>OY728164.1:1394110720-1404110720 GCA_963277665.1 Viscum album | reverse complement strand
GTAATCCTTGTTTTAAATAAAAATTGGGATTTCTTCTTATGATGAAGTTTATGAATTTTGAAATGACCGGATAAATACAGTATGCATATTTTTGATGAATTTTAGAAAAAAGGATATTTTAAATATGTTTATGTAAACCCTAAATAATTAAAAATGTGTAATGATTTTCAAAAAATGGTCTTCTGCAATTATGTTCAGTACTAAATTTAGAGTCTAATAAGATCAACTTGATTTTTGATGAATAGTAAATTATGAATAGTGATTTTATGATTAGGATTAGTAATATGACCAAATGGATTAGTAATCTCACTTAAAGAAAGTTTTAAAATAATCTAGGCACCTTGATTAAGTAATGTGATTCAATAAAATAGTTAAATAACGGTTTCATTAATTATTATTCAAGTATTAGTTTTTTCGGGTGAATAGTGTTTTTTAATTAAAAATTTAAATAAAAATAATTAGAAAATTATTTTTATAAAAATGACTTTATTTTTGAACTCAGAGCATTGATATTATGTTATGGTATTTTTGGGGTTTTTTCTGAAAAAAATGAATTTTCGATGAATAGTGTTTTTATTTAAAAATTAAATTAAAAATATTTAGAAAATTGTTTTTATAAAATGGATTTCATTTTTGAAATCAGAGCATTGATATTTGGTTAATGTGAAATTTTGGGATTTTTCTGAGAAAGTTGAATTTTCAGTGAATAGTAAAAATACAGTTTTAGGGTTTCAGTATGTTTAATGACATCATAACGGTGTCATGATGATTCATGAGATATTTTGAGGGTTGGCCGGCCAAGGGTGATGAATTATTGTTTTGGGGGCCCCATGTGGCCTAACTCCATGAAAGATGACAAGGGAGAGCACATGGGTTTGAGAAAAGCACATGTGAGGTGTCCCTTGGCCATTAATGCCTTGTCCCCTCACTTTCCCTATAAATACCAAGCCCTCCTCTCATCAATTCGACTCCCCACTCATTCCCAACGAATTTCTGGTCTCATTACCTCCCAAGGAGTCCTACCAAGGTGCCCCCAAGCCCTCAAGGTCCCAACCTTTGAGGTTTAAGAGTTACATTTTAAGGTAAGGGATCTGACCTCTCTCTTTCTTTTCAAGTAATCTCTTTTATGTCTTTTATTTTATACTCCATGTTCTTATGTTGGAGGATGTTCTTTTATATTCATCCTACTGCCTATTTCATGTTCATATGATGAGAGACCCCCCCCCCCCTTGCTCTCATCAATTCGTTTTAAGAATGTTTAAGTGGCGCCGTTAGGCTGCCAAATGTTTTAGGGATTCTTTCACCTTCCTCGTTTTCAAGTTCTATTTTCATTCAAGTCATTCATGTTCCTTTTTATTATGTTGGGGTATGATCTCAAAATTATCATTCTGATCTTTTATGTTCATATGATGAGAGACCCCATTTGATCTCTTCAATTCAGTATTTTGATGTTTTAAGTGGCGCCGTTATGCTGCCGAATTTTTAAGTGGTTCTTCACCCTTCTCGTTTTGAAGTTCTACTTTCATGTCAATTATTTCAAGTTCCTTTTTGTTATATTGGGGTATTATCTCTATATATATCATACTGGACTCTTATATTCATATGATGAGAGACCCCATTTGATCTCTTCAATTCAGTAATTTGATGTTTTAAGGGGCGCCGTTAGGCTGCCGAATTTTTAAGTGGTTCTTCACCCTTCTCGTTTTGAAGTTCTACTTTCATGTCAATTATTTCAAGTTCCTTTTTGTTATATTGGGGTATGATCTCTATATATATCATACTGGACTCTTATGTTCATATGATGAGAGACCCCGTTTGATCTCTTCAATTCAATATTTTGATGTTTTAAGTGGCGCCGTTAGGCTGCCGAATTTTTAAGTGGTTCTTCACCCTTCTCGTTTTGAAGTTCTACTTTCATGTAAATTCTTTCAAGTTCCTTTTTGTTATGTTGGGGAATTATCTCTATATCTATCATACTGAACTCTTATGTTCACATGATGAGAGATCCTATTTGATCTTTTCAAATCATTTTTGTTGATGTTTAAGTAACGCCGTTAAGCTGCCGAACTTTCATAAGAGAAATCTAATTTTTTTCTTCCTTCCATTTTTTCATTTCAAATGGTATGTCTTTGAAATTTCATTACCATGATCATGTATCCTTCTTATTCTGTCCATGTACTATTTTATGGGTCATTTATGAATGTTTGACCCATTTTACCTCTCTTTTAATGTCTTCTAAAACCTCGGAACATTGCCGTTATGCTGCAGAATTTCTGTCTCAAAATGTCTATCTCTTTTTCTAAAGTCCTTTTATTTTATTAAGTGAATACTCAAAGCTCTTTCTTCTAAAGGGGTATTCACATATATACCAAAATGTTCTATTTTAAATTCTGGGATTTACATACATGAGACCCACCTTCCTTTTCTGTGGGTTTTAAAGTGATATAATGATCATGTCTTTAAAGCAGTTTTTAAAAAGTTAAGATTATGAAATGAAACCCATTTCCTTTATGCTATATGGGTTATTTATGAAATGTTTGATGATGATATATGTGGCTCACATGATAATAAAGGCAAATTTAAGGGTGCGCCCTGATAGCGCTCCAATGCATTAGGTAATGATGTAACCACTAGAGATTACAATTTTCACGATACCTTGGTGAATAACCTTGGTAATTTTAAAATGACACCTTGGGGATGGACCTTGGTGATATGTTCATGAATTTATATGTTAAATGATGTAGCCACATCTTCAAGTTATGAAAATGTTTTATTTTTATTATGATATGCCTCATGATTTCATTTTCATGCATTAAAGTTCTTTTCATGACCTTATTGATGTATCTCAAGTTCATATGTAAAATGTTTCACTTGTTTCCCTTTCTGGGCCTTCTGCCCACCCTTCCTTTTGTTGTATGTCCCCAGGTTATGAGATGCAGTAATGAGCCTAGGCTGAACATGAGGAGAAGCCTTTCAAGTGTTTAAGAAGAATGTTTTTTTTTTGTTTCATGTTTTATGTTCCTTGTTTCCAAGACACTAAACCTTAAAGATCCTCAGTTCCGTGTAATGGAATGAAAAGTTATGTTATAAAAAGACGGGATGCTATACATCCTGTAAAATATCTATGGATAAACCATAAGACGAAAGAGGCAACGTGGGAACCCGAGGAAATTATGATGAAGAACCACCCAAATCGTTTTATGTAGTAATATTCTAGAAATTTCGGGGGAGAAATTATTTTAAAGAGGGTATAATGTAACACAAAAAACTTTTATGGCATGTTTCCCTTTGATTAATGCATAATCTTGCGTTGTATGCAACTTCGAGATTCTAACACATCGCGATCAATCAAACTAGGTGTTATGAATATTAATACCAACATTTTGAAATATTATTGATTTTATCTTTCAATATGGACTTAATTTATGGGTTTGGAATATCGAAATTAGATTCTAGTAATGTTTTGGTATTTTTCTGAAAACATTTAGTTTTTGATGAATAGTGAATGATACTAAATTTTGATTAAAAACACCATTTTTTATCAAAATAATTTATAGTGATAAATTATACTTTTGAGTGTTTTTTATGTATAATTAGATTATATTTTTACCATTTAATCCAATTTTGGTCATTATACATAATTTCACATTTTAACTAGAGATAAGCATGTGTCAATCTTTTGATAGTTATTATTTTTTTAAAACATGTTTTTTTAAAATGTGAATTAATTTTAAATTAATTTCTGCCACTTATGTGTTTTGAATTTATAAAAATGGATCCCATATTTAGAATCATGAGTTCCATATTGTTAAAATAGATAACACTTATTTTAATACATTTTGAATAAGTACTTCGGTAAATATTTTATTTAACATTTTTAAAAGGTAAATCCTGTAAATAAGTGTAAAAAAATAATATTATAATAATATTAAATTACACTAAAATATATTATAAATTTATTTGATTATAATTTTCCAACCATGGTAATCCTTGGGTTGATTTTGGGACCCCATGTAGCCACTTGTAAATGATAATGACACTTTATATTAATTAAGTTAAAGTAAATACAAAAATGACATAAGCATATATCATTTAGTAAAGAAATTTTTACATAGGGTTATATATATTATTTCTTTGACTATAAATATTAAATAGAAATAAAAAAATATTCCCTACTTAATGGTATTTTATTTATAATTTTTAGACATTTAATAATTATATTTATTTATGATAGAATGATGATGCAATATTTTCCTTATTAATGAAAGATTCAAATAAATGGTATTATTGATGTTGATATAAATATAATTTGAAATTTTCCATTCCATACACGAATTTTCTAGGTTAATTTGACATATTATGATTTATTTAATGAATTTTTTTCTATGTAATAATGTTGTTATAAATTTAACAAAAAAATATATAATAGTGTCAAAACTGACATAAAAGAGTTTTTAAACCAAATATTTTATTATTAATTGATATTCTATTTATAAAAATATAAAGTTCATTAAAAGGTCTTGAATAATATTATATATGTCATTAATTAACCACTTCATGTTCTCATGGATGTTTATAGTATGTTTATTAACTATATAATATAAAAATACAAAGAGACATGGTAAATGTCAAACTAATTAACTAAGAGTTAGATCTAGAAGATAAGGTTAGTATAGTGACCCAAGCCTGTCTAAAACCTATTGGTTGAGTGGTTTTCAACCCATCCCAACCATATCACCAAATAAATCATTTTGATCCATTAGAAACCGAAAATTATTTTATTATGAAATAAAATTTCAATCTTTTCCTAAGGTGCCCCTCACCCCTCTTATAAAATAACACTTCCCTTTCTCTCAAATTCACACCTTAAAAGGCATTTGGATTGTCCAAACCCTTCCCAAATATCATCTCAAATGTCTTAAATTCATCCTATAGTACTTAGTTTATTCTGAAGTCCATCTTAAAGAGAACTTTTGATCAAATCAAAATGATGAACCCGGAGAAGAGGTAAATATCTCATCACCTCTTTCGAGTTCCTTTCTTCTTCCACATCCTCTTTCATTGTTGTTTCCATTCTAGAATAATTCCTCCATTATCATCTAAATACTATAATTTTATTATAAATATGGTACATCCATATTCATTATTCTATCTATCCTTTGAATAACATGTCACCATACATGCGTACGTACAGCTTACCGTCTCCACATCGTGGTGTAGTTGTTATTCAATACATTATTTTTTGGATGGGTATAGTAATGATGTATAATTGATGTAAATAATAAATATAACATGATAATTATTTGTTATATATGATATACCTTCCAATTATATATTATTTTTATATCAAAAGAATGATATTGTCTCTCATGTGTACGTACGGATTACCGTCTCCACGAACGCGATGAGATTCATTCATCGTCGTATCCATTCAAGACTAATTTTAATTTGATGATTAAAAATAATGTTTAAAGATTTATTATAATTCGGAATATGAATAAGATTGAAATGAATGACCGATTTTTTCCAATTGACTGGTCAATGTTCCAGTGCTCTGCTAATGTGTATAGCCACACTCGGGTCGAATCCACAGTGATGATACTTTCTAATAGTCGTTTGTTTTTAGTTGATTTTATTTTGATTAGGGGTTTTTTTTGAAGAGCTTAGTTGAAATGATTGATTGGATATAATTTATTTAAAAAATTGATAATGATTTGGGTTAGTTCATTATTAATGAGTTAAGCTTCTGATATCCTTGAGCTTTTCTTTATATTTCATTTAAATTAACACCCACTTCACAAGTTGACGTCGATTAGAATTCCTATGTGTTAAAGCTTTTATCCAATACTTAACTTAAGTAGGATTCTAATATCAATTAGTAATTGTTTATGGTAGTGTATTTATGGTTCCAATAATCCATGGAAACCACATGCTAAATAAAAGAGATCATTAATCCATGACATATTAAGTCCAACATACACAATGTTAAATTAACGAATACTCATCTAGAAAATACTCTCAATCACTTAACATACCTAAATTTTGACTCACCACAATGAGATATTAAATCATCCATTTTGTTGTTTAATAGTTTGGTTATAATAATTATGATGACAAATTAATAATATAAGAAAAAGAAAGGTATTAGAAAAGAGTGGTACGTCGAACACACACACCCGAACAATGATGATAACTAAAAAAGAATTTTCGATTGAATGAGGAAGAAAAAGAAGGGAAGCAGATTAAATTGAATTTAAATTATTTTAAGAAAATTAATATTAAACTATAGATGTTGGATGAGAATAGGAGATATTGACGAAGAAATTTTCATTAAAACAGAATTACAAAGAAAGAGACTTACGTGATTACAAAAAACGAAGAACATGAAAGTAAGTGAAAAAAAAAGTGTGGAGGAAAGGTATCTCAAGTGAAAACATGAGTATGGAAGGTCCTAACAAGACTTTGGCAAGGATGTTTTTGTGCCAATATGTTCTCCTCTCTTCTGAAATTCCAACCTCTGTCAAGGAGATAAGGGGAGAGTATTTATAGCCCAAGGAGTGGACTGTTTGGATTCCCAATCTGTCTCTCCATTTGCATCACCAATTTGGCTATACAGACAGCCAAATCTTGAGATATCTCCTTCTTCAACGTTGTAGATAATAATTTTGGCCAACTACTCTCAAAATTTGGATGAATTTGGACCTATTTACCCAAAGAAATGGTCGGATGATTAAACAATTTTAGTCTGTCCATTTCAATCCAATCTTTTTGATGTCCAAAATGTGAAAGGGTTTGTGAATAGTAATATGCCTTAAAAGCTGAATTATTTCTTCAACAAAGTCTGCCACCTATATATCTTCTTTCACACTAAAAAAATTTCAGATCGATTTTATGCTTTCATCATTAGATATGTCATCAATACTATACTGATTTTATTTCTTGGCCAGAATGGTGGTCTAGAATTCAATGCTTCATTTGGGCCCTTTGTTCTTTGATTTGGGCCCTGAAATGTTTACCCTTGATTATTTTTGATAATCAAGATCAAATGGTGTAGTTTCACAAAATATGGGTGTTGAGAGTGAGACCAGTAACCCAATCATCTTGGCTGGTCCAGTTTCTTCACAAATTCTTTGGGTCATCTTGTGTGGTAAATGTGATCCTTCAAATGGAAGAATTGGCCCAAGATACCTTCTAATGAAATGATTTATATTGAATTAGGAATCCTAAGAAACAAGAACAACAATATTTTAATCAATAGGGTGATAGTTATAAATAAAATAGTAAAATGACTCAATTGGACTACTTCTAAAAATGCTCAAAAATTATACATTGTATTAAAACATTAATATTTCAAAAAAAATTATGCAAATTACATATAAAATAATTTATGGGAGTATATAATAAGAAATTAAAATAATAATAACATCAACTCCCTCACACTTAGTTTTGTGCATGTCCTCATTTGCAACAAATAAAAAAATATGACAAAATCATTTTCACTCACCGACAAATATTAAAATTTTGTTTTCTTCAATCAGGGAGGTTTAAAATATTTCACTCATCCTGTTTGAATTCCACCACAAGATGCTACAGAAACAATTTTCCAAAACTAATTCATTTTTTCATACCCAAATTTATAAATTGAAATTGTGGACACTCAAAACTCACACCTCTCCAGATGATAAAATTCATTTGTGGAGGTTCACTCTTTCACCAAACAAAAGTGAAAATTTTAGAGTTTTAAAGAGCTCTCAGCTTCCAATAACTATACAAAGTGCACAATAATGAAGATTTATTTTTAAGGGGGTTTTCTATGGCTATGGGATGATATGATTGTAATGTCCAAGAGAGAGAATAAGAGGGTTAAAACACCAACATAGAAAAAGCAATGCACCTTTTTTTTGAAATAAAACATGGAAGGAAATGAAAACACATATTTACAAGGGAATGATTGTGTGAAGAAAGACACAATAGAGGAAGAAAATATGAAGATAATGAGAAGATGGAATATTTACAAAACACAAAACTTTTCCCAATAAGAATTTAATACAAGTGTTCTTTTTTTTCAAAAGTTGACCTTGAAACAGATCTCATACTCATATCCCAACCCATGTTTGATCTCCTCAAACAGTAATTGTAATATTTATAACAAGCTCAAAGGTTAAATAAGAGTTATTTTTGACCTACCCAAGACACAACCCATTTTTTCAATTTTTTTTTATTTTTTTCATCATTTTTTTGAAGACTTGTCAATAACATTTACAAAATTACATAAATGGAAGTACATTACATTATACAAAACACACTGAATGGCAACCTCTCCTGCACACTGAAATGGATTCTTGCCCTCAAGAAGATGATAACTTGTTGAAAATCAATAAAAGAGTACCCAAACAATGAAATCGATTCCCCCCACACAAAAATTGAAAATACTTAGGCAATGAAAATCCATGTTGATATTAGGTGGGAAAAGGTATTGGGATTGTAATGTGGCTTTCGAAGAAAATGATTCCATTGGCTCGAAGGGGCTTTCAAATGGAGGATTAATGTATGGTTAATGGGAGGCTATTTGGCTGTTTTGATTCTCATGTAGATAATAAAAATCCTCTATCATATTAATGCACACTAAAGTAGGAAATTAAGCTCGAAGGTCCACAAACTGAAGACTCAAAAATGATGGTGAATATAACGACACATACTTTACATACATTGTTAATACTTCAAAATTGAAGCACACTTATAACAACATATGACAAAACCACAAAGGACCGTATAGGTATAGTGTCTTTAGAAACTGGGAAACATAAACAACTGGTTCATAAATCTTCTACAGTGTCTCCCATTTATTTCATCATATCTAGGGTCCCATTTAGCATATTCTACTTAATATCCATCTTCCTGAACTGGGGAAAAGAAAACATAAAAGGGTGAGCTCAAATGCTCAGCAAGGGGAAATAAAGGAAATAAAAATCATATCATATCTTTTTGAAAATCATAACCTGCAAAAGAGATCATAATATCTTAACATGGAATAAATCATAGAAGTGAAAATGAGATCCCCATAATCATAACATGAAACTTGATACTTTGTGGCATGCACACATAATCATGGAAAATCATTTCTTGTTAGTCATGACTCATTTCCAAGACTATCTTAGTGGACAAAGTCCCTTTCTGAACCGAGTCACCCTCGTTCCAGTCCTGTTTCACTGAACCGGTATAACCTACCGTTCCAGCCATGTCTATCTCATGAGATATAAAATCTTTACCCAATGCATTGGAGGTAGATATAGGTCCCACCCATCTTATAATGAATCCTTTCTTATGTGTGCCGCATAATCATAAATCATACATCATCGCATAACACATGTAACAAAAATGGGATTCTTGAAACATCATGACATCATAAAACAAAACATATAAGGTAAATGACTTAATAAAAATAATTCCCTCACAACATAATCAAATCAATGTAATAATAGGGATAAAAACAGAACCCTATATTATCTTAGATGGAAAATAATTTTGATAAAACATTTGAACTCCATTCTTGAGGAAAATATCCTTTCTTCTTCAAAAACATTTTTTCCTTTCATAACATGTCATACATCTTTAAAATAAAAGAAGTTGATTATAAATAAACTTGAAAACTTGTCAAAGAAGCTTCTTGGAAACAATGTTTTAAAAATCCATTCATGCCGTATAAGTTAAAAAACATTCTTCGTACTTTTGTCGGAAAAGTCAAAAAGTACCTCGTACGAAAAAAGACAAAAGATTCCTTTCATATTCTTTACTAAAAACTCACCTAAGGGTAAAATTGAATTTAAACTATTGTAAGTGAATGGAAACAATATTACATATTGAGGGAACATGGATGTGGATGATAAAATACACCCCTGTAAATACTTACGAATAAACAATCTCGGATAAAAATGAGATTGTGGTATTTTCCCTTACCTAAGGTCCGATTTGCTTTGTACGTGTCCGAATATCCTTTATAATGGTTTAAATAATGTTATTGACTTATTCCAGAATCATACATATTTATATGATATCATATATGGTCATATTCTTAGCTTCTTGTTAGTAATATTTCATTGTTACTTGTTACTCGGGTCTTTATTGCCTTTTGTTATTATGCGTGTTTTGCCGAATACATTCTTATTCTTCTTTTAAGGTTAAAGATACCTTATATCCATAATGGTATTATTGTAACATATATCATATTTATTCATTCAATTCATTTATATAATTACTATGTAATGATAATCATGTAGAACGAGTCGCATCACATCGTGGAGACGGTATTCCGTACGTACGCACGAGTGATGATATCGTTCCTATGATCGTGGAACTGTATTGGAGTATATATATATTATTTCAGTATCAATATTACATTATAATAATCATAAATAGTTACTCATTACACCATTATACCCATCCTTGTAAAGTGATGGTGGAAAAATAGATTACACCACGGCGTGGAGACGGTATTCTGTACGTACGCACGCGCGGTGATTTCATTTTTCCGTAGGATGGATAGAAGGTGAATTACGGTTGTTTCATATTTATAATAACATATAAGTCTGTAAGTAATACTGATGTTATTACTTTATCATGAAACAACTAAAGAAGAAGAAGTTGAAG
The DNA here is from genome assembly GCA_963277665.1 of Viscum album. NCBI lineage: Eukaryota > Viridiplantae > Streptophyta > Magnoliopsida > Santalales > Viscaceae > Viscum > Viscum album. The sequence goes on along the minus strand of OY728164.1, from coordinate 1,404,100,073 downwards.
AAGAAAGAAATTGAAAAGATCGGTAATGGATATTACCTCTTCTTTGGAACGCCTCTTTGAATCCTCCACTTAGGGATCTAATATTGGTCTTTGAAGATGACCAGGACCTCTAGGATTATTCTAGGGAAGTGTAGAGGAGAAAATGGCAGGGGTTGGCTGAGCTTGAGTGCTCAAATTGGTGTGAGGAGGAGGGGGAGGAGGTGCCCTTTTATAAGGGAGGAGAGGGGCACCTTAGGAATATCTCAAAATATTATTTTATATTAATGTCAAAATCGGTTTATAATGGTTCCAAAGGGTCTTATATCGAAGCTAAAGTGAGGATGGGTCGAAATCCTATCAACCAATAATATTTAGACAAGTTTAGGGTATTATTTTAACTTTATCAATTAGATTTAACTCGAAGTTAAATAATTTAGCTTTTACCATGTCTTTTTGTTTTCTTTCACTATATGGTTAATAAACATACTATAACATGCCAAACGAACACCAAATTGTTTATTATTAATATATATATCCTTATCTTAGTCATTTGGCCTAACCTCAGATTTTTAGGAATAAAATAAAAATTAATAATAAAATATTTGATTTAAAAACTATTTTGTGTCAATTTTGACACTATTTGATATATGATTTTTGTGAAAGTCATAACAGAATTATATGTTCGAAAAAAGTTGATTAAATAAACACTAAGATATCATAGTAACCTAGAAAATTAGTGGAATTCATAAAAAGTCTTAAATTACATTTATTTTGGTATTTATATTTTCACTTATGTCAATATTTCATTAATAAGATAATTATTGCATCATCTTTGTGTCATAAATAAATTAAATTATTTGATGTCTAAAAATTACAAATAAAATACCATCATGTAGGAAATCTTTTTAGATTTCTAATGAATACTTACAATCGAATTTATCTTATGTATAACCCCATATTAAAAATGATTTACTTATTAAATTTTGATTTTAACTATTTTAACCCTTCTTTAAATAAATTAATAATAAATGTCCTAATCTAATCCAAGTGGGCCTAAATGGTCATATTTTATTCCTAAGTTTGTTTTTGGCCGAATTACACTTGTCCAATAGAATTAGGACATGTGTTAGGGTAATATTAATATCATATTTACACTTAGTTACCCTATTTACTATTAACCGCGGTAAAAAAGTAAAAAGTTACTATTTACCAAAAAATTATTTTTATCTCATTAAACCACATTTTACTTACTGATATTAACCGTGTCTGTCGGATTTTTGAAATTCCATTCACAGAAGCGGTAAAATTAAGTTTTATGCAAAATTCAGATTTTAACCTACCACTTAGTGGTTTCACTATTCATCAAAAATTGAAAGTTTTCAGAAAAATACCAAAATTTTACCCTAGGCTAATTACGATATTCTGAGTCCAAAAATGAAGTCCATTTTGAGAAATAAAATTTATAAAATTTCAAAAAGTGGTTTTTACTATTCATAACGGCTAGTTTTAATAGCATATTGTTGTTTAGTGAAACTCGGTATTGCGTATGACGCAAGCTATCGAGGAAGGTCGTGATTGCGTGTAAAGAAAGCCAAGCAAGTGTTGTGTAGAAAAAGATTCCTTTGATGATTTATATAACATAAAAGTCTCGGGTGTTACATTCTTCCCCCCTTAAAAAGAATTTCACCCTCTAAATTCGTCACTTTGTAAAAAAAAAGAGGATACTTCTCCCTCATCATATCTTCAACCTCCCATGTAGCTTCTTCAAGTTGGTGGTTCCTCCATAAAACATTCACCAATTGAGTGGTCTTGTTTCGTAGGACTTTTTCGCTATGATCCAGAATCTCTATCAGTTGTTCTTCATAAGAAAGATCTTGCTCCAGTGGTACAACTTCTGAGCTGAGTACATGTGAAGGATCAGGTATGTACTTTCTCAGGAGAGATACATGGAACACATCGTGAACTTGAGAGATATTCGGTGGAAGTGCCAATCGGTAAGCTACCTTCCCAACACGATCCAGTATTTCAAAAGAACCGATATATCTAGGGCTCAACTTCCCCTTCTTTCCAAATCTCATAACCCTCTTCTAGGGAGATATTCGTAAGAACACTTTATCACCCACTTCAAACTCTAGGTCTTTTCTTCGGTTGTCGGCATAACTTTTCTGTCGAATCTGAGCTGCTCTTATGTGTTGTTGAATAGATCTGACCTTTTCTGCCATTTCATCAACGAGATCAGGTCCTAATAGCGTTCTTTGCCAAACTTCATCCCAGCATGTTGGAGGCCTGCATTTCTTTCCATAGAGAGCTTCATAAAGAGCCATCTGAATACTGGAGTGAAAGCTATTATTATAAGAAAATTCCACCAAAGGTAGGTGTTGATCCCAACCTCCTTTGAAATCCATAGATCAAGCTCTCAACATATCTTCTAGGGTTTGAATTGATCTTTCAGACTGACCGTCTGTCTGGGGATGATAAGCAGCGCTAAAACTCAACTCTGTATCCAGCGTATGCTGAAGACTTCGCCAGAACATCGAGCTAAATCTCGGATCCCGATCAGATATAATAGAAAGTGGTACTCCATGAAATCTTACCACTTCCTTTACATATATCCTGGAAATCTGATCTAGAGAGAAATCCTCTCTAATAGGAATGAATTGTGCAGACTTTGTAAGACGATCAACTATGACCCAGATAACATTCTTGCCTTTGGATGTTTTAGGAAGTCCTGTGACAAAGTCCATAGTGATGTTTTCCCATTTCCATTCGGGTATGGGTAATGGTTGTAACATCCCCTTAGTCTTTTGTCTCTCAGCTTTAACTTGTTGACAAACCAAGCATCGAGAGACATATTCAGCAACATCTCTTTTCATGCCATCCCACCAGAAGTACTCTTTCAAGTCCCTATACATCTTCGTGCTTCCAGGATGAATAGAGAATGAAGAACTATGAGCCTCATCCAGCAGCTCCTTCTTTAATTCGTGGATGGAAGGAACACAAACCCGATTCCTGAACTTTATTATCCCATCACAATCATGGTTGAATTCAGGAACATTTCTCACCTTCTTTTGTAACTCGACATCTTCTTTCTGTGCCTCTTTAATCTTCACATGTATAGATGGTTGAACATTCATTTGAGAAAGATAAGATTTTTCCCCTTCCATTATAATTCCAAGATCCATCCTTTGTAAATCCATAAATATTGGATCTTTTGTGATCCTTATCATGGATAAACTAGCATGGTCTTGTCGACTTAATGCATCTTCCACCTTGTTTTCTTTCCCAGGGTGGTAATGGATTGAGCAGTCATAATCCTTAATCAGCTCCAACCATCTTCTTTGACGCATATTCAACTCCTTTTGTGTGAAAATATACTTTAAACTTTTATGATCAGTATAAATATCACACCTTTCACCATAAAGGTAATGCCTCCAAATTTTTAATGCAAAGATTACCGCAGCCAACTCCAAATCATGTGTTGGGTAATTTTGCTCATGGATTTTCAACTGTCGTGAGGCATAATCTATCACCATATCATTTTGCATAAGAACACACCCCAATCCCTTCTTGGATGCATCACTGTAGATCACAAACCTTTTTCCACTACAAGGCAGTGTGAGCACAGGTGCACTGGATAACCTTCTTTTCAACTCCTTGAAGTTCTCTTCACATTCCTCTGTCCAGACAAACTTAACTCCTATCCGAGTCAACTTGGTGAGTGGATTAGATAATCGTGAAAAATCTTTTACAAAACGTCGATAATATCCAGCCAAACCAAGAAAACTTCGGATCTCAGTTACTGTTGTTGGTCTTGACCATCTTTCGATAACCTCTGTTTTTGCTGGATCCACAGATATCCCCTCTTTTGAGATTATGTGACCCAAAAATGCAACTTTTTGAAGCCAAAATTCACACTTGGTAAATTTGGCATAAAGCTTCTCCTTTCTCAGGGTCTTCAATATAATTCTCAAGTGATCTTCATGCTCTTCCTTGCTCTTTGAATAGACAATAATATCGTCTATAAAGTCTACCACAAATTGATCAAGATAGTCTCTAAAGACTCTATTCATTAGATCCATGAAGATAGCAGGGGCATTAGTAAGACCAAATGGCATCACTATAAATTCATAGTGTCCATACCTTGTACGGAAAGCCGTCTTTGGTATATCCTCCCTTTTGACCCTTAATTGATGATACCCTGAACGAAGATCAATCTTGGAAAAGTATTGAGCTCCGCGTAGTTGGTAAAATAAGTCATCAATGCGTGGGAGAGGATATTTGTTCTTGATAGTGATCTTGTTAAGTTCTCGATAATCAATGCAGAGTCTCATTGATCCATCTTTTTTCTTAACAAATAGAACAGGTGCTCCCCAAGGTGACGCAATAGGGCGTATGAATCCCTTATCAAGATTCTCTTGGAGTTGCTTCTTCAATTCATGCAACTCAATTGGGGCCATTCTATAAGGTGTCTTTGAAATAGGCAAAGCACCCGGTACGAGTTCTATTGAAAACTCAACTTCACGATTTGGTGGAAGACCCGGTAATTCTTCTGGAAAGACATCATCAAACTCCCGTACAATGGGAATATTCTTAATCGTGAGTTTCTCACCAACCATTTGAGATAAATAACCTTCATTTAGTGGAATCAATACCCATAAGATGGAAGAAATTTCCACTGGAAGATTATGTTCATCCTTGCATTGATATACGATCGTAGATTGATCTGGAATATGAAATGTGACTTCCCTTCTTTGGCAATTGATATGAGCTCCATGTAGAAAAATCCAATCCATGCCAAGAATTACATCAAATTCCACTAAAGGAAGGATCACAAGATTTGCAGGAAGCACTTTCCCACAAACTTCGATTAGAGAAGAATTATAAACATTTGATGCGACTGTTGTGCCATTAGGTGTTGTCACAACTAACTCAACATCTAATTGTTGAGGTAATACGGTGATACCCTTAGAAAATTCTTTAGAAATAAAAGAGTGGGTGGATCCGGAATCAAATAAAACATTTGCCACTTTAGAGTGGATGGTATGTGTACCTTTCACCACTTCGTTATCGTACTCCACATCGCTGATAGAAATTGCATGTGACTTTCCTTTGTCTTTAGCCTTAAGATTTTGTTGATGTCGACCATCATCATAAACCCTTGTATTTGGGCATTGATTGGCATAATTCCCCATCTCCTTGCACTTGAAACATTGATGTGTAGTAGGTTCATTCTGTGTATCCCTTCCTTTGTTTGCATCATTAGACATCTTCTTCCCATTATCGCGGCATTCAAATGCCCAATGACCTTCCTTTCCACATTTAAAACATTTACTTGTCCCTTTAAGACAACTCCCTCCATGTTTCTTTCCACACATTGAGCATAAGGAAAAGCTCATCTTCTTTTCCGTGTGCTCTTTAGATTTTCCTTTGAATTCCATCTTCCTCTTCTTATCAAACCCATGTGACTGATGGGTTATTCCAATCTCCATCTTGACTTTGAGAGCACATCGAATGATTTCCTCGTAGCTATTGAAGTCCCTTATGGCTAACGCCCTTTGAAGACTTGGTTTTAAGCCACTAAAGAATCGATCGATCTTACTCTCAGGTTGGATAATAATACCAGAAGTGTACCTTGCATGTCTTGTAAAATTTGCTTCATAGGTACCAACAGATTCATCATCCCTTTGCTTCAGTTCAAGAAACTCTTTCTACATCTTTGTTCGGAGAATACGAGGGAAGTACTTATTGAAAAATATGTTCTTGAACTCGTCCCATTCCATAGACTCAATTTCATCCCTTTGCCTCGTATTCTTAATAAGATTCCACCATTGATCAGCATCTCCTTCCAAACGATACAATTCTAGGATGACTTTATCATGTTCAAAACATTGAAAACTGAAAATATCTTTTCAGTAGTACTAATCCATTGTTCAGCAACTAATGGATCAGTAGACCCTATGAAAGAAGGTGGACGCTGCCTCATGAAGGATTCAACAGAATGTTGCTCCTTCCATTGCTCGTTTGGAAGTCCTGCATGATTCATATCTTGAGAAAGTTGTGTGAGCATGGCTACAAGATTTTTCATTCCATCTCCCATATCGTTTGGTTTCTCAGGGGGACAATCATTTCATTGCCCATCGCATTCCGCATTAACACGGTTCCTTCGGGTTCCAGCCATTGACTAAAACCAAGAAGAATAGTGTGAGCAACACTAATTATAATAGGAAAACCACATAATTCAAGAATAAAAATTTCATGCTTAAGGTCTTATCCTAGGTTATTCAAGGCCATTTCTAAAACACTAAGATTGTGTTCTATGCTTAGACTTATCATTAGGGTTCCTACTAAGGCTTTTACATCCTAGTTTCCAAAGGTTGACTATACCTTTCCTCTGATACCAACTATAACGACCCATACTTTACATACATTGTTAATACTTCAAAATTGAAGCACACTTATTACAACATATGACAAAACCACATAGGACCGTATAGGTATAGTGTCTTTAGAAACTGGGAAACATAAACAACTGGTTCATAAATCTTCTACAGTGTCTCCCATTTATTTCATCATATCTAGGGTCCCATTTAGCATATTCTACTTAATATCCATCTTCCTGACCTGGGGAAAAGAAAACATAAAAGGGTGAGGTCAAATGCTCAGCAAGGGGAAATAAAGGAAATAAAAATCATATCATATCTTTTTGAAAATCATAACCTGCAAAAGAGATCATAATATCTTAACATGGAATAAATCATAGAAGTGAAAATGAGATCCCCATAATCATAACATGAAACTTGAAACTTCGTGGAATGCACACATAATCATGGAAAATCATTTCTTGTTAGTCATTACTCATTACCAAGACTATCTTAGTGGACAAAGTCCATTTCTGAACAGAGTCACCCTCGTTCCAGTCCTGTTTCACTGAACCGGTATAACCTACCGTTCCAGCCATGTCTATATCATGAGATATAAAATATTTAACCAATGAATTGGAGGGATATATAGGTCCCACCCATCTTATAATGAATCCTTTCTTATGTGTGCCACATAATCATAAATCATACATCATCGCATAACACATGTAACAAAAATGGGATTCTTGAAACATCATGACATCATAAAACAAACCATATAAGGTAAATGACATAATAAAACTAATTCCCTCACAACATAATCAAATCAATGTAATAATAGGGATAAAAACAGAAACCTATATTATCTTTGATGGAAAATAATTTTGATAAAACATTTGAACTCCATTCTTGAGGAAAATATCCTTTCTTCTTCAAAAACATTTTTTCCTTTCATAACATGTCATACATCTTTAAAATAAAAGAAGTTGATTACAAATAAACTTGAAAACTTGTAAAGGAAGCTTCTTGGAAACAATGTTTTAAAAATCCATTCATGCCGTATAAGTTAAAAAAACATTCTTCGTACTTTTGTCAGAAAAGTCCAAAAGTACCTCGTACAAAAAAAGACAAAAGATTCCTTTCATATTCTTTACTAAAAACTCACCTAAGGGTAAAATTGGATTTAAAATATTGTACGTGGATGGAAACAATATTACATATTGAGGGAACATGGATGTGGATGATAAAATACACCCCAGTAAATACTTACGAATAAACAATCTCGGATAAAAATGAGATTGTGGTATTTTCCCTTACCTTAGGTCCGATTTGCTTTGTTCGTGTCCGAAGCTCCTATATAATGTTTTAAATAATGTTATTGACTTATTCCAGAATCATACACATTCATATGATATCATATATGGTCATATTATTAGCTTCTTGTAAGTAATATTTCATTGTTAATAGTTACTCGGGTCTTTATTGCCTTTTGTTCTTATGCGTGTTTTGCCGAATACATTCTTATTCTTCTTTTAAGGTTATAGATACCTTATATCAATAATGGTATTAGTGTAAAATATATCATATTTATTCATTCAATTCATTTATATAATTACTATGTAATGATGATCATGTAGAACGAGTCACATCACATCGTGGAGATGGTATTCCGTACGTGCACACGAGTGATGATATCATTCCTATGATCGTGGAACTATATTGGAGTATATATATATTATTTCAGTATCAATATTACTTTATAATAATCATAAATAGTTACTCATTAAACCATTATACCCATCCTTGTAAAGTGATGGTGGAAAAATAGATTACACCACGGCGTGGAGACGGTATTCCGTACGTACGCACGCGCGGTGATTTCATTTTTCCGTAGGATGGATAGAAAGTGAATTAGGGTTGTTTCATATTTATAATGACATATTAGTATGTAAGTAATACTGATGTTATTACTTTATCATGAAACAACTAAAGAAGAAGAAGTTGAAGAAGAATGAAATTGAAAAGATCGGTAATGGATATTTCCTCTTCTTTGGAACGCATCTTTGAATCCTCCACTTAGGGAACTAATATTGGTCTTTGAAGAAGACCAGGACCTCTAGGATTATTCTAGGGAAGTGGAGAGGAGAAAATGTCAGGGTTTGGCCGAGCTTGAGTGCTCAAATTGGTGTGAGGCGGAGGGGGAGGAGGTGCCCTTTTATAAGGGAGGAGAGGGGCACCTTAGGAATATCTCAAAATATTATTTTATATTAAAGTCAAAATCGGTTTATAATGGTTCCAAAGGATCTTATTTCGAAGCTAAAGTGGGGATGGGTCGAAATCCTATCAACCAATAAGATTTATACAAGTTTAGGGTATTATTTTAACCTTATCAATTAGATATAACTCTAAGTTAAATAATTTAACTTTTACGATGTCTTTTTGTTTTCTTTCACTATATTGTTAATAAATTTACTATAACATGCCAAACGAACCCCAAATTGTTTATTATTAATATATATATCCTTATCTAAGTCATTTGGTCGAACCTTTTATTTTTAGGAATAAAATAACAATTAATAATATAATATTTGATTTAAAAACTATTTTTTGTCAATTTTGACACTATTTGATATATGATTTTTGTGAAAGTCATAACAGAATTATATGTTCGAAACAAGTTAATTAAATCAACACTAATATATCATAGTAACCTAGAAAATTAGTGGAATTCATTAAAAGTCTTAAATTACATTTATTTTGGTATTTATATTATCAATTATGTCAATATTTCATTAATAAGATAATTACTGCATCATCTTTGTGTCATAAATAAATTAAATTATTTGATGTATAAAAATTACAAATAAACTACCATCATGTAGTAAATCTTTTTAGCTTTCTAATGAATATTTACAATCGAATTTATCTTATGTATAACCCCATATTAGAAATGATTTACTTATTAAACTTTGATTTTAACTATTTTAACCCTTCTTTAAATAAATTAATAATAAATGTCCTAATCTAATCCAAGTGGGCCTAAATGGTCATATTTTATTCCTAAGTTTGTTTTTGGTCGAATTACATTTGTCCAATAGAATTAGGACATGTGTTAGGGTAATATTAATATCATATTTAACCTTAGTTACCCTATTTACTATTAACCGCCGTAAAAAAAGTAAAAAGTTACTATTCACCAAAAAATTATTTTTATCTCATTGAACCACATTTTAATTACTGATATCAACCGTGTCTGTTAGATTTTTGAATTTCCATTCACAGAAGCGGTAAAATTAAGTTTTATGCAAAATTCAGTTTTTAACCTACCACTTAGTGGTTTCACTATTCATCAAAAATTGAAAGTTTTCAGAAAAATACCAAAATTTCACCCTAGGCTAATTTCGATATTCTGAGTCCAAAAATGAAGTCCATTTTGAAAAATAAAATTTATAAAATTTCAAAAAGTGGTTATTACTATTCATAACGGCTAGTTTTAATAGCATATTGTTGTTTAGTGAAACTCGGTATTGCGTACGACGCAAGCTATCGAGGAAGGTCGCGATTGCGTGTAAAGCAAGCCAAGCAAGTGTTGTGTAGAAAAAGATTCCTTTGATGATTTATATAACATAAAAGTCTCGGGTGTTACAGTGAAAACATATTTTTTGAAAAGATGGACATAGGTGGCCTTGGAATGAAAGCAAATGCCGTTCCTCACGGGTGGGGAAACTCATTTTCCAAATAAAAAATTGACCATTCATAATATGTTGGTTTTGACAAAAAATTCTTTATCCAAAGTCATGATGAAAATACAAAATTTTTTAGATGAGAAAATTCCCGTTGACTCCCCAAAAAGGTTGGACAAAATTTGAAAATTGGAACGTGAGTAATCATGACTCCTGATTTTTTTGTATATATTTTTTTTCTTATGATTCTTTTTTTGTTTTGTTTTTGTTTAGGTTTTTTTTAGTTTTTAATAAAGTTACACCAACACAAAAGATAAAGTGATGAATAAAGGATTTGATAAAGAAAGTGGTAAAAATTGAAAGAGGGAGGAAGAAGAAGAAATATGTAGATGGAGAGATAGAGAGAGATTTGAAAGGAAATAGGTGCCCCTGGTTTGGATTTGGCGGGTCTTCATCTCCATCTAGTGGTTGGTCGACTGGAGAAGGTGGGGATCCAGTGGAATTCCATGATGATCCAAGATTGTGTGTTCTCTCATGGTGATTATTTAACCTATGTCCATTAACTGTGAATGTCCTTTTGGAAGATGGTTCGTGGACTTGCATTGCACCAAATGGGTAAACATTAGTAATAATAAGAGGACCTTCTCAACGAGAATTAAGCTATCTAGGGTGAATACGAAATCATGATTTGAAAAGAAATACCTTTTCACCTTCATGGAATACCTTTCTCAGGATGCGTTTGTAATGGAGTACCTTATCCTTTTCTTTGTAGAGAATGGAATTTTTATAGGAATCAAGTTTAAGATCATCTAGTTCATTTAATAGCAACAATCTATCTTCACCAGATTTTTCACAATCAAAATTACATGTTTTCACTACCCAAAAAATCTTATGTTGGATTTCAACTTGTAGATGACATGCTTTACCAAAAACTAGCCTAAAAGGAGACATCTAAATGGGTGTTTTATAGGTAGTTCGATAAGCCCAAAGTGTTTCAACAAGTCTTTCAGGAAAGACTTTTCTGGTGGGTTTTACAATTTTCTCAAGCACTCTTTTTACTTCCCTATTAAAAAGTTCAGCCATGCCATTTGTTTGGGGGTGATATGCAGTTGATGTTTTATGTACAACCCCATTTTTTTCAAAATAGATTCTAAGTCACTGATCAAGGCACATGGTGTGCCAAATCGGTGGAATATTTGTGTCTTTAAGAACTCACTAACAGTATGTTAATCATCCTTTATAGTGGGTTTGTCCTCGACCCACCTAGAAACATAATCAACTTCAACCAGGATGTATGAGAATCCATAAGAAGTGGGAAATGGTCCCATGAAATCGATGCCCCAAACATCGAAGATCTCATAAAAAATTAAATACTTTTGGGGAATTTCATTTCTCTTGGAAATTGTGCCAAACTTTTGGAAAGTGGGACATGATTGACAGAACCCATGTGAGTCCTTGAAGAGGGAAGGCTAGAAGAATCCAGAGTCTAGGACCTTTTGGGAGGTCCGTTGCGGTCCAAAGTGACCACCACTGTTCATGGAGTGACAAAATTTTAATATGGAAGAATGTTCATTTTCATTGACACATCTTTTTATTACCTTGTCTCCCCAGTTTTACAAAGATTATTTTCTTCCCAAAAACAGTGTTTTGAATCACTTTTCAACTTCATTTTCTGTTCTTTTGAAAAACATTTAGGAAAAATACCAGAAACAATGTAATTTACAATTGGGGCATACCATGGTAACTTTGGAGTGAGAGATTAAAGGTGATCAGTGAGGAATTCCAGATTGATGATTTCCGAATGATAAGAATTAGAAATTCTACTCAAGTGATCAGCCACAAATTTTTCATTTCCTGGTCTATATTTTATTTCAAGGTCAAACTCTTGGAGCATTAGGATCCATCTTATTGTCCTCGGTTTGGAATCACTTTTCTTGAGTAAAAAAATTATTGAAAAAAGGTCTATGAAGATGATGATTTTGGCACCTAAGAGTTAGGGCCAAAATTAATCTAAGGAAAAAACAACTGCTAATAGAACATTTTCAGTGACATTGTAGTGAGATTGAGTTTCATCCAATGTTTTTTATGTATAATAGATTACATGGGGATTATTTTATCTTTTTTGACCAGGAACAACCCCAACAGCTTTATCAGAAGCAACACACATAAACTCAAAGGGTAAGGACCAATCTAGGGGTTGGATTATCGTGGCAGATGTAAGAGCAGTGTCGAGTTCAATTAATTTTCTCTTGCAAACCTCATCGAAATGGATTGTGAAATCATTTTGGAGAAACCGAGTGACTGGGAGGGAAATTTTACTGATGTTTTCAATAAATCTCCGATAAAAACCAGCATGACCGAGAAATGAACGGATGTCTCGAATAGAAGTGGGTTGAGGAAGTGATTGGATCACTTCAATTTTGATAGGATTGACTTCAATACCAGCTTTTGAAACTATGTTGCCTAAAACAGTCCCATTTGCAACCATGAAGTGACATTTTTCAAAATTTAACAAAATGTTACACTTGAAACAATTTTGATGGACTAGAGAGAGTGAATTCAAACAAGAGTCAAATGACTCAACATAAATGGAAAAGTCATCCATGGAGACTTCCATGCAGTGTTCAATGAATTCAGAAAAGATACTCATCATACACCTCTGGAATGTTTCAGGAGCATTTCAAAGGCCAAAAGGCATTATTCTATATGCATATGTTCCAAAGGGGCATGTGAAAGTAGTCTTTTCTTGGTCCTGAGGTGCGATTGGGATTTGGAAGTAGCTGGTTTATCCATCAAGAAAGCAATAGAATGACTTTCTGGCGAATCGTTCCAGCATTTGATCAAGGAATGGAAGAGGGTAGTGATATTTTCTTGTTTCAACATTCAATTTCCTATAGTCGATGCGGACAAGACATTTGTTTTTCACTCGATTTGTGACTACCTCACAATGTTCTTTTGAGAAAACATTTATCCAACCCTTCTTAAGTACAACTTGAAATGGACTAACCCGTTCACTATTAGAAATTGGTTAGATAATACCATCTTGTAGAAGCTTGGGGATCTCTTCCCTAACTACCTCAAGTATGAGTGGATTGAGTCTTCTTTGTGGTTGTCCAATTGGTTTGGATTATTACTCAAGATAGATGTGATACATGAAAAGGGATGGGTTGATTCTTGGTATGTCATCTAGGGTCCACCCTAAGGCCTTTTTGTTTTCCTCTAACACATGAACAAGTTTGGGCTTTTCAGTTTCGGTAAGTGAAGACGAGATAATGACATGATAAGAATGATCATAGAAAAGGAATGCATATTTCAGTTGTTTAGGAAGAGGTTTTAGATTAGTTACATCTTTTATTTGTGGGTTAGAAAACTCAGGAATGGAGGAAGGGACTTCAGTTGCTTCAGATTCATCCTCCTTAATACTATCCAAGGTGGATAAGTAGAGATTAGAATTGATCTGCGATTCAAGAGAGTTTTAAAGATCCTCTAGATTGATAGAGTATATGAATGAAAGGTCCACATCAAATTCACCATTTATGATTTAGTTAATAATGGTGCATATTTCAGAAGATCCGTTGTAATTAGAACATGAAGAACATGGTGGATTGGGGTTCGATTGACTCTTAGAAGTGTCCTTAGAAGCATCGATTGAGAATGCAGAGTGATCCTCAGATGGGTATAGCATGGCTTGTAAAATGCTGAATTTGACTAGTTTGTCTCTGAATTCCATGGTTAAGATGCCTGAATGGACATCAATATTAGTTCTCGCAGTCATGAGGAACGGTCTTCCTAGAATTAGGGGAGATAGAGAAGGGTTCATCTAACCTTCCATGTCATGGACATTGAAATTAGCAGGGAAGATAAGATCATTGACTCAGACAAGGACATCCTCAATTAATCCCTCGGTACTGGATGTGCTTCGATTGGCCAATTGAATGACAACACTTGTTGGATGTAAGGGACCTAGACCAAAGTTGGAGAATATGGATTTGGGCATTACATTAATTGAGGCTCCTAGGTCTATGAGTGCATCATCAATGTTTGAACTACCAATTTGGCATCGAACCGTAACGGTCCATGGATATTTGCACTTAATGGGTATGGAATCTTGGGTTGAAAAATTTTTGAAGGTCCCATGTTGCCTTTTGTGGGTACACAACTCCATGAAAAACATGGCATACTTAGGAATTTGTTTTATGGCATATAAGAGTTGAATGTTGTCTTCAACACGTCTAAACATTTCAAGCATTTCATGATCGGGTTGAAAGGACTTCTTTGTCTTAGAAACGGCTTGAGGAAAAGGAATTGGGTTCCTAAGTGGAATTGAAGGAGATGATGGAATTGTTTTAGGTTCATTTTCAAGTATCTTTTTTTACTTTCATTTTCTAGGTAAACATTTGAAGGGGGGTTGGAGGACTTATCTTGAGGCATAGAAATTTTCTTTCCCGATCTAAGTGCAACTGCACTTACATTACACTTGGGGTTGGGTAATGGTTTAGTTGAGAGTTGGGAATAATTGGATGGTTGCTGCTGACAATGGTGTGATGAAAGTTGAACAATTTGGGTTTCAATTTTCTTGAGGCTAGAACGGGTTAAGGAGGCAAGAACATCCACTTCACTTTCCCATGTTTGCTTGGAAGAAGAGGCTTGTATAGGATTGGGATTACCTAGATTTTGTTTCTTGGGAAAGCGATTGTATTGGTTTTGGAATTGGGAAGGCTCACTAGGATAATGGAATCCTGGAAGAGGATTGTTCCTTTGAGGTTGAGGTATAAAAGGATAAGGATGTTGGAAGTTACCAACACCTTGACCATATTGAAACGGATTTGGGTTTTGAGGAGGGAATTGAGTAGGATGTGATATGGGATTATCATACCAATGGCCTTTGTTATAGGAAGAAGAGAAGGGCTCAGAGTGAGGTTGGTTGAAATTTTTAACAAACTGACCTGATAGTTGAGGATTGGTGTTCTGCAAAGTATATGTTGCATTGAGCTCTATTGGTCCAGATGAATCGGATTGATCCTATTAAAGTTGTGGACATGTGTCAGTTGGATGAGATGGAGAGTTGCAGATTCCACAGTTTTTGATAGGTCTAGGAAACATTGATTGTGGAGAAGACGAGGTTGGGGATTTGGTAACCACAGCTAGTTTTCCCACAAGACCTGTAAGATCACTCATCCATTCGTCATCTTGTTCGGATCAATTGATTGATTATCTTTGGCTTCTTTGACTTGATCATGTGCTCGAGTATGGAATTATTGTGTGTTTCCAGCCATGTTACTTATAAGATCTCTTGCTACTGCAGGAGTTTTATCAACAAGAGCATTGCCACTTACAACATCAATGATTGTTCTCTCCATAGACAATAACCCCTCATAGAAGTATTGGATCAAGGGTTGGTCAAGGATTTGATGGTGTTGATAGGTTACAACAAGCTTTTTAAACCTCTCCCAGTACTCATGGATTGATTCACTTGGGAACTGACGGATACCACTTATTTTTTTCAGATAGAAGCTGTAAGAGAAGCAAGAAAGAATTTTTCAATGAAACGTTGCTTCATATCATTCCATGTGGTTATGGAACTAGGAGGGAGGTAGTAAAGCCATGACTTGGAAGTGTTGGATAGGGAGAAAGGGAATGCTCAGAGTTTTATTTGTTCCTCAGAAACCCATTGAGGCTTCATGGTAGAGAACACTACTTGAAACTCTTTAAGGTGGAGATGTGGATCCTCACCAGCTAGCCCGAGGAAATGAGTGAAAAGATGAATAAAACCCAATTTTAGTTCTAAGATAGCTTCTACGTTTGGATATTGAATACCAAGATTTTGGTAATTCATATCAGGGGCAGCAAGTTCTTTATGTGTTTGTTCCCTAGGATTGGCCATATCTAATTCAATTGGTTGGACAAGGACTGGTTCTTGAATTATTTGAATATCTCTTATGTTCCTCCTAAGTTGGTGTAGTGTTCGCTCAATTTCAGGGTCAAAAAATACGAGGGATTATTTGGGAGGCTACGAGGCATTCAGAGAAATTTTGGAAGAAAGAGGAAGACGGGTTTTCTTTGTGTTTTTTTATTAATATTTTTTATTTGTTTTTTTGTTACAATAACCAGAAACTAATAACTACTTAAAGCACCATCCCCAGAAATTTATCCATTTGATACACATATTCGATTGTCACCTATCGACCGGTCAATGTTCGGGTGCTCTGCTAATGTGTATAGCATCACTAGAGTTGAATCCTCGGCGATGATACTTTGTAATTGTAATTTTTTTTTCGTTGATTGTATTTTGATTAGAGGGGTTTGTTTGCATAGATTAATTGAAATGACTGATTGGATATAATTGATTTAAAAAATTGATAAATATTGGGGTGAGTTCATTACTAGGGAGTTAATCTTGTGATATCCTTGAGCTTTTCTTTATATTGCATTTAAATTACAACCCACTTCACAAGTTGATGTCGATTAGAATTCCTATGTGTTAAAGCTTTAATCCAAGACTTAACTTACTAGGATTATAATCTCAATCGGTACTTGTTTACGGTAGTGTATTTATGGTTCTAATAATCCATGGAAACCACATGCTAAACAAAATATGTCATTAATCCATGACATATTAAGTCCAACATACACAATGTTAAATTAACGAGTACTCGTCGAGCAAATACACTCAATTACTTAACATCCCTAACTTTTGACTCACCACAATGAGATATTTACTCATCCATTTGGGTGTTTAATAGTCTGGTTATAATAATTATGATGATTAATTAAGATTAGAAGAAAAATAAATGGATTAGAAATGAGTGGTACGTCGAACACACACACACGAACAATGATGATAATTAAAACGGATTTTCAATTGAATGAGGAAGCAAAATAAGCGAAGGGATTCAATAGAATTTAAACTATTTTAAGAAAATTAATATTAAACTACATATGGTGGATGCGAATAAGAGATATTGAAGAATAAATTTGAATAATAACAAAATTACAAAGAATGAGACTTACAAGAATACAAAAATGAAGAACACGAAAGTAAGTGAAAAGAAAGAGATGAGGAATGTTCTCTCAGGTGAATACATGAGTATGGAAGGTCCTCTCAAGCCTTAGGAAATTATTTCTTCATGACAATATGTTATTCTCTCTTCTGAAATGCCAACCCCTCTCATGGAGAGAAGGGGAGAGTATTTATAGCCCAAGGAGTGGACTGTTTGGATTCCAAATCTGTCCCTCCACTTACATCGCCATGTTGGCTATTCAGACAGCCTAATCTCGAGATATATTCTTCTTTAAAGATTTATATAATAAATTTTTACGAATACTCTCAAAATGGGGAGGAATTTGGGTCTATTTATCCAATGTTATGGCAAGCTGATTAAACAATTTTAATCTGTCCATTTTAATCCAGTCTTTTTTATGTCTAAAATGTGAAAGGGGTTTTGAATAGGAATATGCCTTCAACTCCAAATGATTTCATCAAAAATGTCGGCCACATATATCTTCTACTTCACATTTAAAATTCTCATATAGATTTTATTCTTACATCATGTGATATGTCATCAATAATATAATGATTTTATTTCTCGGCCAGAATGGTGGGCTGGAATTAAAAGCTTCATTTGGGACCTCTGTTCTTAGATTTGGGCCTTGAAATTTTTACCCAAGATTGTCTTTGATAATAAAAAACATATGGAGGAGTTTCAAAAAATATGGGCTTCCAGAGTGAGACCAGAAACTCAACCATATTGGCTGGTCCAGTTTCTTCACAAATTCATTGGGTCATATTGTGTGGTAAATGTGGTCCTTCAAATGGCAGAATTGGCCCATGATACCTTATAATGAAATTTTTTATATTGAATTAAGAATCCTAAGAAACAAGAACCACATAATTTGAATCATCAGGTTGAGATTTATAAATAAAATAGTAAAATGACTCAATTGGACTACTTCTATAAAATGCTCAAAAATTAAACTTTGTATTAAAACATTAATATTTCACAAATATTATGCACATTTCATATAAAATAAGTAAAGGGAGTATATAATAAGTCATGGATATATTAATAACATCAAGGATACATAATATACACAAAAACATTACTTACATAACAAAGCATATAAAGGAAAAAGGATCAGTTAACACCTGAAACGATGATACTACTTAAATACCATTAACAAAGCAATATTAGAAGATAATATATGATATCATGTTAATGTATAATTTTATTTTATAATATAATAACAATTATTTCACCATTATAAAATAGGCTAACCTACCATCGACCAAGGAAATGAATAATTTAAGGGTTAATTTCACAATCTCTTCATTATCTGAGGTTGTTTATATGTAATTATTTACTGGGATTTCTTTATCATCAACAACCATGCTTCTTAAAAAAGTATTTCAAAACATTTTTACTATTTAATAGACAATTTTTTAATGTTATTTATAGAATTATTTTACTTTATATGTTCTGAAAGTAATCTTTCCATCATTTTCCAAACAAGGTACTTTATGACCTTTTCGAAAAAATTAAGGTAAGAATGTTTTTTTAACTTATACAGTGGGTGTGGCTATTTTACACCATTATAACATCATCAAAGCTTCTATTACAATCATATAATAATATTTCCAAAATAAATGTTTTCTTTTAAAATTATATGAATTTTAAATGATTTAAAAATAGAATGAGATATTTCTCTAAAAAAAGGTTTTGATTTCATCTATGTCAACATCCATTGATGGATTTTAAGCTTATTTGAAGTTTATTTATTATGATACGAAAATTCCATATTGTATTGAAGGTTTTGTGATATGTTTGACTGTGGATGTGTTATTTTTACACCATTCATTGTTTATGGATAATGTATTGTAATTTTATATTCTATTTTTAGTACAAATGTTTATGTTATTTTTAAACAATTTTATATAGGGAATATAAGGCCCCGGCCTTAAACCTTACTTAATATTGAATTAAATGAATAATTCACATTGAGGAACTTTTCAGGTTTAGAGTTTTAGAGAATTACGTCATAACTATTACATCTCAAAAGACTACATAGTAGACACTTCTACTAAGTTTCCATAAATTAAAAAAACACTTAAAAAGCAACATGTCTGGTTCCATGTTTTAGATATCATGTCTTTCCTTGATCCCATCCTTGACCCTATTCATCTTTAAGTCCCGTGGAAAACATTTCAAAAAATATGGGATGAGCATATAAATCCCAGTAAAGGATACACAAAGAAGGAAAACTGTTAGTTTTTTCAAAATAATAGGTAAACCATGAATACTTTACCAAAGTAATACTTTTTACCTTTATGAAGTAGTAAAAACTATTCACAGAATAAAAGACCATTACTTACCCTTTTGTAACCAAAAGATTACCATAAAACCAATATAAAGAACACATAACATATAAAGGTAACTTGGGACATAAACATACTTAAATGGAATAACCATACGGTCAATTTCCACACATACTTAATGAAATAGACATACGACCAACTTCCATACCCAATGCATTGGAGGTTATAACGTAACCACCCGTCCTAGTATTCACGGCACCATTTGTCATATGGTTTATCACGTAACCACCCGTAAAATGTCCAAGTACCATCATTACACATAAAATTTTGAAAATATAAACATTTTAATAACAACATTTCATTTTCAATCACAATAAGTAATTCCAAGATATTGAATTAATCAATCCATTTTCAAATACCATTTAAAAGAGATATTTGAATCAAAGTGTCCCATACCACTTTGAAGATTTTAATGAAATTATAATTTAAAAACATTAATTTCCATATAAATATATGTTGGACACCATTTTGAAAACATGGACATTAAAGAAAAAGATTTAGAATAATGAATCTTTAAAACATTTAAAACGATATTTTTGTTAAAGAGTTTTTAACAAAATAAGAGACACTTTAATACAAATAATTGCGGAATAACATTTAGTCCAATATTTATAATATCATGAGAATAAATGGATACATGATAGAATATGTCAAAGGAAAGTATACACACCATATAAGAGTGAATTGGTGCATAACAACAATTAAGTCTCAATGGAAATGTAAACTGAGATGAAATCCATTATAAAGATGGTATCCTTAAATTAAGGTTAAATCTAACACATAATTAAGTGTGGGAAATATAAATACACCCAATATAATTGGATATTATGTTTGAAACAATCAGAGGTCATTCACACATAATCATGGAAAAATAAAACCAATGACATAGGTATTTAACTCAATGAAATGAGATTGGGTTATTATTTCCCATACAAGTTCGTAAGAATTTATTAATGAGGTGATTATGTGTAGAAATAGTATATCTACACAAAGGGTTGTGGAAATTACAACATAGAGATTCCACACATAATCTTGGCATAATAAAATCAAGAATTAGAGGTTTAAACCAAAGAATTGAAAGTGGGTTAAGAAGTTCCCTTATAGAAATCTGACAGCCTAACGACGTCACTTTAAAATTCAGAAAATGAGTTGATGAGAGAGAAAATGGTATCTCATCACTTGGACATTAAATTTACATAAATAAGTACATAGAAGAACATATCCCAACATAATAGTATGGTAATTATAAGACATAACAAAAGAAGTCTTTTAAAAAGAGGAAGGTGGAAGGTCCTCTTACTGAGTTGGGTAACTTTCGAAACGTACACCCCATGGAAGATTAGTCATACAATAAAGATGTAAATACCCATTAATTAAATTATAGTACAAAAATAGTATAATAATGGGCAGTACATACACCATCAAAAGAAATAGTGGAAAACGTAGCATAAATTTCATGGGAATAAAAGTGAGATGAAAAATCCATTAAGAAAACTCGGCAGCCTAACAATGCTACTTAAAACATCCAAAAATGGATTTATGAAATCAAATAGGGTCTGTCATAATATGAAAATAAAAATTAAAGTATGAGGAATATAAAATAACATCCCCAAACATAATAAAGATGAGATTAATTGAAATTAGATAAAAGAGAGTACTTAAAAAGAAAGAGAGAGGTTGGATCTCTTATGAAAATTCTACAGCCTAACAGCACCAATCAAAACATCCAAAATTGATTGATGAGAGAAAATAGGGTATCTCATCATATGAACATAAAAAGTACAGTAAGTGTAATATAAAATAACATCCCAATAATAATAAATATAATCTTAAAAGTAATGACATAAAAGAGTGTACTTAAAAAGAAAGAGAGTGGTAGGTTCCCTTACCTCAAATCTGACTTGTCTTGTTCGTTTCTTTATATTCCTGAATAATAAACTTTGGTCAATTTATAATTTCATATTAACTATTTTAAATATTATTATTCAGTTTATATCACATATTATAATGTTATAATAATTGGTTAATAATGTGATTAAATAACAGACGTTTTTGTCGATGTTTGGTACATGAGTCAAAAATGAACTTGTTTGAAAATGATTGTCCATGTAGTTATGAGTAAATATTCTCCAGAATAGTATTATTGATTTAAATATCACATATATCCAGTAAATATTCATTTTAAACTACTCCCTAACATTTGGAGATAAAAAGAAATGAAATGCACCCTTCATGGAGACGGTAGGCCGTAGGTATGCATGAACGTTACTTTCATTTTTTTGTCATATTAATGGAATTAAAAATAATTGGAATATATATATTATAATTACAGTATAATATATATGTTATATAGGTCACATATATTCATTAATTTCATTCTTTACACATTCCATGTATTGTATGAATGAGTCACATCAATTGCGGGGGCGATATGCACACTTCCTCGTATGAAATTATCGCATTTTCACAACATGAAAAGCATAAAGGAATGTTTTAAATATAAAATCAGAAGAATATATAAAACATAAATACCATATATATCATATATAAAGTATAGTTACATCATAATGGCCACCATTAACGGTGTTAAAAGATGATTGAACAATCATCATTTCGTGAGGCAGGAATTCTCCAACCATAGAAACAATATGTTCTTTAACCATTAGACAAAGGTGTGTGTAAGTGTAGATCTAATAATTCACATAAAAACATACTAGTATATTAAAGATACTGGTTTTGTTACAAAATAAAGTAATAAAAAGAGTTTAGAGGGTTGGAGAAGCAAAATAAAACAAAAGAACACAAGTGAAGACATTACCTTAAAATCGGGTAACTCTTCTTGATTTGAGCTCAAAGGCTTCTTTGGAAAGGCTTCTGCCCAAAGGTGAGGCTTCAATAATGAATAGAAGGATGCGGAGAGATGAAATGGTCAGGTTTTGGCCATGAAAAAGGCTATAGAGGTGTGGGTAAGGTGGTATAGGTGGGGCCTTTTATAAGAGAAAATGAGGGGCACTCTTGGAAAGTTATAAAATATTACTTTATTATAAAATGATTTTCGGATTTTAAAGGTCCCAAAAGGATATATTTCGAGGATAAGGTGATAGGGTTTCTAAACCCACCCATAAAATAGGTTTTTTACAAGTGTAGGTCTTAGAGATTACATTATCTATTCATTTTATTTAAATCGTTAAATAATGAGGTAATCGCTGCATCATCATGGTGTCATAAATAATTTAATTTATTTAGTGACTAAAAATTATAAACAAAATATCATGATGAATTAAATCTCTTTAGATTTATAATTAATATTTATAGTCAAAAATTTGACTTTTATAACCCCATATAAAAATTGTTTTAGTAAAACAACACATGTTTGTGACATTTTAATTTTAACATGAAATAAAAAGGTATTAATGTCATTTTCCAACCAATGTGGCTCCATGGGGTCCCCAAGTTGACCCATGGATTGTCTTGGTCGGCCATGAAACATCCAATGAGGGTAGGACATGTGTCTAGGTCATTTCACATTATCAAAACATTATTTTTACCTTAAATTACACTAATTACCTTTAATCGCGATTAATAAACATAAAAGTTACAATTCACCAGAAAATTATTTGAATCCCATTGAATCACATTTTACTTCTTAATGACAACCATTTATGTCGGATTTTTGAAATTCAAATCACAGAAGTGGTAAAGTTTCATTTAAACGAGAAATCAGTTTCTTTAACTACCACTTAGTGGTTTCACTATTCATCAAAAATGAAGTTTTTCAGAAAATTACCAAAAATTCACCATAGGATATAATTGATATTCCAAATTCAAAAATTATGTCTATTTTAAAAAAATTAAAAACATATAAGTTACATTAATTAATTTAATAATTAATTCCCGTTGTCAGAGCAAAAAGCGTGTTTTTATGAAACCATAAGTATCAAAAGATTGACACTAGGTTAAGTCCAATTTCAAGATGAAATTAATTCCAACGACCACTTTTAGATTAAATGTTAAAAATAAATTCTAATTTCACTTTGAAACCAATTACAAAGTTAATCTAATAATATAAATAAATTATATTAGAAAAAGTTTTTGAATTAAAATACAACACTTTTCACTATTCATTAAAAAATGAACATTATCGGAAAAATACCAAAAATTTACACAAAGTAAATTTTGATGTCCCGATTCTAGAGAAGAATTATATTTTTTCAAATATAACACATAAAATTTTCAAAAAGTGGATTTAAAAGAGGTTCATCATCAAAATGCGGTTAATCGACCTTTTAAAGAATATTAGAATGTTTACGCTTAAAATTGGATTCATTCGCATTTCTAATCCTCTAAAATTTATTTTAAAAAGTAAAAATATTTGAAAATCATATATAATAATTTTGTAGTTAGTTCTGTTCATTCCCGCCATTACAACGGCTAGGCATTAACTATAATTTAAAATAATATTATTTTATTATTATATTGCAACGTAAGATTCCCATGAAACTCGTTGTTGCATATTGGGTATGCCATCGAGCATAGCATCCCCTTTAAAGTTATATTAATATTTTATTCAAAAATATAGATAAATGTGAATATGTAATATTCTTTATTTACCGGGGGTGTTACATCCTTCCCACCTTTTGGGAATTGCATCCGCGTAATTTTAAAACTGCGCTTGGAAACATCATTGAAAATCCCACATCTGAATAAGAGTCAGTAAAACAATCAATTTAAAACAAATAAAGAGAAGTACAAAGGTCACCCGAGTTAACTCATACTAGGATTCCATGTAGGAAAACATGGATTTGGAGGAAAAAACAAAGGGTCATGTTCTGAGGGAGAGTGATAGTAAACATGTCTATGAGAAAGTTAACCATAAGAAATTCACAAACTTGTGATGGGTTAATCCGTATTCGATTCCCCAGTAAGAAAAGTTAACAGACAAAATTTTTGTTTTAAGTTACTCTTTGTTGAGGAATTTATTTTTGAGCTTAACTAAATCATAATGAAACATACTTACTTGTCACGTGTACTTTCAAATTTTATTGGATTCCTTAATCAGACTCATATTTTCTTCAAAAGACGAGTATTTAGGAAGACTTGTTCACATTAAGAGTACTATAACCAACTTCTTGAAAATCACCTAATCCACAAAAGAGAACTATATATTTTCCATGTCTTTAGACAAAATACAAAACCAAAAATTGTTAGAACAAGATCCAAAAATGAATAATCCTTTATAAAAAAGAAAATCTATTCATAATCACCAAAATTTGTCCAAAAAAACCCAATGTTCAACGAAGACCACTAGATAAACAATTGTCCATAAAAGTCTTCAAAGTAAACCAAACTAAGATTGAAACCCAAATATTTGATGGTTTTAATGACATAGTCTTCCAAGTTACAAATTAAATTTTATCTCCAAATAACATCAGTTGCTCCAAAATTTGAATATTGAAAAGTAATTAACCTAATAAAATATCTTCGATGATAGGTTAATCATTTCCATAGATAACCCAAATAAACATACTCTTGATTCCTAAAATCATATAACTAAAAAGAATTAGTCAAACTAACCAGGGACTTCACGTAGTCCAGTGGTAAGTGATAAATAGTAGTCGCACTTTGGTTGTGGGTTCGATTCCCACAGCTTTGTCCGACGTGACGGGTTGTAACACAGTCTGCGTGTTGTCCTTTTTCTAAATCTACATAATAATTAAAACATTCCCCAAAATGAGATAAAATCATCAAAAATAATCATAACATATTTTAACCTCATGTTTATCTCATGTCTTTCATTTTCCATAATAACATATAATAACCCATAATTACCTCAACTATAAGGATCATATAAACCCTAATGGTTACCTTTATAATTATTACCTGAACTTCCACATCGATTGGTCATCTCGTACATGACGCATTACAGAACATACCAAGGTTCAAGTGGTTGATCATGACTCCTTGAATGTTGGGTGAGAACAACCACGAGTTTCTTCATTAAATCCCCCATTTCATCCAGTATCTTAATCAGAGAACAACCACAGTTTCCTTCAAACCTATTGTCACTTTGTTTCCTACTAGATCCATCCATTCACTAAAAATAGAAATGTCAGTGTGAGTATATCAACAATACCATCATGTACTAATGAGGAAGATAAACACTAAGATATACTTACTAATTCAATTTTTCAAAACTAGCACTCCTTTTGATATCATTACCATTATGGTAATGTCACTTATGCATAGAGAATACCCTAACCTCTAAAGTTATCTAAACCGACCTCTGATACCAACTATAAGGCCCCAGCCTTAAACCTTAATATTGAATTAAATGAATAATTCACATTGAGGATCTTTTTAGGTTTATAGTTTTAGATAATTAGGTCATAAGTATTACATCTCAAAATATTACATAGTAGACACTTCTACTAAGTTTCCATAAAATAAAATAAAAACACTTAAGAAAATACATGTTTAGTTCCATGTTTTAGATAGCATTTCTTTCCGTGATCCCATCCTTAACCCTATTCATCTTTAAGTCCTATGGAAAACATTTCAAAAACATGGGATGAGCATAAAAAGCCCAGTAAAGGATACACAAAGAAGGAAAACTATTATTTTTTTCAAAATAATAGGCAAACCATGAATACTTTACCAAAGTAATACATTTCACCTTTATGAAGTAGTAAAAACTATTCATCGAATAAAAGACCATTACTTACCCTTTTGTAACCAAAAGATTACCATAAAACCCATATAAAGAACACATAACAAATAATGGTAACTTGGGAAATAAACATACTTAAATGGAATAACAATACGGTCAATTTTAACACATACTTAATGGAATAGCCATACGGCCAACTTCCATACCCAATGCCTTGGAGGTTATAACGTAACCACCCGTCCTGGAATTCACAGCACAACCCGTCATATGGTTTATCACATAACAACCCATAAAATGTCCAAGTTCCATCATTACACAAAAAATATTGAAAATATAAACATTTTAATAACAACATTTTATTTTCAATCCCAATAAGTAATTCTAAGATATTGAATTAATCAATCCACTTTCAAAAACCATTTAAAAGATATTTTTGAATTAATGTGTCCCATAAAAATTTGAAGATTTTAATGGAATTATAATTTTAAAACATTAATGTCCATATAAATAAATACTAAAAACCATTTTGAAAACATGGACATTAAAGATAAAGATTTAGAATAACGAATCTTTAAAACATTTAAAACGATATTTTTGTTAAAGAGTTTTTAACAAAATAAGAGACACTTGAATACAAATAATTGCGAAATAACATTTAATTCATGATTTATAATATCATGATAATATAGTGATTCATGATATAATATGTCAAAGGACAGTATACACACCATATAAGAGTGAATTGGTGCATAACAACAATGAAGTCTCAATGGAAATGTAAATTGAGATGAAATCCATTATGAAGATGGAATCCTTAAATTAAGGATATATATATCACATAATTATGTGTGAGAAATATAAATAAACCCAATGTAAGTGGATATTATGTGTGAAACAATCAGAGGTCATTCACACATAATCATGGAAAAACAAAACCAATGACATAGGTATTTAACTCAATGAAATGATATTGGGTTATTATTTCCCATACAAGTTCGTAAGAATTTATCAATGAGATGATTATGTGTATAAATAGTATATATACACAAAGGCTTGTGGAAATTACAACATAGAGATTCCACACATAATCTTGGTATAATAAAATCAAGAAGTAGAGGTTTAAACCAAATAATTGAAAGTGGGTTATGAAGTTCCCTTATAGAAATCTAACAGCCTAACGACTTCACTTTAAAATTCAAAAAATGAGTTTATGAGAGAGAAAATGTAATCTCATCACTTAGACATAAAATTTAAATAAATAAGGATATAGAAGAACATATCCCAAAATAATAGTATGTGAATTAAATGACATAACAAAAGAAGTCTTAAAAAGAGGAGGGTGAAAGGTCCCCTTACCGAGTTGGGTAACATTCGAAACGTACACCCCATGGAAGATGGGTCATACAATGAAGATGTAAATACCCATAAATTAAATTATATTACACAAATAGTATAATAATGGGCAGTACATACACCATCAATGGAAATAGTGGAAAACGTATCATAAATGTAACTGGAATAAAAGTGAGATGAAAAATCCATTACGAAAACTCGGCAGCCTAAAGGCGCCACTTAAAACATCCAAAAATAGATTTATGAGATCAAATAGGGTCTATAATAATAGGAACATAAAAATTACAGTATTAGGAATATATAATAACATCCCCAAACATACGAAATGTGAGCTTAAAAGAAATGACACAAAAAGAGAGTACTTAAAAAGAAAGAGAGAGGTTGGATCTCTTACGAAAATTCGACAGCCTAACGGAGCCAATCAAAACTTCCAAAATGGATTGATGAGAGAAAATAGGGTCTCTCATTGTATTAACATAAAAATTAAAGTATGTTTAATATAAAATAACATCCCAATCATTAGAAATATCAGCTTAAAAATGAATGACATAAAAGAGTGCACATAAAAAGAAAGAGAGGGGTAGGTTCCCTTACCTCAAGTCTGACTTGACTTGTTAATTTCTTTATATTCCTGAATAATAAACTTTGGTCAATTTATAATTGCATAAGGAACTATTTTAAAGATTATTATTCAGATTATATCACATATTATAATGTTATAATAATTGGTTAATAATTTGATTAAATATCAGATGTTTTTTTCGATGTTTGGTACATGAGTCAAAAATGAATATGTTTGAAAATTATTGTCGATGTAGTTATGAGTAAATCATCTCAATAATAGTAT
The DNA here is from genome assembly GCA_963277665.1 of Viscum album. NCBI lineage: Eukaryota > Viridiplantae > Streptophyta > Magnoliopsida > Santalales > Viscaceae > Viscum > Viscum album. Next base: position 1,404,071,812 of record OY728164.1, on the reverse strand, counting down.
TAATGATTTTAATATCATATATATCCATTACATATTCATTTTATACTACTCCATAACATTTGGAGATAATAAGAAATGAAATTCACCCTTCATGGAGATGGTAGGTCGTACGTACACATGAACGCTACTTTAATTTCATTGTCATATTAATGTAATTAAAAATAATTGGGATATATATATTATAATTCTAGTATAATATATATTTTATATAGGTCACATATATTAATTAATTGCATTCTTTACACATTTCATGTATTGTATGAACGAGTCACATCACTTGAGGGGCGGTAGTCCACACTTCCTCGTATGAAATTATTGCATTTGCACAACATGAAAAGCATAAAGGCATGTCTTAAATATAAAATTAAGAAGAATATATAGAACACAAATATCATATATATCATATATAAAGTATAGTGACATCATAATGGCCACCATTAAAGGTGTTAAAAGAATATTGAACAATCATCATTTCGTGAGGCAGAAATTCGCCAACCATAGAAACAGTATGTTCTTTAACCATTAGACGAAGGTGTGTGTAAGTGTAGCTCGAATCCTTCACATAAAAACATCCTAGTATATTTAAGATACTTTTTTTGTTTCAAAATAACGGAATAAAAAGAGCTTAGATGGTTGGAGAAGCAATATAAAACAAAAGAACACAAGTGAAGACATTACCTTAAAATCGGGTAACTCTTCTTGATTTGATATCAAAGGCTTCCTTGGATAGGATTCTGCCCAAAGGTGAGGCTTCAATTATAAAGAGAGGGATGTGGAGAGATGAAATTGTCAGGGTTTGGCCTAGCCAAAGGCTTGAGAGGTGTGGGAAAGGTGGTAGAGTTGGGGGCCTTTTATAAGAGAAAAGGCGGGGCACTCTTGGAAAGTTATAAAATAATACTTTATTATAAAATGATTTTCGGATTTTAAAGGTCCCAAAAGGATATATTTCGAGGATAAGGTGATAAGGATTCTAAATACACCCATCCAATAGGTTTTTTACAAGTTTAGGAATTAGAATTTACATTATATTTTCATTTTATTTAAATCGTTAAATAATGAGGTAATCGCTGCATCATCATGGTGTCATATATAATTTAATTTATTTAGTGCCTAAAAATTATTAAAAAAATATAATGATGTAGTAAATATTTTTATATTTCTAATGAATATTTATAGTCAAAAATATTACTTGTATAACCCCATATAAAGGTTTTTTAGTAAAACAACATATGTTTGTGACATTTTAATTTTAACATTAAATAAAAAGGAATTAATGTAATTTTCCAACCAATGTGGCTCCATGGGTTCCCCAAGTTGACCCATGGATTGTCTTGGTCGGCCATGACACATCCAATGAGGTTAATACATGTTTCTAGGTCATTTAACATTATTAAAACATTATTTTTACCTTAAATTACACTAATTACCTTTAATGGCGATTGATAAACATAAAAGTAACTATTCACCAAAAAATTATTTTAATCCCATTGAACAACATTTTAATTTTTAATGACAACCATTTATGTCGGATTTTTGAAATTCAAATCACAGAAGTGGTAAAGTTTCATTTAAACGAGAAATTAGTTTCTTTAACTGCCACTTAGTGGTTTCACTATTCATCAAAAATTGATGTTTTTCAAAAAATTACCAAAAATTCACCCTTGGTTATATTTGATATTCTGAATTCCAAAATGATGTCTATTTTAAAAAATTCAAAACATATAAGTTACATTAATTAATTTAATAATTAATTCTTACTGTCAGAGCAAATAGGTTGTTTTTATGAAACAATAAGTATCAAAAGATTGACAGTAGTTTAAGTCCAATTTCAAGATGAAATTAATTCCAACGACCACTATTGGATTAAATGGTAAAAATATATTCTAATTTCACTTTGAAACTGATTAAATATATAATCTAATCATATAAATAAATTACATTAAAAAGAGGTTTTGAATTAAAATACAACATTTTCACTATTCATTAAAAAAATGAACATTATCGGAAAAATACCAAAAATTAACATAAAGTAAATTTTGATGTCCCGATTATAAAGAAGAATTTTATTTTGTCAAATATATCACATAAAATTGTCAAAAAGTGGATTTAAAAGAGGTTCGTCATTAAAAGGCGGTTAATCGACCTTTCAAAGAATATTAGAATGTTTACGCTTATAATTGGATTCATTCGCATTTTTAATCCTCTAACATTTATTTTGAAAAGTAAAAAAATTGGACAAACATATATAATGATTTTTTAGTTAGTTATGTTCATTCCAGCCATTACAACAATTAGGCATTAACTACAATTTAAAATAATATTATTTTATTATTATAGTGAAATGTAAGATTCCCAAGAAACTCGTTGTTGCGTATTGGGTATGCCATCGAGCATAGCGTCCCCTTTAAAGTTATATTAATATTTTGTTCAAAAATATAGATAAATGTTAAAATGCCATATTCTTTATTTACATGGGGTGTTATAGGGAATGCATTGGACTATGTATGTGACGGGTGCAGCCCGCTATAGCTCCTCGATGCATCGGTAGGTCTCATGAGAAAAACTAGTGTCTTGGAATAAGGCCTTGATAAAATATTATTTTTAGTCATGGCACAATGCCTTGACTAGGTAATTATGAAGTCTGGCATTATGAATTCTATCATTATGAAAGTGCCTATTTCTATTTCGTGTGATTATTTGACTAGTTTAATATCCCACTAAGAATGTAAATGTAAGTATATGATTTTATATTTTCCATATTATGATGAAGCTCATGTTTAAAAGACTTATGTTTTAGTCTTATAAATTTTCTAAAATGTTTATGCTTATTTATGAAAGATTTCTCTATATTGTTATCCTAACATAGCATCTCAGCTCAGCCCTTTCATTGTTTTAATTTTCCCAGGATGTTAAGAAGTATTTTATGACTGGAATTTAGGGATAGTCTGAGGGGATATTAGTGTGGTCTATGGAAACAAGGTTGTTGTAGTTTTTAATTTTATAATGTAATGTAAAACTTATAAATATATCTAGTATTTCTAAGGCTACTAAACTGATCGGTCTTTTGGGACATGATTTCTTTGTATTATTCCAATTTTATGTAATAATGCACCGACTCTGGGTAACTGGGGTTGTGGCATTACATGAAAAATGAATAGAAATATATGAAAATGGAAGAGAAAACATGAAAATTGATTTCCTAACATTTTGGGTGTTTCTATAAAAATAGTTTAAATCTACATTCAAAATAAATTTAAAAAGCTGAGAAATATTAAAATATTTTAAAAATAATATATATAACAATAATGGTACCATTAAAATAAATAAATTCAAATTAGATAAATCTACAATTTATGAAACAGTATGTATGAAAGTGGAAAAAAATATTTTTAAGATATTTTAATAGTTTCAAGAAAGTCAAATGGATATAAGAGTTGTATGATTTAATTTTGTATATGATAAAAATCATTAAATTTAAATATGAGAAATAATATTTAGATTTTAAAATTAAAAAAAACTGATAATTTTTAGAAATAGTATGGATATCACAAGAAAATACCCAATGTATAATGTTGATGTTTTCCTCTCAATTTAATTATCTTAATGAAGTAAGATTAAATCAAAAATGGTGTTTCAGTAATGAAATTTAATATACCTATAAAGAAATATAAAATTATACATGAGATAGAGAAATTAAAGAATATAGAAACCTGGGAGAATATAGTCAAAGGACAAATAGTATTTCCCAATAAAATTGATATAATGTCAAGAAAAACTTTTTGGATATAATAATTTATGATTCAATAGATAATGGAAGAAAAAAGCTTGAAATGAAATTGAGAATAATAGGAATGAAATGTTAAATTGTTATATATAATTAATGGAGAAAATATATACACCATATAAAATTAAATTGATGCATAATGAGAAACATACCTCTTACAAAATAAATTTAGCTGAAAACCCATTATAAAAAATGTAATTTATCTATTAAGGATTAATCAAATATTGAATATAAAGAGTAAATGAAAATACTATAGAAAATATAAAATATAATAATATACACTCCTAGGGAAGAACAATATATTTAAAATAATATTAGGAATCAACAGTATAATTTAACTTGGAGAGAGATATAATCAGTTGAGGAAACCCTTATAAATGTCAATCTTAGGTGAATTATAAATCAATTGTGTGGGAAATTTAAAAATAAATTTATATTGAAAAAGTAAGATAAGATAAATATTAAGCTATTTTTATGTTATTAAAGTTAATTTTTTTTAAATAAATAGAGAATATGAATAAAAAAGATTGAGTGACACCTCTTACCTTGGATTCTTATTTGGTCAGATGTGATCTAGAATTATATATCATAAAATTTGGTTTATTATTTATCTACATATAAACAGTATTTTTATTTTATTAATTTAATATAAATTATTTATATTTTATTATTGCACATTAATTAATCACCAATATTTAAAATTAATATTCAGTTGTTAATTTTTCCATTTTTTCTTGTTTTCTTTAGTTAAATGGTTAAATTACATGCTACATTATCAAGAGTTTATCACCTAAAAATGTTCATTTAGTTCATATATTTTTTACAGTAATAAATAATATCATGATTTTTTCAATCATATTATAGTGATGGTTTTTAATGAATGATTATAAATTCAACTTTTTCAGGATTTTAATCCAATATAAAACGATTGATTTTATAAATAAATATAATTATATATTTATTTATATTACATAATTGAAAAAATAAAAAATTCAAATATATTACCACATTTTTTGGGAATTTAAATTTTTATATTGTAGATATTTTATAGAAACATTCAAGTATGTGGTGATACCAATTGAGGGATGAATAATTTTTAACTGGTGAATGAGTATGATTATAAATTGATATAGTGATAATATCCTATTTATAGAGGTATAATGATATTAATAAAACATAATTAGAGGGGTGGATATGATTTAAGAAGAGTTAATATGATAATATAAATGAAATAAATGAATAAAAACTCATTACTTAGATTGAATCACTCCTCGTAACAGCCACTTTTTTAATCATAGAGATAGGAATCGATGAAAAAATTTTTATCATGACATAAAAAGGACAATGAAAGAGGAAATTTGGGTAAGGATTAAAGAGGGAAATAATGTATATACGTTTTTTGGATTTGTTCAAGGGGTGGTCCTCTTATAAGTGAGAACATGGGACATTTCATTGAACACATGAGTAGGATAAAGGGTAAACATAGAATCATATTATATTAAGTTAAGTTTTTTGAGTCAACATTGGATAAAATTATAATATTTTCTATCAAACATAATAAAGGACTTCTATAATTTCTATATATCAATATACATTTTCAAAATTCTTTCAAAGTCATTTAAGCCTTTTTTTACTTCCTTTTTAAAATATTAACAACTTATCATGATAAACAATTTTTTCCAAAAATAAAATATGTACCCTCTTACAAAATTTAACCTTTTTATTACAAATTTAGGAAAACATTTTCCAAATGTATACTTGAAAATTGATTCAAATAAATTTTAAAATAAAAACATAAAATATAACCTATTGAATTAAAAAATAGCTTCAATTATAAAATGATTTTATTCTTATTTATTAAAAATTAAGAATAACTCCATTCATGTTGATTCATTTTTTAAATATTTATAAGAATCATCAAAAAAAATATTGTATGAGAGTGAAGGATTATGTTTTTAAAAAATAAAAAACATAATACATTGAAAAACTACATTTATAAGAAAAATTTATTCATATGATTATATTTCTATTTTTAATCATTCCATAATTAATATATGGATCATAATTAATAGTTTATTTGAATAAAATATATATTATACAATATATAGTATATGTTTAACATTATACACACTTATTACATGTACGAACATATGTAATACAAATGTTTTATAATGAAAATATATGATGGTTACCTATGATGGTTTAGTTTGGTACCCAAAAAACAACCTTATAAAATAGATATGTATTTTATATATCGGCCTATTGACCTAATATTTGGATTCTCAAATAAAATTTATATTTCCATAATTATAGTTTTATTCAATTTTTATTTGTTTTTGGTTCATCTAAAGATTTAAAAGACCCTATTAATTTTCCATTAATACATTTATATTTGATATTTATTGTTTTAAATGATTATATATTAATTTAATGGCAAATATTTTCCTTAATGCCCTCGGCTCAGCCGACACAAACCATTACCATACTAGGCACATCACATTACCATAGTCATGCATCCTAGAATACCTGAGTCTGCTGACTAGTAGTGATGTTCTATGTTGACATTGTGCGGAGACGATAACCTTATATTGAAGTTTATCGAAATAGAGAATATAAACAAATGATGTCATCACATAACTATATAAATGTAAAAATGATGAATCTAACTATCCCAAATGAAATTTTACATCATTATATGAGGAGATATACCAATAAAATATTACCCAATATAGGTTAACAATATGCATTATGTCTAAAGAAAACAATTCAGAGAGAAATACCATCAAACACCAATGATCCTACCAGTTCAATCCCAATCATCATACATGTTTTTATTCTCAATAATACAACCTTAAAACGTATATATGAATGCGATCATGTTTTTTCTTCAGCATCATTTCTTCCTGGGACCTGGGTAGAGTGTGGGTATAGCTTTCTATTCCATTTCCAATGATAACCCAAACATGTACACAAAAGATATTGCAAAAACAAAATGATATTATTAGATGAAATAAATAAAAAAAATTATGAAAAATATATATTTCATAACCCTTAGAGAAGTCACATGCACCATAGAGTAACAATACATTCTATGTCTATTATTGGGGTATCTCTGAAAATTTCAAAATAATTTATATTGGAAATAGTATCCCAATTATTAACACATAGATTACCATCCGAATTCAATTAACCACCATCCTTGGATGAATCATGACCAACATGAATGACAAATCCCTCAGGAGGCATAACATCTAACCCATAAAATATCCCCACATAATAAACCAAATATATCCACTGTACACTCACCCCTACATGGAATATCATGTAACCTAAATCATAATCCCCCCTAGTGTCTTCCACAATTAGCAATCCAACAAACAGGATTCACATATCCTCCAATGTCCCATTTACAGTTTTATTTAGAACCAACCAAAACACATAATAACTAACATTATATAACAATCCTTAGTTTTCATTACGCCTAAGAAAATCCCCAAAAATCATTAACAACTAGAAATGCACCTTACCAATAATTTTGTGGTTATTTTTTTCAATATGTTACTGGTGATTGAAGTGAATCTTTGAGGATTGTTACATATATACATAGAAAATTAATCTGTCGATTTTAGTGTACATCTTTAAGAAAACTATAGGCATGTTTTGGTCAATAACATAAAAATTTCTACAATATGTTGAATGATATTTTGTGTTGTTTAATAGGGGCTGGAGTTACTCTTAGAATCCCTAAATTATTACGAAGGATATATATAATATCCAAATCCTAAGACACTAATTTTGAAGGTAAATCGTCATTGTATGGATTTTTTGTTGAGTGTAAGACTTCATTTTTGAGTATAAGACTTCATTAAGGTAGAAAACAATAATATTATCAGTGTATTCCTTTAGATAACTCCAAATAATAATTCTAAGAATAGTGTTTCTTTAGAATTGGACTTCAATATGGAGTGTAAGTCTTTATGAAACATATGATTTATGATAATAAACATTTTTCATAAGTACTCATGGAATAGAGAAAATTTTAGATGATTTGATATGAGTTTCATGTTAAAACCCAAATGAAATAGATGAAATAGAATCAATATTTCATACACATATATATTTTTGAATGAGTTTAAAGAAGTGTATTTTGTGGAGGATTTATTAAAAAGAATTATCAAAATCATATATAGATTAAAAGGGATGATTTTACTAGTAGTTATAATCAGATCTCAGGAAAAATTGAAGCTATTAATAATATCATGGTGTTTCAAATATGATTGAAAACTACATATGAAAAACATTATTGTAAATAAATAATAATGTCAGCATAGAATAATATATAGATAATAAATATTTATATAACTTTCATAAAATATGAAAAATAGTTATGAGAAACTAATCCACATCTATATTTTAAATAATGAAGGAAAAAATGTAGAGAATTAATGAAAAATAATGATATATATAGTTACAATGATTATTCATTATGATGTGGAATATATATATCACTCATGATTTATGAGCCTTGACAATAGTATTTATAGTAATGTATATGAGGGAGTACATGAAAAAAACTGAACATATTGGCTCATAAATGGATATCATACTCTTGGGTGGTGAATAAGAAACCATGGATAAGAAGTAGATCTTTCTAACTATGCATGAACACCATTGAAGGGGATAAGTATATATTGGGGGAATGACCAATCATGGTAGGGGGTATAACCAACTAATTATTATACTGGGTTTGTAGAGATCACATGGTTCTTAATTGTGTAATATTATTGGAGATATTGGAGAATCTATGTTTTGAGGGAATAACCAACATGGAACAGAATAATCCTATCAACTGATCCCTAAAAATATTGAGTGATACTCTATTTTTTATTAATGCATAGAAAGGTTAGTCTGTGAGAAACCAATGAGTGGATCAAGAACATTATAATGTCAAAGAGACCTGTATAAAAGTGAATAAAATATAAATGAATTGATATTTTTCATTTACCACCACCACCTCCCAGTAAATAATGGATCTAGGAAAATAAATTGCCATTAGAGTGAGGTTATATTCGACGATACAAGAAGAAATTTGGACTTATATAGACTATAAATTTTTTTAATTGTCCATGTGATCCCACATTTTATGGGATGAATTATAGAATATATAGAAATATAATCCTACCCTATCTCCTATCACTCAAGATTAAAGTAAGTGATACTTCAACTTTGGGATTATCACCCACTATAGTAGAAGATTATGGCCCAATCTAACAATATATATTGGGAGTTATATGTAAATGCTCAATATTTCATTTTGAGTTCCTTGTATAAAAAATTATATAAAACTATATTAGGTATCAATGATAAAAAAAATATTTATTTAAAATTTTGACGTATCTATGCAGTTCATTTAAAATTCAAATAATCCAAACTCTAATTATTTTAGATCAAATATTAAGACATTAATATGATTGTTGATTTAGATATTGATGTCTATTTCACCTGGTAAAATACATTCATAAGAAATATTGGAGGGTTGGATTAGAATTTATAGGATTTCTTCTTTTTTGAATAAATAATGAGAATTTTTCCAAACAGTTTTATTAAAAAATGTCATCCATAGAAAAAACGACAATATTTTATAATTTATGATCTATAGAATATAATAAATGTTAGATAAGGATTGGAAAAATTAGTTTAGATCCAAGGATATTTATCTCAAAATTATAAGTAGAAAAATTGATTAAAATAAGATAAATCTATGTCTATTGAAAATAAATCAATTTCATCTAACAATGTTGGAAGTAAAAGTAAAACTAAATATTCATAAATAAAGAATAAATAGAAAAAATATCCCAACAATAGGAATAAAGAGGTCAAATAAGAGAAAAATTGGTCGTAAGAAAAAAGATGTCTTATTGTAAAAAAGTAAAAAATGCAAAAAAATGATGAAGGATAATGTTTCAATGGATTTTCTAGTGTTGTGGTAAGAATTAAAAAGTACTATATTATTCATAGTTTCTTATGTCTTTACTAGGAAAGGGGAAGTAAAAAGGGGTAGTTTTAGTGAGAATATGATGAAAAAAATTCAAATGAGACAACCTCTAAAAAATATACACCAAGTTTTTTACAAAAAAATATTTATAGTTCTTGAATTATTTTATGTATGATTTAGTTTAGAAGGTTGTAAGGATGAGTTATGCATGTAAATTTTTCAAGGATGGGTTCTCTATTTTGTAACAGGGAAGTGAATTTAATAGAAAAATGTCGATAAATAATTTGATGATTTAGGGAAGAATAGGAATGTTGAGATGGAGTGTATAACAATCTATCCATATTGGTTAGAGATAGCCAAGATTTTGGAAATTGTTTAAGATTAAGGAAATAAAATGGATTCATAATATGAGATGAAATTACATAAAAAGTCAACAATAAGTATAAACTTCAAGATTCAGAAGAATGGTGTGGAAAGGGATATTCCACAAAAATTAGAAGCTCAAAGAAATAATGAAGATAATTTAATTGATAATAATCATTATAAAAATATCCTAAATAAATCATTCCATGTTTATATAGAAATAAATGAATGTACTATGCTGAGAAATAAATATAAACATGAATTATGACTATGAAACACAAATATTTCCCTCCTTATTTCCTAGTATTTGATATAATTGAAACTAAATATGGGGAAATAAATGTAAATATTTTGGTTTTTTAACACTATATAAAGTAGAATATGATATTGTCATGGACTACTACATAAATTAAGTCTATATAATGAATGAAAAGAGAAAATCCTTAGAGGGGTTTAATATTAGGAAGGATGATGTCATTTTATAATTTTTAATAATTTTCTAACTTTTAGGTTTCTTTAAAAACTTAATGGTGAAGGTAATTGAATCACTATTATATCCCTTAACTTATTGTCTTCAATATTTTGTGAAGGGGAATTTATTTTATGATAAGAAATGAAATAGGGGAGTTTCATACAGAGAACATAGACGTTCTGATTTTTTTTAATATGTTTGAATTATATAATGAATATATTAATAAATATATATGGTCATCCATTGAATTTATATTTTTGGAATGGTTTAACATGTCTTGTTGTTTATGATTTGTATTGGAATACTTGTTTAAATCCATTTTTCTTCTACTCTAAATCAGGCCAACTAGTCTTAGTTTCATCTAACTAAAGGCTATTTTCTAAGGAAAATATTTTGACTTTATCCTTCCATCGAGAGTGTCTCAATATGTTCTTAAAAAAATGAGGATGGGTTTTTAGTATAAGATTATTTACCCTTTTCATTTGATTGTAAATAAATGGAAGAAAAATAAACTCACATATTGATATAAGTATTCATAGTTATTATCAAAAAACACAAATGGGAGATTATTCACCCTAAATTTCTTAGTTTTAATTGTATTCAAGATGAAAATATTTTTCTGGTGGTGGAGGAAATTCATTGAGACTTGTTATGGACATAATAAGGACATAAACTATATTACTCTTATTCTTATCTTCTAGGAAACAAAAATAATCTGTTAGAGAATGAAGGAATAATGTCCAAATATATTTTAGATGATGTTTTTAGTTGTTTGATAAGGGATGTATTTTCTTTAGATAATCCTAGTTGTATTGTGAATGAATTATTCAGTTTTCTGATCATAATAACTCAATGTTGAACATAAATCTTTATTATAATACATTTTGAATATTCATAATACTTCATATATAAGGGAAAAGGCCTCACTAAAGTGGAAATATTAAATGGTAATGAGCATAATATGTTGGATAATTGAGTATAAAAAATAAAGTGAAAATATGTCTTAAGTATAATACTTCAAGATATTACATTAATATTTATGAATCATAACCTTCATTAGCATAAATAATCCATTTAAATATTCAATACTAGGAGAAATTTTATATTTCAATGAGATGAGTTTAATGATGCAAAAAAATATCTACATGAAAATTAATTATTCTCCCATGCATGTATAGATTTTTAATTAGTTTGTAGAACAATATCATTTAAAGGATTTTGATTATGTAAATACCTAATTCATATAGAGATTCAAAAGGACACCATGATTGGTAATTTTCCTTATATCTTGAGTAAGATAACAGAAGATGTTTTAAGATCAAAGTGTTTCCAAATGAAAATTCAAAATATTTATGATCGATATTTATATGCATAAAAATCTAGGTAAATGAAGAACAATATAGAGAATGAGGATTTATATAACATGTATACACTTTTCAAGAGAGTTATAAGAACCTAATATACGTAAATATTATAGATAAATAAGTTGACATAGTTAGACAGGATTGAAAAAAGGATATATATTGTGAACATAAGTACACAATAAGTAGAGGAAGATCCAAATCACTCTTAGTTTAGATGGAGTCCTAAGGCTAGTAGTACAATTTTAGTTCTTAAGGTAGTACATGACCATACATGATTATTCATGCATATATAGAGATATATGACTATTGGAATAGTATAAAAGTAGCCAAAGAGAGAATGTATGTCTTTATAACTATGGTTCAACACTATTAATGAAAATAATGGAAGATTGGGGGAATAACCAAATGAGGTTTGGGGATAAAACCAATCGGTGGTTATAGTTGGTGTGTAGAGATCATAATGGTATCTTTAGTGCAAAATAATAAGAGATATTAGTGAATGCATGTTAGGGGGAATCACCCACCTGGAATGAATTATTCCTTTTACCCAAAACATGTAAATACTAAATGTATATCTCTTTTTATTTATTAATATACTTTAAGGTGATGATATGTGAAATCATTGAGTAGATTCAGAACTCTAACAGTTTCAAGTGGTTGGGTTAAAATTAGAATAACATGTAAAAGTAAATAGACTAAGGATTCACACCCTCTCTTTCTTAGTGATCCAAAGAATCTTTGACTATCACCATATCACAAAACCTGTTCATAGTTAGCATTACACCCAACCTAATACACAATACTCACAAAGTCGTCCTCAGTTGGAATTTAACCCTACTTAAATAATACCTTAGTGATTGTCATTACACTAAACCTAAAACCACAAATCCATTACCATTTAAAATACTAAAAAATAGTAACAAAATTAAAATCAATTTACTATTAACTCAAAAAATTCATAAAACATGCAAATAAAGACATATATATCACAACGGTCACCTAGTATAAAAATTCTGCAAACAAAAAAATATAATTAACTTTTGTTGGTCTTCCAATCACAAAACCTATACCTATTTACCATTCCTATAAGGATGCAAGTATGTTATAAATATATTATAGTCCCATCAAAATAAAACAATAAACTTCAGTACATTCCATGGTTTACTAGGCCTTATGACATTATATAAACATATTTTTATTTTATCACATGCCACAACACTATTATTCTGTAATATAATGAAAATTGAAACAACATGGGTTAAGAATCTCATTTATGGATTGGAATACATCCAACACACACATATTCCAAATCTAGGTCATTTGTCACTAACCAGAAAAATATCAATAAAAAACCAAGATATTCCCACCCAAATCATACATTATTATAATGTAGGAACTCATAACCCATATAACATTAAATTAGAATAACATTTAGGGAACATGATGGTACTACACATGATAATATTTAAGTCATGCACCAATTATAAATCACATCCCCAACTCAGAGGAAGTTAAGGGAACATATCAAATTTCCACTGTATTAATTCACTAAATCCATATTCATATGGGTTCCACACATCAAATGACTCAAAATATAGGTCTGTCTCATAACCATCAATGACTATAGAATAAAATATTAATAATAAAATAGATAACATGGACCAATATATTTTTTTCTATATCATACATTAAATTGAAATAAATCTAATTTCATTTCATTTCAACCATAAAGGGTAGTCATATTGAACCATGTACAACAAATTTGGAGGTCTTTGGGAACTGCCTGCCTCAAATAGAATTATCTCTGTTTCTTTATCAAGTTATAAACTCAACCATCCATTTCCCATTAACAAAATGCTATAGAATAAAATAAAAGCCAAATTAATAAATTATAATACAATTTTATTTATTTGAAATAATTATTCCCATATTTTATTCCATTTTAATATATAAAGAGAAACTCATTAGGTGATGTTACTATGCCAAAACTGCAAGAAAAATGGTGTGCACCACCCCTTGACATCCAATAAAAACCATTACATATATATAAGATAATTTATTATTTCAATTCTCTTATAAATTTGATATAAATTTACTAAATTAAAAAAATTAATGGAGTGACATTCTTTAAGTAATATGACTACATATTTATGTATTCACCCTCCCAGGACCTCCTAGAGCTAAGAATAACCAAAGCCCCATTATTCAGGACCAATTTCACCATAAAATAGTGGAATTTTACTTGAATACCTAACACAAATAATATAAATTATTAGTGAATGGAGAAGAATTAAACATGTTGTAGAAGGGATAAATTAAACTTAATTAATTTACGAAACATTTATTTCATCCACCAAGGATTAGGTGACATCAAAAGTGAGAAGGGGGGATCCCTGAGAATCACTCCCTTTATTGTTAGCTACCACCAACGTAGTATCCTAGATGGGATATATTAAAGAAGTGTAGTGGAATGAAATTTTCACCCTTGTTTTAATAAAATTGACAATTTGAAATCATATACATTGTGAAATGAATCAGTCACCTAGTTTCCCTAGGAAAAGAGAAAACCCCCTTGGGCCCACTATATAATACCTAGTTCCCCCCAACCGAGTACCCAATGGCACACTATGGCCACTTAACTACACTTCTAGTAATTCTGAAATCCTAACACTTGATAAATTGTTATAAAACCAATCCCACCACATTTAAAACTTCTATTAAATCATTTTAAACATTCCTAGAATTTTTTATATGAATCCAAATAAAAAATAAAATCATCTATGTCTATAAACTAATTAGAACCATATTTTATTTAAGTCCACCAAACAAAACAATTATGGGTAATTACAAAATCGTCTCCATACATTTTCCATCATAATGAAGACTCTACAACATCTCTCACAAAATACATCAGTCACAAAAACATGATGCATTATCTGAATCCACATCTCATGTGAGAAATTATCATTATGTTATCATACTCCAACCAATATAATGACACAATACACTAGACACATCATGGTAATGTTCATCACACACATTAATCATTTTTATAATGACGTGAATAGATGTGTATCCAAATCATTTCTCTAAATATTATATAAAAAGAACTATTTGTTACCCTGCCATATCAACTACCTCTAAAACAAAAATACCCATGCACATTCATTTTGGCTACCACCAATAATTATACGATATTTCCTTAATCCACATCGGATTCATGAATTTCCTATTGACCAAAAACAAATATAAATGGTTGATGTCATTGGCATATAGAATATTATCACCTACTCAATTCCATAATTGAGTGTCACTTAACAAATCTCATAAAAACTCAGAGTCTCGTCCCAAAAAAACACTAATATCATGAACAAAAACTCCATAATTTAAGTAATAATTCTCTTATGTGAGTACCAAAACAACATAGTTTCAGTCTCTCCAACCATATATTTCTCAAAAAAAAATATCTAAGAATCTCATGGGGTTGTAGCATCGAATGAAATCCCATCAGTAAAAAAATGTACTAAAATTACCTATTTATCATTGAAATACACCAACATTTGGGTATTTTCATTTAACCATGTATAATATGTTCACTTTAGTAAATGTGTTAATGCAAAATAGGAACTATCCTTGGGGTTTTTCTACCAACATATCACCTTTGATTTTTACCAAATTCTCCTGAAATGAGATTCATATACTCAATCAACCAATGTGTAATCCATAATAAAAAATTTCTATGTTTTCTTGAAAAAGGAATTATCTTGTCCAAAATTTTATATTATCTATGGTCTGACCAAATGAGGTCCACTCCATACTTCTTGGTGGACCAAACCAAAAAACCAACTCTATGGTCTATAACAACACAGTGCTATGAGCCATTATTTCATCATCCATTAATGAACCAATTATTTAAAATTACATATTAAATGAGTCACTATCATGAAACACCCACATTCCCACCCATTTTAGACTCCTCATTGTCATGTAACAAATTCACTGTCTCAGTGGTCTCCATTTCACCATAGTTGAGGCACTCACCTATTTTCCTATCAATATCATCAATCCACTTATCACATCAAAAGTTTTCAAGAAAAAATTCTCATCATGACCCATATCAAAAAAAATCGTTCATAGGTTATCTATTATATGTTTTTACTTGAAAAAATAATAAAAAATCCCATGGCCCCTCAGTCATAACATCATTAAACCATATATATACCTCCTTTCACACCAGTCATATCAAAATAAAATAGATTTTATGGTTGATCGCATATAAAAATTCACAAAGATACCATTTCTTTGATTAAAGGATGATACATTGTAATGGTCCAAAATTGTTACCCCTTACTCATTTAATACATAGTTCCTCAAACATTTCAACTAATAGATCACAACCCAAGTGTGATTATCCACTGAATTTCACTGACGCCCAATGAAATAAATTCTATAAATTGGGAAAAAATAAGGATTATTATAACCATTCATACCATTTACAAACCCTTAAAAGACCTAAAAATACTCAATAGAGAAAATATAAACCCCACTAAATGATCTCATTAACAATTTTATTACAAAAACATACCACTATTTTAAACTAACTTTATATTATAAAATCTAAATTTATAATCACTTTCAATTATCATTTTATTGTATTAATTAATTTCACACAATAATTAAAAGATAAATTTAATTTGTTTTTAAAATTTCCATTGTTGAAGAGGACATTCATATAACCCAGGATGAGGTGGTAGAAAATTGGTTAATATTTATTTAATTCCAAAAACATGTTTCCTCTAATAATCATATTTCAAAAAATGTCTTTAAAAAAATTGGATAATATTTTATGGGTGGATAACCATGACTGTGTGATTCATTTCTTGAGACGTTAACCATGAAAACTTCTTCTTTAATCTATCAAGAATGATGTAAGTTATCTAGGAAATCAAATCTTCCTAAATTTAAAAGTATAACTTTGTATTTTGGAAATATCTATAATTATATAAGAATAATGGAAACCAAATTTTATAGAGATATATTCAAGGGGTAATGAAAAAAATTGAGTATTTTTTAAAAGTGTATATAATTAAATTTATATATCCCAATCTAATCCCCAAATTTCATTATAAAAATAGTGTGTAGAAAACCACCATCTTTGTTTAAAATGATTGAGCACCATGAGTAGATCACTTTAAAGTAACATTTGGGGGAATAATATACCATTTTGGGTTTGTTTAGGGTTTTCATAATCCATTTGGAGGTTATATGACTTATTATTATCATAAAGAATACTTAAATAAAATTTAAACCCAATATGAGTCTTCCCCACCTCTCAGTGGAAGGTTAAATATTGGGAAATCAATGAAATATTGTTACAAAGTTATCAAGGGAGTTTTAAAACATTTTTAATCTATCAGTTTTTTATTTTGGGTTTTAAAAGACATAATTAAATTATATCATAATCTTATTTTGATTTTAATGATTTTATTTTATTTAATTCAATAAAATTCCATTTATTTCTAATCGATCATCTTAATATTTTGATTGCATGGTTTATATTGTTTTTGATTGGGAAAAATCATTTTTTTCACAATAATTGATAAAATTATTTTATTTGGATCCTCGCATACCATGTATTAGAGTAGAAACTTGTCTATGTTATTATCATGAAAATGATTTTTTCTACATGCAACGATATCAAGTCTTGGAGGGTAACTATGATTTTGATTAATCCGAAGCAACAAAATACCTAAAACCAAAATTTATTTATAATGAAAATGAATTTAAAATATCATGTAGTGAACTTGAAATAATAAAATTCATCTAAATATCTAAAAACCAACTTTTTTATAATAAAAAATAGTTTATTCCCTTCATTAATTACGTAAAACCCTTTAAAACCACCCCACTTTTGGTTCATTAAACATTATTAAAAACTCACAACTTAATCCCAAAAACTTCTTCAGAGAGTATCTAGGGTCTTCCAAATACTATATTAAATCATATAAAATGTAAAAAAATCTATGTTTCAAGATAGATATTTCGAATTTTGGCCTTGTTTCTAGGGTTTCACTCAGTGTATAGAGTGTTTTTTATAAGAACATTATTTATATTATCAATATTTAATTTTAGTTTTTATAAAATTAATTATTTAATGTATGTTTTGTTTCTAAAGTCTCATATATTTAAGTGTCACATGTTCATTACTAAAGTTTTTCACCTCGAAAATATTTCTTCCATCATCCTCCTTCGTTTTTTCTTTTCCAATTTCTATTTTATATATATCTTAATAAAAATATCATATAAAAAATTTATTATTACATTTATGAATAATATAAAAATTTCATTCATGTTTATCAATAGATATTCTATAAAATTATGAGGATCGATGAACTGGCAATGAATCTGACAATCTTTGAAAAGTTGAATCCTTATCTAAGGATAATTTCTTTTGAAACATAGATGAGTTTAATGACCTCTATATACCAGAATTTATTAATATAATAAAAACACCTCTCTTTGGGACAAAATTCAGTTTCTTATCATTTCTACTTATTTACCCCATTTGATAAATATAATGTATTATTTTACAATGTATGGGAGTGTGAAAAAGTTTTTATATGGGAAGTGAATTACATTTTTGATTTTATTAACAACCATTGTAAATCATTTATTTCAATTATTGAGGATAAACAAGAAACCTAACCACCCCCTTTCAAAAAAAATCCACTATATATATTAGTATTTAGTTGTCTAGTTAAATAACTACTTACATGTTGTATAACAAAATTTTACATCATTGAATAATAATATATATTTATATTTATATATAATACATGTATTTAATATAATAATAATTACAAATATTTCTAAATTATTATATAAAATGATTTTTAGGAAAATAAAATTAGTTAAATAATAATACATAATTTTATTATATATATAATAAATAAATTGATAAACCATGAATAAATCATGTTTCTAGATTAGTGGTGTTCCATGGGAAGACACTATTCCCTTGTTGGAGTCCTACTCTAACCATTATATTCACATCAATATATTAATATGAAAATTATTTAACAATTATAAAGTGTTTTAAATTTCATAAGGAAGAATGTAATTCAATCTAAATTGCATGATTCTATGATATGGGAATGATTTTATCGAAAATTGTGGACAGTTTTTATTACTATATTGATTATACCAAAGCTCTAAAGCTATAGGATATTTGTTTTTTAGTAATATGGTGTAGATATATTATTCAAACAGTAAGATAGAATTAGTATTTGACTGTTGTTCTAAAAAAATTTCCTCATGCTAAAAGTTGGAGATGTTGCGTTAGAGTAGATTTAATGAGAAATTAATTGAGAAGAAATAGGGTATCTTGAGTTTTTTTAAAGAATAAGACTCATGAATTTTTTCTATTCAATATAAATAAGAAATAAACTAAAATATAGGTGAATCCTAAAAATTAATTGGGGAATTCTATTGGGAGGGAATAAGAATATTGGGATAATGGCAACACCCACATTTGGGAAAAGTATAAGCAAGAGAAGGTCATGTGTGATTAAATATTTTATAGTATATTATATATTAAATACATAGAAAATATTACTTCTTGGTGACATATATATATAATGAAATTGTAGAAAAATAATTAATATTTTCAATAATAGTGAGTCACCTGTTTTGTTCTGTGTGAAAAACAAATTTAGACCCCTAAAGAATTAGAGGAGCAAGGACTTAATAATGAGTTTATGGTAAATGTAGATATATATAAATGTTGAATGAATAAGAAGAAGTTTTCCATCATTTTTATTTTAGTTCATGTGATCCTAATTAGTGAGATGAAGAAGGAACTTGGTACAGACCAATCTACTATTAATTTTCTAATCATTTATAGAGATTATTTTTGTGAATGAGTGGTATTTTCTTATGAATAGTTTATGTAGATGATTTTTGAGATGTAGTAGTAACTCAATTACAAGTATCATTCTAAATGATTTAATGGAATTCAAATAAGTTTTATTTGTAGAAAGTGAACATATCAGGTTAAAGTAGTGACATCATGAGCTAAAACAGTTTTCCAGTTTAATGAATGTAATGTAAGGAAACACTTATGATGATCCCACCTTATTTTTATTATACTCATTATTTTATTATGAATATATTTTTCAAAGAATTATATATTTTTCATTGATGTAAATATCATAAAGATTTTTCAAATAAGATGATTTATAGAGTTATGTTTGGTTGAAGTAGCAATAACTATATAAAAATAATAGTATGTTCCCATGTATTATTATCATGGAAGAATATAGGTTTTTTTCATGTATTTGAAAATCTTAAAGTAAATTCATTAAATCCTATATTTCCAACAATAAGGAGAAATATTATTTGATTAATTGATATTTACTTAAGTAAACTTTTTAGGTGGTTTTAATGTATCATACAATATAACATGATGTTTGTTGAAGAACATTTCTTATTAACATAATGATGCTTACATTAAAAGTTTTATTATTGAATGTCTTGAGAAAATAAAAATGTGTCTTGTGGAATGAGTTGAATTAAGGAATAAATAATATTGAAATGGATAGAGTCCACCAGATAGATTCTAGAAGATAAAATCCATTAGACTAAGGCTAAGTAGACACACGTTGTAAGACTATGTTTTGTGGACCAATTTGATTGAATGGATGATGGAAAAAATGATATCTTAAATATATTCCAAGTTATTACCAACAACTATAACTTGTGGTATATAATCTATTACTCAGTTATTTATCTTTCATTGATTAAATGTTACAATTCCTTGTGGTAGTGAATCATGATGATGTTTGAAAAAAGATATGCCTTTATGAAAATAAGGAAAATTAGGTGATGATTTTTTGGTCTTCAAAGAACCAAACATCTTATCTTATCTAAATAATTCATGATCCCTAATAAATTTTTTTGAATGATTAAGTTGGTGGAACCTAGTGTAACTATTATTCCAGAACTGAAAAAGGTGTTGTTGTAGTTGGGTTTGGTGATTAGTTGTACAAAGTATGTTGTATATTCTTGTAAAAAGATAAATATGGGAAGTTTTTTGGATGTTATTTTAAAGGATATAATGGAAAAAATATATATGAGGACTATTTATTTAAAATTTCAGGTCCACCATATAGTTATTTAATATGTTTATCATAATTATAAACTCACGGTTTTTTTAATGATTTAGGAATTAACTCATTAAATGTTTTTGAATGTTTGGAGCATAGTTTTCGAGTCATCATACAGAGAATAGTCTATGTATACAACACTCATGCATAACCAAATTATGTTTATAAAAATATTCTCTATATGAAGACATAAAATATATTATATAAAGTGATTTTAATTGAATATATGTTTCATATTAAATGCATTGGATAAAATTATTTGAGTTATTTTGTTACAAAGGTTTCCATGAAGAGTTTGGATGGATTGTTAGAATGTTATCTGATAGAGGTATATGAACTAATTATTCAAAGGAAATAAACATGATATTCAATGGTTCATTAGATAGAGAAAATAGTCAAGTATATATGAACCCATTAGATATATGAATAGACATAAAAATGTTTAACATATAGACTTTAGAAGGTATATTGAATAGATTATTCAGATGCATAAGGTTATTAGAAAGGGACAATGAACAAAGAATTAAAATATGGGTAATTTCCTATGAAGAAGTACTATATAATGCTTATAATATATTTGAAAATATTTTATAAATATTTTCATTATGATTATGTTGAAAAATAAATTCAATGATTTTATATTCAGGAAGGGAAGAATATTGATTTTTTACAAGAATACAATAAGACTGAAGTAGATAGTTGATGCCATGATATATGGAGATATCATATAAATATATTTGACTCCATATTTCTAGGTTTTTTTAATGTGGTCAAATAAAGATATAATCTAATTTTATATTAAAATTTAGATGTATGAAATTCAAAATTATGTTCACACGTATCAATGAGATTTGGGGAAAATGACTCCTCTATAAAGGTAGATTGTGAATTGAGATTTTTTTATCACATTTCTAATTAATATTTATGAATATTTATATGATAATTTTCACATGGAGGTTCCAGAAATGAATTCTTAGAGTAATTCATATATGGTTCTATGTATATAGTAAACAAGTATTGGACAACAAAGGGGTTATTAGATGGAGAAGAAGCAACATATGAAACATTAAAATTTCAAATCAAAATGAGAAGGTAAATGGTTTATAAGAATGGATTGGATGAAATGAATTTAGAATAACACTATAAAATAAGAAATATCATACATACAATATTGGATGGATAATATTTCGAAAAAAGGTACAGGATAGTGATTTGAATATTTAGATGGGAATATTCTGGAAGAATGAAGAAGTTAAGTAAATGCAATCATTGTAATTATTTCTACAAAAATAGAGAATAGTTTATTTAATGTTTCTATGTATGTAAGAGAATTGGAAGAACAAAAAAGAAATACTATGGAATTTAACAAAAGTCGCATTAGTGGAAGGATTTTTTAATGTTGTAAAGAATCTCAATAAATTGATATTGAAGACAATTAATAAAAGTATAAAGATCTACCAAGGAGATGTAGTTGGACTATGATTTCAGCATTCCAGAGATATTGGTTTTTTTTCTTTTCCCACCTATGAAACTATATGGAACCACAATTGGGGTTAATATTATTTCTATCAAAACTACTATATTTGGTACCTCATTATAGAGGGGAATCTTGGAACCGGTTATCAACATACATTGAAATGACTAGCTACTCCTATAAAGAATTAAACGTTTTAAAAACATCAAGTTCCATCCATTTCTTTCATTCATATACTTCCATATGATAATTATATTAGAATAAGAAAATAATAATCCAAATATATCTAAGAATTAGGGGATAAAAAGTTATAATTGGTTTTAATAAATCACCCAACAATAATTATACTCCCACCACCTTAGTGTTCAACCTATCTCGAAGTGACACTCATTAGTAGTATACAGGGAAATTTTCACCTCTATTAGATTATATATATTGTAGTTATTCTCTTTTGAATATTTTAGTTTTATCTTATATTATTAATTATGTGATGGTTTGGTGAATATTTTATTATATTATAGAAGAATAATATTTCCACTAACAATTTTATTAATTGTATAATGAAATAGAAAATAAAGTTGAATAATTCATACCTCTTATTTCAAGATGAAGAAGTAATTTTATTTTATTCATGACATCATGAAAAAGAAGAAAAAATGAGTTTTGAAAGTATATAGTTTTTTCTTCAAGTTAACACCAAGGGGAAGGAGAAAATTTATATATTAAGCGGATCAAGATACAGTAATCATGAGGTATGTGAAAATTCATTTAAAAATAGTCTCCAAGAAGAAGTACCAAGAATAATCATTAATGATGATCTATCATTAACTTATAAAGATATATCAGTTTTTAGTTTGAAAGATATTATGAATTTTACTCTTAGATAAATAATAACTATTTAATATAGAGTATTTGAATTATATTGTAGGAAATAACCCATCTTGAAGAAGTAATGTATAATATGTAAAAGTCTTCGAAAAAAAGGATTATTAATTTTATAAGGTTATATAATCATGTTAGAATAATTGAATCCCGAAAATTAGATCATGGAATAAGTTCATAAATGATAGAAATTAAATATATCAAATAAAGTTAATATAAATATAATGTCAATATGATTATTGAAGATAATATCGATACACTAAAAATAATGTTTACAAACAACACAATCACTAATGA
Source organism: Viscum album (assembly GCA_963277665.1). Lineage (NCBI taxonomy): Eukaryota > Viridiplantae > Streptophyta > Magnoliopsida > Santalales > Viscaceae > Viscum > Viscum album. The sequence continues at coordinate 1,404,048,017 of OY728164.1, read as the reverse complement.
TTTTATATTGGACGTAAATTCCAAGAGGATCATAGAACATAGCTCATTGTTATAAAAAAATTAGTAGAAATTACAAAAATATTGACAGAATGAAGAATAATTGTGAATGGAAGGTTTTTATGAATATTATATATAAAACCTTAATATTATATATCTATAATCTGAAGATAACTTGTACAATCTTGAGAGGACACATATTGAGTCTCCAACAAATATGGATAACATTGATGTTTCTATAAAATTACTAATATAAATTATGATGCAAAAATAATGAAACCATATGATAAAGAAGATCATGAACTCATTTAATTATCTATCTCAAGTATATATGAAGTTAAATATACAATATATATCATCTCATGTTAATGATTCAAAATCATTATTCATAAAAATTGATGGTTAACAAAAAATTATAAATATGGATAAATTGTAGTGATAAGAAGATTACCACCATGTCCCTGGTTTAAAGAAGAATTATATTAGAAGTAGAATCCAGAAAATGTCCCTAACAAGTTGTGGAGAATACCCAAAAATATAAATTATTAAATATGTAAAAATAATCATTTTTGGGTCAATGTTGGGGCTGAGACATATTTTTGAGTGGTGAATTATATTTTTGGAACATTATTCATAATGAAGAAGCAAAATGGAATCTGATGTCAAGGGATATCAAACCAGATATGAAGAAGAAATATCCACATATTATGAAAAATCTATATACGTCGAATGATTTGGAATGAAAGAAAATATTTTTGAAGGATGTAATAATGGTGGCCCAAATATTTTTATATTATTATCTAGAAATGTATCAATTTAACTTAATAAAATAAAAAACACATAAGGTGGTCAGTAAAGAAGAAGAAACCTTGGTATATAAGAAGAATGATGATTAAATAAAATTATACCATGAATAAATCGTGAATGAAATGTAAAAACTCCATCGATTTCAAATCCAATAAGATAAATAATCAGGCATCATCTAAAAGAACTGACGAAATAATGGAATTCAAAATAATCTATGTGGAAAACCAAAAAAATATTTTATTGTACGTAATTCCTATTTTGTTAATCTACAAAGAAGATTCAAAAAATCAATGAACATAATATAATCACAGAAAAATAAATTTTTAGAAGGAAAATAAAATATTTTATGGGAATAAGATGATGTTCATGAAAGGTTTTCAAAAAAAAAATAAAACCCTTTTTAGTGAAACTTTTTGTGTGAGGTATAATATGAAAGGACACTCTCAAAGATATTATTCTACAATAATTCCAACACAACAATAGTTTTTTAGAATAATAAATGTTCTACCATGTCATACAAGTTCCTTAAATGATTATCAGAAGAGAAAGTTTACCCAAAATGAAATTAAATAATTGATAAATTATCATCACTTCACTTATAAGAATTGAGATTCAGATATGCAAGAATTAAAAGTGTAGAAAATATAGAATCTTGTTTTAAAAAACCATATCAACCATATTATTCAAATTGATAATCAAGGAAGATCCACCTTATTTTCATTATGATTTATATATTGAATTTCTTCACACGATGTATGTAATAAAAGGTCTAGAATGAACAAAAGGGGAGAACCTATGTAGGAAAAGTTCCTACCAACATTAGATGGCATTATAAAATGAATTTTTCATCCTTGAATGATTCAGAAATTTAAATAACAAAAATATTATAAAATGATAAAATATGAAGAAAAATAAAGGAAGTAGTAAATAAAAAATATTGATTGAAAATTTAACAATTAAACACCTTCTTTTGATATAAATATTTAGGTAATTATAAAATAATATATTAAAATTGTTCATCATTTTTTATGATGTGTAAATTTTCAAATATGTTCAGCCACATAAAAATATCAATTTATATTTCCTCTCAACATGAAAAATTGGGGGATAAATTCTTTAAAGATATAAACCTCTCTAAATATCACAATGAATTTCTCCCTTATGGGGTACAAATGCGTATTATGAAAGAATTAATTAGGAATTGTTATTTCATAAAAAATAGAATATTTCAAAATGTATTTAAAAAATAAATTAAAAATGGTACATCATTCTTAACCTATCATCATATGTTACTGTAATAAATATTTTTTAAAAATGTGGAGGACATTGAAATAATAAAATAAATGAGAAAACTGAAAAGAATACAATGTGTTCTCTGAATGGTTATCCAGCTATTTTTATTTGAATGAATTTAATTTCATTTTGTTAAATTTATTTCAATTGTTTCGGGTTAATTTATTGTAAAATTGTTTTATATCACAATTTATATCTTTACATTGCAGTACAAGTATAAAATGATTTAAGAAAATATTTTCATTTCTCATATCAAATGGAATAAAAATAAATTGTCTGAATATAACTATTTTCAAAATTTAATCATGTTATTTTCTACACAGGTTATGTATCATGTCGTCATATAGTGAAATTATTAATTAAAAATTTCATAAAAATAAATTGATACCCTTTTTACGAAGAACATTTCATTTCTCTTCAATAATGGGGATATAAAGTTAAAAAAATATTCGATGTTTGGAAAGGAAAGGAAGATGAAATAACATAAAAATTAAAATATTGAAATATTATTTTATTGGAGGTATTAAAAAAATTCAAAAGGGGTGATTGAAGATCCTAAAATGTGTGTATTGTATTTAATTTAAAGGGAGGTAAACAACATTCAATGAATTATTATTGTTATATTGATTTCAATATTGATAGTGTAACACCGCGGGATTTTGTGAATTATTTTTTTTTAAAATTCATTAAATATTTTTGATATTTTTTGTTACATGAAACACCAATTTGATATTTTGTTACCCAAAACATTGAGTTTAGCTATCAATACAAGCAATACTGAGTTTAAAAGAAAAATGAATTTCTATTAACAAATATAAATTTAATATGATAGTTATCATCTAGCTATTTGAATGGATTATATGAAGAGGAATAACAAAATAATGAAATGATACGTCTTACACTTATATATAATTTTAATTCTTTGGTTACCAATTAATTATAAAATAAAATAACAATTATTTCAAAATAAACGAAATCTATTTCTTAAAAACTCCATTTTTAGGGGCACAAGCAAGTTTTATGTCAATAAATTGAATAAAAAAAATTGTTTAATTTTTTTAATAACATATATATAATATATATTCAATAAAATTTTTAGAATTTATCTTTTTTTTCTTGGAAATCGATTAAAATAAATGAAATTTACAGTCAAAAACATTCTTTTTATTTTTTTTTGTTTTTTCTTCTTTTACTCACATAGTTTCAAAATTAACTTTTGAAAATTTTAGAAAATTAATTTTTTAAATTATAATGTTAAAATTATCTTAGAGTGGATTTGTTTTATTTTTTAAGAATTATTATTTTATAGATGATTACTGAAAAATAATGGTTTTTATTAGGCATTTTCATTTATTTTAAATAATTTATATCCTAAAGAAATAGGTACCTTTAAATGACAAAATTTTATCAATTAAATATTTATTAATGAAATTTAGTCCTTGAAATCATTTTTTTTCAATCATGATATAAAATCATTTTAAACACTTGGAATTTTTTTTTCAAACCAATTTTCATGAAACATCAATGTGATAAAATTTAAATTATCTATCTCCACTTCTATGAATTCAATTAAAAAAATAAATATTTATAAAATAAGTATCCTAATAATTTATACTATCTAGTATGTTAAAATTAATTTTTCAACAAAATAAAGAGTAAAAACAAAAAAAATCATTTATCGCAGTTAAGGTAAAAATCAATTAACCGAGAGTTAAATTAAAATTATAAGTTATTAAAGTAAAAAAACATGAAAAAAAATACAATTTTCGTGTGATATTTTAAACTTTTGTCATCTATTAATATATCATGGATTTTTTTTAGTTTTCTGTCATATAAAAAATGGTGGTATAAATTTTTCTTTTCAACAATTACTAGAATGCCACTCACCTAACTTATTGAAGGACACCCATCTCCTCTCCTCTTCACGCTACCAAAACAAATTCCTTCCACCAATACCTATCCAGATAAATTTCTTACATACCTAATATCATCCTTTAATCCTTATTTTGGTCATAAATCTAACCAATGAAGCCTTTTCATGCAAACTAGATAAAGTATTCTAAAGAAGAGTTTACCTCCCTATTGAAGAGTTTTATATTATTTCTTCCCTCACATCCTTAAATTATTATTAAAAATATATTATATATTAAACATAGTTTATTACAAATATTTAAATTTTTTACAAATATGTAATTCTATTCATCCATATATTCTTCCATCAAATAGGTTAAGAAATCATCATTCATGTGTACGTCGGACTACCACCTCACGACCTGATTTGAGGCTTTTTTCATTTTTATTTTACATGGATGTTAATAATGATATTGAATATCTATAAAAACAGTATTTATAATATAATTATTCTTTATAAATTATTACATCAAATATATATTTTGATATTTAATTCTTTTGGTGATACATCAGTGTTGTTCTTGCATATGGCGGACTACCATCTCTCCAAGTGATATGATTAGTTTCTCACATTTTATTAATAAGGAGGGTATTTAAGATAGTGTTAAATAATAATATTTGATATATATTAAATTAAAATTATTATTTAAGGATAATATATCATTTTACTAACTCTTCTTGTCACGGCCTGTCCCCTGGGGCCCGTGTCGTGACATCCACAAGCCCGACTTCTATAGGGAAGAAACTAGCGACTGGCACCAAAGGACGTATTCCCAAAAAACTGAGAATTCATTGCCTTTATATCCTACAAAAACACATGACCAAGCACATAGAAATATACAGACATAAGTAAACATCATATTTAAAAAGAGTGTGTACAGTAGGAAAAGGCGGCCAGAATACAAGCCCAACTAGAAAGTACAAGAAAAATGAAAAGTACAAGTAAACTAAATAGCACCTCTGAACTCCCACCAATGACCCTACCAGAAGGGTAGGTACAGCTCTCGAACGGTCGTCTCCGTTGTGCGTCTCGTCTAATGTTCACCTTTGAGTTACCTCCAGTCCTGGTACTCTCATCCATAGTCAGCACTATCCGTCGTCTGTACCAAACACAACAAGGTGCGTGTGTTTCTCATGCAGGGGTGAGTGTAAAAATACTCAGTAGGGACCCCGAGACCCTCGGTGGTCTCAAAAAACCCACAAAGGATAACCAGAAATAATGAAAACATCTAACAACCATACATAGGTATATTCCCAAACTGTTAGGACCAATAGGGGCCTATATACCCTGAGAGGGGTGGTGAATCAGGGTATGGATATTTTTTTTTCAAAGTTCTTCCTGCACCACTGGATACTGACCTCTTTGAACAAGGTTCACTTTGTTTGCACTTATGTGTATGTTATGATCACTTACTTTCTTCTTTATCTGATGATGATGCTTTAAATGCAATGCAGTCAAATTTGCAGGAAGACGCAGAGATTTTTACTTGGTTCACCCTCACTGGGCTACGTCCAAGGAGCATACACCGAAAGGTTGTCGGTTATACCAAATTCCACTTATCTTCAGTAGAAGTGGATACAATGTTCGGGCTAGATCACTTCTATGCCCTGGCTCACTGCCTTTACAATGTTTAGGGTCAGCTCACTACTTTCCCAAGGGTCACTCCCAGTTTCTCTCTCTCTAGCTCACTACTAGTGGAGAGGATCACCTTATTCCACTTCCTAAGATCACTGCTCTAGAAGGGAATCCACTCACATTTTATAGACCTATAGGTCTCTTCATTTTCATGAAATAATTCATCTTCAACTATTGATAGATGCCCTGTTGAATTCCAACTTTCATCCACTAATGAATACCACATTGCCTCTTAACCACTGGGCGATTAACTTTGGAAGCACCTTCGTGAAGCACCCTACTTCGCTAGGATCCCAATTTTGTGAAGCTCAAACAAGCCTTCGTGAAGCTCCTGCCATTTCGCGAAGCTCTCTCACGAAGAAACCTCGCGAAGAACTCCTGCGAAGCTCAAGTCTTTGCAGAGGAACTGCCCTCGTGAAGATCACAGAGCCAACATGGAGCTCGCAGAATTCACGGAGCTACAATAGCCACCGCGAAGCTCCTCATTCGCGAAGCACACTGGCTCCACGAAACACCTTCGCAATTCGAGAGCAAATGATCTTCTCTGAAAAATCTCTATTCTTCTCTCAAGAGGGTATGCTTCTATTTATAGGCGATTCCACCGACCCTCAAACTTTCCGCATGAAGTCAACGCCACATCATCTCAAATCGCGAAACTCCAAAGTTTCTGCTGGAATTCTGTACAAATTGCGAAGCAGCACGACAATTTTCCATTCACAGAGCTCGTCGTAATCGCGGGGCATTACCGTCAACATTCCTTCGTGCCTTCACCACGAAGCTCTCTCGAAATGCCCTTCACCGCCGCGATGCGCTTCATCTATGACGTTTGCGAAGCTTTTGACATAATCGCGAAGCATCACCGCCTCCATTTTTTTGGTCTCCACGAAATCCAAACCATGCATCCTATCTTCGCAAAATTCATGCCTTTTCCATATTAAATTATGATCTTCATGGAAATCCACTTTTCATGATGCTCACCAAATTCCAAATTTTGGACCCCAAAAATTGGGCAAACACTGGGAAACAGCGCCACCTTGTACTGCTCTTTTGTACCGCCTCCAGATCATCCTTTCCTTTGTCATCATTCTTTTTCAAAAAAGATTGTCAACAAATTCTTAGGAACTCGAAAATTCTCCATGGAAACATACTTTGTCAACAAACACAATCAACCCAAAAAAAATCAATGTTACCTTGAGGGATTTTTGCCCAAAAATCTCCACCTTTGGGTTTGTTGACAACTCTTCACAACCCTGTTCAGGATGATTTTCTGCACTTTGATACCTCACTGAGTCTTCTTCTAGCCACTACCACCATTCGCCTCTTGCGATTATGATAGCGTTTAAGGAATCACTTAACACGTACTCAAAGCCCACATGAGCAATGCTCAGCTTGAGAAATAAGAGTAGTATGAAAAGTTCATCAATGGATCACTTCATGTCAAAAACCAATTGTCGATTCCAACATGATACCAATTCTTAAATTGATACCAATTTTTGAACCACACTGATCCCAATTGGTGATAGCTGGATACCTTCTCACACTATTCCAACATCACTGTTCTACTTTTATCATGATCCTCAGTTGTCATGATATGTATGCTTTGATCGATCACTTCTAGCATCGTCAGATTTAATGCTCTCCCCTTTTCTCATTTCTCCCCCTATCTAGCTGCACCACTAGTCAGCTTCTCCCCATATCTTTCATGATTTCTCAAATAGCTACACTGTCTCCTCCTTGAACAATAACTATTGTCTCCCCCTTTGACAATGAACCCAAAGTTCACGCCTTTGTAGTATATAACATAGTAGAGAACACATATCAGCACATTAGAGATAAACACATCATACCTCAGGGAGAGGGGGGTAACATATCCACACTATTTCAAGTGCGGGGAATCGACTGAACTCCTAGATCCAGTCGATGCCTCTCAAATACTTCCTTGGTTAAGGCCTTTTTCAGAATATCTGCAACCTGTAGCTCTGTAGGCACATACTCCAACTTCACGATTCCCTGCTCAACCTTCTCCTTGATAAAATGATATTTAATCTCAATGTGATTTGTCCTTGAATGATGGATGAGATTTATGATAAGATTTATAGCACTTGATTTTTCACACTGGATTCTAATCGGAGACTTCCCCTAAACTCCCATATCTTCAAGCTGCTGCTTCATTCATAATAACTATCTGCACGCTTGAGTGGCCGCAATATACTCAGCATCTTCGGTGCTCAGTGAAATTCAATCTTGCTTCTTGCATAGCCAAGAAATACACAATCCACCATGATAGAATGCACTACCTGATGTTGATTTTATATCATCTGCTAAACTGGCCCAGTCTGCATCAGTATATCCTAATAACTCTGTCTAAGATTTGTTAGTATATGTCAAGCTGAAATCCACTGTGCCCTAGGTATACCGAAGTATTCTTTTCACTGTAATCATGTGGCTTTCCTTGGGATTACTCTGATATCTTGGTGCTTGGCATGTGGCGAAAAAAATATCAGGCCTTGTTGCAGTTAAGTACAACAGACTTCCAATGATTTGCCTGTATTCTGTGATATTAACTGCCTTCCATCCTCATATTTTGATAATTTCATCCGGATAGCAACCGAAGTCTTCATATCCATGTAATTTTCCATTCCAAACCTTATCAGGACCTCATTGTTATATTGAGATTGAGAAATGAATGTTCCATTCCTTCCTTGTGTCACTTGTAGACCAAGGAAAAACGTTAGCTCGCTAATCATTGACATTTCACACTCATTTTTCATGAATTCGGAAAACTGTCTGCACTGAGCTTCATCTGATCTGCCAAATATTATGTCATTGACATAAACCAATACCATCATCCATTGATTATTGTCAGTACTGAAATAGAGATTGTAATCAACTCCTCCACGTTGAAAACCAAGTTTCTTCAAATACTGATCAAGCCTTGAGTACCATTCCCTTCTTGCTTGTTTCAGCCCATACAACGCCTTCTTCATCCTGCAAACTTTTTTCTCATCCTCATGAATGAGAAAACCATCTGGCTGCTCAATATACACCTCCTCTTCCAGAACTCCATTTAAGAAGGCATATTGGACATCCATCTAGAAAACTTTGAACTTTCTTTGCACTGCAATGGCCAAAAATAGTATGATCGTTTCCAGCCTTGCAACCGGTGCAAATGTCTCATCAACATCTATTCCCTCTATCTGGGAGTATCCCTTGAACACTAGTCATGCTTTGTTCTGAATCACTGTGCCATCTTAATTCATCTTGTTGAGATAAACCCATTAAGTCCTGATGACATTCTTGTCTACTGGCCTCGAAACAATCTCCCATGTATGATTCTACTCAATTATGATCTAGCTCATCATTCATGGCCTGAACGTAGTTTTCATCTTTAAATTCATTAGAAAAGAATTTCAGCTCAACCTGAGATAGAAAAGACTCCTACTGTGGTTATTTCATTTTCTTTGTCTAAACTGAATCCAACTGATTACCAATGATATTCTATCTATCAATTTCAGCTTAGCTCTTTGGATTCCTTGTATACATAGACTAGAAATGTTCTTGTTCATCATCAGTGTCTTCTTCTGAATCAGTATCATCCACTTCTGCTCTCCCTTGTGTTTCATTCTTCCTCAACACATTCTTCCGGAAATTTTTCACTGACTCTTTCTTTAGTGGCCTCATTTCTTTCAGCTACTTTTCACTATGTCATTATTCAATGACGTCATTTCATTGAACATATTCTCTCAGATTTTTGTTGACACACCTTTGATTTTCTCTCGTAGCTTCTTGGTATGCTGAAAGCAGTCAGCTGATACCACATTGTGAGAACACAATTGATAATCATGAAAACCTATGTGTTGCTTCTTTTCCACCAATCATTCTTCATGAGCATAAACATTCATCCTTCATATCATATTGAGATCATGCATCTGATTAGGTTATATAATGCTCCCCCTCTGTTATTCAACTCTTCCCGTAGTTAGGCCCTATAGTTTTGACCTATAACACAATCACTTCCTATTGTGCTCTGTTGTTCCCTTTCTTCTTCAACTGTTGTACCTGATTTAATCCAATTTAATCTCTGGAGCACATCACTTCTCCACTTTGCATATTTAGATGCCACTTCCCCTTGGATCGTATCTCCCTAAAACCTGAAACATATTAATCATCAGTTAATAGCATTTATATACATAGGGAGAGGGGTTTGTTTCTAGAATCCTCAAGATAAGGATAGTGGTTGATCCTGATGGGTCAACCCATTGATTCTTTCGTGGAGGGAATCACACACCTTTCTTGCATCCTCCAGCTGCCTAGACAAATTCAATTGTTCTGGCCATATGACTAGGCATTCATTGCCCACATTTTGAGCCTTTTTTTGATACGTGGATTTCGTAGGCTCGGCCTTTCTCACCGCATGGTGTATAAACCCACTAGTACACATTTCCTTCTTTGAGGTTATAACAAAATTCCATTTTCCTTAATTATTTCTTGGTTCAGGAATATCTTTTCTTTCCATCTTCCCTTGCTTCTTCCACCATTGCTAGGATCTTGCATCTTCTTCCAGTTTTCGCTGTGGAATACGACCTGCGAATTTTTCATCACATTCTTTGTTCATCATCCTTTTATCAGATATCTGAGTCACCACACTCTTTTTCACTAGTGGTGAGTCTTCCATTGAATGTTCATTCTTCTTTCTCACAACTGTAGCATCTCCACCCTTTTTCTTCCAAATTTGTTCATGTTCCCTCTGAGAGATATGTTGCGAGTGTGACAGAGGAGGTGACTGATTCACCTTTCCCCCAGCTCCTTGTGATTATCCAAAGTCTCTAGGAATATTCTTTACCTTACCACTTTGTCTCCTAGTGTATAGTTTCTCATTATGCATCACTGGAGTTGGTAATCTCCTTCTGGGTTCCTTTTCCTTCCCTGCTTTCTTCTTGCTGCACTCTCTGGCCAAATGCCCATGATTAGAACATATGAAACATTTTCTTTTAAAGGCATACCTCATTTCATCACTTCTCTGCTGAGATGTTGATGAAACTTGTTTTATTCTCCCATCATCGATCTCCTGAGCTTCCTGACACATACTAATGGTGTGTCCCATCCTTCCACAGTAATAGCATCTGATGAATGTTCTCCTCGAAGAAACGATTCTCTCTGATTTATCATGATGCTTCTTCTTATTCTTAGATTTAGCAATGATTCTATTAAAATAGTCTGAATTGTATTCCTGAGCCTCTAAACAGAAGCTTGATGTGTGGACATGAATCCCACAGAAATAGAACATGTCATCACTACTTCATGGAACTGTCCTCTTAGCCCTATCTCCAGCACCTATATGATTCCTTTCACATATGGAATTATTCACAGCTCTCTTACCACTGGAGATTTTCACTCTGCTTTTATTATTCTATATAGGAGTGGGATCATCATATCCAATTCCATATTTTCCCAAAAATGATGGCCTTTGGGAAGATACAATCCTTTCATGCTTCTCCTATGATGTAGCATATTTGTCTTTCATTTTATCATCACCTACCAAAGGATGGTCAAATAATAAGTGCAGTGCATCCTTCATCTTGGGCTTATCATCATATTTAGATTTCTCTATTTCCTTCATCACTGATTCTAGATCTTCGTCCAACTTTTGAATCTTCATATCCCTTGATTCAAGTTGGACATCAAGTTCTCCCTTGAGAAGCTTCCCTCTACTCATCTCATCTTCCAATTCACGTGTCAGCTTATCCACCATGTCAATATTCTCCTTTACCTTCAATTTTTCTTGAGCAACAGAATCAAAACGACATGCATTGTCATGTTGTAGAATTTGATTCTTCTGAACTAGCTTAGATAGCTGTGTAGGAAGATCAACATTTCTAGGTTTCAGATTCTGAACTTCATCTGCCTTTTTACTCTCTTCATAATCACCAGCCTTTTGTTTTCCTTTTATTTTATCCATCTTTTGTAGTTCCTCAGCTTGAGAATCATTCTTCTCCTTTATGTTAGTTGCCACATCAATAAGCCTTTGATTTAAGCCTCTTAGCTTGTTGACCTCAATATCCAATACTTTGATCCAGATATCTTTAGATTTGACTTCTTCGGTGTTTCCAATGTCACTTGGAATACCAGGTTCTTTAATGTACTTGACTTGATCTTTCACTTTTCTATTCAAACCATCGATCTCCCTTTTCTGTTCTTCAATCTTAAGCTTATACTCACCAACTGATTCTGAGTTCCCTGGTGCTGATAACTTGAGTTCCTCAATTTTATCCATCAACTCAGACTTCTCTTCTTCCTGCTGCTGCATATAGACATTGGCATCGTGAACAACTTTGTTAGCATTCTTGGTTTTGGCTCTCCAAACATTTATCTCTTCAAGAGCAGCCTCTAACTCAGCTTTCATATCTATTCTTCCTTCAATTCTTTCTTCATCATCATCACTTGTTTCAATATCACTTTGAAGTTCATGTACATCACTCATTCCTGCATCATGCTTGAGTGAATCAATCTTCTCCTTGTCAGATTCATCCAGACCTTCCTTCAGTAAGCTGTTTGATTCTTTTAATTGAATCACACTTTTTCCCTACACACTTCCACACCGAGGAATACCAACTGACTTCTGCTTCTTCTTTGATGTTTTTCCCTTTTCTATGGGACACCTATATAATAGCAGACAGATTCTTTAACCACACAGATCGACTACACCAAGTCGGATCAAGAAAATCTGATAAGAAAAACCTTCCCACTGATAACAATTTTTAGGACCAATAGGGTCTTATATACCCTGAGAGGGGGGTGAATAAGGGTATGGATATTATTTTTCAATGTTCTTCCCACCCCACAGGATATTGACCGATTTGTTAAAAGGGTCACCTTGTTTGCACTTGTGTGTATGTTATGATCACTTACTTTTTTCTTTATCTGATGATGATGCTTTAAATTCAATGCAGTCAAATTAGCAGGAAGACGCATAGATTTTTACTTGGTTCACCCTCACTGGGCAACGTCCAAGGAGCATACGCCGTCGGGTTTCCGGTCGTACCAAATTCCACTAATCTTCACTAGATGTGGATACAAAGTTCGGGCTAGATCACTTCTATGCCCAGGCTCACTGCCTTTACAATGTTTAGGGTCAGCTCACTGCTTTCCCAAGGTTCACTCCCTGTTTCTCTCTCTCTGGCTCACTGTCGGTGGAGAGGATCTCCTTCTTCCTCTTCCTAAGCTCACTGCTCTAGAAGGGAATCCACTCACAGTTTACAGACATGTAGGTCTCTTCATTTGCATGAAATATTGCATCTTCAACTGTTGAAAGATGCTCTGTTGAAGTCCAACTTTCATCCACTGATGAATACCACTTTGCCTCTTAACCACTGGGCGATTCACTTTGGAATCACCTTTGCGAAGCACCCTACTTCGCTAGGATCCCAATTTCACGAAGCTCAAAAAAGCCTTCGCGAAGCTCCGGCCTTTTCGCGAAGCTCTCTCGCAAAGCAACCTCACAAAGAACTCCCACGAAGCTCAAGTCATTGTAGAGTAACATCCCTCTCGAATCTCACTGAGCCAACGCGGAGCTCGAAAGATTCGCGAAGCTACAATAGCCGCCGCGAAGCTCCTCTTTCGTGAAGCACACTGGCTCCGCGAACCACCTTCGCAAATCGATAGCAAATGATCTTCTCTGAAAAATCTCTCTACTTCTCTCGAGGGGGTCAGCCTCTATTTATAAGCGATTCCACCGACCCTCAAACTTTCCGTGTGAAGTCAACACCACATCATCTCAAATCGCGAAGCTACGAAGTTTCCGCAGGAATTCTGTCCAAATCGCAAAGCACCACGGAAATTTTCCGTTCACGGAGCTCGTCATAATCGCGGAGCATTACCTTCAACCTTCCTTCGCGCCTTCACCGCGAAGCTCCCTCACAAAGCCCTTCACCGCCGCGACGAGCTTCAACTATGACGTTCACGAAGCTTTTGACGTAATCGTGAAGCATCACCGCCTCCATTTTTCTGGTCTTCGCAAAATCCAAACCATGCATCCTATCTTTGCAAAATTGATGCCTTTTCCATATTAAATTATGATCATCATGGAAATCCACATTTCGCGATGCTCACCAAATTCAAAATTTTGGACCCCAAAAATTGGGCAAACACTGAGAAACAGCGCCACCTTGTACTGCTCTTTTGTACCGCCTCCAGATCATCCTTTCCTTTGTCATCGTTCTTTGTCAACAAGGATTGTCAACAAATTCTCAGGAACTCGAGAATTCTCCATGGAAACCTGATTTGTCAACAAACACAATCAACCCAAAAATACTTCAATGTTACCTTGAGGGATTTTTTCCCAACACAAACATATACTTATGTTATCAAGTATACCCATCTCATTAATTAGGAAATTCGAGGCCCATATCCTTAGCCAAAGTACAACAGTTCCACGAAAGAAAGAATACCACGAAGGTAACACCACAATGGTATGTACCACAAAGGTAACACCACACAGAATAATACCACAAATGTATCACCATGAAGGTAAGTACAACAAAGGTATGCCACATAGAAGAATATCACAAAGGTATCACCATGAAGGTATGTACCACAAAGGTACGCCACAGAGAAGATTACCAAAAGGTAAAGACTCAGATAACACCACGTATAATTTAGGTATAGTAGTAGAGATGATTAGACATCACTACTAAATCAAATAAATCTATTAAGAGGCATACCCACATAGGATCCTAAATCATCAGACCCACACTGGATCCTAATACATCAACAGACACACACAGGATCCTATTAAATCATCATACCCACACTAAATCCTAGTACATCATCACATCCACAACAGATCCTATGACATCATCAGACCACATATGATCCTATTACATCATCAGACCCAGACAGGATCCTAGTACATCATCAGACCCACACAAGATCCCTTTCTCATATTTCAGCCAGCTACAGGTTTCCTACACTAAGCTTGTTGGATTATGGGAGGGTCCACTCCTCAAGTCATGGGTCGATACTCCAACCTCCACAAAGTTCTATGAAAAAGTATCTCAAAGGATCGCCACGTAATAGGGGTATCAACAGAAAATATGGTATGTCAATCAGACTCATGGTCTTTAAGTTATTGGCCTTTTAGTCTCGAGGGCCTAGTTGGATTCAGGTTTGATCCAACCCAGTCATACTCCAACTTAATCCAAAACTCATGTGGGGTATACCAAAGGTCTGCTTTGACACAATGTTTCTGGTACTGCTGACGGTTCGTCAACTGGATGCTTGTAGCTCTAGATGTGGCCAAAAGAACGAAAATGGTCTGTGATGGTCCGGGTCCGATCCAACCAGGCCCGACCCATCCTGGGCTGACCCGACCCTGTTTGGGTTGACTCGGCCCGAACCGGGTTTGGCCCAGCCTGATAGGACCGGCCCGGCCTATTGGCGCTGCCTGCGTTGAGCGGCCTGCTGGATGGTCGGCGGTGTGTGGCCCGCGGCTCGCAGGATGGCCAGTCCTATTGTACGGCCCGGTCGCGGGCCACGCCACCACTAGTGGTCGGCTCTACTGGCCGCCCTCCTTCCCGGACGTGGCCTCGTGTCACGGCTCCTGCACACCGAGGTTGCGGACACGCGCCGCCACCTCCCCTTTCACGTGGTTGTCCGTGCACCGGTCGCCGCCTTTGCTCCACCACGAACAATGGGTCGCGAACTTCTCATCATCTGGAGGCACGGGCGTGCGCTACCCTTCCTTATTTGTGGCCAGTCGGGTGCCGGCCACCGCCTCCTTCTGCAAGCCATGGCGGATTCGTTTAAATCCCAAAAAAATAAACGATCACATATTTGTGATCCCTACATTGAGGGCTTCACATCCATATGTCATGTATAGAAAAACACTTTATTTATAGTGCCAATAAATAGTTGGCATTGAATAATAGATGAAGAAAGCGTAAAAAACCACAAAGTTTGTTGAGAGTTCAGGCCGTGTTCGTTTGTACCGCACCCTCCATGTTAGAATGGTAGCAAATGACTTATTTGTTGTTGTGTCAAGAAGAATATAAATATTCCCAAAATATTGATGAACATCAAGAACGGGGAAACGAATAATTAAACAACAATCCCTACCTCCATTTATCTGTTGGAAGTGGCGCGATGAAGTTGACGAAGTCATTGAAGGGAACAATGACGTTCATTTCTCCCAAAAGACACTTCTGTTCTGGGCTCGAGTTTCAGTTCTTCATTTGTCACCTCCCGTTGGTACTCGCTCTATCCTCCAAGGGTTTGGCATCACTGCACTTTGTTAGCATTTCATTGCATGGAGAAAAAATGCCGACACCTCTCCCCAAACTCTATATAAATAGGAGAGGGGGAGGGTGTGAAAAGTTGGTTGAATAAATAGAGGCCCATTAATTAGTAACCTTCCAAATTCCCCAATGTTGAAGTTACATAGAAAAAAATTCCATGCCATTAATTGGATTCACACTTCATCGGTCCCACATTGCCTCTTGTCCATTGGAGTAAAAGAAAGAAAATAAAAATAAGCTAAGTTATTTTTACTATTCTTTTAAAACTCTTAGAATTTAAATTTTTTTCTGGAACTACTGAGGTCGAAGTGATGACTTTCATAAGTGAATCCTGGAACTTTGGATTCAACAGTGCCCTTATATTTCAATTCCGAGCACCGGTTCAAAAGTTACAAAACACTACCCTCGCATTTACTGAACGTACCTGAATAAAATATTGGAAAATTTATAACAGTCACCCTCGACTAGCACCGGTCAAGGTTAGTCTCCTCATAATGTAAGCATGCCCCCAATGAACCCAATGGTACTCTAAGATTTCCAATCCGAGTTACCATTTAAATGTTATGATTTTTACAATAAAATAACTGTCAATTGATTATTTTATTTATGGTGAAAAGATAAATATCACAAGTGGCCTGTGCCGACCAATGTTTGTATCTGCATAAATAAACCATGCCCTCATAAGTTTAACAGTGGTCTCAGATTTTCAATATGAGCTACCGTTTGTTAGTTATAAGCATTTGTAAAATAAAATAATTTATTTAATTATATTATTTATGATTATTCCATTTTGGGTTTTATCACAGGAGGCCTTTGATGACCAAACATAATTCATGCATAGGGTAAACCCGCCATTCTAAACACAACAGTGACCTCAAATTTCAGATTCAGGCAACTGTTTAATATTTATTCCACTTCTTCAGGAAAACTGCTTATGCGTGCTAACTAAAGTGTAACAAAACATCACCGGACCATTCAGGGAACTCCGGGACTCAGAATTGCACACTATCAAATTTAGTGGTCTTGAAATAATTCCATATATTTTAAAAAAATTATATAGGTATGTTGTTTTTCTGATAACTTTCATATTTGGGTGAATTGTGAAAAGGATTATATTTTATCTAAAAAAACTTTTTTAATTAAAACAATTTATAGTGTTAAAATATACATTTAAATGGTTTGGATGTATAAATAGATTATATTTTTAGAAAATAATTTAATTATGGTCATTTTATGTAATTTTACTTTGAAATTGGACATAACCATGTGTCAAACTTTTGATAGTTATTATTTCTTAAAAATACGCCTTTTGGTTTTGATAGTGGGAATTAATTTTAAATTAATAAATGAAACTTATATGTTTTGAATTTGGTAAAATATACTTAATTATTGAATTTAGAATATCAAAATTACCTTAGGATGATTTTTTTGGTATTTTTCTGAAAATCTTTAATTTTTGATGAATAGTAAAAAACAATAAGTTATAGTTTAAAACCAAATTTTTATTTAAATAATTTTTTATTTTATTTAAATTTATTTTAGGTCAAAATAGATACATAATTCCTATATAAGTTCAATTTAATTCATTAGAGTCACTTTATAATAATTTTAGATATATAAATATTTTATTTAACTTTTCACCGTCTTTTTCCCACCTTCTATGAGAATATGATCATTCACATAAAAGTAAATTTTACTGCTTCTGTGAGTGGAATTTTGAATATCTAAGAGACACAATTAATGTTAAGGAGTAAAATGTGGTTTAATAAGATAAATTTTTTTTTGGGAATAATATTTTTTTACTTTTATTTACCATGGTAAAAAGTAAATAGGGTTATTAAGGGTAAAAATGATATTATTATTACCCTAAAACATGTCCTAATACTATTGGATAAATATAATTCAACCAAAAATAACCTTAGAAATAAAATATGAACCTCTTTGGTCCACTTGTATTAGATTAGGACATTTATTATTATTTAATTCATAGAATAGTTAAAAGAGTTAAAATCAAAGTTCAATAACTAAATCATTTTTAATATAGGTTTATACATAAGATAAATTCGATTATATATATTCCATAGAAAGATAAAAATATTTCCTATATAATGGTATTTTATTTTTAATA
Organism: Viscum album; assembly: GCA_963277665.1. Lineage (NCBI taxonomy): Eukaryota > Viridiplantae > Streptophyta > Magnoliopsida > Santalales > Viscaceae > Viscum > Viscum album. The sequence goes on along the minus strand of OY728164.1, from coordinate 1,404,029,953 downwards.
CAAAGATGATGTAGTAATTACCTTATTAGTGAAATATTAAAATAATTTATATTATAAATATCCAAATTAATATAATTTGAGACTTGCAATGAATTCCACGAATTTGACTGGTTAATATGACATGTTAGGATTGATTGAATGAATCTGGTTAAAATTAATAATGTTATTAAGACTTTAATAAAAATAAATTGTTAAATAGTGTCAAAATTGACATAAAGGGGTTTTTAAAACAATATTATATTATTAATTGATATAATATTCCTAAAAATCTAAGGATTGGCCAAAGAACATATATGATGATAGGTATTTCATTAATTAACCACTTGGGATTCATTTGAAAGTATATAGTAAGTTTATTAACCAAATAATATAAAAATACATAGAGACATGGTAAATGTCAAACTATTTAACTATGAGTTAAATCTAAAAGATAAGGGTAAAATAGTGACCCAAAATTGTCTAAAACCTATTGGTTGAGTGTTCTTAGACCCATCCCCTCCTAATACTTTAAATAATCCAGTTTGGGGCCATTTGAAACTGAATATGAATTTATTATAAAATAATACTTTAAGTTTTTCCTAAAGAGCCCCTCCTTCCCCTTATAAAAAGACACCACTTCTAACCAATTCTTCATACCTTAAACGCAGTTTGGTTCAGCCAAAACCTACCCAAATATCCTATAAAACTTCCTATATTAATCCTAGAGGCCTTATCTTTATCAGAAATCTATCCTAATGAGCCCTTTTGATCAAATCAAAAGGAAGAACCCGAAGTAGAGGTAATGATTTCACCACGCTCTTTCAAGTTCCTTTCTTCATCCACTTCCTTTTTCATTGTTTTTCCATTCTAAAATAATAACTCCAGTATATTCTATATAGTGTGATATTATTATAATTATGATACAATAAAATTCATTATTCTATCCACCCTTTTAATGACATGTCACCATACGTGCGTACGTACGGCTTACCGTCTCCACGTCGTGGTGTAATTGTTATTCAATACATTATTACTTGGATCGGTATAATAATGATGTATACATGATGTAAATAATAAATATAACATGATAAGGATTCTTTATATATGATATAACATCCAATTATATGTCATTATAATATCAAAAGAATGATATTTTTTCTCATGCGTACATACGGATTATCGTCTCCACGACGCGATGAGATTCATTTCCAATTTCATCCTTCATAGACGATTATAAAAATATATATTAATAATAAGTATGTAATATATGACATAATAATGCTACTGTATATATATATATATATAAGTATTTATGTACTTACTTATATCTTATTCATTTACTTCTGTTCAATACTATATGAAAACGGAAACATCGTTTATGCGTTGGTACGGACTACCGTCTCCATAAACGGTGTTTTCCATTTCATATATATGTCTATTATAAATATTTATATTCTATATATATATGATATATAAATCATGGTTTATATTCTGTAAGTATTTAAATCATGATATAAGTGATACAATCATGAGTAACAAGAAAAAACACGTACGATAAAGAAAGAGATTATTAACTGAAATATTAATATAACATGGAAATTATTATTAAATGGGTAGTATAAAGTCATAAATGAATAATGTATGATATCATAAATATTAATATGGGTTTTTTATAATTTAATAACATACTATAGTCTTCATACAGGAGGTTAAACGTACCCTCGACTAAAGGAAAGTGAAAGGTACGCGGTTTTCATCTCTCTGCTTATTCCCGTGAGATTCATGCCATATTGACACTATTACCTGTTGTGTGGTGTATCTACTGCCCATAATTATATTCTCTTTGTAATAAAAATTAATTTATGTGAATTTACATATTCATTTTATGATTCCTCTTTCATGGGGTGTATGTTTCGTAAGTTACCAAATTGGTAAGGGTTAATTTCACAATCTCTTTATTATCTGAGGTTGTTTTTACGTAATTATCTAATGGGACGTAATTGTTATCTATGTCCATGTTTAATGAAAGAGTTTTCAAAGGGATTATTTTAAGGCACCATTTACAAAAACATCATTTAAAATGTTTTAAATATTTATTCTTCTAAATTATTCTCTTTAATGTCCATGTCTTCAAAATGGTTTTTAAGAATTTATTTAAATGGACATGAATGTTTAAAAATGTTAATTAATTTAAAAAGATTCAAAGTGGTATGGGATACTTTGTTTCGAACATTTCTTTAAATGTCTCCCTTTCTAAATTGTGTTACTTTTAAATGTTTTCATGAAAAGGTATATTTCAATCAAAGAGTTTTACAAATCATTTCCATCTATGTAAAATCATTAATTGGATTTTAAACTAGTTTTGAAGTTGATTTATTATGATACAAAACTTCCATATTGTATTGAAGGTTTTGTGATATGTTTGACTGTGGATGTGTTATTTTTATACCATTCATGGTTTATGGTCAAAGTATTGACATTTTGTATCTGAGTTATTATAAAAATGTTTATGTTATGTTTCAACCTTTTCGTATGAGGAATGTATTCGACATAGCAAGTGACGGGTGGAGCCCACAATAGCTCCTCGATTCATCGGTAAGTCTCATGAGACAACTAGATGTGGAATTGGCCGAAGCAGTTTCCCAATTTGATATATGGTTTTGGCCGAGGCATTATTCATTTTTAGACGTCTTGGCTGAGGCCTTGAATATTTTTATTAGAATGTCCGGCATTAAAGATACCCTCATTATGGAAATAATATTGATGGTTCATGTGGTCATTCGACTAGTAGAATATTCATATTTATGTTTTATTATGGAATTATTATTTAGCTCATATTATTTCCATAAAAGTATTCATGTTTATTATTGGTAAAGGAATGTGGTTTCAATTATTCACCATGCTTAATATTTATGTCATTTTCCGGTGTATTACATGACCTTATTCAGATTTTGAGCTCACCCCTTTCTTATGTTTAATTTTCCCAGGATTCCAAGAAGTGTATTATGATTGATATGTAGGGTTAATCTAAAGGGAATAATGGTGTTCTCAAATAACTATTTACGATGTATTTTATGTTTGAAATTGTAATGTAATGTTAATGTATGTAATCTATATCCAAGACTACTAAACTGATCTGTCCTTTGAGACTTGATTCCTTGTAATCATGCCAATGTATTAAAATAATGCACCGACTCTGGGTAACTACGGTCGGGGTATTATAGTTGGTATCAAAGAAAATTTAGCAATAACCTTGGAAGCTAGATTTAGATAAACTATGATTAGAGCACATAGACCCAAGATATACTTTGAGGATTAGTATAGAAGAAATTCCTGTAATTTTGGTAATTAGATATTTTGTGAGTTTTCCAAGCAAATACGTCCTAGTCTGGATACGAGCAGGTAGAGGTGGCTCTAGCATTGATGTAACTAGGGGTAAAACTAGAAAACACCTATTTGAGCTAGACTCGAACGGAAACTGGTGCACAACAATGGGTCTGGATGCACTCTTGGTCACAACACTCCCAGGGGATATGCATAGGATAATTCTCATTTTCTTTACAAATCATTATGAAGAGTATATGAGTATATACATTCTTAAAGAAAAAATCTTTAGATTATGGTTATATCCATAAACCATTCAATTTACATTAGGTATTTTACAAGTTTGGAATTATTCATTGTAATTCATAAACTGACCTTGTTTATGCTATTTTATAGATATGGCGTCCAATAGAAGGAATGTGAACTCCAGCAATACGTATGATCTAAAGAGTAAGATGAATCATATCATTCATGGTATTAATCTAGAATTTTGAAGGGAAATACTCTCCCATGTATTCTCAACATATGAAGAAATAGTATCATGTGTTAATAAGATAATTAATGAATTCTTTGAGTCCTATAGCTTTGAAGGGAAGTAAGAGAAGAAAATGATGGAAGAGAGAAAGATGGATAAAGGGAAAAGGGAAAAGAATAATTTTCCCATATATGATAACTGTAGGAAGAAACACCCTGGAACTTGCTGGAAGGGAATGTGAGTTTGTTATAATTGTGGAGAAAAAGTACACCATGTACGTGACTAAAAGGGTAAAAAAAAGGTTTCAAATGTACAATGCTTCATCTACAAGGATTTTGGACACTACGTGAACCAATATCCAAGTCATCAGAGTATTCCCCAAATGATGCTATTGGATAATAATTAAGTTATGATACTACTACATAAGAGGAGGAATGATTAGAGTTCTTATGTTGTTATTAGAGAATTATGTCATTTTAGTGTTGTATCAACAATGTAATGGTTATAGTAACTATAGAATATATAAGGATTGTACTGTAAAACTATTTCATTAAGGACTTGAGATTGTGTGGAACCAAGAAAAGTGGCTCAATAACAGGTTAAATTTTTGAAAAATATATGGTTGACAGAATGATAAACCATAATATGGTTCTGATACCGAGGTAGTGATTTTGGAATTATACATGATTGATTTGGATAAATTATATTGGATAATCTTGACTACCTTGAAACTTATTAATGATTTGTATATTCTGTCATTGTTAGATTTTACAACATTTTTGGATAGAAGAAGTATATCCAGTATTCCATAAGTAATAGGAGATCATGAATGTAATCAATAAGGTTTTATGGTAATTCAAGATGTTGCACTATTTTGAATGAATTCATGATGAAGGTGTTCACATGTTATTATGTGGAAAAAAGGATTATCATTGTGTTTACCTTCCTTATATATTTTGGACTAAGAGTTTGGACAGAAGTATTTTGGATAATTCTAGTTTGAGATTATTTTTGGATTTCCATAAAAGGCAACCCGGAGGTCGGACGGTAACCCATCGCGTCCGGCAAGGCTGCGAGACTTGAACCCGCAACCGAAGGGCAAAAAGGGTGTATCACCAACCACTAGCACACGTGATGTCCTATATTGAATAATAAAGCATTTTTTAAAAAAATTTCTGGTAGATGAATTATAAATTCATTTTTTTGAACCCTAAACAAATAGGATAAATAGAATATTATTATTAATTTCTATTATGTTTTAGAAAAAAATATGAGTTCGAGGTAGAAATTAGTTAAAGGATGGGACTCTACATGTCAAGTAAATATTTTTCTTCTTAATTTATTCTATGAAGAAATTAATTCTTATACTTTAGTAAAGGGATCTTAAAACAAAAAATGTGTTATCCTAATACCATATGTTTTGTTGAACTGATGGTATTTTAAATCATCGTATATTGATGAATTTAACGCCCTCAATTTTAGACTTGTTTGTGATTGAATACCTCAATCAGTACCTATAAATATTTATGTTTTTCCTCCAATTATATTTTTCTAATTTACACTAATGTTATCCTAATTTAGATCATAATTTGGTGGTGACCCTTTCATTTCCATTTTCCTCTTATTAAGACTAAATTTTGTTATCCTAATTTCTGATGTGGGGTTTCCCAATGGTATTTTCAATTTTCAACCATTTATTTTTGAAAAGTAATTTTCAAATTGTGGGGAAGAAATTTATTGATGGATAGACGAATGTAACACCCCAATATTTCATAGTATGTTATTTCTTCAATGTAATTCAATAACTTGCACTACACGCAACTCTGAGTTCTAGCCCACCATGACTTACCAAACTAGACGTTCAAAAGCGGTTATGAATAGTATTAACTGAATTTTGAATATTATATAATCCTTTTAATTTTAGAATCCATATTATGAGTTTCTTAGACATAATTTAAGAACAAGTACATTTTTTTAGATAAAAGAAGTATTTTTCAAAAAAATGCAATTTTACCACCTTTTAATAGTGAAGAATTTTAAAATCAATTATTTAAACCTCTAATATATTCAATTTTACAAAATAAAAAATTTTATTTATAACCGGGATATAAGAATTTAGTTTCAATAAATGTTTGTTGTTTTTCAGATAACGTTCACATTTGGGTGAAAAGTGAAAAATATGATATTTTAACTAAAAACAACTTTTTTAATCAAAATAATTTATAGTGTTAAATTATACATTTTAATGGTTTGGAAGTATAAATAGATTATATTTGTACCATTTAATCCAATGATGGTCAATGTATGTAATTTCACTTGATATTGGACATAAACAAGTGTCAAACTTTTGATAGTTATTATTTCTTAAAAATATGCATTTTGGTTTTGACAGCAGGAATTAATTTTAAATTAATTAATGCAACTTCTATGTTTTGAATATTGTAAAGTAGACCTCATTATTCAATTCGAAATATCAAAATTACCTTCGGATGAATTTTTGGTATTTTTCTGAAAACTTATAATTTTTGATGAATAGTGACAAACACTGAGTTATAGTTTAAAACAGAATTTTTATTTAAATAATTATTTATTTTTTATAAATTTATTTTATGTAAAAATAGATACATAATCCCTATATAAGTTCAATTTAATTAATTGGAGTCAGTTTATAAAAATTTTAGATATATAAATATTATATTGAACTTTTCACCGTCTTTTACCCACCTCCTAGGAGAATTTGATAATTCACATAAAATTTAATTTTACAGATTCTGTGAGTGGATTTTAAAAAATCTAGGAGACACGGTTAATATCAAGGAGTGAAATTTGGTTCAATAAAATAAAAATAATTTTTGGTGAATAGTAACTTTTTACTTTTATTTACCACGGTAAAAAGTAAATAGGTTAATTAAAGGTAAAAATGATTTTATTATTACCCTAACACATGTCCTAAATTCTATTGGCTAAGTATAATTCTACCAAAATAACCTTAGGAATAAAATATGATCCTCTTTGGTCCTCTTGTATTAGATTAGGACATTTATTATTATTTAATTCAAAGAAGAGTTAAAAGAGTTAAAATCAAAGTTTAATAACTAGAACATTTTTAATATAGGTTTCTACATAAGATAAATTCAATTACGAATATTCATTAGAAAGCTAAAAATATTTCCTACATAATGGTATTATATTTTTAATACAATGATGATGCAATAATTACTTTATTAGTGAAATATTAAAATAATTGATATTATAAATACCCAAATAATTATAATTTGAGACTTTTAATGAATTCCACGAGTTTTATTGGTTAATATGACATGTTATGATTGATTAAATGAATTTGGTTCAAATTAATAAAGTTATTAAGACTTTAAAAAAATCAATTATTAACTAGTGTCAAAATCGACAAAAGGTGTTTTTAAAACAAATATTATATTTTTAATTGGTATAATATTCTTAAAAATCTATGGTTTGGCCAAAAAACTTATCTTATGATATGTATGTCATTAATTAACCACTTGGGGTTTATATGGCTGTTTATAGTAAGTTTATTAACCAAATAATATAAAAAAACAAAGAGACATGGTAAATGTCAAACTATTAAACTAAGAGTTAAATCTAAAAGATAAGGGTATAATTGTGACCCAAATCTAAAACCTATTAGTGGAGTGGTTTTAGACCTATCACCATCTTATACATTAAATAATCTAGTTTTGAGCCATTAAAAACCGAATATCAATTTATTATAAAATAATACTTTATGTTTTTTCTAAAGAGCCCCTCCTTCACTTTATAAAAGGACACCACTTCTAACAAATTCTTCATACCTTCAAAGCCTCTTCGTTCAGCCAAACCCTACCCAAATATCCTCTCAACTTACCTCACTTAAACCTAGAGGCCTTAGTTCGATCAGAAAGCCAACCTATGGATCCCTTTTTATCAAATCAAAAGGAAGAACCCGAAGAACAGGTAATGATTTCACCACACTCTTTCAAGTTCCTTTCTTCTTCCACTTCCTTTTCCTTTGTTGTTTCCATTCTAAAATTATAACTCCAGTATCTTCTATATACTATGATGTTATTATATTTATGGTACAACCAAATTCATTATTCAATCCACCCTTTGAATGACATGTCATCATACGTGTGTACGTACGACTTACCGTCTCCACGTCGTGGTGTAATTGTTATTCATAACATTATTATTTGGAAGGGTATAATAATGATGTGTACTTGATGTAAATAATAAATATAAAATGGCAAGGATTCTGTATATATGATATACCATCCAATTATATATTATTTTAATATCAAAAGAATGATATTTTCTCTCGTGCGTACGTACAGATTACCATCTCCACGACGCGATGAGATTCATTTCCAAGTTCACCATTCATAGATGATTAAAAAAATATATATTAATAATTAGTATGTAATATATGACATAATAATTCTACTGGATATATATATATTTATATATATATATAATTATTTATGTACTTACATATATCATATTCACTTACTTCCATTCAATACTATATGAAAACAGAAACAGCGTTTATGCGTACGTACAGACAACCATCTCCATAAATGGTGTTTTCCATTTCATATATATGTCTATTATAAATATTTATATTATAAATATATATGATATATAAATCATTTTTTAGAAGTATTTAAATCATTATATAAGTGATACAATCATGAGTAATAAGTTAAAACACGTACGATAAAGAAAGAGATTATTACATGTAATATTAATATAACATTGAAATTATTATTAAATGGGTATTATGAAATCATAAATGAATAATGTATGATATCATAAATATTAATATGGTTCTTTTTTAATATAATAACATACTATAGTCTTCATACAAGAGGTTCAAAGTACCGTCGACTAAAGGAAAGTGTAAGGTAAGTGGTTTTCATCTCACTCCTTATTCCCATGAGATTTGTTCCATATTGACACTCTTACCTTTTGTGTGGTGTATGTACATTACATAATTATAATCTCTTAGTAATAAACTTTAAATTATGTGAATTTACATATTCATTATATGATTCCTCTTTCATGGGATGTATGTTTCGTATGTTACCAAATTGGCAAGGGTTAATTTCACAATCTCTTTATTATCTGAGGTTGTTTTTACGTAAGTATCCAATGGGACATAATTATTATTCATGCCCATGTTTCATGAAAGTTTTTTCAAAGGGATTATTTTAAGGTACCTTTTACAAAAACATCATTTCAAATGTTATAAATATTTATTCTTCAAAATCATTCTCATTAAAGTCCAGTTCTTCAAAATGGTTTTTAAGGATTTATTTAAATGAACATGAATGTTTTAAAATGTCAATTAATTTAAAAAATTTTAAAGTGTTATGGGATAATTTAATTAAAAAAATTCTATAAATGTATTCCTTTCTAAATTGTGTGGACTTTAAATGTTTTCATGAAAAGGAATATTTCAATCAATGATTTTTACAAATCATTTCCATCTATGTGAAATCATTTAATGGATTTTAAACTTGTTTTGAAGTTGATTTATTATGATACAAATTTATATATTGTATTGAAGTTTTAGTTATATGTTTGACTATGGATGTGTTATTTTTATACCATTCATTGTTTATTTTCAATGTATTGACATTTTGTATCCTAGTTATTATATGAATGTTTATGTTATGCTTCAACCTTTTCATATTAGGAATGTATTGGACATAGTAAGTGATGGGTGGATCCCACTATAGCTCCTCGATGCACCAGTAGGTCTCATGAGACAGCTAGACGTGGAATTGGCTGAAGCAGTTTCCCAATTTGATATATGGTTTTGGCCGAGGCCTTAATAATTTTTAGACGTCTTGACTAAGGCCTTGAAAAATTATTTCAGGATATCTGACATTAATGATACCCTCATTATGGAAATAATATTGATGGTTCATGTGGTCATTTGACCAGTGGATACCCATATTTATGTTTTATTATGGAATTATTTACTCAGCTCATATTCTTACCGTAAAAGTATTCATGTTTATTATAGGTAATGGAATGTGGTTTCAATTATTCACCATGCTTAATATTTATGTCATTTTCCGCTGTATTACATACCCTTATTCTGCTTTTGAGATCACCCCTTTATTATTTTTCACTTTCCCAGGATTCGAAGAAGTGTATTATGATTGATAAGCAGGGTTAAGCTAAAGGAAATAATGGCGTTCTCAAAGAACTATATCCGATGTGTTTTATGTTTGAAATTTTAATGTAATGTTAATGTATGTAATCTATTTCCAAGACTGCCAAACCAATCGGTCCTTCGGGACTTGATTCCTTGTAATCATTCCAATGTATTAAAATAATGCACTGACTCTTTGACACTGGGGTCGAGGTGTAACAGTTGGTATCAGAGGAAATTTAGAAATAACCATGGAAGCTAGATTTAGATAATCTCTGATTAGAGCACATAGACCTATGATTGATTTTGAGGATTAGTATAAAAGAAATTCCTAGAATTTTGGTAATTAGAGATTTTGTGAGTCCTCCAAGAAAATGCGTCCCTATCTAGATATGAGTAGGTAGAGATGGCTCTAGCACAGATGTACCTAGGGGTAAAACTTAAAAACTCTTCTTTAAGCCAGACTCGAACGAGAACTGGTGCACGACAATGGGCCTTGCTGCACTCTTGGTCACGACACTCCCGGGGGATATGCTTAGGATAATTCTCATTTTCATTAAAAATCATTATGAAGGGTATATGAGTATTTACATCCTCAATGAAAACATATTTATGATTATGGATTATATCCATAAACCAATCAATTTATCTTAGGTATTTTACAAGTTTGGAATTATTCATTGCAATTCATAAACTGACCTAGTTTATGCTATTTTATAGAAATGGTGCCCAATTGAAGGAATGTGAACTCCAACAATACACATGATCTAAAGAGTAATATGGATCATATATTTCATGGTATTAAGCCAGAATTTAGATGGGAAATAGTCTCCGATATATTCTCAACACATGAACAAATAGTATCATGTGTTAATAAGATAAGTAAAGAATTCTATGAGTCCTATAGCTTTGAAGGGAAGTAAGAGAAGAAAAGGATGGAATATGGAAATATAGATAACGGGAAGTGGGAAAAGAAGAATTTTCCCATATGTGATAACTGTGGGAAGAAACACCCTAGAAATTTCCTGAAGGGAATGGGAGTTTGTTATAACTATGGAGAAAAAGGACATCAGGTACGTGACTGCCAGGGTAAAACAAAGGTTTCAAATGTAAAATGCTTCATCTTCAAGGAGTTGGGACACTACATGAACCAATGTCCAAATCATTAGATTATTCCCCAAATGATGCTATTGGATAATAATCAAGTTATGATACTACCAAAGATGAGGAGGAATTATTAGATTTCTTATGTTGTTATTAGAGAATTATGTCATTTTATTGTTGTATCAACTATGTACTGGTTATAATAATTATAGAGTATATAAGGATTTTACTGTAGTACTATTTCATTAAGGACTTTAGATTGTGTGGAACCAAGAAAAGTGGCTCAATAGTAGGTTATATTTTTGTAAAATATATGGTTGAGAGAAAGATAAAGCATAATATGGTTCTGATACCGACGTAGTGATTTTGGAATAATACATGATTGATTTGGATAAATTATATTGGATAATATTGACTACCTTGAAAGTAATTAATGATTTGTATATTCCTTCATTGTTAGAGTTTACAACATTTTTGGATAGAAGGAGTACATCCAGTATTCCATAAGTAATAAGAGATCATGAATGTGATCAATAAGGTTTTATGGTAATTCAGGATGTTGCACTGTTTTGAATGAATACATGATGATGGTGTTCACATGTTATTATGTGGAAAAAAGGATTTTCATTGTGTTTACCTTTCTTATATATTTTGGACTATGAGTTTGGACAGAAGTATTTTGGATAATTATAGTTTGAGATTATTTTTGGATTTCCATAAAAGGGCAACCCGGAGTTCGGGCAGCAACTCATTGCATCCGACAAGGTCTCGAGACTTGAACACACAACCGAAGGGCGAGAAGGGTGTATCACCAACCAATGGCCCACATGATGTCCTGAATTGAATAATAGAGTATTTTTTTTAAAAAAAATCTGGTAGATGAATTATAAATTCATTTTTTTGAACCCTATACAAATAGGATAAATAGAATATTATTTTTATGATCTATTATCTTTTAGAGTGAAAGATGAGTTTGTGGTAGAAATTAGTTAAAGGATGTGACTCTACTTGTCCATTACATTTTTTTCTTATTCTCTTATTCTATAAATAAATTAATTCTTATACTTTAGTGAAGGGATCCTAAAACAAAAAATGTGTTATCATAATTCCATATGTTTTGTTGAACTGATGGTATTTTAAATCATCAATGATTGATGAATTTAAGGCCCTCAATTTTAGACTTGTTTGTAATTGATGACCCCAATCAGTACCTGTAAAAATTAACATTTTCCTCCAATTATATGTCTCTAATTTCAACCAATTTTCTCCTAATAGATATCACAATTTGGTGGTGACCCTTACATTTCCCTTTTCCTCTTATTAAGACTAAATTTTGTTATCCTAATTTCCGATGTGGGTTTTCACAAAGGTATTTTCTATTTTCAACATTTTATTTTTGAAAAATAATTTTCAAATTGTGAGGATGAAATTTATTGAAGGAGGGAAGAATGTAACACCCCAAGATTTCATAGTACGTTATTTCTTCAAAGTAATTTAATAACTTTCACTACACGCAACACCGATTTCTAGACCACCATGACTTACGAAACTAGCCGTTCAAAAGCAGTTATGAATAGTATTAACCGAATTTTAAACATTATATACTCTTTATAATTTTAGAATCAATATTATGAGTTTCTTAGACATAATATAAGAACAAATACATATTTTCAGATAAAAGAAGTATTTTTAAAAAAATGTAATTTTACCGCCTTTTAATGGTGAAGCCTTTTTAAATCCAATATTTTAAACATTTATGTATTCAATTTGACAAAATAAACTTTTTATTTAGAATCGGGAAATAAGAATTTAGATTCAATAATGTTTTGTTCTTTTTCTGATAACTTTCATATTTGGGTGAATAGTGAAAAATATAATATTTTAACTAAAAACAACTTTTTTAATCAAAATAATTTATAGTGTTAAATTATACATTTTAATGGTTTGGGAGTATAAATAGATAATATTTTTACCATTTAATCCAATGATGGCCATTTTATGTAATTTCACTTGATATTGGACATAAACAAGTGTCAAACTTGTTATAGTTATTATTTTTTAAAAATAAGCATTTTTGGTTTTGATTGCAGGAATTAATTTTAAATAAATAAATGCAACTTCTATATTTTTAATTTCGTAAAATATACATCATTATTGATGTCAGAATATCAAAATTACCTTCGGGTGAATTTTTGGTATTTTTCTGAAAACTTTTAATTTTTGATGAATAGTGTACAACATTGAGTTATAGTTAAAAACTGAATTTTTATTTAAATAATTATATATTTTATTTAATTTTTTTTAGGTCAATATAGATACATAATAACTATATAACATCAATTTAATTCATTAGAGTAAGTTTATAATAATTTTAGATATATAGAAAATTTATTGAACTTTTCATCATCTTTTACCGACCTCTTAGGGGAATTTAAAAATTCACATAAAACTTAATTTTACTGCTTCTGTGAGTGGAATTTTGAAAATATGAGAGACACAGTTAATATCAAGTAGTAAAATGTTGTTTAATAAGTTAAAAATAATCTTTTGTGAATGGTAACTTTTTACTTTTATTTACCACGGTAAAAAGTAAATAGGGTAATTAACAGTAAAAATGATATTATTATTACCCTAACACATGTCCTAATTCTATTATCTAAGTATAATTCGACCAAAAACAAACTTAGGAGTAAAATATGAACCTTTTTGGTCCACTTGTATTAGATTAGGACATTTTTTATTATTTAATTCAAAGAAGAGTTAAAAGAGTTAAAATCAAAGTTTAATAACTAGAACATTTTTTATATAGGTTTCTACATAAGATAAATTTGATTATAAATATTCATTAGAAAGATAAAAATATTTTGTACATAATGGTATTTTATTTTTAATACAATGATGATGCAGTAATTACCTTATTAGTGAAATATTAAAATAATTGATATTATAAATACCCAAATAAATAAAATTTTAGACTTTTAATGAATTCCACGAATTTTATTGGTAAATATGACAAGTTAGGATTGATTAAATGTATTTTTTTCGAATAAATAATGTTATTCAGACTTTATCAAAAATAAATTATAAAATAGTGTCAAAATTGACATAAAAGAGTTTTTAAAATAAATATTATATTATTAATTGATATAATATTCTTAAAAATATAAGGATCTGCCAAAGAACATATATGATCATAGGTATGTCATTAATTAACCACTTGGGGTTCTTTTGATAGTTTATAGAAATTTTATTAATAAAATAATATAAAAATACAAAGAGACATGGTAAATATTAAACTATTTAACTAAGAGTTAAATCTAAAAGATAAGGGTAAAATAGTAACCCAAAATTGTCTAAAACCTATTGGATTAGTGGTATTCGACCCATAACCACCTTATACTTTAAATAAACTAGTTTTGTGCCATTAGAAACCGAATATGAATTTATTATAAAATAATACTTTAAGTTTTTCCTAAAGAGCCCCTCCTTCCCCTTATTAAAGAACACCACTTATAACCAATTCTTCATACCATCAAAGCCATTTGGGTTGGCCAAACCCTACCCAAATATCATCTCAAATTCCCTCAATTCAACCTATAGGCCTTAGTTTTATCAGAAAGTCAACCTAAGGAGCCCTTTTGATCAAATAAATAGAAAGAACTCAAAGAAGAGGTAATCATTTGACCACCCTCTTTCAAGTTCCTTTCTTCTTCCACTTCCTTTTTCTTTGTTTTTTCCATTATAAAATGATAACTCTAGTAAATTATATATACTGTTATGTTATTATAGTTATGGTACAACCAAATTCATTACTCTATCGACCCTTTTAATGACATGTCACCATACATGCGTACGTACAGCTTACCGCCTCTACGTCATGGTGTAATTGTTATTCAATACGTTATTATTTGAATAGGTATAATAATGATGTTTATTTGATGTAAATAATAAATATAACATGATAAGGATTCTTTATATATGATATAACATCCAATTATATATTATATTAATATCAAAAGAATAATATTTTCGCTTGTGCGAACATACGGATTACTGTCTCCACGACGTGATGAGATTCCCTTCTAAGTTCACCATTCGTCGACGATTATAAAAATATATATTAATAATAAGTATGTAATATATGACATAATAATGCTAATGTAGATATATATATTTAATTATATAAGTATTTATGTACTTACATATATCTAATTCACTTACTTCCGTTTAATACTATATGAAAACGGAAACAAAGTTTATGCGTACGTACGGACTACTGTCTCCATAAATGGTGTTTTCCATTTCAAATATATGTCTATTATAGATATTTATATTCTAAATATATATGATATATAAATCATGTTTTATATTATAGATGTATTTAAATCATGATATAAGTGATATAATCAAGAGTAACAAGTTAAAACACACATGATAAAGAAAACGTTTATTACCTGAAATATTAATATAAATAGAAAAATATTATTAAATATGTAGTATAAATTAATAAATGAATAATGTATGATATCATAAATATTAACATGGTTCTGGTATAATTTAATAACATACTATAGTCTTCATACAGGAGGTTAAATGTACCCTCGACTAAATTAAAGTGCAAGGTAAGGGGATTTCATCTCACTCTTTATTCCCATGGGATTCGTTCCATATTGCCTCTATTTATTTTTGTGTGGTGTATGTACTACCCATAATTTTCTTATTTGTTTAATACACCTTAATTTATGTGTATTTACATATTCATTGTATGATACCTCTTTCATGGGGTGTATGTTTCGTATGTTACCAAATTGGTATGGGTTAATTTCACAATCTCTTTATTATCTAAGGTTGTTTTTACATAAGTATATAATGTGAAATAATTATTATCCATGTCCCTGTTTCATGAAAGAGTTTTCAAAGGGATTAATTTAAGTCACTTTTTACAAAAACATCATTTCAAATGTTTTAAATATTTATTCTTCTAAATCTTTATCATTAATTTCCATGTCTTCAAAATGGTTTTTAAGGATTTATTTAAATGGGAATGAATGTTTTAAAATGTTAATTAATTTAAAAAGTTTCATAGTGGTATGGGAAACATTGATTAAAAAATTTCTTTAAATGCATTCCTTACTAAATTGTGTGACTTTTAAAGGTTTTCATGAAAATTTATATTTCAATCAATAAGTTTTAGAAATTATTTCCATCTATCTCAAATCATTTAATGGATTTTAATCTTGTTTTGAAGTTGATTTATTATGATACAAAACTTTTATATTGTATTGAAGGTTTTGTGATATGATTGATTGTGTATGTGTTATTTTTATACCATTCATGGTTTATGGTCAAAGTATTGACATTTTGTATCCTAGTTATTATACGAATGGTTATGTTATGTTTCGAACATTTCATATGAGGAATGTATTGGACATAGTAAGTGACAGGTGGAGCCTGCTATATCTCCTCGATGCATCGGTAGGTATCATGAGACAACTAGACGCAGAATTGGCTGAGGCCCTTTCACAATTTGATATGTGGTTTTGGCCGAGGCCATAATCATTTTTAGACATCTTGGCCGAGGCCTTGACAAATTGTTTCAGAATGTACAACATTATACATACCCTCATTATGGAAATAATATTGATGGTTCATGTGGTCATTCGACTAGTAGAATACCCATGATTATGTTTCATTATGGCATTATTTACTCAACTCATATTCTTTTCCTAAAAGTGTTCATGTTTATTATTGGTAAAGGCATGTGGTTTCAATTATTCACCATGATTAATATTTATGTCATTTTCTGCTGTATTACATACCCTTACTGAGCGTTTGACCTCACTCCTTTCTTATTTTTCATTTTCCAAGGATTTGAAGAAGAGTATTATAATTGATATGCAGGGTTAAGCTAAAGGGAATAATATCAATATCAAAGAACTATTTACATTGTGTTTTATGATTGAAATTGTAATGTAATGTTAATGTGTGTAATCTATTTCCATGACTACTAAACCGATCGGTCCTTCAGGACATCATTCCCTGTAAAAATTCTAATGTATTAAAATAATGCACCGACTCTGGGTAACTAGGGTCGGGGAATTACATCTGAGCACGTCATGTATCGTAGTCAATTCCCCCAAGTCGTGCCTCCCAAATTAACTAATGGATTGTGGGAGTGACAGCCATAGACTGTAGGTAAGCTTCTCCGTCTCTATCCACAAAGGATATTTTCAACGCGACTATCGGCTCTAATGGCTCACTCAGTAGTTACTGACCAAACCACTTGCAGAGTGCATCTGTTATCACATTACCCTTCTCAGGAGTAATGATTATATTAAAGTCATAGTCCTAGAGGAACCCTATCCATCATCGTTGTCTCAACTTCTGACTGCTCTGCTAACACTTCTCTGTCCACAGGAGAGACTCCTCCTTCTTCGTCAAAGTTGACAAGGGTTCTACTACCCTGGAGAAGTCTGGTCTAAAACTCTTGTAGTATCTGTCCAATCCATATGTCCCTCTCCCTATAGGGAGGTAGTCCTAGAAACAACTTTTGAAAATTTGTCCCCATGCTCTTCCACTGTAGTTTGGAACTGATAACTCCAAACTCCTACTTCCAGGAGGGTAAGTCTGGCCAACTCAAGAGTGATTAGTTGCACCCTCCTATGAATGAGTTTATCATGTGCCGCCAGGGTATCCTTTTTTCTCTGACCAAGGAAAACCTCATTCCAACATTGTAGACAAACCACAACCTTTTTCCCAAATATAGTCAATCTGTGTATGAACTGTGGATGGCCAGTCCATACCCAAACTAACGTCGTAAGGCCTCGATGCTGCCATCTAGAGGTTCAAATCGAAACTCTTGCCTCAAGGCTCAAACCACACTATCAGCATAAGTGGTATTATCGAGTCTCCTCCCAAAGGTATCTCCAAAAATGAGGGTCAAGTTAATGGCTTAACCAGAAACTCTAGGTCTTGAACAAGATTCGTGGAAAGAAGAAATGATTGGTACATATATCTGTTTATACGGTAGCTAGTTGCAGACACAAACCATACCTTGAATCATTCCTAGAGCCCTTGGGACACACTCTATGACCTCATGCAGCTACTCCATTACCCTATCCTCCAGATCCCTGATCTGAGTGGGGTCCTCAAAAGGGGGGGGGGTGGTTGTAACATGTTGAAAAGTACACCACCTCATGCTTCTCTACTAGCTATGCTTACATGTCTGTCGCCCTGAAAATTCATTTATCCCTAACAATTATTCTTCCCAAAACATTTTACACACCCAAGTCTCTGAGACTGGCGTCGGTTTCTCGCTTTCCCACTGCTAACATTCACTAGCTGTATCCACTCAGCCAAAGAACATTCATCCACCAAGGTTTTATCTAGAACCCTAAAATAAGTAGTAATGCATAGAGGAAATGTGTTGGATCGAATTCATTTAAACACACCTCACTCAGAATATCGAGCCCTAAACATTGATTGTATCATATTCGTCGAGTACCTAGAATTGTTGGTACACCATGATGAAAACTCACCTATAGACATGTCGTGCTACTGATGCTATAAAAGCTCTAGGGAAATCTCATCCAACTCCTAAAGAAAGTCCTTAGTTTCCTCTGAGTAGAGCTCCCCTCGAAACCTGAGGGGTATCTAATTCATAAACATGTGTAAGTCACAAAGCCTTCATGTTTCATAAACCAGTACCATTGGAGGTATCTACTGACCAACGGACAGTGATATAGATGGAACACTACCTGAAGGTACCATCCCGGGAAATGGTCCACATACCGAAGCCTTATCACTATATAGACCATCCACATGGTCACTCACTAGAAAAGACTACTAGCTAAGATCACCATCTTATCTACTGGTGTCTCAACTGGGTGGAATTATTTAGCAACCTCCTCCAACATTCTCTCAGACACGTGGGAATTTGCCTTGCCTCGAAACCTTAGAGGCCTCTCTGGCTAGAACTCATGCAACTCGCTCAGCTGGCATGAACACACTACTAGTGGGAATGGTGGTAACTGTTGTTCAATGAGTATTGGTGTTGCTGGTTCACCACCCGAAGGTGCCAATGCCAAAAGGGGGGCCCTGCACTGGAGGATTGTCGCATAGTGGGCCTCAATCGTGTATTATCTCAGGAATCCTAGCTAGTTGTCTACGCTTCGACATCATAATAAGTAATAGGTGATCTATGGCCATTAAGTTATACCTGGTGAGATGACTCCATTGAAAACAAGGAAAATCATATCTAAAACACATGCAATCGGTGTTTTCATGCAGAGAGTCAAAAATCAGAATTTAGGGTCCTGGTGTATGGATAAATCAGCCGATGCACCAACTTTGGACTCCCTGAACTGAAAACCACACTCAAAACACTTAACATTATTTCTCCATAGAGAAAAGATCAGAGTCCCTATTCTTCTGTAGAAGAGACTCTCGGATACCAATTTTTCATGATCTGTCCCCCGGGGCCTGTGCTGTGACTACCGCAAACCCGCCTTCTATAGGTCAGGTGCTGGCGACTGGCACCAAAAGGCGTATTCCCCAAAAACCGAGAGGCATTGCCTTTATATCCTGTGAACACACACAACCTAGCACACAAAAAGATATGAACAAAAGTAAACTGTGTAATAACAAAGGTGTGTATAGTAAGAAAAAGGGGCTAGAATACAAGCCCAACTGGAAAGTACAAGAAAACTGAAAATTACAAGTAAACTGAAAAGCTCCTATGAACTCCCACCAAGGAACCTACCAGAATGGTAGGTACAGCTCTCGAACTGTCGTCTCTATGGTATACCTCATCTAATGTCCACCTCCGAGCTACATCCAGTCCTGGTACTCTCATCCTCAGTCAGTGTTATCCTTCGTCTGTAGTAAACAGAACAAGGTGTCGGTGTAGCCTGATTAGGGGTGAGTAAAATGATACTCAGTATGGACCCCAAGACCCTTGATGGTCTCACAAAACACTCAAAGGATAACCACAAAACCTGAAGACATATGAAAACCCTAATTAGGTATATTCCCATACATATACCTTAGTTATCAAGTATACCCATCTCATTAATGTGAAAATTCAATGCCCAAATCCTTAGCCAAAGTACAACAGTTCCACAAAGGAATGAATACCACGAAGGTTACACCACAAAGGTATGTACCACCAATGAAACTCCACATAGAAGAATACCACAAATGTATCACCACGGTGGTAAGTACCAAAAAGGTACGCCACACAGAAGAATACCACCAAGGTATCACCGTGAAGGTAAGTACCACAAAGGTACACCACACTGTATATTACCACAAGGGTAATGATTCAACTCACAAAATGTATAATTCAGGTACATTAGTAGAGATTATTAGATGCAACTACTGAATCATCTTACTCTGTTAAATGGAAGAACCATGTTGGATCCAAAATCATCAGACCCACACAGGATCCTAGTACATCATCAGACCCACACAGGATCCTAGTAAATCATCAGACCCACACAATATTCAAGTACATCAACAGACCCACACAGGATCCTAGTACATCATCATACCCACACATGATCCTAGTACATCATCAAACCCACACTGGATCCTAGTACATTATTATACCCACACAAGATCCTAGTACATCATCATACCAACACAGGACCCTAGTACATCATGAGACCCACACAGGATCCCTTTCTCATATTTCAGCCAGCTATAGGGTTCCCACACTAAACTTTCTTGATTCTAGGAGAGTCCACTCCTCAAGTCACGGTTCGATACTCTAACTACCACTAAGTCCAATGAGGAAGTATCTCAAAGGACTACCACATAATATGGTTCTTAATACAACCAATGGTGTTTCAATATGGCGCTCGGGAAGAATGTTATTATCCTTTTAGTCCTGAGGGCCCGGTTGGATTCATGTCTAATCCAACCCCGCCATACCCCAACATAAAAAAAAACTCAAGTGAGATATACCAAAAGTTCTGTATTGACCCAAGGTTTCTAGAAACAATTACGATTCGTCAAACGGACTCTCGTAGCTCAGGAAATGGATGAATGAACGAAAATGATCGAAGATAGTCTGGGTTTGTTCCGACCGACCCGGCCAGTCCCGGCCTGGGCCAATTAGACCTGGTTTAGGTCGACCTGGCCCGACCCGAGTCCGACTCTAGGTCTGGCCCGACCTACCAGTATAGCCCACTGGGCAGCCTGGGTAGAGCGTTCGGCCCTCTTCAGTGGCGAGGTTGCACACCGCGCCCCCACCGGTGGCCGGCTCGGTCGGCCGCCCTCCTTCACTGTCGTGACCTTATGCTATAGCTTTTTCACGCCTACAGCGCAGACGCGTGATGCCGCCTCTCCCTCGTGCAGCCAGCCGTGCTCCGGTCACTGCCTCTACTCCGCCGTGGTCGATGGGCCATGTCATTCTCTTCATCCGGTGGCTCGGACTTGTGCCACCCTTTCTTCCTCGCGGTCGGCTGGGTGTCGGCCGCTGCCTCCTTCCACAAGCCATTGCAGATTCGTTTAAAGCCTGAAAAATTAAACGATCACATATTTGCGATCCTTGAATCGAGGAATTCATGTCCATATAATTTTATCAGAAACAATATATATTTATAAGGCAAAGAAATATTTGGCATTGAATAACATATGAAGAACATGTCAAAAACCACAATGGTTGGGGAGCTGTCGGGCCGTGTTCGTTCAGCCTGCACCCTCCGCGTTAGAATGATAGCAAGAGGATTATTTGTTCTAGAATCAGGAGGAATATAAATATTCCAAAAATCAAGATGAACGTCAAGAACTGGGAAATGATAATTAAACAAAAATCTCTACCTAGATTTTTCTGTTGGAGGTGGTGCACGGAAGTTTACAAAGTCATTGAAGGGAATGCCAATGCTCGTCGCTCGTGCAAGATGCTTCCCTTCTGAGCTCGGGTGTCGGTTCCCCGTTCTTCACCTCCCATGGGTCCTAGCTCCATCTTCCAGGGGTTTGGCATCACTACACTTTGTCAGTACTTCATTCCTTAGTGAAGCAATGCCGACACCTCCCACCAAACTCCATATAAATAGTAGAAGGGAAGGGTGTGCAATGTTCTTGGAATTAATAGAGACCCATTAATTAGGAACCTTCCCAATTCCCCAATGTTTAAGTTAAAAAAAAGAAAGTTTAATCCATTAATTGTCTTGACACGTCGTCGGTCCCACATTTTTGGTTGTCCTTTGGAGGAAAAGAAAGAAAATAAAAATAAACTATGTTATTTTCATTATTTGTTTAAAAGTCTTAAAATCTAACTTTTTCTCTGGACCTACGATGGTCGAAGTGAACCCTTCCTTAAGTGAATCCTA
The DNA here is from genome assembly GCA_963277665.1 of Viscum album. NCBI lineage: Eukaryota > Viridiplantae > Streptophyta > Magnoliopsida > Santalales > Viscaceae > Viscum > Viscum album. The sequence goes on along the minus strand of OY728164.1, from coordinate 1,404,007,557 downwards.
GTTCTATTGATTAAATGGTTCACTTGGATTTCAATTCCAATCATAGGTTCAAAAGATACAAAATGTTGATCGCGCGTTTACAGAACGTACTTGAAAATAATTTCAGGAAATTTATAATAGTCACCCTCAACACGCACCATTCGAGGTTATGCTATGGTTATGTGAAAAACACCACAACAAACCCAACCATACACTCAGATTTCAAATCCAAGTTACCATTTAAAAGTTATGGGTTTTATAATAAAATAATTTTCACTTAATTATTTTATTTATGGCCAAAAACTAAATTTCACTGGTGTCCCGTGCCGGCCAAAGTTAGTATCTGCTTACATAAGGAATGAAATCATGAGTTCAGAAGTGGTATCGGATTTCTAATCCGAGATACCGTTTATGATTTATAATTATTCTAAAAATAAATTAATTTATTTAATTTATTTATTTATGTTTATGCCATTTTTGGGTTTTCTCACAGGAGGCTCATACCGACCAAACCTAAGTCACGCCAAGGGTAAACACGCCCTTATGAATGCAACAGTGCACCCATATTTCTGATCTAGGCATCCTTTTAAGTGTTATTCCACTTTTTCAGGAAAAATGCTTACGCGCGCTAATTAAACCATAACAAAACATCGACAGATCATTCTGGGCACACTGGGTCTCAGAATCGCGCACTGTAAGATTTCGCTGTCTCTAAATAATTCCATATAATAATAAAAATATATAGACATTTTTTTGCAGTACAATTTTCATAAATTAATGAAAATAGAAATATAATTAATGTGTATATACGACTTACCATCTTCATAAAAAGGGTATTTTATTTTACATATATAAATTTTATGGATTATGATAAATAAATTTATAATTAATTTATTTTATACTTATATTATGATTATAATTTTCTATCTAATGAAACCAAGATTTATATATGAGGTCAAAATAAGTAAAAATTCAAAACCGACCCAAAAAATGTAGTTATTACTCGAAATGTTATTTTAATAAGGAATTTTTTATAAATGGGTAATAAAAGGTCACAAGTAAATAATATATTGTATGATACATTTTATTTTTAATTTTAATATATTTATAATAAAATTATATTTATTATATAAAAGGATCTAATTTGTATGATGGAATTCTAGACTTCAGATGAGGGATTTGTAGTCTCTCTTTTATTTATGGGAGACATATGAAAATTCAACACTGATTTATTTTTAGTGTTGTATATACTTCCCCTTTAAAAAGATATATAATCAATACCAATATTTTATTTTTATTTAATGTTTAATTTTATGTTACTCTTCATTTCATCTTATGATTCATAATATTACTAATCGGTATGGAATTTCTGTCTCACTTGAATTCTTCTATGAGACATGTGCCATATTCACCACATATTTCATTTATATGGTGTATATAGTGAAACTTTTTGTATTTTAGGATTTTTATCTTTTATGTTTTATAAATTTATAGATCTATATGAGTTTATCCATTTCATGAGGTCTATGGTTTAAAATTTACTAATGTGGTAATGGTTGTTTTTTTTCTCAAATTTCCTTCATTTGGACATTAGTTATGTTGTGAAAATATCTTAGTCGTTTATACTACTCTTTTGACATGTTATATCATGAATATATTTCTTTTAGTGGTATTATAAGTTTCATTTGGTGTTATTATTTCACAGGGATGATGATTCAATTTTACCAATGTGGTATGAGTTTTATATTATATTCTCATTGATTATCGAGTATATTTATAATTATTCTTCTAATGATGAAATATTATGATTTTCCTCTAAGTAACCTCATTTATTTAATTATATACATTTTATGTAATTTAAATAAATGTTGTACCTACATTTACCCCTCTTTATATACCCAAAAGTTTAAAATAATATTTTTTACAAATAGCATTTTTGTCCTATCTCCAGTCGAAACCCATTTTTATTACAAAACTATGATTTATAAATATGTTATAAAAAATGGTTTTAAAATTATAAAAATTATTTATTAAATAATATTTTACACATGATTTAATTTTTATAAATAAAAGATAAATAAAAATGGATCATAATTTCATTTTCAAAACAATGCACATTTTTCTTTTACTGGAAATATGAAATAAATATATTTTTAACATACACATCTGGAACCTAATTTCCCAATATCTTGACCATTATTTTATTTGAATATTTTTTTTATGTTATCATAGTTTTTTTAAAGTAATAATATTTTTAAAATGTTTTATGTTTTAATTTTTTTCAAATCACAAAGGATATTTTCATAAAGAAATATTAAAATGGGTTTTAAATCTTACTTTATAAATTTTAATGTTTATTTATAAAGGAATACAATTTCAATTTTTTTTTCAATTTTTTGTTTTAAAAATATTTTTAAAATAAAAAATATCTTCCCCAAGAAACAATCCATGTTATTAATCCTTACAAATCATTCTCAATATTTGATGACATCCATTGAAGTAATTTAAGATTTTATAGCAATATGAACCAAGGATAACATTATTACTTTTTCTATGAATGTTTTATGATGATAATATGTATATTAAAATGGGTTTATCTTACACAAGTTATATACTGATAAAATAATTATGAACCTCACTTCTTTTTCCTCTAGTTATGATATGATTAAATTGAAAAATTATTAAGATCCCTATCTCTTTTTTGTAAGATATTATATGTTGAGATGTTTAAAAAACACAATTCATTTAATTGGTTATGATATAATGAATATTTTATGATCTTATGACACAAAAAATTTATGATTTTCATTATGATATTTGTAGTACCTGTTTCAGCCTCAAATTAATCAAGTAATGATTTATATATTGTATGATATATAGAATAGGAACTGGAAATGATCCGAATTTAGTAATGGTATTTCTCCACTATGATGGTCTTGGGAGTAAACCCTAAATACTATGATGATTTGGGGAGTTAGACCATTCCACAATGATTTATTTTTAAGTGACCCTTGTCTGCTATGGAAATGATTATCTATGATTATGTGTTTGTCAAAAAAAAATGTTATATGCCAATTTAATTATATCATAGATCATGTTCTTTGATTCCCAGATGTTTTAATATCTTATGAACTACAAATATCATTTCTATAAATAAATATTATGATATTGGATATGAAGGAAATTTATTTCCCAAGTTATGACCATATTCTAATACCCATATGTTCATGTTATGCTTTTGTATCTCCCTTTATTACCCTTACAATGAAATTAATATCACTCTTTCATATGTTTCCATTCATTAGAGTATAAAAAATAATTTTAATTAGGATTTGTTTTGCAAGAGTACTAAAAGGTATTATTTTTATGTGTTTTGTTGAAGATCATTCCAAAAATTTGAATATTGTCTTACTATAATCCAAAGGCTCTGTATTATTATAGCCCACAAGCATCTATTTGTATAATGCATTGAATATTCATAAAAAATTTAATATCTCTATATAAATGTATTGATTTCTTATAGTTGGTATAATAAGATACGCCTAGTTAAGAATCAGAAACTAGAATAACAAATCATTAGTGATATCCCTATGGATATTTTTATGGAAATGTCTTGGTATATGATTAATGATAAGTTTAAGGATGAGTAAAAGTATTTGAAAATGTCCTTAAATATTAAATAAGGATAGATAGGGTAGTTATCATGAAATTAAATCCCTGTAAAAAAACTAAAGGGGGAAGTGAATCTTGAAAAGATGTACTTAGATGTAATAACTCTGAAAATGGAGCATTGAGTTGGACATGATCATAACGTCATGCTTGAAAATGGGTATTGTTACACACCTAGTTTGATAGTCCTAGGGGATATGTATTGGAAATTCAAAAACTCTTTACAAACCATCATAAAGGATTTGAATTATTATCATGGATTACCTAGGATAAAACCATGGTGAAATATATAGAAAATAATTTGTCATGATTTATATATCCTATAATTTATTTTTTATTACTATGTGGTTTCACAATATGAATATTATTAATCACAATGTGTTATTTGGATTTAGTTAATGGTTGTAAATAGAGGAAACTAGACCAATGTTGAATGTGATAGATAATTTTTTGATAAGAAACCAAATTTGATGTAAACTAGAGAAAATGAAATTGTGGTTATACCAAATTATTTATCATGATATATAGTTAACAACATGAATAATAAACAACTCTCAGACTCCCTTATGAGGAGAACAATAATGTTTGTTTAGAGTTTTGGTGGTGGAGTCCATAGAGGAAAGATTATTTGGATTTAAATATGTCAAGAGTGTGGGAAGAATCACCCAAGTTGATTTCATAGAGGAACAAGATGATTTTCATTGTCTAAAAGAATGAAAAAAATAATTCAATTGAAAAGGAAAAATAAATATTTCAGCTAACATGGTGAATGGTAATAATGTTATCCCTAAGGTATCATTGACTATTGAATATTTTAAATGTCGAAATATGATAATTTTGGAAAAAAAGTTCCTAAAGGGATATCTCATTATGATAATTTGAAATTTTTTATGAGTAATGGTTATACCACAGATGATTAAGAGACCCAAAAATACATTTAAAAGAAAATATGTATTAAGGAATTAGATAATGATTCCCTATTAAAGGTTTATGAATGAATTAGAATCATTGAAGTGTTTATTTATTGGAATTAAATAATATAAATTAGAAATTTCACCTATATACATGATCAAAATTTTTAGCTACCGGCATTAAAACAATGTCAATAGCTTGTAGCCATGGTTTCAGTAAGTCATGGAACCTATTGGTATAGCTATAGAGAAAACCTATAGCCATGTTTGTAAGGGTTGTTTTCACATTTTTCCATACTAGAAATAGAGTCTCTATCCACATTTATTTCAATTATAGAAATATACATCTTGTGTTTCTACCATTGTAATATGTCTATTTCCATGGTTTTAAACCATGTCTATAGAGTCTTTTGCAATAGTGGAAAAACCATGTATATAAATTTAAAGTAAAATCATACCAGCTAAAATCAAACCCCATACCTACTCCACATAATCCTCAGTGCATGACAACTACTATATTAGTAATTATTGGTTTATATATATATATTGTTATGCATATTTTTGTAAACTCTGGCCGTATGAGTAAAATGATGGAAACCGTTTTTCCCACCCCATCACCTGGATTTTTTCCCACACATACTAGTTGAACCTATAGCCCCTGTTTGAATTAAGTGTGTCAATATTTTTTTCTTATAGCCACAGTTCTATAGAAATATGGATATATATAATAAATGTTGACCTATAGCTATAATTTTTGGAAAAAATGGGGTTATATTGATTCCTAACAAATTTCCACAAATTATTTATTCCCTGATAAACCTGTAGTTATGGATCAAGAAAATCATGGATATAGGCATGTTCTTGAGCCATGATTTTAAGATTCATGGCTATATTTAATGAATAGTGACCTATTGCCACATTTTTCAAAAAATCGGGCCTATAGGCTTGTTTCCTAGTAGTGAATTATGAACTATATAATGATTGTTAAGTATCCGTTTTTCATTATGGATTTTCAATAATATATAAAATGGTGCTGAGGACCTAGAAAAGATATTTAACAAAAATTTAATATTCATGAATGGAAAGTGATTAAGCAAAAGAAACCCCTTAAAATGTTCCTAATTTTCAAAAAATGATGTTTGGATAAATAGATCATTGTCATTGAAAAATTAAATTGGATAGCTCTTATTACCATGAAACTGAGTAATGATTTATTAGAAAAGTGGTTTATCCTATCATTTATGGAGTCTAAAACTTATTAAAATTTAATTAATTCATCCAATAATATTTATTTTATTTCATAATATAAAATTATATATGTTTTCAATAATATTTTATGGTATTTCAAGTAATTAACATGTTTTAATAGAACACATTATAATGGTGTATGCATGTTTTGTATGTAATAAGTAATATATAATTCTCATTTCATGGGGAATAATGATAAGTTAATTTTTAAATTTAGTGAGAAAATTTATTAATCTTTGGATTTTAATATTTTGGAAGAGTTATAATGTTATCCATTTATAAAAAATTTGCTGATGAAATTTGGATGAGGCTTTATAGATTAATACTTCACTTCACCATATAATGATATAACTATATGAGGTAACTAGTTAAAACCATTTTTTATAACTAATGATATAAGGAATGAATTATAATTATATAATTGTTTTTTTGATCTGTTAGTCCATCATGCAAGAAATTTTTTTCTTAATTTTTTGGAGTAAGATAAAAAGGGAAAAAATTTCTAGGTAGAACCAAAGGATGAAATTCTTATTATGATATAAAGGAGAAGTAATCCCAATATATAACACTCCCATTAAAATTATTGATCATATTAGGATTGTGTCCTATAAATTTATGACTCCAATGAACCACTATAATGTTCATTATGTGTTCGATGTATCTCTCTGGTGAAATTATATACTTTATCCATCACATATACTGAAGTTATAGGTCATATCGTTTGAGCATGATATTTCTTACGAGGATCAACTTGTTGAGATTATGGATTGAATATAGAATGTTCTAAGAAACAATAATACTCATATGGTCAATGATTTATTGGAAAACCCTCTATCTTGTGGAAGCTAAGTGGGATCCTTAGTCTATAATAATGAACAGGTTTCCTCAGTTATTTTTATAAATTAGATTAATTTCAAATGATAAATTAATTTTAGGGGCAGAATGTAACACCCAAATAAATTTTGAATTATTCTTTTTTTTCTATAAAAAATTTAATGTTTTCAATATTTTTGTTTACATACAAAATTAAATTTATCTTGTGTTTCATGAAACAGAGAGTTTAGATTTCTTTACATAAAACGCCATGTTTAAATGAAATATAAATTAATATTAGAAATTTTTAACAAATATGATGGTTATTATATATAATATCGAATGGAATTTATGAAATCAATTAAGAAATTATATTTTGGTGAATTATTTTAATGATATTTAAATATTATCTATTCAATAAAAATTTTAACAAGGATATTTTTTTTCTTATACATGATATAAGAAAAACCCAATTTAATGCATAAATATGTATTTTTATAAAAAATCATTTTGTCACCTTTTATGATCATGGTTTTAAATTTTATTTTCTAGCCTTCTATAAAATTAATTTTATAAAATTAAATTAAATTTTTAAAACATTGTTTTTCAATTAACATAGGGTTAATTTTTGTGATTTTTATGAATAGTGTACCTTTTTTATAAATAGTGAAAAATACTTGTTTTTATTATGAATTCAAATTTATTTTCAAGATTTCAAAATAAAATCATAAGGTTTTAAAATAAATAATTAATTAAATTATATCTCTATTAATCTAATTTCAGTAATTTTATTCATTTTCTTATTGAATTTCGATATAAATTATTTTTTCAACTCTTGATTGTTTTCTCTTTGAAAACATGATTTCTCGACACATATACTGGATTAATTTTCAACTACAAAATTTCAAATCTATGAATAGAATTTAGAAAAATGGATTCCATAATTTGAATAAAAATAATTTATATTTTCTAATATTTTTACCATAATGTTTTATCATAATGAATATTAAAAATAATAAAAACTATTTTCTGTGGTTTAGTTAAAAATGGTTTTACCAAGAGGTTATCTAAAAGTATAATGGTTTTAAATGATCCAAAAAATATCCAACACAAATTATATTGATATATTTAGACCTTATATATTATATTTTAGATAATGGATCTTTTGATAACCTTGAGGCATGTGAAAAATATGGGTCCACCTTTTTCTTTTCAATATTTATTGCTATGCAGTTCACTTATAAAAGGATACCCCTATCCTCTCCTCTTAAAACATACAAAAATATTTCTGATATAATAACTAGAAAAATAAATTTATTAATTCCCTCTTATAATCCTATAATCCTTGTTTTGTTCATAAATACAACTAAATAATCTTTTTGGTGAAAATAAAAAGAAGTTGTCTAAAGAAGATGTAATGACCATAATGAAGTGTTTATATTATTTCTTCCTCTACATCGTATGAATTATTATTAATACACAATGATATATTAATTAAAGTATATTAAATATAATTCTATGTGTTTATGTTATGGTAATGGCCTCAAACCATCCCCTCGTCTATCAAATAGATTAGAAAATCATCATTTTTTTGTATGGTGGAGTACCACCTCATGAACTGATGTCTTGTGTTATTATTTTTTATTTTACATGGATGATAATAAGGATACAATAAGTGAATAAATATGATATATATAATATAATTATAAAAATTACTTAATATATCACATATTCTTATTAACTTACCAAACCATGGTATATTATATAATTTCATTCATGCATGCTGCAAATTACAGCCTCGTGAAGTGATGTGATTCGATTTTCACATATGCTTTACATGGAAAGTAAAAATGATAGACATAAATTAAAATAAGTAAAATTTATGTCATAAAATTATTTTTTAATGTTAATATATCATTTACAATTTTTTCATTACCTCAAGAAAATGAAAACTGCGTTTATGTGTACGTATGTATTACCATCTACATGAAAGGGTTAATCCATTTAGAATATATATATAATAAGGATTATGATAAATAAATATATATTTATTATGTATAATATTTATATCATGGTTAAAAAAATTTAGATGATGTAACCATGTTAAAACATAGTTGGCTAAAAAATATGAAATAAAAAACATGAAAAACCAAGTATTCATTACTCAAAACGATATTTTCATATGAAGATATTGATTAAAATTCAATAAAATAAATAATTATATTATACATGGTATGATAAAAATAAGTTGTTTTTATATTTGATTTATTGTAAATATATATTTATTATATTTTATGTTTTAATGTGTATAGAGGAAGTCAAGGCTTAAAGTAATGGATTTCTAGTCTCTCTTTTATTTTTGAGAGACATATAGAACTTTTCCAGTAAATTATTTTTTTCTAGTGTAAATGATGTCCATTTGACATGATATATTAATAATCTAATTACTATAATTATATTTAATGTTTCATTTTGTTCCATTGTTTACTGGGTCTTACTATTAAGAATATCTCCAAATTTAAATGGAATTCCAGTCTCACTTTTATTTTTTTATAAGACGCATTCAATATTCTCTATGTGTTTCATTTATATGTTTTATATAATGCCCATTAATTTATTTTATGAATATTATCCTTAAATTTTTTTATTTACATATCCATTTGTGGTTCACTCTTTCATTGGGTTCATGGTTCAAAAGTAACCAAAGCGGTAAGGTATTTTTTTTGTATCAAATCGCTTTATTTGGGATATAATGTATTTTATTCCCCTATATTCGTCATAATTGGGTATATGATTCCCATTTTTTAGGTTATGAAATGAATATACATACATTAATTATAATATATGTATCATTTAAGATGATTAATTCATGAGTATTATGATTCAAATTTGCCAACGTCGTAAGAGTTCTATGTTACAATCACATAATTTACCATGATTGTTTATGATTATGCTTTAAATTATTAAATATTACGGTTTATCTACAAATAAAATAATAAATTTTCAAATCCTCTAGTTTTTCAATGATAATAATTTTTTCATTCATTTTTCTATCTTTATATACCCAAGAGTTCAAAATATTGTTTTTTATAAAAAATCATCTTAATTTATCTTTTCATTCGAGAACCCTTTTTCATCAAAAACCATTTCTTCTATAAAAAAATCAGAACTATTTTTAACATTATTCAAATAAATTATTCAATAAATTTTTACCCATGTCTGAATTTTTAGAATAACTTTGAATGTAATATTGATTTAATTTTTCAAACAATTTTTGTTTGTCTTTTACTAAAAATGTTAAAGGGATATTTATTTTAAAATGTAGAACAAGAATTGAATATCCCACCATCATGACCATTAATTTTTCTAAATATTACACTGTATTTTTTCATGTTTATTTTAAAAAACAGTTTTCAAAATGATTAAATTTATGAAAAGTTTTTTTCAAATCAAAAATACTTTTTTTCTCAAGAAACGTTTTAAATGGTTTTTAAGGATCCCATTATAAATTTCCTTGTTTATTTCAATGAAAATTATTTCCAAAATATTTTACACATTTTTATGTTTAAAATGATATTATAAAATAAAATTATATTCCAAAGGAAATCTTTCATGTGATTTATCTTTCAGAATAATTCTCCATTAAATATGACATCCTTTGACATAAAATATTATTTTCTATGGATATAAACTAAGGATAGAATTATTATTATTTATCTAAATGGTTTGTGATGGAATGATGTTTATGAAATCCATTTATCATCATTAAGGTATACCATGATAGAAATTTTATGAAACCTGCTTCTTTTTTTATGCATTATGATATGATGAAATGATGAAATGAGTATGAATCCTTTCTATTTTCAAGAGGTTACAATATGATGAAATTTTTATAAAAATCATGTCATTTCATGAGTTATGATATTTTTCATTTTTTATGATCTAATTAATGACATATTTTTTATTTTCATTCTGAGATGGGTGGGACATATATATCCCTCAAATTCATTGGGTAGAGATTTAAATCTAATGAGATAGATAGGATTGGTATGGGGAGTGAACTCAGATCATTAAGGGACATAATTAGTTATGATAAACATTAGAGTAAACTCTGACTACTATGACAGTTTAGGGAGTAAACCCATTCTATTATGATTTCCTTGATAACAATCATTCACTACTATGGAAATTATATTTGTGCTTATGTGTATACGACAAATATTAGTCTTATTACAATACTATACACTCATTGATAAAATTCATTAATTCCATTATGTTTAATTTCTAGTGAAAATCCAATATTTATACCATGGATAATGATTGTGATCATTTATATAAATGTTATGGTTTTTACATGTAATTATAATGTTCTAATTCCCTTATGTTCAGGTTATTCTTACATATCTCCATTGATTATCCTTGTCATTTGAGATCACCCTTTCGTAATTTTCATTTCCCTAGGTTATGTATAACTGTTTTATGTAGGTTATGTTTGTGAAGTGTACTAAATAGGAAATTTAGTAAGGGAGATGTTGAATATCTTTCACCAAATTAAAATATTATGTACATATTTTGAAAATATATTAAACTATTATGTTCCTCAATAGTTTTTTGTAACATATTGAATATTCATAGAAAAATATATAATATATTTCCTAGAAAATCTTGGGTCTCAATAGATAAAAAGTTTTTAAAGATGAAGATTCATAGATATAAGGTTAGTACAAGTATCTATGACCGTTGAAGAAGAAGAGGAAGTTCCCATGTACTTTTATCATGGAAGAAGATAAGTTGTGTTCTTTTCCTTTTAGGATGTCGATTATATTCAATACATGATTAATTCCCAAATTCAAGTAATAATATTATTTAAAGATATGATTTTAACGTAATATGACTATTTTGATTTTATTTTTGTCTCATATAAGGTGCCTTGATGCTTGTAGAAGCACATTTTTTGTCAAGATAATGAGTTTTCCTTATAATGATTCTAGGTACAATGTGTCGAGGCGAAATGAATGATATTGGGACAAGTTCATCGAATAAAGAAATATGACTCAAATAGATTTAGGAAATTGAATATATGTTTTCAAACTAAGGCTAGCAGACATATGATAAAAGAAATATTTTAGCTAATTGAGTCTAGTGGATTGAGATGATCGAATAGAGTATGTAAAAAATTTATCAATTAAATAGATCCTTAGTTCCATCTGAAATAGAACACTGGAGATATATCATCAATTTCATAGTAATTTATTATTCTTTTATTATATTCCAAAAAAACTTATTGATGTAATTTCCACTTAAGTTTGAGAAAAAAATTGTTTTGGTAAAGGATAAAAATAAAGAGCTGTTTAGCTAATCATCAAAGTACTAAAAACAAGATAGTTTTAATTGATCCATATTCCTTTATAAAGTTGAAAAAATGATGAATTTTGATGAAATATAGTTCCTGAAAAATATGAAATGTTTAGTATAAGTTATTTTGGATGAAGACTTGTAGAAATTATATTGAAAGGAATTATACAATGAGAAACGTGAGATATTTTTTGGATTGTTTTTTGAGGATGTAATAGGAAAACAATTAGGATGTTTTTACAATAAACATTGAAAACACATCAAACATATTTCTATGAAGTCCATCAGGAAAAGAAACTCATCATTATCAGACAAGGGTTTCTAAATAAACTGAATAGATATTTCTAAATAATATAACTATGTTTTATGAGGCATTAGATAGATAAGAGTCTGAAAATAATGAACATGAGTTTATGTATGATATTTAATCATATCTAAGTCTCAATATGAAGTCATAAAATTGTGTTCTTTTAGGTACATTCTTTAAAGTGTAATTTTCATGAAATGGAATATGACCGAAGTATCTAATTGATATCATCAAAATGAATTTGATGATGGGATCATATAGAGTATTAAAAATTTATCAGATAGAGTTATAAAACTTTATCATAATAAAGAATTAAATATATATCTAATAGTATATTGAATAAAGAAAAATGTAAAAACATCTGGGAACCCGTTTGATGGAGTATAATTCATGTGAAATTATACATGATAAAATTTAAATTTTAGATATAATAGAGGCATTGGATGAAGAATATCATTATAAATAGACACCAAATAAATAAATAAAAGGCATAAGAGTACCTATCAATAAGTACCAGTTGAATGTTCGAAGTTCATTAAATATATTTTATAAATATATTAATTATGATGATATTGATTTAGACTTTCAAAAATTCAACGAAGATGAAATTAATGATCACAACTCTAGCTAATATTAAAGGATAGTCGTAGAATGTTATTGATACCTAGATATATGTAGGGTTCCAATGAAGATTATTGATTCATATCTTTTACCAAGACTGTAAGTGTTCAAATTAAGAAAGTATCAAGATGGTTATTCATATTTGAATGTGGGAAATTTAAATCTGAGTTTTTTTTACCACTCATTTTTATGAGAAACTATTCCTATATAAATGGGATAAGGTGTATTGATAAAACGTTTCTTAAGTTATTGTTCAATATTCAAGAAGAGGTACAATAGCTTTTTCATCATGGAGGTGTCAGCCATGAATCATTATAATAATTCTCATTTGGGTCAATATATTGGATGAAGAAGTACCTGAAGGAATATGGGGCATCAAATGGATTTTAACTAATAAACAAAGAAATATATCTTTATATGAAAAATAAAATGTACTTGGAGTTGAATAATGTATCAAATAAACTAGTATTTAAAGAACTATCATTGAATGAACATTATCAGATGAGGAATATCATATAGATAGTATCGGACATATAAATTTTAGAAATGTATATCCTTGATAAAGAAGTTAATAGTCAGATAGACTATTTTTGGATGAATGATGAATATATGGAAAGGGGTGATTTTTTGCTACTCTGAAGAGGAAATGTTTCCATTATTATACTCTTTATATAGGAGAACTAGAAGACGAATTAATACAAACTATGATATTCAAAAAAAGTGACATCAGTAGAATACTTTCTTGATGTATCAAATTATCAAAAGAAGAAAAATTTTATGATTGTATATTGAGGCCATTTAATTATCTAGCAATGAAGTTATAATTGGACTAGGAATTTAATAGTATATGGAAGTATTGTTGTTTACTTATCACCATCATAATGTGTAGGGAACCACACATTAAATCAATATTATTTCTTTTAAGAACTATGTTATTTGGTATCTCATTATAGTGGTGATCTTATGTATTATTCACCACCATACCTGGTATGGACAATATAATCTTATTCATTAGTAAAACTAGTAAAAAAAATCACCATCTGTTTATTTTTATCATCCATATTCAACTGATAATTATATGAGAATAATATAATCAATATCTTAATATGTATAAGAGGTCAAGGGATAAATATTTATAATTTGATTAAAAAAATTCCCCAATATTGATTCCCCCACCCTCTATGTTAATCATGTACTTAGGTTGTCCTCACAATGTATAAATACATGGTGTGAAGATGTATAACTAGTGGAACACAAGCTATGTCAAGAGATCATAATGAAATCATGTACCTATAGTTAGAATCCATTTAAAGAGTTACAATGAGAATATGGTAAGAAAATACACAATTTCACTTTAATTAGGTGTGAGAAGAACCATCTATTATCTATAAAGGTTGATTATACTAGATAAACCATGATTAGAGAGAATAACCAATAATTTCTCGGTGTATCCCTTTGAGATGATATTTTTAAACATACTAAGTAACTAATATATAATTTATCATCCAACATGTGGTTGATGGATTCTTTGTAATACAGTAAATATGTCTATATAAACTAATCAACCATATGTTTAATGAAAAATTGGGTAAATGATTCCTATATAATTTAGAATTTTATAAGAAATATATCACACCTGATCCCCCATATTTAGGTTCACACTAATCATTAGGTAAATTTCAATTTATTTGATTGTGATTTAACCTATTATTGAATATATTTTGAATTCTTATTGAATTTCATTTGATTCTATGAATTTAATATTTGAGTTGATCAAGTAAACAGATCAAATAAAGAAATGTTTCATTATACATGTTTGGGTATAAAAATAAGTCTCTTCCAAGACCACGAAAAAAATTAATGATGAATAAAATAAATAAATAAAAGTTTCAAGTAATGAAAGGGACTAAAAAAATTAATTTACTGAACGTAGTATTTTCTTATCCAAGGAATCATATTTTAAAGATCCTTTTTATAGTGAAATGAAAACCTGTACATAATGTTAGTATTATATAAGGAATATAATAGTTGAAGATTTATACTCTCATGTTTGATGATTTTTAAAGGGAGTTCTTCTTATGATTGTTTCACATATTATAAATAAATGTACAATTAAATTAAATATCACATTTGGAAAAAGTGTCCAATTCAGAGGAAGATGTATTATCAAAAAATATTAGAAGGTGAAACACCCTTTAAAATCTGGTAAAATACAAGGGTAAAATCTTTGTAATTTACAATGAAAACCTGGCATTGAATTATAAAGTATTTGGGTGAATAGTTATTAAGAATTAATTTCTGAAGTTTGTTTTTACAATGGATTGCATTACATTAGGGAAGATTTATATAGTCACTGTGAATGTCAAGGATTTATAACTATATATGAATGCTAAATAGGTAAAATATATTTTCAATTCACTTCAATAGATTAGAGATATGTGTAGTAATGAATTTCATAATACTAAGAGTTATCGGGAAGATAGATTAATTTTAATTTATTGTGAAAGAATATCCCTCAACCTAAAATGTCTTGAGAAATAGATAAATATGAAATACATGGAATTAGTTTATATTAGAACATACCAACGATCTAAAAATAATAGTATTTCCATTCATGTATCATATGATTTTCTCCTATCAAAGGGAGTTATAAATGTGGAAAAGTAAATGTGTGAACATGTGTAGGAGTATCCACATAATTATCCATGATAAACATATCCTACTAGCCCAATAAAACTTCAATATCTAAGTATATTTTATATGATCTATGAATATTTAAAATTATATAAAATCTGGATGCCTAAAAATTCCAATAAACCCACAAATAAGTCAAGTTTCAATGTGATAATATTTAAAAAGATTAGAAACCCAAATAGGTCCCAAAATAGTTATAAAAAAATATATAAGGTTGTAAAGTAGAAAATTCTATACAAATTTCATCAACATGAAAGTGAAAGAATTTTGTTGTAAATTGTTGGTGTTTTTAGAGGTTTTTTATATTTCAGTTAATTATTATCATATCATTTAATAATATGAAATTTAATGAAGTAAAATAGATATGGGAGTAATATAAAATCCAAAAAAAACCCTATAATATTGAATTCATCGAAAAACTAAGGTTTTTTTAACAAAAAAAATCATTATTTAGTGATATTACGTGATTATTTCAAAATATAAGGCATCTCATATGATGAATTGTTGTATTTTCCACTCATTTTCTATTTGTATGATACAAATAATGTAATAAGTTTAAAAAATAGGTGAAAACGAAAACCAAAATTGGAAATAAGAATTCCTTGGGGAAAAGGAAAATGAAGAGAGGTAAATAAAGTTCACCAAAGTAGAAAGCAAAGAAATTTGTCACACCAAACAGAATAGGGTTATTATAATATGGTAAAAAAATGGCTACATGTGGACTACAATAGATTAGTCATGAAGATATTTTTTAATGGTGTTAGCATTGAAAAAAATTGGAATTTAATCAAGGATTTAAACAGAAAGATGTGAATAGTGAAAGATATCATTGATGATTAGTTAGAGGGTCTTCCCAAGTAGGGAAACTAAGAGGCTGAAAATCGATGTATGGAATGTTCAACCAGACAATCTGATATATAACTATTTTTCCCATTCAAAAGGATATTAAAATTAGTAAATGGAAATAACTAGTGGTAATAATTTATTAATATATTGATATAAAAATTAGTACAAACATATGTTGAAGGAAGATCATATACCTAAATAAAATCACATAATTTGTCATTATGAGATATAAAAGTCCATGAAAATAGAGAATAAATTAAATAGTGATAGTTTATTTCTAGATCATGAAAATAATTTTATTTCATCTTAGAAGAAAGCAAACGAAATAAAGGAGTCTGTAATTTCTAAATCAATACTTATGTAGATACCTAAATCTGACACTAACATAAAAAAGTGTATACATTTCATAACATCATTATAATGTTCCACTATGTGGAAAAAGAAGTATCAACCCCAGTGATACAACTAAGAAGGTGATGAATTAAATCTTATTCTAAAATCAACACTACTTCTGTCTCAATGATGGTGATTAAAGGTGATGTTTAAATGAGGGATTTGAAAATTATACATCCATGAAGGATAACTATAACAACACAAGATAAACATAAATATTTATTTCATTATTTTACACTAATAATAATTATATCTCGCAAATATTAATACAAACCATGTTATATAAGGTTGAATATATTTGTGGAATAGATATAAAAGAAACACCTGTTAATATTTCTCCATTATTAAACCACACTATAGACCCTACTAAACAATCATAAGTTATTCTCGTATTAATAACCTAGGGTAGGGAAGCATAAGAAATAGGTGACCTAAAATGCTCAGTAAATGGAATCTTGTCAGCATTTGATCAATGATTAAATCATAATCATATGATAAATCCTGAGCATAGAATAAATATAATATTAAAATTGAATTTAATAATACTTGTTTTACATAATTAATGATAAAATAAATTTTAATATCAAATTAATATATATATATATATATATATAATTTAATATTTTTGTGGGATCAATAGGTACTAAAAATTAGTCAATGGTAGTATATTGAGGCATAATGTTATGAAATAAGAGTGTGGTGTAAAGATACGAATATAAATTATATTTCAAGGTTCATACTAAGTCATTAATCACATATTAGTATTGGGATACTTACCCGTGTACCTTATTGGTTGTGGGATAATCCTTCTATTTAACCTTGGTATTGGGATAAAACCTCAAATAAACCCATTTGGATTTGGATAAATTCTCACGAAATCCGTTTGGCGAGAGAAAAATCCACCCATATACCCTTTTTCTTAGGAGTAATCCACATGTGTACCATCTATCATGGGATAAATCATCTTATGGTTCCTTTACCTTGGGAAAAATCCTCTCATATACCCTTTGGGTTTTGAGATATCCACTTTTGTAACCTTTTTATCACATGAAATATAAAAATTTCAAATTAATTTTGTGGATATATAGGACTCCAACCATAATTAACTAATAAATATGGTTCCCCATGAAAAAAAAATTATTAAACAAATTGTAAAGAATCCAAGGAAAGAAAAATGGGTTTCATAAAATTTCTAGACTGTGTCACCAAAAAATACCTTATGAATATAAATGGTTGATACCTCAAACAAAATCAGCCAAAAATGTAATTTCATAATAACATTTAAATCTTGAAACATGAATATAATTTAAATGTGAATAACGGATTTAGTTTTAAATAGTATAGTGAAACAAAAATAATAAAACTGTTTATTAGAACCTTGTTTTATCATTGGAAAAAGTGATGAGGTTTTGGATTACTTTAAAAGGTTAATCTTGAAAAAGAAACATTTTAGAAATTAGAAACATATTTTTTTGAAAATAATTATTTTGAAATATATTTCAACTATAAATCCATGTAAAATAGATAAATGTTTCAAAAATTTATTCTGATAACATTTTTGAAAAGATTTAATTTTAAAACTAATATCCAATAGTTTATCTTTGGAAAATACATAATGGTTTCCAAAAGGTTAAGTGTATTTTTTTTTGAAAATTTTTACTTATTTTAAAAATAATAAATAATAAGGGAGACTTTTGAATTGATCCAAATATTCAAAATGGTTAAGTGAAAAAAATAAAACAATAACTTTTCAAAAGTATCATTGATAATATGGCACTTAAAATTAAAAAAATTCAAAAATGATAATTGAAAACAATTTAAAAACGTGTAATTTAAAAAATAATTAATAATATATACTTGAAATGAACTAAATGTTTCCAAAATAATAAGATAAAAACATCGAAAACATTCACTTATAAAAATAATCTTCATTAAAATATCTTCTAAGAGACATAATTTATATCAAAAGTGATTGTGAAGTGTAGGGAAAAAATTGTTTTTGAAGGATTCAATCCCTATCGAAAATTCTAAAATGCCTTTGCTGAAAACCGACATCATAAAAGGGTAACCAAAAATTAATTTTTAAAATAGGATAAAGGAATTATGAATGTTATATAGGAATAACAATAATTTAATTTTCAAATATAATGGAGAATATTAGATAGAACAACGTGCATGGGAAAATTGGAGAAACCTTCATTAATGATTATGTGAATTATTCTCAACAACGATTTAATTTTTATGGGGAAGAAATTTATTGAGTAGTTATATTTGAATCAATGTCATTATTGACCAATATATTAATAGATATTACTATGAAATAAAATCCTAATATGGAAGAAATGAATCTTCAAATAAAGAATTTCAATTAGATGCATTATAAGTCAATAATGGTAGTTAAGTTAACAAAAAACCTACAAATTAGGTATTGTTTGGATAAATGTCTATTTAAAGAGGGAACCATATATTTCACTTAAAACACCCATTATTTACATGAATATTGTATAATAAATTCATTAGGTAGTAATCACTACATATAAAATATTACATGGTTCACAATAATAAATATGTCATAGGAAATTTAATTTGAGACACAAAATCATTACCTGGAATTCCAAAAACATAGATCACAATATAACCTCTTATATAAAAAAATAAACTTATTAATCACCATATATGATACTTATTATTTTTATTAACCTTTTATATATTAAATTTACAATTATTAAAAACTTTTATATTAGTTAGTTATTATATATTTTCAATATCAAGTGTGAAAAATTTTGAACATTTTGAACTTGTTTCATAATAGTTTCATTGTTCTTAATCATTCTCAAAATTTTAAAAATATTGAAATAAAAAAATTTAATTGAATTGATGTTTTATAATTATTTATATTGTTAAAAATTCATTATTTGTTATTTTTGGTCATGGTCTGTAAAGATGAATTTGGCGATCAACATATTTCAATTACTATTTGAGATCGAAGGGTGTTTTCTTTAACAATGAGTTAAAAAAATATTACTCATCCAAAAAATTCATTATTAGCATATTTATGAAATAAATTAAAAAAAATATATTACCATTTTCCCCATGATAAAAACGTTTATAATTTTCAAGTAAGTGGTTAAACAATCTTAACCAATAATATAACATAATTAATGGATGGTAAAAAAGTCATTTAGCTGTAATTTTATTATAATAAAAAGATAATGAAACAATTTAGTTTTAATTTATTTGTGTATTGGAATTATGAAGAACTATAATAATAATATAACCTATATTTTTTAAACACATAATATGAATGAATCATTTTTTTCTCTTAGAATGCTCATTGGGATGGTTGGAATGACCATTGTTCTTTATTTCTTATATTTTTTTCTAGGATTTATAATATTTCCTTAAAACCCATATTAATTTCATAAATAAAATATTTATTTGTTAAAACTATTCTCATGACCATCCATGTAAATATTTTATATAAAGAAAAAGTGAAATTGGTCTTTCATTGGAAGTGGTAGTCCATAGGTAGGTGTGGACAATGATTTAATTTTCCATACAATGGGGAAAATGAGTAATATGGTTTATAATTTAAAAATATATAATATGTTATAAATATAATACTTATATATAAAATTAACTATTATTAGTATCCTTTTAGGGGGTAATGTAAAATGAATAACATTTTTTTGTGGAGCTAGTAATCCACAATACTAGTGAATGGCAGTTTTTTTCCATAATAGAAATGGAAAATATGGTTAATGCTTATAAAATATTTATAATTACATAAAAATATTATAATTATAATATTTTTACCATTTATTATGGTTTAATTCAATTATAATAATAAATATTGAACATAAATAATAAGAAATTAAATAAGAACAGTTATAAATTTATACCTTACTTCATGGATTATATCATTTAAAAAGGGGTGCAGATATTTAGGGATTGTAATTTCAGATAAAGAAAACCATTTTAAGGTGTCTAGGAATTTCTAGGAGAGGGGTGAGATGGTTTATATGGAAATAAGTTGGTTTTTCGATGAAGGAATGTTAGGTGGGGTTTTCCCCTTTTATAAGTGAAAGGGATGGATTTTTTTAAATACTAAAAATGTTTTGATAATGGAAAGTCACGCTCAAGGAATGTAGAATTTATTGTGATAATTATTTTGTACCTGAGTAAATTAACCATTATAATTAAACAAATTTATTTCATATTATAAAATTTAGAAATAATTATTCCAAAATTGAAATCCATTTTAGTATATTTATTTTATAAAATTGATACAAATAAATTTTATAACAAAAAATGTATAGTGTATTAATTTTTTAAAACAATATAACTTAAGTTGTAAAATGTCATATTTTAATTTAAAATTTTAAATAAATTAATCTATTAAATTCACATAACAAATACATATTTTTCATTATAAAATTGGATTCCTAAATTTAAAATTCATATATCTATAATAATAATGTCATAAATTCATGTTATTTGTAAAAGAATAATTTTCAACTATTCACCCAAATAATATTTTAAAAATATATCAAAATTTTATATTATGATTATATTTTGATGAGAAATACAATAATTAGGTGATTTTTTTAATTCAAATTCAAAAAATTAACTAAAATTTAAAATGAAAATACAATATATAAATGAGAATTTTCATTTATTAAAAAGTTCAACATTTTAAACATATAATGTTTTTAAAATTATTTCATATATATTTATAAATAATTGAATATAGATATGTATATATATATATCTATATATCAGAATATTATTGATTATAATAAACTTTTAACTATGGTCAATATTAATTATTAAGGTAAATTACAATATCATTTAAAAAAAATTCTTTTAATGAAATCCTTTTTTAAAAAATTTAAACAAAAAAGTAATAATATATAACTATATTAATTAATTATTATCTTATAATGAATATTGTATTAATTAATTCATGTAATTTTAATTTATCTCTGTTTTTTTAATCGGGTTATGCATTATTGTGGGGATGCGTGTGAACTAATATTTTAAAGATAATATTAATCTAAAGGGTCTAAAATATTGGTTCATTATAATTACCATCATAATGAAGAAAATAATTTGGAATTTACTATAAAAGTTGTATCCTTTTTTCAAATGGTCTAAAAAAAATCTTTATAGTTACATTTAATCCATTGTAACTTTAGTGACGAATTGTGGAGTGCATAAAATGATGAGTAACTATCAAATAAGAAAAAGCTTTTAGATGTTTGTTGTTTCTAATTTGAAATATAATTTTCAAACCTCTATAAAATGATAATGGTTTTGGTATTTGACTCACTATCTGAAATCTATTATGGTTTATTCTTTTGATAATCATAATGTGTGTGTGATAGTGAAATAAAATGGGTATTTATATTTCTTGCACATGAGCTAATTTGATGTGTTTCTTGAGATATATGCAGGATATGTCTCAACATGATAATATATTTCTAATGCCCTGAAATAAATGATTTCTGTGTTGGAGCCACATTTTAGAATGTGTTTTGATATCATTGATTCTTTTGTATACTCAATTTAGTTTTCTAAACTATTTTATCCCTATTATACTTAGATATGATTTTTTAAGGATTATTTCAAAAATTTATTTGGGTGTCTTCCTTCCCAAAAGTTGGAAAATGATTAAATTAGAGAAGATGGTTCCTATAATCAGATCAATAAGCAAGATAAAAAATTTCCCTCATAAGGCCTCCACTTTTATATATTGTCTGAATAATGGGGAGAGAAACTACATTTTATCCTTTATATTTATTTTCATTATGGTTTGTAGAAAAAATTAACATCATATGGAAATTTACATGCATCTAATTCAACTTATTGAGAAAAAGATTAAAAGAAAATACAATGTGGGATAATAATAAGCCATTTTTTTGATTTATTTTTTAATTCTCATGTCAACATATTTAATGGTCCTTGGGTGACATATTAGAGTATCCACCCAATATATAAAAAACGTTATTTCATTACTTTATGTGTAACCAAGTTGGAGTTAATAGTGCTTAAATAGTTGGATATAAGTATTTAAGTACCAACCTATATTATATAATTGAATAAAATAAACACTATTTTAGAAAAATAAATGATTTAATGGATATGATCTAATACAATTGGTAATAGTTTGTAATATAGGAAGTGTTGGTTATAGTAACAACATAAAGAAAAATTATAACTAGTTTTAAATGGATAGTTGATCGGATTTTTTGCAGACATGTGAGGTTTAATAATCAGTCATAATGTGATACAATGATTTATTTTTGAAATTAATTGACACATATAAGAGTTTTTATAATGTATGAGTTTGAATTGGGAAATTATGTGAATTGGAATCTCATGGAAGTACTAAATGTTTAGTGCAAATGTTTCATGGGTTCTTAGGAATAGAGATAAGATATTTAATAATGCTTGCAAAAATCTTAATTATTATATGAGGTATTTTCTAGTATTTTAGAATGGATAGTGGTTGTTTGAAAAGGTTTTGTAGTGAATTGAATAAATTTTTAATTTAAATTTTTTCACAAAAGATATAATAATTTATCTAATGTGAGCCTCTGATAACATTTAATAAGTCAATGGTTGAGTGTAGTTCTTCTCATAAAAATCCTTTTCTAAATATACGGCTTTTATGTATTGAGCATAATCCTTGGAATTATTATGTATACCCCTTATTATGAGTATAATTTTCTTGAACCCTAATGTAATCCTTTACAATTGAGTGTATGTCTCTATGATCAAGTATAAGGCACCTGAGAATATCTAATTTAAGTTATGGGTCTATTACTTTGAAGATCCAACATCCAAAAACCAGAATATGACCTATGTAAAAGTCACAATGAAATATTTGGAGCTATATAATTGTAAAATTTTAATGTTAAGATCTATGTATAGGTAAGCACCGAGTTGTGTAAAGGAAACTCTAAAAACCAGGACCCAAATAAAGATAATTTATTCATTTATGAAGTTATGTAAAGGTCACACTAAAGATCAGGACCTTTGTAAAGGTTTTTTAGGTTATAAATATTAATATCTATAATGGGAAATAAATGGGATTATGTGATGATGGTTCAACACTGATTTAAGTATCTTAAACACTATAAATAGTTTTTGACTCAGTCACTAGATTCGAGAGAATGTTTTCTTCATGGAAGACCAAAGTGTGAGAAATTATGTATTTTTTAATTATTTCTTTTAAAAAAATTCTAGAATTAATTGAGAACCCTTTTAGTTGATGTTTGAGTTATTCCAACATGATCCAATCATCACGAAACTTTTAAGATACATAGTTTTTTATTTATTAGAACATAAATAACGACATGAAATTATTGATAAATGTACAACTTATATATGATTTTAAGGTGAAAATATTTAAAAATCATCATGTAACGACCTGAAATTTTGAATAAATATTGTTTCCTGATTTTATGTGTTATTTTATTTTATTTTTATACTCAAGAAAAATGTTTCATTTGATAACATGATTATAATTAAAATGAGACCGTTGGGTTTAGACGGTTATATGACCATTGGTCAATATGACCGCTAGAAACTAAACATTTTGATTATTGTCTCTAAATACAGGTAATCTTGGTTAATTATTATAGAAAGAAGATTCGATGGCCTCACCCAGTAGTCTTGGACCGATCTATGCCCATCTAACAGAACTTGGGAAGAAGGTAGCACCACTGGGCTTTGCTGTGGACCAAACCCAAGCCGAACTTCATCGTGTGAAGCTAGAACGGAATCGCCTTTGCGAGAAGTTCAAACTGATAGAAATTACTACTCATGTGATGTTAGCCGAGCCTCACTCAGATTCTCTCACCTTAGCACAACTTACACTTAGGTCCTATGCTGGTGTGATAAGAGGCTATGCAAGGAGATTATAACTGCCTTGTGTAATCCTTTGTTTTTTATAAAAATTTGTATTTCTACTTATGATGAAGTTTATGAATTTTCAAATGACCGGATAAATATAGTATGCATATTCTTGATGAATTTTAGAAAAAGGATATTTTAAAAATGTTCATGTAAACCTTAAATAATTAAAAATGTGTAATGATTTTCAAAAAATAGTCTTCTACAATTATGTTCAGTACGAAATTTAGAGTCTAATAAGATCAACATGATTTTTAATGAATAGTAAATTATGAATAGTGATTTTATGATTAGGATTAGTAATGTGTCCAAATGGATTAGTAATCTCACTTAAAGAAAGTATTAATATAATCAAGGCACCTTGATTAAGTAATGTGATTCAATAAAATGGTTAAATAACGGTTTCATAAATTATTATTCAAGTATTAGTTTTTTCGAGTGAATAGTGTTTTTTAAATAAAAATTAAATTAAAATTATTTAAAAAATTATTTTTATAAAATGGATTTCATTTTTTAACTCAGAGCACCGATATTATGTTATGGTAATTTTTGGGGTTTTTTCTAAAAAAATGAATATTTAGTGAATAGTGTATTTATTTAAAAAAGTAAATTAATAATATTTAGAAAATTATTTTAATAAAATGGAGTTCATTTTTGAAATTAGAGCATTGATATTTGGTTAAGGTGAAATTTTGGGATTATTCTGAGAAAGTTGAATTTTAGATGAATAGTGAAAATACAGTTTTTAAGTTATGGGTGTTTAATGACATCATTAAATGATGTATTAAGTATGTAATCAATTTGTTCGACTTATTAATAGAAATATAAGGTATGAGGTGTCCCAAGTGGCCAAAAACATGGACAAATACCATGGGCAAGCCCATGTTTTTGCCAAAACCACTCATGAGGTGTCCCTTGGCCATTAATGCTGTGTCCCCTCACTTTCCCTATAAATACCATGCTATCCTCTCATCCATTCGACTCCCCACTCTCCCCCAACGAAGTTATGGTCTCATTACCTCCCAAGGAGTCCTCCCAAGGTTCCCCCAAGCCCTCAAGGTCCCAACCATTGAGTTATAATAGTTACGTTTTAAGGTAAGGGATCTGATCTCTCTCTATTTCTTTTCATGTAATCTATTTTATGGAATTTCTTTTATGATCCATGTTCTTATGTTAAAGGATGTTATTTAATACTCCTATTACTTCCCTTTTCATGTTAATATAATGAGATATCCCCTCTTACTCTCATTATTTCGTTTTATGATGTTTTAAGTGGCACCGTTAAGCTGCCGAAATTTTTGTAACAGATTCTTTCTCCCTTCTCATTTTTCAAGATCTATTTTCATGTAAAGTATTTCAAGTTCATTTTTATTATGTTGGGGTATGATCTCTAAATTTATCATACTTATCTTTTATTATCATATGATGAGAGACCCCATTTTATCTCTTCAATTCAGTATTTTGAAGTTTTAAGTGGCGTCGTTAGGCTGCCGAATTTTTAAGTGGTTCTTTCACCTTTCTCCTTTTTCAAAGTTCTAATTTCATGTCAAGTATTTCAAGTTCCTTTTTATTATTTTGGGGTATGATCTCTAAATCTCTCATACTGATCTTTTATGTTCATATGATGAGAGACCATATTTGATCTCATCAATTCATTTTTTGTTGATGTTTATGTGGCGCCGTTAGGCTGCCGAATTTCTAAGGGGTTCTTTCACCCTTCTCATTTTCAGGATCTACTTTCATGTCAAGTCATTCAAGTTACTTTTAATTATGTTATGGTATGATCTGTAAATCTATCATAATGATATTTTCTGTTTATATTATGAGTGACCCTATTTTATCTAATCAATTCATTTTTTGTTGAAGTTTAAGTGGCGTCGTTAGGCTGCCGAATTTCTAGGGGGTTCTTTCACCCTTCCTGTTTTCAAGATCAACTCTATTGTCAAGTCTTTCAAGTTCCTTTTTATTATGTTGGGGCATGATCTCTAAATCTATCATACTTATCTTTTATGTTAATATGATGAGAGACCCTATTTGATCTCATCATTTCATTTTTTTGTAGTTTATGTGGTGCCGTTAGGCTGCCGAATTTCTAAGGGGTTCCTTCACCCTTCTCGTTTTCAAGATCTACTTTCATGTCAAGTCTTTCAAGTTCATTTTTATTATGTTGGGGTATGATCTATAAATCTATAATACTTATCTTTTATGTTCATATTATGAGAGACCCTATTTGATCTCATCAATTCATTTTTGTTGAAGTTTAAGTGGCGCCATTAGGCTGCCGAATTTCTAAGGGGTTCTTTCACCCTTCTCATTTTCAAGATCTACTTTAATGTCAAGTATTTCAAGTTCCGTTTTATTTTGTTGGGGTATGATATCTATATATATCATACTGATCATTTATTTTCATATGATGAGAGACACTATTTCATCTCATCAAACCATTTTTGGTAGTTTTAAGTGACGTCGTTAGGCTGCCGAATTTTCATAAGAGAAATCTTATTTTTTCCTTCCTTTCAAGTTCTTCATTTCATATGGTATATCATTAAAATTTCATTACCATGTTCTTAAATACTATATATTCTGTTCCCATACTATTTTATGTATCATTTTTGAGTGGGTGACCCATGTCCCCTCTCTTTTCATTGTTTTCTAAAACCATGTATCGTAGACGTTATGCTGCATAGTTTTCATCTCAAAATTCCTCTCTCTTTATCTCAAAATTATTTTATGTTATTAAGTGAATACTCAAAGATCGTATTTCTATAGATGTATTCACATATATATCAAAATTTTCTATTTTAAATTTTGGGATTTACATACATGAAACCCGCTTTCCTTTTTCTGTGGGTTTAAAGTGACATAAAGATCATGTCTTTAAAACAGTTTTTAAAAAGTTATGATTATGAAATGAAACCCATTTATTTTATGCTATATGGGTTGTTTATGAAATGATTGATGATGATATATGTGTCTCACATGATAATAAAGGCAAATTTAAGGATGCGCCCTGATATCACTCCAATGCATTGGGTAATGATGCAACCACTAGTGATTAAAATTTTCAAGATATCTTGGTGAATAACCTTGGTAATTTTCAAATGACACCTTGGGGATGGACCTTGGTGATATGTTCATGATTGTCTATGTTAAATGATGTAGCCATATCTTCAAGTTATTAAAATGTTATTTTTATTATGATATGCCCCATGATTTCCTTCTCATGCCTTAAAGTTCTTTTCATTGACCTTATTGAAGTATCTCAAGTTCACATGTAAAATGTTTCTCTTGTTTCCCTTACTGGGCATTTTTCTCACCCTTTCTTTTGATGTATGTCCCCAGGTTCTGTGATGCAGTAATGAACATAGGATGAACATGAGGAGAATCCTTTGAAGTGTTTTAGAAGAATGTTTTATGTTTTCATGTTTAATGTTCCTGGTTTCCAAGAAACTAAACCTTAAAGATCATCGGTTTTGTAAAATGTAATGAATGTTTATGTGATAAAAAGGAGGGGTGCTGTAGTTTGTATCAATGTATGGTTTAGTTATTTATGGAAATTAGGATATGAAAACATTAGGAAGAAGCCTCTAGAAAAGTTAAAATATAGGAAATCTTCCTGGTATTTTGGTGAGTATTGAGTAAGGGGTTTCCAAGAAAATACATCCCTGTCTGGATACGAGCAGGTAGAGGTGGCTCTGGCACAGATGTACATAGGGGTAAAACCCGAAAACACCACTTTGAGCTAGACTCGAATGGGAACTGGTACACGACAACGGGCCTTGCTGCACTCTTGGTTACGACACTCCCAGGGGATATTATTTGGTAAATTCATAAGCTTAGTATGAACCATTGTTAAAGGAACAAAGATAAAATAAAATAAAGATTCACATAAGAATATATGATCATGGATAACCTAGATGGTAACCTAGGGGATCACAAGTTAGGGTATACTTTTCTTCTACAAGTTATCCTTACATGATTTCGGTTCCTTTTCATGATTATTGGCTAAGTATTTAAGCCCCTAATTATAGTTTCTTTTCTTTGTTAATGGAGGGAAATGGAAGAACATTTCCCAGCAACCAATGTGATAGGAAATGCGACGATTGTCATATTAATATGACATGGGTGATTAGGGGATTAAAATATGATTATTATTTTGGAAGACATTCACAATGTGGGGACCCTATATGATCGAGGTAAATAGATTACTATGGTATTTTAATTGAGGGGTAAGGTTGACTTATATTTTGAAGAATCGATGAATTTAATGTGGACTTTTAGTAATTTAGGTTACTTATGGAAATGATTAACCTATCTTGGGTAAAATATGTTTAGGTTAGCTACTTTTTTTATAAGATGTTAGGAGTGGTTGATGTTGTTTGGAGATGAACAAAGAAGTTTATTTTGGAAGACTATGTTATCAAATCCTTCTTGTATTAGGGTTTCAATATTAGTTTGGTTAATTTTGAGGAATCTCAATGACCGGTATTTATGGAATGGTCAATGATGAACTGTGGGTAGTACCATGGATCTTTGAATATTTAAAAGTAGTTTCCATTCCTATGGGATTATTTATTTTTGAAGAGTTGTTTTACCTTACCCTTTCTGTTATTGGGATAATGTTTAAAGATAGAATAAATAGATATTTTACCTTTTGTGGATTATGTGATTCTCTAGAAGATGATTCTTGTGTTTTGATGAGACCAAGTAGCTTTTAATGCTCATAGTTTGGAGAAAAGATTATTTTTGTGTAGAAACTTATTAAAGGATGAAACTCTATATGAATATAGGTATATATTCTTATGTTTTTGTTTTATGTTGTAAATGAATTCCTCAAAATTATGAAAAGGAACATAAAACAAAAATGTTGTTGGTTTACGTTTCCTACTAGGTAATCAAAGACCGTTTACACACATCATATGCTTGGGTTTTTCTTATGGTTAACTTCCTCCTAAGCATGTTCTCTATCACTCTCCCCTAGAACATGACCCTTTCTTTTTCTTCCATGTCCATGTTTTCCTATATGGAATCCTATTGTGGGTTAACTCGGGTGACCTTTGTACTTCCATTTCTTTCTTTTAATGTAATAATTTTATTGACTCCTTTTCCGATGTAGTAAATTCTATGAAATTTCAAAACCCAATTTTAAAAAATAGCGAGGATGCAATTTCTTAAGTGGGGAAGAATGTAACAACCAGAAATTTTGAATAAATCTTGTTTCCTAATTTTATGTCTTATTTTATTTTATTTTTATACTCAACAAAAATTTTCATTTGATAACATGATTATAATTAAAATGAGACCATTGGGTTTTGACGGTAATATGAACATTGGTCAATATGACCACTGGAAACTAAACTTTTTGATTATTGTCTCTAAATACAAGTAATCATGGTTAATTATTATAGAAAGAAGATTCGATGGCATCACCCATTATTCTTGGACCGATCGAAGCCCATCTAACAGAACATGGGAAGGAGGTAGCACCACTGGGCTTTGCTCTGGACCAAACCCAAGCCGAACTTCATCGTGTGAAGCTTGAACGGAATCGCCTTTGCAAGAAGTTCAAACTGATAGAAATTACCACTCGTGCGATGTTAGCCGAGCCTCCCTCAGATTCTCTCACCTTAGCACACCTTACACTTAGGTCCTTTGCTGGTGTGATAAGGGGCTATGTAAGGAGACCGTAACTGCCTTGTGTAATCCTTTGTTTTTAATTAAAATTGGGATTTCTTCTTATGATGAAGTTTATGAATTTTTAAATGACCGGATAAATATAGTATGCATATTTTTGATGAATTTTAGAAAAAAGATAATTTTAAAAATGTTTATGTAAACCTTAAATAATTAAAAATGTGTAATGATTTTCAAAAAATGGTATTCTACAATTATGTTCAGTACGAAATTTAGAGTCTAATAAGATCAACATGATTTTTGATTAATAGTAAATTATGAATAGTGATTTTATGATTCGGATTAGTAATGTGTCCAAATGGATTAGTAATCTCACTTAAAAAAAGTATTAATATAATCTAGGTACCTTGATAAAGTTATGTGATTCAATAAAATGGTTTAATAACGGTTTCATAAATTATTATTCAAGTATTAGTTTTTTCGAGTGAATAGTTTTTTTAATTAAAAATTAAATTAAAATTATTTAAAAAAATTATTTTTTTAAAATGGATTTCATTTTTTAACTCAGAGCACCGATATTAAGTTATGGTAATTTTTGGGTTTTTTTCTGAAAAAATGAATTTTCGGTGAAAAGTGTATTTATTTAAAAAAATAAATTAAAAATATTTAGAAAATTAATTTTATAAAATTGACTTCATTTTTGAAATCTGAGCATTGATATTTGGTTAAGGTGAAATTTTGGGATTATTCTGAGAAAGTTGAATTTTCGATGAATAGTGAAAATACAGTTTTTAAGTTATGGGTGTTTAATGACATCATTAAATGATGTATTATGTAATCACTTTGTTCGACTTATTAATAGTAAGATACGGTATGATGTGTCCCATGTGGCCAATACCATGGGCAAATACCATGGGAAGCCCATGGTTTTGCCAAAACCACTAATGAGGTGTCCCTTGGCCATTAATGCCTTGTCCCCTCACTTTCCCTATAAATACCAAGCCATCCTCTCATCCATTCGACTCCCCACTCTCCCCCAACGATTTTATGGTCTCATTACCTACCAAGGAGTCCTCCCAAGGTTCCCCAAGCCCTCAAGGTCCCAACATTTGAGTTTTAAGAGTTACATTTTAAGGTAAGGGATCTGATCTCTCTCTTTCTTTTCATGTAATCTCTTTTATGTAATTTCTTTTATGCTCCATGTTCTTATATTAAAGGATGTTCTTTTATACTCCTCTTACTGCCCTTTTCATGTACATATAATTATATATCCCCTCTTACTCTCATTATTTCGTTTTATGATGTTTTAAGTTGCACTGTTAGGCTGCCGAAATTTTTGTAACACATTCTTTCTCCCTTCTCATTTTTCAAGATCTATTTTCATGTAAAGTATTTCAAATTACTTTTTATTATTTTGGGGTATGATCTCTAAATTTATCATACTGATATTTTATGATCATATTATTAGAGACCCCTTTTTATCTCTTCAATTCAGTATTTTTAAGTTTTAAGTGGCGTCGTTTGGCTGTCGAATTTTTAAGTGGTTCTTTCACGTTTCTCCTTTTTCAAAGTTCTAATTTCATGTCAAGTCATTCAAGTTCCTTTTTAATATGATTGGGTATGATCTCTAAATCTATCATACTGATATTTTATGTTTATATGATGATAGACCCTATTTGATCTCATAAATTCATTTTTTGTTGAAGTTTAAGTGGCGTCATTAAGCTACCGAATTTCTAAGGGGTTCTTCCACCCTTCTCATTTTCAAGATCTACTTTCATGTCAAGTCTTTCAAATTCCTTTTTATTATTTTGGGGTATTATCTCTAAATCTATCATACTTATCTTTTATTTTAATATGATGAGAGACCCTATTTGATCTCATCAATTCATTTTTTGTTGAAGTTTAAGTGGAGCTGTTAGGCTGCTGAATTTCTAAGAGGTTCTTTCACCCTTCTCGTTTTCAAGATCTACTTTATTGTCAGGTCTTTAAAGTTCCTTTTTATTATGTTGGGGTATTCTCTGTAAATCTATCATACTGATCATTTATGTTCATATGATTAGAGACCCTATTTGATCTCATCAATTCATTTTTTTTTGAAGTTTAAGTGGCGCCGTTAGGCTGCCGAATTTCTAAGGGGTTCATTCACCCTTCTCGTTTTCAAGATCTACTTTTATGTCAAGTCTTTCAAGTTACTTTTTATTATTTTGGGGTATGATCTCTAAATCTATCATACATATCTTTTATGTTCATATTATGAGAGACCCTATTTGACCTCATCAATTCATTTTTATTGAAGTTTAATTGGCGACGTTAGGCTGCCGAATTTCTAAGGGGTTCTTTCACCCTTCTCGTTTTCAAGATCTACTTTAATGTCAAGTCTTTCACGTTCCATTTTATTATGTTGGGGTATGATCTATATATCTATCATACTGATCATTTATTTTCATATGATTAGAGACCCTATTGGATCTTGTCAATCCATTTTTGGAAGTTTTAAGTGACGCCGTTAGGCTGCCGAATTTTCATAAGAGAAATCTTATTTTGTCTTCCTTTCATGTTCTTAGTTTGATATGGTATATCATTCAAATTTCAATACCATGTTCAAAAATACTATATATTATGTTCCCCTACTGTTTTATGTATCATTTTTGAGTGGGTGACCCATGTCCCCTCTCATTTCAATGTTTTCTAAAACCATGTGTCGTAGACGTTATGCTGCATAGTTTTCGTCTCAAAATGCCTCCCTCTTTATCTCCAAATTATTTTATGTTATTAAGTGAATACTCAAAGATCTTATTTCTATAGGTGTATTCACATATATATCAAAATGTTCTATTTTAAATTCTGGGATTTACATACATGAAACCCGCTTTCCCTTTTCTATGGGTTTAAATTAACATAAAGATCATGTCTTTAAAGCAGTTTTTAAAACGTTATGATTATGAAATGAAACCCATTTATTTTCTGCTATATGGGTTGTTTATGAAATTATTGGTGATGATATATGTGTCTCACATGATAATAAAGGCAAATTTAAGGGTGCGCCCTAATAGCGCTCCAATGAATTGGGTAATGATGTAACCACTAGAGATTACAATTTTCACGATATCTTGGTGAATAACCTTGGTAATTTTCAAATGAAACCATGGGGATGGACCTTGGTGATATGATCATGATTGAATATGTTAAATGATGTAGCCACATCTTCAAGTTATGAAAACGTTATTTTTATTTTGATATGACTCATGATTTCTTTCTCATGCCTTAAAGTTCTTTTTATGACCTTATTGAAGTATCTCAAGTTCACATGTAAAATGTTTCTCTTGTTTCCCTTACTGGGCTTTTTGCTCACCCTTTCTTTTGATGTATGTCCCCAGGTTATGTGATGCAGTAATGGACCTAGGTTGAATAAGAAGAGAAGCCATTCAAGTGTTTTAGAAGAATGTTTTATGTTTTCATGTTTAAAGTTCCTGGTTTCCAAGACACTAAACCTTAAGGATCCTCGGTTTTGTAAAATGTAATGAAAGTTTATGTGATAAAAAGTTGGGATGATATACATCACAAGTGACCAAAATATTGATAAATATAAGGAAGAATGCTTTTTTTGGAAATTTTCTAAATGTCATAAAGAGTAATTTGAATCAAGTTTAATAAATATGAAGTTGAAATATTTTGTTTCTACATGAAAGTTCAAATAATTTTGAATAATTCATTCTTTCTGTTGAATATACCAAGTTATGGGATATGATTATTTGAGTTATACAACACGGATATATTCTTTATTATATAATATAATTTTTTAATTTATGTTTTTTTTTAAATAAGTTCTTCATTCCATAATTTGTAAGAATATACGTTAAATATGTTTCAATAAGAAAAGAGATGACAATGCGAAGAGTATCTTGATCCTTTCAAATTAGTAAACACAAGAATATCAGTTGTTTGACACAAATTGGAAAAAGAATAAAAATGAAGGGTAATCATGAAAATGTATATAACAAAATTGTTGACTGTCAATGAGAATATTATCATCATTGGAATAAACAATATGAAGAAAATGAAAAAATATAAATGATCATGGGAACTAAAATATTTTATGGGATATTCAATTTTCCATGTATAGAAAATATTATTTTACGATAACCTAGGTATCAAATGAAATGGATGAAATAATAAAAAAATATGTTTGATGGTGGGGAAATGAGTTTTTTTTAAAGACCTCTCTAATAATAATAATTTAAATGATTTTATATCGATTTGAAGATGATGATCACTAAATATATAATATGAAGTAATTAGTAAAATAATTTATAGTTATATGACCAATTAAGGTCATATTAATCAATGATAAGTTGAATAATCTATGTACATACAAATTTGATGTGAATTTTATGATTATTTGTATTGACCCTTTTAGTGAATGACTGTGATATCCAGGTAAATGTGTTTTAGAAAATAGGTGTGAAAAATGATGTTTTCCTAATCAAGTTATGTGTATCATTCTTGAATTTATCTTGTATTCAAATAAGTTACTTTTTAGTGTTATTGTATTAGATAATGTGGATATAGAGGAATAAAGTGTGTAACTGTTGATCGATTTCAAAGTATGAACCATAAGGAAAAACATTCATATACATTGGGTGAAATCATAAAATTTATAGGGCATGGGGTCCACTCAGAGATCAATGTGTGGATCTATTTCTATATTCAGAAGCTACTAAATGAAGTATAATGAGAATAAAAATACTGTATATATACTATGCCTTTGTCTATGTGTTGGAATATAAATCCATTTTATTTAGTAGTTGAATATAGTAGAGAATCCATGATTGGGGTGAACAAAAAATCATGTCAATAAGTATGAATATAATCCAAATATTATAAAAATATTAAATAACATTTTTCAATTTTTTTCATCATTCAAGTATATTATATTTTTGTGTAAAATTATTAAAAACATATATATGAACTAACTAATATTAGTGTTTAAATTACAAATGGTGTCCACATATCCTACATAGTTTTGAATCTATAAATTCTTTTCCAATAACTGAATCACCCCCTACCCAATGCTTAGGTTCCTACATTGATCATAATTTGTTTCAATTCCAAATTTAAAAATCAATTGAACATATCAATTAAATAAATTATTTTATGTTAAATTATATTTAAAATAGAAATTTAATTTTTTTTTCTTCGTATTTTCATTATAGGAGGAGGAGATTTAGAGGCACCCGGATAGTGTGGGAGTAAAGGTCCAAACTACATGGAATTCCATGAGAATATGTACACATGATTTAATATTACAAACAATATGACCATATATTTGTTATGAAACATTGTGTATTGATTAATGACGTTGTGGGTTACAACTTGTAAGAATAATCCCAATCCCATTTTATCCATCCACTATCTCAAAAGATGAAATATATCATTAAAATTTATTCATCTCAAAGTCAAGAGTATTGGTTAGTATTTTAAAAATATACCAATTAATAATATTCCAATAACTACAAAATTTTATAGGTAAAATTTATATATTCTAGTTAGATACCCTTATGTTATTTCCAATTTTAGAAAATAACTTTTATTTTTTCCAATCTAATCCACAAGTGGTGTTTCAAAAATATAGTTCCAAAAATAACCTTCCCTTTTTTCTATAATTTGGAAACTTGGGGAAAACATTTTAATGTTATACTATGGGGAATGGTTCTATCATTTTAGATATTTTATGGTTCTTGAAATCCCTATGGATTCTCTAGAGGTTTCTATCCTCATTTGGAGAGATGAAATTAATAATTAATTCTATACATGCCTCCTCATCCTCTCAATGGAAATCTAAATAGTGGGAGATCTTTATGAGAAATCTATTCACTGTTTATGGAAATTTAATCACATCCATTAGCAACTAGTTTGGTTTATTGTGGGTTTGAAAATTTTTAATTCAGTTTTATGTTAATATAATTTATATTTGAATGCATTTATTTTTTCCTGTTAATTAAATTATCTATATTCTTTATAGATCGATGTGATATTTTGATTGGGTAACATGTGTTATTTTAGTTTAACAATGCCAATATCATATCATTGTCAAAAACAATTTATTTTAATTTTCATTATAAAATTTTATACCATTAATTAGGGATGATCCATATCTACAATATTGTTACATCATGATTTGGTTTTACACACATTGATATCAAGTCTTGCTGTTTAATTAGGATTTTAGATAAACTCATCCAAAGACTTAAACCAAACCTAAATGAAATTATAAGAAGTATGAAAATAAAATATTGTGGTGTGAACTTGATATCATTAATTTCTTCAAAATATTTTATAAACAACTTTATGTTATAACATGAATTGGTTGTTTTCCTTCATTTCATCCTTCAAACTCTTCTCATACCCACCCCCACTTTTGGTTTTATAAAACTAATTTGAAAATATCACTTGAATCCTAATAAATTATTTTAGAGGAAACCTTCGTTCTTATATAGAATACATTTAATCGTATACACCACAATTATTTTTAGGAATCATAAAAACTCTTTTAAATTTTGACACTCTTTTTAGTGAGCGCTTTAGTTTTCAGTGTGTTATTTTCTTTTTTTTTCTTTTTTAAATATTTATTTTTTCTTTTCCTCTCTTTTTATTATGAATGTGATGTCATTTTATAATATCTATTATCTTCAATTGTGACATATTCATCATCAATGTGACTCACCTCAATAATACATCTTTATTAATCTTATTTTATTCATTTCTTTTCCAATTTCTATTTCTTTTATCTCATTAAGAAAAATCTATATATAAAAATTTTTGATAGAAATTATTAAAAAATATAAAAATAAAATGTCTAATTGTTAATTAATAATTTTTAAAAAATTTAAGATTTACTGACCATTTATGATGAAAATATACTTCAAAATTTGAATCCATATCTGATGATTATTCCTTAGGGTAGAGAGGTTAGTTCAGTGACCACCATTTTCATTTATTTCTCCCATTATTATAAAATACCTATCTCGAGAATAAAAATAATTTTCGTATCAATTATAGTTCATCACCCCCTCCACACACACACACACATTTGTGAAATAATTTTGATTTCTTAAACTTGTTTTAAACTGTGAAAAAATATTAGCATGGGATCAACTTTACGTTATTAGTTTTTCCCCAACCAATTGTAAATTGTGATTATTAATTACAAGTAATATACAATAAAGGAATAAAAACCATTCAAAAATATGTATTTATACAAATTATTTTTTAATTAATTAATTTATTAATTAATTACAATATTTTTTCATAATTTAACAAATAATGTTAAACTATATATTTATAACTATATATAACATATATATTTCACATATTAAAAAATTATTTATATCACACATAATTATACATATATTTATTTTCTAAAAAATATAAAAAAATAAAAAAATGCTAATATATATATATAATAAAATATTAAACCCAAAATAATGCTTCTTTTAATGGTTTGGGTATTCTATAGGAACTAACTGGTCACATGTTCAAATACCTCCCCAGCCATGGGGGTCACATCCATTCCACTTATTTTAATTTAATTATCTACACATCTTGTAGTTTGTGTATTAAATTTTCTTATTTTTATAATATGGTTTGTGATATAATTTTATAAATATTAAAATGATGTTAATGTTAACTTAAAACTCAGGATGGGGTTAAATCTTTTAGGTAGGGTCACCACCTTGGATCTAAATGCCCCAACTTCTAATCCTCCTAGTTGACTCAATTCCGTTATTTTTCATTATAAAAAACCCACATGTCATATATAACTAGATATGTCATGTGTATTTTGTGTATCCTAATGTTTTAAATATTTTAAATTATGGAAATATTGTTGAAGATATATTTTGATTAATCATTAGGGTATCTACTTGGGATCTAAAATACCCAAGATTGAGTCAACATCGACTACTCAACTTCGACATATTTTTTTTAAAAAAAAATCCACATATAGTATATATTATTTATTTTCATGTTGTTTCCATTTTTTAATATATATATTTATATATTTAATCGGGAAAGGATAATAATATTTTAGCGGTATAAACATTTCCCTAGTGGTTGTGGGTAACCCATGTTATCAACTTATTGATCATTCAAACCCACCTTGAGCACTATGGTGAATCTTGTTTCACATGATTCTATACAAATAAGTACACATATTTCATTATTATAATGTATGATGTGTATATTAAAAAAATATTAATTTTAACCCTTTTTAATTTTATGTAAAAAATGATGAAAAAAATGATGTAAGAAACATCATGATCAAAAGATGTAAATTTTATTATTTCTAATAGGTTATCAGAGAGTTTTTATATTATAATAAATAAATTTTATGTCCTTAATACACACATAATATTTATCTTCTATAAGGAAAATAAAAATTCATTTTATGTTGGCTCGTTAGATTCTTGAGTTCATGTCGTTCCTCGACCCAGTTTTCTACTTAAATTGGGCTCCAGTCTGATGTGCCATTGGGCCTTAAGAATGACTCCCCATACACCAAAGGCTAAAATCTAACAACAAGGGTCTGATTATGTGATATTTGGGATAATATAACCTATGGTGATGATAATAATAATGGTCCATACATATATATCACAGTGGAAGGACCATAACAGTATAAGAAATAAAAAAACATAGTATAAGCAAAATAAAAATAATTTTATTAACCAAAATCCAAAAGGCATAACCATTTTAAGAAAGCAACAAGTCATGATGTGTCATATATAAAAATAGACAAGTAGGGTCACTCGTAGATGACCATATTAGTACATATATATAATCATGTAAAATCCAAAATGAAGGATCTTGCATGATGCAAAAAAACCACAAACTCTACTACCATCCATCCAAAGTAACTACTCACTGAGCTCCTAACTATAACCCTGATCTATTACTAAATCTTAGAGACATAAATTCTACACACATATTGAGGGGCCCAATTAGGGTGTGATTATGAACTCATTAGGTCACAAAACATTTATTCTTATCTAACATCCATAATTACATTGTGTATGAATATGTAAGTAAATAGACGAAACTCATGAATAAAATAAATAACCACACTTCTCTTATGCTCAACCATTACAAAAAAGTGTTTACCTACATCATCCAATGTTAGTATATTTCTGAATATGTGGCCTCATATATATATTTGAATAAAATAAATTTCTACAATGATATATTTGTCGTGGAACTGATACATGAATTAAAGCCTAGGAATACTTTGAATAATATCATACCTAGAGAGAACTCATGCTCCTCCCATAAATATAGTACTTGAACCTTGGTCCAACTGAGACATCCTATGTCCACATTCGAGTAATTAGAATCTGATTGGTGTTCTCAATAATTTATCAAAATACGCATCAGACTTTTCAACAAATAAATGTTATCATATTTTCAAACAAACATCTTAAAGTTTGGGAATACCATCCTCCCATGAAAAAAATATCACATTATCTTGATATCCTAATGTCCATGGAATAGTGAGATATAACCTTCAGTAAAACTTGACCATCATCAATAATGTATACATAGAGCCTCAACCCACAAAATATGGGATAATCCATATTTTGATGGCTCCTCACCACCCACTGTGGCTTTATAATGTTAGCACCTTCTCCATAACAATGGTCACCACTATCTCTTATGTCGCATAATTTATAGGGGCCTCCACCCATAATGAGTATTCAAAACCACCACACTAAGTCATATCTGGGTTCACATGACTCAAATGGAATGTGAGAAAACAATGGTGAGTGGAAACCACCAAAAATTACTAAGAAAAACAATTAATAATCTCATTCCACATAAGACCACATTACTATGCACTGATGGTCAACACCATCTCAAGTTACATGGTATATTCCCTCGTCCAGAAAACCATGTCTTTTTATTATTGATGATTAACATCACCCAATGAAATCTAAGACATGCCCATAGTTTTTCGAGGACCATAGTAATCATATAAAAAATTAAATTGAAAAAAGGTTCCCAAACACCCTATTTTGTCCAAACCCCCTTACTTATATTAATTAATTTACAAGAAATTAGATCAAGCTTGTCAAGATCTAAATGTATGTATGAAAATTTAAAATGAGTATTTAATTTTATTTAATGTCTCACCCAAAAAATACAACCATTCATATGTAATCATGAACCAATAATTCTGGTATAAAAATATCTGATGATAGGAACCACCTACTAGAGACTCAATGGTTCTCACTCATTGAATATCGGCCACTAACTTCATATGAATGAAATCGTAGTTTTAGAGAAACGCCATAAAAATAAGGAAATTGATTTCTCATAGATTTGGCCTTCCATATGAAAAGATAAAAAAGGGGAGGAAATAAGAGGACATAAGGCCCTATCGATACACTTCCAATATACCAGGTTGACCATGAAT
Organism: Viscum album; assembly: GCA_963277665.1. Lineage (NCBI taxonomy): Eukaryota > Viridiplantae > Streptophyta > Magnoliopsida > Santalales > Viscaceae > Viscum > Viscum album. Next base: position 1,403,966,696 of record OY728164.1, on the reverse strand, counting down.
TGAAGCTCCGATAATAAATGTAGCCAATATCCTATAGGGGAAGTGAAGTCCACTGTTGATGTAATGACACAAAGCATTCCATAGAAATTTCCTTTTAAAAATATGTCATATAATCACATGAAATCACAAAACAATTAACTACTATGTTCTATGTTACCTTTTTAACATAATTTTGACACTTCTTTGTTGTGAATTTTGAGAATTTGACATACAATGTTGTGATCAGTAGGTTATTTGGAGTCTAATATGACCAAAATGAATTTTTCTGAATATTAACATACAATTATAAATAGTAATGTTACTCTTATTGATATTTACGTGACCTAATGAATAGTAACCTTGCCAATGATAGTATATAAATTTGAATCAAGTGAAATAATGATGTACCTGTATATATGAATAAGTAAATAAATATTTTCAAACTGATTTTTCAGAATAAATTTTGATTTGAATTTAATATTAAATTAATAGTATTTAGAATTTTTTTTTAAAAAAATATAGTTCCTTTTTAGATTCTACACATTGAAAAATGGTTAGGGTGATTTTTTGGGATTTTTATGAAATAATTGAATTTTTGATGAATTGTAAAATACATTAATTTACCGTATAAATAAGATATAATTTAAATACACTATTCCTAGAATCACAAGTTGTGTAAGAACCAAAATATCTATGTCGCATGAATTTATTACTATTATGGGTCATGGAATCAATACTATTTCTTGTATTATGGGAAAATAATAAATGAATGATTCTAATATTATCAAAAAATCCTCCTCTCCTCCACTATAAATACTACCCTTCCTTACAAATTCTCTTCACACTTCTTAATCCTTGTTCCATACCTATATTCTACCAAAATATCTCCTCAAGATCCTCAACCATGTCCAAAATCCCTTGGTCTCATCAAAATAACAAGTATTCTCCCCTTACGAGGCACTCAAGGATGATTGAATCCAGATGTCAATTCCTCTGATCATTTCGTTCTTTTTTTTTCAAGTTATATTGTTTTATTTTGTATCCTTACCTCTACTCATAAAAATTTTATGAAATATGAATTATATAACAGAACTGGGATTTTTTATGATAATGGAATAATTTATTATCATATCTCTTTTACTCTTCATCTATTTTAGTATTAAAGAAACCATCCGAGATGTTTAAATTACCACAGACAAGGACGGTGGGTTTTCAATTTTCATTAAGATTCATCAATTATGATATTTAATAAATATTCATGGTTTAACCAAACCATAATATATTTATTATATATAATCTGTGGTTCTGGAATCCTTTTTTTCAAATCTTTTTTTTATAAAACAATACATATTCGTTGTGGCCAAAAACCACCAATTTACTCAAAAGGTTATCAATAAAGATTTATATAATGAATCGACTTCACTCAATGTAACCAAATTTAAATTTTCAACCATGTAATCTTTTTTATGTTCATTAATTTCATATAAATTCAATTCTGGACATACACTATCAACTTACATGTTTATCCATTCATGAAAATAAGTAAATTGATCATAAAAACCTTGAAAACAGGCATACCTGAACAATGAAATTAAAACACTTAACTCATATAATGAATTATCTTTAAAAAGTTAAACTAAATATATTACATATATAGTAGGTTATATAATTTTTAACTAATGAACCTAATTTTATTATTCAGGTCATTTAAATCGAGTGGACAACACCATCAGAATTAATGTTAGGGATCTTCTCTCTTTCACTTTTATACAAGAATATCCTCTATGTTATGATATTTTAAGTGCAATCCCTAATGATGGGCTATTATTTGTAAACTAATTTTTTATTCCCTAATTGTTTATAAGTGATGATAAACCCCTTTCACTCTCATAAATTCTTCTTATGTACACCAGATATCAAGCCGATAATCCATAAAGAATTCTACCCGAATCTCCTTTATTCCTTCGGGTTGCCTTACCATTATGTCTACCCAAATGATGTTATATTATCTATTTATTCACATAATCAAAATTATGTAAACAAATTATTGATAAATACCCTTCCATTGATATATCTTTGGGATATACATTTTATTTAATTGATTCCCTCCTCAATACATCCCGATTAGGGAACCCGTTTTAAGGGAACTTCTCGAATTCTTTCTAAGTTTAAATTCCACTCTATCTTATGTATTAATCCCCCATTGTCTATATAAAGTCACTCATATTTATTATGAAAACTTTCTTGGATCACGTCTAGTTTTTTATATGGTATTTTCTCTTTTCTATTTTAAAGGCTCTATAGTATTATCTGTAAAACCTCCCAAAAAGTTTTGAATTCTATGTTTCTTAAATAATATTCTTACATGTTGTCACTTATACTTGACATAAATTCCCATGATAGATTACTATTTTAACTTATTAATATCCATGTATATTTCAGTTCCTCTCTTTCGTGGACACATTTATGAATCACTCATTTGTTATGTTTTATGTCATGCTTTTGGTACCCAATTCTTTCCATAGGTAACCGTTATGTTTATGTAAGATTGATGATATACAATTTTCTATGTGAAAAACATATTCATGAAAAGTTAAGATGTGTGAGCCTAGATAGTGCCCCAATGCATTGGGTAATGTTATGTCTCTTGAGAAGTTATGTGTGACAGTCTTGATGATCAGACATGGCTTGTGCGACAATGTGAAACGATCCTGGCGGTTAGCCTTGAATCATACTAATGTCATGTTTTATATCACTGCCACATTTCTATAACTCCATGTTTATATGATCTTTTTATATGAATCCATATGTTTAATTTTTTTATAATTATGTTGTGACTTCTAACCATTGTGATAAATCCTTATTCTTATGTATACTCCCTTACTGGGATTTTTAGCTCATCCCTTTGTTCATGATATCCCCAAGTTATCCTATACATATGTAAGGGGTCAATGGAAGTTAGGATCTCTTTATAAAGACTAAATAAAGAATTATATATATGTCCCATGTTTTCAGTTTTATGTACCTGGTCTTAAAAGACACTATATATCACAATAATTGTCTTGTACACAGATGTATAATAATGAAAAATATCATATAATGTTTTGTGAAAATTTTATAGTCAGATTAGTTGTTATCAGAGGATTTTCTAGTTATTGTTGGAGATTATGAATAGTGTAGTTTAGAAAGAACCTTAAGAATGATACTAATGTTAAGAAAACATCCCTAAATTTTCGTAAGTATAGAGTAAGTGGTTTATTAATAAAAAACATCCATGTCCGGATACAAATAAGTATAGGTGGCTCTAGCATAGATGTACCATGGATTGAAAACTATGACAAGGAGTTTAAGACCTGACCTAGGGTATCCTAGTACATGACAACAGGCCTTGCTGCACTCTTGGTTTGATAATACTTGGGGATATTCTTCGGTAAATTCAAGATCATACTACCATAATTATGGGAATAAAAAATTTCATATGAATATTTGATAAGAACTAGATCGAGGATAACCAAGATTTAAAACCATGGAATAAAAATATATGATATACTTCTCCTTTATAAGTTTATCATTTTGTGTTCAGAGTTTCCTTTTTATTCTCAATATCTATGTATTCAAGACCCCGAATGGTACATTTTTTTCTTGGTTAATAGAGGAAAATATAATAACACGTTCCAATAACCAATGTGATTGGAAATGTGAATATTTCCTTAATTATATGCCTGATATGATGGGAATGGATGCTCGAAACTTTATGACAGTACTTTCTCATCTGCCTCAAGTTCTGAATAATAACTTGAATCACCTAGAGCATCATCCTCCTCCAAGTAAAGAGAAAGTTTCCATATAATCCTTCATGAGGAAAAGGTCTCTCGTGTTTAGCTAATCTTTTGATCCCCTCATCTTGGAATAGTAGATTAGCTCCATTGAAAAGATATTATCCATCATCTAGTTCTTGGAAGAAGAAAAGGTTATACTTCTAGTCTATTACTTTAAAGGGAAATTTGATCAGTGATGGACACTAAAGAAGAATACAATGCTCGAAGAAGAAATTGATTCATGGATTCAGAGGAATTAAAGCTGATGTTTTTCAATAAATATTTTCCTCAGGCCATCCATCTCAAGAAAAAAAGAGAGTTCCTTGGTCCCAAGAGGAAGGAAGATGAGTCCATAATGACGTATGAAGAAAACATTACATGGCTTGCAAGGTATACCTCTAGCTTTTTCATGAACACTAAATTCATGGTGGATCGCTTCTTTAGAGCGCTAAAGCCAATTCTAAGAAAAGTGTTGGAAATTCGATACATTGATAGTTATGATGAGTTTTTTTGTTGTGCCCTAAATGATGAAATAAATATCGGAGACTCTCAGTAGTCTCATAGGCCTAATGACAAGATGCAAAAATTGGAGAACAACATGGGGGGTTCAAGAAACAAATCTCATGATGGAAATAAGCCTGAATATCACAGTTGTAAAATTTTTGGTAAGAAGTATCATAGGAACACTCTGAAGGGAACTAGTAATTGCTTAAAATGTTGAATATTTGGACATATGGGCAAGAATTACCAAAGGGATATGAGAAATTCTACTAATGTGGAAGAATAAAGGAAGGTGAAGATCAATACTCAACCTGTAGTGCAGTGTTACATCTGCAAGGAGGATGGAAATTATGGAAACAATTTATCTAAGCCAAGGGTTAGAAGAGGAAATCAATAACAACCTCCATGGAAAAAAAGAAAGGCTTATGCTATCACTACTGCTGAGGTGGATCCCAATAATAATGTGGAGATATGTACGCTATTTATTCATTCAATAATAGAGAACGTACTATTGGATTCTGGTTCTATGCATTCTTTCATATCTTGCATGTTTAGTAGAACTTTTAAAACACCACCTCATAATTTAGTGGATAAGTTATCTGTTAGAATAGAGAATGGGGAAATTATTGCATCCAAGGTTTATAACACCTCCCTAGTGAATGTTTGTGGACAGAACCTCCCAGAAAATCTTGTCATACATCCTTTAGTGGAGTTCTATGTTATCTTGGGAATGGATTGTCTATCCTTATAAAAATCCATCATCAACTACTGGGAAAGGGAGACCACTCTTTACATCCCGAATCATTATCTTATTATTTACAAGTGTATGGATGAATATTAATCTCCTTTAGAGTCATTGTCTCATGATTGGATATTAATTATTTATGAGAAAGCATGTCTTGCTCAAATGATTGGGGCAAAGTAGAAAATCACTCTTGAATATTTTCCCATTGTGAGGGATTACACTTTCGTATTCCATAAATATTTTCCTATTATTCCTATTTATGGACAAGATGAGTTCTCAAGAGAACTTATTCCTAGATCTCTTCCTATAGAAAAGAAAAATTATAGAATGGCCACCATTGAGCTGGAAGAGCTGAAGTAGTTATAGGAGAATCAGGAAAAGGGTTTCATATGCCTGAGGCCATCATTGTGGGGTGTACCAGCCCTCTTTATCAATAAGAATGATGGAACAATATGCCTCTACATTGATTATCATGAGCTCAATGAAATCAAAATAACGTACAAGTATCTACCATTAGAGATGGATGAATTGTTTAATCATCTTTGTGGGGCCAGATATTTCTCTAAGGTGGAACTTTGGTTGGGATATCACTAATTAAAGGTGAGGAAGGAAGATATTCCCAATAATTCCATTTGAATGGGGTATGGATACTATGAGTTCATAGTGATGCCCTTCGGACTCACTAATGATCACGCAATTTTCATGCATTTAATTATTAGAGTCTTTAGAGATTACCTCGACAAATTTGTGGTAGTATTTATTGATGATATTCTGATATACTCCAAGAGTTAGGAGGAACATGAAGAGTATTTGAATATCATTCTAATTACTTTGAGAAGGGAGAAGCTATATGAAAAGTATAATAAATGTGATTTTAGGAAGGTGGAAGTATAAATCTAGGGGCATGTTATCAATAGAAAAGGGATATATGTGGACCCTTCCAAGACCAAGGCAATTGAAGAGTGGCCCAGGACAACATCAGTAATAGAGATCTATACATTTCTAGATCTAGCCAGGTATTATTGATGATTTGTGAAGAACATTTCATGATTTTCAAATCCAATTTCCATGTTGATAAGGAAGGTAGTGATGTTTTTAAAGTCTCGGGAATGTGAAGACAGTTTTAAGGAATTGAAAAAGAGGATAATCACTACACTAGTACTCACACTCCCAAAAACTGTAGAATTATTTTTGGTGTATAGTTATGCTTCAAAGAAGGATTTATGTTTTATTCTAATTAAAATGATAAATTGATAACCTATGCCTCAAGGAAAATGAAAATCCATGATCAAAACTATCCCAAGCATGATCTGGAGTTGGCGATTGTGATATTTGCAAAGAAAATCTAGTGGCATTATCTCTATGGGGAGAAGTGTGAGACATATACTGATAACCATAGTCTCAATTATATATTCACACAAAAAGAGCCTAATATACGCTAATAAAAATGGATAGATCTCATCAAGGATTACGACTTCTCAATCCAATACCATCCTAGTGAGGAAAAGAATGTGGCAGATGCTCTAAGTGGAAAAGATCTTGTGTCATTGTCAATGATGATAATAGAAAAGGATCCAATCCTCTTAGATTTATAGAGGATGGACATGGGAATCATTAAGGGAGAAGATTCATTAATACTTTCTCAATTGATTTCTCAACCATCAGTCATGGAGAAAATAAAGGATGCCCATTGAAAATATGTGGAAATATGAAAAAGGTGGAAGCTATTAGAAATTGGAAATCCTCATAGTTTGTGATTTTTGAAGAAGGATTTGTACAATTTGGGTCACAATTATGTGTACCATGCAATCGATAGACAAAGAAGGAGCTTTTGAATGATGAAAATAGCTTAACTTTCTCTATTTACTCAGAGAGGGAAAGGATATATTGAGATCTCTGAGAGAAATTTTGGTGGGACAATCTGAAGAAGGATATTACTAAATAGACATGAATGTTCCTGGTATATCAACAAGTGAAGGCTGGAAGAAAAAAGTCTATGGGGATGATGAAACCACCACCCATATAAAAATGGAAGTGGTAGAACATCAGCATAAACATTTTCACTTAACATCCAAGGACATCCAAAGGAAACCATGCTATATGGGCCACTACAGATCAACTTAAAAATATATCTCACTTTATCCTAATTTGATAGGACTTCCGATTGGATCAAATTTTACACATATATATCAACGAGTTATTATGGCTGCATGGAGTACCACTATCTATTGTATCCGATCAAGATCTAAGATTCACCTCAAAGTCTTGTAAAAGATTCTAACAAGATCTAAGCACAGAACTAATCATTTGTATATCTTATCATTATCAAACTGATGACCAATATGAGTGAAACATTCATACAGTAGACGAAATGTTTGGATAATTTTATATGGAATTAAATAGAGGATGATACCAACATCTTCCACTGGTTGAATTATCATATAACAATAGTTTCCACTTGATCATTTGAATGGAACCATATAAGCCCTTTATGGGAAAAGGTATAGAACATAGGTGTGTTGGGATGAAGTCTGTGAGTGTAAGCTTATAGGACCTAAAATTGTCTATGAAATGTAGGAGAAGGTGTAAACCATTCAACAGCATATCAAGGTAGCCTAAAATCATGAAACAAGTTATGCGGACAAATTTTGATGAAAACTTGATTTCAAAGTTTGAAAAATTGTATTTCTACACATATCTCTGTGGATGAGGGTAATGAGGTTTCAGAATAATGGATTGCGAAGTCCTAGGTACATCTGCCACTTCGAGATCCTTGATTGTGTCAGAGCTATGGCCTACCGATTGGAACTTCTGGCTACCATGTCCAAAGTACATGATGTATTTCATGTATCCCTCATAAAGAAGTACATACCAGACCCTTCATATGTACTCCATTCAGATGTGTTACAATTGGAGAATGATCATTCTTACAAAGAGTACCCAGTGAAGATCTTGGATTGCAGAAATAAAGTTCTACGTAGCAAGACTACTCACCTGTTCAAAGTACAGTGGCAGAACCACAAGTACGAAGAGACAACATGGAAACTAGAGGTGGAAATGATGGAAAAGTACATGTACCTATTTATGGCTTACAAATCACATCACAATGAACTACTAATTTCTATTTGACATTTGAACATAATTTTTACACTTTTGTGTTTCGATTTTTTAGAATCAGACATACACAGTTGTGATCAGTAGGTTATTTGTTGTCAAATATGACCAACATAATTTTTAGTGAATAGTAAATAACTATTGTGAATAGTAATGTTACCCTTATGAATAGATACATTAACTAAGTAATAGTAACCTTACCTATGATTGTATATAAATAATATTCAAGTGAATTTCTGATGTACATATATTTTAGAATTAGTAAATAAATGTCTTAAAATAGTTTTTTTTAAATAGAATACGATTTTAATTAAATTTTAAATTAATCACATTTAGAAAATTGTTTTTGAAAAATGGAGTTCATTTTTGTATTCTACATGTTGAAAAATAGTTATGGTGATGTTTTGGGAGTTTTTTGAAATATTTGAATTTTTGTGAATACTAAAATGCATTAATTTATTGTATAAATACATTATAATTTAAACCCAATATTCCTAAAATCATAGGTCATGTAAGAACAATAATATCTAACTAATGTGAATTTATTTCTATTCTTGGTCATTAAATATTAATTATTTATTTTCTTATGTGAAAATAATATTCTAATGACTATAATATTTTGAAACCCCCCTCTCCTCCACTATAAATACCACCATTCATCACCTCTTCTCTTTACTCCTCTAGAGCCTTATACTTGCTTATATTCTACCCAAATCTATCCTCAAGATCATCCCCCACATCCAATACCCCTTGGTCTCCTCAAAAGACCAAATCCTCTTACCTTAAGAGGCTCTCATGGAAGACCTAAGTAAGAGGTAAATTCCTCTTTTCTTTTCATTATTTTTCTTTTCAAGTTCACTGGTTTTCTTTTCTATCTTTACGACTCCTCAACCAAATTTTAGGAAAACTACAGTACCATAAGTGTACTATAATTTTTTTTTGATTATGGTATAATTTGTTATCATCTCTCCTTTACTCTTCTTTTATTTTAGTAGTAAATATACCATCCGAGATGTGTTAAATTACCACATTCAAGGACGATGGGTTTTCAATTTATGTTACAATCCATAATTATTGTCATGAAACCATTTTTATGGTTGAAACATAACATAATATATGTATTATTTATCATATATGTTTTTTGAATCCTTTTGTACACATGTTTTTTATTTATAAAACAAAACATGTTCATTGTTGCCAAAAACCTCCCATTAACCCAAAAGGTTATCACTAAAGATTTATATAATGATTCGACTTCCCTCCAAGTAACCAAATAAAATTTAAAACCATGTAATCTATTGTATGATGAATAATTTTATATAACATCAATTATGGAAAATCAATTTCAACTTACATGTTTATCATTTCTTGAAAGGATGTAAACTGATCATAAAAACCAAGAAAACAAACGGACCCAAACAATGCAATTGAACCACTTACCTCATCAAAAAGATGATGAATAAACCTAAACAATTTATACAAAATATTATACATATATAATTGTTTCTTTAATTTTTAATTAATAAACCGAGTTTTCTTATTTAATTCATTAATATCAAGTGGATAACTCCATCAGTTTTAATGTAAGGGATCCTCTATGTTTCACTTTTAGTCAAGAATGTCCTCTATGCTATGAAATTTTATGTGTAATCGCTAATGATGGGGTGTAAATTTTCACCTACTTCTTACTTCCCTAATTATGTATAAGTGATGGGAACCCCCATTCTCTATCATGATTCCTTCTTAAGTACACTGAATACTATGTCGATAATCCATAAAAAATTCTACCTGAATCTCTTTCATTCCTTCAGGTTGCCATATCATTATTTCTAATAAAATGAATTTATCTAATATATTAATGTTAATATTATAAATTATGTACAAAATTAATTAATCAAAACCCTTACTTTGTTCTCTCATTGGGACATTAAAGTTTTTATGTAATTCCCTCTTCAATGATTCTCGATAAGCAAACATGTTTTAAGGGAACTTCCTGAATTAATTCCCAATTTCTTGTGCACTATATCTTTTGTTTTAAGCCACCATTGTCTTTATAAAATAATTATTTTATTATAAAAACCTTATAGTATCACTTTTGGTTTTTTATAATGTATTTTTCCATTTTCTATTTTAGAGGCCCTACGGTATTTTTCTTAAAACCTCTCAAAAATGTTTTAATGATACATTTCATAAATACTTTTCTTATATGATGTCACTTCTACCTAACATCACTTCCCATGATACATGCCTATTTTCCCTTATGAAATCCCATGTATATTATAGTTCCTTTATTTCATGGAGACTTTTATGAAACACCCATTTCTTATGATTTTTGTCATGATTATGGTACCCAATTATATCCATGGGTAATAATTATGTTTATGTCAGATTGATTATGTATGATTTTTTTTGTGGGAATGGTATTCCTAAAATGTTAAGATGGGTTCACCCATATAGATCTCCAATTTATTGGGTAAATTTATGTCTAATGAGATGTTATGTGTGACGGTCTTGGCAATTAGCCTTGGCTTGTGCTTCTGTGTGAAATGGTCTTGGACGTTAGCCATGACTCATACTAATGCAACGTTTTAGGTTTATTCCACATTTATATGACTCTATGTTTATATTGTAGGGACCCAAAGCTTGAAATACATGGACATTACATTACTTTTGTGGAATACTTAGTGCATAACAAAAACACACACACAAGGACCGTAATAGTTTAGTGTCTTTGGAAACTCGGAATATAATCTTCTAATCGTGGTGAAAGATCTTCAACATATCCCATAAATATCTTCCTTTTTTTACCTAAAACCATTCTTTATATCCAGGGGAAAAGACAACATAAAAGGGTGAGCTCAAATGCTCAGTAAGGGTAAACAAATGAAATATCAATCACACCATATTCATAAGAACATAACATTTTGGAAATCATAACCTGCAAAAAAGATCATAATATCATAACATGGGATAAATCATAGTAGTGAAATGTAATCCCAATAATCATAACATAAAACATGAATCTTTGTGGCATACACACATAATCATAGAGAATCATTTCTTATTAGTCAAGACTCATTGCTAAGACTATCTTAGTGGACAATGTCCATTTCTGAACCGAGTTCACTCCTCGTTTCAGTCTGGTTTCACTGAACCGGTTTAACCTGCCGTTCTAGCCATGTCTATCTCTTGAGATATAAAATCTTTACCCAATGCATTTGAGGGAGATATAGGTCCCACCCATTTCATAATGATACCATTCTTTTGTGTGCCACAAAATCAAAAATCATACATCATTTCATAACCCATGTAATAAAAATTGGTTTCTTAAACATCGTGACATCATAAAAAATTCATATAAGATAAAGGAATTCATAAAAATAATTCCAGCACATCATAATCAAATCAATGTAATAATAGGGATAAAAACATAACCCTTTATTATCTTAGATGGAAAATAATTTTGATAAAACACTTGAACTCCATTCTTGAGGAAAATATCCTTTCTACTTCAAAAACATGTTTCCTTTCTTAACATGTCATACAATTCTAAACTAAAAGAAGTTGATAAAAAATAAACTTGAAAAATTGTAAAGGAAGCTTCTTGGAAATAATGTTTTCAAAATCCATTCATGCCGTATATGTTAAAAAAACATTCCTCTCGTACTTTTTTCAGAAAAGTCAAAAAGTTCCTCGTACGAAAAATGACAAAAGATTACTTTCATATCATTTACTAAAAACTCACCAAAGGGTAAAATTGAATTTAAAAAATTTTAGGTGGATGGAAATAATATTACACATTGAGGAAACATGGATGTGGATGATAAAATATAACCCAGTAAATTCCAAAGTATATACAATCTCAGATAAAAAAGAGATTGTGATATTTCCCTTACCTTAGGTCTGATTTACGTCGTAAGTGTCCGAACCTCCTGTATAATGATTTAAATAATGTCATTGACTTATTCCAGAATCATACTCATTGTTATGATATCATAGATGGTACACTGATTACTTTATATTACCCGTTCTTTTGTAAATTCCATGTTAAAGAGCGTTTTGGGTAAAATCGTTTCATTTGTCGTCCGTGTTTTGACTTGTAATTATTCATATGATTAATTAGATCATGATTACATAATTACAGAATATAAAACATGATTTATATATAATATATATTCAGAATATAAATATATATAATAGATCATTAAATTGAAAGAAATACACCGTTCATGGAGACGGTAGGCCGTACGTACGCATGAATGTATTTTTCATTTCCTTATTGAGTTGAATAGATTTAAGTAGATGACATAAATATATATACACATAAATCCAGTATCATTATTATGTCATAAATTTGATGATTACTTATTATATATACTTTACAATCATTCATGAATGGTTAACGTGGAGAATGAATCTCATCGCATCGTGGAGACGGTAGTCCGTACGTACACACGAGCGATGATATTGTTCTCATGATCGTGTAATTGTATTGGAGTGTATGTATACTATTTAAGAATCAATATCACTTTAAAATAATCATATATAGTTATTACGTACACCATTATGCCCATCCAAGTAAGGTGGTGGTGGAAAATAGATTACACCACGGCGTGGAGACGGTATTCCGTATGTACGCACACGCAGTGATTTCATTTTCCGTAGGATGGATAGATGGTGAAATACGGTTGTTTCATACATATAATAACATATCAGTATATGAGTGATACTGATTTTATTACTTCATAATGAAATAGCCTAATAAAAAGAATTGGAAGAAAAAATAAAGTTGAATGAATTGGTAATGAACATTACCTCTCCTTTGAAGTGCCTCTTTGAGTCCTCCCATTAGGTCACTAAAATTGGTCTTTGAAGAAGGCCAGGACCACTAGTATGTTTCTAGGGAAGTGGAGAAGAGAATTTTCCAGGGTTTGTCTGAGCATGAAGGCTCAAAGTGGTGTGAGGAAGAGAGGGAGGAGGTTCCCTTTTATAAGGGAGGAGAAGGGCACCTTTGAAATAACTAAAACTATTGTTTTATTATAAAGTCATATTCAGTTTTTAATAGCTCCAAATTGAGTGATTTTGAAGCTAAGGTGGGCATGGGTCGAAATACTCTCATCCAATATAATTTGGACAAGTTTAGTTTACTATTTTAACCTTATCATTTAGTATTAACTTTATGTTAGATAATTTTACTTTTACCGCATCTTTTTGTGTTCTTACACTATAAGGGTAATAAACATACTATAACAAGCCAAAAGAACCCCAAGATGTTTATTATTAATATATATAACCTTATCTATGTCATTTGGCCGATCCTTAGATTTTTAAGAATAAAATAACAATTAATAATATAATATTTGTTTTAATAACTATTTTATGTCAATTTTCGCACTATTTAGTAATTGATTTTTCTGAAACTTATAACAGAATTATTAGTTATAAAATATTTACTTAAATCAAAACTAACATGTCATATTAACCTATAAAATTAGTGTAATTCATTAAAAGTCTCAAATTGCATTTATTTGGGTATTTATAACATCAATTATGTCAATATTTCAATGATAAAATAATTACTGCATCATCGTTGGGTCATAGATAAATTAAATTATTTAATATCTAAAAATTAAAAATAAAATAACATTATGTAGGAAATATTTTTATCTTTCTAATTAATATTTATAGTCGAATTTATCTTATGCATAACCCTATATTAAAAATTATCTACTTATTGAACTTTGATTTTAACTATTTTAACCATTCTTTAAATAAATTAATAATAAATGTCCTAATCTAATCCGAGTTGGCCTAAATGGTCATAGTTTATTCATAAGGTTTTTTTTATCGAATTACAGTTATCCAATAGAATTAGGACATGTTTTAGGGTAATAATAATATCATTTTTACCCTTAATTACCCTATTTACTTTTAACCGTGGTAAAAAAAGTAAAAAGTTACTATTCATCAAAAATTATTTTCATCTCGTTGAACCACATTTTACTTACTGACATCAACCATGTCTCTAGAATTTTTGAAATTCCACTCACAGAAGTGGTAAAATTAAGTTTTATGAAAAAATCATTTTTTTAACTACCACTTAGTGGTTTCACTATTCATCAAAAAATAAAAGTTTCCAGAAAAATACCAAAAATTTGGCATAAGATATATTTGATATTATGAACTCAAAAATAATGCCTATTTTACCAAATTCAAAACATATTAGTCTCATTAATTATTTTAAAAATTAATTCCCATCGTCAAAACAAATAGCGTGTTCTTAAGAGATAATAACTATTAAAAGATTGACACTTGTCTATGTCTGGTTTAAATGTGAAATTACATCTAATGACCAACATTGTATTAAATTGTAAAAATATATTTTAAATATACTTTAAAACCACTCAAATTTATAATTTATCACTATTAATTATTTCGATTAAAAAGGTTGTTTTTAATTAAAATTTAGTAACTTTCACTATTCATCAGAAAATGAAAGTTATCCGAAAAGTACCAAAATTTTAGCCTAAGCTAATTTCGATATTCCGAATCCAAAAATAAAGCCCATTTTGAAAAATAAAATTTTAAATTTTTTTAAAAATTTGTTATTACTATTCATAATGGCTAGTTTTAATAATATTTTAATAGCATATCATTGTTTAGTGAAACTCGGTATTGCGTACTACACACGCTATCGAGGAAGGTCGTGATTGCGTGTAATGCCAGGCAAGTCAAGGATGACTGTTGTGCAAGATCCTTTTGGTGTAGCATACAAAACAAGACATTAATTAAATTAAAAGAATATTTTCATTAAATCTCAGGGTGTTACATTCTACCCCCCTTAAAATGAATTTCGCCCTCGAAATTCGTCGGGGTTATAAATGTTTTACTACTGGAAAGTTTCTTTAATAGAAACCCACATTGTAAAAAAGAATACCAAAACCAATATTTAAAACAAAAGTATGAAACGTAACAATTACCCAAATAAACTAATCACTGGGTTTCCACATAGGTGAAAATATGGATATGGAAGCGAAATCTAATCATCATGTTCTAATGGAGAGTGGTAGAGAACATGGATATGGAAAAGCCATAATTTTTTTACGATCTAAGGTACCATTTGATTCATCAGATATAAGAGAACTAGGAAAACATATTTGGTTTTCAAGATCATTTCCCTAAAGTTGATGAAATTGGAATTAGAAGAAATACTTTTGTGATTTTGGTATAGTCTCATCGTTGGCCGTTCTTTGGACAATTTCCACTTCATCACTTAAAAAATGAAGTTGAATTTGTTATTCGTGATGTGTTAGCAGATCATGTGATAGAATGATAGGTCATTCCATCTTTCTCAAACAAAAGGTTAGAAAATTTATCAAAAAATACATAAGTCCATATGTAGTGAGATTAGTCATATATGGTTCCTAAAATGGACTTATACTTCACATATCATATTGCTTAATATAATAAAATTAGTTTCTACTAAACAAGGACTTTTTGTAGGCCAGTGGTAGGTGATAAAGGCCAATCGTACTTCGGTTGTGGGTTCAATTCCCGCAGCCTTGTCGGACGCGATGGGTTGTCGCCCGTCCTGCAGGTTGTCCATTTTCTAAAACTACATTACTATAACATCCCATGAATGATATCAAAATATGTTCCATCCTTAAGCAATACTATCTTATGTCCAACATAATCCATTCCAATCTTTAGGCTTATCTAAAATAATTCGGTCCAAGCTCATAGTATAAAGAAAACGATTACTTGAAATGTCATCAACCAAGCATGTGAATACCATCATTTATACCCCATATATCCTGTTGGTCACATTCCAATCATGTGAATACCTTAATCATGTATTCTCTTGAAAAATGAATACCCATTAAACCATAGTGAAAACATGAATGCTGTCAAAAGTTAACTCTTTCCAAATACCAAAATCCAAAAATTCTATATACTCAAACCATGATATAACCTTCTCCTTATATCAGTCATGAGCTCATTAATACTATCAAACATTTAATTTTCTCCTTATCCCTTCATTATGCGCATATCATCTACATTCCAAAAATATCTAAATAACCTTTCATGGATACTACTACCATTAATCATACACTTTAAAAACTCAAGGAAAGACAACAGTGTAACAATCCTTAGATGTCTCTTTCTTCCATAGTACCATGAAATGACTTATACAACATTACACTTAATAAACATGTAATCATTCTACTACCTTCTTAAACCATTGACCGAGCTTCAACAATTCTTTCATCTCACATATCATTTGTAGTCTCTTCATCATCATTAACTTAAATACTACCAACATGGCTGTACTGATTCTCTTCATGATACTTTCCCTTAGGGAATTGGTTTGCATAATTCCCATACATTCCACATTTAAAAAATGTAACCATTGTTGATGTCGTAGCAATACCATTATCCTCATCCATGGTGTTAACTGAACCTTTTCCTTTGCACTTACTGGCTTTGTGTCCTTCTTTTCCACACCCAAAGCATCTTCCAATTCCCTTGAAACAATCTCACCGATGCCTCTTCCAAAATGATTTACATGAGGTAAATTGAACTTTCATTCCTCTATAATAATCATGAAACTCCATCTTTCTCTTATTATCTGAGTCAGAAAACATACCAAATTTGAAATTATTGATCATATTATGAGATTGCTGATTAGGAATAATAACGATGTTTGGACTTCCAATTCCTGTTTCATTTGGTTTCTCTTAAAGAATATCATTCCATTGTTCATCATATCCTCCATTATCATGAATCTTCCTGTTTCCAGCCATTTTCTAAAACCCAAAAAGAATAGTGTGAGAGGAAAAAATCATGCTAGGGAAAACAACATAGTAAAGGGGGAGCACCCTCAATATCTAACATCTTATGTTAAATTCTAGGATCCTTACTGTAGTTCTAGGACTATATCCTATACGTATACTTATCCTTAGGGACATCCCTAGACATACCTTTGAAATATCTCTAGGGATGTCACTAACATTTTCAAATCCTAGTTTCCAAAGGATGACTAAACCATTTCTATGATACCCATTATAGGGACCCAAAGCTTGACATACATGGACATTACATTACTTTTGCGGAATACTTAGTACATAACAAAAACACACACACAAGGACCGTAATAGTTTAGTGTCTTTGGAAACTCGGAATATAATCTTCTAATCATGGTTAAAGATCTTCAACATCTCCCATAATGATCTTCCTTTTTTTACCTAAAACCTTTCTTTATATCCTGGGGAAAAGATAATATAAAATGGTGTGCTCAAATGCTCAGTAAGGGTAAATAAAAGAAATATCAATCACATCATATTCATAAGAACATAACATTTTGGAAATCTTAACCTGCAATAGAGATCATAATATCATAACATGGGATAAATCATTGTAGTGAAATGTAATCTCAATAATAATAACATAAAACATGAAACCATTTGGCATTCACACATAATCATAGAAAATCATTTCTTATTAGTCAAGACTCATTACCAAGACTATCTTAGTGGACAAAGTCCATTTCTGAACTGAGTTCACTCCTCGTTTGAGTCCTATTTCACTGAATTGGTTTAACCTGTCATTCCAGCCATGTCTATCTCAGGAGATATAAAATCTTTACCCATTGCATTGGAGGGAGATATAGGTCCCACCCATCTCATAATGATACCACTCTTATGTGTGCCACAAAATCAAAAATCATACATCATTTCGTAACACATGTAATAAAAATTGGATTCTTAAACATCGTGACATCATTAAAAATTCATATAAGGTAAAGGAATTAATAAAAATAATTCCATCACAACATAATCAAATCAATTTAATAATAAGGATAAATACATAACCCTTTATTATCTTATATCGAAAATAATTTTGATAAAACACTTGAACTCCATTCTTGAGGAAAATATCATTTCTACTTCAAAAACACTTTTCCTTTCTTAACATGTCATACAATTATAAACTAAAATAAATTGATTAAAAATAAAATTGAAAAATTTTAATGGAGTATTCTTGGAAATAATGTTTTAAAAATCCATTAATGCCGTATAAGTTAAAGAACATTCTTCTCGTACTTTTGTTGGAATAGTCAAAAAGTACCTCGTACGAAAAATGACAAAATATTCCTTTCATATCTTTTACTAAAAACACAACGAAGGGTAAAATTTGATTTAAACAATTGTAGGTGGATGGAAATAATATTACATATTGAGAAAACAGGGATGTGGATGATAAAATACACCCCAGTAAATTGCAATGTATGAACAATCTCGGATAAAAAAGAGATTGTGATATTTCCCTTACCTTAGGTCCGATTTGCTTCATAAGTGTCTGAACCTCCTGTATAATGATTTAAATAATGTCATTGACTTATTACAGAATCATAATAATTGTTATGATATCATATATGGTTCACTTATGACATTATATTACCCGTTCTTTTGTAAATTCCATGTTAAAGAGCGTTTTGGGTAAAATCGTTTCATTTGTCGTCCGTGTTTTGACTTGTAATTATTCATATGATTACTTAGATCATGATTACATAATTCCAGAATATAAAACATGATTTATATATAATATATATTCAGAATATACATATATATAATTGATCATTAAATGGAAAGAAATACACCGTTCATGGAGACGGTAGGCCGTACGTACGCATGAACGCTGTTTTCGTTTCCTTATTGAGTTGAATGGAATTACGTAGATGAAATACATATATATACAAATAAATCCAGTATCATTATTATTTCATATATTTCATGATTACTTATTATATATAATTTATTATCATTCATGAATGGTTAACGTGGAGAATGAATCTCATCGCGTCGTGGAGACGGTAGTCCGTACGTACGCACGAGCGATGATATCATTCTCATGATCGTGTATTTGTATTGGAGTGTATTTATACTATTTCAGAATCATTATCACTTTACAATAATCATATATAGTTATTACATACACCATTATACCCATCCATGTAAGCTGGTGGTAGAAAATAGATTACACCACGGCGTGGAGATTGTATTTCGTACGTACGCACATGCAATGATTTCGTTTTCCGTAGGATGGATAGATGGTGAAATAGGGTTGTTTAATACTTATAATAACATATCAGTATATGAGTGATACTGATTTTATTACTTCATAATGAAACAACATAAGAAGAAGAAGTGGAAGAAGACCTAAAGTTGAAATAATCGGTAACGAACATTACCTCTTCTTTGAAGCGCCTCTTTGAGTCCTCCTATTAGGGCACTAAAATTTTTCATTGAAGAAGACCAGGACATCTAGGATGTTTCTAGAGAAGTGGAGAAGAGAATTTGGCAGGGGTTTTCTGTGCTTGAAGGCTAAAAGTGGTGTGATGAAGAGAGGGAGGAGGTTCCCTTTTATACGGGAGGAGAGGGGCACCTTCAGAATAACGAAAAATATTATTTTATTATAAAGTCATATTCGTTTTTTAATAGCTCCAAATTGAGTTATATCAATGATAAGGTGGGTATGGGTCGAAATACTCTAATCCAATAGAAATTGGAAAAGTTTAGTTTACTATTTTAACCTTATCATTTAGTTTTAACTTTAAGTTAGATAATTTTACTATTACCGTGTCTTTTTGTGTTCTTACACTATAAGGTTAATAAACATACTATAACAAGCCAAACGAACCCAAAGTTATTTATTATTAATATATATTACCTTATCTATGTCATTTGGCCAATCCTTATATTTTTAGGGAAAAAATAACTATTAATAATATAATATTTGTTTTAAAAACGATTTTATGTCAATTTTGACACTATTTAGTAATTGATTTTTGTGAGAATTATAAAAGAATTATTAGTTCTAAAAAAGTTACATAAAACAATACTGACATGTCATATTAACCTATAAAATTAGTGGAATTCATAAAAAGTCTCAAATTACATTTCTTTGGGTATTTATAACATCAATTATGTCAATATTTCATTAATAAGATAATTACTGCATCATTGTTGTGTCATATATAAATTAAATTATTTAATGTCTAAAAATTAAAAATAAAATACGATTATGTATGAAATATTTTTATCCTTCTAATTAATATTTATAGTCGAATTTATCTTATATATAACCTTATATTAAAAATTATCTACTTATTAAACATTGATTTTAACTATTTTAACCCTTCTTTAAATAAATTAATAATAAATGTCCTAATCTAATCCATGTGGGCTTAAATGGTCATATTTTATTCCTAAGGTTGTTTTTGATCGAATTAAACTTATCCAATAGAATTAGTACATGTGTTAGGGTAATAATAATATCATTTTTACCCTTAATTACCCTATTTACTTTTATCCGTGGTAAAAAAAGTAAAAAGTTACTATTTACCAAAAATTATTTTAATCTCATTGAACCACATTTTACTTACTGACATCAACTATGTCTCTCATATTTTTGAAATTCCACTCACAGAAGCGGTAAAATTAAGTTTTATGAAAAAATCATTTTTTTAACCACCACTTAGTGGTTTCACTATTCATCAAAAAATGAAAGTTTCCAGAAAAATACCAAAAATTAGGCCTAAGATATATATTATATTATGAACTCAAAAATGATTTCTATTTTACCAAATTCAAAACATATCAGTTGCATTAATTAATTTAAAAATTAATTCCCGTCATCAAAACAAATAGTGTGTTCTTAAGAGATAATAACTATCAAAAGATTGACACTTGTTTATGTCTGGTTTAAATGTGAAATTACATACAATGACCAAAATTGTATTAAATTGTAAAAATATATTCTAAATATACTTTAAAACCATCCAAATTTATAATTTATCACTATTCATTATTTTGATTAAAAATGTTGTTTTTAATTAAAATTTAGTAATTTTCACTATTCATCCGAAAATGAAAGTTATCCGAAAAGTACCTAAATTTCACCCTAACCTAATTTTGATATTCCGAATCCAAAAATAAAGTCCATTTTGAAAAATAAAATTTACAAAATTTAAAAAAGTTGTTATTACTATTCATTATGGATAGTTTTAATAATATTTTAATAGCATATCGTTGTTTAGTGAAACTCGGTATTGCCTACTACACACGCTATCGAGGAAGGTCAGGATTGCGTGTAATGCAAGACAAGTTAAGGATGCGTTTTGTGCAAGCTCTTTTTGGTGTAGCATACAATACAAGACATTAATGAAATTAAAAGAATATTTTTCATAAAATCTCGGGGTGTTACATATATGATGTCTGGTTATGATTCCATGTGTTTCTTGCTTTTTCTATCATAATGTCATGCCTTCTAACCCTTGTTCTAATGCCTTATTTGTTAGTATAATCACTTACTGGGATTTTTATCTAATCCATTTTTTCATGTTATCTCCAGGTTATCTTATGAAGATTTAAGGGCTCAATGGATGTTAGGATCCCTCTATTAATATTAAATAAAGAATTGTTTTTTTGTCCCATGTTTTTGGTTTTATGTACCCAGTCTTCAACAAACTGGACTTCACGATCCGTGTATTGTACATGGATGTATAGTTATGAATAAAATCATGTAATGCTATGTGAAAATTCTTGGGTCGCTATAGTTGATATCCCCCTTGGTGGCTCTTTTAATAGAATAAAAATAAAAGAGGGAGAATGTACCCTATCAATCCTTTTTAGAAAAACTTCTCACAGGTTTCATGCCCTATATTCAGTACATGACAATAATAACATTCATGACATGTATTCGATAAATTTTATGAATTACATGGGTTAATCCCCCATATCTTTCATGACCTACCATATTCCATGTAAAACACTTCCGCGTCAGGACAAAGTTATATGATTTGAGTTTCTGGTTAGAGATTTTTTCAATGGAAAAAACAGTCCATTCAACCTTCATTGTTTTCCCAAAAAACTTTGAATTATAGAATCCCTTATACTACATCTAAAAGCATAATTTATGGAGATTATAACCCTTAGAACTATATTATGATTTTTTTTCATAGAATTTCTAGTCTACAAACTGAGAAAAACACAACAGGTACAAATTTTCCTATAAAAATAAACCATTCAAAAACATAGGATGTTATAATCTCTCCACCTTAAGATAATCATCCCCTATTTAAAAGTTATCACATCTATATGGTACTGAATATAATCATATCATAATATTACTCTAGTCAACCCAGTCATACAAACCTATGTCAACTCCCATTGAAGTTCTCCCCACCTTAAGAGTTACCTATCAAGTCACTTTCTGACACAAAATTTAATATTTTGATAGGTCCCACAACCATCCTTAGACAAAAAATTCATCAAATGGCATACCACCTTCCTATGCTCATCATGTGATCAATCATACAAACATCCTACCTAACTACCATCAAGTATTTCATCTCATAATATGATCACAAGTATCTTTTTCATACTCAGGACTCATAAGTCTTTCATCTCATCATATGCCCATAAATTTGGCGTCATAAGTGATGTTAAAAAGTCGCCATGCATAATATAAACCTATAAATTCCTATCAAGATATATATTCCTATTCTCCTAATAAAAAACATGAATCACATCGATTACCACCAAAAAACTAGCACATAGTTAATTTAATTTCATTATGTCAACCTTGTGCACCCATATAAGTCCTATTAAAAACAAAAAATACATAAGCATGACCCTGGTAAACCTCTGACTCTCGCCAGTTCCCCATATTACACTTTCCCTATGAGATCAATTGCATGCACCTGGCTTCAATCCTGATAGCATGATGCATGTCCTCTCTAAAGAGATGCAACCACAACTAGTCACTAACCCCAGTGTTGGGTATCTCTATCCTTATCACAGGATACACATGAAATAGAATCATAGCTACCAACTCCTACTCAAGTCCCAATCCAACATTAGATCCCTATGTCAAAATAAATTCCTAGATAACAGTTTCCCTTGAATACTTCCAGCAGAACCTCTCTAAATTACCCATCAGGTCACATGCTCGACACTCCATCAGAACCAAATCAAAATAGTTCAAAACATGCACCAGCTAACCATACTGGAACACCACTATCGAAGAACTAATCCTCAAGGGCATAACCAAATCCATTTCTTAACTTCCCTACTAAGACTTCTCATGTTCCTACTTCCACATACCTGTAACACCACCTCTATGATCACCCTATGTCATAAATCGGGTCGAGTAGGAACCATCTGTCAAATTAACCTCAAATATTCCTACCTAATTACTTACCTCTAATAACAAGGTTAGTCTAATGATATTCACCTTCACTCTGATGGAATACCACAATCCATCCATGAATCACATCACTCAATAAATAAAATTTCCATCTATATAAGGATCAAAGGTATAAAAGTCTTTGAACCTTTATACATAATCCATTGCAAACATGTCTCCCTATTGGATTATTGCGAACTCGAGGTCTTGTTATTCCCATAACATATCAGGGGAGAAGTGCTCAAATAAAATAGCCTCAAAATCTATTACAGTCATTCCCTAATGTATGCCTCCATAAACCCTTATGTCCCACCCACACTTTTACAGCACTCTGAGAATATATGTATCCATTTTCACCCTCTTGCCTAGGGGTGTCTCGAGATGGTAAACCATAATCGACACAAAATTGATCAAAGTTTTAGATATATATGGTCTACTTTCACCCTAATATATTGGGGGATTCCAAGACTGGTACTCCCACTTCATATAATCCTTTGATTGATCAGCTCCCTAAACTCCCTTGTTGATTCCTTGTATGAATTTTAAAAATATTTCTATGACCTATCCATATATCCATGGACCAAAATTTGACATCCGTTAAGGTTTCCCAGCATATGTAGGATCCTATACCTATTCTCACGATCATCGTGACCCTTAGGAGCCGAATCCTGACCCTCAGGGGCCTCATTCCATTAAGGGTTTTTTGGATCCACATCTCAACCCTCTTGATTCTCAACCAACATCCTTCTAGGTGAAATCACACTAAAAACTAAACACCATGTTCAAATAGCCACAATATTCATATATATCCAAAATAGAGAAAATTATAATAGGAAACACATTCCCCATACCTACACTTCCCTACATCATCCTAATAACATGAAATCTGGACTCATGGTCGCTTATCTACCAATAATAGAGTAATGTATCATATATCATCTATCCTCATGTCCCCTTGTCTACCCATATCATATTTGGGCATTACATATCATCTTCATGAGATATCATTCACTTTTAATAGCTGAGTATAATTCCACCAAAATGGATAATTATGAAAACACTAATTATCTATTAGTGGAAAATTTAATATGGATCACCCCCTTTTCGTCATCTATTCCTACCCATGTTATAGTTAGAGTTATACATACTATATAAACATATCATGACATCTGGTATCATCATGAACCATATACTTGGGCCACATTAATATAATGTCACCAAAAAGATAAGCAGGAAGATGCATGTTCTCTTTTTATTGACACTTTAAATATCCCATCCCTTCTTACTTCATTCCATGTTCCCAGTTGGGATCATAAAAAAGAATAACACATATGCTTTTAAATTCCACTCTTTATGTGTGATCAATACTATATTACTATACAAATAAAAGGGTCAAAATCACACAATCGAATCACATAACACCCAAGTGCACCACACATGGTAAAAATCAATCAATGATAAAATTTAAAATCATAACATCCACTCCCAAACGTTATAAAATTTTTACATGCACTGTGAATGGGACTTTTGGAACGTAAAAATGAACACATAACCATGTTAAGAATACATCATAGCCTATAGTCCACGGTATCCAAAATAGTAAGATAAAAAAGGAAAATATACCCCTATGATACCATTTTAACCACACCAACACAATATTCCACTTGACCAATGCTTTGGTCTAGTGATCCATTAGACCTTAGGTGCACCTACCAATACACTAAAGGCTATCAACTAGTAGAGAAGGTTTGATTAGGATATAGTTGGGACACTATACCCTCTTATGATGATAATGATAATGGTCCATAAATATATAACACAATGGAAGAAGGACAAAGATAGTAAAAGAAACAATATGTAAAGACCTAAAAATTACATGTAATTTTTTTAATATATGGGAATTTTACGAGTCCATGAAAATTTATTGCACATGATTCTAAGGCCCGAACTTCACTGAATGAATTTCTGAACTTTTTTTGGTTACGTTCAATAAATGTATGAGCGGGTTTTTGTAACTTTTGAACCAATGCACAGAATTGAAATATGAGGGCACCGTTGGACTAACAGTGCTGGTATTCTTTTAAGGGGACCATTACCTCAACCACAGTACATCGAGGGTGAAAGATGGAATTTGGGTTTTTCAAGGAAATAAAAATAAAATAAATCCTCCAATTGGGATGGTTTAAAGGTGGGGACCACCTAAACTAGACCCCCCACATGTCTATTATGGAGGTGGGGACCATTGAGCCTAATACCCCCATTTTGAATTTCTAAAGGTACGGACCACCCAAACCCTCATAATGGGAGAAAACATTCAAATCCCCATTCATTATTTTGCTCTATTAATTTGATCCAATAAAATTGATACAATTAAATATGCCAACAAGACATTTAATTGTTAGTTCCAACCAAGAATTCATGAAATGTGTTGGCATTTTTAACTGTTCCACATTATTAATATTCTTAATTCAAATTAATAAGTTGGATATTTCCTCATTTTGATGGAATTGGGGAAACTCTTGCCAAAGGGAGAATCTTTGGAGAATTGTGGAGAAAATCATCCTCCAACGAAGAACGCTCTCGCCAATGATGACCATATTCAACTACGACGAACCTATGAACGAGCCTGGGATCGAAGGTTTGTGGCAGGCATGACGAACATCAACGTCTTGGAATTATTTCATACGCCAATATCAAAAAACCTTCGAGGTCGGGTGATTGTTTGAATTTATCCCCCTTATCCGTTCTTGATAATTAGTCATAAAATTAGGATGATATTATAGTCACTTACTACCGCTCTAACGCAGAGAGTGTGGGACACAAAAACATGGTATGAACTCTCCATAAATCTTGTGTTTAATTGTCATTTTCTTCATGATAGAGGAGGATGACAACCAGCCTCAGTGGGGCACAAGAACGACGGTGGACAGCCCGCCAGCCGCGACGATGGCGACGACGCAACTGCGCAGCCCACGACATCTGCCACCCATGGCCTCGTGAAGTCTGCACCCTCCACCACCCACACCCCCCACCGCCTAGTGGCCCTCCACGGCCCCCGCGGCCACGCCGCCCCATGACCCTCTACGGCCTCACCACCCTGCGGCCCTCTGCGACCCCCGCGGACTTTGCTGTACTGTGGCCCTCCTTGGACCCCATGGACTCACTGCCTTGTGGCTCTCCATGGCCCCCACGGCCTCACCATCCCGCATCCTCGAAAACCTCACGGTCTCGCCAACCCGCGACCCCTGCGGCCTCGTCACCCCCGCGACATCTGTGCTGCCCTCGCTGCCTCGTGCTACTCCGCGGCCCCCGTGCCACCTAGTGCAGGCTGTGATGGATCTGGAGGGCTGGTCCGGAACCATCGGGCCAGGTTGACCCAAACCGGGTCGGGTCAGCTCAAGATGGTTCGGGCCAGGTCGAACCGAACCCTGACCAGCTTTGAGCTTTCACTCTATCAGCCATAGCTTTGGCACCAGGCGTCCGTTTGATAAACCGTCAATGGCGTTGTAAACCATGGAGTGAGATTTTCCCTTTGGTATAACCCAATTATGATTTAGATATACTTGGGATATGATCAGGTATGATCTAGCACAAATCAAACCAGGCCCTCATGACTAAAATCCTGATAAATTTCAGACCGAGTGTTCGATTGATGCACCGTCTTTTGTGTTGAGACCCCTATGACGTGGTGGTCCTTTGGGATAATTTTTTTGTGGGACATCATGGAAGTTGCTGTATAGGCAAGTGTCATGATGAGTATACCCTTCCAGAGATGATCAAGCTTAGTGCAGGAACCCCATAGTTGGCAGTGACGTAAAGAATGAATAGTGATCCTATGTGGGTCAGCACCAGGCGATCTTATATGGGTCAACACTGAGTGATTCTATGTGGGTCAGCACCAAGCGATCCTCTATGGGTCAGCACCGAGCAATCCTATGTGGGTTAGCACTGGGAGATCATGTGTGGGTCAGCACCTAGCGATCCTGTGTGGGTCACCACCGAGCGATCCTGTGTGGGTCAACACTGAGCGATCTTGTGTGGGTCAGCATGGAGCGATCTGGTGTGGGTCAACAATGAGCTATCATGTGTGAGTCCTCATAGAGCAATCCTATGTGGGTCAGCACCAAGCGATCTGGTGTGGGTCAGCACCAAGCGATCCTGCATGGGTCAGCACCAATAGATCCTGTGTGGGTTAGCACCGAGCGATCATGCATATATAAT
Source organism: Viscum album (assembly GCA_963277665.1). Classification (NCBI taxonomy): domain Eukaryota; kingdom Viridiplantae; phylum Streptophyta; class Magnoliopsida; order Santalales; family Viscaceae; genus Viscum; species Viscum album. The sequence goes on along the minus strand of OY728164.1, from coordinate 1,403,939,069 downwards.
CACCTAGAGATTCTATTTGGGTCATCACCAAGAGATCCTGTGTGGTTCAGTAGTATATCCTCTTAACAGAGTATGATTATTCAGTAGTTACATCTAATCATTTGTACTTATGTACCTAAGTTATACCTGGTGTGAGCTGAGTCTGTACCTGTGTGATAATATCCTTCGTGGTAATACCTTGGTGGTATTATTAAAAGTGGTATAACTTTGTGGTACTTACCTTCATGGTATTCCTTTTTTTTTTGGAACAGTTGATCTTTGGGATAATTAGTTGGGCCTTATGATTCTTCTTGTTTGAGATGGGTTTACATGATAACATTGTTATATGTATGGGCATATACCTAAGTAGGGTTGTCAGTTGCTTTCATGCTTTTTGGTATATCTTTTGTGGATTTGTGAGACCTTGAGGGTCTTGGGGTCCCTACTAAGTATCGTTATACTCACCCCTACATGGGCCACGCCCGCACCTCGTTGTGTTTGGTGCAGACGATGAACAACACTAGCTGAGGATGAGAGCACCGGGACTTGAGGTATCTCAGAGGTATACCTTAGACGAGGCATACCATAGAGACGACAATTCAAGAGTTGTACCTACCCATTAGGTAGGATCCTCAGCGGGTGATCACATGAGCTATTCCAGTTTAATTGTACTATCAGTTTCTTGTACTTTCCAATTTGGCTTATATTCTAGCCCCATTTTGCTTACTGCTCTCTCTCTTTAACTATACAGTTTTCTTGACTTCAAATCTTGATGTGTGCTTGGTTGCTTGTGTTTACATGTTATAAATGCAATTCCGTCTCATTTTTAGGGAATACACCTTTAGTTCTAGTCGCCTGCCCCTAGCCTACAGATGGCTCGCTTGGGGTAGTCAGGGCACATGCCTTGGTGGTGGTTCGTGACAAATTAGTATTAGAGGAGTCGATTCTACCGTATACCATAGGACTCTGATCTTTCTTTTTATGGAAATAGTGTTAATCATAGTGAGTGTGGTTATCAGTTTAGAGAATCCAATGTTGGTGCGGCGGCCGACGTATCCATACACCAGGACCATGACTTCTGATTTCTAACTCAGTGCACGAAAACACTGATTGAGTGTGTGTTTTAAAGAGTTTTGTTTGTGATATCTTTGAGTCAGATCACCAGGTATAAAATTTTGATCACGGTGCACCTGTTTCATTTCAGGATGCCTCCACACAGATAACCATCTAGGGTTCTGGATATAGTATGCACAGATAACCCACTAAGCGACGAGGCCTTGGTGTAGGGTCCTCTTATAGTGGAGGCACCAATTGTACCATTACCACTTGGGCCACCAATGCCACCAGCCCCAGTAGTAGAGGGTGAACGCCGCTTTAGTGCGTTTCAGGAGTTCCAGTGACAAAGGCCACCCAGGATCAGGGGAGAGACAGACCCACAGGTGGCTGGGGATTGGATGGAGGTCTTGGTGAGAGTCTTCCGACTAGTAGGGACACTAGTCGATCTCATGGTAATCCTTGCCACCAGTTTTCTATACTAAGTAGCTGTAAGATGGTGGATCTTGATGCTCTAGGTTCATGAGGAGGTGATGCTTCTCTTGGAATACTTAGATAGCATATTTCGGGCAGAGTTTGTTCCCGCGACTCTTCGCGCAGTGCGCATACATGAGCATCTTCATTTGCAGCAGGGAGTCATGATCGTTTCTCAGTACTCAGCATGGTTCACTGACCTCTCATGCTACTCCAAAGATATGGTGTGAGACCCATGATTCAAGGCCCAGACCATCAAGCAAAGGATCAGGGCTTCGATGATTTCTCTTAGCATCCTAACATAGGTGGGGGTGTTAAAGAGAGCCCTCTTAGTGGATAGTTTCCTTACTGAGTAGTCACCAGCAGCGAGACCCACCATCGGACATCACGTAGTAGAGTCTTCAATATCTAGAGGCAGACAGATGTCGTAGAGGTCCAAGAGGACCAGACCTACTGGTGGATGACTGCATGATTCCGGGTTGGTTTTGTAGGGCACCTGAGACATAGCCAATCATGAGAGGAACATGTAGTATTACATATGTGGTGGGCATGGTCACTTGGCTCATGACTGTCCGAACCACCATATGGATGATCATTAGACGATTGAAGGACCATCCAGGCAGAGACAGAGGTTCGACCAAGGAGGTCCGTAGGGAGTAGGCAGACGTGGCAGAGGAGTTGTCCATGCAGCTAGCGGTGGGTGATGATTTGAGATGTTACCACCACCACCACCACTAGATGGTCCACCCCGACCACAAGGAGTAGGTGTAAAGGGGCGATCTATACTCTAGGTAGATGAGTCCTATGACCATGGCATTCTAGAGATGATACATGGTATGATGTATGTCTACTCCACCTTAGCTGCAGTACTTATAGATACAGGTGCAAGTCATTCTTCTATTTCCACTTCCCTTATTTGGAGCTCGGAGATTCTGATGGAGCCTTTGGATCAATACATATGGCTAGAGACTCATATGGGAACGAATTCGATGATTACACACTGGTTCCAGAAGTGCGAGCTTACTCTAGTAAGCGATAGTTTCAGTTGGGATCTCCTAGTAATGGCTTCGTGGCCTTACGACGTCATCATGGGTATGGAAAGGTTATCCACAATCCATGCTCAGATTGAATATATTATGTGCAAATTGCATAGTGTCCACATAAATGGGACCAGTTTTACCTTCACCAGTGAGAAGGGAACCGTTGCAGAATAGGATGGACTTTCCCAGAGGAGAGTGTTGTGGATCACTCAATAGTTGGACAACCTTACCCTTGGAGCAGTTGATGTGCAGAGTTCATGTTATCCTATAATAGTGGACCGTACGCGGATTTCTTACTTGATGATGTTTTAGGTCTACCTTTTCATAGTGTGGTGGAAATTTACGTTGACTTGTACCCCGGGATGGCACTGATATCTAGACCAGCATATCAAATGGCTCCTACGGTGCTTCGTGAGCTACGGGTACAACTAGAGGACCTATAGGGGAAGGGATTCATTTGGCCCAGTGTTTCTCCTTGGGCAGCCCCAATTTTTTTTCCAACAAGGTAGTTGGGAGCTTGAGACTTTGGATTGACTATAGGTGCCTGAACCCGGTGACCCTGAAGAACAAGTACCCACTTCCACGGATTGACGACCTCTTTGGTTGGCTGAATGGAGCACGGTGGTTGTCGAAGATATACCTTAGATCAGGCTATCACCAACTTAGAGTATGAGAAGAGGATGTGAAGAATATGGCTTTCATATGTCAGTACAACCACTACGAGTTCTTGTTTATTCCATTCGGAAAGACCAATGATCCAATAGTGTTCATGGGACTCATGAAGAGGATATTTCAGCCATACCTTGATCACTTTGTAGTAGTCTTCATTGACGAAATTCATATCTACATGACTACTGAGGAGGATCATGCCTATCATTTCTAGGAAGTACTTGACACACTCTGAGAACACCAACTTCATGGAAATCTCTCGAAGTGACAATTCTGGACCCGAGAGGATAACTTTGAGGAAGATTTAATATTGGAGGTTAGAGTTGCAGTGGATCTAGTGAATATTGAGGTAGTAATTTCTTGGGAGCCACCTAGAAGTGTGATAGAGGTATAATGTTTCTTGGGTTTGTCTAGATACTACCAGATATTTGTGCCAAATATCTCCAAAGTTGCAGCACCTTTATCAGGGTTGATGAAGAGGGGGAAACCCTTCATGTAGTCTGAGAGATTTCATCAGTGTTTTCACGAGGTGAGGCAGAGGCTGACTAGTGCCCCCATCGTGAGGCTTCCAGATGAGGGTGAAGGGTACATAGTCTACAACGATGCATCATTAACCAGACTCAGATGAGTTCTGTTGTAGGAGAGAGAATTGATCACATATGGTTCTTGGTAGTTGAGACAATATGAGAATAACAATGCTACCCATGGCCTAAAGTCAGCTCTTTCTGTCTTCGCCTTGAAGATGTGGCAACATTACTTGAGGGGCGTGCATTTTATAGTATAATCTAATCACAAGAGTCTCAGGTATATCTTCTCTCAGAATGACCTAAACCTAAGACATCCATGTTGTATTGTGTTCTTCCTGGAATATGACTTCAAGATAGTATATACTCCTTGGAAATGGATCGTTGTAGCAGATGCACCCAGCAGGATGTCTGGTATATAGCTACTACGTGAGGCGACAGAGAAGTAGGCAGTTTTGAAGATATCCATTGTGGATCGAGATGGAGAATCTTTTATTTAGTCTCTTATAGTCACTCCCCCACTTCCTTAGTGAGTTAGAGAGGCACATTATGGGAACACTGATTGCTAGGATCGACGTGCTCAGATATCCACAGGGCAGGAACCTAATGAATTTTCTGATGGTGGGGAGAACCTCAACCTCTTTAGAGGATATTCTATGGTACTAGTGTCACTTCAGGAGGAAGTGATGAGTGATTTCCACACATCCCCTCTAGTAGTACATCCAAGAGTGGTGAAGATGTACCAGGATCTCCAACGATTGCACTGGTGACTAGGAATGAAGAAAGCAGTTGTAGAGTTTCTCTCTCAGTGCCTCACTTGTTAGAAAGTGTTGGTGGAGAATCATGTATCAGCAAGCTTGGTTAAGCCTTTGGAGGTCCTAGATTGGAAGTGGGATGGGATATCCATGGACTTCGTGACAGGACATCGTTGTAAATCCAGGGATCATGACTCGATTTGGGTGATCGTCGGCCGACTCACCAAGTCTTCTCACTTCCTACTGATTAGAGATCAGGGTTCAGTAGAGATCTTGGGACACCTATATGTACAAGAGATTGTGCATTTACAAGGATTACCCTCAATGATTATCCGCGATCGTGATGCATGTTTTACTTCCTGGCTATGGAAGGGGTTGCATGAGACTTTCGGGATGCAGCTTCGTTTGAGCACCACCTTCCATCCTCAGACGGATGCTCAGACTGAGTGGACTATTCCGAACCATGAGGAAATTTTATGTGCTTGCGTCCTCGACTTCGGTCACAGTTGGGGGGATCACTTTCCTTTGGTGGAGATTTCATACAACAACATATATCTGTCCACCATTAGGATACCACCTTTCAAGAACTTATATGGGTGACCATGAAGATCACTTTGTGCTGGACTGACCAAGGGGAGTCAGCACTAGTGGGACCAGAGATGGTGCGGGCTACCATGGAGAAGGTTTAGATCATCCATAAGTAGATGATTACTTCATAGAGTAGGCGGATGTCTTATGTTGACAGGAGATGGAGACATTTGGAGTTCGAGGATGGAGACCATGTATTTCTACATGTCTCACCCCGATGAGGTTTACAAGGAATTGGCAGAGGTGGAAAGTTATCTATGAGGTTCATTGGACCCTTCCAAGTCCTCAGGAAGGTTAGTGAGGTGGATAATTGCTTAACTCTTTCCCCTCAGTTGCACTAGAAGCATGGAATCTTTCATTTATCCCATTTGAGGAGATATGTGCATGACCCATCCCACGTCATCGACCACGGCAAGCTTGACATTGACAATGGGGAAATGTTTTCGGAGGATCCAATAGAGGTTGAAGATTGACATGATTGGGTCCTTCGTGGGCAGTCAATACCTCTAGTGCACATTCATTGGCAGTATTTGAACCTCTAGCCGATCATATGGGGGTGGGAGGCTTAGATATGAGCTCAGTACCCCCACTGGTTTTCCTAGTTTTGTGATGTGGTTTAGGAGGACGTAAATCCCGAAGGTGGGGAGAATATAAAGACCCATAATTTCAATGCAACTGTATTTTTAAATATATAGAAATTTTACTGGTCCATGAAAATTTATGGTGCATTATTTCGAGGCCTGGAGTCCAAGAAATGAATTACAGAAATTTTTTTCAGGTACGTTCAGTAAACATACAAGCATGTTTTTTTAACTTTTGAACCAGTGCTCGGAATTAAAATTTGAGGGCACCATTGAACTTACAGTTCCAGTATTCACTTAAGGGGACCTTAACCTCGACCGTCGTTGGTCTAGGGTGAATGATAGAATTTGGGTTTTTTGTGGATGTATATATAAAATAAAATTAATTTTCTTTTCTTTTTCTTTTTACTGAAACCACCCATGTGGATGGTTTAAAGGTGGGGACCCCTTAAACTAAAAACTCCCAAATGTGTGTTATGGAGGTGACGACCACTAAGCCTAAAACCCCCATTTTGAATTCCTAAAGATGGGGACCACCTGAACCCTCAAAATGGGAGAAACCTCTCAACTCCCAATTATTTTGTTCCTCCATTAATTTGATCCAATTAAATTGATACAATAAAATATACTAACACCCCATTTAATTGTTAGAGCCAACCAACGATTAATGAAATTTGTCAGCATTTTAAATTGTGAAAAAATTAATAATATACTAAATTTTGATTAATAAGTTGGCTATTTCATAATTTTGGTGGAATTGGGGAAACTTTTGGCAAAGGGATAAGATTTGGAGAATCATGGAGAAACTCATCCTCCAACTAAGAACACTCTCACCAATGAGGAACGTCTTCAAATACGAAAAACCGATGAATGAGCATGGGATTAGATGTGTGTGGTGGGCATGAAGAACTTCAACATCTTGGAATTAAATCTTGCGCCAACATCCACAAAACTTTGAGGTAGGTTGGCTATTTCAATTTATCCCCCTACATGCTCATGATAATTCATCATAAAATCAGGAAGAGATTATAGCAGCTTGTTATCGCTCAAACGCAGAGAGTGTGGGACAAACAAACATGGAATGAACTCTCTTCAAATATTGTGTTTAATTTTTGTGTTCTCCGCAATGGAGGAGGATGGAAACTAACCTCTGTGGGGAATGGGAATGGTGGATGACACCACCGCTAGCCGCGATGAAGGCGACGATGCAACCGCTATGCTTGCGGCCTCCGCTGCCCGCGACCTCCCCCGCCCCTCGGCCTTGCGCAGTCTGCAGACTCCGCTGCCTATAGCCCCCCCAACCCAGCAGCCCTCTCCAACCTACGTGGCATCACCGCACAACAGCCCTCTGCGGCCCCTCTGCCCCACGACCATCTCCAGCCCCCGCGGTCTTGTCGTCTCGCGGCCTCGCAGCCCCCGTGGCCCCGTGGACCTTTGCAGCCCCAACGGCCTCACCGCCATCAAGGCCTCTATGTCACCCTTGTTTCCCCGTGCCTCTCCGCGGCTCCCACGCCACCTAGTAAGGGCTGGGCTGGACCTAGCGGGCCGGGTCGACCCAAACCGGGTCGGGTCAGACTGGACCTGAACCAGCTACGAGTTTTTTGATCTATCGTCCAAAACATTGGCACCAGACATTCGTTTGATAAACCATAAATGGGAATGTAATCCTTAGACTGAGACAGTCTTTTGGTATACCCCACTTCAGATTTAGATAATGTTGGGATGTGGTTGGGTAGGACGGAGCACGAATCCAACCTGGCCCTTGGGAATCAAAAGATAATAACGTACATACCGGGCATCTGATTGACACACTGTCTATTCCGTTTAGACCCCTATGATTTGGTGGTCCTTTGGGATACATTTTTGATGGGACCTCATGGGATTTGAAGTATAGACCAATGGATTGATAAGTAAATCATCCTGGAGATGAGCAAGCTTAGTGCGGGAACCAAGTAGCTGGCTGTGACCTAAAGAGTGAATAGCGATCCTGTGTGGATCAGCATAGAGTGATCCTCTATGGGTCGGCACCAATCGATCCTCTTTGGGACAAAATCGAGTAATCTTGTGTGGGTTAGGACCGAGTGATTCTGTGTGGGTCAGCACCGAGTGAACCTCTGTATGTCTGCACCTAGCGATCATGTGTCTATCATCACTGAGCAATCCTGTGCGGGTCAGCACTGAGCAATCATATTTGGTTCAGCATCGAGCAATACTATGTGGGTTAGCACCAAGCGATCATGTGTGGGTGTGCACTGAGTGATCCTGTGTGGGTCCCCACTGAGCGATCCTGTGTGGGTCAGCACCCAGCGATCCTGTGTGGGTCAGCACCGAGCGATCCTGTCTGGGTCAGCATCGAACGATCATATGTGCGTCGTCACTGAGAAATCCTCTGTGGGTTAGCACATAGAGATCCTATGTGGGTCAGCACTGATCGATCTTGTGTGGGTCAGCAGTAGAGACTCTTAACAGAGTTAGATGATTCAGTAGTTACATCTAATAAATTGTACTTTTGTACCTATGTTATACCTGGTGTGAGTTGATTATGTCCCTGTGTGGTACTATCCTTCGTGGTAATACCATGGTGGTATTATTCAATGTGGCGTACTTTTGTGGTACTTACCTTCCTAGTTTTCCTTCCATTGTAAAATAGTTGAGATTTATGCTAATGAGTTGGGCCTTGTGATTCCTCAGGTTCGAGATGGGTTTACTTGATAACTTTGGTATATATATGGGCATATACCTAAGTAGGGTTGTCATTTGTTTTCATGATTTGTGGTTTGTCTTTTTTGGATTTGTGAGCCCTTGAGGGTCTAGGGGTCCCAACTGAGTATATTTCTACTCACACCTGCATAGGCTATGCCCGCACCTCGTTGTGTTTGGTGCAGATGACAGACAACACTGAATGAGGATGAGAGTACCAGCACTGGAGGTAGCTCGGAGGTGGACCTTAGACGAGGTGTACTGTAGAGATGAATGTTTGAGAGATATACCTACCATTCATGTAGGAGCCTTGGAGGGTGATTATAGGAGATTTTCCAGTTTACTTGTATATTCAGTTTCTTGTACTTTCCAGTTTGGCGTGTATTATGGCCCCTATTTTCTTACTGTACTCTATATTTTACTATACAGTTTGCTTGATTTCGTATCTTGATGTGTTCTTGGTTTCATTTATTTGTAGGTTATAAAGGAAATGCCTCCCCAGTTTTAGGGAATACTCATTCGGTGCTAGTTGACAGCCCCTATCATATGGAAGGAGGGCTTGAGGTAGTCACGACATGGGCCCTGAGGGTTGCTCGTGACACAATAAAACATGGTTGAATCATAATAAAAATAATAGTAGTAAAAAAATCCAAATGGAAAAACCATTTTAAGATGAATAAAACTCATTAAAATTCATATATAAAAATATACAAGAAGGGTAACTCATGGTCGACCATAAATATATATACATGACTATAAAGAATCCAAAAATTAAAAATCCCTCTCAATGGAACATAACGTCTAGATCAACTTGAACCCATCCATATAAACTGATCACTGAGTTCCCGACCACAACCCTTGTCCTTTACCTGATCTTAGAGATAGAATGTCTACACGTGTCTTGAGGGGCCCATTTAGGGTGTTAGTATGAACTCAGCAGGCCACCACAAATGTGTGCTTATCTTACATCCATAAATATAGATTTTTTTTCATGTGTAAACAAATATCCACAACTCTTGCATGAAATAAATAACCATGCATCCCTTATGCTCATCATACATTAGAAAGTGTTTTCCTGCTTCATCTAACACCGGTATATCTCTAAATACATTTCCCCAAATATATACTTCCATACAATAAATTTATTCAAGAATATATTTTTAATTTTAAGGATTGATGGATTAATGACCTGGAACCACCTATATAATATAATACTATGGAATAACTCAGGATCCTCACATTAATAATGTACAAGAACCTCATGTTAACTGATGCGTCTTGTGTCCATAATCTAGTAGCTTGAATCTGACTATCATGCCTAACAATCAATCCCAAGTACCATTAGACTTTTTATCAAATATTCATTGTTTTCTTATCATTCTAACATCTCGTGGTCCATAAATACATTCCTCCAATGAAACATAATATTATATTTTTTTGATAGTCCAATGTCCAAGGCACGATGAGATCCACCATTTAGTAAAACTGTCCCATTGGCATCAATGCATATGGAGATCCTTATCCCCCAACTGAGGGTCTCAAACATCTCTAAATGTATCCAAACCACCAATAATGGCTTTATATAGTTATTAACATCTCTATAACTAATGGTCAAAACCATCCCCTAAAATGCATAATCTATGAAGGTCTCATCTAATAATGAGGATTCAACATCCTGACACAATGTCTTATTTGTGTGCACACAGAACCAATGACATGTTTGCCAACAATGGTGAGTGGAAATTACTAATAGTTTCTGAGATAAACCATTTTGAACCTTATTCTTTGTGTGACCATGTTACTATGTCATAATGTTCAACACCATTTCAAGTCACATGGGCCATGTCCTCATCTCGACGACCATGAAACCTTAGTCATATTGATCAAACTCACCCAAATAAAATTGACCCATTCCCAAACATTCCCATTGAAAAAAATATTTATATATACATAAAATTTTATTATATTGAAACAACTATCCAAAAGAACATAATTTGTCAAAATACCCTTTAGTCAGCTTAATTCATTAAAAGTAGCATCATCATACCCATAAAAATCTCAAGTTATGAATGAAAAATTAAAAAAAATTAATGTAATTTACGATTTCTCTTAAAAAACATGTTCATGTGTGTTTAATAACAATCCCATAACAACCATATTAAAACTGAATATGTTTTCACCACCTACATTATAATACTAGGTCATTGATCATCAAATATTGGACTCTAACTTGAGCTTTATGAATAAAAAATATGAGCTCTATAAGAACACCATAAAATTGGGGAAACAATATTTCATGGATTTAGCATTCCATATAGATAGACTAGCAAGGATGTGACACAAGTTGATTGAAGGCCTTACCAGAATTCCTTTAAATCACATAATAAACATTGATTTTGATATAAGTTAGAAAACATAGAACAAATTCTAATGTTTAAGTGTATTATTCTGTCAATATCTCCCTCAGTACCTCCTCTATCCAAATAAAAATAGAGAGGGTAAATCCCCATGTGGATCCTTCTTGTTGAAGCATTTCATTCTCATTTCTCGTTATGTATTCTCTAAACTATGTGAACAACATTCACAATGTTTATTTTATACACATCATGAATTCCTCAAGATAGTCCCCCCATGATTTTACACCCAACCGCACATAGTGTAAACCACATTCACATCATCTAAATATTATGTGATTTGAATTTATGGATAGAGTATTTTTCATTACCCTAGACTATCCATTTATCCTTCTATGTTCTCTAAAAACCTCTATAATTGCACCGAAAGTATAATTCATAGAAAGGATAATTCACCAAGCCCCTATTAATTCTTTTGATTTCTAGTTCACAGAAAGAATAATTCACCAATGAAGAAAAACTACAAAGGTAAAAATTTACCCACATAAAATTACCAGTTAAAAAATATGTGATATTATAGCACATTAGAAAATTTGTCATCATTCTCATTTTTTTTAACTATTTTCCTTATTACATGGTATTTTTGTGTTGTTTCACCTTTTTTACTATTTTTTAACTTTTATAATAAAATAATCATATGAAATTATTATCTAGTCATGTAATTTTTTTAAAATGAATGAAGAATTACCCTTCCACATTTTGTTTTAACATTTAATGAAAATTTATGTCACATATTGCAAGTGAGTTTAACCAAGAATTTGACAATAGTGGGTTATTTTAGTATTATTGCATATTTATCAATGATATGATCAATTGTATCTCTATAAAACCACTGATATGTTGTTTCATTTTGTGTGGGTTTTTTATAGAAAAATAATCTCATTTAATACATCCAAACCAATTTCAATTAACTAGAAAACAAAAACATTTTTTTCTTAAATGTCGTTTTATAGCAGTTTTATTAATGTTATTTATTCTTATGAAATAATTTTTTCTTATGATATTATCTATATTTGGTTAGTTTCAATATTAAAATAGATTAGCATATTCTTAGGTAACTTTTACATAGATGCTTTGTGCCCTTAATCAATAGGAAATAAGAAATAATAAATAATTAGGTGGTTGTGAAATGTAAAATATAATGGGAAACTTATGTCAGGAGTTCATGTTTTGACATATGGTAATGATTATATTAGTTTTTATAAATTTTATTACCAAGTTCATAGGATAGGTTTGGAAGATAGAATTGGCTAAGTCAATTTTTTTAAAATGACAAATATTTACTAGATCTAATGTTTAATGATTATCGTGAAAAGGTTTTCACAACAACATATACAAATTTACTAGTATTTTGAATCATTTATTATAATTCTAGGAAAAATTTTATATATCTTCTTGAAATTAATTCAGAGTTATTTTATGAGAAAGACATTTCCATGCTTACTGAGATTAACTCTTTGGTGTGGTTCTTATTATGCTCAACATACTACCGTGAATTGAATTTCATTTGAATGTTAAATCTTACCAAATTTGGTAATATCATCAATAATCATTTTATAAAATGAGACATTTCGGAGGGATGGAAATATTTAGGTCTCGGAGTGTCATCGCATCATGATTCACTATTTTATTACACCCTTATATCACATTTTTAAATATATTTTTTATTATAAATTACAAATTTCATAATAAACTACACTTATCAATTAAATAAAAATTTTAATTGTAAATATTTTTTTGAAATTAAAATATTAGTTGTTTTGATATATTCATTATTAGAGTAGGTTATTTGGAGAGCTGAAGAAGAAGTGGGAGAAAATGGGTAAAAATAAATAGAATCAAAAGTAGACATGTCCAATGATTATCATATTTTGAAAGAAACATTATATATAATTTGAATAAACAATTTGGGTGGATTGTTGAGAATGTGGGACATAACACTTAAGATGATATGAAATATCAATTTTTCTATTATCTATCTCAAATAATATGATCCTTCTTGTAAAGTAAATCTTCTTGAAGTTAACATTAAAGATTGTTATTTTTACTATATCACCAATTATTTATGTTCAATGGTTGAAAACATTTATCAGAGATACCTTCGAGATTCCATCCAAAAACACTTTTATTTATTCAAAGACTATATAATTCCATTTAATTTTCCCAATCTAAGCCATAAGTAGTAATACAAAAATAGGGTTCCAAAAACCACCATCCACCTTTCCTATAAATAGTAATAGTACAATCCTCATTTTCATGTCAGATTAGGGGGAATGGTTCTATAATTTTGGATAGAGTTATGATTTTTGTTATCCATTTATATGTTATGAATATAATTATCCTCATTGGTAGATATAAAATTAATAACGAATTCCCAATGATCCACCTCCTCGTCTAAATTATGATAAAAATAATGGGAATTATTTATCAGGATCTGTCAACTATTCTATTGAGTTATGACGCATCTATTTGAAATTAGTTTGGTTTTTTTTGTTTTGAAATACAACATTCATTTTTAACATACATTGATTTAGATATTAGTGCTTTTTTCGGGTTCAAGTGAATGAAATTCTATTTATTTCTAATGGATATGTGTGGTATTTTTAGTTTTTTCTTGTTTTATTATAATTAGACAACACGATAATCCTTTTTACCATAAATATGTCATCAAAATTATCTTTTGAATCTATTATATAGTGTATTCGGTTGAAACATGTATACATGATTTTGACATTCGATTTTTTTTCTAATTGTAATAATATTAAGGTTTAATGGTATACATGATTTTGGATAACCTCAAATAGAGACATACTAAAATCCTAAATGAATTTCTATGAAATATGAAAATAAAATGTTCTCTAGTGAACCTGTAATGAAAACCATCAAAATAGATCAAAAACAAATTCATTTTAAATTACCCATCAGTTTTTCCATTTATTTTTACTTGAAATTCATTTCAACCCCCCCCCCCCCCCTCCCCACCTGCTTTTGGATTTGTACAACTTATTGAAAATTCAAAAAATAATCCACAACAATCCTCAGTGTCAACCTTAAGAATTCCCTAGTATACATTTATTCTTTTAAACCAAAACTAATCTGACACTTTATTATATCATAATAAAATTTCTATTTAACTTTCATGAAGCACACCCATTTTTTAGTGTTAATATTTTAAAATATATTTTTACAATCTGTAAATATTTTTTGTTTTATATATTCATATTTTTCAAAATATTTTTTTCCAACAACTATTATATTTAGGTGTGACACATATATGATCAATGTGACTCACCTTGACAACAATTATTATATCCTAGTGTTTCATTTTTTTCTTCTCCAATTTAACTTTTTTCCAATCTTTAACATAAATTTCATGTGATGAACATTTGGATGACTGTTATGGAAAATTTGTAAATTTTCATTCATGATTATTAATTTAATTTTTTAAAATATTTTATAATTGATTGACTATAGATGACTATTACCATCTTGTAAAAGTTATATTCTTATCATAAGATTATTCCATTGTCATAAATTACATTAATGACCTACATTTTAATTTTTTTATCCCTTCAATAAAAAGAATCTTTGTTGATGAAAAAAAATGAGGGTCTTTCCATTTCTACTAATTCACACCAACTTAATCAATACATAGATTAATTTAATTTTATGGGAGTTTGAAAAATTATTTATATGGGAAGTCATTAAAATTATTGGTTCTATATCGACCAATTACACATCATGTTTTTCAATTATAAAGGCTTAAATAGAATGCAAACACCCCCAATCCAATCAAAGAAATTCCAATGTACACATTATTTTATAGTTAATTAGTTCAATAAATACATTAATTGTGTGTGAGAAGATAATACTACTTCAAGAAATAATATATGTATTTATGTATATGTTATATATTCCATTCATATAACAATAAGATAATATTATATTGTATAATTATATGTATAATTATTTTATAAAAGAAGAAAAGTAAAAAATAATAATAATATGTTATGTAACTGAAAATTTATATATTTATATATTTATATATATATATATATATAATAAATTAATGAACTAGGAATGAATCCTATTATGAGGGTTTTAGTGTTCTTAAGGAAGTGACCCGCCACCAGTTTGATTCCCACCCCAACTACGGGAGCCATATCTATTCCACTTCATCCCATTTACAATTTTAAATTACATATAGTGTCTACATTAATTTTCCATATTTTTATTATATAAAATATGATATTTTTATAAATATTGAATTAATATAAAACAAAATTTAAAACCCATTATGGGGTGGGATCAACTAATTTGGTAGGATTCAAAAGGCCTAGGCTTGATCCTTTCCAACTGACTTAATTCCACCCGTTTTCTCTAAAATAAAACCACATATCATGAATAATTAAATATCATGGTTGTCAAGTGTGTGTTTTGTTTTTATAAATATTAAATATGTAATGATAATGAAACTAAATATTGATTTGTATTGACCAGTAGGGTCTCCACCCATGGTCTAAAATGATCAATCTTGAGTCATCACGCCAAACTCAACTCCATTCAATTTCTTTTTAAATAAAATCACACATCATGTATATCCATTATTTTAATATTTTTTGTGGTTTATTATTATATATATTATACTATAATTCTAATAAAATATCAATGGTAAAAAATTTATCCTAGTGGGTTTGGGTAACTTGGGGGATCAACCCGTCGATGGTTTGAACCACACCTCATCCACTAGGTTAAAGTTTATCCGTTATATTTTAATTCATGTAAATTAATTATTTTTTTATATAACTTAATTTTGTGTACATTGTGTTTGAAAATATTAATTTTATCTTTTTTATCTTTTCCCAAGTTAAAAATAAAAAATATAACAATGAAATAAAAACCATCATGATTAAAAATTTATTTATTTCTTATTTTTTGTGTATTTTTTTATAGTTTATAAATGAAAATAACTAAATAAATAAATATCATGTATTTCCTTCATGACTTTTCTTAAATTATTGTTATTAAAAATGATAATTTAATTGTTAAGGGTAGATAAATTCATCAGTTCATTAGGACTTTTGTTTCCTTACATCTACTTTTTTTCTTTATTGAATGGTGTTTTTATTTTTTTCCCCAGACATTACTCTTTTTTAAATTATTTATAGAAATTAACAATTATATTTACTTATCATCATGGAACTTATTCAAAATAAATTCTATGTTTTCCTATTAAATTATGTTTTATCATTTATAAATAATTCATTTATTTGATATAATGTTATTTATAGAAATAATTTAACATGAGTATGTGATTTTTTTTATATTTGGTTATTTTTCAATGATATGATTGTTTTTACCTCTATAAAACCATTGATATTTCATTAATTTTTGTGTGAATTTGTTATATGAAATTCATGAAATTTAATATCTATATGCCTCATTTAACAAAACTATAATTTCATAACATTTTCTCCCTAATTGAAATTATATTTATGTTAGATTACTATTATTCAAATTTCATAAAATGTTTTACAATGAATTTGTTCCTTATCCGATTAGTTTCACTATTATATTAGACTTACCAATGTGTGTATACCAATTGCCTGACTATTTTGCACCCTTCTACATAATAAAACAAAAAACATATAAATTATGAGACGAGTGATTTAATCTAGAATAAATGGGGATACTGAGGTCAATATCTTATGTTTAAAATTCTGGGAATTTTATATTTTGTGGGATTTTAAAATTTATGACCAATGGTATATGGTTATATTCTTCGAATGAATCAGGTGAGATAAAAAGTTAAAAATGGAGTATATTTATATAATAAAAAAGTACAAATTTTAGCCTAAAATGGTATTCACACACACATGTTGGAATTTAGTTGTATGGTTGAATCACAGATTTCCTTACTATTAATAATATCATTCATCTCCTTACTTTTGTTTTAATACTATTTATGTGGAACTCATTTCCATTTATACTCAGATTAACTTGTTAGTGTGGTTACACCTTTACTCATAATGCTACCATGATTTGAATTTCCTATGAATATTAAATCACTTTATATTTTGGAATATAATTATGATTTAATTCTAAAATATGTATTTTTTCTGGAGGGAAAATATTTTGGTTTTGGGATGTGATCGCATCTTAATTCAATATTTTATTCTACCCTCATTGTACAACTTTAAAATTTCCTTATATTATAACTTTTACATTAATAATAAATTTCGCTTCCTATTTCATTTAATTAGATAATGTTAATAGTATTTAAAAGGTTGATTTCACGTGTTCGAATATTATAATCATAGGGGGAGGTGATTTGGTGGTCCTAAGAAGAACTAGGAAAAAATGGGACAAACTTTATGGAATCATACGCATACATGTCCACTAATTTTCATATTATAAATAACCAATGCATCCAATTGGGATGAAATTTTGTGAGTGGATCCCTAAGAATGTGGAAAACAGATTCCAAAAAGTCACATAGTCCACATTCCCCAACCATATACTATAAATGGTGTTAACATTTGAGGATTCTGAATATTCTCAAAGCCAAGATAATATCTAGATATTTTGATGATATCTGCAATTATTGATGTGAAATGGATGAATTTGTTTTGAAAAAAGATACACAACATTCACCCAAAAAACTTTTGTATTTTTCAAATCTTATATAAGTTCGTTTAATCATCCCAATATAATACATAATTGTTATTTCATAATCTCAATTCTAAAAACAACCATCCGCTTTTCCAATAAATAGGAACACTAAGACCTCATTTTCATGTTTGGAAAGGAAAAAGGACTATATCAATATGGAAATGGTTATGGTTATTGTCATCCCTTTAGAGGTTTTATATCTCCCAATACTCAAAATAAGAAGGGAAATAAATATATTATTTCAACAAGCCTCCTCTTACTCTCAATTCTGAGTTAAATAATTGGTACTCATTTTAAGGATGTTATGTACCAGTCAAGGTAATTATAGTATATCTATTAGCTACTTGTTATTTTAATTTTGTGTTATAAAAAAAATTTATGTTTTATGAAACTTTTATTTATATTTGAATTATTTTTTTAAATTGAATCTATTGATCTTTATTTCTAACTAATCAATGTGACATTTTGAGTGTGTGAGTTATGTTGTTTTTTTTATAAAATATAAAAAACACATTTCCCTTACAAAAATTTTATAATTAAATTTCCAATGGAATCTATTATACCAGGAATTAGAGATAAATATTGGCTATAATACTGTTACAATATAGTTTATTTTTAAAATCATTAATTTGAAGGCCCAGATGGCTGTTTGGATACTAGCTAACCTCAACCAATGACTTAATCCAAATCTAAATAAATTTCTGTGAAATATGAACTTAAATAGTTATATATCTATCTTGAAATGATTACATTATTCTAAATATCTCAAACCAAACTTTATTTTATAATGCCTATATTTTTTCACTTCTTCTTTTACATAAACTATTTTCACCCACTCCACTTTTGGTTTTCAAAAACTTATTAAAAATTCAAAATTTAAACAATTGATACTCCACGACATATAACATATGGTCTTCCTTATACTACCTCCAATCATATAAAACCTAATTAATTTGGCTTATTTTGACAATGTTATCACCCAACATAACCCCTACACTAGAAATTTATCATATAAAAAGAAAATTCATTAACCACATCACTATTACCCAACACCCAATGTTCATGTGAACCTCACTACTCGGTCTATCAATATTATATATTTTCACAAAAATGAACCAATTAAAATATAAAAAAATCCATCTAGTATGATTGTGTAAAGAAACTAGGAATTATATCCTAGATTTGGTTTTTATTTTATAACATTGGATCTAGATACAATTGATCACATCCCAATTGACTGAATAGTATAGTAGTCCTGGAAAACTAGATAAATACATAAATCATGAATTACATTTGAAAACAAAAAATACAGAAAAGTATTTTCTTTTATAATATCACTATTACCTATAGAATATCATTTAATATAAATAATAATACACTTTGTTAAATCCTAGGGAAATAAAACATAAGAAATGGGTGAGTAATAATTCATAGTAAGGGTATACATACAACAGAAGCTAATATATAATAAATAAGGCATGAATAATCTTGAAAGAATAAATGATGATCAAATAATTCCATACAAATAATCACCTAAACATGAAACTTGTCAATGTATATCATTAAAATTCAAATAATTACATGGACAACAATGATTGAATTCATAATTATGGAATGAATAATTCCATACATATTAAAAATACCATCAAGGCATCATTCCAATATATCCTCATATATTGGTATGGTCAATGCCAAATACTGAACTTATTTTGTCATATGATATTAACTAATGCATCACAGGGCTATGTATGTTTGGTCCCCACCTATCACGTAATAATTCCAATGAATTATTAATATGAATAAACAATACAACCTAATAAAATTGCCTTATAAATCAGTAAATCTATATATTTGAAAAACTGGAATACAAAATACAAATGCTTTCCTCAGCAAAACAGATCAAAAACCATCCATTGAAATATGATGGATCATATCAATATATTATATATATTAAAGAAGTATATTTATCAAATTATGTTTATATTAATAAAAATAATTTAATTATACCACCATAAATTTTCTTAATTAAAATAGCAATTTCACTTTGAAACTACATATTTAAATAAGAAAAATTTCAAAAATATTAAGAAAATAATTTTATATGAATATAATTTTTTAAAATTTTAGATATATCTTTTAATAATTGAATGATCATGATGGTATGATATTCTATTAATGTTGTGTTCATTAAAACAATAATTCCTCACACATTATTAATAAAATGGTTAACAATATCACGTTTTAAAATAGAAAACAAGATTCATTTTAAAATATTTTTAAAAAATTAAAACATGGGTAAAAAATTTCTATAAAAAATAAATAGATAATACTAAAAATGTTTTGAAAATTTTTATTGAAAATATTCACAATGATGAATAGTATACCTTTCAGAGTAGATAAACAAATACAAACTTAAATAAAAACATTATTTTGTTATATTGAGTACTTAAGGGGAGTAAAATGAATAGAAATTATTTAATTTATATATTTTTAAATAGGAGAATAAAATATAGAGGTTTTTTGATAAAAATATAAAACAATTCTCCCAGATGACACATATACATAAATAATCCCAAATAATATTGAGATTTTGAAATAAACTCTTACCTCAAGTATGACTTACTCTGTATGTATTTAAACATCATGAATAATAAATATTAATATATTATATAAATAATAATTAACCTTACTCATATATATAATACAATATATAACTTAAATATATCCTTATAACACCTTCTTTTTTATGATTGTTTATCAAAATCATTATTCATGGTTATATCTAATTCATTTTTCTTATAAGTTTAGTTTGATAGTTCTGGTTCTTGTAAATTGATCAAGGATACATCATATGTAGAAATTGAATAATTATATAAATATAATATATATTCATTATATATATATATATATGGAATCAACAATAAATGGTTGAGATAGGAAAATGAATTAAACTGCTCAAGGAGACGGTTGACAGTATGTATGCATGAATGTTATATTATTTTTTGAAAAAATGAAAAAAAATTAAATAATAATTCACCTTTAAAAATAATTATTATACCATATATATTATAAAATATATATTTTTTACCATCAATTTAATGGGAAAATGATGAAATAATCACATCACTTCGTGTAGGTGATAGTCCACACTTAAGCATGAGAGATATAATCTTTTTTAAATAGATGTAAAGGTTAGAAGATAGATATGATATTATAATTATATAAGAATATTTTTTTCACGTGTATAATATATATAAATTGATTCCATCAAAATAATCATCCCTGAAATATGGTGATGGAATATGAGTTGTATCTATACGTGGAGACAATGGTCCACACATACTCACAAGCAATGTTTTCGCTTCCCCTTTGATGGAAAATAGCATGGATAGTGGTGGGTTCATAATAACAATAATATTTTAGTATATTTTAGATAATTATTTCATTATTTTATGATAAATAATATAGAATAAAATGATGTAATCAGATAAGTAAAAAAGTTATTTCTTAAGATGATTGCCTCTCCTTTTAAAGTACTTATTTGGATCTCTAGATAAGGACCCTTAGGTTGGTCTTTTGAAATATAATAACCTATATTATTTGAATAAGGATGTTGGGGATATATTTTTGAAGATTTTGGTCGAACTAAATCACTAAATTATTGTGAAGAAGTTATGGGAGGAGGTGCCCTTTTATAAATGAGGTTAGCGGCACACATAAAATTTTTCAAAGTTTTAAAATATTGTTAATTCATTTTCTTTGTAAACTTTTTAAAAAATGACTAATATTCAATCATTGTACCATTATTCCTGAAATTAAATCATAATATGGGGTTTAATATATATTTTGGCTCTTTTAACCATTATTTTTTTAACCCTCAGTAAACATGTTTTTCCCTTAATCATGGAAATGATTTTTTCAATCTTAAATGGTTATAATTTTACATATAGGTTATCAATTAGGCCATTAATGGAAAATGGATGATATTTTAGAACAATTATAAAATTATTTGTCATATTTTAATGTTTTTATGATTTTAAAATAATTTAATAAATTTTTTATTCATAAAATCTCATTAATGGAATATTTAACACTATTCATTTAACTTTACATTAAAAAAAAGAATACAAAGTTGGAATTTTGATATAAACATTTCAAACATCCATAATATTTTAAATAAATATATGATATTTTTTTAACATGATAATTCATTCTATTATCTACTTTTAAAATTATTAAAACCATATATTTTATATTTATATTGATTTAATTAATTACTATGTTATCATTGTGTAATAATTTTAGATAAATATTAAATAACTAAATAATTAAAATTAGTTAATAAGTTAAATGATAATTAATCATTAAAATTCACATTTAGAACTGAACCTGACCTCCTTTTACCCTTATTGAAAAATATTAGAGATATTAAACTCAAGAGTGTTACATTTTTTTTTAAAGTAATATAAAGGTAAATATCAATGAAAAATGGAACAAAGTGGACATATATTTAATATCCTGATTTAAATTGATGAAATACATCCACAAAATAGGAAAATAGAAAGTTTTGGATAAATTTATAATCATTATCGAAAATTTTATCCACAATTTACATGTTTTACCCATATTGAGGTGACATATATTCACCAAGGTTACCATTCATAATTACTAATTATAAAAGAAACCTATTCAAAAGAATTATCCTCATTATTATAAATATGGGATCCATTTTTCATGATTCAATTTATATATGTGTTTGGAATTCATTTTAAAATAAGTGTTCAAAACACAGTGATCACTCATTTTTAGAGAAGATCATTTTTACGAATAAATATTGATTCATTATTATCCCATATATTATGAAAATCAATTGACTGAATTTATAATATATTAAATTCATTAAAATCATTCCTAATAGTTATTAATTTAATTTATTAAGATAAAAAAATGTTACAAATATAGAAATTGTATTTTGGAAAAGAAACTCCATTATTTTAAAATGATTTATATTTTCATTTATTATTCATTAATAACCAAGGAATTAATTTTATACATTTGTAGACCACACATTTTTAATTATTTATTTAGTCATATTCATGCCCACCTATCCATTAGCTATGTGATAAATTTCATATTAAATTATCTTATTTCAATAGTATATCACAATTCATTTAAACTTGTTATTTCATGTATAGAATGCAACCAAAGAAATAAAATTTTTTGTAGTTAACTATTTCATAATATCTCATGGTGTTATATTATACCCCCTTAAAATGAATTATTCCCTAAAAATTCAATCACTTATATATAATAAAATGAGGATGACTTTGTTTCATCACATCATGAGGTTCTAAAGTAGTTTCCTTGAATTTATAATTTCACTAAAAAACTTTGACCGAGTGTGTGTTATTATTTCATTAGACATTTCATGTATAATCCAATATCTCCACTAGTTTTTTTCTCATAATATATTTATTGCTCAAGTTTGACATACTCTAATTTTATTTAACATTGAGGATCTGGTATGTACTTCCCCAAGAGAGATAAATTTAATAAGTGGTGAACTTGGGAGTTATTTAGTGGAAGTGTCAGGTGATAAGATACCTTCCGGATAAGATAATAAATTTTGAATGAAATGATATATATAGGAAAAAGATGTCCCTTATTTATAAATGACATTACCATATTCCAATGATATATTCATAATAATACCTTATCACCCACCTTAAACTCTAGATCTTGCTGATTATTGTCAACATAATCTTTTTCTACATTGAGGGCCCTTTGTATATTATTGAATAGGTATAACCATTTCTCCCATTTCACTATGAATATTATGTCCCAATAGGTTTCTATATCCATCTCCATCCCAACACTGTGTATTTCTAGTATTTTCTCCCCACAGACTTACCATCTATTTGACGATGATAAGAAGTATTGAAACTCAAAATTGTAACCAGTTCTTTCTAAATGCTACAATAGGACTTCCGGGTAAACATTATATCCTAATCGGATGCAATATAATGAGGTACACGATAAAAACATACCCCTTACTTGATTTATATTGTACAAATATGATTATGAGATAAATCTTCTATGATATAAATAAGGTTTGATGAATTCATAAGGAAATAAACTATAACACAAGTAACATTATGGAATTTATCTATTTTGGGGAGTCCGATGAAGAAATAAATGGTGATGTTTTATCGTTTCCATTCCATCATTGGTAATGGTTATAACATCAGCTTATTTATATATCTATACTTACTTTTAATTTCTAACATTATTAATATTATTATGGATAGATTATTGAACATTCATCTGAGAAGGGTAATATCTTTCACTATTTTTCATGATTTAAAAATCCTTCTTGTAAAAATACACAAATATTGAATCTTTCTCGTCATCATGAAAAAAATAAAATCTTATTTTTTACTCATAAAATAATTAAACTTATTTTCCTTCCCGAGGTGGTATTGAATTGTGTAATAATAATTGCTAATCAACTCCAACCATATTCTTTAGAACATATTTAAGTCTTTCAATGTAAATATATCCCTTATTGTTTAATGAATAGTTTATATATTATAATATTCACCATAATGTTTATGAATTTTATATTCAATATAAAAATTATCACTACTAACTCAAAATCCTATGTTTGGTAATTTAGATCATTAATTATTTACTGGTGAGAGTGACATGCTTTCACCATCTCATTATGAATAAGTACACATCCCATACCCATATTTAATCCATCACTATAGATCAAAAACAATTCCTCACTATAGGTTTGTGTAATAATAGGTTAAATGAACAACAAGCAATTCCATGATTTTAATTTCTATTTACATTTATCTATCTATTAAAAATTAAACACAACTCAATACAATGTTGTGATTTGATTTCATAGTAACTATAAATAACGTATAAAGTGTCAATAGTATCCATCCAGGCTATGAAAACTATGGATTTCAATTCCCATGGTTGGTCTAGGATATTACTGAATAACTTTTTTTGTCTAAATTATCAACTAATATTTCATCACTTGAGATTATATGACCCAAGATAAAAATTCTGAATCCAAAATTCATTCTTCGTAAATTTACCATACAAGTACTCCTTTTATAGTCTATTATGCTCAAATATAAAATTTTCTTCATGATATTACTTTATCTTTCAATATGAAATATTATCATCTATAAAGGCTACCAATAAATGATCAAGGTAATCTCTAGATAATTTATTCAATAAGTCCATGGAGATAGCAAGATCATTGGTAAGTGCACATGTAATTACTATAAATCCATAATGACCATAACTTTTCTGGATAGTTATATCCTCTATCTTGATCTATATATGATGATACCTAATAAAAGATAAATCCTCAAAAATATAGTTCCCTCTATAATTGACCAACCAGGCTATCGCTATGGGGTTGAGGATGCTTTTTATTATTTTTAATTTTTGTTATGTTCCTGATAAATAACGTAAAGTCACAATGGCTCATATTTATTCATAAAAACAATTGATCCACCCCATGGTGATGTACTAGGCTGAATGAATCCATTTAAGAAATTCTGATGGATTTGATTCTTCAATTCATATAACACAATTGAGGCCATTCTATATGGATTCTTCAAAATTGACATATCTCTATGTATGATATTTGTTGAAAAATAAATTTCACAGTTTGGGGTAAAATGTAGTAGGTCCTTAAGAAATACATAATCATATTCCTTAATAGTATACCTATTTTCAATGTTGATTATCTCCCCAACCATTTTAGATAACTATCCATTAGTAATAGGTATAAAAACCCATTTAATGGTATTATTTTTAATTATGTTTTTATGTTCATCATCCCATTGATAAATGATTAATTAACAATTTAGATTATAGAATGTAACTTACCTTCACTAAAAATTGATATAGTATATATATTTATAGATCTAATAAAAAGACAAAATTAAATAAAATTAAACTAAATGAAGAATAAAATTATTAATAGGAATAACATTTCCACATACTTAAATTAGAGAGGAGTTACAGACTTTAGATGTAGTCATCCTACAATGAGCATTTTTCACTGCGAACTAAACTTCTAATTATTGATTAGGTGATGTGAGACCCTTATAATATTCATAAATTATAAAAAATTGGGTATAACCCCATTCAAATAAAACATTTACCATCCAAGAGTGGATGATAAGTGTACCTTTCACCACATCACTAGGTACATCCTCTTTGGTTGTATTGATTTCATAAGATTAGACTTATCCCTTTGGATTATTTCATGGTTAGTTCCCTTGAAATTTGGGTCATTGGTTTGAATAGTCATACATCAACTTATTTTTAAATCAGTTTACATTAATGAATTATCCATTATCCTTTCATTCATCATAATTATGAACTTTTTCTCAAAATATGAAGAAAACTCATTTTTATTTTAATTATAAACCTATGTCTATCCTTCCACAAGTATAAAAAGATGAAAAATTGCCATTTTTCGTCTTCCCCATATTAATTTGTTTCCACTTATTCTCTTAATTTTCTTCAAATATAGAAGACATGGAAATTTATTTCTTTATATTTTTATAATCCCTTCAATGAAATGATATATTTTACAGTTTTGGATAATTTATATAGTATAAATCATGAGATTAAATCCTTTTAAAGTTAGATCCAAGCATAGAAACATCTTTCGCTCCCATTTACCTTAGACTCTAGAATTTTCTCTTGATATCTTCTCATTATCCCATAGGGGATTTTTTTCAAAGAAAATTACTTTAGAATTTTTTCAATCAAAAATAGTTATTTCTTACTCGTCCATAATGTTTTTAATCAATGACAACTACTAATCTACACCCCCATGAGTTGATATACATTCTTGAAAACCTTCCCTTTTTCTTTACTTACCAAATAGAGAAATATATTTTCTTTGAAACTTATTCATTGGTATGAAACAAATGGATTTATGGTTGCATAGAATGATATAGTTTTTTATCTCTTGAAATGTTCTAACATTGTTACACCATGTTTTGGATTATCAGGAAGCTCTATATAGGGACAGTTATTATTCATAACCATAGTCAGTTTCCCTAATTTATTTATAATTTATTTAGTTATAGCCTTGTCTCTAGCTCTAGATTCATTGTTTGTCCCATGACATAAATCCCTATATGGGATACATGAATTGATACAATTTTCCTTCCTTTAACTAAGAACCTTTTCTAAATAAAGGAAATTATAAATAAGATAATAACATTATTAATCATAATTTATAATTTTAAAACTAGTGAAACAAAAAATATAAATTGAAAATTTATGCAAAACTAATCTCAGAATAATAAACCCCTTTTACTAGGGAGTATTATAAAATGATAATAATATTTTCAAGATCTATCATAATTGTTCGTAAATAAAATGTAAATTAATCCAATAACATCTTTCAAGAGTTTCAAAATAGGTGTATAGTAAGGGAACACTCTCCATGCACCATAATTACGATCATGATATACGCAACCAACTATTTTCAGGGTTATTACACATAGATTTATTTTTTCAAAAACCACAGACATGTGTATTATACTGATATGTATTTATGTCTAAAAATATCACAATATAAGACTTACATATACCTGAAGGTGTTACCATATATGTGGACTTATCTTCAAAGTCGATCATGGGGTTATGTTCCCTAATATATGTTTTCGTAAATCTAGATCAAAAGGTATATTATAAATATTCATTGATACTAACTATAATGACACAAAAACTTGTAGAAAAAATACAGTGGTAGATTTATTACATTTTAAATATATACAATTTATCCTATCCCAAAGAACTAAATAGTCGAGTAGTCTTGGAAAACTAGCAACATAGTTAAATCTGACATTACATTTGAAAACAGAAAATAAGGAAACTTATTTTCATTGATAAAATCATGAATACCACTTGGATGAAATTTTATATTACTCATAATACACTTCATGGAATCATATTTAATGGAAACATAATAAAATTGTAAACTTAGATGTTCAGTAATGGTGTGCATATAGTAGAAGCTAACATAGAATAAATAAGCAATGAATAATATGGAAGGTAAAATAATGATCATATAATTCCATATAAATATTAAAATAATCTTGTAAACTATCCGTGGATATAATAACTATTAAAATAATCACATGTAAGTCAATAAATGATTTTATAATGATTAAATTTATAATTATGGGCATCACAAACTTAACATTGTTGACTCATTCCATGGAATCTACTTAAATGTATAAGGAATCAAAAGAAATACCCATAGATTTTTTCTCAGAAGACCAAATGATGTATTGATAGGCTATGTAATTTAGTTCCTAATCAATCACTTAACAATTTCAGAGTATTAATTATATTAGTAAACAATACATTATATTCAATGTTCCTAAAAATTAATAATATTCCATATTGAAAGAACTAACATACATAATTATAATACTATCCTCAGTCTAACTGATCAAAAACTATTTATAGAGAAATTTTGGATATTATCCTTAGATTATATATTTATTAAATCATAAGTGTAATAAAAATTTTACATTTAGGAAAATACATTAAAATGTTCATCAAAAAGTTTCTTGATAAAAATGTCATTTTCCCTTCAAAATTATTTTTTTAAAATATTATAAAAGTCCAAATATTAATGAGAAATTTTAATTTTAAATAAAATTTTTATACTTATAATGGAATCATGAATTATTTTTTTGGTAATGATGGTGTGGAATTTTTTTTATTTCATTTATGTTAATACAATGAATCCTAACACATTTTCTGTAAAATTGTCAAAAGTAACTCATTCCAAAAATAGGAAGAATATTAATTTTATAAATAATTAAAACTCAAAGATGGGTAAATATTTATTTAATAAAACAATAGAGAATATTATAATATTATATAATAATTTTAGAGTAAAATATTAACAATCAATAAATATATTATCGACCTAGTATAAAAATGATGTAATTTTTTCAGAAAAAATGATTTTGGAATCATAAGTACAAACAGAAAGGAAACTGAAAAAAAAATTAACATACATAAATAACATGAGGATAAAAATATATTGGGATTAATATATAAATATCAAATAATTCCCCAGGAAAATACTTAAACAAAAACAATCCCAGCTAATGATGAGATTGTCAAATAAACTCTTACCTATGTTCCAATTTTCTTTTTATGGGTTTTTACCTATTGTATAAAAAGTATTGACCATATAAATAATAATTATACAAAATAATTTATATCATAGCATATATTGTTTACATATAACAATTTATCACCTTTTTCTTAACAATTCATTATCAAAATATTTGTTTTGGATGATGAATTTGATAAAACACAATTTTATTGAATATTGTATAGATAATAGATGATATAATTTTTCCACATTATGCAAAATATTTTCAATTATGAAATATTTGGGATTTCATCATTCATTTGAAAATTTGAATAAAATTCCAGTTTTACCATTTTAAAATGCATTGTAGTATTTAGGG
Source organism: Viscum album (assembly GCA_963277665.1). Taxonomy (NCBI): domain Eukaryota; kingdom Viridiplantae; phylum Streptophyta; class Magnoliopsida; order Santalales; family Viscaceae; genus Viscum; species Viscum album. Next base: position 1,403,910,071 of record OY728164.1, on the reverse strand, counting down.
CATAAATATTTTTTTCTAAATTATGTTGACATAAACTTTTGTAACTATTCTATACACATAATTGGATACAAATTCTATTCAGGGCATGTGAGATAGATCATGCAATTGAGTGGAGTAAATGGGCCATGAAGACAAAGAAGGACTGAACTATCCATATTGGAAATCACTTCACCATTTGGGCCATATCTTCTTAATACATGCTTGTAATGAGGCCAAATTTTAAGAGAAGCTCGGAGACATGACTATGCAGAAATAATCCTTATAGAAGGTAGGCCAATTTATGTGTTTTAGAGTCCAACTATGCGGTTCAAGTGGGATTAAAATATTTGGATGAATTTCCCATTCACATTTAATAATGTTTTGTGACCCTAGCCCTCCCCAAAAATATTTATAGGAATTTTTCACTATTTGGGAGGGCTGGTCGAGGATTTGGGAAGGTGTGGCTGAAAGGTTGTCTCTCAAGAACCTCTCACAACTCTTGGAAGAAGTAAGGCTTTGTGCAAACAGCTCTTCCAAAAAGGCTCTCCTCTCCAAACTCCTCATTGTATTTATTTTCTTTCATGTTTTTGTCTTAAATTTGTCTTCAAATAATCTTCTATTTTAATACCTTTTCTTATTCTATTAAGCTTTTTAATTGGGTTTGAATCAATATTGGAGATGAAATTGGGTTCTACCCTTTCAATCCTTGCTCATGCAAAATGTCTCCATAATGACCACACCGCACATGGACGAGTAGTTTTCTTAGTGATCGATCTATATTTTACACTCTTAATTTAATTATTTTCAATAATTGTGATACTATAATTCACTTAATATAATCCATGAATTATGTTGTTAAATTATACGAAACTAAGAAATAAATTTAACAATTAACACAAAAACACATGAGGTCGAGATTTTGTGTAAATTGTGAGAGCGCGATCTTAATCGGTAATACAAGACCACGCGGGATAAATTTTTAGAGGTCAAATATGATAACTAAACACAATTCATCCTCATTTACTGAATGAATATGTTCTCTAATTAACCATTGAACATAATCTAACCTTAGAACAACAATTAAAGCATGGTGAAGCGATTGCGTGTTCTAGAGCTAGCCTAGGGTTTAAGTAATTTCATCTTTTTGGTTAAGTTAACTCTCATAGGGTTCGAGGGTAAAACAATTAGGGGATCATAATTAAGTGGATATTTATTTAAATGATAATGATTAATAATTAAATGAATATATAGAGTTAGATCGATTATGCCTTTTAATATATTTTCTAAAAAACATCTTCTTATTATGCCTTTTTAATCAAACTTCATTTCAAAATTTAAAAAAATGCAATCATCATCCAGAAAACTTATTCATGTTTTATAAATGTTAAACAACCACCCCCACATCCTTTCATGTAGTCTTTTAATTCTATTTTGTTTTAATTTTAGAATAAATTTAATAAGTTTTTTTATTTACTTCCTCCTTTGAGAGATGACCTTGGTCAGCCACTATGTTGCACCTATGTACCCAAAAACCACTAATCATTTGAGGGAACCCACGATATCTCCTTTCAAGCTTATTCATTTTTCATATATGTTTTGGTTCATTAGTTTTTGTCTTTGCAGACGAATCATTGTTCAATAATCTCCAAAATGATAATAATGATATAAATATAATATTTAATCATAGTATATCTATCTATAATCATATATAAAAGTAGATATATCAAAATTAATTCCACCATTCATGGATATGGTAGGTTGTACATATGCATGAACAATGTTTTCACTTTTCAATTGATAGATAAAAAAAGGTAAATAATAATTCAACATTAAAAAATAATTATTATATAAAATATATATATTAAATATATCTGTATTACCAATAATTTAAAATGTAAATGATGGAAAAATCACATCGCTTAGTGGCGGTGGATGTCCACATGTATGATTCTGAGACGTTATCATTTTTTAATAGATTCATAGGTAAGAAGTTATATATGATATTATAATTAAGAAATTATAATAATTTCATAAATATCATATATAAAAATTAAAAACATCAAAACATCCATCCATGATTGATGGTGATGTAAAATTAATTAGATCACCAAGTGGATGTGGTAGTCCACGTGTATGCACAGTGATACTTTTGCATTCCATTTGATGAAATATTGGATGAATTATAGTGGTTTAGAAATTATAATAACAATTTAGTTTATTTATGAAACTTAATTTATAATTTTATGATAAATACCAAATATTATATGCAATTAAAAGCCGTAGTAACAATGATATTGGTAGGTTAAAGAGATTTTCTCTTACTTGAAATAACTCATTTAGATCTTCAATTAAGGATCATATAGTTGGTATATTGGGAATTCCATAACCATTATATTTTTTATCAGTGTGTTTGGTATATTTATTTTCATATATTTTTTGATTAAAATTTCTTGAAATATTTGAGTATTTTAGGGTAGTAGTTTCCCCTTAATAATTGTTGTGACTGACATGCTAATAATTTTTCAATGATTGAAAGTATTATTAAGTAATATTATTATAAACCTGGAACCAAAATGATTCATATTTCATGTTTATAAGGATAGGGTAAATTATAAAACCAACCAATGTTTTTTACTAAACCTTTTTTTTTATTTTAACCCTTATCATATAAGATTAACCCCCAGTAAAATTGTTGTCTCCATAACACCAATAACGCCCTTTTCAATCAAGAAGGGAAATAATTTTACTTATAAGTTAACTATTGGATCATAAATGGGAAATGGATGAACTTTTAGACATTATAATAAAAAATTTCCTATCTCATAATTTTTATTATTTTTAAATTTTTTAATAATATATTCATTTCCATAGGATACTTTTAATGACATTTTTGGAACTATTCATTTGATATGACATTAAAGGCACAAGACAAAGATGGAATTAGAATATAGATAATTAATTCAACCCTAATATTTCATATTAACATATTAAAATCATTGTACAAAAAGTCAATTATTTTATTAAATTTAGTTTTTTTAAAATCATTTATTTTTTTAATTGAATTAAATACTATGTCCACACTGTGTAAGAGTTTAAGCTAATTATTCAGTCCCAAAAAATTTATAATAATTATAATGGTAATAAAACTAATTAATCTTAAAAATGAAAATTTTAAACTAAACCAAGACTCTTTTTATCCTTGTGGAAAAATATTATATATATTAATGTCAAGAGTATAACATTTTGTTTTTATTCTATTCTTAAATTAATATAAAAATAATTATCAAAGAAAAAGGGAACCAGGTGGCCATATTTTTAGAAATGGATGTAAATTTTGGAACTAAATTCACCCATTAGGATAGAAAACTTATTAGATAAATTTATATGCCTTATCCTAAGGTTTTACCCCTCTTTTATCCACTATCCCTTTTTGAGATGACAAATATTCACCAAGGTTACTATTCTCAATGAAAAAACTAAATAGTACTATTTACCAAATTTTATTCTCATGATTAAAAATAATGAATATATTTTTCATGATTTTATTTCAATAATTTTATTAAATTAATATCAAAATAAGTACACAAAACATGATGAAAGTCATTTTTTAGAAAACTACATTTTTAAATGTAAGATATTATTTTTTTTTCTTATCACGGGCCAGGAAGAAACATTATATGAATTTTAAAAAATTATTGAATATAAAATATAAAAATTTCATTATAATCATTAAAAAATTGGTATTAATATAATTTATTAGAATAAAAATATATTACGAGCACAAAAATTGGTTTTTAGAATAAAAATTTCTTTTATTTTCAAATTATAGTTATTTGTATTTCTCATTAATTAGTTACCAATGAATTCATTTAATACCTTTGTGAACCATACATATATTCATAAATTTTTTTCTATTCATGTCCATCAATCCAATCGATATAATATATATGTCACATTAAAAAAATAATATTTTAATAGTATATCGCAGTTCATTTAAACTCATTGTTTCATGTAAAGAGGTCTAACCAAGATATAAAGTTTGTTTATAGTGAACTATTTAATTAAATATTAGGGTTTTATAGATTGTAACCAATTACCACTAATCCCACTGATCTTTGAATGAGGTTAGGTTATGTTAACTCACAAACATTTTATGTCACGTTCAAGACCATTCTCTTGTTTACATCATAAGATTGTATTTAGAAAATTATGTACAACATAAACAATAATAAAAAAACATGTTTAGTCATGTCAATACCATATTTCCACCCAGATATACCACTCAACTAATGATACCATGAATCATATCCCATTATTCATAGGCTCACATGCTGAGTCAAGTAGATAATCATGCCTTTTGTGCATCGTTAATTTATTCCCCACATGAAAAAACATTTTTGTCTTAATTTTCAACAAACTAAAAAGGAAAATATTACATGAAAATACCATATACTGGATCGCACCACCAGTTCTTCCTCTATAATATGAAGATTCTTCTTATACATTCATCTCTAAGGCATCGATGTTCCTATGTAAATCACAATGTAAAAAAATAATTCATTTAAAGGGAGTTATTTTTTTTATTAGAGGAGTTTATAGCCCCCTGTAATTTTATTAGTGGAATTTATTCAAAACAACTACTAAATTAGTTTTAGTATCAGTTTTATGTAAGTACTAGTAATGTAAAAACAACTGTAGTGGTTATTTTTTTGGTGGATTTCACCACATTAGTATTTTTTATACTGAAAATTATATTAATCAGGAGACACAATTTCTATAAAAAAATATACATTATCATTGTTTTGTAGAGTGGAAAAACTATTAAAAAATATGATAGTTGTGAACCACTGAAAACCTTAATTCAAAATTAAAAAAAACATATACACAAAAAATGCAACAAAACATAATAAAATAATAGAAAACGTATACAAACACATACCACCCCACCCAATCTGCACATGTTCGTTACTCCCCCCGTCCCCTCTATCATGTATCCATATGCACCACCTTACACCTGCGATAGTTAAACTCCTTGTGAGGTTGTTAACCTATGATATATGGTAATAATCCAAAATACTATACCCATATTCTGCATGATATTTTTAACACCCCATCCAAGCTCACACTGTAAATAGTAATCATACTAGATCGCCATATGGTCTTAATTTCACATACCCTTATGCCAAATATTACAGACTATTGGTGAGATCCATGAGGCTATTATGGGGTGATTATTCCCTTATTAATAGAGTGTGAAATACAATATAAATAAAATAAATATAGGCTTGTAGATAAACATCAAAACCAATGAATGTGATGAAAAAATTAATACAACATCACATGTGAAAACAAATGAATATTACTTTCATTCCAAACTAGTTCCCCTTTGGGTGGAGAATTCATAATGAGTAATAAAAGAATATAAAAAGTTGTTCTAATAACCTATCCTCATCTGGTAATGATTCCTTCATGATCCCATCATCCCACTCCATGTATGGAATTAAATCAATAAGAAAAAACATTAGGCCTATGTCACGACCTGACCTGTGCTGGGGATCGAGCCACAACTACCCCATGCCCACCTCCATAGGTAGGGGTGGTGACAAGTGTTAGAGGAACAAATAAACTCAAGGATTTATTTTCCTAAGAACAAGTACACACATGAAACCAACTAAATGAAAAAGTGCATAGGGAAATGAAAAAACGATGAAACTCTTTTATAAATAAACCAAACATGCATTATCCACTAAATAGTAAGAGTATGGTAAAGTAAACTAAAAGGAAAAATGGGTGAAATACACACCCAAGGATAAAGGTTCCACCAACTATAAGTAATTGAGAAGGTAAAAAATGCTAATAGATCCATGCTCTTGAATCCCAAGCTATGACCATCATATGTTGTTCATGCACCTACATCCCTATGATCCTCTGAAGTCAACATCAACCTGTCTATTGTCTTTATAAAGAACGACACAAGAAGGAAAATCCCATGTAGGGGTGAGTATAAAAGTACTCAGTAGGAAACCCAAAAAAGGTGAAAGGGGATCCATAAGAGAATCTTAGAAAAAGTAAAGTTGTTGATATGATGAGGTATAGTAAACGAAGTGTACCTCAACCCAACAAGAGAGTGAAGTAATCTCATCTAAACAAAAGGATCTAGAATCGGTGAGAATATGAACATCTCATTGAGTGTTTTATACCTAATTTAGGATAGTAGGTTTGCCCAACCATGAGAAGCTAGTCATGGAATGAACATGGAATACCCTACGCATATTCACCTCTCTTGGAGAGGGAGTAGCTAAAACCCAAGGAGTGGGAACTAAAACATGATATTTATGTGTTCTATGTCAATGAACTCTAAACGAGAGATTAAGGGGATCTCCATATCACAACTCATCCCAAGAATAAGAGTAGATAAGAACTCAAAATGTAACAACCATTGATGTCTGGTATCTAATATGTATACTTTGAAGAACAAGTTAAAGGGACCCAATCACCACACCTTGATAGTATCCACTTTTGGTGGCACTATCTCATCGTCACAGTTTTAGGTCACGTCACATCGATGTTGACAGCGACCCATTGTCTAGCTCAGATGTTGGGTAAGCCCAGAACTAGCATTGGGGACCACTACCCCTCCCAACTAGAGGTAATCCCATAAACTACCATCAGGAACCATTGCTTATCCCATCTAGAGGTAAACCCAAAAATGACCATCTAGGACCACTTCCCAACCCAACCGAAGGTATGATCGAAAAATGCCATCGGGGAACACCATGCAGCCCAACTGAAGGTAAGCCTAGAAACTACTCCTCCATCTCAACTGGATGATACCTAGCAGAAAGCACCGATGAACTAAATCAGCCATACCTTCTTGATAGATCCTCTTATAAAACCCATAAGAAAACACATAGGCCATCCATGCTAGATGGTAACTCTCAGAAAAATGTTGATGCGGTCTTTGGGTGTCACCTTTTGTAGGCATCACACTTTGATCATCCTGCATCATATTAAAGAATCCTCTATGGATGGAAAAATAATGTTTTATGAGGAAAAACACTCAATATAGGCTAGTAACAGGACAAAATATGAGTCCAAAAGAAGAACATATGAGAGATAGAAGATTCGTAATGTGGTACACAGTTCACATGGGGCCCACACAACATGTGACCCACCTCATCGCATGGTGTTTTACCAAGACATACTTAGGTATGAAATTGCATAAAAGTACCCTAAGGTATTTCAAGGTACCCCCGAATTACATGGAACATCTATTTAATAGCATTACATGCGCATGATGGGTGTCATTGATCTATAGGGCCAAAAAATATAATTAACATATATGCCTCCTCAAACTACCCCATAACATCTGAGCTCATCTCTTCATACATGTTTTACAGTATCTCAAGGTTCGATGTTTATTCAAGCCATGGATTCTATTCAAACACATCATAAGTATCATCCACTGTTATTTCTTTCTTGTTTCCACAATTAATGAGATCACAAAAAGGCTCTGTGTGTTTAAAGGGATCACATCATTTTGATCCTTGTAGAAAAATACACAACCTCAACTATTCATTCACCCCAATCATATATCCGATGTAAAATTCATATATCGTTGCATTGTGCTTGAATAAGGAACCTTGGGGACCATGCCTCAATCATGAAATTAATTATACAGAGTGTGACATTACGATCCTCATGAAAAACACATGGGAGTTACTATTCATTTTTACAAATCATAATCTCATTGAAAAGGTCAAATTTCACAACAAGACAACAAAATAGGACTTCATGGGTCATGTTCCTCTATCATAATTTAAAATCCTGATATCGGTCTCAAAAAGGCCACCTCAATGACAGGATCAAAATGTTGCTAATGGCTCATAAATCCGATGTCTAATGCAAGAGTTACGACAAATTGATGATTCAGTGACAATATTATTATTATGATTATTATTGTGGGGGATTCGTGGAACTGACCATGAGACTATATTAAATATCCAAAATAACTTCTGAATCAACCATTTTAAATATAGAGACACATTACCATTGATGACACATCAATCAGACGTCGCTCGTAAGAGTTATATTGGATACAATATTTCTCACCTACAACAAAATTAATAATAATATAATTATTATTATTATACATAGACCTTTTGTGCATCTGACCCACACACTCAAAATAGGAATCCAAAATTGGTCTCGAAATAACCATATCAAAAACTGGGTCGTGCTGCAGCAGACGACACGTCAATGAACACTCCATGATGGAGTTTTTTTTGAAAGAATGTTAGAAATTAATAATACTACTATTATTTTAGGTAATATAATCTTCCTGATCTCTGAGATGGATATAGGTACCCAAAATTGGTCTTAAAAAGACTTCCATGAAGATGGGGTCAAGTCACCGCTGAAGGCACATCAACTGGATGCCACACCGGGACGTTACAGCGGGTCAACTATTTAAAAATATTATTGAATCGATTATTTCATGATCATTTTGTGGGCCTAGTATGTTAGTCAGATAAAATTATCCAAAATGGTCTTAAAACGACTGTATTGTAAATGGGGGCACACCGCAGCTGACTGCGTGTTAATCGGACTCCCCAATCAGGAGTTATGGGGGTTTAAATAATAATAATATTATTAATATAATTATTATTATAATAATTATTATTATTATAATTTCTAAAATATTCCTCTATGGTTTCCCCTCCCCACCATTATATCATGTGACCGCAACTCTTACATACCCCAGTTTACGCCCTTCCAGCCTGTCGTCGTTGCCACCTCCAGCCAGCACTATCACGCTGACGCGCTCAATCAAAAGCCACTACCTGTCACTCAGCCTCCTACCATGAATACCCTACTATCGACCCCAATTCCTCTACCTGACACATGAACTCCCCCTATCACCTTTCAGACAGCCCACCACACTGCCAACCTCTGCTTGCGACCCCACTATCCTCGCGCCCCATCACCACCATCACCCGACTGTGCCACCTCAGTTTCTACCATCTAGTAGTAAATACCTCTCCATGTAGTCGCCTCCATCATTCAATTTCTCTACTATCTTATCTCGCATGTTTTACTGACCCCTCCATTTTCTTGATCTTAGATTAAAAAATTGATCTGTAATCCATGTGATATCATCTTCCTAAAACCAGCCTTCATTCAATGATCCAGCAGTGATTTGGTGTGCTGAAAAGTAAAATGAAGAAACCACAATGAAAAGACAAACAATGCAGATAAAAGGGGATTAAAAACGATGATTCGAAGATGTCGATATTCATTTTTCCATCACCTTGATGATCAAAATAGATAATTTCATGACAAATTGAATAAAACACGTGACTTGAAATCAAATGTGTGAAAATCAATATGAATCCTACCTCGATTGATCCATTTATCATTGTCAATGTGTTAACCTCTCTCACGTGGCATAACACTAACGATCTATCAGTGGTTTGTTCTTGATTCATTGAATAATTGAGAAGTATACGGAGATAGATAATTAGGTGGAAACCAAAATTCTAATCTCCTATATTTTTATTTGTAGTGAAACACCGGAAGCCCCTCCAATGGTCACAAAATTTGTAACTTCTGTGCACTCTCATTTTATATCACTCTTAGATATAACACGCAATTTTAAACTAAAAAGAGGTATAATATTTCGAATCTAAGTCCCTGTTTAAGAGTTATTAAATACGTCATCAGGGGTAAAATAATTATGTTTTTTTATGTTATGAATTATTTTTACAATGGGTGATTTTTCTTACAGAAATGTTGTGCCGACAAAAGTTATGCATCGTCTAGGGTAATCACAGTGTTCCATACTCAACCATGGCCTCATATTTCTTATTCAAGTTACCATTTGTTATATATATCATTTCTTTTTCTTCTATGGTATAAAATATACTTAATATTTTTATAAATTTCAATCCGGGCACACCATGCCTCAGAATTGGACATCATCTCAGTACCAAGATCATGAAATATATTTAGGAATATCACAATGTCATACAAGGAAAATATCAGGTCTCTAAATCATTTTCTCCATCAATATTTTATTCATGTAAAGAAAAACTATGGAAACAACTTGGAATATTGGGCTCACACCTGGCTCTCCCGATCATAGGAAAAACAACATGTTTCTATGCTACCACAACACACAAACCAAATAGATGGTCTATCTTCATATGTTATAATCCTATTGATGAATTTCATAGGAACATGCCTGTATTTCCTCATCTATGACATATGGGAGATGTCGTTCCCCCAATCTATCTATTTGGGGTGGGGAAAGGTGATATTCCACGTTTCTAACTCTTTGCATGGTCCTAAATGGCCTGATGAAACTCGAGGGATAGTTTACCTCCATGGTTGAACCTATACATCCCACGTCATGATTGGAATCACTATTTTTGCCTTCAAAAGGGTCAAATTATTCCCTCTATTAGAATATCAATATAGTAAAATAGCCATGGATATCTAGTCATGTGGGGTTTCACATTTGATTTCTCACAACATAAACACTCTTACATGCTCGAGAAGTGAAATATTCATCCCCATTGACTGAAGAAAAACTATACCCTTCTACTCCACAAGGGTAATCTACAAGGAAGCTAACTACATTAAGACTCAATGCACCGGTTAATCTAGAGACTTACTACTAAGGGAATCATATACAACATTTCCCTTTCTTGGTGTATATACTATCTAGAAGTCAAGGTCAAGCCAAAAGTTACACCGGCATTTCCACCATAGGTTCGAGTCTCTCTAAATGAAGATGTACCTAATATTATGGTGGTCTGTGGAAACCAAAAAGAATTCTCCTAGAAGTTATTGTATCCACACTCTCATGTAAAAGACTACTTCTTGTAGTACCACATAGTTAGTCATGTATTTCTATTCATGGGGTTCTTATCACTTCGATCTGTACTTGATAACTACTTTATCAAGGTTAATGTTGAGCACGCAATGGTAAAAATGAACTGGGTGAGTGAGTATACTCATCCAACCATAAGAGGATATACATGGAATGAACATGGCATAACCAATGTTTCTTCACCATTATTTTAAGGATAGTATCCCCAAATTAGGTACTCTGCTACACCCACTAGCGACATCCTTAGAAAAAAGTTTCAAGCCGGAAAACTCCACTAGAAATTCCAGGAGCTACTCTGAAACTCCATCACACAACATCACCATGAATGCAAAAGTCAATGGTACTTTTACATGAAACATTGAAACTATACACTTTGGTAGGTACTGACTCACCCACATATTTTTTCTCACATCACAAAAACACATCTCAGTTAGGGAAGGACCCCAATTATTCATGTATTCAAAGCTACATCGAACAACATTGATGCAGTGTTACACTAACACCCCCAGTCACCCCAGTAAAACATCAAGTGTGGATCAAAGAAGAAAGAGTACATCAAATAGTGTTTAGAAACTTCTACTAAAAAATTATAAAAGACACAGGGTGTATTTCTTATCATTTTGTATGATGCAGGAACATATGCTTTCAAAGATTGTGGTTGTTTTTGGACCCAACTACTTGCTTCCTAAGCCTAACATGGGTACCCTAGTGGTGATGGTGCTGCAAAAACCTCATAACATCATCCCCCCCTAAAAATCCTCTACTACTGCCACCTCCTTGGGGACCACCCTATCCCCACCTAGTAGATCCATGATCATGGCATTGTCTTTTCCCTAGTTGTCCACTTACTACCTACTTGGTGTTCTTAGCTTGTCTGGTCATGCAGTCTCATGCCATGTGACTACACCCATCACAAGCATATCAATAACCCTCTCTGAGCTAGCCTAATGATGCCTGACCATGTGCCTGTGTCTGATCATGAGAAGGTCTCCTAAGTTGAGATCTTGTTGACTAACACCTACTAGTTACGGCTGAAATCGCATATCTATTTCACACACTTCCATAACTAGTTGTATATCATCCCACTAATAGAATGCTCTATATCCCTAGTGTATACACCCGCACCCCTACATATATGGGGAGTCACAATGGTACTATGATAGCATAGATCTCTCTGTAGGGCCCCACCTCTAACTTCTGTTCTCAGAAGTAGTTATCATGGATATTGTCCAAAGAGTAGTTTTCAAGGTCTATGAACCTTGTTGTGTACTCATCCACCATCATAAATCCCTTTTTAAACATCAAGATCTCCTAAATCTGAAAAAAATCACATGAAGAAGGGGTGGTACACTTCATGAAACAACAACTGGAATTCATCCCACAAGATTGTTGACTCATCGGGTATATGATTAACAAGGCTCTAACAACACCAAGTTGTTCTATGAATAAGTTTGGCTTCCAAAGCCAATGTCTGATCCATTAATGTCTTTATAAGCATGAGGAGGCATACCGCCATCTCTATCCATACATATCCTGCCTGAGTGTCTAACTCACCATGGAACCTTTTTAGTCTCTAGAGTTAGAACTCACAGAGTGTGCTCAGACTACCTTACTAGGGTTGTCTAATACTTGAAAGGGGTAGGGGTTGCTAATTGCCCACCTAGAGGAAACAGATCTCATGATTTACCATGTATTGAGGCCTTGTCACTGACATGTTCATCATCATGAACCAGAGCTAGTATCCTAGCTAGCTGTCATCGTGGAGACATCCCAGTTAGACAGTAAAATATATATATCAACAAATATGGGGATATGTCTCAATAAGGATAGTCAAAGACTCAATCCTATATGATGAATGTACCATTGTTCCCTGAAACAAGTTTCTCAGGGTGCTGAGTTAAAATGTGGGTAACCAGGGTCTTAGTGAATGGCTACATCAGCCACCCACACCATCAGTGGATTCCCTATAATGATAGCTGCTCTCAAGAAACTTGTAAACTAATTCCCTAAATCCAAACAAGTATTTGTTAAAGAAGCATCTGAAAAATGTCCCAAGGATCAAACCACCTCTTATACCAATTTTCGACGACCTGACCTATGATAGAGATCAAGCCGCAACAACCCCAAGCCGACCTCCACATTCTAGTGGATGGAGAAAGTTCTGAAGGCACAAAAAACCTTGGGAGACCTTTACCTAAGAACCTGTACACACGCACACACCCAACTAAACGAAATAGTGTATAGGGAAAGGGAAAAAAGATGTAACACTGCTATAAATAAGCCAAACATTCATGAACTATTAAATTATACAAGTATGGTAAAGAAAACTGAAATGAAAAAAGTGGAAAAAATACATGCCTAACCAAAATGGTGTCACAACCTAGTAGTAACTAAAAATCTAAAATAGATAAGAGAACCCCACTCCTATTTCCTAAGATATGACCAATGTATGCAGTCCAAGAACCCAGATCCCTATGCTCTTATGAATTTAAGATCAACCTGGTCATCGTCAACATATGGAACAACACATGAGAGAAAATAGCATGCAGGGGTGAGTATAACAATACTCGGTAGGATACCCTAAAAATATTAAGGGGGAAATAAGAGGTTATCATAAAAAAGAATGTAGTATATCAGATAAGGTACTATAAAAGGAGGGAAGCTCAGCCCAACCAGTGAGTGAAGTATGCTCATCCAAAAAAAGGAGCTATAAATGGTGGTAAGATGAAGTTATCGTCGAGAATTCACTGCCTAATATAATAGAGTAGACTCATTTAACCACTGAAACATAGATAGGGAATTCAAATGGTATACACTACATATCTTCACCTCTCTGAGAAAAAGATTATCCCAAACACAAAGAGTGAGTACTGATACATGATCTATATGTATGCTCAGTCAAAGAAAAAAAATTGAGAATGTAAGGGGATATCCATCTGATAGATCATCCTAGGAAGAAGACTAGACAACAGTTCAAGAATTAACCACCATATATGACCATCATACCACATGTTTACTATGAACTACATGTCAATATGAATCTATCACCACACATTGATACTATCTGATTTTGGTAGCACTACCTCACCCTGTCAGTTTTAGGTACCGTTACTTGGACGCATCATGTTGGGAAAAGTGTGACTTTCCTTGTGAGTCTAAATTATTATTAAGGCATGTCTCATAATTGTGCCTCAGTGTCAAGAGGTAATGTCACAAGATGACGAGAACCTACAACCTATCCTAGATAGAGGATAAGCACAAAATTTCCATTGTGGACCACTGCCCAGCCCAGCTAAACATAATCATAGAAACTGCCATCAGGGGCCACTAGCTATCCCAACTAGAGGTAAACCTGGAAAATAATATTAGGGACCAATACCCATCCCAGCTAGAAGTAAACTCAGAAATTTCCATTGGGGACAACTACCCATCCCATCTTGCAGTAATCCTGAAACCTTATCTAGCCATCCCTACTAGATGGTACCTCTCGGAAAGCACCAAGGAAGGACATTTTCTATCAATATTGGATGGAACCTCTCAGATAGAACCATGGAACCTCACTTTCCATCCATGTTGGATGGTTCCTCTGAGAAAAACATTGTTGTAGTCATCAAATGCCTCCCTAGGTAGGCATCAAACCCAAATCATTTCTCATCATATCTCAAAATCTACTATGAAGGGCACCATCACATTCCACATTGATAAAATACTCAAGATATGATACTCATGGGACAAAATACATGTCCAAAATAAGGAGATATGTGATATAGAATATTCATAAAGTGGTACGTTGCACATTTGGGGCCCACATGACATGTGACCCCACATCATCGTATGGTCGTGTACCTAGCCATTCCCAGGTACCAAATTGCAATCAAGTACCCCTAGGCATAACAATGTACCCCCAGAGTACATGGAATGTCTATTTATAAGGTTGATTTGTGCACGATGCTCGTCATTGATCCGGAGGGCCAAAAAGTTATTCTCTGACACGCCTCCTCAATAGCCCCAGAACATTTAGCTGCATCTCTTCATACATATTTTCCAATCCCTCAATGGTCAATGTTGACCAAATCTTTGGGTTCTTTTAAAACACATTTGAAGGATCCTCTACTGATATACCTTTCATTTTTTGAAAAATTATGAGATCACAAAAAGGATTTGCACATTCCAATGGATCCCACCATTGCGATCATTGTAAAAAAATGCACAATATCGGCTATTCATTTTTCCCAATTCGATATCCAATGGAAAAGTCTCATATCTCTACATTGGGCATGAAAGACATACCATGGGTCCCATGCCTCAATCCTGAAATTAATTATATGGATCATACCATTGTGATCCTCATGGAACAACACATGGGGTTGTCTATTCCCTTGACCAAATAGGACTCCAAGTAAAAAGGTCACATTTCACCACAAAATGCCCGAACCAGACTTAATGGGGCTTGTGCATCAATCATTATTTAAAATACTAATACTGATCTCAAAAGGGAAATTTCAATGCCAGGATCGCAAAGACGCTAACTGCTCACAAATCTGATGATGTATAGAAGATTTATGACAGATGGAAGATTCTGCAACAATAATAATTATGTTATTATTTTTGGGTGTTCCATGGATCCAAAACATGAACATAAAATAAATATTCTACAATAGTTGAAAATAGATTTTCTTAATTATAGGGTCACATCACCATTGTCGATGCGTCAATCAGAGGTCACAAGTAGGAGTTAAGTTAGATACAATATTTCTCAGATAAAACAACAACAATAATAATATTGTTTTTATTATGCATAGTTATTTTATTCATCCAAAACAAACTCCCAAAATAGGCATACAAAATCAATCTTTAAATGAATTTCTCAAAAACTGGGTTGTACTATTATAGACGGCATGTCAATCGGATTCTCTATGTTAGAGTTTCGTTTGAAACAAAATTTTAAAATAATAATAATATTATTATTTTAGCGTGATTATTAGACCCAATCTCTAGGATAGATATAGGTACCCAGTATTGGTTTTAAAAATACTACCAAGAATATGGGGTCATGTCCCCACTAATAGTGCATCAATCGGATGCCGCACAGGGAAGATATGGAAGGTCAAATATTTAATAATAATATTAAATCTATTATTTATGGGGTTTTTGTCAGCCCATGATGTGAGTTTCAGAAAATTATCCAAAATGGTATTAAAATGACAGTATCAGAAACAAGAGCATGCTACCACTGAAAGTTTGTTAATCAGATTCCCCATGTGGTAGTTATGGGCATTTAAGGATTAATAATAATTATAACACTATTATTATTATTATTATTATTATTATTTTCCTTTTTGATTTTTTTAATCTTTCTCTAGGGATTCCCCTCCCTACCTATTTCAAGTAGTCCACTTCCCCTGTGCACCCTGGTTTTCGCCCTTCCTACATGCCACTGTCGCCGAATCTGTACTTCTATGTCCCACCACTGTGCAAACCTGGAAGTAACTACCTCCTGCTCATCCTCCTACCGTATTGACCCCGTTTTCACCACTGGTTCCTCCACGAGGCACAAAAACTCCTCCCACCACCTTTCTCGTATACAATGACATAATCGGCCTTAGATTGTGACTCTGTCGTCCACATGTCCCAGCTCCGTCATCACCCAGCCATGCCACTCTAGTCACCGTTATCTTGCTGGCCGCCCTTCTCTACATGGCTGTCGTTGTCTTGCACTGCCATTGGCCACTGCTGGTGGTGGCATCATTTTCATTCCATAATGACCCATTCTATTTCATAATCATAGATATGAAGACATATTATCAATCCTTGTGACAAGAGATTCACATCGTCAGCCTCTGCTCAATGATCCAAAAGTGATTTTATGTTATGAAATGTAAAAGGAAACAACCACAAATAATGGAATACATACGTGGATAAAATGGGATTCAAAATTGAGATCGGATGATTTCCATGGTCGTTTGTCCATCACCTTGATGTTAGAACCCAATGATTTGATGAAAAATTGAAGAAAACATCTTAATTTAAACCAGAGGTGAAAAAATCAACAAGAATACAACCTAGAATGGTCTATTTATTGCTGGTGACATGTTCTTCTTTATCCCATAGTGTTTCACTGAATATATGTTGGCAGTTTATTCATGACTCATCAAAGAAAAGAGAAGGAGAGAGAGATAGAGAGAATTAGTGGCTAACCCTAATTCTAATCCATTTTTTATTAATAGAAAAATGTAGGAAGCCCTATTAATGATCGCAAAATCCGAAACTTACATACCCTCTCATTTTTTGTCACACCTAGATAAAACACGTGATTTTTAACTCAACGGTGGTCTTAGATTTTAAATCTAATCCCCCATTCAAGAGTTACTTGATATGATGTCATCGGTAAAATAAATATGTTTCATTATTTTATTTCTGATTTTTTCCCTGGGTGACATTTCTCACATAAGTCCTGGGATGACAAAAGTTATTCCCAATGTAGTGTAAACTTTACATTTCAAACTCAATCGTTCCTTGGGATTTATAATCCCAATTTCCTTTTAAGAGATATGTCATTTCCTTTGCATTCATAGTATAAAATATAATTAATATTTTTATAAAATTTATTCCATGCACACAAGGAATTGTAATTTCACATCATCTCCACTCCTAGCTCATGAAACATATATAAAAATATTCCAAAAGTCTTATGAGGAAAAAATTGGGTCTGTACAGCCTATCAATGAACCTGAACCTAAAAACTAGAATATTGTATTCTCGGGTACTCATGTAACTAGGTGCCATGAGTAGAGTGTCACTATAACATGGCAGGACACTACAAACAATGTCCATAAAAATAATTAGTTTATACAAGTGCATGTTATATTTATAAATCTATTTAGTTACAATCAAAACAATTAAAAAACATAAAAGGCATTAAAAATACCAAACCCTAGTAGTTTAGTTCACCCATTTAATGGTAAATACCTTCATTGGACATTTATATGGTTTCTATGAAAATGTTACAATGATTTTTCCATCCATTATCCCCCCAGTAGTAATATACCCATTTTTGACAAAAGAAAAACAAATCCATCTAAGGAGCCATATTAACCCAGGGTTAACCAACAAAACCTCATTCACTAAGGGGTCATGTTCATCTGGGTTTTAACCATAAATTAAAATCACTACACATCTATGTTCACACCATGTGTAAAAATAAAATTTCGTCCTCTTATTGGTCATTTTCACCTTTGGTACGACCATCACATTTTGTCCACCCAGGGGTCATGTCCACCACTAGTTTAACCCCCACAATGATTCCCTATTATGGGTTATTTTAACATTTAGTTTAACCATCACAACCATTAAGAATAAATATATCGCATAGTGGATCATTTATTATTTCAATTAAAAAATAAATTCCATTTCCATTAACCCAAAAAATATTTAATCCCCATTTCAATTTAAATGGAAAATACCATTTCCATCTCTATTCCCAAAATTCTTATCCAAATAACATTTCAAATATCCTAATCAAACACCAATTCCATATTAACCCATTCATGTCATCAAAACCACTTCACCTTACCCATTTAAAAATCCAATAAAATTTTATAATTCATAAATAATATTTCAATAACCACTTATATTTTCTATTTAAAATTCCATTTTTCCAAAAAATTATGTTTAATTTAAAAAAAAAATTATTTATACAAATCCCAATCTTAAAAGTATCGCTACAGTGTCCCAAAAGAAACCACCTTCCCATTAGGCTTAGAGAATTTCAAATAGAGGTTTACTAAGGTAAGTTAAAATATAATATGGTTAATTTATTTATATGATCATCACTTGATAAACTAGTTAGAAATCCATCACAAGTACTTAGAATAAAAATAATACTATTTGGTGGATTTAAAAACCACCATCCTTTATTCAATGCTCTCGTATATTTTTCCAATGGGTAGTAGTGTCTACCAAGGTGTGCCATGCCTCATCCATACCCAAAAGGTCCTCACTATCACTCTCAGCTCCTAACTCATTCCATGTCATATCAAACAACTAATTATAATCAATTAAAATTAATTAACAACCAATTCCTAAAATTTATAAGTTACAAATGTCCAACCAAAACATATCACCTCATAAGAACCATAGATAAAAATTATGGATTAGTTTTAGTGTATTCCCAACCCCACCTTTGGCCAATTCTCTAACCAAATTCGGAAATAAAATTAAAAACATAAAATTTTAAGTGAATCCCTTATAAAATTAATAGCTCAATATGCATCCATCAAAATTTCAGGTATCAGCAGGAAGACATCATCTTCGGATCTCTTGTGTGAATGTCGTATGAAATCCTGAAAAGAATCAGGTGATTCAACCATGTTCTAATGGAATCACCAATAAAAATCCTAACCTAATAAATGAGAAATGATTACTATTGAATGAAGAAAATAATAAGACAATTTGAAGGTTATAGATGCCAATAATATCCAAAGAACACCAAAAAATACTCTCAAATGGAGTTGAATCAAGAGAGGGAGGAGGGGATCAGTTTTAAGGGACGCATGTGAAGAGGAGGAGAAAAAATGGTTTCTTCAACTTATAATGTTAAAAATGGAATATTATAAAAACAAACATTTAAATGGGCCTCCTATTTTGGATGCATGGTTGTCTAAATTGTGCAACAACTATCTGAGTGGAACATTCCTAGTCTTGCCACCTAAAAATCCCTTTAACTTGTTAGGTCATATTTTCTATCATACCATATTAAAACCATATTGATATCATTGTAACCCCTCCGAAATATCAAACTATTTCCTCATTAAATTTAAAAAAAATTACTTAACCATTACCTTACCAAACATGCAATCTGTAATCCGTATAAAAATAATTAAAAAATATTTAATATTAAGGTTTCTCATGGTTCCCCAAAACATTGTTCCCCTCAAATATCCATTACAAAAATATTGAACTAACCCAAATTTACCAAGTGTAATGCCCCATTTTTTGGACTCGTTCACATTTTAAAAGGTGTATGATTTATTTTTGTACACGATCCAAATCTAAAACTAGAATTTGGAAGGGAATTTTGAGGCATTAAAAATTATTTTAAAAATTAAAATCTGTTTTAAGGTTGGATATGTGTCTTGCGTTTGGAGGTAATCAGGCTTCTGAATCCAAGATTTTTTAAAGATAGTTATAGGAGTAGAATTAGTGTATAGTGAGTGATAAACATGAAAATGAACCATATAGCCTATTTTGGTAATCATCATCGTTTGGTAAATCATTTGAGGTGGCTCAGAAGTCTATTAAAAACACTTCAATGAATTATATATATATATCTTCATTTGGTGAAATATTTCTTATAGCCATGCAACTTACCATTCACGGGGTAGATCACTTAGATAGTAGATCTACAAGGGTTGTATAAAGGTTTTGAAAACCTGATCCTATCGATGTATGTTCTTGTACTATATGGATAGTATTGGTGTATGGTTGGTGCATTATTTTTCAAATTGTGAACAACTTTAAAATGGATGAAATTATTTTTTCACCTATAATATTAAAACCTTATTACACCTTTCACCACTTTCTTTCTCCACATAGTTTCCCTATTTGATCTCTCCTTTGATTCATCCTCTTTTTATTGATGGATCTCGTTCATATGGTTTCTAATTCGATATTCATTGATCATGTGGGATAAAAAATGTATTTTTATTATTCATCTTCCTTATTTTCTTCATTTTTCTTTCCTTATAAAATTCTATTTCCATGGGAGCTTATGTGTCCCATTTTTAGGGTGTTTCACTATTTTTCTAATTTCTATCATTCTAACAAAAATATAATCCCATCAATGGATGAGTGAAGATTCCTTGGAATAAGTTCAGTGGCCAATATGCTTTCCCATTACAGATATGTGGTTTAAAAATTGTGTTATTGGGCTACATGATTTACTGTCTTAACATTAGTGATAACACCTAAAATCCCATAATTTGATCACCTAGACCTTTTATATTTTTCTTATGAAACATTGTAACATATTTTGAGGTGATGATCTCAACATTAACCAACCTTATTGTTTGGGTTCAATAAAATACCCATAATGATAATATATTTTTCTATAAACACTTAGGGGTGTTGGGAATGCATCTTATTTGTACAATGTTCCAATTAATTAAATTTTTGGGGCAAATCACTAGGTCCTTGATAATCTACTTTATACATGATGGTTATGAAGGACTGGTCAAACAGATTCAGAAGAATTGAAGTGCTGAATGAAAATTACTCTACACCTGGACCTCTTTATAACTTATATATGATTTAATAAATTAAATTATTAATTTTTATTAAATGAATAACTAGTTGATTAAAGTAATTGTGGTAGAGAAATTTGAATATATTGGAACCTTTTATACATTAAGCATTATATGAAATTTATGAATCAATATCTTAGATTAATGGAATGTGAGAACCTTCTTGGGCATGATCATGGTATTACATGTATGTGATTACATTATGAATTTATTCTGTATTGGGATGTTAAATTACTCATTGTTCAATTGATTATTATTAGAGGTCTACGTTATCTTCATCTGCTCCTAGACATGGTGCTCTTATTTGTAAGTGATTATGAAATTTTCCCATTATCATTTATTGAGCTCATTTGGTGTGAAGTCTCTTCTTTAAATTCTGATACTTGTATGATATCCTTAGGTGGATGTATGGGTATTAAGCCTTAGGTCCCATACCGTACATATATATATATATATATATATATTTATATAAAACCATACATACACATATACATATATATTTTCATGGTCAAATATATTTTGGAAAAGGGTGATGTAGGTATGGTCATCTAGGTGTCCCATGAGGAACATATGATCGACACAGTTTATGAGTATTTGATTTACCTTACCACTTCCATGTATTATTGTACCTTAACATTATTGATTCATTTTATAATCACTTACTAGATATTCATTCAATATTAGAGGTGGTGGCCTTAAATGTTTTAGTCACACCCTTTTGTAGTCATTGATTAGTACTTGGATATATCTCTTAGTTGGAGGTTAGGACATGGTTCATGCCACTTTGTTGTTAATTTTCTATGGAAAATGGCTTGATATGGATCTGGGGGATAATTATATACTCAATATACTTAAAGGAGTATGAGTTGTTTATTTATACAGTTTATTCATGGTATATGTATTATTTTTTGTATGATTACTACCTATATTATAATTATCATGTTAATGAATGGTTTTATTATTTTGAACTGGCCTAGTGTATCTATTTGTTTTTATAGATTTTCATTAATTATTGATATTCTACTACATTTATTCACTATATTTTCTATATTTAGTACTAATCTAGATGGTATAGTCCTTAAATCATACCATTATAGACCAGCACTACTAGTTAGAAGGCTCTATCATATCTGGAGGAGTGTTTGAGGACATCTGGTGAATCAGCTCCAAAAAACTATTTTAGGGGATCCCGATCAGTGAAATTACAAATTTTTATATGAGGGTATATTTATTTTAATTTTCATACAATTTGGGAATGGTTTATATGAGACTAGAAATGTGTCAGAACTTCATGAATAGATAATGTATGGGTTTAATATACCCACACATGAGAGAAAGACCATGTTTCCAAAAATGGGGTGGATGTTCATGGATGTTAGTTATTATATTTGATTATTATTTTACCCAAGTGAGAGATGTAATTTCCATTAGTTTAAAATTTATAGTTATTGTCTTTTTCCCTATAGGTAAAGGAAGAATTGTTACATTCATCATTCGGTGAACAAAGATATACCAATTCCCTAAATATGTCATGCCATGTAGATTTGGCTGTTCAATTTCTGGATAATTTAAATATATGAATTAAGAAAAATATTTATGATTTGGATAACATCTTTTTAGGAATAATGAGATATGAAATTTTTTAATTAGTGTTTCTTCATCATCCTAAATAGTGTTTTCCCACATAGCTTGATGGTGGAACATTGACAAACCAATCATCAAACATTCAATCCATGAAACTACAACTACCTAGGATAAACTTTTAGATGATTTAGATTACATAAATTAAAATTGTGTTTTTTAGCCTTATACTTACATAAATTGGGAATGAATATCCCTTTATTCAAATAATCATAGATGGTATGTTATAATTGGATACTAGATGCGTGGTTTGGTTTTAGTTATATGAATTCCAATTTTAAATTATAAAGGCTTATCAACAAATTATACCATTATATAAATTTTAATTTTTGTAAAATATTACTCATAAATTTTTTTGGTTTTATAATGTTCGCCAACTGGACATGACCCAAGTAGGTCGATCATGGTGTTATATGCTTATGAAATAATATTCAATCAACTCAAGTAGGTAATTTATGACATGATATGAATTTATGATAATCCCATAAAGGTTTTGATTAATATTTATTCATAAAAATTCTACTGGAATAAAGATAATTTGAACCAGTTTTAAATGATGGGACCCTTATAGTTAAACCTTAACATTTATACATTCATTCTTAGTCCCATGGGGTATGTTTTTGAAAAATATGGAATGTTTGTTTAAAGTGTCTAAAACCACTTTTAAGAGTTACATATAAATATTTGGTGGAATTTTACTAAATATATCAATATTAATGATAATGAAAATTTATTTTTTATAAAATCCAATTAATGTGGGGATTTAATTTATTAAAATTTAAATTAAAACCTAAAATGTGTTTTCCTCTATAGGTATGGATTGACAGTTCTATTTAATTGGTCCATATTGTGAGAACATATGGATAACTAAATGATGGTTGAAAAGGAAATTATGATATAATTTCTGTAATGCTACATGACCTATACTAAAGAAAGTACTTACTATAGTTTCCCCTTATAACTGTAACTTTTAATCCTTTAAACATGAGATGATCTAAGTGTGTTAATAAATGAGAGTTGATTGAATTCTTTAAAATGAAACCCAGTAGATGTTTTTATATCATAGAACCTTATACAGGGTTCATGTTTAAATGTTTCCTTTAGATTTTACTTGAATGGAACATGAGAATTTCCATTGTATTATTATGATTTTTTACAAGGTTAGGTAGGACCAAAAGGTTTGGTAGTAAGTCCTAGTGAACTGTTTAGAAATTAATCAGATTTAGGGTTGATGCCCTATACATGTAATGTGAAATTTTGGTAGAGGTACCACCCTTAAAAATTAAATGATATATAAATTATTATGAAGAGTTCAAATGTGAGGTGTTGTTAAGGTTCCATTTTTTTAATATTATATTCGAAGCGATGAGAAAACACACCCCAGGTATATTGGTAGTTATTCGATAAGTTTATCCCTATTAAGGGGATGAGAATTATATAATACTCCACTTCAGTGGGTTATACATTCCAAGGGCATCGTCAGCCATTGTGATGATCGTGTGGTCCCTTTTCTTTTAACATAGGTAACTCAAAAGGTTATCTGCCTATTTATAGTCATGATATGTAGTGTTACATTGCAATATATAGTACCATTGGGATTGAAAATTATGAGATATAGAAATTCCTATTATAATATAATCTTATCATAGTATCACACATTTTACATGTTGTACCCATCTATATAAAAAGTGATGTGTTAAATCCATTTCAGTTTGAGTGACAAGGTCATGTAATACATTGGATGGTGTAATTTCATGATTTCATGGAAGGATTCATATGTACATAAAGGATATGATTACAAGTCCTATCTAATGTATATTGACCTTGGTTTGAGATCTCATTATGAGGAGTGTGTCTTCCTTGTAAATGTAACATTACCATAAAGACCATTTCAAATAAAAAACAGAGTAATTTGGAATCTAGTTAAATAGAATGTTGAGTTTGTAACAATTGATCATGGAAATTGGTTTATTTAGAACATGATTGATCATTTGAGGGGTTTTGAAGGATAGATAGATATAAAAGTGGTACTTTTTGGATTAGAGACCGAATGTTTTTGATAAATTAATGAATGTGACCCTAGGATGAGGCCTACCTTAAAAATAAACCAAGTGTCCTTAGACGGTTATCCCATGGTTGAACCTGGTCACACACCACTTTGAGATGTTGTGTTAAGGATTTTTTAGAAAATTATAGCATTTCTTGATAATATCATGGATCAAAAAGAGTGATGCGTGACTATGTATGGAATATCAATGTATTTCTATTTTAGAGGTGATTATTTCATATATCTTCACATCATCATGAGTATTCTGGGAGAGTGTCAGTTATATATACAACTATATATATATTATGTCTTTATAGATGGACTCTATGGGAGTTGTGCTCAAGTAGTGGTTTATGATAAAACATAAAGAAATATGTTTTTTTGTGTGATGATAAGGAAGTTCCTATGTGGGGAGAGTAAGTTAGTTTTTGGTGGTCGACCCTCATGTGGGAAGGGTTATGGGACTTAAAAAACTCGTAGTGTGATGGTTGTTTTGGATCTCATGGTCCATTGCTTAAATAGACCAATGTACACTTGGTTTTCTAGGTAAATTTAATGAAATAATCTAGTTGTTTTATGCATTACTTGGTTAATGACCTGGATATAAACATAGGCATAGGTTATATTGAGTAAATATTGGATTCATATGTAATAATTTCTTGGATGGACTCACAAAATTTAGCTGATTCTTTGACTTGACCTCCATCTCAGGTACCACCCCAAGGCTTGGTTGGGGATTATTATTTTTGACTTTATTGGATATTTAATAACATTTAATTTTTTAAATTTCATAGTATGAACTTCATTTAATGAGCCCCTTGGACTATATTAGTTGATTCCAATGTTACCTATACTTTTACTCTGTATCAGTTGATGTTTATCTTGTGATGATATAAGGATGATGGGTTAGTAATGCACATATATTCATGTTGTGTAAAATTACTAAAAAGATAATATTTGTCAATATAAACAAATTATTTTTGGTTAGGGGATTTAGTTATCTTCCAATAAGAAATTTCATGGTTCCTTTATTTAAAGCATTCGAGATTGGGTTTTGGATGCACCAACACTTAAAGATAATAGTTATCATAAATAGTCAGCTAATGTTTTTCAATAAGATTTCTTTTGATTAATTGAGTGTGTTCACTGGGTAACTATGTCCAGAACACCGTTAGGTGAGGCAGGTGTATTTTAAAGGTTTTTCTGGAAATTTTTATTGAAGTGACGGTGAAAAGAGGTTGAATATTTCAATTACAGATCAGCCATTTCTATGAAATTAAAAGCATTCTAGGATCATCATTTGGATGTTGAAGGTTCTTTTCAATATTCAATTATATTGATGAGGGTACCATAACTCAGAATCGAACAAAAAAATATAGATCCTATGGTCGGGATTAAATTTTGTTGAATGATGAAAGAGATGATAACATGCTCATGGATCATCTTACATAGACTTTATTAAGATTCATCATAACATTTAATTAAAAGTTACTAGTGTTAGATCAAGAATTAATATATTAAGTACCATATTATTAATTTAATGCTTGAAGGTACATTGGGAATTAAAAATAATCAAAAGTATATATATGAATAAAATTTCACAACCCAAGTAGGTTGGTTGATGCTTCATTGTTCCCCAAGTTTTATTTGGGATAAGAATTTATTAGGTGACAAGGTTATAATGCCTCATGATTTGGATAGGTTTATGTTTTCTAAGGGGTATGAATTATTATTTTAGTGGATGGTAAACATATTAAAATAAACCTAAAATGTAATATTTAGGATTGAAATGCTCTAAATATGTTGTTTTAGTAGTTTTTTAATTCCTGGGTGGTTTCTCGAGTGTTCGGTTGAGTTTTAAGAGCATGAAAATTTTGAAGCACGGTTTTTTAAATGATAAAAGTAGGTGCACTATTAGTACCAATCATGAATCTCAATTTTGAATCCTACTTTTTTTATGATAACCATATTGTTATCCATGTGAGGTGGACTATATAATTTTGTAATCCTTTGTAATAAATTTAATGTTTATTTCAGGGTTGGAACACTATCTCGTCTAACCTTGTGTGAAACCATGTGATGGGTAGATCACTTGTACAGTATCTCTACATGGGGTGTGCATTATTTGTATAATCATTAACATAACCATTTAATATTATTTTCTATATATAAATTGTTGTCTCATTTTCGGAACATGTTTTATCAGATTGTGCATCCAAATCATATACCACATAAAAATGGGTGAAATTATGAATTTTCCCTTGTATCTATTAAAACATAATATAGAATTCTACTCTTTTCTAGGTATAGTATCCCATTCAAGCTACCCTTTGGTTCCGAATCTTTTATTGGATGTATCTACTTTATATATTGGTTGATTCGTTAGTAGTTAATCGCATTATATATCCAATGCTACCTTTATAATTCTTTTTCCCTGTTTTATTTGTTTATCTTTCTAGGTAAAATAATATTTCTGTGTGAGATTATATGCCCTATTTTCATGTTGTTTGTCTTTTATTCTAATATCTGTAGTTATGGATTGAATAAAATCCCTTTAATGGATGATTAAAGATTCCTTGGTTTAAGGAAGATGTTCTATATTCTTTCCCTTAAATTTTTTGTCTTTTATAAAGTGTATTTTTTTTCATGTACTAAACATTCCACACATTACATCAAAAACATGAAATGACATAAGTTGATCACATACACCTTGTTTATATTTTCTACTATTCCTTTATATATTATCTTATTTGACGACCTCACCAGAACCATACCTTCTAGGTGGGTTCAATAAAACATTCATAATGATCATTGTTTTTCTTAATAAATAACCTCCCCCTTTGGGGTATTGAGAATGACCCTTATTAGTGAAATTCATTAATCAAAAAAATGGTTTGTATTAACCACTTGGTCCTTGATAATTTACCTTATTTTTTAAGTCCATGAAGGACTAGTCAATTAAAATCAAAAGAATTCAATTATAGTATGTAAAGTATTCTACGCATGGCCCTATTTATCATTATTATGTGATTTGATAAATGAAATGATTAATTGGGATTAAATGAATGGATATTCGATAAATGTAATTGTGTTTGTGAAAGTTGACTACGCTTTACCATTTATGTACTGTAACTATTATATGGATTTTATGAATGAATCCCATAGATAAATGGAATGGGTGACCTTCCAAGGTCTTGATTCGCGATATTATATGGATGTGATTAAACATTGATTATTCACTATATTTGGACCCAAATCTCACCATTTTTTGATTTATTATTATTGGACATGGTAGTTTCCATATTTTTTTACACATTTTTGACATGGTGTTCCCATTTATTAGTGGTAATTATGGGAATGATGTCCCTTACCAATCATGTTAAATTATTTGGAATGACGTCCCTTAAAATAATTGAAATTGTTGGGCATGAAGTCCCTTATCATTAATGGATGTAATTATCCATGGAATCCCTAATTAAATGTATGAATCTAATGGTCATTTCATTCCTGATCATTGAGTATGAAGTCCCTTATTTAATATATGAGACTCGTATGATATCCTTTTGGGGAAGTTTATGTATTAATCCCTACATCTTGGCTACTACATATATATTTTTATATACATAAATATTTGTGAATATATTTGTATTTAGTATGGTCTATTTAGAGATACTGTGCCTTAGGTTAAAGAAGGTATGGTCGACCATCTATCCCATGAAGAACCTAAACTGGAGATGGTTTATGTATATGTCATTTATCTTATTACTTCCATTTTTTCTTGTACTTGAACAATATTGTATCATTTTATACCCACTAATTTTGTGTTTATTAGAAAAAATTGGTGGTCTTCTACTCAGTTTTACTCACACTTATTTTGGGCTACCAATTGGAACCTCAAACTATCTACGGACTATAGGTTAGGACATGGTTTTTCCCAATTTCAATTAATTTTCTATGGATTTGGATTTGACATCCAGATGGGGGCCGAGCATATACTCATGATTCCAATAGGATTTAGATTATTGTATTTTTATTTCATTATTAGTATATTCATGTTATAAGCATTAACAATTGTATGGTATTTTCATTTTTTTACATAACATGTCTGTGCATGGTTGTATTATTTGGCACTAGCCTAGGGTATCTATAATGATTAATACTTTGGATTCATTATATATCACTCTATATATTTATTAATAATTGATTTTTCCATATTTAGTCTTTATATAGAGGTTATTTTCTCCCCACAATATAATTAATGACCCTCGCTGCTAATCAGAATCCAATGGAATGGGGGGATGCGTACATGAGGTCGCGTGGTGTAATGGCTTCAGGAACCATTTTACTAGATCATGGGTTGAGACATTACACTATGGATCACCTAAGAACCTGAGATACTCTCTAAGGATGATTATATATTTACAACCCAACTTAATATGTCACAAATCTTAATTCTATTTTGAATCTTTGATCAAAATTTTACCCATCAGGTGATCGAGAACTTCAAACTCAATTTGATGGTCAAAATACCATATATATAAGGGATATTAAAACCAAACCATTATAGTTAATTATATCCTCAGGATACCTCAGTGGTCTTCCTAACAGAAATCCTAACCTTTCCTAGATGTAAACATCCATTCATGTGACCACTTCCTATCATCGAATGCTTTTTGAGCTTCTTAAGTGAAACCTTGAACATAAGGTTCAAAAGCTTCCAATGAATAAGAAAATACTCATATACTATTAAATAATATGTAAGACAGCACTCCATTGAACCCATATATCCTATAGTACACATATTTCATCATCTAGTTATCCTTTATGTATATGTTTTACCAAACCAAAAAACATAACTCAGCGATGCCCATTCAGATCCATGGTGCTACCAACCATCCAAATTTCTTATCAAAACATGATCTTGATTTTCCAATGACAATATTAGTGAACTTCAAAACATACCACACCTAAATAGATGTTAATTATATATTAATTTAAATACCCATTTTCATTACCTTATTACAAATTTGGATGGACACATAATTTTCATCCATGAATCAGTAAGGGATATACCAGCTTTTCCTTGAAAGGCACAGTTTGATTCCATAAATGCATCTGTAATCTAAGAAATTATTTTCAAAATGTTCAATGAAATTTAATGAATCTAATTCCATAAGAAAATGAAAATCAGTTCATCCTCAACTAACACATCTAAAAAACACTCGGCTCTATTTTTCGATGTATTAGCATGTTATTTTTTCTTGATGCCTTCATGCCTAGAGCTGTCATGCAATCACATAAACCCACTCACTAGGATCTGTACCTAAATCCTGGTGAAGTTCCATAGTTATACATTAATTATATAAATTCCTCATCCTATCTTTCCACACACAATAATGCCCCTTGGGTCTAAGAATCCATCAATTTCCTTAAACCTATATTGATCATGTATCCAGTGCTTGGTCTCGATCCACCACCACACTCGATATACTATTTTGGATTCCTTGTGGAATCTTGGAATGAATATCATTTTTTCTTCACCAACATCATGATTCCACAAGTAATGCTTCATGGACAGCTCCACATGCACGCAACCATTCTAGTATAAGATTCATATACCTACAACCAAGACGTCACTCCCCACCATATGATTTTCCATATCATTGTTTCACTTAATAAAATACCAAACACAATATCCAATTCGGTATTTATCTCTCTACTCAATGATTGGATGTAATTTCCCCACTCTAAATTGAGCATAAAATAAAACATCATCTACTACATCTTCCCATATTAAATGAATGGAACACATGAAATTTACCAATATTTAGTCTATAATGATGTACTCTCTCTTCAATTTCCAATGGTGAACTCCCACCATACGAATTCCCTTGTACTAAAATAGAAATAAAACATCTATAGCTCTAGGTTAACTCAATTTGTTTCAGTCTCTTAGGCCATGATCAGTGAATCTATTGACCTATAACACCACTATCTTGTTCAAACCTAAGAACTTGTTCCACCCCACATAGGATCCTCCATCATTTCACCTTTAAGCATGGGGACATAACAAACCCCATTCAAAGTAACCAACCCTCTCATCCATAAATTATCTCACAAACTATCAAACACCTCGCATCAAGAAGGAATTTCCAACCAAGACCCACCATTTCCCCATGACACTTTTCCAAGAATCCATGAACCATGTTCATCATAGATGTATTACTACCACATAAAAGAATCTTCTCTAAGACCCAATTTTTTTCCATGGAATACAGATGGTATGTCTCACCAATACAAAACCAGATAGCCTCACGAATATCCATTTCACACCACATTTATCTCATTAATGAGAAACAGGTTCTTACCCCCGATATTCGCAATAAAATATTCAAAACATCACCTCACACCATTGATCTGTGCTTCCCATATTTATCTCATTAAATATATTGTGGTTTCATGTCCCCCCTAAAACCACTTATCAAATAATTCAAGGACCCTTGAGTCATGCATTACCAATTCTAGGACCACACACCCATTCACGAATCTGACTGTGCCTCCTAGCATGTCGGTTTAATTTGTCTAGAGAAATCCCTAAGGCTTTCCTTGAATAATCCTGGAATTCATAATGATTCACTTCTTACAACATGACCGCCCATTATCTCCTCCATATTTTTAAGATCAATTTTTTTTTTCAATTCTCCAAAACACATGGTGTCAGCCACATCAAACACAATCACTTACTCTAGGTCCCACACGTATATACACACACAATTATAATGTAAATACAGACCAACACACCCATTCTAAGGTCATACACATATCACATATGGGTCACGAGCAACTGTGATACAAGGAAATATCTCACAACCTCATGGTCACAACCTAAAACCATAAATTCCTACTACCCATACACTGGATCACCACTTAGGATATCTTTCTCTATCTCTCTATACCAATTACCTATAAACATGTTTAGATCATAAACATAAGGGAAACATATCTCCCCAAACCATGAGGGTCCCATAATTTAATATTCATTTTAATTAAACAAAAAAATTTAAACTGATGTATTGAAAAATTAGAAGATATTATAACCTATCATTATAAAATTCATAATCATTATCATGTTTTAAAATCCATGATTGGGAAAGATAAAATTACATTCACATGTTATGAAGGAAAAACATTATAGGTTACTCATAGAAACATTATTTGACCAAAACCATCACTATAAGAATTAATTTATACATGCATATTAACCCAATGTCATATGAGAATATTTTCATTAATAATGAAACAATAAATTTATATAAGAAGATAATTTAAAAATGGTTTTTGAATATTTAAATAAAAAACACCTATTTTTTATTTCATTTCATATATATAGTTATAAATTACTAGCGGATATGGACACTGAAAGAAAATAAAACACCATCACATTTGAATCCCAGTCAACTCTCAATCACAAAAAAGTTTTTGATAAAATATCCATCCAATCTACCCAAGATGACACATGATCGCACACACCATCTTTCCATGCCTTCCAAGAGTAAAAATTTCATAAATTAATGAAATCAAACTCATGTGTGACCCTCAATGTGGAAGTTGGTCAATTTAAAAATACAATACATGAATGAATATTACCATCCTTAGTAATAAGGGGTTTTCTGTCATACATTGGACTACATCACCGAGAAATAAGCTCACTAGAAAGCTCTAGAAACATCCTATTCCCTCACCTTTAATTTACCAAATTGTAAATAAAAAACCCTATGATACATATTTTTTACCTTCCTGGCCCAACTCACACTATAAATAGTGACTGGACTGGTTCACTACATCACCTCTGGGGAAACCCCCATGTTTGTCAAAGGTTGCCGACTAGTGTAGATGGCCCATGAGGTTATCACATTGATGATTCTTCCATTATTATCATAGTATTAAATTGATTATACATAGATTATAAAATATAGATCTAGATAAACATGGAAACCATGGAACTGGGTGATAAAATAAATACAACATCACATTTGATAGAAAGTGAATGTTCCATACATAACAAATAAGATATCGTGTGTGTGGCTCATACTTCATAAATAATGATAGAAAAATATAAAAGTGATTCTAACATCATATCCTGATATAGTTCTAAGACCATCTTAGTCCAATCATCTAACTTCAACCTATGAATAAAATAAATGAGAAAGAACATCAGTCATATCACTAAACCTAATAATACAACCAATAATGGAGTCTACCTAGGTACCCAGGTTCCTTGGTGGTCCAATTTGGGTCTAAATTTAACTAAATACACCACCACCAATGGAATACTTAAATATAACTAGTTTATAAAATTTCATACATTACTTCTCAAGAAACACATTTATTATAAAAAATTAAAAAATTAAAAGGAATGAAACAAACACTAAATCATGGTTTTAGTTAACCCTGGGAAGGGTGAAAACAAACTTCAGCTAGTGTTTTGGTGTTTGTGATAACATTAGAATAATATTTACAAACCATCTAATATTTTGGGTAATAATTTCTTCTATGGCCAAACCAAATCCACTTCTATGATATATTCACCCCATGTTTAAACAACACAAATGCATCCACTTCGGGCCCATTTTCACAATGGGTTTAACCCTCAACTACATCAACCTGGGGATTCATGTTCACAACAAGATAATATATCCCAATACGTCATCCCATTGGCCATGTTCACCTTTGTTTTAAGCAAACAATTTCATCTATATAGGGGTTTCGTTCACCCCATGTTTAACAATAACAACTGTATCCATTTGGGTAATTTTTGCACCATGGGATTACTCATTAACAACCATAAGCATGAAATATAAGTAATAATGAATCATTTAATATTTTAGTTCCAAAAAATTCCAATTCCCATTACCCAAACCTATTTCAATTCCAAGGAAAAATAACATTTCGAACCTCCTTCCCAAAATATAAAACTGAATAATTTTTTTAGTACCCTTTCCAAAAACCAATTCTAAATACACAACATATTTCATTAACACCATTTCTCCCTTTTCATTTCAAAAATCAAAACAATATATGAATTCTAAAATATGGTTTCAAGTCCAAGTCCAATTTCTATTTTAATGTCCATTTTACTAAAAAATCCCTTTCTCTTTAAAACATTGTTTAATTATCCAATTTCTTATGTCAAAATCACCGCCCAGTGGTTCCACTAGGAACAACCTTCATATAAGGCACAAAGCTTGTAAAAGTGGGTTAATTAATGTAATTTACAATTTAGACCACTTAATTAATTTCTATGGGAATCACTTATCATATTAGTGAGGTTCCATCACATTAAATTATAATAAAAGATATAAAATGGGTGAATTTAGGGACCAACTACCTTTATTTGATGCTTTAATGTAATTTCCAAATGGTTGGACGAAACTTCAATGGCTACCCAGGCCACAGACATACCCAAATGGTCTTTATGTTCACAATCACACCATGGAATATAAAAAAATAAAATAAATATAATATAATTAATTAAAATACACTCCCAAAAATGGATTAATGATGAAGGGTGTAATGACCTTGCCCAACAGGGCTCAAGCTTCAACTCCCCAAGCCTACCTCCAATAGGCAATGAGCTAGAAACTAGCACCAAGTAGGCATATCACTAATATGGGAGGCATTAACTATGTACATGTACACACACACATCTTCAAGCTCACAAAATGATGAAATGTAAAAAAACCAGTAAGTAGCCAAAGCATGCGTACATTTATATCCCACACCTAGAATAAAATTGAGGTGATGAAAGTGAAGAAGGGAAAAAATCCCCACTAAATAAAACACTAAAAGAGTTCAACCATCTCAGAAGGATGGGATCACTATCAACTACAACTATCGAAAAGAGCCTTTCCCCATATCTGATAATCACCCTAGTCGGTCTAACTCACTAAGATATTCCTACCATGGGTCCTCTTGGGACTCTATCAAAAGGTATGTGGTCTGAACAAAACAAAAAACATGTGAGGTAAAATACCATGGAGGGGTGAGTATAAAAAATCTTTTTAGGATCACAAAAAACCCTAAAAGTAAAAGGAAGAAACTAAAAGGAAATATTTCACTTGACATTGCCAGAAGGAACCATAATTGAGAGAGAAACCCCATCTCAAACCAACCTTATTTGTACATTACTAGTCATCTTAGTCAACTAGGGGTGTCATCCTTTACACGTGACAACACCAAAACATCTCCCAGAAATCACTCAGATATACTCATCTCAAATTCCATGTCTGTTGAGGATTCAACTGCATATCCAGTAATAGGATTCTCTTTGTATGCTCTAATGGTAAAAAAACCAAGTGAACACAATACACGAGCTCACCCATCCCAGATTGTACCCATCCAAGAGACACACTTCATTGGGGAAAAATCTATCATCCCTAAAGGTATTTTTGAGAGAACATTCTCCATCGGCAACATATTACAAGGTTCAAATCTAGTACCCATCACCAGATGTCTTATCGTTATCACCGTGCACCCAGAGCAAGATCAAGAAATGAATATGAGGAGTCCCACCCATCACCACTACAAATAGTTGAGGGAGAACTTTTCCAGATTATGAATCAAGGGAATCCTCCTTAATAAGAGATAATGGAGGGACTCACACCTTTCCACTTCCCTGTAGTTGAGAGATTACTTCACTTAACTAACCTAGGAAACCTATGTTGATCTTGTATGGATTATCTGACACCTCATTCTATCAAGGGAGAACTAAATCCTACCTAGGTTTCATTTAAATCAATTAGAGGGGCTAGCTCCTCATAACATTATCCCAAAAATGAGGGATCTCCAACTCTAATAGAGGACCCTCTCCCTGCTAATATTCCGATATGGGGGAGTACTAATCCATAAGAAAGGACTCACACCTTGATCCAATAGGGGAGTACCACTCATATCATGGATTTCACACAACCTAATACAATAGGGGTATACTACTCTATATATTGAGGACTCTCACCCTAACATGATAGTGGAGTACCACTCTGTAGCTAGAGGACCCACACCAATGTATGACAGGTGATTAATAACTTTTCTATCTTGTTAACTATGAGGTAATTTCACCCAAATATGATAGGTTATTACTTACCCCATGCTAAAGGACCCTCTCTGTATAATGATAGGGGAGTACTAACTATTTCAGAACAACACGAATGAAGGGTACACACCCTTGAACAACAGGTCAGTAGAAACTCATAGGATAGAGGAACCACACACAAACACTGTAGGGGTGCACCCACTCTATCCATGCATCATATAAAGAGGACATGCACCCTGGTCCAATAGGGGAATATCAAATGTATTGATAGAGGACCCACGCCTTGTTCTGATAGTGGAGTACCTACTCTACCTTCTAACCTGTATGGAGGTCTCATGCCCTAACATGGTTGGGGAGCACTATATAACCTTAAAAACATCACGAGGAACCTAGATGCTAGTCAATCTGGGGGAAAAACCCCTTGAGGACACTAACCAAAGGTGATGAACCAGCACCCATAATGTGGGGAGTCCCGTATTTTCTTAATCAGAGAGGTAAGGGAAACCAACACCTTGAAGATATAGGGGAATACCAATCCGAGTTTCTCCCTTCGAGAACCACACTGATCTACTACATTGTCTTGGCATAACATCCAAGGTTTCATGCTCAGTTTACTCCTCCTCATATCTAATTTTCTGTAATGGGGTCCTTCATCATGTTATATATGGAAAATCACACAAGATAGGTTATTCACAAGATGAAATCTGAGTCACATAGAAAGTGATACAAAAGTTGGAAGATCTCATAAGGATCCCCTAGTAGTACACGATGTGAACTAAGGCACACACGGTGTGTGAGCCCGCTCATGCACCTAGCTGTGTATCTTGTCCACATGGGTTACCCACCCATGTTGGGGAACATGGCATGTAAAAGTGGTACAGATAATGCCCTTGTTAACCTAGCCATTGGTCGTGTTCTACTTCTACAAAGACCAGCCTACGTGTCCAATACATATCGTGCATCGCATACTACATGGTGTGTTTGGGCTAAAGGGTCGTCTTCCCTTATAGATTTCACATGTCCATTTACGGAAACCCATCTCCATGTACAATGGATTTCATTTAGTACACGGCCATGTAGTTTCACATGGATAACCCAGTCCATGTGCCACGTTCACATGGTTTGGGGAACTACACAGCTTGTAACCCTAGTAAATGATGTGTAGTCCCTAAATTTAATCATACCCAAATAAAAAGGGCTACATGGTGTGATTCACTAAACTACAAACCATGTACATGGTAATTATAGTCAATAATTACCTACAAAACACCCATATTCATACCTTTCATTCCCAAAACACATAGATATACCTATAAAGAATGAATTGCAATTATATTTGGGCTCTAAAACCTTAAAATGATCTATAAAGAAAGGCACCATAACCAAAACTCAAATACACCCACCTTGTTGTAAAAACACTAAATCTCTGGATTTAGAATGATGCTCGAATTTTTCCACTCTTCGATCTGAGGATGATCTACTTCAAAAAAACGATCAGAAACACATTGCTTCATCAATATGGCTCGTTTCCATCCATTATCCAATGATATGAGAGGAGGGTTAGAAGAGGACATGAAATACTTTTTTTTCATTCACCTTATGGTTAGGGGAGTAATTGGTTTAAATTAGATTAAACCAATTAGTTCCCATTTCAACGACATGTAACCATAAGGCCCCCAGTCGAAACTCCTAGTGCGAATGACCTTATGTCTCGCCTAGGGTGTCCATGACATTTCAGAAACAATCAAGGTCTCAAAAATATTATATGAGGCTCTAAAAAAGAGTTATATACGTTCAAGTGAAACTTTATGTGTGTGAAAAAATTTATCAAATATTTTTAATATCACCGCACTGAGGCTCCTAAGCCCCAGGCTTCCCACATTTACTCAGTTCCCGGCTCCAGAAATATTATCTGAAATATTTTTCAGTCTTATGGGAGAAAACTTGAGTCATTACATTCTACCATCCTTAGGGATTTTTCTCCCAGAAAAGTGATATCATTATTACAAGGGGTTGAAACTAAGCTCTTCACAAGACTCCCACACCAATGAGCTAATCAGGGGTTCTCGTGTTGCTTACAAGCACTCACATAGAGGAACCATCAAGATCAAACAATTCACATTCCCATCTTCTACTAGACCAACATTGTACAGTCAACTAGAACATGTCTCCTTAATCATGACAACTGTGAATGAACCATGCACCATATACCTCATGTAGTCATAGAGTCCAGTGGTACACCATCTCGCTAACTTGTTGCAGATACTAACAAAACCCAAAAGTTCACATCCACCACTATATGGACTATACAAAAGCAACAAAAATAATTTTTCATTCAAGGTTTCTGCTGAACTTGTGAGGGTATTCAAAAATGATACAAGTCTTCCCAATGGAAAACACTTGTTTTTACAAGGCCCTCCATCCTCAAACCTCCAGATGTAACACATCTCACCCAAATGAGAACAGTTCCACAACCACTAGTGGAATCCCAACTATGTATTGATGGTAGAAAACCAATGCACACTATGGAGACATCATAGGTTCTAAATATTCCACTATGGAATGATACTAAGAAAGGATTTAACTCTCTAAGGGCCGCGAACATAAAGAAGGAGGTTCAAGTAGGGAAAACCCACTAGCAAGGCCTAGACGTGCTCTGAAACCTTATAGCATCTCCTCTCCCGGAATTTGAATATATAAGGAAATCATCCAGCACAACTCAATATTGTTCTCTTCGGTTGGTACTGACTCTCCCTCACAGTTTTTATTGGGCCCCAAAAACACATATCTATTGGGGAAGAGTCCCCATTTCTCTTGAGTTCAATGATACATCAATATACACTGCATCCTCCTCAAGTGCCTTCTGTACAATGGTAATTCTAAACACATGATGGTACTAATGAAAAAGAAAGGGCTACCCATACACATAATGGGTCTTACTGGACCCTCTATCACAACTACCAACATGGGGTTCTACCAACACCCCACGTGACCCTAGTTAAAAATCAAATAGAAATCAGAAAGAAAATGAGTATGTCACCAAAGCATCTAAAAATTGCAATTATGGACAGTAGAAAGGACACAATGCATACCTCTATTCATTTTTAGAGCCTTTGGTTCAACGGACTCTGTGGGCTGTAGCCTTACTCACCCAGGTCCTCTAGCCCCCTTATCCTACCATAGACCACATAAGGGTAGTGGTGGAAACACCTTGAAGTTCTTGCCACCTCTCTCCTTTCTACCAACTCCTCTGCCTCATCAGCCACCTTGAGGAACTCCTTTCTCCAAATGCTACCACAACCAAGGAGTCCAGTCTACCAACTTCCTCTCAGAAGCACAAATGGATGGATAATCTCTATCTAGATGTCCCAGATTTTCACAAGCATGACACCGCCTCTCCTATGGTAGACTTGATGCTCAGTTCTTCTCCTACTCTACAAGACCATGTGTTTTAGTTTGGGAATGGTTATGCCTCATGTGTTGTGACCCTATCACATTCCATCTTCAAACTGGTGAATATGGCCCAGCCTCATGACCACTACTACGAGTCACATCCACATGTCCCTTAGCCAGGAAGATCTCCATGTCTAGATCTCTCTCTAGTACTCCAACCGAGTGGGGAATTCAAAAAGAGGTCATACATTCCCTGATATCCCAGTGAATTCCCTTATTGAGTGTTTGTTCTTTGAAAAATGGACTTCAAACCATATCCATGGTGTATCATGACAGGTCTACGAACCACTATGAAAACTCTACCACAATCATGATACCCTATCAAAGCATTAAAACTCTTGGATACGATTTGTTCTCAGTTCTTCTATGTACAAAACTCTCCTGAAGTGTCCTTAGAACTCCACACAAGTGAGTGTTTCATCATCAAGAAATGTAGTCACCAAAAACCACCATCACACGGCTGAACCCTATAGAAGGATCACCAATAGGACCACCATATAATCGAGAGGTGTCCTCACTAAGAAGAAAACTCACTTGACTACCTCAATCCAGTAATTTACTACCTGGGGGTCTAGATCACCTATGTACCACATAGTTCACTTCCTATGGAAGTAATGTAGCACACTCATTTTACACAGATTGTCAGTCTGAACTTCTATTAAAAACTACTTCTCAACAGGTGGTGGCACTACATGCGGAGAACCTAGAGGTAATTCTTCTAAACCAGTTCCTTACACCAAATCCATATCACTGAGAGGAATTTCATCATAATCACAGTGTAGAATCATGTCTAGTTGTCATCATGATGAAGTCCTAAAATAGAATCATTATGTTCCATGTTCAAAGAGTTCATATGGGCAGTTAACTCAAGAAGGATAAGAAAAAACAAAAAACCATTATTATATGATGCATGTTCCATTTTTTTCTCAGTGACTTGTTTCCTAATGTACCAAGTGGATAAGTAGGTTATTAAAGTCATGTTGAATTCATATATCATCATCCATACCAAGACAATATACTATGGCCTATGAGATGAACTCAAAACCTCCTAAAATTGTTGCTATTCAACCCAAACCAAGTTCATGACATCACGGTCCCAAAGTGGAACCTGCCTTTGATTCCACTTGGTCACAACCCGACCCGATGGGGCTCAAGCCCACCACCAATTAGACAGGGGCATGCGACTAGTGCCGAGAAGGAAAATTAGTGACATGTGCGGCCTTACCAATACCTGTACACACACACATCTTCATGATCACAAAAATTATTAAATTTAAAAACCAATAAGTATCCAATGAATGCATACATAAACATCTAACAAATAGAGTGTGACATAATTATTTAAAGAGAAATATGGTGAAATAGAACCACCCAATGAAAACTGTCAACATTTCTAACCTTCTTGGAAGGATGAGATATTTTTTAACTACAAATACAAGAAATCGCCTATACCCATCTCTCGTAAACACCTCATCTAGTCTAACTCACTATGTTCCACCTTCCCTGGGTCCTCTATGGACTTATTCAAAAGGATTTTCTTCTGAAAAATACACAAAAAATGTGCGGTCAAAACCCTTTTATGGGTGAGTATAAGAAAACTTAGTTAGTGCCCAAAAAACTATAATAGAAAAAGGGAGAAACTAAATGGAAACAGTCCACTCGACCTAGCCAGAGGGAACCCCAATCGAGAGAGAAACTCCATATCAAACCATCCTTGGATGTACATGATAAGTAATCTTAGTCTATAGGGTTGTCATCCCTAAGATGTGATAATGCCACAAGGACAACTCGAAATCAACTAGATATATGCCTATCATACTAAAATTATCATAATGTTCCAACCTCAGATATAGAAATAGGGTTCTCTTCATAGGCTCTAACCATAACCTGAGACTAGGAGAATACACTCCTAGAGCATAGCCATCCCAGATGGCACCCATCCAAGAGATGAAATCCATCATGAAAAACTCTACCATTCCTAAATGTACATCTGAGAGAACCTTCACTGTCAGGAACATCTTACCAGGTCCAGGTCTAGTGCCTAGAACCAGAGGTCCTATCATTGTCACCTTGCACCCAGCATAAGCTAAAGAAACCCAAATGATGATTCCCTCCCCTAATCACTACAAACAGTTGAGGGATAACTTCTCCCAAAAATGCACTGTGGGTATTATCTATAACGATAGAGAATATAAGGGATTGCACCTCGCCACTACCTCACTATTGAGGGAGAATGACCCCTCAATAACACGTGAATCCTCTATCACTTCTGTATAGAGTATCTTGCACCTCATTCAGTCAAGGGTGCACTAACACTTATCTAGGTATTATTCACATCATTTGGCGGGGCCCACTCTTTGTAACTATATAACACAATTGTTGGAGATCCAACTCTCTTGGAGGACCTAGTCCGGGCTGCTACTCAGAGTTAGTGGACCAATACTTAGTAAGCGATGACTCACACTCTGATATTATACAGGAGTACCACTCAAAGAAATGAGGACCCACATCCTGATACAACATAGGAGTACTACTCCGTAGATCGAGTATCTGTATCCTAACCTGGTAGGGTAGTTAATCTTTATAGCTAGAGGATCCCCACCCCAGTATGATAAGGGGTACCAATTATGGTAGCTCTTTCACTATGGGGGACCCATACCTGGATATGATAGGAGATTACTAACCCTAGGTTAGAGGACCCACAAATTATAATGATATGGAAGGGGAAACTATTCTAGAACAACATGAATGTCGGTCCCCCAAACTAAAATAACAAGGGATTACCAACTCCGAGGATAGAGGACTTATTCCCTAACATGGTGGTTAAGTACCCACTCTGTATATAGGTAATATTTTGAGGAGTCTTTCCATAATCCAACTGGGGAGCACCGACTCCACAGATAGAGGAACTGTACCCTGGTCCAATAGGGGAGTACCTACTCTACCTTCCAAAGAGTATGGAGGGCACGTGCCCTAACTCTACAGGGGAGCACTGTCTATTTTTACAAACATCATGGTGAACCCTCACCCTAGTCAATCAGGGGAGTAACAACACTAGAGGAAACTACCCAATGGTAACAAACCCACGCCCAAAAATTTGGTAGTCCCATTCCTACCTAACTAGAGAGGTAAGATAAACCCTCACCTTTAAGATATAGGGGAGTACTATTCCAAAAATCTCTCTTCAAAAACCACACTAGTCTCCAACATCATCTCGACATAGATTCCCAACACTCCTACTCAGTTTACACCACCTCATATCTTATTGGCTGTAAATGGTCCACCATCATGTTCTATGTGGAATATCAATCAGCATAGGTTGTTTTCAAGACTTCATCCAAGTTATATAGAAGGATATGTGGAAGGAGAAAGATATCAGAAGGATCTCCTGTGACTATACTATGTGCACTGAGGCACACACGTCCTATGACCTTACCTGAGAACATGGGTGAGTATCCAATACACATTGGATACCAAAAAATGTAGAGATACATGGTGTGTAAAGGTGGTACACATGGCGTCCCTCTTCACCAAACCCCTAGACATGTTCCACTTCTACACGGACCCGCCAACAGTGTCCCTTACACATCATGCATCCCATACTACATGGAATTCTTGGGCTAAACATCCACCTACCAGGGTTGTTTACCTATGTCCATGTATCGTACACCATGTCCATGTACCATGGATATGTGTTACTAAATGGTCAGGTATTTTTATAGGGATAACCCTATACATTTCACATGGTCACGCGGTTTGGTGAACTACATGAAATGTAACCCCAGTACACGGTGTGTAG
Source organism: Viscum album (assembly GCA_963277665.1). Classification (NCBI taxonomy): domain Eukaryota; kingdom Viridiplantae; phylum Streptophyta; class Magnoliopsida; order Santalales; family Viscaceae; genus Viscum; species Viscum album. The sequence goes on along the minus strand of OY728164.1, from coordinate 1,403,866,865 downwards.
TTCCAAAAGTTCATCTTATGTAAATAGGAGGGTCTACATGGCGTTTTCACTAAACTACAAGTCATGTAGATGGAAATTATTGTCAGGAATTACCAACAAAAGTTACCAATTCATCACATTCTTTCCCAAAACAAACTGATTTACCTAGTAGGGATCAATAATAATTTTACTTTGGGCTATCGAACCTTTAAAAATGCATAATGAAAGGGATTAGGTCCAAAACTAAAATTTTCCTACCTCTTTGACAAAACATTGAAAATTTAGATAATGAAAGATGCCTGGATCATGATTATATTAAATTTGAGGATGATCTACATAAAAATGGAGATTGGATGCACCTTTCTTCATAGATTTGGATGGTTTCCGTCCATCGGCCAAAGTGTGGAGAGGATGGGAGAAGTGGAGATGTTCACCTCCTTGAGTTGTTCCCATTCGGGTTGGGAAAGGGATGTATCAGTTTTATTCAAATTAAACCAATTAATTTCCCTTTAAACTCCGCATAACCAAAATTCCATAAATAGAAAATCGTAGTGTGGACGACCATAGGTCGTGGCTAAGGTAACCATGACGTTTCAAACTCTACCACGATCTTAAAAAACTGATATGAGACTCTGAACATGTGTTATTTACGTTTTAATGAAACCAATTTTCATGTGACAAAGTTTATTAAATATTTTTAATATCATTACACCAAGGCTTCTCGGGCCCTGGCATCCCATGCCAACTCAGCGACCTGCCCCATATATATTCTCCAAAATATTCTGATCACTTATGGATCAAAACACTAGTAATTAAAAATGTCCTATTAAAATTTCTTACTATTTTATAACTATTTTCAAACACATTTTGAATACCCACGACATACCATAAACAACTTTTCAGGAAAATTCTTGAACCAATGGGATCTAAAAAATTAACAACCAGGTTTAATTTTAAGGATATACGTAAAAAAATAGATTATGAAACATACCTCCATAGAAATGATGTGTGATGGGGTAAATATATCACCTCAAGATCACCTCTATACAAGCCACATAAAATCCCAAAGAGGGTTAAGTGATTCCCTATGCTTAATTAGAATCTCCACTGAAAATCTTAACCATAGAGACAAAAATTAACAAAGAATAATTTAAGAGACCAAAAAAGACTATCAGAGGGTGATACATATCAAAAACCATCAAGAATAAATATACACTTAAAAGAGGGGAAACAAGAGTGGGAGGAACAACTAGATCAGATGGGTCACACTTATGGAAGAGGCAATAAAATAAAGGATTCCATTATTAAAACAATAAAGTAAAAAATTGTAAATGAAACTTTTAAATATAGAACATGATTTATCTTCATGTTTGTCCAAACTATAGACCAACTGTGTCGATGGACTCTCTCAATCCCTCCACCTCACAGTGTTTTTTAGCACATTTCACCAAACTATGCGCCATCCATGCAGATAGATATAAAATCACTATGAAATTTCACATATTTTCCACAGTAAATTAATATATTTTTCATTTAATTATGCTCTAACTATGCATGAAATTCATTCTATTGGACAATAATTAAGAACACCCTATACATCTGGGTGCCGCATGGTTTCCTAAAAATTTTGTGCCCCAAAATATTCTTGCAAGGAAAAATCCTTCCAAAATATTTTGAACTTACCTGAAGCTCATGAGACTCCCTTGAGAACCCAAGACACCTTTTAAGCTTCCTAACATGTATAAAACAACACTTTAAAAAATCCCAACTCTTAGAATTCCTTTCTAAATATCCAATCAAAATTTGACTTGTCTAGTAATCAAGAACATCAAATTCCATTTGAAGATTAAAAGCCCATAGAGACACGTGATCTTATAATATTTATATTTTTTTAATAGAAATGTTTATGTTTAAATAAATTTATATATTTATATAAATAAATTAAATTTTTGAAATATATTTAAATAAATATATATAAATATATAAACATTCATATACATTAATGAATTAAAATTATATATTTATGTTTTTATATTCTAATACAATTATATGATATTAATTTTATATATTAATATATACAATACATATATGAAATACATTTATATTATATAATAAATACATTTATATTAAACATTTACACATAAATTTTTATTATATATTAAATATATTTATATTAATGTATATAGACAAATAGAAATACGGTATATATTTTTCAAATATAGAATATAATATACACTAATGTATTTAGATTTATATTGTTTATAAATTTATGTATAGATTTAAATTATATACATTTGAATTATATATTATAGAGATATATATATAAAATACAAATGTAGATATAATATTATATTATACTAATATATACAAATATATTTTACAAACAAATATATAGTTTTTTATATATATAAATCATAAAATTAAAATCCATATTATATTATAAAAATAAATTACAAAGATACAAATATATATATATAAAATTTAAATTTATTTACTAAAAATATTTATATTATATATAGTATATTACATATTTTATATTACATTTTATATGTTAGATATTATATAATATATAATATATATTATATATTATATTATACATATGTATATTTACACTATTAATATATATATATTAAATATTTATAAGTTTGAAAATATATATTATATATTTATAAAAACATTTATATGTTTGCATATATATATATTAAATATTTATATATGTATTGTATTAAATAAAATTATATTATATTATATATAATATACATACTATTTATATAATGTATACTTATTATAATTATAATATATATTATAAAATTCCATTAGAAAAAAAATTTGTTTAAAAACTACGACGAATCTAGGGATTGAATGTGGTTTTCAAACCCCTCTAATTTTTTTTATTCTTTACAAATTTTATTTTTATATTTTAGTGATGGTTCTCCCAAAACCCAACCCTAAATTTTTATTTAACATCCATATTATATATTTCTGATATATTAAATATATGAAATAAATTTATTGGTATATGTATGAAATATATTGAATGTATACACTTAAAAACGTTTATATTATATATTATTTGTATAATTATGCATAATAAACATAAAATTAAATATTGTTATATAATATAGATTTTTAAGATATTTATATATAACATTTATACTATAAATTATATATTAACATATATTATAGCGATTGTATTTATATTTACAATTATATTATTTATAGAGATATAAACATATTTATATATTTATAAATATATTTATGTAAATTATTTATATATTTATATAAATTATTTTTTATATAATGTAAAAATGTATTCATTTATTGTATTTATATGGTATTTTTATAAATATATCTTTATAATAAGATGATTATACAATGTAATAAAATATATTTATATAAAAAGACATTATAATATATTTATTCATATATATATATATATATATTATAAAATTTTTTATTGAAAATAAAAAATAGTGGGACGTAATAACCCTATATAATATCTTAGATTAGCAGCGGTTATCAAGCCCCTTATAAATTGTAATTTTTTTGAGGAATAGGAAATATTTTAGTGGCTATTCTCGAGTAATTACTACTAAATATTAATTTAGCAATAGTTTTTGGAGAACTGCCGCTAAAATTTACCTTATTTATAAAAAATAGAGATTTGTAATAACCCCTATTTTTTTTAAAGTAAGTCATGTATATTTTAGTGGGGATAACCCTCTAAAAGATTCTGATTTAGTATTTAGTGGCAGTTGTAGGAAAACCATAACTAATCTATGTAGAAACTCAATTTATAATTGTTTGTATGTTACCCCTCTAAATAAACTCTGTCAATCTATTATTGTTTTAGTGACCCTACTCTATTGTGATACACCCCGCATATGTATATAATTTTAATAATATCATGAAAGGAACATTTTTTTTCTTTTATTGTAATCCACTCACCAACATCCTGAGACATATCACATCATTGTTAGGAACACCCTCCATGTATTTATACAATGCCACTATATTTAATAGCCACTTAAAACCTCATGATTATTCCATATATAAACATTGAGGCATCTCATATACTAATGCCCCATTCTGAGGATCTTGTCAATATCTCATATCCCCAGCCCTATACTACCCACTCCAAGGGTATCATAAAACTCATTCCCTCACACTAATAAGTACAGTCAGTAATAGGAAACACATCTTTGAACCCCATAGACACCATGTGACATAAGGTTTTCACATCACTCATATCAAAATACAAGTCCAGTTATGTATAACATAACCATAAAATCATATAGGTAAAGGTCATATAATGTTTTTCTAACACATTAAATAACTGTACTGCATACTATATACATGGTTCTAAACCATAAGTAATCATGTGAAAGTCATGTAAATACTATGTAACAATATGATACATGAACACATTCTTCATACCACCCTTGATGAAGTGAAAATTTAGTAAATCAACAACCATCAAAATATCATACTTGGCATAATTAAAATAGATCATTTGTAACATTAAGTCCCAAAAAACCATTCTGATATCCCTTGTAACTTGGATTTTTCATCATGTGGATACCATACAAGAAGTAACATAGAGATAATGAAAATTATGACTAGTAATATATCTTCTCTACAATATTCTCAAATAACCAGATAATAAAAAAATTGATCAGATATAACTATTTAATATCCACAGAATAACCTACCTGAACTATAAAAAGAGGTTGCTGACTGGTAGAGAAGGTCTAAGGTGAAATCACGGGGATACTACAACATCATATCAGAGTAGATTAAAATATTAAAAATAACTAAATAAAATCACCATTTAACTATATAAAAGTAAACTAAAGACTCAAACTGTACTGAATGAAATGTTCCACAGGCATACAAGTGGTGTACCATAAAATATTGACCAAATGTACTAAATTATATACATTATCTCAAAATAAAATAACTAGAAAAATTCCACTAGTAGACATTGAATATCCACATAATTATATCCCTAACATCATCTAGGTTATCTCACTCAATTATCCAACATGGGGCATCTACCCTAACTATGTTACAAATCATGAGTTCTTCTCAGGTACATGGGATCTAGGGATCCCAAGATAGGTTGAATTAAAACATATAAGGTAATACACAGTAGATTTTCTAATTAATATAGTAAATAAAATTCATGGAAAATGTCATATGATCAAAATGAATAGTTAAAAAATATGAACATAACACATTTTGGGGACACAAGTGCTTTCCAATCCACTAGGGATTGACAAAACCTAGTTTAAACTGTGATGGGGTTTTACTAAACATATAAAAATAATAATAACTAGGAATTAAATACAAATTATCATAAAAAATCATACCATCCCAAATCAAATGACCACCATCATAGGACGCTTCATGTCCAACCCATGTCAAAAATTCCATGGGAGGCATCACATATGATCCATCAAATCAACCCATGTAATATAGTAAAAATATCTATCATAAGTCCAACTCTCATTCTAATTACATCGAAAACATACCACAATCCATAAAGTCTTTTACATGATTCTCATTCGACCCAATCCGAATCACATATCCCTAAATTCCATCCCACATCTACCATTACTTCCAACCCACATCACATAATGACGAAAATTATGTAAGCATCCTTGGTTGGAATTAAACCCAACCTAATGCAACAAAATATTACATGGTTGTAATTATAACCAACACATATCACTTCCCCAGTATATTATTTTCATTACACCTAACGTAATATATAGCCCACTTATATCTAACTTCAATTGGCATTACACCCAACCCTAAATTACATTCCATCAATATTTTTAATTAAACCCAACCAAGAATCATAAATCTATAACCATTTAACATACCTGAAATGAAATAAACCAAATAAAATCTATTTCATAATGAGTTAACATAATCATAAAATAATAAAATAAACACACACCTATCACAAGGATCAGGAAATTTGTCAAATCTTAGTACACCAGAATATAATCCACCTTTGGTTTGTCTCCAAAGAACACATAATATACTCTTGTAACCTTCCTCTAATGCTATAAATAGGTTATCTTTATGTTTTAATCTTCTAAAAACACAAAACTGGACTAGGATACCTACCATATCTAACTAATCCATTTTACATTTATAGATATATGGGAATTATGTCACATGCCCAAATATAGTCATTATATAGTATAATGAAAATATAAAGAACAAAGTCCAATTATCTCATTCAATTGTTGGGATATATAGAACACCAATAAGAAAAATATTGGTTTCTATAAACATGCCCAAACTATATCCATAATCATAACTAAGTTATTTACCCACAAAACATATATTCTCATTTGGTTAGGACACCCATACCAAAAACCTGTCAATAAGACAAAAACAATAAGTGTACACAAGGGCCTCATATAAGATAAACATTTAGTTGACCACCCTCTATAAATCACATTATATACTCAAAAGAGACTAAAGAAACATATCCAATTACAACTCTTCCATAATTCACTTAATCCACTAAATCATGAGGTAGTATAACAATTCCAAACCAAAAACAATGAGGTGTAAAATACCGTTGGTATACACCAAGTCCACTATGAAACAAAATCCATAATATTCTATCTCAATTCACACCTAAATTTAATCCAAATTAATTATAGAACAAAAATAATTAATGAAATCAACCTATAATAAGAGAAATAACACAATATTTGAATCATCTACCCCATTGGGTCCTCCTCTAGATAAGAAGAACCATTCTCACATCATCCAAACCCAATTCAACCATTATCTGGAGGAATCAATATCACATCCCTATTTCAAATAACATAAAACAATGGTAAATAATGAAGAAGAAAAATAATGGAGGAATTGGGGAGATATAAACCTTATATTACTAAATAAACTTTATTTGATCTGTGAATGGAATGAGGCATTCAAATGGGAGAACCTGGGATCTATGGGAAAAACTACACTATTTGTAACACCCGAGACTTTTATGTTATATAAATCATCAAAGGAATCTTTTTCTACACAACACTTGCTTGGCTTGCTTTACACGCAATCGCGACCTTCCTCGATAGCTTGCGTCGTACGCAATACCGAGTTTCACTAAACAACAATATGCTATTAAAACTAGCCGTTATGAATAGTAATAACCACTTTTTGAAATTTTATAAATTTTATTTTTCAAAATGGACTTCATTTTTGGACTCAGAATATCGAAATTAGCCTAGGGTGAAATTTTGGTATTTTTCTGAAAACTTTCAATTTTTGATGAATAGTGAAACCACTAAGTGGTAGGTTAAAAACCGAATTTTGCATAAAACTTAATTTTACCGCTTCTGTGAATGGAATTTCGAAAATCCGAGAGACACGGTTAATATCAAGGACTAAAATGTCGTTCAATGAGACGAAAATAATTTTTGGTGAATAGTAACTTTTTACTTTTTTTACCGCGGTTAATAGTAAATAGGGTAACTAAGGGTAAATATGATATCAATATTACCCTAACACATGTCCTAATTCTATTGGACAAGTGTAATTCGACCACAAACAAACTTAGGAATAAAATATGACCATTTAGGCCCACTTGGATTAGATTAGGACATTTATTATTAATTTATTTAAAGAAAGGTTAAAATAGTTAAAATCAATGTTTAATAAGTAAATCATTTTTAATATGGGGTTATACATAAGATAAATTCGATTGTAAATATTCATTAGAAAGCTAAAAAGATTTCCTACATGATGGTATTTTATTTGTAATTTTTAGACATCAAATAATTTAATTTATTTATGACACAACGATGATGCAGTAATTATCTTATTAATGAAATATTGACATAATTGATGTTATAAACACCAAAATAAATGTAATTTGAAACTTTTTATGAATTCCACTAATTTTCTAGGTTACTATGATATATTAATGTTGATTTAATCAACTTGGTTCTAACATTTAATTCTGTTATGACTTTCACAAAAATCATATATCAAATAGTGTCAAAATTGACACAAAATAGTTTTTAAATCAAATATTATATTATTAATTGTTATTTTATTCCTAAAAATCTAAGGTTCGGCCAAATGACTTATATAAGGATATATATATTAATAATAAACAATTTGGGGTTCGTTTGGCATGTTATAGTAAGTGTATTAACCATATAGTGAAAGAAAACAAAAAGACACGGTAAATGTTAAATTATTTAACTTAGAGTTAAATCTAATTGATAAGGTTAAAATAATATCCTAAACTTGTCTAAATTCTATTGGTTGATAGGATTTCGACCCATCCCCACTTTAGCTTCGAAATAAGACCCTTTGGAACCATTATAAACCGATTTTGACTTTAATATAAAATAATATTTTGAGATATTCCTAAGGTGCCCCTCTCCTCCCTTATAAAAGGGCACCTCCTCCCCCTCCTCCTCACACCAAATTGAGCACTCAAGCTCGGCCAACCCCTGCCATTTTCTCCTCTCCTCTTCCCTAGAATAGTCCTAGAGGTCCTGTTCTTCTACAAATACCACTCTTAGTTCCTTAAGTGGAGGATTCAAAGAGGCGTACCAAAGAAAAGGTAATATCCATTAACGATCTTTTCAATTTCTTTCTTCTTCAACTTCATCTTCTTTAGTTGTTTCATGATAAAGTAATAACATCAGTATTACTTACATACTGATATGTTATTATAAATATGAAACAACCCTAATTCACCTTTTATCCATCCTACGGAAAAATGAAATCACCGCGCGTGCGTACGTACGGAATACCGTCTCCACGCCGTGGTGTAATCTATTTTTCCACCATCACCTTACAAGGATGGTTATAATGGTGTAATAAGTAACTATATATGATTATTATGAAGTAATATTGATACTGAGATAATATATATATATACTCCAATACAATTCCACGATCATAGGAACGATATCATCACTCGTGCGTACGTACGGAATACCGTCTCCACGATGTGATGCGACTCGTTCTACATGATCTTCATTTCATAATGATTATATAAATGAACTGAATGAATGAATATGGTATATACTACACTAATACCATTATGTAAATGAATTATCTATAACCTAAAGATAATAATAAGAATTTATTCGGCAAAACATGCGTAAGAACAAAAGGCAATAAAGACCCGAGTAACAAGTAACAATGAAATATTACTAACAAGAAGCTAAGAATATTACCATATATGATATCATATCAATATGTATGATTCTGGAATAAGTCAATAACATTATTTAAACCATTATACAGGAGCTTCGGACACATACAAGGCAAATTGGACCTAAGGTAAGGGAAATATCACAATCTCATTTTTATCCGAAATTGTTTATTCGTAAGTATTTACTGGGGTGTATTTTATCATCCACATCCATGTTCCCTCAATATGTAATATTGTTTCCATCCACTTGCAATAGTTTAAATCCAATTTTATCCTTAGGTGAGTTTTTAGTAAAGAATATGAAAGGAATCTTTTGTCGTTTTTTCCGTACGAGGTACTTTTTTGACTTTTCCGACAAAAGTACGAAGAATGTTTTTTTAACTTATACGGAACGAACGGATTTCTACTGTTTTATAAAGCCTTATTTTCATGAAGCTTCCTATATAAGATTTCATGACTATTTTCAATAAAATCTCTTTCTTTTAAAATTGCATGATGTTTTGTGAAAAGAAATTGATTTTGAAGAAGAAAGGATATTTTCCTCAAGAATTCAATTCAAGTGTTTTATCAAAATTATTTTCCATCTAAGATAATAAAGGGTTCTGTTTCTATCCATATTTTTACATTGTTTTGACTATGTTGTGATGGAATTATGTTTATGAATTCCTTTATCTTATATGAATTGATTTATGATGTCATGATGTTTCAAGAATCCCATTTTTGTTACATGTGTTATGCAATGATGTATGTTTTATGATTATGTGGCACACATAAGAAAGGATTCATTATAAGATGGGTGGGACCTATATCTCCCTCCAATGCATTGGGTAATGATTATATATCTCATGAGATAGACATGGCTGGAACGGAAGGTTATTTCGGTTCAGTGATACAGGACTGAAACGAGGAGTGAACTCGGTTCAGAAAGTGACTTTGTCCACTAAGATAGTCTTGGCAATAAGTCATGACTAACAAGAAATGATTTTCCATGATTATGTGTGCATGCCACAAAGTTTCAAGTTTCGTGTTATGATTATGGGGATCTCATTTTCAGATCTATGATTTATTAAGATTTTATGATCTCTTTTGCAGGTTATGATTTTTAAAAAGATATGATATGATTTTTATTTCCTTTATTGCCCTTGCTGAGCATTTGAGCTCACCCTTTTATGTTTTCTTTTCCCCAGGTCAGGAAGATGGATATTAAGTAGAATATGCTAAAAGGGACCCTAGATATGATGAAATAAATGGGAGGCACTGTAGAAGATTTATGAACCAGTTGTTTATGTTTCCCAGTTTCTAAAGACACTATACCTATACGGTCCTTTGTGGTTTGTCATATGTTGTAATAAGTGTGCTTCAATTTTGAAGTATTAACAATGTATGTAAAGTATGGGTCGTTATAGTTGGTATCAGAGGGAGGTTATAGTCAACCTTTGGAAACTAGGATGTGAGAGCCTTAGTAAGAACCCTAAGGATAAGTCTAAGCATAGAACACAATCTTAGTGTTTTAGAAATGGACTTGAATAACCTAGGATAAGACCTTAAGCATGAAAATTTTATTCTTGAATTATGTGGTTTCCTATTATAATTAGTGTTGCTCACACTATTCTTCTTTGTTTTAGTCAATGGCTGGAACCCGAAGGAACCGTGTTAATGCGGAATGCGATGGGCAATGCAATGATTGTCCCCCTGAGCAACCAAACAATATGGGAGATGGAATGCAAAATCTTGTAGCCATGCTCACACAACTTTCTCAAGCTATGAATCATGCAGGATTTCCAAACGAGCAAAGGAGGGAGCAACATTCTGTTGAATCCTTCATGAGGCAGCGTCCACCTTCTTTCAGTGGGTCTACTGATCCATTAGTTGCTGAACAATGGATTAGTACTACTGAAAAGATATTTTCAGTTCTTCAATGTTCTGAACATGATAAGGTCATCCTAGCAGTGTATCGTTTAGAAGGAGATGCTGATCAATGGTGGAATCTTGTTAAGAATACGAGGCAAAGGGATGAAATTGAGTCTATGGAATGGGACGAGTTCAAGAACTTATTTTTCAATAAGTACTTCCCTCGTATTCTCCGAACAAAGATGGAGAAAGAATTTCTTGAACTGAAGCAAAGGGATGACGAATCTGTTGGTACCTATGAAGCAAATATTACAAGACTTGCAAGGTACGCTTCTGGTATTATTATCCAACCTGAGAGTAAGATCGATCGATTCTTTAGTGGCATAAAACCAAGTCTTCGAAGGGCGTTAGCCATAAGGGACTTCAATAGCTACGAGGAAATCGTTCGATGTGCTCTCAAAGTTGAGATGGAGATTGGAGTAACCCATCAGTCACATGGGTTTGATAAGAAGAGGAAGATGGAATTCAAAGGAAACTCTAAAGAGCACACTGAAAAGAAGATGAACTTTCCCTTATGCTCAAAGTGTGGAAAGAAACATGGAGGGAGTTGTCTTAAAGGGACAAGTAAATGTTTTAAATGTGGAAAAGAAGGTCATCGGGCATTTGAATGCCGTGATAATGGGAAGAAGATGTCTAATGATGCAAACAAAGGAAGGGATACACAGAATGATCCTACTACACTTCAATGTTTCAAGTGCAAGGAGATGGGGCATTATGCCAATCAGTGCCCAAATCCAAGGGTTGATGATGATGGTCGACGTCAACAAACTCTTAAGGCTAAAGACAAAGGAAAGTCGCATGCAATTTCTACCGGCGATGTGGAGTACGATAACGATGTGGTGAAAGGTACACTTACCATCCACTCTAAAGTAGCAAATGTTTTATTTGATTCTGGATCCACCCACTCTTTTATTTCTGAAGACTTTTCTAAGGGTATCACCGTATTACCTCAACAATTAGATGTTGAGTTAGCTGTGACAACACCTAATGGCACATCAATCGCATCAAAAGTTTATAATTCTTCTCCGATCGAAGTTTGTGGGAAAGTGCTTCCTGCAAATCTTGTGATCCTTCCTATAGTGGAATTTGATGTGATTCTTGGCATGGATTGGCTTTCTTTATACGGAGCTCATATCAATTGCCAAAGAAGGGAAGTCACATTTCATATTCCAGATCAATCTATGATCGTCTATCAATGCAAGGATGAACATAACCTTCCAGTGGAAATTCCTTCCATCTTATGGGTCATGATTCCACTAAATGAAGGTTATTTATCTCAAATGGTTGGAGAGAAACTTACGATTAAGAATATGCCCATTGTACGGGAGTTTGATGATGTCTTTCCGGAGGAATTACCAGGTCTTCCACCAAATCGTGAAGTTGAGTTTTCAATAGAACTCGTACCGGGTGCTTTGCCTATTTCAAAGACACCTTATAGAATGGCCCCAATTGAGTTGCAGGAATTGAAGAAGCAACTCCAAGAGAATCTTGATAAGGGATTCATACGCCCTAGTGCGTCACCTTGGGGAGCACCTGTTCTATTTGTTAAGAAGAAAGATGGATCAATGAGACTCTGCATTGATTATCGAGAACTTAACAAGATCACTATCAAGAAAAAATATCCTCTCCCACGCATTGATGACTTATTTGACCAACTACGCGGAGCTCAATACTTTTCCAAGATTGATCTTCGTTCAGGGTATCATCAATTAAGGGTCAAAAGGGTGGATATACCAAAGACAGCTTTCCGTACAAGGTATGGACACTATGAATTTATAGTGATGCCATTTGGTCTTACTAATGCCCCTGCTATCTTCATGGATCTAATGAATAGAGTCTTTAGAGACTATCTTGATCAATTTGTGGTAGTCTTTATAGATGATATTCTTGTCTATTCAAAGAGCAAGGAAGAGCATGAAGATCACTTGAGAATTATATTGAAGACCCTGAGAAAGGAGAAGCTTTATGCCAAATTTACCAAGTGTGAATTTTGGCTTCAAAAAGTTGCATTTTTGGGTCACATAATCTCAAAAGAGGGGATATCTGTGGATCCAACAAAAACAGAGGTTATCGAAAGATGGTCAAGACCAACAACAGTAACTGAGATCCGAAGTTTTCTTGGTTTGGCTGGATATTATCGACGTTTTGTAAAAGATTTTTCACGATTATCTAATCCAATCACCAAGTTGACTCGGAAAGGAGTTAAGTTTGTCTGGACAGATGAATGTGAAGAGAATTTCAAGGAGTTGAAAAGAAGGCTATCCAGTGCACCTGTGCTCACACTGCCTTGTAGTGGAGAAAGGTTTGTGATCTACAGTGATGCATCCAAGAAGGGATTGGGGTGTGTTCTTATGCAAAATGATATGGTGATAGCTTATGCCTCACGACAGTTGAAAATCCATGAGCAAAATTACCCAACACATGATTTGGAGTTGGCTGCGGTAATCTTTGCATTAAAGATTTGGAGGCATTACCTTTATGGTGAAAGGTGTGATATTTATACTGATCATAAAAGTTTAATGTATATTTTCACACAAAAGGAGTTGAATATGCGTCAAAGAAGATGGTTGGAGCTGATTAAGGATTATGACTGCTCAATCCATTACCACCCTGGGAAAGCAAACAAGGTGACAAGACCATGCTAGTTTATCAATGATGAGGATCACAAAATATCCAATATTTATGGATTTACAAAGGATGGATCTTGGAATTATAATGGAAGGGGAAAAATCTTATCTTTCTCAAATGAATGTTCAACCATCTATACATGTGAAGATTAAAGAGGCACAGAAAGAAGATGTCGAGTTACAAAAGAAGGTGAGAAATGTTCCTGAATTCAACCTTGATTGTGATGGGATAATAAAGTTCAGGAATCGGGTTTGTGTTCCTCCCATCCCCGAATTAAAGAAGGAGCTGCTGGATGAGGCTCATAGTTCATCATTCTCTATTCATCCTGGAAGTACGAAGATGTATAGGGACCTGAAAGAGTACTTCTGGTGGGATGGCATGAAAAGAGATATTGCTGAATATGTATCTCGATGCTTGGTTTGTCAACAAGTTAAAGCTGAGAGACAGAAGTCTAAGGGGATGTTACAACCATTACCCATACCCGAATGGAAATGGGAAAACATCACTATGGACTTTGTCACAGGACTTCCTAAAACATCCAAAGGCAATAATGCTATCTGGGTCATAGTTGATCGTCTTACAAAGTCTGCACACTTCATTTCTATTAGAGAGGATTTCTCTCTAGATCAGCTTGCCAGGATATATGTAAAGGAAGTGGTAAGATTGCATGGAGTACCACTTTCTATTATATCTGATCGGGATCCGAGATTTACCTCGAAGTTCTGGTGAAGTCTTCAGCATACTCTGGATACAGAGTTGAGTTTCAGCACTGCTTATCATCCCCAGACAGACGGTCAGTCTGAGAGAACAATTGAAACCCTAGAAGATATGTTGAGAGCTTGCTCTATGGATTTCAAAGGAGGTTGGGATCAACACCTACCTTTGGTGGAATTTTCTTATAATAATAGCTTTCACTCCAGTATTCAGATGGCTCCTTATGAAGCTCTCTATGGGAAGAAATGCAGGACTCCAACTTGCTGGGATGAAGTTGGGGAAAGAAAGCTATTAGGACCTGATCTCGTTGATGAGATGTCAGAAAAGGTCAGATCTATTCAACAACACATAAGAGCAGCTCAGAGTCGACAGAAAAGTTATGCCGACAACCGAAGAAAAGACCTAGAGTTTGAAGTGGGTGATAAAGTGTTCTTACGAATATCTCCCTGGAAGAGGGTTATGAGATTTGGAAAGAAGGGGAAGTTGAGCCCTAGATATATCGGTCCTTTCGAAATACAGGATCGTGTTGGGAAGGTAGCTTACCGATTGGCGCTTCCACCGAATCTCTCTCAAGTTCACGATGTGTTCCATGTATCTCTCCTGAGAAAGTACATACCTGATCCTTCACATGTACTCAGCTCAAAAGTTGTACCGCTGGAACAAGATCTTTCTTATGAAGAACAACCGATAGAGATTCTGGATCGTAGCGAAAAAGTTCTACGAAACAAGACCACTCGATTGGTGAATGTTTTATGGAGGAACCACCAACTTGAAGAAGCTACTTGGGAGCTTGAGGATATGATGAGGGAGAAGTATCCTCATCTGTTTGTTACAAAGTGACGAATTTCGAGGGCGAAATTCTTTTTAAGGGGGGGTAGAATGTAACACCCGAGACTTTTATGTTATATAAATCATCCAAGGAATCTTTTTCTACACAACACTTGCTTGGCTTGCTTTACACGCAATCGCGACCTTCCTCGATAGCTTGCGTCGTACGCAATACCGAGTTTCACTAAACAACAATATGCTATTAAAACTAGCCGTTATGAATAGTAATAACCACTTTTTGAAATTTTATAAATTTTATTTTTCAAAATGGACTTCAATTTTGGACTTAGAATATCGAAATTAGCCTAGGGTGAAATTTTGGTATTTTTCTGAAAACTTTCAATTTTTGATGAATAGTGAAACCACTAAGTGGTAGGTTAAAAACCGAATTTTGCATAAAACTTAATTTTACCGCTTCTGTGAATGAAATTTCGAAAATCCGAGAGACACGGTTAATATCAAGGACTAAAATGTGGTTCAATGAGACGAAAATAATTTTTGGTGAATAGTAACTTTTTACTTTTTTTTACCGCGGTTAATAGTAAATAGGGTAACTAAGGGTAAATATGATATCAATATTACCCTAACACATGTCCTAATTCTATTGGACAAGTGTAATTCGACCAAAAACAAACTTAGGAATAAAATATGACCATTTAGGCCCACTTAGATTAGATTAGGACATTTATTATTAATTTATTTAAAGAAAGGTTAAAATAGTTAAAATCAATGTTTAATAAGTAAATCATTTTTAATATGGGGTTATACATAAGATAAATTCGATTGTAAATATTCATTAGAAAGCTAAAAAGATTTCCTACATGATGGTATTTTATTTGTAATTTTTAGACATCAAATAATTTAATTTATTTATGAAACAACGATGATGCAGTAATTATCTTATTAATGAAATATTGAAATAATTGATGTTATAAACACCAAAATAAATGTAATTTGAAACTTTTTATGAATTCCACTAATTTTCTAGGTTACTATGATATATTAATGTTTATTTAATCAACTTGGTTCGAACATTTAATTCTGTTATGACTTTCACAAAAATCATATATCAAATAGTGTCAAAATTGACACAAAATAGTTTTTAAATCAAATATTATATTATTAATTGTTATTTTATTCCTAAAAATCTAAGGTTCGGCCAAATGACTTATATAAGGATATATATATTAATAATAAACAATTTGGGGTTCGTTTGGCATGTTATAGTAAGTGTATTAACCATATAGTGAAAGAAAACAAAAAGACACGGTAAATGTTAAATTATTTAACTTAGAGTTAAATCTAATTGATAAGGTTAAAATAATATCCTAAACTTGTCTAAATTCTATTGGTTGATAGGATTTCGACCCATCCCCACTTTAGCTTCGAAATAAGACCCTTTGGAACCATTATAAACCGATTTTGACTTTAATATAAAATAATATTTTGAGATATTCCTAAGGTGCCCCTCTCCTCCCTTATAAAAGGGCACCTCCTCCCCCTCCTCCTCACACCAAATTGAGCACTCAAGCTCGGCCAACCCCTGCCATTTTCTCCTCTCCACTTCCCTAGAATAGTCCTAGAGGTCCTGTTCTTCTACAAATACCACTCTTAGTTCCTTAAGTGGAGGATTCAAAGAGGCGTACCAAAGAAAAGGTAATATCCATTACCGATCTTTTCAATTTCTTTCTTCTTCAACTTCTTCTTCTTTAGTTGTTTCATGATAAAGTAATAACATCAGTATTACTTACATACTGATATGTTATTATAAATATGAAACAACCCTAATTCACCTTCTATCCATCCTACGGAAAAATGAAATCACCGCGCGTGCGTACGTACGGAATACCGTCTCCACGCCGTGGTGTAATCTATTTTTCCACCATCACCTTACAAGGATGGTTATAATGGTGTAATAAGTAACTATATATGATTATTATGAAGTAATATTGATACTGAAATAATATATATATATATATACTCCAATACAATTCCACGATCATAGGAACGATATCATCACTCGTGCGTACGTACGGAATACCGTCTCCACGATGTGATGCGACTCGTTCTACATGATCTTCATTTCATAATGATTATATAAATGAACTGAATGAATGAATATGGTATATACTACAATAATACCATTATGTAAATGAATTATCTATAACCTAAAGATAATAATAAGAATTTATTCGGCAAAACATGCGTAAGAACAAAAGGCAATAAAGACCCGAGTAACAAGTAACAATGAAATATTACTAACAAGAAGCTAAGAATATTACCATATATGATATCATATCAATATGTATGATTCTGGAATAAGTCAATAACATTATTTAAACCATTATACAGGAGCTTCGGACACATACAAGGCAAATTGGACCTAAGGTAAGGGAAATATCACAATCTCATTTTTATCCGAGATTGTTTATTCGTAAGTATTTACTGGGGTGTATTTTATCATCCACATCCATGTTCCCTCAATATGTAATATTGTTTCCATCCACTTGCAATAGTTTAAATCCAATTTTAGCCTTAGGTGAGTTTTTAGTAAAGAATATGAAAGGAATCTTTTGTCGTTTTTTCCGTACGAGGTACTTTTTTGACTTTTCCGACAAAAGTACGAAGAATGTTTTTTTTAACTTATACGGCACGAACGGATTTCTACTGTTTTATAAAGCCTTATTTTCATGAAGCTTCCTATATAAGATTTCATGACTATTTTCAATAAAATCTCTTTCTTTTAAAATTGCATGATGTTTTGTGAAAAGAAATTGATTTTGAAGAAGAAAGGATATTTTCCTCAAGAATTCAATTCAAGTGTTTTATCAAAATTATTTTCCATCTAAGATAATAAAGGGTTCTGTTTCTATCCATATTTTTACATTGTTTTGACTATGTTGTGATGGAATTATGTTTATGAATTCCTTTATCTTATATGAATTGATTTATGATGTCATGATGTTTCAAGAATCCCATTTTTGTTACATGTGTTATGCAATGATGTATGTTTTATGATTATGTGGCACACATAAGAAAGGATTCATTATAAGATGGGTGGGACCTATATCTCCCTCCAATGCATTGGGTAAAGATTATATATCTCATGAGATAGACATGGCTGGAACGGAAGGTTATTTCGGTTCAGTGATACAGGACTGAAACGAGGAGTGAACTCGGTTCAGAAAGGGACTTTGTCCACTAAGATAGTCTTGGCAATAAGTCATGACTAACAAGAAATGATTTTCCATGATTATGTGTGCATGCCACAAAGTTTCAAGTTTCATGTTATGATTATGGGGATCTCATTTTCACATCTATGATTTATTAAGATTTTATGATCTCTTTTGCAGGTTATGATTTTTAAAAAGATATGATATGATTTTTATTTCCTTTATTGCCCTTGCTGAGCATTTGAGCTCACCCTTTTATGTTTTCTTTTCCCCAGGTCAGGAAGATGTATATTAAGTAGAATATGCTAAAAGGGACCCTAGATATGATGAAATAAATGGGAGGCACTGTAGAAGATTTATGAACCAGTTGTTTATGTTTCCCAGTTTCTAAAGACACTATACCTATACGGTCCTTTGTGGTTTGTCATATGTTGTAATAAGTGTGCTTCAATTTTGAAGTATTAACAATGTATGTAAAGTATGGGTCGTTATACTATTAGTTCAACACCTATAAAGAAGAAATCCCAATGTTGTATAATAAATAAGGGGTTAGAATGAAGTTGGAAGGGTGTCCCCCAAGGACCTCCACTAAGTATCTAGTTACACCTAACCAAGTACCGAGTGGCATTCTATAGCCTCCAGCCTATACTACCCAGCCTCTTAAACCCAGGAAACATGCCTCAGTCCTCTACCACCCATTTTATCACCTAAAAAACATGCACTCATCCACTTATAACTAGGATAGAAACACCAATTTTTGATCTGAATCACGAAAATCAAAGTAGTCTTTCTTCATGACTCATTGGAATCAATCAATTACATAAGTCCACTACCATAAACTTCTATGGGTCATTAAAACCTCCCCAATATAACACATCTCTACCCTAATAAATTTACTCAGTTTCTTAAATGAATAAAATCTATTTCCAAAACCAAATACATGATTTTAATACACATATACCGATAGTTATTATCATGTCGATACCACACCCAAACCAATAAAATATCTCAACACCCTGAATGCACAATGCTTTGGTCTATCATACAGAATGACCATTCCATTAATGATTCATTAATTTATATATATTTTTCATAGATCATGACAATGTTGAAATAGTGCTAGTCAGTACCCTATCATATCGACTACCACCAAAACCTGATGATCATGAATCATAGTGCCAAATCATCCAAAAACGCAATATAAGAAAAATGGGTTCTTGTAATTGATTTTTTATATTCCCTGGTTATTTAATCCACTACATAATTTTTTATTCTAGTTTTTATAGCTATCATCGATTAAAAAGATAGCTATTAATTTTGAGTTGTTTGTTTATTTAGTAAATATATTAGGGATATTCAATGAATCCATAGTTTTCCAATTTTTTTAAACTTCTATGATAATGAATGAGAAAACATACATTATAGGATTGTAATAACATATTATGGATTAATTAACCATTTCCAACATATTTTACAATGGTCAGATTAGTTATACATTTTTCATAAATTATGGATGAATAAAACCACCGTAAATTAATTAGTAGTTGTTTAGTAGTTGGTAATGATGGTTTTAACCAACACTAAATAATTATTCATTGTTTTTCAAAATCACAGTACGTTAAACAATCAATAAACTTTAAAAAAATTATTAAGCAGTATATGGTCCTTAAAAACCGATATTTACAATAATATATATATAGATAACAAACACTGAAAAATTTCAGAAATAAATTAATGAAGAAAAATTATAACAATTATAAGCATCATATCATAGATTATTTTAAATATATGTTTGTTTTAGACAAATTCTATAATGTAATCATATACTAGTTCATCTAAAAAATAAAAAAAACATCATGAGGGGGATCCAACATGTACTCTACCCCTCTAATTCATGCTAGTGTCCCCCAGATGACTCATGCTCCTAATGTTCTAATCATTAATTTTATATGGTTCATCTAATTCCATATTAAATGTAATTTTCAAAATAATTCTTTTTAATTGTATATTTTTTAGAGAAAAAGTATTCACATTAAATTTTAAAATAATATAAAAGTATTAAAATAAATTTAATATATTTATTACCACTCATAACAATTATGTAATGTGTGGAAGAATTCTCCCAGTCATGCCTTGAAATAGTTTATCCACTACAATTCCCATCACTATAGACTACACATCCTAAGATATCCATGATGACTCATGCTCTGGTATTCTATTCTCTAGCAGAAAAATTGTCTTCTAATTTCATGAGACTAATAAATTAATACATCCCTACAGGTGGATGCATCATCATAAATGAAGCCGAGCCCCTCTCAAAGACTCGTGAGGTGGGTGGTCTAATATCTAACCCTCAAATATGAGAAGCATTATTATTTCAAAAAACATGAAATCATAATCATCGTGAGAGACAAATGAAGAATGTGATGGATTTTATTGTCATACCACTTTAATTTTTTGTAAATAAAATAATATTTAATCACATATACTACCAGTAATAACACATGATAATGGTAATCAATTTCATGTAAAAAAATTATAAATATTCATTTTCACAATAATAAAATAAATAAAACTATTAAAATATCTCATCAATGTTAATAATTAAAAATCCACATAAATTCAATGTTTTATTAGTAGTTATTTTTTTATTTACTCTTTAATTAAAAAATAAATATGAATATAAAATGAAAACAGCCACAAATGTTCCAAAAGTGAATTAAAATTTATGAAATCATATAATATTTATGATATGATAATATCAAATCATAACATAAAATATAGAAATTAAATACATTTATATTTAAGAAGATATTCTACTCACAATGATTAATTTAACTCATAACCTCCCATTTAATCAAAAGTGAATTAAAATATAAATGTGTGACCATAATGTTTATAGTATGTTCACTTACATAATTTTCATCCACCTTCTTATGCACATAAAACCAAAAATATATTTGACCAACTTCATAAAAAAATTATTTGACATATATCAACATAGGATAAAATTTATAATTATATAAATATAGATACATAATAAGAAATAAAAGTATTTTTAATCGTAGATATCATATTAACGAGTTATATCTTCTCCTCAAAAAACTCTTTGAACCAGTTGTGTTAGGGATAACATGTTTCTCTTTACTTGAGGATTTTTTTTAGAATATTCTTGAAAAAAATAATTAATATTAATATTAATGATAATTAAAATATTTTTAATAATTAAATATAAATGTACTAATAAATAATAAAATACCTCATGTGAATTCGAATCATGCATATCTAGAATTTACTTCCAATGATCATGATGTATCCCTTTGAGTACCATTTAGTAAATTTTACTAAGACAAGAGGATATTTCACTAAACTCACACCACAAATTATACTTAAATACCTTCCACTTTTTTCCAAACATTTCGATGCCTATTTATTCATGACCACATAATTAACCTCAAAATTAAAAACATATATATATTATATATAGGAAAATAATTAAAATAATATATTATATGGATATAACATAAATTAAATTAAAAATATTTTTTTGACTTTACTTTTACTTTTTGTAATAAAAATTTCATTATTCTAGGTGATTGTAATGTGCTTCCAATTATTATATGTAATAAGAAGGGGTGGCATCTCACATGATAAATACCCCAAGATATTCCCACATAAGCCTCTGGAATCTTATATATGGACCCCATATTTATCAAAAGGAATGACTACATCAAATTGTTTCATCCTAAGAACATATGGTAGTTTCATGTTTTTTTCAACATGTTTTTATATTAATCAATTCAATAAATATATTCTATTATTTGTATATATATTTCATAAATTATTTTTGAAATAAATAATTACATAATAATTATGTTCACCCTCTAACATAATTGTTATCGTTACTGTGACAAAATATTATCAATTGATGTGAACTGCCCAGCTACTCCATCTAATACCCTCATTGTCCCTAAAGTAGAAGGTAGTAGTCTAGAAACATGAAGCATACATGATCAATATGGGAGAAAATTATATGGTACCAAATGGTAAAATGGGATAATACCAAAAATAATGAGCATACCTAATGAATGTGGGAGTGTATCTGATTAGACTATTAGTAAAGGAGTTTTTGAATTCATTCTTTTATGTTTAAATCATCTAGTTCTCAACATATTTAAATCCAAAACGATAAAATAAATTATTTTTTATTGAAATTTTATAAAAAAAAGAAAAAATAAATAAAATCAAAAAAAATTTGTACATATATATATATTACATTGTTTATTTTTTATAGAAGATAAATTAGTTTCATATCAAAAAAAATGAAAAAAACAAACATATATCTGTTTAAAATAATAAAATCTCGATTATATATGCCTCAATAAATTAGTTTCGTATAATTTTATTTGTAATGAATACATGTTATCCTATTTCCCAATTAAATTCAAGGTTCTTATTTTTCACATCCACTGTACAATCATAATTTTTTCAAAAAAACTCTATTTGTTAAGATATTGGGAAAGTTTTCACTATATTATTTGGACAGAATTAATTACACCCTTTAGTATTTAGTACATATGTTATTTATACTTGAAAATTTCTTAATATGAAGAAAAATAATATATTTCTCACATGATATATGATGGTTGGTAAGAGAAATGTTTGTTTCATTATTATATAGAAATTATTTATTTAAAAATGTCCTAATTAATGTTTGGATTGAATTTCCACTCATTATAATCGACAACAAAATCTCAAATGAAAATATTTTTATAAACACTTGATCAAGTACTTTTAAATCCCATATCATGACGTTGAAAATTATTATATCTCTAATAATTTGTTTGATATTTTGATATAATGATGTTTTTTTAAAAGGTTGGGGTTGAAGCCTCATTTTATTATTTAAAGCAAGGACCTCTTTAGACTGGGTAGAGGGAGACCCATTACACAGACCTAAGGACCAAGGCTATGTGGCAATAATACTAGGCTTGAAAGCCTATTTTTTTATCCCACGTGGCCCCTCAGTGAATATAATGATGTATTTTAAAGTAAATTTATAATTTTTTAGTAACTAACTAATATTTCAACTCATATTTACATTAAAAAATTACCTAATTGGTGGATAAAAAAATATATCCCAAATAAGGATATATATATATATATAACCACAAATACGAAGGATATATAACTAGTGTCTAATAAAAATTACACTAATGGTACTTATTGATCCAAAATATATTAATATCCCTGTAATCTATCTATATAGAATAATTTATAATTGTTTTATTTAATATTCTGATCCATTTATAAATGGATGTATATTATATTTTTTAATTTAATCATCGCATATTTTTTGAAATTACTTTTATATGGTACTTTTAATCATAGATTAATATTTTGAAATGAATAAAAAATATATTCAATGAAATTCTAAAAATATAAATTATAGATTTTTTATTCATCTTTTACAAAACTTTGTTTCATATATAATATTTATGATACAAAATAAATATAATGTTTGTACCAACTCATCCTAAAAATCCCCAAATCACAACTTATATAACCATTATTCTCTAACATGTTTTTATATAAATCGTAGTTTATAGAGAACAACAATGAATTATAATAAATACTTTATTATTATTTCCATTATTTAATTAAATAAAATAACATATTGGATTTATTATAAGTATGCAAATAAAAACATATATATATATATATATATATAATATATGTTCACAAAAACGTTAATAGATTCACATAAGATATTTAAATAAGAAAATAATAATGAGAAAATATGGGTAGAGATTCTAGGATCTTACCTTGTCCCTACAACAGACGGACTAAGAACGGGAATAGGTTCATCCAATAGACAAAAAAGTATATTAGGAATGATAATGATAATCCAAAATGAATAATAAGAAGTGGGGTTGGGAAGGTGGAGACTAAATTTGAGTGATAGAGGAAGAAGTAAAATGGGAGGGGAGGATTACATGATAGGGGAAGGAAGGAAAGGGAAAGGCATGTGTGGTCGATGAAGAATGAGAGGGGAGGAGAGGTTCATATGAAAGAGGGATGAGGGAGAAAGTAGGAGCCTATGAAAAATATATTTTAAATAGTTGTGGTTATTCAAAATCCAGTACATAATAAAATAATATTGGAACATTTAAAAAAACTAGTGATAATATTTCATTATGTGACCATTGTATTTAACAACAATTAATAAAGTGTGGTTAATTGATATGAGTCTCATTATATCTAATTACCAATGATTTTATAAAACTTCCCCAAATAAACAACTAAAAAGTATTATTTTTCTTATAGTGAATCTAAAAATATTTCTCATTCTATGTGGTGTTCATGAATTTTCAATACATCCATTTCACATATCTGTGGTTTACATCACAGGTTTATACTGAACCACCTCCCACTTGATGACACGCATAGACACTACATGACCATTCTTCTCAAAACTCGTAGTATGGACCCTCATACCATACATATGAATAGAGTCCCCACTCTATAATATTAATAATTATACTCTATTATGAAAAATTATAGTTCATTGGCATGATCTACCCATTGGTTAGTTTCCAAAAATACATATTTGGGTATCCCACTATGTCATAGAATTTCTTTCAAACTTTTTAGTTATCAATAATACTATATTTACCTGTCACAATAAATCAACACCCATTTTTCATTATTTTTCTTTAAAAAATGATAATATATCCTCCAAAAACCAAGAGCTAATAAATATACAAAAACACCATCAAATTGATGCTACCAATACATCACCACTGGCCTTTACCCATTTTTACGGAAATGAGAACAACATTAAAAAAACACCAATGTGTACTCCCCACTATAAAATTTATCTTATTATACCTCAATAAGAATGAAACTACTCAAAATATATTATCATATGAGGGTTTAAACTCATGATCAGAACATGCTACTTTTTTGAAGACCCAACCTATGAGCCCCATTCTAGGGTCTATAATCTCATGGTTCTCTATGACATCCTTGATTAAATATTCATTAAAATGGTATAGAAAAATTTGGTCATGAATAAATTATCATCACATGTTTATCATGTTCTAAACTATTTCAGAAACCCCTTTATTTTTTCATGTAGTTCATTTTATCATTAATTTACATCTTACCAAAATTTAGGTACTCACTTGATTCCCATCAATCCCACTGATCCATATTATCCACTCTACATTACTCAAGATCTAATTGAATTCATTATCCATTTTATATAAAAAAATATCATAACTCAACCCTCGTATGATAAGATAATTTGGCATAAAAACAACATCTCCCCTTGATAATTTCATCACAATACCATCAACATCCCCCCTCTGAAAACAATTATATCATAATAGATCGGTTCTCAACAGCCAATCACATCTAAGTATTTTTATTTAAACCCTTTCATTGACTAATTCATGACATGATGTTAATGGCCATCACCCTTATACATTTCTCATTAAATACATGGGTCCTCGCTAATTTCTATAATCACATCATATTTCGTCACAACCTATGTCAGACTATTCATAGAATTCAATCAAAACCCTATAAAAATCCAATAATTCAATGAGGACTACTGATTCCTGGACACTATCCTAGCATGTTGGCACCCATCAAGTTATTACACATCAAATAGATCTAAAGATACATAAGACACAACCCACCAACCCTAAACCTCACACTAATAAAAAATCAAAATAAAACACAATAAAATAATCACATCACCATGAATTATCATCCAAAAGTTTGATCTATATGATTTCCCAAAAAACTTCCAATTGGAATATCCCACAATCCACCCAGTTTTATCACCCCTAACAAACACTATGTGAAACCATATTTAAATGATCTAATATAATGAAAACTCTAAAACGTTATATGTCTCGTAAAGACCCAATCTCTTGTTTCCACCATTATAGAGCAATCAATGTATTCTCGCGATGGTGAGAAACTTCCTCCATTGTAAAACAAGAATAGCCAAGAAAGTGAGCAACCCAATACCACAATGTAATACAACTCCAATAAGACCATCATGAGTTATGTCCCATTATTCCTAGGATCACATGCTTAATCAAACTATTGACTATGCCTTCCACATATGTATGCCAAATTACCTACAAGAAGCATCATTTCTGTCTTCATGAAAACATTTATATCACAGAACCAAGTCACTCGCCCCATTTACAAAATATATACTCGATTTTACATCATGTGCATTGTCCATACTTGATGTATCTTCTCACACATAAATTTCCCAATAATTACTATTTCTAGGATAACCACTACACTATAGAATCGCCCTCAGATATCACATATCATATTAACAATAATTGGAATGGAATCCAATAATTTTTTAATACACTTGAATCAATAACATCTTTAGTAAAATATTATCATCCTCAGGCCATCCAAATCATTTAATTAACCATTATATTATTAGTCGTACCTCGGAAGGAAACCAAGATGATTTTAACTCAAAAAATCTAGGTAACTCATATGCCAATGCCTCAACCCCGGAATCACATCAATATTGGGTATCCATAACCATATACTACCAACTTTTGGGTCAACATCAAACTATTTCCTTTAAAAACATAATAAATGTTCCCTCATATATAATATACCCCTACTTGTAAAAAATTGATGATAAAAGTTGTTCACATCACTTGGGAAGGATTTAGGACCAATCTACCTTCTCTTGGGACTAGGTACCATATAAATAGAGGATTAACCAAAAACTACTAAATAGTAAAATCAAAATTAAAATTCAAGTCCTATTATGTAAAATTGCACCATAATGTTATATAGTAAAACTCTATATATGTTTTTACTAGATCATTATATAACTGAACCACATATGATAATAAAGGTTCTCCACCATAAAAAAAGAACAAAAATTTCTTTTGAATCTAACATTCCAATATAATTCATGAACCCATTCAACTTACTATCCACAAAAAAGATAAAAATTATTAAATTATTAACGCTTCAACTATTATACTTCACATAATCAGAATTTCTCCACTATTACATTAATAACAAAACACAAATATCCCATCTTTTTGGTAACTCAGATTTCTACTCATACAGGTGCGAGGTATGCGTAAATGTAGAATTCATCATATTTTTTGACCATCACATTCTATTGTCTTTCAATACTCAAAAAGGAATATAAGTAAAATAAAAAGAGGATACCCCTTTGTTACATCCCCAACTAGGCATACCCAAATTATGACCAGACCAAAAGTCTTATGTAACATAAATTAACATCATTGTACATAAGAGGTTATCGACTAGTAGTGAGTGTTTATGGATGAATCACATAGAGTCTTTACCATCATATCATGGTAGATCAGAATAGTGGAAGTAAAAAAATT
The DNA here is from genome assembly GCA_963277665.1 of Viscum album. Taxonomy (NCBI): domain Eukaryota; kingdom Viridiplantae; phylum Streptophyta; class Magnoliopsida; order Santalales; family Viscaceae; genus Viscum; species Viscum album. The sequence goes on along the minus strand of OY728164.1, from coordinate 1,403,839,005 downwards.
TACATCGTCACATGGATATATAAAAAGAATAATACAAAACTCATGATATTCAAAATGAAATAGTATACGAGAATAAAATCATGAATACCAAAAAAACACTACCCAATGTCAGTCCATCATATACATCATCTCAATGTAAAAAAATGGTATAACACTGTTTCCATCACATAAGTATCAACCTAGTTATTTCCTTTACATAATCCATGGAATCCATCTCAATCATCTAGCCTTAGGTCCTTTCACTAATTATTCCTTTAATAAAGAGGTATTCTCATGTACCTGGGTTTTACTTCTCCCACACTGGGTTTGAGTACAACTAAATAGGTTTCCACCAATGATTTCCATAATATCTCTAATATATAAAATTCTAGAACAATGAGATATGATAATAAAAAATAAACAAAAAGTATCATTATAATACTTTCCATGACCAAGTGTGTTTCCCATGACACATAATAGTTTTTTGACCTACTTGAACCAATGCCAGTGTGTAATTTAACATATGAAACATATACAAAATGGGCATGGGATCCTCATGTTTTATCAAATAGAATACCATCATAATTTAAGTATCCATCATCTTTAGTGATATTATATCAACACCATAACAAAAATTCCTCAGGATTATTCTCATCCAACCTGTAAAATCAATAAATATAATACACCCAGCATATCCAATAGGATTCATGTTGAGCCCAATAGTGTTTTATGTGAAATTTTTTATCTTAGAATTAATATAGTGTGATTTTAAGAAAATATGAAGTGGATGTGTTTGTTTGGTTGTATTTTTTTTAGCACAAAAATCTTGTTCAAAATAATGTGTTTCATAATGATTCATTTAATCTGATTCTTATTTCATGTTTTTGTAATGATTTGAATAATATAAAAGAAATTTTTAGGATTAATAAAATATTTTAAAGTAATTTTGTAATCACCGCACCATTATCATATATAAAATGCATGTGGAGATAGTTAGTGAATAGGAAATTGTGATGTATCATTGTACACAAACATTTTAATTGTTCATGGTATAAGGATTCATTTTTTATTTTAACATTATAAAATAGAGAATATTATATAGAAAAAAATGGTGGATTGTTTTCTAAAATTTTCATTTGATTGAGTTTTTTATTGCAAAATTCTCTTATGGTAAATAGAAAATCGCAACGATTGTTCGGCGGAAACAATGGTAAAAAGATAAAAATAATTTTTTTGGAATAAAAATAGAAAAATCCACAATGGGTTCCATTATTAGTGACCATATTGATAATTATTTGAATTAATATATTGAATTATTCCCAATTATTTAAAAGAATTCTATTTTTTAGGTTTAAATAGGTAGCTCCATGTCATTGTACATGAAATAGTGTGAATAAAAATGTCATGTCAAAAATGTTGAGTGGACAATATTCAATGGTACTGGGTGTATTTAGAGAAGATAAATTTTTTTTAGAATGACTGTAAAATAAGTAATACAAAATTTCAACATAAAATCTATGGTTTTGTGAAAATTTTCCAAAATGGCATAAAATATTTTATTGTAAATAAAAATTAATCCATTGTCATGGGAATGTTTCTAGATTTTGAGTTCATTTGTTGATATATTGAGATTCATAACTCAAGTCCAATTCAAACTAAATCATTATTTTCAATAATTATATAAATGGTGAATAAGAGATCGTGTTTGATGACAGTTCTCAAAAATAAGTGCATGAAGTTAATAGTGGTTATATTAAGTTATAATCTATGAATTTGAATTTGAAATTCCAATTAAAAATTTTATCATGTTCTTACTATTTTATATGTGATTAAAAGAGAACATGGGACCTTACATGAATGGTAGAAGAGGTAAATGTGAAAATAAATGGGATATATTGAAGAATGATCGTAGATCATAGAATATGTAGTGATTTTCATAATAGTTTCCATATAAATACAAAAGATTAAGAGATTACGTGGAAGAAGTTCAAGTATACAAAGAGTAATAATAATAAGATGATATATAAGAAAACAATGTTGGTGTGTGTGTCTATGTGATCATCACAACAATTACATGTTGTGCGAAATAAAGAAGAAGAAAGACATATTATTACGTAGATATGAATTTTGGGAGAACTTTATTATTTTCATGAGATAATTATTGGTGTGTAATGATAATTTTTGCCTCAAAAAATACATGACAATAGTGAAACAAGTTTGATCAAGAAAGAAATCTATATCATTATGTTATGAGATAAGATTACTGATACTATTTTATATTTAATTATGGATTAACCCTTCTAATTATTATCTATAACTGGAATTTTATTGTATTATATGATCTTGAGTGATTCTAGATCATTACATGGTTTGTCCACTCATTTTGAGTAGTGAACTTTGTAAATTGAGTGTTATTTAATAATTTCATTCCATATTGATTGTGAGTTAAGAAGTGAGATCTCTCACTCTTACAAGTGGTGAAGGTTTATTTTTAATGAAATTATAAAAATAAAAATATAAAATTCTTCAAAGATTAACCCCACCATTAAACTATATTATTTCTAGATATATAAACTATTAGAATAGTAACAGGTTTATTATAAAGATAATAATTTTAATTTTTTGGGATTTAAATGTTTTTAAACTCATTTTGAATCTCATATGTTATCCCTCTTTAAAATATGAGTAAGTATCTATGTTTATTTAATAAAGGTGTTAAATGGAATTAGTGTTGTGATAAGGCTTTTAATATCTTCTATATAAAGTATTAATTTAGTTAAAATAATTATATCTCCAATATTAAATGGGATAAATTACTATAAATTTTATGAAATAATGTTATCCTACTTTAGTTTTCTATTTTAATATCAAAGATATTTTAATTGACATATTTTCACAAACTGCACAAGTTGTATTTTTAAATCTAGATGTTAAGAGTAATAAAGAGAGTGATGGTCATGAAATTAATCACATTCAATCATCACTATTATAAAATAATTTTTTAAATTTTATAGTTATTAACACTAAAAAATTACTTTGGAAAATCTATGAAATTTCTATAAATACAATAACAAATTGAAATGGAAAAAATTTCATATTTGGATACTAAATTTTTATGATATGTGTTTTCTTAATGGAGAATCTATCGATGAATTCATAATAAGGGTTAATGATTTGGTGATCACAATTAGATTATTTTTTAAGAATATTGAATATTAAATAGTGGTTGAGATTGTACTTTATTTACTACCACATATGTGTGATTCTAATTTGTTTTCTCTTTGATATTTTGATATTACCACATTTCTTCTAGATTACTTCCAAAACATCATGGTTACATATTATTTGAGAATTTAATGCAACTAAAATAATATGTGTTCAAATGAAAATGAAATATCTTTCTAGGCCATCAATAATGAATGTACATTAAAGAAAATTAATGAAGTTGAAGAATATAAATATTAGGTTTAAAGTTAATATATGGATGAATATGTTGATTTGAATTTGAAATCCCAACGTCACTCATCTTGAGACGTGTCTAAAGAGGTAACGGTAAATATTAGGTTAATTTACTATTTAAGTGTTTCATATTAGAGGGTATTTGAAATTTCACAAAAAATTATCCAAATATGGAAGAGGATGAATGTAAAGATGAAGTGGAGTCCACTTAGAATGTTTGAATGAATAGGTAAACGATTTTAAAAGCGGTATGTTTTCAATGATTTATTCAATTTAGAACTATAATATTACTGAAAAGAAGATTTATTTAACTAATAAGAATGAATAAAATAGTGATTATATTAATATTAGTCGTTACTAAATTAGTGGATATCAAAATACATTCATCCCTCTTATGGATTTCAAAGAGTTAAGTAGCATAAATCACTTGAAGAAACATAACGAATTATCAAGAAATGATGAAGAGTTAAATTATTCTAAAAAGGATTTTAGGTTGAATAATTAATTTACGAAGAGTTTTAATAGGTTATTTGATTTTTTGAAATAAAATAGAAAAATGAATAATGCATCCAATCAAGTTGAATTGGATAAATATAAATTAAAAATGAAGGATGCTCAGTTACTCTTTAGAGTAAAATAATTAAAATACTTACTCACTAAAGAGAAATAGTGTTGGATATATCTAATAGATGTTTATTTTACAAGAGAAAAATATTGAATATCTAAAGGTAGTTGTAATATATAAAATTATTATATCAAAATTTTCATTTTTGATTTTTCTAATTCCATGTATAAAGTGAGAGGTTTATCTATGTATTAGGAGATTAATTTGGATAATGAGAAATATGAAGGTTTTTACTAATAACAATAATTTAATCCAATGATTTTTAAAGATAATATAATTATAGGATAATTTTTTTCCTAATATAATTTAAGATAACTAAAAACTCATAAGGAAATATTATTCATAATTTATTTTATCGTATAAATTTCAAAAACTAAAGAACAAATTTTTTTGTGCCTGTCAAGATAAATTTGAGAAAAATAATTAATATTTATATGATCATCTTTAGAGTATATTGTATTTAAAATTATTCTAATATAGTTAATATATCATTTTAAAATAAGAAATTTCAACTGAGTACTATTTTTGGATACACAAGCTATTCCAAAACAAATATTGACCTTTTATTATCAGTATTGGTTCTATAAAGGCTATAGAAATATGATTAAGTATTTATAGTTTAGAGGTAGTGTATATTATCCCCTATTGAGTGATATTAAGAAAAAAAATATAGGGGATACAACCCTTGAAAACATCTAAATTAGAGCATTATGCTTTTGAAAAATAAAGTGGTTGGTTAAAGAATTTATTTGATGGATTGATTGAAGTACGTGGGAGATTTGGTCAACAAGATAATGTTTTATAATATTTCCTCTTGATACAATTGGTATTAATGTTTCAAAAATATGAAACCTAAACTATTTTAAGTTAGAGATAACTGAGATAAATTTTTTAACAAGAATATTCATTATAAGAATAATAGAGTTTATTTGAATCCAATGAAAATTGTTGACTCTTTTGTGAGTAGAAAAAATAATATACCAAATAAAAATACTTAATATGTGATATCAAGAAGAAGAGATCTTAAAAATAAATTTAAATAATGGTCTATTATTATAGGACAAAAATATAATTGTTCAAAAACTGGATAATTTAATAGATACACGAAAAAAGATACTTTAGAATTTAATTTTTTCTTATTTTTATAATATTATGTATACTTCAAATATATAATGGAAATTTTAGAAGAACTTTTCTAAAAAACATGTTCATCAGTGAAAGGAATAGTTAAATTTCAATCCATAGAGGATGAATAAGAGTTCTCATCATTTATTTGATGAAGGATAAGGTATTAAAAATACATTCCCCACCTCACTTGTTCTATATATTAAAGTTTTCAAAGGTGTAGAAATACTACATAAATATCTTATAAGTTTATCAATTAATGTATTTAAAAAAATAACTATATAAGGGGATCTATATCAAAATATGATTTTTATGATGGGTGGGGATATATATTTTTTTGAAGTGATCATGTATTAGGTGGTATTTTCTAAATGGGAATTTTTTTATGTCAGTGCATGAACTATTCTTATATGTTGGGTGATAATTTTTTCTTGAAATTATTATATACTTGTTTAACAGACATTTTTGAGAAATGAAAAAATAACTGGAGTTTATACACAATTGGTATCAAGTGATTTAAGGGATAAGATATGTTGACTTTTTAATTAGTATCAAGAGTATATAGTGAAATATGTAAGATAATGTATATCACTTTTATTGAAAACGCTTTATTATTGTTCAATGTTCCTTTTTCAAATAATTTATTTTTTTAAGGTATGCATAAAATTATTGAATGATGAATTTTTTTTTGTGGTGAGTTTCAAATTGATTTAAATTCATTAATTTCCAAAAAAATCAAAAAATTGAGATCTTTTTAGACCAATATATGTTTTGGGTACAATTTGAATCCCATCAATAAAATAAGGATATGTGATGAGAGGATTGAGTGGATTTCATTATTTTATTGAAGTTTTTTCAATACATAATTATATTCAAAAGTGGGTGTTTTATGATGATTCATTTGAATTATTGTTTTTTATATGTTATTGGAATAATTGAATGTATATAGAAGAACTCATGAGGTTTACGAAAGGTGTTTTATTTGATAGTGACGTCAACACATTGTGGTTATACATGAAATAGGTATAAAGATGGTATAGGAAGATAAAATTATGAATGTTATCATGAAATTATAATTTTGGTTGGTCATGGTCTAAGGATAAATGATTAATTGCATAGTTATGAAATGGGAACACAATTAATAAATTATGGAGATAATTTTCCAAAACATTTATTTTAGTGTGTTCTTTAGTAGAAAAATTTATTAATGGGAAATGGAAAATACAAAGCATGGCATCGAGGTATCCATGATGGAATGACGAAGATTGGTTATCTGGGAATCAAAATGGTAAATTTCACATCATGGTGCATTCATAGTGACCAATTTGATAAGTATTCTAAGTATCACAGTGAGTTTTTTTCTAAGGATATAAATAAATTATAAGTTGTATAAGGATTGCAATGGGGAGCTCTATGTCCTAGTGTAAAAAAATATTTTTGTCTATAATGGTGATTAGACAACATATTTTCATGCTTGGTGTGTTGGGAGAAGTTATAAATTATTTTATAAAGGCTAAAATAAAATGGTATGCAACATTTCATGATGAAAATCAAGGTCAATGAAAAGGTTCTGAAATGATATACAATATGACTTAATCATTTAATAGTAAGTCATGTTATGAAAAAAGTTTCCCTATATTGAGTTTACATGAGGATGTAGATAAATTCATGTATTAGGGTATATTCACACAAGATAATTAATGTATCCAATCATATAAATGGTAATAAAAATTCTTATATGGTTTAATGAATCAAAGGAAAATATGACAACTTAAGAGAATTTAAGGGAAGATTAAAGTTTGAATATGAATTAAAAATTCACACTCAAACATATTGTTTTTTCACTACTATGTGAAGGTTTAAAAAGGAACCTTAGATATATCATGTTGTTAGTAGAGAAAAAATCAATGAAAATGTTTTGGGATGTATTGAAAAAAATAGTGTAGCATGGAATAGAGAGTATTGTATGGAAAAATTTTCATATAAATAGAGAATATGTAGAGATTAATTTCAAGCTATGCAATTAGAATAATAATAATAATAATAATAATAATATAAATAAGAGAACACTATTACTTTGTGTGTGTTTGATTATCACAACTATGAAATATAGTTATGAATAATGAATAAGTAATAATTTTTCTTATTCAATGAGAAGTGTTGATCATTAGCATATTTTTAAGAGATAATTATCATAAGATAAGGACAATTCCCACCTCAAAAATTATTAAATAGTAGTAATAATATTCATCAAGTAGAAAAATTATCTCCTTCTGTCATGTATCCGATTTTTTATACTATTTTATTGTAAGTAAAAGATAAACCCTTCCCATTTGTAACGATAATTGTTATTACAATATATCATATGGTCTTGGGTGAGTAAATATCATTCTAAGGAGTAGCGAACAATATACATAAGGTTTCATTTGATTATTAATTTCCTCAATGATTGTTAATTAGGAAGTGAAATCGCTCACTCTAACAAGTTATTGGTGTTGTTTTAAAAGAAATAATAAAAAGAAAAATATTTCATTATTCATTATTTCGCCACCATCTTAGTAAACCTATATCACATTTGGGTGCAACAAGTCTACCTATGGTAGTAGTTCTACCCAACCCTTATTAAAATCCCTTAAGTCTCATCCATGGTTGGCATTACACCATACCAAAATCATATATTAATGAAATTCTTATATATATTTTCAATTAAACTAAAACCATATCACATCATAACTCAAATCATGTAACCATCCCATGATGAAATTACACCCTACCCAAAACCACAAAATCATCCATTTGTATCATTATAATCAAACCATACAAGATCACAAGACCATGGTTGTAATATACCCAACCCAATACATAACCCAATAATGTGTATTTATATAAATACATGTTTAATAAATCATTTCTTTGAAATCATAATTTTTTGGATGATAAAATGTTCTTTAATCAGAAGTATTTCTAATCTTTGTTATTATGTGTTAAAATCTTAATTCATAAATTTTTATATAAAAATGAAGATTCTTGTAGTTAAATTGTTCCACATTTATTTAAATAAAATTCATAATTCCCTTATTAATTGATTATATCACTATTATTATTTTTTGGTAAATGTTTTATAATATTCTAATGTCTATAAATGTAATGATTATTATAGTATGAAATATTTTATTTTGTATTGAAATTATTATTTTCACAAAGTGTTGAAATTTTACTTATTGGTTCATACAGAAGGTTTCTTTAACTTATTGAAGTTATATAAAAAATAAAATTTCATTTTTAAGATATAAAATTGACAAAGGGTTTTGAATCAATGTGATACGTATGATATTTTTTCCCATGGAGGATCATATTTAATATTTTTATCTCATTGAAGATGATACATAAGATATTTTTTAGAAGGAAGTGATATGTAAGATGTGTTTTCCTAAATAAATGATACATAATGTCCTAGAGTTTGTGAAATTTAGTTAAGGTGATATGTATGATAGTTTTTCCTCACAAAAAAATTATTTGTACCATAAATTTTAGATCAAAAGGTTCGTGTGAAACATATTTTTCAAGGGAACATTGATACTTTAACACCTTGAGATTTTTTGAATTATTTTGGAATTAATTTAATCATTTTGATATTTTCTATTTAACACAGCACTGAGTGTAGCCTTATCTATATGAATTCTCTATGTTGTATAGCATTTTATGTAACACCAAGTTAAGCTTCCACTATACACAACAAATAGATTAACTTATGGTACACACAAAACTATGTTTGTTTGGTGGTACAAATAAGGTCGAGTTCATTTGATACCTTGTATAACACACAAGGCAAAGTTCTACCAGACTATAACAAACTATTAATATAATAAATAAAATATTATTTTATCTATCACCCAGCTATTAGAATAGAATATATGAATCAAATTAACTAAATTTTGAAAATATGTTTTAATGGAGAACTCGTTTAAAAATATAATTTAACAGCATTTTAATGGAAAACTAATTTATAATATAATGTTTTCCACTTTTATAATTATTTTTTAAAAATAAACTTCATTTTTTAAATCTAAATATCAAAAAAAATTGGGTGATTTTTTTGTATTTTTCAAAGAAGATTAATTTTTCAATGAATAATAAAATATTTAATTTTAATTCAGAACTCATTTTCCATATAATTAATTTTTATAGTCAAATTATATTTTAATTTTTTTATTATAGAATAACTTAATAAATTATAAATATTTTAATCCATTTTATGTCATTATAAAAAATTTCTTATTGAAATTGTATTTAAAAATATTTCAATCATTTGGACCTTTTCGCATAAAAAACAAGTCATCTCATCCCATTTGTGGGATTAACATTAAATGAATTTCTACAACTTCAATGATGGTAATTTTGAAAATGTATTCCATATTCTTAATAATCATAATTTATAATGTCTAATGGGATTAAATATTCTTTTTACCAAAAATAATAGTGAATGTTAATAAAATTAATTACATTGATTAAGTGAAAAATTAGCTTCACAGAGGACTAAACATAAAACATAAGGCCTAATATAACCTATAAAATTGTCCAAAATAAATTTTATATTTCTACTTAGACCCTATAAAACATTTTATTGGATTTTTACTATTTCTAGATCCACAATACATGGAAAAAATATGGGTGGATTTCCCTATTCAAAAATTTAAAAGAATTCCACTCCACCTCCACTATAAAAGGGTACTCACCCCCTAACTTCATCACACCTCAAGATTCTCTTTGGATGGAAAAATAAATAAAAAATATACTAAAAATATCTATAACTTCATCATATAATCCTATATTTTGTAATATGTCCATCTAATGAAGTCCTTTGTTGCAAACCAAGAGGAGTTATACATAAATGATGTAACATCCTTCCACAAGCGCTTATTTTTTATTTTAATTCTCTACCCCCTAAACATTTATTATTTTATTATTATATAATAACCTGATTATATTAAATATTCTATTATTTTTTTATTATAATGGTTATACCTAAACATACACACAGTTTCATATAAAGGGTAATGAACATACTGTTCGTGTGTACGATGGACTACCGCCTTGGGAAGCGATATTGTTCGTTCTTCCATTACCACCTATCATGGGTTATAATTATGATGGAAAAATATATTTATTTGATATATATGATATTTAAGTTTAATTTATAATTATTTAATTATTATATAAAGCATACCATTATGATTTCTATTTATTTTAATATGATAACTTCGCTTGTGCAGTTATAGACTACTGCATCCTCAAAGTGATGTGTTTCGTTCACACTTTACATGGAATGTATTAAGGATAAGTTTTGTAAAATTATATGATATATATGAAATAATAATTCTAATAGATTTATAATATATATTTATATCATTTACTTTCATTAATTTAATTCTATAATAAAATGGAAATAGGTTTCATGCGTATGTACGGCATACAATCTCCATCAACGGTGTATTCAATTTCATATTTATATAATTTATATATTATTATAAATACATGTATAATGAATATATATGATATTCATAACATTTTATAAATTCTTTAAAAATGTAAACCAATATCTAACAGATAGGACCAAGAATAACAAGCCACAACATATACAAAAAAAATGCAGGTATTACCTGAAATGTAAAATTAACATAAAGTTGTTAATAAATGCACAAAATAATGTAATAAACAATTCAAATTTGGTATTAGATATAATAATATGTTTCATTATATATGTAGAATAAAATTATATTTATTATAAACAATTTTTTAACATGAATGAATAAATTCCATACTTATGGTAATTGTTTTCACGTCTCACTTTTATTTTCCTTGAGAAAAAAACCATGTTCAACTCATATTTTATATATGTGTTGTGTGTAATTACAATTTATGTATTATATTATTATTATAATAAAATTTATGGTTATTTTCATATCTATATGATGGTGATTCTTTCGTGGAGTTTATGATTCAGGGTGTGATCACACCAGTATTAATGCACCAGATCCCATTGGAACATTGTAGTTAAACATGTTTGGGTGAGAGTAGTACTTAGATGGTTGACCTCCTGGGAAATACTCTTGTTTTACCCTTTACGAAAAGAAAAAAAAAATAAAAGAATAAGAATAAGGCACATGCCATGTTATGCACCTATATTCCTCTAGAAGTTTTGTACACTAACCTTTTACATGTAATATCATAAATATACATCTTTATATGATATTTTTTGCTTCATTTATGTAATTTTTTTATATGGGGAGTGTGATTCAATATTACCTAGTGGTAAAATTTAATTGCAATAATCTCATCATTTATCGTGATTTTTTTGTCATTATGATTTTTTAGATGAGACATTATGGTCCATGTTTCAATGTAACTCATGAATGTTATTATCCTATATTTATTCATGGTATCTTAAATTATTAGTACCATTTTACCACTCTTTGGTACATAAGATAATTAGGATTGTGATTTTATTAAAATGAAACATTATCTCCCTCTTCAGTTGGAAATCTATTTTACTTCATATCCATTTTTTCTAAAAAAACTATAATATTATATTATTCTCCTATGATACTGAAAATCCAATTTTACACATGTTTTATCTTTAAAAAGGGTTTATTTAAAAATTAATAATCTTTTAATTTTTCTATTGAGATACTTCTGTAAAGTATTTATGGCTCAAATGGAATGTTTAGAATGTATGTATTTATCTATCATTTTAATTATCCTTTACTTTTTGATTCCTTTGAAATTTTCTAACATTTCTTTTGAAAAAATTTGTCCTAATATTCTCTACATCTACTATTTTAATTGTATTTTCAAATAAAAATAATTTCATAAAAAAAATTATCTTTAAAAATGTGTATTAAATGATTTTCAACATCCTTTTATTTCATTTTGAATGTTTTTTTCAATGAATGGGATTTAAATGATTTAAATGACTATTTTATACATTTTTAAATTATTATCAACAAAAAATGTTTTCAAAATGTTCTAAATGTAATATTATAAGTTGTCAATGAAAATGCTTTTAAAAATGTATTCACACTTACTTTATAATTTTAAGGTTATTTTTAATGAAAATCGTTGTGAAAAATGTTTTATATTTTGTATAGTTTTTTTAAATCATAAAGGATATTTTCCTCAAAACAATTTTAAAACAATTTTTCATTATAAATTTATATGATTTCCATATATTTTAAAAGAAATGAATTTTGAAAATGATTAATATTTTAAGAAGTTATTTTTAAATAAATTTTCTATTCCATGTGATCTTTCACATTCCTTCTCCATCTAATATAACAACATTTATAATAGTTTATTCTATAGTAGGGATGTGATCCAAGGATAAAATTCCTATTATTTATATGAATGGTATATGTTTTCATTTATTGATTATTATGAAACCTACTTCTTTTCACAGGTTATTCTAGGATGAAATGATTATTAAATATATATAATTTCTATAGGTTAGGAAATGATTAAATGTTTATGATACCCATTTCATTTCATAGGTTATGATATGAATTTTATGAAATGCATCACTTTTTGTGGGTCATGATAAGACAAATGTTTTTTGGAACACATATGTGTGATTTTATTATGAGATGGGTGGTACCTATATCACTCTCAAATATATTAGGTAAATATTTATATATTATATTATAATGATGTGAGGAAAGTTAAATATCTTGATCCACAATAGGAAATAGATGTGTTCATATCTATTAAGTGGAATATGTGTTTCTGAATCCACAATGACAAATAGGCTTGTCCTGATCCATAATCGGAAATATGTTTATCATAATCCACTATGGGAATTAGTTGTGTCATAATAGTCTATGATAATGTATTGGTATTTAAACTTGACACATGGAATGGTTTTTTATCTTTATTATGGTTCTATAATTATATAAAATGAGCTTATGGTTGATGATATTTGTATGATGATTTAAACCCTTTGAAATCATTTCTTATGAACTCTTACTCATTATGAATTGACTCTTTACTACGATCAATGATATGAAAGTTATGATCATCTATTAATAATATCATGTTCTCATACCCTTATAATCGAGATTTTGCACGTATATATCTCATTTTCTACCCCTAATGAGAATTTTAACTCACCCCTTTCTTATGTTTACATTCCCCATGTTTTGAAAAAATGTTTTTATTAGAAGTACTAGTGGAGAATATCATTACTGGATATGTTAAATATCATTCACCAAAATAAAATAATAGGTTCCAAGATTCCAAATACACTAAAATATTATAATAATAGAGCATGTTTCTTTGTATTGTGTTGAATATCTATCTTAAGTGATGGAATATCCATATATATCAAGCATGGGTCCATATAGTTGGTATCAAAGGAATGGTTTATCCAACCTTTGTAAACTAGGAATAGAAAACTTTGGTGATTCCCTAAGGACATTTCTAGGGATACGTCTAGTAATATCTCTATAGTATAGAATATGGTGCTATAGAATAAATGACTAGTTGATATGATTTAGACACAATATCTGTAATTTTTCATCATTATATAGATTTCCTCTACTATATGTGTTTCACACACTATGTTTTTTAGTTTTAGTCAATGGATAGAACCCAAAGGAATTGTGTCAATACTAAATTCAATGCTGAATATGATGATTTTCCTTATAAGCAACCAAATGATACTGAAGCTATATTGAGAATTACTTTTGATATGATCCAAATACTCTCTGAAGATATAAATCATGTTGAACATCCGAATTATTAAAGGAAGAAAAAACATTATATAGAGTATATCAGGAAAAAACATCCTCTATATTTTATTGATTTCACTGATCAACTAGTACCTATATAATGTATTAGTAACACTTAAAATATATTCTCCATTATTCAATTCATAAAGTATGAAAAATTAATTTTAGCTACATATCATTGGGAAGGTGAAGTTGATTAGTGGTGGACTGATATTAAGAACAATGTGGGATAACAAGAAATTAATTATATGGAGTGGGAAGTGTTTATGGAGATATTTTTTTAGTAAGTACTTTTCTAATATTATTTAAATAAATATAGAGAAGATTATCCTTCAGTTAAATCATAAAGAATATGAATTAAATGGTAGATATGATGTCAATTTTAGAAGACATCAAACGTATGATTCTTTTTATAAGCATCCTATAAAGAACAATCAATCAATTCTTTGGTCACTTGAAACCAAGTATTCGAAATTCCTTACCTATAAGAGACATTAGTAGAAATGAAGTAGTTGATTGATGTGCACTGAAGGTATAAATTTAAATTGAATATTCCAACCATTACTTTTTTTTGAAAAGAAATTAATGGTTGAGTACCATGAAAACTCAAATTTTGGAAATAAGTTATATACATTTGCGTGCAATGAATGTGGGAAGAAGAATCAGGGGAATTTCATGAATAGAACTAGGATATGCTTTAAATGTGGAAAGGAAGGTAAAAAAATTTGTTAATTTGAAAAAAAAATTAATGGGATATTTAATGTAATGGAAGAGAAGATAATTTCAACTAATCAATGATGCACACTATATTGTTTCAATATCTATGAGTTTGAGAATTATGTGAACTAATACCCTAATACAAGGAATACTATAAATGATAAGCCTAAAAATCCTAATAATAAAAAGGTACAAGTGAATTATTATGCAATCACAATGGATGAGGTGAATAAGGATAAATAGGACACACATATACCATTCCCTTAATTTGGATTTCTTGTTTTATTTTGTATAAGTAATCCCTATGAAAAAATTATTATTTGTAATTTAGTGAAATTTCAAGGGACTATATCCCTATAGAGGTATCTTGAATTAATAAAATCACATTAAATATTCTATTCATGTAAGGATGAATAAATATTTCCAATAAAAAAATTGGTCTAAAATAAGAGGTTGTGTAAAGAATAAAGGGTGATTTATATTTTCAATGGGTTATAAGCATAACCATTTATGGAATGTTTCACATTAAACTTTTGATGAGGTTTTATAAATTAAAGTAATACCTTTCAATGTAAGTATTTAGTAATATTTTATAACTTCTGTTAATATTTTTTATTATAAATACATATGGAATGACCTATCATTCTATTTTTGGAGAAAATGATCTTTTAATGCATCAAGAATAACAAATTCACTATCATTTCCTGGAATAAGAGATGAAGTTGAAATTGATCAAGAATTAATAAAGCGTAATGTTTTCCTGAAATAATTTAATAATATCATCTCATGGAAATTATTTAAATTTAGTAAAATTGATCTTGAAATAAAAATTTTCCATGTTATCATCATTCTTGATGCTATCAGTAAACTTTTTCATTCTTCTTTGGGCTATAGAGTTGTGATTGTTTACTTTATCTTAACCATGTTCTCTATAAATATCCATATGAACATGATATTTAGACTTCTATTTCATTTCCATGTTTTCAATTTTCACCTACATTATCTTTTATCGAAACCTAGTTATGCATTACTTAGGGTAACCATTATGATTCTAACTTCTTCTTTTTTGAATGATATTTTACTATTCATCTTACGATGTCATTTTCTATGAAAGTTACTGTCAATTTTTATCATTTGATAACCTAGAAGAATATTTATTGGGAAATAAATTTCAAGGGGATATAATGTAACACCGTTTTATTTTTTGAATTATTTTTTTCGAATTACTTAAATCATTTTGATATTTTTTATTTCGAGAAAAAATGAATATAGAATTTTTTATATAAAAGCACTAAGTCTGGAATGACTTATACAAAAACAATAATCTTACACAACATGAAACACTTATAATAAATTTTAGTAAACTCAACATTATTTTTCCTTTATGTTGCACATAACGCCGAGTTCCGTCGATAGATTGCGCAACATGCAAGGATGAGTTTTACAGAACTATTATATACTGTTAATATTATTATTAAAATATTATTATAGCTACCACATATCCATTGGAATGGAATTTATGAGTAACATTAACTAAATTTTCAAAATATAATTTACACATGTATATAAATTGATTCCTATGGTTATTTACTTATTATAAGTGAATGGAAGAACTGTATGAAAAAAGTACTTTTCTAAGAAAACCATTTTTCAATGTAAAAACATAATTTTTTCACAAAAAATTAAGAAAAATAATTTGATTAATGATTTAAATAAAATTTATATATATTTCATCAATATTTTTTATACTCATTTAATAAATTTTATTTTTGTATGAAAAGAATAAATCTAATTTTATGAATAAAAAGATGTATTTTACTAAAATATAATTTTATCACCTGTTAATGACAAATCCATTTTAAATATGATTTTTCATTGTTTTATAATTTTTATTTGAAAATATAAATATATTTTTTAATATTAATATCTTAATTTATTTCATATTAATTTTTTGTTATTTTTCAAAGTTGTTTTGTTTTTTGATAAATAGTGAAAACATTGAATTTTAATTCAAAACTTATTTTTAGTCTAATTTAATTATATAGATAAATTATATTTTGTTTTGTTTTAAACTATAATTATATCAATTATACATAAATTAATCCAATTTATGTAATTGTAACCAATTTCTCATTGAAATTGGATATAAAATTATATTAAACTTTTTGACCATTTTCTTTAACAACCTGTGCTCTCGTCTTGTTTGTGGGATTAACATTCAATTAATTCTTACCATGTATGTGATTGGAATTTAGAAATTTTTTATTCATATTTTGATTAATAATAATTTCTAATTTCTAATTATCTCAATCTAGTTTTTGACTAAAAATAATAGTGAAACGGATTAAAATCAATTACAGCTATTAAGAGAAAGGTTATCTTAACAAAGGGCTAAAACTTAAACTCAATTCAAGAAATGACCTAGACACATTTTTAAAATCCATTATATGTTCATATTTAGACCCTATCTGAATTTTTCTCATATTATTACCATTATTGTATCCACATTCCATTCGAAAAACATCTGTGGAATTGTATTTCCCAACATTTATAAGAATGTCACTCCTCCTCCACTATAAAAGGGTACTCAACCCCCTGACATACTCAAACCTCTCATGAAAAGATTTCATCAAGGACCTAATACAAAATATCCTCCTAATATCTCAACATTAATCCTAGACTCTACTCTTTGTTAGTAAATCCATTCAAGGAATCCATTTGGTGAAATTCAAGAGTAGTTACCCAATAAAGAGGTAACATCCTTCCAAAATCTCTTCTATTTATTTTCATTATCCACCACCATGAAATATTATTATTCCATGATTATATAATAAAATCAGTATCCTAAATATAATAATATTTTTTATTCTAATGTTTCAACCTACAAATACACAAACTTGCATCTAATGGGTAATGAAGTTACTATTCGTTTGTGTGGTGGACTACTGCTTCACGAAATGATGTTGTTCTTTTATTCCTTTAACAAATATCATGGGCAGTAATTGTAATGAAAAATATATTTTTTATGATATATATTATATTTATGATTAATATATTCTACATAAATTATTAACTAAAACATAACTTCTTTCTTTCCATTTTTTGTAAATTGGATAACATTGTTTTGTGAACGTGTGGACTACCGCATTCTCAAAGCGATATACTTCTATCACAAATTACATGGGTTGTATTAATGATGATATTAGTGAAATAATATGATATATATATATATAATAATAATAATAATTCTAATTTGATCATGTTATATATATTTACATATTTTTCATTTACTTTCTTCCTTTTAATACGACAATTCAATTGAAACAACCTTCAAGCGTACGTACAACATACGATCTCCATGAATAGTGTATTCTATTTCATATTTATATAATTTATAGATTATTATAAATTAATATATATAAAATATATGTTATAATTATATCATGTTTTATAATCATTAAATACGTAAATTATGATCTATGTAATAGGATCAAAAATAAAAACCTAAAACATATGCGAAAAAAAGAAAGTATTGCCTGAAACGTAACATTAAGATGGAGTTATTAACAAATTGATAATGTAAAGTCCTAAAAAATATTATATCGTATTATATGTAATAATAATATTGTTTTTTATAAATATAATAAACTTATATTTATCATACAATAGGTTTTAATGTGCTCGAATAAAGTCAAGGCTTGTGTTAAGTGTTTTCTCATCTCGCTTTTATTTTCCCTAAGATAGAAGTCATGTTCACTTAATATTTCATATATGTGGTGTGTATACATCTTATGGATGTTTTATAAGATTCATATAATTAAACTTATTTGTATTTATATATCAATTTTAGGAAGTTTCTTTCTTGGGGGTTATGTTTCAAAAGTTATGAAATTGATAAAGTAAAGTTTTCTAAATTTTACTTTTTAGAAAAATGTCATGTTATACACCTATATTTTTCTACATGGAGTATACACTGTCGATTAACATGATATCTCAAGAATATAATTCTTTAAATTATATTTTAATCTTTAGGTAATTTAATTTTCATATATGTGTGGTATTTTTTAATGGTACCAAGTAGTAAGAGTTTATTGAAACAATCTCGTCATTTATCAAGATTGTTTATCATTATGCTATAATAGATGAAACATTATGATATAAATTTCAAGAAAAAATAATTATTTTTTATTATCGATTTATAAATGATATATTTATGTACTAGTATCATTTTTTCCATTCTTTGGTACCGATGATAATTAAGAATTTTATTTTAAGAAAATCATAATTTATCTGACTCTTCGGTCGGAAATTTGTGTTCCATCAAAACCATGTTTTCTAAAACTGTTTTCAAAAATGTTATATAAATATCCCATGGTCATCAAAATTCATCTTTACCCTTGTTTTAACATTTAGAAAATATTTTAAAAAAAATGTTTATCTTCTTTGCATATTTTGATCGTGGTACTTTTCTAAATATTTTACATCACAAAAGGAAATATTTGACATGTATGGAATTATCCACCATCTTAAACATACTTTCTTTTAAGCTTCCTTTTAGAATTTAAAATACTAATTTTGAGGAAAAAAAATTCTCTAATATTTTTTAATTCTATTTTTTAAATGGATTTTCAAGAAAAATGTTTTCAAAAAATTGTTCATGTTTGAAATGTTATTTTAAATGATATTTATATATCGATTTATATGTTTTAAAAAAATTATTTTTGAAGAAAATCATTTAAATTATTTTAAATCATCATTTATATTTTTTAAATTTAATTTCCTAGAAAAAATTTCAAAATTATTTCACGCTTCCTTTATAATATTTCAAGGTAATTCTCAATGAAAATGGTTTTCAAAATGATTCTGGTTTTAAAAATCATTTTTCAAGGAATAAAGGCTATTTTCTTCAGGAAATGTTTTAATATAATTTTCCAAATTCTATAATATATTTTAAAACTTGTTTCAAGTGAAACTATTTTCATAATGTTATATTTTATAGGAAGATATTTTTAATGAAAATTTATGTTCTAAGCGATCATTCAAAATATTTCTCCATTTATAAGATTAAATCCTTGGTTATAGATTATGATTTACTTGGGATATTATAAAATTATACCATTTATATTATTTATCTAAATGGGTTTCTTTTGATGTTTAAATTTTTATGAAACTTCTTTTAGTTTAGTGGGTTATGCCTAGATAAATGCTTATGAAACCAACTTCCTTTCATGGGTTAATCTCTACGATGAAATGATTATGAATCATATTTATTTTTAATAGGTGATTATAAAATTAATTTTTTATGATACCCATTTTATTTCATGGTTTGTTATATGATATTAATAAAACCCATCTATTTTTATGGGTCATAATAATATGAATGTTTTGGAGAACATGTATGTATGATTTTATTATGAGATGAGTGGGACCTATATCTTCATCCAATGCATTGGGAAATGATTTGTAAATTATGAGATAATGATGATAAAAAAGGTTTAGAGGATTGATACACAATGGTAAATAGGTTTTTTTGATCCAAAATGGGAAACAGGTGTGTCATTGTCCGTAATAGGAAATTTGTGTGTCCTCATCCACAATGGGAAACAAGTGTGTCCAAATACACTATAGGAAACACATGTGTCTTGATCCTCTATGTTAATGGTCTTGGTTATTAACTGTGACACATGGAATGGTTTTCTATATTTATTATGTTTCCATACATATATGAAATGATCTTATGGTTTGTTATTAATATCTCTTGATTTAAAACCTTATGATTTATGCCTTATGAACTACCAATATTTATTGCATGAATATTTATTATGATCATTGATATGAAGGGAATGATCTTTTAATGATATGATCAGGTTCTCTACCATTATTTTCATGTTTATTAATCAATTTCTCTTTGTTGACCCTTACTAGGTATTTGATATCACCCCTTTCTTATTATTCCTTTCCTCGGGTTATGAATATTGGTTTTATGTAAGAATCCTAAATTGGAATATATTTATGGGAGATGTTGGAGATCATTCACTATACTAGAATAATGGGTTCTATGGTTCCAAATAAACCAAATTATTCTGATCGTTAGGAATGTGTATTTGTAATGTGTAGAATAATTGTCTAAAATGATGCAATATCCATGTATGTTAATATTGGGTCTCTACAGATATATTACATATTACCTCTAAGTAATCATTACATGAGAACATTTACTTCAAGAAATTTGGAGATTTAGTAAGTTATTATGTGATATATATGCTAAATATCTTCCACATTAAAGTGGATACATAACATAATATATATTTCTAAATTTCAAAGAGATTGATATATAAGATGTTATTTTTTTAGTGAAGAAAATGTGTAAAATAATTGAATATGTCAATTTTTTTTAAAAAACCTTCTCTTAGAGAATTAATAAATACAATTATTTAGTACATAATTTTAATTTCATATATCCCTCCCTTTTCCAAAATTAAATATCAACTACTATAATATCAATTAAATTCCCAAGGTGTGACTATGAATCTTCTGAGAATATAAATTGAATATATCAATGTTAAATAAAGTGGGATTTTTATATAGATACTTAATGCAAGGATTTAATGTATCTTTAACAAGGGAAATAATCTTTTTCAAGGAGGTTAATTTTGAGTCACTAGGAGAAGATAATGACAAGTGACCAAATTTATTGTGGAGCATGGGGATTTGAATAGATTAGTTAATGAATAAAAGGAAATGATTCAAGTAATTCTTATTTTCAAAGAGTGTATTTATTAGAAAATAAATATGGGTTCTTGACTCAAAAAATAGGATATGTAGGGGAATGATGTGTATATATAACAATATATAATGTGTTCATAAAAAACATATAAAAAGTAGAGGTGAATGGAAAGATATGGAGGAGGGGAGATCAAATAAGTAGAGAATATGAATCTATTTCAAACTAATTCTTTTACAATTATCTCTCATGTGTAATGGATAATTTTCATTTTATTTAATTGATAATCATGGTGAATATTTTTTCATATGGAATGAGATGCCTCAAATTATATCTTTTACTTCATTTGGGATATATTTTCTAAATTGGGTAACATATCTTATCCTTTTTTCCTCATATTATTAATCATTTAACGTTGTATTCAAAATCAATGATAGGTAACCTTGATCATTGAAAAAACATCTCAAGTACAATGTTTTTTTAAAATAATCTTACAAAAAACATTCAAATTAAATTTAAATATTAACACAACAAGGTTAAATGATGTTTTGATGTTGGTAACAATAACTTCACTAATTTATTATGGTTATGCTGAAATATAATATTGAAAATCTTATGAAATTGAACTTTCACATATCAAAACCTCAAAAGTGAGAGCTAACAACATCTCATTGAATGATGAACTAGTAATTTTATACATGAATAAATGAATGTATTATCATTATCATATAGTAAAAATTCCCCTAATCCATAAAATGTTTTTCCTCTCTAATTTTTTTGATTTATTCTTCTATCTTGATAAAATTATATTATTTTAACTCATATTTTATTACATACATTACATTATATAAAAAAATTATCATTGCATTGTTTCTTTCTAGGTTAGTTGTCGTTTTTCTTTTCATTTTGGGTTTGTTTTTTCCTTGGTATATGAAATATTACTTCCATATGGGTTTGAACTTGTATTATGTTATAACAATTCTAAGTGAGTATAATTATATATTACTACAATATAATGACTATATAATAATTTTATAATGTTCCGAGGTTTGGAATTTTTCATCTCCAAAAATAAAAATTAACACTAAAAAATTAAAAATATAATAATTAAAATTTATTTCATATAAAATTTTCTAGTTTATGAACAATAGATCTAAATCTGAAAAATTATTTCCCATTATTCACAAAATAGGAAAAATAATTATTTATCTAAATCAAAATAAATTAACATTAAAATGGATGACCTTATAGAGGTATCCAATCAAATTTAGAATGTCATTCCAACTCATTTGATAAATCATGTAATAGAGATAGTTAGACCTAAGGAGTTTTAATTTACTACTATATCAAGATAGAATTATTTTACTAGGATGAATCCGAGGTATATAAACTATTATATAACTAATTGTTATGTATCCATGATATTAGAACATAATATTTTACATAATAAAAACACTTTATACTTCATCATGTACTTTTATAATGTATTGTAACAACTAAAATTACATAGAATGGCCGATGGAGAAATTAGGGTTGGAGTTATTCCATTTTTTGAAAGAAATTAAAAATATTTGGTCCCAAAAATTATACCGGGAATTTAATTTAACATGGGACCTTTTATTTAATTCTTTGGTGATAAAATTATATGTAAGGTAAATGATAATCATTGTGAATCAAAACATCCTCGATTTTATTTTGGATGGGCTGATATAGTACATTAGACATTAGATATATATTAATTACAATTAATGAAGTGCGCTAATAATCAATTTAATCATCATTTAAAAATGGAAACATTCTATAATGGTATCACCCCTAACCACCAAACACTAGTAGATTAGTATTCTGGTTGTGGAATCCCTTATAAAACGTTAATGGAGTATAAAAAATTTTAAATAAACATTCCCTAAAATACCAACATAAATGATATAGGAGGAGAACAATACATTGTAAAGAGTAAAAAAAATTCATTCTCAAGATTTAATTACATAGGGTTCTTGAATTTATATTTATACTCATGAAAATTCAGTTAGAGTGAAATATTATCCTAGTGAAACATTTAAACATTATAGATATTATTATACTAACTTTGATATTCCTTATCAATCCCTAACAATGACAAATTTTATATATATTTACCTGGAATGAAATCTAGTAATAAACCCTCTTCAAAAATCTAAAAATAAAGTTATAAGAACAAAAAAACATTCATGGAATGGGAATGGTTTTTTAGACCAAATGATGCACTGAGATTTCTACATATACTATTAAAATAAAATAATGGTTGATTCCTTTAATTCTAAATTGAATATTGATGGGTTAATTCCTTAAATGACTTCTATAATGGACTTGCAATAAAATATAAAAAAGTTTGAGATAGAGACTGGAAGTTCTATCTATTAATATAAGATGAGCATCATACTATATTAAATGATTAAAATGGGTAGAGAACTTTGGAGGATAAAAAAGGAAAAGTACCAAGTACCATATAAATAAACCCTAGTTAAAAATTATAGTTATTTTAACTTGTAGTGGTTTTATAACTCATGGGGATATTAGATACGACCCTTGAGAAGTTTGAACTATGATTGTGGAAGAGTTTAGAGTTCAAAATTCTAAAAACCTGATATTTAGAAATGAAGATAACAACAATGAAACTGAGTTAAAACCATTTTTCCCAAATTAATATAAAGGATAAAAATACATTAAATTTAAAAGAAACAAATATAAAAATAAATTTTCAGAATAACTATATGTAATACCCACTATCTTGAGATCGTTTCCCCTCCAATAACATTACCTAAAAGATTCAAAGAAGGAAATGAAGAACCTAGACTCCACAAGTTCATTAAATTGTTCAACAAACATTAAATAGACATCCCATTTATTTAATATTTAATTAAAATATCATTTTATTTTAATCTAATGAAAAATATTTTTTCAAAAAGGAAAAAATATAGGAATATTATAGATAAGACATCACTGAGGAGTGTTGAGTTGTTAATGAGAACATGATTCCTTCTATTCTAGAATATCCATAAATCTCTTCCCTCCATTATACTCTTGGAATGGTTGTTATCTTAACTGTTTATTTAATGATGGTACTAACCTACAATTAATCTCTTTTTGACAGTTTCATTAATTATGAATAGTAGACATGCAATTCATTATGTTTTTTTTTGAAATTGGCTATCTTTTACTCACTCACACTATTAGAAGATTTTATGACTATTAGTTAGAGTGGGTAAACTTTTTTCCACTAATTTTATTGTACTAGATATAGAAAGTGATCTGGAAGACCCTATCAAACTTACTAGTCCTTTCTCATCCACTGGTAAATCTATAATAGTTTATTCAGTGGGTAATTTTTTTGTAATTTTTTTTAAAAATTAAATAGTTAAATATTTATAAAGATATTTAAGAAACCACACTTGTTGAAAAAAAATCGAGAGTTTATCTTGGGAAATTTGAGGACCCTTTGGATTAACATAATGAATAATTTTTAAGATTCCTTGGATAAATTTATATATAATTACATTGGTTAATGATACCTATATGGAAATTTATTCTTGTAGGATCAGAACCACTTTTATGAGTTTGAGGGAGAGTTTTTAGTTCACCTAGATGATTTTTTTATGAAAAGTAATTCTTCAAACATATCTATATTATGTTTGAAATTATTGTTCTATTATAGAAATCTACTATAAAGAGTTTTTGAGAATTTACCAAACATTATTTAAAAAATAAATTTAAGAACATGGGCCACCAAAACCCATAATTTTTTATTCTAACCAATAAACACACCATTTAGATCTTTAAACCTCTTTCATATCACAAGAAATATTCATATTTTCTGAAAATTTCTAACTTCCTTTCATAATATCAACCAATCTAGTAATGCATCAAGAAGAAAGTTTACATGTTGTCTAAATATATTTGAAAGATACTACAACATAAAACGTTTATAATATAAAATGGATAAGATATTTATTTTTCATGGCTATGATCCCTATTGAACCTAAGAATAAATTGATAGGTAAGGGACAAATGATGTTTAATAATAAGATGAACGATTTATTCAAGGGCATATTTATAAATATTTTAAATGAGTGAATAATTTATTCAATATTATAAATAACATGGTTAGGTCTTGTCAATGTTGTTCCAAAGAAATAATATGTCATGGTTTTTTCCAATTAAATGAATGATAAAATATAGACATGAAAGGTGGCCATGTAGAGTATCCTTATTGATTGGAAAATGATGAATTATTACACTTGGAAATAATATTTTCTTATGATATTCCTAAAAAAAATTCTTGATAGGTTAGATGTTAATGAATTATAATATTTCATGATGGATATTCTAGTTTTAAATTGATTCTCATAGTCCACGAAGTTCAAAAAAAGACCACATTCAAATGTCCCATTGAAAAACATTCCAATAAGAGAAATACATTTTTTTTGGGTAGATATAAATCCAATTTCAAATGATATCTATTTTTTATACATTCATACATCTTAGTGAGGATAATTTATGTGTTCATGATTGGTTTTTACATTGCTAGGAACAAATTTAAGAGTTTTTTAATGAACCTCAGATTAGTCTTTCAAAGGATCCAAGTGAAACCCCCATTTTAATTTTGGAGAAATGTTAATTTATGGTTACTAAGTTAAATATACTTATAAATAAAGTGTTTAAGATGTAAATAACATTTATCACTTCCAAGGTAGAGATTATTTGGAGTCTTTCCCTTTTAAAAATGATGACGGTGTTATAATTGTTTTATGGAATTCTGGTTTCAAATATAGATATATTAAATACTTTTTTATTATCAAAAATTCCCTATTATGTTTTTTAATCAAGGCTATACCCTTTTTTAGTGAGGATAATCTCCTAATATCATTCAACCTTCTCAACAAAAAGGGATCTTCACCAATTCTCCATACATGCTTTTAGATTTCCATTTGAAATTATGTGTGATTCTAATGACACAGTTGTTGGGGAAGATTTTTGGATATTAAATGAAAATAGGTTACCTATGTTGTATAATACAAGTATGCTTCTAGATGACACCTAAAGGAACAACTCCAAAACTGAGAATGAATTATGAGATGTTATTGTTTCCCTTGGGATGTTTTAAAAATTAATGGATTTGGTCCATGGATGCAGTTTTCATTAATTTTTCATTCCTAAAATGAACATTTTTAAAGAAAGAGGATTATACTAGACTCATTAGATTGAAAATAATGTTTAACAAGTTTTATTTAGAGATTATGGACACGAATGTTGTGGAAATTTTTTTTTTAATCATCTATCTAGTTTTTACAGTAATTAGGACAGTGATTCAAGAGAGATTGATTCCTATTTTCTAGATGAAAACTTCTCACTATTTCAACATCAAAAACCTATTGGTTAGTATATTTTGAGAATTTTTTATCCCTTAGAATCATACCATGTTTTCATACCCAAAACCAAAAGATTATATCTATTTCAAACCATAAGTACATCTTTTGGGATAACACATACCTTTTTAATTGATGTGTTGATAGGATATTGAGGATATTTCCACCTGAGGAAGAATTGATTCCCATTTTATAGAATCTACACTCTATCCCATTAGGATGAAACCAGAGAGGAAAAATTAAAACACAAAAGGTGTTATTAGCTAGCTTTTACTAGAAAACTCACTTCAATGATGAAAATATTTTGGTAGTAGTTTGTGACAACAACTAAAGGATGGAATGTATTAGAAGAAGGAATGAGCTTCTTGAAAAGTGATTAAATTTTTTTTATTTGTTAATTTACTGTATTTTAATTTAGGGAACCATTTTCATATTATCATCGTAATAAATTCATATTAGTGTCATTTTTTTATGTCTCCCAATTGATTGAGTTCGTGTAACTTCCAAATAATCATAACAACACTGTTATCAAATTCATCAAAAAAATTATCAAGATTTTAAGTGCCAAAAAAATTATCATTGAAAATATAACAAAATTTATGAAATTTAAATTCATTTATTTAATGGAAAATTATAGTTCTATGTATAAAATTGGAACAACATGCCATCCTTAGTCTAGTGGATAGGATAAAATTTTAAATAGAAAACTGAAACAAAATTTTAAAATTCCATAGGTACTTTTACAAAGGACATGTCTTTGAAATGACGTTAATCCTTCTAAGATTAAGAAATAAATTTATGACTCCCATTATGGTGTCTTATTATAAGTTTTTTCACAGAAAATTAGCAACACAACTGTATAATTACAATATAAATCATTTTTTCTAAAAATTTCTTGAATTATAGTTTTGAAAACTATTTATATAGGATATTTTTGGATATATGTGATATGGATTAAATCATAGTGAGTCATATTATACTAATATAATTTACAAGTAAAGAAAAAAATATTCTTGTGACCTAATCATCAAAAAAAGTGATGGCATGAATGGTTAGAAATATTTATATTTCTGTTCTAAACATATATTGTTTCCTAGAAAAATTAAGCCTATATAGTTGGGTCCTTTTAATATCAATAGGGTATTAAATAATGGAGATTTTTAATACGTTACTTAAGATAATATACCATTTTTTTAACGTTCATTAGAGTAAACATTATTTTGAGGGGAATAAAATGGCTTAGTTGTGGAAATTATGCTTGAAAAAAATCATTAAATACAAATGAAGACATTAAATTTAGTGATTTATTGGATTAAAAACATGGTTATTTTATTTTTTACTTTTTGATTTTATAAAAATGATTAAACTTTTGTTTCTATCTCCCTATTGAATCCATGATAATTAAATGGAAAATTTTCACTTTTACACTCATTGTAATAATTTGTGATATATTTCATTTCATGGAATTATTCAGTACATCAATTATGGTCCTCTAAAGTGTTCATAAATTTAAATAAAATATATTTATTTATTTTGATATTAAAATTATAGAACACATCTGAAAAAACATGATTTATTTTAAAAAATCAATAAAAGATATTGTAAGTTTGAATCACCTTCACTTTAACTAAAACTCTTACTACATTTTCATATGAAAAAAATATTGATTTATAATGTTAATTTTTTAATATTTTATGATATGGAATTTTATTACTATGGAAAATTCAAAAAATGAAAATAGGTTTAGTTTTATTTATTGGGCCATAAATAATTATTATGCACTTATAGGGGAATTTATCATCTATTTCACTCGCATTTCTGTTTCTAGTTTTTATAGAACCTTTAAATTTTCATTTAAATAATTGAACACTATTATAGATTAATGATTACAAGATAAATTCATTAGAAATTTTCATTGGTTACAATGAATATTTTTTTATTATTTTAAATGGAAATTATTATTTTTTTCCATTTTTTATACCTTTTTAATACAATTTTCAAACATAAGTTTCACCATTCACTTCTAAAAAAAATATTTCATATGCGATATAAATTTTATATAGTAACATGCTTGAATCATTTAAAAAAACTTTTACCAACAAGGTTAAATAAAATAATATGGGGTGAAATATGGTACGAAATAATTAAAAAACTACCATTTTGTATCTTGTTTCAGCATTAAAAAACAATCTTCTCTCCCTATCCCAAATCAATGTATGAGTAGAAATGAAACAATGAATGAGACGTAGAAATTTTACATACTTCACCTACACTTGGATATTCCTAAAATTAATACATAGTAAATGTGTCTATGTACCAATTCCATGAAACCGAACAACTATTACACATTTTTGAGTGGACACACTATCCCTCCATGTTCACTTCCATTACCAATTTTCAACAAACATCAAAATTCATCACTAATAATTTTTCAATCATAATACTTTTCTCTTTTTTGAAACTCAAAAAATATAATGAAACATTCTCATATTTCTAGGAAACTATTTTCTTCATGAAACTAAATTCTCCATAGAGAGAAAATCCATCATGAAAATAATTTTCAAATTTAGAGCCATTGGATCACTGTTAAAGATTCCTCTCAAAAACATAAAGGGTATTTCCAATTTATATCCAT
Source organism: Viscum album (assembly GCA_963277665.1). Classification (NCBI taxonomy): domain Eukaryota; kingdom Viridiplantae; phylum Streptophyta; class Magnoliopsida; order Santalales; family Viscaceae; genus Viscum; species Viscum album. Next base: position 1,403,809,553 of record OY728164.1, on the reverse strand, counting down.
TTTATACAATTTTAAAAACATTCAATATCCCCACCAAATTATTTTAAAACAATTTCATAATTTTATTGAAACTTCCTTGCTTCTTAAATCATCTTAAAAATTCATAAATGAAAAACATATCGTCTTTCAAGAAACATCCTAGAAAATTTCATAGTCATGAAACATACCATATTATTTACTTCATGAATAAATATTTTATAAAGAAAATCATTTATTAATCTCCAAATCTTTTTAAATACAAACTTTTAGAAATTGAACGCATTTTTTAATATTTTCATGAGGTAGTACAAGAAATCCATCTTTCGAAAAACATTTACACTCCTAAAAATTTTAGAAACTAAAAATTTGAAAATATATATTAAATGATTCTAAATTATTCAGGAAATGTTTTAAATAATATATAGATTAAATTCCTCTAACTTGATTGTTTTTCAAAATAACTAGTGAACAATTGATCTAGAACTCCACATATGACCTCGTAATCCTATTTTCTTAAAAAACTCAATCAAACTAAAACATTAAAATGATTACAAAAGATATATTTATCAAAAAATATTATCTAAATTTTATATTAATTTGGTGTAAGGTAAATATGAATCATGAAATTTATTGTAACCCATTATACATGTTTTTTAAATCCTAACATGAAAAATTATTTTGATATTTTAACATTTTCATTTTTTCTCTCACATTATTGTTTAAAATTGGGGAAATTTTTTTAAGTGTGAGGGATGTGTATTATTTATGATAAATTATATTTTATATATTACACATCAAAATACCTTCAAAACATTTAAAAATGAGTTTTTTTACTTTTTTATACATAATCAGTGGTTGATGATTTTTTCTTTACATCGGAGATTTTTGTTTCTTTCTTGGGTGGTTGATCATTTTTATTTCTTCATAAATTGAATTGGATAACATAATATAAAAAATCTCTTGAAAATATTTATTTTTAGTTTAATTTTAGGAGTAATTCATTCACTCTTAATTAAATTTGAAATTATTAATTGGATTTAAAAGAATATAAATTTCATTTAAATTTTAAAATAATGACCTCTTAATACTAGTTGAGAATTGTATTTTAATATAGTTTTATGATTTTAATTATTTCCTCCTATTAATTATAAATCTCTCTCATCCATCTAGTTTGGACTAATTATGTTGTATGACTAAATTATGTCTATTTCTATCTAATCAGGTTAAGAAATTTTTGTAAGACAAATTGAATGAAAATATGGTTGGTTGATTCCCTTTAAAAATTTTAAAATTTTGTTATATTTTTTCAAAACAGGAAACCAATGGTTTTAAAGAAAATTATTTCTCAGAAATCAATCAAACATTTATAACTGATAGATTTCATACTAAAATTTTGTTTTGGAAAATTACATATTTATTAGTATTATAATTCCATCATTTGAGATGAATTATCATTCAATGAATATGATTAAGTGGTTTCTTAGGATAATAAAATTTTTAAGTGTGAGAAACTTTTACGTGTAATTAATTTAATACATGTTTTCCACATATTTTATATTAAATTATAGTTTTTTTATAAAATATACATTAATTTGTATTATTTTTTTTATTTGATCATTTTGGGATGAAATTATAATTATTTAATTATTTATGCAAAAATAAGGATTTCTTCTATAAAATTGGACGCATATTCTTTGATTTAAATTGTATATAATATAGTTCTATTTTTATATCTTTAATATGATTTCATGGAACACTTTTTTAATTCATTGTACATTTTTAAATACATTTATTATTCCATTTAAAATGTATTTATAATGTATTGAATTGATCTTTTTTATAACGTTTTGAAATTTTCATAGTTGGTTAATACGTATGGTATTTTAGTTTTTTAAAAATTGTGATATGAAACCTAATTTCTTAAGAAAGATATAAAAACTAAAAAGTTATGTTATTTAGGGGATATGTGTGACATATTTTCATTGAAGGTCATAAAAATTTTTTTATTATAGTAAAGATGCTGCATAATATATTTTTGAAAAGGAAGTGGTATATAAGATTTGATTTCCCTAAGGAGTTGATAAGTGAGTCCATAGAGTTTTTGATGGGAAGAGGTGATGGTATCTATGATAACTTTTCCCCATAGGTAGATCATTAATAACACTATTTTCAAAGAAATAGTTTCATAAATAATATAATTTTTAGGGTAAGGTCAATACGTAACTTATTCTCTAAAAGAAACCAAGATGTGAGATAATTACCCTTTTACAAAATTCATAGCACCAGTCAAGTGTTAAGTGATCTATATGATAATTTCTCTTCCTAATGTGGTTGATACATAATATAACGGATTTGAAAAAAAATTCAAAGTGAGTAATATGTAAGATTTTATTTATTTAGTGATGTCAATGTGTAATATAATTGAATTTGTCAAATTTCAGAGAAAAAAAACTATGCCTAGAGAATTGAAATATAAACTAATTATATCCATGTAAATGATATGTAATATCCATCCACTTTTAAAAATTAAATAATGGATATTATAACCCAAATTAAATTTCATTTGTGTTCTATTTCCAGAAAATGATAATAAAATTTAAGGAATCGAGTTCTTACTAAAGGATTTCCATAGAATATACTAAAGAATATTTAGAAAATATTTCAAGGATGAATCAATTTTAATTTTAATCTAGAAAATTTATGATTGAAGTTGTGGAAAGATTCATGTAGGGTACTAACATTTTTAGGGAATTTCAGTTCATGTAACTTAGAGAAGATAAAGAATTACCAAGGGAGAATAGGGATACGAGGTGACTAATTGATTACTTTATGAAACTTCTTTAGGTATACCTTAATTTTGTTGGTGGATTCATTAAAATTGAGAGGCGGATTAAACCAAAAAAAGTTAATAAGGATGGGATTGACATGGAAAAACTACAAGAGCATATGAGTTCAAAGAAACCATAGAGAGAGAAGATGTAAATATGATAGAATAAAAATAGATTATTAACTCGATAGAGAGGATTCCAGTCTTATTAAATATTCCCCATCTCATTAACTCTCTGTTCTAATATAAATTCTCTTATTTATTGAATTCATTATGCATGTAAGAAAATTTTTCTTATGGAATTTTATTTCATTAAATATATATTTTACTTAATTAGAATAATATTTTCCAAATTAGGTTTTTTATAATTTTTTTATTTTCCCCTAGCTGTTAAAATATTACTTTATATTAAGATTGAACATAAGTTAACCTTGATCTTCTAAAAAACTACTAAGAACATTATTTTTTTATAAAATCATTTTAAAAAAATTTAAATTGACATTAAAGTGTTGTACACCAAGGTTGAATAATAGTTCGATCTTGTGGATTATCACTTCACTCATATCTTAGGTTTATATTGAAATCTATAGTTGAAATTTAATTAATTTCACCTTCCATTAGTAATATCCTAAAAAATACTATATGACATTCTCTCTATGAATTATAACCTAGTGACTTTATGTATGAATGAATTAACGTATTTTCATTGTCATAAAATAAAATTTCTTTTAACCCATTAAATATTTTTTCTTGTCTACTTTGTTTTTGAGATCACTTCTTCCAAATTGTTCTATATCTAATTTTTCACCCATATATCATTACTTAATAAACATAATAAAAAATTATGTCATTGATGTTTTGGTTATTTTTATTTGTGCAATTTTTTTCTTTTCTTTTTTGTTTCTTTTGTTTCTTATTACATGAAATATTCCACCCCTATATGTTTGAACCTAATTTTGAATATAATAGTCCTATGCTGGTGAAAATAAATATTCTAATCATTTAATGAGCACATCACCCTCCAATATATATCCCCAATTGGAATTACACCCACCCCAAAACCACAATATATAAATGGTCATCATTATGCCTTACCTAAAACCAGAAATCCATAACCATTTAACATACCGAACATAACAATCACCAAAAAACCATTTCTTAATAAGTAAAAAAATCATAAAACATTTTAATAAATAGACATGTGTGTTGACGCTACTTTCGTCACATAATCTAAAGATCGGAAAAGGGAATAACTGAGCTCAAAGTGATTCAGCCTTTGAAGAAAACATCAAAAATCAGCAAAGGAAGGAAGAAAGGATCAACAGCAACCTCACCGCGCAAGTTATCTAACTGGCGCGCAAGTGTACTTGCGCGGCTACCTTGGTCGCGCAGGTGACTTGCGCGACCTAATTGGTAACCGCCCGGGGTCTTCTTTTGCCTATAAATAGACCCTGTGGGCCCCCCATTCGAGAGGATCTTTTTCCAGAAACTCATATTGAAGCTCCCGACGCCCAAGTCTCTTCTCAAAGCTTCCGGAACACTTCTATGGTAATTTCTTACCTAGAACGGAAGATCTAAACAGAAGAAGGAAGGCCTAAGTGTTGAAACTAATCAAACACTTGCGCGCCGACTTATTTCCTTCAATATAACGTGCGTGTCCCTTTTCTGGAAGAACCTCGAGAACATTCTAAAGGGTTTAAAAAAGAGTCGCTCAAGTATTTCATTGCTGGTTGAAAATCGCGCAAGTACACTATGTGTCGTGCAGGTATACCTGCGCGACCAACACTTGCGCGCCCACGGAAGACTTGCGCGCCTTGCAAGACTTGCGTGCCCCTATCTTTTTGGGTGCCCATCTTGCCCATTTTTACCCCTCTTAAGCCATTTCACCTTTCCTTTTCAAGATTCAGTCTTCAAAGACACTCTTCAAAGCCATTTATGGCATGATTTCTTGACTTGACTTTCTTATCTAAAAGGAATTATGTGGAATCTCTCTCAAAGTCTAGTGATTTAAATATCCTTATGTCACTAAAATACGGAGAGTTCATTCATTTAACCTCATCCTTTAATATGAGAGAATCCTAACCTGGGTCTCCTTTTCAGGAATAATCCCCAGTGATAAAACCTTTAATCTGGGCATCTTCCTCAGGAGTAAGCCCCAAATTCTTAAGGTTCCAAACATTAAATCTAGGCATCCTCCTCAGGAATAATCTCCAAACCATAATCCCTAACCTGGGTCTCCTTTTTAGGAATAAGACTCAGTCATAACCTTGGGTCTCCTTTTCAAGAATAAGCCCCAAGTCCCCTTAAATTTCTCTTCACCAGTCATAATTTACCTTTGATTTGGGTTTCCTTTTCAGGAGTAAAACCCAATCATAAGTCCCCTCCTAACTTGGGCATCCTCTTTAGGAGTAAGCCCCAAGATTAGAGTATTCAAATCTCCATGAAGGACATATAACTTTATGGACCCTGTTCATGGATTTTCTCCCTAAAAGTAAATCCTAAACCTTCATCTATCTAGGCAGTCATCCATACATAAGCCCTAAACAAATTCTTATGATTGCATCTTTCATGGCACAATTGTCTAAATTTTTACCAATACCTATTGTTTCTCACACCGAGCATGAATCACGTGAGCTTAGAGTTTAAAAGTAATTATGACATTCATCTTTGAGCCATCAATCATAAACATCATACTCCATAACTCGAACTACGTGGGTTCTGATTCCTTTTCCAGAACAAAGGATACGTAGGAAGCCCATTTATGGGTTCGATCCCAACTTTGAAATAATCTCAGGCCTTCTGAATGACGATAAACTTCAAGTGCCCCACTGAGTGGCTTTAAATCCATCCTGGTCATCATAATGACCAAGAGACTTTTATATAAAAGTTTTTAAGGATACCATTGACCAAGAATCTCTAAACAGATATAGAGGATTATCTATTGATGAAGAACCTCGAATACATATGAAAGATTCTCTAAATTTCTTGCATATTTAATCATTGATTGTTAAAACCAAAGGAAAGCAAATTTTATACTTGGTAATGTAATAAGGATTCACGAACATAACTTAAATCTATAAAGAGAGTCCCGGAGTAGACAATAATTCCCCTCAAAAAGGTGTGATGAGTCCGACCTCCCATCCTCTCGACCAATGCAAATTCCTAAGCCTCATTATTCCACAAGATAATGAGCGACTGCCTTTGGAAAGTAGGTCCAAACGTATGTGGAATCATTGGATGTTTCCGGTTCTACGAACAAACCCGTTAGAAACCGATCAGAACGTTTGAATCTCCCGTCCAGGAGGTCATCCGCGGATTCCGTGCGAAACAAAAATGGTGAACCCGACGTGAATCCTTAACCAAGTTAAAGTGATGTTCTTCTTATTTGTTAGGCCCCTTGGGCCAACAAAGAAATCATTGACATATGCTCATCCAAAATATGCAGTGGCCAGATTCATCTTTATTATGTCTGTTACATGGAACAGGCACTCTTTTCTCAAGATCTTCTGCAAAATGGCTTTCCTTAAATTCACCCCTGTGAATACTGCTGCTGTGAACACCTCTACTGTGAGGTCTGCTGCTGTGAAAACCAATGCTGCTACTCCTGCTGGAACGTCATCCGCCCTGAGGATGACATCACCAACTTAGCGTCTTCAACGCTGGGTTTCTAATGCACTGGTTAAGGAGTACCGCCGCAACGGTACTATCCAAACTCTGGAGGCCGCTCGTCATGCCCTCCAAGTTAACAACTCTACCTGGTCGTCCGGACAACGGCGGCCAGCAATCAAGAAGCAGGCGGTGCTGACTACCGTCTCCAACCATTTCGGGTCGTTATCCCCGAAACGCAATTTCCATTCACTCCCTTACTCTGAAGAAGAGAATGAGTAGGTCCCGCATGACCTTAATTCAAAAAGACAGGAGTCGTTATCAAGGGCTCCCATCAACAATCGCCACCAGACTCGTGCGATAGTGCGCCCTCAACATGATGAGGGTACCGACTCCAGGCATTCTGCTCAGGTTCCTCGAACCCGAGCAGGAAAGATGAACCGCCAGAGACGGAATCCGGTTAATAATAAGCAGGTTGTCATCCCTGCCATCTCCGAAGAAGTCCACCAACCTAACTTGGTGGCAAACAATGAGCAGGTATACACACCTGTTCGTTTTAATTCCGCTGTCCAGCAGACTCATCTGACAGCATTAAGCCTATCCCGCCAGGCAATTCCAGCGGAGTACCATAGGCAGGAACATACACCTGCTTATACATCACCAGTTAGTCAACAGTCTCGTCTGACTACATATGATGGATCTCGTCAACCGCGTTTGGCGAAGTGTAATCAGCAGGCACATACACCTGCTAATACTAATCAGGCCTACCAAGAGTCTCGGTTGGTAGCGCCCGGAGAAGTCAGTCGGAAAGTCCCGACGACAAACAGGAGGCAGACTCAACTCTCTGCCTCAACACTTGAGTACTGTCAGGATTCACTGATAGGAAAAGGAGGACAGGAGTAGGCACATACACCTACTCCAAGCCAGGAATGGACGTATATCGCCGTTCCGGCGGCTGAAGTCACCAAACATATTTTGTCAATGGTGAAAGAGCAGAAGCAAATTCCTGCTCATATTCTGGATGCTTGCCAGGATATCATAACAGCTTCAGCATCATCTCAGGGACAGACACATAAATCTATCCCTAGCAATGGAGTGACACATCAACGATTCACTCCGGAACAGACACACACATCTGTTCCAGTCCAAGAGGGTTATGAGGCATACTCCCCCATATCATACGGACAACCAAGTCAGGCACATACACCTGATTTGAGTGGAGATCGTCATCCTAACCTGACCATCTTTCCTGATCAGGCACATACACCTGCTCAGAGCAATCACTTTCGTCATCAAGTTGTTTCTAATGAGAGTAAGAAGGCATCTAAGAAAAAAGATCTTCCCAGCACAGTCAGGAGATCAAAGGCCAATCTGCAACAAGGCCTTGCTCGATGCTGGAGTTCTTGAAGCCCTCAGACATTTATCTGTCGGAATTCAAGATTCTACTCCCTCAGTTCCCAATAACGGGAACATTAATTCTGAAGGTCTTCAACAGACACTTCCTCATGAAGACTTGCTTCATGAAAATTCTTTTAATTTTGAAGTTTCTTCTTCAGATGAGAGCCACAGGAACCCTCTGTGTGGTCAGAAGACCAAGGAGCAAGATATTTCATCTTTTGTTGTAACCCATCATGACGGTCCTCCTCTTGGTGATGAACTTCGCTGCGAAAGTCCTCTCCGCAGTAGTGATTCATGTTGTCTCGAAAATTCTTCAGAAGGCAATGTAGTGACGAGAAAGCCCTCATATCTCGAGGCACTTTCAAACGTAAAACCAGTCATGTCGGATGCTTTACTATCGGCAGGTGAAACTCTTTCTCCATCAGAAGATAGCATGGGGTTCAGGTTATTCTCTGAACAATCCCTGGGTCATTCATCTTCCAGCATGAATAGCGATTTCTCTACCAATCTTGTTGAATCCGATGAAGCAACAAGTAAACACCAACTCTGGTCCAAATAGGTAGAAGAATCTTCATTTAATGATAAACAGGAAATGCTGAACATGAGGAAAAAACTGGCAAAAGGTGAAGTACCAGTCATGTTTTGGCCTTTGGCTGACTCCCAGTACGACAATCCAAAGATGTTGACGGATGATGGAATCCATGATATTCGTCTCAACATATGGAAAACTCTATGTCAATTAATGAAGAAGGTATTATCTTACGATGAATATGAAAATCATATTAAGATAATAGAAGGGATACAACGCCAGATTCATTTGGCATCTCTATCAGTCTCTCGGTATCCAAAGGCTGAAAAGCAACAGAGAACCCTTCAATGTTCATGCCTTGGCGCACTAAGAAAATTGCGTCAGTTAATTGCCAATGCTCCATCTGATGTTCATATCAGAGGATGGGGTGTTCACGGAGCACTACATTTCACATTGCTTTCCAGTCAGCAAAGCCCGCCAAAAATGGTGTCATGCAATGTTATTGCCCATGGCCGGCCACAGTCAATGGGCTTTGTTCATAATCAAAAGCTTTCTCAAAAACAAGGTTCAACTAGTTCCTCTCAAAATCAAGTATATAGATAAAAGGTTGTTGAATTGCTCCTACATCAAGCAGGCGAGAATATTGCACAAGCCTCTCGTCTGGAGCAAACACGTCATCAAATGACAGAAGTTTTGGAAATCATCCAACGGTCTGTTGAACCAGGTGATAAAAGTGTATACAGGTTAATGCATCTAGCTAATTTTCGAACTAAGATTCGCAAGATCAAGAGAGATTTTAAGAAGATCTCAGACATAGCATGTCAAGAGACACCTCAGCTTGCCAGACTGGGGACTTCTCTAACCCAATCCTCAGAGTCAACGAATGGGATTCGAGGAGTTGAGCGGAAGTAGCAGGAACATCCCCAGTCCACCGGACTGGGGACTTTTTCAAATCCTCAATCCCTCCCTCAGAGAAAGTCAGTATTCTCTCGATTAGGGAATAAGACTCAAGAGGAACAACGAGCCAAGCTGTCAGGAGATTCTCTCCAACTGACGGTTCTCTAAGAAATTCCTGAGGGATCATGTCAACGGAATGCCATGTCTCATCATGGACATGGAAGGAGACAATATCACAGAAATGCTGATAGAAAGGATTCCATGCAATATGCATCCATTAATGTCATCAATGCCATTGCTGCTGATTCACCAGATGAGGCTCAATCAGAGGGATCGGGCGAAAAGGTTCCTGCTCAAGAAGTTGCGCACACAGACCTAAATGAAGAAGGTGTGCACACACGTAATCAAAGGCTTACCCAAAATCTGGGTATTCCTTCAAGTAACCCACTTACCCCTCTCCGAAAAGGATCCAATAAGGGGAAAGGAAAGAATCAGGTTACTTCTCACCCTTCCTCTGAAGGAGGTCAATCGCTCTCATTAGAGCAAAGGTTTGCACAACAGGAGGAAGAAATGAAATAATTAAGAAGGTTGAATGCAGAACTACTTCAGAGTAGTCTTCTTCTTAAGAATTCTGAAGTCCGACAGCCGAAGGAATTTGTTGTAACTACTGAGATGGATCAAGAATATCCTCCTTTATCAGTACACCCTCAGAGGTCTAATCCTATGAGTCAAACGCAACAACGGTTGGCAGCACTACCATTAGTTGCAGCACCGACCACCACGTCTGTCCAAGCACCATTCATTGCACCTACCCAAAACCAATTTCAACATGACGTTTCTCAAAAGTTAATAACTACTATTGAGTCATTAACAGATCAGTTAGAAACTATGTAAGGGAAACAGGCGCAAGTTCAACCTGAAAAGAAAGTTTACCATTAATGGGAAGATTCAATTTCTCCTCCATCCAGTTTTGGAAACCCTATTTTCCCTACTTTCAATGGATCAGGCAACCCTGAACAATATTTGATGCATTACGTGTCTTGTTGTGATCCTATGATGGGAACTCCAGAACAGCAAGAAGCAGTGAAACTCAGATGCTTTGTGCGAACCTTGAAAGGACCAGCTTTTGTCTGGTATACAAGCTTGCAATCCCAGTCAGTCATCGGATGGGAGGATCTTTGTCAAAAATTCCTTCTTCATTTTAGCTCAACTTTGACAAAAACGACAGTTTTCGATCTTACAAACTGCAAGCAAAGGGTGAATTAAATAGTCTCTGATTTAATTGCTCGTTGGAAGGGATTAACGTATTCCTTGAGTTTAGCACTCTCTTAGGAGGAAATATTGCCAATCTGAGTGGAAAATTTGCGTGACAAATTACGCACGCCATTGATCCCTGTGTAATACACAGGAGGGTTTCGAGACCTTACATCAATCGCTCAACAGATTGAAGATTCCCTTATATAGGCTAAGGTTAAATCTCGTGTAATTCTCTCAGCTCCAGGAAGAAGAATGGGTAAAGCAGAAACTGATACAGTTATGCTTAAACAGGCACCTGTACTTATTTCTACTTCAAAACCGTCATCTTCTCGAAGGGCTCCACCACCTGAACGCCAACAACAAAGGCTGTTTCGTCCAAATGATCAAAAAGATCAACGACGAAAACAATTTGAGGATATGAAGAGTAAAACATACTCTTTCCGAAGTGAGCAAGTTCCTGGTTACTTCATTTCAGCTCTGGAAAATAATTTGGTTCAATTACCAGTGCCGAAGAGGCCAAACAAGGAAGGAGATGAAGACCGTCCCAATTATTGTCCCTTTCATCAAATGTTTGGGCATCCCATCCAGGAGTGTTTTGTCTTTAAAGACCTCCTGCAAAAGATGGTCGACTTGGGACTAGTCAAATTGAAGGGTTCTTCAGCTCATGTAGCGTGTATTACCGCTACAGATCCAGAGGAAGGAGGCGAGTGGCAGGAAGTCAAAAGCAAAACTACGAAAAAATATGATGATTGGATGGTCAGAAAGACAATCAATCGGACCCATTCCATTTTTCGAACACAATTGAAGAATCCAATTGTGTCTCCTACAAAAGCTGCAGTAAAGCCTCCATCAAAAGACAAATCCTCAAAAGGGCAGCGCAATTCAAAGAAGAAAGAGGAATCAGGAGAAGATGAGTATTTATCAAAGCCTAAATTGTCTTTGACTCTGGCAGATTTCATGCCATCTACTTCAAAGCCACGGGCACCGTCCCACCAAACGTCACAGCCTAAACAGGCTAACCAGGTAGAGTCTTTATCAGACGAAGAGTTAATCTTTGGTTCTGTTAATATGATTCAATTAACAGATTCATATTCCAGTCTTGATGAGCCTGAATTCCCTGTATCAAATAAGGGAACCCGAGGAAGTTCTAGAGGTTCAAGATATAGGGGAAGAAGTGGATCTTTCTGAGGCCACTACGCTAATTCTACCCCTGCTAGCACTGTATATGCAGCAGAAACTCGTGGTAGAGCCCTTCAGCGAGCTCAAAAAGAACAAGCAAGTTCTTCTACCAATGGCCAACTCAGCTTCGGCACAGTTATTTTGGAAAACCGATTAAAGGTTCCATCTTCTTTATCTCTGCAAGTAAATGGATCTAATCAAGCTAATCTTCCAAAACCAAAGATGTTGCCCACTTCAATACAAGATGCATCAGCTTCCAAAGCATCTTCTTCCAAGGTACCTGCTAAACCGCATATTCCTATTGGGAAACTCAAGCCTCTAGATCAAAAGTATGATATATTGAAACACTTGGCCCAAATACCAGCCAAGTTATCAATTTTGGATGCTTTGAATCTGTCAAGAGATCTTCGGGAAGCACTCATCGAAGCTTTGTCAAGTCCTCAGGAGTTTGAAGCTGAAATTGCTGCAGCTGAAATCTATCACATAGAGAATAATCCTGCAGAATGCCATGCAGTGATATCTTTTACTGATAAAGATGAAGATGATGTTGTGCATGGGAACATAAAACCTTTTTACTTATCTGGAAAAGTCAATGGTATAGATGTTCGAAGAGCTTTCATTGATAATGGTTCAGGAGTCAACCTCATGCCCATTCGCACACTTCGTCGATTGGGCCTCACGGAATATGATTTATCTCCTTCTACCATGATGTTGCAAGGATATGATAAAAATGAACAAGAACCACTGGGACAAGTTACGGTCAGAACTCAGTTTGGAGATCTTGTTTCCAATTCGGATTTCATGATTGTTGATCAAGACTCAGCTTTCAATATCTTGCTTGGAAGACCTTGGCTAAATCAGCATGCAGCTATTCCATCATCATACCATCAATGCCTCAAATACTATTTCGATGGTCAAGTTGGGACATTGTATGGTGATAAGGCCCCGTTCAAGACATGTGAGTCTCAATACATTGAGGCAGAATTTTATCACATGACGGGAATAGAGAAATCTACAATGAAGGAAATTACCAAAGTTAATACTCCATTTGGTTTGGAAAAAATTCCAATAAATCCATTTTCACATGTGAATACAGATTATGTGTTACCTATCAGTCAAATTGACAAAATAGGCCCAAATCAAAATACTCTTATGGAAAGATCCATAATGTCAATTACGGCAATCGAGCTAGACAACATGGGAGAAATTGGTAACTTACCAAGCAGTGATGAAAGCATAAGTGGTGACGTTTTCATTTCGTCTGGTGAAATCCAACAAGTATATACTTCGCTAATCAGGCCAGAAGAAGTTATAGCAACACCAGAGGTGAATATTGATGTCGATTCTCAATCCATCATCTCCCCTTTATTTCCCAAAGAAGACCCTTTATCATCAATAGGGTCGGAAATGGAAGCTTATTCTTCAAAATGTGAAAATTTTGACATCTCTTATGATCATGAGAATTTCGTTTTTTCATCTACTTTGCAAGTAGAAACGGAAGAAATAACACATGATGAAGAGGAAGAGGAAGATCATAGATATGCTCCTCCAGCATTTGAAGAGGGTATCTCTACCACTGTAGATGAACTCAGAGAAGGAAATCTGGGTACAGAGAAATATCCACGCCCCACTTTAATTAGTGCGGCCATGACCCTGGAAGATCAAGAGATGTATATTTCTTTTCTAAATCAAAATAAAGATATTTTTTCTTGGAATTATACAGATATGCCTGGCCTTGATCCTGATGTAGCCACCCATCATTTGGGTTTGCCAAAAGAACATCAAGGATTCAAACAAGCTGCGAGAAGAACACACCCAACCTATGCTTCCAAAATCGAGGCTGAAGTGGATAAGTTTATCAAATCTAACATCGTCAGAGAAGTTCAATATCCCAAGTGTTTGGCTAATATTGTCCCTGTAAAGAAGAAGAACGGACAAATTAGGGTTTGCATCGATTTCAGAGATCTTAATCGGTATTGTCCTAATAATGATTTCCCTGTTCCGATTACAGAACTCTTAATTGATGCGACGACTGGCTATGAAGTACTTTCTTTCATGGATGGATATTCTGGATATAATCAGATCCGAATGGCCCCAGAAGATGAGGAATATACAGCCTTCATAGCTCCTCAAGGTGTGTTTTGTTACCGGGTGATGCCATTTGGTTTAAAGAATGCAGGTGCAACATATCAACGCGCCATGCATCGTATCTTCAAACCTTTTCTAGGGAAGTTTGTTGAATGCTATGTAGATGATTTGGTGGTTAAATCCAAACAACGTTTTGATCACTTGGCTGATTTGGAAGTCGTATTTTACAAGCTTCGACAACATAATTTGAAGATGAACCCCTTAAAATGTACTTTTGGGGTAACCTCAGGAAAATTCCTCGGCTTTGTTGTACGCAATCGTGGTATTGAAGTCGATCCTGAGAAGACCAAATCAATCCTTGGTATGTCACCTCCTCAGAATTTAATAGAATTAAGAGGACTTCAAGGACACTTAGCCTATATTTGGCGTTTCATTGCCAATTTGGCAGGCAAAAGTTTACCCTTTACCAAATTATTGAAGAAAGGAGTCACTTACCAGTGGACTGAAGAATGTCAAAAAGCATTTGATGTTCTCAAGAAATACCTCTTCAGTCCTCCAGTACTCATGCCACCTTTTGAGGGTAGACCTCTTATCCTCTATGTGATAGCTTTAGAGCGATCATTGGGTGCCTTTCTCGCTCAAAAGAATGATGCTGGGAATGAAAATAGTCTCTACTATCTCAGTAGAACTATGCATGAAGCAGAAACCCGGTATTCAAGTATTGAAAAGTGCTGCCTGGAATTAATCTTTGCAGTTCAGAAACTGAGACACTACCTGCAACATCATGAGGTCCAATTGGTATCTCATAATAATCCGCTCAAATTCATCCTTAGTCGTCCAATGCTTACAGGACGTCTGGAAAGGTGGGTGGTTATTCTACAGCAGTTCGACATTCAGTATGTGTCTCAAAAGGCAATTAAGGGCCAAGCTCTGGCTGATTTCCTGGCTGAACATCCTTTAGTAGAAGACACGTATTCAGATATCGAACTCCCTGATGAGGAAGTGTTCTCTATTCAAGATAATCCTCAAACATGGTAAATGTATTTTGATGGTGCTTCTAGAAGTCCAATAGGGAAGAAAATGGAAAATCCTAAATTCAACAAAGTTGGTTTAGGAATTGTGCTCATTTCTCCAGATAAGGCAGTGTTACCTTATTCCTTTTTGATGTGGGAAGGTGGTACCAATAATGAAGCTGAATACCAAGCTCTCATTACAGGCTTGGAGTTAGCGCTTCAAGCACAAGTGAATCACTTAAAGGTGAAAGGTGATTCGGACCTGGTAATCAAACAATTCAATGGGGATTATGCCATCAGAAAAGAAGAATTAATCCCTTTGTATGATTACGTCAGAGAGTTAATGTCGGAATTCCCTTCAGAACCGACATTTTCTTATGTCCCAAGATCACAAAATGCTCAAGCTGATGCACTGGCTAATATAGCCACAGCTTTAGCAGATCCAAATCGGGATGAGACAACCATCTGTATTGCCCACCGTCGTGAAATTTCACCTTATGTTCAAGTCAGAATAGAGGAAATTAATGAAATTAGTCCCATTCCTGAACCGTATGGTCATACTAAAGGATGGATGTCACCTATCAGGGAATACCTTCAAAATGGAACACTTCCACCTGATAGAGCCGAGAAAGAACAAATTCGGCGACGTGTGGTCAATTTTACTCTTTATGATGGCCCAAACCCCCTCGATAAAATTCTCTACAAATGTGGTTTTGATGGAGTTCCCTTCAGATGTATTGATGGTGAAGAGACAATGGTTGTCATAAAAGAAGTGCATGCAGGAGTCTGTGGTGCCCACCAGTCTGGACATAGACTGTCTGATCAAATTCGAAGGCTTGGATACTTCTAGCCTTGAATGATACAATATTGTGTTAATTTAACAAAGAAGTGTCATTCATGCCAAGTATATGACAACTTCATTCATCAACCTCCAGAGTTGCTTCATACAGCTAAATACTCATGGCCATTTTCCACATGGGGAATGGATGTGGTGGGACCTTACCCTTCAGCTACGGTCAAGCAGTTTAAGTACATTCTTACTGCTACTGATTTCTTTTCCAAATGGGAAGAGGCAGTACCTCTCAAAGAAGTCAGTTCTAAATGCATTGTTAGCTTCATCAAGTCTAACATCATTACTAGATTTGGTGTGCCTCATACCATATTAACGGACAACAACACCAACATCTGTTCTTCTGAGGTAAAGAAATTGTATCAAGAATACAACATTAAGTCCAACCATTCATCTCGATATCATGCAGTGGCTAATGGCCAGATAGAGGCCTTCAACAAGACTCTTTCAAATATACTGCAAAAGATGGTGGATAATGATAAGAGGTCATGGCCTGATAAACTCTTTCATGCTTTATGGGCTTATCGGACTACCACTCGCAATGCAACACGGTCTACTCCATATTCATTGGTATATGGAACAGAAGCAGTCTTGCCAATTGATGTTCAATTGCCCTCACTCAGAATAGCCATTTGTGATCAGTTATCAACAGATGAGCAATCCAAAAAGCGGTTGAATGAATTGGAACAGTTAGATGAGAAAAGATTGTGCACTTTGCACCACTTAGAAATCTATCAGAATTGGATAGCACGAGCTTTTAACAAAAAAGTTCGTCTTCGTTCATTCATTCAGGGAGAATTGGTATTGGTTCTCAGAGAACCAATGATACCAGGAAAGAAGCCTCCCAAGCTTGAACCGAAATGGGAAGGACCTTATTCAATACATAAGGTCTACTCCAATGGAGCATATTCTCTGATCTCAATGGATGGAGAACACATCACGACTCCAACAAATGCCAGATTTCTGAAGAAGTATTTTGTATAAACACAAAATATTGTTCCCAGATCCAAAACAATCACATTAGTTCCTGATATGTCCTACATGACATTAAACTGTTATTATGTCCTATCTACATGACATTAAACTGTACAGAAGTTCCATATTTTGTCCGAGAAGACATTATACTATATTTTGTCCGAGATGACATTAAACTATATTTTGTCTGAGATGACGTTAAACTATATTATGTCCTAGCAACATGAAATTAAACTGTGTGGCACTTTCATCGTCCAGCATGACGATAAACTGTAAAAAGTCCCCAGAACTGATATCCTCATATTGGTTCACCTTAGTCCTAGCTACATGACATTAAACTGTACAGCACCAGTTCATCCTTTCTATATGACGTTAAATTATACAGCAATGGTCCAGTATGACTTTAAACTGCCACTTCGTCCCACACGACATTAAACTGTGAAAAAGTTCCATAAACCGTCCAACATGACCTTAAACTGCATCATCCCTGGTCCATGTATATGAACATAAACTATTTGCAAATCCCTTATGTCCAGCAAGACGTTAAACTGTGACGTCCTAAACTACAAGACGCTAAACTGTATAAAAGTCCCTCACGTCCGAAAAGACGTTAAACTATATAATCATCGAAGGTCCAGCATGACATTAAACCGCACCATCCACGGTCCATGAATATGACCTTAAACTATTCGCACTTTCGTCCAATATGACGTTAAACTGTATTGTTCCCATTGTCCTAACTACATGACGCTAAACTGTACAGAAATCCCTTTATATGTCCTACATGACATTAAACTATTATTTTGTCCCTGCTACATGACACTAAACTGTGCAGCACCAATAGTCCTAACTGCAAGACTTTAAACCGCATAGTCCCCTTTTTTATGTCCTACATGACATTAAACTGTGCATCGTTGAGGTTGTCATTACCTCTTGTTTCTCACACCGAGTATGACTCACGTGAGTTTAGAGAGAACATCAACCATAACACTCTCTCTGGGCCGCTACCATGTGTAAGTCCCAACAACATTTTAAATGGATCGTTGTCCCCAAGAATAACTTGATCATTAATTCATTCATTAAATTGAACTACACGGACTTTGATCCTTGCCCTCTAGGCTGGGTATGTAGGAAACCTCCCAGGGTTCAATCCCAAAAACAATCTCTTCACATCGGTTCACCACCATCTCATATGATGATGATTCGTGAAACCGCCCCTGGAATCAATATCTTCACATTGATTAACTTTCGTCCTTGTTATATGACGTTAAACTATACACCACTTTTGTCTGGTACGACAATAAACTACAATATTCTTTTATTTCCTCATTTGGGAGATAACTATTATTGACATTGATTTTTCAATCATGGTTTTCATTTTCAAAAGACTACGTGCATACATGGTAATGCCTGAACTTTTTATCTTAGGTTAAACCATCATTGCACTAAAGTCCCCTTTCACCCTTCACATGTACGAATCAAATTTGTACTAAGGGTAATTCTAGAACTACGTGGACTTGATTCCCATCCTTATGGGATACGTAGGAACATTCGAGTGTCCCTTGAATCCAGTCCCAAGTCTTTTGGGCCTAACCCCAAATTTCACTTTCAGTCACTTGGCTGAAAAGTCCTCATGAAAACACACACTGTGTATTCATTATTATGGTCTGAATTCTATAACCCTAAACTAAGATCACTCATACTTTCGTCTTGCACGACGTTAAACTGCATTTCAAGAACTACGTATGGCTTGATTCTCTTTCTTATGAGATATGTAGTGAAGTCCAAAATTTCAACTCAGGACCCAGCCACAACATGATTATGGTTTTCATTGACCTATGTATCACTATATAAATTGGACAATAGCCATATTTATGTATTATAATCCTAACCTTAAATATTTTCATAGGTGGCCTTGCATAAACAGTCCACATAATAGACTTGTCAGCCAAAAGATGTTATTCATTTGACCATGCAGCCAATGCCCATAGGTGGCCCAACATATTTCAACCCCCTAACGGGTTTTGTTAAATAATAGTAACATCATTCTTGGGAAGAATGCCTCTTTTGTCTTTATTTGTCTTAAACGACAGTATGTAGGGATCCGCAAAAAATATCCATCCTTAACATATTTGTCCCATATCCTTTTTCATGATCTGAAAGTATTCAAGTCTATGGTTTATTCTTTTTCCCTACGTTTGGGTTAGACCTTCGTAGGAGGGATATTCATCCAGTTCTTCGATGTTATTGTTCGGAAATATCTTCTACATATTCAAGTACCTCTTTCCAAACAACAAACTCTATACTTTAGAAAATTTGAATCTCCATAAACTTTCACTGGCTTTTAGCACTAGGAAATTAAATTTTTGAGAGTTCTTTTCGCCTGACTATGCAGCACGTGCCCATAGGTGGCCTTGCATAAACAGTCCACATAACAGACTTGTCAGCCAAAAGATGCTAGTTATTTAACCATGCAGCCAATTCCCTCAGGTGGCCCTGCATATTTCAACCCCCTAACGGGTTTTGTTAAATAATAGTAACTTCATTCATGGAAACTACTTATTCTAATGCCTTTTAGCTCTTTTTCATATCATTCCTCAGATTCAAATATTCTTAAGCCATAGTTTACATATTTTCTCTCATACTTGAGTATGGTAATATGTTTTCAGATAAATTGTCAAGGAATTGAATCCATTTTTAATCCATTTTGGTCAAAGCTATTTCGACCTTAAACATTAGCCCCTTTATGTCCGGCATGCATGACTTTAAACTGCCCACAAAAGACAAAGGAAATCTGAATAAAAGTCAAGTTCCAGCACACTTTCGCGCTGCCTTCTGCGCACTGAAGACATGTGCACCACCCTTTTCCTTTGGATGTATTCGATTTCTTCAGAGTCAAATCCTCATTTCTCTCCAGATCCAACTCTGAGGGGGGACTTTTGTTGATGCTCCTTTCGTCACAGAATCTAAAGATCGGAAAAGGAAATATCTGAGCTCAAAGTGATTCAGCCTTTGAAGAAAACATCAAAAATCAACAAAGGAAGGAATAAAGGATCAACAGCAACCTCACCGCGCATGTTATCTAACTGGCGCGCAAGTGTACGTGCGCGGCTACCTTGGTCGCGCAGGTGACTTGCGCGACCTAATTGGCAACCGCCCGGTAACCGCCCGGGGTCTTCTTTTGCCTATAAATAGACCCTGTGGCCCCCCCATTCGAGAGGATCTTTTTCCAGAAACTCGGATTGATGCTCCCGACGCCCAAGTCTCTTCTCAATGCTTCCGGAACACTTCTAAGGTAATTTCTTACCTAGAACGGAAGATCTAAAGAGAAGAAGGAAGGCCTAAGTGTTGAAACTTATCAAACACTTGCGCGCCAACTTATTTCCTTCAATATAACTTACGCGTCCCTTTTCTGGAAGGACCTCGAGAACATTCTAAAGGGTTTAAAAAAGAGTCTCTCAAGTATTTCATTACTGGTTGAAAATTGCGCAAGTACACTATGTGTCGCGCAGGTATACCTGCGCGACCAACACTTGCGCGCCGACAGAAGACTTGCGCGCCTTGCAAGACTTGCACGCCCCTATCTTTTTGGGTGCCCATATTTCCCATTTTTACCCCTCTTAATCCATTTCACCTTTCCTTTTCAAGATTCAGTCTTCAAAGACACTCTTCAATGCCATTTATGGCATGATTTCTTGATTTGACTTTCTTATCTGAAAGGAATTCTGTGGAATCTCTCTCAAAGTCTAGTGATTTAAATATCCTTATGTCACTAAAATACGGAGAGTTCGTTCATTTAACCTCATCCTTTAAGATGAGAGAATCCTAACCTGGGTCGCTTTTTCAGGAATAATCCCTAGTGATAAAACTTTTAATCTGGGCATCTTCCTCAGGAGTAAGCCCCAAATTCTTAAAGTTCCAAACTTCAAATATGGGCATCCTCCTCAGGAATAAGCTCCAAACCTTAATCACTAACCTGGGTCTCCTTTTTTAGGAATAAGACTCAGTCATAACCTTGGGTATCCTTTTCAAGAATAAGCCCCAAGTCCCCTTAAATTTCTCTTAACCAGTCATAATTTACCTTTGATTTGGGTTTCCTTTTTAGGAGTAAAACCCAATCATAAGTCCCCTCCTAACTTGGGCATCCTCCTTAGGAGTAAGCCCCAAGATTAGAGTATTCAAATATCCATGAAGCACATATAACTTTATGGACCATGTTCATGGATTTTCTCCCTAAAAGTAAATCCTAAACCTTCATCTATCTGGGAAGTCATCTATACATAAGCCCCAAAAAAATTCTTATGATTGCATCTTTCATGGCACAATTGTCTAAATTTTTACCAATACCTCTTGTTTCTCACACCGAGCATGACTCACGTGTGCTTAGAGTGTAAAAGTAATTATGACATTCATCTTTGAGCCATCAATCATAAACATCATACTCCATAACTCGAACTACGTGGGTTCTGATTCCTTTTCCAAAACAAAGGATACGTAGGTAGCCCATTTATGGGTTCGATCCCAACTTTGAAATAATATCAGTCCTTCAGAATGACTATAAACTTCAAGTGCCCCACTGAGTGGCTTTAAAACTAGCCTGGTCATCATAATGACCAAGAGACTTTTATATAAATGTTTTTAAGGATACCATTGACCAAGAATCTCTAAACAGATATAGATGATTCTCTATTGATGAAGAACCTCGAATACATATAAAAGATTCTCTAAATTTCTTGCATATTTAATCATTGATTGTTAAAACTATAGGAAAGCACATTTTATACTTGGTAATGTAATAAGGATTCACGAACATAACTTAAATCTATAAAGAGAGTCCCGGAGTAGACAATAATTCCCCTCAAAAAGGTGTGATGAGTCTGACCTCCCATCCTCTCGACCAATGCAAATTCCTAAGCCTCATTAGTCCACAAGCTAATGAGCGCCTACCTTTGGAAAGTAGGTCCAAACGGATGTGGAATCATTGGATGATTCCGGTTCTACGAACAAACCCATTAGAAACCGATCAGAACGTTTGAATCTCCCGTCCAGGAGGTCATCCCCGGATTCCGTGCGAAACAATGTGTCAGATGGGTCATATGTGTTGGTAGCTTTTATAATAGTGAAATATAATCCGCATTTATTCAGTATCTCAAGAACACAACTTATACCCCTATCCAATTCCTCAAACTATACCACTTTGTTAGTATTGTATTATTGTAATAACTTTAATTTTCAAGTATGGACACTTTGTATGTTTCTATCAATTATTTATGGGTTTTCATCAGATTTGGTGGGGTGTTATGTGTGTTAAGGGACTCAGAATTGATTTGTTAAATATATTAAACCTCATGTACATATATTTTAGGAATTTATGGATTTTCCTATTGATCAAAGTCTTGTATAGAAAATATGAGACCCTGGATGAATAAATATCCTTGGTTTTACCCAAGGAACATGAAACACCCTAATATTTTAATATATATTTTTACCTTAAAATATATATATTTCTGATACAATGTGAAACAAAAAACCCCATGTTTAAATAGACTATAAAATACTATACGTTTATAAAAAATATGATAAATTTGTGGGTATTAAGAGGAATAACTAAATTAATTAAATCTTATGTATAATATAAAATAATTGCTTATCAGTTGATTAAGAATGAAAATAAAAATCATTTGAATATAAAAATAAGTTTTTGTAAAAAAATTAAATTTATGAACGTAATATGTTTTTATTTTAAAAAATTAAATTGATCACTATAAGTGAATGATTTTAAATAATTTTATATTTTATATATTCAATAAAATATTTTAACATTAAAAGAATAATTTTTTAAATAATGGGATAATAATTTATCTAGTTTTTTGTATAAAATGTATTTTTCTAAAAAAAATTATCATGTTTTTCTCACTTATTTTATAATGAATTTCAAACACCTAAAAAATTAGGTCTAAAAAATGGATTCCATATTTTGAATAAGTAGAATCAAATTTGTAAAATAGTCCCCTTTTATTTTTGTTCAATATGAATAGAAACCATAATAAATTTTTGTTAACTTATTAAAGGTAAAATCGGCAAAATAGTTTTAATACATTATGATAAGGCTTTAAAAGATCTATGACACTTACTATTATCTTACTGTGTCTGTGTATTTTAATTATGAAATTCAAATATTGAATATATGGTCACTTGGTTCTATATTTCTATTATTATTTCATTTATTTTAATTTAATAAAATAATATATATAAAATGTCACCTTCTCGATATTAGTATCACGAAAACGTTTATATAAGGATAAAAAATGTGATAAGTTTAGTTATAAATGCTTATAAGAAAGATAATTTTTTTCATGAAGTAAGTTTATTAATAATTTTTCATGATTTTATAATTACCATAAACAGATATACAATACGAACATAATATTTCCTTAATTAATAAAGATATAAAATAATTATTTTTTAAAAAAATAATAAAAGTAATATAATTTTAGAACGGTATTTTTTTCCAATAATTAAGTTGTTTAATATAACATATATTGATGTTTAAAAGTATTATATTTCAATTACACATTTTTCTTGTTTTCTTTAATGTAGAATTAAATGAAAATTTCAAAATTGGTATTAATAATATTAGATAAAAAATTATATTTTATTAAATACATTGAAATTCATAAAATTATTTTATCAATACAAGTTAATGGAATATTGTTTAACATATAAACCATGGTATATTTATGAGTGAATTTTTCATTAATATTAATAAAAAAGCCTTAAATATTGAAATATTTTTTAGCATAATTAAGGTAAATACGGTAAATGATGTGGTTAATAAAAAAGATGACGTTTAAAAAGACAACATAACCTATATAAATTCCATTGATCCATTATTTATTGACCATATCCATTTTTTATTTGAATTCATATCTATTTGGAATAATTTTTTTTGATAATCAAGTTTATTATGTTTTAATCATTTAATAAGTTCCATGTGTGTCATCTCTCTCCATTATAAAATGACACCCCTCCATTCTGTTTATTACAACATTTTTAACAGACTATTTTGACAAAACCCTTCCCATATTTCGTATAAACATCCATATACATGAATTAAAGGTGATTATAATATTATAATACCATTCCATGAGTCCATTTTATAGGATCTAATTGAGGTTAATTGAAAGAGTGATAATCATATTACCCGACCTCTTTAAATTTATTTTTTCTTGTAAATACTCTATTTGGATGGTATTCATCATAAAAAAATTCATTATAGTAAATATAATTGAATTTTATTATGATAATTTTATAACCATTAATCTCCATCTTTCACCGAAATTGGGAAGTGAAAGTATAGATCATAGGTATGTGTTGCTAACCGCCATCAGATAGAAGTTCAATTCATTTCCTACCTCTATATTTTATGGATGGTTATTATAATGGTTATAATGTTTATATATGATATTTATGAAATATTTTTACTTATGGGATTATAATATCACGTCCATATTCTATCCTTTTAATTCATTTTAAGTTGACAACATAGCTCAAGAGTATTTGTGGACTACCCCCTCCATGAATTGATGTGATTTCTTTTCATATCTATTTTACCTCGATGGTAATAAGAATGGATTAAATGAATATTCACGATTTATATGATAAAATAATCATTTTTTATGGTTAATTATTATTTACCATTCTTTTTTTCCATCCATAAAAAGTTAAAACAATATTCATACATACATATGGCATACCTTCTTTATAAACATTGTAATTCATTCTTCTATCTTGACATTCTAAGAATGAATTTAAATATAAATATAAATATATATTTATATAATGACTGTATATGATCTAGATATTATTATTAATTATATTTATATGGTATAACCATAATTTATGTTATAGTACTAGGACTACATAACCAAAAACAGGTATGAAAAATAATGCAGATGTCGTCCAGAACAGTGATTCCAACATAAAATTTTCAATAAATGTGTGATAAGGTATCATATGTAAATCATATATATTATAAAATATATTAGTATGGTTATGGAACATATTGATAATATAACTATTTTAATAATATAGTAGTTCATATCACATATAATGAAATATATGTTTTGCGGTAAGGTATTTATGTTTCAATCTCATATTAATCTGGATTTTTTTATAATTTAATTTCCATTGAAGAAATTATATTAACCATATATAATAATTCTACTTAATTTTTTTTTCATATATTAATTTTTTGTGATTAAATTTTTTTAATTTTATTTTCCTCTTCTTAATAACATAAAATATCTAAAAAAATTATTTATGTAAAATCAAATTTATTTTTCTCTTCATCCAAAAATTATTCTTTCTTCAATATCTATGTTTTCTAAAAATGATTTCAATATTATTTAAATATTATCTTATTATTTTTTAAATTTCATTTTTATTCAAGATTTAATTTTAAAATATATTTTAAAAGGAATATTTCTATCATATTCCGAATGATTCAAAATTTGATTTTTAATAAAAATTTTAAATGAATATTTTCTTTCAACTTATATATATAATGTAATGGTGTTTCCCACTATTGTGAGAATTTAATAATATGAAGATTAACTTACATTATTCAAAGTTAATTTTCACATAAAATTTTTTACTTAATGTTTAGGAATTTTTTTAATTTAATTAATTTATTTCAATGTGAAAAAAGGTTATTTACCTCATGAAATATTTCAATAACTCTTTTAATGCACTCGTCATCCATTATAACATCCATTGATGTTAAATTTTTTGCTATGTATATGATCCATTATTACCAGTCCTATTATTTCCCTAGACAGTTTATTATTATGATTATGATATGTTTATGAAAACCATTCATTTTACATGGGTTATACTATGATGAAGTTATTAAATGACTCTGAAACTCATTTTGTTACAAGGGTTATGATATAATGATATGATGAATCCTTTATGGTCTTGTGGAAACCATATATATATATATATATATTATTTTCATTATATGATGAATCATCCTATAATTATATATCCCTCTAATGCATTGGGTAATGTTTTATGTATCGTGAGATAACTATGGTAAACAAGTCGATCTACACGATCCACTATGGTAAACATGTTTATGTTCTTGATCTAAAATGGGAAACAACTTGATATACCTAATCCACTATGTGAGATAGGAAGTTATGGATGATACACAATTTGTTTTTTGTCTTGGTAGCTATCCATGACATATGAAATGGATTCTATACCTATAATGGTTCCATATTTAAATGATAAGAACTTAAAGTTCATGACTATTTTATGAATATTAGCATTATTACAATTCATTCATTTTGAAATTATAGAGATTTATTCCATGGATCATGTTTATGATGAATGATATATTTGTTCTAAACATTGTAAATTATCGCCATGATCTCATTACATTATGATTACCTTATTCTTTCTTATGATCATTGATTAATATCTCTCATGTTTACTATTACTAATAATTTGATCAAACCCATTCTTATGTTCACTTTCCCCATGTTATGAAAAAATATATAAGTATTATATAAAAATATGGGTAAAAACTGGAAAAATCATTATGGGATATGATGAAAAATATATCTAAAGAATATTTTTATGTATATAGTATCCAAATACACTAATATTTTATTATTATATCATATTTCATAATATTATATGTATAATATTCACATAAAATAATTTAATATTTATGTATTAAAATATTGGGAATTTATAGTGCTACATATGTTCTAAATGAATTGTAACCCAGGATGATGTGTAGTTGTTGGTAGGTATAATATGACTAAAAAATTTAATATCTTATTTATTTTATCTTATCTAATTAATGAGACAACCTATTTTATAGATTATTTAAAAACTTTATTTTATAAAATCCTAAGTGTTAGTTAGATAACACAAATATATTTATATAGGAGAGAGATAAATCTCATTTGGAGGATCATTAATGATGGGTGTATGGATTTGAGGATCAACCATCATATTATATATATAACAACATGAACATTTATAAATAATATTCCATTTTGTGGTTGATTTAAATTCCCTATTATGTATTGTGGATATATAAAACACATGCACTTATTTTGTTTTATTATATCCTAATAAATTTAAATGACAATTAATAATCATCAACATTTAAAATATTGTTGTTGAAAAATTATAATATGATTAGAATAAATATAGGGTTTTGAAAAACCCAATTGAAATAGAAAAAGAATGTGATTGACCCAACTTGTAAGATAGTACCATTTGAATCCAATTTATTATATCATCAAAGGGAGAAATAATCACTTTAATTTTCCCTTGACCAATCCCAATATTATATCTAACAACTAAATCATGAGTTAAACCATTTATGATATAATTTCAAGATCATTGAGATTAAATCCCAAACCGTGTTTGGTGATCCACTCCCCAAAAGTCTCAAAATCATGTACCTTGATTATGCGGAGTTTTCTAGTGTAATAAAGGGATATGTATTAGGACCCAAATAATATGAATACATATGTTTTATTTTCCAAATATTATTGGTTATATTTTATCCTTATCGTTGTTACTTTATAAATGATTTTCACTTTGATAAAATAAAACAAAAATTATATTTTAGTGTAATATGATATTTCATTTAAGATATTACATTTGATAAATTTGTTTATTTTTTAAATAAAGGATATTTTAATAAAATATTATTTTTATTAAATAATTTTGATTAAATATAAATTATAATATAACTTTTATGAAGTTAACTGTATTTTTTATAAGGGTTTGAAAACTATTATTGTTAAAAACTACATTATTTCTCAGTAAATTTCGATTATTATTTTAAAATTAAAAATATATATAAAAACAAAATTATTTTTATATAATAAATATTAATTTTTTAATCTTAATTTCAAAATTATCCAACAGTGAATTTTTTATTATTTTTATAGAAAGTTATACTTTTGGGAAAAATTAAATATTATACAAATATATTGTTTGAATTATGATATTATAATGATCCAAAAGTAATGTAATAGATTATATTGAGGGTATTAATGATAAAATTTATGTTTTACATAAAAAATAATGTGATTTTGAGAATATTTGATTAGTTTTTTAAACACTTTATGAATCCCCAAAGACCTATATTATATTTTAATGTTTTAAAATATTTTCATTAATAACATTACTCATGTCTACATTACCAAGGGTAATATTTTAATAAGTTTGGACCGTAGGCCTATAAAATAATGAAATACAATTTTTTTTACAAAAAAACATCAGAAAAAACCATGTTAAGGTATATAGTTTTGATTACTTTATTATATATAGTATAAAACATATGGTTGGAAAATAATAAAGAACTCCTTTCTCTTTTACTATATAACACAAAAAAATATCCCATTGCACTTCAATTAAAACCCATGGATTACATCCTTGATCTTCCTTCCCCACTTTATATTCCTCTTATGTTTCCACCAATATTTCGAGAAGCTCCTCCCAAGCTTTTGGAATTACCCACTCAAGGTAAGGGATCCTCTCATTCGCCTCTTTATTCAAGCATCTTCTCCATTTTATGCATTTTATATCCAATTCATAATATTGGGATATATATTTCCACATCCTAATTAGTGTCCATTTGATTTGAAAATGATGATATAACCCTATGTATCTCATTAATCAATTTTATTTTCCTTTATGTAATGATGTTATACTGTAGAAATTTCACTGTAATATTTCTATGTCAAACCTTTGTATTGTGAATACCATCATTATTTCCACAAAAAGATATTCACCTAGAAATAAATATCCATATTTTATTTGGAAATTAAATTTATTTATTCCAAAATTCTTTTATCATGTGATTAAGTGTGATGAAATAGTATCATGTGGAACACTTATTCATGTATATGATATGACTGTGATGGGTGAACCTGAAATTGTATTGAACTACAATGTGTTGGGTAATGATTTAGTCTTATAATACATCACGAAATAGATTAGGGAGTGAATATAATCTGGTAAGATAATAATTTAAACTATTTTATTATGTATTTTTGGTTATCCTTGACCTATCTTCATCATTTCATGTTTGATGCTATTTCCAATTTCCCATGTTTCCTTTATATTATCATGTTATATTTTTCCTCATTGTTCATGTCTGTGATTCTCACCCCTATTTTGTTAACTTTATATGCCTATTAGATCTCATTTTCTAAATTACCATTATTCTATGATTTATTTATCCCCTTATTGGGATTTATATCTCACCTTTATAGTATGTATGTATCTAGGTTATCCCATATAGTTTTATAAGATCAATTATTTCTAAGAGAAAGTTATTTAAGTTTTCAATGATGATGTTGTATGTCATGTTTACGATGTTATTATATGTACCTAATTCCCAAAGACACTATAATTAATGATCTTCTGGGTTTTATTATTTGTACCTTTATTTAATAAAACATTATTTAATGTGTATCAGAGACAAGGGTTTTCATAGTTGGTATCAAATTAATTTTTAGTTATTTTTGGGATTATGATCAGAAAATTCTATAGAAATCCATAGTGACTAGACGAAATAGAGGAATACATCCTTTAATTTTGGTACAGTATTGACTAAGGTGTTTCTAATAAAATACACCCTAGTCTAGATACTATATGTTGATGTGGCTCTAGCATATATCTATAGAGTGGTAACACCCGACAACACCTCATTGAGCTAGACTCGATCGAGAAATGGTTCTTGTAAAAGGGCCTTTCTACACAGCAGGTTTGACGCTTTTAGGGGATATGCTTTAGTAAATTTTGAATATCTTTAAAAACCACTATTAACCTAACAAAAATTCCCAAAAGATTCTATGTTAGAAAATAGATCATGGATAACAAATATTAAATTCTATAAATTCATAAGTTAAGGAATAAATATAATTTATATTTTATCCCTTCATGTTTATTTTTTCCCCTATTTATGTTCCTAATAGGTTTATAATTATCATCCCTAAGAATATTTTGGATAAATAAAATAGTTAAAATAAAAATGAAAAAGATAAAGGCAGGGTTATCATCCATAATTGTATACATTCATTCATATCACAGATGTTAATAAAAATATATAAACAAATCCAAAAAACATCGATGTAGATCATTCATTGAAAATAAAAAATGGAAATATTATTTCACCCCAAGTTTATAACACCTCCCCTATAAAAATTCATTAGATAAAATTCCCTATAAAACTCTTGATAAACAATTTAGTGGAATTTGATGAAATTATACGTATGGATTTAACATCATTATATAAATCCAACATAAATTTCTAGATGAAGTAAATCACTATCTGTATAAAAAAATAGTCCTCTAATTATGTATAGGTGTATGGGGGATGATGAATCCTCATTACCACTAACATATTTGTAATTGATATTATGTTGCAATGAGAAACTATGTATAGTGGAAATGATTGAGTCTTAGGAAAAGATAATCCTTGAATACATTCTCATTATGATGGAATATTCTAACTTTTTCCAAAATAATTTGTTTTTCTCCCATGGAAGAATATTTTATTTTCAAAGAATCTTATACCAGTGGATTTTTCCAATATCTAAGACTCAATGTGAGTAATATAAATATATGGAGAATCAAATATTAGATAATATAGATAATGATTTCTTATGCCCATGTGCTTCACCTTGGGGACAACCAATCCTTTTCATTAAGAATAATGATGGGTTAATGTATGTTTGAATTGATTATTATAAGCTAAACAAGATCATGATAATTGAAAATTATCCTCTTACACATTTTAAATACTTATTCAATCAACTATGGGGATCCTAATACTTCTCCTGGTGGATCATTGGTTATGTTAATATCAAGTTAGGGTGAAGAATGAGGGAAACCCCAAGAATGTTTTCCATACAAGGTACTTGCACTATTAGCTCATAATAATTCCATTAGGACTAACTAATTACACAAAAAAACTTAATGGAATTTATTAATAGGATATTTAAGGATTACATTGATAATTTTTACATAATCATTACAGTTGATATTCTCAAAAACTCCAAAACCTAGAAGAAGCATGTGAATCATCTAAGAAATATATTAAATACCTTATGAAAGGAGAAAAATTATGTAATGTATATAAATGTGAGTTCTAGTTGAAGTAATTATCAGTATATATACACGTTATGAAAATTAATGGGATATATTTAGACCCTTCAGGTAAAATAGAAAATTAAAGAATGCACAGGGCCGTTATCTATGATAGAATTCAATAGTATGCTTAGTCTATTTGGGTATTGTCATCAAATTTTTCGAAATTTATCATGATTTTAAAACCCTTTAAAAAGCTATGTTGAAAGGGATTCATGTCTTTTTTTCTAATAATTAATGTGAATAGATCTTCATGGAGTTTAAAAATTGGCTTATTACTAAGCATGTACTTACACTGCCCATATGTGGGGAAATTTTGTGGTATAAAGTGATTCCTAAAATAATTTATTGTTTTATTTGTTAATGTGGAATGAAAAAGTTATATCCTATACCTCAAGGAAATTTCATGTTCACAGATATAACTACCCAACACAAGATCTATAGTTGTCTACAGTAATCATTACATTAAAAATGAGGTGGAATTATCTCTTTGGAGAGATGTGTGAAATATATATGAATTATAAGAACCTAAAGTACATATTCACACCAAAAGAGATGAATATGTGACAAATAATATTATTTGAGATGGTTAAATATTATGAATTTCAATCCACTACCATCTTGGGAATGAAGATAAAGTGTTATATGCTCTATATAGAATGGATCCAACAATGTTATCATTTATGAGAATTTAAAACGATATGATCTTCTTAGACATAAAAATCATGGACATAGGAATCATAAAAGATGGAAAATAATAAATAAATTCCAAAATTATTTCTCAAATATACCTTATAAATAATATAAAGGTTTCTCAGTAATGGTGATGTGGGAATTTTGAAGAGGATAAAAGCTATAAGAAAATAGAAATACTCAGTGTATAAAATTAATGAAGAAAGAGTTGTAAGATACTTTTGGAAAACTACTTTATACCAATGGTACAAATTTATTAGTATAGGCTAGATAGCTATTGGTATAACATATACCAATGGTTCTAAAAACATTTGTAGGAGATATTTTTAAGATAATTATTCTAAAATTTTATGTTACCAACAATTCTATTAAAACTATTGGTATAAGTAATTAACAATGGTTTTAAAATACATTTATAGATCCATATAACCAAAATTTTGATACTATTGTAACATAGTTCACTAGATTAAATATTTACCAATAGTTTCATAAACCTATTGGTGTAGGTCTATACTAATGGTTTTCAAACCGTTGGTATATAACTCCCATAGTTTCCTTAGCGGCAACAACCCCACCATACCCAAAAAACCAGAATAAATCATCAAAAAGGTATTAGTACACCCAAATTCTATAATTACCTAAAAAATCATCAAACATTTGATGAAAACATAACAAACTAATATGAAAAAATGATAAAAAAAGAAAATAATAAATGCACTCAACCAGTGATAACAAACATTTAAAACATCCCATATATTCATTCAAAACTAATATTTAATCATCTAATTTCATAAATAATAGTTGAAAATGTGAAGGATCAATATCTCTCTCATCACCATAACTATAATTATCTTTTTCATCGTCCTCTCTATCATCCTCTCTTTTATCCTCACAATCATCATCACCATCACCATTATCATTGCCATTGCCATCCCCATCACCATGT
This sequence comes from Viscum album, assembly GCA_963277665.1. Lineage (NCBI taxonomy): Eukaryota > Viridiplantae > Streptophyta > Magnoliopsida > Santalales > Viscaceae > Viscum > Viscum album. The sequence continues at coordinate 1,403,777,126 of OY728164.1, read as the reverse complement.
CCATCTCCATCACGATCACGTTCACTATTTCCAAGAACTTCATCATCCCAACCACCACTAATAAAATCATAAGGGTGCACCATATAATGTATAAATCATATACATATATTCATCAAAATCCACCATGGTATATAGTATAATTAATGGAAATAATACTATCATAAATTTCATAAATTCGTTGTTAGTTTTTCGATTTAATTCACACTCCGGTATGACCATTTTTCCCTCTACATACATAGCATGAGCCTTCACTTCATGTGAATGATCTATTTACATCATGGTGCTACTAGAACTAGATACTCAATTGGTCCAATATCTATAGGGAATAATACTCTTCCCCAAACAATAACATACTCTTTCATGATTCTAGTCTCCTAATACTTGATTTAAATGATCATTTAGACCAAATTTTTCCACTTTCTTATCATCAAGGGCCTCCAAATAACACTATTACAAATATAAATAGAGTATTTAGTTAAAAAATTATTTTTAAATTTGAAATTCCTAAATTAAAACTTACAGTATATTGTCGTGTCTTTTCATTTATCATCCTTCAATATTTCTTATTTATCCTCGATTAAAAAACTCTCAAGGAACACATCCTTAAATTTTAAAAACCACCCACTGAAATTCAATTGAATGTAGAAAACCATAATTAAAAATAGGTTATTAATAATTAATATCCATAATGAAATCAAATGGATATAATTGATGATGCAATATGATTTTTTATAATGATTTATTAATTTATGCTTGTGTGATTTGACTTGGTTAACAAATGAAATTTTATGTAATAAATTTGGAGAATTGGAAATATAATTAAATAATGATTTGATAAATTAACTTATAGTGAAATTTGAGGAATCCTATTAGTATATATTATATCTGTGAATATTAGGAAAATTTAATTATAAAATAATTTAAATGGAATGTCTTTAATGAAAAATAAACTAATCAATATTAAATACAGGTATAATATGGAAAATGGAAAGGAAAAATGTTTTCTAAATATGTTCTTATTTGGTTGTTTCTATGTTTATGTGATTTATTGAGAAATTTTTTGGATTAGGTAAAATAAAGGTAAATTTTTTATTGATGGATAATAATGAAAGAATGTAGTCAATATTGATGTTTTTTGTTAAAAAGTAACATGCATGAAGTTTATTTATTATTTATTTGATTAAATAATGTTAATGTTTATTTTTACTAAGAGTATCTAAAATTAAATTTTATATTCTAGGATGTATAGGTGTATGGTGGATGATGAATCCTCATTACCACTAACATATTTGGAATTGATATTATTTTACAATGACAAACTATGTATAGTGGAAAGGATTGAGACTTAGGAAAAGATAATCCTTGAATAAATTCTTATTATGATGGAATATTCTAATTTTTTCCCATATAATTTATTTTTCTCCCATGGAAGAATATTTTATTTTCAAATGAGCTTATACCAGTGGATTTTTCCAATATCTATGACTCAATGTGAGGAATATAAGGATATGGAGAAACAAATATTAGATAATATAGATAATTCTTTCTTATGCCCATGTGCTTCACCTTGGGGACAACCAATCCTTTTCATCAAGAAGAATTATGGGTTAATGTATGTTTGAATTGATTATTATGAGCTAAAAAAGATCATGATAATTAAAAAGTAACTTATTCAACATTTTAAATACTTTTTCAATCAACTATAGGGATCCTAATACTTTTCCTAGTGGATCTTTGGTTAGGGTATTATCAAGTTAGGTTGAAGAAGGAGGGAAACCCCAAGAATGTTTTCCATAAAAGGTAAGAGCACTATTAGTTCATAACAATTCCATTAGCACTCAGTAATTATACAAAAAAACTTCATGGAATTTATTAATAGTGTATTTAGATATTACATTGATAATTTTTACATAATCATTATAGTTTATATTCACAAATACTCCAAAACCAAGGAGAAGCATGAGAATCATCGAAGAAATATAATAATTCCTTATAAAAGGAGAAAAATTATGTAATGTATAGTAAATGTGAGTTCTGGTTGAAGTAATTTTTATTATATATACATGTTATAAAAATTAATGGGATATATTTATACCCTTAAAGTAAAAAAATTTAAATAATGGATATTATTTTACAATGAGAAATGATGTATAGTGGAAAGTATTGAGTCTTAGGAAAACATAATCCTTTAATACATTCTCATTATGATGGAAAAATCTAAATTTTTCAAAAAAAATTTATTTTTCTCCAATGGAAGAATATTGTATTTTCAAAAGAGCTTATACCAGTGGATTTTTCTAATATCTAAGACTCAATGTGTGGAATATAATGATTTGGAGAAACAAATATTAGATAATATAGATAATGCTTTCTTATGCCCATGTGCTTCACCATGGGGATAACCAATCCTTTTCATCAAGAAGAATGATGGGTTCATGTATGTTTGAATTGATTATTATGAGCTAAAGAAGATCATGATAATTAAAAAGTATCCTATACCACATTTTAAATACTTTTTCAATCAACTATGGGGATCCTAATACTTCTACTGGTGGATCTTCGGTTAGGGCATTATCAAGTTAGTGTGAAGAAGGAGGGAAACCCCAAGAATGATTTCCATAAATAGTACGAGCACTATTAGTTCATAATAATTCCATTAGGACTCACTAATTATACAAAAAAACTTCATGGAATTTATTAAAAGGGTATTTAGAGATTACATTGATAATTTTTACATAATCATTAGAGTTGATATTCTCAAATACTCCAAAACCAAGAAGAAGCATGAGAATCATCTAATAAATATATTAAATACCCTTTGAAAGGAGAAAAATTATGTAATGTATAGTAAATGTGAGTTCTGGTTGAAGTAATTATCATTATATATACATGTTATGAAAATTAATGGGATATATTTAGACCCTTCAAGTAAAAATGAAAATTAAAGAATGGACAAGGATATCATCTATGATAGAATTCGATAGTTTACATAGTCTATCTGGGTATTATCGTCAAATTTTAAGAAACTTATCATGATATTAAAACCCTCTAAAAATTTAAGTCTAAAGGGATTCATGTTTTTTTTAATAATTAATGTGAATAGATCTTTAAGGAGTTAATAGGCTTATCACTAAACATGTTCTTACACTGCCCATATGTGGGGAACTTCTTTGGTATAATGTGATTCCTAAAAGAATGTATTGTGCCATTTGTTAATGTGGAATGAAAAATTAATTGCCTATACCACAGGGAAATTTAATGTTCAATGATATAACTACCCAACATAAGATCTATAGTTGTCTACAGTAATGGTTACATTAAAAATGAGGTGGAATTATCTCTTTGGGGAGATGTGTGAAATATATATGAAATATAATAACCTAAAGTATTTATTCACACCAAAAGATCTGAATATGTGACAAATAATATGATTATAGATGATTAAATATTATGAATTTAAATCCACTACCATCATGGGAATGAAGATAAAGTGGTATGTGCTCTATGTAGAATAGATCCAACAAGGTTATCATTTATGAGAATTTAAAAGGATCTGATCTTCTTAGACATCAAAATAATGGACATAGGAATCATAAAATATGTTAAATGATAAATAAATTCCAAAATTATTTCTTAGCCACCCCTTATAAATAATATAAAGGTTTCTCAATAATGGTGATGTGGGAATTTTGAAGAGGATAAAAGCTATAAGAAAATAGAAATACTTTGGGTAGAAAATTAGTGAAGAAGGAGTTATAAGAAACTTTTAGAAAACTAGTTTATACCAATGGTACAAATTTATTAGTATAGGCGAGATAGCTATTGGTATAACATATACCAAAGGTTCTATGAAAATAATGAGATATTGTTAAGATAATTATTCTAAAATTTTATGTTACCAACCATTCTATTAAAACTACTGGTATAAGTAACTAACAATGGTTTTAAAATATATTTATAGATCCATATGACCAAAATTTGGATACTATTGTAACAGTATTCACTAGATTAAATATTTACCAATAGTTTAATAAACCTATTGGTGTAGGTATATACAAATGGTTTTCAAACCGTTGGTATATAACTCCCATAGTTTCCCTAGTAGAAACAACCCCATCTTACCCAAAAAACCAGAATAAATCATCAAAAATGTATTAGTAAACCCAAATTCTATAATTACATAAAAAAGTCATCAAACATTTGATGAAAACAACACCAACTAATATGAAAAAATGATAAAAAAATAAAATAATAAATGCATTCAACCACTGATAACAGATATTTAAAATATTCCATATATTCATTCAAAACTAATCTTTTATCATCTAATGTCATAAATAATAGTTGAAAATGTGAAGGATAAATTTATCTCTCATCACCATAACCATAATCATCATTTTCATTATCCTCTCTATCATCCTCACTTTTATCCTCCCCATCATCCTCACCATCACCATTATCATCGAAATTTCAATCCCCATCACCATGTCCATCTCCATCAATATCACGTTCACCATTACCAAGAACATCATCATCCCAACCACCACTTATAAAATCTTAGGGTGAACCATATAATTTATACATCATATACATATATTCATCACAAACCACCATGGTATATAGTGTATGTAATGGACATAAGACTATCATAAATTTCATAATTTCGTTGTTGGTATTTTTATTTCATTCGAACTTCAGTATGACCATTTTTTCCATCTACTTCCATATCCTAATCCTTCACTTCATGTGACTGATCTATTTACATCTTTATGTTACTAGAACTAGAACCTCAATTGGTCCAATATCTATAGGTAATAATACTCTTCCCCAAACAATAACAAACTCTTTCATGATTCTCATCTCCTAATACTTGATTTAATTGATCATTTGGACCAATTTGTCTACTTTCTTCTCATCAAGGGCCTCCAAATAACACTATTAAAAATATAAATAGGGTATTTAGTTACAAAATTATATTGAAATTTAAATTTCACAAATTAAAACTTATATTGTATTGTTGTTTCTTTTCATTTATCATCCTTCCATATTTCTTATTTATCCTCAAGTAAAAAAATCTCAAGGGACACATCCTTAAATTTTAAAAAGCACCCTCTGAAATGAAATTGAATTTAGAAAACCAAAATTAAAAATAGTTTATCAATAATGTATTTCTTTAATGAAATCAAATGGATATAATTGATGATGCAATCTGATTTTTATAATGATTTATTACTTTATGCTAGTGTGATTTGACTTGGTTAACAAATGAAATTTTATATAATAAATTGGGAGAATTAGGAATATAATTAAATAATGATTTGATAAATTAACTTATAGTAGAATTTGAGGATTCCTATTTGTATATATTATATCTGTGAATATTAGGAAAATATAATTATAAAATAATTTAAATGGAATGTCTTTAAAGAAAAATAAACTAATCAATATTAAATACAGGTATAATATGGAAAATGGAAAGGTAAAATGTTTTTTAAATGTGTTCTTATTCGGTTGTTTCTATGTTTCTGTGATTTAATGAAAAATTTTCTAGATTAGGGAAAATAAAGGTAAATTTTTTATTGATGGATAATGATGAAAGAATGTAGTCAATATTGGTGTTTTTTGTAAAAAAGTCACATACATGATGTTTATTTATTATTTATTTCATTAAATAATGTTAATGTTTATTTTTAAATAGAGTATCTAAAATTAAATTTTACATTCTAGAATGTATAGGTGTATGGTGGATGATGAATCCTAATTACCATTAACAAATTTGGAATTGATATTATTTTACAATGAGAAATGATGTATAGTGGGAAGGATTTAATCTTAGGAAAAGATAATCCTTGAATAAATTCTCATTATGATGGAATATTCTAATTTTTTCCCAAATAATTTATTATTCTCCCATGGAAGAATATTGTATTTTCAAAGGAGATTATACCAGTGTATTTTTCCAATATCTAAGACTCAATGTGAGGAATATAAGGATATTTAGAAACAAATATTAGATAATATAGATAATGCTTTCTTATGCCCATGTGCTTCACATTTGGGACAACCAATCCTTTTCATCAAGAATAATGATGGGTTGATGTATGTTTGAATTGATTATTATGAGCTAAAGAAGATCATGATAATTAATAAGTATATTCTTCCACATTTTAAATACATGTTCAATCAACTATGGGGATTCTAATACTTCTCTGGGTGGATCTTTGGTTATGGTATTATCAAGTTAGGGTTAAGGAGGGAAACCCCAAGAATGTTTTCCATACAAGGTACGACCACTATTAGTTCATAATAATTCCTTTAGGACTCACTAATTATACAAAAAAAACAGCATGGAATTTATTAATAGGGTATTTAGAGATTACATTGATAATTTTTACATAATCATTATAGGTTATATTCTCAAATACTCCAAAACCAAGAATAAGCATGAGAATCATCTAAGAAATATATTAAATACCTTATGAAAGGATAAAAATTATGTAATGTATAGTAAATGTGAGTTCTAGTTGAAGTAATTATCATTATATATACATGTTATGAAAATTAATGGGATATATTTATACCCTTCAAGTAAAAAAGATAATTTAAGAATGTATATTATTTTACATTGAGAAATGATGTATAGTGGAATGGATTGAGTATTAGGAAAAGATAATCCTTGAATACATTCCCATTATAATGGAATATTCTAATTTTTCCCCAAATAATTTATTTTTCTCCCATGGAAGAATATTTTATTTTCAAAGGAGCTTATACCAGTGGATTTTTCCAATATATAATACTCAATGTGAGGAATATAAGGATATGGAAAAACAAATATTAGATAAAATAGTTAATGTTTTCTTGTTCCCATGTGCTTCACCTTGGGGACAACCAATCCATTTAATCAAGACTAATGATTGGTTAATGTATGTTTGAATTGATTATTATGATCTAAAGAAGATCATGATAATTAAAAAGTATCCTCTTCCACATTTTAAATATTTGTTCAATAAACTATGGAAATCCTAATACTTCTCCTGGTGGATCTTTCGTTAGGGTATTATCAAGTTAGTGTGAAGAAGGAGGGAAACCCCAATAATGTTTTCCATACAAGGTACGAGCACTATTAGTTCATAATAATTCCATTAGGACTCACTAATTATGGAAAAAAATTCATGGAATTTATTAATATTTTATTTAGAGATTACATTGATAATTTTTACATAATCATTAAAGTTGATATTCTAAAATACTCCAAAACCAAGAAGAAGCATGAGAATCATCTAAGAAGTATATTAAATACCTTATGAAAGGAGAAAAATTATGTAATGTATAGTAAATATGAGTTCTGGTTGAAATAATTATCATTATATATACATGTTATGAAAATTAATGGGATATTTTTAGACCCTTCAAGTAGAAAAGAAAATTGAATAACGGACAAGGCTATCATCTATGATAGAATTCAATAGTTTACTTAGTCTATCAGGGTATTATCGTCAAATTTTGAGAAAATTATCATGATTTTAAAACCCACTGAAAAGTTAAGTCTAAAGGTGTTCATGTTTTTTTCAATAATTAATGTGAATAGATCTTCAAGGAGTTTAAAAATAGGCTTATCACTAAACATGTAATTACACTGACCATATGTGGGGAACTTTTGTGGTATAAAGTGATTCCTAAAAGAATGTATTGTGCTATTTGTTAATGTGGAATGAAAATGTTATAGCCTATAACTCAATGAAATTGAATGTTCAAAGATATAACTACCCAACACAAGATCTATAGATGGATACAGTAATCTTTACATTAAAAATGAGGTGGAATTATATCCTTAGGGAGATGTGTGAAATATATATGAAATATAAGAACCTAAAGTATATATTCACACCGAAAGAGCTGAATATGTGACAAATAATATGATTAGAGATGATTAAATATTATGAATTTCAATCCACTTCCATCTTGGGAATGAAGATAAAGTGGTATACGCTCTATGTAGAATTGATCCAACAATGTTATCATTTATGAGAATTTAAAAGGTTCTCATCTTATTAGACATAAAAATCATGGAAATTGGAATCATAAAAGATGGAAAATAATAAATAAATTCAAAAATTATTTCTCAACCATCCCTTATAAATAATATAAAGGTTTCTGAATAATTGTGATGTGGGAATTTTGAATAGGATAAAAGCTAAAAGAAAATTGAAATACTCAGTGTACAAAATTAGTGAAGAAGGAGTTGTAAGAAACTTTTGGAAAACTAGTTTATACCAATGGTAAAAAAAAATTAGTATAGGCTAGATAGATATTGGTGTAACATATACCAATGGTTCTCAAATATTTTGTAGGAGATATTGTTAATATAATTATTCTAAAATTTTTTGTTACAAACTATTCTATTAAAAATACTGGTATAAGTAATTAACAATGGTTTTAAAATACATTTATAGATCCATATAACCAAAATTTGGATACTATTGTAACAGATTTCACTAGATTAAATATTTACCAATAGTTTCACAAACATATTGGTTTAGGTCTATACTAATGGTTTTCAAACTGTTGGTATATAACTCCCATAGTTTTCCTTGCAGCAAAAACCCCACCTTACCCAAAAAACCAGAATAAATCATCAAAAAGGTATTAGTACACCCAAATTCTATAATTATCTAAAAAAATCATCAAACATTTGATCAAAAACATTACCAACTAATATGAAAAACTGATAAAAAATAATGAATGCATTCAACCAGTGATAACAGATGTAACACCCCAAGCTTCTACGGTACGTTTCCCTTCGAATAATGCGATAGCGTGTGTTGTACGCAACCTCGAGTTCTAACACACACCAAAACTAATTAAACTAGCCGTTGTAAATAGTGATACCTACTTTTTGAAATCATATATATTTTATATTTCAAAATGGACTTCATTTTTGGATTCGGAATATCGAAATTATCCTAGGGTGAAATTTTGGTACTTTTCGGATAACTTTTATATTTTGATGAAAAGTAAAAATTACTAAATTTTAATTAAAAACAACTTTTTTAATCAAAATAAGTAATAGTGATAAATTATGAATTTGAGTGGTTTTAAAGTATATTTAGAATATATTTTTACCATTTAATATAATTTTGGTCATTGGACATAATTTTACAATTAAACCGAACATAAACAAGTGTCAATCTTTTGATAGTTATTATCTCTTAAAAACACGCTTTTTGTTTTAACAGCGGGAATTAATTTTAAATTAATTTCTGCCACTTATGTGTTTTGAATTTAGGAAAAATGGATTCCATATTTGGAATCAGGATGTCCAAATTATGTAAATAGGTAACTTTTATTTTTAGACATTTTGAATAATTACTGCGGTAAATATTTTATTTACCATGGTTAAGGGTAAATCCGGTAAATAAGGGTTTAAAAAATAATATTATAATAATACAAAATTACCCTAAAACGTGTCCTAACCTTATTGGTGTACACATACCCGACCATGGGGATCCTTGGGTCAATTTGGGGACCCCTTGGAGCCACTTGTAAGTGATAATGACACATTATATTAATAAAGTTAAAATAAAAATAAAAATGGCATAAGATTACATCTTTTAGAAGAACAATTTTTAAATAGGGTTATACATGTTGGATTTTAGATTATAAATATTCATTAGAAAGATAAAAAGATTTCCTACATAATGATATTTTATTTATAATTTTTATACATTAAATAAGTTACTTTATTTATGACACAATGATGATGCAGTAATTACTATAATAGTGAAAAATTAAAATAATTGATATTATAAATACCCAAATAAATATAATATGAAACTTTTAATGAATTAAACTAATTTTCTAGGCTAATATGATATATTAGGATTGATTTAATGGACTTTGTTCGAAGTAATCAATCTGTTATGAGTTTCAAAAAAATCAACTATTGAATAGTGTCAAAATTGACATAAAAGAGTTCTTAAAACAAATATTATATTATTAATTGATATTAAATTCCTAAAAATCTAAGGTTCGGCCAAGAGACTTATATTATGATAGGTTAATCATTAATGGACCACTTGGGGGTCGCTTGGATGTATATAGTACGTTTATTAACCATAATATATAAAAATACAAAGAGACATTGTAAAAGTGAAACTAATTAACTTAGAGGTAATACTTAAAGATAAGGTTAATATAAGTACCCAAACCTGTCTGAATTCTATTGGATGAGTTGTTTTCGACCTATCCCCACCTCATCCTTTGAATAGTCAACTTTGGAGCCTTTAGAAACCGAATATGAATTTATTATAAATTAATATTTCTAGCTCTTCCAAAGGTGCCCCTCACCCCTCTTATAAAAGGGCACTCCTCCTTCTCATTTCTTCACACCTTCAAAGCCTTTTGGTTCGGCCAAACTCTGCCCAAATAATCTCCCAACATCCCTCACTACAACCTAGATGCCTTAGTTTGATCAGAAAGCCAACCTAAGGAGCCATTTTGATCAAATCAAAAGGAAGAACCCGAAGAAGAGGTAATGATTTCACCACCCTTTTCTAAGTTCATTTCTTCTTCCACTTCTTCTTCCTTTGTTCTTACCATTCTAAAATAATAACTCCAGTATCTCACATATACTGTGATGTTATTATAAGTATGGTACAACCATATTCAGTATTCTATCCACCCTTTGAATAACATGTCACCATACGTGCGTACGTACGGCTTACCGTCTCCACGTCGTGGTGTAATTGTTATTCAATATAATATTATTTGGATGGGTATAATAATGATTTGTAACTCATGTAAATAATAAATATAACATGTTAATGATTCTGTATATATGATATACCATTCATTTATATATTATTTTAATATCAAAAGAATGATATTGTCGCTCGTGCGTACGTACGGACTACCGTCTCCACGAACGCGATGAGATTCATTCTCCATCGTATCCATTCAAGTATAATTATCATTTTATAATTTAAAAATGATGTTTAAGGACTTGATATCATTCTGGATATGAATAAGATACAACAAACATGGCTTATGTAACAAAACATATAAAAGAAAATGAGTAAGTTAACACCGGAAACGATGATAATTCTAAGATATTATTAATAAATCAATGTTAAAAGATCATATATGATATCATATTAATATATATGATTCTTGTATAATTTAATAACAATTATTTCACCATTATACAGGAGGTTAACCTACCCCAACCAAGGAAAAGTACAAGGTAAGGGTTATTTCACAATCTCTTCATTATCCGAGGTTGTTTATACGTAATAATCTACTGGGATATCTTTATCATCCACATCCATGTTTCTTAAAAATGTATTTCAAAACATTTTTTATGGGTTAAAGTCATTTATACCCTTGTTTGACTTTTTATAAGAGGTTTATAAAGGAATCTTTCCGTCATTTTCAAAACAAGGTCCTTTTTAACCTTTTCGACTGAATTGAGGTAAGAATGTTCTTTTTAACTTATACGGCGGGTGCGGTTATTTTCCGCCGTTATAAAATCGTCGAAGCTTTCCATACAAGCTTATAAGAATATTTTTAAAGAAAATGTTTTATTTTATATGGATCTTAAATGATTTCAAAATAAAAGGAGATACTTCTTTAAAAAGAATTTTGATTTCATCTATGTCAACATCCTTTGATGGATTTTAATATTATTTGAAGTTGATTTATTATGATACAAAACTTCTATATTGTATTGAAGTTTTTGTGATATATTTGACTGTGGATGTGCTATTTTTATACCATTCATAGTTTATGGTGAAATTATTGACATTTCGTATGCTAGTTTTAATACAAATGTTTATGTTATGTTTAAACCTTTTCATATGGGAATGCATTGGACTTAATAAGTGATGGGTGGAGCCCGCTATAGCTCCTCGATGCATCGGTAGGTCTCATGAGACAAACTAGTGTCTTGGCACAAGGCCTTGACAAAATCTTATTTGTAGTCTTGGCACGAGGCCTTGGCTATGTGGTTATGATAGTCTGGCATTATGCATTCCAACATTATGAAAGTGGTTATTGATTTTTTTGCATGTGATTATTCGATTAGTAGAATATTCATGTGAATAAGTAAATGGCATTATTTCATTTTTAATTTTGCCATACTATGTTAAAGTTCAAGTTTAAAAGGCTTTTGTTTTAGTAATGCATTGCCTTAAATGTTTATTCTTATTTGTGAAAGTTTCTGCTATATTGTTATCCTTACTGGGCATTTGAGCTCACCCCTTTTCTATGTTTTATTTTTCCCAGGTAGTGAAGAAGTAAATTATGAATGACTTGCAGGGATATTATGAGGGGTTAATAGTGTGGATATGAAGACTTTGTTGTTGTAGTAGTTTTTCACTTTGAAATGTAATGTAAAACTTTATGATTATATCTAGTGTTTCCAAGGCTACTAAACCAATCGGTCTTTCGGGATTTGATCTTTCTTGTGATCATGCCAATGTTATGTAATTAATGCACCGACTCTGGGTAGCTGGGGTCGGGGCGTTACAGTTGGTATCAGAGGAAGTTTAGTACAAACCTTGGAAGCTAGATTTAGATAAACTCTGATTAGAGCACGTAGACCTAAGATGAACTTTGAGGATTAGTATAGAAGAACTTCCTAGAATTTTGGTATTGTAGAGATTTTGTGAGTTTTTCGAGCAATACATCCCTGTCTGGATACGAGCAGGTAGAGGCGGCTCTGGCACAGATGTACCTAGGGGTAAAACCCGAAAACACCGCTTTGAGCTAGACTCGAACGGGAACTGGTGCACGACAACGGGCCTTGCTGCACTCTTGGTTACGACACTCCCGGGGGATATGCTTAGGATAACTCTCACTATCTTTACAAATCATTATGAAGGGTTTATGAGTATATACTTCCTCAAAGAAAACATTTTTATGATTATGGATTATATCCATAAATAGTTCAATTTATGTTAAGTGTTTTATAAGTATGGGAATATGTATTTTGATGCATAAACTGATCTAGTTTATGCCATTTTTTTTAGAAATGGCGCCTAGTGGAAGAAATGGAAACCGTATCAATGCACGCACTCCATGTAGGGATTGCCCTCCTGCTCAAGATAATTATAGTGGGGCTGGTGATGCAACTGGTGCTGATCAGCTAATCACCGTACTGGGACAACTTACTCAGGTTATGAATAATAACCTTACCCGTATGGAGCACCCTGATCCGCAGCGTGGAGGATCAATGTTAGATCGATTCATGAGACAAAAACCACCAACGTTCAATGGGAGTACAAATCCCTTAGTAGCTGAGCAATGTATATTTTCCCTAGAGAAAATATTTCAGGCTTTGGGGAGTAGTGAAAGGGAAAAAGTTACCATGGCAGTTTACCGCCTCACTGGAGATGCTGATCAATGGTGGTCATTGATTCAAAACATGAAGGAAGATGATGAAGTATCAAACATGGAATGGAGGGAGTTCAAAGATCTGTTTTTAGAAAAACACTTTCCTCGCGACCATCGAGCAGATATGGAAAGGCAATTTCTGAGTCTGAGACAAAAGGAGGATGATAATGTCACAAAGTATGAGGCTAACTTTACAAGGTTAGCGAGGTATGCTAGAGATTATATTCGCAACCCAAGAAGTAAGATTGATCGTTTCTTTGATGGGTTAAAACCATTTCTCCGTCGAGCATTAGTCTCACAATCCTTTTCATCGTACGAAGACATTGTCTCATGTGCTATCAAGACCGAAAAGGAATTCTCTAAGTCTTATGACTTTAAAGCAAAGCAAGAGAAGAAGAGACCTGCTGATCAATCTGGGAATGGAAATAAGGGGAAGAAGGGAAAGGTTGAATATCCATCTTGTGGTAAGTGCGGGAAGAAACACCCCGGTGCTTGCCTGAAGGGAATGGGAGTCTGTTACAAGTGTGGTGAAAAAGGCCACCAAGCTCATGATTGCAAGGGGAAGAAGGAAGCTACCAACGTTCAGTGCTACAATTGCAGGGAGATGGGGCATTATGCAAATGCATGTCCTAAGCGTCAGGAGAACTTACCTCAGAAAAGGCCATGGGATCAAGGCCAGGCTTATGCTATCACTACTGCAGAGGTAGAAGCTCCAAAAGACGTGGTGGCAGGTAATTTAATGGTTTCCTCAAGTTTAGCAAATGCATTATTTGATTCTGGATCATCGCATTGTTTCATATCTTCCCAGTTTGCTAAGAAAATTAGATATTTCCAATTTGATTTAATAAGGGAGTTGTCAGTTAAAACTCCTAAGGGAAGTATCGTTGCAACAAAGTTTTGTGAATCAGTCCCCATTAGAGCACATAAATTTTCTTTATCTGCTGATTTCATCGTCATACCTATGATTGAGTTTGATATAATCCTCGGTATGGACTGGCTTTCGGACTATGATGCGAAGATTTATTGTAAGAAGAAAGAGGTTACGATTCTTGATGATAATGATAAGGAGCACCTTATTTTTAGAGCAGAATCGTCACCACCTAATTCTTATTTAGATCCACCCCCATTAGCTCAACTTAATTCAATTATTGGGGAGGAAGAGAATGAAATAACTATCGGTGAGGAAAGGAATGTTCAAATAGAGGATGAACCTATTGTGAAAGAGTTTGTAGATGTACTTCCGGAAGATTTACCTGGACATCCTCCAGAACGAGAAGTAGAGTTTTCCATTGATTTAATTCCTGGATCAAGGCCTATATCGAAGACCCCTTATAGAATGGCCACTGTAGAGCTAGTCGAACTAAAGAAACAACTAGAGGAATTGAGTAATAAGGGATTTATTCGCCCTAGTGTTTCTCCATGGGGAGCCCCTGTTCTTTTTGTTAAAAAGAAAAATGGATCTATGAGGTTATGTATCGACTACAGGGAGATCAATGCTATAACGATAAAGAACAAGTATCCCCTACCTCGTATTGATGATTTATTTGACCAACTGCATGGAGCTCAATACTTTTCAAAGATTGACCTTCGATCTGGATACCATCAGTTGTGTGTGAAGAAGGAAGACATTCCGAAGACAGCATTTCGAACCAGGTACGGGCATTACGAGTTTACTGTAATTCCGTTTGGATTGACTAATGCACCCTCTGTATTCATGGATCTGATGAATAGAGTTTTCAAGGAGTATCTCGATGAATTTGTGGTGGTATTTATTGATGATATCTTGGTATACTCCAAAACCTACAAAGATCATGAAAATCACTTGCGCATTATCTTGAAGACTCTGAGGAGGCATGAATTATATGGAAAGTTTAGCAAGTGTGAATTCTGGCTTCAGGAGATTTCTTTTCTTGGCCATATTGTCTCTAAAGATGGAATCTCTGTTGATCCTTCTAAGACCAAGGCAATCCAAGAATGGCCAGCACCTACGAGTATAACTGAGGTACGTAGTTTTATTGGTTTGGCAGGTTATTATCGACGTTTCGTCCAGAATTTTGCCCGATTGGCTAACCCATTAACGAAGCTCACACGTAAAGGGGTTAAATTTGTTTGGACAAAAGAGTGTGACGAATGTTTCGAAGAACTGAAGAGAAGATTAGTCAATGCTCCTATATTGACTCTACCATCGGGGAATGATGGGTTCGTTATTTATAGTGATGCATCGAAGAAATGACTTGGCTGTGTCCTTATGCAGAATGATAGAGTTATTGCCTATGCATCACGACAGTTGAAAATTCATGAACAAAACTATCCTACTCATGATCTTGAGTTAGCAGCTGTGATCTTTGCTTTGAAGATATGGAGGCACTACCTCTATGGTGAAAAATGTGAGATTTATACTGATCACAAGAGTTTGAAGTATATTTTCTCACAAAAAGAACTCAACATGAGGCAAAGGAGATGGCTTGAATTACTCAAGGATTATGATTGCACGATACACTAACACCAGGGGAAGGCAAACAAAGTAGCAGATGCTTTGAGCAGAAAAGACCATGGAGTTCTGAACATGATGAGAATTGAAAGGGATCCAATTTTCATGGATCTAGTGAAGATGGACATGGGAATAACTAGGGAAGGTGAAACATCAATGCTTTTTCAAATGGTTGCCAAACCATCTTTACTAGAAAGGATTAAGAGTTCTCAGACTGATGATGAAGAATTCCAAAAGAAGATTAAAGCTGTGAATGATGGGAGATTGAGAGACTTTGCGTATGAAGGTGAAATTTTGAAATTCGGGAAGAGACTTTGTGTTCCCAATATACCTGATCTAAAAAGGGAATTGTTGGATGATGCTCATAGTTCCAATTTCTCTATACACCCTGGGAGCACCAAAATGTATAGAGATTTGAAGGAACATTTTTGGTGGGACAACATGAAGAGGGAGATTGCTGATTTTGTGTCAAGATGTATGGTTTGTCAACAAGTGAAAGCTGGAAGGCAACAGCCTGGAGGAGTCATGCAACCTCTTCCCATACCGTAGTGGAAATGGGACAATATTATGATGGACTTTGTCATGGGGCTACCAAAGACTCCTAGAAGGAACGATGCAATATGGGTTATTGTTGATCGTCTTACCAAGTCAGCACATTTTCTTGCTATAAGAGAAGATCTACCCCTGGAACGTCTAGCAAGACTATACATTAATGAAGTTGGGAGACTTCATGGAGTACCCCTATCGATTGTTTCTGATCGTGATCCCCGTTTTACTTCAAGATTTTGGAAAAGTCTTTAGAAATCCCTGGATACTGAACTTCATTTGAGCACTGCATACCACCCTCAGACAGATGGACAGTCAGAACGGACTATTCAAACCTTAGAAGATATGTTGAGATCTTGCTCACTTGACTTTCAGGGTATGTGGGATCAATATTTACCACTGGTAGAATTTTCCTATAACAATAGCTTCCATTCGAGTATTCAGATGGCACCATATGAAGCGTTATACGGAAAGAGATGTCGTACACCAACCTGTTGGGATGACGTTGGTGAAAGAAAACTTGTAGGCCCAGAACTAGTGGAGGAAACGGTGGAAAAGGTGAAGGTAATCCAAAATCACATTAAAGCAGCTCAAAGTAGGCAGAAGAGCTATGCCGATAATCGAAGGAAGGATTTGGAATTTCAAGTCGGTGATCATGTTTTCCTGAAGGTATCTCCATGGAAGGGAGTCATACGTTTTGGAAAGAAAGGTAAATTGAGTCCTAGGTACATCGGACCTTTCGAAATTCTAGAACGAATTGGGGCTGTAGCTTACCGATTGGCAATGCCGCCAAGTCTCTCCAAAGTTCATGATGTGTTCGACGTATCTCTGTTGAGGAAATACATGCCTGACCCAACGCATGTACTCACCTATGAGGAATTAGAACTGGAACCCGATCCTTCCTATTGTGAAGAGCCCGTCAGGATTCTTGATACAAGAGAACAAGTACTGAGAAACTGGACGACGCGTCTGGTAAATGTTTTGTGGAGAAATCATAAGATGTAAGAGGCAACGTGGGAACCCGAGGAACTTATGATGAAGAACCACCCGAGTCTTTTTATGCAGTAATACCCTAGAAATTGCGAGGACGCAATTATTTGAAGGAGGGGAGAATGTAACACCCCAAGCTTCTACGGTACGTTTCCCTTCGAATAATGCGATAGCGTGTGTTGTACGCAACCTCGAGTTCTAACACACACCACAACTAATTAAACTAGCCGTTGTAAATAGTGATACCTACTTTTTGAAATCATATATATTTTATATTTCAAAATGGACTTCATTTTTGGATTCGGAATATTGAAATTATCCTAGGGTGAAATTTTGGTACTTTTCGGATAACTTTTATATTTTGATGAATAGTAAAAATTACTAAATTTTAATTAAAAACAACTTTTTTAATCAAAATAAGTAATAGTGATAAATTATGAATTTGAGTGGTTTTAAAGTATATTTAGAATATATTTTTACCATTTAATATAATGTTGGTCATTGGACATAATTTTACAATTAAACCGAACATAAACAAGTGTCAATCTTTTGATAGTTATTATCTCTTAAAAACACGCTTTTTGTTTTAACAGCGGGAATTAATTTTAAATTAATTTCTGCCACTTCTGTGTTTTGAATTTAGGAAAATGGATTCCATATTTGGAATCAGGATGTCCAAATTATGTAAATAGGTAACTTTTATTTTTAGACATTTTGAATAATTACTACGGTAAATATTTTATTTACCATGGTTAAGGGTAAATCCGGTAAATAAGGGTTAAAAAAATAATATTATAATAATACTAAATTACCCTAAAACGTGTCCTAACCTTATTGGTGTACACATACCCGACCATGGGAATCCTTGGGTCAATTTGGGGACCCCTTGGAGCCACTTGTAAGTGATAATGACACATTATATTAATAAAGTTAAAATAAAAATAAAAATGGCATAAGATTACATCTTTTAGAAGAACAATTTTTACATAGGGTTATACATGTTGGATTTTAGATTATAAATATTCATTAGAAAGATAAAAAGATTTCCTACATAATGATATTTTATTTATAATTTTTAGACATTAAATAAGTTATTTTATTTATGACACAATGATGATGCAGTAATTACTATAATAGTGAAAAATTAAAATAATTGATATTATAAATACCCAAATAAATATAATATAAAACTTTTAATGAATTAAACTAATTTTCTAGGCTAATATGATATATTAGGATTGATTTAATGGACTTTGTTCGAAGTAATAAATCTGTTATGAGTTTCAAAAAAATCAACTATTGAATAGTGTCAAAATTGACATAAAAGAGTTCTTAAAACAAATATTATATTATTAATTGATATTAAATTCCTAAAAATCTAAGGTTCGGCCAAGAGACTTATATTATGATAGGTTAATCATTAATGGACCACTTGGGGGTCGCTTGGATGTATATAGTAAGTTTATTAACCATAATATATAAAAATACAAAGAGACATTGTAAAAGTGAAACTAATTAACTTAGAGTTAATACTTAAAGATAAGGTTAATATAAGTACCCAAACCTGTCTAAATTCTATTGGATGAGTTGTTTTCGACCTATCCCCACCTCATCCTTTGAATAGTCAACTTTGGAGCCTTTAGAAACCGAATATGAATTTATTATAAATTAATATTTCTAGCTCTTCCAAAGGTGCCCCTCACCCCTCTTATAAAAGGGCACTCCTCCTTCTCATTTCTTCACACCTTCAAAGCCTTTTGGTTCGGCCAAACTCTGCCCAAATAATCTCCCAACATCCCTCACTACAACCTAGAGGCCTTAGTTTGATCAGAAAGCCAACCTAAGGAGCCCTTTTGATCAAATCAAAAGGAAGAACCCGAAGAAGAGGTAATGATTTCACCACACTTTTCTAAGTTCATTTCTTCTTCCACTTCTTCTTCCTTTGTTCTTACCATTCTAAAATAATAACTCCAGTATCTCACATATACTGTGATGTTATTATAATTATGGTACAACCATATTCAGTATTCTATCCACCCTTTGAATAACATGTCACCATACGTGCATACGTACGGCTTACCGTCTCCACGTCGTGGTGTAATTGTTATTCAATATAATATTATTTGGATGGGTATAATAATGATGTGTAACTCATGTAAATAATAAATATAACATGTTAATGATTCTGTATATATGATATACCATTCATTTATATATTATTTTAATATCAAAAGAATGATATTGTCGCTCGTGCGTACGTACGGACTACCGTCTCCACGAACGCGATGAGATTCATTCTCCATCGTATCCATTCAAGTATAATTATCATTTTATAATTTAAAAATGATGTTTAAGGACTTGATATCATTCTGGATATGAATAAGATACAACAAACATGGCTTATGTAACAAAACATATAAAAGAAAATGAGTAAGTTAACACCGGAAACGATGATAATTCTAAGATATTATTAATAAATCAATGTTAAAAGATCATATATGATATCATATTAATATATATGATTCTTGTATAATTTAATAACAATTATTTCACCATTATACAGGAGGTTAACCTACCCCAACCAAGGAAAAGTACAAGGTAAGGGTTATTTCACAATCTCTTCATTATCCGAGGTTGTTTATACGTAATAATCTACTGGGATATCTTTATCATCCACATCCATGTTTCTTAAAAATGTATTTCAAAACATTTTTTATGGGTTAAAGTCATTTATACCCTTGTTTGACTTTTTATAAGAGGTTTATAAAGGAATCTTTCCGTCATTTTCAAAACAAGGTCCTTTTTAACCTTTTCGACTGAATTGAGGTAAGAATGTTCTTTTTAACTTATACGGCGGGTGCGGTTATTTTCCGCCGTTATAAAATCGTCGAAGCTTTCCATACAAGCTTATAAGAATATTTTCAAAGAAAATGTTTTATTTTATATGGATCTTAAATGATTTCAAAATAAAAGGAGATACTTCTTTAAAAAGAATTTTGATTTCATCTATGTCAACATCCTTTGATGGATTTTAAGATTATTTGAAGTTGATTTATTATGATACAAAACATCTATATTGTATTGAAGTTTTTGTGATATATTTGACTGTGGATGTGCTATTTTTATACCATTCATAGTTTATGGTGAAATTATTGACATTTCGTATGCTAGTTTTAATACAAATGTTTATGTTATGTTTAAACCTTTTCATATGGGAATGCATTGGACTTAATAAGTGACGGGTGGAGCCCGCTATAGCTCCTCGATGCATCGGTAGGTCTCATGAGACAAACTAGTGTCTTGGCACAAGGCCTTGACAAAATCTTATTTGTAGTCTTGGCACGAGGCCTTGGCTATGTGGTTATGATAGTCTGGCATTATGCATTCCAACATTATGAAAGTGGTTATTGATTTTTTTGCATGTGATTATTCGATTAGTAGAATATCCATGTGAATAAGTAAATGGCATTATTTCATTTTTACTTTTGCCATACTATGTTAAAGTTCAAGTTTAAAAGGCTTTTGTTTTAGTAATGCATTGCCTTAAATGTTTATTCTTATTTGTGAAAGTTTCTGCTATATTGTTATCCTTACTGGGCATTTGAGCTCACCCCTTTTCTATGTTTTATTTTTCCCAGGTAGTGAAGAAGTAAATTATGAATGACCTGCAGGGATATTATGAGGGGTTAATAGTGTGGATATGAAGACTTTGTTGTTGTAGTAGTTTTTCACTTTGAAATGTAATGTAAAACTTTATGATTATATCTAGTGTTTCCAAGGCTACTAAACCAATCGGTCTTTCGGGATTTGATATTTCTTGTGATCATGCCAATGTTATGTAATTAATGCACCGACTCTGGGTAGCTGGGGTCGGGGCGTTACAACAGACATTTAAAACATCCCATATATACATTCAAAACTAATATTTAATCATCTAATGTCATAAATAATAGTTGAAAATGTGAAGGATCAATCTCTCTCTCATCACCATAACCATAATTATCCTTTTCATCGTCCTCTCTATCATCCTCTCTTTTATCCTCACCATCATCTTCACCATCACCATTATCATCTCCATCGCCATCCCCATCACCATGTCCATCTCCATCACTATCACGTTCACCATTGCCAAGAACTTCATCATCCCAACTACCACTAATAAAATCGTAGGGTGCACCATATAATGTATACATTATATACATATATTCATCACAATACACCATGGTATATGGTGTAAGTAATGGACATAATACTATCATAACTTTCATAAATTCGTTGTTGGTTTTTTGATTTCATTTAGACTCCGGTAAGACCATTTTTTCCCTCTACTTCCATAGCCTGAGCCTTCACTTCATGTGAATGTTCTTTTTTACATCTTGATGCTACTAGAACTAGATCCTAAATTGGTCCAATATCTATAGGGAATAATACTCTTCCCCAATTAATAACATACTCTTTCATGATTCTCGTCTCCTAATACTTGATTTAAATGATCATTTGAACCAAATTTGTTCACTTTCTTCTCATCAAGGGCCTCCAAATAACACTATTACAAATATAAATAGAGTATTTAGTTAAAAAATAATATTGGAATTTGAAATTCACAAATTAAAACTTACATTCTATTGTTGTGTCTATTCATTTATCATCCTTCCATATTTCTTATTTATCCTCGAGTAAAAAACTCTCAAGGAACACATCTTTATATTTTAAAAACCACCCTCTGAAATGAAAATGAATGTAGAAAACCATAATTAAAAAATAGGTTATCAATAATGAATTTCTTTAATGAAATTAAATGGATATAATTGATGATGAAATATGATTTTTTATAATGATTTATTACTCTATGCATGTGTGATTTGACTTGGATAACAAATGAAAAATTATATAATAAATTGGGAGAATTGGGAATATAATTAAATAATGATTTGATAAATTAACTTATAGTGGAATTTAAGTATTCTTTTTAGTATGTATTATATCTGTGAATATTAGGAAAATTTAATTGTAAAAAAATTTAAATGGAATGTCTTTAATGAAAAGGAAACTTATCAATATTAAATTTGTGTATAATATGTAAAATGGAAAAGGTAAAAAGTTTTCTAAATGTGTTCCTATTTGGTTGTTTCTAAGTTTCTGTGATTTAATAAGAAATTGATTATATTAGGGAAAATAAAGTTAAATTTTTTATTGATGGATAATGATGAAAGAATGTAGTAAATATTGGTGTTTTTTGTTAAAAAGTCACATGCAAGAAGTTTATTATTATTTATTTGATTAAATTGTGTTAATGTTTATTTTTAATTAGAGTATATAAAATTAAATTTTACAATCTAGGACGTATAGGTGTATGGTGGATGATGAATACTCATTACCACTAACATATCTGGAATTTATATTATTTTACAATGAGAAATGATGTATAGTGGAAAGGATTGAGTCTTAGGAAAAGATAATCCTTGAATACATTCCCATTATGATGGAATATTCTAATTTTTTCCCAAATAATTTATTTTTCTCCCATGGAAGAATATTGTATTTTCAGAGCTTATACCAGTGGATTTTTTCAATATTTAAGACTCAATGTGACGAATATAAGGATATGGAGAAACAAATATTAGATAATATAGATAATGATTTCTTATTCCCATGTGGATCACCTTGGGGGAAGCCAATCCATTTCATCAAGAATAATGATGGGTTAATGTATGTTTGAATTAATTATTAGGAACTAAAGAAGATCATGATAATTAAAAAGTACCCTCTTCCACATTTTAATTACTTGTTCAATCAACTATGAGGATCCTAATACTTCTCCTAGTGGATCTTTGGTTAGGGTATTATCAAGTTAGTGTGAAGAAGGATGAAAACCCCAAGAATTTTTTCAATACAAGGTACGAGCACTATTAGTTCATAATAATTCCGTTAGGAATCACTAATTATACAAAAAAACTTCGTGGAATTTATTAATTGGGTATTTATAGATTACATTGATAACTTTTACATAATCATTATAGTTGAAATTCTCAAATACTCAAAAACCAAGAAGAAGCATGAGAATCATCTAATAAATATATTAAATACATTATGAAAAGAGAAAAATTATGTAATGTATAGTAAATGTGAGTTCTGGTTGAAGTAATTATCATTATATATACAAGTTATGAAAATTAATGGGATATATTTAGACCCTTCAAGTAAAAAGGGAAAATTGAAGAATGGACAAGGCTATCATCTTTGGCAGAATTCAATAGTTTACTTAGTCTATCTTGGTATTATCGTTAAATTTTGAGAAATTTATCATGATTTTAAAACCCTCTAAAAATTTAAGTCTAATGGGATTCATGTTTTTTTTATAATTAATGTGAATAGATCTTCAAGGAGTTTAAAAATAGGATTATCACTAAACATGTACTTACACTTCCCATTTGTGGGGAACTTTTGTGGTATAAAGTGATTCCTAAAAGAATGTATTGTGATATTTTTTAATGTGGAATGAAAAAATTATAGCCTATACCTCAAGGAAATTGAATGTTCAAATATATAACTACCCCACAAAAGATCTGTAGTTGGCTACAGTAATATTTACATCAAAAATGAGGTGGAATTATCTCTTTGGAGAGATGTGTGAAATATATATGAAATATAAGAACCTGAAGTATATATTCACACCGAAAAGGCTGAATATGTGAAAAATAATATGATTAGAGATGATTAAATAATATGAATTTCAATAAACTACCATCTTGGGAATGAAGATAAAGTGGTATGTGCTCTATGTAGAATAGATCCAACAATGTTATCATTTATGAGAATTTAAAAGGATCTGATCTTCTTAGACATCAAAATCATGGACATAGAAGTCATAAAAGATGGAAAATAATAAATAAATTCCAAAATAATATCTCAAACCTACCTTATAAATAATATAAAGGTTTCGCAATAATTGTGATGTGGGAATTTTGAAGAGGATAAAATCTATAAGAAAATAAAAATACTCAGTGTACAAAATTAGTGAAGAAAGAGTTGTAAGAAACTTTTGGAAAACTAGTTCATACCAATGGTCCAAATTTATTAGTATAGGCTAGTTAGATATTTGTATAACATATACCAATGATTCTCAAAAAAAATTTGGAGATATTATTAAGATAATTATTCTAAAATTTCATGTTACCAACCATTCTATTAAAACTACCGGTATAAGTAATTAACAATGGTTTTAAAATACATTTATAGATCCATATAACCAAAATTTGGATACTATTGTAATAGAGTTCACTAGATTAAATATTTACCAATAGTTTCATAAAACTATTGGTGTAGGTCTATACCAATGGTTTTCAAACCGTTGGTATATAACTCTCATAGTTTCCCTAGCAGCAACAACCCCACCTTACCCAAAAAACTAGAATAAGTCATCAAAAAGGTATCAGTACACCCAAATTATATAATTACCTACAAATTTCATCAAGCATTTGATGAAAACATAACCAACTAATATGAAAAAATAATAAAAAAAGGAAATAATAAATTCATTCAACCAGTGATAACAGACATTTAAAACATCCCATATATTCATTCAAAACTAATCTTTAATCATCTAATGTCATAAATAATAGTTGAAAATGTAAAGGATCAATCTCCCTCTCATCACCATAACCATAATTATCTTTTTCATCATCCTCTCTATCATCCTCGCTTTTATCCTCACCATTACCATTATCATCTCCATCTCCATCCCCATCACCATGTCCATCTCCATCACTATCATGTTCACCATTGCCAGGAACATCATCATCCCAACCACCACTAATAAAATCATAGGGTGCACCATATAATTTATACATAATATACAAATATTCATCACAATCCACCGCGGTATCTAGTGTAAGTAATAGACATAAGACTATCATAAATTTCATAAATTCGTTATTGGTTTTTTGATTTCATTCACACTCCGGTATGACCATTTTTCCCTCTACTTCCATAGCATGAGCCTCCAATTAATGTGAATGATCTATTTACATATTGATGCTACTAGAAGTAGAACCACAATTGGTCCAATATATATAGGGAATAATACTCTTCCACAAACAATAACATACTCTTTCATGATTCTCGTCTCCTAATACTTGATTTAAATGATCATTTCGACCAAATTTATACACTTTCTTCTCATCAAGGGACTCCAAATAACACTATTACAAATATAAATAGAGTATTTAGTAAAAAAATTATAATGAAATTTGAAAATCACAAATTAAAACTTACAGTCAATTGTTGCGTCTTTTCATTTATCATCCTTCCATATTTCTTATTTATCCTCGAGTAAAAAAATTCTCAAGGAACACATCCTTAAATTTTAACAAACCACCCTCTGAAATGAAATTTAATGTAGAAACCCATAATTAAAAATAGGTTATCAATAATGAATTTCCTTAATGAAATCAAATGGATATAATTGATGATGCAATCTGATTATTTATAATGATATTTAACTTTGTGCTTGTGTGATTTGACTTGGTTAACAAATAAAATTTTATATAATAAATTGGGAGAATTGGGAATATAATTAAATAATGATTTGATAAATTAATTTATAGTGGAATTTAAGGAATCTTGTTAGTATATATTTTCTCTGTGAATATTTGGAAAATTTAATTATAAAATAATTTAAATGGAATGTCTTTAAGGAAAAAAAACTAATCAATATTAAATACATGTTTAATATGGAAAATGGAAAGGTAAAATGTTTTCTAAATGTGTTCCTATTTGGTTGTTTCTATGATTTGATAAAAAAATTAGATTAGGTAAAATAAAGGTAAATTTTTTATTGATGGATAATAATGAAATAATGTAGTCAATATTGGTCTTTTTTTGTTAAAACGTCACATGCATGAAGTTTATTTATTATTTATTTGATTAAATAATTTAAACGTTTGTTTTTAATTAGAGTATCTAAAATTAAATTTTATATTCTAGGATGATTAAAAATATGTTTGTTATGATGAAATGGTGTTTATTGTCAATTATTTATGGATTATGTAAAAGGAAAAATGTTTTAGTTTCATTAATGTTTTAATTCTAATTTTTATTTTATTTTTTAGTGGATTTGTGATATTTTGAAATTGAAGTGGGAATTAGGATTTTAATCCTTGTTAGGAATGGTTAAATACCATGAGTTAAGTAGTGTTGAACTTATTTAAGATTATAATTCACTACTCTAGTGTATCATTGTTTATCTGATAATTGAATTTAGTTTTTTTTTATTTTATACTATGAAATTAGATATTAATTCAAAGAGAGGTGGTCTAACATTATTTTTCATAGATTAATAATGAGACAAAATTTAAAATTATGTTATTTTTATCATATAATTTTGGAGATAATTATGTTTGTTATGGAATAAAATAAAGTGTTATTTAAAAGAGATCATTAGTGGAAAAAAAATTATGATATTTTGTTTTATTAAATCTATGATGTGAAAATTTTATTTTATGGTATTTAAAAATAATTCCATGTCATTTAAGGTGATTAATTGATAGAATAGTGTTTAAAGATGATAATGGTGTCAATTTTTCAATTAATAACACTAAATCATATTTATGTGTTATACCTTTTTAAATTGTGTCTTTTGATTTGTGGGTGATAATTAACGATCAATAATGATTTTTTTGAATCATCATGTAGAATTTGAAATTTAAAAGGTATTTTAAATGATGAACATTTTTATTTGGTTCAAATAACGTGTGTACAATGCTTGAATTTAATTATGAATTTAGATTAATAAAGGTATAGGTGAATATATCATTTTTTAGTTTTAAGGATGTTATTGAGTTATTAAATTAGAATAATATATCATTTGAAAGGTCTTTAATGTGGAAATGTTATCAATGTTGAATACTAGAATGTAATAAGTTTTATCCTATAATCTTCTAAAAATTACTTAGGTCCACCTTTGAGTTATAATTATTATTTATTAATACTTTTGAGATTTTACAGTCACAATTTAAAGGGAAAGAGAAGATAATGTCTAATAGAATATTTTTTTGTTTTTATAGAGGCATATTAATATAATTAAAACTTCCAATGGATGTTAAACCTTCGTTATTTAGTTAAATACTATCAAAGTATTTTCATATCAAATAACCTAAATGTTTTAATTATCTAAATTTAGAGGTAGATGCATTTGTGCTGTATGAGTTCATTTATGGGTGGACAAAATCATCTCAGAGTTGGTATATACATTTTAATGATTCATTAAGAGGGATTAGTTTCATAATAAATAAGTTAAATCTTTAATATATATTTGAGTTACATAGTGTATAATAAAAAACCATAACTGGATGCATATGACCCACTACTCATAACAATTATACACCTTCTATGATGATTATAAATAATTGGTTAGGTAAATTCTCCTCCATTAAAGAAATGGTTGAAACATCTTAGATAATGGGTATTGGGATTTATAGATATTGGTTTAACTAGTTTATTAGTCTAAGATAGAACATATATATTAATATTCTTTCAAATTGTTTTACTATATATAACTATAGTAGTGGGTTTGACTATTGTTAATTATTGTTTGTTTTTTGTAAAATAAATACACATCAACTATAATATAAATGTTACATAAGAATGATACTAATTAAAATTTTCTAGTACGATTAGTCATATAAACCATGATTATTCTTAATCTAGGTGTTTTATATTATTTTGTTATAACTATTTGATAATAATAAGATTTTGGAAAATTTATCTTGATTATTGTACAAAATATCCTGAAATGGTAAATATTAATTAAATATATATCCTTAGTAATTATATGTGTGTAATAAATAATGGTAAATTGTTTAATTGATACTAGAATCCTAATCAACAATAATAATTTAGGATCTCAATCTATATTTTTGTCCTCAATATAAGAGTTTTTAACTAAAATATTTCTATGAATAAAATGTGGAGTGATCCTATAATGGAAACTGAGTAGAATATTGAATCAAATACTTTGAAGGAATATATTTATATCATTTTAGGTTATATCTCTTTCTTGGGGTGATTTATTCATAATATGGATATTTCAAAACATCATTTCTAAGATTTTATAATTTTTTATAGGAATATTAATTAATGAATGAGTTTTATATAGTGATTTACTTGATTAATTTAAATATATACATAAAAATAATGAGTTATATTAAGTTAATCACTATGAATTTTATTAGTTCCCATGTTTGTTATGTTGTACTAGAATATTTTTCGAGATAAATATGATCCTTCAAATATTTTTTAATTGTTTTCAAGTTGCTGGATTACATTATGAAGCAAGAACCTATTGTTTAATTTTAATTGATCATCATCAATCTTCAATTTATATGATTAAAAGATAAAAGGTTTGTTTTATTTATGTTCATCGTGTTTATTTTTTATTCTTCTAAAAAATTCTTGTTCCAATATGTTTTTAGTTTTTAAAATGTTTAGATAGGTTCAGAATAATTGAAATTTATCATAATCATTCCCCATAAACCACTTACCAATTACATTATAAGAGGTACCCCACTCTCCTTTCCCATACTATCCTAACTAACACATATAACAGTCCCACATTATTCCTACATACCACTCACATTGTAACAAATAAACCAAATTTCACACTTGGGATGTTAATCTAAAAATTTACCTAAGAGAGAGTGAATTATTTTCTATAATAATATTTTTTAAAAAATTTATTTTAATTATTAATTAAATTTATTTTTTATTATTTAAATCACTTTCCTTGTTTATAGTTAACTGTTATCTCCCATGATGGAATTATTAAGCGGTTATATAGGATTCCATAAGAAAGTATTCTATGTTAAATCCTGTTATACACTACCCTATAATAAATATGTCTTTTAAATATCCCACACTATCTATTTATTCTATATAGTTGTTAATAAAAAATTATATGTAATCAATATAATTTATAATTAAATTAATTTTTTCCCTAAAATTTATATAGAAAAATTATAAATGAGTGTACTGCCTAATTCCTCTCATGGTCCAACATCGTAGTATACCCAAATGTGTGGAAGTATTTCATAGAAACCATTTTTTATTTCATTATGAAGAATCCTAAATTATATTTTCACTAATAATAAATAATGTTTTAATTAAAATAATATAAATTTTATTTCAAGAAACTCAAATTTTATTAATACCGTAATCTCTGTACTCTTCTAATAAGAAATGATTTTCAAATATTATGATACTGGAAACTCATTCATGATAAGTGTTTCTTCTAAATCCATACCAACTATAGAATGTTAGCTACTATACAACTCAGCCTTATATTCTCTCTATATCTCACCTAAATCCATGATCCATGTTGACCTTACAACCTCGACATTTGGAAAAAAGTTAAATCTAGCACTAAAATATTAATTCATATAAAAAATATTACAATGAAATTAAATCTAATTCATTTTCTTACCCATATTTAAACCCATAAATTATCATTTAATTCATTTAAATTTTGTGTCCAATAGAGTATCCTGATGAGAATGATGTCAGAGTATTTGGAAATCATCACTATAAAACACTTATATTCTCATCTTATTTTTTCATGTCCTTTGATTATCCTAGTTTTACTCAACCATCCATTGTGTGTAGTGGTTCCACACCTCATGCATGTGTGTACACCCACATCACCTAGTGGAATATCAAGATATGAAATAAAAAATGTATTATATTAATAAATCTTATAACGAAAATAAATTATGGTGAAAAATATGCATTATGGTTTTATAAATATACATGAGACAGTATGATCAGTGGGGGTCGCTAGATCCCTATGATCTAAAAGATAATCAACATGTATAGTGGCAGTGGGATCCAATGTCTACTAACGAGTCTTAGAATGTGTTGAATTATATGTTTAGTGATCATGAATGTAGAATCAAGGGGAGAAGTATTTATACAGAAAATGAATTTAGCATAGACATTTGTGGAAATGTATAATAGATGTGGGGATTATGATCTCTCAGCAGATAAGAGAAATAAATACAATGAGGATCAGATGTAAATTGTGGAAAAATCTAGGAATCCAAAATATCTCAAGTTCCTCTAATGACACTATGGAATAAGATGGTCTGATAGATGGTATATTAAATGAAGGGATTGGATGTGATCGGGTACTCTGAGTTTTGAATGTAGCTCTAGTCCCTCCTTGCATCATCTAGTTGAGAACCACTACAACTAGGATCGTCATATAATAATTGTCACATGGGTGGTGTATACTGATTAAAACTTAAATATGAAATTAATCACATGAACTTATATGTTATTGATATATAAAGATATATGAATAAAATACTCACAACAAGAACCAAAGGAGGAACTTTAATCCCTCTCATGTGGTGATTATTATCTGTCATCCTCTTCCTTCGTGTCTCTTCAATTTTTTCCATTTCCTACATTTTAAAACAAATATGGATTTAATTATAAATTTATAACTAATGTGTACTCCAAACAAGAAATAATATGGTAAATGAATAAATTTAGGAATAAAAATTATCAAACCAAATAAAGGGTACATAGTGATATAGAAAATCAAATTATATTTAGGGGAAGAATATAAAAACATAAAATATGATTGATATATAAAAACAACACCTTCAAATTAGCATGATTAGTATGGCTATAATATATTTTTCTTCAATTTTTAATTTGATCCCATTCTGTTAGGTTATTTGGTTCATTTTGTCTAATTGATTAGTTTATTTCTCCATTTTTGTTATTTCATTTTGTTCATATTTTGGGTTAGGTTATTTATCCATTTTTTAGTTAGGTTATTCTTTTCATTTCTTTTTATTTTCATTCTAATTATTTTAAAATGTTTCAATTCAATTCATTTTGTTTTTGATTAACATAGAATTGTTTTGGGTTTTTTTAAGGTTAAAAAACTGCTCAATTAATTATGAAAAAACGTAACTCAAGGAAAACATATAACACTATATATTAAAAATTCACATAAATTGAAAGATTGATACAAAATATTTTTAATCAATAGTAAAGTAATTTCAATAGTACCAACATGAATAACCTATGTCAATATAAAAAAAATAACTGAGAAAATAGATCAATTATTATATATATTTCCCACTAAAAATTTAGGTTCAGAATCAACTCTTAAAATTGAACTATTGTATTTATCATAAGTAATAAATTGATCAGGGCCAATGGGAGTAGTGATGGGGTTAATTTCTTCATCACCGTCATAAAAAATATGTATTGGTATTACATCAATAATGACACCAAATTCATGTTGTAGAATGAATGTGAGTTATGTAAATAACTCAAAAACCACAATCATCAATAAATATTCCACGCCTCATCATTGAATCAATACTCTTTCTTTTTATTATTGTGATAGCACCATGATAGTAATAATCCAATATTATAATTTTTTTAATGACTCCATAAAAAGATAAATTTTAAAATTAAGTTCTAATATCTAATTCACTAGAATAACTTTTTGTTGTGTTAGTTACCATAACACAACCATGTTGTGTTTACATGTTAATTATTCATTTAGTGATAATAAATTTGTACCCATTGATTGGTATTGATTTTTATTCACAAACAATAGAATTAAGTCAAAAATAAAAATATATTATATCATATGAGATGGATTAATCAATAAAAATCAATACCTAAAATATAAATTAATATTAAAATTACCAAAATATTAATTTTATTTCTTTATTAAAATTTTTATTATACATTCAATTTCATTATAGAATTAAACACTTTTCTATAAAAATTCACTCTCCATATAAAAGATAAATAATTATGATTTATATTTCTAATATCATTATGTTCCCTAAAAAATAGAATTGGTTTAACGAATATTTACAATTACATAATTTGAGATAACATATACATTTTCAATTTATATACATGATGCAGTCATCGAACAAGTCACATTTAAATAGAATTGTGTGATATACTATCTCCCTCTCTTCAAGGATTGATATAGTGAATGTATATTATTCATAAATTCCCCCTATTTGGGGAAGTGATAGAAAATATGGGAAAATTTTATCACAATACTCTTCTTTGTTTCTCATTGGTCTTGACCTCTAGTAGTCACATTATAAAAATACAGTGAATATGAATCCAAACATTATTGATCCTAGTAAACTTTAAAGAAAGACTTTCAAGTTGATTCCAATTTTGGAAAGAAGTTATTCAATGTGTATATATTTATTTTAGTTGGATACATACTATGAAAATAAATAGTTCCTCCAAGTATCATTTTGGTGAGAAGAAAGATATTAAAATGAAATATGCATGTGATAATTAATGGAGTTAATATTTTTCTAACTCACACAAAATTAATGGCCCCTCATGAAACATTTTTTGAAAAAACTACTTAGTAAACTTAATAGAATAAATATCTATAAAAATGGAAAAACAAAATAACATCCACCATTACAATATTACATATTAGATTATGAATTTTTATTGGCAACAACTCATGTAGAAGGATGTGATAATTGTGAGTCTTCAAGGATTCTAGGATCAACTGTATTCTGTTGACCCATTTTGAAATTTTTCTGGAATATCTATCAATATCTTTAATGGCCTCTCATAATTATAGAAATTAAATTTTAATATATTTTTCATCACATAAGAATAACATGGAATATTGCATTTATTATTATTGATACACCCTATATAATTCTTTTCTGATACACTAATCCCCTAAATAACTATGAGATTGTAATAACCCAGTTTCTATCTCTGGTATGGATCCTTTTAAATTAAGATCTAAACTATTGTTTTTTTATTTGTCTTAGACCCCAAATTTGGGTTGTGGGATGGTTGGTTTGTTTTTCAGGAAAAGAGAATAGGGTGGTTGTAGGTTCGGTACATGCCAATTGCACATTGCATAATTGGAATACACAATGTGTATCTACAAAATATTGTATAATGGTTTGGGAAAAACCTTTCATTCTATGTAATGATTTTTACAATGGGGAAATACTGAGATATTTTCATGATGTTGAATGAATTTAAACAAAATATAAATTCATAAGTATAATTTTTTTAAATAGGAGGATGGGTTTTCCATTATTTTGATAGAACATCACCTCCCCTCTCTCTCATATAGAAACCCCCTCTCACACCTAGACCTAGGATATTTTATTTATTTATGATTCGCACTGTTATTTTATTTTCATCTATCGTGTTTGATGTTTATCGGTTATACATTGATTCCTTTTTAATATTTTATCATTCTTCTTCCTATCGACGACACTATTTAAATGAAGGCTCATATGCCCAATTTTTATAATATTATACCATTATTTTTATATCTTCTAATCCATACTAAAATATAGGCTCATACTTTATGAGGAGAGTTTTAAATGAATGTGATATGTGGTATATAACTCATCCCTCATGTTTCATTGTTTTATAAATTGTTGTGTCTTTGTGATGATTTCAACAAGTGTCTCTAGTTTAATTAATATGAATTAACAGTATTCATTAAAACTGTGTTTTAAGAACTATTCCATATATTCTATTGAACATCTCTAGTCACATACACAATTTTAACCACCGGAAGTATGGGTTTTCCATAATTATTTTTTTGTATCATTTTGATCCTATTTGAGCCATCATTTGGGTGATGTATGACATGACCTTGTTAATGGTGGGGGTTTAATTCAATCAATGATTTTATAATTACTAGAAAAAGTATTGTTATCACTTAACCCACCTTATGTAATTTATTTAACTTTATTAATCAATGTTAAATGGTAATTTGGAAAGTATATTATATATATATGACTTGGCCTAGTTTATATTAAATGGACTACATTTCTCATCCTAAGGCCAACCTTGTTATGTTATGAATGTTAAATAATTTAACCATGTAATTATATATGAAATGACTTAAATGGTTGAATTTCTATTGGCCTGGACACATTAATGAAAGGAAAATATTTAACCGATTGAACTTATTATGTGGTATGAATATCACTTGGATGAATTTATTAGATAATTCATCTGTAAGGTTCCAAATTGTATCTGGAACTTGACATAATTACTATAGGATTTTTCACACTTGAGTTAGATATTGGATTACTAAGGGAATTTCTTGAGTATTCATGGACGCAATTCCTATTCAAAGATGTGTGTTTCCTTGGTTGGCACCCACCTTGGAACCCAATCCTTGTATATTAGTGGATGCTCGGTATGACACTATAGGATCCCTCATGTACTATTACTGGATTACTGGGATGAAATCCATGGTATTGATGTGGCTTATATAGAAATGAGGTTCTTTGGTTACATCCTTGGTCCTAGTCATATCTTATCCCATTTTACCTTGGATGTATTATTTGGACTTACTTAGATTAAACTACTGGTTAATTTCTTTGAAGATCCTCCTTGGATTACACTCTTACCTCTTATCAAAGCTTTATTTGATACTAATTTGATGGTCCAAAAGGTATTGGATGCCTTTTTTATTACATTGGATCCCTAACAATATAAATATCAATTTATGCTGCCTTATGACATCTTGGAACTATTAATATTACTATCATGAGGTGATGTTCATGTTGGAAATCCCTCATGTGACTTAAATATATAGAATGTAACTCAATCAATTAATGAATTGGTTATGTGTTAAAAACCCAACTGAGGGATGAAAAAGGTTCTTGTGTACATACATTATTATAATACATACATTTATATATACATTGCACACTATTTCAGTTTATATTACACATATATGATGTTATAGACATCGTTGGAGGTCGAATACTAAGATTTATCTCACACCTTATTCGGTATCCATTGGTACCCAGGTAGATTACATGTATATAGGTGTTGAAAAAGGGAAGTATATATATATATATATACACTCAAACACTTGATTACTTGTTAATTAGGATGGAGAAGATATCATATGATCGAGATGGTTCTCGGTGTGTTAAGGATGGTGTTTAGTTTCTTTTTCTATTCTTGTATATCATGCATGTATTCTACTTGTATCCATGTTATCTTTGTTTATAGATACAAGACATATCATCATCATAATTTCCATATGATTATCTATTGTTCAGTTTTTTATTACTTATGTATACTTATGTTGTGCCCCCTACAATTAGTGTACCTTTACTACTTCCATCACCTATGTTTCTTATTGATCCATTTTGTTACAATATGGTAATGGGGGAAGAGTCGCTCATAAAACACACCCAAGCCCTCACTTATAATCAGAAGCCTCTAGAATTTATGGAGATGTGCTTGAGGTCATGTGGCCTACCGGGCTCTGGGAACCTCTAAGTGGCTGTTGAGCCTGAGACATCACAAAGTGGTATCAGAGATGTTCCTTTCTTGAATAACTATTTTGAAACAGTTTATTAATGATTATTTATTCTTGTAAATTGGTCATAATCTATTATTTGGTATCACAAACCTGTGTTTATAGTAAAATTTGATTTACTTATATTATATTTGTTGTTATGATTTTTCCTATTATTGTTGATATAATTTCCCTATTAGGTGACTCACATGCTATATGTCGTTTTTGATTATTATTCTAATAAAATATCTTATTTCATCCTTTGACTGATGATACAATGGATAGAATCATTGTTACAAGTATCATCATAGGCACCTAGAATTCACATTTTACACATATTCTCACTCTATATAGGTTTATTTCACTGCATAAATTTCTTGATATGATTGTGATTGTTGAGTGGGCCTTTTTTGTGTGTTCTTATATATATATACTTTTTATAAACATCAATTTTGATTCAGTGATTAGTAATTTCAATTCATGAGGTGTTATGGACCCTCTTGGATTGGAATTAGTAACTTACCGGGTTGATCTATTAGATTAAAATAAAATAGAATTCATTTTCAGGGATAAGGTGTGTGGGACCTAATTCAATGGGAATGATAATCCATTAAAAATAATATTTGATGTATGTTATATTCATATTAAAATAATAAAAGTGAAAAATGGATTCTAAAATGTAATGGTTCCATGTCCTTATCCTTGTTGTGTTTAGGAAAGGTAAATGAGTGATCATAGAAACTAATTATGAAATGAACGAAATGGTTTCTATTAAATGTTGAGAACATTTATGGATGAACCTTCATCTACTAAAATCCATATAACTAATAATTTAACTCTTACAAATACCTTGACTTCTAAGCATCCAGGTTTGATATTATACCAATGGTAGTGATCATTTATTGTGCTTTTCTTCTGCTAGTTTTACTATCTATCTGTTTATATTTTTATATAAGGTGTGTTCTTGGAAATTGTATACCAATAATTCCACAATGCTCTACTATCATTCACACAAAGGGTGTCAATAACCATGCTCTAGATATGGTGAGACATGAGCTGCCTGTCTTACCTATAGTAGTACCACTTAAGGCACTGCCTGCTATACCGGATTTGTGCACTCGTTCTTATGTTCAAGATAGTTTCCAATGTATAATGAAATCCATGCAAGGTGCTCCATGGGATATAACTAAGATTGTTAATCTAATGTGTGGGTTCCAATAGTAGTAGTATCTTACTTTATCAGGGGTTGGTGGTCCACAGGCTGCTGAGTCCTGGCTAGATGCCACCTTGTCTATCTTTGAGCATATGAAAATGCCTTTGGAGAAGTGTTTCAAGATTTTTTCATATGTGATACATGATTAAGACAAGAGTTTGTGGGATTTAGTTATGAAGGTTGGTCTCTATTAGGTTATGGTATGGACTAACTACTAGAATTATTTTTATGATCATTTCTTTCCTCAGACACTGAGAGCTGATAGCTGTAGATATTTTATGCATCTCGAGCATAATTATTTATCACATTTGGAGAGATCATCACATTTCACTAAGTTATATTACTTGGAATCACTTATAACTGGTGATGAGGTTTCTCATTCTAGACAATTCTAGGATATGCTCTAGTATGCAATCTATGATTAGAAGAATGTATTTCACCTAACTTCTTTATCTGATATAGTCAGTCTTTATCATATTTCTAAGTGAAACATGAGGGAAAACGGTAGTACCATGCATATAAGACCAGTGTTGAGGTATTCCATTAGTTACTTTTGTAGAATAAAGTGTTACATAGACGTTTATCATCAAGGAAGTGGAAGCCCTAGTACCCATATCAATAGATATATAGTGTGTCACTAGTATGGAATACTAGGGAACCAAAAGCCTTAGTGTGATAGAGACCAAATGGAGTCTTGGTATTGTGTCTATATGGGGTATATATAGATATTTTGTCTAACCATTCCATCATATTCTAGTGGAATAGGTTTTTCACCAACTCCACCTTCAAGGGAAGGTTTTTTATGCCACTTCAAGGAGGTAGTTTGAGAAACACTTGTAGGAATCTTCAAGTTAGAGGTCACAATTATAGTAGATAGACCTGTGATCCCCATAAACTCTAGACGATAGGTTTTGATCATGCTAGTCTTAATGTTGAATGGGATCGTGGATCAAGTTAATTTCATGAACTAGAGCTGATACCCGAGGATCATGTTGCAGGGCCATCTACAGTGCAAGGTACTATTCCAGTAGCCTCCACTATAGTATCCTATTTATTTAATATAATTATTTATAATCTTTCATCTCTTTATCTATCATGGAATGTCTTGGATTGAAAATATATTATTATTTTGGTGTAGTACCCCTAGATACACCATTGAGAATATGGTCACATGGCATATGAAAATGAAAGGATTGTTCCCTTTAATTAAGTATTTACCCTTTCATATGGGACCTCGTTTTTTGATATGATGACCATTGATGTCATTATTGGGATGGATTAGTTGGTTTAGTAATAGGAAATTTGTGGAAATATATCACCATAGTGTGTCGTTTACATCATCAGAGGTAAGCAGTTATCTACACAAGGGGGGATGTCTAGGTCTGTAGAGTTGGAAGAGAGCATTATGGGTTATGTGGAGTGACCACACATATTACCAATATATTCCTGGAGGGGAGGGTTTAAATAAGATTGAATTCACTCCAGTAGTGTATCATATTAGGGATGTATTTCAGGATAATTTTATCTAGATTACCTCCTTATAGAGAGGTATAGTTTATGGATGGGTTCATTCCAGTTGTAGCCCCAATTTCCATTCCTCCATACAGGATGACACATACTGAGATCTAGGATCTCAAGTGGTAGTTAGAGGATCTATAGGTCAAAGGTCTTATATGTATTTCCACTTCATATCAAGGTCCACCCCTTCTTTTTTCCAAGAAGGTGGATGGGACCCTTAAACTATGAATGGAAAACAGATAGTGGAGCTATCTTACAGTCAAGAACCTATATCCATTTCCTCTAATGAATGATCAATTTGACCAACTATAGGATATGGGAACCTCTTTAATATCAAAATGAGATCTGGTGATCATCATGTATGTGCTAGGGTATCAAACATACCTCATACAACATTCCATAGTAACTATGGTCTGTATGAGTAACTTATTTTTTCATTCATTCTTATAAAATATCCATTCATTTTCATGGATTTTATGAATATGGTGTTTCAACCCTAACATGATTCATTTGTCGTAGTATTTTTTTGATGAAATCTTTTTGTATTCTCACACTTGTAGTGACCATGAAATGAACCATAATATCCTTATGAGTACACTATGAGAGCATAAACATTGTGATTATATTTCTATGTACCACTTATGGATCATCAATGTTCACTTCATATATCATATTATCTTAAAATCATAAGTGTATATTGACCTAGAGAATGTTACTGTTATAGTTTCCTTATGGAATCCTAATATTTTTTTGATATATAGACATTCTTAGGGGTGGATAGTTATTACATTCATTTTATACAATATTTTTTCACCATTCTACTCCGCTTACTATACTTACGATGAACGGTGTCGAGTTCCTATGTTTATAAGAGTGCGATAAATTCTTTCAAGATCTCAATGGGAGGATTGTCTTGGAACTGGTTCTAATATGTCTAGATCATAGAAGGGGTTATACATTGTTCTATGATGAATCATTCATTTTACTAGGGGTATTACTAATGTTTGAGGATAGAGTCATTGTATACGAATCTAGACAGTTGATTCCAATTGAGATGAATTACCCAATACATGAGCTTGAGCGATCTGTAACTGCTCTTGCCTTATGTTTCTAGAGATATTATCTATTGGGTGAATGCTTTGTGGTGTATAAAAACCAATAGATCCTCAAAAATATATTCAGACATCATGACTTGAATATTATAGCATAAATATGGATTGAATATCTTCAGTCCTTTGACTTTGATCTTGCTTATACTCTTAAAAAAATTAAATAAAGTAACTGATGTGATAAGTCATAACAATCAGGCCTAAGCCTTTTGAGAAGCTTGGGATGAATAGAAGTTGATGGAACTATTTTATGAGTTTCATCTGGAGTTTCATGATAGTCATCAGAATTCATACCACTCAGCCTTGAAATTTACCTCTTCCTTCCTATAGAAGGTGAAGATAAGCTAATTTTTAGATCCCAGGGAAATGGTTCACCCTTAGAGTATTTCTAGAGATGAACCGCCTCTAGATTGGCCTATCAGAAAAGATGACATCCTGCATATACATGTACATGTCCGAGTTCCTGTAGATATGAGATAAGAGTTGATGTAAGAGTCCCCCTCATCTTAGTGGGAACTTTATCTAGGAGTCCCAAAATTGTATCGAGACATGTGACGCTAGTATTGGTGGCCTTGGATGCAAAATTAGATATCTATATTTATCACTCATTGTTACACCTATTTGAAGGTGAAGGTGGAGAACTAGAGACCTATAGGATTTTACATACATTTTCAGTCCCATAATGGATATGGTATGATTTTTCCATGGTCTTTGTAGTGAGTCTACCAAGGTCAGCCAGAGGTAGTGATGTTATATAGGTTTTCATTGAAATACATATGCAATTATACCACATTATTTCTATCTGGGATACATTCTTAGTTGAAGATATGTAAAGATTGTATGTTTGAGATATCATATGACTAAATGGGGTCCCTCATACTATCATTTCAATATAGGGATGCTCATTTCAGATGATGGTTCTAGAAGGGGTTGGATAAGGATATGGGTTTATAGGTGCCTCTAAGGACATTCTTTCACCCTCAAACTGATGGATAATAATAATGGAAGATACAAGTTCTAGAAGAAATTATATGATTCTGTTTCCTTGATTTTGACAGTTCATGGGAGAATTATATCCCTCTCATTGAGTTTTCCTATAATAATAGCTTTCTGGAAATGATTCAGATGGATCCTTTTTAGGAATTTTATGGTAGGTTGTTTCATTCAACCCTCTACTAGCTAGAGGCAGGAGATTCATACCTACTAGGTACACATCTTGTTCAGATTAATTTAGAGTAGGTTCATATGATCAATAATCATATGACTACTACCCAGTCAAGATAGAAATCTTATACCGATCATCATCGATGACCTTTGGAGTTCGAGTATGGGGATTGTGTTTTCCAAAAAGGTATCACCCAAGCTATGTCATATATGAATATAGAGTAAATACAAGACATAAAATCATTATTTAGAGATACTTGAGATCATGGAGAGAGTCGGGCCAGAAGCCTATTGATTGCTACTACCTTAAAGGCACCATTCCATGCACGATGTCTTTCATGTTTCATTGCTTCATCCATATCATGCCGAATCATGTAATACATTTGATCCTATGGAATTTTAGATTGATGTTAATGATACCTTTGTGTATTATACTATACTCATCATTGTAATGATCAAAAAGTCCCTCCGAGGTCTATTTTTCCCTCTAGTATAGGTGTTGTGGAAGCACAGCTATGTACAGTGTTAGACTTGGGAGAAGGAGTCTCATGTACACGCCCAGGGGCCAGAGTTGTTCTCAAAACGTGTTTTTCTACCCTTAGAAGGTGAAATTGGGAATGATTTCCTTTATAGGAGAGACTTTAAGGACCCCTATTTTATATCAGGTTTGGATCCTTTTAAATTCCACATTATTATTTTATTTACAAGATTTTTCTTATACTCTAATGTCGGGTCATGGGGAAGTTGGTCTGTTTTTTGAGAAAAAGTTAATTGGGGGTTGTAGGTTCACTGCATTCCAATTACATGTCGTGTAATTGGAATACATGCTGAGTATATATTAAATTATGTGTAATGTTCTAGAAAGAACCTTTAACATCATGTAAGGGTTTTTTAAGGGGGAAATACCCCAAGCATCACACAATGTGTAATGAATTTAAGCATCATGTACATGCTCACACCATTTTTTAAAATTAGAGGTTGGGGCTCCCTTTTTAAATAGATTCTAACCTCCCCTTTATTTATTGTATGAATCACCTCTCATGACTAAACCTAGGATTTGGTGTTTCATTGTGATAGGGATATGATTTGATCAATGTATGTCACTTTGGATGTGTATCAGTAAGACGAAAATTCCTTGTTAATCAATTGTCATTCTTCTTCCTATCAACAATTCAATTTTGTAGTATGATAATATGCTATATATTTAGTGTTTTGGACCTTTATTCTGATCTCTTCCAACACTGGACAAACTAGATTTTTATACTAGACACGGAAAGTCATATGAGTATGAGGTGGGTGGTCTATAACTCATCCCACATGTGCTATTATTTTATAAATTATCATGTCATCACACTGATTTTATTGTGTGTCTCCTTTTTAGTTAATAAGTCTTGTATGTATTCATTAGAACCATGTTCTAAGACCCATTCCATATATGTTATTCAATATTGTTGGTTATGTCCACAACGTTAACCACAATAAGTAAGGTGATTTTCATAATTATGACTTATTAGCATGTTGAGCCTATTTGTTCCACCATTGGGGTGATCTCTCACTTGACATTGTAAAGGCTAACAGATTAATTAAATTAAGGTTTTTTAACACCTAACCCATGTATTCTTATCACATTAATTGCCAATGGTAGGTTCCACTACTTGATTAATCAATGCTAAATTCTAAATTGGAAAGTATATATTATATATACGACATGGCCTAGTTTATAGAAAATAGATTGCATATGGTTTCTCTTCTTTAGACCATCCTTTTCGTTTTATTAAAGATGACTGAGAGAACCAATTCATTATAATTGAAATGAAATAAATGGTGTCATCCCTTATTCTTGTCACACTAATAAAATTCAAGGTGTGAACCAAATGAACATATTAATTGGTATAACCATAACATGGATTAATTTATTAATTAAATCATTTGTAAGGTGCTTAATTATATTTTTACCTTCACATCATTACTATATAAGTATTCAAACTGAAGTTAACTTTTGGATTCTTGAAGAAATTCATTGAGTTTTCATGGACACCATTCCCATTCAAGGATTCGAGGTTCCTTGGTTGAGACCCACCTCGAATCTTGATCCTCAACTATCATTGGATTCTCAGTATGAAGCTATAGGATCCCTCATTTATTATTAAATGATTCCTTGGATTCCCTCCTTGGATATAGTGTGACTTTTACAAAATTGAGGTTCCTTGGTTACATCATTGGTCATAGCCATATCTTATCTAGTTTTACCTTGGATGTATTCCTTAAAATCAAATAGATCAAATTATCATGGATTTTTTTGTAAGAAACCCCATATATTACACTGTTACCCTTTATCTAAGATATAGTTACAAGTATGTTGGTTAACCTTGAGGTATTGGATGCATTCGTTATTACCTTGGATCCCATCGATTTTTAATATCAATGCAGGTTACCTTTTTTCATCTTGGAAGTTTAACTATTACTATCAAGAGGTGATTTCTGTGTTGGGGGTGCCTAATGTGACTTAGATATATAAACTCAAACATAATAAATTAGTAAATCAGTTACATATCAAACATCAGTGGAGGGATGAAGTATTTACATGGGTATTTTCATTACTGTACTGGTTACTTTTATATATGAATTCTTGTACACTATTTTAGTTTATATAAAATGGACAGGATCTTATAGAAAACATTATTGGTGGATTATTCAGATTTAATACACCCAATATCAATGCATTTTTGGTACCTGTGAATGTTACATATACGCTTGTGTTAAAAAAGGGAAGTGTGTAGATTCAGACCCCTGATTTATTGTTGCTTGGGATGGAACTGGTAGTAGATGACTGAGCTGGAGCTCGGGATGCTAGGGATAGTTTTTGGCTTCATTTTCTACTTCTGTATATCATTATTTTCCACTTCTTGTATCCATGTTTCCTATATTTATAGATACAAGACATGTAATAATCATCTTTATTATGTGATTATTATTTGTTCAGTTGTTTATTACTTCTATATACTTTTGTTTTTTCACCTGTAATCAGTTTACTTTTATTACATCTGTAATTTACCAGTGTTTCTTATGGATATATTATGCTACACTATGGGTATCATGGAATAATATCCCCATAGACACATCTCAGGCACTTTCTCCAAGTCAAGAACCTCTGTCATTGGGGGAGATTCTCTTAATGATATGTGGGAAACTGAGCTAGGGATACCTCTTAGTGGAATCTCGGTCCAGACTATCACATAGATCATAAA
Organism: Viscum album; assembly: GCA_963277665.1. Lineage (NCBI taxonomy): Eukaryota > Viridiplantae > Streptophyta > Magnoliopsida > Santalales > Viscaceae > Viscum > Viscum album. The sequence goes on along the minus strand of OY728164.1, from coordinate 1,403,733,085 downwards.
ACATATTTTGTACTTCCATTTATATTTATATTAATTGAAAGAAATATTTAACATTATTTTTTTCAAAGAACATTACATCTATGTAATTACATAAAAAATTGTTTGATCAATAAAGAAACTCAATAAATGTAACACCCGAAGCTTTCATGATACGCTTTTCTTTCAATAATGCAATAGCTTGCATTGTACACATGTTCGAGATTCTAACACACCGCAACCAATCAAAGTAGTAGTTATGAATATTAATACCCACTTTTTGAAATTATATAAATGTTATATTTCAAAATGGACTTCATTTTTGTCTTCGGAATATCGAAATTATCCTACGTTGAATTTTTTGTAATTTTCTGAGAACTTCCAATCTTCTATGTATAGAGAAAATACTTAAACACAACTTTTTTAAACAAAATAATTTATAGTGAAAAATTATACTATTGAGAAGTTTTAAAGTAAAATTATAATATATTTTTACCATTTTATCCAATGGTTTTCATTACAATTAATTTCACTTTGGAATTCGACATAAACAGTTGTCAATCTTTTGATATATATTGCTTCTTAAAAAGACGCTATTTGTTGTGACAGTGAGACATAATTATTAAATTAATTAAACCAACTTATATGTTTATAATTTTTTAAAATAGACATCATTTTTGAATTAGGTATATCAAATATATGTTAGGGTTAATTTTTTGTATTTTTCTGAAAAACGTCAATTTTTTATGAATAGTGAAATAACAAAGTGGTAGTTTAAAAACTAATTTTTCATGTAAATGAAAAATTACCACTTCTGTGATTTGATTTTCAAAAATCCGACATACATGGTTTTCATTAATTAGTAAAATGTGGTTCAATGGGATTAGAATAATTTTTTGTGAATAGTAACATTTAAGTTCTATTTATCGCAATTAAAGTTATTTAGTGAAATTTAAGGTAAAAATGATAATTTAAAAATATGAAAATATATTTACACTTGACCTACCCTTATTGGATGATTCATGTCCGACCAAGAAAATCCATGGGTCAACTTGGGGACCCCATGGAGTCACTTGGGTAAGAAAATGACATTAATAACTTTTTTTTAAAGTAAAAATAAAATTGTCACAAACATGTGTTGTTTTACTAAATCAATTATTACATGGGGTTATATAAGTTAAAACTTTTACTATAAGTATTAATTTTAAATCTAAATAGTTTTCCTACATCTTGTTAATTGTTTTATAATTTTTAGACATAAAATAAAATAATTTTTTTAGGACACAATGATGATGCAGTGATTACCTCATTAATTAACGATTTAAATAAAATGAAAAGATAATGTAAAATATAAGACATAAACATGTAAAAAACCTATTGGATGAGTGTATTGCGAACCCTTATCACCTTATCCTCGAAATATATCATTGTGGGACCTTTAAAATCCGAAAATCATTTCATAAAAATGTAAAATTGCATGACTTTCCAAGAGTGCCCATCCTCTCCTCTTATAAAAAGCCCCCACCTCTACCACCTTATTCACACAATCAAAGACATTTGTCTCGGCCAACCTCTACCCAAATACTCTCTCAACTTCCTTATCTTACTTCTAGAAGCCTCAATTTGGCCAAATTTATTCCCAAAGAAGCCTTTGGATCAAATCAAAAAGAGTTACCCGATTTTAAGGTAATGTCATATCTTGTGTTCTTTTGTTTTATTTTGCTTCTCCAGCCCCCTAAAATTTTCTTATTAATTTATTTTGTAAAAAAACAGTATCTTAAATATACTAGGATGTTTTTATGAGAAGTATTTGACTTACACATCCACAAACCATCATCTAATGGTTAATGAACATACTGTTTTTGTGGGTGGTGAAATACTGCCTCACGAAACGATGATTGTTCAATATTCTTTTAACACCTCTAATGGTGGACATTAAGATGTCAATATATTTATATATGATTTATATTATGTTTATTATTTCCTTATGCTTCTGTATTTCTCATTTATGGAATACCTTTATGATTTCCATTATGGGTAAATGTGATAATTTCATTTTAGAAGTGTGGACTACCGCCCCCTCAAAGTGATTTGAATCGTTAATGCCATATGTGGGATGTATAAATGATGGAGTAAATGATATTATATTTGATATTATACTTGAATTATAATATAACTTTATATCATTTTGATTTTATTCCATTAAATACCAAATATAAATGAATGTAGCGTTCATGCGTACGTACGGCTTACCGTCTCCATGAACGGTGCATTTCATTTCTTACCTCTAAATGTTGCATAATATTATGAATGAATGTATATAATGGATATATATGATATATATGATATCTAAATCATGAATATAATTCTGGATATAATGGATATTATAACACATAAACAACTTTTAATTATAAGAAGTTCATTTTTGACTCAAGTACCAAAGATCGACAAAACAACCGTTATTACCTTAAATGACTACATAATTTTTGTAACATTGTAATAAGTGAATTAAAAGGGATAATGAACATGAAAAAGGTTCTTAAGAAAGTATATATTAACTCTAATTTATCATTCATGAGGTTAAATAACGATCTAGTCAAGTCGGACATGAGGTAAGGGAACTTCTTAAACCAATTTCCATTCTTTGGGTTAATCTCCTACTTTCAAATTATGTCATGATATTATTATTTCCTTTCTTTAATTTGTACTTTATTTATGTGTACTTATAGTGAATACACATAATATATCTATTTTTTTAAAAAAATGATCTTTGTAAGGGACTTCGTCTCAATCTCCTTTCATTGAGTCAAATTTTGTTTTATACACAACTTACTTTTATATGATGTATAAACCCCATTGACTTTTACATTTATTCAAAAGGAATCTTTCTATAAAAATAATTTTACTAAACGACAAAGGGGAATGTTTTTTTTGTCGTACGTATGTGGTGACAATGACTTTTTCGCCACCGGGACCATTATTTGAGTTTCGGATTCCTCTACAAGTCATAACATTATTTAAAAAATTGAAAAATAAATAATAAGTTTTACTTTTCTTATATTTTGGTATTAAAAATAGTTTTATTATATCAATGTGTTGTATTGATATCTTGTGATTGAAATTTGGAAATGTTATGTTTCCTTGATGCATGTTTTATGTGGTACGATTATGTTATGGTTTATGATATGTTTAAACCTGTTCATATGAGGAATGAATTGGACTTAATAAGTGACGGGTAAAGCCTGCTATAGCTCCTCGATGCATTAGTAGGTCTCATGAGACAAACTAGTGTCTTGGAATGAGGCCTTGACAAAATATTATTTGTATTCTTGGCATGAGGCCTTTGCTATGTGGTTATGATAGTCTGGCATTATGCATTTCATCATTATGAAAGTGGTTATTGATATTGCATGTGATTATTCGACTAGTAGAATATCCATGTTAATAAGTAAATGGTATTATTTCATTTTACTTTTTCCATATTACATTGAAGTTTAAGTTTAAAAGGCTTTTGTTTTAGTTATACATTGCCTTAAATGTTTATGTTTATTTATGAATGCTTCCGCAATATTGTTATCCTTACTAGGCATCTGAGGTCACCCCTTTCAATGTTTTAATATTATCCAGGATGTGAAGAAATATTTTATGAATGACCTGCAGGGATAGTCATAAGGGGATATGAGTGTGGACTATGGAGACCATGTTATTGTAGTTTTTTACTTTATGATGTAATGTAAAACTTATGAATGTATCTAGTGTTTCAAGGCTACTAAACTAATCGGTCATTCGAGACATGATCTTTGTGATCATGCCAATGTTACGTAATAGTGCACCGACTCTGGGTAACTGGGGTCTGGGCATTACAGTTGGTATGATAGTAAGTTTAGTACTAACCTTGGAAGCTCAATTTAGATAAACTCTAATTAGAGCACATAGCCCTAAGATGGACATTGAGGCTTCGTATAGAAGAACTTCCTAGAATTTTGGTATTATAGAGATTTTTTGAGTTTTCCGAGCAATACATCCCTGTCTGGATATGAGCAGGTAGAGGCGGCTCTAGCACAGATGTACCTAGGGGTAAAACCCAAAAACACCGCTTTGAGCTAGACTCGAATGGGAACTGGTGCACGACAACAAGTCTTGCTGCAATCTTGGTTACGACACTCTCGAGGGATATGCTTAGGATATTTCTCATTTACATTACAAACCACTATAAAGGGTTTTGAGTATATACATCCTCAAAGAAAACATTTTTATGATTATGGATTATATCCATAATCTTTTCTATTTATGTTAAGTGTTTTACAAGTATGGAATTATGTATTTTGATTCATAAACTAATCTAGTTTATGCCATTGTCTAGAAATGGGGCCTAGTGGGAATATTGGAAACTGTATCAATGCATGCCCTCCATGTAGGAATTTCCCTCCTGCTCAAGATAATTATAATGGAGTTGGTGATACAACTAGTGCTGATCAGCTTATCACCATACTGGGGAAACTCACTTAGGTTATGAATAATAACATTACTCGTATGGGGCACCCTGATCCGCAATGTGGAGGATCATGTTAGACCGATTCCTGAGGAAACAACCGCCAACATTTAATGGGGGTAAAAATCCATTATTAGCTGAGTAATTGATAAACTCCTTAGAGAAAATATTCCATGCCTTGGGGATTAGAGAAAGGGAGAAGGTTGTCATTGTAGTTTACCGCCTCACTGGAGTTGGTGATCAATGGTGGTCACTGATTCAAAACACAAAGGAAGATGAATAAGTATCGATAATGTAATGGAGGGAGTTCAAAGAGATTTTCTTAGAAAATTACTTCCCTCGTGACCATTGAGTAGATATGGAAAGGCAATTTATGAGTCTGAGACAAAAGGAGGATGAGAATGCCGCAAAGTATGAGGCTAACTTTATAAGGTTAGCAAGGCATACAGTAGATTAAATACGTAACCCAAGAAGTATGATTGATCGTTTCTTTGATGGGTAAAAACCATTTCTTCATCGATCATTAGTCTCACAAACCTTCTCATTGTACGAAGACATTGTCTCATGTGCAATCAAGACAGAAAAGGAATTCTCTAAATCTTATGATGATAAAGTAAATCAAGAAAAGAAAAGAATGGTGGAATAAAATATAGATAAAGGGAAACGGGGAAAGAATGATTTTCCAATATGCGATAATTGGGGGAAGAATCTCCCGGGTACTTGCCTAAAAGGAATGGGAGTTTTTTATAAATGTGGAGAAAAATGTCACAAGGCTCGTGATTGTAAGGGAATGAAAGAGGTTATCAATGTTGAATTCTACAATTGTAGGGAAATGGGGCATTATGAAAATGAATTCCCTAAGCGTCAGGAAAACTGAACAAAGAAAAGGCCAAGGGATCAAGGACAATCTTATGTTGTTAATACAGTTGATGTGGAAAAATTAATGTATTGGTGCTTTTGGACTCAAGGATTATATTCTGGTTATAAGAATAATGTGATATATATAAGGATTGTACTACAGTACTTATTCTTTTCATTAAGTTTTTAATATGATGAAGGTAATAATATTTGTGTATGTAAAAATAAGATAATCTTTACATTGTTTGAGGAATCTGATGATACAATTGATTTTAGAATTTAGAGACCTTTTATAGAAAGTCTGGATAGAGGTATTTTGGATAACTATAAAGGATGGAACGGATTATGTTGAACTTTGGATAGTATTGTACAAGGTTATAACATTTCTGAAGATTATTTTTGTAATATTATAATACTATAGTCTTAGGAAAAGGACAACCTGAGGTTTGGGGGATAAACCGTCACATTAGACAAAGCGGAAGGAATCGAACCCACAACCATAGTGTGATAGACCTTTATTACCTACCACTAGCCTACAGGAAGTCCCTGGTTATCACAAAAATGTTTTCCTAATCTAAATAGTATGTGTTAATATTTGGAACTGTGTACGATTAGGATAAATATAATATTTTTGAGTTCTATTATCTTTTTGAGTGAAAGATGGGTTTGTGATAAAAATTTATTAAAGAATGAAAGTCCACATGACAAGTATGTATATTCCCTTACGTTCTTAGTAAATCTCCTAAATGCATTCCTCAACTTTATAAAAGGTAACTTAAAACAAAATGTTGTCGGTAAACTTTTTATACTGGGGAATCAATGATCGTTTAACCATTCACAAGTTTGTGATTTTCTTATAGTTAACTTTCTCCTAACCCTGTTTTCTACAACTCTCCATCAGACCTTGATGGTCTGTTTTTCCTCCATATCCATATTTTCATAGAATCCTAGTATGGGCTATCTCGGGTGACCTTTGTACTTATCTTTCTTTCTTTTAATGTTATATTTTTTACCCTATTTTCGATGTGGGTTTTCCACAATGGTATTTTCTATTTTCAACCTTTTATTTTCTAAGAACATTTTCAAATTGCGAGGATGAAATTTATTGAAGGAGGGGAGAATGTAACACCCCAAGCTTTCACGATACGGTTCTCTTTCAATAATGAAATAGCTTGCATTATACACAAGTTCGAGATTCTAACACACCGCGACCAATCAAAGTAGAAGTTATGAATAGTAATACCCACTTTTTCAAATTATATAAATTTTATATTTCAAAATGGACTTTATTTTTGTATTCAGAATATCAAAATTATCCTAAGTTAAATTTTTTGTAATTTTCTAAGAACTTCCAATTTTATATGAAGAGAGAAAATACTTAAAAACAACTTTTTTAATCAAAATAATTTATAGTGATAAATTATACTATTGAGTGGTATTAAAGTATTATTAGAATATATTTTTACAATTTTATCTAATGGTGGTCATTAGAATTAATTTCACTTTGGAATTGGATATATAAAATTCTCAATCTTTTGATATATATTGTTTCTTAAAAACAATCTATTTGTTGTGACAGCGGGAATTAATCATTAAATTAATTAAACTGACTAATATGTTTTGAATTTTGTAAAATAGACATCATTTTCGAATTAGGAATATCAAATATATCTTAGGGAGAATTTTTGGTATTTTTCTGAAAAACATCAATTTTTGATGAATAGTGAAACCAGTATGTGGTAGTTTAAAAACAAATTTTTCATGTAAATGAAACATTGCCACTTATGTGATTTGATTTTCAAAACTCCGACATACATGATTATCATTAAGAAGTAAAATTCGGTTCAATGGGATTAAAATAATTTTTGGTGAATAGTAACTTTTATGTTCTATTAATCGCAATTAAAGGTAATTAGTGAAATTTAAGGTAAAAATGATATTATAAAAATAATAACATATCTTGAAACTAGTCCTAACCTTATTTTATGAGTCATGGGAGACCATGAAAATCCATTGGTCAACTTGGGGACCCCATGGAGCCACTTGGGTAAGAAAATGACATTAATAACTTTTTATTTAAAGTAAAATTAAAATTGTCACAAAGATGTGTTGTTTTACTAAAACAATTATTACATGGGGTTATATAATTTAAATTTTTTACTATGAATATTAATTGGAAATATAAAAAGATTTCTTAAATCATGTTAATTTTTATATAATTCATAGACATTAAATAAAATAAATTTTTTATGACACAATGATGATGCAGCGATTACATAATTAATTAACGATTTAAATAAAATGAAAAGATAATGTAAAATATAAGACATAAACTTGTAAAAAACCTATTGGATGAGTATATTGCGAACCCTTATCACCATATCCTGGAAATATATCATTTTTGGACCTTTAAAATCCGAAAATAATTTCATAATAATGTAATATTTCATGACTTTCCTAGAGTGCCCCTCTTATCCTCTTATAAAAGGCCCCCAACTCTACCACCTTATTCACACCATCAAAACCATTATGCTCGGCCAACCTCTGACCAAATAATCTCTAAACTTCCACATATTACTCCTAGTAGCCTCACTTTGGGCAGAATTCTTCCCAAGGAATCATTTCGCACAAATCAAAAAGAGTTACCTGATTTTAAGGTAATGTCTTCTCTTGTGTTCTTTTGTTTTATTTTTCTTCTCCAACCCCCTAAAATATTTTTATTACATTATTTTGTAAAAACACCAGTATCTTCAATATACTATGATTTTTTTATGAGAATTATTTTATTTACACTTACACACACCTTCGTCTAATGGTTAATGAACATACTGTTTCTGTGGGTGGAGAAATACTTCCTCACGAAACGATGATTGTTCAATATTCTATTAACACCTCTAATGGTGGCCATTAATATGTCACTATATTTATATATGATATATATTATGTTTATTTTTTCCTTATGCTTCTGTATTTCTCATTTATGGAATACCTTTATGATTTCCATTATGGGTAAACACGATAATTTCATTTTAGGAAGTGCATACTACCGCCCCCTCAAAGTGATTTGAATCGTTAATGCCATATGTGGGATGTATAAAGGATGAAGTAAATGATATTATATATGATATTATACTGGAATTATAATATACCTTTATATCATTATGATTTCATTCCATTAAATATGAAATAGAAATAAAATTAGCGTTCATGCGTACGTACGGCTTACCGTCTCCATTAACGGTGCATTTCATTTCTTACCTCTAAATGTTACGTAATATTATTAATGAATTTATATACTGGATATATATGATATATATGATATCTACATCATTAATATAATTTTGGAGATAATGGATATTCTACCACATAAACAACTTGTAATTATAAGAAGTTTATTGTTGACACAAGTACCAAAGATCGACAAAACGACCGTTATTAACTTAAATGACTACATAATTATCGTAACATTGTAATAAGTGATATAAAAGGGATAATTAACTTGAAACAGTTCTTATGAATGTAGATATTAACGCTAGTTTATTATTCAGGAGGTCAAATAATGATCGAGTCAAGTCGGACACGAGTTAGGGGAACTTCTTAACCCAATTTCCGTTCTTTGGGTTAACCTCCTACCTTCAAATTATGTCATGATATTATTATGTCCTATCTTTTATTTTTACTTTCTTTATGTGTACTTATAGTGAATACACATAATAGATCTATTTTATTTATAAACTGATCTTTGTAAGGGACTTCGTCTCAATCCCCTTTCATTGAGGCAAATTTTGTTTTATACACAACTTTCTTTTATACAGTGTATAAACCCCTTTGACTTTTACGTTTATTCAAAAGGAATATTTTTATAAAAATCATTTTACTAAACGACAAAGGGGAATTTTTTTCTGTCATAAGTATGTGACGACAACAACTTCTCTGCCACCGTGACCATTATTTGAGTTTTGGCTTCCTCTACATGCCATAACTTTTTAAAAAAAAATGAAAAATAAATACCATGTTTTAATTTTATTTTATTTTGGTATTGAAAATGGTTTTTTATATCAATGTTTTGTATTAATATCTTGTGATTGAAATGTGGAAATGTTATGTTTCCTTTATGCATGTTTTATGTGATACGATTATGTTATGTTTTATGATATCTTCAAACCTGTTCAAATGAGGAATGCATTGGACTTAATAAGTGATGGGTGGAGCCCGCTATAGCTCCTCGATGCATCGGTAAGCCTCATTAGACAAACTAGTGTCTTGGAACGAGGCCTTGATAAAATCTTATTTGTAGCCATGGCACGAGGCCTTGACTACGTGGTTATGATAGTCTGGCATTATGCATTCCATCGTTATGAAAGTGGTTATTAATATTGCATGTGATTATTCGACTAGTAGAATATCCATGTGAATAAGTAAATGAAATTATTTCATTTTACTTTTGCCATATTACGCTGAAGTTCAAGTTTAAAAGGCTTTTTTTTACTTATACATTTCCTTAAAGGTTTATGTTTATTTATGAAAGCTTCTGCAATATTGTTATCCTTACTGAGCATCTGAGCTCACCCCTTTCATTATTTTATTATTTTCCAGGATGTGAAGAAGTATTTTATGAATGACCTGCAGGGATAGACAATAGGGGATATGAGTGTGGACTATGGAGACCATGTTATTGTAGTTTTTCACTTTATGATGTAATGTAAAACTTATTAATGTAACTAGTGTTTCAAGGCTACTAAACTAATCGGTATTTCAAGACTTGATCTTTGTGATCATGCCAATGTTACGTAATAATGCAACGACTATGGGTAACTGGGGTGGGGGCATTACAATATAGATACTTTTCTTCTTCCAATTGTAATGTTTTTAATGGATACATTCTTCCTCCTCCTCAAATGACTTGACAGACATCATTTATTATTGATTTTGGTAATCCACATATCAAGGGATGAGGTGGAACCCTTACAAGTCCCATAGGTGAAAGTATTTCATGGCTCATAGTCCTTAGAGTAATTCATTGCCCGTAGGCATCAAACATTACATACAACCCAGAATAACTACATGGAACTACTCCTCCTTATAATCTTCATCATGAAAGAAAATATCTACCTTCACATGGTTGTTCAGCTAGGATTTCCCATGCATGCACAGGCTTTACCCGATGTTAGGTTTCATACCCTATCATTATTACACTCTATTTATCTTATACTATGGTTAAATCTCCATGATCAAGTTCTATTGTTGATTTTTACTCTCCATAGTATTGTAAAACCTTCAACAATTATTCATATATTGATAATCCATTGGCAAGAATCGTCGATGTCCCATAAAACTGAAACTAAAATTATATTTAAGTATTTTGGATAATTTAATCTGTATAAAAATAGAGTATTAAATTTTTTTTAATTCATAATATAGCTAGAAACCATTCCATAAGTAATAAAATCATTTAACATCCATATAATTAGATCATGCATCTAAAATATAACATATGAACATGCATCGCATGTGTGTACACTCAAATTCAATAGATAATTTAGATCATTTATTATAGTTTTCTTGTATTCATTTAAAACATTTCCATGATAATGATTTCCATATATGAGTATACTCATTAGAGTAAAATTTCTTTCATACACATCCATGGTATAAGTTTAAAAATGTGTATGAAAACCAACAATGTGTTGTGAAAATTAAGCATCTACCCAAATAGACTAAAACTATAAAATGATAGACCAAACCACAAATTACATAAATCAACTATAAAATTAAGATACCACGAATAAAATATCCACCCTAAAAATCCATCTGTAAGATGACCAAACTCATCATTATCCTCCAATCTCTTGGTATCATACCATCGTATGTTTTTTGATATTTCATAAGAAATGAAAATAATGTAGAGTATCATAATAAATTTAAATTTCCCTATTACATTTTGTGTCACATGGGATGGTGTTCTATTATCATTTGGATTCCATCAATATGTTCAACATTTTATGAAATCATTTCATCCAGTAATTTTCTCCCATAATAAGATAATGTATTCTGGGAAAGCATGATTTTTTTTGAAAATTCATCTTCTTCAACTGACTTTTATTCCATATAATGGATTTATGTAATATATAGATCATAAAGAAGTAATACTATCAAAACATTAATAATATAATCTATGGAAGTTTTAAAAATCCAATATATGGTTTTCTTATGAAATAGTAAGATTAATAATTCTATCTATTCATTTTACCATATTATTATTATACTAGAGTCATTGAATTGTAATTCAATTTTTTCACACTGCCAAAATCGTCATTTTCATTACATATATCATGTGTTCCCATATTTAAGACTTCTTGGTTCGATATCCATTCTTTATCATGATGAAGAATGAAAATGGGTAATCTAATAAATTATCCAATGCATTCCTCTCATTCAGATCATGGACATTTTGAGATTTCATTTTCTCTGCATATTTATACTAGACATATTACATTATAATAAACCCAAATTTTTTTATTTAGTAGATTAATTATTCATGAATTAACCAAATTTTAACAACATAATTATAACATGGGAAGTGTATATGACCACTATATAAAGCATTATTAAATACAAAATAAATAATGATATCTAACTTGTTTTGAAAATCACTTGAGATCTAATCGGTTTCATACATAAAAAATCTATCAATTCTATAAAAATATATTTCACTTCATAAAATCAATTAAATAATATTATATTTAAATAAAAAATATTTATCGAAATAATAATTGTTCACTTTATATTAAACCATATCAAATATTATATTCTATTTGAGAATCATAATATAAAAGAAAAAATATATATATATATACTATAAATATAAAAGCATTATATTAAATTCCATTATATCGATGAGTAATAAATATAAAAAATACAATAGAAAATTCTTCTTATAATTAGTGTTTTATTTTTTTTAATTTATTATATTCACTTTTTAACTTATGTTATTCATATTCTATAAATTCAACTCTTAAATATTATTATTTCAAGGAATTCATCTTATAAATCACACAAAAATTATGATGTTGGGTTGGATAAATCTATAATTAGTGATTTATCATATTTAGGGATGTTAAAATGAACCTTAACCACCCTGAGTTAAATGCAGAAAAGGTGCTTCTATATATGTTGTAGGATTGAATAAGCCTTGTATTTATATGAAGATTTCTCCTTCAATGGAACTGCCTTATTATACATAAAGCTTTTTGGGGGTAGGGAATTTGGATTCCTAACCCTGTATAATTTTTTTTTCAATGGAATGGTTGATGATAACTCTAAATTGTTAGATCTCAGGTGGAGAATGTGTGGGTTAAAGTTGTGGATTGTGGAACATTTCCATATTGATTGGTGTGCATGTGGTATACATTGTCATGAGTGAAATATCTAATTTTGAATAGTGTTTTTGAGGATTTTTTTTATTTGGGATTTACATGAATGGAGATCATGGTTATTTGTTCAATATAGTGATCTTAGATTTAGTTTTAAGTGAATCTTATAACATGGGACATGATTCACTATCTAGTTACATAGGTGTGTGAAACCAATAATTTTTTATGTAATCTTGGTGGAAATCAAACACATGGAATGAGTTGTTCCATATAGAATATGGATTGGGTGGTATTGGAGTGTTAACCAGTAATTCTTAAATTATATTGAGGTTGCATGTTTTTTTACATGAGGTGTATATTGTGTTATGGAATAGTGAGAATCTATTTTTAGTATATAGACTAGTGTTTCTAACTATAATGCCTACATGTATAGAGGGGTGACTCTGATTGTATGAATTTGGAATGTCATCATAATGAGGAATGAAATAAGTTGTGGGTTTAATGTAATAGAAAGATCGATCTTGGAGATAATATTGATCAGTTATTGAAAGGACATTGGTCTTGGATCAACAGGAGTGACACATGTGTGATGATGAAACCACTTTAGTTTCAACTCATGGTGTAGTATTAGGAGAGCCATATGGTTAGTCTCATTTTTTGTGTAGTAATATCACTAATTCACTAAATCAGTATTTACATAAATATAAAACTATAATTATTAGTTAATATAAATGTTCTATTTATTTTTTATCCATTCATGGCATGATATGGAGCCTCATGTGTGAGGTAAATTACTTGTACATATTACATAAATAAAATTATTAGTTAATATAAATGTTCTATTAAATTAATGGTTGATGAATACCAAAATTATTTGGATGTCACTGATATAATATTAATTAAGAATGAAATTAAAACAATAACAAAAGAGAGATCATCGTGGGTGAGGAAGAAACACGATCACCGAATCTTGCTACGATTCTGGATGAAAATGCAATAGGAAGAAGGGAGACCATATAGTATAGGTATATATAGAAATACGATTCCAATTATTTTTTAAAACCATCGTTATATCCATCTTTATTCTAATGGTTTTCAAAAATCCTTTGGTATATAATTAAATATCCCAATGGGTTTTTAAAACTTTTTGAGATTGGCTTGACATAAACTGCATATCCTAATGGTTATGCTGAACCATTGGGATATGAAAACATATACCAATTGTTTTTTAAAATAGATGGTATAGTCCCATGGGTATAGTCTGCCTTTCTATTAGTTATATTTGGGCCAAGGCTGTGTATACCATCAACTTCTAAGTTAATGAAGGAACTATTAGATGATTCACATATCTCGACATTCTCTATAAATTTATGGAGCACAATGATGTTTTAGGATCTATAAGATCATTATTGGTGGGAAAATATGTATAAGGGGATCGAATAATATACATCATGGTTTCTTTTATATCATCAAGTGATGGATGAAAGGAAAAAATCCGAGAGAATGATTCACCATTACACATACCTATAGGGAAATGGGAAAACATAAATGTGGAATTTTTCACTATTCTTATGAAGACATAGAGAGTAGATAATATTATTTTGGTTTTGGTGGATCTTCTTAAAAAATATTCTCACTTTATTTCAATCTGATATGACCTCTCACTCAAACAACATAAAAGGATATGCATTAGAGAAGTGGTGAAGCTACATGGAACATCACTATCGATTGTATCTGATTGAGATGCCAGATTTAACTCCAAGTTCTAGAGGAGTCTACAACATTCTCTAAATAATAATTTGAACATCATCACATCTTATCACCATTAAAATGACAGTTAAACTGATTAGTATGTCCATAAACTTCAGGACCTATTAAGGTCATGCTCAATGGACTTCAAAGGAGAGTGGGACCAGAATCTTCTTCTGGTTGAGTTCCCATATAATAATTATTTCCAATCAGGCCTAAAAATGGATCCCTATAAAGCCTTTGAGGGGAATAGGATTATAACACATGCATTATGGGATGAAGTTGGTGAAAACATACTATTGGGTTCTAAAATGGTCATGGAAATGGTAGAAAAGGTCTAGACCATTTAGCATCACATCAAGGATACCCAGAGCTAAAAAATATATCTTTACTGAAAATCATCAATGATACCAAGAGTTTGAGGTTATATATAATATATTCCACCTCATACATTCATGGAATAAATTCATAATATTTGTAAAGAAGGGAAAGATTAGTCCAAGATACATCAGTCCCTTTGATATCCTTGATCACATCGAAGCAGTGTCCTATTGACTAGAGCTCCCATATATTCTATCTCAAGTGTACTATTTGTTCCATGTATCACACTTTAGGAAGTACATACCAAACCCCTTACATGTTCTGAATGTTTCTATGGTACCGTTGGAGATTTCACTCTAATATGAAGAGTAGCTGATAAATTTTAGATCATGGAGAGAAATTTCTACAAAATAAGACAATGCACTATGTCAATGTTC
The DNA here is from genome assembly GCA_963277665.1 of Viscum album. Lineage (NCBI taxonomy): Eukaryota > Viridiplantae > Streptophyta > Magnoliopsida > Santalales > Viscaceae > Viscum > Viscum album. Next base: position 1,403,717,879 of record OY728164.1, on the reverse strand, counting down.
TATGGAGAAACAATTAGATTGAATATGCATTGGTCGAACCAGAGGGGGTAATGAAATATATTTACCCTCATCTTTTTTAGTGCATGAAATAAAAAATTGTAGGGAAAAAACATAACCAAAGGAAGATTGTAATGACCTAACCTTTCATAAATAAAATTCCATTTCTGGTTGAATTAAATTTCCTATTATGTATTATAGTTATAAATAATACATGCATATATTTTGTTTTACTATACCCTAATATATTTAAAATAATTTCAAGAAACATGACTGTTGATAATATAGATCTTGAAATATGATCATATGATTTGAATAAATATAGCGTTTTGAAAATTCTAATTGACATAGAGAAAGAAAATGATGGCCTCAACTAGTTTGATCATACCCTATGAAGCCCATTTATAGAAGATTTAGAGGAAGAAAACATAATTGTGACTTTCCATTGAAAATTTCCAAGATGATATCCAATAATAAAATCATGAGCAGAACCATTTAGTGGATAAGTTTAATCTCATCGAGAACACATACCACACCATGTGCACTGAACCACCCTATGAAAGTCTCACCATCATTAACCTTACCCTCTAAGAGTTTGATAGTGTAATAAAGATATATATACTAGGAACTTAATACTATGAATATTTATATTTTGTTTTCAATAAAATAATTCTTATATTTTCTTCTTATCACTGTTACTTTATAAATGATTTTGACTTTGATATGGTTAGACACAAATTGAATTTTTGTTTAATATGTGATTTAAATTGAGATATTCCTTTTGAAAAATTTATTTATTTTTAAAATAAATTAAATTTTAAAAAATAAATTATTAAATAATTTTTATAAAATATAAATGATAATATAATTTTTATAATGTCAAATGTGATTTTTATAAGGTTTTGAGAATAGTTAATATATATAAACTCAGTATATCTCAATAAATGTCAATTAATTTTTCATAAGTAAAAATTCACATATTTAGAAACATATTTTTATAAAATAAATATTTTTTTGTAATATTAGCTTTGAAATCATCCAATAGTTAGTTTTCAATAATCTTTTGATGCATCTGAATTTCTTGGTATAAATTAAATACGCTATAAACATATGGTGGGTATTATGACGTAATAATAACCCAAAAGTGATTTAATAAATTATATTAAGGGTATAAAAGACAATATATATGATTCCCCTTTAAAATAATGTTATTTTTTGGATATTTCAGTTATTTTATAAATCTTTATGAGTCCTCTAAATTATATATTATATTTTAGGGTTTTAAAATCATTTCATTAAGAACATGATTCACATCCACACCACCAATGGTAGAATATAAATAATTTTTTCCATTGGACTTATAAAATAATTCAAAACACTCCCATTTTGGTAGAAAAAATGGAAAAAAAACATGGTAATATTTCTTTTGAATATAGAGTCCAAAACCTTTGTTTGTTAAGTAATAAATAACTACCCTTCATTTCTTATATAAACCCACACAAACTCCTATTTCATATCACTAAAGAATTGTGTATCACGACCTTACTCTGATATATATTCTCTATAGTCCTCCCACGGTTACTCCTATCTCTCAAGAAGCTCCCCCCAATATTTTGGAATCACTCTCTCAAGGTAAGGGATCCTCCCCTTCCCCTCCAAATTCAAGAATCTTCTCCATTTTATACCTTTTATTTCCAGTTCCTAAAGTTTGGCGATGTTTCTTCACATCCCTTTTTTTAATATTTTATATAAAAATTGTTTTATATGCCTTTATCTCTTATGAATCTATTTTATGATCCTTTGAGAACTTTCATTATGCTGGCGAAATATTTCTGCAATTTTTCCATGCCAAACCATTGAATTGTAAATACAATCACTCATTCCGCTCAAGGGTATTCACCTATATATTACTATACATATTTTATTGGAGAAATACATTTATTTATTACACACTCCTTGATCTTGGAACTAAATGTGAGGAAATATGATCCTACCTTGAATGATATGTTTGGAACACTTGTAAATGTACATGATATGAAAGTAATGGGTGTTCCTAGAATTATATATATATATCTCCAATGCATTGGGTAATGGTTTAATATAATGAGACATCAGAAAAGGGATTATGGAGTGAACCTAATCCATAAAGGTAATTGTTACACCATGCTATAAGGTCTTATTATTTATCCTCTACCAATTTTTATGATGTCAAATTTAAAGTTGTTTCCACTTTTGAATGTTCCCTTTATGTTATCATGCTATATCATACCTCATTGTTTAGGTTTATGGTTCTCACCCCTATTATATTAAATTGATATTTCGTTTGGATTTTATGTACTAATTTATCATAATGATATTATATTTTTATTCCCTTAATAGGATTTATAGATCACCCCTTTTTATGTATATCCCCAAGTTATCCCCTGTAGTTTTAGAAGATTGATGATTTCAAAGATCATGTCAAAGATTTATTCAATAATGATGTTTTATCCCATGATCAAGATGTTGTGTTATGTACATAATTCACAAATACATAAGACATAATGATCTTATGGGATATATTATGTGTACTATTTTGTAATAAAACTTAAGTTAATTTTTAATAATGTCTAGGGTTGTCATACTACAGGGCTCTGCATCATCAACATAATTCTTACATATCGCTAACAACATCATTAAAGATTTAATCTTCAAAAATATGTGATACAACAATGATGTTCATCCTTGTTATTTTTGGATTAATTACCTATTGATTTATATTTTGATCATGAATTATTAAAATTTTATATATATGTTTTTCTAACACATTATTTGAATGGATTTATCTATTTAACCATTTTTGTTTAGACTGGATTATATATTGTGCTCTAGATTTCATCTACTTTTTCAGGTTTCCATGATAGTGATCGATTGAAAAGTTCACTATGGATATCAATGATTTCACTTTATTAATGTTACTTTTTGAACTATTTGTTTATGTTTTCATAGTAAGATGAGTATAGTATGGAGATTTGATGGCCATTCCAAATTGATAATTGAATAATCCTTTTATTAATATTGAATTGTGACATTGATGATTGAGACAATGATTTGTGTAAGTGAGGAATGTCCACAGTGGATTAAAAATGAATGATAAATTTTTTAATCCTAGGATAATAGCGGAGTCATGAGGGGATTGATGTACATCATGATGGATGATTAATATCTTATTTTCTATTGAGAGGAGGATGAAAATTGATTAATATAGATATTAACTTTGTGATCGATCCATGGATGGGGATTTGGGTTAGATTAGTTGGGGAATTAGAAATTTTTTTATGATCCAGGAAGGAAAAATTATTTTATTTGAAAAACATTATTATACATTTTGTGATCTATAAGAACACATTCCTTCTATTTTCTTTTCTATTGTGGCTAGGGATTTAAGATGAGGAAAATATCACACAACCATGTGGCAGACCCACATTCCGTATAACTCTACCTGGTGAGACAATCCATATATAGAGATTGTATCCCTAGGACATAAGGTAGTCCCACAAGACATGTTCCTTGGGAAGAATGTAGTGTCTAGGGATTTTTACATTCCACATCAGGTATGGGATACTTCCAACAAAGTAATTGGGAGTACACTAGATGTACACCAAGAGACACCTCATATAATGTTTCTGAGGTTCTATCTCTCATATCTCTTTCTTTGTGACTTAGAATTTGACCCATGAGTAGTCCTTATAGAGTAGAATTATAAATAGAACCTTGTGGATTTCTTTATTCATAAATCAATGATATAAAGGGAGTTATAATAGTTAAATTTATCCTTCCATAAAAGTTTCTTTACACTGTGACTTAAGTGTAATATCCAGAGTGGACTTGGGGTTGGAAACCCTATGAAGGCATGTAAATGTATGGGAATGGTCCCCTAAATCCTTTGTAGATATGATTCAGTATCCCCACCCTCCACCCACTCTGGTTTTTGTCTTCTATATTAACATTTAGTAGCCCACCGACCATGGAGTTCCTTAAGTAAGGAATGTGTTTCTTTTTATATATCTAATGAGGCTATGTTGGGTATTAGTACCAAGAAATAATATAGTCTTAGATTTATGGAAAGACACAATATCCTTATCTAGTAGTGACTATTGATATCTTCCTCTATATTTCTCTCTCCATGCAGTTACATTTTATTTATCTCTCATGTTTCTGTTCTATTCATGTGGGATCAGTTGACTATTTAATTCTATTAATTCCCCTTTTGGTTTTCTAGGTGGACTATTGGGAATGTATATACTCGCATAAATATGGTATATTCACACACATTCCATGCCCGATTAAGCTGATAGAAAATTAGATGGTGGATTTAGTGGGAATGGTGTTGGTGAAACTTAATAGTTCTTAAGGAAAGTGATATCATGATAGTGGTGGGTATCAAAGTTCAGGAGTAGGGTTCTACCTCTTTCTCTGTTTTTAGGATAGAACTCCCCATTATTTCAATTTGGGAATGTATTTTTCCCATATTATACTTTTCATATATATTTATTACTACACTCTACTTATTCATAGAGGTTATTAAATATGTTGTTTTATCTTGAGAAATATAATTTATATTATATTTTAAGGAAATGATGTACTTGAATGTGTGTGTGTGTACAATTTTATTAGGATAAACCTACCAATTGTATGATATGCATATATTATGCTATTATCTAGCTACTTGGATATTATTATTGTTCTGGGGGGTGTCACACATCGCTAACCACTCTTCCATGTAAGTCCTTGGTGGGTCAAGTCAAGACAGAGTGGTATCACAGTTGGTTTATTATTTGGAAAATGACTTAAGTTAGATGTGTTGTGAGAGTTGGTTTAGGAAATTAGGGCAATAGTGTTAAGGTATATCTATTTCCCCTTCTAGTAAAACTCAATGATGGTGTGGAAGGAAATGTATATATTCACCAGGACTCATAAAATCTATTTTTTAACTCAATTTGTTGAGATATTTGTTACAGGAAAACTAATGGTACACGCATCATATAAGAATGGTTTATTAATTTCCAAGTCCTTATTGTGTCATATATCTAGATATTATCATATAAACATGGAACATATTGTTATATTATTTAATACCTCCATTGTAATATCCAACTTGGATTTCGAGATAGGGTCATGATGATGACCAACTGAGTGATAACGATTCATCTTAGGGACATGATCATTAGGTGTTCCCTTCATGCAAGTAGAGATAAGTGCTTCCAGCCAATGACAGAAATGTAGACTCGAATGTAGGATATCAAGATGATGTTAATCTACATATTAACTAGCCTTTTATTATATTGGGACAAGGGGATGCTGCACACAGGCTGAATGCACTATGTGAGTTTCAGTGACAGAGCATGCTTAGGTTTCATGGTGAGAAAGAGTCTCAAGTATTAAATGATTTTCTTGAGCCGATCATTTTATTTTTCTTGCCTTTGAAGATACCAACCAATCATATCATTTCACATAAGACTAAACTTATTCATTGAGTAGTAGGGAATGGGTGGAGTCTTTCCACCCAATCCCATGATGAGATGACCCTCATGTGATCATAGTCTGAACACTTTTTCTATGATAAGTACATTCTTTTGAAATTTACATCTATATAAATCAGGGAGTTTATATACTTTCAAAATAGTCATATGACTATTATTTAATGTGAATCTAGATTCACCAGCCTCATATGATACTCTCTCAATATTTGGTGAGATGGATACTTATGGGTGTGAATGTTTGAGTAGTGCCTCCATAGGGACATTCAAGGTAGAGTGGTCTATATACTCATTCTTCCCTATTATAGGTTTCTAGAGTTGGATTTGGTGATAAAGGGATTCCTAGAATAAGAGCCTCATGTAGCTACAGATGTTAGTGAAAATCTTGGAGTATATTTGTTTCCTACTACTAATAGATATCGGGATTTAGTTTATTGGAAAAGTAATCCTTCCCCCAATCATGCTAAATTTCAATGATCAATAGTGCATGGATCCCTCTAGGGATCTAGTCAGTTGAAAGATAAGAAATTTTATGCTTTTAATAGGTGGGGTCACTTATTACACTATTACTCAACTGATCATTTTTATATGATGGATATGCAGTGGATGGACCACCGTGAAAGAGGAAGTATTGAGATTATAGATCTCACATGGGTGGTTAGGGTGGACCCTATGGTGGTGACACTACCATAGGAAAAATTGGATCCCTAAGATGTGTATTTATAATCAGAAAACGATACTAAGTCCAACATACACAACCACAACATGGTGGACCATATTTGGATTAGAGTGTGTGTGTCTATGGATGTTCTCATTTACAATATATGGAGGGATATGTTCAGGTTGTACATGAGATGATTCAATGTACAATTTCAATATTCTATAAGTTATAACTAATACTTATATAATTCAGTTCAAGTAATTTTTTCATCACCTAATCCCTTGTTTGAGAGCTTAAGATTCATATGATGTTTTTAACCCATTAGTTATGGATGTAGATTCTTACAGTAAGATATTGCAATATTTCACTCATCTACCAATAGTAATAGATAATTCTTGGTGAAGAGTTATTCACATGGAACCTCTATGTAGATTCAATGAATTCATATTAAATTGTTCTAGGTATGGACTAGTTTTCCATGGGGTGTGCCTAAATAGACTATTAGTGTAGAAGAGGTAGGTTACATGTTGAAAATGTGATGATATACCACTTCATTAGAAATAGGGACCTTCTTGTAGAGTGAGTGGGACTCATGAGAATGATGTTTCAACCAATATTCCATATGTTGGAAAGTTTATCCCTTAGTAATTTGAGTTCCTCTGATACCTATCATCATATAGTAGTTAATGAGGACATAGAGGTCTTACCAAACATGTCTCAAAACTACTTCCATATCAAGAGATCAGATTATAATTTTAATTGAAACCTTAAACTAGACCGATATCATTAATAGAATATTTGATAGCCCCAATGAGCTCTATGATTTTATGGTGTATGTGAAGTACCTTCAAGAGAAAGATTTAATCAGACATAGTGGGTCCCCTTAGTAAGATATTTCATTGTTTTCTAAGTAGGTGAATGGGGTCTTAAGGTTTTGTTTTGATTATTGTCACCTAAATCAGGAGATGAATAAGAACACGAACCCCTTTCTAAGTAATAGTGACCACTACAACTAGATGAATTGTGTTAGTTGCTTCTCAATGATTAATCTCTGGTCCAGCTACTACTGGTTATGGGTTTTGGAGGACATTCTAAAGATGGAATTTTGACATCTCTATAGGCCCAATGAGTTTATGGTGATTCCATTTGGTGACATGAATTCAATTATTTTCTTTATGGGACTTATAAACTATATATTTATGCATTTTATGGACCATTTCATGGTTCTCCTTCTCAACAGCATTATCATTTTATTTTTTCAAATAAAGAGCACATAGAAATATTGATGATAGTATTTCACATCCTTTGGTAGCACAAGTTATATGATCATCTTGGAAAGTATCTATTCAAGATTATAGAGTTTCACTTTATAGGTCAGGTTATCTATCATCATTTTTTAGCTATGGAGCATATAAATATTGAGGTAGTACCATCTTGGGGAACACCCAAGATCATGTATGCGGCGAAATGTATTATTTTATTAGTTGGTTACTATAATAGTTTAATGGAATAATTTTAATGGATTGCATACCCTTTTACTGCCTTAAATTGAAAAGATAACTTATTCTCCTGGACCGTGAATTTTTAGAAATTACTTTTGGATTATAATTAGGTGTTTACAGTCCTCTTATTTTGAGACAATCAAATGAGGGTGTTGATTATGCAGTATTATGAGATGCCTCTATATATGTTCTTATTATGTATTGATGCAGATATGGATAGTGATAACATGAAAATATATATAGTTGATACATCATGAGTAGAACTACCTCACCCAATAATTATATAAAGATACAATGGAATTCACCTTAATGATATGGAGGCCTTATCCTCTAGGTAAGGAGATTATATATTACTAATACCACTAGAGTATTAGCTATATCTTTTCCCATATATACCTCATACTTATATAGAGACATTAGATGGTGTTTCTATAGGATTATGAATATGAGATAACCATTAATATAGGGATGGGAAATGGGTTGGTTTTTGTCCCAAATAGGAAATCATGGTCTTCTATGAATATGAGGTGCTAGATCTATTGGCTGTTTCCTAGTTTCCCCTCATAGAGATGATATAGACAACTTGTCTCCAATTGATGGTAGTAAATCCACACATTATTCAGTGTGTGATATATGATAAAATGGGATAAATCAATTGAAAAGTAGTATGTCACTATATATTCATCGGAGATGCACCATATGGATTTTCTAAAGGTGGCAAGAATGCCATTTTTTTCAAGGTTGGACAGTGGTTTCAGTCACATTAATAGAAGAGGTTCTGAGAGAGTTTCTTGGATCCTCTGTAGGGGTACATATTAGAGTGGAATATATGTACTATGGCCTTTATAATTATTTTTGGTTGTCATATTGGAGGAGATGTGTTGTTGAGATTGTTTCTGGATGCATCACTTTTCAATAGGTGATGACATATTGTCATGTTCTAGTTGGTTTGACTCAATAAATTGAGGTCCTCTAAGGTATGTGGTATATAATATTGATGGATTTTTTTCATGGGTATTATTCCAAAATCAATAGTTCATGATGATATTTGGTTATTGTTGATCAACTTATATTGTCAACTAACTATCATTCCCTTTGGGATAGGAGTTTGAACGAAATTTTGGGGAACTTGTATATATGAGAGATCATCTGACATCATGGGTTACCATAAATTATTGTCTCTAAACATGATTCTTAATTTATAATGTGGTTATGAAGATGTTTGTAATATGATTTTAGGACCCATTTATATATGATCATGATGTTCCACCCCCAAATAGTTAGACAGATAGAATGAACCATCTAGGTTTAAGAGGATACACTAAGAGACTACATGTTAGGCTTTGGTAATAGTTTGGATGATCATTTTTTACTGGTATATTTCTTTTATAATAAAATTTACCTCCCCAAAATCAGTATGTAACCATTAAAAGATCTTTATATGAGACCGTATAGGTAAACCATGTTCTAGGCGGAGATAGAAAATTTATCTCTTGTGTGAATAGAGTAGTAGTATGTGATGATGATGAATGTTCTAGTGATTAATGAGTGAATGAGGAAATATAAATTTTGAAGTAAATTTTATTAATATCGATTACATAATAAGTTTTTCAAGGGTTTGGTTGGGGTTACAAGCCATCCTCGAGGTTCTCTAGGTCGTTCTAGGACCATAATAAGGTTAGATATGTTTCTTATCTCTAGTATTTAACCCCATAGATGAACTGGGCATATGAAATCATCTATATGTCATATATAAGAAGATACATGTATAACATATCACATGTTATTTTTTGATATGAGTATGATATTTAATATTGATCCACCTTTTCAAAGTGTCGGATGGCCATCAAAGATACGTAAGAGAGGTTCCTTTGGGGGAAATCCATTCCACTATTGTGAGTTCTTTAGTAGAATGGGAACCACCATGAGATCTCATGTGAGAGTGAGAGTTAGATGTGTTGGGAATGTGTTGTTCTAAAAATACTCATTGAGTTCTTATTGATTTTGATTCCCATAATTCCCTTGTTTATTTTAATAATGAATTTAATTTAATTATTTTTCAGGATTATATTTCATGGTAGATTTATTTTATTCTAAAGTTATTTTTTGGTAAACATTATTTAAAAAAATTTCTAGAAATGGTTTTAAGTTGTTTGGAAACACAATTCATACCATACATTTGTAAGTGGAACATATGTTTCCAAACACTACTTTTGGTAAGGAATCATACTTTTATACACAACATTTGTAGTTAACATATAAATTAGGTACCCTATACTATAGTAAAAGTATGGATCAGGAACATTACGTTTGGACTCAACCATTCATTTGAGGGACAAACTTGTGGTTCAATAATGAATCATTTTGGATTCATTCAAAAGTTTTCAATCATAATTTCATAAAAATTCCTTATGTTTCACTTAGTTAAATGCGGAGTTTAAATTATATATATTTTCTATGATTTTAGTTACAATATCATGGGATTAAATATCTCATCTTACTCTATTTAAATACCAATTAAAAGTCTCACATTCAATCAATTAAGTCATTTCTATTTCTAAGAGAAGTTATGATTTTATTTGAATATTCATAGTTCAAATAATCATGATTTATTTGGAAATATTTTTTGATCTATTTAACCTAAATAAAATAAAATTTTCTTTTTAAATATCAAGAATTTCAATATTCAAAATTTTTTGTAATTTTTATTTATATCAGAGTCTTTACAATTTTGAACAGATGCATTTTAGAGATATATATGGTTTGATATTTTGTTTTTTTATTTTTGTTCTGTTGTTGCTATTGAAATATTTTTTTATTGTATTTATTAAAAAAATTTGCAACCAGGACCTTTTTAGATATGTTTATTCATGAAAGCTATAATATATGAATAATAATATCCAATATATTTCAATTGATGTTGAAACTATGAGATTAATTTGTTTCTTAAAAAATCAATCAAAATTTATTTCATTGAGTATTATCTCTCATACTCAGTCATGATGGAGTGTTAGATTCTCATATTGAGATATGGATTTAAAGGTTTCATATAAATTTTTTTAATTTTTGTAAGGTTTTAACCTACTACACTTAGTTGTGGAGGAATAATGATAAGATGACCTACTTATTGAAAATCACCAACTCATTAAGAGAGTGTTGGTGGAGTCAACTAATAGATCATTATAACAAACCTTCTCCTTATTTCACACTTAAACATGATTTATTAAAAAAAATCACACGATACATCATAGAATATTGAGTGGTCTAGGTTATTTGGGATTAATAATATTACATAACAATATATAACAAAAAATACAACATCTTTATTGAAAAATTCTTTTACATGACCACAACATTCTTTCGTACTTAGCATTGCATGGGATAACCTGAAGAAATTCGTAAGGAAATGGTGATCTATAAATCCCAGTAAGGAATTATAAAACAAATAACATCAATAATATAGTTCATGATAAAAAATATGTATATCAATGGATCAGAAGATAAATATGAACATAAAGTCATGATATAGCATGATTATCATAACATGGAAATGTGGAAAACAACATTTAACGAGATATTAGCATGATCCAAGGTTCATTTCACATGGACCATGAGTAAACCTTCATTTCACTTAAATTATAATGATTAAACCCTCATTTAACATGAGATATCCTAATACTATCAATTACCCTTTGTATTGAAGTGTTATAAGGGTGAACCCTTCTTGATCATTTAATTTCATGCATAAGTGTTCCATATGGACCATATAACATGGATTCATTAAACATAATCATTTATTATGCAATAAATAAATGTTTAATTACTAAATGAAACTATTTAATCAATAAGAAAATGAGAATAATGGTTAATACCCTTGATAGAGAAATGGGCATGGTATTCATGACACAATGACTTTAGCCTCGAATATCTTGGTGTAATTTCAGCAGCATAACCGCATGACATAAGAATTCATAAAAATGGTTAATGAGAGATAAAGGGGTTTTTCATCATGTTTACATGAAATTTAAAGTAATTGGGTAATATATATACATTTCTTGACATATTTAATGTAACTTATATTCATAATACAAAAAAAATGCTTGAATGTAAATGAGGAGAGAGAAATCTATTATGGAATTTTGGCATGGAAACCGGTGTACATGGGAGAATTTAATGAGAGAGAAAGATGCATCTCATCATTAAATCATAAGAAGAGAATTATAGGGGTTATAATAAATCATACCATAATATTTTTAATTGAAAATAAAAGGGTATAGAAATATAACGAATCTTGGACAAAAATGTGAGAGGAAGAAATCCATTACTTTGAAGTGTGATCCCAAAGGATTGGGAGAGGCTTGACAGAGGCTTATTTGGAGATTGGGGTCCTTTGAAGGATTATAGAGATTGGAGGTAAGGTTTCTTTCATGCTCCAAATGGTTTGAGTGAATAATAATGGGATATTGAGTGGGTTTATATACGAAATGAGAGGGGATTCTTTATTATTTTGGTTTTTGACACTACACATTAAACTAATCAAAACCACAAACCATACCATGATTTTTACCCATGGTTATTTTTAAATCAGTGTGGAAAACATTATTTTATATTTCAAATGTCTGAAATTATTAATATATTAGGCTTTCTTATGTGGAGGGGGGTCACACTCTCAAGGAAATCATTTTAAAACGATAAAATGTTTTATAAGTCTTAGAGGGTACACCAAGGCATTGTAAAACAAATCAAACAAATATTAAATCCCATTATTTTAAATTTAAAGCATATATTTTCCTAATACCCTTTTTGTATTATTTTATTACATCTCTATTGGGTCATTATGATGTCATAAAACACATTATATATTTAAACGATATTTAATTTTTACCCAAACATTCGACTGTCTCAGAAAATTATGACAAATTCACTTTTGGATAAAATTGACATTCTGATTCCAAAAACAAGATTCATTTTATCTAAATAATTTCTAAAATATGGTAATTTTTTCTTTTAAAATAAAAACTAACATTTATCCAAAATTCATGGGTTTTGAAAAAAAAATCTTTCAAACCTTAATAAAAATTACAATTGTATTTATAAAAACTATATGATCGTTTATATTTAATAAAAAGTTATTTCGTAATAATATTTCCTTAAAATATAATTTAAATAAAAAATCTATTAATTCATCAAAATATATTTCATAATTGAATATTAACTAAAAGTACTATTTGTGATTTAAAAACTGTTTACAAAATAAATGTGTATTATTTATACAAAAAATAAAGCACACAATCATGGTGCTAGGGTATTTTTAAATATCCTCTTATAACACCCACATAATACCTAAGGGTATGTTGTTCGATTGTTAAAGACTCTAGGAGTGGCTCAGATAACATCGCTCGGTGGGTAATCTCTATTAACATCCACTTCTATCGTAGGCGTTTCCATTAAAGATTACCATGTTGAAGCTCTTCGGATTGGTCAAGAGCAAAGACCAGTGATGCCACCTCCATTATGAGCATTGAAAAATGTGATTCATATGGATCAATTCTACTAGATGAGTCCATCACTTCCTTTTATGAGTAAACTGGATTTGTTAAAGCCCTATATTTATACTAATCATATGATCATATTTCAATATCTATATTAGCAATGGTAACAATTCCCAACTATGTTTTGAAATCCAAAAACATAAAACCAAGGATGTTCATATTTTATATAACCATTTTAAAAATTAAGATATTTAATTATATCAATAGTGATTTTCATTAATAAAATTTTAGGACATTACAATATTCCCCGTTAAGAAATTTCACCCTTGAAATTTACTTTTACCATAATAATATAGATGAGGGTAACTCTGCTTCGTCACTTCCTCTAATTCCCACGTTGATTCCTAAAACTTGTGGTTTTTCCATAACACCTTGACAAGGGGCATTGTCTTATTTCGTAGAACTTTTTCCATATGATCTAAGATCTTCACTGTCTTCTCTTCATAGGATATGTTATTTTACAAAGGTACCAACTCTAGATTGAGTACATGCGATGGGTTAGGTATGTACTTTCTCAAGAGTGATACATGGAATACATCATGTACCTGAGATAGGTTCAGTGTTACTGCTAGTAGATAGGCCACTACTCCAATGTGATCAAGGATCTCAAAAGGGATAATGTACCTTGTAATAAGCTTTACCATCTTTCCAAATCTCATAAATATCTTCCATTGTCATATATGAAGGAATACCATGTCTCCAACATCAAACTACAGGTATCGTCGATCATTATCAGTATTTCTCTTTTGTCGACTTTGAGCAGCTTCAATGTGTTGCTGGATAGCCTTAACCTTCTCCACTATTTCTTCGACCATTTCTAGACCTAGGAGTTTCTTCTCCCCAACTTCATCCCAACATGTCGGTGTTCTGTATCTCTTCCCTTACAAGGCTTTAAAAATATCCATTTGGATGCTTGAGTGAAAAATATTATTGTAAGAGAACTCAACTAGTGGAAGATGTTTATCCCGCCCTATATTGAGGTTCATTGATAAATCTCTCAACATTTCTTCACGTTTATGGATAGTTTGCTTAGATTGGACATCTTTTTGAGGATGATAAGCCATACTAAAGTTCAGATCATTATTCGGATAATTTTGAAGACTATTCTAGAATATAGAGGTGATTATTAGATCTTGATCAGATATAATCGATAAGGGTACACCATGAATCCTTACCACTTCTCTGATGTATATATGTGCTAGTTGATCCAATGAGAAATCCTCTCAAATTTTAATGAAGTGTGCGGTCTTTGTAAGATGATCCACAACAACTAAGATAACATTGTTTCCTTTGGATTTCTTCGTAAGTTGGATGACAAATTACATCACGATGTTCTCCCATTTCAACATTGGTATGGTTAATGTTTTTGTCGTCCCCTTATACTTCTTCCTCTCAACCTTCACTTGCTGAAATACCAGGCACTTTGATGGATATTCAGCAATCTCCTTCTTTATGTAATCCCACCAATAATTCTCTCTGTGATCATGATATATCATTGTGTTTCTTAGGTGAATGGAGAAATTTTAACTATGCGAATCATAAAAAATTTCTCCATTAAATATAGATTTTATGGAACACAATGTATTGAACTAAATCTCATAGTTCCTTCTTTATTAACATTGAACTCCGAGGATTTCCCTTTTTTGATAGTTTTCACTTTATTCTGAATTCACACATCATCCTTCTGATAATACTTTAAACTTTCCAAAAGAGATGGTTGAGCAAGAATTTGTGAAAGGATTGATGATATTCACTTCTTTATGACTCCCATGTACATATTCATCAATTCAAATAAGATTGGATCCTTTTCATTTCTCGTCAATGATAGAAATCATGGGTCCAATTTACTTGAAGCATATGCCCCATTTTTCACTTTCACAGGGTGGTAATGGATTGAGAATTCATAGTCTTTGGTCACCTCTAACTATCTTCATTGTCACATATTCTACTCTTTCTATGTGAATATATACTTGAGGATATTTTGGTCTGTATATATTTCACACTTCACCCCAAAGAGGTAATGTCACCAAATTTTTTAAGTGAAGATCACTGTAAGAAACTCTAGATCATGTGTTAGATTTTTTTCTCATTAACATTCAATTTCCTTGAAGCATAGGCAATATCTTTTTCATTTTGCATCAACACATAGCCCAGGCCCTTCTTTGAAGCATCACTAAATACCAAATAAAATTCTACACTTGGGGGGTAGTGTGAGCATGGGTGCAGTGATATTACTCTTTTTCAAATCCTTGAATATCTCTTCACATTCATCACTCCAAGAAATCATGACTCTGTTCCGAGTTAGCATTGTAAGAGGGTTTGAAAAATGTGATAAATTTCTCACAAATATGAGATAATATCTATCTAACCCTAGGAAGTGAAGGATATCTATCATCGATGTTATCCTCATCCATCCCTAAATTTCTGTTGACATAGAGAGATCTACGGATATCCCAATGCTTATAATTATATAACCCAAGAATGAGACTTACTTCAATCATAACACGCACTTGTTTTACTTTTCATAAAGCTTTTCCTTTAGCACAGTCTCTCGTACAATTCATAGATTCTTCATATGCTCCTCCTTGGTTTTGGAGTATATTACAATATCATCTATAAAGAATACCAAAAATTTGTTGAGGTAATCTCTAAAGACTATTCATCAAGTCCATTTTTAGATCATTAGTGAGTCTGAAAGGCATTACTATGAATTCATACTACATGTGCCTCATACAATAATCAGTCTTGGGGATATCCTCATTCATCCCCATTACTTGTTAATATCCCTACCGGAGATCAACCTTGGAGAAGTATTATGCTCCACGTAGTTGATCGAAAAATTCATCAATTCATTTTAGAGGATACATGTTCATTATCATGATTTTTTGATCTCACGATAATCAATACAAAGGTGCATAGACCCATTCTTCTTCTTGATGAACTGGAATGCATCACCCCATGGTGAAACAATTGGGAGTATAAACGTTTTATCCAGATTCTCCAATGTTTTTTTCTTAAACTCATCAAGATCCACATAAAACATTCTATACAGAGTCTTGTATATTTCCAATGCTCTAGGTATAATATCAATCTAGAATTCAACATCTCTTCTATGAGGAAGACCAGACAATTCCTTGGGAAACATTTTGGCGAATTCCCTCATAATAGGCATGTCTTCAAGGATGGTTTCTTCCTCAGACTCAATCATCTGAGCAAGAAACGATTTCTCGTAGGGTAGTAATATCCATGCTTGAGATTATGATAGTAATGAAGATTCATCCTCCTCCTTGCACTTGTATATAATCAAAGGTTGATTTTCCATATGGAGATTGATTTCCCTCTAACGGAAATTTATGTTGGCTATATATAGGGAAATCGAATCCATGCCAAGAATTTGATAAAATTCTACTATGGGGAGTATGAAAAGTTTCACCAGGTAGTTTAATCCAGAAATTGTGACAAGGTAGGAGTTATATTCATGGGTTGTAATGATTGGAAAATTTTTCATTCTCACTGAAATCTCTACTTCCATGATTTGTGGTGATGTTGGGATTCCTTTACTAAAATTTTGGGATATAAAAGAATGTGTAGAACTAGAATCAAAATGTATGTACACTATTCTTGAATGAATAACTATCATACCTATCACCACTTTGTTTTTGGGGTTCTCTTCGGTGGTAGAAATGGAAAAAGATCACCCTTGCTGCCTTGGAGGTTGTTGGTTGACTTCGAAACCCCCTGTCTTAGGAAATAGGTTTTCAAATTTCCATGGTTATTTGATGTTGAAGAAATGAATAGTGTCTTGAGGTTCAAATGGTTCATTCCTCTTATATATCATAGCAGCTGGTTTTTTATTTCGACAATTAATAGCCAGGTGCCCTTATCTTCCACACCTACAACATTTCCACATCCCCTTCAGGCAATTTCTGGGGTGCTTCTTTTCAGCTCCTTTGGCAAGTGGGGTGCTGGAATTTCTTAGCACCATTGGATTTATACATTTTACCTCCAAAATTAATGTCCACCTTACACTTCATATCCCCATGATAACCCTGAGATTATTTAAGCTCCTTTTTGTCATTGAGAGCACATCGAACAATTTCCTCATAGCTCTCGAAGTCAAGGATCTCTAGATATTTTTGTAAGATAAGTTTTATCCCACCAAATAAGAGGTCAACTATACATTAAAAAGTAACACCAAAGCTGGAGGCATATCATGAAATCCATGTGAATTTTTCCTTGTATGCTCTAATGGATTCTTCCTTTTTTTCTTGAAGGAAGCGAAGCCCCTTTCCTTTTATTTTCAGAGGGTGTGAGGAATATATTTATCGAATTTTTTTTGAGAAATAATTCCATTTTAATGCCTCAATCTCCTCCCTAGGCTTCATATTTTTAATCAATGTCTACCATTGATAAAATTTAACCTACATATGATAACCATCCAGAAAATCCTTCTCCTTTTCAGAACATCAAAAGATGTAGAATATCTTTTTAATAGAGTTGACCCATTGTTCGGGAATTGAGGGATCAAATGATCCATTAAAATTAGGAGGAATTTGTCTCATGAAGGTCTCAATTATGACCTTTTCTATCTTAGAGGTGGTTGAACATTCCTCTTAACCCATAATTCTTTTCAAAACATGAGTTAACTGAGAGATTATCATGACAACGTTTTCGATTCCTACTCCCATCGGATTGGGTTTCTCATTATTACAGTCATCTCCTTGATCTTCTCATCGGTTATTAGCCCAAGTCCTCCTATTACTAGACATTGGCTAGAATAATAGGAATTTCTGGGGTAACACATAAAGGGTAATCTAATGACAAAAATAGATAACTTTTAAATTACATTTATTTCCTTTACTTATGAATTTATAGGATTCAATCTATGTTATCCATGATCTACATCCCAAATTATTTTCCTCATGGAATTTTATTAATTCCACTAATAATGGTTCATACCAAGATTCTGAATTTAACAAAGCATATCCCCTAGTAGTGTCATAACCAAGAGTGCTGCAAGGCCCGTTATTGTGCTCCGGTTCCCATTCGAGTCTAGCAAAAAGTGGCGTTTCTGGGTTTTACTCGTAGATTCAAATGTGCATAGCTACCTAGACTTGTTCATATACCAAAAGGGATGTATTTTCTTGATAAACCACTTAATATATACTAAAAAAAATTTAGGGACGTTTTTATTATTCTTATTCTTATCCATATGGCTTTCACTAGGGTTTTCTAATCCTAATCCCATAAATAACTAAACATATCCTCTAATAGCAACTATAAATCCCTCCTCTTAATTTGACACTTTAACATGATTTATTATATAAAGTTTTCACTTAATAATACATATAATATAGATAGGTATAGTTTGTTAGTGGCTTTGTAACATTATATAACAACTTAGAACATAAAACACAATATCCTCATTGAAAACTTCTTTTACCTGAAAAAAACTTTCCTTTGTACTAAGCATTGCATTGGATAACCTGAGGACATGCATAAGAAAAGGGATAGCTATAAATCCTAGTAAGGGAGTAAAAAATACGTAACATTAAGAATATAGTTCATGATATGCAATATAAATATCAATAGAACAAGAGAAACATGAACATAAAGTCATGATATAGAATTATTATCATAACATGGAAATGTGGCAACAACATTTAACATGATATTAGAATGAGGAAAGGCTCATTGCACATGGATAATGAGTAAAACCTCATTGAACTTTAAATATCATGATTAAACACTCATTTCACTTGATGTATCATGATACTAGTCTTTACCCAATGCATTAGAGAACTATCATGGTGCACCCTTCATAATCTTTTCATTTCCTGCATAAGTGGGCCACATGGATTCATTATACATCATCATTTATTCCATTATAAGGGAATTTGGAATTCATGCATAAAACTCTATAATCAATAACTAAATGTTCATAAATTTTAATATCCTTTATGGAGAAATGGGTATGGTATTCACTACAAAATGACTTTGGCTTGGAAAATCACAGTGAAATTTCACCAGCATAACGCTGTGACATAAGAATTCATAAAAATGGTTGATGAAAGAGAAGGTGGTGTCTCATAATATGTACGTTAAATGGATAGTATGTGGGTCATATACATACTTGTCCCAAAATATGTAATAGAATTTATATTCATAATATAAAATAATTTCTTGAATGTAAATTTGGAGACAGAAATCCCTTACTGAATTTTGGCATGGTAACAGGTGTACATGGGAGAACTTAATGAGAGATAAATGGGTATATAATAATTAAAAAATAAGAAGGGAAGTATATGGGAGGTGATAAATCATACCCCAACATTTTTAATTGAAAATAATAGGGTATAACAACATAAATAAACATGGATAAAAATGAGATAGGAAGAAATCCCTTATATGGAAGTGTGATCCCAAAGGCTTGGGAAAGGCCTGAGAGAGACTTTTTGGGAGTGTGGGGTTCCTTGGGAGGACAATAGAAAGAGGAGGTAAAGTTTTGTTTAAGCTAAAAACTTTTTTAGTGAAGAGTAATGTGATATTGAGTGGGATTATATAGGAAAGGATAAGGAATTATTTATTATTTAGATTTGGAAACTACACATTAAAATAATCAAAACCACAAACCATACCATGGTTTTTGCCCATGCTTTTTTCAAAGGGGATTGGAAGACATTATTTTATAAGTCCAATTTTCTAACTTATTAAAATATTAGGATTTCTTACGTAGAGGTGAGTCACACTCTCAAGGAAATCATTTTAAAATAATAAAATGTATTATAACTCTTGGAGGGTCCACTAAGGCATTGTAAAATAAATCAAACAAATCTATAATCATATTATTTTATAGGTAAAACATATATTGTTCTAACGTATAATTTATATTATTTTATCACATCAATATTGGGTTATTATGATGTCATAAAACACATTCCATATTAAAAATGTATTTAATTTTTACCCAATCATTCAACTATCTCAGGAAATTATGAGAAATTCAATGTTTGATAATTTGGACATCCTGATTCCAAAAGTAATATTCATTTTATCTAAATAATTTTCTAAATATGTCAGTTTTTATTATAAAATAAAAACCAATAATTATAGGAAAATCATGGGTTTTGAAAAAAAGCTTTCAACCCATAATAAAAATTACAATTGTATTCATATAATTTATATGATCATTTAAAATTAATAAAAACTAATTTAGTAATAATATTTTATTAAAATATTATTTAATTCAAAAATACATTAATTCATTAGAATATATTTCCTAATTCAATATTAACTAAAAAATTATTTTTTCTTTAAAAACTATTTACAAAATAAATGTGTATTCTTTACTCAAAAAATAATGAACACAAACATGGTACTAGGGACTTGTTGCATATCCACTTATAACACCTGTATAATACCTTAAGGGTAAGTTGTGTGATGGTGGCAGACTCCTGGTGTGGATCGGATAAAATTGCTTTGGTGGTAATCTCTATTAACTTCAACTTCTCCCTTAGGAGGTTCTGTTCAAGATTAACATGTTGAAGCTAGGCATGGTCTTGGTCAATATCGAAGGATAGTGATGCCAAATTCTTTCTGAGATCTGACAAATGGGATTCATATGGATCAATTCTACCAGATGAAGCCATTTCTTCCTTTTTTGAGGAAATTGGATTTTTTAAAGCGCTATGTTTATACTAATCATGTTATCACTGTTCAACAACTATATTAGAAACAGTAACAATTCTTAATGTTATCTTGAATTCCAAAAATATAAAACCAAGGAACTGCATAATTTATATAACCATTTTACATAATAATATATTTAATTAGATCATGAGTAATTTTCATTAATAAATGTTTGGGTCTTTACAATCATTGTGCCTCAAACAACTAAAAATTATTATTTTCTTCTTCACTATTTTCCACTACATTGATTTCTTAAAATAGATAATGTTCTATATCTTCATAATATAAGAAAAGGGATAAAATTTTGGTTTTTTTAAATTATTAAAAGGACACAATTCACCCCCTGTGTATCTTCATGTTATTCTAACATAATATTCAGTATCATATTATTTATTTTTGAATAATTCTGATAATCTCTAGTGTAATCATCTAAAAGTTATATACAAATATAGATGTTAATGGAAGAACTAAAAGAAGTAATGTCCATGATCACATCCACATACATCGATGGAGAAATATATGTCCTTTGGAAATAAAGGATGACTATCTATTTAAAGAATCATGGGTTAAAAGTCTATATGATGATTGTAAAAGCTTATTCAATTCTGGGAGAACTAGAAAAGTGGGAATCTCTAAAGAAAGATATGTATGATGTTAACTCAAGATCCATGATTAGTATTATAAGTTGAATTGGTTCCGATGAATTTTATCATGTATCTCTATGTTCAATTTTGTATAATATTTGTAAAAAACCATAGTTTCTTATGATGTAACTATAAATATTAGGAAATTAAAATATAACATATCAAAGAAAAAATTTGACACCTTAAGAATGTATTATGGTGAATGAATCACTCAGATGAATGTCAGATTGACTAAAATATTCAATAGTGTTACTACCTTGGGTGATCACATTATTCAACTTGATAAAGCTTTAAAATTTCTAAGATTCATGACCTCTAAATGGAATGGGATAACTTCAACAATAAAATAATATACTCTTATCACAAATATTACAATGAATGAGTTTATTGGTACTCTTACGATGTATGAAGTAGAAATTCATGATGAAGATTGAGATCATAGTATGATAAAAATGGAAAATACCAACCATAAAGTTAATTCTAAAAAATATGAAAAAAAATTCAAAAGAAAAAGTTGTATTCAAAATAAATTTAGAGTAAATAGATTCTAGAATAGAACTATCAAATCTAGATAGAAGATTAAAAAAATTATAATAATAAATAAGGATTAAAATAGACTTCCAACTATATCAATTAATATGGTTAGTGTATAAAGAAGTTAGATTCTATGAATGCTGATTCTGATGCTTTCACTGGGGTGCATGCATCCATCTATTTCTGGATGAGGATGCATTGTTTATTTCCTCGCATTCCCACTTTCCAAAGGTGGGTGGCATTTGTCGCTTATTCAGGGATGTTTTCTCCTTCATCAAAACAGGATGATGGGATGTCGTTTCTTCCTTCTGTGGATTCATCCTCAGAAATCATCACCTAGTCTGGGTCACCCTTATCAATTAAGACGTTCTTAAAACTCTTCCCAGTGAGATATATTCATAGATGCCGGTTAATTACATTTCTTCTGTTGGGATATTCCAAGAGGTCAAGCTAGGGTAGAAACCTTCAGTCCGGATAGTAGTCACATTGTACATTACTGGTGTGTCTGATCGTTGGAACACTAGCACGGCTGGGTTTCTTCCCCTTATTATATGGAATCTTAAGTGTGTGGAAGCTCGAGGCATCCCAAATTGAATGCGGGGAATTATATTCCATAGGTATATCTTTAGGGTTTTCCTCCCCTTTCCCATGTTTAACACAGGGTATGCCACAATTTTAATGTCAAGCGAAGACAGATCGGACTAATCGTAACACTGACTAGAGTGGATCTGATGGGTGCAACCCCTACAGGTAACACTTATTCTAAGAGGATAATTGACGTGATCTCACTGGGATGTGGTGTCCCATGTAAGAATCAAGATGGACAACGAATGGTTATGTGAAGTTAATGGAGGATGAGATGGAGTCAACTCGAGGGTGATGGTGATGTTGGGCATGATCATCAAATAGACCTCCTACATATCCCAGTGGTAGGGGATCAAAGTCCACGTAGTTCATGATGGCTTATAGGATCAGGGTGTGTGTAGAGGACAGCGACCTGATGGTATATTGGGGCATATATGTTCTTAGCAGCCCGAGGTTTGTTTGATGCCACTAGGACGGACCAGAGATATGGGTCCCAGTGGATGGGATGACAATGGCTTACTGCTAGGTTTGGGTTGGAAACATCTTACCACTGAATGGGGATCACAAAGGCTTACCACTGCATGTGGTTTACAAAGGATTACTACTAGGTAGGGGATCACAATGGATTACCACTAGATGGGGTTTAAAATGGCTTACCGCTTGATGGGGGAACATCATATTACTGTTGGATGGGGTTGAACCTCATAGAGGCTTGCTACGTACCCTATCTAGGAGACATGGATCAAATCCCTTGTAGTTTGAGTGGGTATCGTTTAAAGTCATGTTGGATGAAAAGGGGCATACAGTTTAAAGTCATGCAGGACGAAGATGAACCAACATGAAGGGGGTCAAAATAACATGATGTTGAGATTGAACCTTTGTGAGGCATTCTACATACCTTGACATTTCTAGGATCAAAGTCTACATAGTTCGGGAGGTGTTGGTGAACCAAAGTTAAGATGGTCAAGACTAATGGTTTTTTGGATTGAACCTCTAGGAGGCTTACTACATTCCTTTCCTTGGTAAGGATCAAAGTTCGCATTGTTTGGGAGATGTTTGTGAACATATGTGAAGATGTTAGGGAATAATGGTTGTTGGGATTGAAGCTCTGGGAGGCTTCGAACATAACTTTCATTCTCAAGGATCAAAGTACACATAGTTTGGGATATGTTGTTGAACCGATGCGAAGATGGTTGGGACCAATGGTTGTTGGGATTGAACCTCTGCGATGCTTCCAACATACCTTTCCTTGGAAAGGATCAAAGTCCACATAGTTAAAGAGATGTTGGTGAACCGACGTGAAGATGTTAGGGACCAATGGTTATTGGGATTGATCCTCTGGGAGGCTTCATACGTACCTAGCCTTAGCAAGGATCAAAGTCCATGTAGTTTTGGAGATGTTGGTGAATTGACATGAAGATGGTTGGGACCAATGGTAGTAGGGATTGGACCTCTGAGAGGCTTCCTATGTACCATTCCTTAGAAAGGATCAAAGTCCACGTAGTTCAGGATGGTGTTTGGGGCTTACAAATTTGGCTTCCTAGAGAGGTTATCATGGTTGACTCTAACTCTATGCCTATGTGAGTCGGGATCAATGTGAGAAACAAGATGTTTCAAAGACCTAATGATCACATAGTGAAAGGTGAATCTTTGGAAAAGTTTATGGTGCTTACACGTGGTTAGAGGCCCAAAATGGAAACAGGGGCTTATGTGTGGTCCACATCCCAGGAAGTTGGAGATTGGGACTTACTCCAAGATGGAGGCCCAGGAGGTAAAAAATCTCAAAGGGAGAGGGATTTGGCACTGAAGAAAGGGGGTATCTAGTGCCAATCCACCACCCACTCTGTTCTTTGGCCAGTAATAAGATAGGAGGAGCAGGGATGCGGCCACCTGCAAGAAATACTAGGGGCTTACACCAAGATGGTTTCCCTTTCCCCATGGATAGACGCTGCTCTAGCCAAGAGGATATCATTCCATGTGAGGATGATCTCACTCCGGTGGAGACCAGTAGGTGTAGAAAATTTCCAATATGGGGCACACTGCGTATGATGCACATGGTGGGGTCATAGTTTAATGTCATGTGCTGAGGACTATGGTGTTTGGCAGTTTAATGTCCTATAGCTCAGACGATGGGGGTTTACTCCGCACCCCTAAGACTTATATAACTGATACCCACTCACCCTTAGGGAAGGTAAGGAATCAGCACTGCAATGGTGAGGGGGTGTTATGGAGTGATTTAATGAGGTTTCCACGTTAGCGTAGCTATGTTAAAAAGAAATAGTAATTAACGTGTCTGTGAGAAGAAGCATGAGGGGATACAATGCAACCAGAAGTCCCACACAAGGGATCTTGAAATTACTTCATACAAACCTATAGGGTCTAATAGGAAAAGGAGTTGTGGATAAAGTGGGTTCATAGATAGAATCCTCATGTAGCTCTGGTGCTCTATGTTATGGAGGGGCTTCATGAAGGGGTATGCTTCGCGAAGTGAACTAGCCTAGCCTAGGAATAGGGAATAGGTGCATATAGAAGATGTTTCGTGAAGTGTAAAGGCATTAATTGAGCGTTTCTTCATGAAGAAAGGGTTCTCTATGAAGCGTAGCATTACGAAGCAATGTTCTTTTTGAATCACAGTGATCCTACCTTAGCATGTGGGACACGTGAGCATGGATGGTATTTCGCGAAGCATAATTTCTCAATGAAGAACCAAGTCCCGTTAGGGATCCCATTCCTTCACAGAGGCACGTGGGATCCAAGAAGGGAAACCCTCTTTGAAGAGGGATAGAATTCAAGCCTATGGAAAGTCACTTCGCATGGATAAAGTACCTTGAAGAGCTCATGGTTTTCAAAGTAGACATTTCTTCGTGATTTAAGAGCTATGAAGGTGAAAGGTCATAGGATCTATCATTTGGGCTAGAGGGGTGCCTGGTATTTATAGTCAAGATGCGCTATGAAGAAGAGCTTGTTGAGTGGGAAGACACATGGAATTTTGTCATAATCGTCAATCATTTCACCTCTTTGCTTCGTGGCAGCTTCACAAATGTCAAACTGATTCGTGGATCCTCTCACCTCCTTACACAGCATTGGGTTTGCAAACGTTAAATGAGTTCACAGAGCCTCCCACTCCTTGCTCCACGGTGCCTTCGAAAATTTAAAACTTGTTTGTGGAGCCTCCCACCTCCTTTCTCCGTGGAGGGTTCGCAAACTTCAATGGGTTCAAAGAGCCTCCCACCTCCGTGCTTTGTGGTGGCTTCGCGGAGGGGAAGCTTTGCGACAGACGTGGTGCTGTGAGGGCTTCACGAACAAGATTTTCAAGGCAGCCCCAAAGGATTTCCATTTTTTCTTGTTTTTCCCAAATTTTGGTGCCAGAAAATGACCCATATCTGTCTAGGAGTCTAGGGTATTGGAATGTTCATTCGACAAAATTCATCTCCCAATTACGAACATGACTTAGGAAGGAGCCTCATGAAGTGAAGAGGCAACATACAGGATGAGTGTGCCATGAAGCGCACCGTGGTTGGATGTGCCGCGAAGCACGAGGGGTACACTCTTATAAATAAGAGAGGATGGCCTCAATTTTTTCCTTTTTCATCTCCACGTTTTGGCATTTATCTCCATCCCTTCACAAAGCACCATATACTAATTGATTTCTCTTCGTGAATTGGGCCTTCTTCTTCACAATGCACAGCGAGTCTTTGACTTCATGACGGTGTACTCTAAAGCTTGTGTCTGATTGCCGGGGTAGGGATCCGCAAACTGCCTTCATGAACAGACTCTGTGAAAGATATCCATAAAAGAGCTCCATAAACCAAAACCAAAAAACACCCAAACTCAAAAACTGAATGGCTCACCAAGAGGCTTTTAGGGTTCCTTGCAGATGCTTCCCAGGGGAGGAGATATCAGATAGATCATGTATAGGGGAGTTTGGGTGGATCCATTCTAACCATAATTTGCTAGTGGAGCTGCTGTCGGAATGCCAAAATCACTATCTATTGTGTAAGAGGTTTCCTCTGTATGGATTTGGACTGAGAGATGATTTCTTCATCCCTAAAGCGATCAGGGATGAGCCATCTTACTAGTTCAAGAGCACGTTGTGCCCACACTAGTGGTTCTGGGCAGCTGACGGCCATGCCCGGGAGGACTTCACGCCTGTCAACACTAACTGTCAGTATAATCACTTGAACAACATTAATGGGAAGGAATTTCAATCAGAGACGTCTCCCCCACTATATCATACTATATTGAAGGAATCCCTGAGGAACCCAGAAGTGTGTTGGTATGATGAGTGGGATCTGTACTAGGTCAAAAACATCCTAGATAACTGGGAATGAGCCTAATGGGTAGGCACCTCGTGTGAGGAATTTGGGGCCGAGCAGAGAAGGTTGGGCCTGTATGAGGTGTCTTGGGACTCCCAATTCCAATATATCAGCCAAAGCAGCTGATGCAGGAGCTGCTGATAAGATGTTCATCAATGACCAATACATTTCATTTGCACCATGGAGAGGTCAGAATCAGTTTAGGGGACCTGCATCAGATATTGGGGTCCCAATACTAGGGGTGATGTATGATGAGTTCCTTCCCATTATGGGTGTGTTGGATGATCCATCACTGGATATAGCATTCATGAACCTAGTGCTGGTAGAGGACAAGCAGTCAGTAAGGGCCTTTTGCATCAAATGGTGGTTCAAGCAGTTCTTGAAATTCCCAAAAATTTGGTTGTTCCATGTGAGGCCTCAGACCTGCCCGAAGGGGGCTCAGTGAGGCAAGGAGTACTCATACTAGAAGCTCAGAGGTGATAGGCAATGAAAAATTGGGGATTCTGCATCAGTACCGAGCAGTAACCAGTTATCAGGTTGGCTTCATTCATTGTGGTGATCATCTGTGGTTGGATCCTGCCAGTGAAAGGCACGAACATGGTCATGCGACCGAGTATGTTTATCATGTCATCCATGATGGAGATGGGAGGACATGTCAACCTCGGCATCCTGATGCTCTCCAAAATGTACAAGATGTTGTGTAATACCAGCAAGGGGAAGAAGCCATAGAGAATATGTGGTCCCTTCCACCTCATATACGGGTGGATATAGGCGCATGTCAGGGGGATATATGAATATCTGAACCTCATCTCCCCTCTAGGATCAAACTTATTATCATCTATTCTAAATGTCGTAGGGATTTTACTGGCCATGGTGACCATGCAGGCGGTACTAAACTGGGTCTAGAAGGTATATGTGTTCAACATTCACCCATTCATGTTGCCAATGGGTGTATTCACCGATGATTTCCAGGGAATGGAATATCATTGGTCCTACCTCTTGGCCTTTTGAGGTGGGGTCCTAGTGGCACGGGTGGACCATAAACCCTTATGTGAGTCGTATTCCCCGCACAGATTTTCAAGGATATTTTCGTCCATGCAGAACTGACCCCACAGGTCTACTTGTGGGGGGGTACTCCGTGAGGATCACCAATGGGTAATGTGGCAGTTTTGACTCATGTTCACATGAGAAGATGGGGAGATAAGGAACGAGCAACCTCATCCCACAGATGTCTTCATACTGGTGAAGGAGTACACTAAGAATTGGGAGGCGGCCTACCCTAGGGAGATGCTGAAGTAGCCTACAGTTCGGGCCAACATTGGGGGTCCTCCCCAACCTTGGGGTTGAGGTTGGAAGGCAACGAGGATATCTCGTGGTGGCGGGGCTATAGTGGCGGTGAACCACACACCAGTCGAATGGGAGGTAATAGTAGATCAAGTGGTTGAAGCGGACCCGGCGGTCCGAGAGGAGAAGAGTCATTTGGAGTGGAGTTCAGCAGGTGGGTTCCAATGGATATCCACCCGGGCTCCAGTGAAGTGGCTACCTCACATAGACATGTCAAATAATGTTGTCTATTTAGAGGATTGGGACTTATTGGATTTCAACTGGTAATTCCTCAACCTGTTAGAGATGTGGAAACACGTGAACCATCTCGGGATGGATTTTTCGGGGATGGGCCTGGTTAGGGGTGCCTTTGCAGTGTCCCATGAAGAGTCAGAGCAATACATTTCAAAGTTGGAGGCCTTTGTGCACTCTCAGGGTGCCCCATCCAATGATAGATCTAGGGAAGGTGTTGTTGAATCTTACAGCCCCTCCACAGTTGTTGGATGAAAAAATTGAGGGAGCACTTCCCTTTATTGGAAGAATTGGACGACTCCACATGGGGGGAGGAGGCTGGTAGAGGGATCCCATTGGAGGAGGGTGAAGTTGGTGATTCAGACCCAGAGATTGAAGAGTTTATAGAGGCTCTCAATGTAAAACCCTGATACCCTTCCACAATATCTGCTTCTAGGATACATTATACCCCTCACTAATATTTAAACTGTGTAGGAGGGCCCCATACGTAGAACCCACTGTCACCCCTCAATAGATAAACATATAGGGCCTTCAGGATCTACGCCCATGGCTATGAAAATTTCCGTGCCCAATAGGGCCAGGACACCTGAGGTGGTTCCTATGGAGTTCTCAGACTTCTCAAAAATATATGGAAGGCCATGCCTTAGGGTCTCGATGGCAAAAACCTAGGAACAAATCCAAGAATTTGATCTCTATAAGTCTCCATTACAAAATTCATGACATCCACCCATTGACCAGGCTAACTGACATCTGTGACTTTTTTGGTATGCACATTTCTTCAAATGGCATTGGCTTCCTTGGAGAGGATGGTTGGTACTTCTAGTGGAGCTTTTCCCAAGAGAGTGTCGGTGGTCGTGGAGGCGTATATCCAAGCTGACCAAGTTTCAGTGTGATCGGACATTGGTGGGACCATTAGTAGGGTTTATCCTGGGATTATTGAGGTGGGATCTGATGATGAAGATCGATCAGACAACACAAGTCCTGCCATTCCTGATCAGACACCGGATGCTGACCCTACTGACTAGTTATTGGGGGTGTTCCCCACATATGAGCCTTCCAACCTTGCATACTAGGATGAGATATACTCTAATGAATTGTACAACAAGATAGTTCATCTCCATTCAGGGAAGCTAATAAAGTGCCTTATCGATGACACCCCTCAAGCACAATGGATAGACTTGATGGAGAGACTTCGTTCGTGACTGCGCGAACTGTGCGTTGGGGGAGTAGATGCCCAACATTCCCACATGCTCATTCAGGATCTCATGGTAGAGAAGATCTGGGAATATTATTGCAACCTCGGTGTGGGTTGGTATTAGAGAAAAGTGATGAACATCAAGAGGCTCCAAGATGTTGAAAACGAGATTCAGGACCTGCACATACGAACAGATGAACATTTTGCTTTCCTCGATGCATAGTTGGAGATTATATCATGGATGAAGGCCCAGATGGTGGTGGCAGAAGAGTGCATGAGGTGATCCTCCGAGGAGATGACAATCATATGATCCAATGAGGAGAGGGCCCGGATCGCGGCTGATGAACTGCGACCCATTGCCGCTGAGAAGGAGTTGGAACTAAACAGGCGATAGAAAATCCTAGACACCACAAGCCCGAGGATGGCGGAGCTACAATTTCCTTTTGACGGGGTCAATCCATCCATGGGAGGGGTCGATCCTCGGGTACTATGATGCATGTAACTTTTGAATACGCCTTCATGCATTGATTATTCATGCTAGATACATGCAAGAGTTATGTTATTTCTTTCCGTTATATTGAATTTATATCACATTCATGGAACATCCAGTGATCATCCCCTAAGCTCACATGGGTCGGGACTGATGCGAGAAACAAGGGATAAAAACCTTGTCATTCTATCCGAATATAAGATTGAAAATCATGATTTCTGAATATAGGTTTTGAACAACCAATCCGGACTTACAAGAAGAAAGGGATAGGCCCAACGAGAGGATGAAGACCTCAGAGCAATCGACATGTTATCTTCCCAATGTGCTCTAATGCATGAGAGGGGGTAATGCTAGGGGTGTTTGGAATTTATCTGAAAATAAGGTAGTGGATTGTGTGAATCATGATAACCAAGACTCAGAACACTGTGGGGTGGTATGATAATGAAGGATAACCATTGACCGCATTCTAAACACAGTATACTTATTGTGTTAGCCTGAAACGTAGATAAAAAATGAGGTTCGACCATTGAACATGTGTGAAACATGGTGCCTAGCTCAAAATGATACCCCTAAGTTTTTCAGAACATCGGACCAGGACAGTAGGCGGGCCATAGGCCGAGCATCCCTACCGTTTGGGTGTTCTTTTAGACATGAACGAGCTCGAGGATCCAAATAAAGGGCACGCAACGTGTGGGGTTTGGAGTGTTGGGTTGTTCAAATTGAGTCCAACACTCTTGAAATAAAGACACCATGGTTGAAAAACATTAGGTGATTGTAACTGTCCAATCAAATTTCAAACATTCTTCTGAAAAGGACCTCTCTGGAAAGGACCTGGTGCGTCCCATGACTAACATGGGGCATCCAGAACTTATTCCGGGTAGAACCGTTGTTTAGTGCCACGTGTTGAGGATATATGAACTTGTGCAGTTTAACATCATAAGATAGGATGGGGAGTGAAAGGGAAAATCCCAGAAACGTGATGTGGTAGCCATAAACTCGACATGAATGAGAACCTAAGAAGTTCACAATACACCATGTATCCATCGAGGATCTTTTTTATGATCGAGGGACCAAAAATAAAAGATAGTCTGGGCCCAACGCAAAGTGCCCAGGCATTCCTACGTACCCCATTTTGATGGGAATCAAGCCTCACGTAGTTCTGAGAGTGTAGTTTAATGTCATGCAGGATGATGAAAGGCATGTGTGGAATGGCTGCACCAGTACACGTCCTACCAAAACTACTAAGCCCACGTGATTCATGCTCGATACGGGAAACAAGAAGTAGTGATTGTATATTCCTTACACAGTAAGGAACAAATTAGGGGAAGTGGGATGCTAGGTGAGTGGGGTCCCTAAAATACTGATCCACCTATATAGCACACCTAGATCCCTGAAGGGGTAAATCTGAGTATGTTGGAATTCCACATAAACATAAGGGTGTAGAAAAAATGAGAATCCTGATGCGAGAGATCTGGATCACAATGATGGAACCCTGACGATAGGGGATAGATTTTGACTGTGTTTGAAACACATCATCCATATCGTGTTACCCTGTAATGGGGATTGACAAATGAGGTTCGACTACTGACCATGTTCGAAACACAGGACCTGTTGCAAATGTCATCAGAGGTCCTCAGGGATGTTGGCCCAAGATGGTAGGTAAGCCAATGTGCCATGAGATCAGGATGTAAAGGGGGTCCCTATAGATGTGGATAAGGATGAGGATCCAAATAATGGGATCACGAAGCTTGGAAATGTAACGAGGGAATGTCCCTATGAAAATTCCATACTTCGGGCTCTTTATCACAATAGATCTGTGTACAACTATTTGTCGTATCAGATAGAGGGAGTTGGGTCTCTTTCCATGGACAAGGGTCTTGGGGTCGTACGCTTCTGTCTTAATGTCCTCAGTTGGACCATTAAGGGGGTACTTGATTTAATGGATTGTACGCAGGGTGGTTATTTAGCCAAACCTGACGCATAGTTCCCATAGGGATACCATAGTTTAAGGTCATAGAACTCAAACCATATTGGGAAAAGAAAATGGAGGCACATGGTGTGGTTGTTTCAAAACCCAACGTGAATGAGAACCTAATAGGTTATTTTTACACCACATTCTCTTGAAAGTGTTCAGATCAAGGGACTAAAAAGATGGGGCTAGATTTTAGATTCGTGGGGTTGGACCTAAAGGCAAGGTGCATTGGTGTTCCAATATATCCCATGAGGATGGGAACCAAGCTGTACGTAGTTCTGGAAGGTGTCATGGAGTGTAATGTCTTGACGTAAGGATGCATAGTGATCTTAGTTTATGGTCATAGAGCTCAGACCAAAGATGGTAGGAAATGCGGGAGACACATAGAGAGGTAATTATAATACCAGATGTGAATGAGGACCAAGAGTCTAGATCACAATGTGTTTCTTAGGGAGGTTTTAGGTCGAGGGACCAAAAAAAATATAGGCTTGGCCCAAGTCAATGTGAAAGGTCGTTTCTATGTATACCATGAGAATGATAATCAAGACATACATAGTTCTGGGGATTGTATATTAAAGTACTAATTCTAGGGATGATAAGGGTGTGCGGGTATGACCCACACACCAAAATAAGTAGCATTTGATAGATCTTGTTTGTCCATTAGGATGAATGTTTGTTTTATTTGTGAATAAATGGACCTAGGATTGAAACTCTAGGCATCACCATGAGAATAAAGCTATAAGAGTGCATTGAAAGATGGTATGGTGTGTGACCGATACCAATGATGATGTCTTCTCATATCAGAACACTGTGATGTAGTGCCGTTTTTTCGTCGTGCGGCCAGGATGATAATGTCACAGTTTAGGGTCATGTTCTGGGACTAACCATGCATTTTAACATCGTGAAGTATAGGAACAATAGTTTAAAGTCATGTCGGACTAGGTTACATAGTTTAAATTCATATGTCTTAGACATATACAGGAGAGATGAGGTATACGAGGTAACATGCATGGTGTGATAAAGAATACATGAAATAAGTGAGGATGAGGTCCATACGACGCTGCGTGCAATTTCAGGAAAGAAACCGCGGGCCGAGGGGGAAAATGGTTAGAGAATATGGGATAGGAGATTCTAGATCTCAGCTGAGCTGGACCCAAAAACTATATGTCTGTGTGTTCGTATGTATCCCAAGAGGATGTGAATCAAGCTATATGTAGTTCTAGAAGGTGCAGTTTAATGTCATGTAGGCCAACATATAGTTTAATGTCATATGGTACATCATACAGTTTAATGTCTTATGGGATATGTTGTAGGAGGGACTATCTCCTTGAAGGGGAGTACGTGGTGCGACTATTGTAATCCTGACATGAACGAAGGAATAATACCACACATGCCATGCCACGTGGTCCTATATGATTCGAGGCCTAAAAGGCATAACATAAGAGATATATTATTGGAACTCGAGATGGAACCAAAGATGATATGTTTGGGCATTCCTACATATCCTATGAGGATGTGAATCAAGCCATAAATAGTTTTAAAGAGAGGGTATATAAAGAGATCTTAGTTTAAGGTCTTAGAGCTTGGACCATGGAGATGCGTAACTCTTCTATGTAGGCGTAGACCTTGATCAAAGGCCTAATCCCATGTGAGTCAAACTCAGTGTGGGAGACAAGGGCAGATGGGGAATTTGCATCACATGGGATACACGTAAAGAGGAGGTTGGTGGGGAGCCATGAATGACTCCTTACTATGGCTTTGTCCTCTTAACGTGAAAATGTGAATTGAGGGATAGTGCTAGGTGTGTTTAAATTACACTTGGAAATGATGGGGTGGAAAATGAAGCGAGTCATGTAACCGACATTTTAAGGCTTAAATGGTTTGATGTGACAATGGAGGATAACTATTAACTGTGTTCAAAACATAGTATCCATATCGTGTGACCTGAAATGGCAACCACAAATAAGCGTCGACCACTGACCATATTCTCAATGTGGGACATGTATGAATTTTTTGTTCGAAACCCTCAAGGATGTTGACCAATAATGGTAGGAGAGCCCTTGGGCTGAGCATACATTCCATTTAGTGGTTGTTTCAGATGTGAAAGATAATGAAGGCCCAAATGATGGAGAACACGAAGCCTGAAAAATGGGTGAAAGCATGTCCAGGTATAATCCAACACTCTAGGCTCTGAACCAGAGTACTGTTGGGAACATTGGTGAATCACCGAAGAGGGTTGTGGGAACAAACGTAATAGTAGCCAACTCAGAAATATGATTGTTGGGAAAGGGATGAAAGGCTACTCAAAAAAGAGAGGTATGTGGCATGGTTGTTACAAACCAGACATTCATGAGGACATAAGACCATACCACACCATATACCCCTCTCCTGGAAGAATGTAGGAAAATGGTCCATGATGAAAGGTAGGTTTCTAAGAGATGGGGCTGGACCCAATGACTTAGAAGTTTGGTCAGTCTTACATATCCCATAAGGATGGGAATCAATCCACACGTAGTTCTGAAGGTCATGCAGTTTAATGTCATGGTGTGAAGAAGGTGGTGATCTTAGTTTAACTTCATAGGTCTCATACCATAGACGCCTAGTTTAATTTCATATTCGTGTGATAGCTGAGTAAATAGGGAGAATCATTGTGCCTGTGGAAAACCGATAATTATAATAAATGATAGAGGATAACTGTTGACCATGTTCACAACACAGTATCCTTATTTGTTTGACCAGAGGTCAGGGAAATCAATTGAGCATCGACCATTGACCATATTCACAACATGGGACTTGTATCAATTTTTTGTTCGAAATAATCATGTACATTGGCATGTAATGGTATGAGATCCCTTGGGCTGAAAATCCATGACATTCAGGGGGTCATTCTAGATCTAAAAGATGATGGAAACCCAAATGATGGTCTCACGAAGCATGGGGGTCCTATGCTCACATAAAGGATGATAAATGAAAGAGGGATGTACCAAGGGGATATGTGTGGCATGTAAAAAGAGCACGATGTGATTGAGGGGCGATTCAATACCACACCACACAATCGTAAATGAGAAAGTGGGCCAAGGTGCCTAAGGGGTCGAGGGACCTGAGGCTGGGTGTCTCGGCCAACTGGCACCATATGACCTATCATGCGTGAATTTCTTTACCATATCTCCTAAGCCCATGTGGCCAGTTCTCAGTGTAGGAAACAAGGAGTGGGACTAGGCTATCCTCATCATATAAGGGTTTTACATGTGGAGCCACACTCCTACCTGAGACACACCAAAGATTGAAGAGACAATGGGGAAGAATAAACCACTACACTCTATGTTTGGGACATATGGGGGTGGTGAAAAAGACAAAGGATAGTTGTTGGCTAGATTCAAAATGCATCATCTATATCATGTGACCTGAAATGGGAATGAAAAATGGGTGTTGACTTCTGACCATATTCACAAAATTGGACGTGTATTAATTTTTCATTCAAGGTCCTTGAGGGTATTGGCACAAAATGATAGGAGATCCCTTAGGTTAAGTATCCATATTGTCTAAGGTCCCTTTCAGATGTAAAATATATTGAAAACCCAAATGATGGAGTGTGGGGATCATATATGTGCTCATGAAACTTAAAGTCAAGTTGGTAAGTAGAAGTGGTGGGAATCTTTAGAGAGGAGGGATACATGGTATGGTCTTGATGAGCTCGATATGAATGAGGGACAAAGCATGCACCACACCATGTGTTTTGACCCAATGGGAGATCCAGATGTTTGGGGCTGGTCCTATGAACAAAATTTCTGGGAATTCCTATGTATCCCATAAGGATGAGAATCAAGCCATACATTATTCTGAAGGCCATGCAGTTTAGTGTCCTGCAGTGCAGACATGGGAGGAGAGAAGAACGATGTAGGGCACATGGTGTAATCATCATAATCCTGACATGAGTGGGGCTGAAGAAGCATACACAATAGCATGTGGTATCCTCTAAGAGAAATACACCTAGAGGGGATAGTCAAAGAGGAAACATGGGACTGGACTCAAGACAAAGTGTATGAGCGTTCCTACTTATCCCATGAGGATGGGAATAAATCCATACATAGTACTTACAGTTTAACAACATGAAGGATGACACATAGTTTAACATCTGGTAGGACGACCTGCAATTTAACCTAATTTGGGATGATATACTGTTTAATGTCATGTTGGATGACATACAGTTTAACGTCTTTCAGGGTAATACACAAATTAATGTCTTGTAGGACGATATACAGTTTAGTTTCATGTGGTAAATTTTACAATTTAATGTCATGTAGGACCAGTAGTTTAAGGAAATTTAGGAAGCTAATGGAGTTTAGGGTCATGTGGGAACATACAGTTTAAGGTCATGCAGGACCAGGTGACTTAGGGAAAGTATTGCTTGAGGAACTTGGCATTAGTGGGAGGAGTTATACCCTTGCCATCCATGGAAACCTAAGAGTATACACCATTGGAGTAAACATTGTGAACAATGTAAGGTCTTTACCATTTGGGCTCCAACATGGGTGGTTTCCCGAAAATTATCATTGATGTTCTCTGGGCCAACACCAAGTCTCCTTGAAAGAATGAGCAGAGGTTAAATTTCTTGTTGAAAGATCTATCTATCTTGTTCTGATGCTTTTCTTGATCGTGCAGGGCACAAAGCCTCTTCTCATCGAGCACTTCCTACTCATCCAGATAGATTTCAGATACTTTATCTAGAACATGATGATCATAGAACTCTATGTGCAATAAGGGAAACTAGATCTTAATGGCCTTGATGGCTTCCATTCTGTAAACCAGGGAATATGGGGACACCAGTGTGGAATTACGAGTCATCGTCCGATAATCCCAGAGGGCATTGGGGAACATGTCTGGCCAACTCTTCTTGTTCTGACAAACCATTTTCTGCAGAATGATAGAGATGGTTTTATTTAACTCCTTTATCTTTCTATTTTCTTACGCGTGATAATGGGAGGTATGGTTAGAACAGATGTTGTACTTAGCGTACAGTATCATCATCTCAACTGCCCGAAAAGTTCATGGAATTATCAGTGAGTATGGCATGAGAGACTCTAAATTGATAGATGATGTTGGATATCACAAAGTTAATGATGGAAGATGCCTTGACATCCAAGAGTATAATTTCCTCTTCCCACTTGGAGAAGAAATCCATAGCAGTTAGGAAAAATTGGCACTGTCGAGTCGTCGTCGGTGGATATAGTCCCATGACATAAAGTCCCCATACCGCAAATAGCCAAGAGTACATGGTAGTGTGGAGAGGCTCTGGTGGCCGATGCATAAAGATGGAATTAATTTGGATTTCATGGCACCTTTTGGCGAACTCGATGCATTAATGGATCATAGAGGGCCAAAAATACCCAATTCTTTGGATATGGTGATATAGTTTTAGCCCTGTCTAATGAGCCCCGCAGTAACCGACATGAAACTTCTGCATGACTTGGGAAATCTCGAATCCTTGAATGCAGCAGGGGTGGTCCCCATCAAACCCATTCTTTTAGAGGATCTACTCATGACTTGGGCCATTCTAGAGGGTAAGAATTAACACACTATGTAGAATTCTCTCACGTTCGTCCCAATTTTCTGGGAGAGTTCCATTTTGGAGGTACTCAACAAATCATGTTCTCCAGTCGTATGTCACTTCAATCATAGCATTCGGGGGATCCTGGGGGGTCCTGACGTGGAGGCGTCGATAGTAATATGGCGTACATGTGTTCTATCATTGCCATATGGAGTGATGAGAGTAATGACTCCCTGGTGTGACACGTGGATAATCAGATCATCCTGTTCGGGCTCTGCAAGTGATGCGGCTAGGCTGGCTAGGGGATCAACCCGACCGTTCTAAGATCTAGGGATATGAGTAAATTCTAGCCAAGATGGGAATAGGGCCATTAGATGGAGAGTGTGTTACAAAAATGGTACGAGCTTTGTCTTTATGACAACATAGTCATTTTTGATCATCTTGATGACTAGTTCGGAGTCCCCTTTCACATGAAAATGGGGAATTTCAATCTCGAGGTCCAGTTCGAGGCCAATAATGAAAGACAGATACTCTTCCTCATTATTGATGCTGCCTTCTGAAAATAGGAATAAATACAGCAGAATGGATTGTGGTGGGTTAATAATGATGATACCGAGGCATACTCTGTTGACTTTGGGGTCATTGAGCCTTTGGCCGGTGGGGCTCTGGGAAGCACCATCAAAGTTCATTTTCCATCACAGAATGTCTTGGTTCACCGAGAGAATCACTACATTGGGTAAATTGAGATCTATGGACTGATAGGCATGATTTGGATGAGAATCAATGAACTCTACCAATGCTTACCCCTTAATAGCCTTCTAAGGGACAAAACTGATGTCGAACTACTGAAGTATTGCTGCCCACCGAGCTAGAATTCTTGTCAACATGGGGCGGCTTAGGATGTACTTCATAGGATCAACCCAGGACACCAGATTGATCTCATGATGATGGAGGTAATTCCACAATTTCGGTTATTTGAATACCGTCGGAAGAAAACTCTTCTTGATAGAGGAGTATCAGGTATCCCTATCAAGGAGCATGTGGCTGAGATAGTAGAGACTATTATTTATCCCCTCATTGTTCTTTTGGGAGAGAAAGGCACCGAGAGACCATTTTATGGTGATTATGTAAGGGACCAATGGCTTTCCAAATATGGGTGGAATTTAGGCCGGAGGCTGGAGCAGGTACTTCTTGATTTCCTCAAATGCAGTCTGACATTTCACATCCCACTCGCAGAAAATTACTTTCTTAATGATCCAAGAAAAGGGCTTACACATTCTAGCCAGATTCATGATGAATCAGCATATATAGTTCAAGTGGCCTTAGAAATATCAAAGATCATGGACGTTTCTTGGGGTAGAAATCTGGCTAATGACCTTGATCTTATCTGGGTCGATCTCGATGACCCTATATCTAACAACAAAGCCAATAAACTTTTCAGATGTGACCCCAAAGGTGCACATCAATGGATTCATCTTCAGATGGTGAGAACAGGGGATGTGGAACACTTACTCAAGTTATTTGAGATGGTACTGACACTGGATATATTTTACCACCATATCATCCATGTAACATCCCACCAACGTTATGAGGATCATTTTAAATATGCGATGCATAGAACACTGATAGGTGGCGCCTGAATTATTTAGACCGAAGGGC
Source organism: Viscum album (assembly GCA_963277665.1). Taxonomy (NCBI): domain Eukaryota; kingdom Viridiplantae; phylum Streptophyta; class Magnoliopsida; order Santalales; family Viscaceae; genus Viscum; species Viscum album. The sequence goes on along the minus strand of OY728164.1, from coordinate 1,403,678,441 downwards.
ATGACTTGATAACAAAAAGTACATTGTGGTGCCCTGAAGGTCGTGGAATCCTCATCCTCAGGGGCCATTTGGATCTGGTTATACATGTAGTATCCAATCATGAAGGGGAGGTCTTGGAACCCAGTTGTAGTGTCGATCAACAATTTTGTCATAGGAATAGTAAATCATCCTTCAGACACTAACTGTTGAGATCCTGAAAGTCGATGCATAATCTGATCTGTCTGTTCTTCTTCCTGACTATCACAATGTTGGCTAGAAATTTTGGGTAATGGACCTCCTTAAAATTTTGATCTGATCAGCTTATCAACATCTACCTAAATCATGGAATTGTGGGAAGGGTGCATCTTTCTGAGAGGTTGCTTGAACCCGCGATGATTTACTGAGAGACCGAGGAGGTGAAAGGCTACCTAAGGATCAATTCCTATCATCTCATCATAACTCCAGGAGAATACATCACAGTGTTGTTAAAGATGTATATGTACTATTTCTGCTCCTTGAGGATCATGGAGGCACTGCTCAAAGTGGGTTTTGGGTCCACATCTCTACTAAGGTTCACCTACTCTAATTCATCAACTGTGGTAGAAACACCCTATTCAATGGTAGGGGAGCATCCTCTAAATATTTCCCATCACTTATGGAGTAGGTATCCTTAGTAGAAAGAGGTTATTTTGAGTAAAAAGATCCTAAAAAGAGATCGGTTTCAGCCTGAGTGGCGGTAGACCATGCACTAAAGGATTCATGTGCTGGAGAAACCATATAAATAAAGGCGGTTGATCCGATCCAATCTGGTATTCAGCCTAAGGGGCCATGCTTGATGATATTGAATCAATAATGGTGTGTCAACTTGAGTCGTTTAATTCCAGCCTAGTGAAATAAGAAAGTATGACATATTTTCGTTAACATGGGGTATATATCCTGATACCATATGGGAGTAGGAGGCTTCAGGATCACCAGATCCTTATTTTTTAGGAGAATGAGGTGATCTTCCGGTGTCGCTTAGACATAGAAATGTGTTTTGACCTTGTTTTGGAAACAATGAAGAATTGTCCCATGTCTACTGTTGTAGCCACCAATTATTGGATTGAAAAGATGTAATAATCATCTAGATCTGTCCATGGTTCAGCCGCAGTTGTGGCATGGTCAACCTCCTTAGCCTAAATCTACTTGTCTTTGCACTTGTAATAGTCGGCATCTAGATAGTGGGCTTCAAAAGAGGCAAAGTGAGATGCTTCACCTTGAAGCACACCCAATCAAACATTAAGTGAGTACTTGGGGAACTGGTGATACGATTAAGGAACTGCCACATGTAGGTGAAGCCATGTCCTTCCCATCAACGCACTGTAGGCGGTGTCCTGTGAGACAACTATAAAATCGGTACCGGCAACTAGGCCACCGAACTGGGTCTCCAAGAAGATCTTACCGACCTGTTTCTGGTCCCTCATAACATAAACATGGATTATTATGTTAGAGGTACTCATATCATCCTCAGAAAACTCTATTTTTTGCAGTTTCCAAGTCAGGATTAGGTTGATCCCATAGCCTGTGTCTACCGGATAGCAGCGAACCTCCATGCCATCAAACTGGCCGGTGATGTAAAGTGGGTGAATGTGCCCCTCTATGGGAGAGCCTTAATCTTCTCCATATAATGAGGTGATGGATTGGAATTTATCATGATTGACCGCCTCCGCACGAAAGGATTTTCTGGCTGTTACCTATGTATCAAATTAGAGGTGGATTTGTAAAGTCTCAGCGAGGGCCTCATGCATATATGATGACAAAGAAGGGCCCCAAGGATAGATAGAAATTCTGGAATGATAGAAAGATTGTTGAGGACATCATACTTCTATTCCGGGAATGAAATTCTTCTTACAAAAGGTCACTCCAGGACAGGAGGAATGGTGGGTCCTGCTGGCGGGACCGACGGTTGATTGGTGTTGGTAAAATCCCGCTGCTCACTAGTTAAAGCCTATGGAGTGACTACTGGATGAGGGCTAGATGACTGAGACTGGTCTATAGCAATTCATTTCTGATCAAGACACAGTTGAGGTGGATCTTCCTGATCCAACAACATGAACAACAGTGAAGGTGGACCTGGTGACACTAGATGAGAATGTTGCGCATGCTGAGCTCTATGCTGGGCATATTGGCTAGTTTCGGTAGCATGCACATCCTGGCTGGAAATACTATTCGAGGATCTCTAATGACCCATATTTCTGTAGCTCAGTCGATACTAACAATGGTTGGGGATGTTGGGAGGATTTTCATGTCGCTTCTCATCGTCAGGAATAGTGTAGGGTTTTACCAACTCTATGGTATTAACTGAGTCATACCCTTGACCATCACTAGAATAGTCATCCACTAATGGATGGATTCTAGGAGGAATCACCATCTCTAGGGCCATGAAGTCGCCTAGAGTACGGGATGACGATGACATTGGTGGGGGAATTTGTTTTCCACTGCACCATCAATGTTTGCTCTTCTGAGAAGGGAACAGCTGAGACGAAAATGCAGAAGTAGTAGAAGATGACACATCAGTTTCTACAGGCTCTGGTCGATTTAGGTGAGCATGAATAAAACCATGGGCACGAGTGACCATTTTACGATCCATCTAGTCTTTACACTTCTGGGAATCATGGTTAGAAACTTGATGCCACTTGCCTTCACTGTTATTGTTATTGTCTGGCTTCACGAAGACACATGCCACCCTACTGGAGCTGGTCCTAAACGGACTATGTTTTTATTTACCTAGTATTAAAACTAGTCTTTAAACACATATAACTATTTGAGGGTGTTCCCCAAGTTTCAGTGATAGGGGAAGTAATTAGGGAGATCAGTGAGGTTTGCCTCTTATCGCCTCCTACATTCAGGGAAATGTACAATCCCCTAGTCCAAGTCACATTGGAAGTAACAGGGGACCTGATCCCCATTGAATGAGAATGTATGATTCCTCTTATCTGAGAAGGGGGCTCTTCATGCCTAACCCTGATAAGGGGATGGAGGAGCCTGTAAAGGAGGTGGAGCCTGGTTATATCTCTTAGGTGGTGGCGGTGCATTGCATGGGGGAACCTGCAGATTCTGAGGTGGGCGCTGCTGCGCAGGAGGCTGTGCCTGAGGTGGAGGGAGTTAGCGAGGCTGTGGGGGTGGATCCACTAGTATCAAATCAAGTTTCCTAGGGGCCTCTATTTTATCCACTGTTGCGGGTTCATCCATGGTTTCCTCTCTTGTGGGGATTGCATGAGGAAATGTATGTTCCTTCTTAGCCTATTGTAAGGCTTCCGTTAGGCACTGGGCCTTATCAATGAAGTCTTTGAAACCCGTATGGTAGTTCTGGGTGATCAAATAGGGGACCAGCTCTGCCTTGACATTCCCTATGAACATTGTCAGCAATTTCTTCCGAGTAAATGGCATGATAAGAGTGTATATGAGCTCTTTCCACGAGGTGAAAAAGTCTACAACGCACTCATCAAGCCTCTTCTTTCACTCAAGGAGGACCGCGATACTCATTTTCCTAGTGGTGGAACTGAACTGCTAGAGAAATTGCCTATGGAGGTCTTCCTAACTAGCTACGGATCTGTTGGAAAGCTAGTTTTACCAGAAGAACGTTGGTCCCTCCAATGTATTCATAGAACAATGGATGTTGGCGGCTTCGTGTTATGCTGTAGTTCCCAAAATAGGCCCAAAACTTGAGATAAAGTGGGCCAAGTACTGTGGTGGGTCCCTTGTCCCATTGAAGGGGAAAACGTGGGATTTCTGAAACCTGGGGGTGATGGAAAATCATCCACCCATGTCGGATAAGGCATTCCATCAGGCAACATTAACACCTGTCGAGTCTTTAAAGCTTCGAGGGAGGAGATTAGTGTCGCCATTAGATCATATATGTGGGGGTTCCTGTCTTGATGGGGATCCCTGACCACCATCATGTTGGTAGGTTTTTCAATACGATAAGCTGGCCAAGCGGCTCATGTAGCGGCTGGTGGAATTACCTGTAGAGTAGCTGAGTGAACCAAAGCTGGGTCCCTAAGATTGTCTCACCGCTCAGGTGGATTTGGTGACTCATACCGCACCCTCTAACCATAAGTTCTAACCTAAATATTGTCTGTGTTGGTAGGGTGGTCAGAGTCACCTAGAGGTAGTTTGTTTAGGGGAATTTGTTTCTACCCCTGCTTCCCTGGATGAGGATCACTGTAGTCTAGTCATCACTCTGTAGCACATTCATCAAAGAGGTCGTCAACCATCTTCTTGTGATAGGAATGTTTTAAAAGCAACATGGATTTTTTGGGATCTTCTTCCACCTTCTGTATTGAACCAGATAGGTCAGAGGGTTTGAAAGCTCCAAGGTTCTCCTTACCCTTGTTGGGATTTCGTCTAAAAACCAATTCCTCCATAGGAATTGGAAGACCCAATAGATTCCTTTGTTGATGAGTAATCATTCCCAATAGATCCAAGAGATGTGAAACTCCCTCAGGCAGTAGGTCCTCTATGAGAAGCTCTACCTCATTCTCACATCCCAATAGGTCGGCCATGTTAATTGTGACCCTTTGTAAAGGAATTTCCTCTATGTCGCCTGGGAAATCAGGTTGGCGCATGATGGAACCGAAATGGAGGTTTGCGTACTACCCCCAACCATGGATTTGCACGTGGGGATAATCCTCCTTGATTATCTTTTGGATCACTTTAATTCTATAGACGCATTGTTGGAGGGTCCTATGGTGGCCTAGTGACTCAAGGTGCTAGGCCATAGAGAGTGCGGCCAAATCAACCAAACAAAATTTTTGGATGACATCTTCAAAGTATGCCTGACTCATGGGGTGGGCCAATCTTTGATGACGAAGATGAAAATGAATCTCCCTGAGGGTCTGGCAGAAACACTTGTCCTCTTCATGGGTGAGAGATTCTGATGCACAAAAATTAGGTGCTACAACTGGCCGAAACATCTATGAGAAATGGTCCACTGCAAGAATATCCCTCAATCTCTTTGGCCCAGATTTGGGTTCTACCCCTTTATTTCCCCACTCGTCAACCAGAGGCGGCTGGAAAAATGTTAACGGTATAGAAGCCAACCACTGATATGGTAGGCTGGCCTAGGTAGAATACAGTGGGAGAGCTTACAAACCACCGCATCTCTGTCTATCCTCTGAAGAGTGTAGTGACTTATCCACTGCATCATGGTAAGATGGGCTTGTGATTTTAGTTTATGGTGTAGGGAATATGTCTACTAGTAATTGACCATGCTATTGATCCTCCACCATTGGTCCCCATAATAGCTCTCTGTGATCTCTTGTCAAGGTAGAGAGTGCTTCTAGTGAATATGGTGGTTATTTCATGGTTGAAACCTGTAGAGTTTCCACATTTTTTTCCTCCTAGATATACTTGTGGAGGGAGGTGAGAATCTGATAGACCTCACACTCTGGAAGTATGAGGCTGATGCACCTTGTTCCTACCCCGGTCCTTGACATGAAGGATCTAGGAGAGGTTCCATCACTGATTCATATTGCGCCTCAGAATCTGAGAATCATGATGGTTTAATCTCGGTCTGTATCTTTTTTATATTCGTCTTACGGAGTTGAGGACCCTCCCTCCTTCCTCGAGATGGTTCTTCGAGACAGGTTAGATTTTCAGCATGAGGACCTCCAGCCATACTAGTGTTAGGTTGGGGATGGTTTCCGCCTGAGTGAGCTGGGGTGCATGGAGTACCAGGACAGATATAAAAGGGAACACCGGGAAGACCATCGTTCCCACTAACTAATTTGTAGAGGGAATTTTCGTGAGAAATTCTGGAGCAGGTAAGATCTCTGCTAGAGCTGATAAGAGAACGGGTAGGACCTCATTGCTTGTTTACCCGAGTAGCATCATCGTGGCGAGGGTCCTTATACTGGTCATGCTGAACACAGCTAGGACCTCCGTGTGGGGTGATGGTAAAGCAAATTTGGCCTTCATTTCTCTAATTTATGAAGTGATGAGGACCATTACCAGCTACCTGTAAGGACATGGGGAGGCCCCCCACGCTGGAGATTGACCGGATGTGCAACGTCCCCACACCAGCAGTCTGTGACAGAAGGAATGACCACATACCAAACGTAATGAATGTAGGAGAGACTTTCGTACTGAGTGTCACTGTCATGGGGAGGACCCTCATTCATATTGAAGGTAGTACGGGGTGGACCTCCATGCCGAGCAGGGAAGTGGGGAGGACCCAAGTTCTCCATGTTGTCGGTATGGGGAGGACCTCTGTTCTGGGTTTCGTTGCTGCCGGTCAGCCCGCGGCGGGCACTCCCTACACCGGAGACCAAGAGAGTTGACCCAGCCTACCCCTGGGGTGGTTGGGGCCTCGATCTGTGTCATGTATATATGTTTCCATGCTCATCATACATATGGGCTGATGATATACCTCGGCGGTGGCGTGAGCCATAGTGGTTGTTGATGTTGATACCCCTTGGTGGGCATCCTTCTCGGCATTTGCCCAACGCTGGTGTTGAGTCAGCCGAGCTGGGGCCAATGGTGCAGGTGCATGGATTACCAGCTCCTCAACATGTGGGATCAGGTGGTGGTGCTGGTGCGGCCTACTGGGAGACCTATAATTGGGAACCCAGTCGAGCTGGCCCAGATATCCCCTGCCTCATCGGTATAGGGGAGGAAGTCATTGAGGCATTCCAGGGATATGCTCTCGAAACAATTGTATGTTGGGGTGGGGAGTTGTGGCTCCCTATGTGGCCCTTATGGGTGATAGTAGTGAAAAGTCACAGGTGCCGCTAAATCTAGGAGGGACATATCCCAAATCGGGATAATCTACTCCTCCTTGTATCGGTATATGAGGTCGTTTATCACCATTAATTAAATGAATTCAAAATTGGAAATTGGGCATGGACACCCAGATGTTATGGTTGTGGAGATTGTCATAGAATTTGTGAATACATGTAGAGTTTCCGCGTTGACATTGCCCTTGCCCATCCGTCAGTGGATGGGAGGTGATCAGTTTCCTATTGCAGTAGCTTGGGTCCAAAAAGGCTGGGAGATTAAGCCATTAGCATTGAAAAAATGAAATATACATCTAGTTCCCCTGTGACATTCCATATTCCATGACTGATAAGTATGATCCACATTGACAATGTCGTAGGTCGAGATGCCCAACGTTTTGACTTCCTCAACTTCTGGTTAGTTTCATGCTAGTCCCACTATTTGCTTAGCGGGACCTGATGCTGGATAACTGGATTTGGTGACTTGCTAATACACTGATGTCTCATGTGCTACTAATATCGACATTGAGGAGAATAACTTCACATCAGGTTCACCATGTCATATTCTGACGCTTTAGTCGAGGCATGCACATCCATCTATTTGGGGACGAGGATGTTCTTTTTGTTTCCCCAAAATCCCTCTTTCCAAAGGAGGGAGAAATTAATCACTTATTTAGGGATGTTTGCTCTTTGATTGAAATGGGATGATGGGATTTCAGTTATCCTTTTCTTGGATTCCTCCTCAGAAATCATCACCTAGTCTGTGTCTCCCAAATAGATTAAGATTTTGTTCGTGAAACACTTCCAAATGCCATATCTTCATGGATGTCGGTTATTTACACTGCTTCTGTCAGGAAATTCCAAGGGTTCTGCCTAGATCAGCCACCTTCGGTCAGATGAGTAGTCACATTGGACATCATTGGCATGTCTGAATACTAGAACACTAGCGCATCTAGATTTCTACTCCTTATTATGGGGATTTTCAAGGGCGCAGAAGCCTGAGGCATCCCACATCAAATGAGGAGAATTTTATTTCATAAGCATGTCTCTACGGTTTTACATAGCTTTCCATGTTTAACACAGGGTATGCCATGAGTTTAACATCTAGTAGATAAGGATCAGACTGATCGGAACACTAACTAGATTAGTTCAGATGGGCGCAACTCCTGGGGGGAACACTGATACTAAGAGGTGAATTAACGTCATCTAACCAGTATGTGGAGGCCCGAGTCATAATTAAGATGGATAATGAATGGATAAATTTAATGGATGGAGGATTATATGGATTCAACTCGAGGGAAAAGGTGATGTTGAGCATGAGCCCTGAAGAGACCTCCTATGTATCTTTGTGGTAGGGAATCGAATTCCACTTAGTTTCTGATGGAGTATAGGATCGTGATGTGCACAAAAGATAGTGAACCGATGGTATATCAGGGCTTACATGTGTTTAGTAGCCCGATTTTGGACTGATTCTACTGGGACAAACCAGATATATGGGTGCCAACAGAAGGGATGACAAAGTCGTACTACTGGGTTTGGGTTGATGACGGCTTACTGCTGAATGGGGATCACAATGTCTTACCACTGCGTGAGGTTCACAAAGGCTTACTTTCGGGTAGGGTATCACAACATCGTACCGCTGAATTGGGTTTACAATGGCTTACCATTGGATGGGGGCAGAATAGTTTACAACTGGATGGGGTTGAACCTCATGGAGGATTCCTATTTACCCTCCCTAGAATATTGGGATAAAGCCCATGTAGTTCGAGCGGGTATCGTTTAACAGCGTATTGGAAAAAAAGGGGCATGCATTTTAACATCATGCGGGATGATGGTTAACCAACATGAAGTCATTGGAATTACTGGTTGTTGGGCTTGAACCTTCGTAAGGCTTCCTACGTACCTTACATTGGCAAAGATCAAAGTCCACGTAGTTCGGGAGGTGTTGGTGAACTGACGTGAAGATGGTCACGACCAATGGTTGTTGGGATTGAACCTCTGGGAGGCTTCCTACGTATCTTTCCTTGGAAAGGATCTAAGTCCGTGTAGTTCAGGAGACGTTGGTGAACTAGCGTGAAGATGGTCGGGACCACTGGTTGTTGGGATTGAACCTATGGGAGGCTTCCTATGTACCTTGGCATGGTAAGGATCAAAGTCCATGTAGTTTGAGAGGTATTGGTGAACCGACGTAAAGATAGTTGGGACCAATGGTTGTTGGTATTGAACCTTTAGGAGGCATCCTACACACCTTACCTTGGAAAGGATCAAAGTCCACATAGTTCAGGAGATTTTTGTGAACCGACGTGAAGATGGTTGGGACCAATGGTTGTTGGGATTGAACCTCTGGGAGGCTTCCTACATACCTTTCCTTATCTAGGATCAAAGTCAATGTGGTTCAGGAGATGTTGGTGAACCGACATGAAGATGGTTGAGACCAATGGTTGGTGGGAATGAACCTCTAGGAGGCTTCCTATGTACATTGCCTTACCAAGAATCAAATCCAGGTTGTTCAAGATGGTATTTGGAAATTACACTCTAGACTGACCAGAGAGGATGTCATGGTTGATGCTTACTCTATTCCCACATGAGTCAAGCTTGGTGTGAGAAACAAGAGGCAGTAAGGACATGACGGTCACATCACGAAAGGTGCATCTGTGGAAAATTGAATGGGGATTTCATGTGGTTAGCAGCCCAAAATGGAAATAGGGGCATACGTGTGGTCCATATCCAAGGAAGATGGATATTGGGATGTACTATATGATGGAGGCCTAGTTGTAGAAAATCCCAAAGGGAGAGGGATTTGACACCGATGGAAGGAGGGATCTGATTCCCATCTCCCCTCTCCAGTCTTTGACCAGGAAGAAGATAGGAGGAGCAGAGATGTTACCTCCCGCAAGAAAGTCTATGGGATTGCACGAAGATGGTTTCCCTTTCCCCATGGTTAGACATCCCTCCAGAAAAGCGAATCTCATTCCTTGTGAGGATGATATCACTCCCATGGAGTCCAGTGGGCATAGAGAATGTCTGATATGGGGCACCCAATGTATGATGCATGGGGTGGGGTCAAAGTTTAATGTCATGTGTTGAAGAGGATGGTGCTTGGTAGTTTAACGTTCTGCATCTTTGATGAGGGGGGTTTACTACACACCCCTATTACTTACTTGACTGATACCCACTCTCCCTCGGGGAAGGGAAGGGATTCAAAATGTTGTGGTGAGGGGGTATTATGGAGTGATCCAATGAGGGGTCCACGTTATCATGCCTATGCGAAGAAGCAATAACCATTAGTGTGCCTATGTGAAGAAGCATGAGGCAAAGAAACACAATAGGAAGTACCAACCAAGGGATCTTAAAATTACTTTGTGCAAACCTACAGGGTCACATGGGAAAAGGAGTTGCGGAGTTAAGGGGTTCATTAGTAGAATCCTCATGAAGCTCTTGTACTCCATGTTGTGGAGGGGCTTCGTGAAGGGGTATGATTTGCGAAGTGAAGTGGACTAGCCTAGGTGTATGTCATAAGAGCATATAAAAGGTTCTATACGAAGTGGAACAGAATTTGTAGAGCATTGATTTGTGAATCCAGTGTGCCCAGCGAAGCATAGAATTGCGAAGCAATTGGCTTTGCAAAGCACAGTGACCCCACCTTAGCTTGTGGGTCACGTGATCATGGAGGGTATTTCGCAAATCATAATTGTTCCATGAACACCCGAGTCGCCTTGAGGATCTCATTCTTTCACGGAGGCCCGTGGGCTCTAAGAAGGGCATCCATATTTTAAGAGGTGATTAATTCAAGCCAAGGGAAAGGCACTTCATGAGGATAAAGTATTGTGAATAGTTCATGGTTTGCAAGGATGAAATTGCTTCGTGATTTGGGATCTAAGAAAGAGAAAGGTCATAGGATCCATCCTTTGGGATTGAGGGGAGCTCGATATTTATAGGTAAGAGGCACCGTGAAGCGGAGATTGCTGGGTGGTAAGACACATGGTGTTTTTTCATAACTGTGAATCCTCCCTCCTCCTTGCTCCATGGTGGCTTCATAAATGTCAAACTGGTTCACAGAGTGTCCCACATCCTTGCTTCGCGGTGGGTTCGCAAACCTAAAACGAGTTCATGGAGCCTCCCACCTCTTTGCTCTGCGGCCGATTCGCAAACATCAAACTTGTTTCTGGGGCCTCCCCTCTCCTTACTCTGCGGTGGGTTCGCAAACATCAAATTGGTTCGCAGATCCTCCCGCCTCCTTGTTCCATGTTGGCTTCGTGGAGGGGTAGCTTTGCGTCGGCCGAAGGGTTGCAAGGGCTCCATGAACAAGATTTGCGAGGACACACCTAAGTCTTTCCATTGGTTATTTTTAGTCCCAAATTTTGGTTCCAACAAATGCACAAATATGAGAAATATCAGACGAGATTTACCATATCTAAATAAATAGAAAATAAAATTGAAACACAAATGAAGTAACTATAAAATGATAATCTTTTATGAGTGTAAAGTAATGGAAGCTATGAAGGCTACATTGAGTGTTTCTAAGGACTCTAGAAGTACTTATAAATCTGATTCAAAAAACATCTAACAAATCTAAAATCAAATATTTAATTTATAGATAAATATGAAGAAGTGGTATAATCATATTATTTTTATACATTTGATTCTGATTTTTCTTTTGAATAGTAAATTAGATGTCTACTGCTAAAATCTTTAATAAATTGATGAACAATTAGTAAAAAGGAGCAAATCACTAAATAATATTCACAATGTTGTCGTAAATGAAATGATGGCCTACTAAAATATCACTTATAATTGAAATGAAAATTTAGTAAATCTTCCTCAAACTACAATGTCTTAGAAATCATTGTCAAAGAGTTATAGGATAAAGTTGATCCATTCAGTAGTCTTAGAAGTATATTATCTAAGGGATAAGAATATCTAAATCATATTCTTGGGAAAATGTTTATAAAAAGGATAAATATAGAATATGGAGTAATATAGAATTGTATAAATTATATATATATATATATATATTCTTTTTTACCTAGTTCTAGGAATAAAATAATATTTACAGTTGCCTATTTTTAATTTGGAATCAAATTTAATTATTCTCTTAACTACTATTTGAGAAATCCCCAACTCAGGGCTATAAAAATGTATTTTGTTTCATGAAATATTATTAGAAGATTTTACTGAATTTGTTGGCAGAATTGGACATGTCTAGTTACCTAGAACCTTATTTGATGACATAGTAAGAGCCAAGATAATTAGGGTAAAAAAATAATATTTTATTCAATATATTTATAGTCAAAAGTAAAAAATGAACAAAATTATTTATGTAATATGGATAGTTTCCGATTAAGAAACCTGAGTGGAGACTCTTATGATTTTTATACTTTGAAAAATTAGATTTAGTCATAGTTAACTACAGTGATAATCTAAATGAAAAAATAGTTAGAGATCCAAAATCAATTTTTATCAAAACAGTCATATATGTTCAAGGGGTGAAAAAAATATGATAATTATCTCTCAAATCTATGATGATGATTTTTTAGTGATTTTTTTAATAATATTTGAACTATTTTTAAAGTTAAATTGGTAAATTTTGGAGAACGCAGATCTAAAAATGTTCATACATAGGATCATAATTCTTTATGTGAACATAAAGTATATTTTTTAACAGTTGAATCAAATAAATCGTGGATTTGGAATAGAGGGACTTTGACATTGTAATTTATTTAATTTAATCAAATTATGTAATAAATACTATGATTCTAATTTTATTAGTCTTAAATTTGATAAAGATTTATTTATTGATTCATTTGGAATAGCCATGTATCAAAATTCATCCTTAAAATATATTAATAATGTTGATTAATCTACACTGATAGAAATTATCCGAATTGATTTGTTTGTACTATCTATAGTAGTATGTTTGGATGGAAGATCCTTTTTTTTATTGATTTTTTTCACATTTACATGGGATTATTCAATAAAACATAAAATTGAGGTTTTCCCTATTTATATAAATTTTTCAAAAATTGTTAAAATTAAAAATATTTTAAAATAATTACATTGATAATTGATCTTGGTGGAGAGTTCAAGAATCAAAATTTTAATTTTTTCCTCATATTTTGGTATTAAACATACTTTCTCTTCTACAAGAACACCTTAACAAATGTAATTTCAAACATCGGAAAAATGAATATTCAAGAAATATAAAGAAAATTGTTAAATAAATATAGTGTTAAGACATATTTTTTGGGTGGAATATATCAACATAGATATCCATTTCATGAATAGAGTTTTAATAATCCCCTTTCTAAAAATGAAACCCAATAAATTATTTAATGAAAAAAAACTTAAAGTCAGACACATTAAATTTTTTGGATTCATGGCATGTGTCTTGATTAATAAGGAAAAAGATGGTAAATTTGATCCAAAGGATGGAGAAGGGATATTTCTTGGATATTTTTCTACTTATAAAGAATATTGATTGTATAATAAAAATTCAAGGATAGTTGAAGAATTTTTTCATGTGTTGTATGATGAAAGTGACCCTTTTGGTCCAAGAAATAATCAAACACATGTAGTTACTAATACTTTATAAAATATGAGATTTGAATCTTCTAATTATGATTTTTAAAATAGAATAGAATATGATGAAATTCAGTGAATCCTAAAAGAAAATTAAAGTAGTGACCGAAAAAGTATCTTACCAAAAAATCCTAGATCATTAAAGGATCATCCTTTAGAAACTATTATAGGAGATATAGATATAAGAGTTAATAATGAAATTATTATAGGAAACCTATCAGAATTCTATATCTTATAAAGCTAATTGTAACCTAAAACAATAAAAGAAGAATTAGAAGATGAAATTTTTCTAGTAGTTATGCAAGAAGAACACAACCAGTTTAGAATAAATAAAGTTATAAAATTAGGTTCAAGGAAAACAAATCATCTAGTAACAAGAACTAAATGGTTTTTTTAGAAATAAGAAATATGTAAAAGTTATAACTTTTAGATATAAATATATATTAGTACATAAATGATATAATTAAGAAGAACTGATAGATTATAATGAAACCTTTTCACCATTATTTTATACTAGAAGCCATTAGAGTCATTTTACCATATCCATTGTATATGAATTTTAAATTATATAAAACTATTTTAAAATTGGTTTTTATAAATATATATTTAGTTGAGGAATTATATTTTTAATAATTACCATGTTATGAAAATCCTCAACTACCAAATAATTTTTCCAAACAAACTAAATCTTTTTATGGTCTTAAACAAGAACCAAGATCTTGGTGTAAATATTTTGTAATTTTCTGCTGAAAAATGGGCATTACGTGTGTTTGGAAGATCATAATATATTTAAGAAAAACAATTCTAACTGTATATTGAAAAAACATAATGTAGATTATATTATATTTTGTTAAACTAATAAAAATATTTATACTTATTTTTCAAAAAATTTGAAAAATGAATTTTGAATAAGTCTGATGGTTGAATTGAATTTCATTCTTGGTTTTGAAAACTATCAAAATGATTATGGGAATGTTTTAATTTAATGTGAATATATTATTGATTTATTGAATGAGTTTGGAATTGAATGTAGTAAGACTTATAAACTCCCATATGTATCAATATGAAACATGATTTACCTGATGATATAAAACAATTTGATAGTAAGTTATTTAGAGGAAGGATTATAATTTTTCTATATCTTACTTCTAGAAGACCAGAAGTTATTGTTTCTGCCTATATTTGAGCCAATTTTTAGTCAATCCTAGAATAATACAATATTATTTCAATTAAATTAATTTTTGGATATTTGAAAGAAACTATTTTTCAATCGTTACCTGACCAAAAAAATATGAATTTAATTTAATTTCTTATTCAGATGCTGATTTTGGAGGTTGTGGGTTATATAAGAAGAGTACCTTAGGAATATGTATCTTTTAAGATAATTACTTAGTTTTATAGTAAATTAAGAAACCACATTTCTTTTCTTTTTCAATAACAATGGGAAAATAAATTTTTTTCAATAGTTTATGTGCACAATTGTTGTGGTTGAAACTAAAACTTCTATAATTTAGACTAAATTTTAATAATATTAATATTTTATGTAAAAAAAAGTGCAATTAATATTTAAAAAAATCCTATGAGTCCCTCAATAGTAATCGTATTGATATAAGTCATCATTTTAAAAGTGATCATGTTCCAAAAGGTGATGTATATTTTGAATTTATTATTGTAGAATGTCATCTTACTGATAGTCAATAAACCACATCCTAATGCTAGTTTTCAATTTAATAAAGTGGGTGTGTATATTTAATTTTAAATAAAAATTTTAATTTATTTAATAACTCATTTTATTTAAAATAAAAAAAATTTATTTTTTATTTCTTTATTTATTTAAAAAAATAATTAATTTTTATTGATTCTAATTTTTTACTATGTGTTAAACTATTTTTTATTTATTAGTTGATACATAAATTATAGATTTATTACTCCTTTTGAAAAATCATCTCTTCATAATTAATTACCATAATGATTACTATGAATATTTTAGCTTGAGATTCCAAACAAATTTCATCAAAACCATCAAAAATTCCCTCTCTCCATAACTCTATTACCCTCAAACTTGAACCCTTTCGAATTTCGCATCTCTCAGTTTCTCTTAGAACCCTAAATTTTTAATCTTAACCGTTCATGTTTTTATTAATCATAAAGTCAAAGTGGAAAGAAAAATGTATACCCAGAGAATCTAAATACCAATAAAATCATGAATTTAAATACAAGTCCTTCAAGGGAAGGTTGTCAATTTTGAGTGGTAATTTCAGAGGAACCTACTGTTGATAAAAGATCTTGATTTTCATGGTGTACAATTTATTTTCAATGGTGAAAATACTATGTATGTTTTTATAGTGAAGTAAAATCATTTCATGAACATTTATAATTTTTTAGAACACATAGGAAACCTCCTTTTTAATGTTAAATAATTTGGAGTTTTAAGGACTCTTTAGTAGAAATATCTACAATTTTTTAGTTTCCCCATTCTGTTGTTTTACACATTAATATTTGATTGATTGGAGATGAAGATAATAAATATAAGGTTATTTTATCTTTTCTTTTTCAATCCACCTTGATAAGGAAGATTCATGTAAAATATCTAGAAGTTTAATGGAAGGTACCAGTCCATTTTATTTAATACATAGTAGTTCCCATAATTTTCAAGTTGGTGAAAACCGTTTTTCTTGAGATGCATTTTATGTTTTTTATGTTAAGTGAAACTATGTTTAATTTTTTTAGATTTATGTTGAGGTATATGCATCATTATTTCCAAAAGGGGTATAAAATGTCCTTTTATCCATATGAGAAGATTACTTCTCCATTTTTTTGAATTAATAAAATCTTTAATATTGAGATAGATATTAGAATTCATTAAAAAAACATTATTGTTTCAAAAATATTAAGAAATTTTGGTTAATTCTAGAGAAATATGAAAGGAAAGTTGGTTCATTTTAGTGATGATGGTCAATGAGTATATTGTGATCATGCTCAATGTGAGAAAGAAAATCAGAAGTTAGTTGGATCTGTATTATTATGTGTTGAATAAATTGGTGAATCAAAAATATAAGATGTTGTTGAGGAAATAGGATGGTGACTCAAGGTTGATATAAGTGACACAACTACTACAAGAGTTTAAAATTATTCTCTTTAATAACCATTAAGAGAATCCAGTATTGAGGATCTTGTTACAAGGCCAATAAATAGAGAATATAATGTGGTCATGCAAAATAAAATGAGGTTTCAGAAGTTGAATAACTAAATTTAATGGGTGTTATAATTACATATACATAAATACCAACTAAAATTTGTATGATAGAGAAGCTCATTAAAGATATCAGGCTCAAAAGGATGCTCAAGATAGTTATAATTTGAAATTTTTAACTTTACATAGAAACAGGAAAGATTTAATCCATTGAACAAGATCTTTTTAATTGGTCTTTAAATATCATTAAAAAAGATATTTAATCCTGAAAGACAATGTCATAAATTATGGAAAATATATTGAAATAAAAATCCGCACTTTATGGAGTAAAACGTACAATAAAATTTTTATAGAATGGATGAAAACATACAGTTGACTTTAAAACATTATGTTCTTGAACCATAGCTTAGTCCCTACAATGTTGGGGTGATTCAAAAATTATGGTACCAGATCCAAACCATTACTATAGTGCAGGGTACTTGATCCATATGTTCACTCCTAATATGGGGGTATAAAACTATGGTTCCTTACCAAAAGTAAGGAATGGAATACATAGGTTCCAATTACAAACATAGTTTATAAAAAGAGTTTCAAGACTTATTACAAACATATCTAAAATACATTAGAATAATATTTAGCCAAAATATAACTTTAGAACAAGATAAATTTCTAAATAAATATTATCCTAAAAATCACTTAAAGTATTTCAAATAGTAAAATAATAAAGGGTATTTGTGAGCATCAAAATTGATAATAATTAAAATATTATTATTGGTATAACACATTACCAACAATATATCCCCTTTTGATGATAAAAAACACATTTAAGAAACATATAGAAAATAAAGTAAGTGTAAACACAAATAAAATAGAGTTTTAATGAGATATAACAGAAATTCTATATATATATATATATTAGGATTTTGGGGTACAATTACATTTAAACAGACTCACACCACACACATAGGATAAAATGGTAGGCCATATCCCCCAAGGGGATAACCCACCATTCAAGACTTATTGATTAGAGTATTGGATATGAAATATGAAATCATGTTTAAATAAATAATATGGTTTATATCTTATTGATGACATAATGTCTTTATATATTGGAACCTATGATGATACGTAGTCAACTTCATGTATTAGAGGATGAGATAATGTAATAATTAATTAATTTTATTCAAAAATAATAACGTGGTTTCCCAATTCATGGATTATTTAAACCCTATTATGGAAAATCCTCATAGATATCTACATAACCCTAAGATATTTTCATAGGAGAGGGAGAAATTTCATTCAGATTATCATGGGTGAAAAATGTGGGGATTCTAGTAACATCAATAAGATTCCATAGGATTCATCATCTATAATAGAATTATTGGAGATTTCCAATGACATCATAATGGATTCATTCTTAACCAATGAGTGATCCAATGATAAAATAAGTATTTTTAATTTTTGGATTTGTTCCCCATTATTTTATATTTCGAGTATGGATTACTCATTATTAACTAATTTTTATTGACACAATATTATAATCATGGCCTGATCAATTTCATATTTTCTTTTTTCCTTGATTATATGTATTTAATTTAATTTCTACAAATTATTTTCTTATATTTTTTATTACAACTAATATTTGGGTTTTCTATGGACATTGATGATTTCACTTCGTTATTGTTCCACTCTATCTCATTTCTTCAAGTTTTCATCATCAGATTATGATTATTCAGTGATTTGACAACCAATCTGGTTTGATATCTCAACAAAATATAGATTCATGTTGGTTTGTGAGATTAACACTAGAGGTAAATATCTAATTAGTGGTGAATGATAGAGGTTATAACCCACATATGATGGTGGAGATACGATGGGAAGAAAATACATTCCATGGGTTGATGGAAATCAATTTTTTGGCCATCTGAGGATATAAATTTACCACCATAGATGTTACCTTAGAGATTTGGGCCTTGGATGGAGCTTTGGGTGATATTGGAAATGAATTTAGTGTATTTATCAAGATCTTCTAAGATGAATTTACCATCTATCAAATTTACAATCACATGTTGTGTGTTTATAATTAACACACAACATGTAGTCCCTTTAATATGATATCTAGGGTTTCTATCTATGTTAAACACCACACGACTATGTGGAAGTACCATACATTGTTTTATCCTACCTATAAATTTGATCAATGTATAGGGTGTACATGCCTGGTAAAATAATTAGTCCCACACG
Organism: Viscum album; assembly: GCA_963277665.1. Lineage (NCBI taxonomy): Eukaryota > Viridiplantae > Streptophyta > Magnoliopsida > Santalales > Viscaceae > Viscum > Viscum album. Next base: position 1,403,659,691 of record OY728164.1, on the reverse strand, counting down.
TTGTGTTCCATGGGTGACATGTTGTGTATATGGAATTTCACATGCTATATTGGGATACATGACAGAGCTAGGCGAGGACTCAATATTTCACCCCTTGTATATCAAGAGACACATTGTATACTATTCTTTGGAAAGTATACCTCTGATTTCATCTTATTTTAAAATCATAACTAGACCTATGAGTAGCCCTTAATAAATTAAATTTCACTTAGTACATTATGGTGACCTTCATTTCAACATAAAAAATTTGATTTAAGGTGGCATGATCAGATATCTCCTTCCATCATAGTTGTATGATGTTGAGTCTCAAGTGTGATCTCTAGGGATACATAGGGGCTAGAAACCCTCCTAATGGATTGTATATTATTGGTCATGTGTCCCCTACATACTTGGTATATATAGGTTTAGTACCCCCCCCCCCATAACAACAATGGGAATGGGTCTCCAATTTATGGATTTGGTACCCCCTCTTGTATACTTTTGTGAGGCATAGGTCGTCGACTAGCATTGGTACCCTAAAATCCATCATGTGACTTCATTAAGGTTTGAGCCACCTAAAATATATCTTGTGAGGTTATAATGGGATATAAGAATCAATAAAACACTAACTCATATAGAAACATATATACTCACCTTTTTTAGCTAGATATAAAGATCAATAGGTTCCTCTCTTACACACATTATTCATTCACTTCTTTAATAATATTAGTTTTGGATTTATTCTCCCTCGTTATGTGTTGGGATGAATGTTTATTTCTATTTTTTCCCATTTCCATTTTTTAGATATACTACTAGGTATGTATACACATACCCTTACATGGGATTTTCCCCAATATGTCATTTCATACGTATAAAAAGTAGAAGTTAAATGGAATCTTTAGTAGGAAAGGTGTTTTTAGGGCCTAGAAGTACTCAATGACTATAGTAGTAATGAGGTGGGGTATCAGAGTTGAGGATCATGTTTTTACCTACTTATCAGTTGTTTGGATGGAACTACCCTTTATTAATAGTTATGGATAATCTTTTTTCATTTTATACTTTGGATTTATTTTTATTAATACAGTTTGTTTATTAATATAGGTGATTACATGCATTGCTTCCTCTTGAGTAGTATAGTTTATAATATCCTATAGGTTTATGATTTAATTTTAAGTGTGTTTGTGTGAGTGTATAGGTTACATTACTCTAAGACCTCAAATTTTTGTGATTTTAGTACTCAGTACTATTGACCTACACCATGAATGTTAGAAGTTGTCATGGGGAATCACACAGGTCTTTCCATAGGTCCAGGTGGGGCCCTAGTGGGTTGGTTCGTGAAGAGTATAATATTCTAAAAATATAAAACAATACAAAGGTAACATCCATAGACCACTAAAAAATATCACATTATAGAGACATGTTGGAATTTCCTATCATGAAAAACCACAGTCATTCTATATTATAATGAAAATTGAAACAACACAGGTTAATCACCTCATTTAGGGTTAGAATACATCCAAAAATCCCTTATTCAAAATCTAGTTCATCACCCACATTCCAAATCAATATCCATTATAAAAACCATGGTATTACCACCTAAATCATTAATTTGTGTGAGGGATGAACACCCAATCCAAATATAGGTCGACTAGAAAAATATGATAAGGGAATACAGTGTTCCAATATGGGCTGAGCCTTATGTCGACACTCCTCGGTCAATCACATCCATGAATTAGAGGATGATTAGAACACCAATATAATGAAAATATGTGATAGTTAACCAAATACATATCCCTTTATGATATATATGTCACATGTCACACACTCTAGGTCTATCTAATGTCCATCAGTGACTCAATAATTGCTGATTAATGATCAAATGGGTCCTTGTGCCCCTAGACATGTTCATATAACTCATATGGTCAAGGGAAATAAATTAAATATATTCTATGGAAAATAAGACATGGTTGAGGGGATATAATTTACATGAAACATGAAATAATACAAAAACCAATAAGAGATGTTTACAAACCACCAACCTCAAATAGAGTTGACCACCTTTCAATATCCTACTCCAAACTCAACAGGCCATTATCCATCAGTACAAGTAACTAACATAAATGAATGTCCACTTTAAACAATTCTAATATAATTATATTTAATTAACAGAATTAATTTATGTAAATACCTATGATTTTAAAAAACATTATGTTTGATACCGTATATAAAAATGAACAACAAGCTTAAATAAACTAAAAAATAATATTATTTAAATAAGGTCATTGAAACTAAGCCACTGAATTGGTGGTTGTGCATAGGATTAGTTTTATTATGAATTATATATAATTAAATTACTAAATAAAATGGTTTTAATTAATTCATTGAAATTAATCGCTAAATTTTTTGTAAAAACATTTTATTCTTCAAAATATATTTTACTCAAAAATGGTTTTTATTATGAGTCAATATTATAGAAAATTTATGGACCATTTAGATATTTTATTTGATAAAGAGAAAAAAACTGAAATCATCATGTCAAAATTACCTTATTTTGAATTTTGTGGTATTTTTTGAAAAGATTTATTTTACTATGAGTTGTGAAAAAATTAGATTCCCATTAAAGACTTTAATTTTGTTTCAAGAATTTAAAAATATGAATTTTGATTTAAAATGGTTTAAAAGTACAAAAATTTCCATTATATTATGAATAATTCAATTAATTTTGTTATGGTGAAATTTATCATTGAATTTAGTATAAAAACGTTTTTATTCTAAAAAACACATTTTTTGAAAAACTACTTTTTATTGTGTTTTGAATTTTAATGTTAAATTAATTTCTAAAACTTATCTAAATTACATCATCAAAAATGTATTATATATTTTTAATTAGTATGTCAAAATTAGTAAATAGTTCCCTTATATATTTTGTCATTATCAATAGTAACCATAATGAATAATTATCACCCAGGTGTGGGTAAATCTTGTAATTAAGGTTAAAAATAATATGATAAGAACTAAAATGACCTCAAAAAATTCCCCAATCCAGTAGTATGAATGTATTATAAAACTTTTCCATACAATTATAAAATATATGGACACTTGGTTCCATATTTATTTTATTATGAACTTTATATTAATTTTCGAAAATAATAAATACAAAATGTCATCATCTTGAATTTAATAACTATAAATTTGTGTTATTTTAATAGAAATAATATATGCAAAATTATAAATTTTTATTTCAAGGATAAATTATTATTTATCAATTTAATTTATTTATATGTTTCAGTGGTTAAATAATTATTTTATATTCATACACAATAATAAAACAACATTTATTCAGTTGATATAAAAATAAATTAAATGATTTTAGAAATATTAAAAGTAATACAAATTGGAAAAATTATTATGTTCCTCATATTTTATATATACTTATGAAATGTTAATTATTTTTTAAAACATTATATTTTAATCAATTTTTTATTGATGTATTTAAATTAAAATTAAATAAATAGTGTCCAAAATGACATTAATGGTATTTTATAATATATTAAAATTTATTAAATGATTTAAATTCCTAGAAAACCTATCCTAAAAAATGTGATTTTAATATGTTTAAAATATAAATCTTGCTCCTTTTATAGGCTAATTTCCATTTTATAGTGTATATCATGACACATAAAAAGTAAATATACTTTTTGTCATGGTAATCATTAAAAGGGATAACGAAGGGTTATAACAATTAAATTTTGATAAAAACATCCTAATTTTTTAATGGGATTATTCTATCCCATAATTATCTTATACTAAACTCCTAAAAATTTGGAACCATTTTTTCCTGAGAATTAATTAATTTTAATTTAGTTCTTTTTGAAATTCAAAAAATGGACATTCCCTCACTTATAAAACAGAACCCCACCCTCTATTATTCTATACACACTTCAAGAGAAATTTGGTTTAGAAAAATTAACATCCCATTACCTACTTTCAGTTATTTACCTTCTCTTTATTTGTTTTCCTTTTTTACATGGGTGCTTCTTGGGACTCCCGATGATCGAGGGAATTTTCTAGGTAAAATGACCTAATGTTTAGGGATGTATCTTTATTTGAATTAATTGAGTCAAGGTAAAGACTTGTAATGTATTTATAGGTTATATCTATGTTTGGGGAATTATGAAGGTGGTTTTGTCTTTTTCAACTAAAAACTGTACTTTTTTGGTTTATTGGAGAAATCCACATTGTGTAATGAGATTACACACCATGTAATTTATATTGGGTAGAAGGTATGAGTATACCACATATGATGATGGTATCACACATTTTATATCATGTTCATGATATTTATTAATAATGTTCAGGTATTTGTAAAAATAGTGATGGGTATTTTTGCGCACTTGGGATCCATGGATTACATAATATTAAAATGGATTATACACTATGTGATTTTCATGGGTTGCGGTTTATAGTGCGTCTCAGGGATGATTTCATATTTCATTCAACTTAATTCTTCTTAGATTGACCTAAAGGCTCTTAGGGATATTTTAGAGAACTCATCTCCATTTAAATATCTTTTTTCAGGGATAGATCATTATGGTGGTGTTGTTCCATCTCTTCTTCCCTTAGTTCAAGTAGCACCATTACACTACGTTTCTAGATACTTTGATCTATGATGATGATTCTATTTATTTATTTCTATAAGTGTCATGTGAACATTTTTCAGGGGTTAACCTTTTTGTTTTTGTGGTGCGCAATGTGAGTTCCTTGAGTTATGGGTTATTTCATATTTTCCACTAACTTTTCTTCTTATTGAATAAATTCTGAGATGTATGGATTGACCCTAGGTCCCCTATTATCACAATTATTTTCTTATTTATGGTGGATCCCATTAAGGGCATTTGCAACCCTAGTTTAATGTATGTGGTTTTGTCTGTAGCATATATTGGATGAATTTTATTTATCTGGTTTTGAAAAAAAATTATAAATGAAATTATAGGATTTAGTGATTTTATTTGTGTCTGTGGAAATGGGTTTTTGATAAAAGATGGTTTTTAACTAGTTTTGTTAAATGCAATGGTTTTATAATGATTTGTTAAATAGATTTCAGAAATAGTTTGCAAAGAAAGGTTTTTATGAATTGGTTTTGAAAATAAAGCACATGGGAAGCCATTGGTACTTATGTAGAAGTAGTAATAAGACTCATTTGTTAAAACTGTTAAGGGGTTCAATAATGGGGTGTTCTCCTGCTCCCTAAGACTGTTGTTATAGGGACATGATAGACACTTTTGTTTGGGTTCACATTATGGGGTGTTCCTTTGATTCCTATATTCAATGAATATATCTAGGATCTTGATGCATGAATGATTTTTTATGTTTGGGGTATGAGTTTCCAAACTATTCTAACCTATAGTGATCCATGGAATGATGTGACATGTGGTTTTGGATTATTCTTTTTGGCATATACTTACATGGTTGTGATATGAAATTTTCTGCATGGTTTGTATTGATTTAATATATCATATTTGATATAGGTATATGAGATGATTTGAAAATATATTACCTACATTATTTTGAACATGTGGATAAGTGGGGAATTAAATTTTTTTCTAGGATTTTGATAAAAACTGTTAAACTGTATCTCAGGCCTTGTTTTATTTAATGTTTGGAATGATCATACTATTGAAGATAGTCTTGTTTTGGAACAACTAGGAGGGATAAATCTAAGCCAGTTATCTCACACCATCCAACCCCTTCTATCTTGTGTATACCTTTATATTATATACAGGGAAAGGCAGCATGATGCAGTGAGGCAGTGAGGTTTTAATTCAGATGTTTCTTGGTAGTTGGTGGTGAGATACTGGAATTTTTTTGATACTATCACATGAAGTTGTTGGTTTCCTTTTTTAGTTTTCCTTTGGTGGTTAGACTTGTACTTTTGGATATTATCATTTTTTTAGTTATATCGCTTATCCACTATCTTATTTCGGTCATTGAATAAAATTTTATTATATTGTATATTTTTATTATATATATATCTGTGTGTGTGTATGCATGTGTGTTATGTTGTGGCTTCGGGTTTGAAGAAATCATTCCCTCCAGTTGTTTTTTGATATTTGGGTGATTGTCTCCAGCCCGCGAGGATCTATAAATCCCCTCGCGTTTGTTAAAATTTGGGTCAAGTACTAGTATTAGAGGGTATATAGGTCAGGTTCATCATATATTGGTATCAAGAATAATATATCATCAAGATTACATTTCTTGTGATGTTAGGTATACTAGAGATAATATTTTTAAGACTTGAGAGGTTTGTTGTAATTAGTTCATGGAAAGATCTTTTTTTAAGGAGACTCCAATTACCATGGGATGTTGGGATGTGTGCCTCATGTTTTGATTTATTGATTTTAATCTTGTTCTTTACATAAGGATTTATTTTTTGAACTTATACTATCCTATTGTTTGATCATTTCTTCTATTTCATTGTGTAGTAGTATGCCTTTGAGATGTGTTCGGCGGGTTAATTAGGGTGGTTCAACAAATTCTTCTCAAGGGAATCCAATTTTATATTAGAATATTTTTGAGGCTATCATATGGGTGGTTTTTTTTATAAACCAGAATGTACCATATGAACATAATACTATTCTTGAGGTACCACTAGTATATAGAAGGGAAAGAGATCAATTTCAGAAGTTATTTCATGAAAATACACCATCCTTTAAGGGTGAGAATGAACCTAAAGTGGAGGAGGACTATATGGAAATATTAGTTAGATATTTGTTTTATTAGATGCATATGATAGTATCAAGGTGAAGTGTGTGGATTTTTGACTTGAGGATCCTAGAAATTGTTGGTTATATTCTACGGTAGGGGAAGATAATAATATGGGATTATACTGAAGGGTTTCAAGACTCTCTTCTTCTAGAAAAGTTTTTTAGGGTCACTGGTGATGGAGAAGTATCTACAGTTCCTCTCTTTTCAGTTGTGAGAGAATTTAGTGTCAGCATACACCAATTAGTCTGCTAAGATTGATAGTTTTTCTCCAGACATAGTAATGAATGACTATCTATAAATATATAATTACATGTAGGGTTTATGACTAAATATTAGATCATAGGTATTCGTGTTGTTAATTTTGACATATGTAGAGAGAGTGGGAGGGCTATGCTGGTGGAAATGAATAAAGTGGGAAATTTTACTTACTCTTCCCCTTCTCTTCCACATAGTAGTACCATTAGTTATATGAAAGGGAAGAAGATAATGTGGAATGGTCATCGCACTAGTGGTGGGGGTAGTTCTCATTAGCATGACTCATATTCATTATATGATACAGCTAGTAGTGTACCCCTGACTTTATATCATGGTGGTAAGGTCAGATACAGCAGGACATATTTTCTTTCACCTATAGGTCTGTGTAATAGGTAGGGAGTTATTATTTTATTCATTTCTTCTGTTAGGCTATATCTATACCTTAATATGGTCATGGATTGTATGCTCCAAAGTCTATTGGGATGTCGTTAGATATATCATGGAATATAGGGATCCATTAACATTCCTTATGAGTGAAACACCTTTACACAAATATATTATTTTATGGTGAAGGTAGATGCAGGTCTAGAGACTATGAGAACTTCCATATTTATTTCATCTTTATTAGTAGTTTCTTTTTTTAATATTGTGGCTTCCCACAAATTTATATATGGTTATTTAGTTGATATGCTTAACCTTCCAATGCAACTCATGTCCTTTGTTTTTGAGATAGTGATACCCATTGGGAAGAAGAAAGAGTATGGATTTTCGTGTCTTTATAGTGTTCTATCTATAGTCTATGTGTATTTATTATGGGATTTTCTCATTCTCTACCTATATCAATTTTACATTTTTATAGGGAGGGATTGCATTTTTCTCATCATTCATATTTTTAATTTTATCATAAATGTGCCTCATTCCTTATGATCGATGGGAGATCTTGTGTGTTTCAAGTAGAGTTGGATTTAGGTCTGGCCGTATAGGAACTTCCCACCCGAAGCTTCAAATATTTTTGTCTACTATAGTAGTTGAGACTAATGATTTTTCTCCTTTTTTTGATGTTCCCACTATTTTTTAAGAATTTCATGATGTTTTCCTAGATGGTTTATCTAATCTTTTCCTTGAGAGTGAGTTGTATTTTATTATTGATATGGTTCCCAATACATAACCAATTTTCATATGTTCTTGTCATATAGAACTATACAAGTTAAAAGAGTTCAAGATTAAGTTGGATGGCTTTGAAGATAAAGGTTTTGTTTTTTAGAGTCACTAGCCTTAGACTTCCCCAGTGCTCTTTCCCAAGATGTAGGATGGATCAATCTGATTTTATGTGGACTATCCCAAGTTTAAATGGGAAATAGTTAAGAACAAGTCTTTTTCCCCATATGAGTATATTTATTGATCTGTTAGAAAGGTAAAAGTGGTTTTTGAAGATTGATCTTTAGTTGGGTTATCATCATCTCAAGGTTCAATAGAATAATATATTTAAGACAAAATTTAGGATCTAGTATGGTCATTATGAATATCTTGTGATTTGATTTGGTTTTACTAATGATCCTTCAATTTATATGTCTTTAATTAATAGGATATTCCATGAGTATCTTGACACTTTTTTGGTAGTGTTGGTGGATGGAATCATGGTTTATTTGATATCTGATCACTAAAATGAGCACCATTTGAGGTTAATGCTAGAAATATTGAAGAATAACTATTTGAATGTAAATATTCTAAAATGAAATTTTTGTATTAAAGATGTTAATTTCTTTGAGAATTTTATTTATGATCATGTAATATTTATTTATCCTGAGAAGGTGAAGGTTATTTTTTCAGGGGAAGAGCCATGGAAGGTATTTGACTTTCAGAGCATCCGTGGTCTTTCTGGATACTATGGCCAATTTTTAAAGTATTTTTCAAAGTTAACATCATATTTGACAAATATTACTAAAAATGGTGTGAAAATCACATAGTATGAAAAGTGTTAGCCTTATTTAATGAGTTCAAATGACTTCTGAAATCACCGCATATTATAAAATTACCTAATCTAAATAAAGTGTATACGGTTTTCTATTATGCTTCTATAATTCTTTTGTGTTTTATTCTCATGTAGGATGATAATGTGGTGTCTTAAACTCTCATAATATTAAAACACATTAGAATAATTACCCCACTCATTATTTAGAGATTATCTTGCTTATGAATGCACTTAAATATTGGTGGAATCATATTTTTTGTAAGAGGATCATAGTCTTTTCAAACCAAAATAGAATGAGATATACCTTTTTATAAAAATAAATTAATATCATATAAAGATGATTGTAGTAATAACTTTAAAAATTTATCATTGATATTGCATACACATTGAGGAAGGGGAATTTTTTTACTGATTCTCTAAGTAAAAATGTACCATCATATGTTGTTCTGGAATCAAAGGAGGAGTGGAACCTTATGGGACTCCTTACTCAGTTGCACCTAAATTCCTAGGAGAATGATTCATGTAGAGTTTTTTCTAGTTTTTTTTATCTTCATATATATTTGAGTCTTTTTTGCTGATTCAATTGTAGTATGATGAGTTTATTGTAATTCGAGAAATCCTTTTATTGTGGGGATACCATTAATGGTCACTCTTTCTCTTCAGACCACATTATCTATTTTGAGGATTGTTTTCTCATTCCATCATCAATGAGGAGGTCAATTTTTTTATCATGATTTTTCATGGTGCATTAATCAAGTAACTATGAAGACTTATTATGACCTGATACGGTTATTCTGGTGGTTGAATATGAATCATGTAATTTATGATTATGTGTCTTACTATTATTCATTATGGATGACAAAGGTAGAGCATATGAAGAATTATATTTTACTTCCACCCCTTAAGATTCAGATTTATAAATGGGCTAAGGTGTCTATAGATTTTTTTTTTGGATTACCATGGAATCACATATAGAGGAACCCTACCTCTGTGATGGTTGATTAGTTAAAATAGTCATCTCATTTCATTCTAATTAGTGAAAGCACTCAAGTTAAAGATCTAGGTGACTTGTATGTTTAGTAGATTGTGCATTTCCTATGGTTCCTTTTTTTCATTACTTCAAATGGGGATCATAGGATTTCTTCGAGGTTCTGGAGGAGCCTCCAAGAGGTGATGGAGACTCAGATCATGTTGACTATAGTATACCATGCATAGATAGCTGCTCTGATAGATCCTATTATTCCGATGTTATGTGATCTTCTATATCTTTGTTTATTATATTTTAGTGGATCATGAGATATCCATCTGGGTCTAGATGAGTTTACATATAACAACAGTTATCACTCATCGATCAGAATGGATCCTTTCTTCACTCTGTATTGTCATCTGTGTAGGTTACCTCTTTTTTGGTTCGAACTGGGTGAAGCATATTTGTGGGACTAAGTCTTATTTAGTATAGGTCAGTGAGGATTTAGGATATAGGTCAGCGTCTGGTTATAGATTAGAGTTGATAGAAATTGTGTGTGGATTAGAGACACTAACCTTTTGATTTTTCTATAAGTGACTAGGTTTTCATTAATGTTTCTTCTCAATTGGATTGTTTTCATCTTAGAAAATAGGTAAAGTTGGCTCTATGATATATTGGTTCATGTTAGGTCACTAAAAGACATTTTTGGGTTCTTATCATTTGAATTTTATAGCTCATAAAACATTCATTCATGATATTTTTCATATATCACACCTTATGAAATACCATCCTGATCCCTCTCACATTTTTAGATGGTAAGAGATTGATATATAGCTGGATTTTTTTTGTAACAGCCACTAGAGATTTTTGAATCTCAAGTGAAATTAATTTTTGGGAATTATATCATATTGGTCAATGTTTTATGGAGACATATATTATATTATTACAAAAATTAGGATCATGATCCGTTTAGGATGGAGCAGTGGTCTCACCTCTTTACTAGACTTCATTCTTCCACATTTCTTAGTCGGAATAAGAAGTGTTATTGTGGGAAGTTTGTAACTTATCATTACCTTCTTTTAGGTATTTCCTTTCTATTTATTCATTTTCCAATTTATTTGTCTGTGTCTTAGGAATCCAAATTACAGAGATCATTTTCTAGGGAAAATTTACTAAAGTTCATGGATTCATATTTATTTGAATTAATAGATACTAGGTAAAACTTTGAAATAGATTTTCCAGTTCTCCCCATGATGAAATAATGTCGATGGTCATTTGGGGTTTTTTTAGTGAAAACTATACTTTTATAGTCTATGGGATAAATACACCTTATGTAATAAGATTAAACCCCATGTAATGTATATTTATTTAAATCCATGCTTCTAGTATATAGAATGAAAGAATTAAACACTACATAACTGGATTAGGATGTATACTGATAAAATGTTGGTTTTTATAACAAGTAAACAGGTTTTTTTGCATACATGATCTGCATGGATTACACAACCTGAAAATGTATTACACTCCTTGTAGTCATCATGGATTGTGGATTAAATGGTGTTGGATGAATGATTTCTTATTTCATTCTATAGTAGGATTATTTCTCTTAACCTAGAGGCTCTCAGGGGAGATTTTGGAGATCTTTGATCCTTTTTGATTGCTTTGATTAGTGATCGATCTTCAGGGTTTAAGAGTTTCACATATCTAGGTAGAATTCCTTTGTTTTTTAAATTTTCCATGATCATTATAGTTTTATTGGTCTATATTCCTAGATATATTGATATATGATGATTAGCATTATTCCTATCTAGATCATTTTTGTGATCATGTTCTGGGGGTCGAACATTTGAGTTGGTTTTGGTGAATTGTACGGGTACCTTTAGTTATGGGATTGTTCTTCTTATCTACTTACCATTATTCTTGTGGAATCAATTATGTGAAGTTTGGACTGATTCTAGGGCCTCTATTATCACAATTTTGTTATTGTTTTTGGTGGACCCCATTTCGGGTATGTGAAACCTGAGTTTGAGGTTGGTGGTTTCATATATATCCTTTGTTGGATGAACTATATTTCCCTAGTTTTGAAAAAAAAATTATAAATAAAATGGAATTAATTAATAATTTGATTTTTGTGTTTCGAAGTCAGTTCTGGATAAAAGATGGTTTCTCATTGTTTTGGTAAATGAGAGGGGTTTTCAAAGAATTGTGAAACTTATTTATGAAATGTTTTTCAAATAATGGTTTTGATGAATAGGTTTGGAAAATAGAGCACACTAGAATCCTTATGTATATAGGATGAAGGAGTAATAATAAGCCTCATCCACTAATAGAATTAAGGGTTCACTCATGAGGAGTTATCAATCTTCTTGAACCTATTATTCAAAGGACTTGATAGACACTATTGACAGGGTTCCCTTTTTGGGGTGTTCCTCTATGGCCTATATTTGATGCATATATTTAGGAGCTTGATGTGTTCATGATTGTCTAGGTCGGGGGTATGAGTGTCCTAGTTATCCTATCATAGATAGATCCATAGTATGATTTGACCTATTCATTTGGATTGTACTATTAAACATGTAAATCCATGGGGTTTATATGATATGTGATACATTATTTGGATTGATTTCACGTATCTTGTTTAATATATGTATATGAAATGATTTGAAATTGTTTTACTAGATTTATTTTGGAAAATTAGAAAAATTGAAACTTAAATTTTTTTCATGATTTCGATATGAAAACTAGTAAATTGAATCTCAATACTTGTTTTCTATATTGTAGAGACTTTTCATGTTATTATACAGATGCTTGTTCTGGGAAACCTAGGTGGGATCCTAATAATCCTGTTAGCTCACACCCTTCACACCCCTTTGGTGGTATATAGAATTTTTTATATTTTGATACATGGAAGGCAGAGGTACTATAGAGGGAAATTGTGGTTTTATATCACATGTGTTTGGGTAGCTGGTGGTGAGATGGTGGTGGGGTTTCAACAAAATAACCTATAGTATTTGTCTTCATATTTTAGTCTTCCATTGATTTGTACTTCAGGATATTCTGACTATTTGAGTTGTATCATTCTTTCGATGTATTATTTTAGTTATGGAGTATATTTTTCATCCATGTTATATATATATTATATATTTGTTCCATTTCATTGCTTCAAATTGGGTATAAACATTCCTCCTGGTTATTTTTTATGTTCAGGTGCTTGTAGCCAACCCATGTGGACAGGGAACTCACTTCATGTGTGTGGAAATTAAGGTCGAGTATGAGTTTGAGAGGGAAACTGGTTTAGGTTATTCATAGCTTGGACCTAACCAAATATGATCTTAATATCCCTTATATAATTCTTGATGTCCTAGTTTGGATTGAATATTATCCAGATAAGACTTAATGTGTAAACAAAAAAAAGTTTTCAGAATGATGGGTAAATGTTTTAACAAAATGTTTTAGTTTTATTTTTTCTATTAACTCCTTAAATTATTATTAAAACATGTTTATATAACAAAAAAATAACTTCCATATAATTATATATTTTTATCTTAATTGAATACACACTATCTATCTCATGTCCCATCAAATGAATAACAAAATTGTCATTCATATCTACAGTGGACTATCGCATCGTGAACCTATGTGACTCCTTTTCCAACACTGCCTCTCAAAGGTTGTTATAATGATGGATTTAATTTTTATATATTATTTTGAAAACATATTTATAAATATTAGAAAAAATTATATCATCTAATTTCAAATTTCCATCAACTCAAAAATTATATCATCATTCTTGCGTATGGGTGGACTACCACCTCCATGAAGCGATGTGTTTCATTTTCCATCACATCACAATATGGATGATATATATAAACTTATTTAAAAAATTAATATGTTAGTTATGATATAATCATCATTATATAAAGATAAAATAATATTTACCTTATTTTAATGATGATCTTTAAAAAATGGAAACATTAGTCTTGCGCACATACAATTTACCATCTCTAGGGTTAAAACATAGTTCATTATTCTTACCCATATTTCATGGATGGATTCAAAATTATAATTTATGTATAAAAAAAGAAAAATATTTTATTATTATTCAATATATGTATGAATAATGAGGTATTTTCCTATAGTCAACCTACCGAATTCATTTCGAACATATGAACTGGATATCGTCAAAACATCCTAAGAGAACATAATTAATTTATTAAATAAATAAATCATGGTTGTAAATAAAATAAAAGTGATAAAAAAATTAAATAGGGTAATTAACTATATAAATAATTCACATAAATTTAATATTCTATAAGGAAAATATCCTATGTGATGATTCAGACTTGAGGTAAGGGCTTCACATCTCACTTTTGTTTCTATGAAACATTTGTTGTATCCAATACTTTCATCATTCATGTGGCATATATAACTCACCTTTGACATGATATAACATGATTAACTTTATATTAATTGTTATTAAATATTAATTTTAAATTATTTATTTAACTGGTATTAGGATTCAAAAGTTACCAAAGTAGTAAGAGTTTATTTCACAATCTCATAATTAGCTGAGATTTATTATTATTGGGTGTCTGTGAGGGGAATTATATGATATTTATTTCATAAAAGAAATATATATTCTTCGCTAATAGTTATTTTGGAAAATTGAAATTCATAATTTAATTTTCATCTTGTTAAGTGCACAATATAACAAAATAATAAAGAAACCCCTATTTTTTCTACTCAATCGGGAATATTTTTCTTCCATGTCTATATTTGCCTTAAATTTTTTTAAAGAATGCTTTTAATATTATATTCTGATTTATTAAGTCAATTATTACCCATGATTAAATATTTACATAATGAATAAAATTAAATCTTTCTATTATCTTTTGAACAATGTTCTTTTTGACCTCTTTTCAAAAAAGTGATGGGAATATTTGTTTCAACATACTCAGCATGAACAGAATTTCCCTCTATCATTACAGGTCAATCATTAGAAGATTCCTATAAATTATCCATGGTTATTTTAAAAGATAATTTTTTCCCTAATATTTTGTAAATTTTAGTTTTTTAAAGTGATTTTCAAAGTGAAAAAGTTATTTTTCTCATGACTGATTTTAATTATCCTTTTTACAATATTTTTATCCATCAATTGAAATAACCATTTATTTTTATTATACTCCATTAGTGATATGTTCTAATAATTACATCCATATTATTTAGCTGGATGATTTATGATCTGTCTGACTTGAGTAATACTAATATTTCATATACTATTTTTTAAATAAAAATATTTATTTTGATTAAGTATTTAATGCTTTTTTATCCTATTTCATATGAAGAATTAATTGGAATTATTAAGTGATTTGTGGCCCCTCAATTAATTTCTATGTCTCATGAGACAGACCAGTTTGGGTATTTGGTCGATCCATTACCCAGTTATGTAATATTTCTTGGGACAAGACCATAAAATTAAGTTCATGATGTCTAGAATTTTACATTCCATCATTATGAAATTAGATATTGATGACTATATGATTATTTTATAAGTTATGATATAAATGGATAAGATTCAAGATCTTGTGATTATTTATATGGAATTATTTGATCATCATTTGTTTCTTCCATATTGTCATCCATGCTCATGTTACAGAAAAAATGAAATTTGTTTGTTGTTATTTACCATGTAATATTAATTTTTATTTATTTGGACATGATAGCTTCCATTTTACATAACACTTATTGAGTATTTGAGATCAGTATTATTTTCATTCCATATGTCATGATGCCAAGATGTGTACTATGATTTATATGAAAGGATATATTAGTGAGAATAAATATATTTTCAAAGAAAACATTCTTTTATATTTTATGTTTTCAAATTTATGTCAGTTTCAAGTATGTATCTAGTTTACTAATACTACTAAACTATTTGATCCATTGGGATGTGATTACTTATATCTGTTGTAAATGTAATAATGTAACCACAAGCTCTATGCTACTAGGGTCGGTGTATTTATAGTTAGTATCAAGAAAATTTTAGTTTAAACCTTAGGAACTATATTTAGTAAAACATATATTTGATAACATAACCCTATGAAAAAATCTGAGGGAAATTATAATTATATGATAATATCCTTACATTTTGGTAACATATAGATTATGGTTCTTTCTGACTAATACATAAATGTCTAGATATTATAAGAAGGCATGGTTTTGGAATAGATTAATCTAGGGGTAATAACCCTGAAAAGTGTTATATTTTAACCGTAATTATGAAGCATGGTGAGTCATCCCCTTTTGTAAACATATTTTTACACTCTTGTTGTATATTCTTGGGTTAATTCAAATTTTATTTACGAACCATTACGATGAATAATAGAAAATAAAATTTAAAAAACATTGATATTTCATAGTAATATGGGATAAACATAAAGTATAATGGGTATATAAGTTTACAATTGATCATATGATTAAAGGAATAGATACATATTTTTATGATTTCTTTGATTTTGGTTTGACATGATTATGAATATTTTTAGTGACATTTATGGTAATATAAACCTTTTTTGTATTTCATTTAGTGAAATGTTTATTTGAGAAATAATTATTTTATATTTTTTTAATATGTTTAAATTTATTGATAACCATTAGGTTTAATATGATAACTGATATTTAGTTCATAATAGTCAATTAAGAATATTTTATGTTGTGAAAAAAAATTATGTTGTATTGAGTACCTTAGTTGATAGAAAATAATTTAATGATTAATGGTATTTTTGGGGATGTTGAAAATATTATTTAGATTGTTATAAGAATTTTATTAATATATTATTAGAAAAATCACACCACCTAGGAAGGGTGAAAACACATCTCATTCAGAAAGACCATGGGGCTTGAACCCACAACCGAAGGGTGACAAGGGTGAAGCTTGTACCACTAGCATGCATAGTGTCCGGATTAGTAGGAGTTTTTTCTTAATTAAATGGACTATTTGATGAAGAATAAATTTATTTTTTGAATCATATTATAAAATGAAATATTTTTTAAAATTTTATATGTTAATGTGATTAATGATATTCAGGATGATGTTTACTTGGATTTAGGTATATATAACCCTTAGGTTTTTGGAAAAAGATTACTTGGGAAGAATTCTATTTAGTTTTTTGAGGTGTAACATTAATGGTATGAGATAACCTTTGAGATTAAAAATTTATTAATTTATGAGGTTACTAAGGTTATCTTGGAAATAGGGTTATTTATTTATGAAATAATCTATGTTATACACTTGGTTTTATTATTGAATTTTAGATATTAATGTATTATTTATTCATATTAAATTTTATACATTTTGGATATTATATGATCATGTGGTAATAATTTTTTTAGTTTATATTTAAATATTATATGAATATATTTTTTTAAAAATAGATTATGTGATTTGTTAAATGTTTATTTTAGTGTGTAAGGCATGAAAAATTCATCTTGAATACTCCTCATTTGGAGAAAAACATGAGATTATGGTGGGAATTGATTAAAGGATGAAATTATAATGGTCAATTTTCATTATTTTTCAGTCTATATGGTCGTGTATTTCCTCGAATCCAGGAAATGGATCTTGAAATAAATATTTTGTTCTATTACATTCATTCCAAATGAATCAGTGGTCTTTTTTCACTCACTGTTGAAATATGGTTGTAGATAATTAAATATCTTATGATCATTCACTTTATTATTATCAATTATCCCTATAACTCTTCATCATTATTATGAAATTTCTTTTCCCATGTCCATATATTCACATCCCACTAATGTTATCCAATTTAGAGACCTAGTTCTATGGTGGCCATCATATTTCCCTTTCCTTATTTTTAATAGGAAGTTGTATAAACCCTTTTTACGATGTGGTATTTCCAAAAAATAATTTTAAATTTTTTAAAAACATGATTACCAATTAAAATATTAAATTTAATGACATAATTTATATAAGGAGGAGAATTTAAGACCATGTTTTTTTAAAATAACACTATATTCTATATAGTATACAACACATGACTCAGAGCTTAAACGAAGCACGAAATATTATTATTTAAAGACGATGTTTATAACTTAATCATTGAATTAGAAATTATGAATATGATTAACCATATTATTGAATTATATAAATAATATAATAAGTAAAAAAATTTAGATTAACTCTTATGAAATAAACACTCAATTTTTTGTAAGAGAATTTTATACTTAAAAACATGATTTCTTCAAAAAAAAATTATTTTGAGAAAATATTATAATTAATTTATAAAAAATTTAGAAACATTATTTGATAAATATTTTACTAATTTTAAAATCATCCTTTCTAAATTATATTATAGTGAATATTTTAATTTTTCCTAAATAGACTGATTTTCCATTGAATAGTGAGAAATTATGATTTTCATTAAATACCGTTTTGTTTCAAGAATTTAGAAAGTTTTATTTTTTTAATCTGGTTTAAAAATAAAATACTTATATAATATTATAAATAATTTAACTAACTTCAATAGAATAAATATTATGGTAAAATTTAGAATAAAATAGTTTTATATTAAAAAGGTATTTTTTCATAAAAATAAGTTTTTATAATGTTCTTCATTTTAATATTAAAAAAATTCATCCAATAATATAAAATTAATATTAAAAAATAAAATATTTATTTTTAATTATTTTTAAAAAATTTGGAAAATATTTTTCTTTTATTCTATTGTCTTTATGAATAGTAATGACTGTATATAATTGTCACCATAGAAAGGGAAAATAAGTTAATTAAGATTATAATGAATATGATAAGGACTTAAAAATGAGGATAACACTTTATTAATCCTATTAGATGAGTTTAATTCATCCATATTCATCTAAGTATCGAATATATGAAAACCTTCTTCTATTTTTCTTTAATTATGAGCATTTTTTTAATTTTACAAATAATTAATACAAAATTTCTCTCTCTTGAAATTAATAACCCTAAAGTTTTATTATAATTATAGAAAAAATTTATATTAATTTTTAATTGGTTATTTGAAAAATAAATTATTTTTTACTATGGTAATTTATTTTTAATTTCTAGTGATGAAATAATTACCTTAAATACTTCTGTAATGTCGAAACAATATTTATTCAATTTATAGAAAAATAAAATATGTGTTTTCATAAATATTAAAATTTATGAAAAGAGGATGAATAATTGTGTTCCAGAAATTTATGCATACATATGACGTGTTAGTTTTGTTTTAAATAATTATATTCAAATTCTTACTTTTTCTTTATGTATTTGAAGTCAAATTAATTGAATATAGTTGAAATTACATTAATGATATTTTATAATAAATATTTTTTTATTAAATTATTTAAGATTAAAAAAAACATATATTCATCTAGAGGACTTTGATATGGTTGAAAATATAAATAAGGGTCCATTTTGTGGCCAATTATCCTTTAATAAAAACTTCCTTTTCACCTAAAGGGTAAAAAACATTTTTATCGGTGTAATCATTAAAAGGGTTAACTGATGGTTAAAATAGAAAGATAATGGTCAAAAATCATTTACACATGTTAAAATTTTATTTTAAGAGATTATTGCATCCCATAATAATCTTATATTTTAAATATAACTATTTTGATCTATTTTACCCCGAGAATTAATTTATATTAATTCGACACTTTAAGAAATTCCATGAAAGCCCCTTCCCTCACTTATAAAAGTTCACACCCTATCCTATTTTTTTCTACAACAAAATAGAAATTTTTGTTGGATAATTTTCTAAATACCTTTATAGTATTCCTTAACATAATATATAGGATATTGTTAGGGAATAATATCAACCTTAGAGGGATTAATGTGTAAAGAAATGGAAGCTATCAAAAGTAAAGGTATAGGTTTTTACCAAATGTTTTTGTTTTATTTCTTATTCTACCTCATCAAAATATTATTAAAACATTATGAAATAATAACATAAATAAATCCTATGTAATTATATTTTTATGTTATTTTTTATCCTATATTCATCTCGTTCTCCATCAAATGGGAAAATAAACTACTGTTTGTGTGTGCGGTAGATTATCACCCCATGAACTGATGTGATTCATTTTCCATCACCACCTATAAAAGGATGATATAATAGTGAATTTATTGTCTATATATTATATTCATGACATATCAAATATTATAAAATTATAATATATCATCTACTTTCGTACCTTTCAATCAGTTAAAAATGATAATGTCGTTTGCGTGTACGTCAGGAATACACCCTCCACAAAATGATGTGATCCATTTTCCATCACCACATCATAAGGATTATATCTATCTATATATATATATATGGTATTCAATATTTAATGGTCATTATAGAAATTTAATATAATATTTTACTTATTTTCGTCATGATCATTGTAAAATGGAAATGTTGCTCATGCGTATGTACAGTTTACCATCTCTAATATTGTAACACATATCATTTTTCATTAAAATATTTTATTTTCATTTTTCAAAATTTCATTTCTATCTAAATATTATATTTTTTAATGATTATTATTTTTTATATGATATAAAAAATAAACCTTCTACTATAGTCAACATACCTAAGTCATTTTGGACCTATAAACTAAATAACATAAAAATGAGTGACACAAAGATAATTGATTAAGTAATTAAATAAAACATGTTAATAAGTAAAATAAAATATATAATAAAATTTAAAAATATTATTACATGTGTAATTAATTGATATAATTTTATTATTCAGGGATATTGATAATGAATGTCATGAATCAGAGCTGAGGTAAGCGTTTCTTTTCACACATTTGTTTCCATGATACATTTGTCTAAATTACCACTAATTTAAGTCATGTCATATATATAATTCCCCTTTGATATGATATATAATGTTTACCATCATATTAATTGTATTTAAATATTTAATTTGAAGATATTACATTCATTGGGACTATGATTTAAATGTTACCAAAGCAGTACAAGTTTATTTCAAAATCTATTCATTATTTGATATTTTTTATTTTTAAGATCTTGTTAGGGAATTATATGATATTTATATATTAAATCCAATATATTTTCTTCTACTTTGGTTATTTTTCAAAAAATAAAATTCATATTTAAATTTTCCTCTCTTTAAGTACTCAAGATACTGTAATAATATTTTTATGTATAATCGACTTTCTTCACTCGATCAAGAATATTTTTCCTTCATGTCTATATTTTCCTACAAATGTTTTAAAAATGATCTTATTATTATAAAATTATTTATTTAATACATTTTACCAAAATTTTAATTTTAAAAATTTTTTATATTGAATCATTCTAAAATTTTTCGAATAAGGATATTTTTTACTTTTTTCAAAAAATATTAAAGGAATATTTGCTCTAACATACTCAACATGATTGAAAATTCCAAAAGTTATGACCAATCAATGACTTGAATATTCTTTTACAATATTCCATCATTAATTTAAAATATAATGCTTTTGCTAATATTGTGGATGTTTTTAATTTTTGAAAGGGATTTTTGATGTGAAAAGGATAATTTCTTCAAGAATGTTTTTATTGATCATTTTATAGAATTTCTTGTCATCAATGAAAATTGAACATTATTTTTATTCTACCTAATAGTATATATATCAATGATACTATCTTTATTCTTTCTCATGATATTTTATGATTAGTTTTACAATAGAAATATTAACATTTTTAATGTTGTTTTTCAATACAAATGTTTATAATGATTATGTATTGAATTTTTATTCTCCCCTTTTATATGATGAATGGATTGGACGTCATATGTGATATAAGGGTCTCACTATATCCCCTCAATTAATTTATAGGTTTAATGAGATAAAATAGTTTGGGTATTTAGCTGAGGTCTTACCCATTTATGTAATATATTTTGGTGTGAGGCCTTCACAACAAGTTTATTATATCTAGAATTATGAATTCCATCATTATGAAATCATTTATTGATTCCCATGTGATTATTTTATTAGTTGTTATATAATTGGATAATCTTTATGCTCATATGATTATTTATATGGAATTATTTTATCACAATTTAATCATCCAATATTATTCTCCATTATTAATTTATTGTCTAAATGGAATGTTTTTTATGATATTTACCTTACCATATTGTGTATTCTATATTTACACATGATATATTCCATTATATTTAACTCTTATTGATCATTTTATATCACCGTTATTTTTTTTCTTTTCCCTAGGATTGTTGGAAGTGTACTATGATTGATAAAGTATGACGGTCTAGAGAGAAAAAAATATGTTCTCAAATAAATTAATATTTTATGTTTTATGTTTTCAAATGTATGTGAATTTCCACTATGTATATTGATTTATAATCATATTAAACTATTTGATCCTTCAGGATTTTTGTGCTTTTATATAGTGGTAATGTAATAAACTAACCACCAGCTCTATGATACTATCATTAGGGTATTTCCAATTCCATAATAGATTCTCTAAAAATAAATCAATAAAACTAATATAGTGTTGTAATCGTGACAAAATATTAATCTATTGGGTGATAACTACCTAATTCATCCACTCAAACCTCTTATAAAAACATTCCCAAATATTATATATCAATTTATCAGTCAATTTCATCAAAATTGATGAAAATTCATAAAATCTTAAAGGTGGTGACATACCTTAAGTCAAATAAAACAATTCCATTAACATCCACCCATTGGACCCTCCTCTAGATATGATCCAAAGACCCATAATCCAGACCATAACGCATAATTATCTATTAGAATCAATATCATATCCCAAATATCAAAACATCTAATTGTAAAGGGAGATGAAGAAAATATAATGGAGAAGATGTCAAAAATAAAAATTAATTTAGAAAAGAAACTTTCTTTGATCTACCACTGGAAAGAAGACTAAAAATATAGAAGAGGGGATACATAAGACACTTTATGTTTTTTTTCCACACCCCCCAAAATAATAAACTTTTAAGGGGTATAAGATAGTGTGTTTGAAAAGATAAATTTTCCCCTATTTAATAAAAATATATTGATCGTACATCGAGTACCTAGTGCACCTTCACCTGCCACCCCAAATTCCTTAGTAAGGTGAGTAAGTCCCCTTAGTACCTCCCCCAAGTACCTAATTCCACCAAATAAGAAACTCAACACCACACTATTGGGTACCCAGTGGCCCTCTATAGCAATTGACCTACACCACTTGGCCTCCCAAACACACAAAAACACTATAGGACTCCACTGACTAATTTACCACCCCAAAAGCATCCACTCAACCATTTAAAAGGCATCTAAAATTTAAATTACAAATATAAAACAAAAAATTCAAAATTTCCCTAATTCTAAACTCCCTGGAACCAAAATTTTCTCTGACTCCACCGACCCAAAGAGGTTCGAGTCAATAGAGTTTCTTTTCACTTTATAAATATATTTAATATTAATAATATTATATTATTTTATAATAAATATAATTTTTTCAGAATTAAAACATAAATCAATCCAAAAATAGTCATATTTTTCAAAGATAAAATTTAAATATTACTTTGAAAAGGAAATAAAGAGATAAAACAAAAATAAATGAGAGGTAGTAATAATGTGTGATGTAATATTATATCCCCCTTAATTAAATTGAATCCCTGAAATTTTTTAAACTTTTGTTAAATTGATGTTTGAATTCATAAATTAAAAATAATTATTATTAGGTACTCTAGTTCCTTCATTCATATTCACTGATTCATGGTACTTCAAAATGATTTAATGAAGGTACATAATGTTTCATAACATCGAAAAGTTCACCAGTTTATTTTTTCAGATAAAATGGTCAAAATTTGAATGAAACTGATGTTTAAATAATTTATCTTTTAATATAATTATATGTTTTGAATATAATGTTTTAAAACATCACTTCGATATTATTTTACAAAAAACATTAGGATGCAATCCTAGATTAGAGGTTTAAAATATGGGTGAATAAATATGTATATAAAATTTATAATATATATATATATAGGGTACTTGTTGATCTACCACTTCTATATTAACATATATTCTTGTAATGGATTTTTAAAATAAGACACTATAGAATGAAAATAAATTCACACTAATCAATTTACATCCAATGAAAATGGGAATGTTGTTGTTTTAAAATATGATTAATAATTCTAATGACACAAGGTAGAATCAATGTTGGGAAGAAGATTTAGATATATAATATAGTTTTTTAAATATTAATTGAATATTGAAAAAATATTCTAGGTAAACTAAACAATGTTTTTTGATTATTGTTACAATCTAATCCATTGGGAGAGATAAGATGGCGGTACATGATTTCTACCCTTACAATTCAATGAACACTCTTTGCTCTATGGGAATTTTTTTGCCTCAAAATATATCAAAAATACAAAAAAAATATTAATCCTCAATGGTTATGGTATTTTTAATTCATTCATTTACCATATATTAATTACATGATTTAATATTATTAAAATAAAAGTACATAGTGTGTATAATGATATTCTCTAATAAAATCATGTTCAAATATAAGATAAAAACAACCCTAATATTTCATATCCTATGACACCTTTGGTGAAATTACCCAACCCACCAGTACCCCACCAGAAACAATAATATGACGAGTGTACCACTGTAAATCCAAATCTAATAGACCAAGGATTTCTGACCAGAACTAAGTAGGCATATCATGAATATCATGTGCCATGAGTCTAATGAACCTCCCAAAAACTCAAATATTCACATAGAATAAAAATAAGACATTCTTGAAATCAAAAAACATCTACAATATGTAATTTGTGAAAGAGAATTTATTACCCCTGAAGGAGAAAAAATGCATAAACAATAGAGTAAAAAGGAAAAATACATTCCCAAAAAACCCAATGGGAAACTCACCCAATGAATAACTTTTTGGATCTCAAAATTAATTAACACCAAACAAAAAAATCAACTATTATCACATCTGGTTACTATTAATTTCTCAATTCACCAATACTATGCCCATCAAGATCACTTCCCAACTATTTTTCATCTATATAAGACCCAACACATGTGGGTAAAACATCCATGATTGGGTGATTATATACATCCTTGGTATGATTCCTAAAAAATTATAAATAAAATAAAATAATATTATATTGATAAATAACTATAATTGTAAGAAGGAAATACAAAAAACCGACATCATTATGGGGTATGAAATTTTGATGGAGTTTTTATTTATCATTTAGTGAGGGGTTAATTTTTAATAAAGTAAATAATATTGGAAATATGAGTATTATATAATTTTTAAAAGGTTTTTTAGAATATTTTTTTCTAAATAGATGACTTCATTGTTTGAGAGGATTATGCGGTTGGGATGGGTGGTCAGGCTACTAAAAAATTCAGCACTCGACCATTCAAATTGTGATATTTATCATTCACACATTGAATGGGATTCATAAGGGACATTAACTTGGATACCTTATATTGTTTGTTGGTTGATAGGGTGTATGTCAAGGCTCATAGAACGTTTTTGGTATTATTTTATACCCTTGAACTCTCTTAAATATATAGTTCACATTTAGGAATACATATCCTAGTGTTGGGAAGGTACCCTTTATCTTGGTATTTTTCCATTAACATGAATCAATTTGAACTTCCATATGTATCATAGGTTATCCATATTGGTTCTTTACTAACTAATAATTCATAGTTTTATGGTACAATGGTTAAAATTCATATGTATGGGAACTCATAATTTTATCACCACAAAGAGAATCATGTTGGTGTTGGTGGTTTTAAGATTAAGCCTATTAAAATGGATTCCTATGTATCTTTAAAAAAGTCATTATAAGCCACATAGTTTTTTCCACGTAGCGATACATGTTATAAATTTTAAAAATGTGTTACACAGAAAAATCCATGAATTTTAATGTTTTATAATATGGAAAATTATGATAAAGGTTCCTCACAATGATTGGTGTGGGAGTTACAAAATAGTATCACATTCTAGTTAAACATGAATGTAATATGGTCCAATAAGGATAGGTTTGATTCTTAAGGAATAAATCCTTGTGAGGTATGAGTTTTCTTTGGAACATAGGAAAGTGCAATACTAATAACAATATGGTTTTGTGGGAAATATATCCTTATGAAGGAAGTATTTTAATACTTAGAAATAATATTTCCTTCTATATGGGTAATGTTTTCAATAGAAATATGAAATAATGAGGATAGTTACCAAGGAATTTGGACCTTGTGGAAGGGATATTTGAGCTCACAGGGAATATACCCTCATGAAGAGGGAGGTAAATGGCTTCAAGAAGAATATGTCCCCATAATGATTATAATATAGGCTTGACAATGCAGGGTTTCTAACTTCAGGATGGTTCCTACATAACCCATTTAATTGGAATCAAATACCACACAGTTATAGTTGTGTAGTTTAAAGTCATGTGATATAACCTCACCATGAAGTTTAACGTCATATGGTAAAGAATTTTTTGCGTAGTTTTATATCATGTGAAAAGGATATTGTTTATGTAATTAAATTCCATGTTACAGGGAAGTCTGTTTCATGAAGAGTAAAACAAAATATGATTTATTAGTGATTATTCATATAGTGATCCCTTTATGGTAACCTTTCTCAATGAGAAGAAAAACCCATCATTAAAAATGAAGTTCGAAATTACACCTAGTGGAATACTATCCTCTCTTTTTTCTAACTATTTATTGACGGGGAGAGATGAGGGAGGTAGAATCCCTATTAGGGGACTGGGAGGGTTGATAAATGTCATACACTAGCTTTTTCATCCTCCCTCGTTGAAAAAACATGAGTGGACACCAAGAACCCAATCAAATCATATTTAGGATAGGGTCATCTATATTATGTTTCATATATTGGGGATAGATTCATTGATGTCCTTATAATGGGGAACATCATTATAAAGGGATTGTATAATTGAAAATTCTACTATTTCCTTATCAGTTTGGGAGGATAAAAGGGAGAAACCTTTAATCATTGTATTGTATGATAATATAAGTGGAACATGGGAATTCCCATCAATATGATCATGTGTGCCCGGTGGTTTTAAAGTAGGACTAGGTAATTGGATTGCAAGTTAAGAAAATTGAATGAAATTATTATCTATCATTGAATCTATAGTGCACATAATACCCTAGAATGTTCTAAGTGTGGTGTTTCACCCAAGTAAGGGATTGGATGTTGAATTTCCCAAATTAGGGGTAACCAAAGAGGCTTATCCCAAGTGATTATAAGAGGGAAACTTCACCCTAGTGAGGACAAGAAAAGGATCTTCTTTTATATGAGGTTGGACAAGGTGGTTTATACTATTTAGGGAAAGAAAAAGGAATTGTCTAATGTAAGGTATAACTAGGTGGTTCAACGTAGTAAGATAGAACCAGGTGGTTTAACATTGTAAGTGTGATAAAAGGGTATTCTATGAAGGGACACAAGAATAAAGTGTCCCCTAGTGGTATTAGGGTGAAATAATACTCTATGAGACCAAATTTGGGCATAGATTCACGCTAGTAATATGGGGTTTATATATTCTTATGGATGAATGGCTCCGGAGTATTTTTATCGGTTAGTATCCATTACTCTAGTAATGAATATTTTTAGGGTAAGTGGTTTTGCACAAATATTTTCTTTGATTTAACATCTAGAAAAACTAATAACCCTCTAATTTCACTTATTTTTAAACATAAATAAGCCACCTTGATGAATTTTAAGACATAATAACAATACCAGGAAGAGAAGAGGTTTAGATCATCTCTTCGTCCTCCAAAAGGTAAAAAATTATAAGATCAAAGATCTTGTTTATAGGCAAATATGGGACCCTTCGTGAAGGGGATTTTTTCTGAAAGTGTTACACATATGTCTATCTCAAGAACCTAGCTTGCCCATGTAGATGGTGCGTGAAGGTTAATAAACACTATGGTGGTTTAGGATAAAATAATAATCATTCCTTGGCAATTATTCCTTCATACTCCCAAGGTACTAATGTTTCTACAAGGTATTTTTTCTTCCCTAAAAGAATAGTGCCAAAAAATTTCACCACTCATGATTGAATTTGATTAAACAAGGAGGATTTGATCTTGAGGTTAAAGTGACACAAATGTAAAAAATACAATAAAATTTTGTTATATCTGAATTTTTTAATTGTGATTATTGGATATAGCCGTTGTTTGTTAGTCCATGGCCTCTATTTTCAAGGAAATAGGGAGAAGTCAAAATCCAAAATTGAAAAATGTGGATTTAGACCTATAGGCATGGTTCAAACTAGGGTAGTAGACCAATATCTGTGGTTTAAACTATTGAAGTATCTCTATTTACATAGTTCTAAAATTTGGTCATAAATTCAGTGGTGTATAACTATTTCTATAGTTTATAATCATTGAAATAGACATATATCCATGGTTTTAACCATGGGAGTAGACCTCTTTCCATGGTTAAAAACTGTGGCCATAGCCAGAATTATAGACAAGGTTCATAACAAAGGCATTATGCCTGTATCCATGGCAAAAAATATGAAAATAGCTATATTACCATGGTTATAAATTTTGGATACATCCTCCACCTAATTGGAAAAAAATTCAACAATACAACCTTCTATAACGCCTATCCTCCTCATCTACCCCAAACAAAAACAAATAAGAAACTTAAATCATCTAAAAATCACAGAATATCTATTTATCACAAATTGAACAAATTACCAATAAATGAAACACATATAAGAAAATTGAATCAATAATAAGTCCATAATTAACAAATGATAACATACTGAGGCCTTGATAAAGTGACAGTCCATCTATCTCAATGAGGACAAGGAATCCTCTTAGGTTCTTAGACATCAATTTGACTGAAGAGGCAGTGTCCACAAATAGGTGAAAAATAGATGGGTAATGAAGCTCCATTGAGGGTAGATGATGGTTCAATTGGGTTCATATATGGGTAACACTTATGGAAAATATTTAGTAGATGGAGGAAGCATAATTCGCAACACATAATGTCAATAAATAAGATGGACAGTTCTAGAACACTCCACTACATATCTTATAATCTTTTAAATCATATTTTATATATCCTATAACTTTGGGAAACAAGGAGTTTTTTATAAGAAATATCAAATAGGATCTTATCATGGTTTACTCAGAATGTAACTTATAACTACATACCTCAATGTGAACCTTAGTGAACATCATATCAATGCTCTATCCCCACATGTTGTGTATTCCAATTGACACACATTGTATTTCAGTTACCCAACAAAGGAATCACATTTACTAAATTCTCATCTAATATACATGGTGTACACATAGGGTATAGGTATTAAGTAAAATTTATTTTGGTTATATGTCATTGAGTTCCATGATAATGCATGCTTAATTAGTCTACCAGTACAATGGAGATTATTTAGGGGTTGTGTATGTGGGAGGATGAGTAGTTATCATGTATTTATGGGCTTAACAATAAATAATGGCATGGTCAGTGGGGTAATTATGATGGAATGACTAAGATTTATGGTTTATGATTCGATATTTTTGTATATGTTGGTATAACATTATATCAATAGAGTGAATGTATGATTGGTATCGTTGAATGGTAATCGGAACTTTTGAGTGTGAAAATTATCTAACAAAGAACACATATTTGATAGGGTATTATGGTGGGATTTGGATTAGAATATGTATTGAGTAGTGTTATGTGACCAATTATTAATCTAAGGATTGTGGGAAAACGATTTAATTAGGTGTGAGGTGGACATGAATTGTTTTATAAGTGATTTCCACATGTAATTTCGAACGAATATTAATTTTAGCATGGTTCATAGAAAGAATTGGATTCCAAAAGGATTTGGATTATTAAACATGATACCTTGAGTTGTGTTGGGTTATGGAAGTTATGATTAGTTGGATTCTAATCATGGTGGTTTCCATAAATTTTTGATATGAGAGGAGACCAATGTAATGGATAAGATACTTGTAGTTATGATGGACTTAGGTCTTGATGAGGATTATACGTGTCCCTATTTTATGTGGGAGTCATAAAAAAATATGTTAGTAACATGGTATGATCAATATAATGTTTGACCGTGGTAGGTTATCTCAAGGATGTGGTGAGTGTGGCTCAGAATGATAGATGAACATATAAAGAACCAACCCATTGGGAGTTGTTCCCAAGGGGAGATGTGTGTAATTCTCTATGTGGGGATCACAAGATAGATTAATTAATCATATGATTACTTTTTTATTGATTTTTGGAAAATTGTGGTAGTGACGTGTTAGATTTACCAACCCAGAAGTGATTATGGTTTTTTGGTTGTTCATGGATGTGTGAGGTCGTGTTACTTTTAAAAAATAGAACACAAAAAGATATGAGTGTTTGACGATGAGATTAAAATAGGGTTAATGTGGTTTATATATTGAATCTCATAGATATAGTATGATTTTTGGGTAGTACAACTAGGCCTAAAAATTCATAGATATGGATGATCACTATAAATTCATAATGAGATACATACATACAATCATATATATATATATATTAAAATATGAGCAGCTGAATGATATTGATTTTTATAGGACTTAATCATACTAATAGATTTTATGATTACCAATTCCAATATTTTATTTTGAATAATAAAAATTAATTTTATATATTTAAAAGATAAGTGAGTTTCTAAAAATAACCTTGGGTTATGTCAAGATCCTAGTTGATTTTGTACTCAAAAACCATTGATAGTAACATTTTATGTATTAGATGTAACAATATCAGAGGACGAAACAACATTACTATTTATCAAATAAACAAAACATGGATAATAAAAAAATAAAATTATGTTATAGAATTTATTTAATCAACATTATATAGAACAAATATCATTTAGTTCATTAGATAGGGGTGAAATTTTTTCAAACACATTTCTCATTCCTTTTTCTAATCATTCAGGAAAAATCATAGTGAATCTTTCATTTTGGGATGTTAAAACAACCTTACTAACTAAAACATCATCATAAATAGTGATAATAATATAAAAATATAGAAAAATTATTTTATATCAATATTAATATAAATAATTACACTAACCATATTACAATAGCCTTTATAAAGGATAGGGGTTCCAAATTTCTACATTTAAGTTAGTATAGAGTATTCTAATCAAATTTGAAGAGGATTTTTGTTGAGAATGATAATTTAGAGTAATTTAGGAAGTATATGAACATGTAATGTCTCTTAAAAATTATAAAATATATATCATTTAGACAGGAAAGTCAGATAAATTAATATAAATTAATAATATGCCAAAATGTATACAAGATTAATCTTCTTTGTAACCTTCACTTCTTTAACCTTGCTTTATTATTATATGGCATGTGTTCCATCTTTTTAAATAGATTATATGATTCTTTATAATAAAATTATTCATATTAAAGAATATATTATTAATAAATAACAATCATAAAATAATATATATTAAAGTTGAACTTAATGTTAGAGAGAAACTATAATTAAATATAGATATTATTATTGATATATTAAAATCAAATAAATATATGATAATAAATTGTGTGAAATAAAAATAAATATCATAGAGAAATAGAAATAATCAAACACCTTAGATGATAAAATGTTAGGGATAAATACAAATCAGTTTATAAGGACTGTTTAGAAGGGAAAAAATTTCAAATTATAGCATCACCTTGATATTCTTGTATTTCACCCATGCAGAATAAAAATGAAAACAAAAATTTACGAATATATAGAAATCAATCCATAGAATAAAATAAAAAAATTAACATTGAGATGAGAAATATATGTATTTCATACATGTTACATTTCAATTTATGATCTTTATAATAAAATTATTGTAATAGGTTTTGACATTTTATAGAAACTGTTATGTTTAAATGAGAGTATAATCAGTTTTTGTATTCATGTATAACATGAAATAACATATTTTTATCTAATTTTTTTTAAAAAATATTAATGGAATCATGAATAACTAGAATTAATAGTATTGAATATTAATTATTAGAGAAAATCATGGAACCCCATGAAAATAATTTCTTCATTGGATGAAAGGTCTTTTCTCAATATATGTCACTCATTGCAATGCCTAAAATCATAATATACCCTACATATACTATTTTAGAAGTAGATAAATAACACTAAACTATAGTGAAAGAGATTAGTTTCCTATTAATATATTATTGAATTTTTTAGCTACCATTGAATATAAAGATAAAATAAAGAGTAACTATACTCTACCTCTCAACTTAGTAAATGAGATTTAATTATATAATCAAGGCTGATTTAACAGTAAATGAAATATAAAAAATAAATATAATAATATCAATAGTGAAAATTATTTCATCATATAAGATTTATCAAACAAATGAAGTAAAAAATCATCATTTGTTTTGTAATGTTGGATATTTTTTTATAAAAAATTCAAAAATAGTTTTTTTACATAGAGTTATAAATTAAAATGTAACATTTA
Source organism: Viscum album (assembly GCA_963277665.1). Lineage (NCBI taxonomy): Eukaryota > Viridiplantae > Streptophyta > Magnoliopsida > Santalales > Viscaceae > Viscum > Viscum album. The sequence goes on along the minus strand of OY728164.1, from coordinate 1,403,627,185 downwards.
ACATTTTTCTTGGGTGAAGAATCTCAATTTCCCCAAGTCATCACTCAAAAGGTTCAATGAAGGTCACTTCAGTATCACTATTAAAAATTATAAAATAATATTAATTAAGATGAACAAAAAATAATAATCAAATATTAAATCATTAATTCTATCGCTATGAGAAAAACCTCCAAATTCCATGAGATTTTTTTTGGCATGGTTATAATTCATGAACATCTATATTTTTTAATTATAACAAAAGTATCTGATCAATATATATCTAGGTCTTCTTTTCTCATACCTAAATCCAAGAAAAATTAAAATTCTATTGACATATAAACATATAAAATATATTAACAAATACATTGTATAAACATATAAACAAGTAATAATATATAATATTATAAGAACTTAAGCATTATTAAAAAAATACATATAGAAACTGATTCTAAATTGTAAAATATTTTTGTTAATACAAACAACAGTTAAACAATGTTTATATTTTTATTTGTATGTTTATTTTTTGAATAAAATTAATATATAAACAATATGGAATTTATAGTGGAGAATTATGAAAAAATATTTCTATATAATCTCAAATAACTCAATAGAATTTACATATAAACTCCTATTTTTAGGTAAATTTTAAAATAGAATCACTAATACATTATTATCTAAATATAAATACAAAGTTAAAGTAATCACTTTGAGTAAGTTTCTAATATATAAGAAAATGATATTTGAAATAAATTATTACATATTGTTAGGTACCATGATGACATAGACATATTACTTGAGTCAGTTGTTTGAGATCATACATCATAAGCAACACCCTATTTGAAAATAAATAGTCATATTAGACTTACTGACTACTAATAGTATGAACTCATGTGGCTAGAAGTACCTAATAAAAAAATAGAATAATCTAATAATAAAACATTTTACTTGAAATAGCCCTTACAAAATGATGGTTCTAATGGAAATAAAAATTAGCATATCAGTGAAACCCAAAAATATGATAATTGATTAGCATAATCATTTTAATTTTTTCATCATAATAAATATTTCATCTAATGAGGTACAGAAAAACACCATTTAAAGTGGATTGAATGGTATTCACATTATAAACATCAGATATGTTAAAATGACATCTATTGTCATATATTCAAATTAGTCAGTACACTATGATAATATCTTTTTCCGGTAAATATCAATTTTGAATAACTATGAGTAACCTATGTTTGGTATTTAGGAAATCACAATTTTTAAATGACTTATAACACTGATATTATAGGTTCTAAAATATTCTCAAATAAAAATATTGAAAGATTAATAAATTTATAATAAATAATAAACAAAATAAAAATTCAATAATGGTCATAAAAAAAGATATTATAATCCATTAAAAAAATTAATCCTCAATAATTATTCATGAATAAATGAATACCTCATTTACATACAAAATCCTATATAATATTTTCAAATACATGTCACACTATCATGTATTCAGCTAAATAAAAAAAATGTAAAAATTTATAAATTATGAGATCTTGAAATTTAAACATTCATAACGTCGAAAAGAAATACTACAATATGGAATATTGTAAAACATATCTATTTAAAATACTAAGAAACTGTTTTTACAATGCATACAAAATATCTTATACCAAAAATATTTATTCGCCATAATTATAGTCTTTTATTACATGAAAAATTAATTATACTTTCTAAAATCTGTTTAAGAACATAACACAAAAATATAAATTGTCTTATTTAATTCACCTTTTGAAAACAAAATTCACACATATCACATAAGGGAATAAATTTAAAAAATAAAAAGTGTTTGTTCAATTACTGAAAATATTCATAAATAAGTTAAAAAAAGTAATTGTCAATGGGAAACACTTCTAAAAAACACTTACAGAAAGTGATAACTTCATTAAGTAGTTTTCACCAAGTGTTATCAAATAAACACAGCTGAGATAAAAAAACATGTATGAGTTCCAAGAAAAATTATTGAAACTATAATCTTCATTTAATATCATCACTATTTCAAGTTGGGTATGATCATATTGGAAAAGGTAATGAAAAACATGATTTTCATTCAACACTATAGAGTTACATAATTATAAACATGGAAGAATATTGAATATAACCAAGTAATCCATTATACACAATCTAAAAATGTATGAAAAATGGTAAATAAAATTGGGATCCAAATATGTTAGTGATGTCGGGATAAAATAATAAAATTATTGATCATGAAATAAATATGGCTCAATTTCTAACTGAACACGTATTATAGAAAAATAAAAAATAGACTATAAGAGAAATTTTAAAACCCAGACCAGTTATGCAGTTTCAATTCAATAGAATGTTAGGAGTTATATATTTGGCATAAGAAAATAGGATTTCACTAGGGTTTTCGGAATGGTGTTAGTGATAAATAACAGGAGGATGATGATTGAGAGGGTAGGTCTTGGATTGAATGATAAATTGGGGAGGTTGTGCCATTGTATAAGAGAAGAATGATTGGTGGTGGCCACATTTAATTAAAAGGATCCTAAGATGTGTGGTGGAAACATCAGAACCATGTTAGATCCATATCAAAATTGTTTTTGAACCATGTCAGAGTAGGAGGATCACGGGGAGGTGGGGTGGCTGCATCGCAGGTGCATGAGAGGTGTGTTATAGGAGGAGGTGGGGAGGTTATGTTGGAGAAGTGTTGTAGAAGCATATGTGGGGAGTTGGGGTGGCCCTATAAAAGGATGAGGAGGATTTTTGGAATGTTGGGTGGTCGCGTCGGAGGAGGATAGTTAGAGGATGCATGGTATCATCTGGGGAGGAGGGTAAAAGGGAGGAGGAAGTTCATGGGGGTGGGGCAGCAGTAAGATCATGGGGTTTGGGGGAGTAGGAAACTCCCAAGGGTAGGGGAGAAGTAATATCATGAAGGTAGGGTATAAATGGTTTAATGGGATGGGCTACTACAACTAGTTGGGATATATCCATATGTATAAGATATCTATTGACACAATCCTGATTGAATGTTTCTATAGGTTCTTGGCTATAGTCTTAAATTCTAGTAGTGAAAAATATTTTATTAAAGGGGAATATTTTGTAATTGAGGATATATTACAACATTATAGTTTCATGCACTACCTTTGTACACTAGCATCACACATTGTTTTTTCATACTTGTGTGACATGATTCCTATGAACACAAGCCTATCAAGAAGTGCCTATAAATAGTTGGTATAGAACCCCACTATCAACACCATGGATTAACACAAGTGTGAGTAAAATAAAATCCATGTTCCCAATTACTACACACTTCTTTGAGGCAGGTTCACTTTCACTATCTTCACCCTTCCCGCAATGTATTAATGTTATACATGTAAAATCATTTAATCCCTTTTCTGGGTGAAGGACATGCGTGGCACCACCAGGTGAGTTTTCAAGTAGGATTAGATATGTGATGACTACGGGAAAATCACTTACATGAATGGCCTAGGATAATAACTTAGGTGAAGGGCGTAGGAAAATATATTTATAGATAGTCATATTTCCACCCAGTGGTTCAAACCATTACCTACTTTACATTAGTGAATTTATATTTCATTATTAGTATATCTCGGATGAATAACTTTTTTTACATTCAAATAAAAACATAATTTATTAAACTATAGTAACTTATTAACGTGTTGATGCTTCTACTAATATTTATGAGAATATTGATATTATTATATGAAACTATTATCACTAATGTGGAACATTCATATCATGTCTTGTGAGTACCCTAAAGTAAGATCATCATAAGTACCTTTTGTCTAAGATTCTATAACTATATAAGAATGATATTTCTACATAAAGTGTAATAACAAATCCAAGAAGCTATATGTACTTCTTTAAGTTCAAAGAGCACATCAACGCAACTATAGCCAATATTTCTACCAAAGGAATTTATATCAATTAGGGGGAATATCCAAGTATTCATAATACATCAAACCATAAGAGTTTTGTACCCACATCCTCACATATTTGATCCCAAGATGCATTGTTTCATGTCCATTCTTTATCTATTTTCTGTTGAAAGTTTGAAGGGATGGAATGAGTAATGGGATCTACATGTAGGAAGGACTGTTAGTCATGAATGTATGTAGTCATATTAGTTTCAAAAGAGGTGTGATAAATTCAAGTATGAGTTTTTGTAGGTATCCAATTATGAATCAATATAGATTTATAAAATATATATTTATACAAACTCTGGTTTGGTCCCAGTGTTGTTGATCTGATTTATCCCACAAACCAATACCTTTAACATGATGCATAGTGAAGTATAAATTTGTTTTTAAAATTTCTACTAAGTCTTATTGGGACATATACATGGGAATAAGTATGAAATATTAATTATTCCGAAGGTGGAATTAGAGGATTCTATGTGGACACCTCTATTGGATCTTGAGTTATTGAATGTGACTTCATATATCGTAGAGGCATCCCCTACTTCTGAGTTAATATCCATTTTCAATTATAGAAGAAGTCCTTATTGAATATGTATAGAAAAGTTCTAATCTATAAGGGTCCGATGATATTACATTAAAAGTAAAAGTGGGGGATCCCAGGAAAGTATTTTCCCATACAAGAAATGGGTCACGAAGAATTATAAGGCTATAATAGTGACCCCTACATCCATACTCAGACCCATCTGATAGTTTTTTAGTGATGTTCTTAAGCACCTTCAAGCTTCCAGTTTTTGACTCCCACATTGGTGTTGGGATAGGATAATTTATCATGGTAACACATGTTTTCCATGGAGAAACTATTGGATGGGAAATACACATGTAGGTAAATATCCATCAGTTCATGTTTTATATATACACCTTAAAGGACCATTTCAATTTTTACAGGCTATTTTAGGTGTTGTGGGAATGAGTGGTGGTATATTTTAAATCATATTCACTCTAAAGTGAATTAAATATTCCTGAGCGATGATTATACCCTATTATATACATTTTATATGGAATCATTACTTTTTCCATAAAATACATAGTGAGTTCAGTGGTTTGTTGATTCTACAAAATTCTACTTATTCTTCTTCAGTTATCCCCCTACTGGGATAATTTTTGACAAAATATGAACCATGTAATAATATTTGTCATATACAATGACTATGATAGACTATTTCATAGGGAAATTAGTATATATAGAGGTCATCTATGAGGCTTATGTTTATTTTATATTGTTAAGATAGTTTGGTTCCTGCAACAGTCGCCCATGTCACCACCAATAGATGTTTGGGAAGAGAAACATCTGATAGTGGCACAAAACATATGGGCGACGATGGTATTAGAGGCCACCCAGGTTGTGATCAAATTGACTCATCTAAATGCCTATATTTGTTTTATGCATCAGCACTCAAAATCTTGTATCTCTTCATGATCTCAAGTAATGATGGCAAGAATCATTCCTCAGGTTTTCACTATAGAAACTCAATGATGGGGGAAGGAGAACTATTAAAAGATATCGCCCAGATCATGATAGTGACAAAAACTTGGATTCATCAAGACATCCCTATTCAAGATCTAAATGAAATATAAAATTGGAGGAGCCAATGATTCCTCCAGTTGGGATGAGATGGTATTCATTTTCTATAGGGAAGAAACCCAAGATCGAGCTACCCAGTCAAAAGCTAAGGGGGAGAGTCCTAGAAAACAAATAAAATAAAAGGATCATAGTTATTCTTCTCAATTATACATGAATTCATTAGAATATATACACCATAAGGAAACCCAATTCTATATGAATGGGCTCACATTCTCTAATATTAGAGACATATGGGTGATCCTTTAGATTATTTCCCATATTCCTCAACACGAAGATATAAAGGAACCCTAAAATTTAAACTATGAAAATTACCCCATATATGTGGCAATGTAATATCGGGAGATATTTATTATTTTTTAAGATACTAAAATCTAGTTCACCTCTATGAGACAAGATAAGGGAATGATAAACCAGAGAACCCCAAAGGGGTGGTTTTACATTCTATTGGATAGTGGGTTGAATATACCAATCCTGAGGATATAAGTCTAATAAAAATAGAACTCTTATTTATATGAACCAATTTAGATAATGTTTTCCTAATTACTTTTATAGGATAATGAAAATACAAAACCAAGGAAGTCTCTATAATATATTGTGAATTGTAGTCCCCTCACTGTAGAGAGATAGTCTCTGCTAAAAGTATATAAATTTTCATCTGCACAAATTCTCATGAAGGACGAAATAAGAGGATTCCATTCTCACATTTTCACTTGGATACTGGTGTTTATAAATTCATTATATATCCTAAAATCTTATAAATTCAATTATTGATCAAGGGAAAAGTCATTGAGAAATTTTGACATTCACTGAGTTTAGTTTTCAAATGTTCCCGTTATTTTTTGTCACATAAAAATAAATAATCAAATGATGACATTGAGGGTTTATCATCCATTGAATCATATTATCTATATTCTTATAAAGGATCCAAAAAAGTCACAAGGACACTAAAATGGGTTTCTTAGGTTAATCTAGGAATTTTTATATCATGAATTCATCCATGGTGGGGAAAACAAAGGCAGGGGTTGAAACACCCCGACCCCATTTACCTAGAGTCAGTGCAATATTACATAAAATTGGCATGATCACAAGAAAGATCAAATCTCAAAAGACCGATTGGTTTAGTAGACTTGGAAACACTAGATATATTCATAAATCTTACATTACATCATAAAAATGAAAACTACAACAACATCTTTTCTTCATAGTCCACACTCATATCCCCACATACTGTTCCTGCAGGTCATTCATAAATTACTTCTTCACATCCTGCGAAAAATAAAACATCGAAAGGGGTGAGCTCAAATGCCCAGTAAGGATAATAATATAGCGGAAACTTTCATAAATAAGAATAAACATTTAAGGCAATGTATAACTAAAACAAAAGCCTTTTAAACTTGAACTTCAACATAGTATGGAAAAATGAAATAATGCCATTTACTTATTCACATGGATATTCTAAAAATCGAATAATCACATGCAATATCAATAACCACTTTCATAGTGATGTAATGAATAATGCCAGACTATCATAACCACATAGCCAAGGCCTCGTTCCAAGACTACAAATAAGATTTTTCCAAGGCCTTCTGCCAAGACACTAGTTTGTCTCATGAGACCTATCAATGCATTGAGCAGCTATAGCGGGCTCCACCTGTCACATATTAAGTCCAAAGCATTCCCATATGAAAAGGTTTAAACATAACATAAACATTCGTATTAAAATTAGCATACGAAATGTAAATACTTCATCCATAAACTATGAATGATATAAAAATAACACATCCACAGTCAAACATATCAAAAAACCTTCAATACAATACATAAGTTTTTTATCATAATAAATCAACTTCAAATAAGCGTAAAATCCATCAAAGGATGTTGACATAGATGGAATCAAAACTCTTTTTAGAGAAATATCTCTTTCTATTTTTGAAATAATTTAAGAGTCATATATTTATAAAATAAAACATTTTCTTTGAAAATATTCTTATAAGCTTGTAAGAGAAGCTTCAAAGTTTTCTTAACGGTGGAAAATAGCCACACCCGCCATATAAGTTAAAAAAACATTCTTACCTTAATTCTGTCAAAAAGGTTAAAAAGCACCTTGTTTGGAAAATGACGGAAAGATTCCTTTATTAAACTCTTATAAAAAGTCAAACAAGGGTATAAATGACTTTAAACCATATTATTGTAAATACTAAAAAAAATTTAAAATTTTTTTTAAGAAACATGGATGTGGATGATAAAGAGATCCCAGTAGATTATTACATATAAACAACCTCGGATAATGAAGAGATTACGAAATAAACCCTTACCTTGTAAAGTTACTTGGTTGGGGGTAGGCTAACCTCCTATATAATGGTGAAATAATTGTTATTAAATTATACAAGAATCATATACATTAATATGATATCATATATGATCTTTTATCATTGATTTGTTAATAATATCTTTGTATTATCGTTGTTTCGGGTGTTAACTTACTCATTTTCTTTTATATGTTTTGTTACGTAAGTTGTGTTTGTCATGGATAGGTTATATCTTAATCATATCCAGAATGATATAAAGTCCTTAGATACTATTATTAATCCTCAAATGAGAATTATACTTGAAGGGATACAATGGAGAATGAATCTCATCGTGTTCGAGGAGACGGTAGTCCGTACGTACGCACGAGCGACAATATCATTCTTTTGATATTAAAATAATATATAATTGGATGGTATATCATATATACAGAATCATTATCATGTTATATTTATTATTTACATGAGTTACACATCATTATTATACCCATCCAAATAATAATTTATTGAATAACAATTACACCACGACGTGGAGACGGTAAGCCGTACGTACGCACGTATGGTGACATGTTATTCAAAGGATGGATAGAATACTGAATATTGATATACCATATTTATAATAACATCACAGTATATATAAGATACTGGGGTTATGATTTTAGAATGGTAATAACAAAGAAGAAAGAAGTGGAAGAAGAAAGGAACCTGGAAAAGGTTGGTGAAATCATTACCTCTTCTTCGGGTTCTTCCTTTTGATTTGATCAAAAGGGCTTTTAAGATGGATTTTGGTCTAAAGTAAGGCCTATATGATGAAGTGAGAGATGTTTAGAGAGTATTTGGGTAGAGTTTGGGCGATCCAAAAGGCTTTGAAGGTGTTAATTAATGAGAAGGGGGAGTGCCCTTTTATAAGACGGGTGAGGGGCACCTTTGGAAAAGCTAGAAATATTATTTTATAATAAATTAATATTCAGTTTCTAATGGCTCCAAAGTGGATTCATTATATTTTAAGGTGTGGATATGTCAAAAACCACTCAACCAATAGAATTTAGACAGGTTTGTGTTACTATATTAACCTTATCATTAAGTATTTACTCTTAGTTAATTAGTTTCACTTTTACAATGTGTCTTTGAATTTTTATATTATATGGTTAATAAACTTACTATATACATCCAAGAGACCCACAAGTGGTCCATTAATGATACACCTATCATGATATAAGTATCTTGGCCAAACCATAGATTTTTAGGAATTTAATATCAATTAATAATAAAATATTTGTTATAAAAACTCTTTTATGTCAATTTTGACCTTATTCAATAATTTATTTTTTAAAAAATTCATAACAGGATTATTACTTTAAAAAAAGTTAATTAAATCATTCCTAACATGTCATATTAACCTAGAAAATTAGTGTAATTCATAAAAAGTCTCAAATTATATTTATTTGGGTATCTACAATATTAATCATTTTAATTTTTCACTATTATGGTAATTACTGCATCACCATTATGTCATAAATAAATTATATTATTTAATTTTTAAAAATTATAAATAAAATACCATTATTTAGGAAATCGTTTTATATTTCTAATAAAAATTTATAGTCGAAAATACAACATATATAACCATATGTAAAAAAATGTTTTCTAAAAGATATATGCTTGTGTCATTTTTGTATTCATTTTAACTTAATTAAAATAAAGTGTCCCTATCACTTACAAGTGGAACCATGGGGTCCCCAAATCGACCCAAAGATGCCCATGGTCAAACATGTATCAACCAATAAGTTTAGAACACATTTTAGGGTAATTTTTTATTATTATAATATTATTTTTTAACCCTTATTTACCGGATTTAACCTTTAACCATGGTAAATAAAATATTTACCGAATTAATTATTCAAAATGTCTAAAAATAAAAGATACCTATTTACACAATTTGAACATCTTGATTCCAAATATGGAATCTGTTTTTCTACATTCAAAACACAGAAGTGGCAGAAATTAATTTAAAATTAATTCCCATTGTCAAAACAAAAAGCGTGTTTTTAAGATATAATAACTATCAAAAGATTGATAATTGTTTATGTTCAGTATAATTGTGAAATTATGTCCAATGACCAACATTGTATTAAATGGTAAAAATATATTCTAAATATACTTTTAAACCACTCAAATTCATAATTTTTCACTATTAATTATTTTGATTAATAAAGTTGTTTTTAATTAAAATTTATTAATTTTCACTATTCATCACAATATTAAAGTTATCCGAAAAGTACCAAAAATTTACCTTAGGCTAAATTCGATACTCTGAATCCAAAAATGAAGTCCATTTTGAGAGATAAAATTTCTAAAATTTTAAAAATTATGTATTACTATTCATAACGGCTAGTTTGATCGGTTGTGGTGTGTGTTAGAACTCGATGTTGCGTACAACACACACTATTGCATTATTCAAAGAGAAGAGTCCCGTAGAAGCTTGGTGTGTTACATTCTCCCCTACTTAAAATAATTTTTTCCACGAAATTTATAGAATACTACAACATTAAAAAACTCGGGTAGTTCTTCATCATAAGATCCTCGGGTTCCCACGTTGCCTCTTCCATCTTAGAATTTCTCCACAAAACTTTTACCAGACGCGTCATCCAGTTTTTCAGTACTTGTTCTCTCATATCAAGAATCTTGACGGGATCTTCGCAATAAGACAGATTGGGTTCCAGTTCCAATTCTTTATAGGTGAGTACATGCGTTGGTTCAGGCATGTATTTCTTCAATAGAGATACGTGGAACACATCGTGAACTTTGGAGAGACTTGGCGGCATTTCCAATCAGTAAGCTACAACCCCAATTCTTTCTAGAATTTTGAAAGTTCCGATGTACCTGAGACTCAATTTACCTTTCTTACCAAAATGTATGACTCCCTTCCATGGAGATACCTTCAGGAAAACATGATCACCGACATGAAATTCCAAATCCTTCTTTCGATTATCAGCATAGCTCTTATGCCTACTTTGAGTTGCTTTGATGTGATTTTGGATTACCTTCACCTTTTCCATCGTTTCCTCCACCAGTTCTGGGCCTACAAGTTTTCTTTCACCAACGTCATCTTAACAGGTTGGTGTACGACATCTCTTTTTGTATAACGCTTCATATGGTGCCATCTAAATACTCGTATGGAAGCTATTGTTGTAGGAAAATTCTACCAGAGGTGAATATTGATCCCACATACACTGAAAGTCAAGTGAGAAGGATGTCAACATGTCTTCTAAGGTTTGAATAGTTTGTTTTGATTGTCCATCTGTTTGAGGGTGGTAGGCAATGCTCAAATGAAGTTCAGTATCCAAGGCTTTCTGAAAACTTTTCTAGAATATTGAAGTAAAACATGGATCACGATCAGAAACAATCTATAGAGGTACTCCATGAAGTCTCACAACTTCATTAATATATAGTCTTTCTAGACGTTCCAGTGGTAGATCTTCTCTTATAGCAAGAAAATGTTCTAACTTGGTAAGACGATCAACAATGACCCATATTGCATCGTTCCTTCTAGGAGTCTTTGGTAGCCCCATGACAAAGTCCATCGTAATATTGTACCATTTCTACTCCGGTATGGGAAGAGGTTGCATGACTCCTCCATGCCGTTGCCTTCTGGCTTTCACTTGTTGACAAACCATACATCTTAACACAAAATCATCAATTTCCCTCTTCATTTTGTCCCACCAAAAATGTTCCTTCAAATCTCTAAACATTTTGGTGCTCCCAGAGTGTATAGAGAAATTGGAACTATGAGCATCATCCAGCAATTCCCTTTTTAGATCAGGTATATCTGGAACACAAAGTCTCTTCCCGAATTTCAAAATTCCATCTTCATACACAAAGTCTCTCAATCTCCCATCATTCACAACTTTAATTTTGTTTTTAAATTCTTCATCATCAGTCTGAGAACTCTTAATCCTTCAAAGTAAAGATGTTTTGGAAACTATTTGAAATAGCATTGATGTTTCACCTTCCCTGGTTATTCCCATTTCCATCGTCACTAGATCCATGAAAATTGGATCCATTTCAATTCTCATATTGTTCAAAACTCCATGGTCTTTTCTGTTCAAAGCATCTGCCACCTTGTTTGCCTTCCCCGGGTGGTATTGTATCGTGCAATAATAATCCTTGAGTAATTCAATAAATCTCATTTGCCTCATGTTGAGTTCTTTTTGTGAGAAAATATACTTCAAAATCTTGTGATCAGTATAAATCTCACATTTTTTCACCATAGAGGTAGTGCCTCCATATCTTCAACGTAAAGATCACAACTGGTAACTCGATATCATGAGTAGGATAGTTTTTCTCATGAATTTTCAACTGTCGTGATGCATAGGCAATAACCCTATCATTCTGTATAAGGACACAACCAAGTCCTTTCTTCGATGCATCACTATAAATAACGAACCCATCATTCCCCGATGGTAGAGTCAATATAGGATCATTTACTAATCTTCTCTTCAGTTATTCAAAACACTCTTCACACTCTTTTGTCCAAAAAAATTTAACCCCTTTACGTGTGAGCTTCATTAATGGGTTAGCCAATCGGGAAAAATTCTGGATGAAACGTCGATAATAACCTGCTAAACCAATAAAACTACATAACTCAGTTATACTCGTACGTGTTGGGAATTCTTGGATTGCCTTGGTCTTAGAAGGATCAATAGAGATTCCATCTTTAGATATAATATGGCCAAGAACAAAAATCTCATGAAGCCGGAATTCACACTTGCTAAACTTCCCATATAATTCATGTCTTCTCAGATTCATCAGGATAATGCGCAAGTGACTTTCATGATTTTTGGTCAGAGTGGTTTACTCAAGAGGGGGTGAATTGAGTACCAATTAAAATTTATGTATTTAAAAACACTGTCTTAAAGACCCCCAAATAAAATAATAAATTAAACTATAGTGAATTTATATTAAAGTAGAGGATCTGTTAGATTCTCAAGGGATTGATTAATTCCCAGTTAATAAACACAGGAGTGTGTGATTATCTTTTGAAACTAACTTACTAATCTACACTTAACATAAACACTTGCTAATTTAATTATCAAAGTAACTTTAAAAACAGTATTGGTTTTAAAGTGGTTAGCAGCGGAATAAAACTTTGAATGAGATGGCACAACAAATGTAACCAAGAGGTTCAGTCTCAAGCCAAGACATAGTCATCTCAAAAGTTTATATAAAAATGATCCACACCCTAGATCGGGGTTCAACAGTTTAGAACTGTCCAGGTACAAGACCTCTACCACTGTTCTTCATGGGAAACAGTACAACAACAACCAGCTATCCAGGTCACACACGACCTCTACCACTATTATTCATGGGAAAGAATACAATGAAAGAGTTTGGTTAGGATTTACAAATCCTCCAGTTTAAGTACAAGAGACAGTGTATCTGTTAGATACAGCAGATAACACACACTACTCGAAAAGTATAGTAATAAATCACAGAACAAGAGATGTAGAGTTTAGAAGTGGTTCTGGTGATTTTAGTGTAGCTCTGGACTCCTTTGGATTCGATCAGAAGTAAGTCTGAGTCCTCTTCTCATTTCTGTTTGAGAAACAGAGTGTCATATGCTCTAGGTTCACAGACAGTAAAAATGTAGTGTCTTCAGTGTTCTTCTAATATGCACAGAACACTTCTCGAGTATGCTTGATTTTCTATGAGCTTCTCTGTGTTCTTCTCGTTCTTGTGTTTCTCGTATTGTATCATCCACCACACTTCTCTTTTCTTTTTGTTGTTGTTCGTTGATATGTATCTTGGGCAGTGTAGTCTTCTTGTATTTATCTCACGTGCAACAGGGGACAGAAAAGATTTCTTTTCAGCAGGTACGAGGTACGGGTTCCTGACATCCAACAACCGTTATCAGATATTTGACAGATCATTAAAATGAATGATATGACCATTAGATAGATTAAATAAAGATAAATAAAGAAATTCAAATAGTGAGTCGAGTGATCGGTAGGTAATCAGCATCGGTTGCTTGAACATCGGTATATTGAACATCGGAAGCTTGAACATCGGTAGCTTGAACATCGGTAGCTCAATGTCATTAGTTTCTTTGACTCTATCAGTGGCTCTTATGCGTCGGTTGGTACATGCTTGTATCAGTGACTTTGTTTATCGGTAGCTCCATGCGTCAGTAGCTGCATGCGTCGGTAGCTCCATGCATCGGTAGCTCCATGCGTCGGTAGCTCCATGCGTCGGTATCGGTAGCTGTGAGTCTGTCAGTGGCTTCGTCCATCGGTGACTCTTATTCCATCGGTAGCTATTTATACATACACCGGTAGCTCTATATTTGTATCGGTAGGTGTCTGTAAGTCAGTAGCTTATATTTATAAGCACATCGGTAGCTCTGTGTTAAGTATATCGGTGACTCTGTCTATCGGTAGACTAAGTCTATCGGTAGACTGGGTACCGGAAGCTCTTTATCAGTAGTTATAGGCAGATTACTTATCTGTTTTATGCAGAAAACATCCGATTGTGTTAGAATTAATTTATAACTTGTATGAACATGGATAAATGGGGATTAACATATTCCAAAGACTATTTTAAAGATTATTATTGGTTTGATCACAGATTTGAAATAATTAATGTATAGATCAATGATACTTAAAAATATCATAGAGAATGAAAACATAATTGGGATTTTCAACACATATGAATACATGATTGAGATTATCAAAACAGGTGAGGTCAACAATCTCCCCCTTTTTGATAATCACAATTTATGATATGGGCATTTAACATAGTGAAAATATAATAGTAAAGAGTATAATATTGAATTCAATTTTCTCATTGAAAACAGCATCAGAGATAATAGAAATAGTATGATATAGACATAAGTTATCAGAGGTAACAATCATAAGGTACCGAAGGTAAAAAGAAACATAATAAAGTCAGAGATAAAATTGAAAAGAAGGTTATTTTTCTCCATTGAAAATATGTTTCATTTTCTCATTTTGTTCTCCCCCTTTCTTATTCTCTCATTTTGTTCTCCCCCTTTCCTATTCTCTCATTTTGTTATCCCCCTTTCTTATTCTCTCATTTTGTTCTCCCCCTTTGTGATAATCAAAAAGTGGGAATGCATATATATAGAAGAGACAAATAAAAAATGAGAAGTAAAAAAGAGTTCTTCTGTATTAGAGCAGTCAGAAAGTACAGAAACAGAATACAAATGAATTCCTATCAAAAATTCTGGCCACTGAATCATTCCACCTCTTCCACGTGAGATTTTCCTTTGGGATCAGAAGAAGGTTCGGGTGGTGAGGATTCAGGTGAAGGTTTTGGAATGCCAGAAAGGATCAAAGGAGGCTGGGCCACTGACACATAGTCAGGCCTGTAGGTTGAAGATCTTTGGGTGATCATTGGTGTGAGGCTTCGAATAGCTTGAGCAGGAGTCAGCTGGACTGTGGAAGCAGCTGAGGCAGAAGCAGGCAAAGCAGGAGGTATGATGACTGGTCTGGCATCAACATGCAAGAAGGGCAGCAGTAGATTTCTAAAATCCATAATAATTCCTCCTCCTCTTTCCATAGCAGAGATGAAATCATCTTTGTTCTCCATGAATTTCTCTAAGGCAGGAGTCAGTTCTCTTAGCTTGCTCACTTGTTCTCTGAAAGCTTGAGTGACTGGAGGTAGCTTCATGTTTTCCAACATCATCTTGAAGTGGTGTTCGAGCTGATGCTTGGTGAAAATTTTGGTGAAGTAGTAGTCCACTTTGCCCTTTATGGCTTCCTGAGAGGCAGAGGCTTCTCTCATATAATCTTGAACAATCTTCATTATTTCTCTACCAGAATCCCTTGTAGAAAGCACCACTCGGCTCAGCTCTGATGAGTCCACAGATCCACTAGTTGAAATAGAACCAAACTACTCCTTCAACATTGCTCGAACTTGATTCAGATCAACTGATAGTTTGGATGTGAGAGGGCCAAGAGAGAAGGAAACTGTTTCTTTGAAACTCTTAGACAAACCACTGATTAGGATTTGAATTTGAGAGTCCTGTAATTGAACGTGATCCTTCACTGAGGTTTTGAAACTTTCAAACACCGAGACAAACTGGCTTACTACACTCTTTACATAAGCTAGGTCCTTGTCAGCTTGAGACTTGGAGCTCATATAAGAGTCCAAAGCAACAACTGTTGTCTTGAGAGCTTCATGATCTGCTTCGATCCTAGAAGACTGAGTCTGGCACTCTTTCACTTCTTCCATAAGCTCAGACACAAAAGAAGATAAATTACAAGACAGAGATAGCTCGAAGGATCTCTCTAACATTTTCATTTCTTCATAAAAACTTTGCTTCATCTCAGCAACTGATGCACTGAATGATTCTTTCAGCTCATTCTTCATGGATTCAAGATCAGATTTAGAGACAAAATCATTTGAAACAACTATAGCAGATCCCTTTGCTGAGGCCAAACTACCTACAGAATCAGTCATTATTGAATTAATTGAGGATGCAAGAAAAGTTTCCATTAACTTAACTTATTCAACAAAACTGGTTTTGAGGTCCTCTTTCAGCTTATTCAGATCATGAAATCTAACCACATCATCTGGAAACAACTCAGAAGCAAGATCATAATTGGTCTTCAGTCTATTCACAGACATCTCATTATCAGAATCCGGATAATCCAATCCACAGACTATAAACCCTGGGTCTTCTACCCAGTCTCCAAGCTCAACAGCTACTGTAACATTTCCAAGAACATATTGATGCTCCCCCTCAATGGGTACATTCTCATGTATCACAACAGCATTCAGTGATGGATTCTCTTCATCAGAATCTTCTACTACAAGTTCCATCGGTGCAGCATTTAGAAGATCTACTGATACAGGTACAGCTTCTTCTGTATCTCATTCTACTTCAGCAGCAGGCATAACTGAGTTTCCAATCAAAGGAATCATACTTAAACTACCAGAAGCAGGCGATTCAGATACATTATCCTTTTCCTCTTCTTCTTGGTGAGGCACAGCCTGGTCTTCCTCATGAGTAGACAAAATTTCATCTACCTTTCCTTTCCTAAAATAAACCAATTCTGCAACAGGACTTGGGGGCAAGTCTGGATCTCCTCCAACATCCATGGGAGTTTCTTCTTCTTCTTCTTCTGTTTCATCACTATAAACAGGTTCCTCTTCATCAGTTCTCAGACTCGGATCTCTCATATCCTTTGGTCTTGAGGGATGATCCACAGGATTAAACCTATCATATATCTTCTGATCATCACAGACCCATTCTCCCTTCCATGGGTTCCAATTAATTTTCATGTACTTACATACAGTCGAGGTGATGCAGAAAATGTTCTTGATTACAACTGTCTCATCCTGAGACTCAGCTATTCCTTTCACTTTTATCATTACTGAAATCAGCTTGGCAAAGAACAAAGCATCAGTCTTTGACTTTGGTCTAATCATGTCTTCCATTTGAAGCATTAACAATCTGCACAGATTGATTTTTACACCATGTCTTAGAAAATGAAAAAGATAGATATCTTGATATCTCAGATTTTCAAAATCTCCTCGCCTCGGTATCAACACATGCTGAACAAACTTGAAGAGCAGTCGATTCTCTCCATCCATTTCAGCAACAACCACTTGCCTTTGATTCCCATTATCGGTCAGTTCTTTTAAGGCGGTTTCATAATCAGAGATGTCACTGCTAGGTGGCATTGCTCTTGATACATACCCAGAAACACCTCCATGTGGTACTTTTAAACACTCATCCCACTCTACTGAAGAAAAGGACATCTCTTTTCCATTTAATAAAGAGCTTACCCGATTCTCATTTTCAGACTTCTCGAAGGTTACAAACTCGTAGAACTGTTTTACCAACTTCGGGTAGTATGGGCCATTGTTATTCGAGAAACAATCCACTGATTTCTGGTCCTCCAGAATTTCGAGTACCATCGATTTTCTAGGCAGTAGCCATTCCACGCACAGTTCCTTCTCGATTACTATGTCTCTATTCTGCAAGTGAGGATTCACTGGTCGCTTTCCCGATCTAGTTCTGACTTCACTAACACTGGATTTATGCTGTGTCTTCTGCTTCTTAGCGTTTGGTTCTGCACTCTCTTCTCTGACAGTAGGAAGCTTAGTTTTTGCCATTGAGTGTGTAGGGTTCTTGGCCGATTTGGGAGCAAAGGTTCGAAGGTGAGATATTTTGAGCTCGGTGAGGTAGGAAGTGGCTTAGACTTAGTTTTTATCATTTAGGATTTCCAAATAAACGACTAAAATAGAGTAAGATAAAATAAAATAAAACGATTCGTATTCTTGGCGGCAGAAAGATGTTTTAGAAAACATTGCATCAGTGTGAGTTAATCATCGGTGAGAAAAACAAATCGGTGAGAATTTTACTTCAGTGAGAATTTTCACATCGGTGAGAATTTTCACATCGGTGAGAATTTCACATCGGTGAGAATTTCACATCGGTGAGAATTTCCACACCGGTTGTGATTAAACATTCCCAATTCGTGTCTTATGTAACTTAGCCTATCTGAACTTAAAGGTTTAGTGAAAATATCAGCCAATTGATGTTCAATGCCAATAAATTCAAGAGAAATATCACCTTTTTGATAGTGATCTCTTAGGAAGTGGTGTCTTACATCTATGTGTTTGGTTCTAGAGTGAGAAACAGGATTCTTAGAGATGTTTATTGCACTGGTGTTATCACAGTTGATTGAAACATGTTTAAACACATATCCATAATCCAAAAGAGTGTGTTTCATCCACAGAATTTGTGCACAGCAACTACCAGCAGCTATATATTCTGCTTCGGCAGTAGATAATGCAACTGAGTTCTGTTTCTTACTACACCAAGAAACTAAAGATTTTCCAAGCAACTGACATGTTCCTAATGTGATTTTTCTATCTAACTTACAACCAGCAAAGTCAGCATCTGAATAACTCATTAACTCAAAGGATTTCCCTTTTGGGTAAAACAAACCTAAGTTAACCGTGTGTTTAAGATATTTAAAAATTCTTTTAACAGCAAGAAAATGATATTCTTTTGGATTAGCTGGAAATCTAGCACACATACACACACTAAACATAATATCAGGTCAACTAGCAGTAAGATAAAGTAAACTACCAATCATACCTCTATAATTTGTTTGATCAACTGGTTTCCCAGTTTCATCTGCATCCAATTTACAGGTAGTACTCATAGGAGTTTCACTTTCCTTGATACTATCCAGACCAAAACGTTTTAAAAGATCCTTAGTATATTTAATTTGATTCAAAATAATACCATTTACATTTTGAAATACTTGAAATCCGAGAAAGTACTTAAGTTCTCCCATTAATCTCATTTCAAATTCATTTTGCATACTTTTTGAAAAATCAGTACATAAAGAGTGTTTAGAAGATCCAAAAATAATATCATCAACATATATTTGTACAACTAAAACATCTTTAGAAATTCTTTTAATGAAAAGAGTTGGAACATCCATCCCTTTAGTAAAACCTTTTGAAATAAGGAAATTGCTAAGTCTATCATACCAAGCTCTTAGAGCCTGTTTTAAACCATACAAAGCTTTAGAAAGTTTAAAAACTTGATTTGGAAAATGGCGGTTAGTAAATCCAGGTGGTTGTTCTACAAAAACATCTTCCATTATAAAACCATTTAGAAATTCACTTTTCACATCCATTTGATATAACTTGAAATCCAGATGTGCAGCATATGCAAGTAAGATCCTAATGGCTTCTAGTCTAGCTACAGGTGCAAAAGTTTCCTCATAGTCTATACCTTCTTCTTGACTATATCCTTGTGCAACTAATCTAGCTTTGTTTCTAACTATATTTCCAGATTTATCTACTTTATTTCTAAAAACCCATTTTGTGCCTACTGTCAAAGTGTCCTTAGGTATGTCAACTAATTCCCAGACTTTGTTTCTTTCAAACTGATTTAATTCTTCCTGCATATTTATTACCCAGAATTCATCATTGATAGCATCATTGATATTTTTGGGTTCTAGCTGTGAAAGAAAAGCTTGATGTTCAACCTGGTTTCTTAGAGAAGCTCTAGTTTGTGTTCCTCTATCAAGATTACCAACAACAGCTTCTAAAGGATGATTCTTTAGAATCCACGTTGTTCTAGTAAAGGTTGGACTAGAAATTTCAGGTTTATCTATAGGTTCGGGTTCAACAGAAGCAGATTCTGGAAAAAGTCCAAAACTGGATGTTTTGATAACAGGTTCTTTAGATTTATCATTAATGTCCAGAACAGATAAGTCTTCTTCAATATTTTCAAGAGAGTATTTAGGCTCATGTGGATCAGTTTCATCAAACTTGATGTGAACAGATTCTTCCACACATTTGGTTTTCTTATTGAATACTTTATAGGCTTTACTTGAAATAGAGTAACCCAGAAAAATTCCTTCATCACTTTTGGATGAAAACTTATCCAGATTATCTTTAGTATTCAGAATAAATACTTTGCAACCAAAAAGTTTAAAGTAATTAACCTTAGGCTTTCTATTGTTCCACAATTCAGAAGGGGTTTTCTTAAGAACATGTCTAATTAAGACTCTATTAATGACATAACAAGCTGTATTTATAGCTTCAACCCAAAAATAAATAGGCAGGTCATATTCATTGAGCATGGTTCTGGAAATTTCTTGAAGGGTTCAGTTTCTTCTTTCTACTACACCATTCTGTTCGGGTGTTCTAGGGGCAGAAACGTTATGAGTATAGCCATTGTGTGAGCAATAAGATTCAAAATCTTCATTTTCAAACTCACGACCATGATCACTCCTCAAAGTTTTAATCTTAAGTCCACTAAGGTTCTCTACAAATTTAGAGTATTTAACAAAAGAAGAACAAGCTTCACTTTTGTGAGCTAGAAAATATACCCAAGTATATCTAGAAAAGTCATCTACAAGAACATAAACATAGTGCTTCCCATTTAAACTAGAAACTCTTGATGGTCCAAACAAATCCATGTATACCAATTCAAGTGGTTGAGAAGTCGAAACCTCTTTCTTTGATTTAAAAGAAACTTTGGGTTGTTTTCCCTTTTGACAGGGGTTACACACTTTATCATTTGGGAATTCTAATTTGGGTAGGTCTCTAACTAGATTTTTTCTAGAGAGTTTTCTAAGTGAGTGAATATTGCAATGTCCCAATCTTCTGTTCCATAGCCAAGATTCTTTATGAAAATCATTCAAACAAGTAATATTCTGCTTAGATAAAGAATTCAGATTAATAGCATAAACATTTTCATTTCTTAAGGCAGAAAATACCAAAACATTCTTAGAATTAAAAACATTGCAAGAATCATTTTCAAATTTAACATGAAAACCATCATCACATAACTTAGAAATACTTAATAAATTGTATTTAAGGCTGTCAACAAATAAAACATTAGAAATCAAAATTGAATCAGTGTTACCAATCTGGCCTAGGCCGATGATTTTTCCTTTAGAGTTATCACCAAAGGTGACAAAGCCTCCATCAACTTTTATTAAACTCTTGAAACAAGAGAAGTCTCCTGACATATGTCTTGAACATCCACTGTCCAAATACCAAGTCTCTTTACAGGATCTCGTTAAGCAAGTTCCCTACAAAACAGATTTAGATGGGAGATGATTTTGGTACCCCGATTTTCTTGGGTCCAGACAGGTTAGCCAATCACACTTTAGGTACCCATATTTGTCTAATGGGTCTCATATAATTTTTAGAATTGATATGTTTTGAATGATAAACTTTATTAGATCCATAGCTATGTATATAACTGGTTGAAGCATATGAAGTTCCAGAATTACCTTCATTCTGTCCAGATTTTGAAATGAATCTAGTTTTGGCAATTTTCCTTTGTCCATGTTGGTATCCTATACCAGTAGTATATTTAGGTTCTATTTGCTTTCCTAGCATCTATGTTAGTGTATTTTTGCCATTGGTGAACTTCTCTAAGTATTTCTTGAGTTGCTCATTAGATAGTTTCACTTCAGTGTTTTTTTTAACAGTTGAGCATTTTTCTCTTTTGCAATAGTGAGTTCAGTTTTAACTGTAGTGGTGAGAGCATGCTGTTTCTTTAATGACTGGTATTTATCCTTAAATTCATTACATGTCTCTTCCAGCATATCACAGTACTCAAACAATTCATTTTTAGACATTGTTCCAGAATCAGAGTCAGATTCTGCATTATCTCCAGAGTAATAATAATTTAATGCAGGAGTTTCAGCAGTTACCTGAGAAGTGTTTGTCATAAAGCACATGTTTTCCTTATCTTTGTGTTCAGTTTCAGAGCTTTCAGATTCAGTAGAGCTATCCTCAGAAGCACTCCACGTAGCCTTCATTACTTTCTTAAACTTATTGTCCTTATATTCATATTTCTTTTTATACTTCAGCTTTGGACAGTTGGCTTTAATGTGTCCTTTTCTCTTGCACTCATAGCAGACAACATCATCTGATTTGTCATTCTTCTTCCAAACCTTTTTCCATTTACCTTAGTGATCATACTTACCCTTATAATTTGTTTTTCTGAAGAACTTCTTTTTCCTATAAAATTTCTTAAATCTTCTAGCAATGTGAGCCATTTCAGCATCACTGTCAGAATCACTTTCACTGTCTTCACAGCTTGAACTTTCAACTACAGCTTGAATCTTTTCTTTGTCCTTATTCTTTAAAGTTGAAGATTTGAAAGCGACAGACTTTCTTGGGGGTTCATTTTCTTCCTCTTTATTCACTTTAAGCTCTTCTTCATATATCATCAGATTTCCTATTAGTTCCTTGACAGGTAGAGCGGAAATGTCACATGATTCTCTGATTGAGACAGATGTGCCTCTCCATCTATCAGGTAGACATCTCAAAATTCTCATAATTTATTCCTTCGATGAGACATCATTTCCCAGCGAGATCCTTGTATTGAAAATTTCATTGAACCTGAGATACATGTCAGAAATGGGTTCGTCAGGCTTCATTTTAAAATTATCATACTTGATAGTATAAGTGTTCAATCTCATTTCTTTAACATTCGTTGTTCCTTCATGAGAAACAGCTAAGGTATCCCAAATTTCATATGCAGTTTTACATGCAGAAATTCTATTAACCTCTTCATCTCCTAGAGCACAGTACAAGGCATTCATAGCTTTACAGTTGTTATTGTAAGCAGTCTTTGTATGTTCATCCCAAGTAGATCTAGCGGTAGTTGGAATTTTGTATTCTGATTCAATAGCAGTCCAAATATCAAAACCTATGCTTTCTAGATGAATTTTCATTTTCAGTTTCCACTGAGCATAATTAGTTCCGTTGAAGAAAGATGGCCAGTTAGTAGCAGCACCCTCAAGTCTATTGTCCATGATGAGAAAATTTTAAAGAGATAAAAATTTAGATATAACAGAAATTTTAAGAACTTTAAAATACAACTAAAATCACAGTTCAAAAGCAGAGTACTTTTAGAAAGTATTTTCAATCCTTTGATACCAAGTGTTGGTCGAAGTGGTTTACTCAAGAGGGGGGTGAATTGAGTACCAATTAAAATTTCTGTATTTAAAAACACTGTCTTAAAGACCCCCAAATAAAATAATAAATTAAACTGTAGTGAATTTATATTAAATTAGAGGTTCTGTTAGATTCTCAAGGGATAGATTAATTCCCAGTTAATCAACACAGGAGTGTGTGATTATCTTTTGAAACTAACTTACTAATATACACTTAACATAAACACTTGCTAATTTAATTATCAAAGTAACTTTAAAATCAATATTGGTATTAAAGTGGTTAGCAGCGGAATAAAACATTGAAAGAGATGGCACAACAAATGTAACCAAGAGGTTCAGTCTCAAGCCGAGACTTAGTCCTCTCAAAAGTTTATATAAAAATGATCCACACCCTGGATCGGGGTTCAACAGCTTACAACTGTCCAGGTACAAGACCTCTACCACTGTTCTTCGTGGGAAACAGTACAACAACAACCAGCTGTCCAGGTCACACACGACCTCTACCACTGTTATTCATGGGAAGGAATAGAATGAAAGAGTTTGGTTAGGATTTACAAATCCTCCAGTTTAAGTACAGGAGACAGTGTATGTGTTAGATACAGCAGATAACACACACTGCTCAAAAAGTATATTAATAAATCACAGAACAAGAGATGTAGAGCTTAGAAGTGGTTCTGGTGATTTTAGTGTAGCTCTGGACTCCTTTGGATTCGATCAGAAGTGAGTCTGAGTCCTCTTCTCATTTCTGTTTGAGAAACAGAGTGTCGTATGCTCCAGGTTCACAGACAGTAAAAATGTAGTGTCTTCAGTGTTCTTCTTATATGCACAGAACACTTCTCGAGTATGCTTGATTGTCTATGAGCTTCTCTGTTTTCTTCTCGTTCTTGTGTTTATCTTACTGTATCATCCACCACACTTCTCTTTTATTTTTGTTGTTGTTCGTTGATATGTATCTGGGGCAGTGTAGTCTTCTTGAATTTATCTCACGTGCAATAGGGGACAGAAAAGATTTCTTTTCAGCAGGTACGAGGTACGAGTTCCTGACATCCGACAACCTTTATCAGATATTTGACAGATCATTAAAATGTATGATATGACCGTTAGATAGATTAAATAAAGATAAATAAAGAAATTCAAACAGTGAGTCGAGTGATCGGTAGGTAATCAGCATCAGTAGCTTGAACATCGGTAGCTTGAACATCGGTAGCTTGAACATCTGTAGCTTGAACATCGGTATCTCAATGTCATTAGTTACTTTGACTCTATCGGTTGCTCTTATGCATCGGTTGGTACATGCTTGTATCGGTGACTTTTTTTATCGGTAGCTCCATGCATCAGTAGCTACATGCGTCGGTAGCTCCATGCGTCGGTAGCTCCATGCGTCGGTATCGGTAGATGTGAGTCTGTCAGTGGCTTCGTCCATCGGTGACTCTTATTCCATCGGTAGCTATTTATACTTACACCGGTAGCTCTATATTTGTATCGGTAGCTATCTGTAAGTCAGTAGCTTATATTTATAAGCACATCGGTAGCTCTGTGTTAAGTATATCGGTGACTCTGTCTGTCGGTAGACTATGTCTATCGGTAGACTGGGTACCGGTAGCTCTTTATCAGTAGCTATAGGCAGATTACTTATCTGTTTTATGCATAACACATCCGATTGTGTTAGAATTAATTTATAACTTGTATGAACATCGATAAATGAGGATTAACATATTCCAAAGACTATTTTAATGATTATTATTGGTTTGATCATAGATTTGAAAGAATTAAAGTATAGATCAATGATACTTAAAAATATCATAGAGAATGAAAACATAATTGGGACTTTCAACACATATGAATACATGATTGAGATTATCAAAACAGGTGAGGTCAACAATGATCTTCGTAGCTTTTATAGTATACTAAGATATCATCAATAAATAACACCACAAATTCATTGAGATATTCCTTGAAAACTCTATTCATCAGATCCTTGAATACAGAGGGTGCATTAGTCGATCCAAAAGGCATTACAGTAAACTCGTAATGCCCGTACCTGGTTCGAAATAATGTCTTTGGAATTTCTTTCTTCTTTACACACAACTGATGGTATCCAGATCGATGGTCAATCTTTGAAAAGTATTGATCTCTATGTAGTTGGTCAAATAAATCATCAATGCGAGGTAGGGGATACTTTTTCTTTATTGTTATAGCATTGATCTCCCTGTAGTCGATACATAACCTCATAGATCCATCTTTCTTTTAAACAAAAATGAACAGGTGCTCCCCATGGAGAAACAGTAGGGTGAATAAATCCCTTATTACTCAATTCCTCTAGTTTTTTATTTATTTCAACTAATTCTGAAGTGGGCATTCTATAATGGTTCTTCGATATAGTCCTTGATCCAGGAATTAAATCAATGTAAAACTCAACTTCTCATTCTGGAGGATTTCCAGGTAAATCATCCAGAAATACATCTACATATTCTTTCCCAACAGGTATATCCTCTATTAGAACATTCCTTTCCTCACCCATAGTCATTTCATTCTCTTCCTCCCTGATAATTGAATTTAGTTGAGCTACTGGTGGTGGATCTAGATAAGAATTAGGTGGTGACGATTCTACTCTAAAGATAAGGTGTTCCTTATCATCATCATCAAATATCGTAACCACCTTCTTCTTATAATAAATATTCACATCATAGTCTGAAAGCCAATCCATACCGAGGATTATATCAAACTCAATCATAGGTATGATGATGAGATCAGCAGATAAAGAACATTTATGTGCTCTAATGGGGACTGATTCACAAAACTTTGTTGCAATGATACTTCCCTTAGGAGTTTTAACTGACAACTACCTTGTTAAATCAAATTGGAAATATCTAATTTTCTTAGAAAACTGGGAAGATATGAAACAATGAGATGATCCAGAATCAAATAATGTATTTTCTAAACTTGAGGAAACCATTAAATTACCTTCCACCACTTCTTTTAGAGCTTCTACCTCAGCAGTAGTGATAGAAAAAGCTCGGCCTTGATCCCTTGGACTTTTTTGAGGTAAGTTCCCCTGACGATTAGGACTTTCATTTTCACAATGTCCCATCTCCCTGCAATGGTAGCACTGAACATTGGTATCTTCCTTCTTCCCTTTGCAATCACGAGCTTGGTGGCCTTTTTCACCACACTTGTAACAGACACCCATTCCCTTCAAGAAAGTACCATGGTGTTTCTTCCCACATTTACCACAGGATGGATATTCAACCATTACCTTATTCCCCTTATTTCTATTCCCAGATTGATCAACAGATCTCTTCTTCTCTTACTTTACTTTAAAGTCATAAGACTTAGAGAATTCATTTTCTGTCTTAATAGCACAGGAGACAGTGTCTTCATATGACGAGAATGATTGTGAGAATAATGCTCGACGAGGAAATTGTTTTAACCCATCAAAGAAACAATAAATCTTACTTCTTGGGTTACATATATAATCTCTAGTAAACCTTTCTAACCTTGTAAAGTTAGCCTCATACTTTGCGACATTCTCATCCTCCTTTTGTCTCAGACTCTGAAATTGTATTTCCATATCTTCTCGATGGTCACGAGGAAAGTATTTTTCTAAAAACAGATCTTTGAACTCCCTCCATTCCATATTTGATACTTCCTCATCTTCCTTCATGTTTTGAATCAATGACCACCATTGAACAGCATCTCCAGTGAGGCGGTAAACTGCCATGATTACTTTTTCCCTACAACTACTCCCCAAAGCCTGAAATATTATCTCTAGGGATTTTATCGATTTCTCATCTACTAAGGTATTTGTACTCCCATTGAACGTTGGTGGTTGTTGCCTCATGAATCGATCTAACATTGATCCTCCATGCTGCGGATCAAGGTGCTCCATACGGGTAAGGTTATTATTCATAACCTGAGTGAGTTGTCCCAATATGGTGATTATTTGATCGACACCAGTTGCATCACCAGCTCCACTATAATTATCTTGAGCAGGAGGACAATCCCTACAAGGAGTGTGAGCATTGATACAGTTTCCATTTCTTCCAATAGGCACCAGTTTTAAACAATGGCATAAACTAGATCAGTTTATGAATCAAAATACATAATTCCATACTTATAAAACACTTAAAATACATTGAACTATTTATGGATATAATCCATAATCATAAAAAAATTTCTTTGAAGAAGTATATAGTCATAAACCCTTCATAATGATTTGTAAAGAATATGAGAGTTATCATAAGCATATCCCCTAGGAGTGTCGTAACCAAGAGTGTAGCAAGGCCCGTTGTCGTGCACCAGTTCTCGTTCGAGTCTAGCTCAAATTAGTGTTTTTGGGTTTTACCCGTAGGTACATCTGTGCCAGAGCCGCCTCTACCTGCTCATATCCAGACATGGATGTATTGCTCGGAAAACTCCCAAAATCTATAAAATACCAAAATTCTAGGAAGTTCTTCTATACTAATCCTCAAAGTCCATCTTAGGTCTATGTGCTCTAATCAGAGTATATGTAAATCTAGCTTCCATGGTTTGTACTAAACTCCCTCTAATAACAACTATAACGCCCCGACCCCAGTTACCTAGAGTGTGTGCAATATTACATAACATTGGCATGATCACAATAAAGATCAAATCTCGAAATAACGATTAGTTTAGTATCCTTGGAAGCACGAGATATATTCATAAGTCTTACATTACATCATAAAAATGAAAACTACAAAAAGATATTTTCTTCATAGTAAACACTCATATCCCAACATATTATCCCTGCAGTTCATTCATAAATTACTCCTTCACATCCTGGGAAAAATAAAACATTGAAAGGGTTGAGCTCAAATGCCCATTAAGGATAACAATATGTCGGAAACTTTTATAAATAATAATAACCTTTTAAGGCAATGTATAACTAAAACAAACACATTTTAAACTTGAACTTCAACATAGCATGGAAAAAATGAAATAATTCCATTTACTTATTCACATGGATATTCTACTAAACGAATAATCACATGGAATATCAATAACAACTTTTATAATGATAGAATGTATATTGCCAGACTGTCATAACCCCATATCCAAGGCCTCGTGCCAAGACTAAAAATATGATTTTCCCAAGACCTTGTGCCAAGACACTAAATTGTCTCATGAGACCTACTGATGCATCAAGGAGCTATAGCGGGCTCCACCCGTCACATATTAAGTCCAATGCATTCCCATATGAAAAGGTTTAAACATAACATAAGCATTCGTATTAAAATTAGCATACAAAATGTAAATACTTCATCCATAAACAATAAATGGTATAAAAATAACACATCCACAGTCAAACATATCACAAAACATTCAATACAATATAGAAGTTTTCTATCTTAATAAATCAACTTCA
Organism: Viscum album; assembly: GCA_963277665.1. NCBI lineage: Eukaryota > Viridiplantae > Streptophyta > Magnoliopsida > Santalales > Viscaceae > Viscum > Viscum album. The sequence goes on along the minus strand of OY728164.1, from coordinate 1,403,598,434 downwards.
AATAAGCGTAAAATCAATCAAAGGATGTTGACATAGATGAAATCAAAACTCTTTTTAGATAAATATATCTTTCTATTTTGAAATAATATAAGAGTCATATATTTAAAAAATAAAACATTTTCTTTGAAAATATTCATATAATATTTTAAGGGAAGCTTCGATGATCTTATAACGGCGTAAAATAGCCACACCCGCTGTATAAGTTAAAAAAACATTCTTACCTTAATTTTGTCGAAAAGGTTAAAAAGAACCTTGTTTGGAAAACGACAGAAAGATTTCCTTTATAAAACTCTTATAAAACGTCAAAAAAGGGTATAAATGACTTTAACCCATATTCTTGTAAATAGTAAAAATGTTTTTAAATACATTTTTAAGAAACATGGATGTGGATGACAAAGAGATCCAAGTAGATTATTACGTATAAACAACCTCGGATAATGAAGAGATTGCGAAATAAACCCTTAACATGTACTTTTCCTTGGTTGGGGTAGGTTAACCTCTTGTATAATGGTGAAATAATAATTATTAAATTATATAGGAATCATATACATTAATATGATATCATATATGATCTTTTAAAATATCTTTGTTAATAATATCTTAGTATTATCGTTGTTTTGGGTGTTAACTTACTCGTTTTCTTTTATATTTTTTGTTACAGAAGCTGTGTTTGTCATGGATAGTTTGTATCTTAATCATATCCAGAATGATATCAAGTCCTTAGATACTATTATTAATCATCAAATGAGAATTATACTTGAACGAATACAATGGATAATGAATCCCATCGCGTTCGTGGAGACGGTAGTCCGTACGTACGCATGAGTGAAAATATCATTCTTTTGATATTAAAATAATATATAATTGGATGGTATATCATATATAAAAATTCATTATCATGTTATATTTATTATTTACATGAGTTACACATCATTATTATACCCATCCAAATAATAATTTATTGAATAACAATTACACCACGACGTGGAGACAGTAAGGCGTACGTACGCACGTATGGTGACATGTTATTCAAAGGATGGATAGAATACAGAATATGGTTGTACTATATTTATAATAACATCACAGTATATATAAGATACTGGAATTATTATTTTAGAATGGTAATAACAAAGAAGTAATAAGTGGAAGAAGAAAGGAACTTCGAAAAGGGTGGTGAAATCGTTACCCCTTCTTCGGGTTCTTCCATTTGATTTGATCAAAAGTGCTCTTAAGTTGGCTTTCTGACTAAAGTAATGCCTTTAGGATGAAGTTAGGGAAGTTGAGAGTGTATTTGGGCATATTTTGGCCATTCCAAAAGGATTTGAAGGTGTGAATTAATGATAAGTGGGAGTGCCCTTTTATAACAGGGGTGAGGGGCACCTTTGGAAAAGCTAGAAATATTATTTTATAATAAATTAACATTCGGTTTATAATAGCTCCAAAGTGGATTCTTTAAATTTAATGGTGGTTATAGGTCAAAAACCACTCAACCAATATAATTTATACACGATTGGGTTACTATATTAACCTTATCATTAAGTATTAACTCTTAGTTAATTAGTTTCACTTTTACACTGTCACTTTGTATTTTTATATTATATGGTTAATAAACTTACTATATACATCCAAGAGACCCCAAAGTGGTACATTAATGATTCACCTATAATTATATAAGTATCTTGGCTGAGCCTTATATTTTTATAAATTTAATATCAATTAATAATATAATATTTGTTTTAAAAACTCTTTTATGTCAATTTTTGACACTATTCATTAATTGATTTTTGCAAAAAATCATAACCGAATGATTACTTCGAAAAAATTTAATTAAATCATTTATAACATGTAATATTAACCTATAAAATTAGTTTAATTCATAAAAGTCTGAAATTATATTTATTTGGGTATCTACAATATTAATCATTTTAATTTTTCACTATTATGGTAATTACTACATCACCATTGTGTCATAAATAAATTAAATTATTTAATGTCTAAAAATTATACATAAAATACAATTATGTAGGAAATCGTTTTATCTTTCTAATTAATATTTATAGTCGAAAATCCAACATATATAACCCTATGTAAAAATTGTTTTTCTAGAAGATATATGCTTTTGTCATTTTTGGATTCATTTTAACTTAATTAAAATAAAGTGTCCCTATCACTTACAAGTGGCACCATGGGTTCCCAAAATCGACCCAAATATGCCCATGGTCAATCATGTATCAACCAATAAGTTTTAGACACGTTTTAGGGTAATTTGTTATTATTATAATATTATTTTTTAACCCTTATTTACCGGAATTATCCTTTAACCATGGTAAATAAAATATTTACCGAAGTAATTATTCAAAATGTCTAAAAATAAAAGTTACCTATTTACACAATTATAAAATCATTATTCCAAATATGGAATCCATTTTACCAAATTCAAAACACAATAGTGGAAGAAATTAATTTAAAATTAATTCCTGCTGTCAAAACAAAAAGCGTGTTTTTAAGATATAATAATTATCAAAAGATTGATACTTGTTTATGTTCCGTTTATTTGTGAAATTATGTCCAATGGCCAAAATTGTATTAAATGGTAAAAATATATTCTAAATATAATTCTAATCCACTCAAATTAATAATTTATCACTATTAATTATTTTTATTTAAAAAGTTGTTTTTAATTAAAATTTAGTAATTTTCACTATTCATCAAAATATTAAAGTTATCCGAAAAGTACCAAAACTTCACCTTAGGCTAAATTTGATACTCTGATTCCAAAAATGAAGTCTATTTTGAGAGATAAAATTTATTAACTTTTAAAAATTATGTATTACTATTCATAACGGCTAGTTTGATCGGTTTTGGTGTGTGTTAGAACTTGATGTTGCGTACAACACACGCTATTGCATTATTCAAAGAGAAGCATACCGTAGAAGCTTGGGGTATTACAGTGGTAACACCGCTTGCTCCGATCGATGGAAGAGGATAAGGATTAGTTATATAAACCAAACATATGTGTTATTTCATCAATTAATACTAATTTATTCATTATATTATTTAAATTAGGGGTTTACTATGCTTTCTATGGTAGTGGAGGAAATGGATGATTTTTTCCAAACATTGACATCCCAACCTCCTTGGACAAGCCTAGAAGCTTTGATAATGAACTGAAAAAAATATATGTTTAGTTAAAAAAAATTCCCATCCTTATATATGATTCAATACAAATAATATTTTTTTATCATATAATATTCATTTTCCCAAAAACAAGAAACAACCAACCAACTGGACATTCCCAAGATGGTCCATCAAAGTTATTTTGGTGACCCACCTCAGTAGGACGTTTCTACCCAACATACTATGGTTTTGGTTTTCATGGATGTTGGTTGATCCACATTGAGGGATAATATTAATAGCACCATAGTTATAATTGATTTCATATAAACTACTAACACTTCTTTTTTCCAATGAGGAGACTCTCATTGGAAGAGATTATCCTTTGGTTCTACCAACCATGGTGATGCCTGCCACAAAGGCTAATGCGTTAAAAAAAGGTGATTGTTTATATCATTTTTTTAACATCATCAAGAATTGGATAGTATGTGCTTTATATTTAATTCATATTTCTATCAACCCATGTGAGTATCCCTGCTCCCTGTATTCCTTCTTTCATTTCTCAACAGTTGGATCGCATGGAGGATAGGTCTGTCCTCATATTAATAGAAATGGAAAGAGTTAAACTATACTTTTTTCTCTTTAAATTCATCATAAAATATGTTTATCCTTCAAATAGTGACACTATATTGGATGAATTATCATTGAAATTCTACAAATATTTATATAAATATGCTTGGGGAAATATATTGATGTTGATTTCTGAGACCCCATGAATCGATTATGTAGGTAGATACATTGATTGAATAATAAACTTTCCTTACTATGAAGAAAAGTATTTAATTATGAAAACATTTATTATAAAATAAATATGAGAATTTGTGAATGATATTGAGAACAAGAGTCTTGAGAATATTTTCATAAGAAAAAAAATCAAATTTTTTGTTCCATTGGACTCTGAGAATCAATGCTTCAATGTGAGTCCCATTATGTGGGGGTAGCTTTAAAACAATAGTAAATAGTTAATTAAAATGATTCCCACTATTTTTATCTCTATAAAGAGTTTAATATAAAAAACTCCTAGAGGAATCCCATACTGAAGGAGAAAGTGGCACTATCGAGGTGGAGAGTCTTACACAATTGAAGAGGTCAAAGTAGCAAAGAAATCTAGGCTTTGAAACAAAATTATTGGATTCAAAAATTCTATTTAAGAAATATTAGATTATATATAGTTCCTTTTGTAATGTATCATTATCTTCATGGTAGAATCTATTTTATGAATGGTCCTCTTTATTATTTTGAATAAAAAAACTTTTTTCACTCACTTGTTGACACTATTACTAACTTTAAACATTATAATTATCAACTCATAATGAACTAATAAAAATTAGAATAAAACACCAAGATATATTAAAACCATTTCCTCCTAGGAATGTCTTAAGTGAATGTATAGAAACAAATACCATAATAATAGCATGAGATTTATTCCATTTAGATAAACTATCTACTCCTAGGAATGAATCATGGATGGTTATATGTATAAATTGAATTATCATGACCCTAGAGTTAGTCTATTTGGATGAATTACCTTCTCAAAGGAGTGGATCATGGATGGGTGTAAGCTTAAACGTCATAATAGATTCACCAGACATGGTCCATTCAGTTGAGTTTCCTAAGTCATTGTGATGAGGATCATGAAAGGGGATTTTTAAATAGGATTCTAGATTTCAAAATGGTTATATTACCCTAATGAGAAGACTTTATGTTTTCCAATTTTATCCTTCATATTATTATAGTCAGGATAAGGTAATATATGAATGCTCTATGTTTTTCCTAGCTCAAGGGGACTAGATATTAAAGCTTGACATATTTTGTGGTCATATTGTGGACCCGTGAGATTTGAGTATTTTAGTTTGTTACATTAAATTTTACCAATGATTTGTATAGGTAAGATTAGTGGGAGTGAATTATTATTTTTCTTAGGCCATACTTTACAGGTTTTCATCCTAACCAGTTTTATGCCTCTCTTTTTTATTTTATAATGCTTGATTTTGTAATATCATGAAATATTCATGTCCATTGACTGAAGACTTGACTTTTTCCCAAATCGCCCTTTGAGGGTTTTCAACATGTAGAGTTTTTTATATCTTTCCAAATATAGTTTTTTGTTGTGTAAGGTGTGTTAATGTTTTTTATGTACATGTTTATATAGATTTGGCCCCAAGATGAGGTAGTATATATAGAAATAAGGATGAGGTTGACCTAAGATGAATTTAGTAAGGCCCAGTATTACTGATCAACCCAATTAGGGTAAGAGTCACTATAAAAAACGTTGCATTTCACTCTATGAGAGTGTTTTAGAGCATGATTATGTGATATTGGGAGGTTTATATGATATGATGAGTATTGATGTAGAAAGTGATGAATAGAACATAACCAATTTAGTACTTAGGAAAAAGGATAATGATATTTTAGGATGGATAGATTTGACCAAATAAGAGAAGCATCCAACATAGAACTGGTTGGGAAAAGTCGACATAAATATTGTTTAATTTTGTCATAGAATACCTTTAGAAAAGAAATAATTTATTTTATGTTCATTATGGTCATACCATTGTGTCATGAAGTCTAGTTTCAAGTGATGAAGACCAATCAAAAGTTCAAGGGTGAGATATCAAATATATACCCAGAAGGTAAGAACAATTCAAAGGAGTGTAGCATCAAGGGCACTAAAACAAATTGAATACTTTTATTTTTATTTTTATAAAACATAAGTGAATAAATTTTAATTCATAATTATGAGATGTGACATGTATTCGAGGGATGACCGCTAACCAAATTTATATGACGGGCTTTATTATTATAGTGTATTGGCTTGTAGCGATTAGAGAATCCACCCCTAAAAACATGGATTCCTCTTGTTGATAGGCCTTATTGGGGAACACATGTAGATTCATATTAGGAATATTTATGAAAAGTAAAATGATTTACATTAGAGTTAAATACCCTCTTTATTGATTACCACAAATATTTGTGAGTATTCAAATACTTATGAAATTTATTAGGTTTATGGAAGAATATATTATAAAATAAGAGTTATGAATCTATAAAGGATAAACCAACTTGTACGGAACACAAAATCAGTGCAAAGGGATATGATATTCCATCCCTCCATATTTTTCTTAAATTAATGAGCCTAATGAGTATGATTGATATTTTTCTAAGGTTATATGGTGGGACCTAATATCATTGTGCTTTTTTGTTATAAAATTATTTATATGATCCCTAATTGTGTGATAATTAGAAATAAAGGACTAGAAATTTTCTTAGGTATCCCTTTATGGGGTTTCATCTTGTTAATTTTCATGTATTTTTTACCTATAGTTTAGGGTATTTAGGTATGTAATAATGAGGTTTAGAGCTTATGTTTAAATATTTTTGACTCACAGGCATCGTGTTTAGGGTTGTACAGCTTTGTTCATTAAGAGAGACATTTTATAAAACATGAAATTAGTAAAGCCTGATGATTGTTATATGATAATTATTACCATATATTATCTTCAGGATTGGTTCACATAGTTTGTGGTCATTATTAATATGAAAAAGGGTGATATTGTCTACTTAGGAAGGATAAAAGAAAACCATAATATGAATAAGGGACCAATTACAATATGAACTATTTTATAGAGGAAAAATACATTTTAAATTCATGATCCTTGTACTAATAGTATGAAAATAATAACTGAAATAGATCTCAAATGCCAATAATTTCTTAATAACTTCAGAAAATGGGAATGGTGAATCCGTAAATCACCACTCAAGATTCATGGATCAATATCAATGATGTGGAACACATACATAAGGCATAACCACTAACCAAATTCAAATGATAGGTTCTACTATGATACTAATATGGTATAAACAAAATAGAAGAACCTACCCTTAGGATGTATATGGCTATGGTTTATAGGTCATATAGGGCCACATATGCAGATCTATATTGAGGAAAGTTATGTATAGTAAAGAATAAGTGTCCTTTGGAGTAAAATATACTCATTAGTGATAGTCAATAACCTTTTATGATGATGTGATACACTCAAATTATGAAGGGTGGTTTATAAGAAATGATGTTTTTGAAGAGTGATGGTTGCATTTTATACTAGATCTTTTCATGGATGGTATGATTTACATGTAAAGATTAGAGATGGTTGATGAGTCATGGTTGGGTATTAAATATATGATTCCGAAATTAGTATGTATATTGATATAATAGGAATCAAGAAACACATAGTTCTTATATTATAGGGGAAGCTCTAAATATTATGATATATCATTAATAAAGGGATATTTTATCCTAATATTCATTTAGAGAACATCCCTATATTGGAAACCCTTATATGTATCTAGATCTCATGTATAGAAATTTGGATATAATAGTAGTCTTCTCTATGAAATATAAGGTCATGTAGGGAGGACCAAATGTTGTGCAGTTTTACATCATGGGATAAGGACTCAGGTTCCATGTAATATTAATTTTCATAATGGGGACCATTATATGGGGGCTACGAATAGATCCAGATCATGTGCAAAATGATATGGCTACATCTCTATATTGAACTCGCGAAGGGAAACCCCAATGAAAATGAAGGGTTCCAAATACAAATATTAAGAGGTGAATTTGATTGGGACTCATGGATAAGCCTAGAATAGTAAATTCAAGCATGACTATGTATCATCTGATGGAAATAATAAATCCATAAGTAGTTCTTAGAAGTAGGGGATATTTTCTATTATATATTAGGTGAACCATGATGTCAAGGTTGGTTAATATTTCCATAACATTGAATCCTTAAGGGGTGGAGTAATAATATCTAATTAAATAAAACTCTTACATGGGGTAGGAAGATTTTTTGTTTGGAATCATAGATGAATAAATCCACAATAAAATATCTAATATAGATCTAGGTCATAGGTATGAGAGGAGGAATTTTTAGTAATATATTTTAAAAAGGAATATATATATATATATATATATATCATGGTAAATATTTAAATATTTAATATACATATGAGAAATCAATTTTATCTATCTTTATATAGTTCTTGCGGGGTTTCTTCTATATATAGAGGATTCATGTTTTGGGGGAGAAAATAGTGCTTTATATCAATGTAGTTTCGCACACTAAGGTGAAAATGGGAATGTTAATTATTAAAAATCTAGGATAGAACAAGGATAATATATTTGGGAATCACTATGTATCCAAAAGTAACCAGAATTGTGTCATATTTATTTATTAATGAGAAACCCCCTAACTAAATCTAGCTCAAATGCTATGAGAAGGAGAATTCTATTTATTTTTTTAAAAAAACTATTTTTGGTCAAATGAAAATATATTTAGGATTCACTATATATCTTATGGGGATATGAATCAGGTCACAAATAGTTCTTGAAGGGTCCCTTAGGTAGATAAATAATTTCTCTGGGAGTTAAAAAATTGATATCATCAAAAATTGGTATATTCTTGGATAGGAACTTCTACATAGATCTAGTATTTTTGTATGAGAAATTAACCATGAATTGTAAGGTTCTCTAAGTTTTTCTAGGTCTTATATGGTGGACCAAATGATTCCAAGTATTTATTAATTGTGATTCTTAGTTAAACTAATGGATTTATTGGATAAGGCCTCTAAGATCATGTGAGTCATGCTCAGTGTTATAAATAAGAAACACTTGAAGGATTATGCATTACATATGAGAGTACTTGACAAGTGATAAATAAAACATGCCATAGGATTTAGAATATTTTGTGGAGGCACTATCATAAATTTTAACATCATGTGAATAGGAATATAAAACTAAGTAGTTTAATGTCTTTCAATTCAAACCTTCATCGCATAGTTTAAGGTCATGCAGTAAGGATATTTACTATATAGTTTAATTTCTAATATTGAGGTTGAATCTCATATAGTTTAATATCATATTAATTTGATGTTCTATTTTTATGTTTAAATTTTTTTAACAAAGACTATGGAGTCATTCCTTTTTGGGTTATACAACCAAAACCCTGACCATTTAGTTTTATGTTATACGTTGAGGATAGTATGATATGTCATTTAAATTTATATAGCAAGGACTTGGGTACCAATATGCAGTTTATAAAAATTATTTCTTGAAAACCTTCTATTTTTTGATGAAACTATGCTTTTTTCCTTCCATTTTGACCAAGGAATAACCTCTATTTATGTAAAACATGTGTATGGAATAAGTTTTTTCCCACTTTTGTTTTATCATTAGAGGAATCTTTCCTAATATTATTAGATTTCTTAAAACCAATACCAACTCATCCTAAAAGATTGAAAGGATATGAACTTTCTTATTAAAAGTTCATGTATCCTAGTGCCGATGGAATTGTATGTTGTATAGTTTTCATAATATTTTCTCTGTAAGTCATTATAACTCATACAACCACTTTTTAGACTAATCATTTTCAAACAGATAATTATAGATAGTGATCTACAGTAAATTCAATACGACACTAATCGATAGCTCCAACTCTATGCTATATATGATCAAATATGAGCTTATTTCAAAACATTATAGTTTATGATATGAGAATACCACAAGGAATGTAAAATATAATTGTGTTATAAGTTCTAATATTTACCCATGATCTTATAGAGTATGATAGATAGAGTATTTTCTAAATCCTCTATTTTTTTCATTTTCCACTACATGGAAGTGGGTTGAGTTGTAGGAATGAATTCCATGTTACTGATATAGCCTTTTAATCTTATAACAAAAAATGTTAGTGCCATTTTCTATCAATATTGTGTGAGGAAAACTAAATCAGGTGATGATATTTTATTTCATGATGTTAATGATTTCTTTCATCTTTGAGGGATACATCCTTACACCATTTAGAGAAGAAGTTACTAGATATAATGATGTACTTGAACTGTTTGGTTATAGTTGGGGGATATTACCCCATGAAATCTATTCTCTATACATAAAATGACCAAAAATATTTAGAGATATATGTAAAATTTAAGGTTTTATGGATGCAATTAGTGTGTATTAGGTTATCATGAAAATTTCTTGTGAACTCCATGTATTCTAGTGTCAAAAATGACTGAATGTATCCTATAATGCTAATTTTATAAGATACCATTGTTCATAATTGATGATTATTATAGGATCATTTGGAGACATCTTGAAGAATATGGTGGTTTTCTCCTCTTATAATATATATGAGGAGGACCCCATCAAAGACTTGTTTATAGATGAATTTTGGAGAATCTGGTCCATCATAATGGAATAAATTTACTACTCTCCATCTTATCTGTTTCATCTTGGATCACTTTTATAGAAGAATTCCTCTTTAGAGAAAGTTCATTATATAACATCTATCCAATAGTGTTATCAGATGGAGAGTATATCAGTTCAATTTATTTAGTGGTGGTGTTAATACCATTGATATATTCCATATAGTTTCCAATGAATAGAGACACCACCCAATGATGTATTATGTTGATGATTGTCTCATCCTATTCTAGATCTTATAGGGTTATGAATATTTTAGGAAATACATATGCAAAGGAATTTTGAAAACACTGAACATGAGATAGTGCGGGCTTAAAGGTAAATTATACCACTAACACTCATACATTATTGAGAAGGGGGAATCAGTTCCTCTTTCTTAATGGAATATCCATAATTAATTTTCTTGATTACCATCTCTAAACCTCCAAAGATATTTAATAATGAAACTGCTATATTTAGATCCAATTAAAATCCTACAAATAAATCTTGGTGTTCTACATTATTGTTGGTGTAACCATCATACAATAGGAAAGAAGGGAGAAAACTACCTTTGTTGGGTAAATAAGGAAATTTCCCGAGCTAGCTCTATTAATATTTGGTTTTTCCATCTTCTCACTATTTTAATTTTAGAGGTTCCATAAAAATAGATCCCCCACATCAAAGGAGTGTCTTGAATTGATAATAATTATTCATTGATCAATTATGTATGCACTAGAGTGCATTCTAGGGTGGGATGTGCCCAAAGAATTCTTCCAACACATTCCATTTCCTTTTATGGTATGAAATAGATATCAAACGTTGACGGGATGACCAAACACTATCCCAAACATCTGATCAGCATTGGATGATTAAGGATGTATTTGATAAGGTCAATATGAGATAACCAATACATCTTATTATGTTGTAGGAAGTGTCTCAATTTTTAAACAAAATATTTATTTAAAAACAAATTAATGTTGTTAGATTATCAAGTATTGGTGTCTAGAATGGTTTTTATAATATATTAGATAATATTTAATTTTATATTCTCATTATTTATGTCAGAAAATAACTAATTGATTTCCTTAAATTTTTAATGTATAGAATGAGTCAATTTCCATCAACTAGAGGCGTGAAACTTGGTGGGATCAAAAGTTATTAATTAATATTTTCAAAATATTCATGACAATCTTAATAACTGAAAAACTACATCATGATTTTGGTGATGGGTGGACACTTACCTGGAAGGTCTTTTATAAATCATTTGACATAGTTGATACATACTTAAAGTAATATCAACTCTTTGAGATTCTGGGGATGTTACATGTTAAGTATCACCTTGTACTTTTTAGGGTTAATTTCAATGTCATGATGAAGTACCATGAATCCTATATTTTTTAACAATATTATCCCAAAATTACATTCAAAGGGTTTAAAATCAGTATTTTTTACTATAGTCTTTTCAATACTATCTCAATATCAGTAAGATGATCATATAACTTCACATATTTGACAACTATATCATCTATTTAGCATTCCATAGTATTTCTTTATAATGAATTAAAGATATGGTTCATGGATGATTTATATATTCTATCAAAATTATTAGAGAAAAAGTTAATTTCTATATAGGAATATGCCTCTAATGTTTCTTTGGAAGTAGTGCCTCCCCATCTTTGGGTTTCATCTGGATCTGGTTATGGATATAGCATATGTCCAGGAAGGAGAGGTCTTAAAAACTGACTACTTCATTGATAAAAAACTTATTCATTAGAACTAAGAAATCTCATTTTGGTAAATATATTTTTATATACCTAAATTCAATGAAAAAATTGATTTGACCATTCTTTTTGTTGATGGGAATGATGTTGGAAATCCATTTTAATATTGAACCTCCCAAATGAAGTTCACTTTGACGATCTTATCAAATTTGACTCCCTCCTTGGTAACATGAGTTACATTTATTCTTTGGACTGCTTGATTATAACTATGATTATATTTATGTCGACCCAAATTGTGGGTGTCCACATCGAGATCAAATCCCTCCATTTCTATGTAATTCTATGGAAAGATATATTAGTTTTTCTCCATAAAAGATATGTAGTTCTCTTGTTCTTTTGGAGACATAGAGACACTAATTACGTTTGTTCATGGGTCATTCTATATGCCTAGATTTTTCTATTTTTGTTAATCTATTGTGTTAGACGCACATTCCCCAAATACTATAGGGTCAACTCTATGATTTTTATCTGCTTATTTTACCATGATTTTAGTGGAAGTGTGCAATGATGGTACATTCTTAGGACTAGAAGTTGATGTGGGGTCATACTTATCTTCAATGAATAATTAGGATGATTCTCTAGAATATAAAGGTCTTAATGCATGGGTATTATTTTTAAGGGAATTCTAGATATTGTATCATTCTTATCCATTATCATTAAGTAAGAAGAGGTTCCAACATCCTCTAATTTTTGAGATGGTATGAGGAATGTTTTAATCTCTTCTGGTGACATGGGAGCACTCTCTAATCCTAAATATGATGCAATTATCTCTTAAATTTTCGTAACAATGATGTAGAATCATTATTTAGGGAATCATTTTTATTGTTGGGATTATATCCTTATTTTCTATAGCATGACTTTTCCAATGTGGATAATTTTATGAACACATATGTAAAAATTCCCAAACCTAGAGTTATTACCTAAATTCATTTTATGTGCAGTACATAATCTTCTCCATGTTCATGGAATAGATTTAAAGGGGATATTTCCAAACCATTAGGGATTATAATCTGATTGATATCACATGTTTTTGGATTTTTTCCCTCTCACTGGAAAAATATTACATCTATATATTGAGATTTTGGGGGAATCTAATTGGGTACCATGGCCATGTATCACTCTATATTTCCTATTTATGGAGTAGAGTATACAATAACAGTATAATTAGGGAACTAATATATGAGGATAAATAAAGTCTCCTCCCAAAAAAAATTCAAATCTATATAATGATGGAAAACTATAAACTAAAAAGTAGTGGTATGGCCCCCAAAATAGGCTCTGATATTGATTTTTCCAAGTTTATTTTCCTCTCTCACCTTCTACCCTTGGATCATTATGTTTTAGGGAGAAAATATATCTTTTATATGACCTAAGAATCATAGCATCCAAACCAAGATGAGATTGATTCGAAAGTATTTTTCAATTAAATATAATGGGTGTCAAAATCATATAACTTCGTAGATATATATAGGGTCCTAAGGGGTCTATGTATGGATGGCTCCCTATATTTTTCTATTAATGATATTATTCCATAGAATAGTATAAGGTTATTCTCCACACGATACACTTCAATGGTAGGGACCTTAGCATTGAATTCCATAGGTCTTAAGAGTACCTAAAAAATTACTTATCAAAGATACTTACAAAGACAATGGACATCAAGAATTAAAAGCATGTATAAAATAATGGATAGTTATTTCAAAATTATATACTTTAGAGTCAGATACCTATGATTCCTTACATAAATATTCTTCATGGATTTGGGTTTTCAATTGGAAGTTGTATATGATAGTGGTTTCTTTCCCTGATCATAACTTAATGGCATCTTAACCATTTGTGGGTTTGGTTGAGTTGATGATCCCTCATTTTGGAATTTCCCATATAGGTGTTAATTTTCCAATCGGTCCTCCAATATATTTGAGCTTGAATTAGAAAAAGATTATTCAAGAGTGATTAGTTCCCCTTTTTACCTCTCTAGAGTGCTTGTATTCGGATCCCAATAGTGTATTTTGTTTCATAATGGATATTACATGAGTGTTCATGTCTATGGAAACCTCATCATCCTTGACCATATCATCCAAGATAACCTCTTCTTTTACTTTTATTATAGTTGGGGAAATCATGATCATATATATATTCTTCATTACATAATTTATTTTTTGAGTGAGTCATGTTGGTAAATATGTATTAGGATTATTCATCTAATGAGTTTTTGGTTCAATGGGTCAATTCCCATTTAACCATTTGGTAGGGTCATTCTCATCCCACAAATAATAAAGGCATGAAATCTGGAATAGTATGACATGAATTATGCATCAACACAGGTGAAGATCCAACTATAAATGTGATTTTTATTTTATTAATGCTCATACTTGGTATTAAATAGTAATCAATAAAATATGATGATTTCATTGATGTCAATATGTTCAAGAATATATAATGATGAAGATTCTAGAAAGTATAAATAAAGTATCCAAGATTGGTAACAAAGTGGATGTATCTTGAATTAATGGGTGATTAAGAATTGAAGTGATAAATCCTTATTATATTAACAAAAATGTGAATGGTTTTATTTCCTTTAGTAGAGGTGAATATTATTCATTACTTGAATGTTAAAAGTATTTTAAGACTATGAGTTTACTTCATAAGATTGATTATTTGATCCAAATGTCACAAAAATATTCTTGATCATTGGATATGAATGTTTGATAACAATTTTATGAAGTTTCCATAATAATTTTTGGAAAATATTGTTTCTAAATGAAGAAGGTGTACCCGAACAGATGGAGATGTATATGATGATTGAAAGAAGAAAACTTAGACCAGATGCATTGAAGGTAGAGACAAGTGTAACAAGTTGAATAATTGGATTTTATCAGATGTAGATAATCATATAAATTTTTTTAGAATCTTTATGGGATGGATTTTCAAATGAATAGACTTTTATAAAGTTTTCATAGTTTCCACAGGATGAATATTTTTTAATTTAGCTAATATAGTCCATCATACCAACCAAGATAAAATTTCTAGTCAGATAGTGGAAATATTAGGAGATCACTGAATAAAAGTTCATAGTAAAATAAAAATTTTGTGACGATACTAATTAAATAAAACTAATAGTGAAAATTAATGTTTGGTATGGATATATTAGATAGATAATGACCATAAATTTTATATCAAATGTTGTGGTGTAGTGTTTTCATCATTAATAAAACACCACAATTCCTTATAGATGTGACTCAAATCCTATGTGAAAAAAATATTAATCTAGTAATTATTTGATTTTATTAATCTATCTAATATGCTGACTATTCTAATGAATCCATGATCTATGAAAAAATTGATTGAATGAATATTTTTGAAAAAATTGTTGGTTCCCAAAAAAGTAAAGTAGTGATTGAAGTTACATTAGAAGAAGAGTTATATAAATTATGTCAGATAGAATTCAATAATAATTTAGATTCAAAGTGGATAATTTGTGATGAATGAATGAAGAAGGTATAGAAATGTTTTTATAATGATCATATATAATTATCAATTCTTTATACTGATGTTATGTGAAGTTATTGGATACTTGTTCTTCAGAAGAATAATTAAAAAAATGTTTCCATATGATTGATTAGAGGAAACTTTTGATGATATTAAAATAAATAATTATCCATATGATGTCATTGGAAAAAATTTCTATGTTATGTTCATTAGACTAATGTTTCCATGATAAAAGGTTTTTAAAGATAGTGAATATAAGATTCTATGGAAATCCATTGCGTATATATTTATGAGTATTGGAATTGGATATATGTTTTTCAATTCAGTTGGTGATTTTTCTTATTGACCAATAATCCTTTTATTTATTTCATCTAAAACATTTTGTTACAATGAAATCATTATTATTATTTCAAATTAATCTGATGGAGTCCTATTAATTCATTAGATGGATGGATCAGAGCATATCTCTAAGTGTTAATTAAATAGAGGAAAGCTAACATACATCTAAGAACACATCAAACTATGTAATATCCCTGGGAATGTATGTGGGATGTTTTTTCAAGTTGAGACCAAAGAAAATTCTTTAGTAAAATAATTTATCATATGTTATAAAAGTATTGTGAGAGGTTTAAAATATTATTCTATTAAGTGGGGATGGAACACCAATAGAAGTTTTCACCTGAGAGAAGAAACGTCATGTAGTTTACAAGAAATAATTTTTACATATATTTAATGTTTTCATGAATTCACACAGTTTTTGAGATTTTGATATAAATTTTCAACATTTCAATAATCACAAAGGGAGATAATGATTCTTATCAATGTTTTAGTAATGTTGAATAAGTACATTGATGCTCAGATATAAGGAAGTTTCTTACAAATATTGGTTCATTTATACATTTTAGGAAGATTTACTGTGGCCAAATGAAGAAATATTTGAATGGGAGATTAAATTTAGAAGTAGGTAGTTCAAATTTGAGTGTGGCCTTTCCCTATTATTTTGGTGAAACTATGCTTATATAGATTTGATGCATCGAGAATAAGTTACACAAGTTATGAGCTATGTGTTATGTTGAGGTTGTACATAATGTAAAATAATTATATTTTGATGAGGAATATCCATCCAAGAATCTTAAGAGTAATTCTCATTTGGGCCGAATCTTCTGAATAAGAGTTACCAGATGGAGCAAGGGGTATCAGATATATCAATCAATAATTGGGTGAAGATGGGTAAAAGTGGTGAAGTGATACCATGTAGAAAGATAGATGAATGGGTACTAAATTTATGGAATAATAAAGAATGTGACAACATATAACTAGATGATCATAGTCATATGGATATAATAGATAAAGAGTATTTGTAAAATAATAGTTTCCAGAAAAATAGTGGTCTTGAAAAAAGTGAAGTTGAAGGAAAGAAAAGCCTTCTGTTTGTTATTGATAAGAAAAATTATTTTTTCTCACTATAATGTATGTAAGACAAGAAAGAATAAAAGAAAAAAACGTTGACATCCAATATAAGTTTTAATAATTGTAAGACATTAGTAGAGTTAAAAAGTAACTAAATAAGTTGAACACCATCTATATAGTCATTGTAATGAAATATAAAGGAACTCTAATTCAGAATTTTAATTTACCAGTCCATAGATTTAGTATTATTTACATCCCCCCTTAAAGTGTAGGGAACAAAACTTAGGATAAGGATTTTCTTTCTAGAAAACCCACTATAATCATGTATCTAATTATAGTGGATAATATAAGTACTAGTCATCACTATACATGTGATGGAATAAAAATTCTAATTGAGTATAAAATTTTTTAAAAATATCTTGTTTCATATTTTACTTTCTTTTATATTCATATATATTATAAGAAATATATAATAGGATAAAAAAAATCCTTGAAGGTCTAAGAGGTATAGAGAATTGGTCCACTCAATTAGTATTTAAGGTGTAGTTAACCTATATTGGATTCTCTGTATTGAAGTTATTCCATTTTGGATATTTATGTTTTTTAAAATATTAAAAATAAATTGAATTTCTGGGGAATATTTAGTTATCTCTGAGAAAATTTTATTCCTAAAAATACCATGATGAATATGAGAATGAAAAAGAAAACAAAGATGAAGAAGTTATCCCAATTTCCTAAAGAAGATGAGGTATCACTTTATACATGCCATGATAACAAAAAAGATAAGTATTTCTTGTAAATAGAAGATAATTTGGCTCATGTTTCACAAAATTATAAGGAAAGCATCCCTACCATCAATGAATCAAGATCAAGTGACCAGAAGGTATGTGAGAATCCTTGTATAATTTTTCCTCAAAAATAATAACCTTATATAAGTGTTTATGGTGATTTATCTACAAATTCACAAGATATATCAGTTATTAGATTAATATATATTTTTCATTGTATTCCCTAAGAAAAATTCTCCATTTTTTGGTTTTTTTATTTCTTATTGGAAGAGCTCCCCTAGTTAGAAGAAGAAAAAGATTAGATGGAGCAAAAATTTTCAAGGAAAGGATCAATAATATAAAAACCTCTCCAAGAAATTAAAATCCTATAAAAAAGGTGGAGCATAAAATAAGTTACTCATAATTTTAAATTAATTTTCTTAAATAATTTTAAGTAAAATATGGATTCAAGATGACTCTTTAAGAAAAGATATGTGAACTAGTATAAATGTTGAAAAATATCATTGAGGTCAATAATTTTAAATTGGAAAAAAAAGAAATAATATCAAGGAACTTGACTCCTTGTAACAAAACAAATTTAAACTATATGAAGAATATATTTAATGAATTAATAATGTATGTGAAGATAAGTTGATTGTTTTTATAGATCAAAAATCACCCTCAATATGAGATGTCTAGAATTAAAAAGCATGTTTTTAAATATTAAGATGACATATATTGAGGATTTAAAAAATAAGGATAAATTTGTTACTAATAAAGAATGGTTATTGTAGGATTATAATGTTTAAATACCTATAACATGTAACAATAAGATCATGACCACATTCAATGATCTGTCTGATGGAGATATGAAGAAATAGATATCATATATACAATCTTGTAATAACATTTCTAAATCTTCTTTCATTAATAGTTTTAGTAAGAAAACAAAATATGTAAAATTATTTATGAAAAGATTCATATTAATTCTACCACCATGACTAGGTCAGATAAGAAAAGGAGGGTGGAATCTAGTTCCCCATGAAGATACCAACAGGATATGAAGAAGTCCCAAAAAACATATAGATTATATAAGAATAATAAGTTTTGTGGGTCAATTTTGGTGTTGAAATAGATTTTGGAATTGAATATTGGATTATTGTTACAATACACTAAATTATAAATCTTAATGGAGTCCCATGATAAGGGGGAGAAAAAAATAATAAGAATAAACAAATATAACTAAATAAGAATCTATAAACATCAAATAGATTTTAAAAACATAAAAATTTCTATGATGTATGTAAAAAAAATTTATAAGTTTGGTACATGTTGATCCCATCATATATAAAAAGATTATAAGAAAAGGACACCATGAATGTTTGTTAATAAAGAAGAAGAATCAAGGGTAAGTTAAAAGAATAATTTACTAAAAAAGTTCCTTGAAGAATATTTAATTTGGAAAGGTGATAAGACCTTGGATACCAAATCCAAGAAGTTAAAGAAACGTGAATCATCCAAAAAACAAAGATGAAGTATTTCACTAAAAATCCATTTGGAAAACCCCAGCATACTTCCAATTTACCAAATGATATTTCAGTAATTTATCTAGATGGATTGGAGATAATGTAGAAAAATGATGAAGAACAATAAAATTATAGAGCAAAGGGAAAAGTAAATATTACACATGATGAAGATAAATTATATTAGAGGTTCTAAATATAATAAAACTCTTATATTAAATAACTTTTGTTTGGGAGATGTAATAAAGATGAACATTGTGTAAAAGGTTGTCTAACCATTCTACTAAAATAGGAAGTAGTCTATAAAAGGACTATAAATTTATTATTAATGAAGGTTTATAGAATAAAATTTCTCCAAACAATGAATAAGATAATTTGGGAAGATCCATGCTACCTAACAATAAATCAAAAATAATGTTTAGATGTGAAAAATGAATAATGGAGGAGATATAGAAACTTAGTTGAGAAAACTATCAAAACCTTTCTTTTTAAAATAATGGGTAAAGGAAATTCATTTTTATTAAAAAATATATTGTTTATTTTTTTATACATTCATATCATGTAATTTAATTTGAGGAATGATTTCATGGGAGAACCTAAGATAGTGAAATATATGTCAACCATAAATAGTATTCATTGAGGAAATATTCGTCCTAGAATGTTTCCTATGTTGGTTTACCGGAAACCTTGTAAGTAGATAATCATTATTGAAATTAAATCTTTTCCTGTCATTAAATGATATAAAATTAAAATAATATCTCATCTTGACTTGGTCATAAATTTTTAATTCTAAAGGAATACATTGAAAAATATTATCGCTGATGAATATATGGAAATTATCAAAAGTTTGAATATATATATATGAAAGATACATTTTAGTAATTTCCCTATATATAGTCTTTAATTAAAATCTATTAAATAGATTCATCATATGAAGATATAGGGGAAGGTCTGTATGATGTTGGGATAGGTTATGTATGATGAAGTTTCTACAAAAATCATTACTTCATATAAATAATATTATTCAGGAATCTTTTTAAGGAAATTTAATTGGAAAATATATATTTTTGATGTCTCTTCCCTGATTAAAATAAAAAGTCTTAACACAATAAGGATAAATTGAATTAAAAAATCACATACTAATGATTAAAATATGAAAATATCTCAAATTGCACTTATCCTTTAAGTTATACTTGAATTTTTTTAATCTATTTTTTAAAGTGGGTGAAAGAGGTTAATGTTTTTCTATCTTAAAAATGTTTCATATACAAATTAGTATATTCAGCCTAGAATAAAAGTGAACAACCCTTTAAGACATCTTCTGTATATTTTCATTCCATGACATATCATGGTCATTTAGTAATGGCTAGATTTGGTGTCTAAGTTCAATACTCTTGTTAACAACACTGAGTATGGACCATGTTTACTTAGAGTAAAATGGTCGATAGAATATTTCTTAATAATTAACTGATACACTTTTCCCATGAACATTGTATTTATTTTTTATAAGGGGGTAATGTTAAATGGAAATAATATTGGAAAATTTAAGGGGAGGTAATTTTTATGAACAAAGGGAGAAAAAGATTCACATATTTACATATTCAGTTAGAAATCACCCTAAAGGTACTGATAATAAATAAAAAGGAGAGATTAAAGAGACCAATTTCTATGGGTTTTATCGTCTCTTTTATCTGGTTTTCAATGAAATATAAATTTCACATTGATGTTTATATATTGAAGATGTTATAAAGAATAATTAGATTGGATGATTTATTTACATATCTAAGAATGATAACAAATTCAACGTATCTCAGATGAATGGATGATTAAGGTAAGAAGTTATCAAGTATTGTTATCTTAAAAAACAAATACATGGTGTTCTTTACTTTATATGAGATGGATAATATTCATTAATTTAATTATAAAAGATCTTTTAGGACTTTTTATTCACTTCATATGTTTAATGAGTTGATCTTAATGTCACAAACAAATACTTGATGTTTTGAGAAGTATATTTACTATCATCATTAAAAATTTTCCTATGGAATTTTCCCTATGAATTTTTTGGAAAATTTTTATGAAATAGATTATGTGGACTCAAATGAATAGAGAAGTATGTAATGAATGAAAGGGGAAAATGGACACCATAGGAACTAAAAGAAGAGGATAGAAAAACATGTTAATTTGATAGAGTCAATCAAACTAAGGTAGTCATAAAAAAAGTTTAAGTAGCGACATTAGATAGAGTGTCTATTGGATGGAAATTTATAATTTCATCATGGATTCCATCTTATGAATCATTCATATGTTATCTAACATAGTCCATCAGAAGGAAGATGATGTAAGTACCCAACCCCAGTTGCCTGAATTCGGTGCCTTATTTTATTACATTATCATATAAACAAGGAATATACATCCTAAATGACCAAGTAGTTTAGTATCATTTGGAAACAAGATATATAAATAAGATTAACATTATATATTTAAGGGAAAAAACACTAATTTATTCTATTAGAAGAATCCATGCTTCCTATATTATTCTTGCAAGTCATTCATAATTTACTTCTTCATATCCTCAAAAATGAAACATAAATAAGGGGTTATCTAAAACGCTTAGTAAGAGTAAGAAATATAGAAAAAGATAACATGAACATTAGAAACGGTGAATAATTTAAAACACATGACTTTAAATAAATAATCATGAACATAATATGGCAGGAATACGAGCTGAGTAAATATTTCCATAATATAACATAATCATGGGTATTATACTAGTCGAATAACCACATGAACATTAAATTTTTAGCTTCATAATTAGGTAAGTTCATATTTCATAAATTTTGAAACATATTTTCAAGGCCTCGGCCAAGACTTTTAAATATGATTATGGCATTAGCCTAAACCATATCTCAAATGTGGCGTGGCCTCCACCGAGTCCACGTCTATATGTCTAATGAGACATAACGATGCACTGAGGGGCTGTAGAAATCCCCACCCATCACATAATTAGTCTAATTAATTTCTAATATTACTAGGGATAAACATAAACAACATATAAATTCATATTGAAACTATCTTATTAAATGTAACTAATATTTCTCAAACATTAAACATAAACACTAACCATTCAGAGTAAATTTGGTGAATGGTTTTAGGATAGAACATCTACAATAAAACTAGTAATAATACATACAATAAAATATGTTATATGAAATCATAAAGTATTAATCCCAATAATACATAAGAATAAAAATAGTGTGGAAATAGATAAAAATAATCATATAAAATCATTAAGTAATTCTTTATATAAATACACTTTTATATTGAAAAGAATAGTTATTTTGGAAAAAAAATTTGTATAAATCCATAACTGAAGTAAGATATTATTTTTCATATAAAATAAGTGAGTTTATAAATATAATGGTTTCCGGAAACAGATTATAGATTTCCCTTTAAAATATGTATTAATTTGAGAAATTCCCTTGGATTGGGCTTGTATTTTAGAAATAATTTTGAAAGTTCCTTTTAAAACGTGTAAATCCCCATAAAAGAATGAATGATTATGGTTGGTAATCATTTTTATTATGCCATAAAATAATTTCTGAGGAGTAAATAATAATACATAATAATTTTTTCAAGGTAATTAGACAATAAGAGTAACCCGAATGAAAATGGAGGTTCATATGGAAAACCCTTACTTTAAGTTTGAATGTGTTCCGATCATGAACATAAGGTCCTGGAATATGAAATTAGACTTATTAATAACTTTTTTAAGAACCTATTATAAGTTTATTCAGTTTATAATAATTCAGTTTAGTTAATTTATGTTCTTAAAGATAAGTTATTATACTTAATTCTTTCAATTCTGGAGTGTTCGTTTTCTTGATTTTCATAATCGGTTCACTTGTTTTTAGTATTGGAGTTCATGTGGAATGGTTGTAAATCTTCATAATTGAAATTAAATATTATTTATGAACATCCAGAAGTTTTAATGGTCATTTATATCATTCGGTTACATGGAAAGATGATGAGTCATTAGATGAAATACTGATGAAATTTAGTTATATTTTTTTAGTAGAATTTTGATTATTAGTAACTAGTTTGGTCATATGATTTAATAATATTTATGTATACTAGTTACTGAATAATAATTAGGTTATAAAACATATATTATAGTCTGTTTTAACAATATAAATTGTTTAATATTGAGTAATTAAGGATAAATTAAAGAATGAAACTTCGTCTTCCATGAAGGTTATAAATTGGAACCTCGTAGACGTTGGTTTCATTTATAAAATATAAGAGAAAGAGTAAGAATATTGATGATTGATCTTCCATTCACATGATATAATTCTTGTATATAGATGATACTGGAGTTATCATGGTCATTTGGAAATAGGATGTAAGGAGAGGATAACAAAATTAGATAAAATGAAATGAAACTAAATGGAAAAGAATGGTGCTTTACCACTTGAAATAACCTCCTTGAGAACCTCTTTAAGAGAAGGGGTTTTGGGGTTTTGGAAATCCCAATAGATTATTGGATGTGGGGAGTGACTAGGGAAGTGTAATTGGACATATCATTGAGTAGATTCAAGGATTAGTGGAGTAAAGAGAAGATGGAGTGGGGGGGTTCTAGTGGAAGAGAGGGGTTAATTCGGAATATTTTTTTCATTATTTTATTATTTCCATCAATAAAAACAATAGTGTTGATTCATGTTACCCATAATATTAATATTTTCATGTGATTTCATACCAATTGGCCTTACATCACTTATGATGTCATAAATAGCATATTTAACTGATAATTTGAATATACGGTATTTTATTGTATTTCACTATTCGACAAGAAATCAAGAATTTAAAAAAAAAATCCCAAAAGAATCACCCCTAGAATTTTCGAAAATTTAAAATTAAAAAATGAAATCCATTTTTCAAAATTAATTTTTTAAATATTATTAATTTAATTTTTAAATAAAATCATAGTTAATTCAAAAAATAACAATTTTAAATGAATAATTAGTTTTATATCACATTGAAAATTTAATTAAGATCTCATTATCTTATTACTGTATTAAAATAAAATAATACCATTATTTAATATTCATAATGGTCATATTTCTATTCATATTACTATTCATAGTTGTATATTACTATTCACGAAAAATAAAGTTTGTTCTATCAGACTCCAAATGACTTACTGATCACAACTCTAGTTGACCATTTTTTTAAATTAAAAACATAGAAGAGTCCATGTTGTGTTTAATGACTAGATTAGAAAATGTGTTGCTTTGTAGGGATCCAGTGTTTCATGATTCAATATTTATTTTCAAAACATTGGAGTGTTACATTCTCCCCTCCATAGAGAAATATTGTCCTCAAAGTTCACAAAATGTTACCTAAAAAGATTCAGGTATGTCTTCAACATATTCTCCTCAGGATCCCATGTTTCTTCCTCCATATTATGGTTCCTCCAAATAACCTTTACCACACGAGTCATCTGATTTCTCAATACTTGTTCTCTGTTATCCAGAATCATGATAGGGTCTTCACAATAAGACAGGTCGAGCTCAAGTTCTACTTCTTCATAGGTGAGTACATGTGTTGGGTCTGGCATGTATTTCCTTAACATTGATGCATGGAACACATTGTGAACTTTGGAAAGACTTGCCGTCATTGCCAAACGGTAAGCTACAGCTCCAATTCGATCCATAATTTTAAAAGTTCCAATGTACCAAGGAAATAATTTTCCTTTCTTACTGAATAGTATAATACCATTCCATGGAGATACCATTAAGAAAACATGATATCCTTCTTGAAATTCAAAATCATTTATTTGATTATCAACATATGTATCTTCCCTACATTGAGCTATTTTTATACGGGTTTGGATAATCTTCACCTTTTCCAATATTTCTTCAACAAGTTCTAGGCCTAGGAGCTTTCTTTCACCCACATCATCTCAGCAAGTTGGTGTACGACATCTCTTTCCATATAACACTTCATATGGTTCCATATTGATACTTTAATGAAAGATATTGTCATAGGAAAATTATAAGAGATGTAAATACTGGTCCCATATACCTTGAAAGTCAAGTGAACAAGAACTCAACATGTCTTCCAAAGTTTGAATAGTCTATTCTGATTGTCCATCATTTTTTCAGTGGTAGGCAGTTCTCAAACGAAGATCAGTTTATAGGGACTTCTGAAAACTATTCCAGAATTGTGATGTAAAAAGGGGATCACGATTAGAAAAACAAGATAAGGGGACACCATGATGTCTTACAACTACATTAATATATAGTCTTTCTAGACATTCAAGTGGTAAATCTTCTATTATAAAAAGAAAATGTACTAATTTTGTAAGACGATCAACAATAACCTATATCACATCATTATTTATTGGGGTATTTGGTAGCCCCATAAAAATTCCATCAAAATATCATCCCATTTCCATATAGGAATAAGAAGGGGTTTCGTGAATCCCCTAGCTTGTTGTCTTCCATCCTTCACCTGTTGAGAAACGAAACATATCTACACATAATCAACATTCTCCCACTTCATGCTTTCCTACAAAAATGTATCTTTAGATCTTTATATATATTTGGGATTCCATGTTTTATAGAGAATGTAGAGCTATAATCATCATACAATAGTTCCATCTTTAACTCAGGAATAACATGAACATAAATCCTCTTTCCATATTTTAAAATTCCACCTTCATATATGATTTCAATTAAATTCCCATCATTTACAGTTTTAATTTTCTTTTGAAACTCTTCATCATAAGCCAACAAAATATTTAGCCTTTACAGTAAATAAAGTTTTGAAACCATTTGAAAAAAAAGTGACGTGTTACCTTCTATGATAATTTTCGTAACCATCTTTACTAGATCCATGAACATAGGATCCCTTTCAACTCTCATCTTGTTCAGAATTCCATGGTCCTTTATAATCAAACTATTTTCCACCTTAATTTCTTTCCTAGGGTGGTAGTGTATTTTGAAATCATAATCCATGAGTAGCTCAATCTATATCCTTTGTCTCATGTTGATTTCATTCTGTGAGAAGATATATTTCAAGCTCTTATGATCAGTATATATCTCGCATTTTTTCCATAGAGGTAATTTCTCCAAATCTGTAGAGAAAATATTATCAATGATAACTCAGTATAATGAGTTTCATAGTTTTTATCATAAATATTTATCTTTTTATATGCATAAGAAATCACTCTATCATTATGCATAAGGGCATAACCATGTCCTTTCTTTGATGCATCACTATAGATCAGAAATCCATCATTCCCTAATGGTAGAGTCAATATTGGATCATTTACTAATCTTCTCTTCAATAAATTAAAATAATCTTCAAATTCCTTTGTAAATATTAACTTGACCCCTTTTGTGTAAGCTTGGTCATTGGGTAGGCTAAATGGTCTAAGTTATGAAAAAAATGTCGATAATAACCTACTAAACAAATAAAAATATGTTCCTTAATTATGTTCATAAGAGTAAGCCATTCTTGAACAACCTTTGTATTCACATGATCAACAAATATTCCATCCTTAGAGATAATTTCTCCAAGGAAGGAAACTAATTGTAGCCAAATTTCACACTTATTGAACTTCCCATATAATTCATTTCTTCTAAGAGTCTTCAGAATAGTGCGCAAGTTATTTTCATGATATTCATTTCTTTTAGAGTATATCAATTCATCATTTATAAATACCATAAAATATTTATCAATATGATACTTGAGTACTCTATTCATTAGATCCATAAAAATTGAGGGTGAATTAGTTAGTCTAAAAGGCATTATTGTAAATTTGTAATCCCATACATGGTTTGAAATGATGTTTTTGTAATGTTTTTCCCCCTCACAAGAAAATGATGATATCTAGATCGAAGATCAATCTTTGAAAAATATTGGCCTCCATGAATTTGATCAAATAAACCATCAATGAGAGGTAGGGGACACTTGTTCATTATTGTTATAGAATTTATCTCCTTGTCATCAATGCACAACCTCATAGACCCATCTTTCTTCTTAATAAAATGAACTAGTACTCGCCGTATAGAAATACTAGTGTGAATAAATCCCTTATCACTCAATACCTCTTGTTCTTTCCTTAGTTCCACTAACTCCATAGTGGCCTTTCTATAAGGGGTCTTTGATATGGGCCTTGAACAAGGAATTAAGTCAATGGAAAACATAATTTCCCACTCTGGAGGATTTTCAAGTAAATCCTTTGGAAGGATGTCAACATATTATTACACAATAGTTACATCCTCTATTTGAATATTATTCTCCTCACCCATAGTTTTTTAATTCTCTTCCTCCCTAATAATTTAATTCATTAGAGCTACTAGGGATGGATCTAGATTTAATTAGATGGTGATGTTTCTTCCCTAAAGATAATGGATTCCACATCATCCTCAAAAATTGTAACCTCCTTCCTCTTGCAATAAATTTTCACATCATGGTTTGAAATCCAATACATACCAAGGATTATATCAAATGCAATCATGGTTATGATAATAAAATCAGTAGACAAATCATGTTTATACACCATAATGGGGACTACCTAACAAAACGTTTTTCCAATGATAATTCCTTTAGGAGTTTTGACTGACAATCCCATTATAAAATCAAATTGGAAATATCTAATTTTCATGGAAAACTGGGAAGATATGAAAGAATATGATGATATAGAATAAAATAAATCATTGGATAACCTTGAGGAAACGATTAAAGTACCTACCACTACATCATTTAAAACTTTAATATCAATTTTTGTGATTGCATAATCTTGTCCCTTCTCCCTTGGCTATTTCTATTTTAGGTTTCCTTGATGCTTTGGAAAATAATTAAAATAGTGTACCATCTTGAAAAATTATATCATTGAACATTAATGGATTATTTATTCCCCTTACAATCACCACAGATATGTCCTTTCTGTCCACATTTTTTATAATACTCCTTTTCCTTTTATGTAGGAACTAGGGTGTTTCCTTTCACAACTATCATAGGGTAGAAATTCAACTCTTCCCTTCTTCCTTGTTTCTTTATTTCCTTTTCTAGTGCTTTCAGCAACCCTATTCATCTGTTTTTTTCTATTAATGTCATAAGAATTTAAGAATTACTTATCAGTCTTGATAGCACATGAAACTATATCCTTATATGATGAAAAACTCTAGGATACCAGAGCCCATCAGAGGAATGGATTTAGTCCATTAAAGAATTGATCAATATTTCTCATCATATTTTGGATGTATTCCATAGTATTCCTTTCTAACCTTGTAATGTTAGATTTATTCTTTGTAACATTCTCATATTCCTTTTGCTTAAAATTTAAAAACTACCTTTCCATATCTTCTGAATGTTCTTGAGGAAAGTATTTCGCGAGAAATATTTCATTAAAGTCCCTCCATTCCATCTCTTCTATCTCTTCCTCTTATTTTTTATTTTGGATTAACGATCACCACTGATCCAAATCTACCGATATATGATTAACTTTCAAGATGACCTTTTCTATTTCATTACATCCAAATGAATGAAATATATTTTATAGGGAACTTATCCACTACTAAAAAACAAATGTGTTTGTAGTACTATTGAATGATGAAGAATATTTTAGAATAAATTGATCTAACAAATCTCCTCCACATAGTGGACCCAGATGCTCTATACCAGTAAGTTTATTTTCATAACTTTAAAATGTTTTCCCAATATAGTTATAAGATTCTTCATTCTAGTTGCAGCTCTAGATCCAACAACATTATCTTGCATCGAAGGGAAATACCTATATGGGATACACTTGTTCATTCAATTTCCATTTCTTCCACTAGGTGACATTTCTAAATTATTTCATACACTAGCTTAGGTTATGAATCAAAATGTATAATCTTAACTAAGAAAAATACTTAACATAAATTGAAATCCTACACATGACTAACCCCATAACCACAAAAATGGTTTACTTGAGGAAAAATTTACATTTCAATCCTTCATAATGGATTGTAAATAAAATGTGAATTGTCATAAGTATATCCCCTGATAGTTTCAATACCAAGAGTGAAACAAGGCCCATTTTTGTGCACCAAGATACCCCGAGTCAAGCTTTAAACTCCTTGTCGGAACTTTCACTCTTAAGTACATCTGTGCCAGATCCACCTCTACCTATTTGTATCTAGAAAATGATGTATTTACTAGAAATATCCACATAATATATTCCATACCAAAAATCCATGATGTTATTGTATGATTATCATCAAATACTACCTTAGTTATTTGTTCCCTAATCTACATTTTCTAATCTATTTTCCATGTTTTCTACTAAACTTCCTTGGATGCCAACTGTAAGGACTCAACCCCAGTTTCCTGAATTAGGTAACTTATATTATTATATTAGAATATAAACCTAGAATATGAATCCCTAAGGACCAATTAGTTTATTATCTTTTGTAAAAAATATTCATAAATAAGTTCAACATTAAAACATGAAAGGAAAAAATCAATAATATATTCTGTTAGAAACACCCATGCCTCCTAGATTATGCTTGCATGTCATTCATAATTTTCTTATTAATATCTGGGGAAAATGAATCATAAGAATTGGGTGTTCTCAAATGCTGAGTATGATTAAGAAATATAGATGAAGATAACATAAACATAAGACATGGGGAATAATTTAAAACACATGCCTTTAAAAAATAAACTTGAACATAATATGGCAGGAATATGAGTTGAGTAAATATTTCTATAATATAACATAATCATGGGAATTATACTAGTCAAAAAAGAAACATGAACTTCTAATTATTATCTTAATAATGAGGGAAGTTCATATTTCAGGCATTTTGAATCATATTTTCAAGGCTTTTAACAAGACATTTAAAATGATTAAGGCCACGGCCAAAACCATACCTCAAATTTGGCATGGCCTCGACCAAGTCCATGACTATTTGTCTCATGAGACCTAATGATGCATAGAGGGGCTATAGATCTCCCCACAAATCACATAATAAGTCCAATTAATTCCTCATATGATAGGTTATAAACATAAACAACATATGAATTCATATTGAACCTATCATAAGAAATGTAACTCATTTTCCCCGAACATTAAATATATACACTAACCATTCAAAGTAAATTTAGTGAATGGTTTTAGGATAGAACATACACAATAAACATAGTCATAAACCATCCAATAATATATGGTAGATGATATAATAATTTAATAAACCCCATAATACATAAGAATAAACAATAGTGTTGAAATATACAAAATTACTCTTCTAAAATCATTAATCAATTCTTTAGATAAATACACTTTTATTTTGAAAAGAAGAGTTATTTATTAAAAGACATTGTATAAAACCATAAACTAAGTAATATATTATTTTCAAAATAAAATGTTTGATTTTATAAATATAATGGTTTTCAAAAACAGATTATAGATTTTCCTTGAAAATATGTATGAATTTTAGAAATTCCCTTGAATCGGGATTATATTTCAGAAATAATTTTGAATGTTCCTTTTAAAATGTGTAAATACCAATAAAATAAGGAATTATTATGGTTGGTAAAAATATTTAGAACACTCACAAATAATTTATTAGAATTAAATAATAATAAATAAGAATTTCATTTAGGTAATTAGATAATAAAGGTAACCCGAATGAAAAGGAGGTTGTGGTGGAAAACCCGAACCTGAAGTCTGAATGTTTTACGCTCTACAAATTAATGTCCTAGAATATAAAATTAGACTTATTAATAACTTATTTCTTAACCTATTTTATATCTATTTAGTATATCATAATTATGTTTATTTCATTGATGTTCTTTTAGATAATTTATTATTTTGAATTCTATCATTTTGGAGTGTTCATTTTGTTGATTTTCATAATCGGTTCACTTGTTTTTAAGTAATGGAGTTCATATAGAATAGATGTAAATCTCCCAAATTGAAATAAAATATTATCAATGAATATCCCGAATTTTTAATTGTCATTTATATCATTTGGTTACATAGAAATAGGATGAATCATTAGATGAAATATTAATGACATTCAGTTATATTGTTTTAGTGTTATTTTTATTATTATTAAGTAGTTTGGTTATATGACTTAATAATATGTATGCATACTAGTTCTAGAATGTTAATTAGGTTATAATACATATATTATGGTCTTTTGTAACCATGAAAATGGTTTCCTGACCAGTAATGAAGGAGAAAGTGAAGAACAAAACTTCATCATCCATGAAGGTTATAAATTGGAACCTCATGGACATTGATTTTGTTTATAAAATAAAAGAGAGGGACATTTAGAATATTGATGATGGTTCTTCAATTAAAATAATATAATTATATTATATAGATTATACTTGGGTTATCATGGTCATTTGGATAGAGCTCGAATGGCCGAAAGGAATTATTTTTTACTTTATTATGGATAATCCCCCTTTCGAGGGTTCAAGGGGAACTCGTACATGACCCGTAGGCCCAAGGCACAAGGCCCGACTGACCCGCAATACATGACCCAAAGGCCCAGAGGCATACCGTGCCCAATAAATGACCCATAGGCCTAAATCACTCTAACAGCCCCTCCCCAGCTTTTGTGTCATTGATCACCTAGCTCCCAACCTTGCATTGCTGATCGGCTAGCATTTCCCCATACAAAGCTGCATGGTGCCTAGTCCTGATGGTGGCTACCATACCCTCTCATTCTTTCAATCTAGTCGGCTCTTCTTCTGGTGGCTACTACTCTTATTGCTCTAATCCTCTTCTGGGAATTGTTTTGTTTGAATTGGGCTACTCCATGGTTTTTGTGGCTTGAAGGCCATGTGCCACAAAGGCCATTGATGACTCGAAGGCCTTTGAGACCCGTAGGCCCAAACTGGTGGCTCGAAGGCCCAAATCGGGTGAATAGTTTTGGCTGATATAGTAGAGAACATTAACTACTACATTAAATACTACAGTGACTGATACAATGCTGCTATAGTAGCCCGAAAATTCGCCTCCACCCGATTTTGAACCTAGGTCTCTTGGATGCCAAGGAAGAGCCCTTACCACTCAGGTATGGGCTCATTGGATGATCATATAGTTAGATGATGTGAGTAGAGGATAACAAAAATATATATATTTAAATGAAACTAAATTAAAAAGAACGGTGCTTTACCTCATGAAATAACCTCCTTGAGAACCGCCTTAAAAGAAGGTGTTTTGGAATTTTGGTAAGACCAAGAGCTTATTAGACATGGGGAGTGACTAGGAAAGGGTAATTTGGCAACAAATTGTGTATCTCTAAGTCTTATAGAAGTGAAGAGAAGAGGGAGTGAGGGGGTGTTTATAGTGGAGGAGGGGTAAATTTGGAATATTTTATTCATTATCTTATTATTTCCATCAAGGAAACTGATAGTATTGTCTCATGTGACCCCTAATAGTAATATGTTCATGTGAGTTATAAATAAAACTTACATCACTTATGATGTCATAAATAGTGTATTTAACTGATAATTTAAATATACTGTATCTAACTGTATTTCTCTATTTATCAAAAAGTCAAGAATTCCAGAAAAATACCAAAAATTCACCCCTACCATTTTTCGACATTTATAATTCCAAAATGAACTCCATTTTTTAAATATAATTTTCTAAATATTGTTAATTGATTTTTTAAATAAAATTATTGTTCATTCGAAAAATATCAATTATAAAGATATAATTAGTTATATATCACATTCAAAAATTTATTAAGATCTCATTATTTTATTACCTTGAGAAAATAAAATAATATCATTATTTACTATTTATAAGTGTCATATTACTATTCATATAACTATTAATAGGGGTATGTTACTATTCCCCAAAAATCATGTTTGTTGTATCAGACTCATAATGACTTACTGATCACAACTCTAGATGATCATTTCTTTCATAATTACAAACATAGTAGAGGTAATGTAGTGTTTAATGGATAAATTATAAAATTATTTATTTTGTAGGGACATAGGGTTTCATGCATTCAATATTTATTTTCAAAAACCTTGGGGTATTACATATGATTTAATGTCCAATCATAAAATGGAAATATTATGTGATCACTGAATGAATGGTCATAGTGACATCATACTAATTTTAATGGACTGGATTAATCATACTATATTTGGAAATAAATTTTTTACTAACTAAGTTCATGGTTACATCAGACAAATAATGATTGGACGAATTATATCAGATGTTTTTAATTGATGTATTCTTCGTTGATCAAGCATCACAATGCCTTATGTATGTAATTCAAAGACTATATGATAGAAAACCAATGCTAGTTATTATTTTGTATTCCTAATGTATCTAACATCAAGATGATTCTAATGAATTCATAGTCCTTTCTAAAGTTTATTGATGGAATATGACAGATGAAATTGGTGGTTCATAAACCAAAAAAAGTGACGGATGAAGTCTCATTGGAATAAGAGTTCTATGAGTTATATCGGATAGACTTATACAAATATTAAGATGAAAAGTGAAGAATTTTAAATAAATGAATGAAGAAATTATATCAACGGTTTTTAAATGATTAGATAGAAGTATCAAATCTTTGGATATATGGTGGGTGAATTCAAAAGAGATATGTTCTCAAGAACAACCATCGGATAGAAGTTTCAATATGAATGATCAGAGGAAACTTATAAAGACTGTCAAATAAAGACTCCTATATATAAATTCATCTCTCTTAGGGTTATAAGGGATTTTAATTGAACTAAATTTTCCATGATAAGGAGTTTATGAAGACAGTATAAGGATGATTTCATGGAAATCAATCATAAAGATTTTTTTAGTAGTATCATCTGATAGATATTTTAAAATAAAGAGGAATGTTATTTGTTATATAAAAGAAGAATTATTTAAGATATTTCATCAAATAACATGTCACAAAGACATGGGGTTTCATATTACGAATTCATCTGACAGAGCTCTATGAAGACATCATATAGAAGGAGTAGACCAGAACTCCAAGGGTTCATTGGATGGAGGAAAACTAAAAAATATCTGAGAACCCATTAGATTCAAGAAGAGCCCTGTGAAATTATTCCACATTATACTTCATGGGATGATCTTATATATTTTTAAAACAAATAAGTTATTAGATTAAATAAAATTATTGTAAAATGTTTTTGGGATGTCCAAATAATGTGGTTAGGGAAAACTAGTTGTATTTTTTACTAGAAAGAAGAGGTGTTATGATGTTGTACTAGATAGAAGGTTAAAAGAACATTTCAAAGTTTTTATAAATCCATTTAATTGTGGTGATTTTAAACTGTATGTTAAAAATTTTAGTAATAAAAAAGGTGATCTTGATTATTCTTGAGATTTTGGAAAGGTTGAAGAATAATTTTAATGTTGATATCTAAGGATGTATCCCACTATGATTAGTTGAATCCTACCATTTCTAAAGTTTGAAGGTGGTAAAATGAAGAAATTTTTTAGTTTCAAATTAAATATTGGATGTGATAAGGTAAAATTTGATCTCACACATATCCCAAATATTTCATATAAATAAGGCTTGTACGAAGTAGATTTGATTCAGCGAGAATAGGTTGCTTAATTTTTGAGTTATGAGTGATGTTACATTAGTATGTAATGGAAAATAATTAGAGTAACATCAGAAAGTGTCAGAAAATAATCATGAGAATAATTATGATTTGGTTGAATGGATCAAAAAAATATGTACTAGAAAAATTTGGGGTCTCAAATTAAGAAAAAGAATCAGAAAAAGTAATCAGGCACTGGTCAAAGAAAAGGAGAAGTGACAAAGTGATACCAGGATGATCATTCCCATAATGTGTTATATGACATGTGTATAATAGATGGAGAAGAAGATATTATATAGAGTGTTATCACTAGATAAATAGGAACCAAAGGAAGGAAATAATAATGAATTGGATGAACTATAATATAATGATCATCATCAGATGGACAGACTTGATGAATATTATTTGGTTAAGATGGGTTACTAGTAAAATATTATTCCCTATGAAATTAAAGATAAATTAAAGTAAATATTTTTATTTACTACTGATAAGAAGAAGAACATCATTCTTATTAATATACATATAAGAGAATAAAAAGGCATCACTTTGATATCCAATAGTAGTCTCAATAAGTAGAATAATTTCATTGTGAAAAAAAGTTACAAATGAAGTTGAAGACTATCTACACAAGAATTATAAATAACATGAAAGGAGCTGTAATTTGGACTTGGCATTTACTAGTCCATGGATTCATGATTATTTTCATCCCCCTCTTAAATTGTATGGAACCAAACTTAGAATAAGGATTATTTTTGTAACGAACAGATCTTTTATGAATAAAATTCCATTTCTTTTAATTTATTATAAAAAACACATGCACTTTTTTATTCCTTTTATTATTATTGGGTTTAATTGATCATTATGTATCATTACCGTTGATAATACATTCATTGAATAGTGATCACATGACAGATATAAATATAAGGTTTTCAAAAAAGAATCCTTTCGACACAGAAAAAGGAGAGGATGGCCACATCCAGTAGACTTGGGTCGTATAAAGATCATTTTTTGGAGCTCAGAATGGAGGTAGCATCACTTGGATTTACTCTTGACCAAGCCTTATCTATGATTTAACATGGTAATCCTGAATAGAATATCATACGGGAGAAGTTAAAGTTAATATATATTACCACCCAGGTGATGTTATCTGAGTTGTCCCATGATTCGGTCACCATCTCACACCTTACCCTTAACTCTTACGTGAGTGTTATAAGGGGTTATTTAATAAGGTATTACTAACATATTTTGTAGTAAATTTTTATAAATATAAGTCGTATTCCATCAATTCCATTATGAAAATAATATTTCTTAAAAAGTGGTGAATTTGATAAATTGTAATTTCGGGTAAAAATTGTACATTTGAGAAATATATTAATTATATTAGAATTTTTTATTTATTAATAATATTATAAAAATAATTATTATAAATTATTCTTATATGAGTTTCGTATCTATAAATGATTTGGTAACCAGTTTGATAAGAGTTTTATTTTTTAAACGATAAAACAGAAAATATATTTTTTAAAGAATTTATAATAAGGAATTGATGAATTTTTGAAATAAATAATATTTTAATAAAATATTCTAATCAAATTAATTTTATTAATAATAAATAAATATACAATTTTTATGAATTCAAATGTAATTTTTACTAATGTTTGGAATTTATCTGTCAAAACCCATGAATTCTTAATAAATGTCAGTTTCCATTATAAAAGTAAAAATTCACATATTTAGGAAATTATTTAGATAAAATGAATATTATTTTAGGAATAAGCAAAACAAAATTACTCAATGGTTAATTTTTCATAATTTTTTGACAAGGTCAATTTTTTTGGGTAAAAATTAAATACAGTATAAATAAAATATCTGTTTTGTGACATCATAATGACTGAAATATGGTGTAATAAATAAAATAATTTCTATTCTCAGCCCAATATATTTTTTCCCATTAAAATAATGTGCTTTTATATTTGTTTAAAATATTTTATAATTTTTAGTGAATCCTCAAAAATATATAATATATTTTAGGATTTTAAATTAATTTCATTAATAATGCTACTCACCTACACATAAGAAAGGATAATATTTTAATATGTTTGGACATTGGCCTTATAAAATAATTTTTAATACTCATATTTGATAAAAAAAAGGTAAAAACCATGGTAATGTTTTTTTTCGAATACCTAATTATATAGATTCCAATACCTAAGTTTGTTGAATATTAAAGAATTACCCTCTCATTTCGTATATAAACTCACCAAAGATATCACATATATTCACTAAAAATCATTGGATCACGTACCTAATCATCCCTAATCTCTATATAATCCTTCAAAGGCACCCCAAACAATCATTAATCCCCTCTTCAAGCTCTTGAATTCACACCCTCAAGTAAGGGATTCCTTCATTTCTAATTTTTATCCAAGTTTATTTATGTTTTAATACCATTTTAATTTAAATTAAAAATGTTCGGGTATTATTTGTATCCTCCCCTATTTTTCACTCATTATGTTTTAATGAAGAGATTCCAATTTCTCTTTAATTAATTCTGTCTTTGTACACTTGTTACCATGCTCAAATTCTGAAAGGGATTTCTATCTTCTATTTTACATTAAAGTATTTCTCCCATGCTATGCATATAAATTCAATTTAATATGTTGTTATATTATTTTAAATGATCCCCTTACTATATATTTCAGGTATAAATGATTATATACCCCCTTATCCCTCATCAACCAAACTTATGAATATCCATATGACGACGTTGTGCTGCCGAAATTGCACCCTAATTTTCCAACCCAAAATCATCATGTAGTGAATACCATACCCATTTCACTATCAAGGGTATTCACCTTTATAAACATATACTTATTAATGGAAATTACATTTATGTATTCCACATTTCGTAATAATAAAATAACTTATGATGTTGAATGATTCTTTGTTAGATGATCCATCTAGCACACTTATGCATGAAATGAAATGTTTATGAAGGGTGTGCCCTAATAGTGTTCCAATGCATTGGGTAATGTTTAGTATCATGGTAACCAATGTGAAATGAGGGTTTACATGTTATAATTCATTTCCAATGAGGGGTTACAGATTCTAATCCACGTTCAATGAGCCTTGGCTTATGCTAATATCATGTTGTATGTCGTTGCCACATTTTCATGTTATGATAATCATGTTATATCATGTCTTTATGTTCATGTTTCTCTTATGCTCTATTATTATTCCTATTTCCTAAATTATATTTTATTCTTCAATTTATTCCTTGTTTAATCCCTTACTAGGCTTTATATCTCACCATTTTTTTTGTATGTCCTCCTGTTATCCCATGAAATGCTAAGTACGAAGGAATGTTGTCTTCATGTAAAAGTATTTTTTAATAAATATGTTGTTTTATATGTCTTAATTTGTCATGTAATGTTCCTAAACCCTAAAGAAACTATACCTGTCATTCATATAGGTTGTATTAAGTGAAATTTTATGTAATTAATCATGTTTAAAGGTTTAATAAAGATCAGGGTTTTTATAGTTGGTATCGGAGGATAGGTTTAGTTATTTTGGGATTACAATTTAAAAACCCTTTTGAAATCCATAGGGATAAGACTGATTATGAAAAAAAATACCGAAATTTTTTTGAGTATAGAGTAATTTTTTTATCAAGAAAATACATCTTTATCTAGATACATACAAGTAGAGGTGGACCTGGCTTAGATGTATCTAGGGGTAAGACCCAAAAACACCACTTCGAGATAGACTCTAATGGGAACTAGTGCATGACAAGGGGACATGTTTCACTCTTGGTTTGACACTCATGGGGTATATGATTTTGTAAATTTATAATCTTAGTATAAACAGGTATTAAGGGAATAAAAAAAATCCATAGGAATATATGCTAGGAAATAGATCATGGATAACATATATTGATGCCTATATATTAATAATCATAGTAAATAAATGTAATATATATGTTGTCCCTTTTTTTCATTGGATTCCACATTATGTTTTTGATAAACATACCCCTAACATTCC
The DNA here is from genome assembly GCA_963277665.1 of Viscum album. Classification (NCBI taxonomy): domain Eukaryota; kingdom Viridiplantae; phylum Streptophyta; class Magnoliopsida; order Santalales; family Viscaceae; genus Viscum; species Viscum album. Next base: position 1,403,559,409 of record OY728164.1, on the reverse strand, counting down.
TTTTAATCTCGACAATGTTCGATAACAGTAGGACTCAGGCTAACAGCCGATGTGAATATCAATGTGATGACTACTCTATTGGGATTCCGAATATTATGGGAGTGGTTATAACAAACTTTTTCATGATAATATTTTGGTTAACTCATGTTTTTAATAGAAACATGGGTAATTAGGAAATGTCCAACCCCCCCCCCCCCCCAGAATGAACAATACCCAATTGAGAGCTTCATGATACAAAGGGATCCTACTTTCAATGGATCATTTAATGTCTTAATTGTCAAATAATGGATCAAATCTATTGAGAAGATATTCTCCATCATTCAATGTTTCGAAAAATAGAAGGTTATTTTAGATGCTTATCATATGGAGGGTGAAGCTGATCAATGGTGGACATTGATCAAAAATATGAAGCCTGAGGAAGAGATTGAGGCATTTTAATGGAATAGTTTCTGGAAAACAAATTCAATAAATATTTTCCTTGCAACCTCCAACATAATATGGAAAAAGACTTCTTGCACTCAAGAAAAAGATATCAAATCCATCAGCGTGTGTGAGAAAAACATTAAAAGGCTTTCATGATACACCTCTGGATTTACTTTTACCCTCGAATTCAAGGATTGTTGCTTCTTTAGTGGGCTAAAACCATGCCTACGAAAATACCTACCAATCCATGACGTTGATAGTTATGATAAAATTTCTCAATGTTCCCTCATATTCGAAATAGACATCCAAAAATCCCAGGGGTATCATGGCGATAAGAATCACAAAGTGAAATTTAATTATGGTGGTCTGATGGATAAATCCAATAGTTTTAAAAAAAATTAGCACCCCACTTTCCGAAGGGGAGGAAAGAAGCACCCCGAAAATTGCCGGAAGGGGATAAGGAAATTATTTAGGTGTAGAAGGGAACAGAACTTGTACATTAATAGATGAGAAGAAAGACCCACTAATATTATAGAGGAAATGAATTCTCTGTTCAACCCTTAACACATTGTACATTGCTACAACTACAAAAAACCATTGCACATTACGAACTAGTTCCCTAGGCCAATGGTTTTTAGAGGCAACCAACAACCTCTAAGGCAGCAAGGGTGATATTTTTTCATCACTACTACTGAAGTGATTCCTGACAATGAAGTTGTGATAGGTACGCTAGTTATTCATTCAAGGATTAAAAATGCAATTTTTTATTCTAGATCTATGAATTATTTTATATATCTAATGTTAAATAGAATAATCTAAACACCACCACAAATCATATAAGTAGAGGTGTTGGTGTAAATAGAAAATTGGGAAATTATTTCATCCCTGGAATATAACTCCTCCCCTATCAAAATTTGTGGATTGAACTTCCCGAAGATACTTTTCATACTCCATCTGGTGGAATTTTAAACAAATTCTTTTCATGTATTGGATTTTCCAATAAAAAGCCAACATAAATTTCCGTGAGAGGGAAATCACTCTCCATGTGGCGAATCAACCCCTAATTCTGTACAAGTGCAAGGAGTAGGATGAATATTCCTTAGCACCATCATCACAATCACAGATATTACTACCCTATGAGCATGTTTATTTTGCCCATATGATTGAGACTAGGGGAGGAACCATCCTAGAATACAATCCTATTTTGAGGAAATTCGTTGATGTGTTTCCTTAGGAATTGATTGGTCTTCCTCCTAGAATAGATGTTTAATTCTCGATTGATCTCATACTTGGAGAATTTACAATATCCAATACTTCATATATAATGGCTATTGTAGAACTTGAAGAGATAAATAAATAACTAAAGGAGAATATAGATAAAGTTTTTATACACCCAAGTGTTTCAATATGGGGTGCCCCAGCCCTCTATGTCAATATGAAGTATGGGTCCATGCGCCTTCTTATTGATTATAGTGAGTTATAAAAAATCAAGATAAAGAAAAAATATCCTTTAACAAGAGTTGATGACTTGTTTAATCAGTTATGTGGTGAACAATACTTCTTCAAGGTGGATATGTGGTCAGGATATTAGAATGTCAGGGTGAAGGAGGATGTCCCCAAGACTGATTTTTTATACAAGGTACAGGTGCTATTAATTCATTGTAATGCCTTTCAGACTCAATAATGATCAGAAATATTCATGTACGTGATGAATAGAGCCTTTAGATATTTCATTGCCAATTTTTTGGTAGTGTTTAAAGAAAATATTCTAATATAATCCAAAACCAAGTAGGAGCATGAAGATAATTTGATCACTATACTAGAGACCTTGTGAACGGAAAATCTCTATTCAAAGTACAGAAAGTGTGAGTTTTAGTGGAAGGAAGTCTCAGTCTTGGGGCATATCATCATAAGAAATTGGATATCTATGGATCAATCTAAGAAAAATGAAATTTAGGGATGGAAAAATACAACATCTGTGATTTAAATCCCTTGCTTCCTTGGGTAAGTTTGATATTATCACTGATTTGTAAGAAATTGCCCAACCATCTCTTTTGGAAAGGTTAATGGATGTTCCAAAGGATGATGTGGGAATTTAAAAGAATGTAGAAACTATCATAAATGGTAAATCATCAGAGTTCAATGTCAATAATGAAGGAATAGTGATATTTGATTCAGGACTATGTGTTCCATCAAATCCAGAGTTAAAGAAATAACTCTTAGATGATGCACATAGTACGAATTTCTCCATTCACCCAGGAAACACAAATATGCATCAAAATATCCAAGAGAATTATTAGTAGGATAACATGAAGAAACATATCACTGAGTATACATCAAAGTTCCTGGTATATCAGTAAGTGATGGCTGAGAGATAGATCTCTCAGTGGATTATGCAACCATTACCCATACAAACATAGAAATGGGAGAACATCGTCATGGACTTTGTCACTGGACATCTGAAGTAATACAAAGGAAACAATGCTATCTGGGTTGTTTTTAATCGTCTTACAAAGACTAAACACTTCATTTCAATTTGATAGGATTTATCATTGGATCAACTGGCACATATATACATAATATAAGTGTTAAGGCTGCATGGAGTACCACTATCAATTGTATCTGATCTAGATCCAAGGTTCACCTCTATGTTCTAGAAGATTCTCTAAAATGCTATGAATACTGAGCTAAACATTAGTATGGATTATCATCTTCAAACTAATGTCCAATATAAGTGGATTATCCAAAAACAAGAGGACATGTTAAAAGCAAGCCCAATATACTTCAAAGGAGGATGGGATCAACACCATCCTCTGGTTGAGTTCTCTTACAGCAACATTTTTCACTCTAGAATCCAAATGGATCCTTATGAATCCCTATATGGGAAGAGGTTAAGAGAACCATCATGTTAGGATGAAGTTGGGGAGTGAAAGATTCTAGGCCCCTAAATAGTCAAATAAATGGTGGAGAAGGTGAAGACCATCCTGAAGCACATTAAAGCTACTCAGAGTTGAAAAAAGAGCTATGCTAAAAAACATTGACAAGGCCTAGAGTTTGATGTTGGAGACATGGTATTCCTTTTTATATCACCATGTAAGAGACTTATGAGATTTTGGATGAAGGTAAATCTTAGTCCATGGTACATCGTTGCTTTTGAGATCCTTGATTGCATTACAGCAGTGGCCTATTGACTAGCACCCCCACAAAACCTGTCTCAAGTACATGATGTATTTCATGTATCACTCTTGAGGAAGTACATACATGACCCATAGAATGTACTAAATCCAGAGGTGGTACCATTACATAATAACCTCTTCGATGAAGAGAATCTAGTGAATATCTTATATCATAAAGAAAAACATTCTAAAAAATAAGATGATACCCCTCATCAAGGTGTTATGGTGAAACCAAAAGTTTGAAGAAGCAACATGGGAACCAGAGGAAGTGATGAGGTAGAGTTACCCTAATATATTTTAGTGTGGTAAAAGGAAATTTCAAGGTTGAAATTTCTTGTTTTGGCAATGTTTTAGCGACCTGATATTTTATGAATAAAATTTCCTTTATTTTAATGTCTTATAGAAAAAACATGCACTCTTTTTTATTATTTTTATTATTAATATTTTTAAATTTTAATTAAGTATAAATACCATTGATTATATAGTTGTTGAATAGTGATCACATGATTGCTATAAATAAAAGATTTTTATAATAGAATATTTTCAATAGAGACAAAGGAGAGGATGGCCTCATCCTGTAGACTCATTTCATACAAATATCATTTGTTAGAGCATGGAAATGTGGTAGTGTCCCTGGGATTCCCTATTGACCAAGCCTAATCTGATCTTTAACATGTTAATCTTGAACCAAATCACCTATGGAAGAAGTTCAAGTTAATAGAGATTACAACCCAGGTGATATTATCTAAGCCACCCTAAGAGTTTATCATCATCACACACCTTACCCATAAGTACTACACGTGTATTATAATGGATTATGTAATATGGTATTATTTACTTATTTTATAATCCCTTTTTATAAATAAAAGTCTTATTCCGTCAATTTCTTTATGAAATTAGTCATTCTTAAGAAGTGAAGAAAATTTATAAATTGTATTTTTGGGTAAAAATGGTACTTTTGAGAAATATATATAGTATATTAAACTATGGGTTTTATTAATAATATTATAAAAATAGTTCTTATAAATGGAACTTATATGAGTTACTTATTTGTTAATGATTAGGTAATCAGTTTGATAAGAATTATATTTTTTATATGATAAAAGAGAAGATGTATTTTTTATGAATTTATTTTAATGAATTAATATTTTTTTGAAATAATTAATATTTTAATAACATATTTTTATTGTAATAATTTTATGAAAAATAAATGAGTATATAAATTTTATGAAGTGAAATGTTATTTTTATTAATGTTTCAAAATAGTTTCTGTTAAAACCCATGAATTTTCAATAAATAATGGATACCATTTTAAAAGTAAAAATTTATATATTTAAGAAATTATTTTGAAAAAATGAATATTATTTTTGGAATTATGACATTGAAATTATCCAATGGTGAATTTTTCATAATTTTCTGAGATAGTTCAATTTTTTTGGTAAAAATTTAATATCATATAAATAAAATATGTGTTTAATGACATCATAATTACCACAAAATGAAGTTATAAATAGTATAATGGACATTCCCAGACCAATATATGTTTTCCCATTAAAATAATATGCTTTTAGATTTTATTTATTTATTTTATAAAGCCTTAATGAATCCTCCAAAATGTATAATGTTGGGAAAAAATCCCTCAAAGTATCATTGAAGTATTTTTGGGTTGATTGTGTTTGTTAAAAAAGCAGGTTTCCATGGAGAATTGTCGAGTTCCCGATAATTTGTTGACAATCCTTGTTGACATAGAACGATGAAAAAGGAAAGGATGATCTAGAGGCGGTACAAAAGAGCAGTACAAGGCGGCATCGTTTCCCAGTGTTTCCCAAATTTTTGGGGTCCAAAATTTGGAGTTTGGTGAGCATCACGAAAAGTGGATTTCCATGAAGATCGTAATTTAATATGGCAACAGCATGAATTTTGCGAAGATGGGATGGATTGGATTGGATTTCGCGAAGGCCAGAAAAATGGAGACGGTGATGCTTCGCGATTACGTCGAGCTCTGCGAACGGAAAATTGTCGTGGTGCTTCGCGATTTGGAAAGAATTCCAGCGGAAACATTAGTGCTTCTATATTTGAGATAACATGGTATTTACTTCGTGCGGAAGGGACTAGGGTAGGTGGAATCGCCTATAAATAGAGGCCGACCCCCTCGAGAGAAGAAGAGAGAATTTTCAGAGAAAATCCTTTGCTATTGATTTGCGAAGGTGGTTCGCGGAGCGAGTGTGCTTCACGAAAGAGGTGCTTCACGGTGGCTATTGTAGCTCTGTGAAACCTGAGAGCTCCGCGTTGGATTATTAAGCTATGCGAGGGACGTTGCTTTGCGACGGCTTGAGCTTCGCGGTAGTGCTTCGCGAAAGTTCTTCGCGAAAAGGCAGTACCTTCGCGAAGGCTTGTTTGAGCTTCACGATATTGGGAGCTTCGCGAAGTAGGGTGCTTTGCGAAGGTGTTTCCAAAGGAATTTCCCAGTGTTCAGAGGCAAAGAGGTATTCATCAGTGGATGAATGTTATACTTCAATAGAGCATCTATCAACAGTTGAAGATGCATTATTTCATGAAAATGAAGAGACCTACAGGTCTATAAACTGTGAGTGAATCCCTTCACAGAGCAGTGAGCTTAGGAAGAGGAAAAAGGTGATCCTCTCCACCGGTAGTGAGCCAGAGAGAGAGAAATAGGGAGTGACCCTTGGGAAAAAGCAGTGAGATGACCCTAAACATTATAAAGGCAGTGAATCTGGGCATAGAAGTGATCTAGCCCGAACATTGTAATCCACAGCTAGTGAAGTTTAAGGGAATTGGTACGACCGGCAACAAGTCGGCGTATGCTCCTTGGACGTAGCCCTTTGCGGTGAACCAAGTAAAATTTTTGTGTCCTGTGCATGCTTTACTTTATGTTTAATTTGTGCAATAGGAAAGAGAGAGAAGAGTGTTTTTTTAACAGCGAAACAAGATCAGAACGGGCGTTAATTTTTAATTAGCCATACCCTGATTCACCTCCCCCCCTTTCAGGGTATTCAGCCTTGTGGACCTAACAATTGGTATCAGAGCGAAAGGTTGATAGTTGTTCTTCTCTCAAATGGAGGTCACTAATCATAAAGGGATTTCGATCTTCGACAGATGTAATTTTCAGATATGGAAGAATTGAATGCAACACTATTTCTGATCTTTGGTAATGGATGTGTTTTCAGCAGCTCTGCATGGTATCACAGCTGATATTACTAGTGGTGTGTTATCAGAAGTTGAGCATAAAGATTTGGATGTTGATTCCAAAGCAATCAATTCCTTAAGGGGAGCCCTTTCCAATCCCATATATACAAAGTTGATTCCATGAAAACATCACATGCCATGTGGGAAAAGCCTTTTGAATATTTATGTAGGGGATACAAAAGTTAGAGAGGCCAAGTTGCAAGTGTTGTGGAACAAGTATGAAGATCTGAGAATAAACCCGAATGAGTCTGTTGATGCATTCTTTGACAGGGTAAATCTTGTGGTAGAAGATATGCGGGGTCTTGGAGAAATAATCGGAGATATAAAAATTGTGAAGCGCATATTGAGAAAACTTCCACCTCGGTTTAATCCAAAAGTTTATGTTTTGGAAGATAAATACCCAAAAGAACTGACATTGGATAACCTGCACAGCACTCTTGCTGCATATGAAATGAGAAATGATGATAACGAGACTATGGAAAATGGGAAATCCAAATAGGTGGCATTCAAGGCCATGAAGAAACTCACCATTGAAGATTCTAATGAAGAAGAAGAGACAGATGAGGTGATGTCATTCCATTCTTCAAATCTGCAAAGATGAAGAGGAATGTTTAAAGGTAAACTTCTACTAGCATGCTTTCGATGTGGAAAGGTTGGTCATCTAATGGAAATATTCCCCATGAAATATCAAGATAATGATGATGATGATGATGATGATGTTGAAATTCCCAAGAAGAAATCTTCAGCCTATGTGAAAGGGAAGAATCATTTCAAGAGAAATTTCTTAAAGAGGAAGAATCTTATTTCATAAGAAATAGACTATTCAGATGAGTCTGAGGATGAAGACGTTGATGAGTTTGAAAATTGTAAAGATCATAGACAAAATTCTATGGTAGCGGTCGTCAGTAGTTCTCAGGAAAATGACGAAACTGACATTGGAGAAGAGGGATAAGAAGTTGAAGGAAGAGTTGATATAGAATCTGAATTGGAAGTAGCTCTTGAATAGATAGATGTTTGGAGATCCAAAACGAAGAAAGACAATAAAGTGGTTTGTGATGACAAACTCTGTATGCAACAACAGGATGAAGAAATGTCAAAATTGTTAGTAGAAATTGGAAGACTAAAATCCTCAACACCAGAGATATCAAAAAATATTGTTGAGCAAAAGCTTATAATTGAGGAACAAAAGAAAGAAATTTATTGTTTGACTAACATAGGAAAGGAGTAGGTCAGACGTATCAAAGAGCTTGATGAAGAAGTGGTCAGTCTGCGACGCAAAATGAAGGATCAAGAAAAACTCTTGACCCCCAATGTGATATCAGAAAAGCATGCCATTCAGAAGACCGAGGAGATGAAAGAGGAGGCTCGTAGTTCAGAAGGAGTGAAGCAGCAAGAAATCTCAAATGCAAAGGTTGATTCAGGGCTTGATAAGAAACAAAAATCGGTGGCAGTTAATTTCAGACCGCAAGCACCCATCCCGAAATTGAAGGTTGATTTGGGCACAAAACGGAATCAGAATATTCATAGATCCCAAAGGGAAAATCATAGTGCTGAAGTATCATGAAGGAATGTATCCTATATCAGGTTTTATTGCTATGGAAAAATTGGACATTCACAGTATGTGTGTTCCATAGCCAAGAGATATAGAATGGAACAAGAACAGAGATGGTAGCCAAACAGAGAACGGTTTTCTAGAACATATTTTGAAGGACACTATTTTTGGTGCGGAGGATTTGGGCACATGGCTAGGTACTATACTTTGATAATTCAGAGAAATGTGCCAAAGCAGAATCAAAATATTCGCAAGCAGCAGGTCAATAAACCGACAGGTGAGTTATAAATGCAGAATAGATTTACGGCATTGCAAGATGAGGTTGGTCTATCATACTCTGAGAAAGAATAGAAGTCTCAATCCATGCCGAGTGTGAATGAAAAAGTATGGACCAAAAAGAAGAAAAATGAGAAGGTTGTGGTGGCGTAGATTGCCCTTAATGCATCAGATTGATCTGGTGTTTGGATCCTTGATAGTGGTTGCACATCCCACATGACGTGTAATAAGGATTTTGTTACAGGCATCAAATATGACAAAGAAGGAGTTTTCAAATTTGGAAATGATGAAGGCCTGAAGATTATTGGCTCAGGGAAAGCTAAGTTTGGGGGCAAAGAGATGATACGTGCTGATGTCTTGGTAGTAGAGGGTCTCAGCCATAACTTACTCTGTGTCAGTCAACTATGTGACTCTGGGAACTCTATCCGATTTACCGAGAAGATTTGTGTTGTGAAAGGAAAAGATAGAGCAACTGTTCTGTAGGGAAAAAGGTCAAAGGGAAATCTCTACCTTGTAGGTGGGGAAGAAGATACATGTCTTTTATCCAAAGAGGAAGAAAACTAGCTGGGGCATAAGCGACTTGGTCATCTATGCCAACCATCTGTGGAGGATCTCATAAAGTGTGATGCTGCTAGAGACCTTCCCAAGCTATCACGTGATCGCACTCATACGTGTAGAGACCCGAAGCCTGACGTACATAGACTTTACATTACTTTTGCGGAATACTTAGTACATAACAAAAACACACACACAAGGACCGTAATAGTTTAGTGTCTTTGGAAACTCGGAATGTAATCTTCTAATCGTGGTGAAAGTTCTTCAATATCTCCCATAAAGGTCATCCCTTTTTTTTTACCTAAAACCGTTCTTTATATCCTGGGGAAAAGAAAACATAAAAGGGTGAGCTCAAATGCTCAGTAAGGGTAAACAAAATAAATATCAATCACATCATATAAATAAGAACATAGCTTTTGGAAATCTTAACCTGCAAAAAAGCTCATAATATCATAACATGGGATAAATCATAGAAGTGAAATGTAATCCCAATAATCATAACTCAAAACATGAAACTTTGTGGCATACACACAAAATCATGGAAAATCATTTCTTGTTAGTCATGACTCATTTCCAAGACTATCTTAGTGGACAAAGTCCCTTTCTGAATCGAGTAACCCTCGTTTCAGTCCTGTTTCACTGAACCGGTATAACCTACCATTCCAGCCATGTCTATCTCATGAGATATAAAATCTTTACCCAATGCATTGGAGGGAGATATAGGTCCCACCCATCTTATAATGAATCCTTTCTTATGTGTGCCACATAATTATAAATCTTACATCATCACATAACCCATGTAATAAAAATGGGATTCTTAAACAACATGACATCATAAAACAATTCATATAAGATAAAGGAATTCATAAAAATAATTCCATCACAACATGATCAAATCAATTTAATAATAGGGATAAAAACAGAACCCTTTATTATCTTAGATGGAAAATAATTTTGATAAAACACTTGAACTCCATTCTTGAGGAAAATATCCTTTCTTCTTCAAAAACATTTTTTCCTTTCATAACATGTCATACAACTTTAAAATAAAATAAGTTGATTAAAAATAAACTTGAAAACTTGTAAAGGAAGCTTCTTGGAAATAATGTTTTAAAAATCCATTCATGCCGTATAAGTTAAAAAAAACATTCTTCGTACTTTTGTCAGAAAAGTCAAAAAGTACCTCGTATGAAAAACGACAAAAGATTCCTTTCATACATATTACTAAAAACTCACCGAAGGGTAAAAATGGATTAAAACAATTGTAGGTGGATGGAAATAATATTACATATTGATGAAACATGGATGTGGATGATAAAATACACCCCAGTAAATACTTACGAATAAACAATCTCGGATAAAAATGAGATTGTGATATTTCTCTTACCTTAGGTCCAATTTGCTTCGTATGTGTCTGAACCTCCTGTATAATGATTTAAATAATGTCATTGACTTATTACAGAATCATATTCATTGTTATGATATCATATATGGTTCACTTATGACATTATATTACCCATTCTTTTGTAAATTCCATGTTAAAGAAGCGTTTTGGGTAAAATCGTTTCATTTATCGTGGGTGTTTTGACTTGTTGTTCTTGACATCATTATTACGTATACCATGATTTACATACTTCCAGAATATAAAATATGATTTATATATCATATATATTCAGTATATATATATATATAATAGATATATTAATAAAATGAAAAACACCGTTCATGGAGACGGTAGTCCGTACGTACGCATGAACGCTGTTTTTCTTTCCTTATTGTCTTGAAATGGAAGTAAGTAGATGACATACATATGTATATATATACATAAATCCAGTAGCTTTATAATGTCATATATTTCATTATTATTTCTTATATATACATTATAATCATTCTTAAATGGTTAACATGGAGAATGAATCTCATCGCGTCGTGGAGACGGTAGTCCGTACGTACGCACGAGCGATGATATCATTTCTATAAATATTGAATTGAATTGGAGTGGATTATACAATATATCAGAATAAATATGATGTTGTAATAACTATGTATAGTTATTCTTTACACCATTATACCCATCCATGTAAGGTGGTGGTGGAAAATAGATTACACCACGACGTGGAGACGGTATTCCATACGTACGCACGGGCGGTGATTTCATTTTTCCGTAAGATGGATAGAAGGTGAATTAGGGTTGTTTCATATTTATAATAACATATCAGTATGTAATTAATACTGATGTTATAACTTTATCATGAAACAACTAAATAAGAAGAAGTTGAAGAAGAAAGAAATTGAAAAGATCGGTAATTGATATTACCTCTTCTTTGGAACGCTTCTTTGAATCCTCCACTTAGGGAACTAATATTGGTCTTTGAAGAAGACCAGGACCTCTAGGATTATTCTAGGGAAGTGGAGAGGAGAAAATGGCAGGGTTTGGCCGAGCTTGAGTGCTCAAATTGGTGTGAAGAGGAGGGGGAGGGGGTGCCCTTTTATAAGGGAGGAGAGGGGCACCTTAGGAATATCTCAAAATATTATTTTATATTAAAGTCAAAATCGGTTTATAATGGTTCCAAAGGGTCTTATTTCGAAGCTAAAGTGGGGATGTGTCGAAATCCTATAAACCAATAGGATTTAGACAAGTTTAGGGTATTATTTTAACCTTATCAATTAGGTTTAACTCTAAGTTAATTAATTTAACTTTTACCGTGTCTTTTTGTTTTCTTTCACTATATGGTTAATACACTTACTATAACATGCCAAACGAACCCCAAATTGTTTATTATTAATATATATATACTTATCTAATTCATTTGGCCAAACGTTAGATTTTTAGGAATACAATAACAATTAATAATATAATATTTGATTTAAAAACTATTTTGTGTCAATTTTGACACTATTTGATATATGATTTTTGTGAAAGTCATAACAGAATTAAATGTTCGAACCAAGTTGATAAAATCAACATTAATATATCATAGTAACCTATAAAATTAGTCGAATTCATAAAAAGTCTCAAATTACATTCATTTGAGCATTTATAACATCAATTATGTTAATATTTTCTTAAAAGGGTAATTACTGCATCATCGTTGTGTCTTAAATAAATTAATTTATTTAAAGTCTAAAAATTATAAATAAAATATCATTATGTAGGAAATATTTTTAGCTTTCTAATTAATATTTATAATCGAATTTATCTTATGTATAACCCCATATTAAAAATGTTTTAGTAAATAAACTTTGATTTTAACTCTTTTAACTCTTCTTTAAATAAATTAATAATAAATGTCCTAATCTAATCCAAGTGGGCCTAAATGGACATATTTTATTTCTCAGTTTGTTTTTGGTCGAACTACACTTGTCCAATAGAATTAGGACATGTGTTAGGGTAATAGTAATATCATATTTACTCTTAGTTACCCTATTTACTATTAACCGCGGTAAAAAAAGTAAAAAGTTACTATTCACCAAAAAATTATTTTCATCTCATTGAACCACATTTTAGTCCTTGATATTAACCGTGTCTCTCGGATTTTCGAAATTCCATTCACAGAAGCGGCAAAATTAAGTTTTATGAAAAATTCAGTTTTTTTTAACTACCACTTAGTAGTTTCACTATTCATCAAAAATTGATGTTTTTCAGAACAATGCCAAAATTTCATCCTAAGCTATATTTCATATTCCGAATTGAAAAATGAATTCTATTTTACCAAATTCATAACATAGAAATTGAATTAATTAATTTTATAATTAAATCCCGCTGTTAAAACAAATTGCGTGTTTTTAAGAAACAATATCTATCAAAAGATTGACAATTGATTATGTCTGGTTTAAATGTGAAATTACAACCAATGACCAACATTGTATTAAATTGTAAAAATATATTCTAAATATACTTTAAAACCACTCAAATTAATAATTTATCACTATTAATTATTTCGATTAAAAAAATTGTTTTTAATTAAAATTTAGTAATTTTCACTATTCATTAGAATATGAAAGTTATCCGAAATGTACCAAAATTTCACCTTAGGCTAAATTCGATACTCCGAATCCAAAAATGAAGTTCATTTTGAAAAATAAGATTTACAGAGTTTTAAAAAGTGGTTATTACTATTCATAACGGCTAGTTTTAATAATATTTTAATAGCATATCATTGTTTAGTGAAACTCGGTATTGCGTATTACACACGCTATCGAGGAAGGTCGCGATTGCGTGTAATGCAAGGAAAGTCAAGGATGCGTGTTGTGCAAGCTCCTTTTGGTGTAGCGTACAACACAAGACTTTAATAAAATTAAATTGAATATATTTTTTTTATAAAATCTTGGGCTGTTACATTCTACCCCCCTTAAAAAGAATTTCGCCCTCGAAATTCGTCGGGGTTATAAATGGTTTACTATTTGAAAGTTTCTTTAATAGAAACCCACATCGTAAAAAGGAATATCAAAACCAATCTTTAAAAACAAAAGTATGAAACGTAACGGTTACCCAAATAAACTAATCATTGGGTTTCCACATAGGTGAAAATATGGATATGGAAGAGAAATATAACCATCATGTTCTGATGGAGAGTGGTAGAGAACATGGCTATGGAAAAGCCAGTAATCACAAATCCATAAATTTGTGACGATCTAAGGTACCATCTGATTCATCAGGTATAAGAGAACTAGGACAACATTTTTGGTTTCCAAGATCATTTCCCTAAAGTTAAAGAATTTGAATTAGAATAAATACTTACTTTATTTTGGTACAATCTCACTGTTGTTCGTGCCTTTAACAATTTCCACTTCATCTCTTAAATAAATGAAGTTGAATTTGTTATTCGTGAAGTGTTAGCAGATCATGTGATAGAATGTCGGGTCATTCCATCTGTCTCAAAAGGTTAGCAAAATTTATATACATAAGTCGATCTATAGTGGGATTAATCATATATGGTTCCTAAAATGGGCTTATACTTCATATATCATACTGCTTAATATAATAACACTAGTTTCTACTAAACAGGGACTTCCTGTAGGCCAGTGGTAGGCGATAAAGGCCAGTCGCACTTCGGTTGTGGGTTCGATTCCTACAGCCTTGTCCGAAGCGATGGGATGTCGCCCGTCCTGCAGGTTGTCCTTTTTCTAAAACTACGTTACTATAACATCCCATCAATAATATCGAAAATCTTCTATCCTTAAACAATACTAACTTATGTCCAACATAATCCAGTCTAATCTTTAGGCTTATACATAATACTGCAGTCCACTCTCATAACATAGTGAAAACAATTACCAGAGATTTAATATCATCGTTGATCCCCATATATCATAAGATATGTTTTGTTGGTCACATTCCAAACATTCAAAGTCCTTAATCATGTATACTCTTGAATACCCATTGAACCTTAGTGAAAACTTGAATGCAGTTAAAAGTTAACACTTTACACATACCAAAATCCTCAAAATTATTTATACTCAAACCATGATATCACTTAGTCCTTATATCAATCATGAGCTCATGAATACTATTAAACATTTCATTTTCTCGTCTTCATTATGCGCATATCATCTTATTACCAAAAAAAATATCTCAATCACTTTGAATACCACATCAATAAATATTGCAATACTCAATGATACAACATTATTTTGGAATCCCATTACATAAACGCTTAATCATTCCACCACATCATTATCATATTCAACATCTCCAATAGTGATCGCATGTGACTTCCCTTTGTCCTTTGCCTTCAGTGGTTGCTCATGTTGATCATCACTAACCCTTAAATTAGGGTAATTATTAGCATAATGCCCCATTTCCTTGCACTTGAAGCATTGAAGTGTTGGTTGTGCGTTCTCTGCAGTGTTTTCTTTATTCACATCATTAGAAACCCTTTTTCCATTACTTCGACACTCAGCTGCTCGATGACCTTCTTTTCCACACTTAAAACATTTTCTAGTTCCTTTAAGACAATCTCCACCATGCTTCTTTCCACACTTTCTGCATAAGGAAACATTCATCTTCTTTTCTCCATTATTATGAGATTTCTCCTTGAACTCCATCTTTCGTTTCTTGTCAAAACCATGAGATGGATATGTAACACCAACTTCCATTTCTACCTTGATAGCACAACGCACAATTTCTTCATAGCTACTGAAGTCTCTTATAGCTAATGCCCTTCGAAGACTTGGTTTTAAGCCACTGAAAAATCGATCAACTTTACTTTCAGGTTGGATGATAATTCCAGATGCATACCTTGAAAGTCTTGTAAAATTTGCTTCGTATATACCAACATATTCCTCATCCTTCTGCTTCAGCTCAAGAAACTCCTTTTCCATCTTTGTTCGAACAATACGAGGGAAGTACTTACTGAAAAAAAAGTTCTTGAACTCGTCCCATTCCATGGACTCAATTTCATCTCTTGGCCTCGTATTCTTGATAAGATTCTACCATTGATCAGCATCACCTTCCAAACGATACACTGCTAAGATGACTTTATCATGTTCAGAACATTGAAGAACTGAAAATATCTTTTCAGTAGTATTGATCCATTGTTCAGCAACAAGTGGATCGGAAGTCCCACTGAAAGAAGGTGGACGTTGCCTCATGAAGGACTCAATAGAGTACTGTTCCCTTCTTTGCTCATTTGGAAGTCCAGAATGATTCATAGCTTGTGTAAGTATAGAAATAAGATTTTGCACTCCATCTCCCATAACATTTGTTTGTTCAGAAGGGCAATCATTGCATTGTCCATTGCATTGATCAACACGGTTCCTTCGGGTTCCAGCCATCGTCTAAAACCCAAAAAGAATATTGTGAGAGGCAAAAATCATGCTAGGGAAAACAACATAATAAAGGGGGAGTACCTTCAATATCTAACATCTTAGGTTTAATTCTATGATCGTTAGCGTAGTTCTAGTACTATAACTTATACGTCTACTTAACCTTAGGGGCATCCCTAGACATACCGTAGAAATATCTCTAGGGATCTCACTAACGTTTTCGCATCCTAGTTTCCAAAGGTTGACTAAACCTTTCCTCTGATACCAACTGTAGAGACCCGAAGCCTGACGTACATAGACTTTACATTAATTTTGCGGAATACTTAGTACATAACAAAAACACACACACAAGGACCGTAATAGTTTAGTGTCTTTGGAAACTCGGAATGTAATCTTCTAATCGTGGTGAAAGTTCTTCAATATCTCCCATAAAGGTCATCCCTTTTTTTTACCTAAAACCTTTCTTTATATCCTGGGGAAAAGAAAACATAAAAGGGTGAGCTCAAATGCTCAGTAAGGGTAAACAAAAGAAATATCAATCACATCATATAAATAAGAACATAGCTTTTGGAAATCTTAACCTGCAAAAAAGCTCATAATATCATAACATGGGATAAATCATAGAAGTGAAATGTAATCCCAATAATCATAACTTAAAACATGAAACTTTGTGGCATACACACATAATCATGGAAAATCATTTCTTGTTAGTCATGACTCATTGCCAAGACTATCTTAGTGGACAAAGTCCCTTTCTGAATCGAGTAACCCTCGTTTCAGTCCTGTTTCACTGAACCGGTATAACCTACCATTCCAGCCATGTCTATCTCATGAGATATAAAATCTTTACCCAATGCATTGGAGGGAGATATAGGTCCCACCCATCTTATAATGAATCCTTTCTTATGTGTGCCACATAATTATAAATCTTACATCATCACATAACCCATGTAATAAAAATGGGATTCTTAAACAACATGACATCATAAAACAATTCATATAAGATAAAGGAATTCATAAAAATAATTCCATCACAACATGATCAAATCAATTTAATAATAGGGATAAAAACAGAACCCTTTATTATCTTAGATGGAAAATAATTTTGATAAAACACTTGAACTCCATTCTTGAGGAAAATATCCTTTCTTCTTCAAAAACATTTTTTCCTTTCATAACATGTCATACAACTTTAAAATAAAATAAGTTGATTAAAAATAAACTTGAAAACTTGTAAAGGAAGCTTCTTGGAAACAATGTTTTAAAAATCCATTCATGCCGTATAAGTAAAAAAAAACATTCTTCGTACTTTTGTCAGGAAAGTCAAAAAGTACCTCGTATGAAAAACGACAAAAGATTCCTTTCATACATATTACTAAAAACTCACCGAAGGGTAAAAATGGATTAAAACAATTGTAGGTGGATGAAAATAATATTACATATTGATGAAACATGGATGTGGATGATAAAATACACCCCAGTAAATACTTACGAATAAACAATCTCGGATAAAAATGAGATTGTGATATTTCCCTTACCTTAGGTCCAATTTGCTTCGTATGTGTCCGAACCTCCTGTATAATGATTTAAATAATGTCATTGACTTATTACAGAATCATATTCATTGTTATGATATCATATATGGTTCACTTATGACATTATATTACCCGTTCTTTTGTAAATTCCATGTTAAAGAAGCGTTTTGGGTAAAATCGTTTCATTTATCGTGGGTGTTTTGACTTGTTGTTCTTGACATCATTATTACTTATATCATGATTTACTTACTTCCAGAATATAAAATATGATTTATATATCATATATATTCAGTATATATATATATAATAGATATATTAATAAAATGAAAAACACCGTTCATGGAGACGGTAGTCCGTACGTACGCATGAACGCTGTTTTTCTTTCCTTATTGTCTTGAAATTGAAGTAAGTAGATGACATACATATGTATATATATACATAAATACAGTAGCTTTATAATGTCATATATTTCATTATTATTTCTTATATATACATTATAATCATTCTTAAATGGTTAACATGGAGAATGAATCTCATCGCGTCGTGGAGACGGTAGTCCGTACGTACGCACGGCGATGATATCATTTCTATAAATATTGAATTGAATTGGAGTGGGTTATACAATATATCAGAATCAATATGATGTTTTAATAACTATGTATAGTTATTCTTTACACCATTATACCCATCCATGTAAGGTGGTGGTGGAAAATAGATTACACCACGGCGTGGAGACGGTATTCCGTACGTACGCACGCGCGGTGATTTCATTTTTCCGTAGGATGGATAGAAGGTGAATTAGGGTTGTTTCATATTTATAATAACATATCAGTATGTAATTAATACTGATGTTATAACTTTATCATGAAACAACTAAAGAAGAAGAAGTTGAAGAAGAAAGAAATTGAAAAGATCGGTAATTGATATTACCTCTTCTTTGGAACGCTTCTTTGAATCCTCCACTTAGGGAACTAATATTGGTCTTTGAAGAAGACCAGGACCTCTAGGATTATTCTAGGGAAGTGGAGAGGAGAAAATGGCAGGGTTTGGCCGAGCTTGAGTGCTCAAATTGGTGTGAAGAGGAGGGGGAGGGGGTGCCCTTTTATAAGGGAGGAGAGGGGCACCTTAGGAATATCTCAAAATATTATTTTATATAAAAGTCAAAATCGGTTTATAATGGTTCCAAAGGGTCTTATTTCGAAGCTAAAGTGGGTATGGGTCGAAATCCTATAATCCAATAGGATTTAGACAAGTTTAGGGTATTATTTTAACCTTATCAATTAGGTTTAACTCTAAGTTAATTAATTTAACTTTTATCGTGTCTTTTTGTTTTCTTTCACTATATGGTTAATACACTTACTATAACATGCCAAACGAACCCCAAATTTTTTATTATTAATATATATATCCTTATCTAAGTCATTTGGCCGAACCTTAGATTTTTAGGAATACAATAACAATTAATAATATAATATTTGATTTAAAAACTATTTTGTGTCAATTTTGACACTATTTGATATATGATTTTTGTGAAAGTCATAACAAAATTAAATGTTCGAACCAAGTTGATAAAATCAACATTAATATATCATAGTAACCTATAAAATTAGTCGAATTCATAAAAAGTCTCAAATTACATTCATTTGAGCATTTATAACATCAATTATGTTAATATTTTCTTAAAAGTGTAATTACTGCATCATCGTTGTGTCATAAATAAATTAATTTATTTAAAGTCTAAAAATTATAAATAAAATATCATTATGTAGGAAATCTTTTTATCTTTCTAATGAATATTTATAATCGAATTTATCTTATGTATAACCCCATATTAAAAATGTTTTAGTAAATAAACTTTGATTTTAACTCTTTTAGCTCTTCTTTAAATAAATTAATAATAAATGTCCTAATCTAATCCAAGCGGGCCTAAATGGACATATTTTATTTCTAAGTTTGTTTTTGGTCGAACTACACTTGTCCAATAGAATTAGGACATGTGTTATGGTAATAGTAATATCATATTTACCCTTAGTTACCCTATTTACTATTAACCGCGGTAAAAAACGTAAAAAGTTACAATTCAGCAAAAAATTATTTTCATCTCATTGAACCACATTTTAGTCCTTGATATTAACCTTGTCTCTCGGATTTTCGAAATTCCATTCACAGAAGTGGCAAAATTATGTTTTATGAAAAATTCAGTTTTTTTTTAACTACCACTTAGTAGTTTCACTATTCATCAAAAATTGATGTTTTTCAGAACAATGCCAAAATTTTATCCTAAACTATATTTCATATTCCGAATTGAAAAATGAAGTCTATTTTACCAAATTAATAACATAGAAATTGCATTAATTAATTTTATAATTAAATCCCGCTGTTAAAACAAATACCGTGTTTTTAAGAAACAATATCTATCAAAAGATTGACAATTGATTATGTCTGGTTTAAATGTGAAATTACAACCAATGACCAACATTGTATTAAATTGTAAAAATATATTCTAAATATACTTTAAAACCACTCAAATTAATAATTTATCACTATTAATTATTTCGATTAAAAAAATTGTTTTTAATTAAAATTTAGTAATTTTCACTATTCATTAGAATATGAAAGTTATCCGAAATGTACCAAAATTTCACCTTAGGCTAAATTCGATACTCCGAATCCAAAAATGAAGTTCATTTTGAAAAATAAGATTTACAGAGTTTTAAAAAGTGGTTATTACTATTCATAACGGCTAGTTTTAATAATATTTTAATAGCATATCGTTGTTTAGTGAAACTCGGTATTGCGTATTACACACGCTATCGAGGAAGGTCGTGATTGCGTGTAATGCAAGGCAAGTCAAGGATGCGTGTTGTGCAAGCTCCTTTTGGTGTAGCGTACAACACAAGACTTTAATAAAATTAAATTGAATATATTTTTTTTATAAAATCTTGGGCTGTTACATTCTACCCCCCTTAAAAAGAATTTCGCCCTCGAAATTCGTCGGGGTTATAAATGGTTTACTATTCGAAATTTTCTTTAATAGAAACCCACATCGTAAAAAGGAATATCAAAACCAATCTTTAAAAACAAAAGTATGAAACGTAACAGTTACCCAAATAAACTAATCATTGGGTTTCCACATAGGTGAAAATATGGATATGGAAGAGAAATCTAACCATCATGTTCTGATGGAGAGTGGTAGAGAACATGGCTATGGAAAAGCCAGTAATCACAAATCCATAAATTTGTGACGATCTAAGGTACCATCTGATTCATCAGGTATAAGAGAACTAGGACAACATTTTTGGTTTCCAAGATCATTTCCCTAAATTTAATGAATTTGAATTAGAATAAATACTTACTTTATTTTGGTACAATCTCACTGTTGTTCGCGCCTTTAACAATTTCCACTTCATCTCTTAAATAAATGAAGTTGAATTTGTTATTCGTGAAGTGTTAGCAGATCATGTGATAGAATGTCGGGTCATTCCATATGTCTCAAAAGGTTAGCAAAATTTATATACATAAGTCGATCTATAGTGGGATTAATCATATATGGTTCCTAAAATGGGCTTATACTTCATATATCATACTGCTTAATATAATAACACTAGTTTTTACTAAACAGGGACTTCCTGTAGGCCAGTGGTAGGCGATAAAGGCCAGTCGCACTTCGGTTGTGGGTTCGATTCCTACAGCCGTGTCCGAAGCGATGGGATGTCGCCCGTCCTGCAGGTTGTCCTTTTTCTAAAACTACGTTACTATAACATCCCATCAATAATATCGAAAATCTTCTATCCTTAAACAATACTAACTTATGTCCAACATAATCCAGTCTAATCTTTAGGCTTATACATAATACTGCAGTCCACTCTCATAACATAGTGAAAACAATTACCAGAGATTTAATATCATCGTTGATCCCCATATATCATAAGATATGTTTTGTTGGTCACATTCCAAACATTCAAAGTCCTTAATCATGTATACTCTTGAATACCCATTGAACCTTAGTGAAAACATGAATGTAGTTAAAAGTTAACACTTTACACATACCAAAATCCTCAAAATTATTTATACTCAAACCATGATATCACTTAGTCCTTATATCAATCATGAGCTCA
This sequence comes from Viscum album, assembly GCA_963277665.1. Classification (NCBI taxonomy): domain Eukaryota; kingdom Viridiplantae; phylum Streptophyta; class Magnoliopsida; order Santalales; family Viscaceae; genus Viscum; species Viscum album. The sequence goes on along the minus strand of OY728164.1, from coordinate 1,403,537,799 downwards.
TGAATACTATTAAACATTTCATTTTCTCGTCTTCATTATGCGCATATCATCTTATTTCCAAAAAAAATATCTCAATCACTTTGAATACCACATCAATAAATATTGCAATACTCAATGATACAACATTATTTTGGAATCCCATTACATAAACGCTTAATCATTCCACCACATCATTATCATATTCAACATCTCCAATAGTGATCGCATGTGACTTCCCTTTGTCCTTTGCCTTCAGTGGTTTCTCATGTTGATCATCACTAACCCTTAGATTAGGGCAATTATTAGCATAATGCCCCATTTCCTTGCACTTGAAGCATTGAAGTTTTGGTGGTGCGTTCTCTTCAGTGTTTTCTTTATTCACATCATTAGAAACCCTTTTTCCATTACTTCGACACTCAGCTGCTCGATGACCTTCTTTTCCACACTTAAAACGTTTTCTAGTTCCTTTAAGACAATCTCCACCATGCTTCTTTCCACACTTTGTGCATAAGGAAACATTCATCTTCTTTTCACCATTATTATGAGATTTCTCCTTGAACTCCATCTTTCGTTTCTTGTCAAAACCATGAGATGGATATGTAACACCAACTTCCATTTCTTCCTTGATAGCACAACGCACAATTTCTTCATAGCTACTGAAGTCTCTTATAGCTAATGCCCTTCGAAGACTTGGTTTTAAGCCACTGAAAAATCGATCAACTTTACTTTCAGGTTGGATGATAATTCCAGATGCATACCTTGCAAGTCTTGTAAAATTTGCTTCGTATATACCAACAGATTCCTCATCCTTCTGCTTCAGCTCAAGAAACTCCTTTTCCATCTTTGTTCGAAGAATACGAGGGAAGTACTTACTGAAAAACAAGTTCTTGAACTCGTCCCATTCCATGGACTCAATTTCATCTCTTGGCCTCGTATTCTTGATAAGATTCTACCATTGATCAGCATCACCTTCAAAACGATACACTGCTAAGATGACTTTATCATGTTCAGAACATTGAAGAACTGAAAATATCTTTTCAGTAGTATTGATCCATTGTTCAGCAACAAGTGGATCGGAAGTCCCACTGAAAGAAGGTGGACGTTGCCTCATGAAGGACTCAATAGAGTACTGTTCCCTTCTTTGCTCATTTGGAAGTCCAGAATGATTCATAGCTTGTGTAAGTATAGAAATAAGATTTTGCACTCCATCTCCCATAACATTTATTTGTTCCGGAGGGCAATCATTGCATTGTCCATTGCATTGATCAACACGGTTCCTTCGGGTTCCAGCCATCGTCTAAAACCCAAAAAGAATATTGTGAGAGGCAAAAATCATGCTAGGGAAAACAACATAATAAAGGGGGAGTACCTTCAATATCTAACATCTTAGGTTTAATTCTATGATCGTTAGCGTAGTTCTAGTACTATAACTTATACGTCTACTTAACCTTAGGGACATCCCTAGACATACCGTAGAAATATCTCTAAGGATCTCACTAACGTTTTCGCATCCTAGTTTCCAAAGGTTGACTAAACCTTTCCTCTGATACCAACTGTAGAGACCCGAATCCTGACGTACATAGACTTTACATTACTTTTGCGGAATACTTAGTACATAACAAAAACACACACACAAGGACCGTAATAGTTTAGTGTCTTTGGAAACTCGGAATGTAATCTTCTAATCGTGGTGAAAGTTCTTCAATATCTCCCATAAAGGTCATCCCTTTTTTTTTACATAAAACCTTTCTTTATATCCTGGGGAAAAGAAAACATAAAAGGGTGATCTCAAATGCTCAGTAAGGGTAAAAAAAAGAAATATCAATCACATCATATAAATAAGAACATAGCTTTTGGAAATCTTAACCTGCAAAAAAGCTCATAATATCATAACATGGGATAAATCATAGAAGTGAAATGTAATCCCAATAATCATAACTTAAAACATGAAACTTTGTGGCATACACACATAATCATGGAAAATCATTTTTGTTAGTCATGACTCATTGCCAAGACTATCTTAGTGGACAAAGTCCCTTTCTGAATCGAGTAACCCTCGTTTCAGTCCTGTTTCACTGAACCGGTATAACCTACCATTCCAGCCATGTGTATCTCATGAGATATAAAATCTTTACCCAATGCATTGGAGGGAGATATAGGTCCCACCCATCTTATAATGAATCCTTTCTTATGTGTGCCACATAATTATAAATCTTACATCATCACATAACCCATGTAATAAAAATGGGATTCTTAAACAACATGACATCATAAAACAATTCATATAAGATAAAGGAATTCATAAAAATAATTCCATCACAACAAGATCAAATCAATTTAATAATAGGGATAAAAACAGAACCCTTTATTATCTTAGATGGAAAATAATTTTGATAAAACACTTGAACTCCATTCTTGAGGAAAATATCCTTTCTTCTTCAAAAACATTTTTTCCTTTCATAACATGTCATACAACTTTAAAATAAAATAAGTTGATTAAAAATAAACTTGAAAACTTGTAAAGGAAGCTTCTTGGAAACAATGTTTTAAAAATCCATTCATGCCGTATAAGTTAAAAAAAACATTCTTCGTACTTTTGTCAGAAAAGTCAAAAAGTACCTCGTATGAAAAACGACAAAAGATTCCTTTCATACATATTACTAAAAACTCACCGAAGGGTAAAAATGGATTAAAACAATTGTAGGTGGATGGAAATAATATTACATATTGATGAAACATGGATGTGGATGATAAAATACACCCCAGTAAATACTTACGAATAAACAATCTCGGATAAAAATGAGATTGTGATATTTCCCTTACCTTAGGTCCAATTTGCTTCGTATGTGTCCGAACCTCCTGTATAATGATTTAAATAATGTCATTGACTTATTACAGAATCATATTCATTTTTATGATATCATATATGGTTCACTTATGACATTATATTACCCGTTCTTTTGTAAATTCCATGTTAAAGAAGCGTTTTGGGTAAAATCGTTTCATTTATCGTGGGTGTTTTGACTTGTTGTTCTTGACATCATTATTACTTATATCATGATTTACTTACTTCCAGAATATAAAATATGATTTATATATCATATATATTCCGTATATATATATATAATAGATATATTAATAAAATGAAAAACACCGTTCATGGAGACGGTAGTCCGTACGTACGCATGAACGCTGTTTTTCTTTCCTTATTGTCTTGAAATGGAAGTAAGTAGATGACATACATATGTATATATATACATAAATCCAGTAGCTTTATAATGTCATATATTTCATTATTATTTCTTATATATACATTATAATCATTCTTAAATGGTTAACATGGAGAATGAATCTCATCGCGTCGTGGAGACGGTAGTCCGTACGTACGCACGAGCGATGATATCATTTCTATAAATATTGAATTGAATTGGAGTGGATTATACAATATATCATAATCAATATGATGTTGTAATAACTATGTATATTTATTCTTTACACCATTATACCCATCCATGTAAGGTGGTGGTGGAAAATAGATTACACCACGGCGTGGAGACGGTATTCCGTACGTACGCACGCGCGGTGATTTCATTTTTCCGTAGGATGGATAGAAGGTGAATTAGGGTTGTTTCATATTTATAATAACATATCAGTATGTAATTAATACTGATGTTATATCTTTATCATGAAACAACTAAAGAAGAAGAAGTTGAAGAAGAAAGAAATTGAAAAGATCGGTAATTGATATTACCTCTTCTTTGGAACGCTTCTTTGAATCCTCCACTTAGGGAACTAATATTGGTCTTTGAAGAAGACCAGGACCTCTAGGATTATTCTAGGGAAGTGGAGAGGAGAAAATGGCAGGGTTTGGCCGAGCTTGAGTGCTCAAATTGGTGTGAAGAGGAGGGGGAGGGGGTGCCCTTTTATAAGGGAGGAGAGGGGCACCTTAGGAATATCTCAAAATATTATTTTATATTAAAGTCAAAATCGGTTTATAATGGTTCCAAAGGGTCTTATTTCGAAGCTAAAGTGGGGATGGGTCGAAATCCTATAAACCAATAGGATTTAGACAAGTTTAAGGTATTATTTTAACCTTATCAATTAGGTTTAACTCTAAGTTAATTAATTTAACTTTTACCGTGTCTTTTTGTTTTCTTTCACTATATGGTTAATACACTTACTATAACATGCCAAACGAACCCCAAATTGTTTATTATTAATATATATATATCCTTATCTAAGTCATTTGGCCGAACCTTAGATTTTTAGGAATACAATAACAATTAATAATATAATATTTGATTTAAAAACTATTTTGTGTCAATTTTGACACTATTTGATATATGATTTTTGTGAAAGTCATAACAGAATTAAATGTTCGAACCAAGTTGATAAAATCAACATTAATATATCATAGTAACCTATAAAATTAGTCGAATTCATAAAAAGTCTCAAATTACATTCATTTGAGCATTTATAACATCAATTATGTTAATATTTTCTTAAAAGGGTAATTACTGCATCATCGTTGTGTCATAAATAAATTAATTTATTTAAAGTCTAAAAATTATAAATAAAATATAATTATGTAGGAAATCTTTTTAGATTTCTAATGAATATTTATAATTGAATTTATCTTATGTATAACCCCATATTAAAAATGTTTTAGTAAATAAACTTTGATTTTAACTCTTTTAACTCTTCTTTAAATAAATTAATAATAAATGTCCTAATCTAATCCAAGTGGGCCTAAATGGACATATTTTATTTCTAAGTTTGTTTTTGGTCGAACTACACTTGTCCAATAGAATTAGGACATGTGTTAGGGTAATAGTAATATCATATTTACCCTTAGTTACCCTATTTACTATTAACCGCGGTAAAAAAAGTAAAAAGTTACTATTCACCAAAAAATTATTTTCATCTCATTGAACCACATTTTAGTCCTTGATATTAACCGTGTCTCTCGGATTTTCGAAATTCCATTCACAGAAGCGGCAAAATTAAGTTTTATGAAAAATTCAGTTTTTTTTAACTACCACTTACTAGTTTCACTATTCATCAAAAATTGATGTTTTTCAGAACAATGCCAAAATTTCATCCTAAGCTATATTTCATATTCCGAATTGAAAAATGAATTCTATTTTACCAAATTCATAACATAGAAATTGAATTAATTAATTTTATAATTAAATCCCGCTGTTAAAACAAATTGCGTGTTTTTAAGAAACAATATCTATCAAAAGATTGACAATTGATTATGTCTGGTTTAAATGTGAAATTACAACCAATGACCAACATTGTATTAAATTGTAAAAATATATTCTAAATATACTTTAAAACCACTCAAATTAATAATTTATCACTATTAATTATTTCGATTAAAAAAATTGTTTTTAATTAAAATTTAGTAATTTTCACTATTCATTAGAATATGAAAGTTATCCGAAATGTACCAAAATTTCACCTTAGGCTAAATTCGATACTCCGAATCCAAAAATGAAGTTCATTTTGAAAAATAATATTTACAGAGTTTTAAAAAGTGGTTATTACTATTCATAACGGCTAGTTTTAATAATATTTTAATAGCATATCGTTGTTTAGTGAAACTCGGTATTGCGTATTACACACGCTATCGAGGAAGGTCGCGATTGCGTGTAATGCAAGGCAAGTCAAGGATGCGTGTTGTGCAAGCTCCTTTTGGTGTAGCGTACAACACAAGACTTTAATAAAATTAAATTGAATATATTTTTTTTATAAAATCTTGGGCTGTTACAATACGTGTGATTCTTGGCAACAAGGGAAGATCATCATAACGACATACATTCCAAAGGAACAGAAATCAACTAGAGTTCTCGAACTGGTTCATGCTGATGTATGTGGACCTATCTCACCACGAGCTATAAATGGGCAAAGGTACTATGTTCTTTTCATTGATGACTATAGCAGAATGGCATGGGTATTCATCATTACCCATAAGACAGAGGTGTTCAGTTTCATAAAGAAGTATAGGAGGGAATCAGAAAAGATGCTTGGGCAGAAAATTCTGAAGTTTCGTACTGATAATAGTACAGAATTCACAAACAGTCAAGTTGAAAACTATCTCGAGAAACATGGGATAAGGTATCATGTTTCATCTGTAAGAACTCCCCAACAGAATCAAGTGATTGAAAGGAGAAATAGTATCATCAAAAACATGGATAGAACAATTCTTATTGATAAAGACCTACCAGAGAAATTTTGGAAGGAAGCACTTTTGACTTCAGTCTATGTTTCGAACAGGTCTCTATTGTGTCCGAAGCAAGGGAAGACACCGTATGAACTGTGGTATGGAAAGAAGCCAACGCTGAAATACTTTCGAATCTTTGGAAGTAAGTGTTTCATTCTCAACAAAGAAAATCATAGGAACATTGAGGCATGAGGAGATGAGGGGATATTCCTTGGCTACTCTGGGAAAAGAAAATCATATAAATGTTTCAAAAAAGGCTGGGAAAAATCATTGAGATCAATGATGTCACTATAGTTGAAAATGAACAGAATACTCAACGATCCAGTGAAAATTTCCTGGATGAAAGTGATGATGAGGTAAGAAACCCAGGGGGAGCAGAAGTGGTAGAAGCTGACTCAGAAGAAGATACTGATGATGATGAAGAAAGTGTAAAGTCTGTGTCTGTGAGGAAGCCAAAGAGTAGAGCTGAAATTGATAGGAAGAATATCATTGGTGATCAAACAGCTCCAGTTTAAACTCGAAGAATGAAATCATTACAACAAACATTGTTTTTGTCTCAAGTGGAGCCGAAATGTTTTTTCGATGCAGCTGAAGATGAAAACTGGGTTCAGGCTTTGAACATAGAGCTTGATCAGATTGAGAAGAACCTGACATGTGAGATTGTTTCGAGACCAGCAGACAAGGATGTCATCGGGACTAAATGGGTTTATCGCAACAAGATGAATGAAGATGGCATGGTGATTTGGAACAAAGCATGACTAGTGTGCAAGGGATACTCCCAGATATAGGGAATAGAAGTTGATGAGACATTTGCACCGGTTGCAATGCTGGAGACAATTAGATTATTTTTGGGCATAACAGTGCAAAGAAAGTTCAAAGTGTTCCAGATGGATGTCAAATCTGCATTCTTGAATGGTGTTCTGGAAGAGGAGGTGTATATTGAGCATCCAGATGGTTTTCTCATTCATGAGGATGAGAACAAAGTTTGTAGGATGAAGAAGGCATTGTATGGGCTGAAACAAGCACCAAGGGCATGGTACTCAAGGCTTGATCAGTACTTGAAGAAGCTTGGTTTTCAGCGTGGAGGAGTTGGTTACAATATCTATTTCAGTAATGACATTAATCACAGCATGATGGTGTTGGTTTATGTCGATGACTAAATATTTGGCGGATCAGATGAAGCTTAGTGTAGACAGTTTTCCGAATTCATGAAAAATGAGTTTGAAATGTCAATGATTGGAGAGCTAACGTTTTTCCTTGGTCTACAGGTGACACAAGGAAGGAATGGAACATTCATTTCTCAATCTATATATGCCAAGGAGGTCCTTAGAAGGTTTGGAATGGAAAATTCCAAGGAGATGAAGACTCCGGTTACCACCCAGATGAAATTATCGAAAGATGAAGATGGAAAAGCAGTTAATATCATAGAATACAGGCAAATTATTGGAATTTTGTTATACTTGAATGAAACAAGGCTTGATATTGTTTTCGCCACATGCCAAGCAGCGAGATATAAGTGCAATCACAAGGAAAGCCACATGCTTGCAGTGAAAAGAATACTTCGGTATATCCAGGGCACAGTGGATTTCGGCTTAACATATACTGATAAATCTCAGAAAGAGTTATTGGGCTATACTGATGCAGACTGGGCTGATTCAGCGGATGATAGGAAATCAACATCAGGTGGTGCTTTCTATCTTGGTGGATTGTGTATTTCTTGGCTAATCAAGAAGCAAGATTTCATTTCATTGAGCACCACAGAAGCTGAGTATATTGTGGCCACTCAAGCATGCACACAGTTATTGTGGATGAAGCAGCATCTTGAAGATATGGGAGTTGAAGTGATGTCTCCGATCAGAATCTAGTGTGACAACACAAGTGCTATAAATCTCAAAAAAAATTCGTCCATCACTCTATGACAAATCACATTGAGATTAAGTATCATTTTATAAAGGAGAAGGTTGAGCGGGGAATCGTGAAGTTGGAGTATGTGCCTACAGAGCTACAGGTTGCAGACATTCTGACGAAGGCCTTACCCAAGGAAGCTTTTGAGAGGCATCGATTGGCTCTGGGAGTTCAGTCGACTCCACGCACTTGAAATAGTGTGGATGTGTCCCCCCCCCCCCTCCCCTAGGTATGATGTGTTTTTCCCTAATGTGCTGATATGTGTTCTCTACTCTGTTACAGATTGAAAAGGAGTGACCTTTGGGTTCGTTGACAAAGGGGGAGAAAATAGTGATTGTTCCAGGGGGAGATAGTGTGGAGATTTGTTAAATCATGAATGATGTGGGGAGAAGCTGATATGTGGAGAAGCCAGATAGGGGGAGAAATGAGAAAGGGGGAGAGTATTAAATCTGACGATGCTAGAAGTGATCGATCAAAGCAGAGATATCACGACAGCTGAGGATCATGATAAAAGCGGAACAGTGGTGTGGGAATGGTGATCGAAGGTTTCCAGCTTTCACCAATTGCTATCAGTGTGGTTCAACAATTGGTATCAATTTAAGCATTGGTATCAGGTTGGAATCGACAATTGGGGTTTGAAATGAAGTGATTCATTGATAAACTTTTTATACTACTCTTTTTTCTCACACCGATCATTGCTCATGTGGGCTTAGAGTACATGTTAAGTAAATCCTTGAACGCTATCAGAATCGCAAGAGGAGAATGGTGGTAGCATCTCGAAGAAGACTCAGTGAGGTATCAACGTGAAGAAAATCGTTCTGAGAAGAGTTGTAAAGAGTTGTCAACAAACCCAAAGGGGGGGATTGTTGGGAAAAAATCCCTCAAGGTATCATTGAAGTGTTTTTGGGTTGATTGTGTTTGTTGACAAAGCAAGTTTCCATGGAGAATTGTCGAGTTCCCAAGAATTTGTTGACAATCCTTGTTGACAAAGAATGATGAGAAAGGAAATGATGATCTGGAGGCCGTACAAAAGAGCAGTACAAGGTGGCGCCATTTCCCAGTGTTTCCCAAATTTTTGGGGTCCAAAATTTGGAGTTTGGTGAGCATCGTGAAAAGTGGATTTCCATGAAGATCAAAATTTAATATGGAAAAGGAATGAATTTCATAAAGATGGGATGGATGAGTTGGATTTCGTGAAGGCCAGAAAAATGGAGACGGTGATGCTTCGTGATTACGTCAAGCTCTGCGAACGGAAAATTGCCGTGGTGCTACGCGATTTGGATAGAATTCCGGCGGAAACTTCGGATCTTCACTATTTGAGATGACATGGCATTGACATTGCGCAGAGGGGACGAGGGTTGGTTGAATTTCCTATAAATAGAGGTCGACCCCCTCGATAGAAGAAGAGAGAATTTTCAGAGAAAATCCTTTGCTCTCGATTTGCGAAGGTGGTTCGCAGTGCCAGTGTGCTTCGCAAAAGAGGTGCTTCGCGGAGGCTATTGTAGTTCTGCGAAACCTGCGAGCTCCGTGTTGGCTTATTAAGCTTCACGAGGGATGTTTCTTTTCGACGGCTTGAGCTTCATGGTAGTGCTTCGCGAAAGTGCTTCGCGAAAAGGAAGGAGCTTCGCGAAGTCTTGTTTGAGCTTTGCGATATTGGGAGCTTCGCAAAGTAGGGTGCTTTGTGAAGGTGTTTCCAAAAGGAATTGCCCAGTGTTCAGAGGCAAAGAGGTATTCATCAGTGGATGAAAGTTGGCCTTCAATAGATCATATATCAATAGTTGAAGATGCATTATTTCATGAAAATGAAGAGACCTACAGGTCTATAAACTGTGAGTGAATCCCTTCACAGAGTAGTGACCTTAGGAAGAGGAAAAAGGAGATCCTCTCCACCGGCAGTGAGCCAGAGAGAGAGAAACAGGGAGTGAACCTTGGGAAAGCAGTGATCTGACCCTAAACACTGTAAAGGAAGTGAGCCTGGGCATAGAAGTGATCTAGCCCAAACATTGTAATCCACAGCTATTGAAGTTTAGTGGAATTGGTACGACTGGTAACTTGTCGGCGAATGCTTCTTGGATGTATCCCTTTGCGGTGAACAAAGTAAAATTGTTGTGTCCTGTGCATGCTTTACTTTCTGTTTACTTTGTGCAACATGAAAGAGAGAGAAGATTTTTTTTCTTAACAGCGAAACAATATCAGAACGGGCATTAATTTTTAATTATTCATGCCCTGATTCACCCCCCCCCCCTCAGGGTATTCAGCCTTGTGGACCTAACATATAATATATTTTATGAATTTAAATTCAATTATATAATAATGTGACTCACTCCATATAATAAAGGATAATATTTTAATTTTTTATTCCATTTTCTTTATAAAATAATTTTTCCACACCTCTTTGGGAAATAATCATGGGAAAATCATGGGAAGGTTTGTGTTTTTGAATATTTAATTATATAAATTCCAAAACCTATGTTTGTGGAATGTTAAAGAATACCCCTCAAATTTCCTATATAAACCCACCCATTCTCCTGCTTATCTTCACTAAAAATTATTATATCACTTCCCTACTAATTTTTTCACTTCATAGAATCCTCCCAGGGTTCCCCAATCTCTCTATAATCCCCTCTTCAAGCTCTTGAAGTCACACACACAAGTAAGTGATTCCTTCCTTTCTCATTTTTGTTCATGTTTTTTTATGTTGTAATATCCTTTTAATTTTAATTAAAAATGTTAGGGTATTATTTTCAACATCCCTAATAATTCCATCCTTATGTTTGAATAATGAGATATCACTTTATCTCTCATTAATTCTTTCCGTGTACACCCGTTACAATGGTGAAATTTCCCAAGGGATTTCACTCTTCTTATTTCCATTTAATTATTTCCCTATATTATGCATATAAATTCAATTTAATATGTTGGCATATTACGTTACTTGATCCCCTTAATATAAATTTTATGTATAAATTATGAGTGACCCCTTTTTCTCACATCAACACAACTTATGAATTTCTATATGATGATGTAATGCTGCCGAAATTGCACCACAATTTTCCCAGCCAAAATCATCATGTAGTGAATACCATACCCGTTTCTATATAAAGGGTAATCACCCTTATGCACATATAATTATTTAATGGTACTTAAATTTTTGTATTCCACATTCCTTAGTCGTGTAATAACTTATAATGTTGAATTATTCCATGTTATATGATCCATGTGGCACACTTATGCACGAAATGAAGTGTTTGTGAAGGGTGTTCCATGATAGTGCTCCAATTCATTGGGTAATTCTTAGTATCATGATATTCCATCTGAAATTAGTGTTTACTGATGCTAATACATGTGAAATGTTGGTTTAATCATGCTAATTTGTGTTCAATGAGGGATTACTCATGCTAATCTATGTGCAATGAGCCTTGGATCGTGTTAATATCACGTTTTATGTCATTGAAAATTTTCCATGTTATTATAATCATGCTATATCATGCCTTTATGTTTATTTTTATATTTATCTCCATTGTTATTCATATTTCCAAAAATTTATTATATTCTTCATTTTATGCCTTGTTTACTCTCTATCTGGGCTTTTATAGCTCACCCTTTTCTGGTGTATGTCCTCGAGTTATCCCATTCAATGCTAAGTACGAATAAATTTTGTAGTTAGTAAAATAATTTTTCAATAAAGATGTTGCATTTTATGTCTTAAGTTGTCATTTAATGTTTCTAATCCCCAAAGAAACAAGAACTATTGATCTTTTGGTTTGTATTAATTGAATGTTTGTATAATTAAGCATATTTAAATGTGTAATAAAGAGTAGGGTTATTATAATATTCTATCAAAACCACTGTAAACATGTATCTCACTATAGTGGATAATTTTTTTTATTGGTTATCATTGTGTTCTGAAAGAACTATTTACTCTTAATGATTCATGAACCATATGAAAATATCTTCTGTCATCTTTTAATGTATTTCATATACTTTTATATATTAAGAAAAATATAAAAGTATAATCAAGATCCTGATAGTTCTACAAGGTAAAGGGATTAAAAATTATAATTGGATTAAAATTTCCCAAAGTTGGTTCACCCACCCCATCTAAAAGTTGATTATATTCTAAAGTGTTCTTGTCAATAGGTTCCACTTCTTGGGTTTTTTTCTTATTATGAATATTATTCCAGTTCATAGAATAACAACTTCTAGAGTACTGTAGTTCAAAAAAGTAGACACAATCATCACATATTGAGTCAGTAACAAAAGTTTATTATTTATTTGTTCCTTAAATATTACATGTGATCATTTTACTATCTTTCTAGTTATCCAACCATAAAACTTATATTTTCCCTTCATCTGGTAATTAGGACATTCTTATTCCTCATTTAGTGAGAGTTAGAAACACAATCTACTTGTATTGGAAGCATTCCAAATTTGAATTACCGAGGATCTACTATATTTTGAATTGTGTTTATTTATAGATTACAAATTCTTGGATGGTGTGTCCCGAAATTCAAGCGAATGAAGAGTAATTAGGGTGGTCATTAAGTTATCTTGATTGAGATTTTAGGGATCTGGAAGCATCTTTATGTTATTCTCCATAAATATGATGAAATTCCAAGAAATATTATCATTTCAAAAAAATATTCTTTACCATTTTATCTTAATATAATGGTAACCACTTCTCTTTTTTTTCTTTCTAAAAAAGGATTTTTTTGTTCTTTCTGTCATTCATAAAGAGGTACTAAATGATATTGTGTGGGTTTGGGTGTTGGATATACTATCAAGGATAATTTAATTGTGATAGTAACTATTTATATTACTCTATTTCTCTTTCCTTAGGATAGAATTATTAGTCATGAATTGTCCTTCGTATACCGAATAGAATCTTCAAACCATTGTACGACTATTAGAAACTCATAGAATTCATCAGGGAATTTGATTGAGATCAAAATCATCTGAAAGCTATAATTTAAATTCTCAATATAGATTTCAAATATATATTTTAGCAAGGGATTCGTGTTCAAGGATTAGGTTATACCCTTACATTTAGAAATAAATTCTAAGACTCTCTCATTATCAAACTATCTAAAATTTTAGTGGTCAATGGCCATTTTTTATCTTATCATTGAGTTGAATTGGTAGAGAAACTACTGAAGGAGATATTCTTAATTAATAAAGGTCCCAACCAATAATATTATATAATACAAAAATGTATTTCCTTCTAGATAATACATAAAAATAGATGATCTTGACCAATTCTTACTACTTGAGCATTTCCATCATCGGGGTTCATCAATATACTAAGTGTGAGAGGTGTTAATTAGGGTCCTTAGTTCCATTATAGATCATAATGTTTAGATTTCCAAATTTGGTTAGAGGATGAATTACATTAAATTATATAAGATATGGTTTCATCACTATTTATGAAACTTCTCAATGTCCTTTAAGAGAATCCAATTTGGAATATTGGGATTCCACAGAGTTAATTAGTTTCGGTGGAATGGTAGGTTTTTCATGCAGTTGAACAATGGAAGTGGGTAAATATTGATATTGTAAAACTATATATGTTTAATATTGATAAACAATATATTTTTTACTAGGTTATCTCACCTAACATGGTTCTAGATACAATTCCAACAAATGGAATTTTTGAGGTCCCTAAACTATCAGGTTCAAATTAACCGGTTTCAGGGGTTCTAGATTGGTCATATGGATAGATTTTTTTATTTTCAGCATAGTGATTTCCCTACGTTAAAGGAAAATTTTACAATAGATATTTTTGAGTCTCTTATTGTGATTTTTAATCATTGGAAATACTACCCCAGATTAGTTCATCATTGAGTCACTTTACCTCCATTATCTCCACTTTATATTTAGAATCTATTTCGTCTACAGTAGGAGACTCATAATTTTTGGGTGATGGGTGAGTTGTTGCCAAATTATTCCACATTTATTTTATCAAGGATCCCCGATATGGTGGTAACTATTTATTTTAGGAAGATATTAGGTGCAAAGTCTTCCTATGGTGATGATTACACAAACCATCTTCTAGAATTTTAATGTGTATTATGTTTTAGAGAGAAGCTTCCTCTTCCCAAGCATATGTATCTGAGTCATATTTTTCATTATTTATGGGGCCAATATTGATTTCGTACATTGATGAATATAATTCAGCTAAAATTATTACTTCAATATATGTATAGAAATATTGGTCTCATATGTATAAAGGGATATTTTTTAATTCGTCTTGGTTTTCCCTTCCTTAGAAAACTGTTTCATTTGACCCCTATGAAGTTTTTTATTCTCCTTACAATTCTCCCCTCAAGCTAATTTATATTTGGTGGTCCTAATGGATTCTCTATAAACCCTTTCCACGTATGTCCCAATATAGAGAGATGAGCCAAATATTAGGATAAACAATGAAGTTATTTCTTATGGAATCTCTTTCATCCTAGAGACGACTAATTTTTATAGGGGAAAACAAGGTAGAGATTTATTTCCTCCATACCTATGATTTGGGGCTAACTTGGTTTCATCCCCAAGAAATTTTAGACCGACTAGGGATTTTAGGATCCCATGGGTTGAAGTAATGGTACAAATATCCCTAACCCTATGTGATGGGGTTGTTCCCATATTTGTATTGTATAATCCTCTGTTACTACCCTCTTTAACATGTAGGATTTATTCTATGAATGGTTTGGATAAAATACATGTTCTAAGTCTGAGATACATACTATTGAGGGTTATGCTTCAGTTGAGGGTGTGAATTTTTTTATACGAGAAGTCTAAACAACATTTTTAGAGGCTTGATGAACAACAATTTCAATGGATCGATCCCATAAGGTTCTCCATTTTTTTATTTAGAGATAATGGTAAATTATTAGATAATACGGATTGCGTGTGTAAGGATTAAGCATGGGACCTCGACTGCGGAATAGATGTTGTGTAACATATTTCTCTGTAGATTCTTCTGACAGAGGAGCGTAGTGGAATTCAGCACTCCAAACTCGCACTACCCACTGATATACATATCATAATTTGTATTGTATGTCAACTAATGTGAAGTCCTCAAAAAATTATGTAATGTATATTAGAGGTCTCCACACTAATTTCAAAACTTTAGGTGTTGTGAAAATGAAATAGTGGCCAAGTCTATTTAACTTTAGAATCCCATATTACCTTGACATGGTTTACATATTCCACATATGGTAGAGATTACATTCTCATATGATAATGAGTCTAGTATATATTTAAATGAAGTTATTGTACATATTCCTTTTTAAAGACTTTAAAATATCATTCCAATAAGTTTGTGTAGGGTATACCTTAATTGATATATTATCTTCAACCAGTTCATTCCTTATAATTAAGGAATTATCTTTATCCATGTTGATATATTCCTATTCTTGATCATATCAAAGTGGTCATTTCAAGGATTATTTATTAATGAGAGTGAGATAGATAGAATCTTCCCAAACATATCTATGGGTGGATCATCTAAATGTGGTACAGATAATGGTTATTACCTCATACCATCATCTATTTGAGATTTAATATCACTCATATGTGATGAGTTTCTTAGAGTAGATGGCCTTAGTATTTCAAATGCATTTCGATATTGGGTCCTTCATAGATTATCCTTCAAAAGGAGTGGAAATTATTGATTAAATGAGTAGTTACTATGGGGAGGAACTTCATAGAAAACACCATCATGGGGATAAAAAAGAGAATGTCTCAATTTCTAGCAACATTAAATATTTCTACAATATATACCCTAGGGATAACCTTTAAGGTGGATGATTCTTGATAAAGAAAGAGGAGGACCATATTTTTATTTTATTTTATTGCTATGAGGATAATTTTTAAATCTCTCAATATGGTAAGAGATCCCATGATTGATCTTAATATTTTAATGGTAATTACCATCATCATGGACAGTCTATGGAGGACCTCTAGAGCTACTGGTAATAATATTATGTGTAGGAACATCACAACTATAGTTTCTTCCTACATCTAATAGTTATTCATATAATCATTACGATGTAATAGAAAGATTATTTAGGGCCTCAATAACACTAAATCAAATCAGGGAATGGATATGGGCTTTCCCTTATACTTTGGGCTGCCCCCAGTGAGACTTAGCTTGGTTTCTATTTGTTGGGTGGCTAAGCTCATGTTTTTTAAAAATATATATACATGTGGGATCCCTCCAATGTCACTCCCCTATTTTCATTGGAATATACCAATGAGATTATTTTAATGTTCGTAAAAATATATGAGTTCTATAAAGTGGTTATTGAAATTCATGAATGATCTCTAATCAGAATGGGGATATGATCCCAATCTTGTTTATCATTCTTCATCAGAAGACGTGGATGGTCATGTTAACTAGAAGAAAGAATATGTTTATTCTATTGATTATAAATTGAATCATATTGATGAGATATTGTAGTGGTGAGGGTTGTAAGATGTAGTTTTCAACTGCTGACTATTGGGATATATTGATGGTGGAGTTCCACTATTGCTGTAATAATATAATAATGGCCTTGCAAGGAATGAATAGGGATATGAACATACCCTTTTATCATCTCTAATATATGTTGGGGGTTATTTGATGGGAATAGTAATATTACCATTTTATTCAATGGATGTGGTATATAATCTCAATCTACTCCTTCAGTTATTTTTAGGATATATTGGTAGTATTAATGAGTGGGGGGTGCAATTCTAGGCCAACCCAAAGTTTATGTCGATATATATTAGAATTGTTTCCTTAATGCCACTAGATTACACTAAAAATCTTGATATGCGTGAAAAAGAATATTTTCATTCTCTCTAGATTGCAAAAAATTATTCATGTTAACATCCTAAATAGAAGTGTCTATATAGGTATATTCCTTATAAATAGTGGCTCATCTCCCCTTGTGATATTTCCAAGGTACTCTGGTATGGGTGACTAGAGTATGGACCAGTTGGGTGGCATCCTTAGTTTTTTTTCAAGGGGTTTATGTCACTGAGCACTAGAAATGGTAGAATTTTTAATGAGTTCTCATAATCATCTCTAGAACCATATTCTTACATTCAACATTCTAATATTCATCCTTAATATAAGGGTGGTATTATTTGTTTTGTTTCAGGTAAAGGCTCTCAAAATGGTTTGAAATGGTGAATGTTTCCACCTGATTCACTTATTCTTCCTCTATAAATAATGTGGTCTTCATGGATTGATGGTTTAGAGGTTTTCCAGGGAAACCTATATGGATTTAATTTTACCTTTGAGGTGATAACCTTTAACTAATGCATTATTAACCTGTTGCTGGAGATGAGTCATTAGAGATAGTTCCTTGCTGTTATACAAGGACCCAGCTTTTCCCTCCCCTACGGAATATGAATGTCATTGATGTGATTTCGTCTATTTATATTTAAGTGATATTAATTTATGAAGGTATTAAAATTATGAAAAAATAATAATTATAAAACCCATCAATGAATCATCACAAGTAAAATCATGCTGAAGTATCTGCTTTCACAACTAAATAATTCACATCAAAATCATTATTTTTTTCTAATGGAATCCACATATGTGCAATAAAAACTATGTGTAGTTCAGTTTTTTATTATGGTAGACAATATTTAGAAAATTATTTTGTCATTGTAATGTTACCAAAAACACCTTAAAATGTGTATTGGTCTATACGGTGGGAGTTTAGGCTCACCGAACATTTTTAAGGGATCTATACCTACTCTTGGGAACTCTTTCAAATTTAATCCATATTCATTAATCTTTCCCAAGTACTAGATTCAAACCGGTTACCCCTATATTTGGGGTAGTTCATTAATATGTATGACTGTAAAAATTCATATGTATTACATGTTCCCCATATTTTTTCATAACTAATTAGTAGTGCCTAATTCTTAGAAACTATGTTTTAAATCTATAAGATTGATAAATATAGAGCATATCACAATCCAATGAACTATGAAGTGTTAGTAGTGTCAATATTAGCCCCGTAAAAATGGATTCCTATTCATCCTTTTTAAAGGAATCAAAACCTATGTAGTTTTGTGATACTAAATGGGATATGTCGTACCTTTTAATGTTATCTAATAAGAACTATTTTTTATATTTTAACCTCATGTGGTAAGTAAATTTAGGTGAATGGTTCCATGATATTGTCAATTTTGGTCCTAGAGTGACCCTTTTTGGTTGACCTCAATGTTTTATATCCCATAGTGGATGGATTGGTTTTAATTGGAATACATCGATGTGAATTAAGAGGTTTTTTTGGCTTGTATATGTGTGACTTATTGAGTGGAATATATTTTCATTAGATATATATCCAAATTAAAGATATATGTTGATACCTATAAAGAATATTTCCCTTTATATGGGGTGTGATTTCTTTAGGAATATGTCCCAATGAGGCCCTACTTAAAAGGACATCTGATCTCATAGGGAATATATCCCAATGATGAGGTATATAAGTATATTCATGAGGAATAGTTCCCCATGAGGATAATAATTTATGGTTGATAATGTGGGGTATAAACCTCTAGGAGGCATCCAATGTATACTACTTAAAAATAATCAAATCCATGTACTAAAATGTGCACAATTTATGTTCATGTGATAGGATCACACCATGAGATATAATGTTAGGTAATAAGGACTCTTTATTTCTATTTTACATCATGTAACTTGGAAATTGGTTGTCAATTTTAATATCATGTTTTAGATAATTATGTGTCATGAAAGGTGATATAATGGAATATTGAGTAGGTAATACACATATGAGGATTCCCTTTCATGAATGTTGATTTTCACAAATGAGGGATCACTAAAGAGGCTTATCACTAGTGATTATGAGAGGGAAGATTTTACATAGTGGGGGAGAAAAAAAGGGATTCACCCAAGTGAGAACAAAAAAGGTGTTTCTACCTAGTGAGGGGAATAAAAGAGAGTTTTTCAAGTAAGGGAGAACAAGGTGGTTCACCCTAATTAAGGAGAATAAAGGGGATATACCTAGTTACAGTGGAAATAAGGGGTTCACCCAAGTTACACTAATGTGAAGTGGTTCCATAGTGGTTCTAGGAAAAAATTATACTCTATGATATAAAAATTTGTTGAAAATTTTCTTTAATAATAGGGGGATCCATGGATGCTTTTAGATGAATGACACTTGAGTATTTTTCCTGTTAAGGTTACTTCTCCGTATTATTTAATAATTAGGGAGTAAGTGGTTTCTCATTAAGGTTTTAAATGATTTAACCTCAAGGAAACCCAATCACCTTATATTTTTATTATTTTCTCTTGGTTTATACTTAAATAAGTTGTATAAAGTTATTTAAAAACTTGTATGTGAAAGTAGGACAGTCAAAGATTTGGTCCATCTCTTTATCCTCCACAAGGTTCCAAATGTGGATTCCAATGGTCCTACTTATAGACAAATATGGGATCATGGAGGATGGGGTTTTAGAGTAAACATTTTACACATAGGTTTAACCTATGCTTATAATATAAGTGAATAGGTGGTCTATATAAGTTAACTTAGGTGCACATGTTGGGTGGACTTTAGGGTGGTTTGGGTAGAATTATTGTTTCTTCCTTGGAAATACATCCCTTCGATTTCCAAGGTACTAACATTTCATCAGGGTATCCAATATTCTTCAAAATAAGATCACCAAAAGTTATCCATTCAATATAATAGTTTCATTCTTAGGGCATGACACACACACCTATGGGTAGTTTTTTTACATGAATCCTCATTAGAGTCAATTATTAATTGCCTCAACTTAAAATATAATCGATGTTTTCTTTATTAAATTATAATTGGTGATTATATTAATATGTATATGATGGGTCCTGGTTGATTATTATTGTTGTTGTTGTTTGATTTCATAGGGAAATTGTATATAGGAAGTGCAGGTTTTTTATAAAACATCAGGATTGAAAAATAAAACCCATACAGTGGAAAGAATATCGTTTAAATGGTTTTTGTAAATTTATTTTTCTTAAATTATCTCTCAGTGATGGTGATTTGGAAATGGGCTGGTATTTTATTATTTTGAGAAATAATTAGGAAAATAGTTTTTGAAATTAGGCATTAAATTGGTTTTAAAAATAGTATTGGTTTATGGGGAGGATACCGGAAATGTTGGGGGGGGGGGGTTGTGATTTATCTTTTTGGAAAAACCACGTGGAAACCAATGGATACATTGAAAACATGGATTATTTTTTATGTGTGCAATATTTTGTCTGTGTTTTTGAAATTATAGACTCATATCATATAAACATACTCTGGTTGGATTCTTTGTTTAGGATGGGAGTGAACTTGTTCATTGAATTGTGTGCTCAACATGTATATCTTGTTATGTAGAAAGTACCATTTGAGGTTGGAAGGTGTGTTTGGATTGGTTCAACATTTGGATTCAAAAGGAATCAGTTCATATGTAGACCAAGTTTCATGTTATAATGGTTGATTGGGATAGATCTAAGTGTTTTCTTATACAATTAGCAGGTATGCCATGTTTGTTTGAGAGAGTCATATGTTATAGGATTATGGTATGGATGAATTAATGTTAGAAAAAAGTATCCATATGTATTTTTGTTGGTTTATGGATTTGACACATTGATGTGATTTTGCTGGTTTATTGTGTTTTACATTATATTCTATGTGTTTTGTAGTTCACTCTTATGGTGAGGAGCACCATTAGTTTGAATTGGACTATGGTAGAATAGTGTTATAGTGGAGAGAAACATAATTCATAGGATGAATTGTTTATTTATAATTCATAATTTTGTATGAAAATATGTGGTTGAGTGTCGTCTTGGTTTTTATTAATTATTTATTCATGTTAGCTCTTATTTATAATCTTGGTGTTCATGTTATCTCATTAAAATTCATGAAAAATGAGATACAAGTGATGGAGATCAGTTTTTTGTTCAGTGAGGTGATTCTAAGGATACTCCTACGGTAGGGAGATTCAATTATTCATTAGTGTATGACCATTGCATTGGAAGTTTTATAAGCATGGTGAAACTGGTTGGTGAATTACTAAGATGGTATTGGGATGATAATGAGAGGTTAGACCCTGTTTAGTAATTTAGGTGTGGTATTGAAAGGATTCCATGTGTTAGCATCAGACTTAGGATATAGGTGGCATGATCTAAGAATGAATCAAATCATAGACACACTCATGCTCATGGGTAGAGTGTGATTGTTGGATGGGTCTATTGTGGATACAACCACTGATTTTCATCATGTGTTTTTTTGGTATTTGGTGGTAATGTCTAAATGGTTCAATGATTCAATAATGTGTTAAGTTATCCTACTCAGATTTATGGTGAAGTAGTGATGTGTTGGATGGTGAGGCCATGTTATTTCTGAAGAATTTAGATAGAGAATAAATAAGTGATTCTTTAGTACAATATTTTGTGTGGTGATGTTGAAACTATATCTGGAGTATTGTTTAAAACACGTGTGATTTATTATTAGGATATAAATCATATTTTTGGAGGAAGTCTTTGTGTCATGGATTGGTGTTTGATGTTTTGTATTGTATGTGTGTTAGGTATTCCAAGATGTAACATAACTGGTTGATCATGAGTATATGAACAAGGTAGGTTAGGATTCCTAGTTGGATGAATATCATTTCCTCTTGAGGATTATAAGTATTATAGTATTGAGTTTGTTAATAAAATAAACATAATGGTTTTGAATTCCTAAGGAAACATGAATTTTTTATTTAGTATGGGGTTACTTTTGAGAACCCAGACTCATATTGGGAATATGAACATTCAAACATCCATAAAATGTGGTTTTATATGTATTTTCTATTTTTTTGGATGTATTAAGTGTTTGGTTGGATTTTGGACTAGTTGTCATGTGGTCAGTCTGTTGAAAATTTTAGTGGAGTCCCATTCACGATGTGAAGAGTATCATTCATGATGTGAACTTTCTTTATGGGGACTTTCAATATGTGAATGGGGTATCCCAAGAGAGGGATTTTTGATAAATTTAATTCATAGTGTGACTATAGGGATCATACTATGAAACTATCATGGATATAGGGAGGATCCCTCTACCTGTGGCTGGTTATGGTGTGAACCCCCTTCTTATGTCGTGAACCATTGTAAGATAACCTCCCTTCCAAGAGCCTTCTGGTATTTGGGGGGGGGGGGGGTGGGTTTGGGGAACCCCTTGAGTTTCCTCCATTTTTGGTCAATCGAAGGTAGAGGTATAACCCTTTTTGTCTCTCCCATCGCATTCTTTAGTGTTCTACAATCTAGGTTGATTCTAGTTTTTTCATCAGTCTGATTTAATGTATGATCCCTCCTTATCCTTCCCTTTCTTATCCTATTATTTATTCACTAATTTTGTTTTTTTTGGAGTTTTAGAGGTATGATTTCATTGAATAATGGTTAAATCATTATTCTATATGGGGCTTCGAGGTTTAGATCATAGGGTATGTTCCAAAAAATTTCAACAAACCATCGTGCATTTCTCACATTAAGATAGGATGTCTGGTGATTTTCTTTATGAAATTTAGTGATTTTGGGTAAATTGGTAATTTAATAAACATTTTAAATTTTTAACTTTGATTTTTTAAGTCTTTATGTGTTTTGGTAGTGGACCAAACCACATTTCTTAGAGTTTTGGCATCTTGAAGTCACCCAATGAGTTCCTCCATGATTATACTGAGATGGTTTTTTTGTTTTAATTGTTCAATTAATTAATTTTTTTAATTTTGTTGATGAGATAGGTTATTATAAGCTTGGAAAAGGTCAGTGTGAACTATTTATGGATTTATGGTTTACTGGATGAGGTGGGTGGCCTTGAATTTTTATGATTCACATGGTTACTTAGTGATTTTATGTCTGTGTTCCATCACATGTATTATCTACTAACATGTTTCATAACTTTTAATTTTCTACCAGAGGTTTGGGAATGATTCGTATCATCCTAATAGTCTACACAGACCACATAGCTTTCTAAATTGTTCAATGGGGGAACCCTGGTCAAATGAGTTCTAGTGTCCCTCCTAATGAATTTCATTGTGGCATGACTTGGTTCTCAAAGAATAATAGGTCTAATTTATAAATCTTTTTGGGAAATGGGGTTTGACCCAAATGGGAATTTTAGGGGAAATTTTTGAATTGAGAATTTGGTTTTAAAATGGTTTTACAAAATGTGAAATGGGTTTTCTAAAGAATATTTTAATTGGATTTTATCCATGTTTCTAGTGGGGGTAAAACAGAAAATGATGCCTTTTCGTAACTATTTTAAATAGGTATTTGACAAAGTTTTTTAAGGAAAAATAGTGATGACTGATTGAGAAAGTTTTTTTACAAATAACTTATGAGGATGATTCCATATTTTATAAAACTTATGTGTTATTCAACACACTCAGTATTCTTTTTCTGGTGTGTACTTGTCTCGTGATAATGCATGTGTTATGTGAATTTCTCTATGAGAACTCGATTTCTAGTATCAAAGTATCACTATAGTCTATATGGATGTGACATATCCTTGGAGGGTTGAGGTGGGTGTTGGGACATGTTAGGGATGTAGGAATAGGTCTTGAGGGATGAGTGCACTGGTGATGAGATAGTGATCCAAAATATTGGTCAAATACCCAAATTGTTAATCCATTTGTGTACTGACTATATAATTGTGATAAGCAACAAGCCTAGTGGGAGAGTAGGATCATGAGGCATATCTATTCCATGACTGAGATTATTAGAATGACTTTATTGAGGAGGATTACTGACGGACCCTAGGTCACCCTGAGATGGGGGGTGAATCAGGGTGTCAAATGTTTCTTTTTTTGGTGTATCTTGTTACCATGTTGGTAGGAACGTAATTAAACCAATATGATGTATATGTGAAGTAATTAAAACATTATCATGCAAAAGGACAACACAACACTTTTACTTGGTTCACCACTAAGGGATACATCCAAAGAGCATATTTTGATAGGTTTCTGATCATACCTAATTCCACTAATCCTCACTAGTTGTGGATTACAAGGATCGGGTATAGTCACTCTGTCCCAGGCACACTGCCTTTACAAATGTTCAGGGATAGCTCACTGTTTCTCTCGGATCACTTCTGTTGACTCCCCATGGATCACTACCCAGGGTGAAGACACTTTCAGTTTATGAATGTGAAGGTCCCTTCAATGTATAGGAACTCCTGTTCAGAATGATACTTTTCTTGCATCGAGGTCGAGAGTTGATTCTCTTTAACGTTTAATCATCTTCTCCATTAAAATATGCAGATGTACTAAGACTTCTTATTCTTCTTCGTCAGAATCAAAAAAAAATTCTGATTATTAAAACACTAAAAAAATCTCACTATGCATCATCATAATCATCCATTCTACTTCCATGTGTGCTTGTGACCACGCATGTTCCAATTTAGATATTCTTTTCCTATTTAGTTTTTTACACACGTGCACCCTCGGTTTAGGATGCATCTCTTCAATGTATTCACATATTCATGTGCAAGCATTAATTTATGCACTTTCTCTTCTACATTCTAGTGTGAAGGTCTAAATAGATATGGTTCCTTTAAGAACACATGCGGCCTCCTTTCCCCTTTGATTATCACTTGATTCGGATATTCTTGGGATTAAATTGTTTTCTTCTTCAAATCATGCATATGAATTTATGCACTAACTTCCCATTACTAGGCACATTCTTTTCTTCTCCCTTTATCAACACACACACTATTCAATTTGATTTGATTAATGTTATGAGCATGTTATTTTATTCAAAATTCAATATGTTTGTTTGGGTGTCCCTTATCTGCACCTACTTCTCCTTGGGTTTTTTAGGATGTTCTTATTTTCTTTATTCACAATAAGGGTATGGAGTTTTTCTATACACAGAGTGTGTAGGTGTCCCTTTAAAACTAGAATAGTTCACAACTCCTCTTTATGAAAGGGATATGCGAGCTTCCTTCTCATAGAGAGTGCGAGCCTCCTTCACGTACCGAGTGGTATGTAGTTCTCCACTTCTTCGAAATAGAGTTGGTTCATGGGACCTTCTATTTTCCGCACCAGAAAAGTATGTGGTACCCTTTCCTCATGAACCTAGAATGGTTCATGGGACCTCTCTTCATGAACCAAGAATGGTCTGCGGCTCTCCTGCCTCACATACCAAATCAGTATGCAGTTCCTTTTTTTATGAACCTGAGAGGTCCGTGGAACTCCTTATATTCATGGAACAAGAGTGGTTATATGTTTACTCTTTAAGAACATAATCGATAAGGAGAATACTCTTCATGAACCTAGAACGGTTCACGGATCATGAATTACCCTTCATGAACATGAATATAAAATAAAATATGTTTCTTAGAATAAGAGATCCTAAAAGTCTTGGAAGTAGCAACCCCTTCTCGAATCATTCGGTCTTTTTTATATGTAGATATCAGATATTTTTCATATCCAAAATCCACACGATACGCTCTTCAAGATTCTCCCTTGAATAACTGAGATCTTTAATTCTTTAATATCTTCAAACTGGCATGGAGATTTTCCACATACATTGGATGTTTTCTTTTTCAAAATCTCGGCCTTTTCACTGATCTTCCATGTATTCGAGATGGAATATATCAATTTTTGAATCCCTTATTGATTCTATGTGGCCTTAGAAACTTCGTTTTCCTCATCCAATCACTTGGTCTTCATTTAATTATCATGCATGAAAATGTAATTGCATGCATGTGTTTGGAGAATCTATACAATCATTGTGGTCTTGAACTGATCTCAATTGATGCTCGAAGTGGTGAGATCTTTAGTCGGCTTGAGCACTGGTTCGTAGGTGCATGCTGGTGTCCGGAAGTTGTAGAAACTCTTGATGAAGGAGATCAGATGATGTTGGTTGAATCATACACGGTGTGGGGATAATGAATGGATCGGATTATATCAATGGACATGGGAAGAAATGTGTGGAAGAGATCACGGGTAAGATCAGATGGATGGATTAGATTATATTTTTCATTAAAATCTTCATCCCACATCGAAATGGAGATGCAAAAGAGTTATTTTTTATCAATTAATTTGTGCAGCCTTAGCACCAGATTACTCCTCTCCCCCTCTTGTGTCGCCCTACATCGGTTCTCCTCGAGTTCACTCCTAGTACCCACTATGCATACCCTGGGGCTTATACATGGCCCCCATGCACCTCCTACGGGCTGGCCTGGCTAGCCAAGCTGGATTCCCCATGGGTGTGGTCAACCCATGTGGTCTCACATGAGCCTCGAGTTAAGGTTGGCTGGATGGCTAGTGGGATGGCCCTATTTTTTAGGTAACGCTTATTAAAATACATAGTAGAAAACTAATTATACATCAAAATGCATGACCAATTTCTATCTCAAACCCCATACATGGCCACCTTATAATTCCAAGACTCCTCACACCCTCTTCTTCTCCTTTTCTTTTAATTCATCCATATAATAGTTTGGATCAGTGCATCAATCATCTGAATTCCATTATCCATTTCACTTAGGAGAGTTCTTTTATTCATGTTGATCATCATTGACACTCATTGTCAAAAAATACAATCTTCACACAAAAAGTGGTCCCAACAATATCCCCCTTTTTGTTTGTTGTCAATACTTCAATGTTCTCTAAAATGATCATGTCAATGTCCAAATGGGAGTCGTCTATATGCACTCTCCCTTTCACTTTGAAACTATTATTTCACTTTCTCTACCCCTTATTGACAAGAAATACAAAGTTTATCGTATAGAGGGTATTAGTCCATACTTAAGAAATTATTCCATCAATAATTTCACTCTATTTCTACTTGATAAATGATCTATGTAGAAAAAAAGAGGATTTGATCTAGACAACAATGATTTCTATTATCCCCTAATCATAATACCTCATTGTGATGAGAACTCATTTACTAGTCTTCAAGGGCCTTTCCAATTTTCTTATGTCACCGATTGATTTAGTTACTCCCCTTTTTTAAAATAATTTTTATTTTGAGTAACTGAGGAAGAGAGTTTGAGAAATAACATATCTTTTCCAATGTAATGATCCTAAGACAATCTTCAGAGTAATTGAATTTGATACAAACTGAAGTTGATACTAATTGAAATAATAACACCGGTATCTCTTTTATGTGTCTCCCCCTCAAGGGAATACTTCTCATGTTCTCCCCCTGAGTGCTTGATTTACCTTCAATTCCCTATAAAATTAGTGGAACACTCATAGTGTTAAGGGAGTAAGGTGGATCTTCCTTACTTATTCAATACGAGCTGGAAGGATGAGATGATTTTCTAAACCAAGAAGCTTTGTTTACTCCACTCCTCACACTTGTACATTTGATCATAAGATCTGACTTTTGGTGTGTAGACCTCAATATTTCTTCCATCTCTTTGTGTTTGATTCATCTTTATTCAAGATATTTCAAAGCACTAGAATCTTCTGTGCAACCTTCATCTTCCTAAGGAATTCTTCTTGGGGTGGAATAAATGCACTTCAATTCATAACAGTGTGGTCGGCCTTGTTACTTCTCACGCATAGGACTTCTCTATATTCATGTGGAATTTTATTATTTCCTATTACACTAGCCTTATCCTATTCATCTCCTTTCAATATCCTTCTTTCCATATCTTCAATCTTGATAACCAGTATGTCATTGGGAACAATGGCAGTAAGTTTGGATTTTCTATATGGACTCTTCAGAGTGTCATCATTTTTATGAGTTCTTTTTGATGTACCTATCTTAAACATCTTTTATTTTGAATCCAAGGACTTCTCACCTTTCCTTCTTGGAGTCTTCATGGGAGAATTTTCTTTTGCAACAATCTTTGTATTTCTCCCCAAGGTAGATTCTTCTTTCTTAGAGGGCTTTTGTTATCTTCTTTTCTTATCAACTCTGGAAATTTGTTGAATTAATCATGCTCTATTCTTGTGACCACTCCCATTTCATACATCACAGATGTTTTCCATCATTACAAATATGTTTGTGTCATACAGATTCTTCTGGATTTGTTGATTTTTCTTTTTCTTCTTTGTTTTTATCCCTTTTTATGTAGTCTTTATATGTTCTTTTACATTTAATGAATTGTACCAACAATATAGTGCACAATTCCAAAATATTTTTCAGCACCAACATTGACACAAAAAGATTTTCTTCTTGATATCATTATTATAATATTATTGGTCCTTCTTAATGTGATGTAATCCATCTGAGGAACCATATTGTAGCTTCTTCTTCCTATCCACCCTATGCATGGTGGTAGGTTTTTTCTCCTCACCTTTCCTCATCCATAATTCTTTAAAATTTTTATTCCAACCTATAATTTCAGTATAAACATATTTAGAAACAATAGTACAAGTTGGTGTGGATGGTACCTCCACTTTCTCAGATTCTAATGATAGATAAATGAGTGAAGTCATGATCTTCTTATCACATGTTATAGGTATTTTGATAGTAGAATCTTCCAGTGTGAATTTAATGGAAACATACATTGTTTCTTGGGATGGATAATCAAGAGTTATCATAATATTATTGTCACATGTTGGAGGTATTTTAGCTTTAGAATCCTCCAAGGAGCATTGAATAGCTGCAAAAATTGTGTCATTATTTTTTAATGTCTCAATATGTATCTTCATAAGATTGGTCAACTGGGATTCCAATTTTAGACATTCCATATTTACGAAGCTCTTATGATCTTCAGTCATGATCATCTTTTCATCACAAGATTTTTTCAATCTTTCAACCCAATCTTAATGCATCATAACATTTCTTTGTAACAAAGAGTCAATATCTTTGTTCTTCATTGATGTTTCTTCTAAATTTAGAACCTTAACTTTAGTGTTCTTTTTCAGCACATCTTCAAATGTATGGATATTTTCCTCTAGAGTCTTACTCACTCCATATTTCTCTTCAAAGGCTTCAATACATCTATTGAGCTTTAAACATTCAAGAATTTTTTATTCCAATCCCTTTTCCACATTATCAACTTCTCTTTCCAGTTGGGTGATCTCAACCTACATACGTTGAAATATTATACAAAAAACTGCAATTCATTCATCAGAAATATCATGCAGATATGTTCTCAATTTCTCCATTATAAACTCATGTGATGTAAAGGATTAGAAATTGTCACCACTTGTGTTGGGATCCTTTCTTTTGGTGGAAACCTGAGCAACCTGCTCCTTACATTCCAAGAATGATATTTCTTCATTATTAATAAGTCGTGGAGAATAAGCTATTGCATCTTATTTATGTATGACGTACTTCTTCAACTGTTTCTTCTCTCTTTTTTCTATTCATCAAGGTCTTTCTGGGTATAGACTTATGTTCAGAGATAACTAAGCTTTCATCAAGATTTCTCTTCATTATTTACTCAAGAATAAAAAATTAAATCCTATTATGGATAAAATTACCAAGGAGTATCCAACATACGTAAACCTTTTTCCATATGATACCAATTAAAGGACCCTAGGTCACCCTGAGAGAGGGGGGTTGAATCAGGGTGTCAAATTTTTCTCCTTTTTATTGGATCTTGTTCCCACATTGGAAGGAACATAATTAAAATTTAATGATGGATATGTGTAGTAATTTATATATTCACATGAAGAACGACAACACATCCCTTTTACTTTGTTCACCACTAAGGGATACATCCAAGGAGCACATGCCGATAGGTTTCCGGTCATACCTAATTCCACTAATCTTCACTAGCTGTGGATTACATGGTTCAGGTACAGTCACTCTTTCTCAGGCACACTGCCATTAAAAATGTTCAGGGATAGTTCACTATTTCCCTCATGTCACTTCCATTGACCCCCCTGGCTCACTACCCTAGGTAAAGTCACACTCATTTTATATACATGAAGGTCCCTTTAATGGATAGGCATGAAAGTCTTTGTCTCTTGTTTACCATGAGAATTCGCTCTCATTGAGGTCCAGAGTTGATGATCTTTAATATTCAATTGTCTTCTCCAGTGAAACAACCAGATTTAATAAGACTTGTTATTCTTCTTCTCCAGAATCACAGATTCTTTTCTGATTATTCAAACATTGATAAATAGTTCACTAGGAATCATCAGAATCATCCCTTGTTCTTCCATGTGTGCATGTGACCACGCATGTGACAATTCATATATGCTCTTTCTCTTCACATTTTTACACATGTGCACCCTCGGTTTAGGTTGATTATCTTAAAAGAATTCACATATTCACGTGCATGCATGAATGCATACACTTACTCTTATACTTTCTTGTTTGAAGTTCCAAATGGATATGGTTCTTTTAAGCACATATGTGTCCTCCTTTCTGTATTTCTTTTCACATGATTCATACATGCTTGGGCTTTAATTGTGTTCTTCTTCAAATCATGCATACTAATGCATGCATTCACTCCCCATCACCATGTATATTTTTATATTCTCCCTTTCTCAACACACACACAATTCACTTTCATTTATTTATAGTTATGAGAATGTGATTTTATTCAAAATTAAATGTGTGTAATTCGGTGTCACTTATCTACCCACACATCTCCTCAGGTCTATTATGATTTTATTTTTTTCCTCAATCAAATCAAGTTTATGGAATTTTTCTTTGGGAAAAGTGTCTAGGTCTCCTTTGTGAACCATAATTGTTTGAGGATCCTCCTTATACAAGGGATTCATCAGCTTCTTTTGAACAGAGAGTGTAGGGCTACTTTGTGTACCAAGTTGTAGGTGGTTCTTAACTTCATCGAAATAGACTCAGTTTACGGGACCATCTCTTCATAGCACCAGAACATTACGAAGTACTATTTCCTCACGAACCCAGAATGGTTCATGGGACCTCTCTTCGTGAACCAAGAATTGTTCTCGACTCTCCTGCCTCATGTATCTAAGCGGTACGTGGTTCTCTTCTTCCCAAAACATAGAGGTACATGTAACTCCTCATCTTCACAAAACTAGAGTGGATTTCTGTTTACTCCTCACAATCCCAATCAGTATGCTGAATACTCTTCCTAAACATAGATCAGTTTTTTGATCGTCCATGCCCATTCTTGAGCATGAATATCGGTGAAACTCTGTTTCTCAGAATAGGAACTCTTAAAAGGCTTGGAATCAGTAATGCCTTCTTGAATCGGTGGGTCTCTTTTTATATGTAGGGACTAAATCTTTTCTACGTCCAAAATATGCACAATACGATCTTCAAAATTCATCCTTGAATAATTGATATATTTGGTTTTTTAATATCTTCAAACCTGCATGGATATATGCCACATATGTTGGATTTTTTCCTTTTTCAAAGTCGTGGCCTTCTTGCTGATTGTTCATGTATTCAAGATGGAATGTGTCACTTTTTCAATCCCAACTCGAATCCACGTGGACTTAGCAAATTCGTTTCCCTCATCCAATAGCTTGTTATTTGTTTCATTCACATGCATGAAAATTTAATTGCATGAATGTGTTCGTAGCATCCATATGATCATTATGGGCTTCAAATAAGCTCAATTTATGCCTGGAGTGGTTATATCATCATTTGGTTTGAGCACTAGTTCATAGGTGCATGCAAGTGTTTGGAGATTGAAGACAACCTCAGTGGAGGAGATCAGATTATGTTGGTTGAAACATACGTGGTGTGGGGAAAATGAACAAATCAGATTATATCACTAGACACGGGATGAGATGTGCAACCGAGATCATGTGTGGGATTAGATAGATTACTTATATTATATTATTCATTAAAATAATCATCCCACATCGAAATGGAGACATGGAAGAGCTGTAGTTTATCAATAAATTTGCACGGCCTTAGAGCCAGATTACTCCTCTCCCCCTCTGGTGCCACCCAACATCGGTTCTCCTTGGGCGCACTCTTAGAGACCACTATTCATACCCTAGCTGGCTGGTCTAGCTACCCCGTGGGCATGGTCAACCCATGTGGTCCTCCATGAGCCTCATTTTGAGGTTAGTAGGTTGGCTAGTAGGTTGGCCCTATTTTTTAGGTAACTCTTAAAAAAAATACGTGGTATAAAACTAAGTATGAATTGAAATGTATGACCACTTTCTATCTCAAAACCCATTCATGGACACCTTTCAATTCCAAACCTCCTCATGCACTATTCTTCTCCTTTTCCTTTAATTCTTTCAAATAACACTTAGGATCAGTGTATAAATCATTTTAATTCAATTCTCCATTTCACATAGGAGAGTTCCTTTTTTCATGTTGATCATCATTGACACCCATTGACAACAAATACAATATTTATACACAAAGTGGTCCCAATAATTTATTTTTCATGAATTAGTATCTCTCCTTATATAGGCTTGGGTTGAGACCATGTACCGTGCAGGGGTGATTAGGGTTGGTTAGAAAAACACCTATGAGATTTTTTGGATCAGGGTATGATGTGATACATTGATGATGGACCTCCTTGGAGTGGGAAGGGATGGATTGAGGCTTTTGGATGTATGATTTTTCCTTTTTTCTCTTAGAGTGGGTAACGGATTGGAAAATTCATTACCAATACTATTTGGGTTTGGCATAAGACTTGATGAAGGCTTGACCGATGACCACCCTTGAGCGAGAAGGGATGGGTCAGGATTTAAGGACACCATACCTTAGGCCTTCAAGTAGAGGTTATGACTTGACATAATACCATACCTTATTCCTTTGGGTTGTTATTGAGATTCAATATGATACCATATGTTACATTTTTACGAATGGGTTTGAGTTGTTTAATAGGGTGACACTCCCTTCTAACATGGAACTGAAGTAGGTATGGTCAAGTGTCATGATGGACTAATTAGAACACGATCACCTAACTTGTATGATTATATGTGCATTTTTTCTATGTTTTTGGGTGAGTGTATTTTTACTAGAATGACAACACTCTTTATATACATATTTCATGCACATCCGCTTGATCAAAATAGTAATCAATATTGTTGAGGTATTGGGGATTCCTACTAGATAGTTAGAATCACACATACCCCTGTACAAGACTTGGATTTTGATGTATATTGGTAAACTGTTCTGATTTCTCATAGGTCACTGATACAACAAAGAGTTGGACATGTGAAATATATCCGGTAGGTCATTGGGGATAATGATTTAGTAGGGTGGATTATGTGTGATTGGTCTAAGGCTAATGTATTTATTTTTAAAGTTATTATTTAACATGTATTATTCAATGTGTAATTTATTTTATATATGATTTTTTTCTTGACATGTTTATCTACTACTTCTCTATTATATATTGTTGTGTCATTAATATATTTTTACTACTTTCTATTCTAAACTATTGGCTGTTTTAGGGATCTCTATTTCCTGTCTACAATTTTTTGGGATGTCCAATATACCAAAAGGTCCTGATGATTTTTTGGTAGATTCAATCATTACCCTTGTGTCTTATTTTGGAGATTATAGTCTTCTCATTACTATTTTTGGCACTTTCCACTAGTTGACAGCCTCTGGTGTATAAGGAGACATGCTAGAATTCATGTACGAACCTCCACATGGATTTCCTTAAAGATATTTAGGTAATGTTATTACATTAATATT
This sequence comes from Viscum album, assembly GCA_963277665.1. Classification (NCBI taxonomy): domain Eukaryota; kingdom Viridiplantae; phylum Streptophyta; class Magnoliopsida; order Santalales; family Viscaceae; genus Viscum; species Viscum album. The sequence goes on along the minus strand of OY728164.1, from coordinate 1,403,504,149 downwards.
AACATAGATATTATTTAATGGTAGGGAACCTAGGATATAATAAATAATTATTTTATAAATAATAAATATTTTAATAACCATCCCAAAAAGTTACCTAAATTCGGAATTGAATTTCTTTTTGATCCACATAACCTCTTAAAAACAATATTGTGTGACTTGAACCTCACCAAAATTAGGTATCGGTTGACGGAGAAACCAACCCCAATAGAGGACCCACACCATGTAAAGTAAATCTCATCAAATGATGGAGTACCCAATTATATGGATAGACAACATTTTCTGTATGAGTAGTGGAGTTCCTATTTTTATGAATCATGTGAATGACCCATTCCCCATTGTAACCATATCACTAGGGGGTTCCCAACCCTATGTATTATTCGGTCATCATGCCCGATCCCTATTACCAGTGATACAGAGATAAGGAGAAAAAATTACCTAATTCACCTCTAGTCTTACCTCTAATGTTGAAGAGGGATCTACCACTACATTCTATGTGAAAAAAACTCATCAGATAGACTAATCACATTTTTAGATATGAGTCTCAAAAAAACTTGTCAAAAACTAGTGTGGTTGAAAAAGTAAACTAAATTTACTCTTGGGGTACACGAAATGTATCCCCTTGGGGAAAATTTTGTTATGAATTTCTCTTAACATTTTATATATGGAACTACATATATTATGTGTATAATATTGTACATTATATGTGGAAACAATGGGTACATGGTGTGTACAACTGATATCCATGTCATATAGAGGTTAGGGGGCATAGCATGCCCCATGGATGGTGCATAGAATATTGACCAAATTGGTTCACTCGGGATGTGCACTGATTTGATGATTCATGTACAAATTAAATTTAAATGATGTGTGGTACTGACCCACATGTAGTTTGTGTCTACATGAACACTTGGGAATATAGTCTATATACATTTTGAGATTGTCAGATCATGGATAAAAAGGTTGTGTACTTACATTACAGTTTATGTGTTGCATAACTAGATTAGTACCCAAGTCTCTACTACTATAACCATAAATGGTGTGTGTCACCAAATTACAAATTGTGTGATAATTTATTTATGATATATATTTATAGACCACTCAGAGGCATGCCTCCCCCCAAATATATTTCTCTTAGTCGCACCTAAAACACTACCAAATGCCTTGATTTTTTTTGTCATCATTCATAAGGAGAACAATTCAGAAGGGGTTCCCACCTATCTTAATGCCCCTTGAACTACAACTCTTTAGATTCTTCCACTATCGCTCCTCTTGAAAATAATTTTTCACTCATTGATCCTATCTTGTTATTCATTCTTCTTTGTCATACATGACTCGATTACTCATGGACCTGAATATTGATCTCTCTTTAATCCAGGCCAAGATCCAGAAAACAACTATCCATGGTGAAGTCCTTTTGTTCTGGATAGATATCATTAGGCATGGATTCCCCAGTGATGAATAAAATTGGTAGGGGAATTAAAATTTGACAATAAAAATAAAATAAATTTTTGGGGACATTTAATTTTTCTAATAAGTAAAGAAACATGGAACCACGCATGTATTTAGAATAATAATCTCAGATAATATAGAAAAAAATAGATATCTTCATACTGATTGGATCAATCTTTGGAAATGATCACGTCTATACTGGCTTCATTAGTGATCTCTTATAAATAATTTGTTTATCAGGTCCATAGTCCTCAGGTTATCCAATGATCCACCTCCCTACCTCTCTATCTTAGTCCTAGGATAATATTTAATAACCCAAAAGAGAGATTTTAAGATAAAATAAATATTCATAATTAGGTTCAACTGATATAATTAATCAATTAATTCATTTAAGTTAATTTAATTATTTAATTTTGAACCATGAAGGACTAACCATGGGAACTTTATATATGAACAATGGTTTCACTACTCCTACGGTAAACCCCATATACAAGATGCAACTATGACATCATATTTTGAATAAGAAGTTCCATTCAAGAGTAAATAGTATTTTATTCTAATCATATGATCGAAATAAAAAATTATATTATTTATGATATATTATTATTTAAAATCTATGTGGTACATAATATGAAATCATCATATCAAACCATCCATAAAATATTATTAAAAATATTATAAAGGATCATACATCAAAAATATTATTCGCTACACCTCTCCGACCTTTATGAAATTACACATACACCTTTACATCAAAACTTGGTTCATTATAAGTAATTTCATTTTTTTATAATTTCCTTATAATTGTTTAAACTTTTTTGATGAACATATATTATGGTGAAAGTCATATAAATCATGTTGTTTTTTTGGCATAACATAATATTTTCTATGTTTTTTTAATTTTTAGTAAAAATAAAATTGTTACTTCAATTATAATTTTCATAAGAAATATTATATGAAATATGTTTTTTGTTATCTTATGTTAATTTTTTACAATATAAAATTTATAATTAGTTAAAATATGTATTATGTGATTTTTATTTTTTAATAAAACATGTATTATCTCATTAGTAAAAAAGTAAACAAAAATACATTACATTATTTATTATTCATTTTAAATAGGTTTGTATTATATAATGTATATTTTTTGGTATTTTTAATGAACAAAATGTATCATGTTGAACAATTTTTAATATAACTGATTTGTTTGTGAATATTTTCATAAAAATAGAGTCCAAAACTTCTTTTATGTTTTCTTTTTAAAATCAATACACGTTATGTCCTTAAAATAAAAGAAAAAAATATTTTTTTTGAATGATTAATATTTATAAAATATTTTAAATTTCAACTTATTTTTTATATAAGATCATATGTTTAGTAAGTTTATTTTTCAAATAATTAAAATTAAAATAAATATTAATAAATTTCTTCTAAAAACATTCTTCAAAAAAATAGAATTAATCATGAATTATTGTAGAATATAGTATGTTTGAATTTAATTAATTAAGGTGTAGATACTGTTGAGTTTATATTAATGTTGTCTTCGTGAAATTATTAAATTTATATTTTTTTGTTTGATTATTTAATTAAGTATTATTTATTTATGTGTGATTTATAAGGGAATATTCTTTTTACATATGTAATATTAGATGATTTAAATTTGATTTCTTGGAATTAATGAAATTAATGTGACATGTGAATTTAAATGGGAAATAGTGGTTCTTTAGATATATTTAATTAAATGAACCTTAATAGAGAAAATAAATTTTAATATTCCAATGAACATGATTGAATTTGAATTTATTATCGTCAATTGTGGGTCATTATTGAAGGAATGTTTTGAATTCGATTTAACAGAGTGTGATTTTGTCAAATCATGGTGTATAATAAATAATTTTACACCATGGTTTTATTATAAAGGAATTGGAAAGAATAAATAAGTGTTTGACATTGATATTATTGTGGATAAATGGAGGGGTTGTTACATAGGTAATTAAGGGGGGTTTACTCTTTAATTAGAGTAAGTTAAATATATAAAATCCTTAATATGAAATAAAAAATATGTGTTCTATAAATAAAGGTGTATTTTTTAATACTCTCCCCATTGAATCTCCCTTTATTTATCAATTGGTGGTCATGGGATATTGGAATGAATTTATTGAAAGATAAATGGTTGGATGGAAAATCAGAAAAAATCAATGTATGATCTTAAGTGACGTCATTTTGATAAAAACATAGTTGAATTGATTGATAATCAATCCTTAGGGAATAATACTCTCATTTTCATCATTATATCTCTAAAATATATGAGTGGTAGATTTATAAAAACATTCACAGAGTCATCAAAAATGTAATGGATGATTTGTACACTATTTTGAATTCAAACTAAAACCTTTATCAATATATATCTCTATTGTAGTGATTTTTATAAGGTTGGGTCAAATTGTATAGTGGTCATGTTCTCTAAACCTGAGAGTCACATGAGGGTTGTTCTATTCTGCAATGGGGTGTGTTTATTGTTCACAAATCATTCCAGCCTCTTTAAAATTAGATGTTTATTCCTTTGAGTTTAAAAATCTATGGTTTATAGTGAATTATGATGGTTATGAATAGTTTTTTAGCTTATAAAGGTCATTTTAGCAAGATATTATAGATAATTATAAGGGAAGAATTTACGGTAGGAGGCTTGTATTCTTTCCTTGGTAAGTTATGAATTTATTACCTATGATTAATGTTCTTTTCAGATTCTTGAATTAAATAAGATTTCATAAAATAATTATGTATAATTTATTTCATAAAATGACGATTTATCCAAAAAATTAATAAAATAGAAAATAATCTTTTTTATTTAAATGATAAATAATGGGTTTTCATATCATGGTGTCTAATTTTCCAAAAATAGTTTTTTAATGTAAATTATATTTAAATTTAAGATATATTTATTATGGTAATATTGGAATGTAAAAACCCCTTTAGAATAAAATAGTTTATTTTTGAAATTATATTAAAAGCAAAAGAATAAAAAAATCATGCTTGGAAATAACCATGTTGAATGGTTGGAAATAATCATATGCTAGGTGGAAAGAACCATATAGATTCATCTAGGTGGGTAATGTTTTATTATAGGTTAACAATTATTATAGTTGATTTTTTCTTTATTCTATTTGATGGTTGTTTAATTTATATATATTTCTCATAATTCCAGGGATTATGGAACTATGATTAATTTGATTAATAGTATAGGGATTTGGTATGTTTATAAATATGGTTTCTTTAGTGAAAATGATTTAGATTTAGTATGCATTTATAAAAATATTTATAAGTGGTTTAATTATATATTTTTTATATGTTTTACAGATAAAATTAATTAAATGGTTTGGAAAATATCATATATATGAATGTGTGAGAGTAGTTATGAGAAATACTATTGAGTAAAGTGTTACTCACACCTACTAAAACATCTCCATGTTTGTTTAGATATTGTTTTTTGTAATAAAAGAAAGAGAAAAGAAAATACTTTTTTCATCAATGATGGATATTGATAGTTATTTTTTTATGTGATGGTGTTTTTGTAATAACTCACTACCACGAAAATACATTCTATGTTAGTAGAGAATAAAAGTGTTCCCCAACACCCACCTTTAATAATCCACATGTTTTCGACTATCACCCATGGTATAATGCACACATATAAGAGTAATTTCTCTCATAAATCATATAATAAGATGATGAAACCACTAAATAAATTCATATAATATAATATAAAACCAATCCCACAATGTATGTAATGTCATTTATAAAAAATACAACTCTAAAGGGAAGTATAACAATAAACTCTTACTTCAATAACACTAAAACCATACACAAACCCCATAGGATATAAATATCTAGAATTATCCCAAACTATCTCTAAAAGTTATAAAAATTGTGTAAATTTTTAATGGGTTAAAATAAAAACAAATTCAATAGGTTAATCCCTAGAAACATTCATAAAAATGTGGAGGATCGATATTAAAGCCTCATTGAAGATATAGTGAAACCAACTTTTTACTTATATCTGGTTAAATTATTCCCTAACCTCAATATGTATTTCTCACCAAATATGCAAAAAAGTAGTCTAAAAATATCAAAATAATATGGATGGAAAGGTACCCCACATCCACATTCACATATAACTAGTCTCCCTCACACACTATAAGAACACATCTTAGAACTCTAATACCTTACATAACCATGTAATATCATACAAAATAACCACATAATAGCCACAACCACATAACCAAAACTACATACAACATACCATTACCACATAGTGCATCATTATAGCCATATACTATATCTTTACCTCATACAAAATGAAAAAATTCATGTTTCATAAAAGATGAATAATGAAGGTCATCATCATCAAACCCTACATCCTATATAAATCCCAACAACAAAATCACATCACTCCCTCATCATCAAAACATTTTCACCAAAGACCAAAATTACATCTTCAGGATATCACATATAATAATTTCTCTAGAAGATAGATTGAGGATGGTGGATTAGTTATCTATATATACCTTATCTATTCTATATGTTTATGAAAGCATCCAAACCCTAAATACTCAAATAGGTGTCGGTCATGTTACCTGACTTGGTTGGTAATGCATAAAAATTAATTAAAAAAAGAAATAAATATAATATGTCACACCATTATAACTCAATGGTCATCTATTAGGTGAAACACATTCATAACTATAACCTAAACTAGTCACTTTATCATAGTAACTCACACCAATAATCATTTCCATATCCAATAATAAGGCTTTCCAACCATTCCATCACCATAGAAGATCCACCAAACTCTATTTTATTTCAAATTCAATTCCACTCCTACATTTTCTATTTGTATCAAATATATTATTCATTTACCAAACTTGTTTCTAGAAATTGTTATTCTATATTATCCATGTGTTTTTCATTGTTTATGTTTAATTACCACATATCATTTATCACCCTTATTAGTTTATCAGATTATCACTTCATTTAAAACATCACAGCCCAACCCATTTAACTAAAACTATATTACATTTCATTATCTCATCAACCTTAAATAATCATAAAACTAACAAACAGCCTCATCAACATAGTCAACCTATTCTACCTCTCATCCAAACACATCAACAGCAACCACCCAATGATCCCAACATCACCTCATTAATAAAGACAAAATAGCCAAAACATTTGAAGTGATTGAAACATGGAATACATATATTTTAAATAATTTTTCATAGATATACATTATATATCATGAATAAAAACACACTCCTAGAACCCAAAGGATAAATTTTATTAGATATTATCTATATTACCATTTTATTACATGGAATTGATTCAAAATATCTAATAAAATTCTCTACATATGTCTTACCCCTAAACATATTTCTACATTTAATATTGTAGGGAAGTAGTTAACATAATAACATGGTTATCTCAAATGATAAATAAGGTAAAAATAATATCAATGAGACTAAGATAACATATCATTTAATCATAAACATGTGAGAAAACATAAAAATGGGATAAATAGATAATTATTGGAATAAGATCATGAAATCATAGGAAGTGATCATGAGATATAATAGAATAATCATAGAAAAAAAATATGGGAATATATTACCCTAAAAATATCATCATAAAAACACAACATGTCCCATGACATAATAATATAAAATCATGAGAATAATACTAAGAGAATGTGACGTAAAATATTAATGTGGAATAAGAATAAACATAGAAAATGATATTAAATGTGCAGGTTAACCACTAAAACATTCATATCATAAAATAATAGACTAGAAACCAATGTTCTATAACATAATGGACTAGGATAACCACCTATGACTCGGGACATAGTTCACTCATGTTATCCTATCATGTCCCACAATAATATGATAAGATATAAAGATTTATAAAATCAATTAGGGGGATATATAATAATATTCCCACCTATCACATAATATTAAATCAAATATATGTGAATCACATGAAATAAAAAAACATTTCATTATAACCCAAGATAATAAAACAGGATTCATATATACTTTTATAAGGAATAAAAAACATCCAATTAAAAAATTAGATTATAACATGAATTTAAATAAATATATAAATACGTTTCTTATCAATAGATGATGTTATTATAATGTTGACTATATAAAATATAATAACATGTGTTCATATCAATAGTTTTCTATAGTCAGTCAAATGTTATGATTATTTAGGTAAAAACCCATCCATTAGAAGAAATAAGTTTATGGTACTAGAAAAGGAAAGGCATTGGAAGAAATTTTATCTTCACAAATCAATGTTTATAAGATAACATAAATTCATAGATGGATCAATCCTCTCATAGATATTCTATTTCATTGTAACTATTGATATTAGGAAATGTAGATAATGAATCAAGGGATTATTTTAAAATTTATAATGCCTGATAAAATCATATAAAGTGAGTAAATATATTATAAGTACCATTAAAAGTTTAAAAGATAATTTTTATGGACCTAAGTGAAAATTTATTAAAATAAAGATAATAAATTATATATGTTTTTACTATTTACTTCCTTAGATTTTACAGAATGAAAAACTATTAAAATTTGGGGAAATTAAGGGCTTAAATATCATTTTTTTTAAATGATATAATGATTGGAATATTCCTATAATAATATATTTTATTTATTTTATAACATATATTAATTTCATTATAAATTAACCATGATAATAAGATAGAAAAAAAGAAGATAAAACATGAAAATAGATTTCATAACATTTTGGATATTGTTGTCAAAAAAGTTAAACGTAATTTTCAATGTCATTTTCAAAATATGAAAAAAAATTAAAAAATATTCATCAATAAAAATCCCAATAATTAAACCTTTAACATAAATAAAGGAAAAAAACCATAATATGTATTGGTAGATACAAGATGTACTAAATTGAAAAAAAATTAACAGTAAATAAAAATTTAAAAAAACCCATATTGATAAAAGAGTTATAAAATTTCATTATAAATATGTATAAATAGAAACATGATATAAAAAGAAGAAAATATATATTTATATTTAAAAATTATAAAATAAATTATTTTGGAAATAAAACATATGTATATGGAAGGAAAATATCAAAGATATGTATTTGATGTTTTCCTTTATAAATATATATATTTATGAAATAATAATCAATCCAAAAGAGTGATTTTGTAATGAAATGTAATATCCCTATAAATAAATATAAAATATTATATGAGATAGGGTGGGAGAGTAATATATAAAACATAGAGGTACATGTTAAAGGGGTAAATTATATAACCTAATGAAGTAGAGATTCAGTCATAAACAACCTCTACACCTTTGTTAATGAATGAATCAAAAGGGAATGAATTATATAACTTGAAAATAAATTTCAAATACCATGAATAAAAATTAAAATTATAATAAAATAAGATAATAAGAACATATATACACCATATAATAGTAAATAGGCCCATAATATGAAGCATTCATAAGAGAGAGAGAGAAATGAGACATAAACACTTTATAGACAACATAATTTGTAAGGTATAAAGAATTAATGAAATAGTGAATTTTAGGAGGAAAGGGAAGTCATAAAAATCAAATATTAAATATTATATTATATTATCATATGAGAGAACATTAGATGTATGAGAATATTGAATTATTTAATCAAATAAGGATGAATATTAAAAAAAATCAATTAAAAAATATAATAATATGAATAAAATGATATTTTTGTGGAATTTATATTCAAATACATTAAAAAAATATATAATCATGAATCAAAAGAGAGATAGAGAGAAAAGTATCATCTCCATTTCTCGTTTGGTGAAATATACTCAAAATTATTTTATAATCAATTGAGGTTTATTTTAAATATATATCAAAAACATATTTAATATTTATTTAACAAATATCCATTTATCAATATTTAATTATTACTCATTTATTAATAATCCACATTTAAAATTAACCTTCTAGTATTAATTATTCCATTTTTTCTCTTTCTTATTTGATTTAATAATTTTTTTCATTAATTCATTTAAATGTGTTATTTAAATCAAAAAAAAATCAAGGAGTTGATATAAAAAAATTTTGATAGGTTTTTGGATTTCCATGATTGTTTTATGAATGTTAAGGTGATGGTTTGTAGTGAAAAAAATTAAATTCACCTTTTGAGGATTTTAAAAGAAGTTTTTTTTTACAGGTTAATATAAATATATATAAATTATTGAACTAAAAACATAACAATATTTACTCCCATTTACCACATTTTCTGAATTTAAGTTTTCTTAATTATCTATGATGGATATATATAGTGAAACCAACCTAAACCAAAACATGTTTTAATGAATGAATGAGTAAAAATATGATTTTTAAAATTTTAATATTATCTTTATGAAAGTATAATGATTTAAATAACCATCCATTAGAGTTTTGGATAGAATTTAAGAAGAGTTATGAGAAGATAAATGAATGTTATGAGTAAAAACTCATTACTTTGATGGAATTTTTCCTTCTCAAAACAACTTATTCCCCAATAAAATATTGAGGACTCCTTATTTTGACCAATGGTTTCCTAAATATAAAGATAAGTTTGAGGATGAGATTATGGAATAGATTCATGAGGAAACTAAATAAAAGATGTGTTGTTGAGGTGGAGGAGCATAGGACCTCTTATAAGTAACAATGAGGGATATTTATTTCAAAACATGAGTTGGGTAAAGGGAAAACCTAGAATCACATGGGATTTTAGTGAGTTATATAATTTCTAAATTTCAATTTAATATTTAAAAGTTAATTCCACGCCATTTTACTCATTTTTAACTCCTATTAATTAGTTTAATTTTTTACAAAGGTAATTATTTTTTTCAAAAAATTAAAATAAAATATGTACCCTATTATATAATTTAAATGTGTTGATTCCACATATGAAGTCAATTTTATAAAATATAAACTTTAAACATGATTAAAATCATTTTTAAAATAAACATGAATAGCACAAAAATTGATTTCTAGAAAAAATATTTTCTTGATAATAAATTTATTTAATAATTATTTATAACCAATTACTAATCATTTCATGAATACTATTTAATTTATATATATATAAATATATATATAATTTCATCAAAAACCTCTTTTAATGTGATATATTAAGCTCTTAAAATTAAAAAATATAGTACATTGAAAAACAATGTATTTAGAATAAAAAGTATACACATTTCTAAAATTGATTATATTTATATTTTTTATCAGTAATAAATTATTATCTAGAGGATAATTAATTATTTATACATATAAAATATATACATTTTAATTTATAATATATCGTTTAATCTATACATACTTATTATTGTAAAAACATAAGTAATAAAACATCCTTTCAAAGAATATATTATAATGGTAACCTGTTATGGTTTATTTGGGTACTAAAAATTACTTTTCTCAATGGATATATATTTCAACATATATTCATGTAGAACTAAAATTAGTATTCACCTAAAACCTTTATATTTTTTGATTTATACTAATATTTATGTTCTGTAGGATTTATGTTCATCCTAAGAGTAAAATGATTCCATTAATTTTCTATTAAAACCATAATATAAATATTATTCTTTATAATAATTATATATTAATTTAATGGTTAGTGTATTTTTTAATTTCCTCAATCAAACCTACCCAAATCAGTACTAAATTAGGTGCATACATGACCCCAGCTGTGCCACCTCATTTTCCATTTCCTTTCAACCAATAGTAGAGATCCAAGGTAACCATATGGGGAGATTATACACTCATATAAAGGTTGATAAAAATAATGAAAAGAGAAAAAACATCATTTCATAACTGTATATATGTAAAAGTAATCACTCATATTTTATAAAATGAATATTTTTTCTTCATTCAAGTAGGAATACTGTAATATTTTAGTCAATAGAGGTCAATCATAAAAATAAACTCAAAATAAAAACAACTAGTTTACCACCACCATAATAGATAAAGGATCCACTTGGGGTTTTCACTAACATTAGCCACACTATTCGTCTTAATCATATAATCTTAGGCATTAGCCATACCTAGTCTTGTGATCACAAGGCCAGCATAGGTACTAGGGTGACAGGGGGTCTAAGTAGGGTGTGAGTATAACATAGTATGAAACCACCAATAATTTTTATATCAAGTCTAATAAATAGTATACATGAATAATTTGATATTTTTATAATAATAAATAATAAAAAATTGTGAACTGAATGCATATCATGATGATGGGTACTGCCCAAGCCACATAGAAGTGACCATACATACTTTAACTAGTGTCGAGGTGTCTCTGAACATATCACAACAATACAAAATGGTCATGGAACCCAAAGTATTATTATATAATATATCATCCCAACTCAAGTCATAATCGTCTCAAGAGGCATTACATATAACCCATAAAATTACATCACATAATAAACCCCCAATAAATTTGATAGAAGTACACCTTTAGGTGGACTTACACCTAAAAAATAACACAATTTCTCAAGTCTCATCCATAGCTGTATTTACACCCAACTTGGGTCACATATAGACCAATGTCCCATATATATTTTCATTACTCCCCACCCACACCACATAATAACTCACATCAGATAATCAACTGTGGTTGGAATTACACCCAACCAAAGACCACAAAATAATACTCATTTAGAATTACTCCCAATCTATATCACAAAATAAGATTATTTTTTTCATTAAATCCAACCCAATCCATGAAATACACATATCCATACATCGATGGAAATAAACCCAATCCAACACTACATTCCATCAATGGTTGGAATTATATCCAACCTAGAACCAAAAATCCATAACCATTTATCATAATGAACTAACATTTTCCAAATTATATAATGTATTTATAAGTCACAAAGGTTATGAAACATGATAATAAACACACATGTATACCAAGATATATCAAGGAAATAAACTCACCCAACACTAGACCGTGTTATCCTTATATTATAATCCTAAAAAAATACAACAAAAGACTAGGGTTATTACCATGTCTAAGTAATTCATATCATATTAAATAGAATTATTGGAATTCTTTCCCATGTGAAACCACGATAATTATATGGTACAATGAAAAATCAAAACAACATGAGTAAAGCATCTAATTCATGGGTTGGCATATATCCAACACACCCTAAATAAAAATCTAAGATGGTTTTAACATGCCAAACCCATATCCATAAACAAAACAAAGGTATTCCCACCCAAAAAATACATTCTTATAAGGGTGGAACATCCACCACATATACCAATAAACCAAGCAAAAACTATTAGGGAATTAAAAGACCCCACATAGTCCTAACCTTAAGCCAAATTCCCTTAATAAATCAAACCCCCTACTTAGTGGAAGCTAAGAAAATCTATAAAATGACCACCATGTATTAATTAAAAAATGTTGTGTCCATACAGGTTTCACATATCAAATATATAAAGATTTAGGTCTTACCCAACGACATTCACGACCAAGGAATCATAACATAATGGTCAAATAGTTGTTATGGCCCTGGAAATTTTCATCCTGCTCATATGGTTAAAGGAAATAAATACATTTTAGTTTTAGTTAATTCACACAACGTTTTGAGACCATATATCACTTATAATATAAAATCGTGTATAAAACATAGGGATATGTTTAGGATCCCCTTCCAAAAATGGATTTATCTCCCATTCGCTATCCAGATATAAAATCAACAAACCATCATCCATCAATGTATATAGCTTGTTTCAATGAATATAAACATTAATTTATTACAATAAAATTGAAATTAAATATAATAATTAATTCCATAAATGATCCCCTATGAAAAAATAAATAATAACCCATCGGGTGATGTAAACATGAAAAAAACCTTATGCAATGAGGTGTGCACCACCCTAGGTATACACATAGACCTCTTGCATAAAAATTACACAATATCCCATCTCAATTGACCAATAAATTACATCTTAATTAATGAAAATTCTTAAATAACTCAATTAAGTAACATAACATATGTGAAAACAACATAATTCCTCAAGTATCCACCCACTCAGTACCTCTAGCAGAAAATAAAAATCAAAACCCCATCATTTAGACTCGATTCCATTATGATTTAGTGGTATTAGTATCAAATGCCTATCCCAAATCACACCAAATAGTTGAAAAGGAATAATAAGAAAATAGATTTTAAAAGTGGGGATAAAATATCCTTAATTCATTAAATAAATTTTCTTTGATCTACCATGGGAAAGGGTGCATCGAAAGGGAGAATAGGGAAGCCATGAGGGCCTATCTCTTTCCGATTTTGCACCCCTAAAAAAAGAAACCTCAATTGGGTATAATAAATGATGCGGTGGAATGAAAATGCATCCCACATTTAAAAATGGATCTTTGGAACAACAGCTACCTTATGTACTACATCAACCACCTAATGACACCGAATATATAAAAATTCTCCCTAGAACATCCAATGGGTACCTAAAGGTCATATATAGCCACCAACCAACATCACTTGTGCTCTTGAACCTTCATAACATGATTTGATCCTCTATCATCCAAACTACCACCATGGAAACATCCACCCAGGCATTTTAAATTTTTCCAAAAATTCCAATTATCAATCCAAATCAAAAAAATAAAATCAAACATAATTATAAAAACTATATTATCTCTAACTACACTGACCTAAAATAGTGCAGACCATTATACCCACCCAACCATAATACTTCTTCTCCCCAATATTCCTCCCCATGCATCACTCAAAAACCACATAGATTAATAAATCAGGTTGTATGGTCTGTATCTACATCTCCTATTATATATGATCTCATTAATACCATTCCAAAACAAATGAAATAGTTAAACACTTATGATGCCTCGTTATTTGGATCATGTTACACGCCAGTTATCCCTAAATATCTATTACAAATACATATCTAATACATAGATCTCAATGGAATGAAAAAATCACTAGTTAAAACCCTCTCATACTGATTAACTTCAAAACATGAAGACCCATGCATTGCCGCACTGAGTAACTGCACAAACTCTAGAACGATTCCCCAATCCTAGCATTATTCATGAATTTCCAATCCACCCACATCATACTTAAATTATTGATGTCACTATTCTATCCCAAACCATATCCCACTCGACACCAAACTCGAATGATACTAAAAAATTATCATCAAAATCCAAAGTACCACCCTTGAGATAGAATTTACAACATGAATCCCTACTCCATGTTAATCACCATACTATTTCACATGTACTAATACTTCATGGGTATAGTCACCCAATAGTCTATTTTATAAAACACATATACGGGTATCCCACCAGATCGTATCTCTCCATGTGGTCCTATTAATTATAAAACGTACTGAATTTATAGAATTATAACTGATAAATACTTATATTTTCATATTCTACATTCACCGAGAACAATATTATTGTTTGCAACAAAGAAACAAAAAACCACAACCACAACCACCCCTTTGTTTAGTCTACCGATACATCACCTCTGGATTTTACTAAATTATCCAAAATTGAGTGTTTCATGCTCAAAACACCAATTTAAGATCCCCATTATAAACTCTCTCTTATTATCACTCAACCAATGTGTTCATGTATGCAGTTTTCTATCATATGAGAAATGAAACCCGTAAGACTTGTTTATTATTTCTTGATGGACCTAACCTATGAGCCCTTGTCTATAGTAAATAACATTATGATGTTGTAAGACATCCTAACATAATTCATTAATGAAAATAAAATGAAACATATAGCCTTGAATTACTCACCATCACATGGATATCATGTTTTAACCCACTACAGACTCTTCCTAATTGGGAAATATATTCACCATCACATCAATACCTATATCTCTGTAATTAAAGAACTCACATAATTCCCTGTCAATCCCATTGATCCACTCAATTAGTCAAAATATCATATTATTTAATGGTAATCATCCCATATATCACATAAAAATGTTAAATCTTCTCACTCATATGATTTAACCAGCTTGTATAACCAAAAACCTCATGAACCCTTGGTCATATCATAACTGTACTATCAAGATCGATCCTCTTGCAAAATCAAGTCACTAGAAATTGGTTTTCATTGGTCAATACCATATAACCATTTCTGGAAAAACCCTAGCAGTAATTAATACTTGATACAACATCAATGGAAAACACAATTACCTTTTTCTCAGCCAAGACAAGGTTACTCAAACATTTCCACCATGGAATCATACATGATCATATCCTAAGTGTTAATTTGCACTAATTCCATGAAAATTTTATGACCCTAATTAGACCAGTGATAGAGAACTATGGATTCCTAGGCTCTATCATAGAAAATAGGCACACATTAAGGTTATACACATCATAGGAATTTCGTGGAACCAAATACATAACCCTCTCAACATAACCCACACACTGGGAAGGATTCACATAAAAATCATGAATTAACAACATCATCATGACCTACCCTCTAAAGATCATGTGACCTTAACCCATAATTTTACCAAACTCAAATATTTCCAAAAAAGTCCACAGATTAGAAAATATTATAATCCATATATTCTAATCAAAAATAATAACCCTTAATCCCATAAATCTCTAATCATGATTAGGTTGTGTCAACTCACAAACCTTGTAAGTAGAGTCAGATTCCACTCTCTTTTTTCGATCATAAGAAAATATTCATTATATACTCATGATGGTGAAAAAGTTCTCATATTGTCATAAAAAAAGCATATACAAGCAGGTGAGCTCCCTTCTGATGCCCTGCCATAACACTCAAATTTCACCATGATTAATCCTATCCCCTAGGTCCTAGGATCACACACCTGATCAGACTGTTTGCCATGAATTTCATGTATGTTAGATAAATTACCCACACAAAGAACCATAGATTCTTTCCTTTCTTACGCATGACTAATTCAGACATCACATGTACATACCATATACTAAAACCTCCCATGTTTCATCAATAACACATTTTATCCTCTCATACTTCAAACTATAAGGCATCGATGTTAATGGGATAACCCTTATTATATAGGGTTACCCTCACATATCACATCTCATTTTTAAAGTAAGAGGAATCTTATCTTATCATTATATTAATACACTCAACTCACAAAAATCCTTAATCATGTCTTATCATTGATAAGAACTCCAACAAAGTCTATGAACCATACCCTTACAGGTCACATATCACAAAGAAACCTTGAGGATTATAACTCTAAACATAGAGAAACTTATATGCCAACACCCCATCATAGGGATCATATCAATATCTATTATCCATAACCCTATAATAAACTCTCCATGGACATCATCAAATTCATACCCTCAAATAACAAACAAATGAAATAGTGGACAAAACATATTACTATTTTGTACACACAAAATAATAAAAGGGTTTCATGAAACTCAAACATGAATCAATCCCAACCTACATCTCTCATGTATAGGTATTATATATATAAATGAGTTACCTCAAAAAATAAAAAATATTAATATCAAAATCAAAATAAAAGGCAAGTTAAGTAGAATACAACCATTAAGTTATGTGGTAACATGTTTTATATGTTGGTATTGAAACATTAAGTAACTTAAATTCATACCATAAATAAGGTGTTAACCCAATATGAAGAAAACAAATATTATTTTAATATTATATGAAAATATGATGCATGAATTAACACCTGTCACCACCCCATGCCGAGAGAAAAATTAGTAAATCAATATCCCTAAAAACATCATCCTTAAAATAATAAAAATTGTTAAACCATAACATCATAAATCCATAACAACAATCTAAGATCCTTGGTAACATGTATTCCTACTCGTACAAGTGTCGATCTAGTATAAACAAACATTTTAGCCCATGGTCTGACTAGTAATATATTCTATCTACCATGTTCCCAAATATTCAAACAATGAAAAAAAGATATAATAAAGCTTTATAATGAATCCAACACAACATACCTATACCATTACCATATTGGGAGCATCACATGACTCCATACATGCCTCTCTATATGTTAAATTCTACAAAATAGTGGTGCGGGTCCAAGGTGACACCATGGGGAGATTATATCCTTGCATCATCAAAAATAAAAATATTGTAAGTTACCAAATGATATCATCACATAAAAGTATAAAAGTAAAGATAAAAAGACAGACTATGACAAATAGAATATTTTCCAAGAATACTAATAAGAATACTAAAAAATATTCCCAGATATAAGTTAATAACATACATTATCATAAAATAAAATAGCTTGGTGACCACCACCAATGAACACTAAGGTTCCAACCAGTTCTTTCCCTAACATCATCCACACTATCCAACTTAGTCATCTAATCTTATGCATATTCCCTACTTGTACATGTGATCATGAGGCCTTCTCATTTTCTAGGGTTCAAGGTTTCTAGGGCACGGTGTGAGTACAACTTGGTATGAAACCACCTAGGTGTCCCTAACATGACGATTAAAAACAGTGAATGAAAAATTTTATTTCACTAAATGAATAAATAAATAAATAACAGTGAATGTAATACAAGTCATAACCATGATTACTTCCCATGCCACCCAAAATTGACCATACCTACTTCAATTAGTGTTTGACTGTCTCTAAGCATATCATAATGATAGGTACTAGGCATGTAATCCCAAGTCCTATCACATAGTATACTATCCCAACTCAAGTAACAACTATCCCGAAATTCCATACATCCATCCCATATCACAAATTTCCCCAATGTTATCATTTCCAACCAATAAAATCAACCCATGTAATATACCCAATATATTTAGTTGAATTCTAACTATGTCAATAATTACAAAAAAAAATTAAATATCATAATTCCTTAAGTCTTATACATGGTTGGGGTTACACTCAACTCTAATCACATATCACTAAAGTCTAATCAACATTTTTCATTAAACCCAACCCACATCACATAATAACTCACATAATATAACTATCACTAGTGGCCATTAGACAAAACCTGAAACAATAATATCATCCATGGATGTCACTACACCCAACTCATATCACATCACAAATACATAGTTATCATTACACCCAAACCAAGTCACAAACTACAAATATACAACCTCAGTTAGAATTACACCCATCATAAACCACAATCCATCAATAGTTGGAATAACATCCATCCTAGAATCATAAATCTATAACTATTTAATTTACCAGACATAAAATTCACACAAATAAAATTCATGTCATAATAAAGCATAAAAACATAAAATTTACCAACACATATATCATGAGGGAACATGGGTTGGGAACTCTCCCAATGCCAAAATACCAACAACCATTGTTTGGTCTCTTGAACACACAACCTATACACTTTTCCAATTATTCTATAGGCACCCCCCCCCATATTATCCATATATTATAGTCCTATTAAAGTCTAACATTGGACTAGAGTAGATACCATGTCCCACTATGATATATTAAATTACAAAGGAATATAGTTATTTCATCCCATTACAAACCACAATCATTCTATAATATAATAAAAATTGAACCACATGGGTTATGTATCTCATTAAAGGGTTGTTAAACATCCAACACACCCATAAGAAAATTCTTGGTTGGTACTCACATTCCCAACCTATATCTATAACCATAAATAATGCATTCTCTCCCCCAAAAAAATATTTTTAAGGAGGAACACCCACCCCACATATCGATTAATAATCCAAAAACTATAATAGAACATGAATGTCCCCCATACTCTAATCCTTAATCCAACCATCCTCAATCAATGACATCCCATACATAGAGGTGAATAAATAAACCTATCAAATTCACATTATGTTCTAATTCACCATTTTAATTTCCCTCTAGGGTTAACATATCACATGTTACACAATTTGGGTTCATCATATGGCCATCGGCAGCTGGGGTATCAAAGATTAATTATCAACGGGACATCATGACCCTAGTTATTTTCATCCTACTCATACGGCCCAGAAAAATAAATTATTTTTACTTTACACTCAATCATATATGTAATTGATACCACATATCACTTTTCACATAAAAGCATATATAAACCATAAGAAGGTGTTTAGGAACCACATACTTCAAGTGGCTTATCCCCCTTTCGTTATCTTACTCCAAAATGAACCAGTCATCATCCATCAACATGATTTGTTGTCTTTAATGAATAAAAACATTAATTACTTACAAAGGAATTATAATGAATTAACATAATTAATTCAATAATTGATTTCAATGGAATAATGAATAAAAATTCAATAAGTTTCATAACTATTCCAAAATATTAAGCAATAAGGTTCACACCCCCCCCAACATCCTCCCAATCCTTTTGAATAAAAGAACCCTAATATTCCATCTCAATTCAACCATAAATTTTAAAAATATGAAAATAATTCAAGGTAGAAAGATAATTTATGTTAGAAGACACAATAACTCGAGAATCCAAACTCTTGGGACCTCCTGTGGTAAAGTAAAACCAAGTCGCCATCATTGTGACTTCATTGAATCATTTTCTAGAAGAATCAATATAAAATCCCTAACCAAAATTGAACTATACAATCGGAAACAAAGAATAGAAAAATATGATGTACAATATGAGAGAAAATAATCTTAATTCACCAAGGAATATTTATCCAATCCACCAAGCGAAATGGGGTATCAAAGGGTATAAGAGGGGATTTAGGGGTGTCTCACTATTTTTGGTTTGAAACCCCCAAAAAAGAAACCAAAATAAAGGATAATAAATGAGGGTGGAATAAAAAATTATACGTATATGCTAAAAAATTTATCATAGGAACACTGGGTACTTTGTTGTAATGTAACAGCCACTCAGAGGCCCCAAGAAGGGATCATAACCCCAAGGAACCACCATCGAGTACCTGGTGGCCCCAATAGCCATTTAACTACCCCAAAAAACCTCTTGAACCCCTAAAGAATTCATTAGGCCTCCCCCACGAGAGATACCACCTTAAAAACATCCACTCATGCATTTCAAATGAGTCTAAAAATACCAATTCATAATATATGTCCAAAAATTAAAATCATACCTAATTTTAAACTCATTATAACATAGATTTTATCTAATTCCACCAAACTGAAATATTTTATGCCATTAAAACCTCTCTAAAATAACACTTATCATCCCCAAGAAGTATCCAAGGAATCTCCCAAGAATTGAATCAATCACTAAAACTATATTATTAGTCTTAATATAGATATCATATTGGCTATGATTATGTTGATACGGTGTCTAAACATGTGAAAGAGATCCATAACCAAGATTACTCTGTATATGATCCATCAGACATACTATTCATTCCCTGAATGGAATGCACATATTGATATATAATCTATAGCTCCCAAACATGTTAAAAATAACTATTTTATACTCTTATATAACTGACTGCCTTTAAAACCAGATGACAAATTCACTATAATATTGAATAACCTCACAAATTCCATGTAAAATTTCAACTCTAAGAATCATTTTTGAATTTATAATCCACCAATGACGTACATCAACTATAAAAAATAATAGCCTAAACCAGACCATCGCCCACTCAACCCCACACCCAAGAACCACTTGACCATTCTCATAAAAATCCAGGTTCTTACCATAAAACCCCACTTAGAACATGAACCCCCACTCCATCATGTTAGTCATCATACTCTCTTGTAAGAACCTACACATCATTTTCTTAGTCCACTAATAAATGTTTTTCCACAAAACACATACTCAAGTATCTCTCTAGGCCATAGTATACAACATATTCACATAAATTTGCAAATTTAATCAAATTATTGGAACATCATTGATCAACACCCATATTAAGGTATTTTCCAACCACTTGAAATAATCTAGATGCTTTCATCTAAACATTGATGTAAACCCACAACCACTCCAGGTTGATTCTTCCAACACATAACCTCTGATATTTTCCAAATTCTATTAAAATGATAATTTAATGATAAAATTACAAATGTGTGTTCCCAACTACAAAATACAAATTATTCTCACTCATTATATAAGATCCGTCCTAAAATATACTAAAATCTGAGGGATGAAACTCATGAGACTCGCTCTTACTTCTTAACAAAACCATACTACAATCCTATATTTGTGGTCTATAATATCATTGTGTACTCTGACAGCATTTCAAAATTTATCAGTGAAATTATTCCCAATCTGATCTCGACCAAATGAATATTATATGGCTCCTTTATTCAAACCCCATGAAGACTCCTCCCAATTTCATAAGAATGTTATCATATTATCATTTCCTATATCACCTCATTTGAGGAACTAACCAAATTCCATATCAATATTAAAAATCCACATATCCTTTCAAAATTTCTAAAGATCCAACGGTCATTATGAAACATCACATATATATAAATTTATATCTCATATGTTATATGACTTGATCAGATGCAATAACCAACCACAACTTAACCCCTAAGTCATTTTATCATTATACCATCAAGATCAAACCTCTCACACCAATCATATCACAATACATTGGTTATCACTGGACAGTCAAATCTTACAATTTCTTGAGAAACCCTTTCTCCAAAAAATACACAATACAATATTAGGGTAAAAAACCCTTACCCATTCCTTAGCTAATAAATAGTTCCTCTCACTTTTATACCATCTCATTATACTTGATAACAACCTACATTTGATTAGTCCCTAAATTCTATCAACACCTCATGAATAAACTTCAATTAGTCAAGGAAAACTAAAAATTATTAAACCTTGTCGTAAAATGTAAGAACCCATCAAGTACTTCAACATCATATGGATCTTAAGAGATAAAATGTGCACCCTTCCCAAACTTAACCGCACATTAAGAAGGTATAACATAAAAACACCATTAATTAACAATATCACCATGACCTAACCACATAAAGACATATGATGTTTTCCCCTCAATCTCTCAATCATATATATTTTTACAAATATCCACCAGTTCACATTGCCCACAAACCATCCATGTTGATCATTCCTAGCCACCATTATTCTCATCGATCTCCAACCATATTTTAGTCATGTAAACTCACATACCGTGTATATCTTATAGAATTCCAATATTATATTTACACTATAAGATATTATTCAAAGAACCCTCATGATTGTTTATAACAGATCTCATTGTCAAAACAACGAATATCCAAGTAGGAAAACACACTATTGTCATCTTACTATACCACTAAACACACACCATCATGAGCCATATCCCATCAGTCTTAGTCTCACATGTCTACTAAAATAGTTAACCATAATATCTATTTGTGTCAGACATATTCCACATATAAGTCACTATTTTTTCTTTAATTTCCAACACGTAGAAAATTAACCCCTTATAAACTCATACCATATACTATATTTCACCTCCCATGAATTATCCATAACATGAATCATCTTATCATGATTTTATTTAGGAATCATTGACATGCTTAGGCTAACCCGAATTTTCTAGGGCTACCCTCACATATCATATTTCATTTTATTAATAATAGGCAAGGTTACTTGTTATTATGTTAGTCTGTTCAACTAACCAATATCCTCAGTTGTATCTCAACCTTGTTAGGTCCTATGTCCTAGTCTATGAACCAAACCCCTATAAACCATAGCTCACAAAGCACCCTTGATGCTTCTATATCTAAAAATCGAGCAAAACCATATATCAACACCCCATCTCAAGGAACACATCAATATTAGGTATCCTCAATACTATACTACCCACTCTAGTGTCATTATAAAAATCATACCCACACACAACAATAGAATGGTAGCAGCAAAAAATGTCTCTCTACTCACCAAATGTCATATAAAATAATCCTTTATCATAACTAGGACATGAATCAAACCCTTCCAACCAACTATCGAGACTAGGTATCAGATAAATAAACGATAAACCTCATCAGTTACTAAACAATAACAATGTAATCAAAATACTAGTCTATTTAGGTTGAAATCTACTATTAAGTAATATAAGAAAATGTAATGTCTGTTTTTGTTGGCCCTCTAAACAACTAGACCTCAAACCATAATAAAATTTCTCAACCTCAAATAATAACATGAATATCATGTGTTTCTAATATCAAAATATTGTACATGATTTCTATCCCCTTTCTACCATGAGATAAGATAAAAATTAGTAAAAACATAACACTAAAAACATCATACTCGGTATAATCAATGTAGCTCAACTATAATATTAAAAACCCAAAACAAAAATCCTAAGTCCTCGGTAACTTGGATCTTTACTCATGAAGGTTCTACCTAAGAACAAAAAAAACATTCATCCCATGTTCGGACCATCCATATGTTTTATATACCATATATATAATTATTAAAATAAAGAAAAATATATACAATACCACTTTGTAGCATCCCCATCCCAGTCTACCTGAACTGTGACCAAACTTAGAGTCTCACATGAAATCGGGCATTCCTCCCCATATTAAAAAGATCTGTAACTAGTAGTGAGGATATTAGGTGACACCACAGTGATTCTATACCCTCATATCAAATTAGATCAAAATAATGGAAATAACTAAAGTAAATCATGACATAATTGTATAAAAGTAAAATTGTTGACTCAGATTATACCAAATGAAATGTTATAGAATAATACAAGTAAAAGAACAAAAATGGATTTATCAATGTGTTTTAAGAAAAAAATAATCTCAAAATAAAATAACTAAGAGAAAAAAACCGTGTAAGGAACCATATCTATCTAGTCTGATATTTTGTGGGTTTCTGAAACTTGTGGTGTTCAGAAGAGGCCTATATAGGGTCTCACGGTGTTGGGATGGTGAAATATTGAATAAGGGAGAGTTTATTATGTGTAAGTATTTCACATCATGATTGTATCATTCATGGATTCTGTGAGTCGGGTTTACCGAGTGAATCATGATTTGAATTAATTCAAGGTTAAATTGTTTGTGGTGATGTATTTTTAATAGGCATAAAATCTGATAATTTCATGACAAAAAAGGTTTTCATACTTTGAAAATATTTTGTGAAGTGTGCCATTAAAAGTAGAAGATACTAAATTTTTCTCAAATCCAACCACTTTCTCTCAATTTCTAGGTGATCCATAGTGGTATCTTCAAGAGTTTCAGAATCTATTCAATATGGATTAATCCTATACTTTCTTCTTCATTACATCCTTATCCAAGACATGTTCTACCATGTTCTATTTTTATTCTTATATATGAATCCCCCAACTTATTCTTACCATGAGATGGTGATTTCTCTCCATCATTCTAATGAGTTTTTCTTGTTTTTTATTGGTGTATTTATAGAAATGTGTCCTTGGATGGATTTAGCTTTTAGGGAGAGGCAGTTGGGATATATGATGGTGGTATATTCTCATGTGAATAACATTGACAAATTTTAAGCAGGGGGGTCATTTTTTCTCCTATTTATTTAAGTTAAATCATAAAGATAGCATGGTTTATACCTTTTTTGGAAATTGAAGTAACCAAATAATTATTGAACTAGATCAATAAATAATTGGTTGTATTGATCACATGTTGTCACTTTCTTCTGTGATAATTATTTTACTCTTGATTTAATAGATTGTGTGCTATAAATAATGTTATTTTTATCATGACTTTATATGATATAGATTATCATGTTGTTATTTATAGAAATTTATAAATAATTTAAAGCGAAAATTAACAGATTAATTTGATTAAGAATTAAAGAATATGCATGTTTTAGTGAATCTGGTGTTTCCTATAATTTTATGATAATAAAATTGATCCAATGTGAATTTATAATTAAAAATTATATTCCTTATGATTAATGGAATTGTTAAAAAAAATTGATAATTTTTATAGTTATTAATGGTAATAATTAATAAGGAATGTTAATGAAAATGGTTCTTCTCTATGTTTTTTGAAATTGGTTTTAATTGTAAGATCATGTTTAGCTTTTTATATCTTGTCATAGATTGATACCATAGGTTTCCCATAGTTTAAACCTATGAATAATGAATATGTTAATTTAATATGGAAATAAAATCGGTTTTTTGATATAGAAAGTAGTGAGGTACTAAGTTTCCTATCAATTTTACAAGGTTGAGTGCCTTGAGTTTAGAGCCATAATAGATCATTTATGTATTAAGCATGGATACCTTATTTTAGGGTATAGATTTTCCAATTGTTTGTAGTTATTTTTTACTTTCAACCTTATGATAAGCTCTAAATGTTATATTTTATATTCAATCTGTTATAATCCTATGATGGATGAGCCTATATTCTCTGATATGGGGTAGGGAGGCCTAGATAACTCTATAATTCTAGGATATCTAAGACTGGGATAGATGATGTGATATTTGGAAATAAAGGACCAAATTATGTGGAAATGATGATGCCTATGATGGAGAGATGCACCAGGAATTTCATTTGGATGTTAAGGATAGAACTGGAGATGATTGAATGGTTTAAAACTAGTTTTACTCGTTAATGTGATGTTAAGAACTGGGACTCTCACTTATGAATTAGTTTGAAGGTAGATGTTGGGGTTTCTTGTATTATCTGTATTCTTTTCCCAGTTACTTTAGGCAGATGGGTGTTCTTAGTAACAAGTCTCTTCTTGGTGATAGCTTATGATGGTTTTCCTAGAATCCCAACATTATGGAATGATTCTAATAATGAATAAATTATTCTTAACCCATGGGGTTAGTGTTGATGGAATTAAAATTATGAAAATATGTTAATATGGAAAAAAGTGGACTCAGTTTGGATAATTCCTAGAGGAAATGATCTTCACACTAGTAATTCATGAATATATAATTGCTAGTAAATTATTTAACAAAAGTAATTGATAAAATGAAATCAAGGTTACGCACATAGTCCCTGTTAGTGGAAGTCGAGTGTCCGAGTGATGATAATTAGGACTAGGTTATTCCCATAGTGTTGTTGTGATTTATATTATATCCAATAAATTTTTTGATTTTGTACGCTACCCCACCCATGTCAGTTATTATAAATGAAACCCAATGGACTCAGGGAGGGTGTTTTTCCAACATCCTGGTGGGAGGATGTATGGATGAATTCCCCTTATGGACCTGCTCTATTCTATTGGTTGTTATATATACTAATATGAATGATGATTAGTTTTACCATATATCTGTGTATGGGGATGTGATGGATTGTATTTATTCACACACTTGTAACCCCATATAAATTATCCAATGGATTATTGTTGGTATGATGTGTATAGGTTGTGATGGCTTGAGGTTCTTAATCAATGTATGAGATATAATGGATTGAGGTATAATACCTGATGTATGATATATTCCATATATGCTATGGTTGATCCTGGAAACTACCTAGTTCATGTATACAAATATGTTGATGGTATAATGTGATTCATGAAGTCTATGTTGTGATTTCTTGCTTAGGTGTCTTCAAGAAGGTTTATTTTTGAGAGAGATGGCTTAGGGAATTAAATTTTTCGTCAGAGGAGAAAACCATATGGGAAGTAGGAAAAAGTTACACATGATATTTTATTATTATATTATATTCTCTCTTTTATGTGATGCTTGGGGAGATTTATCCATGGATAGGCTGGGAACATAGTATATATGTTTAGGTGATAGGTTATTGTTTCTGTTGTTCACTGTTCTTTAGTATGCTTTCATTATCTTCAACGTGAGAGGCTATGGGGAGGATCCTAATTTGTATAATGTTTTCACACCCTATATATATAGACCATTTATATGTCATCTAGAGTGGGTTATATATGAAGCTAGATATTACTATCTTGGGTTTTGGTAGGATATGTTTGGGCTTTATTATCGCTCTGGTCCTCACCCTTTAGTACTTTTTTTTCCTTTCAGTTGTTATAGTACTATATAAAAATGAATTTTTTTACTTAGGATTTATTCTATATGTATATATGAGTATTTTTTTCATTTTTATATCTATATTATATACTTTTTCTATATGTTTTCGAAAAGGGTAATTTCTCTCACTATATGACTATTATCCCCTCAGTTCTAGTTGCCAACATGGGGCCTACTAGAGGTGGGACTCAAAAAGTCACAATCTCCCTTCCATCATTTTTGACCCATGAGGGTACTATTTGGGGGGAGGGTTTCATCATAGATTGGTATCAATGGTTCAACTTTAATGTATATGATGAAGTTTGGAGTTTGGAATAGATGATATTACATGGGATGGTAAGGAAATATTTTCAGCTAAGTTTATTGAGCGGTTTAAACACGGGATACCCACTAATACATGGGTATTTAGGGTCTTCTATGATCTAATGCATAGAACTATAAGTTTACTAATCCTATTAAATTAATTAATACTAGTTTTATGGTAGATATCAAGGAAAGGATCAGGAATCATTCTTTTTTTTCTCTACATGAAAAGGGTTGACATCTAGATAAGTTAAAATATTAACATGATACAAATTAATTAATTAATTTTCAATATTCCATGTTTTAGGTTTAGGAGATCTAGAATTTTTTTATTCTTGTAGGTATGGCTCTAGGTTAACATCACCATCAAGTTAAAACTAGATATGTTTAGTAGGATATACTAACATATCATCGTATATTGGAGGTCGATGACAGAGACACATGGAGGTCGACACTCTGAGAGTTTATGTACTATATTCTATAGATGTATGATGGATCTATTTTAGATCCAGTTTCAAAAGACTGGTTGGAGGAGGTTGAGATAGATTTTAGTTATATCTATTCTTGAAAGGATCATTGGTTTTCATTGGCTATGACGATGATCTATGGGGTAGTGATGAAATGTTTTTTCTTGTTCCTCAAGGATCTCAAGGATTGGGAAGTCTTGCGGGAGAATATTTGAGACCGGTATAGTTCCCTTATTCTTCTACAAAGGCGGCCAGTCACCATGATCTCCTTAGCCTTTAACATGGGAGTTCAAGTATTCAATATTATAGGGTCTTTTTCAAGAACCATATGAGATATACATATGACATATTTTTAGATGAGGAGGTTAGGGTGGCTAATTTTAAGGAGGATTTGTATCTAGATATATAGTGCTAGATCACCATGTTTATGATGAGGATGTATCTTGTGGTTGTTGTGATAGAAAAAGTCACTTAGATGATGATGGACCAATCCAAATCATCATGAGGGACAATTCATTAGTATTCATCACAAATAAAAGCTACGGTCTAGGGTTCCAAAATTCTTGGAAAGAATAAAATTTGGTCAACCGGGTGTAGGTATCATCCCTAAACATCTCATTTCTCTAGGTAAGTGTCTCTCAGACATATTACAATGGGATTACACTCTTTTTTTCTTGTGTAAGAGGAGGTCATCAGCAGTAAGAGTGACCAACCTTTCAGAACTTTCATCATGAACCAGGTGTTCTTATTCAGGTTCCTCTATTGAGGTGGTTCTAAGTGATGTTTCAATAGATATTTGTTCTATTTTAACATTATTAAATAGGATATGGGGAAGATATATTATATATTGGAGATGATCCACATCCTTAGAGAGAAGAGTGCAATCGTGGAGGTGGTCATCAGTAGGGTCAAAAAGGTTTTGAAGTAAGTCTTGTTCAGCTTCATTCTTTAACATTACCAGCATTGGGTGATCCAAAAATCATTTGTGGTACCATTTATTGTTTTATAAATGGGTACACGCTTTGTTTGATTCAGGAGATATGCACTCTTTTATATCACCTACCCTCATCCTTCTTTTAAACTTTAAGTGGAGAGGATTCTAGTTCATGTGGCATATACTACACCAATTTGATATTTAGATGAGTTGTATGATGTATGTAGATACTGTGAGATAGCATTTGGGAAACACTAATCTTGGGGAGATTTCCTATTTTCATGGATATATCCATGGGACAAGATCCTCATCATGGATTGGTTGTATTTGGTGTAGGATATTATTGATTTCTTCAAAATTAAGGTTGTGTTCTATGATATTGATTGAGATTTTGTGGTGTTTTTTGCAAGAGAGACCCTTGGATAGGTTATAGATAGGTTTTTCCTTTATTCTCCTTGATTTGAAAGATGATTCTATGTTTGTTAGAAGTTCAGAAGTTAGTGTTTCTTATGGTTTTAAAAGAATTTCGGGATGTCCCTTTAAAGGAGGTTGTAACATTACCCTCTCGATGGGAGATAGAGTTTCAGATCAAGATACAACAAATAGTGTATACTATATCAATTTATCCATATAGAATTCAACCTTATGGGTTTTTATATCTTGGATTATAGATCAATGATCTATTTCAATGAGGTTTTCTTTGGTTGAGTGTGTCGCCTTAGGGTGCACCAATTTTTTTCATGAAGAAGGACGATGGTGGTTTACGAATTTTTATCAATTATCTTCACTTGAACTTAGTGATGATGAAGAA
Source organism: Viscum album (assembly GCA_963277665.1). Lineage (NCBI taxonomy): Eukaryota > Viridiplantae > Streptophyta > Magnoliopsida > Santalales > Viscaceae > Viscum > Viscum album. The sequence goes on along the minus strand of OY728164.1, from coordinate 1,403,474,166 downwards.
CTACTATCCAATTATAAAAATTGATGATTTATTCAATGATTTTAAGGGCTAAATTTGGCTCTCAGAGATTGATTTTTTGTTCAGGGTTTCATCAGATGTGTGTGAAGGATGAGGATAATCTAAAGACTGATTTCTATTATTTTTGTGCACATTATGAGTTTTCTATGATTCCATTATGTGTGGTTAATTATACATAAGTGTTTATGGGGTTGATGAATTTTATGTTCAGAGAGTTCCTAGATAATTGTTTTCTGTTTTTCATCAAGGACATCCTTATATACTCAGAATATGAGGTGGAGCATACAGAACATATGCATATCAATTTGGTAGTTCTTCATCCTGATAAGATGATTAGTATGTTTAAAAACTATGATTTATGGGCTCATGGAGTTCATTTCTTGGGTAATTTTTTGGACTTAGAAGGGATTATTCATGGATCCTTTGAAGATGAGGTGGTTGTTTCTTAGGAATCCACCAAGATAGTAGAATATTTCTGGAGTTTTTTTGGTCTCTTAGACTATTACAGGAAGTTCATAGATGATTTATCATGGGTTATGACTAATTTTTATTCCTTGACTACAATGGATCATAAATTCTTGAGGATCGACCAGTGTGAGGTGGATTTTGAGTACCTGAAGGAGAAGTCAGTCACATTTCCATTACTTTGTTTACAAGAAGCGGGAGTTCTGTTTGAGGTTTTTTGTGATGCTTTGAATCTTATCTTTCTCAATGTTCTAATGTAGTAGATTTTTTTTCAGATGAGAATTAGTAGTTATGTATGCATGAGTATAACTGTTCACTCATGATCTTGAGTAGGCATAAATTGTGTTTTCTTTGAATTTTTGATGACATTATATCATTGGTGAACATTTTGTGGTTTTTACGGACCATAAGAACCTAAGGTATGAATTCTCCCAGCATAGCTTGAACTTGTGTCAGTTCCAATGGATGGAATTATTAATGGATTATAACTTGGATATTTCATATATTTTGGGAAAGGGAAATTTATTAGTCTATGAACTGAGGAGGAACTCATGTATGGATTTCATGAATGAATTTGGATATTCCTAGTTATTAATAAAGTAACTCTAAGTGATGCATCAGGATATGGGAGATGTTACAGTTAGAGGTTCTCTTATCCAGATGATGTTGTAGTAATCTTTGATGGGGAAGGGGGGTTACTCCCAGATAGGGAATTCTGAGGTGGAGTTTTGGAGGGACCAAGTTATTTTTTATGATGTCCTTTATGGATTTTTTAGCCTGGAAAACATGGGTTTTGTTATTGGGAAGAATCTTAATTTTTCAGTGATGCGTGAGATGGATCTCTATGTGTTCCATGGATTTACATTGGTGGTACTTCTCAATGTTACAAATATGTACTGATATTGGAGATGTTAGTTATGGTTTTCTAGGTTTAATTGTGCAATTATAGAGTTATTTTCTTAATGTTGGTCTTACAAAAGGTAAATGCTTAGTACTATGTTCTTGGTTGTTTTTTCTAGCCATTAGATTTTCCCCAGTAAAAGTTGGAGGACATCTTGATGGACTTCATTTCTATTTTACACCAATCACATGGAGTCTTCGATGTTATATGGTTGACAATGATCATTTAACAAAATCATCCCACATTATATCAATCAAGGATTCAAGATCACTCAAGGTCTTTTTGATTCATTATTTAGAGGAGGTGGTACAATTCTATAATTCCCTAAGGGTGATCACCTATGATTAGGTTCATTATTTAACCTCCAAGGTGTGGAGAGGTATCCAACTTTATTTGGGATCTCATTTATTTTTAAGAAGTTCCATTGATCCATACATGGATAGTCAGACAAAGTGGGTCGTCCAAAATCATGAAGACATTTTTTGATCTTCTGTCCTTTATTTTAGAGGTTTTTTGGATTATTTACCTTCCCTTGGTTGCTTTTTCTTACAATAATAGTACCCATTCCCCCATTTTTATTGTTTTTCCCAATATTTTTATAGATAACCTTGTCATTCTCCATTTTTATTGAGTGGGGATGGAGAGGTAGAAATTATCAGGTTGAAACTAGAATAGAATACGATGTAGATGGTTCAATTAAGTCATCAAAGCATAAATGTTTTGTATTATTGTCAGAAATACTATGAAAATCATAAGAGTAGACTCTGTAGTTTGATGTTATAGATCATTTGTTCTTGAAGGTGACTCATCGACATGGGTAGTGAATGTTTGGTCATGAGAGTATGCTTTCTCCACAGATGTTTAGGCATTTAAAGTTGTTGGCTCATATTGGTTTTTTGGTGTATCAAATTTTACTTCTCCTATAGATAATCTGAATACATAATGTTTTTAAAATATCATAGAACTTTCAATACCTTCGTGATGACTGTCATGTAATTTATTATGGTGAGACCAATGTTGATGATGATTATAACTTCAAGGAGCAGACTATAGAGATCCAGGACCATCAATAGAAGGTATTTCATTGGAATTTTATTCCCTTAGATAATGTCCTATAGTGAGGAGGAGAGTATCTAGGAACATGATTTGTGGATGTGCACTTATTAACCTAAACTATTTTATCCTTATCTATTATATTGTAACTTTTTTAATGGATTTTGACCTTTTAGTTTAAGAGATGGTTTCTTATTGTTTCTTACTGTGGATTTTCTCTTGGTTGTGAGGAATATACCTTAGGAAAGTGTTTATGAGTGCATTTTTGTTGTTGTGTTGTTCCACTCTATTCCTCTAATGAGGTGGTTGAGTTCTTCTGATGTCCAGAACCATGAGAGGTAGCTATCTGGGTGGCTATTCAGAGGTCACTTTTAGTTTTCTCTATGGGTTGGGTATTGCATTATATATGATGATAATGTTTTGAGAGGTATCTAATGTAAGGAATCAGATCCTCATAATTTGATCATTTTCATGTTTTTGAAGCATGTGGTTTTTAGAGGAGTCCTAGAGCAAGTTTCAAGATGTTTGGATGCTAAAATATGCATTCTGGTGGAATTCAGGACATGCGAGGTTTTCACATTGAGAATGTGTGTTTCATAGATTATGTGGGGTTGGTTCATGGGGTGCCTCATGACATTAATTAATTCAAGGTTAAATGGAAATAGAAAACATGTTTTTCTGTGGGACCTAAAATCCAATTCTCTCATGATGTGAAAGGTTTTCATTCCTTAGAAATATAATATGTAGCTTGGCTTTAAACGATATAGCACCATGAGTTTTCTCAAACCCTTCTACCTTCTTCTGATTTCTATGAAATTCATTGTTATCACATATAAACATTTTTATTCTCTTTCATTGGACTAATAACATCCTTCTATCTTTGATATGTGGTGATCTAAGGTATATTCCCCCTTTTTCTCCCATGTTTCATTGATCTGGATCTTCCATCTTCTTATTTCCTTATGATATTGGTTTATCTCCTTCATTATAACTGATTTTTATTCTTTTTTTATTAGTGCACTTGTGGTGTGGCGTCCATGGAGGGATGCTTCAATTTGTGGGATAGGTGATCAGGATCAATGTTGTTGTCTATTCGCGTGTGAAGAACATTTATGAATTTGAGTTAGGGTATTCATTTCTTATACTATTTATTTATATTTAATCATAAAGTTAGTCTGGTTTATAAATTTAGATTATAGTGGAATTAACATAATGATTATTGAACTATATTAATATAGAATTTGTTATAATGATCACATTTTATTTCTTTCTACCATGATAATGTTTTTACACGTGATTTTCTAGATACTTTTCTATCTATGTTAGGCTTGTTATTATATCTTTTTATATAATATATTAGCATGTTGTTATTGATATAAATTGATAAATAATGTAAATCTAACATTATTTAATTGATTTTATTAATAATTAAAGAATAGGAATGTTCTATTGAATATGTTGTTTATTATAATTTGATTATAATCAAATTGATACAATTCATTTTTATAATTGACAGTGATTTCTAATGTGACTAATATAATTTTCAAAGAATGTAATGTATGTTTATGCTTGTTGTTGTTAATAATTAAAAGGCATGTTAATGAGAATAGAACATCTCTATGTTTTTTTAAACATGCTTTAATTATAATAGGATGTCTGAATTTTGATATCTTTCTATAAATTGATGACATACGTTTCACATAGTTGGAACTGATGAATAATGAATTTGTTAATTCAATTGGGAATAAAAATTCTATTTTTGATAAAGTTAAATTCTATGACATAAATTTCCCATATTCTTGATAAGTTCATGTTCCTTGAGTTTATATCCATGAAATATCATTTATATATGAAAAATGGATTCCTTGATTTAAGTCCTAGATTACCTTTTGGCTATGCTTGTTTATTTCTTGCTTCCAAGTGATGATATCAGGATGTGAGCTTCACTATGCAATGTTTTAAGTTCTGGGATGGATGAGACTAGTATAACTAATTTGATATAGGGTGGGGAGTCTTGGATTATGTTAATATACTAGGATGTATGATCCTATGATTTATTAAGTGATTTGTTGGGGGGAGGCCCATATGATGTGGAGACAGTTGATTCCTGTGATAGAAAGATGCATCAGGATATACATGTGGGTATTGGGGATGGAACTGGAGATGATGGAATTGTTTTATGTTGGGCATACACATTGATGTGATTCTAAGACCTAGGATTCTTAGTTATGTATCAATTTAATAGTTGTTGGCTAAGTTTACAATTTTATCTTATCTTTTCCCCACTCTTTGTGGCAGCTGGGTGTTTTTGGTTACATGTTGCCTCTTGGGGTTACCTTATGATAGTTTTCCTAGAGTAACAACATTATATGATGATTATGATAACGAATAAATAATTCTTAACCAATGGGTTTGGTATTTATGGAATAAAAATACAAAAAAAAAGTTAATCTTGATAAACTTTAGATTTTATTTATATTATAATTAGAGGTCATGAACTTCAAACTGGTGGTTAATGAATGTATCATTAAATAATTTTAATTGTTAATTTAATGGATAATAAAAAAATAATTTAAAGTAAATTATAAAAATAGAATAATTAAGTAATATATATATTAAATATGTGTGTGATTATTAGATATCCAGTCCCTAGTAGTGGAAACCAGACATTCAAGTGATAATAAATGTATTTGATCTTAGGACTGGGTTATTCCCATTGGGTGGTTATGAGCTATATTATTTCCTTTATATTCATTGATTTCTTATGTTACCCCAAAAATTTTGGTTTGAGTGACTAACACACAGTAGACTCTGGGATGGTGTTTCCCCCAATATCTATGTGGGAGGATAGATGGTTTACTACCCCTCTAGCCCTCTTTCTTCTCTTGGTAATTATATATGATGGTATGCACGATCGTTAGTTTTCCCATATATGTGTGCAGACGGATGTGATGAATTATTGTTATTCACACACATGTATCCCAAGATATAGTATCCAAAGGATTATTATAGATATAAATTTTATAGGATGTGATGGATTTAAGTACTTACTCAGTGTATGGGATTTGATGGATTGAATTATAAAACATGATGTATGATCCACATTATACATGATGTGGTGGCTCTTAAAAAAAATTGGTTACTATATAAGGATATGTTTAAGGGATTATGTGATGATTTGATGCATGAGGTTCATATTATGATTTCTTTCCTAGGTTTCTGTGGTCTAGCTTATTATGGAGAGAAAAGGATCAGGATGTACAATGTTGGGGTAGAGCATCCAAACAGTGGGGAATCGGGAGTATGGGACACTTGTTTTTTCATTATTATATTATATTATCTCTTGTATGTGATTCTTTGTGACATTTATCCATGGTGATTATGGTAACATAGTATACCAATTTAGGTGATGAGTTTGTTTAACTTTTGTTTACTATGCTTTAGAATTTTTTATTTATCTTTTTCATAATAGGATTTGAGGAGGATCATACTGAGTATAATGTTATTATTACCCTATGTATATATAAATTATTTTTTAGGTTAGTCAAATCATGTTGTAAATCAGTATTTATTTTACTAGATATTGGTTTTATATTATTTGTTTGGGCATCATGTTCACAGCTATCTTTACCTTTTGATACTTGTAGTTTTACATTCAATTGTTATAGTACTGTATAACATTTCATGTTTTCACTTGGGATTTCATATATATATATATGTGTGTGTGTGTGTGTGTGTGTATTTTTTTTGTTTTTGAATATATATTATCTCAATTTTCAACATGTTTTCATAGAGGGTAATGTCTCTTATTATATGATTATTATACCCTCGTTACTAGTCGCCAACTCGGGGCCTATTGAAGGTGGGACTCAGGTAGTCACCATCCACATTCCCTCATTGTCATCCTTGGAGGGATAATATTTGGGTAAAGGGGGTCTTGAAAACCTCAAATACCAAGGATACACCTAATTCAATCCTTGACATGAACCATAAAATCCAAATCAATCATCCAACCCTGGGAAACTACCCTAAGAATGCCTATGATCAGAAGGTATGCTCGGTACCAAGGTAAAAACACACCCATGAAAGGTATTAATATTGCTCAGTAGGCCGCCACCAATGATGTACCTAACATTTATAGTAAATAATGATCATAAAAAATTATCATAATCTCATAATAACTAACTAAACAACCATAAAAACAATACTTATGGAGACTATAAGTGCTTCCCAAGCCACCTCTCAGTGGCCATACCTATTTCAACCAATGTTGGGGTGTCTCAAAACATATCACAATGATACCAAGTTGGAATGGCATACCATGTTTTATCACATATCATACATTACCAATTTAGGTAACAACCATCTTAGGAGGAATCATGTCGAACCCATATCATAAATCTTTGTAAGGTATCACATATCATTAGTAAAATCATCTAACATAATACACCCTACATATTTAGTAGAATTTTCCATGTTTTGGTGTTGTACCCAACCAATATCACAATCTATCATGCCACCCCAACGATTTTCATTACACTCAACTCAAATAATGTATCCATGATAGTCCTTTGTATGTTTAGCATTACATCCAACCCACATCCAATAATAACTCACATCATGTAACCATCCTTGGTTTGGATTACACCTATATCAATACCACAACATAATTCACAATTGGAATTACACCTAACCCACAGAAAATCATTACTACATGCTTGAAAATACACCCAAAAAATCCAAATCCCACATATATACATCAAAAGTTGGCATTACACCCAACCCCAAACAATAATCTATCAATGGTAGGCATTAGACCTAACCTAGAACCAAAAATCCATCAATATTTAACATACCAAACATATAATTCTACAAATAAAATATGTTTTATAATAAGTAAAAAATGTTTTAAAATATACTAATAAAGACACATATATCACAAGGGTCGTGTGTATTGGAAACTCACTAAAAACTAGAATAAAATTCACCACTCTTTAGCCTTCAAAGCACACAACCTATAAACATGTCCCATTCCTATAAGTATTCCACCATGTTAGCCTTATATTATAATACTAAAAAAATAAAACATAATATTAGGGTACCTACCATGTCTCCCTAATCCCTATCACATTACAATGACATATGGGCATTTCATCCTATTCCAAAACACAATCATTCTAATGTATAATGAAAATAATAATACCATGGGTTAATAATCTCATTCATGGGATGAAATATGTCTAACTAGGCCCCAATTCAAAGATATATTGGTCCCCACATGCCCAACATTTATCCATAATCATATCCAAGGTATTCCCACCCAAAATAGATAATCTTTTGAGGAAGTAACACCTTCCCCACATACTAGTCAACAAGACAAATCTGTAAGGGAACAAAAATGTCCCACATTGGAGAAGCCTTAATTTTACCACCCTTATTCAATCACATACCCTACCCATAGAAGGCTAAAACACCTATATAATTTCAAATCTATCCTAATATAATACATTCATATCTCTCTATGGTCTATATATCACATGTCCCACAATTTAGGTCTAATCTATATCCATCGGTGATAGCATCCTAAAAACATAGTGATTTAATGTCATGAGGGAATTAGACATTTTCATCCTACTCATATGGTTATGGGAAATAAATTCACTTTATTTTACATCCAATAGAACATGGAAGATAGACTTCGTAATAGAATTCCCATGAAATAATGCATGAAACATTAGAGATTCCCAGAAATAACTCACCTTGAATGGATTTATCCGCCTTTCATTATCCCTCTCAAAACATAACAATACATCATCAATCAATGAAAGGTCATAGTTTCAATGAAATAATAATTTAATTAATTAAAAGTTAATTATAATCAATTAATACAATTAATTTCATAATTTATTCCCTATACATAAATGAAAAAACACACCAAGTGATAGAACCAAGCCAAAACGTTAAAAAACAAGGTGAAAACTTCCACATTCATCCACCTAGACCTCTATATAATGCCATGTATCCATACATGTGTGAAAATTCACATTGTAATTATAAATTTTAAGCCAGATATATGGGTATTTTTGAGAAATGAGTTTTGAAATGCAATTATGGTATTTGGGATATCTCATTGTTTTATGGGGAATGAGCTACTAATGGAGTCTCATTGGCTCCAGAGAGCCCCAAGAGAGGCTAGGGTGGCTACTTTAGCCTATTTTGTAGCACCCCAATGTCTATCTAGTGGGATTTTTAGGAGGTTAAATACATTCCCCACCCCCACCTAAGTTCAAGAGTAGAATCACCCATTCCTTTTTGTTTGTTTTTTATGAAATCACCCCTCCAATGTTTCATAGTTAATTCCTTCCCTCATTATTATGGGGTTTTTTATACAGATTCATGGATGATCAATGTATGATCTTCTCATTCCTCTTTCATTATTACACATTCCCTAATGCAACTAATTTATTATGTGTTTTATTTAGCTATAAACTAGTTATTTTAGTATAAAATAATCAAATCATATGATTCCTTTAAACCATTCAAACTACCCATGAATGAGACATCTCATAATTAAATTTTTTTCTACATATTTCTATAGAATCATAAAAGGTACATAATATCATAAATTTATATAGTTTTTTTCTTTAAAACTAAATAATATTAATTATTTAATGGTTCTGTAACTTAGGGCTTTTTAATGGTTGGTGTCAGTGACCTACCAAAAACAACCCACAACCTCCTATCTTAGTATCGATGTGGCATGGGGACATAGTAAGGTTTTTATGATTATTTCATTTTTTTAAACTAAATTATTAATTTTACTTGGTTATCATTAATTATTTTTTTCATCTAATTTGATATGGGAACCCAGGTTATTGGAATGGGTTCATTTCAACTTGGATGAGGCTTGGTGGGCCTTGGAAGCAATTTTTGTACCTTGTAATTATTATGGAATGATTAAAATATGATGTAGGTTGTCCTTATACTATCCCAATTGATTGATGGATTTTTTTTTATTCCTGGGATGTGATGTTAGAAAAAAACTATGTTTTCCAATTTACCATAAAATTTTTAATGATTAATTTTTTTTAATTAAATTTATATTCTCTTAATGGAATAATGTGTTGAATCTATTTTATACCTTGTACAATGTGCTTATTTCATGACCATCGATCATCTTATCCATGATTCTTAACATCCCTAGATTGTTGATACCTCTTGTGAGGGTTTAAATTATGTAAAATGAAATGAACATTATTTTGGAGGCCCTAGTGTAGGTTCCCTAGGACATTCCTTATAGAGAATGGTTGTGAGTTTGTACTAATAATCCCCGTTGGGTCACGGAATTACATTGGATTAATGAACTTGAGTGACCATGGTGTCCAAGATGAGATTTATTCCATATCTTTAGTGGGTTTCAAATGAGATATACCCTGGTTGAAAAATGAGTTCAGGCCTTGGTTATGACATGGTGAAGAATGTGATGCCCTTGTTGAAGGATGAGTTACCTCTAGCTCATAGGCATAGCCTCTAAAATTCTAAATTTGAGTGGGAGGACCACAATTAGGGTGCATAATTTTTGTAGGGTTTCTGGGGTTATGGTTCCCTATAGAGGATGGGTGTTGACTCGATATATGGTAATTGGATGATAGAACCCACTTTGGGTTTCCATGCTTTGTGTGACTGTGGGGATCTGGTCGGTTTCTAGTGTCATATTGACTCATAGTAGGTTTTATCTGTCATGGGTAGAGATGGTTATGGGTGTCACATTAGAACCCTTAAAAATTATGTGTGACCAAGGTGGTAGTGTTTTGATCATATTGTTTGGGTGTTTTTCTAACACTTTTCTTACATTTATGCTTGTACCTCTAGTCAGTAAACACCCATGGGGTAGTTCTATGTTGGGCATAAAAACACACATAGGGGTGTTAAGTGTTACTTAATTAGAAAACTCTTAAATGGGGAGCTATATTGTACTATATAAATCACCCTCTGGGATTTCTATGATATATGGCTGAGAAAAATCCAAGAGGATAGGTCTATGAAACATTACTTTGAAAACTCTCATAGGGGAGGTCAATGATGCCTAGATAAGAAAGCTCCCATAGGTGAGGCCTATGATACTATCAATGGGTAATAAATTGACATGGATCAAGGTTTGATCCATTATACTGGGATATATGTTTTGGTATCATTCCCTAGGTTTTTGATACATGATATATAAACTACAGAGACCAATGTTTAATATATTTGGAGGAATTGTCATTGTAATGTGCTCAATGAAACCCTGAAAATAATTTTAACTGGTATGGATGATCAAGATCACAAACCAAATAATCAAAAATGATATAATAAATAGTACATGGGTAGAAATTGTCCATGTTAAGTTCTTAGGGACATTCTAGAATTGGTCGAAGTAGGTATTATTGGTTGTTTATTTTATTTGTTATCCAGTTGTCATTATTTAATTTGATCATTTCACATGCACATATCATATCATATTCTTATTATGTATTGGGACACACTTGTGGTTTTTTACTATATTATGTTCTCACACAATTCTTGGTTCTTCATTTCACTTGGGTACCCAAGTAGACTCTCGCTGGGTTATAGGTAGAAGTAAAGGGTTTTTCATGATTCACCAGGATACCTTGGATGATTTTATAGAGCATAGGATGAGGTATGTATTGGAGTTGTAGTAAAGACTTATGATTTTATTTATTATGTTTCATTTATACTTGTGATCGACCCAGTGGGTGATTGAACATGCATGCCTATATATCTTCATCGCATTTTTTGGCATGTTCAATTACTTATTATTCTATATATTCTAATTTATATAATTATTTGGTTAGTTATTTATTATGTTTCACTATAATACATGTGGTATAGTCTCCTAACAACACCACCTTAGACCATAGATATTAGTTATAACCCTCTTGAATACATATAGGAATGCTTGAGGTCATGTGGTGGTCTAGTCCAGTTACTATTTAGAGTAACTTAGGTTAGGATGTTACAAAGAGGTATCATAGCCTATTTATTATTTGTCAAAATATTTTGGGGTTGGTAGATAGAAGACGTATGTATGTTCTAGATCATGTGATGGATATTGAGTTGGTGTGTCATGAACACATGTTCTGGCAGGAATCATGGGTTACTATGGAGGGTATTATTGTTGTTATCTTAAATTATTAAGACTATGGAGGGTATTATTGTTATTATCTTAAATGATTAAGACTATTTTACTTTTATATATCATGATTCACATGGATTTTTTATGTTTTTTTATATATTGTGGATTTATATGTTGAACCATAGAATAAAGAGGCATCTCATACCTTAAGATTTACAACATAGGATTCAAATAACATATAGTCCTTCTAGTGTTATATTATATTAATGATTAGAAATAAATCTATTTAAACTATTATCAAAAAATCATATAATGTTATCCCATTTATGTTCATGCTGTAATTATATTCATTTCTACTGACATGTAAATTTATATTCACTTTTGGTGGTAGGTCATAATGATCTATGGTGAGGTGATTGAAGATGAGGAAGATGATACAGTCTCGTGTGCATAGGAGGTGCAGTTACCCTAGTTGGTCATATTAGGTACATGATTTCATAGTATTAGAATCCTTGTGGATTTTTTCTACTCATGTTTAGTTATTTAATGCGTGGGTAAAAACATATATCGTGTTTTTAATATATCTTGTAATGAAATTCTACTTCACCAAACTAGTGACCATGACTCCCTTGATACAGGTATTCAAAGGGTATTACCAATTTTATGAGTCTGATAGTATTATTCTCAAGGGGTTAATTCCATTTTTAGATTCTTTTTAGAATCGGTGCTTGGTAGGGATAAAGACATGGAATGTGGTTCTTGGTACATTTTGATGTGAGGCCCTCTGAGTAGGATATGGTTTTTGGATGGGGATGCCTTTATTATTTGTATGTGTGACCATAGAAGGGTTGTATAGAACATTGAATATCATTGGTTGTTTGATATATAAGTTTTAATAATTTACTGTGGATTATAATATTTTACGGGGCTTGACCTATAGTCTTGGTGAAGGATTTTGGTATCCATGAGGAAAGACTCTAGATAGTGGTGAGATGATGGTTTGTGATTAGCAAGGGAAACCTAGATTAGGGGTTAGATTGGGTTTGTGTTTTCCCAATAAAAGTAATTATGGGTATATTCTTTTGTTTGAGATCGATTTTTGGGAGGTTCTTCCAGGTTTGTGGTATAGGCATAGTGAAGCCTTATTTATTCAGGTTGAAATCACCTTGAGTGCTAGCACATTAATATAGTAGGCACTTAGAATACAATGTAATTGAGATTGTATTTGAAGGGAAGTGCTATTTGGGTGTCTGGTCTTATAGACCTTGGATGTGTTTTAGTTTGTAGTGAGAGTTTGGGTAGATGATCATGAATTTTAATGGTCTCTAATAGAGGCGGAGCATATGGTTTTCTTGATGAAATGATGTTTCATAGATCATGGTTAGTGATTTTGGTGTATCATCCTAGTTTTGATGACTTGTGACGTGTGGGTTCATGATTTGGGTTTCATAAATTAGATGGTATATAATTGTATTCATTTTATGTCTAACTAATGTTTAGGTGATGTGATTTAGATACATTCATTACCTACTAAGATTATGAATTAATGAGAGGATGTATATGGGATAAGGACCAATGGTTTTGTGATATGTTGTGGTATTTGGGACCTTAGAGTATTATGGGAAAAGATAAAGTCCCCCCTTGGTGTAGGATACATCAGAAATGTATTGGGTGAGGTTGCATGACCAATCTAGGTTGATTGTGGTTAGGTATTGATAGGATGTGGAGCGTAACTCGGTAAGACATCCATGTTTGTGATATGGGGATCCATCAGTTGTTACACTCAATGATTGATATTGGGAAAAAATTATAATGTGGATTCAACCATATGATATTGGAGGGTGTAACCCTCACTTCTAATGAATTTCAGCAAGTGTCTAGGGTGGCATTACCATGAGTTGGGGATAAGTAGTAGGTGATGTATCATGTTACTATTCTGGAATGAGAAATATGGCCACATCCAGTCATTATATTTTATAACTAATTGATAATGGGAAATTGTAATTGGGAATTTTTTTCATTGGAGTGATGATGGATGTACCCCTGTGTAGGAAAACATCACGTCAGTCATAGGAATATGAACCTTTTGTAGGAAGGGTTGTGGGAGTAGGGAACTAAACATGGAACAATTGTGGTGGAATTGAGATGTTGATGTACAAAAAATGTGATCCATACTTTGATTATTCAGTGAATTACAAATAAAAAAATGGATGTGTGGTGAATTGAGATAATTTTTTTCCTCCAGCCTTAAGATGGAATTGAAATGAACTGAGGGTACTTTGGATTTGCAATGTGATGATGCTCAAATTGAAGAATGATGGTGAATTTGGGAGATTGAGGTTCCAGTGTTTATATAACACTAGAAGTTTATGGAGGGCATTAGTGATTGTTTCTGGAAAATCATGGGATATCTTCAAGCATAAAGACATCATTATCAGGTAAGTGGCATCACATAGGTGACTTTATCTATGTGTTCTTGAGTCACATAAACCAAATATGGTTTGGTAAGAGTTTTCATGTGTATAAGGATATAACAAGTGGTGATCTATATTGAAAGTTATTTTTCAGGTGGGATTAACGAATTTTTAGTTTCGAATGAACCTTTTGGAATTAGTAAGCATCTTCAATGATAGAGATATAGCTGGTGATGATTTACCCATATTAGTACATAATTTTAAATTTATGATATGGTTGATGTATGATTAGTGTCCTCATTCTTGATCAATTTCATCATGTTTGTAACCATACTATATATATAATTAGAACATATAATTTTTGTTATGATAGTAAATTTCCATGGTGAAGAGTGGAAGGAGTCTCAATTAACAATATGAGACAAGAACCATAGTGAGGATCACTGTGGTCCTAATAATGAATCAGAAACTGATGTGGTAATGTATTGAGATATAAGGGATATTGCACATGTTTTCCTACTGTTCTTATTATGGTTATGAGTTTTTTTCATGGTTTGATGAATAAAACATCTTAATTTTGAAGTTATTCTTTAGAAGGGAATTTGGAAATTTGAAGTGGAACACTATATGTTGATGATAAACTAATGGACCAGATATTATAGGATTTATAATTGAATGAACACCAATAATTATCAATGATGATAAGTGTTATTGTGGGGAGTTTTTAATGACTTGTGTCCGTACGGGTGTGAAAATTCTTAAGAGAATTTGAAATATTGAGTTTAGTGGTTGTGTTATTTGGATAATTTTTATTCATAATGTAATTATAGTAATTAAGATGTATCAATTTCATAATTTAGGATGAGGAATGAGATTTGGGTGGAGTATATGCGGATTGAGTGCGCACCAGAATAGGTCGAGGTGGTTTGTATTGCCTAAGTTGCGACAACTCTTCAGCTCGATTGTGGTTTTTGGAATTAGCAGCTACTACTTCCAATATCCACCAGCCATATGATGGGATTTTATGGGGGAAATTACATTCCCCCCTCATCATGTTTGATAGGAGAATCACGTTCCATTCCATTGGTTTATTTTGGGCATTTAACCCTCCTGCATTGCATATTTCCTTTCATTCACAATAATTATGCAGTGTTTTTTGATTTTTTTGTGGAAGATCAAGGAAATATTTTCTCCTTACTCTTCCATTATTCCTCTTTCCTTTATGATATTAATTTCTTGTAGTTTTCATTTAGGTCTAAAATGTTTATTTCACTAATTAATGGTGAAATTTCTTTATTCCTCTAAAAATTTTATATAACCAGTGTTGGGGATATCCCATAATGATGTTCTTATACCTCTTTCTATAGAATAATCAATGGTAAACCACACTATATATTTACTTAATGTTTTTTTTAAATTAAATTTACTTAATTTTGGAATGTTTTCATCACTTATAGATTTAGATCGGGTTAGTGTAGTGGGTCAGTTGCAAAACACTCATGGTTTGTTGCATCATTTCTAGTATGGTGCGATGATGTGTTGATATTTTGTAGATTATTCCATTTTTTATTTAAATTGACTTATTAATTATATTTTTTTTATAATTAATTATTTTAGTTTTGTGATGTGATAAAGGACCGACAGTGGTTGGCATGGGTTTGGTTGAGTTTGGATAATGCTTGGCAAGTCATAGTAGCTACTACCAACCTTAGGAATTATTATAGAAGAATTCAAGTTTTTGGTAGGCGGTCCTTGTACTAGTCATATGGAATTTTAAGTATTTTATTTATGATTCATGGTACATGTTTTCACACCACCAAGGGAATTAAAATTTTTAATTTGAATTTTTTTAATAGTTAATTAATGTGTTAATTAAATTGATATATCTTGAATAGAACAAATTGATAAGGCCACATCAGTCCTCATGCACTGGCTTGATAGATTGTCCATAATTGGATGATGACTTTACTGTTGACTAACCTTGAATTTTAATACCCTTTTAGAGGGTTGAAATTAAATAAAATAAAATAATATTAACTTTATATACCCTAGTAAATGTTCATGTGGTCTATCCATTTGAAAGAAGTATATGATTTAGTATTATTTAACCCTAGTAGGTCATAGCATGTCCCTACATTGGGTGGATGAGCAACCATGATAAACCATGTTGTTTGAGAAAATATTTATGAAATCACTTCATTGGTTTTCTTATGAGTTATACCCTCATTGGAATATGAGGTCATGCATTGATTATGAATTGGTAAGGGATGTGATACACCAAGTAATGGGAATTGGCTTGGGAGTTCTAAATATAAGTTGGAGGACCCTAAGTAGGGTTTATAGTTTTGTTAGGATTCCAGGGGATGTGGTTCCATTTGGTGAATAGGTTTTCCCCATAGATATGGTAATGGCATGACAAAACCCACTTTGTGTGTTCATGCTTGGTGTGGCTGAGGGGTATGATGGGTGCCCATTATAATGTTGACTCTGACCATTTGTGATCAAGAATGGGTAGAGATGGTTATGAGTGTCACCTTAGAACCCTCACTGCCTATATAAACCTGAAGATGAAATTTTTTGATGGTTGGGTTTGGGTGTTCGATAAACCCCTGTTTTTACTTTTATGCTTGTATTGCTCGTTGAAAAACTCCCTTGTGTGGTCTTGTAATATACATGGAAAACACACATAGAGTTGGTCAGTGTTACTTGAGGAGAAAATTCCCATGAGGGTAGTTCTATGATATTATTGAAAACACCCCCTGGGAGGTGTGTGATACCATTCTGAGAAAACTACCATAGGGGAGGTCTATGATACCTAGATCAGAAAACTCCTTTACAGGATTTTTGTAACAACTGGTTGAGAAAACTCTTATAAGGTAGGTATGTGTTACTATCAGTGGTAATTCCATATATATGGAGTTGGTGTTGATTATGTATAATAGGATAGAGATTTATAGAATAATTCCCCAATCTCTGATACTTGATATGTACGCTAGGGAGACCAAGCTCTATTAAATTAGGAGCCACGATCATCGTAACGTGCTTAGAGATACCCCAACAATGGTTGAAGCATGTATAGTCAATCAAGGCCTTATACTAAAAGAATAGAAATGGTATCATACATGGTACATGGTACATGGGTTGGGATGGTCCATTCAAAATGCATAGAGGAATTATATTACTGGGCAAAGAAGGTATTGAATGTTGTTTATTTTATTTATTATCAATTATTGATTATTTATATTGATCATGTCATAGAAACATATCATGGAATTTGATACTTGTGTATGGTACTAAATTTTCAGTCCCTTATTGAGTTTTGAACTCACACCTTACTTGAGCCACCATTTTACTTGGTTACCTAATCATAATCTTATTTGTTTGTAGGTAAAGGATGAGTTGAGGCCTTAGGGATTTCCATGCTCAAGTAAGATATCTTGGATGAGTCTATGGGAATTAGGATGAGATATGTATTGGAGTTTTAGAGGATCATTTTTATTTTATTTATTTTGTTTAAAATATAGATATGATCATCAAAGTGGTGATCATCCTTATATGCATTTATATCCACATTTCATTTCATTATTTCATTAAAATTATTTATTATTCTATTTATTCCAATGTATATGATTAATAGTTACTTCATTGATAATTTTCACTCTAATACATGATGTGTAGTCTCCTCACAGTACCACCTGAAACCTATACTGCTAGTTAAAAAACTCTTATATATAGTGATGTGTGCCTGAGGTCACATGGAGGTCCAATCCATTAAATATTTAGAGTGATCCAGGTTGCGATTCAATACTCTTACACATATATTCAAAAATATATAATCTTAATTATCCCATAAATTTCATCAAAATTATTGAAAATTAAAATATTATTCAATGCAATGACAAACCTTAAGAGAAACAACATAATACCTCAATCATCCACCCTCTAAGGCCTCTAAGAACAAAATCCCCATCATTTGGATCTCATTCCACCATGATATGATGGGATCAGTAGAAAATCACTAACCCAAACAGCACCAACTAGTGAGAAAAATATAATATGAAAATATGAGGTGTAAGAGGGGCGGAAATATCCATAATTCTCTATAGAAACTTTCTCTAATCCACCAAGTTCAAGGGGTGGAAGGGGGGAAGATGGAATCCATGCGTAAATATCACCTGTTGGTTTGACACCCCGAAATAAGAAAACCCTTATGGGTATAAGAAATGAGGGGGTATAATGAAAATTCATCCCTTGTTTCAAAACAATGATTCATGGGTGCATTGAGTACCCAATGAATCCTCACTAGCCACCTAGTGACCCAACGGTAGGGAGGAGGTCTCTGTAGAAGCACCATCAGGTATCCAGTGACCCTCAAAAACCACTGGCCTACACCACCTGGACTCCCAAACCCTCAAAACACACTTCAATATTCCACTATCTAAGATACCACCTTGGAAACCTCTACTCACATATTTCAAATGTGCCAAAAAATTCCATTTATTGATTTTGAATCAAAAAATTAAAAGCATCTCTCATTACAAAATCTTTAGAACCCAAATTTATATAGACTTCATTATCATGAACTAGTGTGGTTTGTTTCATTTTAAATTCATCTTAAAATGATATTTAATCAAAAATAATTAAATTATTTATACATATTATTATTGATTAAAAAAGATAAATTAAATTTATGATAAAATAAGCATATATTTTCATCATAGATATATGCCAAATATTAATATTAAAATGATATATAAGAATAAAAAAATATGGCGGAGAAGTATTTAAAATTATGGGTTTTTACATTTTCTCACCTAAATTTCATTGAATAAACATAATTTTTTTAATAATATTAAATAGGTTAAGGTATTTCCATTCATAATTTTAAAATAAATATAACCAAGTACTTCAGTTCCTTAATTGGTATTCATTAATCTAGGGTATGTCATATCGATTCCAAAAAGTTACACAGTGATTCATAACATCTTCAATATATATATTTTTCTTTTTTGGATATAATTTTTAGAATTTGGTTGAAATAATTATAAAAAATATAACTTTTAAGATAATTATAGGATTTTAACATGGATTTTTGACATTCAACTTTAATCCTATTTTGAAAAATCCTTCAGATATAATCTAAGTTTAGAATTTTGAAAATCAGGGAATCCATTTTTATATAAAATTTTTAAAATAATATGGATATTGGATTATCATAGATCTCCCACCTCTACAAAACATATATAATTTTAAGAACTATATTTAAATATAACATCATTAAAACTAAATAATGTCTCTTAAGTAAGTTACTTTCTCAAGAAAAGTGAGAAAGTTATTATTTTGAAATAAAATTAAAAACTTTCAATGAACCATAATAGTATCTAACTATAGAGTGTTGGATATATTGTAAGCTTTTTTAAAAGTAAATAAATTATGAAAACTATATCCTCATCACTTGAACTGATTTTTTATGAATATTAAAATCAGATACGTTTAGGGAAATTTGAGGTTTATATTTGATTCCTGGTCTTATATCTTAATGATCACTCTTTTCTTTGTGGGAATTTATTTTTGAATAAATAAATAATATAAAAAATAAAAACAATAATTGTTATAATTAAAAATAATTAATGGATATGTAATTTTTAATGAATTCGTACACTATATATTAATTACTTAACCTAGTATTTGTAAAAAATTGTAGTAAATTTGAATAATCATATTATCTAATAAACTTATTGTAAAAATCACATAAAAATAAATCTAAAATTTATTATCCTATAACACATTTTTTGATTGGAATCAACCCACCAAGACCCCACCTAGGCTGGAAGTAATCCAAGTGTACCACCATAAGCTCTCCTCTAGTAGGATAGTGGTGGGTGACTAGAATTGAGTGTAAAAAAACACATGATGGAAGGACTTAACCTAATTCACCTATTAATTAACATACATTTACACATAGGATAAAACAAATGCAATCAAGATAATGAAATCAAATTTAAATATATAATTCTTGGGAAAAATAATAATATCTATATAGAAATAACAATGCATATACCATAGAGTTAAGGGGAAGAATTTATTCCCAACCAAATTGATGGGAAACTAAACTAATGTTATTTAGGTAATGATATTTCTATTATTAAATATCCCTAGGCATGAACATCATCTTATATTTTCACCTCATGGAACTATTAGGAACTCGCTCCACCAATACTGTGTCCACCAAGATCACCATGAAACTATCCATAATTTGAATATAACATAATATGTGTAGAAATTTATGGGTTTTAATTTATTCTAATAAAAATTATAAGATAAATTGAAAACTTTTAAATCCATTTTGTAAGGATCTCTCTTAAAAATAATGTGAAAAATGTGATAAAAAATGACAGCTAAGGATGTAAATGAGTGTACCATGCACCAGAGAGCATCCAATAAATATTTATCTTCTTTATATGGTTTGATGAAGATAAATTAGTGGAAAAATCATCTCACCTCCACAGTGTCTCCATGGGCTACTCTAAATCACTGAAATTTTGAGCAGTATCCACTAATATCCACGACATGATAGTATCTCAGAGTGCGAAGGAGAAAGTTGGATAGTGCTTTGGGTTCCTAGGAGTCACTGGCCGAATATCCACACACCCAACTGCCGTCATATAGATATATAATTTATAATCCTAAAAGAATATCCTTGGGATATCCCAATTATTCATACATTTAAACACATGAATAAATATCAAGGAAAATATAAATACAATATATGATTTAACTCCCAAGCATTTCATCAAATTAAACACTACATTAAATGATAGTCACATGGATGTTGAACTGACCAAATGAAAAATATTATCCTTGGTAGTATAAATGATATTCCCTTCTCTTCCTAAAAATAAAAATTTTCATTAAATCCATCAAATATATATATATATATATATATATATATATAAGGATTTGGGTTTTATCTCTATCATGCTCCCACTTGTAGTGAAGCCTAAAAGACTTTTCTTTCATTTCACCTTTTATTATATCATATATAATAACTTGTGAAATAAAATCTCAAACATATTTTGGATATCTTTTAAAAAACTTTTGGAAAGATATCATTAACTTCAAGTTGTACACATCATATTAAATAAATTGTTAATACCCATCCAAAACACTTTTGGATTAACTCTAAAATGATTTTATAGTGCCTCTCTAAGTCAAACTCAATAACCATTCAGTCAACCACAAAGTGTATCCCCATGGTCCTTTGTAGAGTTGAAAATAAATATGCATCTATAGATTTATATATATATGTAAGAAAAGTGAAACCTCTGGAAAACATCGATGATTCCCAAGCTATAAAAAGATCTGGAATGATCTTCATCAAACACATGCATCTTAAAACATTTTTCTACCTGTCAGCATCATATAAAAACATTCATTCTCATATTTTTTCTTTTTCTGATACATAGAGTGACCATGGCTAAAGAACCATTTCAATACCATAAATCCAATTCATATGTTATCAATTATTATATTATAGACTGAACTAATTGATGAATACATCACATGTCATTCATCCCTATGGATGACCACAGTACATATCCTTTATCCTGATAGATATATAATATCTAGGTGTTGTCTCACACTCCCATATTTTATCTTAATCTATGGACTTGATATCATACTCATCATAAGAATTGAGAAGTCTCATCCTAGTTATGATCCAACTTAAAAAAAATGATCAAAAACATACCCTACCACCCATATATTATCTAAGTCAATATACAGGATTGCATATGTAGGGTATTAGAGTATGAATGTTCTCATGTCGGGTATCTCGCAAATCTCAAATAGTGGGGAATAAAACATTATCTATTCACCCCTAGTATACCAAATATATCTGATTGTCACTTCATGTGGTATACTTATCAATCGATCTAGTTCAAAAAAGAATCGTATTATTTCTCTTGTACCCCATGAGTGTATTTTATATCTCTCATGAATAATCCTACTTACACTGACTATTACATTTCATAAAAACCTATAATACACCATTAAAAATATCAGTTAGGAATTCAAAGACATACATTTAAAGGTCAATTATAATTGTACTTTATGAGATCTGCATCTATATATACATTTATATAGCCAATGTGAAATAATGATAAAATGGAGGTAACCTTTTATCTAATACTTTTTAAAATCCCAAAACTCTTTAATAATGTTAAAAAACCCTAACATTTGAACCATATTAACATATCATATATGATAAAAATCTAGATCATCCTTATATTTTCAATACATTATGGATTTTTTAACACATTACATAATATGTAATATTTTTCACGTCTCTATGTGACCATCTGTTAAAGAAGTCCAACAATATATTTAATAAGAAATATCTATAAATAAATATATTTTGAGTAATTGTGAGATTTAGGAATCATATTCCAAACTATTCAACTTGTATAATATATTAAAACTTCTTAACATCACAGCACCAAATGTTACGATGTCAACTTATATTCTCAACATATAATTCTTTCTAATTTATTCATCATCATCCTTTGAACACTATTCAATCAAATGTTTCAATTAAATAATGTAGCTACTTGGATTATTGTAAACCAATCCTCCTAAAATATTTTACGATAGAGTAAAAATCACTTTTTTGGTAACTAATATAACTCTTTACAATTTTATTTACCATAATACCGAAAACTCTTATAGGATATAAATTTTAATTCAATTTTCACTTTAACTGGTATACACCTTTATGAAGTGGTGTCTTTAATTTTTTATAATAAATAAATGTAACAATTTAAATTTTTATTTATCATTACATATCCTAATCTCTTTTAAGATATTTAGTGAAAACAGTTTATTTATAACTAGTATTTTTCTTTAAGAAATAGTGATATCCACTTTTAAATGATAACTAAATGTGAAACTTCACATTTTTAATTACCATAACATATCGTAATAAATTTAGGATACTCAGTCAAAAAAACATTGACTTTAAATTTTTTATATCCTTTATTTTTTTAATTTTAAACTTTTTCAATTCTGTAGGTACTCCCAATAACCTCTTAAACACTATATTATTTTTATAATATGTTTCTTAGATAAAAAAACCTTTTTGATTTAAGAAATTAAATTTATATATTTTATTAGGTATGTTTATCAAATAAACTACTTTTTTATATCACATATGGTATTCTATGTGTTAGCAACATTTTTGAAAAGAATAATTTTTTAAAATATTCCACGGATGGGTGATCAGAAGATAGTCTCATATATTTTAACAAATATTTGGATAAACACTTTATCTAAGATAAAACTATTTTATCCATATCTTATACTCAAAACATGTTATATAAATTAATGAATTGTAAACCATGTGTATAAAATTAATCATCTAAAAAATTTTCATATCAACTCTTTGAAATTGAAAAAAAAATTATTATCACATAAGGGAAATGTGATGAAGATACACATCATTTACATATATTAATTTGATCTTGAAAAAATAATTTACATTTAAATCCATGGTGTAGTAATTATTTAATTAATATAGTGAATATAAAATACAATCTCAATCAATTATCTCAATTATTTTAAGCTCCTTTCTATTTAAATAACTTTGTAAAATATTCATTCAATATCGTATACCTTTTAAAATTGAAGAATTGTTTTTTCTATCATCCATACATGGAAAGGAAATTCCATGGATTTTTAGAACCTCCTATGGGTATTCTGGATAATCCCATAATATTGAATTATTATTCCTCCTTTATGAAAACCATATTATTAAATTACATTGATTGGATTCTTAAAGAAATATTTTGTAACTTCTCAATAAAATTCTCTTATTGTTGTTTGAACATTTACCCACATATACAATCCATACATTACTATAATCTAGACACCATATTCCATGTCCAACTATTCCCAAAACTTTGAGAATATTGGGTAATCATTTATTAAATTTATTCATATTCTTGGAAGATTTCCATGGATGAAAATAGGATAAATTTCCTAACTAGAACAATCCATTTTTCATCTAATTACATGAAAACGTTGAATAAATAACTATATGATTCTATAGTTATATAGATTCCATTGTTGAACTATTTCAACACTTGGATACTGGGAATGGAATTGTTCTATATCATATAATTTTCCTTAATAACTCTTCTTAATTTAACAGTCATAAGAATAACTTTCATTAAACTTCTCTTTTTAAGGGATTAACTACAAATTTTAATTTTATAATGATGATGATGATGTTATATACAAAAAAATATTTTATAATATGAGTATCAGGTATTATAATTAGTTTAATAATGAATTTTATTAAATGAGATCCCAATAAAAGGATAACTTAATTTCAACATTCATGATAACCATTAGTGGGGCAAGATCCATATTTCACTAAGTAATGAATCTTCTTTAGTGTTCATCTATCCATTTAATTTTTTAGTTAATGTATCATCCAAATCGTATAATATATGATTCTTAGGAGAGATAAGTGTACAACACTTTAATTAATCCATCATATGGACAAACTCAACTCTATTCCTCTGGTATCTAAGCCATTATGGATTCCTAGCTCTAAGTGTTTCCCAAAGAAAAGGATAAAACAAGATAACAAAGGAGAATCTGAGGGAACCCATCTTTTGAATGAAACTACCTGAAAAAAATCATTAACAACTTATTACTTCCTTTCTATACAAAATAATATCCAGGGAAACTTAGTTTTGGTACAAAACTACCCAATTAGATAATCAAGGTATTAACAAGTGTCATTTTGGAGGAATATCACACATAGTATTTTAAAGGGATTTTAATCTCGCAATCTTATCTCATGTTATTCTATTTTATATATGCGTGATTTTAGTAATTTAGTTTATAATCTTATTCCTTCCACCTAATAAATATGTTTAAACTATATTGTTATGTAACTCTTTACACAACCAACAATTTTATTTCACTTACCCGAAAATTGAATTCAAATTTATTTATACGTATCTAGATGAATAATATGAAAAAGTTATTTAAATGACTATTGTGAATGAATGGAGTTATATGGGATTGAAAATCTCTATATGATTATTCCTAAAGTGAAAGATATATAACCCCATTCACTTTCCTATATAAGTAATGGGCATGTAAGTAATTAGTCTGACACTGAGTCCCTATTCCTAGGGATACTTTACTCAAGAGAGTATATAATTCATCATAAGTCTAATAACTAATGTTCACAAACTATATTCAATATTAAATTCAATCTAATAACTTAAATTACAAATATAGGTCAAGGTATATGGATTAAAAATTCATTATAAATTCAATCCTAGAATGTAATTAAAGAATTTATTCTAGAAGAAGTTAAAAAATGTAAAATAATGCATACACAATATTCACATTTATTAATAAATTTCCTAAACATGACCATATAAGAGAATAAACTTTAAATAAGTGAATATTTCAGATATTTAAACAATAGATAACCATTTATTAACATTTCATAAATATACGATAATTGTTAAACCTTTTATAATTTTCATGAAAATTTTGGACATTCCAAAATTTTGAGTAAAAAAATTTTATATTCATTTCAAATTTTTCATATATAAAATTTATATCCATTCAAATATGATATCTTTAATATTTTTCATCATATAAAATTTTAATTTTAAATATATGTTGTGATGTTGTCCATTTTCTATCTGATCATGGGTTCAAACCCTTGATTGTCTTATTTACCATAATTAAATTTGTGAGAGTCAATGTTGACCCATATATCATGTGAGGTGGTGTGGTTTGTGATGCCGGAGGTTTTTTGGTGGAAACATATCACTATAGTCAATGCGGTAGTGGACCTCTATTGGTGGAAGGCATAATGGGGAGCACTAGGAACAGGCAACTGGGGGATGATTGCATCGATCAGTATTGTGTGTTAGAACTAAGTTGGTTGAGAAGGTTTTAGGATGCTGAAATATTATTGTTCTAAAATGTTGGTCTTTTTTTCCTTATATTAAAATCACATCACTTTGTATTTCAGGCTGATCAGAATGAAGTTTCTTAGGTTTCAGAAGATCGTATATAGTTTTGATAAGAAATTCCATCAAACATGTTTTTATAAATAAAATCTAAATTAGCCATAGCTATTTTAATAAAGTATGATCAGACTCAAGTTTGTTAATAAGTCCATCTGACTTAGTTTTGTTAATATTTTTTATTTGGTATCAAGGTTTTAATATAAGGAAAGTTAAAGAACTTTCCAAAGTAAATCTGATGATGCTTTTCTATTTGGTAAGTTCTAAATAATTATAATTTAATGGAGGAACTTTTGATGCAATCCTCATGAAATTAAGGGGGAGAATATTTTTTTGGTAACTTAATCTAAGAAATGATATATCTATCCTTATATTCTAAAATTAATGTAGTCATAATGATACAAGCAAGTGTTTCATTAATAATAAAGGCTATGAAATTTGAAGAATCAGATTTAATAATTGAACTAAATAATCATATTGAAGAATTGGATTAAAGAATCAGATTAAATAAAAGTTAGTATGTCAGGAGAAGAATGATGATTTGTGAATTTTAAAGATTTTTTGAGAAGTTACCATAATATTTTATAAGTGTTTTGAAGAATTCAAAGACTTTTTTTGATGTTTTGGTAATGTTTTTAAATGATAATTGAATAAGTCAAACCATCCTTATGAATTTTTTAGAAGTAAATATTAAAAAGTTAGTGTTCTTAATTAGGATCTTTTGAATTTCAAAGATCTAAAATATCTGTACGCTAGAAAACAATTTTAGATCCCCACATTAAACGTTTTGGGAGAACCTATAAATAGAAGTTGATGTATGAATGAAAAAATTTATTTTATTGGTGAGAGTGTGAACTTTAGAATTCAAAATTGGATAAAGAATGTTTCCATACATACCTTTAATAAGAAACATTTCTGAATAGTGTTTCTAGTTTAGAGTTTTTAGAATACGGAAGAAGGAGGAAAGAAGAAGATGAAGGAAAAAAGAAGAATAGTTTTTGGAATCTTATTTCCAAATTGAAGAAGAATAGTTTCCAAAGTATTTTTTCAAGATAGAATAATAATATTTTCCATAGTTATTTTTCTATATAGAAGAATAATTGTTTTGGGGTAATGTTTTTGGATTTCAGTTGTTCGTGAAAAATTAAGAAAATTGTGAATTTTTTTAGGAATAAAAAGGATTTAGAAAAGTGGTTTTTGAATCTGGTTATTTGGACTGAAGTATTACAAAAAGAATACATATTTAGTCTATAAGAATAATTTCTTACCTACTACTGTGTAGGAAAGTGAAATTAATTTTATAAACAATACATGAATGATTTGATTTTTTTGTAACACAGTGGCTTGTTTTATACAAAATAAAAAGGTTTTATGAATTTTTAAACAAAATTGTTTTATATCTTTTGTTCTAGAAGAATAACGAACACCATTTTTTTAGTCATAGTTTTACAAAATTATAAGGATATATCTTACTTGTTGTTTCCCCAAAAAAGGATGGTTTTCTAGTGTATTGTGTCTATTGTATTTCATTCGAACCATAAAAAGAACTAGTTACTCCTATTTAGAATTAAACCATGTAAATTATTGTGTTATGATGGATAAGTTCATTGTTTTGTTTTCATTAAAGTGATAAGTCTTTAATAGGAGGATAATTTTGTTTCAAAAGTAAATAAACTTGATAAAAAAAGATATCACATAATCACCTCCTCCCCTGCTCAGTGATTACATTGATCTATTTGGGTCCCTTAAATTGGTATCATAGGGAATATCCCTGGGTTTACACTTTTCTTATGTTTGAAGAGAAGTTTATATTGAGAATTTTGAATTTTGTGAATTATAAGGGGATTCCAGTTTTTAATGGAAATACATATGAAATTTATAAATATAGAATGATTCATTATACTATGTCTCTTATTTATGATGTTATGAAAGTTTCTAGATATTGGTTTACAATACGTACTAATAATGTTCCACTTATAGTTGTTGATAAGAATTATACTAAGAATGGTGTAAGATATGGAAATTTTTCTCTCTTCACTCACTAAAAGTGATTTTTATTAGAGAGAATGGAATTGGAACTTAAAAATGTGTTTTGGATATGTTGAAAAAACATATATGAAGTAAATATAAAAGAATAGAATGAAAAACTAAAAAATAGACGGCTAAATTATGAAGATCTCAAAATTAGTTATAATGAATATTTTGGTGACTTCTTTAAAAGGTTGAATTATATTGCAAGCACTATAAGATTTCTTGGTGAGAAGTTTGAAGATTCAACTATTGTTGAAAAGATCTTAAGAATTATTCTAGAAAATTTTGATTCCAATGTTTCATCTTTATAATATAGTGATCCTAAAACTCTATCTCAAGATGAATTATATAGTACTCTTTCCACTTTTTAAATGAGAAAAGATAATTTTATTAAGATTAAAGAATATTTTGATCATGAAAAGTTATTTTAATCCCCAATCATGGAAATTCTAAGATGTTTCATGAAGAAGAAGTTGGTGATTTTTATTCCTAAAATGTCTTTAGTGACAATATTGGTTAATTATTATCCTTATTTTCTTAAAACTTAAAAATATATATAGGAAATAATAAAGGTAATATTCATATTAAATGATTTTAATTTGGAGCTATTGAAAACTTTGCTGGTACTTTTACTCAAAAAAGTAATGAATAATATAGCGCTGAATATGATAGAAGGATAAGAATATCATGGATGAAATCAGGTGAGAATTCAAAATCTTACTCTAATGGAAAATATTAAAATTTCTCTAAATAAAAAAGGTGATTCTTTTTCTAAGATGATGAATTTTAAGATAATAAAACTGAAGCAGAAATTTTTACTAATGTTTCTAAAGAAAATACTATTATTAGAATAGTTAACAATGAATAATTAAGAATTATTAGTTCCTAAGATTAAGAGATTGAGTTTTAATTCCATCTAAAAAGAGAATTTAAAAAATTTAAGAGTAAGATAGTAAGACATGTAAAAAAATACTTTGAAGAGGGAAATTCATACTGTAAAAAATCAATAATATATTCCTGATGAAATTCCTATGTTTCTGGAAGAGATTTATGAGTTGAAGAAATATCTTGAGAAGTAAAATAATCAAAATGAAATTATTAAAGTAATTTTGAATTAAAAGGAATAATATTTGTAATTTGTTCAAAAACACTTTCTAAATATGAGAAGGGGTAAAAATTTTCAAAAACATTATCTCCGAAGATGGTAAATGTTTTGGAAAAGATAAACCTTAGAAGGATCTAAAAAAGTTACCTTCAAAGGATAAAAATAATGTTTAATTTTTTCATGAGAAGAAGAATTCTTGGAAAATCATATATGTGGCCAAAACCAACAAAGTTATAAATTAATAATTCTCTAAAAAATATTAATCTAAGAATATTTCCACCACTACTAAATCCAATAAATATGGTAATAAATCTGAATAGAATATGAAGAGCCTGCTTGATATCAAAAAGATTTTGGCACATAATGTCTTGATAGAAAAGGTAATAAAGTTCATGTAAACCATGTTCACAATTACATATTGTATGGAATCTATAGAGGAAAGTATTATATCTATAGGTACTACTGGTATTATGGTGGATTTGGTCATATGAAAAATTTGTGTTGGTTTAACCAACAACATTACAATTCCCCACACCAGTTTTAGGAAGCATGACTCAAGGGAGAGTCAATAATCTCAATGAAATATATCTTATAAGGACGTTTTGAAAGTTTAAAATAAGTTCCAACCTTTGGAATCTATTTGGGAAATATGTGATCAGACAGTACATCTATTGAAATGGTGTATTATTTTGTTACTGACACAAAAAAAGTTTCATAAATAGTCTCAGAGGCTAGAGGTGAAGAAAGATAATGTGAAAGAAAAATAAATTGTTGTTGAAACCACCCTCAAATAATAAAAATGGGAATGGCCCTATATTTTTTATAGTAGGTGTTATTCTCCCATGACCAGATATTTGATGTTTTTGGAATATGTGAAAGACTTCAAATAAAGAATAGTGACATTTGTAAATGATTAAACTCTTAGAATCCAAGGTGTTGGATCTGCGATTATTGGTGAAGAAACGATGAAATACCAAAAAGATTTATTTTTTTATGGGTTGAAACATATTTTTTTGAGATTTTATAAACTTTTTGATGATTTAAAAAAAATTATTTTCATAAAATGTGTTTTTTTATGAAAATTGAGGAAGAAGGAAAATTTGGTAAAAGAGGAAAATATATAAAGAGTAACATGTTTCAAGTTGGTGATGTATAAAACTCATGATACCTTTCCATGATGGAGTAAAATAATTTATATCATAAAAGGCTATGACATATGTTTCGTAGAAATATGAACAAGTTATCATAGAGATATAGTGTTCATGTTATTCTTAATATTTCAACAACAAGAGATTGGTGATTTTAATTTTTTTAATAATTTATGATTAAAAACTCTATGCATTATAAATATGATATTGGTTCAAATTGGCCCCTAGAACTAATTTATTTTGATATTTTAGGGCCAATGAGTAGAAAATAAACTTTTGTAGATAAGTACACAATTTATTTCATTGATGATTTTAGTCGTGTATCTTAGGATATGTATCTAAAACAAATTTCAGATTCTCTGAAGATGTTTAAAATTTTTAGGAGAAATGCTAAGATGGAATGTGGGAATTATATAAATAAGTTATGGATTCAAAATGGGGGTGAGTATAAGAACGAATAGTTTATAAGTTTTCTTGAAAAACCTATAATTGGTCATGAGTTCAGAGCACTATATACTCCACAATAAATGGTGTTTATAAAACAATTAATTGAAGTTTAATTGAGATGGGGCGTACAATGTTACTTGAGCATGGTATTTCTCACTACTTCTAGAGGAAAGCTATGAGAAAAGGTATTTATATTCATAACTTATTTTTCAATAGGATATGTTTCGATATGAATCCCTATGAAATTTTCTATTACAAAATTCTATGTTTGAAACTATAAATATTGTTTAGGAGTCCCTACATCATAAATATAAAAGGTAGAAACCTTGTAAGGTTTGATTAAAGAAGTTAAGATCAGTTCTTTTATAGCTATGCTCTAGATGGAAGATGATATAAATGTTTCAACAAAAAAATGGGGATAATTTTTTATTTGAATAATGTAAAATTTCTAGAAAATTATGATGAAGATGTTTGACAAACACAGGCATATGATGAAGATAAATAATATGAATTAATTATTATTAATAAATATGAAAAAATAAAAAAATATTATTCCTACACAAATATAAGTATCAGTCTCAACTATTTCAATTGATGAGAAATAAGTTCAAATATCTAATCATAGGATGAGGAAACTAATTGAAGCTCAAAACATTATCAATTATCAACATCAAAAGGTTCAAACAAGAAGAACATCAAAAGTTATTACACATAATTATTTGTTTTCAAAAGTTGATCTAAAATATGTTGATGAAGAATTTTTGAATCAAGAGTGGATTCATGATCTGAATTAAGATATATATCAGATTTAGAAAAATGATACTTGGGTACTTATACCCATACTGGATAATAAAATTGTTATTGGTACGAAGTGGGTTTTCCATAATAAGTTAAATGAATATGGTGAATTAATAAGAAAGAAAGCAATATTGGTGTGCAAAGGATACTAACATATTGAAGGCATTGATATTGATGAATCTTTTTCTCTATTTTAATGTTTAGAAATAATTATAATATTCCTTTCAATTGTTACACTATGAAGTTATAAAACTTTTCAAATGGATGTGATGTTATTCTTTCTCAAGGGGGACTTGATGAAATAGATTATATTTAACAGCCATGTGGTTTTTTTATTTGGAAAGATTAAAATGATGTGTCAGAGTTAAATAAATCCTTATATAGACTAAATAAAGCTCTAAAGGAATGGTATTCCAAATTTAATTCTTTCTTAAGGAAGATTAGTTTTATGAAAATAAGGGTTGGTAGTAATATGTATATCAAATAATGTCCGGAGATTTCCCTCATTTTTATTGTATATATTCAAGATATTGTCTTTATTAGGAATGATGAAATAATTTTTGAAAATTTTTCAAAATAGATTAATAAGTTATTCAAAATTACCATGATTGTTGAAAGAAAATAAATTCTAGGTTTAGAAATTTCCCAAAAGAAGAAACACACATTTCTTTCTGAAGAAAAGTATGCTAAAATTTTTTTAAGAAGTTTGGAATGAAAAATTTGAAAAAAAAACTTCCACATAAATTTCAATATGAGAAAAAGTTGAATAAAGATGGATAAGGTATGGAATTTG
The DNA here is from genome assembly GCA_963277665.1 of Viscum album. Taxonomy (NCBI): domain Eukaryota; kingdom Viridiplantae; phylum Streptophyta; class Magnoliopsida; order Santalales; family Viscaceae; genus Viscum; species Viscum album. The sequence continues at coordinate 1,403,441,798 of OY728164.1, read as the reverse complement.
ACTCTAAATAGTTTGACAAGCTCATGGGAATATTTTTATATCTGATTACCTCATTACTAGAAATTTTCATATTGGTACTTTATGTGAAATATTATAGAGTTCGATGAAATAAAAACATATTTTAATGGGGAAAATAATTTTCAGACACTTCAAAGGCACAACATATTTCGGAATCAGAAATGGTAGCTCAAAAAAATTTATTTGTTTGGCTATCCAGATGCAGATTGGGTAGGAAATGTTGATTATTGAAGATCCATATCTGGTGGAGTTTTCTTTTTGATGGAATTTTGTGTCAGTTGGAATACCAACAAAAAAATTTAGTGATTCTTAGAATGGATGAAACTAAGAATATTTTTGTAACTCAAGGTGTTACTCAAATAATGTAAATGAATACTCAGTTGGAAGACTTACTTTTTTTTGTAAAGATACATCTTCTATTGGGATGAGATAATTATAGTTCTACAAACCTTAAATGAAATTCAATAAAAAATTCTTTTTCAAAACATATTGATATCAAATCTCACTTCATCAAATAGAATGTGGAGATTAATGAACTCAAGCTGGAGTATGTCTCATCATCGAAACAAGTTGTCAACACTTTTAAAAAAACCCTAACTAAAGGAATCATTAAAAATGGGGTTTGAACATGGGAATCTGAACTCTTTATCTTTAATGTTAAGGTATGTGTATTTTCTACTATCTCATATTCTATTTTCATAGTGTTTTCAAAAGGGATAATGTTTCGTAAATATATCCATTGATATGTACTAAACCATTAAAGAAATCATTTATATAAGGGGAGTTATTGGTATGATTTTAACTTAACATGTATGAGTGTGAATTTTTTTGATAATTTGTTAAAGTGTGTAAGAAACATGACTTTATATGAATGTAAGAGATGTTTTTAAAAATTGAAATATAATGATGTTTTGAAAGTTTAATAAGTTTCTTAAGTCACTACTTTTGGACTGCATGGTTTTGCTTTCAATAATAATTGTTTACTAAAATGATTTGGCTCATATAAGTTTAGAATTTTTGATGAGTAATATATTGCTTTAGGTTACAAATTTCAATGATTTATAATCCCCGGTTGACAAAAAATTACAAAGGGTGGTATTTTTTGGACTAAGTTGGTTGATAATGTTTTAAGATGCTGAATGAATCTTATATTGATTGTTTTTTTTCATTTTAATGTAATCACCTAACTTATTATTTCATGGTTATTATAATGAAGTGTTTTTGGTATCATAATATCATATGAGGTTTTTATATGAAATTACATCAGATATATTTTTATTATGAAAGTACAAATCAAACTCATTTTTCAAGAAATTAAAATAGGACTCAGGTTTGTTATGAAATTTCATCTGACATGGGTTTGTATGAAAAGTTGGTTGTTATCAAGGTTTGAAGAGATAGAAAGGTTGATAACTTTCCAAAGTAAATATAATAATTCTTTGATGTTTGGTAAGTTCCCAAAAATCATAAATTGGAAAAGAAACTTTTGATGCAAACCTCATAAAAGGGGGAGACATTTTTTTGGGGTACTTTAGCTACTATAGTAGTAGGAACTATAGTAGTCACTGTAGTAGGTACTATTCAGTACTATAGTAGTCAGAACAATTCATCAGTTTGGGCTTTCGGGCCACTAGTTTGGATCTCGGGTCCTTCAAGGTCTTCGGACCACCCAAGGCCTTCAAGCTAGAAAGGATTTCAAGCTACTTTAAGGCATTCAGGCCACCTTAAAGCCTTTTATCCACCTCAATTCCTTCGGTCAACATGAAGTATAGATGCGATAGACTAACTTACAAGGAACAAGGGCCTAGAAGAGGATTCAGAGCAAGCACATCACCCAGAGTAGAGCTAATTGGACTTGTATGAATGAGAGGGTATGATTTTTTCATCGATACCAGACCTGTGCATCCTTGCACAAGACAGATATCAAACCAGTCATGCGAAGGTGGAGTGTTAATCATGATGAAAACGATGGGGAGGGTTAGTTTCAATTAGTCACTGTATGGGATGAAATTACTTTAATACCTTCAGGTCCTATTATGTCATGAAGCCTATAGGCCATGTACGGGTTCCCCTTCAACCCTTGAAAATGGGTTTATCAAAAATGAATAGAAAATGAAGTCCTTTGGTCCATTTCGGAAAAGATTTTGAATCAAATGTGGAGAAGATGTGTTTGGTATCATAAGTCATACAATGATATTATGATCCCTATGTTCTAATAGTCATGATGTTGTCATGTGACAGGCAGTTGTTTTTTGAAGAAGAAATTCTATCAAGTTTAACGAATAGAAAAGAAGAATTGGCTAAAAAATTAAACTCAAGAATCAGTATGAAGAATCGGATTAAAGACTCATTCTGAATAAATGTTAATAAATAATAAAATGTCTTAAAAGTTATGATGTTTTGAGAAGTTTGGATAAGTTACTATAATTTTTTAAAAGTGTTTTGAAGATTTAAAATATATATTGTGGTGTTTTTGGAATTTTTTCAGAGGATAATTGAATGATTCAAAGAATCCATGGTAATTTTTTAGAAGGAAAACAGAATTGGTCAATTTTTTAAAGTAAGGACTTCTAAATTTGAAAGATCTTAATTATTGGTTTATAGGAAAATAATTTTAGATTACTTATTTTATCTCTTTGGGTGTATATATAAATAGAAGTATTAGTATGAATGAAAACATTTGTTCACGGGTGAGACTGAGAGAACAAGATTTATGAATTTATTAAGGAAAATATTTGGACTAACTTTTTTTAATAAAAACTTCTAGGCAGTGTTTACATTGTAGAGTTTTTAGAACATAGAAGAAGAATAAGGAAAGAAAAAGGATATAAGAATAATTGTTTCGGAGTATTATTTCTGAACTGTAGAAGAATTGTTTATGGATTATTGTTTCTGAATAGAAGAAGAATAGTTTCTAGAGTATTGTTAGAAGAATAATTTTATTTAGGGTAATGTTTACAGATAGTGTTTTTTCAAGATAGAGTAAGAAAAGTGTGAATTGTTTTATTAAAAAGAAGAAGGATTTAGATGACTTGTTTTCTATGGTGTTTTATGGACTAAATGATTGGATATATTATTTTTATGATGTAAAAAATAAAAAGTTCTTATATCTTGTCTAATAGTAAAGTGAAGTTTTTTATAAAGAATACCCTGAAAGAGTTGATTGGTTTTTAAGCACAACAAATAGTTTTCAACCAACTAAAGAAGTTTTATTAACTTTTTACACATACTTGTTTTATATATTTTTTTCTAGAAGAATCACAATAATTTTTGTACTGATCATAGTGCTATAAAAGTCTAAGGCTATATCATACTTGTTGTTTCCACATAAAAGGATTTTTTTCTAGTGGATTTTATGGTATTTGATTCCTTCAAAACCATACCAAGGAATAGATACTCATATTGAGTATTGAACCTTTTAAATTCTTATGTCCTTATAGATGTTTTTAATGTTTATTTTCAAAGAAATGATAATTATAAAATAGGATATGAAGGTTGTTTCAAAGGTAAAGAATCATAAAAAAAATATATCATTGATTTACCCCTACCCCTATTAGTGGATACATTAATATACTGTGGTCTCTTTAGTATGGGTGTGGTGGATGGTGGTATATTGGTTCCAAGCATCCAATAGACACTAATTGATATAGATCATTATCGAGATCGGGACAGGTGAGGTATATAGGCTAGTTGTTTGGGATTTAATTCCTACTAGGACTTTGGGCTATGATGTTATGGGATTTAATTCCCAGTAGGCTTAAATTCCTATTGGTACCTCTAACCATGATGTTATGGGATTTAATTCCCATTCGTTCTGCAGGTATGTGTAATGGGTTCCCTCTACTCAATAAGTAAGTGGGACTTTTCTTTGTTAAATAAAGAGTCTTCAGCCCCAACTTAATATATATATATATATATATATATTATTTTATTAATTATAAACAATTTATGATTCAATTTATATTTTGTAAAACTTCTAAAAAATCTAATTATCATATACTTAATCATTATTTAAGACGTGATCATACTAATCATCAAAACACTTTTTACATGGATTATATGATTACTAAATTATGCCACCTTTTATTTTTGAAAAAATAAAAATAATTAATTATAAATTAAATATAATAATTCATTATTTTAGACTTTTTAATAATTTATAAATCATTATAACTTCTAATTTCTAGATAAACACTTTTATTTGTAGATCATAAGTTATGACATATAATTTGGTTAAAAGGTATTAAAAATATGAAAATTAATATTTGGGGAAAATGTAGCATAAAACAATTATTTAACTAATATAAACCATTTACAACTAATTTATTTATTTATTAATCAATTATAAATTAAATATTCTCAAAATACCTTTTATAATGATTTATAAACATTTTATAAATCATTAAAACCATTTTATTTGTTATAAACAATTTTTCTCTTTACCCTTATATAGGTATTTATTTCGGCATATGGGTACCCTCCCTTTACCTTACGTAGACACTCTATATAAGGGTAACTATCAAACCTTTACACAGATGCTCTGTAGAAGGGTAATACCCTTATGTAGCACTAACAAGAAGTTCTTGAATGAAGTAAGTCACTACATAACATTATACAATTCTAATAAGACTTATTTCATAAGGGTAATAAGGATATAACCTTTACACGAATGCTTCATGTAATTGTATATCATGATTTTCCTTTACATGGAATTATAGAACTAAAATGTATAAGTAATACTTTCACATAATCTGCTCATGGAAAGGTATGAAATTTGCATGTCCCTTGGGGTGTAATGGAAAGATCAGGTGACCCTTACGTAGAGTTGACTATGTAAGGGTAGGGTGAGTTGTCCCTTACATAGAATATTCTATGTAAGGGTAATTAATTGGTCACCCATATACATATGAGCTGTGTAAGGGTGAGGTCTTTATTACCTATACACATCTTGGATACATAAATGTATGAAATAGAGTTTATAGAAGCATGATATGGTGCTATTTTTTTTTTGATTTCTCATTCATTTACATGCATAATATCATAAAACTAAACATGAATCCCTCTTATACCAATTAATGTTTCTAAAGGAGCCTAATAAAAATTATCAGATAAAGTATAAATGATTAAACCCTTACCTAAGGATCTCCATGCAATATAATAATAAAATGAGATAAACAAAATTGATGAACTATTGATTTAAATCAGTGTACCATACACCATAGATTATTTTCTACATATATATTAGGTGTTGAGGGGTACAATTACAATAAAACACACACACCCACATGTCAAGTTCATAACCCATACTATATCCCCCCATAAGGGATAAACATGACTAGTACATTCTCATTTATATATATATATATATATATGTATTTATATATATATATATTGGGGTAGTTATATGCTTCCACCCTCTCATCACCCCATACTTTTGGGTGGAAATCCTTCAATAACATCAGTGTTAGTTGATGCTAGCCGCACCTGTTTAACGTCGAATCAAGAGGGGACAGCCAGTCACAATGTTGTATCCTACCAGCTGGTGGGATTATAATAGGTAAACAACCCCCACCCCCTCCACCGTCATTGTGAAGGGGTGCCATGAATCTCCCATTTTACGACATGGTTCACCAACTATTGGAATTATATGATTCCATCCAAACATACACTCCCCCCCCCCAATTTATTTGTGGGGAAATGAAGCAATTTGGCTTAGAATCAAACACATCCACCCTGGATGCAATGGGATGTGTATCACCACTCATCACACCCCCTCCCATGTGTAGATATAATTTTCTCCATATTCATAATAATTATATGAATTGATGAAGATCAATGAGTGGAAAAGGCATCCCAACTCCATGGTGTATCTATGAGCTGATATAAATCACTTGATGTATGATCGGGATCCAAAAACCTCCACAGAATGATAGCATCACATGGTTAAAAAGAGGAATTTGAAAGAGAGATTTGGGTTCCTATGAGTCACTATCTGAATATCCACAAACCTAATATCCATTGAATGGATATATAATTTATAATCTAAAAGGATGCTCCTTGAGATTTCTCATTTATTCATCTGTTAATATATAAGAATAAATACCATTGAATATATGAATTCATCAAATTCATTAACTCCAAAATGTTTCATAAAATGAAAAACTACTTTAAATGATAGTCACATGGATAATCAAACTGACCAAATGGTAACTATTATCATAGGAAGTACAAATGATATTCATTTTTTACATAAAATCACAATTTACAAGTGTTCCATAATATATATATATATATATCAAATATATATCATATATATATATATCATGTATATATATAAGCATTCATACATATCTCCATCAGGAACAAATTTCATGCAGAGGTGAGTATATATTAAATAGGGCACCCCCAAAACCAAAATGGAAAGATAATAAGACCAGTAACCTCTAATACCAAAAATGTTATAGAGGAAAAAAACAAAATATATTTCAAAGTATAGAACCCAATAAAAAATAAATTCCATCTCTTCATATCCCAAAAATTAAAGAAGTAATCCCACCAAGACACCCAATAATCTAAATTTCCTAGTTTCACTTAGCACATACCATATAAAATATAAGTAACGTGAAGGTGAAAGGTATGTGGAACGTGGTCCTAACCCACATATAGTGTGTGGATAAAAGGATATCTAGTTATGTACTCCTTGTACAGACTGAGAGGTTCATCTCAGAGATGCATGACATGTATAGTTTGATCACACGCCATGTAATAATTAACTAGCTCAATACCTTATCCACCACTAAAATCATGATACATAATGTGTTTTTAAAATATACAATTCATTTGATCACACCATCAGTCTCTGTATCTATAAACCACTTGAAGTTACAATTTCATCATCATCCTCACTCTTGGTCAAGTCTCAAACAATTCCAAAGGACTCATATATCATCATTGTGCCTTCATTGGTGATTTTCTAGCCATCCTTTGTTTGGAAATGATTTGAAAGGGGTTCACACCCATCCAAACTACCCATGTGTCATTTACCATCAAAATATAAAATACTCATATCTCTTTATGATCTATTCTCTATCATCAATCTTCTCATGTGCCTCATTCTTCCCTATCATACCTAAATCAGTTTCTCATAGACCTATATACCAATTTATAATTATTTAGAGATAAGATCCATTAAATTACCTTTCATGGAAAAGGATAGAAGTGAACATGTGAATAATGAGGGGGATAATGAAGAATAATCAAATATATTGTTTTTTGTGGTGGGTACAAAATTCTATTAACAATCATCAGGCATAGATTCATGAATGATGAAGAACACAGGGAGAGGAACAAAAATTTGAGAATAAATACCAATTAAATTCATAGGGATGTGAAATTATTCTAATAAATAAAAAACATGGAACCACACATGGAATTATCTTAATAATCGCATTTAAGAGAGAAAAATATAAAATAAATGATCATCACCTCTGGATTGGATTGATCATTAGTGATTATCATGTATGAATTAGCTTTGTTGGTGATCTATAGTAAAGAATCCGTTCATCTTCTTCATAGATCTATACTTCTACCATGATCTCTTACCATCTATATATATCATTATCAATCAAGGTTTTATGATGGATACCCTATAGAGAAATCTTATGACAGAATATATATTGATTATTTGGTCTCGTTTAAACAATAAATTTATTAATTAACTAATTACCACCCCTGATGGTCTGACCCATGGGACCCCATATTCGAATAAAGAATTACTCTAATACGAGGTTAAACCCAAATTCTAGATACAACTCTGAAATCAGATTTCCTATAGAAAGATATATTTTGGATGAAATTTTACTTTATCATTATCACCTGCATGGACTATGAATAATGTATTGTTTTTAATATTTTATTATCGAGGATCTGTTATTCTCATCTAAGAAAATATCTCAATGTATAAAATAATAATTAAAATATTCTAAAGACTAGTATTATTTAAAATATAGATTTTTAATTACTCCTCGCCTTCAAGGCTTTACACCCTGGAAAAAAACCTAATTAAAAGGTGAGGGTACTGATCCCACATCTAACTATCACATTCCTACATGCTCTCTTGAAGGTACTTGTATGTAACAGAACATGCACAAATGGTATCACCTAACCTCAAAGAGTCTTCTCATTCTAATTCTTGATATCCATTATTTACTTAGGGAATTTTTCATTATCCTTAATGTCTATATCACCCAAGATGTGTGATGGTTCATACACATATAACCTTAGCTACAATACATGAAAAATATTGTTCACCTAGTCTAACTGTGTGGTAAATTCAAAGATATAATAAATCATGCACACCTTGTAAATAATTTTGAATGGTTCGATGAAACTCAGGGATAAATTTATCCCCCAACCAAAATTTCATATACCAAATAATGGTGAGAACATCAGGAACACATTATCCCCCACCTCAAACTCAAAATTTAATGACCCAAAATATTATCAATAGAATTTCTTTTCTTATAATTATATCATATAGTATAAATCGCATATATCGCATAAAAAACCTAATAAAAATATTATTATAATAAATGAATAATGATACACCTGGCCACATATAAACCAATAAGAATTCCAAATATCATATTAGAATAATAAATAGAAAATAAGATAATGAGAATGGAAAATTTTTGATATGCTCGATCCACTTGAATGATCACACTCATAAAATATTTAGAAATAAAACATAATTTTAATAATTTAAAATTAATTTTGAAGGTTAAAGTATATATATCACTTTGAGAAAAAGTAGAAGTTAATTAATAATGAGTGAAATAAGTTTTATTTATAGAAATTAAAGAACCTATAGTGTTGGAATGTTAAGATAACTGTTGAAATAGTAATATGACTATTAGGAATAGTAATATGGTCATTAGAATAGTAAACTCACATATGAAAGTAAAAAATAAAATATATGTATCTTATAAATGAAAATATTATATCATTATATTATGGTATAAGAAAATAAATTTTACATTAATTGTTAGTATTTTTATAAAACATAAATATTTATTTGCAATTTTATAATTAAAACAATGATTTAAAATAAAATTTATATTCATTAAATATATTCATAAATTAATATTATGTTTTATTATAATTATAATAGAATTTTATGAGACTTTAATTAATTTTTTCAAAGGTTCATTAAATCAAATATAATATTAAAATTGGTATTTCATGAATAAGTGGTGATTTTATTTAAAAATTAAATTTATAATATTTATAAAATCACTTTAATAAAATAGATTCCTTTTTTTAAATATACATGTTGAAAAAATTTTAGGGTCAATTTTTTTATTTATCTAGAGAAGTTGTTTTTTGTGAATAGTGAAATACTGCAATTTACATTATTTATCTTTATAAGAAAAATACATGATTTTTTAATTCATTGATAATGTATGAAACAATTATTTTTAACTCTACTAGAATATATATTTTATTTAGTGATAAAAATTAACAGTACTGATAGTCTTGGTCCAAAATGATAAACTAATTAATATAATAATCAAAAATACCCCTCTCCTCCCCCTATAAATGCCACCCCTCACCACCCCTTCTCCTCACACCTTATAGTCCTTTTGGTTTTCCAATATTCTTCCTAATTCACTTCCCAATCCTCTAAACCATATCCAATATTAAATCATATCAAAAAAATACCAATTCCATGTACCTTAAGGGGTCCTTCTAGGAGGTGATTTTCAAGAGGTACCTTTATCAAACCATCTCTTCTAATTTCATTTCTTTTTCTAACTTCTCCTCACATCCTTCATCCATAAAAGAATAATAACAATAATATCACATATATAATGGAATTTTAAATTTCTAATAGAATATCTTTTTCCACATTTCTCTCGTCTCCTCTTATTCATGGAAACGAAATCGTTGTCCAAATTATGGTAGTTTACCGTCTCTAAAACTAATGATTTTTCCTTTTCCGTTACTTCCTTAAAGGTCGGTCATAAAACCATTATTATGGTGAAATAATATTTCAACGTGTATATTGTAACCTAATTCATGTTTTGTAACTAATATATAGACATAAAATTATATGAACTGAAACTAGTACGTAATAGTGGGAAACCCATCAAAATAAATTAAACATTAATTATCAATGTTTATCAAATGAATCATCCTCATACCAGAAAACAATATTATATATGGGATTGTGTAAAATTGTGTAGGTAAATTAATATCATATAATTTAACTTTTGTAAAATTATTCCCATTTGAAAATAACTTCCATAATTGCAAACAAGTAAACCAACCATGAAACCATGAAAATGAATGCTCCCGAAATGATGAAATTGAACTATACATCTCATCAAAATGGCCATAAATGAACTTAAAAAAATCTAATAAAATAATTAGATATAGAAGATATTCTTAATTAAGTAATTTATTAAAATAATTTCATTATCTAGTACCTTAATTTCAAGTACAGTATGAATTCACACATAAGTTAATGGGATTCTCGAACCCAACTCCCTATCTTTAGATTATCCATCTTTCACATCAATATTTATACGAATATTCCTCTAATGTTTCATTAATTTAATTTCTATATTATTAAATTTTATTTATGGTATATACAATTTTCCTCCATTCCAAAATAATTTTCAATCCAAATACAATGATTTTTCAAAAGTTATTTTCTTTCTTAGACACATTTTATCTCCTCTTCAGTTGTTTCTTCTTTACTCAAGAATGATTAAGATTATTAAAAATATGATTTACCTTATTCATTTGGGAACAGTAAAATTTATTAATGAAATTTTTATTGATTAAATAATTATAAAAACCATTCTTTTATATTTTGTATTTTATGACTATGATTGTCATATTATCTATGTGGAATGCATGATTATGTAAATATTATGATGTGACGGGTGGGCCCATAATTATATAGTCCTCCAATGAATTGGGTAATGTGATGTATCTCTTGAGATATTTTGTAACATACATGTGAATTATGATATATTCGTTCACAATGATGATATTATGATTATTAACATATGTTATGAGTGAACATGATTCTATATTTGTTCACAACTACGTGTGATTTTGGACTAAAAGCCATGATTTTCATTTTTATGCCTTTCCACATTATATTCCTTTATCACATGTTTCCCTCATGATTTTTATGACGATCCCATGCTTATGATATGATAATAATGTTTATTCTCACCCATGTAATATAGAATCATGTCCCTTATCCATCATCATACTAGGATTTTATTTATCCCCTTTATTTGATGTATATCCTCAGTTGATTACATGTAGTAAGATGAAAGTGATATTTTAAGAGGATAATGAAGAATTATTTAAATAAATGTTTGTGTTTTATTATGTTAAAGTCATATATGACCATAATAATCCCAAGACACAAAACATTTTGATCTTGGATTTTTAATTCTATTTTGTTTTTCATTTTTAAAATGATTTATTAGTCACGTAAGAAAAATTAGAGACGTTATAGTTGGTATCGGAGAAAGGTTTAATCAATTTGGGAATTAGGATTAGAGAATATTAGTAAAAACCCGTAGGATAAGAATAAGTGAATGTAAATATACAATAATTTTTCTTTATAATAGGATAAACATAGGGATCACATAAGATATTCCTTTCATGTTAATTACATAGAATAATAAATTATTCTTTTTTTAAAATTAATTTTTTTTCAAACCATTTCTATTTTAGAACATGGTGGAACTCAAATAAAACATGTCAAAACACATGTGAGAGACAATGCAATGATTATATGAATGACATCCCCAATTACATGGGTGGTGAAGTTTAAAACATTATGGTGATGCTTACCCAGCTATCTCATGCAAGGAACAACAACTTAAACCAAATGGATTACCTGCCTTTACCGAAGAAGGAGAAACTAGCCATAGAGTCATTTAAGTATAAATTCACATCGATGTTTAGTGGGTATTCTGATCCACTAGTCATGGAATAGTGGGTTAACTCAATGGAGAAGATCCTGTTTGTACTATATTATTCTGGGAAGGTTAAGGTGACTCTTTCCATTTATCATTTAGATAGAGAGTCTGATCAATGGTGGGGATTTATTAATAACACCAAGAAAAAGGATGAAATTAATGATATGGAGTGGGGTACTTTAAGAAAATATTTGTTAAAAATGATTTTTATTGAACTGTTCAAACAAATATAGAGAGATAATTCATTGAAATGAATAATAAAATAGGTGAATCAATTATCGATTATGAGGAAAACTTCACAAGTCTTACAAGATACTCTTCAAGTTTTGTTATAAAGAATGATAGAAAAATAAAAATATTTCTTTAGTGGATTAACACAACACCTTTGAAAGTCTCTGGCTATTTGAGACTTTGAGAGTTATGAAGGAGTAGTTCAATGTGATCTCCAAATATAGATGGAGTGTAGAGACTTGTCCCAAGGTTATAGATTTATGAATCTAAGAATGGAGTTTCATGCAGGTGGGTTAAATGAAAATGAGGTAATAGGATCCAACCACCCACGTGTCAAAAATGATGAAAGAATCATTATGGAAATTTACAAAAAGGTATAGGGAAATGATTCAAGTGTGGGAGAGAAGGCCACCAAGCTCAATAATTTTAAAGAGACATGAAGAATCTGATGGAAATGATTAAGGAAAAGATGGAACCTCTTAATTTACCACCCATGGTTCAATGCATAAAATATAGAGAGAAAGGGAACTATAAAATCCAATGTACTAAAACAATATTTCTTGAGGGTAATCATCATTAGAAACCATAAAAGCTAAAGGATAAAGGGAAGGATTATTCCACCATTACTGCTAAACTAGATCCTGAAAATAAAGTGGTACATGGTACACTTCTTATTAAATTAAGAATGAAAAAAAAATTGATTCTAGTTATGCACATTCCTTTATATCCTGTATGTTTTATAGAACTATTAAATTGAAGCCTTGACACCTTGATATATAGATATTTTTTAAAGCACCAAATGGTGTAATTATTGAAACCCATGTGTTAGACTATTTTCCTATAAGCGTATGTGGTAATATTCTTTGAGGAAATATCATATTACATCAATTAGTGGGAATTAATGGTAGAATAGGCATGGATTAGATCTCATTATATAGATCACACATCAACTATTTGGAAGAGAAAATCTATTTTCATATTCCGAATCATCCTATGATCCTATAAAAATGAAAGAATGATCTTGAATCTCTTTTCGAAAATCCCTCAATTTTATGGGTGTCTATACTCTGTAAATAGTAATACCTTTCCCAAATGGTTGAGTCAAAAGAATGTATCAACATGGTGGAAATTCCGGTTTTTAGGGAATACACTAATGTATTTCCCAAATAGGTACCCACACTTCCCCCAGATCATCAGGTGAAGTTCTTAATAGAACTTATACCTAGAGCCACTCCTATCTCTAAATTCCTCTACAGGATAGTCATGATCGAATTGGGGGATTTAAAGAATAAGCTATAAGAGAACTTGTACAAATGGTTTATACTCCCTAGTGCATCACCTTGGGGTGCGCCAGTTCTCTTCATAAAGAAAATGGATGGATCAATGTGGTTGTGTATAGATTATTGGAAGCTCAATAAGATCACCATAAAGAACAAGTATTATATAACAAGGATTAATGACTTGTTCAGTCATCTATGAAAAGCTTAATAATTCTCAAAGGTGAATCTTTTTTCTTTATATCATCAATTGAAGGTGAAGAAAGAAGATACTCAGAATATGGATTTCCATACAAGGTATAGGAACTATGATTTTCTAGTGATTCCCTTCATAATTACTAATTCCCTTGAAATATTCATGGATTTGATAAATAGAGTCTTTATAGGATACCTTGATGTCACAAATCATCCCCCAGTGCCCGTGTCACGACATACCCCATGCCCGCCTCCTGAAGGCCAGAGGATGGAGACTACTACCGATGGTGTCAACCTGAATGTGGGAGACATTTTCCTAAGTACCTCTACGCACACAGACACAACCACGTCTCAAAGATGGAAAAGAAAACATGCATGTCACTAAACAACCACTAAATAACCACTGAGTAAAAGTACAAATTGTAGGTCAAATAGGCTAGAATACAAACCCAACAAAAGATAAACATAAAATAGGAATGTACATGTAAAACGATAAATGATGTCCAATGGAAGCCAAACATGATGGGTAAGTACAGAGAAGATGTTGGAAGCTAAATAAGTACACACTACATGCCTAGTCTCACTGGGTACCACTGGGTCCTAGGCCACCAAGTCCTCTATCAATTCGGCGGTCATCTACACCAGACACAACACATGTAGGCGAAGATCATGCAGGCGTGAGTAATAAAATACATAGTAGGGACCCAAAAATAATAAATAAATAATACAAAACAATCCACAAACAAACCACAAAAAAATGATCATGAAGCATGATTAGGAAGCAAGACTACTAACATGAGGTATAATCTAGAGTAGGAAAGTAGGACTATTAGTCACATCGTCGAACACCATGGGTTGCTGGAGAAATCCTCCTCAATGAGTACAGTGGGCCTACCGGGATACATAGAATCCACTTCCCACACACCTTGGATTGTTTTCGTACTCTTCCTTGATTAGTATCATTAGTATGTTGGGTCACATAGAATCCAATCTCGACCGTGGGCATGTCGGGCCACACAGAAGTTGCTTCCCACCTCGGCTATACAAAGGTACTCCTTATATCAAGTATCGTGGGCCTACCCGGTCACACAGAAGCCGCTCCTCACCATGGGCCAACCAGGTCACATAGAAGTTGCTTCCCACTGGTCCATAGTAGTCGATCCACATAGGGTTGCTTGTCAGCAGTCATTAGGTCTCATCCAACCACAGGATTTACACACGTTTCACTCTTGATCATGAGAAAACGTATCCCTAAGAAATTAATTAAATTTAAACATCCATGAAATTATCCATAGATTATTCCAATATATCCTCCTTTTCGTGAGGGTCCCAACGGCACAAATATCTCTTCAATCATATGTTCGGTTTGAAAGATATTGGGGTTTTTTTAAAAAGGGACTGATTGGGTCTAGGTCCGGCCCGACCCGGTCAGACCAACCCAACCTGCTTCAGACCTAGCTCGGCCTGGGTCTAGCCTGGCCCAGCCCACTCCATACCTGATTCGCCAAAGGTGGACCAGTTCCTCCTGGACGAGAAGCAGCTGGAAGGTGCATCCGGCTCCCCTCGCCCTGCAGGTCGTCTCTGAGGACGACGCCTCTCACCGCAGTCAGGTGACCGCGGCTTGACGCCACATGGATGGTTGGACTCTTGCACGTGGTCAGAGACCACATTACCTTGATATTCATGGCCCGTGGAAGTGGGTCGCTCCCTCTACGTAGCTGAGGGGCCGCATCCCTGTCTCTAACTGTCGGCCTAGACGGTGGCCCTTCACACTGCACCGCGGCCTGATCTAGTCACTGCAGCTTACTCTGGTGCGCCTTCATGGCGCGCCACCACCTTCCTGTGGCCGTTGTTGCGGGTCACCGCCTATGGGAATTTCCTCAGGCCACCGAGTCTACACCGGTGGTCAGTTCTTCATTCTGACTAAGCCTACGGCCTCCGTTGGTTGTCTTCTTCCCTGCGAAGTCCCTGAATCATCCCTACCACCCCTTTCGAATTCTTATCCAGAAAGAATGCACAAGAGGATGGGATCATTCCTTGATTGTCTCAGTCCACGCTCTCCATGTTAGAGTTTTAAAAAGGTAGAGTTTTTGGGGTGATTTTCACTGTAGAAAACCAAAGAAGAACACCCTCCCATAAGAACGCACGATCTGTGGATCAAATTTTTTGATGGTTGATCTGTGTTCGTCATTTTATAATGATAATGGGAAAATAGTTTAAAAAAATAATCCCCTACTCGATATATATTATTCGTTGAATCGCACCACCAATGAGGATTCAAGCTCTATTGGTGTTCATCGCTTCCCAGTCCCGTTCTTTATAAAGTTTTGATGTCACTAGAGATCATGTCGGTGTTTTTCATTATTCATTTGATGGAGTCCTTAACCTATGTTTTTTATAAAATTTCCACGGTTTAATTCTCAACTCTCTAACATGTTATCTTACTAAAATAAAACACATCAGAGGGTTTCTGTTACGTTGCGACGTAGAGTCATTATGCTATTTCATTTATGAAACATCATATCTATTATGCTACACCAAAAACAATCCATTAAAGAGATTCTTTTAATAAACCTTGTCGTCGCACTGTAGTTCCTTCATCCGCCTCTCAATGGTGAAAAATAAAATAAAGTACGTTTTTAATTTATTTTATTATTTTCTAAAAAGTCCAAAAACTAACTTTTTCGTCTGACCCTTGTCGGTCGATGTTAGGTGTTTTCTAGGTGAATCTAGGTGCTCTGATTTTAATGTTGCCCTGGGATTTTTGATCAAATCACTATTTTAAAAGTTATAAATCCCTTCTTTCACATTTACAAAAATGAACTAAAAAATCAATAAAAAATCCAGGCTCATCGGGCCTCGAAATCACGTGTCATCAAAGCGTGTGGTCTTGAAATAATTCCATACAATTAAAAAAATATGGAAATTCAGGGATATTACCTTCTCCCCACCTTAGGGCTTTATATCCCTAAAATCCAAAATAAGGTCTAATTAATCAAATAGGGATATTGAGCCTGAATCTAAGCATCCTGCTCCCACGTGCTCTCCAAGATATTCTTGTGCTTCCACTGATCTCACACCCGAGGAATCGACCATCCACGAAGGACTCACTCTTGTCAGTCCTCTATATTTATCGGGAACTCCACAAATGTCATCCAATCATCAATTTCCAGCTCATCCCAGTCTATGACCAGTGATGGATCATGCATGTACCTACTCCGTTGTGACATGTGAAAAACATTGTGCACCGGTGCATTTATGGGGGAAGAGCTAGGTGGTACGCCACCTCGCCAACTATATTGAGGATCTAGAAATGTTTAATGAACCTTAGAGATAACTTTCCTCCCCGACCAAATCTCTATAATCCCTGTCAAGGTGAGACTCGAGGGAAAATGTGTTCTCCCTTGTCGAACTCCAATAGCCTCTATCTCTTATCATCATACAATTTATATCTAATATGTGAACTCATCATCCACTCCTGGATGATCTACTCCTTCTTAGTGGTAGCCCGTACCAAATCTGGACCCATGAGTGATAACTCCACTATTTTTTTCCCATCATAGAGGTGATCTTCATGCTCACTCATAAAAGTCCTCAAATGGTGCCATGCCAATGGTGGATTGATTGTTGTTGTTGTATGAAAAGACCACCAGCGTTAGGTGGTCCTCCCAACTATAACCAAAATCAAGGAAACAAGATAGAAGCATGTCCTCCAAGGTCTATATTGTCTGCTCTATTAGACTATATGACTGAGAGTGAAATGTAGTGCTCAAGCATAGTTGAGTCTCGAATGCCTCTAGTAATCCTACCCACAAATAGGATGTAAATCGTATATCATGGTCTAAGAAAACCATCAAAGGTACCCCCATCAAGCCACACTATATCCTGGAAATAGAGGTTCCCCAAGCCCTCTATCGATCCCTCGTGATGGATGGGTAAGAAGTGAGCTGACTTAGTGAGTCGGTCAACAATCACCCAGATAGAATCGGGACTTCTAGACATGCATGGTAACCCATCACAAAGTCCATGGAGATATAATCTCACTTTTATTATGGTACCTCAAGTGGTTGTGCCAGGCCTGCTGGGATCTGATGCTCCACCTTCACTTACTGACAAGTGATGCATCATGAAATGAACTCTACCACTACTTTCCTTATCCCTGGCCACTAGTATTGACATCAGAGGTCTTGGTACATCTTCTCCACACTAGGATGTACTACCAAGAGGGATGTTTCAAACTCCCTCAACACCTCCTCCTGCAATTTTTTTGGTACTATGATTCACCCTCTGAAAAGGATGATGTGCTCACCACCTATCAAAAATCCATTAGGAGCTTATCCTAAAGATAACTGAACACGTTGGGCCTCACAGTCAACACCCACAAGCTGTGCCTCCCTGACTCACTGTAATATTGAAGGAGTGATAGTCATTGAATAAAGGTAAGGATCCCCATCATCATCTATGAAGGATATCTATGTTGTGGCTAGATACTCCATCACCTCACTCAGCATCTGTAAACCAGACCTCGTACTGAGTTTTTCTACCACCACGTTCCCCTTCCCAGGAGTATAGACTATCTCAAATTCATAGTCTTGGAGGAACTTCATCCATCATCATTGTATTATGTTCAGGTTATTCTATGATAATATATACCTAAGAATCTTGTGGTCAGATTAGAAGGTAAACCATTCACCTATCAATTTTTTCAGCCACATTTTTGAAGAGAAGTCCACTGATTCTAACTATTGTTCATGGGTCGCATAGTTCTTCTCATGATTCCTCAACTTCCTTGAGCCTTAATAGATCACTGCTTTCTCCTGAATCATGACACAACCCAGTCTAGTCCCTGATACATCACAAAAAACTACATATCCAACACCCTCTTCTGGTAGTCTCAAGATGGGGGAACTCTGCAGTCTTTACCTCAACTCTTGGAATCACTTCTGGAACTTCTCTATCCACACGAAGGGTTTTCCCTTCCATTTCAAGGATTATAAAGGTTCTTCCACCCTGGAAAAGATTGTCATGAATCTCTGGTAGTATCCAGCCAACCCCAAAAAACTATGCACCTCAGTCACACTCTTGGTTGGCTCCCAATAAATAAATACCTATATCATTTCCAGATCCACTACAACTCTAGACTCTTAGATGATGTATCCTAGAAAGTGGGCCTCCTAAATCTAGAACTAAAATTTTGAGAGCTTACCATAAATTTGGTTCTCTCAAAGTGTATCTATAACTATCTTTAGGTGTGTGGCATGCTCCTCCTACAACACCGAGTACACCAAGATGTCATCAATGAAGACCACTATGAATAGATCAAGGTAAGGATGGAAAATATTGTTCATGAGTCCCACGAACACTTCTGGATAATTGTTCACACTGAAAGGCATCACAAATAACTCATAATGGTTATACACTCATCTAAAGGATGTCTCTATGTACATCCTTTTCCTTTACTAGGAGCTGATGATAGCCTAATCTGAGGTCTATCTTCAGGAACCACCTCTATCCTTTTAGCTGATCGAAGAGGTCATCAATCCTTGGTAGTGGATACTTGTTCTTCAAAATCACCTTGTTTAGGCACCAGAAGTCGACACATAGCCTCAAGCTCCCATCATCTTTCTTGGAAAAAAACAATGGGGCTACCCATGGTGAAACATTGGCCCTCACGAAGCACTTCTCCTGTAAGTATTCCAGTTTTACCCTCAATTATTAATGCTCCACCGGAGCCATCTGATATGTTGATGTGGATATTGGTATCATCCCAGAGTACAGGTCGATGATGAACTCTACCTCCCTTTGAAGAGGTAGTCTTAGAACATCCTCAAAAAATACATTCTAATACTCGTATACCACTATAGGAAATTTTGGACTCCTATCATCCACTACACTGGTGGTGAGGCTATCCAATTGATGAGTAATCAGCTAGAACTTCATCCGAGAAATTCCTTCATGTGATGAAAAAGGTCCCTTCTCTCCAGTGAAGGAAATCATGATCCCATCCTCATGGACACACCTCACTTTTCACCTAAAATAGTTGATCTAAACATGGATTGTAGATAACTATTCCATACCCAAGATGACATTGTAAGGCATCAACGCCACTAATAGGAGATCCCAAGAGAAGCTATCTCCTCCTTGAGTAAGCTAACACTACTGTCACTAACGTGTAACCATCGATTCCCCTCCCATATGAGTCTATAGTAGTAAGTATTGATCCAATAACTCCACCAAAATCCCTGATCCTTGAATGAGGTATGTTGTAATGAAAGAGTGACTGACACCTGTGTCTATAAGAACTATAGTTAAGGTGGAAAAGACACAGATCATACCTCTAATCATCTCTTGAGCATTGTGTTCATAGGCCTCCATCACCAGAAGCTGGAATCACCCCTATCTGCCGGTTCCCTAAGCCCATGGTGGACCACCTAGGGGCGGTGGTGGTAGAACCTTGAACTGTCGTTCATCACCTGCCACTCAGCCTGATCCCCTTCCACATCTACCATCCTGTGGACCTCCCCACTCAAACCTCTTCTTTAGCCTTGGAGATCCCTTGACCATATAATGATAATCTGTGCAGTGGGTTGGGTAGTCACAAGCCATATGGCCCTGCCCACTGCACGTGAAGCACATCCCAGTTTCTAACTGACTCCCTCTACTCTAGGATCCCCACACTACTAACCCTGAGTACTAGGGTCATCCCCTGAGAGACCTCTCCCACTTTGGCCCCCATGTCTAATGTCTGATGCTCACCACGGAAGACTCTACCTCTTGAGGTCTACTAGTGGCTCTAGACGTCGGTTCCTACTCTGTTAGTAATCTCTATACAATAAGGGCTTTCTCCAGTACTCCGGCCTAAGTGGGGACACTGAGAGACACTATGGATTCCCTGATCTCCCATCTGAGTCACTTCTAAAAGGTATGGGCCCTAAATAATGGGTCTTACACCATATTAGTGGAGTAGTAATAGAGTTATATAAACCTTGCAGAGTACTCAGCCACTGAAATGCTACCCTACTGTAGGTGAAGCAGCCCCTGAATGCACATAGAGTGAAAAGTCGTAGAGAAATACTCCTCCTGAAAAATCCACTCGAAGTCTGTCCATGTGAGGGTCACCTCATCATGCGTCTGGATGGTTAAGATATACCATATATTTTTTGATCCCCACATAAGACTCATGGCCAATATCTCCATCTATTCGAGCGGTTCCCTCACTAAGTGGAAGACCCATGTCACCACCTCCATATAGTCCTCAATGACCTGAGGATTTGTCTCTCCCCTGAACCTGAGGAGCAATTTGTCTCTGGAACTCATGCAAGGTGTTGATCCTACGCATGTCCTATACCGATAACACTAGTAGTAACTGATGATAAAAAGGTGGTGGAATCACTATTGCACCACCTAGAGGGGCTATCTCTATCACTACTCCCTGAAATAATGCCTCTTCTATAGGTGGGTTTTACACACGATCATGTATCGAAAGACTAGCTGGTTTTTTACATTAAGGAATCCATAAATAGATCAATATGTACCACAGTCAAAATATTATACCTGGTGAGATTACACTTATTCAATAAGATATAAAGGAGAAACTTATTCAACCAGTGTTTTCATGTATAAATCCGAAAAGTGTATATCAAGGTCCTTGTGTATGGATAAGTCGTACACTACACCAACACTGGACTCCCCGAATCTGAAAGTCAAAATCCAAAAATTCAATACTATTTACCAAAATTCAAAACAACAGACTCTTTGTATTTGAGGTAGAACATACCACCTCTGATACCACTTTTTCATGACCCATCCCCCAGGGCTTGTGTCCTGACATACCCCAAGCCCGCCTCCTGAAGGACAAGGGTTGGCGACTAGCACCAAGGGTGTCAAACTGCTAGTGGGAGGAATTTTCCTAGGGACCTGTATTCAAAAACACACTACCATGTACTAAAAATAGAAAAGTTAAAATGCATTCCACTAAACAACCATTAAGTAAAATTACAAATTGTAGGTCAAATGGGCCAGAATACAAACCCAAAAAAAGATAAACTAAAAATATGAAATTACAAGGAAAATGATGAAAGTTTTCCACTGGAAACCCCAACTTATGGGTAAGTACATAGTAGCTTATAAAAGCTGTATAAGTACACCTTGCCTGCCTAGTCTCACTAGGCACCACTATGTCCTGGGCCACCAAGTCCTCTATCTAGGTATTGGTCTTCTGCAGGAGACACAATGCGTGCATGCGAAGCCCGTGCAGGGATGAGTAACAAAATACTCATTAGGGACCCAAAAATAACAAGAAAAGACCACAAAGTTATCCCAAAAAAAACAAGGAATCATGATCACGAAGCATGATCATGAATAAATATAGCTCACACCGGTTATATTCTAGAGTAGGAAAGTATGACCATTATTCACATCGTCGAACACCATGGGCTTTGGGGGAACTCCTCCTCAATGAGTATAGTGGGCCTGTTGGGTCACACATAAGCTACTTCCCACTACCCTTGAACTGTTCTGATACTCATCCATGATGTGTATCGTGGGTATGTTTGGTCACATAGAAGACACTCCCCACTGTGGGAATTCTGAGTCATACAAAATCTTCTTCCCGCCTTGGCCACACTGAGGTACTCCACCTGTAGAATATCATGGGTCTTTCAGGTCACACAGAAGCTTCTCCCCACCATGGTCGTGTCTGGTCACACAGATGTCTCTTCCCATTAGTTCGTAGTAGTCGATCCATATATGATTTCTTTTCAGCAGTTTTTAGGTCTTAGCCAACCATAGAGTTTCCGCATGTTGCACGCTTGATCTCAGGAGAACTGCTCCCCAAGCCATTCATGGAATTTTAACTTCCATGAAATCCTTGATAGATTATCCCGAAATATATTCCTTATCGTGAGAGTCCCAACACCACAAATGGCTCGTCAATCATATGTCTGGTTTTAAAGATATTTGTGTTTTTTTAAAAAGGGGCTGGTTCGGTCTGGGTCCGACCCAACCCAGCCGGACCGACATGGGTCTGGTTCGGTCCAACCCACACCCTGCCTGGTCTTCCATTAGCTGATCGGTTCATCCTAGCCAGGATGCAGATGGATGTTTCATCTGTCTCCCCTCACTCCACAGGTCGTCCATGGGGTCGACGCCTCCCGCCGCGGTCAGTTGACTACAGCCTGTCAGCACGCAGCTGACCAAACTCTTATAGGTGGTTAGAGACTTCATGACCCCAAGATCTGTAGCTCATGGTTGTGGGGAGCTCCACTAACATGGAAAAGGGTCCACGTCCTTGTCTCCAGCCTTAAACCTAGCTAGTGGTTATTCCCACTACTTCGTGGCTCGAGCCAGCTACAGAAGCTACCTCTGGCACACAGTTGTGGTGCGCTGCCACCCGCCTACTATCATCAGCATGTCAACGGGCCTTTCCGCGGGCCACCAGGTTCGTACCGGTGGAAAGTTATTTATTCTAACTATTCCTCCAGCCTCCTAGGGGTCTCTCCTTCCCTATGAAGGCCTTGAATATACCTTTTCTCCCCTTTCTAATTCTTGGCCACAAATAACACACAAGTGGGGGGGCTTGGGCCTTGTTCATGTCAGCATGTGCCCTTCGCATTAGAGTTTTAAAACAGGGGAGGTTCGGGGGTGATGTTCTATGAAAATTAATTTAACCCCACTATATAAAACCTTAGAGGAACATCCTCCATCAAGAATTAATGATCCGCATATCAAACTGTTCATGGGTTGATCCATGTTCGTCATTTTAGAAAAATAACAATGAAAACATTAAATTAAACAAACCCTTAATTAATTGATGTTTATCGTTGAAGCACTCCTCCCTAGAATATTCAATCTCCGTTGGTGTTCGTCGCTTCCTGGTCCCATTCTTAATAAGGTTTCGACATTTCTAGCGATCCTACTGGTGTTCATCATTCGTCAGTGGAGGGAGTCCCTGCCGTAGGTTTTCAGATAATTTACAGGGTTTAATTCTAAACTCTCCAACCCATTATCTTATTAGAAGGAAACAGATTTCACTATTTGGGATACACTATGATGTTGAATCATTACGCTGTGTCATTTATGAAACAACATATCTGTTATGTTGTACCAAAAACAATCTATTTAGGAGATTCTATTAATGAGTCTCATTACCGCACCACAACATCATCGTCTTCCACTCAATGATGAAAATTAAAATAAAATAACTTTTTAAGTTATTTTATTATTTTTTGAAAATTCCAAAAACTAACTTTTCCATCTGACCCTTCCCAGTCGATGTTAGGTCCTTTCTATATGGATCTTTGTGTTTCGAGTTCAATGGTTACCTTGTATTTTTTATCCGAGTACCAGTTCAAAAGATATAAAAAATCACTTGCACATTTACTTAAATGTACTAAAAAATTCTCAAAATTCTATTCTAGGCTCACCAGGACTCTGAATCATGTGTTGTGAAAGCTTGTGGTCTCGAAATAATTCCATACAATTTAAAAATATATATATGGAAATTATAAAACATTACACTTGAAAATTGTGTGGTAGTGTTTGTTGAAAATATCCAAATTTACTCCAAGATAAAGTATTAAAATGAAGAACATGGAAGGATTGTTCTAGAAATATTAAGGAAGGATAAATTGTACATCATGTTCTACGAGTGTGACTTTTTGAGGCAGCAGGTCATAATCTTAGGGAACGTGATCACAAAATAGAGAATTTCTCTAGACCCTTCAAAAAAAGGAAGTTGAGGAATGGATTATACCCACTAGTGTCATATAAATCCATAGTATTCATGGTTTATAAGGGTACTACTTACGTTTTTGGAGAAATTCCTCATGAATTTCTAACCTGGTAACTATATTGACATGAAAAGGGGAAAGGTATGTATGGATGGAAGAATGTGAGGAATTATTTAGGGATATCAATAAGAGGATAATCACTACACATGTAATAACACTACCAAAAACTGAAGAGAGTTTTATAATATACACAAATTCTATGAAGAATGTCTTGGGTTGTATACTCTTGAAGAATGATAAAGTGATAGCCAATTCCTCATGATAGTTTAAGATACATGAGAAAAAATACCTGACGCATGATCTAGATCTAGCAGGTGTGATCTTCAATCTAAATATTTATTTCCACTAACTATATGGTGATAATAGTGACATATATATTATTAAAAATACCCTAACTCATATATTCACACAAACGGTTCTCAGCATGCATGTAACACCCCAAGATTTCATAGTGTGTTATTTCTTCAAAATAATTCAATAACTTGCACTACACGCAACACCGAGTTCAATCACACCATGACTTACAAAAAAAGGCATTAAAAGAGGTCATGAATAGCATTAACTAAAATTTTCACTTTATATAATCCTTATAATTTTAGAATCCATATTTTGAGTTTCTTAGTCATAATGCAAGAACAGATTCATTTTCAGTATTGCACTTTTATCAACTTTTAATAGTGAAACCTTTTTAAATACAATATTTTAAACTTTTTGACTAAATGGGGACATCAAAAAATTTAAAATGAAACATCCCAAGCTTCCACGGTACGCTTTCCTTTGAATAATACGATAGTGTGTGCTGTACGCAACCTCGAGTTCTAACACACACCACAACTAATTAAACTAGCCGTTGTGAATAGTAATACCTACTTTTTGAAATCATATATATTCTATATTTCAAAATGGACTTCATTTTTGGATTCGGAATATCAAAATTAGCCTAGGGTGAAATTTTGGTACATTTCGGATAACTTTCATATTTTGATGAATAGTGAAAATTACTAAATTTTAATTAAAAACAACTTTTTTAATCAAAATAATTAATAGTGATAAATTATGAATTTTAGTGGTTTTAAAAGTATATTTAGAATATATTTTTACCATTTAATATAATGTTGGTCATTGGACATAATTTTACAATTAAACCGAACATAAACAAGTGTCAATCTTTTGATAGTTATTATCTCTTAAAAACACGCTTTTTGTTTTGACAGCGGGAATTAATTTTAAATTAATTTCTGCCACTTCTGTGTTTTGAATTTAGAAAAATGGATTCCATATTTGGAATCAGGATGTTCAAATTGTGTAAATAGGTAACTTTTATTTTTAGACATTTTGAATAATTACTGCGGTAAATATTTTATTTACCATGGTTAAGGGTAAATCCGGTAAATAAGGGTTAAAAAATAATATTATAATAATACTAAATTACCCTAAAACGTGTCTTAACCCTATTGGTTGATACATGGTCGACCATGGGCATCTTTGGGTCTATTTTGGGACCCCATGGATCCACTTGTAAGTGATAATGACACATTATATTAATAAAGCTAAAATAAAAATAAAAATGGCATAAGCTTACATCTTTTAGAAGAACAATTTTTACATAGGGTTATACATGATGGATTTTCGATTATAAATATTCATTAGAAAGCTAAAAATATTTCCTACATAATGATATTTTATTTATAATTTTTAAACATTAAATAATTTATTTGATTTATGACACAATGATGATGCAGTAATTACTATAATAGTGAAAAATTAAAATAATTGATATTATAAATACCCAAATAAATATAATATGAAACTTTTAATGAATTAAACTAATTTTCTAGGATAATATGATATATTAGGATTGATTTAATTGACTTTGTTCGAAGTAATCAATCTGTTATGAGTTTCACAAAAATCAACTATTGAATAGTGTCAAAATTGACATAAAAGAGTTCTTAAAACAAATATTATATTATTAATTGATATTAAATTCATAAATATCTAAGGTTCGCCCAAGAGACTTATATTATGATAGTTTAATCATTAATGGACCACTTGGGGGTCGCTTGGATGTATATAGTAAGTTTATTAACCATATTATATAAAAATACAAAGAGACATTGTAAAAGTGAAACTAATTAACTTAGAGTTAATACTTAAAGATAAGGTTAATATAAGTACCCAGACCTGTCTAAATTATATTGGATGAGTTGTTTTCGACCTATCCCCACCTCATCCTTTAAATAGTCAACTTTGGAGCCTTTGGAAACCGAATATGAATTTATTATAAATTAATATTTCTAGCTTTTCCAAAGGTGCCCCTCACCCCTCTTATAAAAGGGCACTCCTCCTTCTCTTTTCCTCACACCTCTCAAGCCACTTGGCTCGTCCAAACTCTGCCCAACTAAGCTCCCCACATCCCTATCCTCCTCCTTGAAGCTTCCCCTTAGGCAGAAAGCATTTCAAGAAGTCCTTTGGTTCCAACCAAAGTGAGTTACCTAGATTAAAGGTAACGATTTCTCTTAAATTATTTTCATTTATTTTGCTTCTCCAACCCCCAAAATCTTTTTATTTCATTTCTTTTGTAACAACACCAGTATCCACAATATACTAGTATGTTGTTATAAGAAGTATTCAAACTACACATACACACAACTCCATCCAATGGATGATGAACATAATGTTTCTGTGGATGGCAAACTAACACCTCACGAAACGATGATTGTTCAAATACATCTTACCACCTCTCATGGTGGCCATTATGATGGAACTGTAATTAAATATGATATTAATGATATATATTTTATATATAAGCTTCTGTAATTCCATTTTATTTCATACCATTATTCGTTCCATGTTGTATATACATACGATAATTTCATTTGAGGAAGTGCGGACTACCGCCCCCTTAAAATGATATGACTCGTTCATACCACACATGGAACATATAAAGGATGGTGTTAATGAACTTAAGTAACATATATAAAATATTATATTATACTGGAATAGTAATATACCTATGTATCATTTGGATTTGATTCTTTTAAAATGAAAATTAAATGGAAGTAGCGTTCGTGCGTACGTACGGACTACCGTCTCCACGAACGTGATAAGATTCATTCTTCATCATATCCATTCAAGTATTATTCTCATTTTAGGGTTAAAAATAATGTTAATATCATTCTGATTATGAATAAGATATAATCTATCCATTACAAACATGTATTACGTAACCAAACATTTAAGAAGAACGAATCGATTATCACCCGAAACGACGATAATACTAAGATATTATTAATAAAGCAATGTTAAAAGATCATATATGATATCATATTAATGTATATGATTCTTGTATAATTTAATAACAATTATTTCACCATTATACAGGAGGTTAACCTACCCCAACAATGGAAAAGTACAAGGTAAGGGTTATTTCACAATCTCTTCATTATTCGAGGTTGTTTATATGTAATAATCTACTGGGATTTCTTTATCATCCACATCCATGTTTCTTCGAAATGTATTTCAAAACATATTTATTATTTAAAAGAATATGGGTTAAATTCATTTATACCCTTTTTTTACTTTTTGTAAGAGGTTTATAAATGAATCTTTCCATAGTTTTCAAAACAAGGTCATTTTTGACCTTTTCGACAGAATTAAGATGAGAATGTTTTTTTTTACTTATACGGCGGGTGCGGTTATTTTCCGCCGTTATAAAATCGTCAAAGCTTTCCTTACAAGCTTACAAGAATATTTTCAAGAAAATGTTTTATTTTATATGGCTCTTAAATGATTTCAAAAATAGAAAGAGATATTTCTCTAAAAAGTGTTTTGATTTCATCTATGTCAACATCATTTAATGGATTTTACGCTTATTTGAAGTTGATTTATTATAATACAAAACTTCTATATTGTATTGAAGGTTTTGTGATATGTTTGACTGTGGATGTGCTATTTTATACCATTCATAGTTTATGGTGAAACTATTGACATTTCGTATGCTAGTTTTAATCCGAATGTTTATGTTATATTTCAAACTTTTCTTCAGATGAATGTGCTAAACAAGTATGTTCCGGGTTGGGGACCGGTAAAAGTAAGCCCTCCAGGTTGGGGACTGGTAAAAGTAAGCCCTCCAGGTTGGGGACTGGTTAAAGTAAGCCCTCCAGGTTAGGGACTGGTAAAAGTATGCCCTCCGGGTTGGTGTCCGGTTATTAGAGGCACTCCGGGTTGGTGTCCGGTTATTAGAGGCACTCCGGGTTGGTGTCCGGTTATTAGAGGCACTCCGGGTTGGGTTCCGGTTAGAAGTAACCCCTAGGTCTTGGGATGAGGCCTAGACAAAGAAATTAACGTTTAGCATTATGCATTCCAACATTATGAAAGTGGTTAATGATTTTTGCATGTGATTATTCGATTAGTAGAATATCCATGTGAATAAGTAAATGGCATTATTTCATTTTATTTATGACATACTATGTTCAATTTTAAAAGGCTTTGTTTTAGAAATTCATTGCCTTAAATGTTTATGATTATTTTGAATGTTCTACTATATTGTTATCCTTACTGGGCATTTGAGCTCACCCCTTTTCTATGTTTTATTTTTCCCAGGTAGTGAAGAAGTAAATTATGAATGACTTGCAGGGATATTATGAGGGGTTAATAGTGTGGATATGAAGACTTTGTTGTTGTAGTAGTTTTTCACTTTGAAATGTAATTGTAAAACTTTATGATTATATCTAGTGTTTCCAAGGCTACTAAACCAATCGGTCTTTCGGGATTTGATCTTTCTTGTGATCATGCCAATGTTATGTAATTAATGCACCGACTCTGGGTAGCTGGGGTCGGGGCGTTACAGTTGGTATCAGAGGAAGTTTAGTACAAACCTTGGAAGCTAGATTTAGATAAACTCTGATTAGAGCACGTAGACCTAAGATGAACATTGAGGATTAGTATAGAAGAACTTCCTAGAATTTTGGTGTTGTAGAGATTTTGTGAGTTTTCCGAGCAATACATCCCTGTCTGGATACGAGCAGGTAGAGGTGGCTCTGGCACAGATGTACCTAGGGGTAAAACCCGAAAACACCGCTTTGAGCTAGACTCGAACGGGAACTGGTGCACGACAACGGGCCTTGCTGCACTCTTGGTTACGACACTCCCGGGGGATATGCTTAGGATAACTCTCATTTTCTTTACAAATCATTATGAAGGGTTTATGAGTATATACTTCCTCAAAGAAAACATTTTTATGATTATGGATTATATCCATAAATAGTTCAATTTATGTTAAGTGTTTTATAAGTATGGGATTATGTATTTTGATTCATAAACTGATCTAGTTTATGCCATTGTTTAGAAATGGCGCCCAGTAGAAGAAATGAGAACTCCAGAAATGCACATGATCCAAAGAGAAGGAAGGATCATATCTTTCATGGTCTTAAGCTAGAATTGATAAGATAAATAGTCTCCCATGTATTATCATCATATGAAG
Organism: Viscum album; assembly: GCA_963277665.1. Taxonomy (NCBI): domain Eukaryota; kingdom Viridiplantae; phylum Streptophyta; class Magnoliopsida; order Santalales; family Viscaceae; genus Viscum; species Viscum album. The sequence continues at coordinate 1,403,411,794 of OY728164.1, read as the reverse complement.
AAATAATATCATGTGTTGATAAGATAAGTAAAGAGTTTACTGAGTCTTATGGCTTTGAAGGGAAGCAAGAGAAGAAAAGGATGGAAGAGAGAAAAATGGATAAAGGGAAGAGGGAAAAGAAGAATTTTCCCATATGTGGTAACTATGAGAAGAAACACCCTGGAACTTGCCTGAAAGGAATGGGAGTTTGCTATAAGTGTAGAGGAAAAAGGCACAAAGTACGTGACTGCAAGGGTGAGAAAATGGTTTCAAATGTACAATGATTCATTTGCAAGGAGTTTGGACACTACGCGAACCTATGCCCCAGTCATCAGACTATGCCACAAATGATGCTATTGGATAATAATCAAGTTATGATACTACCACAGATGAAGAGGAATGATTAGAGTTCTTATGTTGATTATGTCAATTGAGTGTTGTATCAACAATGTACTTGTTATAATGATTATGGAGTATATAAGGATTGTACTGCAGTACTATTTCATTAAGGACTTGAGATTGTGTGGAACAAAGAAAAGTGACTCAATAGCAGGATAAATTTTTGGAAAATATATGGTTGAGATATAGTTCTGATACTGAGGTAGTGATTTTGGAATAATATGTGATTGTTTTGGATAAATTATATTGGATATTCTTGACTACCCTGGAACTGATTAATGATTTGTATATTCCATCATTTTGTTGGGGTTTAAAACATTTTTGGATTGATGAAGTATATCCAGCATTCTATATAGAATAAGGGAGAATGAATGTAATCAATAAGGAATATGGTAATACATGATGAAGGTATTGATATGCTATTACGGGGTAAAAAGGATCTACATTATGCTTACCTTCCTTATAAATGTTGGACTGTGAGTTTGGAAAGAAGTATTTTGGAATGTTCTAGTTTGGATTATTTTGGATTGCTATAAAAGGACAACCCAGAGGTCGGGCGGCAACCCGTCGCGTCCGGCAAGGCTATGAGACTTGAACCCGCAACCGAAGGGCGACAAAGGTGTATCACCTACCACTGGCCCATGAGATGTCCTGGATTAAATAATGTAGTTTTTATTAAAATATCATGTAGATGAATTATAAATTCGTTTATTTTGGAACCCTATACGAATAGTGTAAATAGAATTTTTTTTACATTCTATTATCTTTTAGAGTGAAAGATGAGTTTGTGGTAGAAATTTATTAATGGATAAAACTGTAATTATAAAGTAAGTGTATCTCCTTATGATCTTAGCCAATATCATAAATAAATTCCTCAACATTAAGAAAATCAACTTAGAACAAAAATGTTTTCCTAGATGGTACCTTAAATCATCACTAATTTATGGCTTTGGGATTGTTGGCCTTTTCATAGCCATGTTCTCTACCACTCTCCATCAGATAATTGATGGTTAGATTTTTCTTCCATATCCATATTTTCCTACATGGAACCCTAGTATGTGTTATTTTCGGTAATCTTCATACATTCGACTCTTTATTATAAATAGAGGCCTCATTAATTCATTTTTCGATGTGGGATTTCAACTAAGATATTTTGAAACGTCAAAAATGAGTTATCCTAATACCCTATGTTTTGTTGAACCGATGGTATTTCAAATCATCATAGATTGATGAATTTAAGGACCTAAATTTTACACTTGTTTGTGATTGATGACCTCAATCACTACCTATAAATATTTACGTTTTTTCCTCCAATTATATGTCTCTGATTGCCACCAATGTTCTCCTAATCAAGATCATAATTTGGTGGTGACCCTTTCATTTCTCTTTTCCACATATTAAGACTAAATTTTAGTAACCCAATTTCCGATGTGGGTTTTCCCACAAATATATTTTCTATTTTCAACCTTTTATTTTCGAAGAACAATTTCAAATTGCGAGGACGCAATTTATTGAAGGAGGGGAGAATGTAACACCCCAAGATTTCATAGTGTGTTATTTCTTCAAAATAATTCAATAACTTGCACTACACGCAACACCGAGTTCAATCACACCATGACTTACAAAAAAAGGCATTAAAAGAGGTCATGAATAGCATTAACTAAAATTTTCACTTTATATAATCCTTATAATTTTAGAATCCATATTATGAGTTTCTTATTCATAATGCAAGAACAGATTCATTTTCAGTATTGCACTTTTATCAACTTTTAATAGTGAAACCTTTTTAAATACAATATTTTAAACTTTTTGACTAAATGGGGACATCAAAAAATTTAAAATGAAACATCCCAAGCTTCCACGGTACGCTTTCCTTTGAATAATACGATAGCGTGTGTTGTACGCAACCTCGAGTTCTAACACACACCACAACTAATTAAACTAGCCGTTGTGAATAGTAATACCTACTTTTTGAAATCATATATATTCTATATTTCAAAATGGACTTTATTTTTGGATTCGGAATATCAAAATTAGCCTAGGGTGAAATTTTGGTACATTTCGGATAACTTTCATATTTTGATGAATAGTGAAAATTACTAAATTTTAATTAAAAACAACTTTTTTAAGCAAAATAATTAATAGTGATAAATTATGAATTTTAGTGGTTTTAAAAGTATATTTAGAATATATTTTTACCATTTAATATAATGTTGGTCATTGGACATAATTTTACAATTAAACCGAACATAAACAAGTGTCAATCTTTTGATAGTTATTATCTCTTAAAAACACGCTTTTTGTTTTGACAGCGGGAATTAATTTTAAATTAATTTCTGCCACTTCTGTGTTTTGAATTTAGAAAAATGGATTCCATATTTGGAATCAGGATGTTCAAATTGTGTAAATAGGTAACTTTTATTTTTAGACATTTTGAATAATTACTGCGGTAAATATTTTATTTACCATGGTTAAGGGTAAATCCGGTAAATAAGGGTTAAAAAATAATATTATAATAATACTAAATTACCCTAAAACGTGTCTTAACCCTATTGGTTGATACATGGTCGACCATGGGCATCTTTGGGTCTATTTTGGGACCCCATGGATCCACTTGTAAGTGATAATGACACATTATATTAATAAAGCTAAAATAAAAATAAAAATGGCATAAGCTTACATCTTTTAGAAGAACAATTTTTACATAGGGTTATACATGATGGCTTTTCGATTATAAATATTCATTAGAAAGTTAAAAACATTTCCTACATAATGATATTTTATTTATAATTTTTAAACATTAAATAATTTATTTGATTTATGACACAATGATGATGCAGTAATTACTATAATAGTGAAAAATTAAAATAATTGATATTATAAATACCCAAATAAATATAATATGAAACTTTTAATGAATTAAACTAATTTTATAGGATAATATGATATATTAGGATTGATTTAATTGACTTTTTTCGAAGTAATCAATCTGTTATGAGTTTCACAAAAATCAACTATTGAATAGTGTCAAAATTGACATAAAAGAGTTCTTAAAACAAATATTATATTATTAATTGATATTAAATTCCTAAATATCTAAGGTTCGGCCAAGAGACTTATATTATGATATTTTAATCATTAATGGACCACTTGGGGGTCGCTTGGATGTATATAGTAAGTTTATTAACCATATTATATAAAAATACAAAGAGACATTGTAAAAGTGAAACTAATTAACTTAGAGTTAATACTTAAAGATAAGGTTAATATAAGTACCCAGACCTGTCTAAATTCTATTGGATGAGTTGTTTTCGACCTATCCCCACCTCATCCTTTGAATAGTCAACTTTGGAGCATTTGGAAACCGAATATGAATTTATTATAAATTAATATTTCTAGCTTTTCCAAAGGTGCCCCTCACCCCTCTTATAAAAGGGCACTCCTCCTTCTCTTTTCCTCACACCTCTCAAGCCACTTGGCTCGTCCAAACTCTGCCCAACTAAGCTCCCCACATCCCTATCCTCCTCCTTGAAGCTTCCCCTTAGGCAGAAAGCATTTCAAGAAGTCCTTTGGTTCCAACCAAAGTGAGTTACCTAGATTAAAGGTAACGATTTCTCTTAAATTATTTTCATTTATTTTGCTTCTCCAACCCCCAAACTCTTTTTATTTCCTTTCTTTTGTAACAACACCAGTATTCACAATATACTAGTATGTTGTTATAAGAAGTATTCAAACTACACATACACACAACTCCATCCAATGGATGATGAACATAATGTTTCTGTGGATGGCAAACTAACACCTCACGAAACGATGATTGTTCAAATACATCTTACCACCTCTCATGGTGGCCATTATGATGGAACTGTAATTAAATATGATATTAATGATATATATTTTATATATAAGCTTCTGTAATTCCATTTTATTTCATACCATTATTCGTTCCATGTTGTATATACATACGATAATTTCATTTGAGGAAGTACGGACTACCGCCCCCTTAAAATGATATGACTCGTTCATACCACACATGGAACGTATAAAGGATGGTGTTAATGAACTTAAGTAACATATATAAAATATTATATTATACTGGAATAGTAATATACCTATGTATCATTTGGATTTGATTCTTTTAAAATGAAAATTAAATGGAAGTAGCGTTCGTGCGTACGTACGGACTACCGTCTCCACGAACGTGATAAGATTCATTCTTCATCATATCCATTCAAGTATTATTCTCATTTTAGGGTTAAAAATAATGTTAATATCATTCTGATTATGAATAAGATATAATCTATCCATTACAAACATGTCTTACGTAACCAAACATTTAAGAAGAACGAATCGATTATCACCCGAAACGACGATAATACTAAGATATTATTAATAAAGCAATGTTAAAAGATCATATATGATATCATATTAATGTATATGATTCTTGTATAATTTAATAACAATTATTTCACCATTATACAGGAGGTTAACCTACCCCAACAATGGAAAAGTACAAGGTAAGGGTTATTTCACAATCTCTTCATTATTCGAGGTTGTTTATACGTAATAATCTACTGGGATTTCTTTATCATCCACATCCATGTTTCTTCGAAATGTATTTCAAAAAATATTTATTATTTAAAAGAATATGGGTTAAATTCATTTATACCCTTTTTTTACTTTTTGTAAGAGGTTTATAAATGAATCTTTCCATAGTTTTCAAAACTAGGTCCTTTTTGACCTTTTCGACAGAATTAAGATAAGAATGTTTTTTTACTTATACGTCGGGTGCGGTTATTTTCCGCCGTTATAAAATCGTCAAAGCTTTCCTTACAAGCTTACAAGAATATTTTCAAGAAAATGTTTTATTTTATATGGCTCTTAAATGATTTCAAAAATAGAAAGAGATATTTCTCTAAAAAGTGTTTTGATTTCATCTATGTCAACATCATTTAATGGATTTTACGCTTATTTGAAGTTGATTTATTATAATACAAAACTTCTATATTGTATTGAAGGTTTTGTGATATGTTTGACTGTGGATGTGCTATTTTATACCATTCATAGTTTATGGTGAAACTATTGACATTTCGTATGCTAGTTTTAATCCGAATGTTTATGTTATATTTCAAACTTTTCTTCAGATGAATGTGCTAAACAAGTATGTTCCGGGTTGGGGACCGGTAAAAGTAAGCCCTCCAGGTTGGGGACTGGTAAAAGTAAGCCCTCCAGGTTGGGGACTGGTTAAAGTAAGCCCTCCAGGTTAGGGACTGGTAAAAGTATGCCCTCCGGGTTGGTGTCCGGTTATTAGAGGCACTCCGGGTTGGTGTCCGGTTATTAGAGGCACTCCGGGTTGGTGTCCGGTTATTAGAGGCACTCCGGGTTGGGTTCCGGTTAGAAGTAACCCCTAGGTCTTCGGATGAGGCCTAGACAAAGAAATTAACGTTTAGCATTATGCATTCCAACATTATGAAAGTGGTTAATGATTTTTGCATGTGATTATTCGATTAGTAGAATATCCATGTGAATAAGTAAATGGCATTATTTCATTTTATTTATGACATACTATGTTCAATTTTAAAAGGCTTTGTTTTAGAAATTCATTGCCTTAAATGTTTATGATTATTTTGAATGTTCCGCTATATTGTTATCCTTACTGGGCATTTGAGCTCACCCCTTTTCTATGTTTTATTTTTCCCAGGTAGTGAAGAAGTAAATTATGAATGACTTGCAGGGATATTATGAGGGGTTAATAGTGTGGATATGAAGACTTTGTTGTTGTAGTAGTTTTTCACTTTGAAATGTAATTGTAAAACTTTATGATTATATCTAGTGTTTCCAAGGCTACTAAACCAATCGGTCTTTCGGGATTTGATCTTTCTTGTGATCATGCCAATGTTATGTAATTAATGCACCGACTCTGGGTAGCTGGGGTCGGGGCGTTACAATGCATCAAAGGAGATGGTTAGAGATAATCAAGGACTATGATTTCTTGATTCACTATCATATATAGAAGGCGAACATGCTATTAGATACTATTAGTATAAAATAACCTACCACTTTATCCATGATGTGGGTTGAGAAAGACCCTATCTTCATGGAAATTAAGAGGATGGATCTAAAAAACATAATTCTAGAAAATACGTGCTACCTTTCCCAAATGATTTTCTAAACATCTATCCAATAGAATACCAAGTAGGAAAAAAAAGAATGATCTGAAGATACAAAATAAGATGAAAGTAGTAATGGAATGGAAGATACAAGAGTTAAATATCGATGATGATGGTATTATTTAGTTGGGAATAAGGATTTTTATGCCTTCATTTCCAAATAGAAAGAATGAGCTACTAGATAATTCACATAGTTTATCTTTCTATATCCATCCTGTAAGTACTAAGGTTTACTATGATCTTAAAGAATATATCTGGTGGGAAAACCTGAAGAAGTATATTGAAGAGTATAACTCATGGTGTTTGGTATTTCATTAAGTCAAATTAGACCAAAAAAGGTGAAAAGGTATGATGGAAAAATTCTCTATAACCATATGGAAATTGTAGAATGTCACTATGGACTTTGTCACTGGTCTCCCAAAAACATCCAAAGGAAATAATATGATATGGGTTCTCGTGGATTGACTCACCAAAAATTCCCAATTGATTTATATTTGGGAGGATTTTTCAATTGAAAAGATATACATAAAGAAAGTTTTGAGGTTTCATGGGGTATGAATTTCAATAGTTTCTGATCATGATCGAAGGTTCACTTCTAAATTCTTGGGAATTATCCAACATGATTTGAATACTAAATTGAATTTCAGCATGTCCTATCACCCCCATATTAATGGAAAACCTGAAAAAAAAACCATTCATATTCTCAATTACATGATGATTACCTACTTAATGGAATCCAAAGTTTGATGGGATCAACATATCCCATTGGATTAGTACACATAAAACAATATTTTCTACTCGATTTTTCATATGGATCCCTTTGATGCTTTATATGGGAAGCATTGTAAAACTCTAACTTGTTGGGATGAAGTTGTATAATGGAAGCTAATTGGACCTAATTCTGCAGAATAGATGATAGATAAGGTTCAATCCATCCAACAACACATAAAAGATACTAAGATCCAACAAAATCAATATATTGAAAATCATTGAAGGGGTTTGGATTTTGAAGTTGGAGACAAATTTTTCCTTTGAATACCATTATGGAAGAGATTCATGAGGTTTGAAAACAAAGGTAATATTAGCCAAAGTTATATTGTCCCCTTTTAGATCCCTTGTCATAGTGGAGTAGTTTCCTATTAGATTGAAATTTCACCAAGAATGGATCTAGTTCATGATATGTTCCATGTATCTCTCTTGACGAACTATACACCAGATCCCTCACATGTACTGAACTCAAAGGGGTACAGCTAAAAAATGACCCCTCTTATGAGGATTAGCTGATGAATATTTTGGACTATAGATACAATGTTCTATGAAACAAGACCACTCAACTAGTCAAGGTATTATAGAGAAACCATAAGAATGAAAAGGTGACATGGGAACCGGAGGATTTGGTGAAGTTGAAATACCCTCACCTATTTTTACCTAAGTATGTAAACCAAAATTTTGAGGGTGATATTTCATAAGGGGGAACAATGTAACAACCCAAAATAAAATCAATAAAATTTCCATTCTTATAATAATTTCATATAAAATAAATCAAATACATCACATAAAGAACCCAATAAAAACATTACTCTCATAAATTTATAATGAAACAATAGTCAAAAAATAAACTAATAATAATTCTAAATATTATAGTAGGACAAAAAATAAAAAATAAGATAATTAGAATTAGAAAATATTGATCTACTCGATCTAGTAGAATGACCACACTGATGAAAAAATCTATAAAAATAAAACATATTTTTAATAATATAATATTTATTTTTAAGAAGAAAATATATATAAATCTTTTAGAGAAAGTAGAACTAAAGGAATAATGAATTAAATAAGAGGTATCTATATAAATTATAGAACCTATACCATTGGAATACTAACATGAGCATTAGAATAGTAATATTGGTGTTATGAATAATAATATGGCTAATAAAATAGTAACCTCATCTATGAAAGTATGAAATAAAATTTATGTATCTTATAAATGAAAATATGATATAATTATATCATGGTATAAGTAAATAAATGTTAAATTAAGTGTTGGTAGTTTTGAAATATATAAATTTCTATTTAAAATTATATAATTAATATAATTACTTAAATGAAATTTTATTTTCATAAAATAAGTTCATAAATTAATATTAAGTTTTATTATAATTATAAGATAATTTTATGATATTTTAATTATTTATTTAAAATGGTCAAAAAATTGATTATAATATTAAAATCAGTATTTTTGAATAAATTATGATTATATTTAAAAATTAAATTTAAGATATTTAGAAAATTATTTTCATAAAATGGATTCCATTTTATAAATCTATATTTCAAAAAATGGTTCGGGTGAATTTTTTGGGATTTTTCTAAAATAGTTGAATTTTTGTAAATAGTGAAATATGTTAATTATTAGTATTTAACATTATAAGTTAAATAGAAGAATTTTTAAGTAATTAATGATGTAATAACCCATTGTTTTGAACAATCCTTAAACATTTACTATATTTAGTTTTAATAATCAACATTAATTATAGCCTTGAGCCAAAATAATAAACGAATGAATATAATAATCAAAATTACCCCTCTCATCTCCCTATAAATACCACCCCTAATCCCCAAAACTTATAATCCTTGTATATTTTCAATATTTTTAACAATTACCTTCCCAATCCTCTCCCCCATGTCTATGCGCTTCTATTGTCAACAAAATACCAATTCCATGTTTGTTAAGGGGCACTTCAAGGAGGTGATATTCAAGATGTGGCTTTCTCAAACCATCTATTTTAATTCCATTTATTATTCTATTTTATCCTAAATTCCTTCATCCAAAAAACAATAATAACTTTAGTATCAGGTATATATTTTAATTTTATATTCTTAATGTAATATCTTTCTTCTACATCTTTTCTCATCTTCTCTTATTCTAGGAAACTGAATCATTGTCCAAATTATGGCAATTTAGCATCTCTGTGGATAATGTTTTTGGGCTTCCATTACCACCTTAAAGGATGGTCATAAAACAATTATTATGGTTAAATAAGATCTTAATATTTATATTAAAACCTATTTCATGTTTTGTAACTAATATATGGACATAAAATTAAATAAAATGAAACTATAATGTCATAGTGGGAAAACATCCAAAATAAATTAAACTTTTATTATCAATATTTTATCAAATGAATCATCCTTAATCCAAAAAACTAATTATATATGGGAAGATTTAAACATATGGAAGTAAATTAATATCATATAATTTAACTCTATTAATTCTATTCCCATTTTAAAAGATATTCAATAATTATACACTAGTAAACCTGCCACTAAAATGACCGCTCCTGAAACAAATAAATTGAACTCTATAACTCATCAAAATTTCCATAAATAAACATTATAAAATTTCATTAAATTAAATAACTATAAAATATTCTATTAATTAAGTAATTATTTAATATAATTTAAATATTTGGTACATTAAGTGAAAGTGCATAATTCATTAGGACATAAAGTATGTGGTTTCTCAAACCCAACTCACTTTCTTTGGGTTATCATTTTTTATATCAATTTTTTTATGGATATTCTACTAACATTTCTTAAATATAAATTTTATATTATTAAATTTTCTTTAGGGTATATTCATGTTTTCATCCATTCCAAAATGATGTTTAATCCAAATACAATGATTTCTCAAAATAAATTTTCTCTCCAAATTATATTTTTTTCTCATCTTGAGTTGTTTCTTATTTAATCATGAATGAGGATGTATATTACAAATATTCTTTCCATTAGTCATTTGGTAACCACAAGTTTATTTATGAAATTTGGATTGATGAAATCCTTATGAAACCCATTATTTTACATGTGTTATTTCATGACTTTGATTGTCATATGTTCTATGTGGCATGAATGATTATCTAAATATTATGATGTTATTAGTGGGACCTATATTATATAGTGCTAAAATGCATTGGGTAATGTCATGTATCTCCTAAGATAATGTGTAACATGCATAAACATGATTCCATATTTTTTCACAATGATGATTTTATGATTATGCACATATGTTATTTATGAAAATGATGTTATATTTTTTCACAACTATGTGTGGTATTTGACCACTAAGACATGATATTTCATTTTTTTGAATTTTCAAAATACAAGACTTTATCACATGTTTCCCACATGATGTTAATTATGATCAAATTTTTATGATATGATAATGATGATTCTTATCACCCATGTTATATAGATTCATGTCCCTTATTCATCCTCTTACTAGGATTTTTTCTCTTCCATTTTTTGATGTATATCCTTAGGTGATTACATGTACAATGTAGAATACAATATTTTAGAATGATAAATAAGAATTATTTTCAAAAAAAATTATGTTTTATTATGTAAAATTTATGTGTGATCCTAATTTTCCAACAATACTAAACCTTTGGATCCTGGATTTGTAATGTTATTATGTTGTTTATCATTAAAATAACTTATTGGTCATGTATGAAAAATTTGGGTCACTATAAAAAAGTCTTATATCATTTGTATGTTTAGTTGTTATCATGGATTTGATCAATACTCATTTACACATGGATCTCTGGTACCTTTTCTTTCATTACTCGCAATAACTCCAACCCCATCTGGGATGTCTCTCTAAACTCTTCCTAGCCTAGGGGTGACCAGTAGGGTCTCTCGTATAGGGTATCATAAAGTGTCATGGAAATAGAGTTGTGGTAGATATTATTTTACATGAACTATGCTAATAGAATTTAATCCTCCCAACTATATTGGAAATCATACACGTAAGACCTCAACATATCCTCAATAGCTTAAATAGTTCACTCAGTTTAGCTATCTATATGGGGATGGAATTCCATAAAAATTGATAATTTAGTTTCAAATACATTCAATATCTCCCCTATAATAAGTATATAAATCGATCATCTCATTTTAAAATTATCATCAATGGTACCCCATGTAATCAGATAATATCATACACATACAATAGTCCCATGTTCTACATTAAACTCAATGACTGAATAGGGTGGAAGTGGTATGACTTTTTCAATTGTTTTATGATCACATTGATATATTCAAGTCCTCTTGATTATTATGGAAGTATTTTCACAGAATCCACCAAATATTTTATCCCACATACACTCTAGAATATCAAGGGATTGGTACTAATTTATCACACCAGATATCCCACTAAGGGTGATATATAGAAATCCCTTAACACATCCCCATACAACATGACTAGAATCATCATATTCCCACTAAAAATATAAATGTTCTACCCACCTTTGAAAAATTCTTTGAGTACATCACTTATGGATATCTATTTATGTAGGACCTCAAGGTTTATTTCACCAAACTGGGACTCTGTCGCATGATAATGAATTATAGGGGTTACCAACATCAATGTAAGATAATCTACATCTCCTTAAATCCCTAATTACAATTTCAATGAGTTTAACTACTCAAAAACCTAATCTAAAAACATAGCATGAGACTTTAACCTAAGTGAATGTACAGATGACAACCCTTATCTTTAATACACATTATTTCATGATTTATTACTTAAAAACATAATTAGTACTGCCGATAATATAATAAATCCTAGTGTATTTAAAAAATATGGTACATGGAACATCAAATTGATACATGGATAGAAAAAAATTGTTTAAAACTTCCTTAACATGTTTTAATATTCCATTTTTCTTAAAACAGCATGGGATAACCTGGGGACATACATAAAAAAGGGGGAGTTATAAAGTCTCATAAGGGAATAAACAAAGAATGACATGATTAAGGGATTACATATAATTTAATAGGAATTTAAATGGAAAAAAAATTGGAGAAAAGAATAATAATGGAATATCAAATCACGATATATGATGATAACATAAAGGAAACATGGGAATGTGGAAATAACATTAAACATGCCACCATAAACATGGGTCAAGGATAACCACCCAAAAATATTAAAATTTTATAAAACTACCCTAATGGATTAGGGTTAATCCATAATCTCTTACATGAAGTATCATTAGACTAAAACATTACCAAATGCATTGGATCTATTTATAATTTGGATGCACCCATCGTTTTCATATCATGTACATGCATTAGTGTGACTCATTGATCATTAAACATAGGAAATGTTTCATTACATTTAATCTAATGATTAATGATATTGGAATACATACATGGAATTCCCCAATAAAATAAGCATAGTTATTTCTAGTTGAATAACCTTGTGTGTAAATAGTGATGGTATTCACAATAAAAATGTTTGACATGTAAAAATCAAAGGACAATTTCGGTGGCATAAGAGGGGTACGTAATAAATAATGGAAGACATTATTGAGAATTAAACTAGTATATAATAACATAGAAATCATAATATAATTAATCTTTTTATTTAATAATATAATCCAACATGAAAAATTGGGAATTAAAAAGGCATAAGACAAAAGGGGTGCCTGAATACAATTTTGTCATGTAAAAAACACGGGATAATTTCAGTAGAAAAATGGGGGTACATAACGAATCATCGGAGTACATAATGATAGTGAAAGGTTAATATAATACCTTGTATATCATAAGTGTAGTAACATAGATATTTAAAATAACATCCCATTAATACTACTTTTAATACAAAAGGTATTATATAAAAAAGGTACTTGAATAAAGAGAAAAATGATTGTATCCCTTACTTTAGGTATGGTAATGGCTTGGGTAAAGTTCATAAAGAAATGGGATAAAAATATATCACTATTAGAACACAAATTGGACATTAAAGGTATGTTTATAAATACATGTCAACCTAACCAATTGATATTCAAAATTCTAATTGCAAAGAAATATCCTAAATGGAAAAGAAGAGACAAATATATCTTACCTTAAGAGGGTGTTTCCAAAATATTAGGATGAGATTATTGAGAGTGTGGGGGAACCTAGGACTCTATAGTGGAAAGGGAATGGTATGTAAATGCTAAAATGGTTTTTAGTTAAGAGTAATGGGATCTTCAGTGGTTTATATAGGAAAGGAGAGGGAGTTCTTTATTATTTTGTAAACATAGGTTTTGGAATCTATTTGTTAATGTAATCAATAAAACAAACCTTAATGAAGTTTTACCCATGGTTTATTCCAAATTGAAGTGTGTTTAATTATTTTATAAGGCCATGAACTGATATAATTAAAATAATACCCATGATGATGTTGAGGTGAATCATGTTTAAAAATAATTGATTTTTAAACCTTAAAATACAATATAGGTTTTGATGTATTCATAAAGGGATTATAAAATCAATAAAATAACCTAAAAAATATTATCTTAAAGTGAAAATATATTTTTTTGGGATAAATTTTACAATATATATTACATCTCTTAGGGTATATTATGATGTCAAAATACATATTGTATATTTATATCAAATTTACTTTTTTACCCAATAATTCAAATGTCTCTTAAATTATAAAAAATTAACCTTTATATAGTTTTGACATGATGACTCAAATAATAATATTTATCTTATCAAAATAATTATATAAATATTATAAATTAAACTTTTAAATTAAGATCCTAATTTATTGTAGAATACCAACTTTTTAATAATAACTGTTTTCTAACCCCTATAAAAATTACATTTTCACTTTGTAAAATAATATTATAATTTATATTTAATATATAATATTTAATAAAATATATTAAAATATAATTCAATTCATGAATTCATAAAAGTTAATTTATTAATTTAAATTCCATAATACCGAAAAATAAAAATTGAGTTTTCTTGTATTAAAATCTCATTTTTGTCAAACTCATTACTTAATCGTTTATAAAGTAAAAACAATAAGAAATAAATGTAATAATTGATTTATTTTAAATAAAATGAAAGTATTTATACTATTATGGTCAGGATACATAACCCATTATTACACTAGCGAATGTCCTAAGGGTAAGGTGTGTGACAGTGAGATTCTCAGGGGGTTGTTCTGCGAACATGGTTTGGGTTGTGATCTTGGTGATCTTGAACATCTTCCATAAAGAGTTTTACTCATGATTTGGTTATTGAATCACAAGTTGGGATTGATCATGGGTAAATCATAAAGATTATATCTCCCTTCAAAGCACTGATAAATGGTCTTCATAGGATACAATCCTACTATTCAAGGCCATCATTTCTTTTGATTGTATCAATTGTAATTTAGCACAACCCAATATATATATTAATAATAAAAAAAATATTTAGTGGATATATTATTAATAGTTATGATTCTTCAAGGTCTTATAAATCCATTAGGATATAACTTATAATGATCTAATATAAGTAAAGTATCTCATGTGTTTTTATATTTATATTACCTAAATAAGGCACCTATTCATTTTAAAATGGTATTTATTTTATAAAATTTCAGGTCATTACATCATTACCCCTTTATAAATCTCACCCCAAAAATTTTCATTTCATATACTATAACATATTTGGGTACTTCTATTTCATAACCTCTTCTAATTCCCAAGTCACTTCCTCAAACTTTTGGTTTCTCCATAGCACTTTGACAAGGTGATATGTCTTGTTTCATAGAACTTTGTCCTTAGAATCTAAGATCTTCCCGAGCTTATCCTCATATGAAAGGTAATTATCCAATGGTACCACCTCTATATTAAGTACCCATTAGGTTTATTTTATGTACTTTATTAAGAGGGATACAAGGAACACATCATGTGCTTGAGATAAGATATGTGGGAGTGATAGTCAATAGTCCACTGCTCCAATGTGATCGATAATCTCAATGGAGACGATGTATCTAGGAATAATATTTACCTAATTTAAAAACCACTAGAATTTCATCCAAGATTATATATTAAGGAAAACTTTATCACCAACCTCAAACTCCAGTATCATTGATGATTGTATGCAAAGATTTTCTGCTTACTTTGTATAGATTTCATATGATGCTGAATGGATTGAGCCTTCTTGTATTCTCTTGGACAGGATTAGGTATCCTAAGATTCTTCTATCTAAATTCACATCATCATGTCAAAATTTGACAACTCTTCCTATATAGATCCTTATAGGGATCCATTTGAATGCTTGAATGAAAACTATTGTTATATGAGAACTCCATTATGGGAAGGTGTTGATCCCAACATCCTTGTAAATCTATTGAACATGATCTCAACATATCATCCAGAGTTTGAATGGTCCTTTTATATTTTCCATCCATCTATGGATAATAAGTAGTATTGAAGTTCAGTTATGTATTTAATTATTACTGAAGGATCCTCTAAAATCACTAGGTAGACATTGGATCTTGATTGGATACCATAGATATTAGCACTCCAAGTTGTTTTAAAACTTCACATATCTATGTCTTGGAGAGTTAGTCAACAAAGAAATATTATTTAATAGAAATGAAATGCACTCACTTGCAAAGGTGATCTTCTACCGCCCATATGGAATTATTTACCTTAGGTGTACTAGGGAGTCCTGTGAAAAAATACATGTTTATGTTTTTTCATTTCCATACTGGTACAAGAAATGGTTGTAACATAAAATTAGACTTTGTTAATTTCACTTTGACTTGAGGGCATACCACGAATTGGCATAAAAAAAATATTTAATCTCTCTCTTCATGTTATCTCATGAGAAATGTTTCTTCAAATATATATACATCTTAGTAATTCCTAGTTGAATAGAAAATTATTAACTATGTGCATCATCAAAAGGTTCCCTCATCAGTTTTTGTTTTGATAGGACATATATTTGGATTCAAAACCTTATAACACGGTCCTCAGAAAAGTTGAACTCTGGAATATTTTATACCTTATTCTGTAGAAACTCATAATCTTTCTAAGCCAACTTGATTCTCTCAAGAATAGATTTTTTATAATTTATTTTAGAAATGTAGGATGAAGATCATTTTTTTATGCCAACATCCATACTTTTCTTGTATAATAATATTAGATCCCTTCAAATCTTTATCATGGATATATTTTTGGGATCAATTATACTCATAGAATCATCCACTATTTCTCTTTCTTTGGTTGGTAATGGATTGAACAATCATAACCCCTGGTAAGTTCTAACCACCTCAGTTTCCACATATTCACCTCCTTTTGTGTGAATTTATACTTTAGGTTTTTATGGTCGATATATATATCACACTTTTCCTTATAAATATTATGTCACCAAATAATTAACACAAAGATCACTGCATCCAATTCTAGATCATGACTTGGGATGTTTTTCTCATTTATCTTTATTTTACGGGAATCATGGGATATCACTCTATCATTTTATATGATTATTAATACCCATTCCTTTTTTGATGCATCATTTTATATCAAAATTCTTTCCCCACTAGGGGTAATGTGTGTACAGGTGTTTTGATTATCCTCTTTTTTATCTCTTTAAAAACTTCTTCACATTCATAATTTTAGACAAACTTAATTCTTTTGTGAGTTATCTTAGTTAGGGAACTTAAAAATCATGAGAATATTCTTAAAAATGACTGATAATATCAGGATAATCCAAGGAAACTATAGATTTCCATCATATAGGTTGTTATAGTCCACACTTAAATCATATCCATTTTTCAAGGATACACAAATATCCCTTTTATGGTGACAACATGCCCTAGGAACATCACTTAATACAAATAGAACTTTTATTTACTATCTTTTACATACATATTTTCTTTCTGTGAGGTCCTCGATACAATATTAAAATGATTTTCATATTCCACCTTTAATTTGGTGTTGATAAAAATATGATAAATAAATACTAACAAAAACTTGTTGAGGTAATCCCTAAAGACATTATTCATCAAATCCATGAATATTGTTGGAGTATTAGTGAGTCCAAATAGAAAAACTATGAACTCATTGTGAATATACCTTATATGAATATAAGTCTTTGGGTATCCTTATTATTCACCATTACATGATAATATCCCTACTAAAGATCTATCTTAGATAAATAATCGTATCCACATAGATGATCAATAAATTCATCAATCAATGTCATATGATACTTTTTATTTATCAAAATCTTGTTTATCTCATGATAATCAATTAAAGGATTCATTGAGTCGTCCTATTTTTTATTGAATAGGACCTTCATGCCCTATGTTGAAATAATTGAGTGTATAAATCCATTACCTAGATTCTCCTATAGTTTCTTCTTTATATCCTCAAGTTTAAAAATGTCCATTCTATTAGGATTCATGGATGTTGGAAAATACCAGGTATAAGATTGATTGAAAATATAACCTCATGACTAAGAGAAAGACCAAGAAATTAATCATAAAACATATTATGTATTTCCTCACAATGGGAATTTCTTCCAGGATAGTATTTTCCTTAGTATTAATTATTTGAGATAGATTTACTTTCTCATAAGCAAATAATATCCAATCTTGAGATGATGATACCAAGTAAGATTAATCCTCCTCCTTTCAATTTTAAAGAATCAATGGGTGATTCATGATACAGAAGGTAATTTGATTCACATATAAATTTATGTGGGATATATATAAGTAAATCCAATACATTCCTAGAATTACATAAAATTATGCTAAATGTTGTATTAAAAGGTTATCTGGGATGTTTAGCCTAAAAATTAAAACAGGGGAGTAGTTATATACTTTAGACAGAATAATTTCTCCATTAACCATTTTAATTGATAAATATAGTTATATTCTTTTCTATGGTGATCAAATAGATCTACTAACCTTGAGAGGTATAAAATAATTCATAAAACCTTGATAATATTGAAAATTAGACAATAATTCTAACATTGACTATTTTATTTTTGTTATAGTCATTTACTTGATACAAATTATACATAAGGATGATAATTATCAAAATATTAAACACATAAATGGAAAACCATAATTATTAAATGGATAACCCATAATTTTTTCTCCCATAATAATGGTTTCAAATGAGAATGTGTATTTACCAAAGCATATACCCCAGGATTAACAAACAAGGTGGACAGTAAGACCCATTTTCATGTACTTCGTGATGATCAAGTATATCTCAATGAACCCTTTTTAGGATTATAACCTCAAGGTACCATTGTGCCCAAGCCACATCCACTTTTAGTATTTTGATAGATGTGTGTTTTCATGGAAAGAACTTAATATATACTTTAATAAAATATAGAAATGTTTTATTATTTTTATTACTATCCCTAAGGCCTTTTCTAGAGTTTTCAAATCCTAATCCTAAAAATAACTAGAATATCCTCTAATACCAACTATGAAAAACCCTTGTCATTAATACACTTTATTTCATGATTTTTTACATAAAAACACAATTATTAAAACCAAAAATATCATGTATCCTAGTTTTTTTAAGAAATAAATTATATAGAACATCAACTTGATACATGGATATAACAAAATTATTCAAAACATTCTTAACATGTCCAAAAATTTCTTTTCTCTTAAAACATGATGGGATTAAATGGGGACATACATAATAAAGGGGTGAGGTTAAATGCCTAGTTTGGGAATAAACAAAGATGAATATAATGAAAGTATTACATGTATGTAAATAGTTATTTAAATGGAACACAAAATGGTCAAGAATCACACACATGAATATCAAATAATGATATACAATGATAACATAAAGGCAATATGGGAATGTGGACAAAACATTAAACATGGAATCGTAAATATTGTCCAAGAATAACTACAAAGACATCATAAAATGGTGGAAAAATTATAATAATGGATTATTATTACTCTATACTCCAATATATTACATCCCATGAGACTAAAAAATTAACTAATTCATTAGATTACTATATAATTATAGGTGCACCCATTGTTTTCATATCATGTACATGCTTAAGTATTCTGCATCAATCATTAAACATAGGATCATATTTCATCCCATTTAATCTCATGATTAAGGATTTGGAAATAAATAAATGTAATTCCCTAATAAAATAAGGATATATATGTCTAGGTTAATACCCTTTAGTTTAAATGGTTATGGTATTCACAATACATCAGTTTTCCATAAAAACCGTAGGATAATTTCAGATGTATAAAGGCGGTACTTGATGAATCATTGGAGGGATTAATAAGAGTGAAAGGGGTATATAATCCCTCATAAATAATAATGTAATAAATAGATATATTAAATATAATAAAAAAATAAAAAAATTAACTAAAAAGGCATTAGAAAAAAAGGGTGCCTGAGTAAAAGTTTGGCATAGAAAATCATAGGATAATTTTTGTGTAAAATTAGGGAAAATAATGAATCATGGGAGGGATTAATAAGATTTAAAGGGGGTATCTAATAACTTATAAATAATAAGGTATGTATGTGGGATATTTAAAATATTATCCCATCAATAGGAATTGAAATACAAAAGGCATTTCATATAGAAGGTGTATGAATAAAGAGGAGAAGGAGAGTATCCCTTACTTTCATCATGGTATTGGCTTGGGTAAAGGTCATAAAAATATGTGATAAATGATATATAATTATTATAAAATAAATTTTATATTAAATTTATGTTTATAAATTAATTTCAATAAAACTAATTAAGATTTAAAATAACTATAATGAAGGTTTTGAATGGAAAAGAAGAGGGAAATATCTCTTACCTTTAGTGTATGTTTCTAAAAGCTTGGAAAGAGATTCTTGAGTGATTAGAGGAACATTTTTATGACTTTATATATTAAATGGATTATTATAGTAATGATATAATATTTTTAGTGAATAGTAATGGGATATTGGGTGGGTTTATATAGGAAAAGAGAGGGGAGTTCTTTATTACTTTTCAAACATAGGTTTTGGATGCTATACAATAAAGTAATCAAAACCAAAAATAATCATATGGGTTTTCTAAAATGGTTTCTTCAAATTAGGAGTGTTTTTATTCCATAAATTTTTAAAATTAAAATAATTACCTTGGTTATGTGGAAGTGAGTCATGTTTACATAGAATTGATTTTAAAAACAAAGAATATAATATTTTTAGGAGGATTTATAAAGGGTTTATAAAATTAATAAAATAACCTAGAATTAATTTTTTTTATTTTAAATACTAAATTGGGCTTTGATCCCTTTTATGGAAGATATTACATCACTTTTGGGTCATTATGATTTCATAATACATATCATATATTTATACCATACTTAATTTTTACCCAAAAAATCGACAATCTCATAAAATTATGAAAAAATCACTATTGCATAATTTAATCATGCTGGTTCAAAAATTAATATTTATTTTATAAAAATTAATCCCTAAATATTATAAATTAAACATATAAATTATGATAGATGTTTATTGTAAAATACTCAATTTTTTATAGTAATTTTTTTTCTAGTGATTATAAAAATAAATTTTCACTTCGTATAATAATTTTATCATTTATATTTAATATATAATATTTAATAAAAATATTTTATTAAAATAAAATTTAATTCATTTATTCCTAAAAATTAATTTCTAAATTGAAATTACATATTACCCAAAAAACAATATGAGTTGTTTTGTATTAAAATATAATTTTTGTCAAACTCATAACATAATATTTTCAAAAATAAAAACAATTAAAAAATATAATTATTAATTTATAGGAAATAAAGTATACGTAATCATACTATTATATTTCAGATAAATAACCAATTATTACACCAATAAACACCCTAAGTGTACGTTGCACAATAGTGAAATTCTCATGGGGTTGTTCGGAAAACACGGTTTAGGTTGAGATCTCAATGATCCTGAATTTATCTTGTAAATGGTTTTTCTAATAATTTAGTTATTTGATCTAATCTTGGGATTGATCATGGGAAAATTCTATAGATGTAATCTCCCTTGTAAGCTTTGATAAATGGCCTTCATAGGGTATGATCCTACTGGTCGAGGCCATCATTTCTTCTATCTACATCAATTGGATTTTATTATAACCCGATATATATACTAATCATATAATTAGTATTTAAAAATATATTATTAATGGTTATGATCCTTAATGGTATTTTAAATCCATTAGGATATAACTTATAATGGTCCAAACAACTAGAGTAGTGTATCTGTTTTATATGTTTACATTACATAAATAAGTAACATATTATTTTAAAAATGGAATTTAATTTAAAAAATATTTGGTCATTACACTTCCACCATGTTTCCCTTTCCTAGGGTATACTCAAACTCAAATTTATAGTCCTGTAGGAATTCCAAACATTAAATTTTCCTAAAATTAAGATCTATATGGGTGAAGATGTACATAAGGCTCTTATGGTCCATGTAAACTATGAAATTCTCTCTAAGAATGTATTATATGAAAGTATTTGAGTTGAATATTAGTGATACTATTTCTAAATCATAGTTTTACTCATATTTTATCAACCATCTTGACCCACAAGAATTCATGGCATGCCTCTAAATCAACAGGAAACCAAGCATATCTCTATAGGAATCTTAGAACACAACATACTCAACTCCTTCCTCTAAAAACATATAATTTGTGTACTCCTTAATCTCCACCTTAGATCCTAAAAATATTTTTGACACTTATTATACCAAATGAAAGGTTTCCCCAATTGGTTAAGGGAATTCATTGGATATGTAACCCTATAAAATTCCTCCAAAAATCTATAATAGTATCTTAAAACACCAATGAATATTTATACCTTTAAAATGATCATGTTTGGATCTCAATAAATCACTATCATGGCCTTTTCTATCTCTATAGTTACTCCACCTTCTGAAATTATTTATCCCAAGAAGCGGACCTCTCAAATATAGTCTCAACACTTCATGATATTTCTATATAACTAGTTCTCTCATAATAATTCTAGGACAATCCTATGTTGTTGAGCATGATCATTGTATGACACTAAATATATAAGGATTTTATCAATGAATACCACTAAAAACTAGTCAATTAATGGATAAGAAATCTAATTCATGGGGACTGTGAACATATCCACAGTGTTTGACATGTATAAGGACGTCACTGGAAACTCACAATGGTTGTAACCACAATTGAATGAAGTTTTTTTGATATCCTCCTTGAAATATTGAATCTATTTGTAGTCTAACCTAATACCATTCTTTGATAACCACTTCACTCTTTCTAGTTTGTTTAAGAGTTAATTGATCCTTATTAAATGGTTTTTTATTGATTGTCACTTGATTTAGGTATGTATAGTCAATATAAAGCCTTAATATACCATCTTTATTATTGGTGAATAATATCAGATCTGTACATGGGGTACACTAGGCCTAATGAAACCCTTATAATAAGGTCCTCTAATAGTAACTTTAAATATTAGATCTAATTATAATCTATATGATAAAATATAAAAGATATTGGATTTGTCTTAAAGTGTAGATCAATACAGAAGTTGATCCTCCACTGAGGGGGATGTAAGGTACAACCTCTATAAAAAATACATATACTCCTCCATTATTGTTGGATGTTGATTTCTTAAAGAATACACTATGCAAAAATCCAATAATTATGATGTATGATTCATCAATAGAAACATTTTACAGACAAGCCTCACTCACCTAAGCAGAATATCCAACTCACCCACAAAATAAAACCTCTATTCACTTACTCAATAGCATACCACTCTTTAATAGTAGTGGTCTATTTAGACATAAATTGGGGATAAAAATTGTGTAATATGTATGATATTATTAGGATTCATCTAAGAAATTATGAGGTCCCATGAAAACATCTCTATAATTATTGAGAGGTTAAATATATAGAAGATTTGGGAGAGTATGTGATCACTTCTAGTGGGAGTATCTAACCTCATAGGTTGGGTAAGGGTCTCTATCGAGATTTCTAGATCTTGAAATAGGGATTCAATTATAATGTAATAATTTTTTCCAATATCTATGAGTATGATTACTAGTGTATAAATGACACAAATCATACCCTAAAACATATTAGGAATTGCCTAGTCATAACCCTCTGTCACAAACATCTAAACATATCCTTGATTTCCAAATCCTTGATCCCAGCATATACTACCTAGGGTGGAAGTAGTGGAAGTGTATTATATTGAAATACACCTCAATATCCTCATCATAGTTCACTTTTATCTCCTAATTCATAGCTACATCCCCAAGGACTGTCTTATATACCATGGGTAGGTCTCTGATTGCATCACTACCTCTATCGTTGAGGTCCACCTACTGCCTGAAATACATATACTACGCATTAAGTATGGTATTCATGATCTATATATCATCGTACTCCAATGTCATGAAAAACCTCGTCACCATGATAAATGGATCCTCTATGTTACTTCTGATCTATTGATCCTCAGGTCAGGGACAACATGTGTGTATGCCTCTAGTGTCTAAATCCTAATGATTATCATTGAAATGGCATAGAAGATGACTATGCTCTTATATGACTATCACTAATACCTTCTACCTTTTATCACTCATATAATAATCTCTTGATCACAAAATATCTCTCTATAACCCTATAAATGTTTTGTATTCATAGGGGAAAACTGGATTGGATGTATCTAGGAACTCCACATTCAAACTTTCAAACAAAAAATAATATATAGAAAATCATATCGATGGAATACCTTATGATCCTGGTGAACCTTGATGTGTACTCTTTAATAGAAAATGATCCATACTATAAATACAATATCTCTTGAATTTATAAATACTACAATGTATCTAGGTAATAATGCTCATGTGATAGGTGATAAAACTCTATCCAAGGAAGAATCATATCATTGTGGGTCTAAATGATCAAGTTACACCAATGATATATTTCACCATAAGAAGTATAGATGAAAAAATAACCATCTGTTTTATGGGTTTCCTGAACTATTGGAACACATATGTCACCTCTTACATCCAGTATTCATTATTCTAAGGGATAAGCTCACATAAAAACATGAGTGTTCTATATCATTGGAACTCATAAATCACAATAAACAAATAGAAATCCTCATAATATCCCATTATAATGATTTTTTAATTCATAGGTGGAGGAATATCTATATGTGATGTGGAAGGTGGGTTTTCTCAATGTACTAAATATGGAGGTACTACTCTCCCCATGTTCAGTAGGAAGTTTTAATGATTATGTCTATAAATAAAATCATTTTTAATTTGTTGGTTTATTATCAGTGGCTCGATCACTATTATAGGAATATCAAAACCCTACCATAGGGTTCTAGATGGTTTTATATGTTATGTAATCATGTAGTGAACAATATGAACCATGTTCATTTAAGAATATATGGGGAGATAACACAAGGACATGAAAATAAATAATCAATTCACATATGATGCATGTATTTTTCACTTGTTTCATGTAATTGGTTCCCTATAGATTTGAGTCAAAACTTATGTTATCAAAGTCTTTGTGAATATATATTTCAAAAACCAAACTAGAATAAGGTTACCATGCCTTAAATCTAAATTTGAGACCTCATAGAATAGTTTTCCTAAATTCCCAAAACAATCCTCATATGACACTTGAATTTGAAATTCATCTCTAATACAATACCACTCTTATACCACTTTTAAATAAACCATAAAATAGATTCCCTACTTGTGTGAGTAGTAAGATGGGTGTTCCACCCCAATCCCACATAAAATAGGCCAGGGTCTAATGACTACCACCATGTAGAAATATCACACTTGAAGGAAAGATTTAGCCTAATTCACCTGTACACAAACACACTTATCTATGTGGGATAAAAATAATGCATGTGATATAATAAAAAATTTATATAATATATAACACATATAATAAATTCAATGATCCACAAATGAGTAACAATGTATAACCTATATAGTAAATGGAAAAAATACATGGCTA
The DNA here is from genome assembly GCA_963277665.1 of Viscum album. Lineage (NCBI taxonomy): Eukaryota > Viridiplantae > Streptophyta > Magnoliopsida > Santalales > Viscaceae > Viscum > Viscum album. The sequence goes on along the minus strand of OY728164.1, from coordinate 1,403,386,382 downwards.
ACAAACTAAAATAGAAAATTATAAGACCTCTGCCTTAAACACTTCATAATCAGGAGTAAATTCAAGAATTTAATTTATTTCACATTAGGGATAATTTTAGGTTTATAGTTTTATAGAATTATTCCATCATTAATAAATAACATCCTATAATCATACACTACGAGAAATGGGGTTTATCCCCAAGAATCTATTATCATGGTTTAAAGAACTGCAAGGATAGAGTGTTTTTAGTTGTATATACCCACGGTTTTATTAAAACCGTGGGTATTCAACCTTCCATCAGACCCTATCTATCGGGCTCCTCCTTAAACTTCCATCGTGCTCCCTCGATTCAGCCCTACCTCCCATACCCTCGACTCTCAGCCATATCCTCCCCTCCCTGACCACCACATCTCGGCCCTCTCCTCCCCTCTTCGACTCCCCTCCCCAGCCTCCGACTCCCAACTCTGACTCCTGGCTCTGCCTCTTAGCTCTTCCTACCAGCTCCCGACCTGGACCTCCCAGCCTTCACCTCTGCCTCGACATCCCAGACTTCACCTCTTAAACAAGGTAATATTTTACATCTTACTGCGAATCATGATGTAATTTTGAAATGATTCAAGATCTATTAGTATTTGGTAAACTTCCAGCTAGTTCATCCTTTTGGAAATAAGTTCTAGAATACACCGAAATTAGTCAATCAATTAGTGAACTCTTAGGGTTTTAGAAGCTTAAAATTTATCACAATGGGTGTGGATACTTTTACATACTATTTTCTTCTCATGAGCTAAGGAAAAATACATGATTAATTTTATATATTGTGTTAAGTATTAGAATAGTGTTCTTGTAAGAGTAGGATCACAGATTTAATCCAGTTGAGGTGATGAACTTGAGGGCTTAGGTTTGTTTGAAAATATTTGGTAATTATTGGATTTTATGTCCTAAAAAAATCTCTATGAAATTGATGCTACTCTGGGTGTTTCCATTAAAATGGACCAAGAAACAGAGGAATCCAATTTTGGCTTTTATGCTTATATCTTGGTCGAAGTGAACCTAATCCCCCTTTACATTGAGAAGGTATCATTATGTATGGTAGATAATGAATTCAGTTTGAAAATTGGATATGAGGATACCCCACTTTTTTTAGGGTTTCAATCCATTGGTATGGTTAAGGATGAATGTCGTAATGATTTATCATGATATTTTTATTCTAATAAGTAGAAAGATGTAAAATGCTATTCTGAGAATAAGAATTAAGTTGAGTCTTTGATAGTTGCTGACTCGAATTAGATAATTGACAGAGGTTGTGAGTTAAGGTCAGATGGTACCTCATCTAAGGATGCTCAGGACTACCCAGGTCAGGGGAAGGAGATTTCCTTGAGGGGCCAATCTTTTTTAATCGGGGTGGTTCAAGATACGACCGATGGTGATGATATGGTTAGTTTATGGGTAGTTTGAAACTCTTCCATTTCAAGATGGACATGTTTGTGGTGAGAATTATGGTAAGTGAAACTAATATTATATGGAAATTTTGGTCCTAGATTCATAGGGAATGGATCAAAAAACATGGTATGAAGTAATGGAGGTTGATTATAATTATGTATAGTCTTGATATAGTAATATGTTTAGGTTACTAAATTGTCATTTTCTCCAGTATTTTTAGGTTCTACTTAAGAAAATAATGATGTATGATTTTTTATCCTTAAAGTTTTCCTACTTTTTACTTACTGTATTTGGTCTTTAAGGATATTTTGGAGCTTCACTTATATTATCTGTCTTGTATAAGATGAATGATATTGTTCCTCATAAATTGAAATTGATGTATCTTTTTCTCCAACATGTATACTCTCAACACCTTCATATCATTACTTGATTGTTATGATCAAGTCTCACTTCTTAATGTTCTTCTTTTAATTTGTCAAGGTAAAACCCCATTTATGAAACTTCACTCCCAAGCTCAGATTACTGTGTTTCAAAAATGTTACTTCCTACTAGTTGAGGCCATCATTTACCCCAATATGTAAATTATCTCTCATAATTACCCTTAATATGCACCAATTCTAATTATCACATTCTAACAACTACATCTCTAATGTCTATAATGGCTAATGATAAAATTATGGAAATGTAAAGTTCTGAATTTCTAATAATCTTTTGTTTATTTTTTATAAAATATCACACATATAATTCATTCAATGGTAAATTTCGAAATAAAAAGTAGGGTCGTTACAACCATGATGTAGACATGGAATTTGATGGATTTTCTTTATTAATTTTTCTTAAACTTGTCTTGAATTCACTTATCACCCATCAATTATTGTGATTCCAATAAATAAAACATAAAAACTTCATTATATATCCCTGAATGGATTTTATTTGTTAATAATTTCATAGTAATCAAACACTAAAAATGTTTTCTAAACACAAAAATATTGTAATGAATAATGGTTTTTCTAATTATCTAACCCTCAGAGTAAAGATCAACACTATACTAGCAATGTCTTAATTAAGATCTAATCACCACCCCCTCAATAAATTAACTTAACAAGGGATCTTAGACTCTAAGACATGTTATTTTTTCTGAAAATCAAGGGATCTTCAATTTCCTCCTTTTTATTTGTCAAAAGCATGGGGAACAACATATGAACTCGTCTCTAAGTTTCAACTGCCAACTACCTACGCCTCCCCAATAAGGAACACTCTCTATATATTCTCCATTTATCATCTCCTATAAAAATAATAAGATATTCCATCTCCTTTTTTAAAAATAGAATATTTATATTTTTCCAACCCTACGGTACTGTAATTCATTCTCTTCATTCATGCTTAGATAACATGAATTTTCAATATCACCCACTTGGAATAAATTGCCTCTAGCACTCTTATCCTCTTTAACCACTCTTCCATCCTCAATATTATAAACCAATAACCCATAATTCCAAAAAAATATTTCCTTTATCATGAAGTTGAGAAATACTTTATTGATTGTGTTTTAATCCATCCATATAAAGAGTGTTTTTTTATTTAAGCTTCTCTTTCCCAATAACAATTAAACCAACTCCTCTAAATTTTAGTGACCCATAATTTATAAAGTTAACTAAGAATCCATTTCATTTTTCAATAGATTTAATTATTTTTAAATCTTTTATCATGTGAGCAAAACATCCATTATCCAAGATCCATGGACTTTACCCTTTGGATACATTGGGTGAAACATCAACTACATAATCTTTCTCCTTCACTTTTCTATTCTAATTTTTAGGATTTTGAGTATAAAAAATCAAATTTTTTCAGGATGGTATAATGATGAGGCATTCATTTTCATCATGAATTGGATGGTCACACCTTCCATAGACTTATTCAAGAATATCAATCATGTTAGGTGATTTCTATATAGAATTTACAATATGTTTCTAACATTTATTATTTTAAAGAGGTTGAAACCCCCAAACATTGATTCTCAATACCCCCAAGTATATCAGGATGTCTATTTTAAAAAACATATCTTTTCCATATGAACAAATATTCCAAATTTCCAATATAATCCATAAAATTATATCTTTTAAGAATCATGTTGTAAAAAATTTGTAGGATACCTTGAAACATTTTTTCAATATTAATTCCAAAACAATAAAGTTATAACTACTCTCTTTTCATTGAATGTTTTATTCACCATCAAATAACCCCTACCAAATAATCTATAAAATTATAAATTCATATTACTAAAATAAAATTTTCATCCCATGTGTATAATGCCTCTATATCTATAAAGGAGTATTTTACATTGAAATTTTCTTTTTTATTCCCCATAAATGACCACTTGGGAGTTTCTTTTTTAACATTTTTCCTTAGTTTACATCTCAAGGTAGACCTTTCTCCCTTCTTTCCTACTTATTCAATAATGGACTCCTCTTGTCAATAAATATGTTTTGCTAGCTACTAATATGCTTTGATTAATTTAATAATAGAATTTATTGTAAGGAATTTTTATATATGATTTACATTGTTGATTTAATGATAATTTTTTTCTTATTATAGAATGGATAGATGCTGGATGTATCATACCGATCAGATTTCAATCGAATTTCACAATAATTTGGAGAATTATTTAGATATTTCATTTAGAAATGCGTCAGATGGAGGTTGTACACAGTGTCACTGCTATAGTTGTGTTGGAAGACCATGGTTAAGATGAGAAGAAGTTAGTTACCATTTAACAAAATTTGGATTTAATGCAAACTATAATGTTTGGTTTCACCATGGCGAGACGAGTCAATATTCGATTGTTCATAAACGAAATGAATGAAGTGACATGGAGAATTTTATATTTGATCAGTTTCCATATGTTCATCATCTCAAGAGAGATAGCATGCAGGTGTAAGAAGACAATGATATCAGTACACTTGAGGAAAATTCTGAAGACGATGATGTTGACAGAGTGAAAAATTTATTGGATGATGTTAGAACTCCAGTATATCAAGAATGTACTAAAATGACCAAGTCAGAATTTTTAATGTGGTTAAATCATTGGAAAACCATGTATGTGATTTATAATACTACCATTGATTATATTCTTACATTTAGGAAGGACGTGCTTCCTGATGGTGCAGATATTCTCTCAAATCATTACATGGCATGGAAGTTAATTAAACAGCTTGCATTTTCTACTAATAAAGTCCATGCTTGTCTAAAAGATTGCAGTTTATTTTTGGAGGAAACAACTGACTGTAATGACTATAAATAATGTGGTACATCTTGATGGAAGACAAATGCATATGGAACACCATCTCGTGTGCCATAGAAATTCATGTGGCACTTTCTATTGATTCCCAGAAATCAAAATCTATTCATGTCTCCAGAAATCTTAGTCAATATGTGATGGCACGATGTTGAGAGAATTAAAGGTAATGATGAGGTGGTCCATCCTGTAGATGGATTAGCATGGCGGAAATTTTATGCAGAATATCCTGATTTTGCAGATGAGGTGCGTAATGTCAGATTGGACCTATCATGTGATGGTTTTAATCTGTTTGGTCACATGCTTACTGCTCATATCATGTGGCCAGTTTTTATTCATGTTTATAATCTTCCTTCGTGGATGTGTATGAAAAAACCTTTCACTTTCTTGAGTATACTGATATCTGGACCTTCAGATCCTGGTAATAATATACATGTCTACTTGTAGCCTTTAATAAAAGAGTTGAAACAACTTTGGGATTTAGGTGTGCATACATTTTATGCTTCTTCAAAGAATACGTTTTAGATGCGTGCTTCCCTTCTATGGACCATAAATTATTTCCCTTCCAATGAAATGATGTCTGCGTGGAGCAAGAAGGGAATACTATCATGTACCATTTGTATGAAGAATACATGATCTAGAAGGCTTAAATATCATCATAGTTTCAGTTTCATGGGGCATTTCTGATTCATTCTAATGGATCATCAATACAGGAAGAATCATCAAAGGTTTGATAATAATGTTGACACTGAAGAACCACTTCTACGTATTTCAGGAAGTGATGTGCTTGATGAATTGAAAGATTTCATCTTTTCATTAGGGAAAGGTCAGTTGAGATCTCGAAAGAGAAAGAATATTGATACTGAATTCACTTCCAATTGGAAAAAGAGATGTATTTTTTTGTGTTGCCATATTTTTCTACAAATCTGTTACGTCATTATTTAGATGTAATGCATATTGAGAAACATATATGTGAAATTTTGCTTGTAATTATTTTAAATATTAAGTTAAAGACCAAAGATGACTTCTGATCTTGTCGGGATTTATTGGATTAGGGTATTCGACCAGAATTACATCCTGTTTGTATCGGTGAAAATGAATGGAAAGTTCCCTGTACTTCTTATGTGATAACACCAGAAGAGAAAGATCAATTTATGGAAATATTGGAGAATATCAAGGTTCCATATGGCTATTCCAGCAACATATCTAAACGAGTCAATAGAAGACATTTTAAGTTGAAATCCCTAAAAACTCATGATTATCACATCCTTCTTCATGAATTGATTCCAATAGAAATTAGACATTTACTATACAATAATGTAAGGGTGGTAGTGATTTGGTTGTGTCATTTTTTAGAGACCTTTGTGCTAAAAGGTTATCCAAATCATTGTTGATAAAAATGCAGCAACAGGTACAGTTAATTCGGTGTGAGTTGGAAAAAACATTTCCTCCATCCTTTTTCACTTGCATGATGTATTTAACAGTTCATCTTCCAACCGAGACACTCCTTGGGGGACCAGTCACTTTTTGGTGGATGTATCCCACTGAAAGAAATATGCTCACAATGAAAACATATGTCCAAAATAAGAATTATCCTGAAGGTTCTATTGTGAGGAGTTATATGGCCCAAGATGGTATAGATTTTTGTTCAATGTATTTTCCTGATGTGATCACATGACATAATCAACCAATGAGAAATGAAGATGATCAGTATGAGAAAATTCAACCCTCATTTCCATATCTTCCCCAATCAAGTGGAATTGTCAAGTCATATACATTGGTTACATTGAGCTTTGAATAGCAGAATATGGCACATCGTACAGTATTGTTTAATTGTGTTTTTTTCGATGCCTATATCAAGTAAGTAATTTGAATATATATATTTTATGTCATATGATATCATATCACATATACCCTATAGTTTTATTGTCATTTTACGTAGGGAACATAAACAAATTATAAGTAGAGTTCATCGGTCTTTGTCGTTGAGAAGGAGAGAGGCTATGTATAGCCAAGTGTTCCCAGATTGGTTGAAATCAAAGGTATGACCATTAGATTAAATACCTTAAGTTATGGATATATATTTAATTATATTACTCATATGTATTCTAGGATTGAGTTTACCTACTGAATTCATTTCTCAAGAATTAAGAGCGTTGGATTTTGGTCCCAATTTGATGGTTCGTGACTGCAAATCTTTAATAATAAATGGATATAAATTTGTTACAACTGATAAGGTGATGAAAATTAGAACACAGCATGATGGAGTTATGCTAACTGCTAGAACAGATTGTTATGCCAGTGCATCATATATTCGACCTCGATATGAAGATGTGTATTATTATGGACTGGTTAAGAAAATATTATTATTGGATTACAACTCTCAAGGTCGATTCACTATAATGAAATGTAAATGGTTTTATTCAATGACACGATATTGTATATTTATCAATTATTGCGGATTTAGAGTTGTTGACCTGAGTTGATTCCTTCATACCGATGAACTATACATTTTGGCATCAATGGAAAAAACAAGTATTTTATGTGAAAGATCATCTGAAACTTGATTATGGTGTCATTAATGAAGTAATCCCAAGACATATTTTTCATGATGCTGGGGATGAAATTGTCACCATTGACACACCCATCGGTGTTAGCCAAAATATTGTATTTGATGACACAAATTTTTCCACTATGAGAGATAATGTTAAACCTAAGGTAGTGGAGGGTAATATATAAAAGCAACCATATATATTCATAGTTCATTCAGTTTACCTTGACATGAGTTTCTCAGGTTCGTACTAATGTAATTACTTTAATTTAGTTTTAGTTTTGAATGATATTTCTATTTTAGTATTTTTTTGGTTTCGTTTCATTTAATTATATTTATTTCAATTCAGAAAACAGGGTTTAAATGTGGTTTTAAAAATTGTATAACATGGTTTTAAATTATTATTACTGAAATATGTTATGACATTTTTTAATTTTTATGTATGATTTGTAAAAATTATTGTTAAAAAATATTTATTTCATTCTTATGAAGATTATGAATAAAACTACAGAATCTCGCAAGAAGAGATTATTTGATTTTGATCCTGTTAGATGTGAGCATGAGTTGTCTTCAGTGAGTATATTAATTCTAATATTTATCTTCTGCAATACATATAATTTGAAGTTCATATTTTTGATCAAATTTTTTTAGGGACATATAACTCTAGAGTTTCCACTTCCTAGTATGGGACCGAGCAGGGATCATCCTAGACCTAGGCGGAGCTCCCGTCTTACCACTCCCCACACCAACCCATTAGTGGACATCCCATCTACCACACATGTCTGCCCTCCGTTTAAGACCCCTAGGATGTTCTCATACATGCCTCCATCATCATACCATTTACCCTATTTTTCCCATTCCCTGTCCACGCTGACTCGACCGATTTTCTCACCTGCATAATTTCCATATCCATTCATGTATCCCCAGACCTACTATGCATATTCTGACATGTCTACACCACCTCCTTTTCCTACCATCCATCTTACATATATTGATTTTGTTCCTTCAATTTCCACTCCTATTCATGAAGATCAGTCGGAGCATGATGTGGAACAGATACTTCCTTTGAAGGATGCTGGTCCAGCACAGTCCATGGATGCCTCACAACCTATTCAGGAGCCTACATCAGGTTTTATTATTATAAATGTTTCAAATTATAGCATTTTACTTTTGTCCTATTTTATTTTCACTTAACTCTTCTCTTTTAACCTCTTATCTTATTTAGTGGGATCTTCTAGTAGGCGACATGGGTGAACTCGAATGTGGGATTCCTGTAATCGTGAAACTTAGATTATGGTGGATTACAATTCTTAGAATCAAATGGTAGGTAAAAATGCTAAGGATTTTAGAAGTTTCATGGATACTTTAGATAAATGTAATGATATCGTTCTAGTGGAATCGGTCTCATGGAGACATATTAGTGCTGACATCAAGGATAGGGCATGGACGCAGATATGGGTAATGAAATTTGATAAATTTATATTTATATTATTAATGTATTTATATGACTTAACATGTTCGTTGTAGAGTTGATTTAACTTTCCTAATGGTGAAGATACCAACGTTTCTAGGTTGAGTGATCTTTGAGATTATTGGTGGTCCTAAAAGTATGAGTTACATATTGGTTGGAGGAGCAGAGTGGGTACTGAGTTAGAGGGTGTACCCAAAAACCCTGACTGTCCAAAAAATCAATATCAAAAAATGATCACACATTGGAATATTTAACAGTATAAGGTACTACCCATCTTTAATGGTTTTTATATAAAATTTAATTTTTATTACTTGTATTATTTTTTTGTTTCTTAGGAAGTGTCAGTGAAAAACAAAAAAAAAAGATTAAATGACATATCTACACACATTGGGAAACACTACATTGCCCGACCAAGAGAAGTGGCTGGTACGTTCATCTAAATTAAAATAATGTCCTTATTTATAGCATGTCATCATAACTTATTCATGCCTTCCCTTGGTTTGTATATGTATCCTGGAAATCACATCTTAACATGGAGAAAACTTATCTATTTTTCCTAAAAAAGTTGCATATTTCCTTGAAACCAACTTCAGAAAACCATTTCTAAAAACCATTTCAGAAAACCACCAATTGGTTATGACTATCATTTACCTCAATGTTTGTATGTATTTATTGCAACTCACTTCAATCCAATTTTTTTAATTTATCATATATGGCTGTAATACAAATTTGTGCACTTCTCATATGCAGCAAGCTGTATTGGGCATTGAAGGACTTGTACCTCGTGCCAAATTATTCTACTTTAGTAGGAAAAAAAATATGGAACTGTAGTTAATTTACAAAAAAAAACATAAAATTGTAAGTTTGTTTATTTATATTTCAAACATTTATACGAAATTTATAATTTAATATGTTTATAATTTCAACAGTCTGCCATGGAGGCCATGGAAGAGAAGGAAGCTGACAACATAGGGCCAAATGATCATTTGAGTCAGGTGTTAGGTGTGGAGCATCCAGGAAGAGTCTGTTGTAGACCAGGAAAAAACAATGTCCCCTCTAGGTATTGTTTATCATAAGAGTTCCATGAATCCTATAAAATAGTATGAGACATTTAATGATTTAATTAATTAATCATTAAAGTATGCTAATGAATGAACATTTCATAAAAGTTATGTCAGTTTTGAGTAAATCACTACCATCAGAGGTTGTATCCACTTTTCATTCATGTATGGAATCAATACACTTTTTATATAATGCCTCAGGAGATTCCCATGAAGGTCCTAGTGGCGATGAAGGTGGTGGAGACAGAGCTGTAGAGGATGTTGTTGATGCTATTATTGGCGATGAGATTGTTGATGATGATGATGGCGATGCGGTCGATGATGATGTTGCTGATGATGTTGTTGCTGGTGTTGTTTCTATGATGATGATTTTGGACATGAAGATGATGATTATGGGGATGGGGGGGATATTAATCCCCTCCATTATGACTTAGCCGAGAGAATTGTGTTGGAGTTTAATGTTTTTTTTATTGGTGGACTGCTGGTATGTGAATTTCTTTATGCAATGAAATGCATTTTATAATATTTTTTCATCAAGGGTGTAATTTGTCAATTATTTAAGTAATTTTCACATGCAATATATATTTTTATGGTTTGGTGTGTTTATTATTATCTCTCCATCTAATCTTGGCCTTTGTAGTGGAGGGGAGGCCGTGGCTGGGGGGGGCTGCAGTGGAGGGCTAGGAAGGGGGTTTTGGAGGGGAAGGTTGGGAGGGCTGGGGGCTGTAGTGGAGGGTTGGGGGCAGGGAGGGAAAGGTTGGGAGGGCTAGGGGACTACAGTGGAGGGGTGGGGGATATAGTGAAGCGATGGGAGGGGGGCTGGGAGGGGAAGGTGGGAAGGGGGGCTGTAGTGGAGAGCTGGGGGGCTGTAGTGGAGGGCTGTGGGGGGGGGGGTTACAGTGGAGGGGCTGGGAGGGGAAGGATGGGAGGGGGTGCAATGGAGGGCTGGGAGGGGAGGGGGCTGTATTGACTTAATCTCTCTTTCATATACTCGGCATGCAGAGGATGTTCATCAGGAGAGTATGACTGTGTCCTCCACTTTGAATAAAAAGAGCTCATCTATTGAAGGCATTGAAAAGGTTTAGTTGCTTTCGATATTTTTCTTTAAACGTAAAGGCACTGATTTGTAGTTCCTAGAGTGATTCATATTTTTTTGTTTGGTTTCATTCTAAACATGGGCCTTACGAAGCTGTTGTAGTTGCTTTTGAGGAAATACCTTGAACCTTGGCACAAAATTGTGGTGTTAATGTGATCAGGACTATGATTTCTCTTCAAGTAAAGGCAAGTAACATGTGCTCATTTCCCCTTTCCCCTTTCAGTCATCGATTTATGATTATATTGTTATGAAGTTCAGTCATGACACCAAAAACTAAAACACCTTCCATGTGTATTTTATTTTACATAGAAAAATTATTTTCCTTGGGATGTCAATGAATCTCATCTTTGATTGGTATATAGTAAATATGGAGGGCGAGGGGTTGGGCTCGGGAAGGGGGAGGAAGGGCTGGGCTGGGGGAAGCTGGGCATGAGGGAGGGGGAGGGGCTGGGCAGGGGGAGCTGGGCATGAGGGAGGAGCTGATATTTCAAAAATAAGTCACTATCCTGACATTGAGGAACCACCCGACCCTATGGTAATACCTTATCAACCAGATCAAACACCGTCAACACCTTTATTTCTACTAAGATCTTGATGAAAATCCTTTTCCCTTATACCATGAGATATAAAGTTTATTTCTATCCTAGAGGGTATGTGTAGCTTGTGAGTATAAAATTAGTAGGTTTCCACAAAATATATCCCTAGATATAATAAATACATATACAAGTATATTATATAAACAAATAAACAATCAAAATCCCCCACTGCTTGCTCTAGTTTTTCTTAACTATCCCTATGTGAGACTTTACCTACCTTGTACAATACTAATGTGGAAAGATACATACATAATATATCATACCATAAGTTCCCTCGACCTTATATATAATTTTATTTCACATTGAAACACATTCCATCTCATAAATTATCACCATTATGTATAAATCATGATTCCCTAATGACATGTCCACGTATTATATCACAAGAACCCTAGGTTTCAAAATTTTTTACCAACAACTATATTAATATCCAAACAAAACCCAACACACTGTGACTCATTTTCTTTACCATGACTGACTAATAATCCCCAAACTATAACATAGATACAGTGAGAATCCTACTCAAATATAGTGGTCTCACACACTCTAATCATAGCCTAATACATTCTATCCTCCTTTTTATCAATTAACATTGTCATCATATACCCTATGTTGCTTAAATCTGGAGTATACCCCCAAGAAAATGGGGGTAAAAACAAATTCATGGGACCTGAACTTTGTACACATGGCCTCAATGACCTCAGTAACCACAATGAGAAACATCGCTAATAGCCTATTTCTACACCTTTTTCATCACCTCTGTTAATTTTCAATATAATATGCATCATACAAATGATCCTCTATATCCAGAATCCTAGTGGTAAATTTCACCCATAGTAAGGTGGATTTTCACTCATCATGTTCCCAAATAAGTGAATCAATAAGCACATCCCATGAATCACCACATTTAAAATTGTGATATCATTCTCATCAATCCATTAAACCACACCATATAATATCTAATGTACATAAGGCCAAACTATCCATTTTAAACATGATAATACACCTATTTATATATTATGAGCTATGGAAGCTGTAAGTTGTTCAGTTCCTGGTTAGACATACACAACCCTACCCTCACCCATTTAATACACAATATATGTAACACATATAACATATGAAAAGCTAGGCACTGCCAACTTATATAAAACACCATGAATTTTGGAATTAATTGATAAAAATATGATAATATGAAAATAAATACATGAAAAAATGAATAACTAGTAGAAAACTGGGTGACAATGAGATGAAATTGAAATCAATACCCTAGGTAATCTATCTATACCCTTATCTGTTCCATTATTCAGACCGATTTATGTTCCAATAAAAACTATTGAAGAACCATCATAGAATCAAAGAAGGGAACAAAAGAAAAATTTAGGGAATGTCCACTACATCCTAGATGAAATGGTTATAACCTACTCATTTTACAAATAATTATTTATCTAATTATCATTTTATAAAAATATAGATAAAAACATGATGAATTTTTTTTATAAAACAGTGGGGTTAACCATATGTATATTGAAAACCTTAAATTCCAACACTTTAAGATTTTTCATACTTCCTAAAGATAAAATCCATATGTATGAACACCTCATTTTATGAAACATTATGTATCAAATGGTAATTGAAATAGTTATTTAATTTTCTAGATGTTGCATATGCTGTTTATGGTCTTCAGCTTTCCTTTCTCTAATTTTTAAATGTTGTTTTTGTGTTTTAGGAAGACTCCAAACAAAAAAGAAAATGCATGTTTAGTGGAATCCTAATTCAGATTTTACTTAATCCTTTAAATTTTAATATTCGGCTGTAGTTTTTTTTATGTTTTGGATACAGTGAACTTCCATCGTATTTTAAAAGGCTCAGAATGTTATTTAGAAATCATGGATCATGGTGTAATTTCAGGAGGTATGCACCCTTATGATTTTTCTTGATTTTTTATTATTTTAACACGAGAAAGTCTTGAATATTGATAACATTTTCTGTTTATGGTGGATACTTAAAATATATATATCAATTGTTGAATGAAATTGCAGTAAATGTTTGTGTTTTTTATTTCATGTGTTTTTTATCCAAAAGTTTCTCTAAATATGACATTCTACTTGACTGAGCAGGGGGCAGGGGCTGGGTAGGGGGAAGGGGTAGGGCTGGGCAGTGGGGAGCGAGGGGGAGGGGCTGGGCAAGTGGGCTGGGCAGGGGGAGGGCTAGGCAGTAGGGAGGGAGGGGGAGGGGCTAGGCAGGGGGGAGGGAGGGGGAGGGGCTGGGCAGTGGAGGGATTGGGCAGTGGGGAGGGAGTGGGAGGGGCTGAGTAAGGGGTAGGGGGAGGGGCTTGGGGAGGATATGGGTAGTGGGGAGGGAGGGGGAGGGGCTGGGTAGGGGGGAGGGAGGTGGAGGGGCTAGGCAGGGGGGAGGGAGAGGTGCTGAGTAGTGGGGAGAGAGGGGGAGGGGCTGGGCAGGGCAGAGGTGGAGGGTGTGAGCTCATTATTTAGAAATGGCTTGTGGATGCCAACTAGTGTTTTTTAATGATCAATTGGATGGATCATTGTAGGAGAGATCAAGTAGTTTCTATGAGGAGATCGTTGTTTTAATTTTTGTATTGGGACCGTTTCCTCATGATTTGAGATATTGAGGTATAACTCATGAGTTTGGGGACTACATATATTGGAGTCTTTTGGAAGGAATGACTCTTTTTTATGGAGGTTAGTGTCGGGTACCATTATACTACTGATGTGAGTCTAAGGGACTCTTGAAGATGCTCTTTTTGGATAGTGTTTGATAAAGTTATTAGTGGTTTTCATAGAAGGCTATTAGGAATGGTTGTATTTACGTTCGAGTTGAGGAAACAGAAGAACCATAATGAGAATATTAATTACATCAAAAGAACACTTTTTTGAAATTCCATAATGTTGAAAATTGAGTAGATCCAAATCATCCCAAATCCAGAGGAAGTTTCAAGACAAGTATACCTTTCTCAAAAGATGTTAATGATCTCAAAGTATTTAGACACAAGATATAGTGATCCAACATTCTTGTTGAGGAATACCATTTAAAGAAGTCTATTTTTATATACTTGATCAACTCTAAAAATGAGCATGTGGATGGGGTATATAAACAGTTTTAGGAGGCATTTAGATGGGGTATATAACCAATCACTGAAGGAGTTTTAAATTGTGGTGTATGAACAATTTTTGAATAAAGGATAGGGTGTATTACCATTTGGTGGATTTTTATAGTCACAGTGCATAACCAATTAGTATTGATATTATTAGAGTATCAATGTTGTCTCGTATAACCAACATGAAAAGTAGGCTTTTCACTAAACTTTGTAAATCATCTAGTTCTGGTATTATGCTTTCATTATCATATGTATGAGTTAAGGATGATATTTTTATATATATAGGATCATGTATTTAACCATCCATAGAATGGATTGACACTTCTAGTTTAGCTATTTAGATGTTGGGGATTACGTTGGATTATCGAACAGCCAGTTTGACATGCCATGTATATGTGCTATTGCAGGTACAGAATGGAGATGCAGAATGGTGGGAGGTGCAGCTGCTACCTGGGAAACTGATCTATACCCAAGGTTTGGTAAACCGTGGGTAAATATGGGTTGTTGTAATTCTGTAGGTGCAGAATAGTGGGAGGTGCAACGCCTGGGGAACCTATCTATACCCACGGTTTGGTAAACCGTGGGTAAATATGGGTTGATGTAAATCAGTATACCCATGGGTATACATCAATACCTACTATTTGAAAACTGTAGTTATACATCAATACACACAGTTTATTAAACAGTGGGTAATAAACAATTTTCCTTAGTCTATACCCATTGTTTTCAGAGAACTGTGGGTATAGACCTATTGTGATGGCATTGTAGTGCACGGTTACTGAAACCGTGGGTATACCCTATACCCACGGTTTCACTGGCTATACCCATAGTTTAAAACCATGGGTATAATTGTTATAACCATTAGTTATACAATTGGATACTACCAATACAGTATCCATTTTTTCTAAAATAGAAAACTTTTAAAAAATGATTTGTTTTCTTGATAAAAATATTCCTAAATTCTTACTTTCTCTTACCCATCCTTACACCCTATGGATAACATTTCAAAATATTTTTATTAGTAAAAAAATATCAATAAGGCATATAAAATAATTAATGAAATTGTTAGTCCATGAATATTTTAAACTTAAGAAAAAAATTCACAAAATCATACTTTTCACCAATAAAAACATAAGCTCTTTATCATAACTCATGAAATCATAATATTCATGATAATACTTATTACCAACCATAAATAATAAAGGTAACTTTTTCACCCTTATCATACTTACATTTTATCTTTCATAGCTACATAGGGATTAACCTTCATGGTTATGTTTGGAATACCTATCACAGTATATTCCCTTAATATCTTAGGAGAAACCTTATAATTTAACTCTATCTCAATACCCAATGCATTAGAGAGCTATCATAGGCTCACCCTCCCTCATTTTATCTCATAACCACCTATATACATAACAAATTTTCAATAACAATAACATAATCATAACACATAAACAAGTATAAAGGAAAAAACATTTCCACTTTGCAATCACATTCCATTTTTACAGATTTTCGCACTCATAAATTAAAACACTTTATTTGGAAATAAAAGTATAAACTTCTAAAATTAACATCAATACATTAAAGTGATATAAAATTGATAAATTTAGTTCAGGATGTAAATGTTAAAAAAAAATTCGATGTTATTAGAATAATCTATCTATTTTAAAAACACAATTAAAACATTTAAAAAGAATATTTTTGAATCAATGTCTCATATACCAATTTGAAACATTTAAAATTATTTAAAATTTTAAAACATTTAGGTACATATGAATAAATCCTTAAAACCATTTTTAAAACATCTACATTAATGAGAAATATTTAGAATAATAAATCTTTGAAACATTCAAAATGTTATTTTAGTTAAATTGCCCCTTAACACTTAAGAAGCACATGAATAAAAATAATTAAATTTTAACATTAAAATCATTAAAAATCATGATTATATAGTAATTAATGATATAATTTGACTAAATAGTTATGTATACACCTTATAGAATTATAATGGTTCATAACATTAAAATATGCCTCCATGAAATTAGATTGAGATGAAGTCCCTTACAAAGTACATTTTATTAATCAAAAAGATCGATTATGTGTATTCTCTATAAATCCACATAAATGAATTTTAAATATAAGATAATATATCTAAAAGTTATTTTTCATATAATTATATCACTATATAATCATGAATTGCATGTTTGACCCAAAGAATGGATATTGGGTTCAGAAATTCCCTTATCATGTTTGTATCAATGATGTTAGAATTTATCAATAGGGAGATTATGTGTAGAAAAAGTCTATCCACATAGCTGAAAGTGTAAATTAAAACATAAATAAATAAATATTGATTCCATACATAATCTTGGCATAATATAATCAACAAAGTATGCATAAAACCCAATGAGTGGAAATTTAGTTTAGAAATTATTTTACCTCGAGTCTAACTTGTCTTGTATGTTATTTATCTTCTTGAATAATAAAATTATGCTAATTTATACTTTATTTAAAAAAAAGATTAATTTTATTATTCATTTTATATCACTTATTACCATGTTATATTAATTATATAATTATTTAAGTTCATGTCAGACATTTTGTCAATATTCGGTACATGAGTCGAAAATGAACTTTTTATGATGTTAATAGTCCATGTAGTCATAAGTCCATTATCTCAAAAACATAAAATATTATATAAATATCTTATTTATTAATTATATAAGTATTTAAAGTATTATTTTAAGACAAATTAAAAACACCATTCATGGAGATGATAGGTCGTACCTACGCATGAACATTGTTTTTGTTTTTTCCATCGCATTTAAAGAATGAAATTAAATAAAATGTATGTAAATATTTATAAATATATAATACCATTAAATCATAATTAATATTTCATTTATATCATATATTTTTAATAAAACAATATTTAATACATTCCATGTTATGTGTGAACGAATCATATCATTTTAAGGAGGCGGTAGTCCACACGTCCCCAAACGAAGTTATCATATAACAACAGTATGAAAAGGATGAAGGTATGTTTAATATAAAGTTTACATAATATTAAATATGTTATAATATACATATTAAAATATTATTTTACAATAAAATTAGTATTAATACCATTCATGAAGGTGGTAATGGAAAAAGAGGAAAAACAATATTCACAGAGATGATTAATTGGCATAACATGGATAACAATTTCGTTTCTTTGAATAAGAGGAGGTGAGAAATGAAATGGATATGAAATATTAAATTATAAAAATAAAACCCTAGAATATAAAATATTATGTAGTAATAATTAATTTATGTATGAAGGAGGTGAGTAGAAAGTACAAAAAGAAAATAAATTAAAAGTTGTACTTTGAGAAAATTACCACTTGAATATCCCCTCCTTGAAAGACCCTTAAGGACCATGGATTTGATATTTTGGTGAGAAAATGACAACTTGGACGTGGTTATGGTTAGGTGGATAGTATTAGTAAGATATTAAAGGAGAAAAAGGCTTTTTGGGTCGAAATAGGGAGGTGAGGGTTGTTATTTATACTTCAGGAGGGGTTGGTTCAGGTGATTAATTTATGGATTATTTCATATTAAAAGATAACCATATAGAGTTGGAATTAAATTCCCCAAATTTGGATTTTAATTATTATTTTATATTCTATTTAGGTTCTATAACCATCTAAACCACCTTTTAAATGTTTTATTATTTAGGTTTGTTAAGCTTTTAACTTTTAATTTTAACCCTTGTCAAAATTTCACTTTTACTACGGTAACTAATTTTTTTACCATGGTTAATTTTTTATACATAAAAACAAAATTGGCCTTAAAACATAATATGGTCCTTTTTAGTAAAAATATGTATTCCATTTTACCTAATTCATCTCACAAAAGTTTGAAAATTAGATTTAAAATAATTATGGAGACAAAACTAAAAAGCGGGTTTTTAAAGTGAACTGTTCAAAAGATTGAAATGTTTTCATATCAGATTTCTATTTGAAAAATAATATAATGAATAAATTTTTTTATTTGATAAAAAAATAATCTAATTAAACCTTAAAACCATGTAAGAGGATAATCTAAAAATAAAAATAAATTAGATGAAAAGTAGTTTTGAACTAAAATGAATACTTTTCAGAATTCACTAAAATATGAAATTTATCAAAAAATACAAAAAATCTCTCCAAAGTAAATTTTGATGTCCTTATTATAAATAATAAGCATATTTTTTAAAATATATCATATAAAACTGACAAAAACTAGATTTAAAATGGGTTCTATATCAAATGGCGGTAAAACTGCTTTTAAAAAAAATACTCATTTTATATGTATAATTGTATTTGTTCGTATAAAAAGTTTATAAAATACATAATATTAATTTTAAACAATATATTGAATTTATATTTCATTAATATAATACAAAAAGTGTGATTTTATTATTTTTCAAACACAATTATTCATATTTAAATAGTTTTTCATAAAAATGAACCTTTTATATTCAATTGGTTTTTAGTTTCATTTCAAGTTAATTTGGTAACCAATAAATCATTATGTAAAAATGTGTAAAACATATTTTCATATTTCAGTTAACACTATTCATTCCCTCCATTATAATAGCTATTATATTAAATAATACTATTTTTTTGTTCATTTAAGCTCAATGTAGTGTTTCATGTACGCTATCGAACCTATTGACTCTTTTTAAAAACCTTGGGATGTTAAAAAAACAACCTGAAGAAACTGAGGTGAATATATCTATATAATAAACTAGAACTATACTAGTACATCATCCAAAAATCACCTCTATTTATTAATAATTCCTCAACCCACTAACATTATGTCCATAAAGATCACTTCCAAACTTTCTATCATATGGATAATATATGACATGTGTGGTCACAACACCGATTCCGGGGTAATTATATACATACATAGTAGGATACCCAAAATAAAAATAAAGAAATATAAAAATACTAGTCATCTCAAGAACCAAAAAGGTAGTCTATAAAGAATAACCCATATATGGTTTAAGGTAGAGAACCTAAGAAAAAAAGTTCATATTCTATATAGCACATCTATAGAAGAAAAATCCTTTGAAATAAACCCAATAATCTGAATTACCCAAATTTTAAACCTATTTAACCTCTCAAAAACAATAGTATGGGGATCAAAACTCATTATGAATTAGGTACAGGTCAAGTTATATTTCATTATATTCGAGTACTTTTTCCCTATAAACTATTTCTTTTCAAAAAATGGAGTGCCCAACTCCATAGATAGAGGAAACGTTCCCAGTGACTGTGGTATTTCTAAAACCTATAAGACCTATGGGGGACCCGCACCCTATCTAAACTACATCACTGATGGAATTATTAACCCATTGTATTCTTTGATTATCACACATGACCCCCATTGTTAGACCTATGGATCTCAAGAGATTAAGCTACCTAGTTTTCGTTATGTCATTCCTCTAATTCCAAAGAGGGATATACCATTGTGATTTACATTGAAAAATACATAGAATGGAATATTTTTGTCCCAAAAAACTAGTCCTAGGAAAAAATTTATGAAGAACCACTAAGTCCAAAAAAGTATACAATATGTACTATAGGGGTCTACAGTGTGTAGCCCCTCAAGGAAATTTGAGTCATGTACTGTTCCCAATAAGTCATGTATTAGTCCACAAAATATTTTGTGTATAATAATGTGCATGTAATGAAAGTCCAATGGGGATAACCAATTTCTCCCACCACAATGAAAATTGTATAAGTGGAAAGGATACATGGTGTGTATCATTGATTTTACATGGGATATTGGCCCATTTGGTTCACTCAACATATACCATAGGAAGGAAAAGTCATGTGCGAGTGAAAGGTAAATGATGTGTGGTCCTAACCCACATGGTGTGTAGCACCAGATGACCACATGGTCATATACTTCCCATAATCATTGATTCAACCAGCTCACGGTTACATAGAATATATACTTAGGCCACACACTATGTGATAATTAACGCACTTAAAACCGAATCCACTGCATTTATCATAATACACAACATGTGGCTTAGATGTACACATTGTGTGATCATGTCTTCAATATCCAGATATGAATACCACTTAGAATAGTGTCTCTATCACCTTTATCACCCCTCATCATGCCTAAAACACTAGTAAAGGCCATATCCATCATTTTTCCCTCTAATGGTTATTTTTAGCCATCTTTTACTATAAAAATGATTTATAAGTAGTTCACACCTATAATGATGCCTTATGTGTCACAGAATTTGGAATCACACACTACCATTCCTCTTAGTTATCTATTTTCACTTATCAGTCCTCTCATGTGATTTTTTTCTTCTCTTTAATACCAAAATGGGTTGCTCGTAGAACCAAATAATGATTATTCGTAGATTTGTCAAAATTCTATCCATAGTGAATCCCGATGGTTAATATATAAATAAATAGTGGGAAAAAATTAATAAAAATCCTATATATAATTTTTCGTGGTGAGTGAGAAGGTCCATTCATCGATCATCTGGTGAAAATTAACCAACGATGAAGAACACTGGTAGAGGAATTAAAATTTAATAATATAAATCAATTAAATTCATGGGGAATTCTAATTATAATTATAAATTTAAAACCTGGAACATCATATAGAATTGGAATAATAATCATAAAAAGTGGGTAAAAAGATCAAATAAAATATCCGTACCTATTTTTTAGATTGATTAATCATTGGGCATGATCATATCTTCACTATTTTTGTCGGTGATCACTAGTGATGAATTTGTTCACCACCTTTATGGATCTCTGATTCTACCATGATTTACCTTCCTCTATATCTCAATATAGGTTTTATATCTATTAACCCCATCAATATATTTTAAGTGAAAATATATATTAATAATTTTTTCTGTCAGATATAATTAATTAATTGATTGATTAATTTCCACCTATGTTGGTCCCACCATGGGGACCTTCAATGTGAATGAGGATTACATCGTTCTGGTGGTAAACCCCTAATTTTAGACACTATTGAAGTGTCAAATATCCTATATTAGTATTTATTTAGTAGTTAATGGTACTTTCATGTGATAATGCATGAATGAACTAAAAATAATATATATATTTTTTTAATATATAATTATAAAGGCTTCATTAATCATATCTAATGAAAACTTATCAATGATGCATCCATAAAATATTATTTAAAATATTTTAAAGGTTTATGTAGAAAAAATTTAGGTTACAAAATTTGGTTCAACTAAATATAATTTCAGTTCAACCTATAACACATTTGATTCTACCTAGGTTGAGTTGTTTTTTAACCCCGTATCCTTTTTAAACTAATCCCAAAAAATAACTAAACACCACTATGATGACAACTGAAGTGACCCAAACATATATTACATATATTTTAAATCATATTTAACAATTATTCATCATATATCAAAAATAAAAAAAATCCCAGAACCAAATGGTTTAGTGTCCTTGGAGATAATCTACAAAAACATCTGAATAAAAAATAGTCCTTCAACATCTCCCACAAACTTTTATACACATTATTTCCACTTATGAATATTTTTATATATCAATGAGTCAAGGATACAATATCATTAGATCATAAACATGTGAGAAAACATAAACATGGGAAAATTACAATATTAATGAAATATGATAATGGAATCATAGGAAGTGATAATGAGGTATGATAGTAAAAAAAGATTAACATATTATAATATAGAACCATATAAGGATCATAATGAGAATATAACATACACTATGGAATAAGAATGTAAAATTATAAGAATAATAGTGAGACATGGTGAAATAACATATGAATATAGAACAATAATAAGTATAGAAAATCATAAAATATTTCAAGGTTAACCACTAAAAAATTCATAGTATAATGGACTATGCTAACCAATAATGTCCTACAATAAAATTGACTAGGATAACTAATAGTTTCCCGTAACATAGTGTAATTTCTCTAACCACACATGTCCCATAGTAATACCAGGGGATACAAAGAATTACCTAATGTATTGGAGGGATATTTAATTTTGGGACGATCTATAACATATTATTAAACCATCCATATCTGTGGTATAAGAAATAATCAATTTTAATATCATGAATAACCCATGAAATTAAAATGGGTTATATATAAACTTTTATAAGGCATAAAAAATCATCTATAGAAATAAATTGGATGATACAATGAATGTAAATTAACATATAAATACTTGTCTTATCAATCAATGATTGACTTACAAATTTTTATCCATAAAATTAAATAATATATTGTTATATCAATAGTTTTCTCCAATAAATCTAAAGGTATTATTATTTAGAAGAATACTCTCCAATAATAAGAATTAATTATAGGGTAATCATAAAGGAAGTTAAATTATTGGAAGGTTATATTTATGAATATATGTTGATAAATTAATATAAAGTAATTGATAGATCAATCCAATAATAGAGATTTTATTTATTTGACACTATTAATACATTTATGTTTTGATAATGAATAAAAGGGTTATTCTAGAATAAGTGATAATTGATAAAAAAGGTATAATAATATAAAATATATTAATAAATTTTTAAGGAATGGAATATAAAATAGTATTGACTTTGCTTAAAAAATTTTAGAGGAAGTTAAGAAACTATATAAGTGTTATGTAAGTACATCCTTAGATTTTTCACAATGTAGAAATATTCAAAAATATAGAAAATAGTGGCTTAAAATATTTTTTTTGAAAAAAAAAATATAATAATATTTATATAAAAATATATTTTAAATATTTTACAACATATGTAAATTTTATTGAAAATGAACAATGATTAGAAATAAGAAAATGGATAAAAAAATATGAAAATATTTTTCTTAACATTTTGGATGTTATTGTGAAAAAAATATACTTGTCGGTTTTAAAATCATTTCAAAGGTTAAAAATTGAACTTTAATATATTAAATTAATAATAAATATCCAAATAATGTAACCTTGAAAATAAATAAAGGTAAATTAAAAAATGTGGATTGAAAGATATAAGATTCACAGAAATGGGAAAAATATATTTTTAAGTATTTTTAACAATTTAATGGAACATACCTTGATAAAAGAGTTATAAAATTTCATTTTGAATAAAGATAAAGATAAATATAAAATTTAAATAAAAATACATATTTATCTTTCAAAATAAGAAAATAAAATTTTCTGATAATAAAAATACCATCATAGAATTAAAATACCCAAAAATTGAAAGTAGATTTTTTTCTTTATTATGACATATATTTATAAATTAATAATCTATGGAAAAGATTATTTTTGTATGTAAATTTAGTATCTATAGAAGTAATGGAAAAATGCTACATTATATATATAATGGGTAGTAAATATGAAACCTAAAATAATTTATTCTTACGAAAAAATAGTATAACCCAATAGAATTGACATTTGGTTAATAAAAAGCTTTTATGAATTAAGAATTTCTTGGATAAAAGGGAATAAATTAGAGAACATGAAATATGATTGTAAATACAATAAATAGAAAATTATTTTTTAAAAAATAAGTCAATGGGGAAGTATATACACTATATAAAAGTAAATAGGTTCATAATATGAAACGTGTCACAATGAATTGAAATTAAGATCTTATAAACAAAGTAATTTTGAAGGTATTAAGGATTAATCAAAGAGAGAATATAAATATTAAACATAAAAAATAAAATAAAATAACTAATAATATAATCAAATAGTGTAGAACATTAGATATAGAATAATAATTTTATGGAATAATTCATTTAAACCCAAAATGGGACCCATTTGGTGGCGAAAACCATTACAAACGTCGATATTAGGTGAATTATGAATAAAATGAGGATGAAATTTAAAATAAAACTTAAATTAAATAAATAAATAGAATGGAAAAAATAATATATTTTTTAGGAAATTTTTATTCATAAAAATTAATGAAATAATGAATTAAGAATCAAAATATAGAACAAGAAAAAGTTATTACCTTAGTTTCCTGTTTGATTGGATGCAATCTAACTTCCTTTATAATAAATTTTTGTTTATCATTCATATACATAAGAACAATGTTTATATTTTTTAAAACAAATACTATTTATTTATATTTTATTATTTTCAAATTATTATTCATTATTGGTTAAAATTAATTAATGGGTGTCAATTATTCCATTTTTTCAACATTTGATTTGGCTCAGGAACTTTGTTCCTTAATAGTGTATCATGTTTTCATAACCTACATAAGGGTAATGTATTTTAAATATAATAATTAAATAGGTTTCTATAATTCAAATATTATTTCATGTATGTTACAGTGATGATTTTTAATGAATGGTTAGAATTCCTCCTTTTGTATGAATTTTGAAACAATAAAAAGGATTGATTTTATTAATTAATATACTTATATATATATATATATTTATATATATATATATATATTACCTCTAAGGAATATAAAAGATAAGATAAACTCATACCTATAATGAAATATTGGTATAATTGTTTTTTTTTTAAATTCTTGATATATATGTTATAGTGTCATTTATGGGCGGGGAAAAATCGACACAAACAAGAACAATTTGTAACTAATGAATAAGTAAGAGTATAAATTTATATTTTTAAAACTTCATTTTTATATAACATTATTGATATTAATAATGAATAATCTATGTGTTGGATAGGATTAAAGAATAGTGTATATGAGATAATAAATAAAGGCGATGAAGAAAAACTCAATACTTTCATGGAATCACTCTTTCCCATAATGACTTCTTTCGTAAGGACTAATTTAGGCCCCCTTTTTTTGTCAAAATCTTACAAATGTGATATAGTACATTAGGGGATTAAATTATTCCATTAATTAAATATTAAACAAAAATATATTAGTATTTTATATTGGGAAGAGGAAAGGTCCTCATATAAGTGAAAATGATAAACATTGCTTTAAAACATAAATTAATTAAAGGGTAAACATGGAATCACATGGGAGTTAGATGATTCAAGTCCATAATTTTTTTTTGGAATTCTAATATTGAACCCAATATCTAAAAAAAGGATTTAAAATTTTATTAATATTAATTTTATTTTAAATATTCATGACAAGTCAATTTTTCCTCTTTTTACCTCCTTTTACTTGGTTTGATTATTTACCATGAAAATTATTTTTTTACCAAAAAAATATATGTACTCTATTGTCTATTATTTAGAATATGATACCAAAATAGGAATCCATTTTATCAAATTCAAAATTCAAAATTTATTAAAATTAATTTAAAAATAAAAACCCATAAAATAAATAAAAATATTTTTAGAAAAGTATCCTTCTAAATGTTAAATGATTTTATTCTTATTTATAACCAATTATTAATCATTATATGAATTTTAATTAATTATATATATTCAAACAATGAATTTTATTAAAACCATTATTCAAAAGTGATGAATTATGTTTTTAAAAATATAAATACATAATATAGAAAAAACATTATTTTTGAATAAAAACTATTTCTTTTTATATAAGTATTTATATTTTTATTTGTAATAATTTATTAATTACTATATTAATGATAATTAGTTATTTATAAAAATAATATATATTTTTTCAAATATATAATATATATTTTAGTTTATACATACCAATTACATGAAAAAACATAAATAATAATCCTTTATTATAATGACTATATTATAATGATTACATTTGACATATTATTCCGGTATTAAAAACTCACTTTCTTAATGGATATATATTTTTATATATATTCTTATTTACTAAAAATTATGATTCTCATACAACTTTTATATTTATATATATATATATATATTAATTTTAACTTTTTATAGGTTTGTTTTTCATCCCAAGAGTTAAAATATTCCGTTTATTTTCCATAAACACTTTTATAGTTAATATTTATAATTTTCTATGATTAAATATTTATTTCATGGTTAATAGTTTCTATTAATTTTAAAAATACATTTAATAAAAAAGAAATTATTTTATTCTATACACAATATGATTTTTTCAAAATGATAAATTAAAATATTCCTAAAACATGTTTATTTATTTTATTATGACATAGATATATGTTAAATATAAACTTTGGAATAAAAATAAAGAAATAAATGAGATGATCCAAACATAGAATATATATGTATTACATTATCTTACATCTCATAATAAATCGCACACCTAGAACCTATAGGTTTATTATATTTTGAGATTATATACATAACAAGTGCATTTTATAAACATTGTTCAACATATACTATAAATATAATTCAAACATGATACCATTCTAGACATATCAACATGATAATATTTTTAATAACCTTGGAATGGAAATATTAGAAAGGTCAGTCTCATATGAATAGTTCGGGGTGAACATGAGATATATAAATCAAATATCATAAGTGATCATAAGAAGAACTTTTCAGTATGAGAACACAATCAAGGTTTATGAATAATACATAAGGAAATCATACATAATAAAACATGAACCATGAAATAATATTTTTAACGTAACCTGAAAAATTAGGAATTGGAATGTGGAATCCTGATAATATTATCATAATACTTGGAAAAAAACATAATAATATGGAATAACATAGAAATTTTACATAAAAATATTTCATATATATGATTTAGGAAAAATCGTTTCTTATATCAAGGTTTACTACCAAGACTGTTGTCACGTAGTACAATGAGTCCCATAATAGATTGGGTTCACACCTTATTCCCATAAACATAGTGTAAAAAGTCCTATAATAGAATTGGTTCACTCCTCAGTCCCATACGTGTCATAATATGATATATAAATCATTATATAATTAATTTAAGTGTTATATTATTTATATATCATCTGTTACGTAGTGAAAAACTAAACATATGTGTACCACATGAAAATATTCATAATTCCATCACAACATAATTAACCCATGAGAAATAAAGGTTCTTCATGAAAAATTTTAGAAGAAACTATCATAATACATGCAAATAATGAAGTTTTATGGTATCATTATATCATATCCCTACTGAATCATAAGATGCATTAAAGGATATTTGCATATATGAAAAACACTTTATAAGGGTGATAAAATTTTTCTTTGAAAAATAAGAATAAATAAAATTTACATTTTTATAAATTCCATTTATAAATAAAATAACTTATAATAAAGTGGGTTGATATAAATAATGATAAATTAAAATAATACTTTTAATATTTAAGAAAAATTGGAAATAAATCAACATAATTAAAATTAATGAAAACAGTGAGATAAATCAACCATATGGAAGACGATTAAAAATATTCATTTCACACGTTTGTAAAATAATGTTAAAGTAGATAGAAAAATAACTTAATGAATAGTATAATTAGGTTTATGTATATAAAAAATGAATATAAAAACATGAACTTATTGGAGAAATATATATAATAAGAAATAAGAGATAATATCAGTTTCACATAAAGAAATATTTTCGATGAATTATAATTCATTAGGAGGGGAAATGGTAATAGTTGGTTTCAAGCCCAAAAAATATATAAAATAGAAGAAAATATATGAGGTTTTATAGGGAAAAACATACAATTTATCATAATGGGAACTTAGACAAAGAAAGTTGCAATTTCAATGCGAGATTGGAAAAGAAATTCTTACCTCTAACTTATGCTTGGTTGGACAAGCTCTAAATACCTATATAATAAATTTATATTTACATTATATAGGTATAATAAATATATTAATATTTATTTTAATTAATACCATTCATTTATAATTATTTATTTCCAATATATTAATTGTTTATTATTAATATTAATATTCGTGTGTTAATTATTCTGTTTCTCAATTTATGATTTTGTTTTGTGGTTCAGATCCTTACACCATGATCATGAAATCATAACCTCTATAATTTTTATACAAATTTATTATATATTTTTGATATATTTATGGAGTACCATTTTTATTTCATGGAACTTGTGGTGACAGTTTGCATGGAATGCATAAAAATAACTTTTTCAATGATTATTGAATTATCAAAGGAATTGAATTTATTAGTTAGTATAATTTAAAATATTATAATAAAAATTTCTGAAAAAATATTTAACTGAAAATTATTAAAATATAATACAAGTATTTATTTTTTCTAATCACTCATGATGTAAATGTTATAACATTTTATATGTAAGTGGAAAAACTTACCTATATAAGAACAAGTAATAACATCTAAATAAGTAAGAACATGTTATTTTATAGTAATAATATCACAAATATATAAGATTAATTTTTTTAAAAAATAAAAAAAATTAAATAATATTTAAGAATTGGTGGATGAATAAGAAAAGGAAGAATAGTTAAGGAGAGGATGACACTTATGTCGAAGAATTGAATCTTCTCTTAGATATCCACTTAGAAATTAAAGATTTGGGAATCCTTCATGTGACCAGAGGATCTCAAAAATAGGATAAAATTTTTTGGAATATAATTTTTGAGTGTATTCAATAGATATCCAAAGAAAATGTTTATGTTAGAGTGGGGAATGGAGGGTCATTTTATAGGTGAGATTGAGTGTCATTTTCATAAATACCAATTAATTAATATATATGGGGTGAATTATTAAAAGGAAAGTGGATTCGAATGGGAAACAAAGTTTATATAGATCATTAATCACATCATATACATGATTTAGAGATAAGTATTTATGATATTTTAATTCTTTACCATATAGTTTAACATTTTTTACCTTAATTTACCCTTGCCATGGTAACTCAATTTTTACCTCAGTAAATTATTTTTATCCCTAAAATTGAAATTAAAATTATTAATTAGTCTTCATGTGTTGGTGAAATTTTTTTAATCCATTTTATATAATTCAATTTCAAAATATTTAAAATTTAAATATTAAACGAAAACATAATATATATAAATATTTGATGTTTTTATTAAAAAATGACTTCTTAAAACATTAGATGTTCTTAAGCTTATTTCATATAAATTACTAATTAATGTTTATTAATTTATTAGTTAAAAGATTTAAAAATTAAATTTTATTATAGTGATACTTTAAATTTATCAATTTTAATTATTATTATAATAATACACAACAATTATAGAAACAAGTCCTTGAAAGATATCTCTTTTTAATATTAATTGATTTTAATCACATATCATTAAAATTAATTATCTATTTTATAACCATTCAATTTCATAAATATAATGAAATTATAATCTTTATTTTAAATTTATAAAAACATCAAATCATTATTTAACAATAATAATAATATGTAATGACCAAAAATACATATTTTTATAATATTTTAACCACTAGCTTTTTATTTAGGTCTATAATTATTTATTATACGTGAATTATATGATTTTTTAGTTTTTTATATAAACATTAAATATTAAATATACATATTAGATACAAGTATATACAATTACCATATATCTGATGGTTATATGTCTAATGCCCATATGTTCAATAGCCAAATTACATTTTTATATATATCATTATAGATCTCTCTAAAAAAATCATTCTATCCTATAATTTCATTGTCAAGATTTTCATCATATTTATAAAATGGTGTATTATTTCTATAGTTATCATTGGTGTTGTGATATTTATGGTAGATTATGTTGATGAAAATTTCAACCTTGTAGGATTTTTATTTTCTTATTGTCTCATTCCTTTTGTAATTTTACAAATTATGTTTCATTTAGTTATCTCATAATGTATTTAATTTTAATTAACCATATTCTCCAATAATGAAGTATTTAATTGTTTATTTTAGTTTGGTTTTTCATGTATTATAGGTTATCAAACACATTATTTATTTTAATTACATACTAAAATGTGTAGTTTTATATTTTACACCCTTATAAAATTTCTCATAAAATTACATTCCTCTAATGAAAACAGATAATGGTGATTTTTCCTCATTATATATTCATGTTCACACCACACTTCTTGAAACACATAATTCCTCCAAATAAAATTAACCTAGTGAGTGGTCTTTTTTTAGTACTTTAACTCTAAAATCCAATATTTTTATTGGTGGTTCCCTGTAAGGGAGATGATATTATAGTCATAAAACCTTTATGTTTAGGGTACGTGATATATCAGCTATGTACTTCCTCAAAAGTGATATATTGAACACATCATTCACATGGTAGAGGTTTGAAAGAAGTAAAATAGGATAAGCTGGATTCCCCAAATGATTGATGATTTATAATGGTTCATGGTATCGTGGGATACACTTTCCCCTTTTTTATGGATCTCATAGCCATATTCCATGGTGATAAAGATGAAACATGTCTCCAACTTCACGTTCTAGATTTCATCAATGATAATCAGGATATATATTTTATTAATTTTTTATAGTTTTAATGTGTCAATTAATGATTTGAATCTTATCTAACATCTCTTGATAAAGATCTGGTCTTAGTAGTTACACTCTCCAGCTCCACCTCAACATGTTGGAGTTTCTCACCTCTTCCAATATAAATCCTCATATAGTTCCATTTGAATGCTATAATGGATAATTTTTTATATGAGATCTCTGTGATAAGAATTTTTTATTTAAACATCCTTTGAAATACATTGAATAGTATATCAGTATATCCTTCAGAGTTCAAATGGTTCTTCTAGAGTGACCATTAGATTGTGGATGATTAGAAGTGATGAAGTTCAACTTCATATCTAATGCTTGATGAAGAATTATCATAACCTTTTAGGTAATCATCAAATATTGATTAGATATGGTATTTTTGGTAAACCATGTATCCTTAAAACTTCATTTATTTAAATCTTGGAATGTTGATTGAGTGAGAAATATTCTCAAATAAAAAGAAAACATGTTATCTTCATAAGGTAATCGACTACAACCCCAAAATAGAATTATGGAATTAAAAACTATTTTGAAGTCTTAGGGTGAAATTCATGGGGATGATCACTCATTTACATACAGGTATGGGTAAGGGTTTCATCATATTCTTATACTTTTAATGTTTATACTTAACTTGTCTGATAACCAAGATTTGAGATATATAGTCTGAAATATATCTCATTATGTTGTCCCACTAGAAATTATTCTTGATAACTTTATACATCATTTTTCTTATAAGATGAATAAATAATGATGAGTTATGTAATTCAACCAATAGATCCTTTTTCAATTCATATATTGATGGTAAAAATATCCATTTCACTAATATTACAATTCCATCAATGTCAAGGTTGAACTCTGGAATATTACTTACCTACCTCTATATATCCATGTCCTAATTCTGCACCTCATTGATCTTTACATGGATAGATGATTGATAAGTAATTTTTAAACATAATTTCCCCCCTGTTTATGATTCCTGGTTTCATCCATTAAAAAATACATGAGTGTTGTGTTGTTTTCAAATAGGTTTCCTAATCATTATTTTTTCGATCATTAACTATGTTGTTTTCCATCACCGGTGGTAATGTATCATGCATTCATAGTCCCCAATCAACTCCAACCATAACCTTTGGTTCATTTTCAACTCCTTATATGTGAATATAAAATTTAGACTTTTGTGACCAATATATATAACACCCATTTCTCTATATACATAATTCATTTATATCTTTAATGAAAATATTATTGGTACTCACTCCAGATCAGGTGTCAAGCAATTATTCTCATTAACATTTAATTTATGTGTGGCATAAGCTACCACAATGTCATTTTCCATAAGGACAAATCACAATCACTTATATTATTCATTTATTTATAACAGAAAACCTTCTTCACTAGAAGTCAGTGTGAGTACATGTTCTGTAACTATTAGGAACAAAAATAAAAAGGGAACTTTCCTAAGACACTAACCATTTTTACTATTATTTGTCCTTCTTAATAGAAACTTAAACCTCCTAAAGTATAGTAACTTATAATTGAATCATCCCATAATACTTTAAATTCAAAAAACTGGGAAGACACATTACACCATCCATTACATTGATTCATCCTCTCATTAGCTTCCTCTGGTACTAGTCACCTTATGATCCTCCCTCTTGTAGAAACATAATTGAATAAGAACATGACATAAAAACAAATATCCAGGAACAAAGATATAGAACACATCATACATGGGTTTATATGATTCCTAATTTTTTTCCTATATGAATGGGAGAATGGAAGCAATGTACCTTTCATAAAAATTCCATCTATTAGTCGTTTCATATTTTGGTGCTCCTCTATTCAGTCTCCACCTTTATATTTTTATCATTAAGCATCTTGATGCACCTAGGTGTGATCCTTTCAGAGCCACCTCATCCTATGGGTTTGGTCACATAATCCTCTTTCAATAATCAATAATAATTTAAACATGTGGACCAATGGATTTCTTATAGAGAACCATATCCATTCATCTGGTTGGAACCACCATCCGATAGATACAGTCCACCCTTTTTTAGACTATGAAACTCCCAATTTCATGTCACATTCATTGTATCAACTACTAACTCACAGTGAATAGTTCATTTAAAATATTTCTCTACATTGTTTCCATGATGAACTTTTCCTTTAGAGTAAATCTACCAAATCCTTCCATTAGTGACTTAGTATAGGTTATAAACTTCTATAATTTCATCACTAGTTCTATAGTCTTTTGTTCGACTACCAATAGTTTCCCCTACCATTCACCTTGCAATTTTCTCTGTATTTTTCAGTATACTCCATATCATAAATTCATCTATCCAACTTCTCTTACAAAACTTCTAGCAATATCACACCTCTAACGTGCTTCCATTGAACTAATTCTTAGGAATCCCATTGATCTTCCTTTAAAATAACATTTCTTCTACTATAGATAAAATTACTCATCCACCTATTGAATTTCCTTTGAATAGACTTCAACTGCATAAACTTGGACCTCCATGGTGTTAGTTAATTTCATCCATCTAAATTCCCCCATGTTTTTTAGTGACTAGACTTCTAAATCTTTGATACAAGACCCAAAAAATAATTTTCCCACCTAACATAACAATATATTTCTAGATAATTTTTTTCAATAGTTGACTCTAAAAATCTCAAAGACCATTCTAATTCTCACACAAGATTCATATCAACCAACTTATATTCACCCACCTTTAGAAGCAACAGTATGGTTCTCCACTTCATGGTCCTTACAATAATCTATGATCCCACTGAAAGTGATCCTAATTCAACCTTAATAACGACAATCTATTATTCCACTAAAATGATAAAACTCATCATAAGGACTCAAAAAACATTCTCCAAAGATAAAAGGAACTTACTTTTCATCCTATGAATTTTTTGAACTTATTTTCCACAATTTGTTCCATGCATCAAGTCCAAATCCTTTTTCCTTTTAGTATCTACTTCTGATAATCAGGTTGTTTCATTGCAACTCTAGAACTCTTGGTACACTAAACTCTAGAGAAACCATCCAAAATGACCTTCATCTAATACTATTGAAAACTATTATGATACAACATTGAAAAACACCCATTAAGACTTTTTTTCAGTACAACCAATGCCTCTATGGTCATTTTATCCACTTACCTTCTTAGTCCTAATCCTTTAAGGAACCCATTTCTATGAAAAGGTCATGTTAAAGAACTAACAATATTATAATGATTGTTCCATGGAGTTAGAAACCCATACAAAGAAACCTGCACCAAGACTTGGGGTTTTCCTTATCTGAATTCATCCATGGACCAATTCCACATTTTCCATAGGATTATAGATGAGATACAACTATCCTAGATATATGGAATCTAAAGTTCCCTTTAGAATTTCACACATCAAAATTAAAACTATTTCTCTTCACCCTTAGCCCCTAGAACAACTTCCATTCCAAATAAACCATGGAATTTATCATTGTTTTAATTAGATTTTAAGAATAATGTCTTTTCATGATAGAAAATATTATAATTTGAACACCAACTACTACTAATTAATATTTCCCTATTTTTCATTGAGTTTCATCCAAAATTCAAACAACACATAAAATTTTTATCCTTACACATTACTCACTTTAATGTGATCATGAAAATAATTTCTCTAGTTCTATCTTCCTGTCACATGATTCCACTCCTTCTAGTCATCAACATCTCGAACTATGAACCTTGTCTTTACATTCAATAACTATGAAAACCTGCCTAATGTGAATTCCACCAGGCTATTTCACAATATTATTTCTCTTAAAATGATCATATTCTATTGAAGATTGGAACTATTATATACCACATGTTCTTCGATAAATGGTCTCAAGTGAACACATGAAAAATTTCAGTTACCTCCTCTTAGCTATTTGTAGTGGAGACTTTGAAATTTGATATTTTTGTAAATAAACATCCTAATATTCTGTTGATTTTATTCAATGTGACTGACTTATACTCTGAAATATCATTTTTGGAACATGCAAAATCTTTGTAGATTCCTCTATAAGATCATAAAACCATACTTATCACATCTAATACTTTCCACTATAAGAGTGATCTCCCAATTAATATGAACAACACAAGGGATCATTGACTTCAATTAGAAATGTAGTGATATTATACAAAACAAGGAAAATACTCCCAAAGAATGGAACATTCCAAATGACTCATGTTGAAAATTTAAAGTTTTTATATTAAAATAATCTTTCTTGTAATTCCTTCATCTTTTAGTGACACCATTTCAATAACATGATGAACCACTTGATCATGATGAAACACATCATCGTTTAATCCAAGCTCCTTTTGAGTCCTTAAAAAATTATTCCACTAGAAGATTCTATATTTGTGATATATCACTAACCACTAAAACCAAGAATTGATACCAATTGTTAAAAAAAAGGAAATGGGGCTCTTTCATGAGTCATTTTTAGTTCATACTACCACTTCACTTGCATAGTGGAAACTTCAACCACCAAAAGAAAAGTATCTTTTATTTGAATCATCCCACCATGAATTGAAAATCTGGAACAAGGAAGAAGTCACACCATATCAGCTGCATTGATACATTATTTATTTGGCTTCCTAGAGCATTGGTCACCTCAAGATACTCATTCTAGTGAATGAAACATTCAAAAATTAGACAACTGATATACAAACATGAAATCAAAAAAGATATAAAACCCATTCCATATAGGGATCATATGATTTAAAATATCACAATATATTCATGGTGGAATTGAGACAACAAATATATTATTCCGTAGGCCGTATGCGTGAGTTAAGAGTATATTCATCTACCATAAATTTTACTCATACTAGTGGAAGAAGTCACACCAACATCGTCTATTGGTTATTTCATCTTCTATTATTCCTCCCTTTGGTCTCAGTCTTTAGAATTTCATCCTACTAAACCTATATTCACCCAAGTGCGCTCCTATTAGAGCCACATCAACCTTTGGTTCTAGTATTTAAATCCTCTATTAGATTTTAGAAGTTCTTCGAGCATGTGAAATAATGGTATTTATATATAAGGCCACATTCAATCATCTAATAAACACTGTTATCCAATATATGCTTGTGTCACCCCATGGGACTATGAAAGTCTTAATTTATTATAGAATTCATTCAATTGATTATTGAATCTTGTTTAATAGTTCATTCTATATCCTACTCCACATTGATTCATTGACAAACATTTCTTTTAGTGTAATGATTTCACATTGCAACACCAGTGAACTCATGAAAGACATGAACTCTTGAACTTTTATCATTGGTCTCTAAAACATTAGTTTGGATACTGATAATTTTTCTAACCATTCACCTCACTAAATCTTATAGATACACTACTGTGATTTATCCATTAAACCTATACATTCTTCCACTCTGTATAAACTTTCAATGATCTCACTCTAATCAACTTTCTTCCATTAACCAAATGCTCAAGCCCCCCCATTGAAATTCCATTAAACTAAAACCACTACTACTACCAAAAAACAGGATCATCAACCTTATAAATTTATTTTTAACAAAATTCAACTACCTAAACATGTATTTTCATAGTGATAATAAATTTTCTATATCCTGATTCTCGTAAGTGTTTCTATAATGACTGAACTTATGGATATTTCACACTTGACCCAGAAAACAATTTTCAAACCAAACATAATAGTGACCAACCTTCTATTGATATCATTTAAATTTTATTCAAATTTATTTATCCATAGGAAATTTAATCACTTTTGATTTAACTTATTGAATGAATTTCATAGGTATAAGAAAAATTTTACAAAGAATCAATGGTATCCATCCAGTATATGAAAAATATGGATCTCTGTTATTGATCTTGATTTAGGTTATTCATCAATTATATCTATATTTTAATAATATAAAATATACCCACATATATAATTTAATTAATTAATAATGATAAATCATGTTGCCAAAAGGTACACAATCTAAATTTGAAATACATTTTCTACTTAAAAAAGGTCTTTTGGATAATCCTTAAATTATCTTCATTATATTCCATACTCTCTAAATATATGAGAATAAAATCTATAATGTTTTCTAAAAATAGATTCAGGTAATATATAAAGACTATATTCACCATATCCATGAGGATAGTAGGGGAATTTGTAAGTCTAAATGGAATCACATTGAATTTATAGTGTTAATATCTTATATAAAAGGTTGAATTATATATATCCTCATTGTTCACTATTAATTTATGATATAAATACTGAAATTTTTTATTTGATAAGTATTTATACCCTCACAATTGATCAAAAAATTACATTTATATGGGTGGAGGATAGTTAAACTAGAACACGATCTTGCTCAGTTCATGATAATCGACACAGAGACGTATTGATTCATCATTCATCTTAACAAAGAGGACTAGTATACCACTTGGTGAAACACTTGTGTATACTATTCCATTATCATGATTCTCTCAATTTTTCTTCTTCAATTCCTCTGATTTAATCACGGCCATTCTATAAAGATTATTTGATATAGGCATATCACCAGGTATGAGTTATATTGAAAAAACAGCCTTACATTATAAGGGAAGACCATGCAATTCTTCTATAAATACATCAACATATTCCCACACAATTAAAATATATTCAATATTGAGTTTCTCCACAACCATTTGACCCAAATACCCCTAATGGTTGGGTATTGAGACCCATATAACACAATTAATTTTCATGAGGATTTCATGGTCAACCATTCACTAATAGATAACCATAGGTTGATTTTGTATATTAGATGTGACTTCCATATCCTGATAATTAATATGAAATCTATGAATAAAGATCAAATCCATTCCCAAAAGCATATAAATTTTGAATTAAGAGATAGAAATAATATTTATAGGAACTATATTCTCTTAAACCTCTATCAGAGAGGAGTTATAGAATCGAAACACAATCATCATACCACTAGGATTTTTCATAGATAATTCAATATCTATAAATTGGGGTACTGAATAAATAATATTATAAAACTATCTAGAAATTAAATAGTGGATGGAACTAAAATAAAATAATACATTCAAATTATTTAGTAGATGATGAGTATAGATTCCACCGCTTCATTCTCATGACCCACTTCAGTTGTTATGATCGCATGAGATCTGTCTTTATCCCTTGGATTTATAGTTTACTGAAATAAATTTTCACCATTAACCATTGGATTGGTTCACTAGTTTTCTTAATGTACATACTCTTGTAATTGAAGCATTGGATTGTGGGTGATGCATTAGGTTGAGCTTTATTTACCTACATTTCACTAGTTGTCCTCTTCATATCTCATTATAATACATTTGCTTGATGGTATTCTCTTATATTCCTGAATCATATACATGTTCCTTTGAGTAAATGCACCTTACTTCTTAATAAATTTTTTGAGTATGAATGAAATGAATCTTATTTATTTCATGGGTTTTATTATTTTTTATTCCATGAAAATTAATTTTTCTATCCATATTCCAAAAACCATGAGAATAATGGGAGTCTCTAATTTTAATTTCCACCTTGAGAGAATATCAAATAAATTATTTATAGTTTTTTAAGTCCCTTATAGCTAATTATTTTTTGAGACTTTTTTTTAAGTCACTAAATAAATAATTGATCTTACTTTCAAGGTCATTAATAAAACTATAATTGTTCTTTTACAGTCTTGTGAAGTATTATTCATAGGTACCAATGAATTTATCATTTTTTTTATTTATCTCAATGGATTATATCTTTATTTTTTTATGAATATTTCTTGGAAGATATTTTTCAAAAAATACCATCATGAACTCCACTCATTCCATTGATCTGATTTCTTCTTCAAGGGGTCATATTCTATATTAGGGTCCACCATTGATCTATATCACCTTCCAAATGATAAATAGATAAAATAACCATTTTATGGTCCAAGAACTAGATAATATAAAATATATTTTATTTTTTCTTGATCCACTTCTCAAACATTTGTAGATCAGAAGATCCACTAAAGAAGGGTGGATGTTTCTAAAAAAATGACTCAATGGAGAGTTGTTCCTCTATTTTAATGTTTTGGTGTTTAACATGATCTTTGTTATTATTGAAATATTAAAAAGTTTTGGTGAGAATTTCCCTAAATATTTCACTCCAACTCTCATCTAGATTATTTTTTCATTGGGGAAGCCATTACACTATCCGTTGAATTAGTTTTTTATATAACACCCCAAGATATTTATGTTTTAAAAGGATAAAGTTTACTACTATTTTCAAGAAGGAAAAACATTTTTTAGGAGACTTCTTAATTAGAACTCCACCATTAAATAGTTTTCTCCTATAGTGGTGATTAGGATTGGTGAACTCCAAGGAAGTTTCTCAGGGTGTGTGTGAGTGAGGAAAATCACACTGGAAAGAACAGGTATTTTCCTATTTCTGATGCTATCTCCAGGGCGCGTGCGTCCATCTTGTTTGAGGATGAAAGGCGTGGTTTTATAACCTATCATTCCCTCTTTCCAAAGGTGGGTGGCATCCATCACTTTTTAGGGACGTTTTCTACTTGATCAAAATGGGATGATGGGATGTCAGTTCTTCCTTTCATGGATTCCTCCTCAGAACTCGTCACCTAGTCTGGGTCTCCCTTATAGATTTAAGACTTTGTTCATGAAATTCTTCCTAGCACCATATATTCATGGACACTAGTTAATTACACTGCTTCTATCAGGACATTCCTAGGGGTCTGGTTTGGACAGCAACCTTCAGTTAGGGGAGTAGTCAGGTTGGGCATCACTGGCATGTCTGGGCACTGGGACACTGGCATTTCTGTCTTTGGTCCCTTAATATAGGGCTTGTCGAGGTCATGGAAGTCCGAGGAATCCCACATTGAATGCGGGGAATCATATTCCATGGGCATGTATCTTATTTTTTCCTCATCTTCCAATGTTTAACTCAAGGTATGCCACAAGTTTAACATCCAGAGGAGATGGATTAGACTGATTAGAACACTAACTATAGTGTATCAGATGGGTGCAACCCCTGGAGGGAACATCAATATTTGGGCCAACGTGTGGTTGGCTTCGCGAATGTTGTTAAATGGAATGGAGAATGGGGTGGCATGATCCCACTAGGATGTGGTGGCTCAGGTAAGAATCAAGATGGATGACGGTAGGTTCCGTGAAGTGGATGGTGAATGGGATGGAACCTTAATGAGGATGACGATGGTTTTGGGCTTGAGCCTCAAAGAGGCCTCCTACGTATCCCTGTGGAAGGGAATCAAAGTCCAAATAGTTAATCTGACGATGACTTACCACTGATTGAGGTTTTAAATGGCTTACTTCGGGATGGGGTTGCAATGGATTACTGCTGGATAAGAGTATCAACGGCTTACTGCTTGATGGGGTTGAACCGATGTGAAGATGGTTGGGACAACCGGTGGATGGTGCGCTTGAACCTCGGTGAGGCTTCCTACAAACCCTACCTTGGAAAAGATCAAAGACCATGTAGTCTGGGGGGTCCATGAACAAACATGAAGAAGAACTTAGGGTCCAATGGTTGTTGGGTTTGAACCTCAGGAAGTCATCCTACGTACCTTCCCTTGGAAAGGACCAAAGACCTCATAGTTCATGATGGATTTTGTGTGCAACGGGTTACCACTAACTGGGGAAAAATGACTTACCATTGATCAGGGTCCACAGTTTAACGTCATACGGGATGGGTGCGAACCGACGTGAAGGTGGTCGGAGTGACTGAGTGTTGGGCTTGAACCTCGTGTCGGCTTCCTTTGTAACCTTCCTTGGAAACGATCAAAGTCCATGTAGTTCGGAAGGGGAAATTTGGGGATTATGCTCTGAGGCAGCCCAAAGTGTTGGTGAGCCGACGTGAAGATGGTCAGAACGACCGAGGTGGTGGGCTTGAACCTCGTGGAGGCTTCCTACATATCTTTCCTTAGAAAATATCAGATACCTCATAGTTCATGGTTGGGGGTGGGGATTACACTATAGGCTGCTCAAGGTGTTGGTGAACTGACATGAAGGGGGTCGAAGTGACCAATGGATGGTGGGCTTGAACCTCGTGGAGGCTTCCTATGTACCTTTCCTTAGCAAGGATCAAAGAGCTCATATTTCATGGTTGGGGTGGGGCTTACACTCTAAGCTATGCAAGGTGTTGGTGAACCTATGTGAAGGGGGTCGGAGTGACCAATGGATGGTGGGCTTTAACCTCATGGAGGCCTCCTACGTACCTTGCCATAGTAAGGATCAAAGACTACATAGTTCATGGTTGGGGTGGGGCTTACACTCTAGGCTGCCCAATGTGGATGTCATGGTCGGTGCTTGCTCTAATCCTATTGAGTCATGCTCGGTGTGATAAACAAGAGGTAGTAGAGACCTGACGATCATGTCATGAAAGGTGCATCCATGGGAAGTGGAGTGGTGCTTAAATTTGATCACAACCCAAAGAGGAAACATGGGCTAATGCGTAGTTAGCAGCCCAAAAAGGTTGGGAATTACTCCAGGATGGAGGCCCGGTGGTGAAAAAGCCTAGTGGGAGAGGGATTCGTCATGGAAGAGAGGAGGATCATCGTTCCCCATCATTCCCTTTGATGGCCTTGGGCACCGAAAATGAAAGGAGAAGCAGTGGTGCTACCTCCTGCAAGAACATTTAGGGGCTTACACCAAGGTGGCCACCCTTTCCCCACCTAGGATGCATGGGGGGAAGTCACAGTTTAATTTCATGTACTGGGGATAATGATTCTTGGCTGTTTAACATCCTATAGCTCGGAAAAAGGAGGGTTCACTCTGCACACCTAGGACTTACATAACAGGTACCCTCTACACCTTGGTGAAGGTAATGCACCTAAAATGTCATGATTGGGGGTGGGGTTCATGGAGAGAACCATTGGGGGGTCAACATTAGTGTGTCTAGGTGAAGAAGAAATAGCCATTAGCATGCCTTTG
The DNA here is from genome assembly GCA_963277665.1 of Viscum album. Lineage (NCBI taxonomy): Eukaryota > Viridiplantae > Streptophyta > Magnoliopsida > Santalales > Viscaceae > Viscum > Viscum album. Next base: position 1,403,344,346 of record OY728164.1, on the reverse strand, counting down.
AGAAGAAGAATGAGGTGAAGAAACACAATGGGAAGTGTTGTCTAGGGGAATTTGAAGTTACTTTGTGAAAACCTAGGAGGTTTCACAGGAGAGAGAGTTGTAGAGCAAAGGGTTTTGTGACTAGAGGCCTCATAGAGATTTGGTGCTCCATGCAATGGAATGCCTTCATGAAGGTGTGGGCTTTGCGAAGTGAAGTGTCCTAGCCTAGGCATAGGGAATAGGTGAATACAAGAGGTGCTTCACAAAGTGTAAGGGAATTTGCGAAGCAAAGATTTATGAAGTAGGGGTGCCTCACGAAGAAAGGTCCTTTGAAGCAATGTGCTTTGCGATGCACAGTGACTCAGCCTTAGAATTTGAGTCACGTGTTCATGGGTGTGCTTCGAGAAGCATGAACGCTCTGCGATGACTCAAGTCCCTGTGAGAATCTCCTTCCTTCGTGAAGGCCTGTGGGATTCTTGAAAGGCATCCCTCTTGAAAGAGGGGGTGAAAATGGGGAAAAGGGGAGGCACTTCGCGGAGAAAAAGTACCTTGAGCAGCTCATGGTTCGCAGAGCAGAATGTGCTTTGTGATTTGAGAGTTGGGAAGAGGAAAGGTCGGGTGATCCATGCTTTGGGTCAGAGGGGAAGCAGGTATTTATATGCAAGAGGCACCATGGAGCAGTGCTCGCTCAGAGAGAAGATGGATTTCACTCTGTGGAGGGCTCGCAAATGTCAAAGGGGCTCACAGAGCATCATGCCTCCTTGCTTCGTGGTGGGCTCGCGAACGTCATAGGGGATCATGAAGCATCCCACCTCCTGGTTTCGTGGCGGGATCACGAACTTCAAGGGGTATCACAAAGCATCCCCTCTCCTCACTTTGTGGCGAGCTCACAGGGCCATGGCGCTCTGCAAAAGGTTTTCATGAGGTAGCTTCAGATACTTTCTTATTATCATTCTCCCTTCTGATTTTGGCACCAAAAAATTTCCCCCTCAGTCTTGGATCTTAGGAGAAATCAAGGTTCAAAGTCTGAGGGTCAATCTCCAAAATTCCTCGGACATTTTGTATAGCTGGCTTGTGAATGAGGATTGCCGAGCAGAAAAGTGACGTGTCGGTTGGGCGTCCCACGAAGCTCACCACGGTCAAGACGCGTCGTGAAGTGGCGAGGGTCATCACCTATAAATAGAGGGGCTTAATTCTCTTTTTCCCTTTCTATCCTTCATGATTTTGACTTTTATCACACTCGATTCGCGAATCTCCACGTACTCTGTGATTTCTCTCTATGAATCGGGCCATCAGCTTCGCGGCACATAGTGAGTCTTTGACTTTGCATCTATGCACTTCGCGACTCCGCATTCGGAGGCCAAGGTAGGTCTTTGCAAATAAACTTCCCAAACGCACTCTATGAATGATCTTTTCGACTGAACCAAAATAATCTCCCCAACCTAAAAGATTGAATGGATCGTCAAGAATCGCCCAAGGGGTCCTTGCGGATGCTGCTCGAAGGGACAAGATGGTGAATAGTCTTGGTTTAGGAGAGCTAATTCGGAGCCTCTCTGACCATGGTTCTTTGGGGGAGATTCTATCGGAGAGCCAGAGGAACTACCCTTTATGAAAGAGGATTCTTTTTTATGGCTTCAGGCCGAGGGGATGATGTCTTCATCCTAAAAGGAAGTCAGGACAAACTAGCATACTGGATCAGGAGCATGACGTGCCAGCACTGATAGTTCAGGGCGGCTGACGGCCATGCCCAGGAGGACTTCACACCCATCATTACTGACTACTTATACAACCACCTGAATAATTTTGATGGGAAGGAGTTACATCCGGAGACGTCTCCCCCATGCATCGTACAATATTGAAGGCATCTCTGGGGAACCTGGAGAGGGGGTGGTCTGAGGAGTGGGACCTGCGTTAGGGCGGCAACTTCACAGACGATTGGGACAGGGACAGCTGCGTAGGCCCCTCATGTTAGGATTTTGGGATGGAGTTGAGAAGAGTGGGCCTATATTAGGTTGTTTGGGCCTCCCAGTTTCACATCTACCAGCCGAAGCAGCTGATTCCAGAGCTATTGAACAGGTGGTCATCGAGGACCAACACATTCCATTTTCACCACGGTGAAGTTATCATCAGCTTATGGGACGTCCACCAGATCTTGGGGGTCCTGATACTGGGTTTTATGTATGATGAATTATTCCCTGTCATGAGTGTGTGGGGGGACCTAGAGAAAAAGTCGTCATTGGCGATGGCTTTGATGGAGCTTGTACCGGGAGAGGACAAGGAGGTGGTGAGGGACGTCCATTTCAAGTGGTGGTTCAAATAGTTCCTTAGATTCCCGGAGAATAGACAGTTTCTGGTGAGGCCTTGGACTTACCTGAAGGGGGCCAGGATTAAGGAGCACTCATACTGGAAACTTTTGGATGATAGCCAGTGGAAGAAGTGGGGATTTAGCATCATCACTGAACAACAACCGATAGTCAGGCTAGTAGTGTTTATCGTAGCTCTCATCTATGGTTGGATCCTACCAGTGAGGGACACCAACATGGTAGTGCATAAAATCACATTCATTATGGCCTCCGTGTTGGTGACATGAGGGCGTGTAAACCTAAAGATCTTGATGCTCACCAAGCTGTATAAGATGCTATGGCATATCAGCGACGAAAAGAGGTTGCAGAGAATATGTGGGCCATTCCACCTCCTGTATGGGTGGATAGCGGCACATGTTATTGGGGTTTACGAATACTCGAACCCCATTTCCCCTCTAGGATCGAACTTCCACCCATCCATTCTAAACACTGCCGGGAGATTTCCAGCCAAACTGACCTCACCGTCGGTTCTGAACTGAGTGTGGATGGTGGAGGAGTTCAATTTCCACCCATTTCTGATGCAGATGTGGGTATTCACTCATGATGCCTGGGGAACAGAGGAGCATCATTCCTATCTTCTGGACTATTGAGGTGGAGTTCTAGTGGAAATGGTGGATCGTGAGCCTCTCTACGAGCCATACACCATGCGCTGATTTTCTCGGTAATTCTGGTTCATGCAGTGACTGGCCTTTCTAGTATATTTGGGGATGCACTATGAGTAACACCCATGTGTGATGTGGTAGATGTTGCTTATGTTTACATGGGAAGATGAGAAGATGGGCAACCAGTTTCCCCTGCGGACTACTGTCATCGGGTTAGTGAAGAAATATGCCTAGAGTTGGGAGGCGGCCAACCCGAGGGAAATATTGTAGAAACTAACCATTCGAGTTGATGATGGCGTGCCTCCCAAAACTCAGGATCGAGGTCGGAAGGCGGAAGGGGCATCTCGCATTGGTGAGGCTACCGTAGTAGTGGGGCCCACACCAGTTGAGGGAGAGGCAGTAGTGGAAATGGACCCAGTGGTCCTAGAAGAGCAGATCCATCCTGAGGGGAGGCCTCCTGGAGGGTTCTGTAGAATATCCACTCAGGCTCCATGGAAGCACTTGGGCCACATTGATATGCTAGAGATTGTTGTCTTCACAGAGGCCTGGGACATCTGGGAAGTTAACTAAATATTCCTCGATCAATCGGAGATGTGGCAACATCTGAACCGTTTCGGGATGGATTGTCTGGGGATATGCCCTATCAAGGCCAACTTTGCAGCATCTCAGGCAGAGGCGGAGCAATACATGATAGAGCAGGAGGAATTTGTGTACTCCCGGGGTACCCCACGTCCTATGATGGATCGAGTCAAGGTGTTTCTCTATCTCGCCACTCCCTTGTAGTTGTAATATATTGACTTAAGGGAATGGTTCCCTCTGTCGGATGAATCAGATGAATCCTCCTGGGGAGATGAGGCCGGGAGAGGGAGGCCATTGCAGGAGGGTGAAGTCGGGGATCAAGTCTCAGATCTTAAAGAGTTTTATAAGGACCATGAGGTAAATATTCCAAACCCCTTATTCTGGGCCCACTTTATGGCCATTCTGTACTCCTTGGTAACATCTAAATTATACACGAGGGCCTTATGCACAAAGCTCGTTCTCTCCCTTTAAGAGATATAGATGCAGGACCTTCAGGGTCCATGCCTATCACCGGGGATATTAACATGTCTCGCGGGGCCAAAATACCCAAAGTGGATCCCAAATAATCATACCTTCCAACAATATATGGAGGTCCATGCTTCAAGGTCCTGATGACATATACCCAAGAACAAGACAGAGAATATGATCTCTATAAGTCTCTAACAAATTATTGACTTTCATCCATAGACCATGTTAACTGTTGTGTATTCTCCCTTTTTGGTGTTCACAGTCATCTAAATGGCATGGGTTGCCTTGGAGAGGTCATTCGGTACCCCTGGAAGTGCCTTCCTCTGGGGAATGCTAGTGAATGTGGAGGTGGTGGTTCATATTGATCGAGCAGTAGTGCTCCTGATCACCAGTGGGACCATCAGGGAGGCTGAGGCTGAGATCATCGAGGTGGGGTCTGGCGATGAGGATCGGTCAGGAATCCCAAGTCCCGCCATTCCTAATCAGAAATTGGATGTGGACCTAGCTGGTGGGTTCCTAGGGGAATTCCCTGCATATGAGCCTACCAACCGCACTGACTGGGATAAGACATCCTCCGATGAAGAGGATAGCAGAATAGTTTGTCGTCGATCATGGAAACGGATCAACCGCTTCATTGATGATACCCCCAAGCATTATAGCTAGATGAGATGGACAGACTTCACTCATGAATGTGCGAAATGTGTGATGGGGGAGTGCATTCCCAACCTCCTCACATGCTCATATGAGATCTTATAGTGGAGCATATTCGAGAGCATGATTGTGGCCTCAGTGTGGGTTGGTAGTAGAGAAAAGAAGTGAACATCATGACGCTCCAAGAGGCTAATGATGAGGTCCAGTGGCTGCAGAATCAGGAAGATGAACACTTGGCCTCCCTCAATGCACAATTTGATCTAATATTGCAATTGAAGGCCCAGCTAGAAGAGGCTGAAGAGGGCATGAAATGAGCCTCGGACGAAATGATTGTCATACTGACCGGCGTAGAGCGGGCTCAGATTGTGGGTGATGAATTATGCCCCATTGCTGCCGAGGAGGAGCGGGAACTGAACAGGTGGCAGAAAATCCTGGATGCCACCAGCCAAAGGGTGGCAGAGCTACTACGCTCTTTTGACAAGGTTAACCCATCCATGGGATGGGTCGATCCTAGGGTGTTGTGATGCCTATAACCTTTGAACGCACATTCATGCTTTGATTATTTTATGCCAACTGCATACATGAGTTCTGTTATTTGTGTTTGTTAATTTCACTCTTGTGACATTTATGGAGCGTCCAACTATCAATCCCTAAGCTCACATGGGTCAAGCCTGGTGTGAGAAATAAGGGATGACCACCTTATTGTCCCATTCAAATGTAGGAGTGAAAATCAGGCTTCAGGAATCCGGGGGTTTGAACAACCAATCTGTATTCCTGGGAAGAGAAGGGAGAGACCTGACTGGAGAATGAAGCACTCAGAATAGATGAATTATCGTTTTCCCAGCATGATCTTGTGCATGAGCAGGGTAACACCAGGGGTGCTGGAATAAATCTAAACATAAGGAAACAGAAAGTGTGAATTACAATACCCCAAATTTGGAACAATGTGGAGATGGAATGACAATAAAAAATAATTGTTGACCGCATTCCAAAGACAACATCTATATTGAATTAGCCTGAAATGGGGATGGCAAATGAGGGTCGCTCGCTGACCATGTTCAAAACACGGGTCCTGACTCAGAATGTCATAAATTAGCCTTCTGGAACATTGGCCCAGGATAGTAGGCTAGCCATAGGCCGAGCATCTATACTATTAGGGGGTTCCTTTAGATGTGAGGGAGGATGAGGGTCAGAATAAAGGGTACGCAAATCATGGAGAGTGGATTGATGGGTTGTTCGACTAGAGTCCAACACTCTTGAAATTCTGCCACCGTTGTGGAAACGCATCTGGTGGATACACCGGCCTGATAAAGGATCAGACATACTTCTGAACATGACCTCTCTAATGAGGAAACTGTCACCTCCCAACGTTTATCATGGGGCATCCCGAACATGTTTAGGGAAAAGCCGCAATTTCGTGGCTCCCCAAAAGAGCTCAGGTCAAGGGGTCGAAAAAAGATGGGGGGAATGGGAATTATGATTCATGGGGATGGAACCAGAGACAAGATGTATGGATGTTCCTACGTATCCCACGATAATGGGAATCAAGTCATGCGTAGTTCTGAGAGGCACAGTGTTATCAGAGACCAACACTGGTAAGGAGACTTCTCTCTGGAGAGGAAATCAATGCATCCCATGATTAATATCTGGCATCCCAAACTTGTTCAGGGTAGAACCCCAGTTTTGTGTCATGCATTGAGGACATATAAAATCACACAATTTAACATCATACTATAAGATGTGCAGTGAAAGGGAAGTTCTTTGGAAGGTAGTATGTGGTGCAGTAGCTATCAATCCAACGTGAATGAGGACTTGGAGTCTAGATCGCACCACGTATCCCCAGAGGAAACTTTTCAGGTCAAGGGAACAAGAGTGAGAATTAGGCTGGGCCCGAAGCAAAGTGGGTGGGCATACATATGTACCCCCATGAGAATAGAAATCAATCCATACATAGTTCTGAGAGTGCAGTTTAAGGTCATGTGGGATGAGGAAAGGCATGTGTGGAAATGGTTGTTCCTGTCCATGTCCTACCAGAATTACAAAGCCCACATGAGTTGTGCTCGATGTGGGAAACAAGAAGTAATGATGGGACTTTCCTATCAGAGGCAGAAACACGTTAGGGATGATGGGGAATTAGATGATTGACATCCCACTAATACCGACCCACCTATATAATGCCCCTAGATGTGCTGAAGATTAAATCCCATATCACGTTACCCTGGAATGGGGACAGACAAATGAGGGTCAACTATGGACCGTGTTCGAAACACAGGACCTGTCGCAAATGTCGTCTGGGATCTTTAGGGACGTTGGCCCGAAATGGTAGGTGAGCCGAGGTGGCATAAGACCAGGTCGTGAAGGGGGTCCCTTCAGATGTGGAAGAGGATGAGGATCCAAATAACGGGCTCATGAAGCTTAGAAATGGAATAAGGGTAATGTCCTCGTCAAATTTTCACACTTCGGGCTAGTTGCCTAAACGCATCCAAACACTACTATAAGATATATCAGAAAGAGGTATTCGAGTCCCCTTTCAAGGACAAGGGTCTTGGGGGAACACACTTATAGCTTAAGGTTCTAGTGTGGACCGTTAAGGTGGGATTGATATAATGGGTTGTACCCATGGTTGAAAAATAGCCAAACATGGCATGCAGTTCCCATAGGGAGATCTTTGTTTAAGTTCATAGAGCTCGGACCACGCTGGGAAAAGATATGGGAAGCACATGGTGTGTCTATTAAAAAAACCAACATGAATGAGAACCTAAGAGGTACTCTCAACACCACAAGATCCTAAATGAGTTCGGTCCAAGGAGCTGAAAAGGAAGGGACATGATTTGTAGATTCTTAGGGTTGGACTCTGAGACAAAAATGCATGGGCCTTCCTACGTATCCCATGCAAATGGTAATGAAGCCACACGTAGTTCTGAGAGGTTCCACAATAAGTTACTTGTGTTGGGGATAAAATTGTGTGTGGGTCTAGCCATCTCACTAAAATAATCGGCATTTGATATGTCTTTTTTGTCCTTTAGGGTGAATTGAGGTGATTTTTTTGGGAGGCGATGGGCCTAGAAAATATAATCTTGGCATCGCAACAAGAATCAAACCAAATTAAGTAATTGAAGAATGGTATGGTGTTGGACCGATACCAAACATGATGTCACTTGAGAAAGGGCACCACAATGCTGTGCCATTTTTTTTCGTACGGCCAGGACGATACTGTCACGGTTTAGGGTCATGTGGCCGGACCAGCGATGTATTTTAACGTCATGCGGCATAGACGTAGTAGAGATGAGGCTAAAGGGGGGATGTTCACAGTGCAATAAAGCATACCCAACGTGAATGAGGACGAGTTCCACACCACACCATGTGCGATTCCGAGAAAGAAACTTTGGTCCAAGGTGCCAAAAAGAGGTAAGAGGGTAGAAAGTAGGAGCGACTGGCCCTCAATTAAGTTGGACCTGTAGATGAGGTGTTCATGTGTTCCTACATATCCCATGGAATGGGAATCAAGCTGTATGTAGTTATACAAAGGGTAAATATGAAACGATCTTAGTTTAAGGTCTTAGAACATAGACCATAGAAAGAGGGACTATTCCAAGTGTGGACATTAATTTGATCCCTAATACTACATGAGTCAAACTCAGTGTAGGAAATAAGGGCGGATAAGTTATTTTCAATATGTGAAATACATGCAAAGGGTAACTCGATTGAGTCATGAATGATTGCCTTATCGTGGGTTTTTTCTCCTAATGTGCGGATGTGCATTGCGGAATAGTTTCAAGAGTCTCGAAATTCTACTTGGACATGATGAGGTGGAGAAGGATGTGAGTCATGTTACCGTAATTTTGGGCTTAATGGGGTTGGAATGACGATGGAGGATAACTGTTAACCATGTTCAAAACACAGCATCCATATCATGTTAGGCTAGAATGGGAACAACAGATGAGCATCGACCGCTGAACAAATTTTCAACGCGGTACTCGTATCAATTTGTTGCTCAGAACCCTTGAAGACGTTGTCCTGTAATGGTAGGAGGGCCCTTGGGCTGGGAATCCATGCCATTTGTAGGTCCCTTTGGATGTGAAAGGTGATGGAATCCCTAATGAAGGGGAACAAGAAGCCTGAAACAAAAATGGGTGAAAGAATGTCCGGGAAGAATCCGACATTATAGGTGCTAAACCAGAGTACCCTTGGGCACATTGGTGAATCACAAAAGAGAACCAAGGGGCTCATCTTGAGAGCGCCTGATTTGAAAAGGTGAGGATAGAACAAAGGGATAGATAACTCTTAGGAGGAGGTGGTAAATGGCATGGTTGTTACAACACCCGGCTTGAGTGAGAACATAATCTCATACCACACCATATATTCTTCTCTATGGGGGAATGTAGGCCAACGAGCCAAGATGAGAGGGAGATTTCTAAGAGATGGGGCTGGACCCAAATTCTAGAAGTCTGGGTGGTCCTACGTATCCCATGAGGATGGTAATCAAGCCACGTGTAGTTCTTTAAGGGAGTAATCACTACTGGAATTCTTAATAATTGAAACGGTCTATTTGCGACGGGATACCGTCACAAATAGCCCATTATAGAAAATGCCATCACAAATTCAAGTATTTGTGATGGGCCACTCGCAAAAAATGTTATTTGTGACGGGAAACAATGCTGTCACAAATAAGCTTCTGATTATATGTATTATATATACATAAAAGTTTTCACGATGGTCTCTCGTCCCATCACAGAATATATATATATATATATATAACACTTTCTGTGATGGGCCCGTCGCAACAAATTATTTACAACGGTCGAGTAGTATCATCGAAAATATGTTTTTCAAAATACTTAGTTAGACTATTTGTGACGGGACCCCATCGCAAACGGTCCCATCACGAATAATAAATTAATTTTTAAAAAAATTAAAATTTAATAAAATTATTATTAATTTAAAAATAATATTACTATTTTTAAACCAAAAAAAAATAAAAAATATTAAAATTCTCAATATTCACAAAAAATATATTAAAAAATAAAAAAATATTAAAAATTAAATTATGTAATATTTGCACTGATATAAAATACAGAAAATGTAAATAATTCATATTACAATGTTAAATTCAAATGTTTGTAACATAAAAAAATCACTGGGGGGGTTCGTCTTCTGAAGGAGGTGGAGGAGCTGAAGGAGGTGGTGGAGGAAATTTCATCCCTAAACTACGAGTCAGATGGCGCATGTACTTCATCTGCTCATGATGTTGCTGCTACCATCGATGCATATGCTCCTTGTAATGCTGCTCCTACTGTTGCTGCTACCGACACATCTCTTCTTACTGCTTTAGCAAAGTCTCTATATACTCATCCTGAGCTCACAACTGATCCTGATACTGTGAGCCAGAAGATGATGCCTCTCCATGAGTTCCTATTGAGCTGGACACCGACATCGCAGTAGTACCATAATAAGTACCAGGAGTCAAATGAGAGCAGATTCCAACTACTCTGCCCTTCTCAAAGCCATACTGAGTCGCCTGCATCCATGCCGCCTCATCGAAATGGTGAGCACCGGTCTGCTCAGCCATCTCGTCCTGACCCTCAGCCTGTGTCTGAGAGGTTGTAGCCTCATATGAAACCTTCAAATTCCAATTTAAAATTAAAATTTTCAAAATATTATATTCAGTTAATTGTTAAACTGAAAAAATAATACTAACCACAATATAACACTGGCGATCATCTCTAATCTCTTCAGTAGTTGGATCATTGAACATCCTCTGATAGACATATAACTCCATAATATTGGGATGCTCGACGGCCTATAGAAATATAAAATAAACTTTTTATATTTAAAGTTATATAAAATATTTAAAAAATATACTTACAAGATTCTCTCTATGCGAACTGAATGTACGGCTACCAGCTCGATGTGTCGCCTCCTATCTCCCCGGTTCTGTCATCCCACTGAAGATCTCCTCTGAAATCCACCACCCAACCACTGTAAACATAATCCATCCCAAACATGAGATGAAATGTACTCTGGTTTGTGGGCTCTACATGACTCGTCAAATTCTATCACCCCTACATTCTTAATGGCTTTCATTCTCAAATTTTCCAAAAACTGGCAGAAACGGTCATGCATAGAAACCTGCCATGTCGCATGGATAGCGTCGCACATGATATCATCGATAGGATTCCATAAACACTAAAAATAATTTATAATATCAATTTTTTAATAAAATAAATTTCAAAATAAATATTATTTATTTATGTACCATCCAATGCAAAAACATATCGCATTGCACATCAACAAGAATCTGTTCCCATGTGATCTATGGATGAGAAAAATAATTGTGTAATATAGCGCTCCCTTATCCAATAGCTACAGGCTGAAAACTGTGAAAAAGTGATAAATAATCAAACAATTAGTATATATATATATAAATAAATAAATGAAATCTAACTAAAACATATAGGTTACCATACCTCTGTGTGCATGGATCGAAACCAAGATGTGGACGTCGCTCGAAGTTAGGGTTAGGAATCATCAATCACGCAAGACTGCGCCCCTCTTCATACCTCCTGAACCACCAGTAGGCTGAGGGTCAGATGATTCCACATCCTCATCATCCAAAGGTTTCTCAGCCTCCTCTAACTCACGCAATAGATCAGAGTCCCTCTGAATCACAAAATTATTGTTGTTAGAAGATAGTTGAAAATAACTATTATATATAGATATATATTAGTTATGATAATATGCAGAATTTAACTATGTCAATGTTCATATTCATCCTATTCTCCATAGCTGTCAATGTCAATGTCTTCATCTTCCTTTTCAGCATCATCAATATCTATTTGAGTTTCAGTTTTAGCATCTCTTGTCATTTCAAATTCATTTGTAACATCATTAACATCTTCATCACCATTGATCCTTAATTGTGGGGTGTCATCGTCGATATTCACATCTCTTTTTGAATCAGAAGGATTTTCAGCCGTCTATTGCAAAATTTCAATTCCTTCCACTTCAACGAAACCACATTCAGTTTGAATAAAGTGATTTTCCCAAGATTTCATTTTTATTATGTTCCACCAATCACTCAAGTCTATTAAAGTAGCACATTACTTTTCATAATAAATTTGATGTGCATGTTGAGCTAGTAAAATGGTTCATTTACTGCAAGAATACTTTTATATTTAATATCGACGATTCCATGAGTTGGATGAACACAAAAACCTCTCTTAGTATCCAACCACCGACATTTAAACATAGTTATGTAATTCTATCCAAGATAACACAGCTCAATAATTTCATCCAAAATGCCATAAAGTATTTCGAGGTTTATCCCTTTCAATTGTACCTTTTCTAAAATGAGATTTATTCCTCTGAAAAGGATGATAGGTTGGAAGAAATCTACGGTGACAATCAAAATATCAAGGTTTTTTCCATTGACCAGCATAAAGGCTTTGTTTTCTTTCATATAGTAAAGACATTATTTTGGACCATGTGTACTCCAACCAGATAACATGCCATATGCCGGAAAGTCACTAATCGTCCACATCAATGCATATTTTAATATGAAATTTTGTTTCGCAGCAACATCATATGTATTAACATCATCACTCTATAATGCATTTAATACATCAATCAATGGTTTCAAATAAACATCAATATTCTTTTTCTGATGTCCTGGGATTAATAGAGTCAAAAAGATATAAGGCTCCTTCATCAACATCCATAGAGGCAAATTGTACGGAGTTATAAAGACCGGCCAACATGAATACTAACTACCATAAGAACCAAACGAACAAAAACCATCAGTAGTAAGACCCAATCGCATGTTTCGGGCTTCTATAGCAAAAGACGGATGCAGACGGTCAAAATGTTTCCATGAATCACCATCAGATGGATGATTCAAGCTTTTATCAGTTGAAATATTGGTTTTGTGCCATGACATCATTGACGCTCTGTTCTAAGACATAAATAAATGCTTAAACCTAGGTGTAAGGGGGAAATATCTCAATTTTTTTACTGGAATCGATCTAGACTTCCCTGGGTGAGCTTCTTTATACCTCGATTGTCCACATGTGGGACTAATATCCAATGACTCGTTTTCTCCAGAACATAAGATGCAATCATTTGGACATGCATGAATCTTCTGATAACTAAGGCCCAAATTACAAATCATCCTCTTGTTCTCATAATAATTTTCAGGCAACACATTTCCTTTAGGTAATAGTGTTTTAAACAAAGAAAATATCTGATCAAAACAACTGTATGACATTGCATTGTCTGATTTAATAGCCATATATTTTGCAACCTCTTCTAATTTTCTTATCTTGCTACCATGATATAATTTATCCTCAGAAAACCTCAACAACTCATAAAATTTGGTTGGTGCAAACTCAGGAGTTAAATCAATATCATTGTGAGTTTTAGTTTGTTGCACAGATGGACCTGCAACATCATGTACTAAATTTTAAAATTGTGATGGATCCGGAATCAAGTTATTAGGATCTTCACTGGAACTGTGTTCACAGTGTTGATACCAAAGAACATAATCTGGTTGAAATTCAAACAGCAAGAGATGTCCCTCAACCATGTTAAATGTGTCAAATGTTCTCAGAGCCCATTTTTTTAAGGACAGTTAATTGTTCCTTCTGAAACATATTTTGGTTTTGATGATGTAAATGATAATAAATCTTCAACACCCTCAATATATAAAGTATTTAAAACAGAACCATTTAGATTTCTGCGTTGATTTATCCAAGCTCGATCATCTAATAATGACTGATGTCGACGTCTTGTTCCGTATTTTTCTACATAAAATATAAAATCATCACTGTTTATGAATAGTTTGAAATTATAAAAACACTATCTGAAAAAGAATATAAATAATTACAACTACTTAATAATTATCATTAATTAGGGGTGAAACAATTTCTAGTGGATTCAAGGCTACTCTTTTGTCCGAAAACTCATTTAATTGCCTCATCCTCACACTTATTATTGCAAATTATTGCAAATTATTACAAATTATTACTAATTATTACTAATTATTATTAATTGTTACTAATTATTACAATTTCTTACTAAATATTACAATTTATTACTAATTATTACAATTTATTACTAATTATTACGTATTATTACTATTTCTTACTAATTTAGCAATACTTAGAAATACTTAGCAAAAGGAAAACTACTTGAATAATGAAATGAAATTTGGTAATCATCGTTGTGGAGATGATTATAAATTTTCCCTTCATTATCCAAGAAGATTTTGTTTACTAATTATTAGTAATAAAAAAATTATATTATAAATATCTAATTATATCTAATTATATCTAATTATTACTAATTATATCTAATTATTACTATTTATTACTAATTATTACTAATTATTACTAATTATTACTAAGTATTACTAATTATTCTTAATTCTTACTAATTGTTACTAATTGTTACTAATTATTCCTAATTATTTCTAAATATAGCTATTTATTCCTAATTAGAGGTATTTATTCGTAATTATTGCTAATTATACCTAATTATATCCAATTATACCTAATTATAGCTAATTATTCCTAATTATAGTTAATTATAGCTAATTATTCCTAATTATTCCAATCTATAGCTACTTATACCTAATTATTCCTAATAATTCTTAATTATTCCTAATTATAGCTAATTATACCTAATTATTCCTAATTATTCTTAATTATTGCTAATTATTCCTAATTATTGCTAATTATTCATAATTATTCCTAATTATTCCTAATTATTTCTAATTATTCCAAATTATTCCTAATTATTCCTAATTATTCCTAATTGTAGCTAATTATTCCTAATTGTATCTAATTATTCCTAATTGTAGCTAATTATTCTTAATTGTAGCTAATTATTACTAATTGTAGCTAATTATTACTAATTGTAGCTAATTATTCCTAATTGTAGCTAATTATTCCTAATTTTAGATAATTATTCCTAATTCTTCCTAATTATCATTAATTCTTCCTAATGATAGCTAATTATTCCTAATTATAGCTAATTATTCCAAATTATAACTAATTATTCCTAATTATATCTAATTATTCCTAATTATATCAAATTATTATTCATTATTCCTAATTATTACTAATTATTCCTAATTATTCCTAATTGTAGCAAATTTTTCTTAATTGTAGCTAATTATTCCTAATTGTAGCTAATTATTCCTAATTCTTCCTAATTATAGCTAATTATTTCTAATTATAGCTAATTATTTCTAATTATAGCTAATTATTCCAAATTATAGATAATTATTCCAAATTATAGCTAATTATTCCTAATTATAGCTAATTATTCCTAATTATTGCTAATTATTCCTAATTATAGCTAATTATTTTTAATTGTTGCTAATTATTCCTAATTATTCTTAATTATTCCTAATTATTCCTAATTATTCCTAATTATTCCAAATTATATATAATTATTAATGATTATATCTAATTATTACTAATTATATCTAATTATTACCAATTATTTCTAATTATTACTAATTATTCCTAATTATTCTTAATTATTCCTAGTTATATCTAAATATTACTAATTATACATAATTATTCCTAATTATACATAATTATTACTAATTGTACATAATTATTACTAATTGTACATAATTATTACTAATTATACATAATTATTACTAGTTATACATAATTATTACTAGTTATACATAATTATTACTAGTTATACATAATTATTACTAATTATGCATAATTATTACTAATTATGCATAATTATTACTAATTGTGCATAATTATTACTAATTATCCATAATTATTACCAATTATACATAATTATTACCAATTATACATAATTATTACCAATTATACATAATTATTGACAATTATACATAATTATTACCAATTATACAGAATTATTACCAATTATACATAATTATTACTAATTATACCTAGTTATTACTAATTGTACATAATTATTACTAATTATACATAATTATTACTAACTATACATAATTATTACTAATTATACATAATTATTACGAATTATACATAATTATTACTAATTATACATAATTATTACTAATTATACAAAATTATTACTAATTATTCTTTAATTATAACTAATTATTCATAATTATATCTAATTATTCCTAATTGTATCTAATTATTTCTAATTATATCTAATTATTCCTAATTATATGTAATTATATCTATTTATTCCTAATTATATCTATTTATTCCTAATTATATCTATTTATTCCTAATTATAACTATTTATTCCTAATTATATCTATTTATTCCTAATTATATCTATTTATTCCTAATTATATTAATTTATTCCTAATTATATCTATTTATTCCTAATTTTATCTATTTATTCCTAATTATATCTATTTATTCCTAATTATATCTATTTATTCCTAATTATATCTATTTATTTCTAATTATATCTATTTATTTCTAATTGTATCTACTTATTGCTAATTATATCTACTTATTGCTAATTATATCTATTTATTGCTAATTATATCTATTTATTGCTAATTATATCTATTTATTACTAATTATATCAATTTATTGCTAATTATAACTATTTATTGTAAATTATATCTATTTATTCCTAATTATATCTAATTAATATTAATTATAACTAATTATTTATAATTATAACTAACAATATCAATTTCTTAGTAAAACTATATATAACTAAAAATCAATTGAAATCTAATTAAATTAGAACTAATAAACAACAATTAAAATTAACATAAAAAATAAAATAAAAAAAAAATAAAATATAAATACTTTAAACATTGATATTCTGAAGATATTGACGCTCTCTGATTGCTCTCGTATAAAAAACTTCAGCTAAAAGAAAATTTCTCTTTGAAACTGAAGAATGAAGAGAGAGAGAGAGAGAGAGCAAGATCTGAATGATTTGGGAAAAACGGATGGGAGTATATATAGGTTAGATTAGTTGCGATGGGATTATTAGCGACGGGCTTCCCGTTGCAAATCGTGGTATTTGCGATGGGGCTCGTCGCAATTACCCTCGCCCGCATTAATTACAGTCGGCAGTTAAAAGGTAATTTGCGACGGGTCCCATCGCAATTAGTCCCTATAGACAGTCTTTTTGCGACGGGACGACATCCCGTCGCAAAAAGTTATTGACCGCCGCAGGGTATTTGCGACGTGACCCATCGCAAATACCTATGTGCGGTATGGCGCACAAGCCGCGTGATTTGGCGCATAAGTCGTGCCAAACTTTTTGTGACGGGACACGAAATCCCTTCGCAAATAACCAATTATTTGCGACGGGCTACTTTCCTTGACGCAAATAACCTCCTGGAAGGGTTATTTACGACGATATTTCTTCCCGTCGCAAATAGTGATTTTTCCCGTAGTGAATGTGCAGTTTGTCATCACGTAGTAAGGATGCAAATGGGTAAGATACCCCACGCACAGGAGGAGTACGACGTGGCGAGTAACCCAACATGAATGGGGAAATAATCCCATACCACACCGTATAACCCTAAGTGAGAACCTGGGTCGACGGCCTGAAAATGCTGAGGGGCCTGAGGATGGGCCTCATATGGAAAGGCCCAACCATGTGTAGTTTAACATCTTGAAGTTAGGACGATGAAAGGGGTAAGATACCCCCCAAAAAAGGAGGTGTACGGCGCGGTGAGTAACCCGATGTGAATGAGTACATAATCCCAAACCACACCGTACAATCCCGTAAGAGTTAAGACTTGGGTCGGGGCCCGAGATTGGGCACACGAAGCACGACAGGGCTTGTGCTCATGGTATGGATGATAAATGATGGGAGGGATGTCACAAGGGGATATGTGTGGCATGGAGAAATAGCCCGACGTGAATGAGGACATAAGTTCGCTCCACACCACACAACCCTAAATGAGAACATGGACCTGGGGGTAGAAAAGGCCAAGGGGCTGGAAAAGGACAAGGGGCTTGAGGTCAGGCGTCCTGGCCAATGGTATCCATACGACCTCATATGCGGTTACCACCTCATCACAGCTCCTAAGCCCATGTGAGTAGTGCTCAGTGTGGGAAACAAGGAGTCGGACTCATCACTCCCTGTCATATAGGGGTCTAATAGCTGGCATCTCCCGAAGGGATTTCGTCGCTTGGAGATACAACGAGGCAAAATGGACCACTACACTCAATGTTTGGGACATCGTGGGGTGGCTCTGACGATAAAGGATAGTTGTTGACCATGTTCAAAACACAGTGTCCCTATAGTGACCTGAACTGGGAACAACAAATTAGCATCGACTGTTGACCATATTCACAACACGAGACCTGTATCAATTTGTTTCTCAACATCCTCGAGGGTGTTGGCCTGAAGTGGTAGGAGAGCCCTTTGGTCTAGCATCCCCACCATTTGGGGGCCCTTATGGATGGGATAGATGATGGAGTCCCAATCAAAGGAGTGGGTGAAGCATAGTTGTTCCCATCTGTGAAAGAGGCGGACACCTCTGGGTAGTGGGACGTATGGAAGAATCGAGATGAGAATTCTGGAAAAAGGTCCACACCACACTATATGTCTTAACCCGAGGGAAGATTCTGGCATTTGGGTTGCGCCAACAGACAAAACATCTGGGTGTTCCTACGTATCCCATATGAATGGGTGTCAATCCATACGTAGTTCTTGAAGGCCATGCAGTTTAGCGTCGTATGGTAAGGACTTGGGAGGATAGAAGAACAGTGAGTGGGAACATGGTGCGACCATCGTAATCCTGACATGTGTGGGGCTAAAATTCCAACACAATATCATGCAAGGACCCTCTGAGAGAACTATATCCAAGGAGAATATTCAAAGAAGAGAGTTTGGGGTTGGACTCAAGATGAAATGTTTGAGTGTTCCTACGTATCCCATGGAATAGGAATCAAGCCACACGTAGTTCTAAGGGTTCAGTTTAACATCTTACAGAATGACATATAGTTTAACGTCATGCAGGATGAAGCAGTTTAGGGTCATGTAGGAGCTAAATAGTTTAGGGTCATGCCAGACCAACTGGCTCAAGCAAAGTATTGCTATAGAAACTTGGCATTGGTGGGAGAAGTTTTTCGCTCACCGTCCATGGTCACCAGGGAGTATGCCCCATTGGGGTAAACCCTATGGATTATATAAGGTCATTTTAATTTGGGCTCCAACTTGGGTGGTTTTTTTTTCAGGGATCATTGGTGTCCGGAAGGCCAATACCAAGTCCCCTTGCAGGAAAGAACGGAGTGGAACCTTCTTGTTTAAGGATCTAGTTATCTTATTCTGATGCCTTTCTAGATTATGAAGATCATGAATCCTATTCTTGTCAAGTGCTTCCAATTCCTCTAGACGAATTTTGGCTACCTTATCTGGGACCTGCTGATCATAGACCATTGTTCATAACGAAGGCAGCTGGATCTCGATGGGCAGGATGGCCTCAGTTCCGTACACCAGGGAGTATGGGGTCAGCTAGGTGGAATTACGATTCGTCGTTCGATAAGACCAGAGGGCGTTGGGGAGCTTATCTGGTCAACTCTTCTTATTTTGACCAACCATTTTCTACAGGATGTTAGAAAGGATTTTCTTAAATGTCTCAATCTTATCATTTTCTAGCGCTTGATAGCAGGAGGTATGGTTCGAACGGACGTTGTACTTGGCGTACTATTTCTTCAGCTCGGCTGCTCGGAAGTCGGTGTTCTTATCGGTGAGGACGGCATGAGGGACTCCAAACCGATAGATGATATTGGAGCTCACAAAGTCAATGATAGAACGGTCCTTGACCTCCTTGGGTGAAATTTCCTCTGTCCACTTGGAAAAGAAATCTGTAACGGTCAAGATGAACCTACACTGGTGAGCTGTCACCGGTGGATATGGTCCCAAAACATCAAGTCCCCATATCACAGACGGCCAAGAGTACATGGTAAAGTGGAAAGGTTCTGGAATCTGATTCATGAATTTATCATGAATTTGGAATGTGTGACATCTCTTGTAGAACTCGATGAACGCATGGATCATGGAGGGCCAGAAGTACCCCTGCCTCTGGATTTGGTGAGATAGCTTCGACCCAATCGGGTGGGCGCCGTAAGAACCGGCATGAACCTCCTGCATGACCTAAGAAATATTGACTCTTTCGATGTAACGGAGAATAACACCATCAAACCTACTCTTGCAGAGGGTCTACTCAAGATTGGGACCACTCTGAAGGGTAAACTACAGCGCTCAGTGTCTGATTCACTTGCGCTCGGCCCAATTATCCGAGAGGTAACCATTTTGGAGATACTCGATAAAGGGGGCTCTCCAGTTGGTGGTCACTTAAACCACTGCATCTGAGGAACCCGAGGGTCCTTATGTGGAGTCTTTGATGGTAAAATGTATTACCCACAAGTCTTCGTCTTCATCTAGGGTGACGGGATCAATGACTCTTTGATGTTCTATGTGTATAATCAGGTCATCCTACTTGGGTTCTACAAGTGATGCAGCCAGGCCGTCCAGGGCATCAGCTCGACCATTCTGAGATCGAGGGACATGAGTAACTTCCAAACAAGATGGGAACTGGGCCATTATCTGGAGGTTGTGTTCCAACAGTGGTATGTGCTTTGACTTCCTGATGACATAGTCACTGTTGATTTGCTTTATGACTAGTTTGGAATCCCCTTTCACATGCAAATGGGGCACATTGATCTCGAGGGCTAGCTCGAGGCCAGTGATAAGAGCCCGATACTCTGTCTCGTTGTCGGTGAAACCTTCTGACAATAAAAATGAGTACGGCAGGATGGATTGAACTGGGGTAATAAAGACAATACATAGGCCAACTCTGTCGAGTCTGGGATCATTGAGCCTCCTGCCATTGGGGTTCTTGGAGGCACCATCTAAGTGAATTTTCCAACACGGGATGGCATGTTCTACTGAGAGGATTACCTCATCGGGAAAATCCAGGTCCAGGGACTGGTCTGCGGGGGTTGGATGGGTAGCACGAAAATCTACCAATGCTTTTCCTTTAATAGCCTTCTAGGGCACGAACCTGATGTCAAACTGCAGGAGGATTACCACCCACCGTACTAGTCGGCCTGTCATCCTGGGGCAGTTCAGAATGTACTTCAGCTGGTCTACTCGAGACACTAGTTGTATATCATGGTGAGACAAGTAGTGTCGCAATTTCTGTATTGCGAATATCAGTGGTAGGAAGCTCTTTCTGATGGGAGGGTATCTGGTCTATGTATTGATGAGTATATGACTAAGTTAGTAAAGATTGTTCTCTATCCCCTCATTGTTCTTCTAGGTGATAAGGGTGCCAAAAGATCATTCCAGGGAATTCACGTATAGGATCAGTGGTTTTCTGGAGATGGGTGGCATAAAGACCGGAGGCTGAAGCAGATACTGCTTGATTTCCTCAAACTCGGTATGGAACTCTTAGTCCCACTCATAGGAGGAGCTTTTCTTCATGATCCTAGAAAAGGGCTTACACTTGCTGGCTAGATTCGCAATGAATCAGCGTATATAAGATAAGTGGCCTTAGAAACCTCAAAGCTCTCAAATATTTCTCGGGGGAGGCATCTGATCGATTTCCTTGATCTTCTCTGGGTCGATCTTGATTCCCCGGTACCTGACAAAAAAGACAAGGAACTTCCCAGAGGTGACCCTGAAGGCCCATTTCAATGGGTTCATCTTTAGGTGGCGGGAACGGAGGAATCTGAACACTTTCTCGAGGTCCTTGAGATGGTCCTAGCATTGGCGGGATTTGACTACCAAGTCATCCACATAGCATTCCACCAATGTCCCAAGGATTGGATTGAATATGAGATGCATGGCCCGCTGATAGGTGGTACCTACATTCATTAAGCCGAAGCGCATGACCTATTAACAAAATGTACCTTTTGGCACCCTGAATACTTTGGAATCCTCATCCTCGGGGGATATTCGGATCTGATTATATCTGGAGTACCTTTCCAAGAAGAAAAGGATTTGGAACCCAGTTGTAGCATCGATCAGCAATTTCATCATAGAAAGGGGAAAATCATCCTTCGGACAATGAAGGTTGAGATCGCAAAAGTCGATGCAGACTCTGATCTATCCATTCTTCTTCCTAACTGGCACAATGTTGGCTAGCCATTTGGGGTATTGGACCTCCTTGAAAAAGTTGGCTATGATGAGCTTGTCAACTTTTCCCTCAACCATAGCACCATGAGAAGGGTGCATCTTCCTGGGAGGCAGCTTGAATCTGCGATGATTTGTCAGGAGACTAAGGTGGTGGATGGCTACCTGAGGATCTATCTCGGGAATCTTGTCATAGCTCTAGAAAATAAATCATGATGTTGTTGCAGGAAGTCTACATACCACTGCTGCTCCTCGAGAGGCATGGCAGCACTGATCAACGTGGGTCTCAGGTCCACCTCGCTATCGAGGATCACCTGTACTAGTTCACCGATCATGGTGGATACGCCCTCTTCAAAGGTAGGGGATCACCCTCCAAATCTTATTCTTTGCCTGCAGAGGAGGGATCCACAGTAGGAGAAGCTACCTATGGGTCAGCAGATTCTGACGAGAGGCTAGTACCAGCCTGAGCAGCAGTGGTCACTGTATCGGGAGATTCTGAAACTACCGAAACCATAGTAATGAAGGAAATCAACTTAACCCCATCTGGTCTTCATCCCAAGGGGCCATTCTTGATGATATCAAAGCAATAGTTGGGTGTCATCTTGAGCCGGTTGATTCCATCTCAGAAAAATAGGCACGTATGACATACTGTTGTTGCTATGGGGCGGGCATCCTAATACCTTACAGGGGTATGGGGCTCCAGGATCCCCTAAACCTGATTTTTGTAGGAGTACGAGGTGAATTTCCGCCGTTACTTGGATTTGGGAATATGATTCTCCCTTAAACAAGAGACAACAAAACATTACCCCATGTCGGGGGTTGCGGCCTCTAATCGATGGATCGAGAAGACTTAGGCGCCATCCAGACCTGCCTAGGGGTCAGTTGCGACCATGACGGGATAAACCTCGCTTTCTTGAATCTATTTATCCTTGCTCTTGTAATAGTCAGCATCCAAGTAGCGGGCTTCACAAGAGGCGAATGGAGATGCATCACCTTAGAGTACGCCTACTCGACCATTGTGGGAGTACTTGAGGCATTGGTGATACGATGAGGGGGCCACCACATCCAGGTGGAGCCATGGTTTTCCCATCAATGCATTGTATGCGGTGTCTTGAGAGACAACCATAAACTCAGTGCTAGCAACTACGCCACCGAATTGGGTCTTCAAACGGATCGTACCGACTGGGGTCTGCTCTGTCCTATCATATCCCTGGATCCTTAAATTGTAGGGATTCAGGTCATCTTCGGATAACCCCAGCTTCTATAGTGTCCATGTCGGGATAAGGTTAATCATGAAGCCGGTGTCAACAAGCAAACGGTGGACCTCCATGCCATTAAATTGGTCGATGATGCACAGTGGGCAGATGTACACCTATATAGGAGAGCTTTCTTCTTCTTTAGAGAAAAAAATGATGACCTAACATTCAGCTTTCTCGACTGCTTCAGCATGAAAGGCTTTTATAGCTGCTACCTCTGTCTCAAACTATAGGGGGGTTATTAATTCCTCAGCGAGGGCCTCACGAATATTTGATGATAGGAAAAGGGCCTCGAGGAAGAAAATCCATGTTGGGATTCTATCAAGGTGCTTGAGAACATCATACTTCTGTGCCAGGAACGAACTTCTTCTGGCAGGGGGCCGCTTAGTGACAGGAGGCATGGCGGGCCCTGTCGCTGGGCCGGCAGATGACTGGTGCTAGACATATCCTCCTGCTCACTAGTCGAAGCCCGCGGAGTAGCTATCAGATTAGATTCTGATGACTAAGACCAACCTATAGTAGGGCGAGGCTAGTCGTGGCATGGTCAAAGTGGCTCTTCCTGATCCAGCAACACAAACGGCAGTGGAGGAGGGACTGATGGCACTGGATGGGGAGACTACGCGTGATGAACTCTGCATTGGGCTTACTATCTGGTCTCAGCGGCATGCACAGCCTGGCTGGAGGTGCCCGCTGATGAGCCTCGACGACCCACACGGTCGCAGCTCCGCCAATGTTAGCGTCAGTTGGGGACGTTAGGGAGGTTCTCCTAGCACTCCCCCACGTTGGGAGTCATATAGGGATTTACCAACTCCATGGTATTAACCAAATTGTACCCTTGACTATCACTTGAAGACTCATCCAGTACTAAGCAGATTCTGTGAGGAATCCCCATCTCTGGAGGCATGAAGTCGCTAAGAATGTGGGACGATGATGGCATTGGGGGGGACATTACTTTCCCTTGCACCGCCGATGCTAGATCTTCTGGGAAGAGGTCAGCTGAGATGATGATGCAGAAGTAGAGGCTAAAGCTTCTGAAGGCTCTAGCTGATTCAAGAATACATGAATGATACCAGGGGAATGAGCAACCATTTTTCAATCCATACAATCATCATACTTCTGGGACTCACAGTTAGAAACCTACTACCACTCACCTTCGTCATCGTTGATGATGTCTAGCTTTATGACGACGCATGCCACTTATGTCGGAGTCGGGCCCAACTTGACAATGTTGTTATCAACCTGGTCTTGAAGCCAGTCTTTGAACACATAGAACATCTTGAGGTTGTTCCCTAGGATCCGATGATAGGGGCATTAGTTGGGGTGATCAGTGAGGTTTGCCTCTTCTGGTCTTCTGCACTCAGGCAAACGCACAATCGCTTGTTCCAAGGCACTTCGTAAATAGTCAGGGACCTAATTCTGATTGAACGAGTATGTCTGGTTACTCTTATCTGGGAAGGGGGTCCTTGGAGCCTAGTTATGAAGAGGAGTTGGAGGTGCCTGGTTGTCCCGCCAAGGCGGTGGCGACGCATTTCACAGGTGCACCTGCCGATTTAGAGGAAGCCAGTTCTGGGATGGTGGCTGCGCCTGTGGTAGTGAGCCTCTACGAGGCTGGGGAAGTGGCCCAGCCATCAATAATTCTAGCTGTCTAGGGTCCTCTATTTGGGCCACCATGGTAGGCTTGGCTCTGACAGCCCTTCTCGCAGGAATTCTGGGAGGAAACAAATGTGTCTGGCTAGCCTGTTACAAAGCTTCTTTTAGGCATTGGGCGTTATTGAAGAAGTCTCAAAATCCCCAGAAGTAGTTATGGGTTATCAGATAGGGAATTAGTTCTGTCTTTTCATTTCCAACACACGTCATCAATAATTGCTTCTGAGTTAGTGGCATGTCAAGGGAATATGTGAGCCCTCTCCACCAGGTGATAAAGTCCGCAACACACTCATCAGGCCTTTTTTCACTTGAAGAGGTCTACAATGCTCATTTTCCTCGTGGTGTAGATGAACAGGTAGTGTAATTGCATGTGAAGGTCCTCCTATATGGTTACGGATCCAACGAGAAGCTAGTTGTACCAGGTGAATGCAGGCCCCTCAATTATCTGAACAAAACAGTGGATCTTGGCAGCCTCCTGCTGCGCTGAAGTCTCTAACAATGGCCTACACTTCGAGTTTAAGTGGGTCAGGTGCTATGGCGGGTCCCCCGTCTCGTTAAAGGGGGAGATGGTGGGATTCCGGAAACCCAGAGGTGCCAGCATATCATCCACCCATCTTGGATATGGCTTGCCATCAAGCGGGATTGCCACATGTCATGTTTCCAATGCCTCGAGGTGGTCAATGAGTGTCGTCATTTGATCATCTAGGTAGGGGTCATTGTCTTGATGGGGATCCCTAACCATGAGCGCATTGGTGGGTTATTCAACACGGTAAGTGAGCCCAGTGGCTCGTGGAGTGGCTGGCGGCACGACCCTCGGGGTGGCTGGGGGTGCCCGAGCTGGGTCCCTTGGATTGTCATGCCATTTAGGAGGGTTTGGCAAGACATATCATGCCATCTTACCATATGTTCCTGCCTCAACCCTGTATGCGGGGGAAGGACGGTCAGGTTTTCCTGGAGGCAGCTCCCTGAGGGGAAGTAGTTCCTACCCCTGCTGCCCTGGCCTAGGATCACTGTGCCCCTGCTGACTTGGCCTAGGATCACAGTAGTATGACAGTCGCTCTGTAATGCAATCATCCAAGAGTTTATCAACCAACTTCTTCTACTCAACAAGTTGTTGGTGCAATGTGGCCTTCTCAAGGTCTTCCTTCGTCTTTTGCACTAAGGCGGACAGGTTGGAGAGCTTGGTAGCTCCAACGTGCTCTTTACACTTACCAACATTCCGGCTGAGTACTAATGCCTTGGTGGATGCAGGGAGACCTAGTAGGTTTCTCTACTGGTGAGTAAACCTCCTTGATGGGTCCAATATCGGTGGCATGCCCTCGGGGGGTAAGTCCCCATAAAGAAGCTTCAACTCATCCTCCTCGTCCACTATGTTGACCATGATGACCATGACCCTTCTTGGGGGCATGTTCTCGATATCGCCTAGCAAGTCGGGCTACCGCCGGATAGGACTAAAGAGGAGGGCAGCATATTGCCCCCAGCCATGGACTTGTGGGGGGTGGGGGAAGCCTCTTTGATGATCTTTTATAGTATCTTGAAACTCTACACGCATTGCTCTTGAGGGATGTTATGATGGCCTGGTGACTCGGGGCACTGGGCCACAGGGAGCACATCCAGATCGACTAGACAACATTGCTCACCAATATCTTCAAGATGTGCTTGGATCGTAGGATAAACCAATCATTGATGACAAAGGTGAAATTTTGTCACCCATAGGGTTTCACGGAACCATTCAACTTCCTCTGGGGTGAGGGATTCTGGCGCATGAAAATTCGGCGCTGCCATAGGCCAGAACATCTCAGGGAAGTGTTCTTCTGTGAGGATGTTCCATAAGCTCCTCGGATCGGATTCAGGGTTTTGCTTTTCATTTCCATATTCATCAACTGGGGGTTGCTGAGGAACTGTCAATGGTACTGAGGCAGACCGCTAAGACGGCAGGCTGACCAGTGGAGAGTATGATGAACGGGCTCACTGGCCACTAAATCTCAGGTTGTCCTTTGAAGAGTGTAGCGAACAAGTTAGTATGTCATGATAAGAGGGGCTGACGACTGAAATTCCTGGATTAGGGGGTAGGGATACTAGGGATAGGTCGCCCAGCTGCTCGCCCACCATCGGACCCCAGAATAGTTCTATGTGATCTCTTGTCGAGGTAGAGAGCACTTCTGGTGATGATGGTGGTGATTGCACGACCGTAGCCTGTGGGGTCGCCAGATTTTCATCCTCCTAGATATACCTAAAGATGGAGGTGTGAGTCCTATGGACCTTGCATTCCATGAGAACTAGGATGATTTTCCTCTTTCCTGCCCCAACCCTTGACTCAGATGAGCGAGAGGAGGGTTCCGTGATGAATCATATTCTGCATCAGATTCAGAGAAGCGGACTGGTTTGATCTCTATCCAGACCTTCCCAGAATTCTTGTTATGGAGGTGGTGATCCTCCTTCCTTCTCCTGGGTGGGTCCTTGGGACAGGGCAGATTTCTAATACAAGGTCCTTCAGCTGCACTGGTGCTGAGGCGGAGAGGGTTTTCACTTGAGTAAGCCGGGGTGCGAGGATCACCGTAACAAATGTCAATGGGGACTTGGAGAGGACCACCAAGGATAGTGCTGGAGTGGGCAATATCTCCACTATAACTAAAGTTATCATGGGGTGGACCTCCATGCTTGCTTCCCCTAGTGACATTAGTACAAGGAGACTCCTTGTATCAATCTAGATGAACACATGTAGGACCTCTGTGTTGGGTGCTAGTGAGGCGAGACTGGCCTTCATCACTCTGTTTTCCAAGGTGAGGAGGACCATCACCAGCTTCTAAGAGGACATGGGGGAGATCACCACATTGAAGAGATTTTGGATGGGCAATGACCCTGCACCAGAATTCGAGGGCAGGAGGAATGGCTCAATATCCAGTGTAATGGGCACGGGAGAGACTTCCGTACAAAGTTTCACTGCCTCAGGGAAGGCCCTAATTGGGGTCGATGGTGGCATGGGGTGGACCTCCATGTCGAGCCTCGAAATAGGGAAGGATCACTCTTTACGCGGTATTGGTACAAAGAGGACCTCCGTACTAGGTGGAATCACTGCAGGTTAGCTCGCAGTGACCACTGCTTGTGTCGGTGACCAAGAGAGTCAACCCAGCCTATCTATGGAGCAGTTGGGTCCTCAATCCTAGTTGGGAAAAAACTTTTCCCTGCTTAATGTATACAGGGAACTGATGTTATGCGTCAGCGGTTGCTTGGGCCACATTATCCGTCGACACCGATGCTCCTTGGCGGGCTTCCTTCTCAACTTACGCCCGACGTTGGCATCAGGTCAGATGAACCGAAGCTGTTGGTGCAGGTACGTGGCTTACCTGCTCCTCATCCAGCAAGACCGGGCGGTAGAGCTGACACGTCTTGGTGGGAGCCCTCACTGGGAGGCCCTGGAATAGGACTCTGTCTAAGAAGGCCCAGACATCACCTACCTCGTCAGTGTAAGCCAGGGACTCGTCAAAAAATTCCAGGGAGAGGCTCCCAAAATGGTTATATATCGGCATGGGGAGAAGAGACTCCCTTTATGGCCCTCAAGGGTGGCGTTGATGATGGGGCGCAGATGCCTCCTTGTCCAAGCGGGCCATATCCCATGTCAGAATTATTCCCTCCACCTCATAATGGTGCATGAGGTTGTTGATTACCCTTCATTGGATGACCTCATATGAGAAGATGGGTCATGGAACTCCATGTTTGTGGGTATATAGGCTGTTGCCTAAGAGACAGAAATGCACAAGATTTCTATTTTGGTACCGCCCCTTCCCATGTGTCGATGTGTAGGCATTGATCGCGTTCTGGGTGCAGCAACTTGATTCCTAAAAAGTAGGGAGATTAAATCATCAGTGCTAAAAGAAAATGGAATCGAAAACCAATGCCCCAATTCCATTCCATTTTCCATGACTAGTAAGAGGGATCCACACTAACAACTTCCTAGAATAGGATGTCCAACATTCTACTGCCCCGACTTCTGGTGAGTTTCATGTCTGGCCTGCTATTTTCTTGATGGGACCCGGTGTCAGATAACTGGATCTGGTGACAAACTAGTCCATATATTCCTCAAGCACTACTAATATTCATATTGAGGATAAGAAATTCATGTCGACTTCGCCATTTCAGTTTTCGACGATTTTTCCAGGGTACATGCATTCGTCTTGTTTGAGGATGATATGTGCGGTTTTTTTGCCCCGCATTCCCGCTTCCCAAAGGTGGGCAGAATCTATCACATTTTCAGGGACATTTTCTCTTTGATCGAAATGGGATAATGGGATGTTGGATCTTCCTTCTGTCGATTCCTCCTTGAAACTCATCACCTAGTCTGGGTCTCCCTTATAGATTTAAGACATTTTTCATGGAACTATTCCTAATGCCATAACTTCATGGAAACCAGTTAATTACACTGCTTCTGTTGGGATATTCCAAGGGTTCCGGTCAGGGAAGCAACCTTCAGTCAAGGGAGTATTCATGTTGGGCGTCACTGGAGTGTTTGGGCACTGGGACACTGGTGTTTCTGTCTTCTGTCCCTTTTTTATAGGGCTTCTCGAGGGTGTAAAAGCCCAAGGCATCCCACATATAATGAGGGGAATCATATTACAGGAGAATGTATATGAGGTTTTCCTCGTCTTCCCATGTTTAACACAGGGTATTCCACAAGTTTAACGTCCAGAAGAGATGGATCAGACTGATTAGAACACTGACTAGAGTGGATTAGATGGCTGCAACCCTTGGAGGGAACGCTGATGTTGGGACCAATATGTAATTGGATTCCTGAATGCTGTTAAATGGAATTGAGAATGGGGTGGCATGATCCCACTGGGATGTTGCGGCCCGGGTAAGAATCAAGATGGATGATGGGAGGTTCCATGAAGTGGATGGTGAATGGGATGGAGCCGTCATGATGATGACGATGGTTTTGGGCTTGAGCCTCTAAGAGGCTTCCTACATATCCTCGTGGTAGGGATTCAAAGTCCATGTATTTCATCTGATGATGGCTTACAAACAATTGAGGTTTTAAATGGTTTACCGCTGGATGGGGTCGCAATGGCTTACCGCTGGATAAGAGTATCAAGGAAATACCATTAGATAGGGTCACAATGGATTACCACTCGATCGGGTCGAACCAATGTGAAGATGGTTGAGATGATCAGTGGATGGTGGTTTTGAACCTCAGGGATGCTTCCTACGTACCTGGACTTGGCAAAGATCAAAGACCATGTAGTTTGGGGGGTTGGTGAACCGATTTGAATGAGGACCTAGAGTCCAATTGTTATTGGGATTGAACCTCATGGAGGCTTTCTACATACCTTCCCTTGGCAAGGACCAAAGACCTCATAGTTTAGGATGGGTTTGTGTGCAACGTCTTACCACTGGCTGGGGAGACAATGGCTTACCACTGATCGGGGCCTACAGTTTAACGTCATACGGAATGGGGGAGAACTGACGTGAAGGTTGTCATAGTGACCAAGTGTAAGGCTTCAACCTTGTGGAGGCTTCCTACGTACCCTTCCTTGGAAAGGATCAAATTCCACATAGTTTGGATGAGGGCATTTGGGTCATACGCTCTGAGGCAGCCGAAAGTGTTGGTGAGATGATGTGATGATGGTAGGAACGACCGGGGTGGTGGGCTTGAACCTCATGGAGGCTTCCTATGTACCATGCCTTATCAAGGATCAAAGACCTCATAGTTCATGGTTAGGGGTGGGGCTTACACTCTAGGATTCCAAAGGTGTGGGTGAACTGACATGAAGGGGGTCAGAGCGACCAATGGATGGTGGTCTTTAACCTTGTGGAGGCTTCCTACATACCATGCCTTATCAAGGATCAAATACCTCTTAGTTCATGGTTGGGGGTGGGGCTTACACTCTAGGATGCCCAAGGTGTTGCTGAACTGGCGTGAAGGGGATCAGACTGACCAATGGATGTTGGGCTTGAACCTTGGGGAGGCTTCCTACGTACCTTGCCTTAGCATGGATCAAAGACCTCATAGTTCATGGTTGGGGGTGGGGCATACACTCTAGGCTACCCAAGGTGGATTTCATGGTCGGTGCTTGCTCTTAGACCACGTGATACATGCTCGGTGTGAGAAACAAGAGGCAGCAGAGACCTGATGATCACATCACAAAAGGTGCGTCCATGGGAAGTGGAGTGGGGCTTACATGTGATCGCAACCCAAAACGGAAACTGGGGATTATGCATAGTTAGCAGCCCAAAGACGTTGGTACATACTTCTGGATGGAGGCCCGGTGGAAACAAAACCTAGCGGGAGAGGGATTCGGCACGGAAGAGAGGAGGAGCACCATTCCCCATCACGCCCTTTATTGTCCTTGGGTACTGAAAATAAATGAGGAGCAGCGGTGCTACCTCTTGCAAGAAATATTTGGGGCTTACACCAAGGTGGTCGCCCTTTCCTCGCATAGGATGCATGGTGGGGAAGTCATTGTTTAATGTCATGTGTTTGGGACAATGATGCTTGGAAGTATAACGTCTTGTATCTCGGACGAGGGAGGGTTCACTCCACACCGCTAGGACTTACATAACTAGTACATGATGCACCTTGGTGAAGGGAATGCACTGGTAATTCCGTGATTGGGGGTGTCATGGAGCAAACAATTGGGGGGTCCACGTTAGCATGGATATGAGAAGAATTAATAGTCGTTAGCATGCCTATGAGAAGAATCATGAGGCAAAGCAATGCAATAGGAAGTGGTGTCCTGGGGAATTTGAAGTTACTTTGGGATAACCTAGGATGTTTCATGGGAGAGGGAGTTGCATAGCAAAGGGGTTTAAGATTAGAGGCCTCATAGAGCTTTAGTGATCCATTCAATGGAAGTTCTTTGTGAAGTTGTGGGCTTCACGAAGTGAAGTGTCCTAGCCTAGGCATAGGGCATAGGTGTATACAATAGGTGCTTCGCGAAGTGGAAGAGAATTCGTGAAGCAAATCCCTATAAAGCAGGGGTGCCTTGTGAAGCAAGGTCTTGTGAAGAAATGTTCTTCACGAGGCACAGTGACTCTACCTTATCATTTGAGTCACGTGTGCATGGGTGGTGCTTCGCGAAGCATGAACGCTCCGCGATGACCCGAGTCCCCATGAGGATCTCCTTCCTTTGTGAAGGCTCGTGGGCTTTGCGAAATGAATCCCACTCAAAAGAGGGGGTGAAAACAAGGTAAAGGGGAGGCACTTCGTGGAGTAAATGTACCTTGAGCAGCTCATAGTTCACAGAGTAGAAAGTGATTCACGATTTGAGAGCCGGAAAGAGGAATGTTCAGATGATCTGTGCTTTGGGACTGGGTGGAAGTCGGTATTTATAGGCAAGAGGCACCGCGGAGCAGCATTCACTTGGTGTGAAGATGGATTCCACTCCACGGTGGGCTCGCGAACATCAAAGGGGCTTGTGGAGTATCCTGCCTCCTCGCTTCATGGTGGGCTCGCGATCTCCAATGAGGCTCACAAAGCATCCTGCCTCCTGGCTTTGTGGTGGGCTCGTGAATGTCAAGGGGGCTTGCAAAGCATCCCGCCTCCTCGCTTCATGGTGGGTTCACGGGGCCATGGTGCTCCGCAAAAGGTCATCACGAGGTAGCTTTGGATAATTTATTATTATCCTCTTCCCTTCCAATTTTTGGTGCCAACATGGCCTATGTGAATAGTAATCAGTATGATGACTAATTCAGGCATGTGTGTGGGACACAAAGAAGGGAAAACACTTATCTATATGGAAAATGGGGTGACTATGGGGCCCATTTGATACATTGGTATCAGAGGAGGACCCTAGTCAGAAGTGTGGTGGTGATATCTAGGATGATATGTAGGGTCTAGAATGAGGATGTTTTTCGAAAAAGGGTGAGTGAATGTAACACCCTAGAATGTTAAAGAGTTAAATTTATAAATTTTACTACCAATTTCAACAAGGTTCACCTTTATTTTTAGGAGCCTACTTGATTAAAACACCACAACTAAATCAGTTTTTCCAAGACCAATGATCAATATGGGTGGCCTCCTAGGAAGATTCCTAGGGTGTGTTTTAGTGGGGACAAAGAACACTGTAATGAAAATGTATCAGTCTATGGGGACATTTTCTAGTAGAATAACCCATTCTAGGATATGGTTGATCCCTAAGGATGGGACAACATGTGTATGTAGGTCAATGTGGTGTCTATTAGGCCCAGTTATCATAGTTTATTTGGTTCCTCATAGTTCTATCCATTAGCTAAAACCAAAATAATAAGTGTTAGTATTAAGAAATAATAACCAGAGTAAGAAACCATATAATCGAGAAAATAATTCATTATATTTTCTAAATTATGACACCTTAATTTCAACATATGACATTTTAGGTTCACCCTACATCCCTTTCAGTTCAACATAGGTTGTTTAATCTTCAATTCCTTTTTTATTCATAACCTAATCACAAAAATTAGCTAAATCCAACTGTTATACCAACTAAGATAACCTAACCATAACATAAATATATATTATATCATTTTAGATTAATATTCATTGCATATAAAAAAATGACACACTCAGAACCTATGGTTTTTATTTATTTAGAGATTAGATACATAAATAACTCATTTTACAAAAAAATTTTAACATATATCACAAATATTCTCCACACATGATGCCCTTATAAACACATCTTACATAATAATGTTCCATATAAAATAGACAATATAATCATACAAAGAGTGATCTCAAACTCTCGGTAATGGGTGAAGATAAGATATATCAATCAAAGATCATACTTAAGCATAATAAGAACATATTTATATAAGAAAAAAATCAAGTTATATTAATATAACATAAGGAAATCATACCCAATAAAATATAGATCATTAATCTTGAATCACAACATATGGATTTTTACATAACATGTTAAATGACTCATAGGAACATGGAATCATGAGAAGATTATCATAATAAATGGAAATATAACATAGAAATTTTGTATAAGAATGTGGCATATAAATAAGTATAGAAAATAATTTTTGATATCTAGACTCACTTCCAAGACTATCATCACATAGTGGATAAAGTCCCATAATGGATTGGGTTCACTCCCTATTATCATAAACAAAATAAAAAGGGTCCCATTGTTAATTAGGTTCACTCCCCAATCCCTTAATTTCATTTCATGAGATATAGAAATTTACCAAATTCATTGAGGGATATATAATACTAAGACCACTCATCAAATAATTAAAAATCATATATATGTGTGACATCAGAAAACATTTAGTATTCCACTATACCATAATTAACATGTGAGAAAGAAACTACCTTTTTTTAAAACAACCACAAGAAATTATCATAAGAAATTTATATAAAAAATATGGATGGTAATATTATATCATATCCTAGGTGAAGCATACAAATATTATAAGATATTAACATATATTTAAAAATTATAATATCAAAACAAATTTTAATTGAAAATTAATAATAAATATACTTTACGTCTTTATAACATCTCTTTTAGAAGGAAATAATTTATAAATTTTTTTAAAAAAAATAATGAAAAATT
Source organism: Viscum album (assembly GCA_963277665.1). Lineage (NCBI taxonomy): Eukaryota > Viridiplantae > Streptophyta > Magnoliopsida > Santalales > Viscaceae > Viscum > Viscum album. The sequence goes on along the minus strand of OY728164.1, from coordinate 1,403,310,177 downwards.
AAATAAATATTACTTTTAATAATTATAAAAACATGAAAATGAAACTTCATAATGAACACTAAAGAAAATAGTTGGGAAAGCAACCATGTGTAAAATGTTAAAAAAGATTTTTTTCACACCTCTATAAAAAATTTCACAGTAAATATAATATAATTTTTTTTAAATAGTATAAGTAGGTATAAGTACATCTATAAAATCATATTAAAAACATAGAAATGGAGGATAAATAAACCTATATAAAAATAATACATAAGTTTGGTTTCACTGAAAAGCATCATTTAGGGTTAATTATAATCTAATGTGAAGTAAAATTGTAAGAATTCATTTAAACACTAGAAATAAATAGATGATAATAAAATACATGGGGTTTTAGATGAATATCAAACAATTTTCCCAAATGGTAACTTAAACATAGACAATCTCAATTTCAGTGTAACATTGAAAAAGAAACCCTTACCTCAGACTTTATATTGGTTAGGCATGATCTAACTCTATGTATATTAAATATAGGGTTACTATTAATATTTATAACAAAATTATTAATTTTAAATTTACTTAATACCATTCATTTGTAATTCTTTCTTAACCACATACTGGTTATTTATTGTAAACATTATTATCGGGGTGTTAATTGTTATATTTTTTCATGCATGCTTCGGTTTGGTTATTCTGATCCTTACTCCTTGATCATAGTTTCATCACCTCTAAAATCTTTATTAAGATATAGTATATATATTTTATATATTTATTCATTATCATGGTCATTCATGAAACTTATGGTGACAGTTTTCATGGAACGCTTAAGAATATCATTCTTGGTAATTATTTAATTAACAAAAGAATTAATTTATTGGAGAATATAGTTTGAAATATTACCATTTAATATTTAAGAAAACATCATAAATTAATCAATATTGAAACTTATTACAAGTATTTAATTTTCCTTAGTAATTAATAATATAAATTTTATAACTTTATTCATGTAGGTGGTAAAAATGTCTCAAAAAAAGTTTTTAATGACTAAATGAGTAAGAACGTGTTATTTTATGGTAATAATATCAATTTTATATATGATTTGGGATTTAAAATGTTTTTTTAAGTGGTATATCAAGTTTAATAATGGGTTCATGAAAAAGATAAAGGATAATGATTAAAGAGATGACGAAACATACATTGAAGAATTGATTCCGCTCTTAGAGAGACCCTTAGAAATGAGGGATTATAGACTTCATATTATGATAAGAGGATCCCAAGAAATTGGTGAGTATTTTTTGGAAGAAAATATGGATAGGGGTTCAAGATAAGAATTAATGAAATGTTTCATTTTAAGTGGGTATAAGAGGGGTTATTTAATAGGTAAACTTGAGAGACATTTTTACATATACACTTGCTTAATGTGTGAGGAATGTATTTTTACATGCATATTTAATCCAAAGTTTAAAACAATGTAGTTGGGTCATTAATACCCACATATACATAATTTTTTAGATATGGTTTCATGATTTTTTAAATCATTTCCTCTTATTTATCTAATTTTACCTTATTTTACCTTTACTGTGGTAACTCAATTTTTACCTTTATAAATTATTTCTATGCCTAAAAATAAAATTGGATGTTTATATATAATTATGATGTGTTTATTATAAATTTTGACTCAATTTAATATGATTTAATTTCTAATTCTAATAAATTCAAATTTTAAATGAAAAAGTAAAATATGTAGAAACAATCTTCTAAAAAATTTTATTTTTTAACATTAAATGTTCTTAAAATTATTTCATATAAATTACTAATTAAATGAGTGTTAATATATTATTTTATAAATTGAAACATGGAATTTTATTATAATATTTCTTTAAAAGTGATCAATATAATTTATTAATACAAAACTACCCATCTTTCAAAAGAAATATTTAAAAATAGACCTTTTAACATTAAATGGTTTTAATCACATAAAATTAAAATTATTTATTTTTCTTATAACAATTATATTTTAACAATAAATTTATATTAGAATATTTCTTTTAATATTATAAACTCATAAAATAATTTTTGTTAAATAATAATCACAATAATAATATATAATGAATAAAGATAAATATTTTAAAAAACATTTTTATTTTTATATTTTTATTTCATTAGAGAATTATTTATTATATTTGAATTATATCATTTTGTTGTTTTTAACTAACAATTGCATAGCTTCAATGTACGGATTGTATACAAGTATATACAAAAATCATATATCAAATGACAATATGTCCAACGACTATATATCCAATAACCATATTTCCAATTGTTATATGACAAACAAATATATTACAATCCTATATGTATCCTTGCATGCATATCTAAAAACCTTCATTCCATTCTCTAATTTTTTTCATGATTTTTATTATTTTTCTAACATGTTGTATTCTATCTATATTTTTCATTAGCAGTATGATCTTCATTATAGATTGTGATGATGGGAATTACAACATTGTAGTATTTTAATTTACTTTTGGCTTCATTACTTTAGCAATATTACTAGTCAGGTTTCCTTTATTTATCTTGTAATGTATTTCATTTTTTATAGTAATATTATTTCATAATTAAATAAATAATTTTATCTTTTAGTTCTATATTTTGTGTATCACAATATGAAAAACCTTATCTTTAATACATCTTAATTAATGATTTATTACATAGATATACACATAATACAGTCCATTAAGATCATGAGGCTTTGTGTCTGTGGGAAATTAGGTTCATAGAACATTAACATGAAGCATGGGTACAACAACATTATTTAAAAACTGTAAAACAACCACATATATTTTACAATTCTTATAATACTAAATGAGATAACATAGGGATTTATATAAGAATGGTGCGATCTATAAAACCTTGTAAAGGAATAATCAAATCATAACATGATGAAAGTATTGCATGTTAGTTGCGATGAATATCAAGGTTTCATATAAGGGGTAAAAATCATAAACATGATCATTGAAGAATGATATTATATGACAACGTCAAGCCAACATATAAATGTAACAAAGTGTGATTAGGATAACCTCCCATGAACCATACATGGCATCTCATGAGATAAAAACATTACCCAATTCATTAGAGGGCTATATAATTGCAGGCCCACCTATCACATTCATATCATGTACATGAATTTGTGTACCACATAGATCATAAAACATAAGAACATATTTAATAAGTTTTAACCCCATGATTAAGGAGTGTTGGTTGAATAGATGGATGTTCCTAATCAATTAAGGATAGGCACAACTAGGTGAATGCACTTGAGTAGAACTGGGGATGTGTACTCAGCACACAAAAGTTTGGCATGGAAAATACTAGGATACATTCGGCCACATAACGCGTGTACAAAAAGGATTATATGAATAATAAGGGTATTAAAGGGATATATAAAAAACATTACCACATGTATAATTGAATATCAAAATGGATTAGTACATAGAAACTACATTAAATTAAAAAGATTAGGAGATATTCCCTTACCTTAGGAGGGTGATTTTAAATGCTTGGGAGGAGCTTCCTAAGATCTTGGGAACACCTTGGGAGGTATTCAGAGATGGATACCAAGAGTAACTTCATTATCAATGGGTTTTTATTGAAGAGTGGTGGGAGGATTAGAAGTTATTTATAAAAAACAGTGAATAATTATTTTTAAATTTCTTGAAATAAGTTTTAGGCTCTATATGATAAAATAAAAAAACTACAAACCTTACCATGGTTTTTCCATGGTTTCTACCAAATAGAAGTGGTTTTAAATATTCTATAAGGCCAAGAACCAAACTTCTTAAAATAAAACCCTTAGTGATATGGAAGTCAATAATGTTTATAAATAATTGATTTTAAAACATTAAAATATAATATAGGTTTTCAAAGATTCATTAAAGAATTTTAAAATTAATAAAATAACTTAAAAACACATTATTTTACAGGGGAAACATTATTTTGTTCATGAATACTACTACTATAATGTATGCCATCACTTTTGGGAAATTATAATGTCATAATAAATATGGTATATCGATACCTTATATAATTGTTACCTAGAAAGTGATTGTCTCAGAGAATTATGGGATGTTCTGATTTCAAAAATAATATTTATATTAGAAAAAATAATTTCATAGTTATAAGAATTTTCACATTTAACTAAAAATCCTTATTTATTGAAAAATACTATTTTTATGATACTTAAAACTTTCTCACCCTTATAAATATTTCATTGGATTTTGTTAAAATATATTATCCTTAAAATTTACTTAAATATTATTTGATAGGAATATTTTATTAAAATTTAATTTAATTTAAAAAATATGAAAATTATCAAAATAGTCTCTTAATTGAGATGATATATTTCCCAAAAATAAAATATGTATATCGTCGTATCAAAATCTATTTTTAATCAAACTTTTTATAAAATTATTTATAATGTAATAATAAAAAGATATAAATATAATTATTATTTCATTAAAAATAAATATATAAAAATTCATATTACAAGTTTCTAGATACATAACCCTTTATTACACTAGTTCATGCCCTGAGGGGATGGTGTGTGACAGTGATTCATTCTTAGGGTGGTTCCATAAACATTGTTTGGTCTATGAACTTGATAATAATGAACTTCTCTTGAGCTTTAGTTGTTAGATCTCATCTTGGTCTTGGTCAAGGGTAAATCCTAGTGATTCCATATCCCTCTAATTCTCCAATAAATGGGATTCATATGGTATGATCCTATTGTTCAAGTTCATTGCTTATTTCATCTATGTCAATTAGATTTTATCATTACCCATAATATAATAATCGTAATGGTCCCTCAACAGAATCTATATTATCAATGGTTAATATACTTAATGATATTTTAAATCCAACCAACTATATTTTATAATGGTCCAAAATAACCAAATTAGAGAATGTTTTTCTATAACTATAAGGCATTTACTAAACCAAAAGAGAATTTCATTTATAAAATATTGGTTCGTTATACATAAAGAATGAGACAAAATATTTCTATAAAGATAAATACATACTAAAATTTCAAGGTGTTGAAATTAAACACATTTAAGGGTGAAGTGTTCAAAATAATGTGACATTAAAACTCCCATCCTGATAATAGAATCATGTAATGATAAAGATCAATAGAATTCATACCAACAAGCACATAACAACATAATAATAATAATAGTTGATAAAACAACTTCTGAATTTTTACTTCTCTATCTATAATATTTAATTTATTATCAATTATACATGACTATCCATACTAATAATAACAAGTAAATTATAGTGTGATTCTTCAACAAAAATTCAATCTAATACCATGGAAATATTAAGGAAAACAACATAGAAAAATCAAGAACAATGATATAACCACCCAATTTGTTTCATTTTGTTAAGTCAGGTGTCTTATCTTCCTAGAAGGATTTCATCTTTCTACACATTTAAATCCAAATCATGACTATTAAACATCAATATAGAAAATAAAGTATAAAGATTGAATTACCTCCCCCAAATAGTATTTTAACAACCACTAGGTGAGAAAAAAAATATAATGGCCTCCGGCACCACAAAGAATCCTAGAGAAAAGCATCAATATCTTATGATTAACCAAAATCCATAAAGACCTAAACCAAAAACAATAAAACAGAGGCCTATAGTGAAGGTTCTAAGTACATAAAAAAGTTATTTCAGCCCAAGCTTAATTATGGCTGTTCATTGAATCTAATGAATAATTCATAAGAATGTGAAGAATAAAAACAGCCTCATGATAATATTTTATGAACCATAAAAAAAGTCAGAACCATAGAGGGGATCCTTAACATTAAATTTATAATTGATTTAACAATAATAATTACCACAGTCTTGATATTCTTTCTTCAATAATATGTTTATTGTTCAAACCTATATTTACTTTCACCACCATTATGTCGAGATGATCCAAAGAAGAATCCATATAACAGTGATACATGCATGATACCTTTATCTTGAAACATTTATAACAGTACTATATGTTGTAGAATGATGATAACGACCATCTTAATCACTTAATTTGAGCACCACACAATACGTTGATATTGAAGGATTGATTATTGTTCTCTTAGGACTAAAGAGGGTGGATTAGGATACTTTCTCTCGGTTCTTTAGAGTGTTCTTGAGATTTTTCTCTCTAGAGTTAAGAGAATCTCGAGAAAGTATTTGTTATTCCCATTCACATATAACCCTAGGAAATCATATAACTGGTTATTTATAGAACTAGTTTAGAGAATTAATAATTTCACACAATTCATTAATTATTCCCAAAATACATTGTGAATCCTATGTATGCTATTATTATTGTTTTTATTATTTTTATTTTTATTATTATTATTATCTTGATATTTTCATATCTCATGGATAAATAAATATCATCCCTTAGTTAAATAAATTCATATCTATTTAGATGGTATTTAATATATCATTTCCATTAGACATGTTAAATTTATTGGTGCTTTACTCTCCATAATTATAAAAAATAAAATAAAAAAATAGTCATTTAATAAATAAATAAATATTCATAATATTCATGATCATTTAAATAAATATTTTTTTTAGATTCAACACAAAATTAATTATGGTGACACAATATTTTCTGATTAGTAAATCCTAAATAAATTTTTATCCTTGTTCTAGATAATAATATTATTCAAATAATTAAATTCAAACATTATTTAATTGAGATCAATAGAAATATTAAGTGTGTTTCCCTCTAGGTTTATTCCTCAATAACATTGGGTGGGTTTTCATAAATCCTAATATCAGTGTATAATAGTACATGAAGTCATCAAAGATGAAGAATTTAGTGTCATCATGTTGATGGCCTTATAAAAATGATCATTATGTCATATAATATATTTCTCTTGATATCTCATCAAGAATGTTTCATACTCATGTCATTATTCAATATTCTTGATACATATTACATTGACTTCATGAAATAACAACATCCATACCCCCATAGAAATGTAATTTAGATGTATAACTTCATTTCAATCAAATGGATGAGATATCTAAATTTACAGAGATGCAATGGAAAAATACTTCCTTAAATTATTCATTAATAGCATATCCTTTGGGATACTCTAAACATAATCTACTTCCCATGAACATATAGAATCATTTTATTAGTTAGTAAATCAAAGTACATTATTAATTACATGTATTAATAAAAATATTAAATCCTAATTATTATTACACACATTAAAATGCAATAATATCAAATGACACATAAACATTTGGAATTTATACTTGTTGTTTTGTCCTCATTATCTTTTATCTTAGATATTACTAAATGAAAACTTCATGAGATGAATTATCATCCACTTATGAGTACTCATATCTAATAGTATGCATCTGCATTGTCACATTAGATGACATTATAAAACCATAGGAAATATATTTTAATAATATCCTCATAAAATTTTAAGGTTCTCATCATAGTGAGGAAATTTTATAACATTTTAAATGTTAAAGGTACTCTAGAACATTTTTAAATTAAATTTTAGTAAAATAATAATAAATATATGATAAGGTATTCATTGATATTCAAGTCGATGAATATATAGGTATTCTAATGTAAAAAAAATTATTGGTTTAGGTAAACCAACTCCAATAGACTCTCACATGGGCTATATATAAATGTTTACTTTTATTTGTCTTGATCTCACATGATGTTAATGATTTTACTAAGATATATATTTATTCAATGGTTCTACCATGTTGTCATCTATGAAAAATTATCTTATTAAAACACCCACTCTTTGAGAAAAATCCCTCAAGAGATGATACTTTATAAGCATCTTATTCATCCACTATTGTGTCCTTAGATCTGTTGAATGATCCATTACTGTAGTATTATCATGGTATTATTTTACAAGATATTTATTTATAGGAACCACATCAAGAACTTGGATGATTTTTTTTATCAAAACCGCTCTTTAGTTTCATTAAAAGTTGCAATTTACTAAGAAGTTTTTGTAGAATCAGTGAGCATGACTTACTTTTAACTCTTCCAGCTCACAACACCTCTATTGAGAATGAATATGTATCTTGACTCTAATTATAAAACATCTCTATCTATTTAAAAGATATAATCTATATATCCCATTATAACATGCACCTAATATCCTCTATAATCTTGGAACATATCTTTAGTGAACCTCTGTAACATAGGGATTGTCTTGACTTCAATCCATTGGTGGTCTCCTAGGTTAGCCTGATATATGTCTACTACACTTAAGGTGAATATGAAATATGTCCTAGTACATAGAACAATATGGATGAATGATCCTATCATGGATTCATATAGGGTCCTTTTAATTATTTGTCTCTCCTCATGTTTTTGAGGACACATTTTCTTAGAAGTATGAATGTCATCTAACATTGAAAGTAAACCCATCTTGGATTATTCCATACTAAATCTCTTTAGTATCATGTTAACATATGTAATTTGAATCAGCCTAAAAATCCTATTGGATTTATCAAAATGGATCTTGATCCTCGTAATATAACATATTTCACGTTATTCTTTCATAGAGATATAGAAAATAAACTAAGTCTTAATTTCTATAAGACATGTATCTCATTTATAGTCAAGATTAGGTCATCAACATATACAATCAAGAAAACAATTACACACAAACTAAACTACTCATAAAACATGGCTCACAATTGTTTTTTATGAAACTGAATTCATTTATGTATTCATCACATTGAATATTCTTTGACCTATATCATTTCATTAATCTATAAATTTATCTATGCATTTTTTATATCTTATTTTAATTATTTTGAGTCTCAATCCCTTTAGGTTATGTCATATAGATGTCTTCTTAAAGGTTCCCATTGAGGAATGATTTTCAAATCCATATCTAAATCACATATTCATGTTAGGATACTATGTCAAGTATAATTCAGATGTATTTCATCATAAAAATATGTGAAAATGTTTTAGCATAGTTTATGAAATGAATTTATTTAAAACCTCTTACAACCAGGCATTCCTTATAGGTACTAACTTTTCCATTCATATCTAGTTTCTTATTGAATACCCATTTCCAACCAATAGGTTTTACATCCATTAGAGGATCTATAAAAATCCAAACATGGTCTTAGAACATGGAATACATTTTATAATTCATGAATTATTTCCATTTGATATATTTTGTTCCACTTACTTCTTCCTTGTAGGTTACGAGATCCTTTTTGAAAACTAGTAATGATTTTCCATTATCAATGACGAGAAAATCATACCTTTTAGGTTATCTAACCTATCTTGTACTTCTATTTGGTACTTGTGTCTCTAGAACGTCTTCTTATATAGGGGTTTGTGGAATTTTTTATTTTCTAACTTGTGTCTATCTTGATCCGTGAATTTATCAAATTCTATCTCTCTCCCGCTATCTCTTTTGGATATGTGCTTCCTATTAATAAACATGGTGTTTTTTACCCTTATTACCTTTTTATATAATTTTTCATGTAGGTAATATCCCCTTGTTTTATTTTTAAATCCTATAACGATGCATTTTGTACGTCAAGGTGTTTTTTTTACCCGAATAGGCCTTAACAAACACTTCATATCCCCATCACATAATTTAGACAGAAAATATTTCCTTCCACTAAATATTTTATATAGAATGTCATTTATAAATTTTTCTAGAACTTGGTTTAGGGTGTATGACTTTATCTATATTAGGTATCCCCAAAAAGATAATACAAGACTTGCATGAATCATTATTGAGCTTAACATATATAAGAAGGTAAGGTTCCTCATTTAACTTACAACATTTCATTACATTGTATAAGGAGGTATGATATAGGAAAATATCCCAAAATCTAATAGATAATAAATGTATTAATGGTTAAGATATTCTCCTCCATGGTCTAAGCAGAGTTTCTTTATTTTCTTAACAAGTTTATTCTCATATTAATTATTATAGTCCTTGAATTTCTCAGAATAATCCCACTTATACTTCATTATGTAGACATATATATATATAGTTATCAAAAAAAATTATGAAGTATTAGTATCCACCAATTAATTCAAATGAAATTAGTCCTCATAAATTTTTATGAACTACCTCAAGAAGATCAATGGCCCTTTCAGATGTTCCACTAAAAGGGTATTTGTTCATTTTTCCTTGGAAACAAGAATAAAAATCCCAAGCTTCATTAATTAAAAATAATCAAAATATCCATATAGGTATAATTTTGTGAAGATTATAAAATTTACATGACCTATCCAGTGATTCCACAGTTTGGTTTGATATGATTTCTGAGAAATATATTTGTTATCAATTTTCATTACTCAGTTTGTGTAATCCAACACTTATAGTCTATTATTAAGTTGTTTCATTCCATATTATATTCTATATTTTTAAGAGAATCAGTTTTTATTCCGAAATTTTAAAATAAATCCATCTATATCAATTTTGGACATAAAATAATGATTTTTGTAACTTATGTCACAAAAATAAATATTATTTGTAACTTAGATCATTCCAATTAGTAGTATGCGGTAATAGTCTTCAATAGATACTGTAGTGAGCTTGGATTCATTAAAATCTTTTATATCCCACTAATCTAACACAACTCTTCTGAATCTACATAGTTTATATAATTAGATATAGATATGAGTAACAAACTTTATATCTAATACTGAATTTGTATACATGGATATATTTCACTCGATAATGAATTCACATGATGCTTACCTTTGATTCTTTATTTTTGTGTTGTTCTTCTTCAAATGGACCTTCTTGACAAATACAAATCAGATAGCATCATGTTCCCTTTATTGTTTCATTATCTTCCTTCTCTAGGATAGTAATTTAAAACAATCCTTATACTTAGTGTGTATCTTAGGTCCTTTCACATTACCCATCCTCTTTCTTGCTATAAGAAGAGAAGGATGTTCACACTTCATGTCCTTATAAAATTGTAGAATTAGAGTGAGAATGTAACTTCCTGTCCTGGGTTCCACTAAACCAATTCCTTGATTTGGTTAATCATGTGACCTCAGGAGCATCTCCCTATAGGATAGAGACTTCCAACAAGAAGCAAGGTTCTAAAGAGATACATGGGGAGACTATACCATCTTTTATTGAGTAAACCAACAATGATAATCAAAATAAGAAAAATCATACAGTAATGAACAATAACTATGCATCACATACCACATTCCCAAACTAGTTAGGTACCAACAAACTAATATTGTAAACATATGTAATATCATGATAGTCTACAGTGTCAAAGGAAAACCAAAATAAGATCAAAATGAAAATTTCTAAAGTTGTGTCATAGTATCTTGTATGGTTCCCTCATCCATGCTCTATCCCAATACAACCATCTTGCAAAGGTCATTTTCCATTATCCATAACTAAAACCATGAGATCTACTCTGGTATAATCGGTTTCCCAAGCAGGGTGTGAGTGAAACTCAGTTTTCCACCAATAATCATGTCTAAAGAAATATCCAGTCCAATAATAGTGTTTGTAGATATATAACATAAATATGTAAATTGCATAATATATGAAAAAGATTTCATAATAAAGGTTACCAACTAGCCACTCAGACCCTTGGCTCCACCGTGACACCTACTAAATCAAACCTACTTCGGACCATGCCACAGTATAAACTATATACCATAGGGGATGAAAATTTTAATTATTATGGGAATTCATTATTCAATTATAATTTAAATCATTTACCTTAGAGCATCATTCTAGGTATATATACCATGTAGACACCATAAGAGCTTGGAGCATCAGTCCGGCATAAAATCTATAAAATGCATTGATGGTGCCTAGAGAATAATTCTAGTACAACCCAAGGATTAGGATCATAAATCCATTATCTTAATGAAACCATTAATCACATTTACCAACTTTCACCATTAGTGGCCTTTTATCAAACAAAATCAACAAGGGTTCACAATTACATTTATCCATATTCACATTGTTCATTACATTCCACACCATAACTCATTTCTATGAAAATTAGTTTTTAAAATTTATCCATAACCACAAAAATTTAACATTCTTTCAACCCATTTAGTTAAATGGACTTTCATTGTTAACCATTTATCAGGGGACTGGCACACCATGGTTGGACATAGGCCCAATCTCAAAATCATCAATGGACCTAATGGGGCCAATGAAGGGTCTCCCACATCAAATTAAATACCAAATAACATTTCTTAGTCAAGAAAAAAATACAAAATGGAAGTGAAATGGATAACCATAAACACATGAATAACATCATGACTATGGGAAAAATATTATAGACCACCTACTTAAATCTTGGAGACAACCACTCGTCCAAAAAGTAAATTTTATTTGAACTAAAATGGTCTAAAACACCTAGGTAAAGAACTCCTTGGAAATATTTTTTATAATATTTTTATGTATATAAAATAAACCATAATGATTATTCAAGAAAATATAATGAAATGGAGTCAGATACTTACCCAGATCTTCGATTCACACTAAATGTAACTCCAATCGCCTAATAATCAAAGAATATTAATCGTTAAAATAGGGGAGATCTCCTAGTTTTAACCCTAGTATAATGTAGAATAAAAGGTGTGTAAATAGGGTGAAAATTGTATAACTATTTGGAGGTAAATTTGGTCAATTTCAAAATTTTAATAAGGCGCATGGTTTAACTACTTGTTTTCACAAATTGTGAACCAACCATGAAGTCTCCTCTTTCCAAGAGAGTCATGGGTCACATGGTTTCTAAGGATCCCACTTATTTTTTAAAATCATTTGGAGATAGTTTTTCTACTTTTGTATAAGTTTTCATGGTTTCTAGGCTTCCATTGAATTGTTTACAAACCATAAAACCCCTTGTCCAACACGCATGGTTTTAGAACAAAGTTAGTATTAACCATGTACCAACCATGATCCATGCACTAAATATCCCCCCTTTTCAATCTTTTCATTTCTTGAATCCTTGGGACACTCTTGATCCCTTTCTTGCTCTCAGGAATAAATTAATTGACCATTTCCAAGGTAATTTAATCATAATTAAATGAAACACACCTCATCAAAAATTAGAGATCTTACAGATAATATCTAGGAGATATTTTTCAATTTTTTTCATATTAAAATTCATAAAAAACTATTGAAAATCTGATGGAGTGAAGAAATAATTATATTGGTGTGCAATTCATTAGTTAATTTAAACCATAAAATATCTAGACACTCGATATAGCCAATCATTTTTACTTAGTGATGTCCATCTGGAACCACCACTCAACGTTTTCTCATGAAGAGGGCCTTGTAGATCTTAAAATACTACTTTCTAGCTATCTCATAAAAAATATCACATATATGCTTTATAATTCTATAAGAATTCATGATGCCATAATATTTCATGAGTTTCTCATACATATATGATAGAATTAAACACTTTACATCTAGTACATCATATAAGTTTTTCCATTAAAATCAATCTCAATATCAGATTTCTTCTTACTAGGTGGATTATGAATTGGGGATTCTAGAACATAATGATTCTATTTTTTTAATAATACAATGTATAGGCACCTATACTATTCCTAAAAGCTACTTCCAGTAATAAGAATTTATTTCTCCAGAATTGATCACCGGGATAACTTGAATGATGAAAATTCCTATTTAATATAACAATACAAAAGAAAAAATAATCACTTTATCTCTATTATAGAAATATATGAGAGGAAATAATTTAATTATTTTATTAGTCCCCCACTATTTTATTGAGTCCAAATATCCCTCACTATTAGACCTAACACATGAAAATTCTAGTGGAAAGGATCCATATACCCCTTCTTTTAACCAAAACGACACTTTAACAAATACTTGAAGGTATTTAGGTAGGATGTCTTACCAAATTCTAGATTTCATTTCCTTGATCCATTGAGTTGTGTCCCTAATCTAGAAATCTTGATTTTAATTTCCTCAACACTTTCCTCCAAATAAAATCAATTCTACTGAGAGATACATCTCTTGATTCTTATATGGTTAAGTTAACCCAAAACCTTCATAAGAACTCATTGATATAAGTAATTTTCCCAATGATGGTCAGATCAGAACATAGTTATATGTTTTCATTATTAATCAAGTAAATTAAGGCTTAGTCAGACATAATATTTTATTGAGGTATTTTTTTATTATTATATTTAAAAAAATCAATATTATAATTATTTTACCTAATTAATTAACTATGTCTTTGATAAAATCAACTTACACATAATCTAGATTATTTTATTTCTATATTTCAAGATATTTAATTCATTAATTTATGTGATCTTGATAAATAATCCCTAAAATAAACAATGAATTTATAAAAAAAATTAATTGATCATGGTTTTTCTAATGGTTTATTTATTAATTAAATAATAATTCAACCTATGAACCCATGGGAATAAAATCCTTGAGCAGATCTTAGCTCAAGTTACAAAATTCCACCATTGACTTTTGTATAATTTGGGTTAATTTCACCTTATCTCAGTTCCTAAACCATCTCATATCCTTTCGTCTTTATAATTTACATATTAATACTCACACATAAGAGATTGGAACCATTATAATGGTTAATGTGTTTAGAAAAAAATAATCTATAGAAATAGAGGTACTACATAATATAAGTCAGAGTGAAGAAACATAGGCTACTATTATAATTTTATATTCATAAAAAACCATGCAGTTTAATTAAAATAAATACAAAAGATATGTTGTTTATTAAAGATCATGGTCAGACACATACATGAAATAAATACACATTTGATGAAATATAATTTATTTAAATCATTTTAGTTAAAATAAATTACTCGTATTAATTAATTTTCTTATTAATTAATTAATTTACTTATCTTACGTCCATCAAAAAATTACTAGATATTATCATACAATATAATTTTAAATAAAATAAATTTAACAATTTTATTAAAAATTAATTTATAACATGATGTTTACTTGGAGGTAACATGGATTGTACATTTCTAAACTACGTGGTATGGTCCTTGTTTTGTATTATAAACTCACACTGCACATATCATTAAATTCTTGTCATCTAATTACATGGAGTGTAATATCAATAAATGACACATGTACATGTTTTTTATTTAATGGTGTGCACTAATTTTAATTCACATAGAATACATGGTGTGTAAGGACCGTATATGGTGTGTAGTTCTAAATTTTACATAGAATCTAATTAAGAATTTAATATGTAATAAAACATACCACATATCATGTATTTTCAATTGATTACACATAAAAATGTGTTTATTAGGCTTAATGGAGTAATTAATTAATTAATTCTTTCTATGTAAACAAGTATGGAATACAAAACATGTTCAATCTAGTTACATGTTGTGTATTTAGCTTTATTGTGTGTCTAAAATACACTCTTAGGGAGTGGGTGTGTATTTCACCATAGATATTAATGAGGTTCATAGTGTGTGAAATCCATATACACAATGTAAAACCTCCATGTTTCACATTTTCTAATCCTATGTGGTTTGTAATAAATAAATCAAACAAAATTCACTACATGGTTTCCACTATGAAAATGCATGGACTACACAATGTGTACACCTTATATATGTCATGTATTCTAGAAATCCATGTGTTATCCTAGCCTAGTAAACATTAAACATATAATAATGGTTTTATCCACTTATTAAAAAACACATGAGAATAAATTTATGGCTCTTCCTGGTATAATGAACATAGATACATGACATATACTTTCAGGATACATGAAATTTACCTTTGGGCTACACGTCGTGTGGTTCTCGGTTATCTGGCTAAAATACTTGACACATTTTAATAGGTTCTTTGAATGTTATTCATATTTTTTAACCTATTTATAGTCATATAAATATTAAAATAGAAGAAATATTGACTTAAAAATTAATGACTGAATAATAATAAATTATTAGCAAGTGAAAATATATAAATTTATCAATATTTAAAAAATAATTATAAATTTTATTATGAATGCTCTAATACCACTTAAATGTTATAGGTGAAATTAATGTAATTTGATCTCATATCTAACAATGGTTTTTTGTAGAATATAATGAATAAATCATATGAACATGATGAATAATGACATGTCGTGTGATAATATTTGAAGAACCATAATGAAAGAATCTTAGAAACAGAGAGAGGATATTTTCTTATTATCTTTATTATAAATTTAATAACAAGAATTACCTCAGTAATGATATTCATAGAAGGAGATGTTAGTTTTTTGATTCTATATGTTTCACTATGATTGTGTCAGGAGGATATAAAGTATAATCCCTCTAGAAGTGATCTATATATAATTCTTTGATCTTAAAGAATCACCTATAGTACTCTAGGTACTAGAATGGTTATATTGATTGTCTTATGTCACTTCCCTTGATAACCACTTAATCCTTTGATATTGAAGGATTTATTATTGTTAACTAAGGACTATAGAGGTAGGAGGAATATTCTTTATCTTAGTTTTTTAGAGCATTCTAGAGTATTTTCTATCCATGGTTGAGAGAATCTAAAGAGAGGATGTACTGTGAACAAACACGTCTAATCCTAGGAAATGATAAAATTGGGTATTCATAGAGCTATTTTTGAAAAATAAAAATTGCATATAGTCCCTTAATTACTCTTGTGATCCTTAGTGTAAAGACCCCAACCCTAGAACCCTCGGGTCATTGGTTACTTTTTTCCATTGCAATAAGATACAAGTAATCACATCCTGAAAGACCAAATAGTTTAGTAGCCTTGGTAAAATAGATAAATACTTGAAATTCACATTATAATTGAAAACATAAAATAAAAAAAGTGTTTTCTATGAGAACCACATATTTCCCCTTAGCATATCACTGTATATCAATTAGAAAACACTTCATGTTATCCTAGGAAAAATAAAATATAAGAAATGGGTGAGCTCAAATACTCCTTAAGGGTATTATTATAGTGGCATTTATCATGAATAAATAATAATAATCAATATGGAAATGTAAATAACTGAAATACATGAAATTCAATTAATTACTTGATCATAATTTAAAGGGAATAAATGATGATCAAATAATGAAATATAAATAATCACATGATCTTGATACTTAACCATGGATATTATAACTAATATAATAATCATATTGAACATTAATAACTAATCTCATAATGATGAAATTTATAATTTCAAAAATCATAACTATTCTATAAAGGCCTTGTGTAAAGACATCTAAGATAAATAGGTAAGTCTTTGGCCAAAACCCCAAGCTAGTTTGTCTTATGAGACCTTTTGATGTATCGAGGGGCTATATTAGGTCCCTCCCATCACTTATTAATTCCAATGAATTCCTAATTTGAAAAGGTTGAAAAAAAATAAAAATAAATATTCATATTAAGAAACTAGAATATGAAATGTCAACCATTACCCTGATCAATAAACATCATCAGAAACCATCTAGTGAAATATGAATGGAATCAAACTGTAACATCCCAACCCAAACTGTTCATAAAACATTTTTAGAAATAATTAATATGGTATCATTACAACATATCCCCAATGTATCATAATTATAATAATGTTTTTATATCATTGATGAATATAAATACCGTAAATATGACACTACAAACATTCTTAAGAAAAATATCCTTTTTTACTTTGAAAATAATTTTAAAAATAAAAGTTTAAAAAGTATTTTGAAATTAATTTTATTTGAAAATAAAATTTTAAAATTATAAATTAATCTTCAAAAAATTGGTTGTTCAGTATGTTTTAAATTCCATACATGTCATACATGTTAAAACAATGATTCCTTTCACATTGTGGGTAAAATACAAATGGTCCTTGTTTAGAAAACGACATTAAGATTCCTTTATAAAATAGTAAAAGTAAAAACATGGGTAAAATTTATTTAATATATAATTTTTAAAATTTAGAAAACATTTTTGAAAACATTTTTATTAACTATGTATTTTGAAAAAAAAGGATTTTCGACCAAAGAGATAAATAATGTCATATTTTCTTAAAAAATATCAACAATTTTAAGTACCAAAGAAAGAGAAATGGTATAATTATTTTAAAAAGTTCACGAATAAACAATTTAGAATAAAATATATTGTGTTTGAGATAGAAATATAAAATAATTCCCCCAATAGATACATAAAAATAAATAATCTTGAATAATGATGAGATTGTAAAATAAAACCTTACAACTTTCATAAATTTTGAATCATAAAAACCATGAAATAAATAACTGAAAATGAAAATTTAAATAACATGAACATAAATATAATAATGATATAAAATATAAAAATTTTCAGTATATAAACCACACAAAGTAATTAGTGGTGAATATGTCATATGTCTCATGGAAGTAAAAGTGAGGTGAGAAACCCTTACCTCAAGTTAGAATTCCTTCATATGTGTAATAAAATCTTATATAATAAATATAGTTTTATTTTAAAACTATTATATAACCATAATAGTATATATAATTACATATATGGTATAATTATGGTCTTTTATTTCCTATTTAATAACAGTTCTTTGTTAAAATCACTATTTTAAGAAATAACAGCATTGTTTTTCTTGTATGTTTTATTTTATATTTTCAGTAATTTTACCTTGATCATGGTTACATAATCTCTATAATATTAACCATGATATAAATTTAATATATATTAATTATATATATATATATAGTAATCTATAAAATTTATGTATAGAAAATGTATTACACCGTTAAGGGGAAATGGTATACCGTATGTACGCAAGAATGTTGTATCCATTTTTTCTCAGTGGATAGAAAAAAAGGTAATTAAATATTAATTGACCTTTAAAAAAATTATTATGTCATATATATATATATAATTTATATTAATAAAATACATCATTATTACCATCCATGTAAAAATAAAATGAAAAATATTTTGCATCGCTATGTGGAGGCAGTAGTCCACACGTTTGCACAAGTGACGTTATTATTTTCCAATAGATTAGAAGGTAAGAAGTTAGATGTGATTTAATATTTATATATGTATTTATAGGTCATAAATATCACATATATTCATTAAATGTATCCTTACTATCTTCCATGTATAATATAAGAGAAAAATGAATCACATCGCTTCACGAGGCTATAGTCTGTCGAATATACAAGTGATGTTATCATATCCCCCATGGAATGAAAGTTAAAAAGGTATAGGTGATATAATAATTAAAAAATTATAATAATTTCATTAATATAATATAAATAAGTTTTATACTTCATTATTCCCATCCTTTAATGGTGGTGATGGAAAATTAATTACATCGGATTACAAGGCCATAGCCCACCGTACACACAATCAACAGTTTTATTTCCCATTTGCTAGAAGTGGAGATTGATATAGGTCATTAAATTAACATAATAAAATATAATTATATTTTTATATTAGTGTAATTATATTATAAGATATTAATAAATATTATAAGGATTTATAATAATATGTATAATGAAAATGCATGGTTAGAAACTTTACCTCTTCTTCGGGGTGCCTCTTTAGGTTTACACCTAAATCCTTATTACGGGATCATAATAATGAAACTAATTCTTGTAGAACATGGTACTATAATTAAAAAATATATTTGATATGTTCTTGTTTGAACCAAATTATTTTTGAAGCGTGAAGAGGTGAGGAGAGTGGGTGTCCTTTTATAAGTAGGGAAGACGACACACATGAAATTTTTCAAAGGATAAAGGGATACCCACATTTTTCTGATTAAAAAATCCACCAATTAGAAATTATCAACACTTAAATGTGATAAGTACTAAATATGTATATAAAATGGATTTTGGACATGTTTTACATTATATTTAACCTTTATCTTCTTAGTTTAACCACCCAGTAAACCCATTTTTATCTTAACCATGATAATTAATTTTTACTGTTTTTACTATTCATTATGGTAAAAAAATAATTTCAAATTATTAGTAAATATTAATTATAATGACTCTAAATATAGAATCCATTTTACCAAAATTCATTTCATAGAAGTGGTAGAATTTACTTTGAAATTAAATCCACTTACGCATAAAAAAAATGGATTTTCCAAAGAAAATCATTTAAAAGTTTAAAATGTTTTTATATCAAAATTAAATATGAAATTAATACAATTAAAAATAGTTAAATTGTAATATAATTTAACCTTGTAAATAATTTAAATGAAAAGGAAGATTTTAATAAAAATCATTATTTTGCACTATTCATCAAATGATTTATCATTTTAGAAAAATCAAAAAAAAATAACCAACGTTTATTTTGATATGTATATTTAAAAAATGAAGTTTATTTTGTAAGATAAATTTTTTAAATTTTTTTTAAAAAATATGTATTGTGTACGCAAAGCGTGACTAAACTGCCTTTTAGAGAAATACAATTTTTCATAAAACATTTATTTTTCTTTAAAATGATTATTTATTTATTTCAAATCAATATATAACCATTAAATTTATTTTATACCTATGTAAACCATATAATTTTCAAAATTTAGTTATTCATATTGATACTCACTAACATAATGGATAGTTTATAATGGTCATATTTAAATAATAATATTTTAATAGAGTGTTGAGTTTCATTTAAACATGGAATTTAGATCATCTTGAGATATCTAAGAGATTGAGTTTATATAAGAATACATATATAATAAAGTATTAGTGTGTTAGATTCACTTTGAAGATTTGTTTGTGTGTCATATATGCTATCGAATATGATTTTTATCTTTTAAAATATTATAATGTTACATTCCACCCCCTTAAATAATTTACAGCCTCACAATTTAATCATGATCTCAAAAATTAAGGGTTTGAAATTTGAAAATGCCTTTACTGGAAACACAAATAACAAAATGGGTTAATAAAATAATCTATTGATAAGATAGAAAATTAACTACAAAGGTCATCAATAATAACAAATAAATAGGTTTCGAAGATGGATAACATTGGTGGGAAGTGAAGAAATGGACATTGAAGAAAATGGTAAATAATTATAGAGAGTGATAGAGATCATTAATCACAACAAAAAGTGAATTATTAATGGAATATTAAGGACCTAGAAACCATAAATCTATAATGATAGAAAACAATGTTATATTCATCGGATATGGATTTAATATGATATCATTTTTTTCAAGATCCTTTTCCTAAAGTTGAGTTATGATTTTACTATTTAATATTATAAGGAAATATACTTACTTGATATTTTTCTATTTCATAATAACAATTTCATCCTTTGGTTATACTTTAATCAATTTATTCTCCATATCCTACTCAAATAATTGAATATCCAAAAATTAATTTTTATGCCTGAAGCTCTAAAATTAAATTTTAATGGATAGTATGATCCATAAAAGAATGATAAGTCATTCCCTCTATCTATGGATATTTTCCAAAACCAAGATGGTTTGAACAAGTTATCCAATATAACACAATAATCTCTAAACCTCAACAGTGACACCACTAAATTAAAAATAATATTTATCCATCAAATTTTTAAGTAAAAGAAATGACATATTAATTAGAACATCACATAGCCCAATAGTAAGCATAGCACACTTTTCACCCTTTGGTTTTGGTTTCAATCCCCATTACCTTACTGTATATTATGGGCTTTCAAGTGATGAAATTGACCTGAGTACCCTCTTAAAATGGCGCCCAACACAAATTTCCACATTCTTGATTGGCGTTCTCAATCTCCACAAGTTGGAAACTATCACTCAGACATGAAAAAACTGGAGGGAAAATTTTCACCCAACCTGAAGTAGACAATGTGACATATATAAATACATGATGGAATTAAATGGTGGAAGAAGAAACAATTATATATGTCATAACAAAAAGGAAATAGAAGAAGCAATACAACTAAAAGTAACTTTAAAATCTCCAAGAGAAAATTCCAACAGTAAAGGACAACTATAACCAAAATAGCTACTCTATTTGATATTATGGGGAAACTCCAACCATCTCACCACTAGATATCCAGCCATAGGTAATAGAAACCTCCCCGCCTCATTGTATCACCTTAACATTCCTTTCATTTAAAGACATAAAAAGATATATACACTACTGAAGGGGTGGGTAGGGTGTGATCTAACATGCTCAGTAGGATCCAACCTAGGTGTTCCATAATAATTATTTGTATAATAATTTTAACATTCTCAGCATTAAATAAAAATAATTCATGATAAATAGTTATATAGTTTTTATATCAAAATCATGGTAAAACATTTAATTTCCCCATTTTCACTTTTCAAAAATAATCCAGGTAAAATAGTTCAAATCATTTCATATACAAAAAAGTGGTCATATCAAATCAAATAACATATCAAATATCATAAAAAATTCATGCTAGTACAAACTAAAATAGTGAAAGTGAAATCACATGTGACATCATGTCAAGGATCACTATAGGTCATGCTAGCAATGACAGTCATACGAAATCATAAACAATCACACACATCAAACCTCTAAATATATGCATTGAATCTAGAGAGAATAAGAACGCACCATAAAGTGAACCCCCCTATAGATCTATCAAGTCACTAGATCAATGGGCAAGGAAGAATAGAAACACCCCATGTGTGAACCCCGTGACGAATAGATTAGGTATATTACTACACCTTCCACCTAAGTACTCAAGGCTTCACATGTGCTCTATATTCCAGAACATTTCATCAAACCCATGATTTGAAAACCATTTTAGAAATTTATTTCATAATGATTTGAAAATAATTTTTATTTTACCAAAATAATGGTTAAACCATATTTTCTAAAAAAACCTATTTCCACACACACACACACAAATCAATCAATCAATCATGGAATTTCATTTATAAAACAATTTCTTAAAACTAGATTAATATGGTTCATTCAAAAATTGTAAGAACCTACCTAAAACTTGTGTTTCACATTCCCACAATGGGATCCACCAATAATAATAAAAATTAAATGACTACAATGGAGGTCCAACAATCAATCCTCACATATCAGAATCAATTCAATAGTCAAAATGGTCTATGAAATGGATAGATCACAACATACCTCCAAGAAACTCATATGAAACACAAAAAACACAAGGGTTAGCATCCAGAAGAATATCATGTTATAGATCTTGAATGGATCAATAATATTATCATTTCATATCAATAGATCCAACAACGGAACACAACAGTGCTACAATGGTTAATAGCAATGAAGAGAAGGATGATTAGTCATCCGGAGAAATGCACAGAAACCTCAATCAGAACCAATCATTGAAAGAATCAATCTAGTAGAGGAGTTATCCAAAATCACTTGGGACAACTCTTAGTTTAATATTGATGAGACTTGTGGATTAATGAAATAAAAAAAATTTTACGGTGCCTTAAAAATACCAACCATGATAATTACACAATGTGAAACCCCATTTCACATCATGTCATCCACTAAATCCAAAAAATCTAAAAAATGTGTTCCCCAAATTAAAAATCCATATTTTTAATATTTCATGAAATTTAATATTTTCATTGTGTGTTAAGCCTTAATTCTATGACTAAATTCATACTTTTTCACATTACACAAAGTGAACCCAATTCACGATGTGTAAACTATTCATGACTTATATCATTTCATGGCATCAGCCTGGAAACCAATAAACAACATGAAGAAATTACACAATGTGTAAACCTTTAATAATTTTTAATCATTAAATGATGTGTAATCATTCAAAAGATACAAATAACTCTATATTCTACTTGAAATACCATACTAACATTGGTGTTCTCCAAACTGAAGAAGAACCTTGTAAATCCTTTAACATGTTTATACCCAAACTCTATTAATTTAAATAGAAATACATCCTTGAACTTTATGTCATTTTCCACATCAAACTCTCTACATAATAAAGAGTCCCAAAACACACCCAAATAATGAGGGAAATGAAAGAGTGATTATAAATAACTGAAAGTGGGTAACAGGATATTACAGAATCCCAAAATAAGAATTTTTTTTGGGGAACTCATGTAGAAGAATATTGTATGGAAAATATGTCAATCCACTGCTCCTCCATAAATGAATCATGCACCTAAGCCTCGTGATAATATGATCCTTGTATTCATAATAAATTGACCAAAAGAATAAAATTATCATGAAAAAAAATCACCTAAGAATCAACAATCTCTACTGGTTATTCCATAACCAGAGAATTTGTCTCTAACTCAATCTCTTCCCAACTTAGAATGTGAGAGGGATAAATATGGTATTTCATGAGCTATGATATGAGGAAAATATCATGAGTTCCAATCAAACAAATAATAAATTACAACTATTAATCAACCTTCCCAAGTCACTCAAAGACCTAAAATGATCAATCATATCTCATATCCAACTTTCCATATTTTCTAATATTATGGTGACCCAACTAAGGAGAAACATTCAAGAAGAATCAGTCACCGATGGAAAAATATGAAGGATTATGCAAATGAACCATGTAGTATTTTTTTTAACTTTGATATATAACAATATGGTGATGTATATATTTAATCCTTAATAAAATCTCATGAACAAGCCATGGTCCTAACAGAGAGGCCTCCCCCACCTCTTCCCAAAAAGGAGGTGATCTACATAGTCAACCATGAAGATCTTCAATAGAGGCATTGTGATTGATGACCAAAAACTTTTATTATAAGAATACTCAACTAGTCCTAGATAGGTATCCTATAATCCATA
Organism: Viscum album; assembly: GCA_963277665.1. NCBI lineage: Eukaryota > Viridiplantae > Streptophyta > Magnoliopsida > Santalales > Viscaceae > Viscum > Viscum album. The sequence continues at coordinate 1,403,285,375 of OY728164.1, read as the reverse complement.
AAAATCCAATATGTAGGACAGGTGCATATCCTATAGGATATAAATAACACGCTCTATCTTGAAATTTGTCAGTTGATGGTAAGTTGTACTCAACTTGACTTGAGTCCCTACTAATTATTGGAAAATACCCTATGACCCCATAGTAAACCAAGAATCCCTATCTAAAAAATGATAAAATTAACACCATGTAAACTCATGATCTCTTTCACATATACCTTACCAAAATATTCAACTTTAGTGGTGTCGTTAAACAAAATGAAATGATCTGACTTTTTCAACTGATAAATAACCAACTAGAGAGAATTACTCCATTGGGAAGTTAATGGTAATCCAAAAACAAATTCCCTGGATACCTCATTTAAAGATACAAATTATTGAAAATATAACTGATAAGGGGGTGTTGAATTAGTCGTTCACTTTTTATGAGTTTTAAGAATTTTATAAAATTAACCCTTGAAACCTATCATGATTCATTTCCTTATCATATTTTAGTAAATATAAATGCATGAAAAAGTATTAAATAAAGTAAAGAAGAAAAGACTTATAATGTTCAAGCACAAAGTTATAACCTTTATCCTTTTCATATCCACTCCCACTGGTCTATGGAAATTCACTATGAAGAATAAGAGATTACAACCTATTCCAACTCCTATTAGGAACCTTATATATCATGATAGTTGTGATTATACTAACTCATTACTTTTTACAAAGTTTCTTATAAAACACTTGATCCAAAGGAAAAATATAAATTTTTTGTCAATTTACTTCAAAAAAGTTCTTTGGTTTGATGACCCTGAGTCTGATGGCCTTTAGTCTGATGAACCCGGTCTAATTGACTCAATCCAATCGACTCAATACTATGATCCCTTTCTCAATATGTGAATTAAGATAACTTTTTGTTATATCTCAATAACAAAAAAAAGTTATTCTCAAAAAACACTCAAAACTAGATCCAAACATCCTCAATCTGATGAATTTACTCTGATGGATTCAGTACGATGAACTCATTCTCAATCTACAAAACTCAAATACTAATCAAATTCTCAATAATATATTACTCAGTATAGTAAACAAAAATTTCTATAGTTTTTCATTATTCTATTATCTCAGTCCTAAAAGAAAAATATGGTAAGAAATATGTAGCACTCTGCCTTTACCACACTCATAAAAAGTTATGAAATTCTAATGAAGTGTTCTTCAATTTATAGGCTACACATAAAAGTAAAAGCGGTAAACTGAAAAACATTTTCTATTTCCCAAATTCCAAACCTCTAAAAATCAATCATGTTTAAACATCAACTTTGACTTCTTCAAACCTTCTCTATATTTCTCCAAGATTTTTATTCTCAAATGATCTTGTTATCTTCATCTCATTACGATGAACTTCCTCAGCTTCAGCTTCCTCTTCTTATAATGATCTTCCTTTCCATTTCATATAATTATGATATAACTATCTTCATATCATTAAAATTTTTCTATATTTCACTACTCATTATGATATTATATTCTTCCTCAACTGATTATGATGAACTTCCTTAGTAGATGAATTCTTGGTTTTACAATATTATTTAATTGAAATCTTGAACTTTCCCTTTGTTTCTTCTCACGTAAATGCAACTCTTTTAGAATTTTCACTTATTTTTATAACTATTCTACTTTTTATAGATCATAATTAGTAAATCTAACCACTATGATGTTCTAAATCTAATGTGTTATCAATTTGAAGCATTCATTTGAAGAATCGGTGCATGTTCCTTGTTCAATTGATCTTCCTCCTCAGATTTAGTCTGGTTAAATTCCTCATAATGATGGAATTATCATTACGGTTTAATTATCATTGTGATGTATTTCATCCAATTATGACTCGATTACACAACTTTTGAATTCATCAAACATTTTCAAATTTACACATTTGGACTTCTAAAAAATTTCCATGTATGGTAATTATGGATCTGAGATTCTGTGTCCAGGTTTCTAGAACCAAAACAATCATTATTACTTCTCCATTTCATCAAAATCTTTTATCTGAATAGTTTTCATGATTTTTGAGAAATTCATGACCATAAGACTATTGAATGATTTAGGTTAAAAAGTATGAAAACATTATAACTCTTAAATTCAATTTCTTAAAACATCCTTTTTAGTAACATACTATTTATTCACATAGTTACTTCTATCATTATAACAAACACTGAGTCTAATTAATTTTCATGTCGATAGATCTGAATCCAATAATGATTTTGATCAATAACTTCATCTTTTTTACTATATCTTCATATAGTGTTGCTCAGTCTAGAAACTTGTGTCAGTGAAAAAAACTTTCTTAAAGATAAAACTTTTCATTAACTTTTCATTTGGATTCAGAAACATTCAAATTTCTTATGAAAACTCATTACGATGGACTGGGTCCAATCTAGAAAAACAAAAACATTCTTTTTAAAAAATGGTTAGTTGTTAAAAAAACCTTGTGAAAAAAATCACAAAGGTTCTTCAATAACTCCCTTTAGGTTTTTTGAAAACATTTGTTTACAACTTTTTCAAATATTAGAAATTTTTTCAAAAAAATGAAACTTTTCTAAACAACTCAAGTTTTTTTTATTTTATCAAAACATAGCCTTTGTCAAAAGAGAGTGTCATGACACCATATTAATAGATAAAGAAATGTTTTATATGGGATTTCATCACTTAGTGAAATGAAAATTTCCTAGGCATGTAAAGATAAACTCCCCCTAAATTTTTATTTTTTCTTTCAGTTTTCCTTTTCTCACCCCAATTTTATGACAACCACTACTTCAGATTCATTAATAAAAGATAGGTAAAAAAATATTACAGAGTATAATGTTTTTAATTCTTCTCCCTCATTGTGAACATAATCTAAATAATGGTTAGGGACTTCCTTATGAAATTTAGGAAGTCATTGGAGGAGGTTTAACATGATGTTTTAGCCTCAACTCAAAAAAAACTTTCTTTTGGTATTTCCATTGTGAAGATATCATAAATTTGATACTTTATTGAGATATATTAAAGAAAAACATCTATATAAGCAACCTTATATTTTATAAAGTGAAACTTTATATCAATTTGTTTTGATATTTAATGTTGCAAAGGATTTTTACAAATATCAATTTCACTTTTATTATCAAAAATTATTTTCAATAGTTTAAAAAATTTTACTTTCAATTATTCCAGGTGAACATTCATCCACAACGTCTGAGTGCAAGACTAAGTAACCGAAACATATTATGATTCCACTTTTATCAATGTTACTGAAATTGTTTTCTTACTATAACAAATAAAAAAACATTTACCCAAGAAAAATGTTCGTCTATATTTTGATTTTCTACCATTACAATCTCCAATACAATTGGTATCAGTATAACCATGAAACTTTTTCTAAAAATTCATTTTGTATAACAACCCATGTGAAGTTGTTCCTTTGAAATATCTCAGAATTATATTTGCAACTAATATAAGTGATTCTTTCAGATTACTTTGATACCTGGTAAATTAATTCATATCATAAACTATATCAATCTTTGAGGCTATGAGGCATAGTAGACTTACTATCAGGTTCCAAAATACTTTCTGATTCACACTTTTTTTGGACTCATATTTACTCATCTTTTTTCTAAATAATATAGGAGTAGTAACTTCTTTTTATTCTTTCATCCAAAAATTCTTCAACAATTCCCAGACATACTTTTCTTTAGTTAGGAAAACGTACTTTTCATTTAGTTAAACTTTTAATACAATGAAGAAAGTTAATTCTACAAACATTTATATTTCAAAATTATTCTTCATTTCCATAGAAAATTATTTACAAACCTTTTCTTTATCCCCATAAAAACTTATATCATTCATATACATAATTAAAATTAGAGTTCCATAGTAAAAATAATTCACATATAATTTTTCATCAACTTTTCCTTTAGAAAAACTCTATATTATCAAACAATTTTCATGTTTTCAATACTAAGAACATGGATCCTATTTTATACCATACAAAGTTTTCTTCAGTTTACAAACTTTGTTTTTATTCTCATTAAGAATAAACCCATAAGGTTGTTCAATGTATGCTTATTCTTAAATTTATCCATTTAGAAAAGATGAATTTACATCCATCTAATATACTTTGTAATTATAGTGAATATCCACATGTAGAAGCATTTGAATAGTTTCTTACCTTGCAATGGGGGAAAAGGTTTCATCAAAATAAACACCTTTCACATGTGCATAACCTTTAAAAACAAGTGTTTCTTTTTTTCTTTAAACTTCTAAATTCTAATTAAACTTTTTTCTATAAACCCACTTTGTTCTAATAACATCTTTACCTCTAGGACATGGAACAAGTTCCCATGTTTTACTTTTCACAATATGATCCAACTCTTCATTCATGGAATTCACCCATTGTTTTTGTTGAATAGATTTTGAAATTGATTCTAGTTCAACTTTTGAGATTAGTGAATTCTGAAATTCTAATATCAACTTTCTTATAGTATAAACTATATCCTTTGATTTCCCAGAATATTTTAAATCTTAACATTTTTTGTAAGGTAGGAAATTTTAAAGCTTCTTTCCCTGCTAAAACTTCCTCTTCCCAAGATTCATTTTAATCTTGATAAGTTTTTTTGTTTCATTCTCACTTTCATTGGAAACCTTCAGTCTAACCTCCTTAGTATTCCAACCAACTTTTTTCAAGGAATTTTTTTTTTCAATAACTTTCAAATTATATGAGTCAATCAACTTTATTGAACATTTTTTCAACATTTTTAACTTCTTCATTTGGGTTTATAACCCATAAAATTTCATTCTTCAACATTCTCATCAAACATTCCCAAATACAGATTTTTTATTTTTATAAAATAGGGACTTCCAAAGACATTGAAGTAATTGAATGAAATTTTTTATTATTCCACATTTCATTGAAAGTCATGTTGGATTCTAGTCTCAAAAAACTTTTATTTTGAACATATAAATCAATATTAAGATATTATCTCTAATATAACTTTGAAAGATTGTATTCTGGTAACGTGCTTCTTTCCATTTCCACCAAACTTCTATTCTTCCTTTCCATTACTCCATTTTTTATGGGATGTATGGAGCACTATACCAATGTTTTATTCCATTATTTCATAGATAAGTTTCAAAAGTATTGGATGTGAAATCTATTCCATTATCTATTTTTGGATTCTTTATATAAACCACCATTTCTTTTACAATGTCTTTTTTTAATAATATAAACATTTCAATAGCCTATGACCTGTGATTTATAAACCTTATATCATTCATCTGAGTGAAATCATTAATAAAAGTTATAAATTAGAAATTTACTTTTTTTGATTCATGTCTCATTGGCCTATATAAGTCTGAGTGAATAAGTTCAAGAGTTTTGGTAGACTGAGTCTCAAATTTGTTATAACTTTTATTAGTCAACTTTTATTTTTGAAAAGTTACCCAAACATATTATTATTTTCTTATCAATTTCAGATAATTTCCTACAGCATCAACTTTAGATAATTTTTTTATACTTTTCTACCCATGGTGGCCAAGTATTCGATGCTACAACTTACTCTCAACTTTATAACATTGACAACATGAATTGTTAAGTTGTCCAATCTAAAAATTATTTTTTCTGGTTATTTCTCCCCTAGTAAGTACTTCTCCATCTTCGATACTTTTGATGATATAAGAGTCTTGTGAATATAAAATTTTTTACATTATCAAAAATTTGACTCACACTTATTATGTTATGTTTGAGTCCATCAAAAAATATATCTTCTTTTGTTTTTTAGTTTTTTAGGTTATATCTCAGTAGTTCGTATTCCTCTAATTCTCAAGGAACTATCATTTCCCAAAGTAAATACTCCAACATCATGTTTTTAAACATGATTTAATATATTTATTTCTTCATTTTACTTTCTACCATAAGAAATTTGTTCTGTAAGGAGTTTCATATATCTTCTGGAATGATGTCCATCCTCATCACATATTCCACAACATTCTTCCAGACATTTAAATTGATTTTTTGTTGGAAGGTTTCGAACATCTTGGGATTTTTATTTTCCAAATTCCTATGGTTTAAAAAAGTTACTCGTTCTTTTTCCACTATTTATTTCACTCTATTCAATCCTTCTTTCAAGAAGTGAAAATTTATGCCAACGATAATCATACATGTGCTCATAGATTCAAAAAAACTTTAAATACACATCAAATATTGATTTCTTATTGAAGTAAGATCTTTCTCTATATAAACATTGTTGAGGTTGATAACTTATTCCAACTTTAACAATCTACGGATATAGACCATCTTTCCTCATAAGTGAGTTTTCATATTTTGTAGAATAAATTGGTTTCTCACACATTGTTTCCACCCAATATTGAAAAATTATTTTTTTGGGTGATTATTTCACCTAATTCTTAATTTGATCTCTATCAGCGACTTTATAAGTCTCATATTTTAATTTCTAAGTCTTGTTGAAGTTTTATTCATCTTTCTAAATGTAATTTTGGACTCAAGAAGTGTTTATTGAAACTTTTTAACTTCTTATTCCTTATCTTCCAAATTCTTATTAAGATCTTTAATCATCTTTCATTGTTCATCAATTATTAGTTTGTAACTTAAGATCCCCTAAATGTATTATACCTCTTTGATAACATCTTTTCTTACTTCAATAATTTCTTCCCAATATTTCCTCATTTCTCATATTTCAATCTTGAGAGTTATGTTTATCTCAATAAATGAAATAAGTTATGTTTTAATTTTACATTTTCTATATGATTCTTCTCCACCATCTTCAATATCTCATGAATATCTTGTTTTCCGAACTTTTTTAATAAATGTTCTAATTTTTTTTAACATTCATATTCAAAATAATTGTTGTCATTTGAGTCTGATTCATCTTTATTTCTTAGAAAAATCTTTTTTTCCTCCAGTGGACTTCTTCTAATATTTTTTGGATTACTTTAATTCTTCATAACTTTTGTTCTTCTTATTCCATCAATGTTTTTCATCAGAATCATCTTAATATTCTCTAACTTTCTTCTTGGGAAAATTTATAGCAAATTTTATAATTCCACTACACTCAAAACATTTAAGAGAAATTTTAGCTACATACTTTCCTCTTTCTCCTCGATAGTTTTTCAATATAAGAGACATAATTTTTCCATTCAACTCATCATACTCTTTATCTTTGTAGCCACAAGGATCAACATCTTCAATATATTTTATTTTTATTTTTCCCATGGATTCAAAATCTATTTTATCTTTCATCATATATTTGGACATTGGGAATTTTCTATTTTCATAAGAAATAATAAATTTAAGAAATTCATCATGAGATAAATCATACTTATCTTCTAAAGAAGAAATTTTAGAATCAAACTTATTCAGAAATTTTCCCATAAGTTTCTTCAAAATTTTAGAATCTCCCGAGATATCACTGAATCCTCTGATGTTGTAAAAAAAAATCCTTTAATCTGGTGAAGTATTCATAAATTTTTTATTCATATATATTTCATATATAATCATACATATTGTGATATATTTTTAGCTTCGTTTCCTTAAATTTAGTTTTCCCTTCAAAAATAATTTTCAGCTTGTCCCACATACTCTTTGATGTTTTGGGACCCATCACCTTCTGATAAATTTTTTTTAATAAAAAAATAGTATAGAATATTTTTCTTTTTCATAAACTTACGTATTTATCTTATCAGAAAAAGTGATTGGGGCATCTTTTTCAGTAGATGGAAACCCTATTTTATTAGCATCAACAACTTCTATACTAAGATATAGGAGATAAGAAATCATCCTATTTTTCCTTCCATAATAATTTTTCCATCCAATATAGTAATTATTATTCTTTTGATAGAATTTTTATTATCCATGATAAAAATTCAATAAGGGACCCTTGGATCTGATATTAATTGAAGTTACAAAGGATCTAAAAACAACTAAAAAGGCATGATTGAATTAATTGTTCACTTTTTATGAGTTTCAACACTTTTAGAAACTTAAACCTTGAAACCTATTAAGATTCATTTCCTTGTCATGTTTTTATAAATACTCATGAATGAAAAATTAGGAAATAAAGTAAATCACAAAAAATTTACAAGGTTTGGCCTTAGTGTGAGAACCTCCATCCTTTCCATAGCCACTCTTTTGGGTCTATGGAAATTCACTATGAAGAATATGTAAATAAAACTTATTCCAAATCATATTACACACCTTATATCTCCCAATATTTATGAATATACTAACTCCCCTTAGTTTAAAAATTTTCTTAACAAACATTTGAAACAAAACAAAAGAATAAATATTTTGTTCAATTTTCACCACAAATGTTCCAGAGTATGATGACCCTAAGTCCAATAGAATTAATTATGATGAACCTAGTTTGATTAATTTAATCTGATCTACACAATATGATACTCCCTTTCTCATATGTTCCTTAAGAAACTTTATGTTGTGTCTGCATAACCAAACTTTCTCTTCTTAGAAACTCTCCAAAACACAATCTGAACATCCTCAGTCTGATGAATTTAGTCTGATGGACTCATCATAATGAACTCAGTCTAAATCTAAAAAACTCAAACTTTTCTAAAATGATAAATAATATCTTCCTTAGTTCAATAAACAAAACTTTCAATAGTTTTACCTTCTTCTAAAATCTCAATCTATAAATAAAAACCTAGCAAGAATCACCTTTTTTGAACTTGTAAAAATTTATAAAATTAAAATTAAGTGGGCTTGTATTTATAGGAGACTTAGAAAAGTAAAAACAGAAAACTAAAAAACTTTTCCCACTTACCCAAATTTTAAAACTCTAAAAATCACATGCATTTAAACTTAAACATTGACTTCTTCAAACCTTCTAAAGATTTCTCCAAGATCGGTATTCTCAAATGATCTTACTATCATCAACTCATTACAATTAACTTCTTTAGCTTCAACTTCCTCTACTCATTACGATCTTCCTTTATTTATTATCTCATTATGATTTTACTATCTTCAAATCATTACGATTTTTCTATGTTTCACTACTCATTACAATATGATTTTCTTCCTCATCTCATTACGATGAGATTCCTCAGAAGATGAATTATTTGTGTCACCATATTATTCGATTGAAAACTTGAACCCTACCATTTTTTATTCTCAAGAGAACACAAATATTTTATAATCATCGCTTATTTTTATAACAGATATTCCTTTGATGGATTGTAATCAATAACTATGATCACTCTCAAGTTCTGTATCTAATGTGTTTTCGGTGTGATGAATTTATTTGAGGAATTGGTGTTTGTTTCATATTATATTAATATCCCTCCACATATTAAGTATATTTAAAATACTTATAATGATGGAATTCTCATTATTATGGAATTATAATTACAATTTTATGCATATAATGATGAATCCATTCAGAAACTTTTAAATTATTCAAAATTCTTCATCTTTACGCATTCACAATTATGAAAAACTTCCGTGTCTGGTACTTCTGGATCAGATGTTCTATGTTTTAGTTTACATAAAAGATATAATCCTTAGGAATACTCCATTTATTCCAAATATTTTATCATGATAGTTTTCGTTATTTGTGATAACTTCATGGCCAAAAAATCATTGTCTGAGTTAGGTGAGAAATTATAAAAATGTTATAACTTCTGACTTCAATTTCTTAGAACATCTTCTTTAGTAACATCATATTTCTTCACATGAAAACTTTGTACTTTCTAAACAACACTGAGTCTGATGAATCTTTATACAGATGGATCTGAATTTGATAATGCATCTGATCAACAACTTCATCTTTCTAAATGCTTCGGTGTATGGATATTTTTAGTCTGAAACCCTGAGTTTAGAAACCTGTGTCTGAAAAAAAAAATCTTAAAGATAAAACCTTTATTTCTCTTTGTGTTTTGATTCATAAACTTTTAGATTTCTTATGAAAAGTCATTATGATAGACTAGGTATAATCCTGAATAAAAAACCTTCTTTTATGAAAAGGATACTTGTCAACAAAAAAATACTTTATTAAAAACAAAAAATCACAAAGGTTATTCATCATCCAATTTTTAAACTAGCATAAAAGGATGATAAAGAAAATCATAAGGTTTCACATGCTCTACCTTTTTCCCTCTGCAGTTGTAACAATTATACACATAATCGATAATGTCACACTTCATACTCAGACACCAGAATCTTTGTCTGATTTTATATTACATATTCATAGTGCTCAAATGAATGGATCATGAAGAACCATGATAATCAACCAAAAAATAACTCCTAAAAGATTTTGGAAGAACAATATCATCCACAAGAGGTATAATACCATCTAAAGATAGAGACCAACCAGAAATTATCTCTACGCTATAAATGGTTTCTTGAATTTCTCTAAACTTTTCATCTTGCTACTGAATCAGAATAATAGACTCAAGGAGATATGATGATAATAGAAAATTATTTAGAACCATACCTGAAACATCCTACATAGAATATAGGTGTAACTAAGTTAAAATTCTCCTAACATTCCACTCCTCCTTTTATTCCATAATAGCATGTGATGGTACTTTCTTGGTGTGAGTTCATGTAATTAAATCCCCCTTCCTTAGGGTATAGGCAATTTAGAATTTCAATTTTTTAATGTATTCCACCTACCACGTCTATCTAAGATTCAATTATTTATGAGAAATTATATATCTTAGACTCTTATGGTAAAAATGAAATATGAACCTATCCCCCAAAAGGTAGTTCCTCTAATACATAAGTGCATGCATAATTGCGATAAGCTCAAAATCATGAGTGGGGTAATTATTTTCATGTTGATGAATATATAGAGAGTCGTAAGCTACCACATGATCATCATATATAAGAAAAAAAAACCAAACCTTTACCAAAAGAATCATATAAAACCACATAGCCCTTACCAGGATCTGATAAGATTAGAATAGGAGTTGGTTTCATAATTAATTTCCTCTCATTGAAATAAGACTGACACTTTGCAACCCATTTGAATTTCACCACTTTTCTAGTAAGATCAATCAAAGTAGATTTCAACTTTTAGAAATAATTCATTAATAATCAATGATACTTATAAATCTTATGGAATATTTAAATCTCAAAAACATTATATGGCTCTTCCCAAGACAAAACATCCTTTATTTTCTCATGATTAACTGATAACCTGTGGTCATAATTCACATTCCCCAAGAACATTAATTCTTAGATCCAAAAACTTCATTTCAAAATCTTACAACACAAATGGTGAATCCTCATGAATTTCACAAAAAAAACTCAAATGGTTCTCATGTACTTTCTCATATCTTGAATAAACTAAAATATCATCCATGAAAACTACCACAAAGGTTTTGAGATATTCATGGAATATCTGATTCATTAAATCCATAAAAACTATTGTAGAGTTAGTCAAACCAAATGGAATCACAAGATATTTGTATTGTTCATACCTACTCTTGAGATCCATCTTGGGTATATTAGACTTATGAACTCTTTGTTGTTGATAACCTATTTAAAGATCAATATTTTAAAACAACCTTTCTACCTTTAACTTATCAAACAATTCATCCACATGAGATAAAGGATTATTTTTCTTAAACATTACTTAGTTAAAATTTCGATAGTCCACACACAATTATATTGAATAATATTACTTATAGGAAAAGTGAATAGGGGCTAAAAAAGTTAAAACACTAGGGAGGACAAAACTTTTTCCCACTGATCATCCAACAGAATCTTGAGCTCTTTCAGCACATCTGATTCCATACGATAAGAGGGAATCTAAATTTTTGGGTACTTTGAACCAGGTCAATTGTAAAATCTACATCCCTATCTAGAGGAAGACCAGATAAATCATGTGTGAAAACAATAGGAAAGTCCCAAAAAATAGTGGGAATGTAAAAAATAGAATAAACTTCATTGAGATCAACTGTTACATTTGATGAAAAACTCCTGAGCTCGGGGAGGGAAGGTCATGCATGACATGACCACATATACCAATATCCCAAAAACACCCATGATCTCCCATAATCCACAATAAATTTGACACTCTATTGATAAAAATCAATCTGACCACTATGATAGATAAGCCAATACATCCTGATGATGATGTCAAACATATCCTGTTTGAGAATGAGAAAATCCCATACTAAATCTGCATCATCTATCGATAGCGAACAAGATGGACACTAAAACCCGTCCTCTTTCGTTTTTATAAGAGGTTTCACTAACTTCATAACATATGACATTATCTACATTAGAAGTTTAATAGTATCAACAATACATGAAGATATAAATGAGTGGGAATCACATTTATCATATAAATAAATTACTACCGAATATTCAATAAAGATAGTACCTATCACTATCATTGGGTATGTATCTAACTCCACTAGAAACTCATCTACTTTGTGAAGGTGCTTCACTTCTAAGGTCTATCGATAGAGACCTATAGTCTTTAAGGCATCTAAATACACTATAGTAGGATTTCGAACTGACAATCTTTGACCATAATGAGGTGTAGACATAACCTGAAAAAAATGTTGTCGATTTACATAACATCCAAAAATGTTACACATATTTGTAGGTTCAGAATAAAAAATCTTGGTGTGTTCGACCTTTTCACGCTAGTAGCAATTAAGGGGCACACTACTCACTAGAACTAAAGGTGAATAGGAGGCATGCCATTGAGAACTACCTCCACCACCCCTGTAATGATCTTGACATTTACGCTTTTTCGTTTTGACACCAATAAATATTCCACTACGTCAAAGAGATGGGGTATAATAACCAACATTCAATTCCATATTCATCTCTTCTATCATTTCCATATCTATCATCTCCATATAAGTTTAAATCTTCGGTATTAATACCTGCAATCTTATATCCGGCTGCAAACCCTATAGGTACTTCTAAGCCTTCACCTGGTCATTCTTCACTACCTATGGAGAAAAAAAACTAGCCCCAGAAAATGATTGGTGTATGATAACACTAACCACTCTTCCTATAGCAAATAGTGGAACTCTAGAGACTTTTACATTATTAATAACTCTAGATAAAATTTTCGGAAGAATATAGTATTGAAACCCTTCAAATCCAATACCACATATCTATCCGCTTATACCATGTAATCCCACCATCACATGTTAGGATACTCAAGTATGAACATCACACACTTCTCCTTGATACTCTTATGTGTATCCAAGAATTAAAAGATCTAGTTGATCTTTTACAACCAACCCTCCACCTCTTGAGGTACTTTTTAACCCCTAAATGATGGTGGATTATCATATAAGAACTCATGTGATTGATACCTTTCTCCAGCAGCTCCTAGATTTGACTCAAAAAATACGTTCTAGACTTTTGGTATATTTTGATCAATTATACGAACTGTCCGCATGATATCCTCAATAAGATTTTGATCTATAGGCATATTCCCTTAAGGGGCATTTATTTCACCCTATTTGGGAACCCATGGAAGATGAATTGGAGGAATACCATTGCACACCAAAATAGATGAAATGATCACATAATAGAATAATCCTCGTTGAAGCCAAAAACATAATAAAAATAGATATTAAGATCAATAACTCAAAATAGGAGACACATATCCCAACATCATATGGTAACTTGATTATCATCATAGAATGAGCTGGCATGGCACTCACCATAACCTACCTCTCAAGTCCCAAAAATCATATCTCTTGCCTACCAAATTTCCCAAGAAAACTAATCTTGAAGACATCCCAGCTCTTATACAAAACAATAAGAACCCAAACTAGATAGCCTTTTGAATTGGTACCTGACCCAAATTTCCACAAAGCCGAAGGGTTTTCTTGATCCCCATAGGCTGGAGACTAGCACCAGGGAATCAAGAAACTAGAGGGAATGATTTCATAAAACATTAAGTAGAAAAAATGACATACACATATACATGATGGAAATAAATATCAGAAAACGAAATAGATATATATTTCAAAACAAAAACGAAGTATCAAAAGTGATACTACTAAAAAGTAACTAAACAATCTTTAAGAGAAATGTCTAAAAGTAATGTAAAACTATAACCAAAATAGAAAATCCATGTGATATTATGGGGGAAATCCCACTATCTCACCACTAGCTACCCAAAAATAGATGATAGAAATATTGCTACCTCACAGTGGCACCTTTCCATTCCCGCCATTGAAATACATACAATGGTTTATGCACCGTCTAAGGGGTACACCGGGTGTGATCTAATAGGCTTAGAAGGATCTCACCAAGGTGTTTTATAAAACACCTTGGTATAATAATTTGAAAATTATAAACATTAAATAAAAACAAGTCATGATTAATAGTTAGATAGTTTTTATATCAGAAGCATAGAAAAATATTTTTCTACTTTTTCCACATTTCTAAAAAAATCTGGGTAAAATAGTTTTAAAAATTCTATATACATTAAAGAAGTAAAATCATGTATCACATATCCTTTCAAATCAATGGTAGTAAAAAGTAAAATAGTTCAAGAAAAATTATAGGTAGTATCACGCCAATTATCACTACATGTAACGATAGTTAGGACCCTCATACATAACCATAGACAATCACATACACCAATTATCTAGATATATGCACTGAATCTAGAGAGAATAGGAAAACTCAAAAAAGTGAAACCCCCAACAGGTATATCAATTCCATATATAAATTGTCCTAGGTAGTATATGAAAACCCCATGATTAAACCCCGAGATGAATGGATGAAGCATATTACTAAACCTTCCACCTAAGTACCCAAGGCTTCCCATGTGCTCTATTTTCCAAACTATTTCATCAAAACCATTCAAATAAAACCATTTCAAAATGCTTCAAAAATACCTATTATTTTATCAAAACAAGGGTTAAACCATCTTTTTTCAAAAAACTATTTTCTCACACACACAAATCGATCGATCATTTATTACATTTAATTTATAAAAACATTTATCAAAACTAGAGTAATATAATTCGTCCAATATAAGCTGGAGATGGAACCACCAAACTCAAACTTGGATTGCATACACACAAAAATGGATCCCCTAATAAGGAAAAAATACAAAGAAAACAATGGAGGTCCTAGAATAAATCTTCACATCTCATAATAAATTCAACATGAAAACGGATTGCTGTAGAGGTTAGATAATAAATTACTTTAAGGAAACTCGCACGCCATACCACAACCACAACACAAGGGTTAGCCATCAGAGGAATATCATGAAAAAGATCTTGAAAGGATCAAGAAGATTATCATCAGAGATAAATGGATCCAATATTGAAACATAGTAGTGATACCTCAATCAATAACAATAAAGAATCAGAAGGATTACTCATCCACAAAATACAATACAACTATAATGGTGATCAATCACTAAATAGAGAAATATTAAAGGAGTGGAGGTCCCCAAAATAACCTCGGAGATCTAATAGGTTGAGAGGGATGATACCTATGGCAAAATGAAATAAAAAAATATTTGTATAGTTCCCTAAAAACAAAAATCATGAGAATTACATGGAATAAACCCTCATTTTATGTCGTGTAATCCACATATCCCAAAAACACTGAAAAAATGAGTAACCTGAGATTAAATATATGGATTTGATCATATCATGATTGTTAATATTTCAGGATATGTAAAACCTTTATTCCCTAAATCAATTCAATTTTATTCACATTACAGGATGTTAACCCGATTCATGACATGTAAACCTTTCACCCCTTGTACTGGTTTACCTTATCAGCTCGATGACCAATACATGATGTGAACATTTTATATGGTGTAAAATAATTCAATATGTATAATCATTATATGGTGTGGGATCTTCCTAAAGATAAAACAAACACTAGATTCTATAAAAAATCCCAAATCAACACTGGTGTTCTTCGAACTTGGGAAGAACCATGCAAAGCCTTTAATATATTTATACCCTAACATCATTAATTTAGAAAAACATACATCCCCAAAATTTAGGTCATTTACCTCGGAAAACACTCTACATAATCAGGAGTCCAAAAACACACCTAAATAAAGAGGGAGATGAAATATATATAAGAAAAACCTGAAAGTGGGTAATGGATCATTACAAGTCCCCCAGCATGCAGGTAGTCCTTTTTCAGAAACATCATTATTATAATTCCTATAATGATCTCAAATTGTAATAACCCATGATTACCTCAACATCAAAGGTAAGATAAGATAAAATGGTTACCAATAATTTAATAAAAACCTATTTATTATTATTATATCAACATCGATCACATATTAATTTTTATCCTCCCCCAATTATGTGTTTTCCAAGAATTTTAACTTTTCACTAAATCAATTTTCCTTATCATCTGTACCATTATACGTATGATTTCAAATCCTTAAATAAAAAGTACCATAGTACAATCCTTAGTTATTTTATAAATCTTATAATCATAATATCAATGATAAAATACTCCTATAATATAATTATTGAACCTAAACACAAGCACATTAATCAATACACTTCATTTTTAGTAATAGCATAAGCCTTAACTTGATCCCTAAACTTATTTTGAGTTATATTCCCTTGATGACATGGGAATTCATTTGAATAGTTCCCCATATCCTTATAGTTAAAATATTACACATTGGTAGATTATTTCATTCCCTTGAAATCATTAGAATTGTGTCCTTTCTCTCTACACATGTAGAAAACTCACATTCCCTTCAAGAAAATGTCATAGTGCTTCTATCCACAACTGTCACATGGGGGGAAATATTTTTTTCCATTATTCCCTTTATCTATTTTATCTACACCTTCCTCTTCTTATCTATCTTCTCTTAAAATCCACAATACTTGTATAATTATTTATTTTCCTTTATACTAAATGATACTATGACCTCACATGATGAGAAATTTTATTATATTAGTGAACTTAAATGAATTGTATTAAACCCATAAAAGAAATGGTCAATTATTCTCTTTGTATTATGTATGTAGTCTATAGCATGTCCTTCTAACCTTGAAAATTTGGCTTCATACTTAGAATCATTTTTATTCTCATTTTATTTTAGACTCGTCAATTGTCTCTCCATAAATAATCATTACCCATGAGGAAAATAATTTTCCAAGAATAGAACCTTTAAATCTTTTCATTCCATGCTTTATATTTCTTCTCCATCCTTAGTTTCTTTCATCAATGGCCACCATTAATCTGAATATCCTAAGAGATGATAAACTACCATGATAACTTCCTCCCTTTCATTGCTCCCAAAATAAAGAAAATGTCTTCTCTAGGGAACTTATCCATTGATCAGATAAAAATGGATTTGTAGTCCCATTGAATGATTGTGGTTATTGATTCATAAATTGGTATAACATTTTCCCACTACATAGTAGATTAATAGGATGCATTATAAAGGAAAAGTGATTTCTCATAACCTAATTAATTTTCCCCAAAATGGATATAATTTGATTAGTTCTAGTTGTAACTCCATCTTCATTATCTTAACCAGGAGGTAAATCCATACATAGTGTATGTGAATTAAAAGTATTTCCATTCCTTCTACTGGGTTCCATTTCTAAACAATGGAATACATGAGATTAGATTATATAATTTTTAAATATAATGTATAATACCAAAAATAGTGAAACGCTTAACATAAATTGAAATATTTATGCATGGATAATCTCATAATCAATATCATTATTTATTTGGAAATTTTTTAAAATCATAAAAAAATAAAATAACTTATAATGGTTTGTAAAAAAATGTGAATTATTTAAATCACATCCCTCTGAAGTGTCAAACCAGTTTCATAGTAAGTCTCATTAGCATGAGCCATTTAATTATCAATTTAATACCAATGTTCCTTTTTGAGTTATTACCCCTAAGAACATCTATACTAGAACTACATCTATTTATAGTATTCAGGCAAGGATTTATTCCTAGATAAATAATATAATATCTTCCTCTCAAAAAATTTATGATGATATTATATACTTGTCCTAAAATTAAATATTAGTATTATGTTCTCTAAAATATGTTTTATTAAATCTAGATATCATTGTTTCTATTAAAAAACCTTTGATACCAACTATAAATACCATGACCCTAGTATCCCAGAGTCGACGGTTACTTTATTACATTCCCATAAGATCCCAGGAATCGCATCCTAAAGGACCAGATGTTTTATTAGTCTTGGTAAACAAGATAAATGCTTTAAATTCACATTATAATTAAAAATATAAAATACATAAAATGTTTTTTTTTGAGAATGACATATTTCAAAATAGCATATCCCAACATATCAATCATAAAACACTTCTTAGTATCCAAGTGAAAATAAAACACAAGAAAGGGGTGAGATCAGATTATCAATAAGGGTATGAGTATAGTGGAATATATCATGAAAAATAAGCATAATAAATATGGAAATTTAAATAAATGTTTTATGTTTTTGATGGATTGTAATACTATAAAAATATAATTAAAATCATTCACGATAAAAGTAATATTTTTTACTTTGAAAATATTTTTAAACTTAAAGTTAAAAACATATTTTTAGAATACTTTTCCTTGAAAATAACCTTTTAAACATATATATTTAGATTTAAAACATTTATTGGTCATTAAAGTACAAATTTCTTACTTTCTATACATGTTAAAATGAATATTCCTTTTATATTTTTGATAAAATCAAAATGGGCCTTATTTAGAAACTGATATGAAGATTCCTTTCAAAAAATTTTGTAAAAATCCAAACATTGGTAAAAATTTCTTTACTAAATCATATGGAAAATTTTAAAAAACTTTTTTAAATTTTTTTGAAAACATGGTTATGGAATAAAACATGATTTTTGACTAAATAGAGAAATAAAGTAATTTTTTCTTAAATTCATAATCATATTAGGTACCAAAGATATGAAAAATGGTACAATTACTTTAAAATTTTCATGAATAAATAAATGAGAATAAATTATATTGATTTTTAGATATAAATATAAAATGATACTCCTAAGGGGGACTTAAACATATAAAATATTTAATAATAATGAGATTCTAAAATAAACCCTTACCACTTTGGTAAATTTGGAATCATAATCCCTATGAAAGAAATAACTTAAAATGAAAATTTAAATACCATTAATAGAAATAGATCTATGATATAAAATATCAAAAGGATAATCATATACACCACTCAAAGGAATAAGTGATGAATATGGCATATGTCTCACAGAAGTAAAAATGAGATGAGAAACCCTTACCTCCAGTTTAACATCAATAATATGTGTCTACACCTCATGTAAAATAAATATAGGTTTATTATAACTATATAATATAACTATAATAATATATATCAGACCATATATAATTTACTTATGGTATTTTATCTCTTTTTCATTAACAAATATTTATTAAAATCACTTTTTCTAGTAATAGAAGCTTTGTTTTCCATTTATGTTTTGATTTGGAATTTTTTATCCTTTTTACTTCTATCATGGTTCCATAATATAAAAAATGGTAACCATAATATAAAATTCATATATCTAAATTTTATATGAATTTATATTAATCCATAAAATTTATAGATAGAATCTAGACTACACCATTCATGGAGACAGTAGATCATATGTATATAAGAATGTTGGTTCCATTTTTTCCTAATTGATGGAAAAAAGGGAAATAAATATTAATTAACCATTAAAATTTAATTATTATTTCATATATATTATTTATATAAATCAAATACATCTTTATTATTGTCCATGTAAAAAAATGACAAATATTTTGTATCGCTATGTGGAGGCGATAGTCCACATGTACACATGACCAACATTATTATTTTCCGAAAGATTGAAAGGTGAGAAGTTTGATGTGATATTATATTTATATAGGTATTTTAGTAAGTGAAAAAAATAATCACATCAATTCACGAGGCGATAGTCTGTCATACACCCGAGCGACGTTATCGTATCCACCATGGAATGGAAAGTAATAATTTTATATGTGATTTTATTATTAAAAACTTATATTAATGTAATAAATATCCCATATATAAGTTAAAACCATCATTATATACATCCTTGAAAGGTGATGAAGGAAAATGAAATACATTTGTTCACGAGGTGGTAGTCCTCCATACACATGATCGATGGTTTCAATTTCTATTTGATGGAAGTGTAGTTGGATATTGGTAATTATCTTAAAATAAATATCTCATTATATTGGAGATTTTATTTTTATTATATTATCATATATTAAGAATATAAAAAGGATTTATAAGAAGAATTAAAATGAAAACTCATAGTTAAAAACTTTACCTCTTCTTCTGGGAGCCTCTTTAGGTCTATATCTAAATCATTATTGGGAGGAATTAATAAAAAAATTAATCTAGGATGTTGGATTGGAATAGTAATATTTTTTTGTAGGTATTGGATGAACCAAATGGTTTTTATGTGTGAATAGGGGCGGATAAGGGTGTCCTTTTATAAGTGGAGAGAGGACAGGTATGAAATTTTTTGAAAGGATAAAGTGATACCCACATTATTCTCATTACAAAAGCATCCAAAATGGGAAATTATATACCCTTATAGGTTATAAGGTCTAAATATTTTCATCTAATCATTATTATAAAATTTCAAATCATTTTTAACACTCATCTTCTTACTTTAACTCCCCAATAAAGTCATTTTTATCTTTACCATGGTAATTAGTTTTTATAGTTTTTACACTTCATTATTATAAAAAATCAAGTTGACCTTATTAAATAAGATTAATAATTATGATTCAAGAAATCGAATCCATTTTTAAAAACTCATTTCACATAAAGTGTAGAATTCAATTTAAAATTAAACCTGCATACACATCAAAAAACGGTTCTCCCAAAGAAAAACTTTCAAATTTTTAAAAAAAATTTATATCAAAATTCAAAAATAAATTGATTCAAATGAACTAAATTAGTTAAATTTTAAATTAATTGAAATAATTTTACATTAAAACCAATTAAAAGTGTAATTTAACTCATTAAATAATTTAAATGAAACGGTTTTTTGCAGTAAAAATCAGTACACTTCACTATCCATCAAGAAATTAATATTTTTAGAAATATAAAACAAATTAAAACAATGATAATTTTTTAATTTAAATTAAAAAATTTTTTTTTATCAAATAAATTTTCTTAAATTTCTAAAAAAATAAATTTTAAATTATGTGTGCAAAGTGTTACTAAACTGTCTTTTAAAGAAATACGTATTTCTAAAAACATGTATTTTTCTTTCAAATGATTATTATTTTAATTATAATAAATATATAATGATTTAATTTATTTTATAAATGTGTAAACAATATAATTTTTATAATTTATCTAGTCCTATTTATACTCTCCAACTTAACTAATATATTATAATGGTCATGTTTAAATAATAATATTTTAATATAGTGTTGCATTTCGTTTAAACCTATAATTATGTGCATTGTAAGATATCAAAGAGAATAAATTTATTTAAAAATAAATAAATCATAAAGTATTGGTGTTTTACATTCTCTTCTAATCATGGTGTTTCATGTCATATACTCTATTGAAGATGATTTTTATCTTTTATAATCTCAAGGCATTACACTTCGAGAACCCAACATCTAATAATAATTTTATTATTATTGTTTTATTGGAGCACTCATGTCTTGTGGATAAATAAATATATTAATATTTATTTAGATTATATTTAATATATCATTCTTAATGGACCCGTTAACTCGGTCCGTGTTTCCTCGATATTTTCCAAACCTAAAATAAAAAATATTATTCATTCAGTAAATATATAAATATTTATGATATTTAATTTTTTTAAAATAAATTTTTATTTTAATATTCCACTCACACATAAATATGTTGACGAAATATTTAAATCAATAAATCTCAAATAAATATTATTCTTTATTTTAGAGAAATTTTTGTTATTATAATTAAATTAAAATAGAATTTAATTGAGTTCAATTGAAACACTAAGCGTGTGACCCTATAAGATTATTTCTCAGTGGAATTATGTGAGTCCACCTCAAGTCCAATGTTAGTATATATAAACATATAAAGGAACCCAATAGGAATAATTTAATGTCGCAACATTCAAAACCACATACAAACACTCAAAATGTAATATAATCTCTTTTTCAAAATATCTCACCAAAGAAAATTGCATACTTGTGTCATCAAACTATATATTTGATATATCTGTCTTTTACATCCAAAAACAAGATCGTAAGCACACCATGGCCATAAAATTTAGTTCGACGGTTTCATTTTTATTAAAGGGTCAAGATATTAACTTTCATATATATGGTATATATAAATACTTCCATGACTTATTCAGTAACAACATAACATTCCTAATGCATCAAATGTACCCTAATTCACGTTAATATATAAATTCATGTTTTTGGTTAGTACATCAAAGTACATGAGTCCTGACATGTATGTGAAGGAACTTGAGGAACAGCAGAAGCATGAAAAATAAGAAATTTAAAATTTTCGTTTCATATTCATCTTAAAAACTATATTCACTAAAAAACATTCCCTTATTTCTTATAGGACCACATGTAATTCAATTTATTCATGAAAAATAAAATCAACTGAAACCATAACTGGTATCTTGTTCATTTGAAATAAATGATTTGATTCACTCACCATCATCATGTCAGGGATCAAAGGCACTAAGCTAGTAATTATATAGATCATCCACACCTTCAACAAATCTCCAAGATCATTGGTTTATGATTCCCAAATTCTATCATGGGAAATTGAAGAGTTTTATGTCTTCCCTTAGATTGCGTGAAGAACGTGGACTCGATCGAGAAGACGGAATTGACCCAACCTCATTATTCATTTGGCTTCTCAATATAAACATGGTAGATATGAGGGTACAACTCTCAAATTCATTCAAATTGTTGATATACCTTTTCTAGAGTCTAAAATTCACTTATATTTTTAGGTTACACTTTTCAAAATTGTACATTGGTCCATGGAAACTAATAACACTTGTTTTAGACCCTTACACACATATATGACTTAATTAAACATTTCATAAATATCACAAATATTTTATTACTCACTTGTAACATTTTAAAATTCTATGTGATAAAATATAAACCTTAAACATAGATCGTATACTCCCCGAATAATTTAAAGAACCTTAAAAGTGTTGTGTTCATTCGAAAAACTATATTTTCTCATATTCACTTTTATGATCAAACAACTTGTTAATACCTGGAGAAATAAATTCAATCATAATTATTCTAAAATTTAATAATATAATTGAATTATCTTACTTTTTCTCTCTCACACTCATTCATTCATTTGACCAACATGTGGGACTCACTTCATCCTAAACTCCTATTCATCTAAATAGGTGGAACTTGTTGATACACATAGTTTGTGACCCTCTAGATCCTTATCTCAATAGCATTGATTCCAAATCACAAACTAAGAGTGGATTCTAGTAACCCATCATAGCCCATAAGGAGATAATGAATTTCATACATATAAATACCACTTATGAACATAATTTCTATAATATAATATCTTTGTCTCGTGATATCCTATAAAGTAGTATGCACACTTGTTTCACCATGATTTTGATGATTTACATATTTTGTGACCTTATTGGACATACTTTCCTTCTTGTACTATGGCTATGGACTTAATGAAGGTACTACCATCCTTTTTAACCTAGGCCCCTGAGATATCTCTTCCTTAACTCATATGTTAAAAAATTTATCTTGATCATTCAACCAATGTCATAACACCAAAGACACGCCCAACACAAGCTACCTTACCACAAATTCAATATCATGTTTTTTCCGTACATCAAAGTGCATGATAAAATGGTGAAAATTTATAATGATCTCAATTCAATAGGAAAATTCATGTGTTTATAGATAGGAATAAACAATGAAACATGAAAAATATGGTGAATGTATTAGCCAGTCAGCACTCATGATCTCATCTACTCAAGTTCACAAAGTACTAACTTGATGAGAAGAAGTATTAGTGCATGTGATCCCTTAAAACATAATAGTCGAACATCATCTATGTCCCATAAATTTGATGTATCTAGACTATATATCATATTTTTAATAATACTGTCATAGTATTTCAAGGTTATCATTATAGTTGGGAACTGCTATAACCTTTTGATACTACAGATACTATAAGGACATTACCATATTAATAGTGGATGAAAAAGTATCAAAATTATTATGGTAAGAAGAAGAAAATGTATATATAAAATATTATACATGTAATGGTAATCAAAGTATATAATGTATTTGGGTCTAGGGAACCCACTAACAACACTCTGAATTTTACTAGAGCCAACTAATAACAATTATCAACTCAGTAGCTCTCACATGAGCATTAAAATTCTTCTTAGATATGGGTTTAAATAGTGGATCAGTCACATTATCATTAATGGATACTATATTAAATATGAATTCACCTATCTGAGTAAAATATCTCAAGACATATAACTTCTAAATTATATTATTTTTCATTTGTTATGACCCATGATCCTTGGACATATATGCTTCCATAGTATTATCATTGTATACTATAAAACATTCTACACTGTTAGGTATAACACCAAAATTGGAAACAAATTTTTGTATCCAAACTACTTTATAATCTACATTGAACAACACTATATAGGAATATTCTACTATAGAATCGATGAACACTGACTTTTTTGATATTCTCTATCTCATTGTACCATTATTTAGGAAAAATACATATCCTAACTATTATTTTAAATCATCATGATTTATTTGGAAGCTATAATCAATGTATCCCCTCATGAATAGATCCTCATCTCCTCCACACACCAAGAAAATATCCTTTTTATGTCTCAAGTACTTTAGGGTTGTTTTTACAGCTACCCAATTCATATCTAATGGATTGTATTGATATATTACAATCTTGATTAAATAAAAGGAAATATTAAACCTACTACATAGTAGGGAATATGTGATAGATTTTTCTACTAAAGCATAAGGAATTATACTCATTTTTTCATTCTCCACAATTGTTTGTGGAAACATTTTCTTGGAGAGATTAATTCTATGTTACACTGATAATAATAATAATCTCTTTGATTGTTCTATATTGTACCTTTTGAGAACCTCATAAATATATTTACATTGAATTATCCAAATCATCCTTTGAGATCTATCTCAATAGATCTTGATCCCTAGAATATTGGCTGCTTCACATAATTCTTTCATAGAGAAGAATTCATTTAACCAATTCCTCACATACTATAGGGATTGCACTTAATTTCCCATTAACAATATTTTGTCAACATATAATACTAAGAAAATGATGCGACTCCCACAAACCTTATTATTGATACATGGTTCACTTTCATTATTATTAAAACAAAATTCTATTATGGCCTCATCAAAATAAACATTACATGATTGTGATTCCTGCTTCAATCCATAAATGGATCTCTACAGCTTTGTTAATTCCTTCCAAATGGGCACCTAAAATTCTATAACTGATGAAATACCCAAAACATGGGTATTATTTTCTCTATAAAAAAGGAAAGGAATGTGTAAAAATAATTCAAATCACATAAATTATATAGGGATACACAATCACATAACCGTAGGAAGTTCATGTGAATAGATCATGTGTTGTGCATGATCTGCTTATGGTCATACGAGGAGCCTCTAGAAAACCATATTTTTCTTGTAGTGGTGTCTATAGAAATTTATAGTCATGCTAAGTATAATAGAATAGCTCCTATGATCATGATACTTTTAAATTAATAGATGTTCGATGATCATCCAAAACCCCTTATAATATAAAGGATGAAAAAGTTGGAAGCTTCATGTGATGGAGAGTTGTGTTGGTATTCATGTGATATACTTATGCAATTTTCAAAACCTCATATATCCCCTAGTGAAAATTCAACCTTTTAATGTAGGAAAATGTTATAATGTCATCTTTATCATGAAAAGAACCTTAGACACATCCACTCGATCATGTGATTCCCCATCAACTCTGTAGATAAGAGGATGGATTGTCCATGACAATGCTCACACACCTTTATGATATCCCTTATTGGTCATATGATGCATGGATGTAAAACCAATGGGAATAGTTTATAGGTATTGTAAAATAAAGGATAAAAGGTTGAAAATGGTGGAAGCCAATCATGAAGGGAAGATACATTTTTTCATGTGAGGGGGTTAGGTTCTTCATTTGAAAAACCATATTGATATCATGAGAAGCCCTTGACAAGCCTCCTTAATCTCATGAGAGGCCCCTGAAAAGTCAATGTGATCTCATGAAAGACCTCTAACAATCCTTCTTAGTATCGTGAAGGACTCCAGACAAGTCTTCTTCGATAACGTGAAAGCCTTTACTCATGCGTCTTGATCTCATGAATACTATAAGACATGTTGGATCAATAGTTTGATGTTCATTTTAAATGGAAACTAGATAATGATAAGTACCTTTGATAAGTCACATGTCAAATAATTAGATATATGATATATCATTCTTGCAGTCACTACTTATCATGTGACACCTTTGATGACCTGTGGAAGGATCATGCGAAGTGAGTAATGTGATAATCCCTCCATCGACTCTAGGTCATATCAGTAAGATGTGCGCCATGAAAGGTGGAATATAACTATGGTGGTGAGGCCAATAAATTCCTACCTATTGGCACAAAAAATGGACAATAGATACACATGAAGGTGACTACTCCCATGGTATCATAGAAAAATAGACTTCTAAAAGTGGAAATCATGAAATTGTAAGAGACTTCCACCAGGTAAAATTATAGGAATGACCTAAGAGATCATGTGGAATGAATATGTGTTTCATAGCATCACTATATATATCACATGAAGAAATTACATCTAACCATCCAGATTATGTGAAGGATTTTTTTTATGATGGCTGGATCACATGAAATCTAAACAATTTCAGGCTTGAAAATCATTAAGTCACGTATGAAAAAAGGACTGGAAAAATAAGAAAGACTTGTGTGAAGAAGGATATGTTATTTTTCATGATAAATAATCATGTGCTCCTCATAACCTAACCATATCAAACAGCAACACCAACACATTTCACCCAAGTATTGAAAATTCCTCCATACATGTTAACCAAGCCATGTGATTCCCTAAGGACGTGTCACTCAAGTCTTGAAACTCCCTAAGAACGTGCCACCCATGTCTTGTGAAGTCCTCCAGACATGTCACCGAGGTCTTAGAAATTCCTTTATAAATTTCAACCTAGTCATGTGATTCCCTAAGTATATATCACCCAATTCATGCAAAGTCCTCCAGAAATGTTGATATGATAATTTTCATGTGAAGGCTATGAATGTGTCCAAAGAATAATTGATAGTCGTGCAAACGTTTCCAGATAAGTTCCTATAATCATTTCACTTTTCAATAAATAGACACCTAACAATCATATAAACCACATTATAAAATAATGTTTGAAAAATTCATAAGCCTCATATGATGGATAGTTATTTTAGTATTCATCTTGTGTACTTATGTGATCTGCAAGACCTCACAGATCCATCTAGAGACAATTCAACCTTTTCACAGGAGAAAATGTTGTCATGTCACCTTCATCATGTGAGGGACCTATAAAATTTAGACTAGATCATGTGATGCCCCATCATCTCTACAGATAATTGGATATATTGTCCATAATAATGCCAACACTCCATCATGAGATCCTTTATTGATCATATGATGTCCATATATAAAATAAATGGTAATAGGTTAGAGGTCTTGGAAAATAGTGGATAAATGGTTGAAAACACATAAGCCTCTCACAAAGGGAAGATATGTTGTTTTCGTGTGAAGGGATTAAGCACCTCATTTGACAAGTCAGTTTGATCTCATGATAGGCCCCTAAAAATCCTTCTTGATCACCAGAGAGGCCCCTGAAAATCTTTTATGGTCACTTAAAAGCCCTCTAACAAGCCATCTTTATCTCATGAAGGAATTTAGACAAGCCTTCTTTGATCCTGAAAAATATTTTATACATGAATATTTATCTCTCAAAGACTTTCAGATATGTCAACTCAATGGTGTAAAGTTCATTTGACATGGAAACATGATTATGATAATTCATTTTGATAATACATGGGTGCAGTAAGTATGGTGATGAAAGAGAATTATTGCATTCATTTCTTATCATGTGATGGCTTGGATGACCCACAGTAGGATTGTAACACCCTGATTTTTTATGAAAAATATTCTTTCTAATTTCATTAATGTCTTGTGTTGTACGTTACACCAAAAGGATCTTGCACAACATGCATCCCTTACTTGGATTTCATTACATGCATTAAAGACCTTCCTCGATAGTGTGTGTAGTATGCAATATCAAGTTTCACTAAATGAGATATTATTATAATATTATTATGAACTAGCCATTATGAATAGTAATACCCACTTTTTTAAATTTTATAAATTTTATCTTTCAAAATGGAATTCATTTTTTGATTTTTAATATCGAAATTAGCTTAGGGTAAAATTTTGGTACTTTTCGGATAACTTTCATATTCTGATTAATAGTGAACATAACTAAATTTTAATTAAAAAAAACTTTTTTAATCAAAATAATTAATAGTGATAAATTATTAATTTGAGTGGTTTTAAAGTATATTTAGAATATATTTTTACCACTTAATACAATGTTGTCCATTGGATATAATTTCACATTTAAACTCGACATAAACAAGTGTCAATCTTTTGATAGTTATTATCTTTTAAAAACATGCTATTTGTTTTGATGACGAGAATTAATTTTTAAATTAATTAATGCAACTGATATGTTTTTAATTTGGTAAAATAGACATTATTTTGGAATTCATAATATCAAATATAGCTTAGGCCTAATTTTTGGTATTTTTCTGGAAACTATCATTTTTTAATGAATAGTGAAACCACTAAGTGGTAGTTAAAAAACTGAATTTTTCATAAAACTTAATTTTACTACTTCTGTGAATGGAATTTTGAAAATCCTAGAGACACGGTTAATATCAAGGACTAAAATGTGGTTCAATGAGATGAAAATATTTTTTCGTGAATAGTAACTTTTTACTTTTATTTACCACGGTTAAAAGTAAATAGGATAATTAAGGGTAAAAATGATATTATTATTACCCTAAAAAATGTCCTAATTCTATTGGATAAGTGTAATTAGACCAGAAACAACATTAGGAATAAAATATGACCATTTAGGCCCACTTGGATTAGATTAGGACATTTAATATTAATTTATTTAAAGAAAGGATAAAATAGTTAAAATCAAAGTTTAATAAGTAAATAATTTTTAATATAGGGTTATACATAAGCTATATTCTACTATAAATATTAATTATAATGATAAAAATATTACCTACATAATCGTATTTTATTTATAATTTTTATACATTAAATAATTTAATTTATATATAACACAAAGATGATGTAGTAATTATCTTATTAATGAAATATTGACATAATTGATGTTATAAACACACAAAGAAATGTAATTTGGGACTTTTTATGAATTTAACTAATTTTATATGTTAATATGATATGTTAGTTTTGATTTAATTAACTTTTTTGAACTAATAATTCTGTTATTATTTTCACAAAAATCAATTACCAAATATTGTCAAAATTGATATAAAATAGTTCTTAAAACAAATATTATATTATTAATTGTTATTTTATTCCTAAAAATCTATGGTTCGGAAAAATGACTTAGATAA
This sequence comes from Viscum album, assembly GCA_963277665.1. Classification (NCBI taxonomy): domain Eukaryota; kingdom Viridiplantae; phylum Streptophyta; class Magnoliopsida; order Santalales; family Viscaceae; genus Viscum; species Viscum album. The sequence continues at coordinate 1,403,255,585 of OY728164.1, read as the reverse complement.
GGTTATATATATTATTAATAAACAACTTGGGGTTCGTTTGGCTTGTTATAGTATGTTTATTAACCTTAAAGTGTAAGAAAACAAGAAGACACGGTAAAAGTAAAATTATTTAACTTAAGGTTAAATCTAAATGATAAGGTTAAAATAGTAACCTAAACTTGTCTAAATTCTATTGGATTAAGGGATTTATACCCATCCCCACCTTATATTCTAAATAACTCAATTTTGAGCTATTAAAAACAGAATATGACTTTATAATAAAATAATATTTTTAGTTTTTTCAAAGGTGCCCCTCTCCTCCCTTATAAAAGGGCACCTCCTCCCTCTCTTCCTCACACCACTTTGATCCTTCATGCTCAGCCAAACCTTGACAAATTAACTTCTCCACTTCCCTAGAAACATCCTAGAGTTTCTGGTCTTCTTCATAGACCAATTTTACTGACCTAAGAGGAGGTCTCAAAGAGGCGCTTCAAAGAAGAGGTAATGTCTGTTACCGATTCTTTCAACTTTATTTATTCTTCCACTTCTTCTTCTTTAGTTGTTTCATTATGAAGTAATAACATCAGTATAAATCATATACTGATATGTTATTATAAGTATGAAACAACCCTATTTCACCATCTATCCATCCTACGGAAAACAAAATCACCACGCGTGCGTACGTACGGAATACCGTCTCCACGCCGTGGTGAAATCTATTTTTTCCACCAACACCTTACATGGATGGGTATAATGGTGTAAAGAATAAATATATATTGTTATTATAACATCATACTGATTCTGATATATTATACCATTCACACCAATTCTATTCAATAATTATGGGAATGATATCATCGCTCCTACGTACGTACGGACTACCGTCTCCACGACACGATGAGATTCATTCTCCATGTTAACCATATATGAATGATCATAAAGTTTATATGATGAATAATAATGAAATATATGAAATAATAATGCTACTAGATTTATGTATATATATATATATATGTATGTTATCTATTTAGTTTCATTCAATTCATTAAGGAAACGAAAACAGCGTTCTTGCGTACATACGGCCTACCGTCTCCATGAACGGTGTATTTCATTACTTTTATCGATATATAATATATATATATATGTATATGCTGAATATATATTACATATAAATCATGTTTTACATTCTGTAATTATGTAAATCAGGATATAAGTAATAATATTAAGAACAACCAGTCGAAACACGTACGATAAATGAAACGATTTTACCCAAAACACTGCTTTTACATTGAATTTACAAAAGAATGGGTAATATAAAGTCATAAGTGAACTATATATGATATCATAACAATGAATATGATTCTGTAATAATTCAATGACATTATTTAAATCAATATACATGAGTTTCGGATACGTACGAAGCATATCAGACTTAAGGTAAGGGATAATTGTGCAAATCTCATTTGTATCTGAGATTGCTTATTCGTAAGTATTTACTTGGGTTATTGCTATCATCCATGTCCATGTTTTATAAAATTTTATTCATGTATGTTTAAAGTCCTTTTTAACCATTTGACTTTTACCCCATGGTATGGAAGGAATCTTTCTTTTATTTACCCTACAAGGTACTTTTTTACCTTTCCGATGAAAGTACGAGAAGAATGTTTTTTTAACGTATACGGCATGAAAGGATTTTTACGGTTTTATAAATCCTTATTTTCATGAATATTACTCCAAAATATTTCATGAATATTTTCAACAAAATTCTTTTCTTTTAAAATTGCATGACATTTTGTGAAAATAAATTTATTTTGAAGAAAAAAAGATATTTTCCTCAAGAATTCATTTCAAGTGTTTTATCAAAACCATTTTCATCTAAGATGACATTATTTCACATGTGTATGTTTCAAGTATAATGTCTCTATGATTTACATGGATTCACTTTTCTAATGATGAAATGATTTCCAATTTTTTGTATGGATTACATTATAATGGAATGATGTTTATGAAACCCATTTTATTCTTGGGTTATGATGAATGATTTATGTTTATGTTGTGGCACAAGTAAGAATGATTTCATTTTGAGATGGGTGGCACCTATATATCCCTCCAATTAATTGGGTAAAAATATTTATATATCATGAGATAGTCATGGATGGAACGGTAAGTTAATCTAGTTCAGTATTACAGGACTGGAACAAGGAGTGAACTCGATTCAGAAAGGGACTTTCTCCACTAAGATGGTATTGGCAGCAATGCCTTGGCTACTATGGAAATAATTACATGTGCTTAATGGATGCCACAATTACATGTTTTATTACCATTCTATTTTATCAAGATTTATTTTCCATTATGATCTATGCCTTATGTACTTCCATGTTTTATGATGTTGCTTAAGATTTTGATGTTTAAAAATTATGTTCAGGTTTTTAAGTTCAAATGTATAGGGTATGTTTTATTTTATCCATGCTTACCATTACTAATCATTTGAGCTCACCCTTTTTATGTTTTACTTTTCCCCAAGATTAAATGAAAGTTTTAGGGTAAGGAAACAAAAAAGTCTAAGATCGTTATGGGAGATGTTGAAGATCTTTCACCAAGATTAGAAGATTACGTTCTGAGTTTCCAAAGGCACTAAACTATTACAGTCCTTTGGTGTATATTTTTATTATGTATTAAGTATTCCTCAAAAGTAATGTAATCTCCATGTACGTCAAGATTCAGGTCTCTACAGTTGGTATCAGAGGAAAGGTTTAGTCAACCTTTGGAAAATAGGATGTGAAAATATTAGTGAGATCCCTAGAGATATTTCTAAGGTATGTCTAGGGATGTCCCTAAGGATAAGTATATGTATAGGATATAGTCCTAGAACTACAGTAACGATCTTAGAAATTAACCTAAGATGTTAGATATTGAGGGTACTCCCCCTTTACTATGTTGTTTTCCCTAGCATGATTTTTACCTCTCACACTATTCTTTTTGGGTTTTGGAAAATGACTAGAAACGGGAAGATTCATGATAATGGAGGATATGATGGAAAATGGAATGATATTCTTCATGAGAAACAAAATGAAATGGTATTTGGAAGTCCAAACATCATTATTATGCCAAATCAGCAATCTCATAATATGATCAATAAACACAAATTTGGTAAGTTTCCTGACTCGGCTAATAATAGAAAGATGGAGTTTCATGATGATCATAGAGGAAAGAAAGTTCAATTTCCCATATGTAAATCATGTGGGAAGAGGCATCAAGAAGAATGTTTCAAAGGAACTGGAAGATGCTTTGGGTGTGGAAAATAAGGACACAAAGCCAGTAAGTGCAAACGAAAAGGTTCAGTTAACACCATGGACGAGGATAATAGTATTGCGATGACATAAACAATGGTTAAATGTTTTAAATGTGTAATGTACGGGCATTATGCAAACCAATTCCCTAAGAGAAAGTCTCATGAAGAGAATCAGTATGGTCGTATGGGTAATATTTATGTTGATGATGATGAAGAGACTAAAAATTATATGTGAGATGAAAGAATTGATGAAGCTCGGTCAATGGTTTAAGAAGGTAGTGGAATGATTACATGTTTATCAAGTGTAATGTTGTATAAGTAATCTCATGGTACTATGGAATAAAGAGACATCTAAGGATTGTTACTGTAACACCCCAGGTAAATAAAGAATATGAAATTTTAAATTTATCCATATTTGTGAATAAAATATTAATATTACTTTAAAGGGGATGCTTTGCTCGATGGTGTACCCAATACGCAACAACGAGTTTCTTGGGAATCTTACGTTGCACTCTAATAATAAAATAATATTATTTTAAATGGTAGTTAACGCCTAGCCGTTGTAATGGTGGGAATGAACAGAACTAACTATAAAATGGTTATATATGTTTGTCAAATATTTTTAATCTTTTCAATAAATTTTAGAGGATTAAAAATGCAAATGAATCTAGTTTTTAAGCGTAAACATTCTAATATTCTTTAAAAGGTCGATTAACCACCTTTTGATGGAGAACCCCTTTTAAATATAATTTTTGAAAATTTTATAATCTCTATTATTCAAAATAAATATATTATTTATTATTGGGTCTTTGAAATTTACCTTGGGTTAATTTTTGGTATTTTTCTGACAATGTTCATTTTTCAATGAATAGTGAAAAATACTGCATTTTACATCAAAACTGCTTTTTCATATAATTTAATTATATGGTTATATTATCTTTTTAATTTGTTTTAAAGTGTAATTAGAATATATTTTTACCATTTAATTCAATTATGGTCATTGGGATTAATTTCAGTTTGGAATTAGGCATAAACAAGTGCCAAACTTTTCATAAATATTGTTTCTAAAAAACCCGCTATTTGTTTTGACAACAGGAAGTTTTTTTAAATTAATTATTTCAATTTATGTGTTTTGAATTTGGTAAAATGAATTACATATTTGGAATCAGAAGGTAAAAATTATGTAATTAAGACTCTTTTGTTTTTGGACATTATGAATAGTAACGACGATAATTATCATTAATTATCTTGATTAATGAGTAATCGGGTAGTTAAAGAAAATAAGATAATATCATAATAATAAAAAAATGACCACAAAATGTGGCCTAAGGCTACTGGTTGTCTCATGGCCGACCATGGGATGCCTTGTTCCAAACTTGGGGGCCCCATGGAATCGCTTTTGTGAGAAAGTTACTTTTTATCTTTTTATTTTTAAAGAATGTTAAATGTAACAAAGGATGTATCTCCTAAGTAAAATATTTTTAATTTTGTCTAAATAACTTATATTTTGGACTATAAATATTCATTGGAAAGATAATACGATTTCCTACACCACAGTATTTTTTTATAATTTTTAAACATTAAATAAATTAAATTACTTATGACATCATGATGATGTAGTGATGACCTCATTATTTAACGATTTAAATAAAATGGAAAGATAATGTAAACTATAAGACCTACAAATGTACAAAACCTATTGGATTGGCGTATTTAGAACCCTTATCACCTTATACTCTAAAAAAATCAATGTAGGACCAATAAAATCCGAAAATCATTTGGAAATAAAGTTACATTTTATACCTTTCCAAGATTGCCCCTTCTCTCCTCCTATAAAAGGCCCCCAGCTCTACCTCTTTACCCACATTTCCAAAGACTTTGGAACGGACAACCCCTGATCATTTCATCTCTCCAAATCCTTCTATAACTCCTTGAAGCCTCACTTTGGTAAGAATCCTTTCCAATGAATCCTTTGATCTCAAATCAAACGATGTTACCCGATTTAAAGGTAATGTCTTCACTTGTGTCCTTTTGTTTCATTTTTCTTCTCCAACCACCTAAACTCTTTTTATTCATTTATTTTGTAACCAATCCAGTATATTAAATATAATAGGATGTTTTTATAAGAAGGATTCTAGCTACACTTACACACACCTACATCTAATGGTTAAAAAACATATTGTTTCCGTGGATGGCGAATTTCTGCCTCCCGAAATGATGATTGTTCAACATTCTTTTAACACATTCAAAGGTGGCCATTAATATGTCACAATATTTATATATTATATATAATATGTTTATGTTTTCCTTAAACTTCTGTATTTTTCATTTATGGCATACCTTTATGGTTTCCATTATGGGTAAACGTGATATCTTCATTTTAGGAAGTGCGGACTACCGCCCCCTCGAAGTGATTTGATTCCTTAATACCATATGTGGTACGTATAAAGGATATATTTAATGATATTATATATGATAACATACTGGAATTAAAATACTTTTATGTACCATTATGTTTTAATTCTATTAAATATGAAATAGAAATGGAAGTAGCGTTCATGCGTACGTACGGCTTACCGTCTCCATGAACGGTACATTTCATTACTTATCTCCAAATGTTATGTACTATTATATGTACATATATATAATGGATATATATGTAATATATTACATCTAAATTATGTTTATCATTCAGTAATTATAACATATATATCTCTCATTTTGTTTTAATTCCATTAATATGGCAAAAAAATGAAAGTAGCGTTCATGCGTATGTACGGCCTACCGTCTCCATGAACGGTGCTTTTAATCTTTTATCTCAAATTACAATGGAATAGTATAAAATTAATATATATAATAGATATATATGATATTTAAAACATGAATACTATTTTTGATATGATGTACCTATAACTACATGGAAAATTCTTTTCCAACAAGTTCAATTTTTACTCATGTACTGAACATCGACAAAAACGTCTGATACGAACTCACTTTATTAACCAATTATTATAACATTATAATATTTGATATGAACTGAATAATAATATTTAAAGGAGGTCCTTAGGAAATTATAAATTCACCAAATTTTATTATTCAGGAGATTAAAGAACGATCGAGTAATGTCGGACACGAGGTAAGGGATCTTAGTCCTCTCTTTCTTTTTAAGTACACTCTTTTATGTCATTCTGTTTAAGATAATATTTATTATGATTGGTATGTAATTTTATATTACTCCTACTGTAATTTTTATGTTCATATGGTGAGATACCCTATTTTTTCTCATCAATCCATTTTGGAAGTTTTGGGTGGCGCCGTTAGGATGCCGAATTTTCGTAAGAGATCCAGCCTCTCTCTTTCTTTTTAAGTACTCTCCTTTATGTCACTTATTTAAAGCTCCTCTTTGTTATATTGTGGGATGTTATTTTGTATTAATATTTCTGTAAACTTTATTCTGATATGATGAGAGACCCTATTTCCTCTCATAAATCCATCTTGGAAGTTTTAAGTGGCGTCGTTAGGCTGCCGATTTTTCGTAAGGGATTTTTCATCTCACTTTTATTCCAGTGACATTTATGCTACATTTTCCACTATTTCCTTTGAGTGGTGTATGTAATTCCAATTATTATACACTTTTTTTAGTATAATTTCATTTATGGGTATTTACATCTTCATTGTATGACCCTTCTTCCATGGGGTGTACTTTTCGAAAGTTACCAAACTCGGTAAGGGGACCTTTCAACCTCCTTTTTTTTAAAAGACTTCTTTTGTTATGTCTTTTAATTCACATAATATTATGTTGGGATTTGTTCTTATATATCCTTATTTATGTAAATTTTATGTCCAAGTGATGATATCCCCTTTATCTCTCTCATCAACCCTTTTTGTAAAATTTTATGTGACGCCGATAGGCTGTCGAGTTTTACCAAGGGAACATCTTAACCAAATTTCGATTTCTTTGGGTTCAACATGTAGTTATTAAATATGTCATCCTTTGAATGTGTGTGAATAACCATTGATTTTTTTACACTTAATATCTACTTATATAGGGTGTATTTATATTTGTCACACATAATTATGAGATTGATTTATCCTTAATTAAAGGATACCTTCTTTATAATGGATTTCATTTCATTTTACATTTCTTTTGATAATTCATTGTTGTTATGCACCAATTCACTCTTATATGGTGTGTATACTGTCCTTTGACATATTATATCATGAATCCCTTTATTCTCATGATATTATAATGTTCAGATTAAATGTTATTCTGCTAGTATTTGTATTCAAGAGTCTCTCATTTTGTTAAAAACTATTTTACAAAAATATCGTTTTAAATGTTTTAAAGATACATTATTCTAAATATTTATCTTTAATGTCCATGTTTTTGAAATGGTATTCAGTATTTATTTATATGGACATTAATGTTATAAAATTATAATTCCATTAAAAGCTTCAAAGTGGTATGGGACACTTTGATTCAAAAATCTCTTTTAAATGGTTTTTGAAAATAGATTGATTAACTCAATATCTGGGAATTACATATTGTGATTGAAAATGAAATGCTGTTATTGAAATGTTTATAATTTCAATATTTTATGTGTAATGATGGTACTTGGACATTTTATGGGTGGTTACATGATAAACCATATGACGGGTGGTGCAGTGAATTCCAGGACGGGTGGTTACGTTATAACCTCCAATGCATTGGGTATGGAAGTCGGTCGTATGGCTATTCCATTAAGTATGTATTGAAGTTGGCCGAATGGCTATTCCATTAAGTTATATGTGTGGAAGTCGAACTTATGGTTATTCCACTTAAGTATGTTAATGTCCCAAGTTACCTTTATATGTTATGTGTTCTTCATATGGGTTTTATGGTAATCCTTTGGTTACAAAAGGGTAAGTAATGATATTTTTTTCAGTGAAGAGTTTTTACTACTTCATGAAGGTGAAGGTATTACTTTGATAAAGTATACATGGTTTACTTTTTGTTTTGATTAACTAACAGTTTCCATTCTTTGTGTATCCCTTACTGAGCTTTTTATGCTCACCACAAGTTTTTTTGAAATGTTTTTCACAGGACTTAATGTGGAATAGGGTCAAGGATGGGATCAAGGGAAAGTCATGCTATCTAAAACATGGAACTAGACATGTTTCTTATTAAGAGTTTTTATTTCACGGAAACTTAGTGGAAGTGTCTACTTTGTAATCTTTTGAGATGTAATAGTTATGTCCGAATTCTCTAAAACTCTAAACCTGAAAAGATCCTCAATGTGAATTATTCATTTAATTCAATATAAAGTAAGTTTTAAGGCAGGGGCCTTATAGTTGGTATCAAAGGTCGGTTTAGATAACTTTAGAGGTTAGGGTATCCCCTAAGCATAAGTGACATTACCATAATCGTTAGGATTTCAGAAATAGTCCTAGTTTTAGATAAAGTGAATGAGTAAGTATATATTAGTGTTTATTTTCCTCATTAGTACATGATGGTTTTGTTGATATACTCACACTGACCTTTCTGTTTTTAGTGAATGGATGGATATAGCATGTACCAAAGAGACAACAAGTTTGAAGGACACTGTGGTGGTTCTCTGTTTAAGATACTAGATAAAATGGGGGATTCAATGAGGAAACTCATGGTTGTTCTAAACCAACTATCAAGGAGTCATGATCAACCACTTGAACCTTGGTATGTTCTGTAATGCATCATGTACGAGATGACCAATCTATGTGGAAGTTTAGGTAATAATTATAAATGTAACCATTAGATTTTATATGATCCTTACTTTTGAGGTAATTATGTGTTATTATATGATATGATGGAAAATGAAAGGCATTAGATAAACATGAGGATAAAATATGTTATGATTATTCTTAAAGATTTTATCTCATTGTTGGGAAATGTTTTAAGAATAATATAGTTTTGAAAAAAGAACAACACGCAGACTGTGTGACAACTCGTCGCGTCGGACAAAGCTGCGGGAATCGAACCCACAACTAAAGTGCAACTAGTATTTATCGCCTACAACTGGACTACGTGAAGTCCCTAGTTAGTTTGACTGATTATTTTTAGTTAGATGATTTTATGAATTAAGAGTAATTTGATTTTGGGTTATCTATGGATATTTACTAACCTATCATGGAGGATATGTGATTAGGTTAATTACTTTTCAATATGAGACATTAAGAGCAACTAATGTTGTTTGGAGATAAATGTTACGATTTAACTTGGAAGACTATGTGACTAAATCCTTAAAATATTTGGGTTTCAAACTTAGTTTGGTTTACTTTGAAGAATTTTATGGACAAATTGATTATCAAATGGTCCTCATTGAACATTGGGTTTTTTTGGACAAATTTTGGAGATTAAGAATAGATTTTCTTTTTATAAAGGGTTATCCTTTTCTAGATTATATGATCTTGTACTAACCTTTTTAGTTTTGGTTTTAGTTAAAGTCTAAAGACATGGGAAGTATATAGTTCTCTTTTTTGGATTAGGTGATTCTCTAGAAGATGATTATAGTACTCTTAATGTGAACAATTCTTCCTAAATACTCATCTTTTAGAGAAAATATGAGTTTGTGTAAGGAATCTAATAAAAGGTGAAAGTCAACATGATAAGTGATTATGTTTCCTTATGAATAAATTCCTCAATAAAAAGTAACATAAAACAAAAATTTTGTCTATTAACTTTTCCTACTGGGGAATCAAATACCATTTTACCCATCACAAGTTTGTGATTTTCTTGTGGTTAACTTTCTCCTAAACATGTTTTCTATCACTCTCCATCAGAACATGACCCTTTGTTTTTTTTCCTCCATGTCCATATTTTCATACTTGGAATCATAGTATGGGTTAACTCGGGTGACCTTTTTACTTACCTTTCTTTATTTTAAAGTTATTGTTTTACTGACTCTTGTTCCGGTGTGGGACTTTCAAGGATGTTTCCAAGTCCAATTTTAAAATTGCGAGGATGCAATTCCCAAAAGGGTGGAAGGATGTAACACCCCAAGTAAATAAAGAATATGACATCTTTATATTTATCCATATTTGTGAGTAAAATATTAATATTACTTTAAAGGGGATGCTATGCTCGATGGCGTACCCAATACGCAACAACGAGTTTCTTGAGAATCTTACGTTGCACTCTAATAATAAAATAATATTATTTTAAATGGTAGTTAACGCCTAGTCGTTGTAATGGCGGGAATGAATATAACTAACTAAAAAATGGTTATATATGTTTGTAAAATATTTTTACTCTTTACAATAAATTTTAGAGGATTAAAAATGCAAATGAATCCAGTTTTTAAGCATAAACATTCTAATATTCATTAAAATGTCGATTGACCGCCTTTTGATGGCGAACCCCTTTTAAATCCACTATTTGAAAATTTTATAAGCTCTATTTCTCAAAATAAACATATTATTTATGATTGGGACATTGAAATTTACATTGGGTTAATTTTTGGTATTTTTCTGACAATGTTCATTTTTCAATGAATAGTGAAAAATACTGCATTTTACATCAAAACTGCTTTTTCATATAATTTAATTATATGGTTATATTATCTTTTGAATTTGTTTTAAAGTATAATTAGAATATATTTTTACCATGTAATTCAATTATGGTCATTGGGATTAATTTCACTTTGGAATTAGGCATAAACAAGTGCCAAACTTTTCATAAATATTGTTTCTAAAAAACCCGCTATTTGTTTTGACAACGAGAAGTTTTTTTAAATTAACTATTGAAATTTATGTGTTTGTAATTTGGTAAAATGAATTACATATTTGGAATCATAAGGTCAAAATTATTTAATTAAGACTCTTTTGTTTTTGGACATTATGAATAGTAACGACGGTAATTATCTTTAATTATCTTGATTAATGAGTAATCGGGTAGTTAAAGAAAATAAGATAATATCATAATAATAACAAAATGACCACAAAATGTGTCCTAAGGCTACTTTTTGTCTCATGGACGACCATGGGATTCCTTGTTCCAAACTTGGGGGCCCCATGGAATCACTTTTGTGAGAAAGTGACTTTTTATCTTTCTATTTTTAAAGAATGTTAAATATAACAAAGGATGTATCACCTAAGTAATATATTTTTAATTTTGTCTAAATAAATTATATTTTGGACTATAAATCTTAATTTTAAAGCTAAAACTATTTCCTACACCAAAGTATTTTTTTATAATTTTTAAACATTAAATAAATTAAATTATTTATGACATCATGATGATACAGTGATGACCTCATTATTTAACGATTTAAATAAAATGGAAAGATAATGTAAAATCTAAGCCCTAAACATGTCCAAAACTTATTTTATGGGTGTATTTTGAACCCTTATCACCTTATCCTATAAACACATCAATGTGGGACCAATAAAATCCGAAAATCATTTGGAAATAAAGTTACATTTTATACCTTTCCAAGAGTGCCCCTCCTCTCCTCTTATAAAAGGCCACCACCTCTACCTCTTTACCCACACTTCCAAAGCATTTGGATCGGCCAAACCCTTCCCATTTCATCTCTCCACATCCCTATATAACTACTTGAAGCCTCACTTTGGGTTGAATCCTTTCCAATGAATCCTTTGAGATCAAATCAAAGGAAGTTACCAGATTTAAAGGTAATGTCTTCACTTGTGTCCTCTTGTTTTATTTTGCTTCTCCAACCCCCTAAAATATTTTTATTAATTTATTTTGTAACAAATCAAGTATATTAAATATACTAGGATGTTGTTATAAGAATTATTCGAGCTACACTTACACACACCTACATCTAATGGTTAAAGAACATACTGTTTCTGTGGATAGCGAATTTCTGCCTCCCGAAACGATGATTGTTCAACATTATTTTAACACCTTCAAAGGTGTCCATTAAAATGTCACAATATTTATATATGATATATAATATTTTTATGATTTCCTTAAACTTCTGTATTTTTCATTTATGGAATACCATTATGGTTTCCATTATGGGTAAACATGATATCTTCATTTTAGGAAATGCGGACTACCGCCCCCTCAAAGTGATTTGATTCATTAATACCATATGTGTATGTATAAAGGATATATTTAATGATATTTTATATGATAAAATACTGGAATAAAAATACTATTATGTATCATTATGTTTTAATTCCATTAAATATGAAATAGAAAGGGAAGTATCGTTCATGCGTACGTACGACTTACCGTCTCCATGAACGGTACATTTCATTTCTTATCTCCAAATGTTATGTACTATTATAATTACATATATATAATGGATATATATGTAATATATTAAATCTAAATTATGGGTATCATTCTGGAATTATAATATATATAAATATCTATCATTTTGTTTTAATTCCATTAATATGGAAAAAAATGAAAGTAGCGTTCATGCGTACGTACGGCCTACCATCTCAATGAACAGTGCTTTAAATTTTTTATCTCCAAATGATATGGAACAGTATAAAATGAATATATACTGGATATATATGATATTTAAAACATAAATACTATTCTGGAGATGATGTACCTATAACTACATGGAAAATTCTTTTCCAACAAGTTCAATTTTTACTCATGTACTGAACATCGACAAAAACGTCTGATACGAACTCACTTTATTAACCAATTATTATAACATTATAATATGTGATATGAACTGAATAATAATATTTAAATTAGGTCTTTAAGCAATTATAAATTGACCAAATTTTATTATTCAGGAGATTATAGAACGATCGAGTCATGTCAGACACAAGGTAAGGGATCTCACTCCTCTCTTTCTTTTTAAGTACACTCTTTTATGTCATTCCATTTAAGATCATCTTTATTATGATTGGGATGTTATTTCATATTACTCCTACTGTAATTTTTATGTTCATATGGTGAGATACCCTATTTTCTCTCATCAATCCATTTTGGATGTTTTGAGTGGCGCGATTAGGCTGCTGAATTTTCGTAAGAGATCCAACCTCTCTCTTTCTTTTTAAGTACTCTCCTTTATGTCACTTCTTTTAAGCTCCACTTTGTTATGTTGGGGGATGTTATTTTGTATTACTCTTTCTTTAAGCTTTATGTTGATATGATTGGAGACCCTATTTCCTCTCATCAATCCATTTTGTAAGTTTTAAGTGGTGCTGTTAGGCTGCCGAGTTTTAGTAAGGGATTTTGCATCTCACTTTTATTCTCGTGACATTTATGATATGTTTGCCACTATTTCCTTTGTGTGGTGTATGTACTGCCCATTATTATACACTTTTTGTAGTATAATTTCATTTATGGTTATTTACATCTTCATTGTATGACCCTTCTTCCAAGGGGTGTACTTTTCGAAAGTTACCCAACTCGGTAAGGGGACCTTTCAACCGCCTTTTTTTAAAAGACTTGTTTTGTTATGTATTTTAATTCACATACTATTATATTGGGATATGTTCTTTGATATCATTATTTATGTAAATTTTATTTCCAACTGATTAGATCCCCTTTATCTCTCTCATCAACCCTTTTTTTAAAATTTAATGTGACGCCGATAGGCTGTTGAGTTTTACCAAGGGAACTTCTTAACCCAATTTCGATTTCTTTTGGTTCAACAAGTAGTTATTGAATATGTCATCCTTTGAATATGTGTGAATAACCTTTGATTGTTTTACACTTAATATCCACTTATATTGGGTGTATTTAAATTTTTCACACATAATTATGAGATTGATTTATCCTTAATTTAAGGATACCTTCTTTATAATGGATTTCATCTCATTTTACATTTCTTTTGAGACTTCATTGTTGTTATGCACCAATTCACTCTTATATGGTGTGTATACTGTTTTTTGACATATTATATCATGAATCCCTTTATTCTCAAGATATTATAAAGTTCTGATTAAATGTTATTCTTCTAGTATTTGTATTCAAGAGTCTCTCATTTTGTTAAAAACTATTTAACGAAAATATCGTTTTAGATGTTTTAAATATTTATTATTATAAATATTTATCTTTAATGTCCATGTTTTCGAAATGGTTTTCAGTATTTATTTATATGGACATTAATGTTTTAAAATTATAATTCCATTAAAATCTTCAAAGTGGTATGGGAAACTTTGATTCAAAAATCTCTTTTAAATGGTTTTTGAAAATGGATTGATTAATTCAATATCTAGGAATTACTTATTGTGATTGCAAATGAAATGTTGTTATTGAAATGTTTATATTTTCAATATTTTATGTGTAATGATGGTACTTGGACATTTTACGGGTGGTTACGTGATAAACCATATGACGGGTGGTGCTGTAAATACCAGGATGGGTGGTTACGTTATAACCTCCAATGCATTGGGTATGGAAGTCGGCCGTATGTCTATTCCATTAAGTATATATGGAAGTTGGCCGAATGGCTATTCCATTAAGTGATATGTGTGGAAGTCTAACTTATGGTTATTCCACTTAAGTATGTTTATGTCCCAAGTTAACTTTATATGTTATGTGTTATTCATATGGGTTTTATGGTAATCCTTTGATTACAAAAGGGTAAGTAATGATATTTTATTCAGTGAAGAGTTTTTACTACTTCATGAAGGTGAAGGTATTACTTTGATAAAGTATACATGGTTTACTTGTTGTTTTGATTAACTAATAGTTTCAATTCATTGTGTATCCCTTACTGAGCTTTTTATCCTCACCCCAAGTTTTTTTTGAAATGTTTTTCACAGGACTTAATGTGGAATAGGGTCAAGCATTGGATCAAGGGAAAGTCATGCTATCTAAAACATGGAACTAGACATGTTTCTTATTAAGAGTTTTTATTTTATGGAAACTTAGTGGAAGTTTCTACTTTGTAATCTTTTGAGATGTAATAGTTATTCCCTAATTCTCTAAAACTCTAAACCTGAAAAGATCCTCAATGTGAATTATTCATTTAATTCAATATTAAGTAAGGTTTAAGGATGGGGCCTTATAGTTACACTATTGCCTTTCCTTATGTTTTGAAAGTGTCTGTTGAATGGTACCAGTATTTTTGGAAAGTAGATGATATGCGCATAATGAAGGGATAAAGAGAAAATTAAATGTTTGATAGTATTCATGAGATCATGACTGATATAAGGAGAAGGTTATATCATGGTTTTAGTATATAGAATTTTTGGATTTTGGTATGTGGAAAGAGTTAACTTTTGACAGCATTCATGTTTTCACTAAGGATTAATGGGTATTCGTTTTTCAAGAAAATACATGATTAAGGTATTTACATGATTGGAATGTGACCAAAAAGATATATGGGGGATAAATTATGGTATTCACATGCTTGGTTGATGACATTTCAAGTAATCATTTTCTTTATACTATAAGCTTGGACCGAAGTATTTTAGATAAATATTGGAATGGATTATGTTAGACATAAGATATTAATGTTTAAGGATAGAACTTTTTTTGATATTATTGATGGGATGTTATAGTAATGTCGTTTTAGAAAAAGGACAACTTGTAGGATGGGCGACAGCCCATCGCATCGGACAAGGCTGTGGAAATCGAACCCACAACCGAAGTGCGACTGGCCTTTATTGCCTACCACTGGCCTACAGGAAGTCCCTGTTTAGTAGAAACTAGTTTTATTATATTAAGCTGTATGATATATGACGTATAAGTTTATTTTAGAAACCATATATGATTAATCTCACTATAGATCGACTTGTGTATATTTAATAACTTTTGCTAACCTTTTGTCTAAGACGGATGGAATGAACCGTCATTCTATCACATGATCTGCTAACACTTCACAAATAACAAATTCAACTTCATTTCTTTAAGAGATGAAGTGTAAATTGTTCAAGGAATGAACAACAGTGAGATTATACAAAAATAAAGTAAGTATTTATTCTAATTCAAATTATTCAACTTTAGGGAAATGATCTTGAAAACCAAAAATGTTGTCCTAGTGCCCTTATATCCGATGAATAAGATGGTACCCTAGATCATCACAAATTTATAGCTTTGTGATTTTTGGATTTTTCATAGCCATGTTCTCTACCACTCTCCATCAGAACGTGATGGTTAGATTTTTCTTCTATATCCATATTTTCACCTATGTTCTCCTACGTGAAAACCCAGTGATGAGTTAATTTGGGTAACTTTTACGTTTTATAATTTAGTTTTTAAATCCATGTTTTGGTATTCCTTTTTAATATGTGGGTTTCTATTAAAGAAACTTTCGAGTAGTAAACCATTTATAACCCCGACGAATTTGAGGGAGATATTCATTTTAAGGGGGGTAGAATGTAACACCCCAAGATTTTATGAAAAATATTCTTTTTAATTTCATTAATATCTTGTGTTGTATGATAAACCAAAAGGAGCTTACAGAACACGCATCCCTGACTTAGATTGCATTACATGCAATAAACACCTTCCTCGATAGCGTGTGTAGTATACAATACTGAGTTTTACTAAACGAGATATTATTATAATATTATTATGAACTAGCCGTTATGAATAGTAATACCAACTTTTTGAAATTTTATAAATCTTATCTTTCAAAATGGACTTTATTTTTGGATTCGGAATATCAAAATTAGCTTAGGGTGAAATTTTGGTACTTTTCGGATAACTTTCATATTCTGATGAATAGTGAAAATTACTAAATTTTAATTAAAAACAACTTTTTTAATAGAAATAATTAATAGTGATAAATTATTAATTTGAGTGGTTTTAAAGTATATTTAGAATATATTTTTACCATTTAATACAATGTTGGTCATTGGATGTAATTTCACATTTAAACCAGACATAAACAAGTGTCAATCTTTTGATAGTTATTATCTCTTAAAAACACGCTATTTGTTTTGATGACGGGAATTAATTTTTAAATTAATTAATGCAACTGATATTTTTTGAATTTGGTAATATATACATCATTTTTGAATTAATAATATCAAATATAGATTAGGCCTAATTTTTGGTATTTTTCTGGAAACTTTCCTTTTTTGATGGATAGTGAAACCACTAAATGGTAGTTAAAAAACTGAAATTTTCATAAAACTTAATTTTACCGCTTCTGTGAGTGGAATTTCGAAAATCTGAGAGACACGGTTAATATCAAGGACTAAAATTTGGTTCAATGAGATGAAAATATTTTTTGGTGAATAGTAACTTTTTACTTTTATTTACCACGGTTAAAAGTAAATAGGATAATTAAGGGCAAAAATGATATTATTATTACCCTAAAACATGTGCTAATTCTATTGGATAAGTTTAATTAGACCAAAAACAACCTTAGGAATAAAATATGACCATTTAGGCCCACATGGATTAGATTAGGACATTTAATAATAATTTATTTAAAGAAGGGTTAAAATAGTTAAAATCAAAGATTAATAAGTAAATAATTTTTAATATAGGGTTATACATAAGATAAATTCGACTATAAACAGTAATTAGAAAGATAAAAATATTTCCTACATAATGGTATTTTATTTATAATTTTTAGATATTAAATAATTTAATTTATTTATAACACAATGACGATGCAGTAAATATCTTATTAATAAAGTATTGACATAATTGATGTTATAAATACCCAAATAAATGTAATTTGAGACTTTTTATGAATTTCAATAATTTTATAGGTTAATATGACATGTTAGTTTTGATTTAATTAACTTTTTTTTAACTAATAATTCTGTTATGATTTTCACAAAAACCAATTACCAAATAGTGTCAAAATAGACATAAAATAGTTTTTAAAAAAAATATTATATTATTAATTGTTATTTTATTCCTAAAAATATAAGGTTCGGCCAAATGACTTAGATAAAGTTATATATATTAATAATAAAAAACGTGGGGTTCTTTTGGCTTTTTATAGTAAGTTTATTAACCTTATAGTGTAAGAAAACAAGAAGACACGGTAAAAGTAAAATTATTTAACTTAAGGATAAATCTAAATGATAAGGTTAAAATAGAAACCTAAACTTGTATAAATTCTATTGGATGATAGTATTTCAACCCATTCCCACCTTATCTTCTAAATAACTCAATTTTGAGCTATTAAAAACCGAATATGACTTTATAATAAAATAATATTTTTAGTTTTTCCAAAGGTGCCCCTCTCCTCCCTTATAAAAGGGCACCTCCTCCCTCTCTTCCTCACACCACTTTGAGCCTTCAAGATGGTCCAAAACCTGCCAAATTCTATTCTCCACTTCCCTTGAAACATACTAGAGGTTCTGTTCTTCTTCAAAGACCAATTTTAGTGCCCTAGGAGGAGGTCTCAAAGAGGCGCTTCAAAGAAGAGGTAATTTCAGTTACCGATTCATTCAACTTTATTTATTCTTCCACTTATTATTCTTTAGTTGTTTCATTATGAAGTAATAACATAAGTATTAATGATATACTTATATGTTATTATAAGTATGAAACAACCCTATTTCACCATCTATCCATCCTACGGAAAACAAAATCACCACGCGTGCGTACGTACGGAATACCGTCTCCACGCCGTGGTGAAATCTATTTTTCCACCAACACCTTACATGGATGGGTATAATGGTGTAAAGAATAAATATATATGGTTATTATAACATCATACTGATTCTAATATATTATACCATCCACTCCAATTCTATTCAATAATTATGGGAATGATATCATCGCTCGTGCGTACGTACGGACTACTGTCTCCACGACGCGATGAGATTCATTATCCATGTTAACCATACATGAATGATCATAATGTTTATATAGTGAATAATAATGAAATATATTAAATAATAATTATACTATATTTATGTATATATATATGTATGTCATCTGTTTAGTTTCATTCAATTCAATAAGGAAACGAAAACAGCGTTCATGCGTACGTACGGCCTACCGTCTTCATGAACGGTGTATTTCATTCCTTTTATCGATCTATAATATATATATATGTATATGTTGAATATATATTACATATAAATCATGTTTTACATTCTTGAATTAAGTAAATTAGGATATAAGTAATAATATTAAGAAAAACAAGTCGAAACCCGTACGATAAATGAAATGATTTTACCCAAAACGCTGCTTTTACATAGAATTTACAAAAGAACGGGTAATATAAAGTCATTGGTGAACTATATATGATATCATAACAATTAATATCATTCTGTAATAAGTCAATGACATTATTTAAATCATTATACAGGAGGTTCGGATATGTACGAAACATATCGGACCAAAGGTAAGTGATAATTGTGAAAATCTCATTTTTATCTGAGATTGCTTATTCGTAAGTATTTACTGGGGTTATTTCTATCATCCATGTCCATGTTTTATAAAAGTGTATTCATGTATTTTTAAATTCATTTTTACCCATTTAACTTTTACCCCATGGTATGGAATAAATCTTTCTTTTATTTACCCTACAAGGTACTTTTTTACTTTTCCTACGAAAGTACAAGAAGAATGTTTTTTAACGTATATGGAATGAAAGGATTTTTACAGTTTTATAAAGCATTATTTTAATGAATATTCCTCCAAAATATTTCATGACTATTTTCAACAAAAACCATTTCTTTTAAAATTGTAGGAAATTTTGTGAAAAGAAAATGATTTTTAAGAAAAAAGGATATTTTACTCAATAATTCATTTCAAGTGTTTTATCAAAACCATTTTCATCTAAGATGACATTATTTCACATGTGTATGTTTCAAGTATAATGTCTCTATGATTTACATGGTTTCACTTTTCTAATGATGAAATTATATCCAATTTTTTTGTATGGATTACGTTATGATGGAATGATGTTTATGAAACCCATTTTATTCTTGGGTTATGATGAATGATTTATGTTTATGTTGTGGCACAAGTAAGAATGATTTCATTATGAGATGGGTGGGAACTATATCTCCCTCCAATGCATTGGGTAAAGATTTATATCTCATGAGATAGACATCGCTGGAACGGTAAGTTAATCTGGTTCAGTATTACAGGACTGGAACGAGGAGTGAACTCAATTCAGAAAGGGACTTTGTCCACTAAGATGGTCTTAGAAGCAATTCCTTGGATACTATGGAAATAATTACATGTGCTTGATGGATGCCACAATTACATGTTTTATTCTCATGCTATTTTATCATGATTTAAGTTCCATTATGATCTATGCCTTATGTACTTCCTTGTTTTATGTCGTTTCTCAAGATTTTTATGTTTAAACATTATGTTCATGTTTTTAAGTTCAACTGTATATGGTATGTTTTATTTTATCCATGCTTACCCTTAATGATCATTTGATCTCACCCTTTTTATGTTTTACTTTCCCCAGGGATTAAAAGAAAGTTTTAGGGTAAGGAAACAGAAAGTCGAAGATCCTTATGGGAGATGTTGAAGATCATTCACCAAGATTAGAAGATTGCGTTCCGAGTTTCCAAAGGCACTAAACTATTAGGGTCCTTTGGTGTCTGTTTTTGTTATGTATTATGTATTCCGCAAAAGTAATGTAATGTCTATGTACGTCAAGCTTCGGGTCTCTACAAGGATCATGCGAAGCATGTGATGTGCTACTCCCTACACCAACTCTAGATCATATCTTCAATATATTCACCATGAAAAGAGGCATATAACTAGAGAGGTGAGGCCTATCAAATCACCCCTATCTGCAAAAAAAGGATGAAAAACAGACATAGGGAAAATACACCCATGGGAGTGTACAATAGCATAATTCTCATATTGGAAAGTCATGTGATCACAAGAGTCTTCCACCAGGAAGAATCCTGAGAACAACCTAAGATATCACATGGAAAGAATATGTTTTCACATGGTCACTCAATATATCATATGACGGAATTCTAGTGCACCCTAAAAATTATGTGAATTAGTATCCTCATGCTGACTGGGTCACATGAAACCTAAACAAGATAATACTTGAAATAACTTGAAACAAAAATGGAAAAAGATTAGAAAAATATGGAATACTTATGAAAAATATGAATATGCTAATTTTCATGAAGAGGAATCGTGTTTTCCCCATGACCTATCCAGATCATGAGATAACACCAAGACATATCTTCAATATATTCACCATGAAAAGAGGCATATAACTGGGGAGGCGAGGCCTGTAAATTCATCCCTATCTGTAAAAAAAGGATGAAAACACACATATGTAAAATACACCCATGGGAGTGTACAGTAGCACAATTATCATATTATAAAGTCACGTGATCACAAGAGTCTTCCACCATGTAGAATCCAGAGAACAACCTAAGATATCACATGGAAAGAATATGTTTTCACATGGTCACTGAATATATCTCATGAAGGAATTCTGTTGCACCAGACAAATTATGTGAAGAAGTATCCTCATATTGGCTGGGTCACGTGAAACCTAAAAAAGCTATTGCTTGAAAGAACTTGAATCACATATAGAAAAAGATTTGAAAAATATGGAATACTTATGAAAATATTAATATGATAATTTTCATGAAAAGGAATCATGTTATCGCCATGACCTATCCAGATCATGAGATAACACCAAGACATGTAACCAAAGTCTTTCGAGGTCCTTTAGACATGTTAAGCAAGTCATGAGACTCCCTAAGGACATATCACCCAAGTCATGTGATGCCCTAAGGACATTTTACCCAAGTCTTTTGAAGCACTCTAGACATGTCAACCAAATCTTCCAAAGTCCACGCCCTAAGGTAATGTTTCCCAAGTACGGAGAAATCCTTCGGACATATCACCCAATACTTGAAAATTCCTCTAGAAATTCCAAACAGATCATCTGATATCCTCTAGAAAAGTTAGTTGGATCACGTGATTGCCTTTAGACATGTCCTCTAGGGAGCTAGGACATGTTCAAATATCCTCAAACTTGTTAGACAGACACCCTAGGCATGTCATGAAGATAATTACGACATGTCATACAGAAACCATAGGATAAGATAACCTTATTGAGTATACAAATTTGGGGATACACCAAATTAATCTATGTGGAATATTATTTCTTCCATAAATATAATAATTAGGACACATTTCTAATCCCCAAGTTCCAATCGAAATCCACCTCGGTGTGGGTAACTCCATGTCTCAGACACCCTAACTTGTGGGATCCAAACTCCCCTATAAGTTCACTATTATTCTTCTTCCATCTGAGGATTGAGAAGCTATAAAACTATAAGGAATATAATTATTGACCAAACATGATATGTAGGATTCATTCATATGGAATTAGTTCCATATCAAACACCCTATAAGGTTTTCCCTAGTACATAAGTACCAAATCCATATGTGATGAAATTGGTCACATGTTATCCGTTGTTTCTCACACTGAGCATGGATCATGTAGGATTAGTTATTTGCAACAATCATATCATTCAAATCATGAATCTATAAATCCATGGAATCCTTAGTGTGTAAGTACCATTCTGTTTCATGATATGATATTCCCCGTGCAAGGGAATCCACATTAGGGTAAGTCTTAAAAGAACCTATGAACTATGATGAATCTAATTCCTATTGTAGGTAGGATATATAGGATGCCTTCTTATGGCCCGAGCTCAATACCTACTTCCTAAGTTCCCTCAAATATTTCCTTTATACATAAAATTAAACTGCACGACTGAAACAAACTATGTCGGTTCTAAATCTATTTATAATCATGATTTGTAGGACATGTGGTAAATGTTCAATATCATCCTCAAAATAGAAATTGCTTTACCGGGATGGTAGTAAACTCCATAGATCCTGATTATATACCTTAAAAATCTAAGAAGCTACGAATTTCTTATAAATAATGGGAAACTAATCAAGAACCTTGGATATATACATATGGTCTAATTAATGGAATGACCCTTACACATAGAAGGACTCAACACCCAATAATTTTGATTGGGTGAATAGTTCCCTGCCATTATTAAGAATATATTCATGAACATATCATAAATATATAAGAGAGTCATGTAATAGTAAATAACTCTCCCCAAAATGGTGTGATGATCCCAACCTCCCATCCTCTCAACCAATGTGAGTGCCTTAGTGACTTTGGGTTTAAAAACCCAAAATACTGCCATCCATTAGAAATCAGGTATGTACCTTGTTGTGGATGTCATATCCTCCTGCAGTTTATAAGAAATGAACATGGTGAACTAGGTGTAGGTGATTGTGAAACAATATTTTCACCCTCATAATAAACCATAAAAAGATAACAAAAATGGTATACCCAGAGTAAAATAATGTAATGATTGAATAACTGAATCATTATGGCATTGGGCACCTTATCTTCTAAACCCAGGTCACCATGCATTTTCTGAGAAAAAAATGGTGAACCAAACATAAATATCTTAGATAATGAAATCAATGGGTTTATCATATGTTGGGACATTTTTTTTCATATCCTACACAAAAAATTTTGACCGTTTTAAAATAAAACATAATCAGGGTTCCTATAAAATAAGTCGATTCTCATTGTGTCAATTCCATTCGAGAAAAATGTACATACTGGGAATTAGAAAGGAAAATTTGGTTACCTATGAGTATTTTATTGTGCATGTATCATACTTGAAAATATTTACTTATTTTTGATCTTGTTTTTTTTTCTTTATGACTAGATATTTCCCTCACAAACAACACCTGAACCTGAGATCATGTATTCATCTAGAAACTGTTCTAGAATATCAGCTACAGTTGAAACCTATGTGGGATTCTGAATGACCTCACCCACCCAACACCTTCAGAATCATGTGGTGAATGTAGTAGTTTGGTAATACCACCAAAATTGTATGATCCCAGCCCTCGAGGATACAAGCAAGGGTCATTATATGCAGAAACTGACAAGTCCACCTCCTTTGGGGAAAGCTGTAGTGAATCTAGTGGTAGTCGTTTCCACTTCTAATCATTTTAGAAGCTTATCCAAGGAGAACGACAATCAGAACCTTATATATATGAGTAAGTTTGATCAGGGAGTTGACTATGTATCTATTCTAGTTAAGGAACCCCAAGGATGGATCCTACAAACTACCATCACTTGCTTCATCTCACTGGTGCCCCTTAGACACTTACTGAGGGAACCACCAAGAATATTTACACCCTGAATACTTGTGAACAGGTACTAAGTAAGTCACATAGGGCATGGAAAAATATATATATATTGGATTAGACTCATGTCACTACTCTTGTTGATGAAGCATGCTAGCATATTCTGGCAGTAGCCAATGAGCAAGCTCATATACCTACCCCCCCCCCCCCATATCAAGTATGTACGTGTGTTCTTACATCAAGCATGGGGATCCACATACCCTTACCTCCATGCATGAAGACTATCAGAATATTCCAATAGAACAAGGAAGATAGGATTGGGCTTATATCCTCACTTAAATATAATATATTTGTCAGTATATATTGGAGACTGAAAATGTGAATTCATATATTCCTACGCACACTTTTCTACACTGTTAATACATTTTAGATGTTGTTTAATAACTTCACTGACATATTAACACACGGGTATAGATATAGTGATAGGAAAATGTTCCTATCCTAATATCCATATCAACACACCAACCTGATTAGTATGAATAGGTGGATACTATGGAGAAAGTTCACATTCTTTCTTTTATCTAAGAAGATTATCATCACATTCTAGAGAACGATGAGACGTCAAACTGGGATTATATTCCCATTCCAACCAGGGATCACCAAATGAGAGTGTAACATGCCTCAAAAAACTTTCTTTTGGTATTTCCTTTGTGAAGATATCAGAAATTTGATACTTTATTGAGATATATTAAAGAAAAACATCTATATAAGAAACCTTATATTTTATAAAGTGAAACTTTATATCAATTTGTTTTGATATTTAATGTTGCAAAGGATTTTTACAAATATCAATTTCACTTTTATTATCAAAAATTATATTCAATAGTTTAGAAACTTTTACTTTCAATTATTCCAGCTGAACATTCATCCACAACATCTGAGTGCAAGACTAAGTAACCGAAACATATTATGATTCCACTTTTATCAATGTTACTGAAATTTTTTTCTTACTATAACAAATAAAAAAACATTTACCCAAGAAAAATGTTCGTCTATATTTTGATTTTCTACCATTACAATCTCCAATCCAATCGGTATCAGTATAACCATGAAACTTTTTCTAACAATTCATTTTGTATAACAACCCATGTGAAGTTGTTCCTTTGAAATATCTCATAATTATATTTGCAACTAATATAATTGATTCTTTCAGATTACTTAGATACCTGGTAAATTAATTCATATCATAAACTATATCAATCTTTGAGGCTATGAGGCATAGTAGACTTACTATCAGGTTCCAAAATACTTTCTGATTCACACTTTTTTTGGACTCATATTTACTCATCTCTTTTCTAAAAAATATAGGAGTAGTAACTTCTTTGTATTCTTTCATCCAAAAATTCTTTAACAATTCCCAGACATACTTTTCTTCAGTTAGGAAAACGTACTTTTCATTTAGTTAAACTTTTAATCTAATGAAGAAAGTTATTTCTACCAAAATTTATATTTCAAAATTATTCTTCATTTCCATAGAAAATTATTTACAAACCTTTTCTTTATCCCCATAAAAAATTATATCATTCACATACATAATTAAAATTAGAGTTCCATAGTAAAAATAATTCACATATAAGTTTTCATCAACTTTTCCTTTAGAAAAACTCTATATTATCAAACAATTTTCATGTTTTCAATACTAAGAACATGGATCCTGTTTTATACCATACAAAGTTTTCTTCAGTTTACAAACTTTGTTTTTATTCTCATTAAGAATAAACCCATAAGGTTGTTCAATGTAAGCTTATTCTTAAATTTATCCATTTAGAAATGATGAATTTACATCCATCTAATATACTTTGTAATTATAGTGAATATCCACATGTAGAAGCATTTGAATAGTTTCTAACCTTGCAACAGGGGAAAAGGTTTCATCAAAATAAACACCTTTCACATGTGCATAACCTTTAAAAACAAGTCTATCTTTGTTTCTTTAATCTTCTAAATTCTAATTAAACTTTTTTCTATAAACCCACTTTGTTCTAATAACATCTTTACCTATAAGACATGGAACAAGTTCCCATGTTTTACTTTTCTCATTATAATCCAACTCTTCATTCATGGAATGTACCCATTGTTTTCTTTGAATAGATTTTGAAATTGATTCTTGTTCAACTTTTGAGATTAGTGAATTCTGAAATTCTAATATCAACTTTCTTATAGTATAAACTATATCATTTGATTTCCCATAATATTTTAAATATTAAGATTTTTTTTAAGGTAGGAAATTTTAACGCTTCTTTCCCTACTAAAACTTCCTCTTCCCAAGATTCATTTTAATCTTGATAAGTTTTTTTTGTTTCATTCTCACTTTCATTGGATTCCTTCAGTTTATCCTCCTTAGTATTCCAACCAACTTTTTTCAAGGAATTTTTATTTTCAATAACATTCAAATTATATGAGTCAATCAACTTTTTTGAACATTTTTTCAACATTTGTAACTTCTTCATTTGGGTTTATAACCCATAAAATTTCATTCTTCAACATTCTCATCAAACATTCCCAAATAAGGATTTTTTATTTTTATAAAATAGGGACTTCCAAAGACATTGAAGTAATTCAATGAAATTTTTTATTATACCACATTTCATTGAGAGTCATGTTGGATTCTAGTCTCAAAAAACTTTTATTTTGAACATATAAATCAATATTAAGAGATTATCTCTAATATAACTTTGAAAGATTGTATTCTGGTAACGTGCTTCTTTCCATTTCCACCAAACTTCTATTCTTCCTTTCCATTACTCCATTTTTTATGGGATGTATGGAGCACTATACCAATGTTTTATTCCATTATTTCATAGATAAGTTTCAAAAGTGTTGGATGTGAAATCTATTCCATTATCTATTTTTGGATTCTTTATATAAACCACCATTTCTTTTTCAATGTCTTTTTTTAATAATATAAACATTTCAATACCCTATGACCTGCGCTTTATAAACATTATATCATTCATCTGAGTGAAATCATTAATAAAATTTATAAATTAGAAAGATTCTTTTTTTGATTCATGTCTCATTGGCCTACATAAGTCTGAGTGAATAAGTTCAAGAGTTTTGGTAGACTGTGTCTCAAATTTGTTATAACTTTTATTAGTCAACTTTTATTTTTGAAAAGTTACCCAAACATCTAATTATTTTCTTATCAATTTCTGATAATTTCATACAGCATCAACTTTAGATAATTTTTTTATACTTTTCTTCCCATGGTGGCCAAGTATTCGATGCTACAAATTACTCTCATCTTTATAACATTGATAACATGAATTGTTAAGTTCTCCAATGTAAAAATGATTTTTTCTGGTTATTTCTCCCCTAGTAAGTACTTTTCCATCTTCGATACTTTTGATGATATAAGAGTCTTGTGAATATAAAATTTTTTACATTATCAAAAATTTGACTCACACTTATTAAGTTATGTTTAAGTCCATCAAAAAATATAACTTCTTTTGTTTTTTAGTTTTTGAGGTTATATCTTAGTAGTTCTTATTCCTCTAATTCTCAAGGAACTATCATTTCCCATAGTAAATACTCCAACATCATCTTTTTAAACATGATTTAAGATATTTATTTCTTCATTTTACTTTCTACCATAAGAAACTTGTTCTGTAAGGAGTTTCATATATCTTCTGGAATGATGTCCATCCTCATCACATATTCCACAACATTCTTCCAGACATTTAAATTGAATTTTTTTTGGAAGGTTTCGAACATCTTGGGATTTTTCTTTTCCAAATTCCTATGGTTTAAAAAAGTTACTCGTTCTTTTTCCACAATTTATTTCACTCTGTTAAATCCTTCTTTCAAGAAGTGAAAATTTATGCCAACAATAATCATACATGTGCTCATAGATTCAAAAAAACGTTAAATACACATCAAATATTGATTTCTTATTGAAGTAAGATCTTTCTCTATATAAACTTTATTGAGGTTGATAACTTCTTCCAACTTTAACAATCTACGGATATAGACCATCTTTACTCCTAAGTGAGTTTTCATATTTTGTAGAATAAATTGGTTTCTCACACATTTTTTCCACCGAATATTGAAAAATTATTTTTTTGGGTGATTATTTCACCTAATTCTTAATTTGATCTCTATCAGCAACTTTATAAGTCTCATATTTTAATTTCTAAGTCTTGTTGAAGTTTTATTCATCTTTCTAAAGGTAATTTTGGACTCAAGAAGTGTTTATTGAAACTTTTTAACTTATTATTCCTTATCTTCCAAATTCTTATTAAGATCTTTAATCATCTTTCATTGTTCATCAATTATTAGTTTGTAACTTAAGATCCCCTAAATGTATTATACCTCTTTGATAACATCTTTTCTTACTTCAATAAATTCTTCCCAATATTTCCTCATTTCTCATATTTCAATCTTGAGAGTTATGTTTATCTCAATAAATGAAATAAGTTATGTTTTAATTTGACATTTTCTATATGATTCTTCACCACCATCTTCAATATCTCATGAATATCTTGTTTTCCCAACATTTTTAATAAATGTTCTAATTTTTTTTAACATTCATATTCAAAATAATTGTTGTCATTTGAGTCTGATTCATCTTTATTTCTTAGAAAAATCTTTTTTTCCTCCAGTGGACTTCTTCTAATATTTTTTGGATTACTTTTATTCTTCATAACTTTTTTTCTTCTTATTCCATCAATGTTTTTCATCAGAATCATCTTAATATTCTCTAACTTTCTTCTTGGGAAAATTTATAGCAAATTTTATAATTCCACTACACTCAAAACATTTAAGAGGAAGTTTATCTACATACTTTCCTCTTCCTCCTCGATAGTTTTTCAATATAAGAGACATAATTTTTCCATTCAACTCATCATACTCTTTATCTTCGTAGTCACAAGGATCAACATCTTCAATATATTTTATTTTTATTTTTCTCATGGATTCAAAATCTATTTTATCTTTCATCATATATTTGGACATTGGGAATTTTCTATTTTCATAAGAAATAATAAATTTAAGAAATTCATCATGAGATAAATCATACTTATCTTCTAAAGAAGAAATTTTGGAATCCAACTTATTCAGAATTTTTCCCATAAGTTTCTTCAAAATTTTAGAATCTCCCGGGATATCACTGAATCCTCTGATGTTGTAAAAAAAATCCTTTACTCTGGTGAAGTATTCATAAATATTTTATTCATATATATTTCATATATAATCATACATATTGTGATATATTTTTAGCTTCGTTTCCTTAAATTTAGTTTTCCCTTCAAAAATAATTTTCAGCTTGTCCCACATACTCTTTGATGTTTTGGGACCCATCACCTTCTGATAATTTTTTTTAATAAAAACATAGTATAGAATATTTTTCTTTTTCATAAACTTACGTATTTATCTTATCAGCAAAAGTGATTGGGGCATCCTTCTCAATAGATGGAAACCCTATTTTATCAGCATCAACAACTTCTATACTAAGATATAGGAGATAAGAAATCATCCTATTTTTCCTTCCATAATAATTTTTCCATCCAATATAGTAATTATTATTCTTTTGATAGAATTTTTATTATCCATGATAAAAATTCAATAAGGGACCCATGGATCTGATATCAGTTGAAGTTACAAAGGATCTAAAAACAACTAAGAAGGCATGATTGAATTATTTGTTCACTTTTTATGAGTTTGAACACTTTTAGAAACTTAAACCTTGAAACCTATTAAGATTCATTTCCTTGTCATGTTTTTATAAATACTCATGAATGAAAAATTAGGAAATAAAGTAAATCACAAAATATTTACTAGGTTTGGCCTTAGTGTGAGAACCTCCATCCTTTCCATAGCCACTCCTTTGGGTCTATGGAAATTCACTATGAAGAATATGTAAATAAAACTTATACCAAATCGTATTACACACCTTATATCTCCCAATATGTATGAATATACTAACTCCCCTTAGTTTAAAAATTTTCTTAACAAACATTTGAGACAAAACAAAAGAATAAATATTTTGTTCAATTTTCACCACAAATGTTCCAGAGGATGATGACCCTAAGTCCAATAGAATTAATTATGATGAACCTAGTTTGATTAATTTAATCTGATCTACACAATATGATACTCCCTTTCTCATATGTTCCTTAAGAAACTTTATGTTGTGTCTGCATAACCAAACTTTCTCTTCTTAGAAACTCTCCAAAACTCAATCTGAACATCCTCAGTCTGATGAATTTAGTCTTATGGTCTCATCATAATGAACTCAGTCTAAATATAAAAAACTCAAACTCTTCTAAAATGATAAATAATATCTTCCTTAGTTCAATAAACAAAACTTTCAATAGTTTTACCTTCTTCTAATATCTCAATCTATAAATAAAAACCTAGCAAGAATCACCTTTTTTGAACTTGTAAAAATTTATAAAATTACAATTAAGTGGGATTGTATTTATAGGAGACTTAGAAAAGTAAAAACAGAAAACTAAAAAACATTTCCCACTTACCCAAATTTTAAAACTCTAAAAATCACATGCATTTAAACTTAAACATTGACTTCTTCAAACCTTCTGAAGATTTCTCCAAGATCGGTATTCTCAAATGATCTTACTATCATCAACTCATTACAATTAACTGCTTTAGCTTCAAATTCCTCTACTCATTACGATCTTCCTTTATTTATTATCTCATTATGATTTTACTATCTTCAAATCATTACGATTTTTCTATGTTTCACTACTCATTACAATATGATTTTCTTCCTCAGCTCATTACGATGAGATTCCTCAGAAGATGAATTATTTGTGTCACCATATTATTCGATTGAAAACTTCAACCCTACCTTTGTTTCTTCTCAAGAGAACACAAATATTTTATAATATTCGCTTATTTTTATAATAGATATTCCTTTGATGGATTGTAATCAATAACTATGATCACTCTCATGTTCTGTATCTAATGTGTTTTCGGTGTGATGAATTTATTTGAGGAATTGGTGTTTGTTTCATATTATTTTAATATTCATCCACATATTAAGTATATTTAAAATACTTATAATGATGGAATTCTCATTATTATGGAATTATAATTACAATTTTATGCATATAATGATGATAACATTCAGAAACATTTAAATTATTCAAAATTCTTCATCTTTATGCATTCACAATTATGAAAAACTTCTGTGTCTGGTACTTCTGGATCAGATGTTCTATGTTTTAGTTTACATAAAAGATATAATCCTTAGGAATAATCCATTTATTCCAAATATTTTATCATGATAGTTTTCATTATTTGTGATAACTTCATGGCCAACAAATCATTGTCTGGGTTAGGTTAGAAATTATAAAAATGTTATAACTTCTGACTTCAATTTCTTAGAACATATTCTTTAGTAACATCATATTTCTTCACATGAAAACTTTTTTACTTTCTAAACAACACTGAGTCTGATGAATCTTTATACAGATGGATCTGAATTTGATAATGCATCTGATCAACAACTTCATCATTCTGAATGCTTCGGTGTATGGATATTTTTAGTCTGAAACCCAGAGTTTAGAAACCTATGTCTGAAAAAAAATCTTAAAGATAAAACCTTTCTTTCTCTTTGTGTTTTGATTCATAAACATTTATATTTCTTATGAAAAGTCATTATGATAGACTAGGTATAATCTTGAATAAAAAACCTTCTTTTATGAAAAGGATACTTGTCAACAAAAAAATACTTTATTAAAAACAAAAAATCACAAAGGTTATTCATCATCCCATTTTTAAACTAGCATCAAAGGAGGATATAGAAAATCATAAGGTTTCATATGCTCTACCTTTTTCCATCTACAGTTGTAACAATTATACACATAATCGATAATATCACACTTCATACTCAGACGCCAGAATCTTTGTCTGATTTTATAATACACATTCACAGTGCTCAAATGAATGGATCATGAAGAACCATGATAATCAACCAAAAAATAACTCCTAAAAGATTTTGGAAGAACAATATCACCCACAAGAGGTATAATACCATATAAAGAGAGAGACCAACCAGAAATTATCTCTACGCTATAAATGGTTTCTTGAATTCCTCTAAACTTTTCATCTTGCTACTGAATCAGAATAATAGACTCAAGGAGATATGATGATAATAGAAAATTATTTAGAACCATACCTGAAACATTCTACCTAGAATATAGGTGTAACTAAGTGAAAATCCTCATAACATTCCACTCCTCCTTTTATTCCATAATAGCATGTGATGGTACTTTCTTGGTGTGAGTTAATGTAATTAAATCCCCCTTCCTTAGGGTATAGGAAATTTAGAATTTTAATTTTTGAATGTATTCCACCTACCACGTCTATCTAAGATTCAATTATTTATTAGAAACTATATATCTTAGACTCTTATGGTCAAAATGAAATATGAACCTATCCCCCAAAAGGTAGTTCCTCTAATACATAAGTGCATGCATAACTGCGGTAAGCTCAAAATCATGAGTGGGGTAATTCTTTTCATGTTGACGAATATGTAGAGAGTCGTAAGCTACCACATGATCATCATACATAAGAAAAAAAACCAAACCTTTACCAAAAGAATCATATAAAACCACATAGCCCTTACCAGGATCTGCTAAGATTATAATAGGAGTTGGTTTCAGAATTAATTTCCTCTCATTGAAATAAGACTGACACTTTGCATCCCATGTGAATTTCACCACTTTTCTAGTAAGATCAATCAAAGTAGATTTCAACTTTTAGAAATAATTCATTAATAATCAATGATACTTATAAATCCTATGGAATATTTAAATCTCAAAAACATTATATGGCTCTTCCCAACACAAAACATCCTTTACATTCTCATGATTAACTGATAACCTATTCTCATAAATCACATGCCCCAATAACATTAATTCTTAGATCCAAAAACATCTTTTCAAAATCTTACAACACAAATGGTTAATCCTCATGAATTTCACAAAAAAACTCAAATGGTTCTCATGTACTTTCTCAGATCTTGAATAAACTAAAATATCATCCATGAAAACTACCACAAAGGTTTTGAGATATTCATGGAATATCTGATTCATTAAATCCATAAAAACTATTGTAGAGTTAGTCAAACCAAATGGAATCACAAGATATTTGTATTGTTCATACCTACTCTTGATATCCATCTTGGGTATATTAGACTTATGAACTCTTGGTTGATGATAACCTATTTAAAGATCAATCTTTTAAAACAACCTGTCTACCTTTAACTTATCAAACAATTCATCCACATGAGATAATGGATTATTTTTCTTAAACATTACTTAGTTCAAATTTCGATAGTCCACACACAATTATATTGAATAATATTACTTATAGGAAAATTGAATAGGGGCTAAAAAAGTTAAAACACTAGGGAGGACAAAACTTTTTCCCTCTGATCATCCAACAGAATCTTGAGCTCTTTCAGCACATTTGATTCCATACGATAAGAGGGAATCTAAATTTTTGGGTACTTGGAACCAGGTCAATTGTAAAATCTACATCCCTATCTAGAGGAAGACCAGATAAATCATATGTGAAATCAATAGGAAAGTCCCAAACAATAGTAGGAATGTAAAAAATAAAATAAACATCATTGAGATCAACTATTACATTTGATGAAAAACTCCTGAGCTCGGGGAGGGAAGGTCTTGCATGACACGACCACATATACCAATATCCCTAAAACACCCATGATCTCCCATCATCCACAATAAATTTGACACTCTATTGATAAAAATCAATCTGAACACTATGATAGATAAGCCAATACATCCTGATGATGATGTCAAACATATCCTGATTGAGAATGAGAAAATCCCATACTAAATCTGCATCATCTATCGATAGCGAACAAGATGGACACTAAAACCCGTCCTCTTTCTTTTTGCTAAGAGGTTTCACTAACTTCATAACAAAGGACATTATCTACAATGGAAGTTTAATAATATCAACAATACATGAAGATATAAATGAGTGGGAATCACATTTATCATATAAATAAATTACTACCGAATATTCAATAAAGATAGTACCTATCACTATCATTGGGTATGTATCTAACTCCACTAGAAACTCATCTACTTTGTGAAGGTGCTTCACTTATAAGGTCTATCGATAGAGACCTATAGTCTTTAAGGCATCTAAATACACTATAGTAGGATTTCGAACTTACAATCTTTGACCATAATGAGGTGTAGACATAACCTGAAAAAAATGTTCTTGATTTACATAACATCCAAAAATGTTACACTTATTTGTAGGTTCAGAATAAAAAATCTTGGTGTGTTCGACCTTTTCACGCTAGTAGCAATTAAGGGGAACACTACTCACTAGAACTGAAGGTGCATAGGAGGCATGCCATTGAGAACTACCTCCACCACCCCTGTAATGATCTTGACATTTAATCTTTTTCGTTTTCACACTAATAAATATTCCACTACGTCAAAGAGATGGGGTATAATAACCAACATTCCATTCCATATTCATCTCTTCTATCATTTCCATATCTATCATCTCCATATAAGTTTAATGCTTCGGTATTAATACCTGCAATCTTATATCCGGCTGCAAACCCTATAGGTACTTCTAAGCCTTCACCTGGTCATTCTTCACTACCTATGGAGAAAAAAAAAACTAGCCTCAGAAAATGATTGGTGTATGATAACACTAACCACTCTTCCTATAGCAAATAGGGGAACTCTAGAGGCTTTTCCATTATTAATAACTCTAGATAAAATTGTCGGAAGAATATAGTATTGAAACCCTTCAAATCCAATACCACATATCTATCCGCTTATACCATGTAATCCCACCATCACATGTTAGGATACTCAAGTATGAACATCACACACTTCTCCTTGATACTCTTAGGTGTATCCAAGAATTAAAAGATCTAGTTGATCTTTTCCAACCAACCCTCCACCTCTTGAGGTACTTTTTAACCCTTAAATGATGGTGGATTATCATATAAGAACTCATGTGATTGATACCTTTCTCCAGAAGCTCCTAGATTTGACTCAAAAAATACGTTCTAGACTTTTGGTATATTTTGATCAATTATACGAACTGTCTGCATGATATCCTCAATAAGATTTTGATCTATAGGCATCTTCCCTTAAGGGGCATTTATTTCACCCTATTTGGGAACCCATGGAAGATGAATTGGAGGAATACCATTGCACACCAAAATAGAAGAAATGATCAGATAATAGAATAATCCTCGTTGAAGCCAAAAACATAATAAAAATAGATATTAAGATCAATAACTCAAAATAGGAGACACATATCCCAACATCATATAGTAACTTGATTCTCATCAAAGAATGAGCTGGCATGGCACTCACCATAACCTACCTCTCAAGTCCCAAAAATCATATCTCTTGTCTACCAAATTTCCCAAGAAAACAAATCTTGAAGACATCCCAGCTCTTATACAAAACTATAAGAACCCAAACTAGATACCCTTTTGAATTGGTACCTAACCCAAATTTCCACAAAGTCGAAGGGTTTTCTTGATCCCCATAGGCTGGATACTAGCACCCGGGAATCAAAAAACTAGAGGGAATGATTTCACAAAACTTTAAGTAGAAAACATGACATACACATATACATGATGGAAATAAATAGCAGAAAACGAAATAGATATATATTTCAAAACAAAAACGAAGTATCAAAAGTGATACTACTAAAAAGTAACTAAACAATCTATAAGAGAAATGTCTAAAAGTAATGTAAAACTATAACCAAAATAGAAAATCCATGTAATATTATGGGGGAAATCCCACTATCTCACCACTAGCTACCCAAAAATAGATGATAGAAATCTTGCTACCTCACAGTGGCACCTTTCCTTTCCCTCCATTGAAATATATACAATGGTTTATGCACCGTCTAAGGGGTACACTGGGTGTGATCTAATAGGCTTAGAAGGATCTCACCAAGGTGTTTTATAAAACACCTTGGTATAATAATTTGAAAATTATAAACATTAAATAAAAACAAGTCATGATTAATAGTTAGATAGTTTTTATATCATAAGCATAGAAAAATATTTTTCTACTTTTTCCACATTTCTAAAAAAATCCGGGTAAAATAGTTTTAAAAATTCTATATACATTAAAGAAGTAAAATCATGTATCACATATCCTTTCAAATCAATGGTAGTAAAAAGTAAAATAGTTCAAGAAAAATTATAGGTAGTATCACGCCAATTATCACTACATGTAACGATAGTTAGGACCCTCATACATAACCATAGACAATCACATACCCCAATTATCTAGATATATGCATTGAATCTAGAGAGAAGAGGAAAACTCAAAAAAGTGAAACCCCCAATAGGTATATCAATTCCATATATCAATTTTCCTAGGTAGTATATGAAAACCCCATGAGTAAACCCCGAGATGAATGGATGAAGCATATTACTAAACATTCCACCTAAGTACCCAAGGCTTCCCATGTGCTATATTTTCCAAACTATTTCATCAAAACCATTCAAATAAAACCATTTAAAAAAACCATTTCAAAATTCTTAAAAAATACCTTTTATTTTATCAAAACATGGGTTAAACCATCTTTTTCCAAAAAACTATTTTCTCACACACACAAATCGATCGATCATTCATTACATTTCATTTATAAAAACATTTATCAAAACTAGAGTAATATAATTCATCCAATATAAGCTAGAGATGGAACCACCAACCTCAAACATGGATTGCATACACACAAAAATGGATCCACCAATAAGGAAAAAATACAAAGAAAACAATGGAGGTCCTAGAATCAATCTTCACATCTCATAATAAATTCAACATGAAAACTGATTGCTGTAGAGGTTAGATAATAAATTACCTTAAGGAAACTCGCACGCCATACCACAACCACAACACACGGGTTAGCCATCAGAGGAATATCATGAAAAAGATCTTGAAAGGATCAAGAAGATTATCATCAGAGATAAATGGATCCAACATTGCAACATAGTGGTGATACCTCAATCAATAACAATAAAGAATCAGAATGATTACTCATCCATAAAATACAATACAACTATAATGGTGATCAATCACTAAATAGGGAAATATTAAAGGAGTGGAGGTCCCCAAAATAACCTCTGAGATCTAATAGGTTGAGAGGGATGATACCTATTGCCAAATGAAATAATAAAAATATTTGTACAGTTCCCTAAAAACAAAAATCATGAGAATTACATGGAATAAACCCTCATTTTATGTCGTGTAATCCACATATCCCAAAAACACTGAAAAATGAGTAACCTGAGATTAAATATATGGATTTGATCAAATCATGATTTTTAACATTTCAGGACATGTAAACCCTTTATTCCCTAAATCAATTCAATTTTTTTCACATTACAGGATGTTAACCCGATTCATGACATGTAAACCTTTCACCCCTTGTACTGGTTTACATTATCAGCTCGATGACCAATACATGATGTGAACATTTTATACGGTGTAAAATAATTCAATATGTATAATCATTATATAGTGTGGGATCTTCCTAAAGATAAAACAAACACTAGATTCTATAAAAAATCCCAAATCAACACTGGTGTTCTTCGAACTTGGGAAGAACCATGCAAGGCCTTTAACATATTTATACCCCAACATCATTAATTTAGAAAAACATACATCCCCTAAATTTAGGTCATTTCCCTTGGAAAACACTCTACATAATCAGGAGTCCAAAAAAACACCTAAATAAAGAGGGAGATGACATATATATAAGAAAAACCTAAAAGTGGGTAATGGATCATTACAAGTCCCCCAGCATGCAGGTAGTCCTTTTTTAGAAACATCATTATTATAATTCCTATAATGTTCTCAAATTGTAATAACCCATGATTACCTCAACATCAAAGGTAAGATAAGATAAAATGGTTACCAATACCTTAATAAAAACCTATTTATTATTATTATATCAACATCGATCACATATTAATTGTTATCCTCCCCCAATTATGTGTTTTCCAAGAATTTTAGCTTTTCACTAAATCAATTTTCCTTGTCATCTGTACCATTATATGTATGCTTTCAAATCCTTAAATAAAAAGTACCACAGTACAATCCTTAGTTATTTTATAAATCTTATAATCATAATATCAATGATAAAATACTCCAATAATATAATTATTGAACCTAAACACAAGAAAATTAATCAATACACTTCATTTTTAGTAATAGCATAAGCCTTAACTTGATCCCTAAACTTATTTTGAGTTATATTCCCTTGATGACATGGGAATTCATTTTAATAGTTCCCCATATCCTTATAGTTAAAATATTACACAATGGTAGATTATTTCATTCCCTTGAAATCATTTGAATTATGTCCTTTCTCTCTACACTTGTAGAAAACTCACATTCCCTTCAAGAAAATGTCATAGTGCTTCTTTCCACAACTGTCACATGGGGGAAATATTTTTTTCCATTATTCCCTTTATCTATTTTTATCTACACCTTCCTCTTCTTATCTATCTTCTCTTAAAATCCACAATACTTGTATAATTATTTCTTTTTCTTTATACTAAATGATACTATGACCTCACATGATGAGAAATTTTATTATATTAGTGAACTTAAATGAATTGTATTAAACCCTAAAAGAAATGGTCAATTATTCTCTTTGTATTATGTATGTAGTCTATAGCATGTCCTTCTAACCTTGTAAATTTGGCTTCATACTTAGCATCATTTTTATTCTCATTTTATTTTAGACTCATCAATTGTCTCTCCATACATAATCATTACCCATGAGGAAAATAATTTTCCAAGAATAGAACCTTTAAATCTTTTCATTCCATGATTTATATTTCTTCTCCATCCTTAGTTTCTTTAATCAATGACCACCATTAATCTGAATATCCTAAGAGATGATAAACTACCATGATAACTTCCTCCCTTTCATTGCTCCCCAAATAAAAAAAATATCTTCTCTAGGGAACTTATCCATTGATCAGCTAAAAATGGATTTGTAGTCCCATTGAATGATTGAGGTTATTGATTCATAAATTGGTATAACATTTTCCCACTACATAGTAGATTAATAGGATGCTCTATAAAGGAAAATTGATTTCTCATAACCTAATTAATTTTCCCCAAAATGGATATAATTTGATTAGTTCTAGTTGTAACTCCAGCTTCATTATCTTAACCAGGAGGTAAATCCATACATGGTGTATGTGAATTAAACGTATTTTCATTCCTTCTACTGGGTTCCATTTCTAAACAATGGAATACATGAGATTAGACCATATAATTTTTAAATATAATGTATAATACCAAAAATAGTGAAACGCTTAACATAAATTGAAAAATTTATGCATTGATAATCTCCTAATCATTATCATTATTTATTTGGAAATTTTTTAAAATCATAAAAAAATCAAATAACTTATAATGGTTTGTAAAAAAATGTGAATTATTTAAATCATATTCCTCTGAAGTGTCAAACCAGTTTCATAGTAAGTCTCATTAGCATGAGCCATTTAATTATCAATTTAATACCAATGTTCCTTTTTGAGTTATTACCCCTAAGAACATATATAATAGAACTACATCTATTTATAGTATTCAGGCAAGGATTTATTTCTAGATAAATAATATAATATCTTCCTCTCAAAAAATTTATGATGATATTATATACTTGTCCTAAAATTAAATATTAGTATTATGTTCTCTAATATATGTTTTACTTAATCTAGATATCAATATTTATACTAAAAAACCTTTGATACCAACTATAAATACCATGACCATAGTATCCCAGAGTCGACGGTTACTTTATTACATTCCCATAAGATCCCAGGAATCGCATCCTGAAGGACCAGATGTTTTATTAGTCTTGGTAAACAAGATAAATTCTTTAAATTCACATTATAATTAAAAATATAAAATACATAAAGTGTTTTTGTTGAGAATGACATATTTCAAAATAGAATATCCCAACATATCAATCATAAAACACTTCTTTGTATCCAAGTGAAAATAAAACATAAGAAAGGGGTGAGATCAGATTATCAATAAGGGTATGAGTATAGTGGAATATATCATGAAAAATAAGCATAATAAATATGGAAATTTAAATAAATGTTTTATGTTTTTGATTGATAGTAATACTATAAAAATATAATTAAAATCATTCACGATAAAAGTAATATTTTTTACTTTGAAAATATTTTTAAACATAAAGTTAAAAACATATTTTTAGAATACTTTTCCTTGAAAATAACCTTTTAAACATATATATTTAGATTTAAAACATTTATTGGTTATGAAAGTACAAATTTCTTACTTTCTATACATGTTAAAATAAATATTCCTTTTATATTTTTGATAAAATCTAAATGGGCCTTATTTAGAAACTGATATGAAGATTTCTTTCAAAAAATTTTGTAAAAATCCAAACATTGGTAAAAATTTCTTTACTAAATCATATGGAAAATTTTAAAAAACATTTTTAAAATTTTTTTAAAACATGTTTATGGAATAAAACATGATTTTTGACTGAATAGAGAAATAAAGTAATTTTTTCTTAAATTCTTAATCATATTAGGTACCAAAGATATGAAAAATGGTACAATTACTTTAAAATTTTCATGAATAAATAAATGAAAATAAATTATATTGATTTTTAAATATAAATATCAAATGATACTCCTATGGGGGACTTAAACATATAAAATATTTAATAATAATGAGATTCTAAAATAAACCCTTACCACTTTGGTAAAATTGGAATCACAATCCCTATGAAAGAAATAAATTAAAATGAAAATTTAAATACCATTAATAGAAATAGATCTATGATATAAAATATCAAAAGGATAATCATATACACCACTCAAAGGAATAAGTGATGAATATGGCATATGTCTCACAGAAGTAAAAATGAGATGAGAAACCCTTACCTCCAGTTTAACATCAATAATATGTGTCTACACCTCATGTAAAATAAATATAGGTTTATTATAAATATATAATATAACTATAATAATATATATCAGACCATATATAATTTACTTATGGTATTTTATCTCTTTTTCATTAACAACTATTTATTAAAATCACTTTATCTAGTAATAGAAGCTTTGTTTTCCATTTATGTTTTGATTTGGAATTTTTTGTCCTTTTTACTTTTATCATGGTTCCATAATATAAAAAATGTTAACCATAATATAAATTTCATATATCTAAATTTTATATGAATTTATATTAATCCATAATATTTATAGATAGAAACTAGACTACACCATTCATCGAGACTGTAGATCATATGTATATAAGAATGTTGTTTCCATTTTTTCCTAATTGATGGAAAAAAAGGGAAATAAATATTAATTCACCATTAAAATTTAATTATTATTTCATATATATTATTTATATAAATCAAATACATCTTTATTATTGTCCATGTAAAAAAATGACAAATATTTTGTATCACTATGTGGAGGCGATTGTCCACATGTACACATGACCAACATTATTATTTTCCGAAAGATTGAAAGGTGAGAAGTTTGATGTGATATTATATTTATATAGGTATTTTAGTAAGTGAAAAAAATAATCACATCAATTCACGAGGCGATAGTCCGTCATACACCCGAGCGACGTTATTGTATCCACCATGGAATGGAAAGTAATAATTTTATATGTGATTTTATTACAAAAAACTTATATTAATGTAATAAATATCACATATATAAGTTAAAACCATCATTATATACATCCTTGAAAGGTGGTGAAGGAAAATGAAATACATTTGTTCACGAGGTGGTAGTCCTCCATACACATGATCGATGGCTTCATTTTCTATTTCATGGAAGTGTAGTTGGATATTGGTAATTATCTTAAAATAAATATCTCAGTATAATGGAGATTTTATTTTTATTATATTATCATATATTAAGAATATAAAAAGGATTTATAAGAAGAATTAAAATGAAAACTCATAGTTAAAAACTTTACCTCTTCTTCTGGGAGCCTCTTTAGGTCTATATCTAAATCATTATTGGGAGGAATTAATAAAAAAATTAATCTAGGATGTTGGATTGGAATAGTAATATGTTTTTGTAGGTATTGGATGAACCAAATGGTTTTTATGTGTGAATAGGGGCGGATAGGGGTGGCCTTTTATAAGTGGGGAGAGGACACGTATGAAATTTTTTGAAAGGATAAAGTGATACCCACATTATTCTCATTCCAAAAGCATCCAAAATGGGAAATTATATACCCTTATAGGTTATAAGGTCTAAATATTTTCATCTAATCATTATTATAAAATTTCGCATCATTTTTAACCCTCGTCTTCTTACTTTAACTCCCCAATAAAGTCATTTTTATCTTTACCACGGTAATTAGTTTTTATAGTTTTTACAGTTCATTATTATAAAAAATCAAGTTGACCTTTTTAAATAAGATTAATAATTATGATTCAAAAAATGGAATCCATTTTTAAAAACACATTTCACATAAATTGTAGAATTCAATTTAAAATTAAACTCGTATACACATCAAAAAAACGGTTCTCCCAAAGAAAAACTTTCAAATTTTTAAAAAGTTTTTATATCAAAATTCAATAAGAAATTGATTCAAATGAACTAAATTAGTTAAATTTTAAATTAATTGAAATAATTTTACATTAAAACCAATTAAAAGTGTAATTTAACTCATTAAATAATTTAAATGAAAAGGTTTTTTGCAGTAAAAATTAGTACATTTCACTATCCATCAAGAAATTAATATTTTTATAAATATAAAACAAATTAAAATAATGATAATTTTTTAATTTAAATTAA
Organism: Viscum album; assembly: GCA_963277665.1. Lineage (NCBI taxonomy): Eukaryota > Viridiplantae > Streptophyta > Magnoliopsida > Santalales > Viscaceae > Viscum > Viscum album. The sequence goes on along the minus strand of OY728164.1, from coordinate 1,403,212,409 downwards.
AAAAAATTATTTTATCAAATAAATTTTCTTAAATTTCTAAAAAAATAAATTTTAAATTATGTGTGCAAAGTGTTACTAAAGTGTCTTTTAAAGAAATACGTATTTCTGAAAACATGTCTTTTTCTTTCAAATGATTATTATTTTAATTATAATAAATATATAACGATTTAATTTATTTTATACATGTGTAAACAATATAATTTTAATAATTTATCTAGTCCTATTTATACTCTCCAACTTAACTGATATATTATAATGGTCATGTTTAAATAATAGTATTTTAATAGAGTGTTGCATTTCGTTTAAACCTAGAATTATGTGCATTGTAAGATATCAAAGAGAATAAATTTATTTAAAAATAAATAAATCATAAAGTATTGGTGTTTTACATTCTCTTCTAATCATGGTGTTTCATGTCATATACTCTATTGAAGATGATTTTTATCTTTTATAATCTCAAGGCATTACACTTCGAGAACCCTACATCTAATAATAATTTTATTATTATTGTTTTATTGGAGCACTCATGTCTTGTGGATAAATAAATATATTAATATTTATTTAGATTATATTTAATATATCATTCTTAATGGACCCGTTAACTCGGTCCGTGTTTCCTCGATATTTTCCAAACCTAAAATAAAAAATATTATTCATTCAGTAAATATATAAATATTTATGATATTTAATTTTTTTTAAAATAAATTTTTATTTTAATATTCCACTCACACATAAATATGTTGACGAAATATTTAAATCAATAAATCTCAAATAAATATTATTCTATATTTTAGAAAAAAATTTGTTATGATAATTAAATTAAAATAGAATTTAATTGAGTTCAATTGAAACACTAAGTGTGTGACCCTATAAGATTATTTCTTAGTGGAATTATGTGAGTCCACCTCATGTCCAATGTTAGTATATATAAACATATAAAGGAACCCAATAGGAATAATTTAATGCCGCAACATACAAAACCACATACAAACACTCAAAATGTAATATAATATCTTTTTCAAAATATCTCACCAAAGAAAATTGCATACTTGTGTCATCAAACTATATATTTGATATATCTGTCTTTGACATCCAAAAACAAGATCGAACGCACACCATGGCCATAAAATTTAGTTCGACGGTTTCATTTTTATTAAAGTGTCAAGATATTAACTTTCATATATATAGTATATATAAATACTTCCATGACTTATTCAGTAACAACATAACATTCCTAATGCATCAAATGTACCCTAATTCACGTTAATATATAAATTCATGTTTTTGGTTAGTACATCAAAGTACATGAGTCCTGACATGTATGTGAAGGAACTTGAGGAACAGCAGAAGCATGAAAAATAAGAAATTTAAAATTTTTGATTCATATTCATCTTAAAAACTATATTCACTAAAAAACATTCCCATATTTCTCATTGGACCACATGTAATTCAATTTATTCATGAAAAATAAAATCAACTGAAACCATAACTGGTATCTTTTTCATTTGAAATCAATGATTTGATTCACTCACCATCATCATGTCAGGGATGAAAGGCACTAAGCTAGTAATTATATAGATCATCCACGCCTTCAACAAATCTCCAAGATCATTTGTTTATGATTCCCAAATTCTATCATGGGAAATTGAAGAGTTTTATGTCATCCCTTCGATTGCGTGAAGAACGTGGACTCGATCGAGAAGACAGAATCGACCCAACCTCATTATTCATTTGGCTTCTCAATATAAACATGGTAGATATGAGGGTATAACTCTCAAATTCATTCAAATTGTTGATATACCTTTTCTAGAGTCTAAAATTCACTTATATTTTTAGGTTACACTTTTCAAAATTGTACATTGGTCCATGGAAACTAATAACACATGTTTTAGACCCTTACACACATATATGACTTAATTAAACATTTCATAAATATCACAAATATTTTATTACTCACTTGTAACATTTTAAAATTCTATGTGATAAAATATAAACCTTAAACATAGCTCGTATACTCCCCGAATAATTTAAAGAACCTTAAAAGTGTTGTGTTCATTCGAAAAACTATATTTTCTCATATTCACTTTTATGATCAAACAACTTGTTAATACCTTGAGAAATAAATTCAATCATAATTATTCTAAAATTTAATAATATAATTGAATTATCTTACTTGTGCTCTCTCACACTCATTCATTCATTGGACCCACATGTGGGACCCACTTCATCCTAAACTCATATTCATCTAAATAGGTGGAACTTGTTGATACACTTAGTGTGTGACCCTCTAGATCCTTATCTCAATAGCATTGATTCCAAATCACAAACTAAGAGTGGATTATAGTAACCCATCATAGCCCATAAGGAGATAATGAATTTCATACATATAAATACCACTTATGAACATAATTTCTATAATATAATATCTTTGTCTCGTGATATCCTATAAATTAGTATGCACACTTGTTTCACCATGATTTTGATGATTGACATATTTTGTGACCTTATTGGACAGACTTACCTTCTTCTACTATGGCTATGGACTTAATGAAGGTACTACCATCCTTTTTAACCTAGGCCCTTGAGATATCTCTTCCTTAACTCATATGTTAAAAAATTTATCTTGATCATTCAACCAATGTCATACCACCAAAGACATGCCCAACACAAGCTACCTTACCACAAATTCAATATCATGTTTTTTCCGTACATCAAAGTGCATGATAAAATGGTGAAAATTTATAATGAGCTCAATTCAATAGAAAAATTCATGTGTTTATAGATAGGAATAAACAATGAAACTTGAAAAATATGGTGAATGTATTAGCAGGTCAGCACTCGTGATCTCATCTACTCAAGTTCACAAAGTACTAACTTGATGAGAAGAAGTATTAGTGCATGTGATCCCTTAAAACATAATAGTCGAACATCATCTATGTCCCATCAATTTGATGTATCTAGACTATATATCATGTTTTTAATAATACTGTCATAGTATTTCAAGGTTATCATTATAGATGGGAACTGTTATAACCTTTTGATACTACAGATACTATAAGGACATTACCATATTAATAGTGGATGAAAAAGTTTCAAAATTATTATGGTATGAAGAAGAAAATGTATATATAAAATATTATACATGTAATGGTAATCAAAGTATATAATGTATTTGGGTCTAAGGAACCCACTAACAACACTCTGAATTTTACTAGAGCCAACTAATAACAATTGTCAACTCAGTAGCTCTCACATGAGCATCAAAATTCTTCTTAGATATGGGTTTAATTAGTGGATCAGACACATTATATGGAAAAGTAAATTAATCCCCATAGGTGTCGTAAGCTAAAAATGCTTAATTTGACCAATGTTTAGATAAATGACCCTGATGAAACTGGTGTAGAATCACCCTATTGTGTTGAGAGTAATGGGATGGATACCATTTCTTGATAAACCTCAGTGAATGTAATCATAATCATCACAATAGATGATGTGAATTAGGATGAAAACATAATGTTATGTAATATATAAAACATACCTCAAGAAGAGGGTAATCTAGATGCACCAACTAAGGCTGCATGTTTGAGCAATTAGAGGAGAATCCAAAACCCAAAACTGTAAAATAATGAGCTTCCACCACTTTGGTGGAATACTACAATGGAAAAAGGGAATTGTGTGGCTAGATAACATTACCATATAGAAGAACTAAAATTCCTTCCATGTAGGAATGGTTGGAACAGTATGATGATAAGATGCAAAATCTCAGACAACTTAACAAGGAGCTACTCAAGGGTAACATTCCTAATGGTTACCATCATCATATAAAGATGAATATCCCACCTCCCACCCATCCTGGAAGATTTTATCTTCTAGAAATAGAATCATCTAATCATAATTCTATCTCTATATCTAAGTATCTAGTCTATATAAATGATAATGTTGAAGATAATCGTGACTTTCCTCCATTATAGTGACATCCTCTCCCCCGTCAGGGTGATCATTTCCTAGCATGGATCAAAAATCAATGTGAGATGAAAATAGGGCCACCTCATAAATCTTGTATTACCTTCTATATATGGGAGGTATCCCAAATATTACTGCCTTGAGAACTTCTCAATGACATTAAATATCTTGCTTCTTGAATGGAAGCCATGGAGGGGTGGCATGCACCCATCAACCCCAAAAATAAATTGTATCCTGACTGGGTGGATAAAAATTTTTCCCCACCTAATTTCATCAATATAAACTTATCATCCTTTGTCATTGTGAGATATCTTGAACAACATCTCATTAAATTCTTGTCCAAATGCGGCCCAATGATGGGCCCTAGAGATCACTAGGAGGTGACCAAGCTGAGATATTTTGTACATACATTAATAGGGCTAGCCTTTGTTTGGTATAATAGCCTTACAACATGATCCATTATAGGATAGGAAGACCTTTTTCAAAAATTTCTTTATCAGTTCAACTCTAAACTAAGGGAAATGAAAATTTCCAACCTCAAAAATAGAATGAACCATGTAAATGATATGTTTCTTGACTTCATCACTAGATGGAAAGTTATAACCTATTCACTCAACATCCCACTCTCACAATAGAAATTGTTATAACTCTATGCTTAAGATATTCATTATGAGATAAAAACATCTTTGATCATGATGAATTATCTAGGTGGATTCCATGTGTTTTCATAAATGGTATAACTCTTAGAATATTCCATTTAGAGGACCCAATAAAAATCTCTTCCCATGCCCTCATCATAGGAGAAAACTCTTGGTAAGACATATACTATTGTTCTTACCCTCAAACCAATGGAGGTTCCAATTAAAGCAACAATATAGGACTAGAATCATCCATCACCTCCTATCAAGTGGCCGAAATAAAAAAATATCCCTTGACCAAAAGTAAAAGGGGATCAGGGTCACCCACAATTTGAGAAATTTATGAAAAAAATGTACTCCTTCTGAAATGAGCAGGTTCTTTTTTGCTTTTTTACATTAATGGAAAATAATCTACTCAAGTTTACATATCCTAAGAAACTAACTGTGGTCAATCTCACTGATTATCTAGACTACTTCCCTTCCCATTGAAGGTTGGTTCATACCATTTAAGATTGGTTCATCTTCAAACACATCCTCCAAAGCATGGTTGATTCTAGATTGGTGATGTTGGAAAATTCCCCATCACAAGTGACTTGTGTAACTATCACCCAACTAGAAGAAGGGGTGGCTGGAAAGAAGTTCTTGATAGGCATGGGAATAATTTTGATAACTTGATGACTCTAAATAAAGTTGGACAAGATAATTCCACCTTGAAAGAATAGCTTCAGATACCGATAATGATCCCATCATCTAGGGAGGTGACATCACATGCACCTACCAGAGGTGTACATAACCATTGAACACAAGAAAAGATATTATAGGAATATTCATACTCATCTCCCATGCATTCTATGTTGCTTATAGACTTCGTTCTTATTATGTCCAAATAATGAGCACCACACCACAAAATGGAACCCTCCTCAAATGAATATATCATCTTTGGTTCTATTAATTTAGTACAACTAATAGAACCAGTATATGATGATTAATATGCCTCTGAGTATGATTCCCTTATACATGAATAGGGAGATGGAGGCTAAAGGTGAAAGAGATGAGGATATGGGGGACAATTCTGGCTGGTCAAACCCAATATTTCGGTTACATATTTGTAGAGAACATATATGCTATCAAGACCCAAGAGATAGAACTCCAGTAATACTAAAATCAACATGGAGGGGTCTCGCATCCCTCCAGTGGTCATCCAAGCCTTTTCGTCTTACATGACTATCTGGAGAGGGTGTTATTGTCTGATCATCTAAGATAAAGGGGGATAATGGTATGGCCTATGCCAGTATAAGGAGATACTCCATCAAACTTTGTACAAAAACCATACTTATTCACCTCAAATACCTTATCTCTTGAGCCACATAATAGGTAGCAACCCCACCTTGGGAAGTACTGACATTTGGAACAAAATAAAAACATTCTAAAATAGTTGTTAGTGGACCCATCCAAACTCTCAATCCTATATGATCTCTATATTTAGAAATAAATCAATGATTCACTCATCAAGTCCCTCCAAAACCATAGTAATTTGAGATAGAGTTCACTACAATTGAGGTTTCTCGAGTAGAAACTATTCAATTAGAATTCCATTTCATTATATAATTCATAGAACATGATCTGTAAGAGGTCATCTAGTAAAATATTATTCCCCTATAAGTTTTGGTAAATCATTATGACGATGACATCCAATGATCTATAATTGAGAATTGTTCTAGGATCAAAATCATCCTGATTCATACACTTTGACGATTGTGATATATTTAAGGGGATTTATCTCCTACAAAGACAACCATTCAAGGGTATGATAAGAGTGAGAAAATAACCAATTTTTCCATATTGGTTGTGATTTATGACCTCAATCACTACCTAAAAATATTTACATTTTTCCTCCAATTATATGTCTCTAATTTCCACTAACGTTCTCCTAATCGAGATCACAATTTGGTGGTGACCCTTTCATTTCCCTTTTCCTCATATTAAGACTAAATTTTATTAACCCAATTTCCGATGTAGGTTTTCCCACAATGATATTTTCTATTTTCAACCTTTTATTTTCGAAGAACAGTTTCAAATTTTGAGGACACAATTTATTGAAGGAGGAGAGAATGTAACACCCCAAGATTTCATAGTGTGTTATTTTTCAAAATAATTCAATAACTTTCACTACACGCAACACCGAGTTCAAGCGCACCATGACTTACCAAACAAGCCGTTAAAAAGAGAAATGAATAATATTAACTAAATTTTAAACTTTATATAATCCTTATAATTTTAGAATCCATATTAAGAGTTTCTTAGACATAATGTAAGAACAAATTCATTTTCAGTATTGCACTTTTACAAACTTTTAATAGTGAACCCTTTTCAAATCCAATATTTTAAACTTCTATATATTCAATTTGACTAAATAAATTTACTTTTTAGAATGGGGACATCAAAAATGTACAATGAAACATCCCAAGCTTCCACGGTACGTTTCCCTTTGAATAATGCAATGGCGTGCATTGTACGTAACTTCGAGATTCTAACACACCACAACCAATCAAACTAGCCGTTATGAATAGTAAAAACTACATTTTGAAATTTTATAAATTTTAGATTTCGAAATGGTCTTCATTTTTGGATTCGTAATATCTAAATTATCTTAGGGTGAAATTTTGGTACTTTTCAGATAACTTTCATTTTTTGATGAATAGTGAAAATTACTAAATTTTAATTAAAAACAACTTTTTTAATCGAAATAATTAATAGTGATAAATTATTAATTTGAGTGGTTTTAAAGTATAATTAGAATATATTTTTACAATTTAATACAATTTTGGTAATTGGATGTAATTTCACATTTAAATCAGACATAAACAAGTGTCAATCTTTTGATAGTTATTATCTCTTAAAAACACGCCATTTGTTTTCACGGTGAGAATTAATTTTTAAATTAATTAATGCAACTGAGGAGTTCTGAATTTGGTAAAATAGACATCATTTTTGAATTCATAATATCAAAATAGCTTTGGCCTAATTTTTGGTATTTTTCTGGAAACTTTCATTTTTTGACGAATAGTGAAACCACTAAGTGGTAGTTAAAAAAACTAAATTTTTCATAAAACATAATTTTACCACTTCTGTGAGTGGAATTTAGAAAATCCGAGAGACACGGTTAATATCAAGGAGTAAAATGCGGTTCAATGAGATGGAAATAATTTTTGGTGAATAGTAACTTTTTACTTTTATTTACCACGGTTAAAAGTAAATTGGGTAATTAAGGGTAAAAATGATATTAATATTACCCTAACACATGTCCTAATTATATTGGACAAGTTTATCTCAACCAAAAAGACCTTATGAATAAAATATTATCATTTACGTCCACTTGGATTAGATTAGGACATTTGTTATTATTTAATTCAAAGAAGAGTTAAAAGAGTTAAAATCAAAGTTTATTTACAAAAACATTTTTAATATGGGGTTATAAATGAGATAAATTCAATTGTAAATATTAATTAAAAATAGAAAATGATTTCATACATAATAATATTTTATTTATAATTTTTAGTCATTATATAATTTAATTTATTTATGACATAATTATGATGCAGTAATTACCATAATAGTGAAAAAATTAAAATAATTGATATTATAAATACCCAAATAAATATAATTTGAGACTTTTTATGAATTAAAATAATTTTCTAGGTTAATATGAAATGTTATGATTGACTTAATTAACTTTTTTCGAAGTAATCATTATGTTATGATTTTTAAAAAAATGAATTATTGAATAGTGTCAAAATTGACGTAAAAGAGTTTTTAAAACAAATATTATATTAATAATTGATATTAAATTCCTAAAAATACAAGGTTCGTCCAAGAGACTTATATCATGATATTTGTATCATTAATGAACCATTTTGGGGTCTCTTGGATGTATATAGTAAGTTTATTAACCATATAATACAAAAATACAAAGAGTTATTGTAAAAGTGAAACTAATTAACTAAGAGTTAATACTTAATGATAAGGTTAATATAATGACCCAAACCTGTCTAAATTCTATTGGTTGAGTGTTTTTCGACCCATCCCCACATTAAACTTTAAATAATCCACTTTGGAGCCATTAGAAACCGAATATGAATTTATTATAAAATAATATTTCTAGCTTTTTCAAAGGTGCCCCTCACCCCTCTTATAGAAGGGAACTCCCCCTTCTCACTAATTCACACATTCAAAGCCTTTTGGATTGGCCAAACCCTGACCAAATACTCTCTAAACTTCCCTCAATACAACCCAAAGGCCTTATTTTGATCAGAAAGCCAACCTATGGAGCCCTTTTGATCAAATCAAAAGGAAGAACCCGAAGAAGAGGTAATGTTTTCACCACCCTTTTTCAAATTTATTTCTTCTTAAACTTCTTATTTCTTTGTTATTCCCATTATAAAATAATTAATCCAGTATATACTATATACATTAATATTATTATAAATATGGTACAACCATATTCAGTATTCTATCCATCCTTTAAATGACATGTCACCATACGTGCGTACGTACGACTTAACGTCTCCACGTCGTGGTGTAACTATTATTCAATATATTATTATTTGGATGGGTATAATAATGATTTGTAATTCATGTAAATATTAAATATGACATTATAATGATTCTGTATATGTGATATACCATCCAATTATATATTATTTTAATATCAAAAGATTGATATTGTCGCTCGTGCGTACGTACGGACTACCGTCTCCACGAACGCGATGAGATTCATTCTCCATCGTATCCATTCAAGTATAATTCTCATTTGATGATTAATAATAGTATCTAAGGACTCAATATCATTCTGTATATTATTAAGATACAACCTATCCATGACAAACACAACTTACGTAACAAAACATATAAACGAAAATGAGTAAGTTAACACCCGAAACAACCATAATGCTAAGATATTATTAACAAATCAATGTTAAAAGATATTATATGATATCATATTAATGTATATAATTCTTGTATAATTTAATAACAATTATTTCACCATTATATAGGAGGTTAACCTACCCCCAACCAAGGAAAATTACAAGGTAATGGGTTTTCATCTCACTCCTTATTCCCGTGAGATTCATGCCATATTGAAACTATTACCTTTTGTGTGGTGTATTTACTAACCATAATTATATTATTTGTGTAATACACTTTAAATTATGTGTATTTACATATTCATTGTATGATAACTCTTTCATGGGTTGTATGTTTCATAAGTTACCAAATTGGTAATGGTTATTTCACAATCTCTTTATTATCCGAGGTTGTTTATACGTAATTATCTACTGGGATATCTTTATCATCCACATCCATGTTTCTTAAAAATGTATTTCAATTTTTTTTACTAATTACAAGAATATGTGTTAAAGTCATTTATACCCTTTTTTGACTTTTTATAAGAGGTTTATAAAGGAATATTTCCGTCATTTTCCAAACAAGGTGCTTTTTAACCTTTTTGACAGAATTAAGGTAAGAATGTCTTTTTTAACTTATACGGAAGGTGCAGTTATTCTATGCCATTATTACACATTTGAAGCTTACCATACAGTCTTTTAAGGATATTTTCAAAATAAAGGTTTTATTTTATAATTATGTGATTTTTAAATTATTTCAAAAAAGATATATTTCTCTCAAATATATGAAAATCCAGTGCAAATGTATACGTATTTAACACAAGCTTAAAAATGTTTTCAGAAAACCTGAATCTCGAGTTTGGTAGATAGGAAGGGATTGGGAGTGGACCCATCATGGTTTGTAATTAGTCGATCAGTCTCAGAATTAGTTATTTTGTTTTCAGAAGATTGAATAATGTTTTCATAAAAACACTGGAGTATATTTTAGCAATGTTAAACGTAAGTATCTTCTAAAAAAATTGCATTGGTAGGTCTCATGAGACAAAATAGTGTCTTGGAAGGAGGCCTTGACAAAATATTATTTGTAGTATTGGAATGAGGCCTTTTCAATGTGGTTATGATAGTCTAGCATTATGCATTCCATCATTATGAAAGTGGTTACAGATATTGCATGTGATTATTCGATTAGTAGAATATCCATGTGATTAAGTAAATGGAATTATTTCATTTTATTTTTGCCATACTATGTTAAAGTTCAAGTTTAAAATGCTTTTGTTTTAGTTATACATTTCCTTAAATGTTTATTCTTATTTATGAATGTTTATTCTATATTGTTATCCTTAATGAGCATTTGAGCTCACCCCTTTTTCTATGTTTTATTTTTCCCAGGATTTGAAGAAGTAAATTATGAATGACCTGCAGGGATAGTATGAGGGGATGAGAGTGTAGACTGTGGAGACTATTTTGTTGTAGTTTTCATTTTTATGATCTAATGTAAAACTTTATGAATATATCTAGTGTTTCCAAGGATACTAAACTAATCGGTCCTTTGGGACTTGATTCCTTGTAATCATGCCAATGTATTAAAATAATGCACCGACTCTGGGTAACTGGGGTCGGGGCATTACAGATCTATTTGACTATAAATATTAATTATAAATATAAAAATATTTCCTACATCATGGTATTTTATTTTTAATTTTTAGACCTTAAAAATTTAATTTATTTATGATATAAGATGATGGAGGGATTACCTTATTAATGAAATATTAAAATAAATGATATTATAAATATTAAAAAAAAGTAATTTTAACATTTTGATGACATACAAGATTTTTTTGGATGACATTTACATGTTAGGGATGATTTAATTCATTTGGTTTGAAGTAATCAAGCAGGTATTACTTTAACAAAAATCAATTACTAAATAGTGACAAAATTGACATAAATGAGTTTTTAAAACAAATACATATTTATTAAATGATATAATAGTCATAAAAATATAATATTCAATAAAATGAATTATATGACTTTAAAATTTTCATTACTGATATACTTGTGGTTCTATTGTCATTTTATATTTACTATATTAACCATATAGTATGAAAATACAAGAATACATTGTAAGAGTTAAATTATTTAACTAATGGTTAAAGCTAAATGATAACGTTAATTTTGTGACCTAAACTTGTATAAAACCTATTTTTTGAGAGTATTAAACCCATAATAATATTTTACTATAAATTAATTAATTTTAAGCCATTATAAACCTAAAATAAATTTATAACAAATTAGTATTTCAGTACATTCCAAAAGTGCCCCTCACCTCTCCTATAAAAGAGAACTTATCCTTCTCTTTTATTCACACCTCAAAATCCATTTGTATCAGACAAAACCTACCCAAATCTACTCAAAAATTACATAAATTCATAATATAATCCACGATTCGGTTATAAAACCAACTTAAGGAGTTATTTTGTGCAAGTCAAAAGGAGACACCCAAATAAGAGGTAATCGTTTTATCCCTTCTTTCAAAGTTCTTTTCTTATTTTACTTACTCTTACCAAGTTGTTACCATACTAAGATAGTAAATCCAGAATCCAATAAATTCTGAGATATTTTTATGATTATGGGACAATATTATTCCTCCTTTTACCCATCCTATGAAAAATAATATCACCATGCATGCGTACGTATGACTTACGCTCTCTACACCGTGGTGTAATTTGTTATTCAACAATACTTAATTTTGATGGGTATAATGATGAGTATAATGAATATAAATAATTAATATAACATGATAATTATTAATTATAATTAATATACCATCCAATTCCATACCATTTAACTATCAAGGGAATGATATCGTTGCTCGTGCGTACACACGACTTACCGTCTCCATGACGCGATGAGATTCATTCTCAATGTTAACCATTCAAGAATGATTATAAAGTATATATAATAAATATTCATGAAATATATGACATAATAATTTTAATAGACTTATGTATATATATATATTTCATTTAATTTTTTACATTCAATTCAATAAGGAAACAAAAACAACGTTCATGCGTACGTAAGACCTACCGTCTCCACAAACAATGTATTCCATTTCATTTATCTATCTATTATATATATTTATATAATAAATATTAATGATATATAAATCATGTTTTACATTATATATGTAAGTAAATCAAAATCTAAGTAATAAGATAAATAATAACAAGTCAAAACATGTATGATAAATAAAACGATTATTACCCAAAACTTTGCTTTAACATGGAACTGATAAATAAATGGGTAATATAAAGTCATACGTGAATAATAAATGATATCATAAATATTATTATGGTTATGTTACAAGTTAATAAAATGTTTAAACTCACTATACAGGAGTTTTGGACACATATGAAAGAAATCGGACCTAAGGTAAGAGATATTTTCCAATCTCATTATTATCTGAGATTGTTTATTCATAAGTATTTACTGGGGTATATTTATCATCCAAATCCATTATTCCTAAATATATAATATTATTTATATTATTTTATTATTTTTTAAATTCAATTTTAACCATTGGTGAATTTTTATTAAATGGTATTGAAGGAATATTTCTTTCATTTTCCATACACAGTACTTTTTGACTTTTCTTGTAAGAGTACATGAAGAATGTCTTTTTTTAAACTTATAAATTATGAACATATTTTTACGTATTCATAACTCCTTAATTACAAGAATATTCCTCTACTTTATTTCATGTTTATTTTCAACTAAATTCTTTTTTTTTAATTTCATGCTATTTTGAGAAAGGAAACATTTTTTTAAGAATAAAGGATATTTTCCTCAGGAATTAAGCTCAAATGTTTTGTCAATTTTTTTCCATATAAGATGAAATAAGGTTATGTTTATATACCTATTATTAATTTTATTTGATTATGTTTATGATGGAATTATTTTTATGAAATAAATTTATTTTATATGGATTATGTTATGATAGAATCATGTTTAAAAAACCCATTTTATTTCATGGGTTATGCTATGATGAATGATTACTGTTTTTGTGGAAAATGTAAGAATGATTTAATTATGAGATGGGTGGGAACTATATCACCCACCAATTAATTGGGTAATGATTTATATCTCATTAGATATACATGAATGCAATGACAAGTAAATATGGTTAAATAATACATGGATGAAATGACAAGTAAATCCAGCTCAGTAATATATGGTTGGAACGACAAGTACATCCAGTTCATTAGTACAGGGATAGAACAACAAATAAATCTTGTTAAGTATTAAATGGATGGAATGGAAAGTAAAAATGGTTCAATAATTTACTTTATCCACTATGATGGTATTGGAAGCAATGCCTTGGATACTTTGTAAATCATATTATGTTCTTATTTGTTTTCCAAAATTCCATGTTTTATACCAATGATATCTTATCATGGTTAATGTTCCTTTATGGTCTATGCCTTAAGTAATTCCAAGATTTATTTTGTGACTCATGATTTTGATATTTAAACTTTTTGTTCATTTTTTTACATTCTTATGTTTATGTTTTGTTTAATGTTATTCATGTTTACCCTTATTGAGCAGTTAAGCTCACCCTTTTTATGTTTCCTTTTCCCTAGGATATAAAGAATGGTTTTAGGTAGAAAAACTAATGGGGAATATATTTATTGGATATTATGAAGATCTTTCACCAAGCAATAAGAATATGTTCTGAGTTTCCAAAGTCACTAAACTAATATTATATTTGGGAGTCTATTTGTGTAATGTATTATGTATTCCTCAAAAGAAATTTAATTTCCATATACATCAATCTTGGGTTGTTAGAGTTGGTATTAGAGAGAAGGTTTATTTAACCTTTGGAAACTAGGATGAGAAACTTTTAGTGCGATCCATAGAGATATTTCTAAGGTATGTCTAGGGATGTCCCTAAGGGTAAGTCTAACTATAGGTTATAGTCCTATAATTATGGTAGAAATCATGAATAACCTATAATTAAACCTAAGATATCATAGATTGATATATTATAAGTAATTTACCATAATCATGTGTTTTTAATCTCTGATATGTATTTCTCATACTTTTCTTTATGGTATTAGTCAATATCCAAAACTACATATAACATGGTTAACTATTGAATGTTTCAGATGTGAAAATAATGGGAATTATGAAGATCGATTTTCTATATAGAAACATCATGAATAGAATCATGACGATGGTATGAGTATTTGTCATACTACTGAGGATAAAGAGATTGTAAATGACATGTGAAAGGTATGTGATGTTCTTTCACTATTTTTACATTAAACCTAAGAAGATTTAGGTTGAGAAACCATAAGACATGATTTATATTTTAGGAAAGATGAATATTATGGATCTTGAGTAATGTTTTAAAAATAAAATTAGATGATTGAGGTGTATATGTTTCAGATTTAAAAGATTATGTTATATGAATTGTGGAATATGTAAGTGTTTTCAGTATAAGTTTTTAATTAAGGATTGGAAGGATTTGTTGAATAGTTATAATGAGACATAAAAGTGATTTAAGGGTAAGTGGATATACTTGGAGAACACATGATTAAGGGGAAGATAACCCTTGATATGCCCCTTATGTAAAGATACTGATGTTTGACAAATGATATGATGGATTTGAATAAGTAAACTGGGTGATGCTAGTTTCTTGAGATATAATTATGGATTTATTGAAAACAGGGTTATGATATCATGGATGAAGTATAAAACTTTTTGGAACTTAATAAATATATAAAATATGTTTTGAAATAAGGAAAAATGCATGTTTTTAATAAGGATATCTAATAATTCAGGTTGTTACCCTGAATCAATAGAATACATGATGAAGGTGTCCATATTTTTAGAATGTGACCAACTAGAGATATCTTATGATATATGGGGGATAAACGTTATTCTGAGTTTGTGAACCTTTTTCTATAGTTTTTTATTTTCATCTTTCAGAAGGATTGTGAGGTTATCAAATTTTTGGAAGGTTTAGGTTAAACATCAGATGAAGTTTGTTAGAATAAAGTATTATCTCACCATATATAGACTTATGCATGTTTGATAACTTGTGATAACCTTTTTTTGACAAATACAGATGAAATAAACTATCATTCAATTTATGGGTTGCATGATCTGCTACCACTTTAGGAATGAAAAATTCAACTTCATTTCTTCAAATAAGAGATAAAGTGGAAATTGTTCAAGGAAAAACCAATAAAGAGATTGTACTGAAATGAAGTAAGTATTTCTTCTCATGTTCTTTAACTTTAGGAAAAGGTTCTTGAAAACCAAAAATGTTATCCTAGTACCTTCTTATCTGATGAATTATATGGTCCCTTAAATCATCATAGATTTATAGTTTTCTGGTTTTTAACTTCCTCCAAACCTTGTTCTATATCACTCTCCATTAGAACATGATGGTTAAATTTTTCTTCCATATACATGTTTTCACTTCACTCCTATATTATCCTATGTGGAAACCCAATGATGAGTTACTTTGGGTAACCATTATGTTTATAATTTTCATTTTTAAAATGAAGTTTTAGTATTCATTTTTACGATCTGGGTATCTATGAAATAAAATTTCAAGTAGTAAACCTTTTATAAACTCAAAAACTACCAATGGAGAAATTATTTTTAATGGGGGTATAATGTAACACACCAAAATTTTATGAGATACATTCTTTTATATTTCTTTGATCTCTTTTGTTTTACACTACACCAAGATTAGCTTGCGTTATACGCAACACCGTATTAGCTTTCAGTATATGCAACATAATTCTTGGCTTGTGTTCCACAAAATTTCATGTTCTTTTGATATAATTAATTTCATACAATACCAAGTATAATTTATAACTAAATATTATAACCTAGTCATTATAATGGTAGGTATGAATAGTATTAACTTCCTTATAAAAACTATTTGAATGAAAATGAGTCTATAAAAATAATAAAATCACTATTTATGGATTTTACTATAGAATTATATATATAATATATTTAATGTAATGTTTAAAATTTATCTTATATTTTTTCTAGATATGATATAATAACAAATTCAATTTTTTTATATAAAAAAGTATTTTTCAAAAAAAAAAACAATTTTACCGCCTTTTAATGGAGAACCCTTTTTAAATCTAGTTTTTGAATATTTTATAAGTTCTATTTGAAAAAAAAAATCTTATTTGGATTCAGGACATCAAAATTTACATTGGTATAAATTTTGGTATTTTTCTAATGAAATTCATATTTTAATGAATAGTGAAAAATACTGCATTTTAATTCAAAATTGTATTTTCTTCTAATTTATTTATATAATTAGATTAACTTTTTAATTAGTTTTAAAGTGTAATTGTATTATATTTTTAACATTTAATACAATTTCAAATATTGGAAATAATTTTACATTTAAATTAGACATAAACACATGTTGATCTTTTGATAGATTTTACTTCTTAAAAACCCGCTTTCTAGTTTTAACAATGAGAATTAATTTTAAATTAATTTCTTCAATTATGTGTTTTGAATTTAGAAAAATAGATTCCAAATTTTAAATCATAAGGTCCAAATTTTGTAAATATGTTCCTTTTAATTTTTGACATTATGAATAGTAACCTTAGTAATTAATTTTATTTACCACGGTTAAAGGGTAAATTAGGTAAATAAGGGTAAAAAAAATATTATAATAATATAAAACTACATTAACAGGTGTCCTAATATTATTGGATGAGTCATATGAGACCAAAATAAACCTTAGGTTGATTTTTTGGCATTTGATAACCACTTGGGTGTGAAAATGACATGTTATAATATTTAATTTAATGTAAAGGGAAATATAACATAAACATGTATCTTTTTACTAAAATAATTTTAATATGAAGTTATATAATTGATCTCTTTTACTATAAATATTAATTATAAATATAAAAATATTTCATACATCTTGGTATTTTAGTTAAAATTTTTAGACATTAAATAAGGAAAATTATTTTTGACATTATGATGATGGAGTGATTACCTTATTAATGAAATATTCAAATAAATGATATTAAAAATATTAAAATAAATGTAATTTGAACATTTTTATGCTATACAACTTTTTTTGGATTACATTTATATGAAAGGTATTACTTAATGCCTTTGTTTATAAGGAATCAAGTTGTTATGACTAAATAAATGAATTACTAAATAGTGTCAAAATTGACATAAATGAGTTTTTAAAACAAGTACTATTTTATTAAATTATATAATAGTCCTAAAAATATAATATTTTTCCAAATATCTTAGCTAATGTTAAAAATTTCATTAATAATCCACTTGAGGTTCTCTTTTAATTTTATAGTAAAAATATTAACCATATACTATGAAAATACAAGAAGACATGGAAAGAGTTAAATTATTTAACTAAGGGTTAAAGATAAATGATATGGTTAATTTTGTGACCTAAACGTGTCTAAAACCTATTTTTGAGAGTATTTAGACCCCTCATCATCTTATCATATAAATTAATAACTTTTTAGCCATTATAAATCGAAAATCAATTTATTATAAATTAATATTTCAAGACATTCCTAAAGTGCCCCTCACCTCTCCTATAAAAGGGAACTTCTCATTCTCTTTTAGTCACACCTCCAAAGCTATTTTTCTTGGACAAACCCAACCCAAATCTCCTCCCAAATTCCCTCAATTAATCCTAGAGTCAACCATTTGGGATTAAAACCAACTTAAGGAGTACTTTTCTGCAAATCAATAGGAGACACCCAAAGAAGTGGTAATTGTTTTATCCCTTCTTTCAAAGTTATTTTCTTATTATACTTCCTATTACTAAGTTTTTTACCATAATAAAATACTAACTTCAGAATATAATATATTCTGAGATATTTTTATGATTATGGTACAACCATATTCCTCCTTTTATCTATCTTATGAAAAATAATATCACCATGTGTGCGTTTGTATGACTTACCGTCTCCATGCCATGGTGTAATTTGTTACTAAAAAATACTTAATTTGTATGGGTATAATGATGATTATAATAAATATAAATAATTAATATAACATAATAATTATTATTTATAATTAATATACCATCTAATTACATACCATTTAACCATCAAGGGAATGATATCGACGCTCGAGCGTACGTACATCTTACCGTCTCCACAACGCGATGGGATTCATTATCCACACCAACCATTCAAGAATGATTATAAAGTATATATAATAAATATTTATGAAATATATGAAATAATAATTATACTAGATTTATGTATATATATATATTTCATTTACTTTCTTCCATTCAATTCAATAAGGAAATGTAAACAACGTTCATGCGTACGTACGACCTACCGTCTCCATGAATGGTGTATTCCATTCCATTTACCTATCTATTATATATATTTATATACTGAATATTTTGGATATATAAATCATGTTCTATATTCTGGATGTAAATAAATCACTATCTATGTAATAAGATAAAAAATAACAAGTCAAAACACGTACGATAAATAAAAGGATTATTACCCAAAACATTACTTTAACATGGAACTGATAAATTAACATGTAATATAAAGTAATAATTGAATCATATATGATATTAGAAATATTATTATGGTTTTTTAGAAGGGGTTGAATAATTCTAATGGTTTCTCCCTATGATGTTCATCCTCCGTCGGCAATGCTCTAACGGTGATGCCTGCTGATCTGGCCACCTCCTCCCCAGCAGGGGGAGGGGGGCAAGCCCTCCCTTCCTCCTCGACGGCATAGACATTCACCTCCTTCACAAACACAAATTTCCTTACACCCTTTCCTTAAATCCCTCTATGCCCTTAGTTTCCAAACCTCCATCATGGCTCGCCCCAACTTGCACTCTCTCTAAAAGAGTTCAATAAGGCCTCAGACCTTCATCGGTTGACACTCATAGTCTGATTCAGGGGTCGACGTCCATCTATTGACGCCTTTGATCATTTTTTATTTGACACATGGGATCTCCAAGAATGCACAGTGTTGGGAATCTTCGATCGGCACCACCTGATTGTTCGTTTCTCCTTGGAGGACGATTTGATTTCCGACTAGTCTAGAGGCCCTCGTGGTTTCAACGGTTACAGCTATTTTATTCTTCGCTGGTCTTTTGAGCATCACATGAATCATGAATCTCCTTCATCTGCAGTTTGGTTAAGTTTTCCCGATATTCCTATACCTTTCCAGAACCCTTTGATAATACCAATGTTAGGCATTATGGTCAGTAGATTTTTGTGTTCTGATAGCCAGGCATCAGATATATGTCACCCAATCTCCCCTCGCATTTACGTCGAGGCTGATGCTTCAAAGGATCCACTAGAATGGTTATAGATTTCGGTTAGTGAATAACTCTACTGTAAATAGTGTGTTATCTTTGAATCATGTCTAGTGTTTTGCCTGGGGTGTCACAGGTTCAACCATCTAGTCTCGGCCTGTCATCGCGGGCATAAGGTTCCGAATGCTGTGCTCAGGGATGCCGAGGGGCATGTGGTGCAGTTGGAGCCTGTTGTGAATCAGTCTGTACGGGTTCCTGATGGATTGAAGGATACAATGGAGGGGTGCAGGGTGGCTCTAGAGGTGGTGGTCCATGCCTGTCCAGATTCGGTGGATAGCACATAGAAGGAACTCCAGCAGCTGCCTCCCGTGGCTCTTTCAAAGGCAGGTGTGACATCTGAGGGTATTTATGTTAGGGGCATACTGAGTGGATCACGAGAGGATAATTCCTTGGTGTTTGAGTTAGCTGTGTCTGAGTAAAACCCAGTGGGTGAGTCTTCTGATGGTACTGATGCAAGGGGCATGTTGAGTGGATTGCGGGAGGTGAATCCCTTGGTGTCAGATGTTTTTAATCGATTTCGGACTGATTTGAGCGCACCTCAGCTCCATATGCATGCTGTTTTGGGGCTATAGGGATCTGGTGGGGTAGAGGAATGCCCTGGTATTTTCATCAACCTAGTGGATCCTCAAATGGTGGATGAGGGAGTTTCCATGCTACTTGGTAGGGCTTTTTATGCAGAGGTGCTGAGTTCAGGTGGCGGTAAGAGTGAAAAATGTGCTAAGACCTTGGAACAGGCTGGTAAGCATGCGGTTTCAGTCAGGGAAATCCCTATAGAGGTTGAAGGTACTGAGTTGGTAAACCAGTTTGATGCTCTGGTTGTTGAGGATCCCGTCTAATCGGTTGGAAATGACTTGGTCAGAACCTCCGTGAATGAGGAGACGACCTCGGAGAGAGAGTCTAGTAATGAATGATCAAGCTACTTTGATGGAGATATAGAGGAGGAGGACCAGGGGAGTAGGTAACCTAGTCCAAGATGGAGAAAGAATAAAAGGGAAAAATGGAAAGAGAAAAAGGACTATTCATATTTACCTTTACCGATGGAGACCAGATCGGCAAAGAAGTTGAAGGGAAAGTTGAAGGATTGTGGCCCACATCCCCCCAACAGTGGCCTGTCAACAACGGGAGGTGGCCAATAATTATTTAGATATTCTCTTGAGCTCATATGAGGTTATATTGGAAAAAATAATAATAATAAAATATTCCAATGAACAGGCATAAATAATGATGGAAAAGACTCTTAAGGTGGACACTAATGATGATCAGAGTGCATGGATTGACAAGTAGGACTTGATTCTGGTTCGGGGGTTCAACAACGAAAAGATAAATGTATAGGAGTACATCCAGTACTGTGGAAATCTGGCATTCAGGTTTGAAGTCCTTTTGATGGAGCAACTAGACATCTAGGTAAATACTTTATCATGGAAACTGTTTCGAGAGATCAAAACGGGTAGGCTGCAATTTCACTTTAATGACTTTGTCCTATCCTTTAGGGTTTGACTTGGTTTCTCACATTTTCCTTAAAAGTGTTTGATAATAAAAAATTTAATTTTTAAGTGAATAATTTGTTTAAACCCACTATACCGGTGTTTTGGACACATATGAAAGAAATCGTACCTAAGGTGAGGGATAATTTTTTAATCTCATTATTATCCAAGATTGATTATTTATAAGTATTTTCTGAGGTATATTTATCATCCAAATTCATTCTTCCTAAATATATATTATTATTTCTATTATTATACTTTTTAAATTCAATTTTACCCATTAGTGAATTTTTATTAAACGGAATGGGAGGAATCTTTCTTTTGTTTTCCATGTGCTGTACTTTTTGAATTTTTTGGAAAGAGTACAAGAAGAATGTCTTTTTTAACTTAGAAGTTATGATCCAATTTTTACGTCTTCATAACTCTTTATTTCCACGAAGCTTCCTCTAAATTATTTCAAGTTTATTTTTAACTAAATTATTTTATTTTCAAATTGCACAACATTTTGAGAAAAGAATTTTTTTTGAATAAGAAAGGATATTTTTCTCAAGAATTAAGATCAAATGTTTTATCAAAATTATTTTCCATACAAGATGACATAAGGTTAAGTTTATAACCCTATAATTACTTTGAATTTATTGTATTTATGATGGAATTATTTTTATGAAGTCCATTTATTTTATATGAATTATGTTATAATGTAATGATGTTTAAGAAACCCATTTTATTTAATGGGTTATGATATGATGAATGATTTATATTTTTGTGGAACATGTAAGAATGATTTCATTATGTGATGGGTGGGACCTATATCTCCCTCCAATGCATTGGGTATAGATTTATATCTCATGAGATAAACATGACTGGAATGATAAGTTAATCTGGTTTAGTAATACATGGCAGGAACGACATGTAAATCCAGTTCAGTAATAAATGGTTGGAATGACAAGTAAATCCAGTGCAGTAATATAGGGCTAGAATGATAAGTAAATACAATTTAGTAATACATGGCTGGAACAACAAGTAAACCCGATTTAGTAATGGACTTTGTCCACTATGATGGTCTTGGTAGCAATGTCATGACTACTATGGAAATCATATTATATGCTTATTTGTTTGCACAATTCTATGTTTTATTCCAATGATATTATATCATGGTTAATGTTACTGTATAATGTATGCCTTACTTACTACCAAGATTTATTTCATGACTCAAAATTTGGATATTTAAACTTTATGTTCATGTTTTTACATTCTTATGTTTATGTTTTGTTTGATATTTTCATGTTTACCCTTACTGAGCATTTAAGATCACCCTTTTTATGTATTCTTTTCCCCATGATATAAATAAAGGTGTTAGGTAGGAAAAATAATGGGGAAGATATTTATGGAAGATGATGAAGATCTTTCACCAAGCTAGAAGAATGTGTTCCGAGTTTCCAAAGAAACTAAACTAATATTGTCTTTGGGTGTCTATTTTCGTAATGTATTATGTATTTTTAAAAATAAATGAAATTTCCATGTATGTTAATATTGGTTCATTATAATATCAATAAAATGTCACATCACCATCTCATTCTATGATCAAGACCAGGATGAGGCCCTTCAAGGACACATAAGACCCCTATATTTCTCAGGTAGACTCAATAATACTAATGTCCAAAGGGCCCTAATTGATAACTGTTCTAGGATAAATATTATCCATGTCCAAATCCTAATACATTTAGGATATGGTGTATTGTATATTTCTCCCACTAATATAACCATCCAAGGGTATAATAAGTGTGAGAAAAGAACTCTTGGGAAAATAAAACCCGAATCCCAGTTTGGGGATCATACATAAAACCTTGAGTTTATGGTAATCTCGTAAGACACTATATATAACATCCTGCTCGGAAGTCCCTAACTCCCTAGCCACCTGGTGATACCTTAAACAGCCCACCAATGTTTGAAGTATCCCATTAATGTAAAAGTAGGCATAATACATGATGATAATTCTCCCTTTGAGTCTTTTGGGGCCACATATGCTGAAGAAAATTACTATAAAAAGGGAGGCAAAAAACTAATGGTGGATGATGATATATATGTTTCAACTCCCAATGGATTAGGTATTGCCCTTGTGAATGCCTGAAGTGTGCTCAACAGTGACTATTTACTCCCCATAAACCTAGCTGAGGTCATAGATATAATCCTAGAGGTCCAAGCCTTTCCTGTCTCTAGTGATAGCATCAAAGACTATCAGCTCTGACATCTCTCTACAATGACTTAGTCAATAGGGGATGAAAATTTCTCTTCTCATGGCCTCTCTCACCCTGATAATGAAATCCCCCCCATATTTCTATCTTCATTGAAAAATGTCCCCATAGATTCCACGATAGAAGAAGACAAGTATGATCTCTGGAATGCCCCCAACATTCAAGGAAGGTTTCTCCACCACTATCGATGAACTTAGGAAAATAAATCTAGGAACATAGTAATAACCATGACCTAAATTGATTAGTGCCTCCATTCCCCTCAAAGATCAAGATATGCATATCATATTTTTGAAGAAATAGTGATATGTGTTTGTGTGGAACTACACAAAAATTTCTTAGACTGAATCGAGATGTGGCTACGCACCATATCAGGTTACCAGATGAGAATCTAGGATTCAAGCATTAATCTAGGATAAAAAAGCCCTCTCATGACACTAATATAGAGGTGTAAGTAGGCAAGTTGATCTAATATATCTTTGTTCAAGATGTTAAGTACCCGAGATGGCTTTCCAGCATCATCCATATCAAGAAGAGTAATGGGAAAATTAGGGTTTGCATTGATTTTAGGGACCTTAATTAGAATTTCCCAAAGGATGACTTCCCATTGTAGACCAAAAAAATATTGATCGATTGAAATGCTGGTTTTCAAGCCCTTTTTTCATGGATGGATAATCGAGGTACAATCAGATAAAGATGGAACTTGAGGATGAAGAATAAATTACCTTTAAATTTCCTCAGAGGATCTTTTTTTATTAGTCCATGCCCTTTGGTTTGAAGAATGTTGGTGCCACATATCAACACACCATAAAACATATCATTAAACTATTACTAAAAAAATGAATGTTATGTCAATGACCTTATGGTTAAATCTCGACAGTAGTGTGATCACTTCACAGACCTTCAAATAATTTTTGACAAGCTACAACAAAACAGTATAAAGATGAATCCACTAAAATGTGCTTTTGAGGTAATGATAGGTGAATTCCTTATTTTTGTTGTACACCACCAGGAAATTGAGGTCGACCCAATGAATACTAGTGATATCATATCAATTTCACCCCTATAAATATCTGAAAATTGAGGGGAATCCAAGGGAATATTTCTTACATTTGGTGGTTCATTTCCAACCTATCTAGAAAATCTATCTCCTTCACCAAGATAATGAAGAAGGGAACTACATATCAATGGTACAATTATTTAAAAAAATCATTAAAAATTATCAAGTAGTACTTTCTGAAACCACCATCTCTGATTCCTCTAGTGTAATGGATGCCACTCATATTATATATGGCCACCATGGAACACTCACTAGGAGCCCTCCTCACACAAAAGAATTATGTGGTAGAAGGAATAGTCTTTATTAGATCAGAAAAACAATGATAGGTAATGAGAACCGATAATCTGATGTTGAGAAGAACTGCCTCATGCTCATATTTGTATTAAAAAAGATGAGGCATTATTTTCATCATGATGAAGTCCAATTAGTCTCTCGTATTGATCCACTCAAGTACATCCTTGGTCTTCAAATGATGAATAGGAACTCGGCCCGATGGGTGATCATTCTTCAGTAATATGACATTTAGTTTGTGTCACAAAAGTCAGTGAAAGGAAAATCACTAGAAGCTCATTTGGAATGGGAGATTTGGGGGGAAAATAAAGGATTTATAAAAAGGAAACAAATTTCCTTCATTTGGTGAGAGCTAGGTGAGGGAGGGAAATATCAAGTGGGGAGAAATGGGGAGAAATATTTCTCCCCAATGGTGGTTTTACAATCACCCCAAA
Organism: Viscum album; assembly: GCA_963277665.1. Classification (NCBI taxonomy): domain Eukaryota; kingdom Viridiplantae; phylum Streptophyta; class Magnoliopsida; order Santalales; family Viscaceae; genus Viscum; species Viscum album. The sequence goes on along the minus strand of OY728164.1, from coordinate 1,403,186,984 downwards.
AGTGGGGCGATTTGGAAGGACACGCACCCAGGCGTGATATGTTTTTTAAAATTTCCTACCATTCCCCTGTACATGTTTTATTTCACATAACATTTTATTAAATTAGTATTTATATAAATTATCATTGTTGTGATTATTAATAATAAAAATTAGTATTTTTGTATAAATATTTTTTTGAACAAAATTTTTAGAAATTTTTTTTATAACCGCAACTTAATTTTAATGTAATAAAATCAAACAATTATAAATAATTATTATTATAGTTAATTTTTATTATAGTTAATTTTGATTATAAATAATATTGAATTTCTTGAATTAATAATATGTATAAATAATTTATAAAAATTTTTGAGTTAATATTTTTGAATTAATATTTATTTATAAATGCATATTTATGAAAATATATATGAATAAATATATTTAAAGTAAATAAATAAATATATTTATAATTATATAAATATTTATAATATATATATATATATATATTTTAAAATTAAAGATACAATTTAAAATCATAATATATTTTTATTTGGAATAATTAAGTATGGGAAAACTATATTTTTTAATAAGGTTTATTTTTTTTCATATTTCCAAAACACTACTTTTCCTTTCTTTTAAAAATTGTCACCAAACAAGATGGAGAGAAATTGTAATCATTTCTTCTCCTTTACTAAATTTCGCATCCAAACAAAATGAAGAGAAATAAAAATCATTTATTTTCTTCTCTTTTCTTTTATGAATTAGGAAATCATTTCTTTTCTTTTACTAAATCATGACCAAACATAGGCTAAATGATTTCCTCATAGCATATCCTGCTCTAGTGAATATATAGGAGGATACTGAGCTTCTAGATGAAGAGGTATTCTATTCCCATGACACTCCCTGAACATGGGAGATGTATTTTGATGGTGCCTTATGAAGTCCTATTAGAATAAGGATGGAAAACCTAAAGCTCAATTGGGTTGGATTGGGAATTGTATTTGCCTCTCCTAAAAAAGCAGTTTTCCCTACTATTTATCACTATTCAAAGGCTACACAAATAACAAGGTAGAATACCAAGCCCTCATCGCTTGCTTAAAACTATCCCTACAGCTATAAATATCCTACCTAAACTTCAAAGGGGGTTCAATGTTAGTTATAAAGTAGGTCAATGGATAATATGCCACCGAGAAGGAAGAATTATCCCCTATCATTAGTTATTTCAAGGGACTAATGGTAGAGTTCCCATTCAAACCCATATTGCATTATGTTCCCCAATCATAGAATGACCACACTAACACATTGTCTAATGCGGTCCCCATTTAGGCTGATCTTGATAAGGAAGAAACAATATTACACATTACACCTCAAAGAATGGTCTTAGTAAACCTTGTCTATGATATGGAAGAGAACAATCAGTTCAACACTACCCAGAGTATTTTACACCAATAGTAACCCCTAGATGAATGGATCCCATAATCAAATATTTGTAAAATGGGAATCTTCTAATGGATAGAGCAAAAAAGGAATAGATTCAGTTCCGTGCAAAAAAATACCCTGAAAGATGGCCCAAATGAAAATAAAACCCTATATAAGCACGCATTAAATGGTATCTTCCTTATATGTGTAGTAGAATGAGAGGTTTTTGCTGTTATAGAAGAAGTACATGTGGGCTCTTGTGGGGCCCATAAATTTGGGACCAATCTCTCCCATTAAATCATGAGGTTATTATATTACTAGAAAACCATGATATAGGGTTTCATGGAATTCAACAAGAAATTTCATGCATTCCAAATCCATGAAAACTTCATCCATGATCCTTTGGAATTTCTACATATAAATAAATATTCTTGGCCATTTTTTTCTAATGGATGGATGTTATGGGGCCATATCTCCCAACTATAGCTACGCAGTTCAAGTACATCCTTACTGCTAGAGAATTTTTTCCCAATGGGATGAGTTGATACCTCTCAAGGAAGTTGGGAAAAAGAATATCGTCAAATTTATGAAGTACCATATCATCACCAGGTTGGGAGTCCCTCACACAATATTGACAGACAATAAAACCAACTTCTATTCCACTAAGTTGACGAAGTTGTACTAGGAGTACAGTATCAAGTCCAATCACTAATATCGCTATCATGAAGAAGAAAATGGATAGATATAGGCCTTCAATAAAACTCTAAAAAATATAATCTAGAATACAGTGAATTGGGATAAAAAGTATTGGCCATAAAAACATCTCCATACTTTATGGGCTTACCACACTACCATGCATACTACTACACAAGCAACACCATACTCACTGGTGTTTGAAACCTAGGTAGTGTTACCCATAGAAGTCCATATTACCTCACTCAAAATTTCCATTTGCGAAAAACTCGTAGATGATTAAAAATCACAAAAGTGGGTAGATGAATTGGAATAACTAGATGTGAATACGTTTCACACACTGCACAATATAGAAATTCATCAGAACTAGATAGCTTGAACCCTTAATAAAAAGTTTTTCATATATTAATTCCTTCAAGGAGAATTGGTGTGACCCTAAGAACCCCAATGATACCAAGAAAGAAGTACCCAAAATTGGAACCCAAGTGGTAAGGAACTTATGTAATACATGAGGTTTATCACAATGAAGCCTATTCACTGGCCACCATGGATGGGGAGCACGTCACAAATCCCAGAAATGAAATATTTATCAAGAAATTATTTTCAAAGCTGTTAGCACAAGGGGTTAAACATCATTGTAATTACCATCATTATTCCTAACCACATGACTTTATAATTTATGGAACTCATATTGACCACATGACGTTAATCTTTATGGGGTTTGTCTTTACTATAAGATGTTAAACTGCACAGTTTCTTAAGAACCACATGTGGCTTGATTCCTGTCAGAAAATGATACATAGTGACACTCGAACCTCTATTCTTTGTCCCAAATATAGGATTATTTTTTTTTCATGACGGGTGATTCAGTGTCCTTACCACAAGACATAAAACTACACGGACCTAGAACTTTTCCATTCACGATGGGTTACCCAATGTCCTTATCGCATGATGTAAACCTGCAAGGATCCATGATATCTATCTCCATTCATGCTGATTTACATACATCCTTGCCTCATGGAGTTAAAATAGATATTTCTTCTAGAACTAATTATAGATTTATTCCCATTTCTAATGAGATATGTAGGGGAGCCTCGATCCTATATCTTGGTCCAACCACTACATGATACAAAATTCCCTCATCGTACCCCATTATATCTCTATATTTTAGGTAATCCCATCACATTCCTTATATCTCACATTTATCATAGATCACATGTGCTTAGGAATTGTGGTAGGGACTTACCCTCAAAAGCAAGGCATACAAGTACACAACAGGTCTATTCTGAGTCCTTACTGGATGTTGTTAAATTGCACGATGGATGTCCATTATGCATGATGTTAAACTAAATGATTCTTTAATAACTACGCGTGGTTTGATTTTAATTCTTATGAGATAATTAGTGATGCCCATACTTCCAATCTTGGACCCAACCATAATGTTTCCATCAATTCATGTCAGTTCATCATTATCCTCACCTCATGACGTTAAAGTGCATTGAAATTACAAAAATATGTATGGCTTGCTTCCCACCTTTTATGAGATATGTAAAGATGCCTAAACATCCATTCTATAGCCTAGTCAAAAAATTTCCATTTATTCACATCATTCCACCTTTTTCCGCACCGCATGACATTAAACTGCATGGAATAATAAGAACTACATGCAGTTTGATCTATTATCATAGGATAAGTAGTTATTCTTGGATCTCTAATCCTGGGCCTAGCTAAAATGGTCAATGGAAATAATTCCCACCTCTACCCATGGGTTAGATCTGTGTAGAGTATTTCCCATTCAAGAACTACATGTGACTCGATTCCTGCCCTTGTAGGATATGTAGTGATGCCTAAATTTTCAACTTCGAGCCCAATCATAACAAATAAATATAAAAATTCCCTCCTCCTTGGGTTTGGGTTGGAAATGAACATGATACTTCATCTAGAACTATGTGTGGCTTGATTCTCATCCTCATGAGATACATAGTGATTCCCAAGTCACCATCTTTGGGAACAACTATGATATTTCCACACTTTCACGTTGGTTCCCACGTCCTTATCGCATGATGTTAAACTGCATGGAACTATATCTCTACTGCATGACATTAAATTATAGGAAGTACATCCTTACTTCATGACATTAAACTATATAGAAGTACATCATTACCGAATGATGTTAAACTGCCTGGATGAATGTCTTTACTATATAATGTTAAAACTTCATAGAGGAAAATAAGTCCCCACTAAATGATGTAAAAATGGGAAAAACCATAACCTATTTTTCATTCCTTATCAAAGGACCACAAGATACTTACCCCAATCAACTAGATTATGGGGTGCTTACACAATCTTTTAAATCCCCTCAATCTATAAGCCACACTTCATGCCTTGGGTGTCTTGGATTGCCAAAACCTTCCATGGACCTTGGAATGGATATTCGGCTTCAAGAACCCTTTTCTTGACTATGCATACATGCTAATGGATCCAACACATGAACCTATGGCATTCAACCAAATGAGTCACTATGAAGAAGGAAATTACAATACTCATGATCCCTAACATCATCGTGACAACACTCAACACGTATGTGTGTATGAACCACTCCCTATATGACTGTCCCATATCATTAAGCATGACCTCAGAACCTCGATCCCTGATTTAAAACATTTATATCTCCTAATCAGAAGGATGTTGGGGTTCTATTGACCCTGGGTATCCAAATTAGGTTAGTTTGTAAAATCTCTAATATTAGGTCCATGTGATTCATGACCCTAAACTTCTTGCATTTTGGTCAAAGTTGTATGACCTTAAGATCTAGCCCATAATGGTCCAAATAGAATACCTTAAACTACTAATAAAAGAGACACAAAACTTTTCAGGTTGAAAACCTATAAAGAGAGACCTAAGAAAAAGTTGAGTCTCCACCTGCTAAACTCCTCAATCTCAGAGTTCAGTAAAATGTTTTGGTACAAACATATAAAGAATAAATCTCATAGGTTATACCTTGTAACTCTAATAAAAACAAATATATGATTGCTAGAACCCATGGTCTAGGAAAAATTTAGAGTAATGATTTATCACATCTCCTCACCACAAGAATATTTGTGTGAGGTGGTGGCACAAATTTTTGGTTACTAAAACCCCCCTTGGATTTTAAAATTTCCATAGATCACACTTCATGAGTTGGGGTGTATGGTATCATCATAACCTTCCATGGCCCTTGTAAAGGATATTAAGATTAAAGTGACCTTTTCTTGACTATGAATATATGTCTATGGCTCTTTCATATGTGCCTATAGACATCAACCAAATGCGTCACTCTAAAAAAAGGAAATTCTAATCCTCATGAGCCCTAACATCATCACTCCAGTACTAACCACCTTAGTCTGTCTGAACTTCTCCCTCTATGAATATTACATATTACCCTCTTGAAATAAGTACTCTAGGTCATGATTAAAAATCCCCAAACCAAAATATCCTAGAATATTCGATATCCTCAATGTTGCATCAATGTGTTTCATACCCTTTCTCAAGGACATATTGTGACACTCCATTCCCTAGCCTTACCAGACCTTGTGATTCAAAACCATAGGGTGTAGGGCTCGAGATTTATGATTTAAGATATATTTTTCATAGGGTGTCATAAATATTCATGGGTATCCTTCCCGCCATACCCAAAATCATCATTTAGATGTTTGAGTCTACAAAAACCTTTCATGGACCTTAGAGATAGGTGGATATCATCTTTTTCCTGGTGTGATACCAATTCATAAGGGCCTTGGCCCACCAACTAAAGGCATCTTCTCCTTGCCAAAAAGAAACCTAAATCCTTATGACCCCTAGAAATACCGCGATAGAACCTAGAATCTCATAATGTCATAGTACATACCTATCATGTCTGTATCATCTCATATTCATGGACACATAATTTTAGATTATGATTTATATCACCTGTATTCCATCTATCTAAGAAGATACAGCTTTTCTAATATTTCTCCCTCAAAACATATCACCACCATAAATATTCCATAACCATTGGAAAGGATACCTGAATTTAAGGAACCTTTTCTTAACTATGCATACATGCCTATGGATCCTACATATGCGCCTATGGTTCTCAACCAAATGCATCACTCTAAAAAAAGTATTTTTGATCCTTATGTGACTTAACAAAAAAATGGAGCAAACCCAACATCTCAGTGTGTTTTAGGTCATTCATGGTGTGTTTTAACCACATATCATGATCATATATAGGGTTTGAGCTAAAATAACTTAAACTAAAGTTATAGAAGTTCCAAGATAAAAGACCTTAAACTAAAGTTATATCAGGTCCGAGATAAAATACCTTAAACTAAAGTGATAGATGGTGTGAGCTAAAATACCCTAATCTAAATCGATTGAAGGTCTGAGCTAAAGTATCTTAAACTAAATCCATATTGGGTCTGAGCTAAAAAGACCTTAAACTAAAGAAATATTAGGTCCGAGCTAAAAATACTTTAAACTAAATCTATATTGGGTCTGAGCTAAAAAGTCCTTAAACTAAAACAATATTAGGTCTGAGATAAAAGACCCTAAAATAAATAATGATAGAAATACAGTATATGAGATATTTTAAGGCTAGCCATATAGATTTATAAAAATAAAACTATGCTGACCAAGCCTATCAGCTTCAGAAGATAGTGGAGCACTTTCCCTTCGAGATATACATTATACCCATTTATCCTTCTGCAAATCATGTGATCTCAAGATAACTAGAACATATCATCATCAAATAATCTCATGTTAGTGGGAATTCATGATCACGTATTGAAGAATATTATATTGTGATCCAAATATACAGATCCATACTTTTAGGTTTTATTTATTTTATGCAAAGGATGGGTAGTGTTGGCGATTCTCATAATATTAGAACATTGAAATATCATACACATCATAGATGAAGAGAATATGGACAGAGAAGTAAATATTTAAGAAGATAAATTTGTATTGTACAAAAAGGGGGAGGAATCTCCACATTTTGGAGTCTCTTCAAAGATCCAACCAAAATGGGATGCATTACAAAAGTCAAACTATGATAAAAGTGGATCGGTTGCACTGGTGAGGTTAGTCAAAGTATGGTGAGAGGCATCAATTGAGAATTGAAGTGATTCTCTCCCCTTATTCTATTTCTAACTCAGGATGGAGTGCTTCGACAAGAGTAATCAACTCTTCAACCCTTCTGTGAGTAGTATCCAATGAGGATGATGATGTCAAAAGGTTAGAACTCAGGTGAGCAATCATATCCTCATATCTCCATATCTACAAGGTCCAAGCATCCATATGAGCTTGGAGTTCAGATAAAAACTAGTGACCCTACTATAATTCATACACCGTCTCCCTGATTTTCATAGTAAGTGAAGCATCATTCACAAGAGCAGGTAAATCACTTTCATCCATGGAAAAGTTTCTTTGGGTCAAGATAATTTGCTGCATGATTTCATAAAAAGGCTACTAGTTGAAGTTGTCTTCCCCTAAGTCATTAAAAAATTGGTGAAGGTATTCCCCTTGGTTGCAGAATATTTCCAATGGGGTCTCAGTAATAAAGGTATAAATCCCTTCCCAAATTAGTCTACAATGTTATTGAGCCTCTACAACTAATGAGGTAGATGCAATAGAAGGATAACCAGCCAGTTGTATTAATACCGAAATAGGAGAGGATTCCTCATATTATCTTCTCTCAACAGGAACATCATCCATACCATATGTTTAAGGATTAATTTTTTGAATGTAATCTATTTCACCATCCATCTGAATGAGGTTTCATTCTTGGTGTCTCATCCAAATCTTTGGTCAACTGCATTGTTGTATTTAATAAAGGAATTGACAACACAAAAGGCCTGCCAACATGATTAACCAGCTAATCTAACACACCATTGGGATAATCTATTACCTAAGTGTGTGTGAAATCTAGGGTAAGTAAAGAAGAATAAGTATCAGTAAAAGGAAACATAATCTCAGCCTAAGTGTCTTCATGTGTCAGTATCCTCTAAAATTGGATGATAACCTTGAAATGCCTCTTTCCCTGAACATCAATCAAAGTAAGAGGGGAGACCCTCTGAATACATCCAAAATATCAAGTGAACTGATATGGTGTGTATGGGTCACAAATGATCAGATCGTCCACCTTAGCTGCGTGAACCACATCCCAAAGGGAGATGATATAAGATCTTTCATCAAGGGAGAATCTACAATCATCAATTATTGACCCAACCAGTGAATGGAAAGTATCAAAGTCAAATATATCAAGATGTAATAACATGCCCTTAACCTCAATAGGATTTAGGTACAAATTCTCAACCCATGAGATGTTTAGAAATTTAGGATGGTATATGGAACTCGGGATCCTAGAAGCATTGTAATACTCATAATAATGGAAATGCCTATCTTGATAAATAAGAACTGGATAGGACCAATGATCCTATAAGGGATTCTACCTTGTTGAATAGGACCCAACATTTAATAAAGGCAGGTAAGGGATAATACTACCAAGTTAAGGTGTATCCGTTTTGTAAGTTGCGTTGTAATCACTAACATGCTAACAAAGAATCCTGAATGTGTGTCCCTAGGTAGAGAGAGCCACCCATTCAAGAAAATGGCTATGAAACCTACCAATATTAGTTTTGGAGAGATATTAGATTTCAAAAAATATCCCCATGAGTTATAATATACAGCCTCTAAGATGGACCAATATGAGCCATCAATATCATGAAATTGTTTGGAGGGGCACCTATAGGGGTGAATAAAAGCTGGTCAAACTCTATTGGTGTAGAGGAAAATACTGATACAATCCATAAAAGAAATAAGAAAGTTAATTTTCATACATTTCCTCAATTTATACCTTAAAATAATTATAATCTCCCTCACTAAAACTAGGTTATACTAAGGTTCATCCCAGACATCTGTAGCAGGGAGGAATTCATCATACATTTATCCAAGGGAAAGAATCCCACCCACCTGATATATGTCCCATATGCTAATGCCCACTCCACCATGGGACAAGTGAAATGTGTTGGTACTAGGGAACAAATGGATGATCATCTCTAAAATGAGGTTGGGATGGTGGTGGACAATGAATTGGGAGATACATGCAGCTTCATAAAGGTAAAACCTATATAAGTCATCAGTGAACTCCAAAAAGATTTGTCTAACCCTGAAAGGCCACACCCACTCATCGGAGAAATTACCACCAGGATGGAGATCCCATTTTGAATACCATTTGATGACTATATTATTCAAAGAAAAAGAAAATATTATTGAATATATTTGAGAAATAGGTTGCTGGGTGAAATCACGGTAATCTGAACCCAGAGGAGAGTTTTCCATTAGACAAGACAAACCATGGGATCAAGTTGTAACCAGCCGACCATCCTTAAAAATTGTTGTCTGAATGCATTCAAGAGAACTAGAAAACTAGTGGGATTGAATATTAAAATCCCAAGGGGGAATGTTAGTATCATCTAGTAAACCAAACCAGTATAGAGGAAGTTGATGAGATAATTGATAATTATGTATGTCAAATGAAAGGGACCTATTCAAGGTTTCATTATTACTGTGAATGAAATATCAAGGATCAAAATTACAATTTCTAGTGATCATGCCCCTTTTATTGACTATAGCTAAGGAACCTTCAAGATAATTATAATCCATCTAAAAAAATGTATGTGGCACATGTTTGAGGAATTAAATAAATATTTTCAAAGCATGATGAGGACCAGTGGAATCAGGTGCTTCACATAACTCAAAAAAAGGATTTGTGAACCATATACGGATTTCATGGATCGCCTGACCTCCCAAGGACTCATAGGGCACATAACCCCCCTAGGGAATGATACAAACCCAATGAACCCCTTGAAGCCATGCAACCATGTGACCCGAACATAGTCCACCAGAATTCTTTTATTTTATTTTATTGAGAAAACACTTTCAGGGTAAGTGGGAACCTAGAAACCCAGTCCTTCACATCACATCACACCCCCATAAAAAGACATGATAGAATTCAAAATAGTAAAACGGAACCAAGTCACTGGGCACCCTCACAAAAAGACATTACAGAATTCAAAAATCAACAGTAAAACAAAACTAAGTCATCGCTCCATCTGCCGTCACACACCAGTTTAAAAATTCAAACCATCACCGCAAATCACGCAAATCCCACAAGCGATCGAGGTGCATCTATTGCATATAGGAAGGACACATCTGGTTTACACTTCTTCAACATCATCCCATCACCTCTCCATCATCATTGGCATCCACCTCCAAAGGCTGCAACAAACAACTGCAAAACAGTCCATCAAAACGAAAAAAATCAAGGCTAGAGACAATCGCAACTCTTGCGGCACCTTGAAGCCCTTCGAATTCTAAACCAAAAATCCCAAAACCACATAGTTTCCATTGCGCCAGATCCAACTAGGAGAGTCTAATAGAAACCTGGGGTCAGTGTAGGTTGAGCAGCCAAGGAGCTTCAGCACACAACTATTGTCGGGCCCAATGAAACTTCTTAGAAACCATCATCATCGACAAAAATGTGAATCAGATATCCAATTCCGTAGAAATAGAAATCTAAAAACCTAAATAAATAGGGAAATAGAGAATTAAAACTGAATCCAACAAAACAAAAAGACCCTTTCTCCAGAAGAACCTTGAAGCCCTTCGAACACTGAACCACAAATCCCAAAACCATATAGTTACCTCTACGCCAGATCCATTTAAGATATGTGAATCGACACTTGGGGTCAGAGAAGGTTGAGTAGACAAGGAACTCTTCAGCACAAAACCAAAGTAGGTCCCACGAAATTACTGTGAAAACAAACGTCATCATCATAAAGTTGAACTGAAAGGATATTGAAGTTGAGCAGAAAAAAGCATGAAAAAAGGAGGAAGAAGGAGAATGGAGTTCAAAGGGATGAGAGGAGGAGAGAGTCGAAAGAGAAAGGGGGAATCTCACCAGAAGCATCCGAGCAAGGGGACAAGAGGAAGGGAAGATGAGTAGGGATGCCAGAGGAATATCAATGTGATAGGGAGATGAGACGGAGCGAGCGACGGCACTGGGAAACCCTAGCGAGAGGGGAAAGAAAACCCAGAGACTCGAGAGACATGACAAATTACGTGACCCAAACATAGTCAAGTGAGTCACAAGTGATTGAATGACCGGGAAACTGAATCTCGTTAAAACCTTAATACAACCACGAAACTTATAAATAAAGTCTATGAAATTAGCAAGGTATAATTCATGGTTGGATCAGACAAGCATCTGAGCAAGAGACAATCTTGCGGGAGAGCTCTGACGAGATGGACTCATGACACAGAATCATGAACAAGGAAAACGATCGGGGTTTGCGGAAAGGACTCATGATGGAGGCATTCAATGGATATGAAAATGAGATCACTATAGATAAGGGGTGACCAGAGGAATGAATTATCATCACTACAACAAAACCATTGTTTAACAGCGCTTCAAAAAAGCGTTGATAAATGGAATCATTATTAGTGCTAAAGAAAGTGATGATAAATTTAACCTTTTATCAATGCTTTTGTTATCACTAATAAATGGAACCTTTATTTGTGCTTTTATTTTTAGCACTAATACCCTTTATCAGTGTTTTTTTGTTAGTGCTAAAAAATGTATCCTTTATTAGTAATTTAGTTTTAGCACTGGTAAAGATAGAATTTACCAGTCCCTTTTTAGTACTAATAATAGTAAGAATAAATAAAATGAAATAATTAAAAAAATAAAAAAAAAATAAAAAATAAAAAATAAAAAATAAAAAATAAAAAATAAAAAATAAAAAATGTGTTTTTTAACAAAATATTAAATTTTTTATTAATTTAATAATTATTGATAAAAATGAATAAATTGATTATATATTATTATATTTTAAGCATTTTATTAATTAGATAATTATGATAATTAATGTTAATAAATTTTATATATTAAATATATAGAAATATGTTAATGTATTTAAATATGATTTATATATTACAAAATATGTATGCACTTTACATTAAATAGTCATATATTTATTGAATAATGGTTTATAGTTAAAAATTAATAAGAATTAAAAATACTAACTAATTTGAGAGTGTAATGGACATATAATTGAATGTGTTGTTTGGATTTTTAATTTAACATAGGTTAAATGTGTGTTATATTGATTTCACATATACGCGATTAATGCATTTTTATATAAAATGGGCACAGAAAAAAATTATCCATTTTTTCAATATTGTTAAGGTGTACTTATTTTTAATTTATTAAATTTCACTCATTTTTAACATATATGGATACATGCACTTAAAATTAGATATAAATATTATTTTTTTAAAACTATTTCTATAATTATAAGTAAATAATTATTAAATCATAATAAATATATTTAAAAAGGAATATATTTACTATATTTATATTTATATATATTTATTAAGTATATATATATTTAAAAAAATTTATTTATAATTATAATTATAAATCCTTTATCATTTCTTAATTAAAAAGAATTAATAAATATTCTCTTACTAGTGCTTATTACTTAAGCACTCATAAAAGGACTCTTTATCAGCGCTTATTTGTAAGCACTGATAAAACTATCCTGATCTATTTAAAAAAACACTAACTATTTTTGAACCCATCGAGACATCAGAAGATTTCTGGGGAAGGCACCCACTACCGAAGGTCCTCCTCGATGAATCGAAGCTCGAATCACACCACTCGACTACCTCAAGTTTCTCAAACAACTTCAGAAATCTGCTGTTCAATTACAGTTAGGGTTTCTAAATAAGATTTTATTCCAAATAGGGAGGTAGGACTTACAATTTATTTTGTGTGTTTTCATTTTGTTTTAATTTCTTATTCAATGATGTCATTAGTTATTTGTGGTCTGGTCCTTGTATACTATTTTTCTTTCAGATCATGAACATAATAATTTGTTTATGACCTGTTGTTTGTTTGTATACCATTTTGGATATCCTATATTGTTCTTTTTAAATTTTTATTTTGAATCAATTTTCTTCACAGTCTATATCTGTGCACCATTTTTCTCTGCAAGATTAATTTTTTCACAATTTTGATATCTTAGAGGATCACCTATGGTCCGAAGATAAACCAATTAAATAAATATTTATACCACTGTATAAATAGGGTAGGTTTTGGATATAAAAATCTTAAACAAACAAGCAAATTGATTTAACAAACCAATACTCAGTATCTTGATGGTGTGAAGCAACAACATAAGCTAATTTTATGAAATTTATGTAAGGGAATTTATTTATTTAAATTATATTTTAATATTTTGGTGTAAGTGTTTTTAATTTTTTTAAGAATTGTATTGTTTTATTTTAAGATAAACCTTATTAAGGGTGATTCAATATTTATTTATTTTCAATGGTTCTATATTTTGAAAATTAGTATAGGGTTGTATTTATTTAACTATGCTGTGATATTCTGCTGTAAGGGTTACATATATATTTATCAATATAAGTTTATTTTTTAAATATATATAAACACAAAAACACACACACACACACACTCATAAACACACACACATACATACATACATACATATATATAAATATAATAACAATTGTTTGGGGAGGGGATAAATATAATGAAAATCCTACTCTACACCAACATGTAATAACATGGAAAGACTCTAACCCGAGACCTCGCTGAGACCCCATAGGTCTACAACTAACCAAGATAGACTTTAGAGACCCAAATCATGATGTACATGGAAATTATATTAATTTTGAGGAATACTTAATACATAACAAAAACAAACACACAAGGACCGTAATAGTTTAGTGTCTTTGGAAACTCATAAAAATAATCTTCCAATCATGGTGAAAGATCTTCGACATCTCCCATAAAGATCTTCCGTTTTTTTACCTAAAACCTTTCTTTATATCCCGGGGAAAAGAAAAAATATAAAGGGTGTGCTCAAATGCTCAGTAAGGGTAAACATAGAGAACATAAAACAATCCATAAACATTTGAATGAAAAAACATGAACATAAAATCTAAACATCAAAATCTTGAGCAAGGACATAAATATTGGAAGTACGTAAGGAATATATTATTAAGAAACATTAATCATGATAAAATAACATGGTAATATAACATTTAATTGTGGAAAACCATTAAGCACATGATATTATTTCCATAGTAGCCAAGGCATTGCAGCCAAGACCATCTTAGTGGACAAAGTCTCTTTCTGAATCGAGTTCACTCCTCATTTCTGTCCTGTAATACTGAACCGGATTAACTTACCGTTCCAGCCATATCTATCTCATGAGATATAAATATTTACCTAATTCATTGGAGGGAGATATAGGTCCCACCCATCTTCATAATGAAATCAACCTTACTTTTCCCACAAAATAAACATAAATCATTCATCATAACCCACAGAGTAAAATGTGTTTCATAAACATCATCCCAACATATCATAATCCATATAAAAAAATGGATATCATTTCATCATAAGAAAAGTGAAACCATGTAAATCATAGATACATTATACATGAAACATAAACATATCCAATAATTCCATCTTATATGGAAAATGGTTTTGATGAAACACTTGAAATGATTTCTTGAGGAAAATATCCTTTCTTATTCAAAATCATTTTCTTTTCACAAAATGCCATGCAATTTTAAAATAAAAGGATTTTGTTGAAAATAGTCATGAAATCTTGTAGATTAGGCTTCATGAAAATAAGGCGTTATAAAACCGTAAAAATCCGTTCATGCCGTATAAGTTAAAGAAAACATTCTTCTCGTACTTTTAACGGAAAAGTAAAAAAGTACCATGTATGGTAAACAAAATCAAGATTCCTTCCATAACACAATGTATAAGTCAAAATGGGTAAACATTGACTTAAAAAATTCATGGAAGAGTATTAAACACTTTATGAAAACATTTTTATGGGCATGGATGAAAAATATAACCCTAGTAAATACTTACGAATAAACAATCTCAGATAAAAATGAGATTTGAAAAATTATCCCTTACCGTAGGTTAGATATGCTTCGTATGTATCCGAACCTCCTGTATAATGATATAATAATGTCATTGAATTATTATAGAATCATATTCATTGTTATGATATCATATATGGTTCAATTATGTCTTAATACCCGTTCTTTCGTAAATTTTAAGTTAAAGTAGTGTTTTAGGTAAAATCGTTTCATTTATCATACATGTTTTGATTTGTTGTTCTTGATATTATTATTAATTAAATCATGATTTACTTACTTCCAGAATGTAAATCATGATTTATATATCATATATATTCAGTATATACATATATATAATAGATAGACGAATGAAATTAAATACACCGTTCATGGAAACGGTAGGTCGTACGTACGCATGAACACTATTTTCCTTTCCTTATTGAAATGAATGGATGTAAGTAGATGAAATATATATATACATAAATACAGTAGAATTATTATTTCATATATTTCATGATTACTTATTATATATACTTTATAATCATTATTGAATTATTAACATGGAAAATGAATATCATCGCTTCGTGGAGATGGTAATCCGTACATACGCACGAGCGATGATATCATTCCCATATTTATTGAATGGAATTGGAGTAGATTATATAATATATTAGAATCAGTATGGTGTTATAATAATCATATATAGTTATTCTTTACACCATTATATCCATCCAAGTTAGGTGGTGGTGGAAAAACTTATTACACCACGACGTGGAGATGGTATTCCGTACGTACGCGCGCATGGTGATTTAATTTTCCATAGGATGGATAGAAGGTGAAATAAGGTTGTTTCATATTTATAATAAAATATCAGTATATAAGTAATGCTGATGTTATTACTTTATAATGATACAACTAAAGAAGAGGAAGTTGAAGAATAAAGAAAACTTGAAAGAATCGGTAGAAGAGATTACCTCTTCTTCGACGCACCTCTTTTAAGATTCTTCTTAGGGCACTATAGTTGGACTTTTGAGAAGAACAGAACCTCTATGATATAACTATAGAGGTTGAGAAGAGTAATTTCCAGGGGTTTTCTGAGCATCAAGGCTCAAAAGGGTGGAAGGGAAGAAGGAAGGGGTGCCCTTTTTATAAGGGAGGAGTGGGACACCATAGGAAAACTTAAAATATTATTTTATAATAAAGTCATATTTGGGTTTTAATAGCTCCAAATTGATTTATTTCAAAGATAATGTGGGGATGGGTCGCAAGACACTCAACCAATAGGTTTTAGCCAAGTTTAGGTTACTATTTTAACCTTATCTTTTAAATTTAACTTTTATCATGTGTTCTTGTTTTCTTACACTATATGGTTAATAAACTTAATATAAAAAGCCAAACGAACCCAAAGTGGATCATTATTAATATGTATAACCTTATCTTAGTAATTTGGCCAAACCTTAGATTTTTAGGAATAAAATAATAATTAATAATATAATATTTGTTTTAAAAACTATTTTATGTCAATTTTGAGACTATTTGGTACTTTATTTTTGTGAAAATAATAAAAGAATGATTAGTTAAAAAAAGATATTTAATTCAATACTAACATGTCATATTAACCTATAAAATTAGTGGAATTTATAAAAAGTCTAAAATTACATTTATTTGGGTATTTATAACATCAGTTATGTTAATATTTAATTAATAAGGTAATTACTGAATCATTATTGTGTCATAAATAACCTAAATTATTTAATGTCTAAAAACTATAAATAAAATACCATTATGTAGGAAATCGTTTTATCATTATAATTATTTTTTATAGTCGAATTTATCTTATGAATAACCCTATATTAAAAATGTTTTAGTTATTAAATATTGATTTTAACTATTTCAATTCTTCTTTAAATAAAATAATAATAAATGTCCTAATCTAATCCAAGTGGACCTAAAGGGTAATATTTTATTCATATGGTTGTTTTTGGTCGAAATAAACTCATACAATAGAATTAGGACATGTGTTAGGGTAATAATAATATTATTTTTACCCTTAATTTCCCTATCTACTTTTAACCGTGGTAAATAAAAATAAAAAATTACTATTTACCAAAAATTATTTTTATCTTATTGAACCACAATTTACTTACTGATATCAACCATGTATCTTGTATTTTTGAAATTCTACTCACATAAGTGTTAAAATTATGTTTTATGTAAATTTTCAAATTCTCCTAGGAGGTGGGTAAAAGACAGTCAAAAGTTCAAGAAAATTTTTATATATCTAAAATTCTTATAAAATGACTCAAATGAATTAAATTTAACTTATATAGGTGTTATGTATCAATTTTGACCTAAAATAAATTTAAATAAAATAAATAATTATTTAAATAAAAAGTTGGTTTTTAAATAGTAACCTAGTGTTTTCACTATTCATCAAAAATTGAAAGTTTTCAGAAAAATACCAAAAATTCACCCTAGGCTAATTTTGATATTCCTAATCCAAAAATGAAGTCCATTTTGAAAAATAAAATTTGAAAAAATGGGTATTACTATTCCTAACGACTAGTTTATACAACATATCGCTGTTTAGTGAAACTCGATATTGCGTAAAAATACACTATCATGGAAGTTCGTGATTGCATGTAATGCAAGCCAAGTCAAGGATCCATATAGTGAATGATCCTTTTGGTGTATCATACAACACAAGACATCAAATTAATTATAAATAATATTTCTCATAAAATCTCAGGCTGTTACATTTTACCCCCCTTAAATTGAATTTCGATCTCAAAATTTTTCAGGGTTATAAATGGTTTAATACTTGAAAGTTTCTTTCAAAGAAACCCACATCGTAAAAAGGAATACTAAAACTCATTTTAAAAAATTATAGTTTGAAATTTAATGGTTACCTAAATTAACTCATCACTGGGTTTCCACATAGGAGAACATAGGTGGAAATATTGATATAGAAGAAAAATGTAACTATCAAGTTCTAATGGAAAGTGGTAGAGGAAATGGCTATGAAAAATCCAACAATCACAAAGCCATAAATTTGTGATGATCTAAGGTACCATCTAATTCATTGGATATGAGGACACTAGGACAATATTTTTGGTTTTCAAGATCATTTCCCTAAAGTTGAATAATTGTTGAATTAAAAGAAATAATTACTTGATTTTTGGTACAATCGTACTGTTGTTTGTGCCTTGAAAAATTTCCACTTCATCTCTTAAAGAAATGAAGTTGAATTTTTCTTTTGTGAAGTGTTTGTAGATCATGTGATAGAATGACAGGCCATTCCTTCTTTCTCAAATGAAAGGTTAGAAAAAGTTATTCAATATACATAAGTCCATATATGGCGATATTAAACGTCTATGGCTCCAAAAATGGACTTATACTTCATATATCATACCGATTAATAAAATAAAACTAGTTTTTACTAACCAGGGACTTCATGTAGGCCAGTGGTTGGTGATAAAGGTCTGTCACACTTCATTTGTGGGTTTGATTCCCACAGCCTTGCCCGACGCGACAGGTAGTCGCTCGTCCTACATGTTGTCCTTTTTCTAAAACTATACTATTACAACATTCCAGAAATAATATCAAAATTTTCTAGCCCTAAACAATACTATCTGATGTCTAAACTAATGCATTCCAATCTTTAGACTTATCCAAAATACATCTGTCCAATCTCATAGTATAAAGAAAATAATTACTAGAAAGGTCACATAACAAGCACGTGAATACCATCATTTATCCCCCATATATCATAAGATATATCTTTTTGATCACATTCCAAACATGTGAATACCTTAATCATATATTCTCTTGAAACATAAATTACCATAGAACCTTATTGAAAACATGAGTGCTATCAAAATTTAAATCTTTCCACATCCCAAAAATTATATATACTCAAACCATGATATCACTTAATCCATATATAAATCATGAGCTCATGAATACTATCAAACAATTTATTTTCTCCTTATCCCTTAATTATGAACATATCATCTACTTTCCAAAACTATCTGAATAACCTTTCATGTTTACTGGTACCATTCAACATATACTTTCAAATACTTTAGAAAAAAACAATAGTGTAACAATCCTTAGATGTGTATTTATTCCATAGTACTATTACCTATACAACATAACTTTTGACAAACATAAATCATTCCACTACCTTCTTAAACCAATGACCTAGATTCAAAAATTCATTCATCTCACATATCATTTGTAGTCTCTTCATCATCATCAACATAAACACTACCCATACGACAATGTTGATTCTCTTCATGAGACTTTCCCTTAGGAAATTGGTTTGCATAAGGCCCATACATTCCACATTTAAAACATTTAATCATTGTTTATGTTGTAGAAATACCATTATCCCTTTCCATGGTGTTAACTGAACCTTTTACTTTATACTTACTAGCTTTGTGTCCTTCTTTTCCACACCTAAATCATCTTCCAGTTCCTTTGAAACATTCTCCGTGATTCCTATTCCCACATGATTTACATGTGGGAAATTGAACTTTCTTTCCTCTAAGATCATCATGAAACTCCATCTTTCTCTTATTAGTCGAGTCAGGAAACTTACGAAAGTAGATATTATTGATCATATTATGAGATTTCTGATTAGGAATAATAATGATTTTTGGACTTCCAAATCCCATTTCATTTGGTTTCTCATGAAGATTATCATTCTATTGTACATCATATCCTCTATTATTGTGAATATTTTTGTTTCAAGCCATTTTCTAAAACCCAAAAAGAATAGTGTGAGAAGAAAAAATCATGCTAGGAAAATAACATAATAAAGGGGGATTACCTTCAATATATAACACCTTAGGATAGATTATAATATCATTACCATTATTCTAGGACTATAACTTATACGTATACTTAACTTTAGAGACATCTCTAGACCTACCTTAGAAATATCTCTAGGGATTTCACTAAAGTTCTCACATCCTAGTCTCCAAAGGTTGACTAAACCAAACCTCTGATACCAACTATAGAGACCCAAATCTTGACGTACATGGACATTACATTACTTTTTCGGAATACTTAATACATAACAAAAACAAACACACAAGGACTGTAATAGTTTAGTGTCTTTGGAAACTTGAAAAAATAATCTTCTAATCACGGTGAAAGATCTTCGACATCTCCCATAAAGATCTTCCTTTTTTTTACCTAAAACATTTCTTTATATCCTAGAGAAAAGAAAACATATAAAGGGTGATCTCAAATGCTCAGTAAGGGTAAACATTGAGAACATAAAACAATACATAAACATTTGAATTCAAAAACTTGAACATAAAATCTAAACATCAAAATCTTGAGCAAAGACATAAATCTTGGAAGTACGTAAGACATATATTACAAAGAAACATTAATCATGATAAAATAGAATGAGAATAAAACATATAATTGTGGAAAACCATTAAGCATATGATATTATTACCATAGTATCCAAAGAATTGTTTCCAAGACCATCTTAGTGGACAGAGTCCCTTTCTGAATCGACTTCACTCCTCATTTCAGTCATATAACACTGAACCGGATTAACATACCATTATAACCATGTCTATATCATGAGATATAAATATTTACCCAATGAATTGGAGGGAGATATAGGTCTCAACCATCTCATAATTAAATCATTCTTACTTGTGCCACAAAATAAACATAAATCATTCATCATAACCCACAGAGTAAAATGGGTTTCATAAACATCATCCCAACATAAAATAATCCATATAAAAAATGGATATCATTTCATCATAAGAAAAGTGAAACCATGTAAATCATAGAGACATTATACTTGAAACATACACATACCCAATAATTCCATCTTATATGGAAAATGGTTTTGATAAAACACTTGAAATGAATTCTTGAGGAAAATATCCTTTCTTATTCAAAATCATTTTTTTCACAAAATACCATGAAATTTTAAAAGAAATGGATTTTGTTGAAAATATTCATGAAATATTATAGATTAAGCTTCATGAAAATAAGGTGTTATAAAACTGTAAAAATGTGTTCATGCCGTATAAGTTAAAGAAAACATTCTTCTCATACTTTTAACAGAAAAGTCAAAAAGTACCCTGTATGGTAAACAAAAGAAAGATTCCTTCCATAACACAAAGTAAAAGTAAAAATGGGTAAAAATGAATTTAACAATTCATGGAATAATATTAAACACTTTATTAAAAAAAATTTATGGACATGGATGAAAAATACAACCCCAGTAAATACTTACGAAAAAACAATCTCAGATAAAAATGAGATTTACAAAATTATCCCTTACCTTAGGTCTGATATGCTTCGTACGTATCCGAACCTCCTATATAATAATTTAAATAATGTCATTGACTTATTATAGAATCATATTAATTTTTATTATATCATATATGGTTCAATTATGACTTTATAATACCCGTTCTTCTGTAAATTCCATGTTAAAGCAGCGTTTTGGGTAAAATCGTTTCATTTATCGTACGTGTTTCAATTTGTTGTTCATGATATTATTATTACTTACATAATGATTTAATTACTTACAGAATATAAATAATGATATATATATCTTATATATTCAGTATATACATATATATAATAGATATATGAATGAAATGAAATACGTCGTTCATAGAGACGGTAGGCCGTACGTACGCATGAACGCTGTTTTCCTTTCCTTATTGACTTGAATGGAATTAAGTAGATGAAATATATATATACATTAATCCAGTAGAATTATTATGTCATATATTTCATGATTACTTATTATATATACTTTATAATCATTCTTGAATTATTAACATGGAAAATGAATGTAATCACATCGTGGAGACGGTAATCCGTACGTACGCACGAGCGATGATATCATTCCCATATTTATTGAATGGAATTGGAGTGGATGATATAATATCTTAGAATCAGTATTATGTTATAATAATAAAATATAGTTAATATTTACACCATTATACCCATCTAAGTAAGGTGGTGGTGGAAAAATTGATTACACCACGGCGTGGAGACGGTATTCCGTACGTACGCACGCACGGTGATTTCAATTTTCGTAGGATGTATAGAAGGTAAAATAAGGTTGTTTCATATTTATAATAAAATATCAGTATATAATTAATACTGATGTTATTACTTTATAATGAAACAACTAAATAAGAGGAAGTAGAAGAAGAAAGAAAACTTGAAAGAATCTGTAGAAGATATTACCTCTTCTTCGACGCACCTCTTTTAAGCTTCTTCTTAGGGAACTAGAGTTGGTATTTTGAGAATACCATAACCTCTATGATATAACTAGAAAGTTTGATAATAGGAATTGTTAGGGGTTGGCCGAGCTTCAAGGCTCAAAAGGGTGTGAAGAGAAGAGGGAAGGGGTGCCCTTTTTATACGGGAGGAGAGGTGCACCTTATGAAAACTTAAAATATTATTTTATAATAAAGTGATATTCGGTTTTTAATAGCTAAAAATTGATTTATTTAAAATCTAAGGTGGGGATGGGTGTAAATACACTCAAATAATAGGTTTTAGCCATGTTTAGGTTACTATTTTAACCTTATCTTTTAAATTTAACTCTAAGTTAAATAATTTAATTCTTACTGTTTCTTCTTATTTTATTACACTATATGGTTAATAAACATACTATAACAATACAAAAGAATCCCAAGTGGATAATTATTAATATATATAACCTTATCTATGTCATTTGGCTGGAGCATAGATTTTTAGGAATAAAATAAAATTAATAATATAATGTTTGTTTTAAATACTATTTTATGTCAATTTTGACACTATTTGGTACTTGACTTTTGTGAAAATCATAACAGCATGATTAGTTCTAAAAAATTAAATTAAATCAATAATAACATGTCATATTAACCTATGAAATTAGTGGAATTCATAAAAAGTCTTAAATTACATTTTTTTGGGTATTTATAACATCAATTATGTTAATATTTCATTAATAAGATAATTACTGAATCATAATTGTGTCATAAATAACTAAAATTATTTATTTTATAAAAATTATAAATAAAATACTATTATATAGGAAATATTTTTATCTTTCTAATTAATATTTATAGTGGAATTTATATTATGTATAACCCTATATTAAAAATTTTTTAGTTTTTAAACATTAATTTTAACTATTTTAATTCTTCTTTAAATAAAATAATTATAAATTTCCTAATCTAATCCAAGTGGACCTAAAGGGTAATATTTTATTCATAATGTTATTTTTTGGTCAAATTACACTTATCCAATAGAATTAGAACATGTGTTAGGATAATAATAATATCATTTTTACCCTTAATTACCCTATTTACTTTTAACTGTGGTAATAAAAGTAAAAAGTTACTATTCAACAAAAATTATTTTTCTCTTATTGAACAACATTTTACTTACTGACATCAACCATATCTCTTGGATTTTTTAAATTCCACTCATAAAAGCGGTAAAATTATGTTTTGTGTAAATTTTCAAATTCTCCAAGGAGGTGGGTAAAAGACGGTCAAAAGATCAATAAAATTTTTATATATCTAAAATTATTATAAAATGACTCCAATGAATTAAATTGAACTTATATAGGTATTATGTATCAATTTTTAACTAAAATAAATTTAAATAAAATAAAAAATTATTTAAATAAAAGTCGGTTTTTAAATAGTAACCCAGTTTTTTCACTATTCATCAACAATTGAAAGTTTTCAGAAAAATACCGAAAATTCACCGTAGGATAATTTCGATATTCCGAATCCAAAAATGAAGTCCATTTTGAAAAATAAAATTTTAAAAAGTAGGTATTTCTATTCATTACGGCTAGTTTATATAACATATCGTTGTTTAGTGAAACTCGGTATTGCGTACAACATACGCTATCGTGGAAGGTCGCGATTGTGTGTAATGAAATCCAAGTCAGGGATGCGTGTAGTACATGCTCCTTTTGGTGTAGCGTATAATAAAAGATATCAAATTAATTAAAAATAATATTTCTCATAAAATCTCGGGCTGTTCCATAGACCCTGGGGGAATATATATATATATATATATATATATATATTTATATGAATTTTCAAAACTTATAATGTAAGGTCGATTTAATAATTATTTATTCACAAATTATGGTTTTATATTTCCAAATTAGGAAGAGATTATATTTATTTTCATTATAAATAATGTCTAAATGTGCATTTGTTTTGTAATTATGTTTATTATAAATTCCGTGTTATATATATTTATATATATGTTTAAATGTGTATGGGATAGAATTTGCAAGGGTTTGTGTGTTTTTATCCCTTGTTTGTGATATATCTTGTTGATGTGTATTATTTCTGTTGACAAGTTGTTTTTGGACCTCCCTAGAATATCAAGTGTGGGTCAATGTGTATTAGACAACCTCCCTATAATCTTTTGAATGGGTAGATATGATGCGACAACCTCCCTAGAATCCTTGGGATGAGTTGGTGTGGTGACATGACATCCCAAGATTCTTGATATGTTTTCAAATATTTGATATACCATTAATTTTAAATATAATAATTCCTTAGGTTTCAACATCACTTGTTCCAAAAATTATAATGGATGTAAAGAAATTCTATATATTAGAAATTGTTTCAATTTTTTTACTCGAGACTCATCCCCCATCTCTTTTATTGACAACTATCATCCTCATCACCTTCATCTACAGAATAGAAATTATAGCAATTTGTTGCATTAAAATCATCCCCCATCTCTTTTATGTTTCTTGTACTAATCTCAGCATTAGTCAGCCCATGGATGAATAAATCTTAGAGTATTTCAAGCAACATAGGTGCCTGTCTCCAAGAGATGAAGGATGTGTCAAACAACAAAATGCAATGATAAATGTCCAAGAGATGAGGTGATGAGGATGAGTTGACTATAACTTTCAACTTTGAATTAATTCATAGTATAACACCTGCCATAGTAAATTAATTATTTTCTTAAATCCAATTACCTATTTTCTTCAACATACTGAAATTATTTGAAATAATAAAATGTTGAGTTTCCCTTATTAGAATTGTCTATAACTGTCACCTTTTATAATGAATATCTTATGTGTATTTATTTATATATTGTACAAAATCAATATTTTATGAACCCAATAAGATGGATATAAATCATAAATTGATGCATGATAATAATTTGACTAATGAGTACGAATATGGAGTTAAATAGTTCATCAAGTTTGCAAGAGAGCATGTAGACAACCCTTCTAAAATTCTCTATTTGTGTTCACATTTTTTATTCTAGAAAAAATAGTCCAGAAGAGTTGGAAGAACATTTGATTTGTCACAAAATAGATCAAATCTATAAATGTTGGACTAAACATGGGAAAAAAGTAAATATGGACACAGATTGGAATAATACCATGGTTTATGATTTATTTGATATGAATAACTTTGTAAATGATGATAGATATTGTATGTTAGAAATGAAAATAGAAATTTAATATGACCATCATGATTTTCCAAAATTGTTTGAGGAGTTAAATAGCTCTTCCAAGATACTATTGTATACTAGTTGTACTAAATAAACAACATTTTCAGCTATATTGAAGGTATATAAATTGAAAGGTGACAACAGATGGAGTGACAACCGCTTTACATAACTACCTCGTCTTTTGAATGGTATTCTATGAGAAGAAAATAAACTACCATGTTGAAAATATGATGCCAAATGAATGTTATGTTCATTGGGAATGATCTTTAAAAAAATAAATGCTTATGAAAATTATTTCATATTGTTTCTCAAGGACCATGAATCACTCATCAAATTCCCTAAGTGTGGTGAAGATTGATATAAGAAAAATGAATCAAGTCCTTAAAAATCTTTATAGTACATTCCAATCATTACATGGTTTAGAAGACTATATGGATTCCAGGAAACTATGAGACAATTAACATGGAATGAAGATAAAATAATTAAATATGGGAACATACATCATCCAATAGATTCTTCTAATTGACATAAAATTGATTATCAGTCTCCTAAATTTCAAATTGAGCTGAGAAAATTTCATCTTGCATTATCTAACAATGGAATAAATACTTTTGGTGTAAAGAGTAGTACTCATAGTACATGGCCTTTTATGTTGGTAAATTATAACTTTCCTCCATGGTTATGCATGAAGTGAAAATACATTATGTTATCTCTGCTTATATCTATACTAAAGAAACCAGGTAATGATATTGATGTCTATTTGGATATGTTGATTGAAGAATTGAAATTGATGTGGGATACATGTGTTACAATGTACAATGCTCATAGAAGTGAAGAATTCACATTGAGGGCCATGTTGTATAGAATGATAAATGACTTCCCCTCTTATGTAAATTTACTAAGCTATAACATTAAATGAATATTGGGGTATCATATTTGTAAAAAACGCACATAATCAGTTTGGTTGAAACATTCCTCTAAGACTGCGTTTTCAGGACATCGAAATTTTTTACCTCGACGACATAAATACTGATCTTGGTTGACAACATTCAATGTGAATATTTAACAAGGTACAATACCATCTCTAGTAACAGGTGATCAACTGTAAAAAAAAGAAAAAACTATTGACACTATTTTCAGTAAATCATTTTCAAAAAACCATATGAAATCAGGTTGTAATAAGAGATCAATTTTCATTGAATTTATTTTTTGTAATTGATTGTATGTTAGATATTTTATTAATGTAATTCATGGAGAAAAACATGTATTTTATAGTGTTATTTTAATGTTACTAAATGTTCCTAAAAAAATATGGCATTAAGGATAGGTTGGATATGATTGAAATGAGGATAAGGTAAGAGTTGGCACTAGTGAAGGGTAAAAGGTAGAATTTTCTTCCTCCAATAATTTACACTCTATCCAAATAATAAACACTACAAAATTTCCTTTTCCTTACCAGTGTAAAAGTTTCACATGGGTATTCACCAAATATCAATAATGTCATGTTAGTAAATAATTTGAAGTTACAAGGAGTAAAATCACACGACTTTTATGTTTCGATGAAATATTTAATGCGTGTTGCTTTTAGTTTCACTTTTCCTCAAAATGTTTGATGTATATTAAATAAATATTCTTCTTTTTCAAATAAATATGTATTAAAGTTATATACCATATAAAGTTTCCAATCATGAATAAGGAGACTGTATTTATATTTTGTGAATTAGAGATGTTCTTCCCACCGTCATTCTTTGATATAACGGTCCACCTGATGGTTTACTTGGTTAGAGAGGTTCAACTATGTGGTCCTATCCATTACAGATAAATGTAACCCATTTAATGGTATATGTATATTCTGAAAGGGTATTACAGGAATCAAAGTATTCCAGAAGTTTATATTGAAGAATGATATATTTTTGAAGAAGATATTTAATTCTATACAGATTACCTATCAAATGTTGAAAGCATCAGTCTCCCATAGTATCATCACAGTGAAGGCCTTCTGGGTGAAGTTATTTTTGGAAGTGATGCTGTAACAATTAACTTGACATAGAATGAGAAATAAAGCCTTTATATATTATATATTAGTGAATATGTTGATCCATATATTAAATCCCACAAAAAATTCTTAGATACTTGAATCTACCAAGGGCTGAAGGATGGATATCAAATACATATAATCAACAGTTTATAGGATGGTTTAGAGATCAAAATTATAAGGAGTTATCTGAAAATCCTAATTCAATTTCTGAATTAATTCAATGACTGGACAGAGGACCGAATGAAAATTTTATATCATACATTGGTTTTGTAATCAATGGTTATGTGTTCTATATAAAATAACCCGATTAATTAATTACGATGAAAAACAGTGGTGTTACTCATATGGCTGAAGCAATGAAAATACCTGGTTCTAAGGATAGAAATCCAATTTATTCAAATATGTCATATTTTAGAATTATTAAATAGATATACGAGTTGGATTATAAAAAATTTAAAGTTCCAATTTTTTGTTGCAAATGGGTTGACAATTTCAATGGAGTGAAAGATGATGAAATGGGATCTATGAAGGTGAATTTCAGTATGGAAGGGGAAAAGATGATTTGTTCATAATGGAATCACAATAAGTGCAATTATTTTATGTCTCTGATCCAAAAAACCAGAATTGGCCAATTATCATGCTGTCGACTAAAAAACTGTTGAGTCATATGAAAATTCAATCAAGGATGACCCTTTCCTTGGTACATCACAATCTATTCATGATAGTCCCAATGTATAAAATGTATTTTACATTTAAGGGGACCAAATTTTTGGCATTTGGATTATTTATAGAGGAACTAAATCCTTAAAACCTATAAAAAATAAGGAGAGATTAATGAGAAGGTAAAAGTTTTTTTCAATATATTATATTTTTCCTCATAATATTATACATTCTATACTACATAAACATAATTTAAATTAAATGATTGAATACTCATACAAAAAATGTCTTTTATACATGTTGATATTACCAATACATTGGAAGAACAAATTATAATAAAGGAAAACCTTTGGAAAGATGTAAAGGTAATGTTATAATATATTTTATTTATTTTACCAAAAAATCATATAATGGAACATTTATTTAATTTTCATTATTCCATGCTGAGTTCATTTATTTTAGAAGATTTATTTCCATGTGTCCTTACTTTGAAAGAATAGTAAAAAAACTATCTCTTCAAAATTACAGAGGCAATCGTGATGTTTTCATAGTGAAACAATTTTCAACAGAATTGATTAATTAATTTATATTTATGCTTAATTTATTTATTTTTATAATTACTCACATAATAATTTTTTCCTTATACTAGTGGATTATTTTGTTTGAGTTTGGGTGGTATGTCCATATTTCATGCCTTTCAACACCCAAACTTCCACATACTTCTTCCTCAAAACCTTTTCACCCCTATAGTGTTTAGTTTATCATTTTCTTTCAAGTTCTCTCCACTAACTTTGTAGGAAGAGAGACAACAATGAATCTACTCAATTATAGATGCAATCTTAATGATTTAATAGTAAAATAATTTTCCATAGAATTAATTTATTGTTTAATATTTGTGTTTATTTTATTTATTTTTATTATTAGCCACATAATAATTGTTTTCATATACTGGTGGATTCTTTTGTTTGAGTTGGGGTGGTCTGTCCATATTTTATGCCTTTCTGCACCAAGACTCAAATAGTCTTATTCTCTCTCAAAACCTTTTCACCCCTACAATTTTTAATTTATCAATTTCATTAAATTTCTCTTAACTTCCATTATAGGAAGAGAAACAATGCTACCTATGCTCAATTATGGAGGTAATCCGTATGTTTGCATAGTAATATCATTTTCCATAGAATTAATGTGTTATTTTATATTTATGTTTTGTTTATTTATTTTTAGTATTACTCACCTAATATTTTTTCTTCTTATATAGGTGGATTCTTTTGTTCAAGTTGGGGTGATCTGTCTATCTTTAATTCCTTTCTTCACCAAAATTTCCACAAACTTCTTCTCCCTAAAAACCGGTCACCCATGTAGTGTTGACATTCATCACTTTCCTTCAAATTTGCTCTACTTATCAATAATAGATGTAATTTTGATATTTTAAAATTAAAATAATTTTCCATATAATTAATGTTTTATTTCATATTTATATTTAATTATATTTTTTAATATTAATCATAATAATTGTTTTCTTATATCGGTGGATTCTTTTTTTTCGAGTTGATGTGGTTTGTTTGAAGCCGCTCATGCAATATTGGTAGTTTGAAAAATAATGTCACTGGAAACCACTGTAACATTGACAGTTAGGATTGTTTTGAGACATTGGGATGTGTAGGATTTAGGCTCACCTTAATCTGACACATGATGTAACTGGTATGACTCCAAGTACTTATTTCTATCTAAAATTGACATTAATCATAGTATAAAAGACAACTAACATACTCAAAGTTGTGAAAAAATATTCATATTATTTTGATACTTTATGAAAATGATCCATAAGTCATTTGTGACATGTAATAATCATCTGCACATCAATATGATACATGATGTTATGAGTATGACTCAATGTGTCCGTTATTAGTTTAAAATTGATATTTTACTTTAAAATGTTTCACTCACTGAAAATCCATAAAACCTACTTGTATTTTCTTGATAATTTAGGGAATCGATTCATAAACAATTTTTTATGTGTAGGAATTAGTCTCACAACAAACAGATACATAATTTGATCTGTTTGAGTAAAAGTGTGTGTTTTAAGTTTAAAATGGCATTTTAGTAAAAAATAAAAGTGACATACTCAAAACCAAGAAAACACATTCACATTGTTTTTATACATTAGAAAAACAATCCATAATTGATTTGGAATGTGTAGGAATTAAACTCACCATAATACGATGCACAGTGTGGCCGGTATGAATCTAAGTGAACCTTTATTTAAAATTAGCATCAAATTTAATAAAAAAACAAACTGACCTACTAAAAACTGAATAAACACATTTAGATTTTTTGATACTTTTGGAAAATTATCAAAAAGTGATTCGAGATATGAATGAATTATCCGTACCTCAATACGAAACATGGTGTGACTGATATGACTCCAAGTGTGTGTTTTTATTTAAAATTGACAACAATTTTTGTAAAAAAGAAAACTGACCTACTCTAAACTGATAAAAGGAATTCAAATTGTTTAAATACTTTAGTAAAATGATCCATATGCCATTTTTTTGTTAGGAGTCCATCACACCTAAATAAAATACACAATGTGATCAGTATGAATCAAAGTGAATGTTTCAATTTTAAAATGATATTTTAGTAAAAAGACAAGTAAAATACTCAAAATTGAGAAAACGCATTCATATTGTTTTTATACTTTATAAAAATGATCCATAAGTCATTTGGGATGTGTAAGAATCATCCGCACCTCAATCAGATGCACGGTGTGATCAGTATGACTCAAAGTGTGTCTTTTTATTTAAAATTGTCATCAATTTTAGTAAAATAGACAATTATCCTAATGAAACTTGAGCAAACACTTTTTTATTGTTTTGAAACTTTACTAAAATAACTCATAAGTAATTTGTGATGTGTAGGAATCATCCTCACCTCATTCAGATAAAC
The DNA here is from genome assembly GCA_963277665.1 of Viscum album. NCBI lineage: Eukaryota > Viridiplantae > Streptophyta > Magnoliopsida > Santalales > Viscaceae > Viscum > Viscum album. Next base: position 1,403,155,768 of record OY728164.1, on the reverse strand, counting down.
AATGTTCTTGGTATGACTAAAAGTGTCCGTTATCAGTTTAAAATTGAAATTTTAGTTCAAAAAGTGTCACTCACTGAAAACCAATCAAATGTGCTTGAATTTTCTTGATAATTTAGGAAAATGATTCATAATTCATTTTTTATGTGTAAGAATTAGTTTCACATCAAACTGATACACGATGTGATCATAATGAGTCAAAAGTGCGTGTTTCTAGTTTAAAGTGACATTTTGGTTAAAAAGACAACTAATGTACTTAAAACCAAGAAAACACATTCATATTGTTTTGATAATTTAGGAAAATAATCCAAAATTCATTTGAGATGTGTTGAAATTAGCTACACCCCAATCAGATGCATGGTGTGCCCGTTATGACTCTAAGTGCATCTTTTTGTTTAAAATTGACATTAGTTTTATTAAAATGATTTTTTTAATTTATTTATTTCTATTATTATTAAAATAATATTTTTTTCTGATATAGGTGCATAATTTTTCTCGACCAGGGGTGGTTTTTTTAGAAATAACATGAGTTATGTTAGGATTAAAAGGCAAAGGAACATTGATATTTTTGAACGTGTGTAATAATTCGTATTTATGTAATTGAATAGACTAATGTTTTAAATTTATATAATATAGTGTTTTTTATTGTGTTTGTGTTCTTAGTTTAATTTTATTTAGATCTTGTATTGTGACTTGTCTTTGTTAATATGTGGTGTGTGTCTGGTACTATGGTGTGCTGTTACAACATGTTGCAGTGGTGCTGCAGTGTGCTGTTACAACACATTGCAGTATGGCCTTTTATCAATGATTTTTAAAGAACCGATAAAGGTTTACTTTATCAATGCTTTTATGAGTGATGATAAAATATCCTTTATCAATGATTTTATAAGAACCAAAAAGGTATACATAGTAGTGCTTCAATAAGCACAGATAAAAAACCCTTTATCAGTGCTATTATAAGCACTGATAAATGGTACCATTAACATTTCTAAATGAAAGCGCTGATAAAGGGGTCCTTTATCGGTTCCAAAAAAGTTATAATAATCTTCCCATTTATCAGTGATTTTTTAATCACTAATAAAGGACCCCCTTTTGAGAACTTTTTCAGCACTGATAAAAGACCAGAGCTTTTAACCTCACTCATGTAGTCAGTTCTTTTATAGCACTAATAAAAGTCATTTATAGTACTATTTAAGGCCTATTTTGTAGTAGTTCCTTCACCCCCTATATGTAGGATGTTTCACAAAATACCAAATTTCACTTGGTAGACCAAACATCACCTAAGACACTGGTTTGTGACAACACCAATAAAACTAGGTGGGAATTAGTTTTCCTCAGAACCGAGTCCTTGTCCCCACAGACGTCGCTCCTGAGGGGGGGGGGGATTTTTGATGCTCTACAAATGAGAATCCAAAAATTCACAAAGCAAGGAATACCTGGATATGGGAATTAACTTCCCCAAAAAACTAAAGGAATTAAGACTTTTAGATCACATGATCCTCCAAGGGAATCACGACTACATGGCTACTTCAAGTTCATGAGACGACTTCATGTGCACTACATAACTTGCAACAAATCCCATAGAGTCCCCTTCAATGACCCTTCCCACTCTTACAAAGGATCTCTAGAAAACTGATGGACATGTGATAAAAACCAAATGAGAACCCCTAATTTTCATGGTTTTTCATTGGAAAGTTCCTCACAAACCATCTGAGATTCCCTCAAGAATAAAGAGGAAGGATATCCAAAGGTAGAGACCCCTAGTGGTCATGAAGCACATAAACCATATCATTGTTTGAAAGAATAAATTTCCTTAATGAAGTCCATGTAGAATTTCCAGACCCCAAAACCTTTTTAGAATAAAATAAAGGGGATAATGGGGAGGAGGTGAGAGGTGGTCATGGTCACTGAAGGACATGCGATACCCCCCGGTGAACCACAAGGCACCGTGAGTCCCTGACGATGTGTATACCTCATCTTGCAAAGTCCATGTGACTTTTTATCCAATACACACAGAATTACATGGGCTTGTCTAGGTGACTCCATACTTTCCCCTTTGGTGATATAAGGACAAACAGATGGATTTGACCACAAACATGCTTGTGTACCTCCATATGACCCATATTGGTCATGCAAGGCATCATCAAAAGATTGAGTAAATGTCCTTGAAAATAATCATAAAAATTCACATAACTCCAAAAAATTTCACATAATAAAGGAGATAAAATATGGAGGATGCAATAGGTTCTCACGCTCATTGAAGGACATGTGGCAGGCCCCTAGAGAACTGAAAGGCATGACAAGACCTTGAAGACATGTGTGACTCAACTTGTGAAAGCCTTTTGGCTTGTCATCCTCTTTGCATTGAAGTGCTTGGGTATTTATAAGAAACTTGTTTCTTCCCATTTTTTTCTATAAGAAAAAACTAATGGATTCTTCCATAACATGTTTGTGCACCCACTAATGGCCCATATTGGCCACACAACACATCACCAAAAAATAGAGTAATGGTACTTGAAATTACTTATGAAATCTTACATGAATCACAACTATTTTCACATAAAAAGGAAATAAAGGAGGGAGGAGGGGGAATGTACTCATTATCACAAAATGATTACAACATGCTAAGGATGTCTACACTGTGGTCCCATGAGACCCCTGAAAAAATCATCATTTTCTCGTGAAAATCCCCAGACTAGTCATTAAAAATATTTCATATGCCTTTCAATAGGAACCTTGGATCAAATGAAGGAACTTAGGAATGTCCATAGGAAAAGATGAAAAGACTTTTGATATGCCCATATGATCAAACAAGTATTAATTAAATAATGATAATTTGATAATGGAATAATTTATTGAAGAGAATCACGACCACTGAAAATTAGGTGACAGAATTGGAACAACCCACGAAAAAGAATCACAAAATCGTGTGGTGTTATCCTAATTTTATGAATCCATTCTGGATCTACACCATATATTCCTCATAAATTGATGAACATCTAGGGTAGCGATGCCTAAAATTCTGCACCCCAACATGAAAAAGGGACTGGATACTACGTGAAGGAAACTCTTGAGCACAAAATTCCCAAGCATCAAAGATAAATTCTGAGGGAAACCAATCATGTGATTGGAAATAATTCCATCAAGTAATATACTCGTGATTAGTTGGAGTAGTCATGTGACATGAATAAGTCACTTCTCATGATCATTGATAGTTCACATGAAGGATCTCTGGTAGGCTATGCGAAGAACATCTCTCGGCCCACTAGATAACATGAGACTTAAAATAAACTGATACTAAACAAACCTAAGGAATTCACAATGCAAGGGACATAACATAGATCAAAATTGGAATACTTAAACAAAACACATGCTCACTGGAACCTCATACACTTCACGTGAGTCATACAAGGAGACATGAAAACACTAGGATGCATCACCTATATCTCATGACATTCCTTAAACGAGCTATTTGGGACATGAGAAATCCTCCTGACATGTCAATGAATGCCATACGACCCCTCTGGTCACACCACCTTGTTATCATGAAACCTTATGGGTCTATCACCTAATCCCTATGACATCATTTAGGTAAATCTCTTGAATCATATAACATCATTCGATCATATCAGTCAAGTCTCATTGTTGCATTTGGGCATGACTGCCAAGATCTCACAACAACCTCTAAGAAAGCCAGTAGGGAACCACTACGCCCTCTAGACATGATGTTCAGGTCTTGCGATGCCCCCCAGGGACATTAGCCAAGGCACACAATATCCTTCAGACCATGTCACAATGACTCTTGAGAAAACCCTCATATTTTTCAAGACAGGTCATGTGATGGATTTCAGGACAAGCCAACTAGGTCATGCAATGTCCCCCAGATAGGTCAATGGGGACTTGCGACACCTTCTGGAAAAGCATGCCATGTCACATGGAAACCTTAGAGTGTAAGCCCTAATTAACGGGGTATCCTTAGTGTGTAATCCCTAATATAAAGAGAACTATGATGACTCTAATTCCTACCATATTTAGGATATGTAGGACACCACTCCTCGAGGTTCAAGCACCATATTAATTAAGGGAAAGATCAGTGTGTAATACCCAATATAAATGGAACTATGAATACTCAAATTCCTACCATATTTAGGATACGTAGACCACTTCTTCAAGGTTCGAGTTCCAAATTAATCATATAGGGTGATCCCAGTATCTATCTTCCTTATCTAGAGTAATGAAATTGATAAATTTCCAACCCTTGTTTCTCATAATGATAATAGATCATGTGGTCATATGGATTTCTACTAATCATGTCCTCTACAGTAAAACCCCAAGGTTACAAGGGTATCCTCAGTGCATAATTCAAAATTACCAACATCATATGGTATATCCCCAATCAATAAGGAATATGTCTTGGTACAAGACCCTAGCATTCCTGAAACCTTGAATATAGTCATAATGTCTTCGATTGTGATCATCCACCTTATCCTATCAATAGGTTAAGTGAAAAAATGAACTATAAGAACTTTGATTCCCACCATAACTGAGATATGTAGGATTCCTTTCCAAGGCTCGTTCTCTATACCAAACATCCTAAGGACTATCCCAGAATAAAAGTACCATATATATATGCCACGAGATTGATCATATATCCCCAATTATTTCTCACATTGAGCATTACTCATGTGGACTTAGGGAGATGCAATGAACATCTCATTGTAAATCATGTATCTCCTCCCACTAGGGAAATACCAATATGTAAGCCCTGATGAGTGGTATGGTATGAGAACCGCTCCCATAAGGTTATATACATTAGGGAAAGTACAAAGGGAATAATTAAAAATGGTGACACAGATTGTTACCATAATCAGGAATTGTAGGACGTCTCCCTAAGACCCATGATCAAACATTTGTTGTCTCAGTACTCGTACATATTTCCCCCCTGAATGACGCTAAAATGAACTATATTAATGAACTGAATTGGTTCTGATTCCTACAATAACCAAGATACATAGGATGCCTCACAATGTATCAACCCTATCCTCAAAATATTAAACACCTCCTCATGTGGAATCACATTTCAAAGCATTTGGTCATATGAATTTATCATATAAAGCAGTTATTCACCATTAAGAAGATGGATGAAGAACGTCAGATACATTCATATGGATTCACCAATGAGACTGCACTCTCATCAGTTCATCCATGAGACTCCCTTTATTTATCTAATGAGATAACTAACCAATGAATAATTTTTTCAGGCTGATTGGTCCCATATCAGGATTAGGAAGAGATACACGAACATATCTTAAATCTATAATAGAATCCCAAAGTAGGAAATAGTTCCCCCCAAAAGGATGTGATGAGCCTAAACTCCTATCCTCTCAACCAATATGATTCCCCAAGAGTTGATATGCCAGAAAACCAAGATGACCAACGACCTTTGGAAAGTAGGTCTATACCTAGCTATAGATTGGGGAACCATTGGGTGTTTCTAGGAAAAGTGGAAATGGTAGCCCAATGAGCGAAAATCATTGCACGCATAAAAATACTAACAAAACAATGACCAATAACTATTATTATATGAAAATTCGACCCACCCCAAATGGATATCCCAAAACCTATGAAGTCCAATAAAAAAGCATGAAACATATATTATGGAATCTAATTAACCCTTTCTATCTACCCATCTAATTGATGATGATATATTGTGCTCAATATATCTTGGGTTCCCATTTCATCTTGGAGATCATACCAAAACCAAGAGGTAAAATGAGGGTCCCTATCTGAGACAATGGACATATGAAGTTCAAGGTAAACTAATAATGAAATCAATTGAAATTTCATTACACTTCCATGTTGGAATGGAAATAGGTTGAAGAAAACTATAAGTATTATACTGATGAAACTTGATATTTTGGAATTTTTAACATTGGGATACAAATATGGATATATACAATTTCATAACTAGACACTTAAACTATTGCCTCATGTTATCAAACATATTTGTCTTTCCAGGATAGGAAACCCAAAAAGAATGATAACAATCTCTAAACATGTCCTTTATATCATATGAAGGGATAAAAATGGCTCTCGTAGCCAAGAATACCATCTAAGAAGAGATACCACTCACTAATGATCTCTCTACCAGATAAAGAACCCACAGTAACTATAAAATCACCATATTGTTGTTTCTCCTAAATAATCATCTCAAGGAGATAGGATGTTACATGAACACTCACCAAAACATTAACAGATTCATTTTCCATGACACCCAATTTTATTTGAGAAAAAATTATAATAAATTTCCATTCATCCTTTTCTTCCTTTATATATTGTGAAGGTAACTTCTTAATAATATAATAATCAAATACTTTACTTTGTATCGATGTATAAGAAATTTCAAATTCAAATGTTTGTAGGTATTCAACCCAAAGTCTCTATTGAAGCTTAAAATATCTTTGAGATAAGTCATACACAAAACATTTATTCTTAAATTAAATGGTAAAAATATCCTCAAAAAGGAAGTGACACAAACTTTTTAGGTCATACACAACCACTGCCATCTTGAAATAATGAATGGAATGGTTCCTCTCATGAGTTCAAATCTAACATCAGCTATAAGTCACCGCATGATCATCCTGAAGAAGTATTATTCCCAAAACAAAAACTAAAGCATTATAGTAAACCACATAGACTTAATTAACACCTTGTAAAGTCATAATTGGTGCTGAGGTCAAATTACACTTTAACTCATCAAAGGATTTATAAAACATCAAATTATATATTAAATTCATCCCCTTATAGGTGAACGATATCAAAAGAGACACAAGATATGATAAATCCTTTACAAACTACTGATAATATCATAAAAAACCTAGGAATATTTTTATCTTTAAGAAATTACATGGTTCTTTACCATGATATGATAGTCATCACCTTTTCAAGATCAACTTAATTACCATATTCCAAGATCAAATGTCCTAAGAACTTAAATTATCAGGTCTATAATTTTAACTTTGATAATTTATCATAAATATGGTGATCTATAAGAATATATAATACATGACTCAAGTAACACATATGATCTTATTTAGTTTTATAATATACAAGGATATCATCCCTGAAAACCATGAAAAACGTGTTAAGATAAAAATATAAAATATGGTTCATCAATTCCATAAATATAGAAAGGGAATAAGTTAGGAAAGATGAATTTAGAAGTTACTAAATGTACTCATACATTCTTCTAAAATGAAGTGTTTAGAATATTTAACTCTTGAATCCTAAGATGGTGATAACCAAATAGAAGACCAATATTAAAAATCTACCTTGATACATTCAAATGGTTGAAATAATCTTCAATGTGAAGCAAGGGATATTTTTTCTTGACTATTACTCAATTGATATTTTGATAATTGATTCTTAAGTGAAGTGTTACATTGACCTTTTTGGACAAAATTATAGGGGATTCCCAAGGTGACACACTTTGATGTATAAATATAATAGATCTAAAATCATACAACTAAATTTTAATCTCTTTAAAATTAGTTAAAGATATAAAGTAATACAATATTTATATTGGATGAGTTCCTAACACTAAGTTAATCGATAAATCCACCTTTAGCTACGGAGGTAACCCTGAGAAGTCATCCAAAAATACTTTGGGAAACTCACTGACTACTATAGGAATATTATCATTTCAATATTCTTATATTAGATTTTATGTAGACAAAAAATCAACTTACTAATATTTTAAAGATATGTACCTATTTCACATGACCTTGGATCCTATTCTACCAGAAACACATGATAGTACCCATTGAAAGCTATTAGGATAGCCATCGATGATAATAATTGATCCATGACTTTTGATTGATCAACCAATACATTATGATAATCACATTGAAAAATTACAATTCAGGAACCAATAAATCCCAAACTAGTTCCATGTCTCATATAATGAAAGAGCATTAGGGACAATGGAATTCCTACTCCATATTCTTTCCTAGAAGAATTAATAATTTGATAATAAATGGAATGAGCTCCATTGAATGTTTTAAAAGATTCACCATGAAAGTAGATAAAAAATAGTGAGAGACACATATATCAAATAAATTAGTCTATAAGATAGAAGAAACATAAATAATACCTCTCACAATAGTACGACCCACATCAACATCAACACAAGACTCTTCCATTGCATGTAACCACTTCGTTCTAAAGGCCTGTGGCTGGAAAGCTATAATCTATAAAGCATTTGAATTCACCATATATCCATTAAGAGTTGACGAGGATATAAAATATCAAGTTAAATATAGAAATTGATAAAACATATATAAGTGACAATGGTTTCCACATGAGTTAACACCCTTTATATGCATGAGAAAGAATGACTCACGTGTCCAGTCTGACCACACTAGTAACATGTTAATCCATGAGCCAAATATGATGGTGTGGGAAGAGACCTATAAGAAGAACCTTTTCTATTTCCCTCTTAAAACTCAATCTGATTCCTTTTACCTTTTAAGAACATCTAAAACTATTAGTTAAAGAAAAATGATGTTTAGTCAATCCCGACTTACCCTCCATGCCTAGATTTTCCATAAAATTACTATCCCCCACATCAGTATAGGTGGTTATTTTTAACATAAAAACCTATGATCAAGTATCAGGTTGATGAAGCATATGAAACCTCTAATATTTCATCTTCTCATTAGATATGACCTTAGGAGAAAATAGATCAAGATCTACAACATTTTTAGTTTACTCTATCAACGTCTAATTCCATTTATTATGTTTGAGAAACTCCTTCAAATTCTCCATGGTCATGAATTCTAGGTAGAATTTCTTGGTGAAAATTACCTTAATGACTTCCCACTCTAATCCATCATGTTTTTATCCAATAAAACTGAGTCCCACCACCTTATTCTTTTTCCTTCATGTTTGAAGATGGACCACTTCACTTTAACTGAATCAGGAATCTCTAAGAATTTTAAAAGAATCTTTATCTTTCCCAACCAATCCTACACCTTATTAGGAACATTATTACCTTTAAAGGACGATGGTTTCTAGAAGAGAAACTTATTGATCATGATTCCTATCCTCATCCCTTCAAGGTTTTTATCCCCTAGCCTGAAAAAGGGTAGGTTCCATGACTTAGTCCATATCATCGACCATGTGACCACTGCTTTAATCAAATTCTGATCACCTGGAAGCGTTCCTTGTCATGGTTCACCAATATAACCCTCCCAAGGATTCACTATAATTCTTTTGTGGGGCATGGCAAAAAATATTAGTAGATAATGAGGCATAAGAACATGAGATATAAGAATCAATTCCAATTTAGAATAATAGAAATGAACGATTATGATTAAGAGTAAACAAATGTTTGTATTAAAACACTATGAGTCCCAAAAATAAAATTCCCAACTACTATGGTAACCTAAGGCTCATCATGATGAGATGTGGATATACACTCACTCATAAAACACCACTTAAGTCCCCACATTCCAAACTCATATCTACTAAGACATCCCAAAATGAACACTGACAATAGAAACAGACAAACCACCCTCTAGGTATTATTTTTCCAAAAAGAATATGGAACATAATAAAGAAGATATAGGGAATTTTGGTCTACCAAAATAATAAAATAGGAGAAGAAATTAAAAATTTCAAGAAACAAAGTTCCAAGGTTCATAAAACAACCAAATAACTCAAAAAATACTAATTCCCAAATCCATGTGACAGAATGACACCTCTAGGATCCCATGCCCCACTAATGAACAAACCAAACACAACCTTGAAATACCTTTCCCTTACCTACATAAGATAAAATAATATCTATATACACCCAAAGGTGTATGCAGGGTGTGAGAAAAAAAGCCTAGTAGGATCTCACCAAGTGTTCCAAAAGAAAAATTTACCAATTATGCTCAATTAACTATAAAAATGTATGAGATAAAATTATACATAGTTTTGTACTAAACATGGATAAATCACCATTATCCTAATAAAATAAAACATACTAATAAAAAAGTATCTAAATGATTTTGTTAAGCATACCAATCAAACATTTCAAGAATATCCATAAGAAAAAACAACCCCATAAGTACCAATATTTACAAGTTAATGAGGATCATCTAAACATTATCATGATTAGTAAGCCACCATGTGTGCATATTACTCTATAAAATTTGTCTAGGTGTAATGATAAACTAATGAGAATGGATCCTTATGAAAATTTAGGTAACCTAGTGCGCACATTACCCTATAAGAACATGTATAGGGGGAAATAGATCATCCTTGGGGATAGGTCCCTACCTCCTCATAGATCACATTTGGGTTTAACATATTATAATAATTTAATTCTAATTTAATATTTGAAAACACAAAATAAATACTTAAAAACCATTTTTATTAATATTACCAAGGGGAAAATCCATTATCAAAACCATTAACAAAACCATCACATTTTTTAAATATATAGAAAATCCTATTTTAAAACTATTCTAATAATATTTTCAAGATAGACCCTCAAACCATGCATTCAAAATATTTTCGAAACCAAATTCAAAGAGAAAGTAAGAAATGTTCACATAAAAAATGATACCTATGAAACCATATATCTTCAAACACTTAGAATATAAATTACCATAGGTAACAACCAATAAAAGAAGATTCAAGCGTATTAGGAATCAAGAAAGGATCCTAAATCAAAGATTCCTAATCATAAATCTCTAGTATGTCATGTTATAATGAAGAAAATCAAAGGTATAACTTAGAAATACAAGGATTGAAGATTTGGAAAACCCATCAATTATATGAATTATCTATAAGAGATTACAACATCAATCGACACTTGGATCACCAAGAGCTGAGCATCAAACACTTGGGATGAAGCTAAGGATTGAGGGATGGAGGTGATCTTGAAAAATCCCTAGGTTCACTCAAATTTTGATAGAATAATATGAGAGAAGGTTGGGTTCTATGGTCTCTAAAATTTATAGGTAAAAATGAGAAATATAACACCATGACACAATCCCTAACCCATGAAGAAAATGGAATTAACACATAAGAAAACTACAATGTAAGGTAAGGAACTATAATACAATAGAGTCTAGTCAAATGCATCTTCAGAATTCATGTCATGGTCTAAGATTAGATCCTATAATCTAGGAAAAAATGACCACACCACAAGGCGATAACCACACTATATACAAAAAAAGATAATAAAGAGGCTACACTTAATCCTATATCCTTGGGATAGTGACCCTAAAATTAGTAGAACCACTGGGTTCTAGCTTCCAAGATTCCACAACATAGACCACACTTCATCCTATAGCTATTCCCAAATTTGAAGAACCACCTTAACTATTTCTTACACCATAGTTGCCCAACCACTCCATAACCACATCCCCTACATAATATAACTGGAATCATCGCATAGAATTCAATTCCACATGAAAAAATAAGACTAATAAATAAAAGAAGAAAATGAACAAGAAGATGGTCATAACTGAAAAATATGAGAGGTTACATGAAGGACACTATATTTAGTGATGTAAATACACTTGTACAAAGGATGGAGTGTATGATATTGGAGCTAGAATTATTGAGGTAGTGAAATATACATGAAATACTATAATTGAGTATTTATATATTGAAATATACCATGTAAACAAGATAAAACGTTTTGTAATTATTCTAATAAATACTGGAATTATTTTAAGCTATTTAGAGGTGATTTAAAGTGATTGAGAATTTCTTGAATTGATTTGAGGTAGAGGTGAATTAAATGGAATAATTGTTGAATTATTGTTATGAGGTGAGAAAAATGACAAATTTAGGAACCCTATGCAGTTCATTGAGTTGAGAATAGACTATTTATATTTACCTATAGACATCATAGAGCTCACCCATATCAATAAAATGGTTAAGGAATTTATAAAAAGAGTTGATCCATAGTTTCATATAGTCTAAGTAGAATTTAATTAAGTTCATTAGACACTCTTTATAGTCGATGAAGTAATTTTATAATTTTTTCTAGAGTTTATAGAGTTCAATCAAATAAATGAAGAACTATAGAGTTAAAACAACTATATAAAGACAATACAAGGTAATCTCATAAAGTTCAACCAATACTTATAAAAATTTGATAAATCTACAAAATGAAAAATGTTAAGTTCTTAAATTAGAAATACTATAGGAAATTATATTTTATGATGAAAATTTTGCTCTTTCATGAATCGAAATATCACAATTCTTGGTTTATGAAAAATTCAATATTTTTTTTTGAGAAATATGAAATTTTAAGGAAATTAAGAGGATTAATATTATTTATATTGTGATTTTAAAATGAATATATTTGAAAATAAATATTGGCGACCAAATAAAAAATAAACTAGATGATGCTTGATATATTATTTAATGACATAAAACATCATAAATGATCAAAGGGTGTGTGATTCAAGTTTAATTATTTATGATAATTTGATCCTCATTGTTATTGAGAATAAGATAAATGATGTATAATATTTTTGAGAATAATGATATGTTCATAATTTTATATTCTGAGGAAAATAAAGTCAGAAGATGAATGTGCTATTTTTTCAAGGTCTAAAATATAACAAAATATTTATGATTCTTTTGAAATGAGTTGATATGTGTGATGAGTTGTTATCTTATTTTTATTGAATCTCTAATGTTTTAATGGGAAGTTCCATTCAATAATATGCTGATTTATATTTTTATAGAATTGTGGAGAATTATTAAAACGTGAATGATTATGGAAATATTTTTTTGAAGAATAAAAGGAATAAACTTACTGGAATAATAGAGAGGAGATGTGTTCATCTGTTAGATAAATAAAATAAAAAAGAGAGAGGTTTTTTATGGAATTATATTAGAGACACGCACTTTACAAGAATTTGAGATACTAATTTTTAAGATAATTAGATAATGCATGAAAATACTATTTGTTTATGTTGTATGATATCTCCTAAAATATTTACATTTGGGGAAATTAAAAAAAACCTATATTTTTATAAATATGTCCGTACATAAAATTTTGTGATTTTTTTGGATAGTGATATAGAACTCTAATGTAGAAATCAAGAACATGTGGGGGAGTATAAGCTGAAGTTGAGAGAAGTTTAAGAGTTCTAGAAGAATAAGATAACCCGATACTATGATGAAGAGAATAAATTGTGGTATCTATGAATAAAGATAAGTTAACCTAGTTCTACTGATTAAAAAAAAATACAAATAATAAAAATAAGATTGAGAAAGACTGGTGTGAAGGAAATAATACTTAAAATAAATTTGTATCCAAATATGTTTTATATTCAAGAGAGTAAATCCTAAAAAAACCTGAATAAGATCTAGGAGTTTAGGAGTAAATAGAGACTGAGTTTCATGGATGAATTATTGAAGACAAAATATAGTCAAAGAACCTATGAGGAAGGAGATTAGATTATTAATTGTAGTTAAATCCATATATTAATTAGTGATCTTCTTCAAGAGGTTGGAATTTGAAAAAAACTTATAGGATTCTTGTATAAATTAAATCCTGATACTCTTAGATATTTTCATTAGTGATTGATATATATAGATAATATTCTAGTATTCTCTAAAAGTTAAGAGGATTATTTGAAATATATAGTGTTTTTTTATATACTAGTCTTGAATTAATGGTTTGGAAACATATATTTAATGGTATCAACAACATTGAAAAGTGTTTTGATGACAATGATATATTTTTTGGGGATAACCATTATAGAACACATGATTGAGGTGTAGAAAACTATTAGGATTAATATATTCTTTATGTTGAGGTAATAAAGGTTTGATTTATTTTGAGAAAAGTGAGTTAGATAAAAATGATATTATTGAAATTTATTATTGATTTAATTAAAAAGTTATCCATGATATTTTTGGTGAAATTTATCTCATTTTGGGATTATGATATATAATTTCTAGTTTATGTCCTTGTGAAATAGTGGTTAATAAATTTTAGGGTTAAATAAAAAGTTAATTTTTAGAGGAATTTATAATCTCAAAATTGTTTATTGTATCATATACTCAAATGGTTTTGATCACATTATGTTATGTAGAATATACGATTAGGGTATATGCATACTGAGGTATATGATTGTATGAATGATTATTATTTTTTAATGAAATATTTGTAACTTTATATAGCTTAAGAGAGTAAGGTATATGTAATTTTAGAATTTATATATGAAATGATTAATATGTTAAGAATAAAATCCCCTACTTTCATTAGTGTGTAATCATTTAAATTTTGAGGACATAATTTATTTAAGGGAGTAGAAGTAACAAATCAAAAATACATTATGTATTTTTCTTAAAGAAAATATTAAGTTGTTATATTAATTTACATGCAACATAGAACTAAAATTAACCATGATATATTAAAATAAACTTTTACCATTATTATATAACCATTAAATTAGTGGATATAAAATGAAGTAACTATATTATGAAATCTATGAACAAAAAGAAATAAATGGAATCAGGTAGTATAAGTATTCCTTATGGAACTCATTAATCATATCATACAAAAGATTTAGATTCAATAATGTTTTTATCTAGGCCATGATCATAATAAAATCAAACAATTATGGTATGAATGAAATTGAATGTCAGATAAATTCAAGCACATGGAAATTTTGATAAGATCTATGCTAGAGGAATCACTACCCTCATCTACTACTAGAAATAACTTATTCTTAGATATTACATAAAATGTTGAGGGGCTATATAACTAAAAATTATGATGATATATTTAGGTATTTATTACTATAATAAGTTATTTGTCAGATATATTTTAAATATTTCAATTTTTTTACTTAACAAAAATGTTTAATTTTTTACTTTAAAAATAGTTTTTATTTATATTTAAATTTTAAAATGTAAATTTAGAAATTTTAGAATATTAATGATATAAAACTAATTATTGTTTTGATTTATAATGTCATAATTATATTATTATATTTTTTTGGGATTTTTCAGAAAACATTGGGTTTTTAAGTGATAGTAAAAAATATAGATTTTGATAATACCATCAATTTTATAACATTATTATAATACAAGAACATATTTAATGTTTTTGAAACCATTTTATATAATATAAAAATTTATAATTAAAATAAATCATTTTAAATTACTATGTTGTATTTATAACACTAATGTTTATAGTTTTGGAAACTAAAGTAATATTTGTCTCCAAGAACCAATTTATTCAATTATTGTAAAAATTTATTTTCATAACCTATTGAAATTAAATTTAAAAAATTTAATTAATATTTTATATCAACATTATAATATTATGTAATAATTTTAATATCATTTTTGGTTATAAAATTATGATTACTAAGATTAAAGTTAATGACCATAACAATGGTAAACATTTTATTTTCAAAGAATTATTTTATGAACATTTCACAACTCTTATCTAAAAAAATAAATAAATATATGATAAAAAATATTTTAAAATAATTTTTAAACAAATATATAATCACACATTTAATTTGTAACCAATAATAAATAATATTAATATAACATAATGGTAAAGACAACATTTTTTTTCTAGAAAACAATTTTCCCCTACTAGAAACCTATCTCATGTTCACAGTCCTTTAGTCTCAATTAAATAAACTAATCCCATTATTTCCAAGGTTACTTTCAATAGAAAGTCTAAGGTTTCAAAGTGAGAATTAATTAATCCTTATATTTTTTTTGTTATCCATTCCCTTCCAAACCTATCCTAACCATAATTATATAATTAATTATGTATCATAAGTATAATAAAGAGTTATTATATTAATGTAACATTATTATTTATTAGTCCCCATCCATTTATAAAAATTAGAGAACACCAATCATGCAGTGTGCATACTACCACCTCCAAGAAGAAACATTTTTTTTTCCATTTTTCATATTTATTTTCATTCTTTATCTAAACCACTTAAAATATAATTAAAATCCAAGAAAATTTAAATAATCTCTTCATCATTATATTATAATAATATTATGTGAAAATTAACAATTTATTTACCATACTCACCCATAGAATTATGGTATGTTTAGGTTTGGGTTAGTCTAACCACCTATTTAAACAATGATATAAAACTCTATGATGGAGGAGTATGAGAACAAAAATATAAATATTATTATACATTAAAAATAAAATTATGACCATCTCATGGTTATAGAAATGTTATATTAATTATTTAAATTATTATTAAAATATCATCTTTAATTGTTAAAATCAAAGATATAAGCGGACACTGATTCAATTTTCATGAAAACATAAGAAATAACTATATAAAAAATAAATAGTGTGTGATAAAAAAAGGGTTTATATTGAATGAAATATATAAAAATAATTTTCATAAAAATGAATCTAATAAACTCAATTTTATTATTCATGAAGTTAGGTGCATGCATAAAATGAATCTGGTACACTGTAAGAGATTCTTATCTCAATTTTCACCCCTTGTGACATATTTCTTATTATAAAACATGTTATATTTTTAATGGTGTAGATAATAAACTTTAATATTTTGTAGTATTATTATATTATATTTCATTATATTCATTTTTTTATACCGTGTTATTTATCTCAAATTTTTTTGACATAGAAATTACAAAATCTATAAGGGGTTTTTATCTCAATTTCTTTTATTTGAGATACTTTTTTATTATTCAACTAATTTTGTTTATATAGTGTATATAATACATATTTTATTCATTAAACCATTAAATATATTTAATTAATGGTATTATAAGTTTAATTTCATGCTCTATATCATTTATGAGGTTTTTATTTAAATATTAATTGATCCGTAATCATTTTCTCATCTTAAATTATTTCTCATTGAGTCATAAATTATCAACTTAATTATGATCTTTAAAGCACTTATTTATACTTAAATTTTCTTTTTCCAATGGCAATTTATCTTTTATTTAGGGAAGTTACTTTGTTTCATCAAAATAATCTTCATTGATGAAATAACATCTAAAAAAGTTTGACATTGGTGTGAATAACTCCTTTTATTTCTAACAAACATTTATCCTTCATATCTATATTTTCATTCCCAATAATGTTTGTCTCAATTTTTTGGTGATTTAATATGGATTATTTCTTATGATAATCATAATTATCATTTCCTATTTTTAATAAAAAAATCAAATACTCTTTTTTTTTATGATTGTTTTCAAACAAATTTATTTCAAAATATTAAAAAATTGTTTTCCATTATTTCAGAATCAAAGGGTTTATCTTCCACTCCACATTTCCTTAATAAACTTTTTGTATTTTCAATTATCCATTACTGAAGTTTCCTTTAAGAAGACTATTTTTACAAGTTTTTCACTTCACATTTTTGAAATTAAATTTTTAAATGTGACCCACAACTTTTTATTTTATGAAAATGTTGAAAACTGTTATCTAAAAAACATTTATAATTTGACATCAATTTTCCAATTCTTATCAAAAATATTTATTTCCTTATGAATTTCCTTCTATGAATTATCATCTAATTTTTCCTATTATATTTTTTGTATATTAAACACATGGAGATCCATCACTTCCTTTATCTTTCTAAATCATCCATTTCTATGGGAATGATTTTCATTCTAATGACCTTCCTATATGAACACTCTATATTTATTTTATATAATTGAAGGGTTTTCACCTATATTCCATACATCAATTAATAGGAGAAAATATTGACTTAATATACACCCCTTTCTCTTTATGGTTTTAGTTTGAGGGATAATTACTTATAAATCAATTCCATTTATTGATAGTGAAAATATTGAAATTTTGTATACTTGTTATTGTGATATGAATGTTTATTGAATACTCAAGAAATTTGATTATTTATTTTTTAACTATCCACCTTCTTTCTCCAGTTGATTCACGTTTATTTATTGAATAAAATAGTATTAAAATTCCATATGTTTGTATCTCAATATATATTTTTATTTATTAATAAGGATAGTTGATCTTGAATTATAAATATATTTATATATTCAAAATAGTGAATGCAGTGGACATAAAGTGGTGATGAGTGAGCCTTAGTATTATATATTTCCTAGATGAATCAGTCGGTATCATGAGACTAAATAATTAAATATTTTGTTTATGTATACATAATGATAGAATTATTTCTTGGTTGAAACTTTTAAGGAAAAAATAATGTCTTAGTTATAACCTAGATATAGAGAATGATGTCTTAATTAAGTCCTTAATGGTAAAATATGTCCGAAATTATACATTCCACCACCATAAATTCAATTATTCTTATCCATGTGATTGTTTATATTATTATTTCATCCATGGATTTATTTCAAGGATACATGTTCAGTTATATAGAATTATTTGACTCATATTTATTACTACCATATTATTCATTTCATAATAGACTATGATATATGTTTTCCCTTTATAAGCATACAATCCCACCCTTATTATGTTTTCATTTCCCCAACTTATAAGGAAAATAATTACACATCATATTTAGAGAATAAAATAACATATTTGTAGAATTTTTGGGTGATTTTGAAGACTTATTATGCATTTAGTAGTTTCTTATATTTTATAAAAAATTTCCCCTAGTTTAGAAAGACATGGGCCATGTTAGTTAATTTTTTTCCGAACTATCTAAAAGAATAAAATTAAAAGGTTATTTGGATGTATGTGACTCAATATTTTTAGTGATATTCTAATTATTGATGGTTAATGTTGGGTCACTACTATTAATTTCAAATATGGTGCGTACAGAATGTGTTTATTCACATTAGATTCTGAGAGTGTGGGTCTGGGCCTCGTAATTGATATTAATGGAGGGTTTAGTCAAATTTAGATATTTGGATGTTATTTGAGGATAATTTAAGCATTAATAAGTTATACTTTATCATTATTTCAAATTAATAGATTACCCTTTAGTTTAGTTGAGGTAATATTGAATATTTTTTGGATTAAGATAAGTGAACATTAGTGAAATCCCAAGGGATAAGAGTAAGAGATAAGTATATTTATTAGATAACATCCCAAAGTATTGGTAAATTAGTGATTGTGTGGTTCTATAAGAAACTACATCCCTATCTGCATATTGGAAAGTGGATGTTGTTGTGAAATAGTTATAATTAGGTGTAATATCCCTTAAAAATATTGGTTAAGTGTCAAATAAATCTTAAATCTAGTTCATGATGAGTTATCCTGACACTACACACCTAGACAGAAAATCCTAGGGGATATTCTATGGTTAATTAAAATTCTCTCAAATAAACCATTATAAAGGATTTGATTATGATATTATCTAAATAGGTCAGAGAACCTACTAAAAAAATGATCATGGATAACCAATTATTGAACAAGGAGAGTCCTAGGTTGAACTATAAAATATTTTATGTTAAATACAATGGTTCCTTAGGTTAATAAAACTTTGGATTATTGTTTTCATGTTTATATTTTTTATATTATCATAAAATTTTAGGTTTTAGTCTTTTGTTGAAATAGGATCACAAAAATGAAGCGGAGAAAGGTATATAACTAGATACGACTATGTATTATAAAAAAATAAGGGATAATACTTAAATGGTTGAGAATATTAAAATATGTCTATTATGATGAAAAAGGTGAGTTTCCTAGTCATACACAAGGCATTGAGGTTAATATCTTAATATAAATTAAATCTTAAACTCTTAACTATTTTTATTAGCTAGTGATATTTATTGATGATATTATCATATATTCTAAAATTTATGGGGATTATGTGAAAAATATAAGTATTTTTCTTTATTAGTTTTTCTTTAAGTGTTTGGACACATATATTAAATAGTATCAATAACCATGAAAAGTGATTTTATAACAAGGTATATTTTTGGCGATAATAATTGTAGAACAAATGATTTAGGTATGGATAACTCTTATATTTAATATATGATTTATGTTGAGGTAATAAAGGGTTGATTTAATTTTATAAAATTATGTTATATGGAATTTAAATTCCGAGAAATGATTATTGATTTAATGAAAAAATGATCTGTCATATTTTTGGTAAAGTTTATCTCATGTTTAGGATTATGATATATGTTAACTTGTTTTTTTACTTATAAACTAGTGTTTAATAAATTCAAGGTTTATAGATAAATTTAATTATTGGATGAATATATTATCTCATTTTGGTTTATTGTCTTGGAGATTCAAATGGGTTTAGAATGTTTGGTTATGGAGAATATATTATTAGGGTATATAGATACTTGGGTACATGATTGTATGAATGATTAATTTTGTCTAAGGAACGTTATGTAAATTAATATATCATAATAGAGTAAGGTAAATTTCATATCTAAATTTATATACCGAATTTGGAATATATTAATAATAACCTCACCAATTTCCATTAGTTCATAATAATTATACTTATGAGAACACAATTTATTTGATGAGGTATAACGAAATGACATAAAATTTCACTGTGTATTTTTATTAATAAAATATTATTTTAATAGAATAATTTCCATGAAACAATAAATTAAAATGAAACCATGATTTTTAAAAATATAATTTTACTATTATATTATAATATTTAATTAATGGGTATAAAAGGAAGTAAGCATATTATGAAATCTAAAAACTAAAGGAAAAAAAATGACATGAGGTAGTGGAATTCATCTTTATGATGATAATTTTTCCAATTTTTTAAAGGTGGTAAATTAAATAGGATTTTATTTATAACAAGCCCAATATGAACATGAACAATCACAATATGAGATAAATAATTTGTGAGAGAAATTCAATATCATGGAAGTTTCCATGAGATCTATGCTAGCGGAATCACCACCCTCAACTATCACCAGAGTATACCTAATGATTAGATCTTATATATAGACTTTGAGGAGATATTTAACTATAAATTAGTAGGATATATTTAGGTACTTATTAATTTAATAATTTATTTAACACTTGTATTTTACACATTTCACATTTTGACTTTTAAAAAAAGTTTTTTTCTATAAAAATTATTTTTATTTATATTTTAAATTTAAAACAAAATTAAAAAATTTCATAATATTAATTAAATAAAAAATAATTTAATTTTTCATTTATAATTTAAAAATTATCTTAGTAGGAATTTTTTAGATTTTCATATGAAAAACTGTGTTTTTTGTGAATAGTGAAAAGATAGTGATATTGTTAAAACCCCCACTTTTATGAAATTATCTTAATATAAGAATGTCAAAGATATTTTTGAAACCTTTTTATAATATATATATATATATATATATTTATAAATAAAATTAATCAAATAAAATAAAAATATTTTTTTATAAAACCCATGTTTATCATTTTCAGAATTTAAGAAATAATTTTCTATAAACACTAATTTATTTACTTATATTAAAACATAGTTTTCATAAATATTATAAATTAAATTAAAAGAAGTTAATTTCATATTCTAATAAATAAAATCTTATTATGTAATAATTTAAATTTCATATTTCGGAATAAAATTATAATTATAAGGATTACAATTAATTTACATTATAGGGGTAAAAATGTTATTTTCAAAGAATTGTTTTATGAATATTTTTTAATTTTTATCTAAAAGAATAAATTAATATACTTTTAAAATGAATTTAATATAATTTTTAAACCAATATATAATCACTAAATCAATTGGAAACTAATAATAAATATTATTAATAACACTTAAAAGTAAAAACACAATCTTTTATAAAAAATAGTTTCACAATATATTAAATGTTTTAATTTATAAATTAATTTATCTTATTTAAATATTAAATTAGATTAATTAAATAGTAAATTTATCTTCATAATATCCAATTTTATTAATAGTGATTATTTTATATTTTTAGTGAAACATGTATTACTTTCTGAAAAACTAATGGCCTAGGAAGAACTGAAAATGGTAAAATGTAAAAAACCCACAGCTAAATTACATGAAACATATTAAAAAAATGTGTTAAAATTATTGGTAGTGGATCAAGTGACCTTATCTCACCCAAAAATCAATTTTTACTAAATTTTAGAACCATTTCCCCTTGAATATTTTCATTCCATTATAGAAAAATAATGGGTAAAAACAAAAGTACCCCTTTCCTAACTTATAAAAGGGGACACTTGAAAACCTTAATGTGAAAAATATTACTTTTAATTCATTCATAATACTATTAAATTATTAATATCCTATAAAAATATCTCATGTTTATAGGCCTCTGGTCTCAATTAATTAGCATAAACCATTCATTCCAAAGGTGACATTCAAGAGTAAGTTTAAGGTCCTTATGTGAGTGTAACTTAATCCTTAGTTTTTTATTCATAATAAACTCAGTATATGTAATTTAATAGGTCAGGTATAAATTAAACTTCAATCGATCCACTCTTATATAAGTCCTAAGGTGTATTATTTATCTCTACAGGCCAGTGATAAGAAGTGTGGAATAACAAATAACCTTTTATGAATTATTTCACCCTTAAATAGATTGGCATGAACCATCCAAAAAATAGAAATACACACAACCTAAATAACCAAGATCAATAAATTTAAATACATAATTGATTAAATGTAGAAACTAACCATAAAAATATCATAAACAACCACATAAAAATTCATAATAAGACGTATATAAGATATCCAATTGACATAATATAAAAAATCTCAAAACCAGGTAAAGTGAACATAAGGGATGATACATAGAACACCAATAAAAAAGTTAATAAAAAAATATTTTCTTGTGATTTACACCATGAGATAACATCTCCTCCAACATAATAACCTCTAAATGATGGTAATCAAGAATGACCACTAAAATGAATGGTTCTTTTTCCATTACTTGTGTCTTTAAAAATAGGGCCCATATATGCCCAAAGGAATATATAGGGTGTTCAACATAAATCCATTTAGGATACCTCCATGAATCTATATACATATTTTATCCATGTAAACCAATAATTTTATTTTTAAAACTCATTTTTTTCAAAACCAAGTTCTCTTTTGAAAAAAGTTCACTTGAAAACAATACTTTAGAAATCCATTTGGTTTTTTCTGAAAGTAAACCATCTTTAAAAATCATGGTAAACAAGGATAAAATAAAGGAAGTAAATCCACAAAAATTTGACACACTTAATGCACCCAAATGAGTCATATAAGAGAGTATAAATACAAAAATTATTACATAAATCATGTAATTAAAAATGGGCATAATCATGAGCAAAATCACTTATGAAAAAGGGGTTTAAACATAAATTCATGGTTATAATATGATTTTGAACGTAGATAATGATAAATATGGAATGTTAAAAAGTATAACATGACCACACATGGCATTAACATTACGCCTAAAGCATATAAAACCAAACAGGCATATGTAATCTGCCCCATGGGCTCTAAAAACATAGAGCTACTGTGACTTAGAGTTAAATAAGGTTTTATATGTTAATAATAAAGTATAAAAATATTGGAATCTCTCATGGTATTCACTATAACCAAACCACAAGATCTCCCTTGGTCTTTTGGTCAACATATTAGAAGCTCTCTCATTCTTCCTCCCAAAAGGATCTTTTGGTCCCTTGTTCTTCCCCCAAATTTCTATATTGGTACCTTGGAAAATATACCCCAGATATTCCATGACATATGATATAGTCCCAATTCCTATGTCACCATATACACACCAAAGGTCTCCCATGTTCTAGTCTTTAAAAAAAGAAAAAAACATCCACATGTTTCAACAAACAAAATTTTTTCAAACCAATTTAATATAAAAAATTTACCATTTAAAAATAACACCTTCCCCCAGGTAAAACATTCCTATTAAAAATATAATGCCTTCCTTAAGAAAAAACCTTTTTTTTCAAAACCCCACTTAATATCAATTTAAATCGATAATAAGATCCCATAAAATGAATCATTTAAAAACCAATTTCATAAACCCTTTATGAAAATAAAATATTAATAATTAGATACTATGAAATAACTATATGAAAACCCATTCAGAACCATATTTGATAGAACCCAAAACGTTTGAGGACTTTTAACAAACATGTGATGTACATTGAAGCCAAATCACTTTAAAAATCCATTTTTTTCATAAAATCACAATATAAAAATGCATCATATCAAAAATATTTAAATCATAAATCAGAAATCAATTTAAAGGTAATTTGATGAAAAAACCATAGGCAATAATTAATTAGAGTTTATCCTTGAAGAATTATCTTAAATAGAGACAACTACATCAAATTTAATTCCAAACAAGTTATCATTGATGAAAACCACTAGATTTAATAAGGATGGGTCTTAACACCCCAAAACCAAAAATAAGAAAACCAAAACCCCTATTAATAACTCTAGATTTATATTTGATGCATTATAGGGTTTCATTATTCCATGAAAGATAAAAAAATCGTAGTATAAAGGAAAAGAATGTGAAATCACGAAGAAAATAAATTACCTAAATTTAAACCACCAAGGAATCAAAAGTAATATATAAAAAATACAAAGGTTGGAGACCCCAATACAAAGGATATAGATCTACACAATGGGAGAAAAAGAAGCCAAGGGGAGTTAAATCTGTCAGGGAATAAAGGTTAATTTTCATATTTTTAATGACCTAGAAAAACTGCATGGTTTGGGTGTATAGTTTATAAATCCTATTCCAATTGTGAAAGATCCACTATCTCCCAAAAACCATGACACATAATTAGTACTTATGCTCACATGGTTATAAAAATAGTTCTAAAAAAATTCCCAATACCACTATCTAGAAAATATCATCCTCACATAGTTATCAAAATGGTTATAAAAATAGTGTGCTAGGGTCTACTATCCCAAAAAATAATTTTATCAACCCCTAGAACCTAGTAACTATGATAATGAATAAATTATTAAATAAAAATCCAACTATGGCATAATAGTGACCCAATGGGCATAAAAAACCTTCCCACCATATAACTTTTCGACACCATAAATTACCTAGTCAAGACAGAAGAAAATAGAACTAATCATAACCAACATCATATAGAACAAGGTGAGTTAGATAACAACCCATTATATAGGAACCTATGAATAAAATTTCCAACAAAAATTATTCATTTGAAATTAAACATTAATTAGACACAACCACTAGATTTTTCCCAGATAAATCAAACCAGGATCACTACTACAAGACCCAAAGGAGATAAGGACCAAGCATATGTCTCCTCACCATTTAAAAATTTTATAAATGGTGTAACAAAAAAAGAAAACCCACCCCAAAATAGGATATAAACCATGATAAAACATATTCAAGATGTTACGAGGAACACTTAGCAACCACCAAGAAACCAATTCTCACAACAACATAGGAATACTAGCCTCAAGGATCTCAACCCCTACATGGTCTATCCATAACAATCCTAACACACATCATCAACACAAGGGATAAATCAGGAGTATTATACAATGAGAAATGAAATTATCTCTTAACTTGGGCCAACATACTCTATGGGTAAACTAGGACCTTGACTAAGAATTCCATCCCACAATGAACCCCATAAAGCTAGAAATATTGAGTGCTCAATGGAATGGAGGAAAAATCTATCCTAGTTACCCAAGAACCAACTCAAAGGTCACTCAAACCCACATAAATAAGAAAATAAACATAAAATTTTCACTACATAAGAAAAAACCAGATGCTCTACCAGAAGTCACCCAAAAAAATGAGGCCTACACCCAATCCAAAAAACCCAATGGAATCCACACAACCTATAAGGTAAGAAATAAAACCATAATAATTTAGAAACCAAATAACACACCCAAATTTCACAATAACACTTAACTTTGGATTAAATGAAAATTATACCTTAAAAACCATTCTTCCCAAGTCTCATAACATTTTATAAAAAATCTCTACCTTCTTCTCAAAGAAAAAGGGTAGAGTAAAAACATCTTTTCCAAACAATTGAAAATAAAAAAGATGAATTTCTATTTAAAAACAACATAAAAAACAAAAAATCATTTTTTCTATTTTTAATTTTTTTTCCCCAAATACTAATCTAAAAGAATGTTTTTTTTCTAATCCACTTTACTAATAATTTCTATAAACCAATTTGAAACTGAATAAAATACCACTCACATAGGTGTAAGTAACAGGGAACCTAAAATAAAAACACACTCCCATGGATCCCAATGGAGACAAGGTACCATGAAAAACCAATAAAAAGGTATATAAGAAATTAATAACTAATAAAATACCCTAAAACATCCTATAAAGGATATCAAAGTTACATAGAAAACCTCCTAAGACTCAAGATGGTCTCACACTCAGCCAGTCCATTTAATAAATCACCTGATGTTCCAAACATTCCTTTATCAAAATACTAATAATTCTATGTATATTATTAGTGGTTTAATGACACACTCTAAAAAATTATTTCAAAATCAATCTCTCAAAACCCATTTGTAAAAAATCACCTAAATAAATTTTTACAAAACCATTGGAAGGAAAATTTCTAGAACTAAAACATTTATATTTAAAACTTTCTACGGGCCTAAAACACCCATTTAAATTAACATCATGAACCAAAAAGGGTCTAATCATTTAAAAACACCACATTTATATTAAAATTATTTCCCCCCAAAATTTTATAACACTTTAAATTTTAAATAATCAATCAAATCACCTAGAAAAACCTATATAAGTTAAAAAAAATACACTTCTTGCTTCATTTCATGACCCAAAAAGGGTTAAAACCAATTTAAAATTCCACCTAGATCATGATTAAAATCCATAAATTCCATAACACATGGAATAATGTTAATAATTTTAGTATTTTAAAACTATTTATAACTCAAAAACATGACACAATAGGAAAATGTCACAAAATAACCTATCCTTGGTTCAATGAAAACCTAGGTTGGAATTAATTTCCTACAAAGATTAGAACCTTAAATAATCTCAATGGATCCTCCTTATCCATTTGAAGTATGGGAGACATAAAGAATATAAAATGTAAAATCTAAATAATATAGGAAACCATAAAAGTGAAATTCTAAGAAAAAATTCCCTATATTTCCTCAAGACATTTTTGGGAGGAACTTAACAACTAACACAAGACATAAGCCTAACTGCACATGATACTCAAACAAAAAAAAATCCCATAACAGAGGGAACAAATCAAAGTAACTATTTCAAAAAATCTTTTAAAAAATAAATTTCAAATCACTTTGAGAATATCATTTTGAAACTCAAACATTTTTAACCAAAATTTATATCAAAACCTCAATTCGATACCTAGACCCACTGGTCTCAAAAATCATTTAAACTACGAGAAAAAACCTTCCCAAAAACTCTTTAAAACTTTTCATAAAAAGGTAAGATAACGATCCTTTAATTTTTTTGATATATTTGAAAATTAATTTTTTTTAAAACATTCTATTTCTCATAAAATAGTCTATAAATTAATTGAGTATCTAGACTATTTTTTCCTTTCAAAATAAATTCCAGTATTCAATTTTGAAATAAATAACATATTTAAAAAATAATCCATTAACCAATTCTTAAAATACCCTACATTTAGAATTAAATCTTTCACAAAATTACACCCTTCTAGATTAAATTATTTTCACACAAAACAATTTTCCTGAGGTTAAAGTTCAAAAAAAACACACCTTTTTTATAAAAAATACCATACATTGTCCCCAAAACACCCTAAAAATGTTTTCAAAATCAAGAAATTTCAGGTAATTCTACTCTTATATTCCAAAAAACCATTTTTCTTTTTATAGTATAAAGTACCCAAATAAAACAACTAAGTGAACCAACATCATTGACATATTAAACCACATTCAACCACATAAACTGCCATAAGACACCAGTAAAACCTCAGTATATGATAAAATGTCAATAGAATAATCCATTGTAATTAATCTTGGAAGAAAGGTAGGGGAAAAATTAATTTGGTAGATAAATTTAACTATTCATGGTTTTCTTCCTATGCAGGTAAACAATGCAAAAATCATGCAATAAGAACTTTTAGGGTTCCAAATCCATTTTTATTGGCACCACACAATTTACTAGACTATGCGTGTTTACAATGCAACCTAGTTTACTCACCAATTTCACCTTTGAAACTAAAACTGACTCCAAAATCATTGATACCCTCAACATGGATTAAGGAATCATCACAACATATCAAAATACATAAAAAATATCCACATCCTAACTCTTGTTCAAGAATAAAGCCTGATACACCCATGGACACTCAAGGTTCAGTGCGAGGAAGTGCTAGCTAGGGCCTTTCTTGTATACTCCACTTGAGTCCCTATGAAGATCCTAGTCTCTAGAATACCTAGAAACACCCCAAATAACTTGATAGTAGTATTTAATACCATTTTGTAATAAACCACCCTGAGTCGACTTGACACATCAACCAAGTCGCCCCTCCATAAGGGTCAAGGAATGTTATCGATTTCTCTAGGGTAGAGACAAGAAATGGGGAATAAACTTGGGAATAGTTTCTCCCATAAATAGGCTAGTATGATCCATCCATGAATTGGATGGCCACACCAACTGAGAAACTAGGATCAATAGATATAAACATACAAATTATAAAACACAACAATGATCCAAGAATATATCATAATTAACAACCTCAAAATTCATAAATAGACACATATAAGATATACAATAGATAAAATATAAAAAAATAAAAACTGGGGAAAGATACCATAAGGGATGATACATAACATTTTAACCAAATAAAACTCAAAAAATCTTCTCATGAGATAAACCCCATGAGACCACATCTCCTCCAAAATAACAACCCCAAGATGATGGTAATTAAGAAGAACCACCAAAATTTGTGGTGACCTTACCCTTACCCATGCCATATAAAACAAGGTCTTTATTATCTTAAAGGCATATAATGAGGGTGAGGAAAAAATCATAGTAGGATAGAACCATGATTCTATGTAATTATTTTATCCATGAAAACCAATAATTCTAGTTTGAAAACTCATTTTTTTCAAACAAATGTTCATTTTTTAAACAATTTGATTTGAAACTAGTACTTTAAAAATCTATTTGGGTTTTTGAAAACAAATTATCTTTAAAAATATTGGTAAAAAGAATCAAATAAAGGAAATAATTCTACCAAAATTATACATGATCATCACACTTAAATAAGGAATAAACACAATCATAAAGATAAACATAATTACAAAAAATGGTAATTGAAAATGGATATAATTATGAGCCACATTACTTATAAAAAAGGGTTGTAAACATAAATTCATGGGAATAACATAATTATATAAGTTGATAATGATAACTAGAATGTTAAAACAATGTATAAAATAGCCACACATGACACCAACATCATTCTGGAAGTATATACAACTATTTGAGTATAAAGAATATGCAATATGGGATCTAACCATTAAGGAATAATGTGATTTATTCTAATTAAAGTTTTTATAGTTTGATAAGAAAGTATAATAATATTTTAAGATATAATGTTCTTACCTAGGACTAACTCCTAAGATCTCCCTTAGTCTCTTGGTCAATATCTTAGAATCTCTATCGAAATTCGTCACCAAAGGTTGTCTTGGTCCATTGAAAAACATTATAGAATCTCCCTAAATCTTCCTACTAAAGAATATTTAATTACATTTGGAAACATACCCAAGCTATTCCATTACATAAACTAATGTCCTAATTCTTAAGTCAGTATACACACACCCAAGGTCTCCAATGTGATACTCATTTCCAAACATATAAAACATCCACATGTGATAAGAAAAAAACCATTTTTACACCAATTTAATCAACCATATTTTCAATTTGATAATAATACCATCATCAAGGTAAAACATTCCCATTCAAAATATAATTTATTCCTCAAGGAGATACAATTTTATTTAAAAATCCACTTTAAAATCCATTTAAATCCATAACAAGTTCCCATCACATGAGCCTTTTGAAAACCAATTTAACAAACTATTTATTCCCATAACATTTAAAGAATTAAACACCTTGAAAAAATCTTTTAAAACCATATTTGAAATAACTAAACCCCTTTGATACATTTTAACAAACATATAGAGTGAATTGGATCCAATTCCATTGGGAAAACAACATTAAAACATCAAATTTATCACATAAAACATGAATCACATCAAAAATAGTAAAAAAATCAATCATAAATCAATTTAAAGTAATTTTTTTTTTAAATAAAATAATATAATTAATTAGAGGTTATCCATGTTAAACACACTTAAATAGAGACACCAACCTATAAATCAATTCTAAACATGTCACCTTAAATTAAAACCACTATATTCGATAAGGAGAGGTCCTCACACACCTAAATAATAAAGAAAAAGAAAACCAAAACCACTATTAAAAACCCCAAACTTTTCCATGGGTCAATATTGGTGATACATATATTTCATGCATATATTTTAGAGTTTCTTAATGCACTAATTTGTGTAAAATGTAAATACCACAACCCTAGTAGTCTGAAACTGGTGTCTTCTTCATTAGATTAGAATACGATGCAAGGAATAATATCGCAAAGGACATAATATTTTATAAGTATTGGTAAACTTTATATGTCATTAATTACAATAGAATACATAAGATACACCAATGTGAGAGTAAAATTTTTTCATCATTGAACTCTTTCATGAATTATTTCTTCATATCATAGAAAAAAGAAATAAATGAAGGGTGAGATTAGATTCCCAGTAAGGGTTAAATACAATGGAAGATATATTGAATCAATAATAAATGAAGAATAATTAATATTAAAAGTTAAATAATTGAACACACATTCCATTTAATTAATAACTTATCTATCCTAAGAATATAAGTTATAATCATTATAGAAATGTAAAAAAATGTCATTTAATCAATAAATTAAGAACAATATAAATCCATAGATAGTATCATAGTGAAAATATCATGGATAATAATAAATGAATTATTAATAAAGAAAATTATTAACTATTGGATTTCATGTTTCCTAGGAACATGATACCTTTATCATTAAGACCTTTCATAAGACAATTTAATCATTATGGGTAAAAATCTATTTATTTTGACAAACATATTCATCTCATGAGACACTGATACATTGATGGAATTTTCTATATAAAATACCCATATATTATTTCATGTCTAAATAATTCCTAATATATCAAATAATCTATTTAATTCATAAAAAATGTTTCTTATCATCATGTATCATTATTGAGTAAAAGATACAAATTTATCAATATTACCCTAGTGAAAATAACTACAAAAAATCCAAATAAATATGATGAATGGTATCATTAAATTACACACTCAAAATAAAATTAATAAAATTATGTTTTATATATTAAAATACTTTAAATAGATTACTAGAATATTTTATAAGGAAAATTCATTTTTTTACTTTGAAAATAATTTTTAAAATCTAAAAACTATTCACGTAATAAAGAAATAATTTTATTTTAAAATAACCATGTAAAATTATAAATTATTATTTAAACCATCAATGTGTCATTATGGTGGTAAATTCTGTTCATTTATTATAATTTAGAAAAACATTTCTTACAGACTTTTATAAGAAAAACTATAAGACACCTTTTTAAAAAATTACAAGAATATTCCTTTTAACTTTTTTTTATAAAATGTATAAAAGGGGTTAAAATTAATTTAAAGAGTCATTGGAGAATAGTAAAAAAAATTATTATTTTTAGAATACATGGGAAAGGAAAATAAACATTCCTCAGAATATACGTAATCCTAAACAATCTCTAATAATGATGATATTGTGAAATAAAATCTTAACACATTTTCATCAGTCAAATCACATGACTCATGAATGAAATAAATTAAAATAAAACTTATGATACCACGGAAAAAATATTCACGATATAACATATCAAATAGGAAGTTATACACCACAAAAAAGAAATAATTGCTGAATATGACATATGTCTTATGGAAGTAAAAGTAAGACAAAACACTATTACAAATATCATATCATTGAAGTGAGAATTAATCAAATGGATCGATTATGTATATCCAATATAAATAAAAATAAAAAAAGTGGAAATAAAATAAAATATAATAAAAATAAATTTCACTCATAGTTCCTTCATGACATAATCAATGAAGTAGAAGTTTAACCCATGAAATGGAAATTGAGTTTATAAATTCATTAATTTGAGATTTCCTATAATTTAATGTGATTTAAACTAATTTATAATGGTTTAAATCATTATATAAATTTGGAAAAGATGAATATTCATATTTTTGATATCATATAAAATCTTAATATATTATCTTATTACGCATTTTGTAATAATATTACACTATTACCCTTGTTTTGGGTTTTAACTACTCTATTTTCCCATGCATGTTTTGTCATGTATATTCTGGTTCTTGTGCATAAGATATTATAAAATCATATATATAAATATAGTAATATCATATATATAATATTTATTTTTTAGATAGATTTTTAGAATCATTTTTTAATGTTGAACATGGAGAATGAATCACACCATGTCGAGGAGATGGTAGGCTGTACGTACACATGAGCGATGATATCATTACCTTAATTGTGAATGGGTAAGAAAAATGGGTGATATATTAATTTTAAATAATAAAAATAATTTAATAATTATTAAATATATCTATTATTTTTATCATTATACCCATACATGTAAAGTGGTGATGAAAAAAAATTCTACAACTACTTGGAGACGGTAAGACGTACATACAAACACACAGTCCATTCATTTTTCATAGGATGGATAAAAAGTGTAATATGGTTTTTAATAATCAGAATAACATATAAGTATAAATATGATACTATATTTATAAATTTATTATGGAGACAACACATTAATAAGAAGTATAAGAAGAATTAAACATGAAAGAGCTAATAAGGACAATTACCTCTTCTTCTATAGACTTCCTTTAGATATATTCTTAAGGGATACAGGGTTAGTATTTTGGAAGGATGGGAACCTATATAAAATATAAAAGGATTATAATAAGTTAAATGGTCAGAGTTTTTTCTAGATATGTTCCTAAAAGTGGTGTAAAGAAGTGAAGGAAGGGGTGCCCTTTAATAATTGAATTGAGAAGAACTTTTGGAAACTCTCGAAATATTAAATCAATATAAATTAATTTTCAATTTCAAATATATCCAAACATATTTATTTATAATATAAAATTATTTTATGTTAAATTAATCTCATTAAATAATTTTTAGTCCAATTTAGGTCACATTATTACCATTATCATTTAGTTTTAGCCCTTATTTAACCCTTTTAACTCTACCGTGAAAACTTAAAGTTTTCACTCTTTAAGGGTAAATATTGTTACTATAATATTCTAAATGAATCATAAATGGATAATGGTTGATATTTTAAACCATATTGTAATAAATTCAAAAAAATTAATACTTTTAGGAATTTTATATCATTTAATAAATTATTATTTACTTTAAAATATCATTAATGTTAATTTTGACACTATTCATTACTTTGACTTTTAAAAATATCAATAAAATAAGATAAATTAGAAATAAATATTTAAATATATCCCTAAACCTTAAAAATAATATATAAAATTCATTTATAACCATAATTAATTCAAATTTTATTACTTATAATATTTTTAATATCATTTATTTGATTTTTCTAATAAATGAATATTTACCGCATCATCGATGTGTAGTTATTTAAGACAATTATTTATTCACTAAAAATTAAAAATAAATTACCATGATGTAGATAGATATTTTAAATTCAAAAGTATTATTTTTAATTGAAAATTTCCCCTAGATAATCCCATATTAAAAATATTATAGTTATTAAAATCATGATTGTTACATCTTTGACTTTTCTTTAAATAAAATTTTTTGAAGGTTATAATCTCATCAAAATTGCCATAAATGGCCATATAAAAGAAAATTTAATTCTTATGGACAATAATTAATCATTAAATAATTTTTTTTCAAGTGTTAGTTTCATTTTATAGTTCTTATAATTCTATTTTTAACATAGATTACCCAATTTATCCCTTATCGTGGTAACAAAAATTACCAAGGTTACTATTCATATTGAAAAAAATAAAAGATATATATTTAATAAATTTGAAACAAATAAATAAAAATATTTAATAAATTTTTAAAAATTAAAACATATAATTTTAAAAAATTTATTTAAAATTAATCCTGCAAAACGCATTGAAAAAAAGTTTTCTTGAAAAATGCATTTTTACGCCCAAAAATCAACTAATACTCAAATAAGGTATATGGATGAATAAAAAAATTAATTGTATTGTATAAAACTAATGAGTAATTATGTTTATTTTATATCAAATTAAAATAAAAAATAATCTTTTTTTAATAAAATGACAGTTTTCTAAAAATCAGTAATTTTCACTATTGACTGGAAATATAATCTTTTCATATAAATAAAAAAATTAATTATATAATAATATTGAAACAAAAATATTAAAATTTAATTTATTTTTATTAAATATATATTTTAAAAGTGTCAAAAATCAATTATATTTATTTTCCCATAGAAAACAATAAAAAAACACTTGCTGATTAAAACTTTTATTTAAAGAATAAAATGACTATACTAAAACTTGTGTGTTTATTTTATATGAATGAATAAATAAATTTTTTATTGAATATGAGCTTAATATATATTTTATAATATATTTAATCTTATTCACACCTTAAAAATTAATGGCTAGTTTATAACGTTCTTTTTAAAATAATAATATTTAACAGTATGTCACAGTTTATTTAAGTTCAGTATTGCGTGTTATGTAAACTATTGATGAAATTAAATTTATTTAAAAATTTACAAACAATAAAAAATTGGGGTTTCACATTCTCCCCTAATTCAATAAATTTAATCATGTCAATTTTAAATTACTCTTCAAAAATCAAAGGTTGATATTTGAAAATTTATTTTTGGGAAACCCACATCGTAAAAATGGTCAATCTATTAAAAATAGGA
The DNA here is from genome assembly GCA_963277665.1 of Viscum album. NCBI lineage: Eukaryota > Viridiplantae > Streptophyta > Magnoliopsida > Santalales > Viscaceae > Viscum > Viscum album. The sequence continues at coordinate 1,403,120,690 of OY728164.1, read as the reverse complement.
AAAGGAAAATGAAAGGGTCACTAAAAAAGTAAGATTCAAATTCTTATAACACTACTAGAGATAAAAAATATGGATATGGAAGAGAAATATAACTATTATGTTATGTTAGAGAGTGATAGAGAACATGGTCATTAGAATGCTAACCGTCACAAAATTGTAAATCTATGATCAGTTAAAAGACCATTTTTTCAGTCTAAAAAGTAAGAAAAATAACATTTTTGTTCGAAATTCATTTTCCATGAGTATATGAATTCATTTAATTCCTAAATTAAAAACATGAGGAACTATATATACTTGGAAAGTAGAGTTTCACCGTTTTATCAATTTCTACCACAAATTCATCTTTTAATCCAAATGATGAGTATGATTTTTTATTTTTTATCCATAAATCACTAGAATAAAATTCTACAGATCAAAAAATCCACAAAATAAAAATAATATATTCCTAATGACTTTGGACATTAATCAAAACTAATATGGTTAGTACAAGATAATTTAATTCTAAAAGAATAATCCTTTACATAAAAAAATAATTTAATATCCCAAATTCAATATTATACCCCAAATTAATCTTATATAATTCAATAAATAAGTATCATTAAATTTACTCAAAAAATATTCCAGCCTAAGACTAAAACCCAAAAATAAAAAAGATTTGATTAAATGGTCTTCCAAGAAAAATGTAATATTTCTGTCCAAAAATAATATGCACACCCTAAACATATAATCTCTATGATATGATAACTATTTTACTAAATAATTTTAATCACCATAAATCTAAAATTAAATCATATATTCCACCCAAATAAAATTCAACTTTTTTCCTCAAATACAATTCCATTATACTCGGGTTACCTTAATCATATAGGGTTCCCAAGATATATAACATCTTCCAAAATAACATTTAACACTTAATCACTAAATAATTTTCCAATCCAATGATTATATATATATATAATATATGTTACCAAAATGAACTTATCATTTATATGTTATATATTTTAAATAATGAAAACTATGTCATACTAACCAGGACTTCACCTAGGTCAGTGGTAGGAATTGTACCCTTGCACGCTTCAGTTGTGGGTTCAAGCCTCATGACCTTGCCAGATGCGATGGTTTTTTTCCCAGCCTGTGGATTGTCATTTTTCTAAAACTATATTAATATTATCAAAAAATGTGATAAACATCCTAAAAAATTTACTTAATGTATTCAATATTAAATAAATTTTTTTCCTCAAAGGTTATCTCATACTTTTAATTTTTCATTTCCCAAATTATAATAACCCATAATTACCTTGAAATAAAATATCATATAAATTAAAAAGGTTATGATTACCTTTAATATTACTTCCTTAAAATGTAAAGGAATTATTACTTAAATAAATATTTCACTAAAATATATACTAAATTAATGGGTTGTATTTCCAAAAACATCTCCCAATGTATCCTAAATCATGATTAAATCACATGACATAAAAACTCGAACGGGTGTTTAAAAATATAAACTTATAATAAACACTAAACTCGTTAACCCATGATGGTGTATATAAGTCTTAAGTTAATGAAGGCATATTTTCGTTCAAAATAAAAACAATTATTAGAAATTTCAATATTTTTATAATGAGAATACCATTGGTAAAATTTTCACAAACCCTCCCCCAAAAGTTTAACCCTCCTTGTCTGAAAATGTGAGAAGAGATATAATGATACCTGATTCCCACCTGCAGTAGGCCCTGGTTTGTTGACAAGCACTGAGGGTATAATAAACACACAAATGGTTGGCATTACACTCTATAAGAAAACATGTGAAAGGGAGAGATAAGACATACACCAACTAATTCTAACTCAGATTTCTATAAAAAATAATCCTAAGTACTTGTATTTAATGACATGAAAAACTACTAAAATTGAAAGGGAAAACTACAAGTACTAGAATAAAGTAAAAAATAACAACCATGAAGCTCAAACAACTTCGGTAAACCCCAAGCTAGTAGTAACCAGCCCGATCTCCAACCAGCTCCAAGTGACCTGAAAAACAATTTATATAACATAGGGTGAGTATAACAATATATTAAATAGAATCTTCCCTAGACCCTATTGTGAAAAATTAAAGGAAGCATGATAAAACACAGTGAACTACAAGTGAAACTAATTTTTCACCTAAATAGGTATGATATGTTCCTAGCCTCATCATGGATAATATCACCAAGTATCATATACAAGAGTATATAATATAATAAATAATATCAAGGGTACCCCTCTACCACTTCACCACTGGTTTTCTACTTTGAATCAACATTGCACATCCAAATCCATCTCTCTAAAAAGGTTGGCCCGAAGACAATTGGGTGAGCACCACAACATGCACCTCGTTCAACAAAAAGGCTTCAACGTAGACACCTGGAAAAACCACCACACCATCCACACAACCAAAAGTAACCAGGTAGTTTCCAAGATCCACTATAGCTCAAATAACATATATTATATGTCAGGTATTATACCTCAATTCATTACAGCCCATACACCGAGTAAGGATCCTCAATCCATCACATCCTATAGATGTTACACCTATAGTAGTCCATAGGAAACTATATACAAAATATATGTGTGGGAATAACCACATCCCATTACACCCCGCTACACAAATATATGGTGAAAACTAACCACTGTGCTTTTCAGCACAAGTTACTACCAAGATAAGAGAGCGAGGACAAAGTGGGTAGTTAACCATGCATCCTCTCATAAAGATGTTGGGGAAAACACCCCAATGGCTCAGAATCCCTAGGGTTTCAGATTAACTAACCTATAGGGTGGATTAGCATATAGAAACACAAAAATTAAAGAATATACTATAGCTTAAAATCACACTATGGGAATAACCTAGTCTTAAAATCAACCGTAGATAACGTCTCTCAGACTGTTAGCTAACACTACTAAGACTAGGTATCCTATAAGCACACAACCATTTAAAGAGCTACATCAGATTAATTTGTCAATTTTTATCATTTTCACTTTACGTTAATTTATTATTTACCTATTAATTAACCATTATAATTCCACATTACATTCCTGTAGCATCACACCCAAATTTTCATTCCCTCCAGGCATAACCAAACCAAGTCCACAGTTCCTTTAAATTGTAACCTCACCATTACATCATAGAAAGCCCTAACCCCATAGGTTACCATCATTGATTAATAACATTATAGCTTTTACATAATTATTGTTATTATAGAAAAATAATTCTATGCTTCCAAAAACAAGGGGTCAACACGATGAGTAGATGAACCACCCATCGAGTCTTTTCCACCTTTATCTGGAGCACATGCCCATCCATCCTCAAGAATCTTAACAAAAAAAGCATGTGACATACCCCATGTGTCTTATCCTCTTTTTAAAGGAGGGTAAGAAAGACCATATACCTCAATAAGTGGATAAATTAAAGAATATATACAAACAACAAGACTCAAAAAGCATCCAAAATTTACATACAACCCATTTCATCATCTATGATGTCCTCCCCAACACATACATTCCTAAACTAATGCATCTCACCACTCTAGGCATCAACTGCTACCACAACCACTGGGCCTCCCTACCCCACATTCCAAAAAATCCTTTTAGGATCACATAAGATCACAAGAAGTAGGAAAAAATAAGTAACTAGGCTCTTGGCCCCAAACAAGGCATTCAATTTTCACCCATAATGAGCACTCACAGCTCCAAAGCATAAGCATTTGAACTTTACAAGAAAGAGGGTAACTCAGAACCCTACCATGCATTATCATTTATCAACAACCAGATATTTATTCCATCATTAATTATCCTATTCATTATTATTAGGTTAGAACTATAGTAAACCTAACCAATAAGCTTCCATAACTATAAAAAATTAATTAAACATTCTTACTGCATCAATTTTATTATCATAAAATTAAAATAAAAACTATATTCATTTACATTCCTCTTTATCTTTGGCCAATTAATTTATAATTAATCACAACTTTATGTTATTTACAAAATTCTATTAAGAATGGAATGCTAAAAAAGAAAAGCATAGATATCACACTATCTGGTAAATCAAGAGGCAACAACATATGATCGAAACTAATTCTTTAATCCGTTTCCAATATTTATTATGTCAATTCTATAATGATATAGTGGTTTAAAACATTATAAATCTCCTACCACACATAAATAGAATAGAGAAACCATGAATACCCTATCTTAAAAGGTTACCAACATTCTTTGCATGAGAATGGGCTAACATAATGGATCACGATCACCTCCCCCACAACAACTGCATCCACCTAAGGAAACTATGGAATAACAACATCATCCAATGCCAAATAAGGATCCATTAAAAACATTGAGATCACATGACATCACATGGAAAGGAGAAATAGGAGAAAAAATTTCCAAGAACCTATAATAAATATGCTAGAACATACCTTATAGAAGACTGATTAACACTTCCTAATTAAACCAAAACATGGCGTGCACATGTAGCAGGAATAAACTTCAAGGGGAAACGATCGAAGGATTACAGTTTTACTATAAAAATCCTTTAGGAAAGAAATGCTTGAGAATATCATTACAGGGGAAAATAAAGAAGGAAGAACAAGGTAAAGGGAACCTCAGCCTCAGAAAGATCTAAAGATAGTAGTTGTTTAGATATGTTTTAGATTTTCCATTTAAAGAGGATCATATTAAACCACCCAATTTGACAAATTAAAAGCCTCTAGAATTTTTTTAAAAAAAAATAATAGATATGATTTATATCCCTTGAAATGGATTCAAACCCAATTAAATATGGAATTCAACTCAATTTATTTCAAAGAAAGATATAAAAAATGAGAAACTAGAAAATCTGAAAAATATGAAAATTTGACAAAGTATTGGAAATGTCTCACCATTCTGCAAACACTATTCATAACTTTGTTCTAGAAATTAGGAAAAAGTAATGATTCACCATTTTGGAAACACTGATCATGAAACTGTTGGATGTATCACCATTCTAAAAACATTGTTCATTACATAGTTCTAGAAATTTGAAATATGAAATGACTCACCGTTCTGGAAATACTATTCATGATACCGTTGGATGCCTCACCTTTCTAGAAGAACTGTTCATCACACTATTCTGAAAATTTGGTGAAGGAATTGACTCACCATTCTGGAAAGACTATTCATGACACTATTTTATGTCTCACCATTCTGGAAACACTATTCATGACACCATTTGGAAAATTTGGAAAAGGAAATGTCTCACTATTTTGGAAACACTATTCACAAAATTGGAAATTTGGAAAAGTGTTGGGGATAAGTCACCTTGACCTCAAAAAACACCTCAAAAAAAATTTCCGAAAAATAATGGAATAGAGAGGTCCAAGCCATTACATCAAATACCTCCCAGAACGTTCTCATATTTAAGAATCCAAAACCAACCCAAAGAGGAAAAAAAGGGGTCTGAACAACCACCCTTTGAGATACCTCCCAAGGCTCTCACAACCAAAGGAGCTCAACTTCCTCAAAAAGGAACACAGAAAACCACACGAGAACCACAACTAGATCATAAACACTATCCCAAGAAAGATACCTCTCAAAAGAGAGCATGCCAAAAAAAGGAACAAAATAAATCCATCTCATTATAAGTAAAGGTCTAAAACAAAAAAAAATGAACATCGTTATAAGAAAAGAGATAAACATAAAAAATCTTCTGGTAATGAGCACATTTCTATGAATAACATTCCCAGGTACTCTCCTCCACGCCATTGTACTATCATAAGCAAAAATACAAGAGGATTACATGCTTGTGTAACACCTTATCCTTGCAGTCTTGGATCTCTATAGGATACTCCTTGAAGGTAGAATCATTGTAAAAATCGATATCACCCCAATCGATGTTGTGAGAGTAGTCATAAAGATAATTATGGATATGTGGAACATGAAAAATATTATGTATCCATGTCATCTATGGGGTAAGAGCTACCTGATATGCCATTAGTCCACACGCCAAAACCTCAAAAGGCCCAACAAATTGTGGAGAAAGCTTACTCCTATGACCAAAACTTCACTACCAATGATGGGGAGTAACCTTTAGAAACATGTGATCCCCAACATCAAAACCCACAGTTCTCCTCCTATGGTCTACATAGGACCTATGATGATCCTACACTTCCATTATCCTCTTGAAAATTACATGACTAATCTCTATAGTATTCTGTACCAGTTCTGGTCTTAGAATTACGAACTCTTTGACCCCAGTCCAGCACAACGGGGAACAAAAAGGTAGACCATACAAGGCTTTAAATAGTGCCATACCGATGGGGGAGTGGAAACTATTGTTATAAGTGAAATATACTAAGGGTAAATGCCTCATCCACAAACCTCTGAAATCTAGGAAATAAGAGCACAAATGTATTCAAGAGTCTGGATGGTCGGCTTTGTCTAACTGTCCATCTACAAATGAAAATAAGTGATAAGGAATAGTTGAGAGCCAAAAGCATGTTGTAGACCTCTCCATACATTGGAGGTTAAATGAGGATCTCGATCAGAAATGATTGTTCTTGGGACTCCATGGAGTCTCACCACCTCATCTTGATACTGACTTGACAAAACCTCTAATGATATCAACTCCTTGATCGCTATGAAGTTGGATGATTTTGTCAAACGATCCACTACCACCCATATAACATAATATTCTCCTTGATATCAAGGTAAACTGGTAATAAAGTCCACTGAGATGTCCTAACACTTCCATTGAGGAACATCTAATGGCTGGAGAAAACCACTAGGAACACACTTCTCAACTTTCACCTTCTGGAATACCCAACATCATGAAACTAACTCTATAATTGAATTTTTTAACCAAGACCACCAAAACTGACTCCTCAAATCTTGGTACATCTTCATCACACTAGGATGTAGCACTAAAGGAGAATGATGGAACTCCCTAAGAACCATATCTACATCATAAAAGGAACGAAAATCCTTATTTGAAACAACAATCAGTGTTGTTCATCCTCAGACCAACCCTTAGGGGACTTGACATAAACAACTCTGTCTCTCCAGACCTCCACCTCAAGATCCCATAATTGGGAATCTTCCACCTGCTACACCAAAAATGACGGCACTATCTTCTGGAAAAGGCAACCTCTTCCCCCAAATTTTCCCATATCCAGATGTAATGATAAAATTTCTTCCATCACTCTCCAAGAATAACTTGATATACGCACTGCATAACTACGTGACTTCCTACTCTGCATATCTGCTAAAAAAGTCCCTTTACTCATTGTATATGATATTTCGAAGTCGTAATCCTATAATAACTGTATCCACTGACGTTGTTGCAAGTTCAAGTCATGTTGAGAGATAATATACCTTAGGCTCTTATGATTGGTGAAAACCAAAAAGCACACACCAATGAGGTAATGTCTCCACATCTTCAGAGAAAACACAACTTCTACTAACTCAAGATCATGGGTGGCATAGTTACATTCATGGGGATGCAACTACCAAGAACCATAATAAATTGTCCGATCTCTACTACATCATAACATATCCCAACCCTAGACATGAAGCATTGAAGAAAACATTAAACCAAACTCCCTCTACTAGCAGACAAAGGACCAGAGCACTGAACAAATTATCTTTTAGATACTCAAAAGCTAGATAACACTAACCAGTATATACAAACAACTGATCCTTACTTCTCAACACTGTCAGAGGAGTTACAACCTGAGATAAACCGGCCACAAACCTCTTATAATATCCCACAAGACCATGGAAACCTATCAATTATGACACTGTCTTGGGGGATTTTCAAGACATAATTGGTTCTATCTTCGATGGATCTATAGCTACTCCCTACTGGGATACAACATGACCCATGTAGTAGAATTATCAAGCCAAAAAACCCACACTTACAGCTTCCCAAATAGTTTTTTGTTGATGAAGAACTCCCAAAATGGTAATCAAATGCTCTTCTTTCTCCTCATCAGAAGTGGAGTATACAAGGCTTTCGTTGATGAAAACCACCAATAACTTCTCTAGGAAGTCATGGATCACGGTGTTTATTTACCCCATGAACTCAGTAAGAGAATTTGTTACACCGAACAACATCACTAAGAACTCGTAATGCCTGTGATGACAACAGAAAGAAGTCTTCAGAATGTACTCATCCTTCACACATATTTGATGATACCTGGACAAAAAATTGATCTTTGAGAACCAACTATCACACTTTAGTTTATCAAACAAGTCATCAATATGTGGAAGAGGATAATGGGTCTTCAATATCATTTTGTTCAAGTGATGATAATCACCACAGAATCATAAACTGCTATCATCCTTCTTCACGAAAAAAACCAGTGCACCCCACTGTGACACACTCAACTTAAAAAACCACACTGAAAATGAATATCGAGATATATACATAGCTCTATCAACTTATAAGGTTACATCCTATATAGATACATTTAGATAGGAGATAAAACTGATTGTAGCTCGACCCCGAACTCGATCTCTCATCAATGGGGTAATGCTACAACCTCTTCTGGAAAGAAATAAGGGTACTCTTCAATGACCCTAGGAAATGCCAACTAATAAACCTCTGATGAAGTCAACATCAGATCAACCATCAAGGGTGATAGTGAGGGATCTCTCCTATGACCCATTTGAGGGTCTCACTTTCCAATAAACACTACTGGCTCTCCATAAACATTGAAGAACACCACCTACCTCTGAATGAAATCTAGAATATTCTACAACGAATACAACCAATCCATGACTAGGATGAAATCATATAGTTGTATTCATAAACATAAGAAATCTCCACAACACTAGTTATTCCCCAACACAAGCTCGATGTCTCTATATCTTTCAATAAATGTCATCTCGACCTCCAACTGGTGTAGTCAATGCCAAGGGAACTAGAAGTCTGGATACCTTAAGTCCCAAATCATGGGAAAGGGAAGGTGATATGAGGGAGTGTTTCGATCCTAAATCAAACAAGGCATTAACCCAAGTAGAAATCAAGCAAGGGGCACATTGAACAACATCTGGATCATCTGGAACTTGAAACACTAAATAATGAAGCTGGCCATGACCTACTCTATGAAATATATGACCCTCATGATGACCACCACCATGGATGCACTGTAATGCCCTGACCCCAGTTACCCAGAGTCGGTGCATTACTTTAATACATTTCCATGATTACAAGGAATCAAGTCCCGAAGGACCGATCACTTTAGCAGTTTTGAAAAAATAGACCACATACATGAATGTTACATTTTCACTTTAAGACGTAAAAAAACATAAATAATCTTTATGAATGCCATTATTCACTTGGCTTAACCCTGCATATCAATCACATTACACTTCTTGGAATCCTGTGAAAAATAAAACATAGAAAGGGGTGAGCTCAAATGCTCAGTAAGGGTAAGAAATATGGCAGAAACTTTCAAAAATAAGCATAAACATTTATGGAAATGTTTAAAACTAAAACAAAAGCCTTTGAAGCATTGATCTTCAGCATAATATGGCTGAAATAAAATGAAATAATGCCATTTACTTATTCACATGGATATTCTATTAATCGAATAATCACATGCAATATCACTAACCACTTTCATAATGATGGAATGCATAATGACAAACTTTAATTTATGTGTTAAGGCCTCGTGACAAGACCTAAGGGATAACTATAACCAGAACCCAACCTGGAGAGCCTTTGTAACCGAACTCCAACCAGGAGTACCTCTAATAACTGGACACCAACCCAGAGTGCCTATAATAACTCGACACCAACCCGGAGTGCCTCTAATAACCGGACACCAACCCGAAGTACCTCTAATAACCGGACACCAACCCAGAGTGCCTCTAATAACCGGAAACCAACATGGAGGTATTACATTTACCGGTACCCAACCTGGAACATACTAGTCCAACACATTCATCTTAAAAAGAGAACGAAATATAATACAAACATTCGTACTAAAACTAGCATAAGAAATTCCAAAATATTAATCATAAACCATTAATGGAATAAAGATAACTCATCCATAGTCAAACATATCACAAAACCTTAAATACAATATGGATGATTTGTTTCATAATAAATCCACTTCAAACAAGTGTAAAATTTATCAAAGGATGTTGACATAGATGAAATCAAAACTATTTGAGAGAAATATCTCTTTTTTGAAATCATTTTAAAGTCACATAAATATAGAGGAAAAATTTATTTTGAAAATATCTTTATAAGCATGTGAAGGAAGCTTCAAAGGTGTAATAACGGTGGAGAATAACCACACCCACCGTATAAGTTAAAAAAAGACATTCTTACATTAATTTTTTCAAAAAGGTTAAAAAGTAACTTGTTTCGAAAACGATGGAAAGATTCCTTTCAAAACATATAAAGTCAAATAAGGGTATAAATCACATTAACCCATTGTATATTAAATAGTAAAAATGTTTTGAAAGACATTTTTAAAAACATGGATGTGGATGATAATGAAATCCCAGTAGATTATTACGTATAAACAACCTCGGATAATGAAGAGATTGCAAAATAAACCCTTACCAATTTGGTAACTTACGAAACATACTCCCCTTGAAAGAGGTATCATACAATGAATATGTAAATACACATAAATTAATGTGTATTACACAAAGAATACAATTATGGGAAGTACATACACCACACAAAAGCTAATAGTGGCAATATGGCATGAATCTCACGAGAATAAAGGGTGAGATGAAAACCCATTACCTTGCACTTTCCTTTAGTGAAGGGTACGTTTAACCTCCTGTACGAAGATAGTTGTATGTTATTAAGTTATACCAGAACAATATTAATATTTATGATATCATACATGATTCATTTATGACTTTATTTTACCCATTTAATAATAATTTCCATGTTAAGTTAACATTTCGGGTAATAATCACTTTGTTTATCGTACGTGTTTTAACTTGTCACTCTTGGTTGTATCACTCAGATCATGATTTAAATACTTCCAGAATATAAAACATGATAAATATATAATATATATTTAGAATATAAATATGTATAATCCAAATTTATATGAAATGGAAAACACCGTTTATGGAGACGGTAGTCCATACGTATGCATAAACACTGTTTCTGTTTTCATATAGTATTGAACAGAAGTAAGTGAATAAGATATATGTAAGTGCATAAATCATTATATATATATATATATATATCTACAGTATGATTATTATATCATATATTACATACTTATTAGTAATATATATTTTTATAATCGTCGATGAATGGTGAACTTGGAAATGAATCTCATCGCGTCGTGGAGACGGTAATCCGTACGTACGCAAGAGCGAAAATATAATTCGTTTGATATTGGAATAATATATAATTGGATGGTATATAATATATACAGAATCATTATCATGTTATATTTATTATTTACATGAATTAAAAATCATTATTATACCCATCCAAATAATAATATATTGAATAACAATTACACCACGACGTGGAGACGATAAGCCGTACGTACGCACGTATGGTCACATGTCATTGAAAGGATGGATAGAATACTGAATATGGTTGTAAATATTTATAATAATATTACAGTATATAGGAGATACTTGATTCATTATTTTATAATGGTAATAACAAAGAAAGAAGAAGTGGAAGAAGAAAGGAACTTGAAAAAGGGTGGTGAAATCATTACCTCTTCTTCGGGTTCTTCCATTTGATTTGATCAAAATAACTCCTTAGGATGGATTTCTGACTAAAGGAAGGCCTCTAGAATGAAGTGAGTGAAGTTTAGAGAGTATTGGGGCAGTGGTTGGCCGAACAAAAAGGCTTTGAAGGTGTGAATTAATGAGAAGGGGGGGGTGTCCTTTTATAATAGGGGTGAGGGGCACCTTTGGAAAAGCTAGAAATATTATTTTATAATAAATTCATATTCGGTTTCTAATGGATCAAAAGTGGATTATTTAAAGGTTAATGTGGGTATGGGTCGAAAACCACTCAACCAATAGAATTTAGACAGGTTTGGGTTATTATATTAACCTTATCATTAAGTATTAACTCTTAGTTAATTAGTTTCTCTTTTACAATGTCTCTTTGTATTTTTATATTATATGGTTAATAAACTTACTATATATATCTTATAGACCCCCAAGTGGTCCTTTAATGATACAACTATCATGATATAAGTCTCTTGGACGAACCTTATATTTTTAGAAATTTAATATCAATTAATAATATAATATTTGTTTTAAAAACTCTTTTATGTCAATTTTGACACTATTCAATAATTTATTTTTAAAAAAATCATAACAGAATTATTACTTCGAAGAAGTTAATTAAATCATTCATAACATGTCATATTAACCTATAAAATTAGTTTAATTCAAAAAAAGTCTCAAATTATATTTATTTGAGTATCTACAATATCAATCATTTTAATTTTTCACAATTATGGTAATTACTGTATCACCATTGTGTCATAAATAAATTAAATTATTTAATGTATAAAATTTATAAATAAAATATAATTATGTATGAAATTATTTTATCTTTCTAATAAATATTTATAGTCTAAAAAAAACATATATAACCCTTTTTAAAAATTGTTTTGCTAAAGGATATATGCTTATGTCATTTTTGTATTTATTTTAACTTAATTAAAATAAAGTGACTCTATCACCTACAAGTGGCTCCATGGGGTCAACAAATCGACCCAAAGATTCCCATAGTCGGACATGTATCCACAAATATGGTCAGGACATATTTTAGGATAATTTATTATTATTATAATATTATTTTTTAACCCTTATTTATCAGATTTACACTTTAACCATGGTAAATAAAATATTTACCGAAGTAATTATTCAAAATTTCTAAAAATAAAAGTTACCTATTTACACAATTTGGACATCCTGATTCAAAATATGGAATCTATTTTACCAAATTTGAAACACAGAAGTGGTAGAAATTAATTTAAAATTAATTCCCATTGTTAAAACAAAAAGCGTGTTTTTAAGAGATAATAATTATCAAAAGATTGACACTTGTTTATGTCTGGTTTAATTGTGAAATTATGTCCAATAAAAAACATTGAATTAAATTGAAAAAATATATTCTAAATATGCTTTAAAACCACTCAAATTCATAACTTATCAATATTAATTATTTCAATTAAAAAAGTTGTTTTTAATTAAAATTTAGTAATTTTCACTATTCATCAAAACATGAAAGTTATCCGAAAAGTACCAAAATTTTACCATATGCTAATTTGGATATTCCGAATCCAAAAATGAAGTCCATTTTGAGAGATAGAACTTATATAATTTCAAAAAGTGGGTATTACTATTCATAATGTCTACTTTGATTGGTCGAGGTGTGTTAGAACTCAAAGTTGCGTACAACACACGCTACTGTATTAATCAAAGAGAAGTGTACCGTGGAAGCTAGGGGTGTTACATGAACTATTATATTAGAGGATATGAAGCATCCTGGGTCGGTTTTATGCCTACCCATATTCTCTTGGTTGATCAAAAGATGGTGCAACAGGTTGCTATTTCCTTGGTTGGAACTACCTCAACGGAGGAACCCAGAGTTGAACACTTGATGCACACTTACTGATATGAATGGCTGGGCACTCTCGCTATTGATTACCTCAGCCTCCATAAAAAATGAGAATGATCCCTTTGAATAGGCCTGATAATATCTTCCCTTAGAGAAATGAGATGCTGAGGGCTAGGACTTACCCCTGGCCTAACAAAAATTCTTCTTCCTTGAAAACCGGGAGCCCATGACCACAACTCTGCTTTGCGAGGAATCCTGATGACTCACTGATCATGGTGATAGGATTCTATCTAATTATTTGTGACTACCTCTTCCCTCTCCAGCACCTTGAGATATGTCATCAGCATAAATGAGGTGACCTAGCTATGGATCTCTGGACACAAATCCTCCTCAAAATTCCCCTCCATGGAATATTGATATGGAAACAAGTCTGAAGCATATCACAGAAGGTTCCTGAAATGGATCCCGAACTCTCACACACTGGATCTTCCCTAACAAAGGGTAAAGTGGTCTTGTCAACTGGCCACCTTCACAGTAAAAGAATGTATATCATCTTTGGACTTCTCTAAAAAATCCTTCCATCAGACCACCAAATCATCACGATCCTTGAAGAAGAAGAACCACCCCTACCTCATAGCCCCACACAACATCACCAAAACCAACGACAACCTGTGCTCCTTATGAGCACAGATCAAACTGAATTCTATCTCAACATCATCTAACCAATCTTCTATGACTGCATCTGAAATAGTGCCCTTTTACTTCTATAGACTCTAACACTGAAACTCTTGGAGTGTCCTCCTCGAAGTGTTTATAGTGCTTTCTAAACTTGGATGAAACTATTTATCTACCATCCCACACAACCTCATTTATTCCTAACTACCAACTCAATACTACCCTCAACCAGACGTCTGATACCACTCTTTTATGACCCCTCCCCACAAAGTGTACCCCTATTGGGCTGACATTATGAGAAGAGAGATAATTCCAATTGAGTCTCACCTCCAGTGGGCCTTGGTTTGGAGACAATCACTGAGGGTATAATAAACACACAAATGGGAGACATTACCATCTAAGAGAAAACATGTGACAGAGAGAGAGATAAGACAGAAACCAACCAACTCCAAATCAGACTTCAATAAAAAACAATCCCAAGTACGTGTATGTAATAACATGAAAAAACCACTACAACTGAGAGGGAAAACTAAAAGTATTAAAAGAAAGTAAAATAGTAGAAATTGAAAAGACCGAAAAGATATTGTAAACCAAAAGCTATTAGTAACCAACATAATCTTCAACCAACTCCAAGTGACCTGAAATTTTTTTTATTTAACATAGGTTGAGTATAACAGTATACTTGTAGGATCCTCCCTGGAACCTCTCCTGCAAAAGTAAAAGAAGCATGTTAAAGCATAATGAACAAAAAGTATAACTAACTCATCCCCAAAACCGGTATGATATGTTCTTAGCCTCACCAAAGATACCCTCATCCTATATCGCATTCAAGAGTATATAATATATTAATGAATATCAAGGTCACCCCACTACCACTTCCCCACTGTGTTGCCGCTTTTCCCCAACATCGCACGTCCTAATCCATATCTCTCCAAAATGGCTAGCCTGAAGACAACTGGGTGATCACCACGACATACACCTCATGAATAAAAAATGGTTTCTTATAGACACTTGGGTGAAGCACCACAAAATCCTCACAACCAAAAGTAACTAGGTAGTTTTCAGGAGACACCAAAACTCGCATAACATGTATTATACGTCAGGTATTATACCTCAATACATTACAACCCATACACCGAGTAAGGATCATTAATACATCATTAACTATAAATTTTACACCTATAGTAGTCCATAGAAAAATATATCCAGAATATATGTGTGTGAATAACCACAAGCCATTACATCCCTCTACACACATATACAGGGAAAACTAACTGTGGTGCCTACCAAACAAAGTAACTACCAAGATAAGAGAGTGGGGATGAATGGGGTAGTCATCCATCTATCCTCCCACTGGGATATTGGAAAAAACACCCCTAGGGCTCAGAATCCATGGGGTTTCAGTTTCCCAAACCGATAGGGTAGATTGGAATATAAAAACACAAAAAGTAAACAATATAATATAGCTCACAACCACACTATGGCCATAACCTAGTCTTACACTCAACTGTAGAAAATATCTCTTAGACGCCCGAATTCCACTACTAAGACTAGGTATCTTATAAGTACAAAAACATTTAAAGAGATACATAATATTAATTTATCCCTTCTTATCAGTTTTAATCTACATTAATTAAATATTTAACTACTATCATTCCACATTAAATTTCATTAGTATCACAACCAAAGTTCCATGTGTTATAAGAATAACCAAACCAAGTCCATAGTTCCTTTAAATTGTAACCTCACTATTGCATCCCAGCAAGCCCCAAACCCATGGGTTAAAATCATTTATTCAACCATTTATTAACAAATTATCACTTTTCCATAATTCAAGGTATTCTAGAAAAATCATTCTAAGCTTTCAAACCCAAGGGGATCAACCCGGTGTGTAGATGAACTACCCATCAAATCTTTGCAGCCTATAACTAGAGCATAGACCCATCCATCCTTGATAAGATAAAAAAGGAAAGCACGTGCCATACCCCATGCATCTTTTCCTCTTTTGGAAAGATGGTAAACATGACTATCTACCTCAAGCAATGTGGAAAGTAAGGATAATAAACAAACAAAAAGATTCAACAAGAATACAACATTAACATCTAGACCATTCCATCATCTCGAGTGTCCTCTCTGACACCTACATGCATAAACCAATGCATCTTCACACTCTAGGCATCAACTGTTTCCATAACTATAGGGCCTCCCTACCCCACATAACATAATGGGCTTTTAGAAAAACATCACATCACAAGCATCAAGAAACAACCAGTAATTGGGCACTTGGCCCCCAAAAAGGCATTAATCCTTCACCCATAATGATCACCCACAACTCCAATAAATAAGGATCTTGGCCTTTACAAGAAAGAGGGTAACTCATAACCCTACCATGAATTATAATTTATCAACAAATAGTTATTTATTCCATCTTGAATTAACTAATTCTTTATGAGTAGGTTCCAACTATAAGAAACCTTACCAGAAAGCTACCATAACTATAAAAAATTAATTAAGCATGCTTATTACATCAATTTGATTATCATCAAATTACAACAAAAACTAGATTCATTTACGTGCCTTTTTATATTTAGACAATTAATTTACTATTAATCACAACATTACATTATTTACCAATTTAAATTAAGAATGAAATGTTAAATAAGAAAAGTATAGATATCACACTATCTAGAAAATCAAGAGGTAATAACATATGATCAAAACCAATTATTTAATGCGATTCAAATATTTATTATGTCAATTCCATTATGATCTAGTGGGATAAAACATGCTACATCTAATACAACATGTAATAGAATAGATAATCCACGAATCCTCTACCTCAAAAGGTTTGAAATGTTATTTTCATGAAAATAGGACAACACAATGGATCATGATCACCTCTCCTGCAACAATTGCATCCACCTGAGGATGCCATGGAACAAGAACATAATCCAACACCCAAGACAAATCCATTAGAAACATAGAGATCACATGCCATCAAATGGAAAAGAGAAACATGTGGGAATATATCCAAGAACCCATAAGAACTATTGTAGAACATACATTATAAAAGACCGATCAAAATTTCCTAGTTACACCAAAATAGGGGGTGCACATGTAGCAAGAAGAAACTTTAAGAGAAACGATCCAAGGATTACAGTTTGATTGCACGACTATTATGGGAAAGAATAGTCTGGATGTCTTATGCCAGGGGGAAAACAAATAAGGAAGAACAAGGAAAATGGCATCTAAGCCTTAGAAAGATCTAAATATATTAGGTTTTTAGATATGTTTTAGATTTTGATTAAAAGAGTATCAAATTAAACCACAAGGTTTGAGAATTTAAAATCCTTTAAATTTTTTGAAAATCAAAGATATTATTGATATCACTTGAAATAGATTCAAACCCACTAAAATATAACATTCAACTCATTTTACATCAAAGAAATATGTCAAAAGGGAAAAATAGGGAAATCTATAAAAATATGGAAATTTGAAAAATTATTGGAAATGTCTCACCATTCAAGATATACTGTTCTTGAAGCAGTTGGATGTCTCCTCATTCTATAAACACTATTCATTACATTGTTCTTGAAATTTGGAAAAGGAAATGACTCACTATTCTGGAAACACAGTTCATGACACCGTTGGATGTCTCACCATTCTGGAAATACTATTAATGTCACCAATCTAGAAATTTGGAAAAGGAATTGACTCACCATTCTGGAAAAACTATTCATGACACCGTTGGATGTCTCACAATTCTAGAAACACTATTCATGACACCATTCTAGAAATTTGGAATAGGAAATGACTCACTGTTTTGGAAAAACAATTCATGAAATCATTATGGAAATTTAGAAAAAGAAATGACTAAACATTGTAGAAACAATGTTCATAGAATTGAAAATTTGGAAAAATATTGGTGATAAGTCATCTTGACCTCCTAGATACCTCAAACACACGATTTCAATTAAAGAACCGACCATAGGTGTCCAGGACATTACCAATGTACATGAAAAATGTAAGTATTGAATCCTAATACATAATAGTTCCATCAATTTTTTTTGTTAATATGGTTCCTTCTGGTTCCATCCATGGAATAAAACCAAAAACAAAAGTTTAAGTATCAAAATATAATAATAATAATTGGAGTGAGCTTCAAAGTATGAATAAATCACGAAAACCTCATCTCAATATAAGAGTAATATGTTTAACCTAGGTTATACATGATTATTACCAAATATATAAGATGTTTCCATATACTTAGGCTTATCTTAAAATTAATTCATAGGGTTATGTTCTATGTTTTCCTAAATCTAGTTCCAATATTTCTACAAAACATTCTCTGATAAAACTATGAAGGCCCCAACCCTAGTAGCCCAGAATCGATGTCTTCTTCATTAAATTGGTATAAGATACAAGAAATCACATCTTGTAGGAATAAATATATTAGTAGTCTTGGTAAACTAGATATATATTTAAGTTGAGAATTATAATATAATACATAAGATAAAATATAGTGAGAGTAATTTTTCTGTGTACATGAACTCATTATGGAATTACTTCTTCATATCTGAGGAAAAATAAAACAAGAGAAGGGTGATATATGATGATCAGTAAGGGTCAAATGTAGATAAATCTATCTTGAATCAATAATAAATGGAACATAATCAATATATCAAAGTAAATAATTGAATACACATTCCATTTAATTAATAAGTTTTCTATCATGAGAAGATAAGGAAGAATCATTATAGAAATGTAATTTTTTTTCATTTAATCAATAACTTAAGAACAAACTAAATCCAAAAAAAATATCATTGTGAAAATATCATGGATAATAATAATTAAATTCTTAATGAATAAAATTCTTATCTATTGGATTTCAGGTTTACCAAGAACATAAAACCTTTATTGTCAAGACCTTTCACAATATAGTTTAATCATTATGGGTAAAAACCCATTTAATTTGTCCAAATTATTCACATCATGATAATACTTATGAATAATGTGTGTTTTCTATATATGTTTCCTACCCATTCTTTCTTGTCCAATGAATTACTCATATATCAAATATTCTATTTAATTCACATGTTCCTTATCAAGTATCCGTATTGAGAAAAAGATATAAATTTATCAGTATTTCCCTAGTAAAACTAATCATAAGCCATCGAAAGATATACTATGAATGGTATCATTAATGTAAATAATCAACATAATGTTAAACAAAGGTTGTCTACATAAATAAAAATATATTACTGGAATATTTCATGAGGAAAATTCTTCTTTTTTACTTCAATTTTCTTTAAAATTTGAAAACCACACATGTAATAAAGAAATAATTTTCTTTGAAAATAACCTTATAAACTTGTAAAGTAAGATTTAAATTATTAAGGCATCAAGATGGTGGGAAATTCCATTTATTCTGTATAAGTTAAAAAACATTCCTTTCACACTTTTGCAAGAAAAACTATAAAATATATTTTTGGAAAATGACAAGAATATTTCTTTTAAAACATTTTGTGAAAAGTCAAAAAGGGGTAAAAATGAATTTAAACAACCATAGGGGAATAATAAAAATATTTTTGAAATAATATTTTAAAAACATGGGAATATATAATAAATATTTCTCTCTAGATACTTAAACTTAAACAATCTAGAATAATGATGAGATTGTGAAATAAACCTTACCACTTTGTAATAAGTCCAATCATATTCCCCATAAATGAAATAAATTTAAATGAAACTTTTGATACCATGAAAACAAATATGTTCATGATATAATATTTTAAATGGGTAGTAAATACACCACAAAAAATAAATAATTGGTGAATATCACATATATATCATGGAAGTAAAAGTGGGATGAGAAACACTTACAAAAATCATATCTGTAATATCCTAGGTATTTATAGAATAATACATTTTCATATATATTAATATTTTGGAATAAGATATTCATTTTATGTTAAAGGGGATGATCTATCTAAAATCATACTCAATACACAACAATGGGTTTCTTTAAAATCTTATGTTGTACACTACATTGAGTTATACAGGAAAATAATACAATACTAATATTATTATTTTAAATCTTAGTTAACGCCTAGATATTGTATTTTCAAAAATGGACAAAATGAACAATATTAAAATTTTACATATATTTTAAATGTTTTTTCAATTATCCAATGAATTTTTGAGACTTAAAATGAGAAAAAAAAAATCCAATTTTAACTATAAAATAATCTAATATTTTTAAATGGTCATTTTATCACCTTTAGATGGAGATCCTTTTTTAAATATATTTTTTGTTACTTTCATATGTTATTTTTGAAAAAATAAACTTCATATTTATAATATGGACATAAAAATTTACTTTGGTTGAAATTTTGGTATTTTTTTTGATAAAATCCATATTTTAATGAACAGTGAAAAATATTGCATTTTAAATCAAAACCACCTTTTCATATAATTTATTTTTATAGATAGATTGTCCGTTTAATTTTTTAATGTGTAATTATATTAATGTTCTATCATTTAATATAGTTTTTGTAATTTGAAGTAATTTTACATTAAAATTAGAGATAAACACATTTCAATCTTTTGATAGTTTTTACTTCTTAAAAACCCATTTTCTGGGTTTGACGATGGAAATTAATTTTAAATTAATTTTTGAATATTATGTATTTTGAATTTGGAAATTGGATTCTATATTTAGAATCATTGGGTCCAAATTATGTAAATAGGTACCTTTTATTTTTGGACATTTTGAATAGTAACTTTAGTAATTATTTTTATTTACTATTGGAAAAGGGTAAATCAGGTAAATAAGGGTAAAAAATAATATTATAATAATATAAAACTACCCTAACAAGTGTAATAATAATATTGGATGATATATTTCTGACCATGATCATCCTTGGGTCTAATTTAGTACCCCATGGAGCCACTTGGGTGTGATAATTACCTTTTATGATATTTAATTTAAAGAGAAGGGAAATATAACATAAACATGTATTTCCTACCTAAAACAATTTTAATTCTGTTTATATAAATAATATATTCAACTATAAATATTCATTATAAAGATAAAATTATTTCCTACATCATGGTATTTTATTTATAATTTTTATACATTAAATAAATAAATATATTTTTGACACAATGATATTACAGTGACTACCATATTAACGAAATATTCAAATAAACGATATTATAAATATTAAAATAAATGATATTGTAAATATTAAAATAAATGTAATTTGAGAATTTTTTTGCAATACACGAATTTTTTGGATGATATGGAAATTTGAGGGATGAGTTAATGACTTTGGTTTGAAGCAATCAAGTTGGTATGACTTTTAAAAAATCAATTTCTAAATAGTATCAAAATTGACATAAATGAGTTTAAAAAAATACTATCTTATTAAATGATATAATAGTCATAAAAATATAATATTTCAACAAATGACTTATATAATGTAAATTTTTTTCATTAATTATCTACTTTTGGTTCTTTTTTTTCATTTTATAATAACTATAGTAACCATATATTATGAAAATACAAGAAGACATGGCAAGAGTTATTGTTTTTAACTAAGGGTTAATACTAAACGATAAGGATGATTTTGTGAAATAAACTTGTCTAATACCATTTGGTTGAGTGAATTTAGACCCATACTAATCTTATATTCTAAATATAAGACCTTTGAGATATTATAATTATAAAATATATTTATAATAAAATAACATTTCAAGAATTTTCTAAAGTGCCCCTCCTCCCTCTTATAAAAGGATATCACCTCTACCTAATTACTCACACCTCTAAAGAACTTTATCTCATCCAAATTATGATAAAATAATCTCCCAACATCACTATTTTTCTCTCTAGGAGCCTTTCCTTGGGAATAAGACATCTCAAGGATGCCTTTTGGCTCAAATCAAAAGGATTTTCCTAATTTAGAGTTAACATCTTCTCTCAATATCCTTTCCTTTATTTTCCTTCTACAACACCTTAAAATATATTTATTCTATTATTTTATAAAAGAACAAGTGTCATAAATAAACTATTATTTTGTTATTCTATGGGTTTGACATACACAAATACACACCTCCATCTAATGGATTTAGAACATACTATTTCTGTGTACGGTGAACTATTGCCTCATGAAATGATGATTATTCAATTTTCTTCTACCACCTATCATGGTTTCCATTATGATTGAACTGTATTTATGTATGATATATATTATATTTATATTATCTATATTATTATTTTATTTTCATTTAGAACACACCTTTTTGCTTTTCATGTTGTATAAATACGATAATTTTATTTGAGGAAGTGCTGACTACCGCCCCCTCAAAGTGATATGACTTGTTCATGATATAGATGGAATTTATAGAGGATTAATTTAGTAAAAATATTTTACATATATAACATTGATATTATTCTTAAATTATAATAAATATATGTATCAATTAGTTTTAATTATTTCAATATGATAAAGAAATGGAAGTGATGTTAATGGGTTCATACGGCCTACCGTCTCCATGAATGAGGCATTTCATTTCTTATATCCCAATATAATGGATTTATATATATATATATTATATTTATATGTTATTTAAATCCTGAATATAATTATTTTGATGATGTACTTTTGACCATATGGACAATTTTTAATCATAATAAGTTCATTTTCGGCTTAAGTACCGAATATCGATTAAACATCCGATATAAAATTAAATAATTAAGTAATTGTTATAAAATGGTAATAATTGATATAAAAGGAATAATAAAACAATAAAAAGTGTCAAAAATAATTATAAATTAACTTAACTTTACTATTCAGGAAGATAAAGAAGGAATGTGACAAGTCGGACTCAAGGTAAGGGAATTCGTCTCAATCTCCTTTATTTGGAGCACATCTTGATGTTATACCACTTTATTTTCCTATAAAGTGTATATAAAACCATTTGACTCATTATATCATGAATTGATATATTATAATGATATTTAATGTTCTGTATAATGTAAATATTTAATGATATGTGGTCAAGTGTTTCTTATGTTGTAAGGGAATTTTCAACTTCTTTTTTATTCAAGTTCTCTTATATGTGTTATGTCTTTAAAGTTTCCATAAAATGTTATTATTTACATTATATTATGTACCTATACAATATTATTATTATTATTTTATTAATGGTTGACCCCTGTAACCACTCTTTTTAATGTTTTTTTAAAACCTTGTTGCATAGCCATTATGCTGAAGAATTTTCGTCTCAAAATATCTCTCTTTTTCTCAAACAATTCTCTTATTTTATATATGCGAATAAACAGAACCATTTAATTTTCAGGGGTATTCATCAAGAAATAAAAAATATGTATTTTATTCTGTAATTGACATACATAAAACCCTAATTCCCTTTCTATGGGTTATAAATGACATAATGATCATGTTTTTGAGAACTTTTTAAAACGTCATGATTTTGATATGAAACCAATTTCTTTAATTCTATTTGGGTTATTTATGAAATGTTTGATTATGATATATGTGGTTCACATGAAAATAAAAATATATTAAGAGTTTTCACTAATAGGACTCCAATGCATTGGGTAATGAAATTAATCTCTAGAGATGACAAGTTTTATGATACCTTGGTGAAAAACCTTGGTAATTTTTATGACACCTTTGGAATAGACTTTGATGATATGAAACCTTGGGGATAGAACTTAGTGATATCATTATGAACATCTAAATTAAATATTTTATCCAAATTTTCAAGTTATTTTCCATATTTTTGTTGTTATGATATTCCTCTTTCTCATGCCTTTATGAAATTCATCATGTTCTTATTTATATCTCTCAAGATCACATATAAACCGTTTCCCTTGTTTTCCCTTACTAACATTTTTGTGATCATCCCGTATTTTTAAATGTTTTTAATAGGTCTTAAGATTTTTAAGGGAAAAAATATTCTATGACGAAATTAGTGGAAGATCTATCTTGAAAAGAAACCATGTTTCATTTTAATAGTTTTTGTTTTATGAAAAACAACTAGATGAAATCCAGACTTATCTACTTTGTAATATTGAAATTTTATGTAATATTTTTTCCTAATTATTTAAAAATATAGACATAAAATATCTTTTGTAATTAATTATAATAAATTATAGTAAAAAGTCACTATAATATGTTTTGTTTAAGGCCGGGTCCTTAGAGTTGGTATAAGAGCTAGGTTTAGGAAACTTTAGAGATTATGATGTTTTTTTAAGGGTTAGGGATATCATCATGGGTTTATAATTATAAGTTAGATCATAATTTAAATTCCTTAGAAACACATTTTTACTCTTTATGATCTGAAATATAAAGGTGACTAATTTTATTTTTGGAGACATTCACCTTTGAAGAAATTATGGGTTATACATTTATTTGGGATGTAAAATGCGAGGTATGAGATAAACTTTGAGGTTAAAATATTTAATGGTTATTTTTTAGGATTTTATATCATTTTTAGGAATGTTATAAAATTATATAATTTTTGAAAAAGGACAACACAAAGACCATGTTACAACCCATCACATCGAACAAAGCTACGAGAATCAAACCCACAACTAAAGTACGGTTGGGATTTATCACCTACCACTGACATACATAAAGTCCATGGATAGTATGAATTCATTATTTTTAGTTAAATGAGTTGATAAAATTATAATAAGTTTATTTTGGAGATATATATTTTATCAATTAGATAACCAGGGGATTTGAAAATGATTTAGGTATTATGTGATAAATGTTATTTTGGAAGATAATCCCTATTTTGGGTACTTTATATGATTAAGGTAAATAGAATACTATAGAGTTTTATTTGACAATTAAAGGTTAAATTATTGAATTGTGGACTTATGGAAATTATGAATTGACTATTATATCATAGAGATCATGTGATTAGGTTAATTACTTTTTGGTATGAGACATTAATAGTGGTTGATTTTATTTAGAGATAAATGTTAAAATTTATCATGGAATACTATGTGATCAAATAATTCTAAATTTTGGGTTTCAATATTAGTTTGGATTATTTTGAGGAATTTTAAAGATTTTTTTTAATAGTCGTTATTGAACTTTGGGTATTTCTTGTTGAATTTTTGATAATGAAGTAATTTTTGAACATAAAAGGTTTATTATTTTTCAGATTTATCATATCATGAACTAATTTTTATTATTATGATTAATGTATAAATACAAGAGAAAAGGATAGTTATTATTTTTTGGATTATGTGATTCTATAGAATTTAACTTAACTAGAATACTCATCATTTGGAGAGAAATATGTGTGTATAGTGGAAATTCATTAAAGGATGAAACTATACTTTTCAAGTAAGTATATTTCCTTATGATCTTAGTCCAAGTAGTAATAAAACTCGTTAACTCTAGGAAAAGTATCTTAAAATAAAAAATTTTCCTATTTACTTTTCCTACTTGGATATCAAATACCATTTAACCATCACAATTTTGTGATTTTTTGATTGTCAACTTTCTCCTAATCATGTTTTCTATCACTCTCCCTCAGAAAAAGATGGTTTGTTTTTCTTCCATGTCCATGTTTTCCTACATGGAATCCTAGTTTTTATTATCTTAGGTTACCTTTGTACTTATTTTTCATTATTCTATAGTGGCAGTTTTTAGACTGTTTTTCCGATGTGGGATTTTCAATAAAGTTATCAAGCCTAATTTTAAAACTACGAGGATATAATTTCCAATAGGGGTAATTATGTAACATCCCAAGTATTTATGGAATAATTAATTTTCATATCTATTACTATTTATGATTAAGATATTCATTTTATGTTAAATTGTATGGTTTTTCTGAAAGCATACTCGACACAAAAAAATGAGTTTTTCGAAATCTTATGTTGCACACAACATTGAGTTATACCAAAAAATAATACAACAATAATAATATTATTTTAAATGGTAGTTAATTACTAGACATTGTACTGGTGGAAACAAATAGAATTAACAATATTATGATTTTATATATTTTTAAATGTTTTTAAAATTATCCAATGAATTTTAAAGTCTTAAAATGAGAATGAATCCAATTTTAAGCATAAAATACTCTAATATTTTTAAAAGGACGTTTTAAATTTTTTTGATGGAGAACTTTTTTAAATCTATTTTTTTTCACATTAATATGTTATAGTTGACAAAATAAACCTTTTATTTTTAAGTGGGACAAAAAAATTTATTTTGGATGAAATTTTGGTAGTTTTCTGATAAAATCCATATTTTAATGAATAATAAAAAATATAACTTTTAAATTTAAAATTGCTTTTTCATCTAATTTATTTATATATATAGATTGTAATATTAATTAGGATTAAAGTGTAATTGGATTATATATTTATCATTTAATCCAATTTTTCTCTTTGGAAGTAATTTTATATTGAAATTAGACATAAAAGCATGTCAATCTTTTGATAGTTTTTACTTCATAAAAAACCCATTTTCCAGTTTTGACAATGGGAATTAATTTTGGGAAAATTTGTTGTTTGAATTTGGAAATGTGGATTCCATATTTGTAATCATATGTTCTAAATTACTTAAATAGGTACCTTTTATTTTTGGATTTCATGAATAGTAACTTCAGAAATTATTTTTATTTACCATGGTTAATGGGAAAATCAGGTAAATAAGGGTAAAAAAATATTATAATAATTTTAAAATACCCTAAAACATTTTTTAATCCTATTATATGAGATATGTATGACCATGATCATCCTTTGGTATAATTTAGGACCCCATGGAGCCACTTGACCGTGATAATGATCTTTTATAATATTTATTTTAAAGAAAAGGGAAATAAAACCTAAACATATATCTCATAACAAATTTTTTTAAATTTGGTTTATATAAATGATATACTTGACTAAAAATAGTCATTATAAAGATAAAAATATTTCCTATATCATGTTTTTTTATTTATAATTTTTATACATTAAATATATAAATATATTTGTGACACAATGATGATGCAACAATTACTTTATTAAAGAAATATTCAAATAAATAATATTATAAATATTAAAATAAATGTAATTTGAAAAATTTTATGCCATCCAAGAATTTTATTGGATGAAATTGAAATGTTAGGGATGAGTTAATTCCTTTGGTTAGAAAGCATAAAGTTTTTACAACTTTAACAAAAATCAATATCTAAATAGTGTCCAAATTGACATAAATGAGTTTTTAAAAAAAATACTATTTTATTAAATTATATAATAGTCATAAAAATATAATATTCATAAAAATGACATATATAATGTTAGAAATTTCATTAATGATCCACTTGTGGTTCTCTCGGAATTTTATAGTTACTATAGTTACCATATATTATTAAAATTCAAGAAGACATGGTAAGAGTTAATGTTTTTAACTAAGGGTTAAAACTAAAAGATAAGGTTAATTTTGTGAATTAAACTTATCTTAATCCTATTGGTTGAGAGAATTTAGACCCATAATAATATTATCCTCTAAATATATTACTTTGGAGATATTATAATTATAAAACCAATTTATAATAAAATAATATTTCAAGACTTTCATAAAGTGTCCATACTCCCTCTTATAAAAGGCCACCACCTCTACCCACTTAGTCACACATCTCAAGACCTTTGGATCATCCAAATTCTGCTAAAATAGTCTACCAACTAGCAAACATTTCTCATATAAGTCTGAAATTTGGTATAAGGAAACTCAAGGAAGCTGTTTGGTTCAAATCAAAAAGAGTTTTCCAATTTAGAGGTAACGCCTTCTCTCAAGATCCTTGACATTATTTTCCTTCTCCAAACACATAACCTATATTTATTTAAAAAAAATTTTAAAAAATTATAATCAATATAGTACAATGTTTTTATTCTAAGTTTTTTACCTACACTGTCACACACCTCCATCTAATAGATTTAGAACATACTGTTTCTGTGTGCGGTGAACTACTGCCTCATGAAACGATGATTGTTCAATTTTCTCCCACCAACTCTCATGGTGGACATTATGATGGAAATTTATTTATGTATTATATATATTATATTTATATTTTCTCTATTATTCTGTTATTTTCATTTATAACATATCTCTATGGTTTTCATTTTGTATAAATACGATAATTTCATTTGAGGAAGTGTGGACTACCGCCCCCTCAAAGTAATATGACTCATTCATGATATATATGAAATGTATAAGGGATGGATTTGATGTACCAATGTAACATATATAACATATATATTATACTGAAATTATAATATATATATGTATAAATTAGTTTTCCTTATTTTAATTTGACCAAGAAATGGAGGTAACATTCATGGGTACGTATGACCTACCGTCACCATGAACTATGCATTTCATTTCTTGTCTCTAAATATTATAGATTATTATAAATAAAAATATATATATGATTTTTATATGTTATTTATATCATGAATATATTTCTAGAGATGATGGAATTATGACCATATGAACAATTTGTAATCATAACAAGTTTATTTTTGACTCAAGTACCGAATATCGACTAAACGTCCAATATGAAGAAAAATCATTAATTAATTTTTATAAAATGGTAATAAGTGATATAAAAAGAATAAAAAAACTTGAAAAAGTTTCTAAAACAATTATAACTTAACTTTATTTTATTAGTCATGAATATAAAGAATGAACGAGACAAGTCAGACTCAAGGTAAGAGACTTCGTCTCAATCTCATTTCTTTGGGTCATATCTTAATGTCACACACCTTTATTTTCAAATAAGGAATATATACAACATATTGACTAATTATATCATTAATTGATATATTATTATGATATTTAATGTTTTTTATAATGTAAATCTTTAATGATATGTATTCAAGTGTTTCTTTTGTTTTAAGGGAATTTTCAACTTCTTTTTTTCCCATTCAAGTTCTCTTTTATGTGTTATGTGTTTCAAGTTTCCATAAAATGTTCTTATTTACATTATATTAAGTCCCTATACTATATTATGATTCTTTTACTAAGGGGTTATCCATATACCCTATAACACCCCAGGATTTTATGTAAAATATTCTTTTAATTTCATTAATTTCTTGTGTTGTATGCTACAACAAGATTACCATGCGCTATACGCAACACCGTATTAGCTTACACACAATTTTGATAATAGTTATTATACGCAACATTGAGTATATATATATATATATTCAATGTATAAATGAAATATTGTTGGATTATGTTATATTAAACAACAAAGGATTCTTGCACAACACGCGACCCTGACTTGGCTTGCATTACACGCAATCACGACCTTCCTCGATAGCGTGTGTTGTACGCAATACCAGGTTTTACTAAACAACGATATATTATTATAATATTATTATTAAGTAGCTATTATGAATAGTATTAACCAATTTTGGAATCTTAAAACATTATTATTTATCTTGCACATTTTCTAAAACATGGTATAAGAACAAAATAATTTTTTCGGGTAAAATAAGTATTTTTAACAAAATACAGTTTTTCCGCCTTTTGATGGCGCACCCACTTTAAATCTAGTTTTTGACATGTTTATAAGTTCAAATTTAAAAAATAAAATTCTTCTTTGGAATCATCAAATAAAAATTTACTTTTGATAAATTTTCCTATCATTCTGGTAACTTTCATATTTTTATGAATAGTAAAAACACGCTATATTTTAATTAAAAACAACTTTTTCGATTGAAATAATTAATAGTGATAAATTATTAATTTGAGTGGTTTTAAAGTATGTTTAGAATATATTTTTACAATTTAATACTATGTTGGTCATTGAATATAATTTCACATTTAAACCAGACATAAACAAGTGTCAATCTTTTGATAATTATTATATCTTAAGAACACGCTATTTGTTTTGACGACGGGAATTAATTTTTTTAAATTAATTAATGCAACTGATATGTTTTGAATTTGGTAAAATAGAAATCATTTTTGAGTTCATAATATCAAATATATTTTAGGCCTAATTTTTGGTATTTTTCTGGAAACTTTAATTTTTTGATGAATAGTGAAACCACTAAGTGGTAGTTAAAAAAATTGAATTTTTTATAAAACTTAATTTCACCGCTTCTGTGAATGGAATTTCGAAAATCCAAGAAACACAGTTGATGTCAGTAAGTAAAATGTGGTTCAATAAGATGAAAATAAGTTTTGGTGAATAGTAACTTTTTACTTTTTTTTACCACGGTTAAAAGTAAATAGGGTAATTAAGGGTAACAATGATATTATTATTACCCTAACACATGTCCTAATTCTATTGGACAAGTTTAATTCGACCAAAAACAATCTTTGGAATAAAATATGACCATTTAGTCCCACTTGGATTAGATTAGGACATTTATTATTAATTTATTTAAAGAAGGGTTAAAATAGTTAAAATGAAAGTTTAATAAGTAAATCATTTTTAATATGGGGTTATACATAAGATAAATTCGACTATAAATATTCATTATAACGCTAAAAAGATTTCCTACATAATGGTATTTTATTTGTAATTTTTAGACATTAAATAATTTAATTTATTTATGACACAATGATGATGCAGAAATTATCTTATTAATGAAATATTGACATAATTGATGTTATAAATACCCAAATAAATATAATTTTAGACTTTTTATAAATTAAAATAATTTTATAGGTTAATATGACATGTTAGTATTGATTTAATCAACTTTTTTCGAACTAATAATTCTGTTATGATTTTCCAAAAAAATCAATTACTAAATAGTGTCAAAATTGACATAAAATAGTTTTTAAAACAAATATTATATTATTAATTGTTATTTTATTTTTAAAAATATAAGGTTCGGCCAAATGACTTATATAAGGTTATATTTATTAATAATAAACAACTTGGGGTTCTTTTGGCTTGTTATAATATGTTTATTAACCTTATAGTGTAAGAACACAAGAATACACGGTAAAAGTAAAATTATTTAACTTAATGTTAAATCTAAATGATATGGTTAAAATAGGAAACTAAACTTGTCTAAATTCTATTGGATGAAAGTATTTAGACCCATCCCCACCTTATCTTTGAAATAAATAAATTTTGAGCTATTTAAAATCGAACTTGACATTATAATAAAATAATATTTTTAGTTATTCCAAAGGTGCCCCTCTCCTCCCTTTTAAAAGGGCACCTCCTCCCCCTCTTCCTCACAACACTTTGATCATTCAGGCTCAGCCAAACCCTGACAATTTCCCTTCTACACTTCCCTAGAAACATCATAGAGGTTCTGGTCTTCCTCAAAGACATATTTTAGTGCCCTAAAAGGAGATCTCAAAGAGGCGCTTCAAAGAAGAGGTAATGTCCGTTACCAATTTTTTCATCTTTATTTTTTCTTCCACTTCTTATTCTTTCATTGTTTCATTATGAAGTAATAACATCAGTATCAATAATATACTGATATGTTATGATAAGTATTAAAATACCCTATTTCACCATCTATCCATCCTACGGAAAAAGAAATCACCGCGTGTGCGTACGTACGGAATACCGTCTCCACGCCGTGGTGAAATCTATTTTCCACCACCACCATACTTGGATGGGTATAATGGTGTAAATAATGACTATATATGACTATTATAAAGTGATATGGATTCTTAAATAGTATACATACACTTCTATACAATTCCACGATCATAGGAACGATATCATGACTCGTGCGTACGTACGAAATACCGTCTCCACGATGTGATGCGACTCGTTCTACATGATCTTCATTTAATAATGATTATATAAATGAATTTAATGAATTAATATGATATATATATTACACTAATACCATTCTTGAAATGATGTATCTATAACCTAAAGAGAAGAATAAGAATTTATTCGACAAAACACGCATAAGAACAAAAAGTTATAAAAACCCAAATAACAAGTAGCAATGAAATATTACTACTAAGAAGCTAGGAATATGACCATATATGATATAATAAAGATACATATGATTCTTTAATAAGTCAATAACATTATTTAAATCATTATACATGAGGTTCGGACACGTACAAAGCACATCGAACCTGAGGTATGAGAAATATCACAATCTCATTTTTATCCAAGATTGTTTTTACTTTGGTATTTACTGGGGTGTATTTTATCATCCATATCCATGATTCCTCAATATGTAAGATTTTTCACCTCCACCTACAATTTTTTAAATCCAATTTTACCCTTCGGTGAGTTTTTAGTAAAAGATATGAAATGAATCTTTTATCGTTTTTCATACGAGGTACTTTTTGACTTTTCCGACAAAAGTACGAAGAATGTTTTTTTAACTTATACGGCATGAATGGATTTTTAAAACATTATTTCCAAGAAGCTTCCTTTACAAGTTTTCAAGTTTATTTTTAATCAACTTCTTTTAGTTTAAAATTGTATGACATGTTATGAAAGGAAAAGTGTTTTTGAAGTAGAAAGGATATTTTCCTCAAGAATGGAGTTCAAATGTTTTATCAAAATTATTTTCCATCTAAGATAATAAAGGGTTCTGTTTCTATCCTTATTTTTACATTGATTTGACTATGTTATGATGGAATTATTTTTATGAATTCCTTTATCTTATATGAATTGTTTTATGATTTCATGATGTTTAAGAATCTCATTTTTATTATATGGGTAATGTTATGATATATGGTATATGATTTTGTGGAACACATAAGAATGGTATCATTATGAGATGGGTGGGACCTATATCTCCCTCCAATGCATTTGGTAATGATTTTATATCACATGAGATAGACATCGCTGGAATGGTAGGTTATACCGGTTCAGTGAAACATGACTAAAACGAGGAGTGAACTCGATTCAGAAATGAAATTTGTCCACTAAGATAGTCTTGGCAATGAGTCTTGACTAATAAGAAATGATTCTCTATGATTATGTGTGTATTCCAAAAAGTTACAGGTTTTAAGTTATGATTATTGGGATTACATTTCACTACTATGATTTATCCCATGTTATGAAATTATGATCTCTTTTTCAGGTTAAGATTTCCAAAAGATATGTTCTTATGAATATGATGTGATTGATATTTATTTTGTATATCCTTACTGAGCATTTGAGCTCACCCTTTTATGTTTTATTTTCCCCAGGATATAAATAAAGGATTTAGGTTTTACAAAAAGAACAACTTTATGGGATATGTTGATGATCTTTCACCACGATTAGAAGATTATATTCCACGTTTCCAAAGACACTAAACTATTACGGTCCTTTTGTGTGTGTTTTTGTTATGTACTAAGTATTCCGCAAAAGTAATGTAATGTCTATGTACGTCAGGCTTCGGGTCTCTACAGTTGGAATCAGAGGAATGGTTTAGTCAACCTTTGGAAACTAGGATGTGAAAACATTAGTAAGTTCCCTAGAGATATTTCTAAGGTATGTCTAGGGATGTCCCTAAGGATAAGTATGCGTATAAGATATAGTCCTAGAACTACGGTAAAAATCTCAGAATTTAACCTAAGATGTTAGATATCGAGGGTGCTCCACCTTTACTATGTTATTTTCCCTATCATGATTTTTGCCTCTCACACTATTCTTTTTGGGTTTTAGAAAATGGTTGGAAACAGGAAGATTCATGATAATGGAGGATATGATGGAAAATGGAATGATTTTCTTCATGAGAAACCAAATGAAACGGGATCTGGAAGTCCAAACATCGTTATTATGACATTCATATTAAGGTGGAATATGAAAGGCTTCCTCATTTTTGTTTAGAATGTCAAATAATTAGTTATGTCAAACTCACATGCCGTAAAAATGTGGTCTGAGGTTATGATTAATGATTTGAATGGGTAGACCTCTCACTTGGTGATGAGGCATGATCCTGAGTTCAATGTTGGCATGGATATACAATAGATATGTACTATTCATGTCCTAGATGATAATATGTAGGTGGATGCATATGCTTTTGTTCTAGGAGATAATGGTATGAAATGTGACATTGCACATATTGATAATGTTCAGACTCATTGGGATGTTTTAGTAGATATCTCTACACAAACTCATTTGAGGAAAGGGCACATAAAACTAGTGGCCTTTAATATTTCAACCCTACAGGATTATGATCCTCAAAAGACATTAGAGAAGTTGGGAAATGTCCCTAATAAGGAAGACATGAATGTTAGTAATCTACTGAAGGAATCATGAACCAGTGGTCAGGCCTATTTTAATGATGAAATTATATATGGGAAGGAAAAATTAATTGATAGTAAAGGCATCACTCGTGCTCTTTTAAAGAGAATCACACTAAAGGACTATTGTAATCTACCACAGATTGTGTCCACCGGATCATCATCAAAGAGGGTCAATGTAGAAATCCTAAAAAATCTTCAATAAAGGTAAATCTAAATCTGAGTGGGAAATTTCTGATGACTATGATTATGGAAATGTCCTATCTTATTATATTCTTTAACTTTACTACATGATGGATTTCACAGACCTACCCGGGTCAACCCTGAACTAGTCACCCGATCTGATCCACAGTATGGCCCAAAGGGTGTTCTCGATCCCCAGAAGCTAAAAACTGGTGCTGAGCATCAACAGAGAACACAAAGGGAATGATTAATCCAAAACATACTAATACATGAGACCAATACCCATAATCATGTATCACACAATGAAGATTAAAATCACCCTAAACACTCTCGACCACCCAAACTTTGGACAGACCGAGGGTAAAATACCATAGTAATAAACCCAATATATCAACCTATTAAGGGCAACTAGTTAGTGTGTAATATATCCCGTGCTGTAATTGTTCTTATAAAATTCTCTCACTATGCCAGTTTCACATTTCTCATATAGAAAGAGTTTGAGCCAACCAATGCTAACCAAGCATCCAATCACATTCACATATATCATATATAATAATTTACATAACATGCATCACCTTGAATCACTCCAAGGATCAACCTCTTTGCCTTACAATCCATAAATGATTAAATGGGGATCAAGGATTCCACCATGAGGATATCCCACCCATTCACATAAAATATTAAATATAATTATCTAAGGAGTGTTTTCATGAAAAACATTTACCCCTTTCATAAAGGTTCCAAATGGGCCTTAAGGCCTCTTCACAAAACCATGATTTATCAAAGAAACAAACAACCTTTTAAAAAGAGGTTTAAACGCACCTTGAACTATTTTATAGTCATTTCATAAAATTACCTTTTTAGAAAACATACCACATTTTCATGTCAACCCATTTTCATTAAAATCCCAAATGGTACATTAACTATCATCACATGCCACAAACCACATTTGAAAGCCAATACACATTCTTTTAAATCCAAAACCACTTGGGCAACCCCTAAAAAGAACCCAAAATATCATTTCACATGTCACAAATATTTTTACAAATCCAAACCATGATTTTTATATGAAAAATCACCCATAAAATCTAACTGGGATTTTTATCAAACACATGGTGCGCACAAAATACCCTAAATAATACTATTTATCAAAATACAAGGTATAAACCCCCACTTTTCACAAAAATAAATTTATCGAAATATCATAAAAAAATATTTAATATTTAAGGAAGGTGAGAAAATAATAAAACCAATGAATCTAAAACTTTAAAGGGAAGTGCAAAGGGAAACCTACCTCAAATCCATGGCGCATCAACGAATGGCACCTAAAAACACACCACTAGGGTTACAAGAGACAAAATACTTAAAGTGGAACCCTAAAAAAATGAAATACCAAAATTTACACCACCCTATGTATGAAAATTGGGCCAAAATATCCACCAGGGATTGAGGAGAAGGATAAAATGGAAGAAAAGAAAAGAAGAAAGAGAGGGTAGCCTTAACCTTTTAAACAATGTGATTATTCACCAAGAAACCACCATAAAATCCTCTTAGAGGGGACTTAAAGAGCCAAAAATCACCATGGGAGGAATTTTGGTCATAAGGTTTGAATGGGGGAGGATAAAGGAAGAAACCATAATTAAAAAGAAGGATAAAATCCCAAAATACCCTTTCTCAAGTGGGTTTCATGGTTAGTGCTCACAATTTAACAAACCATGCAAAAAACATGCAATTAAACACTATCTAGTGATGCATGAGATACAGAATTAGTCTTAATGTTTAGTTTAACCCTGAATAAACCATGAAAACCCCTACACATTTACCTTCATTATTAAACTAACTGTGCACCTTCACCATGCGCCCAAGATAAAGTCCCACAAAACCACCTTTTCACCCCAAAACTAATCTAAATCAAGGGTACAAACCATCCAACAAACATACCCCATAAAAAGGGTCCACTATGAGTGTTAAAAACTCATTTTCTAAGCCACCTCCTCATTATACCTTTTACACTAACCATGAATGGGTCTAAAAACCACCCAAAACATCCAAAATATAAAATTTATATCTATAACACCCAAAACTTGGGAGAAAAAAAGGATAATGAAATGTATTCCAAAATAAAGGTGAAAAAATATGAGTGTGAAAATTATCCCGACCATAATACTTTTCTCCTCCATAAATCCACACCATTTCCCAGTTGATCGATTGATGACTAAGGATTATCAAAACCACAATATCCATCCCCTTGATCTTAAAACCTCCCCAAAAAGTAAAAATGAACTTTTACCTCTTTCTCAAAATAGACCAATAATACAAAACCACTTCCTAAGAATCAATGGTAAATTAGATCCACAACCTTCACAAACACACTTCAAACAGAACCATTGGTCGTACTCCAAAAAAACCAACATTTCCCAAAACCAAATTAGAAACTTAGAAATAAAACAACTTCCAAAGGAATCCACTTCAACTTGACTAAGACCAAAACCAAAAAAATAGATAACCAATAGGGGGAGTCCCTATGGAATTCACACCATTTTATGAAACCTAATACTGATTTCTCATAGAATAATTTTTAACGAGACCTACAGTGGGTCTCCCCACCATTATGAACTAACAATTTTAAAAAAACTTGAAAAATTCCTCACATGGACAAAAAACTCCCACCACAAGTGAAGGGGATGGATGAGACCCAATTATTGGAACACTAAAACCACACCCAAAAAATAACTATGACTCATCACCATTGTATGAACACAAACCAAATCCATAATCAATTCACATGGGTGGTCCATGCATGGAAAACTGATTAGAAACTTGCATCCAATAAGACATAATTAGAGAAATTGCGTGAGGGACAAGCCCATCAGGCTCTTTGCAATAAGAGGGAATTTTTAGTGACAAATAAACCACAATAGAAACATAGAAATTACCTCAAAATAATTGTGGAGGCATGATCTTAGTCAAGAACCCCACACCACATAGATTCATGACTGTGAACCATCTTCACTCCAAGGCCTTTGGATGGTGCCCTGATGTTTGGAGAATCTACTACCTTGTTGTCAAGATCTGATAATCCCTAATTAGAACTTATTATTTTGGTCACACAAGAATCCACAATACATCCCAGGAAGAAACTGAAGATATATACAAAGCACAAAACTCACATTCTTAAACAACACACTTTTACCCAAATAAGGAATTAAAGATACATAACACCATTCTCTCTCACTCCAAATAAGGAGAAGGATGAAAAATTAACATGATTAAATACACCAAACACTACCAAGCACAATCTCCACAAATAAAGGAAACATCTTAACAGGAAAGAACATTAAACTAAGAAAAAATGGCTCTATACTCTAGAAGATAGGCTAGGTCATCCTTTGAAGAGGTGGATTTAACTTTTGAAACACAAGAATGAGATCCTTTGGTTGACCAATTATAAATCTTGATAACTAGGACCACCTACATCAACACTGAAATCATCCATAAAATCCTTACGGGGGGAAAACAAAATGTAACAAGGAAACCATGAGATCTATCAAAAATAGCTCATGAACCGAGGATCACATATAATAGACAATATCTCAGAGGGAAACTAGCTCAACGATTCCCTAAAACCTTTCTAGAATTCCACTAAGACACTACTTCAAGACTGGGCCACCATAAAAATTTCAACACAAAATACAACATGAGAATAACTTCCAAATCACAAGAATGAATATCGATAAAAAAACTTCCAAAAAATAGAAAAACAATCCACACAACCATTGGATTAAAAATACACCACAATTTCCAGCTTAAAAACACTTTTGAAGAACAAAACAAACTTGGTGGATTTTTCACACTCACCAATGGTGTTCCATAGAGTCACATTCACATGAACATTTATATGCCAATCTGAGCACATGTCTACTCATTCCATACCAGGAACTTATCAACCATGATAATACTAGGAAATATTCACCCACATCACCATCCAAGAACTTCCCAAACTTATCCATGCATGCAAGAACTCATTGAGTACCCAAAAGGTCAAAAAAACTTTATCATTTTCCAAAAAAAACTCTTAACCCAATTCAATTATTCATGAATCCTTATAAAGGTTCATTAATGACCAAGTAAAAAATTATTTTCATATTCCATGTTTTAATCTATTTCAACACACTCAAAAATAAAAACCCATGAATTTCTATCCATGAAATCAACTTATTTCATTCAAAACATTTTCCAGTAGACCAAAAAATCTCATTTAAAAAACTACTTGATTAAAATCCAACCACTTTACATTGAAAAGAAAATTACAAAACAAACATCCTCTTTCAAGAAACTATTTTCCATAAACCCCAAGTTTTAATTATAAATGTCCAACCACATTAAATCATTTCAATTTTACCATAAGAGGTCATTTTATACAATTTCATTTTTCTAAATTATTACAAAAGGTTAATTCTTAAAATCCTTTTTCTAAATTTCCAAAATACAACCATTAACACTAAAACCACATTTTCATAGTTTAATCAAAATGGTTTTCAAAACATTTTTCAGAATCAAGAAGTCTCAAAGAAACTCACAAGGGAAACTGGTGTTGATTGGTGACTAAGCCATATGGTTGGAAGTCATATTCCAAACACACAATTATCACAGAGAGCCTTATAAGACCGTGCCCTCTAGCTACAAATGGATTTCTAGACCATGTGATATCATAAAGACCTTTATCCCAACAAGTTTTTCATATCCTAAACACCAAACAATCCAAAAGAACCAAAAAAACCAACAAAACCAGACTTCCCATAGAAACCTGAGGTTTAGAACAAGAAACGGTTCATGATGTCCTTCCTGTTACTACCTCTCAAGTCCCAAAAATCCTACTACATCTACCTTGAAATTCCCAAGTATCATAGGGTGCTCTGAAAAGAAAGATCCTCTAAAGACCAAACCTCCTCTAATACAATTTTGTCACAAACTAACCCGATTCAACCGTGAACCGATTACCTGAGTCGATCCTTGGCATGTTCTGAATGGAATTTCCAATCCCCATGGGTTAGAAACTTGTTCCGAGTATTAATAGAGTACAAAAAGGGAACAATTTCTCATAATCAATAATAAATAAACTAAACAACTGAAATATGAACAATGTCATCAAATATATAAATAAAACTGAACAAAATATAGTTCGTATAAGAATATAAAAATACAACCAAACTATATAACAAAATAAACTGAACAAGATGACTACATAATCTCCATGTGACCCAGTGGGTCACTCTCCAACACAAATATCAACCATCTAACAAGGTGATCGATCCCAAGATGAAACCATTAACAAGGTTAAAAAAAGGAAGAATCTCTAGGTGTGAGTATTAAAACTCAGTAGTAAGGCCTGGATAAATATATTCCCATTGAAATTATTTTCAAATAAAGGAAACATCAATGTAAAGTTAGAAATAAAATATATAAAAGTACGTTTTTTCTACAAATTTTACTTAAAAACAAACTACAGTTCATTTCCCTACTTCATTTCAAAACCATGTTCATTTCCAATTTTGAGACATTAACATTTCAAATGGAAATTGATGCTTTCATTTTCAAATGGAATAAGAGATTATTAAATACTTTTACTTAAAGAAACATTTTTCATAAAAATGTGGAATTTGAAACATCACTTTACAATATAATAAACCAAAATAAGATCACTAAAATAATCACATAAAGAGGACAATTGAAATAAACATATAGGTGACCAAGTATCTCAATCATAACTGCAAGTAGCTATGTTCTAATAGATATGGGTGAAACTATGAGATTGTGAATAATCTAGAACATAATAATATATGAGACCCATCCCTAGAAGCATGTCTCCCACGATGAAGATAAAAATCACCCTAAACACTCTCAACCACCCTAAACACTCTCAACCACCTTATCTTAGGAAAAAGTAAGAAGAAAATCCCATAACAATAAACCCAATATATCCACCTACTATGGGCCACAAGCTAGTGCATAATCTAGATAGTGTAGTAATAGTTCTTAGAAAAGTTTCTCACTAGGGAAGGTTCCTATGTCTCATGTATAAAATGGGTGAGCCAACCAAAGATAACCGAGCATCCAATCACATTCAAATATATCATATCTAATAATTTACATAATAGGAATCACCCCGAATCACTTAAAGGATTAACCTATTTGACTTAAAATACATAAATGATTAAATGGATCTCAATGATTCTATAGAAAGGACATCCCACCCATTCACATAAACTAGGAAATATAATTATACAAGGATGTTTTTCATGATAAACACTTACCACATTCATAAAGGTTCCAAATGGGCCCCATGGTCTCTTTACAAAACCAAGATTTATCAAAGAAACAAACAAACTTTTTAAAAGAGGTGTAAAAAACCCATTTAACATTTCATAATCATTTCATAAAATTCAATTTTTATATAACGTACTACATTTTCATGTCAAGAAATTTTCATTAAATTTCCAAATGGTCCATTAATCATCATCACATGCCAAACCACATTTGAAAGCCAATACACATTCCTTTTTAAAATTGAAACCACTTGGGGAACCCATATATGGAATCCAAAACATCATTTAACATTTCACCAATATATTTACAAATCAAAATCGTACTTTTTATATCCCAAATCACTCATAAAATCTAGCTAATATTTTTATCAAACACATGGTGTGCACAAAATACCCAAAAAAATACTATTTATAAAAAAAAGTTATAAACCAGAAATTTGCATACCAAACAATTTATAAAAAGATCATATAACAATATTTAACATGTAAGGAAGATGAAAAAAGCACAAAAAAATGAATCTCAAAATTTAAATGAAATTTCAATGGGAAAACTACCTCAAATCCATGGTGCATCAACAACGTGCACATGAAAATGCACCACTAGGGTTCCAAGAGAGAAGATCTATCAAGTTGATCCCTAAAAAATGAAAGACCCAATTTTACACCACACTAGGTATGAAAATAGAACAAACATGGCCACTTGGGTTAGGGGAAAAGGGGAAAATGGAATAAAATAAAAGGAGAAAGAGAGGGGAGCCTGAGCTTTTTAAACCGGGTGAAGATTCACTAAGAAATGACTATGAAATCCACTTGTAGATGATTAAAGAATCCAAAAATTACCATGGGAAGAGTTTTGGTAGTAGGTTTTGAATGGGGGAGGCCAAGGGAAGAA
Source organism: Viscum album (assembly GCA_963277665.1). Classification (NCBI taxonomy): domain Eukaryota; kingdom Viridiplantae; phylum Streptophyta; class Magnoliopsida; order Santalales; family Viscaceae; genus Viscum; species Viscum album. The sequence goes on along the minus strand of OY728164.1, from coordinate 1,403,078,798 downwards.
ACCCTAATAAAAAATAAGGAGGAATTTCTAAAATAAACTTTCCTGAGTAAGTCGCATGGTTAGCTCGCACGATTTAAAAAACCGTGTACAAACCATGAAATTAGACATTTTCTAGTGCATAATGAGATGCACAGATAGTCTTCATGGTTAGTTTAACAATATTAAAACCATGAGACCCACCCTGTATACTTACCTTTAGGATTAAACTAACCGTGTTCCTTAATTGTGCAACCTAAAAAAATTCCACCAAAATCACCATTTTCTCCACAAAACTCATCTAACTAAATGGGATAAACCATACAACAAACGTACCTGAAAAAAATGGGCAAGTAGGAGTGTTAAAAACTAATTTTCCAAGCCACTAATTCTTTATAAATTTCACACTAACCATGAATGGGTCTTAAAACTACCTCGAACATCCAAAACATAAAATTTAAATCTAGAACACCCAGAACTCGGAAGAAAAACCAAGAATCAAAAAGGTACTACATAACATAGAATGGAAACAAAAATATGGGTGTGAATAGATGAGTGAGACTTCCTTTGTTTGAAACATACCGTATATTTCTTGTAATTTTTCATTATTTTTAATAAATGGTCAAATTATTTTCTTCTATATGGACTTTTCTAGTAAATAAAATAAACTAATATGGCCCAAAAATTATATAAATGAAAAAAATCTACACATTAATAAAAACTGATATGGTTAGTTAAAGTATGATAATTCCAAAATAATAAACCTTTACATGAAGAAAACTACTTTAATTACCCAAAATTCTATAATAATACCCAAAATTCATCTCAGATCATTCAATAAATAAGTATCCTTAAATTTCATTAAAAATATTCCATCTTAAAATTGAAACCCAGAAATCATAATTGTTTTATTACATAGTCTTCCAAGACAAATTCAATATTTATCTCAAAAAATAATGTGCACTCTCTTAACATATAATCTCTAAGGTATGATAAATATTTACATAAATAACATGAATCACCATAAATCCAAAATTGAATCATATATTTCTGCAAAATAAAATTCAAACATTATTCCTCAAATAAACTTACATTATAATATGTTTACCTTAATAATATAGGGTTCCCAAAATAGTGAACATCTTCTGAAATAAAATTAATCACTTAATCACCAAATTGTTTTCCAATCCCATGGTTCTCTAAATGATAAAATATATTTTACCAAAATAAAATTATCCATTATATGTTATAACATTTAAATAATGAAAACTATGTCATAATAACTTGAACTTTACATAGGTTAGTGGTAGGAAATCTACCCATGTCACCCTTCAGTTGTTGGTTCAAACCTTACAACCTTGTTGGATTCGATGAGTTGTCACCCAACCGGTGATTTGTCCTTTTTCTAAAATGATATTAATATTATCCAAAATTTGATGAATATCCTAAAAAATAACCTTAATATATTCAACATTAAATAAATGTTTTAACCTCAATGGATATCTCAAACTTTTCATTTTTTATTCCAAAAAATATAATAACCCATAATTACCTTGAAATCAAAGATCATATAAACCCTAAAGGTTATCCTTACCTTTAAACTTATATCCACAAAATAGAATGGAATTATTCCTTAAAAAAAATTTCACTAAAATATATACTAAACTAATGGGTTTTATTTCTAAAAATATATCGAAAATACCCTTAATCTTTATTAACTTACATAACATAAAACTACAAATGGGTGTTTAAGAATGAAAAAATATAATAAACATTAAACTCATATAACCATGATGGTGTCTATAAGTCATATTTCAATGAAGACATATATGCTTCCAAAATCAACAAAATCCTTACATGCTTCAATTTTTTAATAAAGAAAATACCATTGATAAAATAATTCAACAACATAATTCTTTAATCCCAAAATAGTATAGTTCCATCACATTTTGTGTTAATATGGTTCCTTATTGTTCTATACATGGAATAACACCAAAAAGAAAATTGTAAGTATAAATCTATAATATTAGAGTAAGCATAAAAGTAGGTCTAAATCAGGACACATTCTTCTCAATGTAGGATTCCTTATGTTTAACATATGTTATCCATTGAAATTACTATTAGATGTTATCATATACTTATACTTATAATCAAAATCATTCATAGGGTTTTGTTTATATGTTTTCATAAATCTATTTCTCAAGGTTTCTACTAAACGTTTTCTGATTCCAACTATAAAGACTCCAACCTTAGTAGACTGGAAACCATGTCTTCTTAATTACATTGGAATAATATATAAGTAATAAAAATTTTAAGGAATGAATATATTATTAGTATTGTTAAACAATATATATATTTAATTATTGAATTACGATATAATATATAAGATACAACATAGTGAGAGTAAAATTTATAAATCTGTGAACACATTAAAGAATTCCTTCTTCATATCCCGTAAAAAACTTAACAAAAGAAGGGTGATCTTAGATGCTCATTAGGGGTTACATAAAATTCATGTTTTACTAAAACAAAAATTTATGAAACATAATCAACATGTTAAGATAAATAAATTAACACACATTCAATTTAATTAATAACATTTATTTCATGATAATATATGGTATATTTATTATGGTAGTGTAAAAAAATTTTATTTAATCAATAACTTGAGCACAATATGAATCCAAAGATAATATCATAGTGAATATATCATGGATAATAATAACTAAATTATTAATTAATAAAATAATTAACTATTGGATTTCAATTTTCCTAGTAACATGATAGCTTTACCGTAAACTCCTCTCACAAGATAGTTTAATCTTTATTTGTAAAAACCCATTTAATTTGGCCAACTTATTTACCTTATGAGACTATTAATGCATCAAGGGGATTTTTTTGTAAATGGTCCCCACCCATTATTTCATGTCTAAAGAATCTCTCATATATCTAATAATTGATTTAATTCATAAATAATGTGACTTATCATCATGTATCCATATTCAGTAAAAGACAAAGATTTTTCAATATTTCTCCCACTAAAATAATCATAAACGATTAAAAGAAATTTGATGAATGATATCATTATAGTAAATCATCAACATATAATTAAATAAAGAATGTTTTCATATAAGAAAATAATTTAATGATATTATAAGAATATTTCATGAGAAAAGTTTACTTTTTTTACTTTGAAAATAAATCATTAAATCTAAAAACTATACATGTAGTAAAGAAATAATTTTATTTGAAAAGAACTATTTAAAATTTTAAATTATTCTTTAAATAATTAAGGAGCAATGATGGTGGTAATTTATTTTTCATTATATATAAGTTAAAAAACATTACTTTTACACTTTTGTAAGAAAAACTATAAAATACCTTTTTGGAAATCGTCAAAAAAACTCCTTTTAAAAAAATATGTTAAAATTTAAAAAAGGGTAAAAATAACATTAAAAAATACTTATAGAATAGTAAAAATATTTTTGAAAATATTTTTAGAAAATATGGGAATGGAAAATAAATATTCCTCAAGAAATACTTAAACTTAAATAATCTTGAATAATGATGATATTGTGAAATGAACCCTTACCACATTTTAATCAGTAAAACTGTATGCCCCATGAAAGAAATAACTTCATATGAAAATCTAGATTACCTTAAAACCAATATATTCATGATATAATATTTCAAAGGGTTAATATATACACCACACAATAGAAAGAAGTGGTGAATATGACATATGTCTCATGGAAGTAAAAGTGAGATGAGAAACCCTTACAATGATCATATCATTGAAGTGAGCATTAATAAAATGAATCGATGGTGTGTATCTATTATAAATCCATGTAAAAAATTGGAAATACAATATAATAAAATCAAATTTCATTTCACACATATCTTTTCTTAACATAATCATTGAAGTATAAGTTTAACTCAATAAATGGAAATTGAGTTAAGAAATCCATTACCTTGTACTTTCATTTAATTGAACTTGATTTATACTTATGTATAATGGTTTAAAGCATGTTATCAATTTATACCAGACTATATTTATATTTTTTTATTTGATATATGATCCCCTTATATCATATTATCACCCATTTGGTAGTAATATTTCATTAATACCCTTGTTTTGTGTGTTATCTGCTTTATTTCCCATGCATTTTTGTCATTTATGTTCCATTTTCTGGTCATATGATATTTTAAAAAAAATATATATAATGATATTAACGCCATATATATTATATATATTCACTATATATATTTTTATAATCATTTCTGAATTTTGAGGATGGAAAATGAATTGCATCACGTTGTGGAGACTGTAGGCCATATGTATGCATGGGCGATAATATCATTCCCTTAAGGGTGAATGGGTAAGGAAAATGGATGATATATTAATTTTAAATAATCCAAACCATTTCATAATTATAAAATATATCCATTATTTTTATCATTATACCCATCTAATTAAAGTGGCGATGAAAAATTAATTACACTACTACATGCAGATAGTGAGTGGTACGTACGCACACATGGTGCTGTCATTTTTCATAGAATGGATAAAAAGTCCAATATGGTTGTTTCAAAATCATAATAAAATATTATTATATATATTATACTAGTTTTATTAATTTAATATGTAAGAAACACATGAAGATGTTGTAGCACCCCCGGTTTCTGGTATGTAACCATTTAATTATGCTTTTTATGTATATAAAGTATATGGATGATGTTTGGGAGAGTTTGGAGAAAATTTGGAGGGTTTGGGGGATTTTATATTGGTTCATGTTTGGTTCATAGTTTGGTAAATTTATGCAACACCTCTAGGAAACATTGAACAATGAAACAAGGGAAAAGGGAAAGTGCACGGGTGGTGCATGGTTTTCCAAAACCGTGCATCCATTAAGAAGAATCCTTGTGCTTTGAAAATTTTATTTTGAATTATTTAGGAAGTGTATTTGTCATGGTTGATACAAGTTTTGGAGACTTTCAATGATGAACATGTAAGGTTCTTCCTTAAGGGAGTTTCTGGAACACAATTAGCACATAGTTTGCATAACCGTGCGATTAAACTGTGCGCAGTATGAAACAACTTATTTAAAAGTGAATCTCACTCATTTTTCACTATAAAACCATCATTTTTCCTACCATGTGACCCTACCTTAGGATTTATCTCTCTTAAAGGTCTAGTAATGTTCAACTATTGATTCAGAGGTGATCTGAAGGATCCCCTTGTAATTATAAGCTGACTCCTCACGATAATTGACCAGTCTTTGTCATTCTTGGTGTTTTTCTTATATATATACTTCACACTATCTCTTTGTTTATTATATATACACCATATATGGGTGTATATAAGGTTTTTTATGGAAAATATGATTATATATTACCTTTTTATAGGGAGGATATCTAAGGTAGGTTCATAGAGATTCAACTCGTTTTTCTAGCATTTTTCATGCCGTTTATCATTTTTTTCAAACACATATTGAGGTACGTGGCTTCACTCTCAACTCCTCTTGATAGAATTGATTAGATTAGTTTAAAATTTAATTAATTGAGAAGAATTTATTGTGTAATTGTGGTGGAAATCATGATATAAATAATTTTTAGTTATAATGTATGGGTTTTGGTGAAATTGTGGAATTGTGGTAATTTGTTGTGCAAAGTGACTTTGTTTCTTGATTTTAAATTGTTGATTCTAAAATAAGGATTTTCTATATTTTTGAACTATATTATTGCAAAATGGATTTTCGTAAAAAAATGTTATTTTATTGGAATGGTTTTTGTATGTTTGGATTGGCAGGTTTTTGGGCATACTAGGTGTTTGTTTATATAGTATTTATAAGGCTTGGTGAAATATACCCTTCTGCTTAGTGAAAAAGTTGTCATGGAATATGGGATATAGTTACTTTATGATGAATTTTTAGATATATGTGAGAAGAATCATGATTATGGAACATTAATAAAGATTCATGCATGGTTGTTGTTGTGGATTTGTGGAAAGAAATGGTTATGAAAAATAGAACTTGTGAAATGGTGTAAAACATTGTTTGGTTGCTTTCTTTGAAAAAATGTTTTTTTGGAAAATTAGTTGATATGAAAATTATTATTATTTATTTATAAATTATTTTTTAAATTGTTTTATATAAATATTTCTATGTTTTCTATCCTATTGGCGTGAGAATAGAAGTCATTGGGGGAAAATATATTGAGTTTCATTACTCACCCCTGGTTTAGAACTTTGGTGATTTTGTAGATTTGTTTATCAAGGCATGGATAAATTTAAAGTATCACACATATTTATTAGTAATATTTGACACTTTGGATATTGTGGAGTTGGATAATGGAGCATGTTTAGAGCTTGGAGTTGTCGTTGGAGTCTTTGAGTTTTGTCTTCAACTGTTTACTTTGATATTGTAGTCATTCACTCTGGTACTTGAATTTAATATTTTTTGAAAAATTAAATTTTTATTTTTCTTTCATTGTTATCATGCATCATATAGTGGTTTTTTGGTTATGTATTGGTTTGTTATTTGTTTTATTCTTAATGTGAAACTCATTCAACACATGTATTGAAGCCCTATGACATTTATTACCAACCTTTGGAATCTTGGGGATGTCATTTAATGCCTAGTAATATCTCATTGACCTCTCAAGACAACTATAAAGGGTGGGGAATTACAAGGAAGTATAAAAATAAATAAACATGAAAGAGTTGATAAGTATAATTACATCTAATTCAGTGGACTTCATTTAGATATCTTCCTAAGGGATATATGGTTTATATTTTGGAATGAAAGGAACCTATAGAAAATTTATATGGATGTTAAGAAAATAAATGGGTAGAGTTTGGTAAATATAGATAGGTCAAGGTGGTGTAAATAATAAAAGAAGGGGGTTCCCTTTTATAATTCAAGTGAGGGGCACTTTTGAAATCTCAAAAAATATTACATTAATGTAAATTAATTTTAAATTAAAAATGTATATATAGTGATATATTTATGATATAAGATTATTATGGATCTAATTCATCCTGTATAATAATTTTTGGACAAGTTTAAGTCACATTCATACACTTATCATTTAGTTTTTACCCTTATTTAACACTTTTTATTCTACTATGACAACATGGATTCTTACTATTTAAGGGTCAATATTGTTACTATAAAATAAAATAAGACACATAAATGGATCAGGGTTGATATTTTAAAATATATCATAATATATTGGAAAAAAGTAATATTTTAGGATTTTTATATCATATAATAAAATATTATTTATTTTAAAAAATCATTAATGTAAATTTTGACACTATTCATTACTTTTAGTTTAAAAAATATCAATACAACAGTATAAATTCAAACAAAATATTTTAATACAATAATAAAATTTCAATTTAATCTATAAGATTTATGTATCACATTACTTAATTCATATTATATTAATTTTATTATTTTTATACAATTTATATTTATTTTTTCCTTGAATAATTATTGCATCATCACTATGTAATTATTTAGGGTAATTATTTATTCACTTGAAATTAAAAATAAAAATAAATTATGTAATATATATTTTGTATTTCAAAAAATATTTACAGTTGAACATATACTCTTATAATTTCATATTAAAATTTTTATAGTTATTAAAATAATGAATGCGACATGTTTGAATTTTCTTTAAATAAAATATTATAATTGTCATAAACTCATCCAAATATACATAAATAATCATATAATGTAAAATTGAATTATTATGGACCAATATTACTCATAAAATAAAATTTTTTCATGTTTTAGGGTCATTTTCATGTTCTTATCAATTTATTTTTAAGAAAAATTTCCATATTTACCCTTTACCGTGGTAACAAAAATTACAAAGGTTACTATTCATATTCACAAAAAATAAAAGGGACATATTTAATAAATTTATACCACCTAAATCCAAATATATCATCCATTTTTATAATTAAAAACATATAATTTTTGAAAATTTATTTAAAATTAATCCTGTAAAATGCAATGACAAACAGTTTTCTTGAAGAATACATTTTTAAACCCAAAAATTTACTTATACCAAGATAAGGTATAAGTATGATGAAAATGAATTTAATTATATTATATTTTAATAAATATTAATTAATTTAGTTTTATATAAAAGTAAAATAAAAAATTATTTTTCTAATAAAATTTCAGTTTGATAAAAATTGACAATTTTCATTATTTATTGGAAAATCAATATTTTCATAAAAATACGAAAAATTCACTATAAGATAATTTTTCTATAAAAATTTCAAAACATAATTTTATTTCATGTAATAAATTATCTAAAAGTGTTGAAAATTAATTATATTTAGTTTCCCATTAAATGAAATAAAAATCACTTTTTGATTAATACTTATATTTGATGAAAAAATGACTTTACTAAAAATTGTTTGTTTATTTCTTACACATGAATAAATATATTTTCATTCAAAATAAATTTCATATATATTTCATAATATATTTAAAATTATTCACACCCACTAAATTAATGGCTATGTTATAAAATTCCTGTTAAAATAATGATATTTAATTATATGTCACAGTTACTTTAAGATCAGTGTAACATAAAATGTACACCATTAAAGAAATTAAATTTATTTAAAAATATATATACTATAAAATATTGAGGTGTTACATAATATAAATGATATATTACCAAAATTGTGATTGTTTAAATTATTTTTTGATTTCTGGAATGATATAAGTAATATTGGGAAAAGAAATAGAAATGAAGTGAATATGAGGAGAAAAAGACACTTCTCACCATGGAACTCCATGTCACATTGTGAAAACATAAAATAAGAAGGATTCCCATGATGAAATATTTCTATGGAATACTGATGAGGGTCAAATGAGAAGAAATTAAACAAATTAGATCTTTCAGTGATGGAAATTATAGGTTCACATCGTGTAAAAATTACACGAAATGAAAAGATTACATGACTTGAAGAAAATACATGACACAGAACACTTTAAGATTTATAGGATGTGAAATGAAGATATTAATATTCTGAGGTTAGAAAATTACACATCTCGAATCACTTATAGGATGTGTAAATGTCAGGATGACCCAAAAATTGTGATGTTTTGACATAATAGGAGGAAGAGATTGAAATTATGACTCAGGACCGGTCAGGAGCACTTTTTGACCCATTATGATTCCATTAAATACTTCATGATCCTATCAAGAGTCTATAAATAGGGATTTGATATGTTGATTCAAGGGAATATGGAGACCAAATTTTAGAGCAAGAAGCTATGCTGTGTAAGGTCTTTACCAGTTTCATCTCAATTTTCATTTATATTTTCATTTTCTTTATTCCCCTCTTACTCCCTCATCTATAGGATGAGGGGATAAAAACTACCTTGGTCAAGGGTTATGTTTCCGAAGTGGGATGGTAATGTTGGATTTATTTATTTTTATTTATTCATGTATTTAGTTTTTCTCAATTCATTCATAAAATTCTAATATATTTATTCTTCTTTTCATGACCATTGAATTTAACCTAAAAATTACCTTTTTAATGGTGCAACTAGTTACCCTAAATTATGAATTAAAATTATTACAAATAGGGTTCCCATTTTTAAAAATGGTATCAAGACAAACATTATTTTCTCAAACCCCAATTTACCAAACCTTGGGAAATAAATGATTATTACATTGAGGAGAGGATACCATTATCAATAGATCCACCTCATCTTGACTCTAGCACCAAACATGTTTTAATAAATTTATTTTATAAAATACAATTTCACATGAACCTTGAAACTATAAAACCCTGAAATTATTTCAAACTTGATTTATAAAACCCAAATTCATTTCCCATATCCTCCTTATGTTTATTCAAAATTCATTCAAAACCAAAATCTATTTGTACCCTCTTTATCAAATAAAAAAAATTCATTAAAAACATAAATTAGAAAATTTCACCATATATATGTGTTCGACCATGACCTGCTTCATAGTAAAATTTAATTAAATAATTTTACTTGTATGAGTTTTATAATTTTTTATTTTTATTAGAGCCGTAGGGAAATTATAATTCTCTTTGGTCTTGTCGAAACTTGTTCTATTGTCGGGGACAGTCACAAAATAGTTTTTAGGTTTTTAATTTTTATTCCTTTATTTCAATTTCTCAGATTACACTAGTGTGTTCATTATATGGATTTATGTTTTTTAATTTTTAAATGTAGAACCGCAACATGATGAAAAAGGTAAAAATGTTTTTGACTTAGATCTTGAACTTGAGAATAGATGTAGTAAGAAAAAGGAAGCTATAATCATGAATGAAAAAAAATCATCAATTTTCTACTGGAGGAGTTTTTTAAAGAGATCCAGGTTTATTTATGCTCGAAAACTTATGGTGGACATCAAACATCGGATTGAAACCTAGTATCATGGAACCCAACATCATAGAAAAATAACTTTGAGACCAAGTCTGAAATAATTTGGATAATCTCTAACAACTTGTAATTTAACGAACTATCACACGGAGATCCAAAAGAACATATGGGAATCTACCTTGATCCTTAAAACACTTTCCAATTCCATAATATTTCAAGTGACATAGTAAGGATTCATCTCTTTATATTTTTATTTTGATAGAGAGATAGAGAGTGGACTTAAAGCATTCCAGTGCATTCCATCATGACATGGGATGATATGGCATGAAAATTTCTCTCCTCATTCATTCCATCTTCCAAATTGAGGGACATATAAGTAAATATTCTAAATTTTTATCAATTTGAGTATGAATCACTATACTCTGCATGGGAACATTACAAATATATGAATTTTAAATTCCCCCATCATGGTGTAGATCTATGAATGATAGAAATTTTTTATAAGGGTTTATCATAGGGAAACATGCCAATTATTGATGCTACAATTCGAGGATAACCAATCAATAATTCACCTAAAGAGAGATACAACATGTTGATAAAATGGTTAGTAATAGTTTCTAGTGGCACATAGAAGGAGTACAATGAAGAGGAATTCATGTAATCAACACTAATGAATGTATGAAAGCATATATGGAATCACTAACCATGAATATTGAAATTATGATGGGCCGGTAGAAAATTATGCTACAACAAAAAAGAAAATTATGCTAATTACAATCATGGTAATAAATTTGAAGGTTGGTGCATGCAACAAAAAAAAAGAAAATGGTACCAAGAAAGAGTACATAAACACCAAGAACAACCACTCATGGTCCCATATTGAAGATCTTGGTCCATACTTTAGAAGAGATATTTTCCACATTCTTGACCATATCTGGGGATATAATTAATGAAATAAAGGTATACACATAAAGACAAAATTACAAAATATATATTATGAAGGTTTATTTAATCCAGGTCATTGAGAACTTAAGGAGAGACCCATATGAGTAATTCTGGGATTCCATGAGGTATTTGCATGAAAATATTTTAATTTCATCACTTTATGTAGTGGAAAAATCACTAAAGACAAGACTTAATCAATAAAGAGACAACATGTTGAATTTTTTTTGAAAAGATGAAAAATTAAAAGGAACAGGAGGCTGAAAGATAAGATGGGGAAAACAACCATAGTAAAAATCAAGGCTGCATTTCTAGAGACACTTGAATAATAGAAGGACACACAAAGAGGTAAATTTCTAAAACACTTCCAAAAATTAAATATTAATATCCATTTCATGGTGGATCTTGAAATTATTTCAACATATGAAAAATTCATGGAAGCAATGGTTATAAAAAATAATAATATGGAAGATATCAACACTATCCCACTCACATGGGAGTGTTTGAAAATTATATTTAAGGACCTATCTAAGAAGTAAAGAGATCTAGCTAGATTTTTTATACCTATATTTTTCAAAGCTTATAAATTTTGAAATGATTTATATGATTTATGTGTGAGTGTTCATGTCATGTCATAAACCACTTACAAAAGCCTGTTACTAGAGGAAATCAATCCCTAAAGGTTTTCACTTCTACTTCTATATTCAATAGTAAAGTTCCCATGAGGACTCATTGAATACATTCTGATCATATTCAATAAATTCTTTTTCTTGGTTGACTTTTTAGTACTAGATATGGAAGAGTAGATTAGTCCAATCATTATGGTGAGACTATTTCTATCCACTATGAATGTGATGATTAACGTAAAAAGTGGAGAAATATATCTTAGAGTTGACTATGTTAAAGTATGTATCAATATCCACTAGGTGATTATGAATTATTAAGTGAGAGAAGATAGTGAGTTTGTCAAAGATAAAAAAATTTAGAGATAATGATATTTTTGAGAATGAAGTAGCTACTGTTGTAAAAGGGGATAAAAAATATAAGTACTAAGAAAAAGAAAGAGAAGCTAAAAGGTCATATCACTAATACCATAAGAGTGAGTGACTCTACCCAGTTTGAAAATATACAATAGGTTGGGATGATACATGACATTCTATTTAGTTTTTTATGGATAAGGAAGAAATGGTGGATTGGTCTGATGGAGATCAAGAAAGTGTTACCATAAGAAAAAAATTAATTTATTTAGAGAAAGTAGACAAGGACCAAATTACATGGATATGACATATTTGATACTATTTATAGATCCTTACCAAGATTTTCTTTCAACCATTTGTCAATTGAGCTGATAATAAAGGAGGTAATGTCAATCCAACTATGGTAAAAACAATTTCTTTAGGGAGGTAACCCAATTTATTTTTCTATTTTTATTAATTTTGTTTTTAGGGGTTTATGATCTCTCTATTTCCCTTGGTATAGTAATTTAGGGTTTCACTAAATTAAGTTTGAACTGATACCATTTTTGAATAAAAGTACCCTATATGTGATAATGATCATGATTAATTTAGGGTAATTAATTGTATAAATAAAAACTCTCCTTTCATGTTATATTAAATGGTCATGAAAAGAAGAATAAAGTGATTAGAATTTTATTATTGATATGTGTCAAACCAAATACATGAATGGAGAAAAAAGAAAACCAATCCAAAGGCACCTTCCGCCATTAGATTTATAACCCTAGAATAAGGCAGGTTTTACCCCCTCATCCTAGCGATGAGTGAGTAAGGGGGAAAGAAGAAATAAAATGAAAATATAAATGAAATATTGATATGAAACTGGTGAGGACCCTGCACAATGCAACTTCTCACTCCAAGATTTGTTCTCTTGATTCCCTAATAGAAACATCTCATCTCCCTATTTATAGACTCCTTATGGGCTCATGAAGCATTTAATATCATCATAATCTGTCAAAAAGTGATCATGGATGGTCCCGGGTCAGGAATTCGGTCTCTTTAACCCATTTTGTCGAAACCTCACCGTTTTTGGGTCTTCCTGACTTTTACACATAATGTAAGTGATTGATGTTGTGTAAGGTTCGAGCCTTGAATTATTCACAATTTTATGTCTTTTCATATAAATATTTGGGAGTTTCACATTGTGCATTCACTTCATGTCAGGTAATCTTTACACATCATGTAATGTGTACATGATTTTAATCTTCAATTTCCAATGATAGAAGACCCATTTTTTTTGATTTCTTCGCATTCAAATACCTGTAGAGATCCATAGGCATCCTTCATCATGTAAAGCCTTCTTATTTTCCAATTTCAAAACATGAAAATCTGTTTCATGGCATGAAGTTCCCTTTTCTACTAATATTCACATATTTTTATTCCTTTTCACAATATTACTTCTGTTCCACCTTAAATCAGAAAATAAGATAAACAATCCAACAATTAGAAACAATAACATCTATATTACATAAATTAGTGAACTAAAACACCCTAAAATATTAGTATGAGATAAATGTATCACTAAGGTTCACTATTCCATTAAAGATAAAGGAAAAAGGTAGTATAATGGAAATAAAGGGAAATTCATGTTGAAAAGGGATAACCTCAAGTTAAAACACTGAGGAATGAAGAGGAATCCATAAAAAATTATAGAGAATGAGCTCCCGATCTAAATGAGTAGACTATACATTATGTGGGAGAAAAATTAAGAAAATGGGAGTTAAAAATATCAAAGAGAAAAATAAATTTCTCATATTTCTAATGACCTGGAAAAATCACATGGTTTGGATGCATAGTTAGGAAAATCATGTACCAACCATGTGGGAGCCACTTTCTCCCCAAAATAAAGCTGAATGATTACTAATGAACCTCACACGATTAAAACAACTATGATAAATTCCACTTTTCCCAAAATACCACCCTCTAATAGTTATCCAAATAGTTATACAAAATTTTCTCTATGGTCTATTTTTACAAAATAACCATATTTTCAACCCTGATACCCAGGAACCTAGAGAACAAATAAATAGTTAAAATAAAAACCCAAATAAAGAATTCTAGAGAACCAACGAGTGTCACAATATCATTATTATACCGAATTATTATTATATTAATGAAAAGAATTATTTATTCCTCCCCAGACACATAAAAAAATTATCATCAATCGTGTGATGTGAAAACTGCATTTCCACGAAGACACATTTTTTCATTTTTTATCATGATTTTTATTCATTATCCAAACCATTTAAAATTTGATTCAAAATATTGAAAACATATAAATAATATCACCATTTTTATTTAATAATTATATTATGTCAAAATAAAAAATTTCATAACCATACTCACCCATCAAATTATGATATGTTCATGTTTGGGTTGGTCTAACCACCTACTTGAGAAATGGTATAAAACTATATCATGGATGACTATGGGAATTTAAATACTAATATTATTGTACTTTAATAATAAAATAATGATTAGTTTGTAGTTATTGAATGGTTATAGTAAGAATTTAACTTATTATGAAAATATCATCTTGGATTTCCAAAACTAACTAAACATACCGACACTGATTAAATTTTTATATAAACATAAGAAAAAACTATATAATAAATAAATATAATATGATAATAAATGTTCAATATAAAATGAAATATTTTTGATTATTTTTCATAATAAGGTATCAAATAAATTTAATTTGATTATTTAGAAAGTTAGGTGTATATGTAGAATGAATCAAGAAAAATAAAGGACTTTATTATCTCAATTTTCTCCCCTTGATACATATTAATTACTATACACCATGATTTCTTGAGAATTGTGTAGCTAATTCCCCTTTAATATTTTGTATCCTAATTATATTATACTTTATTATATTCAATGTTCCATTACATGTTCTTTCTTTCAATGTCTTGTTGTCTCAAATTCCTTTCTTTGAGATAAATTTGTAATATAGACCTAATTTTGTTAATATATTGTATATACTACATATTTTATTCATTAAAATACTAAATATCTTTAATTTATGAAAATATAACAGTAATTTCAAGATATTTATAATTTAAGGGGTTTCAATTTGATTATTAGTTGAGCTGTAAAATATTCCCCAATTCAAATTATTTCTCCTTGAGTCATAAATCTTATAATTTATTTGATCTTCTAATCCCTTTTTATCATTCCCTTTCATTTTCTAATGGTAATTTATTTTTTCCCTTATGGAATTTAATTTATTTCACCAAAATCATTATCTTTGTTAGAATAACTTCTTAAATAATTGTTTGAAATTGGGGAGAATAAATCCCATTTTTTCCAAAAGATATTTAACCTCATTATCCATATTTTCCTTCCTACCAGAATTTACACACATTTTTTGAACTATAATATGGATTATTTTCTATTATTATCTTATTTATTTTTACCAATTTTCAAAATGAAAATATAATAATCTATTTAAAATGTGGGTTTTTAAATAAATGTATTTCAAAATAATAAAAAAGGATTTTATATACTTTCAAAATAAAATTATTTATCTTCCACCCCATATTTATTTTTATAACCATTATATCTTTGGAAAGATATATTATTAATGTTCCTTTTAGAATTAAATATTTTTTAATGTTTTTATTTCACCTTTTTGAAGTTGAATTTTGAATGTGACCCGTATCACCTTCATTTATGATAAACATAAAAAATGTTTTAAAAATATTTTTTATGGTTTCACTTTAAATTTCCTATTTATTATAAAAATATTATTTCCTTGAAAATTTACTTTGATTAATTAACCTATAAATTATCCTATAATATTTCGGGAGGTTAAAATCATAGAGATCCATTACTACCTTTTTCATTCCAAATCATTCTATATTATAGGCATGATTTTCCTTCAAAATCTCTTCCTCTATGAACAATAAAATATTACTTATTTTTATTGATGGGTGTTCAACTATATTCCATACATTGAATAAGTTATTCAATTATCAACATAACCATACACCCCTTGTTATATATGGTGTCAGTTTGATGGATCTATACTTAGAAATCTATTCCATTTGTTGATTGGGGAAATATTAAAGTTATGTATACTTTTTATTCTGATACAAATGTTTATTATTTACTAAGGCTTGTTTATTATACACTATTTAACCAACCACATTATTCATTCATATGAATTATGTTCTTTATTAATTTTAAAAGCATTGATATTATATATCATTGTATCTCAATATGGATATTTATGGATTACTGAGGAAAGCTGTTCATTCATTATATTTATTTTCATATCTTTCATAAGGTAAATCCATTGAGTATAAAAAGGTGAAACGTGGAGTCCGATATTATATAGCCCCTCGATATATCAGTTTTTTTCATAAGAAAAAATATTTGGGTATTTTTTTATTCTTACCCAATATATTCATGATGTCTTGGTTACAACATTTAAAATAAGAATGATGTTTTGGATAAATCCTTTATGGAAATAATGATGTCTTGGCCGAGGACTTGTCCATAAAATACTTCCAAAATTATGCATTCCATCACCTTGAATTCAGTTATTTTTTTATCCGTATTATTTTTTATATTGTTATTTCATCCATGGATTTATTTTAATATCACATGTAGAGTTATATAAAATTTGTTGACTCTTATTTTTTCCAACCATATTATTCATTCCATTATAGCTTCTTATATACATTTTCACTTACTAACCATTTTAGATCACCCTTCTCAACTTTCTATTTCTCCAATTTTGAAGAATATTATCACACATGATATGCCTAGATGAAAATAGAATTTGCGGATATTTTTTTGGAGATGTTGATTTTTTATTATGGATTAATATGTTTATTATATATTTGTAAAAATATCTATTATATTAGATTGAAATGGGATTTGTTAGTTAATTTTTCTCCTAATTCTATAAAACACTAAAGCTAAAAGGCCCTTCAGATGTAACTGGATAATTATTTTTTACAAATATTATAAGTATTTATTATCAAAATTGGCTCACTATGGTTCATTTTAAATCTAGTATGTTAATAATGAGTTTATTCACACTAAATTCTAGGAGTTCGGGTCTGGGGCCTCACAATACTACATTGAATATAGGCTTTTAAGCTATATTAAATAAGAAAGTATTTATTTTTCTTAACATAGATTAGAGGTTTAAATACCAATGTAGATATAGTGATAGAATAAACATTTAAAATTTCTTAAAAATCGGAAACACCAAATTCACAACCCTTTAGGTGTCTATACCCATTACCATGGTACTATAAATCCTATATTTGTTTCCATAGTTTTAATTGAAAATAATCAAAAATCCTAATCAAAGAAATGGATTTTCAATATCCTCTTATTCTTTCTGTTCTATTTTATTATTTTGAATTCTTAATATATTTTTACCAAAATATTGGAGTTATTTTATTTTATATGGTATGATATTTGTTTTGTAATTTTATGTTTTATATTCTATGAAAATTCATTTATTAACAATATTTTTTTGGGAAAATTAAATTAAGTGATGTCTAAAAATTATAGAGATTAAAATTCATGAAACAAATTAATTTTTTATAAGATTATGCAATGATCCTAAAATATTGAATAAATTTTCATTATAATCATAATGGTGTGTTGTTTTTTATTTAAAAAATCTTGGATTTTTGGTTTGGTTTCCTTTTAATTTGGGATATATTTTTTACATAATCGTGCTATGGATAAATATAATTATGTTTGAGTGATTTTTTGATGTGTTTAGGATTGAAATTGATTAGAGGGTTAATAATAGAGGTTTCTAGGTGTTCTCATAAAGGCCATAAAAATGAATTTAACCTTTAAAAATAGTTTAATTGGACTTAAATTTATTATTCTAAGACTATTGACCATTCAATAATGGTCCATGAGACCTAGTAAATATTTTTAAATTGAGAAATATGATTTGTTCCATTCGAAATTAAATTTGAGACCTCTTGAATGAATTTATGACATATATTAGAAATTTGTTTGAATTAATTTATATATTTTTTGGATGTTCATTAATAGAGGTTTCACAAATGAAAATTTTCCCCCATATTTTTTTCATGATTTAATTGATGGTCTCATGGGGTTAATCATATGATGATATTGAAAAAAATTGAATATTAATGGTTCCGTTAGTTTTTATACCTCATAAATTTGGAAAAGACTCTTGTACAATGGTTCTTTGGGGAATATCATTCAGAACAGTTCAATAAAAACTACGATTCATAAATGATAATAAGTATATTGAAATTTTTTATTTTGGGTTTTTGTGTGATCTTGATATTTTAGAGGTGATCAATGGTATGATGGGGAATTCAATCAATTTTTTGGATGTGTCCTTTTTTGTTTTGAAATCTATTATAGATAATGATAAAAATATTTCAATGTAGATATAAGAGATGAACAATTTTATGATTGTGTATTTGACCAATGTTTTTGATGTACCTTTATAATGTGTTTTATAGGATATCTATATGCCCAAACACATTGGAGGAAAACAAAAACGTATTCATAATATAAATTGAGAGAGGAAGTGATAAAATAAAATTAAAACATAAACCATGAATACATATATAAGGGGTTCATTCCCACATTATCAATTATATTAATTGAGATTAGTTGGAATCAATTAAATAAATCATTCCACTAAATGTATCCACTAGTTAAAATATAATCACTGAATGCTTCAATGTAGCCTTTTTTTCTTTCAAATGGTGTGCTAGAACCACTTAAAAGGATAATATAAAAAAGATAATGTGATAGAGATTAATTTTTTATGATAATGATATCATGTTTACAAAATTTGGTCTATAAACTCCCTTTAAATTGGTTCCCTTCATTGAATAAAGGAACCACTTGATGTTCATCTACTTTATACATTACAAAACTAACCAACTCTTTGTATCTCTTAGACCATAACATTAATTATATATTCCAATTTATTTAAGTTTTTTTAGGTCTCTTATTATTCACTTATTAATCTACACTTGACCACATCATGTGTTGCAATCCATAAAAAACATAATAATCAATTTAAGGTAACGTCCCTATTGATATCTCATATAATTCATCATGTACACCATCATGTATTATAAAACAATGACATAAAACGAATCAAAAATAGACATCTTTCACCACATCATGGTTTATTCTTTAGTATATTCATCTAATAATCTACCACTTGTATAAATTCTCCAACAATTTATGTAAAACATTATAACTATTTATTAATCCATCCACCCACCTTTGAATATGGTTATCAAATAAACTCTCTCAAAGTTTATAAAAAAACTTCATATCTAGATTAATCCTTATTTCATGGTATATTATATTATCCTATTTGATTTTATATCATTGAATTCAATTATTAAATCACCTATACATAATTATAATAAAATAGTTTCCTTTAGCATAATTTCATTTCCACTCAATATACAAAGGGGTCTAACATGATCTCAATCAATCATGCTCATGTATCTGTATAAAACATTCCACCATATGATTTTCATCTATAAATCATATCTATTTTATAGTTCTTTGACAATTTTTTTTTAATAAAAATGAATCATATTTGTCAAAAAATTCATAATTTAATGAGTCTAATAATCTATCTCTAAAAATTCATTAGATTCATTTCTCATTCATATGTACAAAGTTTTTAATTCCAAAGAAAATTAGTGTATGTATTAATTATATTGAACATATTATCTTAAATATTAAAGGCCATATTATCCATTTTCAAAATAAAAAACTCATTGACCATATTTTCAATGCCATAAAACATTCATTAATGCGTATAAAACAATTCTGGTTCTTAATCATGAGAGGAAATCCATTCTTGTCCAAACAAGATATAGTAATAAAATTTATATTTATGATATAAAGATATAAATAGTTTTCTAATTCTAGAAATAATCCACTTGGTAAAAGAGAATACCTTTAATGTATTAACTATCACCCCATTTTAGTATAAGAAAATTGGCACATTACCATAGGCCAAAACCATAGAAATAGTCCCCTTAACCATGGTTGTAGGCAACAAACCCAATCAAGGTTCCCATGGATGATTTTCCTATAAAGTTAGGTCTACAATGCAAATCAATAACTAAGACCATAGATCTCATAACATGTGTTAGGATCATGTCCATATGTAACACCCTCATTTTTTATTATTTTTTATTTAACTTATTTTTCTATAATTTGGTAATGAGTTTGATTTTTTTAAATTTTCTAGAGTGACATGGTAAGATTCCTATCCGCAGAGACCATGTATAATAACTATATGTGTTTATTTAAATGGTAGTATCACAATATGTTCAAGTGCACAATTTTCATAATAATGTGTGATAACCATTCCTTCCATGAATTTTCACCTAATTTTTTTTCAAATCCTAGCTTTGCGAGAACCTTCATAATTAATTTATCAATTATTATGATGAAAATAGTGGTCAAAATGTTTTTATAATATTTATTTATTATTAATATTTCATTTTATGACTATAAAATATACACAAAAATCATTTATCAGGTTTATTTTTGTTAATATTTCATATAGATATGAAGTTATGTAATTTTTTTATAATGGTACAATAATATAGATGTTTTTATGATATAAATGTGATTTGGAGTTATGACTTTGAATTATATATAAATTTATAGTAGTGAGTTTATAATAATTATTATTATTACAATATTATAATTTTCATTTTCATGTCCCAACTCACCAGTAAGTGAACACTCTAATGTCGACTCCACTAGGCCTGGGGCCGGAAACTAGTATTGAGGTATTGTTACATCATGATAGGAATTAAATATAAACAACATACTTAAATATATCTTAAATACACATCTAACATAACATGAATTAAATAGAAATATAAAAAAATATAAAAAATGCACATATATATATATATAATATCTAGGGTACAGTATGAGATAATACATAATAAACTTCTAGATAAAACCATCACATCCAAAAATTCCATATAAATAACTGACAATAAAAGAGTAAAAATTCTCTTTATATTTCCTCTCTGATGTCCATCTCTAATATCCATGATAATTTATCAACCATATACTAAGTCCTTTATAGATTCAAGGTGAGAAACACATAAGTGAACATATAGGGGTGAGTATAAAAATTCCAAGTATGGTTATCCATAGTAGTGATCAAACCTCATAAAACCTCTTGTGAATACGTACATCAATAGAAATTAACGTTTAGAAAATATTACATCACCTAATGTCATCAGTAGGAATAACCATTATCCATATTGATCAGTCAATTCAATTGATCTCTTTCTTAACACATTTAAAATATTATGTATTCTCATAAAAGAAACCAAATCATATCTCGCAACCTAGTATAGATTTACCACCCAATAATTCACCATGGATTTACTAATTCTAAGATGCTAGAGGAAATAATCATCTCCACTTATCTCAAAAGTACTAGAGGAAATACACATATTTAGTTAGAGAAGATACACATCTCCAAATCTAGAAACTAATATAGATATATAGGGTGGTGAAAAAGCTATAAAATTATCCAAGTGAAGCTTAGTGTATGACTAGGGTCATCTCACTTGATTAGATTTTCATTTGATCACTCACTTTTCCAAATTAATATTTTTGTATATTTTTGTGATTTTATTATTTTATGAAATAATGAAAGACGAGATGATAATGTGAATATAAAAATAAAATAAACATGAATATTCAATGAATGAAGGTTATAGAAGAATGGAAATTCTCATGAGAGATTCATCCAATGATAACCTTTATTTTCTAGTTCTATATTCAGTCAATGAACACAATCCATCATATACGTGAACATCTTCTTCTACTATGGTTGTAAATATTCTGTATACTAAAAAAATATCCAAGTAAAATGAACATCCACCTCTTAAATTGAAGAAGAATAGTTCTATAAGAAGATGTTAGCCCTTATATAACCATAGTGGGGATTGAAATCCTGAAATATCATCCTCAAATTAACCTAAAAAAATATTAAACACAAACTTGGGTTTAACACCAAATTACTCCCATAAGTTATTCATTAGGTCAGGTACTCACCGTCATGTGTACAAGTCACTATGGAGAAACAAATAAAGAGATAGAGACAGTGGAATGAAGAAAAATTGAATCAAAACATGAATATGAAGTACATGAAAATAAAAAATTAAACTAACACCACAATAGAAAATTAACCAGTAGCTTCATATAAATTTCTATGTAAAATAGACAATTCTTTTCCCCATCATCATGGTATCTATATTTATAGGTATTGAAATCCAAATGTATGGACTTTGAATTTAAAAAATCACTTCATTAAATATTTGAATATTTTTATCTTTGAATAATTCAAAATATTCCTATTTTTTCAAATGAAGATATCATTTTAAATTATCTACTATTTAAGAGAGAGAAAAAGACTTTTAATTACCCATATTTCTGTATCTTCATTTTCTTCCATGGTTCTATTTTACCATTATTATTCCTTTTAAGATAAATTCTATATTCTATATGGAATCTAACATGGAATTACCCTTGGATCACATCGACATGTACATTCATGGAGGTGACTGACATAATTTTCACTAGAGTGTGTAAATCCTAGCCTATGTATAAGCCTTTTCCTTATTAAAATCCATCCATTTGGTAGAAAAATAATTTTTGAGTTCATACTTCAACTACAGGGCTTTGTATGCTTCAACATGGGTAGATTGTAAATCATGTTCATCCTTCCCAATGTATGTAAGGACAACATTATTACCACCACATTGAAGTATTTTCTATTTCCTATTTTATCTCCACATTGTTCGTTAATGCATGTTTACAATGAGATATCAACATGCCATAAGCATGGTAATTTTAGGGATTATCCTCTACCATTAACAGGGTCACAATGATGATGGTAATATGATGATGGTAGAAGAGTTTATGGTAGTATAAGAGTTATATTCATCTATCTATGTAGGGAATAATTTTAATTTAAAATAATTTTCTAAAGGTCATCCTAGTCTTAGTGTTTTATCCATGGTGTGTCCATGTATTTAGTTGTGAAATGGAGGTGATATTGAGCATGACATGGACTACCATAGCATTTTTTATGACAATATATTTTCCAATTACATCGAGCATGAAAATAGTGAAAGAGAGTGGTGGTGTAGTTGTTTTGATAAATGGAGAATGATTTTGGACCTCATATGGTTGGGGTAATGTTGTTTTTGTAAGTTTCTTATAGTTCCACTGATATCAGGTCATCCCACATTAGAAACATGATTGGGATTTTTCTATTTTATAAGAGATCTCATGGATTTTACTCAACAATTAAGTTAGACTCAAGTTGTTGGACTCATACTCCATTTCATTTCCAACTACATCGGTGAGGCCATCCACCATAGATCTTCTTTCTATGAACTGGTGCACATCCCCATGGATACTATGCACCCACTCTCCTCTACTACACCTGAGTTTTTCCTCTACTCTTTCATAATTTTATGGCCCCTATGGTTGGTTATGTGATGTTATTGGGGGTAGAGGGATAACCAAGGTGATGGATAATTTTTTTTTCATAAAAATAAATTTAACACTTTGTAAGAATTCAACCAAAAATTAATAAGCTCAAATAATATTTAATTTTAAAAATCTTATTCTTTTTACCCAAAATTCTTCCATAAAATGTAAACTACAAAAATTGTAATAAAATAATTATGTATTTTAGAAAAATAATAAAGAACATTAAAATTTATTATTAAAATGTTTAAATTTTCACATAAAAAATAAGGGCATCAAATACTCCCACAGTTGAACACATGCTTTCCCTAAAGCATTAAATCTCAATATATAATCTCAAAGGGCACCCATTATTACCAAAATTAATATTTCTAAGAAAAAAATCAAACAATTATCAATGGGAAAATCAAAATTTTAAGAATCACTTAAAATATTAATTCAACTTAACAATTTTCCAAATAATTAAAGTCAATTATATAATTTCAATTTATCCCTATATAAATTTGATGGATCTTCTACTTCCTTTTATTTAAGCTACTTAATTAATTATTTTGAAACATTCTAAGTTATGAATTAACTGACAATAAATTCTCCCCCCTCATCACTCAAGGTAACAATTTGAACCATAATTATTTACATACCTTGAATACATACACCTATTCTATAATATTTGAAAGGACATACCTTATCCACCCTGTAGAGAGATAAATTAAAAATAATAATAAGGTATTTTAAGAAGTTTTGGACGATTATGAGGCTTCTAGTTGGTGGTTAGTGAAAAAGATTAATTCTCAAATAAGAGGATTACTCTAAACCATAATGCATGATATCAAAAGTAAAGGTTAATGAATATCTACCCTTAAAAAATCACAACACCCTTTTCCTAGGATCAAATTAAAGGTCATGAATAGTGAAAGGTCAATGAATGATGCACACCCTCTTGATTTTTCTACATGTTTTAATTTTATATTAATTTTTTCAAACATATATTTTCATATTTTTTTAACTTTTTCAAAAAATTTATTAGAATTAATATCACATCCACCACATAACCCCATATGATAAAAATAATCAGTTTGAAAATGTTTTTTGGAATCTCCCAATTTATAATCCATTTTTTAATTTTTTTTAATAATATTAGAAATAGAATATAATAAATGAGTATGAACCTTTCCCAATAAGCAAAAGAGAAACCCATACATATTCATTTAAATTAAATTCATCCCTTACAATATGAATTACATCACCTCACAATTCAACTCTAAAATATCATGAAAAATATAGATAATGGTAGGAATATGAAATATTGGTTTGTAATGGTGCTCATTGATAACAAGTGAATTCATAGATTCTACAAGATAAAAAAGGATTAATTTAAAATTTGGTATCAAGGATAAGGGTAAATTCAATAAAAAAGTCTAAATCATTTTAAATATAAATTTTTCCAATCATAGTTTTGAAAAGTTTCAATTTAAGTTCTAGTAGGTGGAATACCCCAAGATATATCAATAAATATACTCAAGATAGAAATGGGAAGTATTAAGTCTAGAAATATTATTGGTAATGAAAAATAAAATTTGGGGAAATCATTCATGGCATGCCTAATAAAAACAAACTAATCTAATTTAATTTCATAAATTTGAAGCATAAATAATAGAAGATAAATTTAATTTACATGAATAAAAAAATTATCTTAAATCATGATTTATAAAACTAATATATTTTTCTATAATTTAATAATTGAATGCCCAATTTCACTTATTCAATTCCATTAAATTAGATATCCGAAACATTCCATCATGGGATTCCTAAGAAAATCATGTCTCATAAATTCGTCAGGTCAAGTAGAAAGTCTATGCATGGGCATGAAAATTCTCTTTTAATGATCAGAAAATTTTTATATACATAAAATATATAGAGAATTATAAGACAAATAATCTATAATTTAACCCCCATTTAAATGAAGATTTGATACTCTTTCTTCTTCTTGACCATGCCACTAGGATTTTTTGTTCCATCATCATTACATACTTCTAAATGAAAATCACTCATCAAAGTAAAATGTATACTGTAAAGTAAGATGAAAATGAATGAGGGGTTGATGGTTGGGATACATCCTAATATATTCTAAAAACTAATTCTTAACAAATAATTTTAAAACTAAATTATTAGAAAAAAATAAAAATAAAATAAAAGAGGGATAAACCTTTGTTTGAACCCCCAAGTCTTAACAGGGTTTTTACTACCTCTAGATATGTATTAGCAGCCATTATCCAATGTTTAATAGTTGGTAGAGCTTATTTAATTTAATCAGTAAATAAATATTCCTTAAATACTTCTTTCATTCCTTCTTTTAATTGAGGAATAAATTTAAAGTGTACACCAAGTCCACTCCCATAGAAATCAGATACTATTTTCATAGTGGAGGTAAGATAAAAATGGGTTCTCCTTTCTTTTAGTTCCCACTTTCACAACCTCTTATTCATTCTCCAGTGCTTGATTAATATATTCTGCATCAATAGAATAATCAAAGCAATATTCAAAGTGTAATTATATTTAAAAAAAATTAAAACATGAAGAATCAATATCAAAATATTCCCCTTCAATGTAAGTAGCTTATGTCTTTGTTTCCTTAGGAAAATAAACTTTAACTTCTTCATGTGATCCCTCTAATAAGTGTTCAAATTTTTTGGAGAGATCCATGTATTCCCCATCAAGTGCATATTATTTTTCATCATCTTCCTACAAGGGAAAAATAGATTTCCAATTATAGAAATATAAAACAATTAGTGTTGATACTCAATTCAATTTCAATAAAATTGGATGAGAGTAATTTCAAGATAAGACAATATCCCTATGATGGTTTGGATTATATATATTTTTCATTGGAAAAATCCTCTTGGTTTTGAGTGTTAATAGATGGAGGATCATATTTGGATCATCGAATCTTTCTTCAAACTCTACCAGTTGGGTGGTTTCTTCTTCCTCCAAATATATAGAGAGATAAAAAGTTTCTAATTATTCTTCTTTAAATGATGGGAGATCATTTTTTATTTTAATACATGAATATTCACTCTAAAATTCATCCATGTCTTTCCAATCCACCATATATACATCAGTAGGAAAATCTTCATTATTAATTTCATCTAGTAATGGTTGAGAGAGGTAGAATGGGTATTCTAGTACTTACTTCTTGGCCTCCTTAGGTTCATTGATTTGATAAATTAGTTACAAAATATCTTTCACCACTAGATCAAGTTCAGTTGATCCTCAATAGATATTTGTCCCATTTGACTTGTGGTTTCCTATATATTCTCTTCAATACAATGAATCTTGTCATTTATATGGTCATTAACCACTTTTTATTGATATTACACTTATGGAATATCTTAAAAAAAGGGGAAACAGAGGACTCTTATTATGCCTTGACCATTTCTTGAAAAAATTTCAGGAATTACTCATTGAGTTAAGTTAATTATATAGGAAATCCTTCCAATAATAGGCATTTGAGGGTATATTTAGTGTCCTATATGAGCTTCTTTAATTCCTCATCTATAAAAATTAATCTTTGAGATCCTCTGATCAATTTAGAAAATAAAGAAACACCTTCTTTTATAAGCCAATGTGAGATATATTTTTTTTTATTTTAAAAATAATATTTTTTTAAAAAATGTTAAAATAAATAGTGAGAGAAACATAAATTTCCCACAAAAAATGACACTATGTTTTGACAAGCTATCATAGGGTGGTGAAAAAATACAAAATTTTTCTAGTGTAGCATAGTGGATTACTAGATTCAGCTCACTTAGTCATATTTTTATCCAATTACAAACTATACCTAATTAAATTTTTTTATATTTTTTCTTTTATTATTTTATAAAAATAAATGAAGATAACATGATAATGTGAATGAAAAACTAAACTAAACATGAAGATGTAATGAAAATAGGTTTGATATTTTAGGAAATTATCATAAGAGATTCATCAAATGAGAACCTTCACTATTTAGTTATTCATTCACTTAATTAACACACTCTATCATATGTGTGTTCACATTATAATACCTCATTTCTAAATATGTAATGTACACAACAATCACCCAGTACATAGAACAACCACCTCCTAATTCGAAGGAGAATGGATGTAGAATAAGTATCCAACCCTTAGATAACCACAATGAGGATTATACTCATATAAGATAATACTAAAAATAACCTAAATAAAATATTAGACATAGGAATTGGTTTAACACTGGATTAGTCCCCTGGGAAATTCCTTGGGTTAGTTACTTATCATTGTGAGAAAAATATATCACGATAGAGCAAGAGAGAAAGAGAGTGATAGTGTAATGAATACCAGTTGAATTAAAACATGAATATGAGATACATGAAAAAGAAAATAAAAATAAAACTGTATTAGAAAACTAAATAAGTAGATACAACCATATTTCATAGTCAAAAAACTGATTCCCTTCCCCAATAGCATAATATCTATATTCATAGTCATAGGAAGTTAAGGTCGAACCTTAGAGTTTCCAAAATATTTACTTAAAATTTTAAAATATTATATATTTGAAATGGTCAAAATCTTTCTCTTTTTATTCATATAAAGACATCCTTTTATTTTATATAATATCAAAGAGAGATAATCTAAATTTGACTTACCCATATTATATATCTTTGACGTCTATCATAATTCATTTTTACATTCATTCTCTATTTTAATATAAATTCTATATTCAACATGGAATATGACTTGAAATTATACTTGTATTTTATCAGTATGTACATGCATGGAGGTGACTCAGATAAAAATTTCACTTGAGTGTGTAAACCCCATCTCATGTCCCTACCTTCAAATTATTAAATTATATCCATGGGGTATCTCATGAATGTTTGAGTTCTTACTTCCATAGGAAGCCTCATTATGAAATAACACAGTTAGTGAAAAACCTTCATTCATCATTCCTGACATATACATAGAGAACATGATCATATCCATGTTGACTGGTAGCATAGTGATAGAAGAAAGTGTTGATCATGGGATGATTGTAGTATACCCAACCACTTTTAATTACCCTAATCACGCTCCTAGTGAATTTATAAGGGGTTATCAACCTCTCAATGGCTCATTGGCATGAGATAAAGCCCCAAAAATGGGGGACATGGGAGATTATGATGACTTGAATGGGGATCAATCGGTGTTTGAGTGTCGAATCAGTGGCATAATCAAACCAAAGATAGCGATAGTGTAGTTATTCTAGGAATTAGTAGGCATTATCAAAGGATAAATATTCATTTTAAGGGTGGAGGAATGAGGATATCAGAAGTAGAATAGTAGTATAAAAATAATTATATGAAGTGATAGTGACAATGACATAAGTGGCCAAATTTGGAAATGGTGGTGATAATATGGAAATATAAGCATGGAATCATAAGTATAGGTTGTGGAAATAAGTGATTGAATTAAGCTATAATGATAGAACAAAACTAGAAGAATCATATCGAAAAAACAAATAAATAACGAAGAATAGTGGAATCATCTCAATGTTTGTAGAATGAGGCTAGTAAAAGCATAATATAGGTAGGGGATCGATAGTAAAAAGTGATTTTAGTATGAGAAAATTTGAATAATTAGATTACAATGGTGATAGAATGACATTTGAATCATGGCATCAAAATCATTACTAGTGGACACATATAATGAGATAAGTGGCCTATGGTTGGACAAAATGGTGGGATCACTTAAAAAAACAAGGTAATGGAAGAAATGGGGTGAAAATTTCAAGGTTTATGGTAGAACTTCCTGATGAAAACACATCCCTATAGTTAAAGGTCTACGATTGAAAAGATAACAATAGTAGAAACAGGGCCTTTATCTAACCATGTGAGGAAT
This sequence comes from Viscum album, assembly GCA_963277665.1. NCBI lineage: Eukaryota > Viridiplantae > Streptophyta > Magnoliopsida > Santalales > Viscaceae > Viscum > Viscum album. The sequence goes on along the minus strand of OY728164.1, from coordinate 1,403,049,046 downwards.
CCTTTGGCATAAAAATAATTCTATGGAGGTTGTTTGATTCTGAGTGTTCTATCCATGGTGTCTCTATGGTAATAGTGAAAATATAGAGGTCATATTGAGCTTGGAAGGGACTCCCATGTCATTTTCTATCAAAACATTGATGGTTTAATGATATCGAGCATGAAAACTATGACTTCGAGTGGTGGAAGAGTGTTTCTAACTAGAGGTGCGTGATTTTGGGCATAAAATAGATGAGAGGGTGTTATTTCAGCATGTGGTCTATAGTTCCATATGTATGAATTTGTCCAACTTTGGAAACATGTTCAAGATTCTACTTCTTTATAAGAGATCCCATTGATTCGACTTGGAAATTGAGTCATACTCATGTCGGTGGACTCATACTACATGCCTTCCAACACCTAAGAGGCCATGCACCCACCAACACATAAATTCTCATCCAATGAACTTATATGCCTCCCTACACATGTTATTCGACTACTCTTCTTTCACTATTCTTGAGATGAACCTCTCCTCTTCCTTGGTCGATTTTCCTTTAGGGATGGATATGTGTATTTCTAGGGGGAGTGGGTTGAGGTTTGACCAATTTTTTACCTAAAAAATAAATTAAACAATTTATACGAATTCAACCAAAAATTTATAAGAAAAAATAATATTTAATTTTAATATTTTTATTCATTTTACCCCAATTAATTCATCAAATGTAAATTACGCACATTTTAATAAAAATAATTTTTTATTTGGGTAAAAAAATAAAAAACCGTTAAAATTTATTATCAAAATGTTAAAATTTTTATATGGAGAATAATGGAATAAATAGTGTATACATGTTCGGATTCCATAAGAAATATTCTTCTCTAGGTCTAAGGCTGTATACTGAAATATTAGATGTGGTAAACATATTTGGGGATACAGTTATATATCTTGTACCCCTAATCTCAGTGTAGCAAGTAAGGAGTAGAAATAATATCAGGTGCCTTATCATCCACCTTAACCCCAAAGCCACAGGTCAATAAGAGCATCACCACTAAGTTGAATTAACATCCATCAAATTCTTGTATCTAGGATACTAGAGAAATTACCCATATCTACCCATCCTAACCAATCTCTTCCTCATATCTAAGATATTAGATGCATGACCCATCTCTTACCATACTAAATTAGAGATTCTAGAAGACTTAATAACCCTTAACTACCTCATAAAAATATCAAACCAAACTCATCCTATATTATCATTTTAGTGGTGGTAGATACATGAAATTATAATCATTTACATCTACCTATATCAATGGGTAAGAGCGGTTTCGGGAAATGAAATCCCACTCTAACCCTAGATGGAGGTTTAGTGTAAAGGTGATACACTACTATATCCTCTATCTATTGATATCTGTCAATCATAGGTTGAATCACATCTCAAAGTAATGGGTAAAATAATTCAATATTAACCAAGGTTCCATTATCATCCTTACAATACTTTTGACTGACTATATAGAGTTTAAAGATCGTGCTGATAGATTTACCACATTAAACAAGATCATATGTAGCTGATGGTAATTCAATAATAGTTTAATATTATTTATTAAATCATCCTACTAGAAATATAAAAAAACATTCAATATTACTTACAATATATTCATCACTTTATTCCATAACATCCTCTATGGGTCTTCACAATCACAACTAATTTTATTCTAGTGATAATAATTCAATAATAATAAATATTGTTATTGAATTATTCCATTGGAACAATAATACTATGTTGATAACACTTTTTTTACTTGGGGTTTCATTCATTTCCTTCCAATTAAATAAAGTTACTTTACTACATTAACCATCCATTTTCAATGATTACCAAAATCTTTATTAGAATGATTCCTCTACCATAGTCCCTAAGGTTTATGTAACAAAAATTATATTTCATGAGTAACAATTAATTCACTAATCATATCTAATTTTCTTTATAATTATTCCACATTATCTAAGGGAATTATCTATCCTTAATATTATATCATTATATAATTGAAAATTATATTTCATTAGCAGAATTCATTTTATTCCATTGATTTATTTCCATCCAATTTGATCAAACATGATCAATATCTAGAACTTAATTTTTAACATGAATCCATAATCAATTAAGTGTTGATAACATATTTTAAGGTAAATCATTATGAATTTAATGACACCCTTCCATTTATATAATATCCAATTATAGCTATTGGATACTCATAATAGATCATTTACCATATCCTATAGACAATAAAAACATCAAAGTAAACAATTCAAGTTCCGTTGTAATCTTTTGACAAATTTTCTCTAAATATTATTACTTAAATCAATAATAATATTTTATGAGATTATCTCAAGTAAATATGGATTTTATAGTCCTATTATTCACTAACCATTAAGTTTTTAATAAGGATTGTTTTCTACTTCCTATGGTTATAGAATTCTAATAAATGTTTTATTCATTATTATATTCTTACAATCAATAATAATTATTTATATATTATTATTATTATTGATAATAATATTTACATGATTACCAAGAAACATTGATGCCCTAGGCTCATAATTTTTCTCCCACTAAATTTTCTTCACTTGTTAATCTCATGTTCAGTGACCGGTTGCGCTGAACTACACTACCACATTTCTTAATCAATGATTAATTATTATTAATTTCATAACATCTATTTTGATAATAATTTAATCATAATCAACTTACTTAACCCATATTTTTTTTAAATTCCCCTAACATGATTTCATGGGGTCTACAATGCCGAGATAAGTTTAATGCAACTTTTAGTGTAAAAAATGTGTAATATATGAACCCTCATACACCGTTATATCCTTATACAATCTAGGGATTCCATGAGGCATCTCATGTTCCATCCACTTGTACCTTGACGGAATACCGCACTATTATTGATTCACCACTCTTAGATCTATGTGTATTGTTTATCTAACAGTTAAATTTCTACCACACCTCCCCATAGTTCAGATGATTTCATATCCATTGGATAAACTCGATTGAATGACCTACATGTAACTTTGGAACATACCCATGCCATGACATCATCCCATTCCAACATCCATATGATCAAATGACTAAACAACTATTTTTTTCATAGAAAAATATTCTACATCTCTACCTTAAGGGATGGAATAATTTTCCCAGTACATCCTGATCATTTGAATGGATAGGGGATTGACATAAAACCTCCACTGCATAGAAAATCATCCACCTACATAACATATGGATAATTTTCCCCCAAGGTGATATATAATAATTAATTATATGTCTCATCATTCTTTGGTCCTCTTCAACTTTTTGAACTGTATATATCATCATTGAGTATCATCCCAGGTGGGTTGACCACCAATGGATATATTTTATGTAAAAAATATTATAACATAGGTAAATTCAACCGCCTAATTCTAGAACCAGCCTAATTTCTCAAAATTTTAACCCCAATCACCTAAAATACTAGATAGAATTTTAATAATATTAAAAAAATTTCTATCATATATCTCGATCCATAAATCTAATTGGAAAAAGTCATTAGATTTTTTGCGACATTTGAAGAAAGTTATGGAAGCATATTTGAATCATTCGAATGAAAATTTTCTTGATAGTTTTCTGAAAATTCCTTCTAAATTCTCTATAGTATATCTTGAAATTCATTCATTGGATTTTTATGAATAAAAAGTCAATGAATTTATTTTAAATCAAAGAATACCATACTATAATATCATGGTTTTATTCAATCATTTGATAATAAAACAAAAGGTGTGATGTTTAGGCTCAAAATAAATGAACCATATCCAAGAACCATTTCTAGTTTTTAAGATTTGGCGATTTTATATCTAATATTCTCTAATCTATAAATATTCCCTCATGTGGTCCTCTGTAGATGCTGCTCCCTTAACCCCTAATCTACAATAATTGATGAATTAATAAAAGAGAGAGTTAGATCAAGTAAAATAAATGAATTATTATTTATTTAATATTTTTTTAAAAAATTATTCACCACCATTGTGAAAATCCATGACCATACTACAAAATTATGGAAGAAACACCATAGAAAAAACAACCATTATAGACTCGATGATTTATTAATTTTTCTAATTCCACATCCTGAAAATTGAAAGTTTACCATTTCCATCCTTTTAATAAAAAATATAATTTTTTTACTAAAAGTCACCCATGATGATCAATCTAGCCACTAAAGTGCTTCATTTAAAATTCAAAGTGGTCATAATAACTCATCAATATTGAATTAGGAATCACGTTCAAACCACCAGAAAATACATTACCATGTGAATATATATATATATATATATTACTACACCTTACCCACCTTAAAATTTATCATCCTTGAAAAAAATAAAACATATGTATCCTAAACAAAACATTCATCAATATTACATCTTGAAATAAGGTCCCCCTATACAATCACTAACCAATAAAAGAGAAATGGGTTGTAGGGAAATCATTCATAACTACCAAAATTTTTATAGAACACAATATTCATACATCTCTCCTACCAGATCCAATAATATATATGGTTATATTCATTCCTACATATATACAAATCCATGAAATGGTTTATCCATATTAGTTTTCTCAAATGACCAAAAAAATAAACTATTTACATAACTAACCAACCAATTAAATCATGATATTCATGTGATCATCATTTGAAAATGTAAGACTTACTCAAAACATAGTTTTGAATCACAAAAATTCCTCATCCATCCCTATAAAGAGAATTTAAATCTACACTTTTAAGGAATGTCTCATGGCTTCTTCAAGAATAAATTTAATTAAAACCAATAGATTCATCATCTACTTTTCAATTTTTAACATAGAACTCAAGGATCATTGATACTCGAGGATGAATGGATCAATACATCCCCAAAATCCCAAAAGTTCTAAATATTATAGGCCAACTAAAAATTCCTAATTTTTTTTTTCAATCATCAATTTGATTATCAATTTGAAATATCACATTATCTCAACTATATAAAAAACTATATCAGATCCTCCTTTATACATTAAATTAAATAATAAATCACATTCAATACCCTACTCCTAGGGTATAGTCAACATAAAATAAATCAACCTTGTTCCCTCCTCTTACTATGAATAACCCTCATCGTGTACCAATACCACTATGAACTATGCTCTAAAGGGGAGCATGGAAGAGGGGGTAGCCATCCATATACATTTACTGACCTGGATGTTGGAAAAAATACACAGAAGTAAAACAAATTAGGCATTAGTAAGGTTATCTGATCGGGTGAGGCATGAAAATAGATTACAATAAAATTCATCATATAAAAATATATATCCACACAAAACCCAACCTAAAGGATCTACACCAGCGAAACTCCATCATAACCCATAATAATAACTACACTACCATCACCAGACAAACCTCCATCGTTGGAATATATAACACAAAAACTGACAAATTTTACCTCATGAAGAAACTATTAAAAGTATTTACAAAATCTTAGTCATCCATTCTATTAAGAAATTTAATCCCATATTTAATGAAAACCCACTTCTAGAAAATTCTCAAATTAATTCCAAAAATTACCTAAATACCATTTCATTCATCATTACAACATTTATACCCATTATTTAGTTCAATTATAGAAACACTACTTTACCAAAACACCATTACAAATTATTATTCTTCTACTTCTAAGAAAATAAAAAACAACCCGAAATAACCACTCAATCCATTATCCCTAGATAATCTCCACATTTTCTCCCACCAAGTAAAGAATGTAAGAAACAAACTTGATATATAGATAAAACTAATATCCTAACCAATGAGAACACCACTTCAAAAAATGATACAATAACCATAACTAATTCATTACTACAACTGACCATAACCTTACCATAAAAAACCCAAAATAATCATACAATCATGGCCATAACAAAAACTTCACCCTAACACACATAATGAACATCATAATCATGCACTTCCCATTTCAATGAAGGTCATCATATCAATTCATTTATTCCACAAAAATTGTTAATTATTGTCTTTAATTTGTTAACCTTTAATAAATGGTGCTTCAATCATTCAGTCACAAAATTGTTCCATAATTCACAGTGATAATAGTAATTTTTAGCATTAGAAACAACAAGCATCAATTCCAAAAAAATATCATGGAAAATATGTAAACTCATGTGGCTAACCCCTTTTTCGTCAATTTAATTACATATGATTCCTTATATTTATTAGGAAAATTCATACTCCTCAACAAAACAAACAATAACAATCTAATCCCACAATTTATACCAAATAAGGGAGAGTTCTCTGATCCCAACCATAACTGAAACCTACCAAATCATTATGCAAAGACAAGGCAAGGAAGATATTTTACCAAGATTGAGATAACTATAAATAGTTATTTTGAAACCTAGTGGAAAAAATCCACCATAAACTAGTAACTCCAACTTCATAAAATATATCCATATCCCATAGTATTAACCTTATTTGGATGATGGATGGAGAGGAATACCAAAAGGAAAAGGGGTAGGACCCACTATAGATCCTTAATACTTAGTATCATGAATTTGAGGATCAAATCCAAACAAGTGGGGACATAGGATCTCCTAAAAACATATCATATATTTCATAAAATTATAGGAATCATAGTAAATAGATTTGAGTTGTAAGTGGATTTCAAATTTATACATAGGATATAAGGGAAAAAACCATAGTGAAAGTGATAGGGTCATACCATAATGGGTTTGAGTAATAAATATTTCAAAAATCATGCAATGGTACACAACAAGATCCTATAAACAAAGTGAAAAAACCTGATGAAATTGATACCTCCATGGCACAGAATTCTGACCCTCAAATAATAAATGATGAAGAACAAGTTCCATTCAACAATAGAACTCAAAATTATAGGTCCACCAAGATGAAACCTCTGAACTCCACAAAAAAACCATAATGATCATGCCACAATCCTAGAATTCCCTTTAGCCTAATGAATCCTTATACCTAGGCCATGACACAAACAACGAGACTATATTGAAACTACCCTCATCATAGAAGGATGAAGGGATATCACTCCCAAATATACTCCGTGTTTCTAAAAAACTCCACCCCATAATCCCAAGCCTCCATAGTGTAACATAAACCACTATACCACATAATTTTCCCTCGAACTGAAATCTCTACATGATATCAACCTCCCCTTCCTCAAATATCCTCTTAATACAACAACACTAGAACTAAAAAAAGTAATAGCCTAGGAAGATACAAGATGTTATATTAGATACCTGTAAAATGATTCCCCTCCCTAATAACCCAAAATAAACCTAATAGGGGAAATTTCCGACACCACCAACCAAGCACTTCCCAAGATATTCCTCTAAAATGTGGTTATTCCACCAACCAAACATAAATGCAAGGAAACAACATATTACATTAAATCAATAATAATTAAAACATTTCATCACCAAATCAAATAAAGATTAAAATAACATGGGATACTAAGAATTCATATGAAAATATCATTCCCATGTACTCTCCTCTAAACCATAATACCTCATAATGACTCAAACCAATAGAAGGCCATGCCAACATAACACTTTTTCTAATCAATCCCAAATTTTTAATAGCCACTCCAAAAATGTTTCATCATCCTTGATATCTAGATCTCCCAAATCAATGACACGAGATTCATCATAAAGATACTGATGAATAAGTGACACATAAAAGAAATCATATTTTTGGTCCATCTATAGAGAAATAATTTATCAATATAATACCTCAAAATGATAGATAAATTGAAAAGGGAGTTTATTCCCCTATCCAAACCTCCACCCCCATGATGAGGAGAAACACTTCAGAACATATTATCTCTAAATTTAAACTCTAATAAACACCTTTTACTATAAACACATGTCTTATGATGGTATTACACCACCTTTATCCATTTTAGACCCATATGAATCTTTATATCATGATCTTCACCCCAATATAACATGAATTCATACATTTATTTCAAACTAACATAAATCAACACGTCAACCTATAGAATGAATCAAACACATTAAAATCATTAGAAAAGTGGAAGATTTTGGTATAAGAAAAATCAATCAAGGGTAAATTATTTACCCCAGATCCACCGAAATTGATGATGCAAGACCATAACATATCCTCTAGTGCCTAGATGGTATACTAAATAAGTCTATTAATTTTGGTATAAAAAGAATTACTAAGGTGAAAATATGTTCCAAAATTTTGTTACAATACTCCGAAGAATCATGAGGTAAAATAAGTATCCCAATGAGAGACAATGGTCTTAAGTACCCCAAGATGCCACTCCACATCATCCATATACTACATCCCCAAAGCCTCCATGAAAATTTATCCCTTGATCCTAAAGTAGTGATATGAATTCATAAAATTATACATTATAACTCCAATACTATCACATACTCCCCGATATTAATTTAAATTGGTAAAAAAATCCAATGATATGTTTTCCCATTTATATTTGGGAATATCTAATAGGTATAACAAACCATTTGGAACATGATGCTCTATATTCACCTAATGGTAGACTAGAAACCATGATATGAAATCAAAGATGTCCGAATTCATCATAGGACACAAAATATGACCCATTAAGTGATGATACATGTTTGAAAAACTAGGATGAACTACCAATACTTAACTATGGGACTCCTAGAGAAATTCCACACACATTGTCAATAGAATAATCAAATTCCACAAAAATTTCCTCTAATGCTGATCATCCTTTGACCACCCCTCCTAAGGCTCATCATGGATGACATGATCCTACATCCCCTATTCCGATGATTCACCCCACTAAGACCCCTCCACCTACTACATCAAATAGGAAAAAACTATCATTTGAATAAAGAAACTTTTATGAACAAACACCTCTGCATTATGATGAATCACCACAAGATCCTCCATCACTCTCCAATAATCTCCAATCTTCCAATAATCTTCCTTCCATGAATCATTACCCAATGCATTGAAAATAAAATTCCCATTTCCTAGTGTTTAAGAGATCTCAAATATAAGGTACCAAAGAAACTCCATCCACCTCCACTTTCATTGATTCAAATCCTACCAAAAGAAAACACACCCAAATGTTTTGTGGTATATAAGTAATACAAAGCACTCACCAATTAGATAATTTCAACATATATTTATAGAATTAACCACTACTTCCTACTCAAGATCATGGGTGGAATAGTTATTATCATGGATAAGTAACTACCTAGACCCATATGAAATCACTCCCCCACTCCATCAATAAAAAACCTAATTCGAGATATGAAGCGTCATTAAATACCTCAACCATTACTACCTACTCTGAAAAATAGAATAATGAGTGCACTGATCAACCTCTCCCTTAGGTAGTTTAATTCTCATGACACTAATTAGTACCCAAGAAGGCCTGGTCCTTCCCAATGATGAAAATCATTGGGGCCATGACCCAAGAGAAGTCATATAAAAAACCTCTAATAATATACCATGATATTAAGGAAAATATGAAGATATATTGAATTAATGGGGTCTTGTCAAGAAAATATGACCTCAATATTTTATGTATCCACTAGTACTGCTAACTGAGACACCTCATGTCCAACAATGGTCACCTACCACATCCAAAACATACAATTGAACATCTTCCCATAAATCTAATGGTACTGAAGAACTTTTAAGACATCCCTAAAGTAGTTATAATTCTCTTCTTATGACATTGAGTATGAAAAGAGTTTTTTACTAACATGGACATAAATTATTCCAGGAACTCATGAAACATGAAATTTATGAGTCTCATGAAAATAGATGGGGAGTTTTTGACACCCAATGACACAACCATGAATTGAAGTGCATATATTTTAAATAAAAAGTAATATTTATTATATCCTACTTCTTTAGTCTAACCTAGTAATATCTTAACCATTAATTAATCTTTGAAAACTGACTAGCTCCCATCATATTTTTAAATAAATTGGAATTCTTCTGAAGAGGATAATGATTATTGACCACCACCTAATTCAACCTCTAATAGTCTATACACAAACACATAACACCATTATCCTTCATGGAAAACAACATTGGAGCACCCTTGATGACACACTGGGATAGATAATTCCATTATGAATTATAAATTCAATAAAATTCAAAAATACTGAAGCTCATAAGGTTCCATTTGATAAGGATCCATCAAAATAAGAGAATCAACTGTCTGTAACTCTATTCCAAACTCGATGTTTCATCAAGGGGTAAAGTCACATCTTCCTCAGGAACTACATTTAGAAAATACTATGGGACTTTAATGAACTAAACTACTTTTTGCTCTATATAATCCAATGAGAGGATTTATAACTGAAAAAATATTGGATTCAGACACCTATTGAACCATCCGATGATCCCACTAACAAATGTACACCACACCCTATCATTCCACATTACTAAACTTTCCTCTCTTTTGAAAACAATTAATAATCAAACAAACAAATCACAACTAGTTAGTGATAATGATAAAATCACATGACTGTATTTTAAGTAATTATAAATCCCAAAATGACTGATTCAACCTCATCATTAGATGTAAACCTTAATACAATCAAGGAGACTCATCTTGTATCCAAACGGTGTAGTCAAATCAAGGGGAGCTAGAATCATCTCCACCATGATTCCAAATTCATAGACTAAGGTGGGTGAAATAAAGGAGTAAAATACTCCAAAATAAAAAAAGATAAAAAAATAGGTATAATATAAATAAATTGTACTTTAGACAATATTTGGTCCCTCTGGCACTGCCACATCCATAACATACAATTACACATTTCAAAATCCTCTACCTTACTACTAATGGCCACTTTCATTGACATGGTAATCCTTATGTCCCAAAGGGAGAGGGAAACTATAGGGCTATACTTGACTGAATACATGTCCCCTTTATGGAGTAAAATTATATTACACCAATTACTGACATGGACTCCAAGGAAGTTGTTATTTGAAAGGTTGATATAGAATATGGATTCCTTTAATACATTGATCCCCATGAATATCCAGACACTAATAATATTAATTTTCATGGGATCTATATACAAATAAAAATAGAATGAAGCTTTTGATGGTTCCATAGAAACTACATTTCCAAGAGAAATTGGAGGTATAGAACATTTGAGGATGAATCTCAACTAGTTGGGACCTCAACATCCCAGATAGCTAAGATCCTCCACTTACATATTTTCTCCTTGAGAAACACTGATGGATCCCCTATTGAGACGAACATTGGTAGGCATAAATCCTCTCAATGAACTCAGTATTCTTCTATACCTCTATGTACATAGTCAATATAGATGATGTGACTAAATAATGAGTAATAGAATGAATCACCTCCTCTAAGTACTTCTATAAAGATTTTTCATCAGATTATAGATCAGGAATGAAGTGAAGGGGGTCCTTGAACCTAATACTAAGAACCCACATGATCAAAGCCATCTGATGAACTGAGATCAAATAATTCTTCTTCATCACCTTTTTCATCAATGATAGAAACTATACATGGAAGTTATTATAGAAATAATCCCATGAAACATCCACATGCTTCCAGTACCTAAGATACAAGATCCACCACTACCACACTACTCCCCACATCCGAGTAATAACTTGAAAAACATGATAATCCACCCTAGAATGGATCATGCTAAAATAAATCTCAAGATCCACTAGCTAGTGCTCAATATCCTAATTCCAGACACTCCCCTCATGAAAATACATCCCCTAACAATGAAACTCACAAAAAAATATTCCTCAGAATATTATCCTCCCCAGCCAGGTCAACCCTTCTATAACAAACTCATTCAAACTTTATAACCTCACTACCATTAACCATGCATGGATGATGAACATATGAAATCTCTGTGACAAGGAACCAAAATTCAAATCCGAATATCCTATAGTTTATTAAATCAAATACATTTAATTGGATTCATTTATATCATTTCACCAGAATCATCCCATTTCAAACACATGCATAATAAAATATTATGCATGTACCTCTTCCAGATCTTTATCATAAAAGTATCACCACTTAAATTTTAATATTAAATGATCTTTAGATCCTTGCATCATATCACAGGGGGGGGGGCTAAAAACCTATATTCAAGAAACTCTCCCTTGATTATGTCATAGAAAAATTTCAACTATTTTTAGTAACCTACCATCCTGTACAATACTCACTAGTTCCCAATTCCAATATCCATACTAACTCTCATTAAAAAGATCTAATACCACTCTATCATGACCTATGTCACATACCTGACTTATTTTAAATTTATTTTTCATGTAATGTATATTATTTCTTTTTTTTTTGGTTTTCCAAGGCATTTTGGGACGAAAGGGGGGGTTTTCAATATTTGGTCCAAACTATGAGCCCATTTCATGATTTAAAAACATTTTTTTCTTTTATAACTCCTTCATTTTTATCATTTTAAACAATTTTACTTTCCACATTTCTTCCCTAGACCTATTCAAACCACCATATCCATCTTTACCCCTTAGGAACTCATAATATTGGTGGATTTTGGAGATTTATTCTATCATTGGGCCAAACTGTGAGCTCATTTCCAGTTTTAAAGAAATAATTTGTTTTTTAAATATAATTCATTTTTAATTTTTTTTCATCATTCCACCTCTCAATTGAGCCCAAAAACCCTAGGAGAATCCCCGATATTCTATTTTCCCTCTTTGGAGCTCATCTTCATTGAGGATTATGGATAACTTCATCAAGGATTCTCAAATCATCCAAATTTGAAAAGGTAATTTACTTATTTCATTAATCATTAATTTTTGCCTTCCCCACCCCCCATTTTTGTACCCACTTGACTTTCTCAGCCTTATTTTAACCTCCATTTGAATTTCTACTACTTAGGGATTCAAATAATAGTGTATTTGTGGTGATTTATTCAAAGTTTCTCAAGTAACTGAGTTTCCTCTCTTGTTCCTTCCATTTCCTTAGGGTTTATTCCACTTTTCTTAAACCCCCAATGTTCAGAATTTAGGGATTCATACCTAAGGTTTTTGGATTTTATTTGTCCAATATTGTGGTTTTAGGTTTGTTTCACTTCCTTGTGGTGTGGCAATGGCGCAGTTGATGTTCAACAAAAAGATTCCAGTGTTTTAAAATATATGGCATGTGATTCTGTAACGCCTCAACCCCAGCTACCCAGAGTCGGTGCATTTCTTCGTAACATTGGCATGATCACAAAAGATAATGTCTCGAAAGACCGATTAGTTTAGTAGCCTTGGAAACACTAGATACATTTGTAAGTCTTTTATTACATCAAAATTAAACAAACTACAATAACATGGTCTTCATAGTCCACACTCATATCTTCACTGACTATTCTTGCAAGTCAGTCATAATACACTTCTTCACAACCTGGAAAATATTTAAACATTGAAAGAGGTGAGCTCAGATGCTCAGTAAGGATAACAATATTGTGGAAGCTTTTATAAGAAAACATAAGCATTTAATGCAATGTATAACTAAAACAAAAGCATATTGAACTTGAACTTCAGCATAATATGGAAAAAGTAAAATAAAATAATGCCATTACTTACTCACATGGATATTCTAATAGACGAATAATCACATGAAATATCAATAACCACTTTCATAATGAGGGAATGTATAATGCCAGACATTCTGAAACATTTTGTCAAGGCCTCGGCCAAGACGTCTAAAATGATTAAGGCCTCGGCCAAAACCATAAATCAAATTGGGAAAGGGCCTCGGACAATTCCACGTCTAGTTGTCTCATGAGACCTACCGATGCATCGAGGAGCTATTGCGGGCTCCACCCGTCACATATTAAGTCCAAGACATTCCTCATATGAATAGGTTTAAACATAACATAAATATTCATATTAAAACTAGCATACGAAATGTCAACAATTTCTCCATAAACTATGGATGGTATAAAAATAACACATCCATAGTCAAATATTTCACAAAATGTTCAGTGAAGTTTTGTATCACAAATCAATTTCAATTAAACTTAAAACCCATCAAAGGATGTTGACATAGATGAAATAAAAGCTATTTGAGAGAAATATCTCTCCTTTTTGAAATCATTTAAATGTCCCATAATTATAAAATAATTCATTTACTTTGAAGATATTCTTATAAGCTTGTTAGGGAAGCTTCGATGAAGTTATAATGGCGGAAAATAGTCACACCCATCGTATAAGTAAAAAAACATTCTTACCTTATATTTGTCAAAAAGGTCAAAAAGTACATTGTTTGGAAAACGACGGTAAGATTCCTTCAAAAACGTATAAGGGTATAAATTACCTGAACCCATTTTCCATTTAATAGTAAAAATGTTTTGAAAGACATTTTTAAGAAACATGGATTTGGATGATAACGAGGTCCCAGTAGATAATTATGTAAAAACAACCTTGGATAATGAAGAGGTTGTGAAGTAAACCCTTACCTTGTACTTTTTCTTGGATGGGGTAGGTTAACCTCCTGTATAATGGTGAAATAATTGTTATTAAATTATACAATAATCATATACATTCATATGATATCATATATGATTTTTTAACATTGCTTTGTTAACAACATCTTAGATTTATCGTTGTTTCGGGTGTTAACTTACTCGTTTTCTTTTATATGTTTTGTTACGTAAGTCATGTTTTTCATGGATAGGTTGTATCTTATTCATATCCAGAATGATATCATGTCCTTAAACATTATTTTTAAATCATCAAATGATAATTATACTTGAATGGATACGACGGAGAATGAATCTCATCGAGTTCGTGGAGACGGTAGTCCGTACGTACGCACGAGCGACAATATCATTATTTTGATATTTAAATAATATATAATTGGATAGTATATCATATATAAAGAATCATTATCATGTTATATTTATTATTTACATGAATTACATATCATTATTATACCCATCTAAATAATAATATATTGAATAACAATTACACCACGACGTGGAGACGGTAAGCCGTACGTACACACGTATGGTGACATGTCATTCAAATGATGGGTAGAATACTGAATATGGTTGTTCCATATTTATAATAACATCACAGTATAAAGAAGATACTGGAGTTATAATTTTATAATTGAAATAATAAACAAAGAGGGAGTGGATAAAGAAAGAAACTTGAAAGAGGGCGATGAAAATGTTACCTCTTCTTCGGGTTCTTCCTTTTGATTTGATCAAAAGGACTCCTTAGGATGGCTTTCTGACTAAAGTAAAGCTTCTAGGATGAAGGGAGAGAAGTTGGGAGAGTATTTGGGCAGGGTTAGGTCGAACCAAAAGTCTTGGAAGTTTGAATAAGATGGTAGAGGTGGGGGTCTTTTATAAGAGGAGAGGATGGGCACTTTTGGAAAGATTGAAATGTTACATTATTTCACAATGCTTTTTGGATTATAAAGGTCCCAAACTTATATAATTCGAGGATAAGGTGATAAGGTTTCTAAATCCCCTCATCCAATAGGCTTTGGACAAGTGTATGCCTTGGATTTTGCATTATCTTCTCATTTTATTTAAATCGTTAAATAATGAGGTCATCGCTGCATCATAATGATGTCATAAATAATTTAATTTATTTAATGTCTAAAAATTATAAAAAAAATAATATGATGTAGGAAATATTTCTAGATTTCTAATGAATAATTATAGTCAAAATTCGGACTTGTGTAACCCCACTTAAAAACTGTTTTAGTAAAATAACTCATGTTTGTGTCAATTTAATTTTAACATTAAATAAATATATATTAATGTCATTTTCCAACTAAAGTGGCTCCATGGGGTCCCCAAGTTGACCCATGGGTTGTCTCGGTCAGCCATGACTCATCCAATAGGAGTAGGACAAGTGTCATGCTCATCTCATATTATTAAAACATTATTTGTACCTTAAACTACACTAATTACCTCTAATTGCGATTTAGAACTTAAATGTTACTATTCACCAAAAAATTATTTTAATCTCATTGAACAACATTTTACTTCTTAATGAAAACCATGTATGTCGGATTTTTGAAAATCAAATCACAGAAGTGGTAATATTTCATTTTAACGAAAAATCAGTTTTTAACAACCACTTAGTGGTTTCACTATTCATCAAAAATTGAAGTTTTTCAGAATAAGGCCAAAATTTCACCCTAATCTATAATTGATATTCCGAATTCAAAAATGATGTCTATTTTACAAAATTCCAAACATATATGTTCTATTAATTAATTTTATAATTAATTCCCGCTGTTACAACAAATAGCGTGTTTTTAAGAAACAATTTATATCAAAAGTTTGGCAATTGTTTATGTCCAATTTCAATGTTAAATTAATTCTAACGACCACCATTGGATAAAATGGTAAAAATATATTCTAATTATACTTTAAAACCACTAAATATTATAATTTATCACTATAAATTATTTTTATTAAAAAAGTTGTTTTTAAGTATTTTTCACTATTCATAAAAATTTAGAAGTTCTCAGAAAAATACCAAAAATTCACCATAGGCTAATTTCAATATTCCGAATCCAAAAACGAAGTCCATTTTGATAAATAAAATTTATAAAATTTCAAAAAGTAGGTATTACTATTCACAACGGCTAGTTTAATTAGTTGACGTGTGTGTTAGAGCTTGAGGTTGCGTACAACACACGCTATTGCATTATTCGAAGGGAAACGTACAGTGGAAGCTTGGGGTGTTACATTCTCCTCTCCTTCAAATAATTGCGTCCTCGCAATTTCTAGGGTATTATTGCATAAAAAGACTCGGGTGGTTTTTCATCATAAATTCCTCAGGTTCCCACGTTGCCTCTTCCATTTTATGATTTCTCCACAAAACCTTCACCAGACGAGTCGTCCGGTTTCTCAGCCCCTGCTCCCTCACATCAAGAATCCTGACGGGCTCTTCACAATAGGAAAGATCGGGTTCCAGTTCTAATTCCTCATAGGTGAGTACATGCGTTGGGTCAGGCATGTATTTCCTCAACAGAGATACGTGGAACACATCGTGAACTTTGGAGAGACTTGGCGGCATTGCCAAACGGTAAGCTACATCCCCAATTCATTCTAGAATTTCGAAAGGTCCAATGTACCTGGGACTCAATTTACCTTTCATACCAAAACGTATGACTCCCTTCCATGGAGATACCCTCAGGAAAACATGATCACCAACTTGAAATTCCAAATCCTTCCTTTGATTATCAGCATAGCTCTTCTACCTACTTTGAGCTGCTTTGATGTGATTTTGGATTACATTCACCTTTTCCACCGTTTCCTCCACCAGTTCTAGGCCTACAAGTTTTCTTTCACCAACGTCATCCCAACAGGTTGGTGTACGACATCTCTTTCCATATAACGCTTCATATGGTGCCATCTGAATACTCGAATGGAAGCTATTGTTATAGGAAAATTCTACCTGTGGTAAATATTGATCCCACATACCCTGAAAGTCAAGAGAGCATGATCTCAACATGTCTTCTAAGGTTTGAATAGTCCGTTCTGATTGTCCATCTGTTTGAGGGTGATAGGCAGTGCTCAAACGAAGTTCAGTATCCAAGGCCTTTTGAAGACTTTTCTAGAATATTGAAGTAAAACGAGGATCACGATCAGAAACAATCGATAGGGGTACTCCATGAAGTCTTACAACTTCATTAATATATAGTCCTGCTAGACATTCAAGTGGTAGATCCTCCCGTATAGCCAGAAAATGTGCTGACTTAGTAAGTCGATGAACAATGACCCATATTGCATCATTCCTTCTAGGAGTCTTTGGTAGTCCCATGACAAAGTCCATCGTAATATTATCCCATTTCCACTCAGGTATGGGAAGAGGTTGCAATACTCTACCAGGATGTTGCCTTCCAGCTTTCACTTCTTGACAAACCATACACCTCGACAAAAAATCAGCAATCTCCCTCTTCATATTGTCCCACCAAAAATGTTCCTTCAAATATCTATACATTTTGGTGCTCCCAGGGTGTATAGAGAAGTTGGAACTATGAGCATCATCCAGCAATTCCCTTTTTAGATCAGGTATATCGGGAACACAAAGTCTCTTCCCGAATTTCAAAATTCCATCCTTATACACAAAGTCCCTCAATCTTCCATCATTCACACCATTAATCTTCATTTTAAATTCTTCATCATTGGTTTGAGAACTCTTAATCCTTTCTAGTAATGATGGTTTGGAAAGCATTTGAAAAAGCATTGATGTTTCACCTTCCCTAGTTATTCCCATGTCCATCTTCACTAGATCCAAGAAAATTGGATCCCTTTCAATTCTCATCACATTCAAAACTCCATGGTCTTTTCTACTCAAAGCATCTACCACCTTGTTTGCCTTCCCCAGTTGGTAATGTATCGTGCAATCATAATCCATGAGTAGTTCAAGCCATCGCCTTTGCCTCATGTTGAGTTCTTTTTGTGTGAAAATATACTTCAAACTCTTGTGATCAGTATAAATCTCACTTTTTTCACCATAGAGGTAATGTATCCATATCTTTAAAGCAAAGATCACAGCTGCTAACTCAAGATCATGAGTAGGATAGTTTTTCTCATGAATTTTTAGCTGTCGTGATGCATAGGCAATGACCTTATCATTCTGCATAAGGACACAACCGAGTCCTTTTTTCGATGCATCACTATAAATAACAAACCCATCATTCCCCGATGGTAGAGTCAATATAGGGGCATTGACTAATCTTCTCTTTAGTTATTCAAAACTTTCTTCACACTCTTTTGTCCAAACAAATTTAATCCATTTACGTGTGAGCTTTGTCAATGGGTTAGCCAATCTGGCAAAATTCTGGACGAAACGTCGATAATAACCTGCTAAACCAATAAAACTGCGTACCTCAGTTATACTTGTCGGTGCTGGCCATTCTTGGATTGCCTTAGTTTTAGAAGGATCAATGGAAAGTCCATCCTTAGAGACAATATGGCCAAGAAAAGAAATCTCATGAAGCCAGAATTCACACTCGCTAAATTTCCCATATAATTCATGTCTTCTAAGAGTCTTCAGGATAATGCGTAAGTGATTTTCATGATCTTCGTGGCTTTTGGAGTATACCAAGATATCATCAATAAATACCACTACAAAGTCATCAAGATATTCCTTGAAAATTCTATTCATTAGATCCATGAAAACAGAGGGTGCATTATTCAATCCAAAAGGCATTACTGTAAACTCGTAATGCTCGTACCTTGTTCGAAATGCTGTCTTTGGAACGTCTTCCTTCTTCACACACAACTGATGTTATCCAGACCGAAGGTCAATCTTTGAAAAGTATTGAGGTCCATGCATTTGGTCAAACAAATCATCAATGCGAGGTAGGGGATACTTATTCTTTATTGTTATAGCATTGATCTCCCTATAATCAATGCACAACCTCAAAGATCCATCTTTCTTCTTAACAAAAAGAACAGGGGCTCACCAAGGAGAAACACTAGGGCGAATAAATCCCTTATTACTCAATTCCTCTAGTTGTTTCTTTAGTTCAACTAATTCCACAGTGGCCATTCTATAAGGGGTCTTCGATATGGGCCTTGATCCAGGAATTAAATCAATGGAAAACTCAACTTCTCGTTCTGGAGGATGTCCAGGTAAATCTTCCGGAAACACATCAACATATTCTCTCACAATAGGTACATCCTCTATTTGAATATTCCTTTCCTCATCCTCATTAATTTCATTCTCTTCCTCCCCAATAATTGAATTTAGTTGAGCTACTGGGGGTGGATCTAGATAAGAATTATGTGGTGACGATTCTGCTCTAAAGATAAGGTGTTCCTTATCATCATCATCAAGAATCATAACCTCTTTCCTCTTACAATAAATTTTTGCATCATGGTCCGAAAGCCAATCCATACCGAGGATTATATCAAATTCAATCATGGGTATGACGATGAGATCAGCAGGTAAAGAACATTTAGGTGCTCTAATGGGAACTAATCGACAAAAATTTGTTGCAACAATACTTCCCTTAGGGGTTTTCACTGACAACTCCCTTGTTAAATCAAATTGGAAATATCTAATTTTCTTAGAAAACTGGGAAGATATGAAACAATGTGATGATCCAGAATCAAATAATGCATTTGCTAAACTTGAGGAAACCATTAAATTACCTGCCACCATGTCTTTCGGAGCTTCCACCTCAGCAGTAGTGATAGCATAAGCCTAGCCTTGATCCCTTGGCCTCTTCTGAGGTAAGTTCCCCTAACGCTTAGGACATTCATTTGCATAATGTCCCTTCTCTCTACAATTATAACATTCCACGTTGATAGCCGCTTTCTTTCCCTTGCATTCATGAGCTTGGTGGCCTTTTTCACCACACTTGAAACATACTCCTTTTCCTTTTAGACAGGCACCAGGGTGCTTCCTACCACAATTATCACAGGGTAGAAATTCATTTCTACCCTTCTTCCCTGTTTCCTTATTTCCTTTCCCAGAGTTTTCAGCGGATCTCTTCTTATCTTGCTTTGATTTAAAGTCATAAGACTTAGAGAATTCCTTTTCCGTCTTGATAGCGCACGAGACAATACCTTCGTATGAAGAGCAGGTTTGTGATACAAAATCTTGACGGAGAAATGGTTTCAACCCATCAAAGAAACGATCAGTCTTACTTCCTGGGTTACGTATGTAATCTGCAGCATACCTTTCTAACCTTGTAAAGTTAGCCTCATACTTTGCGACATCCTCATCCTCCTTCTGCCTCAGACTCAGAAATTGCCTTTCCATATCCGCTCGATGGTCTCGAGGAAAGTATTTTTCTAAGAACAGCTCTTTGAACTCCTGCCATTCCATGTTTGTTAATTCATCATCTTCCTTTGTGTTTTGAATTAGTGACCACCATTGATGGGTATCTCCAGTGAGGCGGTAAACTGCCATGACAACATTCTCCCTTTCACTACTCCCCAAGGCATGGAATATTTTCTCTAAGGAATATATCCATTGCTCAGCTACTATATGAGTTGTACTCCCATTGAAGGTTGGCGGTTGTTGCCTCATGAAACGGTCTAGCATTGATCCTCCATGTTGCGGATCAGGGTGCTCCATACGAGTAAGGTTGTTATTCATAACCTGCGTGAATTGTCCCAGTACATTGAGAAGATGATCAGCACCAGTTGTATCACTAGCTCCACCATAATTATCCTGAGAAGGAGGGCAATCCCTACACGGAGTGCGTGCATTGATACGGTTTCCATTCCTTCCACTAGGGGCCATTTCTAAATAATGGCATAAACTATATTAGTTCATGAATCAAAATACATAATTCCATACTTGTAAAACACTTAACATAAATTGAACTAATTATGGATATAATCCATAATTATAAAAATGTTTTCTTTGAGGAAGTATATACCCGTAACCCTTCATAGTGGTTTGTAAAGAAAATGGGAATTATCCAAAGCATATCCCCCGGGAGTGTCGTAACCAAGAGTGCAGCAAGGCCCGTTGTCGTGCAGCAGTTCCCGTTCGAGTCTAGCTCAAAGCGGTGTTTTCGGGTTTTACCCCTAGGTACATCTGTGCCAGAGCCGCCTCTACCTGCTCGTATCCAGATAGGGATGTATTGCTCGGAAAACTCACAACATCTCTACAATACCAAAATTCTAGGAAGTTCCTCAAAGTCTATCTTCGGGATATGTGCTCTAATCAGAGTTTATCTAAATCTAGCTTCTAAGTTTAGTACTAAACTGCCTCTGATACCAACTGTAACGCCCCGACCCCAGCTACCCAGAGTCGGTGCATTACTTCGTAACATTGGCATGATCACAAAAGATCAAGTCTCGAAAGACCGATTAGTTTAGTAGCCTTGGAAACACTAGATACATTCATAAGTCTTTCATTACATCAAAATTAAACAAACTACAATAACATGGTCTTCATAGTCCACACTCATATCTTCACTGACAATTCTTGCAAGTCAGTCATAATACACTTCTTCACAACCTGGAAAATATTTAAACATTGAAAGGGGTGAGCTCAGATGCTCAGTAAGGATAACAATATTGCGGAAGCTTTTATAAGAAAACATAAGCATTTAAGGCAATGTATAACTAAAACAAAAGCCTTATTGAACTTGAACTTCAGCATAATATGGCAAAAGTAAAATAAAATAATGCCATTACTTACTCACATGGATATTCTACTAGATGAATAATCACATGAAATATCAATAACCACTTTCATAATGAGGGAATGTATAATTCCAGACATTCTGACACATTTTGTCAAGGCCTCGGCCAAGACGTCTAAAATGATTAAGGCCTCGGCCAAAACCATAAGTCAAATTGGGAAAGGGCCTCGGCCAATTCCACATCTAGTTTTCTCATGAGACCTACCGATGCATCGAGGAGCTATAGTGGGCTCCACCCGTCACATATTAAGTCCAATACATTCCTCATATGAATAGGTTTAAACATAACATAAATATTCGTATTAAAACTAGAATACGAAATGTCAACAATTTCTCCATAAACTATGGATGGTATAAAAATAACACATCCACAGTCAAATATTTCACAAAATGTTCAATGGAAGTTTTGTATCACAAATCAATTTCAATTAATCTTAAAACCCATCAAAGGATGTTGACATAGATGAAATCAAAGATATTTGAGAGAAATATCTCTCCTTTTTGAAATCATTTAAATGTCCCATAATTATAAAATAATACATTTACTTTGATGATATTCTTATAAGCTTGTTAGGGAAGCTTCGACAAAGTTATAATGGCGGAAAATAGTCACACCCGTCGTATAAGTAAAAAAAAACATTCTTACCTTATATTGGTCAAAAAGGTCAAAAAGTACATTGTTTGGAAAATGACGGTAACATTCCTTCAAAAACGTATAAGGGTATAAATTACTTTAACCCATTTTCCATTTAATAGTAAAAATGTTTTGAAAGACATTTTTAAGAAACATGGATTTGGATGATAACGAGGTCCTAGTAGATAATTATGTAAAAACAACCTTGGATAATGAAGAGGTTGTGAAGTAAACCCTTACCTTGTAATTTTCCTTGGTTGGGGTAGGTTAACCTCTTGTATAATGGTGAAATAATTGTTATTAAATTATACAAGATTCATATACATTCATATGATATCATATATGATCTTTTAACATTGCTTTGTTAACAACATCTTAGATTTATCGTTGTTTCGGGTGTTAACATACTCATTTTCTTTTATATGTTTTGTTACGTAAGTCATGTTTTTCATGGATAGGTTGTATCTTATTAATATACATAATGATATCATGTCCTTAAACATTATTTTTAAATCATCAAATGATAATTATACTTGAATGGATACGACGGAGAATGAATCTAATCGCGTTCGTGGAGACGGTAGTCCGTACGTACGCACGAGCGACAATATCATTATTTTGATATTTAAATAATATATAATTTGATAGTATATCATATATAAAGAATCATTATCATGTTATATTTATTATTTACATGAATTACATATCATTATTATACCCATCTAAATAATAATATATTGAATAACAATTACACCACGAAGTGGAGACGGTAAGCCTTACGTACGCACGTATGGTGACATGTCATTCAAATGATGGGTAGAATAATGAACATGGTTGTTCCATATTTATAATAACATAAAAGTATATAGAAGATACTGGAGTTATAATTTTAGAATTGAAATAATAAACAAAGAGGGAGTGGAAGAAGAAAGAAACTTGAAAGAGGGTGATGAAAATGTTACCTCTTCTTCGGGTTCTTCCTTTTGATTTGATCAAAAGGACTCTGTAGGATGGCTTTCTGACTAAAGTAAAGCTTCTAGGATAAAGGGAGAGAAGTTGGGAGAGTATTTGGGCAGGGGTTGGACGAACCAGAAGGTTTGGAAGTGTGAATAAGGTGGTAGAGGTGGGGGCCTTTTATTAGAGGAGAAGAGGGGCACTTTTGGAAAGATTGAAATGTTACATTATTTCACAATGCTTTTCGGATTCTAAAGGTCCCACATTATATAATTCGAGGCTAAGGTGATAAGGTTTCTAAATCTCCTCATCCAATAGGCTTTGGACAAGTGTAAGCCTTGGATTTTGCATTATCTTCTCATTTTATTTAAATCGTTAAATAATGAGGTCATCGCTGCATCATAATGATGTCATAAATAATTTAATTTATTTAATGTCTAAAAATTATAAAAAAACTACTATGATGTAAGAAATCTTATTAGCTTTCTAATGAATATTTATAGTCAAAATTTGGACTTGTGTAACCCCACTTAAAAACCCTTTTAGTAAAATAACTCATGTTTGTGTCAATTTAATTTTAACATTAAATAAATATATATTAATGTCATTTTCCAACTAAAGTGGCTCCATGGGGTCCCCAAGATGACCCATGGGTTTTATTGGTCGGCCATGACTCATCCAATAGGAGTAGGACAAGTTTCATGCTCATCTCATATTATTAAAACATTATTTGTACCTTAAACTACACTAATTACCTCTAATCGCGATTAAGAACTTAAAAGTTACTATTCACCAAAAAATTATTTTAATCTCATTGAACCACATTTTACTTCTCAATGAAAATCATGTATGTTGGATTTTTTAAAATCAAATCACAGAAGTGGTAATATTTCATTTTAACGAAAAATCAGTTTTTAACAACCACTTAGTGGTTTCACTATTCATCAAAAATTGAAGTTTTTCAGAATAAGGCCAAAATTTCACCCTAATCTATAATTGATATTCCGAATTCAAAAATGATGTCTATTTTACAAAATTCCAAACATATATGTTGTATTAATTAATTTTATAATTAATTCCCGCTGTTACAACAAATAGCGTGTTTTTAAGAAACAATTTATGTCAAATGTTTGGCAATTGTTTATGTCCAATTTCAATGTTAAATTAATTCTAACGACCAACATTGGATAAAATGGTAAAAATATATTCTAATTATACTTTAAAACCACTAAATATTATAATTTATTTCTATAAATTATTTTGATTAAAAAAGTTGTTTTTAAGTATTTTTCACTATTCATAAAAATTTAGAAGTTCTCAGAAAAATACCAAAAATTCAACATAGGCTAATATCAATATTCCGAATCCAAAAATGAAGTCCATTTTGATAAATAAAATTTATAAAATTTCAAAAAGTAGGTATTACTATTCACAACGGCTAGTTTAATTAGTTGACGTGTGTGTTAGAGCTCGAGGTTGCGTACAACACACGCTATTGCATTATTCGAAGGGAAACGTACAGTGGAAGCTTGGGGTGTTACAATTCCATGTGTAAACATTATAGGATGTGTTTTATTGCTGGATTTATATTATATTTATGTTCATATTTCATTTTTTTAATGAAAAAACAATTATTGGTAGAATTTTTCAATCGGTTGATTTTTAAGTTTCAATATTTTGTGAAAATGGGTGTTTTAATTGTGCATTCCATGTTGTAACAATTGGTATTATTTTATAATTCATGGAATGACTTTATGATAAGGTTTTTTTGCTGAAAATTATGGTTTTAAGAAAAATTATTATTAATTTGGTTTTGAAATACGAATTTAAAATGGATTTTAGGTTCAAATTTTTGTTATTATTTGTGAAATTGATTTATAGAAATTCTATGTGTTTTCTTTAGTTATAAAAATCATGAAAAGAATATTTAGTTACTGTTTTGAGTGTGAATGACTGTAAATGGTGTTTTTATGTGTAAATTTAATTTGGTGGCATGTGTAACGTTTTTGAGAACAAAGAGGGAAACTCGAGTATCTAGGTGGGAAGACATGCACTAGAATGCTAGGGATCTAGATTTGTTTTTCCCCTATTTCACTTAGTAAGTTTTATTTTGATGATGATAAATAAACTATGATGATGATGATGATTTTTGGGACCACTAGGTTATGGGTCATTCCCTTAATAGTGGATCGTTCACAAGAACATATACTGTTATGGTTACTTTCACACCGAGATGAGGGGTACCTGGGGCGTACAACTAACTAGTGCCTAGGTGTGGTCCCGTGTTGAGTTCTCATTGAGTATTTGGAATTTATATTTGGATTATGGTGTATTTGGATGGAGAATTAAGTAACTTACATGTTTTATTTTAATATACCCATTCTTTAAAGTTACCCACTTTGAAATCTATTTTCATTTAAAAGATGCACCTTTATAAATTATTGCTACCATTATTTATCTATAACACTTGAAAGATTTATATCTTATAAAGACTGTAATGTGGAATATTTGGGTTGTATCCTATTGGGATTATTATCACACCCTAATTACACCTTTGGGTTTAAGTAAACTTGGTTATGTTTGACAAATTTAAGGGCAAGGCTTTTGGGGATGATGGTTCATGTTGATAGTTGCTTCTATTGTGTGGTGTTGTGGAGATGGTTAGTGGATGATGATCCTTTCCATGTGGCTATATTTGGGTTGTTTTTTATGATAATTTTTTATTTTGGGACCTATTGTGTCATGTTAAAAACCTTGTATTTAGTTCTAAATTTTTAATTAACGCTTGTTTGGAATGAATTTTCATATTCAATTTATTGTTTTTTTGATTGTTTTATGTATCCTATTTAGGTAAAACATTCCAAAACCGTTGTTTATGATACCCAAGATAATTTTATAGCTTATGGGGATAGGGAACGCCCTTTGGGCCTTGTCATGGGCTAAGTTTGGTGTCTGTTTTTATGGGGACTGGATTTGGTTCATGACAAAAATGGTATTAGAGGACGTCATCTTTTTGGGTTATATTATTTTTTTGGGATGATTCTTCTTAGACAAGATCTAGGACTATCAGGTATCATATTCCCTAAGACAATTAGGGTTCCTGGATTACACCTCTCGTGACATACCTCGAGTCACCATGGGATGTTGGGATTTTTTGTATGAATTCACTTTTAGGTGGTTCGTGCGGGCTACAGATTGTATGTAGACATTGAGTGGAAGTGAAGTGGTTGTTTATTTTTCTGTTGTGATGAGTTTGATTTATTTATGTTGTTGCTGATTTTTTTAGAACTATTGTACTAATGGTTTCTCTTATGACTATTTCCTTTTGTAGCAATAGGCCTCCTCGGAAAGCTCCTATGCATGCACAAGAGAAACTTAGAGAGAGTTCTCACTCAATACTTGATCAAAGGTTAGAGGAAGATATTGTTTGGGATATACAAGATCTAGAATAAGAAGTATCTCCTATTTATACTCCAGTTAGAGAATATGAACTTAGTCCATGGAAGAAAAAATCCCACGAGTTTATAAAAAACAAGACTCCTACTTTTTGAGGTAGCATAAAGCCACAAGAAGCAGTGGAATGGATTGAGAAGATTGAATGCATGTTTTAGTTCCTTGAAATTCCTGTGGAGGTTAGGGTGAACTTTGAAACTTTTATGTTAGAGAGTCCCAGCCATAAGTGGTGGGAATCAGTACTTCAAGTTGGGAAGCATGAACAGATGATCTAAAAGGATTTAAAGGTGGTATTCAATGTCTAGTACTGCCCTAAAGTCCTGACATATTCTAGATCCCAGGAGTTTATTGAACTGTTCAAAGGTACCTTTCAGTGATGGATTATTCCAATTGCGTTTTTGAGATGGTCTAGTATGCACCTTAAATGGTCTCCAATGACCAGATGAAGGCCCAAAAGTTCAAAAGGGGCTTGCAGCCAGAGACTAATTGTCATGTGTTCCTATTTAATTTGAAGACTTAGTTTGAGGTGGTTTATTGATATTTTAGGGTAGATATTGACTGAAAGGGTAGGTATGGTTTCTCTGGAGTAGTGTCAGTGATGGGTAGTGGAAATTCTTCTGAGAAGAAACGGAAGTGAGAGGAGCATGTAAAGAAGGGAGGTTGTAGTTTAGGCCAACCTTCCAAGTAGTTTTCTTTAGTTGATTCTGATGCAAGGTCTGTTGTGTGCTATTAGTTTGAGAGGCCAGGGAATAACTGACTAGCATATAAATCTCCTCTAAATACCTATTATTTGTGTTAAGGTTTGGGTCACTTGTAGAGATTTTGCAGGATGACATGTCCACTTTAGAGTGGGTCAGGATCAGTGGATTCAAGGGGAGTGCTAGCTCAGTCGCAGATAATGAGGATGAAGGATATTGGTTTTGGGGTCATGGAGGTAGGTCTAGATCATCTTATGGATAGATCCAGTGCAGGGTAGAGCCATAGGTAAGTAGTCATTCTCAGGCAGAGACTAGGAATATTCATGCGGTGGATCAGGCACCAATGGGATTAGAGGTAATACCGTCAACAGTTCGAGGTATTGTTCTGATTTCATCTTTTTTTATTTTATTCTCTTTTTGATACTGGTGCTTCTATTTCATTCATATCTTCTGGTATTTTGAACATGATGAATTTTCCAACTGAGATTTTGTCTTTTGTGATGGATTTGGTGAAGCTGCTAGGAAAGAAGAGGGAGTAGGGTATCAGGTTCCTATTGCGTATTCTTTATGTGTCATGGGTTGATATGGAGTGAGACCTCATGGTCTTATATATGGATCTATTTGACCTAATACTTGGAACATATTGGCTGGTACACGTTAAGGTGCACATCGATTGCTATAGGTGGAGGATGAGTTTCACAACACATGGTGGCAGTCCGCTGGATTTTCGTGGGGAATGGGATCCTCAATCAAGTCGTGAGGGACCTTTACTCCTAGAGTTAGGGAATCTTATCTTCCAGTTATCATCGCTCATGCTAGAGTATAATGGTCGTGCTCTTAAGTGTGGGTTACCACATGTAGTTGATGAGTTCCCATTGGTATTCCTAGATGATTTTTCAGGTTTACCCCTAGAGCAAGATGTGGAGTTCTCGATCAATTTGACATCGAGAACACAATTGATATCTATTCCCTCAAATCATATAGACCCCCAAAAATTGAGGGAATTAAATATTCATTTGAAATATTTAGAATCCAAATGATTTATTTTCCTGAGCATCACTCCTTAGGCCACTCCTATTCTCTTTGCAAAAAAGGTTGACGGGTCCCTTGGGTTGTGCATTGATTACCGAAAGCTTAATAAGAAAAACATTATGAAAAAATTCTCTATGCCCTAAATATATGATTTTTTTGAATAATAGAATAAGGAAATGTGGTTCTTGAAAATATAATTGTGTTTGGGTTGCCATCAACTCAGGGTGAAAGAGGCATATATCCCGAAGACAGCCTTCTGAAGCAGGTATGACCACTTTGAGTACTTGGTCAGGCCCTTTGGGTTGACCAATGCTCCAATGGACTTTATGGAAATCATGAATAGATTTTTCTACCTATATCTCAATTATTTATTCATGGTATTCAAGGATGGCATCCTAGTTTACTTTGAATCTGCAGAGGTTCATGACCATCATTTTCAGATCATGTTGGGAACTTTAGAAGATCAATGCCTTTATTAAAAGCTATCCAAGTGAACCATATAGATCATGTAGATGATTTTTTTGGGAATTTTATCTCAAAATAAGAAGTTTTAGTTGATCCGAAGAAGATTAGTGTATTGAGGTCATGGGAGTAGCCAAATAACATGTTTGAGATCAAGAGTTTTCACAGCTGGATAAGATAATATAAGCGGTTTGTTTGAGATTTATCTTATCTTTATTTTCCCATGACCATTCTCATCCAAAAGGGGGTCAAGTATGTTTGGTTCCTAGAATTTCAAGCATCCTTCAAGGAGCTGATGTGGAAGTTGACTAGCACTCTTATGTTGATCTTTTCAGAATTTCGAAATGTCTATATGGTGTGTTGGAACACTCCAGGTATGGGTCTCAAGTGTATGCTTATATAGAATTATCATGTGGTGTCATATGTCTCCCTACAACTTTGGAAACATGAAAATAATTACCCAAACCATAACTTAGAACAAGCATATGTGGTGCATGATTCGAAACAATGGTGCCACTACCTTTTTTGAGAGAAGATTGTAGTCTATTCTAATCACAAGAGCTTAGCCTATATCTTCTCAGAAACGGATCATAATTCGAGGAATCAACATTAGATTAAGTACTTATAGGGGTTCAAATTTGATATTTTGTACATCCCAGGAAAGGGTAATGTGGTGGATGACTCCTTGAGCAGAAGAGTACAAGTACAGGATTTGAGGAAGTCTAGTGATGAGTGGACTTTGATGGAGATATTTGTTCAGATGCATGTAGAGACCAAGAGCCCAATGGAGGTATGTTCTTGTTGAGCATTCATTTGACCCCTTCTCTTGTGGAGCTAATTCAGTGGTATCATCTCAGTGATGAACTATGTCAGCTGTTGAGGAATTTTATTCATGGTAGGGATATGTATTCTGATAGGTCTTCATCCCCTGAGGGTTTCTTGTGCATTAAGGGCTGTTATATAGTGTCTTTGTCTATGTGAAAGATAGTGATGTGGGATAGCCACTAGTTATAGTAGGATTTCCATCCTGGTGCCACCAAGATGTATTATGATGTTTTTCGGCAATTCTGGTGGCCAGGTATGAGACAAGACATAGATGACTTCGTGTCAAGATTCTATACACTTCAACAGGTGAAAGTGGTGAATCAAATGTCATCTGGTTTTCTCCAGACCTTACCCATTCCTACCTAGAAGTGGGATAAGGTCACCATTTCTTTCATTATTGCCCTACCTCATACAACTCGAGGTAAAAATTCCATATTGGTAGTAATTGATTGTTTGAATAAATCATCCCACTTCATTTAGATCAAAGATACAACTAAAGTAGACGAGTTAGGAAATTTGTATCTTTAGGAGGTGGTAAGGTTTCATGGTGTTCCATAAGTAGTCATCTTGAATAGAGTCCCCCATTTCACTTATCATTTTTGGGAAGGCCTTAAAAATGATTGGGGGTTTCAGATTAAGATGATCACGACATACCATCCTCAAACAGATGGTCAGATAGATTAGGAGAATCAGATTATAGAGTACATGCTCTGTGCATGTGTTTTGGACTTTGAAGGTTCTTGGGATAACTAGTTGGGATTGGTTAAATATTCTTATAATAATAGTTTCCAATTCTTTATTCTAATGGATCCCTTTGTGGAACTCTATGGTCGACCTTGTCGGTCCCCCATGTGTTGGGCTAAGGTAGGTGAGACTTCTTTATTGGGGTTGATCCTTTTTCAAGTGATGTTTGAGAAGGTCAAGTTGATCAGGAAGCTCTTATTAACATCTCAAAGTCACCATAAATCTTATGTGTACCAGAGGCGTCGAGACCTACAGTATTTTGTGGGTGACCGAGTATTCTTGAAAGTGGCCTCTCATATGGGCCATCGTCAATTGGGAAATTATAGGAAGATCACAACACAATATGTCATACCTTTTGAAATCATTGAGTGTATTAGAAAGGTGGAATATAGGTTGGATTTTATTTCTCAGTTGACATCAATTCATGATGTCTTCCATGTCTCCCAGTTTAAAAAGTACCACTCGGATCCATCCCATGTGCTGAATTGCGAAGAACTGGAGATAGAGCCGGATTTATCAGTGTTTGAGTGGATGATGTAAATTATGGACTCTTGAGAAAAGGTTATTTGAGGAAAGACAATTCCTATGGTTTGAGTCCTCTGGAAGTATGGGACTGATGAGCATGAGACACAGGAGTGGAAGTATTGGGTCGAAAAGTAGTTTTTGTTTCTCTTATCTGATGATGCATCAAGATGACTTTCTAAGGGAGGAAAGTTTTTATGGTGGAGATAATTGTCACATAAATTAATTCTTATAAATGTATTTTTCATGTAATTTCTATTATTTCTTGGTTTTCATGGGTTTCCAAGGCATTTTTGGAGGAAAGGTTGGTTTTTAAGGATTTGGGCCAAACAGTGAGCCCATTTCCAAATTTAAAAACATTTTTTTAATTTATAACTCCTTAGTTTTTCTATCATTTATCTCCCATTCCACTTTTATTTGGACTCCCATGAACTATTAAAACCACCATCTCCAATTGGACCCCTTAGGAACTCATATTCTTGGTGGCGTTTCATGATTTATTTAAGCTAGGGGCCAACCCGTGGGGCCATTTCCAGTTAATTTTTTTTATTTTATATATAATTCATTTTTTAATATTTTTCATTCATTTCACCTCTTACTCGAGCCCAAAAACCCTAGAAAAACCCCCATTTTTGAATTTCCCTCTTTAGAGCTTATCTTCATCGGTGATTAGGGAGAAATTTATCCATATTTCTCAAATTTTCTAGATTTGAAATAGTAATTTACTTCTTTCATAAATCATTAATTTTTACTATTTTCCCCCATTTTAGTCCCCACTTGACCTTCTCATCCTTATTAGAAAGTCCATATCATTTTTTAATACTTGGATATTCAACTACTAATGTGTTGGGGTTGGTTTATTCAATGTTTCTCAAGTAAGTGTGTTTCCTCTCTTGCTACTTCAATTTCCTTAGGGATTCTTCCTCTTTTATTAGAGCCTCAAATGTCCAAAAGTTATGGATTTGTACCTAGTATTTTTTTTGATTTTGTTGGTCCAATATTGTGGTTTCAGTTTCTTTTTCACTCCCTTGTTGTGCGGCTGTGGTGCGGTTGAAGTTCCACACAAGGATTTGAGGGGTTTGACATATATGGTAGATGATTCAATGTGTAATAATTATAGAATGCGTTATCTTGATAGGTTTATATTATTTTTATGTTCATCTTTCATTTCTTTTTGTTTAAAAACTATTTTTTGGTAGCATTTTTTAAGATTTGATTTTTAAGTGCCAATTTTTTGTTAAAATGGGTTTTTTACTTGTGTATTCCATGTTGTACCAATTGGTGTTGTATTATAATTAATGGAAAGACTTTATTAAAATGTTTTAGTGAGGGAAATTATGGTTTAATGTAATATTGGTATGAATTAGGTTTTAAAATAGGGGTTTTAGATTGATTTTAGGTGCAATGTTTTGTTATAAATTGTGAAATTGTTTTATGAAAATTCTAAGCATTTATTTGAGTTATACAAATATTGGAAAGCATGTTTAGCTACTGTTTTGAGTGTGTATGAATATAACTGGAGTTTTAATGTGTAAATGGAATTTTTTATCATGTTGAAACTTTTTGAACACAAATAGAGAAACCTAAGTATCTAGGTGGGCGGATGAGTACTAGCATGCTTGTGATCCAGAGTGGTTTTCCATATTTTACTTAGAATGTTTTGAAGTTGACAACACTAAAAAAATATGATGATAATTATTTTAGAGACCAATATGATAAGGGTGATTTCCCTACTAGTAGATCATGCATGAAAACTGATATTGTTGTGGTTATATTCACACCGAGATGTGAGGTACCTGGGTCTCACAACTAACTAGTGCCTCTGGGGTGTTCCAATGTTGAGTGCTCATTGACTATTTGACATTTATCTTTGGATTATGGTGTATTTGTATGGAAAATGAAATATATTTCATGTTTTATTTTAATTTACCTATTCTTTAAAGTTACCCACTTGGATTACTATTTTCATTTAAAATATGCACCATTAGAAATTATTGCTACCATTATAAGTTTATAACACTTGCAAGCTATATATCTTATAATGCTTGTCACATAGAATTTTTGGGTGGTATCCTATTGGGATTAGGATCACACCCTACATACACTTTTGGGTGTATGTAGGCAGGGTTATGCTTGACACATTAAAGGGAGAGGCTTTTGGATATAGTGGTTTTGGTTTCTAGTTGCTTTCATTGTTCGGTGTTGTGGAGACTACTTGTGGGTGATGGCCCCTTGTTGTGTAGAAGTATTTGGGTTATTTTTATAATAATTTTATAGTTTTGACCTCTTGTGTCATGATAAAAACCTTTTATTCAGTTATTAATTTTTAATCAAGTCTTTTTTGGAATGAATTTTCAGACTTTTTTTATTGTTTGTTTTTGGTTGTTTTATTTATCCTAATTCAGGTAAATCATTCCAAAACCATTGTTTACAATAACTAGGAACTTGTACCAGCCTGTGGGGATAGGGAATTCCCTTCGGTCCTTGTAGTGGGGTGGGTTTGGTTCTGGTTTTTATGGAAACCAGATTTGGTTCATGATAACCTGCCTCCTCTATAAACCCCTATTGTGCTTGAAGTGAAGATAAGAGTGACCATGCATCCCACCACCAATAGGCCCTATGTTGGATACTAGTAGTAAGGGTGTAAAACATGAAAATGGGGGGAATTACCATCATATATCATTTTAATACATGAATAAAACCACCAATAAACACCATGATATAAATAAACAAAGATCCATAATAATCTCATAATTCATGTATATGTTAGAAAGATACAAGTCACCCAATAAGAATACTAAATAAAGTCTTAAGGTTGTAGCTCCAACACAAATCCCTAGCTTTAATCTAGTAGTGTACACCTCATCCATGAATCTTGACTATGCAATTTGAAAAATAATCTTTTTATATAGGTTTGATTATAACATGTATAATTATTAAGATTATACAAATAAACTCTCATGTTAATGTGGAATAATCATACTAAAACATCAGTGAAGACGTAGAAGGACCAAAAAGAACCTATTAGGTAAACTACCACCCAACATCACTAAGGATCACTCAACAAATATCACATCGAATATACTAAAATATTACCAAGGAAGGGAAAAATAAAATCACCTCACAACCACTTCACCAATGATATTCATTTCTAAATAGCCTAGGTTAAAGATCCGAAGCTTAATCTCTCTAACACCGATGTGGTTTGGGTCACAACGCTACCCACCCAAACCTTCTACAGGCCCCAACATCCCATGATGGATTTTTTCTATCCATACCATAACCACACCCATACCATAATACATAACCACACCATCCTCATCATTCCATATCTTCTACCACATATCATATGTCATCCAAACTTCACTAACCAAGATCATAAGAAACTGTGAAAATGAAGTAAATTAACACCGTTCCCTCCTCCTACCATAAATGGCATGCAGTATACATACCACGTCATTATCACTTCTCTACCCATCAGAATAGGGTATCCCGAGCGTAAATTAATTCAACCTCATTAACTACTACTACTACCATTCATGACCTGCCCCATGTACCAATACCACTATACACTACACTTGAAGGAAGAGAATGGAATTTAGGGTTGGAAACCATCTTCCCTCACTAACATGAACATTAGAAAAAAAACATGGATCCAAAAACATTTCTCTGTCAATATGGTTATATAACTTGGGTAGGTTTCATAAAAAATCAAAATAAAATACAACATTTACATATAAGTAGCCACACATAATCCTATACAAAAGGGGTACACTAATTCAATCCCATCATAACCCAGAACCGTCAATACACTATAATCACTGAACACACTTCTATCACTGAGAACCATAACACAAAAACCAGCCCACTTTCCCATAGAAACAAACTACTACAAAAATTTAAAAAATCATATTTTCCATGATATTAATTAATATAATTCTATATTTAATTATAAAACACTTCTATCCAATTACAACATTAATTCTTTCCATTACTATTTTACCACTTCATTTATCATTAAATCATTTATATCAATGATTTAGTTCAACTATTGCCAGACTCGTTTACCAAAACATCATTACCATTTGTTATTATTGTACTACTGGGAGACTAAAAAACAACCTACAATAACTAGTCGTGAAATCATCCTATGAAAATCTATGATATCACAATTGATAATCAAATCTAGGTAAATGAAATCCTACTAAAAAACCCACACTAAAAGTCTAACTGATCATAGAACCTCTTCCTAACATGCTCTAATTCCCATAACCAATTCATTACCATATCCAACTAAAATATTACTAAAAAAAATCCGCATAAAAATCATACAATCATAGCCACGACAACTACTTAACTACAACACACATCACCAAATTCAACATCAAGAACTTCCCATTTTAGGCTGGTTATCAAATAAATTAATTTCTTCCACACAACCAGTTCATTAACATAATTATGTTGTTAAAATTTTATAAAGGGTGAATCTATAATTTAATCACTAAAAAATTCCATAAATAATAGTGGTAATAATAATTTTCAGTAATAGAAGGACCTAGAATCAATTACAAAGAAATATCACGGAAAATAGTAAACTAATGTGAAACACCCCCTTCCTAGAAATTTCATTATGTATGCTTCATTATCATTGTTTGGAAAATTGATAATCCTCACCTAAAGAAAAAAATATCATTCTAATTCCACAATTTACTAATATGAAAGGAGATTTCTTAATCCCCTACCTTATCTGAAAATCTCCGAATCTCTATAAAAATAGAGAGTAATGAAGATACTTTCCCAAAATTGAGATTACACAATGGGAAAGTTTTGAATCCTAGAGAATAAAATCCATAATCAACCAACCACTCCAACATCAAACAATCTAGCCATATCTTACAAGTACAACCTTCTCTGGATAATGAAAATAAAGAAATCTAAAATGGAAAAGGGGAAAAAATAACCTTGGATCACCAATAATTGATACTATAAATATGAGGATCAAGTCCAATAACTAGGTAGTAAAAGGTCTCCTAACATCATACTAGAGTTCACCCAAAATCAAGGGAATAAAAGGAAATAAATTTGGACTTGAAGGGGATTTAAAATTTATAATAAAAATAGAATTAAACAAAAACAAAACCCAATGGGTAGGGTTATACTACAATGGATTTGAGTTCTATAGATTCCCAAAATCTTGTATTGGTTTACATCTAGATCCTATTAACCTAGATAAGAAATGGAAAAATATACACCTCTAGGACATTGAATTCCAACACTCAAAATATCCATGCTATAGAACAAGTTCCAACAAAAATTATTGGTTTATAAAGAAAACCCCTCTAAAATCCAAACTGAATCCATAGTGACCACATCACAATAAAAAAACCCCCTACCTCAATGAATCCTTAAACCTAGGTTGTGAAATTTCCCAAAGGACTATGCTGAAATGACCCAGATAATGGAAGGATGAAGGGATATCGCCCTAAAATATTCATGGTGTTTCTCAAAGACTCTACACCACATCCATAAGCCTCAAAGATGAAACACAAATCACCATATTAAAAAAATATCTTCCAAATATAATCTCAACTTGATATCCACCTTCCCTTACAAAAATATTCTCTCAGCACCTCTAATACCCTAATCATCTAAAGTAATGGGTCAGGATGATTGGGTCCATTAAAAAGGGTATCTAAGGGTTTACCCAAGGCCATTTAATTGAAAAATATATATGAAAGCATGGGTATTTCACACCTCATAATGAAACCATTGATCAGGGTTCAGAAAATCCATAAAATAACTCAATTATATTTGATTAGAACATATTTTAACCCCTCACTCATATTTATATGACATATCAAAACTAAATAGAATATTCCATCACACATGGATTATTTCATTTCTCTGAAAATCATTTCCATAATTTATAAATACACAAGGTCATAACATGTATGCATCACTAGGCATCATAACTGAACACACATGCACATATCTATAAAAGAAAAAAAATCAACCACCCATTCTTTTCACTATCATCATAATAACATTGGGAAAATTAATTCTTTATATCAAATCAAATTTTTTAGATATCTTTATAATTTATCCACTACCTTACTTGACTAGTCATGATTTCCTTAACATTTATAGAAATCATCTATTCTATGCTCCATCATATCACCATCCTAGAGAACAATGATTCACAAAATTCCATCAAAAGACTCAACCTAAATACTTTTATCATCAATAAATGAATCTCCACCATTCGTTCCTAATATATACCATAACCTAATTAGTAGAAAACCATATCTTAAATGAGAAGTATCATAATACATTCCCATGAGGAGTCCCCTTATCTGAAAATCAAAAATAAATGAACTATTTACTTTTATTTATATAATTTTATATGCTTTATATTTTTAAGAATTTTTATTATATATAGAATTCCTCACAAACTCATGGATAACTACTAGAGTTATGCCTACTCACACCATGTTTTTTCTATGTTACTCTAGTCATAAGGATCCAATAACATTAAAAAACCACTGGTGGAACTATAATAAGATAAAACTTAGTGGTATAACTCTACAATTGTCATGAAATACCATAGAGTCTAAAATATCTCATAGAATGGATTTAAAAATTTCAATTAAATCATAAAAAAAATCAATAGAAATTTAAATAATTCTGATGAATTTATCATTCATCTAGTAGGGAATAAATATTATCATGAAGTAAGAATACTATATGAGTCATCTTGAATCCTCTAAAATTAACCATATAGAGGTATAAAACAAATAACTTCATTTTTCCTTTATATAAAATGATCATTATAAAAATAAGTGCCAAAAATTCTAATCTTAGAAACACCTACCCACTATCTTATAGACATCATCTCGAACTCAATCTCATAGAGATTGATGATGATATTGATGACTCTTATGGTAGTCTATCCTATAAAAACATTTTGTGTATACAATAAAATCAATTATCAAATTAAAAAATTATTACCTAGTCAATATGATGTCTGAAACCCCTCTACATTATTAGTTCTTATACCAATGTCACAGTCATATATCATCAATTAGACTCATTCTATGATATAAGTTTCCCAGTACAACATTCTCAAATTCCTCTATTTTAGCTATATATACTGGAGATCCTTTGTAAGATTCCATATAGATTATCCCAAGAAATCCTCCAATGTGAATAACACCATACACTATTCTATAGCATTTATACATATTTGTCACATCTCAAATCACTAGTAAGTGAATTCCCCAATCCAATATCCACCAGGCCAGGGGTTAGTGACTATTGTTGAGGTATCTGAACATCATGTGAGGCATTACCTATTAAAAATATTCCATTTTATATAATACATCCATATCCACCATAAAATTCATTAAATATAAATTGAAATATATAATAAATCCTATATATAACAAAATATATTAGACCATGGGATTTTATATGTATTTCCTTTGAAATAAAACTTGAAGTATTCAATAGATTTCCTTATACGCATCCTCGAGTCTATATGAACTATAATATAGAAAACCTTCATAACCTAGACATTAAATTGGTTGGTATGAATGGTAAATTTTTTTTATAAATTTTTTTTTTAAATTTTCTTATTAAATAAAATTTATTTATTTATACATAACAAAAAATTATTTAATTTTCTATAAAGTCATTTTACAATTCAAAAATATGTTTTCTTCAAAAATTGTTTTTAACACATTTTAAATGAAAAATTTATATTTATTTATACCATTTTTAGAAATATTATTTTACTAAATGAATATAATTATTAAAATCATCATACAAATATTTTCATTGGATGAATTTTTTGGTTTTTGCAAAAATTATTTAATTTTATATGAATAGTAAAAATACTAATTTTGCTAAAGATTGTTATTTTTATTCAAGTAAATATACCTCTAGGTTTTGAATTTGATATTAAATTAACTTAACAATCCTTTAATTTTGAATAATATAATAAATTTCATAGTAATAATCCTTATACTAGATTTTTGTACAAGCTAAATTTTGGGCTTAAAAAACATTTTTCTAAAAAACTATTTTTAGGAATGTAATGTGTTTTTATCTTAATAAATTAATTTAATATAAATTTTTAAATGATTTTAACGAAATTTATAGATTATATATTAAATATAATATTTTTACATTCATTTTATGGTTTTTACGAGGCAATGAATGAATGAAAATTCTGCATTCCTCTTAAATATTCATTTATCAAAAATAGGTTTTCATTATAGTTTGTGTGCTAAAATAAAATAAAATTATCTGCTTATATAAGTTGAGTTTGTTAAAATAGTTTCCATATTTATAATCATCATAATTAAAATAATTTAATTGATTCATATTAATTTTTTATTATAATGAATAGTAAAAATTGTAAAATTTTGTTACAAAGGTTAAGGCTAAAACAGGTCTACCGAGGGGAGGGGGAGGTGGGTAAAACCATGAGATAAGGGTATGATTTACATAAAAAAATGTATAATAATAATTATTTTTAATATATTTAAACATTATATTATCCTAACTTTGAACCCATATCAATTTTGAGCCACTTTCCAAGGAATGTTACCTTTAATAATTGAAAGCTTTTAAGACATTCAATGTGTCCATCCCACCACATATAAAATGGAACCACTTATACTCCCATAATCACTACAATTTACAAACATGTTACTTTTTACATTTTAACAAAATTGTGAAAGGAATTTTTTTAGCATACATTACATGAAATGATTTACCTTCCCTCATGAATAATCTATTATTTAAATATTTATTTACAATTTTCGTTTTTCTAATTTAAAATATTTTTTTCCTTAATATTTTGTAAATTTATTTATTCTAAATAAGATATTTCAAATAAAAAGGGTATTTTACTCATGAAATTTTATTGAGATATTTTAAATGTATTTTTATCTTCAAAAACATCCTTTTATGATTCTTTTGATTTACTGGGGGTATGATACAATGTTACCGTCCTTATTCTTTATCTAGATGTTTTATTATGATGATGATGAAATTTTTATAAAACCCATATCCTTTTCACAAGTTATTATTTGATGATATGATGAATGTTTTATGATGTTATGGCACACAAAAGTATGGATTTAATTTTGTGATGGGTGAGACAAGAATTATATATACCTCTAATGAATTGGTTAAAGAAGAATATATCATGAGATAATAAGGAATGTAATGGGGAATGAATCAAGTTTAGTAAATGAATTTTTACAATAAGATAGTCTTTGGAGTAAACCTTTACTAAAGAAATGATGAAATTAGAAGATAACCCAATTCAAAATGATAGTTTTAGTAGTTAGCTTGAATAAGGAAATTATTTTATATGCTTATGATTATTAAAAAAAATAAGGACTTATTCTTATAATAAGTTCTCATGGCTTATGATTGATTATTTATGATTCCACAGTCTCATGTCTTAAGTCATTTTTAGGAAAAAACCATATGCCATGTTTCATGAGTAACGATATTTGATTGATTGGGTATTATTATCATAAGTCATGATCATATTTTCAGACTATTATTATTATCTTATGCTTGTGTATGATAATTAATTGATATCTCTCATGTTTACCTTTTCTGTGCATTTTATCTCACCCATCCTTATGTTTCCCTTCCCTAGATTATGAAGAATAGTTTTAATTATGATATTTCTAAGAAGGGTACTGGTTGTGAAGAACTTAATAAAAAATGGTGTAGATATTTTATGTCATGACTAGTCCCTCAGGGCATGTTCCGTGACTACCCCAAGACTACCCTCCATATGAATGGGGCTAGGGACTAGCACCAGAAAGGCATATCCCTAAAATGGGAAGGCTTTGACTTTTAACCTGTACAAACACATAGTCCAAGAACACAACAAGAAGAAACCACAAAGTAAACCGCTATAGTAAAAGTGTGCAGAAAGTAAAGGGTCCAGAATACAAGCCCAACTAAAAGTGAGAGTACAAATGAATAGTAGAAATATAACTGAAAAGTACACACAGCTCCTGGATCGTCCGCCGAGGATCCTACCAGAAGGGTAGGTACAACTCATAAACAGTAGTCACTGCATCACATTAGGCCAAATGGTCCACATCTGGGTACCAACCAGTCTTGGATCCCTCAGCCTCAATCATTTTTCTCCATCGTCTCCACAAAACAAATTAAGGTGCGAGTGTAGCCCGTGTAGGGGTGAGTATAACAGTGCTCAGTAGGGACCCCGAGACCCCTGTAAGTCTCCTAGAATTTCACATAGGAAAAGCCACAAAGCAAGACCAAAACTCTACATAAGTATATTCCTATACATATAGCTATGTTATCATGGAAATTCTCATCTCATATACGAGGAAAGAACACACCGAAGGTAACACCACGAATGTAGAAATACCACATAGGTAACACCACTGAGATAGAAGTACCACACATGTAACACCATGAAGGAAAAACCAAAAAAGTAGAAGTACCACATAGGTATCACCTTGAAGATAGAAGTACCACACACATAACACCACAGAGATATAAGTACCACACAGGTTACACCAAAAAGATAAAAGTACCACACATGTAACCCCACAAAGATAACACCATGAAGATAACACCACGAAGGTGGAAAACTTAGATCAAAAATAGGTATAACTTAATTAAAAAAGTATAGATGACTATTCATAAGACTAGATCATGTTATTTTGTTAAGTAGCACTGCTTCTTATCCACACATGATCGATAGAAACTAACCATCGCAGACCCACACAGGATCTGACCCACAGATGATTGATAGGTAACTAACCACCGCTGACCCACACATGATCTGACCCACACAGGATCAAATAGGTAACTAACCCTTATTGAACCACACAGGATATGACCCAGACTTGAACGATATGGGCTAACCCACATAAGATCGCTAAGATATGACCCACAGAGGATTTGATAGATGTTCAACCACAGAAGATCGATGTTCTTTCTTCACGTTACAGCATGTCCTAGGATTCCTCGCACATAGTGCACTCAAGTTC
Source organism: Viscum album (assembly GCA_963277665.1). NCBI lineage: Eukaryota > Viridiplantae > Streptophyta > Magnoliopsida > Santalales > Viscaceae > Viscum > Viscum album. The sequence continues at coordinate 1,403,006,444 of OY728164.1, read as the reverse complement.
CATAGAATCTGCCTCTCAAGATATTGGTTGTACCTCTACTGCAACTAAAATCCACAAAGGACTAACCCAAAGTACTGCCATGTCGTAAGGGTTTCAATGCGATAGACATTGCATCAATCAGACGCCCAGTCTGTGAGTTATAAGCATTTTAGTTCTGGGGGCCTGGTTGGATTCAGGTTTGATCCAACCCGACCATACTCCAACTATCTCCAAAACTCAAGTAGAGTATACTAAAAGTATAATATACCTAAAAGGGTCCTAGAACCATAGAATGTTTGTCAAAAGGGTGTTCGGTTATAAAGATATGGATCTTTAAGTGTTTATGGGTCTGGTTGGGTCGAGGTCTGGTCTGACCCAGTCGGACCGACCTGGACTGACCCGATATGGGTTTGAACTGGATTGACTGGGCCAAGGTCAAGCCTGGCCTACAAGGGGGTGGCCTACCCTGAGAAGGGGCGACCAGTCTTATGAGGGGGCAGCTCGACCCGCGGTGGGGCGTCTCGGCCCGCAAGGGGATGACTCATCCAGTGGTGGGGCGTGGCCCGACTGCGTGATGCACAACCCATAGGAGGGAGGCCCATGGTTTTCCAAGCTGGTGGTGGTGTTGGTGGGGGGGGGGGGTCCCCCGATATCCCATATGGCCCAGAGGCCATTAGAATTCTGAAATGGCAGTGCCATGTGGGTACCACCCGGTCTCTGTGGAACCCTCTGAAGGTGCGGGTTATGGCTCCTCCGCCACAACCCTCTTCTTGCCAGTGTCACACTGATCGCACTGCCTCTCTGCTCACTGGCGACGTTCTGGTCATGCCACCTTCTCTGTCTACGGCCAACTGATGTGCTGGCTGCCTCTTCAGATCACTGTGGTTTACGAGCCACGACCCCTTGCTCACCGGAGGCATGCAATGGCATGCCCCACCTCCTCTACGACCAGCCGGTACCAGTTGCTCTGATGACCACCACAACATTGTGCCATGACCTCCACTTGCGGTTCGCATTGACGCGCCACATCCTTCATAGCTGGTAGGTGCTGCCACACCGATGGTCTTCCATGAGGGCATAAGGGTAGCAATGTAGCAGAGCATTCGGTCCGGGTTCGTTAGGCCCGCGCCCTCCACGTTAGCTCGTAATTACAAGGGAGGATTTAGGGGTTAAAAAATCACTTGTAACAAATAATAAATCAAACCCCTAACTTGTAAAATCATTGGAGAATGTCCATGCTTGAATGTAGGTCAGTGTTTTTCATTCCTACAATAGTTTCTCAGTGACGCCACTCGTACGTCATCCTTCAATTCGGGGGTTTCAGTGTCGATCACCACCACTCACTAAAATCATCTCTGTATTCCAAGTTTTTGGTGTCGTGGCACTCCTTCAGAACATCATTTCTTAGTGAAGCTATGCCGACACCTCTCTCCATGCTCCATATAAATATGATAGGGGGATGGTGTCTAACGGTGTTGGGAATTAATGGGGGCTCATTAATTATAAATATTCCCAATTCCTCAAAGAAGCTATTACTAGGATTGATGGGTCAATCCATTTAATGTCCTAACACATTGCTGGTCCCAACTTTTCTTTTCCATTGGAGGATAAGATAGAAAAAAAATTATTTTATTTATTTCTTTAAAATGTCCTGAAACACAACATTTTCTTCGGACCTACAGCAGTCAAACGAAGACTCCCTTAAGTGAATCACAATGCTGCAAATTCAACGGTGCCCTAATATTTTTAATCCAATCACTAGTTCAAAATTTTGAGAAACCACTCACGCATTTACTGAAAGTACCTAAAAAAGTTCAAAAATTAATTTCAGGCCTCGAAATCACGCGTTGTTAATTTTTTTAGACTTGTAAAAATTCCATATAATTATTTAAAAAAATTACATAGAAAATTTGGGTCTTTACATTCTCTCTACCATAGGTCTTTCCTTCCCTAAAAGCCACATCATAGACTAAGAAAACAAATGGGGGTACTAAGAACGAATCTGAGCCTCCCTCTCCCATGTGCTCTCATGGAGGTTCCCGTGCTACTAGTGAACGTGCACCAAAAGAATTAACCACCCACGAAGGACTCGCTTCTGTCGATCCTCAATCCCCACTAGAACCTTTGTAAACATCTCCCCACCATCGAATTCCACCTCGTCGTCGTTGATGATGTGAGATGGGTCATTTACGTATCTCCTCAACTGAGATACGTGGAAGATGTCATGAACCCTCTCCAACTACGGTGGAAGTGCCAAGCTGTATGCCACCTCACCAATCCTATGAAGTAACAGAAATGGTCTAATAAACCTCAGTGAGAACTTGACGCCTTGGCCAAATATCCATAGTCCCTATTGAGGAGAGACTCACAAGAATAAGTGGTCCCTCTCTTGGAACTTCAAAGGTCTCCATCTCTTGTCAGCATAAGACTTATACATACTATGTGCAGTCTTCATCCATTTCTAGATGATCTGATCTTTCTCAGTGGTATCCCGTACTAACTCTAGACCCATAAGTGCTGGCTCCCCTGGGTCTATCCAGCATAGAGGTGATCTGAATGGTTGACCATATAGGGCCTTGAATGGCACCATACTGATCGCATAGTGATAACTATTATTGTATGATAACTACACCAAGGGTAAGTGATCCTCCCAACTACATCCAAAATCTTGGATGTATACACGTAGCATGTCCTCCAGTGTTTGTATGATTCACTCTGTCTAACCATCCGTCTGAGGATGAAAGGCGGTACTCAAATGTAGCTGAGTCCCGAACACCTCCTGCATCCCCTTCCACAACTAGGAAGTAAAATGTGTGTCACTTTCAGAGAATATCATCGATGGAACCCCATGGAGTCTCAAAATCTCTTATATGTAGAGGCATCCCAAACCCTCTACTGATCCCAACTCTCAGATAGGTAGGAAGTGGGAAGACATAGAGAGTCGGTAAATGATCACCTAGATGGAATCATGTCCCCTGGATGTACATCGAAGCCCTGTCACAATGTCCATGGATATTAAATCCCACTTCCACTCCGACACCTCTAATGGATATGTTAAGCCTACTGGAACAGGATGCTCGACCTATACTTGCTGAAAAGTAAGGCATTGTGAAACAAACATTTCCACTGCCTTCTTTACCCCTGGCCACCAGTGCTAATTGTGGAGGTACTGGTACATATTTTCCACACCAGGATGTACTGCTAAAGGTGATTTATGGAACTCTTTAAACACCTCCTACCATAGTTCCACTGATACCATGGTACGTCCTCTAAAGAGGATGACGTGCTCCCCACCTTCTAAAAATCCATCAGGTGCCTGTATTGAAGATATCTGAGCACCTAAAGCCTCGCAGTCAATGTCACCAAGCTACACCTACCTGACTCACTGATGGAGTGGGGGAGTGACTGTCATAGACTGAAGATAAGCTGCTCCATCTCTATCTATGAATGATATATGAATCATGGTTAGCTACTATGTCACCTCACACAGTTGCTGTAGAACAGACCTCCTATTGAGTGCATCTTCTACCACGTTCCCCTTCCCAATATTATAGACTATCTCAAAGTCATAGTCCTGGGGGAACTCTAGCCATCACTGCTATCTCAGGTTCAAGTCCTTCTATGATAAGATACACCTAAGACTCTTGTGATCAAAGTAGACTGTAAAATGTTCACCCATCAAGTAATGTCTCCACATCTTCAGGGTGAATACCACTACTGCTAACTCCAGGTCATTGGTTGCATAGTTCTGCTCATGTTACCTCAGCTGTCATGAGCCATAGGTGATCACTGCTCTCTCCTACATCAGGACACAACCAAGTACGATCCTTGATGCGTCGTAGTATACCACATACCCAACACCCTATTCAGGTAGCCTCAAGATCGAGGAACTCATCAGTCTATACATCGTCTCTTGAAAACTCTACTGGTATATCTCTATCCACAGGAAGGTCTGTCTCTTATTTGTCAACGTGAAAAGGGTTCCACAACTATGGAAAATTTAGGCATGAATCTCTGTTAGTATCTATCCAACCCCATGAAACTCTGCTCCTCGGTCACACTCCTTGGTGTCTCCCAAGCAAGTACAACCTCTATCTTCACTTAATCCATGGAAACTCCAGCCTCTGAGATTACGTGTCTGAGAAAGTGGACCTCTTGTATACAGAACTGGCACTTCAAAAGATTACCATAAAGCTAGTGGTCTCGGAGTGTATCCAGTACTACCTACAAATGATAGGTATGCTCCTCCTCCTTCTTAGAGTATATCAAGATGTCTTTGATGAAGAACACAACAAAGTGATCGAGGTATGGTTGAAATATCCTGTTCAAGAGTCCCATGAACACTACTGGGGAATTGGTCATGCCTAATGGCATAACCAAGAAATCATAGTGGCCATACTGACATCTAAAGGCCTTCTTCTACACATCCTCATCTCGTACCCTGAGCCGATGATAGCCTGCTCTGAGGTCTATCTTAAAAAAACAACGAGCTCCCTTTAGCTGATCGAAAAGATCATCAATCCTCAGTAGTGGATACTTGTTCTTTATGGTCACCTGGTTTAGACAGTAGCAGTCCACACAGAGTCTCAAAATCCCATATGCCATCTTGGCGAACAAAATCATGGATGCCCAAGGAGAAACGCTGGGCCTTATGAACCCTTTTCTCTGCAAGTCCTCCAACTTTAACTATAACTCACGAAGCTCTATAGGATCCATCCGATATTCTGGTGTAGTTATTAGTGCCGTCCTGGTGTACAATTCAATGTAAAAGTCTATCTCTCTACGTGGAGGTAGTCCCACAACATAATTAGGAAAGACATTGGCATACTGATCCACCCCTACAGGATAGCTCTGACTCTAAATATCTACTGTTCCAAGGGTAAGGCTATCCAAATGATGTGTTATTAGCTTCACCGTCCTCTAAGTAAGTCCATCATGTGCTATATAGGTTCTCTTCTAGTTGGTGAAGTAATATCTAGACCCAATTTCATAGACACACCGCGATTTGCACTTAATAAAGTCAATTTGAGCATGGACTATAGATAACCAGTACATACCCAGGATGACATCATAAGGCCTCAACACTGCAACTAAAAGATCCCACCCAAAGATCTACCCTCCTAGAGTAAGATCACACTTCTAGAACTAGTGCGTAATTGTCAAATCCACTATTGTAGGAGTCTCTAGCCATAAGGATCGAGCCAACATCTCCACCAAAATCTCTAAGCTCCGAACGAGGGCCGTGATAATAAAAGGGTGACTACCACCTGTGTCAATAAGTACTACAACTAAGGTGGATTAGACACATATCATACCTCTAATAATCTCTAAGAACCATGGATGTAGGACTCAACTGCCTGTAGTTGTGCTCTACCCTGTCCACCTGCTCCCTATGGTCGGGGTGGACCACTTAGAGGTGGTGGTGGCAGAAACTTGAATCGCCACCCACCGCCTTCTCTACGACCAGCTCCTCTGCCACGTCCTCCTACTAAACATAGACCTCCCTAATCAAATCTCTACCTATGCCTCGGCGGTCCCTTGACCGTCTTCTGGTCGTCCGTAAGGAAGGTAGGGTAGTCATGAGCCATGAGACCCTTCCAACCACATGTGTAACACTACCTTCTCCTCAACTGTCCTCCTCTTTCCTGTGTTCTCCATACCACTGACCCTGTATCTTGAGTTTTTACACTGGATGACCCGGATTTCTTGGGCCCCTACGTCATCCATCTACTACTTTCTATAGATGACTCTACTACCTGGCGTCTGGTGGTGGATCTCACTATTGGTTCCTGCTCAACTAGGAATCTTTCCACCAAAAGTGCTTTCTCTAGCACCCCATCCTGCATCATAATGATGAGAGATATAATATATTCTATAATATCCTGCTGAAGACCCTTATTAATGGTCTAGGCCCTGTAGAAAGGGTCCCGTACTATGTCGGTGGGGTAGCGGGAGAGATCAGTGAACCTCGCCAAGTACTGGTCCATAGTCATGCTGCCCTACTGTAAGTGCATCAGCTCTTGTATACACATAGAATGTAGAGTTTCTGAGATGAACTCTACCCTGAAAAGGCCCTTGAAGTCCACCCATATGCGTGTACCCTCATAGTTTATTTGGAGCATCAAGATATACCATATACCTGCTTCTTCCTAAAAAAGAATAGCTGCTAAGATCCCCATCATATCAGCTGGTGTCCTCACTAAACGAAAAACTATGACCACATCCTCTAGCCAATCCTCATCCACCTGCAGGTCTGTCTTACCTCATAACCTCAGAGGCCTCTACTACTATAACTCGTTCAATGCACTCAGTCAGCATTCACCCTCTAGTGGTGGGGCATGTGGAAACGACTACCCAATGGGTAGTGGTGCTACTGGTACACCACCTGAAGGTGAAAACTCCACAAGAGGGCCCTGCACCAAGCCCTCATCGCTCGACGGGCCATCATCGCATACTGTCAAATAAATCCTTAATGGATATCTATGTAATTAAATCCTGAAAGAAAATAGGTATGCCAATTTCAATAAGTTATACCTATTGAGATGAGTCAAATAGATCACAATAAAACTCTTCAAAAGCCCACCCAATCAGTGTTTCTATGTACTGAGTAGGAAATCCAAATTTAGGGTCTTGGTGTATGGATACATCGGTTACCACAACAAAAATTGATTCCCTAAACTCAAAACCCCACTCATAACACTTAACACTATTTACACACAGAAAATATTAGAGTCCTAGTTCTTCAGTTGAACCGACTTCTCTGATACCAGTTTGTCATGACCCATCTCTCAGGGCCCGTGCCGTGACTACCCCAAGCCCACCTTCCATAGGCCTGGGGATGGAAACTACCACTTGAATGGATTATCCCTAAAATGGTAAGGCATTGAATTTTAACTTAGACAAACACACATTCTATGTACACAAGGAGGCACCACCAAGTAAACTACGATAGTAAAAGTGTGCTGAAAGTAAAGGGGCTGAAATACAAGCCCAACTGAAAGTGCGAGTACAACTGAACAGTACAAATAAAATGGAAAAGTACACATAGGTCCTAGATCGTCCACCGAGGATCCTACCTAAAGGGTAGGTACAACTCCTGAATTGTAGCCCCTACTTCATGTCAGGCCGAATGGTCCACCTTTGGGTACCGTTCGTCCTGGCTCCCTGAGCCTTGATCAATGCAGTCCATCGTCTACATAAGACACAACAAGGTGTGGGTGTAGCCCATGTAGGGGTGAGTATAACGATACTCACTAGAGACCCCATGCCCCTCATATGTCTCCTAGAATTCCACAAATGAAAATCCACAAAGTAAGACCTCAACTCTACTTAGGTATATGCCTATACGTATACCTAAGTTATCATGGACATGCTTATCTCATATACGAGGAATGAATACCACAAAGGTAACACCATGAAGGTAGAAATACTACACTGGTAACAACACTAATATAGAAGTACCACAGAGGTAAGACCATAATGACAACACCACAAATGTAGAAGTACCACACAGGTATCACCACGAAGATAGTAAAACTACACAGGTAACACCGGGAAGATAAAAGTACGACACAAGTACCACCAAGAAGATAGAAGTACCACATAGGTAACACCACGAATATAACACCACAAAGATAACACGACGAAGGTGTAAATACTCAGCTCACAAATATGTATAACTTAAGTACATAAGTACAAATGATTAGTCATAAGGATAGATCATCTTATTATGTTATGTTTCACTCCTTATGACCCACACAGGATCGATAGGTAACTAACCCCCACTGACCCACACAGGATTTGACCTACATTGAATATATAGGTAAATAAACCCCACTGACCCACATAAGATCTGACCTACATAGGATCGATAGGTAACTAACCCCGCTGACCCACACAAGATCTGACCCACGCAGAATTGGTATGTGCTGACCCACACAGGATCACTGAGCACTGAACGACACAAGATATAACCAACATAAGATCAATATGTTCTAACCCACATAGGATCACCGAGCACCGACCCACACAAGATCTTATATATGCTGAGCCATACAAGATCAATGTTCTTTCTTCATGTTACTGCCTGCCACATGATTCCTCGCACCCGGTGTGCTTGAGTTTCATAAAATCTACCTCTCAAGATATTGTTCGTAACTCAACTACCATTAATATCCAAAAAAGTGTATCCAAAAGGACCACCATGTCATAAGGGTTCCAATGCGATATACGGTGTCTCAATCGGATGCCTGGTCTGTGAGTTATAAGCGCTTTAGTTCTGGGGGCGTGGTTGGATTCGAGTTCGATCCCACCCGACCATACTCAAACTGTCTCCAAAACTCAAGTGGACTATACCAAAAGGACTGTATTGCTCCAAGGGTCCCAATTCCATAGACAGTTCATCAAACGGACATCCGATTATCAAGTTATGGACCATTAGGTGTTTTTGGGATCGGTTGGGCCTAGGCCCGGTCCGACCCGGTCGGGCTGACTCGACCCAACCTGATATGGGTCCGACCTAGCTACGATAGGAAGAGGTCCAGCCCAGAACGCAAGGGAGTGGCCCGGCCCATGGCGGGGCAGCCCGACCTGCAAGGGGTCAGCCCGACCCGTGGGGGGGTGCGACCTGGCCTACTAGGCGGTGACCAACTAGGCAGGTGTCCTGGCTCGCTGGGAAGGCAGCCCAGCCGTGTGAGGCGCGACCCAACCACATGGGGTGTAACCCGCAGGAGGGAGGCCTGAGGTCCGCTGAGCTGGAAGGGGGGGGGGGGGGTTCCCTCAGTATCCTGAACATACCAGAGGTCGTTCGGCTTCTGAAACGGTGACACCACATTGGCGTCGCTCGGTCACCATGGAAGCCGCCAGAGGTGCGGGTTCAACCTCCTCTATCGTGGCTTCGGCCGCAGATCTCTGCTCTCCAGAAGCGTACTGGTCACACCGCCTCCCCTTCTGTGGATAGATAATGTGCATGCCTCCTCCTCCAATCACTTTAGATGACGATCCGCAACCCCTTTCTCACTAGTGATGCACGATGACTCTCTGCACCTCTTCCGCAGCTAGGTAGTACCGGCCACTCCAATGACCGCCACAGCTTGGTTCCATGACCTCCTCTTACAGTGCGCGTCGGCGCATCACCTCTTTTGTAGTTGGTTGGTGCCACTGCATCGACGGTCTTCCATGTAGGGCACAAGGGTATAAAAGTAGCAGAGGGTTTGGGCTGGGTTTGTTAGTCCCACACCCTCCACGTTAGCTCATAATTACAAGGGAGGATTTAAGGGCTCAAGAAAAATCATTTTTAATAAAAAATAAATCAAACCCCTAACTCATAAACTCATTGGAGAACGTCCGCGCTTGAAGGTGGGTCGGTATTCTTAATTCCCACAATCGGTTCCCATCGACTACGCTCAAACGTCATCCTTCGGTTCAGTGTTTCGGTTTCGATCACCACCAGTCATCGGAACTAGCTCTGTCTTCCAAGGGTTTGGTGTTACGACACTCCTTCAGCACTTCGTTGGTTGGAGAAGCTGTTCCAACACCTCTCCCCAAGCTCTATATAAATAGGAGAGTGGAGGGGTGTCTAAGGGTGTTGGGAATTAATGAGGGCTAATTAATTAAGAAGCTTCCCTATTCCCCAATGAAGAGGTTAATAGGACTGACGGGTCAATCCATTTAATGGCATGACACATCGTTGTTCCTACCTCTGCTTGTTCGTTGGAGGATAATATAGATCCATAATAAAATAATAAAATCATTTTATTTTCTTCCTTTAAAATGTCCCAAAACCTAACTTTTTTTGGACCTACTGCGGTCAAAGTGAATCCTTCCTTAAGCGAATCCCAGCGTTGCAAATTTAGCGGTGACCTCATATTTTTAATCCGAGCACCGGTTCAAAGTTTAAAAAGGCCACTCACACGTTTACTGAACATACCTAAAAAAGTTCAGAAACTCATTCCAGGAACACCAGTCCTTAGAATCACGCACTGTCAATTTTTGAAGACATGTAATAATTTCATATAATTAATTAAACAAAACAATTTACATGGAAAATACGGGTCTTTAAATTTTATAAACCATTTTTCTATGTATTCATGTTTACAAATACACTAAAACTCTATATTCCTTAGGTGTGTATTATTGTTAGATGTATTGAATATTGATATAAAATTACGCAATATTTATGTATGAAATGTATGGGTTTCTATAAAATATATAGGGAAAATGTGATATAACACAAAAGAAACCTCCATATATAACCATAACATACTGAAGAGATTCCAACCTAATAATTGATGATAGGAGAGTGGTCATCATCATAAGATATCTACTCCACTAGTTATCCAAATCTACTATCCATTGTTATGCTCCATAATCATCCATTATTTGCATCAACTGATATTCATGGAAATAAGGTGACCAATATGCAATTTCACATGAATTAGTGAGTAAAATAATACCCATTATAGTCATACCAAGCAGTCATTTGACCCCATAAACATATTGAGTCTACATGCACTAATAGAAATAAAAGTGTCCATAATTCAACATCACCCTTTCTCATTAACGTGCATAAACATGATTCACATTGATTAATAAAATACCATAAATCTATTTCATCATCCCTACCCAAAAAAAGTATTTTCAAAAAATAAAAAATCATATATCACAACCCATTATTGATTTAGGATATAGTAATTTACCCTATATACAAAAATATTGAGTTTACGGAGTAAATACTTGTCTCTTAATATTTTAGAAGTATTGATGGAAATACATGTCTTTAGATAGAGTGAACAAACATATCTAAATATATCTATGTATACATGTCTAGAAACCAAATGAAATAACCATCTTCAATGATAAATCTATATATTGGATTACTATAGGAAATTCACATCTCCACGGTTGAAATTATATATCTAGTACCCTAAATCCTAGGGAAATGTGTAAGGATTGTAAATATTATTAGAGGCATCCTCATCCAACTCAACCCTAGAGCTTCTATTGAGGAAGATCCACTCAAGTGAATTTATGTCCATTACATTCTCATGTCCAAGATTCTAGAAGAATTACCCATATCCAACCATCCCATCCCATCATGTCCTTATATTTAGGATTCCAAAGGTATTAACCATCTCTATCTATCTCAAATCGCATATGTTGGAGGAATTAATAATCTATAACTATATATTATAAATATATGACTAAACTCATAAAAAATGTGGGTGAGTGTTGGAAGATATATCCATGCATCATCGTTGGTTTCTATATAGATCAGTAGGTAAGTATGGGGTTTTTCACTATTATCTCACTCCAAACCATGACTGAGGGTGAGTTTTAAGGAGATCCACCACTATATCCTATATGTCATTGAAATTTGTCCATTATGGTCCACATTAAATCACTAAGTAATTAGTACATACAATAAATAACAATAAAGGATCCCTTATTTACATTCTCAAGTAGCAATCTAGATCTGAAACATCATCCTTACTGATTTACCCCACTAACCAAGCTCATAAGAATACAATGAAAATTCAATAAAATATGAATATTAGTTATTGAATTATCCTACTAGATAAATCACAACGTATTCATTATTAATTTCCACACGTTCTTAATTGGATTCCATAATATCCCCAATTGGCCTCCACAATTACAACTTGTTGCATACTAATGATAAAAATTCAATAATATTTTTTTATTTAATTAATCTTTCAGAATAATAGTACCAGGATGATACCAAATTTTTAAGTTAGATTTTCATTCACACCAACTAAAGTATGCAAAGTTACTTGAACATATTACCTATCCATTTTCAAAGATTACCTGATTATTTATCATAGATCTTACACTACCTTATTTCTTTTTGGAGTTAGTTCCCCAAAACCAACAACATTGAATTTATATAACCTATATTTATATTAAAATATCTGAATATTAGTAAATTAATTATCACATATTGATTGTTCTTATGTGTAATATTAACGTGATAATGTATTAAAGTATCTGTCACATTGAAAAGGTCATTAAAGTTACCCTCTATGATAAGTTCCATAAATTTATATATTGATATCCTTAAAATTATATCATAATAATAAGAAAAAATTATATAATGGGATAAATAATATGTTGGATATTTAGGTTCTTGATACTCATAAGCCGATGAGACTTCATCTCATGAGGTTTTCACTTAGTAATCACTAATATATGAGATTATGATGACGTACCCACAAGTTTAAATTCAACATGTGTACGTTTCATTGGATATTAGTTTTTTATAAAAATGTGTAGTGATCCTTAGACTTTATATTATTATTAATTCATATCATGAGTTACATAATTTAGTGCATTGTCTAAATGAATGATGAAATATTTTCATACGAAGTAGGATATATTGTTCGTGTCTTGGATGATTCTTAATTAGTTAATTTTTTAAGAAATCATTTGTCCCATATATATTTATGGAAGTTGATATATCATGCCTTTGATTGAAATTAAATCATCAAAATAGAATTATATGGATGTGTTTATTGATGAGTCCATTTTAGGAGTTTAATAAAATATGTATCGATCATATATGTTGATGATGTGATTATGAAACCTTTTTGATAATAGAATATTGAGAAAAAATGTTTATATTACATAGTGTGTGTTAATATGTGGTTTTCAACATTAAAACATTATTTTTTCCCTATGGGTTCTTTTATATGTTGCTAGATGTTGATATTTTATTTTAAGAAAGCCCATCTATTTCTATTGAGGAAGAGGCTTAGAGGTTCACACACTTAGTGTATATATCAATCCCAATTTAATAATTTTTTTATTTTACAATTTCAATAAATAATATTCTTTAAAATAAGATATGATATTTATTCATTATTTTTTTGACTTAATTATTTAGTCACAAATTATATGTGAGTTGAATATTTAAATAAATATTTACTTTTAAAAACATCAAATAGAATATATATTTATCTCTTATATTATTCAAAAGTTAATAAATAATATTTATTATTAAATAAATATTTGTTTAGTTATGTGTATATTAAATTTATATAGATTCAAAAGACCATGAATATAATATGTATTTATTTATCAAATTAATAATATATATTTATTATTTGAGCATTATAAATTGTTGAGGAAGGTGGAATGGCCAAGATAAGTGCCTCATAACTAAAATGATAAAATATGAAATACTATTTAAATAAGTAAATAATTATTTATTTTATAGAATGATATTTATTTTTTCATGTAAACAAATTCCATTATATAGTAATATTATTATTATATTGGTATCAAAAATATATTTTGTTTAACATTTTATAAAGGGACTTTGTGAAGTTATCAAATTTAAAACCCTAGCTCTATATGTTCCGATGTTATAACATTTTTGGTAAAATGTTATTGTTAATAATTAATTATCTCCGTAGATGATTCTACCCTGGTGAACATTTATCGGGTTCCTATTAAGATTGATAGAGTTACTAAAATTCCTCCCTCCCTCTTATGAAGGATTGAATGAAAGAGTGACAATCCTCAAGCTTGAAGGATTGTGTTCTGATCAACGAAAACAATGTATGATGAATATATTGTCTGTGATAACACTTCAAATTCAATATGTGCAGATCATAGATCAAGGTGCATGGGTGGATAATATTTAGGGGGTTTCTATTTTCTATTCTCTTAGCACAATGATCATATAACAAGAACAAGGGTTTTAAATGATCAACATCTTTATTGAATAAAGAATCTCAATACTGAGTAAATATTTTTGTTAAATTAATAATCAACTTGACATGAAATATCATTTATTTTGGTTCTATGATTCTTTATTAATTTCCTTACACACATACACACTCACACACGCACACACACACACACACATATATATTCATTAGACATATAAATTATTATTCATGTTTTTTTGGATTATTAATTGAATCTAACAAAATAAAATTTGGGAATGGGTCTATCTAAAATTTATTCTATACCAGAAACCTTTAAGTGGTATCAAAGAGGTCACATTTAAATTTATATTTCATTATTTTTTTGATCAATATCATAATTATTTTTTAATATTTTTAATTTCAATTTTATTTCCTAATCTATTCAGTTATGATATTGAGTTAATTAAATATAATATGATAAATAATAGGATAATATAAGATTAATAATGCTTGGAGATTCCACTTATAGGTTCCAATGATCATGGTTATATAACTAGGTTACACACCATGTTTTATTGTTCAATCACACATGTATGTGGTTTCACTAATCATGACTTGATGTGTGGGGGTTCATTACATGGAGTTTAATTAAACAATGTTTTGACCTCTAGGGAAGAAAATGGTTTATAGGTTTACATGATTTCATGTTGTATAACCCCAACAATAAATGGTGATCATGTGGTCAATGAACACAATGTGCAATTAATACCTCTGTGGTGTAATTAACTACACACTACATATTAACTCCAAGGTATTCAACATGAAAAATCTATTACTACATAGTGTGTAACCCTTTCACAAGTTTTTTAACACATACATGTTCATGAGAAATACATGAAAGGTACCTAGGAATGAGTTTTGGACAACCATAGAGAATTTAACATTGTGTAGTCGATGCACATGCTACATAATTCCAACTTTTTTACATGGATTACATGCTAATCCAATCTGTACACCACATAAAATAATTATACAGAATGAAAATTATTTATGAAATTAAACCAAACTACATGATATATAACTAGAATACATAGAATTTGGAATAGTTTAAATAATATTAAATTAGTAATTATTTTCCATGTAAATTTTAGAACAACATGACGTGTGGTGACCATACACATCATCTATGTTACATGGGAACTTAAAGTGGTACACGTTGTATAGCTTTAACATGTTCACTTTGTTAATATATACAAATATAACTATGAAACTTGAAATGTTGAACTACATTCCATGTAAATATGTGACACATCATGTATGTTACATGACGTGGGACTATACTATACATGACCACATAAGATCCCGTGTAGTTCAAATGGATACATGCCATGTTGACTCCAATTACATGTCACATACTTAATTAATTTTAATAAAAATTTATTTATTTTAAAAACATATAGTGGATGAGAATATTATGTGTCTCTATAAATAATTTGATTAATAATTAATATTAGGAACAAATTAATTAGTAAGTTTATTAATTTTTAATTATATATAAATTTATGTTAATTGAATATAAAATTAGAAATTTATTCTTACACGTTTAAATGTGATGTTTTTGCATGTATGGGAATAATCATAATAAATATTTACTAATGTATGTGTTGGATTTGTATTTAATTTAATATTATTTAATTGATTTTTAAATGCAATAAAGTTTTATTAAATTAAAAATGATGGCCTACGTGTCATCCCTCCCACCCTTATTATGTAGGAACAATGTCTCCATGGATTATTTTATACATCCCATATCTCTAGTTCTATTTACTTGTGTGGGAGTAAAAAATTTAAAGGATAGAGATCCAAGGAGAGGAGGTTGTTTAAAACCATAGATAGGGGTGAAACCAACCCAGAAGATTCAATGGTAGATGGAGGAATACAGTAACTCAAGCCAAGACCAGATTAATGAGTTTCCACCTAGTTTTATAGGTTTATTTGTTATCTTGTTATTAAATAAACAATTAAAAATTTCATTATTGTGTAACTTTGATTTTTTTTAGGTTCATGGTTATCTATTTTATGTGATGATTGTTCATATGATGTTAAATGTGATCATATAAACTAAATATGATAACAAGAAAAATATGATAAAATAGAATAAATGGATTATATATAAATATTTTATAAAATGCATGGTTAATTAATTTTGTAAAATCTATATAATAATAAAAATTAATATAAAGGATAATATAATAAAATTTATTCATAATACAAAAGTCCCTCATGAAAATATTAAGCCATAAAATCCATCCACTACCTGATTAAGAATGAAACGATATAGCTATGTGTTGGTGTAGACCTCATCAAGATACTTACTTTTATTAGGGAGTTTATATTAAGGTTTTATTCCAATTTAACTACGTAGGAATAAATAGAAGTATCCCTCGCGATATTTGATGTTACTTAGAGGAAAATATTAAGGAAATACATGTTCATATTTCACGACCTAGGATTCCACTCAATGGATCAGGGATCCATAAGTTCGATGTTGGAAAGACCTCCTACCTATATACCTTGGAGTATTTGACCAGTCCCTCACTCGAGTTATTTGAAGTGAAATATAGATCCTTTCCACTAGAATATCCATAAAAAATGACTTTCTAAGTTCAATGGTGAGGGATATTGAGACATGATAAAATAATAGGAGACTAATAAGATAATTAAATTTATTTCATTTCAAATATTTTTGTAATCATATAAATTATTTAAGATATGATTTATTTTATTATATAAAAATGTAAAGTTATTTTACTCTGATTTCCCTACAATCTATTTTCATTAAAGACAACATCATAACTAAAAGACACATACAAGAGAAGAATAAATTTTTATTCATTATACTGTGGAAAAAAATAATTTTTGTGTGGTATAATGACTTTTTTTTTATCCTCATGATAAAGAGTTTAGTGAAGAAAATATGTTTTTCTCAACTTAAAACACTTAGATGATGTTATAGATATTTAGTGTTGGATTCTATCATCTATGTCTTCTAACCTCCATTATACACATGATAACATGGATTTATACAACTTGATCAAGTATCTCTATGATATTTATTATTATTGATCTAGGAAGGAGTAGTTTGAGATCCCCAAGTAATATTTTGGGTGAATTATTGGACAAGGAGTACTATAAGGACCTCACATGGTCAAGGTGGTTAGATACATTGAGCATCTAGAAATAGTATGGTTTAAGATACATGATGAATTATTCACTAATATCATACTTTCTTCACCCCCTTAGAGTGCCTACAACTTTGTTATGAATTTTATTATCAACAACATAGAGATGCCTCTCCCAGGTCTCCTCACTATGCTTTTTTAGGTAGATAAGGACATGAATAATGGGAATCCTTATATTATTAAGGTGTACAGGAGGAATGAAAAGGTGAAAGGAACAAATAATAACAATAATTATAAATATTTTTCATAAAACATGACTTAGAGAATGATGATCAAGGGTCCAGAAAGGGAGAAAATTTCCATCTATTTTTCATGTGGCAAGAAGGGCCACTGGAAGAAGGAATACATCACGAAAAATAATAAATGGGATGATTTAAGTGAATTATTTTTCAATTAAAATATTTGTATTTCTATAAATTGGATATTATATATATTTTTTAGTAATAATATTTGTGTTTTATTATAAGATCCCAATGAATTTAGAAACGGTTCATAAGTTGAGAATTGGATAAATTAATAATAACTGTGCAACTATTAGAAGATGAAACGTAAAGCCACAGAAAGATAACATGATCCAATGATTCTACAATATAGTATTTAGACCATTTTAAATATAACTCTTATATTAGTGTACTATAATATGGGAATTATTATCATCCTACTCACTAAAATAATTCACAATGCTCACAAACTTATGTATCAAACTCAAACAAAAACATTTATGGAAAATGTAATAAGAAAAGTAATTTGGTCACCTAAGATCACATGGTTTATAATTTCATCCTATGACCATGGGAGATAACATAAAATTATTATATTATTGAATGTTGAAAGGATTAAAAATAATTTAGATAAGGAGCCAATGTTACATATAAATTCAGTATAAGTTATAATAAACCATCCAGTAGTCCAACCTCTTGTTTTTAGTAGTACCCAACTAGTGAAACATGTTTCACTACCAAATTAATTTTTCATCTAAACCACCATTGTATTTGTAGAACCTTATATTATCTATATATCCACTACCTCATTGTTTTACCTAGTAAATCTATAGTTATATTCAATATCACCTCATAAAAATTTCACCACCTTTCAATAAATGAACTAGTGTTCTAGTGTAACCGCTATCACCACCTTAACATGGCCAAATTTAAATTATGAATTTCGTCATTCTAGTATGTTGAATCTTATAACCTGAAGAGGCATTAAAATCCAAAAAAATACCCCACTTGAATATTTTTAAATTTTATTTCATTGAAATTATCCAACACTTAGGAAAAAATAATCCCCCTTCCACATACATGTCGTTTTCTCCACAATCCTCCATTCACTCAGGTCCAACTATGGCATAATTATGACTCCAAAATTTATGTACTAAAACCTTCATGAGAATATCATACATATTTTTTTATCCCTTGATATTTTTATTAGATATAACACCTTATATTTCAATAGATTATATATGAAATATAATTAAAATTCAATGTATTTTTTTCTTTCATGAACCACTGTATTCCAGGTAGGGAGAATAAGAGTATGACTATATCAGAATAATAATCCTCCTTCGAGTGACATTCTAAGATCCATTATCTTACACATCAACCTAAATAACTACTTTCTATATTATATATATGTTTTATCGTAATTTATATGTAGAAAAGGAATCCATATGATTTAGTCATGACATAAAATTAACTTCTATTCCACCAAATGTACAGAAGAAGCCCATTTTTTTTGGGAATATAAATACCTAAAAAATCCAAATCCATGAATTCTTGTATTGGATTATCTATGAAAAAATAGACCATCATATCTTTAGATCATTTAAAATATCAAATAATCCACTTAAAAACTTTCTAATTCACCCTTATGGGGTTTGACATAAATTGAATTACTACTCCCACTGTAAAGGAATTCTTTTTCCACATACATATCATCACATACATCAATCTTCTAATAGTTAATTCATATAAAAATTTCACCATATATTGAGCTTATACTTATAATGATGGTTAATATACATTGGATAAATTGAAGTTCCTATAATGGGAGATTTATATAGACTTACATTGAGTAATTTACAAAATTTTAATGATCCTATAGATGTACTCTTTCTAGGATAACACCAACATACAAACATTTCTATCCATATATATTATAATACCCAATATTTTTTGTCTTGGAAAATATCTTTCATGTGAAATTATTTGGAAATTTACACTTCAAATATTGAATTTCTGAACTCTATAGACCCAAAAACAAATACTATAGCAACCCTAGACTTTTAAAGATATTATTACATGATTTTAATCATAATTAACAATACAATTACAATCCAAGGATCGTAATGTATAGTGTCTTCAGATTTTTTGTTATATAAAACTGAAAACATGGAAATAGAATAAAAATATATATTTTAATCATCCATAAAGATATTCTATATTAAATTGAGATCCTACATATTCCTAGGATAACCTGGGAAATAATGAACAAAAGGAAAGATCTAAAAAGACATGTAAGGGTATAAACATAGGAATAATTAAATGAAAATGGGTTAGTGGGCATAACATGATGAAATAAAAATGCATGAATCATAAATAAATATACATAATAATAACATGTAGATTATAGTGACATGTAATCATGGTCTCATAGGAATTTTAAGACAACACATAACATGAAATAATCATGATTCAAGGCTAACTTCCATGACCATTGCACCTGGTGGAAAAAGTCCCATAAAGGAATCAGGATTACTCCCTGCCCCAACATGACATCTCATGAGACTAAAAATCACCCAATTCAGTGGAGAACTATATGGGCACACCCATCATAACATTTTAATGAAAATTTGTGCAACATGTATAGTCAAGCATCAGGGTTACCCATGGAAAGAGTTGGATATCATAATCATATCGTAAGGCATTAAAAAGAGAATATCATAATGGAGTAAATAGAAGAATGGATTTAAATCATAAATGGACATTAATAAGGTAAAATAGGAAAATATAATTATAATTTATGTTAATATGATTTGAAAAAAATATAAAAATAGTGTTTAAGAGTCATTAGAACTGAGACATTTTAGTGTCATTTAAAGAAAATATTAAAGGGTGTTTAAAGAGGAAAAAGAATATTTTTTTCATAAAAAAATTAGAAATGAAGCAAGATAGTTTTTTCACGTTAAAATGACTTATTTTATAAAAATAATGATGGGTTAATATATATTATAGAGTTCAATTAAAAATGGGTAAGAAATAGGGAAGTTCCCTTTAATTAGTCTTTCTTATCAGAGAGAATTGACAAATAAACTTTCTTAAAACATGTATTTTCCCATCAAAGAAGGATTATATATTCTGGATGCATGATTATAGAATATATACAAAAAATTTATCAAAATTATATAATAATAAATAAGAGTAACATTGGGTTAGATAGAGATAAAGCACAACAGGAATGAAAAATGGAGGTTTGTAAAGAATCCCTTACCTAATGTATGAAAGTGTTCTGCACTTCATCCCTATGTCTTGGATAATCAAATTAAATACATTAATTAATTAATTAATAACCTTTTATAAATTTATTTTTTTATTATAGTTTTATTATGTTCATTTATGGCATTTTTTATGGGTTATAAGATACAATTTAATCGTTTGGGAGTGTTCATTTCCTTGGTTTTTAGGATTCGTTCACTTGTATAAATTTATTAAAGATCATGTAAAACGAGAATAAATATCCATAATTGAAGTTAAAATTTATTAATGAACATAAATAATATTAAATAGTTATATAAGTCATTTTGTTATTAGGGGTGAGGATTAATCATCAGATAAAACGTTACTGATAATAATTAAGATTGTTTTTGTGGTTTTTATGATCTCACAAACTAGATTTGTTTCAATATTCATTATTATGTAATGAATCTTGTTTCATAACATAAAAAGAGTTATAAAATATATTTAAAAATATTTTCCAACCGTTATATTGATTTTATTTCCAACCATGATGGTGTAAAAGGAAAAATATAAACTTATCATCCTCATAGGTAATAAATCAACACCTCGCTGAAGATACATTCATTTTTAGAATAAAAGAAACAAGAGAGGAGAGTCGATGGTGGATTTTATAGTAAGATAATAAAATTATATTATATATAATAATATATTTTTCATGAATATTTGGACATATGAGGTGAGAAGAGTATAAGAAAAAAATAAAGTGATGAAAATAAAGAAAGAAAAAGAAGATTTTACCTCTTGAATTATTATCCTTGAGAACCTCATTATAGAAATTGGTTTTGGTCTTTTATTGAGATAAAAAACTCATAGACATAAAGAAGAGACACGAGAAGAGTATTGGGTAGAAATTGGACAATATTAAATGGTTAAAATGTGTGAGGAGAATATGTGGTGAGGGGTGTTATTTATAGTGGAGGAGAGAGTTTTTTTCTCAATATTTTATTCATTAGTTAATTATTTTTCCGTAAGACTATGAATATATTGAGAGTTATCAATAAATATTTAAAAATAATGAAGGGGAGTTTTATATTATGGTGATTAAATCAGCAGTGACTCAAGGAATAGTATAGTTAACTTATAATGTATATAAACAATAAATTATTGTATTTTACTATTAAAAAAATTCAAATACTTTAGAAAAATACCAACCATTTACCAAATCATTTGATGAAATTTATAATTAAAAAATGAACTCTATTTTGTGAAAATAAATTTATAAATATGAGAATATCATTTTTTAATTAAAATAATCATTTACTTGTAAAATACCATTTTTAATATTATAACTGATTTTATAAAATTTTGAAAATTTAATTAAGATCTCATAAAATTATATTATAACAATAAGAAAAAAATTAATTTATGAATACATTTTATGTTAATATATTTTATTTCAAAACACAATATTAATTATAAAATTGAAAATAATCAGTTATGTTTTATAAAAAATATCAACACCTAATTAATAATTTCTAAAATATTTTTTTACTTATACTATGATATAATTATATACATATTTTCATTTACAAGATGACTAGATTTTATTTATGCTTTAATTGTTGATTTTAATATTATATTGAATGATTTACTTTTCATAAGGGTTATATTACTACTCCAAAGGTGAGGTTACTATTCCATTGGTATATGTTTCTTAACTTCCAGAAATACCTCTTATTTTATTCATTATTAATTTATAACGTTTTTATTATTTTCTATACATATTTTTATGTGATTTATACTATATATAATAATTATAATAATGTAATTTCCATTGATATAATTATAGGTTGTTACATTATTCTCCCTTATGAAATTTCACCCTCGAAATTTCATTTTACAAAATATGGTGAAAAAGTGGGGGTAATAACCTTCGTTACTTAATCCGGTTCCCATGTCACCTCTTCATAGTTGTGGTTCCGCCATAGAAATTTGACCATTGAGTGGACTTTTTTGTTTAACTTTATCTCTAAATTCCATGATCTTCACCAATTTCTCCTCATAATAGAGATCATTCTCTAATTGTACCACCTATGAATTTAGTATATGAGAGGGATATGGTATGTAATTCCTCAAGAGGGATACATGAAATAAATCATGTACATAGGACATGGTTGGTGGAAGTGACAGTCAATAGGCCACAACTTCAACAAGATCCAGAATCATGAAGGGGATGATGTACTTGGTAATTAACTTTACTTTCCTCCCAAATCTAATGACCCACATCCATAGAGATATGTGGAGGAATACCATGTCTCCAACCTCAACCTCCAGGTCCCATCAATGAATGTTTTCATATCCCTTTTATCAAATTTGGGCTGCCATCATGTGCTGCTGAATGGTTTTATCCTTTTCAACCATTTCATTGACTATTTTAGATCCTAGAAGATTATGTTCACCAACTTCATCCAAATATGATAGTGTTCTATATATTTTCCCATAAAGGGATTCATATGGATTCATTTAGATGATCGATTGAAAAAAAATATTGTAATAGAATTTTACCAGAGGTGGATATTGGTCCCATCTCCATTTTATGTCCATAGAAAATGCTCTCAACATGTTTTGTAGTGTCTGAATAGTCTTCTTAGATTAGAAATTAGTTTGAGTATGATAGGCCATAATGAAGTTCCACTCAGTGTTCAAAGCATATTGGATACTTTTCTACATCTTGGATGTGAATTTTCAATTGTTATCTTATACAATAAATATTGGTACTCCATAGAGACCTACCACTTCTCTGATGTATATTCAAGCAAGTTCCTCCAGTGAGAAGTCCTTTCAAATTGGGATAAAGTGAGACATCTTTATATGATGATCCAAAATAACCCATATAGAATTGTTTCCTCTAGATGTATTTGGAAGTCCAGAAAAAAAGCCCATGGTGATGTTTTTACACATCTATGTTGGGTTGGGTAATGGTTGTATCATCCCCTTATATTTTTCCTTTCATCTTTCACTTGTGGATATACCAAGCACTTAAATGTATATTCCACAATCTCTTTCCTGATATTTATCCTCCAATAGTTCTCTCATATATCTTGATACATATTTACGCTATGTGGATGAATAAAGAAGGTTGAGCTATGTGAATCATTGATAAGATCCTTCTTTATCTCTAGATTGGATGGTATACATTGTCCTAACCCAAATATCATGGCACATTCCTCATCCATTTTGAACTTTGAGGATTTTACATTTTTTATATCTTCAACCTTTTCTTGAACATACATATAATTTATAATCAGTATATATTTCACACTTATCCCCATATAGATATTTTTTTAAAGAAGGTAGTGTCTCGGTCAAAGGCAAAGAAAAAATTTATTAAATAGAAGAAAAGAAGTTACATGAGTTTGAAGTAAGGAATATTATTACAATATTTATCATAGAGAGGGAGAACATCAACAGGTAGGTCATCCGACCAGGTTATATCCAAGTTGACTCCCTTGTTAGAAAGTTCATCTAAAACCATGTTCTCCTCATGAAAGGCTTGAGTGACAATGTATTTTATCTCCATAAGCGAAGAAAGGAAGCTCATCCAAGGGGTAGTAAGCGACTAAGAAAGGTGCACCACACCATTCCAAACAGTGTGGACAATAGTGGTCGAATAAATATAATCCCAAATATTGTTCCAACCCTTTTTATTGGAAAAATAAACAGCATGGATCACGTTCATCATTTGAGCTTCCAGAGACGGGGTTGTTCCTCAAATGGTAAAAAATAATTTGTGACATTATCCAAAAAAATCAATGAAAATGGCACCACAACCCACAGGTTTTCGGTTTCCCACCTCAAAAGTGTGTCTTGGTTTTTTTAGAGACCATTAATATGAATTCGATAAATAATCTTAAAGTCACCAATGATGTTTTCACAATTAGATTTTTGAATCGAGGAAAAATCCCTTATGGCAATGAGAATCCTTGTCCAAACTGCATTAAGATTGAATGAGTAATTATTGTAGATAATAGCATTTCTATCATACCAGATCACATGAAGAAGCTTAAAAAAATCCATTAAGAAGAGATTATTTATTTTTTGAGAGGTTTTGAGATCCACACAACAATTTAATTGGGAAACGATAGAGTCAAGGAGTAACCATCAATATTAAAAAATGTCAGTAATATAATTCCAATGGGATGAAGCAGTAGGAAAAAAATAAATCGATGGTTAGTATCTCCACTATGCTGGTTACAAAAATGACACTTAGGGCATATTTGGATCCCAAAATATTGAATACAAACCTCAGTGGGAATAAAGTTGTGTGAAATATTCCAAACAAGAGTAAATATCAAAGGTTTAATCCATGGTTTGTCAAAGGATTTCAACCAACAAAAATTAAGCACAGATTTGAAAATGATTTACTTTAAAAAACTTTTTGAATCAAGGATACCATTATGAGTATGATCCCAAATAATGAAGTCATCATAATTAGATTAGGAATAATTTTCTATAATATGATTGATGTTATCAAAAATGTTAAAGTTATGAGATTGAATAACATCCTTTATAGTATTTTCGGTGTTTTAGAAAATATAATTATGAGGCAACATAAAGATTAGAGGGGTTTCAGTTCAGTTGTCTAGCCAAAAATTCATGGAATGATCTGTTCTAACCATCCATATAGAGTTATTCAAGATGTTGTCAAAGGAATGTATAATGGATGCCTAGATGAAGGAGTTAATGTAATTCAAATTTCCCTTCTTTAACTTTTTAAGGAATATTTTTTAATAAATGAAATAATGTCAGAGTTATTATGAATAAACCTCCAAGTGAGTCTAGCATTAAGGGAATCATTTAATAACTTAATATTTTTTTTTCTATGACCACCCTTCTTTAAAGGTTTGCAACAAGTAGCCAATGGAACAATGAAAAGCTTCCATACCAGAATACTGCCAGTCCAAATTTTTTTTGATGTAATAATTAATTTTCATAAGGAGACCTGGAGGCCATTTTTAAACCATCAGTGTGTAGACCATTTTTGAGACAACAGAATATTTCACTACGCTAATCCTCCCAACCATAGAGAGGGATTTACCCTTCTAGGAGGACCGTTTATTGATGAACTGGTCAACCACAGCGGAAAAGTAAATGGATTTAGGCCTTCCCAAAAAATTGAGAACTCTAAGATAGGTAAAAGGGAAGGAACATTTTATGATACCAAAATTATTGAAGATATTATTTTTTCTATCTGAAGAAATAATATTTAAAAAGTAAACAATGGATTTTCTTCAGCTTAAATATTGACAAGTGATTTCTTCATAATGGGACAAAGTAGTTTTTAAAATTTTAATATTTCTTTAATCCAATTGTAAAAATAGGATAATGTGCTCAGCATATAAAATATGAGTAGGCACATTTAGATTTCTAGCAACCTGTATGGGTTTAAGTTTATTTTGATCCCAAGGCGAGTGAGAAATCTACTTAAGTAATATTTTATAATAGAAATTTATAGATCTCTATTATAGATGTTGTACTAGGCCACTCTTTGATTGATATTATCTTGGTAGGATCTACAAATATTTCGTTTCTAGTGATAAAATTCCCTAAGAATGATACTTATTGCATCCAAAACTCATATTTATTATACATTGAATAAATTTTTTCCCTTCAGAATGTCTTCAACAGAGTATTCAAACACTCATCATGTTCCTCTATACTTTTGGAGTATATCAGAATATCATCAATAAAGTCTATCACAAATTTTTATAGGTAATATCTAAAGAATCTATTAATTAAATACTTGAAAATTGCTTGAGAATTAGAGAGATCTAAGGGAATCAATATGAAATCATAGTTTCCATTCCTTGTTCAAATGAAATTCTTGGGAATATCATCCTTTATCACCTTTAATTTGTGATATACCAACCTAATGTCCACCTGATAGAAATAATTGGCCCCATATAGTTGATAAAATAATTTATCTATCCATGGAAGGGGATGATTTTTCTTTATCATTATTTTATTGATATCACAATAATCAATAAATTTTTTCATTTGTCCATAATTATTTTTGATGAAGAGGAACGACATACCCCATGATAAAGCACTTAGGTGTATAAAACCCTTGTCTAGATTCTATTGTAATTGCTTATTTAGTTCTTCCAACTCAACGATATCCATTCTAAATTTTTCTTTGATATAAGAAAATATCCAAGAATAATTTCAATTGAGAAATCAACCTCTTGGGCAAAAAGAAGACTAAGTAATATTCAGGGAACAAATAAGTATAGTTCCTCACAATTGGCATATCTTCGAGCATGATCCCCTCATTTGTATTAATGGTTTGAGTTAGATATTATTTATCCTCAGGTGATAATATCCACAATTGAGACAATTATGATGATGGAGATTCATCCTTACACTTGTACAAAATGCTAGTATACCTCAAGATGTGAAGAGTGATCTCCATTTCCCGACATTTGATATTATATTTTTATAAAGATAGAGAATCCATGCCCAATATAGAATAAAACACTACCAAAGGAAGAAAGTCAAGATTTTATAAGAGGTTCACTCAAAAAAATTAACCAAATATGATTTTTATAAGTTAGATTCAACAATTTCCCCATTTTCTATTATCATAGATAATTGAACCTCCATATTTTTTGGTGGTGTTTGAATAGTTTTACTAAACTTTCCATATATTCAATAAAGCGTAGAACTAGAATCAAATAGTATGTTTTCTATTATTGAATAAATAATCACAAAATCATTTTTGGGTTCCACCTCAATAGTAGTGATATCATATTCCATTCCTTCTTGCTTTAGAGGTTGTTACTATCGATGACCTCCAACAACCATTGGATTAGGGCAATGGATTTCATAATGACTATGTTCCTTGAAGTTCAGAAACTGTACTATAGGCTGAGTGTTGATCTAGAGCTTATTTTATTCTTCACATTAATGGGATTATTCATATCCCATTGGTAGTTATTATATATATTCATCGCTCTTCCTCATTTGAATCATCTATTGGTTCCCTTTAAGTAGTTTTCAGGATACTTCTTCCCACAATTTTGACATGTGGGATGTTGGGTCTTCTTTCGATAATGTGATTTATTTGTTGATCCACCCATATTAAAATCCATTTTCTTCTTTTTATCTTGAGGCCCATGAGATTACTGAGAGTATCTTATCTACATTTCATCCTTAAGGGAAAAATGGAAAATCTTCTCATAGGTATCAATGTCTTGAATCACCAATGTATTTCATTGAATCATATTAACTCCTATAAAGAATAGATCCACCTTAATTCTAGTGTTCATGAATAATCTAGAGGAATATATTGAAATCCATGTGATTGTTTCCTCATATTCCCTGATAGGATCGTATTCCTTTAACTTTAGTATGAAGAATTCCCTATCTATCTTAAAATGGAGGTTTTAGGGAAAATATTTATTGAAAAATATTTTCTATAATTCCACCCAATACATGGAATTAATTTCCTCCTTGGACATTATTTTAATGATCAGTGTCCACCAATGATAATCATACCCATCAAAACAATATACCACCAACATAACTTTATCTTCTTCTAAGCACTAGAAGATAAATAATATATTCTCAATGGAGTTAATCCATTGTTCCGTGATGATAGGATCAGAAGATCCACTAATTATGGGGGTAATTTTCACCAAAAGGTATTCAACCATAAGTTTCTCTTTATTAGGATTAGGAGGTAATTCCACATGACTCATGTTACTATTCATTACTTGATCCAATTCA
Source organism: Viscum album (assembly GCA_963277665.1). Classification (NCBI taxonomy): domain Eukaryota; kingdom Viridiplantae; phylum Streptophyta; class Magnoliopsida; order Santalales; family Viscaceae; genus Viscum; species Viscum album. The sequence goes on along the minus strand of OY728164.1, from coordinate 1,402,978,310 downwards.
TCAAGCACTGTCATGAATTTTTGGACACCCATTCCCATTATATTTCACATATCATTAAGTAAATCATCACATTTCATATAACATTGATTGTGGACACATGTTATTCTATCTCCATCCATTAACTAAGAAAACTAATGTACAATTAGGGGGGGTTGAATACTCATCTAATAATCATATAAAAAAATTGAACATATAAGGATAAACTTATAAATGAAAATTATATTCAAACTTTTGTTACACTTATTTTCAATATAGGATATCTATGGTGATAGAATTATCCCTAGGGTTATTACTAAATTTATCTTTTCCTAATATCCAAAGATAACTAGACATTCAACTGATACCAACTATATTTACCCTAGCCTTTTACCCATATTATTACTTTATTTTAAGAATATTTAACCATAAAATTACAAGATAAAGATCATAAAGTATAGTTTATTTGGATGATTAGGTACATAAAACTAAAAACATGAAAATAGTATAAGGTATATTTATTTTAGTCATCCATAAATAGATCATATATTCCATTTATCTCCTATTTCTACATAGGATAACCTGAGGAATACATGAACAAAATGGATGATCTAAAAAGCCTAGTAATGGTATAAACATATGATTAAAGAAAAGAACATGGGTTATAAGGAATAACATGATGAAAAAAAATGAATGAATCAAGAATAACCAAAATTAAGAATATAATGTAGATCATGGGAACATGTAATCATGGTTTCATAAGAATATGGAAACAACACATAACATTACATAAACATGAGTCAAGGATATCTTCTAAGACAACTACACATGGAAGAGAAAATCACATAAAGGAATAAAGTTTAATCCCTATTCCAACATGACGTCTCATGATACTAAAAATTACACAGTTCAGTGGAGTGATATCTAGGTGCACCCATTTTAACATGTTCGTTCATATGTGATCCAGATTAAGAATCAAGCATAAGGGTTACCCATGTCATGAATTGCGTATCATAATCATGTTGTAAGGAATAATAGAAGGGAATATCATACTGGTATCCATAAAATATTGGATATAAATCACACATGGAAATTAATAAGGTAAAATAGGTATAGATCAAGATATGTGGTTCCTATCTGAAGTGAAAAAAATGTAAAAAGAGTTGTTAAGAGACATTAGAAATGAAACATTTTAGTGCTGTTTAAGGAAAATATTATAGAGAATTTGAAGAGGAAAATACTTATTTGTTTTCATAAAACAATAAATAAACAAACATATATTTTCATTAAGAAATGAGTTATTTTATAAAAAATAGAAACTTTTAAAAAAATTATCAAGTTCACTTAAAATGGGAATGAAATCTGGAAGTTCCCTTTAATTAGGCTTGCTTATTGGAAGGATTCAAGAAGAGAGCTTTTTTAAAACATGCATTTCCCCATAAAATAAGGATGATATGATCTTAATACATGATTTTGGAACATATAAATAGAATTTATAAGAATTATCTAGAAATAAAGAAGAGTTAAATTTGGGTGGAAAGGGAGAAAATACTCGAAGGAAAAACTGTTGTTCAGAAGGAATCCCATACTTTATGTACAAAAGTGTTCTGTATTTGATCAAAAATTCTGGTATAATCAAATTAAATACATTAATTGATTAATTCAAAAACTTCTATTCATGTATTTTATTTAGTATACTTTTATAAATTTCATTTATAGACTTTTTATCAGTTATTGCATAAAATTTTATCGTTTGGGAGTATTTGTTTCCTTGATTTTCATGATTGTTTCACTTGTATAAATGTATAAAAGATCATGTAAAATAAAAATAGATAAATATAATTAATGTTAAATTTTATTAATTAAAATCTATAAGATTATATATTTATATAATTTATTGGGTTATTTGGGGTGAGGATGAATCATTAAATAAGATGTTATTGATAATATTTTAGATTATTTTGGCAGTTTTCTTGATCATCACAAACTAGCTTTGTTTTATTATTCATTATTTTGTATAAAAGTTAGTTTCAGAACATAAAAATGGTTAAAATTAAATTACAAAAACCATAACAACCATTATAATGGTTTTATGTCCAGCCTTAAAGGCACCAAAGGAAAATGATAACTTTTCACCCTTGATGGCGATAAATCAACACCTTGCGGATGACATTTCAATTTTTAGAATAAAAGGAAGAGGATAAAAGACTTGAGGGTGTGTTTTTAATTAAAATAATAAAATTAATATATATATAATATACTTGAGTATCATCCATGTTTGGATAGAGTAGTTAAGGATAGTACAAGAAAATAAAATAAAGCGAAAATAAAATAAAGAAAGAAATTGTGGCTTTTACCTCTTGAATTATTCTCTTTGAGAACCTCCTTCGGGAAATTGGATTTGTTATTTTATTGAGATCAAAACATATATGACATGGGTAAGATACTTTAAATTATTATTATGTATAAATTGGAAAATTTGTAAGTATTAAGAGGAGTGAGGAGAAGAGGGGGTGACGGGTGATATTTATAGTGGAGGAGAGGAGTGTTTTCTCATTAGTTTATTTATTAGTTTATTATTTTTCCTAGAGACTATAAAGAGTTTTAACTTTATCACAAAATATATTAATTTAATGAGGGGTATATCTATATTATGGTTATTACATCATCAATGAGTCAAGTAATAGTGTATTTATCTTATAATGTATATATACCATAAATTATCATATTTCGGTACTCCCAAAAATTTTTAGTATTTTAGAAAAATTCAAAAAATTAACGCAAACCCTTTTTAATTTATAGAATTCAGAAATAAGCTCCATTTTTAAAAGTACTTTTATAAATATGAGAAATTTAATTTTTTTTATTAAAATCATCAATTACTTAAAAAATACCAATATTAAAATTATAACTGATTTTATAACACTTTGAAAAGTAAATTAAGGTGTAGTAAAACTATCATATATCATAAAAAATATTAATTTATGAATAAATTTTATGAAAATAAGTTTTCTTTTAAGTAATTATATTAATTATAAACCTGAAAATAAACATTTATGTTTTATAAAATATATCCACACTTAATTAAACATTTCTAAAACATTTATTTACTTATGCTATGATATAATTATATCATATTTTAATTTATAAGACACCTAAAATTTATTTATATTTTCATTGGTGAGTTTACTATTCTATTGGATAGTTTACTATTCATAAGTGTTATATTACTACTCCAAAGGTTAAGTTACTATTACATTATTATAGATTTATTAACTTCTATAAATACCTCATATTTAATTCATTCTTAATTTATAATGTTTTTATTATGTTCTGTATGTGATATTATATGTTTTATACTATATAGAATAATTATAATAAGGGAATTTCCATTTATATAATTATGGGTTGTTACATTTTATATCCATATATAATGAGAGTATGATTTAAATTCTATTATCCAATGATATATGATAACAACAATGATCATAGTTTCATCACATGAATCCTCCTGTATTCATGAAAGTTTAAAACTTTTGGTTATATTGTTGAGGTTCCTTTTTAAAGTTGTAAATTATTCACTTCATCTTACAAGAAGTTCCATCCTTCTTATGGTCTTCATAAAACTTAGACTAATTCATGTATATTTTCTCCTCCAAGTGTCCACAAAAAAGATAATCATAATATCCATTTTATTCCAAGTCAGATCCTCAAAATCAATTGTACTCTACACTATCTGGATGGTATTACTCTTAGCTACTAGGGAACATATTTTTGAGACATATATTCCTTTCTTCTATTGGAACCCCTTCACCAAAAACCATACCTTTTATCATATACTTTCATCAGAATACCCCTTTATATAGAAAACCCATTTGTTCTCATGTTCCCATTTTCCTTATATTCATTTAACCAAATACCATGTTCAATTTAACTACATTGAATTCATTTCTTCCTCTATGGATGAATTGCACTATTTCAAGTCATTTAGTTTCACTTCATATTTTTAAATTTGGGTTCCATAGTATCCATTTGAAGTATGATGTTTTTATCATCCCCATACATTTTGACTAGTCATCTAACTCTATTAGATCTTCTCAAATTTGATTAAGAATCTTATATTTCTAGTGAAATTATTTCTAATGCCCCAAATTCTGGTGAAAAGACTATCAATTTATCAAACTATAGATCTTTCACTTATGGTTCAGTAGATCTCAATCACTCTATAATATCTACCACTATCAAATTTCTAGTGTACCTTCACTAATATCCATTATAATTTGAATTTGTGACTTTCTAATGATTTTATCCAGATCAAATTTGTCTTGAACAATTGGATTCTTCCCCTCAATTTCTGATTCTATTGAGTTCCTATACATATATAGAATCTTATCATTTGAAGATATCATCTCTACTTTTTATGGATTGATACTTGTTATCATCCCACAGTCTCAAACAACAATATTTATTTCTATATCCTCTAAGAAAACAATATTTATACTTTTTATCTATCTTTTTTTTATAATTTTCATCAAAAATAGAAAACAATAGACTTATGAAAAACTCAAGGTGATAAACTTTAGGCAACATAATAGACCAATGATATTTTAGGAGACTCTATTCCATTGTAGAGTATGGATTTATTTTGACATGATATTCTAGCTTATAGATCACTTCCACCCAAATAGCCATGGTAATTTTGGAGTGCACACACATTTATCATTCCTTCTTAGTAAAAGTATAATTAATACTCGATGAAACACCCTTTTAATATATTATCCCAAGTATGATCCTCTCAAGTCTGAGCCCCTTCTTCCAATAGAATATTTAGAAGTGGTTACCTTTGTACTTTTTTACTCTATCTAATCTAAGCCATTTTATCTTCTTGACATTTTAAAATTCCTCTATTTCCTCTTATAGTACAATGTAGTGAAAACATCAAATTTATTCTTAGTAAATTACCACTATAACTTCCTTATACAATTATTGATGATAAATCAACCATGGAGTTTTTGATGATTTAGTTTGTTTGAATTTATTGTAAACATACTTAAAACTATTAAAATATGTTATTTGATGCTACTGAGATATTACTGGTTTTTTTGGATAAGTATTTTGAGTTTTTTGGAGATTTTTATAATTGATTTCCAAAAGATTGGGAGTTTTTTACAATAAAACTAGAATTTTCCTTAAAAAAAGGATTTATCCTACAAAAATCGACTTTAAGATAATTCAAGTAGGCATAATGTTTTTCTCATTGTGTTTGATAATTATGATAAATATAAAAGGCATTTATACTACGTGGGTCACCTGTAAGATAAATTTACTTTCACAAAGTCATTTTGATGTGTCCATAAGATATTTTTGATAAACGGGAATTAAATTTTATTATACACATAAAAGTATTGTGTTATTTAAGCTATCTATAAATCAATTCATTTATAAAGTGATGATTTGGCCCGATCATATGATAATTCACTTTATCTGAATATCAGGATTTCCAAAATTCTTGTATTCTAAAGATTTTTTTAAATAATATAATTCTTCACATGCTGTTCTTTATTGATCATATGTTAAAAAGATATTATGATTCATGGTGATAGTTAATATTCAAATTAAATGTGATTTTGGAAGAATAATATCATGATAAAGACCGAAATCATGATAGAAGTATGGATTGTTTTACAATTGTGAAAATGTAGAGTTTTTACAAATATATTAAAAGTGTGGATTTTTTGAAGAATTAAATCATGATATTCTAATATCATAAGAGAATCTAAATCAACTACTGATCATCTAGGTTATATTTACTAAAGAGGAAGATATTAATTAATTATTTTATGATCTCATGCATGAATAGATCATCCTGAAGATGTTAAGTGGGATATCAATATACTACTATTATGTTCATACACATTTATTAATCAATGTATTCTTAGAACTAGATCCAAACATTGATAAAAAGGTATCCTAAAGAACATTGAATATATGATACATCCACGAGCAAGTAGAAAATCTTTATGGTTAGTGGTAATAGGGTAAAAATTTCAATTTATAAACTATTGTTGTAAAATTTTGTTGAGCCTAAGGGGTTCTTTGATAGTTGTTTTGAATTTCTTGAGTACAGATTTGGAGAAGAGGATATGATTAAGTATGTTGGATTTTTTTTTCAATATATAAATCACATTCTAATTGTTTTAAATTATACTAATCCATGTGAAATATTCTTAGTGTCTATATATCAATTTCAGAGTTCATGATTCATGGGAAATTGTAGGAGAAGTGGAGATGATACAATAGATGTTCTATGTTACATAGCGTGGAATCCATTAAAATAGGTCAGAATAAAATATATAATATGTTTACACACTATAAAAGAGGCTTTAATTGACATTCTTCATGTTTCAATGATGATCCACACTATATAGCTCAGATTGAATATTTTCAGTGGTTCTAAAATTTTGGTGACCTCTATGTCGTAGCCCTTCAACTACACCATATTCAAGAATGTATAAGATGGAATATGAAATAGTCAGAATACTATACCTCATAAATAAATCGGGTAGATTTTAGCGACTTTGTGGATTTGGGGATCTGTCTGTCGTAATGAGAATTCTATACCGTAGATCCTGACTTGATGGTTTTCAGTGGTTCTAAAAATTCTAGGACCTCCATGCTATAATCTTATAACCATGCCATAGTCAAGAGAATTCATAAAAGACTATTTCATAGTGACCGGTCCAATCTACAATGTTGAGTGAATGGATATCATGGGTTTGGAATATTTGGCGACCACTATATTGTACCCCCTTAGCCATGACACAAAAAATCATGGAAGTTATATATAATCTTCTAAAAACTAAATGGATGCACTGTGATCCCCTAGTTCATTACATATAAGGGTGTTGCTATGATGTTTTTAGGATTCAAGCTAATTTAGCTTCATCTGATGATGTTTTTGGTTATTTTAGTATATAATAACTACAAATTTCATATTGGATGATCAATATATTATTAATTGAGATCCAAATTATGAGTTTAAAAGAGGAGTTTAAAGAATTTTTTGGTTTTAATTTGATTTTAAATCTCAAATTCACACTAGAAGTGATGCTGTGTAAAAAGAGGATTGGATGAGATAAGTTATTGTATAGAGTAAATTGGGAGAAAAAGAAAAGAGGATTAAGTGAAGATAAAGAAGAAGTGTCTATGAATATTATAATAGAGTAAATATATTCTTCATGTATTTACATAGTTTGAGGAATAAGAGGAGAAGTACTACATCAATAATTGATGGATACGGTTGGAATAATTTATTTTTATTGATATAAAACTTTTTTTATTGATTCAATGTGATATGTCATATCACAATTGTTGGGAAAAGAATCCCTCAAGGTATCATTGAATCATTTTTTAGGTGATTGTGTTTGTGGGAAAAGTGGACATATGTGTTTTGATTGTCGATAAAGAAAACCACGAAATATAAATTTGTTGACAAATGGGATTTCATGGTGGAATGTCGAGTTCAAGGGCTATGGTTAACGATCCATGTTTGATTCAAGAACTTCAACAAAGGAATGGATAATTTGGAGGCGGTTCAAAATTAAAAAAGACAAGGTGATGCCATTTTACAGTGTTTACCAAATTTTTGGGCCTGAAAATCGACAAATGAAGAAAAGTGGTTTTTGGAAAATGGACTTGTGTGCCGTGTAGGAGAGAAAACTTGAGCTCCCTAGGTTTTTTAGGATCATAACATCAAAATAAGGAAAAGGGAGAAGGGTGAAAATGGTTTATGGTTGGTCACACAAGTGACTTGTGTACCGAGACCTGCGTGCCGAGACTTGCACGCCGAGACTTGCGCACCGAGCGGAGACTTTCACACCATCACGCAGGGTGTCCAAATGCCTATAAATAGAGGTCGACCCCACCTCATTTAGTAGAGTGTTCAAAAATTAGAATAATCAGAGCTTCCGTCACGTAGGCGTGGTGGTCACGCATGTGGTGTGTGGTCGTGCAAGTATAAGCTGCCTGCCAGGTGATAGTTGCACGCCAGGTGATATTTGTGCACCTAAGGTTGTTTGGGAAAGAAAGGAAGTTAGTCGCGCAAGTTGTGAGTTGAAGAAGAAGGCGTTGCACAAGTGGTTTGGGGATAATTGCGCACCAGATTTTGGAGAAGAGCCAAAGTTTTGGTTGCATGCCAATATTGGATTGGGCGTAAAAGGTTGTGAGTTACGCAAGTTCGGAGTTCAAGAAGGGTGTTTCAAACAAGTAGTTGAGGTGGAATTATTTGCCAGTTTTGAGTAGCATACCAATACTTGCGCGTTGGTTTAGAGAAGGGCACCAAGAATGGTTGGTTCATAGCAATGATTCAGGGCTGTGTGAATGCTAGAAGATTGCACGATACCTTTGTCGAAAAGTGAGATTCATCTATGGGTGAATGTTGGGCTTCAACAGAGCATCTACACAAAATGGAGGATGCGCTCATTAGTGATAATAAAGATACCTACAGGTCTATAAATTGCGAGTGGATTCTTTCTAGAGCAGTGAGAAATGGAAGAGAAAGAAGGTGATCCTCTCCACTGGTAGTGAGCCAGAGAGAGAGACTAAGGGAGTGACCCTTGGGAAAGCGGTGAGCCGAACCTAAAAATTTTAAAGGCAGTGAGCCTAAGAATAGAAGTGATCTATCCTGAAACTTGTAAATAGCAGTGTGCTTATAGTGAATTTGGTACATCGGCACATTGCCGGTGTATGCTCCTTGGACGTAGCCCAGTGAGAGTGAACCAAGTAAAAATTGATTTGTCCTACGCATGCTTTAATTCCTATTTTTATTGTACAACGGGAAAGATATAGAAGAGTGTTTTTCTTAACAGAAAAACAAGATTATAATGAGATTTAATTTTAAATTATTCATACCCTGATTCACCCCCCTCTTAGGGTATTCAGCCTTGTGGACCAAAAAATTGGTATCAAAGGGAAAGGTTGTTATTAGTTCTTATCTCAATGGAAGTCACCAATCATAAAGGGATTCCGAACATTGAAGGGAACAATTTTTAGCTATGGAAGAATCAGATGAAAAAATACTTCCGATATTTGGGAATGGATGTATTTATAGCAGCAATGCATGGCATAAAAACTGATATTAATAGTGGTGTATTATCAGAAGATAAACGTTGAAAGTTGGATGCAGATGCCAATGTAATTAATGACTTAGGGGGAGCCCTATAAAATAATATCTATACAAAGGTGATTTCATGAATAACATCACATTCCATGTGGGAAAATCTATTGAATATATATGAAGGGGATAAAAAGGCCAGAGCGGCAAAGCTGCAAGTGTTGTGGAACAAGTATGAAGATCAGAGAATGAACCTGAATGATTCTGTTGATGCATTATTTAACAGGGTAAATGTTGTAGTAGAAGACATGCGAGGCCATGGTGAAATTATTTAAGACATAAAAATTGTGAATAATATCTTGAGAAAACTTCCACCTCAATTCAATCCTAAAGTTTATGTTTTGGATGATAAAGATCCGAAAGAGATAACATTGGATAACCTGCATAGCACCCTTATTACATATGAAATGAGAAATGATGATAATGATGTTGTGGAAAAAGGGAAATCCAAAGAGGTGGAATTTAAGGCTATGAAGAAGATCACCATTGAAGATTATCAAGAGGAAGAAGAGACAAGTAACGTAATGTCATTCTTCTCCTCAAATCTTCAAATAGGAAAAGTAAAGTTCAAAGGGATACTTCCACTTGCTTGCATTAGATGTGGAAAAGTTGTTCATCTTTCCGCAAGGTGTCCCAAAAAGTTTTAAGAAGAAAATGATAAAGATGAAGTTGATATTTCCAAGAAGAAATCTTCAGCCTATGTGAAAGGGAAGAAATAGGTCAAGAAAAAATTTTTCAATAAGGAGAATCTTCTTTCACAAGAAATAGACAGTTCCGATGAGTCCAAGGTTGAAGATGTTGAGGAGATTGAAAATTGTATAGATAATGGAGAAAATACAATGGTTGATTTTGTTGTTAGTACTCAAGAAAAGGAAGAAACCAAATCTGATGAAGATGAAGAGGAATTTGAAGGAATAATAGATATGAAAGCAGAGTTAGAGGCTGCTCTTGAGGAGATAGATGTTTGGAGAGCCAAAACAAAGAAAGCTAACAAAGATGTTTGTGATGCCAAACTGTAAATGAAGTAGTAGGCAGAGGAGAAGTCTGAGTTGGTCGAAGAAATTGAGAAACTCAAGTTATTAACACTAGTGAGCTCAAAAACAGTTAGTGAGTATAAGCTCAAGATTGAAGAACAAAAAAGGGAAATCGATGGCTTGAATAGAAAAGTGAAAGATCAAGTCAAGTGTATCAACAAACGTGAAGAATAAGTGGTCAGTCTGCGATGGAAAATTAAGGATCAATAAAAACTCTTGACTCCCAATGTGATATCAGAAAAGCCAGTCATTCAGAAGACAAAAAAGAGGAAAGAGGAAGCAAGTAGTTCAGCAGGAAGGAAGCAATAATTGAGCTCAGATGTTAAGACTGATTCAGGGCCTGATCAGAAAAAAATGTATAAGGCCCCAGCCTTAAACCTTACTTAATCTTGAGTTATTACAAGATTACACATTGAGGATCTTTTCAGGTTTACAGTTTTATAGAATTAGGACATAATCATTACATCTCAAAATATTACAAAGTAGTCTCTTCTACTAAATTTCCATAAAATGAAAACTCTTAAAAAAGAAACATGTCTAGTTTAATGTTTTAGGTATCATGAATTTCCCTTGATCCCATCCTTGAACCTATTCCATGCTAAGCCCTGTGAAAAACATTTCAAAAACTTGGGATGAGCACAAAAACTCAGTAAGGGATACACAAAGAATAAAAAATGTTAGTTTATCAAAACAAAAAGTAAACCATGTATAATTTAACAAGGTAATTCTTTTCACCTTTATGAAGTAGTAAAAACTCTTCGCTAAATAAAATGTCATTACTTACCTTTTTGTAACCAAAGGATTACCATAAAACCCATATAAAGAACACATAACATATATAAAGGTAACTTTGGACATAAACATACTTAAGTGGAATAACAATACGGTCGACTCCCACACATATCACTAAATGGAATAGCCATACGACCAATTTCCATACATACTTAAAGGAATAGCCATACGACCGACTTCCATACCCAATGCATTGGAGGTTATAACGTAACCACTCGTCCTGGTATTCACGACACCACCCGTCATATGGTTTATAACGTAACCACCCGTTAAAATGTCCAAGTACCAATTTAAAATCATAAAACATAAAACCAATATAAAGGAATGATAACATTTCCACATCACAATATATCATAAAATAATCCTTTATCAAAACCATTTTCAAACCCATTTAAAACTTTTAATAAAGAGATTTTGAATCAAAGTGTCCCATACCACCTTGAAGCTTAAAATTTTAAACCATTAATATCCATATAAATAAATCCTTAATTTTTTTTGAAAACATGGATATTAATAAGAACAAATAATTAAAACATTTAAAATGACATTTTGGTTAAAGGGGTTTTACCAAAATTAGAGACAGTGAATACAATAATTGAGGAATAACATTTAGTCAGAACTTTATAATATCATGAGAATAAATGGATTCATGATATAATACTACAAAGGATAGTATATACACCAAATAAGAGTGAATTGGTGCATAACAACAATGAACCCTCAATAGAAATGTCAAATGTGATGAAATCCCTTATAAAGAAGGTATCCTTAAATTAAAGACAAATCATTCTCAAAAATATCTGTGAAAAATATAAATACACCCAATATAAGTGCATATTAAGTGTAAAACAATAAAAGGCCATTCACACATATTCAATGGATGACATATTCAATGACTACATGTTCAACCCAAAGAAATCGAAATTGGGTTAAAAGGTTCCCTTGACAGCCTAATGACTGCACATCAAAATGAGTTGATGAGATATAAAAAATGTATCTCATCACTTGGACATAAAATTTACATCAATAAGGATATATGAGAACATATCCCAACATAACAATATGTAAATTAAAAGTCCCAACAAAAGAAGTCTTTTAAAAAAATAGGAGGGTGAAAGGTTCCCTTACCGACTTGGGTATCTTTCAAAACATACACCCCATGAAACAAGGACAATAGATCATTGATGTAAATACTCATAAACGAAAGTATATTACACAAAGAGTATAATAATGGGCATTACATACACCACTCAATGGAATTTGTGGCAAATGTTGCAGAAATCTCATGAGAATAAAAGTGAGATGAAAAATCCCTTACGAAAATTCGGCAGCCTAACGGCGCCACTCAAAACTTCCAAAATGGATTGATGAGAGGAAATAGGGTATATCATCATATGAACATAATAATTAAAGTAGTAGTAATATAAATGAACATCCCAATCATAAGAAATATGAGCTTAAAGGGAATGACATAAAAGAGTGTACTTAAAAAGAAAGAGAGGTGTAGGATCCCTTACCTTGGGTCCGACTTGACTCGATCGTTCTTTAACGTCCTGAATAATAAACTTGAGTTAATTTATATTTTCTTAAGAACCTTTTTCAAGTTCATTATTCCTTTTATATCACTTATTTCCATGTTATAAACATTATGTAATCATTTAAATTAATAATGTTTGTTTTGTCGATATTTGGTTCTTAAGTCGAAAGTGGACTTCTTACAATTACATGTTGTTCGTGTGGTAAAAGGTTCTTTATATCCAGAATGACATTCCTGATTTGGATATCATATATATAATATATATCCAGCATATACATGTATTTATAATATTACATAATCATTTAGAGGTAAGAAATGAAATGCACTGTTCATGGAGACGGTAAGCCGTACGTACGCATGAACGCTACTTTCATTTCTTTGTCATATTAATGGAATTAAAACTAAATGAGAGGTATGTATATTTTAATTACAGAATTATATTCATCATTTAGATGTATCATTAATCATATATATCCATTATATACATGTACTTATAATAGTACATTACATTTGGGGATAAGAAATGAAATGCACCGTTCATGGAGACGGTAAGCCGTACGTACGGATGAACGCTACTTTCATTTCTATCTCATACTTTAATGGAAAGAAATAATAATTATATAGAGGTATATAATAGTTCCAGTATAACATCATATATAATAACATTAAATCTATCCTTTATATGTCCCACATATGGCATTAACGACACATCACTTTGAGGGGGCGGTAGTCCGCACTTCCTAAAATGAAGATATCGCGTATACCCATAATGGAATCCATAAAGGTAAGACACAAATGAAAAATACAGAAGAATAAGTAAAACATAAACATATTATATATCGTATATAAAAATAGTGACATCAAAATGGCCACCTTTGAAGGTGTTAAATGAGTATTGAAGAATCATCATTTCGGGAGGCAGAATTTCCCATCCATGGAAACCGTATGTTCTTTAACCATTTTATGTAGTTGTGTGAGAGTGTAGCTCGAATAAATCTTACAACAACATCCTAGTATATTGAAGATACTGGTGTTGTTACAAAAGAAGTAAATAAAAAGAGTTTAGGGGGTTGGAGAAGCAAAATAAAACAAATGAACATGAGAGAATGAATTACCTTTAAAAGTGTAACTCCTTTTGATTTGAGCATAAAGGCTTCCTTTGAAAGGTTCTTCCCAAAGAGAATCCTCTAGAATGAGGAGAGGGATGTGGAGAGAGTAAATGGGCAGGGTTTGGCCTAGTCAAAGGCTTGAGCAGTGTGTGAAATGAGGTAGAGGTGAGGGCCTTTTATAAGAGGAGAGGAGGGGCACTTTTGGAAAGTAAGAAATATTACTTTATTTGAAAAATGTGTTTCGGTATTAAAAGGTCCCAAATTGATATAATTAGTGTATAAGGTGATAAGGGTTCGAAATCCACCCATCCAATAAGTTTTGGACATGTGTAGTTCATAGATTTTACATTATCATTCCATTTTATTTAAATCGTCAAATAATGATGTCATCGCTGCATCATTATTATGTCATAAATAATTTATTTTATATTATGTATAAAAATTATAAAAAAATTACTATGATGTAGTAAATCTTTTTAGCTTTCCAATTACTATTTATAATCAAAATTTGGACTTGTGTAACCCCACTTAAAATCTGTTTTAGTAAAACAACTCATGTTTGTGTCAATTTAATTATAACATTAAATAAAAATATATTATTGTCATTTTCCAACTAAAGTGGCTCCATGGGGTCCCCAAGTTGGCCCATGGCTTGTCTTGGTCGGCCATGACTCACCCAATAGGTGTAGGACAAGTGTCAGGGTGTTTTCACATTCTTATAAAATCATTTTTACCTTAAACTACACTAATTACCTCTAATCGCGATTAGTGAAAAAAATTACTAGTCACCAAAAAAAATATTTTCATCCCATTGAACCACATTTTACATACTAATGACAACCATGTATGTCGGATTTTTAAAATTAAATACACATTAGTGGTAAACTTTCATTTAACTGAAAAATCAGTTTGCTTGATTACCACTTAGTGGTTTCACTATTCATCAAAAATTGGTGTTTTTCAAAAAAATACCAAAACTTCACCCTAAGCTATATTTGATATTCCGAATTCAAAAATGAAGTCCATTTTACAAAATTCAAAACATATTAGTCACATTAATTAATTTAATAATTAATTCCCACTGTCAGAGCAAATAGCGTGTTTTTATGAAACAATAAGTATCAAAAGATTGACACCAGTTTAAGTCTGATTTCAAAGTGAAATTAATTCCAACAACCACTATTGGATTTCATGGTAAAAATATTTTCTAATTTAACTTTAAAACCAATTCAAAAGATAATATAATCATATAAATAAATTAGATTAAAAAGTGGTTTTGAATTAAAATACAACATTTTACACTATTCATTAAAAAAATGAACTTTATCGAGAAGTTACCAAAAATATACACAAAGTAAATTTTGATGTCTCGATTATTAATAAGAGTTTTATTAGGACCAAAATAATGTTTAAGAGTGAACAAAACTATATTTAATTATGGTTCAACATCAAAAGGTTATAAGTGAACCTTTAGTGAAAACTAGGGCATATACGCCTAAAATTGAATTCTTTCCGTATTTTAAGCCTCTATCCTTTATTGGATAAATGTAAAAACATTTAAAAACATATATAATCATATTTTAGTTATTTCTATCCATTCCATCCCTTACAACGGCTATATGTTAACTACCATTTAAAATAATATTATTTTATTATTAGAGTGGAACGTAAGATTCCCAAGAAACTCGTTGCTGCGTGTTGGGTACGCCATCGAGCATAGCGTCCCCTTTAAAGTCATATCAATATTTTATTCACAAATATGGATAAATATTAAAATTTCATATTCTTTATTTACCTGGGGTGTTACAAAAAGTATATGAAAACTGTAGTCAGACCGAAAGCACCTATCCTGAGATTGAAGAATGGGTTGGGCACAAAGAAGAATTAGAATATTCACAGATCCCATGGGGAAACTCGTAGTGTAGAAGTAACCTGAAGGAATTCACATTATATGAGGTGTTATTGTTGTGGAAAGATGGGACATTCACAGTATGTGTGTTCCATAGCCATGATATTTCGAAGGGAACAAGAACAGAGGTGGAAGCCAAACAGAGAATGGTTTTCTAGAACATATTTCGAAGGACACTGTTTTTGGTGCAGTGTTTTTAGGTACATATCTAGGTACTACCCCTCAACCATACAGAGAAATGTGCCAAAGCAGAATCAAAACATTCACAAGCACCAGATCAATAAACCACCAGGTGAGTTAAAAATACAGAATAGATTTTCAGCTTTGTAAGATGAAGCTGGTCCATCATACTCTGAGAAAGAACAGAATTCTCAATCCATGCCGAGTGTGAAGGAAAAAATATGGACCAAGAAGAAGAATAATGAGAAGTTTGTGGTGGTAGAAATTGCACTTAAGGCATTAGATCACTCTGGTGTGTGGATCCTTAAAAGTGGTTGCACATCCCATATGATAGGTAATAAGGATCTCATTACAGGTATTAAATATGACAAAGAAGGTGTTTTCATGTTTGGGAACGACGAAGGGCTTAAGAATACTGGTTTTGGAACGGCTAAATTTGGGGGAAAAGAAATGAGATGTGCTAATATCTTGGTAGTAGAGGGCATCCGTCATAACTTGCTCAGTGTTAGTGAACAATGTGACTTTGGGCACTATATCCGATTTACCAAGAAGATATGTGTTGTGAAAGGAAAACATGGAGCAGTTGTTCTATAGGGAAAATGGAAAAATGGAAATCTTTACGTTGTAAGTGGGGAAGAAGTTATGTGTCTTTCATACAGAGAGGAAGAAAACAAGCTATGGCATAAGAGACTTGGTCATCTATGCCAACCATCTATGGAAGATCTTTTAATGTGTGATTCTACTAGAGAACTTCCCAAATTATCACATGATCGCACTAATATGTGCGATTCTTGACAATAAGGTAAGATCATCAGAAAGACATACAAGCCAAAGGAACAGAAATCAACCTAAGTGCTCGAATTGGTGCATGTTGTTGTTTGTGGACCTATCTCACCACGAGCCATAAATGGGAAAAGGTACTATGTCTTTTTCATTGATGATTATAGAAAAATGTCTTGGTTATTTGTCATAACCCATAAGTCATAAGTGTTTAATTGTATCAAGAAGTATAGGAGGGAATCAGAAAGGATGATTGGACTGAAAATTCTGAAGTTTCATACTGACAACGGTACAGAATTCACAAACAGTCAAGTGGAAGAATAGTTTGTGAAGAACGAGATAAGGCATCAAGTTTCATCAGTGAGAACTCCCCAATATAATGGAGTATTTGAATGGATAAATTGGATCATCAGAAACATGGCCAAAACAATTCTTATTGAAAAAGGACCTACCAGAGAAATTTTGGAAGGAAGCAGTTTTGACATCTGTCTATATTTTGAACAGGGTTCTGTTGTTTCTGAAAGAAGGGAATACTCCATATGAAATGTGGTATGGAAAGAAGCCAACAGTGAAATACTTTCGAATATTTAGAATTAAGTGCTTAATTCTCAACAAATAAATTCATAGGAAGTTTGAATCATGTGGAGATGAGGGAATATTTCTGGGATACTAAAGAAAAAGTAATGCATAAAAATGCTTTAACAAGAGGTTGAGAAAAGTAATTGAGAGAAATTAAGTCACTATTGTCGAAAATGAAGGGAATATTCAATAGTACAGTGAGTAGTTTCTTAATGAAAGAGATGAAGAGGAAAATAATAGATGAGGAGCAGAAGTGGCAGATGCTGACTCAAAGAAGACACTGATGATGAACAAGAAAGTGTCAAGTCTGTGTCTACAAGGAATCCAAAGAGTAGAGCTGAAATTGATAGCCAGAATATCATTGGTGATCAGCCAGCTCCAGTTCAGACAAGAAAAATGAAATCACTACAGCATACACCTTTCCTATCTCAGGTAGAGCCAAAATGCTTTACTGATTCAGCTAAAGATGAAAACTGGGTTCAGGCTATGAATGAAGAGCCTGATCAGATTGAGAAGAACTAGACATGAGAGATTGTTTCAAGACCTCTAGAAAATAATTTCATCGGGACTAAATTGGTATATCACAACAAGATTAATGAAGATGGAATAGTGGTTCGAAACAAATCACAACTAGTGTGCAATGGATACTCCCAAATAGAGGGAATAACTGTTGATGATACATTTGCACCGGTTGCACAGATAGAGGTAATCAGATTATTCCTAGACATTTTAGTGCAACAGAAGTTCAAAGTGTTCTAGATGGATGTCAAATCTGCATTCTTGAATGGGGTTCTATAAGAGGAAGTCTATATTAAGCAGCCAGATGGTTTTCTCATTCATGAGGATGAGAACAAGGTTTGCAGACTAAAGAAGGTGCTATATTGGTAGAAACAAGCCCCAAGGGCATGATACTCAAGGCTTGATCTTTACTTGAAGAAGCTTGGTTTCTAGCATGGGGGAGTTGATTACAATATCTATTTCAGCGATGACAGTAATCAATGGATTATGGTGTTGGTGTATGTCGATGACATAATATTTGGTGGATCAGATGAACCTCAGTGCAGACAGTTTTCCAATTTAATGAAAAATGAGTTTGAAATGTCAATGATTGGAGAGTTAAAAATTTTCCTTGGTCTACAGGTGACACAAGGAAGGAATGGAACATTCATTTCTCAATCCAAATATGCCAAAGAGGTTCTGAGAAGATTTGGAATGGAAAATTTAAAGGAAATGAAGACTCCGGTTGCTACCTGGATGAAATTCTCCAAAGATGATGATGGAAAGGAAGTTAATATCACAGAATACAAGAAAATAATTGGAAGTATATTATAATTAACTACAAAAAGGCCTGAAATTGTATTCTCTAAATGCCAAGAAACAATATATCAGAGTAATATCAAGGAAATCCACATGATTTTAGTGAAAAGAATACTTTGGTATATCCAGGGCACAATGGACTTCGTCTTGACATATACTGAAAAATCTCAAGTAGAGTTATTGGTATATACTAATGCATATGGGGCTGCTTCAACAGATGATAGGAGGTCAATGTTAGGAGGTGCATTCTATCTTGGTTGATTGAGTATTTCTTGGCTAAGCAAGAAGAAATATTGCATTTCATTGAGCACCGTGGAGGCTGAGTATATTGTGACCACTCAAGCATGCACATAGTTATTCTGGATGAAGCGGTAGCTTGAAGATATGGGAGTTGATGTGAAGTCTCCAATCAGAATCCAGTGTGATATCTCAAGTACTATAAATCTTAGCAAAAATACAGTTCATTACACAAGGACAAAGAACATTGAGATCAAATATCATTTCATCAAGGAGAAGGTGGATCAAGGGCTTGTGAAGTAGGAGTATGTGCCTATAGAGCTACATGCTACAGACATTCTGACAAAGACCTTACCCAAGGATGATTTTGAGATTAATCGACTGGCTCTGGGAGTTCAGTCGACGCCCCACACTTGAAAGAGTGTGGATGTGAAAAACCCCTCTCTCTGAGGAATTATGTGTTTTTCCCTAATGTGCTGATATGTGTTCTCTACTCTGTTACAGACTACAAAGGAGTGTACCTTGGGTTCATTTACAAAGGGGGAGAAAATAGTGATTTTTCAAGGGGGAGAAAATGTGGATATTTTAGAAATCATGACAGATATGTGGAGAAGCTGACATGTGCAGCAGCGAGATAGGGGGAGTAATGAGAAAGGGGGAGCGTATAAAATTTGATGATGCTAGAAGTGATCGATCAAAGAATAGACATCACGACCACTGAGGATCGTGATAAAAGTATAAGAGTGGTGTTGGAATATGGTAGGAATATTTCTAAATATTGGTATCAGCTTGGTGTCAATAGTGGGTGTTAGAGTTGAAGTGATTCATTGATGAACTTTTCATATACTCTTGTTTCTCAAGCCGAAAATTGCTCATGTGGGCTTAGAGTATGTGTTGAGTAAATCCTTGATCGCTATCAAAGTCACAATAGGAGAATGGTGGATGAAGAATTAACGATGTATCTTTTTATGGAAGAGTTTTCAACAAACCCAAAGGGGGATATTGTTGGGAACAAATCCCTCAAGGTATCATTGAAGCATTTTTGAGGTGATTGTGTTTGTTGACAATGTGGACATCTGTGTTGTGATTGATGACAAAGCAAACCATGACATACAAGTTTGTTGAAAAAGGGGATTTCATGGTGGCATGTCGAGTTCAAGGGATATGGTTAAAGATCCGTGTTTGATTCAAGAACTTCAACAAAGGAATGGATGATCTGGAGGTGGTTCAAAAAGAATAGAGATAAGGTGACACCGTTTTCCAGTGTTTGCCAAATTTTTGGGCCTGAAAATAGACAAATGAAGAAAAGTGGTTTTTAGAAAAGGGAATTGCGTGCTATGTACTTAAAGGATATGAAACATGTGCACCCTAGATTTTTCAGGAACAAAACATCAAAATAAGAAAAAGGGATAAGGGAACCCAAGTTTTATGGTTAGTCGTGCATGTGACTTGTGCGCCGAGACCTGCGCATAGAGACTTTCGCGCCGAGACTAGTACACCAAGGTGAGACTTTCACACCATTGCGTAGGGTGTCCAAATTACTATAAATAGATTTAGAACCATCCTCATTCAGTATAGAGTTAACCACTTAGAAAAATCAGATCTCCCGTCATGTAGGTGTGGTGGTCACGCAAGTGGTGTGTGGTCGTGCAAGTATAAGTTGTGCGCCAGGTGATAGTTGCGCACCAGGTGAAAATTGCGCTCTAGGTGATAGTTGCATGCCTAAGGTGGTTTAGGCAAGAAATTAAGTGAGTCACACAAGTTATGAGTTGAAGAAGAAGGAATCACACAAGTGGTTTGGTGACACTTGCACGCCAGATTTTGAAGAAGAGTGAAAGTTTTTAGATGTGCACCAATATTGGATTGGGCGCAAAAGGGTGTGAGTCACGCAAGTTTGGAGTTGAAGAAGGGTGTGTCGCACAAGTAGTTGAGGTGGAATTGTGCACCAGTTTTGACTTGCACACCGAGACATGCACGCTTTATTAGAGAAGGGCGCCAAGAATTGTTGGTTCCTGGCAGTGATTTAGGGCTGCGTGAAAGCTAGAAGATTATCCAATACCTTCGGTGAAAAGTGAGATTCATCTACTGGTAAAATTTGTGCTTCCACAGAGCATCTACACACAACATAGTATGCATTCATTAGTGATAATTAAGAGACCTACAGTTCTATAAACTGTGAGTGGATTCCTTCCAGAGAAGTGAGAAAAGGAAGAGAAAGAATGTGATCCTCTCCACTGGCAGTAAGCTAGAGAGAGAGACTAAGGGAGTGACCCTTGGGAAAGTAGTGAGCTGACCCTAAACCTTGTAAAGGCTGTAAGCCTGGGAATATAATTGATCTATCCTGAACCTTGTAAACAGAAGTGCGATTATAGTGAATTTGGTACATCGACACATTGCTAGTGTATTCTCCTTGGATGCATCCCAGTGAGGGTGAACCAAGTAAAAATTACTGTGTCCTGTGCATGCTTTACTTTCTATTTTTATTGTGAATCAGGAAAGGTAGAGAAGATTGTTTTTCTTAATAGTGAAACAAGATCAAAACAAGCTTTAATTTTAAATTAGTTATACCTTGATTCACCCCCCTCTCAGGGTATTCATCTTTGTGGACCTAACAAAAATATATAAAATTTATGTAATAAAATTTCAATGATAAACTCTTCTTGTTGTAAATACATGTTTAAACTAGTGGGTCATATGATCTTGTTGTAATATGAATCATGTTAAGGACTAGTCTTCTTAATTAAATAGGTGAACCTAATATGTTATTCCCTTATTAATTATCTGTGTGTTTCGAAAAAACTATTAAGATTCAATTTAACCAATGACAAATTTTGTTTCACAAAGAAAACATAAAAGAAGTATAATCATAGATTTAACCCCCTCTTAGTGATTCATCATTAATACAGAAGGTGCCTTTTCAAGTGGTATAAGAACAAAGGTTACCCTCATTAGGGATTTTCTCTATGAAGTTTGATAAGAATCCACTCTTTATTTGAATTAAATGTAACTGAATTCCTAGTATATGTCATATAAAATAACAATTTAGTGAATTTCAATGGGATTACCACTTTTTATGGAAAAAATTATCATATATGAAAGGATAGGAAGTTTCAGTACCTTTTTCCAATCAGTTTGGAATTTATTGGGGGTAAAACGGATTGGTTTCCACTTCATTCTTAGAAGGTTACTTTGATAGAGACATATATAAGGAATACTGAGAACTTTGATCATACAAGTAATGATATACTATCATCATCACCGAGGAATACTCTTCTCAAAGTGAGAGGTAGTAATACATCCAAATATATTTTTTATAAACATGTAAATATCTATAAAGGAAATAAGAAGATGAATCAGAATAAAATACAAAACTGATGACTGGAATATGAAGATATGAAATTGAAATAATATGAAAATTTAAATGACTTATTCATAAGAGTTATTGATATTCTGAGTACTATTAAGAGTTATAGTGATAAATTGAAAGATACTATAATGGTTGAGAAAGTAATTTATATATCTTAAAATAAGTTTCTTGATAAATCATTTTCTCTTGAATAAATGTATCCAAAAAAATTTCCTCAAGTTGATTTTCATATAATTATCATTACCTATGAGATGGAAAAATAATATTTCTTTAAGAAGTAGTGAAATTCTGAAAAAAAATATTTTAAGGCCTCAAATTAGGAGACATATAATAAGAATGTTAATGATGAAGATATTGATTATTCTAATAAAGATTTTGATTTGAGTAAAACATTTGATAAAATATGTCTCTAATATCTAAAAATATGAGAAGAGGAAAGGGAAGGTTTAAAGGGAACTTCCTTTAAAATTATTTAATTGTGGTTTAGTTGGAGATTTTTTTACAAATTTTCCAAATTTAATAGAATTTGGAGTCAGTGATAAAGAAGTAAAATCTCCAAGGAGATTATATAATAAGATATCATAAATATTTAAAAAATATGGGGTTATTATAAATATAAGAGGAAATATTTCACAAAATTTAGTAATGAAAATTTCTTATCAAAATTTGAAATTATTTATAATATTTATGAGGAAGAATAAATAGACATGTGATGAGTTTTTGATGAACAAAATATTTTTGTAATGGTGAATTAAAAATAATTCACCAAAGATATTTTTAGTGATGTTTAAAATAATGAATAAATTAAGGTGGAATCCTTACTAAAAAATAACTCAAGGAGTGTCTCGAAAATATCTCTAATTTGGAAAATAAGGTAAAAAATTTGAATAAGTAAAATCATTATTATATAAGAAATGAATAAATGCATATTAAAGGGAAATTAAAGTTGCATAATGAAGTTGATGAATTAAAAAAGGTTGTTATTGAACTAAATAATTCAAGAGTTAAGATAGAATGATTTAATGTGAAAGAAAAATATTTTTAGATTTAAAAAAGATTAATGAGTATAGAAAGAGAGCATGAAAAGTGATAGAAAAATTTCCAGAATGTTATTTATGATGTTAAGGAAAGATGAAGTAAAGAAAAGGCTCAATGATATTAGTATATATTTTTCAAAAATTAATAGAAAACAAGTATATTACTTGTTTTATATTTTATAATAATAATAAAATCAATAAGGATAAGTTTTTACAAAAAACATTCGATTTAATAGATTTTATAAATTCTAGGTGAATTTCCATTAATGAATACACTACTAAAAAATGTGGAAGTAAATAAGATAAAAAATAGTTTAATATGAAAAAAATAAATTTTCAAAATTCCACCAAAATTGTGGTTTTATACAAGATCCAAAATTAACTGTGGGATGGTAGTTGAAATACAATATCTCAATTTTTGGATATAATAATATTTATAAATGAGAATATGGTTATAAGGTTATTATTGAAATTATTTAAGTTCCTGTTATATTTAAAGGTTCCTTCTATTTAATTACAAACCAAATTATATTTTAATATGGTTTAGAAGATATAAATTGAGGGGGAATAATCACTCTCGAAATAAAAACTTGAAGTACCACATGTGAAATCTAAATTGAAAACTGAAAATAGATTTCAACTACTATAATATATTTGAAAATCATGAGAGAAACATGGTAATTTTAAAAAAGTGTGTATTGTTTTGTTACAATATCAAATGTTCTAAGGATATAATGCGATAATTATTATAATAAAAATGGGAAATCTAAATAAAAAGATATGGTTTGGGATTTTTTATAAAGCATCAAAAGAAGAATGTTTTTAGATTTTTGACTATAGTTTTTATTGTTATATGATATAATATATGAATCTAATCAATGATATTGATAAATATTAATAAGGCTATATGACCTTTGGAAATATTGGGCCACTCAAAATAAAATTTATTGGATCAAAATTGATTTATAAAGACAAATTAAAATCCAAAATCATGTTTTATGTTAAAGGAATGAAACACAATATTCTTAGTATGTCTTATCTATGTGATGAAAAGAAATATGGGATCTTTTAGAAAGTTGTTTTTATTGAAAAAATATTTAAATATGGATGTATATAGAAATAGGATATGAAATAAGAGGTAATTTGTTTCTTATTTTTGGTATAATAAATTATTATTATTAAATTATGAAAGAAGAAAATCAATTATGGCATTGCAGACATAGTCATCCTGCCCAAAGGAAAATGTGTAAGATATTTTATGGAAACAATTTTTGTGATGTTCCTAATTTTAAAATAAAAAGTAATTGGATTTGTTCAACTTTTCAAAAATGAAAAAGTGTGAAAACTCAAAAATATAACATGGTTGAAATAAAAACTACTCATACTTTAGATTTGATTCACTTTGACATTTTTTGTCCTATGAGGAAGTAGTAAACAAATGGAGATAAAAATTATATTTATTTTATTGAGGAATTTAAATTAATTAGAAGTATATGTTTACGAAACATAAATTATATACTTTAAAAAAATTTAAATGTTTCTGGAGGAGTATTGAAAAAGAGTGTTATTACCCTCTCAGGAATATTAGAACTGATAAAAGTTCTGAGTATACCATGAGAATATTTAATGAATATCATGAAAAAACTAAAATTAATCATGAAATGTGTGAACCATACACACCATAATTAAGTAGTGTGGATACGAAATTAATAGAATCTTTATGGTGGTGGCTATAACAATATTTCTATAGTGGGATACATCTCATTTTTTTCTAGTGGCAAGCCATTAGTGTAGGGGTTGAAATCCCAAATCATTATTATTATAGAAAAAACTTGGATATTCCCTATTATGAAATTCATTAATTGAAATATATTTGTTTTAAGTAACTTAAAATGTTTGGAAGCCCCACTATTATCACAATTAATGGTGAAAATCTAGGATAATTTGAAATAAGAGGTGTTGATGGTATCTTTCATGGTTCTACAAAAAAATATAAGAGGTTATAATTGTTACAACAAATTTATTGGGAAATGTTTTGATGTTATTGATGTGAAAGTGATGGAACACTAAAATAAAGTGAACTCTCATGAAGAATAGTGTTCCATAAGTGATGAAAATTAGTTTTTTTTGTAAAAATGAAAGGTGAAGCTTAAAACAATTGTGAGATTAATGAGGAATTTATTTGTGAAGAATTTGATTCATCAAATTAAACCGATTAAGAAAAATCTTGTTCAAATCATCCCTGATTGAGAAGTCTAGTTTAGGTCCAAAGTATCACTAGAATTCATGGAAAATAAATTCAAACTAGAAGAAATTTGAGGGAAAACTCATATATCTCATTTTTTTTCTCAAGCTAAACCAAAATATGTGAAGGAATAAATCAAACATCTAGAGTGGATTATTGTAATGAATTAATATTTAGATCAAATTGAAATGAATAAGACCAGGGAATTGCTACCCAAGCATAATAAAAATAACATTATTGTGTAAAAGTGGGAATTTTTAATGAATATGAATGTAAAAGGTGATGTACTGAGAAATAATGAAATATTGGTGTGTAAAGTCTATTTATTGGTTGAAGGAGATGACTTTGATGAAACCTTTTCACCAGTTTGAAGACTTAAAACCATAATAATTTTTTTCCATTACATCTTAACATAATCGCAATATATTTCAAATGGATGACAATTAATGTTTCCATAATTTTGAATTAGTAGAGGTAGTTTATATTAAACAAACCTATGGTTTATTTATTATTGAAGATGAGAATCATGATTTTATGTTAAATAAGTCTTTATATAATCTAAAATAAACCCCTAAATATTGGAATTCTAAGACTAAAAATTGCTCAAAGAAGCTAAATTTCAGAAAAAATAAAGGTAACAACAGGCTCAACATCAAAGATGAAAATGAGATATTTCTCATTATCATTATATATATAGATGATGTTATTTTTATATAAATAATTAAGGATTTTTTGATGAATTTTAAAAATATGTAAAAATATTTTTGAAATGTCAATGCATGTTAAGATGATATACATTCATGGCTTATAAATTTATCAAGAGAAAGATTATATTTTTCCACATCCAGAAAAACATGATAATAAAATTTTAAAAATATTTGGAATAGAGTATTTGAAGACAATTTATACACAAATATCTATTGTAAAGAAGATAAAAAAAGATGAAAACGAAAAGGAATTTGATCCAATAGAATTTAGAAAGTTGATTGGAATATTACATTAATTAATAGGTTCAAGAACATATATTGTATATGAGATTACACTTTCTGATGGGTATCAAAGTACATAAAAAGAGTCTCATTTTATGGTTGTAAAGAGAATACTTAGATACATCAAATGAAAAATAAATTTTCTGTTATAATTTGACAGAAAAGGGAATATTGATATGTTTGGTTATTTAGATGTGGATTGTGTTGGATGTGTAAGATGACATATAATCTAAAACTGGTAAAACATCATTTATAGGAACAAGATGTGTTTTTTTAATTTAAAAAATAAAAATAAATTTACCTTAATTATTGATAAGGATGTATATGTGGATAACAACCATAACGAAAAAAAACTTATATGGATAAAGACCCAACTAGAATATTTGAAAGCTGATGTGAAATTGATATTAATTTTGGGATGTGATAATAAAAGTGAAATTAAATTTCAAAAAATAGAGTTAAACGTAGAAGTTCCAAGAAAATTTATATAAAATATAATTTCATTAAATATCTATTAGATAATAATGAATTAATGTTAGAATTTGATTCTATCAAGGAGAAAATTGATGATTTGTTCACCAAGCCATTTTGAAGGAATCATTATAGAATTTGAGGTTGAAGTTAGTTTTCAACCACACTCTTTATAGGGATAAGGTATTATGATGTTTTCCTCTCTCTCATCTTGTATTTGGATATTATTTTAAAAGGTGGATAAAAATTGATAACATAAGTATTTTGTTTTTTTATCTTCTTGTTTCCTATCAAAGGGGGAGTATACAATATATGGGGAGTATCCATTGATATGTGTTACCTTTGGGGGAAGAATATATTTTGAGAGACTCATTTAAAGGGGTAAGTTATGAATTCAATATTTTTTTTAACTATTTTAAATATTTATTGTAAGTGTTTATAGAAGTATTTGAGATTTGAAAGAATTGTTGATGTGATAATAAAGTTCAATTTTGAGGTTGTGAAGTTCATGTTTAAGTTAGATTCATATGAATAACCATCTTATGGATAAAATGGTATTATTTATTCAATTTTAATGTATCCTACATTTTGTTCAGTCACGTCGGCTCAAAAGTATTTAATGACAATATATTGCTACATTTTTAGAGTTTAATATTGATTTATGTTCATTGGTTTTCAAAAAAACTTAAAGGGGGATATTGTTGACATCAAGATGTAATTTTATTGATATTATGATTCATGAAAGGAAATATTTGGATAATAGGATACAATTAATTATGTTTTATTTTTTGAAATACATAAATAATATTCTAACTGTTTTAAACTAGATTATTCCATGTAAAAAATTCTTAGTTTCTATATATGACATTCAGAGTTCCTGATGAATGTAGAATTGAAGGAGAAGTAGAGATTTTTTAGTAGAGGTTTCACACTACAATGTTTGAACTGATCCATATAAAATCTTGCTACACCATTAAATAATTGTTGATGTTGAATAAGAGACTTCAACTTATGTTATCCTCCCTATAGTGAAGGTACATGAAATAGAGATCATATTGAATAATTTCAATGGTTTTGTAATTTTGGTGTCCTCCATGGCACAACCTTTCTACTACACTATATTTATGAGTCTGTAAGATAGACTACACTAAATTTATAAGACCGTTCATTAAATAGAAGTAAGGTACATTTTAGGGAATCCGTGTATTTGGTTATCCAATGTTGTAGTGATTTTTCCATGCTGTAGAGATCATCTTGATGTATTTTGGTGGTTCATGAAATTTTGGGGCCTCCATAATAAAATTTTATGAGCACATTGTTGTGAAGGGAATTCATGAAGGAAAATACCGCCATCTTCAGTCCATTCCATAGGGTTAATTTGGATGTATTTTTCTGGTTCTAGAGATTTAGTGACCTCCACTTGATAACCCCTTGACCATGACACAATGAAGCATTACCGTTAAGTGTAAACTATGAAAAACCAAAAGGATTTTCCATAACCCACTAGTTTACACTATAAAAAGATGTTTCCAGTTAGTTTTGAGGGTTTATGCTGACTCGGATTCCTCAGATTAATTTGGTGGTTATTTTAGTCCATATTAACTACTACATTGAAATTGGATGATTATGATCATTCTAATAAATTTCAAAATCCTAAGTTTGAAAGAGGAGTTGAAATAAGTTTGTGCATTGAATTTTAATTTCAATTTAAAAATAAAACTAGAAGTATTTCTATATAAAAAATGAAACTATATGAGAAGAATTTTATATATACAGAAAATTATGAGAACAATAGAAGAGGAATAATTAAAGATGAAAAAAATAAGTGGTTGGGAATATTTGAACATAATGAAGATACCCTTCCTATATTTCCATAGGTGATAAAGAGGATATACACTTCATCCAAAATTTATGGCTATGTTTGGAAGGATTTATTATTATTGATGTCAAACATTTTTTTTTATTTTTTCAATGTAGGATGCACTATCATATTCATATGAATTGATGTAATATGAGTCCAAGGACAAAAACATTTTCTGTACCTTTATATTGAAACTAGTGGTTCATATGATCTCGATGGAATATGGATCATGCTATGGAGTAGTCTTATCATTTTGAGATGTGAACCTTATAAATATGTTTTCCCTTATTGTTTTTGTGTTTTTAACAATGATAAATATTCACTTTAACCAGTGACAAGATTTTTTTCAAAAAGAAAACATAAAAGATGTAGAATCACTGCTTGAACCCCTCTCAATAATTCCACAATGATCCAGGAGGATCATTTTAAAATTTCAAGGATTTCATAGACCCGTACATTGTAATAGAATTTAATATCTCATCAAAAGTCAATGATTAACACTTGACCTATCTTGTTAGAACTATTTTATTATTTATTATCAAGGTCTTAGAACCCAACCAAACCCTATAAGGATTTTACTTTCTCATTGAGGTCGAACCTTGAAAAATCCCATTGTAATTATTGATCATCAATTTTCTTGCATATGGGTGTGGAATATATTTTAAGAGTGAATCGTAATGATAAAATTTATAGGGGTTTAATTATAAAAGAATAGAATTTCTAAATAGATGCACTGATTCTCCCATGATACTACTATTTATCAGGTAAGGTATGGTAGGTTAGAGTATAATGAATAGTTTATGAGTTCTATTTTTTAATGGAGAAAATTTTCATGGTTGGAAAAATAAAATTATTACGTATATAATGTCATATGGTTTAGAGGTTAGTGATGCTAACACTATGGTATTTACACCCATTACAAATTATGGATCTATGTAATTTTATGACAAGGAAAACATTGATACTGATGAGAAAGCGTGGAATTATATATTTTCATCCTTGTTTGAGAAAGTTTACACTAAATGACCTAGGATAAATATATCCATAATGATATTTGAAAAAATAGATAATAAATATAAATAGAATATCAAGATCAAATATGAACATTAAATCTTTCAAGGGATACAATAGAATATTTCATAGTAGTTGAGTATGAAACTGTTGATGTCTATATCGCAATTGTTATGAAATTGTCAGTCATATCCGAGTATATAGAGAAAAAATAGAAGGTTCGACTATGGTGAAAATATTAATGGGGGATTTTCTAGAAAGTTTTTACCCAATTATTTTAGCCATTGGTGATAGGGATGATATTCCATTGAAGTGTTTCACGATAATCTCTTAAAATAGAAAATTATAAAAGTTCCCATTTTTAAGAATAATTTCACTCATGAAATATATTTTTAATCCATAAATAAATTAAAAATCAAATAAAAATATGTTTTTTTATCAAGTGACTCAAATGGAGATGATGAGAGTGAAAAAAATCTTAAGAATCTCATAGATCTCATTTCTAAAAGTCTCAATAAATGACATGGATAATACAATAAAAATTTCCTCTTAAATTATTTAGAAATGGAGGAATTAGGATGTCTTTTTTTAGATTATCCAAGATAGAAGAAAAAAAGAAATACAAGGACAAATAAGAATAATAGAAATTACAAATAAATTATAAAGAAAAATTTGGTTGATGCTATAATAAATCCAATAACGGGAGAAGGATGATGTATAAGAAAAATAAAAGAAGTTTGGTAAGTAATAATGAATATGATACATCCTTATCAAGTAGTGAATAAGAAGTAGAATTTACAAGAAGAGACACCAAGATTATTGAATATGTTGAAAATGAAGGATATAGTTTGTGCAATGAAGGAGAAGAAGAATAAAATGAAGCTTATATGATTCATTTGATAATAAAAGAACTTTAAATCTGTATTAGAAGGAACATTGGGATCATTAAGGGAGTTAAAAATTTTAATAATGAAGTTAAAATGCTAAATAATGTTGAAGATGTGTTTTATGGAAAAAAAATGAGTATACTAAGGAGATCATGTTTCTTAAAGTGAAAGTGGTTGAGAAAGAAAGAATTCTAAATAATCCAAATAAGAAAATGGAAACTCAAAAGAAAGAACATACAGTCGATTAATCAAGGTGTCTTATAGATTATAATAACCCTGGGAAAATAAATATTGATCATAATTTTTTTAATTAATGTTTATGTCATATCATAATGATCAGAAAAGTAGTGATAATTTTTAGAAAAATT
This sequence comes from Viscum album, assembly GCA_963277665.1. Taxonomy (NCBI): domain Eukaryota; kingdom Viridiplantae; phylum Streptophyta; class Magnoliopsida; order Santalales; family Viscaceae; genus Viscum; species Viscum album. Next base: position 1,402,947,452 of record OY728164.1, on the reverse strand, counting down.
CTACAACTACTAAATCTAAAAAATATAATTCTATATATTCGAATTATGGATAACCCACAAATAATTTCGGAAAAAACTGTGTTGAAAGAAATATCTATATAAATTTTAATTCAACCATGGTAGTAGATAATGATTACAAGATGATAGGTTCTTTATGACCACTAATTTTTTTTATAATTTCAACTAAAAAATTTATAATTTCAGGGTCATTCTTAACAACATTATGGTAAATTCAATTTTAAGGAATACTGCTGGTTATTTGGGACTTATAAACACAAGAAATATCTATTTTTTAAAAAAAAATTTATTCTTAAGAGCCAGAGATGACCAAAATATAGCGGGATCAACAAAGATAATAGAGGTAACCAAAATTTGAAAAGTAAAACCAAAAATATAAACTCATATATGATGTCTATCCAAAAAAATTTATTATCTTGAGGATATATATAGAATATGTGTCCATCTAGATCATCATTATGAATAATTCATGACCCTGATTCTAGGTTAATAACATCATATAACAAATAAGAGGAATAAATAGAAGGAAATGAAGGATGAGAGTTCAATTATTATTGAATTGGTTTTCAAGTCCAGTAAGGGGGGTAAGCCATTGATAATTAACAGTAGATACTCATCACACATTACATGAGATAAAAAAAATTAAAAATTTTAAAATAAATGAGGGTGGTACAAGGAAATTTGGAATGAAACCTCTATAAGGATCAAATGTATCAGAACACCTTAGATTGAATCCCGAAAGTTGAAATAAAAAATGTTTTATTTATTGATGGGATCAAACATAAGATAATAAGTACGGGAAAACTATGTGATTATGAGAATTATTTAATTATAAAGAGAAATATTTGTCTCATTAAATGTATTTAATATATTAGGAATATTAAATTAGGTTAATGAACTAATAGAAGTATTTTTCAGATTAAAGAATCAATATATTTTTATTAATTATGTTTAAAAGATAAAAAATAAGCTATGGAATAAAATGTTGGGTTATATAAATTATATAAATTTTATCACGATTTCGAAAGGTGATATTGTGATAAATTTACCCCTTCTAAAAAGAGAAAGCGAATATGTTTTGGGACAAGAAAAAAGGGAAAATCAATCAAGGTAAGAATAAAAGAGTTTGGATCTAGACCAATAAACCTCTTTATTTGATACATTTAGAACTTTGTGGACCCATAAGAAACAAATCCACTAAATGTTAACTCTATTTCATCACATTTATTAATAATTACAAAAGAATGAATAATGTGATGTTTATAAAACACAAGTTTTAGGAAGTGAATATGTTTAATAACATTAAAATAATATTTTAGAATGATTTAGGGATTATCATTAAGAAATTGAGATATGATAATGGAAAATAGTTTAGTATTAGATAATTTGAATCACATATTCAAAAACATGGGATAAATCATCGGTATAACACTATATACACACCCTTAAAAAATGGAGTTACTGATGGAAATAACAAGATACTTATTTCAATGGAAAGAACAATAATGGAAGAATATAGCCTCTCAATATTCTATTAGTGAGAAGTTATTTCTGAAACTATCCACATTAAGAATATATGTTTGGTAAAACCAAATTATAATATGCCTTTCAATTAAATACGGTTTAAAAGGAATCCCATTTCAGATTAGTTCATAATATTCAGTAGTCCATGTTTTATTAAAATTAATTAATCGACAATGGATAACTTCAATTAAAAGTCATAATAGGATATATTATTAGGATATCCTTCAAATGAATATAAATATATATGCTAGAACATGAGGTTGAAAAGATATTTAGAATATTTTTATAAAAAAATTATTTAAAACAATATTTTTCACAATTATCTTAATGAAGAAAATTTTGACTATGTATATACAAATAACAAGTAAAATTATAAAGAAGAATTGGGTGTAAAAGAATAAACTATAAAAAAATTTATTTTAGTTTAGTTATATTAGAATAGTTATGAGGAGGAGGTTATTGATAATGAAAAATATAAGCATCAAAAGCCCAAGAATCATGAAGATACAGAGAATATCATTTGAAATAAATCATCTCCAATAAAAACTAGATGGATACTATATTTTAAAAACCAAACATATTTAATCTCCAAAATTGATCAAATCAATAGAAAGATCATGAAAATTTAAATAATTTTTTGATTATAAGGATGATGAGATGAATTATATATAAAGAAATTATATATGGGATTATATTCTAACACCTAAATAACATATATAATTTAAATAATGGATTTTTAGGAACAGTATGGATGATTAGGGAAAGGTTGTTAGAAACATGGACAAACTTGTATATAAACATTATTCCTATTTTTAAAGAGTATATTTAAAAGGAAAATTTTCATTGGTTATAATATTATAGTCCATAAGAATGTTCACTTCCATATGACCATTTATACAATAAAAAATCTATTAGATGGATGCCAATTATGCCTTTTTGAATAGAGATCTAGAAGAAGAAGTGTATATTGAGAAACTTAATGGGTTTATGATTGATAATGATGGAATAAGGGATTTAAAATTGAAGAAGGATAATTTTTAATTTAAAAAGTCCTCTAGGGCGTAGTATTTAAGGCTAGAAAACTATTTAAAAGAGTTAAAATCCATCAAAGGAAAAGTGAATAACATTCTATATATCAACGATATTAAGAAAAGTAAACTTATTTTAATTTTTTATGTTGATGATATAATTTTTTCATGTGATAATATAAATTATTTTCAAGATTATGAAAATCAAATAAAGAAATAATTTGATATTTCTATGATGGGTGATATGAATTTTTTTTGATGTAATAAGTGATGTAAAAAAGAAATTCTGTCATCTCATCTCAGGATAAATATTCCAGATAGTTTTTGGAATAATTTTTTGATGTAGGAGTTATAACTACTGTCTACACCCATTCAAGTGGGGATGATATTATCTAAATATACTTAAGGAAAGAGTGTAAATAAAAGGTATTTCATTGGACTGATTATAATTTTTCTTTATCTCACAAACTTTATACCAAATATTTTCTCTTAGAATCTAGTTTTACTGAGTTAGAACTTTATGAAATAGAATCCAGTCACACTCATTACTAGAGAATCCTAAAATCTTACATCTATGAATTGTTGTTCTCAAATTATTTGGATGAAGGTAAAGATGGAAGATTTCAGTGTGAGAATTAAGAAACTACTCTGAATTCATTATTACAATCAACATTCTATAGAAATATCTATAATAATTATTCAACACTCAGAGTCCAAAAATATTTATATTAGATATTATTTCATTAAAGTGAAAGCATCTAAAAGGGAAATAAAACCGATGTTTATTCTCACTCTTGACCAGCTGGATGATATATTTTCTAAGGAAACCATTAAGAATAAGTTTTAATTTTTGAGGCAGAACATGATTGTTCATCCACTCCAATATCATTAAGAATATTTAGTAGCTTCATCCCCAGTGATCCATGGATTATATTGTTATAGGGGGATAAAAGGTGCACAAATCCTTACTTGAAATGTGACATTATTTTATTTTCAATTCAAATTAAATGGATATGTTTATTGTGAAAGTGGGAGTTATTTTAAGAGGTTATATAATGAATTAATAGGGATATAATCTTATTAATTAGATAAATTTTTTATTATCACTAAGATATGGAGTTATCTCAAAACACTAATATATTATATGTTGTGGTGTCATGGTTTTTATCTCTTAAAAAATGCTAAAATATTATGTTTCTCATGACCATTGATGAATTCTAAGAGAATTTATTTTATTTGGAATATTTTAATATAGTTTCTAAAAAATCCAAAAAAAGGAGATTAAATTACCCTTGAATATTTTGATGATGTAGTTTATTTTAATTTATTTTCAATATTCATTAAAATCTTTAAAGAAGTTATTCGATGATTTTGAGATGTTACTTTTTTTGTGAGAATTTTTCATAGTTGACTAGGGTTGGTTGGAAATGTATTTCCAATGGATAATTTATTTATTAAAGAAAAATAGAATTTTATTTTTGAAAAAGGAATTTACTCCATGTAGACCAATTTTACAATTATTTTCATATATAAAAATGTTTTTCTTAATGTTTAAATAATTATGATAAATTTTAAATGGATTAATCTTACGTGGATCACCCATAAGATATAATTACATTAACATACTGGATTTGAGGTGTTTGTAAGATAATTTAATGAAATGGAAATTAAATCACCATACATGTTTAAAATAATTAATTATATGTTTTTCTTATAAGTGAATCCATTTATTGAGTGATGATTTGTCCATATGATAAGATAATTCACATTAATTGATGATCAAGATTTACAAAATTCAATTATTCTGAAGATTGTTTTGAATTTGATGATTCTTCATAAAATTTTGTTCATTGATAATGTATCTCTATGTTACTGTGATTCATTTTGAGATCATTGAAATTAAGATGATTCTATGATGAGTTACATGTTGTAAGAATCATATCCATGTGGCAGTTCTATATGTTCTTATACACACATGGAGTTTTTTTATAAATTAATTAGAAGTGTGATTTTTGTGGAAATAAGATGATCTTGATATTGAAATATTAAAATATAATAATCATCTGATATCCTTAATGCTTTGAAATAAAATATTTTAAATCATTTTTTGAATGATTCTTAAGGAAAAGTAAAATCCATGGATTAGAAATCATAGTGAATCTAATCTTAATGGGAAATTTACATAATTATTATAGAAAAATATTTTTGAGTATTTATTAATGTATTTAAATGAGAATATAAAAAAGTAAATATAAATCCACTACTAATCATCTAGGAGCATACTTCTTGAGAGGTAGAAGTTTGATTCATGCATGTATGCTCTCAAATAGGAAAAGATCATCCTGGTGAAGGTGAGATGAAGATCGATCTGTTGTTACTGCATTCATAGATATCTAGAAGTCACAATCTTTCTATAACTAGATTTAATCCTTGATGAAACAACTTCTTTAGGAACTCTATTTATATGATTCATTTATGTTTAAGGAGTAAATATTCAATGGGTGTGGTACTAGTGTAAACGAAATCATTTTTCTATTATTGTAATGAATGTTAAAGGATGTTACATTCTCTTACATTGTACTAGACTTTCTACAGTTCACCAAGTGTCAAGGGAGAAATGTTCCCCACTCTTGTTATCATTGTTTTATTATTGTTCATCTAGGTCTTGATACCCAACCCAAGCTAGCATGTATTAAACTCTCTCATTCATACAAAACATTGTAAAATTATTTGTATTTATTGATCTTTTTTATGTGAATGATTAAGGTGGATATTTTAGGATTGAATCACAACTCTAATAATCTATGCGGTTTTAATTAAAAAGTAAATAATTTATAAAAACATCCCAATTAACCCCCATCTCAGTTGTTTAATTAATGATCTAGAACTTCATATGAATGTAATAAATTAAAGAGACCCTTGAAAAGACCAATTTGGGATTTTCCCTATAAATCTGAGTGAATAATCTCTAATATTCATGCTCTGTGATTCTAACCATTGAAATTGATAAACTCAATATTTTGTTTCTATAAAATTCCTCTCTCTCAACTTTTTATACTTTTAAGACTTATATTTAGAATTCCTTTACCAACATGAACCCTCATATTCTTTATACTAAGGTGATTGATTTTATAATTATAGACCTCAAGATCATACATGGCTGTACTTTCATCCATTTTATTTTATCTGATCTTCCGGTCAAATAAAAGGTCTTTTCCTTTACCCTTCATTCCATTACCATGGACCCTCACATAACTCTATAGATTTTTTTTTCAAAATTAATTACATATCCAATATCATCCTATTGTACAATAGAGATGAGTTTCTTCCAGTGACTTAGACTGTGTCTCACTTCCTAAAATCATAGGAAACACCCATTATTCATTCAAAGTTTTACATATCCTTTTCTGATCAGTTCAAAAGAACCATCATACACCAAATAATATTTCTCAAGGATTCTTATTCCATAGTTATTCATGAACCTATGATCTTATATTGAGTAGAAGGATTACCTAGATTAAAAAACCATTGAATCCATCAAAACATTAACATTGTTTAGTTGATTTTCAAATCCTAACATTTTATTAATGTAATTTGAACTTTGAGAGGCTATCCTTATAGTGAATTCTAAATAATTAATATAATTATTTTTAAGATATCCATTATTCCTACAGTTCTATAAAGTAATACCAATATCAATTAACCTTCCTCAAAATATCTCCCTAGACATGACTTTTGGTCATTAATGATTTCTTTTTTGAGGTGATAAATCACTTCCATTAACATTAAAATATTTTTAGAAAGGTAATCAGACCTCCCTTGTCCTGAGTTCCCAATTTAGGATAAAATTGTTGACATATTTGAACACCATATCATTCTTTATATAGGAATTATTAACTATATTAACCATAACATTTCAAGATTTTAGTAAATAAGAAAGTATTATGATTGCCCATATATCATCATAAAAAGTAACTTTAAACTCTTCAGGATAACCCTTGATCATGTTGAAGTCATTCACATAATCTTCTATTGACCTACCTTCTAAAAACATAAAAAAAATGTTTCATATTATAAACAACTTATTTAGTACAATAGGTTTCTCATGTATATTTGTTAGGACTGCTATCTATTCAATTATAGTATTCTTTTTACGGATGTTTAAGGCTGCACTTCCTGATGCTAAAATCTTAATAAAACCTATTGACTTCATAACAATATTTTCCAATTCACATATCTCTATATTTTTAGGGTTAAATCTAATTAATTCATCTTTGAAATATTTTTGATTAACGGTATCCTCAATCTACATTTTCTAGAAACTAATGTCCATCCCATTGAATTTATCAACCCTAAATTTTCATTATATGATAATCCTATCATAAAAGGAAATTAAAAACAAAATAAATCAATATAAAATTAATGATAGAGTGAATGCAAATCGAGTTTCTGGATTAATATAAACTACTAAGATATGATATAATTTTGTTGAGGAAATAAATACTAGTTATGAAACCACTGGAAGATGAAACCTCAAAACAAAAGTTTTTTAGGTTTAGTTCTATGTTATTCTGATCACAGTAATATATCTATGATTTTAGTGTACGAAAATATGGGTAACATTTCCACGCCACTCATTACACTAAGTCACACTTCTCACATACTGGCTTATAAAATTCATACACAAACATTCAAGGAAAAAAATAATAATAAAAGTAAATTGGGAACACAAGATTATGTGGTTCATAATTTCTCCCTACACCTATATGAGAACATTAAAAACACTTATATTACTAGAATTATAAAGGATTAAAAACAATATATATAGGTATCATTTTTTAAAATTATATTAATTATAATATATGATACATTTTCAATTATTCCCATGTATGTTTATAGAAGTACTCATCCAGTGAAATAGGTTTCACTATAAAATGATTTTTTGGCCAACCCACCGTTAGATTTGGTTAATCTCTAATTAAATGTAGTTACCCCAATTCAAATATTCACCTAGTAAACCTCAACTGGGATTCACCATGAACTCACCAAAAGTTATCTACATTCTGATAAATGAATCTATGTGCTGGAGTCTCTACTACTGTTGTGCCTCTGAAGTTCCTCCTTTCATTATTCTGAATCCAGTAACTCGAGTAAGATCTATAATATTAAAAGTGAGTCCATTATACTAGATTATAAAGAATCTAAACTTACATTAGAGGTTATCAAATACCATAGTCTCATATTTCAAACATGATTGATCTTGGTTTTAAAAAACAATAATTATATTCCCTGAGTTACTAGAAAAATATTTATATATCCAACATTGATGTTGATTTTTTATTTTGAGATTTTGGAATAAAAGTTACTAATTATACAAATATAATATATTTTATTTTATGTAACATTTAAATAATTTTATTTATGTGTTGTTATATGAAATCAAAGTATTGGAAATCCATAATGAATCTAGTTTTAATAACCAATAGCACACCCATTGGTAACATCAATGAATAGGTCATGTAAATTAAAATTGATTTAATAAATTATATCAAGATAGGAAGTTAGAGGAATTTTACCTAAAACTTCTTGGAATATATCACACCTTTTTACAATGAAAAGGTACCAAAGATCCATTCACTGGGAAGTGTGAAAAGGCGACATAGCTTCTTGAATTGGTTCATATAGATATGTGAAGACTACTTCCAATTGAATAAGGGATGTATACTCATACTTACTAACTATTTATAATGATTTTAGAATATATTTATACATATAATTAATTAGGTATAATTAAAAATACCTTTAATAAATTCTAGGAATAAAATAATGAATTTGAGAACCAACTTGGTATGAAGATGAAGAAACTCAACTTAGACTACATATGAGAATATCTTAACCAAAAAATCATTGATTACCTATGAAGGTTTGGAATTATATATCAATTCACTCATTATACACCATAATGTAATAATGCAAGTGAAAAGAGGAACCACACCTTATTAGATAGGGTGAGATCAATGGATATCCCGACAACTCTTCTATTGTCAACTTCAGTATAAACATTATAGATAACAATATACATGCTAAACTAGGTGACAACTAAAGTGGAAAATTATATTTCATATAAGAATTTTTGTTGAAGGAAATTTGTGTTGTGTAACTTGTATTCATGGGGGAGTATAGTATTAGTTAAGGCCTCTTTAAGAAACAAATGTACACCCCATGGAATAAAGTTTATCATTATAGGATATCTGAAGGTAACAAAGGGATATTACATATACAACCCCTCATATAAAAATTTAATAGTAGAAAGATATTCCATGTTTATTTAGAGGGATCATATATTCAAAAGATATTGTGGGAGAGATTTTTGACTTTTATGAAGTATTGGATCATGATACATAAGAGTTATAATAGGAAAAAAATCCATAAAACCGAAAAGAATAGGATATTCCAGAGATATAAGTAATTCATATTAGTACTGGATTGGTTAGAGAACTATAGAGGTGTGATTTTATAATTATCAAATATGGTAACTTATTATTACCTGATAATAATGAACCTATGTTCTACATGGAAGTAGTAATTAGCTTAAAATATGGTAGATGATAAGATGCTATTAATTTAGAGATGTATTCCATGTCTTAAAATGAAGTTTGGATTTTTTAGATACTCGTGGATATAAATACAATTGGTTACAAATCAGTATTCATGAAGAAACTGGGTATTTAAGTTAGAGTTGTCATCTATAAGGCTAAACCTGATATATAATATTTTAATAAATAACACTTAATTGACTATAATGAATAATTGTCACTTTGTTCTATGATAAAATACAGTATAATTCCATTTTATATGGAAACTTACCATAACTATGAGATTTAGAAAATTGATGTCAAAAAACTTTTCTTAATGAGAACCTTCTAGAATAAGTTTATATAATAGAATCAGAAAGGGTTTTGTCTCTAAATGATTCCAATAAGGAATGAAATTTTTGTAGATCCATTTATGGATTTATTAAAGAATCCAAGTCATGGATCATTCACTTTATTGAATCCATAAGAGAATGTTGTTCCATAAAGAATGAATGCAATCCTTGTATCTTTAAGAAGATTAGTGTGAGTATAATCAGTTTATTAGTGGTATATGTTGATGTCATATAACTCACTGAAAAGGAGATAATAGTCTTAAAATCCATTAATATGTGGTTAACACATCATTCTATATAAATGAATTAGGTAAATTAGAATACATTATTGGGATCTGGATCCATCATGATTGATAGAAGAGGCTACTTAAGAATTATTCGAAGTATATACATTGATAATACATTAAAGTTTTTTTTATAGAAAACTCTAAGATGATATTGTTTCCAATTTCACATGTTATACATATCTTTAAGAAAATGTTTCCTTAAACATAAGATGATTGATAGGTGTTGGAAAATATTTTATATGCATTTGTGATATGATCAATCATGTATTTTATTCTATATACTAGGATTTATGTTTCCCACACCATGAGATCATGGTAGGAAGATATCTGTAACCCAAGAGATCGCCATTGAATAGAAGTAAATAAAATCATAAATTATATGAGGTGTAATAAGAATATATTTCTTGTATTTGGAGATGTAGAGCTAATCATCATTTGATAAAAAGATGATAGTTTTAAAATATATTAGGATGGTCTAAAATATCAATCAGGATATGTTTTCACCATCAGTAGAGGAGCTATGATCTAGAAGAGAACAAAGAAATATGTGGTCTCCAATTCTACAACAAAATATGAGTATATTGTGGCTTCTTATGCATCTAAAGAAGCAGTTTGGATATTAAAACTCATTTACATTCTTACTATGGTTCATAGTAGTATTAACCATATCACTCATTAATATAATATTTCTATAGTGGTAAATCATTTCATGTAGATAAGGTATCAACATTTGAAAAATCACATGCATCAACAGTTTCTTATCTTGAGGGATTTTTCTCAAAGAGGTGAAGTTGATGTAAGAATAATTTGTGCAGAATAGAACATGGAAGAGTTATTTACCAAATACTATTCTTACTAGATGCATGAATATCATCAGAGAGATAGATGAAAAAAGTCATTAATAGTGGGATCAACTACAGGTTAGATTCTATTGGATTTATTTCCCTAGAAACAAATAATTTTTACTTTATATTGGCTGTATATATATATAATGAACTTAATATTAAAAAATGACTTATCACATGATTTTTATTCTACAAAAAATTAATGAGACAATTTCCTTGAGTATCTATTGCATTGAAAATTTAATAGTCATTCAATTGTAACATATCTCTCCTCCTCATTGTCTTGAGAAGGTAGAGGAACATAAATTGGCCATAAGTTACATCCCTAAGATTCCAAAGGCTGAAAATAAATACTAAAGGGCTTCAATAAACATGGTGGATGTTTTTTACTTTAAAAATATAAAAACTAACCAAAAAAGACATAACCAAACAAACCACTATATGATGCATGATAACATTGAAAGAAAACTCAACATTTCATTTATCAAAATCAAACTAAAACCATGTACTATAGTGGAAGAATACAATATAAAATTACAAAATGAAAAAAAATCAAATAATTCGATGACAAAACTCCAAATAACCAAAAATTATCTATGTACCAACTCTACAAACATCCTAAGTATCAAAAAGAACCACTAGTGAAGTGTGATACTTTACCTTTTCCCATGTCTCAATAAAAAACATCTACAATATCACCAAAGTGAAAAAGTAGGGGTGAGTAATGAAACTCAATAGATTTTCCCCAATGACTTCTATACTCATGCAACTAGGATAGAACTAGTTAACACATTTTATAAAACAATTTGTATAGTTTTTTTATATAAAACAATTTGAAACACTTTATCACAAAACCAAAAATATTTTAACAAAATAGTTTTCCACAGAAAAACCATTTTCCATGAAATAAACTAAGTTTATTCTTAGAAATACTTCTATTTTATCATTTTTTCATATCATGTTCCAATCCACATATCCATATATGCACACATATACCCAATAATGCTTCGTTATGATAGTTTTATAAACATGATAGGTTTCTCGTCGCTCTACCAAGTCATCACAAGGTAATTAAATCCCATTTACCATAACACCTTTGGAATCAAGAACCAACTCATATTTCAAAAATTCCTTATAAATGAAATATAAAGTCACACCAACCATTATGCCCAACCATGTGAAAACCATCTTTTTAAAAAATTTAAATAAATCTATTTTTTGTTTAAAAAATTTTAAAGAAAGATTTAAATATAACCAAAATTTTATTGAAAAAAACTTTACATGAAGCAAAACCAAACCACCATTTTAAAATCATCATTTTGAAATCAAGATAAAAAAATCACTTTCCAATAAAACACTCAATTTACATAATTTCACAAACCATCCCTCAAGAGGGGTTTTCAAAAATCATTGAACAATGAATAAAAAATAAATTAAAATTAAAAAAATAAATTTAAAACAAATCCTTCATGTTCTAAATATAGGAGTTAAGAGTGAATCCACCCACATCAAAATATTTTTCAAAAATGATAATCTACATGAAAAAATGCCAATGAAACTAGGTTACATCTCCATAAACCCCCATTATATCTCTTATTCTATCATAAAAAACCAAAATATTATCACTTACCATGAGGATCCTGCTTAAAAACAAAAAAGTGAAGCATCCAGATCCCCTCCAGATCGATGGGAGAATATTTTTTGACCTTTGGGAAGAGATAATATTGATTTAGGTCCACATAGAAGAAAAAATGAGGGAGTTAGAGACCAAAAATTCATGAGATCCACAATCTTATGATCTCATATTTAACTCATGCATGATTAGTCCTACAGTTAATCACACAATGTTCCAACCATGCACCAACCAAAACCTAAAGGATGATATTTTTATGAATAGATTTAACGGGTTTAAAACCATGTTCCATACATTCCAAAGCCCACTATCTCAATTTCCATGGTTTATCCTAGGCTTTCACATGGTTTGGACAAAAAATGTGCTGTATGTGCATCTTCTCTTTAACCCCTATCTCATTGTGCAAAATTTACTAGGGAAGTTTCATGGTTTTACCAAATTGTTCACCAACCGTGAACCTATATAAAATACCCCAAAACACTCCAAAAGTTCTCAAAACTCCCCCAAAATTCACCCATATACTTTGCATACTTAAAAAGGATAAAGAAAGGGATACTTACATAAAACTGGTGGTGCTACATCCATGCTATGATGATAAGATTAATGTTAAATGAAGACATTATTAAATTATTTTCAATAGTCTAGATAACATTCTATGATGAGAAATATAGTATGTTTGAATTTCATTTTCTTGATACTTATAATAAGACATGACTTTATTTCATGAAATTCACACTTGGTAATCTCCAACCCATGAGATTATAATGGAAAATATGTAGGTAGTAATTCCACATGTGTAAACATCATTGGATATTGTTTTCTATGATGATATGTAATGATCTATAGACTTCAGAATATTATTAATGCATATAGTGAGTTATGTAACTTGATGTATTAACTAAAAATGTAATGACATATGTTTAAAAAATTTATGATAAATTGGGTGTGTTAGAAATGATATATACACTTCTTGAATTCATGGAAATACCAATGGGTCAAAACCATTGGTATAGGCTTTAGAAACATTGGTATAGCCAATACCAATGGTTTTCCAAACTATTGGGTATATGGCTACTGGGAAGGTGCTATACAAATGGGTTTTATTGAATAGGTTGTAAAGGGTTAATAGAATATTGGTTTAACCAGTGATTTTCTTGGAACCATTGATTTATACCTATGTCAATGGTTACAAACCGTTGATATATACCTATTACAATGGTTCCAAACCATTGGTGTAGACCTATACCAATGGTTACGAAACCATTGGTATATATCCCATACTTCCTAGATCTATGACACCCTTATCTTTCCCACATAACCTAAAATAGAAAGAATAAACTACCCAAATAGCCACTAGAATCAACACCATCACCCTACCTAGGTAAATTATCAAAAAAAAATCACCATCCAATATAAAAATAATGATAAAAAAAGGAAAAAATTAAGGAATTCAAATAGTGATAAAAAATATTTAAAACATCAAATATGATAATTTAGAACTAATAATCTAACATCAAGGGTCATAAATTTTAGTAAAAAAATTTAAAGTATCAATCTTCCCCTCATCACCATAACTCATCACCATAACCCTCAAATTCATCCTCTCCCTCAATATTTCCCTCATCCTCAACCTCTTCCTCAATGTCATCCTCACCGTCATCCTCAACATTACCATCACCATCACCAGGAACATTATCTTCCCAACCACCACTAGGAAAACTACCTAGTGCAGTATATAATGTATTCATAATTAACATATATGCATCACAAGACTTTTTAGTATATGGTGGAAGTGATATATATAAGGCTACAATAAATTTCATAAATTCATCATTGAACCTTTGATTCTGTTCACTCTCATGAATTACCATTTTTTTCTCTTTTCTGCCTTGTTCAGAGCTAGTGTTTCCCATGAATTAGATTTTTCCAACTCAGTGGTACCATAAAAAGAACTAGAAGTGGGATAATATATCATTGGGATAATATGATTCCCTGATCAATAACATACTCTTTCATGGTGCTCATCTCCAAACACCTAATGTATGTGATCATTTAGTGAAAAGTTGTCTGATTGCTTCTCATCAAGGTCCTACATTGCACAACGTTACATATATAAATAGAAAATTTAGCTAAAAAATAGTTATTAAAATTTGGAACCAATAATGTATAACATAAAATTTTCCATTGTGTCGGTTCTTTTAACATCCTTATATCTTTCTTCTTTCTTCTTGCGAGAAACAATTTTTCTAGAGGCACATAACCTTCAATATTTAGGACCATCTCGTACAATGACATTGAATGTAAATACCATAATTTAAAATAGGTTATTAATAAGTAATTTCATAACTAAAATTAAATTGATATACTCAATGATGAAATATGTTTTTTTATATTTATTGATTACTTTGTGCTTGTAAGAGAAGAGTTAGTTACAGAAATAAATTTAATATAATAAATTTAATGAATTGAGAATATAATTATATAATGATTTTATCTTAACATAAAGTAGAAATTAATGATTCTTTTTTGTACATATTATTTCCAGAATAGAAGGGAAATGTAATTATAGATTTAAGGAAATGAAATGTCTTTATTTAAAAAAACAAATCAATATTAAACACAAGTATAATTTGGTAAAATGGGAAGGTAAAATTTCTGATATATGTGTTACTATTTGGTTTTTTATGTTTCTATGATTTAATTTCAATGGTTTTAAAATAGGGAAAATAAAGATAAAATTTTTATTGATAGATATTGTTGATGGTATATAATTAATATTGGTGTTTGTTTTTTTTAAAAATATACATGAAAAAATATTATTTATTAATTATTTAGTTAAATAATGTTAATATTTAGTTAGAATGAGATTATTTTATGGTTATCATGGTTTTTATCCTTATTGTTCCTATTAAGTTTTAGATGGTAGAATTTTATTTATTTATTTTTAATTCAATTTTTTTATTTATAGTTTAATAAAATTCCGTATGGTTCAATTATATTAAATTTTTATTAATGACACATGATTTCATTATGTTGAGCTTATTTTATCATATTAATTCACTTTATTTTATTTGGGATCAGATTGATTTATTTTGATTCACATATATTTGTTTATAAATTTTCATTTCAATTTGATTTAGTTTTTTCATCCCTCATATGATTTAGTATGGTATATGTTAATTTATATTCATTATTTAAGTTATATTTCATTTGATTTATTTCAATTACATTCCATTCAATTTTATTTGTTTTAATGTGATTTATTTAATTTTTTATTCATGTTTTAGATCATATTTAGACTAGTAAATTTATGTTTTATTCTCTTCATATTAGTTTTAGTTCCTATTAGGTTGGTTCAGTTTCACCAGATTTTAGTCATTTCAGTTTGGTATTATTAATTTTTTTCATTATGGATTTATTAATGTTTTGGATTGTTAGGTTACTATTGAATTGATTTTTTTTCTTCCTTATTGGCTTCTTTATCTTCATATTCATTTAGTTCTAGTTGATTTAGGGATAGTTATGTCATTTTTATTCATTTTTTCTTGATTAAACTTAGGATATTTATGTTTTATTTTCTTCATATAACATTGGAAATTTATATTATGTTTAATTCAATTTAATAATTTATTGATGTATTCTATTTTTGGGTATTATTTAATATGGGATTTTTTGACATATTTTTTTTGATTCAATACAATTAAATTCTATTGAAGTTGAATTTGTTCAGTTTGTTTAATTCTGGTTTAGTTTATTTCAGGTCAAATTGTTTCAACTTAGTTTATCTTGGTTTATTTCTATTTGATTCACTTTATATTGGTCATTATAAGTTTTATTTTGTTTACATGGGTTCCTTTTTTTAGTTTATGTTTTTAATATAATTTTAATGAGAGTTTGTTGTATTCTATCAGGTTTTGTTCATGAATGTTTGCTTCTGTTTGATTCAATATTTTTAGATTTAGTTTGGTTTATTTTCATATTTTAAACACCCAACCATTTGGCCCATTCCATTTATAGTTTATGGGTACAAAAAAAATTTATTGAATGAAAATGTCATCCATATGGAAAAGAATCATGAGATTTTACACCTATGAAAATATATCCTAATAGATGCCTATTGATATTTTGCATGATAACCCATAATCCCTAGATGCTTCATTATTTTGAGTTCTAAAATCATAGAAAAGAGGTTATTCTAGTGGTAGTCATGGTAGAAAATCCATTTAATGTGGAGATTCCATACTTGGATTTCTATTATTCAATCTTTATTGAAACAAAATTTCCAAATCATTTTTATTTATTGTTTCTGAAAAATGAGCATTGATATTGGAGGCCATAGAGGAGGTTTAATTTGATTATTTGGGAACAAAATGCAATATTTTTTGTGTAAAATTAGGAATGGTTGATTCCCACCCTTAAATGTAGCTTTTTTAGATTTACTACATGTCAAAAACAACATTATCTAGGTATGTATGAGGGAGATACACTCTTTTAAAATTTATTTCATTAATATTTCATTGAAATTAAACTAAGAACTAAAATTTCATATACTATAATAACATAACCATTACCGCTAGATCATTCCTGGGTTGATTTCAGTGAATAATTCATGGGAGTGGTGGTGTATTTTGATAAAGGAATAGAATAACCACTATAGGTACCTGCTAATATTAACGACAGAGTTAGAATATACACGTTCTTTCAAAATAAAAAATATACTCAAAAAAACCAAATTATAGGAAAATCCTTGGGAAAATATATAAATACCCATTGTGATATCAAAGGGTACCAATAATTAAATAACAACATCTAGTAGTGATACATGATAATTTAGAAAGACAATATTATATATATAAGAGATAGAATATTGATTTTAGATTATTCTTATTTTAATTTAACTCAAATTTGGTTTTTATTGACCCTCTCTATGATTTCAATATTGATTCAAAACTATTGTAAATGAACCCAGATGCATGAGGTAATGATGATAATATCGATTCCAAATGTGAAGGGTTTGAAGAAGAAAAAAATTAGAGGAGACAGAATTGTGTCCCATTAGAGTTATGACTAAAGTGGTAGATTAAAACCATTATCTACCAACTCTAGACTACTATAGGATCCTATCAGGAGAAGGGGTCAGAGAGAAACACAAATAACATGGGATTCAACTTAGGAAATGATTCAAGATAATTGGTGGGTAGACAAGGATGTGGTGTTTTAAACTAGATAAACTGTATCCCCTATATGATGAAGGATGATTCACTATAATTTCCTACAAGGGGTATTAAAATATATAATATCTTCATGGAGTTTAAAACACGTTTCCCTTCCTTTTTCTTATTTTTTTGGTTTTCTTTAAATAAATCCCTCAAGTATGTTTTTTTCCATATAGGTTTTTCATAGAGGAAAGTAGTTATTGGAATAATAAGGTTTAGTTGAAAGCTATCCAACTAAATAAAATATTATATTACCCCACCATATTATTTTATAAATAGATTATTCATAAAATTTTCAAGATACTAAAGTCATTATTGATTTCTTATAAGGGTATTAATTTATTCGCGTTGGAAGGGAAATATACTTACGGCTAGATTATGTTTTTTTTTGTGTTTTCATTTATGTTTTAATTTTTAACATGAGATTTATTTGAAACTTTTGAAATATTTAGACCATTGAGTTGATGTTGGTAATAATATTTAATTTAAAATATGAAATCTTAAATGATTATTGATATGGTTTTAACATCTATTAATTTTTGAGAATTTAATGAATGTGGGTTTCATATGAGGAATCCTTGCATATAAAATGTTTTCCAATAAAAATACATCATAACCTAAGAGGATATAATACATTTGATATTTTATTATATTTCTTAATTTCATGAGATATTGGGGAATTTTTAGGAATATAAAACATTCTTTGTTTACTTATACAAAATTATATGAGTTTTGGGGTGCCTAAAATGATAAATTTAATTTTTAAAATTTAAATAACATTTATTTTACTCTTTCTAAGACTACCATACATATGAAATTCCATTTTATGATCCTATAGACCATGAATGATATAATGAACTAAATTATTATCAGTTGGTAATTCCTGAGGGAATATGAATTTTCTCTTGGTGATATGTTATTTTTTATAAATTGGACATGCATATGTGTTTCAAGTGTTTGAACATCCTTAAATGTTTTCTTGGATGAGTTATGATGATTCGGGTGGTGTCTTGGGTTTTATAGATGAGTTTGGGGAATATTTGGAGTGGTTGGCCAACTGAAAATAGAAGCTACATGCCATTCATGACTTGAATAAGTAATTCCCAAAATTAATAACTTTTATGGGGTGTTAGTAAACTAGTAGAGTGTTTTGTGGGATCAAGAAGAGTTTAGAAAAATGTTATATAGAACTAGAATAAAATTTAATTTTAGGTTCACCATGAAAAAGTGAAACATTCCATTGTAGAACCCATGGTGGAAGGTTGAATTTCCCTCATTGAGAGCAGGATGCCTAGGCTATGAATAAAACCAAAGGTTTTTACATGTCGAAAAAACATTATAGAAACACCCAGGTTGGGTGTTTTGATCAATGTAGCACATAAGGGGAACCACATATGGTAAATATGGGTAATGGGAGAAACAACCAGGTTGGATGTTTCGCTGGATGTTGAAGGGTTATAAAGATATTATGTGTTTTATTTTAATGGTTTTTATTATTACATAATAATCAAATGAAATAATAAATTTTTTGAAATTCTTACAACCTTAACTATACTAATCCTAAAATTTCAATGCACACTAAAAAATTTCAATAATAAAATAATGAATCCATATAATTTATAATTGAAAAATTTTATTTTCATAATTTATTTAAATAATAAATTATAAATGAGTGTAAGACCTTATTCCTTTTATAGTCTAGTATCATAGTATTCCCCAAAGTGTGTAGGCATTTCATAGTATCCTTGTTTCTTATTCCATCCTAAAACTTCCTAAAAAATAATGTTCAATAATACAAAACTAATTATTAATGAAAATCATTGAAATTTTCATTAAAAACCTCAAAATTTATTAATACCTTGAACACAGTACTCTTCCAAAATAAATAATTTATTGATAATATGCTATTGGACACCCATTCATTGTATATGTGGTGCCCAAATCCGTACCAACTCTAACACGCTAGTCACTATACAACTCAATATTATATTCTATCTATAACTGACCGAATTCCATTAGTTGTGATTTTGTCATTGCCTCACCATTAGGAAAATTAAAAAGAAGATGACACCAAAATATCAATTCACATAAACACAAGAATAATATATCATTAAATCTGAGGAAATTTCTTACCCATATTTGTGCCCCGGAATTATCCTCGAATTCATTCGGATGGTGTCTCTAAGAGAGTGCTCTGAAAGGAATGATGTCATAGTATTTATAAAGCATCTCCATAATACTTACAAATTATCACCATATTTTTTCAATTTTATTATTATTTTTATTTGTACACCACCCTCAACTGTATGTGGTAGTTTCATATTGCACAAATGCATGTACGCCCACGCTGCCTAGTGGAATATCTAGATGTTAATTATAAAAAACAAATATTATATAAATAAACAATATAATGAAAATTAATTAAGGTCAAAAACATTTACTAAGGTTCATATAAATATATCTAAGGTAGTCTGATCAGTGGGTGTCACTAGATCCCTAAGTTCTGAAGGAACGCCAACCTGTACATAATGAGTGGGACCAAATGTATGCTTTGGAGGCTTCAAATGTGTTAGAGTAGATTTCAAAGGAACATGAATGTAGAAGCTCAGTGAGAAGGAAGTATAAGGGAAATAATATGGAATATATGTTTGTGTAAATTCATAATATGGTTGGGGATAAAGAGACATCATTGGATAAGGGGAAGATAGGCAAGGAACCTTAGATCCAAATGGTGGAGATAACATAGGTAACCTAAATAACCCAGGTGCCTCTAACGATAAAGTTATATTAGAAGTTGTGCTATATGGTATGTAATAGGAAGAGACACAATGTGATATGTTATTCCGAGTAGAGTGTTTAGCTCTACTAACATCCCCCTCATATCATCTAACAGATCACCGGTACACTAGGATGGTTAGAGAATAACTACTTCCTAGGTGGTGGATCCTAATTAAAAGTTAAAAATAAAACTAATCACACGGCATTATATGTTATTGATATATATATTTGAAATAAAATACTCAAAACATGAACTAAAGGAGGAAAACCCATATCTCTATTTTGGAGATTATTATATGTCACCCTGTTCCTTCACATTTCTTCAATTTTTTTTCCTGTATTTCAAAAATGGAATTCATTAAAAATCCATAACAAATGTATAATAAAATAAAAAAAAATAAGACATTAATTAATTCATCAATACCAATTATCAAAACAAATTAAGGATACGTAGTGATATAAAAAATGTATATTTAGTGGGAAGAATATAAAATCATAAAATACATTTCCTAGAAAAAAATTACATTAAAATTAGCATCCTTATCACAAGTATGATGTAGTTTTATTATATTTTCAATTCAATAAAATTAAATTTTGGTTAAGTCATTTGGTTCATTTTTGGTCAATTGATTAGTTTTTTTGTTTGTTTTTATTTATCTTGGGTAATTTTGTTCATTTTAGTCAATTGATTAGGTCATTTGTTCATTTTTTTCCTTCATAGGTCATTTGGTTTATATTTTGGGTTAGGTCATTTTTCCGTTTATCTGGTTATGTCCTTATTTTAGTTAGTTTCGATTTTGATTTTAATTAGTTTCATATGTACCGATTCAATTTATAATTTTTTGTTCTAATTTAATTGTTTCGGTTTTTTTAGTTTGGTAGGTTCTAATATAATTAAATTCAATATTAGAAGATGAAACTAAAAGAAAACTACAACTAATATATATTGAAAATGCACATGAAGGTCAAGATAGACACAAAATATTTGTAATCAATAATAAATAAATTTGAATAGAACCAACCTTAACCCTTGTTGAGATAAACCAAAATAACAAAGAACAGATTTGGATAATTCTATATATTTTTCACCACAAATTCAAGTTCATAATAAAATATGAAATTTAAACTTTTGGAGTCATCATAACTAATAAATTGATCGATGATAATGAGAAAAGGGATATTGTCAATTCCATCATAACCATCATAAAAAATATGTGTTTGGATTACTTAAATAATGACACAAAATTATTGTTATGGATGGTGTTACACATAAAAAACTTATTTCACCATTGGTGCAAATATATATGGCTCATTGGTAGTAAGAGTGTGGGTAATTTCAATAAAATTAAATGAACATTCATCAATAAATGTTCCATGCCTCGTCCTCAAATCAAACCACTTCCATTTCATCATTTTGACTATACCGTGAGAGTAATAATATAATATTAATATTTTACCAATGACTATATAATAAGATAAATGTTCAAATCATGGCATACAATCTTATGCACTGTTATAATAGTGTGTGGTGGAAGTGACCATGACACCATCATGTTGCATTCTCATATTCACTAGTCATTCATTGATAATAAATCGATACCCATTGATCAAAATTGATTTTCATTCCAAAAACATGAAATTATATCCAAATTACAGATCTCTTATATCCTTAGTTACTGAGTCAACATGAAACATCCATACATGAAATATAAAAGAATATTAAAATTAATTAAATATTAATTTTATTAATTTACTATAGTAATACTTATACCTTCAATTTCAACCAAGCAGTAAACTATTTTCTATAAAAAGTCTCTATCCCTGTCAAACATAAATAAAGATGATTTTTATTTATCTTTTTTCATGTTACCGTCAAAAAAATATAAATAGTTTAATATATATGTAAAATTACATGGGATGAGATAAACAAACAAGTTCCATTAACTTACCCGAGGTAGTTATATAAAATCATAGTTAATAAAAAATTTGTAATTTTCCATCTCCCACTCTTCACGAATTAATGTGGTCAATGTATATGATCAAGAATTATACCTATTTGGATAAGTGAAGGAAAACTAGGTTCTATTTTCATGTACTATTCTTTTAATTTCTTATAGTTATATTCTATATTGTAGTCACATCATAAAAATACATTGGACATAAATCCATACATTCTTAAGCCAAGTAACCATTATGATAGAACATTTAGGATTATTCCTTTGTGAGACATAAGTATTCATATTTTACATATTGCTTTTAGCTAGATACATCCAATGAAGAGAAATAGGTCCTCCAAGAATTATTTTAGTTGGAAGATGTAAATTTAGATGTAACATTCATGTGAAAAATGATGGAGGAACTATTTTCTCTATCTCACACAAAACTAATGGTACCCATGTCACATTTTGTAAAATAAGTAATTTGAAAAATACTAAGCATAGAAATCTATAAAAAATGGAACAACCAAACAACTAACACACTTAAATTATTGGATAGTGGATGATAGATTTCAATTGGAATCTACACATGTTGAAGGATGTGATAATCGCGAGTCTTCATTGATTTCATCTCTAACACTTTTTATTGACCCATTTTGATAAGTTTATTGAATACCCATGAAGAACATTAATAATCTCCAGTACTTATAGAAATTAATTTTTTTCTTCAGTTATCACTACATAAAAATGACACAAAACATTCCATTTAATTTCAATGATACACAAATGATACTATTTTGGTCTGATACCCCAATCCACCAAGTCACATCTAGATCATAAATTATATTTTATATTTACCTTGATATTTATAATAATTTAAAGAAATATTTCACATATTTTTTTCATTATGCATTACTTTAAGAAATGATGTAACAAATTGGTTAACTAATAAAATACACATATAAGATACTTTTCCTCTCCCAATTGTAATTGGTTTCATTTGAAAAATTATTTATCTTTATATATTTCATTAAACCCTTCCTGAATAAAGAACTAAAGTCTTTTAATTTTTTAAGCACATTATTTCCAGACATATAATGAGGTGGAGTTTTGGTCCCCATGGTATTGTCAAACCTTAAATGATTATTCCTATATGGACGATCAATTGATAAGAATCATCGATATCCCATAAAACTAAAACTATGATGATATTTATGTCCTCTGGATCATGTATTCCTTATAAAAATAAGACATGATATTTTTTACTTATTTCTGAAGTCAGAAATCATTATAGAAGTAAGAAAATCATTTATTATCCATATAAGTGTAGTAATCATTCTGAAATATGTATTTCAAACATGCATCATATGTGAATACACCCTCATTACAAAGATATTCCAACTCTTTTATTAATGGTTTCATTTATAAATTAATATCATTTCCAGGTTTATAAGATCTAGATATGGTATAATAATGAAAGTAATATGTTTTTTCATACACATCCAAGGAGGAAGGTTATAAATGTGTACCAAAGACCCAATATCGAATCCTAGAAGAGATAGATTTTCAGGCACTATATTAGTACTGTAGTAGGGAATTGGAGAAGTACTGTAGTAGCAACAAACTGTAGCAGTTGTGACAGTATAACAATGGAGGAATTATAGTAGAAACTGTAGCAGCAATAGTACTGCAGCAGCCCAGGTATTGTAGCAGGTCTATTCATCGAAGGACCCTTTGGGCCCAAAAAATGGTTTTTCAAGCCTTCTCTTCAGGACATTTGGCCTTGGGACTTTGGTCTTTATAATGTATATCCCTCTACCCAGACAAGAAAAGGTATTATATTTAATAATAAACTAAGGCTTCAGCCCCAAACATAAATTTTTTTATAAATGTGTATGAAAACTGGACATATGCTGTGAAAATTAAATATATTCCCAAATAGATTAAAACCATTACATGAAAAACCCACCTCACATTACAAATTTCAGATGTGGAATCTTGACATTAATCATAAAAATTTTGTCATGAAAATCCATTTATAAGATAAAAAAACTCATTATTATACTTCATTCTCTCGGTATGTTTCAATTTAATTTTTACTTATATTTCAACAAACATGAAAAGATTCTGGATTCTAGGAATCATTGGAATATTTCACATTACCTTATATGGAACTCTGTATGGTTTTTCATTAGTATTTGGCTTCCATAAGGGTGTATCACTTTTAATATATTCATTTTATTCATAATTGTTTTCTTAGAATAAGAAGTAATATTTCAGGAAAGCATGATTTTTGTTTCTAGAAAATCTATGTTCCTATACTAAATTTCATGCCATATAATGGTTTAAGGAAATATTTTCACCATCTGGAAGTAATTCCTTGAAAAGGAAAGAATTCAATTTATAAAAGTATTATAAATCCCATACATTTTTTTCCTATGAAATAGTCAGATGCAAAATGACAACCTTTTCATATTACCACAATGTATATTTATTGTAGTTGTGGTTGCATCATTCAATTTTTTCACCCTTTCAACATTATAATTTTCATTAAATAAATCATGTCTATTCGTATTGAATTCTTCTTGAGTTGGAATCCTTTAATTCTCTTGATAAAGAATAAATGAAAACTGGTTATCTAAAAAAATCCCAATTGAGTCCTCTCATATAGATTATAAAAATTTTGAGATTAAATGTTTCTCACCATTATAATACCACACATCGTACTTTGTTATAAAACCATATTTTATTATATGGTAGATAAATTCTTCATGACTTAACCATGCTCTTCTAACACAATTATTACATGGGTAGTGTATGTGAATACTTAGTGAAGTATTATTAAATTGGGAATCTAAAAATATCACCAACTTATTTTGAAAATTGATTGATATATTATTAGTTTCATACATCCAAATTCCATCGAGTATGTAATTTTTTTATATGTCAGGTTATAAAAGAATTGAAACATGATTGAAGTTAAATCAATTTTTTTAAGGAAATGATAATTGTTCACTTTACATGAAACCATAACATACACACTAGTATATATGAGAATCAAATGTTAAAATAAATCAAATAATATATATATAAAAAGATACTATAAATATAAAATCATGATATTGAATTAAATTATATCATTGAGTAACAACTATAAATAATACTACACAAAATTTTATTTATAATTAATTTTGTTTATTTTTTATCTTATTAAATTCACTTTTTAAGTGTGTGTGATGCTAATTGAAAGTGTGATAGAGGTGATAAAATAGATTAAAACTAGAAAAAAATGGAGAAACTAAATTAAAAGTTTGTGTGATTCAAATTATGAGAAGTAATGAGAATGTCTAAAGAATGAGTGTATAATTAATGATATTTTTAATCAATGGTTACCCTCATGTAAGATATTTGTTCAGTGTATTAGAATTATGGAATCAGAATTTTAGTATTAGTGATCCATGATATTATAGTAGCATATTCTGTTGATGAAAATATTATCACAAAAAGGTGTAAATATTCAATAGTTTATACACCATTGAAGATGATATTATTTAAAGAGTGTGTTTTTTAACTAATCTATCTTTGAAAAAGATAGTTTTTTTAGAATTTTATTCATTATTTTTTCCATTAACTATTAATGAATTTAATGGGACACATATGGCTTTATAAAAGCTAGTATTTGAGTTTGACTTTCTTTATAAATGAGTGTTCTGATATTCTAGGATAAATTAAAGGATGTTATATGATTACCATTTAATTGATTTTCATTAACTATTAAGGCTTATCCAATAATGTGAGTGGGATTCCCATATTGTTATACACTCAAATAGTGATGACTATTCACGGAAAATACTTCTTAGGATACTCTCAAACATTTTATTCTTGTATAATACATAATAGAATAACCATTCTAAAAAACTTTTAAAATAGGGAAGGATTATTCAATATGCTAACATGATTTACCCTATCGATATAAAATTATTTTTTCCAAAAGGGAAAGTTTATTTAAAATTAAAATTAAATAAAATAATTTTGCATCACCAACACAATTTATATTTCATTTTTAAATATTTTATAAAATACATTTGAAGTAAGTGTATATGGGGTTGAGGTGTATAATGTCTCTAATGCTCAGGTAATTGAGGAAAACACCATATTGGTACATGATATACTTATATCTCGGCTATGAAATATCACCTATTAACACTATATTTTTTTCTTATTCATTTCACAATAAAACCCAAAATGTAATGACATGTTAGAAAAATAATATTATCAAGATTTATCATGTATTATAAAACCAGACAAAATAAATCTTCATTTAAATAATCAATAGCATGTACAAATAATTAAATGCACTAGAATTCATTTATATATCTAAAATACCATAACACATATAATTGATATTTTTTCTTAACAATATTTTATTGTTTTCATCATATAATATGTTTTAAATGTAATGAAATTAAACTAAAAATTTCACCCAAAAATCACTTTGAATGTAATTCAATAAAACAAGAACTAAGAATTTTAAAGACATAAAATATTACTTTAATAAACCCCTATTTTTATTTTTATTATATAAATATCATAAAAATAATAAGTTCATGTTATATTTATATAGAAGTAGAGAGAAACGAAAATAAAAAAATATATTCACACACAAACCAATTTATTATGCAATTTGATAAAAAATATAATTAAAACTAACCTTATTTCAAAGAATCTAGAATCTAACAAACAAATCATGGTTATCACTTCAAACATAAGAAATTAAAAAATTGTGGTCTAATAGAAGAGATGAAGTATTTAGAACGTACCAATTTGTTATTCAAGAAGAATTGAATGAAATCTTTAATGAATGGGAGATTTTTGTGAATGGTGAAAAAATATGAATTTCTTAGGTCAGTGATTTATATGTAAATAGAAAATGAAAATAATTATTGGTAGAAGATATGACATGTTTGAAACTCACTAGTTTTTTATTTAAGAACAACAAAATGAAAAGGGAAACTGAGGATAGATCACCACACTAGGGAAGATGGATAAATATGCATGGAGAAGAAGATGGCATAATTCCTATTATAAATTTAGATTTATTTAGAAAACGAGTATGTGCTAGAAGATGTGTTTTTGGGGATAACCTATACCAAAATTTTATTAAAACCAAAAGTATAGAACCTCTATACCAACAGTTTTAAAAAAATTTTAGTATACATTAACCTATTCGGATGATATACAAATGATTAGTTAAAACTGTTGGTGTATCCTTATGAAATCATCCTATCCCAAAAGTTTATGAAAACTATGTGTATAGCCCCATTGGTATAGGTATATTTTTAAATAGTGGTTATTATTGAATAAATCCCAAATGTATTGGTCCCTTGAATATTTATATAAGTTTCTATCTCATCCATGTTATTAGAATGAATCTATTAAACTAAAATTCCATACCCATGGTTATTGATGAGTTCTTTTGAGGAAGTCAAATAATGATATATCAAGCACACAGGATGGTGACTTAAATATGTAACCTATTTAATTAGATAATATCAATACAAAAATATTATATTACCTAGTGTGAATTAAAATGAATTTATTGTTGTTAAAACAATAAATTATACCTTTATGGGTTCATTTATATATTTTTAGGCATTAATATTGGACTTTTAGAAAGACTACCAAATTCCACCAGGGAAGAGGCCTAGTGGGTCACACACTTAGTGTATTTATTGATATCAGTTAAACACTATTTTCTTTTAATAGTTGAAAGAGATATTTTTCGTATAATCGAGAAATAATATTTATTCAGGATTTATTGGTCACAATTATTTATTCACCCATTATATTTGAGTTTAATATTTAAATAATTATTTATTTGAAATACCATGAAATATACTATTTCTTTGTCTCTTATATTATTCAAAAGGTACTAAATAATATTTATTATTAAATAAAATTTTTCTTTTTTTATGTGAATATTAAATAAATATTTATTTAGAAGATCAAGCATATAATATTTATTTATTTATCAAATGGATAGTATTTATTTATTATTTGAGGTTCGGTAAACATTGAGAAAGGTGTATGGGCCAAGATAAGTTCATGGTGACTGAAATGATATAATATTAAATACCACTGAAATAAATAAGTAATTATATATTTATGGAATAGTATTTATATGTGTAAGTAATCATGTTCTGTTATGTAATATTAATATTATTATATGGGAATGGGGAATCTATTAGGTTGAATATTTGATTACGAGACTTTGTGAAATTATTAATATTAAAACCATAGCTCTATATATTCACATGTTATATCATCTTAGAGTTAATGATGCTATAGACAATGAATTCTCTCCCATGAAATTTTTCCAGTGAAGAAATTCTCTAGGGTTCTTCTCAAGGCCTAGTGAAGTACACTGCCTAATTCCTCCCTATTAAGAATGAGATAATCATATAGTGTAACGACCAAAAATTTTATAAATGAAAATCGCTTTTTTAAATGAATATATGCCTTATTAGGTAATGAAGTTATAGAAAATACATGCACTACTTGAGATATTTAGGACCATTATAAAATATTTCATGTCAAATTTGAAATACCATTAAGCACATTAACCATTGATAATATAGACATTGTATAGTGACTGTTAAAATTTGAATATATTAAGGGTTGTGATAAATTCAAATTGATACAAACAAAATATGTAATAGCCTCGACTAGTAGTTTCATACCCTATAAAGCCCATTTACTAGAGCTTTCAATAGAGACGACATCATTTTATTTTCTATTATCCAATTCCAAGTTGAGATTTAACAACTCTAGCATAAAAAACCATTTATAGAAGAATTTCATGATTATCGTTATCACAACCCAAACTATGATCATCGAACCACCCAAAGAAAGGATAATCATCGCACAACTTACTCTTACGATATACACTATTGTAATAAAGGGTTATATATCTAGACCTTAGTGGTATGAATTTGTATATTATATTTTTAAATATAATAATAATTATATTTATTTTTTATTAATTTATATAATATTTTAAAATTAATTTAATAAAAATAATATTTTGATATGAAGAAATAAAAAATATATTTTTAGAAATATATATTTTCAATTAAACCACTCATTTTGAAAAATTCATTCCTTTTTGAAATAAATTTAATTTTCAAGAAATATGTTTGTTAAATAATATTTATTTAAATATAAATTATAATATAATTTAATGTATACCAATTAAATTTTATAAGGGTCAAAAGTAGATTGTATCACAAAAACTAGACTTTTCAAATACATAGGGGGTTTTATAAAAAATAAAAAATTCACATATTTAGCATATTATTTTGGTAAAATAAGTATTTTTTTGAAATCATCTAATCAAATTTTTTCAATGCTAAATTTTTCCTAATTTTCTTTGACAATAGGATTTTTGTTAAAAATAAATTAATATATAATAATAAGGTATTTATTATGATATAATAATTTCTCAAAAGTGATATATTAAATCTTATAAAAGGAATCCAAGACCAAATATATATTTCCCCTTAAATAATGTTTCTAAATTTATTTCATTAATTTTATAAACCATTAATGAATCCACCAAAACCAATATTATATTTTAAGTTTTTAAACTCAATTATTTATGAACATGACTCAATTCCACATCACCAATGGTATTATTTTAATATTTTTATTTCATGTAATTATAAAATATTTAAAACCACTTTTATTTTTCATAAAGCCTGAGAAAAACCATGGGTAGATTGGTGGTTTTTATTATTTTATTATATAGAGTCAAAATCTTATGTTTAGATATTAATAAATTATTCCACACTCATTTTTCAATAAATACCCACCCACCCTCCCACTCCTATTTATTCAAAACCCATGAGGAATTAATTTAACCTCCACATCCCTCTCTAAAACCCTCCTAAAGATTTCCTAAGATTTTAAGAAGCTACTCTCAATATTTTAGAAACCACTCTCAAGGTAATAGATTCTCTTATTCTTCAAATTTATTCAAGTACTTTCTTTGTACCAGGACATTTTATTACAATTATTCATGTTAAAATCCGTTTTAACACATCACATTAGTTTCCTTATGATTAAAAATTTTGATATATGACTATTCTCTCCCATTAAAACCTTTTATGAACCATTATGTACACATGTATGCTATTGAAATTATCCTATGATTTTACTTGGCAATCTATTTGTTGTGAATACCCATACCAATTTTTAATAATGGGTATTCACCTATATTCACCTATAATTAATTTATTAGGGAATTAAATATATATCAAATCTACATTCCTTAATCATGGGATCAAAATTGATGAAATACGTTCTTATGTTGTATGATCTATGTGGAAAAAAATTCATGTACATGATATGAATGTGACATGAGGGACCAAAATTATTTATCCCTCTAATGAATTAGGTAATTTTTATCATGAGACTGATTTTATGGTGAATTTAAGGATATCAAAATCACACTATTTTATGATTTCTATGGGTTTATCCTTGACTTATTCTTATGATGATAAGTTTTATATTGTTTCCATATTACTTTGTTTCCTATATGTTATCATGTTACATCATGATTAAATATGAAGGTTTATTATTTTCACCCCCTTTATTTCACATTAATAGGCCTCTTGACTCAAACATATTACTTAAATCATATTATTCATTTATTATCCCCTTACTAGTCTTTATATCTCACCCCTTTCTTATGTATGTCCACAGGTTATACCATGTCGTATTTGAAGATCAATAGATTTTAATGGAACTTCATGGAATTTCAAATAATGTCATTTTAACCCTATTTTATGTTATTGTGTTATGTATCTAATTTCCAAAATACACTAGACCTCTTGATCCTTTTCAAATTTTTATGTGCGTACTTATGTAATAAATCATGAAATAAGGTTAATAAAAGATATAAGTTGTCATAGTTGGTACCATAGGAAGGTATAGTTATTTATGGAGATTATGATTAGAAAAATTTAGTGAACGACTTAAGGATAATACGAAACATATAAAAAACCCCCCTAAATTCTGGAAAAGTATTGAGTGAGTGTTTCCAAAAAAAAAATCTTTTTTGGATACTAAAAGTGGTTTTTGGTCTAAAACAGCTATACATAGGGGTAATAACCCTGAAAATGAAGCATTGGTTAATAACTCGATCATCAACTGGTTCATGGCAAAGCGGCCCTACTTCACACTTGGTTTGAAAATATTGGGTGATATGATTTGGTAAATTCAAAAATCTATATGAAATATTTTGAAAGGAATGAAAAATACCCTAAAAATTTTATTTTAGGAAATAGACCATGGATAACATAGATTAAATCATAGAAATTCATAGGGTAAGGAAGAATTCCATTTATTAATGATATCATTATTTTTTACAATGTCCCTCTACTTGTTTAATAATTTGAAAATTCTCATCTCTAAGTTAATTGTGGATTAAGTAAATTATTAGAACCAAAATCAAATATTGAAAGGTACGATTATCATCCTAGATTCTACAGATTCATTCAAATTAAGAATATTTAGTAGGACTATTCAAAAAACACCTCAAAACCTGGAAGTAATGATATTGGTTAAAAAAATGGAAAAAATTATTTCTTCCTAAGTATATAACTTCTCCCTTATTAATAGTTTTTGGGATGAATTACCCATTTAACATTATGATACTTCCATTAGAGGAATTTTATGCTATTCTGGGTATGGATTAAATTTCCTTATATATAACCAACATAAATTTTTAGAAGAACGAAATAATTTTCCATATCACAAATTTCTCTCAGATTCAATACATGTGAAAGGATGAGGATGGATCTCCTTCAGAATCATTATCTCAAACATGGATATTATTACCTTAGGAGAAATCATGTCTAGCTAAAATTATTTAAACTAAAGAAAAGATCACAGTTGTTGAAATAATCATTTTAAGAGAATATACTACTCAAAGAATTGACTGGTCTTCCTATGAATCTAGAATATGAGTTACTAATCAAATTTATACCTAGATCAAGTGACATTCTTAGGGAATCTTATCTCCAATAATGGGATATATGTGGATACTTTGAATGTAGAAGAAATTGATGGGTAGTCCATAATGATATCCATTATGTAGATCAATAGTTTCCTTGGATTATCTAGGTACTATTATCATTTTGTGAGAAACATATTATGATTGTGACATTAACAAATAAAAAAATTCAAAAGGGGATAATGTATGAATGTAAGGATAAATTAAAAGAGTTAAAGAAAAGGATAATCACAACACATGTGTTCACATTACCCACCTATGTGGAAGGATTTTTTATATAAACTAATGCATTCAAAAAGGAATTAGGTTGTTTAATAATGAAATATAAAAAATTGTAGCCTATATGTATTGGAAATTAAATATTCATGAGCATAATTACACAAACTATGATCTAGAATTGGCTACAGTATCTTCATATTAAATATTTTGTGACATTATATTTATGGGGGAGAAGTGTGGTATATATACGGAGTATAAAATACTTAATTATATATTCACATAAAAGGATATCAATATATTCCAATGAAGGTGGTTATATTTGATAAAGGTTTATGATTTTCAATCCATTACCAACATGAGGAGAACAATATGGAGGATTCCTATGTAGAAAGGATACCACAACCCTATCCATGACAGTGATTGAAAGAGATCTAATATTATTAGACATACAAAGGATATACATGGGAATAATATAATGAAATTTACCCTAAATTTATTAAATAACTTCTCAACCATCTAATGTTGCGAGGATCATGTAGGATTAAAACAATGAAGGGGAGCTATCAAAAAAGGTAGTGAATAATCCAAAGTACAACTTTCCTATAGACGAGGTTTTATGTTTTGGAACCCAGATACATGTACCATCAAAACTAGAGACTAAGAAGGATATTTTAGATGATTTTCACCTCTCATCATTCTCTATTCATCCAGGAAGCACTACGATGTATAGAGACTTAAAGAAAATTTTTTGGTAAGATAACATAAAGAGGGAGATTTCGGAATTTGTATCTCAATTCATGGTAAGCCGACAAGTCAAGGATAAATGAAATAGGTCTAAGGGTATGATGTGACCACATTGATACTAGTATATATGTAAGAAAAAATAACCATGTATTTCTTCATAGGAATTCCTAGGATATTTAAATTAAATGAAATTATATGGGTGGTAGTTTATCTCCCTACAAATTTAGTGGATTTAATTTTTATTAATGAATATTTATCTCTTAAAAAACTTTTGAGGATATATATAATGAATGTTGTAACACTTCATTGTGTGCCACTCTCCATTTTATTTAATTGAGATCCATGTTTTAACTCAAGACTCCAAGGAACAATTACCTGATAATTGGATATATAGTCGAGTTCTAGTATCGATTATTACACTCATATGTTTATTCAATCAAAGAGAACAATTCTAACTCTAGAGTAAATGTTGAGATACCATCCAATGGATTATAAATGATATTGGGATCAATACCTTCCCCTAGTACAGTTATTATATAAAACAATTTCTATTATAGCATCCAAATATAATTTTATGAGTCTCTTTATGGGAATAGATGTTATAATATGGAGTTTTTTGATGATTTTTGATAGAAAAAACTTGTTAGACCTCATCTTATCCAAAAGATGATAGAGAATGTTCAAAAAATTCATTGGAATATGAAATCTTCACTATGTTAATAGAAAATCTATGCATACTATTGTCATTAATACCTAATGTTTATTGATGGAGATATGGTTTTCTATTCTATATCATCATGGATGAAATTCATGTGGATTGGAAAGAATGGAAAGTGTAATTTAAGATACCTCACCCACTTTGAGATGTTTGATCACATCAGAGTTGTGGCCTATTCCTTATCACTCCCACCTAATCTCTATCAAGTACATGATGTGTTCCATATATCCATTTTAAGGAAGTATATTTTAGAACCCTAAAATGTACTAAATCCGTAAGGGGTAACTTTGGAGAATGATAATTCATATGAGGAGCAGCCGTTGAAGATCTTATATCTTAGTGAGTTTTTTTGATGAAACATAAAAAATCAAAAGGTCAACGTATTATGGAAGAACCAAAAGATTGAGGATGGAACATGGGAATAAGAAGAGGTTATAGAATAAAAATACACTCATCTATTTTATTGTAAGAAATAAAATTTTGATGGTAAAATTTATAAATGGTGGAATAATATAATGATCCAAACATTCATAAATGAAACACACATTTTTGAATGAATAAATACCTCATTAAGTAATGTAGTTATAAAAAACAAATGCACTACTTTTGTTATTTTGGGCCATTATAAAATATATCAAGTCAAATTTTAAAGACTATTAAGCATATTATCCATTGAAAATATAGAAATTTTATAGTGACTTTTAAGATTATTTTATATTAAGGGTTATGATAAAGTCTAAGTAATATAGATATAAGAATTTAATTCCTCGACCAGTAGGATTGTTCCCTATGAAGCTCATTTATTAGTGACTATATGTGAGGTGGCTTCATTAGGTTTTATCCTTGACTAATCACAAGATGATATTGAAAAAATAAATCTTAATAAAAAGTATTTACTGGATAATTTCATTTTTATAGAGATCACAAAACAAACTATGTTTGTCGAACCACCCCCGGAACATTTAACGATCACAAATGTTAACATTAGGTTGCATGGTAGTGTAATAAGGGGTTATGTTTATAGACCTTAATAATATAAATTTGTATAATTTTTTTTAAAATAATCATTATATTAATCTGTTTTTATTTTTACTTTATAAATTATTATATATTGAGTTTGATAAAAATGATATTTTCATATGAAGAATTGAAAAATATATTTTTCAAAATTCATAATTTATGTTAATTTTTTTTTAATAAATTCAAGAATATTAGAAATAAATTTTATTATAATAATTTTGTATTCAATAATATTTATTTAAATATAAATGATAATAAAATTTAATGGATTCTAATGTACTTTTTAAAAGTGTCGAAAAATGGTTAGTATTAAAAAAACTAGTATTTTTCAATAAATATGTTTTTATATTAAAAAGTGAAAAATCTTATATTATAAAAATTATTTTGGAAAAATAAATATTATTTTTTAAATTAGTGCATCAAAAGTAACCAATGGTGAATTTTTCCTAATTTTTTTGAACAATTGAATTTTTGGGGGGAAATTAAATACGGTATAATAATAGGGTATGAATTATAAAATCATAATAGACCAAAAGTAGTGAAATAAATTCTATAAAAGGATTAGATGAACAAATATAGATTCACCATTTTAAATAATGTGTTTTGGTGTAATTTGATTAATTTTATAAACCATTAATGATTTATCTAAAATATATTTCGTATTTTATGGTTTTAAAATAAATTCTTTATGAAAATGAGTCACTTATACATCACCAATGGAATTATTTTAACATTTTCAGTTCCTAGACATATAAAATATTTAAAAAAAAATTCTTAGGTAAAAAAAACATGGTAAAAAAATATGGTATGGTTTGTGGGTTTGATTATTCTATTATATTCTTTCTAAAACCTATGTTTATAAATTAATAAATAATTTTCCTTTCTTTTTCTATAAATAACCAAAAAAAACACCCAATATTTTTCACTAAGAACCTATTGATAACTATTTTTATCTCCTCATACCTCTCTAAAACCCTCCCATAGTTTTACCAAGCTCTTAAAACCCCCTCCCATGATTTTCGAAACAACCTCTAAAAGTAAAGTATTCTCTTACTCTTCCTTTCTATTTAAGTAATTTATTTTTACTATGCATTTTTATTTTCAATTTTTCATGTTTTAATGTATTTTTTAGAAATAAATTTACTATCCTTATGGTTCTCGAGTAATGAGATACCATCATACACTATCATTAAACCCTTCCATGATCCCTTATATACACCCTTTATACTGTTGAAATTATCGTGTGATTTTCTATTCCAAACAGTTCTTTTATGAATAACCATCCAAATTTTAAATAAAGGATATTTAAATTTATATAAATATAATTCATTTACTTATGAATTATATATATTTAATTAACACTCCTTAATCATGGGATTAAAAATGATTAAATATGATCTTATGTTGTATGATCTATGTGGCACACAAATTCATGCACATGATATGAATATGTCTGGTGGTCCCTGAATTATATTTCCCTACAATGAATTGAGTAAGGTTTTTATCTCATGAGATACCATTTATGGTTCACGTGAAGCCATCATAATCACACTATGTTATAATTTCTTGGTGGTTAGCCTTGATCTATGCTTATGATGTTAGTTTGAGGTTGTTACCATATTCTTATATTACCTTGATATTATCATCTTATATCATGATTTTATATTCATGTTTATGATTATCAGACCTTCTATGTCAACTTAATAAGCCTGTTGAATTAAATTTATTACTTATATTATGTTATGATTTGATCATTCTTTTATCAGGCTTTATATCTCACAAATTTCATATGTATATCCCCAACTTTTCCTATGTAATATTATAAGATTACTGGATTTTAAGGTAATGTTAAGGAGTATCATATAATATCATCATATCCTTATTTTAAGTTATTGTGTTATGTTTCTAATTTTACAAATACACTAGAAGTATCGATCTTATGGTATTTTTTCATGTGTGTCTATATATAATAAATCATGAAATAAGGTTTATAAAAGATATGGTTTGTCATGAAGATAGGAAATCCTCAAGATCAAACGATTGTGTTGTAATCAATATGAATAAAAAAAGATGAATATATAATAAGTTCTATCACTAAAGATTCCATAAGAATCATTTGGAGACAAAGGATTATGTATGGATCCCCAACATAGGGATTCTATTTTGGATCCTCTTAGTGCAAGAATGGTATAACACGAATAAGTGGTTCAAATGATAAAAATAATCATTGAATAAATAATTTCCAAATCAAGGTAATTCTTGTTCATAAATTAATTATAAATTTTATTTTAAAGATCCACTCTCTTAATTTCAAGATTCCATTTCCATTCATTGGATATATTTGTCAGAAATCTTGAATCTTCATCATGTTAATCGAAATTATTCATTAAATTTGAAAAAAATCAAATTTTGGAATGGGACTGACTGATTCTTCCACTATGCTCAAAACCATTATTCCATATGGTTCAATTAAATCATAATATATTTGACCAGTTACAAGCCATTCATTAAGAATCTAATATTTTATTTTTAATTATGCCACATCATTTGAGGGATTTTTCCATCCTCACTGTTATATCATTATTTAATTGCCAATTATATTTCATTTTCCTACATCATTTAATTTAATTCATTTACTTCCATATAATTTGATAAAAAATGATCAATATATTTAATTTACACATATGCTATGAATTCATAATCCTTCTAGTGATAACAACATATATCATAGAAATTCATTATAAATCCAATGTTTTTCTTCCTTTTTTAGAACATATAATTACAAGCACTGGATACTCATCATAGAAAATCAAACACTTTATAGAGCTAATAAATACATCTGAGTAAACAAATCATGTTCCATTTTTTTAATTTTTTTCTTTAAACCTCATTATTTTAATAAATAATCATATTTTATTAGATCATATCAGTTAACTATGGACATTACAATTCCATAATTCATTGACCATTAATTTTTCAATAAGGAATACTCACCACTTATAATGCTTAAGAAATTAATACAATTATTTCATTCTTTATTATCTTATTAAGTATAACATTTTTTAATTAAATATTTTTATTATTCATTAATAATATTATTTACATGATGAACAATAAATAATGATGTCCTCGTCATGTAATTAATATCACCACTAAATTCATTTCACTTGTTAATATAATGTCTGACGATTGGTGGGGATGAACTACACTAACAACTTGTTTAAATAAGGTTTATACATTATTATTTTCATAATTATTTTATATTCATTGAATTAATTCACCCATTAAATGATCTCTAAATATACCAAACTTGATTACATTGGTTCTATGATGTTGAGATGAGTTCAATACAAATTTTTGTGTAAAAAATGTAAATCACACATGCCCTCTAATTCAATTATTAACTAAGACCATTTGGGGATTCCATGTGGCACCCCATGATACCTCGATGTGCATCCTGCTGGACATCCATGCTTGAATAGATTTTCTACCAATGGATCTTCATGAATCATTGATCTGATGGTTATCATCACAATGTGATTCCCCCTCATCATTCCAATTATGAAACCATTTAATAAGATTGATATAATGGCCCACATCCATCTGATTCTTGTGATTTCACTATGGTATCAACCCATAAACTTGGATGTCTAATCAAATAATAGAAAATTAAAAATTTTCCTTGAAAACTATTCCCCAACCCTCCCCTTTGGGTTAATTTGGATCATTTTACACCATTTGAGCATTTGATTAGTCCAAAGAGTACAAATTTTCCTCCATTGCATGGATAATCCTGCACCCTTATAATCTAGGGAAAAGTGTCCCATTATGAGCTTATTGATCACCAATTATACAACCCATTCTTACCTGGCCATCTTTAACAACCACCACTGCACTCTTCATTATTGACCACTTCCCATGATGGTTTGACCACACTTTACTATCTATAATGAACACAAATATTCATACCTTACTTAAATTCAACCATTTATTCCAAATATATCCATAGTTTATAAAAAATATAACCATATGAACCTAAAATATTAGAGATAAGTTTAAGAAGGAATAAAATACTCTCCATAATATATTTGAATCTTCAACTCTAATTATTATGAATCAAAAATAAGTAGATTCATATTTTTGAGGTCTTTACAAAAAGGAATTCCAGGTTTCATGATTCATTTGAATGATATTATTATTAATAGATTTCTAAAAATTCCCCTATAACTTCTATATAGTATATTTATAAATATATTTATCAAATTTCAAGAAATCAAAAGGTAATGGATTATTTTTGAATTAGGTAATAATATAATAAAATTTTATTGTAACATTTAATACTTTTATAAATAAATAAAGTAATATAATATTAGGATAAAAATAATAGATTAAGATCAAATAACTATACATCATTTTTGAGATATGGTGATCCTCTAAACAAGATAATCTGAAAACCAAAGATTCCCTTCAATAGATCCTCTATAGTGGATCGTTCCAAAAACCCTAGATCCTCTCCAAATTATGAATTTACATGTGGTAGAGTTGTGAAAAGAATATATTAATGAATTATTATTTATTTAAAAATTTATTTAAAACTTTTATTCACAACTTTTAACATCCAATATTATACTAAAAAATTTTGCAATACAATCCTTAGTTTAAATAACCCATTTAGACTCAACACCACATAATATTTTCCAATTAGATACCCAAAAGAATTTGAATTTACTAATTGACCATAATTAATACTAATAGAATTTTTTTTTACAAAAAATCACATATATAGATTAATCATTACCCTAAAGAACTTCATTTAAAATTCAATCAAGTGCTAATATCCCATCAATATTTAATCTAGTATTTGATTACTATCAAAGGAAAATACATTACTAGGTGAAGACCTGTAATCTATAATAATGTTTATGAAAATTAGATTATGTAGGTAAGGGTTATATCTGCTTCCTAATTTGACCACACATGGATAGAAGTTAACATTATCCCCATAATTCTCCCCTATTATTTCATATCATTAAAAATAAATCCTTTTATAGAGAGACTTGGAAAATTTTTTATCTTATTATTCCCCCTTCATTATGATTCTATCATATTCATCCTCTTCCTCTCACATTCATCTAATCCTAGGGTTTTTAGAATCAAAGGGGTTTTACATGTTAATGAAAATCAATCAATTATCTTTGAGATTTTGGTGTTAAATGTTTTAAAATATCTTTAATAACCTTGATTCATCACCACTTATTGATGGTGTCAAGGTTTCACCTATTATAGGTAGGAAATTACATCCTTTACCCATTATTTGAGATAAACAAGGGTTCCTGAGTGATTTTAATAAATTTCCTATTTATAAATGAGTATATATATTTTCTATTATTTAATTTTGGAATCCTTATATGATCTATTTTTCTTCATATTATCCCAGTGGTGTTTTTTTGATTCTATGTATAAATTTATGCTCATATTTTTTATTCACAAAAAATTGTTCAATAAACTGTATACCATGATTTTATTAATTAATATCCAATTTTTTTAATAGATGATTTCTTAATAAATTAAATAAAATTATATAAATATTTAAATATAGTTTTCAATGAAAGAAGTTATTTTGGACTAAAATAATATGGTTTTGATTAGTAAAAGCGGTGGGGCTGGGGGTTCTATGAAACTTGGAAGTTATTTTTACAAAAAATGTGTTTGAAGTATCACACGATGATTTAAATGTATTTGGGATTTAAAAGGGTTAAAAGACAATTATAAATTACTTATAATTTGTCTTTATAAATGTATTTAGAAGAAAATGGGATGTTTATTCCCTTGATGCTCATTGGGAGTGTGAACTTTGCTTATTCTCTTGTTACGCTATCCTTTAAACTAAAAGTGTAATTAAGGACATATATATCCCATTAATATTGTAATTAGAGACATGGAAATCCCATTATAGATTAGATTCATGGACATGAGAATCATTTGGAAACACACCCTATGGACATTGTACTTTAATGGGAAAAAACCCTAGGTTCTTCCAACCATATACTCATTGGTGATCTTCCCATGACTCCAATTAATGATTTTCATTTATAACTATTATTCATTTATGTTTTATCAAATACACGTGTATGTTCACTTTCTTCTATTCTTTATATTACATGATTATATATTCCCTTTTGAAATAAAGTATAAATTTAAGCTCATGTTATTGGATTTCACAATGGATAAAAACTATGATATTTTCATATATTTATTTTAATCTAGAATAAATGTTATTTCAATGTAGGGGAATGTTTAGAAAATTTTGTGGTATCCTATTGAGATTTGGATTACACCCTAAATAAAAATCCCTACTATGTATGTGGATTTTATTTTCCTTTATCTCTCATATAGGTATGATCAATGAACTTATTTATCAAAAGTGGACTATTGTTCAGGTGTGAGGCTATGGAGGGGGTAGTATATGATGGAATTCAATTTTCACATGGGTATGTTTAGGTTTTCATTCTAGTGGAACTGAATTATGTATAATATTCCTTTACCATTATATTTATTAATTTACTGCATATATTATGTCATGAGTGGTAAAAAGTATTTTAAGTTTGATGAAAATATTTTATTAGTTCCATTTATTCTTTACATATTTCAATGGAAAAAATTGTTCCCATTTTCTATATAATACCCTAGGAATTAGCAACTGATCCATAGTGATTGAGAATGCACTTTTGGCTTTATGGCATACTTGTTCGAGTATAGTGGCTAGAAATTCAGTTCTGTATATCGCACCACACGTGCCTATGAAAAATATTTCTTATAAATATAAATTAATTAGTAAAATTTATTAATTACTACTCCTTAAGAATTAATTATTTAAAAACTAATTAATTACTCACTTACTACTTATTATTTATTTATTTAGTGGTATTAATTTTTTATGAAACATTTACTTTATAGGAGGTTACTTATCTGTAGGTGACTCCCATCCAATATCACGTAAATCCCCGAGCACAAGATACACCACCAAATGAATTCTAATTAAATAATATATAAGTAAATGTTTTTAACCTAATCGAAAAAATACATTATATAAATAACTATTATATAGAAATATAAATTACTAATTAAATATTATTTATTACCATTTACTAACTATTAAAATTTATTAATTACTTGTTATTAATATTAAAATATTGATTATTTATTATTAAGTTTTAATTTTTAATTATCTGTGATCAACTAGTAAATATCATCTGTAAATCAATATTTAATTCTGAATAATTGTTAATTAATAATTCTAAAGTAATAATTATTAAATAATAATAGTCTATAGAAAATAAATAATAATAATTAATACTTATTTATAAATTATTTATAATTTATAATTATCAATAAATTAATAATAATAGTTAATAATTAATTTGAATTTTTTTAATAATTATTAATTAAAATTCTTTAACAATTAAAAATTAAAAATTAATGATTCTAAAT
This sequence comes from Viscum album, assembly GCA_963277665.1. Classification (NCBI taxonomy): domain Eukaryota; kingdom Viridiplantae; phylum Streptophyta; class Magnoliopsida; order Santalales; family Viscaceae; genus Viscum; species Viscum album. The sequence goes on along the minus strand of OY728164.1, from coordinate 1,402,904,991 downwards.
TCATAAATAATGATTAATTATTATCGATATATTATTAATAAATATAAATATAAATTTTTAAATAATAAAAATGGATAATTGATATTTTATTATTAATTAATTATTATTTTTCATAATTTAAAATGAAATTATAATAAACAATAAATACTTAATTATTATAAAATTTTAATTATAAATAAATTATAATAAATAATAAATAATAATTAGTAAAAATAAATAATAAATAATAAATAATATTGGTTACTAAATAATAATAATAAATAATAAATAATAAATAATAAATAATAAATAATTCATAATTAAAAGTGATCAACCTTGGATAATTTAGCTAATATCTAAACCATTTATTAATAATTATGTAATAATTAAAAACTCCTTAACCATAAATTATTATTAATTTAAAATATCATTAGAAAATAATATATTAATAATTAATAATTTCTATCAACAATCAATTACTAACAATAAATAATTCTTTATTCATTATATGTATTAAAAAATGAATAATTCATAATCACTAAAAAATATAAATAATAAATAATTTATAAATAATTAATAATTAATAATTATTCGATAATTTTAAAAATAATTAATTAATATTCAATAAATGATGGATGATTAATTCATAGTCTCTAATTGAAGAAATAATTAATTAATATTTAATAAATAAAAAATAAATTATGAATGCCATTATATAATTAATAATACATAACTAATAACTTGGAAACTTAACACCTCAATAGAGAATGGCTTGGCTACACAGCCTACTTAAAAGAGGACTAATTCTTGATTTCACACACCTATAGGGTGGAAAATATGGTTTTTGATGAACATTCCATAAAGGCTATAGAAAATGGAACTTCTTCATAGTTCTTTGTTCTTAGTGTTTACCTTTTAAACTTACATTTCCCAATATAAGGGGTGATGTCTATAGAATCCTCTAACCTCATTCATTATTTCTCTTATTTTTATTAATTTTATGGGTGTAAGACGTTATAGTTCATCACTTTATATTTCTTGGATTATAAAAACCATTATTAGTATACCACCCGCCTCATGGGTGAGTGGAAGGGAGGGGGGGGGGGGTTAGGGTCTAATGGTACCCTCTTAAGTTCAGGTTCAAGGGGGGTTTTCTCTTTTGTGTCATGTTCTAAAGTGGAAGATGTAATCTAATCATATTATTATTATGATTTTACATTTAAATAAAAAAATGGATAACCCTATGACCATGATCTAAGGTGACCATGGATGTATGTGGACTACTACCACAATCATCTTCGACCAAAACTATATGGTGACTGTAAGTGATGTATACGAATAATCGGTTCTGACTACAGTTAATGGTACCCAGCATCCATGGTTAAGGCCACATATAGATAAAAATTGTTGTTGTAAGAATTTCTTCTAGTAGTTTTCTATTAAATAGATCCACATCTACTTTAATTAGATCAATTAAAATTCTTATTCTATTAATATAAACACAAATAAGTTATTCCCACCCAGTATCTAATACCCATGAGTAAAAATATATATAAATTAATTTATATATCATCAATATTTAAATGTTTCTAAAGCCTTTCCGTGAGAATAATTTTCAAAATTTGGCCCCGATCTATTAAATTATAGGTTCAACCTGTAAAGGATATCAAAATGATGTTCATGATGCATTTAATAGTTAACAACAAGAAATATTTATTTTGAAAGTATAATTTTTTATATCAATTCAATGTGTACTTTTTTACGAACCCCCACTAAAACGATGTTCCCATATCTCATATCCACTAGCCAAATAAGATCCATATTTCATCATGACTTAACCTAGTTAATCTTGTAAACTTAATACATGATTATATAAGATAGAAAATCATGTTAAGCATATATCCTATAACTCTTAGATAATTAAGTGAAAAAATCCTTTCCCAATTCATCATAAAAATTATCATAACATAATTACTCTAGGAACCATACATTTAGGGTCACCTTATTAAATGTAACCCAAGTCTCACATTAGATATTAGAAAATAATAGTTAAGGTAATCTAAAACCTTATTTCCTTACCCAAGATAATTCATGAGCACCTAATAGTATGGTTCAACCATAATTAAAAATTGAGGTCTTGACCAATGTTTACATTATAGGGAATAAAATATTTAGTATTTATATGGGATTTATTAGTCACATAATTTCCATATGTATATTATGTATATCATTCCATATCTTAAAGTATTTTTACATAATTAAATATATACACATATATATTAATATATCTAAAGAATTAGTTTTGAAACCTATTCCTTTATCTAAATTAATATGTTACAAAAATATTAATCTATAACGCTTTATATAACTCATGATATATCTCACCTAGAAAAAAATACAATATAATTATTTCCAAACATATCCAAATTTATCTCATGTATAACATATATAAAATCCTTTTATATAAATTTTATCAATCATACAAAACAAAAATCCTTACAAGATAAAATATAGTATTATAGTTATCCAACCCAAAAATAAATTTTGATACAGTTTAAAATCATATGGATTTTATAAAGAATATTTTCATAAATATTCAACAAAACCATGACTAATAACCATGATGTAGTTTTTATGTATGATTAATTTTATGTATATAATATATCAATGGATATATATTGAACCATTCTATACTTTCCAAGTGTAATATACTTTTATTCAAATTCCATAACTTGATTAGTGATTTTGAATAAGATCCCATAGATGTTATCAAATGAATCCTTCCTCTAAAGGTATCCATCATCAAAAATGGAATATTCCAAAAAATTTAGTATGACATATTATTGTTAAAATGTCATGCCAATAAAACCTCCAAGGTTAATTAAGATAAGATATTATCAAAGAGATTAGGCTTGTATTAAGTTGATCTACAATATATAAAATGATTTCAATGAAATACATTTAAATAAAACCCATATAATGAATTATGGATCCACTTAAATATATGTTATTTCATACATTACAATGTTTTTAAACTGTTTGTCTATCTTCTATTGTAGTATTTATAATATTTCCATATTTATTTAAGTGTTTATTAATTTTTTTAAATATTTATTTAATATTAAACACCTCATCACTTGATTTTACAAAAGCCATAAAAATATAGAAATCTATATAATAGAATTAGATGAATTATTTCTCATGTAATTCATCATGTACACTATGACATTCAATAAAAAACCATTACATAAAAAATCCCAGGCATAATGAATTTCACAATGTAGTAGTTAACCATTAGTGTAAATGCACAACATGTTTTGTTTTATTTTCATTTCTTAACTCAATTTTTCATCTAAAAACTCATCCATAGATTTAATACAACTATTTTATGATAGACCCCCATTTAGAACTAATATAGGTGATGATGTAGGTTGGGGTATAAACCTAGGTACGTGTTGATGCAATATAGGATGTAGGCTGGGGTCCTTTTGAAAAAGATGAAGGGGTATTAATGCCATAAAATGGTGGGAAATAGAACTAGAATGATTTACTACTTTCATAAAAACAATATTTTCTATACCAAACTATTTTGTTTATGGAAACTGAGATTGAGAAACTGTAATAAAAAAATAGAAAACAATAGTGGTGATGATGTGGCTGCAACTCATGATTTTTTAGATTGAGATAATTAAGGGTTTGAGTGATTTGATGAAATAAAAATATGGTTCTATTAATTCTATTTAGGATTTTATTTTTTAAAAATTATAACACCTCATTTTTGTAAGAAAAAACTATGTTCAGAAGAATATGTGATATATAACACTGACCCAAAATAAACAATCATTATTTAAATATGAATATTTTAACATTTCTATTAAATTTTTATATATAATTAGGATAAAATACATTTTTAAATAAATATATGTCCTAAATAAATTGATAAATTCTTAGAAAATAAGCAATGAATTTTTGGTAATGTATATTTTTCTTCAAAATAGGTTTTTTTTCAAAAATGATTTTTTATTTTTTTGTTAAAAAAAATAAATAATAATTATTTTCCAAAAAAAAATTGAAAATTAATTTTATAAAGAGAAGTCCATTTTGGTATAAAAATATCAAAATTAACTTATTCTAAATTTATGTTGTTTTCAGAATGTATTGATTTTTCAGTTAATAGTGAAGATACTGTCTTTTGTAAAATTGACATTTTTATTGATAGATTAATTAATTTAAAAGTCCGATAATTTTTTTAATTTTATTTAAATGTAAAATAAGTATTATTTAGTTATTTTTTATTCAGTTAATTACATTTTAATCATCCTTATATAATATTTTAGTATAAGTTTATTTTTAGGATTAAAAACACATTTTTATGAAAACTATTTTAAAATTCATATTGTATAAAAATTTTAATTAATTAAAATAAACCCAATTAGAAATGATATAAGTTAATATTTTAAATTATATATCTATATTTAGTAATTTAAATTCATATAATTAATATTAAACGTTATAGTGTAAAAGTGAAATAATCTTTTCCTTAAAAAGTGTATTTTTTGAAAAACTTCTTTTCAGCATGCTTGTGAGTTTTATATTAAATTTAATTACTCCACCTCTATGAATTGATTTTTATAAAATGGATACCATATTTGAAATCATCACACCTAATATTAGGTATTATGGTCATCTTAATTTTGATACAATATGAATACTAAATGTACTGAATATTAATTACCACGATAAAAAGAAAACAGGATGATTGAGGGTAAAAATAATTTAACAAAGAATAAAAACAATTTAATCCTAATATTTATATATAATTTTAATTAAAATTATTATTATAATTATTCCTTTCTTTTTAAATTTTTAAGCAATTAATAGATGAAAATTATATTTTCATATAACAAAACACAAATTATTTGAGATAATATTAAAATTCAATTAAGGAATTTATTTCATGAAAAAATGGATTTTTTAAATAAATAATATTTAAAAAAATTATTATCAATAAATAATTTCTATCTATTATAAATGATCAAATAATTTTAATGAAGTAAAATTTAATTCTAATAAATGTTCGAAAACATTAATTGTAAAAAAAACTAGCATTTCTCAATAAATATCGATTAATATTTTAAAACTAAAAATCCACATATTTATAAAATTATTTAGATAAATTGATTATTATATTTGGAATCAAAAAATAAAAATTATCCAATAGTGAATTTTACAAAATTTTCTGAGATATTCAAATTTTTGGAGAAAATTTAATTTCTATATAGATATACGGTGAGTATTATGGCATAATAATGACCTTACAAAAACCAAATATAGTATTTAAATTTAAAATAATTTTATTTTATGTTTATGTTATTTATTTTATAAACCCATTTTTAATCTTCAAAAACCATTAATATATATTTAGGTTTTAAAATGAATTATTTAGGTGTATAACTCACTTCAACATCAGCTAGGGTATCATTTAATTGAATTAGGAAATTGGCCCTATAAAATAGTGAAATCACTCCCATTTTTTAGAAACCATGGTAAAAACAATGGAAAGGTTTTTTGGTTTTGGTTATTTTATTATATAAATTCCAAAACCTGTGTTTGAGAAATAGTAAAGCAATATCCACTCATTTATAATATAAACCCCTAAACCTCACATTTCTCTTCACTAAAAATCATTTTATCACACCCTTACTCTGACATATTCTATGTATTCCTCCCAAGGTGACCCCAATATCTCTAGAAGCTCCTCCTAATCATTTGGAGTGACTCACTAAAGTAAGGGATACTTTCCTTGCCTTATTTATTCATGTTTCTATTTATCTTATGCCTTCTATTTATAATCCATAATGATGTGATATTTTATTCCAAGTAGCTAATATTGATCATTTGTTTTCCAAAATTATTTTATACCAATTTATCTATCATAAACCAATTTTATGAAATTTTATTTGACGTCTTTATGCTACTGAAAGTTCACCACATTTCTATGCTAAAATAATTGTGTAGTGAATACCATACCCATTTACTATCAAGTGTTTTAACCTTTATACACTTATAATTATTTTAATTGGCACTTATAGGTATTTATTTCACACTCCTGGATAGTGGAATAAAATATAATGATTAATAAACCCTTGTTGTATGATCTTTGTGACAAACTTAGTAATGAGATTGAAATGAAAGTGATGGGTGCATATAAAATTATATAGTGATCAAATGAATTGGGTAATGTCTAGTATCATGAGAGGTCATGTTGGGACTGAGAGTGAACTAGATTCATTGATGGAACTTTTTTCCATCATTATTTCTTTCAAGTTATCCTTTACCTATGTTTATGATGTAATTTTTTAAGTTGTTTCCATATTTACCATGTCGCCTTAATTATTATCATGTTATGTCATGCCTCTTTATTCATGTTTATGATTCTAAATATTTTTATCATATATTGATATTCCTATTTTATAAAATTAATTATCATGTTTTTGTTATTTCATGTTTATTCCCTTTACTGGGCTTTATAGCTCACCCCTTTCTTATGTATGTCCCCAGGTTATGTTGTGTAGTTTTAAGTGCGATCATGTTAAAGAAGTATTAAATAAAGATATAATTTTTACAATTTAATTTTTTATGCAATGTAACTAAAAAAATACACTAGAATTATAAATCTTTTGGGTTGTATCATGTGTAATTTTATGTAATAAATTAATAATTAATGTGAAATAAATAGCATGTTTTTTATAGTTGGTAGCGAAGGAAAAGTTTGATGATTTTTGGGATTATGATTACAAAACCTTAGAAATAGACTTAGGGATAAGACTATGTATAATAAAACATCTCTATATTTTGGTAAGTATATATTAAGTGGTTTATCAAGAAAATAAATCCCTATCAGGATACTATAAGTGGATGTGGCTATGGAACAGATATACAAAGTGGTAAAAACTAAAAACACCAAGTTTATCTAGACTCAACTAGGAATTTGTTCATGATAATGGGCCTTGACGCATACCTAGTTTGACACTAATAGGGGATATACTTTGATAAATTCATAATCCCATTATAAAGTATTATTAAGGGAAAAAATTCCCAAAAGAATATATGTTAGGAAATAAATCATGGATAATATATGTTAAAGCCTAGAAATTCATAAGTTAATGAATTACATTTTTTAATAAGTTATCCCATTAATGTTAGGGTATTAAAATTTACATGTCTACTAGTTTAAAAATACTTGTCCCTACTTTTAACATTATTATAGTCAATGGGTAGAAATAAGAGGAATTACTTGTTATTATTTTTTGGATTATGTGATTTGTTAAAAGATTATTCTAGTGCTTCAGGCATAAAAACACTCATCACAAGTTCTCATTGTTTAGAGAAATAAATGAGATTTTAGTAAAGATTTATTAACGGATTTAATTATAATTTTCAATAAAGTATATTTTTTATGTTCATAGTTTATATGATAATGTAATTTTTTATCTCAAGGATAATAATGTTGAATTAAAAATGTTTTCATTTTACGATCATTTCCAATTAATTGATAGTGATTTTACCCATCAAAGATTTATGGTTTTTTAGTCATTGACTTCCTCTTGACCATATTATCTATCAAAATTAGTTAGTTCTTCACTTTAAATTTTCTATTTAATGTATATGTTTTTACTTCTTAACAAATTTCTCACACTAGGAAACCTAGTTGTGTGATGAACATCAAACATCCTTTAATATCTTATCAAGAGGATGTTTTATTAACCTTTTTTATGGTGTTGGCTTTACATAATGATATTTTCATTTGTAAAAAAATATCTTACCGAGACTATGTTTAAATTAAAAGGATTAACATTATTAAATGAGGGAAGAATATAATACATCATGTTTTTTAAGAGAAAACTATTTTCAATACCGTATGTGATAGGCACCATCGATCCCAAAAAATACTCATTATTTAAAAATGATTATTTTAACCTTTTCAATATTTTTTTTATAATTAGGATTGACTAGATTTTGAAATATATATTTTTCCTAATTATATTGATAAATTATTTGTAAATAATGAATTTATTTTTGGTAATGTCCTCTTATTTTTGAAAATATGATTTCTTCATAAATCATTTTTTATTTCTTTTTAATAAAAATATATTTTATAATTAGTTGATAGAAAATTTATAAAATGAATTTTATAAATACAAACACATTTTAGGTTTTAAAATATTATAATTAACATTGTGAGAATTTGTGATTTCATAGAAAATTTAGTTTTTTAGTGAATTGTGAAAATACCATTTTCATACAAAATTGACATTTATATTGATAAATTAAATATTTAAAGTGTAAAATTAATATTTTAAATTTAATTCAAGGTAAGAAATTATTATTTAGATATATTCTATTCAATTAAGTACATTTTAATCATCTTTTCCCCATATTTTAGTATAAGTTTATTTTTAGGATTAAAAATAAATTTTCCTAAAAACTATTTTAAAATTCACAATGTATCAAAATTTTAATTAATTAAAATAAACCATAATGATAAATTATCTAAATTAAATGTTTATATTATGTATATTTCCATTTTAATTGAAATTAATTTATCTAATATTAAGAGTTATAGAGTTAAAGTGAAATATTCTTTTTCTTAAAAAAATATCTTTTTTTTCGAAAAACTGATTTTCATCATGCTTGTGGGTTTATATTAAATTAAATACCTCCACCTATGTGAATTGATTTTTATAAAATGTATTCCATATTTTCAATCATCCTAAATAATATTAGGTAATAATTTCATTTTAATTTTTGTTCGATATGAATACTAAATGTAATAAATATTAATCACAACTATAAAAGAAAAATAGGTTAATTCTTGGAAAAAATAATGTAGAAAAGAATATAAAATACGTAAACCTAATATTTATATTATATTTTCAATAAAATTATGATTATATTTATTCTTTATTTTTTTCACTTTTTAAATTATTAAGTAATTACTTTTATAAAAATTATATTTTTATACAAGAAAACACAAATTTATTTGGGTAATATTAAAAATCTATTAAGGAATTTTTTTATGAATTAATATATTTTTTAAAAAATTAATAATTTAATAAAATATTATTATTAAATAATATTTATCAAATATATTTGATCAGATAATTTTTATGAAGTCAAATTTAATTTTTTTAAAGGTTCTAAAACTATTATTGTTTAAATAACACTGAATTTCTCTAAAAATATAGATTATTATTCTAAAAGCGTAAATAAAAATATTTATACAAATATTCATATAAAATTAATATTATTTTTAGAATCAAAAATTTTAAATTATCCAATGGAATTTTTTTATATTTTTATGAGACAATCGAATTTTTAGGTAAAAATTAAATATCATATAAATAGATGGTTAGTATTATTACATCATAATTACCCAAAAGTGATATGATAAATATTATATGGTATAAAAACAACCAAATATATGTTTTAAATTTAAAAAATGTGATTTTATGTTTATTTCGATAATTTCATAAATCCTTTGTGAATCCTCTAAAACCATTAATATATTTTATTCATTTTATTGACATTTATGTAAGATCATATCTAACAACCACATCATCAGGGGTATTATTTTATAGACTTATTCCCTTATAATTATAAAATAATTAAAATTACTTCCATTTAGAAGAAACCATGGTATGGTTTGTGATTTTTGTTATATTATTACACAGAGTCCAAAACCTAAGTCTGAGAAATAATAAATAAATCCCCACTAATTTCTTATATAAACCAACCAATGTTCCAATTTATCTTCACTAAAAATCCTTGTATAATTTCCTAACTCTATACTTCCCTCTCTAGATTCCCCCTAATGTTCCGAAAGCTCTCACGAATCTCCTCCCAAACATTTGGATTCACACACTCAAGTAAGGGATCCTTTCCTCCTTTTATTTATTAAGGTTTCTTTTTTATGTTATGCCTTATATTTACAATTCCTAATATTGGGATATGTATTAAAATATCGTTATTAATTCACATTTTATGTCCAAATGATGATATACCCATTTCTCTCTCAGAAACCATTTTAATGAATTCTTTAGTGATGTTGTTATGCTGCCAAAATTTCATCATGATGTTCAATGACAGAAAAATTATGTATTGAATACCATACCCATTTAATATCAAGGGTGTTTTATTTTATACACTTATAATACTTTCAATTTTTACTTAAATATACTTATTATACACTTCTTGATCATTATGATGATGAATGAACCCATGTTGTATGATCTATGTGACACACATAATCTTGATAATGAAATAAAGGTGATGGGTGTGCCTGGAATTATATAGAGATCCAATTCATGGGGTAATTTTTAGTCTCACGAGAGACCATGTTGGGACATGGAGTGAAAATGATTCCTTTTCGGGACATTTTCCATCCTTATGTCCTGACAGTTTTCATTGACCTATGTTGATGATGCAAAGTTTTATGTTGTTGCCACACTTCCCATGTTGCCTTTATGATTATTATGCTATGTCATGACTTTTTTTTTGAAAAATTCCCTCAACCAAAATATTGAGGCATTTATTCATAAAATATAATAAAGTTACAAGAGGAAAAACATGTGAACTTATTACAATCAACCTCATAGAGAGGAAACAAATCCACTGGGAGAGTATCAAATTAGGTAAGATACACACTAACTCTCATGTTCTCTAGCTCATAAAAAACAATGTATGCCTCCTGATAAAATGTGTGATGATGAAGTTGAGGCTCATCAGAGTCTTCATGAATTCCATCTACTATGCTGCAATCATCCATGAAATATGCAATTCAACATTTCTAATGGCCTTCACAAAAGTAGTAGAATCATTTTACAACTAGATGTTAATACAACCTTTTATTTTAGAAAATGAGATAATGTGAATGATCCCAAAAATCTCCACGTCAAGGGAACTAGCCATTCCACAAGTTTCATAAAAACATCCCTTAATAGAATCATCATGGGTCCAAAAGACCACCCCATACCTCTAGGGACCCGGATTTTCCTTAGAAGCACCATCAGTACTCACCTTGATCCAATGAGGTAAATTAGGAATCCAAAACACTTTAAGAATATGAAAAATAGGCCAAAAATTACCCTAAACTCCCAGATTTTTAGAACCATAAAGTCTTGTACACTATTTTCACACTCCCCCATACTAGAAATGCACAAGTCCATTATTGCAGAAAAAATATTATGCACGATTAGCTTCAAAATGCAACCCATCCCTGAGAGGAATTATGGTTGATTGAGGATCATTAAAGAAGAGCCTATAGACATGAAAAACAAGGACCAGCTAGCCCAAAAGTGTCCAGAATCCCGTTCCAAATAGGTGTAGCTATTGGAAAGGTGGGGAAAAGGTGTTCCACATCTTACCTATGAAGATCACACAAAACACACAAAGAATAAAGGTGAATACCAAAAATATAAAAAACCTCATTAGTAGGTAACCTATTTTAGGCTATCCTCTATATAATAGTTAGACATGAAGGCCTGATTCATTTTTTGTTGAAAACAGATAACCAGTTATAATTAGTGTGATATCCCTTGCTAACATGTTTATAATAGAGTTTAATAGTAAGAATTCCATTTATAACGGTCTCTATAATCAAAGAATCCGAGTAGGAAACAAAAAAAATATCTATCAACAATATCTTGATGTTCATCCAGAAAACTTTATTGAGGAGAATAAAAAAATTCTTAAATAGTAAACTATTCAGATAATTCCAAAACAACTGGTTGAAAATCATCAGAGATAATAACACCAGTACAATTATCATATCAAAACATTAGATAAGAGTTCATGTTCACAATCCATATAGATCAATTAATGACATTTTGAAAAGAAGATTTAATTGCTGGCCATAGAGAAGAGTTAAGTAAAGAATTACTCCCATGCTTTAATTTATCAAAAAAATGAGCTTTATGAAAACCCATATATTCAGAGTTATAGTGATGAATATTCTAATCAAAGAATTATTTAATATAATCCTTAAAAAGAGAAATATTATTTATACCCATGCCACTATTGGGTAATTAATTTCAATAAACCATCCATGGAATAGTGACCATATTCCTAACATGGATATTACCTCGGCAAATAAAGTTCTTGATGAATATATTTAGTCATTTAAGGATCCCTCTAGTCCACTTATAGACCATTAATGAGTAAACCAAATTAGAAATAATAACATTATTCACCAAACTAATCTGCCCAACTATAGAGAGTCTCTTCCCTTTCAAAGTTGAGAGATTCCCACTGACCCTTTCCACAATTTCAGAGAAGAAATAATCTCTAGGATGCCCCCAAAATTTATTAACTCAAATATAATGAAAAGGAAATACCCATTTTTTAATAAAAAACTCTAAAATAATTTAATGTTTCCTATAAATATAGAACCTCTTCCCACAATGAATAAATGTTTTATCCCAACAGACACATTTTACAGAAACACTCTCATTATGATGAAGAATGTGGTTGAGGACCTGGACATTCTTCTTGATACCTTATAGGAAAAGAATGATATAATCAAAAAACAATAGATGAGAAGTGGAAGTGAGGGACTTGGATGCTTGAATTGTCTTGATGTTACCCAAAGAAAACATGTGAGTATTGATTCTTCTGAGATAATCCTCTTCAATTGTAAAAAAATCATGAGAGGAAATCCCCCTGATGAACACCTCTATATTAAGAAAAATAACATTTTGGAGATCTATTTAAAAGCAACGAAAGATATGTAAAACTAAAAATTTTTGAAATAAAACTACTAAATATTTCAATGAAACCAAAAACTATAAGAACCTTATAAAGATAGCTCTAATATAGGTTATCAAAGTCATTTTTAATGTCAATCTTAAGGGAAATTATTCCTCCTCTTCTAGGTTTCCTGAGTAAACTAAGACATTAAAAAGTAGAACAAATACATTCCTGATTAGATCTTCCTTTTATAAATTTAAATTACTTCCAAGAAACTATATAAGTGGAAATACTATAAATTATATTGTCAATAGTCATACTTATGACCTTATAAATTTTTTTGACCAAGGTAATTGGCCTAAAATGATGAATCTCAAAAGAATTTTCAACTTTATGAATTCAAGAGATAAGTTGAGAATTGAGGCCTTGAGGGAGAACTCCATAGGAGAAGAAAGAAGAAAATAATTTGCAAAAATCACCATTAATAACATCCCAATACTTCTGAAAAAAATGGTTGTTGAAGCCATCCGGACCTAGGGAACTACAGGCATTAAGGATGAAAACAACATTCTTAATCTCAAAATACAAGGGAGTACTAGTGGGAAAGAGAATATCAGCAGAGTAACCAAGGAATGGATGATACCATCCACCAAATTCCCCTCAATGTAGACCCATTGAAAATATTGGAGAAATAGTCAACACTAGGTATAGAAAACAGAGGCAAGAGGTCATACCTTGGAACAAATGTTATATGAAAGTTAGAGTTAATTTTAAGGTTTCATTTATCATTAATGCATGTGGATATCATCTCCTTATGAATAATTTCAAGTGTTATAGGTATGCGGTGATTCTCCTTGGTATATGGTAACCTAGATGGTATAAATCACTTAAGTTTGATAAATTATTAGTATGAATTAATTATAGTTGAATTTATTGTTTTTTTGGTATTAATTTCTTAGAATCATACTATAAATTGTTTTAATAGTATGTATATGGACATGATTAGTGTGTTATTTGATGCATTATGTGTATTTACTAAGAAATTAATTATTGTAAACTATGGGTAGATCTTTTATTGGACCTTACCATTGATATTAGGATTATTTTTAATTCAGTTGTTTTATATTATCATGTTTTCAATTATTATATTTTATTCATGTTTACTTGGTAATATTTTTTGGAAGATTCTGAAAATTAAAAATACCCACCCCTATATGCACACTTGTGTTCCCCCTCATTATATTCTTGTTGGCCTTTAAGAGTCTTGGTGGAGGTGTAAAAAAAATTATTTGGGAGGTATATCTACAATATCTATCATTGTATACTATATTTTTGGGGTTGAAAAGAGTTTTGTGGTAATTTTATTTTCTTATATCCCATATATCTTTCATTATGGTTATAATAAGAAATCATCATTATTTCAACTATATAATTTTATTTTATACTTGGAATATATGCGTTTATTAATTTATATCATTATTAAATTTTCATGTTTTTTTCATTAACATGTGTGGGTGTAAATTAAATGTTAAATAACGTTCTAAGAATACCCACATATAAAACCCCAATACTGGATAACCAAGACCAAGAAAACTATATCACAAGAGGGCCAAGAAACCAGGATTCCAAGATGATTTGATCGTTAAAGGATTTTTTAGGAGATCAAATAACACAGTAGCCAATAAAAAATGGACTCAGGACACACTTTCCAAAAACTATAATTAAAGAAGAAATTATATTTAAGACAATACCCCATTGAGGCACCTATTTTTCCAACAAGTTCATCATCGAGAATCATTAACCAACCATTACAAAAAAACTATAACTATCACTGAGAATCACTACTAATACTGTTGAAAATAGATGATGACTAGTTCTTTATATTGATAGGAAAATCAATAAAACGAATCAATAAATGAAACATCCACTATGATCACCAACTCCATAGAAAATCCCTAATAGTCCAAAATCTAGACCCTCGTCAAAAAATAAATAACTCCAATGCCCCAACCCCAATTTCATCATCACATAACATCTTCTTTACTAAGATTTCTCACTGCTCTATCAATATGTTTATTCAATAGGAAAACCAACCATGGAACTAATATTAATAGTATCCCTAAACTATATCCAAATATAAAATAACAAGGAAACCTTATTTCGAGAAAAATTGGTTAGGATAAATAAAAAGTACAATTATCAAATCGACACACAAAACACAAGAACCTAATTAAGTACCAATGTTAAATCAATTTTCATTACAAAATAAAAAGGACAAATTTCCATCTCCCCTAGCATCCAACTTGGAAAATCATCCACTGATAGAAACTAGGGCATTGACCTCTAAAACAAACAATTATTACAAACTATCAATCATATTTAACAAACCCAATGAAAAAGATTCGTAACATTATCTCTAATTTTCTAATGAAACAACTAATCCAATATTAACCTAATGATCTATTGGATCAATATGTAAAATGGGAGGTATGTGTCAAGGAAAAAATTATCTAGAGAAAAATACATAAAAAATAAGGATAAGGAATTTAATAGTTAAATTGAATAACATGACCCCCAATTAATGAAAAAATAGTAACCTAGCCCAATATTATGTATAAATGAAACCAAAACAACTAATCTTACTAACACATCCCCAAATGTGTTGATCCACAATCTATAAAATCACATATTATCACATAATCTATTGTCTTCACTTTGAAATCTCCCATTTAACCACCTCTAATAATTTATCTTTGTAATTATTACAAACACAATTCCCACCACCCCTAGGATGATAAAGACAATCCTCTATCCCAAAAGTTCGATAAAGAAACACCTCATTGTGTCACTAATTTTTAAGAAAACCACATTAGGAGGCTTCAAATAAGTAGGAATGCACCAAGAACATAAACCATATAGAGATAAGAAAATATAAGGAAACTAAAATCCTACAATATTGGGATGTCATTATATCCTAGGAATAGTGATAGAGAAGAAGATGAAGCACTGTATGAATGAAAACAACTCCTAAGATATATTAAAATATAACTACTGTTGCACAAAATCTAGATCCAATGTGAGATAACCCATAACATGAACATAAGAATGGTTAAAATGGATGGGAATAGAAGGAGACACAAATAAGAAGTTACCACCTATAAGGGAAAAACCATATAACAAATCCAAAGAGTATGAGTGGAGTATTGATCCACCGAATGCCCCATTCCATTTAAATGTATATTTGGGATTTCATGTAGTGGTTATTGTATGTGAAAGGTTACATAGAGGATAATTCTTCTTATAATGTAATGTATACCCTCTTTTTGTTTCTATCAACCCTGTTCCTGTTAGAGTCTTTCTTAGGGGGGGGCACCTACCCAACCTTGTCTATGATTTCACCCAAGATTTTGGAAGTGTTGAGTTAGTTCAAAGTAATTACAGTGTCTTGATTATAATTATTTGTTTGGATTATATTTGATCATAAAAAAATAATCATCATGAGCGGTGAATTGAAGGATTAATTTTTTTTATAAAACCCTATATAAATAAAATTTAAGAAAAAAAGTATTTTAAATAAATAGAAAAGTCATTTTGAAAATATGTTAAAATTTAATAAATTTCAAAATATGATATATTAGAGATTTTTTAGTTAATATTTGTTATTTTTTTGAATAACTATTGATATGTTTTGAAATAAAAAAAGATAGATATAAATTTAAGGAACTAATTAAAAGAACAATAATTTATAACATATTCCAGGATAAGACATCTAAACTCTACTATAACATTATTAATATGAAATATTTTATTTACAAACCCCATAAATTATTCAATATTAATTAAAATATTTAGTGTATATGATTTATAAATTTGGTAGGTTACAACATTGAGTGAAACTAATGAATGTAATCTAATAAAATGATTATCAATTCCCTTGAAAATAAAGAATAGAGGATAAAATAAGATGGTTCGGAAAAGTGAGGTTCTTATAATATTTTTAAGAGGATTATTACATAACAAAATATAAGGCAAAAGAAAATAATTTTTTTGCATAAATAGAAATGGTGGTGAATATTTTTAACTACATGATTTTTTATTTTATATTCTCACAATTTATATTAAAATTATTAAATAATATTATAGGGGAATATAGAACTTCACTGACTATAAATTAGTGATCTATAGTGAAATTTTTGGGATAATTGTTTTTTACATCGAACTAAAATTCAAAAATATAAACTTTACCCGCAATGAGAATGAAAAATATGATTATGGAACTAAGAAGATATAAAAAAATGATGTGTCCAAGTTTATAAATCATTTTCCAAATTTATTGTTCATCATGGAATCATATTAAATATATTGGGTTGAACACAATAGAAGAACTTATTTGAATGTAGTTTTGTCTTTATTTGTGTTATCAATGTAGTTTGGTTTTTATTTTATTGGAACCTTTCTATATTGTTTCGTTGGATGTTCCTAGTTATTATTCTTTATTAACCCATCTTGGGATATTATATAAGTATATATTGAGTGTAACAGTGGAACTACTTTTATTATATTGTCAAAAATATTATATTTTATTTTTCCATTTATATTTTTAAACTATTTTCAATCTTCATTTTTTTTGGTATACATGCATTCTAGAAATAATTAAAAAATTATCACTAATGTTATTATTTTAAACTAATATTATTAATATTTAATGAATAAAAATAATAAATTTAAGAATGAAGATAAAATTTTCAATCAATAGATATGGATACATAATATATGGTAATAAAATACATTTTAGGATATATTTTCCTACTGTAACTATTAAAAACATTATTTTCACTAATATGGAAAATGTAGAAAGTTTGGTCACTATGATATTCAGGGTCAATTTGAATACAGAAAAAATGGGATGAATATTAAACTTTGGTGCAATGAATTATGTATGAAAATATTTTTATTGTTTGAGGAATTTTATGAGAACACTTTTTTTAATAAAATATCAATAGGTTATAATACATGAATAAAATTAACTGAATAATGACACATTAAATTAGGATTCAATTTTTGGAAAAAGGATGACTATATTTAATGTATTTTATGTACCCAAAATCTAAAATAATTTGAGGGACTAGATTTCAATTTTGGGAAAAAGATGATTTTTCTAAATATATGTAATGTATTTCAGGTACCCTAAATTAATTTTTTTAGGAAAAAGATTTCAATTATAGGAAAAATTTTCATTATTTCTAAATATATTTCAAATACCTTGAATTATAAATAATTTTTTTCCTATAAATTATACCATGAAAACAGATTTTAGATTAATTTTAAATCTAAAAGGGATATACTATCAAATTGAAATACTTGAATTATAGTGGTTTTCATGTAATGTCATGTATAAAATTTCTTTTAATAATAAGAATTCATACACTTTTAATATTTTTGATTCATCTTGAAGTGAATAATAAATTCCTTTAACATTTGTTTCAGAATTCTATGTATATTTTTGTTATTTTAAACCATAAGGAAAATTGAAATGTTTATTATGTTATTAAATTAAATTTAATTTTTTGAACATTTTTTTAATCTTATAATGATATATTTTCCTTGGAATGAAAGTACCATTTCTCTAAAAACTAATTTTTATGTATAAGTATTTATAATTAAACTATAATCATGGTATATGGATAGACCAAGATAGTATATTATATTTTTTATTCTATTAGTTCTAGTCATAGTTCATGAAAAATGATAATTAATGGAGAGAAACATCAATATATTACTATAATTTATGATATACTTTATTATTTTTCATTATTTATTGATTTTTCAAAAATATTATTTAATTTTATTTGATCTAATATATTTTAGATTTTTTGGTTTTTTATTATATGACTCTTCTTTAATTAAAGACAATGTTTATTTAATAAAATTAAATTAAACAATTCTTGAAAATTATAGATTTTACTAAGTATGTAAATCAATTTCTTTCTTTTTTTAAATTCACATAGTTAACCTAAAATAATAAATATTTTTTATTGGAATAATAATTATGCATAGATTTTTATTCATCAAATATTAGGAATTATGGGTGATTTCCTTTGAATTTCGGTGATATTTTGTTACGGAATCATTCTTAGATTAGATATAATCATGTTTAAGTGATTTCATGATTATGTTTTGTTTTTTAATATATATGAGGGTAAAAAGTAGAAGATTTTAAGTGTTCAATTAAAGTATACTAAAGTGAGTTTAAGCTAACGCCAAATATTCAACTATATATGGAAATTTATTAAAGAAAAAAGAAGAACAATATAGGAAAAAATACAATTAAGAAACACCAAATAACCATAATGTATGATTATGGTGAAAAGGAACAAAAACCAAATCAACAAAAAACACCCATTGAAAAAGGGTGGACACTGGAAGACAAAGAAAAGATACTACATAAGGAATCCCACAAAGGAAGGCTTCAGGGCACCCTTTGTATAAGCATGATCGCTTCCTCAACAAATACTCTATAAACGAAACAACGAAGACAACTACAATCCCCCATCAAGGCAGCAACTGGGCAGCAACTGACTTCTTCAGATCATGCACTACTCCCAAAATATAAAGAATCTTTAAAAACAGCAACAAAGTAAATCAATCTAGGACAACACTCCACGAATGAAGCCCCAAAAAAATCTGCATCAAAAAAACTAGTGCAGAAAAAACTGAGAACAGAAGGCCTACTACTTCATACCAGTATAAAAAATATAAGAAAACCACTCCAAAGAAGAATAAAGAATAAAACAAAGCAAAAAAACCCAAAGAAGAAAAATCATAACACAAGGATGAAAAAAACCATACCAAAAAACCTCAAACAGAGATAAGAAACAACTTAAAGAAGTTTAAATATGGGAGACTTTATACAATCCTTTTTACTAAAAGGAAGGAGATCATCAGGAACATGATCATACCAAACAAAATCAACTCCATCAACCCCATTATTAACCATAACATCAGCAATAGAATTGGCTTGCCTATAAATGTTAGTGATAATATGATTAAATGAAAATAGAGTCTCTAAACAAATAATACAACAATTATTTAGCTTCTAGGACAAGTGAGAAAGACCCATCCTCATGGAAGAAATGACAACAGTAGAATCACTTTCGATCCATAAGTTATCCCAGCCATGCTTCACAGCTTGATCCCCAGAAACGATAATCCCAAGCATTTCAGCCTCAAGTGAATAGGCAAAGCCATAATTACCATGAAAACAACTAAGGACATCCACATTATGATTTATAAAAACAACACCATAACCAAAATACCTGAATTACCCATAGAATCACCGTCCGAATTAACATTTAACCAACCAAAAAAATGTTCTTTCCAATGAACATGTAATGTACCACGTAGAGGCTTGATGTTTCCCTTAACACCTATCCAATTTAGAATGACCAAATTATGAACTGAGTTAAAGTAAAAATGGTTTCTTGGAATATCAACATTACACATAGCAACAAGAATGGATAATAAAACCCCACATACCGAGAAGGAAAAACTATCATTAATCATCATATTACGAGGAAACCAAATAAAATGAATGTGTTCAGTAGCAGTAACCCTAAAAAGATCCATCAATTGAAGAGAAAGAGAAATAGAATGCCATCCTTTTAGGAAATGATGAATTAAAGACTTATCAGACATAGGATTTTCAAAAATATCATAAATATCCCTCCACATTGAAATGGAATTGACAAAAATAAGAATCAAATGATCAATATCTTCCATATTTTGATTATAACACACACATGAATGACAAAGAGAGAGGCCACATTTTTAAGGAAACAATTTGTAGGAAGATTCCCATGAGCCAGTCTCTAGGAAAAAGTTGTCTGAGAAGGCCTAATAAAGTTCATATGAAGATCCCTCATACACTTCAACCTAAATTTCATGATAGAGAATGACTATAAATTTTTTTAGAAGTCAGCAGGCCATTTATTGCAGGTTCCGAAGCTCAAAAATCCTCTCTATTAGTGAAGCAAGTAACTATTGATAATAGTAACAATATGATTAGGGAGACCCCCCATATTATAAAGATGATCTTTAATCGTAGCATCCAAATCATCATTAAAATCACCATTCATCTAGGAATAAACTAGAGGATAGCCAGTCCAGTTGACCTTCCAAAAGGATAAATATGATTTTCTTGAAACAAGCCATCTGGCATGAGAGTCAATTGACGAAAAAATAGATTTAAAAGTAGTCCAAAAAGAAGAATCCATATGATTAAAAACTCCATTTCTGAGCCTATACCTGAATTTTTTACGGAGAAATCCCAGAGACTCAGAATTACTATTGACAAGCCTCCAAATGAATGAATCCTGTAAGGAATCATCAAACACCTCATGATTTTTAATACCAAGACCCCCAACATCATAGGGTTCACATCAATTATTCAAAGAAAACATAGCTAATTTCCTCTCCAAAATATTACCAATACAAATGAAATTTTTAATAGAAAAATTAATTCTCTTGATGAGAGAGATCAGCCACTTATAGACCATGAAAGAATAAACAAACTTAGAAATGATGACAACCCTAACCAAGAAAACACGACCCGCCAGAGAGAGGGACTTAACCTTCTAGGTAGCAAGAAGCCTTTTGATTTTACAAAGAATATTATAAAAATCACAATATTTAGGCCACCCCCAAAACATAGGAACACCCAAATATGTAAAGGGAAAAACACGTTCACGAATACCCAAATCCCTGATAATGCCCATCCTCCTAGAAATTGGAAAGTTCCTACCAAAATTAACAAAGGACTTATTTCAACTAATCTCTTGACCAGATACTTTTTCAAAATGAAAAAGGTCACACTTAATATTTTTAATATTTCTATTATCCCATTTAGTGAATAGAATAATATCATCAGAATACAACAAGTGAGTGGGGGCAACAAAACCTCTACCAGCACTAATAGAATTCAATTTCCCATTTACAGCCATAATAGAAAGTAATCTACTAAGATAATCCTCCACAATGGAAAAAATAATGGTCGAGAGAGGGTCACCTTTTTTAAAACCTCTAGAGAAAGCAATGTATCCCTTAGGGGAACCATTAACAAGAACAAAGATACAAGCAGAGTCAAAAATTATTTTAACCCAATTAATGAAAACATCATCAAAACCAATAAAATGCAGAACCTTATAAAAGAAATTCCAATTTATTGTATCAAAATCTTTAATGATGTCCAACTTGAGAGAAACATTACCATCCCTTATGAATTTATTAAGAAGGTTAACACATTCTGAGGACGTAATATGACAATCTTGAATAGACCTAACTTTAATAAATTCAAACTGATTAGGAGAAATAATCATACTAGAAATAGAAGACAACCTCATGGCCATGATTTTTCAAATAATTTTAAAAAATTTATTGATCATGGAAACTGGTCTGAACAAATGAATCTCATTATAATTATACACATTTGGAATGAGGGCAAGGAATTGAGCATTCATGCCCTGAGTAAGAGAACCACATTTAAAAAAATGACTAACCAACCAGCAAACATCATCACGAATGATGTCCGAATATGTTTGAAAGAAAAAATTACCAAAAACATTTGGAGCAGAAGAACTATCAGAATTTATACTAAAGGCCTCTTCCTTGATTTCAATGTATAAAGGGATAGATGTAAGGTTTGAATTATCCTCTTGGTTAACAAGAGTTGGAATAATACTCTCCACTGGATCAACAAGAGGGGCATGACTAGTAAAAAGATATTTAATGTAAGTAACAACATGCTCAGAAAGATCCTTTCTTTTATTGACGACATTATTCCCATTTCTAACCAAAGAGAGAGGCCTTGAGACTTTCCTAATTCTCTACAAAGAATTGGAAAATTTAGAATTTCTATCCCAATATCTCAACCAATTAGCCATAAAATAGTCTCTTTGCAAAGCGTCTTGGAGATTCAACAAATTATTTATCTTGGAAACCAGTTGAGTCTCACCCAAAAAATCATTAGAGAAGTCATTTGAAGAATTATTCTCCTACATTTGTTTAAGAGATTCCTCAAGAGTGGAAATTTTAGAATCCAAAGAACTAAAACGAAATTTACTCCAGAATTTCAAATTTATTTTTACAGAGTTTGAGCTTGATGACGCAAGCAAAATCATTGAACATTCCATTCCAAGAACTCCAAGTTTGTTCAACAATAGTTCCAAATTTAGGATGAATAACCCTATATTTATTAAATCTAAAAGTCAAAGGGGGTTTGGGATCCTTAATGACAAGGTGAACCAAAATATGATGATAATCAGAGTTAACTCTGGAAAGAGTCATACAAGAAATAGAACCCCAGAAATCAAGACAATCCTTATTGTAAAAAGACCTATCAATTCTACTAAAAAACCAATATATCCAAAGAATTCCTATACCATGTATACTTATCGCCAACCATATTAATTTCAATCAAACCATTATCATAAATACAAGCTTTCAAATATCTTGAAGAAATGACATTTGTCATAGCTCCAATCATATCATCAGAATTCATGATGGTGTTAAAATCCCCAAGAATAGACGATGAACTAGAGATCGAAAAGTTGAGAAATCCAATATCCATCCAAAAATTCCTACAACCTTGATAACAGTTATGGGAAGAAATAAAAGAGCATAAATGATGAAGCCCATGAAAATTGAAGGAACATGTGACATGCTGATCAGAATTAACTATTAGGGAAATATGAGATAAAGAACAATGGTCCAAAACCCATAACCATTTAATATCCTATGATGATCTATTAGATTCCACAAATTGAAAACCATGATTTTCAAAATTATAAATATTGAGAGAAAAAACTCTTTGGGTTCGGACAAACAAATGATAAGGGGACTATGTTTTAGAATGAAGAGCCTAAAGGACCTCATGGTATCATGATTGGCCAGTCCCTGACAATTCCAGAATAGATGATTCATTTAAATATAATAATGGGGTGATTACCCCCTTTTTTGACCCCCACATCTACCTATTTTCTAGATTTTGGAGGCCTTCCAGCCTTTTGATCAGTACTAGAGGCCCCTTGTAAAAGATCACTTATGTCCAAACTACTCGTGGTTCCTTTTCCATTTTTAACACCAACAGTGAGGATGTCAACATGACCTCTGGATGAATCAGGGACACCCATATCTTACAATGGCACATCCCCACTAGATGAAACAGGAGCCTCAACGTCCTCAACCAGAGAAGCATTACCATTAAAAGAAAAAGGGATCCAAATCTCCCTTTCCAGAGAAGAAAAAACCGGCTTGAAAGAAGAATCTTCCACAACCTTTAAAGAATAATCTGCATTAAGAGAATCAGGATCTCCAGCCACCTGAACTGGGAAAGTGATGGGTGCAATGAAGGGCATAACATGATCACTAATGACCTTTGGTAATCCCATAATTCTCACTATCCCGAAAAGAAACCACAAGTACACAAATAGTATCCTCCAAATCCTGCCTCAAAAAACAACCATCAAACTCTTTTTATGAAAAAACAACCAGGTCATAAATCTCATAAGAGATATTCTGATCCAAAATTTGATCCTCTATGCACGTGAATCCACCAAATTTATCCATTTTCTGAACAATCTTAGAAAGAGGACTGGGCATATCAGGAATCCTACATTGTTTAACATGGGTGCCTATCTGGTGGGAATACACTACGTTAGATATTTTTTATGGTATTAATTAAATGTTGAAAAATCTATAAATTCTATTTGATTTGATGATATTGGAATAATACTTTACGTGATTCTCATAGTGTATATATTAATATCATTAGTGCATGTATCGATGTGTTCCATGCATTTACTAAAAAATTTCTTATTGTGTTATATAATAAACTCTTAGTTTGGACCATACCTTCTGTATTGGGAAGATTTTTTTAATTTTTTGTTTTAAAATATTATTTATAAAATTTTTATATTTAATTCATATATATTTTTTGGTGATAGATTTGGGATGATACAAGAGATTGAAAAAATCACCCCTACATTCACAAATGTGTGCCCTATATTTAGGTTCTTTAAAGACATCAAGAGAATTTTTTATAGTGTAAGGAACCACTATTTTTAAGAATTTATAGAATTTACATGAGCATACCATAATTTAGAGTATTAATGGAGTTCATTGGGAATTATCTTTTCCCATTATCTTGAAGGTTTTGTATATTTCATATACTAGGGGATTATTATTCTTTACACTATTGATTGTTATTATATTCTTTATACAAATACATTTATCATATGGTGTTATTATCATTTTTATGACTTTATTTATTGGAATGATTTTTTTGATTTAGGGTAGTAGTTTATGAATGTGAGAGGTTACGTAGGGGGAATCCTTCTTATCATGTAATTTATGGCCCCAATAGTATCTAATAACCCATGTTTTATTAAATTAATTCTCAAATAGGAATAGGTACAAACTTATACATGAATTAATATTGTATTTTCATATGGTTTAGTCATGTTAATGAGGGATTAGAGTAATGACTATGATTTTTTTTTTGGAGTAAATATTGTCCACCAAAAAAAATTCCAGTGAAGGGTGAATTAAAGATTTAATTATTTATGTTTAAAATCCACTAAAAAATTAATTAATGTTTATGAATATTTTAAAAAATATAAACTTATATTGAAAAATATTTTAAGAGTAAAAAATAGTGTAGAATAGGATTATTGATAATATTATTTCACAATAGATGTTTATAAAACTAGAGTTTAAAAACAAATATAGGAGGTTGGAAAGAGAAATAAACTAACACAACATTAGATAAATAAGTAAAAGTAAAAAAAATTAATAAAGGAGTGTGAGATAATAAATCTATACCATACTATAATTTTTTAATGAAGAATATCCATTTTCTTATCCTTAGAATTTATATCCTTTTAATTCTAAGAAACCAGACAATCTTATGGAGATATTTGGTAAATTGAAACAAAAAATATAAACAATGCCCACTTTTTTTAATAAGATATTTATCTCTACAAATACATGGAATATTCATTCATAGTAAATAAGGGATGGAATATAAATGTCCACAAAGGGATGATTTTGTGCCATTTTGATGATTGTTTCATATATACAAAGGAAAAGGATTAGGAAAAGAAAAGAATTAGAAATTTTAGAATAAAAACATAGGTATTGTTCTAATTAAGGGAATAATAGACATTTCTAAAGAAGAAGATATTTTATAAACTTGTTTTTTTTATATCATAGTTATGTATTATATATATAAACCCCCTATGTCCTTTTCATAAGAATATATATTAGATAATTGAAATATATAACCCTTTTTTTGTTACAAAAATATATTTAAGATATAATTTATAGTTTTAATGATAAATTTTAAAGGGAGTACTATCTTCATAATTTTTCAATCATAACTATTGAAATTCATGGATAACATGAGAATAATTATTAGTGAATAATTTTCCCCATAAAAATCATTATTACAAATTTGATATATAATGAAATAAAATTTCTATCCTAAAAATAAACTATCCATTAATTAAAGATAAATTTTGAATAAATATAAATTTTTTAACAATATAAACATCTAATTTTTGAAAAATAGAACAGAACTCTTAAATGAATTCAGTTAGGTTTATTTTGTAAGTTTTAACTCTTTAGTTATAAAATTTTGAATTGTAGTTTTTCAAAGACAAGGATAATAATTTTTTGTTTGTTTCATAATTTGAATAAACATTGAAAGGAGAAAAATAAATCCTTTATTAATATAGATATCTGTACTTTTATTATCAAAACAAATAATTTAAAAGATATCATTAAAAAACTATTTACAAAATATCCACCTTTTTGATCAACACAAGACATAATAGATTTAATATTTGTTAAAAATAGAACTATAAATCATTTTTCGTAATACATTAGATAGAAACTAAAATTCCACTCACATAAAACATTCCATATATTACACACCCTATACCTTTTACAAGAGGTACCATTTTTTAAAAAATGTTACTAGTATTATCAAAACTCACCCCTTTGTGGTTATTAAAACAATTTTTCTGCATGTAATGTTTTAGAGTTTTGAAATTTGTATTCCATTATATTTATTAACTTTTTATTTCATATTTTCTTATAATTAAACAAATTTCAGGTACATGTAATCTCTTAAGGGCCCATTATAAGTAGATAAATTATACATAACAAAAGAAGAAAATTTTTATGTAATATAATAGGTATATAAAAAAGGAAGATAAAATTCATTAGAATAGAAAAAATAAATTCACCATTGAAGAGTATTGAAAAAAATAATTTACCATTTTGAAACTCTAGTCCTTTAATCTACATAATATGTTTCTTCATTTTAGACTTATCCATGTTTCATTAACTCTATGGATTTTTTTATTACCTGATAGATATATTTAAACTCAATATAAATATTTTAGTTTTCTTGTGTTTTTTTAAATTTTTTTGTAACATTATCCACATTCTCCTTAAAATAATCGAAAATAATCACGTGAAATTTAGTATTTTAAAAAATATTATTTAGGGTTGGACTCAACTCTTCCTGGTAAGTATGAATTTTTTTATATTTCAAGATTATTTAGATAATTTATATCCATTTGATTCATTAGTTTTTTAACTTTCCCAAAAATATTATGATATATATTTCCTTTAAATAAATATAATGCATTCAATAAAAATCCTTATGTGAAAAACCGAACTAAAAAAACTATGATACTTTTTTTAAAATAAATTTATAAGTAATATGTATAATCATTATAATTTAGCTATTAAATTGGAAGGTATAAATAGAGAAAATAGGTTTATGAAATATATTTATAAATAAAAATAATAGAAGTTTTTAATACTAATATATTGTAAAATTCAACTATTGTAGCTAGACAACTAATAAAATCACCTTTTTCTCAAAAAATTTATTTTTTTTAATTATAATTTTATTAGATTTATTTTTAAAAACTAGATATATTTTAAATAAACTATAGAGTTGATATGAATAATATATATTTTACATTAATAATAAATTAACACTTATTTTATTAGTAACTGGTAGGAAATAAGAATAAGTTAATACATTGAAAATTTATTTTCCTATTAAAATCATTTTTACTTATTTTTTTGATTTTATTTAAAAGTTAAATTATCAAATTCTAGAGTTTAATCTTTAAAAAATTGAATTTATTTGTTTATTCTTCATAATAATATTTTATTTGGATACATATTTAGGTTTTTTTTTGAAAGAATTTAATATTTGGTCAATAGATAAATTTGAGTTTTAATTAAATCTATATAGATTATTACTATATCAAGATGTAAATATAACATACGAATTTATAAAAAATATATCATAATAGAAAGTGTATTTGATAAATAATATTATTCATTGAAAAATAATATGTGAAATTTATAAAATAAAATATTCACATTTTTAAAAAAAAATAATATTCTTTTACAAAATGTTTTATTTTTAATTTTTTTTAATTATAAAATAATAAGGTATAATTATATTATGGAATTATTTTTAAGTAAAAAAATTATTATTTTATAATAATAAAATAATTAATTTCATTAAATTCTATAACATTTTAATTTTTATGGACATTACATTTATGATCAAAAATAAAATTTTGCTAGAATGGGATTTTAATCATTACATACACTAATACTAAAATTAATCTTTATTATGAATAGAAATTTTATTTTGTAAAATTTATTTAATATTTAGAATAATTATTTTTAAATTGTGTTATAATAATTTTTTTAATTTTTTTCATTAAAAACGAATTACTTAGGTAAACATTATTGACCTTTGTAAAAACTAAAAAAGGTAAAATTAAAAATATAACAGTAAAAGATTAAAAAAATTTAAAACAAGTTTTTAAATTAACAGTTAATGGATTATTTAATATACCCCACCCCAATCTATTATTTTTCACTTTAGTTCTAATTTCCATGTGAGACATGATCTCTCTTTATATTACAAAATTATATTTAACAAAATTCAATTTATATCACCTATAAAAGTAGATCATGTACACCCAATTCCTCCACTCATTCCAAATAATTATATTTTCCAAAACTCTACTCTAATATCTACTAAACCCCCTTCTCATTTCTTAGAAGCATTGGTATTTTCAAAATACATTGCTAATGAGCCTTATTATGTTACCCAAGGGAGAACATCCAAAAGGAGAGGTAATGTTCTCAACAAAGCTCTATTAAATATTTTCTCATTTTACACTAAAAAATATATTATATCAATGAAATTATGATAATAAAAGTATTATTAATATTTATATATGTTATTATAATAATATAAAATCAATTTATATCCTTCCTCCAAATCTATCCAAAAAAGTATGATTCTACCATAAGAATGCATGGACTACAACCTCCATGAATGGCACATTCTATTTTTCATAACCACCCAACATGAATGGTAAAAAGAGTTATTTAATGAATAAATATAATATTTATAACCTTATTAATATATTAAATAATAATTATTGTAATTTCTTACCCCTCTCATTATTTGAAAAATGAAAGTACCATCTGTGAGTATGTGCGGAAAACTATCACCAAATAATGATGTATTTTATTTTCAATGAACCCCTAAATTGGATTAATAAAAAATTAATTTTATTTATAATAATTAATTTATGAAAATATTAATATTATATAAATACAATATTTTATGTTCTATAAGTGATATTAATAATAAACAACCATAGTAAACTAAACCACATTAAATGAGCATATCAAGAGACCTTTATTAATTTTAGATCATTTTAGGGAAAACATAAGAAATTGTATAATTTTTTATCATTTAATAATAAATTATACAAATCTATAAAATTATAGGGATTATGAATCCAATCTAAAACACATTTTACCATGGAAAATATGCCGAGGAAGAATCATTGAAATTTACTGCACCAGCTCAAGTAGCCACCATATGTGAAAAATATTAAAAAATAAAATAAGATATTATAGTTAATATACATTAGAAAATGAAAAATAGATAGATAATTTTCCTTATAATGTATTTAATAAAATTAATTTTATTATTTAGGAATTTCAGACCATGACCAGAGCAAATCTGGACCAAAGGGTAGAGTTTCCACATCTCAATTTTTGATTCATTTCAATATGGCTTATATTCACCACTTGTTATCATTATGTGATGTAATTATTTAAATTGAATTTATTTTTATTATTATTTTCTATAAATATAAGGAATTTTTAAATTCAACACCTTTTCTACCATTATGGGGTTTCAATTCGAAAGCTAACAATTTCACAAGTGGGGTATTGACTCAATTTTATTACCATTTGGGTCTTGAACTATATTTCCTGACTATTCTTTTCTATGGTACCTTATTCTTACATTTATCTATTCTGTATGTAAAATTATATCTTTTTAATTGGGGGAATTATGTCTTAAATATACTTCTTTATTGGTTAATTTATTCCTAAAATATTTGAAATTATTTTGATCAATACATTTCTTTTCTAATAGCCTTTTCTCCTCAATGCCTATATTTTTCATTCCTTCTAATCTTATCCTTTATTATTTTGGAACTAAAATATGTATTAGATATTATGATAATCATATTTATTCTCACACTTTTTCAAAATCATTTTTTTCTTTTAATTATGAGTTTTTTAGAAAATCTACTTTAAAACATAAAAGGGGTCTTCTAAGCTCCCTAATTACTTTTGGGTTACATGTTATCTTTCCTACTCACTATTTAACTATATATTATTATTATAAAATTAATCCATATTATATATATATACAAATTCCTCACATATATTCCTAGTTTAATTAACGTTTATTTATTTTGGATAATACATGTTTTAAGTGCTCTTTGTGATTCCCTCTTTTTAATAATCTCGGTTTAATGGAATGTAACCATATCTAGTATCTTGTCAAGTACCACCTCTATAAAATGTTTTATAACCATGAAAAGATTTTGAAAACCATTATTATTTTATAAAAAAACCTTCTCATTAAATTATGGTCTAAATTAAAATAATAAGTGCTTTCCTTTTTTAGAATATCATTTACTCATTTCATTAAGCATCAAATAAGTAATTAATTTTTAATTATTACTTCTGTAATCCATATAATGATTTTTTATACATTATAAATAGATGTTTAAGACCCAAATTTATTTTTTAAATATTCACATGAAAAATAATTTAATTCCTTATTATCTTGAGAATCATTATGATATATACTTAGGTTATTATATGAGACAAGATTATGACACCCAATACCTTATTATGGGTTATATCATGATTATTATTTATGTATGGTTTTTTCAACATGTGGAATACATATAGATGTACTTATTTTGAATATTAAGGCTATGATATTATATCAATCAATGAATTGGGTAATGTTTTAATCTCATGTGATACCATGTACAGTGCACATACAGTTTTCCTAAGCCCACTATGTTATGTTGAATTAGTGATGGGCCTTTACTTATGCTTCTGATATAATTTTTTATCTTTCGTAACATATATGTGATTCCATAAACTTATGATATCGTTCCTTTATACAATTTTTTCATAATTATCACATACTATTATTCCATGGTACATGTTTTGTCATGACCCCCTCCCCACAAAGTGTACCCCTACTGGGCTAACAATGTGAGAAGGGAGATAATGACCTATGAGTCCCGCCTCTAGTAGGCCCCGGGTTGGCAACTTGCACCAAGGGTATAGTAAACACACAGATGGGAGGAATTTCCCTCAAAGAGAACACATGCGAAAGAGAGAGATAAGATAGACACCAACCAACTCTATATTAATGAACAATATAAAAGAAATCCCATGTACACATATGCAATGTCATGAAAAACTACTACGACTGAAAGTGGAAAACTATATGTACCCAAAAGAAAGTAAAAACAGCAGTGACCACGAAGCATGACCAGCTCCTGCAGCCCCAAAATAGTAGTAACTAGCCTGATCTTCAACCTTCTCCAAGTGACATGAAAATTACTTCATATATACATAGGTTGAGTATAACAATATACTCAATAGGATCCTCCCCAATGCCTCTCATGCAAAAGTAAATAAATTATGCTAAAGCACATTAAATAACAAGTGGAACTATCTCATCACCTAAATAGGTATACTAAGTTTCTAGACACACCATGGATAATCTCACTAAGTAACGTATACACGAGTATATAATATAATAAATAATATCAAAGTTATTCCAATATTACTTCCCTAGTGGTTTTCTGCTTTGCACCAATGTCGCACGTCCTGATCATCTCTCTCTAAAAAGGATTTCCTACAGACAATAGGGTGAAGCACTAAAACATGAACCTTGTGCAACAAAACCACCATGTATACATAAGAAAGTAACCAGGTAGTTTTTGGGTGCCACCACAGCTCACATAACATGTATCATATGTCGGGAATTATATCTCAAGCCATTACAGCTAACACACTGAGTAAGAATCCTAAAACCGTCACATCCTATACACGTTATTCCTATAATATTCAATAGAAAACTATATCCAAAATATATATGTTTGAATAAAAATAATCCATTACATTCTTCTATAGAAATATATGTGGAAAACTAACAGCTATTCCTTCTAGCACAAGTAACAACCATGATAAGGGAGCATGAACAAAGGGCATAGTCATCCATCCATCCTCCCTCCAGAATGTTGGGGAAAATACCCCCAGGGCTAAGAATCCCTTGGGTGTCAGTTTCCCTGAATGATAGGATGGATTAGTGTGTAGAAATATAAAAAGTACTAGATATAGTATAGATTATAACCACACTATGGGAATAATCTTCTCCTAGAATCAACTGTGAATAACGTCTCTTAGACTCTTAGCTTCCACTTCCTAGACTAAGTAACCTATAATCACACAAAAATTTAAATATCTTTATTACATTAGTTCATTCCCTATTTATTAGTTCCACTTTACATTAATTAATTCTTTAAACATTAATTAATTCTTTAAACATTAATTAACTATTAACAATTCCACATTAAATTTCATTAGCATCACACCCAAAGTCCACTGGCCCTTTAAAATTGTATCATTATAATTGCATCCCAGCAAGCTCCAACCCCATGGGTTAGCATCATTTATTCAATTATTTATTTACATCACCACTTTTCTATATTCCCATAATTTATAGAAAAAAATTCTATTCTAATAAACATAACGGAACTCAACACAGGGAGTAGATGAACTACCCATTGAGTCTTTGCTGCCTATAGAAAGAGTGTAGACCCATCCTGCCTTTAGAAGATAAACACAGAAAGCACGTGGCATGCCCCAAACGTCTTCTCCCATTTAGGAAGAAGGGTAATCAAGACCATCTACCTTGAATAGTGGGGAAAGTAATGTAGATAAAAACCAATAAGAATCAGCAAGCATCCAAACATTCACATCCAAACTCTTCCATCATCCATGATGTCCTCCTCGACACCCACATGCATAAACCGATGCATCTCGCTACTCTAGGCATCAATTTCTACCATAACCAATAGACCTCCATGCCCCCACATATCACAACATCCTTCCAGGATCACATTACAATACAAGCATCAGGAAAAAAACATCAAATCAACTAGGATCTTGGCCCTTAAACAAGCAAGAGGGTAACTTAGAACCCTATAAGGAATTATGTTTTATCAAACAGCTAGTTCTTTAATCCATCTTGGATTAACAGGTTTATTATTTGTTGGTTCCAAATTCAGGAAACCTAATCGGTAAGCTATCAAAAATAATTAAACATGCTTACTTCACTAATTTTAATTACATAAAATTACAAGAAAAAGAACTAAATTCATTTAAATGCCTCTTTATCTTTATCCAAACAATTATCAATTAATTCCAGCTTTACATTCTTTACAAATTTCCATCAAGAACAAAAATCTAAAAAAAAGTATTGATATCACACTATCTATAAAAACATGAGGTAATAACATACAATTGATATCAATTTATTTATCCGGTTCAAAATATTTATTATGTCAATTCCATTGTGATCTAGTCGAATAAAACATGATAACTATACAACTGCACGTAAAATAAAAAAGAAGCATTAAATCCCATACCTCGAATAGTTCTTGATGTTCTTTATACTAGAACGAGCCCCACAATGGGTTACAATCTCCTCACATGTGACAACTGTTTTCACCTAAGGATGCAGAGACACCACCACATTGTCTAACACCCAAGAAAATTCTATTTAAAACATGGAGATACCACTCCATAAAAGAGAATGGTGTAACAGAAGTAGATGAACCCTAAATAATGATGATAGATCATACCTTATATCGATGATTGATTGATACTTCTTGGTTACATCAAAACAAAGTGGAACCAATCTAAGGAGGAAAGTTTGATTGTGAAACTCTTACGAGATAGAATGAAAGGTTCGAGAATCTCACAGCTGAGAATAAAGAGGAAGAACAAGGGAGGAAGATATATCATCCCATTACAGGCTTTAATGGAGTAGTGGTTTACAATACGATGAATTTACATTAAAAGAAGATCACATTAAAACAAGCAGTATGATAGAATAAAACAATCTCGAGCCTCCAGAAAATGAATATAGGATTTATGGCCTTTGAATCGGCCTTAGAGTCCTCAAAATGATGCTTTAAATGCAATTTACATCAAAGGAAATATTAATGGGGAGAATCTATAGGAAGCTAGAAACACTATTCACGAACTCGAAATTTGGAAAAGGAAAAACACTATCATGAACCTCAATGATGAAAACACACCATTAGAACCTCACCATTCTAGAAATTATTTTCATGAACCTCACTTTTGAAACCCCACTATTGGAACCTCACCATTTTGAAAACACTATTCATAAACCACACTGTTGAAACCTCACTATTGGAACCTCACTATTCTGAAAACACTGTTAATGAACCTCACCATTGAAATCTCAACATTAGAACCTCATTATTCTGGAAGAACTATTCATAAACCTCACCGTTGGAACCTCACCATTCTGAAAAAACTATTTATGAACCTCACCATTGAATCCTCACCATTGGAACCACAATGTTCTGGAAACACTATTCATGAACCTCACCATTGAAACCTCACTGTTGGAACCTCACCATTCTAGAAACACTATTCATGAACTTGAAATTTTGCAAAGGTAAGAGGTAACCATTGGAACCTCACCATTCTGGAAAAACTGTTCATGACCTCAACATTTGGTAAAGGAAAGAGACAACCATTGGAACTTCACTGTTCTGGAACAATGTTCATGAACTTGAAATTTGGAAATGGAAAGAGAGGTTACCGTTGGACCTCACCGTTGGCAGTGTTCACATAAGGTTACTAATGAAACTGTTCACATAAGGTCACCGTTACAATGTTCAAATAAGGTTTCCAATGACACTGTCCACATAAGGCTACCATTGCACTGTTCACCTAAGGCTACCAATGACACACTTCACAAAAGGTCATAGTTGGACTATTCACATAAGGTTATTGATGACACTCTTCACATAAGGTTACTGTTGCACTGATCACCTATGGCTACTAATGACACTGTTCACATAAAGTTACCATTGCTCTATTCACCTAAGGCTACCTCTGACATTGTTCACATATGGTCACTGTTTCACTATTCACATAAGGTTACTGATTACACTATTCACATAAGGCTACCATTGCACTGTTCATAGAACTAAATTTGTTGAAAAGTGTTGGGGATAAGTCACATTGACCTCCCGGAACACCTCAGACACCAAATTTTCACAATGGAATGGACCTGAGAGGTTCGGTCCATTACATGTTTATTCATTTTAGATTACATTTATTGATATCATGATGTATGGAAAAATTTAATTATTTCAGGTTCCATTTAATATGATATTTCATACCTGATTATTTTTCCTTATATAATTATGATCTAACAATTATTGAAATGTTTATAAGTTTCCCCATACTGTGGTTTTGATCTAAAATATTTATTATGTTTCCATTTACTTGGTTATGAAGATGTTTATTGCTTATTATAAGTCTATGAATGAATTATATTGTGGCTCATTTATAGAGATATTTTCATATGTATTATAAAATAAGTTTCTCATTTAGCTAATACAAAGAAACTAAACATTAAATTCTTGAGATTAGGATATTATTGTGAAATATATTCTTTAATTTATGAAAATGATGTGAAATATATGTATATTAATCTTGGTTCATCTCACTTTTTATCAAATCAAGAGTTTAGGGAAAACACTTTTAGCACCAAACTTAGAAGTATGAAATTAGGTTTTCTCATTAGGTATTAGACTTTAGGTTAGTAATTTTGGGACTATTTTAGTTATTTTTGGATATTTGGATAATAGGAATATAGTAAAAACCCTTGAGATAAGTATAAATGATAAGACTAAGTGTAGAATAAAATCGGGAAATTTTGGTGACATCGCTAGTATGTAGTTTTCCATTCAATTACAGCCCTATCCAGATATTGGAAAGTGGATGAAACTATAGAACAAACTTACACAGGTGTAATAACTCTAAAAAGGTATGGATGAGTGGTATCTTAGTCTTCACTCAGTGAATGATGAGTGGTCCTATAACCACATATCTAGATAAACACTCCCAAGGGATATGATTTGGTTAATAAAACTCTCTTTATGAACCATTATGAATGATTTATCACGCTAAGGATTTAGGATAAGAATAATGAGGGAACCCAACCTAAAGAAAACTCGATTTATTAAAGAGTGATTTATGACTAAGAAAACTATAGAATAATATGACGGTGATAAAAATTAAGACATTTTGAGGATGAAATTTTCATATAATTATCTTATAATATTTTTGTTATGGTGTTAGTTTTTCATCAATCATTCTAAACTATTTTTGGATTTACTAATGAATGATGCCTTAATTTTCCATGATAATAATGGATTACATAGACAATTTGAATATTTTACTAATGAGAAACCTAATTGGATAAGAGATGATGTGATAAATATTAGGATTATTCAAAAATAGCAATCAAAAAATATTTTTAACAATTTTAACAAAGTTGAATTTATAGACACACCAAAGAAGAGAAGGATATAGTATCATGGATGATCTGGTGATGATGATTAAGAAGGATTTAGTATTCAATTCCTTCATGTCAAAAGATTCTGGAAGATGCATCTAATGGAAACAAAATACATTTTAACTATGGTAAAGGATGGAATTTACCAATATTATGTTGATGAAAAAGTAAGAGTTTAGTTAAAAAATCGAGAAAAATAATTTTATTCCTATAGATAAGTTAAAAATTAAATGTTTTATATGTGATGAATTT
Source organism: Viscum album (assembly GCA_963277665.1). Taxonomy (NCBI): domain Eukaryota; kingdom Viridiplantae; phylum Streptophyta; class Magnoliopsida; order Santalales; family Viscaceae; genus Viscum; species Viscum album. Next base: position 1,402,867,886 of record OY728164.1, on the reverse strand, counting down.
GGTAACTATGAAAACTAGTGTGTTAGTACAATGGATTAATATTAAAATCAACATACAAAACCTCCTAAACCATAAGAACCATGAATGTCCTATGTAATCATTAATATTGAAATTTTATTGAGTATTTTTATTATTCACTATATAAAATAATATTTCTAATATTATGTGAGTTTTAACCAACTTTTAGCTATTTAATTATAAATAAAAACCCCTAATTGTATAATAATTGTATCCAAGTATTATGAATCACCTTTATAGTTTATAAAATTATTATTCAGTCAAGAATTATTAACCTTTATTTAGATAATTCTTTTGTCATTTTAAAAATTTATTCGTTATATCCACATAAAATCCATATTAATCAGTGAGATATGGAAATAAAATTTCATATCTCAAAATAACTAATGATCATATTTCATAAAAATGATGATTATGGACTCTCAAAGAAAATTAGTTCTATTATATAGATATTAACACTTAACTATAAGGATTATTTATCTTTAATGGGTAGGAATAAATTATGTACTTGAATATTCTTATTATGATAAAAAATATGATTTTCTTATACTAACCCATGTCCTAGAGGTTAAAACCTCATTAGAGATTAAATCCCGAGTCATGTCTATCTTATATGCACCCTTAAATATTTCATTAGTAAGTAGTAATTAAAATTTTGTAGAAGAAATTTATTTATGGTGGATAATGTAACACTCCAAGATTTTAAAATATATATCTTTACATTAAATATATCTAAAGTGATTAATATCTTTCCTCACATATAAAAATAAACAAGAATAAAGCTTATATACTTTTTTAAAAAAAATTATAAGTTAAAAATATATCTAATATAATTTCACTATTAAATTAAATTATATAAATAGAGGTAATTTATTATTGGAAATATATATTGAAATAAAAATAAATGAGATTTTTAATACTAATTCATTAATGAAATTCAATTATTTTACCTAGAAAACTAATAATATGACCTTATGATAAAAAATATATTTTTTTTAAAATTATATTTTTATGTGATTTATTTGAAGGAAAACAATAATAGATATGTTGTATTGTTGATATTAAAAATATATATATTTTATATTAATAATATTTTATTATTGATTTTATTATTAATTTATCGGGAATAAGGATAAGTTAATTCTTTGAAAATATTTTCCCTATAAAAATAGTTTTCTCATCATATTTAATTATATGATTTAAAATTTTAATTATCATATATTAGAATTTAAATAAAAAATAAATAAATTCATTTTTTGATTCTGCATAAAAATATTTTCTTAGGATAATGTTTTAGTATTGTTCTAAAATAATTTATTTTTATGTTAATAGAGAAAAATATAGTTTTTATTAAAACATTGGTGTTTATTTTATAGCAAGAAGTAAATATAACATAATAACTTATAGAAAAAATTTCATGATCAAAATTATATTGAATGAATAAAATTATTCATTGAAAAATACAATGTTGAATTTTGAAAACCCATGTTTAAAATTTTAATGTTTATGTAATATTTTATTATAATAATAAATTATTTTCAAATCATTTTTTAATTATGATTTGACAAGGTATAATTATATTTTGGATTTATTTTTAATACATATAAAAATTATTTGGTTTTTAATAATTAAATAAGTAAATTTTTTTAAAGGGAATGAGGGATTTCCAAAAAAATGAAAAATCCTTTTTTAATGAATAAAAGAAAATTTAAAAAATTCTAAAGAAATATTTATTACCAGAGGAACTTTGGAAATAGAAGAAAGATCATCAAGAAATTATTTGATGTAGGTTAACTTGAAAGCATAAACCGAATTATTTTCAAGTCCATCATACTGATCATTTTATCTATGCTATGTATGTGTGATGATAAAATTCATGGACATTAGTGATTCTATGCATTTCATCTGTTTAGCAGCCATCTTCCATGAAATATGAATGGTGTCATTTATGATAGCTTGTACCATTTTGGTAGAATCACATTCTCGGAACAAGTTGAACCATCCTTGCTATATTTCCATTTCAACCATTATGATCATAATAAGCAATTTAGCATCATGATATATAGTAATTTCACTAGGACTATAAATTAATCTTATAGAATCACTATTGTGGTTTCTAATAATTACACCATATCTAGAGGGACCATTATTCCTTCTTGAATCTCCATCTATACTATATTAGATCTGGAAATGGAATGAGGGGATCTACATGAATTCTATGGTACCATAAAAAGGTTGATAATTATCGATAATTCTAAGATTCTTGAGCATGGTAGAATAACAAATAGGGTTATCACAATAACCATTCTGAATGATGCGATCATTATCCACAGAAATGATTTTTTGAAAGAGGGCCTATTGTGAACAGAAAGAAATATTTTCATAATGTATCTTATTTTGGATGTTCCAGAGGACATTTATAATTACATAACAAGCGAACAAGAAGAGATTCAATAAATTATTTAAAATGGATAGCTTGATAATTGAGATAAGGTGCTCTTGTATGATAGACCACCATCACAAATAAAGCTGTAAAAAATTCCCATAGAGATGAAATGGTGGAATAACATAGGATAAAATGATGAATATCATCAATGTGTTGAAATTATAAGGTGCACGCAGAGCATAATATGATGTTAATAGATTATAAAAAAAATGTAGGTGGGTAATTTTGAATACATCACCCTCTAAAGAATAGAGAATACAGATGGTAGAATCTAAATTATATTCAAATTTATAGTCTAATTTCACCTTTTCACTTATAATGCCTCTTGGTAGAAAGATTTAGAGCAGGTCATTATATTATAGTAATGTTCCAAAACCCAGAAGTTATCATCATTTAAAAAGTTTTAATTCATAACCAAATCCTTGATTTTAGAAGGAAGAATATCCAATGGATCCTCTATATGGTATTTTATTGACACATTTCTTTCAAGTGGAGGATCTTGGGAGTTGATGATATTAAAAAGAAGAATACCTTTCTATTTTTTAGACAAACAATCAAGAGATGATTTGATATTTTCCATCTAATGGGAATTCATTGAAATGTTATCATAGGAAGACTTGACGAAAGGCCATATGGGAGAATCCATATAATTTAATTTTATAGCATTGATATTTCTCAAAATTCTATTTCTTAGAAATGTAAATCCTTTTGATTTCCTATTGATAAGCCTCCACATTAAGTTTTACTATAAATATAGATTAATTTTTTGATGATTTTTTATACCAATTTCACCATAATCAATAGGTAGGGATATTATTTCTATATAATAGTAGAATGTTTTTTCTATAGGATGCTTCTAATCTAGAAAAAATTTATAATTTATGTATTGACATTATTGATGATAGAATTATTCCATTTATAAACCACTAAGGTGTATTTTTTTGAAACAATAAAAACATTCACAAGGATAATCCTACCTACTATTGAAAGGGTATTACACTTCCAAGAAGCCAAATGATTTCTAATATGTCTCAAAATGTGAGAAAAATTAGCAACACATGGTTTTCCAAAAAACATAGAGATAACAAGATAAATAATGGTAAGAATTACCTCCCTTATCCCCATCCTATTAAGGATACCCACTCTTTTATTTGTTGAAATAATTTTCCCAAGAAAATATATGATTTATTCCAACTGATCTCCTACCATGTATATTTTTCATAAAAAAGTAAATCATTTTGATACTCTTAACATTTCTTATATCACCTTGAGTAAAGAGATTAATATCATCAACATAGAAAATTTTTGTGGGAGAGACAGGGCCTCCGATAGCTATGATGGGTCTCAATTTTTTGGATCAACCTTGTTGAGAAAACGTACACTCAAATAATCATCAGTGATTGAGAAAATAATGGTTTATAGAGGATCACATTGTCTAACACCCCTACTATATGTGAATTATCCCTTCAGAGAGACATTTATGAGTACTGAAATATGTTCTTAACTTAGATGAATTTTTACCCATTTAATAAAAACCTCATCCAAGACAAAAATTATTCGAACCTTGAAAATAAAATACTTTTCTAATGTATCAATGGATTCTTTAACATCGATATTGATAAAAATATTACCTCTCTCTATAAATTTATTGGGGAGATTGACTCATTAAAAATTAGTGATAAGGAAATATGAAATAGTTAATACTTTAATGAAAGAAAACTAGTTTGTGGACATAATATTTTTGAAAATATGAGTAATCCAATTTTCAAGAATATTACTTATGATTTTATATATTGTGTTTATAATAATGGTAGTTCTGAAGAGATGAATCTCATTCATATTATACAATTTTTTAATGAGATCATGAAATTGAACATTGATTTTTTATTTTAAATGCCCACCCTAGAAAAAATGGATGACTAATTTGTAGACATCTAAATGTTTAATCTCCAAAAAGGGTTAGGAAAAAAGGTTTTTAACCCATATGCTCTAGGAGAACATACAAAATTGATCAAAAAAATATCTTGTTTATTATCACATTTAAGAGGAGTAATAATAAGACTTATTCTATCCTCATTATTAACAATCCTAAAAATGATGGATTCATTAAGATCAATGCTAGTGTTACACCCATCAAAAAGGGTCATATAGTAAGAGGCAACATGAGCAACTAGATCTTCCATATTCTAAAACAATCCCCCATTATTATTGAGAATAGTTGATGGCCTATTATTTTTTCTCAACTTTTGAAGTCTATTGAATAACTTGGTATTTCTGTCACCTTCTTCAACCCATTTAGTTCTCCAAACATCACTTTGAAAACGTTCCTTGATGTTTATAAGGGTATTTATATCATGTGTGAAAACATTTTTCAGCTCATGGCATGTAAGAAAAAACCACCAGTTTTATTCTTTTGCGTAGTGTAAATAAAATACTCCAGTTGGAAAGTATCTTAATCTATGTGACTTTATCATTCATGACTCCAAAAATTCATATTTTATTTCAGCTCTTTATACTTGAGAAAAAAAATTAGAGAATCATATTTATAATTCATATAGGTCCATGTGTATTTATCCGGATTCCTATAAACTGGATATAAAACCCAAACATTATTAAATTTAAATGGAAAGAGAGATTTAACTTCTATAGTTTATAGATTTTATAAAATAGGATGATGATAGGAGTTAAATTTCGTAGGAGAATTTTAGGGAATAGAGGTCCAAGAATCCAAGGTAGAATCATTAATAAAAATCCTATCCAATTTGTTGGCCACCATTCTATTTAGATGTTTCTTAAACGAATTTTATTTGGAACCCACTAGGTTGACCACATGAATACTAATGTTCTCAATACACGCCCTGAATTTCTGGGTTGCTATGCCAGATTTGAAAATTCCAAGCCTCTAATATAGATTAAAAATAAAATTAAAGTGTCCAATTATAATTAAAAAATTATTTGTTGAAGTGCTCAAAATATGTATATTGTTCCATAAATATATTCTCTCTCAATTACCACTATAACCATAGATTAAGGAGTTAGAATATTTCATACCCATATACTTCTAACTGAGAGTGAATGCTTTCTATATAGAAATGATATTTGATATACCATAAAATCTCAAGTGAGAAAGGACTCAAAGTCTTATTATGTCATTATTGGAATGATTTCTTTGGATGAATTAGTTACCCATATTATGTAGTGAAGAAATGCTCTCAGAAACAAATTATTTATGTTCCAATATACATACAAGATTATCCTTGTGCTTATTTAAATAAAGTTAAAGGTAAATAATTATTTTAGGATTGGCTATTCCCTTATAGTTCCTTAAAAGTATCTTCATTTATACTTATTGTTGGGGAAAAAGATCCATTTTTTATTTCCACAATAATTTTTACTTTTTTTTTATTTTCTAATGAGAATGTATTTTTTTTCATTATGACCAAGGCTATCATCTTGTTAATTACATTAAGTGTTAATATTATAGTAGCCCACTATATTCTTATTATTATAATTAGTGTTCATTGAGGATAAATGAAAATATATTTTTTTTAAACTTGGAACTATATTCAGATATCAAATTTCTATGTTCAATTTTACTTTATAGTGTATAGTCATTCTAGTCAGATCTGAGTAAGGTAACTTATATTTCAATGCTAGACATTTTTAATTCCATTAGAATTATATCTTTGGAATCACTAAGAACCAAAACATTAGTAAGTATTATTTCAATTTAATTATCAACATTCTACGAATGACTCTGTATAAAAGGGGGAACATGAATGCTGATATCATGATTGAAAATTTCATGAGGATTATGTTGAGCAGGTGAATCCTTATTGATGTTTTCAGATTGAGTAAGAGTGAATTCAATTAAAACTATATCCACCTATTATGTATTTAGATCAAAAAAGTCATTTTGATGTTCTATAATAGGAATCATTTTATTTTTAGGCATCAAAAGAAAATTACCTGGGCAAAAATTTTCAAGCTTAGTAGAAACCATAAATGGTAAAAGTGAAAAATATAATGGTAAAAGACATATTTTTTAAAAACATTTGCAAAAATTAATAGTTGGAGTATTATTAACCTTAAATGATCCTATAATATATTTATTTCCACTTTGTATATATATTACTTGTGAAACATGTGCTCTATTTATATTAAAAGATTATATTTTCAAAAATAAAATTCTGGTCACTTATAAAAGTAGCTCACATCATCCCCGTTTATTCAATCGTTATAAAGACTTATCTAGAAAAAAAATCTACCCTAGTATCTTTTGAACTATATCTAAACATATTAGAAACTTTGGTATTCCCAATATACCAAGCTAAGAAACCTTGAGGTGTAACCCATGGTAGAATATCCAAAGAGAGAGGTAATGCTCTCAACTGATATCTCTTAATTATTTTCTCCGTTTACCCACTCAAATATATTCTATACATTAAATTTTGATAAATTTTTTATTATTAATATTTTTAGACATTATAATATTAATGTAATATCATTTTTTTATCTTTTACAAAAATCCTTAAAAATGACGATGTCGTCATGGTTATGTGTATACTATCATCTCTTTGAATGACACAATTTTTTTTATAAAAAACATTCATGGATGGTAAAAAATAGTTTTTAATTAAAAAATAAAAAATTTATAATATTAATAATATTATTAGATGATAACAATTATATTTTTATACTCACTCCCATTATTTAGAAAATGAATGTGTCATCCATGTGTATGTAAAGACATCCTACTCCATGAAATGACATATTATTTTATATTACAATCTAACATGGATGATTTGAAAAATAAATTTAATTTATAATTACTATAATTATAAATCTAATAATATTTTTTAGATAACATTTAAAATTATATAAGTTTTATTAATAACAAACTGTCATAGTTAACTTAAACGTCTTAAATGAACATATCAGGGAACGTTTCTTAATTTGAGTCCATTTTGGGAAAATAATAAAGAAATCTATAAATATTCTACTAATGGAATAATAAAGGACATAAAAATATATAATTATTAATTTTAGTAATCTAATTTACATCTCATTTTACAATGGTCAATATACTAAGGATGCTTTTTAGAAATTAACCAAATCACCTCCAGTAAATGCCTTAAACAATTTTTAGAATGAGTCACATATAATAATAAATAGAACATATAAAATAAAATATATATGTAATATTTTCCAAATAAATTATTTAATATACTTAATTTTGTTATAATGAAATTTAGGTGCATGTGTTGAGAGAAAATTGACCTATAGTTAGGGTATCTTCATGTTAATTTTGATTCATTGAGACATGATTTATATTATCCAATTGTTCACTCTTTTGATGTAAATATATATATTTGATGTATTTTTATCATAATTTTATTTAAATCTAATGTTTTTAAATATAATTATCATAGAAAACCTTTATTGGGTTTCTATTTGAAAGATAATGAAATCATAAGTTGATTGTTGACTCAATTTCCTTCCCAATAGAGTGTTCAATTTTCTTTCCTGGATATTATTTTTGATGTTATATTATTACATAATTTATCGTTTCCTCATATTAATTCCTATTTTTTATATTCGGGGACTTATTTTTTTAAACAAAAAATTATTTATTGGCATATTTCTTCCAAAACGTTAGGACATTATTAGGATTAACACCCATCTTTTATAATTGAATTTTCTCATTAACATATATATTTTCCCTTCATTCAAATTATTTTTTTCCTATATTGGAACCCAAATATATCAAATATCTCATGATTCTCATATTTATCCTAATCCATTTCAAAATAATATTTTTATGTTTTTAATAATGTGTGTATCCGCAAAGTTATTTTAGAACATAAAAAAATATCACCCATAACCAAATCAATAATTTTGGGATATACATTCTATTTATTCTTCTCCATTTCCCTCTATGTTCCTATTAAATAATGAATACATATATTTTTACATTTTTATTAATTACATATACACCAAGTTTACTTTACCATTATTTTCTGGGGATAATACATGTTTGTTTCATCCAAAAAAATCAACATGGGGATGGGATAATATATTATGGTGTTGGGGGAACAAAATTTATGTCAAACACACATTCATGTCTATTTTGGGTTATTTCCAATAGGGTTTATTTGTGGAACCAAAAACACCAAACGATTCTATATCTATGATGGCTTAGGGACCTTCTATCCAAAGGTAGGAGCTCATTGGGATGTTTGGCCAATGACACTTAAGAACTAACATTGGTCAAGAAGATGGGAGGTTGGGCTAATCACACACTTTTGGGGGGAATTTTTTCCTCCTCTAAGACTCTCTTATAGATTTAAGATTTCCCTGTGCAACCTTCATTACATCCCAATTAAGACATGGGTAACCCTTGAATTAACAATTAATTATTGTCATATATGGAAATTAGAATCATATATATGTATTTTATGTTCCTCATTAATATGGATATCTATATGTATTAGAGGTTCTCTATCAATGGTATACTCATATATACTGATTAGATTTTCTTTGGTTGTTATTATGATGATGCTGGTTTTCATCCACATAGTGGGGTTCTCCAGAGTGTATCATCATCCAAAGATATCAGAGTTGTTTTTATGTAAATATCAGACTCATATGATGGGATTAATACATATTAATATGAAAAAAATCAAAACCCACATATTCTGGTGCCACTTGATGGGGCACATCATGTATTTTATGGACATGTGACATGGATCAGATCATGTAGTTTAACATCAAGAAGTAAGGACATCTAGGGGAATGGTTCCTAATCGAAGATTGGTGTGTGGATTATTCTGAATTGGCCCGAGTTATAGAGAAGGGATATTGATTCCAATGTTATATAATAACCTACTGGGAATGTATCCTAGATATAATTAGAGTTGATTTTGGGTATTAGGTTGAGAACTCATGGAGGCTTCCTATATATCCCATTTTGAGAGGAATCAATGATCACATAGTTTGGTTGTGATAAACTTCCACTATGTAAGACCTCATAATATTTTTATCATAGGGGATTATGGCCATTTGAGAGGATTAATTTGGGGATTATTCCTTTGGGGGATGCCCTAGTGAATTGGGAGATTTGGTTGTGGATTTCTCTTAAAGAGAATTCACTATGGTTTCATGGTGACATAGTGGGGGATTATATTGAGCATGAGGCTCATATATTGTTTTAGTACTTACACATGGAATGATTCCCATTGATATTGGGACTTAGGTAGGCATACAACATATCCTTATTGCAATAGGAATAAGATTTCCCATAGTTCAATTTATTAGGGATTTCACATGAAAGATTCCTTTTTCAATATTTTGTGTCATTTTAGGGATTACACCTAAGGGGTAGGCCAATAGTTTGGGTTTTGGGTCTTATACCGTATAGTAGGATGCCCATGTTCTGGGATCATACAGATGTTATGATCACTACTAACTTCTATACCCACGTGAGTTATGCTTAGTGTGAGAAACAAGAGAAATTTCTAGATCTGAGAAACCACACATTCAGTTTTTTCTGATAATGGATGAGACCAAACCCCAAAGGGAGAAGGAAATAGAGATGGATATGGGGACCATTCCCTCCCATCACTCTACCCTAAACCCAAAAGGGAGAAAGAAAGAGATTCTAGGTTCCCATCTCTCCTATTATTTTCATGTCTTGGATAGTCACATTTGATGATCTATCTTGATATAGCCCATGGGTATGGAGAAGGAGGAATGAATGGGTCATGATTTAATTTTCTAGAAAGTCTACGGGTTACTTCTGGTGGGATAAAGAAAAGTTGTTCTAGGGGAAGGGAGGATAATCTCATTCATTGTACCCATACCTAGAACCATATTTTCTCATTATTAGAGGCAACAAATTAAGGACATAGACTTAATCCATGTTCCCAAGAATAGGTTGTCCCTTTAAATACCCCTAGGATCAAGGTCCTTCTATCTATAGATCTAAATATCCACATTCACCCTAGGGACCCAACCCATCATACAAGACAGGTGTGGGACACCTCTGGTCGAAGGAATGAATATCCATATGAGAGGCATGTTGGTGTGCTCCTTCCATGGGGTTTCAAGTATAGAGGCTTTAGTTGAGGTTCTACTTTGGTTCCCCTCATTTGAGGTATCCAAATGAAGAGGATACATACCATTGGTGTATTATAATATGGATCAAAGGGGGGCTCATGTTGGTCTTTTCTTAGAGACAAAATGTGCTTAAAATTGGGCATGGGAGGAGATTTAGGTGCTTCACATGGGGGAAGGTGGGTATGTCTATGCGAGATAGAGATTCCTTGGACAATGGAGCACCTAGGAAACAATACTTGCGTGAGGCTTTATCCTAGGCACCATGAGTCTCCTTAGGTGACCCTGGATGGGTCTCATGCATGCCTTGATTAAGAAAGGGACCCCAATAAAGTGGTTTTACACTAAGGGTAAACATGGTCCTTGAAAATATGTTTTGTGTTTCAACACATGATGGGACTTTTATCCCACTATCCCATTTAATTCCCTCTTTTCAAGGGTTATATAGGGATACCTAAGGTATTTTTAGGGACTTGGGCGAAGGGGATCCATGAACAGAGCATTAGGGATTCTTATGATTTTCTAGTTGTGAAAATGATGAGCCTTGGGATCTTATTTATAGGCCTATAAGGCACCCTAGTTGAAGGATTTTGTCTTCCTAGGTTTAGCGTGAAGGTACTCAGTGTAGGTACCCATCACATGGGTGGTCGTTATTTTATTTTTGTGTAGATGGTGTGCATAGGTTGTGTACACATGTACCTCATTTAAGGGGTTCTATGACTTCTAGGATGTATAGGAATGACCAACACTAGCCTCTTGTCATGTATGGTTGGTACACATAAGTCCACCTAATAAAACCCACTACTCAATACCATGGTATCTATGCCCCCTACACCTACTAAATATTAGTGCTGTGTTGCGATCCTGACCTTTTGGATGAGTCCCTTCACTACAGTCACTAGAGCCCTTTAAAAATGGAGAGTTCCACCATGAGATATTAATGCCAAATCTAGTACATTTTATGTTTCAATACAAACAACCCCACCTCTCATTTTAGCTAAAAAATTCCTTTCTACCCAAACACAACTTTTGACATCCAAGTGAGAATAAGATCATCAATTCTAGGGAAAAGTTCCTGGAACACATTTTTTAGTGACAGAAAATCCCACCTTATAAATAGATTCATTCTAAATGAAAAGAATCTGGTTCTAAAGTAATAGAATGGAACTTCGTGTCACTTCAAACTCATTTAGTGGGATTTAGAGATATCTCAAATAAGGGAGTATTCCCTAATTTTTTTCTAAGAAATGCGGTATAGTGAGCGTAGTTAGACTATTTCTATGTTCATATAGAAAACCCCATGGATTTTTTGTCTTTTGTTTCATTACCATATTTTTTTCCTAAGTCCAATACAAATAAGACTTAGAAAGTGAGGCATGGGTTTTTTAGGCTTCCCTTTGCAGGTTTTTGACCTAATAAGTTTTTTGCATTTTTCCTTTCATTGAATTATTTTTTCCTAAATTAATAGAATACAGGTCTAGTGATATGAGAATAAACTTTTATACATAGTTCCATTTTGTGTTTTCATCCTAGGGAGGATTTTGTCTCTTTTTGGGTAGTTTAAATTCAAGAAATCCAGACTAATTCGACTGGTGTTTTAGGTCGAAGAACTTTGACCATAGGTTTTGAAATTATTACCCAAATATGTCTTATGGGTATAAAATATTATGAAATTATTTAAAATATATGAAGTTGAATATTGAGTAATGATTTTGTGATATCCAATTCCAAAACATGATATTCAAGAATTGATGAGGTATTTCCGGATGTTGAAGTTAACACTAGTTGGAAAGCCCATTTAAGGGATACTCTATGAAAAGAAAATTTGTTCATGTTGCATCATAGTAAAATATTAGCATCCTCTGGGTGATAGGACTTGAATTGTTTTTGTTGACTTATGCAAATCCAACTCAGTTGTGTTACAAAAAAATTAAGAAAGGGAGTTCTCAGGAATTACGAAATTCTATTACAAATGGCTGAAGAATGTTTATAGAGATTTAGATATATCAAAACCAAAATGGATGGTCTTTCCAAGAGAAGATGTTTGGGAATTAATAGGTAATTTGTATTGACATTATATATGAATTGGAAACTGCACCTATACAAATTTGGATTATTTAAGGGAGGATAGATTTTTTATGTGACCGGTGTTCGGGGAAGGTCCATTTCTATTAAGGGTTGAAACATAGTGCAATTTATTATCTTGCGACCAGGACATGGAACATGTAATTTATTTTCTTGCAATGTGGAAAACATTGTATAGTTTAATTTCATGTAACAAGGATGTTATGATATTAATTATTATTTCATTCAACAAGGAAATTGAGGGGTTATAACTAATATTATTTATCATTGACTGAAATATTGATGATTCTTCCATTCTTGGTATTCTATCTTGGAATGTTTTATCATATTTAGGTGCTATTAGAGAAAGGTGTAATATGTACTATGGGGGTATCCAAATTTGAATATTGGTATCGGGTAAAGGTCTTAGGGAAATATAAGAGGTCTCTCTTAAAAAAGAAATTACGACAGGTTGAAAAACTCAATTTGTTGGAGACTTTAAAAAAATTAAACTAGGTCACATTGTTGTATAGTTCAATAGTTTTATCCTCTGGATTACATTCATATTATGTGGGAATCATATTAAAATCCAAATGGGTTGTGTAATTGGATATTCAGGAAAAGATGTTCTTAGGAACTCTAATATTCAATTTATATCAGCTAATGGAAGTTTATGGATATTTAGATTTATCTGAACACAGATTCTGGTTTATGGGAGAGAAGTTCCTAAATATAGAATGAACATTACAATTAAAAAATTAACTAAGAAGGGGATAATATCTTTCTTATATAGGTTTGATCCAAAAAAATAATATTTGGTTCTTGTAGTTTTGGGTCATATGATTTGGACTATAGTGTTTGAGAAATGGTGGGTTGTATGGGGCCTATCTAGCCAAGGTTTTTCCGTAATATATCGGACATGATGGAAAAAATCATAAACCATAGTCTTGGGGGTTCTTAGATCAGGAGAAATTATATGCGAAAAATATGTGAGGGATGACCATGGACAAAATTCGAATGGTGGGTTCCAACTTAATGTCATCAAATCTTATGGGGATGGAAGTGGATTCTCCCAAGGGTGAAGTTACCATTGGTTGAAAAACATATTTTATGGATGGATTTATGAGAACACTACTGGGAATGTTACTACATATCTAAACCGTTGGATAATCTGTGTGAAATTATCATTCTGTGGGATACTTATGCAAATAGAATGGGGACTTGTGACAATATAGTCAGGTTGGGGAGTCCCTAGGTATATGAAATTCTATCACAGGTCTCTAGAGAAAGATTATAAAGATCCAAATGTGTTCAAGTTTAGGTGTCTTACATTTGTAAGGGATACATCTTAGAAGAAAGTAAATGTTTGTAGTAATATTGTACATGACGTCTAGAGTCTCCTACATAGATCTGACTCATATATAGAAGGGGGATATCTTTTTTTCCTTGGTGGACCCCAGAAAGAGGTACCCCAAACTAAGTGATCATACATATTTCATTATTTTTACATAGGAGAGGGGGAATTTTACTTTACCCCACAGCTAGAACTAGGACATGGATTTTAGGTGTCACTATATATCTCATTGGAAGGAGAATCAAGCCATATATAGTTCTTAGGGAACAATTGCATTTTAAATTCCAATAGATAGGTCATCAGCCACGTAGTTTAACATCATATGGTAAAAATAAAGTGTTTTAATTTTAAAAAGAGATATTATTGATAGACCAGGTTGTAGGTACTAGGCATCACTATGTATCTTTTTAGAATAGGAATCAAACCACACGTAGTTCTGGAAAAGATTCCCTAGACTGATTGAACCCATGTCTAGAGAAAAGGTATTTTTTAATATTTTCTCACACATGGGGTGACACACCATATTGAGTCCTCTTATGTAGATATGAATCATACATTGGAGAGCGGGAAAATTTACTATGTTGTGTTGTAGTTTGGGACATGATTTTAGATCCAGGAATCATTATGTATCTCATTGGAATGAGAATCGAACCACATGTATTTCTTCAAGAAATTGCATGGTTTAATATCATGTGAAAAATACATTTGGAGTTTGTTTTAATGTATTTTATCTATTAACATGATAATTGTGATGTGAATTGGCAGGCATTACTTATGAAGGAAATTTCATTACAAAAACCCCTAATCCCATGTGAGCAATGCTTGGTTTGAGAAACTAGGAGGGGAAAAGTATTTTTCCGCCACAAAAAGGAAATACAAGTGGAGGATATAGGAATTTAGATTTTATGGTGGATGGGAGAAGAGTTATCATTCAAGAAACTATATGTATCTTGGTAGAATGAGAATCAATCCATACATAGTTCTTGAAATATTCCCTATGTTGGTCTGAACTATATATAGGTTGGAGGAATTTTTGTATTAGTTATAGTTGGGTCTAGGTTTGGAGATCAGGGTGTCACTATGTATCCTATGATTGCAAGAATCAAGACACATGTAGGTCTTGACATTTCTTCCCCACATGAACTAGGTCTGATGTGGGGAAAGAGGTCACTTATTTTATCAATAATAATGGCTGGCCCCAAGACATGAGGTCTAGTTTTCACTATGTATCTCATCAATATGAGAACCAAACCACACATAGTTCTTGAAATATTCTCTATGAAAGTGTGATTTGTACATAGGGGGAAGGGGGATTTTTATCATGGCTAGAACTGGGATGGAACATCCATCAATCACTACACATTTCATTGTAATGAGAATGAATCCTTGTGTAGGTCATGAATCAAGGTGTGGTAGGGTACCAACACTGAATATTGTGATCTTCTCAAACTTGGATAAAAATGTTGTGCAATTTTTTAACATGAAAGAAGGATGTGTAACATCCAATATTACATAATTTTCCAAGGATAATGCTTTATAGTTTAATGAATTGTGACCCTGAAATAGGTATCATGAAATTTATTTTCTTATATCAGGGAAAATTATCATGCTTTTAAATGTCATGGAATAATGACCAACTAAAAAAATTCACATCACGCTGTTGAGATGTATACCATGAAATTTAACATCATATGGTCAATATGAAAAACTACATAGTTTTATGTATTACAGCTTGGACTTGATAGTGTTAATGGTTTAACGCCTAGTAGCTAGGAACACTATCGCAAGATGACACAAAAATTTTTTATAGAATCTAATACTATTTAGGGTTGTAATGAGCTCTACATCTATTGAGATCAATAAATAAGCTCAATTATAGTGGACCTTGTGTATTGTGTAAGGTTCCTCACACTATGATTTATGCTTTGGAGGATTCATTACTTATATCATTATAGTCTTGAGGATCAATACCATTTCTCCTTGGAAGAATGAATGGAGGTGGAACTTCTTGTTAAAAGCTACTGCTATCAAATTTTGATAGACCTCCATGTGAAGCAAGGTGAGAAAAATTTTCTAATAAGGACACCAAAAATCATCCAGTCACTTCTTAGATTGTTCCCTCATAAATATATTGTCCCAGATTCCAAAATGGAGTGATGGAAATTGGACCTCGATGGGCATGACTACCTTAATTTTGTATACACATGAATACAAGGTTACCTGTGTAGTAGTATGGTTTGTAGTCCAATAAGACTACATGGAAGGAAAGATATTATCAAGATAATTTTTTTATCTCTATCCACCATTTCTAGAGTATTTTTGACAGGTTCTGTTTGAAGGCCTTTATCTATCCATTATCTGCTATAGGACAGATGGATTAATGGTAGGATTTTATATTGTACTCCTGATATAACTCTTCCACCTTAGTATAATATAAATTGTCACCGTTTCCTATTAGTATTTTATGATGGAAATCAAACCTAGTAATGATTTTGTAATTCATGAAGTTGAAAATTCTTTTGGCCCAAACTACATTGTGGGGTATTTACTCAACCCAATAGGAGTAGAAATCAGTAGTAGTAAAGATGTATTTGAACTTCTTTGTTGTATCGGGAGGGTATGGTCCCACAACATCTATTCCATTTATGTAAATTGGTCAAGAGTATTTGGATGTATATATTAACTTTAAGGGTTTTTGGATGATGTTATCATGCACTTGGAAGAAATGAAACTTCTTAGTGAATTTTGGTAAATCAGGTATCATAATGGGCCAGTAATACCCAAGACTTTGGATTTGATGAGAAAGAATAAACCATAAATGGTGGGAACCATTGGATCCCTCATGCACTTCTTTCATGATGGAAAAAGTTTCCTCCCCATCAATACATCTAATAAGGAATCCATCAAAGCTTCATTTATAGAGGACCTTATAGTTAATCAGGCCATCTTAATGAGTAAAATTGGTTTTGCACCATCAATTTTTTTTTCATAGCTATATCCTATAAGATTACTCCATTATAGAGGTAGTCAGTGATGGGTATCATCCACCTAGTGGTAGGACCATATAGTTATATGAAAGGACTAATTTCATTGATCTATTCCATTACGACTTCATCAAAAAGTGAGATCAATCAACAATTTGTATAATTGATGACCATTTCATCCTTGTTTGGATATTCCAATGTTGTAGATACATTTTCCAATTAATTTTCATATAAATTTTACGATTGTGTTATGTGATTAAATATTGGATCCAAGGGTAATCCTTCCATTAAACCATGGACATAGTCAAGATGGGGGAATAAATCTTCTTTTTTAATGAAAGACTCTTCACTGTTCTATATGATTACCAAATATAAATCTACTTTTAACATTATGTGGCCCACAGATATTTGGGGTTCCAGTTATGGGCCTGTAATGTGGTCTTGATAATGTCCCTCATTGCTTATGCATAATTATTATAACATGATCTATTAAAGAAAGACGTATTTTTCTAGAGAGATAAACATGATCACTAACACAACTTTTTTGATTTTAGGGTGTTTAATTATCTCACATGTTAGAATCTTATTTGAATCATTGAAATACATTACCCATGTTTGGGGTAATTCTTGAATAGGAAAGATCTCTTCATCTAGAAATTAAGAATTTAACGATGTTGTTTCTGTGGATGGTTGTTCAGTAATAAAATCTACCAAATCATGATATTGCACTACATTTTGTGGCATGAAATGTATGTCAAACTGTTGCAAGATAACCACCCACCATGCAAAATGTCCTGTCAACATATGATGAATGAGAATGTATTTGAGTGGCTTATTGAGGGAGACCAAATAGAACTCGTGGTTCTGAAGGTAGTGACTCAGTTTATGAACTATGAAGATTAATTCAAAGCCACTCTTATTGATATTTTATTAATGATTCTCAACATCAAGCATTGATCAACTGATATAATAATGTCTATTTACACTGCATTTTTCATTCTTTTTCACAATTAAATAACTTAGTGATTGTTCCAAGGATGGCACATATAGAATGAGATGATTTACTTCAACAGGTGGCATTATCATTTGCAGGATCAAGAGTTATATCTTGAGGTTGTAGAATGATTCATGATTTCCATTAGTTCACTGATATGAGACCCCCTTATTTATCAATTTCATGATAGGAAATGACTTTCCAATGAGGTTGGATATAATGTTCCTAATGGAGGCCATGGGTCCTTATATTCATCTCAGCTTTATAAGGATATGATTAGGATACATGCAAAGGAAAAAATTTGTCTTCTCAAGTTCAATGTAAATTCCATAATAGAACACAATGACGTTAGGAAAATTTCTTAAGGTTACCCCCAATGAAAATTTTAAGGGGTTCATATTTAGGATATGCTATTCTAGCTTAAGAAATATGGTCTCATGATCATCCAAATGGTTATAAAATTATTGAAAAATAAACACCAGATCATCAACATTACATTTTAAAACATTTCCCATGAAGGGTTTGATGATGTGGTGGATGGTATGTTGGTATGTGGCACCGACGTTCTTCTAGCCAAATGGGAATTACCTGATTTCTGAATACTCTATGGGGGTCCCCGAAGGCGGATAATTTTTTATCTTATAGCGCCATATGAATTTGGTTGTACCCTGAATAAAGATCCATTAAGGAGAGGTCTTGATAAATAGATTTCACATCAATCATTAGTTCTATGATTGGAACCATTCAATCATATTTTGGATAGTTATAGTTGAGATCTATAATATTATTGAAGATCCTGATTTTCTCTTTTTTCTTATTTAATGGTATGATATTTGCTAGATATTTTGAGTACTGAACTTCTTGGGTGATGTTAGACTTAATGATTTTGTCCACATCTGCCTCAATTTTAGAGATGTGAGTGGGGTGTGTTCTTCTGGTTTCTTTTTAGTGTCCTCAATGGTCTTCTAGAAAGACCAAATGGTGGTTTTCCACCTTATGATAATTTTTTCACATCTCTAGGTAATTCCACATGAATAATTTCCAAAGTTGCTTTTGGAAGGAGGTATATGCCTCTTGTTATTCAGAATTCATGGCCATACTGATCAAAGTGGGCCATTGATCTTCATCTTTACCAGGAATTATTTCAATGAGTTCATAAAAATTGATAGAGACACATTTCTAAAATGCTAGAGTGGTATCTATGATGTTTTCCTTACATTCCTCATGCATTACCTCATCCTCTTATACTTGGGAAGTAGGTGATGAAGAAAATTTATTAGAGTTAGGGGATGAGTCAATATTTTGACCTTTAACAAGAAAAGAAACTACTCCCAACCTGACTGATGAGGCATGGTCTTTTTGATTCTTTGAAGGGGAGATGAGAATATGAGAAGGAGCATATGAATTTTTTCTAAGTGACATGAAAACATTTTCCATAATTTTTAATGGGACATGTATTTATTGAAGCTCATGGTATGTAATGAAGAAATCTCATCTAGGCCTTCATTAATATTTAGAGAGGTGAAAATTTCTCCATCACTTATGTGTATAGATTTTAAAAATAAAATAATATAATTTAATGAATTTATGATCGAATTAGGAATTACCTATTTCATTTGGATTATTGGAAACACATAATCTTCATTGGGATACTTTAAAGGATTATCTGGAATCATCCTCAGGACATTTGGGGCATTGATTCGAGTGACATAATCAACCACATAATATTTCCCTTACCTTTGGTAGAATTATGTGTTAATCTACTATGATTACCATTATTTAAATGGTGATTTTCATTGTTCAATTATTAATTTGACCACTGATATAATATTTGCGGTATTAGTGGAATGAATAGGGTATGGAGACATGATAATGTATCCAAGGTCTTCTGAGTAGAGCATTGAAGGCCATATCTTTTTGGATCAAATCTATGTTAGAAACAAGATCCTTGAAGTGAGAATTGAGTTTGATTCCAGTGAGTGTTTTTTTCTCAACCTTTACATAACATCGTAACTATATAAAGGAGGGGGACAAGTGAGATTCATTGAAACCCATTTGAAAATGTTTACTAAATGGAATGAGGATTAATTCTAAGCCATTGTTAATGAAGGCTCATCCAATGTCAATGTAATTTATCCTTCATGATATGTACAAGGGTATAACATGTCCCTATATTATGGAATCCTCATAATGGTCTATGAAATATATGATCATGTGCCATTCTATTTGATCATTTTATGCATGATATTCTTTGGAATCAGTAATATTGAATTCATATTATTGAAGGCATGACATATCCTCAATGAGTGCTTCCTAGGGGTGTTTTGATAGACTCAAGAAATCCATGATTGAAAACTTTTCCGATTCATGGGATAATTGTTTCAAAATATCTTACTTTTGGTCCAATGTATTGAAATTCTTGTAATGAGATTCTCTTTTTCATGATCTTTAGAAACTGAAGTAGATGATGTTGATGGATAAACCCTTAAAATAAGAGATAAAGGTTCTTCTTATCTTGGTGGATTAGGTCGACTAGTTTTATCTGCACACTGAGGATAATTAGGTGATGAATTATCCTATAGTAAATATTCCAGGATGATCATGTTATCGAAGACCATTGAATGTGTGGGGGAATTTATCTTCCTATTCTGGTTTCAATAGAGAGTTATTCCTTGAGTTTTAGCCATGTATATGGTTCCAGCAGGGACGTAGTTAGAGTAGTGACTCCAACAAGGATTCTGTCATCCCTTATATCCTAAAAAAGGATGGCCACTTCCTTTTCTTTCATAATAAAATCTAGGGAATTCAGGTCTGTAATAACACACATCATCTGAGAAGGGATCCATTAAGTGAATATCATTAATGGAATCAATTATCAACTCCTTATCTTATGAGGATTCCATGTGGAGGGCTGTTTCTGACGGTACAATTTTGTAGTGAAGTGCATGTTGAGTCAATAAGGATTCCTTTTGACTTTTCCATTCCTTCATGTTAAACACTCTATCATAAAAAAATTTCTTCTCCCCTATGATTTATCTTAATAAGGAAACGTTTTCTTCCCCATGGAAATTTATCCCCACCATGTTTTCATTATTCATATTATAATCTAACTCATTTTCCATCTAAGTATAATATTCAGTTTTGTAACTAAAACGTTGGAATATTATAAATAATTAGATATAGAGCATTAAATTTTTAGGATCAAAATTCAGGTTCGAAATTCTTTGAATTCAGACTTCGAACTTTCTGAGTTCAGATTCTGAATTATCTGAATTCAGACTCCAAACTTTTTGAGTTCAGGCTCCAAATTCTCTGAATTCCGACATCAATATTTCTGAGTTTAGACTCCAAATTCTCTAAATTTAGACTCCAAAATTTTTGAGTTGTGACTCTGAACTCATTGAATTCCGACTCTGAATTCTTATGAATTTAGAATCTGAATTTCCTAGAAATTCGGACTCCAGAATTCTATTGAATTCAGGTTCAGAATTCTTTTGAAGAGTGAATCCGAATATTCATGTATTATAGACACCGAAAGGTCTTTTGGTTAGAATCTGAACTTTTATTTTTCCTTACATTCTAAAGAATGGTTTTGGTTAAGCAGCCATATTTTTTTCTTACTCTTGTTTGAGTTATAAAATGATGTCATCCATTATGTTTCTAATCAACAGTTGTTTGAGTGACATGTTTATAATCCCTCCGAAACTCAAGGAAAAATATGACCATTGGAGGAGGGACCCAATCGTTGAAGATGTTCTTATAAATAGGATATCATTTTAAAGAGCTCAAAAACATTGATGAACATTTCTATGACTCTAGAGATTACATTATGTAAAGTGATTTATAGAGAGAGGCTTTCATGTTTTGTGCATACTGAACATCTTGTTCTGAATTTATTTGTGTGACTCCGAATGATTCTAAGTACATTCGAGGGCTTCCGGGGATAAGAAGACAGAGGTGCTGACTACCTTGAAGTTTGATGTCTTGCGGGGATAATAAGACAGACTCCGATATTCGTATCGAGGGCTTACCCCAGTGCGGGCAGGACACACATTCTTGAAAGTATAAATCAAGGGTCCTTTATCCAAGGTTTTTGGATACGTTTCTCTTTGGGTTAAAAGATTTACTACTTGTTACTTGAATTGTTTCATGTTTTCGTTTGCATTTGGGTTATTGAGGAATGTAAAACTATCTTATACTTTCTTATACTTTTACTCTGATTAGTGAGATTCTATACCCTTTAAAGTAAAATCTTTTTCTTTGTAAACTTTTCTTAAGTTTCATTTCCGGAACCATATTTTCGGAATCAAGAAATTTTGTAGAACAAATAGGTCTTGTGAATTTATCTTGTTTAACTATGTTAAACATTATCATCTTTAAAATATCCAATGGATTTTTTTAAATTATACAATTCACCCCCTCTTGTATATTGAGCATCTACATCATTAATTCGATATTAAAATCGTTATCATTTCGATCATACAATTGGTATCAGAGGAGGTCTCTGACATACTTATAATCACATATATGTTTTCTTGCTCATGTTTTTCATTGTTCTATATTTTCCATGCTTAGGATATTTTTAACCATGTTTACAAACATTTATTATTGACAGGTTTGTGAGGAAAGATTTTCTGTAAGATGGATGGGATGAATGTTGGTTCGATTGAACATCTTAATCTTACTAGACCTCCTATTTTTGTTGGAAATTATTATGAATATTAGAGAGATTGTATGAAGTGTTTTTTCATTAACACTATAGTGGAAAACATTTTTATGCTTATTGGAGATTACAAGATTCATGATAAAGAAGTTTGTACTTTTACTAATCAAGAGAACTCATAATATCATCTAAACGATAAGGTATGCATTACTTTGTTGTGTTCCATGACCATATATATATATAGCGCGATTTCTTCATGTGAAGTTGAATATTGTAATTAGAATAATCTTGAAGTTACAAATTTTGGAACTTCCAAAGTTATTGAAACTAGAAGAGCTATGCTTAGAGATGAGTACCATGGTTTTTTATTTCCTTATAGAGAACCTATATGTAAGGTACACTAGAGATTTATGACTATTGTCAATAGCTTACAATCCATGGGTGAAAAAGGTTTAGATGATGAGGCACTTGTAGAAAAGATTATAGACACCATCCCTAATGAGTGGGAATCCAAGAGGACAAATATAGATGAGAATAGGAAAGTCTAATAGATTACTCTTGATGAGCCTTTTGGAACCATTCTTCCACATGATACTAGAATGAAGAGAGATACTATAAATGTTATGAAAAATAATGGGATTGGAAGTGTTGCTTTTATAACTACTTCAAATAATATGAAATCAAATACTCCTGAGAGAGTTACAAGATCTAAGTGTAAGAAGGTCATTGTTTTATCTTGAAGTGCCCAGATCAGTGTGAATCACTGAGAGGGGGAGGGGGTGAATCAGTGATCCCTTAAAACTTTTTACTAATTGATTCTTAATCAATTAAACCTCTATGGCTGGTTAAAGCCTCGATCCACTCTTCTTGTATCTCTCACCTTTCCTCGAATGATGCAGTAAATATAAAGGAACAGGACACAAGGATTTACACGGTTCGGCACCAAAGGCCTACATCCTTGCCATGCTCTCCCAGCATGGATTCTCCCATTATAACTTGTTAGAATTACAATGGTCGATAAAGAGTCCGACTGTATCTCTCCTGAGTCCCACAGGAGGGTCTTTATACTGCTTCACACAGTGTTACCAGAGTCCCACTGGCCTGCTCCAGAATCCCACTGAAGACTTCTTCTCCCTGAGTCCCACAAGGTCTTCTCCTGGCTGCTCGAGTCACACGAGTAGCTCTTCTTCTCTTTAAGCTTCTTCAAGTATCTTCAGCAGTCTGGGATAAAGACTGCTGGCCTTGCTCCGTACCTCTGATCACTTGTGATGATCAGGTCTTCTCGTCTTGCTCAGGATTTATCTCCTTCTTCTAAGGATGTCCTGGCTTCTCTCTTCAACTACTGAATGCTCAGACAACTGATATCTTTAACTTCAGTCTGGTCCAGTCTCACTTCACATCAACTTCATGCACTAAGTACATGGCATCTCTGCTTCCTCATGCACTGATTGCATGGCTTCTCAAAATCTTCAAGAACCACTGGTCTTGGACTCCTCAGATGAACACCACTGATTTAGCACTGTTCACGTGCGCATGTGCATGCATGCATGCATGCACTTCCCCTTTCATTTTCTTGGTGCAGTAGACCCACAAAGGGTGTAATCAATTCAAGCACACACCAACTCTGAACTTCACACACTTTACTCCTTTTGATTACACACTTAAAATAGTGTTATTCTTTAGTGTGGGTCTACTTCTTCCTTCTTCAATATGTGTTCACTCCACTTAGTGCATACACATAGGTTCGGCCACTTCTTTAATTTTCACACACAAATTCTTCACTTAGCATACACTTGTAGTGACCTTCCTCTTCTTGCAAACAATAAATGCCCGTAGGGTGTTCCTCTTCAATTTGCACACACACACACTCAAATGAGGTGTGGTCTTCACTTCACCCACACAAGGCTACAGCCTTTCACTTCCTTTGCACACAAGTGTTCAAGCCTTGGCCTCCCACTTCTTCTTGCACACACACTGCCCGTAGGGTGTAGTCTTTATTAAGCACACACACACAAGGTGTGTAATTCACACTACCCGAACCTCCTTCCAATGTGAAGGGCGCGCAAGGGGTGCGGCCACTTCCACTTCTTCTTCAAGGAGCACAAGGTATGAGCCGTGCAAGGGTGCGGACACTTCTGTCGCGCAGGCTCCAAGGGTGCAAGGAGTCTTCTTCCGCGCAAGCCTCAAAGAACACAAGGTAAAGCAATGGGTAGCCGCGGGCGCGCAGGGTATAACACCACATGTGCGCAAGTGTGTCAAGGACACCTTGGCTGCGCAAGTGCAAACCGCACAGGAGGCACGGTGCACAGAGCGGGCTCTTCCTGTCGCGCAAGGGGTGCGCGCAGGGAACACCTTCGAAGCCTCGGTGGCTCCGGAACAAACGTTCGCGCAAGTGGGATGCACAGGGCTTCGACTTCGTGAGGCAGTGGGCTCTCACGGATCAACAGATCTTCAACAAAGGATCAGCAAACATATTCATGCCTCGGGTGCTCCTTTTATAGGCAGAGAAACGCCTTTGATCATCCGTGTGATCTAACTTCAAAATCCTGAAGATTTCGGATCTTTTAAAAACTTCAAACGCGTTAAAAATCTTCCGCGAATCTTGATTTTATCTTCTGTCAATCGCTGGTTCATTCACCTTCGGCCTTCTCCACGTACATGCGTTTTAGAACGCATGCATGGCTCTGTTTAAGCTCATGCATGCAAAGCATGCTATCCACGTGGCCTCGGCACCTTCGGTTGCTTCGGCCGAACTTCAAATTCCCCATCCAACGTTTGCATGCATATTTTATTGCATGTATATGTTCAGTAGGGCCAGACGATCACAATGGAGGTCTTACTTTGATCAGAGGTGGCCGGAATCTCGAATGTCGTCGTCGGGTTGCCTCTGGTTCAACGGGAGACGTCGGGTGGCTTCGGGGTGGCTCGACGAAGGAGATGAGCCGGGAGCCGTTGGATCGGGCGATCGAAAACCTTCGACGGCTTGGATCAGATCGGGGGCGCGGCGGATTAGATGAGCGGCGTCGATCGTCCGTGAGATCAGATGAGCGACTGGGATTTGCTCCCGGTGAAAATTGCGCGTCCCACATCGAAACGGCAGCCGATTTTCACGCGGCTTATCACCCTGGCGCTCCCTCAACTCGCCAGTTGAACTTCTCCCCTCCCGGTGCCGCCCCGCACCGGGTTCTCTCTGCGGGCGCGCTCTGTGCCCACCTATGCTCCCTGCGGGCGCGCCTCTAGCGCCCACTATGCACTACCTGACACACGGGTGCACTCATGCGCCCCTGCCGCGCTCTTCCGGGCGTGCCCCAGGCACCCATGCGGTGTCTTGGGTGTGCGCCCTGCCGCCCTGGCTCGCCCCACGGGTTCCCCCGGGCGTGGTGCCCTAGTGCCCATGCCTTGGGTTGAACCCTCAAGGTGCCTCGGCTGGCCAATTTTTTGGCTAAGGCAAAGAATAAAGAATTTGTCAAATACAAAGTTCTTCCATAAGTTCAAGCCAAATTCCACATTCCAAGCCACTTCTCTAATCCATCTTCCTTTCTTCTCCTTCTTAAGAATTCCATCATTTCTCCTCTCATATGATCTCTACTTAGGATATGGAGATATCAAGGTTTCTTTCTTCATCAACCGAGCTCTTAATCACATAAATTCTTCAATGAACTTCATTGATCTAATCAGAGATCAAGTTGGATCATCTTCATGTTCACATGCACTTAGTGATAGTGCATGGACTTCATTAATCCACTTCATCCACTCAGTGATTGTGGATGGATCTCCTTTCATCTCCTCATGCATTGTCAATACAATGCATGGTCTTCTATCATTGTTGTGACTTTGTATCATCAGGATACAAGTTCTATGAACTTAAAGATCAGCTCAACAATCGTCAGATGTCAATGGAGAATGTTTCAACCACAATTTCCAATACCACTTAGTGAATCTCCTAAGTGACATGCATCTTAGTACCATGGCCATTATCCATCACCACCAACACCGTAACAAGCTTTTTCATTCACATCTTGACATTCCCTGACTTCCATTTGTTCCAAGACAACTTCATGTCTCATTGACAACAAATGCAACACAGTGCACTTCAATCTCCCCCTTTGTATTTGTTGTCAATACACTCCATCAGCACATATGAATGGGTCAATATGTGTGCCAATATTTTCTCCCCCTTAATGGTAATCAAATGAAAAGGTGTGGGGTGGTTCACTTTCAAAAATATCTCTTCCTCCCTTCGAATAGCATCTTCTTGAAAAATCACTAAGAGAGGGATGATGCCACATGTTCTCTTTAGAAAAGAACCTTTAGTAAATCAGCTCTAAGTCTACTTGGGCAAACCCGGTGTAGAAAACAAGAGTGATGTAACCAAGGAACTCAATGCTATCCATCATTCACTGTACATGTGAGATCATGCTTCAGGGGTTTGAAATTTTTAGATATTCAATGAATTTGCTAAATCCTGCACAACTTCACAAAACTCATTAGAAAGTTCAGTGCAATGATAAAGCTCCCCCTTTCATCCATTTGCCTTCAATCCATACTCCCCCTTAATTGAAAAGATAAACTCAATTAAGAAACAAGGGATGAAAGTATGATTCGAATACCTTCACTTTTCTAAAGATGATATTAAATCTTAGAATACCATCTTCTCCAGATTGGATCCCCCTCAAGGGGTGCACTCCATTCTTTCCAAACCATCCTCCAGCTGAGAATGATCATCATATTCAATTCCCTGTAATGTTAGCACATGTAAATACCAGAGGTATAAGGGAATAAGATGGAACCTCCTTGGTTCATCAATGTGAACAAAAAGGTTGAGAAGATTCTCTCAACCGAGATGTCCCATTTTCACCAGTCTTCACACTTGCACATTTGATCTTCATTGATGATTGTGCCAGTGTGGTTCTCAAAACATCTTCATGTGAATCCTTCTTCTTCCCTTTTGCTTTAGTAATTGCCAGAGCTTCATCTTCAACTCTTTGTAGTTCTCTGGCAAGTTGCAACTGATGTGGCCATATGACAAGTAAATCATTTGGAAGAGTGGCCCCAGTTCTGGAAGTTCCACATGGTTCTTTTGATGCTGTCAAGCTACCTCTCTAAGGCAACTTTTTTTCAATCAATCCCTTCTGCTTCTTTTGGATTGATTGTCTGTTTGAGTTTAGTTGGCTTCTATTGATTTCCATGGCTTGTTTGCAAAGATCCATGGTATGACCTTTCTTTCCACAGTAGAAGCATGTATTCTTGGTGGTCCTACTGGTTGACTCACCCTTCTTGGACTTAGACTCCAAGGTCTTCTCTTCCTTTTTCATAATCTTCTTGGGAGCATCTTCCACTTTCTTCTTGCTTCCCAAGGATTCTTTCTAAGCCAGGTTCTGTGATATTTTCATCTTTTGAGCTCTTGATACAGTTGGAGATTGACATGTATCTTTTTGACCACTTTTGCAATCATCCCAGATGTTGTCAAGTAATCCAAATCTGTTAGCAGTAAACAGATGTCTCTGGACTTGTGGATGCTGCTTCTTTTCCTCTGGCTTGCTCCCCCTAGGCATGGGCTTCCTTTGTGATTTGACATTTAGTGGATTGTACCAACAATCCATTGCACAGTGCCCATACTTATTACAACACCAACATTGACCCACAAATATTGACATCTTCAGTCCTTCTGATTGTAGGGTACTTTTCTTGACTTGTTGTGCTGTTTCAGGAGAGCATTCTTTCGTCATTGACTTCATCCATACTTGTTCAGAGTTATTCTTCCATCCTGCACTTTTTGTGGAAACACAATTAGAAGCATCAATACAAGATGGGATGGATGGTACCTTCCTTTTAGAAGATGTTGCACTTTCACTAGAGGATGTCCTTCTTTTAGAATCATCCTTCTCAATGCATACATGAGTAGCAACATTTCTCCTTTCAGCTGACTGGGAGGATTCAGCTTTGGGTGATTGCAGATTTTTCAATATCACCTCTAGTTCTAAGCATTTCATGTTAAGGGATTTCTTCTCATCCTCAACAATTCTTAGCTTTCCTTCCCAATCTTCTTTCATCTGCTTCACCTGGTCTTCATGCACCTTCTTCATTTCTTGCAATGAATTGTCTAGCTCCTTCACCAATTTGACTTTGTCTTCGAGTTGAGCATCTCTGACATTCATTGACACTTTGTGCCTCTTTTCCAGTGCATGAAAAACATCTTTGATCATTATCATAAATATGTCTTTCTCAGAAAGGCTCCTTTGCAATTCTTCAGCAGTATCTTCACATCTTTCATTGCAAAGGGAAACAGTTTCATCTTTGGCCTTCACCAGCTTTCTGAGAGTGTTGGTTATGCCAACCCTTTTTGCCAATTGGACTTCCAGAGAATTGGCTTCATCTTCTAGCTGTAATTTTTCTTCTTGAAGATCAAGGAGGCCTGTAGCTATACACATTGCAATTTCCTTGGGGACTCTCTTCTGAAGATATTTGATTGCATTTAGAAGATCATTGTTTCTTCCATATTCATCACAACTAGAGCAGGCTTCATCAGAAGAATGATAAAAGGAATTGTCATCTGATGTGACTTTCACATTTCTTTCCATAGAAGGAGTTTCTCTGATTGCACCAGCCTTCTTCTTCATCTTCTTTTCCTGTTACTTCATTCTGTTTTTCAGAGTCTTGGCAGATATCTCCATTTGAGGCTGTTCTTTCATTTCCTCAAATCTGCACTCCATATAGACTCTCTTGGATCTTTTAGAGGTAACCTTCGCTCTGATACCAATTGAAGTGCCCAGATCAGTGTGAATCACTGAGAGGGGGAGGGGGTGAATCAGTGATCCCTTAAAACTTTTTACTAATTGATTCTTAATCAATTAAACCTCTATGGCTGGTTAAAGCCTCGATCCACTCTTCTTGTATCTCTCACCTTTCCTCGAATGATGCAGTAAATATAAAGGCATAGGACACAAGGATTTACAAGGTTCGGCACCAAAGGCCTACATCCTTGCCATGCTCTCCCAGCATGGATTCTCCCATTATAACTTGTTAGAATTAAAATGGTCGATACAGAGTCCCACTGTATCTCTCCTGAGTCCCACAGGAGGGTCTTTATACTGCTTCACACAGTGTTACCAGAGTCCCACTGGCCTGCTCCAGAATCCCACTGAAGACTTCTTCTCCCTGAGTCCCACAGGGTCTTCTCCTGGCTCCTCGAGTCACACGAGTAGCTCTTCTTCTCTTTAAGCTTCTTCAAGTATCTTCAGCAGTCTGGGATAAAGACTGCTGGCCTTGCTCCGTACCTCTGATCACTTGTGATGATCAGGACTTCTCGTCTTGCTCTGGATTTATCTCCTTCTTCTAAGGATGACCTGGATTCTCTCTTCAACTACTGAATGCTCAGACAACTGATATCTTTAACTTCAGTTTGGTCCAGTCTCACTTCACATCAACTTCATGCACAAAGTGCATGGCATCTCTGCTTCCTCATGCACTGATTGCATGGCTTCTCAAAATCTTGAAGAACCACTGGTCTTGGACTCCTCAGATGCACACCACTGATTTAGCACTATTCACGTGCGCATGTGCATGCATGCATGCATGCACTTCCCCTTTCCTTTTCTTGGTGCAGTAGACCCACAAAGGGTGTAATCAATTCAAGCACACACTAACTCTGAACTTCCCACACTTTACTCGTTTTGATTACACACTTAAAAGTGTGTTATTCTTTAGTGTGGGTCTACTTCTTCCTTCTTCAATATGTGTTCACTCCACTTAGTGCATACACATAGGTTCGGCCACTTCTTTAATTTTCACACACAAATTCTTCACTTAGCATACACTTGTAGCGACCTTCCTCTTCTTGCACACAATAAATGCCCGTAGGGTGTTCCTCTTCAATTTGCACACACACACACTCAAATGAGGCGTGGTCTTCACTTCACCCACACAAGGCTACGACCTTTCGCTTCCTTTGCACACAAGTGTTCAAGCCTTGGCCTCCCACTTCTTCTTGCACACACACTGCCCGTAGGGTGTAGTCTTTATTAAGCACACACACACAA
Organism: Viscum album; assembly: GCA_963277665.1. NCBI lineage: Eukaryota > Viridiplantae > Streptophyta > Magnoliopsida > Santalales > Viscaceae > Viscum > Viscum album. The sequence continues at coordinate 1,402,837,209 of OY728164.1, read as the reverse complement.
GGTGTGTAATTCACACTACCCGAACCTCATTCCAATGTGAAGGGCGCGCAAGGGGTGCGACCACTTCCACTTCTTCTCCAAGGAGCACAAGGTATGAGCCGCGCAAGGGTGCGGACACTTCTGTCGCGCAATCTCCAAGGGTGCAAGGAGTCTTCTTCCGCGCAAGCCTCAAAGAACACAAGGTAATGCAATGGGTAGCCGCGGGCGCGCAGGGTATAACACCGCAGGTGCGCAAGTGTGCCAAGGACACCTTGGCTGCGCAAGTGCAAACCGCACAGGAGGCACGGTGCACAAAGCGGGCTCTTCCTGTCGCGCAAGGGGTGCGCGCAGGGAACACCTTCGAAGCCTCGGGTGGCTCCGGAATAAACGTACGCGCAAGTGGGATGCACGGGGCTTCGGCTTCGCGAGGTAGTGGGCTCTCACGGATCAACAGATCTTCAACAATGGATCAGCAAACATATTCATGCCTCGGGTGCTCCTTTTATAGGAAGAGAAACGCCTTTGATCATCCGCGTGATCTAACTTCAAAATCCCGAAGATTTCGGATCTTTTAAAAACTTCAAACGCGTTAAAAATATTCCGCGAATCTTGATTTTATCTTCTGTCAATCGCAGGTTCATTCACCTTCAGCCTTCTCCACGTACATGCGTTTTAGAACGCATGCATGGCTCTGTTTAAGCTCATGCATGCAAAGCATGCTCTCCACGTGGCCTCGGCACCTTCGGTTGCTTCGGCCGAACTTCAAATTCCCCATCCAACGTTTGCATGCATATTTTATTGCATGTATATGTTCAGTAGGGCCAGACGATCACAATGGAGGTCTTACTTTGATCAGAGGTGGCCGGAATCTCGAATGCCGTCGTCGGGTGGCCTCTGGTTCAGCGGGAGACGTCGGGTGGCTTCGGGGTGGCTCGACGAAGGAGATGAGCCGGGAGCCGTTGGATCGGGCAATCGAAAACCTTCGACGGCTTGGATCAGATCGGGGGCGCGACGGATTAGATGAGTGGCGCCGATCGTCCGCGAGATCAGATGAGCGGCTGGGATTTGCTCCCGGTGAAAAATGCGCGTCCCACATCGAAACGGCGGCCGATTTTCACGCGGCTTATCACCCTGGCGCTCCCTCAACTCGCCAGATGAACTTCTCCCCTCCCGGTGCCGCCCCGCACCGGGTTCTCTTTGCGGGCGCGCTCTGCGCCCACCTATGCTCCCTGCGGGCGCGCCTCTGGCGCCCACTATGCACTACCTGACACGCGGGTGCACTCATGCGCCCCTGCCGTGCTCTTCCGGGCGTTCCCCAGGCACCCATGCGGTGTCTTGGGTGTGCGCCCTGCCGCCCTGGCTCGCCCCATGGGTTTCCCCGGGCGTGGTGCCCTAGTGCCCATGCCTTGGGGTTGAACCCTCAAGGTGCCTTGGCTGGCCAATTTTTTGGCTAAGGCAAAGAATAAAGACTTTGTCAAATACAAAGTTCTTCCATAAGTTCAATCCAAATGCCACATTCCAAGCCACATATCTAATCCATCTTCCTTTCTTCTCCTTCTTAAGAATTCCATCATTTCTCCTCTCATATGATCTCTACTTAGGATATGGAGTTCTCAAGGTTTCTTTCATCATCAACCGAGCTCTTAATCACATAAATTCTTCAATGAACTTCATTGATCTAATCAGAGATCAAGTTGGATCATCTTCATGTTCACATGCACTTAGTGATAGTGCATGGACTTCATTAATCCACTTCATCCACTCAGTGATTGAGGATGGATCTCCTTTCATCTCCTCATGCATTGTCAATACAATGCATGATCTTCTATCATTGTTGTGACTTTGTATCATCAGGATACAAGTTCTATGAACTTAAAGATCAGCTCAACAATCGTCAGATGCCCATGGAGAATGTTTCAACCACAATTTCCAATACCACTTAGTGAATCTCCTAATTGACATGAATCTTAGTACCATGGCCATTCTCCTTCACCACCAACACCATAACAACCTTTGTCATTCACATCTTGACATTCCCTGACTTCCATTCGTTCCAAGACAACTTCATTTCTCATTGAAAACAAATGCAACACAGTGCACTTCATATCTGAATAAAGTGGATGTGAACATTCTGGGAATGAACTAGCGAATCTGGGTCGAAGGATAAAAAAAGATAGTTTGGAAGAAAGATTTTAAGTATAGATACAAGAGGATATATAGAAAGGATAAGAAAGACTCTGAAGTCAGCTGTTATGAATGCAAAAGGGTTGGACATATAAGGCCAAATTGTCCAATGCTCAAGAGAAAAGATATAAAGGAAAATCATACTGAGAGGAATATGATGATGTAATACACAGCTAAAGCTAAGAATGTTTTGAATTCTAATGACACATGGAGTGATAATGGTGGAGACTCTTCTAATGAATCCTCAGATTACGAATCTTCTGGATAGAAGAATCTTGTTTTATTTCCCAAGTTACCTATTGAAAATAATTGTTTAATGGAAAAGGTACCCAATGATGACTCCATCACAAATGTATCCTTGAATGCTAATTATAGTGATAGTAAATATTATGAATCTTTGGATGAAGAATCTTCTTCTGTTAAAGATAATACTTTACCTATCTATGAAAAAACTTATAGTTTTGTTAAGCTTCTTGAGAATGAAAATTCTAAAGTGCAGAAAAATCTTAATAAGGAAAATTATAGGATATCTATTCTTACTAAGGAAATATCAAATCTTTTTAAACATCTTGATAAGAAAACACTTGATTTTGAAAGTATTTAAAAAAACCTTGAGGAAGATAATTATGAGAAGGATAAAATTTCTAGGTATCTAGAAAATTTAATTTCTAAGAAAAATGTTTTCGAGCCTAACAATAGTGCTAAAACTAATATTTTTGAGGATAAGAAATTAGTTATTAGAGTAAATTCAGAAATATTTTCCTTGAGTAAGTGTTTATCAAACGTCAACTTAGGTAAGGAATATTTTGATAAATTGATTTCCCAAATTTGACCTCTAAGGGATAATTCTGGTTTTGGTTATACTAGTTCAAAACCAATTTTTAGTAACAATTATTTTGTTCCGCAATGTGCTCTATTATGCACTAAATTTCAGTGTGGTTGGAATTGGAAAAAAAAATTTCCTTAAAAAAACATAGTCTTTAGGTTTTCATAAATAGTATTTTTCAAAGAAAATGTTGATACCTAAAATTTTTCTATATAAAGTTTCCGGATCAAAGAAATTTTGGGTTCTGAAAGTCTAATATTCTTATTTTAAAAAAAATATATAAAGTACCAACAACAATACTTTGTACATTGAAAGTGGATGTTTCCAGCATATGACTGGTAGTAAAAACTTCTTTGAAATGATTATCAAGATGAAAGGAGGAAAAGTAACTTTTAGAGATAATGCTAAGGGAGAAATTAATTGAATAGGTAACATCATTCTTCTTGAAAAAACTTTTATTTCAAATGTTTTATTTTTTAAGGGTATTATGCACAACCTCGTTAGCATTAGTCAATTATGTGATGAAGGTTACCTTGTAAATTTTTGGAATGACAAGTGCTTATTACACAATTCGAAGGAAGAGTTTATTATTTCTGCCAATATTCCAGAGAATGTTTACACATTAAACTTAAAAGAGATTAGAAGCCAAGATCTACCTTGCATTAGTGCAATGGAAGATCATTCTTGGTTGTGGCATAGAAGTTTAGAACACTGTAATCTTAGGAACCTATGCAAACTCTCTAAGAAAATAGTAGTTAAGGCTCTACTAGAGATTATATTTGATTCTTAAAAAGTTTGTGATCAATGAAAATATGGAAAGAAACACAAATAAATATTTAAATCATTTGGTGAAGTCTCAACCACTGATTCATTACAGTTAATGCATATGGATCTTTTTGGTCCAACACAAACTAGAAGCATTGGAGGATAATATTATGTATTTGTCTTATTTGATGATTACACTATATTTATGTGAGTCTATTTTATATCAATGAAATATGATGTTATTTCTTATTTAAAAACATTTAGAGCCCAAGTTAAAACTAAGAAAAAACTTCCTTTGATAACTATTCATAGTGATCATGGAAGAGAATTTCAAAATTATGATTTTGAATCTTTTTGTAGCAGAAAAGGCATTACTCATAACTTCTCAGCACCCAGAACACCTCAAAAAAAATTGTGTTGTTGAAAGAAGAAATAGAATTTTTCAAGAGACAACAAGAACCATGTTGAGTGAATATTCATTAGCCAAACATTTTTGGGTTGAAGTCGTAAGTATTACTTGTTATACTATAAATCGTGCTTTGATTAGACCTTTTCATAATTAAAATCATTATGATTTATAAAATGGTAGAGAACCTAGACTTTCATAATTCATGGTTTTTGGTTCCAAAGTATTCATTCTTAATACTAAATATAGTCTACACAAATTCGCACCAACGTCTGATGAAGGAATTTTCTGTTGGATCGATAGTATGATAGATAAGATACTGATTGTAGTATCAATCTATGATGTAGATACTCAATATACAATTGGGTGGGGGGGGGGGGTGAATGGTATACATTAAAAAAATCTTGAAGGAAATTTTTTATAAACAAAATTTAAAACACCTCTAAGCTCTAATAACTTTATTGATTTTAGAAAAGTGATTACAAAAATGAAACTTAAAAAAAGTTTACAAAAACTAAGATTCTACCTTAAAGGGAATAAAATCATATATAATTACAGAACAAGTTTAAGGATGTATAAGAAAATTTTACTTTCCTCAACCACCAAAAATAAAAGCAGAAAACAAAATTGAAACACTACAAGAAATAAGTAGTTACTCTTTTAACCCAAAGAGAAGGGTATCCAACAACCCTGGATAAAGGTCTCTTGATTTATAATTTCAAGAAAGTATTTCTTACCCAAAACCATTTAAGAACTCAATACAAATATTGTTATCTATATTTCTATCCATGTAAGCCCTCGATTTGAAAGGAAATGGGCACCTGTAACTTCACAACCCGAAGTCTATAATTTCAAGGAAATCACACCTCTGCACAAAGAAATTATGCACGAAGAAATGTTTGAACAAGCCGTTCAAACTTTCTGCACGAAGACTGAGAGTATATAAGAGCCTCTCTCTTGAAATCAATTCAACAGCATATAAGCAAATTTTTCAAAGTTATGACCTTCAAAAGTAGAAAAAGTCCCGAGCTCATTCAAATGAGCTACTATTTATAGGCACAGATCCAACGGTCGGCTCCCCCAACGAATGTTAATTTTTTTCATTGAATTTCAGAGGGACCTGTACATATGTCACTCCAACAATGGTTAGTTAGTAACTGAAATAATGACATCATTTTATAACCATAAAATGTGTAAGAAAAAATATGGTTACTTAAGAAAATTCATTTTTCAGAGTGTAAGAAAATAAATGTTCGGAGTCTAACCAGAAATACATTCGGTATATATAATAAAAAGATATTCAGATTCTGTTATCCAAGGAATTATGAACCTGAATTATATAGAATTTCAGTGTCTAAAATTAAACGCAATTCAGAATTTGGATTAACAAGAATTCGTATTCTGAATTCAAAGAGTTCGGTGTTTGAACTCATAAGTGTTTGGAGTCGGAATTCAGAGAACTAGAAGTAAGAAATCAGAAGAGTTCAGAGTCTGAATTCAGAGAACTTCGAGTCAGAACTCAGAAAACATTGGATTCTTAATTTTGAGACCTCATATTCATAAATTAGAAGAATTCGGAGTCTAAATTCAGAGAACTTGGAGTCAGAACTCAGAAGAGTTCAGAGTCTGAATTCAGAGAACTCAGAACCTGAATTTAGAGAACTCACAACCTGAATTTGGATCCTGAAAACAGAATTCTCTATATCCAAGTATCATATAATTTTGAGGTTTTTGATACTAAACAAAATTTTATACTTATAAAAAATTAATAATGAAAAACATGGGGAGGATAAATTTCCTTGGGGAAGGAAAATTTTCCTTATGAAAGTAAAATATAGGGTTGAATGAAATTTTACTTATGATAAGGTGTTTGTGATTTTCAAAACAAGAAGTAATGGTAAAGTCATAAGGAAAACTTATTGACTCAAAAATCGTCCCTAAGTATGAAGGAATGGAAAAGTCATAAGGAAAACCTTATTGACTCAACAATCTCCACCTTTTTGGAAAGCACAAACATCCTTACGAAAAAAAATATTTGAACATGGAAAATATTTTTCTAGAATTTGAAATAAAACATATCTCACTTTACACATGGACAATGATGAATATGACTATCTACCTCTTAGGCTTTGTAACTCTAAGGATCATATTATAGATTTTTGGAATCATATTTTTCATTATCTTGGATACATAAATCTCTGTAATGAAAACATTCCCTTAGATAAACTCCCCCTTAATTAGGGATATTTCTCCTTTACATAGTATTATTTTTTCCATTTCTCCCCTTCGTTATTTTCAATAATAAATTGAGGGAATGGGAAAGAAATTATAGTACCTAAAAGATTAGTACAATACATAAAAAATACAAACAACTACAAATTTCATTACAATTTGAAAGAATTTTTACAAGGAAATGAATAAAACAAAAAATAGGATTGGGGGTATTGTATTTCCTTTTCCATGGGCACCATGTTTTTCACTATAGTCTTTTGATTCTTGAGATCCTTATGATCTTTTTCTTCTTTCTTAAGAATCTATTCGTGATCCACATATTTCTTCTCTAAAGCATTGATTCTTTCTTCCTGAGCCTTGAGAGCCTCTTCCTGAGCCTTCAAGACTTGTTCCTGCTTAACAAGATTTTCTCCAATCTCAATCCAAAGATCCATCTCTCTCTTCTAGATTTGGACAATTGAATACAACCTTCCATTAAAATCGTTTAATTCTTGAATCTGAGTATTCTCCTCAAGAGTTATATTTTAATCAAAACTGGCTGTAAGATCCTTGATCCTACTATATTCTATATCAAAAGCCTCCTTTACACCATCTTGGAACTCATCAAGTTCTCTCAAGTCTTCAACTGGCTTCTTTGACCATCCAACCATTTTTTACAAGACCACTTGTGGGATTCATAGTTTTTGAAGAAATTCTTGAGATTAGCCTCAATCTTGACAAACTTGTCCATCACCATGGAAACTGAATCCAATTTTTGGTTTAAGGAATGTTTGGGCATCTAGCATCTGGAGTCTATGCTGGGGAAAATTGGAATGGTGCCAACCAGATTCTGCAATGACTGAACAATGAAATCATGTCCAAGGGACGATGATTCTGAATATGAAATTTTTCTAGGTTAAGGAATTTTCTCCAATTCAAGAAGTTTCCGTTTTGAAGATTCATCAGCTTTCTTCTTCTTTAAAATAGCTTTACTAGGTGTATCAACAACCACCTTTTTACCTTTATCAGTTCTCGGAATAGCTTCCTCATCCTAAGATTCATCTTCACTATCAGGCAACTACACAATATTATCCTCATCTACTTATTCTTTCTAATCTCTTGCCTCAACATCCTCAAGATGAAAAAAATTATGATTATAACTTTCCTCCTCAGACAACTTGTTCACATCAACTTCAACCTTGTCATCTAATTTAGGAGTTTCCAGCTTCTAAAATTCATCTTGAGAAGTTTGGATTGAAAATTTCTCTGATGGTATTTCCTTCTCATGAATTTCCTCCACTTTCTTAATCAAATCTTCTATATCACCACTGCTTTCAACTTCTTCTTATACTCTTTTAATATCTTAATTTTCTTCAACAACCTTCTCTTGGGATTTTTCCAGAGTAATGTACTTCTTCCCTGGAGTCTCAGGATAGGGTTCTACGAGGAAGGATTTTGGTACCAGAATTTGTTCGGATGCTTTCTCAATACACCTCAGAAGGGATTGCACAATCTCAGTCTCAAACATCTTTTTCTTTAACTTCTTTTCCTTAGCTTACTTCTCAAGCTCATCAGTTGTTTTCTCTTTCAAAGCCTTGGATTCTACCAGATCCAAGCCAAACTGTGGATCTCCTTCTTTCATATTTTTCTTATCTTCCCTCCACATGGCTACAACCTCATATTGATACGATTTTTTTCTTTTTAGGTTTTTCAGGTGCAGATTGAGTTTCCTTAGATTTTGGGGGTTTCCCTTCTTCTTCCAATTCTTTAAAATTCCTCTTATTTCCAACCTTTTTTGATGGTTCAACCACATCTTGTTTCTTAGATTCAGAATCATTCTCAGGAAGGTCATAATATTCTCTAAAGTCATTAGAAAATCCAATGTTCATTATTTTCAAAGTATCATCACTGATAAACATAACTTTACAGTTCTTGTTCTTCTAACTGCAAGGTTTTTTAAAAGATTTTAGACACTAAACAATCAGTATAGAAAGAATGGCTGGATACATGATTATCCAATCCTTTAAGTTTCCATCCTAAATATTCTCAATCATAATGAGAATAAGCTTAACCTGATTGATCGTCCTTAGATTCACCAAAAAATACAAAATATACATATCACTCTTCTTCAAGGTGTACTTATCACCTTTTCTCAGAATGATAAATCCTTGCACCCAGAGTTCAAGGATCCGATTGTTTGTAGAGAGGTGAGAAATATTCGGAGTCTTGACATTAGTGAGACCAAGGCACTCCATAGATTTCACCTTAACAAAACATCCTTTAATATCTGGCAGCTTGTGAGAACTGAGTTCAGATTCTCCTTCACAGGACACTCCAATTAGACTAGATGCCTTAGTGTATAAAAGAGCATAGGTTGTTCCATAGCATTTGAAAGAAAACTTCTCAATTCCTTCTTCCATTAACAAATTGACTGATTCATAAAACTCTATCAGCAGACCTAGATACACTAACTCTTGAGCCCCTGGATTCGATAAGAAAACACTCTCCCATCTATTCAACTTAATGTTCTTTAAAATAATAGAATCATACTTTTTGTTGATTTTCAGATGCACCAACCTTTCTCTATATATCTTCCACTCTAGAATTGTCTTGACTATATACATATCATTCTAAGTGGATTCTTCTACAGACATTCAGAATTGAGAATCTCTAAGAAGTTCGGAACGGGCTTAAGTAGAGGTTCAGAACTTCAGAATGTGAGAGCATGAGATCGATGTGGGACAACCCTTTGGGGGTCCTTTATATAGGCATTGGAAGTGACGATTCATCTTCCAAACTCAATCCAATGGATGAAAATTTTTCTGATAAGATCTACTGGTTGATGTGGTAGCCGTAAGGAAATCATGGTAGAATTTTATTTTTTGAGGTTTTTAATGAAAAACATTCGGATTTATAGAAACTAGAATCTGAAAATTTTAAAAACAAATGAAAATACCATCAAGTAAATGATGAATACGAAAATTTGAGAAAAAAAACATACCATTCTGATTTCCTAGAATATTATTCATATCGAGGAATAATTTTTCTTGAAAAACATTATATTTCAAAAAACATGCTTATGAAAAATTCAAAAACCTCATTACGAATTTTTTTTGAAAACTTCATTATGCAAAATTTTAAAAACATCATTAGAATATTTTTTAAAACATCATTACAAAAAATTTTAAAAAATTCATTACAAAATATTTTAAAAACTTCATTACACATTTTTAAAATAAAATCTAACTATGAAAATTTTCTTTATGAAAAATTTTAATCTAACTAACAAGAAAATGTACACCCCTATGAAAAGTTGTTTATTACTGTAATGAGATTGGTTTAAATAGAAAGTTAACAAGGAATATTACCTTATGGTTATCATTACTAACTTATGTTTAATGTATTCAAATATATCAGAGGGTAATGATTTTGTGAAAATATAAGCATGTTGATCTTGTGTTCTGATAAATTGAAGAATGATATCCCCTTTTTGTGTGTGACCCATAAGAATGTGATTCCTAATATATATTTGTTTTTCATGAGAGTGATTTGTAGGGTTTTTACTTAAGTAAATGGCATTTTTATTATCACAAAAAATTTGTCTTTTGTTAAAACTCATACTATAGTCTATGAGTGTGTGTTGCATCCACAACACTTGAGCACAAAAACTTCGAGCTGCTACATATTCATCTTCAGAAGTGGAAGGTGATATTAATTTTTACATCTTGCATGACAAAGAAACTAATGAATCTCTTAATAAATGACACATTCTGGATGTACTTTTTCTATCCATTCTACATCCACTAAAGTCAGCATCTGAATTTTTTTTAGAAAAAAATCATTTCTAGAAGTATAAAAGAGTCATAAATCCATGATTCCCTTCAAGTAGAGAAAAATTATTTTCAGTACCTTTAAATGAGATTTCTTAGGATTTGATTGATATCTTGTACATTAGAATACTTAGAACATTATATCTGGATGACTAGCTATCATCTAAAGTAAGATTCCTATCATACCTCTGATAGATGTTTGATCTACTAGTTTCCCAGCTTCATCAAGATTAAGTGTGTTTGAGGTACCACTGGGGGTACAAATACTCTTATTTTTTTCATATCCATACTTTTTAAGAAGATATTTAATATAATTATTTTGGGATATATAGATTCCTTTTGGGTTTTGAGAAATTTTTAAACCAAAGAAAAATGTTAACTCACCCATCATACTCATTTCAAACTCATATTTCATTAGATTCGCAAAGGAATCAGTTAAAGATTGCTGAGTTGAACCAAATATAATGTAATAAACATAGATTTGAAAATTTAAAACGTTTTTCTTATATTTATTTATACAAATAGTGGGATCTTCATTTCCATTAACTTAATTATTTTGATGAAAAAATCATGTAAGTATATCATACCAGTATTGATGAGCTTGCTTAAGTCCATACCAAGATTTGGTATGTTTATAAACATGTTCAGGATGTTTTGTATCTTCAAAACCAAGAGGTTGTTCAACAAAAACATCCTCTTGTACCAAACCATTAAGGAAAGAACATTTCACATCCATTTGAAAAATGTTTGATATTGATGAATGTTGTAAAGGCCTGTAAAATACGAATAGATTCATGTCTGGCTACTAGAGAATTGGTTTATTCATAGTCTATTAACTCTTGTTGATTATAGCCTTTATCAACCAATATAGATTTATTTCTTACTATGATTCCATTTTCATCACACTTATTACTGAAGAACCATTTTACTCCAATAACAGAAGTTTCTTTAGGTATTTCAACCATGGTCCAAACTTTATTCCATTCGAATTCATTTAGTACATCTTGCATAGCTTTTATTCAATTATCACAACTTACAGATTCATTAGTGCTTTATGGTTCTGATTGGGAAAGAAATGATAGATGTTCTACTTCATTTCATAAGGAACTTCTAGTCCTTAGAGGTTGATTTACATCACCAATGATACTATCACTGGGTTGTTTCTTAAGAAACAACTAATTTGGGTTTTATAAAACCTGTTCATCAACATAGGGTAGGAAATCATCTAGGGTAAATTATTCAGAAGCATGTTCTTGGACATTTTCTATATCAGAAGATGAAGGTTGGGGTTGTTTAAAAACAAAGGGATTAGTTTCATCAAATTTGACATATACTATTTCTTCAATAGTACAAGTGTTTTTATTGAAAACTCTATAAGCCTTAGATGTTGTGGAGTAGCCTAAGAAAATCCCTTCATCAGATTTTGGTGAGAATTTGTGTAAGTTATCTTTGGTATTCCGAATGAATACCTTCCAGCCAAAAACCTTGAGTTAATAAAGTCAAGGTTTTCTACCATTCCATAACTCATAATGTGTTTTATTAAGAAACAGTCTAATAAAAACACTATTTATAGTATAACAAGCAGTACTTTCAGCTTTAGCCCAATTTTTTTTTTCTATAGAATATTCACTCAACATGGTTCTTATTATTTTTGAATAAATCTATTTCTTCTTTTGTCAACACCATTTTTATGAGGAGTTCTAGGTGCTAAGAAGTTATGAGTAATGCCTTTACTACTACAAAAGGTTTCAAAAACTGAATTTTGAAATTCTCCTCCATGATAGCTATGAATAGTTATCAAAGGAAGGTTTTTCTCATTTTTTACTTGGGCTCTAAAACATTTGAAATAAGAAAAATCTTCAGATTTCTTTACTAAGAAATAAACCCACATAAATCTAGTGTAATCATCAACTAAGAAAAATACATAATATTTGCCTCCAATGCTTCCAGTTTGTGTTGGACCAAATAGATCCATATGCACCAATTGTAATGAATTAGTGGTTGAGACTACACCGACTGATTTAAAACATGATCTATGTTGCTTTACATAATAACAAGTGTCATATTATTTTGAAGAATCAAATCTATTCTCTGGCAGATCCTTAACTAGTCTTTTCTTGAATAGGTTACATAGGATCCTAAGGTTACAGTGACCTAAACTTCTATGTCATAACCAAGAATGATCTTTCATTGCATTATGGCAAGGTAGATCTTTTCTCCTATGGTCTTCTAAGTCTAGTGTGTGAACATTCTATTGCCTATTGGCAAAAAGAATCAACTCTTCCTATTGTGTACTAAGAACTTTTCATTCCAAAAATTTACAAGGTAATCTTCATCACCTAATTGACTCATTCTAATGAGGTTGTTCTTAAGACCCTTATCAAATAGAACATTTGAAATCAATATTTTCCCAAGAATAATGTTATTTCTTATACCAATAATCTCTCAATTAGCATTATCTCCAAAAGTTAATTTTCCTCCTTTCGTCTTGATTATATTTTCAAAGATGTTTTTGTTACCAAAAATATGCTGGGATAATCTACTATCCATTTACCATGTATTTCGGTTGGTACCTTTATTATTTTTTTAAAAATAATAATGTTAGACTTTCAAAATATAAACATCCTTGGATCCAGAATTGTTAGACAACAAATTTTTGGGTATCCATGTTTTTTTAGAAAAATAATCTTTATGAAACCAAAAAGATTGAACATTATTCAAAGGGAAATTTTTCTTCTAATGGCCACCACATTGACATTTAGTACAAAAGGGGTTCTGGATGGAATAAAATAGTTTTTTTTTGAAAACAGGTTTTTGGTGAGTATAACCTACTCCAGTAGTATTTCCTCGAGGTTTGATTAGAATACATGTTGTCAAGATTTTCCTAACCAGAGGTAACGTTTTCAAGAAGTTTCATAAGGGAATATATTTCAGATTTTTGTCTGATGACTAAATTTATATCCTCAGGAATTATTTCCTAAGAGTTAGTTTTTTCCTCAAAAAAATTTATTTTTGAAATAGCATTCTTGAGATCTTTAGAATGTTTTTTATTTTCAAAATTTACTTCCTTAGGGTCTTTAGAATGTTCTTCTAAAATCTCATCCTTATCATCAAGATCTCTAGAGTGGTCTGAAATCTCTTTTATAAGAACTTCTTCTCTAGTATTTTCCTTGTCCAATTTCTTAAAAATTTTACAATTTTTCTCTTCTAACAACTTTGAAAATATAGATAATTTATTATAAGAAGGTATTTGTTCATTATATGAAGATTAAGTATCTTCATTAGAAGTAATATCTCTAGAATAGTAATTCTTATCAAGAGATAAATTTTTTAAAGCCACGGAAGAGCATACCATGGCCATAAGACATGTATTAGGTAAAGAAGAAGTAGCAATGAATCCAATAATTTTTTTTGTTAGGATGATTCATATTCCAAAGATTCACTTCCAGAAGAGTCTCCATAGCTAGCACTCCAAGTATCATTTACTTTAAGACTTTTCTTATTCTTCGAATGTTAGAAATTCTTCTTGTTTATTTCAGAATTCCTTTCCTTCTTTTCCTTCTTTTTCAAAAAAGGTAAATCAGGTTTTATTTGACATGTTCTTCTACAGTCATAACAAGTAACTTACCCATCATTCTTATCTTTGTAGTATCTCTTCTTGTATTTATTCTGATTGTTCTTTTGAGCAACTATCTTTTTTATTCTCCGAGAAAGATTAGAAAATTCATCTTCAAACTTTTCTGTATCACTAGATTCTGACTGAATAGTAACTTTCATTGATTTTGATCTAGTTACTCTTTTGGAGTCTTGGATTTTATATGTTTATAAGTAGCTTTAAGAGAAACTCCTCTATTCCAATTCATCTTTTTAACCTTATCGGCATCTCTATTCATTCTAGTCTCATGCTGGAGAAGAGTTCCAAAGAGCTCATCTAAAGAAATATGGGTAACCTTCTTGTTGTCATCAATTCCTGCTCTCTTGGACTCCCACTAATTTGGAATTATGTCTATGATCTTATATACAAGGGCCTCAACATCCGAACCATTTTCTTCCATAAACAATAATCTATTCACGATAGTTATAAACCTTTGCTGAAATTTGCTTATATGTTATCCATATGTAATGTTAAATCCATGATATTCATCTCTCAACATAGCTCTTCTTGTTTCTATAACATTAGAATTACCAAAATGTGTAACTTCAAGTTTCTTCTAGATACTTCTTGTAGCTTCACATGAAGATATTTGACTATATATGTTCCTAGTCATAGAACATAGCAATCTATTTATGACTTTGAAATTTTCTTGATATTCTAATTTCTCCTGATTAGTAAAAGTTCTCAACTCCTTATCAAGAATCTTATAGTCTCCTTTCAGCAATAGGAAGTTATCTACTGTAGTTTTAAAAACAAAAGTCTCCATCCTATCTTTTCAGTACTCATAATAATTTTCATCAAAAATATGAGGTTTGGTAGGATTTAGATTTTTTATAGAACCATCATTTAAATGTGGCATCAAAAAGAAATTCTTGGAACAAAAAACTGTTAGTAATATAAGTTTGTAAACAAAAGAAAATATCCTAATCAAGAAAAATAGAAACAGAGTATCTATAAGAAAAAATGAATCCAAACTTTATGTGTCTGAAAATATGATTCCTAAATTTTTTTGGAGAATATTTTTCTTCTGAATCTAATCATGATTTTAATTTGTATTTAACCAATACTATGAATCCAATTGATGAATTGGTTCAGGATTCAAGGTCACCTCCTCTGATACCAATTGTTGGATGGATAATATAATAGATATGATACTGATTTTAATATCAAACTATTATGTAGATACTCAATATACTAGGGGGGTGAATTGTATAGTTTAAAAATCCCTAAGGAAGTTTTGTATAAACAAAATTCACAACACCTATAAGCTCTAATAACTTTCTTGATTCCGGAAAATTGATTCCTGAAATGAAACTTAAAAAAAGGTTACAAAAAATATGATTCTACCTTAAATTATATAGAATCCTATATAATCACAGTACATGTTTAAAGAAGTATATGAAAATTATACTTTCCTCAAAAACCACTAATTATAGTAGAAAATAGAATTGATAGACTACAAGAAAAAAGTAGTAGCTCTTTTAACCCAAAGATAAGGGTATCCAAAAACCCTAGATAAAGGTCTCTTGACTTATACATTCAAGAAATTATTTATTTCCCAAACCCAGATAAGCCCTGAATCCAAAGATTAGTATCTGTCTTGTTATCCCTACAAGCCCTCAATTTTTAAGGAAATTGGCACCTCTGTCTTCATTACTTGAAGTCTCTGATTTAAAGGAAATCGAACCTCTACACAAACAAATTATGCATGAATCAAAGTTTGAACAATCCGTTAAAACTTTCTGCATGAAGCTGGAGAGTTTATAAGAGCCTATCTCTAGAAATCACTTCAACAAAATATAAGAAAAGTTTTCAATGTTTTGTCCTTCCAAAGTTGTAATAGTTCTGAGCTTTTTCATATGAGCTTCTATTTATAGGCACAACTCCAATGATTGGATCCCTCCTCCAACAGTCATATTTTTCATCGAATTTTGGAGGGACCTTTACACATGTCACCCAAACAGTGGTTAGTTAGTAACTAAAAGAAGGCCATCATTTTATAACAAAAACACGAGTAATAAAAAAATATGGTTTTTAAGAAAATGCATTTTTCGATGTGTAAGAAAATAAATGTTCAGAGTCTAACCAAAAATACATTTGGTATCTATAATACAAGGATATTCAGATTATTTTTTCGAAGGAATTCAGAACCTGAATTCTATAGAATTTCAGAGTTTGAATATCAATGAAATTAATAATATAGATTCACAATAATTCAGAGTCGGAACTCAGAGAGTTCAGAGTAAAAACTCATAAGAATTCATAGTCTAAATTCTGAGAAATCAGAGTCAGAAATCAGAAGATTTTGGAGTCTAAATTCAAGGAACTCGGAGTCAGAAATTAGAAATGTTCAGATTTTGAATTCAATAAACTCAGATTCAGAATTTAGAAGAGTTCAGAGTCTGAATTCATAGAACACAAATTTAGAACTATGAAGAGTTCGGAGTCTGAATTTAGAGAACTCAAAACCAGAATTCAAAGAACTCAGAACCTGAATTCGAATCATGAAAACATAATTCTATATATCTAATTATTATATGATTCTGAGTTTTTTGATACTAAACCTAATTTTATTCTTATAAAAAATGAATAAAGAAAAAAATGATAAGGATAAATTTCCTTGGGGAAGGAATTTTTTTATGAAAGTAAAATATAGGGTAGAATTAGATTTTCTTTAAGATAAGGTGTTTTTGATTTTCAAAATAATAAGGAATGGTAAAGTCATATGGAAAACTTATTGATTCTGAAATCTCCACTATGTATGAAGGAATGGAAAAGTAACAAGGGAAACATTATTGAGTCAAAATTTTCTTAGGATACTCCATAACTTCTAAGGATTATAGAGTTTTCAATAAAAATACTTTCACCATTGAAGAAACAATACATGTTAACTTTGATGAAACTAATCCTTTTATTTTTAAACAACCTCAACCAATATCTTCAGATGTGTTTTCAAAAACTGAATATCATCCTTTGTTAAAAAATCCTTCTGATAAGAAAAATGTTCAAGAAGGTATTTGTGAAACATTTACCCCAAAAGATTTCCTACCCTATGTTGATGAACATGTTTCAAAAAACCCAAATCCGTTGTTTCTAAAAAATAATCCCAGTTATAGTATCATTGGTGATGAAAATAAACCTATAAGGACTAGAAGTTCTTTAGGAAATGATGTTGGACATCTAGCATTCCTTCCCCAATTAGAACAAAAAAACATGGATGAAGCTTTAGGTGATGATGATTGGGTAAAAACTATGCAAGATGATCTAAATTATTTTTAAAATGAATTAAGTCAGGACCCTGGTTGAAAGTCCTAAGGTAACTTCTGTTATTGGAGTAAAATCGGTGTTCAGAAAATAGCGTGATAAAAATGGAATCTCAGAAAGAAATAAAGCTAGACTGGTTACTAAAGTCTATAAACAACAATAAGGAATAGAATATGAAGAAACCTATGCTCCAATAGATAGTCTTTAATCTATTCATATTCTACTTTCCTTTGAATCATTCTTCAATTTCAAACTTTTTCTAATGGATGGTAAATATGCTTTCTTTAATGGTTTTGTACAAGAGGAAGTTTTTGTTGAACAACCTCTTGGTTTTGAAGATTCAAAACATCCTGAAAATGTTTAGAATCTTAGAATAGCTTTGTATGGACTTAAGCAAGCCCCTAGATCTTGGTATGATATACTTACAAGATTTTTGCTTCAAAATAATTATGTTAATGGAAATGCTGATCCAACCCTTTTTATAAAGAAATAGAAGAAAACTGTTTTGACTGTTAAAATTTCTATTGATGACATTATATTTGGTTCAACTCAGTAATCTTTAACTAATTCCTTTGCAGATCTAATGAAATCTGAGTTTGAAATGAGTATTATGGGTGAGATAAAATTTCTCCTTGGTTTTTAAATTTCTCATAAAATAGAAGGAATCAATATATCCCAACATAAATATATTAAATATCTTCTTAAAAAGTATGGATATGAAAACAATAAGAGTATAAGTACTCCCATTGGTACCTCAAATTCACTTGATCTTGATAAAGCTAGTAATACAATAGATCAAACATATTTTAGAGGTATAATAAGAATTCTACTTTACATAACAACTAGTCGTCAAGACTTAATGTCTTTAGTGTGCTTATGTGGAAGATATTAACCTAATCCTATGGAATCTCATTTAAACGTAGTGAAGATGATTTTTTCACTACTTAAAGGGAACCATGTATCTTGGACTCATTTATACTTCTGGAAATGATTTTGTTTTAAATTTTTTTTTCAGATGCGGACTTTGGTGGATGTAGAATGGATAGGAAAAGTACATCATGAACTTTTCATTTCTTAAGAGATTCATTAGTTTCTTGGTCATGAAAAATACAACACTCAGTAGCACTTTCTACTCCTAAAGTTGAATATGTAGCGGCTGGAAGGTGTTGTGTTGAAGTGTTGTAGATGCAACACATACTCACAAACTATGGTATGAGTTTTAGCAAAAAAAAAATTGTGTCATAATACTAGTGCCATTGCCTTAAGTAAAAACCATGCCCATCACTCTTGTGGAAAACACATAGATATTAGGCATCAATTTCTTAGGGATCACAAAAAAAAAGAGATATCATTCTTCAATTTATCAGAACTCAAGATCAACTTGCTGGTATTTTCACAAAATATTTACCCTCCGATAGATTTGAATACATTAAATAGTAGTTAGGAATGATAACCGTAACAAAATCATCCTTATTAACTTCTTGTTAAGACCTATCTCCTTATAGTAAAAAAATCTATTTCATAGAGGGAGTAAATTTGTTTTTTAGATTTCTAAAGTTAGTCATAGTCTAAAATTTTTCAGTCTAATTTTTTTTGTAGTCTATATTTTTTTCATAGTTTATATTTTTTTTCGTAGTCTAAAAAGCAATCATAGACTAAATTTTTTTTAGTACTCTAAAATTTTATCGTAGTCAAATATTTTCCATTTTCAAAATATTCATAATGAAGATTTTTGTACATAAAAATTTCATAATGATGATTTTGGTACTTAAAATTTTCATAATGAAGATTTTCATACTTAAAATTTTTGTAATTATGTTTTTTGTACTTAAAATTTTTGTAATGAATATCTTCGTACTTAAAATTATCATAATGAATAATTTTGTACTTAAATTTTTGTAATGGAGATATTCTCATTGAAAATTTTCATAATCAATTTTTTTTTGAATTAAAAGAAAAACGATATTAGTTGAGGGTATGTTTTTGGGATATCTATGAAATAATTGATTTTGAGACAAATAGTGAAAATAATGTTTTTATAAAAAATGTACCATTAATGATTATATCTAGAAGTATATATAACTTAAAAACATATAAAATAATTTTCATAAATTAAAAATTATTATATAAATAAAATGACTCATTTTTAAAAAAAATTATATAAATAGAAAACCTTTGTTTATCATTTTAAAACATAATTATTCTTTTATTATAATAATAAATTTGTTCATATTTTTCATTAATTATTATATCTAATGGTAGAATTATATTTTTGGATTATTTGTAAGACATGTAACTCTTATTTGTTTAATAATAAACCAATTAATGTTGTTGGTCAGATTTGATTACTAAAGAGGGGGGGGGGTGAATTGAGTATCTATAAAAATTTCTGTTAAAATTGGTTCTTTAAAACAAAATCCCCTTATTAAAATAAAATCAATGTCAGTTTGTAGTGAATTTATAAAAGTCTTAATGGTTAAATTGGTTTCTCAGAAAATTGATTAGTTCTTAGATTTTCGAATCTAAAGATTAGTCAAACTTTTGAAAATAATCTACTGATTAAAAATAGATATAAACTCTTTCTCAAATAACTATCAATGTTTAATTTATCTTAATATGAAACAAAAATATCAGATTAAAACAAAAGACAAACTGCAGAGCGGATAAAATAATAGGTTTAGTCTGAAGCTGAGACCCAGTCCTCTCCACTTGGTGATCACCTACCACCAAGTTGTTTATATTAATAAAATTTTGGTCCACACCCTGGTTTGGGTTTCACAATAGCATACAGGGCTATCTTGGTAACACTTGACCTCTACCACAGTTATTTGTGGGAAAACTGATAAACAAATCACGTAGGATCTCTTCCATAGTTCTACGTGGGATACATGAGTAAAAAGAGATTTAGTGTGAGGATATTTGGGTATCCTTTAGTTATGCTCAAGATACAGTGTGTGTGACAAAAACAGATGCACAGACTACTCAAAAAGATAAACATTAGATCACAATAGATTTATTAAAGATGACAAGAGTTTAGAAATCACAGTGTGTTGTGTAGTAAAGCTCTGAACTCAATGGATGTAGTGAATATGATATTCAAGGACTCTTCTAGAATATGGATCCAAAAAAGAGTATCATAGTCTATCTAATCTAGATTCCAGTGCATAAAGGTTCAACTCTTCGATGTCAGGATTTTCAACAAGATTTACAAGGTTACATATTGTAATATTAAGCTTCTTCTATACTCAAGCATAGAGTTCTTCTATCTGCAATATCTTTCACATTCACACATCCAACCTTTTGTTGTTCTAGAGGATTCCTAGAATGTGTATTTTTGGTTGATCTTGTAATCCTTTTATACTTCAAGGTCCAGTTGGCATGAAGATCACCCCACGTGCATGTACCTTGTACTGTCTACAGAATGACCTACAGACATTATTAAATAACATCAGAAACATTAATTTGTCTAAATATGACTTTTAAAATAAATTTAATTTAATAAATTTGAAATAGTTATTTATGAATATCAGTGAGTCATAAGTATCTGTCTGTCATCATCAATTTTTCATCATCAGTGTGTCATCATCAGTCTATTAACATCAGTCTATCATCTTCAGTGTGTTAGCATCAGTCTGTCAACTTCGGTTTGTTAGCATCAGTCTGTCATCTTCGGTGTGTTTTCATCAGTCCATCATCATCAGTCTATTATCATCAGCCTATCATCTTTGGTGTGTCGAACATCGGTGTGTCAAAAATCAGTGTGTCAAAAATCGGTGTGTCGAACATCGGTGTTTCGAACATCGATGTTTCGAACATCAGTGTGTCAAACATCAGTGTGTCGAACATACTATCAGTTCATGGGACTCTAAAAAACTTGTGAAGTATATTTCTTACACATAACATTACAAGGCTAAGAGAAATTCAAGAAATACATGTAAAAATACACTAGTAAACATATTTATTCCTGAATATAAGTTTTTGAATAATTAAATTATATTGTTCCGTATGACATAATTGATTTACTTAGACATTATTTGGGATTATTAAAACTAATATATTATAGAGGGTCCAAAAATTTCCCCTTTTTCATAATAACAAATTATGGAATACGTTAAATTATAAAGAATAATAATAAATAAATAAAACAATTTGATATAGCATATTACACTAAAGGTGGGTACTCAATATAACCAAAGCTTTCCCTTGTGTGAGTTTTTAAAATAAAAATCCCCCTCATCAAATATATTATAATGACTACATGACTTCTGTCCTATACTAAATTTTCTACCCCTTAGATTAATAATGTATTCCTTGTATTCCTTTTCTCTACCTTTTGGGATTATCAAAAAAAGAGAAAAAGAGATGGAGAATGTAAGAGGAGAAATATCATTAAAAAGTTCTCATTAAGAAGTAGATAAATATAGGCCAAAAAAAAAGAAAAAATCCATATCAAAGATACAATCCATCCCTAAGGATTTTTCTTATGAGGGGATTTTCCTTTGTCTGAAGGATCCGAAGTAGGATGAGATGCTTTGGGAGTGGCAGAGGGAATAAGTGGTCTGAAGATAATAGTAGGCAGGGAAACACCTGTAGGGACATTTATTTCAAGACTAGGCCTTCTCTCTGACATCACATGACTCAGAGATTTCTCTATAATGATTGGTCGAATCTAGGAAAGATCCTGAGAGATAGTCATTGGAGAAGGAGGCCGAGAGGGAGTACCAATGGAAGCTGCAGGAGGAACCACAATCACATCATCTTGAATATGTAGATATGTCTCAAGGATGTTTATGAAATAATTGATGATTTCATCACCATATTGCATATATTTCTTGAATTCATCCTTATTCACCATAAATTTATCCAATAAAGGGGTAATATCCATCAATTGAGTAAAATTATTCATGAACACTTCTGTGATAGAAGGTATTCTGGGATTTTGGACTAGAAAATTAAAGCTATTTATCATATCATTCTTGGTATAAATCATAGTAATGTACTTATCCAATTTTACTCTAATTGAGTAGCAGAGGCTTCATTTGTGCACTTCCTGACCATATTGTATACAAGGTCTATATTTATGTGCACCATTTCTAGAGTTTCTTTGTCTGAAAGACTCGGAAGATTTTGAAGTTCCTCTCTTATCAAAACCTTGAGAGACTCCAAATCAGCATCTTCCCCTTTCCTACTCATAGAGCGGGATGGGCCAGTAATCATTATTCCAAGATCCTATATAAATTTCATTAGATCTACATATAGTATATGAGTCCCCAAGTTCCTATGAATGTCTAGTACACCACTAAAGGAGGTCTTGAAATCAGAAGATAGAAAATTTAACTCATTAATCATCTTCCTTACCTCTTCTCTTAGTAAGGTATTATTCCTAATGATTGTTTCTAATGTAGTAATGAGATTTGTTTGAATCTCTTGGATCACCATCCTTTCAATCATTCCTGCATCAGTATCTGAAATACCTATTGAAGTGGAGGCTTCACTTCTGGATCCAACTGAAGATTTCACTGACTCACATATATCAAATTTTTATTGCTCCAAATCAGCCTTAGTGATAGAATAACTAGGAACTATCTATGCTATGGGTTATAATAATGGAGGTGCAACTGATGGAATAGATGCAACAGGTTATGCTTCAGTATGGGATTTTTGAGTAGGAGGAGAAGGAACCCTCTCCTCACATGATACATATTCCAAACCAAATAGAATGTATCCTTGATCATTATTCAACTCTCTAGTATAGGTCCAATCTCATTGCTCAACAGTGTAAATCCTAACCCTTCTTCTCTAAGGGTTAGGAACAATATCATCTTCTTCAACTTCTTCATATTGTCCTCTTTCCATAATGACATTTTTGTTTACTAGTATCAATTGATCTTGAGGTTCTGCATGTGCTCCAGCCACTTCAACTTCTCTAGGAACATCCTCAATTTGAGGAACTTGATCCTCAACTTCTTCTTCCTGGACACCAACCATAAGACCATTAAATTCATGAATGATTTCTTGATTTCCACCATTATAATGGGGTAATATATCCTTATGAACAGCATCTCTATGATCAAAAACCACATATTCAACATTCTCAGCACCATCACCAGATCCATGTATTGATTCCTCCACAGAACTATCAAGTACTTGTTTTCCTAGTTTTAGTGAATCACATTCATGCTCATCATTTCCTCCTCCTTCATCATCATCATCATTAGAATCCTCATCTAATTAACTTACATAACCTTCAACACCTGTAACCTTAGTCTCTTCTTCATCCTCACCACCTAAAAAAGGTTACCATAACGGAAAGTCTAAAGATGGATTAACAGGTACATAAGACATATCTTTGAGACATTCAGCAATTTCAGGATTCCTACTTTCATAAAAAAAGATCCTTCTTAACTTGGAACTTCAGTTTCTACTTCCTCACCAAAAATAAATAGGTTCTTCTCATGGTTTTGAGACCTATATCAACTTGATCCTTTTGTTCAAAAGGATGGTCAACTGGATTGAAATCCTCATATAGCTTTTCCTCATCACCTACCAAACATTTTTTCCATGGGTTCTAGAAGACAATCATTATTTTACAAATATTTTTTGATGACAAAAACCACTACATGGACTTATCACTTCATCTCTATCTTCCACACAAACTAACCTATTTAGCATGGCACAAATATTCCTTAGATAGTACAAACATGTTTCCTTCTTATGTGGATTTATCATATCAGAGAAATGCCCATTAGATACCTATATAGGTTCACTTTTCCCCATATTTCAATAGATAAATCATGAACACATCTTGGTACTTCAATGTAGATAAATCTCTATTCATTGGGAAAATTTGATGTCGAATAAACTTAAAAAGAAATCTGACCTATCCCTAAAACTCACTTGAAATAGTCCTCCTAGATTATCCATTTTCAGTCAACTCCTTGATAGAATATTCAGAAGATAAAAAATTAGAGGAAGGTGGAATATTACCCAGATAATCAACATGGACACCTTCATGAAGAATTTCCAAGCACTCAACCCATTCTTTGGATAAAAAAGATATTTCCTTTCCCTTTACCACCAACTTCATCATTGCTTCCTTAGCATCATCTAGAGATAACTTCAAATGTTGATAAAACTCATGTACTAGATGGGGATAATAAGCCCTTTTATTGGTAGTGAACTAGCTCAGCTACCCATGAGATTCCATCACTTTTAATAAAAACAACTTCCTTGAGAGAAGCCATTTAGCAGACACTTCTTTTTCACACATAACCACTCATCGTTCCATGCTTAGTTTTTCAGTTCCCCTAGACTCACCCTTTTGACTTTAAGTAGATGGATATTTGCTTGGATTTTCCATAGCATGCTTTTTTCCATTCCATTTTGAGGTTTCAGATTCTAAAATAGACTAGAGGATGAGGATCAAGAGATAGCGTGACAAGAGTAGAAGCCTTTATGGAAGTGGGAAGGTGAAAGGTTGGGATGGATCAAACTTCTAATATCATTTCGGTACTGTAAATGGTAAATCATAAAATTTAAACATGGAAAAAAGAATACAAAACATCATCATTTTATTTAAAGCTGACAGAATTAAAAAAGAGTCATTAAAAACATCAGTGTCACTGAATTGGTTTTATACAATCGGTTTCAAGTGATCAGTTTCAAGAATCAGTTTCAAAATATTGGTTTCAAGGATCTATTTAATGGATCAGTTTCTAGGATCAGTTTCATGGATTAGTTTCAGGGTTCAGTTTCAAGAATATTATAGATTTATCATTCCTAGATCACGTCTAATGTAGTTTATTCTCTCAGAGTTTAATGTTTTAGTGAATATATCATCAAGATGATGTTCATTCCCAATAAACTCAAGAGTTATATAGCATTTTTGATAATTATCTATCAAAAAGTACTGTCTTACATCAATATGATTTGTTCTAGAATGAGAAATTGGAATCTTAGAAATGTTAATAGCACTTATTTTATCATAGTTTATGGGGATATATTTGAATTGAATTCTATAATCAAATAAGTTTTGTTTCATCCACAAAATTTGTGCCCAATAACTACCAGCAGTAATATATTCTTCTTCAGAAGTCGATAATGCAACTGAATTTTTCTTTTTACTACACCATGATATTATAGAATTTCCCAGAAAGTGACATATTCCAGAGGTAATCTTTCTATCTAACTTACATCCACCCAAATCAGCATCTGAATAACTAAATAAATCAAAAGGTTGTCATTTGGGATAGAACAATCATAAATTAATTGTATAATTGAGGTGTTTGAAAATTCATTTAACTACATTTAAATGTGACTTTTTTGGGTTTTCTTGAAATCTAGAACACATAAATACACTGAACATAATATCTAGCCAACTAGTAGTTAAGTACAGAAAACTCCCAATCATTCTTCTATAAGCAGTTTGATCAGCTATTGTTCTATTTTCATCAAGATCTTACTTACATGTGGAGCTCATAGGGGTTCCACTACTCTTAATGCTATCAAATCCATATCTTTTCAAAAGATCATTTTTATACTTAATTTTATTTAAAATTACACCTTATTTATTTTGAAATATTTGAAATCCAAGAAAATATTTATGTTCACCAATTAAAATCATCTCAAACCCGCTTTGCATTATGTTTGAAAAATAATTACATAAAGAATTTTCTGAAGATCCAAAGATAATATCATCTACATATATTTGGGCTATGAAAACTTATTTTTAAATTATTTTATAAATAATGTAGGATATTCATGTTCTTTTTTAAAGTCATTAGAAATAAAAAAGTTACTTAACCATTCATACCAAGATCTTGGATCTTGTTTCAAACCGTATAAATATTTTGATAATTTGAACACAAGATTTTGAAATAATGGATTTGTAAAACCTTGGGGTTGTTCAATAAAAACATCCTCAATTATATAACCATTTAAGAGTGCACTTTTGGTATCCATTTGATAATGTTTAAAATCCAAGTGTGTTGCATAGGCAAGTAGGATCCTAATTTCCATAAGTCTTGATACTAGTGAAAAGTTTATTCATAATCAATTAGCTCTTCATGATTATATCATTGTGCAAATAGTCTATCCTTATTTCTAACTATATTTCTATCTTGATCCACTTTATTTTGAAACACCAATTTGGTTCCTATAGTCAAAATATCCTTCGGTCTATCAATATGTTTCCAAACATTATATCTTTAAAATAGATTAAGTTATTCTTATATTGACATTACTCAAATTTCATCATTGATTGCATCATTGATATTTTTAAGTTCAAGTTGAGACAATAGTGTTTGATGTTCAACCTGGTTTCTCAAGAATGATCTCATTTCTGTTCCTCTATCTTAGTCACCATCAACAACATCTTGGGGTGACTCTTAAGGGTCATAGTTGGTCTAGAGAAGGTTAGACATGACATTTTAGGTTGGTATGGTTGATCGGGTTCACTATGGTTAGGATATGTAGAATTTAAAGAGTTGGATATGTTCACAGATTCCTTCACATGATGATTTGAGGGTTTATCCATAATGTCCAGATTGGACATATCCTCTTCAATATTTTCTAGAGAGGTCTTGGGCTCATCTGGATATGATTAATAAAATGTGATGTGTATAGATTCCTCTACACATTTGGTTTTCTTATTAAAGTCTCTATAAGCTTTTCTAGATGTAGAATATCCATGAAATATTCCTACATCACTTTTGGAGGAACATTTATCTAAATTATATTTAGTGTTAAGAATATAAACTTTACAACCAAACACTTTAAAATAACCTACTTTGGGATTCCTATTATTATATAATTACGAAGGAGTTTTCTTAAGGATGGGTCTGATTAAGACTCTGTTTATTATGTAAAAAGATGTTTTAACAGATTAAGACCAAAAATAAATTTGTAGGCCATATTCATTAAGCATAGTTCTGGAAATTTCTTGTATGGTTATATTTCTTCTTTCTACCACACCATTCTATTGAGGTGTCCTAGGAGTAGATAAATAATGATTATATCCATTTTGTGAGCAGAAATCTTCAAAATGATGATTTCCAAACTCACGACCATGATCATTTAATATAGATTTAATCATAAGTCCACTAAGATTTTCCACATTCCTAGCAAACTTGGTAAAGTGGGAACAAGCTTCACTTTTGTGACCAAGAAAAAAGTTCCAGGTGTACCTAGAGAAATCGTCTACAAGAACATAAAAATACTTATTCAAATTGATACTTGAAACTCTAGATGGTCTAAAAGTCCATGTGAACCAACTCAATAGGTTGAGAAGTGGTTACTTCTTTCTTTGGTTTGAATGTGATTTTATGTTTCTTTCATTTTTTGACAAGGATTACATAATTTATTGTTTAGAAACTCTAATTTGTGTATGTCTCTAACTAAGCCTTTTCTAGTTAACTTTATAAGAGAGTGCATGTTGCAATTTCCATGTCTTCTATTCCAGAACCAAGACTCTTTGTGAAAGGTATTTAGAAAAGAGACAATATTTAAGGCTAATGTGTCTAGATTTATATCATATACATTATCATTTATAAAAGAAATAAATACTAAATTATTCTTGTCATAAAAAACATGGAATGAATCATTTTTGAATTTAAAATTAAATCCATCATCACAAAATTGAGATATGATTTGCAGGTTATACATTAACCCGTCAATATACAATACTTTAGAAATTGAAATAGAGTAAGGGTTACCAATCTAGCCTAGGCCGATGATTTTTCCTTTACCATAGTCACTAAATGTGACTGTCCTCTATAAATATTGATAATAATTTTAAATATTGAGAAATAACCTATCAAATTTCTTAAAAAACCACATTCCATGTACCACATATTTTTACAGGATCTATTTATCTAGTTTAATTATAAAACAATTCATCCAAGAAAAGAATTTAGTACCCATATTTGTCTGGGTCCACATACATTAGTAAAATAAGATTTAGGAACCCAAAACTGTATTATAGGTTTCCTAGGTGAATAATATAGAGTGTTTGACAAATAATCTCTGTTTTGTCCTAAGGAATTAGATAAAGTAAAAGAATTTTCGGAACTGGAACTTACTATAAAATTATGGTTTTTAAAAAAGATACCAGAATTTCTAGATTGGGTTACAAAATGTGATTTGGATAAATTCATTTGACCTAGTTGAGATCCTATTCCAACCGTATACTTAAGAACTATTTGTTTACCAATTATTTGTGTAAGAGTATTTTTCCCATTTGTAAAATTTTATATGACTTTAATCAATTTCTCATTATACATCTTTAACTCATTATATTCCTTGAGCAGTTAATCATTTTTCTCTTTTTCATTTATATGTTCAGAGGTTGCAGTAACAGTAAGAGAATGCTGTTTCTTCAAAGATTTATACTTATCTTTCAACTCATTACATGCTTCCTCTAGCATGCTGCAATATTAGAATAATTCACCATTTGTCATATTGTTAGACACACATTCAGAATAATATGAATTAAGTATATGAGAGTATAAGGTAACCTCAGTTATGTTTGTCATAAAACACATATTATCCATATCTTCTTTCTCATTCTGAGAAGATCTAGATTCACTAGTGTTGTCCTTGGAGGCACTCCAGGTGGCCATCATTACTTTATTATACCTTATATCTTTATTTTCAAACTTTTTCTTGTATTTCATCTTTGGACAGTCATCCTTGACATGTATTTTCCTTTTAAATTTGTCTAAATTTATTTCTTCTTATTTATCATTTCTCTTCCAATCCTTTTTCCAATTTACCCTATTATCATACTTTTCTTTGTAACTGGGATTTTTGAAAAAAATTCTTTTTTCAATAAAATTTCATAAATCTTCTAGACAACTGGGCCATTTCTTCATCACTATCCAAAGACATGTCGTCACTTCTTGTTCTTTTAATAGTAGATTGAACTTTATCCTTGTCTTTACATTTAGATGTTGTAGTCTTGAAAGCTAACAAATTTCATTTTCGTTCATCCACTTCTTGATTCACTTTCAATTCCTCTTCATACATCATTAATTTTCCAAACAATTCCTTCACTAGAATCTTATCAATATCACATGATTCTCTGATAGATATAGGCATTCCACACCATCTTTCTGGTAAGCATCGTAGAATCGACATAATATTCTCTTTGGTTATTACTTCTCTTCCAAAAGAAATCTTGGTATTCACAATTTCATTGAACCTGAGATACATATCCAAAATAGACTCATCTGACTTCATTATGATGTTTTCATATTTAATAGTATAAGTATTTAATCTCATATCTTTAACAACAGATTTTCCAATATGAGCAGTAGATAAAGTTTCCTAAATCTCATGTGTAGTTTTATAAGATGAGATACTGTTAAAATTTTCATGCACTAGTGCAAAATATAGAGCATTCATTTCTTTACAATTAATGTTATATCCTGTCTTGGTAGGTTCATCCCAAGTGTCTCTAGGTGTTTCAGTAATTGCATATTTACTTTCAATAGAAGTCCAGATTTCAAATTCCATTCTTTCTAGATATATTTTCATTTTAAGATTCTAGTTACCATAATTAGTTCCATTAAATAAATGTGGTCTATTGGTAGAGGCCCATTCTAATCTAATTTCCGTGATACATATTGTAAAAGGATTTCAAAGTTATAAAAATTTATAAATAAATGAAATTTTGAGATCTTTGAAAAACAACTATAATCATAGTTGACATGATTTGAAAAAATGAAAATAAATTTCAAATTCCCTATGATACCCAATATTGGTTGGAGAAGATGACTCAAAGGGGGGGGGGGTGAATTGATTATCTATAAAAATTTATGTTAAAATTGGTTCTTTAAAAAAACACCCCCTATTAAAAAAATCAAAGTCAGTTTTTAGGGAATTTATTAAAGACCTAAAGGTTCAATTAATTTCTTAGAAGATTTATTAGTTCTTTGATTTACCTATCTAAAGATTAGTCAAACTTTTGAAAATAATCTATTGATTCAAAACATATATAATCACTTGATAAACTAACTATAAATGTTTTGTTTATCCTAATGTGAAAAAAAACATATCAGATTAAAACACACGAAATGCTACACATCGGATAAAACCAGAGGTTTATTCTCGGCCTAAGACATAGACCTCTCCACGTGGTGATCACCTGCTACGAAGCAGTTTATATTAATAAACATTTGATCCACACCTAAGATTGGGGTTCATAATAGCACACAGGGATGTCTTGGTCACACTTGACCTCTACCATAATTATTCAGGGGAAAATTAACAAACAGATCACACATGATCTCTTCCACAATTCTACATGGGATATAGTAGTAAAAAGAGATTTATTGTGAGAATATTTTGGTATCCTTCAGTTATGATCAGGATACAATGTGTGTGACACAAATAGATGCACACACTGCTCAAAAATATAAACACAAAATAACAACAGATTTATTAATGAAGATAAGAGTTTAAAAATTGTTGTGTGTATATAAATAATGATATAGACTCCTTTGATGTAGAGAATATGAAATTATATCCCTATTCTATAAGTCTGATCTGAAATAAAGTATCGTAGTCTCTATAATCTATTTTCCAGGTGCATGAAGTTTCAGATCTTCGATGTCAGGATGTTCAGAGATCGGTAACAGGTTTCACCTTGTAATATTAAGATTCTTGTAAACTCAAGCTTAGAGTTCTTCTGCTTACAATATATACCACATTCACACAGCCATCATTTTTGTTCTTCTAGTGGGATCCCAACATGTGTATTTTTTGTTCAGCTTGTAATCCTTTTAAACTTCAAGGTATAGTAGGCATGAAGATCTCTCCACGTGCATGTACCTTGTATTGTCTACGGATAGTCCTACAAACAATATTAAATAATGTTAGGAACATTAATTTATCAAAATAAGACCATTATAAATAAATTTGAATTAATAAATTTGAAATAGTTATTTATGACTATTGGGGAGTCATATGTATCAGTCTGTCATCATCGATTTTTCATCATAGTTGTGTCATTATCGGTCTGTTAACATTGGTCTATCATCTTTGGTGTGTTAGCATCGGTCTGTCATCTCCAGTCTGTTAGAAACGGTCTGCCATCTTCAGTGTGTTAGCATTAGTCTGTGATCTTCGGTCTGTTAGCATCAGTCTGTCATCATTAGTCTGTCGAACATTAGTGTGTCGAACATCGGTGTGTCGAACATCATTGTGTAGAACATTGATGTGTTGAACATCGGTGTGTCTAAAATTAGTGTGGAGAACATCGGTGTGTCGAATAGTGGTGTGTGGAACATCGGTGAGTCTAACATTGGTGTGTCGAACATCGGTATGTCGAACATCGGTGTGTCAAATATACTATCAGTGCCAGGGACTCTAGAAATCTTATGAATTGTCTGTCTTACACATAGCATTACAAGGCTAAAAGACATAAAAAAATACATGTACAAATACACTTGTAAACATTTTAGTTCCTGAATATAGGTTATTGACTTATTGATGTATATTTTTCTCTATGACATAATTGATTTACTTTGACATTATTTGTGATTATGAGAACTAATATAGAATAGAGGGTCCAACAAAAGTTATTATAGTAAGTATCATTTATAAATTTATCATAAGCCAATAATTTTTTTTATTAAAATTCACTTTTTCTAAAAATGAGTTTTATCCCATTACATTTTCTAATGTTAAAATTAAATTTTATTATTCATAAAAATTTTATTTGACAAAATTTATTTCATATTTTTAATTAGTAGGTACACATTTTTAATAAAGACCATTTTATTTTTTAGGAATTAAAAATAATCTATTTCGGTAAAAATCAATTACATTGGTAAAAAATAGAAATGATAAAAGTAATAATTATAATTGGAAAATACATAAATTTTTTATATAATATGTGTAAAAATTAATGATTATGTGATTCTAGAAATTAATTTATATTTATAAAAAATTCCATTTCCCTCACCTATAAAAGGAGGTCACCTCTAACCAAATTATATACTAATTATATAGCCTTATCTCAAGTAAAAATAAATCATTTTTACTTATAAACTATATAAACACATATTAGAAACCTTGTACTACCCAAAATACTATGATAAGAAACCTTGAGCTGTTACACAAGGAAGAACATACAAAGAGAAAGGTAGTTTTCTCAAGTTATCTCTCCGAATTATTTTATTATTTTACCCTCTCAAATCTATTCCATATATGTACGTTTTATAAAACAATAATTATTAATATTTTTAGATATTAATATACCAATGTAATATCAATTTTTATGTTTCCCCCAAAATTGATCAAAAATTATGATGTCCTTATGAGTATATGCATATTACCTTCTCTATTAATGACACATTCTATTTTTCATAACCACCATACATTTATGGTAAAAAGAGTTATTTAATTAAATTTTATTAATATTTATAACATTATTACTATTATTAAAATATAATTATTTTAGTTGTTTACCCCTACCATTCTATAGAAAATGAAAGAACCTTTTGTTTCTATATGAAGACTACATACTCTACGGAATGACGTATTTCAATTTCCATTACCATCTAACATAGATGAATTTAAAAATGTATTTAATATATAAGAATAAATTTAATGTCAATGTTCGTATTTTTTAAAGATAACATCCAAAATCCTATAATTGATATTAATAATAAATGATCATAATTAAATTAACTATATTAAATGAATATATCAATAAACCATAAATAATTTGAGTCCATTTTGTGTAAAAATTAAGAAACTATATTAATTTAGTAGTAATGAAAAAAATCAAAATCCTTTAAAATTATAGATATCAAGAAGCTATTTTAAAACACATTTGACAATAGTCAATATACCAAAGTAGATTTATAGAAATTGACCAAACCCCCTCAAATTTATGAAATAAAGATAAGGTAATTTCAGTGAAAACCTTATAGATATGTTTAAAGGATAAGATTAAGTGTAGAATAACATTATGAACTTCATGTGATGTTTTGAGTATGTGGGTTTCTTAAAATTTAATCCCTATATGGATATAGGATAATTGATGTAGTTGTGAAACAAATTTATCTAGGGATAATCACCCTAAATATGGTTACTTGAGTGTTTACTCGCCCATTACTCAGTTCATGATGAGTGGGCCTAAGAATGCACACTTAGAGAGACTCTCCCGGGGGATATGATTTGGTAAATTGCAATCTATTTATGATCCATTATGAATTATTCATTATATTAATGAATTTGAAGAATAAGTATGATTGAACCCAACCTAAAAAACCTATATTTAACCAACTGTTATTTCGGAATAGAAGAAAAATAGATTAACATAATGGAAACAAATATTAAGTAATTTTTACGGTGGATTCTCATGAAAGTATCTTCTGACATATTCATTATGACCTTAATTGTTTATCAATAAAATTAACTCATTTTAATTTTTGAAATGGATGAATCCTAAAGGAAATTAGTTAAATATGTATTCCATATAATATTAAGAGATCTTCCTAATGAGAAACCAAATAGTATAGCAAATGGGTTGGAAAATCATGTTATTATGACAAACCATACATTATGAATTATGATTAACAATGTTCATGTAGTTGAGTTTTAAATAAATAAATAAAGATTAGGAAAAATTATCAAATAAGTTTAGGTGATGATTATGACTTTTATGGGAAAAATTTAATTTCTTCCATGTCAGAAAACGTGGGAAGAGGAAGCTGAGGGAATGTGTAAGAGGAATTGTAAGATGTTTTTTTATGGTAAAGGAGGGAATCAACCAAAAATATTATAAAGAAAAAGGAATATTTTATTTATAACAATTAAAAAAATAATGTTATTCATTATTATCTATTATAAATTCAATATTCTATATGTGAGGAATTTGGATACCAATCAAACCAGTGAACTAATCCAAACGAATAATATAGAAATTGACACCAACAACTTCCAAGACTATGAGAATAAGGAAATTAATATGAAATAGCTATTATTGAATTTATATTGGGTACACCATTTCTTCAATCTAGATTTGTTAAAGTCTTAAATTATTCAAATTTTAACCAACTAGTATTTATTGAATAACAAAGTAAAAAAATTCTAATGGTATCAATATTGTATTCAAGATATTTGAATCTACTTTATGGTTTGTGGAATTATTATTCATAAACGTCTTATTATACTTCTATTTGATAAATTTTTTGTGTTTTTGAAAATTCGTTGGTTGTATCCACTTATTATTAATATTAAGAAATTAAATAGGGAAATGAAGTTTTATATCTAAAGAATAATCATTATTATTTATCATTGTAAGGCATACTATGAACTCTATAGGAAAATTAATGCCATTATATAGATCTTTACACATTACCCTAAGGATTATTTAACAAAAATTAATAGGAATAAACTATTTACTAGGATTGTATGTTATGAAATAATAAATGAGTTTATTTGAATTATCCATATCACAGAGTTTGATGCATCATTAGAAATAAAATCTAGACTCGTGTTTATCTTATTAACAGCCATAAATATTTCATTAGTTATTATTAATTAAAATTATAAAGGCACAATTTATCTTGGGTGGTTGGGGTGTGGTAGAATGCAACATCTCAAAATCTTACTATATGCACTTCAGTTAAATAAATATAATATTTTCGATAACTTTCATCACATTCCAAACTGATCTAAAACCAAACCATGATACTTTTTATTAAAATAAAATTTTGAGTAATAAATATAATAGTAGTAACATAGTCATTAAGTTGGAAGGTATAAATATTGGCAATCTCTTTATGAAATATATATATAAATAAAATTAAATTTCATTTGTAATAGTAATACATTGATAAAATTCAATTAGTACAGCAAGATAACTAATATCATCCCCATATAATAAATAGTGCTTTTTTTAAAATTATCTTTTAATTCAATTTATTTTAATAAAATAAATATATTAAAGTTAATGTAATTTTTATATATAAATAATTTATGTTTTTAAAATAAATAATATATTAAAACAACTTTTAATAATAATTTATAGAAAATAATAATAAGTTAATTCTATAAAAAGTAATTTTCCTATAAAGAGAGATTTTCATTTTGTATAGTGATTATATTTCATATTTAATTTATAAAATCATATAATTTTAATTAAACAAGTGAACTTCATTTTTGGATTCAAAATCAAAATATTATATTAGGATATTGTTTTGGTATTTTTGAACTAATTTATTTATAGGTGAATAATAAAAATACAAATTTTATTAGAACAATAGTTTTTCTGCCTATAAAAAAGAAAGTATAACAAATTTTGTTATTAATTTTCAAAATTTTATTTAATAAATATAATTATTAATTTTAAAATACTATTTTTAATTTATAAAAAAATTTGTTATAAATTTTAAATTTAATTAATCTTTTATTCTAATAACAAATAGTTTTCCATTTTTCTTTAAATATGATATTAGATAGTAGAATTATGTTTTAGTTTGTTTTTTAAGAAATATAACTCTTATTTTTTTATAATAATGTAATTAATATCGTTTATGTTTAAAATATTTATAATTTTTTACGAAAACATTACACTAATGCATTAAAATACACTTTTTTTAAAAAAAATAGGATTTTTTGATTTACATGATGTAATAATGAAATTAATTTTTATAAAACAATTAAATTATTATTTCTAAACTACATTTCATATTTTTAATTATTAGGTCCAAATTAATTTATGTAGAACATTTTAATTTTTCGGCATTAAAAGTAAATTACTTATGTTAAAATTTATCACCACGGTAAAAACCAAAATGGTAAATATGAAAAATATAATAGTAAAATACATTAGAAAATTATAAAACATGTATTAAAATGATTTTTTGAGATATTATATAAGTTAGGTCATCCAAAAATCCATTATTTTCCACTTTGGATCCACATTACATCTGAAACATGTTCTATATTTATAATAAAATTTTATATTTATAAAAATGCAATTTCCCTCACCTATAATAGGAGATCCCCTCCAACATATTTATCCACTCATTATAATAACTTATATAAAATTAATATCTCACCTATTATATCTTAAACTATATTTTCACAAATTCTATTCGTTTTTTATTTCAAAAGGACCATGCCAATGATCCTTAAGTTGTTATATAAGGGAGAATGTCAATAGAGAGAGGTAATCTTCTCAACCAAGATCTCTTAATTGTTTCCTTCTTATACCATATAAAAATTATTTTATACATTAAATAATTATAATATATTTATTATTAATATTATGATATAATATTACACTTATAGAATATCTTTTTGAAACCATCCTCCAAAACCATTTGAAAATTGAAGACGTCGTTATAAGTAAGTGCAGACTACTGACTTTGTGAATGACATGATTTATTTTTCTTAACGGCCATAAATGGCTAGTAAAAAAGTTCTATTTAATTAAATAATATAACTTTATATCATGATTAAAAATTTTATTTAATAATTATTTTATTTTTCCACCCCTCTCATTCCATGAAAACTGAAATTTTCATTCGTGTATATGTAAAGACTCCCACCTCTATAGAACAATGTATTTCATTTTAAATTACTTTCTATCATATGTATTTAACATATAATAATGATATTTATCAAACTATTAATAGTATCTCAGGATAATATCATTGATTTTATAAAGGGTATTATCAATAAATGGTTAGAGTAAACTTAACCAACTTAAATTAACATATTGAGGAACCTTTCTTAATTTGAGACCATTTTTGGAAAAAAACCTTATATATTAATTAAATTTTGTGAAAATTGTATAATAAATGAACTAAAACTTTAAAATTTTGAATATTATGATGCTATTTTATAACAAATTTGAGAATAGTTTAAATACTGAGATATATTCAGTGAAATTGATTGAACCACCTCAAGTAACCACCAAATGTTAAAAATATTTTTAAAAATAAGTAACATATAATAGTTAATTTACCACAGAAAAGGAAATATAAACTATAATGGTTTCTAATAAAGTATCTAGTACACTTAATTTTATTATTCATAATGATAATCACAAGATCAGAGAGAATCTGGTCCTATGTTATGGGTTTCTGAATGTCAATATTTTTTCACTGAGATATGATTTGTATTCGCCACTTTTTAAAAATTTACAATGTAAATATATCACATGAATGAATTTTTTAAAATAATCATTCATAATTATAAAGGATCTAAGAATCCATTTCATGTTATACCTTTATCAGTCTTTTATTAGAAATATAATGAAGTGATAAGCAGCCATTTAACTCAATTTTCCCTCCATTTACGTATTCTGATATATTTCTAGTCCATTATTTTATCAGTACATCATTATTAAATTTATATATTATACATTGTAAATAATATTTATTACATTAGGGTAATTACATATTTAAAATGAAAACATGTTTTTATTTTTTCCTAAAAGTTATGGCATTGTTAGGATCAATACCCATCATTTCAAGTGGATTTTTCTTTTCCATGGAAATATTCTCCATTCCTCTCAATGTTATCCTTTCATATTTAAGAAGAAAAATATTTATTTGATCAAGTCATCAACATATTTCTCCTTAACCCTTTTCAAATGAAATTTCCATCCATTAATGATATAGTTTTAAACAATCGTATTCTAGAACATAAAAATGGATCTTTTGAACACCCTCAGTACTTTTAGGTTATGACTTAACATTCTTCTTCACTATATTCCTCTATATTATTATTTTTAATTAATCCATATATATATATATATACATTCTTTATATATATTCCCAATTAACTATACCTTTATTTTTTTGGGAAAATACATATTTTATGTACCCCATGTGATTCCCTATTTTAAATAAACATGATTTATGGAAACATAAAAATTTACATTTTCATTTCAAGTACCACATCCATAAAATTTTTAACCATTAATATATTTTTTTTTCACATTATCTTATGGAAAACATTCTATTTTAATGATGGTCTAAATGAAAATAATAAATCATTATTTTTTTAAACATCCTTTACTCATTTCATAAAGTATCACCTAAGTGGCTCATTTTATTATTTATTATCTAATATTTATAATGACTGTTTCTATATTGGGACATAATTTTTGAGGTCTTATTTTTTTATTATTAATTTTCAAAATAATTTAATTCCTTCGTCTCTTGGAAATCCTTATGATATGAATTTTTGTTATTCCTTAAGCCAATATTATGAAATCCAATTCCTTATCAAGTGAATTATCATGATTATGATTTGGTCTATTGTTTTTAACTATTGTGTCACACATATCCATGTTCATTTTAGGAATATGGAGGGTAAACAATTACAGTGCTTGAGTGCATTTGTTAATGTTTTCATCTCATGAGATACCATGTATGGTTCATGAACGGTTAACCTAATAAAACTATGTTACATTTTCTAGGAATTTACCCTTGATATATTCTTATTGTATCATGTTTTATATGGTTTCTATATATGTATGATTCTATGAATTTATGATGTCATTCCATTTTTCTATGATTCCATGCTTATCTAACACTCTTATGTCATGGTACTTGTTTGTTCAAGGGAGATCACATTTTTCCATATCACGAATTTCAATAAATTATTATTGTTCCATTTTACTTTACATAAGTAATTTATATTATTCTCATGTTTTAAATATTCTTATGATATAACCAATATTGAAATGTTGATTTGTTTTTCACTAATGGGCATTTGATCCCACCCCATTCTAATGATTCCATTCCTGATGTTATGAATATGAGTATAACATATGATAAGAAAAGAAGGGAGTCTAGTATTGATCAATTATAAAGAAATTATCCCATGTATTTAAAAATTAGTTACTCATGTTTGTAGTCCTAAAATACACTAATGTTTACATTCTTTTTATTTATATTTAATTTTAATTTTTAATGTTTATGTCTTGAAAATGATGTGATATATATATATATATATATCCTGGTTCATCTCACTTTTTATAACATATAGTGTTTAAAAAAGTGTTTTTAGCACCAAATCCAAGAGTACGAGACTTGGCCACCTTAGGATTTATATCAAGATATTTGTATTCAGCTACTTATTAAATATGTGAAGATATTTTTTTCCAAAGAGTTATTTTTTTTGATTTTTGTTTCTATAGGATGTGGTTTTTTTCTTAGTAGGAGGGTTTTAGTATTTATTATGGTTAAAATGAAGGAAGGAATACTACTTATAGGATATAAGAATGTTTTTTTTGGAGGTGGTGGATTCAATTTTTAGATTTCTTTTGTTACATGTTTAGAGAAGTAGGAATCATCTATAGAGGCCAAGAATGATTTTTTTGAGGAATAAACAAATATTTATATTCCAGGAAATTTAGTGAATCATTAAAAAATATCTTGGAAGGTTTTTTCATTGATGTATCTTAAATATAAAGTCTTTCTTTTTTGGTATAAGGATAAAACTGAAAGAGTATTTTGTGTATCATGTGAGTTATTAGGGGATTAGTAGTTGAATTAATGTATTGTTGTGAATGAGTTTGTTAGGGATGGGATAGTGATAGAGGGGGTTTGGGAATAGGTTTTGGTGTATCTGAAGAAGGTGGTGTTAACTCCCATTGTTTTTTCTCATGCCTTATACAATATATGTTTGAGATATAATATTTGTTATTTTTAAAAATAAAAAAGTCATAGTCATGTTGAGGGATGAACTGTTGTCCTATTTCAAGATAATTTTTTCATATAATATATTTTTATCTCTTTTTCACTCTCTTAAATTTCACCTATTATTTACCATGGATGTTGATTCTATTAGTAATTCTAAAGAGTTGGTGTCTCTCAATAAAAAATATCAATATATTATTTATTTTTGACAACAATATATTTACAAAATGTTTACTTTTTTTCTTTTCTTATGAGTAAATTTTTTTGAAAATCCATATTTATGATTTTTTCCTTATTTAATGTGTAAAAATGTACTAAAATAACCACTATAATTGAATCACCATCATATAATATGTTTTGTTATTCATAGTTAGATTCATCACTTATAATCTCAGTTTATATTTATATAAATTTCTTTTATGTGCTAACATTATTGGAAGGCTAAAATTAACAATCACTATTTTAATGAAAGAGATGATTCATTTTACTATTTTTTCAATTGGTAAATATCACGTCATTATATAATATCAGTTTTATTAATTATACAGTAGTGTTAGAATATTAGTTTTAGATATTCATATTAATAATTTGTGAAAGGATTCTATAATATGATAGAAGTATATTTGTCACTTATTTAGTTGAATAACTATAATACGTTTTCATATAAATAGTTAAATATCAATTATACGTAAAATAGTCAAAATTAAAATTTATTGAACCAATTTTATATTTATGTCTCACTTCATTAGTGTAAAAGAGTTTATATCTAATTATAGTATAACAAACCCACATTTCCATGAGGTTATAAAAGATTCAAAAATTCTATTTTTTGTTCCTTGGTGGTTTATAGGGGAAATAATCGTAATTATACATTGTATATGATATTAGATAAATTTTATAACAAATTTTTTTATCACTGAATAGTGTGTTTACCCTTGGGAAATAATTTGGAAGAATTCCAAGCGAACCATATTTTCATGAAATATTTAATATTTTATTAATTAAATATTAATGATCCTAAAATGTTAAAATAGTGATATATTTTAAAAGGATTCCTATATTAAAGTACATTGTCCACATGAAATAACATGATTTATTTCTAGGTGATTTTGAAACTTATATTTTGTGCTGGATATAGGCTCAAGAACTTTTTTTCTTTTCTTTTTTATTTTTTTTATTTTTTTTTACTTTTATTTTCCTCATCCCTCTTTGGCTTCTCATGTACACTGTATCCTCCCATGGGTGATGGGATCAGTTTATAGAGTAATAAGGGAAAGGATAGGGTATCATTATCAAGGTGCTTTTCCAGTACTAGATTAGAGTGTGTTTTCAACATGATATGGATATGGGATTAAGGAATTTCCATTTTATTCTCCAACTCTCTCCATTTGTTTATTTTTTATTTTAACTCACTATAGAAGATATTTTGTATCATTTAAACTCTTTTTATGTTTTTGGGTATCCCTTGAAGATCATTATGGAATTGTTTTGGATAAAATGAGGGTTTCTTTCTATTTCTAGGCTTTTTCTGTTCAGGAAAATCATATCACACAATGTGCAGTTTAGGGAACAACCATCATGAGTTCTTCTTTTAGGATAAGGGAAGAAAATTAGGGTAACATTCTGTTTATTTTTAGGAAACACAATGTAGGGGTCACTTAGGGTGTCGCTAAGTACTCATCCATACACCCTCTGTGGATCTCACATGTCCATGTAAGATACATGACCAGAGCATGTATTGGGTAAATAACTAGAGGCTATATATATTACTTGGCTTAAACCCATGTGCGGTACAAGGACATGTACCCTTGTGTGTCTTACAAATCAATTATGAGGAATACTTTATATGTAATTTGTAAGTAGACTTCAGTTTGTGTTAAGTAACTTTTTCTTATGAGGGTGATGGAGATACACAACATATAAACGAGGAACACACTATGAACTCCCTATTTGGAGGGGTTTTATTCTATTCTCACGTAGGAGTTGGAATTTAACTTAAACAAATTTTATTCTTTTCTTTTTTCTCACATTAAACATTATGGTATAGAACTTTAGATGAGTACACACCATGGTAAATTTGTTTGGGTATATTCAAGGTTTTTATGGTGGATTCATTTGAGGTTATATTCTAAAATTCTCCAAATGGTTGAGTATGGAGTGAGGATTGGGTGAGGGTTGTGACCATGACAGTCGCCATGGAATAAGAGATATGATAGTTATTCATTTAAGTCTCTTTATATGATTTTTGGATTACATGACAGATTTGGTAATAGTATTGGTATTTCCTAGGGGTTTAGAGTGGGTTTATATGTGTATTTCTTAGATAAAATATTAAATTATTTTTATATGGTTTGGTTTGGTTAGAGAATATAGGATGGGGTGGCACCTGGGGGTTCCATGTATAGTTGATTTCTATTGATAGGATAATGAAATAGGTCTGAGTGAATTTTTATGGAAGGCATTATGGGTGTGGTGATTCTTGAGGGTTCACTAGTGGGTGAGTTTTTTTTGATGATAGATTTTTGTCACACCCATGTTTTTAGTTTTCGCTTCATTTAGGTTTTTTTTCATTTCCTTGGAAGATGTGTGTGACTGGTTTGAAATTTTGTGGAGTATTTTCATCCTTTCATTAGACTATATTTCCCTTCCTATGATCTTCTTGAACTCCCCCGAGTTCCCTTGAATTTGGATAAAAATGGAATGTTTTAAGTGGACAGAACATACCTCACAGTTTGGCCATGTGATTAACTAAACCATCTATCCAAACAATGAAAAGTGTCATGGAAATTAAAAATTTAAAATTAATTCTGATTTTTCCCTTTTGAAATTAATCCAAATTCCCCAATTTATTCCCCCATTGGATCCTAGTATACATGGTAGGTCTCTAAGCTTCCTCAAGCTACCATGGAATTAATTTTTGAAGGGGTATTTGGTGAGGAAATATCAAAATCGTTATAGTAATTGAGTTTCTAACTATTTTAATAATTACAATTAGGGTTTCTCCTAATATTTTTTGAGGTTCTATGTTACCAGAACCTAGGGTTTTGTACTTAGGATTTAAAGTTGGGGTTTTCGGTGCAATATTCTTGGTTTGAGTTCGTTTTCATTCCCATGTGGTGTGGTAGTGGTGCAGTTGAAGTATTGCATAATGATTTGGGGTTTTTGGCATCTAAGGTAGGTGATTCCATGTGTAATAATTATTTTATGATTTATATTTTATTTAATTACTTGTTTATTATATTACTCATATGTTTTTTGTGGTGAAAAAATTATTTTTGATGGAATTAGTTATATGTTTAATTTTAAAGTTTCATTTTTTGATTGAAAATGTGTGTTTTTCAGGGGAATCTTATGTGGTGTCATTTAAGGTAATTTTATAACATATTAATGTGTTTTATTAAATGTTTATTGGTGTGAAAATTACTTTCTGGGTTGGTATTGGTGTTAATATGGCCTTTAAAATAGGGTTTCGAATGGTTTTTGTGTGAAAAACCCTTTTGTACTTCTTCGAGTTGGTTTATAAAAATATGAAATGGTTTATTGTGTTACCTAAAGTGTGGAAAATATTTTTAGGTACTATTTTGGTGGGTGAATATTATTAAAATGCGGTTTTAAAGACAAAGTGATTACTTTTGATGTTATACATTTTTAGAATGTTTTATAAATAGTTGGAATGATTTATTAAATTGTGAGAATGGTGAAAGGCATATTTGTTGGCTGTTTTGGAGTGTGTATGATGTTAAAATGAATTTGAATATGAAAAAGGGTATTATGAGACATGTGTGTGGTATGTTTGATGTGTGTATGATTTGGAAATTATATTTTCATGTGTAACATGTGTTGATAACATGTACAACTAGACTAAGTACAAAGAGGGAAACCTAGGTATCTAGGTGGGAAGACAATGACTAGTATGCTAGTGATCCGGAGTGGTATCATCTAGGATTCAATTAGAAAGATTAATTATTGAAACACTATCTAAATTATGATAATGATTGGGGACCACTAGTCCATTGGGGATTTCCATTCTAGTGGCTCATATATGAGAAAAATTTGTGTTATGGTTACTTTTACACCGAGATATTATATACCTGGGGCCCACAACTAGCTAGTTCCTAGGGGTGTTCCCATGTCTAATGATCATTAGATTTATTTTTATTACCATCTTAATATAGTGTGTTTTTCTAGAAAATTGAATATCATATGTGTTTTATTTAAAACTGTACATTCTTTAAAGTATCCCTTTTGAAATCTATTTTAATTTTAAGCTTTCAACTCATTGAAACTGATACTAACATTCTTGTTTATGAAACATGAATGATTTTATTCTTAAATTTTTTTTCATATAGAATATCTATATGTAGCATCCTACTGGGCTTAACATCACACCCTACTTACACCTTTGTGTTTATGTAGACTAGGAAATGTTTGTTCTGGGTTTGGATAAGGATCTTAGAACCAGTGGTTCGGGTTACTAGAGGTCCCTCTTGATACGATGTTGTGGAGATGGCTTGAGGGTGATGCCACCTTTCCATGTGGTGGTTCTTGGGATGTTATTTTTGGCATTATTCCTTTATGGTAGTCCATGTAATTTTGTACAAACCTCATTTTTCAGTTCTGAATTTTTTTTGATAGTTGTATGGTATAAAAAATTTAGATGCATTTTATTTAGTATTGATGGTTGTTTTATGTTAATAAATTTGTGTAAACTATTTCCAACTTTAATATATAATACTTAGAAACTTGTTCCATCCCATAGGGATAGGAAACACCCTTTCTGTCATTCTATGTACTGGTTCAGGTGCTGATTTTGATGGAAAACAGATCTGGTTTGTGATAAAATGGTTTCAATGGGAGGTTAACTCTTTTTG
Organism: Viscum album; assembly: GCA_963277665.1. Lineage (NCBI taxonomy): Eukaryota > Viridiplantae > Streptophyta > Magnoliopsida > Santalales > Viscaceae > Viscum > Viscum album. The sequence continues at coordinate 1,402,792,545 of OY728164.1, read as the reverse complement.
GGTCATGTTATTTTGGGAATGAGTTTAGGTAGACCAGACATAGTATTGTTGGAATTTGAAATTATTATTATAAGTAGTGTTCCATGCTTGGAAACATCATGGAGAGATTCAAGTTTCCATGGTATGTTTTTATATCTGAGTTCTTTTGTTCTCATGGATTTTCGATGATCGGGGGAATGAAAAGGGAGTTGGGTCAATGGTCTCAGTGAGCATAAAGGGCCTTGAAATACATGTAGATCCAGGGATATTGTCCTAGAATACTCTCTATGATGGTGAAGTGATTAGTGTATGGAATCCAAACATATTTCTAATCCACCCACCAACACTAATTTCCTCTCATATTTTCTTATGTCACTGTATATAGAATCATGGAAACTTGGTTTTATAGTAATAAATAACTTGGTTTTATGAAAATTTGATTTTTTTGAAATTATCCTCTAGTAAAGAAGAAATGGTTGAATTATCAAATCGTGGAAATGAATTTTCATTATTTTTTTTGAAATGGAAAAAGGTTTGTTTGCACCTCTTTTGAATGTTTGATTTATGTTAATGTGGGTTTTAAAAATCCATTCCAAATATAATTTTCTGAACTGTTGAAAAGTGTTTTAAATAGAATGAATTGTTTTAGAATTTATGTATGGGGTTTGAGGAAAGATATTGATTTGATAAATAACTACCATTTGAAATGTTTTAGTAATTAAGGGAACCTTGTTTTAAATAAGAAAAGTCGAGCCTTAATTAAATGTGTGTTGATTAAATGTAGTTTTTAATAAAACTATATGTGTTTTGAAATAGACCGAGTTGTTTTGAGATTAACGTGTATGACATGAAAGTGAGTTTTTAATTGAATGGTTGGTTGTTTTATAATGAAGTTTGTAATATTTGAATTGGGTTTTTATATTTTCTAGCAGTTTTTGAGAAAAAAGGGATATTTTGGTTGAACGTCTTAGTTTTAAAAAGTGAAAAGATTTTTTTTAAACATTGGTATTTGCGTGAGTGAACACATGAAGGGGTTTAAATTTAATGATGGATGGGTAATGGAACAATTGTTTGGGTATCAATAGTGATATGAGGAGGGTGACCAGTGTGGCAAGAAAACAAGCATGTTTGAGTCCTATAGGGTACAAATGGTAAATTCTCTAACTTGTTACCCCATTTACCTTAAAAAAAATACTTTTAATGAAGATTATATGTTTTGAAAACTTGTGTTTGGGTGGTTTGTTTTATGTTCTTTTGGAATTTTTGTTGTGGGATGTTTTGAGTTTGAGAACCCCTCTTTTATGAATGATGTTTGGGGTTTGTGTTTTATCGGTAAGTTAGGTTGAAGTATTGGTTAGTGGTAATTTATAAGGAATGTTTTGGGATGACTTTTTAGTGGTTCCCCTCATGTGTTAAGTTCTTATTTGTGATATGGTTTGACCAAAGGACCAGTTAGGTTGGGTCCTTGGATTTTCATATTGGATTGGGTATGCCCAGATAAAGAGTTAGTGCATGATTGGAGTGCACCCAAGGGTGATTCACAGTTTTTAGACCCCCCAGTAGATCAACATAGAGACATTTTTCATGAGATTTAGAGTCTTAGTCTACCCCTATTATTTTTCAGATAATGGGATCCTCTTTTTTTTGTATAATTGTTCTGGAAGGTTGAAATAGACCTTAGTCTCTTATGTTTCCTGATTCATAAACAGTGATGTTTGACCCCATTGTGTTTATTGCTTTCATCTAGAAGCAGTGAAGGGGAAATACAATTAATAAAGGTAAATAATTTTAGAGTTAATGGTGTTGGATACAGTCTTTAAGGGCCTTTGGGTCATTCGTTGGTTTCTCATAAGAAAATAATTAATGTTAGGCCACTAGTGTAGCAAATATGGTCGTTCGAGGATATTATGGTGGCTTGTAGTAATCTCATAATGCTTGGGAATCAGTTTAAGGTATAACACATTATAATTCATATACCAGTAAATAAGGACATGTTCAGTGACATTTTGCTGTGTTTTTTCTGCCTTTAAGGAAAAAGCTGGTTTTTTCAAAACATCTCAAGGGATTATTCTTAAAAAAGCGTTTCTTCTTCCATGAATTCCTGAAATTCTCTGTCCTGGATGTATGTACTGTTTTTGTGTGCTTTATTTTTCTATTTCTTATCTAAGGTGAGAGGGAAAATGAATATGCATCTTTGAGGCTCATATCTTGGTGATGGTTTTGTGTTAAAGTAAATTGGATTTTAGAGTGTGTAACGTATTGGTGGTTAGGTCTGAGTAGTGATGTAGTTTCTTGTGGAACTCGAAGTAGAAATTCCATTCATGGATTTTTAGCGCCTTACATCGAGGAAGGGGATACTTCAATCATCTGATATCCAACCATAGGTTCTAGAGTGAAGTTGTCTTGTAGTCAAGAAACCCCAGGTGTGTAAGGGATTTCGGTTTAACTTCTATCTACAGTGTGGGTGGTAGAGATAGTTTGTTGATTCGATGTCATAGTTTCATTTCAAGTGGTCCTATTTGATGGAAAAGGATGTATGGAACCTATCCCTTAGGGTTTTAATTTATGTCGGTGTAAAATACCCTCCTTGATTATAAGGAGGTTGGGTGGTTTTGTTTTCTCAAACCCCAGTGCCTTGTCCCTTTTGGGTGCAACTCTCAGTTTGGTTGCTCATATATGAATAACCTTATCATAAATTTTTTATATTTTTCTTGGTTGGGATCATTTGAGGATGGTAATTTCTATGGGAGTGTTGAACCGCGTAGTTCCTCTACTGGTTTAGATTTTCGTTGATTGAACACCCATATAGTGGGGATTGGGTCTTTGGGGTCTTCATCATGTCGAACCATGATAGTTGGTTTAGATGATTTATTCTTATGGTGGGGAGACCCACCATGTGTATCATATTGGTTCTTTTGGAATTATTCTAATGTTTGGTCTATCTCTTATAGTGGAGAGTCCATTCAAGCCTCCCCTCTTGGTGTCCTCATTCTTTCTCGGGAAAATAAGTTGTCTCTTATGGTGGGGACTTCGTTCAGGTCTCCCTATATCAGTAACTCGTTTTTTTTCCTTAGTCATGGTTTTTTGGTAGGTTGTCTCATTTCGAAGTATCTAGCCACCAAATTTAAACTTGTTTAAACATTGTGATTGTATAATGTCCGATGGATTTGTTGAAGTAAGGTTGTGGTAACCCCATTCACATTTGTTGTTTGTTTCAGGTAAATTACTCGAGAGTGTAGTGGTTAAGGTGTTTTGTCACAGGATGTGGTTCAATTATTTTTTCCCATTTCAATAAAGTCGTGTAAGTTTTGGTTTGTGAGAAATGTTTATACTTTTTTGATCAACTGGAGGTGTTTTGAATTTTGGGGGTGGGTGACACCTACCTGGGGAGTCCATCTTGGCCTCTCAATTTACCTCATAGCCCTCTCTTACTATTGGTAGTGTCATTGTATTCTTTTCACTGGGAACCACTATTTGAACATGGAAATACTATTTCCTTTTGTTTTTTTCATTCGAACATGTTGTAGATTTCTAGGGATAGAAATATTTATGGTGGGAAAAAGTTTCACACCCAAGATTTTAGTTTTCACTTCGTTCTGGTTCTTATTCATTTCCTCAGGAGAAGGGTGTGAAAAGTTTGAAATTTTGGGGCATATATTCCTCCTTTACATAGAATATATTTCCCTCAATAGGTTCCACTTGAATATACCATGAGTTCCCCTTGACTTACCCCCTTGGTTCCTCTTTAATTAGGAGGAAAATGGCTTATTTTTGGTTGGACAGAACATGCCACATGGTCTGGCTGCATGGTTTTCACTACCATGTATCCAAACCATGAATAATATACAAAACATTAAAATTTTAATGTAATTTGAATTTTTTCCTGTCATCATTAAACCAAATGCACCCCATTATTCCCCTATTCAACCCTATCTGCCATGGGAGTTCTCTAAGCTTCCATAAGCTCCCATGGAACACATTTTTAAAGGGGATTTGGCGTGGAAACAAAAAACTAATTTAAGTAAGTGAGTTTGTACCTAGTTTATTCCTTCCCCTTAGTGCTTCTAGAAAATTTTCTTAATGTTCCATGTTTCCAACACCTAGTGTTTTGTCCTTACTATTTATACTTGGGTTTTTGGGTAGGATCCTCTTGGGAACGGTTCATTTTCATTCCCATGAGGTGCGACGGTGGTTCGGTTGATGTTTCACCCAATAATTTGGGGTGTTTGGCATCTAATATAGGTGATTCCAAGTTTAAACATTCTTTTATGAGTTATATTTTTTTATTTAATTGTTTTTCATGTTCCTAATATGTTTTTTGTGCTACGAAAACCATTTTTAATTTAACTGGTTAAGTGTTCAATTGTATACTTTCATTTTTCTTGAAAATGTGTGTTTTTCATGTGTAACTCATGTGGTATCATTTGAGGTAATTTTATAACATATGAATATTGTTTATTAAATGTTTCTAGGGATTCCAATTCTATTTTGGTTTAGTAATGGTGTTCATTTGTCATTGAAAGTTGGTTTTCGAATGGATTTTGTGTGAAAAACCCTGTTATACTCCCTCGAGTTATTTTTATAAAAATCTAAAACAATTTATTATCTTACAAAAAGTGTAAAATATATGTTGAGGTACTATTTTGGTGAGTTTATACTCTTAAAATGGGATTTTGAAATATAAAGTGGTGATTGGTGATGTCAATCATTTTGAGAATGTTTTATAAATTGATGGAATGATTTATTAAATTTTTAGAAAGGTATCAGACAATTTTATGGTCTTTTTTGGGGAGTGTATGATGTTAAAATGGCTTTTAATATTAAAATGGGTATTATATGACATGATATTGGGATGTTTGGTGTGTTTATTATTTGGAAATGGATGTTTCACGTGCAAAGTGTATCGATAAAATGTGGAACTTGATTGAGAACCAATAGGGAAACCCCAGAATCTAGGTGGGTGGACTCAGACTAATTTTCTAGTGATCTAGGGGGTTATCGTCCCTATTTTGCTTCAAAAGATTGACTTTGGAAACACTAACTAAACTATGATGATGTTTGGGGACCACTAGGCCATTTTTACTTCCCCTCATTGTGGCCCGTTCATTGGGTAAATATGTGTTATGGTTACTTTTACACCAAGATATGATGTACCTAGGGTCCCACAACAAGCTAGTGCCTAGGGGTGTTCCTGTGTCTAGTGAACATTGGAATTATTTTACTTATCATCAGTATAATGTGTGTTTTTTCTAGAAAATTTAGTATCATTTGTGTTTTATCTAAAGAGTAAATTCTTTAAAGTATCCCTTTTGAAAACTATTTTCATTTTATGGTTGCGTCTCTTTGGAATTGTTACTAGAATTATTGTTTATAAAATATACACATTTCTCTTCTTAAAATGATTATCACATGGAATATTTTTGGGTGGAATCCTAATAGACTTATCAAAACACCCTACATACATGTTTGAGTGTAAATTGACCTAGTATTGTTTGTTTTAGGTTTTGATAATGCTTTTAGAACTAGTGGTTTGAGTTACTAGGGGTCCTTCAAGATGCAGTGTTATAGAGATGGATTGAGGGAGATCCCCCCTTTCAATGAGTTAGTCATTGGTCTATTTTTTTTCATTATTCATTTGTGGAAGTCCTTGGGACTTTTAGAAACAAAATTTTTCAATTTTGAATTTTTTAATAGTTGTTTTGTATAAAAAATTTAGATTCAGTTATTTTATTATTTATGGATATTTTATTCTTATAAATTTTGGTAAACCATTACCAAATTTCATTTATGATACCCATTCTCTTGTTCCAGCCAATGGGGATAGGGAACATGCTTCTGATTTTTCTATGGACTAGGTTAGGTACATATTTTTATTGTGACTAGATTATGTTCATGACAATTTTGTTATAGAGAGACTGGATAAGGTCTCTTTCAATTTAATTGACTTGATGTATTTCTGGTAATAGAGAATCTTTTATTATTGTGTCTTTTTATCATCAACTCTTAATTAATTGTGGAAAATTCCTCCAGATCCATTGACCCTGAGGTGGTTAGTGATGGTTTCATTTGCGTTACATAGGGGTTTAGGTATTGGTGGATACATGTTTATATATCTTATGGACTAGGTTGTTTAAGGATATTTCCATTCTAATTTTGGATATGAGAGGATACCTTTGGGATATTAATGGATTATCTATTATACCTATTTTATCATTTATCTTCTCTTTTTCTTATTTGGTGTTAGGTCGGTCTATGATGATAATGGATGATCTAGATGAGTGTGTCCCCTTTCTTGATGTGGAAATATTTTAATTGATTATTATATGTTGATATAGTAAGCCTAGATCATGTGTTATGAACCATAGAAATATCACTCATAGGTTGGACTATATTATCTTGATAAGTTCTATTATAATCACTATTCATTGTTAGGTTCTTTAGTTGTGTCTATATGGAGATTCGAATATCCATTTCAGATCATTATATTGTATTACTAGAGCATGTTAGTGTGAATTATTATTTTAGATTCATAGGATGATATCATATGGTCTTATTTTCATAATTGTTTTTGTGATATATAGAATTTAGATCTAGTTAACTCTATAGGATTCACTCAATGGTTCATGTGGCTTCATGAGCACTATGTTCGAGGGTCTTTCATCTCTAGCTAAAGTGGGGTATATTAATTGCAGGTGGAAGATTATAACCCAATGTTTTTTTATTTTCTTCTTCATCAAATTGATTATTTATTTCATTTAGTTGTTTATTTTCATGATATTTATTTTTTGGATAGGATAGCAATATCACATGTGCAGATAATTAGATATGATAGTATATTATAGGTTCACCATTGGGGGTGGCCTACTAAGATTTATTTCTCACCCACTATATGTGTACCTCAACACCCATATAGACCTTATTCCTACATTTTGGACAAGAATAGGACATATAGAGGATTTGGTGGAGGCCCAACATTGAAAAATCAAGTGGGACTACTCTTTTGGATTTTGATGAATGGGTTAGAGAAACCAAATAGTTGTTGGAGATCAGGTTTGGGGTATAGATTGGGGATGAAAGTATAATAATTTTATTTTGTTTTATTTATTTATTCTGTTTGTATAAAAGTTCGTAAAAGTGGTAGAAAATATTATGTGAATAAAATTACCATGAGTTTATATTCCACATTTCAATTGATGTAACATGCTTCTGTCTTATTTATTTACGTTGAAGGATTTTATGATCATGGCTGTGTAAGTGTTTGGTCATTTACCACTATTATTTCACTGTAATATGTTGTAATAACCTCCCAAATTTATCTTTTTTTTGTCTTAACCTATTGTAGGCAGACTCAAAAGTACGAGGAGGTTCAATTGAGGCCGTTTAATGTGCCAAAATCTATTTTGGATTAGGTCGACCTGAGGTAGTTAATGATAAAATGGTACCAAGGAATTTATTTTCTTTTGCCATCATTTTTTAGTGATGGTGGAAGGGAGGTATAGAACGTATTATAGATTACGATGGTTATAAACATGGTTTGTTAAGGATAGATTTTCGAATAATAATACTTGGTTACAAAGGAATAATATTTTTATTCTTAGTTTTCAATGTTATGGTTATACAATTTTCACATTTAGTGACACACTTGGAGTTTGGGTTTTATGATTTATTATAGTTTTTGTTCTTTTCCCAATGTAAATATTCCAATGTACATGAATTATACTAAGCATGTAAGACACACATGACATTTTCCTATTGGTATTGATTTTACTAATAATAGATGTTCTATTGTTTAAAATGTCAGCAACAACCTAAATAGAATTATCCCATATATCTTATTTATATAATTATATTCAATAGAACTGTTGGTATTTTCATTCAATGATAGACCATGTGGTTTATTTAGAAATATGTTCTATGGGGTTAGAAATATATTCCCTTCATTGAGGGATGTTTAGAGAACCGAGTTGGTTAGTTTCATTATTTCATGCATTGGTGGTTGATTTATAGGGGAAAATATAAATGAGACATGTTTTGTATTTGGTTTGAGTTTCCCAAAGCAAGTGGTTTCTCTGAAGAGTTTTATGGATAGGCTTGAGGTTGCATTGGTCATTAAAAGTAAAGAACTAGGAGTGATCATGGTTTCATGGGTATTTTAAGAAGAAATATTTGGTATGATGTGTATTCTATTTATTTATAGGTTGTATTTATAGTATTGTAGTGTTATCTTGGATATGAACTCCTGGCTTTGGAATGGCACCCGATTAGAAGGTGTTCATGTGGTTAGTTTTGGTAGGAAGGTGATGAATTGTTTTTGAAGAGGAGTGTCCAGGGTGATGTGGATTATGGGAACTAACCTATGAGAGGATAATTGTTAGTGATTTGGTTTCATCATCATAGGTTCAATATGATGTGACTCATTTGAGTGCAAGTTCAGTTTTTAGGATTGGGTTTCACAATATTACGTAATAGATGTCTTCAAATGATTCCAAGTAGGTTGGTTCATGAGGAGTGGTGTAAGGGAAGTCATATGGAGGATATTTCACCATTGGTCATTGAAAGGACATTATCCTCATTTTATATGGATTGTTGACTGTATATGTTTTTGTTACATTTGGGATAGGAATGTGCAGTAGTAGGTTTTCAGGTTTGAACTTAGGTGGAGTGAGTTGGTGAGGTCTAATCATTGTATTCAATATTAGAAAGAATGTGGACAATGGAGTTAGATGTTATGGTCTTTGGGAAATGATAAGGATACATTTATGGTGGGAGGAATCTTATCAAAAATAGATTAATGGCCATAATGTTGGAGGGGTTTTGAGTGTGTTAGTGCTCTAGGTATTGAATTGTAGAGGGTTGTCCATCGATGCTTTTGAGGGGAAAGAAGTGTCATGGTGGAGAGTATAGAACTAACTTCAATGATTACAATTTGAGAAATTTAGGATTTTCTTATGTTCTAAGGTGATTTTTTGAATGCCAAAATGGTAATTTCCACTAGGATATGATCTTAGATTAAATTTGTAGCCACTCAATTGGTTCTGAAATAAGGGGATTATCCTAGGGAAGAATTTTGGTGGAATTATGAGATCATTTTATTTTCCTAGAATATTTAATATTTAATTTTCGCAATATTAATAATTCCATAATGTGAGAATGTTTATATCTTTTTAATAATGTATCATATTTTAATTATGACCTTTTGGTTGAGTATATAATTATGGGGCTTTCTTAGGTGAGGTGTAAGCATGTCTTGGGTGAGGGGGCCATGCCCAAGCCCTATTCCATTTTCATTTTAATTTTTTACTTCCCCTTTCGTTCAAGTTTTCCCTTTTGATTCCCTCCATTACATTTGAATTATAGAAAATAGAGACTCTCCTATGCATTTTTAACATTCTACTAAGATATATATAGGGATATAGAGAGGGTAACATTCATGAGGATTCCATCCATGCATGGACCAAAATTCAGTGGCCATATAGAATATATATAGGATTTAATCATCAATATTCTTACCCATGAATCAGTCCATTTATTTAGTTGTTCACTATAATATATATATATATATATTAGATGATTTTTTTTAATACCTTATTTGGGTTTCTGAGTGCCCAATGATGTTTTTTTGGAGTTCTTTTGAATAAGTAGGGGTTTTGGGATGTTGACCATGGGTTTTATTCATTAAAACCTGATCACACAGTCTATAGTTCAAAGAAAACAAACTTTTTTCTTATTTTTGGATGAAGTGTAGAAGGTAAGGGTTATATGATGTCTAATTTCAAGACAATACACCTAGGGGAGACTCGAGGTTTGGTTAGGTACTCGGCCAAACACCCCATGTGGGTGGTATATGGTTGAGTAGGATACATGGACATACCCCATTGAGAGTACACAATGAGAGGAAATATTGAGTACTATGACTAACTCCAAGCATAAAACATGGAAACTACCAATGTGTGGCTTTCATTTTATGTATGATAAGGACAATCTACATACATGGAAAATATATACTAGCTAAGGTTGAGGTACATATCCTTGTGAGGGTGTTGGAGGTACAAGCCATGTGAAAGAGGTGTGTGTGGTGTACTCTCTCTCTCTTGAGTTTTTCTCTCCTATAAACTTATAATGATAAATTTAAGTCTATGTACTATTTTTTGGTGTTTTTTCATTTGATTTATTAATAAGGACCTTAGGGAGAGTAGATTCTGTGGTAACATGGTTTAGTTTCGTTTGAGTTTTGGTTGGGGGATTCCTTTGTCGTTCAATTCTAAAATCCTTCTAAAGGCTGAGTATAGTGTGATGTCTCAGTTAGGGTTGTGAACTTCTTGGTCACCATGGAATTAAGGATTATAAGGGTATTGATTTTAGGTTCTTTAGATAGATTCTAGAAGTCCAGATTTAGCATCAACTTGACTTGGTAATTGTAACGGTTTTAATATGGGTTTATTTGAGAGTTTATTGGATGGAGTTCTTATACAATTTCTTCTGGATTAGTTCATATATAACCTATGAGATGGGTTGGCACTGTGAGGTTCCATGTATCGATAAGTTCCATTTAGTTGATCTTAAAATAGTTTTGGGATGCCTTTTTAAGACTCCCTTATGAGTGAGGTGTTTCTTGAGGATTAAAATGTTGGTGAGGTGTTTCTTGAGGCCTAGTAATGTGTTGGAGAGGATAGATATCATCTCTTATGATGGGAATGACCCAAGGTTTCTATTTTTCTAGAGGATATTTTAGTTCTGTATCCTATTCTTATTTATGTTTAGAGATCCACTGATTGTTCTTTATGCGCTATTGACCTAGAGGTGGTTGGTGCTGGTTCTAAAAGAATTTTATTAGGTGTTTAGTAATTGGCCAACCATATTTTCTATGTCCTGTTTCATGTATTTTTTGTGCCCAAGTTTATGTTATTTAATTTAATAGTACACGATTGGTATATTATTTTATTGGGTCTTATCCTTGATAGTTTTATTTGGATCCAATCTTTCATTAGTTTGATGGTGTTAGGAAGATCTATGGAGCTCATGGGTGAGTGCACCCCATTTCTTGACATGGATCTCTTGGTAAGGGATTGTTATCCATAGTAATGGAGCTCCTAAAACATGGGTGATGTACTATGTATATGGAGATCCTATATTCAAATAGTTCTATATGACTCATGAAACTTTTAGAATTTCAATAGCTATGTCAAGATTGAGGTTCTGTTCACTAGTTTAGATCAAGCTATTGGATTCCTAGAACTCATTAGTGTTCATTGATGTTTTGGAAACCTAGGATGATGTCCGATGGTTTTTATATTAATATTTATTATGTGATAATAACTTTAGTGATCTTTTATAGTATGATGGACACAACTGATTGATTGTGTGGATTAGTGAGCAGTGTGTTTAATGTTCTTCATCACAATGGCTGGATAAGGGTTGATTAATCTCAAATTGCACCTTAGAACCCAATGTTTATTTTTTCCCTTAATTATTTATTTTGTATCTTTATTTTTCTACAATTTTTTGTTTTTCTAGGATTGGAATATCAGTAATGAACAGACATTCATATAAATTTAGATTTTATGTCTACTATTAGGGGTGGCCAACTGAGATTTATTTCTAACCCATATATGGTTAACTCAGTGCTCATGTATAACTTATGTTTTTCTGTTCAATCATACAATACACAATGGAATGGGAAGAGGACTAATCTTACATGATCAAGAAAGACATCCCATATAGAATTTGGTGATTATGCTGGAGCAGTGTGAAAGTTATTAGAGACCACGTTTGAAGTTTGGATTAGGATCAAAATAGAGCATTTTGTAATTTTTTATTTATTTACTCTATTTCTATGTGTGGCCATCCGAATGGGTGATCATTTTTTGGGAATATCATGACTGTGAGTTTGTATTCCACATTTAATTTGATATAAAATTCATTAATTCTAGTTATTTATATTACATGCTATAATGCCTATGGATGTGTATGTGATTGGTTATTTTACAGTATTATAATACTTTGATATGAGGGAATAATGTCCATATAGTATCCTTTTCAGTCCCTCACTTATAGTCAGTAGCCTCTAGTATATGAAGTGGTGAGCTAAAGGAATTGTTGCGAGTTGGATTTCATGTTTGGTTAGGTTAACCTTGGCCAATTTATGACATATAAATTATTCATGCTTTTTATTTATTTTTATTTCTATAAGTCATAGTTTTGGAATATAAGTCAATCTCTTGAAGGAATTTTTATTAGAAAAACCACCATATTTTGGAGGTAAGAAATTAAAATCCACTAGATACTTTTTTTAAGTAATATATCGATTGAAATGTATAAAATGTATAAATAAAACCTAAATTTCATTTCCTAGAAATAAAATATATAAAAAATATAAAGCCAAAGAGTAATATACCTTAAAATTATAAAGAAATATTAATCGGATTCCTGAGGATATAAATATTTTTTCTCTCTCTTGCAAAAACTATGCCTACCAAACCATGAAACTCAACACTAAAAATTAAAAAAGAAAGAAATTATAATACCATTACCTATCCATCAATCATACATAGTTTAGTTCCCTTATTATAATTTATTTATCACCTTCTAGAGTTTTCAACAACTAATTTCGATGAGACAAAATTGAATAAGGTATGTAGAGGGATAATGACTAAGAGATAAAATACCAAAATAGATTTGTGTGAAGAAATTAATGTGGTAAAGAGTGACTTATGGGAATACATTTTTATTGGAATTGGGAGACCCATAAACTATTGGATTATATCTTGGATTAATTATTAGATCAAGATTTAAACATATATTTTCTAAACATTAAATGTTAAATTAATTTTAATAACAAGATAATAAATATTATTTTCTAAAAGTATTGAAAGTATTAACCATTATTACCCTTAACTATAAAAATATTTAAAATCTAAAATGAGTCTATTTTTAACCTATTCATCATAAATGATTCATATTAATGGATAAATTTATATATATGTATCTGATGTTGAAATAGTTATTCACTTTTTAATTGAATCATTAAATAGGGTTATCAATATGTATTTACCTGAAATGTAGTTTTAAATGGATTTAATTTAAAATTTCAATTAAAATATTCTGTTTTTGTATTTTTATAAGATAAAATCTTGTTAAGAATGTTTTATAAGGAAAAGTAGATTATATTAGAGGATATTATATAACAATAATGATACAAATACATTTAATGAAATATTTTATAAATTAGAAGAAGATAAAAAACAATAGAATAATAACAATCATAATTTTTACTCATATAAGGATTGAAGTATAATGAAAACTTTAATATAAAGAAATATTAAAAGGTTTACAAAAGAACATATAATGCAACTAAATCTTGATGGTAGGATATTGTGACGTAGAGTGAGAATAAAGAAGATATGAATATCATGGATTGTTTCTTTGAAAACTATCTTCCAAAAGTGCCATGATTTCCCTTGATATTTTTTTTCTCATTGTCAAAACAGATCAAGGGGGAGGATACAGATGAATATGGGTTCAAAGAGAAATTTTATGGAATCCACTCCACTGGAACCCCTTCTAGTTCGACATTGAAAAGCAGTGACCCCCTAAAGCCTACCTCTAATAAGCCCCATATTGGTGACTAGCACCAAGAGTATAGAAACATAAAATGGTAGACATCAATATTATAATATAAATAAAGAAAAACAATAAGGTAATAACCACCATTAAAAACCATGTAATAAATATGAAATAACTATAAAATCATAATTCATTCTAGTATATAAAAATAAAAAATCCATGGTGATAAATTACTTAGGGAAATCGTAAGAAAATATCTCGACAAAAACTATATCCTCTGAGTTAGCAATTCCCATATATGCCTCTAAAACCCTAATGGATACCTGAAAATAGATTATATATATGTACGGTGATTATGAAATGTATACAGAAGTGGGTCATACCCATGGTCATTCAAGTAAATGTGATAAGAGAATAAAAATGCTCCATTGAATTAAATTCAGAACTAACTTGAACATAAACAGGTAAACTAGTCCACCCCAACCTCAACATGGTTCAATTTCCAAGTAATATAATAAAAGTATTAATATAATATAATTTAATGCTCCCCAAAACCACTTCCCAATTGGTCTTGTATTTATACACAACCCCATCATTATCCATATGTCTTTTATCTAAGGTTGTAGGGTATTATGGAAATCAATTAAATCAACCTCAAACCCTCTTCTAACCATTATTGATCCCAAACATGAATATAATTATATACCATTTCTCAATGGAAAACCATCATCACTAAGAATCAACACTAACAAAGATTCTATCCCTAGGTATCTCCACTAACTGGCCCACCATCTTAATACCTCTCCATCCATTGAGTCATCATCTCTTGGTATTTACAACAACTAAGCCATCATTACATGAAATCACCATTTAATGGTTTTTCATCCCTAGGAATGGCCAAAAACTGAGCCACATTCATTGCTACTAAAGATAGATCATGGAAAGCACATGAAACAGAAGACCCATATTGGGCATTGTCATGAAATTATTACTTAGTTGGGGTAAAAATAAAAATAATATAGAAATAAATGATTATTTAGAGCCTCATACAATACCTATCCAAAGGTACCACATAAAACTGATAAATTATAACCCATAATACTACTAGATCACCTCACTACAACCCCACCAAATTCCACAACTACTAAACACAACACATTACAAAAAATATCCACCCCCAGATTTTTCTAATTAATATAAATATTCAAAAAAAAAATCGATAGAAAAATTTACAAAAAAAATTATATTTATCAATCATTCAACTATATAGTTAACAATAAAAAACTCTAAATAATATATTTTGTTTAATATTAGACATTTCCCATTCACTCAAACCCATTTATCCATAATAAATTAATTAATCAATCAATATATAAATAATTATATCCCCAAATCATTTCATTACATCAAAATAAATTTTTGTTTAATTATTACTGACCTCATCCCATAGATAGCAGAGATTTACAACACATTGTATAGCATAACAACCCAACTAAAAAAACAACGCCATATCTGACTCTTAGGTCATCATATATACTAAATCATTGTACATCTATTACAAAAAAAACAACAACAAAATAATCCACCAAACAACACAATGTATGCAAAAAAAAACCATATCCATATTTTCTCAACATATTTTAAATTATATACTATAGTTTCCCTAACCAAGTTCACTCATAATTAAATGGAATCGATCGTAAACATGGCCTCAAGAAGACCTCCTAGCATGATAGAGGCTATAGACTATCCATGAGTGCCGAGGATGCATCAATAGAGGGAGTATTCCAAAATTTTAGAGTGTAGATCAGTGGTATACACCAATGATAAGAATTGAAAATAATGATAATTAACCAATAGAATAATAATAAAAAATCCATATAAAATGGGGATAAAACCAAGTCAACATCAAATACCAAAATGATGATCATGTCAGGTGATATAAAAAGAGGGTAACATGGTTACATTCATAGATATCATCCTATAAAAATATAAAAATTCTAAAAACTATATCCACTAAAACCGTGAGAATAAGATTGGCAATCTACTCTTCTACTCCATCCTATGTAGTCCATCAAGCATCAATATCTAGTTAGTTACCTTTGTCCCCTACTACATCTGTAAGGTATGTTCACGTATTAACTCGTGACTGGAATAGGAAGTAAGATATACTCAGTACGTCACCACCAATAGTGCTAAGTATAATCCATCTAGTGTATATAAAATTAAGAGTGTTCATGACTAAAAATGTATATAAATATAAGCTATAAACATGTCAGCTATGGTTCAAAAAGGACACCATGGTGAGACTACCTACTTTTCCCTATGTTGGGATATATCTAAACAAGTGACCACATGAAAAGGTCATATATATATATATATAGAAAAGTATTTATGTATATGGTTTATAAGATCAGTCACGTTTGTAGCCATATGTATTAAAACTATTACTATCCTGGACTTAGGGTGTAACTCAGGCGTACATGGATAATACTATGAGTATCATAAACTGTCAAGGGATTCCATTCTTAGGTTCCATGAATCATATGGGTAACCATTCTTGGATATCACATTTAATTGGGCATTTCATGTTTGTATATCAAATTTATATGGGATATTATTCTTGTAAATCACATTTATCTAGGGTTTCCATGACCACATATCACATTTATCTATGGATGTCATTACTTTAAATCATATTTATTTAAGGACTTCATGCTCGTATATCACATATATCTGGGGATGCTATGTATGTATATCACATTTCACCTTAGATGTTATACCCAAGTATCATGAAGAATATATGATGCCAGGCCCAAGTATTACATGGATATGGGACACCTTTCCTGAGTATCACTAGTATATGGAATTCCATACCTATAAATCAATTTTATAAAGAAGTCCTGGTAAATCTTTAATACAATAACAAGGATGAATTAAAATTCATTTTTCGTACCATTTAATTAAGGGTCATGTCCCTTATTATTAGGGGAGTCTTATTAAATGGTCATACAACTCACTTACATTAAATTAATGGTAGTCATTCATTTAGGCGATAGCCCAAGACCACTTAGAAGGTGGGTTGGCTATATAAAAATTTACTAATTCAATGGAATCACATTTAAACACCCAAATGAGTAGAACATGTTGAGGTAGGGTATCTAAAATCTCAAACAAGGGTATATGGGGAATTTATAACATTGATTAAAATTTAGAATATGTAAAACTACAATTTTAAGGCAGTACATGAAATTTAAAACATACAACAAAATAACATATATTATAGAATGACTTGGATTTTGAGAAACATTACTGGACCACCTACCTTCTGGCAGTAGATTACCCCACATTTTTTGTTTTCCATTTAAATGACCTAGAAGAAAAAAATCGTAAAAATAGAAAATTGATATGAAAATATGGCATATTATCTCACACCAAAACAATTCCAAAGGTGAAGCGATAAAAAAAATGGAAGGAAGTGGAGTGAGGATATTTCCAATTGAAATCCAATGGATCCAATGAAAAATTAATAATTTTTTGGATGAATATATAATCACAAATCCTAGGTTTGAGGAATATGGAAGACTACAATGTATGGTAGAGGTATTACACATGAATGGGAAGGAGAAATGAGGAGAAAAAATTAAATGAAGGAAGGGTAGAAATATAATTTCATCATGTTTTAAGAGGTAAATGGTTTGGACACACAGTTTTCTAAACCATGATCCTAAACCAGGCATTATAACATGTTATGTGGCACTAAGGGTGTGAAAATGAGCACATGGTTTAGGAAAAATGTTCCACACATTCTAGGCTACTGGAAATCCTCACATACCCATGTGGACTAAGATATATGGTTAGAACTAATTGTGAGACCGTCTGAAGTTTTTTATAGAACTTGAAAGTTTTAGTCAGAAGTTAGTACTAACCGTGCCCTAATAGTATAGCGTAGTATGTCTTTCCCATATTTGAATCCCTGAGCTCATAACATACCTAAACTCTCTCAAACAACTCATTAGGAACTTAACAAAAATTATAGCATAAAATGATAGTGTTTTTTATATTAAATTAAGTATATATAACTCTATGAAAAATATAAGATGTTACAACCTCCCCTCCATAAGATAGCTCATCCCTATGTTTCTTGTCTAAGGATGATAAGACATCATTTGAGAAACGTTTAGGCCATTGATAATATGAATTGTCCCCTATCTCCAATGTTTTGTCTCATAAATGGACACGAATCTATAGAAACTATACCATAGGATATTACCTAACTTAGAGATCCATCCCATTGAGATCGATTATAGGTACTAGAGGATCCTCAAAGGATTCATCTATCTCAAGATCAATATCCTCATGTTCAAATAAATGTGATGGGTCATAGTAATAATGATGAAGCTTCTATATATGGAAGACAACATTCATGGTCTGATACTTATGATATAAAGAAAATAGATAGGCTACCATCCCAACTAAATCCAAGATCTTGAGTGGCTTGACATAATAAGGTGATATATTACCATATCTCTAAATCTTTATATGACCTTATCATAGAGAAACTCCCATAATGACCAGATTTCCCACATTAAACTCTAAAGGTTGGTGACAATGATCGATATAACACATTCTACATGACTTGGATATATCCATTATATTTTCAATAATTCACACATACTCTGAAGTCTCTTTAGCATGGTGAAGTCCCAGTAGTGCTTCCTCACCTACTTTTAAAAAGAACAGTGGTGAGAGGCACAACCTACCGTATATGTACTCATAAGGATCCATCTAAAAAGTTTTCTAAAAGTTGTTATTATTGGAAAACTCAATGAGTGGAAGTTATTTTTGCAATGAACATTCAAAATAATGTATGCATTCTTGAAGCATGTCCTCTAATTCCCATATTGTATGCTCAGACTAGATGTCAGTCTGGGGGTGATATGCTTTACCCAGAAGCACCTATGAATGTTCTTTCAGCAAACCCTACTATAACCATGATGTAAAATGAGAAACTCTATATTATGTTATAGAAAATGGAACACCATTATTTAATATAGTATCCCAAATGTAAATTCTACCAAGCTTGTATGCTAAAAATGTATCCATGATCCACAGAAAGTGGTTGAACTTCATCAATCTATCAATTATCACCCATAATGGATCGCTAACTCAATAGGATATCAAAAATTCTATTTTTAAATTTATGGTGAAATTTTTCCATTTCCACTCAGGAATAGTCCTAGGATATAAAAGTCTAGCAAGCCATTAGTGCTCCACCTTCACTTACTCACAGGTGGAATATTGTGTGATATAATAAAAAATATCCCCCTTCATACATGGAAAACAATATTGATGATATATATATTGGAACATCTTGGTAAGACCATGGTGTACAACACAAATGGAGTAAATATACTACCTCATAAATTCTTCCCATATTTCTAAAAATACCCAATCATGCCCTTGGAAGTCCAGGATCTCATCCTCACTGATAACCAAACCTGGTAGGGGGGTCCTCACCTAAGACACTCTCTCAGGACTAATCCCACACGATCATAAATATATCTCATATTTATCAAATACATAAGGGAGTATTTAATAATGAAATATAATAGAATATGTTTACTATTACACTTATGAACATCTATGTGCATATCAGAAAATAGAGCACTCAACGACCACTCAGTACTGAAATCTTGGAAGGCTTATGTCTCAGTCTTCATGCTTACGACATTATCTATAGAGTTTTCCAATTTTGAGTGTATAAGAAATATCAATGTATAATGAATACATATATTCTACCCACCAACAATAAATTATATTCAAATCACGTTGTGTGTAAATGTATTTGAGACTTTTTTGGTCCCTATAAATGATAACTCATTCCCTAAATAGATAATGAATCCAACAATAGAGGGCATGAAACAAAACATCCATCTTATGAAATACTAAAAAAATATTATATATTTATTTTAAAATTAAGGTTATTTTTTGATAGATTTTATTTTATGAGATACCCTTTTCACTATGGGTTACAAGCCACAATGATTTTCTTCGATATCATGCACGACACGTAACATCGATCTTTAGTTAACCCTAAAATAATTTCATTTTAATTATGAATGTTATAACCTAGCTAGTAAAATGGAAGGTATGATTAATACTAACTCTTTATGAAATATATATATAAATTTCCTACACAATAAAAAAAATTTATTGTTAAATATTCAAGTTATTTTAAATAAAGTAATTATATACATCAAAATTATATTTTCCTGAGAAATTATTTTCTTGATTTTATATTAAATTGTTATCATTAATTTATGTATTTTCCAGAAAATTTATTTTATATAATTAAATTTATTGTTAAATTGTCATATCAAAATTTACTTATTTTCAAAATTTCTGTTTTCATTGAAAAATACAGATTTTTCAATGAATAGTAAAAAATACTGATTCTTGTAAAACTGTCATTTATATTAAATAAATTAAGAAATTTAAATGTAAAATTTTGTTTTATATTAATCTAAGTATTAATTAGTAATATTTAATACAAATAATTAATTCTTGATCAAATTTATAATTTATTTTAGTATTATATTAATTTTCGGTTTAAAAAACGGGGTTTTTTCTGAAACTGTTTTAAAGTAAATAATGTTTTCCGGTTTAAATTGATTATAATAATCTATATTTGTGAATGGTTTAAATGAAATTTATATAATAAATATTAAAACATTTTCATTTATATTCATATAATGAATATTATTATACATAGTGTTAATATAAAATCATATTGTGCTTGAATAATACACTTCTTGAAAACGTGTTTTTTCATCGCGTTTGCAAGTTTTCGTTTTAAATGAAAATTTTTCTTCTTCTGTGAATTGCAATTTGTAAAATTTATTCCAAATTTTTAATCATAATAATTTATATTATTTAATAATATAAAAGTAATTTTTTACTATAATTAATAGTGGAAATAGTAAAAACTATTTACCGCGACTGAGGTAAAAATGTGTTTACTAGGGGGAGAGGTTCCACTAAAACTATAAGGGTTAAAAATGACCAAAAACATTTAAAAAACCAATTTTATATCCATATTTAGAACTTATGTTTTCTTGGAAAGATAATTTTCAATTTTTGAGCCTTTTGGAATGTGAAAAATGTGGGCACACAATTTGTATTTTCCAAAAATTACATGTGTGCCACTCACATCACCTATAAAATTCTATCCATAACCTCTTATATTTACACTAAAAAAACCTTTCGTTTGAACAATAATTTCCCAAATCAATTCCTTAATTTCCTCCTACCATCCTAGAATCCTTATTTTGGTCATAAATTTAACCTATGATTACATTTGGTGCAATCCAACATATGTTGTATAAAGAAGAGGTAACACCCCTAACAGAGCATTTTATTTTATATATTCCTCCACCAACTAAAATTGTTATTAAACAAAGTTGATATACTAAAAATATCATCTCACATATAATGAGATATTATTATGTTAATTAAATGATCTATATCCACCTAATATTCCCTTAAATGGGAAATGAATTTATCGATCATGTGTGTGGTGAACTACTACCTGACAAACCAACATATCTAATTGTTTCATCACTATTTCACATGGATTATTATGATGATGGTTTTAAATTATATATATATATATATGTATGATATTTTTAACATAATTAAACTTATTTAATTTTGATATATCATATACATTTTTTACTTTCCATTCCATGAGGGATATCATAATGTATGTCATATGTACGGTAGAATACCACCTCACGAAGCAATGCGACTCGTTCTTCACTTATGATTTATGTGAGAGGTAATAATAACAAATAAAATAAATATATGTAATATTTGTGAATTATAAATACTCATTTAAATATAATATAACATAAAAATTCATTCCTTCCAACATGTTATAAAACAATAACATTGCTTGTGTGTATGGAGACCTACCTCCTCATGAACCAAAGTGATGTGTTTTTAATTTCTGTTTTACTTGGATGGTGAAATTGGTAGATAAAATAAATAAATAAATAAATAAATATTATATTTAATCGATATATATATTAAAAAAATAATTATTCTTTAAGGGTGATATATTATTTAACATTCTTACAATCCGTCCATCGAGGAAGTGGAAACAATATTCATATGTACATACGACATACTGTCTCCATGAACAGTGTAATTAATTTATATATAGTACATTAATAGATTACTATAAATACATATTTAATTATTATATATGATATTTATATCATTTATAAAATTATATAATTTATATAAACATGATAAAACTAAAAATTTTTAAAACACCAAACCAAAACATAAATGAAATGATGTAATTTATACCTATAACAAAACATTAAATTGGAACTATTAGAAAATGGGTAAAAATATTTTATAAGTATAAAATCTATGGTATGATATATTTGAATATTTTTATACAATATATTTATGATTAACATATTTTTATTATATAAGAGGCTTGAATGTGTATGGAGGAAGTCAAGAGTTAAGGTTATGGATTTCCATATCACTTTTTTTCATCTATGTGACAAAATCCATATTCACAAACTATTTCTTTAATATGGTGTATATAATTCCCATGAATTTTATTTGTGATAATTTTTCTTAAAATTATAGGTATTAAAATATCCATAGGAGGATCTATATTTCATTGGGTGTACAATTCAATAATTACTAAAGTGCAAGGGATATTGGTCTAAATTTTCCTTTCATGGGACATATTTTATGTTATTCACCTATATTATTTTATAAGGTTTATATACTAACCCATTGATATATAATATCATGAATTTTTTTATTCTTATGATATTTTTTGTCTCATTTAGTATTATTCCATCATCAGGATTTTGATTCAATGTTACCAAACTGGAAACTATATTAGGTTACAATCTCATCATTTATCTAGATTGTTTATGATTATTTTTTTGATGATAAAATATTTTGTTCCATATATAAATAAACACAATAATTTTATTCTCCTCTTTTTATGTCATGAGGATAAATTTTCTCCTTCATTTACCTTTCTTTACATACACAATATTTCAAAAGAATGTTTTTCATAAAAATCCTCTTTATTTATCTCTTCAGATGAAAACACATTTTATTCCACAAATATGTTTTCAAAAAAAAATTCCCTTTTTTTTAAAATTATTCATATTATTATTTAAATATTTTTACCCATGTCTTACTTTTTATTTTATTAAATTAATCCTTATGTAGTTTTTTCAAAAAATTTCATTTTTTATTTTCTAAAATTGTGAAGAGTCTTTGTTTTAATGTGAAAAAATTGTATAGAACCTACAACCATCATGAAAATTATTTTATTTGAAACTCTCTTTATAATATTTCACTATTATTTTTAATGAAAAAGAATTTTTTTATCATTTATAATGTTTTTTAAAAGGGGAAATAAAATTTTCCTCATGAAAAGTTTGAAATGATTTTTATATATTAATTTACGTGTTTTCAGGGTTATTTTAAATTAAATGGATTTATAAAATATTATATGAATTTGTAGTTTAAAAAAGTTAGTTTTAATGAAATGTTATTTTATTTAATAAATATTCCAAGTAATCATTCAAAATCAATTACAATTTATGTTAAAATCTTTTAATATAACCTATGTTGTATTGGGGATGTGATTTAATGACACAATAATTATTGTCTCTCATAATGGTTTTTGTTTATTCTGAAAATAGGTTTATGAAACTAGTATATAATCCATGGGTTATACCATGATAAAATTATTATGAAAATATCTTTTTTTCTATGGTTTATTCCTTGATTAAATGATTAAATGATTATGAAACCTATTTTTTTTCAAAGGCTATATTAAGATGAAATTTATATGAGACAAATTTTTTTTCAAAGGATCTAATATGATGAATGTTTTATGATCTTATAAAACACATACGTATTATTTTCAATTTGTGACAGTGGATATGTTATAACACTGTATGGTAGTTATATTATAACAAAGATTGGTTAGACTTATATATATCTCCAATGCATTGGGTAATGATTTATATTTCTTGAGATAGATATAGATGGAATGGGGAGAGAACCCAGTTTAATAAGGGAAATTGTCCACCATTATGGTCTAGTATGTGAGCCTTGACTACTTTTATGATTTGGGGAGTGAACCCATTAAACTATAATAGACTTATAAATGAACTATGACTATATTGGAAATTATTTTCTATGATTATGTGCATAAAATAATTGTAATGTCCTAGAAATCTGAAATCCCGTCCACATAGGAAATCACAACCCAGTCCACATAGGAAATCTCAACCCAGTCCACACAAGAAATCACAACCCGATCCACACTGGAAAACGAAACCTATTCCAAATAGGAAATCACAACCCAGTCCACACAGGAAATCTCAACCCAGTCCACACAAGAAATCTGAAACCTTTCCACACAGGAAATCACAACCCAGCCATATAGGAAATCTAAACCTAGTCAATATATTAAATCACAACCCGGTCCACACTAGAAAACACAACTCAGTCCACACAGTAAATCATCCACACAGGAAATCACAACCCAGTCCACATAGGAAATCACAACCCACTCCACACAGGAAATAATCCACATAGGAAATCAAACGATGATAAAGTTTTAAAGTCAAGACTCAGATCACAAAGGTATACCTCTTTCTTATAGAGATAGAGATGATCAAATATAGCCACTAATTCATCTAGGCTATTGGACCCA
Source organism: Viscum album (assembly GCA_963277665.1). Taxonomy (NCBI): domain Eukaryota; kingdom Viridiplantae; phylum Streptophyta; class Magnoliopsida; order Santalales; family Viscaceae; genus Viscum; species Viscum album. The sequence goes on along the minus strand of OY728164.1, from coordinate 1,402,768,229 downwards.
CACAGGATACAAGACCAGCCAAGCTGTCGGACCCACATAGGATACAAGACCAACTACTCGGTTGGACCCACACATGATACAAGTACAGAGGTCAATACTGCAAGACCCACACATGATACAACAACAGGAGTCATCGCCATTAAACCCACATAGGATTCGAGTATAGTAACCATCACTGCCAAACCCACGTAGGATCCAAGTATAGTAATCATCGCAGCCGAACCCACGGATGATCCAAGTACATTCATCCTCGCTGCCAAACCCACAGAGGATACAAGTACAGTCGTCCTCTCTAGGCTCAGGGATATGGAGGGAAAGGGAATGGAGTAGCTGCATGCGGTCAAAAAGTCTGACCCCGGGGCTCTAAAAATGATTCGAGGTATGGTATGTGTCTACTATGAGCTGCCCTATCAATAGACATAGATACCAATAATTCCCTTCTTCCACGAATCTTGTCACATACCTAGAGTTTTCAGTTAAGCTACTGAATTGTTCCTCACGTTTGGAGATACCTTTGGAAGGAGACCCAATAATAACACTTACGCCGATGGTGTGATCTGACCCTAGAGGTGAGAGTTTCGGTTGGAACCTCTTGGTGTAAGATTCGAGGCCTTACAAAGTTCATCTGAGTATGGAATGGGAAACCATAGTTCATACACAAATTTATTGTATTAGGAAAAAATGTTGTGGATTATCTATAATGTTGGGAGGAGGTTTTTTCCCTAGTCAGCAAAAACAGAAACCTAGGCAGCACAGGATATACTCATGCTTAGTAGGGTGCGACCGATCACTCTTGAGTCGGCCAGCCTTACCCTCGTGACAGCAAGAGTTTTCAGTTTTTAGTTCCGCCAGGACTACGAATTCGAGATAGTCTATACTCCTGGGAAGGGGAGATTTTTTGAGGAAGAGCTCAGTAGGAGGATAGATATTCAAGTGTTAGGGGTGGCGAGACAGCAACAGACTACGTTTCAAATATCCTTTGTGGGTAGTGAAGGAGTCAGCACGTGTATAACTAGAGATGGTCCAGTTTATGATGGAGAAGGTTTTGATCATCTAAGAGTGGATATAGACTGTACGGTGTAGAATAATGTCCTATGCTAATAGGAGATGAGACCACTGGAGTTTGAGGGTGATGACCATGACCTCTTATAGGTCTCACCTCAACGAGGCTTACGGAGATGTGTCAGAGGAGACAAGTTATCTCCGAGGTTCAACGAACCTTTCTAGGTTCTCAGCAGGGTAGTCAATGTGGTTTACCACTTGAACTTTCCACCTCAGTTGCACCGGGTGCACGATGTCATCCATGTATCTCAGCTGAGGAGATGCGTGCACGACCTAACCATCATCATCGACCACTGGGATCTAAATATCGATGACGAGAAGACATTCAAGGAGATTCTAGAAGAGATTGAGGGTCGATAGAAGCGGTCCTACAAGGATGGTCAATTCCTTTTGTGTTCTTTAGTTGGCAGCACATGAACCTCCAAGAGAGCACATGGGAGCTGGAGGCTCAGTTGTGTGCTTAGTACCTCCTTTAGTTTCCCTAGTTTGTGTTTTAGCTTGACGGGGATGTAAATCCATGAGGTGGCAGTAATTTAAAGTCCCAGAAATTTTAAAGAAATTTTTTTCTTAATTTTTTTGGAATTTTACGAGTACGCAGTTTCTGACAGCACTTGAATCCGAGGCCCGGTGTGCCCGGAATCAATTTTCAAAGTTTAGCTCTGGTATATTCAGTGAATGAACAAGCAGGTTTTTTTACCTTTTGAACCGGTGCCTGGAATTGAAATCCGAGGGCTCCGATGAACTCGAAACACCAGTAATTTCTTAAGGGGATCTTTACCGCAATTGTGTTCGTGTGGGATGAGAAGTTAAAAATTTGGGGGTTAAATGAGAAGTAAATAAAATTGTGTGTTCAATATTATTTTATTATCCATGGAAGTTAAACCCTCCCATGGGAAGTTGTTTGTGGGGCCCACAACCACCCAACTTCCCATGTGTGGTTATGTGGGGAGGTGGGGCCTAGACGAGCCCCAACCTTTCACATTCTATTACTCACTTTTAACTCACCCCTTTTTTAATGGATGAAAACTCCTCTCATTTATTGGAGTGGAGCCTCTCCACCTTCTATCCCTCTCACAACACTTAATATTTTCCAACCATTCAATTAATTAATGAGTTTGAATTTATTTGAATTAGCATGAAAAGTTGTTAAAATGAGGGAAACCTCATTTTAATATTTGGTTGGGAAAATATTGTGTGGGAAATTCTTGGGGAATTTAGAAGAGCACCATTATTCAATCAAATAATGTTCTAGACAAAGAATGCCTCCGATGAAGAATGCCTCCGATGAAGAACACGAAGTCACCGACGACGTGCCTTCTCTTCTTCTTTTTCCATGTTAAGGGAGGATAGACCATCACGGGGAATGTCGCCATCGACGACGAATCTTCCACCAACGTCAAGGGAATCGACACCAATCCTCCATGACGTGTGATCATTACGATGCTTGCCACTTTTCTGTGGCTCGACGATGTGCGATGTCCTTGCGAGGTAGGGATTATCTTTGTTCAAAGTTTTATTTATAAACTTTCGTTGATTATATTTTTGGCCGCTTGTTATCATAATAACTGGAGGAGATCGGACCACACAAACACGGCTGATCCTCCTCCCCATTCCTTGATTGATTTTGCGTTGGTCATTGTGGAGAAGGCAGCACGGTGTCGTTGCACCGCACAGTAAGGAAGAAGACTGCGGCCGGAGCGGGACACAGCGATAGTGCGCGGCGCCGTCACGCCGCGCCGATGATGTCGAAGGAGGTCGCGACCAGGATCGGGCCGCGATGGTGGGACGTGGCGATGTTGTGCCGCACCGGCGATTCAAGGGGGCTGCGGCCGGGACGGGCCGCGGTGGAGGGGAACAGCGCCGTCACGCCGAGCCAATCAGACACGAGCCATGGCCTAAGGCTGTAGTGGTCTTCAAAAGGGCTGCTGGCTGAGCCGGCCGCCGGCGCCATCTGGATGCGGGACTTGAAGGGGTCCCGCGGTAATACATGGTCGGCCATTAAAGCCGGCCGTTCGAAGGGAAGCATTGGGTCATAACACCCCAGTAGTTATTTTGGGTGAACCCCACAAGGTCCGCTGTTCCGCAAACAGGGGGTGGAGGCCCTCAATGCCCCCCCTGCTCGACCAGCGTCAAGCCGTGGCCGACCTCTTAGCTGGGCTGCAGGCCACGCGGGCCGGGCCGGGCCACGCCAGTTGGGCCTGGCCGTGCCATCTGGGCCAGACCCGGACCTGGGTTGGGTCGACCTAGTTCGGGCCTACCCAGGGGGTATTGGGCCGGGTCGGATCGGGCCCAAACCCCCTATTTTCGGAATTTTTTTGTTTAAATGGTCATATCTTGAGCTACATACCTCCAATCGACACACCATCAGTTTCATAGGATTATTTGGATCTATATAGTCGTTTCGGTATATTACACTGAAGGTTTCGGCAAATTTTGGGGATGACCGAGTTGGTTCGAACCCTAAACCAACCAGACCCTCGGAGCAGAAACGCTTATAACATGAGCTCCGGACGTCCGATTGACGTGCCGTCAACTATGTTGGATTCCCATTAATGAGACAGTTCTTTTGGCATAATCAGATTGAGGTTTGGATGCAGTTGGAGTACAAACAAGTTGGTTTTAGCTTAAAAACCAACCAGAATCCTAGAATAGAAAAGCTAATAACTCTTCGACCAAACGTCCATTTGATGAACCGTCAATGGCGTTGGTAATATCATTGAGAAACGGTCCCTTTGAGTATACCCTCTGAGATTTCAGGGTATAGTTAAGATACATTTAGGTTGGTTCGTGCATGAAACCAACCGGGCCCCCGGGACTAAAAGACTAATAACTCACAGACCAGACATCCGATTGACGCGCCGTCTATTGTGTTGATACCTCTTTGACGAGGCATTCCTTTGGGATAATTTTTCGGGAGACTTCGTGGTAGATGATGAATCAAACCCTTGGATCGTGGAGCTGACCCTTCCGAAATTGAGCGTGATGTGTGTGGGAACCCTAGAGCTGACTGCAACTGCAACGATGATGATGACTGTACTTGTATCCTCTGTGGGTTTGGTAGCGAGGAAAACTACACATGGATCCTCCGTGGGTTCAGCAGCGAGGATGACTGTACTTGGATCCTCAGTGGGTTTGGCAGTGATGATGATTGTACATGGATCCTACATGGGTTCAGCAGTGATGGTTACTGTACTGGAATTCTCTGTGAGTTCGATGGCGATGACTACTATTCTTGTATCCTGTGTGGGTCTGGCAGAGTAGCTGGTCTTGTATCCTGTGTGGGTCCAATAACATGGCTGGTCTTGTATCCTGTGTGGGACCAACAGCCTAGATGAATCAGTGGCTATATCTGATCAACTCTATAACTATACGAAAGATGTATACCAGTGTGAGCTGAGTATTGACTTTCAAACTTTATCATCGTGAGATTTTCTGTGTGGACTAGGATGTGATTTACTGTGAGGACTAGGTTTTGATTTTCTATGTGGATGATTTCCTGTGTGAACTGAGTTGTGTTTTCCATTGTTGACTGGGTTGTGATTTTTTGTTTGGACGGGGTTGAGATTTTTTGTGTGGACTAGGTTGGGATTTCATGTGTGGACTGGGTTGAGATTTCATGTGTGGACTGGGTTGAGAATTCATGTGTGGATTGGGTTGTGATTTCTAGTGGGGACTGGGTTGTGATTTCCTATGTGGACTGGGATGAGATTTCATATGTGGAATGGGTTGTGATTTCTTGTGTGGACTGAGTTGTGTTTTCCAGTGTGGACCTGGTTTTGATTTCTTGTGTGGACTGGGTTGATATTTCACGTGTGGACTAGGTTCTGATTTCCTGTGTGGATTGTGTTGAGATTTCTTGTGTGGACTGGGATGTGATTTCCTGTGTGGACAAGGATGTGATTTCTTGTGTGGACCTGGTTCTGATTTCCGGTGTGGACTGGGTTGTGATTTCCCCTGTGGAATGGGCTATACTTGGGCTCGTGCGTTTGAGCTAAACTGGGATTGATGACTTAGGTATATGTATGGGCATATAACTAAGTAGAGTTGGTTGATAGTTCCTGTTTGTATCTTTTCTTTCTGGTAATCCTTGTTGGATTTAGTGAGACCTTGAGGGTCTCGAGGTCCTTACTATGTATCGTTATACTCAACCCTGTACGGGCTTTGACCGCACCTCGTTGTGTTGGATGTAGACGATGGACAGCGCTGACAGAGACTGAGTGTACGAGGACTGGACGGTACCCAGAGGTGGACCTCACGACGATTCATTACCCGAAGGAGGACTTCATGACTAGACGATACTCATAGGAGGTTGGCGGGCGATATTTTTGAGGAGGATATCTGTACCTTCCCTTCAGGTACGATCTGAGGTGGATGACCCAGGAGCAGCTTCTATCTTCCAGCTGAATGTCTTTTCTATTGTACTTTACTTTTCTCAGTTGTACTGTAATTTCAATTGGGTTTGTATACTGGCCCATTTACTTTCCAATACATACCTTTGTACTTAGTTTACTTAGTGTTTACTTTAGCTTGCGTACTCTGTTGTGTTTGTTTTATTATATAAAGGAAATTCCTTCCCATTTTAACGAGATTTACGCCTTTGGTTCAAGTCGCCAGCCCCTGGCCTATGGAAGGCGGGCTTGGGGTTGTCACGTCCCGGGCCCCAAGGATGGGTCGTGACAATAATTCCACATATTATTCCAATTTTATTCTCTAAGGGATCATGTTATTTGATTAGTTTATGATTCATGTACTATGAACCATCAAGATTTATTCCATGTCCTATGATTATGAATTTTATAACGTAGTATTTGGTTTTCAAATGTTATTATCATGTTCTCATACCCTTATTCTCATTTCATGCTTACATGATCATTGATAACTCACTTTCTTTTATTTACTGTGTTTCTAGGATCATAATTTCTAATGTTTCCAATCCATAGGTTACAAATAAAGGTTTTAATTAGGGTTTTTGGTAAAGAGTGAAAAAGTGAATGATCTTTATAGGTGATGTAAAAGATATTTCACCAATTTCTAATATTGAGTACCTAGTCTCCAAATACAATAAAATATTATGGTACTCATGCATGTTTTTATCTAATGTATGGAATATTAATCTAAAAAAGTTGTAATATCTATATATAAAAATCATGCATTTTTATCAATAGAATCAAAGGAATGGTTTAGTTAATCGTTGGATACTTGGACGAGAATAATATAGTGAAATCCCTAGTTACATTTCTAAGTATATGTTTGATAAAAATTATATGGATGTTTCAGAGAATAGGAAAATTTCCTATAATTTTGGTAAATTATAGAGAAAGTGGTTTCTATGAAATTATATCCATGTCTAGAAATTATAAGTTGATCTAGCTCTATTAAGGAGGTACCTAGGGGTAATAACAAAAAAAATAGAACATTTACATGGACTATATCTTCACTTGATGTACAATAAATGGGGTACTTTGTGCATGTCATCTGACACTCCCATGGTATGTTCTTTATAACTTCACAATGTTTTTACCAACCATAGGGAAGGATTTATATAATGACCATTAATGAACTAGGTTAATAATAAGGTGTTTTTGATTGAAAATAAGGTGTTATGATTTAGACATCCTATAAGGGAATTTTCATGATTATATGGTTTCCCATTATAGATATTGCAATTCACACAATGAATTTTGATTTTATTTAATGGATGAAAAAAAGAAGAATTGGATTAATGTTGATTTTGCTAGACAATGTGTCTACGAGAAACCAAATGGGATGATGACAAGAGTAAATTATATTGTGATTATTTTTAATCAACTATAATTATTTATGATTAACAATTTACTCCTTGAACAACTATTTGACAAAACAAAGTGTAAAAGGATAGATTTTATTGACAAATTTGGGGGTATAAAAATGATGGAAATATGATTTAGTTCCTATGTTTCCAGAATGTGGGAATAGTTATCTAGGTTTATGTCTTAGAGGAAGATGAAGAATTTTTATGTTTGGAAAATAAGGATACAAAATAAGTAATTTAAGAGGAAAAATGAAAATTTAGGATAACATAATGTTTGATAAAAATGGTCTCCATAATATTTCATTGATGTTTGAATTTTATAAATTGTTGAAAGTATAGGAATTATGTGAATATATATACTAAAGGGGAAGCACATGAAGAGAATAAACATAGTTTTATGAGTAATGGTTATATTTATGATGATGAAAAAACTACAAATGAAATATTAAAACAAAGATGTGTTAAGGAAAAAGAAGATGAATCCTATTTAATATTGTATGAGGAAATTGTAATGATTAATGTGCTTATGTATTGGGAATAAAATAATTATGTTTTTATCTGTGGTATTTTGGTTATTATAATCATAAAAAATCAATGGATTGTTCCACAGTAGCTTTTATTAGAGATTTAAAATAATATGTTAATTGGTAATAATGGCCTATAAAATTGATTTAATGTCATTGTTATATTTTTATTAAGGCAAGAAAACCATTAATATGTTCCTAATGTAGAGAAAATTGTATTTAGTCTTGGTAACTGGATGATTGAAATGGATAAAGTAAATTTGATAGTATTCATTACCTTTTAAATGAATAACGATTTCATGAAAAAGAGTTTTATTCTATAATTGATAGAGTTTAAAACATTTTTACATTTATGGAACATGTTAAATAATTTTTTATATATTATTTGAAATAATCTATTTTTATTAAGGATTTAGGGAAATTGAAGATATTACCATTTTTCTAGAGAATATATAATCAATGTATTCACATATTTTGTATGTGACCTTATGATATAAATCATATTGTAATGGGGGTTAATTATTTTTCAATTTTTGATATTTAGTGACCTTAATTATCTGTTTTTGGTTTTCAATTTTTGATAAACATGGAGGAGACTTCTTGTTAACTAATAAAGGAATATATTAAGTTGACATTTCGATGTTGTTGGATAATCTGTGCTATACATTTTTTATATAATAACTAGTGATAGAAGGAATGATTTATCATTATTATTTTTGGAATATTTTATACTATTTGTTCTTTCGACATAAAAAATACATCTCTAAAATTAATATATGAGGAATAAATTTCTCAAGGCATAAAAAATGGATGATATTGTGCTTATGAAATGGAATTAAATCAGGTAAGTATATCTTCTCATAAAAATTCTTCAAATTTAATAAAAGGGAATTGAACTAAAATATTATAAATTTATATTAATTTATGATATTTTAATGTTCTTTTCAGCTATCATAGATTTATGTCTTTATGTTCATCAACTTTCTCAAGAACATGTTCTCTGTCACTCTCCATCAGTATTTCGGTGTTAGTTTTCTCTTATATGTCCTTGTTTCACTTCCCATATATGTTCTACTATTTGGTATCCTAGTATGTATTATTTCATATGACCTTATCACATCCATTACAGTATATTTAGGAGGAATTTTTATTATCTCTTTTTATGATGTGGTTATCTAGGAATGAATTTCCAAATGTGAAAAATTTGCCGATGAAGATGAATTTCAAGGGTGGATAAATTTTATGGGTGTAGAATGTGAAAGCTCAAGATATTATGGAATATTTATTTTTAAATTATTATAATGTTCAATATATTTTGTTTTATGAAACTTGTAGTTTAGCTAGTTTTATACACAATTGTGAGTCTTTTTGATATCATGTCAGACCCGCAACACCGAGCTACAATGAAACCTCAAATAATATTATTTTACATTTGAAAATTATAACAGCGACATTAAATAGGTAGGTATGATTAGTTTTAACTAATTTTTAAAAATATATATTAATCTCATATTCAATAAAAATTTATCCAGAGTAACTAATAAATCAATTTTTAGTAATGTAATTATATTCATCAAAAGTGTTTTTTCTTAAAAAATGATTAGTATTACTTATGTGATGAAATATTATAATTAATTTATATGATGTATATAAAATTTATTCGAAAATTTTGAATTAATTTTTAAATAATCATATCAAAATTATCTTGTGGTGAGATTGATGGATTTTGTTTGGAAAAATATTGATTTTTTAGTTAATAGTGAAAAATACAGATTTTTGCAAAACTATCATTTCTATTGAATACATTATGAAATTCAAAAAACAAATTTTTTTAAAGTAAAATAGTAATTATTTATTCATATTTATGATACTTAATTATTTTTCAATTATCATCACATTGTATTTTAGTACAATTTTCTTTCTCATAAAAATGGGTTTTTTAGAAAACTGTTTTAAAGTCCATAATGTTTATCCATTTTAATTATTAACAATAATATATATTAATGAATGCTATGAATGAAATTTAAATATTATATATTAATAAATTTAATTTATATTAAAAAATTTATTATCATTATACATTTATTTTGTATAAAATCAGATTTTTCATGAAAAATACACTTCTCAAAATCTAACATTTTCATCGCATATACTTGTTTTGTTTTAAATTTAATTTTTCCGATTATGTGGTTTTAATTTTCTAAATGGATTTGATATTTTTTTTCTGAATAATTCATATTACTTAATATGGTTGCATTAATTTTTTACCATAATCTATAGTGAAATATGCAAAAACTATTTACCGCAGTAAGGTTAAAAATGGCTTTACAAGTGGTTAAACTAAAGAGATAACTACTTAAAATGGACAAAAACATTTAGAAAAAAAATTGGATGGAATTATTTAGAAATTAACTCTTCTAGTATCGAAAATGGCCCATTTTTATTCCTTTTAATGTGAACAACATGGATAAACCTTTTTCTTGTCAAAATATTACAATTGTACCACTCACCACTGTTATAAAAGGCCACCACCTCTCATCTCCTCTTCACACTTACTAAATATTTTTTAGAGAGTATATATCAAGATAACTTCCTTAATTCACTAATATAATAAAAAAAGGCTTATTATGGTCATACATTCAATGTAATAAACCTTTTGGTGAAATAAAAAATTGGTCTATAGAATAAGAAACACTCATAACTAAGCATTTTATTTTATTTCTTCTCCAATTACATAAATTATAATTAAAACATTATGATGTAATAACACCAATAAATCCCATATATTGAGATATTATTATGTTAATTTAATTAATAAAATCAATCTCATATTCCCCTAAATGCGAAAAGAAATTTTCAATCATCTGTACGATGGACCACCCCCTCATGAACAGACAAACCCGGTTTCAATTATCATTTATCACCAATTTTTATGATGATAGATTTAAATTATATATATATATATTATACTTGTAACATAAATAATATTTTTTAATTATTATATATCATATAAATTTTTAAATTGATATTCCAGGAGGGATAGGATAACGTCGCTCGAATGTACGAGAAACTACTACCTCACGAATCAATGTTATACGTTCTTCACATATGGTTTAATTGGAAGGTAATAAGCATATAATTAATGAATATATGTCATATTAATGAACTAAATTTTCTCTACATCTAATATAACATCTAAATTCTAACCTTCCAATATATTGAAATACAAAATCGTCACTCGTGTGTACGAAAGACTACTGCCTAGTGAACTGACATGATGTGTTTTTCATTTCTATTTTACTTAGATGGTAATAATGATAAATTAAATTAATATATATAACATATATATGATATATGTAATATATATATGAAATCAAAATGTTTTTAAGGGGGTTATATTACTTCACATTCTTTTGTTCCATTCATTAATGAAATGAAAATGATGTTCATTTGTATGTATGACCTACCGTCTGAATGAACAGTGCAATTAATTTCTATCTATATCTCTAAAGGATTACTATAAATTAATATATAATTAATATATTATATATTTATATCATGGTAAACATTCAGAAAATTATATAACCATGATCAATGTAAAGGGACCAGAAACACAAAACCAAAATATACGTGAAAATCAAAGCAAATATTACCCAAAACACAACTTTAGCAATGAAATACTATTAAAAAAGAAAGAAATGGGTATAATTATATAATATATGGTATTATATATTAAAATATTATTATTTAATATATTAATAATTAAATTATATCTATATGAGGGTCAAATGAGTATGAATGAAGTCAATACTTATGGTAAGAGATTTCCCTCTAACTTTTATACTTTTGTGAGTGACATTCTATATTCAACACATATTTATTTTATGTGGTGTATATAATACCTATAAATTTATTTTATGATTATTATATTGATAATTATGGGGATTTATATATCTAATTTAGGATAACTTTTTCATGGTGTTTACAAATCAGTAGTAATTAATGTGATAAGATATTTTTGTCTTAATTTCCACTGCTTGATATATATGATATTTTGTGAGCCTATACTATTTTATGTGGTGTATATACCACCAATTTTAAATTTGATATCATTATTTCATTTATAATTCAATATTTTCAATGTGGTAAAGATTTTATGTTATAATTTCATCATTTATCGATATTTTTTGTGATTATGTATTTGATAATAAAATATTTGGGTCAATATCTCAAGAAACACACAAATTTTATTCTCTTATGGTTATGATATTATATTACATGATTTAACTTTATTTTCCACCCTTTATGTAATCATTTTTTGAAAATAATTTTTTTTCTTCAGAAAATGTCATATTTATTTCTCCCTTGAGTTAAAAAAAATTTATATTCTAAAACCACATTTTATAAAAATATTTTCCAAAATATTTTTACATTTTTTTAAATGATTTATTAAAGGAATTATTACCCATGTATTACTTTTTAATTTTTTTTACAAGGAATCACATTGTCATTAAAAAAAATTATATTTTTAATTTATCAAAAATTTAAATGAATATTTGTTTTAATTTATATGACACTAACTTAATTACCCATATAATGAAAATTAGTTGAATTTAATCTTCATTAAAATGATCTGAAAGTTATTTATGATGAATAATATTTTGAAAATAGTTTTTGTTTTATAAATTATATTTTTCAAAGAAGAATTGATTTTTCACCAATTTTTTTAAATGATTTTAAAGGATATTTTGTATGTATTCATGATTATTTTCAAATAATAGGATTTTGAAATTAATTTTTGATTTAGAAATTAATTTTTTTAAAGTGGAAATAGAATTTATATAAAAAAGGATTTAAATGATTTTTAAATATTCCTTTATAAGTTTTTATATTTATTTTAAAAGACATGAATTTCGAAAATATTTTATGAATATATAATTCTAACAAGTAATTTTCAAATAAAATTTATCTTCCTCCAGAAATATTTCTAGTAATATTTGGAAATAATTTTCTATATAATATTATGTCCTTCTATGTAACCTATGATTTATCGGGGATATGATCTAAGGGAACAATTATTATTCTTTAAATGAATGGTTTATGTTTATGATGACAAGATGATTATGAGAACCATTTCTCTTTTATGAGATATACCAAGATAGAATGTTTTTGAAACCACCTACCCAAGATAAAATATTCAGGAAACCAACTTATTTTTCCTTGTGCTATGATTTGAAGAAATGATGAAATTATAATGAAACCTTTTCACTTTCCAGGAGTTATTCTATGATGAAATGTTTTTGAAACACTTTTCTTTTGTTGGGATATGTTATGATGAATCTTTTACTATCTTGTGGAACCCATACATATTATTTTTAGTATGTGATAATGGTTATGGTATATACAATGATGATGGTTTTTTTATAACCAATAAACGTGGGACCTATAACTCTCTCTGATGAATTGGGTAAATATTTATATCTCATGAGATAGAAAATGATAAAATGGGGAGTTAAACCAATATAGTAAGGGACATTATCCATTATTATGGTATTAGGAGTTAACCATTACTAATATAATGGATTGGGGAGAGAATCCATTCCACTATTATAGACTTTGCAATGAGCCTTGACTAATATGTAAATGATTCTTTCTTCATATGTGTACTCTATAATTACATGGCATGTTCCATTGTTATACTCTTATTGATATAATTATTTGATTACTTTATGATTCAAGTCATATAAACTTCCACAATTTATACAATTTCTCATGATTATGATCTTTGATTTACATGGTATTGTTTTCAAGTTTCAAGATCTGGTTCTCATACCCTTATACTCATGTCATTCTTATGTGATAACTGACATCTGGCATGATTATATTTATAGAGCATCGGATATCAACCTTTACTATGTTTCCATAACATAGGATATGAATAATAGTTTTAGTTAGGGTATGTTTGTGAATATTAATAATTTTGGATATCTTTGTGGGTGATTTTTCAGATCTCTCACCAAATTTGATGATTGTGTACATAGTATCCAAATACACTACTTTATTGTGGTCTTTAATAGTTTTTTAGTTTAATAAATTTAATATTCATTTAAAAATAATGTAATATCTATGTATGAAAATCCTAGGTCTCTCCATAGATTGAGGTCTTAAGTAGGATAACTTCACTCATGTGGTATTACTTGAAAGGACCCATACATTATAAATTGATCTCCCTACATCAAAAATGATATGAGACAAATTACTATGACAATACAACAAACTATACATGTTCCTCTTAGATATAAAAGAATCAAGATCGTTGTTTATGTGAGTCTCCCTTGCATCTATTGAAATGATACCTCACAAGATTCAGATCGTAAGTACTTAACACCCTTCATAGTAAAGCCTAAAAGAAGAATTACTGAGTGAGATAAATCTTGAACGAAAATATTTTAGTTTTTAGCTATCCTCAAGAAACTAAATACTTCAATTTTGTTCTTGGGATGTTTAAAAGAAAAAAAATGATCACCTCATTTGGGTCAATATATTCACTTACCTCTATGACGATATGACCCATGAAGTGAACCATGTCGATCCAAAAGTGGAATTTGGTGAGTATAAGAAATAGCCGGTGCTCTATCAATGTATTTATCATGAAGGAAATATGTTTTTCATTGTCATGTCGAGTACGAGAATACACAAGGATATTTTCAAAGAAGATTACCACAAATGAATCCCAATGTGGGAAGAATTCCTGATTTATTAGATCTATAAATATTAAAAGCATGTTCATGAGACCAAAAAACATATCCAAATTATTTTACATGACATATCTACTAGAAAAAATCAGTATATGATATATATAATGGTTTTTAATTCACATCATGGTAGTCATACCTAAATTAAATTTTTGAGAATCTTGTTTCTACTCAGAGATAATTAAAGTGGTTTTCTAAACATTGTAGTGGATACTAGTTCTTAACCATAAACATGTTCAACTGATTATAATTTCTACAAATCCTGAGGGTCTTGTTCACCTTATTTTTTAATAGAATAAGAAAACCCCATGTTGATGTATTGGATCATATGAAAACCATTTCTTCGAAAACCAATAGATGCCTCTTAAGTTCATGGATATTATTTTGTTCCATCTTATAAGGAGGAATTGACACTGGTTACACTTTTGGCACTAGATCTATCGTGAAAGTCACATCTATTATAGGTGGTAAAATATAAAAGCTGTTAGGGAAGACAACCTTGAATCGATGCACAACAAGAGGATATTCCATACACTATGTTCCTTGATTACTCATAAAGAGACTAGACATTGGGGCGGTTACTCTACTGAACCCATGATGCTCAAATCCATGTCGAATCGCTTATACATCAAATTATCTCTTATGAATGTTGGTACCAACCTTGGGTGACGTGGAAGACACCAACTACTTATAGTAATCAATGTGGGAAATTATAGGGTAGAAAATATTGTATTCCATGTATGACATCAAAACCCATCATCTCAAGGAAAAAGAGGATCCATTAGAGTATTTATCCACCTCTCTCAAGGGGAATCCCAGTATAGGATCGAAACCCCAATGGTGTGTCGAGAGTCATCATTCATAATAGTTCTCTATTTTAAATGCCAATAATTCCACAATTACTCTATATATTAACTAATGTGAATAACCTATATACAATAAGGTTGATACTAAAGTGGTGGCTATTAGAATAGTAAATTTAACTATAGAAGGCCCGATAATATGTTCCTTAGGAGTACGCTGCACTATATAGATATTGCTAGATTTTTCAGCCCTGAGATACAACTTTGATACCTGATAAGGTATTATATAATGGTACTAAATATATATTGCATATTAAACTCATATATGACTACATTCTGTGTTAGAATAGACATTAATACTTCAGCTACCAGACCTCCGAGGTGCTACTGATCTAGTTCTTGTATACAAAGATGATATTTATAAAGACTCGACTTCAAAAAATAACTTATTCTAGTTTTTATGAACTAGAATTCACATTCAAGGATATTTTTAGTTTAGTGTTTTGTAGAATTAAGAAAATATAAAACAAAATTAAACCCATACATTACATGTGGAAGCTTTTTATCAATATCCATTTTACTGAAATGGAAACCCTTTTAAAATAAAAAATGATTTCTTTTCGAGGCATATCTTCAAATATTTCATCATTAAATATTATTTTCCCTTACAAATATTAAAACATTTTAACACTTTTTAAAACATGGGGTGCACAAAAAAATCTTATTAAGGGACATAAAAAATGAAATAAACCATTATTCCATGAATACTAATAAACCCATGAAATCATTTCCAAAAAGTTATACATTTCACCCATCAAAAATAATCTCTTTAGTTTACCACATGAAAAAAAACATCATCTAAAAATTATTTTTAAAAATAATTCGTAATGGTTACATATGTCATAAAATCCTTCATGCTTACATTTACAGTAGCTATCAGGACTACATAGGGAGTAACCATCAAGGATACATTTGGATTACCTTCTGTAGTATATTCCCTTAATATATTAGGACGGACCCTCCTGATTAACTATGTCTAAATACAAATGAATTGGAGAGATATGATGGGGTAACCTTCCCTCGATTTATTATTGGTCTTCCTATACCCATAAACCATGATATATAACATTAATATTATTAGAACACACAAAACAAGAATAAAAGAAAAAGAACATTTCCACTTTGATATAACATTTCATTTTTATAATCTTGCACACTCATAAATGAAAAAAAATTATTTTAAAATAAAAATTTTAACATATAAATGAGTTAAAAAAAATAAAGTTACATGAAAGGGAAAAATTATATTCATTCTTTATATGTTAAAAAAAATTTCAATATTTTGTAAAAATATTTTAAAGAGTATCTTTAAATAGTTTTTTTAAAGGAAATTCCCTTAAAAAGATAATATATTTAATTAATAGAATCAGTTACATGTGTCCAATATAAATCAAACTAAAAAATGTATAAATAAACTATAATAGAATCAAAAGAAATTTTACACATAATATTACCATCACATAATCAATAGAAAAATGATTAACCCCATGAATGATTTTTAAAAATACCCCTTACCTAAACCCATTCAAAAATACCATAAAAAGTGAAAAGGGGGTTTTTATTTATTTTTTAGTAAATAATTATCATGGATGAAACCAACATGAAAATTTTCCCCACAGTGAAAATGTTATTGTTACAATAAACATTAAAAAATGGACATTTCTTTTTAAGACTTGTAAAGAAAGTAAAATTCCCTATATAGAAATCAAAAAATAATAATTTTTAAAAAACATTTAATGAAATTGAAAATATAAATAAAGTTTATTTTATAATCATTATATATATATATACATAAATATATAAAATAATATCATGAATAATGACATGGAAGAAATGATTTGATAATTTCATCTTTAAACATTTGAGGAGTACCGTACCACTTTGAACCTTTAAATAATAATATCAATGAATGAATACATTTATAAAAAATTTAAATATAAAAATAGAAGATAAAATATTGATATAAATGTCCAAATATTTGTATATACACCTTAAAAAATAATAATGGTGCATATGATCAAGATGTTTCTGAACGAAAAGAGATTAAGATACACTCCTTACCCTTGAGTCTGAATCATCATGTAAAATCCTTATATTCATGAATAATACAAATAGGTTAATTTTTAAATTTATTTAATTTTTTTTAAAATTTAATTACACCTTTTATACCACTTATTACCATGTAAAGGCAATTTCTTAATAATATAAGTTTATATCAGTTGTTTTGATGATATTCGGTACTTGAGTTCAACATGAATTTGATAATTCGAATATGGTTGAAGAAGTCATTGTTAAATCATCTCCATAATTATATTAATGAAATAATAATCATAATTATAAATCAATAATAGTTTTAAATCCAATCATTAAATTTTGTTATTAAAACTATACAACATTACAACCATGGAGACAGTAAGTTATACGAATGCATGAGTAATAATTTAGTTTTACTGGGATAATTATTGAATGATGGTAAATATAAATAACAATTTATATAAGTATAGTAATATAAATAATATAAAATTAATTATTTAAATATACTTATATATATATCTCATTCATGTGATGTGGTGATGAAAAACAGATCACATTGATTTTTGATGGTGATAGTTCACATGAATGCATGAACAACGTTATCATATTAATTTTCATGGAATAGTAAGAAAATAAATGATATATTATATTTTTTTAATGAAAAATTTTTCAGGAATATATTATGTATTTATTAATTCCATTATTATAACTAGTACTAAGTGACAGTGATGGGAATGAATTATATCGGTTCTGGGATGTGATAGTTCACTCTAACGCATGAACAAATAAATATTTTTCCGTTTGACTGAAAATGATATGTATATATGTGATGATATTTACATAATATAAAATTATAATATTTAGGATATTTAATTTAATATTTAATAATGTTTTAAGAAGATTTGAAGGAACTTTAAGAAGAAACAATACAAAAACTATTATTTGAAAATGATACCTTTTCTTCTGACAATCTCCCTTGATTAACATCTTAGAACATCTAAGGAGTGTGTTATTACTTAAGTAAGAGATAAATAATGTGGAGAATAACTATTTTAAAAGATTTGGGTAGATCTTCAAAGAACCAAATAGGATTTTAGGTGATAATAAAAGAGAAGAATATATTCCATTTTATAAGAGAGGGGAGGGGTACTATTAGAAATCTATCAAAACTTAAATTAATATAAATTAATTTTATTATAAAAATGGAAAAAATATATTAATTTATAATATTTAAGAAATTTTAATTTAAATAATTTCATCCAATAAAAAGTATACATGTTTTGATTAACTTTTAATCCATATAATTTTTTTAACACTTATTTATTCTTACCCTGATATAATGCAATTTAAATTTTTAGGGTTAATATAATTACTATAAAATAATAAAAGATAAAAAATGAGTAATTTATGAATCTTCTAGATATAAAATAACAATTTTTTATATTATTATATTTTTATGAATTTTATATCATTTAATCAGATATTATTTATTGTAAAGTATCATTGATGCCAATTTTCACACAATTAATTATTTGAATTTATAAAAATATCATAGAAACATGATATTGTCAAAATATATATATTAAAACATAAATAAATTGTCAATTTCCTCCATAAAATTCATGAATGTAATCAATTATTGCAGGTTATATTTATTTTAGTATTATTTATCTCATTTATTTGATTCATTTATTAATTGAATAATTACCACATCATCATTGTGTCACCATTTAATTTTATTATATCATTCCAAAAAATTTAAATATATTACCATGATGTATATAATAATTTAATATTTTAAATGGATATTTATATTTGAACATATCTCTTATATATCCCATATTAAAAATATTTCTCTTGTTAAAAACAGAAGAATGATAAAATTCATTTCCTTTTATTAGAATATTATAATGATTATATTATCATCCAAAAGGCCATAAATGGTCTCATAACTGATAATTTATATATTAAGGATGAAAATTACACATCCAAAAAAATTATGACATGTTTTAGGGAAATATTATAATATATATTACATTATTTATATCTTTAATTACCCAAATTCTTCTAAAATGTGTTAATAAAAAAATAATAATGTTTCTATTTATAAGGAAAAAATAAAAGGAAAATATTTAAATATTTTTAGATATTGATTAAAAATTTTGAATCAAATTTCCAAAATTTTAAACATATAAATTGTAGTAATAAAATTAAAATTAATATTGGGGATAGAACAATAAAATGAGTTTTTTAAAAGTAAAAACCATCAAAAGGTTGAAAGGTTATTATATCCAATTTCAATGTGAAAGTGATTACAATGGAATAAATTGGATTAAATGATAAAAAATAATCTTATTGTATTTTGAAACAAATAATAAATATAATTTATAAATATAATTTATATAGAAGAAAAAGTTGTTTTCAATTAAAATGTAGTACCTTTCTTGAATATTTATCAAAACATGAAACTTATCCTAAAAATACCGAAAATTCAACCATAGTAAATTATGATACTTTTACTTAAAATATTAATTTTATTATTTCAAATAGAGTTTATAAATGTTTCAAAAACATGATTTAAAACTGGTGCACCACCAAATGGTGGCAAAACCACATTTTTAGAAAAATACTCCATTTATCCGTAAAATTTAATTTGTTCTCATATCATGTATATAAATCATAAAATATGAATTTTAAACAAAATAATTTAAATTATATATGTATATATTGCATTAATATAATACAACAAGAGTTATTTCATTATTTTATAAACATATATATTTTTATTTAAATAGTTATTCTGAAAAATAATTACTTTTATTTTAAAAGGGGTTTACATTCATTTATAAATAATTATTCACTAAATAAATAATAAATAATATATATATATATATGTAAACCATATTTTCATATTTTATTTAAATCCATTTATACCAGCCATTCTGATTACTAGTATATAACAACAACAATTAAATAATAATATTTACATTCTCTCTTAAGATTGATGTGGCATATCATATATGCTATAGAACATAATATTTTTTTTAGTACTAAGGATGTCAATTTATCACCGATTTGAAAAATTGAATCCTTTCAATTTCAACAGGGGATTGGAAATAAGGGTTTGACTTTTCAAAATACTTTTTTTTTTAAATACAACATTGAAAAAATGATTAATAAAAAATCCACTATAAAATAAGGAAAGGGAAGTACGTAGGTCACATGAGATAACTCGTACTTGGTTTCAATGTAGGAAAACATGGACATGGAATAAAAAACTACAATCTTTTGATAAAGAGTGATTGATAACATGGTCCAGAGAACGTTATCAAACACAAAACCATAAATCTGTGATGAGCTAAAAGGACATTTAATTCTTAGTATGAAAATTAGACAAATAATATTTTTATGACCCTTTTCATAGATTTGGGAAATTCATTTACATACTATTTCATGAACATAAATAAATATACTTTTATGAAATGTTTAGTTTACTCCTTTAATAAATTTCCACCACAAAATCATATTTTTATCCAAATAATGTGTATTGATGATGAAATTTTCAAGCTTGAAATACTAGAATCAACTTCTAGAGAATCAGATAATCCATAAAATATTAACTATATATTTCACTTTTATTTAAACATTAACAAAAAAATTGTTAGGATAATATAAACTAGTTACCCACAAAGAGTAAACCATTTTATAATGAAAAACTGATTTTCATCTCCAACATTCAACAGTAATACCAAAATATTAGGATAAACCATTCAAAAAATAACTAACCATAAAATTAATAAAAATAATTCAAATCTAATATTGAAACCCAAAATTCAAGATAATTTGATAATATAGACATTTAAGTTAAATTTTAATAATTATCTCAAAATAATATCAATTATTCTTGAACTCTCATACCAATAAGTATTTTCCCTAGTAATCATCAAAAATATGACAAAGTCCTCAAACATAAACATGAAATGTTTTAACCTCAAAGGTTACATCATACCTATCATCTATCACCACAAAAATTAATAACCCATTATTACCTCAAAAAATGATTCCTCCATAAAGGATTTTTCCAAAAATACATTTATTCTCCTAAATATTTCATATCTTAAAGCCTAAAAAGTATTAATAAGACATTAAACATATGTTCAAGTTGAAAATTATAAACTCATGATGATATCAATAAATCATATGAAAAAATAAGAATCTCCAACGTTGTCTAAAGCATCCTTTCATACAAAATACATGGATCCAACCTTAAAAATAACTTATTCTAGTGTTTTTGAACTAGAATTTAGATTCGAGGATATATTATGTTTATAGTTTTAGATAATTAGTAAAATATTTTATAATTTATAACCAAAAATCAAAAATGGAAACTGATTATCAGTATCATTTTTTTCAGTAAAGGGAACCCTTTTAAAATAAAAATGGATTAATTTTTGAGAAACATATTTAAATATTTCATAATCACATGCTATTTTCCCTTAATAGTTTTAAGAGATATGTTTTTTAAAAAAAATAGGATGATCACAAAAAAATCATTAAGGGTCATAGAAAATGAAAAAAATAATTAGTCTATGATTGCTAACAAACCCATGAAATCTGTTTCACAAAGTTATACTTTTCATCCATAAAACGTAAGATCATTTTCTTACCACATGAAAACATAAACTTTCTATAAAATTACTTAGAAAGAAAATAAGAAAGGTAACTTGTGGAATCAAATTCATATCACTCTTACATTTACAGTATCTATGAATACTACATATGGACTAACCATCATTGTTACATTTGGAAATACCACCTCAATATATTCAATGAATCTCTTAGGAGAAACACTATTAATTAACTCTTAATTACTACCCAATGCATTGGAGTGATATCATGGGCTCACCCACCCTTGGTTTATCATGAAATCACCCATATTAATAAAAAATTTCCTATAACTATAATATAATCATAATACATTAAAAATCATAAAATAAAAATAAAATTTCCACTTTCAAATCACATTTTATTTTTACAAAGTCACACACATATAAATAAATTTAATTTAATTGAAAATAAAATTATAGAATTATAAATGAACCATAAAAACAATAAAGAGACATCTAAGTGATGAATTCCATTCATTCTTTACACATTAAAAAATATTCCGTTAATATTTAGTGAAAATATCTAAAAGAGTTACATTAAAAGTTTTATAAAAAAGTAAGTCCCTTACAAAGATCATATATTAATTTAAATGAATAAGTTATCTATATCCACTATAAATCCATAAAAAACAAGTAGAAACCCAATATAAGATAATAAAAAACTATTTCACACATAACATTACCATCACATAATCAATGGAAAATAATTTTAATCTAACTAATGGAAATTGAGTTCATAAATACCGTACCCAAATCCATTTAAAAAACCTAAAATTGGAAAAGGGATTTCTTTTTATTTTTTAAAAAATGAAAACTTATAGAGGAATTCATGTATAAAAAAATGTTGTAATGGACTAGAAGTTCTCATTACCATATATGTTAAAAATAACCTTCCTTTTGGTCCTTTGTAAGGAATATAAAACGATCCATATAGAAAAAAAATAAAAGGATTCATTTTTACATTTTTTTAAAATAATTAAAAATAGAAGTAAAATTATATTTACAATCAATTTAAATCTATATAAATAAATATGAAAAATAATACTTTGAATACTAACATGGAGAAAAATATTTGATAATTAAATATTTAATCATCCAATATGTCCCATACCACTTTAGACATTTAAAACATAATATCCAGAAAGTAATAAAATTATAAAAAATAAACATATAAATAGTACAAATAAAATATGGATAATAAATTTAATTGTATTTTTATAACACCTTATAATATAATAAAGGTGCATATCTTCAAGAATCGTCTCAATGAAAAGTGATTAAGAAAAAATAACAAACCATGAGTTCGAATCGTCACATACAATCCTTATATTCCTGAATAATAAACATAGTTTTATTGTTTACCTAAATTAAAAACATTTAAAAGTTTATTATTATTTTTATATCACTTATTACTATCTTATAAAAATTACTTAATTATTTAAGTTCGCATCGAATGTTTTGATGATATTCAGAATATGAGTCCAAAATGACTTCGGTAAGCTCAATATAGTAAAAGTTGCCATTATTTCATAAAATCCCATATAATATACAGTAAATAATAATCATATTTATAAATAAATCATACTTACAAATCCATTCTCAAAATATGGGTAGGAAAAATGAACTCCGTTATAACCGTGGAGATAGTAAGCTATATGTACGCATGAGTAACATTTTCAATTTATAAAAATCATTATGGAAAGAAGGTAACTATTAATTTATCTTTTATGAATGAAAATAAAATAATTAATATGATATTAATTATTTAAATATACTTATATATATCATTCATGTGATGGGGTTTTGAAAAAAAAAATCAAATTGCGTCAATGAGGCAATAACTCACACGTATGAACGATTGATGTTATCATTTTTATGTGCATGGAAAGGTAAGAATATTAATTATATATTACTTTTTTATGATGATAAATATTTATTTAACATTTTATATAATTTTTAATTATGTTATTATAAACATTATTGATATACGTAAATGAAAACGAATTATATCAATTCGTGGAGGTAATAGTTTACACGTATGCACGAATAAATTATTATTTTTCCATTTGATGAAAAATGATATGGATATAGTTGATGATATTAAAATAATAACATCTAATTATATTAAGGATACTTTATTTATTATTTCATCATGGTTGAAGAATATTTTGAGGCCCCTGCTTGGCAACAAAAAGACCATAGATCAAATCTGTATAGGGGATGAATTCCCGAGTACTGTAGCAGCATTGTAGCAGAGTAATGCAACAGTACTATAGAAGCGGCGACACTGTAGTAGTGGAGGGTACTGTAGTAGGAACTATAGTGGTTGAGGTACAGTAGCAGGTACTGTAGCAGTATGGGTACTATAGTTGTAGTATTCACCGGAGGGCTATTTGGGACAAAAAATGGATTTCAGGCCTCGTATTCAGACCACTTGGTTTTGGGACTTAGGGCTATGTAATGGGTCTCCCTTTAAACCATTAGAAAGAGGTAAATTCTTTAAATAATAAATGAGTCTTTGGCCCAAACCTTTTAAAAATAAAAGACACCTTAAAACCTCTAACAAGGATGTTCTGACCAAAATAAGAGCTCTAGAATTAGTGGATGAATTCTTGGAAGTCATTTGGGAATATATTGGCTAAAATGGATAGGTTTTCAAGTGTGAAGAAAATAAAATAATTAGTCCCCTTTTATAGGATATGGGAGGGGCACTCTTGAAGATATTCAAAATTTTAAATTAATATAAAATATATTTATAATTAAAATTTATAAAAACTTATTAATTTAGAATATTGGAAGATCTTGGTTCAAAAAAGTTCACCCCATAAAAAATATATATATTTTTGGAAACTTTTTAAATCCTTTTCATTTTGTTTCAACCCACATCAATTCTTACTGTGATATCATGTAATTAACACTTCGAGGGTTACTATGATTATAATAAAATACAAAATGACTAAAAAACGAGTCATTAATGATATATTTAAAATTAGAAAAATCATTTATTAAAAGCATACATTTTTTTAATTTTTTATCATTTAATAAAATAATATTTATCTTAAACTATCATTAATGTCAATTTCGACACTATTCAATATTTTAATTTCTAAAAAAATAATAAAATATTTATTCCTTAAAAATAACTCTATTTAACCATCCCAAAAATGTAAAATTCACCCATAAAATTATTTTATGAAATAAATAAATTCAAATTATATTTATTTTAATTTTATTAGTATCATTTATTTGATTCTTTTATTAATTAATCTAATACTGCTTCATCATTTCATCACAATTTAATTTAATAATTTTATCCATAAAATTATAAATAAATTACTATTATGTAACTAATCATTCTAGATTTAAAAATATTATTTACAGTGGAACATATCTCTTATATAAACCCACACAAAAAATATTTCTCTTGTTACAAACAAAAGAATGAAACAATTGACTTTCCATTGAATATAATACTATAAAGGTAATATTATCATCGAAAATTCCATCAATGGTCTCATAACTGATTATTTATTGATAGTGATAAAAAATACCCATCCACTTAAATTTTTACAAGTTTTGGGGTAATTTTTTAATAATTATAATATTATTTGTAACCTTAATTACTCAAATTACCCTTAACTGTAGTAATAAAAGATATTAACGTTACTATTCAAAATGTCAAAAAATAGTAGGATTTTTTTTTTCATAATCTAGAACTAGTGATTCAAAATATTTAATCCAATTTTAAATATTCAAAACAATTAAGTTTCATAAATTAAATTATAATTAATCATGTTAACAGAAACAGAAAAAAGTATTTTAAAAGTAAAAACCATGCAAATATTGAAATATTTTTATATCTAATTTCAACATACAATTGATTCCAAAGACCTATATTGAATTAAATTATAAAAAATAATATTAGTATACTTTAAAATAAATATAAAATATAATTTAATACTATAAATTATTAAATGAATATTTTATTTTCAATTAAAATATATTAGTTTTTTCACTATTAATCAAAAACATAAAACTTATCAGAAAAATTAAAAAAATCCAAAAAAGTGTATTTTGATTCTCCAATTTCAAATAATAATAATTATTTTTCAAATAAAATTTATTAAATAGTGAAAAATTGATTTAAAAAATGTGCACCATCAAAAGGAGAGAAAACTGCCTTTTTGAGAAATAAACCTGCCAATAAAATTTAATTTGTTATTATATCATGTCTAGAAAACATAAAAGATTATTTTCAAACAATATATTTACTATTTTATTTATATATTTCACTAATATAATCCATCAAGATTGATTTTATTATTTTATCAACACAATTGTTTTCATTGAAAAAGTTCATCAGAAGAACACTTTCTTTTATTTCAAATTTATGTTACATTTATTTATATTTAATTGCTCACCAAAAAATTAATTATATATTCATTTTTATAGAATATTTTTGAATTTCATTTAATACTATTCTTACCCTCTATTCTGATGTGTAGGTTATAATGGTAACATTTAAATAATAATATTTAGATGTTCACATAAGATCAATGGGACATATCATTTATACTATCGAACATAGTTTATATTTTTTTTAAAATATGGGATGCTACAATATAGATCCTATCCCAAACGGAATAGAGGGTAAACCCTTTAAATTTTATTAAGATTCCCTAAACATTCAAAAACTCGTCATTCAACAGGATATTTGGGGCACTGGGGCTTAGTATGACATAGCTTTCTATAATGGTGGCACACTACATAACTATTAGTAAGTGTCACCTTGCTTCATATACGCCCTCTGTGTTGACAAAAAAAAAAATCCTACCACTCAAAGAACCACATACCTTTCTCATAATGGAAAAAACCTAGCCCACACATTAATCCTTCCTAAGACCCCTCATATAGATGAGGTTATGATTAACTATCTTTGAAATATTGGTCAACTGAAAGACATTCACTAGTTATCGTATGGTGCATACAAGACTATCCTTGAATCAACTCAATGTCATCAACTCATCATGAGTAAGATCCTTTAAAATCACTAAATATTAGTAAAATGATCTGAATATTCCATTATAGACATAGTACCCCAATTTTGATGAATAAAATCTCTTGAATGATACACTATCTATATTTGAGGGACGATGTAATCATAAAAGGCCATCTGGTAGTCCATGCAAACCATACATTGATGATGGCCATCATGGGTAATCACATCCCACCAATTATTGGAGGAATCACAAAGAAAATGAGTAAAAATATTGACCCTAATCTCTGGAGGCATCACTATATTATCAAATATAGAAAAATTGGTCTCAATCTTTGATTCAGTATCACGGGGAGAGACCATCCCATGAGAAGGTATGTAGATGATTCTCCTGGCATTCTCACCTCAACACTTCCATAGAAGGGGTAGGTCACAATATTATTTTCATAAAATACTAAAACCATATTATGATCTATCAAATTGAGCATCAACACCCATTTACGGATTAATAGGTGGTTCATCAAGTGGAACTACAAGAGTAAATTCTAGTGGCTTAGAGACCACCACATTTGGAGAATGATTGTCAAAAACTTCTAGGAACCCAACTCAAGGATTTCAGGCTGTAATAAATACATAATTTCTAAATTCACGACTCAGAAATGATTCAACAACATATGAGATCAATGATAATAGAAAATGATAGGTATATAGCCTTTCGAAAATCTAGTGACACCTAGCTTCATTCTCCTAAATATATATCTTAGTGGTAAGGAACATTACAGAGGATACAAGAGACACTAAAAACTACCCACTACTTAGGTATGGTTGGGGTAAATGTTCCACATCCCATAATATTTGTTCCAGTATTTGGAGATTCAATTTCAAGGTGTAATGGAAAACACCATTTACCTTGCAATTAGAATCCCTATTTAATATAGACCATTTCATTTAAGAGTTTAAATTCATTTCAGTTTGAACTCATTTATATGTATAGTGATATAAACATCTAGTTAGATGAATAACCATTACAAATTTATTGAGGCCCATAACATGACATCCAGATTTTTTCTATAGAAACACAATGTTTGATAGAAAACAAGACACACTACATCAAGATAAAATAAACAAATAAATATTATTATTTAAATCTGACCATCATAAAATAACTATTAAATTCATGGGTATGAATAGGTATAAATAACATATGAAATAAATATAATTTCTGATCTCAATATTAATTTACTTTCTAATTATTATAAAAAATAATTTTTTAAAATAATTTGTATCTTCATAAATACATTTTCATCAAAAATGGGTTTTCTAGGTTTTGTTGAATGAATATTTTAATTAATTTATTAATATTTAATAAAATGGATTTGAAAATATTAATTTATTTTTTTTGGTAAAACATTTTAAATCTATCATAGAATACATATTTTAATAACTTTTTGAAACTATTAGTTTATTAGTGAATAATGAGAAATACTAATTTTATTTTGAAAATTGTGTTATATTTACATCATAAAATTATTTTTTAATAGATTTAATATTTAATTAGTTAATTTTAATTTTATAATAATATAATTATGCTTATTTGAAATTTATTTTATACTTAAATTCTGTATAAAAAACTTCTTTTTTTTTAAATGTCTTTTTATGTAATGCCCCGAACCCAGTTACCCAGAGTCAGTGCATTATTACAAAACATTGGCATGATCACAAAAGATCAAGTCTCAAAATACTGATTAGTTTAGTAGCCTTGGAATCAATAAATACATTCATAAAGTTTACATTATATCATAAAATGAAAACTACAACAACAAAGTCTCCATAGTCCACACTCATATCCTCTCATACTATCCATGCAGATCATTAATAATATACTTCTTCACATCCTTGAAAAAAATAAAACATATAAAGGGGTGATCTCAGATGCCCAGTAAGGATAACAATATAGCATAAACTTTCATAAATAATCATAAACATTTAAGGGAATGTAGAACTAAAACAAAAGCCTTTTAAACATGATCTTCAGCATGATATGGCATAAATAAAATGAAATAATTCCATTTATATATTAAAATGGATATTCTACTAGTCTAATAATCACATTCAATATCAATAACCACTTTAATAATAATGGAATGCATAATTCCAAACTATCATAAACACATAGTCAAGGCCTTGTGCCAAGACTACAAATTAGATTTTGTCAAGGCCTTGTGATAAGACACTAGTTTGTCTCATGAGAGGTACCGATGCATCGAGAAGCTGTAGTGGGCTCCACTCGTCATGTACTATGTCCAATTCGTTCCTCATATGAAAATTTTGAAACATAACATAAACATTCGTATTAAAACTAGTATATGAAATGTCAATACTTAATCCAAAAACCATGAATAGTATAAAAATAGCACATCCACAGTCAAACATAACTCATTCAATACAATATTGAAGATTGTATTGTATTAGATTAACCTCAATTGAGAATATTGATTTATATTGAAATAGATGAAAATAATCATCAAAGCTATTAAAGAAAATTTCCCCTTTTTTCATGAAAACATATTAAAGTCACAATATTTGTCAAGAAGCTGTTTAAAATAGATTTTTGAATCAAAGAGTCCCATACCACATTGAAACATTTAAAATTAATTTTTAATTTTAAAACTTTAATGTAAATATAAATAAATCCTTAAAACCATTTTTAAAACATGGACATTGATGAGAAATATTAAGAATAATAAATCATTAAAACATTCTAAAATGATATTTTAGTTATAGTTCCTAGCCAAAATAGAGACACTTGAATTCAAATAATATAAGTTATAAATACTTTTTAATATCATGAGAATAAAGGGATTCATGATATACTAGGTCAACGTACATTATATACACCATATAAAATTGATTTGGTGTATAACAACAAATGAGTCTCAATGGAATGTAAATTGAGATGAAATCTCTCAAAAAGGAGTATCCTTAGGTTAAGGATAAATCAATGACATAATTATATGTGAAAAATATAAATACACACAATATAGTTGGATATTCAGTGTAAAACAATAAAAGGACATTCAAACATATTCTTGTAAAAACAATACAAATGAATTGGATATTTAACTCAAAAAATCAAGGTTGAGTTAAAATTACTCTTATCAAGTTCATATAGATGACTTGAGAATTTATCAATGGAGTGATTATGTGTATCAAAGGTATACCCATAGAAGGTGGAGTAGAAATTATGACATAAACAAATGAATAGTGATTCCAAACATAATCTAGGAGTCAAATAATCACCGAATTATGCGTAAAGCCGAATGAGTGGAAATTGAGATTTCAAATTCCCTTATTGATTTGGTAACTTATGAAACATACACCCATGAAATATGGATCATAAAATGATGATGTAAATATCCATGAATTAATGTATATTACACAATGAATACAATCATGGGAAGTACACACACCACAAGAAATAAATAATTGGTGAACAATTTAAATCTCACGGAATTAAAAGTGTGATAAGAAACCCCTTACTTTTTACTTTTTCCTTGGCCAAGGGTAGTTTATCCTCCTTTATAATGGTAAAATAATTTTTATTAAAATATAAAAGATCATATATATTAATATGATATCATATATGATCTTTTAACATTGCTTTGTTAAAAATATCTTAGTATTATTATCATTTCGGGTGTTAACTTACTCATTTTATTTTATATGTTTTGTTACATAAGTAATTTTTGTTATTGGTAGGTAGTATATATTCATATAAATAATGATATAAAGTCCTTAAAAATTATTTTTAATCAAAAAATGTGAATTAAAATTGAATGGATATGATGGAGAATGAATATCATCGCGTTCTTGGAGACGGTAGTCCGTACGTATGCACGGGGGATAATATCATTCTTATGATATTAAAATAATATATGATTGGATGGTATATCATATATACAAAATAATTATATTGTTATATTTATTATTTACATGAATTACACATGATTATTATGCCTATCCAAATAATAATTTATTGAATAATAATTACACCACGACGTTGAGACGGTAGGCCGTACATACGCATGTATGGTGACATGCCATTAAAAGAAAATATATAATACTTAATATGGTTGTAAAATATTTATAATAACATTAAAATATATATAAGATACTATAGTTATTATTTTAGAATGGAAATAACAAAGAAAGAAGAAGTTGAAAGTGGTGATTTCAGGTTTTGCCCCTAGGTACATCTGTTCCAGAGCCACCTCTACCTGCTTGTATTCCGACAGGGATTTATTTCTTGGAAAACTCACAAAATCTATACAATACAAAAATTCTAGGAAGTTCTTCTATACTAATCCTCAAAGTCTATCTTAGGTCTATGTGCTCTAATCAGAGTTTATCTAAATCTAGTTTCCATGGTTTGTACTATCTTTCTCTGAAACCAACTGTAATGCCCCAACTGCAGTTACCCAAAGTCAGTGTATTATTAAATAACATTGACATGATCACAAAAGATCATGTCTCAAAAGACCAATTAGTTTAGTAGCCATGGAATCACTAGATACATTCATAAAGTTTACATTACAAAATAAAATGAAAACTACAACAACATAGTCTCCATAGTCCACACTCATATCCCCTCATACTATCCCAACAGGTCATTCATAAAATTTTTCTTCACATCCTGTGAAAAATAAAACATAGAATGGGGTGAGATCAGATGCCCAGTAAGGATAACAATATAGAAGAAACTTTCATAAATAAGCATAAACATTTAAGGAAATGTATAACTAAAACAACAGACTTTTAAACATGAACGTCAACATAATACAGTAGAAATAAAATGAAATAATGCCATTTACTTATTCACATGGATATTCTAGTTGTCGAATAATAACATGCAATATTAATAACCACTTTCTCAATATTGGAATGCATAATTCCAGACTATCATAACCACATAGTCAAGGCCTTGTGCCAAGACTACAAATAAGATTTTGTCAAAGCCTTGTGCTAAGACACTAGTTTGTCTCATGAGACCTACCGATCCACCGAGGAGCTATAGCAGGCTCCACCCGTCACTTACTAAGTCCAATTAATTCCTTATATAAAATTTTGAAACATAACATAACCATTTGTGTTAAAACTAGCATACGAAATGTCAATATTTTATTCACAAACCATGAATGGTATAAAAATAGCACATCCACAGTAAAAGGCAACTCATTCAAAAAAAATATGGAAGATTTTATTGTATCAGGTTATCCTCAATTGATAATAATGAAGGATATTGACATAGATGAAAATAATCATCAAAACTATTAGAGAGAAATATCCCCCTTTTTCTTGAAAACATCTAAAAGTCACAATATTTGTCAAGAAGCCGTTTAAAATAGATTTTTGAATCAAAGTGTCCCATAAAACATTGAAACATTTAAAATGATTTTTTAATTTTAAAACTTTAATGTCCATATAAATAAATCCCTAAAACCATTTTTAAAACATGGACATTGATGAGAAAGATTAAGAATAATAAATCATTAAAACATTTTAAAATGATATTTTAGTTAGAGTTCCAAGCCTAAAAAGAGACACATAAATTCAAATAAATGAGGTAATAAAAACTTTGTAATATCATGAGAATAAATGGATTTATGATATTCTATATCAAAATACATTATATGCACCATATAAAAGTGATTTGGTGTATAAAGACACAGGAGTCTCAATGGAATGTAAATTGAGATAAAATCTCTCATAAAGGCCGTATCTTTAGGTTAAGGATAAATCAATGACATAATTATGTGTGATAAATATAAATATGCTCAATATAATTGGATATTCAGTTTAAACAAATTAAATGTACATTCACACATATTCTTGTAAAAACAACACCAATGAATTGGATATTTAACTCAACAAATCAAGATTGAGTTAAATTTACTCTTATCAAGTTCATATTGATGACTTGAGAATTTATCAATGGAGTGATAATGTGTATCAAATTATACCCACAAAAGGTGATTGGAATTTATGATATATGAAAATGAATAGTGATTCCACACATAATCATATAGTCAAATAATCACTGAAGTATGCGTAAAGCCAAATGAGTGGAATATGATATTTTAAATTCCCTTATCGATTTGGTAACTTATGAAACATACACCCATTAAAGGTGGATCATACAATGATGATGTAAATATCCTTGAATTAAATTATATTACACAATGAATACAATCATGGGCAGTACACAAACCTCATGTAATAAATAAGTGGTGAACAATGTAAATCTCACGGAATTAAAAGTGAGATAAGAAACCCCTTACTTTGTAAATTTTCCATGGTCAAGGGTAGTTTATCCTCATTCATAATGGTAAAATAATTGTTATTGAATTATAAAAGGATAATATACATTAATATGATATCATATATGATCTTTTAACATTGTTTTGTTAATAATATCTTAGTATTATTGTCGTTTCGGGTGTTAAATTACTCGTTTACTTTTATATGTTTTGTTACATAAGTCATCTTTGTTATTGGTAGGATGTATCTTATTCATATACAGAATTATATCAAGTCCTTAAAAATTTTTTTTAATCATCAAATGATAATTAAAATTGAATGGATATGATGGAGAATGAATCTCATCGCATTCGTGGAGATGGTAGTCCGTACGTATGCATGAGCGATAATATCATTATTTTGATATTAAAATAATATATAATTGGATGGTATATCATATATATAGAATCATTATAATTTTATATTTATTATTTACATGAATTAAAAAACTTTATTATACCCATCCAAATCATAATTTATTGAATAACAATTACACCACGACGTGGATACGGTAGGCCGTACCTACGCACATACGGTGACTTGTCATTCAAAGGACGGATAGAATACTGAATATGGTTGAAAAATATTTATAATAACATCACAGTATTTAGAAGATACTGGATTTATTGTTTTAGAATGGAAATAACAAATAAAGAAGAAGTTTAAGAAGAAAGGAACATGAAAGAGGGTAGTAAAAACATTACATCTTCTTCGGGTTCTTCCTTTTGATTTGATCAAAAGGGCTCCATAGGTAGGCTTTATGATCAAAATAAGGCCTCTAGGTTTAAGTGAGGGATGTTGAGAGAGTAATTGGGTAGGGTTTAGTCGAACCAAAAGGCTTTCATGGTGTGAAGAATTGGTTAGAACTGGTGTCCTTTTATAAGGGGGAGGACCGGCTCTTTAGGGAAAACTTAAAGTCTTATTTTATAATAAATTAATATTCACTTTATAATGGCTCAAAAGTGTATTATTTACAGAATAAGGAGGGGATGGATCGAAATAATTTATAACAATATATTTTAGACATGTTTGGGTCATTATATTAACCTTATCATTTAGTTTTAACTCTTAGTTAATTAGTTTAACATTTACAATGTCACTTTCTATTTTTATATTATATAGTTAATAAACTTACTATATACATCCAAGAAACCCCAAGTGGTCAATTAATTATGAAAATATCATTATATGGGTATTTTTTCCAAACCTTATATTTTTACGAATATAATATCAACTAATAATATAATATTTTTTTTAAAAACTCATTATGTCAACATTGACACTATTCGATAATTGATTTTGTTAAAGTGTTTAGACTTTTTTAATTAGAATAAAATTTATTTAAGAAATATTAACATGTTATATTAACCAATAAATTTATTTTATGGAATAAAAATGTTCAAATTATATTTCTTTTAAATTTTATAATACCAATTATTTGATTCTTTCATTAATACGGAAAATACTGCATCATATTGTGTCATAAATAAATTTAATTATTAAATGTCTAGAAATTATAAATAAAATACCATTATGTAGTAAATCATTTTATCTTTATAATTAATATTTATAGTAGAAAATATACCATATATTATCCTATGTAAAAATTGTTTTTCTAAAAGATATATGCTTATGTCATTTTTGTATTTACTTTAACTTAATTAACATATAGTGTCATTATCACTTACATGTGGATCCATGGGGTCCCAAAATTGACCCAAAGATGCCCATGGTTGGAAATGTATCAACAAATAGGATTAGGACATGTTTTAGGGTAATTTATTATTATTATAATATTATTTTTTACCCTTATTTACCGGATTTACCCTTTAACCATGACTACATAAAATATTTACTGAAGTAATTATTCAAAATGTCTAAAAATAAAAGTTATCTATTTACACAATTTGAAAATCCGGATTACAAATATTTAATCCATTTTCTAAATTCAAAACACAGAGGTGGAAGAAATTAATTTAAAATTAATTCCTGTTGTTAAAATAAAAAAGCGTGTTTTTAAGAGAGAATAACTATCAAATCATTGGCATTTGTTTATGTCTTGTTTAAATGTAAAATTATGTCCAATGAGCAAAATTGTATTAAATGGTAAAAATATTTAATAAATATACTTTAAAACCACTAAATTTCAGTATTTATCACTATTAACTATTTTGATTAAAAAAGTTGGTTTTAATTAAAATTTAGGAATTTTCACTATTCATCAAAATATAAAAGTTATCAAAAAAGTACCAAAATTTCACCCAAATCTAATTTCGATATTCCGAATCCAAAAATGAAGTCCATTTTTAATGTTAATATTTATAAAATTTTAAAAAGTGGGTTTTAATATTAATAACGGCTAGTTTGATTGGTTGAGGTCTGTGTTAGAACTTGAAGTTGCGTACATCACACACCACTATATTATTCAAAGAGAAGCATACCATGGAATAATGGGGTGTTACATTTTTCCAAAGAATTGGAATTTATTTCTTTTTGTTTTGGATTAATTTTATATTAAATTCAAAAAATTATATCTTTTGAATTTTTAAAAATTCATTAAATATTTTGAATTGGAAGTCAAAAATTTATTTAATATGGAAATTTTATTTTTGGATAATATAAATAGTAAACTCATTATTTTTTATTACAAATATTATTGGTAAATAGGGTAATTAATGGAAAAATTAATAAGATAAGGATTATTAAATTACCATAAAATTTTAATTTTTTGGATGACTAATTTAGAAAGAAATCATCCATGGGTAAAATTTAGAACAATTTAGAGCCAATTGGATGACATTTATTTTCTTATAGCATATTATTTTAAGGAAAGTAAAACTTTTCATAAAATAATATTTAATAACTAAAAAATTTGTAATATATGGTCATATTGAATTTATTATTGACCATAAATTGTATATTGAAAACAAAAATATTTATCGTCATCATGGTATTTTTTTAAATTTTAGGGAATAAATAATTACCTTAAATATTTACACAATAATTAATCAATAATTATTTAATTAATGAAAAATCAAAAAAATGATATAAAAATATTAAAATAAATATAACTTTAGATAACTAATATAGAAAAAAAATCAAGAAGTTCCCGAATTTGTTAAGATATAATAAAATATATTTTTCAATTAGACTTTCTGCCAGGATTTTAAATGCTAAACTAGAAAATAGTATAAAATTTGACTATAATGATATTTTATGGAATTAATACATTATTATATTATTTAAAAATAATAAAAAAATTAAATAAGAACAATGGTATAATATATGATCATGAATTTAATCCCATATTAATTTATGTGCCATTTTAAAGTCTTTGGCTCTATAACATTCTTATGATATTTTAATATTTTCAGCAATTCCAAGAGTACCCCTCCCCTTTCTTATAAAAGGAATCCTTTTTTATCAATATCTCATAATTAAAAAGAATTTTTGTTTGTAATATTTATATCCAAATCAATTCATATAATCCCTAAATTCCTTCTAGAGGCCTTAGTTTAGGAATAAATCCATCCTTAGTGGTCTCAATGTGTTAAAGAACAAAGTTTCTTGAGGAAGATGTATAAATTTTAATCAACATTTTTTGGTTTTTTTATTCTTCCAAATACCTAGAAAATTACTCATCTATGATAAAATAATAAAAATAGTATCCAACATGTACTGAGATGTTATTTTTTTATTTTCCTTACCCATATCCATACCCACTTCCATCAAACAGGAATAGAATCTTTCATTTGTGTGTACGGAAGACTGCCGCCTTACGAACCGATTAAATTCATTTTCCATCATTGAATCTAAATAATGGTTATAATGATGGTATTTGTGTTTAAAATTGATATTAATGATATATTTATCATTAATAAAAGATAAAATATTATTTACATTATTACATTTCCATGAATAGAAAAATGATAATGTCATTCGTGCGTACCAATGAATTATAACCTGTATGAAGTGATGCTATTTTTTCCATCACCACATAACATGGATGATATATATACGTATATTTAAATGCTTAATATGATAATAATGATATTATATTCATTTTGGTATTATTATATAATACTTACCCTCATTATATAATGAGGTTTGATAGATAGAAATGTTACTCATGCATACATACATAGTAATGTGAAATGGGCTGGCTGGGGTGGGCCAAGCCCCCATGGGATTGAACCCACACAGGTTTCTAGAAAAATCCCCCATTTAATGAAAAATATTTAGATCAATAGTCCACCACCCTACATAATACCATAGGTATCCATTGGACTTTCATGTAATAAAGAAAATACTATTTATAATCAATAAAATATTTTAAATTTTCCTAAATCCATTGATTCTAACTTGTCATGTAAATGTTTTCATAATTATCATTAACTGTAAACCAAAAAAATCCTAGGAATTTTAATTTGGATAATTCTAGTTGAAAAATACTAAAATATGTAAGAATTAATGTCTGGTCCTTACAATTGGTATTAAAGGATGGTTTAACGTACTTTACAGATTATGATGTCTTCTTAAAAGTTATGAATATCATCATAGGTTTTTAACTTAAAGGTTTATCATTATATCAATTTATTAGAAAAAACTTTTTATGATTTATGTTATGAAATTTTAAAGTTACTAATGATATTATTAGAGACCCTTTTTTAGTTAATTATGGGTTATTAAATTTTAGAGACAAAATTAATGATATAGGATAAAAATTGTATATAAAACACTTCTATAATGTCAAATATATTATGTTTATTTTTTAAGAATAATGATTGAATTATATTATATGATTTTATTATATATTTATGATGATTCATGTTATTTATAGAAATGGTTAGTATAACATAGAGTTTATGTGATTTTTGAAATTAAAATTTTTGAATGATAAATTAAGATTTATGATTTTATTGGGAGATAAATTTATCTTGGAATGATATATTATCAAATAATTCTGATTTTTGTATTAAATATTAGTCTAGAATAATTTTTTGAAGTTTAATTATAGTTATTTATTGAATTTTGGGCATTTATTTTTAATTTAGGAGATTAATTGTTTTTTGTAACTATCTTATGTTATCTGAAACATTTTGGATTTATTTAATATCTTAATATAAGAGGAATATATTGTTTGTATTTTTTTTGGATTTTTTGTTCCATATAAGATGATTTTAGTTTTTTAAAAATGAAAAAATTCGTACACCTCATTTGTATAAAAAATTGAGTCCGTGGTTGAAATTTCTTAAAGGATGAATTTCTTCCTATCAAGTATGTATATTTTCTCATGTTATTATATTAGTAATTAAAGTAATATTTAAATAATAAATGTTTTCCATATACTTTTTATACCTATAAATCAATTCCCTTTTAACCCAATAAAGATCTGTG
This sequence comes from Viscum album, assembly GCA_963277665.1. NCBI lineage: Eukaryota > Viridiplantae > Streptophyta > Magnoliopsida > Santalales > Viscaceae > Viscum > Viscum album. The sequence goes on along the minus strand of OY728164.1, from coordinate 1,402,729,783 downwards.
ATTTTTTGATGGTTGGATTTATTATAACCATATTCTTCATTAATCTATATCAGCATATAAGAGTTAGTTTTCTATTCCAATTACATGTTTTACTAAATGGAAACCTAATATGTGTAATCTTATTTGACCTTCATGCTTCCTTTACACGCTTTTAAAGAGGAAGTTTTATTAATATTTCTTATTATGTGGGAATAAAAAAATGTACTTTGAAAATTAAAGCCCCTAGTTTTTTATCCAATGTTTTAATTATGAAGGTAAAATTTATTGGGGGGGGGGAATTTAAGATATTGAGTTTTTAGTAGGAAACACTACATTCAATAGCATAAAAAATACACCACATTGAGCATAAAAAACAAGTAAATATTATAATTCAAATTTGACTTTTATAACTCATTCATTAAATTGGTGGGTGTGAATATTAATAATAAATTTATGAAATAAATATACAGTTCAAACTAAATATTAATGTATTGGTATATTATTAAAAAATAATAATATAACAAAGTAAATTTTATCTTCCTAAATACACTTTCATCAAAAATTTGTTTTATTACTTTTCCTGAATCAATATTATAATTAAATTCTAAATTTTCTAGAATCATTATAAGAAATAATTAATTTAATTTTTTTATTCAACATGTAAAAATTCTATTTGTGTAAATTTTTTAGATTTTTTTTTTAAATATTAAATGTTCAATGAATAGTAAAAGTTCTTATTTTATCTTGAAAAATATATTTTATTTACACGGTAAAGTTATGTTTATGTATTATGTTTAAAATTTCATTAGTTCCTTTAATTTTTTTATAATTAAATAATGTAATTCTAAATTTATTTTATACATAAATTTTATATAAAGACATTTTATATTTTAAAAGAGCCTTTTTTGAAAAACTGGGTTTTGTTGCATTTTGCTGGTATAAATTTAAATTAAATATTACTCTTTTATAATTTTAATTTTAGAAAATGGTATCCCAATTTAGAATAAAAAGTTACAAATTAAGTTAAGATACCCCTTTTATGATTGGTCATTATAAATAATAAAATATAGTAATTTTTATTACCACAGTTAAGGGTAAATGGGATAATTAATGATAAAAATAATATAATATGGATTATTAATTAACCTAACACTTGTAAAAAAGTTTATTGGATGATTAATGTTCAAAAAAAATCTTCTATGGGTAAAATAGATGACCCTTTAGAGCCACTTGGTTGACATTAAGTCCATTATAATATTTTATTCTAAGAAAAAGTGAAACTTGTCACTCTATGGATTTTAATAATTATAACACATTAAATATGTGGGAATTAAGAAGATATATGAGATCATAAACATTATTCTAAAAGTTAAATTTTTTATATTTATCATTGTTTTTTAAATTTTTTTTTGTAAAAAAGAATTGATTGAAATTCTTGCACAACAATGATGTAATAATTATTTAATTAATGAAAAAATTAAAAAAAAATATTAATTTTTTAAAAATAAGTATAATTTAAAAAATTTAATATAATAAAGAAAATTAAATAGATTATATTTAAATTTTTATGATCTAATAAAATAGTTGGTTCAAATTAAAATTATTCCCATGATGTTTTAAGGTAATAGTAGTGAATATTATTTAATTTAATAATAATGATATTTCGTTGAATTAAAAATTTATCAGATTTTTTAAAAATAATAAAAATATTAAATAGACACAATGGAAAAATATATGTCCACAAATGTCATCCCCTATGCATTCATGGGCCATTTTTAAGTCTTTTTCTCTTGAATATCCATATTATATTTTAATACTTTCAGAATTTCCAAATGTGCATCTCCACTCTCTAATAGAAAGACTCCACTTCATCTCAATATCTCACACTTAGAAACCAGTTTTTTTGGAAAAATATACCGAAATACATTCCTAGAAACTATAGCATATTTCTGGATGCGTTATTTTAGAAAAAAATGTCCTTAGTGTTCTTATGGTTTTAAGTAATGAAGTTTGTCCAAGGAAGAGGTATCATTTTTAATCGATATTTTCTGTTTTGATTATTATTCCACATCCTTCTAACATTATTCAAAAATTATAAAATAATAAATACAGTATCATACATATAATTATATTTTATTATGTTAGTATAATCAACCTTATCCATCTCCACTTCCACCAAATGGGAAATGAAGTTATCGTTCCAATGTACAACATAGTACCACTTCACGAACCGTTGAAATTAATTTTTCATCATCGTATCTCAATAATAGTTATAATAAAATAATTATTTTTAATATATTATATTAATGAAATAATTATAATATTTAAAATATAATATATCATCTAAATTATTACCCTTCCATTCAAATAAAAATGATAATGTTCATGGGAACATGTGAATTATCACCTCCACGAAACGATGTGATTCGTTATTCATCACCAAATAACATGGATGATATATATATGAATATTTAAATGATTAATATGAAAATAATTATATTATTATAATTCATTAAACATAAAATAAAACTTACCTTATTTTCATAATGATGGTTGACAAATGGAAAGGTTACTCATCCATACGTATGGACTACCGTCTCCATGACTGTATTATAGTTCATTTTCATCACCATATTTAATGGACAGGTTTAAAAGTATAATTGATGTATAAAAGTTATAATAATTTCATTAATATTATTCAAGTGATAATTAAACTATGAAAGCTTTGACCTTTTTCAACAGGCTGAATTCATTTTGGACATAACTACCGAATATCATCAAAGCGTCTAAATTGAACATAAATAATTATGTAATTTTTGTAGCATAGTAATAACTAAAATAAATGCAATAATAGAATTTTAAAATGATTTCAATCATGTAAATAATTAATCTATGTAAATTTTATAAATATAAAGAATGAATATGATGATTCAGACTCAAGGTAAAGGAATATTTTACTAAAAACCCCCATTTTAAATGTTTTAATGATCTATTTTATAAATATTTCTATTTCATGTTCATTTTTTAGAATGTTTTTTATGATTACATTTATATGGACAGTAATGTATTAAAAAGGTAATTTTCTAATTTCTTTCAAATGTTTTCAAAAAGGAATCTTTGTATGGTTATATATGGAGGACTTTAATTTAAAAATCATCCTTTGAAGTTCCACTTTTAATACTTTTTCGTAGGTCAAAAGAAATGTTTTTAACATATTAAACATTGAATAAATTTATTAATTTCATTATGGTTTATTGATTTAATTTTTTCTTTATATGCCTTTTCATTTCTTTTCAAATAAAATTATTTCTTTATTATGACACTGGTTTTGTATATTTTAAAATTTATTTTTATAAGAAAATGATATTTTTATATCACCAAGTGTTTTACCTGTGGTTTTAAAAGAGTTTAAAGGGTTTTATTCATGATATGGTCTTAGGAAATTATATATGATTGGTTCACCTAGATAAAACCATGTGATTTCTTTTTAAATTATACAATGGGTTCACCTAGATTGTGTTGGGTGAGCCTGTTATAGATTATATGATGGGTGCACCTAGATAGCATTGGGTGAGCCGGTTATAGCTTAAAAAATGGGTGTTCCTAGAGAGAGCTCAAACGAATTGGGTAATCCAAAGATATAATTTGACCATATTAGTTATTATATTTATATGAGTGAAATGTATAATTATTTCCCCAGTCACCTACATGATAATTATATGCTTTATAATGAGTTTCATGGAAATTGTTTGATTTTCAAAAGGTAATATTATAATTTTTTTAAAAATATGATTCATTTTTCTATGTAAAAATTCATGTTTTTAACAAAATGTTTTATTGTTTTTCACAGTGCTAACAATTTTCTGTCTTTTCATTCCCATATTGAGGTTTTTGTGGACATTCTATTTATTTAAAACATTTTCCACAGGGTTTAAGGGAGAGTAGGGACAATGGTGAAATCAAGGGAAACTTGTTAATATTTTTTATTATAATGAAATCATATTTTATGTTAATGAATTTTATTTTATGGGAAAAATGGATACAAAGTAATCTTCTACACTTTTAGTGTATGGGTATAATTTATAATAGTATGTCCAAATTAACTAAATTTCTGAACAGAAAAGATCCTCATAATTTTAAGAATATGAATTCCACTTCAAAAACACATGAATATGTAATCATTAAGGCCATGTACTTATACACTCTCTTTATAAATTGAAATTGGAACATCAGGTAACTATAGAAATACTATTATATTTGGAATCAAGAAATAATATGACATATAAAATGATTGGATTAAATTAATTATTATTCCCAATTTATATAAGTACATGAAACATAAATTGTAGTTGGAATTTTTGCAATCAAATTAACTAGTGTTTCACCCCATAGAACTAGTGGTCCATGGCTCAAACATGGAAGAATTGGTTAATTGAGTTTCGACTAACTAATTATTTGGTAAAAACAATTTATATTGATTAATAAACTTTAATCAATCCAATTATCCTATAAATGAAAGAAGAGTTATAACATTTAAAAACATAAATGTTAAGGAACTTACATCAATCTCATGAAATACATGCAATGAAATCTATGAGTTATACCTATATGGCATGTGATAATTCAAGAAATATGAATTATTAAGTTCCTATAATGATGCATGAGATAATAACTCCTTGCCATAATAGTCCAAGGACAAGGAAATCCATAATAATATCAACAATAATTAACACCACAAAACATATTCCTCAACCAATGATTAAATCAAAACAACTATAACAGGAATAATCCAAAACAGTAATACCCCAACATAGCTAATTTGTATATCCATTATAAATAAGGTACCTACTCCTAGAAACATGATCATTAAAAAATTATGATACATTTACAGCCTCTTGTCTAATGTCCAAATAGAAATACAAAATGAATAGAAACTCTCTAATAAAAAATTTTAACATCCCATCCACCATTCACTTATATGTAACAGACCTGTATGGTCACATGGCCTTAAGCATACCTCCATATATGTCAAAGTCTACTAATTAGTAGTTAAGGCCTAGGGTGTGTTAATGGAGAAACTATTCCCTTTGGTCAGAGTATAGTACAATGGTATGAAACAATGATAAATAGAATAAATTGTGCTAATTAATCAGCATGGTAATAATAAGTCATATAGATAAAATTAGTTTGGAACAAAATAAATATTAAATTATATAAATATGGCCATATAATGTGATATAAAAAACAAGAACAAGTATTACATTCATATATATATATATATAATATTATAAGAAAAATAAAAGACAAAAACTATATCCACTAGCATCATGAGAATAATCTCGGTCCTCTACTACAATACTCCATCATAATATGAAAATAAAGCATTGATAGAAATACAATTCAAATTTCCCTACCAACATCTATAAGGATTGTTTGGGTACCAACTGGTCACTCAAAAAGGGTGTGATATATACATAGTAGGCCACTAATAATAACTTGTCATATAATATAGAAATTTTATATAAAATACGTATCATGTATGAATTATTTTTTTATAAAATATAACCTATAAATGGGTTTACTCTGGTTCCTAAAGGACAACAGGCTGCCACTACATGCTTTAGAAAAATATGAGATATCTCTGAACTGGTGACCATATGTACATATCATATATATATATATATGTTTAGATATGAGTTTATTTATTTGGTCTATATGTATAGTAACATTTATAAACTTATTTATAAATACTAACATTATCCTTAACTTGAGGTGTTAATCAGGTATCCCTAGATAGTTTTATATATATCAAAAAATTTAAGGGATTCCATGCCTGGGTGTCATGTAGTATATGGGTCCCCTTGACTGATTATCACATTTAATTAAGGACTCTATGCCCGTATATCACATGTCCATGAGATTCCATTCTTGTGCATTGTATTTATCATAGGACGCTATACCAGTATATCACATATTTCTAGGGAATCCATGCCTATATAAGAACATTTAAATAGGGACAATATGCCTATATGTAACATTTACATAGGGATACCATGCATGTATATCACATTTCACATGGGATGCCATGACCATGTATCTTGAAGCATATGGGATTCCATTCCAAAGTACCACATGCATATGAGATTCCTTTCCAATGTATCACCAATATATGGGACTCCATGCCCGTAAATCACATTTATAAATAAAGGCTTATAATGGTTTAATATATTCCCAAGGGAGAATTATAATTCACTTTTTATAACATTTAATTAAGTGGTGTTTCCATTACTTATAGGGAATTTATATGAAATTTTTATACCACTAAATACCATTTAATTCAAGGCAGTCATTCATTTTTTCATCAATCTAAGACATCATAGAAAGTCATTTTCCATATAAAATTTTAATAACTCAAGTGCATCTCAAGGGAAGACCCTAAGGGGTTTCACATGTTTATTTGGGGACCCATAACTATAAAAAGGGTATATGGGGAAGTTATAACATGTGTTACAATTTAGAATAAGGGAAATTAAAAATTTTAGGTAATTCATGGAATGTATGGTGTGCGACATGACATGGAATATTAGAAAATTACTTAGATTTTGGGAATAAATACTAAAAACCTATCTTATTGGTGTAGATGACCCACCCACCATTTGTTTACATTAAAATGGTCTTGAATGGAAGAAATTATAAAAATCGACAAATTCATTGAATAGAAGACATACTAGCTTGTAAAAAAATCACCCCGAAGATGATGAGATAAATAAATAAAGGATAAAAGAAGAGTGAGGAGCTTACTATTGGATATACAATGAAAAAAGAATAATAATCATTCCCTGAAGAAAGATCCCAGAAAAAAACACCGATTGGAGGATGAGGAAGAATCCTATGATTGGGAGAGGTGCTACAAGTGAATGGGGAGGATAAAAACATAATTGAAGTCTGGGAAAAATGGAAGTCCACCAAGTTTTAAGAAGTGCATGATTTTTCCACACAATATTCCTAACTATGAACCAAAAACATGCATTACTAGAAGTAAAGTGGAAGTAAGGGTGTGGACATGGGCACATAGTTTGTGAAAATCATTTGGCCCCTTCTAGGCCATTGGAAATCCCTACATATCCATGTATCCTATGGTGTATAGTTAGAACCATCCATGTTCCCCTCTTTAGTTTGTTATAGCACCAAAATGATTGAGTCGCACAATTATAACTAACCATACATTAACCATGTTTCTTAGTATGTCATTCCATAATTTTAAGTTCATGGATCCAAATGAGCCATAGAATCCCTCAAACCACTCCTTACCCTTATAAAAAATTTCTTGAATAAAATAAGAGGTTTTTTATAGTAAATCAAGTATCAATATCATTCAAAAAATCCATTATATTACATATAAAGTAACCACCATCACTGTATGGCCCCATAAAAAACCTCATAACTAAAAAAATTCAGAAATATCATCAACAATAAAATCTATAACGACACTTGATTTTTATAATTGAACATTACATCATTTTTGGGTAATAATTAATAAATAACAGTACCAGATTCACAAATACTGTATTATTTTAGTGATTTTAGGAACATGGAAACATAGAAATTAGTATGTAAGTGAGCTATATTTCCTCCCTATTGGTCAATCATTATTAACACCCTCTATAGAAACATCAATCATAATAAATATCTTCATAAACTAGTGGAAGGAAACATAAAAAGTGGTGATCTAAGATAATATGTAATGGTAAAAAAAGAAGATACGTAAGATAAATCATTAAAAAAATAATATGAGAACATGAAAATTACATTATAGTATCATACCATGTGTATCAAAGATCATATACATGAGTCATGGCACAAATATTGTTATATCGTAAGATAAAAATCATAAGGGAATCAAATAACATGATTCATGAGAGCATAAAGTGGGAATAAGAAATAGACTTATGGAATTTATATTATCATACGAAAACATTCCTTTTATGTTAATGAACATTTCAAAAACTTATCACAGATCTTCATAGGGACTATACCCACTAGGCCAAACACACCACCATCCCCAGTCACAGTCCATTCCTTATAAAGGATTGGGTTTCCGCATCTTCTCATAGTGGATTTGGATTCCCCACCTTTCTATTGTGGATCATATTTCACCATAATCCAAAAGTCAATTAGTCCTATTAAATATATTTCCATCATTATTTAATGAGATAAAATTTATTACCCAATTTATTGGAAGGAGATATTGTCCCCATCAATAACATTAAAACATCATACAAATATGTGCCATAAGATAAAAAAACATTATCCATATCTTGAAACATAAAAAGGGATGGTTTTGGTAAAAATTGTATCATAATCCCATGAAATTGAATGGGTATCATAAAAATGTCATGATATCATAACCCGTGGAAAATATAAAAGTATAATAATCATGTCGTCAATGCATAACCCATGAATAGAAGGGGGTTTCAAAATAATATATCTCATTGAAGAGGAACATGTTTCATAGGAAAAATTTCATTATAATCCATTCAAATGAATAATAATAATGGTTTCCTTTATGCATAAAATATCTAAAATAATTTTATAATATATGGAAAATAACATTTCAAAACATTTATTTAGAAAAATACCCTTTCTTTTTGAATTGTTATTAATGAGTAAAATATTTTTTGAACTCTTTTTCTTCAAAAATATATTTCCAAACATATTAAGGATGTTTTAAAAACCATAAAAAATTTTAAACTCTATTTCAGTGAAAAATGGTTTAAAATCACTTTTTAAAATAATTTTTGGAAACATTTTTGATATCTGGTTTTTTGAATACACTAGATTTTTGACTAAAAAGAGAAATGGGTTCCGATTTTACATAAATTTTTTTTAAGTTATATTATGTATAAAAGAGTGAAAAAATGGTAATAATTCATTAATATATCATAAATTACCAGAGTATAATAAAATTCATTAGTTTCCTTGAGAGACAGATCATAAGATTTTGTTATTTAACTCATAATCATAAAAAAAATTATGATAAACTATGAGTTTATTGCAATAAACTCTTACCAATGGGAAAAATTTAATAATAATCCCCTTTTAATAGAATGAAATTACATGGATATTAAAATATCAGGAATAGAATTATATTCATTATATAACATGTCAAATGGAAGTATATTCGCCTTGTAAAAGAATATAGTTGAATAATAAAACAAGTGTCTCAAGGAAGACTAATTGAGGCAAAAATACCATACCGGCCAGATAAATTTTGAACTGTAAATCCCCATGAAATAGATATCATAAAATGGATATGTTAATAAACATAAATTCAAGAATAATAATCATATAATACATTAATGGGTAGTATATATAATCCATGAAAAATATATGAGTGGTGAATAATGTTTTAGTCTCATGGAAAAAAATGTTAGATGAGAAATCCACTTACTACATAACATTTGTATCATGATACCCCTAAAAAAATAACATCAAATTTGAAAAATCCAATATCATAAAATAATGTAAAATCATGATATAAAATTCTATAGGGTCGTATATATCCCCACAAAAGGAATGATTGGTGAATATAACATTTATCTTAAAGATATAAAAAGTGAGATGACATTCCCTTACCATCTATCTTGAATCTCTTCATAATCATTAAAACCTCATATATAATAAATATAAGTTATTAAAAATATATTAAAGAATCATATTAGATTAAATCATAACCTATATGATTTACTTATGACATTTTATTACCCATTTATTAATAATTCCATGTTACTATAACATTTCAGGTAATATCTACTTTTCATTCATATATGTTTTGGCATGTTATTATTGATCCTCTTGTTTTATTGGACCTTCTATATAAGATCTATAAATTAAAATGGTTATTCCATGTATTAAATATCCTAATCTAGTGGTATGAACTCTGAGTTACCTGCATGTGAAGGGTCTGTTATGTATTTACTTAGGAGATATATGTTGAACACAACATAGACTTGAGAGAAATTTAGAGTATGTTCCAAGTGATAGAATACCATCTCAATATGATCAAGAATCTCAAAGGAACTGATATACCAAGGGATTAGTTTCCTTTTCTTCATGAATCTCATAACCTTTTTTGAGGGGGAGATTTGTAGAAACAACTTGTCACAAAATTTAAATTCTAGATCATACTGATATTTATCAGCATACAATTTCTACCAACCTTGAGAAAACATGATATTATATTGAATGGTTCTAAAATTATCATTAATATCTTCAGTGATCTCATGTCCAAATAGATTCATTTGTCTAACCTCATCCCAATCCGTTGGAGTTCTGAATTTAATTTGATAGAGGGATTCATAAGGATATGTATGAATGCTTTAGTGAAATATATTGTTGTATGAAAAATCAACTAGGGAAAGGTGTTGATCCCAACCACCTTTTAAATATATAGAATAAAATCTCAATATATCCTCTAGATCTTGAATTATTCTTTTAGATTGACCAACCTTCCAAGGATGATTAAAAGTGGTGAAACTCATTATCTTATCATGTTCTTGTTGGAGACTTCACCGTAACATTAAGGTAAAACTTAAATCCTAATAAGATACAATATAATGTTTCACTCCATGAATCCTTACCACTTCCTTAATTTATATCATAACCAGATGATCTTGAGATAAGTATTATCTGATAGCAGTGAAGTGTGCTGACTTTATAAGGTGATCAACTATTACCGATATGTTATTAAACCCATTAGAGGGTTTGGGAAGTCCATTGAAAAATAAATAGTGATGTTATCCCATTTCCAATCTAGTATTTGAAATAAATGAAACATTCCCTTATAGTTTTTTTAATCCTTACATTTTTTTATACTAATCACATAGATACAAAATCTATGATATCTCACTACATACCATCCTAGTAGAAGTATTCTATAAAATCTCCATACATCTTCATACATTCGTGATGAATAAAGAATGAAGAACTATGAGATTACTCGAATTGATAATTATTTAAATTTTGTATTAATAGAATACATACATGTGTCCTGAACCTTATCATTCAGTCCTTATCAAGGTTAAACATAGGAAAATTTACGACATTATATTATTTATTTAAATATTACTAACGTGCCTCCTTAATTACCACATGGATGGAGGGTTTAACATTAAACTATGGAAGATAATATTTTCCCCTTCATTCATGATTTCCAAAACCATATTTTACAAATCAAGAATAATTTGATCTTTTTCAATCCTCATTGTAGATACCAGGCATAATCCTTTCGACTCAAAGCATCAACCACATTTTCTGTTTTCCTTATGTATTGAGTAGTTATAATACTTTATCATCTCTAAACATATTATGTGGAACATGTTCAACTCCTTCTGTGTGAATATATTTTTCATACTTTTATTATTGGTATATGTATCAATATTTTATTGCTAAAGATAATCCCTCCATATCATTAATTAAAAAATTACAGTAGCTAACTCCAAATAATGAGTTGGCTTATTTTTTTCATGAATCATCAATTATCATGAGGAATAAGTGATTACCGTTCTATTGTACATAATAACACATACCAATACTTCCTTTGAATAATCAACATAGATTACAAATCCTTCTTCACAATATGGTAAATTAAGCACAGGTCCACTAACCAACCTTCAATTTAGTTACCTGAAATTTTCCACACATTCATCTATACAAAGAAACATGGATCCCTTCAACCATATAAATTTTAGATGATTAAAAATTCATGAGAAAATATACACATACCATCAATTATATTCAGATAAAACATGAATACTATGGATCTCAGTCTACATGGTCGGTCTCGACCGACATCTTGTAGCATCTTTCTTTGATGGATCAACTAATATACCACATCTTGAGATTTTTTGCCACAAAAATGAAATACTTTGCTGATAAAATTCTGAAACTGTATAATTTTCATACATTTTGTCCTTCCTTTGTTTCTTTAGTAAATTATTAGGTTGTCTTCATGCTATTTCTTTCCCTTTATACAAATATGAATATAACTTATAAGAACTACCACAAAATAACTAAGGTAATCTCAAAAAAATATATTCAAAAAATCCATGAAGTTAGTAGGGAAATTAGTAAGAAAAAAATAAATAACTATATATTTATAGGGTTGATTCCTTACATGGAATTTATTCTTGGGTATATCCTCTTTCTTGACCCTTAATTGATGATTTCCAGAATGAAGGTCAATCATGGAAATGTATTGATCTTCATAAAGATGATAAAACAAGTCATCAACATGGGAAATAGGAAACTTATTCTTGATCATGATCTTTTTCAACTACTGATAATCAATTTAGAGTCTCATTGATCTATATTTATTTTTTACAAAAAGAACATGTGTACCCCAAGGTGACACACTTGTCTGAATGAATCACTTATCTAGGTTTTCATATAGTTTCTTCTACAATTCATGAAACTCAATTGGGGCCATTCTATAGGTATCATTTAAAATTAATTTGGAACATGGTATGAGTTATATCAAGAAATAAACTTCACCATTTAGTGTAAGTCTAGGAAACTCTTCTCGAAACACATCCAAAAATACCCAAACAATAGGAATATCATCGATGTTGAGTTTCTAAAAAACCATTTGAGAAAAAACACACCTTTTTATTGTTAATTGAGATCCACACATTTGATGTAATGTACATTGGATGTTCGTACTTATTAACAAATCGATATAAGTTCATTGGGTGGATCTATATATAAAAAATATCTTCCCTTACATGAAAATTGATGTGAAATTTATGCACTAAAATCCAATCCAGTCATAATATGACATAAAATTCAACTAGAGGAAAAATTAATTTATTCTTAGGAAAAACATTCCAAAAAACATAATTTAGAGATTAATAATATAAATAAGATTAAATCATTGTAACATTATAGAATTTCACTACTAATTGCACAACAAATATTTTTGGTTGAATCCAATCAACCTTAGAAAATTATCCATATATAAAGTGGGGGTAGATCCAAAATCAAATAAGACATTAGAAGTTCTAGAGAGGATGTGAATTGAAATTTTTATGATATCATCATCACAACCCTCATCAGAAATAGTAATCACATTATATTTACCTTTATCCCTCAGCTTAAGAGGTTGTCAAAACCAATCATCATCCCTAACACTGGGGTTTGGACACTGGTTACCATAATTACCATTCTCCTTACACGTGAAGCACTCAAGTGTGGGAGGTTCATACTATACAAATTTACCTCTATTCGCATCATTGGAAAAATTATTCATATATGGTTGGAAATAAATTTCACCATGGCCTTCCATTTACACATAAAGAGATTAGTAGATCCTATAATATAATTTCCTCTATGATTCTTTTCACATATATACCATAATTGAAGGGTCATCATATTTTATTCATGATATATGTGTTTTCATTTGAACTCGATAATCATTTTCTTATTAAATCCATGAAATTGAAACATAAATCCAACCTCTATTTTATATTTTACTATAGAACACACAATTTCTTTATAACTAATAAAATATCTTATCGATAATTCCCTTATGAGAACTAGCTTTAACCCACTGAAGAATCAATCAACCATACTTTCTTGTTGGATTATAATTCCATAAGTGTAGCTCACAATTCTTGTAAAATTAGCCTCATAGGAACTGAATGATTAATCATTATTTTGATTCAACTCAATGAACTATTTTTTCCATATTTGTATGAATAAAATGAGTAAATTTCGTTGTGAAGAATATGTTCTTGAACCTATACCAATCCATGGATTAAAATTCAATTCTCTACCTTCTATTATTGATAAGAGTCCAAAAATAGACCACTTTTCCTTCTAACTAATAAATATCTGGAATAAAATTATCATGTTCTGAACATTGGATAATAGAGATTATATTTTAATTGGTACTAGTCCATTTTTAAAAAAGAAATGGATAAAAAGTCCCACGAAATTATGGAAAATATTACCATATTAAAAAATCAACATTTTCATATTCCATACTTTTACTATTTATAAGAACATCATGTTTAATATCTTGAGAAATTGTGGTGACCATAACAATAAGAATTTTCATTTCATTGCTTATAGCATTCAGTTTCTCCAGAGGTCAACCATTGCATTTTCAGGCAAAATCACCATTAACGTAGTTCCTTTGGGTTTCATCCATTGACTAAAAAAAAGCATAGGGTAAGAAACTATATTCATAGTGAAGAACCACATAATCATGAAAAAATACTTATAGGTTATCTATTTGTGACACCACCCTTAATCTATGAAACCTTAGGGTTTTCCTTATTTATTCATAGAAAACATATATTTATATCCTTCATGATGGTTCATAATGTGTTGTTAAGTTCAAAAATTATATCCCTCGAGAGTTTCCAAGGAGGTTTTTAGTAAGGCCCATTGGTGTGTACCAGCATATGATTGAGTATATATCATTTTAGTGTTTTTTGTGTAATTACACCTATTTATATCTGTTCTAGAGCCACATCAACATGTAGTATCCATTAATGAATGTATTTATCGAAAACTACTCACTCTATCCATTACCAAAATTATAGGAAATTTCCCTATAATTTTTCTCATCCACAAACCTATCCTTATATATGTCTTTGGGGATCTCACTAAGGAATTATCACCCAATATTTAAAAGGTTAACTAAAATTTTTCTCTAATACCACGAATAGTGACCCTTTATTTTCATACATTAAAATTACATAATTTTTCAGAATACTTAATATAGAACACAAATAAACACCCAAATACCATATTAGTTTAGTGCCTTTGGAAACATGGAAACACTAAAACTAGTGAATAAGTGAGTTAAATTATCTCCCAATAGGTCTTTCATGAATAGAACCCTCATTAAAAACATCATACAAAATACATATCTTCATAATATGGGGGAAGGAAACAAAACAATGTGTGAGATCAGATGATCAATAAGGGAAAAAGGGAGGTACACATAAAAACTCATAAACATAAGGGTATAAAAACATGATCATAAAATTAAAAGTTCATACCTTGCATATCTTAGATCATATAAATGAGACCTGGAAAAAATTATGTTTTTTCAAAAAACATGAATTTTAAGGGAATAAAATAACATCATTCATGAGAGCATAAAGTTAGTATAACACATAGACTTTTGGCATTTATATATTCATATAAAAAAATTCTGTTTATGTTGAGGCTCATTACCAAAACATATCCGAGAACTTTATGAAGACTACACCTACTAGGTGGGACGCACCACCATCCCCCACCACAGTAATTTCCTTATAAGGGACCACATTTCCCCATATTTCCATTTTGGATCAAGCCTAACGAGTTGATTAAAATCATTATATACTGAGATATATGTAATTTCCCAATGAATTTTATGGATATGTAGGTCCCACCAATCACATAATAACAACATACAAACATATGTCAAAAGATAATAAAAATTTCATCACATCATAACCCATAAAAAGAGTTTGGTTTCATTAAAAATATATCATAATCCCATGAAATGAAATTGGTAATATAAACATGACATTATATAATAACCTTTAGAAAATAGATAGGTATTATAATAATTTCATCAATGCTTAACCAGTGAAAGGAAGGGGGTTTCAAAAGCATATAACTTGTAGAAGATCAACATGTGTCATAAACAACTTTTAATCATAATACTTTCAAATAAATATTAATAATTGTGCCCTTATAGAATTAACTATCTCAAAAAATTTCATTTTATATGGAAAATATTTTTTGAAAATATTTTTTGTGGAAAATACTCCTTCTTCTTTGAAAAATTATTTTTAAAACATAGAACATTTTTGAATCCCTTTTTCTTTGAAAATAGCTCTCAAAAAAATATAAAGGAAGATTTTAAAACCATTAAAAATTATGTAAATACATTTCCAAGAAAATGATATTAAATTTTTTTATTTTTTTAATTATTTAATAAAATATTTGAAATATTTATTAAAAAATGTTTTTTGAGTGTATTAGATATCTGATCGGAAAGTGAAATGAGGTATGGTTTTTCTTAAAAAAAATTCATAGTTATCTTAAGTAAAAAAGTGTTGAAAATGTTACTAATTGATGAATAAATCATGACTAAATGTAGAATAATAAAATTAATGATTTCATTTGATAAATGTATCATATTATTTCATTAATGAAAGAGTAGTCGTAAAAAATCATGATAAACAATGATATTATTGGAATAAACTCTTATCACTTAGTAACATTGAATAATACTACCATTGTAAGAGAATAAAATTAAATGGCGATGAAAATTTAATTTCAATAAGGATATTAATGAGAAGAAATTTCAAATGGAATTATATACACATTGTAGAAGAATATTGGTTTATAACAAAACGTGTGCCTCAAAGAAAGAAAATTGAGAAAACAATACCTTTCAGTATTGGTAACCTTTGAACCCTAGAAAATGAAATAGATATCAAAAAGAAGGATATTCAAATGCACATAAATTAGATAATAATAATCATAAAATAAATTCATGTTTAGTATACACATCACACAAAAGAAATGAGTGGTGAATAAGGTAAAAGTCTCAAGAAATAAAAGTGATGTGATAAAACCCCTTACAACTCGAGTATGTTTTGTATTGTGACACCCATGAAATAATAACTCAAATTGAAGATTATAATATCATAAAATAAAAGTAAATAATGATATAACATTTCATATGGAATTATATTCACTACATAATGGAACAGGGGCTAAATATGACAAATATCTCCGAGATATAAAAAGTGAGATGAAATTCCCTTACCTTATGTAATCAATCTCTTTGCACATATTCAGAAAACCCGTATAAAAAATATAAGTTTATTATAAATATATTTAAGAAACATATTAATTTACATCATACATTATGTGATTTACTTTTGACCATATATTACTCGTTTATTAATAATTTCATGTTTGTGGTACGTTTCATATAATATCTTCTAGTTTTCCGTATAAATTTTGACTTTTTATTCATGATCCTCATACATAGATCATGATTTACTTATTTAAATTATTTAAATAATTATATTAATATCATATGTATTCATAAAATATTTTTTTACAATAATCTATAAATGATATAAATATAAAATGGAATACACCATTCATGGAGATGGTTGGCCGTACGTACACATGACATCTATTTTAGTTTAATTATATTTTTGAAAGGAATAATGTAAATTAAATAAATATATATATATTAATTATAGCAGAATTATTATGTCATATATATATCATTTACTTATACTAAACCAATCTTTAATAAATTATATGTAGAGTGCGAATGAATCACATCACTCTGAGGAGGCGGTAGTCCACAAAAACAAAGATATTATATTTAATCAAAATGAAATACATGAAGGTATGTAATATATAATAATTATTTAAGAATAAAATAATCATAAATATCACAGTTTTCATATTTAAATATAGTTTTCATCATTATTACCAACCATGATAGTTGGTAAGTGAAAAAAGAACAATATCATTTTGTGATACAGTAGTTCGCCATACACAAGAATAGTATGCTCATTAACCATTTGATGGGAGTTCTTTTTAGTGTAGGTCAAATATGTAGAATTAAAAAAATTGTTCTATTTAGGATATTGAGGTTATTATATAATAATGTAATTATAATTGTTTAAAAGTAGGAGAATGAAATTTAAATAAAAGAGCTTGAGGAAGGATGCTACCTCTTCTTTGGGTAACTCTTTATGGTTTTGACCAATGGGCTTCTTGGATAGCTTTATGCCTAAATATAATCTTACAGGATTAATATGATGCTATTTTTAGGATATTTAATAAGGTTATGGATGAGAAAAATGGTTTTTAGAGGTGTAAATTTCAGGGAGGAGAGGAGGCCTTCCATGAGAGGGGAAAGGAAACATTGTGTATTTTTGAAAGGATTTGAGTGGCCCCCACATTTTACTTGCCTCAAAAGGGTTAAAAATGTATCATTATGAATAATTATATGTGGGATAGAATAAATAAATATATAAAATAATTTTTAGACAAGTGTATGGTAATTTTTACAACTTATTTTATATGTTTTGTCCTTAATTAAGCTTGTTTTTTTACTTCAATATTCATAATTAATATTAATTAATATCATTAATATTTTTTGTCATAAACTTTTTCAAACCTATTCGATATTATAAATTATTATTATTCAAAATTTGTTATCAATTATTCCAAATTCAAATGATATTATCGGTAGAAATTAATTTAAAATTAATGCCACACATATGTCATGACATTAGTTTTTTAGGGAAAATATTGAAAAGATTGAAATTATTTTATATCGAATTTCATTGTGAAATTGTTAATAATTTCCATAGTTGGATAAATTTTTATTAAATTTATATAATTACATATTAATAAAAAATTAAAATATAAATAATTAATATAAATAAATTAGAGGAATAAATAGTTTTGAACTAAAATTTCATAGTTTTCACTATTCATCCAATAATGATGTTTTTCTGAAAAATCCCAGAAAATGTCTCATAGAAATTTTGATATTATGAATTAAAAACAGAATTTTATTTTAAAAAATTCAGTTTCTAAGAGTTTCTAAAATTAATGTTATTAATGTTCAAAAAAGTCATAAAAAGAAGTTTATTTGAGGAAATAGTGTTTTCGAACATATAAAGACTTTTCCAAAATTTAAATGTTTAAATATTAATATTTTTTATTTTTATATATAAATTATAAATTATATATAAAAATTAGTTTTTACTATTGATATTACTAATTTTAATGGATATTTTATAACTATCTCCTTTAAATAATTATAACAAAAAAATATTGTTTCATAGAAACTCAGTGTTGCATGCAACACAAGACATGTTAGGGCTTCATATAGCATAAGATTTACATTGTGTAGCATATAAATATAGTACTAGTTATTATATCATGTAATTCAAGAAATTTGAGAAAATTAGTTTATTCTAAAAAAGTTTTATAAAAACTAAGGGTGTAACATTCTATCCCCCTTAAAATGAATTTTGACCTCAAAATATTTCATTAGGATAAAAAAATTGGGACACTTCTACCTAATAATATCCTTAGGTTTCCAGATATCTTTTTATAAATGGTCATTTCTCTAAATAAAACTTCGACTAACTAAGGGGTTCTATTTCATAGAACTTTCTCTATACAATCTGGAATTTCAACTAGATATTCCTCATAAGAATGATCATACTCCAGTGGTATGACCTATGACTTCCATAAATGTGAAAGTTTAGGTATACACTTCCTTAGTTGAGATACAAGGAAAACATCATGGAATTAGTTGAGATTTGGATGGAGTACCTTGAAATAAGATTCCATCCCGATGCAATCAAGAATCTCAAAGGGATCAACAAACCTAGATCATAGTTTCCATTTCTTCAATAATCTCAAAACCTTCTTCAAGGGAGATATTTGTAGAAATAAATTCGAACCAACTACAAATTATAAATCAAACTGAAGTCTATCAGAATAAATTTTCTGGTGCCTTTGATCTAATTTGATATTCTTCTGAATTGTTCTAAGCTGTTTAGCCATATCTTTAGTAATATGAGGTCCCAAAAGATTAATTTTTATAACATCATACTAACATGAAAGAGTTAAATTTTTTTCTTATAGTCTGATTGATAATGATCCATCTGAATTTTAGAGTGAAATATATTATTTTAAGAAAACTGAACTAGTGGAAGGTATTGAACCCAACTACCTTCTAAGTATAGAGAGTATGACATCAATATATCCTCAAGGGTTCGAATTATTCTTTCAGACTATCAACCCATATAAGGATGATAATCAGTATTGAAACTCAATTCTATATCATGTGTTCTATAAAGAAATCACCAAAACATTGAAGTAAACTTCATATCCCAATTAGATATAATAAAATATGATACTCCGTGAAATGTTACTACTTATTTAATCTATATCCTAATAAGGATATATAGAGAGAATTATTATTTGATTAGAATGAAGTGTAGTAACTTTTTAAGGATACTTAATACCAGTAAAACAAAATTAATGCCTTTAGATATTTTTGGAAGTACAATGAAAAATCTGATAGTGATGTTGTCCCATTTCTGTTTTGGTATGGGTAATGGAAGAGGAATCCCCTTATATTTTTGTCTATATTCCTTAACTTTTTTTAAATCCAACCAACGAGATAAAAAATCTATAGTAAATGTCTTCATTATATCCAAAAAAAAGTATTACATTGAATCTATATACAACTTTATACTTCTAGGATTAATAGAGAATGAAGAAACATTGGCTTACTCTAATAGATCTTTCTATAAATATAGAATAGATGGAACATATACATGACTCTCAAACCTTATCATTACATCCCAATCATGGTTAAAGATAAGAACATTTAAAACATTATTTTTCTACTATACATCTTCCATTTGAACATCTTTAGTCTTCACGTGGATGGAGGTTTGAACATTCAATTTAGAAAGATACGATTTTTCACCAAGCATCTTGATTTCTATATCCATTATTTTCAAATACATAAATATTGGATCTTTTACGATCCACCTAATGCATAAGCTACAATGATCATTTCGACTCAGAGAATCAACCACCTTGTTTTCTCTCCATAGTTGGTAATGTGTTAAGAATTCAGAATCATTTATCATCTCTAATAATCTTCTCTAGAACATGTTCAACTACTTTGGTGTGAATATATATTTCAAACGTTTATGATCGACACATTTATCACACATATATCCATAAATATAATCCCTTCATATCTTTTATGAAAAATTCTCCACAAAAAATTCCAAATACCGTGTTGGGTAATTATTATCATGAATATTCAACTTTCATGAGGTATAAGAGATAACCATGTTATTCTACATCAGAATACATTACATTCCATTTTTAGATTCATCAATATATAATAAAAACCCTTATACATTATAGTTTAAAGTAAATATAGGTTTTTAAACCAACCATCCCTTTAGTTTATTTAATTTTTCATCATATTCATATATCTAGAGGAATATGGAAACATTTTTAGTTAGATTTGTCAGAGGATTTGATAGTGATGATAAATATTCTACAAACTATCATTAATATGAAATTAATTTGAGAAAACTATAGATCTCACTCACTCTGGTAAGTCTAGGATGACATTAAAAACCCTATATCATTGATTTATCTACTACTATATCATCTCTTGAGATTGGGTGACCGAAAAATGTAAGCTTTTTGGGAGAAATTCACACTTTTTAAATGTTGAATACTTTTTATCCTTCCTTATGGTATTTATTATAATTATTATGTGGTCTTCATGATATTCCTTTGTAATGACCCAAACATTCATTAATGAAAATCCATCTTGATCTAATTAAATTTATTTTTATGTAAAATATTTATATAAAATTTCAACTTCTTTGGTTTTATGTTTTTTGATTTTAAAATATTGTTATGAATTGGGACCTTTTTTAATATATCCATTGAACATTTATCACATGATTAGTATAAATACATGGCTTTATCAAATCCAATTTACTCAAAAAATGTAAGTGATGGACTCATCCAGTAGACGTGCCCCATACGAAGCCCATTTTTCAGAGCTCGAAAATGATGTTTTGTCTTTGGGCTTTGATCTTGACCAAGACCAAGTAGAACTTGAATATGTTAAACTCGAGCGGGACTTCCTACGAGAGAAGTGGAAGTTGATAGAGATTACCACCCGAGAATTGTTATCTGAGCCACACGAAGAGTCTGTTACCATCAAACACCTTACTCTTTGGTCTTATGTAGGTTTTATAAGGGGTTATTTTACAAGACCTTAGTACTATGGTTTTGTACATTATTTTTGTATATAATAATGAATATACTTTGATTTTATTATTGTAAAATTGTAAATAGTTTTTAAAGCACAAATAGATTTATTCATTAATGTTAAACTGTGAAATATAATTTGATGAATCAATGGATTTTTGAATTAAATAATATTTTAATAAAATATTATAATTTCTATTAAATTAATTTTTATTAAATATAAACAATAGAATAATTTTACGAATGAAATTGCAATTTATATTAATGTTTGAATGCCATTATTTTTCAAAACCCATGAATTTTCAATAATTGTCAGCTTTTATTTTAAAAGTGAAAATTACCATATATAGAAAATTATTGGATAAAATGAATTTTATTTCTATAATCAAGACATTGAAATTATCCAATGGTAAACTTTTCATAATTTTTTGAGACAATCAAATTTTTGGGTAAAAATTAAATACTGTTTAAATATATAACGTGTTTTATGACATCATAATGACCCAATAGTGATTTAATAAAATACTATAAACTTTATGTTCGGCCAATATATGTTTTACCATTAAAATAATGTGATATTGGAATTGTTTGATTTATTTTACAAAGTTGTAGTGGACCCTTCATGAATTTTTAACCATTTTGTATTTTTAAATTGTTTTCCTTAGGAGTGTAACTCACATCCACATAAGCAACCACATTATTTTAAGAAGTTCAGAATTTGGACTTATAAAATATCTTTTTCCACTCCCCTTTGGAAAAAACCATGGGAAAAAACCTTGGGGTGTTTTGTGGTTTTGATTAGTTTAATGTGTGGTTTCCCAAACCTAAATAATAAAAAATTCCCTTATTATGTTTGAATGATGGGATACCCATTTATCTCTCAATAAATTCCTCCCATGTACACCCTTTACTATGCCTAAATTCCAAAAGAAATTTATCTCTCCTCATTTACATTCAAGAAATTCTTTATTAACATGAATCTAAATTCCATTACATTTGATGGGACATGTATCTATATGACCCCCTTACTGTCCATGTCATGTAAATATTATGAGACACCCCTTTCTCTCTCATAAATCATTTTTATGAGTTCTTAGGTCACGCCGTTGTGCTGCCGAAATTGCACCAAGTTTTTCCAAGCCAAAGTCATTGTGTCGTGAATACCATGCCCATTTCTTTATCAATGGTATTAACCTTTATGCACATTTAATTATTTTTTATAGAGTTTCATGTATGTATTCCACATTCATTTATTGTGGAATAATTTATTATGTTCAATGATGCAATATTTTATGATCCATGTGTCACACATATGCATGAAGTGAAATGTTTAAGAAGGGTGCTCCCTAATAGCGCTCCAATGCATTATGTAAAGTATAGTATCATTATACATCATGCGAAATGGGTGTTTAGTCATGCTAATTAAAGTGCAATAAGTGTTTACTCATGCATCATGTGCAATGATGGTTTACTCATCCTCCATGTGAAATGAGCCTTGGATCATGCTAATTCCTTGTTAAGTGTTGTTTCCACATTTCCATGTTATGATTATCATGTTTTATCATTCATTTATGTTTATACTTCTCTTATTCTCTATTGATATACCTATTTTCTAACATGTATTGTATTCCTCATGTTATTCCATGATTAATCCCTTACTGGGCTTTAAAGCTCATCCTTTTTTATGCATGTCCTCAGGATATCCCATGCAATGATAAGTATGAGGGAATTTAGTGGTCATGTGAAGAAATATTTCAATGAAGATGTATTTATTCAGGTTTGAAGTTGTTATGTAATTATCCTAATCCCCAAGGTCACTATACCTCTTGATCTACTATGTTGTATCAAGTGAAGTTTATGTAATAAATCATGTTTAATTGTGTAATAAAATATTAGGGTTGTCATAGTTGGTATCAGAGGATAGGATTAGGTATTTTAGGGATTAGTATTAGAAAACCCTATTGAAGACTTAGATACAAGAATAAGTATAATAAAATCATCCCTATGTTTTGGTGATTATTGAGTAAGTTTTTTATCAAAAAAAAATACATCCCTGTCAAGATATGAGCATGTAGAGGAGGCTTTGACATAGATGTATCCTAGGGGTAAAAATTGAAAACAACACTTTAAACTAGTGTCAAACGGGAACTGGGGCATGATAATGGGCCTTACCACACTCATGGTTATGAAACTCCCGAGGGATATGCTTTGGTAAATTCACAAGCTTAGTATGAACCTTTATTAAGGGACAAAAAAAATTCCCTAAGAATATATGTTAGAAAGTAGATCATGGATAACATATACTAAAGAAAATAGATTTATATGTTAAGGAAATAAATTTATTAATAAGTTATCAGTTTTTTACTTGTATTACCCTTTATGTGTTACCCCTAACTTTTCTTTTATTCAAGCCAATGGCCGGTAATAGGAGGACTCGGGATAACAACCGATGTGAAGATCAATGTGATGATTGTACTGGGGAGATGCCCAATCCAATCAGACCAGGAATCACGAACTTTTTCATGATTATCTCCCATATAACTGAAGATTTGAATAGAAACATGGGTCAAGAGGAATGTTCAACCCCCTCTAAAAATGACAAGTCACTATTGAGAGCTTCATGAGACAAATGCCTCCCACTTTTAATGGATATTTTGATCCCTCAATCGCTAAAAAATGGATTGACTCCATTGAAAATATATTTTCTATCCTTAAATGTTCTGAACAAGAGAAGGTTCCCTTGGATACTTATCGTATGGATGGTGAAGCTATTCAATGGTGGAATTTTATCAAAAATACAATGCCAGAGGAGGAGATCGAGGCGTTGGAATGGAATGATTTCTGGAAGATGTTTTTCAATAAATATTTTCCATGCAGCCAACCACTTAAGATGGAAAGGGACATCCCTGCCCTAAAGTAAAAAAGATAATGAATCTGTTGGAGCCTATGAGGAAAACATTACAAGACTTGCATAATGCACTTCCATCTTTGTCATTACCCCCAAATGCAAGGTTGACTGCTTCTTAGGTGGGCTGAAACATAGACTACGAAAAAGCACTGGTGATACATGACTATGATAGCTATATGGAAATTTTACGATGTGCCCTCCAGGTCAAAATTGAGTTCAACGAATATTAGGGGTATCATAGAGTTAAGAAGTGTTAGGTGGAATTCAATTCCAGAGGTCCGATCGATTAATCCAATGGTGCAAAGAATATCCAGCACCCCACTTTCCAAAGGTGCAGAAAGAAGCACCCCTGTAATTTCTTGAAGGCGAGAAAGAAATTATTTAGGTATAGATGAGAGGGGCACCAAGATATTAAATTTCAGAAATAATTATCCATGGTTGAGATAGAGGATAGCAATGCTTTATTAGAACCTTAATGTGTGGTTCATTTCTACAACTGCAAAGAACTGGGATATATTGAAAATCAGTGCCCTAAACCAAGGGTTTTCAGAGGCAACCAAAATTCTCCAAGCTAGCAAAGGGGAGCTTTTTCCATCACTACTGCCGAAGTGAACCCCATCAATGAAGTGGTGAAATGTATGCTAGTTATTCATTCCAAAATAGTGAATGTACATCTTGAATCAAGTTCTACACCTTCTTTTATAACTTGAAAGTTTAATAGAACAATCCCATCACCACCACAAATGATGGATGTAAAGATGTCAGTGAGTATGAAAAATGGAGAAATCATTGCCTCCCATGAATATAACTCCTCCCTTATCATAATCTATGGATTAAAATTCCCAGTGAACCTATTCATACTCCCTCAAGTGGAATTTGATGTAATTCTTAGCATATATTTTCTTTCCTTATATAGAGCCAACATAAATTGTCGGGAGGGGGAAATCACTATCCATGTGGAGAATCGACCCCCAATTCCATACAATTCCAAGGAGGAATATGAATCTCCTTTAGCTCCATCATATCAAGAATTGATATAACTGCTCTTTGATCATGTGTATCAGACTCAGATGATTGAGTCCAAGGAAGAAACCATCCTTGAGGACATGCCTATTGTGAGGGAATTCACTGAAGTGTTTCCCGAGGAATTTCCTGGTCTTCCTCCTAGAAGTGATGTTGAATTCTCAATTGATCATATACCTGGTGCATTGACAATATCCAAGACTCTATATAGAATGGATACTATGGAGCATGAGGAGATGAAGAAAAAACTACAGGAGAATCTGGATAAAGGGTTTATACGCCCAAGTGCTTTACCATGGGGTTCACTAGTCCTCTTCGTCAAGAAAAAGGATGGTTCAATGCGCCTTTGCATTAATTACCGTGAGCTTAACAAAATCACGATAAAGAACTAGTATCCTCTCCCATAAATTGATGAATTGATGATTAGCAACATGGAGTACAATACTCCTCCAAGGTGGATTTGCGGTTGGGATATTATCAAATATGGTTGAAGAAGGAATATATCCCCGATGATGCTTTTCGTACAAGATACGAGCACTTTGAATTCATAGTAATGCCTTTTGGACACACTAATGCTCTAGAAATCTTCATAGACGTGATGAATAGAGTCTTTAGAGATTACTTCAAAAAATTTGAGATAGTCTTTATTGATGATATTTTGATATACTCCAAAACCATGGAAGATCATGAGGAGCATCTAACAACATCACTTGAGACCTTGTAGAATGAGAAGATCTATGAAATGTACTGAAATTGTGATTTCTAGTTGAATGTGGTCTCATTCTTAGGTCATATAATCACAATCAATGTGATATCTATGGATCCCTCAAAAATAGATGTAATTGATGGATGGTTGAGGCCAACATCGGTAACAGATATCTGTAGATTCTTGGGGTTAGCTGAATATTATCGACGGTTTGTGAGAAATTTCTCAAGATTGTCCAACCCTCTCACCAAGATAACTCAGAAGGGAGTAAAGTTTTATTGGAGTGATGACTGTGAAGAAATAATCAAGTAGTTGAAAAGGAGGCTTATCAATATGCCCATTCTCACTCAACCCACAAGTGGAGTACTTTGTTTTCTATTCAGTGACACTTATAAAAAGTTCTTGAGATGTGTGTTGATGAAAAATGACAATGTCATTGCCTATGCTTCAATGAAATTGAATTTTCATTAATAGAAATATCCCACACATGACCTCGAGTTGGCTGAAATGATCTTTGCATTGAAAATTTGGCAGCATTATCTCATTGGGGAGAAGTTTGAAATATATATTGACCACAAAAGCCTAAAATATATATTCACACAAAAAGAGTTGAACATGAGCCAACGAAGATGGTTAGATCATATCAAAGACTATGATTGCTCAATCCATTACCACCTTAGGAAAGTTAAAAATGTGGCAGATGCCCTACGTAGATAGGACCTATCCATTCTATCATTGATGAGAATCGAAAAGGATACAATATCCTTATATTTGACGAATATGGACATGTGAATCATAAAGACAGGACCATCATAAATCCTTTCAAAAATGATTTCTCAACCGTCACTTTTGGAATGGTTAAAGGATGCTCAAAGATATGATGTGTGAATTCAGAAAAATGCAGAAGCTATCAAGAAAGGGAAATCCACAGTGTTTAATGTTAATGGAAAAGGAATTGTGAGATCTAGGAAAAGAATATGTGTTCCATCATGTCCGGAGCTGAAGAAGGTACTTTTGGATGATGCACATAGTTCAAATTTCTCTATTCACCCAGGAAACAAAAAGATGAATCGTGATATCCGAGAGTATTATTGGTGGGATAATATGAAGAAGGAGATCATTTAATATAAATTGAAGTGCCTAGTGTGTCAGTACGTGAAGGCAGAGAGGTAGAAGTCTAAGGGGATGATTCAACCATTTCCCATAACAGAAAGAAAATGAGAGAACATTTCCATGGACTTTGTCACCATACTTTCAAAGACATACAAATGCAACAATACAGTCTGGGTTGTTGGGGATCATCTTACAAAGGATGCACACTTCATTACTATTTAGGAGGATTTTTCATTGGATAAACTAGCACAAATATATATTAGGGAAGTGGTAAGGCTTCAGGGGGTACCACTATCTATTATGTCTGATCAAGATCTAAGATTCAACTCTTTGTTTTGGAAGAGTCTTCAACATGCTCTGAAAACTGAACTGAACTTTAGTACGACCTATCATCCCCAAACTGATGTCCACTTCGAGCAATCTATCCATGCACATGAGGACCTGTTGAGAGTATATTTATGGACATTAAAAGAGGATGTGATCAAAATCTTCTTATAGTTGAGTCCACTTATAGTAATAGTTTCCACTCGAGCATCCAAATGGAATCATATGAATCCCATTATGGGAAAAGGTGTAGAACACCAGCGTGTTGGGATAAGGTCGGTGAGCGTAAGTTGTTTGGACCAGAAATGGTCAAAGAAATGGTGGAGAAGGTAAAAATCATTAAGTATCATATCAAGGTAGCCTAGAGTCGATAGAAGAGTTATGTAGATAACTGTCGACAAGACCTTGAGTTTAAAGTTGGAGTAAAGGTGTTTCTGCACATATCTTTGTGGAAGAAGGAAATGTGGTTTGGAAAGGAATGGAAGTTAAGTCCAAGGTACATCGACCCTTTCGAGATTCTTGATCATTTCGGGGCTGTGGCCTATCAACTAGAACTTCCACCAACCATGACCAAAGTACATGATGTCTTTCATATATCTCTATTAAGGATATACATACTGGACCCTTCACATGTACTCTCTTCAGAGGTGGTATAGATAGAGAACAATCTTTCTTATGAGGTGAAACCAGTAAATATCTTAGATTTTAGAGAAATATTTCTACAAAATTAGACAATGACCCTCATCAAGGTGTTGTGGAAAAACAAAAATTTTGAATAAGTGACATGGGAATCAAAGGAAATGATGAATCATAGTTACCCAAATCTGTTTAAGTGTGGAAAAATTAAATTTCGAGGGAAAATTTTCTTAAGGGGGGAAGATTGTAATGACCCAATCTTTCATTAATGGAAATCCCTCTTGATCTAATTAAATGTCTCTTTACGTAAAATTTTATATAAAATGTCAAATTATTTGGTTTCATTTTTTAGGATTTTAAAATACTATTTTGAATTTTGACCATTTCTAATATAGTCAATGAATGGTGATCACATGATTAATATAAATATAGGTCTTTAACAAATCCAATTTACTTAGATTAAGGAAGTGATGACCTCATCTAGTAGATGTGCCCCTTACGAATCCCATTTGTCAGATATTGGAAAGGAGGTTTCGTATTTGGGAATCACTCTTGACCAAAGCCCAAGATGAGCTTGAATATGTTATGATCGACCGAGACCGCCTTTGAGGGAATTGGAAGTTGATAGAGATTACCACCTGAGAAATGTTATATTAGCCACACCAAGAGTCTTTCACCATCGCACACCTTACTCTTCGGTCATATGTGGGTGTTATAAAGGGTTATGTAACAAAACCATATAAATATGGTTATGTATATATTTTTTTGTATATAATAATTAATATACTTTCATTTTATTATTGTTACCATGTAAATAGTTTTTATATTGTTGTCGAGTCCTGGCCCACCAGGTACCAACAATTGACCCATAGACATGGGGTCCGCACTCTAGGGCCCACCCACATACCTGAGAGGGTCATCTAACTATTGATAGTCCGCACAGACTGACACATGGCACGAATATCCTTTCCAGTGTGATTTTTCCTCACTCGCACACAACTTGGGACACTTTACTGAAGGTCACCCTTCATGATCACTACTATAGGCCAAACACGCTTAACTTTAGAGTTCTATTCAGAAAGGATCTCGAAAAAATGGTGCACATTGTTTACATGATTCATATAATTTTGTCATTTAACCGTTTAATATTTGGGATTGTTACAATCACCCCCCTTAGAAACAACATCCTCGTTGTGGGCCGTACAACTCATCCTAGGCAGTGCACTGCACTTAAGGCTGGGTTCCTCCTCTGATACCAAATGTATCAATTGGACCGCATTGTCAACTCCGACACCTTCCCTTAACATGGCCTTCGGGTCCTATCCCACCAGGTACCACCAGTTTCCCCGCAGAGACGTGGTCCCACACTAGGGCCCACCCACGTGCCTGAACGGGTCATCTGACTATTGATAGTCCCCACAGGCCAACACATGTCATTTCTAGTGTGCTTTGTCCTCACTTGCACACACCCTGGGAAACTTCCCAGAAGTTCACCCATCCCAATCACTACTCCAGGCCAAACATGTATAACTATGGAGTTCTAATAAAAAGGCTCTCTAAAAGGCCGGTGCACCTTGTTGACATGAGTCATATCATTTATTCATTTAACCTGTTATCTTTTGGGGGTGTTACAATCACCCCTCCTCACATAGAGCACAATGTCGTCAATATGGTTATTTATATTATTTTTGTATTTAATAATGAATATACTTTCATTTTATTATTGTTACCTTATAAATAGTTTTTACATGGATTTCGGGTCCTGGCCCACCAGGTACCACCAGTTGCCCCATAGACACTTGGTTCCCACCTGGGGCCCACCCACATGCCTGAACGGGTCCTTTCACTATTTATAGTCCCCATAGACCAACAAATGTCACACATGTCCTTTACAATGTGATTTGTCCTCACACACAAACACTTTGGGACACATTACATAAGGCCACCCATCCTGATCACTACTATAGGCCAAACACTATTAAATTTAGAGTTCTAATCAGACAGGCTCTTAAAAAGGAAGGTGCACCTTGTTTACATTAGTCATATAATTTATTCATTTAACCATTTAATATATGGAAGTGATTCAATCACCCCCTATAGAAACAACATCCTTATTGTGGGACCTACATCTCATCCCAGGCAGTGCACCACACTTAAGGCCGGGTTCCTCCTCTGATACAAAATTTAACAATTGGGATGCGGTTACAACACCGACACCTTGCCTTAATATGGACTTCGGGTCCTACCCTACCAGGTACCACCATTTTCCCCGCAGAGACGTGGTCCCCACCCTAGGGCCCACCCACATGCCCGAACAGGTCATCTGACTATTTATAGTCCCCACATGACAACACATGTCCTTTCTAGTGTGCTTTGTCCTCACTTGCACACACCCTGGGAAACTTCCCAAAAGGTCACCCATCCCGATCACTACTCCAGGCCAAACACACTCACCTATGAAGTTCTAATTAGATAGGCTCTCGAAAAGGCAGGTGCACCATATTGACATGAGTCATATAATTTATTCATTTAACCCTTTATCTTTTAGGGGTGTTATAATCACCCCTCCCCCTTAGAGCACAATGTTCTCATTGTGGGCCCTACAGATCAACCCAGGTAGTGCACCAAACTTAAGGTTGATTTCCTCCTCTAATACCAAATGTAAAAACTAGGCCACAGTGGTAACACAAAAACCTCACCTTTACATGTTCGACGGGTCCTCTACCACTAGGTACCACCAGTTGCGACACAAACATGAGGTCCCCACCCATGCCTAAACGGGGTATCTGACTATTGATAGTCCTCAAGAGCCAAGAAATTTCCTTTTTAGTGTGATTTTTCCTCGGTCTCACACACCCTAGGAAACATCCCAGAAGGTCACCCATCCTGATCAATACTCTAAACCAAGCACGGTTAACTATGAAGTTCTAATCTGACAGGCTCTTGAAAAGAAATGTGCACCTTGTTGACATGATTTATATCATTTATTCATTTAACCCTTTATCATTTGGGGGTGTTACATCATTTATCTTTTAATATATAATAACATCATTTAAAAAGGCTACAAAAAAATGATCAATGTAGCCTCTGAAGACTTTATTAATCAAATCTATAAAGATATCATAATCATTAGTTACACTAAAAGGCATTAATATATATTTATAGTGTCCATGACATGTACATAATGTCGTCTTGGGTATATCCTCAATCTTAAACCTCAATTGGTGATATCTGGAACAAAGGTCAATCATTGAAAATTAATGATCCCCATATAGTTGATCAAAAAAGTAAAGATTATGGGGAAGATGATACTTGTTAAAGATCATGATCTTGTTAAACATCTGATAATCAATATAGTGTCTTATCAATCCATCTTTATTTTTTTTAAAGAATATGTTCACCCCAAAGAGTCATACTTGGCTGAATTAATCCATTTTGAAGGTTTTTTTGGAATTTTTTATTCAATTCATGCAACTTAATTGGGGAATTATATAGGGAGTCTTAAAAAATGTTGTGAAAGGTGGTATGAGTTCTGCCGAGAACTCAACTTCACATTTTTGGAAGGCTAGGAAACTCTTCTAGGATAACATCCTAATATTCGAAAAGAATAGTCATATCATCGATGATTAGTTTCTTCCTAAACTTTTAGAGAAACACACCTTATAAATTGAAATTAAGACCCATACAATGGATGTAATCTCTATAAGAAGTTCATACTTATCATCACATTAATAGCTGATCATAGGCTAGTTCAAAATATCAAACTTATCATACTATCCTTAATGACTAATGCGGGTTTTAATAATAGAAATACAATCCATGAATAAGATTATATCAAATCCAACTAGAGAAATAATGACAAGAATTATAAGAAACACATTCCCAAAAACTCCAACCAAAGAGAAAACATAGACTTTAGATGAAGTAATAGTACCATTAGGGGTTTTCACAACTAATTCCATGTCTAATAATTTTTATGGAATACCATCACAATTATAAAATTATTTAGATATGAACGACAATGTAGATCCATAATAAAATAAGACAATAACAGTTCTATAGTGGATGGAATGTGTACCTTTCACCAATTCGTTATCACACCCCTCATGAGAAATAGGTTCCACATGAGATTTACTATTATTCATCATCTTGAGAGTTTGATTTCAATGATCATCATCACCAAACCTTGGGTTAGGGAACTTGTTAAAATTATTCCTATTCTCCTTACACTTTAATCACTGAAGTTTTGTGGGTTCATCATGTAAAGAATTTCCTCTATTCACATCATTGGGAAACTTCTTCTCATTAGTTCGACAATTAATTATCTGATGGCATTCCCATATATAATTAAATCATTTACTACACCCCATATGAAAAGTTCTTCTTTAATTATTTCTATAGAAATAGAATAAAGGAAGGCTCACCTTATCTTCTCCACAGTTTTTAGATTTTCCTTTAAACCCAATATTCATTTTCTTATTTATACCATGATATTGATATAAAAATCCTACCCCCATTTCAAATTCTATTACAAAAAAACTCAACCTATTCATAACTAATAATGTCTCTTGTGGATAAACCTTCTATGACTTGGCTTTAGCCCACTAAATAATTGATCATCATTAATTTATGTTTTCATGATAATTATAGAACCATAACATAAAAGTCTTATAAAATTAGCCTCAAGGGTACGAATGGATTCATAATCCTTTTGATTTTACTCAAGGAATATATTTTACATATCCACATCAATAACACAAGAAGTGTACTTATGAAAGAATATGTTATGTAACTCATCCCAATCCAAGGATTCAATTTCAAATTCCTACCTCATATTCTTGATTAGAGTCCACCAATGGTCTAATTAAACATTTAATGGATAATAATCCAGAATGAATTTCTCATGTTAAGTACACTAGTTAAATAAGAATATTTTTTCACCGTTACATATTCATTGTTGACAAAAAAAAGTGGATCAGAAGACCCATTGAATGATGGTGGATGTTGACTCATAAAGGACTCAATATAACGTTGTTACATAATTTTCTCATTTTAAAGTCCAATAGGGTTCATCGAATAATACATTTTGGTGATAATAGCAACAATATTTCTCATTCTAGATCTCATAGAATTTAGTTTATTAGGAGGAAAACTATTGAACTATCAATAATAATCAATATTAACATAGTACCTTTAGGTTCCATCTATTTACTAAAACCAAAATGCAGAGAGTAAGAAAAAATATTCATAGTAAGGAAATACATAATTATGAAAATATACCCATTGGATGTCCAAAATATGGCTCATTACTTCATTTAAGAAACTTTATGTTTACCCTAGTTTATTCAATGAAAACATATATCTAAATCTATCATGATGGTTCATAAAGAGTTTGTGAATTCCCAAAGTATATCCCATTGAGTGTCAAACTAGGAGTGCAGTAATGTCAATTTTCAAACAATAGTTCCCGATCATGTCTAGGTTAATACAATGTTTTTAAGGCTGTTACCCCTATGTAAATATATGACATAGCCACATCCACTTTCAATAATCAGAATATGACATATTTCTTGGAAAAAAATTCTCTATCCTTTACCAAAATTATAGGAAATTTTATTATACTTTTACTCATCCTTAAAAGCATCCTTAGACATGTACATTGGGTTCTCTCTAATGATTCATCATTATAGTTTCAACAATTTAATTTTTTTCTCTACTACTAACTATAGATATCCTTTCTTCTCATACATTAACATTACATCATTTTTACAAAAATATTGAATAGACAACACAAAAATAAATCCAAAAACTGTATTATATTAGTTCTTTTAGAAACATGGAAACATTTACACTAATACATAAGTGAGATACATTATCTCTCATGTGGTCCATAAAGAATAATACCCTCCTTAGTCACATCATACATAATATGTATCTTCATATACTTGGGGATGGAAACATAAAAATTGGTAATCTTAGTTTCTCTATAAGGGTAAACAAGGGAGTTACTTAATAACAATCATTAATAAAAGGGTATAATAACATGAAAATAAAATTATTATATAGTACCTTACATATGAATGATGATATAAATGATTAATGGCATACAAATTCTATATTTAGAGGACATGAATCATAAGGGAATAAATTAAATTGATTCATGAGAGTATAAAGTTGGCATATGACATAGACTTGTTGAATTTACATAGTTATATAACAAATTTAACTTTATGTTGAAGAATAGTGAAAAAAATTATCAAGGAACTTCATTATGAAAACACCTGTTGGGTGGGACACATTTCCAGCCCTAGTCACAGTTCGTTCCTAATAAGGTATTGGGTTCTCCAATCTTCCCATAGTGGATAGAGTTTCCTCATATTCCCATACTGGATCATGTTTCCTAATATTCTTAGAGTGGATCAATCCTATTTAATTGATTAAAATAATTATATCATGAGATATAAATCTTTACCCAATGCATTAGAGGAATATATATTCCCCACCCATCAAATAATATCATCATATATACATGTGATAGAATATAATAAAATGTTTATCATATCATGACTCACAAAAAGAGATGGGTTAATTAAAATTATTTTATAATTCATAGAAATGATATTTTAATCATAAAAATGTTATCATATTATAAATTGTGGAAAAAATACATGTTTTATAATCATTTCATCAGTGTATAACTTGTGAAAATAAGCAATTTTAAAAATAATATAACTCATGGATGAGGAATGATTGTCATAGAGAACTTCTCATCCTAATAAAATCAAAGAATGAGTAAGAATGGTTTCCTTGGAGAATTAACTATATCAAAGGATTTTGATCTTTGATGAGAAATATATTTATAAAACATTTATCAAAGAAAAAACCCTTTCTTCATTGAAATATTCATTTTAAAAAATAAAACATTTCAATACCCTTTTTATTTGAAAATAGCTTTCAATAAATATAAATAAAGGTTTTAAAACCATAATTGTTTTGTTAAAATCATTTTCATAGAAATTCATTCTAATATATTATTTAAAAAAATTGAATTATTTTTTAAAACATGTCTCTTCAATAAAATATATTTCTAACTGCAAATAGAAACGAGGTCATATTTTTCTTAAAAACAACATTCTTAGTTATCCAAATACCATAGAGTTAAAATATGATACTAATTCATGAATATCTCATTAATAACCAGAGGATAATAAAATAACTTTGTTTCCTTAAATTATGGATTAAAATATTTCATCAATGAAAGAATAATTATAAACAATACCTATAAATGAAGAGATTATTGCAATAAACTCATACAACATGGTAACATTGAACCACACTACGCATGTAAAAGAATTAAGTTACATGAAGCATAAAATATAATGAAATAATGATATTCATGATATAACACATCAAATGGAATTATATAGACCATGTAATAGAATATAGGTGCATAATGAAACATGTGTCTCAAAAAAGGAAAATTGAGGCAAAACTACCTTACTTCCTCCGTATCTTTTGAACCAAAAATCCCCATAAAATAGAGATAATAAAATTTATATATTAATAACCATAAATAAATGAAAAATAATCATATAAAACATTCTTCGGTAATATATACACCAATAAAAAAAACGAGTGGTTGATAAGGAAAAAGTCTCACTGATATATAAGTGAGACGAGAAATCCACATAATAATTGAGTAAATTTATATAATGATCCTCAAGAAATAATAAAATCAATTTTAATTTTTAATTTTATTTAAAAAATTTATCTCATGATATAACATTTCATAGGGATTTATATAAACCATATAATGGAACAAGTGGTGAATATGGAATGTTTCTCACATATATAGTGAGTGAGATGAAATTCTATAACCTTATGTCTTGACTCTATTTATACTAATTAAAACATAATGATTTAAAAATATAATAGAAATCATTATTCAATTAAATAATTCTATATATTATTTACTTATTATATAATTTTAACCGTTTATTAATAATTCTTTATTAGTGTTAAGTTTCTGGTAATATTTGATTTTTTGTATACGTTTTGACTTTTTATTCTTTATCCAATTACTCCATTAATTATTTAATAATTTATAGAATATAAAAAATTATATAAATAACATTTATATTTTGTTTATTATTAACGGTAAAAATATGTAAATAATAGAAATATAAAATGGAATACACCTTTCATTGAGATGTTAGGCCTTACGTACACATGACTGCTGTTTCTGATTAATTATAGTTCAAGAAGAATGAAATTAAAGGAAATATATTTATACATATAATAATTATATAATAATTATTAGGTAATAAATATCATGTATCTTTACTAAAACTATATTTAATATATTCAATTTAGAGTGTTAATGAATCACATTGCTTTGAGGAGTCGGTAGTACACACATCCATAAATGAAGATATCATATTTAGAAAAAATGGATTGAATGAAGATATGTGTTATCAAATTTTTCTAAAAGAACAAATAAATCAAAAATATCATATATATCATATAAAAATACAGTTTAAATCCTAATTCCCATCAATGAGAGGTTGTAATGAAAAAATAAACAAATCATTTTGTGAGGTGGTGGTTCACTGTACAGAAGAACGGTAAGTTCATTACCCATTTTATGGAGTCGTGTGTAGGTGTTTTTCTAAATATTATATTAATAACATATTTTTATATTTATTATACTGATTTTATTATATAAACAAGAAATAACAAGAGTTTAGGGGGTGGAGAATGAAAACAAAACAAAAGAGCATGAGGAAGGATGTTGCATCGTCTTTGGGTTACTCAATTGGGTTTGCACCAAAGGGATTGCATGGGTGGATTTATTACCAAATTTAGACTTATATTATTTTGGTAGGTATTTTGGGGGGATATTTGGGTAGGTTAGGGATGAACCAAAATGTTTTTAGACGTGTAAAGTGGGGGAGGGTATGAGGCTTTTTATAAGAGGGGAAAAGGAAACACTGGGTATTCTTGAACAGATTTGAGTTTCCTCCATGTATTACATGTACCCAAAGGGTTTCAAATGGATAATTGAGAATTATTTGAGGTTACATGGGTTAGATATGTCTAGAAAATAATTTTTAGACTTATTTTGGGTCATTTTAAAATCTTATTTTATTAATTTATTTATTAATTAAGATCGTTTTCTACCTTAATCGCTTTAATTAATTTTAATTAATTTTACTAATAATTTTGGTAAAAAATTAATTTTATATTATTTGAAATTATAAATTATTCTGATTCCAAAAAATGGAATACACTTTTCCATATTAAAATCATATAATTTGAAGAAATTATTTTAAAATTTATCATGCAAACTTGCCATGAAAACCGATTTTCAAGAAAAAATGTTTAAAAGTGTGAATTGATTTAATATCCCATTTCAATGGGAAATTGGTTCCAATGACTAAAATTATTAAAATTGTATTTTATTAAAAATAAATAATTTTTTAAAATTGATATGTTTTATTATAATTGTTTTTATTTATATAAATTCTCTAAAAATAATATTTTAAAATTAGATATTAATATTCTTATTACTCTATTTAATGGCTAGGTTATAACTATCTCATTTAAATAATTATTATAATAATGTTTGGATTTTTAGAATATCTGCATTATGTGAAACCCAATATAAGTAGGTTTTTCATGTAGTGAATGATTAACTTGGTGTGTTTTATAAAAAATGTTTTACATAATGTATCATGAAATGAATCAAGAAAATGATTATTAATTTATTCAAAATAGTGGTTCATAAATAATCCGGGTGTTACAATAGTAGTGGATTAAATCTCCCTTAATTACAATATATTCAATTAAAAAGTTATTTTACATCATTCCATCATATCTTTCATTTGTTCTATAAAAAAATTTCTAGACTTATAACCAACCAATTCATTAGCATGTTTATGTGATTAAAATTTTATGAATGATGTGTTCAAACAATTAATCACAACATGGGTTCTAAATTTTAAAACCACATCACAAATAAGGATTAAAAATAATAATAATTTTATGTAATATTAGAAAATAAGAATAATATTATAAGAAATATCTCAAAAATAATGTAAACACATGTGATACACCCTTCCCCTTCAATTGATTTGTTCCAGTTGATTGTATTCTTTAGTTCATCTTTACCATCTATCTAAATGAACAAAACATGATAAAATCATAGATAAACTACATATAGAGAGAATAAGAATCCCTTAGTTCAATCAAAATCTTTATTAATCACTATGAATGAATGGTGAAAAGGAATAATGATAACTAAGTAAAACAATGAAAGAAACACCCTTTGTAACCTAAATTGTAACAATACACACGAATCTCCCTCTATAAAAACACTCTGAACAAATATATCCAAAACAAAAAATTCCCCAAAATAGAAAACATGGGGTGAAAAATTGTGTGAAATTAAAGGAACACACTTATAATTTATTATAATTGATCCCCCAATACCTATGACCAAATCCAATTATAAGTGATTGAAAGGCCTCCTAAAATATTATAGTGTACCTATGGTTTGATGAAAAAATTGAAATATTGCTGCAAATAAGTGGGGATCTTAAATTTATATATGTTCAAATTGAGACATAATCATGATGTGATAAGAGATATCTTTAACATAAATTTTTTAGTAAAACCTCCATTAAATGTCATGTCACCAGATGCTACAAAAAATGGGAGGTGTTAATGTTTTGAATACCGGCATTCATGCCATGAACCACAATAATACATAACCACAAAAAAATAATCTCAAAAACATCATCCCATGAATAAAGGGTTCACACCATGAACTAAACCTAGTAAACCTTTATAAATATAACCCAAAAACTTCATTCCATGAACCAAATTTACATAATTAACCAAACCAATAGTTATGTCCAAGTCTCATTCAAATAGTGAACTGAATGTTCACACTATGGGATACTCTCCCATATAAAAATATCATCTGCAAACAACCCATCCCTCCACAATCATACAGCATGAACACCCATCACCAAAATTAACTGATGTAATGGGATGACTTATCCAATCCATACCAATTAATAGGTTTTACTAATCTCCTCAATTTCATTATAAAATCAAGGTCAAGTACTAATTTTTTAAATAAAGATGTGGAATGGTAATGAAGAGAGGGATTTATGAAATATTATAATACATTATGTATCTTCATATTTAGGGGATAGAGATATGAATATTAGTTGAGGATATCTTAATGTATTGGTTTTCCCTGTCGACCAAGCAGTTTTATTATAGTCCTAGAAAATTTGAAACAATAGATGTTTTCATTAATTGAAAACATAAAAATAAAAAAACATCATCCAACCAATGAAGTATATCATCACTAGATAAAATAATAGGTATTAATCATATCATCATAAATGTTTTTCAAAAAAAAAATTGAATAAGTTGAATAGAAAACTAGAAAAAATAGAAATATAAATTAGAGTTATCTAAACAATCGATGTATATTCCTATGTGACATATATTCAAATTTTATCTTACAAGTAAATACACCCATCCAAAGTAATGATTTTGTTTTTATGTTTATAAAAGTATTTTATTACCTTATGTGATCATTTATGTTTGATAATTCCATAATTATATCTAAGTATATAAAATCCCTTAAATTTTAATGGTTTTGTAAATATGTTAGAAAATTTAATATCTATCCCAATAAATTATAGAGTGAAAACTTATATTTAACATATGATCATGAAAAAAATGAATTAAAAAAAATATTAGTCCCTATCAAGTTATGTGTTATATTTTTTGATATGTATATGAAATTGGTGTTATTAAACATGATCGTAACATATACATATCATAAGAAAAATCTTGATAGTGTGTGATTCATAAAAAATAACTAAAGAGTTTAACTGAGTGTTACTTCTTACTAGAATAAAATACTAAGAAAATCAAAGAAAATAGCCCATTATAAATTCAATTTTCATTTCTAGTATACATCCTATAATGTTATCATTTAAATAGATTTTGATATTTAAATTAAAAATGAAAGGATAAAATAAAATAATATATAGTGTTTCATTTAGTTACTATAAAATATATTTTATAAAATTTAAATGTGATTAATTTGTTTTTTTAAAAACAAGTGTATCAAAATAAATAAACATGATAAATGTAACTTAATGAACTGATTTGACCAGATATATCACCTAAAACGATCCACCATTTGGAATTAACGACATTACAAAACTCAAAGGGTTGATAATTTGTGCCTTGTCATCAAAGAAATACTCTTGGGAATGGTTTCACCTAGTAATAAACTAAATGAGTCACCCAATTAGAGTATTATTTAGTAAATTTAATTTTTAATATCATAAAAGAATCCACCACAAAAACAAAATAGTAATGGAATAGATATCACAACATGAATACTAAAGACCCAAAAGATAAGGTTGATATATAAAAATCTTAAAAGAAAATAGAAACCAAATAGTTACTTAACCTCTCTACAAGACTACAGTCACTCTCTGTATCTAATAACATCCATTTCCATACTAACCTAAACATAAAATAATAAGAGGCCATATTTAGTGACCTGATGGAAAAAATAAGATATGTATATACCCATTGGTATATGCAAGGTGTGAGATAAATTACCACATTAGGATGTCACCATGAAGTTTGTGTACTTCTTTTTAAAAGTAAATTTTGAAAGTTTTAGATACAATAGAAAATAAAACATAATTAATAATAATAATAATAATAACATTTCATTTCACATTTTAATTAAACAAAACATTAATTTTTTGGGAAAAGTGTAATAATCAATTTCAATGATCACTTTAAAACCATTCAAGAATAACATACAAAACAACTTTAAAATAAACCATTTCTATTGAAACATATTTTTAAAAAAATTTACATATTATTTCTAGAAGAAATATGTTTATCACATAATTGTGAACTCTTTACAAAAAAACACTCAACACAAAATAATCATGGAAAAAACTTAAAAAATTTAAAATAGTGACCAAATTTGATGCCATTCATGAAAACAAAAATATAGGATATAGAATGTATGGAAATAGATATACCATATGTAATTTCATAAATTAAACTATGTATCTTATAAAATATACTAGTTACTAAGGTGATAACATATTAGACCATACCAAATATATTTGACCAACTTCTCTCTTACATTGCATCCAAACAACATAAGCCAGTTGACTGGCCTCATACCAGCCTCATCGGGGGAACTCCCCACTTGGTATGGCACATGTTAGAGCTTGGGGGACACTAATAGGATGTGAATATCAAGTATATCCTAAATATATACCTCTAATTTACCCTAGATCTTATTGTGAAATAAATCCCTAGAGTTGGGTAATCAATCAAATTACAAAATAATAAAATAAAGTGAAACATAAATAATATTCACATCACCTCTAATAGCCTTGAAAGAAACAACCCCAATCTATATCATTCACATTACAATAATAAACAATATCCCCCAAGGGATCATAGTACATATAAAAACAAAGGTTCTAAGAGGATCACACACACAAAAAAAATAGATTAAAAAGATTTTAAAGTGCTAAACATAACATCTTAAAAATTGACATGAAATGTCTATCCATTCCGTAACATTGATATTCATTTATAAAAACATCATTTGAAATAATCCATGTAAAAGCGCAGTAAAAATAATTTAAGGGAACAATTTACTCTATCCACCAAATCATTTTAAAATCCCCCACACCACCTTATTCTTTTAAAATTAAAATTTAACTATTTGGCGACCAAAATAGGATCAAATGGCTTTGAATAAAAAAATTCATTAAAAATGAAACATATAAATATTTTCACAATTATACAGAACCCAAAAAAAATTTAGAATTTAAAAAACAATTAAAAATCATTTAAGAATTAGAAATTCATTGAATACCTTCAATACATGTTGTATAATTACATAGGAATATTTATATAACCTACAATTTATATCACATATAGGTAATGATTAAAAAATAATGAATTTAAAAAATTTAGGAATGCAATTAATTTTTAATTAAAACAATAACACAAAAGAGCCACATTCAACCAAGAGGTAACCCCTAATGACATGACACAATGCATCATAGTTGATGTAGAATGCTCAAAAAGTCTTGAAGACAACCTCTAAAACCCTAAAAAATCCAAATATTTGAACTACACTGAAATGAAATTTCTTCCCAACAACCTCTAGTGTTCTAAGGGGGAAGTGAAACTGAGATAAAATGGAAGTAAGAGTAAGGAATCATTTAGATTAATAATAATAATGGGATTTAACTAAATAAAATGATTTGGAATAGAGTATTGGAGGCTTAAATATAGATGGGGGGGAGAGGGAGATAACTCATCATACATGATATGTCCTAGTCAAATGAAGAATAGTATTTAACATGGTTTAGAAATTTTAATTAGAAAATGATAGATTAATAAATTCAAAATTTACAAACAAAAGGATGATCAAAATTTTTGTCCACACAATTTCATAAAATT
Organism: Viscum album; assembly: GCA_963277665.1. NCBI lineage: Eukaryota > Viridiplantae > Streptophyta > Magnoliopsida > Santalales > Viscaceae > Viscum > Viscum album. The sequence goes on along the minus strand of OY728164.1, from coordinate 1,402,686,674 downwards.
CGAACTGAATATGTGACATATACTAGAAAACCACATAGAACATAAATAATTATTCCACACGGTTACTTCTAACCATAATCCCACCATGTGAGTCACCCCCAAGAACTAAATGGGTCCCATGGTTTTCAATAAGACCCCACACCGCTTCACGAATTGTGTACAAACCATAGAAAATTTAACTTTTTAGTCTATAGTATGGGTTACACGATCCCAAAATGGATTTTACTCACCATTAAACACCCCAGAAAATTAAAAAAATATATAAAGGTTCCAAAGTATTCCAAATAAATGCCAAGTATTTCATAACAGACCAAAATTAAATTGTATAAACATTATAATAGTGACACAAGGTTTTAAAATCTCCCAAATATGCCACATTCTACACTCATAAAGTCCTTGGTCATGAAAAATGGTATCATTTCAAGATATATGATACACCCCAAGATATTAGGTGGGTTTTACATTGGGAGTCCAAAGGAATGAATGATTAAGAAATTTATATCCTCTCACAAATGTAGCGTGACTAATCTTTGACCAACCCCAAAAGTCTCCAAACATGACACAACCACAAAAAAATAAAATGAGCCATAAAAGGGATTAATGACATAAAATATTTCTCTAAATAATTTAAAATTTATATAAAATATTACCTTATAAAGGAGACACACATACAAATAGGACACTTCAATAAAATACCCATATAGATGGTGATTTTATTTAAATAATGAATGAACATTTAAATCACATAAGAATACAAAAAATAAATCTGGTTCACTATTCCATCCAATACACCTGAATAATATATACAGAATATTTATCACCCTCAGTTTCGGGTACATGACCCTTTATTCATCTATTTTTGAGTTTATATATTGTTCATGTTCGGTTTTAGGAGGTTTTGAGGGGTTTTTACACATTTTGGAGGATTTTCAAGAGGTGCACAGTTTGTCCATGGTTATTAGAAACTATGAAACATATCTAGGAAGCTATGAAAGGGAAGGAAATAGAAATTGGTTGGGTAAAGATTTTCCACATGATTTTTCCAAATCGTGAGAATTCCCTAGAGAAACCATTCCTATTTAAAAAATTGAAATTCATGGTCTTTGTATGGTTTGTCTAACCATGTCAACCAACCTTATTAGGTTTTATCTTATGATTAAAGAACCACATGGTTAGTGCACAATTTGTTTAATCCATGAATCCAAACTATGTAGCATACAATTATCCCTTTATAAATTTGATATATAATCAAAATTATCCCCTTCTACTATCAATTTCCCCCTAATGATCTCATATCTCAAATTTATTTTTATCCTATGGTAGAGGAGATGATCCCCTTCAACCAGGGAGTGATCCGTAAGTGAATTAAATTGCATTGGATGATTAGATTAGTTATTAATTGAACATTATTTTTCATCTTCTTATATCCATGTTTATTCTCTCTATCTACCTATTAGAACCATATATCAATTCCATCAGGGATATAACTATGATTCCTGAATGGGTTTATGATGAAATATTATTATATCTAGTGAAGGGAAAGTGGTTTGGGTTCCAATATGGATGTTTTATTTTGCTATTATTCATTTTCACCAAAATTTGAGAGGTAGGTTGATTCTCTCTTTACTCCATTTGATTTGGATCTCTAAGGATTAGTTTTAATTAAATGATTTTATTGAAATTGATGTGAAGTAATTTTGTGACTCTTGATAGATGTTTTATTGGTATTGTCTTTGAATTTTTTCAAGGTTCATTGGTTTTTTGTGAACCCATTGTTTATAATTTTAAAAACATTGGTTTAAAATTATGGTTTGGTTTTTATTTATGTAATGTTATTGGTGAAATTATTCAAAATAAGGAAATGTATTTATGTGAAATGGTGGAAAATGGAATTAGATTTTTTAAATAGATGGGAATTATTTTTGAAAAACTAGTTTGGATTATATTATATGGGATGGATTATGGCCAAAATGAATCACCATAAAAGTGGAAAAAAGTATGGATGTGTAGTTTCACCATCAATAATAACTCCACGTTTTAGTGTTTGTGTGTGTGTGGACATGAAAAATAATATTCCAAATCAAATTAGAATTATATTAATGTCTTTATTAATTCTATCCCTTAAATAAATCATTTATATTTTTTATATAAATCATGTAAACAACATTTATATTGTTTTGATAAACTTTTTAACAAGTTTTTTCCTAGTGTCATGAGGTTGGAAGTCAATGAAAAAGATCCTAATGAGTTCAGAATCACCCATTTTTGGGAACTATTTTAAATTTTTAATTTTCAATATATTATGAGAAAAATAATGGAATGGTATATTATTTCTTTAGTGATTCTTCTTGGTACCATGAACTGGAAAGTAGAGTTAGATCTTAGAGAGGGATGAGTGTTGCTGGTGTAGTCACATTGGTGTTTTGAGTTTGGTGGATTGCATTACCTATTGAATATGTATTTTGATTAATTCTTGAATTCTAATATGTATTGTGAGTTTGTTTATGTTTTGAATTTTATTTTGTACTCATGCATTATATAGAGGTTTGTTTAGTTATTGTTTTTATTTTTTTGGATGTTTTATCATTAAAATTTAAATCCATCCACAAAATTTTATTGAGGAATTTTAATTTAATTCTTACCTTTGGTATCTTGGGGATGTCACATAAGGCATAATACCTCACTCATCAATCCTCAAGAAAATGAGGAGGGGTAAGAAGTTTGAAATTATATCTACTTCATTTGGTCCATCAAACTTTTTGGAAAAAATGGTGTGACCATTTCTTAGTCCTTGAAATTGGAAATGGTGGAATTTTTATTTGATAATAGTGTTAGAAATAGTATAAATCCCCATCTTGGGGTGTTTTTAAATATTATTATTCTCATAAAAGAAAATTTAGATCATAAAATGGAAATCCAACCTCTTTATACTGAACATCAAGTTACAAGGGATTTTGGGTAATGAATATTTTTAGACACTTGTGGGTGAGTTTTCACTACATCATAATGATTTTAGATAATGAGAGTTTCATGAGATGATGTGAAATTATGAATTACCATTATTTAGGCATTGCTTATTTTGAGTTAAAAAACAATTTAAATAGAAAAAATGTGATTTTTCAAAAATGATAAAATGGTATTTTGAAAATTTTAGTTGTAATATTATAAAAAATTATTGAAATGTTAAAGATAGATTATTTGTGGAAATATATTTCATAATATTTCTTGATGTGGTAAATATGAATTACTAATCCTTTATTTTCAAATGATTAAAAAAATGGAGTATTGTGGTTATAGAGAATGGATCTAGGGAGGCATCATAGAATCCAATTAGAAGAGGCAGTAAAAAAAGTGGTCTCACAGGATCCACAGGTGAACCAATAATAGGTTCATATAATTTATATAATTTATAGTCCATGGATAATGGTAATAGGAATGATGAAATATGGTAAGCAGACCATTCAGTTTAGTTCCATGAGAAGAATCCACCCATCCTTTATTTGAATTCTAGGAAAAAAGAACAGGTCTCTTCGAATAGGATGAATTGAATCTTCAACTTCCTTGGGACACAAATAGAGTTGAATGTGAATTTGAGAATGTATATTATTGAGTATGTGACAAGAAAATGGTCAGAATTTAATGTTTAGGATAAATGAAACCAAATCATGACATGGGAGGATTTCTAAGATTTGTTTAATAGGAAAGTATATTCTCACACCATTCAGATTTCTAGAATATCATACATATTAAATTTTAAGAAATATAATTTCTTGATGATATATAATATGGATAAATTTACGATTTTAGTCCACTTATCCTTAGAAGTTACTACAACTATATCCTAGAAGGAAATCATTTTTGATTTTGGATTATGAAGAAAAATTCTCTCAAGGTTTACTATGATTTTTTAATAGATTATATAGAGATTCCAAAATATTTTATGTAGTTGAACATGCTATCTTAGGAAATATGGTTGTGGGTTCATGTTTATTCTTATGAGAATATGTGGGAACTATAATATTGTGAATACGAGGGAGAAGGACACCTACTTTTAGAGTAGTGGGAACCTCAAAATTAGACCATGGGACTAGTAAATGTTCCTCCCCAACAAAAAAGTATGCCAAGATATTTTTAGTATTTTTCACTATATCACATCAAGAAAGACTATACGACACCATCTAGAGAATTTCAAAACTACAAAAATATGGTTCATCGTCACTGTTATTATCGCAGTGCTCTATGGTTTGGTTAAAAAGAAGCATCTCATGTTTCACATGCATCTTATGATTTGACCAGATGAGTGTAGTAGAACAACTCTCATTATTAGAATAGGTGAGCCAAGGTGATTCTAGGAACACCATGAATCCCAAACCAATTCAATCTCAACATGGTAACAAAGAGAATAGTGTGAGTAGTACAAAATTTTATATATTTTAGAAAATGATCATGGATGATCAATATGGTATTTCAAAGGTGAGAGTTATGATTCTTTTACATTTTAACCTCATTGAAGTTTTTTTGATAAGGGTTATACCTAATCATTTATTTCATATCATTTATTGATAATATAGTGTTATCTATGGTGATTATGCCTTCTATTTTAAAATTATAAACATATCTTTTTCTAAGAATGTGTATATCCTTTATGTGTAAATTTTATTCTATAAATGTATATGGGAAAATATATCTTTTTGATTTATCTATTCTTGATAGGGATATATATTAGTTTTTATTGGGTATGAATAGGGTGACATCGTTTAAGGCCCACATAAACAATTATTCCCGAAAGGTCAGTTTTATATATCAGGATGGAATCAATAATCTATATATAGGTGACTAGAGTGTAAAGGGTAATAAAGTAGGAATTTTGTCTTAGTTGGTGGGAATTGTCTCTTATCAGTAAGAAATTATTACCATTTCATATATGGATTATATTGGGAATGGATATTTTCTAACAATTTTTTATCAGTTTCCTGATATTTTCCATGCATATTTCTTAGGGTTTCCTCCTAAAAGATAAGAAGTGTATATGATTAATCTCTTTATGGGGAGTAATCTTATATCAATTTAGTGTTATTGGATGGAACCAAAAGAGTTTATGGAATTGAAGTTTCAGTTCAAAGTGTTAGGAAAGTAAAGGGTTTATTCGACATAGTACATATATGTGTAGGGAACTAGTTCTATTTGTGAAGAAGGTGGATAAAAATCTTAGTCATTTTTTAGAGTATCTTAAGATTAAACTAGTTGTGATAAAGAATCAGTATCCACGTTCATTCATTGATGATCTGTTAGATTAATCTATGGGATCCCAATAGTTCCAAAAAAATAAATTTAACTCATGATATAACCAATTGTGATTTGGTAAAGAGGATATTTCAAAGATAGACTTCAAAGAAGAAATGGACAATTAAAATATTTAATTGTACCTTTTGGTCAGATGAATATACCATCCATCTTTATGGAATTGATAAATCATATATTTAAGAGATATTTGGGTTCCATTATCATGGTTTATGTTGAATATATACTAGTTTATTATAGGAAAAATATGATCATGTGAAACAATTGACAATAAAATTAGGTTTCTTGTGGGAACATCATCTGTATTCAATCTTATCAAAGTGTGATTTCTTGATACAAGTGTCACATTTCCATGGCCATGTCATTACTAAAAAAAGGAGTTTATGTTGACTTGAAAAAGATAAAAGCTATTATCTCTTGGAAACCACTGGTGAATTTATTTGAGACTCAACATTTCCTTGGATTAGTGGGATCATATAAACATTCTTACATGTTTTTTCAAATTTGGAATCACCAATAAGAACAATAATGAATTGTGGAAATCATTTCCAATGGAATGAGGAATGTCATAAATACTTTCAATAATATATGTTTATACTTAAATCATCACCCATCATTACATTACTAGAGTATAAACCGGGTTATTTAGTATATTGTGATGCATCAAGATTGTGGTTGTTATGTGCTCTATTATAGTTTGATAATATTGTTTCCTAATGTTCAAAACTGATATGGTTAAAATTGATAAAATACAGAATAAATTATTAGGAATTAGTTATTTTGGAGAATTTTTTGAGGATATGCCATAATCTCATATTTTGTGATAAATTCCTTGTGTTCATATATCTTAAGAGTTTGAAACACATTTTCCAATAGAGTATTGAATTTGACACAGTGCAGATAGATGAAGTATCCATAGATTCTTAACATTGATAGGTTGTATAAACCAATTAAAGGGAGCTCTATACTAGATTAATTTAGTGGGAATTAATATTCTCATCTAGATAAATAGGATTCATAATAGGGAAAATTAATTTCATTAATAACAAATATTCATCTAGAATTATTGGACAAAGGTATTTTTGAATTTTTCATTCCAATTTTGTTTTTCATTGATTTTCTGGAGCAGGTTATAGTTTCTTCTACATTCGATCATGAATGTGTTACAATGAGTTAAAAACTCAATTATGGTTAGACCATTGAGGTTTGAATGATATAAGATAATTTATTGTTGTAATTAATAGAACATATGGTTATATATTTTGATTTTAATGTACAAATTCATTGTGCCTAACAACATTTGAGATGGGATACTCACCCATAGATCATAAAAATATATAAACCACTCAATGATTTTATGGGTCGGATTGAATAAAATGGGATATAGTGAAGTATTTATTGATATGCCTCACCTATCTCTAGGTAGTAGTTGAGCATCAATGACTAGTACATATTTTTAAATAATGACCGATTCTCATGTGGAAATGGGAGAAGATAACCATTGATTTTATAACAGGTATACCAAGGATTGTTATGAAACATTATTCTATATGGATGATTTTCAATCATCTCACAATGTTGGCTTACTTCATCCCTGTTCATGAAACCAATTATGGGTAAGACTTGGACAAACTCTACATTCTAGAAATGGAAAAGATGTATGATGTTCCTATGTCAATTTTATCAAAAAGAGTCCACAAGTTTACATCTTATTTTTGGAAAACCTTATAGCTAAACCTTAGAACATAGTTGAGTATGATGGTAATCCTTATCAATCTATACTATGTTATGTGGAAATAGGTGAGTCTCCATTAGTTGGACACATCCATGTGTAGGAGACCAAAAAGAAGATTCAGTTGATTTAAAAATAGAATGGAGATAACTCTATGTCCTCAAAAATTGTATGCATATCATCTTAAACAAAAAAACTTTTTTGAAGTGAGGGATCATGTATTATTTATAATATCTCCAGGGTTAGGGTATCATCATTTTAGTATTATGTAAATGTTATCTCCTCAATAAATATGACCTTTTGAGATACATCAGTGAGTTGGTGGGGTAAAATATTGGTAGGATTTTACACCAAGGTTTGGTTTATTGCATAATGTGTTTCAATTATCTTAGTTGATGAAGAATCAACCTAATATTGAAAATTTAATTTTATGGGATAATTCTGAACTAAATCTATATCATATGTTGATTTATATACTAGTAAATATTTTATAAAGGAAATAGAATATCTTTTTTGGGAAAATCATCATTCTAGTTCTTTTTTTTATAAAAAAATGTTCAAATTAAGGAATTAACATAGGACCATGAGAATAAAATGGTGGAGAAATAGAATAAAATAGTTGAATGAAATGGTGGTTTTCTACTTTATGGAGATGAAAAGGGAAATGGTGGGAATAATTTACAACCCCCACTTTCAAGTACATGATACTTTACGCATGTATTTTTTAGACAATTTAATTTTAATGTTATGTTTTTTTGATGTTTATAGGGGTTGTTTCATGTTTTTGAGGATTTTATAAAGGTAAAAGGTTCATAAAAAGTTTTTCTAATCCTTGAAATATATATAAGACACTATGATTGGAGGATAATATACACTTTCCAGGTACACAGTTGGCACATGATTTATAAAAACTATGGGAATGCATATGAGAAAGAATGCTTCTTGAAATTGATGGAAATTCATGGTTGGTGCATGGTTATTATAACCATGTGAGCCAACCACGTGAGGCATGACATTAAGATAATAGAATTACATAGTTGGCCAATGGTTTTCCAAACCGTTGGGTCTAATCATGGGGCATTTATTTACCCCACACTAAATTGTGTATCTAATGTGTATTATATTTTTCAACACTTATTTTTAACATAATACTCTCATAACTGTAATTCCTTTTTCTCCAAATGTGTGAGAATTGACCCAATTTAATCGAGGGATTATTCATTGGTAAATCAAAGTGAATTAGCATCCCTAATTCTTCATTAAGTTATAATTCTTCTCTTTTCTTATTATATCCATTGTTATTATATCTATCAAAGCCATATATCAATTCTATTTGGATATATATATGTGTTATGGGTGGTTTTATTATGGAATCTTCCTAGGTACAGTATGGGAACATGGGTTGTGTTATGAACATGATGTTTTTTTTGTGTCATTATTATTTTTTGATAATGTTTGAGAGGTATGTGTATTCTCTATTGAATCCACCTGATTTGTAATCTGAAGGCTTAGTTTTTATTAAATTATTTTCTTTAAATGATTGTGAATTTGGATGGAAATATTGTTTCGTTATTGTATTTTAAATTTTTTAAAGTTTTTTTTTTAAAATAACTTGTTTATAATTTTAAGACAGTGTTTTAAAACTATGGTTTGGGTTTGACACATGTAAAGTGGTTGTTAAAATGAGTTAATATTAGGAAATGGATTTATGTGAAATTGATTTCAAAGATATTGATTTCTGGTAAATTGATTAGAATGATTTTGGTATAATAGGATGGAAGTGTGTTATAGGGGATGAATTATGGTTGAGAATTACCACTATTTAAGTGGGACTGAGTATGGATGTGAAGTCCCACCATCAATTTTAACATAAAAATTGTGTGTCCATGTACAGTTGTGTGTATAGACAGGGAATAGAATATACCAAATCAAATGAGAAATTTTACAATTGAATTATTAATGTTTTTTTAGGAAAAAAGAATTCAAAATTGTGATATAAATTATGTAAAATGATTTTAAACTATTTTAATAAATCCAATAATGTGTTTTCTCCTAGTGGGGAAAGATATGAAGTCATTGAGGAAATCATACAGATTTTATACTCACCCCTTATTAGATTCTGTTTTTCATTCAAAAATTTCTTTTATTGAGTCACAAATAAAGGAATGGTATCTCAATTCTTTAGTGATACTTTATGATACCACATAATTACAAGTGAAGTCGGATATTGAAAAATATGAGGTGTTTCCAGTTCTTGCCTCTTTGGGTTTTGAATTTTCTGGCCTTTTTGGTTATATTGATTATTATTTTTTGTTTCCTCTTCTAGTTTAACATTTTTTGTTTGTTTGATTATGTTTTTAGTTGTATTTTTTAGTCACACATAATATAGAGGTTTGTTTGGTTATTGTTATTTTGGTTTGTATAATTTATATTTGAAATTGAAAATTATCCACGACAAATTATTAGGGCCCTTGGAATTTATTCTAATTCTTTGGTGTCTTGGGGATGTTAGTGAAGGTGCAATAGCTCCCCATAACTCCTAAAACTGTTAAAAAAGGGAATGATGTTAAAGAATTCCATCCATAGGAAAACACAACCTCAAAACAACATAGGCTCCCAACCAAGGTCAGGACATCCAATGAAAGGTAATCCAAAACCCTAAACCAAGTCATAATTCCTTGTAGACCCCATCAAACATACCAACACCCTCAATTTCTCAATCCTTATTGAAACCTATCCTTCCAAGCTATAAAAGAATGATTCTAAGTTTCATCTATGCTCCATTAATAAAGATTATAACCTAAAAAAAATACATATAAACCCTACGGGTGAAAGTCCCAATATAAAAGGCACGCATCTAAAATCAAGAATTGTCATCAAAATTAGATTCCAAGACAATATACGTTCAATAACTTAAATGACACCTGAAACAGCTTCTATTTATATCATAGACTACAAAAACATTGAAGATGGAATAGGTGGACACATTAATGAAATAATGTTATAGATTTGAAAAAATATGACTTTGAATTCCTATGGGATCTACACAAAAATTACACAAGATGAGTCTTCCATCTCAATGAATTCTCACCTCATTTAACTAACACATTGAGCTCAATATCAACCAACCTATAATTCATAGTGGATGAAAACTTTTCACAAAATTCAATTAGATCCAATGACCCAAGTGGACCTCAATCACTATTAATAAAATGAAGATGGTGATTAAGGAAGTCTTATATAGTGTAAAAGGATTGGGAAGGATCCATGTTTACAATATGGACATTAGTTTGGTTGGAGTCAGTAAGTAAATAACCAAAACCTTAGAGATGAGAAGGATTACCCTAAAGATTATACCAATAAAAGGACATTCTTCTCTTTTTTAAATAGAATTTTGGAGAAATAATTTTAAAATATTTAAAAAATTCAATAATCTCATTCTATATATATAAAATCAAATAATTCATAAAAATTATTATCCAAATAAAATATATTTTAAAATATCATATAAATGTTTTCATTTTAAATCAAAACTACTAAATAAAAACAATAAGGATCATTTTATGTACTCCATATATATAATAAACAAAAACCCTTATAAACATACAAATTTTATTTTGAAATATTATTATAAATAAAATTCAATTTCCCAATAAAAAATTTAATCCTAAAACCTCAGAACACTCATTTTAAAATAAAAATAATATCCCCATTTTAAAATTATTTCTTACCTTTCATTTTGGAGAGATTTTACCTTGGAAAAAAATCTACAACAAATAAATTACATATTTTTTTCATCACAAAACATGTTTTAAAGAGATGATATTTTTTAAAGGTAACCCCAATTAATAATGTATGTAGATTAGCCAAATATAAATCCAACAATATCAATTTAAGGATATAAAATACATTAAATCAACTCCCATTAATGGAAAACACCATTTGAGTCAATCAAAAATAAAAAAGCAACAAGGAAAATAATCTTGGGGATAAATATGGCTAGGATTGGTTTGGACACATGGGTTATCCAACCTTTACTCAACCATGAAATTGGCTCTATGAGGCTATTAGAGCCCCAATTTAAGTGCTCTACTAATATTTCAAAATAGTAAAGGGTAGCCATGGAAGTATGGTTTTCTATAAATATCCACCCTATAAACCAAAAGATACCCTAAAATCCTTAGTATAGTCATTCATGATCAATATATCATCATATCATATTTATATCCATAAAAAAATAAATAAAAATAAACTCAAAACAAAGATGGAGACCCAAAATTCTTATGGTGATTCATGTTTCATGATAAATAATGGTGATCATGAACCCATATATAATCTTTCTATAGAGTCACAATGATATTTATAATCTCTTTTCTACCAAGGAACAATGTGAATAATATAATGGGAACAACTAGAATTGAGTAATTTTGAAACATAGGCTCTAAAACAATTTCTAACAAACTGGCATGGGCAGACCCGAAACATCCCCTTAGACGTCCCATTACTAGTTCCAAAAAGAAATATCAATCATACGGACCAAAAACTAGTTCATCACCATCATAAAAATATTCTTGGGAATGTTTTCACCCAACTAATAACTAAAAGAAACATCCAATCAGATAAAAAAACATAACAATGAATCTCAAAAAACAATTTGGACCACAAAACAATTGGTAAAAGAATAGATATCACCATGTGAAATAAATAGCATTCGAAGAAAAGATTGATATACAATTATCTGAAAAAAAAAATATAAGCAAAAAAATTTCAAACCATCCACATGTGGAAACTCAACTATTCTCCATATACCATAAATCTATTACTAGACCATTCAAAACATTAACCAAGACCTGATCATATCCAAGCATCTGAATTGAACAATATGAGTTTTATATAACCATTTCTATATATAGGGAGTGAGAAAAATGATCCCTCTAGAATCTTAACAAGTAAATTGTGAGGTTTTTTCCAAAATATATTTCTTATTGTACTTTAAATTATAATATAAAATCTGTTTTCATGTTTAGTTATAATAAAACTATCAACATTCCATTTATATATATAATAAAACCCACATTTGTATTGTTTAAAATAAAATAAGATAAATATATTTTAAATATAACTATAAAAACATTCCTCAAAAAATAAACAACTCATTTAGAATAAATTATTTTATTGGAAACACATTTTAAAACCATTTTTTGATTCAAATCAGGTCATATGTATGGCTTAGTTGGGCATTATTTTTTCTATTTTTAGGTTTTGGAATATTTAGGGGATAAAATTCTGAAAAACATTGTTTTTGGAGAATGGAATAAATGTACACAATTAAGGAACATAACTAGTTTCACTTTGTAATAACCATGTAGTATGGATCTATGAGGTTATATTAGTGTTTTACATGGTTTGAACATGTTTAGTAAAATCATGGGACATGACTATGGAATGTTTAGGGGTTATTGTGGTTGTCAATGGGTGTCATACTATTTGAGCATGATTTTACAAAAAACAATAGCCCTAAATAAAATTCATGAACTTTTTATAAACATTGGGTTGCAGGGTTGGGACACAAAAAAACTAATTAGGGAAATAAAGTATGATCCCACATAAAATAGAAAATAGGGATTCATGATTAAGGATCACAATTATTTTAACTATATGACATGTCCTAAAAAAATTTGAGACCCCATTTTGTACAGTTTAAAATGTGTACTTTACCCCTATTATTGATTGTTTTAATTCCCAATCCCCACATAATCTCATTTTGGATCATTATATCCTTCCCTATAACATTATAATAATATATCGTTAAATTTTAGGTGATTTCATTCATTCTTAACAAATCACATCGAGGTATGTTGAGTTTTTGATCTGATTTTCTATATAATGAGTAAATTATATGAATTTATTAATGTTATTGTAAAATTATATTTGGAATATCATTCAATTATTGTGATTTTTGGGTTCCAATTATTTTTTTTGAAAGATGAATGTTTCTAAATGGGGTTTTCATTAAAAATGGGGTATTACACAAAAGGTGATTGATTAAATTCTTGAATGGTGGTTTTGATTTAGAAAAGTGTTTTAAAACTCTAATGTTGATTGTTTTTTATTTTATGATGTTTTATAAAATTTTGATCTTGGTTTGTAAAAGGTTTTGGAAAATGGAATACCTGGAACCTTCGGTGTGTTTGGAAAGGGACATGGGTGACCCATGTGTGTTTGGAACCACTAGGGGTTACATTGGTACATTGATGAACTATAAAAGGACTTGATATTAGTTGGTACCAACATCATCTTGGTTTAAGATCATTTATATCTATTAAATATCTTATAGGATAGGTCTTAGTATAGATCTCTTTGTCATTTATGGTTTTTATCACATGATGGATTTTGTGATGGATTTTTTCTCCTAGGTTTTCATATGGGGATGTATCACATGGTTTTCCCTAATGGATTATTTCATAGATTTGTTTTAGTATATTAAATTATGGTGTATGCATTAATTTTTTTATTAATTCAAATTTTCATATTTCTATATTTTTGAATATGAATGGATTTTATAAAAAACAATGAAATATAATTTTTAAATGGGTTTTTATTTATGAATTTTTTATCAAATAATTTTTATTTAAAATATAACACATTTTAATTCATCACATTTGACCTTCTACATACTCTATTGTGGTATCAGACTATGATTTGTGTTCACAAACTAATTTTTCCTTTGGGATTTGGTAGATGTTTTATATTTGAATCCATGTAAATGGAATGGAATCTTATAGAATGATATATTGTCTTCCTGTCGATACCTTTGTTTCGGGATGTATTGAAGGTGATGTGTGGTCACACAGAGATGTTTTGGTCTTTTCTAATTCATATTGTCTAGTTTAACTTGTCTTTATTGGATTTTAAGAATCTTGGATGTAATTTTTCATTATCTATTTATACTCTAGTTTTATATCATGTTTTACTTATATTCAAGACATTTTTTAGCTGTCCTATTGTACATCACCATGTGATTGGATGGATCTAGTGTCTTGTCTAGTTGACTTGGGTTGGTTAGTTACAAGTTGGTATCATAGGTATACTCAGATAGATGTGTGTTAACAATGCCTTAGTTTGGATTTGTGTCTCTGGTAGATAGGAGTTATGACTATTCGAATTTGGGTAGTAAATGAGGGGTTCTAAGCTAGCTCCCATTCATGTTTTAAATTGAGATACCATGGGTGGTACAGAATTTTTTTACCATGTTTGAGACATGGACTTTGAATTCATTTATTGAAATATATAACAAGTTTATTTAAATTTAATGGTTCCTTCATAATTAATTTTTTCCAATATTTAATTCATTATTACTATAAAATTTTAATGCTTTAAAGGCTGGACATGAATTATTGATGTTCGATCAAAGGTTTCTGGATATGATCTAAATTTGATTGGCCATTTTATTTTTATTTATTGAAAAATCATTTGAGAAGTGATCTTAAAATTAAAAGAGAAGTAGTTTTGAGATATGGTCCACATGAAAATTATCTAATGTACCCTACTTTGGTTGAAGTCAGAATATATACAATTAGGACTTTGGATCAAGTGGGTGTAGGGAAACCTAGAAATGTGGTGGATCATAGATATGGGTTTACTAAGAAGAAACCACACATATTCTATTATAACATTGGTACCTTGGAGTATGAGGAGTGGATTGATCAGATTGATAGGATCTTTATCTTCTTGAAAACTCTTAAAGATGTTGAGGTGGATTTCTCCATGTATATTATCAAGGTAATGGAAAAGGGAATGGTGGGGATATATTGTTTATGATAAGTTACATGAAGATACTAAATGGAATTCTTTCAAGAAAATTTTCAATCAGTAGTTTTACCCTGAGATATTACATTTAACGAATATATATGATTTTCTGACATTTGAGGAAGGGGAATGTATAGTTTAAGAGCATTCCACTAGTTCTTATGAGTTGGTGTATCTGGTGCCACATCATGTCACTATAGAAAATCTAAAGGCATGATTGTTTGATTTTGGATTGAGGCTAGATATGTGGTTGATATTGATTCTAATGTGTCTTAAAACCTTCGCAGATGTAGTTTATAAGGTATATTTGGCCAATGAGACATAACTAGAAAGACAGGTTTGGGTGGAGCTTTGGTCGGTGTAGTTACTAGAAAAAGTGTGTTATACAGCATGAAAAGGAATCATAAGAGTGGTATGTTTTTTCCAGACCAGTTTTAGTGTACATTTTTTGTACAATATACATTTATCAACAATTATAATAAGACTAACTATAAAGTGTATCATAGTAATTTTCATCATTTCATATTTTCAGGCCATTTAAATAATTCTTGGGAATGAATATCCAATGTTAGTAAGGTATGATCTTTTTTCAAAAAGGGTTTATAGGTTCATACCAATTCTTCCAAGGGAGGTGGGTGTACTCCTCAATCCAAGGGGGATGTTCATGTGGCTAAGAACTACTAGCTTTATGTGGAAGAGTATGGACCAAAGGAATATGAATCTGGTCCAACTACTATTAGAGGTACCAAGTTAGTTTCATCATTCATGTTACTAGGTTTGTTTTATACATGTTCTAATAATTTATTTACATTGTTAAGGTGAGTTGATGTTTTGGTTTTACATTTGGAACTCATTACATTGTTGTTGGATGTTTGCATGACGTTGGTAAAAAGGTCCAAATGAGGTTTTAGGTTTCCCATGTTTCGTGTGATGATAGCTGATTATGAGGCGATATGGGAATTTGTGGTTCATTATATTTTCATATATGACTTGGTACATGACATGGATTGGATGGATAGTGGTAAGTCTTAGACAGACTATTGTAAACATCTAGTTTAATTTTTATCTTCAAATGGGGTCACTCATTCTTTTCCGGGTGATTGAGAGTATAGATCGGGGAATGTGGGGATTGTTATCCCTTATACTAGGGTAATCTTGTGCTAGTTGTAAAAGATGTTTCTTGGTGAAATTGACATTTTTCGAGTAGTTCAATTGTTATGGTGGTGTGTGTGTACTCCAAGGTCTTTTTTGGATGATTTTTCTGGTTTTCAACCATTGATATAAGTTTAGTTCACTATTAAAATGCTTTCTGTTACGATGCATATTCGTATTCAATCTTATCGTATGTCACCTATTGAGTTGGTAGAACTAAATATCCATCTCTAGGATTTTGAGGCTAAGGTATTTATTCATCCTAGCATGACAGAATTGTATTCTCCTATTCTCTTTTATAATATTGTAGATGAGATTCTTTGAATTTTCATGGATTAAATAATGTTATATTGGGTTATAATTGAGAACAGATATCATTTTCCTAGGATTGATGATATCTTTTACTAGATTAAAGGTTCATAACAGTTTTCAAATATTGACCTTTGTTCAAGGTACCACCAGTTGATAGTTCAAGAAGAGGATATACCCAAGATAGAGTTTAAAAGCAGATATGGGAATTATTAGTTGTTGGCTATACCATTTATACTTACCAATGCTCCTATGGTATTTATATCTTCGATGAAAAAAATATTTCATTTGTTCTTGGTCCCTTTTGCATTTTTTTTCATGGAAGATATTTTGGTGTAATATAAGACCAAAGAGGAGTATTCAAACAATTTGGATATCATTCTATAAACCTTAAAAGAATATTATATATATGGAATGCTTTCAAAATGTAATTTTTTGATTCAGGATGTGAATTGTCTGGGGAATGTGATATCTGAGAGGGGATTCTCATTAGATCCGGAAAAGATACAGTTAGTTATGTCTTAATTTCATACTATATATGTGTTTGAGATCTATAGATTATTGGGCTGGGATGGTTACTATAGACTATTTTATAATGATTTCTCAAATCTTACATATTCAATTATATATTTAACCCTAAAGGGTTTTTTTGTATTAATGTTATGAAAAATTCTAGAGATATTTGGAGGAGATGAATGCATGGTTGTCTTATAAAAAAGTATAAATTCTTCCAAAACCAGTTTTGGGCTATGATTTTTTCTATGATGATTTTTTTGGCATTGGGATGTGTTTTAATGTATTGGAAATAGGTTACAACCTATGAATCACACTAGTTACAAAATCATGGGAAGAATAACCCTACCCATGTACTTGAGTTGGAAGCAGTTATGAATACACTCAAAACAAGGAGAAAACTTATATTGGGAAAATTATTTTGATTGTATTATGATAAAAAGAGCGTGATTTATATTTTTACTTAGAGGGATCTAATTTTTTTAACAAGATTATTGGTGGAGTGTTTTTAAATAGTTTATTTTGATATTGATCACACTCGTTAAAAAGTGAGTAGATCTTCTGATTAATTTAAATATAATTACCAACACAATACATGAATGAATCCATAGAGGAGAGGTCTCTCATGAGTTTTTTTCTATGATGATATTGGGAGTGGCAGAGGTTGGTGGAAAGCTAATGTTTTCTTCGGTAAAATATGACTAGTATTCCTATGATTGATTTTATCTTGAGATGATGATATAAATAGAGTGAAAACACTTTGGTAAATTCTATTATAGTAGGAAGACCTTGAGTAAGTGGTACCATTCATTGAATGGATCTTCTTTTCTTCTAAAAAGTATTTTTTGTTCCATTTTCTCTGAGTCAGGAGTTGACAGTTAGTGGAATCCAATCATGTTGGTCCATACAACCAAGGGATACCAAGATATATCATGACATGAGGCATCACTATTGGGGTCGAAGGATGAGGTGGTCGAATACAGTTTTTGTTTGACAATGTCTCAGTTGTCCAAAAATTAATCCAAAACACCAATGACATTATTGTTTGTTGCATCCTTCTCAAATTTTAGTATGGAAGTGGGATAAGATTTACATGTACTCTTTCAAAGACTTTCAATAAAACCATAATGGGAAGGTTGGAATTTGTGTGATTAATGATTGAATTATGAAATCAATTCATATATTTTATATCAAGGAGATGATTAATGAGAAATAGATTAGTGACTTGTGTGTATGATATATTTTGAGTCTTCATGGGGGTTCTTTTGTGGTTGATTCTGATAGGGACCTAAGGCTCACATACATGTCTTGGAATGGTTAATAAGAGGTTATGGGTTACAAATTTAAAATGAGAACGAATTATCATCAACATATGGATGTATAATCAAAGAGGGATATTAAGGTCCTTGAGGCTAGTATTTGGGGATGAATGTTTGATTTTGGTGGATCTTGGGAAAATAATTATTCTCACGTTGATTTTTCTTATAAAAATATTTATTAGTAATCAATAATGATTGAACCTTTTAAATAATTATATGGGGGGCCATGTATGTCACCCTTGTATTGGGTAGTTATGAGGTCCTGTTTTGGGTTGAGAATCATTATGGATGTAATAGAAAAGGTCAAGTTGATATAGAAGTGGTCGGTCAAAGCACAGATCCATCATAAATCTAATAGTAACCCTCATCATTATCCACTAGATTTTGTGGTTAGTGATTAGTTTTTCTCTCAATGCTTCACCTCACATGGGACATCTTTAGTTGGGTATAAAGGGTATATTGAAATTGAGGTTCATTGGTCCCATTGAGATTACAGAGATACAAAGAACATTTTTAAATTAGTAGGAAATACATTCTCTTTTGTCTTTGATCCATGACATGTATCATGTTTCCTAGCTAAGATGTGTAACCCTTTTCATTCCCATGTGGTTGAATGTGTTGATGCTGATATTGACCCCGATATAACCATTATTGAGAAACTAGTTCATATTATGGATCTCAAGGGTAAGGTACTACTCAGTAAAATGATTAATTGTGTCTAGGTGGAATAGACAGAAGACAAGGGATTGTGAATCATTAATGGGGTTGTGGCAACCTTACTTATTTATGGATCTAGGATATTGATAAATTTTTGGGGAAATAATGCACTTATGTTTATAATAATCTTGATGAACATTGGCACACTAGTGTTCCTTAGTTGAGCCTTGGTTTTTCGCTTTTGATATTTAGGAATATAAGGGGACATAGGCTAAAAATAACAGTTTTGGGAGGAGCCTATTAAGTCATATGGTTAAGGAGCACGGTTAGTTTAACCGTGTTTTAACCATGCAGTTTTCCTATGTGAGGTTTCAATGTATTTTTTTCGTGGTATGAGCATAGATATTCAAAGCATGGGTTATTACAAGGGAATTGTGTGTGTTTGTGTGTTTGGGGGGGGGGGGGGGGTTCTTGGTTGTCAAAAAATATTAGCACGGTTTTCCAAAACAATATGGCCCCCTTTAAAAATATTAAACCCTTTAGAAAGATCGAGTTTCCCTATTGGTGCATTGTAAAAATAATTGAGCACCTAAACCATGCCTCAACCATAATTGGCAGTAGAGTCACATGATTAAGGTGCATGATTCGTTTAACCATGTAACCTTTTCAATGAAATCAGATGAACCCCATCCAAACTATTAAATTGGAATTACCAATTTTATAATGGGTTTTTAAATATTAATAACATACTATTCTTATTTAGGACCATCATTATTCTCACCCATATCTTTTGAGGTCTCTCCCCTTGTATTCTAGGTAGTTTTCCTACATTGTTGACAGATAACATCGAGTTATGTTAATGGTTGAATGTAGTTTCCCCTCTTCTTTTTAGATCAATGATGGATCTCTTATAATCTAATCTTCGTGGAACCCAATTGTGATATGATGCTAGATATAGTGGTTTTGATTGAGTGTTGACATTTTTTCTTATAGATTTGGGATTGTGAGGACCCGATATTCTCTCCCCCTTTCTCTATTTTTAAATGCAGTTTATGCTACAACTATTTTGAGGTAGGTGTTTCATTAAATGAGTTAATATTAGTAATTTTGTATAATTTAGAAAAAATAATTCAGTTTAATCATTTAATTTAAGTGATTTTAGTTTCAAGGGATTTTTTGGGTGTTTTAATTTTGTTAAAGGGTTATGATTTAAAAATGGGGGTTTACACACCAAGTGTTTGATTAAATGCTTGAATAGTGGTTTTGATTCAGAAATGGGTTTTTAAACTCCATACCAGATTGGATTAGATATGAAAATATTTTATAAAATTTTAACTATGGTTTTGAAATGGTTTCTGATAATGAAACATTGTGATCCTTTGGTGCTCTATTAAAGGGTCATAGGTGACCCTTGCGTGTGTTGCACCATTAGAAGTTACATTGGGAAATTGAGGGAATATGGAAGGACTCAATATTGATAGGTAACAAAATATTCCTAGTTTAGGATATTTTATTTCTGTTATATATTCTTATAAGCTTGGACCCAATATAGAGTGATTTGAATTTTATTGTTTTTCCATCACCCTGAAAATCTAAAGTACGAACACAATATTCGATAGTGTGTATAACGCACATCACATTATGCACAACGAAATATAATATCTGAACAATTTGTTACATTTTTACTATTTTAAATAAAATGAATATATTTTATACCATTCAATTCAAGAAACAAATATTTAGCATACATCACATGCTACAATTAGTCTCTTAAATGGCTTGTGTTACACATATGACCAAGTTTTAACAAACAATAATATATTACGAAAATGTTATTATTCAATATAATAATATATAACCTTTCCGTTAAATTTAAAGTTATGAATAATATTAACTAACATAAGAAAATATTTTTCTCTTACAAAATATAAAATGAATTCATTTGGTAAAAACTAATTGTAAATGAATATAAGAACCCATTGAATATAAAGAGAATATTTTAATAGATAACTGTTTCTATGATCGGAAAAGTATTTTATTAAAATAAATTAAATTAATAAAAAATAGTGATTGATATTAATGTTATATATATATATATATTATCAATTTTTTATATTCATCCAATAGATTTTATAGGCATTAGATAAAAATAAATCTAATAATAGACATAAAAGCTTATATTTCTATTAAGACACTTACCACCTTTGAATAGAGAACAAATTTTAAATCAAAATTTTTAAAATTTTATAAATATTATATGTGAAAATAAACATAATATTTGAAATGGGAATATATATATTAGGATATGGTTATTTTTTAGTATTTTTCTCTGAATTTTCATTATTTAAAGAATAGTGAAAAATACTAAATTTTATCTCAAAACTACTTTTTCATCTAATTATTTATTTGGTTAAAATATATTATTTTATTTATTTTGAAGCATAATTAGTAAAAAAATTATCATTTAATCTAATTTAGTTAATTTAAATCAATTCATCTCTGAAATTGGATTAAAATCTTATCAATCATTATAACATACTTTTCTTTAAATACCTGCATTATCGTCCCATCTCTGGGATTAATTATAAATTAATTTATACCAATTATGTTATTGGAATTCTAGAAAATGGATTAAATATTTTAAATAATAATAATTTATAATTTATAACAAATTCAAATTACTTTTTGGAAAAAATTATTAGTGAATGTAATTAAAATTAATTATAATCATTAAAGTGAAATTATAGTTAACAATGGATGAAACCTTAAACATAAGGGCCAAAATGACCTAGAAACATCTAAAGAATCCATTTTATGATAATATTTAGATAATATACAAACTTGTATCATATTGTTTTTGTTATTATATCCAATATCAATGGAAAAAAGGTGAGTGAAATTCAATTTACAAAACATTTACTGGAGTGACACTCCTCCTCCACTATAAAAAGGAACTCAACCCTCTCACTTTATCACACAAAAAATCAACTTTGGTACACAATAGATCTAAAATATAGCTCTTTAACATCCTTACCCTTAACCTAGGCATTTCACCTAGGTCATAAATCCATTAATGTAATCCATTTAGTGAAAAGAAAAAAAAGTTAGCAAAAGAATAAGTTGCATCTTTCCTCAAGATCTTTAGTTTTATTTCTATTTTCCACCCCCTAAAATATAATTATTCAATGATTATATAATAACCCCAGTATCCTAAATATACTTTTATGTTATTATATTTATCTTTCGACCTAAACTCACACACACATCCTTCTAATGGGTAATTAAATTACCATTATGCGTTAGGAGAACTGTCGCCTCAGAAAATGATGTCATTCATTTTTTCCATTACCACATTTCACGGTTAGGAATTGTGGTAGAAAATTTATTTATATATTCTATATATGATATTTATTATGTATTTATTCTTATTTAATCTTTTATAGAACCTAAAATTTGGCACACCATTTTGTGGTAATATGATTACATCATATGTGGTTATGTGGACTAGCGTCCCCTCAATGTGATGTGATTCACTCATGTTATACATAGAATATATATAGGATCGTTTCAATAAACCAATATAAAATATATTTCATATATATGATATTTGAATTATAATATATATATATATATATATCTTTATCTTTATCTTTTCATTAATTTAATATTTTATAAGGAAATGAAAGTAATATTCATGCGTACGTATGACCTACTATCTCCATGAATAGTGCATTCCATTTCCCATATCAAAACTCTATAAGTTATTCTAAATATATGTAAAATTAATATATATGATATTTATATTATGTTTTAGATTATGGATATGATGAAAACATGATCTAATTAATAAGAACAATAATTAAAAACATATCCAACAAACTAGTTAATTATCACACAAAATAGTAAAAATAATGAAAGATTTTTATCCAACGTGTAATCAGATATTATAAGAAGATATTATAAGATATTATAAATATGAGTATGGTTATAATATTAGATAGTGAAATGTTTAAAACCATTAAATAAAAAGTTAAAGTATGTCCACCAGAAAATAAAGCACAAGGTAATGGATTCATCTCAATTTACATTTCATTGAGACTTATTTGTTGTTTGGAATCTAGTTTTATTTATATGGTGTGTATAATGAATATTGAAATGTTATACCATGAATATATTTATTATGATGATATGAAAAGTCTCATTTAATGTTATTCCTTCTTGAATATTATTAATCAAAATTTTCAAAGTGGTATGAGAAAGATTGGAATATTTGAAGATTATTCTACTCGAGAATGATTTTAATGATTATCATTGAAAAATCACATCCATTGTGATTATTAAAATTATCTTGAAAAAATATTTTTTTTGTTTTGAACCTAATTTATTCTATATGGTGTCCATAATTCACCTTTTTCAAATAATATCATGATTCCTTTATTCTTTATGATATTTTGAGTTTCAATTTGAATTATTTCATCTAAGAGGATTTGTGTAAAAAGTTACAAAGTGGAAAATAATATCATAACCCAATTTATTTTCATTGGGATATACTAGTACCTCATTTTCATTAATATTCAATTATTGTGTGTAAAATTGCCTTAAATATCTATTAATGTATTTACACATCCTTTTGTGTTTTTAAAGATGATACACATAATTTACTCATTGATTGATTATCACATATAAATTTTAATTTTTTCTTGGATTCAGTTTCAAATATAATTTTTCACGGGATTGTTTAAAACTGAATTTACATCAAATGAAATTATTTAATAATTATCTAATAAAACCATTAATTTTCCCCTCTAGTTATTCATTACATTTATAAAAAAATAGAACCATATTTTTACTGTATGGTACTTAAAATGTTTTAGAAAATGATTTTATTAAAACAATAATTCATTTCTCTATTTAGTCAGAGAACCTGCTATCTTAAAAAAAATTACTTTCAAACTAAGTTTTAAAAATATTTCTAAACATTAATAAATTATTTATTAAATAAATTTTTACTCTTTTGTTCCTTTACCAATGTTATCAATGAAATCATTTTGAATCTTTCTTGAACTATTAACTTTTTTAAAATTTTACCATTTAAAAGGAATGTTCATTTTAGCTTATACGACATGTATAAATTTATGTTCTATAATTTATTTGAAGATTATTTTGTAATTTTGAATGCTTAATTTTTTAAAGAAGATGTTTTTTAAAAGTGAATTTCAAATAAGTGGATTTTCAAAAAAAAATTCCAAAAAAGGAAATTTTCATTAGCAATGTCTTTAAAATATCTTTTATAATATTTCAATTCATCAATGACAACATCCCTCCATTTTTACACCACAATGGATATGTTTTATTGATACCATTCTTATTTGTAATCTAGATTGTTTATTATTGACTTATCCAAGGATAATATTCAAACTCAATTCCTAGATTACTTTCATTTTACCCTTGAAATAATAAATTTCTAATGATCATTAGACATTGAATTTCCCCAAATTATCCATAACATTTATCATGTATATTTTTATTTCATAAACTATATATAATTTTACATATGTTTTTTACAATGACCATTTTTTTATTATCTGGGGAAATATCAATAAATCCATACTATTTATTATATATTAAAATTTGATAAGGCATATTGTTTATTAATTAAATTGATTATTCAATATGAGGAATTATTTGGAAATGAAATGATGGGTGGGGACTAGACATTATATAGTTCGCACCAATCAAATAAGTTGTAAAAATTAAATGGGTTTTTACATGTATTTTTAAACAGTCTGGAGGATGGATCTTGATAGTAGAGGTCTCTATATTTCTGAGACATGATGTCCAATAATTAAAATTTTTTCTCATTTTGATTCAATATTTATTATCCAGGGTATTTTCAACATGAAAATGTCTATAGATGCTTTTCATTATCTGTTTATTGATGAAATGCTATGTGTGTTCAGTTATTTACCATGAAATAATTGTAATTCTCATTGATTCATTATTGATTCTGATATAATTTACCCTTACTAAGAATTTGAGCTCACCCTTATTATATTTCCTTTCCCTCGAAATACAGGAACCGTACTAGGAAAGATTTGATGGGATATACAAGATGGAATAAAGTTATCCTCTAGATATTTTTTTATTCTAATTAGTTTATTCATTTGTAATACGGAACTCATGTATGTATATTGATTACAAGGAATACTAATAAATTTTTTCCTTTGGAATTTTATTCCTTGTAATCATACCAATATAATGGTAGTAGACACTGACTATGGAATTTCTGGTGTCTGTTTGCTATTGTTAGTAATAAATGAATTTAGTAGGACCAATGGGAAACTAGATTTAGAAACATATATATTAGAAAAAATTACCCTAAGCTATAAATTGAGGATAAGTATAAAAGGACACCCTAAAACTTCGGTATGTTAGTGATTATGTGGGTCTTACTAGAAATATATCATTGTTTGGATACTACATGTGGACGTGGTTTCGGTAGAGATGTACCTTGTGGTAATAACTCCAATAAAAATAAATAATCAAGGATTATGAGAATGAATTTTATATTTAAGATAAGGTTTCATGATTTATAAATCCTACAAATGATATTATGGATAAACCCAAGACCATGGAAGAACCTATATTGAAATAAATGGGTGATGTATTAATGTAGACGGGTTGCATTGAAAACTATGGGATATTAAATGATTACCATTATATTTATTTTAGAAACTATATTCACATGGTTTTAGAAAAGTATAGCATGGTTGATGGATTAAAACCAATCAAATCTGACTAGGCTGAAGGTCTTGAACCCATGACTGAATGAAAATAAGGGTTTGATTCCATCCACTAAACTATGCAATATCTGGGTTAATACATCATTATTTTTAGATAGAAAATTTGACAAAAAATATTCATGATGAAGAAGTAGTGTAACTTTTTATGTTTAGATATTAATATATTATTTATATTGGATTAGGAGAACAGATAAAGAAAAATTTAGTCACTTTTCAATCATTTACAGGGCTTACAATCTATTATTTTTTTCTAGTCCTTCTAGAATGAAAGTTAATATTTGGAGATCCATTTCCAGAAATAAGGGGATGAATAGAATTTTATTGAATAACATGAAAAATATGAAAGTTTTCATTATAAAATTAAAATTTATCATATATGTAAATTTCCATAAATTCTAATGTAGAAATGGAATTTCTTAATATCAGTAAAAATAAATAAAAAAATGTTTTTTATTAATACCTTATTTTTTTGAACTGATGATATTAAAAATCATCAAAGATTTAGGGCTTGGTGGACTTCAACTTACCATTGATCATTCAATTGTTTCTGATGGTTGAACTCAATCTCTCCCGATATATAATTATGTGTTTTCTCATTTTATGTATCTATACTTTCCACTATTCTTCTCCTACTCGGAGACCTATTTATATGTTATTCATGTGGAAATTTTTACTTCCCATTCACTCTTTTCTAGAGGATTTATTATGAACCCTTTTCAAGATATTGGATTTTAAAAATATTTTATATCAAAAAATCTATCCCCAATATCGAGTTTTAATTTCCAAGATACAATTAAATTAAGAAGGATAGAATGAAAAACCATGAAAATCAAATGTATAAACATTTTATTCAATAGCATGTATGACATGAAACACCATGCTCGTAAGGGAATATAATTTCCTAGAAATTTATAATGTATTTTATATATTAAATAAATGAAATATATTTTTTATCTTTCTATTAACATGATATAGAATTAACATATTTTTCACGCAACAATAAGTTTCATCAATGGATTATGTTATACAAAACGCCGAGTTTTACCGAACAATATTATATATTTAAAATGTTATTATTTAATATAATAATAAATAACATATAAATAAAATTATATTTTATGAATGGTACTAACTAAATTATGAAAATATGTTCTTTAAAAAAATATATAATTAAACAATTAGTTAAAAGTTAATTATAAATAAATATAAAAACCTATTCAATATAAATAAAATATATTTATACATAAATATTTTTATGCTTATAAAAATATTTTACCCTAATTAATTTAATTAATTAAAATTGGAGAGTGATATTAATGTAATATATATATTAAATTAAATTAAATATTTTTTTGATATTTATCCAATATATTTGATATGCATGAGATTAAACCAAGTCCAATAATATACAAAACAACCTATATTTTTATTAAGTCAATTTAACCACCTTTTAATGGAGGACCTAATTTAAATAATTTTTGGCACTTTTATAAATCTTATATGTCAAAATAAATAGAATATTTGAAATAAGAACATAAAATTTAGGTTATGGTTAATTTTTGGTATTTTTATTAAGTTTAATTTTTCAATGAAAAGTAACAAATAATGAATTTTAACTCAAAAATACTTTTTCACCTAATATTTTATAAGGTTTAAATATATTTATTTATTAGTCTTATGGATTAAATTTTTAAGTTTTATATTATTTAATCCAATTTAGGTCATTGGAATAAATTTCACTTTAAAACCGTATATAAAATCTTATAATACATTTGAACATTTTTTACTTTAAAAACCTGCATTATCACATCATTCACAAGATTAAATTTAAATTAATTTCTAACAATTATGTGATTATAATTTAGAAAAATGAATTATATATTTGAAATCATAATAATTAATAATTTATAATAAGTTCTACATAATCTTTTTACTAAAAATATTTTTGAAATTAATTGAAATTAATTACAACAACTTATGTGAGATTAAGCTTAATAAGGGACTAAACCATAAATGCGAAGGAAACAATGACATAGAAACTTGTAAATATATTTTATGGTAATATGTTTAGCATATAATCCAATTTTTATAATTGGATTCATTATTCGGCCCACTATAAATTAGAGAAACGTGGGTGGAATTCACATTCGAAACATTTACTAGAGTGTCCCCCTCTATAAAAAGTCACTCACCCATAAAACTTTTATAAAATCCTCAAGATACATTAAATAAACAAATATCTACAAAATTATATCCCAAAGGTCCCTCCCCTAAATCTATAATCCTCAAATTTTTCATAAATCCATCCAAGGAATCCCTTTGGTGAAAACCAAAGGAAGTTACCCTAAGAAGAGGTAACATTTTTCCTCTAGCTCTTTAGTTTTATTTCAATTATCCACCAGATAAACTCTCAATATTACATGATAATATAACAAAACATTATCCTATATATAATTATATGATATTATATTATGGGTTATAACTACACTTACAAACACATTCATCTAATGGTTAACAAACTTACCGTTAATATGTACAGAGAACTACCGCCTCACGAAACCATGTCATTCATTGTTTCGTTTACCAAATTTCATGTTTAAGAATTAAGATGAAATATAAAGTTTATGTACAGTATATATGATATTTATAAAGTATTTATACAGCTATAATTAATTTTTAACATCTACCTTTTTGAACTTCTTTTTGTGGGAATACGATAACGTCGTTCATGGAAGTGTGGACTACCGCCCCTCAAAGTGATGTGATAATTTCACACTATACATAGAAGGGATAAATGATAGTTTTAATAAACCTATGAAAAATATATTACACAGATATGATAATATAATTTTAATAGAAATATACATATATACATATATATCATTTACTTTTCATTTTTTTTAAAATATGTTAAGGGAAGGAAAGTAGTTTTCATCCGTAAATAAGACCTACCATCCCCAAGAATGGTGCATTTTATTTCCTATCGCAAAACATTATAGATTATTATAAATTCATATATAATGAATATATATGATATTTAAATCATGGTTTACATTATTTAGATTATGAACCCCCTGATCTAATTAATAATAACAATAAGTAAAAAATACTCAACAAACTGGGTAATGAACACCTGAATCTATGAAAATAATCAATGATTTTTAATAAATAGGTAATAATATGTAATAATATTATAATATATGGTATTATAAATTTTATTATTGTTCTATTATTTGTTAATAAAATTTTTAAAGCCATTATACATGATGTTAATGGATGTTCACCGAAAAATAATCCACAAGTTAATGGATTTCATCCCAATTTACATTCAACTAAAACTTATTTTTTATTATACAATAGTTCTTTTTATATGTTGTATATAATTTTATCTTACATATTATTTAATGAATATATTTTTTATCATGATACTATAATATTCATTTAATGTTATTACTTCTGGAAGATTATGATTCAAATGTTTCAAAGTACCATGAAACACTTTGGAATGTTAAAATATTATTTACCTCGAGAAGTTTTTAATGACTATCATTATGATCTCAATTAATTTTGTGACTATTAACATTATCTTAAAACAATAAAAATATTTTTTTCAAATAATTTATTATATATGGTGTTTGTAATTTAACTATTTTATATATTATCATGATTCATTCATTCTTCATGACATTTTTAGTTTCAATATGAACTATTTTATCTTATAGGAATTGAGTTAAAGTTACAGTGGAAAATAATTTCATAATGATATTTCTTTTCATTGGTTTATACATTTACCTCATTATTGTAAATATTATTTTATTATTTGTATGATTATATTTACAATTAATTGATATATATTGAGTTCATAATGTAAAATTAAAATTGATAAACATAATATACTCATTACTTTATTTTCACCTCAATGTTATTTTCTTTTCAATGGTTTATATTATACTATCCTTTTGTAGAAGATTTTTCACACATGAATTTACAACAGATGAAATTATTTGATCATTTTGTAATAAAAAATTTCTTTTTTTATCCTCTGGTAATTTATGAACTTTGTTAAATAATAGTACAATTTTACACTCCTTGACATTTAAAATGATTTCGAAAATGTTTAAAAAAAACCCGACATCATTTCTCTCTTTAGTCAGAGAAACTATTTTCTTATAAATGAACTATTTTATAAAAAGTTATTCCAAAATGTTATAAACAATTCAATAATAATTTATTAAAGAAAATTTTACCCTTTTTATCTTTTACCAATTATTTAAAAGGAGTCATCTTTTATATTTAAAAACAAAAAAAATTCTATCATTTTACCATAAAAAAGGAATATTAGTTTTACCTCATACAATATGTATAGATTTTACTTCACTAACTTATTAGAATATTAATTTAAATCATTAAATTCTTAATTTTTAAATTAAATAAATTTTAAATGTTATTTTTAAAGAAAATGTTTTATAATTTTTTTTCAAAATAAGAATACATTTTCATCAGATAAAATTTTAAAATGTATTTTAGAGTATTTTGATTCATCAGTTAAAAAACCATTTATTTTTACTCTACTTGGAATATATTGCATTTATAGCATCCTTATTCTTCCTCTACATGGTTTATGATTGATTTTAAAAATGTTAATATTCACATTCAATTCCTTGAATTCTTTGTTAGTCCCCTTGAAATATTGAATTTCACATGACCATTAGACAAGGAATTTAATATAAATATCTACATCATTTATCATTGATATATATATTTTCTAAAAACTATATCATTTTACATATAATGTTTACTTTTATAGTTATTTGATTATTTGGGGAAATATAGATAAATATGTATTCATTATTCCATTTTTTGATAAGGAAATTTTTTTATATAATCAAATATATTATTCGATATGTGGACGTCTTTTCACATTAAATGATAGGTGTGACCAAGAATTTTTATCGCCCCTCGACGCATCGAAAGGTTCTAATGTGAAAAATATGTCACTAAAATTATATGAGATTCATCCTATAGTTTTAAACTATATGAAATATGGATCAAGTCTGTAGATAGTTTTCATGTTCTGGAGAGATGACATCCAATATTTAATAATTTCATTCATTTTGATCCTATATTTATTATCCATGGAATTTTCACTATTTCAAACACTGTGGATTAATTGAAATCTAATTTAATTGATTAAATTGTTTTTGTGTTCAGTTATTTACCATGACTTAATTATTATTCTCATTAATTCATTATTTCTTATATTATACCTTACCCTTACTAGGAATATCGTCTCACCCTTATTATGTTTCCTATTACTAGGAATACAAGAAGCATACTATGAATGATATGTAGGGATATAATATATGGAAGAAATGTATCCTAAAAAAATTATGTTGTAACTAGTGTATTCATTTATAATAAACTACTCATGTATGTATCTTGATTACGAATACTACTAAACTCTTCGGTCCTTTCATATTTTATTCCTTGTAATAATGCCAATGTAATGGTTGTAAAAATTGGTTTAATGATTTTTGGGGTCAAGTTGCTACATTTTTTATCTCATGATGAATTGTTTAGGGTTTTTTGCTCAGAGGTTTTGAAATGAGACTATATTTCATGATTTTACAAGATGTAATTTGTAATGGATATGTGTTTAAAAGATTACATTATGGTGTATAGATTGTAATTATTTCTTTATCAATTATATTTTCCATATTCCTAGCATTATGAATAAGATTATTTATTAAAGACAAAAGGAAATTGATTTAAAAATGTGTTTGGAATTATGAAAAATGTTGTGTTAAATTGTATCTTAATATCTATAGGTATCGTATTCTGGATATTAAAACTTTTATAGACTCTACGGGGGTATACTATTTGTATTTGATCTCACAAAATGATATTGGTATTGGGTTGTTGTAAATGTTTCTCTTTAGGATCATGGTAAAGGGGAGGTCATATTATTTCATACTAGATTCTATTATTGTCATAGTCATTGGTTCAAAATTGTTTGGAGGTGAGGTTGATTTACACAGAGATTTGTTTGTCTTGTTTGATTCATATTTTTTAGTTTAACATGTTAGGATTATAATATATAAACATTTAATGAAAATTTTCTTTTCAACTTTGTACTCTGGTTTTATATCTTGTTTTAGTTATATTCAAGTCTTATTTTCGTAATATTAGTACACCGCCCCATGTGATAGGTCATCTTGGGTGGAAAATCTAGCTAACTCAGATTGATATGTTACACTTTTCTAAATCATTTTTAAAAAATGAGTCTCATAAAATAATTAAGAACCTTGAAGAAAAATAAACACTCCACATGAAGGAATCATCTCAAAAAATTAAGAAAATTAATCAAACATGTGATAATATATGATTCCAGACATTCAAATAGAATGATATGATTAAATGAATAAGGTAAATGAACCCTTAAATTTAATGCGATAGATGAAACTAGGCATCATGAAAGAAACACTAGGTTATATGATGAGATGAACCTAAAACTTACCTATTACACATAACCAACTACTAGCTTATACTATATCCAAAAATCCCAATCCACCCAAATAAATTACTCATAGCCTCATTAGGGGAACAACCCTCTAGATTTTACATCTATTAAAAATACTGGAACCCTAGTGGCATGTGACTATCTATTGTATCATTAATACAAACAATTGTTTTAGGATAGGGATACCCATGAATGAAACCTCAACTCTAAAAACCTAATAAGAAACAACACCATTTCAAGTCA
The DNA here is from genome assembly GCA_963277665.1 of Viscum album. Taxonomy (NCBI): domain Eukaryota; kingdom Viridiplantae; phylum Streptophyta; class Magnoliopsida; order Santalales; family Viscaceae; genus Viscum; species Viscum album. The sequence goes on along the minus strand of OY728164.1, from coordinate 1,402,654,316 downwards.
ACCACATCACAAATATATAAAATATCCTAATTGGGGTGGAAATCCATATAAAAACATGGTATGAATTAGGCATCTCACAAAAACAACACATGTAATCAACTTAAATGACCTATATGGGCATTCATGGAAACTAACATGGAATGTCGATGCCTTATTTATCATTGAAATCCATTTCTAAAAAAACAATAAAACATACAACTAAAAGACAAATTAAATTTAATTAAAGAAGAAATTTCTTATTTCCAAAAAATAATTTCAAAATCCACCACACCACCTCATTCTTTAAAAACTACAATTCACAAATTTTGAGATCAGAATGTTTTCAAATTCCTATGATTAAAAAAATCATTAAAAAACCATGAAAATAAATTTACAATCATTTAGAAAACATATAATAGTTTATAATTGATAAAATAATTTAATCATCATTTGGAAACTATAATTCCATTGAAAAAAATAAATACCAAGTAAAGAATAACTTTTGAAAAATTTACAAAAACCACCACATCTATCATATATAGATATAATCATAAAAATGAATTTTAAATTATCAAAAATAACATAGAATTCAAATTAAATTAATATAAAAAAATAAACTACCTTAAACCAAGAAGAAACCCCTCATGATAATTCATAATGCAATGCAATCTTTGGTGAATGATAAAATAAGTACGGGGAGAACCTCTACGACCCTTAAAAATAATATTCAAACATTTGAACCACTTCCAAACACTAATATCAATCTAGAAGAACCTATAGTTTGGGATATGAAGTTAATCATAGTTAAAATATAGGGAAGATGAATAAAGAAGGAATATTAATATGAAAATATGGGTTTAAATCAAGAAATCAACTTGATGCATTAAATATAGATGAGGAAGGGAGAGAGAGATCACCTTATATGTGCCATGGATAAGCCAAAGGATGAGGCTTATAAAATATGGTTGATAACTTTTAATTTAAGGAGGGTAGGTACAAAATTTCAAAATTTTTAAAACTGGTTAGGTTGCATGGTTTCCTGGAATACCCCACATGACTTGGAGAACTATGCGGAAAATATTAAAAATTAAATTTAAATGTATGTATCATTGGTTTTATAGTCACGACATGATTTACTGTTTGGATGTTTTTATTATTAATTTCGGTATATTTTTTAATTCTCTTGAGACTTTAGTATAATTATTTCAATTATTACTCTCTATATATGTTTATTAATTTGTTTTTTTGATTAATCCAAAATTATATTACCCAAATTACATAATGATGTAGTAATACATAATATAATTTAAAAAATAAAATGTTTCAATATATATTGGTTATTATTATTTTCTTTCAACTGGCACCTTTTATCCTTTAAGATATTTTAAAACATAAAACAAGATATGTTATAGCATCGTAACCATTTTTAAATATTTTTAGGGATCTTTTAGAAATTTTTGGAAAGTGATTTCTTTATAGATTCAAAGATTATATCATCAATTTGGATATAAATAATCATGGTGTCTTTTAAATCATTCCTTATAAAAGGAGTAGGATCCACCATCCCTTTTCTAAAAGATGTTTAGAAAGAAAATTTGATAGATGATCACACTGGGTTCTTGAAGCTTGAGTAAGTCTATATAAAATTATAATACATTTAAAAACATGGGTTTAAAAGGTTTTAATTTTCAAAAAATGCAGGTTTTTCTGCATAAAATTACACTTGAACAAAAATATCCAAAAAATAACATTGAACATTTATTTGAAAAGGTGTTAAATTATATTTTTTTCTAAATATAATATGATTCAAATTTATTTAAGTATATTTATTGGATAAAAATATTCTATAGAGTCTATCCTTTCTTCCTAATTTTATCATTTTACAATTTGTTTTTCCGTATTTGGCATATAGATATGATTTTCATTACACCAGTCTTATAAAATCTACTTAGTTTCTATAAATTGGAATTCATCAAGATGTTTTACCACTGAACATACCTTGTTCATTTTGAATTGGGGGATACCTTATTATATATTCATATATAAACATTTACTAACTATGTAATCATAATTTTTTTTAGTTTTATGTAATGATAGAAATTTATGATATTGATAATCATATTAGAGGGCTATTTTATTAATGATAGTATGTTCAACTTCTCCAATAAAACAGTATACATTAAGAAACATTAATATTATCATACTTCAAGTTAAAAATATTATTTTCCTTTATATCAGTAGAATCACCATTTTGTTCCTCACATTATGATCTTAGTGGTTGAAACATCAAATTTTTTAAATTAGATGGAGGTTTTGAAATATTATTTACATAATAATTGCCCTATTTTTTAAAATAATTTTGTATGGGGGTATGTCTCATAAAAGTTTTCATGTAACATTTATTAAATTTTATTTACTGTATTCTTGAATACCTAAAGGCATTAATTTTTGTAGAGAAACCTCGAAATATTATTTTATTATAATATAGTTAATGCATTAAATGATTATCTACAACATTAATAATTAAATCCTTGCATATAAAAACATATAATTATACAGTATTTATCTTCCTACCATAAACAAATCGTATGATATTTTGTTCCAAATTAGTTAATGTAAAACTCAATTTATAGTGTACCTGTTATTATTCATATCCTGTACATAAAATTATGTCAAAATTTGTTATTCTAAAAACATTATTCAAGGAATTTCTTGAAGGATTTTATTTTTCCATTCAAAAAAATATTACATTAATGATATTTTGATTAATATATTATTTACATATTCAATATAAAAATTTGTTAATACAATATATTAAAACTCATCATCATGATCACTAAACATTGGGATTTTTGTACATTAATTTTTGGAATAAAATGTGATTCGTTTTTGAAAATAAAGGGCTTGTGATTTATAAAATATAATGTAATGAGTGTAATCATCAACAAAGGCACACAAACACATAGTTTTTTACTTTGTTACATTTATTTTTTTGGTCCAAAAATTTCATTATAGACTAACTATAAATGTTTGAATGCTGTGAAATAATATATTTGTTTAAAAATGAATTTATATTACATTTAATATTTTTATAAATCATATACTTTTGAAAAATTAAATTGCATCTCCTATTGGTCCATCGAAAAAATGATTCTCATATGTTTTATCAGAGTCTGAAGGTTGAAGTGTCATAAATTTAAATTCTATTACCAGTAATTATCCTCCATTTAATTAAGGGAAATAGTGATATCACATGATATATCCTATAATTATATTTTATAAAAAATATATTGATGGTTTTTAAATAATATTGGACCTTGTTGTTAGTTGGTAATGTTATATTTTTTATTCTTGATGGTTTTGGATTATACATAATAAAATAATTAACTCATAAATATTTTTTTTCTTATGACCTAAAATATATTAAAAATTCATGTTCATGGTCTTCATATGGTATAGACATCTCAAATCCCCACTATATAGCATTGAACATTGTATTTGAATACTATGTGTTCTCCTTCCACATTCATCAAGTTTTGGAATCTTGATATTTCACTACACATATTTTTGGAGAGACCCTTATCTATGTACCATATACTATTATCACATTTAATCAGCATGTAATGATATTATTTATATGATTATGTATTTTGCTACAAAATCATTCAAGGTTAGGATATATTATAAATCATGAATCTTCTAACCCATATTTATTTAACCCTTTTATTTAAGATATAATATATGCCTTTTGAAATTAATGTATACATTATTCCTATGCGTTGATATTTTTTTAGATTAAATTTATTTTTCAATTTTCATTTGTTTGATAGAAATAATAAAAATGTTTTATGACAGGCATAATATATTTTCATTTTATTGGGAAAAAGTAATTTCAATTTAATTTTTTAAGGGATATACGGTATAAAAAAATGAAATTAGAATGTAATGGTCATTAAATGGAAAAAATATTATCTCATTTCGTATATTGGTCCATGAACATATAATTTTTTTAATATTTAGATTTTATTTGAGTCACTATATTATGATTAGGTTAAGGCATTGGAGTGGTGGGTCTAAAAATAAGATCAATGGTAAAAGTAAAAAATCTTTTTTAAATTAGTATATAGTTGGATTAGGCCTACTAAAATATTAATTAGAGATTCTTGAATATTATATATATATGAAAATAATATTCTATCTATTATTCTACTAAATAAGAATTATTACAAAAATAAATATAAATAAATCATTTTAAGGATTATGTTTTTATAGATTTATAAGAGTTATCTTCATTTACATTGATAATATTTACAGTTTTTATAGGAGGAAGAAGTAAATTTTAATGTAATATTCATAATAAAATGAATAGAAAGTGTGTCTTTAAAAAACCCCACAATGGTCCTTTGAGTTTTAAAAAATGTATTTATGAAAGAAAGTGGTTGTTGAAAGTGGTCATAGTTTATGAAATGATTTGGTAAAAAACATTACCAATTTTCTTGAATTCCAGGATGAGGTGAACCATTTTATGGTTTATTTTGAGAAATCATTTTATGGAGGAAAATTTCCAGGGATTTCAGTGGTAGTTTAGAATGATATTTTAGTGATGATAGTATCAACTAAAGGTTAAATATACATTATGGCCCTACATTTTATCCTTGAAGGAATTACATAATTTACTATTTAAAGTGGATTTGTGTGAGTAAAACCATTTATTTCATGGTTTTTTGGAGTTTAAATAACTATATTGCAATGGATTAAACCATAAAATATTAGAAGTAAAATCATGTTTTTGAAAAAAGAATGAATTATATATTTTTTGTAATGAAATAACATTACACTATGATTTTTATAATAATTTATGAAAGATACAAATAAATCATTTTTCGGGAAACCACACTATAGTTTGTGAAAAAATTTATAAAATAGTTAAAATCAATTAGAAACCCATTTTTACTCACTCTCTCCCTCTTACCTGACTCTAAATACCTCTTATGACTCTACAGGTTCCTCTTGATCAATTTTAGAGATATAGTCAATGAAAAATCAATAATTTTATATTGGGTGACTAGATAATTTTGTTTTAAAATTTATATATAGTATATTGTTCTGATATTAGATTTTAAGTAGTTGAATATTTATTTTTATGAATAAAATTTTATATGGTGAATTGAAGTACCACATTCAAAAAATATCACTTTCTTCCATTACATGTTTTTTTCATGATTAAGTGCTTATGCGTGGAATTTTTTAGTTAATATGAATGTGTATGTTATTAACATGTTCATATGGTATATGTTTTATTTATTTAGTTTAATGAACAATTTTTTGTTTGTAAGATTGGAATTATAAATAGAGGAAATTTATGAGAAAGTGTGGGATGAATTTTGTATTCTAGATTGAACCAATCATAAATATTATTCTGATTGGTTTTCATAGATGTGGTTATTTTAAAAATGATTGGAGATAGAATTATTATGAGTCTGACTTATGTGGAATTCATAAGAGGTTATTGGATGTTTTATTCTGGTGAAGATTATTGGGGGGGGGGGGGGTTATTATAGGATATTAAAAAGGATTGAAATGAGAGGATGAAATGTTCATTATTATTATGGGTATATTTAATAAGAAAAGGGTTATGGGGCCCATATATTATTATTATTTTTATTATTTTCATGTCATTATATGATTATTTTGATTTTTCGATAGTGTAATTATTGTCAGATGGGATATGATGGACTTTACATGGGATGGGATGAATTATCATGATTTTCCATTTCATTAAAAGTGGATTTAATATGAATCATAGACATATACATAAGGGTTTACATGGAGAAATATATTAGGTGTAGTGTAATTCTAACACATACTTTTATAATTAATATGTTTTTAGAATCTTGATGGAGGTTTTCCGTAGCCTTATTAGCTTAGTGTACATGGTGTTTAGGTGGATATAGAGGAGTTATATCTTATTTTAAATATTATATTGAGTATTTTTAATTTTTTTATTTGGCCTTGCTTTCTTAATTAATTAATTTAAATATTATTATTTTTTAAAATACCATTTATTATTGGTCTAGTAAAATTATTTTTCGATATTGGGATATATTTTGGGTGATTGCTGTCTAGATTTCTCTTAATAAAGTTAAATTTTTGAGATACCCAAACATGATTTGACTACTAGAATCTTAACCTTATATGAAAAATATTGTTACTTTTCCATTAACACATACCATTATTACCAAAATAAAACTACAAATTGTATCACATCCACTACATACCATGAAAAATGGTAAGGAAACCAAACTCACATGACATCGACATCCTTATAAAATAGTATAAAACAGAATCCAACAAATGTAATACCGTAAAATCACTATAAGTAAAATAAATATAATAAAATACTAGGGAAAAACACACCTCGATAGAAAAACCAACCCACCCCTAATGACATGACCTCAATTGTTATCCCGCACTACTTTATCCATTGTTGTTAATGCATGATTCATACAACCTATAATCCAATTATAATCATTTGAATGTAAAAATTAGATACATGAATATTTTGAGAAAAAAAAATAGAATATCCATTATAAATACCCACAATCCCATTAATGATATTGTAAAATATGTTATAAATGTTTCTTACAAAACAACCCCAAATCCCATGATAGTTTTTAAATCAAAATAAATGAATTTCACATTTAAACCATAATAAAAATAAATATAATGCCATTGAATTTTCATATAAAAATAAATAAAATCATTTCACAACATAATAATAATAAACATTCATCAAAACATATAAATCAATATACATCCATTAATCAAAATCAAAGGTAATTATTGAACTAGGAGTAACAAGCAAAAACCAAAGGGAACCACTTACTTGTGAATGGGATTAATACAAAACCATTTTCTAACATCCCTATATGAATTGATGAGGCATACACACTAATGTAGAAATCATGTTTCATACAAAAAATAGTTATAACTATGTAATAATTTACACCATCCTTGTAATCCATGATAAGGCACCGACACTAAATTGGGAATTCAAACTCATTTATAATTCCTCAAATAATCTAACCCATGAATATCATAATAATGTCTACAAACACGATACAAAAATAATTTAATAAACAAATAAATCCAAATATTTGAAACTCAATTCTATAATTCAGTAATAAAATAATTTCAACTATAACATTGTAATTTTCCAATTTTTTGGAAAACACACAAGACAAAAAATATAAGGGATAAAAATTCACCAATTTAACTCACACTAAATCTATTTTTTTATTAAAAATAAATAATAATAATATTATTATTATTTTATTGATTTAAAAAAATTTAATTAAAACCTAACATCTAATCCTATGTTAATTTATAGAAAATATAGTTTAAGACAATATATCTACCCTTAATTGCTTCTGATCATCAGTTTTCACCAGAAATAGTCATCTCCAACCTCATCTAATACTATCCAAGAGAAACCCCCAAATTAAAAACCTTCAAATCTAAAAAAATAACCAAAATAAGTAAATTATAAATAAATAATTATATATCTTTAATATATCCTTTAAATCACTTTCAATGATGTTAATAATCTCTATTTGTACATTATATTGATTACAGGAATAAAAAACCAATTTTATGAGACGATTTTCCATTTCATTGAAAAAATATAGAGACCAAAATCTATAGATAAAACCATATGAACGATATGTGATTTAGAAAAAGAAACATATTAGAATAGGGAATGAATTTACCATTGATCCTTGGGGCTAGATGGGATGAAAATTTCTGAAGAAGTTGGGAAAATAACCCATCAACACTCAATTCATAGTTGGGATCAAAATGGTAGAGGGAATGAGATGCTTAGTATTAAAAATAAAATTTTTAGTACAAATTAAAAAGTTCCATGATTACCCTATATTATCTAAATGTTAATTAATTATAGTGTCAATCCTTCAATCTCACAATATTATCTTATGCACTCCCCAAGAACACTATTCGTGACGATACATGAAAGTGTGCAGCTACCCCTAACAACATTTGTCAACCTAATTCTCTTCCAAACATCCCGAAACACTACCAGACTCAAAAAAGATTTATAATAATGATTTATATGATATTTTTAACCAGTAATAATACTAAAACAATATATATATATATAACATTATACAATTTTTTTAACTTTTACCCTTTTTATTCTAAATGTATCCTCTAAACAGTGCTAAACGCCTATTAAAATCCATAAGAAATTATACGGGAAAACCCATCTCTTTTCAATAAATATAAATAACTTTAATAATATTTAAAAAAAATCAATTTTTATAAATATTAAAATGGAATATGTTTGTATTTTTTGTCTATAATTATATCAATTCGTGTACTACATCATTGAGGAAGAATCTCCCTAATGAATATGAAGATGCCACCCATATATTTTGGTTAAAAAGAATATTTTTTCTTAATTAAAATACATTGATTTAAATATACTATTCATCATATATATATATTGATTGTGTAAAGGTAGTTTTTATAGTATCCTGACAGGTTCATCAAGATAGTGGGATGTACTATCTATAAGATGTTTATGATGGCATATGAAAGATATGGCTACTGGATTGGTCATACAACTATGAATATATAAGATTTAAAAGGAAGAAAAATGTTTTAAAAAATGAGTGTAACAATAATTAAATTTTTATATAAAATTTTCATTATATAGGTATGTTGGGCATATTTAGTAATTCAATATAATATACAACACAATGATAACAATTTATTTCATTAAATGAGAGTATTACATTTAGTAAAAAATTAAACATAGTAAACTACACTATATTAATATGTGAATATAAATAGATAATAAAATAAAATAACTAGAATAATAAAATTTGGATCATCTTGATCTCTGAGGACTATCGGTTTCGTAAAAAACACTATAAAAATGAAGCATAATGTTAGCAATGTAATTTTAATTTTTAAAGTAAATAATTTTAAAATATGATATAATTTAAATTAATAGATGAGTGAATAAAATATGAGGTATTTATAAGATGTATAGAACTATTATTCCTATTTAGAATTATGTCCATATAGAATTATGACCAATTAAAATGTATTCATTATAATTTGACCATTAAAATAAATGTATTTTAAGGGTAATTAAGAGAACTAATTGATGTAGAAGGGAGAATCAATGACCAAAACTAGTAGAATCATGTAGTAAAAAAGATCAATTATCTAAGATTGAGATATAGGTAATATCACTGGGGTCCACACTCAAACAATACTAAGTATATCTTACACAAGTGAGGCTTGAGTAGAATAATGTATATTAATGGATTAAGTTAGTTGAAATCACTACCAGGTCCATGTTAGCTAATTCACCACATGAAAGTACCACCAACACACACCTTATCGTAGAGGAGTATTCCACTGTAGTAAGGAACCATATATCTAGACCATATTATTATATGAGAAATAATTTTAATATACATGAAAAACTGGTTTATTTAATCACATTTTTACTATTATATTATTTTAAAAAATACACATGAATATAAGATAAATGGGATAAATAAATTTGTTAGATTTGAAGAAAACATAATTATATTTTTGGAAATTATATAATTTTAATATAATAATATTATAAATTCATTAATTTAAAATTTCAATTATTTTTATCAAATATTTTTATAAAATAAAATATTATTTAAATATTTATAATAATAATATTTAATAATGTACTAGATAGTTTTTCTAAGGATATGAAAGTTGATTATATCATAGAACTATTATTTTTTGATAAATATGGATTTTAATTTAATGTTAACATTTTTAAATATATATAATTTATTTATTAAAATAAATATCAATTTTTAAATCAACACATTAAAAGTTTCCAATGATGAATTTGGAATAATTTTATGATATGATTGAATTTTTGGGTAAAAAGTAAATATTGTATGGATATATGATAAGAAAATTGAGATCATAATAACAAAAAGTGATATAATAAATTATAAAAAGTATTTTTTATACTAAAAATAATATTTATAATTAAAATAATATATTTTAATGTGATATTATATTTTTAGATCTATATGAACCTTACAAAACCAAAAGTATATTTTAGGAGTTTATAAAAAAATTTTATGAACCTGACTCATGTCCACATCATGAATGATATTATTTTAATTATTTTTTTTCATAAACTAACTAAATATTTAAATAAAATACTAAAAAAATTATATTTGAAAAATATTGGGAAAGACAATGGGTTTGTAGTTTTTACTTACTAGTCATCCATGGACTGAATTTCGAAATTAGTAAACAAGACCCACTATTTTGGAATAGAAACACCCCCATTTTCCCCTTTATATTCAATCTCAATCCTAAAATCATGAATTTCTTCTCATTTTAACTTTTTATATACAATCCAAGGATTTGTTTTGTCTATAATGACCTCCTACCATGTTTTAAGAAGCATCCTCTCAAGGTAAGGGATTCTCTCCCTCTTATTCTCCATTCAAGAAAATTATTTGTTATAAACCATTTGATTATCAATTTATTATGTTTTATTGTGAATAAAAAATTTAATTTTATATAAAATTTTTTCCCAAATAATTAGTTACCACCTCCTTGTATCATTTTTCATTACGTTAACTTTTTACACACCTATTATGCTTTCAAATTAGCCTGTGATTTTTGATGTCATAGCTTTATATTGTAAATACCTATACCTATTTTTAGTCAAGGATATTAAACTAGGAAATACTATCCTTAATTTATCATGGAATTAAATTTATGTAACCTAGTTATATAAGAATTGAATTGAAATAATTAAATACTTTCATATAATATATGTTCAGTGTGGCACACATAATGTTAAAAATATGAAAGGCACATTCAGATAATGATCCAATGAGATGGATAATGCTTCAATATCATGAGTTATGATGTATCATGCATAAACGGTAATCAAAATCACACTATGTTATTATTTCTTGGTAGTTATCCTCGATATAATAATATTATGTGACATTTTAGGTCGTTTTAAGATTTATATGATTCCATAATTTTTTGAAATTTTTTTCTTATTCCTATAATTAATTCAATAAAATATGATTATAACCTATTTATGATATCATTAAATTCTCCTTATCTTACATTTATTATTTATCATAATTTAATTAATTATAATTATATTACTTGGATTTATTTTACACCCCTTTTCACATGTATGTCCCCATGTTATCATGTATTTTATTACGAGTTAAAACGAAAACTATATCATGTTATGATGTTTTAAATAAAGATGTTATATTTTATTTTTAGTTAATGAATTATGTGTCAAATTTACCAAAGACACTAGACTTCATGATTTTATGGTATTTTTATATATTCATTTTTTTTGTTAAAAATCATGAAATAAAATGTATTTTAAATAATGGTTATCATAATTTTTATTAGAGTATGGTGTCTGAATTTGTAGATTAATAATGAGAAATAATAATTTAAAACCATAAGGATAATTATAAATATAAGAGAACATCCTTAAATTTTTTTAATTTATTGAGTATGTGGTTTAATGAAAATTACATCTCTATCTAGATGCTATAAAGTGGATGCAGTTATCAAACAAATGCAGCTAAGGGTAATCACCCAAAATTATTATGGTTGATAATTGACTTGATTATCCATTAATATATGGCAGGTGGGTCTAAAAATACACACTTGGATAGAAAGTCCATTTGGATAAATTTCATATTATTAATTTCCCCTTTATAGACCTTTATAATGGATTTAGATATAGTTTCACGTCTGATAAATTAATAGGAAATAGACCATGGGAATGCTAGATTAAAACATATATATTCATTAGATTAATTATATATGACATTCCTTTTATGTTATATAGTTTTACTTTTTATTGAATCATGTATACTTTTCCCAAACTATCCTTATTTTCTAAAATAACCAGAAATGTGATGTATATTTTCTACAACACTTGTGATGGGAAATGCATTGATTGCCCTAATAAAATTCATAATATGATAGAAGAAAGATTAGATATATTCATGGAATTACTGGTGAAACCAAATCATTTTATAATTCGTAGCATGAATCAAATTTAAAACCATACTTATCCTAATAATGTGTAAGTCATGGATGTGTAATTTAAAAAACAAAGGTATATGAATTTTAATGGATTTTATGATAACCTTGAGTGTGGGAATAAGAATTAATAGTACTAAGAAGATATTATCAATACTCAATTGAACTAATTAGACAAAATTTAAACTAGACATTTATATCCTAGAGGGAAAATATGATCATTAGTGGACACCCTATCAAGAATAGAATGAACAAAGAGGAAATTAAATCCACATAACTGTGGATATTAAATAATATATTTTGAAATAATTATTTTCCCCTAACAACCTAAATTAATATAAAGAGGTAATTAATTAGAAACATGAAAAAGGAGTATCAATCTATTAGGTATTACGATGAACAATTCCCCTACCTTGAAATCTATGCCTATAGATTTGTCATGGATGATGACATTATGTTTTAATTATTATTTATTGTGTCAAATCTATGTCATGTAAATTATTTTGAAATTCCATACATCTCTATCTATATGGAAGTTATCTGACGTTCCTTTAAAATTGAGATAGAAATTGGTGATTTTCAATGGTAATATGGGACTAGAGATAAGAAGTGAATATTGGAGTTTAACCCTTGAGGATAATCAAATAATAATCAAGGTAGAAATAGAATCCAACATCCCTCATGTCATATGTGTGGGAATAAGAATCAGGGAAATTTACTTAAGGGATTAATGACATATATGAAATGTTTAAGAGAAGGTAATAAAGCTCATGAATACTAGAAGGAGAAATAGAATCCCATTAATGTGATGGAGGAAATAATGTTTCCAATCAATCATCATTCAGTTGTCCAATATATAATCTTTACGAAATATTGAAATGATTCAACCAATTAACTAATATAAGGGTAATAAATAATAACCAATGATAAAGACCTCCAAATATGAGTGAGTAATGGTGGGAATATGATATCACTATAGTTGAGTGTGATTCTGATAATGAAGTGGTGACCGATATGATTATTACTCATTAAATAATAGAGAATTTATTATTTATTCAGGTTCTATTAATTCATTCAAATAATTAATGTTTAATATAACTATTAAAAGACCATCTCAAAATAGCGATATTGATTTATTAGTAAAAAAAGGTAATTCATTTCATATTGATCAAATAATTACTCCCAAGATAATTGTTGTTGGATAAATCTCTAAGAAATCTCTATCATACTTCCTTTAGTGGAAATCAATGACATTTTGGGCATGGAAAATATTTTATTATATATATCCAAAGTCAATTATCAAGGGAAGGAAAATAAAATCCATATATTAAGACGTCATTTTTTTCTATTAAAGTTCAATGAAAAAATTTATTTCACTTATAAACCTCTTATATAGCATGGATAATGATACCTTTTGAGAAAGTATATCTAGATAAAATGATTGAGAAAAATTATAATATTACTCTTGAATATATTCAAATTTAAGGGGGAAATTTTGATGTAATCCCTAATTATTTCTCTGGCTTTACTCCTAATATATTGGTCGATTTTTCAATTGAACATATACCCACAAATCTATAAAAGGGAATTTAAAAAACAGATTTATATTCCCATGTTCTTCACCATGGGGTGAAATAGTCCACTTTATCAAGACGAATTATAGGTTAATGCGTATATGCATCAATTACTCTGATCTCATTAAGTGGGAAATAAAAAATAAGTACCCACTTCATGGTATGTATGAGTTGTTTGATCAACTACAATGGGGTGAATAATTATCTAAATTGGACCTTAAATTAAGATATACTAAATTAAAGGTGAGTAATGATTACATTTCTAAGATTAATTTTCAATCAAGTTTTAGGATCTATGAGTTCATAATAACACCATTTAGACTAACTGATTCACCATCAATCTTTAAGGACTTAATAAATAGAATCTCCCAATATTAATTTGAAAAATATGTGGTAGTATTTATATTTTATATTCTCATATAATAAAAAATCATTTAATATTAAAAGAATTTATTTACATTATAAGCACTTTGATAAAGGATAATATATATGCAATGCATAGTAAATGAGTTATTTGGATGGATTAAGTATCATTATCAGAGAATGTTATCACAATGTATTGTATATATACAGATCAGTCAAATAAAAATTTGGTCAAGGAATGACCTATCCCAAAATATATAATCAAGATCCATATATTACATGGATTATCTAGGTACCATAATTAATTTGGGATGACATTTTCAGGAATTTAAAACTCTAAAACCGACCTAAAATAAAAGTGAGTGAAGCATTATAGGTATGATCAATGTATAGATATGTTTATTGAGTTAAGAAAGAGGATAATTACTAAAATTTTACACATACTACCTATTTTTTCGGAAGGATGTGTGGTATATTTGTGGAATTATATTTCTTATGAGGAGAATAAATTTAAGATATTGGACCACAAAGATAATATTCTATGTAATAAGATAACTCACGATGTAATTGTTCATTTGATTAATAATAAATTAAAAGAAGCAACATGTATACTAGTGAAAATTATAGAAAACATAACCGTCATTTTTTACCTTATTTTATTAAATGAAGTTTCAAGGTAGAAATTTACTAAGGGGGAAGAATATATTGACCCAAGAATTTATATATACAATTTTCCTACTATATATGTATGTGTGACATATTTATTAATGTAATATATTATTAAACATTATGATAACACGTTATTTAGTTAATTAGAAGAATGTATTTATTCATGAAATAAACCCAATATAATAAAAACATAACAATACTATAACAAACTCAATAATAAATAAAATTACCATAAGAAGAAAATTTTGATCATCTTGATATCCTAGGATTATCTCACTTGAGAACAACACTATTAAAATAAAACAGATTGTAAATAATGTAATATTCTATTTGAAATTTATTAATATAAAACCATTATATAATCTAATGAAATTTATTAATGTATAAAATATGAGTTAGTTAACCAAAGTGAAATACCATTATGACCATTGGGCATTATAACCATTTGGAATTTTTACTATTGGGAATTATGAACATAGATAATGATTCCATTATAATTTTATAATTATAATCAGTGTATATTAAGATAAGATAAGAGAACTAATTTATGAAAAGGTGAGAAAAGATGGCCTCACAAAATATAATTATAGAATGAAAATGTCATTTATATTAGTTTGGAAGATATCTAGCATCACTAGAATTCACACGTGACCAATCCCAATAAGAGATTAAACAGACTAGTCATGAGAAGAACCTTCTATGGGAAAATTTCTTGTAAGTAGTAATCACCACTAGATTGATGTTAGATAATATAACATGAAGGTATCACTATATCAAACATTATACATAGGGAGTACACCAATGTAATAATGGGTTATGTATCTTATCCTTCGTAACATAATGGTGTAATTTTATTTTTATCAATTAAATAATGGTTTCTTAAAGACCATTTTATTATAAATTAATTTAGTATAATAAAATTTTATATAATACGAATATGAAAAATATATTTTTTGATAAAATGAAAACACAATTTTATTTTTTGTAAAATATATAATTTCACTACAATTTTATTTTAAATTGATTAACTGAAAATAAAATTTATTTTTCAAAAATATTCTTCTAAACAAGTTTCATTTAAATATAAATGATAATATAATTTTATAATATCCCAAGTAATTTTTTATAGGGGTCAGAAACTTGATTGGGACATATAGACTATAATTTTTAAAAAATAAGTATTTTCATTTGATATTTTAAATTAAATAATTTTTAAATTTATTTTATTCAATTGAATTTAAAATTTTAAGTCAGGAAAAAAAATTATTCAATGGTTAATTTTTCATAATTTAATGTGTTTTTTAATTTTTTGGGTAAAAATTAAATATGATATGGATATACAATAAGAATTATGACATTATAACAACATAATAGAGATGTAATAAATTATATATATTATTTTTTTGATGTAAAATAGTATTTTAATCAAAACAATGTATTTTAATGGGATAATATTTTTTCCCTAACATATAATGAACCTTCCAAAACCTATAGGACATTTTTATATTTTTAAAACAAATCATTTTGAACACTACTAACTTCCACATAATGAATGATATTACTTTATGTACTTCAAATCAAAAAGTAATATATTTTTTAAAAACTCTTATCTTTATAGAATACCATGGGAATTCAAATGATTATTTATTTTTTATTTACTTGGTGATCGGTTCCTTAGTATTAAAATTAATATACAAATCCATTCTATTTTGATATAAATGACCACATAGTCTCTAATAAATATTCACTCCAAATCCTTGAATCATTAATTTACTCTTTTTCCCAATATATTTCCCTATTAAATTATTCTTAATGTTTATGGAGTTTTTCCCAATATGTAAGAAGGATCCACTCAGGGTATGGGATTCTCTCCCTCCCTTTTTCTATATTAAGAACATCCTTTTTAATATGACATTTGATTCTCATTTTGTATTATCATGTGTTTATTAACATTAATCTAATAAAAAAAAATTTACCAAAAAATTAATTTTTTTGTATCTCACTTTTACCATTCGTGAAATTTTATGTACAATTGTTACACTAATGGAATTATCCCTTTATTTTCCATTTCATACCTCTATTATGTGAATTCCCAACCCAATTTTCATTAAAGAGTATTTACCAAAATATTAATATCCTTAATTTATTGGGAACTCCCATGAATGTAACCCAAATTCTATAATTATGAGATTGAAATTATGAAATAAATTCATATATTGTATGATAGGTGTGAAATAAATAAATTTATATATATAAAAATTTCCCCATGATAGTGGTTCAACACAATATTCAATGTTTCTTTTGTATCATGAGATGACATTTATGGTTTATATGTTGTTATCCTATGAAAACAATTTTGTAGTGTATTAATGGTTATCCTTTACTTATGCTTATGATTTCATTTTTTTGTTGTTTCCATATTCCTATGACACCATGATTCTATGATCATGTTTTCTCATAACCTATATCTATATTAGTATGAATGATCCTTAACTATTTATGTTATCTTCATATTCTTATTGAATCACATGTATCATTTATCATTGTAATATAATTTTATTATTAAATTAAATAGATTTATAGGTCACCCATTTTTATACATATAGAATGGTTATCTTGTGATGTATTAAGAGTTCAAAGGAAACAATGATCTCATTATAGAGTTTTAATTAAATAAGTTGTATCTTATTTTATGTTAATAAATTATGTGCCTAATTTCCAACAAAATAGGCCTCTCAATTTCTTTTTAATTGAATTATATGGATCATTATGATAAAAATCATGAAATCGAATGTATTAGAAATATGGGTTATCACAATGTAGTATATTACTCAAGAATAAATCCTATATCATTCATTATAAATATTAATAACCTTAATTATTAAATTTTATTTAGCAAATGAGGTTGTTTATTGAGACTGAATTTTTAATATGAGAGGCACAAAAGGGGTTTTGAGAAACTCAGAATTGTGTAATTAAATGTTATATGTATATAGGTATTAGTTTTCAGATATTTCGAAGTGTTCGAATATTTCTAGTGTAATTTTTTGTATTTTAGGTTTACTTTATGTGGTTAATGATTACATGATAATATTGTAAAAGCTTAAGGATCATTGATGAAATTAAAAAGATTTGGATTTATAGTAAAATTACAGGTATGTTTGGATTCATATATAATATATTTGAATTTATCTTATAATAAAAAAAATAAAAAAGTATTTAGATCTCATTAAACATGTAATTTAGTTTATGGATTTGAAAATAGAATGGTATTCAAAGTTATATATATATATATATATATCTGTGATGTTTTTAGGTGGCTACGTAACATATTTTAAAATGGTGTGTTAGAAAATGGAAAAGTTAGTAGAAATGTAGAATGGCTATGAACATACGTAAATTAATATCTAAGAATTCATAAGAAAAATGAAAAAGGGAATGATAAATAATATTACCATATTTAATATACTTAATAATTGACTGAATATATGTAAAAATTGATCAAGTGTTGAGTTCACCTTACATAAAAAGCATAAATACATACTTTATGTTAAGGGAATTTGTAAAATGGTTTAATATGTAATAATTTTTAATATTCATATGAAAATTTGTTAGAAACACACTAAAATGGTAAAGGAAATTTATATCACTATGATATGTGAAAACATATCATATAATTTTTTTAATATGTGATTTTTATGTATATGTTTCCATTTTTAAAAGAGAAAGGTATAGAGATTATATTGAACTATAAGAGAACCATAACTTCTAATGTATAAATGATTCCTCACTAAAATTTTAAAAAATAAATAACTCATGATGTGAAATATAAGAAATTGTTTTATTATATGTATGGACTTAATCATAGATGGAAAATGAGATTTCAATCGATGAAGAGATTCTAGAAAAAAATATTCTCAGCAAATAATATCATATGATTCCAGATCTATTATTAATGTATAAAATAATAATGAATCCTTTTAAATCCATGATTTAATCTTATATTTGAATAATATTAAATGAAAATATATTTAATAAATAAATTCTCCATTAATTTATGTATTTCAAATCTATAAATTTTAAAATCAAAATGAGTGATAAAAGATGAAGGAATTTTTAAATGATAATTCTTCAGATACAGAATCTTTTCTCAAGTGACCTAAATACATTAATTGATTTTTTTGAAGATTATTGTCTAATAATATGATTTTTTTAAATATATATTAAAAAATAAGATGTTTTTTTCTTAAATAATCAAAATGATATATAGATATCTTACGAAATCTCTTAGACTTTCACTCCTTTATGAGATAATTCATGCTGCAACATATTATGATTGTATAATTTTGAACCAGAAATAAAGATTTTTTATTTGGTATATTTTTGGAATTCAATTGAGACGAATCATCATGATCTTACTGGTAGAATAAAGTGATGGATTATATAGTAGGGTATTCATTGAAATAATGTTGCGACATGAGATTGTGGAAAAGTGAATATTTGTGATCATGTGAGAATACTCATGTAGTTAGATTAAATGTAAATGGAGGAAATTATATAGATAATATTCATAAGGTTTTATTAATTATTATTATATAAAGAATATATAAAAAATTGAAATGACCCTCACGATTAATGGGAAATCAATGGTGGAGGGGTTAATTAGTGATTTCAATTCCCTTTCTTATTGAAATATCCTTAAAAACTTTTGAAGTGGTAGATATGATCAATGTTACAAATAATAGAACTCATTAATAGTAGAAACAATCGATTTACAAGGTTTACCTCTCTAAATAAGAAGTAAAATCCATGTGAAGATTTAAATTCCATTGAGATCAGATAGTCTACTAACATCAACATGTATTTTACAACAATAAGGGTTTATCTATGAAATAATGGTACACTATACTATACCAACTATGAAGAATTTTATTCACACATAAATATAATTATAGAAGATATTTTAATAATAGAAGAGTCTTAAATCAGATGATATTTCCTTCAAGCTATCACTATGTTGTATATTTTTCTTCTTGTTTTATTTTTATAGAAACAACTATATTCTTCCCCCTATTTATTTTATAATATCTATATATATATTTAGAAAATATTATGACCTCATTATAATTTAAAAACAATAAAAAAATTATATTCTAATGGAGGAAAAAATTCCTAATTTAAATTGGAGTTTAAAAGTCAAAACATATATAATTTATATCAACCTTGTTTCAAGCAGGTAACCATTTTTTATGAAATATAAGTTTGAAATGTATTTGGGTGATGTTTGGGAGGGTTTGGATGAATTTTAAAATGTTGTTTTTAGGAATTTATATATGTTCTCAATTTGAGAATTTCTTGTGGAAGCCATGAAACTCTTGTAGGAAATTGTGCATAATGAGACATTGGATAACGATAAGGCACATAGTTAGGCACCCAGTTTTCCCAAAACGTGTGTCTAATAATGATAAAATCAGAAAAGTGGGAAAGTATATTTTTTCAGCATTGGCACATGTTTTGTCTAACCGTTCGAGCCTACCATGAATGGTTCCTCTTTGAGGAAGATCTCAATGCCCATTATTCACTCCATTTTTCCTAATTATCAGAATAACCAATAGTAGTTTAAAAACAAGATCCTATAAAAGTGGATCTAGGTTGGAATGATGATTTAAAAACTCTTTCTTTTTCTCTAAATAGACCCTAACTTATGATTTATTCCTCCCAAATGATGTATAACCTCTACCCATATATTTTGAAGTAACATTGAGGCATTTCTTGATGCATTGAAGCCTGATTCCCTTGATAAGTCATCATTTGTGCTAGTTTTCATTATGTTTATTAAATATAAATTCTTCCTCGCTTGGTTTCATATATTTATTCATCTAAAAATAGATCTAAAGTTGATAAATACAACCATTGTTTTATGATTCCTTATTGATTTAAGGGGAACAGTTTTAAGGATTGTTTTTGGAGATGCAACTCAGTTTTGGGGAATTTTCAAGTCGTTCTGTGGTTTCCCCAAAATTCCTGAGGTAGGGGGATTCAATCTCTTATAATCTACTTAGAACATGAAGATTTGATTTAAAATTGAATGTTTTTGTGAATATTACTTGTAAAATTGCTGTACAATGTGTGATTAAAAACCATCCTTAGTGATGGTTTGTGGTTTTTTGTTGAAATTATATAATAATGGAAAGTAGTTATGAAAAGTAATTTTACTCTTGATTTTAAAATTAAAATTTTAAAATATGAATTTGTTGGATTTATAGAAATGGTTTGGTAAAAAAAATTCAAAAAAAATATATCTTCATTTAAAAGGTTTTTTTGGGGATTGGGATTTTTCATAAAGGTTTTGTGTGAGTTCATGTGAATTTGGGAAGGATAAGGGTATGATGTTTCCCCCATAATTTTCTAAATTAATAAGGGTATGAACGACCCCCCATAAAATGGTTCATTAAGTGAAGAATTATTAAAAGGATTAATCACCAATCGTGAGTATAGAATGTTCATTGGTTGGATACATACTTGGATTTTTGGAAACGTGGAATGATATGGATTATTCGCAAAAAGAAATTGGTGAAATTTTTATAAAGTAATGCTTGGATGCTATTCTTGGTAAGTGTTTTAGTATGAAAAAATATTTTGATATTAAATTCCATGGATTTAATAAAAAATATTTTCATTTTTTCTATAAAGTGTCTTATATCAATGTGATAACATGTTCTATCATAGTGGTTTGAGTAGGGAAGTCATTAGGGGAAACCCTACTGACTTTTATTACTCACCCCTATAATGGAACTTTAGTGCTTTTGAAGATATTTTTCATCCAAACATAGGAAAAGATAATATTTTACACTTCCTTAGTGGTGTATCATGATAAATGGGATTTACTATGATGTTAGATAATGGATCATGTTGGGAGATTTGGTGTTTTTCCATTGGATTCTTGTGTTTTATTTGTTTTGTCTTCCACTGTGTACTCTGATGTTTTTTGCCTTCCACTATAGTACTTAGTTGTAGTTTTCTATGGATATCAATGGTATTATTTTTAGTTGATTTATATTGTTATCATGCATTATTTAGTATTAGTTTTGATATAGCATGCTATTTGGGTTGTTTTATATTCAAAGGGAAAATCATCACCCATATCATATAGAATCCGTTGGAATTTATCACTAGCCTTTTTCATCTTGGGGATGTCATTTATGAAAAAATAAAAATTACACGTTGAATAAAGCCAATGAGCAGGGGTGAGATGTTACAATTGGTATCATCATATTTGGTCCTTCACTATCAAGAGGGCATAATTTTTTTTGGTCTTGGAGTTGAAATTCATTATGGTATATTCTTTAAGTTG
Source organism: Viscum album (assembly GCA_963277665.1). Lineage (NCBI taxonomy): Eukaryota > Viridiplantae > Streptophyta > Magnoliopsida > Santalales > Viscaceae > Viscum > Viscum album. The sequence continues at coordinate 1,402,632,248 of OY728164.1, read as the reverse complement.
GGATAGTATAAAGAATAGGATTTCTGAAACCTAAAATGTAAAGCATAAAGAGACATAGATAACCAATTGATTCTGAAACTTGATTTTTCCAAGGGATTGGATAGAAAAGTGTATTTGATACACTTATAATATTCTGAATCATATTGTTATATGTTTAGCCAATGAGATTAGCATGATATGTCTATTTGAGATGACTTCCCATACGGTGTTAATATATCATTTTGAGTAATGATTTGAAATTGTGTGCAAAAGTGTTGATTTATGAAAAATTTGTTAAACTTGTTTTGAAATTTATTATTTGGAAAAGATCATGCATATAGTATTTTGAAAATGATTTTATTTTCAAAACCTATTTAATTTTTTTAAAAAAATGGTGAAACATGGAAAAATATTGATTTCAGAAATAAATTTTGATATATATTTTGTGGTAGAATTTGAAATTGATAGGATTTTATTTTATAGAGAGTTAGACTTATGGAGTTTGTATTCTATATAGAAAATAAAACTCAATTGGCATCATAAAAACCAATTAAAGTAAGCTACAGATAATTTCATTGAACCTAAGCCACAATAGAATAAAAAATTGGTCAAGAATGTAGGCCAAGACTCCGAGGACATGGAAAGTGGGGACGTAAGGGATTGAAGAAGGCACACGCATCATTATATCTAGTTCTAGAAGGAGAATCCATCCATGTTTTAGGGTGAGTTAGAACCAGAGGATACAGAGGTGTAGTTGAATATAATGAACTATATCTTCGATTCATTATCACATAGGTAGAGATGAATGTTAAGATGGTTATGTATATATTGGAGGATCATGCATGCTAGTGTTGGGAATTATTTTTTTAGGATAAATTAGACCAAATCATTGGTTGAAATGATTTTCAATAAATTATCAACATAAAATTCTATCCTTATATACCCATAATTGAAAGAATAACCAACTTATTTATGTGGAAATTAGAGATCCTCATAGTGAAAGAGTATATTGATAAATTTAATAATTTAGTGTACTTTTCACTTAAAGATGCTGCAAGAACATATTTAAAGGCACCCATTTTAAAATCGGGGATAAGGAAACATATTTTCCCATGAATACCATGCTTTGTGTAATTGATTAAAATTAGATATTAAATTGAGAGACTATGTAATAATGGTAAATATATAGAGCTATGGGTGGAGGGAGCATGTTGATACCTATGGGAAATATTGGGAACTATAATGATGGGTGTAAGAGGAAGATAGGTGCATATTTCGATGGTATGAGGATAACTCAGAATAAAATAGATGGATTTGGGAATCTTGCTAGAAATCCAAAGAGCCAACCTGGATGTTTTCATTGATTTTTTTATGAGTACATGAAGTGATAGTTTATAGACCCATCTTGATCATGACACAATTGAAATTGGATGGGTGAATCTCAATGCCATTTTTGTAGTGCTCTAAGGTCATGTGTTCAGGGCACATATCATGTGTGGCAATCGTTGTTTTCTTCGATAGGACATGGTAGAAGAATAAATCTATTCATAAAAATAGAGCCAGCCACAATGATTATAGGAAAACATTGACTCTTCACCAAGAGAAATCTCAATAGGTCAATAAGGAACAAAGTGATGTGAGAAATCAATTATCTAGAGATGGGGATGGTATTTTCACAGACCATTATGGACCATCAATAGTTGGAGGTATGATTCATTTTAATTAAATCCTTTTGAATTCTTTGTTTGATATGGGTGAATCCAATTAATTTTTTTCATCTCATTCATTTAATTTTTTGTATTTAAATATATTTATTATGTGTTCTATGTTGAAACTAAAACTCCCCTGGGTGAAAGATATCATCACAATAGTATGTGTAAGACATGTTCTATAACAATCAATGTATTCATGATTATATGTAACTTCTCTATGCTTGATATGTATTCTTATAATATAATCCTTGGTATACAATGGTTGACTACATTCAATTATTTCATTGATTATTATACCTGAAGGGTTTGTTTTACAACTGATGATAGAAACAAGAATCTATTCAGAGGCAACTAGAATGTGAAGGAATGTGCAATGGGATTATTAGAACAAGAATTTGGAATGTTCTCATAGTAGTTTGAAACATTAAATTAAACATCGTTAGATGAGATCAAGAATAGCAGTTTTCCAGTTGTGGTTGATAAATTTCTAAATAATTTTCCCCAAAAATTCTCAAGGTTGAATCCTTTGGGGGTAGTCGAGTTTATGATTGATATTAAAATAGGGAAAAATACTTTTTAACTTTTATATTATAAAATTTAACTAAAAGAAATAAGAAAACATAAATTTTATTTGGAATACATTTAAATAAAATGTATCATTTGTCCAATCATGTTCCAATGGGAATCACTAGTATTGTTTTTCAAGAAGGATGATGGAACTCTTTAGTTATGCGTAGATTATCATAATCTTAACAAAGTTTCTATAATGAATACATATCCACATCTATGAATTGATGATATGTTATATCAATTGAGGGGATCTCATTGGATCTCTAATATTGATTTACAATTAGGATATTATTAGTTATGGGTTCAGAAGGAGGCCATTATAAATAAAAATATTAGGAGTAGATATGACCATCATGAGTATGTGATAATGCCTTTCTATTTTATAAATTCACCAGTGTTATTTATGGAATTACTGAATCATATATTTTAGAGATATATATATTCTTTCATGGTGGAATTTATGGATGACATATTGATGTATAGAAGTAAAAGTGTTGATCATTATAAACACATGGAGACAATGTTGGGAATTTTGCGGTATAATAATATGTATGAAAAAAATATCAAAGTATGATTTTTGGATACAAGGGGTATTTTTCCTTTTCCATGTATTTTCTAAAAAGGTGTTTTTAGGTATCTAGAGATGACATAAGGTGTTATCTCTGGGCATTCACCACATAATGTTTCTATGATATGTAGTTTACATGGTCTAGATAGTTATTACCAATCCCTTGTTCATGAAATTTCATGACTAGCCTAACCAATGAAAGGCATTTCATGGAATATTGTTCAATTCCAATGGGACTTGAAATTCCATAATAATTTTCATGATCTTAAATTTCCCCATATATCATCCCATTATTGAATTTTATTTAATAGGGATATGGGTATTTAGTGTATTGTGATGCTTTGAGATATGGTTTGGGATTTGTTTTCATGATGGGAGGTCATGTTGTTTATTATGGATCAAGGAAGTTACAATTTAATGAGAAACACTACCTAAAAAATTATTTGGATTTAGCAACAGCGGTCCTTGATTTTAAGAAATGGTGTCATTATATCCTTGGTGAGAAATTCAATATGTTTATGGATAATAAGAGCTTGAAATATATTTTCCCACAAAGAGATTTAAACCTTATATAGGGAATATGGATGGTGTATCTCAATGTTATTAACTTTAACATGATGTATACACTAGATAATGGAAATATGGTGGAAAATTCATTAAAAAGAATGTATTATTCTTAGTTGAAAAAAGAAGCTTTAGATATATGAAAGTTTATGTTAGTGATAGGTGAAATGAACTTGGAATGTAAATTTTGAGGTATGTATGCCTTTTTAATTCATGTTTCATTCATTCATGATTTGGTTGAGATATTTAAATAGAAGTATAGATCTAATTCAACATGCGTTACAATGAAGTCAAAAATCAATGGTAGGGAGACCATTGAGGGAAAGAGGTTGGATGTGAGTTTAGTGTTGTGGATCTGAAATTTGATGGTCGTACCTATTTCTTATTAGGAACAACTCTTTAATGATTACCAACATTTGAAATGGGACGATGCCCATAGAATAGAGAATATTTAAAAGTCATTTAAATAATAGTTTTGGTGGTTGGTATGAAAAGGAAGATGGATGAGTTTATTTCAAGATGCATAACTTGTCAGAAGTATAAGGCAAAGCATCGACAACAGGTAGGTATATTATAGTATTAACCTATTTTTGTTTAGAAATTGGAGAAAATTTCCCTAAATTCCATGAAAGGTCTCCCTTGAATGGTTCAGACACATGATTCTATATGGGTGATAGTGTATCAGTTAATAAAGTCATCACATTTGATCCCTATTTTTGAATCTCATATAGAAGAGGACTTTTCTGAAATCTATATTCGATAAGTGGTAAAGAAGTATGGGATTCAATTTTGATATTATTAGTGAGACATCCATTTTTTATGTCTAGTTTCTAGAGATCCTTATAGAAATCGCATAGGACTTAGTTGCCTATGAGTATAGTGTGTCATTCTCAAATAGAAGGACAATTCGACAAGATGATACAATAATTGGAAGACATGATTTTGAGTTATGTAATTCATTTTGGTGGCTCTAGGAAGAGAACAATAATTAATGGATTTATCATATAGAAATAGTTACCAAACCATGATTCATTTGGGATATTTTGAATTATTGTATGATAATCCTTGCTTTCTATACTTCTTAGGGGGAAATAGGTGATACATCATAGGTTAGACTGATCATTGTCTATGAAACAATAGTGAAGATTCTATTGATTAAGAGTTTTATAGAGATGACACAGAGGCCTCAAAAATAGTATGCAGATAATCATCTACATCCATTTATATTTGAGTTGAGTTATCATTTTTTCTTGATAATCTCTCCAAGGATTGGGCATATTCATTTTGGGAAGTGGGGAATGTAATATCCTTAATATATATAACATTTTGAGATACCTTAATGGGTTGGTGGGGTGGCATATCAGTTGGTTTCTCTACCATACTTTAGTGATGTGCATAATGTGTTTCATGTATCTCAGTTGAAAAAGTATCATCCTAATTTTAACCATGTGATTTGATGGGATCATGTTGACCTAGAGCTGGATGCTTCATTTTTTCATGTTCCATTGTGTATTGTAGATAGGTAATAGAAAGACTTGCATGAGAAAAAGATTTTATAGTGTGGGTTTGGTGGAAACATTTTCTGATTTAGGATGATAATTAGGCACATGAGATGGAAATGAAATGGAAATGGCCAAAACCTTTTCATACCAATGATATTTTCGAACTTTATAGGGATGGAAAGTATAAAGGTTACCATAATGTAGCATCCCTGGATTCCAGTAAGTAACAATTTCTTTAAATATTTTATGTATGTAAAGTTTGTGGGTAATGTTTTGGAAGGTTAGAATGACTTTTATAATGTGGGTGAGGGGTGAGGGGGGGGGGGGTCTTTAGGTACACTATTTGAGAAAAATATATGGAAAAAATTCAAATCTTGTAGAAAACTATGCAAAATGAGACATGAGATAAGGTAAGGCACACAATTAGGAGCACAAATTCCCCAAACCATGTGGCCACTGAGAAGAAACTCGATATAGTGGGACATTTTAATTTTTAATAGTCAGGGTATGGTTTTTATAACCATGAAGGGAATCCATGAGAGGTCCTCCTTGAGTCATATCCTAGAACACAATTAGTGCATGATTTTTCCAAACCATTCAACTAAACATAGATTATTTTACAAAAAGATCATAAAAAATAGTTTTTGGTCATGATTAAGTTTTAACCCATTATTTTTACCCCAAATGGTCCTTAAATCAGTATTTATTCCACCCAAAGGCTTTATAACCAATCCCTATAAACATGGATGTGATCTTGAGGCATTTTTTGGAGTGTTGAAGCCTAATTCTTGCAATGAGTCATTGTTTTTTGTTGTTTTACTTAGTTTTTAGTATATACACTTTCTTTACAATCTGATTTTATTATATCTAGTCTGTTATAGATTTATATAAGGTTGTTTATTCTAATCATGGTTATATTTATCCTTCTTCATTTTAGGGGTAGATATCTATGGCTGGTTTCTAGAGTTTCAACCTAGTATGTGGGCGTTTTATTACAGGTCATCATTTTTCCCATAATTTGTGAGGTAGGTTCCTTCACTCATTACTCCCCAACATATAATTTTATGTATTTATTGAAAATTTATTATTTATTAAAATGGTCATGAAATTATTGAGAAAATCGTGGTCTAAACAATATTTGGTGATGGTTTGTTGATTTTTGGTGAAATTGTCGAATGTGGTTGAGAAATGTTTTTTTTCTTTATTTTATAATGTTGATTTAAAAATATGTATTTGTTAGATTTGTGAAATTTTTTGGGTAAAATGGTTTTCAATAAAATAAAGTTTTATTGAAATGGTTTAAATATTTATTTTGGCACTAGGTTTTGGAATATAGGGTTCACGTGAGTTCATGTGAATTTAGGGAAGATAAGGGTCTGAGGCATGCCCCATCATCTGTGGGATAGATAAGGTTATGAAAATTCCCCTTTAATAATGGTTTACTAAGTGATGACTCAGTGAAATGATGAATTTCCACTTGATAGTATATGGAGGTCCATGGATACATGCATTAATGGATTTGTGTAAATGAGGAATTATAATGATTATTCTAAAAATGAAATCTTTGAATTGGTTTTAATGTTTTTTTGATGATTTTCCTGTAAACTGTTTTAGTATGAATAAATATTATGATATTAAACTTATTGGATTTGATAAAATATTTTTTCAATTTTTTATATTAAGTGTTTCATATATATGTGCTAACACATTCTATCTTAGTGGTGTGAGTAGGGAAGTCAATCATGGAAAACCTATTGATTTTCATTACCCACCCCAGATTTGGAAGATTAGATATTTTGCATATTTTCTTCATCAAGACATAGAAAAATGTAATATATCAATGTTATTTAGTGGTGCATCATGATACTTAGGCTATAGTATAGGCAAGTATAATGTTGGTAAGTTTAGTGGTTTGTCATTGGACTCTTTGAGTTTTGTTGGTTTTATCTTCCACTGTGTACTCTGAATTTTTGTAGTCCTGTACTTTGATACTCCATTAGAGTTCAATTTTGATATCAATGGTGTAATATTGAGTGAATTTAAATTTTTATCATAAATAATTTAGTAGTATTTTGGTCATAACATATTTTTTTGCGTTGTTTTATTTTTAGTGGAAAAATCATTCCCAATCTATTAATGGAGCCTTTGTATTTATTTCCATCCTTTGGCATCCCGAGATGTCTCTTAAGGCCAGGAATCAATTCTACCTCAGCCAAGACTATGAGGAAGGGAGGAACATCAAAAAAATAATTGTATCTAACTGTATTGAACTTCTTCATATCCTATATTCATTCTTCTTATTTTTTTTAATTTGAATATTTTAACTAGGTGGATCATAACATAATATCATTCATTGAAACATATACAAACAATGATTCTCAATTTTAACTACCATCTTCTTCATTCATGGAACAACTAAATCCATAATGGTGTGACCATTATTCTCCCTTTTGATGATTCAAAAATCCCATTTATTATATATAAATCGATGGAGAATAATAATTGATTATTCCAATTTAATGTTTCATTGAATATTTTATTTGTAAATTACTCATCTTTTCATTTTTCAAAAAACTCAATATTTCACAGATTATCTAATTATTTGGATGTCATAACTTACTTTTCTTACGTCAAAATCAACACATATGATAACTATATTGATCATAATTTTGTTAATTATTGTACCTTATTAAGTGAGGGTTACCATTATTAGTTTAACTTATCCATATGAATTAGAAATGCACATTTTAGAAGACTGGAATACCTCTCTTAAGTTTGGAATTGACCTTATGAAGTATCATATCACCTTCCCAAATTCAGGGATTACACTTTATTTTTTTGGTAATACATTAATGATGTTACATATTCCCATTATAAAGTACAATCTTAACCTCTTAATGTCTATTATTACCCATCAAATGTCTTGGAATACATTTACAATGATAGGGATTACCCTTTCCATATCTACAAGAGAACTTTAAAATACAAACATTACTCCTACATAGTTGTGTATTGCCATGAAAAATTCATACCATTTCTAAATTTCCTCCATCTGATGAATCATAAAAATATTTTCGGATTTTGGAAATTTCTATCCTAAATATTATCATATATAAAAACATTTATATAATGATTTTAAAAGTATATATACATATTACAAACATAAACAAATCATTCACCTCAGATAATAAAGATTATATCTTGTGAGTTTGAATGTGACATATATGTTGTAAAAAAGAAAACACAATGACCATATAATGATCATCACCTTTAATAATTATTACCTAGAGAGACACCAAATTCCCGAGGAAACTTATTCAATTTTATATAACAAAAAACAAACATTTGGATTTTTATAATATCACCCAATCAGTAGACTACATCAAGATCAAAATATATTCTAAAAAATCTATTGGGATCAAAAATATCATTTTTTGATTTTATATGAAAATATTCAACATAAATCCAATTAAAATTAAAAAATAATAATTTAATCATCATTTAATAATTTTAACCATAATTGAGTGAACTCAGTATATGAAATAAGAAAATTTAATAATGATACCCTCTTTTCCCTAAAATTAGTGACTTACATACACTTTTTAATGGATTTGGATTATCTTCAAATGATTTTGAAAAATAAACATTCCTCAACAACTGAATCCACTTGAGATAATATTTGGGAATAAAATCTTCCACAATATTTCAAAAAAAAATATTCTTAAACCTATATATAAAAGATTCCAAAATCCTTACTCTGTAAAACTATTACAAATTGTTCACAAATCGAACAAAATCTCACATAAAATTTTTACTTCAATAATTCCCCCTTTTAATAACCATATAATAATATATAGTCCACCTAAATAAAAGATACCCTTTATTTATTAAAACATATATAATTAGTACCCTTTAAAATTGATATAATTTCCTTTGTAAATAATGTTTCAAAATAAATAAATGAATAAAGGTAATGTTATTTATATTTTCTTTCTCCATTATTGAAAATAATATCCAAAGAACAATTGATATAGGGTTTTTATCACAATAAATTATCCTTAAAGGGAATGATGTTAAAATACCACCTTCAACCTCAATATTTTGAATGTATCATTTTTTTGTGGTTTAATGAAAAACATTTATCATTTATTGTAATATAATCCAACTTCAACACATTATACTATTTTATATCAATGTTCATTGATCATGAAGGATGATCATGATTTCATGAAAAACTGATAGAATTTTTATTATTATAGATCACATGTAGTTTCTAGTTCACTTTTATAACCCTAATATTTCACATATATTTTCATTAAAATAAACCTGAATTATTCAATAGATTTCTTTACATACAACCCCATGTCTAAATAAATCATGACATACTAATCCATTATAACATAGTAGTTATATTTTATTATATGAATAGTAATAACTAAATTATGAAAAACATGTAATTTTTTTAATCGAATAAATTTATTAATTAATTCATAATAAATATGTACTTAATTTCAAGAAAATTCATTTTACATTTCAAAATATGTTTTCATTATAAAGGGATTCCATTTAATTTAATCATTGAAATTATATTTAATTAATACTATTTTAATAATTTTTATTTTATTAAATTAATGATATTTTTAAAATAAAAAATTCAATATTATATGATGGTAAATATTAAGTATTTTTATGAAAAGATTTATTTCTCAGTGAATAGTGAAAATTTAGATTTTCAAAACATTCATTTCTTTTCATTAGATCATGTAATTTAAAAGTATCATTTTGTTTTTAATTTAACTATAAAAAATATAACAATAGATAATGTAAAATAAATCTAACTAATTATATAGGAATCGTCGTCACACTAGATTCTGGTGGAAGTTCATTTTTGGGCTAAAAGACCATTTTAAAAACACTATTTTTTGGGGGGAAATGAGTTTTTATCTTTGTAAATTAATTTAATATTTAATTACTGAATATTTTATCTAAATATATATATTATTTATTTAAGAATATATTTTAAATTTCATGTTATGGTTTTTATAATGAATGGATTGGAATTAATTTAAGTTTTATGCTCAAATAAACCTATTTTTACTAAAAATGGGTTTTCATTGCGTTTTACATACATATTTAAAATTAAATCTAGCCACCTATAAAAAGATAATTTATTAAAATATATCCCCTATTTTTAATCTAAATAATTAATATAATTAATTTTTTAAAATTAGTTTGTGTTGGTAATGAATAGTAAAAACAAAAAAAATTTATTACCATGGTTAAGGTTAAAAGGGTTTTATTAGGGGGTGGGGGTTAAAATAAGATATAATGACAGGAATTAAACCGAAAATTGTCTAATTATTATTTTATAAATAATTAATAAATTTAAATTCTTCTTCTATATAATTCATGTTCATTTGAAGCCACTTTCAGATGAAATTGACTAATATTATTGAAATCATTGAAGAAATTCCATTTGTGTCCCTCCGCTTACTTATAAAATGGGTAATATTCTCCTCCCTTATCAACAATATTCAATCCTTAAATATTATCCAACACGATATCAAAAATCATTATATACTATTTATTTTCAAACTAGATCTTTAGGGATTCCTGTAATACCAATCTTTCAAGGCATAAGGTGTAAGCTGAAGGAGGTCAATCAAAGAGGAGATATAAATCTTCACCCATTTTCTTTAAATTTTATTTCTTCATGAACATTCTCTAATTTTATTATCCATCACTATATTATTACAAAAATATTACCAGTAAACATGAAATTTACTAAGATGATGTTACAAATGTTATTATGAAATTTACAAATATACACAAGAGTGTGTAAATTGTATCATTTAAAATTATTTTACAATTATGCCTCTTGATGTCAATGGTTTATTATTTAGGTATGCAGTGTTTGTCTTCTCTATGAAATTATGAGCAGTAGATAAAAGAGGAAATATAGAACATGACTGTTTATAGTGTTTTGGGGCATAAATAACCCATATTCCACTCCAAGAATTACTTGCTCTGTGAGTTTAAGGAATTTCACTAGTTAGGTCCTCATATTATAAAAACAATCCACAACTGAGTGAAGGAAGATGACACCATTACAAAGAAGACTAAAAATAGATTCTTTTGGTTCTATAATAGAGAACCGATAAACCACATCTTATATTGAGAAGCTAAAACTCCACCACAACTGAGTATTTATAGTTGAAACTCCCAAGGAAAATATATTTATTAAAAAATGTGGTTGATTGAACATTAAAGGTGACCAAAAATTGATAATAACTGAATATTTTTCTTCATAAAATAGTTTCTTCATGAAAGAGATTTTTTGAAGCGATCCATTTTCAATAGATCTTATAAATAAAAACATCAAATAATAACAGTAGTAAACTTACAGAGAATACTAAATTTTGAATACATATAACTCCTCCATAACCTTTTTTATAGAAAAATAGAGTCTGATCGATTGTTTAAGTAGATCTATGAAATATCATCAAAAGAATGCAGTTTCAATCGTGAATATATGCCAAAATATACAGATCAATATATATCTCAATATATATTCTTCTATAAGTCATTCACACATATAAATAGAATGAAAACACTGATAGAATAAGTAAAATAGAGAGTATATTTTTTAATTATAGATCCAATAAAATCTCCTAATAAATTGTAAGAATTCAAATTATTGAGACAACCCAGAGTAGTCGAATATTTCCATAATAAAAAGAGAGAATTTTTGTACATAATATGATTCCCTGAATTAATCATAACAAGATTGGAATTATTTTAAAATGGGATTTAAATCATCCTGATATATTGTAATGACCGTTGCATAAAACTGTCATAAAAAAGTAAATTCAAATCTCTAGTGGTGAAAATTCAAAAGTATGTTCCCTTAAAAAAACGAAAAAATATCAAACATTGGGTTAAACTACGTAGTATTAAATCGTCGATCGTAAGGTTGACAGTGTACGGATTATCAGAAAAGTAAGGTTTATGATCCATACATTTTCGTCTCAAATGTCAGTTTCCATACTTACATAGGGTTATTTAACCATACTTTTTTATCTTTGTCAAATTTACGGATTAATCCAAAAGAAAGGTTCTTTATCCATAAGTTTCTATCATCATAGGTTTGATTAACCATATACACTAATCTTTCTGCATAAGGTATAACACAAACATAGGGGTATCCCCTTACATTATGTTGTTCAATGTATGGTATAAACAATGTTTCTAGAATACAATTAGGAGCATTCCGAACACATTGACAAATATTACACATGAATAATAATCTTGAATGTATTTACAAATAAGGAATATAATGATTATTAATTTCCTGAAATACACATAAAGTAATATCATTAGTAAAACAAAAAAGGGTATTTTTGAGCATCAAAATCAAAAATATTTATAGCGTATTATTGAGACAATACGTGCCCAACAATATCCCACCTTTTTGATGATCAAAAAACCTTGAAAAATAATAATATAATTTAAAATTTTTATTATAATTAAAAGTCAAAAATTAAAAAATTTCATATTGCAAAATTATTTTGATATAAAAAATGAAAAAAAAATGATTTGTTATCCAAATTTCTTCACTTTTTATGGAGATCAAAAAGAAAATATATATATGAATAAAACATGTTTAATTTTACATAGATCTGTAAGGGAATGTTATTACAATATATTTAAATAAATAAGGATGGATTTTATGCTTCTAGACATAAACACAAAATAATATAAAATAACATACAAAAAAAGAATATTTTATTTATCTAAAATTTTATAAATACAATAATCAATTCGACTTGGAAACAATTTTAGTAATCTAAAATGGTTTGGGAACAAAATATTCGGTAGGAGTTGGCTCAGTTGAGGTTATAATGTTTACAAGGAGATTCAAACATATATTTCAACTGGACTATCTCTATCTGAAACTTCTTCATTAGATTATCCTCCAATTCCATAATTAAACTTCTATAATATTTACTGATATGAAAAGTATCAACAAGATTAAATTTCAAAAAATCATTACAACTCTCCTGATGCTGCATATTGTAATCTAAATTTTCTGTGAATTTTTTCAACAAAAATTTGAAACCTTTTTCATTTTGTTTTAGTTGGTCAACTAGAAATTTCTAATTATCTAATAGAACTGACAATGGGGAACTATTTCACTAATGATATTGAATATGATCATTTATATCAACCATGAATCAAATTATTTCCTTAAATCTTAAAATTAGATCTAGATCAGTAATAGGAGTAGAGGTAGATGTACTGGTCTGACCAATAATAATCTTTATTGATTCAAACTGTCTCCCCAAATACATCTTTAGATCAAAAAATTATGACTTACAAAAACTTTAGATTTTATCTTTCCAACATCATTCAACATCTCTCTCTTGAAGGCATCAAATTCCTTCTTGGAAAAATAATCTTCATGAAGATCCTATAACATTTTCTTTGCAACTTCCAACTCTTTTTGAAGATTGACATTCTCTTCCTGAGACTTATTAAACATTATCACAAGCTCTGCAACCCGATTTGATAAAAAATCAGATTTTCATTCATTTGGATATTGTGACTGACCAACTACCACAATTTCTAGAGATTTTGAAATAGATTTTTCTATATATATCTCCACTAGTTTTTCAATTGATCATCCAATTGAATAAGAACAACTATCCAGAACATCTATTTTATCTTTAGTTGTAGATGGACTTCTTTCATCCACATGATCTAAAACAGATAAAATCATATTATCAACAATTTCAGTTGCCATATTTTCATATATAATCAACTGTTGTTCTTCTTGCACAACTGGTTATTCCTACTAGGAAATTGGTAAATCAGTATTCTACTGATATCTTATCTGAATTTCAACCTATAGATCTTCCAAAAGAAAAGTCTCTTCAAAATGTACTGGCCTGTTAGGCTCACCTAAACCCAAAACGAGTTCTACTGCAGGTGGATCTACTATTTCTTATAGTTTTACAACAAATTCTACCTGCATAACCTCTTTTTCATCCTATTCTTCTACTTCATCAACAAGTCTCAATTTTCTTTCCGTTGGTTTGGATGACCCTTTACCATAGGTTTCACTAATTCCTTCATTCCCAATTGCATTTTTTTCTCCCTTGGAAAAATGTCTCGATCTTTTTTGCACATCTTCACCAACTATAAATAGTTTCCTTTGACTTTACTCTAATAAAATCCTAATTTATTCAATGTTCCCACATTGAGAACATTGTTGTGATGACATTTAATTAAAGGCCGCAACCCTAAACATTAATTAATATTGAGACAAGTTATCAATTTGATTTTAAATCAAATTTAGGTTTTTTTTTGGTTTAGATATTTAGAGAATTATGTCATAACATATATATAACATCTTAAATATTAAAAGAAGACACTTCTACTCACAATAAATTATCATTATAAAACAAAAACTCTTTAAAAGAAAAATGACATTTTTTAATGTTTTAACAACATAACTTTCCCTTGATACAATCATTGACTATATTAATATTAATTTCATTTCAAAAACATTTCAGAACATAGTATGGGCATAAAACGATCAGTAAGGGGAACATAAAGAATGAAAAATTTTATTTTTGGGACAACACAAAAATGATGAATAGTTTATCATAAAGTAATAATTTTCACCATTAAGAAGTAGTAAATATACTTCACTGAATATAATCTCATGGCTTATCATTTTTTTAACAAAAAATTTACCATAAATCCCATATAAAGCTGCATATTACAAATAAAGGTAACCTAGGACATTAAGATACATAAATGGAATAACCATACGGTTGACATCCACACATATCACTAAATGGAATATCTACAGGAGCAAATTCCATACCCAATGCGTTGGAGTTTATAATGTAACCAACCTTCATTGGTTTATCACGGATTCACCCATCATTTGGTTTACCACATAACCACCCATCATTGGTTTATCACGTACCCACTTTTCAAATGTCCAAGTACCATTACATCATCATAAGACATAAAATATTATAATTATCAACATTTCCCTCATCAATCACAAGAAATAAATTCAAGATGTTGAAATATTCAATTTATTTACACAACCATTTATAACATTTAATAAATAGATTTTTTAATAAATGTTTCCCAAAAAACATTGAAAATTTTAAAGGAATTAACAATTAAAAACATTAATGTCTATAAAAAAAATCATTAAAACCATTTTGAGAACATGGGCATTAATGAGAATCATTTAGAAGAATAAATCTCTAAAACAATTAAAATGATGTTTTAGTTAAAGTGTCCCCTACCCCTTGAGATAATACATGTATTAAAATAAATAAATAATACCATGAAAAAAATTTATAATATCATGAGAATAAAGAGATTCATGATATAAAATTTTAGAGGGTAGCATGTACACCATAAAAGTGAATTGGTGCATAACAAAAAAAAGTCTCAAGGGAATGTAAATTGAGACAAAATCTATTACACTGATCATATCCTTCGATTAAAGAAAATCAATAAAATAATTATTTGTGGAAAATATAAATACACCCAATATAAATAGATATTTAGTGTAAAATAATCAAATTCCATTCACACATATTCTTGGGACAACAAAATCAATGACATGAATATTTAACTTAATAAAATGATATTGAGTAATTATTTTATTTACTAGGATAATTTAGTTAATAAAATAGATTTATTATGAGTATTTAAAATAATTACACATAATGAAAGCAAAAATACAATATAGGATATCAAAATTTATTTCTCACATTATCATAACACAATATAATCAAGAAGTATAAGAATAACCCAAATAATGGAAATTGGGTTAAGAAGTTCCCTTAGTAATATTATATCAATGATGGAAGAATTTTTCAATGGGGTGATTATGTGTAGCAACAGTATATCTAGACAAAAAGAAATGTAAATTAAAACATAAATAAACTAATAGTAATTCCACACATAATCATAGTATAATAGAATCAACTAAGTATGCGTAATACCCAATGAGTGGAAATTGAGTTTAGAAATTCCCTTATGATAAGTTGGTAGCATAATAGTGTAATCTATATATTTATAATATGATTTGATAAGAGAAAAAGGTTCTCCCATTATTTGGAAATAAAATGGATAGAAATAAGGATATAGAATAATGGACCCCAATATAAGAAAATGGAAATTAAAAACATAATATAAAATAAGTATTTGATTAAAAGAGTGGGGGGTGAAAGTTTCTATTACGTTGATTCAAAATCATCACATATGTTCCTTGTTATTCCCTGAGTCTGACTCATCACATATGTTCCTTGTTCTTCCACTAAATCAGGTAACTTATTTTTATTTTAGCCAAAAGGCTTTCTTAAATTGCATTATTTCCACGGTAATGATTCTTGGAGGGTGGTAGTGATGTTGGGAGCCTATTTGGGCATAATTTGAATGAGACAAGAGGCTTGACAGGTGTGTTCTTGTTGGTAGAGATGGTGGCATTTTATCAAAGATATTATTGGGCACTTTAGGAACATTTAGAAATATTCATTTATTATAAATTAAATTTAAATTAAAAATGTTCCAAAACTCATTTAATTAGAAAATAAAATGATATTGGTTCAAATACCCATTATTCAATACTTTTTAGAAAAATTTTGAATATTTTTTTATCCTTTTTGTTTTGGTTTAATCCTTATTTTACCCTTTTTAATCTTACAGTGAGGTCATGTTATTTAAACATTGTGAGTTAATGTAATTACCATATCACGTAAAAAGACCCACAAAAAACACATTTATGACATATTTGAAATTTTATTAACCATTATTCCATGTATTTGTTTTTTAAGATTTTAATATCATTTAATAAACAATTTTGTGTTATAAGTCCTGAATTATATCTATTTCAGACACTATTCATACATGACTTTTTAACAAATTCAAAAAAAATGATTCCTTTGAAAACATTTCATTAAATATAAGATAATATGGAAATATCATCCATAAAATTAGTGTATGACATGAAAATATTAAAATTACTTTTATTTTCGTATTTTTAATGTCATTTATTTGAATCAATTATTAATGAACCAATCACTACATTATCATTGTGTCATAAATAAATTAATCTATTTAATGTTTGAAAATTATAAATAAAATATCATGATTTTTGAAATATTTTTATCCTTATAATGACTATTTATAGTTAAAGAGATCAGTTATATAACCCTATATTAAAATTGATTTATTAAAAGATACATGTTTATGTTATATTTATCTTTTCATTAAATTAATTCTTATAAAATATCATTTTCAAACCCTAGTTGCTCAATGGGGTCCCAAAATCAACTCAAGGATTCCAATGGTTGGAAATATGTCATCCAATAGGACTAGGACATGTGTTAGGGTAGTTCAATATTAATATAATATTATTTTTTACCCTTATTCACCAGATTTACTGTTTAACCCTGAAAAATAAAAACATTTCTGAAGGTACCATTCATATTGTCCAAAAATAAAAGGTACCTATTTACAAAATTTGGACCTACTAGTTATAAATATGGAAACCATTTATTCAAATTCAAAATATAGAATTAGAAAAAATTAATTTAATATTAATTCTCATTGTCAAAACAATAAAGTGGGTTTTAAAGAAGTAAAAATTATCAAAATATTAACATGTTTTTATGTCCAATATAAAAGGGAAATTATATCCATTCACTAAAATTCAATCAAATGATAAAAATATATTCAATTTATAATTTAAAACCATTAAATTATATTATTTTCCATAAGAAGTATCACAAAAGAAAATATTTTTTTCAATAAAAATATCACATATTTTTACAATTCATCAAAACATGATAGTTATCAAAAAAATATAAAAAATTCATCTAAAGTAAATTATGATATACTGATTCCAAATAAGAAGGTTACTTTCTCAAATAGAACACATAATGGTTTCCAAAACTAAATTTCAAAAGGGCTCACCATCAAAATAATGTAAAACAATATTCTTAGAAAAAATACTTCTTTTATCTGAAAAATCGAAATTTTTATTATATAATATATAGAAAATACATAAGATGAATCTAAAAAATTACATTGAATATATAATATAATTTTTTCTTTAAATAGAAATCCATAAAGGGTGATATGATTTTATAATCACAATTATTCTATTTTCAAAAAGGATATCATAAAAACAAATCTTTTATATTCAATTGGTTTTTATTTCCATTTATAAAACATTTGGTAACCAATGAATCATTTTTTAAACATGTGTAAACCATATTTTAAAATTCATCTGATAATATTTGTTCCCTCCATTCCAACTTCTATTTGTTTTGTACCATTTAAAATAGTAATAATATTGTTGTATTATTTTTTAATATAACTCAATGTTTTGTGCAATGTAAGATTTCATAGAAACCCATTGTTGCGTGTCATGTATGATTTCATAAATAGCATCTCCTTTAGCATAAAATTAATATATTATTCATAAATATTAATAGGAAATAAATATTATTATTCTATAAATGCATGGGTCATTACATAATTACCCCCTTTTGGAAATTGCGTCCTCAAAATTTAAAATTTCGGTTTGAAAAATTCATTGAAAATACCACATTTGAAAAAGAGTCAATAAAATTATCACTTTAAAAGAAATAAATAGAAGTAAAAAAGGTAACCTGAGAAAACAAAAAATGGTATTCCATGTAGGAAAACATGGATATGGATGAAAAAATAACCATCAAGTTCTGATGGAGAGTGATAGAAAACATTATCAGGAGAATTTTAATTACGAGAAAACCATTAACTTCTGATGGGTTAAACAATCTTTGATTCCATAGTAGGAAACATAATTGGAAAAAGATTTTGTTTAAAGTACCTATTCATAAATTTTAGGAAATTATTCATTACATTGACTAAGAATATAGGGAAATATAACTAATTTACCAGTATCATTTCATCCTTTAATAAATTTCAACCACAAAATCATCTTTTCTCCAAAGAATGAGTATTCAAGATGTCTTGGTAACACCTGAAGTG
Organism: Viscum album; assembly: GCA_963277665.1. Taxonomy (NCBI): domain Eukaryota; kingdom Viridiplantae; phylum Streptophyta; class Magnoliopsida; order Santalales; family Viscaceae; genus Viscum; species Viscum album. The sequence continues at coordinate 1,402,613,280 of OY728164.1, read as the reverse complement.
ATAGAATAAACTTCTAGTGAATCACATAATCCAAAAAGATTAAATATAAATTTCACCTATATTTATACATTAACTAAAACAATAATTCATAGTACAAGATCAAATAATCCTATAAAGGATAATTCATTATAAAAATAAATACTAATCTTAATGTCCACAATTCTACAAACAATACCAAAAGTTTAACAAAGACCATTTAGTAAGAAATTATCTATAAAATTATTCAACATTATCCAAAATAAGATTCAAACCCAAAATTTATAAATATTATAACACATTGTATTCCACGATAAAAATTAACATTTATCTGCAAATAACATCAACTACTCTTAATGTATAATAATTAAAAGTAATTAACCAAATCAAATATTCTCTATGATAGGTTATTCAGTTCAATAAATAACCCCAATCACCATATCTCAACAATAAATACATTTATTCATCCAAAATAAAATTCTAGATTTATTCCACAAATGTAATTCCAAAGTATTCAATTTTTATTAGGCATATAGTGTTCTCAAAAGTGTGAACGTCTTCCAAAATAACAATTATCACATAATCACCAAAGAATTTTCTTGTAATAATAATATCTATTTGATAAAACAAACGTTTCCAAAATCATCTTATTCTTTATTTATTAAAACATTTAAATAAAAATTATAAATATAACTAACTAGGGACATCACATAGGCCAGTGGTTGGCGATGCACCCTTTTCACCATTCGATTGTGGGTTTGATTCCCATGGCCTTGCCTCATGTGACGTGTTTTCACCCATCCTATGGGTTTACCTTCTTCTAAAACCATATCATACTTATAACATTGTTAAAAATAATAAAACATCCAAAAAATATCCATAAAATATTTTAACCTCAAAGGTTATCTCATACCTCGCATTTTGCATCCCAAAAAGTAATACACCGTAATTTCCTTAAATTCAAGGATATTATAAACCCTAATGGTGATTTATAACAATATCCATAAAATAAAAGATAATTTGTCCTTAATTAACATTTTTATTAAAAAACGAGGGTTACAAATACTAGAAGTCTTATAATGTAATCCCATCATTAATACACTAAAACGTATCATCATTCATAGATCCAGAATTACTCTTCAATTCCTAAAATGTATACATTTTAATCATCAAACATTATTCATGATAAATTTTCCATGTTTTTTAATCTTATTATTTTGTACTTATTTCCTATAAAAAAATCATGCATAATGTCCTAAGATTTAATAATGTCAAAAAATAGTAAATAAATAATACATACATTTCATAGGTCATTTTTAGTTTACACGTCTTCAATTGGAATGGCATTAGGTTTTGGTAAACATATATTTTTACAGTCCTTATTATCCCATTCCCAAACCTTATTTGTAGGATATCTATTTTTGAAATTACTGTAAACACCATATTTATAACATTCAACCGATACCACAGAAAAAACTTCATTCACTTTCCTCGAGTCTATTGAATGTATTATTTTTCCATAGTTGGTTATTTCTTTATGACTTTAATTACAACATATAAAACATCATCCATCAGTTTTAAGCATTTTCCTTGGTGTTTCTTTACACACCCTTTACACATAGGTTTTTGAATATACTTACCTTTATGATAATTACTTGAACATCCATTGGGATTCATTTCCTATATATAAGATTCTATAGAAATATCATTGTGGTTTAAGTGATCAATCATTAATCCAGATTGTTGGTTAAGAATAACCACAAGAGTTATCATTAAAGCTCCCATTTCATTCAGTTGCTTATTAAAAAAACTACCATAGTTTCCTTTAGATCCATTGTTACTCTGGAGCCTACTAGATCCATCCATTTACAAAAACCAAAAATATTAGTGTGATTATATCTATAAAATTAGCATATATTATCTTAAGAATAGGTTAAGTACTATGATATAATTTTTCATGTTATCTTAAACTCATTCAATTTATCAAAAATTACTATGACTCTTTATAATATTATAACCACTATGGTTATTACACTTATACTTTAATAGAACCCTAACCTTTAAAGGTATCTAAACTGATATCTGATACCAAATATAAGGCCCCATCCTTAAACGTGTCTTAATTTTGAGATAATTAAATAATTTTAGTTTAATTCACATTAAATATTTTTCATGTTTTGAGATTTAGAGAATTAGGTCATAACATATAAATAACATCTTGAATATTACATGTAGAAAATTCTATTCACTATCTATTTTTTCCACAAAAAATTCCTTAAAATTAAAACTTGATATCATTTCATGTTTTAACATTTTTACTTTTATTTGATCCCTTACTTGAATTTATTCTTATTTATTTACTATGAAAAATATTTTAAAAAATGTTATGAGGGTAAAAGGATTATTAAGAAATAAATTAAGAAAGAAACCTATTAGTATTGGGATATCATGAAAACCATGAATAATTTATCATAAAGTAAAACTTTTTACCTTTAAGAAGTAGTAAATATACTTCACTAAATATAATATCATTTATTATACTTTTATTAACCAAAAGATTACCATGAATCCCATATAATATAACTTATTACATATAAAAGTTACTTGGGACATATACATACTCCAATTGAATAAGCATATGTTCAACTTCCACACATATCACTAAATAGAGTAGCCATACATCTGACTTCTATACCCAATATATTGGAGATTTTAATGTAACCACCTGTTATTTAGTTTTTCACATAACCACCCATCATTGGTTTATCACGTAACCACCCTTCAAATGTCCAAGTACCATTACATAATCATAATTCATAAAATATTGAAATTTTCAACAGTTAACTCATCAATCACAATAAATCAATTCAAGGTATTGAAATATTCAATCCATTTCCAAAAAACAATTAAAAAATTTAATAAAGTGATTTTTGAATCAAAGTGTCCCATACTAATTTGAAAATTTTAAAGGAATTAACAATTTAAAATAATAATAACTATAAACATAAATACTTAAAATCATTTTGAAAACATGGATATTATTCAGAATCATTTTGAAGAATAAATCGTAAAAAATTTAAAATGATGATTTAGTTAAAGAGTCCCATACCACATGAGAAAATACATGAACAAAAATAATTATAGAATAATAGTAAGAAAAACTTATAATATCATGAGAATATGGAGATTTATGATATAATATATCAAAGGGTAGTATATACACCATAAAAGTGAATTGGTGACTAACAAAAAATAAGTATCTTGGGAATATAAATGGAGATGAAATCCAATAAAATAATCATATACTTATATTAAAGATAAATAAAGGACATTGTTATGTGTGAATAGTATAAATACATCCAATATAAATAGATATTGAGTGAAAAACCATCATATGTCATTCACACATATTCTTGGAAAAATAAAACTAATGACAAGGATATTGAACTCAATAAAGCGAGATTGACTAAAGATTTCATTTTAATAGAATTTTTTTAATATAATAGATTGATTATATGTATTCACTATAATAAAACATAAATAAATCATAAATTAAAGTTAAAATATCAAAATATATTTCTCACATTATCATAGAATGACCTAATCATGAAGTAGAAGATTATTCCATAGAATAGATATTTGGATTAGAAGTTACATTAAAAAGTTTGTATGAATGAGGAAAGAATTTATTAATGGGGTGATTATCTATATCAACAATATATCTACACAAAAATAAGTGGAAATTAAGTCATAAAAAATTGTGATTAAACACATAATCCTGGAATAATATAATCAATGAAGTATCAATAAAACCCAATGAGTGGAAATTGAGTTTAGAAATTCCCTTAAAAAATTTGGCAGCCTAATAGCATCACATAAATATTCATAAAATGAGTTGATGAGATAAAAAAGGGTCGCTCATCATTTGGAAATAAAATGGACAGAATTAAGGACACATAATAACAACCCCCATTATAAAAAAAATATAAATTAAAAGACATAACATAAAAAAATATTTTGACTAAAAAAGAGGGTGAAAGGTTCCCTTACACTGAGATTGACTAATCATGTATGTTTCGTTTAATTACTTAAGTCCAACTTGTCCCATATTTTCCTCGCCCTTCCTTAAGCATGACTCATCACGTATGTTCATTGCTCCTCCTCTAAATGGGGTAAATTCTTATGATTTTAGCCAAAAGGATGCTTAAATTTCCTTCAACCCAAGTTAATGCTTCTAAGAGGAGTTTAAGGATTTTAAGTGCTTATTGGGGTAGAATATATATTATTCAAGGGGCATTAGCGGTGGGTGTTTGTGGGCATAGGTGGTTCCCTTTTATAAGAGGGATGAAGGTAACTTTAAGAAATTCTAGAAATATTAAAAAAATTTAATTCAAATTTGATTTGAAATGGTACAAAACTCAATTAATTAGAAAATAATATGACATTGGTTATGGTACCCATCATAAAATAATTTTTAGACATGTTTCGAATATTTTTTATCCTTATCTTTTTGGTTTAAACCTTATTTTTCCCTTTTTAATCATATAATGATACCATGTTATTTACACATTTTGGGTTAATGAAATTACCATATCCTACCAAACAACCCAAAGAAAAGTCATTTATAATATATTTGGAGTTTTCTTAACCATTTTTCAATATAATAGTTTTATATAAATTTAATAACATTTAATAAACTATTTTATGTTTTTTTTAAAGATGAGGGGACAATCCCAACAAATTTATATAAAAAAGAAGGACAAAGAGAGAAATACATGAAAACAGTGCAAGTAAATACATTAAAGTTCCCTCCCTTGGGGACCAATATTTTTCCTTATCATGTCACCAATTTTGTGTTCTTGGGATCTTAGTTCATTCCACATTTTCTGCTGAGACGCCCCCGACCTCTTCCCCTAGAGTATTGGTCTAAAATGTCATGAGCTTACTGCAATAGCATTTCAATATCTTCATCAGAGCTGGAAGTTTGAACATCTTCCTTCTTCTTAATTTAGTACTTTCTTTTCTTTTTTATTTTGGCTTCTTGTTCTTTCTTGTTTTAACTTGCAATCCCTTATTTCTGTTTTGTCATCTTCATTCTCTGTTGAAACAGGTACCTACATATTGGCAATCTGAGATTCACAATACACTCCCCCCGAATGAGTCATGATTCCAGCTCCTGCTAACGGATCCAAATATCATAGTACAAGAGAAACATGATCAGTATTAGAAGAATCATTAACATATTTTAAAGGAGAAATAGTGTGATCAACATCCCTGCACTGCACACTATGTAGTTTTTCCACCAAAGAAACCAGATTAGAGTTGGCTGGCCCTTTCTCATCTTGGGGCTCTAAGAATCTTGTATTAAGAATCCTCTCAACATCAGGAACATAGTCCATATTTTCCTACATTTTGTCATAAGTATGGTTACTGGTCCTAGGTGTCAGAGTCTGACATGTATCCAATGCTGTATTTTGTTTTGGTCCAGAATCATACCCGGTTTGAAGATCCTGCTGAGAGTTCCCTTGTGATCCCATATTAGTGCCAACCATATCAGTGGTAGTCTTAGGTATCAGTGTTTGAGATGTAGCCAATGCTATATTCTGTTTTTGTCCAGAATCAGACCCGGTTTGAAGATCCTGCTGAGAGTTCCCTGGTGATCTCATATTAGTGCCAACCACCTCTGTGGTAATATGCTCTGTACCCAATTCATACATGTCTTTTTTAAAAATTCATAACAACTTTATTCCTTTGAAAAATAAGATTTAAATCAAATAAAATATTTCAATATAATCTATAAAAATCGTTTATGGAATCATAATATTAGAATTATATTTATTTTAGTATTTATAATATCATTTATTTGAATCCATTATTAATGAATCAATAACTACATTATTGTAACATAAATATTTTTTTAATGTCTGACAATTATAAATAAAATATCATGAGGTATTAAATCTTTTTATATTTATAATTACTATTTATAGTCAAATATATTAGTTATATAATGATATATCAAAATTATTTTGGTAATAGGTATTTATTTATGTTATATTTCTCTTTACTTTATGTTAATTCTTATAAAATATCATTTTCAAACCCAAGTGGCTCCATGGGGTACCAAAATTAACATAAGGATAAAAATGGTAAGAAATACTTCATCAAATAGGATTAAGAATTGTGTTAGGACATTTTAATATTATTATAATATTATTTTTTACCATTATTTAGCAGATTTACCCTTTAACCATGTTAAATTAAATAATTACTAAAGTAACTATTCATAATGTCTGAAAATAAATGGTTCTTATTTACACTATTTGGATCTTCTAATTAAAAAAATTGAATCATTTCTTCCAAATTCAAAATATATAAATGTAAAAAAATAATTTAAAATTTATTTCGATTATCAAAACTAAAAACCGGGTTTTTAGAAGTAAAAACTATCAAACAGTTGATATGTGTTTATGTCCAATTTAAATGTGAAATTACCTTCAATAACTAAAATTAGACTCAATGGGAAAAATAGATTCCATTAATACTTTAAAATCCTTAAATTATATGATTTTACCATATAAATTACCTTGATGGAATGATTTGTTTTCAATTCAAATTTCGTGTATTTTAATTATTCATCAAAACATGATAGTTATCAGAAAAATATAAAATATTAATCCAAAGTAAATTTTGATGTCCTGCATCAAAAAGAAATTTTATTTTTTTAAATAGAACATTTAAAGGTGTAAAAACCAATATGTAAAAATGTTTCTTCATAAAAAGGTGGTAAAATTACATTTTTTTAAAAATAATACTTCTTTTATCCGAAAAATTGATTTTTTTCTTATATCCTATCTAGAAATCATGTAAGATTAATTTAAAACATTAAATATAATTTTCAACATATATTTATAATTAAATTTAAATCTATAAAGAGTGATATGAATTTATAGACAAAATTATTTTCTTTTCAAATAGATTTTCATTAAAACCCGTCATTTATATTCAATATTTTTTATTTCCATTGATAAAAAATTTGGTAGTGAATGAATAATTATTTAAAAGTCTATAAGCCATATTTAAAAATTTTATTTATAAGATTCATTATTTCTATTACAATGGCATAGCATTAACTTCTATTTAAAATAATAATATTACTACTGTATAATTTTTCAGAATAACTCACTGTTGTGTGCAACATAAGATTTCAGAGAAACCCATAATTGAGTTGTCCAATATGATATAGGAAAAGAGTCCCTTTTAATGTAAAATCAATATCTTATTCATAAATATTAACTGAACATGAAATGTATTATTCTATTAATACATGGTACATTAAATTAAATTTGAGAATATATTAATCGAATCATTAATGTTTTTTAAAAAATTATCCTTCCATAAGGATAAAAAGTCATCCTAGAATCTAGTTGACTGAAGTAGTTTAAATATATGAAAATTTACCTTCGAAACTTCAACTAGATTTCACTCATAAATAGAAATATGATATATATGTTTGGATATATAATATTCTCTAACTCATGCATTCTAGGAGAAATTCCTATATGAATAAACTAAAATATGATTTGATTGTATGCCTTGAGATCCATGAATTTTTATTCTAATAATTGTTGAGGCAAACAGAAAAGATATAATATATTTAGAATATATTACTGATCTCTGATATTCATAATATTAAAATGGAATACTCCCTCATGAGGACATTTCAGGCTTTGATAAATTTCTGTCCAAAAAACTAAAAGGTCTTTATCTTATATTCTTGAAAAAATTACATGTTAAGAATCACCAATACTAAACTGAATACTATTACAGAAATTCATCCATTATAACTCATAAAATAATTCTGATTTCACCTCATAGAATATATAATCCAATCCTTGAAAATATATTTCTTTCATCAAAAGTATATTTTTCTGATATATCGATTCAAAATAAACTACTTTACCCTATAAAATATTTCTTCCCAAAAAATTATGACACTATGGGTTACTAGATTCTTCTTCTGTGGTTAACTTTTATTTTGTCACTTTTTTAGATAAAAAAGCTTTTAGGATTTCTGGTTTTTATGGTTTGGAAGGAAAACAAATGCAAGAAAAGATAAATCAGGGTAAACAAGGGTCTTGAAATTTAAAAATGGTTTGAGATTCGAATGGTTTGGTATTGTAAAAATTTATGAAAATACCTTATTTCAGATGTTATTATGTAAGATAATCATTAAATTTTATGAAAGAATATAGTATGATTAAATTTAATATTAAAATAAATTAATTAGACCTTACCATGAAAATAATATATTAAAAAAATTATATTAAATGTAATATGTAAATAATGTTAATATATATAAATTGGAATAAATAAATAAATATGATATGATAAATATTTACAATTAAAAATGCTAAAATAATTAAAATTTTGAAATATTAAAAAAACATAACTAGACCTTAATAAAATCAAAACATATAGTTAGAAGTGGTTTAGTAAAAATTACCAGTCAGTTAATATTTAGTATTTAAAAATCCGAAGGATATTTCCTTTTTAAGAACTTGATCTCTTAGAAAATGATACCTCATATAAATATGATTAGTTCTTGAATGACTTACTAGATTTTTTGAAATATTTATAGCACTTGTATTATCACCTAAAATAGGTGTGGTATTAAAATTTAGTCTAATGTTAATTAGTGTGGTTTTCATCCAAAATAGTTGTTCACAACAACTGCCTATAAATATATATTCTATCTCACCAATTGATAGGGAAACACAACGTTGTTTCTTATTTCACCATGATACTAATGATATCCTGAAAAGTGACAGGTTCCTGAGGTACCTTTTCTACCTAATCTACAAACTCCAAAATTAGCATCTGATTATGATATTAAATTAAAATCCTATGTTTCTTTATAAATAAGAGATTAAAATGGATATTTTTATCATTACAATAGGTGGTGAAAAGTTAGGTGAAATTGTGTTCCCTCCTTTTATTAAGAGTATAGCCAAATTCTATTTTGGATATTTTAAAGCAGATGGTTGGTGAATGGTTTAGAATATAATTTAGTCAACTATGTGGCTTGTTCTAATTATATAGTGAGGGATGAATAGTTGTCAGAGGGGTTGGAAAATCATATGGGCAAACCATGTGACCCGTAAAGGTCATTAAAAAGTGTGAATTTAACTTTCTTCCCTCAATAGGTTCAACCATAAATAACCTCTTTCCACCCCATTTGAGATTTACATCCATGGGAGCCTACAAAATGAAATCTCGGACCTATTTATCTTAATTTTGATGGTGTTTTTGGTGGGAGAACTTCATGGAATATTCATGAAATCCTATTTTCTCATGATGCCACCCGTATTCTAGGGTTTCTCCCCTCTCTTTTTGGAGTTCTTATTTTACATCATGTTATTTGAACGAAATATGATTAGATATTTTGTTTATCATAGAGATATTTATGTTTTTTGTTCCATATTTACTTTATGGGGTCATGTTATGTTGTGGTTCTGGTTTCACAACGATTTATGGAATATGGTTGTGAGGTATAATATAATTTAGATTTGATACCATGGATTTTCTTAGTTCATTATGTGTTTCTTTTATCTCAATTAAATAAGTCATAACATAATCCTAACTATGTGATTCGATAGGGTCACATTGACCGTGATTAGGATTTTATATTGGTTCAAGTGCCTGTATAGATTATTATTAGGAAAGAGACATTCTTTCATCAAAAAATTATCAGTTTAGTGTGGATTTTTTGGAAACATGGCTAGATTTAGCAAGAATCATTAGTGAATGAGATGAAAAAGGTGGACCAATGGTCTGAACTATCTCAGGACAAATTTTTTACCTTCTTAGGACATAAATAAAAGTGTTTTGGGGAATGTAGTACACTTGGTTTTATGTAAATGACCCTCTATTTAGAAATTTTATCCATATAATGTGACTTGGCATGTTATTGAGGATTTTGTAGATGTGATTTATTCAATCATTGTATGTAGAAAACATAAAAACCCTCTAGAAAATCATAAAATAGAAACAGTGGGAAATTTTTAGGGGTCTAGTACGGTTCAGAGTTTTTATAAACAATGCAGATTGTTAGGAAAAAATATGCAATGTTGATGAGTGGGTAATGACATGATTAGTTCACAATGTGTCTGACTATGTGAGACAACCATTCGTGGTGTGGTTTGAGATAGTGGATCTTGCACGATTAATGCATGATTTTTCGAATCATACACCCAAACCATGTACCTTGAAGAAAAGATAAAACATAATGTATTTAATATGATTTACCAACTAAACACTCTTTTTTAATAAAACTAATTAAAACAGAATAATTGTCTTCTTAAGGATGGATAAGAAAAAATCCTTTTAATCCTAGATCTTTTCTAATGAGAATCAAAATGTAGAGGAGAATAGACTCATCGATAACTTCTCATTTTTCGCTATTTACCTTAGATCTCTTTGTGCTTATCTATTGGAATCATAGATCTACTCCGTCGGGGATAGATCAATGCTATGTGATGTAAATATTGATGAGATATTTCAATTTTTTGATTAAATGGAATGATATGTAAGGAACATTTAATGAGATTCACATTAGGTAATTTTATTTGTTTTACCATTCATCATTCTCCACTACGTTTGAGAGGAAGAAAAATTTTATCTCAACTCACATTTATTAGAACTAGAATTATTAACTTCAAATTTACGTAATTTCATGATTTAATTTTCTTAAATTTTTCATTGATTTTAGGAAAATTTTCATTTTAATTTTGGTTTTGGAAATAATTGGAATTAGGGGACTTTTTTGAAGAACAATGTTTATACTTTTAATGTTGTGATATTAAAATTAAAATTTTTTCAACCATGTGAATTATTTTTTGAAATGATTTTAAATTGAAGATATAGTTTAATTGAAATGGGTATATATGATTTGGAAAAATTGTTGGTCATGAGTTGAATGTGATGGATAATGGTCATGAAGTACCACCTTCAATGGTATGTAGTATGGATGTGATGTTCCACCATCAATGGTAAAACCATGCTAGTGAGATTTCACGTTCGTTATACTTGTATATGAAAATGAAAATGATTATTCAAAATATAAAATTGAGAAATTTTTTAAATATTTTTCATGGATTTATTCCTTGAAAAATGGGTTTAAAAGATTTTTTTATTCCTTTCATTGGATTTTTGTTTGTTTGGGTATAAAACTTTTTAAATTTATTTTGAACTATTATATTTAATGTGGCTTCAATTTTTTTCTTAATGGAATGAGTTTAGAGGTCATTGGGGAAATCTTATTGAGTTTTATTCTGATCATGGGAAATATTTTTCATTTTAGTATGTTATTTTTCAAGACAAAAGTAAATATAAGGTATCTATGTTTTTTGTTGATTTTTCATGTTACATTGGGTGTGACTTCTGGATTTTGATCTTGGAGGAGTTTGATAGTTTCTATTCAGTGTCTCTAGTTTCTGTAGGATTTTTCATCTATTGGTTGTTTTGATTATGTCACCTTTTCAACGTGTACTTTATTGATGTCTTTTGGTATTGGTTTTGTATTGAATTGTATTTTTTTAGTAATGCATCATTTAGTGGTTTGAATGTTATGGTTATTAGGGTTTGGTAGTTTTATCTTCAAAGGCTTTTTCATTCCCTAATATTTTAAGAAGCCCTTGTAATTTATTGCATTCCATTGGTGTCTTGGGGATTTCATCTAAGCCCAGAAACACACTGATCACTTCTCAAGGAAATGAGGATGGGGATGTGGCCATTATTTTATCCCTTTGTACTTAATATCCCAAAATAATGTTTACATGAAAAATCAACTTCATTACTCCCTTTGAGAGAAAACCATTTTTTTAAAAACCATGTTTTCTATGTTTTTTTCAAAAATATATTTAAAATATTCAAAATAATTTATTAAAGTCATTTTTACCAATATATTACTTTTCTACAAAATGTTATGAAATGAATGTCCATGCTGTTTAAAAAAAACGTCATGTTTCACATTTTTTGAAATTGTGAATGGAATCTTTGTTTTAACATTTATGACATGAAACAAATTTCCAAACATCAGGTACATTATTTTATATTAATAATCATTTATAATTTTTTATGTTTATTTTTAATGAATATTATTTACAAAATATATTATTAATTTTTTGGTTAAAAAAATATTTTCAATAAAAAGTTATTTCCTAATGAAATCATCAAATTTATCTTTCAAAATCATTTTCCACCTAATAAAAATAATTTCATGTTACATATGATTTACTGGGGATAAAATATAAGGTTAAAATTATGATTCTTTACTTATATTGTTTATTTTTCTAATGAAAACATTTCTATGTAACCTATTTCTCTTAAATGGTATAAAATATGATTAATTTCTTATGAAACCCACTTCATTTCATGTGGTATTACATGATGAAATGATTCTGAAACATATATATTATCCTTATTTTATGATATGATTAAATGTTTATTAAACCCATTTTCAACCATAGGTTATCATATTATGAATGTTTTATTATCTTGTGGCATTCATATAAATGAATTTCATTATATATATAGTGGAACCTATATTACCCACGAATTTATTGTGTAAAGATTCATATTTTATGATTTCGATAGGATTTAAACGAGGAGTCACTAGGTATAGTTAGATAATTGGACTGCTATTATGGTCTTGGGAGTGAACATTGACAACTATTATGATTTAGGGAGTGAATCCACTATATAATGATATCCTTATAAGTGATCCTTGAATACTTGGGAAATTATTTTCTATGCTTATAGGTATGAGATAATTCGATGTCTAATAACAATATTATGATCTCAAAATCCACATTCTTTTATTTACTTATGAATCATGTCTTATAAACTACCAACATTTATTCCCTGACTTAATAAAATGATCTTTTATATACATGTTATGGTTATGAAATGTTATGCTCGTATTATTATACACATATTTTCATATTATGTGTACATGTCTCCATTTTTACCCTTCCTAAGCATCCCAGCCCACACATTATTATGTATTATTTCACTAGGAAATGAAGAAATGTATTATGTATGATGTGTATGTGAAGTGTTATAGTGTGTATAACTTATTATGAGATTATTTAATTAATATATGAATAGGTTGGTTATATTTTAATGTTTCCAAAGGCAAAAAAATTACGACCTTTAGGCATGTGTTTGTATAATGTAATGATTTTTCATCAAAAAATGATGTAATACCTATGAATAAAAATCCAATTTTTTTTTATTTTTTAATGAAATTATTTCCTATATATTCAATAATATATTTTATCATTCATTATATCGTTTTTACAAGTCATAGAGTGGATGTTAATCTATTATAATTCATAAAAATACATTTTTCTAAAAAATATTTCTTCATTGGGTTTTCCATTCTCAAATAAAATTAAATTCTAACACTTATAGAAATTTAATATGGTAAAATAGATTAAAAATTTGAACTCATTAAAATTAATAATATGTAATAATTTAAAATTTATTTTTAGTCATAATGGAATTTGTTTCCACATTTATTGTTAGAACACAGTTCCCATGGAGCAGTGTGTTAATCTAACTGATAATGGTAGGAATGTTAGACAAACATGTTTTATTATTATTGTTTTAGTATATTTGAAACTTTTCATACTGACGCACGCCTGTCGTAGGGCGTGGCAAAACAATTATTTCCTAAGTTAAAATGTAGTAATGTGGTTGACCTAGGATGTCTCCCGAAGAGGAGTGCACACAAAATGGGTTGTCACTTTAAAACGGGTGTAAAAATGTTGTGAAAGGAAATTTGAAATTCAAATGATTGAAAAAAACAATGAAATTTAAAAGGGTGATTAGGTCGGGGTCGGTTTCCTAATTATAATGCTATCCTTGTTCAATTTAATTCAAACCTCTTCTTCTTAGTTGATTAAAGTGAGTTTCCACAATCGTTTCCTCTCACATCCTTGGTGAAATTATTATTGTGAGAGAAAACCTTACCAAGATATTGGTTTGGTCAACTCTCCATCCATGTGTAAAATAGTTGTATTGGATATCCTTAATTTAAATGGGAAATTCCCGATCGGGTTTTGTTTATCCCAAACAATCAAGAACATTCACTACACCTTTTACACGTACTGACGATCGTCGAGTACTTCACCACTAATTCCTGGTTTATTCCATCGTATATAAACCAGAAATTAGTGGAGGGAGATATTGATTATTTTACCAAGGCAAAAATAAATAACGGAATTAATATTCAAGAACGATTGCACTTGAATATAAAATCCTTTATATGAAATTGAAAACAACTTTGAAGAAGAAAGAAATTTATTCAATTACGTCCAAGAACTCAAGCATTACAATATAGAAAACCAACCCTTCCCCAATCACTCCAAAAGTTTACCCCACCATGGTAAGGGTAATCGAGTTGCATGGGGAAGAAGAAGGCATTACAAAACTATGAAAAAGAAAATAAATAATAAATAAAACTGAAAAGATCTTCTTCTTGGTGTCCCGGATGGAATGGGGTGGAGAATGGATGCTTTGAGAGGGTGGACCTCTCCTCCTTTTATAGCCAGAATTCTTCCCTCGAATGTCTACGCGTTGTAGCCCCATTAAATACATCTTCACGCGTTGCGCCCTTCATTAATGTTGTTCATAATTCCCTTGGCCGTGTCCCCTAAAAATTTCAGCGGATTTGGACATGTATTTCGAGAGTTATGGCCGTTTTACTATGAGAATTTATTCTGTCCAGTCAGACTCTCCAAAACGAACTCCTCCGGATTAGGGTGAGTTAATGACCCCATAAAAGGCCAATTCCCTCGGAGCTTCCTTCATTAAAGATGATCCAAAACTCCTCGCTCGTCCACCCACCGAATTTCATAAGCTTTGGTCCCACAGTTATTGATTTATGGATCCCACATCAAAACTAGGCAGAACTGAAAACAGTTTTCTTGAGCCAAATTGTGAGCTTATTTGGAGCTTCCATATGGGCGATTCAGATTTTGGTCCAAATATATTAAATGAAGCCCTGGATGTGTAGAATCTGTAAAAGAAAGAATTTTTCAATTAGGATCAGTTTAGATAATGTTATGGCCAAACTACCGAAATTATTTAAAACTGTTAAAAATCCAAAATGGCCAATTTTTACTATTCAGCTCAAAATAACACCATTATCAAAAAAATGAAACAATTAATCTTAGAGAAAGAATTTTGTAGGTTTAAAACAATTATATTCAATATAAATTAATTGAAAATATTTGCTCTATCAATTCCTCCACACTTATCACTTGGACTCCTGGATAAATAAAAATCAAATCAAATCAAAATCAAAACACATATCAATGAGATCAATCAAATCAATTTCAAGAAACTAAAATATATCATGCCTCATCAAAAACTGTTATTTCAAGTTCTCCATTTAAGATTTTAATATATTTCCACTTCATTTCTTATCCCATGCACACAAAACACCTACCTCACATGAATTTTCTCTCATCTCACAAATGTAAAGGCTGAACAAGGCTTTTCTCATCCAAACTCACACAAGAGTCACCATAGGTTTGATAAATTCATACTTCTCCACCCGATGTGAGTCAAGAACATGTGTTTCTCATGAGGACTTTTCAGGGTTGTTCTGTGGCTTCCGGTTAGTAGGATTTAGATGTTAAAATTTCTGAGGCCGAAAAAGGAAGGCTTGGCTCTTATTGAAGCAAAATTGCAAGATTCTAGTTTTCACTCAAATATGGTCTCCTTCACTTCCCCTTTGATAAAAATAGGCTCCATCATCATTCAATCAGCTCAGCAGCAAACATTTCAATCTTTTCAAACATGATTTTTTTTAAAGCTCCAGATAGGCACAGCTTTATTTTTACATTGGAAGCTCTAGAAAGGCACAGCTTCTCTTGTCATAAAAGCTCCAGAAAGGCACAGCTTTCAACAGAATAATTTTTCAGCATCACACACATATCTTCCACAATTTATTTTCCACCCAAAGTATAACCAAATGAGGTAGTACACCACAAGACATCTTCCCCCACACTTAAGTTCAACAAGATCATGCAATTTTACTTCAAGAGCAGGTATGATAGGGAAAATTGGCTTGTAATGTGGCTAACCTAACAGGCAATTCATGGATACTAGGGGCTACAATGAAGGATAAATGTAAAGGTGGGCCATATTGAAAAGGATTATTTTCAAAAGGGGGCTTTAAAAAAAATAAGTGCCTCAATCATTTAAAACACACGTACCCCAACCCTCATGTTTTGAAATGAATAAATCAAATTCTGGTTAAAGCAAGCATGGTCTGGTTCTCTCAAGAAATGAGGTGAATGAAAAGAATATGACAAAAATGGTTCAGAAGCCTCACAGGAAAGTTATTTCAATGATATTGACAGTGAAATATGGCATGGGTTTCTAAAATCAGTGTACTTTTCATGAAATTCTAAAAGATTTGAACTTGAAAAGAAGTCATTTCAGCATTCATTTAAGCTCGGTTTCATGAAATAGATTCGTTCACTCATTGACATGGGTTTCAAAAATGGTATTGATAATCTTTTCAGCTCAAAAGTTTCAGAAACACACCAAAAGTTGAAAAATAAACACACAAAAATTTGAAAACACACAATTTTTTTATTTTTTATATTTTTTGAATGAAAACATACATCAAATAAAAAATCCTATAGTACAAAGGTTCCCTCCCCCACACTTAAATTATGCAGTTTCCTCGATGCATTTAAGTGGATTTAACATGTAAGAAGAATTCTGATTGAATCACAACAGCAAGAAAATGTGAAGGAGAGGTACAACCTGATAGATCATATTGATAAATAGGTTGGAGGAGCGTGATCTCCTCCAATGGCTCTGATGGTAGGGTCCCAAGGAATTTCTTCAACCTATGTCCATTCACAGTGAATGGATCCTGCTCTCCATCCTTCATAATCTGCACAACACCAAAAGGATATACATGAGTAACAATAAATGGACCTTCCCACCTGGAACGAAGTTTACCTGGCATCAACTTGAGTCTTGAGTTGAATAATAACACTTTGTCTCTAGGAGAGAAGTCTTTTGGTTGGATTAGCTTGTCATGGGCCACTCTTGTTTGTTCTTTGTAAATCCTTGAATTTTCAAATTCTTCCCTTATTATTTCATCCAGCTCTTGCAACTTCAATTTTCTCTCCTTCCCAGCACTTTCAAGGTCCAAATTCATTTTCCTCACAGCCCAATACGCCTTATGCTCCAATTCCACAGGTAGGTGGCAACTTTTCCCATAAATCAGCCTATATGGACTCATTCCAATCGGTGTTTTGTAGGCTGTCCTGTAAGCCCATAAGGTATCATCCAACCTTTGGCTCCAATCCTTCCTGTTTGGATTAACAGTCTTTTCCAAAATTCCCTTGATTTCCCTGTTTGAAACATCAGCTTGCCCGTTAGTCTGTGGATGATAGGGAGTTGATGTTTTATGATGAACCCCATACTTCTTCAGCAATGTCTCCATTCTCAAATTGCAGAAGTGAGTCCCTTGATCACTGATGATTGCTCTAGGCACTCCAAACCTACAAAATATGTTAGACCTGACAAAATCACAAACAACTTTAGCATTGTCAGTTCTGGTTGCTTTTGCTTCCACCCATTTGGAAACATAATCAACTGCAAGCAAGATATATGAATTTCCAAATGACATTGGGAAAGGTCCCATAAAATCTATGCCCCAAACTTCAAAAATGTCACAAAAATTCAATGGCATTTGGGGCATTTCTTGTCTCTTTGAAATATTTCCTGAAAACTGACATTTTTCACATATTTTGCAAAATTCATGAGCATCTTTAAAAATGGTGGGCCAATAAATTCTAGATTCTAAAACCTTCCTTGTTGTCCTCTGAGGTCCAAAGTGGCCTCCACAAGCTAAAGTATGACAAAAATCAAAGACATATTTAACTTCACTTTCAGGTAAACATCTTCTTACTACTTGATCATTGCAAATCATCCAAAGGAATGGATCATCCCAAATGTAATATCTAGATTCAGCTTTTAGTTTTTGAATTTGGTGATAATTGAAATGAGATGGGACCTGAGATGTTACCAGAAAATTGACTATGTCAGCATACCAAGGCACTTCTCCTTCAATCAAGTACAACTGCTCTCCTGGAATTTGATCATTCAGTGGGTCTCTTTCTGGAACTTCAATTTCAGCAGTGTTTGGCAGTCTACTTAAGTGATCAGCCACTTGGTTCTCAGATCCCTTCTTATCCTTGATTTCTATATTGAATTCCTGCAGTAGTATCATCCATCTCACTAACCTTGGTTTAGCATCAGCTTTCTTCATCATGTACCTCAAAGCTGCATGATCAGAAAACACTGTGATTTTAGTTCCAAGAAGATATGATCTAAATCTTTCTAAATCAAAAACAACTACAAAGAACTCTTTTTCCTTGGTGGTATAATTGAATTTGGCCGCTTCTAAAGTTCTCGAGGCATATGAAATGACTTGTGGTCTGCCCTCAATTCGCTGAGAAAGGACTGCTCCAACTGCTTGGTTAGAGGCATCACAAAGTAGTTCAAATGGTTCTTCCCAATTTGGAGGCTGCATCACTGGTGGTGAAATCAATCTCTTCTTCAACTCATCAAAGGATTCCCTACATGCACCATTGAAATCAAAATCAGCATCTTTCAAAAGTAATCTAGAGAGAGGGAGAGAGATCTTACTGAAATCTTTGATAAACCTCCTGTAGAATCCTGCATGTCCTAAAAATGATCTAACATGTTTCACACAAGTAGGGTAATGTAATGAATTTATCACTTCAATTTTTGATTTATCCACTTCAATTCCATTTTGGGAAATGACATGACCAAGTACAATTCCTCTTTGAACCATGAAATGACATTTTTCAAAGTCTAAAACAAGATTTTTTTCAATGCAGGTTTTCAAAACTTTTTCCAGATTTTTCAAACAATGATCAAAAGAATCTCCAAAAACTGTGAAATCATCTAAGAAAACTTCCAAGCAATTTTCAATGTGATCAGAAAATATACTCACCATGCACCTCTGAAATGTACCTGGAGCATTACATAATCCAAATGGCATTCTTTTATATGCAAAAGTACCAAAAGGGCATGTAAATGTCGTCTTATCTTGATCCTCGGGGGCAATGGGTACCTGGAAGTAACCTGAAAATCCATCCAAAAAGCAATAATGAGTTCTCCCTGCCAATCTTTCTAACATCTGGTCAATGAAAGGGATGGGGAAATGATCTTTTCGAGTGACCTGGTTCAATTTTCTAAAATCAATGCACACTCTCCAACTGTTTTGAATTCTCATAGGGATTAACTCATTCTTTTCATTTCTCACAGTGGTCAGGCCAGTTTTTTTTGGAACGACATGAATAGGGCTGACCCACTGCGAATCTGAAATGGGATAGATGATCCCAGCTTCCAAGAGCTTTTCGATCCCCTTCTTCACAACCTCCATCAAGGTGGGATTCAGTCTCCGTTGGGGCTGTATAACAGGTTTTGAATCTCCCTCAACAAAAATTCTATGTGAGCATATTTTTGGGTAAATTCCTGGGATATCACCTAAGCTCCGTCCTATTACCTTGATATTCTCTCTCAAAAGCTCAATCAATAATTTTTCGTGGGTTTTAGAAAGATTATTAGCAATTATCACTGGTAGTTTCTCTCCCTCCCTAAGGTATACATATTTCAAATTAGTTGGGAGTGGTTTGAGTTCCAGGTTAGGGGGATTCTCAAGGGATGAGACTAAATTGACGTTTTCTTCTTCCAAATTTTGGACCTCCTGCACACAAGAAACCATATTATCTTCCTCATTATTTAACAAATCATCAAAGAAATAATATTTTACCTCTTCCTCCCACATGAAGTCAGAATCTTCAACATCTTCGGCATCCACATGATCAATGATATTTTCAAGGGAAGAAGTCTCTCTTAAGTCTAAGAATTCAGAGAGCATACCTGATTCTTCAATTGGTTCTTCACCAACTTCATGGGAAAGAGAAAAGAGGGAGTGATCATCTGATGGATGCCTCAGGGATTCAAAAATATTGATGTGGGCCGTGCTCTCTCCAAACTCCATGGTGAGTGTCCCCTCGTGGACATTGATGATGGTTTTGGCTATCTTCAAGAAAGGTCTCCCCAAAATTATGGGTGAATGAGATGGGCTCCTATCTTCTTCCATATTGAGTACGTAGAAGTCAGTTGGGAATAAGAGATCTTTGACTTTCACAAGGACATCCTCCAAAACTCCTGTAGGAAAAACTGTGGATCTGTTTGCAAGCTGGACCACCACTCTTGTGGGCTTCAATTCTCCCATCTTCAAAGAAGTGTATACAGAGTGAGGCAATACATTAATTGAAGCACCTAAATCACACAAAGCATTAGTGAAATTTAATGAACCAATGGTGCATGGAACGGAAAACGTCCCTGGATCTTGACATTTGGATGGAATCTGTGGTGTGATAAGGGCTGAGACACTTCTTCCCAAGTTGATTCTTTCATTTCCATGAAGCCTTCTCTTTTTGGTGCAAAGATCTTTCAAAAAATTTGCATACCTTGGAATTTGTTTAACAGCTTCAAGTAGGGGGATATTGATTTCCACTTTCTGGAAGGTGTCCAGAATTTCTTTTTGAAGTGCTTCTTCATTCAATTTTTTTGATTCAATCATCCTTGTTGGAAATGGTGGAGGTAATTATTTCTTCTCCCTTTGTTTTCTTTGCATTGGTGTTTCTTGTTTCTTATTCTGTGGCCTATCCTTTTCCTCCTTCTCTTCCTTTTCATCTTCTTGCTGGATTCTCACAAGACTTTTTGAATCATTATCCCTCAAGAATATGTGGTATTATTTCAGGTTCAGGGTTGGATGGAGGTGGGATTTCTTTTCCACTTCTTGTTATGATTGCACTTACATTCTCTTTTGGATTTGGAACTGTTTGGGATGGAAGCTTACCTGGATTATTGGACATTATTTCAACAAGACTTCCCACTGTGTCTGCTAGATTGTCAACCTTATCTGCTAGGCCCTCATATTTGGATTGTAGTTGTTCCACAGAAGGTTGTGTGCTGGTGGATGGTTGTTCATATGTCTTTCTTTGGAATGGTGGAGGCTGAAAAGATTGTTGGTGTTGGAAGGGCTGTTTATAAGATTATTGGAAGGGAGGGGGGTTCTGGTATTGCTGCTGGTGGCAAGGAGGTTGACTGGGGTGCTGTTTAAATGGTCTCATCTGGTTTTGTTGGTTCCCATATCCCTGTTGGGATTGCAGTTGATTTTGTTGGAATTGTCTTGGTTGAAAGGCCGCAGCACAGTATTCTGTCCCCTGTATCTCAGGGCACTGGTCAGTATAATGAGTGGAAGAATAACATAAACCACATACGTGAGCTGAAGCTTGTTTTCCATTTGCTTGTGTTACAGCCATTTGACGGACTAATCGTGCAAGGTCATCAACTTTGGTTTCAATCAATGTAGATGAATCAGATGTTTTTACCTCATGTATCCCCCTGGTTCCCATTCCTCTTAGTCCAAATTGTTGTGAGTTTTGAGCAATCTTCTCAATTAGTATTCTGATATCTGCAGGAGACTTGTCAATCAGGGCCCCCCCTGATGAGGCATCTAGAAGATTTCGATCATTATCCATTAGTCCTTGGTAGAAGAACACAAGGAATTGGTGTTCCTCCATTTCTTGATGTGGGCAGCTGGAACATAGCTTCTTGAAGCGCTCCCAGTACTCGTAGAGGGTTTCTCCAGTTGATTGTCGTATGATGTAAATCTCCTTCTTGATGGCAGTGCTCCTCGATGTGGGAAAGAATCTTTGCATGAAACTTCTTTTTAGGTCTTCCCAATCACTGATCTCCCCTGGTTGTAGTTTGTACAACCATTCTTTAGCTATTCCTTCAAGTGAGTAGGGGAATGCCCTCCACTGAAATTGGTCTTCGGGTGCTCCTCTTGGCCTGAAGCTTGAGCAAGTGTATCTGAATTCTTGCATGTGCCGATTTGGATCTTCTCCTGCAAGACCATGAAACTTTGGAAGAACAGGAATCATATTGACACGTAATTCAAAATCATTTGGTTCAGTGGGTGCAATTAGTTGTTTATTTTGAATGGCAAATTGTGGGGCACATAGATCACGCAGGGTTTGGTTGGGATTTCTAGCCATGATTTCAGGTTCAGAGTGAACACTAAGAGTTTCACTTGAATTTGAAAGATCTATTTCTTCAAATATTTCTGGTAGATTTATTTTTCTTAGTTGGGTTAATGTTCTTTCAATTTATGGATCAAATTCAATTAATGGATCTTTTGAGGTGCGGGTCATTCAATTTTGTTTTTTTGTTTTTTTTGTTGCACTGCCTCCCCGGAAACGGCGCCAAGTTTGACGCACGCCTGTCGTAGGGCGTGGAAAAACAATTATTTCCTAAGATAAAATGTAGTAATGTGGTTGACCTAGGATGTCTCCCGAAGAGGAGTGCACACAAAATGGGTTGTCACTTTAAAACGGGTGTAAAAATGTTGTGAAAGGAAATTTGAAATTCAAATGATTGAAAAAAACAATGAAATTTAAAAGGGTGATTAGGTCGGGGTCGGTTTCCTAATTATAATTCTATCCTTGTTTAATTTAATTCAAACCTCTTCTTCTTAGTTGATTAAAGTGAGTTTCCACAATCGTTTCCTCTCACATCCTTGGTGAAATTATTATTGTGAGAGAAAACCTTACCAAGATATTGGTTTGGTCAACTCTCCTTCCATGTGTAAAATAGTTGTATTAGATATCCTTAATTTAAATGGGCAATTCCCGATCGGGTTTTGTTTATCCCAAATAATCAAGAACATTCACTACACCTTTTACATGTACTGACGATCGTCGAGTACTTCACCACTAATTCCTGGTTTATTCCATCGTATATAAACCAGAAATTATTGGAGAAGAGATATTGATTATTTTACCAAGGAAAAAATAAATAACGGAATTAATATTCAAGAACGATCGCACTTGATTATAAAATCCTCTATATGAAATTGAAAACAACTTTGAAAAAGAAATAAATTTATTCAATTACGTCTAAGAACTCAAGCATTACAATATAGAAAACCAACCCTTCCCCAATCACTCCAAAAGTTTACCCCACCCTGGTAAGGGTAATCGAGTTGAATGGGGAAGAAGAAGGCATTAAAAAACTATGAAAAAGATAATAAATAAAAAATAAAACCGAAAAGATCTTCTTCTTGGTGTCCCGGAAGGAATGGGGTGGAGAATGGATGTTTTGAGAGGGTGGAGCTCTCCTCCTTTTATAGCCATAATTCTTCCCCCGAATGTATACGCGTTTTAGCCCCATTAAATGACATCTTCACGCGTTGCGCCCTTCATTAATGTTGTTCATAATTCCCTTGTCCGTGTCCCCTAAAAATTTCAGCGGATTTGGACATGTATTCCGAGGGTTATGACCGTTTTACTATGAGAATTTATTCTGTCCAGTCAGACTCTCCAAAACGAACTCCTCCGGATTAGGGTGAGTTAATGACCCCATAAACGGCCAATTCCCTCGGTGCTTCCTTCATTAAAGATGATCCAAAACTCCTTGCTCGTCCACCCACCGAATTTCATAAGCTGTGGGCCCACATCGATTGATTTATGGATCCCACATCAAAACTAGGCAGAACTGAAAACAGTTTTCTTGAGCCAACTTGTGAGCTTATTTGGAGCTTCCATATGGGCGATTAAGATTTTGGTCCAAATATATTAAATGAAGCCCTGGATGTTTAGAATCTTTAAAAGAAAGAATTTTTCAAGTTTGATCAGTGTAGATAATGTTATGGCCAAACTACCGAAATTATTTAAAACTGTTAAAAATCCAAAATGGCCAATTTTTACTATTTAGCTCAAAATAACACCATTATCAAGAAAATGAAACAATTAATCTTAGAGAAAGAATTTTGTAGGTTTAAAACAATGATATTCAATATAAATTAATTGAAAATATTTGCTCTATCACATACCCATAAATCTAATTCAAGGCCATTTTTTGAAACTTTCTCTTGAATGTGACCATATATTACTGAAATGTTTTAATAAATTACATGTGTCTCTCTCCCATCATTTATTAATGATAATCATATATCCTATATTATTCACATATTTTTAGACTTCTATATCATCCAATCACTATTTTAAAACCTTAATATTTTGCATTAATTCATTCTAGATCTTCTAGTCTTAACTTATGACCAATCATTAAAGGCTTAAGGTCTAATCCATTGGATTTCCCTCAAAGAAAAGGTATAAATCTTAACCAAGATATTTCAATTTTATTTCTTCTCCTAATTCCACTAAAAATATAATATATATCTAAAAATGATTAATATTATATCAATAATATAGTTATATTCTATTATGATCTTCATTAAACATTTTCACACCCATTATCCATCAAATGGCAGATGAAAGTATCACCCATGTGTGTGTGTCGACTATTGCCTCTAAACAACGATATTACCTATTTTCCAACCACATATTTCATGTTTGGTTATTAAACCTTTTAAAGTGTATACATATATATTATATTTATTAAAGGATACTGTTTTTATAAATTTGAATTTTTTAGTTACCATTCATTCATTTCATCCATCGAAAAATGGTAATATCTCTTCTGTGAACTTACAAATTGCCGTCTCTATATAGTGATGTATTTCATTTTTCATCATCAATTTATATTAATGGTTATAAAGTTTTATATAATCATTAAATATTAAATTTATTACGTGATTAATATTATTGAGATGATGTAACCATGATCAATGTATAATGTTCATATCTTTGAAAATAATACTTACATGAGAAACAAAATATTCAACAGCGAAAACAAAGATTTTAATAAATAATTATTAATAAACGGTTGTTGAAATGTTATATGTGGGCTATATGTTTAATTATATTTATTAATATGGTTTTTAAAATTATTATAAAATTTTTAAAATTATTATAGAGGATTTAGGAGTGTTTATAGTATAAGATGAAATTAAGGTAAGGGTTCTTCATCTCAATTTGATTTAGTTGAGACATGTTTGATATTATTAACCTAATTATGGTTTTAGGTATATATATTTATAATTATACATTTAATATCATTTATCATTCTTATTTAATTTTTTTAATGTTACAATTAAAATTATTACCTACAATGTGTTTTTATTTGAAATTATCCAAAGTGGTAAGGGTTAGCCATCTAAAATTATATTCTTTGGGTCATATGTTATATTACTGACTTATTTTATTGTATGAGGTGAAAATAAATACTATTTAATATATTTTAATCATTTATATCCTTATCTTAATTACATTTATCATACTATTTTATGTTATTTATTTCATGTGGGTAATGATTCAAATGTGACCACATCGATAAATGTTTTATGTTATAATCTCATTTTTCCAAAGATTATGTAAGATTCATTTTTGGATGATTAAATTATATGATAATTCAATAATAAATTATTTAATTTGTTATAATATTGTTATCTATAGAGATTAAATAAATTTTATCACATTTTCCTCTTTTTAAGTTTTCAATATACTGAATGAATAGTTATAAGGAAAATCAACTTTCTTTTTTTATTTTGTTGAAAATGTTTTCTTCAATTTATATATTTTATTTAATATGTTTTCAAAAAATTTCGACTACTATAAAATTATTTATTAAATTCATTTTTATCCATGTTTGAATTTTTATTTAAAATTTTAAAGGGAATGTTATTTTCATTCTCAAAATGATGTACTTTTGAATTTTGTATTTAAAAGGTAAACAGTATCCTTTATATACTGTACAACTTATGAATGACTAATACCAGCATAAAAAATTATATTTTATTTTAATATTTATTTATAATCTTACATAGTTCCTCTTCAATATATTTTTTCCATAATATGTTGGAAACTTTTAGATTTCAAATACTTAATTTAAAATTGAAAAGTACATTCTCCCCATGAAATGTTACAATGATATTTTAATGGTATTTTTTTTTATAAAAAAATCCTTTGAGGTTTCTTATTATTTATTAGGTGTATGAACAAATTTTATCATCATTTTTATTTCTCTAGATGGTTTATGATTATGACAATGAAACATTAATGAAACTGGTTTTCTTTTCCATGGGTTAAGACTTGATATAATGATAAATGTTTTCCAAATATTATGGAATACATATAAATTCATAATGATAATGTGATTGGTGGGTATATCATATTCCTTTAATTAATTTGGTAAATATTATGTTTTTTTATCAAAGGGAATATGAGAGGTTATATGAAGACAAAAAGAGGGTATCTGGTAGGTAATTACAAGACTTAAAATGGTATATGAATTTTTATCTCACGCAGGAAGTAGGTAGATAGTTTGTTGAAAAAATCCTAAAATGTTATGAATATATTAGTGGGAGTCCGTGATATATGATTTATATATAAGAATCCAACCTTAAAAAATTCCTAATATTTATTTTTTTGGGAAGTATTTTTTCTCTTAATATAGTGATCTAACCCCAGATTTCCTGTAGCTGGTGTCTAATACCTTGAAATTATCATAGGATAAAATTAAATTACATCACAAAGGACTAAAAAGTTTTGTAATCTTGGTAAACTGGATACATACATGATTCTTGTTTTACAAATGAATACATTAATAATAAATTTTCTTTCACTTCAAGGATCATATGTTAACTACATCTAGAATTTTCTTTAATATATTTCTTTTCACACTTCATGGAATCCGGATGAAAGGAAACATAATAAGGGTGAGAAAAAATGCTCGGTTAGGGTAATGTAAAGTGAGAGAAATAATGAATTCATGATAATGGTCAATATAGAAAGGTAATAATTAAAGTCACATTACATTTAACAAATAATATATGAATTAAAGGAATCTATGGATATCTCAATGCGAAATAACATGGTTAGATAATAACTAAATCTAAATTAGGGAAATTAGTAATTTTTTAATTCCATGTTTTCTAGGTATGTGGAACCATTATTATCAGGACATTTCAGAAGATGGTTTATCATATCAACTAAAACCCAATCTATGGCTAGCTACCTATGTGATCCCATAATACTATTGATACCTCAAGGGGATATCTATATCCAGGGCCCACCCATGTCATAAAATTCCAAACCATTCCTTGTATAATGAATAATCAATTTATCAATATGACTTATCATATATATTTATAGAGTAGATGATACAAATTTATCAATATTTTCCCAGTTAATAAAAAAACTGTCATACACATAATGTATGTAAATATTTTATATGGTTTTGTAAGTGTACATACAAAGATAAATGTTATTTAAAATTATGGGAAATTCTATTTTTAATGATCAATAGATATATTTTAGGTGGAATACCAAATATTAATCGAGGAAATGAATATTAATTATATCCATGGAAAAATAAATCATAAACCAATCCAAAGGAATAATAAAAATTTTATCAATACAACATATCATAAGTGGAGTAAAATAATGGCTTGTTGTTATTAATGAAAAGAAATAATATAAAATATATTTCAAAAACATTCTTTAAGAAAATATCATTAAAATTTGGAATAACATTTTTAAAATAATTTCCTTTTAAAATAACATATAAAAACCGTTTTTTAACAATTAAAATTTTAAACATGGAAATTAATATTTAAATAAATGATGATGGGTAAATAAATACATGATATATGAGGTAAAAAGAATATTCCTTTTGCATTGTATAAAGGTTATAAAAATATTTTTTTAGAAAGGGATAAGAAAGTTGATTTGAAAACATTGGTAAAATACAAACAAAGTAAAAATTAATTAAATAAATTTTTTAAAAGTTTAAACCATTTTTATAAGACTTTTTATAAAATGGGGTATTTATATGAAAATATTTTCTTCGACAAAATAGAGAAATCATTTTCGGTTTTCTTAAAAAAAATTCAAAAAAATTTAGAGCACCAAAGAGTGGAATAATGGTATAAATACATTAATAGGGTCAATAATAATTAGAGAAAAATAATATGGTATGATTTATTAAATAATTACCGTGCAAATAATCCCGTACAAAATGAGATTGGGAAGTAAACTCTTTAAAAGAGCAGAATGTTGATGTGGGTGTCAATCATTAAATATATTATGCCTTTCAAATGTAAATTAACATAAAAAAATTAGAAATAAATAATATATTTTAAAATAGTGAATAAAATCACAATTATATAATATTAACAACAATAAAGATGTAATATAATCTAATTAAAATAAATTGGGTTATGAAATTATTTTCTATTTGTGTAACATTAAGTGTAAATCCACATGGATGAATTAATTCAAATTAAAAGTAAAAATATCATGATGAAATAATAAATAATGACATTACATGTCAAAGTGTCAATATTTACCCAATATATATAAATCCTAGAGCATAATAACAAAGTACTCATCAATGAATGGAAATAATATTTAAAAATCCTTAAAAATGTTCTTGATGAAAATAATCATTAAACATTCAAAAGTGTCTCATACCAGTTTGAATCAATTGAAATATATTCCTCTTAAAGGATTAAATTTAAATGAATGTTTTAAAAACCCTAAATTTATAGTAATTCATTATATAATATATCATAAGGGGATGTAAATACACAACACCTAGATGAAAGTGGTGAAGATGGTTTATGGCTCATGAAATATAAAGTGATACAAGAATCTCATACCATGTATTTCTATTCAGGACCATTAAATTCATGTATAATTGGTTTAAATATGTTAATAGCTTATTCATGAACTATAATAATATTTATGATATCATATATTTACACTATATAATATTTTATTACCAATTTTGTAATAATCATTTTTATATGAACTATTTTGGGAGTTAATTGCCTAGTTTTCCATTTATGTTTTAACATTTATTTTTTAATGCTTATGTACATCATGATTTAATAATATTAAAAATGAAAAACATTATAGAATTAATATATATAATTAATATATATCTATTAATAATAATCTATAATGTTTGAAGATAAGAAATGAAATTCACCATTCTTGGAGATGATAGGTTGTACGTACACATTATCACTAATTTCATTTCATTGTCATAGTAAAAATAAAAATATATATATATATGTTTATTAAAATAAAATTATCATTTTTATTTCATATATTTCACACAGTTTTATTAAAATTATCCTTTATATATTCCATGTCTAGCATGAATGTAACACATCGCTTTGAGGTGGCATAAGTCCACACTTCCACAAACGATGCTATCGTATTCCCACAAGACGGATAACAAAAAGGAATGTTATATATAAATATTTCATAAGAATAATGAAAATTTAAATATAATATATATCATATATACATATAGTTTCCATCATAATTTCCAACCATGACTGTAGGTAAAGGAAAAAAATGGACAATCATCATTTCGTGAGGTGGCACTTCACTATACAAGAATTATAAGTTCATTACTGATTAGATAGAATTGTGTGTGAGTGTAGTTATAACCCTAATAATATAAACATATAATTTTATTTAGTATACTTGTTATATCATATAATATTGGAATTATAATATATTAAGGGATGTATAATGAAAATAAAAGAAAGACCCTGAGTAAGGATATTACCAATTTTTAGTGATTCTCCTTTTGATATTCATAGAAGGGATTGCTTGGATTTCATTACTACTAGGGATAGTATTATAGGATTATGTTAGGGTTTTTTAGAAAATATTTGGGCATAAATTGGTCTAGAAAAATTTCATTGAGGGGTTGTGATGAAGTGAGAGGGGAGAGTGCATTTTATATTGGAGAGGAGTGGTACTCTTGTAAATCTTTTGAAAGGGATTTCCACCCACGCTTTTAACATGTAATGTGAATCGAATAATGGTAAAATTCTTGAAATTGCAATATAGTTTATAAAAATGTCTAGAAAATGGATTATGGACAATTTTCTAGGACATTTTCCCCTTATGTGTCAGGTTTAATCCCTTGTTATGTTTAATTTCCCCTAAATCATTGTAATTAATTTCAATTTCATTCACTAATATTTTTTGTCCAAAAAATGTCGAAATTATTATAAATTTAATTGATTATCATTAAAAAACCAGAATCCATTTTTCAAAATTCCAATCATATTATCTGTTGAAAATAATTTTAATGTAATTTTGTAGATGAGGCGAATATATATGTCTTTAATATAAAAATGGTGAAAGGTTTGTTAAGTAGTTATATCTAATATCAATGTGAAATGGATTATAATTAAATTTTTTGGATTCATTGATATATAATTCATATAATTTTACTTCAAAAAAATTAAAATATAATTTAAATGTACAAATAAAATTTTCAAAAATGATGCTTTGAATTAAAATTTAGTATTTTACACAATTCATCAAAAAATGAAACTTCACTAGAAAAAATCAAAAAGTCTACCATAAAAAAAATTTAAGGTCCAATTTAAAATAATAAGTTTATTTTGAAATATAATATTTATAAATTCTATAAAAATATTATTTAAAATAGGTTCTCAATTAAAAGGTTGTAAAAGTTCATTTATAAAACTATTTTTTTTTATGTAGAATAGTTTTTTTGGTCTCGTATTATTCTTATAAAATAAAATTATAGAATATAACAAATCTTTTAGTGAATATATAATATATAAATTACAAAAATACCACTCAATAATTTTAATTAATTTAATTAATTAAGATAAAATTTCTTTATGATCACAAAATTGATTTCTAAAAAAACATTCCCTTTATATTCAATTGGTTATTAAATTTATTAATTAGTAACTTATAAATTCATATTATATTTTTTTCGAAAGTATATTTTATTATTGAGTTAATAATATTAAAAAAAAATTAATTTAACAGCTAGGTTCAATATTATTATATTAAATAATAAAATTTTGGGAACATATATATTAATTTTGTAAGACTCAGTCTTGTGTGTAATGTAATCTATCCAAGAAAGACCCTATTACATGAATTACAATCTAACTCAGTGTTGCATTCATTAAAATCTATAGAATTTGTTTAATCTATTTAAAATAGTAAATATATTGTAAAATCTAGAGGTATTATATTCCCTTTCATTCTTAGTGTTGCGTGTTATACATGTTATCAAATACAATATTTTCACTTTATAATTTTAGTGAGTTTAATTATCCCCAGCATAATTAAATTTAATCCATGAAATTTAGACAAGATCTTGGTTATATTTTTTTGTATTTCTTATGTTTAAACCCAACATCGTGAGAATGGTTCATAAGAAATCATGTAGAAAATAGTGAATCAGAAGTACAAAGGTTATATGGAATAACACAAAAGTAGGTCTGTAAGTAGGAGATCATTAATGGAAAGTAGAGATATATACATGGAAGAAAATCAAAAATATTTATTAGGATTTATTTAGGTCATCAATCCAAACAAGTTATTGATCAATGAAATTTTAAGGGCCTCGAATTCACAAATTTGGGAAAATTTGAAACACCATCGGTTCAACATAAATTAAGGTAGTAGGGAAACATTTTTTATTAACCTTTTCCTCATGAGGATAAATTATTTTAATGTCTAATAATATAAGTAAATTTACTTTAATGATAATTTTTAATAATATATGAACATTTCTATATTTTGGTTGTTCTTTTATCAAATTTCAATTCATCAATTACATTATGGAATAGATATCAAATAATTTACCTTGATGAATGAAGAAAAAAATAATTATTATTTAATAGATCATAAGGCCAATAAAAGAGTGAAATGTCCTTATATTTTTCAGTAACTTTTGTCCAAATCTAATATGGTTAAGACATTAATATCTAAAAATATAAATTTATACTACTTGTTCATTATTAATATTTATTCACTGAATTCTTAAACTAAAAACAATAACATATTAACTAAGGAATTATATAGGACAATGGTTGTCATTGAAACCATATTTTTCTCTAGTCATTGGTTCATGTCCTGTGGACTTGTCGTATTTGATGGGGTTCACACAGAATATTGGTTTTCCTTTTCAAAAACCATTTTAATTTCTAAAATAACTATGATTGATATCCATGGAATATAGATAATCACTAAATATCATTATAACTATGGTTTTAAATACAACCCAAATACATAAATACTTTATCTGTTATATTTCTACAAATGTCCTTCCTTGGTATAAGGTCTAACCTAGCTAATTAATTATCATTATCTATTATAGTCCTTAATAATTGTTTGTAAATGAAATTTGAATTATCCTAAGAGTATCCCCCAATATTTTCAAACATGGTGTGCAAATAAGGCACGTTTTAATATACCTGGTTACACCAAGTCAGGCCTGAAGCACCTTGTTTGAGTTGTTATATCTAGGTATAACATTTCCAGAACCATGTCCACATGTAGTATTCAGGTAGGGATGTATTTCTAGGAATACCCACATAATATATATCTGAATAAAAGTTAAATATTTTCTTCTATACATATACTTAAAGTCCATATGAAGGAAATATTGGCTATACTATGTTTTGAAAAATCTAGTTCCCTAGGTGGATAATATCCTCCCATTGTTACCATCTATTGTGAACCTACCGCAAGAATATAAGATCCAGTGTCTACTACCAATACATAGACATCGGTTATATGAAAATCATATCCCATGGGACTAAACCATTTAATAGTCTTGGTAAACTAAATACATACCTTGTTACTTTTTTATAAATTAATACACTGATCAAAAAATATTTTTATTTTGGGGATAAAAAAATTATTACATCTATCATTATCTCTCATAACATTCTTATCACACCTCATGGAATCCTGAAGAATGGAAACATAATATGGTTTAGCTCAAATTCATAGTAAAGATAATTAATGGTGGAAACAATAATGAATCAATGAGAATAGTCAATATAGAAAGGCAATAAAAGAATAAACACACCATTTAATCAATAAAACTTTAAAAAAATGAATCTATAGATATGTTAACAGAAAATATCAGGGATAATTAATAACTGAATCTAAATCAAGGAAATGTGTAGTTATTCGATTCTATGTTTCCTAGGTACAAGTAACCATTACCTTCAAGACCATTCTTAATATAGTTTATCATATTAGGTAAAAACCCATCTAAGGCAGTCCAATGGAGTTATCCCTTGATACTACTAATGCATATAGAAGATATCTATAACCATTCCCCACAAATTTTGTACATGTCCAAAGCATTCCTTATCTATCTAATAATCGATTTAATAATGCACTACATTAAATATTCATATTTAGTAGAAGATGTATATATATATATATATAAATATTTCCCATGTTAAAAGAACTATAATGTAGAAACATCATGTAAATATTATATAAATTTTAGGTAATGAACATATACATGATGAAAGATATGTAAAATTATGCAAAATTCATTATTCAATGATCATTTAAATATTTTAATCGGAATACCTAAAATTAAACAAGGAAGGGAATGTGAATAGTATCCTTTAAAAAATAAATCATAAACCATCCCAATGAATAATTAGGATGGTATCAATAGAATATACCCCAAATAGAGTAAGATAAAGGGATTTTTTCATTTAATAATATAAATTCTATAAAATTATGTTTTTATAAATTATTGAGAAAAATAACCATTAAATTTTGAAAAAACTTTGATTTTTTTTCATTGAAATAAATTAAAAAAATCATTAAATTTTGACATTTAAAACATGTAAATGAATCTTCAAATAAATTATTATAGAAAAATATCTATAGGTTGTATGAGTTAAAAAGATCATTCCTTTTGTGTAGTAAATAGGTTATAATTATGACTTGTTAGAAAATATAATAAAAGATCAAATTGAAAACATAGGTAAAATATAAAAAGTGTAAAAATGTATTTAATATATCATTTATAGAAGGTTATTTTTTGTTTTAAATCATATTTTGAATATGGGGCTTTTAGATGAAAATATGTTCTCTGACTAGGGAGTGAAATGAAGTTAGGTTTTCATGAAAATAATTTCTACAACATTTTTAGTTCCAAGGAGTGAAAAAAATGACATTAATACTTGAAATGGGTAATTAATAACTGGGGAAGAATAAAAATAAATGGATTATTAAATAAAGATACAATAATTTTATCTAATGTAAATTAAAGTGTAAACAATCCTAAACAAAATGAAATTGTTAATTAAACAATTTAAAAGGCAAAAAAAGATGATGTGGGAATAAATCCATCAATAGATTATGTGTGTAAAATGAAAATACACAAAAAAGAGGTGTATATACAACAATAGATACTAAAATTTTTATTAAAAACATAATCATATAATATTAATAACTACAAGGAAATAATGTAACCCAATGAAAATAAATTGGGTTATGAAATTCTTTTCAATTTGGGTAATCTCAAGTATAAATCTCCTTTGATGAAATAATTGAAATTACAATTACAAATATCATGAAGAATGAATAAATTGCGATATAAAATGTCAAATTCAAAGTATCTAGACCATATTAAATTTTTTTCAGAAAAATAATGTACTCCTCAATGAATGGAAATATTATTGAAAGGTTATTTAAATTATTTATGAGGAAAATAATATTTAACTATTCCAAAGTGTACCAAACCAAATTGAAATATTTAAATCCCAAGACATATGAATAAAGTAAATTAAATTAAATCCTCAAGTACCATGAATATAAAATAATTAATTATATAATATTTCAAAAGGGGAAGTAAATATACCACACAAATTAGTAAGTGGTGGAAATGGCGTTTGCCTCACTAAAAGTAACGTGTGACAAGAATCTCTTAGCTTGCATTTAATTTCTGGTTAAAGTCCATCATGTTTATATATAATGGTTTTAAACAAGATAATAACTTAGTATTGAAGAATAATACTATTTATTATATCATATATTAACTTTATATAATATCATATAACCAATTTGTTATCAATTTTTTATTATATCCACTATTTTGGTTGTTAATTTTCTAGTTTTTCAGGTAAGTTTTAACTTTTAAATTTATTATTATTATTCCAAAAATTATTTCATCATATAAAAAATTTAAACCATTAAATAATTATCATATATAATCACTATATATGTATTTTTTATAATATATAAAGTATGGAGTTATAAATGAATTACATCATTCATGGAGACGATATTTCGTATATACACATGAATGTGACTCTCATTTTTTCATATTAATAATGATTATTAAACAATAAATATGTAAATTATAATTAAATTATCATATTTATATCATATATTTCACATATTTCAATTTAAACAATCCTTTATAGATTCCAAAAATAGCATGAATGAATCACATCTCTTTGATGAGGTGAAAGTCCACACTTCCACAAATGATATTATCGTATTCCAACAATATGAAATAAATAAAAGTATTTTCTATATTAAAAAATACATAATCAAAAAGAAATTATATATTTCATATGTATGATAAATAAATATAGTTTCAATCATTATGTCAAAGCATGAATGTTGATTATGAAAAAGTGAACAATCATTGTTTCATGAGGAGGTAGCTCACTGTACAATAACTATAAGTTTGTAACCTATTATAAGGAAGTGTCTATGAGTGTAATTCAATAAAATAAATTAGAAACATATAATTAAATTTATTATAGTGGTTTTACTATATAATATGTAAATTATAATAAGTGAATTATTGGATAATGAAAGTAAAACAAATATCTTGAGAAATGATGTTACATATTTTTTGGGTAAAAAATTTTGGTTTCTAGAAAACTTATTCATAGGTTTTTTCATGCCGAAGTTTAGGCTTATAATATTAGGTGATTAATTTTGAATATATTTTTGGTTAGATATTGGCCAGGAAAAATTGTCTTGAGAGTTGTGAGGAAGTGAGATGTTTGAGTGCCTTTTATAATAGAGAGGAGTGGAACTCTTGAAATTTTTTTGAAAGTGAATTCCAGACATGTTTATACCACAAAAATGGGATTCAATAATATTTCAAATTAGAACGAATGGAGGATATTTTCTAACTATTTTTAAAACTTGTTATTGTGGCCGGTTTTTAGGTCATTTTGGCACATATGATTATGGTTTAGTCCCTTGTTATGCTTAATTTTTTATTACTAATTAATTTTAATTACATTAACTATTTTATAGTAAAAAACTTTGTTAAACTTATAGTAAATTATAAAATTATTATTATTCCAAATATGAAATCTATTTTAACAAATTCAAATCATTTAAGTTGTCAAAATTAATTTTAAATTAATCTCATAGGCTGGACAACAAAGCTAGGTTTTAATTTTAAAATGTTCAAACAAGTGATAAGTTTTTATATATAATATCAATGTTAAAATAATTATATTAAATTAAATTGGATTAATTCATATATTATTTATAAAATTTTACTTTAAAACCAATTTATTATATTATTTTTCATTATAATTAAATTATATGAAAATGAATTGTTAAATTAAATTCCATCATTTTCACTATTTATCAAAAAATGTAACTTCATTTAAAAATATCAAAAATTAACCATAATATAATATTTATATTCATATTTCAATTATTATGATAATTATTACATATTATATTTTCAAATGTTCAAAAAAATTGGTTTAAAATAGGTTTTCAATTAAAAGCCAGTAAAAGTACATTAATAAAAATATAGGTTTTTATGTGTAAAATTGTTTTTTCTCAAATTATTCCTAAAAACAGATGAATATAAAAAATATTTGATTTAATATATAATACATATCTATTAAATTAATATCACTCAATAAATGTTATAACTTTAATTAAATGCATAAAACATATTTTTTAGCACAAGAATTGTAATCTATAAAAATATTCCATTTATATAACAGTGGTTCTTATATTAATTAATAGATAACCTATGAATTCATATTATATTTGAGTAAACATAATATAATTTATAGTTCTTTTGTTTTAGCGACAATCATTCCTGTGTATAATGTTAGATATCAAATAATTTCATTATTGCGTGAAACACAATCAAACTAGGTGTTGTTTTCATTTAAAAATTTAAAATATTTATTATCAATTTATAATATTTAATATATTGTAATGTATTAGGATATTTTATTTACTTACATACTTAGTGTAGCGTGTAATACATTTTATTTAATACAATATTCCAATTTTAGAATTTTGAGGCATTACACTTACATTTGGAAATAATTTTAGGTTTAGAGTTTTAAAGAATTAATTCATAACTCATAAATAAGAAAACAATATAATATAAAGTGGAAACATCCAATCAATTTCGATTTTCCCACCACATTAAAATATTAAAATGATAAATATTTATTTTAATGAAAATTCTTAACAACATTTAACTTATCCTCATAATTTCCATCACCGATTCTAAAACCCCATGAAAAACACGTTAAAAATTTTGTATGAGAATAAAAATACCAGTAACGGACAAAAAAGAATAGTTAGACCAGTAAAAAACATAAAAAACCATGCAATTTTTACCTTTATATTTAATTAGGTTATGAAATAAAGCATTTCCACATGAACAAAACCTACAATATTTTGTAAAATAAAATATTTAAACCCCATAAAGGTAAAATAAAAACCATTTTGAGAACATAGGAAATAATATTTATAAAACCTATTTAACATAACTTCAATTAGAATAACCATATTTCTAACATCAAATATGTTTATCCAGAATACATAATCATTATGAAATTAATGGCAGAGTTATAATGGGGATCACCCTTTGTATAATTTATACTGGCCTCACTTGTTTTTAATGAGCTATAATGGGCCTCAACCGATCATATATGCTATATCGGCGACACCAAAGAATAAGAATGGGGATAAAACAGTCATATATAATAAATCAGGATGATCCATTTTTCATATAATAATCATGTACCATATCACTAATAAAACAATTTATTATTTCCATTTTTAATTATAAAACTTCCGAAAAAACAATTTTACAACCATATAGAAAACCATTTTGGATTTTGAAATCCACTTTCCATTTAAAAAATTTTAATTTTCAATTCTGGAAGACCTTTAAAAATGGAAAGTTTATTATCTTTGAAATAATATGAATTTTTTTAAAATAATTCAATCTTCAAATAATGATTATGGTTGTTGAAGAATTTTTTATCCTCATACACGTAAAAATAGAACATTTATTTCATCCTTTTGTCAAAACATTCTGTATAAAACACCTACAAAGATTCCCTTTAAAAATATAGAAATAAAGTCCAAAGATACATAAATGTTAATTTACAAAATAATTTGTTATTATATACAAAATTTTAATGAATCATTTTATAAACATTGAAATGAAAGAGAGTGTTGGAAGGAAAACCGTAAAAGTTTATTTTTGTAAGAATGAACCTAACCACTTTGAAAATATTTTAATTATAAGTCCCATGAATGAATATCATTAAAAAAACATTTAAATTTAATGATAATATATTAATACATGATATAACATGTCAATGGGTCCGTATATATTCCTCAAATATTATTATAGTTTCTTAACATCAAAATATGCCTCAATGAAACAAAATTGAGATGAATTCTCTTACCTTATGTCTGACTCATCACATATGTACTTTATCTTCTTGAATAACAAAATTATTTTATTTATTTAATTTCAAAATAAATTTTTTAAATATAAGATTTCATTATATTTTATATCTTACCATTCCCTACACAATTATTCAATCATTTGTGTTTACGTCAGATGTTCTGGCAGTATTCATCTTATATGTGAAAAATGACTTCGGTAGGTTCATTATGGTAAAAGTGGTCATTATATAAATATATAAAGAATAAATATAATGAAATAACTAAAATTTTTCTACATAATTTATACTTTTAAAACCATGAATAATCTATGTCTATGAAAAATGAACTATGTTACAAACAAGGAGATGGTAAGATGTACGTATGCTTGAATAACTTTTCCATTTTTCAAAGATCATTATAGAATGAAGGAAACTATTATTTTATCTTCTAATAATGGTTATAATATATTAAATACCATATAATATCATAAAAATTCTTATGTATATCAAACATGTGATGAGTAAAGGATCAAATAATCTCATCGCTTTGTGGATGTGGTTGTCCACTTGTTCAGGCTAATGATGTTACAATTTCTCAGTGAATGTAAAGGTAATGTAAAATTATATATATTAACATTTAATAATGATAAAATTTTTAATATAATAATTACTCTATATGTATCAAATATATTCACAAAACATTATTCTTATTACCTTATATGAAAAGCATTAGTACGAATCACATCGCTTCACGAGGTGATAGTCCACCGTACACATGAGCAACATTTTCGTATCCCCATAGATTGGATTGTAATATGGAATATAAAATATAATAATAATAAAATTATATTTATTTCAAAAATATTAATTATATTTATACATTATGTATATCATAATAAAAATCCCTGCAGGGTGATGATGAAAAAATGAATCACATCGGTTCATGGGGTAGTAGTCAGCCGAACTCACGGATGATGATTTTACTTCCCATTTGAAAAAATAAGAGAAATATTTATGTTATCCCATGAAAATAATAAAATATAATTATATTTGATATATATTTTTTTATATAACCATATTTATAAAATATTTCAATGATCTGGAAGAAGAAATAATATAAAAACACTCATTTAAGAACGATATATATTCTTTGGAAGACATCATTATATTAATACATAAATCATTATTAGGATGTAATTATATTAAAACAATTTGATCTAGTTATGTTTTAGGGAGTTAATTAAGTTATTTATTCATTTATCAGATGATTCAATGAGATTTTAATGTTTTAAGAGGATAAGAAAAGGGTGAAATCTTATAAGTGAGGCAAGTTGCGAAATTATATATTTTTAAACGAAAAACATATACCCACAATTGTAGTGTAAAAAAGGATCCCAAATGGAAAATTATGTAGATTTATACATGATATGTTTTTAATATATACAAAAATTGGATTATATTTTATTTTTGAGGGTCATTTAAAACTTTATCATTTTATTTTATACCTCTTGTAAATCTGTTTTTACCTTAACCATGCTAAATAAAGTTTATTATTTTCATTATTTAAAAAGAAAAAATTATGTTTAACTTATAATATACGATAAATTATTATTATTCCAATTATGGATATTTTTTTAACAATTAAATTTGTATAATTTGAACAATTTACTTTAAATAATATCTAGAGAAGCAATGAATAAAGCGCATTTTGGTAAAATATATATTTCAAACATAATAAGATTTTATATTAAATATATGACTAGTAATAATCATCATATGAATTTAGATTAATATTTATTAATATATAATCAATATATTTAATTTAAAAATTTTAAGTTTTTAATTAATGATAATATAGAAACATTGTATACGTTAAAAATGATTCTAAAAATTCTCATTATTATATAAAAAATAAACATATACTAACTTCTAATATAAATACTATTAAAATAAAATTATTTCAATTAAATATAACTAAATTAAACTTTTGATTATTTAAATAATATTTAAAACATAATGGGACTTTCAAATTACATAATATATTGAAAGGAAATGACATTTTTAAAAAAATTAGTATTTTTCACTTTCCAAAAAAATGTTATATTTTTCAAAAAAGTACAATATTTTATTCAAAGTTAATTATGATATGATAATTTAAAAATTTATATTAATTTTTTAAAATTAAAATTAAATTATTTTTTTATTA
The DNA here is from genome assembly GCA_963277665.1 of Viscum album. Lineage (NCBI taxonomy): Eukaryota > Viridiplantae > Streptophyta > Magnoliopsida > Santalales > Viscaceae > Viscum > Viscum album. The sequence goes on along the minus strand of OY728164.1, from coordinate 1,402,572,466 downwards.
AATTTTCATATAAAAACCTTATATGAAAACAATTTAGTAAAAACTATTTCTTTTTTTATTTAAAATTTACTTAATAATTTTTTAATAAATAGTATTATATACTTTTTTATACGAACAAACATGAAAATGATTTATTATAAAAATAAATATGTATCTACATTTTATTATTTGTATTATTTAGACATTATTCCACTCTATTATATCATGATATTATGCCAATGTTATGCACTCATGGTTCATGTTATCTGATTCAATTATGAATCTTGTATTATGAGTTGCCCTGATTTATTCCATTACTCGTGATTAGATGAATTGTATGAAATTAATTTTAAAAATTAAGATCATATTCTCACAACATTATTCTTATTATATTATTAAATATAATCATTGACTAATAACACCCATTTTTAGCCTTACAGAGCATTTATACTCACTATTTATTATGTGTTTCCCTAAGATATAGATAATGTGTTTAGGTATGAAATGTCTACAAAGGGTGCTAGGTATGAAAATGTATGTGAGATATTATTAATATATTTTATGTACCATTGGTTTATATTTACATGTTTTTAAATACACTAAACCATTATAGTTATAAAAAAGATCACAATGATATATAATGAATATTCACCAATTAAGTTATAATACTCATGTGTATATAGTTTGGGTTACTATATCACTTCCTCCTTGATTTCTTTCAATTATGTTATAATCCATATCTATCGGGGTAAGGATTTAGTTACAACAACATATTCATCTTTATTATTTATTAAGATCATAAAATTGTTCATCTTTGTGTATAATCAAATACACCTTTGTCCCAGAAAAAAAACATGCCTAATGTAGATCATTTATAATTGATATTTTTATTCTAATCTACATTTGTTTTAAAAAATTATATTTACCATTTAATTTCAATGATAATTTATTCCATTGTATATTGTGACTTTAATATATTTGAGGATCCTACTTCAAGGCATAAAATGAGACTCCTTTTGTGCACCTTGATAATTTTATAAACACATAATATTACCAATTTATCAAGGAAAATAATTTTAAAATAACTTATATATATTTACAGAAATACCATCATATACATGTTCATTATTTGAAGAAATTGATAATCATCTAAATAAATAGATACAATAAGGGAAGACTTTTTATCACATAAAATATAGAGGTTTCTATTCAATATTCCTTTTATGACCTTTGATTTCTTTAAATAGGTATTTAAATTGTAATACCATGATTTTGGGGATTGTTTTAACAGATATTGAGCCTTTTTTAACCTAAAAAAATAATTATTATATTCTCTATGGAAATATCACTAGGATTCTCAATTTCAATATTAACTTCAATCTTATAATTGACGAAAGTAGATTATAAATCCATTCGAAAATACATTAATTTCATTTTTTATACAATATAAATAAATATCCCAATTATATCTTATCTATAAACTGTTATAAAATTCTCATAAAAATAAATTCCTTCAACATTAGAATACCCTTTGAATGTAATTCTATTATTTTTTCTTATAAATTTCCATATCTCATTCAACTTTTTTTCTAACACCCAATATATTTTGATAAAATTATTATCTTAATGGTTGGGAAGGAACTGCCATATTTCATTATGTAATATCTTCATTAATTATTTATTTAGATAAACAACCCACTCATGGTTCTCAATACATTATCTATATATCATTTTTCAACATGTGAGAATAGTGTTGAATGTGTTTCGGTCCACAATGTCCATCTAGTCTAAACCGGTTGTCCTTCTTCTCTAATGATTTTTTTAGAATTATACCTTAATTATTAACATTTGATGAGTTGATTGAGTTTTCTTTTCATTTATATATTTGGATAAATCATCATCTTCATCCAGTAAATATTCTAAAATGACATTATAGCTATAACCTTCTTTCCACTACATAATAAAAATAACTACAACAATATATATTCTGGGACATTCTTTTTAATTTGTAATATTATTATTTGAGTGTTCAATAAATTTTAAACCAACTGTATCAATGATAAATCATATTTATTTATTATAATAGTGGTATCCTAATTCATTTTGAGGATAACCAATAATCATTCCATCAACTCTAGTCTTCTTAAACATCTCAATATTTTCAGCTTTCCCTTTGATTACACAGGGGATGAAAAACACCATTAAAATTTTAAAATATGGGTACTTATTATAATACATAATTCTAAATAATATATCTTTGTATTTTCTATATAATAAATTTTATTACATATTAAAAACTATTCTGATAGAGAATCTCTAAAAATATTGGGATACAAAATGAACTATCAATATACTTGAAGCCATCTCCACTAGGCTTATGTTATTCCATAAACAATACATTTTTTTCAGTTTCTATCTGATGAAATCAGTTTAAGGATAATTCCATTTTTACTAAGATTTTATTTAAATATTATAAGCCTATATTAATCCCTATTTTATTTCATGATACTTTTTAAAGAGAAAACAAACTCATTTTCAATACATAATTTACGACTCTAGAACATTTTTTGAGCCTCTGATTTATTATTCATAAAAACATTGAAAGGGATATGTGTAAATTCATTAATAAATTGTATAAAACACATTTAAATATTTATTTATTGCTCCATCAAATTCATAAAAATATTATAATGTTTGAAATCCCCTAAATGTTTTGACTAAATCTCTACTATCGTTTTTGGATAATTTAAAATCACCATCTATATACAAGTATAGAACACCTAATTTCCTTATATTTTATGTTTTTTCACATCAAAAGAATTATCTTTATAAGTAATCATGATCATAAAATCTTGTTTAATATCTTATAGAATTCAATTTTATAATTAATTCTATTATTTCAATCCTATGTAGCATGAATTTTCTGTATCATTTACTTAAAAAAAGTTGACCCAAGTTCCCTATACTATTTTCAGTAAAAATAAATCATGTATACTATTCCCCAAGAACCCATATTTTTAGAAAAATAGTTCATTAACTTGAACACAATGTTGATACACACCAAAAATGTTATGTTTTATCCCATAACATATAAAGTGGTCTAAGATTTTAACAACACCTTTCAAATAAGTGGTAAACTAAAACATTTTATTTTTTGTTTCACATAATTTAAAATATTAACTAAATATTGTTTAAAATTTTATATATCCATAAAGAGGATGAAATCTCATAAAATATATGAATAACATCCACTATCCAAAATCAACATATATTTTCCTCTTGATTCTTTAAGTATAACGTCAACCATAAAATAATTTTTCTAGATTATATAATTATTCATATAATGATTTTGAGTATTTTAACTCATAAATAATATTATAGGTCAGATAAAAAGATAATATTTAAACATGTGACCTGAATTTTTACATCTTCCATAAGCTTCTTCAAACTGTTGAAATTTATTTTATACCTTGCGCCTGATATTTTCATGTCTCTTCAAAACCTTTCTCCTTTGGAAATGCTGAATAGCCCTCAATTATTATCAACCAAGCGTCTTAGGCTCATATAAATATTTATAGCTATACAAAAAAAAATCATTTCTCCCTATAAAACCACAATAAATCAAATAATATCCATAAAAATTATATTTTTATATATAAATAGTTTTTTTTATATGATGACACATGATCTTCTCCCACTTTTGGTTATCCATTATGGCTCCTTTATGGGAAAAAAATCAATATATACTCTATGCAATTTCATTTTAATCTATCTATATTGAAATTTTTTTATAAAAAATTATATTATATTTTTTATATTTATAATTTCTATAATTTCTAGATTTTTGAGTATCAAAATATATTTTTAAAAAAAAAATGGGTTTCTTCGTTCTTGTAAATTGACCAATGCTTTCAATGAAAATTACAAAATATTTAAAAAAAATATATTGTGTTTTTATTGAGAAACATAACCTATATAATTATATTATTTTTTAATAACATTCATTACCTTCTTCTTTGATATTTCACCAAATTCCATATTTGAATTATTCAAATTTTATTTTTTACTTATTTAATTTATCTATCAGTACTAATCAAATCTTATTGAATATTTTAATCATCCTTTTCCTAAATTCATCTATTTGATCCATCATAACATTTAGAGTATTATCTGACATAACAAATTCTTCTCTATTTATAAATCTCTTTTAGAAACAACAAATCTTATTTAATATGAGTATATTAATTTTTTTTAATGAATGATTATATTTCATGAAATTTAATGTTTTATATTAAAATATTTATATTTTTTTTAATAAAAACCATGATATATCTCTTAAAAATAAATTATATTTTTTATAAATTATATTTTTTATCTTCATCACTCTCAAAATCACTACGTACATTACAAATAAATTATTCCTCATTCACTTAAGTAATCAATGATTTTTCATTAACATCTCTAAAATTATAAACTTAATCATCATATACATTGATATCATTATCTTATATAATAGATATGAGTTTAATAATTTGAATTTTAGATAAATTCCTAACATTAACATCTAAATATTATTTTCTAATTGTATTTTTTCATTTTCAAATACTATCTTATTGATCTCTCATCCTCATTTTTAGTGTCTTCTTTGTCTTATTTACACAATAGGTAATTTTTTTTAAACTATTCTATGACTCTACACATAGAAAAAATAATTTGAATATTTACCTTATTAATACATTTTAATCATCTTATAATTTTATATATGAGTTACATAATTTTTTCTAATATATCTTCAACATCTTCTCCTAAATATGAATAAAAATATTTATCATAAAAAATTTATTTTTATCACTTGAGTTGTCTTTAGTATTAATTTTTTTTCACTAATGTAATTATTTGAAACAATCCCATTTTACACTTGTTATAAAATAAGTATGTTGTAAAAATAATCCAATGTATGTGTACATAAATCTATATTATTAGGTTCTAAATTTTTTTCATCAAATCTATATGTCAAAATATAAAAAATGTTTTCAATAACTACAATATCTCTTATATTTTCACCAAAACCTCTAAAAGTGATGAAAATCACATTTTCATGGGTATAAAGACACATATAATTTCATTTTCTAATATTTTATTCTCATCATACATTAACATCAAAACCTATAGATTATCTTTCTTGAAAATATTTTACCATCATATATATTTTCTAGTTTTTCTTATATCAATTTTTTTTTGTTTTAATGAATTTTAATTTTGGAAATTCCTTTTGTAAAAATCAATTCAAAATGTATATGTGAGAAGAACCATCATTCTCACAGTTTTTCATATTAGTTTCTCCAAAAACAATTATTCTTATTAAGATGTATTAATCCACTAGTTACAACATCCATTACATCTAAATAGATTTATTACAAATAAATAACTATATTATCTTTCTATATATAATAAAATTTCCCATTAAAAGTGAAAATACCATTTTAATTAGCTAAATTATGACAATAAATATTTATAATATAAATTTAGTGATCAAAACACCTTTTATAGATGATTAATGTATATTCAATTTCAAAATATTTTAAAAATTAAACTCTAATAGCTTTTGAAAATACCATCATGACCAGTGGTAAATCAATGAAGGGGGTGACGAATAAGTTATTTTAATTACATTACATGTATCTTTTTAGAATACATTTTCTAAATTTCAAAAATATTGATATGATCACAATAAAACACACATATAAACATTCATAATATGTTAAATAGATTTTTAATCTTAACCTCTCAGTTAATAGTATTAATCCTTGGCATGATTTAGATCCCCTTATGATCATTTGGTCCTCTTCTGTGAACATGTATAATATGGTGACAAGGTTTTATCTTATAACTCTTGTAATAATAAATTATCCTGAATTATATAAATCACTACCCTTAAAGGTATAATTATAGAAATTATTTAAAAAACAAATGATTATTTAATAAAATGATATATCTATTAAGTTAAAACCATGTTGTTCCTTTTTAATATTCTTATTTTACGTATATTTTAGTAATAAAAATAATCTTCATCTTCCTTAAATGTTTTTATAATCCCTATATATATCTGTTCAAATCAAATTATTACCTATTATTTCATAAATAAATACCCTCATTAAATACCCTCATCAAATTTGAACAGATAAATAAATGTCTCTAAGATATATAAAATACCCTCATCAGATTTGAATATAAATTTAAAATTTTGATAGATAACTATAATTGACAAATTTATATTCATACTTCTTCTTATTATAATTTATTATTTCATATCATTTTTTACTTGATGATTTTTCTAGTCGGATTGTAATGAAACAATATTCTTCGAGGTGTGGATAAATAATTATCACTCTCTATAGCTAATTTTTTCTTCATTTAGAAAAAAATTATCCCTTTATGATAGGAACCTTAATCCTTATATTATCGAATAATAGAATCTGATTAATTATATTTTAATTTAAATATAAGTAATGGAATGTTCTGATTCAATTTTTTACATTTATTTTGGTATTTCTATGATTTTAAATATTAACTACATAGAAAATTTCACAAATTATTTTACTCATATGTAGTCGATACAAACTCTTTCTATGTTTGAGGTTTACATTATATGGTCTTACATTGTTATATTTAGGTAATCTAATGAAATTTATCATGTGAAGGTTAACTTTACAATGTGATACAGACCCATTTGATGTACAAACATACACTTACTAAGTATGGGTTACCATTCCAAATCTAGTATTACCGTTTTGAATTATCAACTTACCCTTTTAAAGACTATTATTTTCCTTCCAACGTCTAGGAATACCATTTCAATGTATGGGATTACTATTATGAAGTATTATATCTCCATTTAAAGGTAAAATATTATACTTCCAAAGTCTCGTAACACTTTTTTGATGTTAAGGATTACCCTTTAAAACTCTAAAATTACTCTCCAAATGTCATACATTACTCTTATATTGTATTGTATTAACCTTAAAAAGCCACACATTTTCCAATTTTCAGATAGATGATTACTCTTAAATTGATATAAGGGATTAGTATAAATTTTCTACTAGATATTTAAATATGTGAGGTTATTTCCATACAACTTCATAAAATATTCAGTCATATTCATATGCTTCCTAAAACATTTCACGTAATATAATTTAAATTTTACCACATTATTATGGTTATAATTTTTGAATTGAAACTAAAATAAAACAAAATTGATATATCTACTTCAACACCTCCATTAATTAATCCCTAATAAAATAAAAAATAATATAGAAATAATATATAATTTCATTTAACTATAAACTCACCTTGTGATATAAACAATATGTACTAATAAAAATCTTTATTAATATCTAAGAATTTTATAAAATCAAATATTTTTCACAAAAAATAAATTATAGTTATCCAAGAATATTAAATTTTAAAAGAATATTAATAAAATGTATTATCCTAATGTCTATGAGAAGAGAAATAGAAATTGATACAATGAATAAGAACAAACAATATATGTATCAAATAACAAGAATAATCTAAATTGATTTGTTAATCATATAAGTTTAATTGAAGTAGACAATGAATCAGAATATTAAGAAAACTTTTGATACTCTATGTTGCCAATAAAGGAAACACTATGAAACAATGAAGAATATGATGATTTGGGAAACTCTTAAATTCATTATGTTCTTATGATTTTTTATTTAATGTCTATATTCATAAAGAATAATATAACAGAATCCAATAATTAATTTTTAAAAAAATTACTCTTGAATAGTATTTTTTCATTATATGAAATACCTCTATTAAAATGGGTAGAGGTTGATCCATTACATTACCCAAAGGATAATGGGGATTAGAAGCCCAGAATTTGGGGCCTTTAGGCCCCAATTTCACAGAAATTTCTATTCTGTGAATAATATTTATTTTTTACATGTTATCCAATACTACCTTTTATAGTACCTATAATGTTATAGTGTATACTACAGTACCTCGAAATTTCTATAGTGTCATCCACAACAACTACAATACTACTATAGGATCCTTTTAATAATGCCTCTATAGTTCTTTCACTCCATGGGATTTGAACAAGTAACATTGCATTTAATAATATGTGGTTCTTAACACTAATTAATACCCCAACTACACCAAGGATTCATTTGGAGAAATATACATGTGTTTGTCAATTTATAGATACAAAAGATACTTCAAAATGTTATACTATATTAACCTCATCAAAGAATATATATGAGGAATGATATCTATTTGTTTTTATTTGGTGACATCTATGGAAGCTTGGAGACCTTCTTTAGTAGTGGGTGATTTTGTTTTCCGAATAGGTGTGTGATATTATAAATAACCCATGAGAGGATTTATATATTAACCTATGTAATATATTGAAAACTCACTTATATAATATGGTGAATGGGTAAAGGATAAACCATTCCCTATTGTAATTCTTTTTAATATATCATATAATTTATGACCTATTATAATAAGAAAATAAAATAATGAGTAAGTTTCTAGTTATTGGGATAAACATTGTATTAACACAGAGAGTTATTTTCTATATTACATTATTATTTTCATATGGATGTTTTGTATTAGGTAAGGGATAAATATAATCATTTATAACTTAATGGGTAATAGATTCTCAAATAATAATTGTGGTAAAAGGTTTAAAATAATAATTTGAATTTTTAATAGTTGATCACACAAGATTCACACCCCTTAGGTGTCTATATTGGATCTTATGCGAATTATATTTTCCTTTCAACCCAAAACCCTTCCCTGTAATTATAACATTATTTAATGTTCTTCTTCATTTAATAATGAAAAAAAAATACTTTCCATCAAATAGTCCCCTAATATGAGGGTATATAAAGCCTCCGCATCATCATGATATTCTCCCAAAAATCTATTTTTCATATGTAGGTTAAAATTAATAGTATTAGGAATAACAACTATATGTGAACATCCCACTACCTTGAATTCCCTTCCACTTTAAAAGGGAATTATATGTTATTAAAATACCATATCATTTCACCCCATATATTTGACAAATATCACAAATTTATACCGTGATTGGGTGTTTCACCGATACATTTTACTAAACCCATGATATGAAGCACTAAAAACAATCACTAAAGGAAATAAATAAATCACTTCCCAAAGGTTATACTAAACATATACTTTAACCCAAAACCATATAGTGGATCCAAAAAAACAATTTACACATAAATTTATTATGAATCTTGTAACACTACAATACATTTTATATAATACCAAAAAACAAAATCCTTATATTGTCCTAACATGGTTGTGAAAAATATAAACCTAATATGAACATAAAATCTGCCCTTATTATATACATTCACTATTTGATGATTGACACTATTAAACAATTGAAATACATATAATGTTTTAAAACTCCATATCCAAATTAGTCTTCTTGATGTGAAATATTTAAAAATTTTCTCCAATTAACATTTGGTATATTTATAAAACCTTTCAACAATATAATAATAATTATTTAGACCTATATTTTCATTCACAACCAGACATTACTATAATATCAAAAGATATAACTATATGGGATAGAAAATTGCCACAATTTTATAAACACTGACCCAATTGTTGAACTAATAATCTATCACATTCACAAACAATTTCATCATATTAGAAAAAAAATCAAAAAACTGAATTCACACTCTCAATGGACCACATATATATAAATCTTGTAATTTTTCCCACACTAGCTAAGACTCAAAAATAATAAGGCCACAACCATTAAACATTTCAATACATCTTTAACCATCAATGAAAAACTCTTAAATCCATATATATGTTATCATTCTAACAAAACATCTTACATATTATCAATAAGTCAAAATAAATATCTAAACGTATATAAATTGAACAACCAACCAAAGAACTATGAAAAAATTTACAGAAAAATCAATAATTATTTATTCACAAATATAAATAATCACCAATAATTTAGGTCTTGATACTCCAAAACATGTATAATAACTAAACTATTTATAAATATAACATCAACTAAAACCTAGAAACAATTATCCACCTATGTCCTATAACACAATTGGTTCACAATTCCATTCATGTTCTAAACACAGTTAAAATATCATACTTCAAAGATTCAAAAAAATATACCACTACAGCCACCCGACAATCAAGGAAGAGGCAATCAATAATATCCAAAATATCCCTATTATAAGGCATGAAAAAAAATAATTTTTCATTTCAACTATTCCTTAAAAAAATTTAAAATAAAATTAACAAAAATATCATAACTACACAGTACTAGCATGAGCTACTATATGTTTCCCAAAAATCATATATAGATCAATAAATAAAAATTAAACAAGAAAAAATAATGATTCTAAAACTTCCCTGTAGGGACCAAAAAATAGATAACATAATCTAACTAAGAATATGACATGATATTTTTATAATTTAAATATAAACCATGTCTCGGTCTTCATTTTTCTTCAATCCTAGACTAATCCCTCCATCTCCCATGGAGTATCTTCCCTCAATTAGTTAGTTAATATCTCTATACTATCAATATAACATGGATAAACTATATAATAATTCATACAATCAATCCAAGGCAGAAACATAGATTACCATAATCCTAACCACCCTATATAATGGAAAATCATTATTGTGTAAATAGAATTACATATAAATATTATTTATACCATTTACACAGGAATAATTATCAAGAATGGCCACCGTATTCATAAAAAAATATTTTTTTTTCTAAAAACAACATTTTTTTAAATCATAATTTTCTTAATGATGTTTGCCTAAAATTTTCAATGCCTCTCAAAATCAGGGAAAAATAAATTGAAAAACCCATTTTAATTTTAAATTTTTTGTTCTACCATTTATGAAATCAAACAATTTCCATCCTTTTAATGTTTAAATAAAATTCCCTCTTTGCTTTCAACAAAACCCCCAACTTTGAAATAATAAATAATTTTTTAAAATATATCATTTATAATAACACACAATGAAGAGTAACTATTTTTTTAGAAAACTAATTCGTAAGAATATAAACTCGCCGCACTAGTTTCACAAAACTCTTCTAAATTATAAAATTTAAATTCTAAATCTTTTGAAACCACAAAATATTTTTAGAAATCTACGATGAAATAATTTTGACCTTTCTAAAAATAATATCCCCCTATAAATGTAATTTGGGTCACATACCTATTTTTTCGTAAATAAAAATTCACCACCACAACTATTTTTGGAATCCAATAATATTCACTGAAAATAAAAAAATATCATCTTTACAAAAAAAGACCAAATTAGCCAAAACATTGAAAACCGCTCTTTGTTTCCCAACTGTTCAAGTATCGTTAAGAATAATTTTAAATATCCAAGAACCCAAATGAAATTTAGTTATAACCATTTGGAATAATATTTTAACCCATTAAAACCCATGTAAAAACTAAAAACTCATATGGATATTCCTTTCCCACATCATAATTAACTATTAAAAAAAACTCATTTGAAAATATATAACTCATTTTATTTTGAGAACGTAGCCTACCATACAAAATTTGAACACCAAAGTAGCAATAGAAAACAAAATAATTATTTTCTATAATACTATTTTGTTTATAACCTTATTTTTCTTATTAAAATACAATTAATTGTTTTATATAACCTGAAGTAATATTCAAAAATAATAATAAAAATGAAAAAAATAAATTATATTCAACCCTTAAAATGGACAACCAAAATATGCCCAATTATATTTCTAGTAAATAAACTATTTATCAATATCAATATCGTACTCTATTTAATTATAAACTATTCAATTTACGTAAAATTTTATTTACTCCAAACATTAACCCATAGGGACAAATATGAAAATTTATGATAATCTATAGTGAAATTCAAACTCATATAAATCATTCTAAGAAAACTGAAACTAAACTATCCTAACCAATTTCAATATATCAATTAAACTTTTTTAGAAATGATTTTATATGTAAATTTATTTCAATTATTTATCATAATACAAAAACTATCAATATCCCATATCATATTATTTTCCTTGTTTGACATTTAACTTTAATTAAATAACCCATTTCTTTGGAAAATTACATGTTCAATAATTAATATAACATATCAAAAATTACATAAATTAAAATTTATATCATAAATTATCTATTATGATACTACATGAAACTTGAGACTAATATTCCTTATCACTCTCTAATAACAAAGAGACCTCACTGGGGAAAAACCCAAAATTGACATATCCCAATTCAAATGATATTCAACATTTGTAATCCTCCTTCAAAACATATGTACTAATATAATGACATTAATCATGATTTTTCAAATTTACCTTTTGATTATTGACATGTATTATCTCCATTCATACTCAATGTTGAAATAAAAAATGCAATACCATTTATAACATCCCATCTATATTTTCATACTCGAACCCAACCATTAGCTAAATCAAAATGTGAAGAGGCTTATGGTGCAATAAATTAAGCACCAATGACTTAGTAAAAAAGGTTAAACACAAACCCTAAACCATTGATAATGATATATAAATCCACATGAAAACAATGCCCTTATAAAGTAGTATAAAATTAAATATAATGAATATAATGCATCCAGAATAATATAATTACAAAAATACAATAAAATCCATTGAAAACATAAATCTGTATAAACAATTAGCCAAATAGAAATGGAAGAACATTGAATAGTATCTACTAGTCTTCCTCTATTATTATTTCCCATCTATTGAGAAAATTATCCCCACAAACCATGACGCAAGGTACAATATCATTAGATCCACCAAGATGAAGATATAGGGGGTGAGTACGAGGGCCACAAGGATATCCCAATGACATCCCATGTACCGCATGAATACTAAAGTATAACAATATAAAAACATATTTTATTAAATATACTCCAATACCATTATGTTTATAAAAAATATTATATAATTTCATATTTAAACCATAAAAAATCAGTCCAATGAAATTCACTTTTCATGAATATAAATAATATAACTTCATTATATGTAAATTATTCTATTACATCCAACAATAATAAGAAATTACAAAACATTACACTATTTCCATATGATTATTCCCACAACCTTTCCATTAACCTAAACAAAAATGAATGATTGAAATATAATAAATAACCAAAAACATAATAGTAACTCCTACTCATGTGTTGATTTACTACCCATAAATTTTCTAATATCCCATCTAAATCCATGATGCCCCAAACATAATAAAAAAAATTTGTTCCTTATCAACAATATTAAGGAAGAAAAAACTGTATATAAATTCACATCATCATTCTAAATCATGTTATGTCATAGACACAAATGTAGTATTTGAAAATCCTATCTAATTACTCACCCAAACCACACGATTAATATCACCATGAATTCAATAGACATTAAACTCAATGAATTTAATCAACAAAAAAATACACTAAATTCATTGAAATAATTCAATAACAAATTAATTTAAACCAAAAAATTTCAATTCCATATATTTTTAGAAAACACACCCACACCAAGAAATCAAATGATTCTATTTTCACCAAACCAATTAATATTAAATACATTTTATTATTACAATAAAATAAAATAAAAAATTATCTTATTTCAACAAAATAAAAAACTAAATTCAAAAATCACATTTAGTTAAAATGTATTCTTTATAAAATAATGTTTTGGATAAGAAAACTACCCTGAATCAATTCCAGAAAACTATTTCCATCATATTCTTTCATCCACAACCTTATTTTATTGAAAACCAAAAAACCCCCAATGTACAAAATTAACTTTTATAGAAAATTCTCATAGACTATCTATTTTCAATGAAATACTTACCTCATCTTCAATAGATATCAATATTTCTCCCAATATTGTGTCGAATCTTCATCTATATTTTGTATTTATTATATGAATTAATGTCCCATTTCAGGGAGTCTTTCTTTATTATATAGAGAAATAATTACACAAAAATCCCATGATCCAACCATGCACATTAGAGAATGTCTAGAAAATGATTAGTATAAGAAGAGGGAAGATATTTCATTAATATATATATATATATATATATATTAAGAGAAACAAATTAATAAAGGATAATATAAAATCATCCTTAAACCCTATATCTTGAGTTGGGAATGAAATGATGTAGGAAATTGGGGTTTTAGTTAAAAATTATTATCATGGATACAATAAAAATTGTTTTGGTCACATTAAATGGTATATTTAATTATATTGGTAAGTGTACAACCTTTATTAACTCAAAAATAAACACACAATTTTCCCTTCATTAATCGATCAAAATACCATCAAGATTAATAGAGAATCATTAATATAGTGTTGGGGTGGATTAGTGACATAAATTTTGTTTCCAATTTCCACTTGAAATAACCTTCACCACATATTAAAGTGATAGTTATATTCAGTGTCACACAGAACAACACACATTCACTATATGTACAATATTTTTATTTCATACACACCTCAAAATTATATGGGTAATCCTTGGTATGTTCCAAATTCACCTCAGATCATATCATCCCCTAGTGAAAACATCAGGATTATAATGATCATGTTTTATGGTTAAATTTATGTTATATAAAATTCTCATGACTATGTAGGATGTTCATCCCACATAGGTACAATGGAAGAAATTATTTTAATAGTAAAAGTGTCTTTTACTATATGAGACTACCATCAAGAAGTCACAATGATATATCCTTTTATTTTTCTTGTTTTACAGAGACAACAATAATTGTTTTATTCTATCATTTACTCCTCTCTTTTTTGATTCTATATTTATATATCTTTTCATTGTATATTATCATCTAATAATATTTTCTTATCACTAAAAACAATATATATCCTAGAAGCATCAATTTACCTCTTTAAATTTGAATTTAAAAATAATAATATAGAAAAAAATTATTTTCTCTAACCACACTCAAAATCTTCTTGTTATTTTTCTTCCCACTTTATTCTCCTTATTTTTTTTCAGACAATTTTTTTTCTTATGTGTATCATAGTACAATTTAATGAAATTATAAATAGTGAAACATTTAACCTTAACTATATGATCCATATTATTCCTTCACAATGTAAAAAACTCCATCACCACAGGAACAATATTTTACCATATCTCAATTC
Source organism: Viscum album (assembly GCA_963277665.1). Classification (NCBI taxonomy): domain Eukaryota; kingdom Viridiplantae; phylum Streptophyta; class Magnoliopsida; order Santalales; family Viscaceae; genus Viscum; species Viscum album. The sequence goes on along the minus strand of OY728164.1, from coordinate 1,402,557,231 downwards.
ATAACACCTCTTTTGGGAATTTAAATAAATGAAAGATTAGATACATTATATTCTAATTTAATTTACTAAGCATAATTATTTTGAAATTTCCACTCTTTTAAAATATCATAATATTTATATTCTTAAAAGAATATTATATTATGATATTCAAATATCGTGTGGAATGAATCTTAAAAATGTCAGATATATTACACTCTAAGAATATCATTCATATTTATAGAATATTTCAGGTCTCCAATATTATTTGATTACTGAATATTATACATAGTTTTTTAGACAACTTAAATAACATATAATGATTGAATATGTTATAAAAATCTAATATCATATGAAATAACAAGTGGCTTACATAGTCTATTCACTAAAGTATTATATCATAATATTTATTCCATAGACTATTCTTCCTTTAATATATAATATAATCCTCTTTCTATCCATGTAATGATATTTTGGTTCACATTGATTACTTTCAAAAAAAATTGGAACAATAACAATATACTGTATCATTGTAGTAAATTAGAAAACAAATTCTAATGTGATTTTTAATTCACTTCATTCAACTTATTTTCTATTCTCAACCCTTTATAGAATTTATTTTTGTGGAATTTCTGTAGAAAATAATTTTGATTCCTCTATGAAATTTTTTTTACAATACCCTACATATAATTTTAATGAAAAATTTACAAATTCAAAAATATCACATTTATATAATCATTGATATTTTTAAAAAATATATATTTATAATGATAAATCATTACAAATACTTCAATAATTTTTCAAAAAACTACACCATCTACTTAAAAAATAATTATTTTTTATACCACCTTTTAATTTTTAACGTCGATATATATGACCATAAGTTCATCATTGAACATAAAACTCATCAAATAGGTTTCAAACATGGAACACCATGATATTCAATTAATGTTAAACCCATATAGGGTATTTTTAAACATCTAATCATGACTATTATCTTCAATAAGAATGTGAAATTCCATTTTCTCAATATATACCTCTTCTTCAAACTCTCCAATGAGGAATTTTGATTTTAAATCATTTTTTAAAATATTGTTTTTACTTTTTATATAAAATTAATAAAATATTCTATTGTTAAATATTCTATAAAATAGTGTAGAGGAAATATAAAAATCAATTATTTCAAAATATTGTTTCCCTTTTTATAGATGTATTTTTTTTTCTCACAAATTTTATTTTTTTCTTTAAGTTTGTTTTAAAACACTCAATTTTATCTAATAAAATTATTTTATTAGGTATTGGGAACCAAATCCCAAGTATCATTTTATCTATCTGTTATAACTAATCATTTATGAAATTATCCGAACTTTTATACTTCAATACCTCAATCAAATGACTTCGTTGAACATGTAAAAATTCGGTGGTATGTGATATTATCCTCAATTTTCTCATATTATAAACCTAATATACTAAATATCTATTTTTTTGGACATATACTCTCTTACTTAACATTGTATGAGATTATAGATGTTACTATATATGGTGACCCAATAAATTCATATATAAATGTTGCATCATTTTAGATGAATATTCATTCCATCATAAAATAATATATGAACCATAACCATAATGTTTATTTCCTTTGGACACTAGATAAATTGTTTACTTATTTCATGAATGATAATTAATATATCCAGAAACATTTATCTCATATATAACCATTCTTAAACATACCCTACTTGAAACCATTATTCGTATCCTTTGAAAATAGTAATATGAGAAAGGGTTATCTCATATGGTCAGTAAGGGTAAATATAAGATATATTTATTAGTGATAACAGGTGACTATAATGTAAGAATAAGGTTATTAGAAAATAATCCTAACATATTAATTTAATACCTATGTATTAAAATAACATTAATTATGAGTAATTGTATAATCTTTTTTCATAACAAAATAAATTATTTATAAGAGAATAGAATGACTAATGATCAATCATGAGACATAATAATATATCACAAGAATAAGAAATAATTTTTTGGCTCAAAAATAATTAGAAAAAACCAAACCCTTAGTCACAGACTTGTACCAATACTATTATAATAGATAAATTACCATAGTGGATTGGGTTCACTCCAAATTCTGTCATCTAGTTATTCAAGTTTCACTACTAAGCCTATCATAGTAAATAGAGTCCCTTTATGATTTGGGTTCACTCTTAATTCCAATTCATATTATCGCAGGGTATTTCAATATTTTTCAAATGCATGGAGGGATATATTATACTATTCCAACAAGACACAAAATGAAAACCATATGTGATTTTGCGACAATATCATAAAAATATTCATAATTTTATGATATAAAAAAATATGAAAAAGAAACAAGTTTCATATTTATTTCATTATAAAATAATTAACTCTTGGGAAAGAAATGAGTTTTATACAATCATCCTTAAACCATCATCATCATAAAAGATCCATGGAAAGGAGGTGGATTGTTTCATAAGATCATATCCCCAGTGAAGAATATAAATCATAAAAGGATGTTGAAAAAGACGTAAAATCTATTGTATATAAATTTTCAATTACACATTTAAAATAAAGTTAAAACATCAATCTCATTTAGAGAATTTTAAAATATAAAATTCATTAAGAATTATGAATATTTTTTTAATTTGTAAAACCATTAAAACATGAAAATTAATTTATATTAATAATCAATTACATGATAGAGGGAAAAAAATCATGTCTTATATGTTAAAAAAATATTTTTTATAAATCTTTAAAAATTCAAAAGTGAGTCATAAAAAATGATCATTAAAATATATTATTTTGAATAATTTGTAAAAAAATCAATGGGGGAAAAATAAACTTCCTAAAAAATTAATAAATATATAAGAAAAACCATAATAAAAATTAAAAACCTTGACATATAAGATAAATATTACAATCTCCAAAAGAATAAATATGTTTGGTTTTTCTTTTAAAAAATATCTCCATATTTTTAGTTTTAAAATAGATAAATGGTACTAATAAATATAAACAAAATAAGTAAATATAGTATAATAAAAAAATATTTTTTTAAAAAGATAATTATTATATAATATTCCTTAATTTAAATTTAACCAATATAATATTTAGAATAAATTATTTTGTTTCATAACCCCTTTCATCTAGTCTATTCTTGCATCATAAACATTAATAAATTCTATTATTTGGGCATATTAAATTAAAAATCAACTAAAATATTATTATAGTAGAATATTGGAAAGAAATAAAACTAATGTTCACATATGAGTAATTGAGAGAGTATTTGGGTTGTGTTTGGGTGAGCTAAAGGTCTCAACTAGTGTGAAGAAGTGAAGAGACGAGGAGCCATTTTATTAGCAAGGTTTTTGAAAATCATGATGACATTAAGAATATTAATATATAATAGATTCATTAGCTTGGGAAATTGGATCCAAATATCCAAATATTCAATGGTAATAAGGGTAAAGTTTATAAAAAATCAACTTATCAAATTAAAGTAGGCATTTTATGATATTGTAATCCTGATATCATATGGGAATCCCTATTTTAATAGTTTTAACACATTCCATGGAAAAATAATGTCTACAATGTAAAAAATTCATGATGGATAAAAAATAATATTAAATTTTTATATAATATTATTTATTATGATTCCAAATATGGGATCTGTTTTACAATATTGAATGCCTCGATGTAATGGAACCCATTTATAATTTCAACGCACAAATCATATAAAAACCATTTATAGAGACAATGATTTTTTAACCATAAAAATTATTCCATTATCATTATAATAATTATAATAAAAATTAGATTAATAATAATATATTTTATGAAATAAATCATATATACCAAATACATTAAAACCATTAAAATATCTTAATTTATTTAATTTATAATTATAAAAATACTTTCCGTATATAAAAATTTCAATGATATTCTCTTCAATTCTATCCAATTTACAGACAATTTATGAATGATAATTCATTTTATTTAAAATTAAGTAATTTTATATTTCATCAATATCACAATTTATTTATGATCAAAATAAAAACTATAGAAAAAAATATTCATAAATGTATATTAAAAAAAATTATATTATTTTTAACATTTAATTATATTTTTATTAACTAGGAATTGATGAAAACATTTTAATTAATTAAAAAATGTTTACATATTTTATATAATATAGTTCTTCTTTTTAATACCCACATATCCAATGCTTGGGAAATAAAAATAAAATTTAATAATAATATTTTAATCACATATCATTGTTAATTTACGATCAAGGGAATAAATAATTACTTAAAAATTGAATTAAAAAAAGAAATAAATATTAAAAATTATTCCGGTTTTACATTATTTTCCCTTATAAGAATTTCACACTTATAATTCATCCACTGTACTATAAAAAACAACGATAATTCTACCACATCACATCCTCAGTTACCCGATAGTTTTTTATATGTTCATTGTTTCACCAAAGAATTTTTATCAGATGAGTGGTATTATTAAGAACCAAATTTTATTTTTAGTAAATAATCTAAATGGTATTTTCCTCATAATAAATATCATTACCCAACAGTACAAGATTTTATTTTAGTGTATGTCAAGGATCTGATATGTACTTATTTAAAAGTGATATATATTACAAATTAATAAGTTTAGAGTGGTTTGGTTGACGAACTAAGAGATAATTTAAAATCTTTATATGATCTAGAATATTGAAGGGACCAATATATCTTGGGATAATATGTCAATTTTTTTTTCAGAATCTCATAACCTTCTTCAATAGATATATTAAAATTAATACATTTTCCCCATTTTTGAACACTAGATATCACTAATGATTGTCAGCATAACTTTTCCATTGACTCTATGATTTTTGGGTTTGATAATGAATGTATATAACCTTATCTGATACTTTCTCAGATATCTCATTTCCCAATAACATTATTTCTCTAACTTAATCTCAACATGTTAGTATCTTTCAGTTCTTTCCATACATGTCTTCCTAATAACCCATCTATATGTTCAAGGGAAATCTAAATCTTGAAGAAAAAGCACCAAGAAGACAGTGTATACCCCAACAAACAATTGAGATACTTATATAAAGTTATCAATATTCCATTACATGATTTAATGATCCCCTTATATATAAAATAAATCTACTTATGATATATAGTAACAATGTTCAAATATGTATTCAATATATATTGAAGTGTTCTCTAGAATTTATAGGGAAACCTCAAATCATAATTATATACAATATGAAGTTCTACCACAAAAAAACATAAAAAATTTATAATGTTTATAGAGTAAAGATTATGAAGATATAAATAGTTCATGATAATAATTAAATTTTATATCATTTTATTATGATATATTATTACCCAAAACAATTATTTAACTATGATGTTTTGGGGATCCTAATGATGAAATCCAATGTAATTTTTCCCTATTTTCATTATTTAATGGATAATGGTTATTACATCACTTTATAAATCTATCTCTCATCTATAACTTGATTTAATATTAGGCATTAAGATTACAACTTTGTTCCAAGATCAAATAATTCCATCATAATCACGGTTGAACTAAAGAACATTCCCCGCCATAATCTATAGTTCCACATCCTATTTCTACACCACTTTAATTTTCACATGGATGGTTATTTTAACATTATTATAATAAATATAAGATATTTACCCTTTCTTCATGATGCCAAGATATATATTTTTTAAATCCATTAGTATTTTATCAATTTTAATTCAGATCGTGGGAAAAAAGGCATGGTCCTTTTGACATTGAGCCTCAACCACTTTGTTTCTTTCTCAGGGTGGTAGTGTATTATGAAGCCCTAATAATTAATAATGTATTACAATATCATTTTACTCATTTTCTATGATTTATATATGAATATATACATTAATATTTCAATCAATTTACAAATTAAAAATGTTTACATAATGATTATGACTCCATGTATTCATTGTAAAAAAAATTCTACAAAATCTAAATCCTGATTCAACCACTTTAACTCATAAAATTTTAAAATTTCACCCTGCCTCAGTTTATCACAAAATCAACGGTGCTTGTAAAATATATGTAAAAACACTAATATAATAAAAAAATAAAAACTATAAATGAAAAATATAATTTCTACATTGAAATCACATTTCATTTATACAAAGTCATGCAATCATAAGTGATAACAATTTATTTTAAAATAAATTATTAAAAATTTAATAGAAAAAAAAAACAAAAAGTGACATGAAAGTGAAAAATTATATTCATTCATTAAATGTTATAAAAAAATCATTTAATATATTATAATAATATTTGTAGGAGTAACTTTAAAAGATGTTTTTAAACAAAATTGCCTTATGAATATTGTATTTTTAATTAAAATAATCAATTTTGTCTATCAATTTTAAATCAATATAAAACAAGTCGAAATACCACATAAGTTAATCAAAAACCATTTCACACATAACCTTACCATCACATAAGAAATGAAAATAACGTTTCACGCAATGAATAAAAATTGAGTTAAAAAATCTAGTACAAAATCCCATTTTAAAAAACATGAAAAGGGAAAATAGAGTTTATTTTTTTATTTTTAAAAACATTAATAACTATAAAGGAATTTTACATGAAAATATTTTTCATGGTGGAAGATAAGTTGTTGATGTTGTATACGGTAATCAGCAAGCATTCCACATGTCATTTATAAATAAAGTAAAATCTTTAATATAGAAAATATAAAAAAACATTTTTAAATACTTTTAATGAAATTAAAAATATAAATAAAATGTAATTTATATTAATTTTATATCCATATTAATAAATATGTAATAAAATATCAATAATATTGACATTATGAAATTTTGTTGATAAATAATTATTTAAACATTCTTGTTGTCATATACCACTATTAACATTTAAATCATAATATCCAATAAATATTACATTTATAATAATGTTAAATTAAATATTACAATTAAAATGTGGATATAAAATTCCATATGATCTGAATATACACCTTATAAAATAATAAAGGTTCATATAACTAATAAGTTTCTCAATGAAAGCTGATTGAGATGAAATCCCTTACCTTGAGTCTGACTCGTCACATAAAATCCTTATATTCCCAAATAATAGAAATATGTTAATTATTTAATTTCATTATAATCTTTTAAAATTTTATTATTTCGTTAAAAACATTTATTTCCATGTGATAATAATTACGTAATTATTTATGTTCACATTAGATGTTTTGACAATATTCGGTACATGCGTCCAAAAAGACATCAGTAAGTCAAATACGGTTGAATAGGTCATTAATACATCATATCTATAATAATATTCATCTAACAATAATCATAATTATAAATTATTCAGAATTTTAAATGGATTTATTCAATATGGTTATAAGAATTCACTACGTTACAATCATGGAGACAATATACTCTACGTACACATGAGTAAAATTTTCATTTTTAAACATTCATTATGGGAAGAAGGTAAAGTATTAACTTTTATTTCCATAAATAAAAAAAATTATTACTTTTTTTTATAATTTAAATAAACTTATCCATATATCATCTATGTGACATGGGGATGAAAAACGATCACATCGCTTCATGGAAGTGATAGTTAACTTATACTCATGAATGATGTTATTATTTTTCTGTTCATGGAATAGTAATAAATATAATAATATTTTTAATTTTTATTATGGTAAATATTTCATATATATTTTATAAGATTATTAATTAAATCAATATAACCAACATTGAAAGACAGTGATGAAAAAAGATTATATATGTTCGTTGAGATGGTAGGTCCCACGTAAGAACAAATGAATAATTTCGTTTTCTATTTGCTATAAAATGTGATGTCTATAGGTGATGATTTTAACATAATAAAATCTATTTATATGGATAGTAATGGATTTATTATTTCATCATGGTTGAATAATATTTCAATGAAGTGGATGATGAAACAAAACAAGAAATGCATAATTTAAAATGATGACTTTTCTTAGGGTGATCTCCTTTGATAAACACCTTAACATCACTATAGTGGTTGTTATACTTAAATTAAGATCTCTAGAATGTGAGGAGGGAGTATAGGAAGGTATATGTTTATTCATGGACGAAATATATTCATCCAATAAAAATTAAATATGTTTTGACAATTTTTTAGCACTTTCATTTTGTTTTAACCCTTATTAGTCCCTGTCATGATATCAAGTAATTTACACTTTTAGGGTATGTATGATAACTAAAAAAATTCCAAACAACCCAAAAAATGATTCATTATTATTATTTTTATACTTAACTCTATAAATTTTATGAATTTTGTATTTTTATTACTTTTATATTATATAATGAAATATTAATTATTTTAAAATATTATTAACGTAATTTTTGACACTTTTAATTATATGACTTTTAAAAATTATAATAACAACACGATATTTTATAATAAAACTATATTAACTCATCCATAACATTTCAAATTATTCAGTGAAATTATTTTTTGACATAAATGATTTATAGTTATTTTATATTTTAATATTATTAATATCATTTCTTTGATTCTTTTATTTATTAAGAAATTATTGAATCACCATTATGTAACAATATAATTAAATTATTTATTTCCAAGAAATTATAAATAAATTAACATGATATAGATAGTAATTTAATATTTAAAAATACTATTTATACTCAAACATGTCTCTTATATAAATAAATATTAAAAAGATTTCACTTGTTAACAATAAAATAATGACAAAAATGACATTCCATTGACTGTAAAATTATAATGGTTATATTATAATCTAAAATGACAGAAATGGTCTCATAACTGATTATTTAATTATTATGTATGTACAGTACTCATAAATAGAATTATGACAACTATTTGGGTAATTTTATAATATTTATAATATTATTTCTACCCTTTATAACCATAATTACCCTTAAATGTGGTCATAAAAAATACTAAATTTACTGTTTATAATGTCAAAAAATGAAAGGGAATTTTTTTATAATTTGTACCCATTGATTCCAAATATGGAATCCATTTTTAAAAATATAAAACAAATAAGTTTCATTATCTAAATTACAATTAATCTTATTGATGGAACGAGAATTTATTTAGAAGTAAAAACCATCAGAAGATTGAACTGTTTTTATATCCAATTTCAATGTGAAATAGATAAAATGGAATATATTGTATTAAATGATAATAAATTAAATTAATTATAAATTAAAATAAACCAAAAATATAATTTAACACTACTGATTATTTTGATGAAAATGTTGTTTTCAATTAAAATATTGTATTTTTTTCACTCTTCATAAAAAAAGAAAATTATTTATAAAAACACCAACAATTAAACCAAATTAATTTTTTTACTCATATTTCAAGGATTAAGATTATTTTTTTAAATATAATTTATAAATTGAAAAAAAAATTAAAATAGGTGCACCGATAAAAAGTGATAGAACCACCTTTTGAGAAATATACTCCTTTTGTCGATAAAACTAATTTTTTCCTTATATCATATTTAAAAAATATCTAATATAAATTGTAAAAATTATATTGAAAATAATATATAAATATTTATTTTAAAAATATTAAAAAAGAGTGATTTTATTATATTATTTAAATGATTATTTTCATTTAATCAAATTTTTCAGAAAATGAATTTCCTTTTGTGAAATGGGTTTTAAACGCATTCATAATTAATTAGACACCAAAGAATTAATTATTTATTCATGTGTAAACAATATTTTCAAAATTAATTTAATAATATTCATACCCACCATTTTGACTACTAGTATATAATGGTGACATTAAAATAATAATATTTATATGTTCACTTAGGATCAATGTGGTGTATCATGTATGCTATAAAACCTGGCATTTATATTTTAGAAAGCTCAGGATATTAAAATATAGATCCTATCTCACCCATAAAGGATGAGAACAACTTATAAACATGCAAGATATACCCCAACATTATGGAAACATGGAATTCATCATGATCTTTTGGATACTGGGTATTTGTATGCCCTAGCATTCCATATAACAAGAACACTATTTAAATATTAGTAGGTGTCACCTTACTACTGCCACCCCTAAGTGTAGGCTAAAAGTGAAGATTACTATTTCTCAAAGAACTAATTCCCTATCTTGAAATAAAACTACCTTATTCCACATATTCATCCTCCCAAAAAATATATATAGTGTTGAGGGAATGATTCATTTCCTCATAAATGGTGGTCAATAAAAATAAATTCACTAGTGATTTTTTGGATTATAGAATGACATCCGTGAATTTCCTCATATCCATCTACAAGTCAACAGTATGAGTAATTACAAATCGCTGAAACATAGTGAAATGAACTAAATATAACATTACAGACAAACCACCATGATTTAGATGCAAAAAACTCTCTATCATGGTTTGTTATCACCATCTTAAAGAAGAAGTAATCAAAGAAGGTCATCTGTCAGTACACCGAAACCATACATTGATGATTAAAATCATGGGTAATATTATCCAAAAAATTTCTATTGTAATCATGAATAAAATGAATCAAGATTATTGAAACTCATCTATAGAGGCATATCTATATTCTCAAATATTGATAACATTGTCTCAAGCCATGAATCAACAGCCTAGGGCCACCATCCCCAATGAAGGTATACGAATGATGGTCATAGATGTCATACCTATATTATTCCTTAACAGGGTAAGGTCAAAAATTTATTTTTAAATAATGAAAAAAACATTTGAATAACTCTACAAATTGAGAATGAAGACCCATTTGCAGAATCATATGAGGTGCCTTAGGTGGAACTACTGGAGGTAATTACATTGGCTCAGTGACAACCACCATTGGAGAGTTAATGTCACCACCTTCCTACTGCTAAAACCATTGTTTTTATGTTGTTATAGTTCTATAATATACAAATTAATTCCACCATAATTATTATAAAACATATAGGATAAATGAAAATAGAAAAAGATAAGTTCATAGTCTTCCTAAAATCAGGTCACACCGCTCTGCCTTCTCCTAATGCTAGGTCTTTGGAATAATGAACATCACATAGGTAACAAGAGAAAATTTCTACTACCCACTACTAAATCGTAATTAGGGTTAACATCTCACATCATATATTTGAGGTTTTTTTATATGTAGTTTCAATTTCAAGGTATAAAGTCAAATACCCTCTACATTACATTTAGAATCCATATTTAATGGTGACCATTTCATTCAATAATGTAAATTAATTTAAGTTGTAATCATTTAAGAGAGTATAGATATCGAATTCCAATTAGATACATCACTATAAACAATTTATAAAGGCTCGTACCATTCCATTGCTAGATTTTAAAAAGAAACACAATGTTTAATAGGAAACATAATACACAACATTGAGTTTACAAAAATAACTAAATATTATTTCTTAAAATGTAACCGTTATGACCCAAACATTAAATTGGTGGGTATGAATAAGAATTCATGATTTATAAAATATATATAAAGAACCATCTCAATATTGATTTTTATAAATGATTCTAAAATCTATAATCTATACTAATCTTGGATTCTCCAAACTGACATGTCACCTTGCCAATCGACCACGTCACCTCTAAATGTCGAAACCTCTTTCACATTTTGGTCATCCCACAACGGGGTCCGCTTATTCCCCATGATTCCTCAAACCCTCCATCCAGTTTAGGGTTTCTTCGGTCCATACATTTTCTTTGAAGATCAAGAAATCTTCTTCTAGTATCCTTTGTCCACAACCGGAAGTTAGTCCATGAGCTTCATCCTTCCACCACACGTCCAAAATCTGTCGACGAAGAATATAGTATCATTTGTCTTTCTCTAGGTTTTTCAATTGACTACTCTTACAAACATTTTTCTTCTCATATATCTTCTTTAAGATCACATTATACTTCCAATCTTATGTCAGTCTTATTGTATCCGAGCATCGGTAATCATCATCGAGTCCACTATCGATTTTTCTGCATCTAAATGTTTGCATTTTTTCAATCTCTATGATCCAATTGGACCAACCTCCTCACCTTTAGTATGGCATGATTGGTCAACATGCACATAGAATTTCCAACTCTTCATACCCAGTGACAGCCATTGAGTGATTCTGCTCATGTATCAATCTGCCAGAAGTTCATAGACTATATATCCCTCAGTGTTCTACTACAGAAGCTAACTATCAAATTATCTCCATAGACTACAAAACCAACTCATCTTTAACACCAGGATACTACACTATCTCATAAAACTACTTATACAGTTGTATGAAAATACTACTATAAACTATCACCTCCATTTTTCTCCACCTCAACCTCTTTCATTCTTCTATAAAAACCCATGTTTGGATTATTCTTTGAAAATTTGTCCTCAAAAAAGGTAATATTGGTTGTTCAAAATTTTGTTCTGTATGATATAAAATTATACAGAGAAGATCAGCTTATTTTTTCATCATTCTTCATATTTTTCATAATAAACTGGTATGTAGATTGATTTCTCTTTCAACAAGGAATGACTCTTATCCATTTTCAATTTTCTCTTAGAAGATATGGGAGAACTCCACCAATATTTACATTGTTCTTGGTTTTATATGTAAAATCATCTGTCAACATACCATGAATTTAACCTTTTTCTGGTTTCTAATATATGGATTCTATTGATTTTGTGAGATGGGTTTTCATATAGAATAATTTTTTGAATGGGAATGTTATGTTTCACTTGAAATTTGTTCTAAATAAAGTTGAACTACATTCCATGTTATCTTTTTCAAAATAACAAAAAGAATATTTTCTGATATTTTCATCTCTATATTTGATTGATTTAATATTGTCGTTCATGTTTGGGAAAGTGAAATGGCTCTTTGATTAGCTATTTGAATTCATGGTCAGTACTGTAATCCTCTTATTGTCTTCCTTTCATTATCTTCAAGTAGGAAAGACATCATTGAATGATGATTATGAAACTTAAGGCTGTATTGATTGTAGGTCTATCTAATATCTACTTGTATTGATGTTGAATTGTTACACCATTTGATTTAAACTCAAATTCCATTTATTAATTTATAAATATGAAATATATATTGTGTTATAGGAATCTTTGGGGATTATTGCGATTTGAAATTAAATTTCCATATTCCTATTTCAAGTAAAACAAATCATTTTTTATATCTCAAAATATTATACAGCTCGCAGGACTAGTTAAATTTTTAAACTAGAGTAGAAATGGTAAATTTCACTCACATTATGTTTTTAAACATATATTTTATATTATAAATTCCAATTCAACTCCTAATATCATGTTAATGATGCACTATGTGGTTGGTAAAATGTATTATGTTACTAAGGAAATGTTTCCCACTACGGGTGTGTGTGACTACATCAATATTTGTTTGATACATTATTCTGCATATTCTAGGAAATTAGTGTTCCATGTGCTTTTAGATATGTATATTTGTTTCAAATGTTGTTTATTTTTAATGCATGCAGTACTATTTTTGAGGGATATATTGTTTTGTGAGATTCGTTAAGTTTGAGATGCAACCAGGTCCAGACATTAATCTTAGAATCAGGCCATATGTCTGTGCCCAATGGAATTTTTGCTAATTTTGAAGGTTTTTAGTATATATAATATATTAATATGTTCAAATTCAAAAACATTAATTTTTTTTATTTCATTAAAAATTACAGGGGTCTCCCTATTTGGATGAAATATGATCAAGGATCAGTTTTAGAACTAATAATGATCCTTTCATGGTTAGTTTTTCAACATATAATGGTCCATTCATGAAATTCTTCAATAATCGGTTTTCATTGTGCATAATTTTTTTCACAATTTTGCAATCATTGTGTATATTGATATTTTTTGGTCATTTAACAAAAATTTCTAGATTTTTATGATTTTTAATATTAATATTCTGTATACCTTCATTAATGGAAATTCGAAACCCCAGAGTTTTCTTTGCTCTACTCCAATAATCACCCAACAACTAGAACACTCTCCAGGTGTATTATATTTTCCTCACAAAATATATATGCCATCAGATGTTAATTATTCTCATTTGGATAATTATTTACTAAATATGGGTTGGTAGTAAATTCCATCATCATTTATTTGTTAGAAAGGAACATTCATGAGGGGTTCACTTCATAACAATGTTGAGAATTGGAGAAATGAATAATGGAATTTCTACTCTTGATGACTAGGTGATATGACTATCCCTTTTTTAATTTGAGGTTGAATCCAGAACACTTTGCAAGGATCAATCTACTATGATATTTTTATAATTGGAATTCTTATACAGGGTTTATGATGTAGGGTTATGAGAGTGAGAATTGCATTGTACTGTTTAGGGCATGCTTCCATCTTTTGAGAACAAATCTTAAGTGGTTTTCTCTTTTTTGAATATCCAATGGTTAGTATAGGGAATAATTTATAGACCTTTTATAGACTATAACATGTATTATACTATATTTTTATGATAAAAATGGCATATGTTGAGCCTTTTAATGAATATGGCTAGAGAGATGAATTTAATATTTCATGTTTTGAATAAATTTACCATGTTCAATGACTTTTTCTGTTTTAATTTATGTATATCCTAAAACAATTTGGAAAAGAACAAGAAATGGTTTAATCTCTTAATAAAAACCATTTATCTCACTTATCCCACATCCCACATTGATTTTTTTATTTTATAAATGAAAAAACCCTTATTTTATTCAATGATAGTAGTTTATTTTGAACTATATATACATGAAATGATTTAATGAGTTAAGTGATCTGCATATTCCATATAAACAACCTTAATTTTAAAAATTTTCATATTGAATTAGATATATTAAACCATATACATTTTAAAAAAATTCATGTTGAACCTCATATTTAGAATTGTATATTCAATTTCCAAATTGTCAGTTATGTATTATCTATACATTATGTTGTACTATTGTTTACCGTTTTTCACTATATATGATTACTTTTGTAGCACAATTACATGTTCATATATTGGAATTTATTCTATTACATAGAATGATCCTGAGTTATCTCCTACTCTTATAAATGAAATACTACCAATAATTGACAACATGCATAGTGGAAGACATTATTGAAAAAAAATTCCGGGACAAAATTTTATAGGTATATTTCATTAATAATATAATTTTTGACATTCTATGATTAATCAACTAATCTTTAATGCATTTTTTTTAAAAATAACTTCTGTACAAATACATCTCCCATGACATACTATTGAGTTCTCTTACTCTCTATCACATGAAATACACTATTTAAATTGATATCATCTTTTTATAATGTTCTTATTCTATTACAGTATTTTTAAATTATTCATATATGTTATAGAAATTATTGGACATCTACATCACTCAAATATGAAAAAATTTATGGGGGCTACCTCCCAAAATATACAAATTGTTTTAGGGGATGGGAGATTAGAAATCATGACTTCTTACTACACTTGAATATTATATTAAAATTAACTAAATTGTTTCTTTATTTTTTATAGTGCAAAGATTCAAAAATAGGATTCATGTTCCTTGATTTGACATGTGCAGTTTTTTGTTTCAAAATGCACATATCATTGATTAATTCTCCATATATTATTATTTACAATGCATCATAATCTTTATTTATCAAGTCTAGGTTAATCACTGGATCACAATTCATGAGTCCAGCAAAAAGACATTCAAGCAGTTCTATTATGCATATTCTTTATTTTCAATATAAATAACCAATTTATTTTATCCTTGAAACATCAATGAAATAGATCTTTATGAGTTTGTTTCCACACTGACATTGGGTTTGTTATAATGTCTACAAATATTTCCTCTACTCATGTATATATTTCATATCTTCATTGACTGATATTTTATTGACATCATTGGAAATAACATTACTACATTTCTTCATGTCATTTTCATTTTCTCTATGATTAAAACATACATTTTATTTATTCTTAATTTCCAACCAGTTACCATCATATTTATACCTCAATGATTTCATTTGTAACTATTATTTGCTACTTATTCATTAATTTCATTTATCAATGTAGGAAAATATTTTGAGTGAGTTTGATGATGATGGTGATGTCCAATTTAATGTTACAATGTCATGAGAGATTTTGGAAAAAACATGCCATGCCAATGAACTGTAACCCCTTATGAAGGAAATCATAAACTAAAAGAATGAAAATAGTGATTACAATTTTTTTGGCAATATCAAGGTAATGTTAAAACCTCATTGATTTTGTTATTTTAAAAGTGAAAGATGTTAAGGAGTCAACTGCAACAATGGAATTGGATTTGCTACAAAAAATACAATTATGTCATATACTCAAGTACACGTTTTATTCATTCATTTTCTTATTTTTATTACATAATTAGAGTCAAAAATAATGATTTTTTGCTGTTCCATTTAAATTATCATTAATATACAGTAGATTTATTTATTCCAAATTGAAATTTCTTAAAAATCATTAGTTATACTCCAATTATTACAGTCATCAAAATATATGGAAATTTTTTTATTGAAGTCATTTATTTATGTACAAAAATCTATTTAATAGTCTGATACCCATGATGCAGTCCAACATATAGTTACAATGTCTCGATATGATTCAACATCAACAAGCCAAAAAAAATTGACTGACATTATGTGGAAAATTTTCAAGGTATCAAAAAAACCATTGAACCTATACTTTTCTAATTAGATTATGCATATTTAAATAAAATATTAACTCTAATGTTATTATTGGTTACATATAACTAGTTCTAACAAATACAACACACACATGTATCCTTTCAGATTTTTATAGGCGATACACTGTAACTTTTTTGCAGTATCTTTTTTATCAGATATATTAAACAAATGAATATAATTATTTTCAACCATATTCCAAAAGTGGTTATCTATTTTAGCATCGATGCACACTTACAGAAGGCTTCATGAAATATGGAGGAATCTTTATATATCGGTTTGAGTTGTATAATTTTTCTAGTTAACAGATGCTTTTTCTATTTCAGTTTTAATTATTTCTATATAAGACATATAATAATGTAAAAAATATATATTTTGATTATTTTGTTCCAAAAAAATATTTGTTACATTAGTCATAATTTCAATTAACCTATTTCAATGTTTATTATTAATATTTATTATTTAAAATGATTGATACTTAATATTTGTTCCCAATAGTGAAAATAAATTCTCATTCTTTTCATATAATATTATGCGAATTTCTATTGTGATTATTTTTTGTAAAAAATCAATGGTATTTCAAATAATTAAATTATTGAGTGTAATGATTTTCTATCTAGATCTAATCATTATAATCAAGAAAAATAATAGTGTGTGGATTATATATTACAGTCACACAACATAATAGGGTAAAATTAAGGAATCTAATATTTTGTTGCAATTTTACAGTCTAATATTGATCTCCCATTAAGATGATAGAAATATATTTTACCTCCATCAAAGTTCATATATGTTATTCTCTTTCATATACCTTAAAGGTTATGGTTAATTTTATAAACATTTTTCATAAATTTAAAAAAATAAACCTGTTAAAATTCTTATTCAACATGATCTGAACTAGCAGAATCAATTATTTTTATCACCTTGATTGAATATAATTTTTTTGCAAATGATTACCAAAATTTTTTCTTTATTGAAGATTCTTTTCATTGTTATTGTAAAATTAAAGTGTGAATTATAAATATTGTTCTATATTTTCACATATCTTTTAATAAATTCTTCTATAAATTATCATACATAAAAATTTTCTTCCACACTTGATTAAAATGAATGATTTTTCTTATTTTTTAAATGAATATACAGTGATCATATTTTAATATTTATTCTTTATGAGATATATTGATTTGTTGTAGGAAACTAATTTGAAGAAACGATGTGAGGATTTCATCAATGATGTCAGCATTTCATGAAAAAAAAATTTGAAGTCATTAACTTTTACAAATTGAATTTCTTAGGATGTGAGCATAATTTTGTCTTTTCTTCTGATAAATTGTGATGTGATGATTTCAGCATCGACACATGGAACTTCTATCAAGATATTAATAATAGTTACTTCTCTCACATTGTGTCATTACGAATTACACCACACTTTCTATAGAAATAGTGCCCATTTTTACTATTTTCATCTATTTTTTTTTTCAAACAAAACCTTCTATATATACATGTTCTTATTTTTTCTTGGTTTTAAAACAATATGAAATATGTTAATATCATAATTTGAATTTTAATGATTCAATTTTAGTTAATACAATTTGTTGTTACAAATTTTTGATAAATCATGTTTTTTGATTTCTCCATGATGAAAATAATGTTTCATTCATTTTTATATATACTAAATATACGTCATGTTTTTCTCTATCTTCTTACGTCATGTTATTTTCTTTTCATTTCTTTTTATGTATATTTTATGATACATGTTCTTATTTTGAATTTATTTTCAATACTATCTATCACTAAATATATAATTTTAACATATTCTTAACAAATTTTCATTATTATTAACTCATGTTTTTATTACATTTTAGAAAATCAGATTTGAATTATAGCTCCGTGTGTATTCACGGGTGAGGTACTATTATTAATATAAAAAGTAATTTTTATTTTCATAAACATCTTTTCATCAAAAATGGGATTTCTAGTTTTTCATGACTGATTATTATTATTAATTTATAGAATATTTATAAAATTTATTTTGAATCATTAATTTTATTTTGTGTTTAGTAATTTAAAATATATCATTCGATGAACTTTTATAATTTTTTGAAAATATTAATTTTTTTAATGAATTGGGAAAAATACGAATTTTGTTTTGAAAAATATATTTTACTTAAATCTAAACTTTTTAATAGTTTTAAATTTTATTTATTTATTTTAATTTTAAATAATACAATTATGGTTTCTAGATATATTCTAAAATTAAATATAACATAAAAATATTTTCTATCAAAAAATTTCATTTTTCCCAAATACTGGGTTTCGTTTATTTTTTCAAGTTTATTTTTAAATTAAATAATACAAATTATATTTTTAAAAAATTTAAAATTTTATTAAATATCATTAATTGGAATGTAAAAATTTATTAAATTTGACCCTTTTATTTTTTAGACAATATGAATAGTAATCATAGAAATATTTATTTCCACGATTAAGTGTAAATCTGGTAATTATGTGTAAAAATAATATGACAAGGATTATTAAATTACCAAAAAAGTTGTTAAAATTTTATCAAAGGAGTAATTTCATCCAAACTAATACATGGGTCTATTTTATATCAAATTTAAACAACTTGGTTGAAATTAAGACCACTATGGTCTATTATTTTAAGAATAGTCAATCTATTCACACGATAATTTTTAATAAGTATAAATTTTATAATATATAATCATATCGAATGTATTTATTGGAAAACTAAATTATTTATCTATGTAATAGAATTTTATTTTTAATTTTTAGTGATGAAATAATTACCTTTAAATATTACCCAACAATGATACATTAATTATTTAATTAATAGAAAAATAAAATAAATTATATTAATATTTTTAAAATAAATATAATATAAAAAATTTATTTAATCCAAAAAATTCTTAGATGATCATGAAATATTTGGTTTCTAATAATAAAAATTTTAATCAATGTTATTGTAATAATTATTTTAATGTTAATGTAGTAAATAGTATCAAATTTGACATTAATGAAATTTAATTGAATTAAATATTTATTATTTTATTTTAAAAATAAAAATATATTAAATAAGAATAATAGAATAATATAAAGTCAAATATTTCTTCACATATTCATTTATGGGACACTTTGAGGCCTTATTAACTAGAATAGTCACGAGAGACCCTCCAACTTGTTATAAAAGGGAACCCAATTTTCTCCTTATATCATACTCAAAAAAAAATTTACCGAATATCTATACCATAATCCAATCATGGAAACCAATCATTAATTATAGAGGTCATAGTTTTGGAATAAAAACATCCTTAGTGTTCTAAATGTGTCGATGATATGATTTTTTTACAAGAAGAGGTACAATTTCAATCAATATTTTATAGTATGTTTAATATTCCACATAACTAGAACATTTTTCAACCATGTTAAAATAATAAATATAGTATCATCCATATACTAATATGTTATTAATTTTGTATCCTTACACGTATCCATCTCTACTTCCATCAAATGGGAATTTGAAGCCATTATTCATGTGTGTGGTGAACTACTTGCTCACGATCCAATGTAATTCATTTTCCATCACCATCCCTCAATACTAGTTGTAATTTTGGAATTAATTTTTATATGTAATATTCATGAAATATTCATCATTAAAAAAAATTAATATATCATTTCCATTAGTACATTTCTATTCACGTAAAAATGAAAATTTCCTTCATGCCTACATGTGAATGATCACCTCTATGAAGTGATGTGATTTGTTTCATCACCACATAATATAGATGATATATATAAGTATATTTAAATGATTAATATTATAATAATGATATTATAATAATTTTTTTTGACAAAATAATACCAATTTTTTTATAATGAGATTTGAATAATGAAAACATTACTCATTGGTTCATATGCTGTAATGCGAAACAGGTGGGTCAAGGCGGGGTAGACCATGCCCGTGTTGCTTAGAACCCACAATGGATTGTATGAAAATCCCTTATATAAAGATAACAAACAATTTCAAGTCTGACTCACCGCACATAAGACCGAAAGTATGCCATATTCATTCCTGTATTTTTAAAAATCCCATTTATAATTATTTATAATATTGTAATTTTCCGTATTCCATTGAGTTTGACTTCTTATATAGGAGTTTTTAAATAATTCCATCGAAATATAAACCAAAAATATCCCTGTAATTTTAATATGATTATTTCTAGTTCAAAAAAATAGAATATTTAATCATTAAGGCTGGGTCCTTACAATCATCATGAAATGATGGTTTAGACAACTTGGTAGATTTTGATTTCTTCTTATGTATTATGAATATCATCATATGTTTGTAATTTTATGATTTATCATAATATCAATATCTTATAAAACCCTTTTGAGGCTTCATGTTATGAAATTTTATTGTTACTAATGATATTTTTAGAGAAATTTTTGTAGGTAATTATGAGTTTTTACAATTGGGGATGAAAAATTAATGTTATTGTACAACCTTTATGGTTAAAACATTTATCTAAAGCTAAATAAATTAAGATTATTTTGGAGGAATAATGGTTGAGTTAATTTATATGATTTTAATGTGGATTTATTGTGATTTAGGTTATTTATGGAAATGGTTAGATTATATTGATGAATATCTGATTAATTAATTATATTAATTATATTATATAATAAGAAAATTTTATTTTATTTAGAGGTAAAATTATCTTGGATGACTATGTGATAAAATAATTCAAATTTTTGGGTTTTAATGTCAGTTTCTATATTTTTCTGAATTGAAAGGATATTTATTTTTTGAATTATGTGTAATACTATATAGATTAGAATATTAAATATCTTTAGTAATTATCTTATATTATCCTAAAAATTTTGGTTTTAGTTAATGTCTGAATACATGAGGAATATATTATTTTTAATTATTGGATTTTATGATCCATAGAAGTTGATTTTAGTTTTTAAGGAATTAAAAATTCATACACATCATTTGGAGAAAAAAGATAAGTTAGTGGTGGAAATAGATTAAAGGATGAATTTATTCTTATCAAATAAGTATATTTCTTCAAGTTATTATACTTTAATATAAGTTAATATTTCAATAAGAATCATTATCTATATACAATTATTAATTATAAATCAATGACCTTTTAACATATCACATGTTTAGAATTTTTTAATTGTTTACTTTCTCAGGACCGAATACATTATCACACTTTATCAGTCGATGGAAGTTAGTTTTCTATTACATGTAAATGTTACCCTAAATGTAATATAATATGTGTTATCTTAGGTTACCTTATACTTCCTTTACTATCTTTTGATGATGATGTTTTGTTAATCCTTTTTAGAATGTGGGATTAAAAAATGGTATTTTGAAAATTAAAACCGATCGTTTTTTATCCCAAGATTAAATTACGAAGAAAAAATTTATGGGGGAGAATGTAACATATTTATTTTTTAAAATGAAACTCTACTATCAAAATCATACAAGATAAAATAATTGAGCTTAAACAATGAAACAATTATTATTATTTAAATGTGACTGTTATAGCCTAACCAGTAAATTATTGGGTATTAATATGAATAAGAGATTTAGTAATTACATATAGAGGACCAACTCAATATTAATATCTTTTTAAATGATAAAAAAATAATAACATAACAATGTACGTTTTATGTTTGAAGATACATTTTGTTCGAAAATTTGTTTTCTCACTTTTCATGAGTTAATATTATTATTACTTTTTATATTTTTTATATATACAATATCTAAAAAAATTAATTTAATATTTTCTTTCCAATTTTCAAAAATATCTTAGGATTAATTTTTTAATTTTTTTTTAAAATATTAATTTTTCAATGAATAGTGAAAAATACTTATTGTATTTTCAAAACTGCATTTTATTTAGACTAAAAAATTATATTTTTTATTTTTTAAAAAATTAAATTAGATATTTTAAATCATAAATAATCATAATATTGTTTTTAATTGGAGTTTATAATTATATTTAGTATAAAAACATTTCATATTTAAAAATGAAATTTTTTCTGAAAAACTATATTTCATTGAAATTTTTCAGTCTAATTTTAAATTAATTTATTCCAATTTTATGTTTTGAATTTTTAAAAATAGATTCTATTTGTGGGATTATATAGTTATATTTTATTAATTGGTCTATTTTATTTTAGGAAATTATGAATACTAAATATAGTGATTTCTAATACAACAATTAGTGAAAAATGAAGTAATTAATGAAAAACAATTTTTATCATGATTAGTTAAATAACCAAAAAAATTATACATATTTTATTAGATGAGTGATTTTCAAAAAAAATATTACTTAGGTCAAATATATGACCTTTTGGATCTACTTGGTTCACATTAAGTCCATTATAGTATTTTATTTTATGAAATGTCAAACTTACCACTCTATTGTTTTTAATAAGTATAAAATTGTTAATATATGGTCATAAAGAAGCTACATTATACCATAAATAGTATTTTTAAATATAAATTTTTCATATTAATCATGGTATTTTAATTTTTATTTTTAGTGAAAAATAAATAATTAACATGCTTACACAACAATGATGTAATATTTATTTAATTAATGGGCAAATAAAATATATCATATTACAAATATTTAAATAAATATAATTTGAGATATTTAATTTGTTAAAAAAATTTAAATATGAAATTGAAAATGTTAGGATCTAAAAAAATAGTTTGTTTTAATTTGATTTTTTTTTCAAGATATTTTAATATCAAATTAGTGAATAGTTCTACATTTGATAATAAGAATATTTTATATAATTAATATTTTATTAAATTATTTAAAAATATTATAAATATTAAATATACCCAATTTGAAAATATATGGTAAATAATTTCATCCTCAATGAATTAATGGCCCATTTCAATTTATTTTTCTCTAGAATAGCCGTATTATATTTTAATATTTTGAAGAAACTTAAAGAGTTCGCTTCACCTCTCTTATAAAAGGCTACCTATTCACCTCAATATCTCACATTTAAAAACCATTTTTTGATATTATCTACCATAATACATTCATAAAAACAATACCAGCATTTTAGAGGCATTGTTTTAGGAATAACACCATCATCAATGGTCCTATTTTGTTAAGGAAAAGATTTTGTATGAGGAAAAGGGATCATTTTTAATTGATCTTTTATGTTTTGTTTATTATTCCACATCCCTACAACATTATTCAACCTTTCTAAAATAATCACTAAAGTATAATCCATAAAAGGATATTTTATTATGGTTTTATCCTAACCCATATCCATATTCACTTCCACGAAATGGAAAAATAAGTTATTGTTACTGTGTACAACATACTTCCACTTTAAAAACTGATGAAATTCATTTTCCATAACATTAACTCAATAATAGTTATAATAATAGAATTTTTTATATATATTATAATAATTAATTATTTATAATTATTGGAATATAATATATCATTTAATTTATTACCCTTATATGAAACACGAAATGATAATGTCGTTTGTGAATGCTTGTGAATTATCACCTCTATGAAGCGATGTGGCTTGTTTTTTATCACCACATCACAAGGATGATATATATAAGTTTATATAAATGATTAATAAGAGAATAAATATGTTATTTTAATTCAATAAAAAAAATACATAACTTATTTCCATAATGACTGCAGAAAAAAGGAAATGTTACTCATCCTTATGTACGACCCACCATCTCTATGACTGTAAGAGAGTTCATTTTCTATAAAAAAATTAATCAATTGATTTAAAAGTATAATTTTTTTTAAAAGTTATTATTATTTCAGGAATAATATTCTATAGATCATTAAAATATTAAATATTTGACCTTTTTCAACAAATTGAATTCATTTTTGAAATAACTACTTAATATCAACAATGTGTCAAATGAGAACTTAAATAATTTTCTAATTTTTATAACATGGTAATAATTAAAATAAAAATAATAATAAAACATAAAATTTTTCTCAATTATGTAAATAATTCATCTATTTTTTATATAGGAATATAAATAATGTACATGATGATTCATAATCATTGTAAGGGAATCAATAAAAAATATCATTTTAAATGTTTTAAAGATTTATATTATGAATATTTCTATTTCTTGTCCATGTTTTTAAAAATATTTTAATTATTATATTTTTATGGAAATAAATGTTTTAGAAACACAATTTTTTAATATTTCTCAATTTTTTTCAAAATGGAATCTTTTTAATGTTTAATGTAAATAAGTTTTTTTATAAAATCCTCTTTTGAAGATTATCTTTATGCTATTTTTCTAAAGGTTAAATGATTAGATTTTTTAACATATTCAACATGAACTAAATTTATTGATTTAATAATGCTTTATCTATTTAATGTTTCCATAATTTTTTTTGTAATTATTTTCACATAAAATGGTTTCATTGTTTATTTTCATAGTTTTTTGTTTCTAAAAGTGAATTTTACAAGAAATTGGTATTTTGATATTCAAAAGTGTATTTCAAATTGGTTGAATAGATTTTTCAAGGATTTTATTCATGGTATGTCCCATGGATATTATTTGTTATGTGTGCACCCAAATGTTGTTGCATGTGCCCATTAATGATTTTATGATGGGTGCACCCATATAGCATTGGGTGAGACCATTATATATTATGTTATGGATTCCCCAAGATAGCACTAGGTGGGATTATCATAGATTAAACAAAGGGTGTTAATAGATATCTTCCAAATTCATTTGGTACATTAGAGATGGATGTTGACCACATTATTTACTTGATTTTTAATTGTGACGTGGATAATGATTTTCCAAGGAACTTAGATGGAGTTTATATGATTTCTAATGAGTTTTCATGGAAACAGTTTGATTTTCAAAAGGGTAGTATTATTTTATTTTAAAAAATATGATTCATTTTTAGAGTAAAAAAGGTATGTTTTTAACAAAATTTTTTTATGGGTTTTCACTAGAATAACAATTTCCTTTATTTTATGTCCCCTTATGAGACTTTTGGGTCAATAATATATTTTTAAAATGATTTTCATAGGTTTTAACATAGTGTAGGGACAAGGGTAGGATAAATTGAAAATTGTGAATATTTCTATTATAGAGAAAATTGATTTATTTTAAGGATTTTTATATTAAAATGGATACTAATTATAAATATACACCTATAATGTATGTGTTTACATTGAAAGAGTGTGTCCTAGTTATCTAATGCTCTAAACTGAGAAAATCCTTTCAATTTTTGAGAATGTCAATTCTATTTCAAAAACACTAAAATATATATTCATTAAGGACATGTCCTCATACAAACACTTTATAAACATAAATTGGAACATTGGGTAACTATGATCTAACCATTATAGTTGGTATTCATATATAGTAGAAAATATAAAATTATTTTATTAAATAAATAATCATTCCCAATATTTAGAAGAATGTGTTTCATAAATTACAATTAGAAGTGATATATTCAATTGAACTTGTGTTTTAGGTCGTAGATCTAGTTATCCATCGCTCAAAAATTCCATAAATTGTTAATTATGTTTCCAAAATCATACTATATGGGAAAATAAATTCTATTGGATAGTATACATTAATAAATCTAATTATTATATCATTGTAGGAAGTGTTATGACATTTGAAATACATAAAATTCAAGGCACTTACATCAATCATATGAAATGAATAAAATAAAATCAATTTGGTATACCTACATGGGATGGAATAATTCATGACATATGAATATTTATATGACTATAATGATGCATGAGATAATACATCTGTGTCATAACAGTCTAAGGAAAGATAAATCCATAATAATAATATTGAAAATAATTAATTCCAAAAAACATGTTCCTCACCCTATGATTAAAAAAGTATAACTGTAACGAGAACAATCCAAATTTATAATACCCCAACCTTGCTAATTTTGTTATCCAATGTACATAAGTTAGATAATCTTAGGACCATTCTCATTAAAAAATTATGATACATTCCTAGTCATATTTCTAATGCCCAAACACTAATATAAATGAAATAGAAACTATCTAATATCACTTTGTAACATCCTGATCCCAGTTCACTCATATATGAAAAGACATGTTTGGTCGCATCACCTCATGCATACCTCAACATAAGCCAAAAAATATTAACTAGTAGTGATGGATTAAGGTGTGTCAGTAGGGAGACTACTCCCTTAGGTCAGAGTGTATTGCAGTGTTATACAAAACTGATAAGAAGAATGAAACACGATAAAAAACCATCATGGTTATAATAAGTCATATTATTAAAATTATTCTGGAAGAAAATTAATATTAAATGCTAAATTTCATCCCATGTCATGTGATATACTAAAAGGGAACATGTATTACTTGTATATGAATAATGTTATACAAAATAAAAAGGCCAAAAATTATCTCCACTAGAATCAAGAGCATATGGTCGGTCCTTTTCTAATATACTCCATCCTATGAAAGAAAATAAAGCATCGATAACCCTAAACTTCTGTAATGTCTCATATTTTCCGTGTATTATTTTTGAATATTATATAGAATTTTTTCGAGGTAGGGCATGAAGACAACACGTCATTCCGAGGCCCAATGAGTCGAGAATGGTGGTTTGAAATTTTTTTAGTTAAGTGAGTCGGAACTTGTGCACAGTTATGGCAGTTTCCAAACGGATGATCGGATTAAAAATCTGATGGCACCGTTGCGTCCGGGGCGATGACTTTACCTAAGGACAGGTATAACCTTGACCGGCTTAGGTTGAGGGAAAAAGTTAATTTTTGTACGTTTTATGTAAAAATTGAAATAAAATAAATTTGTAAAGATTATTTTTTATTATGGATGCATATGCTACAACACAACGATAGGTCAAATGTTTCAATATTAAATTCCATGTCATAATGGCTTAAAAATAGCGACTTGACTCATTAATGTCGTAGTGTAACAGAATGTTGAATCACATTTTCCTTTTAATGGGTTAAGAGATTGGTGGTCATTGACGCATTTTTGAGGGGATTCCCTAGAGAAATTCAGGGTGCCTTGGAGGAAACTCTCAACAACAAACAAAAACGAATCAAAGCCATGAATCACTACTCTAATGATGTTGAAGGATCTCGATGATGACATTAGCACTACACGATGATCATTCTTCAATCGGATTAAGGTTGGGGTTTGTTATTTAAATTCTTTTCTTCTCGTTGGATTTTAAACGATGAACATAGATAAACCATGAACAAGTTGATCCATGGATTTGTCCATTATTTTGGGAGGGTTTTATTTGGGATGATTATGGGGAATTGATCCATTTTTATTTTTTTTATTTGACTCTGCATCATTTAAGCATACTAATGGGAGCAGATCAACGTCGTGACGAACGACGACAGAGGTTCATTTCTCAAATTTGTTTTATTGGATTTCTTCCCTTTATCTTTTGGGCATTCTTCGCGTTCTTTGTGGGGTGATGAACAATGGATCATTTTGCATCTGTTTTGCAATTCAACATTCCCAATTTGAAGAATCGACACCATAATGACCTTGCAGAGGTGCGACAATGATGGCAGATAACAATCGGATAAGATCGGTTAGGATCGTCTTCGAGCGTTCTTCATGCGGGAAAATCAAAGCATGATTTTGGGGCTGATAAGATGTCCATAAATAATAGAATTGTCTTTGTGGTGTTTGGGTGACCAAAACCTGGGAGTTTTGTGGCGATCAGATGGCTGGATCGACAAACTGAGCATCACTGGAGGTGCGACAGTGGAGGTATGTGATTTTGAAAATTTTTAGAATACAAAACATGTACTTCTGAAGAACACGCCATGTAGTACGGGTGGTTGTGGCTAGGGTTTCGAGGGTCAGAGAAGAATCACATGGTGGTTGAACCTTTTTACACGGCGTGTTGGACTTTCCCCGAAGCTTGCCGTTTATTTTGGGAAATACACGGACATGGGTTGGACTACATGGCTTTAGATGACACATCGTTTACAGCATGGAAGAGGCAGCTATATAAAACTCGAAGTGTATCCAGGGGGTACACTGACACGGAATGGAGTACATGACCATGTACTCCATCACATGGCCAGGTGAGGCTACTAACGCGGGTCACCCCATGTACCGATTACACGGGTTGCTGTGCAGGGGTTGATGAACGTGTACGGGCACATGGACTGCGTACACAGAGCCAACCCCTGTCACTCGAATACAACATATACATCATAATACATGCCGTTTACTCAGTTTTTTCTACACTACTAGCCTTATGACACAAGAGGTACACGGTTTTAGACTACACGGCATGTAACATTTCTACACACAGTGTACTTTTTGAAAAAATGCATGGTCCACTTGTTCACCGCATCTTGAACATCTTTTATTTGGATTAGTGACCCTTCTTCTCATTCCCCTGAAGGACAGTCTTCATTTCCTTTTATAGGAGTATGATCCCTTGAGCAGGACTTTCTATGATAGAGGTAGGCATCCATCCAAGAGGCCCAGATCGAGACCCTTTATCCATTCATGACTCGAGGAAGAGTCCAGCATCGATGTGACCAACTCCATCGGGCATTGATCAGCTACATAGCAAGTGAATTCCGGATGAGTCTTTATATCCAACATGGCCCTGGTAGTGATCCCCATCTGCGTATCGCAATCTTTCCAAATCAGGAGTGTGTCTCCCATAATGAGTGCATCTATCTATCGTGACCTTCTCACTCAAGAGTGTGTCTCCCATAATTTGTGTAACTACCTCTCATTACACTTCCTGATGAACATTACTTATCGGGAAGACGTCATCTGATCTATAAGACTCATTGAGTGTGTTTTTCTAGAATGAGTGCTTCATGGAATCTTCAAACTGAACCCCTACAAGGGGGTATGCGGTTGAGTGACTAGTCTCTAGACAATGGGTCTGGGTTTTGGGTATATATAGTTTGTGTTATATATTCTGTAGAGATATACTGGGAATAGTTGATTGTACCTTTACATTGAGTACTACTTGGTGGTTTTCGGGGTCCTATACTGAATATTTTTATACTCACCCCTGCACGGGCTTTTCCTGCACATGTCATGTCTTGTGCAGATGAGCATCCTTTTGATAGAGTCCACGGTGGACTAGGACATGACCGAGGTTTCTGAGTTCCCTACAGACCGAGGTGTTCCTTATACTATGAGAATAATTCCCATTACCTCGTTGTGTTTATAGGTTGGACTTTGTAGTTTTCAGACTCTTGTTTTGGTGGGCTTTTATTCTGGCCTAGTTTACTTTCAGTACTCTACCTTTATTCATACTCTGTTTGTTGGGTTTAGTTGTATACATGCATTTTGTTCCATAGTGTTTTTAAATTTCAGCATATGTTGGCTTGGAGATGTGTCCGTGTGTACAGGTACTTATACAATGCCTTCCATGATCAGTAATATGCCTACTCGGTGCTAGTCACCAACCCTAGGCCTATTAGAGGTGGGCTTGAGGAGTCACAATGCGGGCGCCACTGGGACGGGTCATGAAAGAGTGGTATCAGAGGTGGTCGATTCTACCTTAGGACCCAGAGTCTGTGAGTTTGGTTTTAGGGAAACAATTTTTTGTGTTTCGAGTTCGTATTTCATACCAGAGACTCCAGTGTTGGTGTGGCAGCCGACGTATCCATACACCAGGACTTTGATAACCTTATTTTCGACTCAGTACATGAAAACACTAGTTTCAGGAAAGTAAAATAATGGTACATGCATCATATAGGAATGGGTTGTGTTTTCCATGTCTTTGTGTCAGCTATCCAGATATACTCATTGACCATGGTACATCTTGTTTCCTTATAGGATGCCTCCAAGACACATACCCGCTAAAATTCTGTAACATGATCATGAGGATGACCCCCTCAATGTGGAATCTTCGATACATGGACCAGTTCCCCGAGCATTTCCACCAGGTGGTGCACCAGTTATGCCGCCACTAGTGGAGCTGCCCGTTGTACTTGTTGTAATGACCAACACGGAGTGAAGGCTGAACGCGCTGCATGAGTTCCAGAGACAGAGGCCCCTCAGGTTCCGAGGTGAGCCAGACCCTCAGGCTGCTAAGTACTAGATTGAGGCGGTGACCACAGTTTTCTATCTAGTTAGGACACCAGAAGACCATATGGCGATCCTAGGAGTGAGCCTTCTTCAGGGTTTGGAGGGACGATGATAGAGTCTAACCACACAGACTCACGATGAGGAGACTCTTTCATGGATGAAGTTTGAGAAACTCTTCAGGGAGGATTTCTCTCCGGTTATGCAGAGAGCTATGCGCATCCAGGAGATTCTTCAGCTCCAGTAGGGCAGTATAACAGTAGCTGACTATTCATCGAAGTTCAAAAACCTCACATAGGACTCGATGGATATGGTCCGGGATCAGTACTTTAGAGCTCGGACCTTTGAGCGTGGCCTACGACGAGACATTGAAGCTAGTTTTGTGCCTCTATTATTTTCAACATATGATGGTGTGATTGAGAAGGCCTTGGTGATCAAGAGGTTCTTGGCGGAGTAGATATAGCCAACAATGGTCAGCAGCAGGCAGACAGATGCGGAGACCACGGTAGTAGGGAGCCGACGTCAGGCACATGGGTCTGGATTCATGAGGCATTATAGGAGGACCTAGGACAAGGGATCGATAGTCCCGGGATCTCACGATGGATCCAGTCATCCTAGGGAGAATCGATGTTATGCGTGCGACGCTAGGGGACATCTCACTAGAGATTTTCTCACCCGTCAAGCGTTGACAGGGAAGCAGTGGATGGACCACTGAGGTAGAAACATAGAGTGGAGCAGATAGACCTTCCAGGCAGCGGACATGGCATAGAAGCAGGGAGAGCGGCGGGTGGTGGCAGATGCTTTGACTTACTTCCACCACCACCCCCAGGAGGTACGCACCAGGCTTAGGGAGCTGGGGGATAGGGACATGGACATCTACATGCGGTCGAGGCATAGGACCCAAGGGCTCTAGGGATAATTCGAGGAATGGTCTATGTATTTTCTACCTTATCATTCATACTTATAGACACATGTTCCAGTCATTCCTTCATAGTTACATGTCTGGTATATAGCCTTGAGATTCCGGTAGAATCGTTGAATCGATCCTTACACTTATATACATCTACGGGAGGAGACTCGACGATCACAAACCTTTGCAGGTAGGGTGATCTATGCTTTCGAGCTGAGAGTTTTATTTGGAACCTCTTTGTGGGAGCGTCGAGGCCTTATGACTTAATTCATGGTGTGGATTGGTTATGTTCTGTCTATGCCGAGATTGAATGTTTTAGGTGAAGAGTGCGGTGTGTGTGCCGTGAGGGAACATGGTTTTCCTTTGTCAGAGAAAGAGAAACCCATGCAGTGTAGAATGGGATCATGCATAGGAGGGTGCAACCAATTTCTCCTGAGTTGGCTAGCCTAGCCCTCAGAGCAGTAGATGTTGTGAGCTCCCAGTTACCAGTAGTGGTGGTAGATTATGATGACATCTTTCCCAATAATGTTCCATGATTACCTCCATGAAAATAAATTTACTTAAGCATTGACTTACATCTTGGTACGACAACAATTTTCTAATTATCATATTGGATAACTCCCATAGAGCTTTGAGAGATGATGGTATAGTTGAATGATTTTTAGAGAAAGGGTCTTGTGAGACCTAGCGTTTCAACCAGGGAGACCCCATTGTTGTTTACCACGAAGGAAGACGAGAGTTTGAGGTTGTGTGTGGATTACTGGTGCCTAAACAAGGTGACAGTGAATAAAATGTCTCCACTGCAAGGAATAGATGACCTCTTCAATCAGAAAAGAGGGGCATAGTGGTTCTCGAAAGTTGACCTTCGATCTGGATATCACCAGTTACGAGTAAGGGATGAGGATATACTGAAGACGTCTTTTAGATGCTGCTATGGTCACTATAAGAACTTGGTGATGCCTTTCGGCGTGTAAAACGCCCCTGTAGTATTCTTGGGACTGATGAACTGGATCATCCAGCTGTACTTGGACCGGTTTGTTGTGGTCTTCATCAATGACATCCTTGTGTAATTGGCGTCAGAAGAGGAGCATGCGAGACACTTGCAGATGGTTCAAGACATACTTTGGGGGCACCATCATTATGGGAAGCACTCAAATTGCCAGTTCTGGATTCAAGAGGTCCAGTTTCTAGGACATGTCATCTCAGCCTCTGGAGTAGCTTTAGAACAAGCCAAGGTAGAGGTTGTGTTAGCATGGGATCCACCTCGGAGTGTTCCAGAGGTGCGGAGCTTCCTTGGGTTGGTAGGATATTACCGTAGATTCATTCCTGATTACTCCTAGATATCAAAACCGATGACAGCCTTGACCGGGAAGGGGAAACCCTTCGTGTGGATAGAGATGTGCCAGCAGGCTTTCGAGCTGTTGAGACAGAGTTTGATGAGTGCCATAGTCATGAGATTATCGAAGGAGGGAGTTGAGTACATATTTTTCTGCAATGCATCAGGGACTATCATGGCAGTTTCCTAATGCAGAGGCGGGTGATGATTGATTATGGATTGCACTAGCTTAGGCTACATGATCAAAACTATGTAACCCATGATCTTGAGTTGGAAATGGTAGTCTTTGCAATGAATTTGTGGTGACACTAACTTATGGGCGAGCGGTTCATCGTCTACTCTGACCATAAGAGCCTCAAGTACATCTTCTCATAGAAGGATCTGAATATGAGACAGAGGCATTGGCTATATTTCCACTAAGACTATGATTTCAGGATCATATATACTCTGGGGAAGGGGAACAATGTGGCAGATGCTCTTAGCAGAAGTATGAGCACACAAAAGTTGAGTGAGGCGACAGTGATGTTAGCCGCAATGGAGTTTTCCTTCATGGATGGAGAGGATACAACATACCTATAGTCAATGGTTGTCACCCTTCCACTATAATAATGGTTTAAGGAGGCACAACTAGGAGATGTTGACTGTGTGGTCTTATGTGCTCAATTATCCACATGACTTACTCCTGATGGATATTTTCAATGTGGGGAGAACATACTTCTTTTTAGAGGATGCACTGTTGTACCGGTGGTGTTGCGGGAGGAGGTCTTGAGAGAGTTTCATACATCCCTGTTGGCGGTGCATCCTAGAGTGGAAAAGATGTATCAGGATATTTGACAATAGTTCCAGTGGTCCGGTATGTGGAAGGCAGTTGTGGAGTTCGTTTCATGATGCCTTACGTGCCACCAGGTGAAGGCTGAGCACCAGGTTCCAGTGGGATTAGCTCACCTCTGGATGTTCTAGAGTGGAAGTGGGATAGAATATCGATGGACTTCATGACAGTCTTACCACATACAGCCAAGGGGCATGATTCCATCTGGGTGTTCGTTGAATGGCTCACCAAGTCGGCCCACTTCTTAGCTATCACGGAGCAGAGTACCGTAGAGATCTTGGGACACCTCTATGTGCATGAGATAGTTCGTATTCATGGAGTCCCCTTGAATATACTCTCGGACCAAGATGCCCATTTCACATACCTGTTGTGGAAGGGATTGTAGGAGGATTTTGGGACTCAGTTACGCTTGAGCACAACGTTTCATCCCCAAACTGATGGTCAGACGGAGAGGACCATTCAGGTTTTGGAGGATATGTTGCGAGCTTGTGACATCGACTTTGGTCATAGTTGAGAGGTCCACCTACCACTGATGAACTTTTAATACAACAATAGATACCATTCCACCATTGGTCTGGCACCGTTCGAGGCCTTGTATGGGATACCCTTCCGGTCACCGCTTTGCTGAACCGACCCTGAAGAGTCAGCACTCATGGGTCTAGAGTTGGTGTGAGCTACCACCGAGAAGGTGAAAATCATCCCGGAGTGGATGAAGACTACACAGAGCCTACATAAGTCTTATGATTACAGATAATAGAGACCTATGAAGTTTTAAGAGGGAGACGAAGACTTTCTTCGTGTCTCACCTCGATGAGGGTTATGAAGATTTGGCCAAGGTGGCATGCAATATTCGATGTTCATCATACCTTTCCAGATACTTTCCAGAGTTGGAGAGGTGGTGTACCGCTTATATCTAGCACCATAGTTGCATCAGGTACATGATTTATTCCTCGTGTCACAGTTGATAAGGTACGTGCATGACCCATCACACGTCATCGACTAGGGTGAGCTAGAAATCAAGGATATAGTGACCTTTTCGATGTACCCAGTAGTGATCGAGGATGAGTAAGAGATGATACTTTGTGGGGGATATATTCCCTTAGTTCACGTCCAGTGGCAACACAAGAATCTTTAGGAGAGCACGTGGGAGCAGGAGACCCAGATCCATGCCCAGTACCCAGATCTTTAGGAGTTCCCGTTGTTTTGGAGTTTCAGGGACATAAAGCCTCAAAGTGGGGAGAATGTAATGTCTCGGATTTTCCGTATATTATTTTTAAATAATATATGGAATTAATGCAAGACCGGGCATGAAGACGTCAAATCATTCCGAGACATAGTGTGCCCGGAATGGTGGTTTAAACTTTTTTTAGTTTAGTGAGTCGGCACTTGTGCGAAGTTGTTGATGTTTCCAGACTGATGCTCGGATTAAAAATATGAGGGAACCATTGCATCCAGGGCGATGACTTTACCTAAGGACGAGACTAACCTTGACCATCATGGGTTGAAGGAAAAAAGTTAATTTTCAATCGTTTTATGTAAAAATAAAAATAAAATAAATTCGTAATGTTTAATTTATTATTATGGAAACATCCATTGGAAAAAAGTGAAGGGAAGATATTTCAATATTAAATGCTATGTTATAATGTTGTAAGAAACAAAAACATGACTCATTAATGCCACAATGTAACAGAACAATAAATCACATCTTTGTTTTAATGAGTTCAGTGATTAGTGGTCATTCACGAATTTTTGAGGGGAAGCCCATTTGAAATTTTTGGAGCCTTGGAGGAAACTCTTGGAATCGAACGATGATGAATTGAAGCTATGAATTATTGCGCCAAAAAAGATGAAGGATCTCGACGATGAAGGCAGCATGATGTGACGATCGTTCTTCAACCGATTTATGGTAGGGGTTTGTTATTTAAACTCTTTTCTATGATTTTGATTTTAAACGACGAATGATGATCAACCACAAACATGTTGATTTGCAGATTCGTGCATTCTTACAGGAGGGTTTTATTTGGGATGATTATGGGTAAATGATCCATATTTATTTATTGTTGTTTTATTCTTTTCCATTTTAGCCAACTAACGGGATCCCATCAATGTCGTGACAAAAGACATCAGAGGTTTGTTCGTTAACTTTGCCTTATTGGATTTCTTCTCTTTTTCTTTTGCGCGTTATTCACGTTATTCATGGGGGGTGAAAATGGATCATTTCACATCTCTTTGGTGATTCAACGATCCCAAATTGAAGATTCAACACCACAGCAACCTTGCGGTGTTGCGACGATGATGGCGGACAACGAATCAGACCAGACCAGGAAGGGTTGTCTTTGATCGTTCGTCACGTAGGATGATCAAAGCAGGATTTCGAGGCCGATCGGAGGTCTGGAAACAATGGAATTGGATTCGTGGTCTCGGATAGACCATAACATGGGAGATTTGTAGTGACCGGATGGCTATATAGATTAACTGCGCATCACCAGAGGCATGACTGCGGAGGTCCGCGATTTTGGAAATTTCCAGAATACACGTGGTGTACTCTCGAAGAACACGCCCTGTAGTAAGGGCAACAATAGCTTGGGTTTAGGGAGTTAGAGAGGAATCCCATGGCGTGTGACCCTGGTCACATGGTGTGTTGGAATTTCTCTAATGCTCAGCATGTATTTTGGGAAATACACATACACGAGTTGGACTACACGGCGTAGACAACATGGCAGAGGCAGCTACATGGAACTCGGCATGTATCCAGGGGGTACACTAACATGGGATGGATTACATGACCATGTACTCCATCACATGGCCAGGTGAGGCTAGTAACGCGGGTCAACCCATGTATCGATTACACGAGTTGGTGTACACGGGTTGATGACCGTGTACGAGCACATGGCCATCGTGCATGGAGCCAACCCCAGTAACTCAGACACGGTGTGTACATCATACTATAGGCCTTGAACTCAGTTTTTTCTACATGACCAGCCTTAAAACATGTGACGTTGTACACGGGTAGTACCCGGTGCCAGACTACATGACGTGTAACTTTTCTACACGTAGTGTACTTTTTGGAAAAAGGCATAGTCCACTTGTTCACCGCATCTTGGACATCTTTCTTTTGGGTTAGTGCCCCTTCTTCTCATTATCATGAATGCCATGCATCAATTAGTTTTACATGAGTATGATCCCTTCTATAGGACTTTCTCTGATAGAGTTTGGCATCCATCCGAGAGGCCCAGATCAAGATCCACTATTCATTATTGACCTTAGGTAGAGTCCAAAATCAACGTCACCAACTCCACCGGGCGTCAATCCTCTACCTAGTAGGTGAATTTCGAATGACTCGCGGTACCCACAATGGCCCTGGATGTGATCCTCATCCATTTATCATGATCTTTACCACTTAGGAGTGTGTTTCCCATAATGAGTGAATCTATCTATCATGACCATCTCACTCAAGAGTGTGTCTCCCGTAATAAGTGTAAATACCTCTCGTGACACTTCATAACAAATAGTACTTCTCGGACGGACGTTATAAGAGCTATATGACTCATGGAGTGTGTTCTCCCGGAACAAGTGCTTCGTGGAATATTTGAACTGAACCCCTAGTTGGGGGTATGCGGTTGTGGAACTTGTCTCTAGAATACGGGTTTGGGTTTTGATTATATCTGGTTTGTGCAATATATTCTGTAGAGATATACATCACATAGATGACTATACCTTTATTTGTGTACTTATTTGTTGTTTTTAGGGTTCTCTACTATGTATTGTTATACTCACCATTGCACGAGATTTTCCTGCACATGTCATGTCTATTGCAGATGAGCAGTGTTTTGAAAGAGTCCAGGGCAGACAAGGATAAGGCCGAGATTTTAGAGTTCCCTACCGGCTGAGGCATTCCTTTAGCTACGAGCACCAGTCCCAGTACCACATTGTGTTCACAGGTTGGACTTTTCAATTTTCATTCTCTTATTTTGGTGGGCTTGTATTTTGGCCCAGTTTACTTTCAGTAGTCTACCTTTCAACATACTCTGTTGATTGGGTTTAGTTGTATTCTTGCATTTTGTTCCTTAGTTTTTTTATATTTCAGAATTTGTGGGCTTGGAGATGTGTTCATGTGTCCT
Source organism: Viscum album (assembly GCA_963277665.1). Lineage (NCBI taxonomy): Eukaryota > Viridiplantae > Streptophyta > Magnoliopsida > Santalales > Viscaceae > Viscum > Viscum album. The sequence goes on along the minus strand of OY728164.1, from coordinate 1,402,519,109 downwards.
GGTACTTTGGAAATGCCTCCCATGATTAGTAACATACATACTCGGTGCTAGTCTCCAACCCCTGACATATTAGAGGCGGGCTTTGGGAGTCACAACGCTAGCCCCACTGGGATGGGTTGTGACAACATCCATTTATCTATACCAACATCTAAAATATTTATTCGAGTGCATATTGTCACATGGAATGGAAGTGATATATACTCAGTAGGCCACTACTAATATTGTTGCATAGAATCTATCTAGTTCATGTAAAATAATAAATGTGTATGATTAAAAATATAAACAAAAAATAGAACCTATAAAAGGGTCAACTCGGGTTCTTATGGGAACAAGACTGGCTCTACGTGCATCAGACTAATTTGGGATATCTCTGAACAAGTAATCATGTTTACATGAAAGATATATATACATGAATTTAAATATACATTTTATTTGTGTAGTAATGTATATAGACATGTGTTTAAATACTAGTACTATTATTAACTCGAGTTGTAACTTCGGCATCCCTAGATAGTTGTATGCATATCACAAAATTTCATTGGATTCCATTCCTAGGTTTCATGAATCATATGTTTCACCATGCCTGATTATAACATTTAATTGAGGTCTATATGCTTGTATATCACATTTCCATGGGATTCTATTCATTTACATCACATTTATCTTGGAGCACTATTCCCATATATAACATTTATCTATGGAATCCATGCCCATTTACCACATTTATCTAAGGGATCCATGCCTATATATAACATTTATCTTCGGATTCCATGCCTACATATCAAATTTCACATTAGATACCATTCCCATTTATCATGATGTATATGAGATTCCATTCCCATGTTTCACATTCATATGGGATTCCTTTCCTAAGTATCACCAATATATGGGATGCCACACCCATCAACCAAATTTATAAATAAGTATCATTAATGATTTAATATATGACCATGGATAAATTATAATTAATTTTTAATATCATTGTATTAATATTTGTTTCCTTTATTCAAGTAGATGTCATGTGAAATTGTCATACCACCCACTCCCATTTAATTCAGGTTATTTATTCATTTAGGCGTCAATCTAAGAAAACATGAACATATTGTCTAAATAAACTTTTTAAATTCATGTGTATTATATGGGAAAACACTATGGGGTTTCACTAATTGAGGTTGGGGATCTATTGCCATAAACATGGGTAAATTGGGAATTTCTAATTTGTATTGTAGTTTAGAGTGAGGAAAATTAGAAAAATTTAGGCAACACATGGAATGTATGGTCTGCAACATGACATGACATGTTTTAAAATGACACATATTTTTGGAAAAAGTAATGGACCACCTATGTTATGTAGGTAGACGACCCATCCTACATTTTTAACATTAAAATGATCTTGAATTGATTAATAAGAAAAATAGAACAATTTCTTGATAATAGGACACATTAGCATGCACAAATATACCCCCAAATACGGTGAGATAAATGAATAAACGAATACAAATGAGTGAGCAACATACCATTGGATATCCAATGAAAACAAAAATAGAGGAATCAAGCACCAGAAAAATCATAGAACAAATACTAGGTTGGATGACAAAGAAGAATCCCATAGTTGGTAGAGGTTCTATACATTAATAAAGGAGGAAAATGTGGATAATACCATAATTTATGGAAAGGAAAAAATGAATTTTCACCCATTTTTAACAGTATCACGATTTGGCCACAAAAGTTTCCAAACTATATTCCTAAACCATGTATTTATATTGATAATGTGAGACTAAGGGTGTAGACAAGGGCATATAGTTTTGGAAATATGTATGGCCACTTGAGAAACCTATATTGCCATGTAGCCTGAGGTGTATGGTTAGAACCAACCGTGCGCCCCTCTCCAGTTTTTTGTAGCACCCAAATTATTAACTCACATAGTTATAAATAAACATGAATCAACATCTCATTCCATAATTTGGTGTTCCTAGATCAAAACAAGCCTAGACTCTCTCGAACCACCCCATACCGTCTTTTTAAATTTTCAAATATAAAATTAGTGGTTTTTATAGTAAATTATGTATTCATACCACTTCGAAAAAGCATGTACATTACATAACCATCCACCACCATCACCATAAAAACCCCTAAAACCACATTACTGAAAAGGAAATTTAAAAAAAACTTCAATACAAAATTCTATAGTGAAACACCCTTTTCAATCATAAAAATTAGGATATTTTATGTAATAAATAATACATAAAAAACTGATGCCCAAAGATCGTATTAGTTTAGTAATTTTGGAATCATGAAAACATAAAAACTAGGTAGTGAGATAAATTTTCTCGCACTATGTCCTTAATGACTAGAACTAAGACATCCTAAGCCCGCACTTCTGGTCTCAGTGCTTCAAATTTCTGATTAATTTTTTTAAAAAAGGTAAAAAAATTATTAAACTACATATTTCAAAAACCAGGAACTTTTATAGGTCTATGTTTAGGAGGATTAGACTAAATCATAAATTTATCAGAGTCGAATAAAATAACACATTCATACAACGCTTCTGTATGTGATAACTCCAAAAGTGAAGCTGTCTAAAATAGAACTTCTATGATACCTAGGAAATATCATTTTAAATCAAAAGGTGATCATTCTATTTCCATGTAAATGGTTTTGAAATCTTTGAAATAATTTTTAGGATATATTTATTTGAAATTAACTTTGTTAAATGATTTTAAAAATTATTTTGAAAATAACATAAAAATAATTTTCAAAATATCATCTAAAAACATAATTGACATCATTTATTCTTTAAAAAACTATATTCATTTTGAAATTAATGACATTCAAAAAGATATTTAAATATAATCCATTGATTTTAGAAAACATATCACATAATTTTTAAAACAAAAAATGTTTTGGAAACATGAGATATTGAAGACTATAATGGAACTACCCACTTAATGAGGGATTGAGTTCACTACTAAATTCCCTACAATATTTTCAACATCCAAGTGCCGGGTTTTATGAATACATTTAAGCTTGGTTTACTTATATATACATTATCACTGGTGTTTTAGAATTAAATATATATATAATCATAGATAAAATAAACATGTTCACTTTTATTTATATATAATTATACAAATAAAAATCATTATTGGGTAATTAAATGTTCTACTTGTTAAAACCAAATTATATTCTTATATTAACCTTACATAACCACAAGGATGAGTAACTATTTTTCGCGTACCTAAAATTTCATTCTTAATCCCATTATAATTCATTCATGTAATATTTATCCAGTACTTACACATATATGTATGAATATAATAATTTATAAATTCCATTATAAAAAAATCATTGATATATGCCCATAATCTTGATTTTTATGTAACATACACATTAAAGATTTATGGAACTCTTAATTAAAAAATTCCCAATTAGATTCATACTTGGATAATCATAATTTATTTAAAATAGTTATATACTTGAAAATTGTTCAAATATATATAAATACACACATGTCACAAAGTAACATAATAAATTCATGTTGAAGTAAAACATTTATAAATATAATAATCCCTTAGCAGAACTTATATGAAATCAAATTTCATGAAATATGATTTCAAAATAGAAAAATTCCTGAAATTAAATATTTTTACCCTGCATAAATAAAATTTTCGTTTAATAACTATTGAAATACTAAATAATTTTCCCTCATATAAAAAAAGAATTAAATTTTAATGAACCAAAAATTCCATCAAAACCAATGTTGAACATGTAAACCATACAAGATTTCAATAATCCCATACATAAACAAATAAATTACAGCTTAAAATAAATTAAATACTGAATACTAAAATAAATTATATAATTATATTTCATATCGTAAAACAAATATAATTTTAATAAGTTGATCCATTACTAATTAAAGAATCAAAACTATAACAGATCAAAATGCATCCCTTACGCCATAAAAAAATAGAGATTATAAACATGAAATTAATAACAAAGATCCCTTATGATAATAAAATGGAATTTCATGGAATGTATTTGAAAATAATAACCCCTTAACAAAAAAATGAAAAACATATTTCTCATATTATTATTTGGATCCTTTCATGGAATGAATTTCTCACAGAGGAGTTCAATGTTTATGTATGTAAGCACTATGAAACATATTTACTGCTTATATTGACTCTCAGATATGGGGTTGAAGTAAAAATTTAGATAGTGATATGAATTCTATATATTTATTTGAATGACTCCTATGATAACAATACACAGTAGATAATTATAATTGATTTAGAATCAAGTATTGATAACAATTATTCAATTTTAGACAATATATGAATATAAATTTTAGTGTATCCACAAACAATAATTTAGTTTTATACAGAATAATATGAGATCGAAATCAAAATAATTACCAGTAGGTGGATAAACGAAACCAATTATCAATCGTTGAAAAGATTTCAACAAGTAGATCAAAAGAAAAATTAAAAATCTGATATTTAATGAACCAAAAAACAGAATGACGGTAGACACAACGTGATGAAATTGAAAATTATGGGTCATTGTTATTTTGATCTCATCAAGATTTGGACACTAAAACAAACACACATACTTATCTAAAGCAGATCTGGACAACATGTCAATATTACACTGTCTCCATCAGAGATCAGATCTAGTATCCAACAGAGATGTTCATGCCTGCTTCGAAGCCCCAATATTTGAATGAACTCTAAATGACTCCCAAAATCCAAACAGAGTGTGATGAAACCCAACCAAAATAAAACTTGTGGTCTGTGGCACTATGAATGGCTTTGACTTTGGTGTTCACAAAACTCACTCTAAATCCAGGAATCTCTAAGTCTCAACTCTATAGTGGGTGGCTTGTCGACATTATATCATGACTCAACTCCTTGAATACCTCACAGGGGCGCGATCTACTACGCGAAATGAATTCCTAACACGATTTCAACCTCTTATTTTCATTTTTTATATTTAATTTCACCATTTTTTCCTTTTATATCCTAAATTATATCCACTTATATAAATTTATCATTTTTATTTATAAGTTAAAATACATACATATCATTGTGTATATATATATATTGTACTATATATTTCAAAATGTTATAAATTAAATTAATCATGTGTTAAATATTAATATATATATATATATATTAACATGAAAATCAAAATTACAATATTATCATAATTCTTTCATCTTATTATAATATTATTCATAATATTATTTTACTTATTTAATAAATTTATTAACATTTATATTAGTTAAACTATATTGAATTTACAATTATAAAAATTTTATTTATATAAATAATATATTTAATATAATGAAATATGATCAATCATATTTCATTTATACCATAAATTTTAAAATTTTATTAAATATATATACATTAATAGACAAAATGTATTATATATATATATATATATATTAAATCATTTCATATTTAAAAAAGTTAATTTATAATCTTTTTAGTTAATATATAAATCAATTGAATATAATTCATTCTAGGGTTTTTATGTCAATTAATCTTTGGTATTAATCAAAATAAATTATTTTTTACAAAAATAATCATTTATTAAGGTAGAAATTATTGTGAAAATTATAAATATAAATAAAAAATCACGATTTATATTTTATTTAAATTTATATCAAATAAATTGATAAAATTAACTGATCAAAATATTATTTAAAATTTAATTTTAAGAGTTTTGTCTAAATTATTTATTTAATTTTTTTTAAATAAGTAATCATTGATAACAAATTTAATATAATTTTAATTTATTATAATTTTATTTAATATATTTAATATATTTAATTTTAAAATTTCATTAAAAATTTATTTTTTAATGAAAAGAACAAAGAATTATTTATTATTGAAATTTATGGGATGTAATTTTCACCCCCAAAAGGAATTGTGCCATCACAATTCATTTATCATACATAATAAATTTCTGAATTTCCATATTCAGAATGAAAGTATTTTTAAAGGGGCATAACAATCTACATAATACTCTATCACATAGATTATTTTTCTCTCAAAGTCAACATCTAATCTAAAAAGATGTCTAGAACGTTCCTCTGAAACAAATTAAAACATCCTAATCCCCCTCTTCAAGACACAGTGCTTGAAAATGTTGTGTAATTTTTTTTATAAAAAACTGAATAATTAGAAAACATATTACAAAAACAAGTACCTTATACCGGTCTTGGTTCTGGAGGATTAGAAAATATCTTACATGTATCAAAGTTCAAAAAAATAAAATACATGCATATTATACTTTCATGCGTGCAAACTCCAGAAGCGATGTTGTCTAAAATTGAACTTCTAAGATTCCTATGAAATATAATATTAAAACAAAATGTTTGCCTTAAATTTTCCATTAAGTGGATTTAAAATCATTGAAATACATTTTGCGAAATATTTATTTAAAAAAAGTTTTTAAATTCTTTTGAAAATTCTTTAGATAATATCATAAAAATAATTTTCAAAATATCTTATGAAAACATAATTGACATCATTTATGCTCTAAAAAAATACATTACTTTAGAAATTACATACAATCCAAAAGTTATTTATATTTAATCCAGTGATTTTGGAAAACACATCGACTAATTTTAAAAACATAAAATGTCAAGTCGACTTGATACATTGAAGGATATCATGGGCCTACCCACTTAGCGAGGGATTGGGTTCACTCTCCAATTAAATACCATAATTACAAAATTCATGTGATAGGTTATATAAAATCAATTATGCTTTCATTAAATATATATACATTTCACTGGAGTTTTCACTTCATATATATATAATCATACATGAAATAAAAACATTCCCATTTATTTATATATAATTATACAAATACAAATCAACATTTGGAAATTACATGTTTGACTTGGTGCAAACAATTCTTATGCTTATATAAACATTTCATAACCCCATGGATGAGTAACTGTTATTCACATACAAAATATTTTTTCTTAATCTCATAAAAATCCATTCATTTAAATTTTATTCAATACTCATTCATATATGTGTGCATGTAATAATTTATAAATTATATTGTAAAACAATCAACGATGTATGACACTAATGTTGATATTCATATAATATGATCATGATCAAATTATGAAATTCGTAATTTATATATTTACACATAAATTGATACTTGGTAAATTTTAATTTTTTTAAAATAGTTACATACTTGAATATTATAAAAATATATACACAAACACATGTCAAAAAACAATATAATAAATTCATTTTAAAATAAAACATTGATAAATAGAAGTATCCCTCAACAGAACTAATATGAAATAAAATTTCAAAAAAAAATTCAAAATAAACAAATTCTTTAAATGATTTATTTCACCCTTACATAAATAAAATATTTTTTTAATAAATATTTAAAATCTAAATAATTTTTCTTTATATAAAAAGAATAAATAAATTCTGAAGAACTTAATATACATCAAAAACCATCTTTGAACATTAAAATAATACAATAATTAGTTAATCCCATACACAAACCAAGAAATTATAGCTTATAATGATTTAAAAAAATAATAATAAAATAAAATATACAATCTGTTTTCATATCATAAAACACAAATCGTTTTAGTAAAATTATCCCTTAATACTTGAAGAATCAAAACTATAACAAATAAACATTTTATCCATCCCACTGAAATAGAAAATAGATTTTATAAATGTGAAATAAATAACAAACATCCTTTATGATAATTAAATGGAATTTCATGAATGGTATATTAAAATAACATCCCTTACCCTAAAAATTGAAGAAATTTGATCTTATATTATTCTTGGCATCTTTTATTGGACTGAATTTCTTCTGGGGTGTGTAATGTTTATGTATATAAATAGTTTTAATCATAGTTACTGCTTATATATACTATTGGAATAGGGGTTGTAGTGCATGTAAATATATGGATATGAATTTTTATATATATATGATTTAATCACATGACAATAAGACACAATAGATGATTTCAATTTATTTAGAATTGATTATTGATATCAATTGATAATTTTGAATGAAAAACCCAATGAAAAAATTCAGTATAGCAATAAATGGAAATTTAGTTTTATGAAGAAATATATGAGATCTACATTAAACTAATTACTGATAGATAGATCCATAAGGCCAAATATCAATCACTATTAAACTTTGAACAAGAATATCAAGAATTAAATTAATAGTCTGATATTTAATGATCCAAAAAAATATTGATGGAAGACACAACAAGAAGAAATTGACAACAATGGGTCATTGTTAACTGAATCTCATCATGATTTGGACACTAAAACAAACCCACATACTTATCTAAAACAGACCTAGACAGCCTAAAAATTGATTTTTATCTACATTGTCGCTTAGATCTAGGATCCGACAAAGATGTTGATGCCTTCTTCTAAGCCCCTATTTGCGAATGAACCCTAGACGATGCCTAGAAATAAAACAATTTTCAGAGAATCCCAACCAAAATAAAATTTTTAATGTGTGACTCCGTGAAAGGATTCAAACTTCGTGCAGAAAAAACCCAGTCGACTTCTATGAATCACTCGGTATCGACTCTACCGCGGATGGCTACTCATATTGACGCCACAACTCAACTCCCTGGAATTTCACATAGTGCCACGAGCCTTTACTCGAAATGAATCTCTATCCCAATTTCAACCACTTATTTCATTTTATTTATATTTCATTTCACTATTTTTTCCTTTTATATCATAAATTATATTATAATATATATATGTATTGTTTTTTTAATAAATTAAATAACATTAATATTATCATATATAAATATATATCATATTATTTATTTCAAAATTTCATTAATTAAAATAATTATTTATTAAATTTGAATATATATTATCTTTAAAATCCAAATAACAATATTATCATAAATTATTTATATCGTATTATCTTCTTATTCCTAATATTATTAACACTTATTTAAAAAAAATTATAATCTTATTGTATTTAAACTATATTTTATTTAGAATTATAAAAATTTTATTCAAAGAAATATTATATTTAATGTTATGAAATATGATCAATCATAATTTATTTATACCTTTAAATTTAAAATTTATAAAAAAATATTTACATTCATTGATAAAATGTTTTCTATATATATATATACTTAATGATTTATTATTTAAAAAAAATTAATTTATAATTTTCTTAGTTAATATATCAATTAATTGAAAATAATTTTTTTGCAAAAAATTTAATGTCATGTAATCTTTTCTATTAGTCGTTATAAATTCCGTTTTACAAAAAATACATTTTTATTCATGTAAAAATTACTATGAAAATTAGAACTATAAAAAAACACGCAATTTATATTTTAATATCATTTATATCAAATTAACTGATGAAATTAACTAATTAAAATCTAATTTTAAATTTAATTTTATGATTTGTCCCTTATTTATTTATTTACTTGTTTCTATAAATTATTATTCATTAACAAATAAAGTAATATAATTTCTATGTATAACAATTTTATTTACCATATTTAATCTTAACATTTAATTTTAAATTTATTAAATTTAATTTACAAAAAAATATATTATTATTCAAATTTCTATGATGATACCAGCACCCTCCTTTAATACATTATACAAAATACATATCATAATATCCTGGGTGAAAGAAACATAAAATGGGATGATATTAGATGATCCATAAGGGTAAAAAAGGTATATACATAAAAAATCCTGAACACAAGGGTATGATAATTTTACTATAACATTATAATTTCATACCATGCATATTAAAGATCATATACACGAGTCAAGATAAAAATATTGGTAGTTCATAAAACATGAATCATAAGGGAATAAAATAACATGATTAATGGTAAAATAAAGTGGGCATAAGACATAGACTTGTTTCATTCACATAGGCATATAAAAGCATTCTATTTAAGTCAAGGCACACTTATGAAACATATCATGGAACATCATGTGTACTACCCCTACTGGTTGGGACACACAACCATCCCCAGTTTCAGTTCATTCCTTATAATGGATTGGTTTCCCCATCTTCCCAAAGTGGATTGGGTTTCCCCATCCTCACATAGTGGACCCGATTTTCCCATATTATAATAGTGGATAAGGCCCACGAACATGATTTATATAATTTATCATGAGATATAAATCATTACCCAATGCATTAAAGGTAGATATTGGTCCCAAATATCACATAATAATATCATGCATACATATGCCACAAGATAATAAAACATTCATCAAATAATAATATATAAAAAGTGATAGGTTTCATAAACATTGAATCATAATCCCTTGAAATTAAATGGGTATCTCAAACATGTCATCATATCATAACCTATGGAAAATAAAAAGTATTATCATCATTTTATTAATGTACAACCGATGAAAAGAACCGGTTTCAAAAACATACAACTCATGCGAGAGAATCACATATCATAGACATATTTTCTTCGTTTTTAATTCAATGAAAGAATAAAAATATCATCCTTGGATCCTAAAATAACTAAAAATATTTCATCGTATATGAAAAATATTTTTTGAAAACATTTCTTTATGAAAATACCGTTTCATTTTTTAAAGATGATTTTTAAGAATATATATTTGTTGAAAAACATTGTCTTAAAAAATAGATTTCAAAAATTATAATGGAAGATTTGAAAACAATACAACCTTTTTCATATCCATTTACTCAAAAAATGATCATATAATTCCACATTAACAATATTTTTGAAAATATTTCTTTTTGAATAAAATAGATTTTTGACAAAATTTGGAAATGAGGTCAAGATTTTTATTAAATACATTTTACTTGTGTTATTAAGTATAAAATATGGAAAATTGTAATAATTCCTGAGTATATCCTAAATAAGTAGAGGTAAATAAAATTCATGATTGTTATAGAGATATGGTTTATAGTATTTCATTAATGAAAGCATAATATAAACAATCTTGATAAATGATGAGAATATCACTATAAATTATTACCAGTTGGTAACAATAAATAATACTCCCCATATAAGTGAATTAAATTACATGGAGCTTAAATATCATTAAAATAAATATAATCCAAATATTAAACTTCAAATTGTAATATATTCACTATTTAAAATAATACAATTTAATAATAGAACTTGTGGGTCAAAGAAGTAAAATTGAGACAAAACTACCATACCGCCTTCATAACTTTTGAATCATAAAACCCAATTAAATATAGATGACCAAATTGATATGTAAATATGCATAAATTATAAAATAATAATTATATAATAAAGTCACAGGTAATATATACACCATGAAAAACAAATGAGTGGTGAATAAGGAAAATGTCTCAATGAAATAAAAGTGAGATGAGAAATCCCATTACAACATAAATAAATTTTGAATCATTATTTCAAAAAAATAATAATAATATTAGTTAAAAATTGTAATATCAGGAAATAAATTAAAATCATGATATAACATTTATAAGGTATGTATCTGTCTTATATAAAGGAATGAGTGGTTAATAAGACATTTACATCAATGATATTAAAAATGAGATTAAATTATGATACCTTATGTCTTGACTCTCTTTGTACTTATTCAAACCTCATATATAAATAATAAAAGAATATTATAAATATATTATATAAAAATATTAATTTAAATGATACCATATATTATTTACTTATGACCTTTTATTTCCCATTTATTAATAATACAATGTCAGTGTTATGTTTGGGTAAAATCTGAGTGCTTTTGTATATGTTCTGACTTGTTATTCTTGATCCTGTCACTTAGATATTGAATTACATAATTACAAAATTAAAAAATAAAACTAATATCATATATATTTTTCATACAAATATTTCTTATAATATAAAAATGATATAAATATGGAATTGAATAAACTATTTATGGAGAAGGTAGGTCGTGTGTATTCCTGAATGTTGTTTCTGTTTAATTATAATTTTCAAAGGATGAATGTAAATGAAATATATGTATATATACATATATATTATAATAATATGAGAATAATTATTTCATATATATCATTTTAATTAACTAAATCCGTCCTTAATACATTCCAGGTAGAGTGTGAACGAATCACATCGCATTGAGGAGGAAGTTGTCCTTCCATCCACAAATGAAGTTATCGTATTTACCCAAAATGGAAGGCATGAAGTTATGCATTAAATAATAATTACAAAACTATAAATACAAAATAAATTTCATATATATCATATAAAAAATATATTTACATAATAATTCTAAGCAATGAGAGTGTGTAAGGAAAAAACAAACAACATCATTTCGTGAGGTAGTAGATCGTCGTACATAAGAACGTTATGGTCATTACCCATTTTATGGAAGTGTGAGTAGGTGTAGGAATAAAAATTAAAATATAAAATATATCACTATACACAGTATAATGAAGATATTATATAATAATTTAATAATAAGTGTAAATGGGGTGGAGAATGATAATAAAAAAATAGCTTGGGGAAGGATGTTACCTCTTCTTTGGGTAACTCCTTTTGGTATTCACCAAAGGGCTGCCATTGATGGATTTATTCCCAAAGGATGGATTAAAGGATTATTGTAGGGATGATTTAAGGAAATTCTGGAGAGTTTTTTTATGAGAAAAATATTTATTTTTAGGTGAAAATATGGGTTATCATAAGAGTCCTTTTATAAGAGGAAATATGACACATTTGGTATTCTGGAAAATATTGGAGTTCGCCCCACATTTTATTGGTCCCCCTAGGGATAAAAATGCATATTTGTTGATCATTATTGGTATAATATATAATTTTATATAGAAAATATATTTTATACATTTTCATTTTCTATTTTAAAACTTATTTTCTATTTTTAGTCATTAATTAAGTTTGTTTTTACCTTAAACATTGAAATTAATTTTAATTAATTCCACTAAATGTTTTTGTAAAAAATTTAGTTTAGCTCATTTTAAATTATAAATTATTCTAATTACAAATATGGAATCCATTTGGATAAATCATAATCATAAACTTTGATATAAATTAATATTATAGTAATCCCGCAGATGTGTCGTGATAGCGAGTTTTTAAGTTAAAATTTTTAAACATTTGAAATGATTTTATATCCAACATCAATTTCAGATTATATGAAATGAACTAAATTAGATTAATTGAATTAAAATTTTTATATGAATAATTTTGAAATAAATTAAAATATAATGTAACTATATCAGTATATCAGATGAAAAAAAAGTTTTGAAATAAAATTTCATATTTTTTACTATTCATCCAAATATATGGTTTTTCCAGAAAAATCCAAAAAATTCACCATAATCTAAATTTTCCACTATGATTTAGAAAATATAGTTTATTTTATGAAACTAAATTTATAAAATAATCTAAAATTAATTTTATTACTATTTATATAGGGGTATAAAATTATTCTCATTTGAGAGAATAATATTTTCAAACATATAAATACATTACCAAAATTTATAAGTTTCAGTATAAATATATTTTTTTATATAAAAATATTAAAAATAATAAATAAAAAATATTTTTTATTATTCATTTTAATATTTTTAATTATGTGGTTATATATCTCGTTTAGATAATTATAATAATAAAATATTGTTTTGTAGAAACTCAGTGTTGTGTGTAACTCCAACCAAGGCGGTGTTTCATGTAGTACAAGCTTAACATGGTGTATCATATAATATGAAATGCATGGAATCATGGAAAATTAATTTATTTGAAAAAAGAGCTTCAAAAAGACCAAGGGTGTTATATTATACCCCATTTAAAATAAATTTCTCCTTATAAATTAATTATTTGGTAAAATAAAAATGAGGATACTTCTCCCTCATAATACCATTAAGTTGCTTTATAGATTCCCCTAACTGGTGGTTTCTTTAAATGACTTTAGTTGGTTGGTTTCCTTGTTTAATAGAACATTCTCTATATGATCCAAAATTTCAACTGGTTGTTATTCATAAGAATGGTCATACTCTAGAGATATGGCCTCAGAGTTCTATAGATTTGAAGGGTCAGATATATACTTCATTAGGAGAGATAAAAAAAGACATCATTGAAATGATAGTGATTTGGGAGAAGTTCCATGTGATATGATAACACCCTGATATGATAAATAATCTCAAAGTTACTGATATAATAAGGTATTAGTTTCCCTTTCTTCCTAAATCTCATCATATTCTTCTATGGAATGATTTTATGAAAAACCTTCCAACAAAATTTAAATTATGGATGAAAACAACAGTTTTCAGCATGACTTCTCTACTAAAATTGAGATTCCTTGATATGATAATTAATTGTTATAACATTATCATCCATATCTTTATTCATCTCAAGTCCCAATAACATCCTTTATCCAACATAATCCAAACACATTGGAATTATACATTTCTTCCAATAGAGAGATTCAGTAGGAGTCGTCTCAATGGCTTTGTGAAATATATTTTTATCGGAAAACAAAACCAGAGGAGGCATTTATCCAAACCACATTCAAAATCCAGAGAAAAATATCACAACAAGACTCTATATCATGAATTGTTATTTCATACTGACCATCATTCTGAGGATGAAAAATAGTAGTGAAAATCAATTCCATATCAAGTTCTTATTGAACATGTCACTAGAACATTGAGGTGAACCTTATATCCTTATCAAATACAATAAAATATGGTAATATTTGTAAACATTTCATTTTCTTAATACTATTTTTGAAATCTTATTTAGAGATAATTCTGTTTTTCTAGAAATGGTGTGTGTTGACTTATTAAAGGGATCAACAAACACCCAATATCATTAAACCCTTTATAGGTTTTGGGAAGTCCAATTAAAAAATCCATAGTGATGTTCACCAATTTCTATTATAGTATTGGTAATGGATGAAACATACCCTTAACTGTTCATTCATTTACTCTTATCATGCTGTCACACTAAGCACAGAGATAAAAACTATTTTATATCTCTCCTCATACCATCCAAATATAAGAATTACTTCAAATATCTATATATCTTCATAAATCATAGATGAATAAATAATGAAAAAATATAAACATACTTTAATAGTTAATTCATTAAAAATTTTATAGATGGAACACATATATGGTTCCAGAACCTTATTATTCTATATTTATCAAGGTTAAACAAAGGAACATTACAAAATTTCTTTTATAACATTACATATTCCTCCCACACATAAATAATATTCACTTGGATAGAGGTTTTAATATTTAATTTATAAAGATAATATATTAACCTTCCTTTATGATTTATATTTAAATATTTAATAAATAAATATTTTTTCTTTTATGATCCCCATCATGAATAAGAATGCAATATCTTTTCAACTTAAAGCATCGACCACCCTATTAATTATCTTATGGTGGTAATGTATTGAGTAGTCTTAGTACATTATAATCTCTAACAAAATTCTAAGGGACATGTTAACCTCTATTTATGTGAATATATATTTTATAATTTTATGATTAGTATATTTCAATATTTTCTCCACAACGATAATCCCCTCAAATCATTCATGAAAATAAAAATAACTGCAACTAACTACATATCATGAGTTGGGTAGTTTTTCTCATGAATCATCAACTATTGCAAGGAATAAGTGATAAATATTTTATTACAAATTAGAACACATCACAATGCTTTCTTGGATCCATAAATATGGAATAAAAACCTTTATCCTATATAGAGTAATGTAATTATAGGTGTACTGACCATCCATCTTTTTAGTTCCATAAATTTTTCCTCACATTCATCCATCAAGAGGTACTGGGAACCCTTCCCAATTTACATGGTCAAAGGATTTGATAGTCATGATAAATTCACCATATAAAATTGATAATATACTATTAAACCAAGTATACTATGGATCTCATACATCATAGTTAGTCTTGGAAATCATCCAACTATCTCTGTCTTTGATGGATCTACTATTATTCAATCTCTTGATATTACATGACCTAAAAAATGTAACCTTTTTCTTCCAAACAAAACAATTTGTAAATTTTAATATAGATTATCCTTCATTTGTTTCTATAGTATAACTCTCACGTTTTATTCATGTTGTTCCATTACCTTTTTAATAGTTAATAATATAATCTATGAGGAATACCAAAAATAGATTGAGTTAATCTCTAAAGACTATATTTATCAAATCCATAAAGGTAGAAGGGGAACTAGTGAGACCAAAAGTCATCAGTATACATTCATAGAGTCCCTACCTTATACAGAATGTTGTCTTGGGTATATCCTCCTTATTTACCCTCAATTTACTATATCCATAACAAAGGAAAATCATGGAAATTTATTGAGTTCCATGAAATTTATCAAATTATTTATCAACATGTCGAAAAGAATACCAGTTGTTGGCCATGATCTTGTTCAACTCCCAATAATCAATGTTGAGTCGCAATGATCCATATTTATTTTTCACAAAAAACTATAGGTGTACCCCAAGGTGACACACTGGGTTGAATGAATCCCTTATCAAGGTTTTCATTAAGTTGTTTCTTCAATTATTAAAACTCATTTGGGACCATTCTATAGGAAGAATTTGAAATTATTATGGAACTAGGTATGAGTTCTATCTAGAACCTAACATCACTTTTTGGTGAAAGTGTATGGAACTCTTTTCTAAACAAATATATAAATTCTGGAACAATATGCATATCATCGATCATGAGTTTCTTTGCAACCATTTTAGACAAACCCACCATATTAATTTGAATTAAGATCCATACAATTGAGGAAATCTCCATAGAAAGTTCATACTTATCATCGCATTAACAGGGGGACATATGTTGGTTCTAAATATAAAATATAACTTCCCTTACTCAAATATTGATAATCGATATATGCATTGAAATCCAATCCAAGTATCAGAAGACATCAAATTCAACCATAGGAAAATATTATGATTTATAGGAAACACATTCTTCGAAAATTCAATCATATTGGAATCATGGAAATTAGATTTAATCATCATAAAATTATGGTTTATCACTGCTAATTCTATTATTAATTGTTTTGGTGTAATCTAAAAAATTATTGAAAATTCATTGGAAGTGAAAGATTGTGTAGAACTAAAATTAAATAAAACATTAGATGTTATAGAGTGGATGGTATCCATACCTTTACAAATTTTATTATTAAACCCCTCATTATAAATAGTAATCAAATGGTATTTCCCTATATCCCTCTATTTAAGACATTTTTGACACTGATCGTCATCACAAACCCATAGGCCAAGACATTGATTAGAGTATTAACAATTTTTCTAATGCATGAAGCATTGGTGGGTGGATGGTTTGTCCTATGCATATTTTCAACTATTCTCATAATTGGAAAATCATTTCCCACAAGTTATGAAATGAATTTTCCCATGGCCTTACCTTCCACACATGATGCATTTATTAGATCCCATAATCAAATTACCTCTATGATTCTCTCCACACATAAAGCATAAAGGTAGTCTCATATTATCTCATCTATAGTTATTTGATTTTCCTTTGAACTCGGTCTTAATTTTATTATCAATGCCATGAAATGGATACCTAAATCCAAACATAATTTCATCTTTAATTATATGGAATTATTTCAAGACTAGTTGTGAAGACGACACACCATTCCAAGGCCCAGTGATCCGGTAATGGAGGTTTGAACTTTTTTTTAGTTAAGTGAGTCAACACATGAGCATGGTTGGGGAAGTTTCTAGACCGATGATCAGATTAAAAACCTGAGGGCATCATTGCATTCGAGGAAATGACATTACCTTAGGACGAGTCTAACCTCGACCGGAACGGGTCGTGGGAAAAAGGTTAATTTTTGGACGTTTTAAGTAAAAATAGAAATAATATAAATTCGTAATGTTTATTTTATTTTTTTGGAAACATCTGCTGCAGCACAATGACAGGGAAGTTGTTTCAATATGAAATGACATGGAATAATGGCTTAAGAAACAATAACATGACTCATTAATGTCGTAGCATAACAAAACACTGAATCATGTTCTCTTTTTAATGGGTTAAGTGATTGGTGGTTGTTGATGGATTTTTGAGGTGAATCCTGGGAGAAATTCTTAGAGCCTTGGAGGAAACTCTCGGCAACGAATGATGACGAATCGAAGATGTGAATTGCTATGCCAATGTTGATGAAGGATCTCGACAATGAAAGCAACATGACATGATGATGGTTCTTAAACTAGTTTAAGGTATGGGTTTATTATTTAAATTCTTTTCCCCACATTTGATTTTAAATGAGGAACACGGATCAACCACAAAAAATTTGATCCGCGGATTTGTGCATTCTTACGGGAGGGTTTTATTTGGGATGATTATGGGGAATTGAACCATGTTGATTTGTTGTTGTTTGATTATTCTCCATTTAAGCCTACTAATGAGAGGGGATCAACACCATGATGAACGACGGTGGAGTTTCATTCCTCAAATTTGTTTTATTGTATTTCTTCCATTTTTCTTTTGTGCATTCATCGCATTCTTCACAGGGCGATGAACAACAGATCATTGCATGTCCGTTTTGAGACGGAATGATCCCAAATTGAATAATTGACACCACAAAAACCTTGTGGAGTTGCGATGAAGATGGAGGACGACGAATTGGAATAGATCAGGAAGGATCGCCTTTGATTGTTTTTCACACAGGATTATCAAATCATGTTTTTAGGGGCAACCGGAGGTCCGGAATCAACAGAATCGGCTTTGTGGTGTCAGAACGACCATAACCTGGGAGTTTTGTGGTGATCAGATGACCAGATCGATGAACATAGTATCACCTGAGGTGCAATGACGGAGGTATGCAATTCTAGAAATGTCTAGAATACACAGAGGGTACTCTTGAAGAACACATCGTGTTATACGGGCAGTAGCGGCTACGGTTTTAGGGGTCAGGGAGGAATCACACGGCGTGTGACCCTGGTCACACGGCATGTTTGACTTTCCCCAAAGCTCGGTGTGTATTTTGGTAAATTCATAGACACAGGTTGGACTACACGGCTTCAGACGACACAGCATGGAAAGCATGGAAGAGCGGCTATGCGTAAATCGACATGTATCTTAGGGGTACACGGACACGAGAAGGAGTACATGACCATGCACTCCATGACACAGCCAGGCAAGGCCATTAACGTAGGTCACCCCGTGTACTGATTACATGGGTTGGTGTACACGGGTTGATGACCAAGTACAGGAACATGACTAGATTACACAGAGCCAATCCCAGTCACTCGTACACGGTGTGTACATCATACATCACTCAGTTTAATTAGATTTTTCTACACTACCAGCCATATGACATGGGATGTTGTACACGGGAAGAACCCAGGGTCAGACTACACGGTGTGTAACTTTTCTACATGTCGTGTACTTTTTTGAAAAAATTAACGGTCCTCTTGTTCACCGTATCTTGGAAATATTTTGTTTGGGTTAGTGCCCCTTCATTTCATTCCCTTAAAGGTCAGTCATTGTTTCCTTTTAAAAGAGTATGATTTTATCAGCAGGACTTTCTATGATAGAGCCAGGAATCCATCTGAGAGGCCTAGATTGAGTTCTTCTATCCATTCATGACCTTAGGTAGATTCCGGCATCGACATGAACAACTCCACAGGGCATCGATCCTCTACCTTGCAGGTGAATTCTGTATGAGTTGCAGTATCTACCATGGCCCTGGCAGTGATCCTCATCTGTGTATCATGATTTTTCCCACTCAGGAGTGTGTCTCCTGTAATGAGTCCATCTATCTATCGTGACCTTCTCACTCAATAGCATGCCTCCAGTAATGAGTGTAACTACATCTCGTGATGCTTCCCTCTGAACAATACTTCTCAGATGGTTGTCAACAGAGCTATAAGACTCATGGAATGTGTTCTTCTGGAATGAGTTCCTTATGGAATATTCAAACTGAACCCCTAGCTGGGGGTATGCAGTTGTGTAAGTTGTCTCTAAACTATGGGTCTGTGTTTTGAGTATATCTGGTTTGTGCTATATATTCTGTAGAGATATACTTTGCATAGCTGACTATACCTTTACATTGTGTAATGCATTGTGGTTTTTGGGGTCCTATAATGGGTACTATTATACTCACCCCTACACGGGCTTTTCCCACACGTGTAGTCTCTTGTACAGATGAGTAGCCATTTGATAGTGTTTAGGGTAGACAAGGATAAGAGTAAGCTTTCTGAGTTCCCTAAAAGACAAGGAATTCCTTTTTCTATGAGAATTCATCCTAGTACCTTGTTGTGTTTACAGGTTGGACTTTTCAGTTTTAAGACTATTGTTTTGGTGGGCTTTGATTCTGGCCCAGTTTGCTTTCAGTACTCTACCTTTCGTCACTTAATGTTGGTTGGGTTTAGTTGTATTCATGCATTTTGTTCCTTAGTGTTTTTATATTTCAGCATTTGTGGGCTTGGAGATGTGTGCATGTGTACAGGTACTTAGGAAATGCCTCCCATGATTTGTAACATTACTACTCGGTTCTAGTCACTATCCCCTAGCCTATTGGAGGCGAGCTAAGAGAGTCAAGACACGGGCCCCACTAGGACGGGTCGTGACAAGATCCATTTGTCCATAAGAACATCCATAAGGTTTATTCGAGTGCCTATTGACACATGGAAATGGAGTGATATATACTCAGTATGCCACTACTAATATTGTCTCATATAATCTTTCTAGTTTACTTAAAATAAGAAATGTGTATGATTAAAAACATAAACAAAAAATTAAACCTATAAAAGGGATGACTCGACTTCTTAAGGACACAAGGCTGACACTACTTGATTCATACTAATTTGGCATATCTTTGAACAAGTAATCTTGTGTACATGACATATATATATACACATGAATTTTTATATACATTGTAATTGTATATTAATGTTTATATACATGTGTTTAAATACTAGTACTATCATTAACCAGAGTCGTAACTTAGGCATCCGTATATAGTTGTATGCATATCACAAATTTTCATTGGATTACATGACTTGGTTTCATGAATCATATGGGTCACCATGCCCGATTATCACATTTAATTAAGGCCTATATGCATGTATATCACATTACCATGGGATTCTATTCATTTGCATTACATTTATCTAGGAGCACTATTCTCATGTATAACATTTATCTATGAAATCCTTTCCCATACACCAAATTTATCTAGGAGCTGCATGCCTATATATAACATTTATCTTGGGATGCCATGCCTACATATCAAATTTCACATCGGATACCATTCCCATTTAATATGATGTATTTGATATTCCATTCCCAAGTATCACGTGCATATGGGATTCCTTTCTTATGTATTAGAAATATATGGGATGCCACACCCATCAAACAAATTTATAAATAAGGCTCATTAATGATTTAATATATGACCATCAATGAATTATAATTCACTTTTAATAAGATTTCCTTAAGATTTATTTCCATTATTCAAGTGGATGTCATGTGGAATTGGCATACCACCCACTCCCATTTAATTCACCTTAGTTATTCATTTAGGCATCAATCCAAGAAAATATAAACATGTTGTCTATATAAACTTTTTATAATCCATGTGTATCACATAGGAACACCCTATGGGGTTTCACTTATTGAGGATGGGGATCTATGGCCATAATCAAGGGAATATTTGGAATTTCAAATATGTGTTATAGTTTATAGTTTGAATAAATAAATAAAATTAGGCAACACATGGAATATATGGTGTGCGACATGACATGACAAGTTTTAAAATGGCTCATATTTTGGGAAAAAGTAAAGGGCCACATATGTTATGTAGGTAGATGACCCATCATACATTTTTAACATTAAGATGATCTTAAATCGATAAAATCATAAAAATAGAATAATTTCCAGATAATAGAACATATTAGCATGTACAAATATAACACCAAATATGGTGAGATAAATGAATAAAGGAATAAAAATGAGTGAGTAACTTACCATTAGATATCTAATGAAAACAAAAATAAAGGAATCAAGCACCAAACAATTCATAGATCAAATCCTAGGTTGGATAATTAGTAAGTATCCCATAGTTGGGAGAGGTTCTATACATGAATAAGGGAGGAAAAATGAGGATAATACCATAATTTATGGAAAGGGAAAAATTAAATTTCTTCCATTTTTAATAGGATCAGGATTTGGCCATAAATGTTTCCAAACTATATTTATAAACCCTGTATTTCTATTGGTAAAGTGAGACTAAGGGTCTATACCATGGTATATAGTTTGGGGAAATTGTGTGGCCACATTAAACCCCCATATAGCCATTAATCCTGTGGTGTATTGTTAGAACCAACCATGCACCCCACTCCAATTTTTTGTAGCACCCAAATGATTAACTCACATAGTTAGAACTAAACAAGAATTATTCATGTTTCTGAGTATGTCATTCCATAATTTGGTGTTACTATATCCAAACAAGACATGGACACTCTAGAACCACTCTATACCCTCTTATAAAATTTCCATGAATAAAATTAGTGGTTTTTATAGTAAATGATTTATTTATACTACTTCGAAAAATCTTGTATATTACATAACCAACCACTACTAGAACCATACAAACCCCTAAAAACCACATAACTAAAAGGGAAATTAAAAAAGAACATCAATACAAAAATTTATAGTGAATAACCTTTGTCATACATAAAAATTATGACATTTTGTGTAATAAATAATTCATAAAAAATAGATGCTCAAAGAGCCTATTAGTTTAGTAATTTAGGAATCTTGGAAACATAAAAACTAGCAAGTAAGAGAGATACATTTTCTCCCTCTATTTCCTTCATGACTAGAACTAAGACATCCTGAGCCTGATCTTCTGGTCTCAGTGCTTGAAAATCAGATTAATTTTTTTAAAAAAGGAAACAAAATTATTAAACTACATATTACACAAACAAAGACCTTTTATAGGTTTAGGTTTAGGAGGATTATACTAGATTTTAAATTTATCAGAGTAGAATAAAATAAAACACATTCATATTATGCTTCTGTATGTGATTACTCCAAAAGTGAAGCTTTCTAAAATAGAACTTCTATGATACCAGGGAAATATCATTTTGAATAAAAACTAAGCATTCTATTTCCTAGTAAAAGGTTTTCAAATCATTGAAATACATTTTAGGATATATTTATTTAAAAATAATTTTGATAAATTATTTTAAAAATTCTTTAGAAAATAACATAAAAATAATTTTCGAACTATCTTCTAAAAACATAATTGACATCATTTATGATTTAAAATACTATATTACTTTTCAATTTATTTACATTAAAAATAGAAATTTAAATATAATCCAGTGATTTTAGAAATCTTATCATATAATTTTGAAAATAGAAATGTTTTGGAAACATGAGACATTGAAGACTATAATGGAACTACCCACTTAGTGAGGGATTGAGTTCACTCTCGAATTCCCTAAAATATTTACAACATCCATGTCCTGGGATTTATAAAAACATTTATGATTGATTTACATATATATACATTTTCATTGGTGTTTTAGAATTAAATATATATAATCATACATGAAATAAACATGTTCAATTTTATTTATATATAATTATATAAATAGAAATCATCATTGGGTAATTAAATGTTCTACTTGGTAAAACCAAATCATATTCTTACATAAACATTACATAACCAGAAAGATGTGTAATTATTTTCCACGAACCTAAAATTTACTTCTTCATCCCATAACAATCCATTCATGTAATTTTTATCCAATGCATATAAATATATGTATGAATATAATAATTTATAAATCCCATTATAACAAAATCATTAATATATGCCCATAATCTTGATTTTTATATAATATGCACATTATAAAATTATGAAATTCCTAATTTATAAATTCACACTTATATTCATACTTGGATAATCATAATTTATTTAAGCTAGCTAAATACTTGAAAATTGTGAAAATATATATAAATAAACACTTGTCACAAAGTAACATAATAAATTCATATTGAAGTAAAACATTTATAAATAAAATAATCCCTTAGCATAACTTATAGGAAATCAACTATAATGAAATGTGATTTCAAAATTGAAAAATGATTGAAATAAAATATTTTTACCTTGCATAAATTAAATTTTAGTTTAACATATATTGAAAATATAAATAATTTTCCCTCATATAAAAGAATAAATAAATTTTAATGAACTGAAAAGTCCATCAAAACAAACTTTTAACATATAAACCATATAGTATTTAAATAATACCATACATAAACTCATAAATTACAGTTTGAAATGAATTAAAAACTGAATACTAAAATAAATTATATAATCAAATTTAATATCTTAAAACAAATATAATTTTATTAAAATGATCCATCACTAATTAAAGAATCAAAACTATACCAGATAAAAATTCATCACTCACAGTATAACAACAAATAGAGATTATAAACATGAAATTAATAACAAAGATCCCTTCTGATAATAAAATGGAATTTCATGGAATGTATTTGAAAATAATAATCCCTTAAAAAACAGATTGTAGAAAATATTTATCATCTTATTATTGGAATCATTTCATGGAATGACTTTCTCATGGAGGTGTTCAATGTTTATGTCTATAAACCCTGTGCAGCATATTTACTACTTATATTGACTCTTAGACAAGGGGTTGCAGTGAAAATTTAGATAGGGATATGAATTCTATA
Organism: Viscum album; assembly: GCA_963277665.1. NCBI lineage: Eukaryota > Viridiplantae > Streptophyta > Magnoliopsida > Santalales > Viscaceae > Viscum > Viscum album. The sequence continues at coordinate 1,402,494,314 of OY728164.1, read as the reverse complement.
TATTTATTTGATTGACTACTATGATAATAAGACAATAATAGACAATTATAATTGATTTAGAATTGAATATTGATAACAATCATTAAATTTTAGACAATATCTGAATATAAAATTTTTTGTATCAACAAATAGAAAAATAGTTTTATAGAGAACAATATGAGATCGAAATCAAAATAGTTACCAGTATGTAAATATAGGAAACCAATTCTCAATAACTGATAAGATTTGAATAAGTAGATTAGGAAAAAAAATTTAAAATATGATATTTATTGAACCAAAAATCAGAATTATGGTAGACACAACTTGATGAAATTGAAAAAAATTGGTCATTGTTATTAAGATCTCATCAAGATTTGGACACTAAAACAAACACACGTACTTATCTAAAATAGATCATGACAACATGTCAACAGTACACTGTCTTCATCATACATCATATCTAGTATCCAATAGATATGTCCATGCCTACGTTGAAGCCCGAATATTTGAATGAACTCTAGACGACTCTCAGAAACCAAATAGAGTGTGATGAAACCCAACCGAAATAAAACCTGTGGTCTGTGGCACTGCGAGTGGCTTTAACTATGGTGTCCATGAACCTCACTCAAAATCCATGAATCTCTCAGTATCATCTCTATAGTGGGTTTCTTTTTGACTTTACATCATGACTCAACTCCTTGGAATCTCTCATAGGGGCATGAGCCACTACTCAAAAAGAATTCCTAACCCGATTTCAACCTATTTTTTTCATTTTTCATATTTAATTTCACCATTTTTTCCTTTTATATCCTATATTATATCCTCTTATATAAATGTATCATTTTCATGAATAAATTAAAATACATGCATTTTATTGTATATATATATATATTATTATATATTTAAAAATGTTCTAAATTAAATTAATCACTTGTAAAATTTGAATATATATATATTAACATGAAAATCAAAATAATAATATTATCATAATTTTTTTATCTTATTATAATTCTATTTGTAATATTATTATTACATATTTAATAAATTTATTAGAATTTATTTATTGAAACTATATTGAATTTACCATTATAAAAATTTTGTTTATGGAAATAATATTTTTAATGTTATGAAATATGATCAGCCTTATTTCATTTATACCATTAATTTTAAAATTTTATAAAATATATATACATTCATAGATAAAATTTAATATATATATATTAAATCATTTCATATTTAAAAATAATAATTTTTAATATTCTTTGTTGACATATCAATTAATTGAATACCATTATTTATAAGGTTTTTAGGATAATTAATCTTTCGTATTAATCATAATAATTTCAGTTTTACAAAAATAATCATTTATTAAGGTAGAAATTATTATGAAAATTATATATATAAATAATAAAACGTGATTTATATTTTATTAAAATATATATCAAATTAATTGATAAAATTAATAGATCAAAATATTATTTAAAATTTCATTTTAAGAGATATTTCTAAATTATTTATTTACCTTATTTTTTTTAAAATTAGTATTCTTTGATAAAAAATTTAATATCATTTCTATGTCTTATAATTTAATTTATCATATTTAATTATAAAATGTAATTTAAAATTTATTTTTTAATGTAAATAACAAAGAATTTTTTATTATTCAAATTAATGGGATGTTACATTTTCCCCCCATAAATGAATTGTGCCATCACAATTCGTTCATCAAACTTAATAAAATTTTGAATTTCTATCTTCAGAATGAAATAATTTTTAAATGTACATAACAATCTAAACAAAACTCTATCACATAGATTTTATTTCTCTCAAAGAAAACATCTAATCTAAAAAGTTGTCTGGACTGTTCCTCTGAAACCAATTAAAACACCCTGATCCTTATCTTCCAGAAACAGTGCTTGAAAATGTTGTGTAATTTTTTTTTAAAAAACTGAATAACTAAACAACATATTACACAAACAAGTACCTTGTACCGGTCTTGGTTATAGTGGATTAGAGAACATCATACATTTATCAGAGTTCAAAAAAATAAAGCACATGCCTAGTACCCTTTAATGCATGCTAAATCCAAAAGAGAATCTATCTGAAATAGAACTTCTAAGATACCTATGAAATAAAATATTAAAAAAAAGGGTTAGCATTAAATTTCCCAGTAAGTGGATTTAAAATCATTGAAATACATTTTGATAAATATTAATCTAAAACTAAATTTTTAGGTACTTTCCAAAATTCATTAGATAATATTATTAAAATAATTTTAAAAATATCTTATGAGAACATAATTGACATCATTTAGCTTTTAAAATAATGTATTAGTTTTGAAATTACTTACATACAATAATTTATTTAAATATAATCCATTGATTTTTGAAAACACATTGCATGATTTTAAAAACAAAAAATGTCATGTCGACTTGATACATTAAAGGATATCGTGGGCCTACCCACTTAGCGAGGGATTAGGTTCACTCCACAATTAAATACCATATTTAAAAATTTCATGTGATAGGTTTTATAAAATTATTTTATGCTTTCATTACATATATATACATTTCATTGGAGTTTTGACTATATATATATATTCATACATGAAATAAAAACATTCCATTTTATTTATATATAATATTATAAATACAAATATTTATTGGGAAATTACATGTTTGACTTGGTACAACCAAATATTATGCTTATATAATCATTTCATAACCACATGGATGAGTAACTGTTATTCACATACCAAAAACGTCATTCTTAATCCCATAAAAATCAATTCATTTAAATTTTGTTCAAAACTCTTGCATATATGTGTGCATATAATAATTTATAAATTCTATGGTAAAAAAATTATCGATGTATGACCCTAATCTTGATATTCATATAATATTCACATGATCAAATTATGAAATTCAAAATTTATATATTTACACATGAATTGATACTTGATAAATTGCAATTTTTTAAATATTTATATACTTGAAAATTATAAAAAAATATACATATACACATGTTAAAAAACAATACAATAAATTCATTTTGAAATAAAACATCGATAAATAGATGTATCCCTTAGTTGAACTTATATGAAATAAAATTTCAAAAAATAAGATTTCAAAATAAAGAAACACTTTTAATAAAATATTTCACACTTATATAAATAAAATTTCGGTTTAATAAATATTTAAAATCTAAATCATTTTATTTATAGATAAAGAATAAATAACTTATAAATAACTTAAAATGCGTTCAAAACCAACTTGGAAGATGAAAATCATACAAAAATTAATTAATCCCATAAACAAAACAAGATATTATAGCTTAAAATGATTTAAAAACTGAATAATAAAATAAAATATATAATCTGATTTCATATCGTAAAAAAATTGTTTTAGTAAAATTTTCCCTTAATACTTTACAAATCAAAACTATAAAAAATAGAAATATATCCCCCACACTGAAATGAAAAAATAGATATTAAAAATTTGAAATATATAACAAACATCCCTTATTACAATTAAATGGAATTTCATGGAAGGTATTTGAAAATAACAAACCCGTACCAAAAAAATTGTAGAAATTTGTTTTTATATTATTCTTGGCATCTTTTATTAGACTGAATTTCTCTTGGGGGTGTGCAATGATTATGTATATAAACACATTGTAGCATAACTGCTTCTTATATAGACTCTTAGAAAAGGGGTTGTACTGTATGTTAAGATATGGATAAGAATTTTATATATTTATTTGATTGAGTCATGTGAAAATAAGACAGAATAAATGATATAAATTTATTTAGAATTTATTATTGATATAAATTGTTAATGTTGAATAAAACAACCAATGAAAAAATTCAGTATAGCAATAAATTTAAATTTATTTTTATGATGAAAACTATGAGATCTACAATAATATAATTACCGATAGACAGAGCCATAAGAAAAAACATCAATCAATATTAATCTTTGAACAAGAAGATCAAGAATGAAATTAAAAATATGATATTTAATGAACCAAAAAAATATTGATGGAAGGCACGACATGAAGAAATTGACATCAATGGGTCATTATTAACCGAATCTCATCAAGATTCAGACACTAAATCAAACCCACATACTTATCTGAAACAGACCCAAACAACCCAAAAATAGATTTTTATCTCCATCGTCGATTAGATCTAGGATCCAAAAGAGAAGTTGATGCCTTCTTCTAATCCCCTATCTATGAATGAAGCCTAGACGATGCCTAGAAATAAAACAATGTTCGAAGAAACCCAACCAAACTAAAATTTTTTGTGTGTGACTCTATGAAAGGATTCAGCCATAGTGAAAAAAGAACTCTCTCGACCTCTATGAATCACTTGGTGTCGACTCTAATGGGGATGGTCACTCGACTTGACACCATGACTCGACTACATGGAATCCCACACAGTGCCCTGAACCATTACTCTAAATGAATCCCTATCCGGATTTTAACCACTTATTTCAATTTTTTGTATTTCATTTCACTATTTTTTACTTGTATATCATAAATTATATCATATTATATATATATATATTGTTTTTTTAATAAATTAAATAACATGAATATTATCATATATATATATATATATCATATTCTTTATTTCAAAATGTTACAAATTAAATTAATAATCTGTTAAATTTGAATATATATTAACATAAAAATTTAAATAAAAATATTATCATAATTTGTTTATATCTTATTATCTTATTATTCATAATATTATTAATACTTATTTATTAAAATTTTAAAAATTTGTTTTAGTTAAACTATATTTCATTTACTATTATAAAAATTTTATATACAGAAATATTATATTTAATGTTAAGAAATATGATTAATCATATTTCATTTATACCTTTAAATTTTAATTTTTTTAAAACATATTTACATTCATTGATAAAATGTTATATATATATATATATATAATATAATTTATTATTTAAAAAAAATAATTTAAAATTTTCTTAGTTAATATATCAATTAATTGAATATAATTTTTTGTAAAAAAATTAATGTCAGGTAATCTTTTCTATTAGTCGGTATAAATTCCGTTTTACAAAAAAAAACACATTTATTCATGTTGAAATGAGTATGAAAATTAGAACTATATAAAACACGCATTTTATAATTTAATATCATTTCTGTCAAATTAATTGATGAAATTAAAAGATTAAAATCTAATTTAAAATTTAATTTTATGAGTTTTAAATTATTTATTTATTTACTTGTTTTTTATAAATTATTATTCATTAATAAATAATGTAATATAATTTTTATGTATAATAATTTAATATACCATATTTAATCATAAAATTTAAATTTAAATTTATTAAATTGATTTTATAAACAAAGATATTATTATATAAATTTCTAAGATGTTACCAGCACCCTCCTTAGATAGATCCTACAAAATACATATCATAATACCCTGGGTGAAAGAAACATAAAATGGGGTGATATTAAATGCTCAATAAGGGTAAAAAAAGTGATATACATAACAAAATCATGGACATAAGGGTATGATAATTTTACCATAACATTATAATTTCATACCAAGCATATCAAAGATCATATACATGAGTCAATTCATAAATATTGGTAGTTCATAAGACATAAATCAAAAGGGAATAAAATAACATGATTAATGGTAAAATAAAGTGGTCATACGTCATATAATTATTTCATTCAAGTAGGCATATAAAATCATTCTATTTAAGTCAAGGCACACATAAAAAACATATCATGGAACTTCATCTATACTACAACTACTGGTTGGGACACACCACCATCCCCAGTTGTAGTTCTTTTCTTATAATGGATTGGTTTCCCCATCTTCCCATAGTGGATTGGGTTTCCCCATACTCACATAGTGGACCTGGTTTTCCCATAATATAATAGTGGAAAAGGCCCATAGACTCGATTTATATCATTTTATCATGAGATATAAATCTTTACCCAATGCAGTAAAGGTAGATATAGGTCGCACCCATCACATAATAATATCATGCATACATGTGCTACAAGATAATAAAGACATTCATTATATAATAATATATAAAAAATATATAGGTTTCATAAACATTGAATCATAATCCCATGAAATGATATGGGTATCTTAAACATGTCATCGTATCATAACCTATGGAAAATTCAAAAGTCTTATAATCATTTTATTAATTCACAACCAGTGAAAAGAATCGGGTTTCAATACCATATAACTTGTGCGAGAGAAACACATATCATAAACATAATTTCCTAATTTTCCATTCAAAGAAAGAATAATAATTATATCCTCGGATCATGAAATAACTAAAAATATTTCATCTTATATGGAAAATATTTTTTAAAAACATTCCTTTATGAAAATGCATTTCATGTTTATAAAGATGATTTTTATGAATGATATTTTTTTGAAAAAATATGTCTTAAAAAATTGATTTCAAAAATTGTAATGGATGCTTTGAAAATAATAAAAACATTTTCAAATACATTTACTCGAAGATGATCATAAAATTCCACATTAAAAATATTTTTGAAAATATTTCTTTTTGAATAAAATAGATTTCCTACCAAAAGTGGAAATGATCTCAGATATTTAATCATAACATTTTACTTGTTTTATTAAGTAAAAAATATGGAAAGTTGTAATAATTCATGAGTATATCATAAATAAATAGAGGAAAATAAAATTCATTATTGTCATAGAGAGATTAATTATAATATTTCATCATTGAAAGTATGATAAAAACAATCTTGATAAATGATGAGATTATCCCCATAAATTCTGACCATTTGGTAACAATATATAATACACCCCATATAAGAAAATTAAATTACATGGAGCTTAAATATCATTAAAATAATTATATTCCTAATATTAAACTTCAAATTACAATATTTTCATCTTTTAAAATAATACAAGTTCATAATAGAACATGTGGGTCAAAGAAGTAAAATTGAGACAAAACTACCTTATCGCCTTGGTAAATTTTGAATCGTAAAACCCAATTAAATATAGATCAAAAAATGGATATGTAAATATTAATATATTATATAATTATAATCATATAATAAATTTATGGGTAATATATACACCATAAAAAAAATTTGAGAGGTGAATAAGGGAAGAGTCTCAATGAAATAAAAGTGAGATGAGAAATCCCTTTATAACATGAATAAATATTTAATCATTCATTAAAAAAATAATAAAATAAATTAAAAAGTTTAAGATCATGAAATAAATTAAAATCCTAATATAACATTTATTTGGTATGTATATGTCTAGGTTAATGGAATGAGTAGTTAATAAGACAATTACATCAATGATATTGAAAATGAGATTAAATTATGATACCTTATGTATTGACTCTCCTTTTAGTTATTCAAACCCCATATATAAAAAATAAAAGTATGTTATAAAAATATTATATAAAAATATTAAATTAAATGATACCATATATTATTTACTTATGACCATTTATTACCCATTTATTAATAATTCAGTGTTAGTGGTATGTTTTGGGTAACACTTACGTGCTTTTGTATATGTTTTGACTTTATATTCTTGATCCTATGACTTAGATATTGAATTAATTATTTAATAAATTAAAAAATGAAATAAATATCATATATATTCTTCATACAAATATTTGTTATAATAAATAAATGACATAAATATGGAATGGAATAAACTATTTATGGAGACTGTAGGCCGTGCATATGCATGAATATTATATTATATGTTTTCTTAATTACAAATATGAAATCCATTTAGATAAATTAAAATCATAAAATTTGATAAAAATTAATATTATATTAATCCCACAGACGTGTCGTGATAGCAAGTTTTGAAGCAAATTTTTTTAAAGATTTAAAGTGATTTTATATCCAACATCAATTTCAGATTATATGAAATGAACTAAATTGGATTAATTGAATTAAAATTTTTATAATTAAAATTTTCAAATAAATTAAAATATAATTTAACTATATAAATATATCAGGTGAAAAAAAGTATTGAAATAAAATTTTGTATTTTTTACTATTCACCCAAAAATAAGGTTTTCTAGAAAAATCACAAAAATTCACCATAATCTAATTTTTCCACTATGATTTAAAAAATAATGATTATTTTTTCAAACAAAATTTCTAAAATAACCTAAAATTACTTTTATTACTATTCATATAGGGGTATAAAAAGATGCTCATTCGAGAAAATAATATTTTTAAGCAAATAACGACGTTTCAAAAATTTATATGTTTTAGTATAAATATATTATATATAAAAATTTTAAAAAAAATGTTTATTATTATTCATTTTAGTATGTTTAATTATGAGGTAATATATCTCGTTTAAATAATTATAATAATAAAATATTGTTCCGTAGAAACTCAGTGTTGTGTGTAACTCCAACCAAGAAGGTGTTTCATGTAGTACACGCTTAACATGGTGTATCATATAATGTGAAATGAAAGGAATCATGGAAAATTAATTTATTTGAAAAAAGAGCTTAAAAAACTAGGGTGTTACATTATACCCCCTTTAAAATAAATTTCTCTTTATAAATTCATCATTTGGTAGAATACAAATGAAGATACTTCTCCCTCATAATATCCTAATGTTTCTATATAGATCTCCCTAATTGGTGATTTCTTTAAATGACTTTATTTGGTTGGTTGTCTTGTTTAATAGAACATTATCTATATGATATAAAACTTCAACTAGTTGTTATTCGTAAGAATTATCATACTCTAGAGATATGGCATTAGAGTTCTAATGAGTTGAAGGGTCAGGTATGTACTTCATTCAAAGAGATAAGAAATACATCATTGAAATGATAGTGATTTGGGAGACGACCCATGTGATATGATAACATCCTGATATGATCAATAATATCAAAGGGACTGATATACTAAGGTATTATTTTCCATTTCTTCTTAAATCTCATCAAATTCTTCTAGGGAAATATTTTAAGAAAAATGGTCCAACAATATTTAAATTATGGATGAAAATGACAGTTGTCAGCATGACTTCTGTACTAAAATCGTGATTTATTAAAATGATAATTAATTTTTATAACCTTATCATCCATATCGTCAGAGATCTCCAGTCCCAATAACAACCTTTATCCAACTTAATCCAACCACATTGGAGTTATACATTTCATCCAATAGAAAGATTCAAGAGGAGCCTTAAGAATAGTTTAGGGAAATCTGTTTTTATCAAAAAACACAACTAGAGGAGGCATTTATCCCAACCACATTCAAAATCTAGAGAAATATATCACAACAAAACTCTAGAGCATGAATTTTTATTTCATACTGACCATCCTTCTGAGGTTGATAAATAGTATTGAAAATCAATTCCATATCATATTCTTATTGAACACGTCGCTAGAACATTGAGGTGAACCTTATATCCTTATCAAATACAATAGAATTTGGTACTCTTTGTAACCTTATAATTTTCTTAATTTATATTTTTTAAAGGTGATCTAGAGATAATTCTTTTCTGATACCAATGATGTGTGCTAACTTAGTAAAGCGATCAACTAACTCCCAATATCATTAATCCCTTTAAGGTTTTGGGATGTCCAATTAAATTATCCATAGTGATGTTATCCAATTTCAATTATAGTATTCGTAATGGATTAAACATACAATTAAATTTTTATTCATTTATCCTTAATATGTAGGCACACCAAGCACATAGATACAAACTGTGTAATATCTCTCCTCATACCATCCAAATTGATGAATTCCTTCAAATCTCTATATATCATCATACTTCCTAGATAAATAAATAATGAATAAATATGAACATACTATAATAGTTAATTCATTAAATCTATTATGGATGTAATACATATATGGTTCTAGAACCTCATTATTCTATATTTATCAAGGTTAAACTATGGAACATTACAAATTTTCTTTTATAACATTAAATTTTCCTCCAACGCCTATTTAATATTGACATGGATGGCGGGTTGAACATTTAATTGATAAAGATAATATTTTACCCCGAATTAATGATTTATAGTTCCATATTTTATTAATAAATAAATATTGTGTCTTTTATAATCCCCATCATAAATAATAATGCAATATCTTTTCAACATAAAGAATCGACCAACCTCTTAATTTTCTTATGGAGGTAATGTATTGAGTATTCTTAATACATTATCATCTATAACAATTTTATAAGGGACATGTTAAACTCTATTTATGTGAATATATATTTTATAATTTTATGACTACTATATATCAATCTTTTATTCACAATGATAATCCCTCCAAATCTTTAATGAAAAAAATCACCGCAACTAACCACATATCATGAGTTGGGTAATTTTTCTCATGAATCATCAACTATGTCAAGGAATAAGTGATAAATATTTTATTACAAATTAGAACACAAAACAATGGTTTCTGGATCCATAAATGCTGAATAAAAACATTTTTATAATATAGAGTAATGTAATCATAGGTGCACTAACCATCCATCTTTTTATTTCCTTAAAATATTCCCCACATTCATCTGTAAAGAGAAACATGGAACCCTTCACAATTTACTTGGTCAAAGGATTATATAGTCCTGAAAAATTAACCATATAAAATTTATAATATCCTATTAAACCAAGTATACTATGGATCTCATACATAGTGGTTAGTCGAGGAAGTCATCCATATATCTCCGTCTCTGATGGATATACTATTATGCCATCTTTTGATAATATTTGACAAAAAAATGTAACCTTTTTCTTCCAAAATGCTCACTTTGTAAATTTCTAATATAGTTAAACCTTAAATTGTTTATATAGTACAATTATCAAGTGTTATTCTTGTTATTCCATTATCTTTTTAATAGATAATAATATAATATATGAGGACTACCAAAAACAGATTGAGGTAATCTCAAAAGACTATATTCATAAAATCCATAAAGGTAGATGGGGAATGTAACAACCTGAGATTTTAGAAAAAATATTATTTTTAATTTCATTAATGTCTTGTGTTGTACGCTACACCAAAAGGAGATTGCTCAACACGCATCCTTGACTTTCCTTGCATTACACGCAATCACAACCTTCCTCGATAGCGTGTGTAGTACTCAATACCGATTTTCACTAAACAATGATATGATATTAAAATATTAATAAACTAGCCGTTATGAATAGTAATAACCACCTTTTAAAATTTTAGAAATTTTAGCTCTTAAAATAGACTTCATTTTTGGATTTGGAGTATCGAATTTATCCTAAGGTGAAATTTGGGTACTTTTCGGATAACTTTCATATTCTGATGAATAGTGAAAATTACTAAATTATAATTAAAAGCAACTTTTTTTAATCAAAATAATTAATAGTGATAAATTACTAATTTGAGTTGTTTTAAAGTATATTTAGAATATATTTTACAATTTCATACAATGTCGGTCATTGGATGTAATTTCACATTTAAACTAGTCATAAACAAGTGTTAATCTTTTGATAATTATTATCTCTTAAAAACACGCTATTTGTTTTGATGATGAGAAATAATTTTTAAATTAAATAATACAACTGATATGTTCTAAATTTGGTAAAATAGACATCATTTTTGAATTCTTAATATCAAATATAGCTTAGGCCTAATTTTTCGTATTTTTCTGGAAACTTTCATTTTTTGATGAATAGTGAAACCACTAAGTGGTAGTTAAAAAATTGAATTTTTCATAAAACATAATTTTACCTCTTCTGTGAGTGGAATTTCGAAAATCTGAGAGACACGGTTAATATCAAGGACTAAAATGTGGTTCAATGAGATGAAAATAATTTTTGGTGAATAGTAACTTTTTACTTTTTTTTACCACGGTTAAATGTATATAGGGTAATTAAGGGTAAAAATGATATTATTATTACCCTAACACATGTCCTAATTCTATTGGACAAGTGTAATTAGATCACAAACAACCTTAGGAATAAAATATAACCATTTAGGCCCACTTGGATTAGATTAGGACATTTATTATTAATTTATTTAAAGAAAGGTTAAAATAGTTAAAATCAATGTTTAATAAGTAAATAATTTTTAATATGGGGTTATACATAAGATAAATTCGACTATAAATACTCATTAGAAAGATAAAAAGATTTCCTACATAATTGTATTTTATTTGTAATTTTTAGACATTATATAATTTGATTTATTTATGACACAACAATGATGTAATAATTATCTTATTAATTAAATATTGACATAATTGATGTTATAAATACCCAAATAAATATAATTTTAAACTTTTTATGAACTAAACTAATTTTATAGGTTAATACGACATGTTAGGATTGTGTTAATTAACTCTGGTCTAAGTAATCATTCTGTTATGTTTTTCAAAAAAATCTACTATTGAATAGTGTCAAAATTGACATAAAATAGTTTTTAAAACTAATATTATATTATTAATTGTTATTTTATTCCTAAAAATATATGTTTCTGCCAAATGACTTAGATAAGGTTATATATATTAATAATACACAACTTGGGGGTCTTTTGGATTTATATGGTATGTTTATTAACTATATAATATAAAAATACAAAGTGACATGGTAAATGTCAATCTAATTAACTAAGAGTTAAAACTAAAAGATAAGGTTAATATAATGCCCTAAACATGTCTAAATTCTATTGTATGAGTGTATTTCGTCCCATAACCACCTTATCTTCGAAATAACTAAATTTGGACTTATTTAATACTGAACTTGACTTTATAATAAAATAATATTTTTAGTTATTCCATAGGTGCCCCTCTCCTCCCTTATAAAAGGGGACCTCCTACCCCTCTTCCTCACACCACTTCGAGCCTTCAATCTCAGCAAACCCCTGCCATTTTCTCCTCTCCACTTCCCTAGAGACATCCTAGAGGTCCTGGTCATCTTCAATGACAAATTTTAGTGCCCTAAAAGGAGGTCTAAAATAATCACTTCAAAGAAGAGGTAATATCCATTACCGATCCTTTCCAATTTCTTTTTTCTTCAACTTCTTCTTCTTTAGTTGTTTCATTATGAAGTAATAACATCAATATCACACATATAATGATATGTTATTATAAGTATGAAAAAACCCTATTTAACCATCTATCCATCCTACGGAAAATGAAATCACCAGGCGTGCGTACGTATGGAATACCGTCTCCACGCCGTGGTGTAATCTATTTTCCACCACCACCTTACATGGATGGGTATAATGGTGTAAATAATGACTATATATGACTATTATAAAGTTATATTGATTCTGAAATATTATAAATACACTCCAATACAATTCCACGATCACAGGAACGATATCATCACTCGTGCTTACGTAGGGAATACCGTCTCCACGATGTGATGCGACTCGTTCTACATGATCTTCATTTCATAATGATTATATAAATGAACTGAATGAATGAATATGATATATATTACACTAATACCATTCTGGAAATTAGGTATCTATAACCTAAAGAGAAGAATAAGAATTTATTCGACAAAACACGCATAATAACAAAAAGTTATAAACACCCGAATAACAAGTAGCAATGAAATATTACTACTAAGAAGCTAAGAATATGACCATAAATGATATAATAAAAATAAGTATGATTCTGGAATAAGTCAATAACATTATTTAAATCATTATATAGGAGGTTTGGACACGTACAAAGCATTTCGGACCTAAGGTAATGGAAATATCACAATCTCATTTTTATCCAAAATTGTTTATACTTTGAAAAATACTGGGGTGTATTTTATCATCCACATCCATTTTTCCTCAATATGTAATATTATTTACATCCACCTACAATTGTTTAAATCCAATTTTACCCATCATTGAGTTTTTAGTTAACGATATGAAATGAATCTTTTGTCGTTTTTCGTACGAGGTACTTTTTGACTTTTCTGACAAAAGTACGAAGAATGTTTTTTTTAACTTATACAGCATGAATGGATTTTTAAAACATTATTTCCAAGAAAGTTCCTTTACAAGTATTCAAGTTTATTTTTAATCAACATATTTTAGATATAATTTAATGACATGTTAAGAAATGAAAAGTGTTTTTGAAGTAGAATGGATATTTTCATCAAGAATGGAGTTCAAGTGTTTTATCAAAATTATTTTCAATATAATATAATATTGGGTTCTGTTTCTATCCCTATTATTAAATGTATTTGATTATGTTGTGATGGAACTATTTTTATGAATTCCTTTATCTTATATTAATTGTTTTATGATGTCATGTTGTTTAATAATCCCATTTTTATTACATGGGTTATGCTATGATGTATGGTTTTCTGATTTTGTGGCACACATAAGAATGGTATCATTATGAGATGGGTGGGACCTATATCTCCCTCCAATGCATTGGATAAAGATTTTATATCTCATGAGATAGTAAAGGCTGGAACGGTAGGTTATACCGGTTCAGTGAAATAGGACTGAAACGAGGAGTGAACTCGGTTCAGAAAGGGACTTTGTCAACTAAGATAGTCTTGACAATGAGTCTTGACTAATAAGAAATGATTCTCTATGATTATGTGTGTATGCCACAATGTTTCATGTTTTATGTTTTGATTATTTGGATTACATTTCACTACTATGATTTATCACATGTTATGAAATTATGCTCTCTTTTTCAGGTTAAGATTTCCAAAATGTTATGAAAATGATGTGATTGATATTTATTTTGTTTACACTTACTGAGCATTTCAGCTCACCCTTTTGTGTTTTCTTTTCCCCAGGATATAAAGAAAGGTTTTAGGTAAAAAAAGAAGATGATCTTTATGGGATATGTAGATGATCTTTCACTACGATTAGAAGATTATATTCTGAGTTTCTAAAGACACTAAACTATTACGATCCTTATGTGTGTGTTTTTGTTATGTACTAAGTATTCCGCAAAAGTAATGTAATGTCCATGTACGTCAAGTTTCGGGTCTCTACAGTTGGTATCAGAGGAAAGGTTTAGTCAACCTTTGGAAACTAGGATGCGAAAACATTAGTAAGATCCCTAGATATATTTCTAAGGTATGTCTAGGGATGTCCCTAAGGATAAGTATGCGTATAAGATATAGTCCTAGAACTACGGTAATGATCATAGAATTTAACCTAAGATGTTAGATATTGAGGGTTCTCCCCCTTTACTATGTTGTTTTCCCTATCATGATTTTTTCCTCTCACACTATTCTTTTTGGGTTTTAGGAAATGGCTGGAAACCAGAAGATTCATGATAATGGAGAATATGACAGACAATGGAATGATTTTCTTCATGAGAAACCAAATGAAACGGGATCTAGAAGTCCAAACATCGTTATTATGCATAATCAACAATCTCATAATATGATCAATAATCTCAACTTTGGTAAGTTTCCCGACTGAGATAATAAGAGAAAGATGGAGTTTCATGATGATCATAGAGAAAAGAAAGATTAATTTCCCTCATGTAAATCATGTGGGAAGAGGCATCAGGGAGATTGTTTCAAAGGAACTGGAAGATGCTTTGGGTGTGGAAAAGAAGGACACAAAGCCAGTAAGTGCAAAGGAAATGGTTCAGTTAACACCAGGGATGAGGATAATGGTATTGTTATGACATCAACAATGGTTAAATGTTTTAAATTTGGAATGTACAGGCATTATGAAAACCAATGCCCTACGGGAAAGTCTCATGAAGAGAGTCAGTATGGTCGTATGGGTAGTATTAATGTTGATGATGATGAAGAGACTACAAATGATATGTGAGATGAATGAATTGTTGAAGCTCGGTCAATGGTTTATGAATGTAGTGGAATGATTACATGTTTATCATGTGTAATGTTGTATAAGTAATCTCATGGTACTATGGAATAAAGAGACATCTAAGGATTGTTACACAGTTGCCTTTCCTTGAGTTTTGGATGTGTATTATTAATGGTACCAGTATCCATGAAAGGTTATTCAGATATTTTTGGAATATAGATGATATGCGCATAATGAAGGGATAAAGAGAAAATTAAATGTTTGATAGTATTCCTGAGCTCATGAATGATATAAGGAGAAGGTTATATCATGGTCTGAGTATATAGAATTTTTGGATTTTGTTATGTGGAAAGAGTTAACTTTTGACTGCATTCGTGTTTTCACTAAGGTTCAATGGGTATTCTTTTTTCAAGAGAATACATGATTAGGGCCTTCGAATGTTTGGAATGTGACCAATAAGACATATCTCATGATATACGGGGATCAACGATGGTATTAACATGCTTGTTATATGAACTCTTTGGTAATATTTTTCACTATAATATGAGATTGGACAGCAGTATTATGGATAAGCCTAAATATTGGAATGAACTATGTTGGAAATAAGTTAGTATTGTTTAAGGATAAAAGTTTTTTTCAATATTAGTGATGGGATGTTATAGTAATGTAGTTTTAGAAAAAGGACAACCTGAATGACGGGCGACAGCCCATCACGTCGGACAAGGCTGTGGTAATCGAACCCACAACCGAAGTGCGACTAGCCTCTATCGCCTACCAATGGCCTACAGGAAGTCCCTGGTTAGTAGAAACTAGTTTTATTTTATTACGCGGTATGATATATGAAGTATAAGTTCATTTTTGGAATCGTATACGATTAACTTCACCATAGATGTTCTTATGTTTTTTTGATAACTTTTGTAACCTTTTGTTTGAGACAGATGGAATGACCCATCATTCTATCACATGATCTGCTAACACTTCACGAATGACAATTCCAACTTCATTTCTTTAAGAGATGAAGTGGAAATTGTCCAAAGAATGACCAACGGTGACACAATACCTTAGATCGTCACAAATTTATGGCTTTGTGATTGCTGGCTTTCCCATAGCAATGTTCTCTACCACTCTCCATCAGAACATGATGGTTAGATTTCTCTTCCATAACCATATTTCCACCTATGTGGAAACCCAGTGATTAGTTTATTTGGGTAATCGTTACATTTCATATTTCAGTTTTTAAAGCCATGTTTTGGTATTCCTTTTTACGATGTGGGTTTCTATTAAAGAAACTTTCGAGTAGTAAACCATTTATTACCTTGACAAATTTCGAGGGAGAAATTCAATTTAAGGGGGGTAGAATGTAACAGCCTGAGATTTTATAAAAAAAATATTCTTTTAAATTTCATTAATGTCTTGTGTTGTACACTAAACCAAAAGGATCTTGCTCAACACGCATCCTTGACTTGCCTTGCATTACATGCAATCACGACCTTCCTTGATAGCGTGTGTAGTACACAATACTGAGTTTCACTAAACAACGATATGCTATTAAAATATTATTAAAACTAGCCGTTATGAATAGTAATAACGACCTTTTAAAATTTTAGAAATTTTAGCTCTCAAAATAGACTTCAGTTTTGGATTCGGAGTATCGAATTTAGCCTAAGGTGATATTTTGGTACTTTTCAGATAACTTTCATATTCTGATGAATAGTGAAAATTACTAAATTATAATTAAAACAACTTTTTTTAATTGAAATAATTAATATTAATAAATTATTAATTTGAGTGGTTCTAAAGTATATTTAGAATATATTTTTACTATTTAATACAATGTTGGTCATTGGATGTAATTTCACATTTAAACCAGTTATAAACAAGTGTCAATCTTTTGATAGTTATTATCTCTTAAAAACAAGCTATTTGTTTTGACGACGGGAACTAATTTTTAAATTAATTAATACAACTGAAATGTTCTTAATTTGGTAAAATAGACATAATTTTTTAAATCTTAATATCAAATATAGTTTAGGCCTATTTTTTGGTATTTTTCTGGAAACATTCATTTTTTGATGAATAGTGAAACCTCTAAGTGGTAGTTAAAAAACTGAATTTTTCATGAAACTTAATTTTACTGCTTCTGTGAGTGGAATTTGGAAAATCCAAGAGACACAGTTAATATCAAGGACTAATACTTGGTTCAATGAGATGAAAATAATTTTTGGTGAATAGTAACTTTTTACTTTTTTTACCACGGTTAAAAGTAAATAGGGTAATTAAGGGTAAAAATGATATTATTATAACCTAACACATGTCCTAATTCTATTAGACAAATGTAACTCGACCAAAAACAACCTTAGGAATAAAATATGACCATTTAGGCCCACTTCGATTAGATTAGGACATTTATTATTAATTTATTTAAAGAAGGGTTAAAATTGTTAAAATTAACGTTTAATAAGTAAATAATTTTTAATATGAAGTTATACATAAGATAAATTCGAATATAAATACTCATTAGAAAGCTTAAAATAGTTCCTATATAATGGTATTTTATTTGTAATTTTTTGACATTAAATAATTTAATTTATTTATGACACAACGATGATGCAGTAATTATCATATTAATGAAATATTGTCATAATTGATGCTATAAATACACAAATAAATATAATTTGAGACATTTTATGAACTAAACAAATTTTATAGGTTAATATGACATGTTAGGATTTATTTAATTAACTTTTTTCGAAGTAATTATTCTGTTATGAGTTTCAAAAAAATCGACAATACAATAGTGTCAAAATTGACATAAAATTGTTTTTAAAACAAATATTATATTATTAATTGTTATTTAATTTATAAAAATCTACGTTTCAGACAAATGACTTATACACGGTTATATATATTAATAAAAAACAACTTGGGGGTGGCTTGGATGTATATGGTAAGTTTATTAACTATAAAATATAAAAATACAAAGTGACATGGTAAATGTCAATCTAATTAACTAAGAGTTAAAACTAAACGATAAGGTTAATATAATGACCTAAACGTGTCCAAATTCTATTATATGAGAGTATTTCGAACCATACCCACATTATCTTCTAAATAACTCAATTTGGACCTATTTAATACCGAAGTTGACTTTATAATAAAATAATATTTTTAGTTATTCCAAAGGTGCCCCTCTCCTCCCTTATAAAAGGGCACCTCCTCCCCCTCTTCCTCACACCACTTTGAGCCTTCAAGTTCAGAAAACCCCTGCCATTTTCTACTCTCCACTTCCCTAGAGACATCCTAGAGGTCTTGTTCTTCTTAAAAGACCAATTTTAGTGCCCTAAAATGAGGTCTCAAAAAAACACTTCAAAGAAGAGGTAATATCCATTACCGATCCTTTCCAATTTCTTTCTTCATCAACTTCCTCTTATTTAGTTGTTTAATTATGAATTAATAACATCAATATCAATAATATACTGATATATTATTATAAGTATGAAACAACCCTATTTAACCATCTATCCATCCTATGGAAAATGAAATCATTGCGCCTACGTACGTACAGAATACCGTCTCCACGCCGTGGTGTAATCTATTTTCCACCACCACCTTACTTGGATGGGTATAATGATGTAAATAATGAATATATATAACTATTATAAAGTGATATTGATTCTGAAATAGTATAAATACACTCTAATACAATTCCACGATCATAGGAACGGTATCATCACTCGTGCGTACGTACGGAATACCGTCTCCACGATGTGATGTGACTCGTTCTACATGATCTTCATTTCAAAATTATTATATAAATGAATTGAATGAATGAATATGATATATATTACACTAATACCATTCTGGAAATGAGGTATCTATAACCTAAAGAGAAGAATAAGAATTTATTCGACAAAACACGCATAAGACCAAAAAGTTATAAACACCCGAATAACAAGTATCAATGAAATATTACTACTAAGAAGCTAAGAATATGATCATATATGATATCATAAAAATAAGTATGATTCTGGAATAAGTCAATAACATTATTTAAATAATTATACAGGAGGTTCAGACACGTACAAAGCATATCGGACCTAAGGTAAGTGAAATATCACAATCTCATTTTTATCTGAGATTGTTTATACTTTGAAATTTATTGGGGTGTATTTTATCATCCACATACATTTTACACAATATGTAATATTATTTCCATCCACCTAAAATTTTTTAAATCCAATTTTACCTTTTGGTGAGTTTTTAGTAAAGGATATGAAAGGAATATTTTGTCGTTTTTCATACGAGGTACTTTTTTACTTTTCAGAAAAAAGTACGAAGAATGTTTTTTAACTTATACAGCATGAATGGATTTTTAAAACATTATTTCCAAGAAGATTCCTTTACAAGTTTTCAAGTTTATTTTTAATCAACTTATTTTAGTTATAATTTTATGAAATGTTTAGAAATGAAAAGTGCTTTTGAAGTAGAAAGGATATTTTCATCAAAAATGGAGTTCAAGTGTTTTATCAGAATTATATTCCATCTAAGATGATATTGGGTTCTGTTTCTATCCCTATTATTAAATGGATTTGATTATGTTGTGATGTAAATATTTTTATGAATTCCATTATCTTATATGAATTGTTTTATGATGTCATGTTGTTCAAGCATCCCATTTTTGTTACATGGGTTATGCTATGATGTATGGTTTTGTGATTTTGTGGCACACATAAGAATGATATCATTATGAGATGGGTGGGGCCTATATCTCTCTCCAATGAATTGGGTAAAGATTTTATATCTCATGAGATAGACATGGCTGGAACGGTAGGTTATACCGGTTTAGTGAAACAGGACTGAAACGAGGAGTGAACTCAGTTCAGAAAGGGATTTTGTCCACTAAGATAGTCTTGACAATGAGTCTTGACTAATAAGAAATGATTCTCTATGTAACACCCCGAGCATCCATGATACGCTTCTCATTCAATAATGCAATAGCTTGCATTGTACGCAACTTCGAGTTCTAAAAGACCGCGACTAATCAAAGTAGCCGTTATGAATAGTAATAACCACTTTTTTAAATTATAAAAATTTTATATTTCAAAATGGACTTCATTTTTGGATTCGGAATATCGAAATTAGCCTATGTTGAATTTTTGGTATTTTTCTGAGAACTTCTAATTTTTTATGAATAGTGAAAAATAATTAAAAAAAACTTTTTTAATATAAATAATTTATAGTGATAAATTATACTATTTAGTGGTTTTAAAGTATAATTAGAATATATTTTTACCATTTTATCCAATGGTGGTCATTATTATTAATTTAACATTGAAAATGGACATAAACTATTGCCAATATTTTGATATAAATTGTTTCTTAAAAACACGCTATTTGTTCTGACAGTAGGAATTAATTATAAAATTAATTAATGAAACTTATATGTTTGGAATTTTGTAAAATAAACATCATTTTTGAATTCTGAATATCAATTATAGCTTAGGGTGAAATTTTGGCATTGTTCTGAAAAACTTCAATTTTTGATGAATCGTGAAACCACTAAGTGGTAGTTAAATAAATAATTTTTCGTTTAAATGAAATATTACCACTTCTGTGATTTGATTTTAAAAAATCTGACATACATGGTTGTCATTAAGAAGTAAAATGTGGTTCAATGAGATTAAAATAATTTTATGGTGAATAGTAACTTTTAAGTTCTTAATCGCGATTAGAGGTAATTAGTGTAGTTTAAGGTAAAAATAATATTTTAATAATATGAGATGAGCTTGACACTTGTCCTAATTCTATAGGACGAGTCTTGGTCGACCAAGAAAACCCATGGGTCAACTTGGGGACCCCATGGAGCCACTTTGTATGGAAAATGACATTAATATATATTTATTTAATGTTAAAATTAAATTGACACAAACATGAGTTGTTTTACTAAAACAGTTTTTAAGTGGGGTTACACAAGTCCAAATTTTGACTATAAATATTCATTAGAAATTTAAAAAGATTTCCTACATCATAGTATTTCTTTTATAATTTTTAGACATTAAATAAATTAAAATATTTATGACACCATGATGATGCAGCGATGACCTCATTATTTAATGATTTAAATAAAATGGAAAGATAATGTAAAATCCAAAGCGTAAACTTGTCAAAAACCTATTGTATGAGTAGAGTTAGAACCCTTATCATCTTATCCTAGAATTATATAAGTGTGGGACCTCTAAAATCCGAAACTCATTTTATAATAATGTGACTTTTCATTACTTTCCAAGAGTGCCCCTCCTCTCCACTTATCAAAGGCCCCCACCTCTATCACCTCATTCACACTTTCAATCCATTTGGCTCGGCCAACCTCTGCCCAAATACTCTCTCAACATCCCTCCCTTACTCCCAGAAGCCTCACATTGGGCAGAATTCTTCCCACGGAAGCCTTTGGCTCAAATCAAAATGAGTTACCCGATTTTTAAGGTAATGTCTTCTCTAATGTTGTTTTGGTTTATTTGGCTTCTCCAACCCCTTAAACTCTTTTCATTCCATTATTTTGTAACAAAACCAGTATCTAAAATATACTAGTATGTTGTTATGATAAGGATTTGGTTTACACTTACAGACACCTTCGTCTAATGGTTAAAGAACATATTGTTTCTGTGGGTGGTGAAATACTGCCTCATGAAACGATGATTGTTCAAATTCTTTTAACACCTATAATGGTGGCCATTTTGATGACAATATTTTCATATATGATATATATATTATGTTTATGTTTTCTTTATGCTTCTGTATTTCTCATTTATGTCATACTTTATGATTTCCATTACGGGTAAATGCGATAATTTCATTTTAGGAAGTGCGGACTACCGCCCCCTCAAAGTGATGTGAATCGTTAATGCCATTTGTGGGATGTATAAAGGATGGAGTAAATGATATTATATATGATATTATACTGGAACTATATTATACCTTTATATAATTATGATTTCATTCCATTAAATACGAAATAGAAATGAAAGTAGCGTTCATGCGTACGTACGGCTTACTGTCTCCATGAACGGTGCATTTCATTTCTTACCCCTAAATGTTACGTAATATTATGAATGAATGTATATACTGGACATATATGATATATATGACATCTAAATAATGAATATAATTCTGGAGATAATGGATATTCTACCACATAAACAACTTGTAATTATAAGAAGTTTACTGTTGACTCAAGTACCAAAGATCGACAAAACAACCGTTATTAACTTAAATAATTACATAATGTTCATAACATGGTAATAAGTGATATAAAATGAATAATGAACATGTAAAAGGTTATTATGTAAATAGAAATTAACTCTAGTTTATTATTCAGGAGGTTAAAGAACAGTCGAGTCAGGACAAGACGTAAGGTAAGGGAACTTCTTAACCCAATTTCTATTCTTTGGGTTAATCTCCTACTTTCAAATTATGTCATGATATTATTATGTCCTATCTTGTATTTTTATATTATTTATCTGTACTTATAGTGAATACACATTATAGATGTACTTTATTAAAAAAATGATCTTTTTAAGGACTTTGTCTCAATCCCCTTTCATTGAGGCATATTTGGTTTTATACACAACTTTCTTTTAAACGGTGTATAAACCCCTTTGACTTTTACATTTATTCAAAAGGAATCATTTTTTATATGAAGCGTTTTTCTAAACGACCAAAGGGAATGTTTTTCTTTACGTACTTATGCGGCGACAATGACTTCTCCACCACTGTGACCATTATTTGAGTTTCGGCTTCCTCTACAAGCCATCATTTTTTTAATGAAAAATAAATAAAAAGTATTAACTTTCTTTTATTTTGGTATTTAAAATGGTTTTGAAAGCGTTTTGATTATATCAATGTGTTTTATTGATATCTTATGATTGAAATGTGGAAATGTTATGTTTCCTTTATGCATGTTTTATGTGATATGATTATGTTATGGTTTATGTTATGTTTAAACCTATTCATATGAGGAATGTATTGGACTTAATAAGTGACGGGTGGAGCCCGCTATAGCTCCTCGATGCATCGGTAGGTCTCATGAGACAACTAGATGTGGAATTGGCTGAGGCCCTTTCCCAATTTGATTTATGGTTTTGGCCGAGGCCTTAATCATTTAAGACGTCTTGGCCGAGGCCTTGACAAAATGTTTCAAAATGTCTGGTATTATATATTCCCTCATTATAAAAGTGGTTATTGATATTGCATGTGATTATTCGACCAGTAGAATATCCATGTGAAGAAGTGAATGGCATTATCTCATTTTACTTTTTCCATATTATGTTGATGTTCAAGTTTAAAAGGCTTTTGTTTTAGTTATACATTGCCTTAAATATTTATGTTTATTTATGAAAGCTTCCGCAATATTGTTATCCTTACTGAGCATTTGAGCTCACCCCTTTCAATGTTTTAATATTTTCCAGGATGTGAAGAATTATTTTATGAATGACCTGTAGGGATAGTAATAAGAGGATATGAGTGTGGATTATGAAGACTTTGTTATTAGTTTTTCACTTTATGATGTAATGTAACATTTATGAATGTATCTAGTGTTTCCAAGGCTACTAAACCAATCGGTCTTTCAAGTCCTGATCTTTTGTGATCATGCCAATGTTACGAAGTAATGCACCGACTCTGGGTAGCTGGGGTCGGGGCATTACACTCTATGATTATGTGTGTGTGCCAAAAAGTTTCATGTTTTATGTTATGATTATTGGGATTACATTTCACTACTATGATTTATCCCATGTTATGAAATTATGCTCTCTTTTGTAGGTTAAGATTTCCAAAATGTTATGAAAATGATGTGATTGATATTTCTGTTGTTTACCCTTACTAAGTATTTGAGATCTCCCTTTTATGTTTTCTTTTCCCCAGGATATAAAGAAAGGTTTTAGGAATAAAAAAAGAAGATCTTTATGGGAGATGTTGACGATCTTTCACCACGATTAGAAGATTATATTCCGAATTTCCAAAGACACTAAACTATTACGATCCTTGTGTGTGTTTTTTTGTTATGTACAAAGTATTCCGCAAAAGTAATGTAATGTCCATGTACGTCAAGCTTCAGGTCTCTGCAGTTGGTATCAGAGGAAAGTTTTAGTCAACCTTTTGAAACTAGGATGTGAAAATGTTAGTAAGATCCCTAGAGATATTTCTAAGGTATGTCTAGGGATGTCCCTAAGGATAAGTATGCGTATAAGATTTAGTCCTAGCACTACAGTAACGATCTAATAATTTAACATAAGATGTTAGATATTGAGGGTGCTCCCCCTTTACTATGTTTTCTTCCCTATCATGATTTTTTCCTCTCACACTATTCTTTTTGGGTTTTAGAAAATGGCTGGAAACAGAAAGATTCATGATAATGGAGGATATGACGGACAATGGAATGATTTTCTTCATGATAAACCAAATGAAACAGGATCTAGAAGTCCAAACATCATCATTATGCCTAATCAGCAATCTCATAATATGATCAATAATCTCAACATTGGTATGTTTCCCGACTCAGATAATAAGAGAAAGATGGAGTTTCATGATGATCATAGAGGAAAGAAAGTTCAATTTCCCTCATGTAAATCATGTGGGAAGAGGCATCAGGGAGATTGTTTCAAAGGAACTGGAAGATGCTTTGGGTGTGGAAAAAAGGACACAAATCCAGTAAGAGAAAAGGAAAAGGATCAGTTAACACCAGGGATGAGGATAATGGTATTGCTACGATATCAACAATGGTTAAATGTTTTAAATGTGGAATGTACGAGCATTATGAAAACCAATTCCCTAAGGGAATGTCTCATGAAGTGAGTCAGTATGGTCGTATGGGTAGTATTTATGTTGATGCCGATGAAGAGACTACAAATGATCTGTGAGATGAAAGAATTTTTGAAGCTCGGTCAATGGTTTATGAATGTAGTGGAATGATTACATGTCTATCATGTGTAATGTTGTATAAGTAATCTCATGGTACTATTGAATAATGAGACATCTAAGGATTGTTACACTGTTGTCTTTCCTTGAGTTTGGATGGTGTATGATTAATGGTACCAGTATCCATGAAAGGTTATTCAGATATTTTTGGAATGTAGATGATATGCGCATAATGAAGGGATAAGGAGAAAATTAATTGTTTGATAGTATTCATGAGCTCATGAATGATATAAGGAGAAGGTTATATCATGGTTTCAGTATATAGAATTTTTGGATTTTTGTATGTGGAA
Organism: Viscum album; assembly: GCA_963277665.1. Taxonomy (NCBI): domain Eukaryota; kingdom Viridiplantae; phylum Streptophyta; class Magnoliopsida; order Santalales; family Viscaceae; genus Viscum; species Viscum album. Next base: position 1,402,468,281 of record OY728164.1, on the reverse strand, counting down.
AGAGTTAACTTTTGACTGCATTCATGTTTTCACTAAGGTTCAATGGGTATTCATTTTTAAAGAGAATACATGATTAGGGCCTTCGAATGATTGGAATGTGACCAATAAGATATATCTCATTATATACGGGGATCAACGATGGTATTAATATGCTTGTTATATGAACTCTTTAGTAATCATTTTCACTATAATATGAGATTGGACAGAAGTATTATGGATAAGCCTAAAGATTGGAATGGACTATGTTGGACATAAGTTAGTATGTTTAAGGGTAAAAGTTTTTTTCGATATTATTGATGGGATGTTATAGTAATGTAGTTTTAGAAAAAGGACAACCTGCAAGATGGGAAATAGCCCATCGCGTCGGACAAGGCTGTGGGAATCGAACCCACAACCGAAGTGCGACTGGACTTTATCGCCTACCACTGGCCTACAGGAAGTCCCTGGTTAGTAGAAACTAGTTTTATTTTATTATGCGGTATGATATATAAAGTATAAGTTCATTTTTGGAATCGTATATGATTAACTTCACCATAGATGTTCTTATGTATTTTTGATAACTTTTTTACCCTTTTGTTTGAGACAGATGGAATGACCCATCATTCTATCACATGATCTGCTAACACTTCACGAATGAAAAATCCAACTTCATTTCTTTAAGTGATGAAGTTGAAATTGTCCAAAGAATGACCAATGGTGACACAATACCTTAGATCGTCACAAATTTATGGCTTTGTGATTGCTGGCTTTTCTATAGCCATGTTCTCTACCACTCTCCATCAGAACATGTTGGTCAGATTTCTCTTCCATATCCATATTTTCACCTATGTGGAATCCCAGTGATTAGCTTATTTGGGTAATCTTTACATTTCATATTTTAGTTTTTAAAGCCAAGTTTTGGTATTCCTTTTTACGATGTGGGTTTCTATTAAAGAAACATTTTAGTAGTAAACCATTTATAACCCCGATGAATTTCGAGGGCGAAATTCATTTTAAGGGGGGTAGAATGTAACAGCCCGATATTTTATAAAAAAATATTATTTTTAATTTCATTAATGTCTTCTATTGTACACTACACCAAAAGGATCTTGCTCAACACGCATCCTTGACTTGCCTTGCATTACAGGCAATCAAGACCTTCCTCGATAGCGTGTGTAGTACGCAATACTGAGTTTCACTAAACAACGATATGCTATTAAAATATTATTAAATCTAGCCATTATGAATAGTAATAACCACTTTTTAAAATTCTAGAAATTTTAGCTCTCAAAATAGACTTCATTTTTGGATTCAGAGTATTGAATTTAGCCTAAGGTGAAATTTTGGTACTTTTCGGATAACATTCATATTCTGATAAATAGTTAAAATTACTAAATTATAATTAAAAACAACTTTTTTAATCGAGATAATTAATAGTGATAAATTATTAATTTGAGTGATTTTAAAGTATATTTAGAATATATTTTTACAATTTTATACAATGTTGGTCATTGGATGTAATTTCACATTTAAAACAGTTATAAACAAGTGTCAATCTTTTGATAGTTATTATCTCTTAAAAACACGCTATTTTTTTGACGACGGGAACTAATTTTTAAATTAATTAATACAACTGATACATTCTGAATTTGTTAAAATAGACATCATTTTTGAATTCTTAATATCAAATATAACTTAGGCCTAATTTTTGGTATTTTTCTGGAAACTTTCATTTTTTGATGAATAGTGAAACCACTAAGTGGTAGTTAAAAAAAAGAATTTTTCATAAAACATAATTTTACCGCTTCTGTGAGTGGAATTTCAAAAATCCAAGAGACACGGTTAATATCAAGGACTAAAATTTGGTTCAAGGAGATGATAATAATTTATGGTGAATAGTAACTTTTTACTTTTTTTTACCACGGTTAAAAGTAAAAAGGGTAATTATGTTTAAAAATGATATTATTATTACCCTAAAACATGTCCTAATTCTATTGTACAAGTTTAATTCGACCAAAAACAACCTTAGGAATAAAATATGACCATTTAGGCCCACATGGATTAGATTAGGACATTTATTATTAATTTATTTAAAGAAGGGTTAAAATAGTTAAAATCAAAGTTTAATAAGTAAATCATTTTTAATATTGTGTTATACATAAGATAAATTAGACTATAAATACTCATTGGAAATCTAATATTATTTCCTACATAATGGTATTTTATTTGTAATTTTTAGTCATTAAATAAGTTAATTTATGTATGACACAACAATGATGCAGTAATTATCTTATTAAATAAATATTGACATAATTGATGTTATAAATACCCAAATAAATATAATTTGAGACTTTTTATGAACAAAACTAATTTTCTGGGTTAATATGACATGTTAGGATTGATTTAATTAACTTTGGTCGAGGTAAGAATTCTGTTATGAGTTTCTAAAAAATCAACTATTGAATAGTGTCAAAATTGAAATAAAATAGTTTTTAAAACAAATATTATATTATTAATTGTTATTTTATTCCTAAAAATATATTTTTTATCCAAATGACTTAGATAAGGTTTTGTATATTAATAAAACACAACTTGGGGGTCTTCTGAATGTATATGGTACGTTTATTAACTATATAATATAAAAATATAAAGTGACATGGTAAATGTCAATCTAATTAACTAAGAGTTAAAACTAAAAGATAAGGTTAATATAATGACCTAAACTTATATAAATTCTATTGTATGAGATGATTTCGACCCATAACCAACTTATATTCGAAATAAATCAATTTGGAGCTATTTAATACTGAACATGACTTTATAATAAAATAATATTTTTAGTTATTCCAAAGGTGCCCCTCTCTTCCCTTATAAAAGGGCACCTCCTCACCCTCTACCTCACACCACATTGAGCCTTCAAGCTTGGAAAACCCCTTCCATTTTCTCCTCTCCACTTCCCTAGAGACATCCTAGAGGTCCTGGTCTTCTTCAAAGTCCAATTTTAGTGCCCTAAATGGAGGTCTCAAAAAAGAACTTCAAAGAAGAGTAATATCCATTACCGATCCTTTCCAATTTCTTTCTTCTTCAACTTCTTCTTCTTTAGTTGTTTCATTATGAAGTAATAAAATCAATATCACTCATATACTGATATGTTATTATAAGTATTAAACAACCCGATTTAACCATCAATCCATCCTACAAAAAATGAAATCACCGCGCGTGCGTACGTACGGAATACCGTCTCCACGCCGTGGTGTAATCTATTTTCCCCCACCACCTTACTTGGATGGGTATAATTGAGTAAAGAATGACTATATATGACTATTATAAAGTTATATTGATTCTGAAATAGTACACATACACTCCAATACAATTCCAAGATCATAGGAACAATATCATCACTCGTGCGTACGTACGGAATACCGTCTCCACGATGTGATGCGACTCGTTCTACATGATCTTCATTTAATAATGATTATATAAATGAATTTAATGAATGAATATGATATATATTACACTGATACCATTATGGAAATGAGGTATCTATAACCTAATGAGAAGAATAAAAATTTATTCAACAAAACACGCATAAGAACAAAATGTTTTAAACACCCGAATAATATGTAGCAATGAAATATTACTACTAAGAAGCTAAGAATATGACCATATATGATATCATAAAAATAATTATGATTCTGGAATTAGTCAATAACATTATTTAAATCATTATACAGGAGGTTCGGACACGTACAAATCATATCGGACCTAAGGTAAGGGAAATATCACAATCTCATTTTTATCCGAGATTGTTTATACTTTGAAATTTACTAGGGTGTATTTTATCATCCACATCCATTTTTCCACAATATGTAAAATTATTTCCATCCTCCTACAATTTTTTAAATCCAATTTTACCCTTCGTTGAGTTTTTAGTAAAGGATATGAAAGGAATCTTTTGTTGTTTTTCGTACGAGGTACTTTTTGACTTTTCCGACAAAAGTACGAAGAATGTTTTTTTTACTTATAGAGCATGAATGGATTTTTAAAACATTATTTCCAAGAAAATTCCATTACAATTTTTAAAGTTTATTTTTAATCAACATATTTTAGTTATAATTTTATGACATTTTAAGAAATGAAAAGTGTTTTGGAAGTAGAATGGATATTTTCCTCAAGAATGGAGTTCAAGTGTTTTATCAAAATTATTTTCCATCTAAGATAATATTGGGTTCTATTTCTATCCCTATTATTATATGGATTTGATTATGTTGTGATGGAAATATTTTTATGAATTCCTATATCTTATATGAATTGTTTTATGATGTCATGTTGTTTAAGAATCCCATTTTTATTACATGAGTTATGCTATGATGTATGGTTTTCTGATTTTGTGGCACACATAAGAATGGTATCATTATGAGATGGGTGGGACCTATATCTCCCTCCACTGCATTGGGTAATGATTTTAAATCTCATGAGATAGACATGGCTGGAACGGTAGGTTATACCGGTTTGGTGAAACAGGACTGAAACGAGGAGTGAACTCGGTTCAGAAAGGGACTTTGTCCACTAAGATAGTCTTGGCAATGAGTCTTGACTAATAAGAAATGATTCTCTATGATTATGTTTGTATGCCACAAAGTTTCATGTTTTATGATATGATTATTAGTATTACATTTCACTACTATTATTTATCCCATGTTATGAAATTATGCTCTCTTTTGCTGGATAAGATTTCCAAAATCTTATGAAAATGATGTGATTGATATTTGTTTTGTTTACCCTTACTGAGCATTTGAGCTCACCCTTTTATGTTTTCTTTTCCCTAGGATATAAAGAAAGGTTTTAGGTAACAAAAGAAGATCTTTATAGGATATGTTGAAGATCTTTCACCACAATTAGAAGATTATATTCTGAGTTTCCAAAGACACTAAACTATTACGATCCTTGTGTGTGTGTTTTTGTTATGTACTAAGTATTCCGCAAAAGTAATGTAATTTCCATGTACGTCAAGCTTCGGGTCTCTACAGGGAACTAGTAAGACCAAAAGGAATCACCATATATTCATTGAGTCCCTACCTTATAAGGAATGTTTTCTTGGGTATATCCTCCTTATTTACCGTCAAATAAATATATCCTTAACAAAAGATAATCATGGAAATGTATTGAGCTCCGTGAAATTGATCAAATAATTCACCAACATGGGGAAGAGCATACAAGTTGTTGGTTATGATCTTGTTCAACTCCCAATAATCAATGTTGAGTCTCATTGATCCATATTTATTTTTTCACAAAAAACTATAGGTGTTCCCTAAGGTGACACACTTGGTTGAATGAATCCCTTATCAAGGTTTCCATTGAGTTTCCCCTTCAATTATTAAAACTCAATTGGGACCATTCTATAGGGAGAATTTTAAATTAATATGGATCTAGGTATGAGTTCTATCTAGAACCCAACATCTCTTTTTGGTGCAAGTCTATGATTCTATTTTTTAAACAAATACATAAATTCCCAAACAATATCCATATCATCGATTGTGAGTTTCTTCAAAACAATTTCAGACAAACACACCATAATAATTTTTAATTAAGATCCATACAGTTTAGGTAATCTCCATAGAAAGTTCATACATATCATCACATTTATAGGAAGACATATGTTGGTTCTAAATATAAAATATTACTCCCCTTAATAAAAAATTGATATGTGATTTATGCAGTGAAATCCAATCCATGTCTCAGATGACATCAAATTACACCATAGAAAAAAGATAAGATTTTTAGCAAACACATTCATCCAAAATTCAACCATAGTGGAATCATGGACATGAGATTAAATCGTCATATAATTATGGGTTTTCACTAATAATTCTATATCCAATTGTTTGGGTGGAATATAATAAACTATTTAAAATTCATTAGATATGAAAAATTGTATAGAAGTAAAATTAAATAAAACATTAGAAGTTATAGAGTGGATGGTATATATACCTTTAACAATGTCATTATCAAACCCCTCATTATAAATAGTTATCAAATGAGATTTCCCTATATCCCTCTATTTAAGACATTTTTGACACCGATCATCATCACTAACCCATAGGTCAAGACATTGATTACCATATTTACAATTCTTCTAATACATGAAGCATTAGTGGGTGAAAGGTTTGTCCTATGAATATTTCCTTCTATTCTCATCAATGGAAAATAATTTCCCACACATTCTGAAATGAATTTTCCCATGGCCTTTCCTTCCACACTTAATGGATTTGTTAGATCCCATAATGGAATTACCTCTATGATTCTCTCCACACATGAAGCATAAAGGTAGTCTCATATTATTTTATCTATAGTTCATTGATTTTCCATTGAACTCAGTCTTAATTTTATTATTAATGCCATGATATGGATACATAAATTCAACCATAATTTCATATTTCATTTCATATCAGAAAATATCTTCATAGAATCTAATGTGTCTTGTGGAAAATTACCTTCTGATACTTGGATTTATCCACTTAATGATCATCGAACCTCACTTTCTCGTATGATGATAATTACATAAATTTACCTCACAAGTGTTGAAAAATTATCCTCATATGTACCAAATGATTCATCATCATTTTTCTTCAACTCAAGTAACTATTTTCCATGTTCTACAGAAGAACATGTAGAAATTACTTACTAAAGAATATGTTCTTGAACTCATCCCAATCTAAGGATTCAATTTCATTTTTATGCCTTGTTTTCTTGATTAGAGTCCAATAATGGGTCTCTTTTCATTATAACCAATATACAATTAGAATGAAATTATCCTTTTTAGAAACCTAGTGAATATAGACTATATTTTTTGTGTTAATGAACTATTTTTCAAAAACAAGGGGATTGGAAGACCCATTGAATTATGGCGGACACTACCTAACGAAGGACTCAATATAATGTTTTCCCCTCCTTTACTCATTTGAAAGTCCAGCATTGTTCAAATATGGATAAATTTTGGTGATCATTGGGACATTATTTTTTATTTCATCTCCCATATAATGAAGTTTCTCAATCAGAAAACCATTGCATTTTCCATCATAATCACCATTAATACAGTTCCTTGAGGTTCCAAAAATTGATTAAAACCAAATAACGTAGGGTAAGAAATAGTATTCATAGTGAGAAACCACATAATAATGAATAACTATTTTTATGATGTCTAATTTATGACACCATCTTTAATCTATGAAATATTAGTTTTATCCTTGGTTACACAGGGAAACCATATATTTAAATTATTCATGGTGTTTTGTAAATAGTTTTTGAATTCTGATAGTATATCCCATGGGAGAGTCAAACAGGGTGTGCACGAAGTATCATTGTTGTGCAGTAGTTATGATCCTGTCTAACTCAACATAGTGATTTTGGTGTTGTCAAACCTATATACATCTGTGATAGAGGAGCATCATATTGTAGTATCTATGTAGGTATTTATTTCTAGAGAACCACACGCTCTACCCTTTACCAAAATCGTAGGAATTTCACTATATATTCCCTTATCCTTAATACTGTGTTTAGAAATTTAATTATAGACCTCAATAAGTCATTATCATCTTATTTTCAAAATGTAAACTAAAATTTGGATTTAAAACCAATAATAGTGACCCTTGATGTTCATGAAATAAAATTAAATCCTTTTTTCATAATATATAATACATAACAGAAATAGAAACCCAAATATTGTGTAAGATTAGTGCCTTTGGAAACATGGAACCAAAAACTAGTACATAATTGAGTTACATTATGTTAAAATTGGTTCTTCATGACTATAACCCTCTTTAGACACATCATAAATAATACATATCTTATTAACCTGGGGGAAGGAAACATAAAAATGTGTAAGATCAGATGCTTAGTATGTGAAAATAAGGGAGATATATAAGAGAAATCAAGAACATAAGTGTATGGGAACAGGAGTATAAAATTAAAAGATCATACACTTCATATGAAAGAATATATACATGATTCAAAACTTATATATTGGTAGTTCATAAGACATAAATCATAAGGGAATCAAAAAACATGATTTGTGATTGTGTAATGTTTTAATATGACAAAGATTAGTGTAAATCATATATTTATATAATAAAGTCCCTTTTAGTCAAGTCAAATTTCCAAAACATATTGTTGAACATTATAGGGACTTCACATATGGGGCAGTATAGAACACAATCCCCTATTATAGTAATTCCTTTTTAAGAGATTAGGTTTCCTCATTTTTACATACTAGATCAAGCCCATTGAATTTATTCCCATAATTATCTCATGAAATATAAATCATTACCCAATTCATTGGAGGTATATATAGGTTTAAGTAGTCACATAATAACAATATACATACTTTTTCCCCAAGATAATTAAAATTTTGTCATCTCATGAACCATTAAAAGAGATTGGTTTCATTAAAAATATATTTCATGATCACATGGAAATAAATTTTTATTATAACATTATAATTATTTTAAAACTTTTGGAAGAAATAAAGGTCTTATAATCTTGTCATCAATGAATAACCCCGGAAAAGAAGTTGGTTTCAAGAGAATATAACCTGTGGAAGCTAAAACAATTTCATATAAAATGTTTCATCATAATACATTCAAGGAAAGAATAAGAATGTGTTTAATAGAGCATGAAATGTCACACTGTATTACATATTATATGGAAAATATATTTTGAAAACACTTTTGGAGGAAAATACACTTTCTTTGTTGAAATTACTTTTTAAAACATGAATCATTTTTTGAAACCCATTTTCTTTTAAAATAGATTTTAAAAATTGTAAAAGATGTTTATAAATACAAAAAACATTCTTAGAATTATTCTCATAAAAAAATTGGTTGAAATACAATTATTACAAAAAAATAAAAACATTTTTGAAAACATGTTTTTTGAGTAAAATATATTTCTAGCTATAAAGAGAAATGTGGTCTGATTTTCATTAAAAGTAGTTTATTATTTATCTTCAGTAACGAAGAGTGTAAAAAAGGTAAACATTATTGCATATATCATGACATAACATAGGATAAGAAAATTATTGTGTGTCTTTGAGATATGGTAAAAAACATTTCATCAATGAATGAATAATGATAAAAATCCTAATAAATTATGTTATTATTGCAATAAACTCTTACCATTTTGTAACATTGAATCATACTTCCCATATAAAGGAATGAAACTAAATAGAGATTAAAATATCATGAAAATGAGGATATTCATGATATAAAATATCAAATGGTAGTATATAAAAATCATAAAATAATATTGGTTCATAAAAACATGTGTATCAAAGAAGGAAAATTGAGACAAAACTATATATCTTCCATGGGATCTTTTGAACAGTAAAAATACTTGAAATAAAAATAATAAAATGGATAGGTAAATACCAATAAATTCTATAACAATAATAATATAATAATTTCATGGGTATTAAATACACTATACAAATTAAATTAGTAGTGAATAAGGCATAAGTCTCATAGAAATAAATATGAGATGAGAAAGACCCTTTCTACTTGAGTAACATTTTCCTCGTGATCCCTAGGAAATGGTAACATAAATTGATGAAATTAATGCAATAAAATAATGTTAAATAATAATATAAAAATTCATATGGATTTATATTCTATACCTAATGGATTGAGTGGTAAATATTGCATGTATATCGTAGATATAAAAAGTGATATGAAATTCCCTTACCCTTGGTATTGAATCTATTCGTACACAGTAAAACATCTAGTAAAATAAAAATAAGTTTGTTATAAATATATTATAGAAACATATTAAATTACACCATACCATATGTGATTTAATTATGATCCTCTATTACTTGTATATTAATAGTTTTCTGTTAGTGTTACATTTCAGGTAATATCTTATTGTATTTTGTTTATGTTTTCACATGATATTTTTTTCTTATTTATTAGATCATGATTTAATTATTTCTAGAATCTAAATAATTAAATAAATATTACATATATTTATTAAAAAAGTAATTTTAATAATATTTAAATTATTTAAATATGAAATGGAATAAACCACTCATCGATATGGTAAGTCGTACGTACACATAAATATTGTTTTATCTTGATTATAATTTTCAAAATAATTAAGTAAAAGACATATATATATATAATAATTAGAGTAAAATATTTATTTAATATATATCATGTAAGTTTACAAAAACCAATACTTAATATATTATATGTAGAGTGTGAACGAATCACATCGCTTTGAAGAGAATGTAGTCCACAAGACCAAAAAGGAAGTTGTCAAATTTACAAAAAAATGAAATGAATGAAGGTATGTATTATATAATAATTATAGAAGCATAAATAAATCCTAAATATAATATATATTATATTAACATATATTTAACATCATAAGGACCAACCATGAGAGGCAGTAATGGGAAAAAGAACAACATCAGTTCATGAGGTGGTAGTTCACCACACACAAGAAGGGTAAGCTCATTACCCATTTAATGGATGTCCGTATTGTTTTTGGTCAAACCATAATAAAGAAACTCAACATATTTAGGATAATGAGTGTATTATATAATCATGGAATAATAAGAGTTCAATTTTTGTAAAAAGAAGATAAAATAAAAGTTCTTGAGGAAGTATGTTACCTCTTCTTTGGGTAACTCCTTTTGGTTTTCACAAAATGGATTAATTATATTGATTTATTACCAATACATGTCATTTAGGATGAAGTTATGGATTTTGGTAGTATATTTATGAAGGTTTTGGAAGATAAAAAGGGCTTGATATATGTAAATATTATGGAGGAGATGAGGCCTCTTATGGGAGGGGAATTTGACACATTGGGTATTTATGAAAATATTTGAGTAACCCCGTGCATTAGTTGTAACAAAATGGTTAAAAACGATTCATTATGGATACTAATAGGTAAAAACAAAGATATGTTTCCATAAAATAATTATTAGACAAATTTATTGTCATTTTTACCAATTTTTTTATATGGTAATTTCTTAATTAAGCTGGTCTTTACATTAATCAACGTAATTAATTTTAATTATTTTAATAATTTTTTTTCAAAAAACTATATTGACATTATTAGACAATATAAATTATTGAGATTACTAATAGTGAATAAATTTGGAATAATTAAAATAATATATATAGGATAAATTAATTTAAAATTAATCACACAGACATGTCCTGACATTATTTTTTTTTTAAAAATGTTTCACGGTTTGAAATTATTTTATATCAAATTTCAATGTAAAATTGTTTAAAATGACATAAATTGGATTAATTGTAATATAATTTATCAAATAAAACAACAATTCAATAAATAATAAAATAATTTAACAATATAAATAAATTATTATAAAAAATTAGTGTTGAATTAAAATATCATATTTTCATTATTTATAAAAAAATGATGTTTTTCAGAAAAATCTGAAAAATTAACGCTATGATAATATTTTTATTATGAGTAAAAAATGAATTTTATTTGATAAAATTAAATTTTTATGTGTATAAAACTAATTTTATTACATTTCATGGAATGATAGAAAACGTAATTAATTTGACAAACTAATATTTTCAAACATATATAGACTTTGAAAAAATTTATAGGTTTTATTATCAATATAATTTACATATATAAATATAGTATAAATTATATTTAAATTTTTTATTTCTATTAATATTGCTTATTTTAACATATTGGTTATAACATTCTCATTTAAATGTTTATAATAATAAAAATGTTGTTTTATAAAAACTCAACATTCCATGTGACACAAGACAAGTTAGTATTGCATGTAGTACAATTTTATCATGGTGTAGTGTATAAATAAAGTGTGAATTATTATATCTTATAATGTAATAAATCATAGAAAATTAATTTATTAAAAAAACAATTAAAAAAACTTTTGGTGTCACTTTCTATCACCAGTTAACTGATTTTTTCCCCAAACATATTTCATTAGGATACACAAAAGGTGTATAATTATACCTTATCATATCCTTATGTTCTTATATAGCTTCCTCTTACTGATGGTTTCTCAACAAAGACTTCGACTAATAGAGTTGTTATGTTTCATATAAATTTTAATTTGTGATCTAGAATTTCACCTCGATGTTCCTCGAAAGAAAGATCCAACTATATTAGTATGAACTATGAAATATATTGATATATTTTTGTCATACAAATTTCTCTAATATCATCATGGATATAATGAATACATTCATTATTGATTACCCTGATAAGTTTATGGAATTCTTTATAGATGATTTTAGAATCTATTCAAAGGTAAATAAAGATCATTCAAACGACTTGATAATTCTACTATTGACCTATAAAATAAGATGTCTTTGAGTACTCCTTAGAGGGCTAACTATTTGTGGTTAGTAGTTTGCTTTACTATTGCTTGATAGAACTATGGATTGTGTACTGCTGAGTACTTTCCTGTTTACAGTGTACTGTTTAATATTTACTAAAATTTTACCTTCCATATACTCACTAAATATTAGGCACAGATCTTCCGGTGGTTGCCTAATGGGATTTAGTCTCACATCGTGTTTGGGTCATGCTTTTGGGCCCAAAAAGATTATATTGTTCTAGTATAGATAAGGTAAATCGCCCTTCAACTTCAGGTACATGACTTGCTATGGTGCTGGAGAGCATGGGAATAAGCAATGGCTTGCGATGCTGGGGGGATTATCTATTTATCTTTTTTTTGTACTTTGGTTTATCATAGTTATATTCCAGCATTGTGACATGATTGGATGATTTCATAGACATATGTATCATGCATCATTTCATATATATATGTGCTCTAGTTGGTTAATATTCTAGTCTTCCTCTGCTTACTGTTGTTGGATATTTACTATTTATTCTATTGTATGTGTTGTTTACTTCCGCTGTGTACTCTGCCAATGAGGGCATAATTTCCCCACTATCACAACCAAAGCCCTTGTTGCTAGTCGGAGGCCTCTGGCGTCTAGGGAAATACGCTTGAGGCAATTTTAACAACCGTGTACAGGGTGCCTTTGGATGGATTCTAGAACTGGGACGTTACACACTAGGTGTTTGAACTCCTAGTTCCACCTCAAATAATTTGGATAGAATATTAACTATTTTCAATTTATTTATATATGAAAGATTGGTTAAATCTACAATCAAATAAGACGTGAACTATTTGAGAGTGGATGATATGTGTACCTTTCACCATGTTATTTTCACAACCCTCATAAAAAATAGTGACCAGATGAGATTTACCCTTTTCCCTCAGTATAAGAGGTCTCAAAAAATGACCATCATCATTATTCCTTTGGTTTGGAAACATGTTAGAATAATTCCCATTCTCCAAATACTTGAATCACTTAAGAGTGGGACATGCATCCTACTATGATTTCCCTATATTCGCATCATTGGACAACTTCTTCCCATTAGATAGGAAATCAATTTCAAAATATAATTCCCTTACAAAATTATATCATTCATGAAACCCCATAAGAAAATTTTCTCCATGATTATTTCCACACTTTGAGCATAACATAAGCCTTAAATTATTTTCTCCATGGTTTTTAAATTTTTCATTGAACTCCATATTCCTTTTGTTGTTAATATCATGAGATTTATACGTAACTTTAACCACCAATTTCTACTTTTATTTCACAATTCATAGTATATTAATATATAATAATGTATATTATGAATTAAAGCCTTTTGAGACTTGGATTTTACCCACTAAATAATTGGTTAATATTACATTATGGATGGATGATAATTTTAAAGGTGTACCTTGAAATTCTTGTAAATTTAGCATTGTAGGTATCGATGGATTCATTATCCTTTTGATTAAAATCAAGGGAAAAAATATCCATCTTCAAGAAAAGAACATAAGGAGAGTACATGTTGATGAATATGTTCTTGAACTCATCCCAATATATGTTTTAAATTTCACCTTGATTTCACATATTCTTGATTAGAGTCCTCCAATGGTCCATTTCTCCTTCTAACCGATAAAAAAGAAAAATGAATTTATCATGTTATGAGAACTGGAGAGTGAAGAATATATTTTTAATGGTATGGATCCACTATTCAAGAGCAGGTGAATCAAAGGACCCATTGAAATATGGTGGAGGTTGACTCCTGCAGGACTCAAAAGAATGATGTTCGCTCTTTTCTCATTCGGAAGTCCATCATGGTTCATAACATTGGAAATTTGGGTGAGAATAGCAACAAGATGTTTCATTCCCCACTCCCATTGAATATGATTTCATGGATGAAAACCCGTAGAATTTTCTATCATAATCACCATTAAAATGGTTCCTTTGTTTAATATCCATTCACAAAAGAAATAAATTCATAGAGTAAGTAGAAATATTTATATAAAGGAACAACATAATAATGAAAAACTATATATATGATTTATAAATTATAATACCTTATTTTATATATGAAACCTTAGAATTATAGTTGGTTATTCAAAGAAAACATATATTTAAATCAACCATGATGGTTGATAAAGAGTTTATGAATTCCAAAAGAATATCCCCAGGGTGTGTCAAATAATGTGCACTGCAAGGCCCGTTTTCATGTACCAGTTCCCAATAAATCCAAGATCAATACAATGTTTTTAGAGTTATTACCCCTATATAAATATATACCATAACCAAATATACAGGTAGAATCCATATAGGTATGTATTTATAGGAACCCACTCGCTCTATCATTTACCCAAATTTTTTGACATTTCCATATAAATTTCCTCATCCTTAAAAATATCTCTAGACATGTACCCTGAGCTATCACTATTGCTTTATCATAATAATTTCCAATGATTTAATAAAACTTTTCTCAAATACAAAATATAGGGACACTCACTTTTCATACATTAAAATCACTTCATTTTTGTGGAATAATTAATACATAACGCAAACATTCATAGAAATATTGTTCTAGTTTAGTGCCATTGGTGACATGGAAACATATACAATGGTACATAAGTGGGATACATTATCTCCCACTAGGTCCTTCTTGACTAGAACCATCTGTAGCACCCTCGGACACCCTGAGAGGGGAGGGGTAAATTAGGGTGTCAACTTTTTTCTTATAAAAACTAGGTACTTGTTCCCACAGTTTTATGAAATTGTTGAACATGTAAGACTGATGAGAACAGGAATAAAAAAACCACAAGAAAAGAGACCACACAACACTTTTACATGGTTCACCACTAAGGGCTACATCTAAGGAGCATATAACGATAGGTATCAAGTCATACCTAATTCCAATAAACTTCAGTAGTAGTGGATTACAACATTCGGGTAAAGTCACTATGTCCTAAGAACAATGACTTTACATAAGTTCAGGGAAATCTCGTTGAATCCCTTGGGTCACTCCCGTTGACTCCCCCTGGCTCATTGTCTTGGGTGAAGTCCCACTCTGTTTATAGACGTAAAAGTCTCTCCAATAGATTTGCATCGAAATATTTGTCTCTATTCACCATGAGACACTGCTTGCGTCGAATTCCAATATTAATGCAATTGAAATCCCTTATCACACAAACTAGATATTCAAAATACTATCAAAATCATAATACCACACTTGAACGCAAAACCATAACTTGCGTGCAAGATTTGGGAATTGTCGTGAAAGATGGCTTTCATGCAACACCTACATTCTAGGCCCTTAATGACACTACGTGCGAGATCATGATGCGTCTTTGTCATTGAGCACAAGATTCTTCATGACTACACAAAACCCCTTTTGATGTCGCATTGGGAGCGCAAACCATTTCGTGCAACATCATCATCTGTGAACTCCATGACTTTTCTCCATTTTTCAGAATTCTTATTGTTGAACATGCCTAGTGCCCAAGTTCAAAAAACACCATCAATCTTGCATGAAAAAATCAATATTTTGTGTAAAATTCATATCGTTCAGGCACCATCATTTACGAAAAACACATTTATCTATGTTCCGATTTTCAGCCCCAAAAATTTGGCAAACACGAGAGAATGGTGCCACCTTCTATAATACTTTAAAAAAAATATGACCCATTTCCATGTAATCTCCCTGATCTTCCATGAAAGGGTTGATAAAAACTAACCCAAACCATGATCAACCCAATGTAAATTGACAAAAAACACAAACCAAACTCTTTTTCCAGCAAATAACAACCTTGGTTCCAACACCCTCCTAAGATACATCACACATAATACATATCATCAAAACATGTGGGAAGGAAACATGATATGGGGTGAGTTGAGATGACAAATCAGAGAAGCATAAAATTAAAATAATATTTATTCTCATAACCCAAAAAAGACCTATAATATGAGATTAAAGGTAAACTGTTCTATTATATATACTTCTGGAAGATATTTATGAGGTTTTTGATGAAGGAAAATAAAATTCTAAGGTATATCATTCCCTCTAAGAATATTTATTGAATCAAATATAGGGCCAATTGTAAAGACCTGGAAATTTCAAGAATTTTTTTTTCTTAATTTTAGTTGTAATTTTACTAGAACGCAGTTTCTGACGGCGCCTGATTCCGAGGCCCATTGTGCCCGGAATCATTTTCCGAAGTTTGGCTCTGGTACATTCAGTGAACGAACGAGCGAGTTTTTCTATCTTTTGAACTGGTGCTCGTAATTGAAATCTGAGGGCACCGATGAACTTGAAGCGCTGATAATTGCTTAAGGGGACCTTAAGCGTAGTTTCGTTTTTACACATGAGGTGGTTAATTTTTGGGGATTTGATAAGTCTTAAATAAATTGTAGTGTTACAATTTTATTTATGTGGAAGTTAATCTCTTCATAGAAAAGATGGAGGTGGGGCCACACCCCAGCTAACTTCCAATGAGAGGGTATGACCAAGGGTGGTGGGGTCCGCACAAAACCCCAACCCTTCACCTTCCCTTTAACCCCCACGAACTTCCCCCATTTAATATCCCTTGTGTTTAAAAGTATAACTCTACAACCCACCCCCTTAAACTCTCTTTCTTTTAATGTGTCAACTCCCCATTAATCTCCTCTTCCATAATCTGTGTTAGCTCCTCTTATTTTGTGTAACTCTTCAACTTTTCCTTCCACCATTAATTCATTCCAACATGCCTTAATTAATGAGACGGGTCTCTTCATTTAATTAATTAAGTGGTTTGGATTGAATTTTAAATCTCTATGGTGTGAATAAAAAAAATAATATCATGGGATATTATTTTGAGTTAGAGCTTTTGGTCTGTGAGAAAACTTTAGCAAAGTACTAGAGTTTTTGGGAGAGCATTGGTGTGAAGAAGAAGAGAACTTTCCTTCGATGAAGAATATCTTCCCTTAAACGTAGAACGACTCGGTGTCCACAGTTCTCCATCCTCTTCTTCCATAGAAACAAGCGAGGAGATGTCGTTTCCTCCTCAGACGCACCCCGACATCCACAGAATCTACGTCCGACCCCGCGACGTCATTCTCGCGACACCAATTTCTGCACCGACGATGAACGAACCTTGAATAGAGGTAGGGGAATTTATTTTGGTTTCTCATATCTTTTTAGAAAAGAATGACGAGCGCGGACCAACCAATTCCAGGATGATCTGCGGATCGTTCGTTCATGCAGATTGATGTTGAGGATTATTGTTTTTGTCCTTGAATTATTTCTTGTCGTACGTTGACTTTTATTAGATGGCCGCTTGCTATCATTATATCGGGAGGAGGTCGGACCATACGAACACAACCGACCCTCCTCCCCCCTTGTTGTTTGAATTTGTTGCGGGACGTGAAAGGCAGCGCGGTGCTGTTGCACCGCGCAGAAATTATGAGGAAGGGCTAAGAAGCGTGGTACCATCACGCCGCGCCAGAAAACGACAAATGAAGCCGCATGGGCGTTGTCGGATTTTTTTCCAGCGAAGGTCGGGTCCCGGGATGATCACTAGCGAAGACCGTAGGCGAATCAGACCACCGGAACGCGTTCGGTGGTCTGAAGAAGCCCCTGCCGGCGCGCCCCGCCGGCACGGCGGCGCCGGAGGCTGGAGGCGGGGGCCGGCTACGGCCGGCCGCCAGGATGCAGCGGCGCTGGCCGGTCCTGTGGCCACGCGGGACCGCGGTGGAGGGACGCGGCCTAAGCCACGTCCAGGTGTCACGGAGCGGCCCCCGTACGGGGGGGGGGGGGGGGGTGCCTTGCGCGGCCCCTGGCCGGTGCTAGCGCGCTCGCCGAGTTGCCCACCCGGACCGTCGGGCCGGGCCTCGCCGGTCGGGTCAGACCCAGACTCGGGTCGGGTCGACCCGGTTCGGGCCGACCCATAGGGGGTTGGGCCGGGTCGGTCCGGGCCTAGACCCCCCATTTTCGGATCACTTTCGGTCAAATGCCCATATCTTGGGTTACAGACCTCTGATCGATGCACCGTTAGTGGTGATGCGATTCTTGAACCGAGACGGTCGTTTTGACATATTACACTCAAGGTTTTGGAAAACTTCGGGTTCGGCCGGGTTGGTTCGTGCACGAAACCAACCGGGCCCTCGGAGCAGAAATGCTAATAACATGAACTCCGGACATCCAATTGACGTGCTGTTAACCTTGATGGAAACCTTTATTTGAGAAGGATATTTTGGCTTACTCCGCTCGAGGTTTGGATGCCGTCGGAGTGCGGTCGGGTTGGTTCGATCACGAAACCAACCGGGCCCCTGGAAATAAAAAGCCAATAACTCACAGAACAGGCATCCGATTGACGCACCGTCTGTCTCGTTGAAATCTTCTTGATGAGACAGAACTTTTGGCATACATCACTTGAGTTTTGGTTGCTGTTGGATAATGGTCAGGTTGGATTGTACCTGAAATCCAACCGGGCCCTTGGAACGGAAAAGCTGTTATTTTTCAGAATACAAGTCCGTTTGACGAACCGTCAGTGGCGTTGGTGATCACGTGGAGAAACGGTCCCTTTGAGTATACCCTATGGGATTTCGGGGTACATTTTAAATACGTCCGGGTTGGTTCGCACATGAAACAAACTGGGCCCCTGGGACGAAAAGGCTAGTAACTCACAAACTGGGCGTCCGAATGACGCGCCGTCTGTTGTGTTGAAACCCTGATGACGAGGTGGTCGTTCGAGATATATCTTCGTGGGACTTTTTGATACTTGGAGTATTGACCAGTAGCTCATGGAGCGTATAAGGCCCCGGCATTAAGCCTTACTTAATATTGAATTAAATGAATAATTCACGTTGAGGATGTTTTCAGGTTTAGAGTTTTAGTGAATTAGAACAAAACTATTACATCTCAGAAGATTAAAAAGTAGTCGCTTCTACTAAAATTCCATAAAATAAAAACTCTTAAAAAGGAACATGTATAGTTCCATGTTTTAGGTAGCATGACTTTCCCTTGATCCCATCCTTGACCCTATTCCACGCTAAGTCCTATGAAAAACATTTCAAAAACTTGGGATGAGCATAAGAAGCTCAGTAAGGGATACACAAAGAATGAAAACTATTAGTTTTTCAAAACAACAAGTAAACCATGGATACTCTATCAAAGTAATACCTTCACCTTCAAGAAGTAGTAAAAACTCATCACTGAAAAAAGTATCTTTACTTACCTTTTTGTAACCAAAGGATTACCATAAAACCCATATAAAGAACACATAACATATATAAAGGTAACATGGGACATAAACACACTTAAGTGGAATAACCATACGGTCGACTTCCACACATATCACTTAAATGGAATAGCCATACGGCCAATTTCCATACATACTTAATGGAATAGCCATACGGCTGACTTCCATACCCAATGCATTGGAGGTTATAACGTAACCACTCGTCCTGGTATTCACGGCACCAATCGTCATATAGTTTATAACGTAACCACCCGTTAAAATGTCCAAGTACCAATATAAAATCATAAAACATAAAACCAATATAAATGAATGATAACATTTCCAAATTTCAATCACAATATATCATAAATATATTGACATAATAGAATCCTTTTTAAAAACCATTTTCAATACCAAAATACATAAAATAGTATTTGGTATTTATTTTATTCTAAAAACATTACGGCTTGTTGAGGAAGCCAAAGACCAAATAATACTCACGGCGGCGGAAAAGGTCGTTGTCGTCGTGTACGTTAAAAGAAACATTCCTTTTTGTCGTCTTGTAAAACGCTTCGTAGAAAAAGATTCATTTTGTATAAAAGTAAAAGTAAAAGGTTTTATACACCATATAAAAGAAATTTGTGTATAAAACTAAATATGCCTCCATGAAATGAGATTGTGATGAAGTCCCTTATCTCGGGTCCGACTTGACTCGATCGTTCTTTAACGTCCTGAATAATAAACTTGAGTTAATTTATACTTGATTAATAAACTTTTTAAAGTTCATTATTCCTTTTATATCACTTATTTCCATGTTATAAACATTATGTAACCATTTAAGTTAAAAATGTTTGTTTTGTCAATATTTGGTTCTTATGTCGAAAGCGGACTTCTTACAATTACATGTTGTTCATGTGGTCAAAGGTTCTATATATCCAGAATGAAATTCCCGATTTGGATATAATATGTATCATATATATCCTGCATACACATGTATTTATAATATTACATAATCATTTAGAGATAAGAAAGGAAATGCACCGTTAATGGAGACGGTAAGCCGTACATACGCATGAACGCTACTTTCATTTCTTTGTCATATTAATGAAATTAAAACTAAATGAGAGGTATATATATTTTAATTCCAGAATTATATTCATCATTAATATATATCATTAAATATATATATCCATTATATACATGTACTTTTAATAGTACATTACATTTGGGGATAAGAAATGAAATTCACCGTTCATGGAGACGGTAAGCCGTACGTACGCATGAACGCTACTTTCATTTCATTGTCATATTAATGGAATTAAAACTACATGAGAGGTATGTATATTTTAATTCCAGAATTATATTCATCATTTAGATATATCATTAATTATATATGTCCATTATATACATGTACTTTTAATAGTACATTACATTTGTGGATAAGAAATGAAATGCACCGTTCATGGAGACGGTAAGCCGTACATACGCATGAACGCTACTTTCATTTCAATCTCATACTTTAATGGAAAGAAATAATAATGATATAGAGATATATTATAATTCCAGTATAAAATCATATATAATAACTTTAAATCCATCCTTTACACGTCCCACTTATGGCATTAACGAATCACATCACTTTGAGGGGGCGGTAGTCCGCACTTCCTTAAATGAAGATATCGTGTTTACCCATAATGGAAACCATAAAGGTATTCCCAAAATGAAAAATACAGAAGCATAAAGAAAAAATAAACATATTATATATCAGATATAAAAATAGTGACATCATAATGGCCACCTTTTAAGGTGTTAAATGAGTATTGAACAATCATCGTTTCGGGAGGCAGAATTTCGCCATCCCCGGAAACCGTATGATCTTTAACTATTTTATGTAGTTGTGTGAGAGTGTAGCTCGAATAAATCTTATAAAAACATCCTAGTATATTGAAGATACTGGTGTTGTTACAAAAGAAGTAAATAAAAAGAGTTTATGGGTTTGGAGAAGCAAAATAAAACTAATGAACATGAGAGAATAAATTACCTTTAAAAGTGTAACTCCTTATGATTTGAGCCTAAAGGCTTCCTTTGAAAGGATTCTGCCCAAAGGGAATCCTCTAGGATGAGGAGAGGGATGTGTAGAGAGTAAATGGGCAGGGTTTGGCCGAGCCAAAGGCTTGAGGAGTGTGTGAAATGAGGTAGAGGTGGGGGCCTTTTATAAGAGGAGAGGAGGGGCACTTTTAAAAAGTAAGAAATATTACTTTATTTGAAAAAGTGTTTCGGTTTTAAAAGGTCCCAAATTAATATAATTCGTGGATAAGGTGATAGGGGTTCGAAATACACCCATTCAATAAGTTTTGGACATGTGTAGTTCATTGATTTTACATTATCTTTTCCATTTTATTTAAATCGTTAAATAATGAGGTCATCGCTGCATCATCATGATGTCATAAATAAATTAATTTATTTAAAGTATAAAAATTATAAAAAAAACTATGATGTAGGAAATATTTTTATCTTTCCAATGAATATTTATAATAAAAAATCTGACATGTATAACCCCATTTAAAAATTGTTTTAGTAAAACATATCATGTTTGTGTCATTTTTACTTTTACATTAAATAAAAAGTTATTTATGTCATTTCCCTACCAAAGTGTCTCCATGGGCACCCCAAGTTGACCCATGGCTTGTCATGGTCGGCCATGACTCAACCAATAAGGTTGAGACATATGTCTAGGTCATTTCATATTATTTAAGCATTATTTATAACTTAAACTACCCTAATTACCACTAATCGCAATTAAGAACTTAATAAGTTACTATTCACCAAAAAATTATTATAATCTCATTGAACCACATTTTACTTCTTAATGACAACCATGTATGTCGGATTTTTGAAATTCAAAACACAATGATGGAAAATTTTCATTTAAACGGAAAATCAGTTTTTATAAGTACCACTTAGTGGTTTCATTATTCATCAAAAATTGAAGTTTTTCAGAAAATTACCAAAAATTCAACCTAAGCTATATTTGATATTACGAATTCAAAAATGAAGTCTATTTTACAAAATTCAAAACATATAAGTCACATTAATTAATTTAATAATTAATTCCCGTAGTCAGAGCACATAGCGTGTTTTTATGAAATAATAAGTATCAAAAGATTGACACTAGTTTAAGTCTGATTTCAAAGTGAAATTAATTCCAACGACCACTATTGGATTTATTGGTAAAAATATTTTATAATGTTACTTTAAAACCAATTCAAAATATAATCTAATCATATAAATAAATTAGATTAAAAAGTGGTTTTGAATTAAAATTCAACACTTTACACTATTTGTTAAAAAAATGAACTTTATCGGAAAGGTACCAAAAATTTACACAAATTAAATTTTGATGTCCCGATTCTAAAGAAGCGTAATATTTGGTCCAATAAAATTTATAAGATCGAACAAAACTATATTTAATTACGGTTCTCCGTCAAAAGGTGACAAGTGGACCTTTCGTGAAAATTAGGGTATAAATGCCTAAAATTGAACCCTTTCCGTATTTTAAGCCTTTATCTTTTATTGGGTAAATGTAAAAACATTTAAAAACATATATAATCATATTTTAGTTATTTCTATCCATTCCCACCAGTACAACGGCTACTTGTTAACTATCATTTAAAATAAAATAATTTTATTACTTGTGTGCAATGTATGTTTTCAAAGAAACTCATCGTTGCGTACTGAGTATGCTATCGAACTTAGAAACCCCTTTTAATTAAAATTAATATTTAATTAGTAAATATTAATAAATATAAAAATTCATTATTCTTTATTTACCTGGGATGTTATATCCTTCCCCCCTTTTGAGAATTGTGTCCTCGCAATTTTATTCACTTATCAAAATAAGTTGGGATATTTATCCCTCATAGCATTTTCAGATTCCCACGTTGCCTCTTCCATAACAAGGTTTTTCCACAAAACCTTTACCTGATGAATCACCTTATTCGCTAACACCTGCTCCCTGTGGTCAAGGATCTGGACTGGTTGTTCTTCATAAGATAGGTTCTCTTCCATCTGAACTACCTCTGGACTCAAAACATGAGATGGATCTGGCATATACTTCCTCAACATTGAAACATGAAAAACATTGTGTACCTTAGATAAACTCGGAGGTAAAGCCACTCGGTATGCAACTGATCTAACTCTCACCAGAATTTCGTATGGTCCAACGAACCTTGGACTCAAATTTCCTTTCTCACCAAATCTCATCACACTTTTCCAAGGAGAAACCTTGAGAAAAACTTGATCACCTACCTCGAAAGATAGATCTTTCCTCCGGTTATCCGCATAACTCTTCTGCCTACTCTGAGCTGTTCTCATGTGCTTCTGAAACAACTGAACTTTTTCTGCCATCTCTTCTACCAATTCTGGTCCCATCTGCTTCCTTTCACCCACTTCATCCCAAAATGCTGGAGTTCGACACCGCTTCCCATATAATTCCTCAAATGGTGCCATCTGTATACTGGAATGAAAACTGTTATTATATGAAAATTAAACCAAAGAAAGATATTGGTCCCAACTTCCCTGATAATCAATTGAACAAGCTCGTAGCATATCCTCCAAGGTATGAATTGTTCGTTCTGACTGCCCATCTGATTGAGGATGAAAAGCTGTACTAAAATTTAATTCAGTACCCAACGACTTCTGAAGGCCTTTCCAAAAGTTAGAAGTAATCCTGGGATCATGATCTGATACAATGGAGAGAGGAACTCCATGTAACCTGACTATCTCTTTAAGATACAAACGGGAATGTTGATCTAGAGATAAAGTATCTCATATAGAAAGGAAAAGAGAAGATTTAGTCAAACGATCATCAATAACCCAGATTGCATTATTACCTCAAGATGTCTTCAGTAATCCAACAAAAAAGTCCATGGATATATTCTCTCATTTCCACTCTAGCACTGGTAAAGGCTGAAGCATCCCTTTCGGTAACTGCCGCTCTGCTTTAACCTGCTGACAAGTCAGACACTTCACAGTAAAATCAGCAATATCTCTTTTCATTCCATCCCACAAATAATACTCCCAATGATCTCTGTACATCTTAGTACTGCCAGGATGAACTGAAAACGGGGAACTATGAGCCTCACATAACAACTCATTCTTCAACTGTGAATCACAAGTCACACATAACCTCTTCCCAAACCTCAAAACACAAACACAAACTTATCTAAGAACTCATGGAAAATTTTATTCATAAGGTCCATGAATACAGCAGGTGCATTAGTTAACCCAAAAGGCTAAAATACAAATTCATAATGGCCATATATAGTACCGAACGCAGTCTTCGGATCGTCTGCTTCTTTTACTTTTAGCTGATGGTACCCCGACCTCAAGTCAATATTTGAAAAATATTGTGCTCCCTGGAGCTGATACCACTTCATTCGATGGCCCAACATCTGCTGAAGTTGTTGCAAAGGATTTTACCACACCTTTCTTCTTGTAGTCTGGCTACATTCCCCCAGTTGAGTTCTTCGTTGGACACTCATTTTCATAATGACCCATTTCATTACACTTAAAACATCTTACCGTTGCCTTTTCATTTCCTGCTTGATCATCTTTCTTGCAGTTACAAGCAATATGACCAGACTTACCACACCGAAAGCACTTACCAGACTTGGATAAACATTCTCTAGGATGCATTTTACCACACTTCTCATAGGATGGATATTTGGTTTTCTTACCTCCTTGCTTCTTTGATGAATTCTTCCCCTTTGTCTGCCAACTAGACCTCTTATTCTGTTGTTTGTCATAGAAGACATGATCATCGGCAAACTCCATTTCCACCTTCTCCGCACATCGAACAAGTTTTTCATAACTTTTGAACTCATGAGAATCTAAAGCCCTTCGATACTTTGGATTTAAACCTGAGTAAAAACGGTTTAGTTTACTATCAAGATCTCGTATGAAGTTTGGAGCATACCATGCCAATCGAGTGAACTTTTCATCATAAGAAGCCACTGAATCATCCTCCTGCCTCAATTCTAGGAACTGTTTTTCCATCCTAAGATAAACCACCTTAGGAAAATATTTCTCAAGAAACATACCTTTGAATTCGTCCCAGTGAAGATCCTCATTCTCATCACTATCCCTTATATTTTTCACCATCGACCACCACTGATCAGCTTCACCTTCAAAACGGTAAAAATCAAGACTAACCTTTTGATGTTCTGAACACCCCATGACATCAAAAATCTTCTCCCGTGCTTTAATCCACCCTTCATCTAGCACAGGGTCAGATGATCCTCTGAATGATGGGGGATGTTGCCTCATGAAATGTTCCACCACTGACATGTTCCTCTGTGGTTGATCTGTCTGATCTCGTGCATGGATACCACCACCATTTATCGCTTGAGTCAACTGCGCCATTACTACAACAAACTGTTCAGTTCCAATTCTGACCATCTCAGGTTTCCGATTTGGAAGGTTATCTTCCTCCTGATGTCGTCCCAACATAGCTTCTTTGTTTCCTCTGCGGAAAACCATTCTGAACACAGAAATATCTTAGGCGAAGCAACATGGTAATTCGTAAATGCTATATCATTTCAATCATACTATAATTTAACACTTTTCTAACTCCTAAAGCTGTCTAAACCGACCTCTGATACCAACTATAGGGCCCCAGCCTTAAACCTTACTTAATATTGAATTAAATGAATAATTCACGTTGAGGATGTTTTCAGGTTTAGAGTTTTAGAGAATTAGAACATAACTATTACATCTCAAAAGATTAAAAAGTAGTCGCTTCTACTAAAATTCCATAAAATAAAAACTCTTAAAAAGAAACATGTATAGTTCCATGTTTTAGGTAGCATGACTTTCCCTTGATCCCATCCTTGACCCTATTCCACACTAAGTCCTGTGAAAAACATTTCAAAAACTTGGGATGAGCATAAGAAGCTCAGTAAGGGATACACAAAGAATGAAAACTATTAGTTTTTCAAAAAAACAAGTAAACCATGTATACTCTATCAATGTAATACCTTCACCTTCATGAAGTAGTAAAAACTCTTCACTGAAAAAAAATATCTTTACTTACCTTTTTGTAACCAAAGGATTACCATAAAACCCATATAAAGAACACATAACATATATAAAGGTAACTTGGGACATAAACATACTTAAGTGGAATAACCATACAGTCGACTTCCACACATATCACTTAAATGGAATAGCCATACGGCCAATTTCCATACATACTTAATGGAATAGCCATACGGCCGACTTCCATACCCAATGCATCGGAGGTTATAACGTAACCACCCGTCCTGGTATTCACGGCACCACCCATCATATGGTTTATAACGTAACCACCCGTTAAAATGTCCAAGTACTAATATAATATCATAAAACATAAAACCAATATAAAGGAATGATAACATTTCGAAATTTCATTCACAATATATCATAAATATATTGACATAATAGAATCCTTTTTCAAAACCATTTTCAATACCAAAATACATAAAAGAGTATATGGTATTTATTTTATTCTAAAAACATTATGGCTTGTTGAGGAAGCCAAATACCAAATAATACTCGTGGCGGTGGAAAAGGTCATTGTCACCGCGTACATTAAAAGAAACATTCCTTTTTGTCGTCTTGTAAAATGCTTCGTAGAAAAATATTCCTTTTGTATAAAAGTAAATGTCAAAGGGGTTTATACACCGTATAAAAGAAATTTGTGTATAAAACGAAATATGCCTCAATGAAAGGAGATTGAGACGAAGTCCCTTACCTCGGGTCCGACTTGACTCGATCGTTCTTTAACGTCCTGAATAATAAACTTGAGTTAATTTATGCTTGATTTATAACCTTTTTAAAGTTGATTATTCCTTTTATATCACTTATTTCCATGTTATAAACATTATGTAACCATTTAAGTTAATAATGTTTGTTTTGTCAATATTTGGTTCTTAAGTCGAAAGTGGACTTCTTACAATTACATGTTGTTCGTGTGGTCAAAGGTTCTTTATATCCAGAATGAAATTCCCGATTTGGATATAATATGTATCATATATATCCAGCATATACATGTATTTATAATATTACATAATCATTTAGAGGTAAGAACGGAAATGCACCGTTCATGGAGACGGTAAGCCGTACGTACGCATGAACGCTACTTTCATTTCTTTGTCATATTAATGGAATTAAAACTAAATGATAGGTATGTATATATTAATTCGAGAATTATATTCATCATTTAGATATATCATTAATTATATATATCCATTATATACATGTACTTTTAATAGTACATTACATTTGGGGATAAGAAATGAAATGCACCGTTCATGGAGACGGTAAGCCGTACATACGCGTGAACGCTACTTTCATTTCTTTGTCATATTAATGGAATTAAAACTAAATGAGAGGTATGTATATTTTAATTCCAGAATTATATTCATCATTTAGATATATCATTAATTATAAATGTCCATTATATACATGTAATTTTAATAGTACATTACATTTGGGGATAAGAAATGAAATGCACCGTTCATGGAGACGGTAAGTCGTACGTACGCATGAACGCTACTTTCATTTCTATATCATACTTTAATGGAAAGAAATAATAATGATATAGAGTTATATTATAATTCCAGTGTAACATCATATATAATAACTTTAAATCCATCCTTTACACGTCCCACATATGGAATTAACGAATCACATCACTTTGAGGGGGCGGTAGTCCGCACTTCCTTAAATGAAGATATCATGTTTACCCATAATGGAAACCATAAAGTTATACCCAAAATGAAAAATACATAAGCTTAATGAAAAAATAAACATATTAAATATCATATATAAAAATAGTGACATCATAATGGCCACCTTTGAAAGTGTTAAATGAGTATAGAACAATCATTATTTCGGGAGGCAGAATTTCTCCATCCACGGAAACCGTATGTTCTTTAACCATTTGATGTAGTTGTGTGAGAGTGTAGCTCGAATAAATATTATAACAACATCCTAGTATATTTAAGATACTGGTGTTGTTACAAAAGAAGTAAATAAAAAGAGTTTAGGGGGTTGGAGAAGGAAAATAAAAAAATGAACATGAGAGAATGAATTACCTTTAAAAGTGTAACTCCTTTTGATTTGAGCCTAAAGGATTCCTTTGAAAGGATTCTTCCCAAAGGGAATCCTCTAGGATGAGGATAGGGATGTGGAGAGAGTAAATGGGTAGGGTTTGTCCGAGCCAAAGTCTTGAGGAGTGTGTGAAATGAGGTAGAGGTGGGGGTCTTTTATAAGAGGAGATGAGGGGCACTTTTGGAAAGTAAGAAATATTACTTCATTTGAAAAAGTGTTTCTGTTTTAAAATGTCCCACATTGATATAATTCGTGGATAAGTTGATAAGGGTTCAAAATCCACCCATTCAATAAGTTTTGGACATGTGTAGTTCATAGATTTTACATTATCTTTCCATTTTATTTAAATCGTTAAATAATGAGGTCATCGCTGCATCATCATGATGTCATAAATAAATTAATTTATTTAAAGTCTAAAAATTATAAAACAAATACTATGATTTAGGAAATGTTTTTATCTTTCCAATGACTATTTATAATAAAAAATCTGACTTGTATAACCCCATTTAAAAATTGTTTTAGTAAAACATATCATGTTTGTGTCATTTTTTCTTTTACATTAAAAAAAACTTATTTATGTCATTTCCCAACCAAAGTGTCTCCATGGGGACCCCAAGTTGACCCATGGATTGTCTTGGTCGGCCATGGCACAACCAATAATCTTGAGACATGTTTTTAGGTCATTTCATATTATTTAAGCATTATTTATACCTTAAACTACCCTAATTACCACTAATCGCGATTAAGAACTTAATAAGTTACTATTCACCAAAAAATTATTATAATCTCATTGAACCACATTTTACTTCTTAATGATGACGATGTATGTCGGATTTTTGAAATTCAAAACACAATGATGGAAAAATTTCATTTAAACGGAAAATCAGTTTTTATAAGTACCACTTAGTTGTTTCACTATTAATCAAAAATTGATGTTTTTCAGAAAATTACCAAAAATTCAACCTAAGCTATATTTGATATTAAAAATTCAAAAATGAATTCTATTTTACAAAATTCAAAACATATAAGTCACATTAATTAATTTAATAATTAATTCCAGCAGTCAGAGCAAATAGCGTGTTTTTATGAAACAATAAGTATCAAAAGATTGACACTAGTTTAAGTCCAAATTCAAAGTGAAATTAATTCCAACAACCACTATTGGATTTATTGGTAAAAATATTTTCTAATTTCAATTCAAAACCAATTCAAAAGATAATCTAATCATATAAATAAATTATATGAAAAAGTGGTTTTGAATTAAAATACAACACTTTACACTATTCATTAAAAAAATGAACTTTATCAGAAAGGTACCAAAAATTTACACAAAGTAAATTTTGATGTCCCAATTCTAAAGAAGAGTTATATTTTGTCCAATATAATTTATAAGATTTATCAAAACTATATTTAATTACGGTTCTCCGTCAAAAGGTGATAAGTGGACCTTTCGGGAAAATTAGGGTATAAATGCCTAAAATTGAACTCTTTCCGTATTTTAAGCCTTTATATTTTTTTGGGTAAATGTAAAAACATTTAAAAACATATATAATCATATTTTAGTTATTTATCTCCATTCCCTCTAGTACAAAGGCTACTTGTTAACAGACATTTAAAATATTATTATTTTATTACTTGTGTGCAACATATGTTTTCAAAGAAACTCATCGTTGCGTACCGAGTACACTATCGAACGTAGAAACCCCTTTTAATTAAAATTAATATTTATTTCATAAATATTAATAAATATAAAAATTCTTTATTCTTTATTTACCTGGGATGTTATAGAGCGGTCCCTCCCGGAGACGAGCATACGGGGTACGGAGACCATGTAGACGACTGAGACCTGACGACTACTTGACCGACTCGACTTGGAGTGAGTCGACTAGCCCAGTGGATGGAGTGCCCGGTATTTGGAGGCAGACCCATGATGGACGGAGCGCCTGGTAGTTGGCAGCAGACCTGCGGTACTCGATCGGAGGAGTACCCTTGTAGGATATTAGGGGGAGCACCTGGTATTTGGCTGCAAACCCACAGCGAACGGAGTGCCCAGTATTTGGAAGCAGACCCGCGGTACTCGACAGGAGGAGTACCTCAGAGACATGGATTAGTGAACAGTACCTCGGAGTCGTGATAGGACCACTGTACACTCCAGAGATGGGGCTCTTCAGCAGTAACAGTTTCAATAATGAAAATCTTGGTTTGAGCTGAGTCTTTAACCTTTGTGTTTGCCTCATGATTGAGATGGGTAACTTGATAACTTAGGTATATGTATGGGCATAAACCTGGGTGATGGTTATCCTTTGATTTATTAATCCTTGTGTTCCTCATGATTGAGACGAGTTACTTGATAACTTGGGTATATGTATGGGCATATACCTAAGTAGAGGTTATCTGTTGAGATCTTCTTTGTGGTTATCCTTCTTGGTTTTAGTGAGAACTTGAGGGTCTCCGGGTCCCTACTGAGTATCGTTATACTCACCCCTACACGGGCTATGCCCGAACCTAGTTGTGTTGGTTGCAGAAGATGGGCAGTGCTGACGGAGGTCGAGTGTTCGAGGACTGGACGGTACATGGAGGTGGACTACACGACAAGTCAGTACCTGGAGGTGGACTACACGTCGAGTCAGTATCCGGAGGTGGACTTCATGGCGAGGTGACACTCGGAGGAGGTTGATGGGCGAGAGCGTTCTGGAGGCTATATGTACCTACCCTTCAGGTAGGATCTGTGGTGGACGATCCAAGAGCTGCGCCATCTGTACCTACCCTTCAGGTAGGATCCGAGGAGGATGACCCCGGAGCCGCTTCTGTCCTTCCAGCTGTTGAATTTTTCTGTTGTACTTTGTTTAGTTGTAGTTGTACATTCTTTTGGGTTTGTATTCTGGCCCAATTACCTTTCATCACTTCTTTTTGTACTTAGTGTTTTACTTTTTCTTGTACTCTGTGGTGTTTTGTTTACTTTTATAAAGGCAATGCCTTCCCAGTTATCGGGATTTACGCCTTTGGTGCTAGTCGCCAGTCCCTGGCATATGGAAGGCGGGCTTGGGGTAGTCACGGCACGGGCCCCAAGGACGGGTCATGATAAATTGGTATCAAAGGAGTAGGTTCTACCACAGAACTTATAACTCTGATATTTTCTTTCTGTGAAGCAATAGTGTTAAGAATTCCGAGTGTGATTTTCAGTTCATGGAGTCCAGTATTGGTGCGGGCGGCCGACGTATCCATACACCAGGAACCTGAAAACTGATTTTTGACTTTGTGCATGAAAACACTGATTGCGTGTGTTTTTCCTGAAGTTTTTTATTGTCAGATCAAACCAGGTCAGCTCACCAGTTATAATCGTTAGACCATGTCACATTGTTTCTTCAGGGTTCCTTCCCGCGGACGACAAGCCAGAGCCCCGAGAGTTGTTCGTACTGACAGCCCGCCGAGCGACGTGGCCTTAGTATAGGGCCCTATCCCAGTTGAGGCACCAGCAAGCGCACCAGCGGTACTACTACCCGTTGGGCAACTTATGCCACCAGCCCCAGCAGCAGAGGGTGCACGCCGCTTAAGCGCACTGCAAGAGTTCCATCACCAGAGGCCACCCCGGTTCCGGGGAGTGACAGACCCGCGGGCGGCTGAGGATTGGCTGGAGGCTGTGGTGAGAGTCATCAGGCTAGTGGGGACGCCGGCAGATTTCATGGTGATCCTTGCTGTCAGCCTTTTTCAGGCAGCAGCAGGCTGATGGTGGAGCCTGATGCTTCAGATGCATGATGTGGCGACACTTCTATGGACAGACATCGAAAGCCTATTTGGGGCAGAGTTTGTATCAGCCACCCTTTGAGCGGTGCGTATACAGGAGCTACTTCAGCTGTGCCAGGGCAGCATGACAGTGGCACAATATTCATCGAGTTTCACAGACCTCTCGCGCTACTCCACAGTTATGGTATGAGACTCGTTCTTAAGGGCCCGAACCTTCGATCAGGGGCTCAGTAGGGAGATTAGAGCTTCTGTTGTTTCTCACAGCATTCCGACCCAGACAGGGGTGTTGGGGAGAGCCCTCTTAGTGGAGAGTTTCCTTACTGAGCAGTCTCTAGCAGCACGACCCACCAGTAGCTGGCCTGCGGCAGAGTCTTCTACAGTAGGCAGTAGATAGATGACGCAGAGGTCCTAGAGGACCAGACCTTCAGGTGGCCGACTGCACGACTCAGGTTCAGTTGTGCGGGGGAACCGGGGTGGAGTCAGAGCCAGTCGTGCTGAGAGTGGACAGTGTTACTCCTACAGCGGGATTGGTCTCATGGCCCGTGACTGTCCAACCTGCCATGCAGATGACCATAAGTTAAATGATTAACCTCCCAAGCAGAGGAAGAGTTTCGATCAGGGAAGACCGCAAGGAATAGGCATCCATGGAAGAGGAGCTGATCGTGCAGCTGAGGTGGACGACTCTTCAGGGTGTTGCCACCACCACCACCAGGAGGCCCACCCAGACCGAAGTGGACATGAGGACATGGGAGAGCTCAGCATCAGGAAGCTGAGGCCTATGGTCATGGAGCTCCGGAAGTAGATGGATAGGAGCAGTACTAGCTCCAAACATGGAGGCTATTGATCATGTTGCTTCTAGTTTTGTTGTTTTTACATTTGTGTCTTTGTACTATGAGCTGCAATAATGAAAAGACACTTATATTTGGGAAGTTTTCTTTCCTATCCTTTTGATTGGTTGATACTGAGTGGTCCCGGTTAAGAATGTTGACTTGACCCACACTTTCGAGATTTCTACTGGAGGAGACCTAGTGACCTCACACTAATGCTGACAGTGTGACTCGACCCTTGGAGTCGAGAGTGACAGTTGGATCTGTTGGTAGTTATGTCGAGGCCTTACGACATCATTAAGGGCATGAATGCATCATTCATGTCAGGATTGACTGTATTAGGCAATGAATGTGGCTCATCCAGGGGATGAGACCAGATTTCTCTTATCAGCAAAGAAGAAATCATAGCAGCTCTTGTGAGACTAGAGAAGGTCCAGGTCATCCAAGAGCGGATGAAGACAACACAGGTCCGACAGAAGCCTTATGCTGACAGGAATTGGAGGCATCTAGAGTTCGTTGATGACGATCACGTCCTTATATGGGTTTCACCTCGATGAGGTTTACAGAGATGTGGCCAAGGCGGCATGTTTTCCCGGAGGTTCAGTGGACCTTCTTAGGTCCTCAGCTGGGTTGGAGAAGTGGTTTACCGTTTTACGCATCCACCTCAATTGCACCAGGTGCCCGACGACTTCCATGTATCTCAACTGAAGAGATACGTGCTTGACCCTTCACATATCATCGACCATGGGGAGCTGGACATTGGCCATGGGGTGCGCTTTCACTGGAAGTATAGGAACCTCCAGGTGAGCGCATGGGAATGGAAGGCCCAGATGTGATCTCAGTACCGCTTTTGTATCCCTAGTTTGTTTTGAAGATTTACGGGGACATAAAGCCCTAAAGTGAGAGTAATGTAAAGACTCGGAAATTTCAAGGAATTTTTTTTCCTAATTTTATATGGAATTTTACAATAATGCAGTTTTTGACGGTGCCTGATTCCGAGGCCCGGTGTGCCCGAAATCAATTTCCGATGTTTGGCTCTGGTACGTTCAGTGAACAAACGAGCATGTTTTTCTATCTTTTGATCCGGTGCTCGGAATTGAAATCTGAGGGCACCGATGAACTCGCAGCGCCGATAATTTCTTAAGGGGACCTTAAGCATAGTTGCATTTTGACGCATGAGGTGGTTAATTTTTGGTGATTCGATAAGTCTTAAATAAATTTTTGTGTTACAATTTATTTTATATGGATGTTAATTTCTTCATAGAGAAGTTGGAGGTGGAGCCCCATGCCACCTAACTTCCCATGAGAGGGTATGACCAAGGGTGGTGGGGTCCACACGAAACCCCATCCCTTCACCTTCCCTTTAACCCCCACGAAGTTCCCCCCATTTAACACCCCTTGTGTTTAAAAGTATAACTCTACAACCCCCCCCCCCCTTAAACTCCCTTGATTTTAATGTGTCAACTCCCCATTAATCTCCTCTTCCATTAAGTTTATTAGTTCCTCTTATTTTGTGTAACTCTTCACCTTTTCCTTCCACCATTAATTCATGCCAACATTCCTTGATTAATGAGATGGGTCTCTTCATTTGATTAATTAAGTGGTTTAGTTTGAATTGTAAATCTTTGTGGTGTGAATAAAACAATAATATCATTGGATATTATTTTGAGTTAGAGCTTTTGGTGTGTGAGAAAACTTTAGCAATGTCCTAGAGTTTTTGGGAGAGCTTTGGTGTGAAGAAGAATAGAACCTTCCTTCGATGGAGAACATCATCCCTTCAACGTAGAACAACTCGGCGTCCAAAGTTCTCCATCCTCTTCCTCCATAGCAACAAGTGAGGAGAATTCGTTTCCTCCTCGGACGCACCCCGACGTCCACGGAATCTACGTCTGACCCCACGATGTCATTCTCAGGACACCAACTTCCGCGCCGATGACGAACGATCCTTGAATCGAGGTAGGGGAATTTATTTGGGTGTTATCTTAACTTTTGTGAAAAGAACGACGATCGCGGACCAACCAATTCCAGGCTGATACGCGGATCGTTCGTTCAAGCAGATTGATGTTGAGGATTATTGTTTTTGTTCGTGAATTATTTCTTGCCGTACGTCGACTTCTATTAGATGGCCACTTGCTATCATTATAACAGGAGGAGGTCGGACCGCACGAACATGGACGACCCTCCTCCCCCCTTGTTGTTTGAATATGTTGCGGAACGTGAAAGGCGGCACGGTGCCGTTGCACCGTGCTGGAATTATGTGGGAGGGGTAACAAGCGCGGCGCCGTCGCGCCGCACCGGAAAACGACAAAAGAAGCTACACGGGTGTTGTAGGATTTTTTTATAGGAAAGGTCGGGTCCTGGGATGATCACTGACGAAGACCACAGGCAAATCGGACCACCGGAGCGTGTCCGGTGGTCCACGGAAGCCCCCGCTGCAGGCAGCGGCCGGCCGCCAGGATGCGGCGGCGCTAGCCGGTCCCGCGGCCACACGGGACAGCGGAGGAGGGACGCAGATTAAGCCGCATCCGAGTGTCACGGAGCGTCCCTCGTGCGGGGGGGGGGGGGGGGGGCACTGCCTTGCGCGTCTCCTGGCCGGTGCCAGCGTGCCGGCCGAGCCGCCTGGCCAGACCGCCGGGCCAGGCCATGCCGGTCGGGTCAGACCCGGACCCAGGTCAGGTCAACCCGGTTCGGGCCAACCCAGGGGGGGTTGGGCCGGGTCGGTCCGGGCCCATACCCCCCGTTTTCAGATCACTTTCGGTCAAATTCCCATATCGTGGGATACTGACCTTCGATCAACGCACCATTAGTGGCGATGCGATCCTTGAACCGAGACGGTCGTTTTGACATATTACACTCA
Source organism: Viscum album (assembly GCA_963277665.1). Classification (NCBI taxonomy): domain Eukaryota; kingdom Viridiplantae; phylum Streptophyta; class Magnoliopsida; order Santalales; family Viscaceae; genus Viscum; species Viscum album. The sequence continues at coordinate 1,402,432,112 of OY728164.1, read as the reverse complement.
AGGTTTCAGAATACTTTGGGTTCGGCCAGGTTGGTTCGTGCACGTAACTAACCGGGCCCTCGAAGCAGAAACGCTCATAACATGAACTCCAGACGTCCGATTGACGTGCCGTCGACCTTAATGGATTCCTTTAAGTGAGACAGAACTTTTGGCTTACTCCGGTCGAGTTTTGGATGCCGTCGGAGTGCGGTTGGGTTGGTTCGCTCATGAAACCAACCGGGCCCCTGGAATGAAAAATCCAATAACTCATAGACCAGGCGTCCGATTGACGCGCCGTCTATCTCGTTGAATTCCTCTTGATGAGACGAAACTTTTGGCATACTTCGACTAAGTTTTGGTTTCTGTTGGATAGTGTCCGGGTTGGATTGTACCTAAAATTCAACCGAGCCCTTGGAACAGAAAAGCTGTTATTTTTCAGATTGGACGTCCGTTTGACGAACCGTCAGCAGCGTTGGTGATCACGTGGAGAAACGGTCCCTTTGAGTATACCCTATGGGATTTCGTGGTGCAGTTGAGATATGGCCGGGTTGGTTCGCACATGAAACCAACCGGGCCCCTGGGACGAAAAGGCTAATAACTCACAGACTGGGCATCCGATTGAAGCGCCGTCTGTTGTGTTGAGACCCTTATGACGAGGCGGTCCTTTGAGATACATCTTCGTGGGACATTGTGATACTTGGAGTATTAACCAGTAGCTCATGGAGCGGTCCCTCCTAGAGACGAGCTTACAGGGTACGAAGACCGTGTAGACGACTGAGACCCGACGACTGCTTGACCGACTCGACTTGGAGTGAGTCGACTAGCCTAGGGGACGGAGCACCCGTTATTTGGCGACAGACCAATGGAGGACGATGTGCCTGGTAGTTGGTAACAGACCCGTGATACTCGACCGGAGGAGTACCTCTGTAGGCTATTAGGGGGAGCGCTCAGTATTTGGCGGCAGACCCACAGCAGACGGAGCGCCCAGTATTTGGCAGCAGACCCACGGTACTCGACAGGAGGAGTACCTCAGAGACTTGGATTAGTGAGCAGTACCTCAGAGTCATGACAGGATCATTGTACACTCTAGAGATGGGGCTCTTCAGCATTTACAGTTTTAATAATGAAAATCATGGTTTGAGCTGAGTCTTTAACCTTTGTGTTTACCTCATGATTAAGAGGGGTCACTTGATAACTTAGGTGTATGTATGGGCATATACCTGGGTGGTGGTTATCCGTTGATTTCTTAATCCTTGTGTTCATCATGATTGAGATGAGTTACTTGATAACTTGTGTATATGTATGGTCATATACCTAAGTAGAGGTTATCTGTTGAGATCTTCTTTGTGGTTATCCATTTTGGTTTTAGTGAGACCTTGAGGGTCTCAGGGTCCCTACTGAGTATCGTTATACTCACCCCTGCACGGGCTATTCCCGCACCTCGTTGTGTTGCTTGCAGACGGCGGGCAGTGCTGACGGAGGCTGAGTGTTCGAGGACTGGACGGTACCCGGAGGTGGACTACACGACGAGTCAGTACCGGGAGGTGGACCACACGTTGAGTCAGTATCCAGAGGTTGACTTCACGGTGAGACGGCACTCGGAGGAGGTTGACGGGTGAGAGCATTGTTGAGGTTATATGTACCTATCATTCAGGTAGGATCCGTGGTGGACGATCCAGGAGCTGCGCCATCTGTACCTACCCATCATGTAGGAACCGAGGAGGATGACCCAGGAGCCACTTTTGTCCTTCCAGCTGTTGAATTTTTCTGTTGTACTTTGTTCAGTTATAGTTGTACTTTATTTTGGGTCTGTATTCTGGCCCATTTACCTTTTAGCACTTCTTTTTATACTTAGTGTTTTACTTCCGCTTGTACTCTGTGGTGTTTTGTCTACTTTTATAAAGACAATGCCTTCCCAGTTATCGAGATTTACGCCTTTGGTGCTTGTCACCAGCACCTGGCCTATGGAAGGTAGGCTTGGGGTAGTCACAACACGGGCCCTGAGGACAGGTCGTGACACCAATAGACTAGAACTGACACCAAACATGTATAAAGTACATGAATTGTTTTAAATATCTTTATTTAAGAAGTTTATACCATATCCATAAAGTGTACTACATATTGAGGTGGTATGTCTAGGTAACGTTATTTCTTATGAGGATAATAAAGTGATGATCTTTGACTATAGAGATAATGTTTTATGCAATAATAGAACCCTCATTTTTAATTTTCATTGGATGAACTAAAATTCAAACAAGTAACCTATAAACTAGTACAAGTTATGGAACAAAATTACCCTCATTTATTTACCACAGTTCATTAAATGAAGCTTTAAGGTTGTAATTTCTTAAGGGGGGAGAATAAAATGAACCAAAAAATTATAAATTTATTTTTTCTACTATATATGTTTATGTGGCACATTTAGTAATGTAGTATTTTATTAATAAAATTGATAAAATAGTATTTGATTAATTTAGAATATTGTATTTACTAAATAAATAATCATAGAAAAATGAAAAAATTTACTATATGAAAAATAAAAAAATAAATTAACAAGATTATGAAAATTATGATCATCTTGACCTCTTAAGATTATTTTAGTTCTGAAAAAATTGTAAAAATGAAACAAGAAGTCAGGTATGTAAAATTTAATTTAGAAATGATGAATATTGAACCTCTATATAAATTAAATTAATAGTTGAATGTATAGTATATGTGGTATTTATTTGAATTAAAAAAACAATTATGACCATAGAGAATTATGAAAATTTATATTTTTTACTATTTGGAATTATAACCATTGATAATGCGTTCATTATAATTTCAATATTATAATTACTGTATATTAAAGGTAACTAAGATAAATAATTTATCTATAACAGGGAAACGATGGACTCAGCCAATATTATTATCGACTAATAATCTCATTTACCAGATTTTGGTAGACAATTAGCATCACCTAGGTTCACACATGACTAATCCCAAGTAGAGATTAAACATCTTAGGTATGAACAAATACTTATATGGGAAAATGTCATGTGAGCGGTAATTACCACTAGATAGATGTTAGATAATCTCCCATGATGACAACACAAACTCACACCTTACCCTTTGGGAGTACACCTGTGTAATAATGGGTTATGTATCATTCATAAAATATTATCAAGGTGTAATTTTATTTATATTAATTTAATAGTGGTTTCATAAATATAATTTCATTATTAATTTATTTAATATAGTACACATAAATATAACATGAATATGATAAATAGATTATTGGATACAAATAATTTTTTTGGTGAAATATAAAATTTCAATACTGTTTTATTTCAAATTAAATAATTTATGTTAAAATTTATTTTCAATAAGTATTCATAAATAAATTATATTGAAATATAAATGATCATATAATTATATAATTTCCATGGTCAATTTTACAAGGCTCGTAACGTAGATTATGGAATAAAACTATTATTTTTTTAATAAATAAGGTGTTTTATTTAAAATATTAATTTTTTCTATTTTCGAAGATTATTTTTATAAAATAAATATTATTTTTTAATTTAGAACATCAAAATTATCCAAAGGATATTTTTTACTAATTGTATTAGAATGATAATGTTTTGGGTAAAAATTAATAACGGTATGAATATACATGAATAATTATAACATTATAATAACAAAAAATGTGATGTAATGAATACGATAAATAACATTCTAGAAAAAAGTTGTATTTTAATTAAAAATATGTATTTTTAATGTGATAATATTATTTTTTTACAAGTCTATAAAGATCCATCACTAAATACAGTGGTTATTTTTAGATTTTTGAGAGAAATATTTATGAACATGATTCACTTCCACATAAAGAATGATATTTTTATTTATTTTAGTTCATAAACAAATAAAGTATTTTAAAACACCCTGCTTATAAAATAACATGGGGAAAACCATGGGAATTCCAATGGTTTGTAATTTTTTATTAACTAGGTGTCCTAGGCCACTGTATTAAAATTAAAAAAAAAAATCTTCTCTTTTTCTATAAGACTATCCCCAAAAATATTTTCTCTAAATGCATAAAATATAATTTCTTCTTATTTTCCTTATATATAGACCATCCATAGAATTTTTATTTTTCTAATGAGTTCCTTCAACTCTTTATGAATGAATATTTATTGGTAAGGGATTCTTTCCCTCCGATTTCCCACTTAAGAACTTCCTCGATAATATGCCTTTTGATTCAAATTTGTTCATTATCATGTGTTTATTTACATTAATGTAATATAAAAAATTTTACCAAAAAATGATATACTACGTTTGTCACGTATTTTTACTTTTAATTAAATTATATTTACCACCATTAGACAAATTGAATTTTCCCTTTATTTTCTATTCCATAATTTCAGGTTTTGAATACCCATTCTAATTTTCATTAAAGTGTATTCACCAACATATTACTATCATTCATTTGTGGGTAATTCCATATAGGATAACCAAATCGCTAAATTAATTTATTGAAATTATGAAATATATTCTTTTGTTATTTGATCGATGAGGAACTTATATAGTTATATATATAAAGGTTGTTCCCTGATAGTGGTTCAATACATTAGGTAATATTTTCATATCCCGAGATACTATGTATGATGAATTGTTAGTTATCCTAAGAAGACTATGTTATGATGTCTTTACGGTTATCCTTGACATATGCTTATGATTTCATGATTTATGTTGTTTCCACATTCCTATGACACTATTATTTTATGATGTTGTTTTCTCAAGCCATGCATCCATGTTAGAATGAATGATAGTTACATATTTAGGTTATCTTGATATATCTATTAGATCAAATTTATTATTTTATCATCCTAATATTATTTCATTTTTTCATTAAATGGAATTATATCTCACCAATTTTATTATATATACTAACATCTTCATTTGATTTATTAAGATTTCAAAGGAAACTAAGAGCACATTATGGGTTTATGAATTAATTGATAAGATATGAAATGTTTTTAGATTCTTTAAAGGAATTGATGAATTCTAGATTGATTGTAAAATTCTGGGTAGGTTTGGATTCATACAAAATATATTTATCTTTAAATAAAAAACTAAAAAAGTAATTGGATATCATTGTATATGTAATAATATTTTAGGAGTTGAAAATAGAGTGGTAATGAAGGTTCTCTATATATCTATTATGTTTTCAAGAGGCTATATATCATATTTTCCAATGGTGTGATAGAAAATGGAAAATTTAGCTGACATGTATAAAGACAATAAGAATACTTAAAATAATATCTGGACTTCATAGGAAAAATGAAAAATGGACTGATACATAATATATTCATAGTGAATATACATTAATATTATTTAAAGGTCACATGAAATCGATCATGTGTTGAGTTGAATTTTTATACATAAGATAAATATATACATGAGATCCGGAGAATTTGGTAAATAAGTATAATACATAATAAATTCCTCAAATAGTTATATCAACATTACTGATAATTTCACTAAAATGGTAATGTTAATTTATTTCACAAAGATATATAAATACAATTCATATAATGTTTTCAATATATGATTTTTTATGCATAAGTTTCACATAGACAAATTGAAAAGTATAGAGACTATAATGAAACAAGAGAGTAAAATAATTAAATTTGTATAAACCTTTCTACACTAATATTTAGAAAAGGTCACAACTCATGTTATTAAATATAAGATAATTGTTTCCCTTATGTATTGACTTACTCATAGATAAAAGATGATTTTTATAATGATAAAGTGATTTTAGAATAAAATATTCTAATGAAATAATATCAGATGATGCTGGAGATTTTATTCATGGAATAAATATTAATGAAGCATTTTAAATTTTTTATTTAATCTTAGATTTGGAGAAGATTACTTGATAATATATTTAAGAGATCATTTTTTCCATTTATTTATGATTTTGAAATACTGAAATATGAAAATCTATATTAGTGATAAAATATGAATGAATGTTTAAATGATAAACCTTCATATCATGAATCTTATATCTTGTGACATAAATAAAAAATTTAATTTTTCTTTCAATATGATTCTCTAACAACATGATAATTATAATTTAAAATATAAAAATTAAGCAATGAAACTATCGAATAATGAAAAATCAAGCTAAAGATATAACAAAAATACCATAGACTATCACTCCACAATGAAATAATCCAAGCTAAAACATGTTATTATGTTATATTTTTCATTCAAAAATAGATATTTTTTATTTGTAGATATTTTTTGAATTCATTTGAGAAGAATATTCTTGAAGCTAATGGTAAAATAAGGTGGGGAATTATTTAGTAGTACATTCCAAAAAATATAGTGGAGTCATGATATTGATGAAAAATGGAATATTGGCATCATGGGAGAATACTCATGTAGTTATATTGAATGAAAATGGAGGAAATTATATGTATAATCATCATAACATTTTTATTAGTAATTATTACATAAAAAATAAAAAATATAAAATACCATCATGAGTAATAGTAAATCACTTGGGGGAGGGGTAAATTTTTGATTTAAATTACATTGTATATTTCTTATTGAAGAATCCTTGATATCCTATTGAAGGGATAAATATGATCACTCTCACACCAAAAACTCCCTTTTATATTTGAATTAATTGATAAATACTGGTTTATCTCACTAAAAATGAAGGCCAATCTATTTCATTATTTTGATTTCCTCAAGATCATACAATCCACTAGTACTAACTTGTAGTTCACAACAATAAGGGTTTATACTAGAACTCATGTTTCACTATTTTCCACCGACTATGTCTAATTTCATTCCCTCATTTGTAACGCCCCGACCCCAGCTACCCAGAGTCGGTGCATTACTTCGTAACATTGGCATTATCACAAAAGATCAAGTCTCGAAAGACCGATTAGTTTAGTAGCCTTGGAAACACTAGATACATTCATAAGTCTTTCATTACATCAAAATTAAACAAAATACAATAACATGGTCTTCATAGTCCACACTCATATCTTCACTGACTATTCTTGCAAGTCAGTCATAATACACTTCTTCACATCCTGGAAAATATTTAAAAATTGAAAGGGGTGAGCTCAGATGCTCAGTAAGGATAACAATATTGCGGAAGCTTTCATAAATAAACCTTAACATTTAAGGCAATGTATAACTAAAGCAAAAGCATTTTAAACATGAACATCAACATAATATGGCAAATTTAAAATGAGATAAATCCATTTACTTATTCACATGGATATTCTACTGGTCGAATAATCACATGAAATATCAATAACCACTTTCATAATGAGGGAATTTATAATTCCAGACATTCTGAAACATTTTGTCAAGGCCTCGGCCAAGACGTCTAAAATGATTAAGGCCTCGGCCAAAACCATAAATCAAATTGGGAAAGGGCCTCGGCCAATTCCACGTCTAGTTGTCTCATGAGACCTACTGATGCATCGAGGAGCTATAGCGGGCTCCACCTGTCACTTATTAAGTCCAATACATTCCTCATATGAATAGGTTTAAACATATCATAAACCATAACATAATCGTATCAAATAAAACATGTATAAAGGAAACGTAACATTTCCACATTTCAATCACAAGATATCAATACAACACATTGATATAATAAAAATGCTTTCAAAACCATTTTCAATACCAAAATAAAAGAAAGTTAAAACTTTGTATTTATTTTTCATTAAAAAAAATGATTCCTTGTAGAGGAAGCCGAATCTCAAATAATGGTCACGGCGGTGGAGAATTCATTTTCGCCGCATAAGTATGGAAAGAAAAACATTCCCTTTGGTCGTTTAGTAAAACGCTTCATATAAAACAGATTCCTTTTGAATAAACATAAAAGCCAAAGGGGTTTATACACCGTATAAAAGAAAGTTGTGTATAAAGCCAAATATGCCTTAATGAAAGGAGATTGAGACGAAGTCCTTAAAAAGATCATTTTTAAAATAAAATAGATCTGTTATGTGTATTCACTATAGGTACACATAAAGAATACAAAATAAGACATAATATTATTATGACATAATTTGAAAGTAGGAGATTAACCCAAAGAATGGAAGTTGGGTTAAGAAATTCCCTTACCTTGCGTCATGTCCTGACTCGACCGTTATTTAACCTCCTGAATAATAAAATAGAGTTAATTCTTATTTACTTAAGAACCTTTTTCATGTTCATTGTTACTTTGATATCCCTTATTACCATGTTATGAACATTATGAAATTATTTAAGTTAATAACGGTCGTTTTGTCGATCTTTGGTACTTGAGTCAAAAATAAACATCCTATAATTTCAAGTTGTTCATGTGGTGAAATATCCATTATATCCAGAATTATATTCATGATTTAGATGTCATATATATCTTATATATCCAGTATATACATTAATTTATAATATTACGTAACATTTGGAGGTAAGAAATGAAATGCACCGTTCATGGAGACGGTAAGCCGTACGTACGCATGAACACTACTTTCATTTCAATTTCATATTTAATGGAACTAAATCATAATGATATAAATGTATAATATAATTATAGTATAATATAGTGTATAATACCATTTACTCCATCCTTTATACATCCCACATATGGCATTAACGATTCAAATCACTTTGAGGGGGCGGTAGTCTGCACTTCCTAAAATGAAATTATCGCATTTTACCCATAATGGAAATCATAAAGTATGCCATAAATGTGAAATACAGAAGCATAATTAAAACATAAACATTTTATATATCATATATAAAAATAGTGACATCTTAATGGCCACCATTGAAGGTGTTATATGAGTGTTGAACAATCATCGTTTCGTGAGGCAGAAATTCGCCACCCACAGAAACCGTATGTTCATTAACCATTAGATGTAGGTGTGTGTAAGTGTATCTCGAATAATTCTTATAAAAACATCCTAGTATATTGAGGATACTGGTTTTGTTACAAAATAAATGAATAAAAAGAGTTTAGGGGGTTGGAGAAGAAAAATAAAACAAAACAACATTAGAAAAGACATTACCTCAAAATCGGGTAACTCTTTTTGATTTGAGCCAAAGGCTTCCTTGGGAAGAGTTCTGCCCAAAGTAAGGCTTCTAGGAGTAAGAGGGGGAAGTTGGGAGAGTATTTGGGCAGAGGTTGGCCGAGCCAAATGGCTTGAAAGTGTAAATGTGGTGGGAGAGGTGGGGGCCTTTTATAAGTGGAGAGGAGGGGCAGTTTTGGAAAGATTGAAATGTTACATTATTTCACAATGCTTTTCGGATTATAAAGGTCCCACACTCATATAATTCTAGGCTAAGGTGATAAGGTTTCGAAATCTCCTCATCAAATAGGCTTTGGACAAGTGTAATCCTTGGATTTTTCATTATCTTCTCATTTTATTTAAATCGTTAAATAATGAGGTCATCGCTGCATCATAATGATGTCATATATAATTTAATTTATTTAATGTCTAAAACTTATAAAAAAATACTATGATTTAGGAAATCATTTTATCTTTCTAATGAATATTTATAGTCAAAATCTGGACTTGTGTAACCCCACATAAAAACTGTTTTAGTAGAACAACTCATGTTTCTGTCAATTTAATTTTAACATTAAATAAATATATATTAATGTCATTTTCCAACCAAAGTGGCTCCATGGGGTCCCCAAGTTGACCCATGGGTTTTCATGGTCGGCCATGACTTATCCAATAGGAGTAGGACAAGTGTCAAGCTCATCTCATATTATTAAAACATTATTTTTACCTTAAACTACACTAATTACCTCTAATCGCGATTAAAACTTAAAAGTTACTATTCACCAAAAAAAATTATTTTAATCACATTGAACCACATTTTACTTCTTAATGACAACCATGTATGTCGGATTTTTTAAAATCAAATCACAGAAGTGGTAATATTTCATTTAAATGAAAAATCAGTTATTTAACTACCACTTAGTGGTTTCACTATTCATCAAAAATTGAAGTTTTTCAGAATAAGGCCAAAATTTCACCCTAAGATATAATTGATATTCCGAATTCAAAAATGATGTCTATTTTACAAAATTCCAAACATATAAGTTGCATTAATTAATTTTATAATTAATTCCCGCTGTTACGACAAATAGCGTGTTTTTAAGAAACAATTTATATCAAAAGATTTGCAATTGTTTATGTCGAATTTCAATGTTAAATTAATTATAATGACCACCATTGGATAAAATGGTAAAAATATATTCTAATTATACCTTAAAACCACTAAATAGTATAATTTATCACAATAAATTATTTTGATTAAAAAAGTTGTTTTAAAGTATTTTTCACTATTCATAAAAAATTAGAAGTTCTCAGAAAAATACCAAAAATTCAACATAGGCTAATTTCGATATTCTGAATCCAAAAATGAAGTCCATTTTGAAATATAAAATTTCTATAATTTTAAAAAGTGGTTATTACTATTCATAGTGGCTACTTTGATTAGTCGCGGCGTTTTAGAACTCGAAGTTGCGTACAATGCAAGCTATTGCATTATTGAATGAGAAGCGTATCGTGGAAGCTCGGGGTGTTACATTCTCCCCTCCTTCAATAAATTGCGTCCTCGCAATTTGAAATTTTTCTTTGAAAATAAATGGTTGAAAAGAGATAATACCTTTGAGGAAAACCCACATCGGAAATAAGGTTAATAAATATATAACATTAAAAGAAAGCAGGATAAGTAAAAAGGTCACTCGATATAGCCCATTCTAGGATTATATGAAAATATGGATATGGAGGAGAAACAAACCATCAAGGTATGATGGAGAGTTATAGAAAATAGGATTAGGAGAATGTTTAACTATAAGAAAATCACAAACTTGTGATTGGTTAAACGGTCATTGAATCCCCAGTTGGAAAAGTTAACCGACAACATTTTTGTTTTAAGTTACCTTTTATAATGTTGAGGAATTTATTTCGGAGATTTACTAAGAACGTAAGGGAATATACATACTTGTTATGTATACTTTCATTCGTTAATAAATTTTTACCACAAACCCATCTTTTACTCCAAATGTTAACGGAACTCAAAAATATTCTTTTTATCCTAATTGTATAAGGTTCCAAATATTAACACATACCATTTAGATTAGTAAAACTATTTTGTAATAACCATGGACTTCCTGTAGGCTAGTGGTAGGAAATAAAGGCCTGTCGCACTATGCTTGTGGGTTCGATTCCTGCAGCTTTGTCCGACGCGTCAGGTTATGCCCCACCCTGCAGGTTGTCCTTTTCCTAAAACTATAGTATCATAATATTCAAAAAATAATCTTCATAAATTTTTTAACCTTAAACAATACTATCCAAAGATCAACTTAATCCACTCCAACCATTATTGTTATCCAAAATACCTCTGTCCAAAATTTCTTTAAAAGGTCTCTTAATTCCAAAATCAATTTATCAGATTCCCCAAACAAAGTAAATTTTCTCTTATTGTCACATACTAAAAATATAATTACCTTCATCATATTAAAACCTTACTGAAATCAACAAGTACTACAGTACAATCCTTGTATATATATCACATTATTCTAACAACCATAATATATTCCATGAGTCCAAAAGCACCAATACATTAGTTATTATGATTCAACTGTAGTAACAGCATAAGATTGTCTTTGATCCCTTGGCCTTTTCTGAGGTAAGTTTCCCTGACGCTTAGGGCATTCATTTGCATAATTACCCATCTCTATACAATTGTAGCATTCAACTTTGATAGCCTCTTTCTTTCCCTTTCAATCACGAGCCTGGTGACCCTTTTCTCCACATTTATAAAAAACTCCCATTCCTTTTAGACAAGTACCAGGGTGATTCTTCCCACAATTATCACATAATGGAAAATCCTTCTTTCCCTTTTTCCCATTATCTGTCTCTTGTTCCACCGTTCTCTTCTTCTCTTTCTTTACTTTGTTGTCATAAGACTTAGAGAATTCCTTTTCTGTCTTGATAGCACACGAGACAATATCTTCGTATGATGAGAAGGATTGTGATACTAAAGCACGACGGAGAAATGGTTTTAACCCATCAAAGTAACGATCAATCTTACCTCTTGGGTTACGTATATAATCTGCAGCATACCTCTCTAACCTTGAAAAGTTGGCCTCATACTTTGCGACATTCTCATCCTCCTTTTGTCTCAGACTCAAAAATTGCCTTTCCATATCTGCTCGATGGTCGTGAGGAAAGTATTTTTCTAAGAACAGCTCTTTGAACTCCTACCATTCCATGTTTGTTAATTCATCATCTTCCTTTGTGTTTTGAATTAGTTACCACCATTGATCGGCATCTCCAGTGAGGCGGTAAACTACCATGACAACATTCTCCCTTTCACTACTCCCCAAGGCATGGAATATTTTCTCTAAGGAATTTATCCATTGCTCAGATACTATAGGATTTGTACTGCCATTGAAGGTTGGCGGTTGTTGCCTCATGAAACGGTCTAGCATTGATCCTCCACGTTGCGGATCAGGGTGCTCCATACGAGTAAGGTTATTATTCATCACCTGAGTGAGTTGTCCCAGTATGGTAATAAGTTGATCAGCACCTGTTGTATCTCCTGATCCACAATAATTATCTTGAGCAGGAGGGCAATCACTACACGGAGTTCGTGCATTGATATGGTTTCCATTCCTTCCACTAGGCGCCATTTCTAAACAATGTCATAAACTAGATTAGTTTATGAATCAAAATACATAATTCCATACTTGTTAAACACTTTACATAAATTGAACTATTTATGGATATAATCCATAATCATAAAAAGAAATGTTTTCTATGAGGAAGTATGTACTCATAACCCTTCATAGCGGTTTGTAAATAAAATGAGAATTATCCTAAGCATATCCCCCGGGAGTGTCGTAACCAAGAGTGCAGCAAGGCCCGTTGTCGTGCACCAGTTCCCGTTCGAGTCTAGCTCAAAGCGGTGTTTTCAGGTTTTACCCCTAGGTACATCTGTGCAAGAGCCGCCTCTACTTGCTCGTATCCAGACCGAGATGTATTGCTCGGAAAATTCATAACATCTCTATAATACCAAAATTCTAGGAAGTTCTTCTATACTAATCCTCAAAGTCTATCTTTGGGCTATGTGCTCTAATCAGAGTTTATCTAAATCTAGCTTCCAAGGTTAGTACTAAACTGTCTCTGATACCAACTGTAACGCCCCGACCCCAGCTACCCAGAGTCGGTGCATTACTTCGTAACATTGGCATGATCACAAAAGATCAAGTCTCGAAAGACCGATTAGTTTAGTAGCCTTGGAAACACTAGATACATTCATAAGTCTTTCATTACATCAAAATTAAACAAACTACAAAAACATGGTCTTCATAGTCCACACTCATATCTTCACTGACTATTCTTGCAAGTCAGTCATAATACACTTCTTCACATCCTGGAAAATATTTAAACATTGAAAGGGGTGAGCTCAGATGCTCAGTAAGGATAACAATATTGCAGAAGCTTTCATAAATAAACCTTAACATTTAAGGCAATGTATAACTAAAGCAAAATCCTTTTAAACATGAACTTCAACATAATATGGCAAAAGTAAAATGAGATAAAGCCATCTACTTATTCACATGGATATTCTACTGGTCGAATAATCACATGAAATATCAGTAACCACTTTCATAATGAGGGAATGTATAATGCCAGACATTCTGAAACATTTTGTCAAGGCCTCGGCCAAGACGTCTAAAATGATTAAGGCCTCGGCCAAAACCATAAATCAAATTGGGAAAGGGCCTCGGCCAATTCCACGTCTAGTTGTCTCATGAGACCTACCGATGCATCGAGGAGCTATAGCGGGCTCCACCCGTCACTTATTAAGTCCAATACATTCCTCATATGAATAGGTTTAAACATATCATAAACCATAACATAATTGTATCACATAAAACATGGATAAAGGAAACGTAACATTTCCACATTTCAATCACAAGATATCAATACAACACATTGATATAATAAAAATTCTTTCAAAACCATTTTCAATACCAAAATAAAAGAAAGTTAAAACTTTGTATTTATCTTTCATTAAAAAAAATGATGGCTTGTAGAGGAAGCCGAAACTCAAATAATGGTCATGGCGGAGGAGAATTAATTGTCTCCGCATAAGTACGGAAAGAAAAACATTCCCTTTTGTCGTTTAGTAAAACGCTTCGTACAAAAAAGTTTCCTTTTGAATAAAAATAAATGTCAAAGGGGTTTATACACCGTATAAAAGAAAGTTGTGTATAAAGACAAATATGCCTCAATGAAAGGAGATTGAGACGAAGTCCTTAAAAAGATCATTTTTTAAAAAAAATAGATCTATTATGTGTATTCAATATAGGTACACATAAATAATACAAAATAATAAATAATATTATTATGACATAATTTGAAAGTAGGAGATTAACCAAAAGAATGGAAGTTGGGTTAAAAAATTCCCTTACCTTGCGTCCTGTCCTGACTCGACCGTTCTTTAACCTCCTGAATAATAAAATATTATTAATTCATATTTACATAAGAACCTTTTTCATGTTCATTATTACTTTTATATCCCTTATTACAATGTTATGAACATTATGTAATTATTTAAGTTAATAACGGTCGTTTTGTCGATCTTTGGTACTTGAGTCAAAAATAACCTTCCTATAATTTCAAGTTGTTCATGTGGTGAAATATCCATTATATCCAAAATTATATTCATGATTTAGATGTCATATATATCTTATATATCCAGTAGATACATTCATTTATAATATTACGTAACATTTAGAGGTAATACATGAAATGCACCGTTCATGGAGACGATAAGCCGTACGTACGCATGAACGCTACTTTCATTTCAATTTCATATTTAATGTAACTAAATCATAATGATATAAATGTATAATATAATTACAGTATAATATAGTGTATAATCCCATTTACTCCATCCTTTATACATCCCACATATGGCATTAACGATTCAAATCACTTTGAGGGGGCGGTAGTCCGCACTTCCTAAAATGAAATTATCGCGTTTTACCCATAATGGAAATCATAAAGTATGCCATAAATGTGAAATACAGAAGCATAAGTAAAACATAAACATATTATATATCATATATAAAAATAGTGACATTTTAATGGCCACCTTTGAAGGTGTTATATGAGTGTTGAACAATCATCGTTTCGTGAGGCAGAAATTCGCCATCCACAGAAACCATATGTTCTTTAACCATTAGATGTAGGTGTGTGTAAGTGTAGCTCGAATACTTCTTATAAAAACATCCTAGTATATTGAGGATACTGGTGTTGTTACAAAAGAAATTAATAAAAAGAGTTTAGGGGGTTGGAGAAGAAAAATAAAACAAAACAACATTAGAAAAGACATTACCTCAAAATCGGGTAACTCTTTTTGATTTGAGCCAAAGGCTTCCTTGGGAAAAGTTATGCCCAAAGTAAGGCTTCTAGGAGTAATAGGGGGAAGTTGGGAGAGTATTTGGGCAGAGGTCGGCCGATCCAAATGGCTTGAAAGTGTAAATGAGGTGGGAGAGGTGAGGGCCTTTTATAAGTGGAGAGGAGGGGCACTTTTGGAAAGATTGAAATGTTACATTATTTCACAATGATTTTCGGATTATAAAGGTCCCAAACTCATATAATTCTAAGCTAAGGTGATAAGGTTTTGAAATATCTTCATCCAATAGGCTTTGGAAAAGTTTAAGCCTTGGATTTTGCATTATCATCTCATTTTATTTAAATCGTTAAATAATGAGGTCATCGCTGCATCATAATGATGTTATATATAATTTAATTTATTTAATGTCTAAAAATTATAAAAAAAATACTATGATATATGAAATCTTTTTATCTTTCTAATGAATATTTATAGTCAAAATTTTGACTTTTTTATCCCCACTTAAAAACTGTTTTAGTAGAACAACTCATGTTTGCGTCAATTTAATTTTAACATTAAATAAATATATATTAATGTCATTTTCCAACCAAAGTGGCTCCATGGGGTCCCCAAGTTGACCCATGGGTTGTCTTGGTCGGCCATGACTCATCCAATAGGAGTAGGACAAGTGTCAAGCTCATCTCATATTATTAAAACATTATTTTTACATTAAACTACACTAATTACCTCTAATCGCGATTAAGAACTTAAAAGTTACTATTCACCAAAAAAAATTATTTTAATCTCATTGAACCACATTTTACTTTTTAATGACAACCATGTATGTCGGATTTTTGAAAATCAAATCACAGAAGTGGTAATATTTCATTTAAACGAAAAATCAGTTATTTAACTACCACTTAGTGGTTTCACTATTCATCAAAAATTTATGTTTTTCAGAATAAGGCCAAAATTTCACCCTAAGCTATAATTGATATTCCGAATTCAAAAATGATTTCTATTTTAAAAAATTCCAATCATATAAGTTGCATTAATTAATTTTAAAATTAATTCCCGATGTTACGACAAATAGCGTGTTTTTAAGAAACAATTTATATCAAAAGATTGGCAATTGTTTATGTCCAATTTCAATGTTAAATTAATTCTAATGACCACCATTGGATAAAATGGTAAAAATATATTCTAATTATACCTTAAAACCACTAAATAGTATAATTTATCACAATAAATTATTTTGATTAAAAAAGTTGTTTTAAAGTATTTTTCACTATTCATAAAAAATTAGAAGTTCTCAGAAAAATACCAAAAATTCAACATAGGCTAATTTCGATATTCCGAATCCAAAAATGATGTCCATTTTGAAATATAAAATTTCTATAATTTTAAAAAGTGGTTATTACTATTCATAACGGCTACTTCGATTAGTCGCGGTGTTTTATAACTCGAAGTTGCGTACAATGCAAGCTATTGCATTATTGAATGAGAAGCGTATCGTGGAAGCTCGAGGTATTACATCATTGATATAATGATAGAAATTATTTTAACAATTTAATACTCCTAAATCATATGATACATCCTTCAAGTTATCATTGTGATATATCTTCCAGTAATTATATTATTTGTGTAGATGAAAGTATATTATTCCCCCCACTATATTAAACAATATCTATATTTATCAATTCTAGAAATATTATCACATCACTATAATTGAAAAAAATAAAAAGATTTAATTTTAATGTAGGAAAAACATTCTATATTCAAATTATAATTTCTATTTTGAAATTTAAAAAATTTATATCACTCTTAGTTTCCAGTAAGAAACGCTTTGTTTTTGATTTTTATGTTTGTAATGTGTTGGTTGCAAGTTTGGGAGGGTTTGGAATACTATTTGAGTACATATGGGTCTTTTTTAATGTTCATTGTTTTAGAATGGTCTATGGAAGTCATGAATCTCCTATAAGAAAATGTGCATAATGAGGAACGAGCTTAGGGCAGGGCACGCATTTTGGAGGACAGCTTTTCCAAAACAAACTTCCTACTAGGTGAAACTATGAAAAGTGGTATAGTGGAATTTTGCATTGATATACCACAGTTTTTATAACTCATTGGGCCAACCATGTGAGGTCCTCCTTAAGGAAAAGCTTGGAACATGATCATTTCACAGTCTTTCCTAATTCTATGACTAAGAGTGCACAATTTAAAAATATGACCCTAAAAAGTGTATCTGAGTAAGGATTAAGTTTCAACCCCATGTTTTTAATCCAATTATTCCCTAAAATAGTATTTATTCCTCCCAAAGTCTTTATGACCTCTCCTCAATGAATTATATTCAATTACAAATGAATTTCTTGGTGTGTTATAGCCCAATTCCTATAGTAATTTACCATTTGCGGTAGTTTTTCATGGTTTTTATTTTATATACTTTCTTCCAACTCTCAGTTTTTTTAGATCTATCTAATATTAAATATAAAAATAGGTTTTTATACCTATCATGGTAATATATTCCATTTTTTATGTTAGGGTAATATATATTAGATTGTTTTTTTGAGTGTTAACATAGTTTTTTTGTCATTTTAATTTCACTATTCATTTTCTCTCTAATTAAATAGGCATGTGACTTCACTCTCCAATCCTATTTATAGAAGATGACGACTTTATTTGAAAGTTATTTTATTGATTTAATTGTTTGGTTAATTTTTGTTCAAATCAAGGTAAAAACCCTCTTTAATGATGGTTTGTGTTTTTTTGGTAAAATTTTTGATATGTGGAAAGTAGTTGTAAAAAGTACATTGAATTATTGATTTTAATAGTTTTATTTTAAAATATGGCACTATAAGATTTATGAAAATTGTTTAGAAAAAATATGTTAATAAAATTATAACTTCTTTTGAAATGGGTTTTTTGGATTTGGGTTTTAGTATAATTTGTCTATGTGTGTTCATGTAAATTTTTAATGGATAAGGGTATCATGTTTCCCACAAAAATGGATAGATGAATAAGGGTAAGAACTCTCCCCCATAAAAATGGTAAACTATGTGACAAAATCCTGAATGTATGACCTTCCAATCATGATTATAGAGATTTCCATGGTTGAATGCATGTTTGGATTTTAAGAGTTGTAGAATGAGATATATTATTCCAAAAATGAAAATGTTGAATTTGTTTTAAATTAGTATTTAGTTTCCTTTCTTGGATACTATTTTAGTACGTAATATTTTTTTGATATTGAACTAAATTGATTTTATCAAAACAATTTTCAAATTTTTATATAAATTTTTTATTTAAATCTTCTACCATGTTTTATACTAGTGTAATGAGTTTTGAAGTAAGTTTTGGATAGCCTACTGAGTTTCATTACTCACCCCTACTTTGATACATGTGTGCTATTATAGATATTGTTCATCTAAACTATATAAAAGGTAAAGTATCACACTTCTTTAGAGGTGTATCATGATACATGGGTTGTAGTGTGGAGTTTGATCATGGACCATGTTGGAATCCAGGGAGTTTTGTCATTGGATTGATTGTGTTTTACTGGTTTTTTATTCTTCTATATAATTTGATGTTTTGTAGAATTATATTATTTTTACTATATTGTATGTTTGGTTTTTGTATAAATTGTGTTATTTTTCATTTATTTTCATTGTTATCATTCATCGTGAAGTAGTATTTTGGTTATAGCATTTTTATTTGTGTTGTTTTATTTATAAAGGGAAAATAAACCCCCATATATTGATGAATACATATTCAATCATTTCAATACTTTCACAACTTGGGGATATTACTTAATACCATGTAAAAATTCATCCTTGACTCAAGATAATGAGGTGGGGTGGGATGTTACAAGTTGTATAATCTTTTTTGGTCCTAGAATGACATGTTTTAATTAGTTCGGTCTATCTTGGACTTAAAATATTTTTCGGTATATTAATTTATTTAGGATGGTATAAAAGAGGATGACATTCTAAATTTTCAATGAAGAGCATAAAAGGAATACCTAAGATTTTTATGAATAAATTCATGTTATCATGGATTTGGGTACATAATTATTTTGGATACTCTTATTGTATTAGTAATCTCATTATATTGGGTTCATCCAATTAGATGTGCATAACACCCATTTTAGGACTGACTTCCCACTAAGAATAAATATTTCATTTTGTGTAATGATTTAAAATTGTTTGTAAATGCATTGATTCCTTTAAAATTTTAAGGCTATTTTCAAATATATGGTTTTGATAATATAATTAGTGTTGTATTTTTGAAATGGTTTGATTTAAAAAAAAATATATTTTTCTTAAAATGGTTGAATGTGGAAGAATTATTATTTTGGAATGAAATTTTTTGATATATGATGTTGTATAATTTGAAATTTTTATGATTTTTTTCTACAGAGCGTATAACGACCCATACTTTACATACATTGTTAATACTTCAAAATTGAAGCACACTTATTACAACATATGACAAACCACAAAGGACCGTATAGGTATAGTGTCTTTAGAAACTGGGAAACATAAACAACTAGTTCATAAATCTTCTATAGTGCCTCCCATTTATTTCATCATATCTAGGGTCCCTTTTAGCATATTCTACTTAATATCCATCTTCCTGACCTGGGGAAAAGAAAACATAAAAGGGTGAGCTCAAATGCTCAGCAAGGGCAATAAAGGAAATAAAAATCATATCATATCTTTTTAAAAATCATAACCTGCAAAAGAGATCATAAAATCTTAATAAATCATAGATGTGAAAATGAGATCCCCATAATCATAACATGAAACTTGAAACTTTGTGGCATGTACACATAATCATGGAAAATCATTTCTTGTTAGTCATGACTTATTGCCAAGACTATCTTAGTGGACAAAGTCCCTTTCTGAACCGAGTTCACTCCTCGTTTCAGTCCTGTATCACTGAACCGAAATAACCTTCCGTTCCAGCCATGTCTATCTCATGAGATATATAATCTTTACCCAATGCATTGGAGGGAGATATAGATCCCACCCATCTTATAATGAATCCTTTCTTATGTGTGCCACATAATCATAAAACATACATCATTGCATAACACATGTAACAAAAATGGGATTCTTGAAACATCATGACATCATAAATCAATTCATATAAGATAAAGGAATTCATAAACATAATTCCATCACAACATAGTCAAAACAATGTAAAAATATGGATAGAAACAGAACCCTTTATTATCTTAGATGGAAAATAATTTTGATAAAACACTTGAATTGAATTCTTGAGGAAAATATCCTTTCTTCTTCAAAATCAATTTCTTTTCACAAAACATCATGCAATTTTAAAAGAAAGAGATTTTATTGAAAATAGTCATGAAATCTTATATAGGAAGCTTCATGAAAATAAGGCTTTATAAAACAGTAGAAATCCGTTCGTGCCGTATAAGTTAAAAAAAACATTCTTCGTACTTTTGTCGGAAAAGTCAAAAAAGTACCTCGTACGGAAAAAACGACAAAAGATTCCTTTCATATTCTTTACTAAAAACTCACCTAAGGCTAAAATTGGATTTAAACTATTGCAAGTGGATGGAAACAATATTACATATTGAGGGAACATGGATGTGGATTGTAAAATACACCCCAGTAAATACTGACGAATAAACAATCTCGGATAAAAATGAGATTGTGATATTTCCCTTACCTTAGGTCCAATTTGCCTTGTATGTGTCCGAAGCTCCTGTATAATGGTTTAAATAATGTTATTGACTTATTCCAGAATCATACATATTGATATGATATCATATATGGTAATATTCTTAGCTTCTTGTTAGTAATATTTCATTGTTACTTGTTACTCGGGTCTTTATTGCCTTTTGTTCTTACGCATGTTTTGCCGAATAAATTCTTATTATTATCTTTAGGTTATAGATAATTCATTTACATAATGGTATTAGTGTAGTATATACCATATTCATTCATTCAGTTCATTTATATAATCTTTATGAAATGAAGATCATGTAGAACGAGTCGCATCACATCGTGGAGACGGTATTCCGTACGTACGCACGAGTGATGATATCGTTCCTATGATCGTGGAATTGTATTGGAGTATATATATATATATTATTTCAGTATCAATATTACTTCATAATAATCATATATAGTTACTTATTACACCATTATAACCATCCTTGTAAGGTGATGGTGGAAAAATAGATTACACCACGGCGTGGAGACGGTATTCCGTACGTACGCACGCGCGGTGATTTCATTTTTCCGTAGGATGGATAGAAGGTGAATTAGGGTTGTTTCATATTTATAATAACATATCAGTATGTAAGTAATACTGATGTTATTACTTTATCATGAAACAACTAAAGAAGAAGAAGTTGAAGAAGAAAGAAATTGAAAAGATCGGTAATGGATATTACCTTTTCTTTGGTACGCCTCTTTGAATCCTCCACTTAAGGAACTAAGAGTGGTATTTGTAGAAGAACAGGACCTCTAGGACTATTCTAGGGAAGTGGAGAGGAGAAAATGGCAGGGGTTGGCCGAGCTTGAGTGCTCAATTTGGTGTGAGGAGGAGGGGGAGGAGGTGCCCTTTTATAAGGGAGGAGAGGGGCACCTTAAGAATATCTCAAAATATTATTTTATATTAAAGTCAAAATCGGTTTATAATGGTTCCAAAGGGTCTTAGTTCGAATCTAATGTGGGTATGGGTCGAAATCCTATCAACCAATAGAATTTAGACAAGTTTAGGATATTATTTTAACCTTATCAATTAGATTTAACTCTAAGTTAAATAATTTAACATTTACCGTGTCTTTTTGTTTTCTTTCACTATATGGTTAATACACTTACTATAACATGCCAAACGAACCCCAAATTGTTTATTATTAATATATATATCCTTATATAAGTCATTTGGCCGAACCTTAGATTTTTAGGAATAAAATAACAATTAATAATATAATATTTGATTTAAAAACTATTTTGTGTCAATTTTGACACTATTTGATATATGATTTTTGTGAAAGTCATAACAGAATTAAATGTTCGAACCAAGTTGATTAAATCAACATTAATATATCATAGTAACCTAGAAAATTAGTGGAATTCATAAAAAGTTTCAAATTACATTTATTTTGGTGTTTATAACATCAATTATGTCAATATTTCATTAATAAGATAATTACTGCATCATCGTTGTGTCATAAATAAATTAAATTATTTGATGTCTAAAAATTACAAATAAAATGCCATCATGTAGGAAATCTTTTTAGCTTTCTAATGAATCTTTACAATCGAATTTATCTTATGTATAACCCCATATTAAAAATGATTTACTTATTAAACATTGATTTTAACTATTTTAACCTTTCTTTAAATAAATTAATAATAAATGTCCTAATCTAATCCAAGTGGGCCTAAATGGTCATATTTTATTCCTAAGTTTGTTTTTGGTCGAATTACACTTGTACAATAGAATTAGGACATGTGTTAGGGTAATATTGATATCATATTTACCTTTAGTTACCCTATTTACTATTAACCGCGGTAAAAAAAAGTAAAAAGTTACTATTCACCAAAAATTATTTTCGTCTCATTGAACCACATTTTAGTCCTTGATATTAACCGTGTCTCTCGGATTTTCGAAATTCCATTCACAGAAGCGGTAAAATTAAGTTTTATGCAAAATTCGGTTTTTAACCTACCACTTAGTGGTTTCACTATTCATCAAAAATTGAAAGTTTTCAGAAAAATACCAAAATTTCACCCTAGGCTAATTTCGATATTCTGAGTCCAAAAATGAAGTCCATTTTGAAAAATAAAATTTATAAAATTTCAAAAAGTGGTTATTACTATTCATAACGGCTAGTTTTAATAGCATATTGTTGTTTAGTGAAACTCGGTATTGCGTACGACGCAAGCCATCGAGGAAGGTCGCGATTGCGTGTAAAGCAAGCCAAGCAAGTGTTGTGTAGAAAAAGATTCCTTTGATGATTTATATAACATAAAAGTCTCGGGTGTTACATTCTACCCCCCTTAAAAAGAATTTCGCCCTCGAAATTCGTCACTTTGTAACAAACAGATGAGGATACTTCTCCCTCATCATATCCTCAAGCTCCCAAGTAGCTTCTTCAAGTTGGTGGTTCCTCCATAAAACTTTCACCAATCGAGTGGTCTTGTTTCGTAGAACTTTTTCGCTACGATCCAGAATCTCTATCGGTTGTTCTTCATAAGAAAGATCTTGCTCCAGCGGTACAACTTCTGAGCTGAGTACATGTGAAGGATCAGGTATGTACTTTCTCAGGAGAGATACATTGAACACATCGTGAACTTGAGAGAGATTCGGTGGAAGCGCCAATCGGTAAGCTACCTTCCCAACACGATCCAGTATTTCGAAAGGACCGATATATCTAGGGCTCAACTTCCCCTTCTTTCCAAATCTCATAACCCTCTTCCAGGGAGATATTCGTAAGAACACTTTATCACCCACTTCAAACTCTAGGTCTTTTCTTCGGTTGTCGGCATAACTTTTCTGTCGACTCTGAGCAGCTCTTATGTGTTGTTGAATAGATCTGACCTTTTCTGCCATCTCATCAACGAGATCAGGTCCTAATAGCTTTCTTTCCCCAACTTCATCCCAGCAAGTTGGAGTCCTGCATTTCTTCCCATAGAGAGCTTCATAAGGAGCCATCTGAATACTGGAGTGAAAGCTATTATTATAAGAAAATTCCACCAAAGGTAGGTGTTGATCCCAACCTCCTTTGAAATCCATAGAGCAAGCTCTCAACATATCTTCTCGGGTTTGAATTGTTCTCTCAGACTGACCGTCTGTCTGGGGATGATAAGCAGTGCTAAAACTCAACTCTGTATCCAGAGTATGCTGAAGACTTCGCCAGAACTTCGAGGTAAATCTCGGATCCCGATCAGATATAATAGAAAGTGGTACTCCATGCAATCTTACCACTTCCTTTACATATATCCTGGCAAGCTGATCTAGAGAGAAATCCTCTCTAATAGAAATGAAGTGTGCAGACTTTGTAAGACGATCAACTATGACCCAGATAGCATTATTGCCTTTGGATGTTTTAGGAAGTCCTGTGACAAAGTCCATAGTGATGTTTTCCCATTTCCATTCGGGTATGGGTAATGGTTGTAACATCCCCTTAGACTTCTGTCTCTCAGCTATAACTTGTTGACAAACCAAGCATCGAGATACATATTCAGCAACATCTCTTTTCATGCCATCCCACCAGAAGTACTCTTTCAGGTCCCTATAAATCTTCGTACTTCCAGGATGAATAGAGAATGATGAACTATGAGCCTCATCCAGCAGCTCCTTCTTTAATTCGGGGATGGGAGGAACACAAACCCGATTCCTGAACTTTATTATCCCATCACAATCAAGGTTGAATTCAGGAACATTTCTCACCTTCTTTTGTAACTCGACATCTTCTTTCTGTGCCTCTTTAATCTTCACATGTATAGATGGTTGAACATTCATTTGAGAAAGATAAGATTTTTCCCCTTCCATTATAATTCCAAGATCCATCCTTTGTAAATCCATAAATATTGGATCTTTTGTGATCCTCATCATGGATAAACTAGCATGGTCTTGTCGACTTAATGCATCTGCCACCTTGTTTGCTTTCCCAGGGTGGTAATGGATTGAGCAGTCATAATCCTTAATCAGCTCCAACCATCTTCTTTGACGCATATTCAACTCCTTTTGTGTGAAAATATACTTTAAACTTTTATGATCAGTATAAATATCACACCTTTCACCATAAAGGTAATGCCTCCAAATCTTTAATGCAAAGATTACCGCAGCCAACTCCAAATCATGTGTTGGGTAATTTTGCTCATGGATTTTCAACTGTCGTGAGGCATAAGCTATCACCATATCATTTTGCATAAGAACACACCCCAATCCCTTCTTGGATGCATCACTGTAGATCACAAACCTTTCTCCACTACAAGGCAGTGTGAGCACAGGTGCACTAGATAGCCTTCTTTTCAACTCCTTGAAATTCTCTTCACATTCCTCTGTCCAGACAAACTTAACTCCTTTCCGAGTCAACTTGGTGATTGGATTAGATAATCGTGAAAAATCTTTTACAAAACGTCGATAATATCCAGCCAAACCAAGAAAACTTCGGATCTCAGTTACTGTTGTTGGTCTTGACCATCTTTCGATAACCTCTGTTTTTGCTGGATCCATAGATATCCCCTCTTTTGAGATTATGTGACCCAAAAATGCAACTTTTTTGAAGCCAAAATTCACACTTGGTAAATTTGGCATAAAGCTTCTCCTTTCTCAGGGTCTTCAATATAATTCTCAAGTGATCTTCATGCTCTTCCTTGCTCTTTGAATAGACAAGAATATCATCTATAAAGACTACCACAAATTGATCAAGATAGTATCTAAAGACTCTATTCATTAGATCCATGAAGATAGCAGGGGCATTAGTAAGACCAAATGGCATCACTATAAATTCATAGTGTCCATACCTTGTACGGAAAGTCGTCTTTGGTATATCCTCCCTTTTGACCCTTAATTGATGATACCCTGAACGAAGATCAATCTTGGAAAAGTATTGAGCTCCGCGTAGTTGGTCAAATAAG
Organism: Viscum album; assembly: GCA_963277665.1. Lineage (NCBI taxonomy): Eukaryota > Viridiplantae > Streptophyta > Magnoliopsida > Santalales > Viscaceae > Viscum > Viscum album. Next base: position 1,402,406,076 of record OY728164.1, on the reverse strand, counting down.
TCATCAATGCGTGGGAGAGGATATTTGTTCTTGATAGTGATCTTGTTAAGTTCTCGATAATCAATGCAGAGTCTCATTGATCCATCTTTCATCTTAACAAATAGAACAGGTGCTCCCCAAGGTGACGCACTAGGGCATATGAATCCCTTATCAAGATTCTCTTGGAGTTGCTTCTTCAATTCCTGCAACTCAATTGGGGCCATTCTATAAGGTGTCTTTGAAATAGGCAAAGCACCCGGTACGAGTTCTATTGAAAACTCAACTTCACGATTTGGCGGAAGACCTGGTAATTCCTCCGGAAAGACATCATCAAACTCCCGTACAATGGGCATATTCATAATCGTAAGTTTCTCTCCAACCATTTGAGATAAATAACCTTCATTTAGTGGAATCATGACCCATAAGATGGAAGGAATTTCCACTGGAAGGTTATGTTCATCCTTGCATTGATAGACGATCACAGATTGATCTGGAATATGAAATGTGACTTCCCTTCTTTGGCAATTGATATGAGCTCCGTATAATGAAAGCCAATCCATGCCAAGAATCACATCAAATTCCACTATAGGAAGGATCACAAGATTTGCAGGAAGCACTTTCCCACAAACTTCGATCGGAGAAGAATTATAAACTTTTGATGCGATTGATGTGCCATTAGGTGTTGTCACAGCTAACTCAACATCTAATTGTTGAGGTAATACGGTGATACCCTTAGAAAAGTCTTCAGAAATAAAAGAGTGGGTGGATCCAGAATCAAATAAAACATTTGCTAGTTTAGAGTGGATGGTAAGTGTACCTTTCACCACATCGTTATCGTACTCCACATCGCCGGTAGAAATTGCATGCGACTTTCCTTTGTCTTTAGCCTTAAGAGTTTGTTGACGTCGACCATCATCATCAACCCTTGGATTTGGGCATTGATTGGCATAATGCCCCATCTCCTTGCACTTGAAACATTGAAGTGTAGTAGGATCATTCTGTGTATCCCTTCCTTTGTTTGCATCATTAGACATCTTCATCCCATTATCACGGCATTCAAATGCCCGATGACCTTCTTTTCCACATTTAAAACATTTACTTGTCCCTTTAAGACAACTCCCTCCATGTTTCTTTCCACACTTTGAGCATAAGGGAAAGTTCATCTTCTTTTCAGTGTGCTCTTTAGAGTTTTCTTTGAATTCCATCTTCCTCTTCTTATCAAACCCATGTGACTGATGGGTTACTCCAATCTCCATCTCGACTTTGAGAGCACATCGAACGATTTCCTCGTAGCTACTGAAGTCCCTTATGGCTAACGCCCTTCGAAGACTTGGTTTTAAGCCACTAAAGAATCGATCGATCTTACTCTCAGGTTGGATAATAATACCAGAAGCGTACCTTGCAAGTCTTGTAAAATTTGCTTCATAGGTACCAACAGATTCGTCATCCCTTTGCTTCAGTTCAAGAAATTCTTTCTCCATCTTTGTTCGGAGAATACGAGGGAAGTACTTATTGAAAAATAAGTTCTTGAACTCGTCCCATTCCATAGACTCAATTTCATCCCTTTGCCTCGTATTCTTAACAAGATTCCACCATTGATCAGCATCTCCTTCTAAACGATACACTGCTAGGATGACCTTATCATGTTCAGAACATTGATGAACTGAAAATATCTTTTCAGTAGTACTAATCCATTGTTCAGCAACTAATGGATCAGTAGACCCACTGAAAGAAGGTGGACGCTGCCTCATGAAGGATTCAACAGAATGTTGCTCCCTCCTTTGCTCGTTTGGAAATCCTGCATGATTCATAGCTTGAGAAAGTTGTGTGAGCATGGCTACAAGATTTTGCATTCCATCTCCCATATTGTTTGGTTGCTCAGGGGGACAATCATTGCATTGCCCATCGCATTCCGCATTAACACGGTTCCTTCGGGTTCCAGCCATTGACTAAAACCAAGAAGAATAGTGTGAGCAACACTAATTATAATAGGAAACCACATAATTCAAGAATAAAATTTTCATGCTTAAGGTCTTATCCTAGGTTATTCAAGTCCATTTCTAAAACACTAAGATTGTGTTCTATGCTTAGACTTATCCTTAGGGTTCTTACTAATGCTCTCACATCCTAGTTTCCAAAGGTTGACTAAACCTTTCCTCTGATACCAACTATAACGACCCATACTTTACATACATTGTTAATACTTCAAAATTGAAGCACACTTATTACAACATATGACAAACCACAAAGGACCGTATAGGTATAGTGTCTTTAGAAACTGGGAAACATAAACAACTGGTTCATAAATCTTCTACAGTGCCTCCGATTTATTTCATCATATCTAGGGTCCCTTTTAGCATATTCTACTTAATATCCATCTTCCTGACCTGGGGAAAAGAAAACATAAAAGGGTGAGCTCAAATGCTCAGCAAGGGCAATAAAGGAAATAAAAATCATATCATATCTTTTTAAAAATCATAACCTGCAAAAGAGATCACAAAATCTTAATAAATCATAGATGTGAAAATGAGATCCCCATAATCATAACATGAAACTTGAAACTTTGTGGCATGCACACATAATCATGGAAAATCATTTCTTGTTAGTCATGACTTATTTCCAAGACTATCTTAGTGGACAAAGTCCCTTTCTGAACCGAGTTCACTCCTCGTTTCAGTCCTGTATCACTGAACCGAAATAACCTTCCGTTCCAGCCATGTCTATCTCATGAGATATATAATCTTTACCCAATGCATTGGAGGGAGATATAGGTCCCACCCATCTTATAATGAATCCTTTCTTATGTGTGCCACATAATCATAAAACATACATCATTGCATAACACATGTAACAAAAATGGGATTCTTGAAACATCATGACATCATAAATCAATTCATATAAGATAAAGGAATTCATAAACATAATTCCATCACAACATAGTCAAAACAATCTAAAAATATGGATAGAAACAGAACCCTTTATTATCTTAGATGGAAAATAATTTTGATAAAACACTTGAATTGAATTCTTGAGGAAAATATCCTTTCTTCTTCAAAATCAATTTCTTTTCACAAAACATCATGCAATTTTAAAAGAAAGAGATTTTATTGAAAATAGTCATGAAATCTTATATAGGAAGCTTCATGAAAATAAGGCTTTATAAAACAGTAGAAATCCGTTCGTGCCGTATAAGTTAAAAAAAACATTCTTCGTACTTTTGTCGGAAAAGTCAAAAAAGTACCTCGTACGGAAAAAACGACAAAAGATTCCTTTCATATTCTTTACTAAAAACTCACCTAAGGATAAAATTGGATTTAAACTATTGCAAGTGGATGGAAACAATATTACATATTGAGGGAACATGGATGTGGATGATAAAATACACCCCAGTAAATACTTACGAATAAACAATCTCGGATAAAAATGAGATTGTGATATTTCCCTTACCTTAGGTCCAATTTGCCTTGTATGTGTCCGAAGCTCCTGTATAATGGTTTAAATAATGTTATTGACTTATTCCAGAATCATACATATTGATATGATATCATATATGGTAATATTCTTAGCTTCTTGTTAGTAATATTTCATTGTTACTTGTTACTCGGGTCTTTATTGCCTTTTGTTCTTACGCATGTTTTGCTGAATAAATTCTTATTATTATCTTTAGGTTATAGATAATTCATTTACATAATGGTATTAGTGTAGTATATACCATATTCATTCATTCAGTTCATTTATATAATCTTTATGAAATGAAGATCATGTAGAACGAGTCGCATCACATCGTGGAGACGGTATTCCGTACGTACGCACGAGTGATGATATCGTTCCTATGATCGTGGAATTGTATTGGAGTATATATATATATATTATTTCAGTATCAATATTACTTCATAATAATCATATATAGTTACTTATTACACCATTATAACCATCCTTGTAAGGTGATGGTGGAAAAATAGATTACACCACGGCGTGGAGACGGTATTCCGTACGTACGCACGCGCGGTGATTTCATTTTTCCGTAGGATGGATAGAAGGTGAATTAGGGTTGTTTCATATTTATAATAACATATCAATATGTAAGTAATTCTGATGTTATTACTTTATCATGAAACAACTAAAGAAGAAGAAGTTGAAGAAGAAAGAAATTGAAAAGATCGGTAATGGATATTACCTTTTCTTTGGTACGCCTCTTTGAATCCTCCACTTAAGGAACTAAGAGTGGTATTTGTAGAAGAACAGGACCTCTAGGACTATTCTAGGGAAGTGGAGAGGAGAAAATGGCAGGGGTTGGCCGAGCTTGAGTGCTCAATTTGGTGTGAGGAGGAGGGGGAGGAGGTGCCCTTTTATAAGGGAGGAGAGGGGCACCTTAGGAATATCTCAAAATATTATTTTATATTAAAGTCAAAATCGGTTTATAATGGTTCCAAAGGGTCTTATTTCGAAGCTAAAGTGGGGATGGGTCGAAATCCTATCAACCAATAGAATTTAGACAAGTTTAGGATATTATTTTAACCTTATCAATTAGATTTAACTCTAAGTTAAATAATTTAACATTTACCGTGTCTTTTTGTTTTATTTCACTATATGGTTAATACACTTACTATAACATGCCAAACGAACCCCAAATTGTTTATTATTAATATATATATCCTTATATAAGTCATTTGGCCGAACCGTAGATTTTTAGGAATAAAATAACAATTAATAATATAATATTTGATTTAAAAACTATTTTGTGTAAATTTTGACACTATTTGATATATGATTTTTGTGAAAGTCATAATAGAATTAAATGTTCGAACCAAGTTGATTAAATAAACATTAATATATCATAGTAACCTATAAAATTAGTGGAATTCATAAAAAGTTTCAAATTACATTTATTTTGGTGTTTATAACATCAATTATGTCAATATTTCATTAATAAGATAATTACTGCATCATCGTTGTGTCATAAATAAATTAAATTATTTGATGTCTAAAAATTACAAATAAAATACCATCATGTAGGAAATCTTTTTAGCTTTCTAATGAATATTTACTATCGAATTTATCTTATGTATAACCCCATATTAAAAATGATTTACTTATTAAACATTGATTTTAACTATTTTAACCTTTCTTTAAATAAATTATTAATAAATGTCCTAATCTAATCCAAGTGGGCCTAAATGGTCATATTTTATTCCTAAGTTTGTTTTTGGTCGAATTACACTTGTCCAATAGAATTAGGACATGTGTTAGGGTAATATTGATATCATATTTACCCTTAGTTACCCTATTTACTATTAACCGCGGTAAAAAAAAGTAAAAAGTTACTATTCACAAAAATTATTTTCGTCTCATTGAACCACATTTTAGTCCTTGATATTAACCGTGTCTCTCGGATTTTCGAAATTCCATTCACAGAAGCGGTAAAATTAAGTTTTATGCAAAATTCGGTTTTTAACCTACCACTTAGTGGTTTCACTATTCATCAAAAATTGAAAGTTTTCAGAAAAATACCAAAATTTCACCCTAGGCTAATTTCGATATTCTGAGTCCAAAAATGAAGTCCATTTTGAAAAATAAAATTTATAAAATTTCAAAAAGTGGTTATTACTATTCATAACGGCTAGTTTTAATAGAATATTGTTGTTTAGTGAAACTCGGTATTGCGTATGACGCAAGCTATCGAGGAAGGTCGCGATTGCGTGTAAAGCAAGCCAAGCAAGTGTTGTGTAGAAAAAGATTCCTTTGATGATTTATATAACATAAAAGTCTCGGGTGTTACAGAGCGAGACTTCTAGATTTAATTGTTTGTGTATAAAATTTCTCCTGATATGTGTCATAGAAACCAACTGAAGATAGATAATGAAATTATGGTTTCACCTAAGATAGAATTCAAACAAAATTTGGCTAAGAGTGGAGTCAAATATCTCCAGGCTATGGAAAGAGGGATTGGTAGGAATGAAACATGTTTTTTGGATCATTCCATCCAATTCCAAATGATAAATCCCTAAATCCATATATGTGATTTATAACCAAAGAAGGAAGATGTGTGACTAAATTGGATTAATCATATATTCAATTTCCATAACAAAACAATTGAGCTAAAAATTATTCAAGTGGTGTATATATTGAATGTTCATTCAATTCTTGTGGTGAGATTTCACATTTCAGAAAAAATTTGACCAATCCATTGGTTTGGAGGATATATTAAAATTGATAATCAAAAAATTCTACCACTTATTTTTGGAATTAAAATAATTCCTGTATTATCTTTCTTGAAATATTATATCCCAATAGTGACTAAGTATGTGGGCAATTTTATGATTTTATTCAACATTTCAATTGATGTTGATGCCAATGTGTCCTTGAATGAGTACATTTTTAAATCATGGATGAAGAAGGATATTTTTTCAATGATTATCATGTTATGTATAATTTCTTATACAGTGATGGTCAACAGATATATGGTTGAAGAAAGGGATATAGGAGGAGAAATGTGTGGAGGTAGTACATTGATACCTATGGTAAATGGTGGGGTGTATAATAATGGGAGCAAGAGGAAGAGGGGAACCTATTTCCAAGGTATGGGGATGAATCAAAATAAAATAGGTGGACTAGTGAATCTTCTTCCAAAACAAAAGAGAAATATTGGATGTTTTTATGTGGTTTGTATAACCACTAGAATTATATGTGTATAAAACCACCAAGATCATGCCAAAATTGAAACAGGATGGGGAATCTTCAGTGCTATTATCACAATTCTGCATAGAAAAGTGTTTGGGACACTTCTCAAGTATCATAAACGGCATATGAATTGATAGGATGAGGTATCATAATAACTCTTGTCATAATAATAGATCATTCCATGGAAATTCTTGAAAATTGTGTCTCCCTAACAAGGAAAATCACAATAGGTCATTAAGGAACTAATTGGTGTGAGCAAGAAAATATATGGAGCTTATAATGTTATTTTGGATTACCAATCACGACCATCAATGGTTAGAGGTTTTATTCTTTTAAATTCTACCCATATGCATGATTTTTCTCATATTGGTGAATGACATTACTTTATTTCTTCTCATGTTATTGATTTGATGTGTTTAAATATTGGGATGAGGTACTCTATCACAAAATTAAAAAAATACTCTTGGTAAAATAGAGTTTCAATCCTTTTTATGTAAGGAATGAAATATAACATTTGATGATTTTAATATGGTATGATACTTTTATATTCGTGATATGGATGTATATCATAAAATTCATGATATGTATTGGTTGACTATGTTCAATTCTTATATCGACTGTTATACTCGAAGTGTAAGTTTTAAAACTAATGACGAAAACAAGAATATGTTTAGAGGGGACTAGAATGTGAAGAAAGGTGAAATAATATTGTTGGAAGTAGAAGTTCCAATGATCTCAAACCAGTTGAATTTTTTAATTTATCATTGATGGAAGATATCAGGAATATCAGTATCCCAGTTGTGTTTGATCAGTTTCTTGTTATTTTTTTCTGAAAATCTCACAATGTTCAAACCTATGAGGTATTTGGATTTTATAATTGATATCTTTATAGGGAAATGTCTTATATCCCTTATATATTGTCATCTTAAACCAAAAGAATTATGTTAACTAAAAAATCTAATATAAGGGATGGAAATTAAAGGGTTTATTGAGCCCAACATGTCTCTATGGGAAGCACCAGTCATGTTTGTCAAGGAAGAGGATATAACTCTTAGATTTTTCATAGATGATCATAAGATTAACCATGTTTTCATAACGAATTGGTATCCTATTTCATGAATTAGAGATATGTCTGATCAACTTTTGGGGGGCTTAGTGGCTCACTAATATTGATTGTAATTAGGATATAACCAATTACTGGTACAAAAGGAGGATATTCCATATAAAAGTTTCTGTAGTAGATATGGCCATTATGTGTATGAGTTAATTCCTTTTGGACTTATTAATGCACTAGTGGTAATTAATTAATTAATTAATTGGATATTTTAAATGTATCTAGATTGATTTGTGGTGGTGTTTGTGGATGAAATATTGGTCTATCATGGACAAGGGGTGAGCATGAGAAACACAATGTGACAATGATGGGAATTTTGTGGGATAATATTATTTATTAAAAACTGCGAGTGTATGATTATTGGATACATGAGGTACATTTAGATGGTTATTTAATATTTGAAAAAGGTGTTTTTATGGATCTTGAGAAGATATAAGCTGTTATCTCTTGAAAACCGCTAAATAATTTATTCGAGATACCCAGTTTTTTTAGTCTAGCTGGATATTACTGATGCTTTATTCATGACTTCTGAGGACTCTCCTCAGCTATGAAAGAATTGAAGAGGACGAAAGTTCCATTATAATGGGACGATGGATGTTATATTTCTTTTCAAGATCTTAATTTTCATCTTATATCAGTATAAATATGAATTTTTCCTAAATCAAGATAATGATATGTGGTCTAATGTTGTGCATTGAGATCTGGGTTATGGACTATTCTTATATAGGGAGATAATGTTGTTTTTTAGGGATCAAGGAAGTTAGGGTTTCATGAGATGAACTACCCAACACATTAGTTATATTTAGCTTTTTTAGTCCTTACATTTAAGGCTTGACATCATTACCACTTTGGTGGTAAATTCACTATGTTTATGGACTATAATATCTAGAAACCTATTTTCTCATAAATGTATTTGAACCAAATATAATGAAGGTGGTTGCAGTATCTCAAAATGATGAAATTTGATAGGATGTAAACAATGGGTAAATGAAATATGGTTGCAGATTTGTTATATATAAATTCTAATTCTTAGTAGGAAAAAGAAGCTTTAGATGAATGGTAGTTGATGTCGGTGATATATGGAATACACATAGAATGCGAAGAATGAGGTGAATTTACTTATTTATTATATGTCTCTTTGTTTTTATGTGGTTGAGATATTAAAGAGGACTTGAAATATGATTCAGAATGCATTTCATTGAGGTCAAAACTCAATGATAGGGAGACTATTGAGGGATGGAGGCTGGATGGGAGTTCGGTGTTATGGTTGAAAATTAGATGGTGGTACCTATGGGTTTTTATGAAAAACTAGTTCACTATTATCACAATTAGATATGGTATTCTCATAATCAAATAAATAATATAAATAATTCATTTAAAGAAATGTCTTGGAAAATTAGTATGGAATGAATGATGGATGAGTTTGTTTCACGATTCTTAACTTTTTAGAAGTTTTAGGTAGAACATCATCACCCAATAGTAATATTGCAGTCTTTACTATTTATATTTTGGAAATTAGTGTATCTATCCATGGATTTCATTCTAGGTATCCCATGAACTGTTCGAAAAAATAATTCCATATGGGTTATTGTGTATTAGATTAAAAATTCACCTAATCATTCCAATTTTTAGATCTCTTATGGTAGAGGAAATTTAAAAAATATATATATGATAATGGGTAAAGAGCTATGGTGTTATAGATTCTATAATGATAAAAAGAGATCCAATGTTTACATATTGTTTCTAGAAATCCATAATGAAAGAATTTTGGATATAGTTTATCATGATTATAGTGTATCATCCTTGGACCTATAGACAATCTGAATGGATGATAATAACATTGAAAAACATATTGTGTGTTTGTTTAGTGGATTTGGGTGGTTCATATAAAGAGCACATAACATTGTTAGAGTTATAATATAAGTTGTTTTTATTAAGGATCAATACATTTGGGTCCTTTTTAAGAAATTTATTGGAGTTTTATCATTCTCCATTTTTTGGGTTGAAATAGGTTATACTTCTTTGGATAGACTAAGCCTTATCAATGAAACAATAAAGAAGATATAGTTGACCATGAAACATATAGAGATGGCTCAGAGTCATCAAAAATAATATGCAGATAATCATTAACATCTTTTTTCGTCTATGGTGAGTGATCATGTGTTCTTAAAAATCTCTCCAAGGCATGGGAATCATTGTTTTGGGAAGTAGGTAATGTCATCTCCTCGATACATAGGCCCCTTTGAGTTACATGAATCAGTTTTTAAGGTTGAATATCAGTTGGTTTTTCCACCACATTTCAATGCTATCCAAAATATATTTCATGTATATTAGTATAAAAAGTATCATCCTAATATTGACCATGTGATTTGATGAGATCACATTGACCTATAGCCACATTATTCATTGGTGTATGTGCCAGTGTGGATTATGGATAGTTAAGATAATGACTTGATAATGTAAGCATCCATCTAGTGCGATTTATTGTGGAAACATAATCAGATTCAGGAAGAGACATAAAAATAGGAGAGTTAAATGAAAGATAAATGGATAAAACTATTTCATAGAAATTATGGTTTTCAATAATTCAGGGATGGAAGATCCAAAGGTCGGTAAAATGTGGCACCCCTAGTTTTAATTAAGCAACCCTTTATTTCATATTTTTATGTATATAAATTATCATGTTGATGTTGGGATTCATTGGAATACTTTTGGTATATTTTTATTGATATTTTATACATTAATTATTTGAGGATGGTTTTTTAAAACTATGGAACTATTATAGGATACCATGCACAATGGAACATGTGATAAGTTTAAGGCACGTTGTTATGTGGACAATTTTTCAAAACCATGTCACCACCTTGGAGAAGAAATATAATGTGGGATATTGGCCTTTTTCATGGATTCCGTATTCAATTTTTAACCTTGTGGGACACTAGAGTGAGATCCGCCTTGAGGTATATCCTAAAATATAGTTACCACATGGGTTTTTCAATGTGTGCAACTAACCATTCATGATTTATCAATGAGATCCAAAAAAGTGGATTCAGGTTAAAATTAAGTTTTAACCCCCTCTTTTATTTCCAAATAGACCCTAAATTATAATTTCATCCTCCTAAAGTATTTAGAACCTCTGCTACATCAAATTATAAGTGATCCAAAGGCATTTCTTGGTGTGTTGAAGCCCAATTCCCATGAGAAGTCCTCATTTGTGTTTTTTCCTATTTTTTTCATAGATCTGATTTCTCCCCACTCTATATTTCATAGATCTATTCTGGTGTAGAAATATATATGATTTTTGATTCCATTAATAGTAATATTTGGACTTGTTGATATTAGGGGAAGAGATATATGGTGGGGATTTTTTTGAGTTTTAACCATGTTTTGTGGGTGTTTTCGCACATTCATTTATTTCAAATATAATTCCTAAGGTTTGTGGCTTTAATACATAATCCCTTTTATTGAGAATTATTTCAAGAATTTAAATTGATTGTTTTGATTGAAATTAGTTGTAAAATTGTTGTGAAACTACTAGTAGAACCCCTATTTGGTGACAGTTTGTGGATTTTTGGTGAAATTATTTTATTTTTGAAAATGGTTGTGCAAATTGATTTGTTTTAATAATTTTAAAACGTTGATATTAAAATATAGATTTTTTGTATTTGTGATAATGGTTTAGAAAAAATGTTTTCAATAAAAGAATAGTTCAATAGAAATTGTTTAAAATGTTTTATTACTGTTTATATTTTTATAAATTGGTTATTTGTGTTCATGTACATTTGGTATAGATAGGGGTATGTAGTTTTCCCATCATTTTTGGGATAGAAGGGTGTGAACATTACCCTTTTATAACGATTCACTATGTGATGGCTTAATGAAAGGATTACTCACAACATGAGATTATAGAGAGGACCATAGTTTCATGAATGGTTGTATTTGTTTTTATGTGTAATGATATGGATTATGTCAAAAATAAAATATGTAAATGAGTTTTAAAGTATTTTTTCTTTTATTTTACTGGACACTGTTTTTGTAGGTAAAACTATTTTAATATTAATCATATTGGATTTTATAGTAATTTTTTAAAATTGTCTATTTTATGTGTATTATATAAATGTGCTAACATGTTCTATACTAGTAATGTTTGTAGGGATTTTTTTTTGGAAAACCTAATGAGTTTTATTACTCACCCCATGATTTGGAACATTGGTGATTTTATAGATATTGTTTACTGGGACACAAAATATGTAAATCCTCATAATTATTTACTGGTGCATTGAAATTATTAGGCTATAGTGTGGGAATGGATAATTTCGGGATATTTGTAGTTTTTTCATTGGAGTCTTTGAGTTTATTTGGTTTTGTCTTCTGTTGTGTACTATTATGTTTTGATGTATTCCCCAATGGCACTCTGTTGTAGTTTGGTTTTGATATCAATGCAGTTAGATTTAGTTTATTTACATTTTTATCATAAATAATGTAGTATCCTTTTGTTTATAACATTTTTTTGTTATTTTATTTTAAAATGGAAAATTTTCCCTCATCTGTTAATGATCCCCATAACATTTACTTCCACTATTAGGAATCTTGGGTATATCACTTAAGGCCATGTAGAAATTCCGTATTGAATGAAGAAAATGGGGAGGGGAGGGATGTTACACAAATAATTGTCTCTAACTTCATTTAACTTATTCATATCCTATATTCATTCCAATTATTTGGTTTTAGTTGAATATTTTATCTAAGAGGATCATGACATAATATCATTCATTGAAATATATCCCAACAATTATTCTCAAATGCAACTACAATATTTTTCTTTCACGGCACAACTAAATATGTTTTAGTGGGACCCAAATTCTCTCTTTGGATGATTAAAAAACACCCATTTGTGATATATAAATTGATGGATATTAATAGAAGAATATTATGATTTTTATTTTCATTGAATATTTTATTTTGGGATTACTCGTTTTATTATTATTTAAAAACATGAAAATTTTAATTTTTTTTTGATTATTTGGATCGTATTAATTACTCTTATTAAGTCTATTTCAATACTTGTGATGTATATATTAATTATATTTAAATTAACTATTGTACCTTATGATTTCAGGGTTAACTTTTTGAAGTGAGACTAACCCATATGAATTAGAAATGTACATTGTTTACATCTGGGATACTCATACAATGTTTGGGATCAACCATTTGAAGTATGATCTCACCTTACCAAATTTAGTGACTACCCTTTAGAAGATTGGGAATATATTTATGAAGTTACTTATTGCCCTTATAAAGTATAATCTTACCCTTTCTATGTCTTGTATTACCCATATAAAGTCTTGGAATACCTTTACAATGCTTGGTATTAAACGTTTATTCACTAGGATTTCTCCTCCTAATACGAACAATACTCTTACGAATTATTATATTACCATTAAAAAGTCATTACATTTCATTGTTTTGACATATTAAGAATTAGAGAAATCTTTTATGATATATGATTTTTTTCTTAAATTATATCATATATAAAATCATTTCTAGAAATATTCAAAACATTTATATACCTATTATAAATGTACAAGAATCTATCACCTCACATAGTAACCATTATATCATGTGATTGTGAATGTGACATAGATATTGAAAAAAACATATGAATATAAAAAAAATTAAATAATTCTTCCCTATAGAGATGAAAAATTCAAAAGGAAATTTATTCATTTTTATATAACAAAACAATTTTACTTATGATCTCAACAATCATAAAAAATCAATAATCTTATTCATTATCAAAATATTTTCTAAATAACTATTGAGCCAAAAATATCCACTTTTTATTTTATCAAATACTATGTCATAGAAATAACCTTAAAACTCAAAAAAGTATAATTTATTCCTTTATTGTGATAAAATATAATGATTTTTTACTTTCTCAATTGTTGAAAATAATATCCAAAGAACAAGTGATATAGGGATTGTATCACTATAAATTATCTATAATGGAAAACTGGTTAAAATCCCACCATCAACCTCAGTATTTCCACTATATAATTGGGAATTTATTTGATAAAAAAGATCAAATATTTTGTCCTTTATTGGGGTATAGTTCCAATTCATCACAGTCTTTTATTTTTTATCATTGTTCTTTGATCTTGAAGGTTGAAAAATATTTCAGGAAAAGATGATTGATTTTTTATTATTTCATCTAAAAATTATTGGCATATCCATTTGTATCAACCTAATATTTTATATTTATTTTCATTAAAATAATCTGGAACAATTCAATAGATTTCTTTCCATACAAAACCAAGTCTAAATTAAACATGACATAGTAATTATTTATAACCTGGTAGTTAAATATTATGGTATTAGAAGTAATAAATAAATTATATAAAATATTTATAACAGTTATTTATATAAAATTTTTATTTATTATGTCATAATAAATAATTACTCAATTTTTTTGTAATTTTATTTTGGGATTCAAAAATAACCATTCCTTGAAAATGGTTTTAATTTCATTTAATCAATGAAATTATAATTTATTTTTACTATTTTTAGAATATTAATATGAGTAAATTAATAAAAAAAAATTAATACAAATTTCAACATTATATTAGGGTGAAAATTTATGTTTTTTCACAATATATTTATAGTTCATTGAATAGTGAAACTACCAATTTTTTAAACATTCATTTATTTTTATTAAATAGTTTAATTTAAAAGACCCATTTAAATGTTAAGTTCATTATAAAATAATATATATATATATATATATATATATTAACTAAAAATAACATAACTAACTATATAGGAATAATCATTATAAATTATTTTGGTACATATTCATTTTTGGGCTAAAAGAATTTTTTTGCAAACAACTACTTTTACAGGCACAATGATTTTTTTCGTTATAAATTAGTCTAATATCTCAAGATTCATTATTTTAGATAAAATAATATATTATATAATCTATAATATATTTTAAAATTCATTTCACTATTTTATATGAAATAGAATTGAGTTAAATCTAGTTTTAGGCATAAATAGACATTTTGTTACTAAAAATGGGTTTTCATGGCATTTTTAATGACTATTTAAAAATAAATTAAACAAATTATATAATTTTAGTTTTTCAAAATAGATCCCATATTTTGAATCTATCTAATTTTTATAACCTAAATTTTTCAACTTAATTTATGTGGTCAATGGATATTAAAAAAAACAAAATCTTGTTACCATGGAAAAAGATAAAAGGGTTTCACCTAGGGGTGTTAAACTAATATATCAGGGTAGGAATTGAACAAAAACATTCCTAATTATTATTTTATAAAGACATAATAAATTTTTATTATCCTTACTTTTAAATAATATCTATTTTTATCCACTTTCACATGAATGTGGTATCATATTATTGAAACCTATGATGAAATTCCATGTGTGTACCTCCCCTCACTTTTAAAATGGAAACTATTATCATCCCTTATTAAGAAAATTAAATCCTTATATATTACATAATAAAATCTCCAAAAACATCAAATAATAATTTCTTTCTTACTAGATCATTTGGGATTCCTGTAACACCAATTTTTCTAGGATTAAGGTGAAAGACAATGGAAGTCACCCAAAGAAGAGATATAAATCTTCACGATGATCTTTCAATTTAATTTAGTATAATAATTCCTCTAAAACTATTTTATCCATCATGAAATTATATAGAAAATATCATCAATAAAATTAAATTTTATTATGATTATGTCACAACAATTTTAGACATATTCTCTATTAGTTGGATGATGAAAGTGTCACTCGTGTGTACGCGTGGAAATCAGCCATGAAATAAAAATATGAATCATTTTGTGTCACCATAATTAATGGTTAGTTATTTAAGTAAATTTAATTTATATATATTATATTTATGATAAAAAAATAATTCAATAAAGGTATAATTAAATTTACAATTCTTTTATTCCATCCATTGAAAAATGGAAACATTAGTTGTGCCTTTGTACGTACAAACGTCTCCTTATAGTGATGCAATTCATTTTTTATCACCACTTTTTATGAATTTCTATAAAAGTGTGTATATTTATTTAATAAAATTATTATTAATTTATTAATATTATGTTTATTATGGATTTGTGGTTAAATTAAAATGTCCATAACTTCTAAAACAAAACTCACATGAGAAACTAAGTAGTTAGCACCCTAAAACAATGATTTAAAAAAAACTATAAATAAATCGGTGCTAAAATGTTATATTGATACTATATAAAATATTTTAGATATTAATATGAGAATTTTAAATTATTATAAAAAATTTACATTTATTATACATTATCATATAGTGCTTATAATGAAATAAAAACATAAGGTATGGGTTCTTCATCTCAATTTTGTTTTTTTAAGACATGATTGATGTTATGAACATATTTATATTTTTGAAGTGTATATAATATTACTGTAATGTGTTAAATAATGTAGAATTATTAATTTGTTTTATTAAAATATATAATAAAAATTATTTATTACAAAGGATTTGGATTCAAAAGTTACCTTAGTGGTAGGGGTTTACAATCTCAAATTGTCTTCCCTAGAACAAAATTTATGTTATATAACTATCTTATTTAATGAGTTGTATATAAAAACCAATTGATATATTATATCTATTATATCATTATATTAATTTTATCCAATGTTTCATTTGATTATATTTCATTCATGGTATAAAAAGCACCACAAAAGTGGGGGATTTAATATACAATATCAATTTTAACCAAGATTGTTTATTCATAAATTTTAAATTATGAAAATGTTTTAAATATCACTCTATAATATTATGAATTTTCCTACACTATATTTATTTATTGAATTTATATTTTTTCCCTTCCATTTTAGTCTCTTTAGTTACTATGTTCACTGAAATATTGTTTTCAATGAAAATTGTCTTTATTTCTCTCTTCAGTCAAGACTATTTTCTTCCAAGTCCATATTTTATTTAAAAAATTTCCAAAATGTTTTTATTATTATAAAAATATTTTATAATTTACTTTTTTGTAGCTTTTATATATATAAAATTTCATTAAAATGAATCTTTTTTTTCCAAATGGGTTACATTTGTCATTTTACAAAAAATATTAATGGAATATTTGTTCTAACTTATATCATATGAACAACATTTCAAAAAATCATGAATTTTATTCTATTTGACGACTCCTTTACTAGATTCCATGGTGATTTTAAAAAAATTAGTTATATTTTTAAAATTTATATATTCTAAATAAATGATTTCAAAATGAATAGTGTATATTTTGGAAGAAATTTTCCGAAGATCAAAAGTTATTTTTTTCTTTGACAATATTTTTTTTCAATTATTCCTTACCAGGGATGTGATACAAAATTACCATCATTATTCATTCCGTAAATGGTTTATGACTATGATGATGAAATATTGATGAAATATGTTTTCATATACATGGTTTTTATTTTATTTAATGATAAATAATTTTTTTGATCTTATGTTATATATATGAGTGGATTATGATTTGTTGTTAAGTGGGTACATTATAGACCTCAAATTAACTAGGTAAATATTAATGTTTTATTATCTCAATGGACACATATGTGGGTATCCCCATACTAAAAAAGGGTACATGGAAGGTTATCCCATGATAGAAAGAGGGTACATGAGAGTTTATACCTAGCCCAAAGAAGGAACACAAGTGGCATTCCCAAGCCCAACATGCGATAAATGTAATGATGGGTATCCATGAGATAATATTTCTATGATTATGATTATTCTACACTTTATTCCACACATTAAAGACTTGATGTTAAAATTATGTTATTATCTCATGGATAATTTTATTTGATACCTTATTATTCATGTATTATGATCTACACATATTTATCCAATGAATCTATAAAATTGGAATTATTGGATAGGAATTTCAAAACTAAAACACATTTCCTCATTCCCTTATGCTTATGATATACAAATATATATAATAATTGAGCTAAATCTCCCTTTTTTACCCTTACTAAGAATTTGATATTAATATTTATTATTTTTCCTATTCCCCGAGATGTGATGAATGGTTTCCTGGATGATCTATCTTATAAGGTAGATTTAATTAATAAATAAGTGTGTGATGAAGTAGATTTTTTGTTTATATGTTATTCATGTACCCTAGTTTAAAAAGACACTAAACCCTTATGTTTATTTAAATTATTATAATCATATAACTAATATTCTAAAAAAACATGTATTATTATATATATGTAAATTTTGGTTCACTACAGTTGGTGTCAGAAAAAGGTTTAATAATTTTTGGAATATAGGATGAGAAGATTCTAGTGAGAACCATTTATGTAACACTATATATGAGGGAAATTCCTTTTTATAGTGAATTTTTTTTTGAATTTATATCAATTACATATATATATGGATAGTAGTAGGTTGATATGGATATAGAAAAAATAACCTTTTGGTAATAACTATGAATAGGGAATACTGAGTATTTACTCAATCATCACTAGTGCATGATTAATGGGACTAAGACTATACACCTTTCTAGAAACATCTAAGGGATATTCATGGGCTAATTCACATTTTATTTATAATTAATTATGAATTATATAAAAATATACTGACCATTCATGACCTAGGATAATCCTAAGGTGTCTTATATTGATAATAAGTTTTCAATATATAGACATGCTATAGAATATTTTCAGGATTATAATATTTATTACTCTGATTAAAAATGCTTGATTGTCATGATTACAACATTTAGTTTAATAAGGGATTAAATAAATAATGAATAAGTTAAATTGATGATAGGTATGATCAAATATTGATGCATTATATTTGAGTATAGTCATGTAAATTAATTTATATCTTGAAATATCTTTAGAAATATAAATTCCTATCCTAAAATATGTCAAGTAAAAAAATGAAAATGTTATGGTGATAAGTTTTAATATTGATGATAGTTCTCTAATTGATTTTTTTTAGAATGTGCTTCTTTAATATCTCGTAATTCTCACTGTAGTAAAATTTTATGTGATTTTTTGAATTGATTGGAATTATTTATATAGAACACTTGTTTATTATTGATAACAAGAATCCACGTTATATATTACGAACCAACCTATGATTTATTATCTGTGTGAGGATAAATATAAACATCAAATATAAATTAAAACCATTTCATCTATATTTATTTCTATTCAAAGGAGGGTTTTATCTTATATATTTGGGGAGAAAATCAATATCAACCATATGCCGATTATATGGGGTTTATATATTTATTTCTGGAAGATATTTTTAGTCTTCCACCGAATCATGAATTTGAGATTTAAATAGAACTCAACCCTCATTCTGAACCTGTTTAAAATACAATATATAGAATAAACATGATTGAGTTCCATGAATCGAATAAACAACTCTTGTAGAATTTTGATAAGGGATTCTATCAAAAAAGTGTTTCACCATGGGGTAAACCTAATGTTATTATGAAATATGGTTTATGGAACACAACATTGATTATTAATATAATAACAAGATAAAAATTATTAATATGTATCATCTACCCCATATTGATAATTTTTATATCAATAACGTGGAGCTCAATTTTTTTAAGACTAAACATCATACCGATTCTATCAGTTGAGGGATAAAAGTGAATATAATACATGAAAACATTTCTTATCTAGATATAGACTTTGAATTTATTGTAATTCCATTTGTTCTTATCAATTACCTAAAAACATTCATGTATTTAATGAATATAGTCTTTAGAAATATCCTTCATCAGTTCGTGTTTATATTTTTAATAACAACATTGAATCTAGTAACCCATATCTAGTGACAACATTATTATATTGGAATAGATACATTAGTTCAAATCCCTAAAGAGTAATCAAATTATTATTTTAGGAGAACTAGATACATACATGATACCCATATTACACAAGGATATAAAACACAAAGCCTAAAATGGAAAACATATGTAGTGTTTATACTCATTCTAATAATTCTTATTCATATATTAAAGAAATGAATTTAAAAAATGATGTGCTCAAATTCTATATCAGTATTTGTTTCCATACAACAAATAATAAATCAATATGAATAATCAATATATAATGGAAAATACCAAAAAATGTTCATTTGATCTATAACATTGAATGATATGTATCCATAGGGCATATCATTTCCAAAATCTCATGGACAATAATAGTAGAATTATGAATGACGTAAATGATTAATTAATATACATCAAGTGTCAAAAACATGATACCTCAAAAATCATTTTCTACCCCGAGAGATAGTTTAAAATTATCCGGTATAAACCAATCTAGTTTGGATATCTAATTTAAAAGTTTGTGGTAAAAACTCATCAGGTTCAGAAAAATAATTTGTATGATAAGATATATCAACAAATCAATGCACAATCTATAATTAGGCCATAACCATGTTTAAATTTCTAAATAATTTCTCACATACTAAATAATTTATTTATTTCATTAATAATATTCCTTTCTAAAAAATATCTATATCGAGTAAAGGATACAAATTTGTGAATATTTCCGCCCCAAAAAATAACTTCCAATGAAAAAATAGTATGTAAAAATTGTATTTGGTTTATAAAATAATATTATCCATCATGAAATAATATGGATATAAAATAGAAATTTAATTTCTAATTGTAAATTATCCAATTAAAGTGATTGTTTCCAGATAAATTTAACAACTATAACAGGAAGTGAGATTGCACAATAACTTTTACAACTCCGTAATTATGAATCCAAATCCCCTTGGAGAAAATAATTAAAATATAAATTTAAAATAAAATGAAGAATAAATTAGTCATGATATTTCATTTCAATGGGGTGGTAAATACATCACATTAAATTGAATTGGCGCAGAATAATAAATTAGCTTCAATGCAATGTAAATTGAGATGAAATCGCTTACCTCACATATCATTTTGGTTGAACATTATTTTAAATCCAATACATTGATTTAAACATGTCATTAACATATACCAAATCTATATTAATATTTAAAACATCATATATGAATCTTTTATATGTATTATCACCCTTCCATTAATAATCTTTTATTATATTCATTATTTTGGGTGTGAAATTCTTTATTTTCTCATTCATGTTTAATCATGATAGATTTGGTCATTGCACATATTATATTATTAAATAATATCTTTAAAAATAATCATGACATAACTATCATATTTAGTGGTCAATTATACTTCCATGACCAATTCTAATAAATGGATTTTTAGAAATAAATTATGTTTCAATCATAGAGATGGTAGGTTGAATGTAAATTTTCGACCTCGGTGCCACATGCCAGTGCCCCATGTAGATTGGATACGTAACCTCAGGTGCACCTATCAATATTCCAGATGATGAAAACTCTTAAAGAGGGTAAACTATGTAATATTGAGAGACTATACCCTCTTTATTAATGAATAAAAACTATGGAATATAAAATAACAGTATCCAAATGACATTAAAGAATAACCCGGCCAATACCAAAATCCATAAGACCATATTATTATGATAATCCAAATACATAGATAAATTCTAAAAACTAATATAATATATATCTATTTGTAAATTTACTATCATGTTCCAAATTAAATCATAAAACAATGAAAATGAAAACTCTCAAGTGTTTCCCAACATCATGTACGATTCTTTCATACATGCTACATCCTAACAAAGACATATAAGACAAGGATCTTGCCCTTATCGTGTTATCAAAATATGATGTTGATTTGGTTACTGATGAAAATCTCTAGTAGAGTGTGATTTTAACAAAGCATGCCACCAAAGATGATATATAAAATAATAACCAATCTATAATAGTGTATGCTATTGTATAAAAAATAAAATTGAAGTGATAATGTAATCAATTCAGAAATTAATTTATTCCTTAAATAACCACATAAATCATTGGGTTCAAACTGACCCCAAATCCAATAATATATACTTATTCTTATTTGGGAGTTTAATCTATCCGCTAAATGGATACCACATTACAATATCAAAGGATTTCATATATAATTTAATTTCAAATTCACATCCACACAATCGGGGCCTAGAGCAATAGTCTAGAACACTATGGGTATTTGAAGTAGTGGTCCCAATCCCAAAACTCAGAGACCACATGATATATATATATATATATATATATATATATATCTATGAGTGTGTGTGTGTGCTGGGAACTAAGAGTGGCATTTAAGAACCCCTAAGGTATTTGTAGTAGTAGTACTTATCCCATAACTTATTCCCATCATGATATCTCATGAGTCCACTTTCTCAACCCATATATAATCTATTTCAATAAATTCATTTATCAAAATTTTAAATTTATCATGATATAAACTATTACATAAAATCATTTATCATCCATGTATAATTTATAAATCATCCTTCCATTCATACGGGCACACCCCAAGGGTCTCCATCAATTTCATAATCCCACTAATTAATCAATTTCAACAAACAACTTTTTTTCATTTTCAAAATTCCTAGATCATGTAATTGATTAATACAAATTAGAATAAAATTTACCAAATTAAAAATTTAAATTTCAAAATTCCATACGTGGAACGTTTATCCAAATGAAGGGAATTTACAATAGGCCACCTACCTTAAGGTTTTTGATAATGGTTCCCCAACCAAAATCCATTTATTGATGTAGAATAATCAAAATAATAGAAAAATATAAGATATTGGACTACAAAATAGGATCAAGATATAATGGATGAATACTATAAAAACATTTATTCACAACATTACGAATAGAAAAAAAATCTTACCATATCATCTGTAAAGAAGTATGGGAGAAAGGGGAACTTGAAGTTGGATTAAAAACTAACCAACGAGGAGATGATTCTTCAATTTAATCTTAAATTCATTAAAAAAGGGGTTAGATGATCCTTGGAACAATATTCAGAAAATTAAAAAACGTTTTCAATAATTATAAGATGAATAGGGGTGATTAATTTTAAAAACTCTGAGGTTTGGGAATTTTAAATAAAATTTTGTTTTATTAAAGAACAACATGAACAGTTTTAGGGATGAGGTGCAAAGTTTTCTAAACAGTGTTATATAACTGTGTGCAACTCTATAGGGGTGACATGATTTCTCTTCAGTGGTGCCTAATATTATATACCATTAAAAACCCATGAAAACCCGAATGTTTGAAGATGAATGGTATTGGGAGGGAGGATGCATGGTTTTCCTAAACAGCGCGCCAACTAATTTCCACATCCTACCTCACCAATGTAGGTCGTATAATTCCTATGGAAAACCATATAGTTTTCCAAAATCATGTTCTATCCATGAACTTCTTATTTTTCTTCCAATGTTTTTTAATTTCACTAGAAATAAAAGCCAAATAAAACCCAACCATGGTATAATCAAATGAGGGTAAAAGAGTTAATGAAAATGAACATGATACATTTTTAGAATGTTCAGGATCTTCGAATCTCCTTACCATATAACATATCATCCACAATATTTAAACCCAAGAATCTCTATAAGTCAGAGAAAAAAGAGTACATGCCACATGCCTCACATATGTACATCCATCTCCCTTGATTCTTCTTGAACAGAGTCAGGATTCTACAATACTCAAACTATTAGCATGGTCTTTCCCTGCAACACTTTCTCACTATGAAGTACATTAAGAATCAATTTCTCTTCAAATGATGCATCAATTTCAATATAAAAATAATTGAAATCAATCACATGATAAGGGTTGGGGTGATACATCCAAATTTATGAAAAATGGAAAAATAGACCAAGGAATAATAACTTTTTGGAGGATCCAATCGGTACGCCACCTACTCGATTCTCTCCACAATCTCAAAAGGTCTAACTAACCTATGTACCAATATTCCTTGCTTATAAATCTGTTGATGAACTGATATAGTTGAAACCTAAAATAATACATGATCTCCCACTTTAATCACAATATGTTGATGATATCGATTAGTGTATTACTTCTTCATAATCTAAGATGTATCCATATATTTTTGAATTAACTGGGCCTTCTACAATGTCTCTTACTGGAGAATTGGTCCTAAAAACATCTACTCAACTGCCTACATCCATTATAGGGGTGATCTATATGCCCTACCATAATCCAATGACCCCTGATTTGTGTACATGTACGTTACATTTATTTTTCATAATACTAAATACACTAAAGAAATAGACACCCGATGACTGTATTAGATTAATGTAATTGAAAAAATGGAACATATTCTTCTAACATTGTTAGAGATCATCAACATCACCCTTAGAGATATTCCCCATTATTTTTCATACAAAAAATATTTACTTATATCCAATGGAAAAGAAAATATAAAAAGGATGATATCAAATGATTAGTAAGGATAAACTTGGAGAACATAAAAAAACATAAACATAAAAATGTAAAAACATGAACAAATATTTTGAATATCAAAATATTGAGAAATTAAATTAAACATGGTAGCATGTAATGAATAAATTATAATAGAAAAATTAACCATTAAAACATAGAATTAACTTAAAACATGAACTTTTGGAAAACAGATAAGCCTAGAAAATCATTTCCATAATATCCAAGGCGCATAGCAAAGACCATCCTTGCAAAAAAGTCTATTACTGAACTGAGTTCACTACCCGTTCCAACCTTGTATTATTATACCAAATTTACATGCTGTTTACAAAATATATTATTGAACTATATTTACTTACAATTTCATCCATTTATATCTTATGATATATATATATATTTACCAAATGAAATGGAGGGATATATAAGTCCAACCCATCTCATAACGAAACTATTCTTATATGTTCCACAAAAACATAAATCATTCTTCATCGAATGACCCAAGAAATAAAATCAGGTTTTTATACATCATTACATAATATTATAATCAATATAAAATATCATTACATCATTAACATAAGAAAATCATAGAAATAATATGTATGGAACCATAACCCCATTTAAATAGTGTCAACATAGATGGAATATAATTTTGATAAAACACTAGAACTTATTTCTTGAGAAAAATATCCTTTATTTTTAAAAAACATTTTATTTTATCAAAATTTAAAGAAATTTTATATTAATATTATTTAATTTAAAAATATACTTGAAATCATGTAGTGTAAGATTCATGGAAATAAGTTGTTATGGAGATTTAAAAATTTGTTCATGCGGTATAAGTTAAAAAAACATTTTTCTCATATGGTTTACAGAAATGTCAAAAAGTACCTCTTATAGAAAATGAAAGAAATATTCATTCCATACCATTTAATAAAAATTAATCAATATGTAAAAATGACATTAAAAAATATTTGAATAATTGAATTAATATTATATATTTAGGGGAAATGGATTGGGATGATAAATATACAATAATAAATACATATATATAAACAATCTCGAATAATAATGTGATTGCAAAATTATCTATTACTTATTATAATCAGTCGAATCATATGCCTCATAAAATAAATAAAATTATATGCATATATAAATATCAGAAACTTAATAATAACAATTAGAAAACATTCATGGGAATATTAAACACCATAAAATAGAAATTGGTGATGCATAAGGCTTTCGTTTCACAAATATAAAACTTAGGCCCAATAATCCCTTACCTTAGGGTTTTTATCCTTTGTGTGTTTCCAAACATATTGTATAATGATTTAAATTATGTAACTGAATTATTATAAAAAAATATTCATTTTTATGACATCATATATGATCATATTATCATATTTTTTTTAATAATAAGTCATTAATATTCATTATTCGGGAATAAATATTTTAATTTTCTCATGCATGTTTTGTTGAATCCATTTAGGTTCTCTTTATTAGGTCAATGATATTTCATTTAAAACAGATATTAATAAAATATATATCATATGTATTTTTTTGTACATTTATATACTCTTGATTTAATTGATATCATGTTGAATTAATTTCTTCACATTGTGGAGATGGTAGGACGTACGTATGAAAAATAGATGTCATCATTCTTTTAATTATTAAATGGTTTCAATGTGGATGGTATAAATATTGTTAAAGAAAAAATAAAATATTATAATAATTATATATAGTTATTATTTCCATCACTATACCAATCCAAGTCAAGTGGTGGAAAAAAATAGATTACACCACAATGTGGAGAAGGTAAGTTGTATGAATGCACGCATGATGATTTCATTATTCATAGGATGGAAAGAAAATAGAATATGGTTGTTTCATATTTATAATAAAATCTCAATATATAATTCTTACTGGATTTATTAGTTTATAATGAAGTAACTCATGAATTGTAATTTTAAGAATAAAAAAGTTTGAAAGAATCCGTATGGGAGATTACCTCCTCTTCGACGTGCTTTCCCTTAATCTCTTCTAAGAGCATTAGATTTTGTCTTTAAAGAAGACTATTACCTCTATAATTTTACTGGGAAAGTTGATAAGGTGAATTTAAAAGGGTTTATAATCTTGAAGGCTCAAATAGATGTGATGAAGTGATGGCAGAGGATCCCATTTATAATTTAGGTGAGTTGCACTTTTGGAATCTTTAAAAATATTAATTTATAATAAAATAAAAACCCACTAAAAAACCCAATAAATGTCCCTAATTTAGAATTTTATATTATATAATGTGGAAATGTCATCATCTTATAATTTTATACAGGTTTTTTTGTAAATTTAAACATTATTTTCTATATTAAATCATAGTTACTATATTTAATTTTATTTATGATCACAAATATTTGAACTTTAAAATGGTTCAATATTAATTTCCTTGATGTCAATTAGACCATAAATATATAATAAAGATAATTTTATACCATATAATATATATTTTAAATATATTGTAAATATATTTTCAGATTTTTAAATTATTTTACAAAACATTGTTTTGACATAACAATAATAGTGTCAATTTTGAAACTATTCAATTCATGGATTTTTAAAAATATCAATATAAGATGTTATCATAGAAATAATTTCATTATTATATTTCTATGGGGTCTATATCATCTATAAAATTAATTGGACATATTAATTAGCTAAAAATTATATTTATACTAATTTTTTTAAAGAAATTTATTTGATATTCCCGTTAACAAAAAAAATTACTACATCTGTTTTTTATAATTATTTAATATAATTATTTGGTGGGTACAAATTAGAAATAAAATAATATTACAAATATAAATATAGTATATTTTATATTAATACTTTTAGTCAAATTTTTCTTCTTCAAAATTCAACAAAAAAATGCAATACTTATTAGATTATGAATTTGATAACTTTAACATCACTTTAAATAAAATAACATAAGTGTCAAAATCTTTTCCATATGGATCCAAATGGTAAATACTTGGAACCTTGGATGAATAGGGTTTATCTACACTTGAAAAAATAATTTGGACTGTTTTTTGGTATTTATATTTTTATTATAGTATTAATAATAACTGTTTTATTGATTTCTCATCAATTAATTAATTTGTACATCATTGAAGAATAAGTATTTTAACTAATTAAATATTTTCTAGAAATTAATAATAACATACTATGATAAATAAAATCATTTAATTTTTTAAATTAGTATTTATAATATAATTTAAATTCTATATAACAATATATAAAAATTTATTTTTTTATTAAAATTTGAGTGATAAAAAATTTAGCTTTTCTTAAAATAATATAAATAACATGTCGTAATCTTGTCCTAGTGGCTTTCAAAGGACACAATTTTGACCTGACGATGATCTATGTTTAAACAAACTTATCTATTTATATTAATACAAGTTTTGGGATAATTTTATAATAGTATTCTTAACATTAATTACTTGTTTTACCCTTTTCCTGTATTATTAAAAATTAATAAAATTACTATTCATAATGCCCAAAAAAAAATTTACATAATTTGGGCCAACTAATTCCAAACATGGAATCCATTTTTCGAAATTTCATAAAACATCATTTTCAGTAATTAATTTAAAATTATTAATATTGTCGGAAAGAGAGAACATGTTTTTTAAAAGGTAAAACATTACAAAAGATTGAAATGTGTTTTCATCAGAATTTAATGAAAACATAATCCTAATTACATAAATTATATTAAATGATAAATATATATTATATTTATACATTAAAAAAATTGAACAATATTGTTTAATTACATAAATTATTTTGATGAACGAATTTTTTCTCAATTAAAATTTAGTATATTTTTACTCTTCTTTAAGATTTAATATTTTTCAGAAAAATATCAAAAATGCAACTAAAGAAAATTTTTATATACCAATTCCAAAGAAGAAGTTTTTCTGTTAAATTGAATATATAAAAGTTTCAAAAATTGGCGCACCATCAAAAGGAATCAAAAACAATGATTTTTTAAAAAACACTTATTTTTTCCAAAAAATTGAAATTGTTCTTATATCATGTCTATAAAACATATAATATTAATTTTAAAATTTATATTGAATCAATAATGTGTGATTTTATAAATTTAAACACTCGCTTATTTACATTAAATGTTTTTTTATAAGGAAGTTCATATTATTCATACATGCCATTATAATAACATGGTTATAAAATTTAGTTGTTCACTTATAATCGGACTTATATAAAATTAATTCTATCAAAAGAACAAGAAATTGTGTGTAACACAAGCCATGAATATTTTTTCATATACTGCATGCTAATAATATTTTTTGTAAACTATAATCAAATCTTGGTGTAGCATAATACAGAAGATATCGAGGAAATTTCAAAAACCTTCTCTCATAAAAAATGGGGTGTTTTATTATACCCTCTTAAAATTAATTTCACCGTCTAAATTTCTCGGTGTTATAACAAGTATACTAATTAAATGTTTCATTCATTGAAACCATCATCATAATAAGGAATACTAAAATTTCATTTTAAAAAGGACTTTTAGAAACAAAAAGGTTACCAAATGTAACATTTAGTGGGTTTCCACAAAGAAGAACATTGGTGGGAAGTTAAAACCTGGATATGGAAGAGAAATCCAACCATCAACTTCTGATGGACAGTTATAAGGAATTTTTTTAGAGAAATTTAACAACCAGAAATCCATTAATTTGTAAATATATAAGGGACCATCTAATTTTTCAAAAAACATGGTATTTGGAAAAAAAATTTGATTCATGATCCTTTTTCTGTAGTTGAAAAATTTTGTATGATAAGTAATAACTACATTATTTCAGTACAATATCACTATTAATCAAGCCTTGAATTTTCTTACTTCATCTCTTATTCAAAGAAATGAAATGGATTTTGTCATTATTGAAGTGTTAACAGATCATATGATCCATAAATAGAATGTTACGTCATTCCACTTATCTAAAAAATGGTTATCACAGGTCATCAAATATGTGTAAGTCCACCTATATTTAGATAATACATTAATCAAACAAACATATACTAGATTATAACTTATAATATCCATATATGGATAACATTATAATCCTTCCTAAAAACTGAAATTGTAAAACATTTTAATGAGGTAAACTATATGAGTATAGAATTTATCTACCATATTTTATAAGGTAGTTCTTAGTTGTCACATTCCAAATAAGTTAACATCCTAACCCATCATGATACACATATCATTTGTTTTCCAATAATATGTGAATAAATTTTCATTGTTATCTGTATAATACAACTTTTACACTCAAATACTTAATGAAAAACAGTAGTTTAACAATCCTTTGATGTTTCTTTATTCCATAGTTCCATAAAATTACTTATACAACATAATTATTTATAAACATACAATAATTCCACTATCTTCTAAAACTATTGAATGAGATTCATCATTTTATTCCATAACAATTCAATTATCTAATTTCACATTTTTAGTCTCTTCATCATTAGCAACATAAATACAACTCATATGAACATGATAAATCTCTTCATGATATTTTCCCTTATGGAATATATTTTTAAAATGCCCATAAATTCCACACTTAAAACATTTAACCTTTGTTGATGTCTTAGAAATAATGTTATCCTTATCAATTTAGTTAACTAATCCTTTTCCCTTGTAATTACATACGTTGGGTCCCTCTTTTCAAGACCCAAATCATCTTCAAGTTCCATTGAAACATTTTCCTCGATGCCACTTTTAACATGATTTTCATGAGAAAAATTGAACTTTCTTTCCTTTATGATCACCATGAAACTCCATCTTTATCCTATTAGGTGGGTTATAATACTCACCAAAGTTGAGATTACTGATCACATTATGAGATTGCTATTTAGAAATAATAATGATTTTCACATTCCAACTACCATTTCATTTGTTTTCTCATGATAAATATCATTCCATTTTCTATCATATTCTCCATTAACATTTATCCTCATGTTTCTAGTCGTTTTTAAAAACCCAAAAAATTTGCGTGAGAGACAAAAATTATCCCAGTAGAACAACATAATCAAGGGGGTGTACTTTCAATCTCAAACACAATATGATTAGACCTAGGTTATTTACGATCATTACCATAATTAGAGGATATTAAAAAATTGTTAGAATTATCTTTAGGGGCATCCCTATATGTATCCTTAGAAATTTATCTCAGGATCTCACTAATGTTTTCACACATTAGTTTCCTAAGGATTACTAAACCTTCACTATGATACCAACTCTAATGACTGAAGATTTATGTACAAGCATATTACATATATTTTCTGGAATACTTTATACATTACAGAAATAGATGCCCAAAACTATATCAGTTTAGTTTCTTTGGAAACATGCATCACATTCTTCTATCTTGGTGAAAGATCATCAACATATCCCATAATCGTCTTGCCCATTAGATTTACTACCTAATTTTTTTTAAATACTGGGGAAATGAAAACATAAAAAGGGTGAGCTCAAAAGCTCAGTAAGTGTAAAAATAGTGATCATAAAACAAAACAAAACATAATAATGTAAAACCATGAACATATATTTTGAATATCAAAATCATAAGTAACAAAATAAAACATAGATGTACAAAAGGAATAAATCATTAAGGAACAGTAACCATGAAACACAGCATTGGGATAAAACATGAAATTGTGTAAAACAAAAAAATCATAGAACATAATTTACATATAATCTAATGCTCAAATCCATGAACATCATAGTGGACAAAGTCCATTACTAAACCGAGTTCGCTCCTCATTCCAACCATGTATTACCAAAACATATTTACCTTCAATTTAAGAAATGTATATCTCATGAGATATAAATATTTATCCAAAAAATTAGAAAGAGATATTGGTCCCACCAATATCATAATGAATTCAATTTTAAATGTTCCACAAAAACATTTATCATTCATCATAGCATAACCTTTGAAATAAAATGGGTTCCTTAATCCTCATTACATCATAAAATAATCAATATAAAAGTTCATTATATCATTAAAAAAATCAAATTATATTTATAATAGAGATATAAAAAATAACCCTATTTAAATAGTTTAATATTATATGGAAAATAATTTTGATAAAACACTTGTTCTTAATTCCTTCGGAAAATATTCTTTAATCTTCAAAATCATTTTATTTTCTCAAAATGTCCAACAATTTTAATAGAAATCAATTTAATTTAAAATAAAAATAAAATATTGTAGAGGAATATACATGATAATAAAATCATATGAATATATAAAAAATATTATCATTCCATATAAGTTAAAAAAACATTCTTCTTATACTTTTTCCCAAAAAGATAAAAAGTACATCCTATGGAAAATGAATGAAATATTCCATCAATTACGTTCTATAAAAATTATCCAATTTGTAAAAATTACTTTAAAAAATAGAATAAGAATAGATGTAATATTATATATTTAGGAAACATGATCGTGGATGATAAATATATCCCAGTAAATACTTACATATATTTAATCTTGGATAATAATGAGATTGTGAAATTATCCCTTACAAATTATAAATAGATGAATTGGATGAATCATGAAATTAAAAAAATTATATGGATATGTAAATATCATAACATACACAATAATAATCATAAAACATTAATGGTAATCATAAACACCACACAAAAGAATTAGATAGTGAATAAAGAAAATGTACTAATTAAATAAAAGTAAGACAAAATAATCCCATGCCTTGCTAACTTTTGAGTGTATCTGAACCTATTTTATAATTATTTAAATGATTGCATTGACTTATTAAAAAATCATATTCATTTTTTATGATATAATATATGATCATATTATCATCTGTTAGGTAGTAAAATTTCAATATTACTCATTATTTAGGTATAAAATGCTTCATTTTCTCAGGCTTGTTTTGACAAATATGTTATGGTTCATCTTCTTAGGTCACATATATATCATTCCAAAAATTGTATTCGCATAATTTATATCATATATATTTATTATTTAAATTAATATAGTCATGATTTAATAGATATCATGTTGAACGAATCACATCGCTTTCTGTGGACGGTAGGTCATACGTACACATGAGAGATTATATAATTCCATTAATTATGAAATATTATCAATGTGGATGGTATATATATTGTAATAGAATAAATAAATTTTTATATTAATCTTATATATTTCGTATTTAGATCATTAAACCCCTCAATGTAAAGTGGTGGTGATGAGAAAATTACCCAACGGCGTGGAGATTGAAAGTCGTACGTACGCATGAGTGGTGATTTCATTTTTCCTAGGATGGATAAGAGGTGGAATTTGGTTGCTTCATAATTATAATAACACATCATTATATAAGTGATACTGGAATTATTAATTTATAATAAAAAATCACCATAAATGTAAGTATAAGAATAATGTTTTATGAAATAATCAACAGAGTAGATTTCCTCTTCCTCAACATGATTTCTCTAAATCTCCTCTTAGAGCACTAGATTCAGTCTTTAAAGAACACCAAAAACCATATAATTTAAATATGGAAGTTCAGTAGGAAGTATTACAAGGAATTTTTGATATTTAATGCTTATAATTATTTAAAGATGTGAGGGTGGACGTTCCATTTTATAATTGAGTTGAGGGGAACATTTAGAAAGATCAAATATATTAACTTATAATTAAATAAAAACCCACTAAAAACAACCAAAATGTAACAATTTATAATTTTACAAGAGTTAGGGCTGTAATACAATCATCCAATAATTTTTTAACATGTTTCATTGTCAATTTCAACATTTTCATTTTAACTAACACTTAATTATTCTATTTAATTTTAATAAAGATAAAAAAATAATTAAATATTAAAAGGGTAAAATATTTATTTATTTGATATCAATTAGAACATAAATAATTACTTTATAGAATTTTAGACCATATCATAATTATTATATATTTTTAAAAAGGGGTTTGTGAATTTTAAATAATTTAATAAAACATTGTTTTGACAAAACAACAATTGTGTCAATTTTGAAACTATACAATTCATTGATTTTCATAAATATCAATATATGATGTTAACATTAATAAAATTATTTTACTATATTTAAATGGGGTATAGGTCATATATAAAAATCCTTTTACAAATTAATTATATCAATGTATATTTATTATTATTTTTTAATAACATTAATTATATATATCCATTAATAACATAATTATTACTTCAGTTTTGTGGAAATTATTTAGTATACTTAATTTTTAGTTAAAAATTAAAAAAAAATACCATGATGAAGATAAATATAATTAATTTCATATTAATAAATTTTGTGTAATTTATATTTTTTAAAATTAAAAATTAAAAAATTTATACTTATTAAATTATGAGTGTGACAACATTAACATCACTTGAAATAAAATAATATGACTGTCGCAATCACTTTCATAAAGATCCAAATAGTCAATAAATCTACCCAAGGATTATTGTGGGGTATATATAATCAAAAAATAAGAATTGGGAATGTTTTTGTGCCTTTTAATGGTGATTATATGTTTAATAATAATTATTTATTGAATTCTCATCTATTAATAAACTTGTACACCATAAAAGTATATGTCATTAAGGTAATAATATATTTCTTAAAAATTACAAATAAATTTTCATGATAGTCCAAAACATTTAATCTTTCATTTAAGTATTTATAAAATATTTTTTCTGCTATGTAACCATATATAAAAACAGATTAGTTATTAAAATATGATTGCGCCATATTTTACTTTTCATGAAATAAAATAAATTAAATGTCCTAATCCCATCGAAGATACTTCTAAAAGACACAATTTAAGAAAAATGGTGGTTTAGGACGAAACACACTTATAAAATTATATTAAAAAATGTTTTAGGGTAATTGTATTATTGAATTCGTACAATTCATGACCTGTTTTACCCTTTTAACATATTAAAAATGAATTACCGATGTTATTATTCATAATTCTCAAAAATAATATAATGATATTTAAATAATTTTGGACTAATGATTTCTAATATGGAATAAATTTTTGAATACTCAAAACAAATATTTTTCAGTAACTAATATAAAATTATTCTCATTGTCAAAAATAGGGAACAATTTTTTTAATAGTTAAAACATTGCAAAAGATTGGAATGTTTTAAATTTGAATTCAATGTAAAATCAATTATAATAAAATACATTATATTTAATGATAAAAACATAATCTATTTATAATTTAATACCATTCAAAAATATAATTTAATTACCTTATTTATTTTGATTATAAAAGTTTTTTTCAATTAAAATTTAGTATAATATTTATATTCATCAAAAAACTAAACATATTATAAACATATCAACATTTATCCAAAGAAAAATTTTAAATACTGTATACAAAGAAGAATTTTGTCTTTTCAAATAAAATATAAAAAGATTAAAAAAAATATATTTAAATTGGGTGCTCCATCAAAAGGTATCAAAACTGCATTTTATGGAAAATACTAATTTTATCCAAAAATATTAATATGTTCTTACATCCTATCATGAAAACATATAAGATGAATTTTAATAATTTTATTGAATTTATAAAGGGTTTTCTTATTTTATAGACTCATATATATTCATTTAAATAGTTTTTTAGAAGGAAGTTGAAACTATTCATACCAGCCATTATAATGACTAGGTTATAATATTTATTAATTCTCTCATAATCGGTCTTTCCTGAAATGAATTCAATCACAAAAACATGAAATTTTGTGTAAAAAATACAAGTATAGTATTTCATATACCAAAAGCTAATACATTGTTGTGTACCTCACAATCTAATCTTGGTGTAGCATACAACACAATACATCAATGATATTAGAAAAGCTCAATCTCATAAAAATGTTAGGGTGTTAAAGATAAAGTTCCCCATTTGTTTACATATGAATAGTCTCCTGATAACTATTTTTATAGGCGAACTCAACAAGTTTTATGTTCTTCTTCCATGATCCAAAAAATATTAGGATGCTTGCTCGCAATATTTCCTCAACTCCCAAATAGTACATTATGACTAATCATCTGTATGCAGGTGGTAATCCATACACAAGAACACCAAAAAAACTAACACAATTTATATGTATTTATAGAATAATGGAGAAAATTTCACATCAATATATAAGAAAATACTCTATAGTACATCATGTAAATAGAATATGTGTTGAATGTACATGTCCCCTAACTAATTAACAATTAAAATCTTTCATATTATAAATAAATTGTAAATATTAATTAGCACTTCAATAACCATCCATATAGAATCATTATTTCAAGGAATCCATGACAGAACTATCAAAAGATCCATGAAAATGTTATCCTACATCAATTTAAGAATGTAAAATGGTTATAGTGAACCACATAGTGGTTGATGCTCATATTTCACCAGATGAGAGGTGTATGATTATGTCACAAACCTTATAATCTCTCATTTTATGCATTTACAATAATACTTTCTCTAAATATCATGGTACATTTTCATCAAAATATCTTACATCACCCACTTCATGTCATAAAACTCCAACATAAACTCCGGAAATATAAAAATAGGTACAACAACATAACCCCAGACATTGATGATATCATCCTCACTTATAGTCCAATCGGAAGGTAACACCCCACCTTTATGGTTTTCAATTAAGGATAAAACTCTTTATCCTCAATAAACCTCTCCATTATATCACTGAAACGTGTCAATTCAACTAACACTGATAAAATATTCATCTAGTCTTGGCCCTCACAAACTTCATTATGCATCTCAATTAGTGAGGTCATCATCTTCCACTTAAAACTAGGCTTATAAACTACATGAGTTTGTTTTTTCCTAATCAAAACATCAAAAACATTATTTCATTTTGTGGGTATATATTCTTATTCAAATCCAAAATTATTCATATACTCAATCCACCTATTAGGTTGTAGATTCAATTCTTGTTGTGAGATGGTATACTTAATGATTTTTTAATCATTATCCACAATCGACATTTCTATATATAGATAATATTTCCAACACTATAATGAATAATTCACAAAATCTAACTCAACATTGTTCATTGGGTAATTCCATTAATTATTCCTAGTCTTCCATGACCCATCGTCCAAAAAATGATTTTCCTACTTCAATACTAGTCAATATAGAATCTTGAATGCATCAAAAAAGGATTTACTCCTCACCCTAAATAGGTAGAATTAGGATCAAAATGGTATTAAAAATATTTCTCAACTATAAGAAATCATTCTCACACAATCCAAAAGATTCAAAAGTAATTATATTCTTATTCAATCTTGAATATGGTTTTGATAACTGGGAAAAGTCCTAGATGAAGCATCGATAATAACCATCCAGTCCTAGAAAACAACATGTGTCAAATAAATTCATTGGATACTCTCAAGAAAACACTACTTGAGATTTATATATATCCATAGAAACACCATTTATAGAGTTTATATAACCTAATAAATTTACCCAATCTATCCAAAATTTACACTTAAATAGATTAGTGTAAATAAACTTCTCTCACGGTTTCTAAAGGAAGATTTCAAGATGTTGGGAATGATCTTCATGAGTCTTGGACTACACTAAGATTTAATCCATGAAAACAATGAAAATGGATTTGGAATGAGTGATTAATTTGGTTCATCAAGGACATATAAATATTAGGTGCATTCTTCTTTTAGTATGACATCATGATGGACTCATATAGGCCATACTTTCTTTTGAAACCTCTATGTGGTATATCAAAATGTCTAACTCCCAACATATGATACCCTGGTCTCATGTCAATTGTGTAGAACACAAATATCCTTTCAATTATTCAAAG
The DNA here is from genome assembly GCA_963277665.1 of Viscum album. Lineage (NCBI taxonomy): Eukaryota > Viridiplantae > Streptophyta > Magnoliopsida > Santalales > Viscaceae > Viscum > Viscum album. The sequence goes on along the minus strand of OY728164.1, from coordinate 1,402,368,931 downwards.
TGATCATTGATACACAGAAGAGGATATCAGATCATCATTATCATCTGGACCACTATTTGGTAATCAATACAAAAACACAAATCCCATCAAACTTCATATAAATTAAAACCATGAATCCCACGGTGATATACTCAAAAAAATAAAACACTTATCTAACAAATCTTCGTGTTGAGTCTTATATTCACGATTCCTTGTCGGATACATATGATAAGGTGGAATTGAAATGGGTTCAACTCTTGGTATAAGCTCAATTGAAAATTCCACATCCTTATCAAGTGGAAACCCTTAGAATTCCCCATGAAAAATATCTTAGATTAGGTCTAAATTGGATGGAAACAAACTGTGATTCACACCCCCAATTATGCAGCAAAAGACATGAAACTTGGGTGATGAGCTCCAACTGTTGTAGATGAATTTTCCCAACATGGCCTACTTGAATATCCCATTCTCCATGATTTACATAACAATCACCCATATGAGATGTAAAAGTCAATCATTTGTGGTTACAATCAATGTGGTATTGGTAACATACCAACTATTCCACACCCAAAATCTAGTCAATGCCCGAAATATCAAGTATGTAGAGATCCCCAAGGAAACAATACTCACCATCGACCATGAACTACTGCTACCTCTCATTCCACTGGTGGAGGATCATTTCCATATATGTCCTCTTGCCATCCAATCAATAAGAATAATTGTTGAGTAATACCTCTAAAATTAAAAACACAGGCCTTATGACACTTATCAAATAATTAATATATTATAAAAAGAGGGATTCGCATAAAGATGTAACAAGTCATCCAACATATTCAACTACACGGTCAAAATTGAAGCACCGTCACTACCCTTAACCATCCCTGGCATGGGTCATGGACAACATAAGGTAAAACATTTCAAATTTCAAGGCTTCTTATTAGACAATAATTATTTTCCTTCCAATAATTTCATAGTTAGGATTATATTATCTATTTAAATTCTTCATTATGCACTATTTCATTTTAAATTACACAAGAAAATAAAATCATTTTAATTATAACAACCAACCCAAAACATGATTTTCCATGAATTCCTAAAATAATGTTACTATAATAAACTCTCGAGTAAATAAAATGATGAACATATACTCAACTCTCATGCCATACTAGTCCACAAAAATAAATCTAAAAATGTTTATAATATCACACAATTATTTAATCCCCCAAGGTAAAATAATGTGATATTGTAACATAAAACATCGAGAACATAAATCCCACCATGGGCACTTAGGTTTTTCCCCCATACATGTCTTAGGTACTCCCATTCAAAAGTACACGACTAAGGCCTAACTCAACCTAATATCTTTACTACCTTTCCCAATTAGTAAAATAAAATAAAATAAAATTTCTATTTTTTCAACTTTGTAACATCCTAACTGAAGTTCCATATGTTGGTGCACCGATCTGATTGGTTACATGACATGAGGATCACCTCCCTATACACCAAAGACTACTAACTAGAAGTGAGATTATAAAATGTATTTTAGGGAGACTATACCGTATTTATTAAAGTAAAAAAAATGGAATATTTATGTACAATATCAAAATTATACTAATCAATAAGAATAATACCATAATTAATAAGACAAATATCTCATGATAACTCGAATATATGGAAAACAACCACAATATAAAGTAATATATATGTCATTCCATAATATGTTTCATGTTCCAAATGAAAACCAAAAATAAAGACATTGAAAACACCCTAGAGTGTCCCAATATCTTGTCATGTTCCCTCATCCATGATCCATCCCTACTCATCTATCTAACATAGGGCTATTTCCCTTGTCTTATCATGAAAACATGAATTTTTTTCTGTTGCCAATAAAGAAGATCGAGTGGGGTGGGAGTAAAACTCAGTAGGCCACCACTAATGGAATATAAAACAATATATATTATATTATAGTGTATGCAGTTTTGTAAAGAATAAAGTACTTGTGATGTAGTAAATAGTTCATAAATTAGATTAATCGTCAATTAACTAAATTAATACCCTGGTTCACAATGACACTCAATCCCGAAATACCTTCATTAGTCCATCGAGGAATCTAAACCATCCCCTAATGGGATACCACACCACATTATCATGTGTTTTAATTACTGATTTTATTTCTAATTCACATTCAATCAATGGGCCCCAAGAGTGGTATTCTGGAAAACTATGGGTATTTTGAGCCGCAGTCCCTATCCAACAACATAGTGATCACACACTATATATATATATATATTAGTTCCCTAGAGAGGGATTATATAATCTTGTGGGTATTTAGAGGAGAAATTCATATCCCAAATATAAGTCACAACATCATATATCTTGATTCTGCATTCCCAACCCATATATCAACTATTTCTCTAAATTTGTTTACCAATATTTTTCATTTTATCATGATTCAACCCATTTAATAAAATAGTTTATCAACCATTAATAATATATAAATCATCATTTAAATCACATCACCACACAATATGGGTAACCATAAATTTTCTATTCCCATTAATCAATCATTTCCAATTACTAACTATTCCGTCAATTTCATAATTCTATGTCAAAATAATTGATTAATTAAAATCTTAATAAAATTTATCAAATTTTAAATTTCATTTCTACAATTCTATAAATGCAATTATAATAAATATTATGATAATTTAAAATTAAACAACCAAACTCAAAGTTGTTTTAGAAAATTTTCAAACTATAATGCCCAATTTGATGTTGAATCATCAAAATCACAATGACATAGAAGATATAGAAAGAAAACCTAGTATCAAGATAAAATAGAAAACCACCAAAAAATCTGAGATATACACAATATCAAATGGAGGAATAATAATAACACATCAAACAATAAATGGACAAGAGAGTGGGGAAGTCAAAAGGGGATGAAAATACTTACCAACGAGGAGATGATTCTTTAACAAGATTTTTAATTCATCAGTAAAATGGTTTGAGGAGCCCTGAATCCCTCTAAAAACATCAATAAATATTTTAAAGTTAGTTATAATTAATATTGGTAATTAGGTTCAATAAATATGGGGAATTAAGAATTCTAACTAAAGCTTTGGGGGATTCAAAAACAACGACCATAGTTTTTTATGCTATGGCACAACGTTTTCCAAACTGTGCACCTTAAACATTCACCACTACTTTGGGGTAAAATAGTTTCTATAAATTGGTGAATGGATTGAAAAAATGTATTCCATGTAAGAAAAAAACCTCTATTATAGGGATAATGGATTAGGTAGGTAGGCCTAATAGATTGGAAAAATTATGCACAAGCTATATTCCATATCTTATGTCACCAAAATTGGGTGCATGGATTCTTGGGGAAAACTACACGATTTCCCCAAACCATGTGCCAAACATTCACTAATAATTTGGATTCCTTATTTCTCCATCATCACTAAAAACCCCATGAATAAATCCAACCAAACAAGGTTAAAATAATACCTAAATACAAGTACAATACATCTCTAGAAAGGTCAAGATCTTACACTGTACGTACACATGAGTAACATTTCCATATTTCAATGATCATTATGGAAATGTTGTAAGTAAAATAACATATTTACATAATTATTATAATATTATAAATACCATATTGTATATTTAAATATGTTTTTATATATAATCCTTGTGATGTGGTGATGAAAATAGACTCGCATCGCCACATGAAGATGGTTATCCACACTGACATGAATGGTGTTGTCATGTTTTAGTGTAAAAATAGAAAATTCTATAAATATATTTCAGAATGATAAATATGTCATGAATATAATAATTTGGTTATTTATATCTCATATATTTACAATATTTATTCTAATTACATTCCATATAATGTGTTAGTGGAAAACAAATTATATCACTTCATAAGGCAGTAGCCCACCGTACACACGAGTGACATTATCGTGTCCCCAAGGGAATGGAATTTAAAACAAATGAATATATGATATAATGACTCAATATGTATAATTATGTTATAAAAATAATATAATTTGATTATAACCATTATCATTCTAAACTGTAAAAGATGGAAATATAAAAAAATGACATTAGTTCACGTGGTGGTTGTCCACCGCACACATAAAGGGTGATATCTTAACCAATTTGATAGAAGTGGAGATTTTTTAAGAAATTACTTCAACCTAAAAATAACATAGTATATTTCTAAAATTGATTTTATTATATCATCATGTTTTTATAAGAATTAAATGAGTTGGATGAAGAAAAAGATAAAAATTCTAATTGAAGAATATATCCTCTTATTGATGTGTACTTTTTATGATTAATACAAATACATCCACGGTAGAATTTATGTAAGAACCCAGTTTTTACCGCAGAAGACATTGGAATATTCTTGATGATATTCTAGAGCAGCGCCTTCAGACGGCATGCGATTCCGAGCCCTAGAGTGGTCGGAATTAAATTTTCAGTGCATTCACAATAGAAACGCCAAATAAATGCGATAACTTCTAAACAATGCTTCAGATCAGAGATATGAGTGTACGGATGGGTCTGGAATGAGTTGTTTACCCTTGGAACGACATAAAACTTATCAGCGTGGGACGTTTGGACCCCTCGCCCGCTTCTGGAACGTTAAACCGATTAATTAATTAATTCGTTTTGGGTTTAAACTTGAGTATCTCTTAGGCGGTTGATCGGATTGGAAAACCAAGGGCACCGTTGAGTTCAGAATGTACTGTTTACCCTAGGAGAGGTGCATGTTTTGCGGGCGTGGCCCGTCTGTGAAAAATGGCCTTAGGGGCGTTTTCGTAATTTAGCGTCTTCGGATGTTAAACATAATAATTTTTTATCGGGGCCTCGGATTAAAATTCTGAGACCTCCATTACGTTTAGATCGTGGTTTTTAGCCTAGGGGAGGCCTAATCCTTACCCCGTTAGGTGTTCAGGTTCGGGTTAACGGATGGGTGGTTAAGTGTTTTCTATTTAAACACTCAACCACCCCTCTCCTCTCCCCCTTCTCCCCTGAAACCAGTAGTTCCCAACAACAAAATAGGAATATCTCCTCAATCACGTCCTCCTCTTCAGTGAGGTGCAGCTCCGACGGATCGCGACGAAGCTTTGGGCGAAGCCCATCGAGGTAGGATATGTCATTTTCATTTTGTTTTCCCACACCTATTTGAGCCTATTTAGTCCTTTCTAATTTCTATTGGATTTTCTATAAAAGCCCATGATTTCATAGTAGATTTTTTTACCATTCCAATGCATCTTTCAGATTCATATTCTGAGCTCCGTGGCGTCCGCAATCATCCGCCGAAGATCGTTGGTTTTTGGGTTTCGGCAGGATCGAGCGGCGGCACGACTCGACGGAGGCGGTGGCGCGCTGGTGGCGCCAGCGGTCGGCGGCGTGGGTGTTTGGAGGAGGACCGGGCAAACGCGGGCACTGAGGGTAATGGCGAGCTGCCGTGGTCGAGCGGGCGCGAGGCGCAGTCGGTGCTGGCTGGCGTGACGGCGAGGCAGGGTCGCGGCGCGCGACCCCCCGTGCGGAGACAACGACCCGCGTAGCGCATTTTAGCATGCACCGACCAACTTCAGCTAGTCATCCATGCGGTGGACCGAGTCCACCACCGGCCCGCAAAGCCAAGCCGCGGGCCAGGCGCTGCGAGCCGGGCCAGCCTGTCCAGCCAAAGGTGCTTTGCCCCTCAGTTTTCGGATGCACGTAACTTTCGCTACGAGCGTCTGTTTTGCGTGCCGTCAGTGGAAGCGCGGACCTTAGGTCTAGTGTAACTCCTTAAGATGATTTGGGAATTTTTAATTTCTGAAATGAGGGTCCTTGGAGGTGTTGCATGTCAATAAGTGAATAGACGTTTTCTTCGGGGGATCTTGTTTTTGACGGCCCGGATGCGTCCGACGTCCATTTTGAGCATTGTTAGTGGCGTTGGGACTCTGGAATGGAGACAGATTTTTCTAGGGTGGTTTCGGCCGTTGAAGCTGGAGTTGAGGTGTGGGCCCCATGGCCCTTCTTTTGAGCTGCGTGCAGTGTTTTGTAACTTTTTAATCGGGCATCCGTTCGGGGTGCGCAACCAGTCGATTCTTGATGTTTTTACAAGGGGATTGCAATGGTACAATCCGCCCGTTCTAATTCAGCATGATGGTTCTTGCCCCACGAGGGCCATTTCGGGAGTTGACGTTGACTTCCAGATTTATCACTGGGTGACCGTTTCAGACATGTGATTAGTTGAACTTGTGTACTTTTTTGAGAAGATCGCAATGGTGAAATCTGTTCGTTGTGTTTCGGGACTGGGTTGCGGGTCCCATGAAGCACCGCTCTTGTGCGGTGTGCCGGAATGCACCTTTTTCTTTGGATATCCATTGCACTCATGTGAGTATTGATTTTGACGTGTTTTCCCGAGGGGATCGCAATGGTGCGATGCACCCAACATTTTTCGGGGTTGAGGCTTGGGATCACGGGACATCGTTCGGGCGTGAGGCGATGTTGGTGACCTTTCCATCGGATATCCATTGGAGGCAAGTAAGTAGTCGATCTCGCATATTTTTTTCGCGAGGATTACAACGGTTCGATCCATTTGACTATGCGGAGCATCTTACACGATCTTAATAAATGTGGAGCATGAAAGGTGCTCCAGTGGTGGTTTTTCCTACCTTTTTTGTAGCGGACCCTTGGAGTGTGATCACGAACTCTTGGGAGAGTGATATAAATGATTCACTAGATGTGGTTGGTCGTGCCTAGGCCTTTGAGGTGGAGTTGTTATGTCACGCCTTCGCATTGACGTTGGGTGTCGTGTGCACGATAGTCTTTGGGATGGAATGATGTATACTATTGGAGTATACAAGAGCGCTTAGAGGTACGTGTGGTTTGTACATGAGACGTTTGTGCGCTTGGTTGGGGTTACCTTGGGGAAACACGTCATGTGGGCCCCAGGTGCGTGTCATATTATGCTTTGGGTACTTTGACCTCTTGCGATGTAGAGGGTCCCTCTATGCTCGTTTTTTTGACCAACAGGGTTGAGTGGTCTCCCCTGGTTTCGTTCTCGATGGATCGGCCGGTAGTGGTGCTAGTGACACCTAGTGATAGAACAGGACTTAAACCCCATTGGGTGAGTTGTGCTGGAGTTGGGTGGTTGTGAAATACACAATACATGTTCGGTTGACCAGTAGTGTACCCTCCAGTAGAGATGGCCATGGAAGTTCGGAGTTTTACCCTCCAGCGGGGCTGGGCAATGGGTTACTCATCAACCTCTTCATTTTTACCCTCCAGCAGGGCTGGGTAGTGGGTTTCTCACTGAATTCTAGGGTTTACCCTCTAGCAGAGACTAGGTAGTGGGTCACCCGACGACTCTTGAGGGCCTACCCTCTAGCAGGGCTGGGCAGTGGGTCGCCCATTGTCTTATTTTAGGTCTACCCTCCAGCAGGGCTGGGAAGTGGGTCGCATGTTGACTTTTTCAGGGTTTACCCTCTAGCAGAGACTAGGCAGTGGATCACCTGACGACTCTTGAGGGTCTACCCTCTAGCAGGGCTGGGCAGTGGGTCGCCCGTCGTCTTATTTCGGGTTTACCCTCCAGTAGGGTTGGGCAGTGGGTCACCCATTGACTTCTTCCAGGTCTACCCTCTAGCAAGGCAGGGCAGTGGGTCACCTGATGAAAAATTCAGGTTTACCCTCTAGCAGGGCTGGGCAGTGGGTTGCCTGATGATGTATTATGGTTTACCCTCCATCAAGGCTGGGCAGTGGGTCACCCAACATCATATTATGGTTTACCCTCCTGCATTGCTAGGCAGTGGGTCCCCCAGTATATTATTATGAATTACCCTCCAGCAGGGCTGGGCAGTGGGACACCTGTTGTCATTCCAAACCCAGCACTTTCTACTAGGCTAGTATGTGGCTTTCCTCCATGACCACCAGAGCGGGACCATTGGTTGTATGGTCCAGTGTTGTGACAACTTTCACATTGAGAAGACCTCTCGACTGCAGGGCAGTGATGAGGTGTGGTTTGACTTTCCCTGGAACTCTCAAGTACGAAGGGCACATTCCCCATTGGGACGCGTTCTTGTGACGCGATCTAAAACTATGCGGGCGAGTCAGTGACAACCAAAGACGATAGTGTCGAGGAGCGGTGATTAAGCCCCTTGGCTTGCGGTTCGGGGCAGACGTGCTGGATGATGGGGATCAGTGGAGTTTACTTCTGAGACTGTTGGCGACTCTCTTTTCTAGGGATGAGCTACGGGACTGAGATCCCCTTCCGACGTTGTTCGGGTTTCTTGCTGAGCATAAGGATATGTATATACCTTTTTCCAAAACCCACTTCTTGGGTTTGGTTACTCTCCTTCCAGGAGAGGCGAAGACGCATGGGGTATGCCACATGATTTTCGTGTCTAGATTCTCATGGTTGGATGAGTCTACTCTATTACTATAGGTAGCGAAGACTCGATGGGAAGTTCATCTTCTCACCATTTCCAGCTCCTTGTGTCTGGATGAGTCTGCCTTCTTTCCTCTTGTTGGGTTGAGCTGGACTCTTCATTGTACTCTTTACTTCACTTTCATTTGTACTCCTTTACTTTTCCTGTTCACTCTACTGCTCACCCTTCGACACCTTCATTGTTGCTCCCTCGAGCGATTGGGGAATCCTATTGATTATTTTTACACTCACTACTTCTTGGGATTTGCCTGCACTTGGTGTGCCCTTGCAGACGACGGACAGGTTGGTCATGACTTCAGTGGAGCTTAGGAGCTCAGGAGCTTGGACCGCGTGCGGTGGTCATGGTTAGGTCTCAGGTGGGGGACCCCATCTGCCTGTTTGTTTTGTTTACCTATTTCCAGGTTGTGGAACTTTTCTGGTTGGCCACTTGTTTTTCCCGTTTTTCCCTTTCAGCACTTTACCTGTACTATTTAGATGTTAATGCGCATTTGTGGAATATATATAGCAATTTCTCTTTTACTCTGCTTGTCTTTTCCTTTACTCTTCACATTGGCATTGAGTATGATGCATGTGTGTGTGTGTATAGGTGCTTAGGTAAAGGCCTCCCCGAGTTGTTGTGCCTTCGGCACTAGTCACCAGCCCCTCGCCTATGGAGGCAGGCTTGGGGTAGTTACGGTTCGAGCTCAGGTAGGGTCGCGTCGTGACAATTTATTCTTAAAGTAACACTTCTAGGATTATATTATGAAGTTTTAGATGGGATTTGGGTAGGTTTGAGTCAACCCAAAAGACTTGATAGATGTGAATTAGTGAGCTGAGTGAAGTCCCTTTTATAATTGATGAGGAGTGACATTTTTGTAAATACCAAAAACCATTCAATAATGGGAAGTCAATATCACCTCAAGTGGTTCAAAATTTTATTATTAAAGTTTTTAGGGATGATATGGTCAATAAACACCTATAAAAACCAAAAAATTCTTGTTTCAAACATGTTTTCCCATAATATCTATATTTCCTTACTTTTACCAATTTGGTTATTCACTACCATAAATAGTTCTTTAATATAATGTTTGTTATCTTTTAAAGACAAAAAATGAACATTATTTTATAATATTGAACTAATTATTATTGAAAATTATTTTTTTAAATCAAAAAATATATCTGTTTTGAGAATTAATTTTAACACTAGCGCATGCAGCTTGAAAAAAAAATTTATTCTTTACAATTCTAAGAGAGTTTTTTCTATTTAGGGTTCAATATATTATCTATAATATAAAATTTTTTCCATTAATGGACCATAATTTAAAATTTTAAACATTTAAAAATATATTATATGAATAAAATATTTTTTTTAATTTTTAATAATTTAATAAAATATACTTTTTATAAAATAAAATAAATATTAGCTTTTGGAATTATTTATTTAATTCTATTTTAGAAAATACGAAAAAATTGATAGTTAGAGTATAATGTTTTAGAAACACTATAAAATTATATATTTATATAAAAAATTAACCTCACACATTAATTCATTCAATTTACTTTACTATTAGTATTTTCAGTATCATATATATCATTTTTCTATTAACTAAAAAATTATTGAGTGTGTGTTTATTTATAATTTAAAGTAAATATTTCATCATAAAAAAGTAAAAATAAATTATCATAGAGAAAATCATATATATTTAAAAAAAATATATTTAAAAGAACATATGTAGTTTTCCCCTATCACAAATCATTATACTTATTAAAATCATGGAAGGTTAATTTTATGACTTTTTATTTACTTATCTTATTATATAGGTCACATTCATGGAAACATGTCCAATAATCTAATAAAATAGAGATTATAGTTTTATAATGGTATAAATATATCATGTAAATGTCTCTTAGAAAACAATTTATGTTATTTTAACACTTATCTTCTTAGGTTTACACTATAGTAAACCAATTTTTATGATAACTTTGGTAACTAATTGTTACTATTTTCACAATTCATTTTGGTCAAAAATTAATTAGACCATAATAGATAATAAAGAAAATATTGATTCCAAATATGGAATCCATTTATCAAAAAATCATTTAAATAATTGGTAAAATAAAATTTATAATTAATCATGTAGTGATGATGAAAAAGCATGTTTTTCAAAGAGAAAATGATAATTAGTTTACAATTTTTTCATATCAAAATTCAATATAAAAAATATTCAAATGAAAAAAAATGGTTTAATGGATATATAATTTTACAAATATTACTTCTAAACAACATAAAATTACTAGTCAACTTTATAAATAATTTAAATAAAAAACAACTTTTCAATTAAAATTCATTATGTTTCACTCATCATTATTAAATGAGGCATTTCACAAATGACCAAAAAATAACCATAAGATAAGATTTATATTATTCTTTCAAATGTTAATTTTATTTAAACAATTTGTTTTCTAAAAGTATAAAAAATTTAACAATAAATTACGTGTGAAAATATTGACCAAACCGCCTTTTATAAAAAAAATAAATTTTTTCTGAATTTTTTCTGAATTTTTTTAAATGATTCATAATTTTTTTATTATAAATAGACACCCACAATTTTCATAATATAGTTATTACTATTTATTCTTTCTTATTTTAACTTCTTGTGGATAAATATCTGATTAAATAATAATATTGTAATAACATATCATGTTTCATTTAAACTTAGTGGTGTGTGTAACACAAGGTAAAATTAGGTGACATGCAACACAAGATGAACTTAGTGATGAGAATATTGAAAAATACTGAACAAATTGAATATATTCTTTAAAAAATAAATTTATCGTAAAGTATTGGGGTTTTATATTATCTTCGATACTTAGTGTTGTGTTTCATAAATTCTATCGAATACAATAATATTAGTCAGAAATTTCATGGAGTCACATTATTCTCACAAAAAATAAACTTCTACCACACTATTTGAACATTATTATTGTAATTAAAAGGGGTTTCTTTTTCAAAAACCATTTTTTTAAACACACATTATAAAATGGTTAATAAAACACCCTTTTATTAAGAGAGAAAATCAATTAATAGGGTCAAGGAACTATATTTATTAGATAGAGAACATTGGTGGAAGGTGGAGATATAGACATGGATTAAAGAAATAAATAATTATAGAGAGTGATTTAGGTCATTGATCACAATAAATTTAATGATAAATGAAAAGATAAGGGCCTTAAAACCATAAATCTGTGATGATTTAAAAGACCCTATGATTCATCAGATATGAATGTAATATGATAACATTTTTTTCATGTTTTTTCTTAAATTTGAGGAATTATTTTACTATACAAAAATATAATGAAATATAATTACTTAATATGTTTCAATTTAATAACAAGTTTTATCTTTTAGCATCAATTATACCAATTTTATATTCAACATGTACTCCAAGAAAAGAATATAAAAAATTAATTTTGTTTATTCCTGAAGAACTAAAATTTACTTTTAACAAATTATAATATCCTTAAATGAATTATAATTCATTTCTTTGATCTATACATACTATTAATGAAATATGATTAGCACATGTTATCAAATATTCTTAAATCTCTATATGGTGAAGTAATACAATAATCTCTAAAACCTCGTCAAAAGTTCAACATAATCATATTAAAAACTAGTAAAAATTATGGTCCTTCCAAAATATTAAGATCCATAAATTTAGAAATAAGGTCCAAGAATTTCAAAATTGAACTTTTCATTAATCCTATAAATAGCATGATGCAGTTCTAAATCAACGCAACCGAATATGTGAATACCTTTATCATGTATTCTCTGGAGACATGGTAATTACATGAATTACTGTAAAATTTTATTAAAAACATGCATGGTTTCTTATTCCTTAATTAAAAAATAGATTATTGGATATATTACATAAATATAATGATTTTGTAAACTCAATCAACGAATGAATAAAAATCATTTTTCAGAAAGTTATTAATCAGTCTCACTGTATCCATTAAAATGTAATTTACATTATCCATGTAAAAAATATCTTTATAACAATATGATTATCTCAAAAAATGGAAAATATTTAGTGATACAATTCATTAAATTATGTGTTTTCTAATAACTTCAACATTCCCCTGTAGCATTTTTTTGGTCGTCATTACTGGTCATAAAATGGTTTATAGTCCTTAATGAATAACTAATGTAGAAAAATCATTATTAATTTAGTTATTTTTATAACTAGGGTATAACTGATATAATAATTATATTACATATTTATTTAATCAAAACATAATAAAATTAATCATTACATGTGATATGTGTTAGAATAATAATATTTATCCAGATTCATTAGATTCTTTTTTTGATATATTCCTTTGATGATTGAAATATTTAATTTTTTAGTTACACATATCCTTATTCTATAATAATTGTACATTTGAAAATACATTCATTCCATTGTAATCATAATGATGGTGGAATTTTTATCCACACATGTAGATAATTCTCGTTACCTTTAATACAACACAAGGGTGTTTCATTCCACAATTGTCACATGTGGGAAAACCCTTATTTCCCTTATTAAATTTATCTATATTAATATATTATAGACTCTTATCCACTTAACTCCCATTGAATCCATAATAAAAATATATTTTTTTTTCTTTTTATAATCTGATATTATTTCCTCATAATAAAATAAATTTTCAGAGGCTAGTTTCTTTTGATGTATTCTCTTAATCTCATCAAAGAAATGATCATTCATAATATATGGATTGTGTTCATTAATGTAGTTCTCAATATTTATGATAAGAACCATTTATATATTATTTAATAAATTATATTAGACCATATCATTATGAAACATAATGTAAAATCACAAAACTAGTGAAATACATAACATAGGATATATTTGTTTGAATAATTAATATCATAATCATAAGCATGATGTATTTTGGAATGTCACTTTCTTAAAATACATCATTATTATTTAAAATGAAAATTTAAATTATATTAAGAAAATACCATAGGAGTTTCATATGAGGTGTATATTATGTTTTTTTCTTGAAACATTGGACGATCAATTTAATAAAATTTTGTCCTTTTCAGAGTTATTACCCCCAAATACATATGTACCAAATTTTAATCCATTTTTCGTATCTAGATAGGGATGTATTTAATGAATAACGACATAGTCACTTACTTACGAAAATATTAGGATGTTATTTTGTACATATCCTCAATTTCTAAAATAGTTTTATGTTCTATAATCTATTTTTTCTTAACTCTAATGCCCAAGGATTCTACTAAACCTCCCTTAGCTACCAACAATAACGACCTAAAATCATGTATCTTAGAGCTAGTCTGTACATTATAACATTGGAACATATAAAAATTTTGAAACCCTAAAATATAGTTCACTTTATTATATTTTAATAACCATATACATATATGATACCTATTTTAAATAGGGATATAAAATATGAAGAATATGAATGTAAAACACATGGAATAAGTGGTCTCATTCCATGAATTCTCCTTCATATACAGGGGAAAGGAAATAAAAATAAGGGTTAGTTCAAATTAACACTAAAGATATTGTACAGTGGAATAAATCATGATTCAGTACTAATAATCAATATGGTATGATATATAACTAAAAAGACATTCCATTTAAAGAATAACTGGGAATGAAATACAACTATAGAAAATATCATTATGAAAAAAACATGGACAATAATAACTAAATTTTTAATTAGTTAAATGATTAATTATTGGGATTCATGTTTTAAGAACGTCATACATTTACAGTCTAGATCTATCCTCAAAACATTTTAAAACTACTAGGTACAAACCAATCTAATTTAGCCAACTAATTTAAAACAACCATGAAAAAACACATAATATTTTCCAATATCATTTATATAATTAGACCTATCAATTCATAAATGGTATATCTAAAGGTGTAAGCCACCGATGTTAACATTTATAAATCATTAATCATATAAAAAATATAAAATTTAATTCATGAAAAATGTTCATAATCAAAAAATATCTTTATTAAGTAAAGGATATAGATTTATCAATATATTCCTAGATAAAAAACTACATTCAATGTAAACATCATATGGGAAAGGTGGAATATATTTTTTCAAATAACAACATCATTCATAAAATAATATTTAAAATTAATAACGATTTAATGGACAAACAAAAATTTTCCCATTGGATGAAATAATTCAAAATTTAATCATAAAATTCCATAAGTTATTAATGAATTGTGATATTACATGTAAAGGGAGATATATATACTCCACATAAAATTGAATTTGTGTATAGTAATAAATAAGTCTCAATGGAATGAAAATTGAGATAAAATTGATTACCTCAAATTTTATTTTGGTTAAAAATGGTTAAAATTATTGTATAATCATTTTAAACAAATCATTAACATATTATTCAATGATATTAATATTTTTAATTTCGTATAGAAATATTTTTGAAAATCTTATCCCCATTCTGTGAATAATCTCTGGCCTGTTTTAATTATTTTTATAATTTGGGTGCAAATTCTCTTATTATCTGATTCGTGTTTCATCTTACAAAAATCAAATTCTTGAAAATATTATATAGTTATATCCTCGCTATAATAATTATAATGAAATAATTATCATATTTTTATATCAGTTGTTATTTTATTACCAATCAAAAAATATTGTTTTTTAAATAATGTAAATTGCAATCATGGAGATGGTTGTCTATATGTACACAAGATTAACTGTTCAATTTTTTAACTATCATTATAGAAATTTAGTTTCCAATACATAAATTTTATTTGAAGAATTTTTTATTATTTTTTATATTCATTAATATTTGATTTACCTCTAGTATTTTTGGTGAAAATGGATATTTTTAGTAGGAAAACATCTGCCGTATAGTTGGCACACAGTTAGGGAGAACCGTGTTCCCCCACTAGGTAATCATGTAGCCAAATGCCATTATGGATAGTGGAGACCACATGGTTGGTGAATTTACCTTATTTACCTCAATATATTTAACCATGAATCAGCCATATTCTTCCTGATTTGAACATTCATCCATGGGAGTATCCTCCAAGCCTTCTTGGACCACGTTTTCTTCATTAGTGGTGTGGTTTTACCATGGGAATTTCAAGAAATAGTCAATTAATCCTATATTCTCTTGATTCCTCCATTCTTTTGGGGTTTCTCCTCCTTCTTTATAAGTTTCTTCTTTTTTAGTGGGTCATTTGAACGAATAAGGGATTGATCATGTGTTTTTTTGGAGAAATATTGATTTTTTTTTTTCAATTTTCCTTTATTGGGTCTTGTGGGGGTGTGTTTCTAGTTTCAAAGTAGGAAGTTTCCATTTTCGAGTTAAGTGGTTACAGGATTTTAAATTATTATATGAATTTCATATGTATTCTCAGATTATTGAATTCATTTTAATGAATTTTTCGGGAAAATTTTTATTTAGAATGGTTTTAGGATGCACATCTGATGAGAATGAGTTTTCTAATGAAAATTGTTATATTAAAATGTTTATTGCATTATGGTGTTTTTTCAATATGTTCTATACATTTTTTGGATGTTTAGTAATGTGTTTTCGAAAATATATAAAGTTAATAATGCATTGAATGTGTATTTTTCTAGGAAATGGGTTTTGTTTCATGTTTTATTCATTATTATGAAACTTCAAACATTAATTCTAATTATTAATGTTGTGTGATGAACATAATAAAATGATTTTAAAGTGAGTATAAATTTTAAAGGGTTTTTTACCATTAAAATGGTTGAATTTCATATACGTTCTTATTTTTTTATATTCAAGTGGGTTTGATAAATCTTGAATGTGGTGTGAAATAGATTTAATAAAGGTTTTGGTGTGTGTACAAAATAGAAAGTGATTTTAGTAATGTAAAATGGTGTTTTCTGGAGGATTTTTGTCATTGCACCAATGAGAAAATTATAATGCGATGATTTATGCATGTTATTATTATGATTGGTATGTGTATATGAACATGGTTATTTATGATGTATGTGAAATGGAATTTGAGAAATAATGGAATAATAGATATCTAGGTGGGTGAACTAGAACCAGAACCCAATTTGATTTGCAAGTTACTGAAGTTGGTATTCATCTAGAAGAATTGATGATTACAACACCAACGAAACATGTGAAATGATCAGCGACCTATAGACCATAGAATCAAATCCCATATAGTGTCTCATGCATGAGAACACTGACAGTATTCTATTATGATATGAAGACCACTATACCTTAGGATGGACTCCACTCTATTGGCCTATGCACAAGAAGCCTATTGGTAGTTGAGTTAGAGGATTTTGATCACCGAGTTATGAAGTTCATAGTGTTCTACTTGTGATAGTTACCTATAGGTACTTTCCCCTGGTCCTCTCTGGTGACATGATGATTATGAGATCTAGTTCTAGATGTTGGTATATGGAAAACATTGTGTATACTGTAATTTCAAGAAGTTTAATTTTTGATTTTCTAATGAGTATTTCCTGAGAATGTTTTCATTAAAATGTTTTCATAGAAATGTTTAAAAATCTTCTTATAGAAATGTGCAGGATGATTTTTCTTCACATGTTATAGCATGTAATCATTTATTTTTTGGTGGTATCCTAACAGCATTTTGATTGCAAGGTTCTTACACCTTTTGGTCTATGTAGTATTTGTTATGTATGTCCTCGGTAAAGGAAATTTTTGTCATGACCCATCCATGGGGCCTATGTTGTGACTACCCCAAGCCCGCCTTCTATAGGCTAGGGGCTGGAGACTATAACAAAAGGCATAAATCCTTAAGATGGCAAGGCATTGCCTTTATGAAAGTAAACAAACACAACAAAGTACGAAAATGAAGAAAGAGCTGAGTAATACTTAATACAAAAGGTAGTTATGAAAGTAAAGGGGGCCGGAAATACATACCCAATAGAAAAGTACATTACAACAGAAAAGCTAGTACAAGGGCAGTAAAGTAAAACAACAACCACCAAGTCGTCCTCCAAGAATCCCACCTAAAGGGTCAGTATAGATGGCCTCCACATAACCTCAGGTCCAACCATCCGCTCTGTGCACATATCTCCAAGTGGTCAACCTCCGGGTACCATCCAGCTCCACAAGCCTCTACCTCAATCAGTACTGTCCGTCGTCTGTATCTAACACAATGTAGTGCGGGAATAGCCCATGCAGGGGTGATCATACGACACTCATTAGGGACCCCGAGACCCTCGAATGTCTCCCATAATCCACGAAGGATAACCACAGAAGAAAGATACAATCATGATGTATAAACCAACTCTACTTAGGTATATGCCCAAACATATACATAAGTAATCAAACACAATCTGACTCCAACTCTCAAACCCAAGCACAACCTAGTCCAGATAAGAAAGCATGTCAATCACTCCGATGGTAATGATTGAAGGTCATGACTCATATCACACATGTATACATCTTTCGTAAAGCGATAGAGATGATCAAATGTAGTCACTGATTCATCTATGTTGTTGGACCCATGTAGGATACTAGACCAGCTAAGCTGTCAGACCAACGTAGGATACTAGACCAACTACTCTATCGAACCCACGTAGAATACTAGTACAGAAGTCAAACTATCTGACACATGTAGGATACAAGAACAATGGTCATCACTATCAAACCCATAGAGGATTATAGTATATTTGTCCTCATCGTCGAACCCACAAGGGATTCCAGTACAATTTTCGTTGTCTTTGAACCCACAGAGGATTCCAGTACGGTAGTCGTCGTAGCTACAGCCAGCTCTAGGGTTCCCGCACATAGCACACTCGATTCTGTGAGGAACCACTCCTGAAGGCAAGTTGTTATACATCAACTATCATGAATTGTTGAGTTGATGTATTCCAAAGGTCTGTCTTGTCAAAAGGAACCCAACGTATTAGACGACGCGTCAATCAGATGCCTGGTCTGAGAGTTATTAGCTTTTTTTTTCTAGGGTCCCGGTTTGAAATACACTCGTTCCAAGCCCGGACATTTTCCAAAGTTTTCCAAAACTCACTTAGATTACTGCAAAAGGACCGCCTCATCGAAAGGGTCCTAGTTCCATAGAAGGCGCGTCGATCGGACGCATGGCCTTTAAGTTATTCACATTTATGTGAAACATGCCCCTTTCGTCGAGCCCAGTGGGCTGGTGGGTCATCCCATCCTGGTTCGGCATGTCCGACCTGACAGAGGGTTGGACCGGCCTGGTGAAGCGTGGCCTGGCCTGGTGGGGCACGCCTTGACCCGAAGGGCTTCAACCTGGTCTAGTGGGGCACAGACCGGCCCGGCGCGGAGTGGCGCGGCCCAGCGCGGCGCGGTGCGACCTGGCATAGTGCGGTGCGGCCTGGATGGTCGCGGCTCGGCCCGGTAGGCCGAGCAAAGCAGGGGGGGATTTTCCAGAACCGGCGGTGCTAAGTGGCACCAACCTCTTATTTGGCCGACCGAAGCCTGTCGGTCTTCCCGGCATGAGCGTCCCGCTGTTGCGTGCCGTGAACTCTCCGCCACGGCTCCTATGAGCACCGCAACTCCTTCCACCCAACCGGCTGACGAACATGATGGTTCTTCTTCCCAAGCATCCCACCATGTGCGGGCCGCGGTCCTCCACAGCTGGCACTGTTGGGTGCCGCGGTTCCTCCAACTAGCCCAGCTAGTGCCGGCCGAGCTGCCTGCGGTTGCGGGCCGCGGTTCTTCCGCACGTGGCCATAGCTTTTGTTCGCCACCGCCTCCGTTTGACACTGTCTCCCATTTCTCCCACCAAATTATTCATGAATCATCAGAGGGTGGTCATTTCGTGTTCATTTGGCCCACGCCCTCCGTGTTAGGCTGTATCATAAGGACAAAGACAAAAAAATAATCACAATAAAGAACCAGAACAATTTTAATCAATTAAAATTGAACATAATCCCCCTACCTTGATCAAATATTGTCAGTCGTAGTCATAGAAGAAAAATGTCGTGGTGGTCGGGCATCACGAATGACGGCATCGCGTAGAACAGATGTCGATATTGTGGATGTCGGGGTGTGTCTGAAGAAGAAGTGGTTCCTCTTCTCTAGTAACAGAGAAATAGGAAGTAAGTCACATCATCGTTCTTCTATGCGATCAGTTTTCTTCATCTAAGAAGTCTTCATTCAACATGGAAGGTTAAATCTCTATTTTAATTCTCCAAGGATTCCCACCACAATATTTTCCAAGACAAAAATATATTAAGGCTTCCCCAATTTTAATAGATATGCCATGCCATTTCAAATTTATTCAAAAGAATAAATTAATTAAGGGTGATCACTTAATTAATTTGATAAGGTTGGAACATTAACGAAGAGGGTGGAATGTGGAGAGGCTCCACCCAATTAAATGAGGGGGATTTGTAAAACAATTTAATCAAGGCGGTTTAATGGAGTTAAGGGGAGTTATGGGGAGATGAATGGTTAGGGATCATGTGGGCCCCACCTCAGAAATACCCTCTCATGAGAGGTTATGTTGTTTTGGGCCCCATCAATAACGTCCCCATGTAGGATTTAACTACCCAAGATAAATAAAATCGTTCACAACAATTTTATTTACATTTTTTTAGTAAACCCCAAAAATTAACTTTCAACTTGCATAAAACGAAACTGTAGTAAAGTTCCCCTTAAGCGAATACCGGTGTTGAAAATTCATTAGTGCCCTCAGATTATTATTTCACGAATCGGTTCAAATGATATAGAAACCCAAATGTATGATTAATGAATGTACCAGAAAAAACATCATAAATTGATTCCGGACACACCAAGCCTCAGAATTAAGTGCAGTCAGAAACCGAAGACATGTAAAACTCAAAAGTATTTAAGAAAAAATTTTCCATGAGATTTTTGAGTCTTTAAATTACTCCAAAAATCAGATATTTACATCCCCATAAAGCTACAACAAACTCTAGGTAAACAAAAGGGGGGTATTGAGCTTGTATCTGAGCCTCCCGCTCCCAAGTGCTCTCCTGGAGGTTCTCGTACCACCAGCGAATGTGCACCAGAGGAATAGACCATCCACGTAGGACCTGCTCCTGTCAATCCTCAATCTCTACCAGGATCTCCGTGAATGCCTCTCTGTCATCAATATCTAGCTCCCCATAATCAATGATGTGGGACAATTCGTGCACGTATCATCTTAGCTGAGATACGTGGAAGACGTCATGCACCTGGTGCAACTGAGGTGGAAGGGATAGGTTGTAAGCCACCATGCCTAATCTTCTAAGGATATGGAAACATGCAATGAAATGTAGAGATAGCTTTCCACGCTAACCAAATCTCTATAGACCTCGTTGAGGTTAGAACTGTAAGAAAATGCGGTCGCCATCCTCGAACTCAAGTGGTCTCCGTCTCCTGTCAGCATAGGAGTTCTGTCTGCTCTGTGCAATCTTCATCCGCTCCTGGATGATCTGCACCTTCTCCATTGTAGCCCGAACCATCTCTGGTCCTACAAGTGCTGACTCCCCTAGGTCACTCTAGCACAGAGGTGATCTACATGTTTGGATGTACAGTTCCTCGTAAGGTGCCATCGCATTGGAGGAGTGGTAGCTTTTGATGTACACAAACTCCACCAAGGGTATATGTTCCACGAAGCTATGACCAATGTCGAGGACACATGAACGGAGAATCTCTGCGAGAGTCTGAATGGTCCTCTCAGTCTGTCCATCAATCTGAGGATGAAAGGCAGTGCTCAAGTGAATTTTCTTTCCAAAAGCCTCCGGTAATCCCTTCCATAGATGGGAAGTGAATCGAGCATCTAGATCGGAAATGATAGACAATGGCACACCATGAGGTCGTACGATCACTTCAATGTAGAGGTGTCCCATTCTCTCTACCGAGCCCTGCTCTCTGATCGGTAGGAAGTGGTCCGACTTGGTGATTCGGTCTACGATCACCCAAATTGTGTCATGTCCTTTGGATGTACGTGTAAGCCTCATCAGAATATCCATGGATATTCCATCCCACTTCCACTCCTGAACCTATAAGGGCTAAACCAAGCCCGTTGGTACCTGGTGCTCCACCTTCACTTGCTGACAGTTGAGGCATCGTGAAATGAACTCTACTATAGCCTTCTTCATACCCAGCCAACAGTGCAGTCGTCTGAGGTCTTGATACATTTTCTCCACTCCTAGATGTACCGCTAGAGGGGAAGTGTGAAATTCCCTCAGCTCTTCCTCCTTCAGTGCAGCTGGTACCATAGTACTTCCCCTTAAGTGAATGACGTGCTCCCATCCTTCAGAAAATCCATCAGGTACTTGCCCTGTGGATATCTGAGCACGTTGCATCTCACATTCAACGTCCCCAAACTTTGCCTCTCTGACTCACTAAAGGAGGGGAGGAGTGTCTATGAGTGACTATAGAAAGGCTTCTCCATATCTATCCTCAAAAGATATGTGCAACGCATCTATCTTCTCTATTGACTCTCCTAGCAGTTGTATGCCCGATCTCTTACTGAGACCATCAGCTACAACGTTCCCCTTCCCAGGAGTATAGAATATCTCAAAGTCATAGTCTGGGAGGAATTTGAGCCATCGTTACTGTCTCAAGTTCATGTCCTTATGTGAGAAGATGTACCAGAGACTCTGGTTGTTAGAGTAGACTGTAAAGTGCTCGCCCATCAGATAGTTCTGCCATATCATCAAGGCGAAAAACACTGCTTCTAACTCCTGTTCGTGGGTAACATAGTTCTGCTCGTGTTGTCTCAACTGTCATGAAACAAACGCGATAAATGCTTGCTTATGTATCAGGACACACCCGAGTCCGGTCCTTTATGTGTCACAGTAAACTACGTACCCAATTCCCTCATTTACCAAACTCAAGATGGGCACACTGGTCAACCTCTACCTCAGCTCCTAAAAGCTCTACTGACATATATCTTACCACACGAAGGATTTCCACTTCTTCATCAAGGATGAAAGCGGTGCAGTAACTCTGGAGAAGTCTGGTACAAATCTCTGATAGTACCCAACTAGACCTAGGAAACTTGGCACCTCCGTCACGCTCTTGGGTGGCTCCCAATAAAGTAGTACCTTGATCTTTGCTGGATCCACTGCAAATCTAGCCTCTGAGATGAGATGTCCCAGAATGTCAACCTCTTGAATCTAGAACTGGCACTTCGAGAGCTTACCATAAGGCTGGTGCTCTCGGAGTGTATATAGTACAACCCACAATTGGTATGTGTGATCCTCCTTAGTGGTCGATTAAATCAATATGTTGTCGATGAAAACAATGACAAATTGATTGATTTAAGGCTGTAAGATCCTATTCATGAGACTCATAAATGCCGCTGGATCGTTGGTTACGCTAAAAGGCATAAACAAGAACTCATAGTGGCCATACCGACACCTGAAGGTCGTCTTCTGCACGTCCTCTTCTCAAACTCTAAGCTGGTGATAGTCTGACCTGAGCTCTATCTTCGAGAACCAACGTGCCCCCATGAGATGAACAAATAGGTCATCAATCCTCAGGAGTGGGTACTTGTTCCTCATGGTCACCTGATTCAGGTGACAGTAGTCGACACACTGTCACAATCTCCCATCCGCCTTCTTGGTGAACAAAATCGAAGAAGCCCAGGGTGAAACACTATGTCAGATAAATCTTTTCCCCTGCAAGTCCTCCAGCTGTACCTGCAGCTCACGAAGCTCGGCGGGAGCCTTATGATATGGTGGAGTAGATATTGGTGTTGTCCCATGATACAGGTCTATATAGAAGTCTACCTCTCTGTGAGGAGGTAGTCCCGGAATATTGTCTTGAAAAACGTCTTCATACTGATCCACCACAATGGGGAAACTCAGACTCTATACCTCAACCACTCCATGGATAAGACTAGCCAACTGATGTGTGATCACCTGCCCTCTTTTCTGCATAAGTCCATCCTGCGCTGCAAAGGCTCCCTTCTCTCTAGTGAAGGTAAAACTGGTCCCATCCATGCAGACACACCGCACTTTGTTCCTCATTCAGTCATACTGAGCATGAACTGTAGACAACTACTCCGTACCTGAGATGATGTCATTAGGCTCCGATGCCGCTACAAGAAGATCCCAGCTGAATATCTCGCCTCCTAGGGTTAGATCACACTATCGGCACCAGAGCATAATTTTCGAGTCTGCTCCCATAGGAGTCTCTAGCTATAAGGATCGAGCCAACGGCTCTGTCGGAATCTCCGAGCTCCGAACAAGGGTAGCGGCAATGAAAGAATGACTCGCACATGTGTCTATAAGTATTGTAGCGAGTGTAATGGCCAAAAGGGTCATTAATGGAAAATTCCTCCTGATCATATTAAATGTCTCCTTATAAAAAATGCTTTTATAAAATGTCAACTCCATTGGTTTTATGATAATACTTGTGACTGTTAATTTTATAGTCGTTTAACAGTGATCACATGATTAGTATAAATATAGGGCTTTAACAAATCCAATTTTAGTTAGACAATGGAAGCGATGGCCTCATTCAGTTGAATTTCCCTATATAAATCCCATTTATTGGAGCTCAGAAAAGAGGTGGTGTCCTTGGGCTTCGCTCTTGACCAAGCCCAATATGAGCTTGACCATGTCAAGCTTGAACACGACTGTCTACGGGATAAGTGGAAGTTTCCTGAAATTACCACTCGAGCGATGTTATCTGAGCCACCCCAAGAGTCTATCACCATCACAAACCTTACCCTTTGGTCTTATGCAGCTATTTTAAGGGGTTAAATAACTAATCTATAGTACTATGTTCATGTATATTATTTTTTTATACAATAATAAATATAATTTCTTGTCACTATTGAAACATTGTAAATAGTTTTTAAAGTACAAATGGTTTTTTTAGTTATTATTTAATTAAGAAATCTATTTTATTAAATTAAGGGATTTTTGAATTAAATAATATTTTAATAAAATATTATTATTATTATTATTAGATTAATTTTGTTATATATAAATGATCATGTAATTGTATGAATGAAATTATAATTTTTATTAATGTTTGAAATCCATTTCTGTCAAAACACGTGATTTTTTTATAAATGTCGGTTTTTATTTTAAAAGTGAAAATTAACATATTTAGAAAATTATTTTGATAAAATAAATTTTATTTTTTGAATCAGGACATCGAAATTATCCAACAGTGAATTTTTCATAATTTTCTCGAGACAGTCAAATTTTTGAGTAAAAATTAAATAACTTTTAAATATATAATGTGGTTTATGACATCATAATGACCCAATAGTGATGTCAAAAAATACTATAATCATTATGTTCGGCCAATATATGATTTACCACTAAAATAATGTGATTTTGGGTTTGTTTGGCTTACTTTTCAAATCATTAATGGACCCCTCAAGACTTATTAAACACCTTGTGTTTTTAAATTAATTTCCATGGGAGTGTGACTCACCTTTAGATACACAACCATAATATTTTAAGAAGTTTTGACCATGTCCTTATAAAATATTATTTTCCTCTTCCCTATTCCAAAAACCATGGGCAAAAACCATGGGATGGTTTTTGGTTTGGATTAATTTAATATATGGGGTCCCAAACCTAAATAATAAAGAATTCCCTCACCTTTCCCATATAAACCCACCCAAGCTCCCACTTCCTCCACAATAAAAGCATTTGGAGTTCTTCCAACCTCTGCCCTACTCTCTCTAGAATCCTTCCAAGGTGCCCCAAGATCCCATGAAACCTCTCACAAGCCTCTCTCTAGCCTTTGGAAGCACACTTTCAAGTAAGGGTTTTTTTCTTCCTTTCTCATTTTTGTCCAATTTTCTTTTAGATGTTTTTCCCTTTTAATTTCCCTTATGAATATTGGGGTATAGTTTCTCACCTCCCTCATACTGCCCTCTTTATTTTTGAATGATGGGAGACCCTTTCTCTCTCATTAAATGCCTCCCAAGTACACCCATTACTATGTCGAAATTCCGAAAGGAACTTCTCTCTCCTCTATTACATTCAAGTAATACTTTTGTATCATGAATCTAAATTCAATTAAAATTGATGGGACATGTATCTTTATGACCTTATTACTTTCCATTACATGTAAATATGATGAGGAACCCCTTACTCTCTCATCAACCATTTTTTATGAATTCTTATGTCAGGCCGTTACGCTGCCGAAATCGCACCGATTTTCTATGCCAATGTTATTGTGCAGCGAATACCATGCCCATTTCTCCATCAAGGGTATTCACCATTATGCAAATTTACATACTGATTGAAAAGTTTCATGTTTGAATTACACATTCCTTTATCATGGAATAAATGATTATGTTTTTTGAATCCATGTTTTATGATCCATGTGGCACACTTATGCATGAAATGAAATGTTTAAAAAGGGTGCGCCCTTATAGTGCTCCAATGCATTGTGTAAAGTATAGTATCATGATACGCCATGTGAAATTAGTGTTGAATCATGCTAATTCAAGTGAAACAATGGTTTAATCGTTCTTTATGTGCAATGAGGATTCACTCATGCTCCATGTGGAATGAGCCTTGACTTATGCTAATTCCATGTTAAGTGTTGTTGCCACATTTCCATGTTATGATTATCATGCTTTATCATGCCATTATGTTCATGTTTTTCTTATGCTCTATTGATATGCATATTTTCTAACTTTTATTTTTCTCCTCATGTTCTTCCATGTGTACTCCTTTACTGGGCTTTATAGCTCACCATTTTCTTATGCATGTCCTCAGGTTATCCCATGAAATGCTAAGTACGAAGGAATGTAGTGGCCATGTAATGGATGTTTTCAATAAAGATGATGTATTTAACGTTTTAATTTTATATGTAATGATATTAAGCCCCAAATACACTAAACCTCTTGATCTTCATTGTTGTATCCAGTGAAGTTTTATGTAATAAATCATGTTTAAGTTGTAATAAAAAGAAGGGATGTCATACTTGGTATCAAAGGATAGGTTTGGTTATTTTTGGGATTAGGATTAGCAAACCCTACTAAAGCCTTAGATACAAGTGTATGTTCAATAATAACGTCCCTATGTTTTGGTGAGTATTGAGTAATTGGGATATCAAGAAAATACATCCTTATCTAGATACGAGCAGGTAGAGGTGGCTCTGGCACATATGTATCCTATGGGTAACACCCGAAAACACCGCTTTGAGCTAGACTCGAACAAGAATGGGTGCATGGCAATGGGCCTTGCTGCACTCTTGGTTATGACACTCCCGGGGGATATTCTATGGAAATTTCAAAATCTTAGTATGAACCCTTATTAAGTGAAATAAAAAAAATGCCCCTAAGAATATATGTTAGAAAGTAGATCATGAAAAGCCTAGATTTCAGCCTGTAGACTAATGAGATAAGGAAATGAAAGTTTATTTATAAGTCATCAACTTTTCTATTCAGATTACCCTTTATGTGTTACCCCTAACATTCCTTTTATTCCAGCCAATGGCAAGTAATAGGAGGACTCGGGCTAACAACTGATGTGAAGATCAGTGTGATGACTGTACTAATGAGATGCCCAATCCTAGGGGAGCGGGAATCACGAACTTTGTCATGATTCTCTCTCAGCTAACTCAAGAATTGAATAGAATCACAGGTTAAGAGGAACGTCCAAACCCCCTAAGAAAGAAAACTTAGCTATCGAGAGCTTCATGAGACAAAGGCCTCCTAATTTTTGTGGATCATCTGATCCCACGATCGCTGAACAATGGATCAACTCCATTGAAATGATCTTCTCCATCCTTTAATGTTCTGAAAAACATAAGGTTCTACTGGCAGCTTATCATATAGAGGGTGAAGCTGATCAATGGTGGAAGTTGATCAAAAATATGAAGCCTGAGGAGGAGATCGAGGAGTTGGAATGGAAGGATTTATGGAAGATGTTTTTCAATAAATATTTTCTGCGCACCCTCCGGGTTAATATGGAAAGGGACTTCCTTTACCATAAGAAAAAAGACAAAGAATATATTAGAGCGTATGAGGAAAACATCAAAAGGCTTGCACGATATGCTCCTGGCTTTGTCGTTACCCCTGAATGCAAGGTTGGCCACTTCTTTGGTGGGCTGAAGCCAAGCTTGCAGAAAGAATTAGTGATCCGTGACTTCGACAGCTATTAGGAAATTGTTCGATGTGCCCTCATGGTCGAAATGTATATCGTAGAATCACAGGGGTGTCATGGGGATAATAAGCGTAAGGTGGAATTCAATGCTGGTGGGACGATGGATAAATCCAACAGTGCTAAGATTATCCAACACCCCATATGCCAAAAGTGCGGAAAGAAGTACCCTGGAAATTGTTTTAAGGGGACGAGGAAATTCTTCAGGTGTGGAAGAGAAGGGCACATAGCTGTTAACTGTTGGCAATAAGGACCTGCAGCTGTGATAGAGGAGGGGAATGCTCCGTTCGAACCTCAACGCGTTGTTCAATGCTACAAATGAAAAGAACCGGGTCATTTTTCAAATCAGTGCCCTAATCCAAGGGTTTTTAGAGACAACCAACAACCTCCATGGTATCAAGGAAGAGCTTCTACCATCACTTTTGCTGAAGTGAACCCCGAAAATGAAGTGGTTACAGGTACGCTAGTTATTCATTCAATAATAGCGAACATACTTTTTGATTCATGTTCTACTCATTCTTTTATATCTCTAATGTTTAGTAGAACAATCCTAGCACCACCACAAATCATGGAAGTGAAGATGTCGGTGAGTACGACAAATGGGGAAATCATTGCATCCCATGAATATAAGTCCTCCCCTATTATAATTTGTGGATTCAATTTCTTGGAAAACCTCATCATACTCCCTCTAGTGGAATTTGATGAAATTCATTGAATGGATTGGTTTCCCTTATATAGAGCCAACATAAATTGTAAGGTGAGGGAAATCACACTCTATATGGAGAATCGACCCCTGATTCTTTACAAGTGTAAGGAGGAAGATGAATCTCCTTTATCTCCATCATCTCAAGCATGGAAATTACTGCCTTATGAGCACGCGTAATTAGCTCAGATGATTGAGTCCAAGGGAGAAACCATCCTTGAAGAAATGCCTATTATGAAGGAATTCACTGAAGTGTTTCCCAAGGAACTGCCTGGTCTTCCTCCTAGAAGGGATGTTGAATTCTCAATTGAACTTAGACCTAGGGATTTACCAATATCCAAGACTCCATATAGAATGGCTGTTGTAGAGCTTGAAGAGATGAATAAACAACTACAATAGAATCTGGATAAAGGGTTTATATTCCCATGTGCTTCATCATGGGGTGCACCAGTCCTCTTTATCAAGAAGATGGATGGGTCAATGTGGCTTTGCATCGATTATCGTGAACTTAACAAAATCACGATAAAGGACAAGTATCTTCTCCCAAAAATTGATGACTTGTTCGATTAGCTGCGTGGAGCACAATTCTTCTCCAAGGTAGATTTGCGGGTAGGATATTATCAAGTAAGGGTGAAGAAGGAAGATGTCCCCAAGACTGCTTTTCGTAAAAGATACAAGCACTATGAATTCATATTAATGCCTTTTGGACTCACCAATGCTCCAGCAATCTTCACTGACAAGATGAATATAGTCTTTAGAGATTACCTGGAAATATTTTTGGTAGTCTTTATAGATGATATTTTAATATATTCAAAAACCAAGGAGGATCTTGAGGAGAATCTAAGAACTGTACTAGAGACATTGTGCAAGGAGAAGCTCTATGAAAAGTACAACATGTTCGAGTTTTGGTTGAAGGAGGTCCCATTCTTGGGCCATATCATCACAAGCCATGGGATATCTATGGATACCTCCAAAATAGATGCAATTGAGGGATGGCCGAGGCAAACATCGGTAACAGATATCCGTAGCTTCTTGGGGTTAGCTGGATATTATCGATGAATTGTGAGAAATTTCTCATGATTGTCCAGCCCTCTTACCAAGCTAACTCAAAAGAGAGTAAAGTTTTCTTAGAGTGATGAATGCGAAGAAAGCTTCAAGTAGTTGAAAAGGAGGCCTATCACTGCGGCCGTGATCACTTTACCCACAAGTGGGGATCTTTTTGTGGTATTCAGTTATTTTTAGAAGAATGAATTAGGATGTGTGCTAATTCAGAATGATAAAGTGATATCCTATGCCTCAAGGCAGTTCAAAATCCATGAGCAAAACTATGCAACGCATGATCTGGAGTTGGCGGTGGTGATCTTTGCCCTGAAAATCTAGTGGCATTATCTCTATAGAGAGAAATGTGAGATATATACTGACTACAAGAGTCTTAAATATATATTCACACAGAAAGAACTTAATATGCGCCAGAGAAGATGGATAGAGCTCATTAAAGATTATGACTATTCAATCCATTACCACCCTGGAATAGCGAACAAGGTGGAAGATGCCCAAAGTAGAAAGGATCTAGTGCTTCTATCAATGATGAGAATTGATAAGGATACAATCATCTTATAATTGATGAAGATAGACACGAGAATTGTAGAAAAGGGATCATCATCAATCCATTCACAAATGATTGCTCAACCGTGTCTTTTGGAAAGGTTAAAGGATGCTTAAAAGGATGATGTGGGAATTCAAGAAAAACTGTGAGCTATCGAAAAAGGGAAATCCGTGGAGGTTAATGTTAATGAAGAAGGAATAGTGTGGTTTTGGAAAAGACTATGTGTTATATCAAGTCTAGAGCTGAAGAAGGAACTTTTGGATGATGCACATAGTTCAAATTTCTCTATTCACCCAGGGAGCAAAAATATGTATCGGGATCTCCGAGAAAACTTTTGGTGGGATAATATGAAGAAGGAGATTTGTGTATATACATCAATGTTCCTAGTGTGTCAGCAAGTGAAGGCATATAGGCAGAAGTCTAAGGGTATGATGCAACCATTTCCCACACTAGAATGGAAATGGGAAAACATCTCCATGGACTTTTTCACCGAACTTCCGAGGACATCAAAAGGCAACAATGCAATATGGGTTGTTGTGGATCAACTTACAAATATTTCACACTTCATTGTGATTCGTGAGGATTTCTCATTGGATCCATTGGCACAGATATATATCAAAGAAGTGGTAAGGTTTCATGGAGTACCACTATCTATTGTGTCTGAACGAGATCCAAGATTCACCTCTATGTTTTGGAAGAGACTTCAATAAGCTTTGAATACTGAACTTAACTTTAGTACGGCCTATCATCCTCAAAATGATGGCCAATCTGAGCATACTATCCAAACACTTGATGATATGTTGATAGAGTGCTCAATGGGCTTTAAAAGAGTATTTGATCAACATCATCCTCTGGTTGAGTTCTCTTATAATAAAAGTTTCCGCTTGAGCATCTAAATGGCACCATATAAAGCTTTGTATGGGAAAAGGTGCAGAACACCAACATGTTGGGATGAGGTCGGTTAACATAAGCTGCATGGACCAGAAATGGTCGAGGAAATTGTGGGGAAGGTGAAAACCATTAGCAGCATATCAAGGTATCCCAGAGTCGACATAAGAGTTATGCAAATAATCATCAATGAGACCGTGAGTTTAAAGTTGGAGACTTGTTTTTTCTACACATATCTCTGTGGAAGAAGGTTATGAGGTTTAGAAAGAAAGGGAAGTTAAGTCTAAGGTACAGCGGCCCCTTTGCGATTCTTGATCGTGTCGGGGATGTGGCCTATCGAATAGCACTTCCACCTACTATGGCCAATGTACATGACGTCTTTCACTTATCCCTCTTAATGAAGTACATACTAGACCCTTCACATTTACTCTTTTCTGAGGTGGTACAATTGGAAGACGATATTTCTTATGAGGAGAAACCAGTGAAGATCTTATATCATAGAGAAAAAGTTCAAGGAAATATTACAATGCCCCTAGTCATGGTTTTGTGGAGAAACCACAAGTTTGAAGAAGCAGGTTGGGAATCAGAGGAAGTGATGAAGCTAAGTTACCCACATCTTTTTTATTGTGGGAAAAGGAAAATTTCGAGGATGAAATTTCCTAAGGGGGGAATATTGTGACGACCCAACGTTTCAATGATGGAAAATATTTCTTGATCTTCTTTAATGTCTCTTTATATAAAATGTTTTTTTAAAATGTCAACATCATTGGTTTTATGATAAGAATTTTGACCGTTACTTTTATAGCCGTTGAACAATGATCACATGATTAGTATAAATATAGGGCTTTAACACATCCAATTTTACTTAGAAAATGGAAGCGATGGCCTCATCCAGTAGAATTTCCCCATACAAAGCCCATTTATCAGAGCTCGGAATAGAGGTGGCTTCCTTGGGATTTTCTATTGACCAAGCCCAAGCTGAGCTTCATCATTTCATGCTCAAACGGGACCGTCTATGGGAGAAGTAGAAGTTGATATAAATTACCACTCTAGCGATGTTATCCGAGCCTCCCCTAGAGTCTATCAACATCGCACACCTTACCCTTAGGTCTTATGCACCTGTTTTAATGGGTTATGTAACTAATCGATAGTACTATGTTCATATACATTATTTTTTTATATAATAATGAATATAATTTCTTATCATTATTGATACATTGTAAATAGTTTTTAAAGTACAAATGATGTTTTGAGTTATTATTTAATTAAGAAACCTATTTTATTAAATTAAGGTATTTTTGAATTAAATAATATTTTAATAAATTATTATTATTATTATTAGATTAATTTTATTATATATAAATGATCTTGTAATTGTATTAATGCAATTATAATTTTTATTAAGGTTTGAAAGCCATTTTTGTCAAAACCCGTGAATTTTTGATAAATGTCATTTTTTATTTTAAAAGTGAAAATTAACATATATATAAAATTATTTAAATAAAATAAATGTTATTTTTGGAATCAGGTTGTCAAAATTATCAAACGGTGAATTTTTAATAATTTTCATAGACAGTCAAATTTTTGAGTAAAAATTAAATACTGTTTAAATATATAATGTGTTTTATGACATCATAATTACCCAATAGTGATGTGATAAAATACTATATTAATTATGATTGGAAAATATAAGCTTTACCATTAAAATAATGTGATTTTGGGTTTGTTTGTCTTACTTTTAAAATCATTAATGGACCCCTCAAGACTTATTAAACACATTGTATTTTTAAATTAATTTCCATGGGAGTTAGACTCACCTCCACATAAGAAAAACTAATATTTTAAGAATTTCGGACCTTGGCCTTATAAAATATTATTTTACTCTTCCCTGTCCAAAAACCATGGGCAAAAACCATGCAATGGTTTGTGGTTTGGATTAGTTTAATATAAGGGGCCCCAAACCTAAATAATAAAGAATTCTCTCACCTTTCCTATATAAACCCACCCAAGCTCCCACTTACTCCTCTCTCAAAGCCTTTGGATTTCGTCCAACCTCTTCCCTACTCTCTATAGAATCCTCCCAAGGTTCATCAAGCTCCCAATAATCCTCTCACAAGCCTCTCTCTAGCCATTGGAAGCACACTTTCAAGTAAGGGTTTTTTCTTCATTTCTCATTTATGTCCAATATTATTTAAGTTGTTTTACCAATTTAATTTTAATTATGAATATTGTGGTATGGTTTTTCACCTCCCTCATACTCCCCTATTTATTTTTGAATGATGGGAGACCCTTTCTCTCTCATTAAATGCCTCCCATGTACTCCCGTTAATATGCCGAAATTCTGAAAGGAACTTCTCTCTCCTCTTTTACATACAAGAAAACCTTTGTATCATGAATCTAAATTTCATTAATATTGTTTGGATATGTATCTTTATGACCTCATTACTGTCCATTACATGTAAATATGATGAGGAACCCCTTACTCTCTCATCAACCATTTTTAATGAATTCTTATGTCAGGCCGTTATGCTGCCGAAATCGCACCGATTTTCTATGCCAATGTCATTGTGTAGGGAATACCACGATCATTTATCCATCAAGGGTATTCACCTTTATTCACATTTACCTTTTGATTGAAGAGTTTCATGTATGAATTCCACATTCCTTTATCGTGGAATAAATTATTATGTTTTATGAATCCATGTTTTATGATCTATTTGGCACACATATGCATGAAATGAAATGTTTAAAAAGGGTTCCCCCTTATAGCGCTCCAATGCATTGGGTAAAGTATAGTATCATGATACGTCATGAGCAATGAGTGTTGACTCATGCTAATTCAAGAGAAAATATGGTTTACTAATGCTTTATGTGCAATGAGGATTTACTCATTCTCCATGTGCAATGAGCCTTGGTTCATGCTAATTTCATGTTAAGTGTTGTTGCCACATTTCTATGTTTTGATTATCATGCTTTATAACGCCTTTATGTTCATGTTTTTATTATTCTCTATTGGTATTCCTATTGTCTATCATTTATTGTACTCCTCATGTTCTTCCTTGTGTACTCCCTTACTGGGCTTTATTTCTCACCCTTTTCAAATGCATGTCCTCAGGTTATCCCATGCAATGCTACGTACGAAGGAATATAGTGGTCGAGTAAATGATGATTTCAATAAAGATGTTGTATTTCCTGTTTTATGTTTTTATGTAATGATCCTAATCCCCAAAGGCATTAATACTCCCAATCTTCTTTGTTGTATCAAGTGATGTTTTAGGTAATAAACCATGTTTATGTTGTAATAAAAAGTAGGGTTGTCATAGTGAGGGTGGAGTTGACACAAATTGTACCTCGAATCATCTCTGGTGCACCATGGTCATAGGCCTTGACTACCTGGAGCTGAGCCCGCCCCTGCTTGGGAGGTCCCTCTACAATCTACTGCTCGTCTGCATGGTGGGTTGGGCAGTCTCAAGCCATGTGACCCTGCCCGTCGCATTCATACCACTTCCTGCTCCTTGTATATCTGGCTCTGTTTCGGGTGCCCTGCACAACCATACCTGTATTCTAAGGTTTCTCTCCTGATGTCCTGGTCAGCTTGGACCTCTGCAACATCTATATAATGCTGGATGAAGAAGACTCAGCTATGTGTTTCCATGTAGTGTGTCTCGCTGATGGTGTCAGCATAGTGAGAAAGCTCTCCACAATAAGGGCTCCCTCCAGCACTCCCGCCTGCATTGGAATGCTGAGGGAGATCGTTGAAGCCCTGATCTTGTGCCTCTGTCCCTGCTCAATGGTGCAGGAACTGAAGAATGGGTCTCATACCATGTTCGTAGAGTATCACGAGAGGTCAGTAAACCTCACTGAGTACTGAGCTATTGTCATGTTGCCCTACCGCAGGTGAATTAACTCTTAAATCCGCACCGCACGATGTGTGGATGGAACAAAATACGAGCGGAAGAGACTCTTGTTATCTATCCAAAGTAGAGATGATTCTTCTTGCACCTGGATCATTAAGCTCCATCATCGAACTACTGTTGTGTGCAAGAGACTCGCACCAAGGATCAACATAAGGTCGGATGGTGTCCCTACCAATATGAAAACACTAACGACAGCCTCCAGCCAGTCCTCAACTGCCTGTTGGTCCGTCTCTCCACAGAACATGGTCGGCCTCAGTCACTGAAACTCATGAAACACACTCAAGTGGCGTGCACTCTATAACGTTGGAGATGGTAGTATAAGTGGCTCAGTGGGTAGTGGTAGTGCTAGTGCCTCCGTTGTGATGGGGCCCTGCACTGAGGCCTCGTCGATTAGTGGGATGCCATTTCGCATGGAACTCAGTACCCTAGTTGGATGCCTTCATGGGGCCATCCTAAAAAGAAATAGGTGCACCACAGTCAAAACAATATACCTGGTGAGCTGTCAGAAAGTAATCACAATGAAAACTTCTCAAAGGAAACACACATGCAATCAGTGTTTTCGTGCACATAGTCAGAAATTCGAGGTCAGGGTCATGGTGTATGGATACGTTGGCCGCCGGTCCAACACTGAACTCCATGTACTGAAACTCACACTCAATACTCTTAACAATATTGCTTCAATGAAAATAATGATCAGAGTCATGAGTTATGCGGTATAATGGATACCTCTGATACCAATTTTTCATAACCCAACTTTTAGGCCCATACCATGACTACCCCAAGCCCGCCTTCCATAAGCTAGGCGTTGGCGACTAGCACCAAAGGCTTAAATCCCTATGCTGGGAAGGAATTTCCTTTACGTAAGTAAACAAACACAATAGATTACACAACTGAAAAAAGCACTATGAAATACTGAATACAAAAGGTAGTGCTGAATGTAAAGGGGGTCAGCAATACAAGCCCAATAGTAAACTACAGTACAACAGAAAAGATAGTACAAGTGCAGTAAAGTAAAACAACAACCACTAAATCATCCCCCGGGAGTCCCACATGACTTGTGGGAATAGATGGCCTCCACAACACCTTGGTTATAGCCATCCGCTTTATGTAGGTCTCACCAAGTGGTCCACCTCCCAGTACCATCCAGCTCCACAAGCCACCACCTTGATCAGTGATGTTCGTCATCTGCATCCAAGACAACATAGTGCGGGCATAGCACATGCAGGGGTGAGTATATGATACTCAGTAGGGACCCTGAGACCCTCGACGTTCTCCCAGAATCCACGAAGGATAAACCACATAAGAAAGATACAATCACAAAGTATCAAACAACTCTACCTAGGTATATTACCATACATATACCGAAGTTATCAAACAAAGTCTGACTCCAACTCTCGAGGCCAAACACAACTCAGTCTACATAGGAAATCAAGTCAATAACACCAATGGTAATGATTGAATGTCAACACTCATCTCACACAGGTATATATATTTCATAAAGCGATATTGATGATTAGATGTAGTCACTGATACATCTATGCTATCAGAACCACATAGGATACTAGACCAGCTAAGCTGTTGGACCGACGTAGGATACTAGACCAGCTACTTAGTCAGACCAATGTAGGATACTATTACATATGTCAAAATGTCGGACCCACATAGGATATAAGAATAATATTCATCGCTATCGAACCCCCATAGGCCTCCAGTAAAATTTTGGTCATCATCAAACCCATAGAGGATTATAGTACGGTTGTCATCATCGTTGAACCCACAAAGGATTCTAGTATGGTAGTTGTCGTAGTCGCAGCCAGCTCTAGGGTTCCCGCACATAGCACCCTCGACATCGGGAGGGTCCTCTTGTCGAGCCAAGAGGTTGATACATCTACTATTACGAAGTATTGAGTTGATGTATCCCAAATTTTTGTCTCGTCAAATGGAACCCAACGCATCATACGACACGTCAATCTGATGCCCAGTTTGAGAATTATTATCTTTTCTGTTTCAGGGGCCCGGTTGGAAATACGTTCATTCCAAACCCGGACATTTTTCAAAGTTTTCCAAAACTCCCTTCGACTACTCCAAAAGGACCACCTCGTCATAAGGGTCCTAGTTCCATAGATGATGCGTCAATCAAACGCACGGTCCTTATGTTATTCATGTTTAAGTGAAACGGGCATGGCCCGTCAGGCCTAGTAGGTTGGTGGGTTGGCCCATCATGGTTCAGTGGGTCTGACTCAGCAGAGGGTCAGACCGGACCGGTGGGGCATGGCCTGGACCGAGGGGGCATGTCACGGTCCGGCGGGGCGCGGCCCGACACTGCCCGGCACGGCGCAGCCCAGCCCGGCATGGTGTGGCCTAGCCTACCTGGCCCCGGCTCGGCTTGGATGGCTGAGCAACTCAGCCAGAGATGCCAAGCAGTGTTAGGGTGGGGGGGTTCTCGAACCGGCGGTGCCAAGCGGCACCGCCCTTCTGTCCGACCGCCTGAAGTCAGGCGGTCTTCCAGGCATGAGCGGCCTGTGGTTACAGGCCCCAAACCCTCCGCCGAGGCTCCTATGAGTACCATGGCTCCATCGGCCGAACCGGTCGATGATCTGGCCGGTTATTCCACCCAAGTATT
Organism: Viscum album; assembly: GCA_963277665.1. Classification (NCBI taxonomy): domain Eukaryota; kingdom Viridiplantae; phylum Streptophyta; class Magnoliopsida; order Santalales; family Viscaceae; genus Viscum; species Viscum album. The sequence continues at coordinate 1,402,331,638 of OY728164.1, read as the reverse complement.
CCACCCTATGTGGGCCACAATCCACCATAGTGCGGATCCATGGGCGCTGATGTTCCTCCAACCTGGTCGGCTACGGCCGACCGGTTCTCCTTTGGCCGAGCAGCCCGCGGTTGCTGGTCGTGGTTCTTCCACATGCGGCCAGCGCCTTCGTTCGCTGCCGCCTCCATTCGTCACCGCCTCCTACTTCCACCACCAAATTATTCATTAAAAATTAGAGGTTCATCGGGCAGTGTTTGTTCGGCCCGCTCCCTCCACGTTAGGTTTTATCATAAGGACAAAGACAAACCTTGTTTCTCAACAAAGAGCAAGAATAATATTAATCAAATAAAATTGATCATAATCCCCTACCTCGATCAAGGCTTGTTCGTCATAGTTGTGGAAGACAAAGGTTATGGTGGTCCGGTGTCATGGATGACAACGTCGTGGAGAATAGACGTTGATACTGTTGACATCAGTGTGCTTCTGAAGAGGAAGTGGCATCTCCTATCTTGTCACGGAGAAAGGGGAAGTAAGTCATGTCGTGGTTCTTTGATGGAATCAGCATTCTTCATCGAAGAAGATGTCGTTCTTCATGGAAGGTTAAAGCTCTCTTTTAATTCACCAAGGATTCCCACCACAATATTTTCTAAGACAAATTTATATTAAGGCTTCCAATAATTTTAATAGATATGCCATGAAATTTCAAATTAATTCAAAGGAATAAATTAATTAAGGGTACTCAATTATTTAATTTGATAAGGTTGGAACAATAATGAAGAGGGATGAATGTAGAGAGCTCCACCTAATTAAATGAGGGTGAGTTGTAAAAAAAATTAAACAAGGGGGTTTAAGGTAGTTGAGGGGAGTTATGCGGAGATGAAAGGTTAGGACTAGTGTGGGCCCCACCTCACAAATATCCTCTCTTGAGAGGTTATGTGGGTTTGGGCCTCACCCATAACTTCCACATGTAGGATTTAACTACCCAAGATAAATAAAATTGTTTACAACAATTTTATTAAACTTTTTTAGTAAACCCCAAAAATTAACATTCATCCCGCATAAAACGTAACTACAGTAACAGACCCCTTATGAGAATATCGGTGCTTCGATTTCAATAGTGCCCTCATATTTCGATTCCGAGCAACGGTTCAAACGATAGAGAAACCCACATGTATATTTACATAATGTACTCAAACAAAACTTCAGAAATTGATTCCGGGCACACTGGGCCTTGGAATCATGTACTGTCAAAAACTACAGACTCGTAAAATTCCATAGTATTTTAGAAAAAATATTCCGTGAATTTTCCGGGTCATGAAAATTTATATCATGGTGGTGAAGATGGATCTAGTTTTTAGTGTTCCACTTCTTACAGGTGTTGATGGTGGTCAGTTTATGTTACTATCCATCTATCTTTGTGGATGTTTTATTTGATTGTTTGGTTCTTCCATTTTCATGTAGTACATTTGGTGGTGGTTAACATTTAAAACTTTGAATCCAAAAAATATTATACCATGTTTGGTTATGTTTATTAGTTATTCTGATGCTAATTATTTTTGGTTGTTTATGATTATTTTCAATGGTGAAATCAATTCCAAAGAATATTTTTTACACTTAAGTACTAGTTTACATTCTATGAAGATTGGGAATGATCTTCAGGCCTTGTCTATGACCAGGTCAGGTGTCATGTTTGATGGAATTAGATATTGGTTAATTACAAAATGTTATCATATTTTATTGTATGTAGCGGTTTGTGTGGCCCATGATTTGATTCAAGTGGAAGGATCTAGTCTTATTCAGGTTGGAGAAGCTGAATAATGTATTAGAAAGGATGAAGCGTAAGAGTTCATAAAAAATCCTCATTATTTTAGAGGAAGCACAAAACATCAAGAAGAAGAGGACTGGATAGGAATGATATACAGGATGTTCGTGTTTCATGATACACCTTAGGTAGTTTGAGTTAAATTTGATTTTTCATGTTTGATGGTCCCAATCGAAATTGGGGGGACTCATCAGTGTGATTTGGAAAGCACGAAATGATGGGTTTGAAATACATTAAATTCATCTTCAACAAGTAATATTTTCTTGATATTTTGGCATTCACTAGGTCTCCAGTGATTTTGTAACTTTTCTAGGGAGAAGGGTCCATAGTGGAATATGATAAATTCTTTTTAGAGCTTATTCAGTACACTCCAGAGATCATTTCCAATGATAACATGCAGGATCAGAAGATCGATATGGGGTTGTTTCCTAAAAGCTGATCTCAGATTTTCTTATTCAAGATTAAAAAATATGAATAGGTGGTTGATCATGCCATGATGTTTGAAATTTATCATGGAATCAAGTATGTTTTCCTTGGATCAGAATTAGTAGTTGGGTGTGTTAGTTATTCTAAGAAGAAGAAGGAGAAGTGGCTGAGTATGGGAAGAAGATATGTGGTTATTCAGGCCAATTTTCATGGATGTATTCATTTATATCCTCTCAGGTTGGATTGGTTTGGGTGAAATTCATATAGAAAGGAAGGGCACATGTGACCTACATGTTCATATCTACCCATAACATGTCACCAGTTCAGAGTTATGGTGAATATAAAGTGTTTTTTCACGGTTTAATTCACACAATAATGTGGTGTAGGATCTATAGAATTCAAAGGGATGTCACCCCTGTCATAACTAACCAAGACAATGGTTTCTCAATTCAAAGGTTGTGGTGGGTTGTTTTGATAATCTTATTAGTAGAATCAATACAGGATAGATACACTAGATATTGTTTGTTCATAGGATCAGGCTATGATAAGGCAAATTCATTTGGTGGATTGAGTTCTAATAGAATTTGATGAATGGATCATAGCAGTTCTCAATACTATACTTATTGAGTCATATTTAGTAATCATTCTATTTGAGACCGGTGACTTTGTTCATTTTATTTAATCCCATATTGTGGATGTGTTAATGTTACAAAATGAATATATGTTGTATTCTTTGTATTTGGTAACAATTCTTTGTAAGAAGTTAGAGAAGGGATCCAAGTGTTCATCTCATGCACTCACAATGTCTGGGGTCAATCTACAATGGGATTTTTTCTGGTTTTGGAAATTTTCCATTTTGACATTATTCTTGTTTTGGATTGGATTGTGAATTTTAATTTGCACATCAATTTCTATCAGTAGAGAGTACATTTTTTGGAATTTGATGGAGGTACCTAGGTTTTTTAGGTTGAATGTGATCCCTGATTTGGACATGCTTGACCTCCACCTCTAGAATTGGGAAATCATGTTTATCATATCTCTTCACTCACATTGGTTGACTATGATGGTGCCCTTAATTGTGGATTTCCTCCTGTAGTGGATGACTTTTGAGAGTTTTTTCTAGATTATTTATCTCATTTTCCCTCAGGGGCATGACATGGACTTCATTAATGACTTGGCACAAAGAACACAACCAATATCTCTTCCCTCTAACCATATATCCCCCACAGAGTTGAAGGAATTAATGTTTCATCCAGACGATTTGGAATCTAATGGATTCATTTGACCGAGTGTCTCAACTTAGGTATGCCTAGATCTATTTGTGAGAAAGACCGATAGATCTCTCTGGTTCTAAATTAAATCTCAGATGCTAAAGTAGGTAACAATAAAGAATAATTACCCTTTTCCCAATATTGATAGAATTTTCAATCCACATAAGGGGGATAAGTGGTTCTACATGATTGATTTTTGATCTATGTATCATCAATTTAGAGTTAGAGTGGGGGATGTTCTGAAAAATACCTTATGAATAAGGTACAACCATTTTGAGCACATAGTGATACCTTCTGGGTTTACGAATTCCCTAGAGGTATTTATGGATATTATGAAAAAGATATTCCACTAGTATCTTAGTTCCATTTCATGGTATTTGTGGATGAAATCCTAGTATATTATAGGAATGAGGAGGAGAGTGAGTGATTTAAGAATTGTGTTGGGAACCCTTCATATCGAACATATTTATGTTATGTTTTCTAAATATCCATTCTGAATCAGGCGGTAAAGTTTTTAGGACATGTAATCATGGAAGATGGGGTTTTATTGGACCTTTAGATGATTAATGTATGAATTTCAAGGGATCAAACAAATACGTTTTTAGAGATTATAATATTTTTGGGCCTATGCGGGTATTATTAGCGGTTTGCTCAAGATTTATTGTGATTTAATTATCAAGGACATCACTAACCTGGAAGGGGTTGAAGATTTAATGGAATCTACATTATCATGAATCCTTTTAGGATCTTAAGAGGTGGTTGACAGTAGTCTCTATTTTGATCGTGATGTAATTAGGATAGGGTTATGTAGTTTATTATTATTCTTTGGGTATGAGACTTGGGATGTGTTTTGATAACGGATGATCATGTGGGGGTATATAGTTCTCACCAACTATAACCACTATTAAAGAAATACACAACCAAAATTCTATATATATATATGGGGATGAGTGCCTTAAATAAATTGTTCTTTTTTTTGGGGAGAGTTATGGTTTATACATATTACAATATATTGGTTTATATTTTCTCCTAGATATATCTGAATTTGAGGAAACATTGTTAGGTTGGGAACCTTTATGGGATGACTATTTATATTGTCTACACTCCAAGTAATGTAAATGTGGCTGCATGTTCTTTGAGATAGATAGTGTCATTTCACACTTGGAATGTGTCTGGTGGTGAGTGGATGTTGATGGTTCTATTAACCTAGATTCATTTAGATACCATGGTCAACAATTTTGGTGGGTCCTCGGAAAATGTTTACCTGACACAATACCTTCCATAATTGATTTAGAGGGAGAAGCCTGGGCATGATTTATAACACCATTGTATGCAGTTCCTTATTTGGGGGCATGTTCTTTGTTAATGGTTATATCTCCTGAAGAAGTTTTGTGATTCAGGGGTTTATTCGTGATGCCTCTATCTTTATGGAAGGTATACATTCATGATAGTCTTAGTGGGCTCCTCATCCTCATACTAACATGATGTACTTTTATGTTCATCAATGTTCTAGTTGTTAGGATTGAGGTGACACATAGATGAATTTATTTCACGGTGTCATACATGTATTCATGTTAAAGATGATAGCCAAAGGATGACATGTTTGATCATCCACTACATATTCCTATATTTAAGTGGGATGATATATTCATGGAATTTATTATTATCACACCTCATAAACCCCAAAGGTGGAATTACATTTGAGAAGTGATACATCATCTAAAAAATCATCACATTTCATTCTAATCATGGATCTATCCAATGTGGATGAGTTTTTTTGGTCATCTGTTTAGATGGTTGTGAGTCATAATGGTGTACCATTGGAAATTGTGTTTGACAATGGACATCTAATTTACCTTGTTGTTTTAGTAAGGAATTTTGACTGTAAAGGGGTTATAGTTCAATTTGAGCATAACATTCCATCCATAAATGTATAGTCAGATAGAGCGGGTGAATCAGATAATGGAATACAAGCCCCAGGAATGTTTGTATGATTTTTGTTGATTACATGATCTACATTTGATGATTTCTGAGTTTGTCTATTAAAAAAGATAACATTCATTTATTTGGTTAGATCCCTTTGACGTAATTTATGGTCAAAATTGTCGATCTCATTTATCTTCGGATGTGGTGGGTGAGACTTTATTGATGGGATCAAGCCTTGTACAAGAGAAATCTAAAAAAAGTAAATATAGCCATGAAATTGTTATTTAAATCTTATATTCATCACACGCTAAATTCCTTTTATAGGTGTCGTGATTTGGTGTTATTATGTGTGGTCAAGTGTTCTTAGAGTTGGTATATCTCTTGGGTGATTGATGTTTGTGTATGAAAGTGAAGAAGACACTAACAAATGTCAGACCATTTGAGATTACTGATTTGGTTTTAAAATGGAATACATGTTTTATTTTCCCAAACATTTCACTTCAATTCCTGATGTATACCACATTTCCCAACAAAAAAGTACTATCTAGATGCATCCCAGGTGTCAAATTTGGAAGAGTTCGAATTAGAGGCTGACTTTTTCATGTTTGAGAGGCTAGTGCAGATTGTGGATTATCAGGAGAATGTGCATCAAGTAAAGTCAATTTAATTTTTTTAAGTTAATTGGACACATAATAGTGATATTCATGAGACTTGGGTAAATAATTCTTTGGTTAATAGAGAGTATCCATTTTTTATATCTGATCATGATTTAGGGTGACTTTCTAAGCAATAAAAGTTTTCATAGTGGGGAGAATTTTCAAATATGTTATGATTATTTGAGGTAATATTTGGTTCAATTTTATATTTTCATTAATCTATGGGTTTTACCTTGAATGTTTTTTTAAAGAATGATATTTTTGCCTTGATAGTAGGTGGAACACAATTGGCACACGGTTAGGGGAAACCATGTGCCCTCATCAAGGTAAGAGTTCATCCCAATGCCATTTTTTGGATAGAGGAGAACACATGGTTGGTGCTTGTTCTAGATGACCATCCAGGGAAACTGTGTGTCTTGTTCCTCATCTACAATGAGTGATACATGATTTACACATATTTTGGAAAATCATGCGGGCTAGCCACACCACATGTGCATGCAACTAAAATATTGTAATTTAAATTATCTTCCTCCACAGATTTAACATAACATCACATCTATTATACTATATTCAAGATATCCAGTCATGGGAGTCTCTTACAAGCCTTATTAGACTTATTAATCATAAATATATGTGTGGTTTCTATGTGGTAACTTCATAGAATGTTCATGTAAGCCTCATTTCTCCTGATTACTCCCTTAATCTAAGGTTACTCCTTATTTATGGATTTATTATTTTCTAGTGGGTAGTTTTAACTAAATATTGGTTGATATTTTATTTTATGGTGTAATAGTGATGTTTTTATTTTCAATCTAGCCTTTTTAGGATTTTTTGGGGGTACAGCTGTGATTTTTCACCAATGTTTAGAAGTTTCCAAGTGTAAGGTATGTGGATCCATGGTTTTACATTATTAGATTACTTTGATATCCATTATTGTTTACTTGAGTGGATTCTATGGAGAATTTCCTTGGTTTAATGTATTATTTGTAAGGTTTTTGAGATGCACATGTGATGAAAATTAGTTTTTGGAAGAAAAGTTGTTATGTATCATGTTTTTTTCACTGTGGTGTTTCTTTATTATTTTTATACCCTGTTTGGAAGGTGTGGAATTTCTTTTCAAATAGATTTAGAGTTGAAAATGTATTGAGAGATTATATTTCTACATGAATATGTTTTGTTTATTGTCGGGTTCTTTGTTTTCCACATTTAAATGTGTCTTTGAATTAAAAATGTAATGTGAATCATGTTATAAAGTGAATTCATTTGAGTTTTAATTTGAAGTGGAATTTCTCATGTTAATGGTTTTATTTCATATGCATTATTATTATTGTGTTTTAAAGTTTGATTCATAAAATATGAAAGTGTTGTGAAGTGTATTTCTAAATGTGTTTGGTTGGAATGTAAAATATGAGGTGGGTTTGTCTATATAAAATGGATTTTTCCATTTGGATCTTTGTCATTATAAAAAAGTGAAAATGTGAAAGGGGTGGTTTACATGGATTTTTATGTTTCATGGAACATGTATTTCAATGTAGTGATGTATTTTATTTTGGAAATTGAAATTGAGAATAATGGAGATCTTGGTATCTATGTAGGAGAACTAAAACTGGTACGTCAGTTGATTTGGATGTGGTCAAGGACAAATTCAACTCATTGGATTTGAAATTACAACACTAACAAAACATGGGATATGATTGGAGGCCATTATAACATGGGATGTGTTCCACTATAGTGGCTCCTAAATAAGAACACATTTGATATTAGATTATGATATGCACACCACTGGACCTTTGGATGGAATTCCCTCTAACATAAAATTCACAAGTAAACTATTGGAAGTTTACTTGGAGTATTTAGATCACTACGATATGAAGTTAATAATGGACCACTTGTGATAGTTACCTATATGAAATTTCCCATGGTTTTATCTAATGACATTATGATTATGATATTTGGTGGTTCCCATCGCTATATAGTAGAAATTATATACACCTTTATTTTAAGAATGATTATTTGTCAAAATTGTTTTATTAAAAAGTGTTTTTTATAACACTTTCCTAAAAATATTCTCATTTATATATTTAAAATATTTTCCATGAAATTTTCATGTTAATATTTCAAATAATTTAATTACATAGAATATTTTATTTTGGGTTCTATCCAAATATCTTTGGCTTATACCCTATATAAATATTTGGGTGAATCTTGACTTAGTTATATATGACTAAGGTGAAGGCAAGACTTATGATGGAGGTGATAGTGGATCTTATTGTTTGAGTTTCAATTTTTTTTAGGTGTTAAATGTGGTGGATAGAGGTTTATGTCCATTTTGTTTGAAGGATTTTTTTTTGTAATTTATTGGTTGCTTCAATTGTTTTTTAGTACTTTTGGTGGTGATTATTGTCATAAACATTAAATCATAAAATTATTGTACCTCAATTAGTTATGGTATTAAGTTACTATTATTCCTATTGTTTTTGGTTGTTTGTGATTATGTAAATGGGTGTAATCATTTACAAATAATATTATGGATAACCATTCACTACTTCCCATCCCATTGGGATCAGGAACACCCTTTGGCTATTTCTTGGACTCAGTTAGGATTTGGGTTGGATGGAACTCCGACTTAGTTCGTGATAGGTGTAAAGAAATATTTAATCATTACATAATATTCATGAAATCATAAATACAATATTATTTAATTATATATTCATAAATACTTATATCATTCATGTGGTGTGGTGGTGAAAAGATATCCACAATCCTTTTAATGTTGGTAGTTCAAATGTACAAACATAATTATTTCATCTTTAAGTGAAAAAAATAAAATTATATATTATCTTTTATGAATGATAACTTTTTCATTAATATCATAATTAGTTCATTTATATCACTAATGTTAATTTAATTGATTCTTGTTACATTCTATGTATATCAAAAGTGATAAAAAATCACATCATTTTGCGAGGCGGTATTCTACCTTACACATTAGTGGTATTATAGTTCTCCCTACATAATAGAAGGTAAAAATTTAATATATGATATAATTACATGATAGGTATACATATATTAAAATTTTAATAATTAAACTTCATATTCATCATTATTCTGAACCATAAATGGAGGAAATGAAAAAACAATCACTTGGGTTAGTGAGGTGGTAGTCTACCAGACACATGAATGATGATTTCACAACCCATTAGTTGGAAGTGGAGATTGTTTTAGGTCATAAACTTAAACTAAAAGAATATTAGTATATTTAATATAATAATTTTAATATTTATTTATGTTTTAATAAAAATTGAAGGAGGTGTAGGAATAAATAATATAAAAACTCTAGTCGAATAACATTACTTATTCTTCTTGTGTGCTTGTTAGGTTTACACGAGAGCCATCCTATGATATATTTTTTCCTAAATTTAGTATTACATGATGAGATTAGTTAATTTTCTTTATTATTTGGATAGTTTCATTTCAATCCCAATTTACTAAGAGATGTGTATACGTGATGGTAAGGAGATCCCTTTTATAATTTATGGATTGTATTTGTGTAAATACATAATACTATTAAATATTGGGAAGTAAATATCACCCTTAGTAGAATAAAATTAATAATTAAAGGTGTGTATGAATTATATTTTCTATAAATCACTTCATATTACAAAAAAACATATGTATTAAACATATTGTTCTTTGAATTCAATGTTTCTTTACTTTTACCCATTTGTTCATTCACTGCGATAACTAGTCTATTTAAACTAGGTAATTTATATTTTAATTATAAAATAAAATTACCATTAACATATAATTTATATTTATTTATTATAAATAGAAAAATTAATTTATCAAATAAATATAATATGTTTTTTGAAAAATAATTTTAACACAAGCGCATTAAATGTGAAAAACATCATTTTAACTTTAACAACAATAACAATGTCTATACTATTTAATCATAAATATTTTCACTTTAAAAGAAAAACAAAAAAATTTAAGGGAAATAATTTATTTTTTAAATAAATGAAATTCAATTGCCATTATATAATATTTAACTATATTTTAAAAGATTTAAGAAAATATCATTTTTTACAAAATAACATTATTGATAATTTTAACATTATTTATTTAATTTTAATTTAATAAATATAAGGCTAGTTATGGAATTAAAATATATTATGTTAAAACCTTTATAACATGATATATTAATTATGAAAAATAATATAATATAACAATTCATTCAATTTATGTTTCTTCAAATATTTTTAGTATCATTTATTTAATTTCTTTATTAATTAAATAATTACTAATTTTATGTTTCATAATAATTTAATGAAAATATTTCATCAGTAAATATAAAAAATAATTATAATTATGAAAAACATATTGATATTTTTAAATATTATTTATAACAAACAATATATGGTTTTTCCCTATCCCCAAGCTTTGCAGATATCAAAAGAAAAGGTATTTTTTTCTTTTTCAATAGTTAACTTATTATACATGTCAATTTAAATGATAAGTGTCCCAATCAATCAATAAAATAGATCAAAATTCTAAAAGGGCTGAAATATATACAGAAAATGTAGTTTGGACAAATTATTAGGTCATTTTAAAACTTATCTTCTATGTTTAACACCAAATAAACAGATTTTCACCTTAACCATGATAACTATTTTTTACAATATTCACTAAGTTAAACATATTAGATAATATAAAATATAGTTATTCAAAAATTTATATCCATTTGAAAAAATAAAATTCAAAATATTGGAATGTTTTAATTTAAAATAAATCTCGCAAATGTGATTGGAAGGGGTTTTTTAAGAGAAAACGATCAAACATTTACAAGGTTTTTTTATCACAATTCAATATTAAAGTGATTAAAAAGTCCTAAATTGAATTAATTAATATTAAAATGAACTAATTTTCTAAAATACCAACTAAAAAAATTATTTAACATTTTAAATAAATCAAATGAAAAGTTAGTTTTCAATTATATTTAAGTTTTTTCACAATACATCATAAAATCTAATTTTTTAAAAAATTAACAATATTAACTCTACCATGAAATTTATTTTATATTTCATAACTATTAATATTTTATCAAATATATTTTTAAAATTTGGTAAAATATAAATTTTAAATTATGTGTGCAAATGGACACTTAATCATCTTTTATAAATAATATTGTGTCCAGAATACATTTATTTTTTATATTAGATTATTCTAATATTGTTTCAAATAAATATATAACTATACTTTTAATAATTTTTTTATTTATAGTAATATATTACTATTACAATGTCTTGGTTCTCATTATCTATTAAATAATAACATTTTTATAACATCTCATGTTTTATTTAAACATGGTATTCCTTGTATTACATGTTAAACTAAATGTTGCATGTAACACAAGATGAACACATTGTTTCACATAACACTATCTATTGAAGATATTTATTTTTTTAAAAGAAAATTGTATCCTAAATCATTAGTGTGTTATATGTTCTTATATGACCAGTATTATATGTCACTTATGTTGTTGAATACAATGAAATTATTTTATTATTTCAGGGGGTTTGATTTATAGATGATGATATTACATATTCCAAGAGAACAAAAGATAATTGAGATTAGATAAGGATTATAATTAAGTAATAAAGTATGGATAAAATGGATGAAATATTTACCTTGTGTGTGTTTTGGCTACAAAAAGTTTCATTATTGGGTCACATTTTCTTAAGAGATTATATATCGTTGGATCCATGAATGGAAAATGTTTTTTAACATTGGTCCATAAAATAAACTATGATATAGAAACATTATTATACAACCTGAATATTACCTATAATTTTTTAATAATTTTTCATGGATATTTAATCCACTAACCATGTTAACATAGTGGGGAATTAAGTTTATTTGTATAGATAAATGTGGTGAAAATTCCAGTGATTATAAGAGAAGGCTTGTTACTACATCATTGATCACACTAACATTCTGTGGAGATGAGTTTTTGATTTATATTGTTTCATGAAATTAAATATTGGTAATTAAATATTTAAATAATTATATAGAGATAACTTAAACCACACACTAATTGAAGGTTCATGAGAAAAATTATCCAACTCATGATTTGGATTCAGTAGCCAAAATAATTTAGATTAATGAAATAGATGTATTATAATTTTTGAGAAATGTGTGATATATGTATTGATCATTAAATTTTAAAGTATACATTCACCTAGAGATATTTTTATATGAACCATAGAAATTGGTTAGTGTTGGTTAAATATTATGACTACTCAATAAATACCACTGTGAGAAAGTGAAGAAGGTTGATAATATCATGAAATATTATCTATGACGAGGATCATACAAGATTGATTATTTCTATATTTAAAATGCATGGATGTAGAAATAGTAAACAAAGGGTAGAAATATTATCTTTCTCAAACGAGTTTTAAACTATATATCAATGTCATAATTAATGAAGCACAATAGGAGGATATAGACCTACAGAAATAATTTGATAAATTTAAATGAGTTCATCTGTAATTTTGATGTAATGATATGGTTCATGAACTTATTATATATATCATAAATACAATAATGGTTGAAGGAGCTATTGGGATAATCTCATACCTGACCATTCTCGTTTAGTACTGTATGTCCAAAGATCTATAGGGATTATAGACAATCTAGTGGGATAACATGAAGAGATATATTATATATTTTGTTTCTTGATGTTTGTAATGTGAACAAGTTAAGGCTAAGAGTTGTAAGTTTAAGGGGATATTTTTACCATTACCCATACTAGAATGAAATTGAGAAAACCACACTTTTTATTTTTTTTATCGGACTCCCCAATACAACTAATGACCATAATTCTATTTGGGTTGTTTGTTATTTCCTTACAATGGTATCAAAATATATTGATATAAGGGAATATTTCTATATTGATTTTATTTCTAGGTTATATATTATGGAAGATAAAAGTTCTCATAGTGTACTATATTCTATTGTATTTGATCAAGATCTGAGGTATACCTAAAAGTCATGGGGATGTATTGAGTAAGCTCTAGATTAAGATATTTTTTCAGAACTACTTATTATCCTCATATAGATGTAATGTATGATAGGGCCACTAAAAAAGAGAGTATATGTTGAGATATTCTTCTCTATATTTAATGGGGGATTAGGTTCAATACCTACCTTTAATTGATATTTAATAAAATAATTTCATTCACTTAATCATTTAGATGGATCCTTATAAATCTATATATGAAATGATGTGTAGTACTCTAAAATAATAAGATTAATTTAGAGAAATAATGCTATTAGAACCCGATTCAGTTGAGGAAATGGAATATAATGTTTGATCTATTTAAAAAAGTATCAAGGAAGCTCAGATTTTACATAAGAGCAGTGATTAAAATCATCAATGATATTTGTAATTTGATTTTTGCGAGAAGGTATACCTTTGAAAATTTTTATGTTAAAAGGTGAAGTGATTTTGAAATAAAAGAAATATAATCCTTTGGTTTATCGGTCCCTTCCACATTCTAGATCATGTAGTGATTTTAGATTACCATTGGGTGATCCCATGAAACCTCCATTAAGTTAATATTGTGATCCGTGTATATATTTTTAATATATACATAATTAATCCATCACATTTAATCAATTAATAGGTTTTACAATTAAAGAATGATATTTATTATGAATAAAAACAATTGAAATCATGTATAATAGAGATAAAGTCATATGGAACATGATTACTCAATTGGTTAATTTAATTTAGAGGAATCATATATTCAAATAACTTATATGTGAACAAAAGGATATGATAATGCAAAGATATACCTAATTATTTGTATATGAGTGATGGAATTAGAAACGTAAAAATTATTTTTAATGGGATATAATGTAATATGCTTAGATATTTTATGTTTATCATTTTAGATAAACATGATGTATTCGATATCTTTCTTCAAAGACAACCCCAAGTATAAATAGACTAACATTCCTTAATTCTTTATAACCTAACCATTTAATTGGTAGGTATAAATATCAATAAAACAATTATTGAAAATATGTAATAATTTATTAAATATTTCAAATATATTGGTTCAATCGTATTAAATACGTATAAAATTTTCAGAAGTAATTTTATGCTTTAAAAAGTTATTTTCTCCAAAAATTGATTTTTTACATATTGTTTATGGATATTATAATTAATATAACAATTGTTTATAATTTTTTCAAGATAATTGACATAAATTTTTAATCAATGTGTTAATATTATGTTACTGGATTTTTATGTGTTTTTTAAAAAGGTTCAATTCTTTAGTGAATAATTAAAATAACGATTTTTATAAAAATGCTATTTTTTAAATAAGAAATTTTAATTTCAAATTATGTTTTTAGTTTTATATTAAAATTAAATAATTATTCCATAAATATATGTAATATAATTAATTTTTATTATTCTTGATTTTGGTATAAGTTCAATTTTTTGCTTAAAATAATGTTATTCAATGAAAAAATATTACCATGAAATTTTGTTTTTATCCTACTAAATTTAATTATTCTATAATAATTATTTGTTTTTAAGAAATTTAGTGTTTATGAATTATTATTAATTTATTAATTAAATCTATTTCATATCATTCATTAAACACAACACCTAGTTTTGTTTTTTTTAATGCAAGACCAAGATTCAACAAACCACTATATATCATTAATATTTTTGTTAAAACATGAACATTGTATCCTAGAAATTAAAAATATTTAAATTAATAGTATTAAATATTTTTAAAATTTTATATATATTTTTATACAATGAAAATTTTTTATTAAAAAAGTACTTAATGTTTTGTGATATTTTTTCTTTTGAAAATACTCATTTTTGAAAAAAGATGTTTTTAATTTAATCATGGGAAAAATAATAAATTTTTTTGGAAACAATTATATAATTAATATTATAAAAAAAATTTCATTTTAGAAATAATAATGTCAAAATTTTCTTCCTGTGTGTTTTTTGTAATTTTTTTAAATGGATTATTTTTTCAATTAATAATGAAAAATACTAGTTCTTATTGGAGACATCATTTTTTGTAGAATTCATAGTGATTGTATTTTTTAAATGTTTTTATAAGTAAAATTACATAAATTAAATATATATTAATTATATTTAGTTCATTGGAATCATTTTCATCTTGTTTTTTGTTATTTTATTTATCTTTTGTACATTTTTCTCCCTGAATACCGACTTTCTAATCATGTCTGTGAGATTAATGTTAAATTTTGTTTTGAAACATGTGTGGATTGAATTTATAATAATAGAAATAGTATTTGGAATCATTATAATTTTAATTATCTAATATGTTCAATTTAATTTTTCACCAAAATTAATGGTAATAAAATAAAAATCATTAACCACAGTTAAGGTGAAAATAGGATAACTAGTTGGTTAAAATAAATGGATAATGGTTAAAAATGAGCATAAGCATTTCCAAAAACAATTTTATGAAAATTTTTAAACATTATATTTTCTATTTTAATTAATGATACATTTTTAGCCTTATATCATGTCAAAAACATTAATACACTGTTTTCTTTTCAGAATATTAAAATTGTGCCACTCACGTCACTTATAAATACAATGTATCTCTCTACAAATGATAAAAATTTTGAATCCCTTTTGAACCAATATTTACCAAAAAAACTATCCCAATTCCATAATGACATCATATAATCCTTATTTTGTTCAAAAATCTAATCTAAGAATCCTTTTAGTGAAATCCATGAGAAGTTTCCATGATAAGAGTTAACACCACTTACTAGACATTTTTCTCAAATTCATCCTACAAATGATTCAGTTCATATGAAAACATGATGATGTTAGAAAATAAATACATTACACGAACTTATATTTTTTTATGTTCATTTAATGACCTCTAAAATAACACATTCCATAAAATGGGATAGAAAATCAATATTCATGTGCACAATAGACTAATGCTTTGCAAACTAATGTTATTTCTTTTCCATTCCCACCACTCAAAACATTATATAATTATGGATTTAATATTTTTATATTATTTTTTGGCATCATTATAATTACGGTATTATTATATCATATATACCTTTATAATTTCTATTCTATAGGTACACAATAATGTCGTTCGTTTGTATGTCGAATGAACACGTCATGATGGGATATGATTCATTCACGCTTACAAGAAAGGTAATAATGACAATTTAAATGAATATATGTAATAAATATGACATTAAAATTATTCTTAAGGATAATATATTATTTAAATTTCTTCTAATCAATTGATGGAATAGAAACATCATTCATGAAAACATGTAACAATCAATCTCTATGAAAAATGTAAATCATTTTCTCAGTCTAAAATATATATAATACTATATGTAAAAATATAGTGAATATATATGATATTTATATTTTGGTTAAAATTATTTTGATGATTCCACCATGATAAATTTAAGAGGACCAAAAATTTAAAATCATAATATTAACAATAAACAAATGATTTGTTTCCCAAAATGTGACATTAACAACGAATTGCTTATAAACATGTAATAAAAATTCAAAAATAAATAATATATGGTATGATATATATATTTATATATCGTTAATTTATTTATAATAATCTTATATTTTTTATGTAGGAGGTCATAACATATTAAAAGGAAGTCATGACTTAAGGTAAGGAATTTCTGCCTCACTATTACTTCTATGAGACACATACCATAATTTATACCTATTTATTTTATGTGGTGTATATACATAAAATTAATTTATTTTATTTTAGTTATATTATATATTATTGGGAATTAAATATCCATTTGAGTCTCAATCCTTCATGGGGATTACGTTTCAAAGAATATCAATGTGATAAACGATTTTTTTCTCAAACTACCTTTTCTATGAAATATATTATGATATAATACTATTTTATTTCATGAATTACATATAAAGATCCTTTAATATAAAAAATCCTTAATTTATTTTTTCTTATTATATTTTATGTTTTATTTAATGCAATATCTTCATCAATAATACAATTCATTGTTACCAAAGTGGTAAATATTTAATGATACAATGTAAATGTTTATTAAGATAGTTTAAGATTATGTTTTTTATGATATGATCTTATCATAAACCTCTCAATATTCTCATTAATATTATTATCCAATGAATATGGGATAATAAAAATTGTATTCTGTTCATTTTATTGAACCCCATAATTTCTAGTACATTACCATTTATTAATTCATATTAAGTATATAGAGGGATTGGGTTATTTTTATCGAGGTTTGGGATGTATTTGTAATGATTTTGAGGATTTTAATGCGGTTAAAGATTTTGAAACATTAATTAGGGACAATGAAACTCCTCTCTAAAACCATGAAACTGAAATAGTGGGAACTGAATAGGTTCATGGTTAGGTGCACAGTTTGGCCAAACCGTGCAGATGCCAATGAGGAACTTTTTAATGCTAGGAAGTGGGGAATATAACAGTTATCACAGAGTTATTATAAACATGTGATCCAATAATAAAAGGTGTGGTTCGATACATTGGATCATGCTTGGTTAATGAACGATTTTCCTAACCGTGTGCCCTAACTATTCAACATGAAGAAATATATCAAAAAAATTTGGATGTATTCAAATTTTCCTCCTAAACCACTCATTTTAAAATAACATCCTTCATGATGAATTAATTTTGATACCAAGGATTCGAAGACTATTCCATTCAATATGAATGATATTTATTGGAGTTTAAAAGTTCATTTAAGGTTGTATTAGTTCTCATGTTCTCATTCTTTATTATTTTACATAGATATCTTCTTATTCCTTATCATGGAATCATGGATCTATTTTTTTGGGATAGATCCATTCTATATGAAAATAATATTGACTTTATATGATTTATTTATTGAACGTAACTATGTCAAAGAATTATTTTTGGAGTTTCAAGATGGGTATTTGATGTTGTTGTGTCTTTCATCATTTTCACCTTGTTTGAAAGGTATGTGGATTCATTCTAGGTTCTTCTTGATTATGACATGATGTATTGATTTAAAATTGATTTTACTTATTAACATTGTTGTTAAAACCTTTGTGGGGCCTGAAAAAAACTGCACACTTGAATTGTGGATTTTTAAATCATGGGAATTGGATAAAGTTTTAGAATATCCAGGTTTATTATTATAATATAGAGATTTTAATAAATAATGTTTTTGATCATAGTGATGTATTTTTTGATAATATTTTTAATGGAAATTATGGTTTTACCAAAATGTATTGATATGATTATTGAATAAATTTAGGGAATTAGTTTATGGGTTTGATAATTCTCAAGATGTACCATTATTAGAGGGATGGAGTATGGATATAAACATCCACCGTCAATGGTAACACATTGCTTTTTTGTGGGGATGGGTGGGGTGGGGGGGGTTGGTTATATTTAGAAATTAAAATATTAATTAATAATTAAAAATTGTGAAAAGGATTAATGACTACGTTGATGTATTCCTTGAATTTTTTATAAGTTCTTTTTTTGATTTCGTTCACTATAAAAATATCTTGGTGGGACAAAAAATAATTTATATTTATTTTAAACTATTTTACAAAAATGTGATAACTATTTTTTTCTTAGGGGAAAGAGTTAGGAATTCATTTGGTAAATTCTATTTTTATCAATACTCAAAACCTACCTAGGAACTATAATTCATTTGTAGATGTTATTTATCGAGAAATAGGTAAAGGAAAGGTATCCCAGTTCTTTAGTGATCCTTCTTGATACATTGTGTAAGGATTTTTGTTTTAGAGCTCGATGTTATTTTATAGTTGCTGGTTAGTGTCTCTAGTGTCTTTGGGTTTTGTTTTCTATTGGTGATTTGATTATGTCACTTTTAGTCTACTAGTACAGTGATGTTTTCTTTTATTTTTGGTTTTCTATTGGCATTAATTTCATACAATCACACATGTTTTATAGGTGTTAAAAAAATGGTCATCATTGATTGATTTTTTTTCTTAAAATGAAAAATCATTACTTAGTTTTTCCTGAGGAACATAGAATTTATTTCTAGACTTTAGTGTATCGATAATGTCTCCTAAGTCCAGTAGCACACCATCAATTCTCAAGCCAAAGAGGAGGGGTGGGAGGATACATATGGTATTAGTTTGTGTGATCCTTTATATGGAATTAATTTTAGTATGTATCTTGGGATGGTTTTAAGGAGTATGATTTTTAAAACATGTAATATAGATATAAAGAAGGTATAACTATCCAATTTATTCATATATTCATGTTTCCTGGGTGTTTGTGTAAATGAGTGTTTTGATACACTTCTATAAGTATTAGTCCCAATGTATTAGGTTTTTAATATGAGAAGAGAATGCCATGAATTGATAGAAATAGATTCCCACTAGGAGTGAATTATTCATTTTTAGTAATTATTTATGATTTGGTGAAGAAGTGTTTATTTTTTGAACTAGTTAAAAATTGTTTTATTTTCAAAAGGAACTTGTGGAATATTCACTATGGTTTGAATGAGGAAATTATTGAAATATGAAAATACTTTTTTGTGATATGTATAATGAGTTAAATTTGAAATTGACAATCTTTTAGTTTCTATATATTGAGATTAAATAGAGTTAGTTTTGGATATGAAGAATGGAATTGTATAGGTTTCAATGAAACCAGCTGAAAGAGTCTACTATGAATTTGGTTTCACATGAGCCATAATTGAAAAATTATTTCATTGATAGTATTTAATGAAATTTATATGTTGTGGATAGAGGGAATGGAACTGATGAATTATGGAATTTGGATAATTGTATTTAGTTCTAAAAGTATAATCCTACCATATTTTATGGTAATTTAGAGATGGAAAGAGTTGAAATGTGAAAAATAAGACGAATCGAATCTTATATTTCCTTTAATCACCAGCCGTGTTGATGGTGCAGTTTGAAATATATATGATGTAAGATTATTCTTGACAATGGAGGTATTTCATAATCTTTGTGAAATCGGAGAAAGGTCTTACATTGGAGGATCTCAATGAATTGTTTAAAAAATTATTCAGTCCTCATACTTTTTCAAATTCAAAGAACAACATACTTATTTAGTTTGAAGTAAGATAACCCCACAATGAATAATTATATAGATAAATTTATGAGTTTTTTCCTCTTTAGTTCATAATTTCTAGAAGTACATCACTGAAAGCCTGCTTTTTTTAATCATAGTTGATGGAATGTACTTCCTTAATGATTTACATGATTTTTATATCAAATTATATAGAGTTGGTAAATATACCAATAGTGGTAAAAATGGATATATCAAGAAAGAAAGTTGGAGGAATCATGTAGATACTTATGGGAATTGGTGGGAACTCTATTATTGGGAATAAAGGGAAGAGGGACACTATTATTGTCACGACCCCCTCCCCACAAAGTGTACCCCTCCTGGGTCAGCAATGTGAAAAGGGAGATAATGACCCCCGAGTCCCGCCTCCAGTAGGCCCCGGGTTGGCGACTAGCACCGAGGGTATAATACACACACAAATGGGAGGCATTACCCTCTAAGAGAACACATGCAGAAGAGAGAGATAGAATAGAATCCAACCAACTCCAACTCATAACTGAAATGTGAAAGAAACCCAAGTACATATATGAAATGTCATGCAAAAGTACTACAACTGAAAGGGGAAACTAAAAGTACCCAAAAGAAAGTAAAACGACAGCGACCACAAGCCCGAACAGCTCCTCCTCCAACCGCAAGCTAGTAGTAACCAGCTTGATCTCCAACCTGCTCCAAGTGACCTGAAAAACAGTTTATATGTACATAGGGTGAGTATAACAGTATACTCAGTAGGATCCTCCCCAAGACTCTCGTGCAAAAGTAAAGAAAGCATGCTAAAGCCCAGTGAACAACAAGTGAAACTAACTCGTCACCTAAACAGGTATACTATGTTCCCAACCTCACCATGGCTACTCTCACCAAGTAACACATACAAGAATATAGCATATAGTAAAGAATGTCAAGGGTACCCCGCTACTACTTCCCCACTGGTTTGCCACTTTTCCCCAACGATATACGTCCTGTGCATCTCTCTCCAAAGGCTTGCCCGTATCAACATGGGTCAAGCTCCACAATCTGCACCACGTGCACCACATAGGCTTGCCCGCAGACACCTGGACTAAGCTCCACACAATCCTCACAACCAAAAGTAACCAGGTAGTTTCCGGGAGCCACCACAGCTCGCATAACGTGTATCATACGTCGGGTATTATACCTGAAGCCATTACAGCCCATACACCGAGTAAGGATCCTCAAGCCATCACAGCCTATACACGTTACACCTATAGTAGTCCATAGGATACTATATCCATAATATATGTGTGTGAAATAACCACAAGCCATTACAGCCCTCTACACACATATATGGGTAAAACTAACCATTGTGCCTACCAGCACTAGATCTACCAAGAGAAGAGAGCGGGGCCAAAGGGGGTAGTCAGCCATTCATCCTCCCATCAGAATGTTGGGGAAAACACCCCCCCAGGGCTCAGAATCCCTGGGGTTTCAGTTGCCCTTACCGACAGGGTGGAGTAGCGTATAGAAACACAAAAAGTACAGAATATATAAGTAACTCACATCCACACTATGGGCATTACCTAGTCATAGATACAACTGCAGCTAACGTCTCTCAGACTCCAGGCTGCTACTTCTAAGACTAGGTATCCTATAAGAACACAACCAATTGAAGAGCTTTATTAGATTACTCCATTCTCATTTATCAGTTCCGCTGTACATTAGTTAATTCTTTAAGCATTAATTAAGATTGAACAATTCCCCATTTAACTGAAATTGCATCACTTTCAATACAACTGCTCCTTTTTAAGATTCACATCACCTTTAAATTCTAGCATCTCCATCCCCGTGGATTTTCACCATTTAATCAAACATTCAATACAGAAATACTTTTCCACATTCCCAGGCATTCTAGAAAAACATCCTATGCTTCTAAACACAAAGGAGGCTCAACACGGTGAGTAGATATACTACCCGTCGAGTCTTTGCCGCCTATAGAAAGAGCATAGACCCATCCTCCATCGAGAGGCTAAACACGGAAAGCACATTGCATACCCCGCGTGTCTTCGCCTCCTTCAAAATGAGGGTAAGCAAGACCAGCTGCCTTGAGCAGTGGGGAAAAGCAAAGCAGATTAACATTCAAGAAAACCACAAGCAACCAGCAACCACATCCGTCCCATTCCATCACCCCCGGTGTCCTCCCTGACACCCATATGCATAAACCGATGCATCTCGCCACACTAGGCATCATCCGCTTCCACAACTATAAGGCCTCCATGCCTCCACATATCACAACAACCATCCAGGCTCACATCACAGCACAAGCAGCAGGAAAACAAACATCACAAAATGGGCTCTCGGCCCTTTAACAAACAAGAGGGTAACTCAGAACCCTTTTTGAAATTCCCACATAATCTGTTCTCTAAACCATATTGAATTAACAGATTTGTTATTTGTAGGTTCCAAACATGGATACCTAATCAGTAAGCTATCACAATTAAATAACCATTCTTACTTCCCTAATTTGATTATCCTCAAATTAGAACAACCACAACAACGCCAACAACCAGATTAATTTACATGCCTCTTTATCTTTAGCCAATTAATCAACAATTAATTCCGGCTTTACGTTCATTATCAATTTCAATCATGAACGAACAATAAATCAAATAAAACATAGATATCACTATATCTAGGAAAACATGAGGCAAACCGTTATCACGGTATAAAGCAACAGCATGCGATCAACCAATTCTTTTAATCCGGTTCAAGTATTTAATTAGGTCAATTTCATTGTGATCCAAAGGAATAAATCATGCTAATTCTACGATTGCACATATATAATTAGAGAAGCCATGAATCCCCTACCCGAAGAGTTCTTGACATCCCTATCCACACAGCAGGTCACGATCCTCCCCTCGCGACAACTTATGTGGAAGAAAGATCGACACAGCTTGGTTGCATCCAACAGAGCGGAACTGATCCTAGGAGTAAAGGTTGATTGTGAAACTCCTACGGGAAGTATTGAAAGGTTCTAGTGCCTCTTAATCGAGAACAAAGGGAAAGAACCAGGAAGAATGATATCTCGTCCCTTTTTAAGATTTAACGAGGTGACAGTTTAAGATCCGGTTAATTCTCCATTAAAAACGGATCGCATTAACCCACGCGGTTTGACCACGTAAAACATTCCAAGACTTAGGAATAATTAATATAGGATTTATGGAATTTGAATCGGCCTTAAGAGCCCTTAAAATAAGGCTTTAAATGTATTTTACGTCAAAGGAAACGTCAAAAGGGGCAAAATTGTAGGAGTCTGGAAACACTGTTCACCCACCGTTACTGTACATGAAACTGATCTGTCTCACCGATCTGTCTCACCGATCTGTCTCACCGATCTGTCTCACCGATCTGTCTCACCGATCTGTCTCACCGATCTGTCTCACCGATCTGTCTCACCGATCTGTCTCACCGATCTGTCTCACCGATCTGTCTCACCGATCTGTCTCACCGATCTGTCTCACCGATCTGTCTCACCGATCTGTCTCACCGATCTGTGAAACTGATCTGTGTAACCGATCTGTGAAACTGATCTGTCTCACCGATCTGTGAAACTGATCTGTCTCACCGATCTGTGAAACTGATCTGTCTCACCGATCTGTCTCACCGATCTGTCTCACCGATCTGTCTCACCGATCTGTCTCACCGATCTGTCTCACCGATCTGTCTCACCGATCTGTGAAACTGATCTGTGTAACCAATCTGTGACACTGATCTGTCTCACCGATCTGTGAAACTGATCTGTCTCACCGATCTGTGAAACTGATCTGTCTCACCGATCTCTGAAACTGATCTGTCTCACCGATCTGTGAAACTGATCTGTCTCACCGATCTGTGAAACTGATCTGTCTCACCGATCTGTGACACTGATCTGTCTCACCGATCTGTGAAACTGATCTGTCTCACCGATCCGTGAAACTGATCTGTCTCACTAATCTGTTACTGTTCATAAAACTGGAAACACTGTTCACAGAACTAGAAAATTGGCAAAGTGTTGGGGATAAGTCCCCTTGACCTCCCGGAACACCTCCAACACCAACATTTCACAAAGTAATGGACCAGAGAGGTCCGGGCCATTACATTAGATACCTCTCAAAACATTCTCGTCCTCGAGAATTAAAAACCAACCCAGAAGAAAAGAGGGGTCCGAACAACCACCCCATAAGATACCTCTCAGGGGAAACCCACCATGAGTTGTTCGAAAGCTGGAACAAAACTATGACATCCGGGAACAAACAATCCATACCCAAACAATTCATTCACAACATCACATCAAAGGTACATAAATAAAACATGAAAGGTCCAACCACAGAGAAAACATCATTACATGAAAGGAGTTAAACATTAAACAACTCTGGGTACTGAGCACGTATCTGTGACCCACGCTCCCAGGTACTCTCCTCCATGCCACCGTGTCGCCACAAGACACGAACTAAAGGAATAGAACGCCCACGCAACACCTTCTCCTTGTGGTCTTGGATCTCCATAGGTCGCTCCTCGAAGGTTGCATCATCATCAATATCGATCTCTCCCCAATCGATAACATGAGATTCATCATGAAGAAAATGACGGAGCTGTGATACATGAAAAACATCATGTATCTGACTCATCCGAGGGGGAAGTGCTACTCGATATGCCACAGCTCCAACACGAGCTAACACCTCGAAAGGCCCAACAAAACGGGGAGAAAGATTACTTCCGCGACCAAACCATCGCTACCCACGACGGGGAGTCACCTTCAGAAACACATGATCCCCAACATTAAACTCTAAGGGTCTCCTTCTTTGATCCGCATAAGATTTCTGACGATCTTGTGCTGTCTTCATCCTCTCACGAATCACTTGAACCATCCCCGTCGTATTCTGCACTAGTTCTGGTCCGAGAATTGCTGACTCTCCAACCCCAGCCCAGCACAACGGAGAACGGCATGGCCGGCCATACAAGGCTTCAAACGGCGCCATGCCGATGGTAGAGTGAAAACTATTATTGTAAGCGAACTCTACCAAAGGTATGTGTTTCACCCATGAACCTCCAAAATCAAGAACACAAGAGCGCAACATGTCTTCAAGAGTTTGGATGGTTCGCTCTGTTTGACCATCCGTTTGAGGATGAAAAACAGTGCTAAGGCATAGTTGAGAGCCAAAGGAATGCTGGAGACCTCTCCACACCATCGAGGTAAAACGAGGGTCTCGATCAGAAATGATCGTCTTAGGAACTCCGTGAAGCCTCACCACCTCCTCCAGATACTGCCTCGACAAAACCTCCAATGAGCTCGACTCCTTGATTGCTATGAAGTGGGCCGATTTAGTTAAACGATCCACTACCACCCATATAGCATCATGTCCTCCCGGAGCTCGCGGTAAACCTGTAACAAAGTCCATTGAGATGTCCTCCCACTTCCACTGAGGAATCTCTAAGTGCTGGAGAAGACCACCAGGAACACGGTGTTCGACCTTCACCTTCTGGCAGACTAAACATCGAGACACACATTCTACAACTGAACGCTTCAGCCCATGCCACCAAAACTGACTCCTCAAGGATCGATACATCTTCGTCACACCAGGATGTACAGCTAAGGGCGAGCTATGGAACTCTCGGAGAACCGTCTCGCGCATCGCCAAGGGAACAAAAAGCCTGTCATGATAAAACACTCGGTGTTGTTCATCCTCTGACCAACCATCAGGGGCCTCCCCACAAACAACTCTGTCTCTTAAAACTTCCACCTCTAGATCACCCAACTGAGACTCTTCCACCTTTTGCATCAGGGATGACTGCACCGTCATCTGGAAAAGACAACCTCTTCCTCCAACTTCTCCCATATCAAGATGCAAAGCTGCTAGCTCTTCCATACCTCTCCAGGAATCACCAGATTCACGCACAACATCATTACGTGACTTTCGGCTCAGTGCATCAGCAACAACATTTCCCTTCCCAGGTGTATACGATATTTCGAAGTCGTATTCCTGCAAGAACTCCATCCACTGACGCTGCCGCAAGTTCAAATCCCGCTGAGAGAAAACATACCTCAAACTCTTATGATCGGTGAAAACCACAAAGCGCTCTCCAATGAGGTAATGTCTCCACAACTTACGCGCAAACACCACGGCTGCCAAATCAAGATCATGGGTGGCATAGTTGCGTTCATGGGGACGCAACTGCCAAGACCCATAAGAAACAACTGACCTCTGCTGCATGAGAACACAGCCTAGCCCCAGATGTGAAGCATCACAGAAAACATCAAACTGGACTCCCTCCGTTGGAAGACAAAGGACTGGAGCACTTACCAACTTCTCCTTTAGATACTCGAAAGCTGTCTGACACTGATCAGTCCATATGAACGCTTGATCCTTCCTGGTCAAAGCTGTCAGAGGAGTCGCAACTCGGGAGAAATTAGCCACAAACCTCCTATAATAGCCTGCGAGACCAAGGAAACTTCGCACCTCTGACACGGTCTTGGGGGCTGTCCAAGACACCACTGCTTCTATCTTCGAAGGATCCAAAGCTACTCCCTGTTGGGACACAACATGTCCCAAGAAACGAACTTCTTGAGCCCAGAACTCACACTTGGACAACTTCCCAAACAACCGATGTTGGCGAAGAACTCCCAAAACAGCTCGTAGATGTTCTGCATGCTCTTCTTCAGATGTGGAGTACACAAGGATGTCGTCAATGAAAACCACAACAAACTTGTCCAAGAATTCACGGAACACAGCATTCATCAACCCCATGAAAACAGCTGGAGCATTTGTCACGCCGAATGGCATTACAACAAACTCATAATGCCCATGACGACAGCGGAAAGCAGTCTTCGGGATATCCTCATCCTTTACACGCATCTGATGATATCCTGACCGCAAGTCGATCTTTGAAAACCAACTTGCACCCTTCAGTTGATTGAATAGGTCATCAATCCGCGGGAGAGGATAACGGTTCTTTATTGTCACTTTGTTTAAGCGACGATAATCGACGCACAACCGCAAATTGCCATCAGCCTTTTTCACGAACAAGACTGGTGCACCCCACGGTGACACACTTGGCCGAACAAAACCACACTGCAATAGACCATCGAGCTGAATACGTAGCTCCCGTAACTCAGAAGGGGCCATCCTATATGGAGACATAGAGATGGGAGACGCTCCTGGCTGTAGCTCGATCCCAAACTCGATCTTCCATCGAGGGGGTAAGGATACAACCTCTTCTGGAAAGACATCAGGGTACTCTTCTACGACCCTAGGAAACGCCAGCTGTTGAACCTCTGAAGAACTCAGCATCATCCCAGCCATCATGGATGATAAGGATGAAACTCGTCTATGACTCATCCGAGGATCTCTCTCACCAACAAACACTACTTCCTCTCCATCTTCATCATAGAAAACGACCTTCTTCCTGTAGCAATCCACAATAGCCTGCACCGAATACAACCAATCCATGCCGAGGATGACATCATATGGTTGTATTCGTAAACATAGGAAATCTTCCCAAGAGCGGTGCTTCCCCAACACTAGCTCACAGTCTCTACATACTTAAACAAGCTAGCTCGACCTCCAACTGGCGTAGTCAACGCCAAGGGCACTGGAAGCCTCTCTACCTCATGTCCCAAAGCATGGACAAGGGTAGGGGATATAAAGGAGTGTGTCGCTCCTGAATCAAACAAGGCATACACTAAGGTAGAAAACAAGCAAAGGGTACCTCAGACGACGTCTGGCTCGCCTGGAGCTGGCAACGCTAGAGCATGAAGCTGACCACGACCACCTCCACGGCCTCTCTGACCTTGATGACGACCACCACCACGGCCGCGCTCTGCTCTCTGAGGACGGGGAGCGTCATGGGGTTGTCCTCTGCCTGCTCCATCTACCCTCTGGTGATCTAAAGCTGGTGCAACCTGTTGCTGCTGCCTCGGCTGGAACTTCCTCAACGGAGGAACCTGGAGTGGAGCGCCTGGTGCACGATGACTGCTCTGAAAAGTTGGGCACTCCCGCTGCTGATGACCACGTCCACCACAAGAAAAACAAGCGCCTGATCCCTTGGCATAGGTCTGAGAGTTGGTACCTCCGGAGAAATGAGATGGGAAGGGCCGGGACCTACTCCCAGGTGAACGGAAACTCTTCTGTCCTGAAAACCGGGAACCCCGGACCACAGCTCTGCTTCTTGAGGAATCATGACGATTCCCCTCTAGTGACGATCCGGTCCTAGCCAAAGTCCTCTCAACAACCTCTGCCCTCGCCAGCACCTCAAGATATGTCTTCAGCATAAATGGGGTGACCTGGCGCTGGATCTCTGGATGCAAAGCCTCCTCGAAATGCCTCGCCCTGGCCTCATCATCTGTTAACAGGTCTGAAGCATATCGTAGAAGGTTCCTGAAACGGATTCCAAACTCCCGAACACTGGAGCTCCCCTGTCGAAGGGTAAGAAGCTCCTGGCGACTGGATTCCTTCGCAGTCGATGAAAGAAACTCGACTCTAAAC
Organism: Viscum album; assembly: GCA_963277665.1. Lineage (NCBI taxonomy): Eukaryota > Viridiplantae > Streptophyta > Magnoliopsida > Santalales > Viscaceae > Viscum > Viscum album. The sequence goes on along the minus strand of OY728164.1, from coordinate 1,402,302,901 downwards.
CTGTCTCGAAACTCCTCCCATGAGATCGCTGACTCCTCACGATCCCCAAGGAACAAGAACCACCACTGTCTCGTTGCTCCACGCAACATCGTCACAACCAAGGACACCCAGTGTTCCTTCCGAGCACGAATCGAACTGAAGCCTATCTCGACCTCCTCCAACCAGTCTTCTGTGACTGCATCTGAAACGGAGCCCTCGTACTTCTGTAGACTCTGGCGCTGAAACTCTCGGAGTGTCTTCCTACAAGTGTCATCGTCGTCAAATTCTACCCGGCGGCGATCTGCTGGAACAGCCTGCTGGGCACCTTCTGCGCAAACCTGACGGGGACGCCGACCTGGAGCCATAACTGTAAAATAACAATCGTTAGAGCTCCTAAGCCTGGAATATGGAAGACTCAACATTAATTAATTAATTATTTTGTTTTATTAATTTTAGGTTACTTATCCCAAGGTCTACCCATTCAAACACAGGTGCAAGGAATAATGATGCATGATCCTTTCCTAGGTTTCTACCCTGCAACCAGTATCACTTTGTTTAGTAGCCATCGTAAACTTAAAGGTCCGTGCAACAGATCATAGGGGGCCCTGAACGCCTATGTCTCTGCCGGTCTCCAGTGTTTACCCCACTTGCTAAACATGAATGACACCGTTACCCTACCATCCCATGCATCCTCACCTGTGCCTAACTCCAAACTCCATCCTATCCCTCGACCAGACCTCTGATACCACTCTGTCACGACCCCCTCCCCACAAAGTGTACCCCTCCTGGGCCGGCAATGTGAAAAGGGAGATAATGACCCCCGAGTCCCGCCTCCAGTAGGCCCCGGGTTGGCGACTAGCACCGAGGGTATAATACACACACAAATGGGAGGCATTACCCTCTAAGAGAACACATGCAGAAGAGAGAGATAGAATAGAATCCAACCAAATCCAACTCATAACTGAAATGTGAAAGAAACCCAAGTACATATATGAAATGTCATGCAAAAGTACTACAACTGAAAGGGGAAACTAAAAGTACCCAAAAGAAAGTAAAACGACAGCGACCACAAGCCCAAACAGCTCCTCCTCCAACCGCAAGCTAGTAGTAACCAGCTTGATCTCCAACCTGCTCCAAGTGACCTGAAAAACAGTTTATATGTACATAGGGTGAGTATAACAGTATACTCAGTAGGATCCTCCCCAAGACTCTCGTGCAAAAGTAAAGAAAGCATGCTAAAGCCCAGTGAACAACAAGTGAAACTAACTCGTCACCTAAACAGGTATACTATGTTCCCAACCTCACCATGGCTACTCTCACCAAGTAACACATACAAGAATATAGCATATAGTAAAGAATGTCAAGGGTACCCCGCTACTACTTCCCCACTGGTTTGCCGCTTTGCCCCAACGACATACGTCCTGTGCATCTCTCTCCAAAGGCTTGCCCGTATCAACATGGGTCAAGCTCCACAATCTGCACCACGTGCACCACATAGGCTTGCCCGCAGACACCTGGGCTAAGCTCCACACAATCCTCACAACCAAAAGTAACCAGGTAGTTTCCGGGAGCCACCACAGCTCGCATAACGTGTATCATATGTCGGGTATTATACCTGAAGCCATTACAACCCATACACCGAGTAAGGATCCTCAAGCCATCACAGCCTATACACGTTACACCTATAGTAGTCCATAGGATACTATATCCAGAATATATGTGTGTGAAATAACCACAAGCCATTACAGCCCTCTACACACATATATGGGTAAAACTAACCACTGTGCCTACCAGCACTAGATCTACCAAGAGAAGAGAGCGGGGCCAAAGGGGGTAGTTAGCCATTCAACCTCCCATCAGAATGTTGGGGAAAACACCCCCCAGGGCTCAGAATCCCCAGGGTGTCAGTTTCCCTTACCGACAGGGTGGAGTAGCGTATAGAAACACAAAAAGTACAGAATATATAAGTAACTCACATCCACACTATGGGCATTACCTAGTCATAGATACAACTGCAGCTAACGTCTCTCAGACTCCAGGCTGCTACTTCTATGACTAGGTATCCTATAAGCACACAACCAATTGAAGAGCTTTATTAGATTACTCCATTCTCATTTATCAGTTCCGCTGTACATTAGTTAATTCTTTAAGCATTAATTAAGATTGAACAATTCCCCATTTAACTGAAATGGCGTCACTTTCAATACAACTGCTCCTTTTTAAGATTCACATCACCTTTAAATTCTAGCATCTCCATCCCCGTGGATTTTCACCATTTAATCAAACATTCAATACAGAAATACTTTTCCACATTCCCAGGCATTCTAGAAAAACATCATATGCTTCTAAACACAAAGGAGGCTCAACACGGTGAGTAGATATACTACTCGTCGAGTCTTTGCCGCATATAGAAAGAGAATAGACCCATCCTCCATCGAGAGGCTAAACACGGAAAGCACGTGGCATACCACGCGTGTCTTCGCCTCCTTCAGAATGAGGGTAAGCAAGACCAGCTGCCTTGAGCAGTGGGGAAAAGCAAAGCAGATTAACATTCAAGAAAACCACAAGCAACCAGCAACCACATCTGTCCCATTCCATCACCCCCGGTGTCCTCCCTAACACCCATATGCATAAACCGATGCATCTCGCCACACTAGGCATCATCCGCTGCCACAACTATAAGGCCTCCATGCCTCCACATATCACAACAACCATCCAGGCTCACATCACAGCACAAGCAGTAGGAAAACAAACATCACAAAATGGGCTCTCGGCCCTTTAACAAACAAGAGGGTAACTCAGAACCCTTTTTGAAATTCCCACATAATCTGTTCTCTAAACCATATTGAATTAACAGATTTGTTATTTGTAGGTTCCAAACATGGATACCTAATCAGTAAGCTATCACAATTAAATAACCATTCTTACTTCCCTAATTTGATTATCCTCAAATTAGAACAACCACAACAACGCCAACAACCAGATTAATTTACATGCCTCTTTATCTTTAGCCAATTAATCAACAATTAATTCCGGCTTTACGTTCATTATCAATTTCAATCATGAACGAACAATAAATCAATGAAAACATAGATATCACTATATCTAGGAAAACATGAGGCAAACCGTTATCACGGTATAAAGCTACAGCATGCGATCAACCAATTCTTTTAATCCGGTTCAAGTATTTAATTAGGTCAATTTCATTGTGATCCAAAGGAATAAATCATGCTAATTCTACGATTGCACATGTATAAATAGAGAAGCCATGAATCCCCTACCCGAAGAGTTCTTGACGTCCCTTATCCACACAGCAGGTCACGATCCTCCCCTCGCGACAACTTATGTGGAAGAATGATCGACACAGCTTGGTTGCATCCAACAGAGCGGAACTGATCCTAGGAGTAAAGGTTGATTGTGAAACTCCTACGGGAAGTAATGAAAGGTTCTAGTGCCTCTTAATCGAGAACAAAGGGAAAGAACCAGTAAGAATGATATCTCGTCCCTTTTTAAGATTTAACGAGGTGACGGTTTAAGATCCGGTTAATTCTACATTAAAAACGGATCGCATTAACCCACGCGGTTTGACCACGTAAAACATTCCAAGACTTAGGAATAATTAATATAGGATTTATGGAATTTGAATCGGCCTTAAGAGCCCTTAAAATAAGGCTTTAAATGTATTTTACGTCAAAGGAAACGTCAAAAGGGGCAAAACTGTAGGAGTCTGGAAACACTGTTCACCCACCGGTACTGTACATGAAACTGATCTGTCTCACCGATCTGTCTCACCGATCTGTCTCACCGATCTGTCTCACTGATCTGTCTCACCGATCTGTCTCACCGATCTGTGAAACTGATCTGTGTAACCGATCTGTGAAACTGATTTGTCTCACCGATCTGTCTCACCGATCTGTCTCACCGATCTGTCTCACTGATCTGTCTCACCGATCTGTCTCACCGATCTGTGAAACTGATCTGTGTAACCGATCTGTGAAACTGATTTGTCTCACCGATCTGTGAAACTGATCTGTGTCACCGATCTGTGAAACGGATCTGTCTCACCGATCTGTCTCACCGATCTGTCTCACCGATCTGTCTCCCCGATCTGTCTCACCGATCTGTCTCACCGATCTGTCTCACCGATCTGTCTCACCGATCTGTGAAACTGATTTGTGTAACCGATCTGTGAAACTGATCTGTCTCACCGATCTGTGAAACTGATCTGTCTCACCGATCTGTGAAACTGATCTGTCTCACCGATCTCTGAAACTGATCTGTCTCACCGATCTGTGAAACTGATCTGTCTCACCGATCTGTGAAACTGATCTGTCTCACCGATCTGTGACACTGATCTGTCTCACTGATCTGTGAAACTGATCTGTCTCACCGATCCGAGAAACTGATCTGTCTCACTGATCTGTTACTGTTCATAAAACTGGAAACACTGTTCACAGAACTAGAAAATTGGCAAAGTGTTGGGGATAAGTCCCCTTGACCTCCCGGAACACATCCAACACCATCATTTCACAATGTAATGGACCAGAGAGGTCCGAGCCATTACAATTATATATGGTGGTGTAATATCATAGAATTAGAAAATGGGATTGGTGAATCTTCTACCAAAACAAAAAGGAAAACCGAGTTGATTTTAATGTGATATCTTGATCACTTAAAGCGAGATTATAAAAAACCTGATAGATCATGCCAGAATTACCAGAATATGGGGATCCTTTAGCACTACTCTCATAGTTCTCCAAGGTCAGGTGATAGGGACACATTTCATGATTCAGAAGAATTTTATTGTTCTATGATATGAGTAGAAAAACATATCTCTTCATAAAGACTACGTAGGAAATTGTGATTATAGGAATACTGTGATTCATTAACTAGTGAATGATCAACAAGATACTAAAGATAAATGTACAACATGCTAGAAATTGTATGAATATGGTCAAGTGACCGGGGATATCAATTGGAAACTATAATTCTTTTGAATTATACCCTTTTGAATGATTTTATATGGGTTCACTACATTTTTTACTACTCCCCGTGTTGTTGATTCTTTGGGTTTTCATGTTGAGATGAATCCTTTTATTTAAACATCAAACACCTATTAGAAGACTATAACGTAGATCCATTATGTGAAATTAATAAACTATAATTATCTATGGGTATAATTCTATTTGGTACTTCTTAGTGCTTGAGATGGATTTCTATATCGTAATACTGGGTAAGGATTGTTTGATAATGATCAATGCGCACATAGACTATTATACCAGAAGGGATAAATTTAAAACTAATTATTCCATTGAGAATCTATAAAGAGGAGTTTAAAATGATAATTGAAGTTTACATGGATAAAACTAGAATTTGGAAGTATATCATACCAGTTGGTGTCCTTAACCTTTTCATCTGGGGTGAGATTGAGAATAGCAGTTTTCTAACAATTTTTTAATAGTTTCCTAATGTTTTCCCCTTAATTATTGAGGGTTTCCATTAATAAGAGAAGTGGATTTTATGATTGATATTTTCGGTATGACTGGAAGTATATAACTTTTGTCTTACAGGATTGAACCAACAAAATCAATAGAATTAAAAATACAGTTGAAAGAGTTGGAAAGTAAATGGATCATTGATCCTAGTATGTCTCCATGGGAAGAACTAGTTATTTTTTTGAAAAAGGGAGGATGAAAATTTTTATCTTTGTGTGTATTTTTATAAGATCGATAACATTATAATAAAAATTTATTATCCCCTCCCACTCATTGAGGGCAAGTTTAATCAATAGATGGGGGAACAATGGTTCTTTAAAATAAAATTCCTTTCATGATATCAGAAACTAAAATTTCTGGAGGATATTAAGAAGATTGATTTTAGATGAAGATATAGACATTATGAGTTTGTTTTTATGCCTTTTTTATTATGATTATAGAAGATGTCTTTATGTAATTGGTGAATCAAATATTCCAAAGGTATTTGAATTATTTATTGGTTATGTTTTTTGGATGAAATATTAGAGTATATTAGGAAAAAGGATAACACTGAGAAACACTTGATGGTATTGTTGGGTATCTTATAGGAATGTTATATGTCTTCAAAACATTCAATGTCTAAATCTTGGATACAACAGGTATGTTTACATGGCCAAAGATTCACTAAAAATGTGTTCTGTGGAAATAAAAAATGATAGAGTTTATGGTAACATGGAAGTTACCAAATAATATCGTTGAAATATATAGTTTCCTTAGAATGGATAGTTATTACCATTGTTTTTCATGAACTTTAATTACTAGCTACCCCAATGACATATTTTAAAGGGAAAAGTGGTCCATTCTAATGAAAATATGAATTTCAGAAGTCTTTTCAATCAAATAATTTTTTTCAATAAAATGTCATTCATCTCGATATTTCTAGAATTAGGACACAACTATCTGGTGTATTGTGATTCAGTTTGATGTGATCTGGGTTGTTTTCTCTTATAGGGAGATCATGTTGTTTATTATGGATCACTATAGATATAGTTCTATGAAAATAAAATAAATTATATGGAATTGATTTTGGAAATCCATGATTTGAGGACTTGGAATCATTATCTTTTTAGTGAGGAACTCATGGTGTTTAAGAATCAGAAGAGTTTGATAAATATTTTCTCACAAAGATATTTCAATATAAGGAATTGAATTTGTATGTAATACCTTTAAATCTTAGACATGAAAATGATTTATGCACTGAGTAAATGAAATATGATGGTAGATACATTAAGTAGGTTGTTATATAATCATTTGGATAAAGAAGCATCAAATATGTGAGAGTTGAAGTTGGTTAAAATGTACATTGAGAATATACTAAACTGGGTAGTGATGCAATTTTATTTCTAGTATATTTTGTTCTTTATTTTGTTGATAATGTTAAATAGGAATATTTATCGAATTCATAGTGTGTTTATATGAGGCCAAAATTAAATGGTGGGGAGTCCATGGAAGGATGGATGGTTGATATAAGAACATTGTTTTGATTTTGATACCAGATTGTCATAACTGAGGCCTTTTAAGAAAAAATTCTTTATGCTTACCAATATTCGAGATGGTTTGTTCATCTAGGAATAAAGAACATATCTATGTAACTGAAAGAAATATTTTGGTGGGTCAGCATGTCAAGAAAATTATCAGATTCTATTTTGATATTCCTCACATGTCATTAGGTTATAGACAAACATCAATGCCCAGTTGGTATGTGTTATTTTTTAATAATTCCTTACATAAATGTGAGAAAATAGCTAGGGATTTTATATCAGGCCTACCAATGATGGTTTGGAAACATGATTCCACAAGGGTGATAGTGGATCATCTCACAATGTGATCAAATTTCATCCCTATTATAGAATATCAAACATTGGAAGAATTTTTCGAAATCTATATATGGGATGTTTTAAGGTGACTTGAAATTCTAGTCAAGATTAGATTGGATAAAGAACCAATGTTTATATATCATTTTTTTATTCCCTATAAAAGACCATGGTTCTTAGTAGACTAGGATAATGGAGCATCCTCATTAAACAAATGTAAAATTTAAAAGAACGATACCAACATTAGAGGACATTCATAAGGACAATGTGAGGTAATTTATAGGCTCATGGAAGGAAGGAAAACCATTAGTGGAGTTAATTTATAATTTTTTCTATCAATACATGATACATATGCACATTTTGAAACATTACATGTGTTTTCATGTCATTATCTACTTTTTTTGGTGGAAACTAGTAAGATTTCACTAGTTAGAATATGCATTGTGAAAGATAGAATGCAGAAGTTTTATTTAGTAATATAGATCATAGAGATAGATCAGATTCATCAGAAATCATATTCAGATCATCATCGATGGCCATTGTAGTCTAAAGAGAGTGACTTTGTGTATTTTATAATCTATAAATTGCTTCGACATCATTGTTTTGGTACATAGGGAAAGTTATACCATCGACGTGTCACCCCTTTTGAGATATATGAAATGGATGGTCTGGTGGTATATACTTTTTCTTTGACACCATCATTTAGTTTAGTGAATTATGTGTTTCAAATATCTCATTTAATGAATCATCAACATAATCATGGTCATATGCTTCAATGGGATCACTTTGAACTTGATTGGGATGGTATGTTGTTTCATGTGATGGTACAAATTATTGATAATATACAGAATGTCTTGATGGGGAAAAGTATTATTTCAGTGTTGGTTTTATTGAAGCATGTCCATATTTATAAGGAAACATGATTTAATGAGATAGAAATGGTGGACCAATGGTGTGAAATCTTTCTAAAAAAATGTTATCATCTTAAATTTTAGGGATATAGAGGATAATGTAGGGTCAATTTAGCAAAACCAGTTTCAATTAAATGACCCTTTATTTATAGAAATTAATTATATAAAGTGATTGGGATATGTTATAAGTGGTTATTTTCAGATTTACCTTGTTTTTTTAGATTTAATTAAGGTGGAGGCTTTGAGAATGGTCAACAAAAATATATAACACCTCCATGAAACCATGAAACATAAAACGTTGTTACATGGTAGGCGTTGAGTTAGGTTAATTATTTTTCTAAACCATATGAATTTCCAGGATAAATTATGTAGTACTGGAATGTGGGAAGAAACATGTTTACTGCATGGTTTTTCTAACCATGTGAGCCATCCATTCATGGTGTGGTTTGAGATAGTCGATCATGCATGATTAATTAATTATTTTAATAACCATACACCCAAACCAATATCTTCATAAAATTGGAAAAAATATTGTATTTAAACTAATTTACCACCTAGAACACTTCTTTTTCCACTAATACTTATTAAAATTAAAACCTTTCATCCCAAGGATGGAGATATAGTTATTTATTGTCAGGGAGCTATTACTAGGAGAATAAAAGTGTTTTGGAGGATAGATTCATCAATAAGTTCTTGTTCTCTATAATTTTATTTAGATATTTTATCTTTACCTTTCTTGGAATAAATGATCTAGTCCTCTGGGGACAGATCCATGCTATTTGATTTCAATCATTATGGTATTTGATTGTTTTGATTAAAGGGAATGAGATCTAAGGATTATTTTAGGAGATTCACATAAGGTTCTTAATGTGGTTTCCCTATTATTCTTTTCCCCCTATGATTGAGAGGCATGAAATAGTTCTTTAGTGATGCTTTTTGATATTGTGGGTGGGGCTTGTAGATATGGATCCTAGAGTTGTTTTATAGTTTATAGTTACTATCTCTGGTGTCTATTGGATTTTTATTCTATCGGTTCTTTTGAATATGTCACTTTGTGTCCACCTGTACCCTGATGATGTATTTTGGTTTGTTTTTTTAGATTTTATTTTTTTTGTACTCATTCATCAGGTAGAAGTTTTACAGTAATGGTTTTCAAGGTTTTTTTCTTTAACTTAAAATAGAAAATCATCTCCCAATTTTATTTGAAGTATGTCGAATTTATTTCTATCCATTGGTGTCATGGGAATGTCAAATCTGTGTTTCAACACACTTATCACTTATCAATCCAATGAGGTGGGGTAATAAGTTACAATTTTTCCCCTTATGTATATATGAGTCCAATATAATGTATTTATGAAAGAAATGTTTATTAAACTCTTCAGTCAAAAACCAATTTTCTTGAAAAACAACGTTTTCTAATTTTTTTTCAAAAATATTTTCATTATTTTACAAATGTGTTATTTATGATATTTTTAAATATGTATTAATTTTTCCAAATTTTTTAAAAGAATATCATTGTCATTTTCATAAAAAAAATTTGTATCAATTTTACTGAAAATGTGAATTAACTCTTTATTTTAGAATTCTTAACATGAAAAAATTTCATGATTTCATGACCATTATATTATTTTAAGAATAATTTATAAATTATCATGTTATTTTACAAGAAAAATGATTTCAAAAAAATTTTAAAAAAAATTCTCTAAAATTTGATCTTGAAAGAAAAGTTATTTTCCTCATGAAATGTTCTAACAGGTCATTGAAAATCATTTTCCATATAATAGAAAAGACATTGATGTTACTTATTATATACTGGGGATGTAATATAAAGGTATTATTCTTATTCATTCCCTTAATTGTTTATGTTTATAATAAAACAATGATTATGAAACCAGATTATCTTCCAAAATTAATACTCTAATTAAATTCTTATGAAACTTGCTCCTTTTCATGGGTTATTCTATGATGAAATGACTTTGAAACCTATCTATTTTTCATAATTTATGAGGTGATGAAATGTTTATGAAACCCATTTCATTCAATGTCTTAGGATATGATAAATTTATTATTTATCTTAAGGAACAAATAAGAATGAATTTCATCATGGGAAGAGTTGGAACTATATCTCCCTCTAATGAATTTGGGTAAAGATTAATATCTCATGTGATATACAGGATTGGAATGGGGAGTAAACCTAGTTCATTGAGGGAATAATTATGCTATTTTGGATTGGGGTGTGAAACTTGACATATATAATGGTTTGGGGAGAAAACCCAAGACACTATGATAGCCTTTCCATTGATCCTTTTATAACTGTTAAATTATTTTCTATCCTTATGTGTATTCCAGAATTATATATCTAATAACAATATTATGATCTCATGGTCCATGTTCTTTGATTTAGTTACGACTCATGTCATATGAAATACCAATATTTTTTTCTTGACTCAATTATATTATATTTTATATACATTGTATGGTTATGAAATGTTATGCTCATATTGTTTTACCCATATATTTATCATATGCTTACATATCTCTCTTATTTACTCATATTAAGCATCTAAGCTCACTCTTTATTATGTCTCCATTCCCTAGGATATGAATAAATGTATTATGAAATATGTGACTATAAAGTTTTCTGTTTTTTAGAACTTAGTGGTAGATGATATAGTTCATATATGAACTAAACATTTATATTTCAATGTTTCTAAATGTAATATACCATTACAATATTAAGGCATGTTTTTTTATAATTTAATGAATTTTTATTAAATAATGATGCAATATCTATGGATGAAAAGCCAAGGATTCTATATTTTAAATGAAATTTATTATATATATATTCAATAATATATTATAGAATTTATTTTTTAGTTTTTACAATGAAATGAATTTATTTAAATCTTTTGTTATTCATAAAAACACATTTGGAAAAAGTGTTTTCATTGGGGGTTTCATGCTTTTTTAAATTTCAATTTGGAAACATATAGAAATTTTATATGATATAATAAATTAAAAAAGTTGACTCATTATAATTAATAAAGTGTAATAGGTTTATCATTATTTTTTGTTATAATTATTTTTTTAATATAGTTACGGTTAGAACTAGGCTTCCACATTGGGGGGGGGGGTGTTAATCTAAGAGATAATGCTTAGAATACTAGATGAAAATGATTTATTATTATTTTAATATATTTAATCCTTATCATACACTTATATCTAATTAATTTCCATTTGGAGAAACATTCACATGTATGTGACCTTACATTATTGAAATCTTTTTCAAATTCCATGGGTGTCTCTGCCCTCATTTATAAATGATCAAAGGATATAAACCATTATTAACATATTTTAAGCCTAATATATCATAAAATACAAATTTAAAAACATTTATATTTAACTTTCTTTCATGTTATAACTTAATTTCATCTCATATGACCAATCAGTCAAGTCATAAGGTGTAGTCGAATAGAGGTCTCTGAAAAATGAGGTACAAATCATAACTTGGCTCTTTAATTTTTATATAATCTTCTAATTCCTCTAAAACGATTGTATCTATCACAAAAAAAATAATATTTTATCATTAATATACTGATATTTTATTATGATCTCTGTACAACCATTTCACACCCATTCTCTATCAAATGGTAGATGAAAGAATTGCTCATGCATATGTGGGGACTACTACCCCTATATATTGATATTGTTCATTTCCATCACAATATTTCATAGTTGGTTATTAGAATTTATTTAATATATATATATATATATATATATATTATTTTTATAATATAATAATATATCTATAATGATTAATTATTATTTACTGTTCACTCATTAAATCCATTGAAAAATGGAATCATCACTCATGTGTACTTATAGATTACCACATTCATGAAGAAATGTAATTCATTTTTCTTCAGTAATTTTATATGAATGGTTATAAAATATTATATAATTATTTAATATGATACTAATCAAATGATTAATATTTTGGAGATAACATGAATCCTTCTTATCTAATTTTATTTAATGTTACCATTCAAATTATTACATGAAATGTGTTTTTATTTGAATGTTCCCACTGTAGTGAGGGTTCACCATCTCATATTTACTTATTTTCATCATTTGATATATTATACACCAATTTTCTTTTATGAGGTGTAAAACATAACATTTTATTTTATTTATAATTAATATCACTATTATCATTTTATTTAAACGATCATTTTATGTTATTTATTTGATGGGTGTTATCATAAAAAAGATACTACATTGATAGGGGTTTTATGTTATAATCTCAATTTTCACCAAGATTATTTAAGATTAAAATTTTGGATATTGAAATTGTATGATTATTCTTTGCCAAATATTTTTTATTTTACTCTCCTATACATATTAATAAATATTAAATAAATTTTCATTCATTTTATTCTATTTCTGTTCTCAATACACTAAAATAATATTTGTAAGGAAAATCAACTTTATTTCTCTATTTGTTTTAATTTTTTTATTACATAAATATATTTCATTTAAAATGTTATAAATAATGTTTTTAAAACTATAAATTATTTTAATAATTCATTTTTAAGGATGTTTAAAATTCAATAATTTTTTAAAGGAAATCTTATTATCTTTTTTTGAATGAGGTACTTTTTAATATTTACTTAAAATGTGAGTGGGAAATTTTTATAATATACACCTCACAAATAACTTTTCCCACTTTATGAAATTATATTTTCTTTTAATACTACATTATATTTTTTATGGGCCCCCTCAAAGATATTTGTTTTCATAATAATTGGGAAATTTATAGATTTTAATTAATTGATTTCAGAAAAAAAAAGTTCATTGTTCCCATGAAATGTTACAATGGTATTTTAAAGGTATTTTTATCTATAGAAAAAAAAAATTATTTTTCTAATTATTTATTAATTGTTTGATCAATTGTTACTATCTTTTTTATTTATCTATAAGGATTATAATTATGATAATAAAACATTGATGAAACGCATTTTCTATTCCATGGGTTATGATTTTATATAAAGAAAAATGTTTTATGGGATATATGGAATACATATAAATGGATAATTATTATGATATTAATGGGTATGTTATATGCCGTTAATAAATTTTCTAAATATTAATTTTTTATTTGATCAAAGGGTACATGAGAGCATATCCCAAGACCAAAAGATGTTACTTGGGAGTTTATCACAAGAATAAAATATAGTAAATGAATGATTATCTCATGACTGAAGTAGTTATGTGGTTTTTTGGATAAATCAAAATATATTATGAATATATTAGAGATTATCTATGATATAATATTTAAATGTAAGTATATGACCATGATGATTTCAAAATATTTATTTTTATATCAATAAATCATTCTCTTACCGTAGCGATCCAACCCCAAAAATCCTAGATCTAGTGTCTAATAACTTTGCATTAGCAAAAGATACAATTAAATCATGTCCCAAAGGACTTGATATTTTAGTTGTCTTGGTAAACGAGATACATACATGAGTCTTTTTTTTCAAATGAATACACTAATTACAATAATTATATATTTTGTATGATAATAACATTATTATATCTAGGATATGACTTTATATATTGCTTATCACCATTCATAGAATCCTAATGCAATGAAATATAATAATGGTGAGCTCAAAAACATAATAACGGTAACATAGAGTGTTATAAATAATGAAGCAATGGGAATAGTAATTATGAAAAGGTAATAATTGAAGACACATTCCATTTAATCCATATTCTAAAATTGAAATTCCTTCATATATATGTCAAACCAAAATATCATGGACAAATAAAAACTAAATAAAAACAAATGAAATGATTAATTACTAGACTCCATGTTTATTAGGTTCATGGAACCATTACCATTAAGACCATTCACAAGATGGTTTATCATATTTGGTGAAAACCCATTTAAGGCTAGAAAACTACCCCTAGCCATGAGAAAATTAATGCATCAAAGGTATTTTTATAATTAGGCCCCATGGAGGTTGTACTTGTCCAAACCATTCATCATCTAACAAATAATCGATTTAATAATGTGCCTTATCAAATATTCATATGGATTAAAAGATATAGATTTTTATATATGTACCTAATTAATCAAATAAAATTAATGAGCACACCATATATAAAAATGGTATATGGTTTAGGAAAAAAACATACCATGATATATGGTATGTGAAATCATGAGGATGTAAATGTTCAATGATCATTTGAATATTTTAACGCGAGTACCAAAAATGAATCAAGGAAGTGAACGTGAAAATTATCATTGACCAAAAAAATCATAAACCATTATGAGTAAGAATAAGGATTTTTGTAATGAAACATATTCTACATATATTAAAAGAAAGGTTTTTTTTCATTGATGAATAGAAATACTATAAATAGATATTTTTAAAAAAATTATAGAAAATATCTTTTAAATTTTGAAAAACATTTTGAAAATAATTTCCTTTTAAAATCAATTTAAATGAAATAATATAAAAATAATCCTTTTAATATTTTAATTTAGAATTAAAATAAAGGATTGTGGGTATATCTATAAATTTCATATTAGGTAAAAATAACATTCATTTTCGACGTTAATAAGGTTATAAAAATGATTTGTTCAGAAAGTGACAAAAAGATTCATTTAAAAAAAAGGTGAAAGACAAAATAGAAAAAATGAATTTAATAAATCATTTTGGGAAGGTTAAATTTTTTATGAAATACTTTTTAGAAAATTGGTTTTATATAATAAAATATATTCTATGACTAAAGGCAGAAATGAAGTCAGTTTTTCATGAAAAATTTTCTAGAATATCTTGATTACCAAGGAGTAGAGAATTTGTACAAATACATGAAAATGGACATGGATAACCAGAGGATAAGAAAATTAAATAATTTATAAAAAAATAACTTTTAATTTCCTCTATGAAAAATTCATGTGTAAAAAATCCAAAATAAAATGATAATGTAAATTAATCCCTTGAATAGACCACAAGGTTGATGTTAGAATAAATCATTGAATATGTTTTATTAGTAAAATTTAAAATCACATAAATAAATTTTAAATACAAAAATAGATATTAAAAATATGAGTACACGCAAAATCTTAGAATATTAAGGAAAAGTGGGAAGTAATATAACCCAATTAAAATAAATTGGGTTTTGAAATTATTTTTCATTTGGGTAACATTACATGAAAATCCCCTCAGATGAGAAAATTCAAAATAAAACTCAAAATAGAATATAGAATGATTGAATTAGGATATTACATGTTAATGTGGTAGTATTTACAATATATATATGAAATTAGGTGCATAATAATAATGTATGAATCAAATAATTGAAATACGAATAAAAGATCATAAAAATCATTCTTCGGTATTTTAATCTTAAATAATTATAAATTGTCCCATACCACATTGAAACATTTGAATCATAAGTGTTATGAAGGAATAAAATTAAATTATTGTTTTAAATACCATGAAGATAAAATAATTCATGATATAATATATAAAAATCTGAATTTAATTCACCACACTACGAATTAAGTGGTGAAAATTATATATACCTCATAGAATGTAAAGTGAGATAAAAATCCCAAACCTTGTATTTATATTATGGTAATTTATATTTTTTATATAGTTTATTTACACATGTTACTAACTACATGAAAAACCATAAAAATATCTATGATATCCCATACAAACATCATATAATAACCTATTACTTGTTTGTTATCAATCTTTGATTATTCCCCTATTTTGAGTATATATTTCCAAGGTTTTCTAGGTATCTCTCAGCTTTTTTTTATTTTTTTAAATCATAATTATCTTATATTAATAATGAAAACCATGAATTAAATATCTTATATAATAATTATATATTTATTGATAAAAATTTATAATGTTTTGGAGAGGGGAAATGAAATGCGCAATTCATGGAGATGATATGACATATGTAAACATGAACACTAATTTAATTCTTTTTTAATATTTCTAAAATCAGAATTACATGATTTATATGAAAATTATAAATTCACTATCATATTTATATCACATATGTAACATTGGTTTTTGTTTTCCCAACTAGGTAAAATAAATTTAGAGGGGCGTGAATCAAGTTGTGATAGATTAAAACAACTGGCCCTCCCAATATTGATTCATCATTAAACCAAAAAATCTTATCTATTATTCTGAACTAAATATAGGAATAGAAATGAAATAATGCATGAGAAACAATTATTTTAACTTATTTCACCCTCACTAGGGTGCATCTAAGGAGAATACATTGAAAATATGTTGGTTGTACCAAATACAATTAGGTTCACTACTAAATTACATGGTTTGGTCTACATCACTTTTATTCTCCTCATCACTTCCTTTAAAAGAATTATGGTCTTTTCATAGCATTCCCAAGGTTAAATCTCTATGTCTCTTCTTCTGGCTCACTATCGGTGTAATGGGTCACTGTTTTCCTCTTCCTTCATTCAAGGTTCTTCAAAGGGATCCACTCACAGTTTATAGACTCATGGGACCATTCATTTGGATAAAAGAACACAAACTAATCTATAAATAGATTTAATGTTCAATTCACTTTTACACCTACATATTAAATCCACTTTTCCATATACTGTTAGTTAACAAAAATATGTTTGATGAATTTTTAAGTCCCTTCCGGAATAACCTACTTCCTCGACGAACCGTGCTACACCACATATTCTCCAAAGACCACAAATCCTGAACAGACTTCCTCTACTTCTTTGAACAACATCCATTTTACAGACCTCTTATTCCACCACATAACAACCCTTCTTCCACAAAGTTTCCCTTCATCATGGATAAGTAGTTCTTCTATGGATTTCCTGTCCTCCACCGATAGTTTGAAGTCCCATGGACCACATATCCCACATGGATCCTTCTTCCATTTTTGGATATAGTTCCCTAATCAAACCCTTCTATAAAATGAAGTCGTGGAATTATTCTCCTTTCATGGAACCCTCCTCACTAACTCTTCACTTCATGGAATCCTACCTTGTGAACCACTTTGGAATTCACCGAATTTATTCAAAGAGCGATGATTTTATCTAATTTTTTTTTAATCTTGGCAATACTAGGATTAAAAGTCTATATATAACAAAAATGGGTTTCAAAATTATCTAATCTATTTTACTTTATTTTTTGACGTGGTAATGACATCACCACATACTAAGCTCCTTATAATAAATGTTTTCACCTCACAATCTATATACCGTCTTAATTCATTCATGGTGGCCGATATCTTCCACGAATGAATCCCTGATATTCTCTAAGAATCACCGCCTAATTTTCATGAATGAAAATCCATACCCTGTATTTCATGATTTGCATGAAATTTTTTATCTTACTATTCTAGATATCTATTTTCTCTAGTTGGTCTACATATTATGCTTCGCAGACTGCAGAGCAATGTTATACAGAATCCCTCCTTTACCGATTTCCCAAATTCGTTCCATGTACCACCTCTTATGGTTCTAGAACCATAATCTTGGGTCTAATATCTACTTACTCTAATGATGAAACTATTTCCTTTTTTAAATAAACTCCTATTTTTAACGCCCAATATTTTGGCAAACACTGGGAAATGACATAACCTTTACCACCTACTCCGGTAAACACAAAACATACTCATTTTTTATCGTCTATATTTTATAACAAAAACAATCACACCAAAAACACTTAGATAATCACTTGAGGGATTATTCCCAATAGTTTTTAAACACCATTCATTAAACATTCCATTTAGTGCATCAATGAATCAAATCTCTGTGAGGAGGCGGTAGTCCACCCTTCCACAAAAATTGTTATTGTATTCCCATGAGATGGATAGTATAAAATCATGTAATATATAACAATTTACAAAAAATAATGAATTTTTTAATATAATAAATATCATATATAAATATAATGTCTATAATAATGCCCATCCTTGAAATGTGTAATTGAAAAATGAACAATCATCGATTCATGATGCGGTAGTTCACCGTACATGAATGATATGTTCATAACACATTATATGAGTGTGTGTGATTATGGGTATAAACCTCATAATAAAAACATCAAAGTATATTTAACATACTGGGGTTATTATATAATAATTGAAAAAATATAAATTCAGGGGAGGATAATAAAAATAAACAAACAACTTGAGTATAGATGTTACCTAATTTTCGAGTTACTTCATTGGGTTTGCACCTTAGGGATTATATGGTTTGAATTATGACCAAGGTTACTCATATAATATGAGATTAAAGATTTTTAGGATATATTTGGTCATCTATTGGTCAATCTAAATAGGCTTGATAGGTTCGAGGAAGTGGGTGGGGTGAGTGCCTTTTTATTTTAAAGTGGAGTGGTACTCCTGTAAATTTTTGGAAAAGGAATTATACCAATTTTTAACACATTTAATTTGTGTAAAATAATGGTAAAAATTATAAAATATGGAGTTTAGGGTCGAAATATATTTATAAAATGTATTTTAGATAAGTTTCTAGGTTATTTTCCCCTTAATTTTGAGGTTTGGTCCCTTGTTAAGCTTAACTTCACCTTAATAATTGTAATATATTTTAATTAATATCACTAAAAGTTTTGTTAAAAAATAAATTAACAATATTAGAAATTAGAAATTATTATAATTAATAAAATATAATCCCTTTTTTAATATTCCAATCACATTAGCAACATTAAATAATTTAAAATAAATCATACAGGCAGGACGACCAAAAAGGATTTTTAGTAGAAATATTCTAAATTTTGATAAGTTTTTATATCTAATTTCAATGTGAAATTGATTATAATGACCTAAATTATATTAAACTATATATAATATTAATAATTTTTCTTTAAAACCAATATAAAATATAATTTAAAATTATAAACAAAATCTATGAAAAAAGATATTTTGAATTGAATTTTATTATTTTTCACTATTCAAAAAAATACGAATTCAATTAAAAAAGATAAAATATTACTATTAGATTATTTTTATGTAAATATTTATAATATTATTTATATTTAGAAAAAATCCTTTAAAATGTGGTAAAAGTTACTTTATAATAATATAGGTTTTTAATCTGTAAAATTTGTTTTTCCCTCATCAATGTCCGATAAAATAAAATAGAAGAATATACAAACACATTATTAAATATAAAATATATAAATTACATTAATATCACTCAGTAATTATAATTACTCAAATTTATTATGATAAATAAGCATTCTGATAATAAGAATTATGTTCTAAAAACCAATACCATTACATTTAATTGGTTATTATATTCATTAATTGGGAACTTGTGAATTCATATTGTATTTGTGTAAAAATATATTTTCATAAGTTGTTTAATAATATTCACAAACTCTAATTTTATAACTATGTTCAATATTCTTATATTAAATAATAATATTTTAATAATAAATTATTGTTAAGTAAAACTCAGTCTTATGTGTGACATAAGATATCAAAGAAAGTCTCTCTTGAGTGAAATTTAGGCTAACATGGTGTTACATGAATTGAAATATATATAATATGTAAAATCTATTTAAAATAGAAAATATATATTGAAATCGTTGGAAATTACATTCCTATATATGTATAGTGTTATGTGTTATACATACAGTGAAAAACAATATTCTTACTTTTCAATTTTGTGGTGTTATATTACACGCAACTTAATAAAATTTATTACTTGAAATTTAAAATATATTATGGAAATATATTGTTCTATAGTCGAAATGATTAAATCTTATATCATGAGAAGGGTTATTATAAAATCCTCTATAAAAGAGAGAATGGGATGTACAATGGTCATATGAAATAACATACATGTAGTTCCTTAAGTAGAAGATCATTAGTTTAAAGTAGATACACATAGATATAGTAAAAGAGTAAATAATTATAGCGAGTGATTGAGTTCATCCGTCACAAAAAAGTGAATGATCAATGGATTGTTGAGGTCCTCAATTTTATAAATCTATGATGATTTAAAATACCATTAGTTCAACAAAACTATGGTATTAAGACAAAAAAATTTAATGTCTATATCTTCATGGTGAGACTTTCCATTACTATCTATGAATATAATGAAATTTACTTTCATGATACATTTTAATTACATTTGAATAATTCCATATTTTTTTGAAATTTGATCAAATTTTTATTCATCTACAACTTTAGGAAATGGATATATGATAATTAACTTTTTTGTATGATGCACTAAAATTAACATTGAACAAATTATAAGTCCCATAAAAGAGTGAATAGTCTTTACCTTTGTCTTTAACTATTATATAAATATAATATTTTTAATAAAATTATCATTGAAAAAAATTTATTGTACTAGTTCATCATGAATACTAATTCATCAAATTCTTCAACTAAAAGCAATTAAATATTGACCAAGACATTATGTAGGATAGGGGTTAGTGTCAAACCCTTATTTCTCTTTATTAATGAGTTTAATTCCACTATATTTTCTTTATTTGATGGGTTTTCACCCAGAATATTGGTTTCCCTTTTCTAAAACTATATTAATTTCAAAAATAAATATGTTGTACATCCTTGAAACTAGGTTAATCACAAAATATCCTTTAAACCAAGGATCACTATATAAAACTAATACATAAATACATCATTTTATATATTTCCACATAGATCCTTATGTGGTTTAAGGTCAATCCTAGTCCATTAATTGTCATTATCTATTAAAATACTTTATAATATTTTGTATGAAATACGAATTATTTTAATCGTGTCCCCCAGGAGTGTCAATCCTAATGCATAATAAGGATCGTTGTCATGTAGAAGGATACACCGAGTCAAGATCGATGTAACATGTGGGAGTTCTTACCTCTTGGTACATCTTTTCATGAACCATGTTTTCTTGTAGTATCTAGTAAGGGATTTATTTCTATGAATACCCACATAATATCTATCTTACCATAATTCTTGTATGTTCTACTATACATATCCTTATAGTATACCTTGTAAAAATGTTACATAATCTATCATTACCTATATATATTTCCAAGGTGGCTACTAACATCCCAATGATACCACATGTAGTGACCCGAACCCAAAAATCTTGGAGATATGGTCTACAATAATTACATTGCCATATGTTGCAAGTAAATAACGTATTGAAGGACCATATAGTCTATTAATCGTGGTCAACTTGATACATACATTAGTATTTTAAAATAATAATTACACTTATTACAACATTATTTTATATTATTTCAAGCATAATTACATTATTTTATCATGAATATTATTGTATAAATATCTTATCAAACTTCATGGAATCAGGCAGAATGAAAAATTAATAAGGGTGAGATCAAATGATTAGAAAGGTTAATGAATCAATGAGAATAGTAAAATTGAAATGTAATAATAGAAGAGATGTTCCATTTAATTTATAAAATGAAAATAATATGAATACATAGATATGTTGATTGAAAATGTCATCTATAAATAATAACAAAATCAAAATTATGGAAATGCTTAATTGGATGCCATGTTTCTTAGGTACATGGAACTATCACCTTCAAGACCTTTCACATGATGGTTTAGAATTTTGGGTAAATACCTATCTAATTATATCCAAATGATTCATCCCATGATACTAACTATGAATCTAGGGTCTATTTAAAGCTGGTCCCACCTATGTTGTACCCATCTAAAGCATTCCTCATAAATTGATTAGTTGATTAACAATGTGACTTATCAAATATCTGTATGATGTAGAAGATACATATTAAGAAATATTTCCATAGTTAATAAAATTACTGTCATGTAAACACTATATTTAAAAATTGTATATATTTTAAGATATAAATATATCAATGATAAATGACATGTAAAATTTTGGGAAATTCAATTTTCAATGAGCATTGAAATATATCAAGGGTACTACAAAAAATGAATCAAGGAAGTGAATGTGAATACTATTATTAGCCAAATCAATTATAATCCATACCATTTAAGAATAAGTATGGTATCAATAAAACATTACCTAAGTTGAGTAATATTGTGCTTTGTTTCCATTGATGGATATAAACTCTATAAAATTTTATTATAAAAATTTTATCGAGGAAAATATAATTTTCATTTGGGAAGACATTTTGAAAATAATTTTACTGGAACAGAAATATTAAATACATTTTCATTAAAATTTAAACTTTTAAACATGGAAAAACGATTTAATAAAATGACGATGGATAAATTTTTATAGTTCATATGAGTTAAAAATAACATTCCTTTTATACAGTAAAAAGGACATAAATCTCCTTGTTTAGAAAGTATCAAGAATATTCCATTTAAAACACTAGTAAAAGAGAAAATTTTTAAAAATTCATTAATAAATCATTTTGGTGAGGTTAAAACATGTTTGAAAGCCTCTTTATTATATGGGGTTTTTAGAAGAATATAGGTTCTTTGACTAATGAGATAAATGAAGCAGAGTTTTGTTGGAAAATATTTTGAAATCATTTATTGTACCATAGAGTGGAAAAATGGTAATAATAATTGAAAAAGGTAATGAGTCTCTATAGGATAGAATGATTAATGTGTTTTCATAATAATTATCCAAACATTTTCTCTAATAGATATTCATGTTTATGGAATACTAAAAAACCAAAATTTTGATGTAATCCCTTGAAAATACCACAATGATGATATGGTATTCAATCAATGATTATATTTTGTGTTTCAAATGTATGTCTTCAAAAAACTAATTGGAAATAAAATAATAGATATTTAAAAAAAATTATACACATAATCATTGAATATTATTGATAATTATAAAGTAATATAACATAATAAAACTAAATTAGGTCATAGAATTATTTACTATTTGGGTAACATTAAGTGAAAATATCCTTAAGTTAAATAATCAAAATTAAAAATCAAAATATCATGATGAATGAATGAATCAGTTTATAACTGATCAATGTTACATTATGTACATAATGTATAATAAATTATGTGAACAACAATAAATTATTCCTCAATGAATGGAAATACGATTTAAAGATAATTAAAATTATTTGTGAGGAAAATAATCTTCAAATATTCTGATGTGTCCAATACCAATTTAAAACATTTGAATCACAAGAATATAGAAATAATTACATTGAATTAAAATTTTATATAAAATTAAGATAACTGAATTAATGATAAAATATATCAAAATATGCAGACAAAAAAAACACACAAATAAGTTGTAAAAATGGAAAATACCTCATAGAAAGTGAAGCGAGAAAAGAATCCCTTACCTTTCATTTAATTTTAGGTGAATGTGATTTAAATTCATGTATAATTTTTATAAACATATTAATAACTTAATAATGAAAAATTGTTATATTTTTGATGTTATATATTAACATTATATAATATCTTATTACCCATTTGGTAATAATTGAATATTGTATCCACTATTTCAACTGTTAAATGGATTTTTTTGGGCATGTCTTACCTTATTATTTAAATTATTATTTTATAAATCATGATATCATCGCATAATGAGCTTAATACGTGAATTAATTATCACATTTAATAATTATTATATATTGATAATAATCTATAATTTTTGAATATAACAAATGAAATTGATTATTCACAGAGACGCGAGGTCCTACGTATGCATTAATGTGACATTCATTTATTTGTCAAATTAACTATTTTTTGGAAAAACAAATATATCAACATTATTATAAATTATAAATTATTTTTATTCCAAATATTAAATAAATTTTCCTTAATTTAAATAACATAATTGGTTGAAATTAATTTAATGTTAATCCCATAGGTGGGATGAGAATGCAGGTTTGTAATGTAAAAAAGTTCTAAAGATTGAAAAGATTCAATATCTAATTTCAATGAGAAATTGATTATAATGAAATAAATTGGATTAATTGATATATAATTTTAATAATGTGACTTTTAATCTATTTTAAAATATAATTCTACCCTATAAATAAATTAGATGAGAAAATCATTTTTGAATTAAAATACAATATTTTCCAATATTTATCAAAAAAAAGAAACATTTCGAAAAATACAAAAAATTTCCCTTATTTTGATATTTTTCCTATTTCAACTATTTTTTTATTTTAAATAATTATATTTATTAAATTTCATGAAATTGGATTTAAAATAGGTTCACCATAAAAAGGCTTTAAAAGTGCCTTTATAAAAATATAGGTTTTATATGTAAAATAGGGTTTGTTCATATATTATTCCTATAATATCAAATGAATTTTTATAAAAAATATAATTTATTGAATATAATATATATATATATATATAATATTATTATTCACTGATTTTAATTAATTCAATTACTATTATAAAACTTCATTTTTATTAAAAGAATATTTTTTGATAGAATACATTCCATTTATATTCCATTGGTTTTTATATTCTCTAACTACAAACCTATGAATTCATATTATTTTTTTATAAATAGAACAATTTCATATGTTACTAAATCATATCCACAATTTCTAATTTGATATCTACATTACATATTATTAAATTAAATAATTATAGTTAATAAAATATTGTCGTTCGGTAAAACACAATCTTGTGTTTCAGATAATATATAATAGAAATTCACTTTTTCATGTAACGCAATATAACACATTGTTTCATGCATAGAAATATATAAAGTATATTCAATTTATTGAAAATAAAAAATATATTGTAAATTATCAGGATATTATATTTCCTTATGTACATGGTGTTACATGTTATACATGTTATCAAATACAATTTTCCGATTTTAGAAATTTGTATCATTACTATTAAATTTGAGTCTCATTTTGGGTTTATAGTTTTAGAAAATTAATTCATAACTCATACATATTAAATCCATATAATAAAAAGTGTTAACATCTGATTAGTTTCAAATTTTCCCACCACACTAAACATTTCAAATAAAAAATTATTTATTTTTTGGAAAAGTCTTCACAACATTGAACATAACATATTCATTTCCATTATACATCCTTAAAACCCCTGAAAAACACTTTAAAAATGTTGTGTTACCAGAAAAATATTTTTATGAGTCAAAAAATAAAAAAAATTGTTTGTCGAGTGAAAAACATTAAAACCATTTTAATGTTTAACATTATCTTATTTGAGTGTGTCAAATAAAACATTTCCTTATTAAAATCCCAAACAATTTATCCTCTTATATAACATTTAAAACACATTAAAGGAATTTTCTTTGGAATCATAGAGCATCATATTCAAAAAAAATCAATACCATTTTAATTGGAATAACAATATTGATGAAATTATAATTAATTATTCTGAGAACATAATGATTATGATATTAATTGGAGAGGTATGATGGGGATCCCCCTTTGTACAACAAATATTGGCCTCTCAGTTTTTATGAGCTATAGTGGGCCTCAACCCATCATATAATCTATATCAAGCTCAACCATGAGCTGTAATGGGCATTAACCCATCATAAAAACTATATCAGGATTTCCTATTTCCCATATAAATATCAGATATAATTTCATGAATAAATAAATTTATTATTTCACTTTTTTATCATAAAACCTTTTGAAAATAACTTTTAAACCCATATGAAAAACATTTTCAGATATTGAAATGCCATTTACATTTTAATAAAATTTATTTTCAATAAAAAATATATAAGAAATGTAAAGTGTATTTTCATTGAAAAAATATGAATTATTATAAAATAATATAGCCTTCAAATATTTATTAAGTATGTTGGAGATGTTGTTGTATACATATTTGTCAAAAATATAATATTCATTTTTTCCATTTATCTAAAAATTCTGTAAACAACATGTAAAAATGATTCCATTTGAAGACAATCAAATTAAAGAAAAAATATAACCAAAATTTTCTTTAAAAATATTTTATGTCTGCGTAGAAAAATTTATGAAATAGTTTTAAAAACACGTAAATGAACAAGAGAGGTGGAAGGAAAACATTAAAAGAGCGTTTTTAAAATTTCCTTAACCACTTTGAAAATATTTGAATCATAAAAACCAAGAAAGTATATAATTTAAAAGCTTTAAATTATCATAGAAATAAATAAATTCAATATATATCATTTAAATGGGGTTGTATATACACCTCATAAAGTACTATAGGTGTTTAACATCAAAATATTCCTTAATGAATGGAAATTGAGACAAGTTATCTTACCTTGAGTCTACCTAAACACATACATTATTTTTATTATTTAATAATAAACTTATGTTGTTGATTTTATTTCTTAATAACATTTTTTTTCTTTTTATTTTTCATTCTATTTTTTCCTTGAAAAATAAATAAACAATTAATTAATCATTTTAATCCACTTCATATGTTCTGGAGGTATTTATCTTTTATGTCAAAAATGAATTTGGTAGGTTTACTATGGCCAAAGTGAAAACTATTTAATAATTTAAGGACAAATAATAATGAAAATATTATCAATTTTATACATAATTTATACTTTTAAACCCCATTATAAAACATGTCTATGAAAAATGAACTATGTTATAATCAAGAAGATGTTAGGCTATACTTACGCATGAATAAAAATTACATATTACAAATATCATTATAGAAAGAAGGTTCTTATTAATTAATCTTTTCAAAATGGTCATAATAACCTAAATATCATATTATTTCATTAAATATTATTATATATATCATCTAGGATATTTTATTTTGATTAATCTATTATATTAATTCATGGAAGTAGTAGTCCACATGTATGCATGAACAACATTATCATTTATCAGTGAATGTACATGTAAAATTAAATTATATAAATAATATTTTATGAATGATAAATATTATAATATAATATTTATTTCATATTTATAATGTATATTCATTAGCATTATCCTTATTACCGTCCATGAAAATCAATTTTTAAAAACACATCACATTGCTTCATAATGTGATAGTCCGCATTACAAATAATCAACAGTATCATATCCACATAGAATGAAAAGTTAAAAAAGGCTGGTGAATTTTCATGGTATCATGACAAAAATGCTACTACTTCCACGAGATAGCACCATGTGGAATAAGACATCCATGCTTTTCAGTTCTTGGGAACTACAGGTATGATGAACTAGGCTAGAGCCTCTTGGTTTCCATTCAAATCAAATTGTGATGGAGTTTAGTTTGGATCAATTTGACCCCTTGGATGTAATTTGGCCTTGACGAAGTCTGTCATTGTTTATACTACTACACTTTGGGCCATTTTTTCCCACCCAGTCCCCTGATTTATTGTAATTCTTGAGTGAAGGATGACATGAGGGAGTGTTACACTCTTGGCCATGTAATTCCCCTTCGCTGTGTTTTCATGTACTTCTTTTTTTATTAATAATTTTTTGGGTTGGTAATACTAGACCCAAAATTCCATAGTAAAGTGATTTTTTTAATAAATCACATATATATATATACATTTTATGTATATCATAATTAAAATCCAAGCTTGTTCATGATGAAAAATGAATCAAATTGTTTTGAGAGGTGATAGTCTCTCGTACTCATAAATAATGATTTCATTTCTCATTTGAGGGAAAAAAAGATATGGATTTAGGTTATTCAATTAATAAAATAACATATAAATTTATTTTATATAATGGTTTTATTATATTATCATAATTTAATAAAATTTTAATGATGTGGTAGAAAAAATAATATAATAACAATCATTTAAGGATGATACATCTTTTTTAAGAGATATAATTAAATTATAATCAAAATAGTTATTATGATTGATTAATAGTCAAAATAGGAGAACTATGTATTTTTTAGGTAATTAAGTATTTTCTTTAGTAATTTATTGGATTATACAAAGGCTATTGAATGTTTTAATAGGAGATAATAATGGTGACCCGTAATAATTGAGGCAAGACTCACACTTGTAATTTTTAAAATAATAAAGGTATAACCACATTTTTCACTTGACGAAATGATCCTAAAGACCAAAATTATATATAATTATACAAGACATGTCTTATATATCTCTAAAAAATATATTTTATAATTATTTTCGATGTCCTTTTTAACTTTATCGTTTTAGTTTAACCCCCTTGTAAATTCGTTCTTATCATAACCATAATAAAAGATGTCTATTAATTTAACTATTCATTCTGTAAAATATTAAGTTAAAATTTTAAAATAATATAAATTATTCTGATTAAAAATTTGGAATCTTTTTAACAATATTAAATTTATATAATTCATACAATTCTCTTTTAAATTACATGAGCAAAAGCGATGAAAAAGACGATTTTCATGAAATGTATATTTCAATCATAATAAGATTCCATATTTATTATATGAATATAAATAATAATTATATTAATTTTAATTAATATATATTTATCTATAATTTATAAATACAATTTAAAAATTATAGTTTTCTAGTTAAATAAAATAGTGAAACATTTTGGTACATTAAAACAGTTTTCTAAAAAATCCAAATTTTAATTCACAAAAAATAAACATAGACTAAAGTCTAGTATAATGAGGATTAAAATTTAAATTAATTTTAGTAAATATAAATAACGAATATTTTTTACATTAAATAATATTCAAAACATAATGGTAATTTAAAATTACTTAAGTTATTAAAAATATATGACTTTTTTACAAAAATTGAATTTTTCACTTTTCGCCAAAAGTAGTATTTTTTTAAAAACAAAATTCACAAATATTTTATGTTATGATAATTTGTAAATGATAATATTAAAATTAAAAATATTTATTTAAAATTCATGTTCTATAATTTATAAATCAATATTTTAAATATAAAACATATAAAAAAAGAGTTTTTCAAATACTATTTTCTTTTTCTTTTAAAAATTACTTAATATAATCATAATTAATATTTGTATATACATTTTAAATATTTTTAAACATGAAAATGTTTTATTGTATCACTAAATATGATGTTAAATTATTTTATTAGTATTATTAACAACTTATGGCAGACTTTTATAATAGGATCTTATGCCAATTTTATTCTCTCATGGATCATGTAATCTGATTCCATTATGATTTATTTCTTATTAGATGACATGATTGATTCCATGATGCATGGTTAAATGAGTTATATGGAATTAATTTAAAATATTATGATCATGTTATGACACCCTTATTTTTATTATTTTATTGCATGTAATAATTTATTAATATATCACATTTTTGCCTTCCTTAGCATGTATTCTCATCATTTCTTATATTTTATGTTCCCCAGGCTGTGAAAAATGGTTTTATTTATAATATTTCTATTGTGGGTTTTAGTTATGAAGATTTAAGGGGATGATTATATAGATAATCTATATACCAATTTTTTATTTTATGATTCGAATGACACTAAACCTTTAGAGTTCTAACATGGATCATAGTAAAATTTAATGAATATTCATCTAATAAGTTGTAATATTTATGTTTGTAATGTTTGGGTTACTATATCTCTTCCACATTGACATATCTTTACTATGTTATAATCTATAGTGATTGGAATATGGATTTACTTACAACCACATATTCTTTTTTATTATATCTCATCATTATGGAACATTTCTTCTTTGTGTGCAAAAAAACAAACTTTTCACCCATGAAAAAAAACACATCCTGATGTAGATATTCTTTAATTTTTATTTATACCCAAATATATATTTTTATAAATAAATAGAATTAACAATATATTTTTTATTTTTATTTATTCCAAAGTAAATTGTGACTTTAATATTTTTTTGGATCCTTCGTATAGACATCAAATGAGACTCCTTTTCTGTAGTTTGGTA
Source organism: Viscum album (assembly GCA_963277665.1). Classification (NCBI taxonomy): domain Eukaryota; kingdom Viridiplantae; phylum Streptophyta; class Magnoliopsida; order Santalales; family Viscaceae; genus Viscum; species Viscum album. The sequence continues at coordinate 1,402,272,785 of OY728164.1, read as the reverse complement.
CATGGCATATAAAGTAACATCATATACAATGTCAATCCATTGATTTTTCATGTATGTAAAACTTATAAGTATATTACATAATTATAATGGGTCAAAATACATTTATTTGTTATCCTTTTATAGTTTAGATACTAATAACAGTAAAATAGAACCCACATTGAATCCACTATGAAAAACCTCTGTAAAAGTTCATGAGCATATTTCTACAAAGAAACACAAATGTGATGTTACTCTTAAGAAACATATGAAGACCTAAAATATAAAACATATCCAAGAATATAAATTTAAAATAAATTATTTATATCTAATGAAAACCCTTTATAAATAGTTTATTATTTCTAGAAAATGAAAATCATCTATATAAACAATATAAATAAGTAAAACTTCTAATCATATTTATTGTAGAGGTTGTTATTTACTCTTTCTTTCTTGTACTTAAATTCCATAAAATAGGTATTGAAATTGGAATACCATTATATTGGGAAATATTTTAACCAATGTATATCCTTTCCAACATAAAAAAATCTTATCATATTCCTTATGAAAAAAATCCATTATTTTCTCAATTTATACATCTTCTTAAATCTCATCATTAATAAGGGAAGCTACAAAATATATTGGAGAAAATGATAATTTCATTTCTGTTACAACATTATGAATTATCCAAAAGGTATATGTTCTATTAAAAATATACAAATTAATATTAAAATGATGTCCTTCAAATTGAGAATATTTTTTTTACGTTATTATTTTTTTTCTCTTAACTTCTTGTATTTTATTCCATATGTTTTTAAAACCAAATATTTTTCAACAACATTACTATCATCAAAATTGGGTACTAAATCTCATTTTTCCTTCTTTTATGTATTTTATAAATATTTATTCAAATAAAAATATCAGTAATGGTACTCCAATGTTGTATCCATAACTCTTGGTTTCAAATTCAAAAATAGTGTTACATATGTTTTGTTCCTTGGTGTTCTTCTATTTTAAACCTATTTTCATTATTATACAATGAATTTTTAGGAAATGTAACTTTATTTTCAAAATTTCATTAGAAGATTGTATTTTATTTTCATCACTATATGTGAATAAATAATCATCTTCACCTAGTAATTATTATAAAGTCACAAAATATCTAGATCCTCCTTCCTACTTTTTAACAAAAATAATTATATCACTATAACTTCATAAAGATTATTATTTAAGTGTAAGAAAATTCTCTAGGTGTTCCCATAAAATTAGAATAATAGTATCAATTATAACTATTATTTATTTATTATAAAAGTTGTAATCAAATTCATTTGGAGGATAACGATGGAATATTACATCAACTCTAGTCTTCAAAAACTTCCCAATATTTTCACCTTTCACATTGATTAAATAGTGGATGTGAAAAACCCAAAAATGATTAAAATATAGGGACATATGATAATACATATTTTTCAATGACATATAAGAATTGTTTATTTAATAAAAGAGTTCTAAATATTAACTACTATATCAATTGATTTTCACTAAAAATATTAGATAGTATCATGATCTATGAATATACTCGATGAAATATCCACTAAGCATATCCTCTTACATTAGAAATAATATATTTTCATTTTGTATATGGTGAAATCTGTTTATGTTGAATGAAACATTTATTAATATATAATTTAAATAATATATTAAAAAACTAATAACCATTTTCTTACCTAATTTATTTAATAAAAATCCACACTCATTTTCCTTAAATATTTTACAAATTATAAATATTTATTGAGCCTCTGATTTATGCTTCATAAACACAGTTTTAATGATATGTGTAAATTCATTAATTAATGATATAAAATACATTTATAAATTTATTTATTACTTCCTAATATGGTTAAAATATTATTATGAAAAACTCACATGGGTTCTTTGTCTAAATCACTAATATATTGTATGGATAGAATACAATAATTATATTTTTACTTGTAGATCACAACCAATTTCTCTATATTTTAATTAAATTCACATAAAAATATTATCAACAGGGATCATATAGATCATATAATCCAGTATAATGGAAAAAAGGCAACAATATCCTAATTAATTATATTTATTCGAGCTTATGTATAATTGGTTTTTAGAATCACAAACATGAAACAAGTTGACCATGGTCTATTATACTATATTCAGAAAACATATATCCTTTATATTATTCACAAAGAACCTATATTTTTGGAAAATGTGTTCATTGAATTCATTACAATGTTGATAATCACTAAAAATGTTATGTCTTATCCCATCATCATATAAATTGTTCTTGGATTTTATCATCTCATTTATAAAAACAACTAAACCAACACCTTTTATTTTAATATTTCCATAATTTAAAATTTAATTAAATATTCATTAAAATTTTACACATCTTTATTGATATTTAAATATTAATTAATATAATAATAACATCTACAATAAAAAATCAATGGTTATTCCCCTCTTTATTATTTAAGTGAGACATCAAAAATAAAATCTATATTCTAGGTTATTTCATTTTTCATACAAGGATTTTTAGTATTAAAACTCATAAATAATTCAATATCATAGAAAAAAATACAACATTTGACAAGGATACCTGGGTATTTACATCTTTCAAACACTTCATCAAGTTGTTGAAATTTATTTTAAACCATCAGTCCAAAATTTTCATGTTTCTTTAAAACATTTCACCTTTGAAAATCTGGAATATCGCTTAAACACTATCTTTAAAGTCTCATTTGTAACGCTCCGACCCTAGTTACCTATAGTTGGTGCATTATTACATAACATTGGAATGATCTCAAGAAATATCAAATCTCGAAAGACCGATTTGTTTAGTAGCCTTGGAAGCACTAGATATATTCATAATGTTTTACATTACATCATAAAAATGAAAACCACAACAACATACTCTCCATATTCTACACTCTTATCCCCTCATACTATCTATGAAGGTCATTCATAATTTACTTCTTCACATCCAGGGAAAATTAAACATAGAAAAGGGGTGAGCTCAAATTCCCAGTAAGGATAACAAATATAGCGGAAACTTTCATAAATAAGAATAAACATTTATGGGAATGTATAACTAAATAAAAAGCCATTTAAACTTGAATTTCAACATAGTATGGCAAAAATAAAATGAAATAATGCCATTTACTTATTCACATGGATATTATACTAATCGAATAATCACATGCAATATCAATAACCCCTTTCATAATGATATAATGCATGATGCCAGACTATCATAACCACATAACCAAGGAATCGTGCCAAGACTACAAATAATATTTTTCCAAGGCCTTGTGACGAGACACTAGTTTGTCTCATGACACTTACCGATGCATAGAGGATCTATAGTGGTCTCCACCCATCACATATTAAGTCCAATGCATTCCTCATATGAACAGGTTTAAACATAACATAAATATTCGTATTAAAACTATCATACGAAATGTAAATACTTCATCCATAAACCATGAATGGTATAAAAATAACACATCCACAGAAAAAAATATCACAAAACCTTCAATACAATATATAAGTTTTGTATCGTAATAATTCAACATCAATTAAGTGTATAATCCATCAAAAGATGTTGACATAGATGAAATCAAAACTCTTTTTAGAGTAATATCTCTTTTTATTTTGAAATAATTTAAGAGTCATATATCAATAAAGTAAAACATTTTCATTGAAAATATTCTTATAAGATTGTACGGGATGTTTTGATGAGTTTATAAAGTTAGAAAATATCAACACCCGCCGTATAAGTTAAAAAAACATTCTTACCTTAATTCACTCAAAAAGGTTAAAAAGCACCTTTTTTGGAAAATGACGGAACGATTCCTTTATAAACCTCTTATAAAAATTCAAACAAGGGTATAAATGATTTTAACCCATATTCTAGTAAATAGTAAAAATGTTTTGAAATACATTTTTAAGAAACATGGATGTGGATGATAAAGAAGTCCCAGTAGATTATTATGTATAAACAACCTCGAATAATGAAGAGATTACGAAATAAAACCTTACCTTCTACTTTTCCTAGGATGGGGTAGGTTAAAATCATTTATATTGGTGAAATAATTGTTATAAAATTATACAACAATCATATAAATTAATATGATATCATATATGATCTTTTATCATTGATTTGTTAATAATATCTTAATATTATCGTTGTTTCGGGTGTTAACTTACTCGTTTTCTTTTATATGTTTTGTTACATAAGCCGTGTTTTTCAGGGATAGGTTGTATATTAATCATATCCTGAATGATATCAAGTCCTTGGATACTATTTTTAATCATAAAATTATAATTATACTTGAATGTATATGATGAAGAATGAATCTCATCGCGTTCATGGAGACGGTAGTCCGTACGTACGCACGAGCGACAATATCATTCATTTGATATTTAAATAATATATACTTGGATGGTATATAAAATATAAAGAATAATTATCATGTTATAATTATTATTTACATGAATTAAAAATCATTATTATACCCATCCATATAATAATATATTTAATAACAATTACACCACGACGTGGAGACGGTAAGCCGTACGTACGCACGTATGGTGACATGTCGTTCAAAGGATGGATAGAATACTGAATATGGTTGTAACATATTTATAATACATCACAGTATATATAAGATACTGGAGTTGTTATTTTATAATGTTAATAACAACGAAATAAGAAATGGAAGAAGAAATGAATTTGAAAAAGGGTGGTGAAAACATTACCTCTTCTTCGGGTTCTTCCTTTTGATTTGATCAAAAGGGCTCCATAGGATGGCTTTCTGATCAAAATAAGGCTTCTACGTTGTAGTTATGGAAGTTGAGAGTGTATATGGGCATGGTTTGGCTGAACCAAAATGGTTTTAAGGTGTGAATTAATGAGAAGGGGGAGTGCCCTTTTATAAAAGGGGTGAGGGGCACCTTTGGAAAAGCTAGAAATATTATTTTATAATAAATTAACATTCGGTTTCTAATGGCTCAAAAGTGTATTATTTAATTCTTAAGGTGGGGATAGGTCGAAATCCACTCAACCAATAAGATTTATATAGGTTTGGGTTACTATATTAACCTTATCATTAAGTTTTAACTCTTAGTTAATTAGTTTCACTTTTACAATGTCTCTTTGTGTTTTTATATTATATGGTTACTAAACGTACTATATACATCCAAGATACCCCCTAGTGGTCCATTAATGATATAACTATCATGATATAAGTCTCTTGTCCGAACCTTAGATTTTAAGGAATTTAATATCAATTAATAATATAATATTTGTTTTAAAAACTCTTAAATGTCAATTTTGACACTATTCAATAATTGATTTTTGTGAAAATCATAACAGAATGATTACTTATAAAGAAGATACTTATGTCAATCCTAACATGTCTTATTAACTTATAATATTATTGGTATTTATAAAAAGTCTCAAATTACATTTTTTTTCTATTTAAAATATCAATTATTCTAATTTTCTATTAATTTAGTAATTACTTCATCACCATTGTGTCATAAATAAATTAAACTATATTATGTTTAAAAATTATAAATAAAATATCATTATGTAGGAAATCTATTTATCTTTCTAATGAATTTTTATAGTTGAAAATACAACATATATTACTCTATGTAAATTTTTTTTTGATAAAATATATATGCTTTTGTCATTTTTGTATTTATTTTAACTTAATTAAAATAAAGTGTCCCTATCACCTACAAGTGGCTCCATGGGTTCCCAAAATATACCCAAAGATGGAAATGGTCGGACATGTATCCACAAGTTATGTTAGTACACGTTTTAGGGTAATTTAGTATTATTATAATATTATTTTTTAACCCTTATTTACCTGATTTACCCATAACCATGGTAAATAAAATATTTACCGAAGTAATTATTCAAAATGTCTCAAAATAAAAGATTACTATTTACCCAATATGAACATCTTGATTCAAAATATGGAATCTATTTTTACAAATTCAAAACACAAAAGTTTCAGAAAATAATTTAAAATTAATTCTCAATGTTAAAACAAAAAAACGTGTTTTTAAGAGATAATAACAATCAAACGATTGACATTTGTTTATGTCAGGTTTAATTGTAAAATTATGTACAATGACAAAAATTGTATTAAATTGTGAAAATATATTCTAAATATACTTTAAAACCACTCAAATTCATAATTTATCAATATAAATTATTTCGAATAAAAATTTGTTTTAAATTAAAATTTAGTAATTTTCACTATTCATCAAAATATAAATGTTATCCGAAAGGTTCCAAAATTTCACCCTAGGCTAAATTCAATATTCAAAATCCAAAAATGAAGTTCATTTTGAGAGATAAAATTTATAAAATTTCAAAATTTTGGTATTAATATTCATAACTGCTAGTTTGATTGGTTGGGGTGTGTTAAAACTCTATGTAGCGTACAACACACGCTATCACATTATTCAAAGAGAAGCATACCGTAGAAGCTTGGGGTGTTACATTCTCCCATCCTTCAAATAATTTCTTCCTCAAAATTTCTAAAATACTACCACATGAAATGACTTGCGTGGTTCTTCATCATACGTTCCTCGGGTTCCCACGTTGCCTCTTCCATCTTATGGTTTTTTCATAAGACTTTTACCAGAAGAGTCATCCGGTTTTTCAGTACTTGTTCTCTCTTATCAATAATCCTAACGGGATCTTCACAATAAGACAGATCGGGTTCGAGTTCTAATTTCTCATAGGTGAGTACATGCGTTGGGGCTGCCATGTATTTCCTCAACAGAGATACGTGGAACACATTTTGAACTTTGGAGAGACTTGGCGGTATTGCCAATCGGTAAGCTACAGCCACAATTCAATCTAGAATTTATAAAGGTCCGATGTACCTGGGACTCAATTTTCCTTTCTTACGAAAATGCATGACTCCCTTCCATGGAGATACCTTTAGGAAAACATGATCACCGACTTGAAATTCCAAATCCTTCCTTCGATTATCGGTATAGTTTTTCTACCTACTTTGAAATGCTTCGATGCGATTTTGGATTACCTTCACCTTTTCCATTGTTTCCTCCACCAGTTCTGGACCTACAAGTTTTCTTTCACCGACATCATCCCAATAGGTTGGTTTGCAACATCTCTTTCTATATAACGATTCATATGGTGCCATATGAATACTCAAATGGAAGCTATTGTTATAGGAAAATTCTACGAGAGGTAAATATTGATCCCACATACCCTGAAATTCAAGTGAGAAGGGTCTCAAAATATCTTCTAAGTTTACAATAGTTCGTTCTAATTGTTCATCTGTTTGAGGGTGGTAGGCAGTGCTCAAATGAAGTTCACTATCCAAGGATTTCTGAAGACTTTTCCAGAATCATGAAGTAAAACCGAGATCAAAATCAGAAATAATCGATAGGGGTACTCCATTAAGTCTCACAAATTCATCAATATAAAGTATTTCTAGACGTTACAGTGGTAGATCTTCTCTTATAGCAAGAAAATGTGATCACTTGGTTAGACGATCAACAATGACCCATATTTCATCGTTCCTTCTAGGAGTCTTTGGTAGCCCCATGAAAAAGTCCATCGTAATATTGTCTCATTTCCACTCAGGTATGGGAAGAGGTTGCATTACTCCTCCAGGTTGTTTCCTTCCATCTTTAACTTATTGACAAACCATACATCTTGACCCAAAATCAGCAATCTCCCTCTTCATGTTGTCCCACCAAAAATTTTCCTTCAAATCTCTATACATATTGGTGCACCCAGGGTGTATAGAGAAATTTGAACTATGAGAATCATCCAGTAATTCCCTTTTTAGATCAAGTATATCAGGAACACAAAGTCTCTTCGCGAATAACAAAATTCCTTCTTGATACACAAAGTCTCTTGATCTCCCATCATTCACAACTTTAATCTTCTTTTCAAATTCTTCATCATCATTCAGAGAACTCTTAATACTATCTAGTAAAGATGGTTTGGCAACCATTTGAAAAATAATTGATGTTTCACCTTTTATGGTTATTCCCATGTCCATCCTCACTAGATCCATGAAAATTGGATCCCTTTCAATTCTCATATTGTTCAAAACTGCATGGTCCTGTTTGATCAAAGCATCTTCCACCCTGTTTGCTTTCCCTGGGTGGTAGTGTATCGTACAATCATAATCCTTGAGTAATTTAAGCCATCTCCTTTTCCTCATGATGATTTCTTTTTGTGAGAAAATATACTTCAAACTCTTGTGATCAGTATGAATCTCACATTTTTTACCATAGAGGTATTGCCTCCATATCTTCAAAGCAAAGATCAAAGCTGCTAACTCAAGATCATGAGTAGGATAGTTTTGTTCATGAATTTTCAACTGTCGTGATGCACATGAAATAATCGTATCATTCTACACAAGGAAAAAACCATGTCCTTTCTTCGATGAATCACTATAAATAACAAACCAATCATTCCCTGATGGTAGAGTCAATATAAGAGCATCAACTAATCTTCTCTTCAGTTCTTCGAAGCATTCTTCACACTCTTTTGTCCAAACAAATTTAACCCCTTCACCTGTGAGTTTTGTTAATGGGTTAGCCAACCGGGAAAATTTCTGGACGAAATGTAGATAATAGCCTGCTAAACCAATAAAACTACATACCTCAGTTCTACTCATCGATGCAGGCCATTCTTGGATTGCCTTGGTCATAGAAGGATCAACCAAGATTCCATCATTAGAGACAATATGGCCAAGAAAAGTAATTTCCTGAATCTAGAATTCACACTCGCTAAACATCCCATATAATTCATGTCTTCTTAGAGTCTTCAGGATAATGTGAAAATGATTTTCATGATCTTCGTAGCTTTTGGAGTATACCAAGATATCATCAATAAATACCACCACAAATTCATCGAGATATTCCATGAAAACTCTATTCATTAGATCCATGAATACAGAGGGTGAATTAGTCAATCCAAAAGGTATTACTGTAAACGCATAATGCCTGTACCTGGTTCAAAATGATGACTTCGGAATGTCTTTCTTCTTCACACACAACTGATGGTATATAGATCAAAGTTCAATCTTTGAAATGTATTGATCTCCATGCAGTTGGTCAAATAAATCATCAATGCGAGGTAGGGGATACTTGTCTTTATTGTTGTAGCATTGATCTCCCTGTAGTCGATACATAACCTCATAGATCTATCTTTCTTTTCAACAAAATGAATAGGGGCTCCCCACGAAGAAACACTAGGGAGAATAAATCCCTTATTACTCAAATCATCTAGTTTTTTCTTTAGTTCAACTTATTATACAGTGGAAATTCTACAAGGGGTCTTCGATATAGGCCTTGATACAGGAATTATATCAATGGAAAACTCAACTTCTTGTTCTGGTGGATGTCCAGGTAAATCTTCTGGAAACACGTCTACATATTCTTTCAAAATAGGTACATCCTCTATTTTAACATTCCATTCCTTACCCACTGTTATTTCATTCTCTTCCTCTCCAATAATTGAATTTAGTTGAGCTACTGGGTTTGGATCTAGATAAGAATTAGGTGGTGAAGATTCTGCACTAAAGATATGGTGTTCCTTATCATCATCATCAAAAATCGTAACCTATTTCTTATTATAATAAATCATTGCATCATGGTCCGAAAGCCAATCCATACCGAGGATTATATCAAATTCAATCATAGGTATGATGATGAGATCAGTGGATAAATAACATTTATGTGCTCTAATGAGGACTGATTCACAAAACTTTGTTGCAATGATACTTCCCATAGGAGTTTTAACTGATAACTCCCTTGTTAAATCAAATTGTAAATATCTAATTTTCATAGAAAACTAGGAAGATATGAAACAATGCGATGATCCAGAATCAAATTATGAGTTTGCTAAACTTGAGGAAACCATTAAATTACATGCCACCACACCTTTCGGAGCTTCAACCTCAGCAGTATTGATAGAATAAGCTTGGCCTTGATCCCTTGCCCTTTTCTGAGTTAAGATCCCCTGACACTTAGGACATTCATTTCCATAATGTCCCATCTCCCTACAATTGTTTCATTGGACATCGATAGCTTCCTTCTTCCCGTTCCAATCACATGCTTGGTGTCCTTTTTCACCTCACTTGTAACAGACACCCATTCCCTTCAAGCAAGTACCAGGGTGTTTCTTCCCACATTTACCACATGATGGATATTAAACCATTCCCTTCTTCCCCTTAATTTCATTCCCAAATTGATCATCAGATCTCTTCTTCTCTTGGTTTGCTTTAAAGTCATAAGACATAGAGAATACCTTTTCTGTCTTGATAGCACCTGAGACAATGTCTTCATACGACGAGAAGGACTGTGAGAATAATGCTCGACGGAGAAATGGTTTTAACCCATCAAAGAAACGATCAATCTTACTTCTTGGGTTACATATATAATCTCCAGCATACCTTTCTACCCTTGTAATGTTAGCCTCATAGAATGAGACATTCTCATCCTCCTTTTGTCTCAGAATCATAAATTGTATTTCCATGTCTGCTCGATGGTCACGAGGAAAATATTTTTCTAAAAACAGATCATTGAACTCCCTCCATTCCATATTTCATACTTATCATCTTCCTTCATGTTTTGAATCAATGACCACCATTGATCAGCATCTCCAGTGAGGTGGTAAACTGCCATGAAAATTTTTTCCTTTTCACTACTTCCGAAAGCTTGAAATATTTTCTCTAGGGAACTTATCAATTGCTCAGCTACCAATGGATTTTTACTCCCATTTAATGTTGGTGGTATTTTCCTCATGAATAGATCTAACATTGATCTTCCATGCTATGGATCAGGGTGCTCTATATAGGTAAGGTTATTATTTATAACCTGGTTGAGTTGTCCCAGTATAGTGATTAGCTGATCGGCACTAGTTGTATCACCAGCTCCACTATAATTATCTTGAGCAGGAGGTAAATCCTTACATTGAGTGCGTTTATTGATACGGTTTCCATTTCTTCCACTAGGCACCATTTCTAAACAATGGCATAAACAAGATCCATTTTTGAATCAAAATACATAATTTCATACTTATAAAAAACTTAACATAAATTGAACTATTTATGGATATAATCCATAATCATAAAAATGTTTTCTTTGAGGAAGTATAAACTCATAAACCCTTCATAATTATTTGTAAAGAAAATGAGAGTTATCCTAAGCATATCCCCTGGGAGTGTCGTAACCAAGAGTGCAGCAAGGCCCGTTGTCGTGCACCAGTTCTTGTTCGAGTCTAGCTCAAAGTGGTGTTTTCAAGTTTTACCCCTAGGTACATCTGTTCCAGATCCACCTCTACCTGCTAATATCCAGATAAGGATGTATTTCTTGGAAGACTCAAAAAATATCTACAAGACCAAAATTCAAGGAAGTTCTTATATACCAATCCTCAAAGTCCATATTAGGTCTATGTGCTCTAATCAGAGTTTATTTAAATCTAGCATTCAAGGGTTGTACTAAACTTTCTATGATACCAACTTTAACGACCCGACCCGAGTTACCTAGATTCGGTGAATTATTAAATAAAATTGGCATGATCACAAGAAAGATCAAATCTCGAATGACTAATTAGATTAGTATCCTTGTAAACACTAGATATATTCATAAAATTTTACATTACATCATAAAAATGAAAACGAAAACAACATAGTCTTCATATTCCACACTCTTATCCCCTCATACTATCCATGCAAGTCATTCATAATTTACTTCTTCACATCCTGGGAATAATAAACATAGAAAAGGGGTGAGCTCAAATTCCCAGTAAGGATAAATAATATAGCAGAAACCTTCATAAATAAGAATAATCATTTAAAGAAATGTATAACTAAATCAAAACCCTTTTAAACATGAACTTCAACATAGTATGGAAAAAATAAATTGAAATAATGCCATTTACTTATTCACATGGATATTATACTAATCGAATAATCACATGCAATATCAATAACCACTTTCATAATGATGGAATGCATAATGCCAGACTATCATAACCACATAGCCAAGGCCTCATGCCAAGACTAAAAATAAGATTTTTCTATGGACTTGTGCAAAGTCACTAGTTTGTCTCATGAGATCTACTGATTCATCGAGGAGCTATAGCAGGCTCCACCCATCACATATTAAGTTCAATGCATTCCTCATATGAATAGCTTTAAACATAACAGAAACATTCGTATTAAAACTAGCATATGAAATGTAAATACTTCATCCATAAACAATAAATAGTATAAAAATAACACATCCACAGTCAAAAATATCACAAAACCTTCAATATAATATAGAAGTATTGTATCATAATAAATCAACTTCAAATAAGCGCAAAATCCATCAAAGATGTTGACATAGATGAAATAAAAACTCCTATATCTTTTTATTTTGAAATAATTTAAGAGTCATATATCTATAAAATAAAACATTTTATTTGAAATTATTATTATAGGCTTGTAAGGGAAGTTTCGAGGATTTTATAATGGGGGAAAATAGCCGCTCCCGCCGTATAAGATAAAAATAACATTCTTACCGTAATTCTGTCGAAAAGGTTAAAAAGAACCTTGTTTATAAAACGACGGAAATACTCCGTAATAACCTCTTAGAAAAAGTCAAACAAGGGTATAAATGACTTTAAACCATATTATAGTAAATAGTATAAATGTTTTCAATAAATTTTTAAGAAACATGGATGTGGATGATAAAGAAGCCCCTGTAGATTATTACGTATAAAAAACCTCGGATAATGAAGAGATTGCGAAATAAACCATTACCTTGTACTTTTCCTTGGGTGGGGTAGGTTAACCTCCTGTATAGTGGTGAAATAATTGTTATTAAATTATACAAGAATCATATACATTAATTTGATACCATATATGATCTTTTAAAATTAATTTGTTAATAATATCTTGGTATTATCGTTGTTTTGGGTGTCAACTTACTCATTTTATTTTATATTTCTTGTTACATAAGGCTTGTTTTTCATGGATAGGTTGTATTTTAATCATATCCAGAATTATATTAAGTCCTTAGATACTATTAATAGTCATAAAAAGAGAATTTTACTTGAATGGATACAATGGAGAATGAATCTCATCGCGTTCATGGAGACGGTAGTCCGTACGTACGCACGAGCGACAATATCATTCTTTTGATATTAAAATAATATATAATTGGATGGTATATCATATATAAATAATCATTATAATGTTATATATATTATTTACATGAATTAAAAATCATTATTATACCCATTCAAATAATAATATATTGAATAACAATTACACCACGACGTGGAGACTGTAAGCCATACGTACGCACATATGGTGACATGTCTTTCAATGGATGGATATAATATTGAATATGGTTGTACCATATTTATAATAGAATCAAAGTATATATAAGTTATTGGAGTTATTATTTTATAATGGTAATAACAACGAAAGAAGAAGTGTAAGAAGAAATGAATTTGAAAAAGGGTGGTGAAAACATTACCTCTTCTTCTGGTTCTTCCTTTTGATTTGATCAAAAGGGATCCATAGGTTGGATTTCTAATAAAACTAAGGCCTCTAGGTTGTATTTAAGGAAGTTGAGATAGTATTTGGGCAGGTTTGGCCGAACTAAAAGGCTTTGATGGTGTGAATTAATGAGAAGGGGGAGTTATCTTTTATAAGAGGGGTGAGGGGCACCTTTGTAAAAGCTACAAATATTATTTTATAATAAATTCATATTCGGTTTCTAATGGCTTCATAGTGTATTATTTAAATTTTAATGTGGGTATATGTGTAAAACCACTCATCCAATAGGATTTAGACCGGTTTGAGTTACTATATTAACCTTATCTTTAATTATTAACTCTTAGTTAATTAGTTTCACTTTTACAATGTCTCTTTGTATTTTTATATTATATGGTAAATAAACTTACAATATACATCCAAGAGACACCCCAAGTGGTCCATTAATGATACACCTATTGTGATATAAGTCTCTTGGCTGAACCTTAGATTTTTAGGAATTTAATATCAATTAATAATATAATATTTGTTTTAAAAAATCTTTTATGTCAATTTTGACACTATTCAATAATTGATTTTTGTAAACATCATAAAAGAATGATTACTTTGGAAAAAGTTAATTATGTCAATAATAACATGTCATATTAACCTTGAAAATTATTGGTATTTTTAAAAAGTCCCAAATTACATTTATTTGGGTGTTTGTAATAGCAATTATTCTAATTTTTCATTAATTTACTAATTACTGCATCACCATTATGTCATAAATAAATTAACATATATAATGTCTAAAAATTATAAATAAAATATCATTATGTATGAAATATTGTTAGATTTCTAATTAATATATTTAGTCGAAAATCCAACATATATAACCCTATGTCAATTTTTTTTAAAAGATATATGCTTATGTCATTTTTCTATTTATTTAGACTTAATTAAAATAAAGTGTCCATATCACATAAAAGTGGCTCCATGGGGTCCCAAAATCGACCCAAAGATTCCCATGGTCGGACATGTATCCAAAAATTATGTTAGGACATGTTTTACGGTAATTTAGTATTATTATAATATTATTTGTTAACCCTTATTTACCGGATTTACCCTTAACCATGGTAATAAAATAATCACCGAAGTAATTATTCAAAATGTCTAAAAATAAAATTTACCTATTTACACAATATGAAAATCCTGATTCCAAATATGGCGTCCATTTTTCCAAATTCAAAATAAATATGTGGCATAAATTAATTTAAAATTACTTCTCGTTGTTCAAACAAAAAAACGTTTTTTAAGAGATAATAACTATCAAAAGATTGATAGTTGTTTATGTCAGGTTTAATTGTAAAATTATGTACAATGACCAAAATTGTATTAAATGGTAAAAATATATTCTAAATGTACTTTAAAACCACTCAAATTCATAATTTTTTAAATATATATTTTTTCGATTACAAAAGTTGTTTTTAATTAAAAATTAGTAATTGCTACTAATTATCAAAATATAAATGTTATCCGAAAAGTTCCTAAATTTCACTCTATGATAAATTTGATATTCCGAATCCAAAAATGAAGTCCATTTTGAGATATAAAGTTTATAAAATTTTAAAAATTAGGTATTACTATTCATTACAGCTAGTTTGATTGGTTGTGGTGTGTTAGAACTCGATGTTGCGTACAACACACGCTATCGCATTATTCAAAGAGAAGCGTACCATAGAAGTTTGGGGTGTTACATAATAGGCACATTGAATTATTTTTAGTTAAAAAAAACATCAATTATCCTTTATAAAACCTCAATAATTCTATTTATATCCTAAAAATAATATTTTATATCTATATACAGTTTCTTTTCCATATGATGACACCTAATTCTTCTCCATCATTTGGTCAAACATTTTTTATCCTTTTTGGGATAAACAATTATTATTCACTACAAATAATTAATTATTTAATATTTGTTTACTAAAAATAAAAATTTTATCTAAATTTTTTGTATTTTTTTCTATATTATAACTTTTATAATTACAGGATTTTTAAGTATCAATATATATTTTCCCAAAAACATGGATTTTTTCACCTATGTCATATAATTAGGCATTAATCATTGGGTTTTTTATTGAGAAACATTACATTTATCATTATAGGATTATTTAGTAAATTTCATGACCTTCTTCTTTGAGATTTCAACCACATCCATAATTGTGGTATACAAACTGAATTTTTACATTCTTCATTTTTTTATAATACAAATCAAATATGATTGCATATTTTTATTATCCATTCATTGAAATTATCTCTTTATTTTGTATCATATTTTTTAGTATTATCAACATTATTTATTTATCCCTAAATACCATTTAGTAACAATGAATCTTCTATAATATTAGTGGATTTTTTTGAGACAGATTATCTTTATTTAAATTTCTTGTTTAATTCTCCATTACGTAGAGTTTTTTAATAAATGAGTTATCTATTAAACATAATTTACATTTTTTTATGTTCATATATCTCAACATCATTATATATATTTCCAATGAGTTATTCCTCATTTACTTTAGTAATCAATGATTTTTCTTTAATATCCTGATAAGTATAAACATAATCATTATTTCTACTTATATCATCATCTTCTAACATTGACACAGATTTTATAATTTTATATTTAGATAAATCCTTAACCATTACTTTTAAAACAATTTATTTTTCTTCTCTTTTATTTTTATTATAGGATTTAAAGATCTATCATCCTGATCATTAGTGTATCATTTTTATTCTTTAAACAATGGAAATTTTTTTAAAAATATTATATTGATATACACATAAAAAACCTCATTCGAATATTTCTATTTTCAATACATTTTCCTCTTTATATACTTTAAAATATGGGTAACATAAATTTTCATAAATTATCTAAAATTATTTTCATAACTATGAAAAATATTATTTATTATAAAAAATATTTATAACACCTATCATGTCTTTAGGATTAAAAACATTTCCATTCCAACCATTTAATTATTGTAAAAACTCCCATTTTACATTTCTTATATAATAATCAAGATTTATAATAAATCAAAACGAAGTGTCCTAGGATCTTAATCATGAGGTCCTAAAATTTTTTCACCAAATATATCTCTCTAATATATAAAATCTTCTCAATAATTATAAGATCCTCAAAACTTTCACCAAAACCACTAAAAGTTCTAAAAATAATTTTTTCATGGGTAAAAAGTCATCAAAAATATCACTTTCTATTATTTTACGGTCTTCAAACCCTAGCCTCCAAACCCATATTTTTGCTTTTTTCAATTTTTTATACTCATTGAAGATTTCAAGTAACTCCCATTTTCATTTTTCTATCCTAATGAATTTTACTTTTAGAAATTAGATTTATCATAAAGATGTAAGAATAGGATTTTGATAAGAATAATCTTTCTATAAGTTTGACCTATTATATTATATCATAAAAAAATATTAGAATGAGGTAAAGATCCCCTTGTTATGACCACCAATACATCCAAACATATTTATAACAAAAAAATAACAATCTTATCATTACCTATGTAATAAATTTTTCCAATAAAAAGTGGGAATCCCATTTCTCTTCACTGAATTGTGAACATACATATTTATAATATAAATTTAGAGATAAAAAATCCTTTTATTGTAGACAAATTTATCTTTAATTACAAAATATTTAAAAAAAACTACCTCTGATACAATTTTAAAATAAAATCAATGTTAGTGGGAAATCAATGCTAACAGTGTTTAATAAGTGATTTCAATTAAATTTCATGTTTATTCTTGAAAGTACCTTTTGAAAATGATAATTGAATTGATACAATCACTGTCACACACACCTACTCACATTCCTAATTGGTACAACAGATTTTCAATGATTACCTCTCAAATAATAGTGTTAAAAATTAGAATGATTTATATTCTATTATGATTATATGTTCCACTATTGTGGATATAGTTACTTTGGTGATAGGGTTTTATCTTTTAAAATATGATATAATTGATTCCCTTGAATTATATAATACAACACCCATAAATATATAATGATGGAAATATTCTTAAGAATATATCATTATTTAATCATATTATATTTATTTAAGATATCACTATGTTGTATATTGTTATTAATATAATTTATATTTATAGTACCAATAATATTCATATTTATCTTCCTCATATTTCATTTAAAAACTCTATATATATCTATTAAAATCAAATTATCACCTCATAATTTTAAAAAAAATATTCCAATAAGAAATAGAAAATATCCTCACCAAATTTTAATTTAAAATTTCATATTTAGAAAGATATCTCTCTTTAGCTACTATGGATTACTCCTTATTTTTATAATTTATTATTTAATATTATTTTGTTTTATTTTATGATTGTTTCTTGGTGGATTGTAATGAAACAATATGTGTTGAGTTAGGGATAAATTATTATCATCAATTATAGATACATTTTTCATTCCTCATGATTCAACTAACTCTATGTTAGGAACCTTCTTCAATCTATTCAGGAATCATAAAACCCCATTAATGATATTTAAAATATAATATTACTAATATAATAATTTAATTTCATTTCATTGAATATTATATTATTCTATTTTAATGATTTTTCAATTTTCACTAAATTTACAATTTCATAAAGAATAGAACTTTAATAAAGACGATATTTACTATTTAAATGATTGAATATTACCTTATAATTACTCCATTTTTTGGTATTAGGTAAGCTATTGAATCTTTTGAGGTGAAGGTTACCTTTACTAACTGATACCAACACATCTGAAGTACAAACGTACAAATTTGAAGGATGTTCTACCCTTTCAATTTATAATATTACACATTTGAATTATATTCATACCTTTATGAAGACAAGTATTTTTCATCAAATTTCATGGAATACCATTTTGAATTCAGTGATTACCCTTATAAAGTATCATCTAACACTTTCAAGGTTATATATTACCCTTTCATTGTCTTGGAACACTTTTCTGATGTCATGGATTACACATTAAAACTCAGATACTACTGTCCCAAAGTCATACAATACTCTTATTTCGTAGTTTATTAACCTTATAAAGCTAAAAAAGTTCATTTATTAGCCATATGATGGCTCTAACGATGTTCTTTGTGCTTAGTCAAATTTTTAGTCTCAAGATTTTGACAACCAAGGATATTTCCATTGTACTTAATTAAATCTTCAGTCATATTCCTAAGCTTCTTAGAACTCTTCACATCATATAATAAACTATATATCATACGATTATGGCCATTAATTGTTTATTGACAGTAAAATAATAGAAAATTGATATAATCAGTCCAACACCTATAATAATTTTTCTCTATACAAATACCAAATAATATAAGAAACATCTATAATTTCAGATAATAACAAACACAACTTATGATATCAACAATATACACTAATAAAAATCAGTATTATGATATAAAACTATTTAAAAATTAAATAATTGGGTGAAAAATATATATTATATTGATATTATAATATTTAATTTTAGAATAAGAGAAAGAAAATATAGGCTCGTAATTTTATGATAAGAGAATGTATAACCTGATACAATGATAAACAAGTACTATATACATATCAAAGATGAAGAATAATGTAAATAGATTCGATTAATAAGATAAATTTAATTTTAGTAGACATTGTAGGATAATAGTAAGAAAACATGTGATACTCTTTGTTGCAGATGTCAAAAAAACTGATAAATAAAAAAGAATAAATTTTTTTTGGAAGGTTTAAATGCATGATTTTCTTCTGATAACTTATTTGCAATAAATATTCAAAAATAATTATTTAATAGAATCCAATATTACAATTTTTTTTAAAAACATAGTGCTGAAGAAACTTGTTTTATTAATGAAAAGAATGCTTTTACACTAGGATGAGTGTGACCCATTACATGACTGAAAGGCTGAGGGGGCATTGAAGCCCAATATTTTTGGCCTGAAGACCAAAATTTGGCCCAAATTCCAATTTGTTTGAATACTAATTCTATTGTACGTTGTTATATACAGTACCTGCTACAATACCTCTAATGTTACAATGCTTACTATAGTACCCCTCCATTTTTAAAGTGTTATATACCACTATTACAGTACTACAAAAAGAACCTTACTACTATGATGCAACATTTTTTTGCTCCATGAGATTTTGACACTGTCTGTGGATGTTGTATTAAGGGTTTGTTATCACTAATGAATAACCTAAATACCCCAAGGATACATTTTGTGATAGATCCATGTGTTTTTCTATTTATATATTGAATAATTTTATTCACAATTGTAGACTATAATAATGTAGTAAAAGAATTAACATGATGAAAGATATATAATTATTTTTATTCAGTTACATCTCAAGAATCTTACAGATATTATTTACTACTTGATGATTTTTTTATTCTGGTCCAAGACAGTATAAATAACCCATGATAGGAGGTATATATTCACCTATGTAATATAGTGAATACTCAAATATATAATATGGTGAATGGGTATAATATTAACCCTTCCCTAATGTAACAACTTATTTAATATAGCACATTATTTATGTATCATTACAATAACTAAACAAAATACTGAGTATTATTCCAATATTGCAGATGAACCTCGTATTAAAATAGAGTGTTATTTTCTACATTACATTATTTTTTTGTATGTTGTTGTTGTGTTTTGGGTATGAGTAAAATATATTCATCTAAATCCTAATGGGTAATAGGAGATCAAATAAAAAATGGGTTAAAATGATTGAAATATTATCTATAATTTATTAACAGTTGATCACACCGAATTCACCCCCTTATGTGTCTATATGGGATCCTATGAAAATTATATTTTCATTTCAACCAAAAACAATTCCTTATAATAGTAACATTCTATAATGTTACTCAAACATGAATAGTTATATAGATGTTATTTTATAAAAAAACCTAAGTTGAGGGTACATAAAATCTCCCCATTATAACGATTTTTACCCCAAATAGTTAATTCTCATGTATAGGTAAAAAATAACACTCTTAGGAATAATAACTATATCTGAACTTCCTATTATCATTAATTATCAACAACTATTAAATGGAATTCCATGGAATGAAACTAAAACATCATTTCCTGACATATATTCTATAAATATCTTCAATTCATACCATGAATGGTTGTTTCAACATTTTATTTTCCTCATCCCATGATACAAATCATTCAATACAATCACTGATGTAAATAACACAAATCACTACCCAAAGGTAAAATTAAATATATGGGTTAACCAGAACCCAATGAGTGACTCCAAAACAACCATTTACACAAAAATTCATGGTTAAATTTAAAACATTAAAATACAATCCTATATAATCACACAAAAATTCTGTAGGTTATACTAACATGGCTATAAAAATACAAACCTAAAAAGACAAGATAACCACTATTACTACATCCTATCACACTTTGGTTATTTACAATATTTTTCCTTTTAAATAGTCAAATTTTTTTCAAATTCCATATCCATGTTAGTTTTCTTAATGGAAAATATTGAAAATTATCATCCAAATAAAATTTGGTATTTTTATAAAACCTTCCAAAAATGTAATAAGAAAGATTCCAACTATATATACAATCCAAAAAACCATTTCTAAAATATCATAAGACATACATGTATGATATGGAAACTTAAAATATTTAAAAATAGTCACCCAATTGATGAACCAACAATCCAACCAATTTCTAAACAATTGCCATATTTTATAAAAACCACCAAAGACCCAAATTCTCACTTGCAATGAATTATATATATATAAATGTTTTAATTTATTCCACACTACATAAGACACCGGAAACACAATTACAAAACCAATAGACATTTTATTACTTTTTTAACCATTAATGACACTGTCCAAATACTTAAATATGTTACCATACCAATAAACTATCTTACATTCCTTGAGTCGGTATAAATAAATATCAAAACAACCATACATCACAATACCAACCAGAAATATTTAAATCACTTTATAACTATATCAATAAGTACTTATTCATGAATATAAATACTCACCCACTATGTACGATCTTGATTCCAAAAACCCTTATAATTACTCAACTGTTTATACCATGAACATCAACTAGAACTTACCAACTGGTATCCACCTAAATCTTATTACACATGCACCAGAGGTCCTTTCCCATGGATTACCTATGAACTCAATTTTCACTAAAGAGACACAAAATTAGAGACATTGATAATATTGTGAGCAACATCACATGGACAAACCTCAACTGGAGGAACTAATACCTCTCCTTCGGGGGGCGGATTACCCTGCTTAATAGTGTACTTTTGGCCATTACCATTCATACATTGGCCTCTACTGTTATCCCTAAAGGGGTCATCAATACTATTGACATGCTTTTTTCCTATTTCATGTGGGATTCTCTTTTAGAAGTGAAGAGTCACTGGGTCTCATGTGAAAGACTGAAAAATCCCATCAAAGACGGGGGAGTTGATGTGAGTAGCCTTTACTACACACTACAATTTATGTTTGCCAAGATGGCATGGGGAGTGATCAAAGGAAACACCCTATGGGGATGTCCATGTCCTAATAGTGGTTGGGGGAAAAGGATGAAACTAGGATAAATGAATCCCCATTCAATTCCAATATTTAACATCACATTAACACCAGGAAACCGAACTCCCGCCAGATTCATGGGGTAAGATCCTCTTCTGGTGGAAAATTGGGTAGGCTCAGTTCTTGGTTTTCTAGGATGCTCAACACCCATGATCTCCTTAAAGGAAGATAGAATCCACCTCCCATTCATCAATGTTGTGCTAGACATAGAACAAAAAGAGATCCTTGAATCGATCAGTATCAACTCAGACCCTGACACATGCATCTTCACTACATCCCCCTTGGGGAGTTTCTCCACCAAGGATTGCCATAGGCTCTTGGCTTCACAAGGCCCTCGTGATACCGGAAAAAACACCGTTTGGTGCATTCAGATACCTTACAAATAAAATTTATTGGCATGGAGGATCAGAAATCTTGATGTGTCTATACATGAGTAGGTCACGAAGGAAGGTATCTGTGAGGCCTCTAGATGTCACTATTGTCGCAACTAGTGGGAATAGAGCTCGATCCACCTATTAATTTAAAGTGAGTGGTCCCAAAAAATCTGGTCATTCTATGGAACCCTCATGGTGTTCTCCTCTAGCTCTCAAGGTGATTCCACCATCTTGGACATGTAGTTCCATAGGATGAATCTCTCAGACACGAAATGCATGGAGTGGTCAATTATTTTCAGTCATGCTGTTGGTGCATGTGGAACACCAGGAAACAAGCTCGCATCGACCATTCCATGCCTACTATTATGTCCATTATCATGAGAATTTCATATCTACTACTGGACCTGGACATGCTCATCCAAAAAAATCAGGAGGTTCCCTCATTGAAGCTATTGTGGGTCAGTGTTATTTCTGTTACCCATTCCAGTAACTGGCCACTTTGGGAGTAGATTTGATTGTACCCTCATGTCTCGGGCTACAAGCATAACTCAAATAGTTCATGTATATTTGGAGATACCCGAGGAGGGGGTGAGGTTCCAGTCATCGGTGGAAGTGTTGTGTTGGAGTTTACTTCTTTTTTTGGGAAGGGAACCCTGCTTCAGGCAGAGGCCAAAGCTCTGATTATAAGACTATCCCTTTGAGAACAGATTAAAATTGCGATAACTCAAGTTGAGACCTATTATTTCATTCTTCATTACTCTCTGAATGATAACGGTAATAAACCCTAGTCAATATATTACATGGTTAGGAAATTCCATACCCTTCTCCATAATGTCCGGGTGACCAACACATGGCAGGAGGGGAACAAAATAGTGGATCATCTTGCATCAATGGTGAGCCAAGGATCTAACATCACCAGCCTAACTTTGATCATATTCATGAAACCCAAGTGGGTTAACATGATTAGTGGAGAAGCTCTCCACTTACATTACGTTAGGCCACCATAGTCCCCATGTGGCATGTTTCATGTCTGTTGTTTTGTTTTCAGTCTTCTTTAAATTTTCCCTTGCCTCTTCTTGAATAAAAATTTAATAATGATGATTAAAAATACATATTTCCATGATTCCCAAATACATTTTAAATACCACCACTGATCAAAAAAGGAATAAACTATAAAAAATATCCAAAATCATACTTACCTAAGGAAAAAAAATTCATGTTCATTTTCACTAGGCCTTTAAAAACATAAAATTTAATAGGAAACAATTAATAGATAGATCATAACTCCATTATACAAGAATGATCCACCATATATATCCCAAAAATCATATCTAGATCAATAAAAAAAATATTTAACTAGAAAAAATAAATTTTCTAAAATATTCCCATATGGACCAAAAATAGATTACACAATCCAACTACAAATATAATAATTGAATTTCATAAGTTATCAATAAACCATGTACCAATTGTCATTTTTAATATATCATAAAACAACCCCTCCATACACCTTATAGTATCTTCTGTCAATTAGATAGGTCATATCCCTAGAAAATTAATCTCCCAAGGATAACCTATAAAATAATTCAAACAATAACACTAAGGAGTAAACATACATTAACCTAGTCCTAACCACATTATACCATGGAAAATCATCATATTTTGAAATGAAATTACTTATAAAATTTATTTATATAAATACTGCATGAATTATCCTCCATTCTTTCAACCGTATTCATTTAAAAATTACTTTTTTTTTCAAAACCATATTTTTTCAAATAATAATTTTCTTAAAGAAATTTTTCTACCATTTTCAATGCCACTCAAAATATGAATATTAACAACTCCCAAATTCCATTACAATTTCATATTTTTTGAGTTATATCCTTTATAAATCAATGTATTTCTAATCATTTCATGTTTATATATAATCACCTCATGGTATTCAACAAATCCACCATTTGAAATAATAAATCATTTTTTAAAATATTTCATTCATATTAGCACTTAAAAAACCTATTTTTTAGAAAACATGTTTAGGAAAAAATAGACTCAACATATTTGAATCATGAAAATATTATAACTTTAATAATTTTATATTCTATAACTTATAAAACCACAAATTGTTTTTGTAAATATAGTCTAAAATAATTTTAACCATTCCAAAAAAAATTTCCCCCAATAAAATTAATTTGGGTGACAAACCTATTTTTTCTTAAATAAAAATGAACCTCCACCACTGTTTTAGGAATCCAGTCATATTCAATATAAAATAAAAAAATATCATATTAAAAAATAATGACTATATGAGAAAAAATATTTAAGACTTTTCTTTTATTCTCAATATTTATTATATAAGAAAAAATACTCTAAAATATTCACGAAAAAAATATGTTTTTGATATAACCCTTTGGAAGAATAATTTTACTCATTAAAAACCATGTTAAAAATAAAAATTATTACGTATATAGCCATCTGATACAAAAAATAACAATTGGCTTAAATCCCATTTGAAAATTCATAACATGTTTTATTTTACAAAAAATGCCTACCATAAAATATTTGTACAGTAAAGTAGAAAAACTACACAAAATAAATATTTCCCACAATACTATTTTGTTGAAAGACTCATTTTTATCTTCAAAGACAAAGAATATTTTTATATAATAAGATGCAAACTAAAAAATTATGATAAAATTTCAAAAAATCAAGTATATTAATCCCTTAAAATGGATTATCAAAATCTACCCAATTATGTTCCAAATAAAAAACCTATTTAGATATTTTATTACAATAATTTAATGAATAATAAACTGGTCAATTTCTGTACATTTTTATTGAGCACAAACATTTACCCCTAGAGAACAATACCAAAAATTGTTATAACATGTAATGGAATTCAAATTCATATAAAATCTATTAAGAAAAATACAATTAAACAGCCCAATAAAATTCAAAAATATGGATTAAACTTTTATAACCATCATAATATATAGAAACATAGTTAAAATATTAATCATAATATAACAAATATAAATATCCCATATCATTATATTTTAATTATTTAACATTTAACTACAATTAAATTCCCTATGACATTGAAAAATTCCATGTTTAATCATAACTATAACATATCAACAACTACATAAAATAAAATACATACCATAAATTCCCAATCATGATACAACATGAAACATGAGACTAAAATCACATATCATTCCATCATGTCTAAGTTACCTCACTAGTGGATAAATAATGAAAAGTGACATATCCCAATTCAAATGACATTTAAACTTTAAAAACATCCTCGGGACCTCGGGTATCACTATAATGATATCGATCATGCATTTTTTCAAATTTAACTATTGAGTATCAACATGTAATATCTTCATTATTACTGAATGCAGTTATAACATATATGATACCATATATAACATCCCAACTATTTCTTCACACTCAATCCCAACTATTAGTTAAACCATAATGTCTATTGGCCTGTGGAACCATAGCATAAGCTCTAATAACATTTTAAAAGAGAAAAAACACACACCATAAACCATAGAGAATCATAATGAAATCCACATGAAAACAAAATCCCCAAAAATTAGTAGAACATATTATTTAATGAATATAATTCATTCAGACTAACAAAATTACAACAATATAATAAAATCCAAGGAAACATCCAGAACAAAAAAATCCACAACCAATGAAACAACATCCAATAGTCAATACTAGTCATCCTTTATTTAATATTCCCAAATAATGAGGCAATTATCACAAAAAAACCATGACTCAAGGGATATTATAATTAGATCCGCCAACATGTATATGTAGCGGGTGATTATGGGACCTAGTTTGATATCCCAAAGACATCCCATGCAACTTATGAATATAAAATTCTAATAATATACAAAAATATTTTATTAAACATACCACAATCCCATGATATATATAAAAAAATAATATAATTTCACATTTAATCTATAAAAAATTAAATCCAATGGAATTTACTTTTCATAAATATAACTAAATTAACATCTTTATATAAAATTTATTATCTTCCATAAAAAAATATCAAATATTTGAAAACATTACATTGTATCTACATGATTAATCGCACATCAATTACAGTTAACAAAACCAAATTTAATTATTTGACTATATGAAACAAGAAAAAACCAAAGGGTAACCGATAATTATGAGTGGATTGACTATCAATATATTTATGAAATCCCGATCTAAACCCATGAGGCCCCACACATAAACAGTAATTATTTATCTTATCAACCCTAGTTAGTAATATAAAACTAAGTATAAATTTGAATCATCTTTTTCATACATGATCTGAAACACACAATGATGTCAGATTTCAAACTCATGTCTAATTATTTACCCAAAACACACGTTTAATATCACTTCAAAATCAGTAGACATAAAACTCCACGAACTAAATAAAAAAAATTAAAAATACATGAAACTAAATGAAATATTTAAATAAAAAATTCATTTCAACCAAAAAATTTAATTTCATATTATTTTAGAACACACACCATCACCAAAAAATAAAAAAATTAAATTTTCACCAAACCATGTCACACTAACACCATCTATTCTTTACAATCAAATAAATATACTAATTTTAATCTTTTACATACCATAAAAACATATTTAAAAATCACATTTAATCAATGTTATTTTTTGTAAAATAAATTTTAGAATAATAAAGCAAACTTAAGTCACATAAAAACATCTATTTCCATAATAATCAGTCATCACCGAAATTTTTTTTATAGAAACCCATAAAAATCAAAAATTTTAAAAAAACAATTATTACTAAAATTCTTTTAAAACAACCAAATCCAATGAAATACTTACCTAATTTTCAACCAATATATACGTTTGTACAAAAAAAGTGATGAATCATCACTTTTATTTTCTTTGTTATAAGAATTAATGACCCATTTCCAAGAGTCGTTCTCTCTGCCTAAGAGAAATCCATACAGAAAAAAACCAATGATCCAACATTGAAAATTAGATTTTTTCCAGAAATATTTTATTAGAATAAGAGGTAAGAGTATTATATCAAATATATATGGATTTTAAGAGAAAACATTACTCAAGAACCGTATTAAATCATCCATTAAACCCCTATCTTGAGTTGGGGATGAAATGGTGTAGGAAATGGGGAATTTGTGGTGAAAAATACATTTTCTTATATATAATATATAGTTTTTTGGTTAGGTTCCATGGAATATGGATTTATAAAAGAGATTTTAAAATCATTATTTCCTAAAAAATTAACACACACTCTCTCCCTTCATGGATCAATTAATAGGCCATCTATATCAATAGAGAATCATTAATAGGTTTGTGGTGAATTAGTGACTTCAATTTCATTTTATATTTTCACTTGAAATAACTGTCACCATACGTTAAAGATATAATTATGTTTTTTGTCACACACACCAACAAACTATCACAATAGTAATATCATGATCATAGAAAGTACATATCCAAATCAGTGGGGTGTTCCTTTCCATGATCCAAATTCTCATGAGACTATACATTGCACTATTAGAAACATGAGGAATTAAGGATCGAGGATTATGATTAAACTTATTTTATAGGAAAATAACCTAATTATGTAAAATATTCCTAAAAAATCTGTATAATGATAAGAAAATTAATAATAAAATTTTATTTTACTAGAGGATACTGCATTCGATTTTGCACAATGATGTATCTTTTTATTTTTCTTACTTTACATACAGAACAATAATTATATTAATCCTCCTTATACCCTTTATTTTCAATTCTATATGTATATATCTTTTAATTTTATATTATAATCAGATAATATTTTTAGAATACTAAATAAAATATATCCTTTAGAAGATGTAATTATCCTATTCAAATTTTAATTTAAAATTCAAAATACAAATTTTTTTTCATTAACTATCAAATTGTTCTTGTTATTTTTTCCCACTCAATTCCCCTTATTATGTTACATCCAACGGTTTCTTCTTTGTAGACCATAGTATATCATTATTCTTGAATAAATAGTGAACGATTTATCCTTTACTATATTTTCCTTCTTATTCCTTCATTTTGAATCTAACTCATTCCTGACTTAAACCATATTTCACCTTTTCATGAATCATAATTCCTCTTTTTTGTACATAAATAAATGAATGATTAGATACATAATATTCCCATTTAATTTAATAAAAATAATTGTTTTTAAATTCAGTTTCGTTTAAAATACCATAATATATAGATTTATGAAAATAAAACTAACTAATGATATTTGGATATCTTATTGATTGACTCTAATAAATGCCAGATATCTTACACTCCAAGAATATCATTCAATGTTATAAAATATTTATGGTCATCAATATTGTTTAAGGTCTGAATATTATAATATGTATCATAAAAAAACATCAATATCATATAATTATTAAAGAACATAGATACACTGGATATCATATGACATCCCTACTGAATTAAGTAGAAAAAATAATTAATGAAAATTGTATATATATTATAAAATAGGGAGGAATCATTTGATTTTTTAGAATAAATTACAGAAGACATAAAACATATTATAAAAGGATAAGACTTATTTGATAATTTATGATTTGTTATGAAATTAATTTTTATTTTTGAAATAATCATTACCAATTTGGTTTACCCTTCTCAAGTAATGCACTATACATATGATGTTCCCTCAGGTATTCATTTAATTCAAAAAAAAGATCTCTAAATTCTTCCAAATTATATCAAAACAACTTCAAATCTATTTCAAACTCTCCAATACTCCAATAATCATTAATATCACTTAATAAACATTATATCAAGTGAATTTTAATATGATTTATTCATTGAAAACAAAATATAACATAATAAAAATATCAATTTCTTTAGTTATTAATATTTTATTATTATATAGGGTAATATAATATGATAGATGAAAATATTTCATGTTAAGATTACAATATACTCACCATGGTATCTAAATAATCAACCAATGCAAAAATAATACTTATAAACTCAAAATAAACAAAAAATTACTCATGTGATAAACCATCTATCCTTTCATATTTTTTTATTGAAATCATTGAACATAAATCAATTTCAAACTCAAGAAATATAAAAAAATCAACATTACATAATAATAATGAAATTTTAGAGAAGTTACTGTCAAAAATAAAATCATTTATTAATAAGAACATTATTTCTATAAATCTTGTGTTTATATCCACTTGTTCATAACCATTTATTATCCTAACACCTATTGAAAAATAAAATTTTCACTTCCATGATAACAGTTGAGATATCAATTGAGAATAAAATTTTTTTTAACTTCTATAAATATATTTTTGAACATATATATAACATATTCATGTATTTATACTCACTAAAAATATTATAATTGTTCACAGATCACAAAACATACATACATAAATGATGAATTAATAGATATCTTTATTTAATAACCCTATTTTAATATATTGTCCTAGTAAATTTATGATATCTACCTTATTTAGTATGTAAAATATAAATAGATACACTCCAACATAGTACCCACTTTATAAATATAATCTATAAAGACAAAAATGAACCAAAAATAGATTTAAGTTGTCATTTTGTTGCCCACTTTAAAAAATATCAAAGTAACAATATGAGAGTGGTGAAAAATCACCAAACATTATACTTGAAGGGAATGATGTTTAACTACCATCATCAAAAAAAACTATTAAAATTATCCTTTGGCATTTTTTCACTGGAAACATAAAATATTTTTTTTCGTTTTTGGAAAAATTACTAGGTTCAACATACTCTAGTACAAATTATATTTGAACAAGTGATATTTTATTTCAATGTTATTTTATCTTAAATACTAAACTTTTTTTTTGATAAACTATTATCACTTGGACTATCATCACCCAAAATAAGTTTAGCTTCACTTTCACCATGATATCATTTAGTTATGACCTCATCCACAGTAGTTAGTTTATGTCTTAAGTTATAGCCATATGTTAAACATTATATGTGTTCAAGGTTACAAAAAATGTATTATTTTAATGATAATATTAGATACTATACCTTATGAATAAAACACAACTGGTTTTAGAACAACTATCATCTATATTTCATATCTAATATACATGATTACGTCTAAACAAATTTCGATTTCAGATGAAATCACACATTTTTCCATAGTGTATTTGTCTACAAATATCTTAGAGAATAATTTTTTCATCCATGTAATGAGTTTATTTTAGTTTACTTTGATACCCTTCAAATTATTTAATAACATATATTATATATAAATTTTTTTTAAAAAAATATAAATATAATCTAGTATGATTTCATAATTATCCCAAGATAATTAATTTTCTATTATCAATCATTTATATTTTACATGTAAATGAAAATGGTGTATAAAACACCTTTTAATACTCTATGAAAAATCATTATAAAATATCTTATAGATACATATCTTATGAAATAGTTAACTCCAAAAATAATTCATTAAAATGTTCATAAAAATTTCTAAAAAGTTATTTATTTCTGAAGAAAAATCATTAAAAACACTTTCTTAATTTATAAAAAAAATTATACCATCTAATAATACAATAATAATTAGTGATACGACATTTTTATTTTTATTGTTGAGATATACACCCATAATTCGATTAAAGAACTTAAAATTATTAACAAATGTTTCTAAATTGGAACACTATCATAATAAAACTTATTTAAACCCATATAGAATAATTTTAAACCTATAAAAATGAATCGAATCTTTAATAAAAAATGGAACATCAAGTTTCTCAATATATACCTCTTCTTAAACTTCTCCAATGAGGAATTAATATTTTAAATTTATTTTTAAAATATAGTATTAAATTTTGATAGCAATTTAATGAAATATTATAATGATATATAGTCTAGAAATTAGTGAATATGACTCATCTTAATAAATTACATCCACATATGTGTACCTTTTTCTTATTAGTATTCCCCTATTTATCCCCACATCTCCTCTTTAATTTATCTTATTTCAAAAAAACATTTCTATATGATAACATTTATGACATCTAGATTGGGTACCAACTGTAAATATTAATTTTCTATCTCTGTTATAATTAATAATTTTTAAAATTAACCAAAAATTGATACTTCAATGCCCCATTCAAAATATATTATTTTGAAATGTGAATATAGTATGGTATTTGATCATATTTTCAATGTTCCCATATTGTTATCCTACTTTAATTAATCTCTAATTTTGTTTTGGACCTATACTTTCTTTTATATCATTGGATGAGATGAGGGAGGATACTCTTTAAGGAGACCCAATTAATTTATACATTTATATTACACCATGTTAGATGAAAATTCATTACATCCTACAATAATATACACCCCATTACCATAATGTTTTATTCTGTTAGATACTTGATAAATTGTTAGCTTATTTCATGACTAATATTTTACATATCCCAAAAATGTCTTCTCATATAAAACTATTCTTAAACATACCCCACATAAACCCATTTTTCATAACCTTGGAAAATGGAGATGAAAGAAAGGTTTAGTTCAGATGCTCTATAAGGGTAAATATATAAGATATGAATAAATATTCATAGGTGAGAATAATATATGATTACGGGTACAAGAACATAATCATCACTTATTAATTTCATATGAATTTATTCAAATATCATTAATTATGAGATATTGTATATTTTTTTCCATAATAGAATACATAATTCAAAAGTTCATAGAATTACTAATGATCATCCATGATACTTGAGAATATATCACTATCATAAGAAATAATTTTATGTCATAAACATAAGAATAGAACACCAGATCCATAGTCATGGCACATTACCAATAATAATATAGTGAAGAATCAACCATATTGGATTGGGTTCACTCCACAATATATCATTTCCTTAGTCAAGGTCCACCATTATGATGATCATAGTAGGTAATTTACCTTTATGATCTAGGTTCAAAGCCCATTTAAATTAATAATATTTCATGTATATCAATATTTGACCAATTAATTTAAGGGATATATAATATTTTTCCATCTTGTCACATAATTAAAACCATACTTAAGTTTTAAATAATATAATTAAAATATTAATATTTTTATGATAGAAAAATCAGTGGAAAATAAATGAGTTTCATATTCATTTAATCATAACAATATTATCTACTGGTTGAAAAAATGGGTTTCGTAAAATCATCCTTTAACGGTCATCAAAATAAGACATATTTGGAAAATAATTGGATGGAATAACAAGATCATATCCCCAATGAGGAATAGAAATCGTAAAATGATGTTGAAAAATATGGAAAATCCCTATTATAATATAATTTAAAATACATATTGAATATCAATATAAAATATCTAATTATTTTGTAAAATTTTAAATATAAAATTCATATATAATTTGGAATATTTTTTTCTTTGTTAATCCTTTTAAGAATTTTAATAAATATTCATTAATAATTTATTATATAAAGGAGAGAAAATCCTTTCGAGTCCTATGTGTTAAAAGATAATATTTTCTCATACATTTATAAAAATTCTAAAGTGATTCGTAAAAAAACATTTAAAAATATTCCATTTAATTCATTGTAAAAAATATCAATGGGGGAAAAATAAAATCCATATAAAATTAAAATATATATATAAATCCATAAAAAATATTATGATTGTTTATATGTAGGATAAATATTACAATACCAAAAAGTAGAAATATGTTTGATATATATTTAAAAACAATTCATCATCTTTTGTTGTATCAAAGTGAAAAAATGCAACAAATAAATATAAATTTAATATATAACTAGAATATTATAAAATAGATGTTTTTAAATAGATAATTATTATATAATTTCACCAAATTCATATTTAACATTGATAATCTTGAAAAGAAATTATTTTTTTCCATAAACATTCACATCATATCTGGTATTTCTTCATATATGTTGCAACAATCAAATCAAGGGGAACATTGTAACGACCCAAAATGTTATTAATGAAAATTATTCTTGATCTAATTAAATATCTTACTATGTAAAATGGTTACTTAAATGATATTCAATTCTTTTTTTATGTTTTTCTATTTCAAAATACCGTTAATAATTGTTACCATTTCTAATATAGTCATTGAATAGTGATCACATGATTAGTATAAATATAGGGCATTAACAAAGCCAATTTTGCCAGAAAAATCATGTGATTTCCTCATCCAGTATAATTTCTCCATAGGAGGCCCATTTATCATATCCTGGAATGAGGTGGCGTCACTAGGCTTCACTATTGAAAAATCCCATGCTGAGCTTCAACATGTTAAGTATGAACGGAACTTCCTATGGGTGAAGTAGATGTTAGTAAAGATTACCACCCGAGAGATGTTGTTAGAGCCACCCCAAGAGACAATCACCATCACACACCTTTATCTTAGGTATTATGCGGGAGTTATAAGGGGTTATGTAACAGAAACCTATCACTATGACTATGTAAATTATTTTTTTATAAATAATAAACATTCATTTTTTTACTGTTACTTTGTAAATATGTTTTTAAAGCACAAATAGTAATTTTTTAGTTAATATTTAATTAACAAATCTATTTTGATGAATTAATGGATTTTTTAATTAAATAATTTATTAATAATATATTATTACTAAATTTTTGTTTTTAATATAAATTATCATATATTTTTTATGTATACAATTTTTATTTTTAATAAGCCTTGAATGTAGTTTTTGTCAAAACCCTTCAATTTTTTATAAATGTCGGTTTTTATTTTAAAAGTTAAAAATAAAAAATTTAGAGAATTATTTAAATAAAATGAATATTATTTTTGGAATCATGACATTTAAATTATCTAATTGTGAATTTTTCATATTTTCACGAGATAGTTGAATTTTTGGGTACAAATTAAATACCGTTGAAATATATAATGTGTTTTACGCCATCATAATTCCCCAATAGTGTTGAAATAAAATAATATAAATGATATGTTCAGAAAATATATGTTTTACCATTAAAATAATTGGATTTTAGGTTTGATATATATTACAATTCTTTAGGTCACCCTCCAAGACTTATAAAGCATTTTATCTTTTTAAATTGATTTCCTTGAGAGTGTGACTCAACTCCACATAAGAAAGCCTAATATTTTAATAATTTGTTCCATTTTCATTATAAAATATTTTTTATAACCTACTTTGGTAAAAAGAATTGGCAAAAACCGTGGTTCAGTTTTTGGTTTTGATTAAGTTTAATGTGCGGTGGCCAAAACCTAAATAATAAAGAGTTCCCTCCATTTCCTTATATAAACCCCAAAAATATCACACTTACACTTCACTATGATACTTTTAAGGACAAGTATCCTCTATCCAAATATTTATTGAATCCTACCATGGTTCCAAAATTCTCTTCCAAGCCTTTGGGATCACACTGCCACGTAAGGGATTTCTTCCTTTATCATTATGGTCTAAACATCTTTATGTTGTTATGCCTTTTAATTTAAAATATAAAATGTTGGGGAATGATTTTTAACATCACCCATACTATCCAATTTATGTTTTAATGCTAATATAAAACATTTCTCTCTCATTAATTCCTCCCATGTACACCTGTTACCATGCTGAAATTCCATAAGGAATTTCTCTCTTCTCATTTACATTCAAGAAATTCTTTTGTATTATGAATATAAATTCCATTATTTATGTTAGGAGAAGTATATAAATGACCCAAATAATTTCTATTTCATTTTAATATGATTTGATATCCCTTTATCTCTCATTAATTTTTTTTATGAATTCGTATTTCACTCCGTTATTCTGGAAAAATTACTCCGCCATTTTCCAAGACAAAACCATTGTATAGTGAATACCATACCCATTTCTATATCAAAGGTATTCACATTTATGCACATTTACTTATTGATTTTAGAGTTTCATTTATGAACTACACATTCCATTATCTTGGAATAAATGATGATTTTTAATGAATCCATGTTATCTGATCCACGTGGAACACTTATGCCTAAAATGAAATGATTAAGAAATTTGTGTCCTGATACCACTCCAATTCATTGGGAAATGATTCGTACCATGATACGTCCAGTGAAATGAGTGTTTACTCATTCTAATTTAATTTCAATGAGTGTTTACTCCTGATCCATGTGCAATGAGACTTGGCTCAGTCAAATATCTTGTTAAATATGGTTTCCATATCTCCAGGTTATAATAATTATGTTATATCATCCCTTTATGTTCTTGTTTCTCTTATGCTACATTGATATGACTATTTCATGAAAATTATTTTATTATTCATTTTATGCCATGTTTACTCCCTTACTGGGATTTATATCTCACCCCTTTCACATGTGTGTCCTCGTGTAATCCCATTTAATTCTAAGTATGATGGAATGATGAGGTCGTGCAATGGATGTTTTCAAAATATATGTTATACTTTTATGTTATAATTTTTCTTGAAATGAACCTAATTTCCCAATACACTAGACCTTTAAATTCTAAATTTTTTATTTGGTGCAATTTTATGTAATAAATTCTGTTTAACTCTGAAATAAAAATCAGGGTTGTTATAGTTTCTATCAATGTATAAATATAGATATTTTTGGGATTAAGATTATGAAACCCTAGTGAAATCCTTAGGGATAAGACTATTTATAAAAAAACTTCCTTAAATTTTTGTGATTATTTATTAAGTGGTTTATCAAACAAATACATCCATATCTGGATATGAATAGGTAGAAGCGGATCTGGAATATATGTATTTATGGTTAAAACATGAAAACACTGCATTGATCTAGACTCGAACGAGTACTGATGAATTACAGTGGGCCTTGCTTCACTCTTGGTTATGACACTCCAAGTAGATATTATTTGGTAAATTCACACACTTAGTATTAACCATTATAAATGAATAAAAAATTCCCCTTAAAATATATATGAGAGGTAGATCATGGATAACATAGATTTAATCCTATAAATTCATAAGTTAAGGAAATAAATGTAATTTATAAGTAATATATTTTTTTCTATTGATTACCCTATATGTGTTACTCATAAATTTCCTATTATTCCAGCCAATGGATGGTAATAAGAGGACATAGGCTAACAATC
Organism: Viscum album; assembly: GCA_963277665.1. NCBI lineage: Eukaryota > Viridiplantae > Streptophyta > Magnoliopsida > Santalales > Viscaceae > Viscum > Viscum album. The sequence goes on along the minus strand of OY728164.1, from coordinate 1,402,235,973 downwards.
ATTTACTTTTTCATGATACTCTCTCAGTTACGTCATGTTTTGAATAGAAACATGGGTCCGGAGAAACATTCACCACCCATAAGAAATAACAAGTCACAATCAAGAGATTCATTAGGTAAAGGCCTCATACTTTTATTGGATCATATATTCCATCAATCACCAAATAATGGATCAAATCCATTGAGAAGATCTTCTCCACCATTCAATGTACCTAACAAGAGAAGGTTCATCTAGATTCTTATCATATGGAGGGTGAATCTTATCAATGGTGGAAATTGAACTAAAATATGAAGCCCAAGGAAGAGATCGAGGAATTGAAATGGATAGATTTCTAGAACATGTTTTTTTAAATATATTTTCAGTGGACCCTCCGATTTAATATGGAAAGGGACTTCCTTTACCTAAAGCAAAAAGATGAAGAATATATTACAACATTCGTGGAAAACCTCAAAAGGCTTTAACAATATGCCTCCAACTTTGTCATTACCACCAAATGCAAGGTTGACTTCTAATTTTGTGGGCTAAAATCTAGCTTACAGAAAGCCATAAGGATACGTCACTTCTAGTTATAGGAGTAAATTTTCTGAAGTACCCTCAATGATGAAATCGAAATCAGAAAATCTTACGTGTATCATGGGGATATGAATAATTTGGTGGAATTTAATTCTAGTGGTCCGATTGATAAATCCAGTGGTTCTATGAAAATCTAGCACCCCACTTGCCAATGTTTTGGAATGAAGAACCCTAAAAATTGCCTAAAGGGGATGAGGAAATGCTTTAGGTGTGGAAGAGAAGGGAACCTAGCTGTTAAATGTGGAAATGTGAAACATGCGGCTGTAATAGAGGAGTGTATTGCTCTATTTGACCGTCAATGCATTTTTAATTTCTTCAAATACAATGAACGAGGTCACTTTGCAAATGAGTTCCCTAAGACAAGGGTTTTTGGATGAAACCAACAACATCCAAGGTAGCACGAGTGGACTTTTACCATCACCAATGCCAAAGTGAACCCCAACAACAATGTGGTGACAAGTACGCTAGTTATTCATTCAATAATAGTGAACATTCTTTTTGATACTAGTTCTAAATTTTATTTTATATCCCCAATGTTTAGTAGAACTATCCCAAAACCACCACAAATAATGGAACTAATAATGTTGGTGTGTATGATAAATGGGGAAATCATTACATCCCATGAATATAACTCCTCACGTATCATTATTTGTGGATTGATATTCCTGGAGATCCTCTCCATACTCCATATAGTGGAATTTGATGAAATTCTTGTCATGGATTGGTTTTCCTTACATATATCCAACATATATTTCTGTGAGATGGAAATCACGCTCTATATAGAGAACCGAACTTCGATTCTGTACAAGTGCAAGGAGTAGGATGAATCTTGTTTAGCACCATCATCTTAAGCATGGATATTACTTCCCAATGATCAAGCGTATCTGGATCAGATTATTGATTCTATGGAAGAAACAATCCTTGATGACATGAATATTTTGATGGGGATTTAAAAAAGTGTTTTCTAAAAAATTGCATGATATTTCTCATAGAAGAGTTGTTGAATTCTCTGTTGATATTATACCCAAGAAATTTATAATATACCTAACACCATACAGAATGGTTGTTGTGGAGCATGTGGATATGAAGAAAAATCTACAGGAGTATATGAATAAATGGTTCATACATCCAGGTACATCAACATGGGGTTCTCCAGTCCTCATTGTCAATAAGACGGATGGATCAATGGGCCTTTGCATTGATTATCATGAGCTCAAGAAAATCACAATAAGGAACAAATATCCTAATCCCGGAATTGTTGACTTATTCGATCTGCTCCGTGTATCACAATACTTATACAAGGTAAATTTGTGATCAGGATATTATAATGTAATGGAGAATAAGGATGAAATCCCCAAGACTTCTTTTCATAAAACGTACGGTCACTTTTAATTCACAATAATTACATTTTAACTCACTAATGATCTATAAATCTTCACAGACTTGATGAATAGTGTCTTTAGATATTACCTCAAAAAATTTGAGGTGGACTTTATAGATGATATTCTGATATACACCAAAACCATATATGTAACGCCCCGACCCCAGCTACCCAGAGTCGGTGCATTAATTACATAACATTGGCATGATCACAAGAAAGATCAAATCCCGAAAGACCGATTGGTTTAGTAGCCTTGGAAACACTAGATATAATCATAAAGTTTTACATTACATTTCAAAGTGAAAAACTACTACAACAACAAAGTCTTCATATCCACACTATTAACCCCTCATAATATCCCTGCAAGTCTTTCATAATTTACTTCTTCACTACCTGGGAAAAATAAAACATAGAAAAGGGGTGAGCTCAAATGCCCAGTAAGGATAACAATATAGCCGAAACTTTCACAAATAAGAATAAACATTTAAGGCAATGCATTACTAAAACAAAAGCCTTTTAAACTTGAACTCTAACATAGTATGGCAAAAGTAAAAATGAAATAATGCCATTTACTTATTCACATGGATATTCTACTAATCGAATAATCACATGCAAAAAATCAATAACCACTTTCATAATGTTGGAATGCATAATGCCAGACTATCATAACCACATAGCCAAGGCCTCGTGCCAAGACTACAAATAAGATTTTGTCAAGGCCTTGTGCCAAGACACTAGTTTGTCTCATGAGACCTACCGATGCATCGAGGAGCTATAGCGGGCTCCACCCGTCACTTATTAAGTCCAATGCATTCCCATATGAAAAGGTTTAAACATAACATAAACATTTGTATTAAAACTAGCATACGAAATGTCAATAATTTCACCATAAACTATGAATGGTATAAAAATAGCACATCCACAGTCAAATATATCACAAAAACTTCAATACAGTATAGAAGTTTTGTATCATAATAAATCAACTTCAAATAATCTTAAAATCCATCAAAGGATGTTGACATAGATGAAATCAAAATTCTTTTTAAAGAAGTATCTCCTTTTATTTTGAAATCATTTAAGATCCATATAAAATAAAACATTTTCTTTGAAAATATTCTTATAAGCTTGTATGGAAAGCTTCGACGATTTTATAACAGCGGAAAATAACCGCACCCGCCGTATAAGTTAAAAAGAACATTCTTACCTCAATTCAGTCGAAAAGGTTAAAAAGGACCTTGTTTTGAAAACGACGGAAAGATTCCTTTATAAACCTCTTATAAAAAGTCAAACAAGGGTATAAATGACTTTAACCCATAAAAAATGTTTTGAAATACATTTTTAAGAAACATGGATGTGGATGATAAAGATATCCCAGTAGATTATTACGTATAAACAACCTCGGATAATGAAGAGATTGTGAAATAACCCTTACCTTGTACTTTTCCTTGGTTGGGGTAGGTTAACCTCCTGTATAATGGTGAAATAATTGTTATTAAATTATACAAGAATCATATATATTAATATGATATCATATATGATCTTTTAACATTGATTTATTAATAATATCTTAGAATTATCATCGTTTCGGGTGTTAACTTACTCATTTTCTTTTATATGTTTTGTTACATAAGCCATGTTTGTTGTATCTTATTCATATCCAGAATGATATCAAGTCCTTAAACATCATTTTTAAATTATAAAATGATAATTATACTTGAATGGATACGATGGAGAATGAATCTCATCGCGTTCGTGGAGACGGTAGTCCGTACGTACGCACGAGCGACAATATCATTCTTTTGATATTAAAATAATATATAAATGAATGGTATATCATATATACAGAATCATTAACATGTTATATTTATTATTTACATGAGTTACACATCATTATTATACCCATCCAAATAATATTATATTGAATAACAATTACACCACGACGTGGAGACGGTAAGCCGTACGTACGCACGTATGGTGACATGTTATTCAAAGGGTGGATAGAATACTGAATATGGTTGTACCATACTTATAATAACATCACAGTATATGTGAGATACTGGAGTTATTATTTTAGAATGGTAAGAACAAAGGAAGAAGAAGTGGAAGAAGAAATGAACTTAGAAAAGGGTGGTGAAATCATTACCTCTTCTTCGGGGTCTTCCGTTTGATTTGATCAAAAGGGCTCCTTAGGTTGGCTTTCTGATCAAACTAAGGCCTCTAGGTTGTAGTGAGGGATGTTGGGAGATTATTTGGGCAGAGTTTGGCCGAACCAAAAGGCTTTGAAGGTGTGAAGAAATGAGAAGGAGGAGTGCCCTTTTATAAGAGGGGTGAGGGGCACCTTTGGAAGAGCTAGAAATATTAATTTATAATAAATTCATATTCGGTTTCTAAAGGCTCCAAAGTTGACTATTCAAAGGATGAGGTGGGGATAGGTAGAAAACAACTCATCCAATAGAATTTAGACAGGTTTGGGTACTTATATTAACCTTATCTTTAAGTATTAACTCTAAGTTAATTAGTTTCACTTTTACAATGTCTCTTTGTATTTTTATATATTATGGTTAATAAACTTACTATATACATCCAAGCGACCACCAAGTGGTCCATTAATGATTAACCTATCATAATATAAGTCTCTTGGCCGAACCTTAGATTTTTAGGAATTTAATATCAATTAATAATATAATATTTGTTTTAAGAACTCTTTTATGTCAATTTTGACACTATTCAATAGTTGATTTTTTTGAAACTCATAACAGATTGATTACTTCGAACAAAGTCCATTAAATCAATCCTAATATATCATATTAGCCTAGAAAATTAGTTTAATTCATTAAAAGTTTCATATTATATTTATTTGGGTATTTATAATATCAATTATTTTAATTTTTCACTATTATAGTAATTACTGCATCATCATTGTGTCATAAATAAAATAACTTATTTAATGTCTAAAAATTATAAATAAAATATCATTATGTAGGAAATCTTTTTATCTTTCTAATGAATATTTATAATCTAAAATCCAACATGTATAACCCTATGTAAAAATTGTTCTTCTAAAAGATGTAATCTTATGCCATTTTTATTTTTATTTTAACTTTATTAATATAATGTGTCATTATCACTTACAAGTGGCTCCAAGGGGTCCCCAAATTGACCCAAGGATGCCCATGGTCGGGTATGTGTACACCAATAAGGTTAGGACACGTTTTAGGGTAATTTTTTATTATTATAATATTATTTTTTTAACCCTTATTTACCGGATTTACCCTTAACCATGGTAAATAAAATATTTACCGCAGTAATTATTCAAAATGTCTAAAAATAAAAGTTACCTATTTACATAATTTGGACATCCTGATTCCAAATATGGAATCCATTTTCCTAAATTCAAAACACAGAAGTGGCAGAAATTAATTTAAAATTAATTCCCGCTGTTAAAACAAAAAGCGTGTTTTTAAGAGATAATAACTATCAAAAGATTGACACTTGTTTATGTTCGGTTTAATTGTAAATTTATGTCCAATGACCAACATTATATTAAATGGTAAAAATATATTCTAAATATACTTTAAAACCACTCAAATTCATAATTTATCACTATTACTTATTTTGATTAAAAAAAGTTGTTTTTAATTAAAATTTAGTAATTTTTACTATTCATCAAAATATAAAAGTTATCCGAAAAGTACCAAAATTTCACCCTAGGATAATTTCGATATTCCGAATCCAAAAATGAAGTCCATTTTGAAATATAAAATATATATGATTTCAAAAAGTAGGTATCACTATTTACAACGGCTAGTTTAATTAGTTGTGGTGTGTGTTAGAACTCGAGGTTGCGTACAACACACGCTATCGCATTATTTGAAGGGAAACGTACCGTAGAAGCTTGGGGTGTTACATTCTCCCCTCCTTCAAATAATTGCATCCTCGCAATTTCTAGGGTATTACTGCATAAAAAGACCCGGGTGGTTCTTCATCATAAGTTCCTCGGGTTCCCACGTTGCCTCTTCCATCTTATGATTTCTCCACAAAACTTTTACCAGACGCGTCGTCCGGTTTCTCAGTACTTGTTCTCTTGTATCAAGAATCCTGACGGGCTCTTCACAATAGGAAAGATCGGGTTCCAGTTATAATTCCTCATAGGTGAGTACATGCGTTGGGTCAGGCATGTATTTCCTCAACAGAGATACGTGGAACACATCGTGAACATTGGAGAGACTTGGCGGCATTGCCAATCGGTAAGCTACAGCCCCAATTCGTTCTAGAATTTCGAAAGGTCCGATGTACCTAGGACTCAATTTACCTTTCTTTCCAAAACGTATGACTCCCTTCCATGGAGATACCTTCAGGAAAACATGATCACCGACTTGAAATTCCAAATCCTTCCTTCGATTATCGGCATAGCTCTTCTGCCTACTTTGAGCTGCTTTAATGTGATTTTGGATTACCTTCACCTTTTCCACCGTTTCCTCCACTAGTTCTAGGCCTACAAGTTTTCTTTCACCAACGTCATCCCAACAGGTTGGTGTACGACATCTCTTTCCGTATAACGCTTCATATGGTGCCATCTGAGTACTCGAATGGAAGCTATTGTTATAGGAAAATTCTACCAGTGGTAAATATTGATCCCACATACCCTGAAAGTCAAGTGAGCAAGATCTCAACATATCTTCTAAGGTTTGAATAGTCCGTTCTGACTGTCCATCTGTCTGAGGGTGGTATGCAGTGCTCAAATGAAGTTCAGTATCCAGGGATTTCTGAAGACTTTTCCAAAATCTTAAAGTAAAACGGGGATCACGATCAGAAACAATCGATAGTGGTACTCCATGAAGTCTCACAACTTCATTAATGTATAGTCTTGCTAGACGTTCCAGGGGTAGATCTTCTCTTATAGCAGGAAAATGTGCTGACTTGGTAAGACGATCAACAATAACCCATATTGCATCGTTCCTTCTAGGAGTCTTTGGTAGCCCCATGACAAAGTCCATCGTAATATTGTCCCATTTACACTCCGGTATGGGAAGAGGTTGCATGACTCCTCCAGGCTGTTGCCTTCCAGCTTTCACTTGTTGACAAACCATACATCTTGACACAAAATCAGCAATCTCCCTCTTCATGTTGTCCCACCAAAAATGTTCCTTCAAATCTCTATACATGTTGGTGCTCCCAGGGTGTATAGAGAAATTGGAACTATGAGCATCATCCAGCAATTCCCTTTTTAGATCAGGTATATTGGGAACACAAAGTCTCTTCCCGAATTTCAAAATTCCACCTTCATACGCAAAGTCTCTCAATCTCCCATCATTCACAGCTTTAATCTTCTTTTGGAATTCTTCATCATCAGTCTGAGAACTCTTAATCCTTTCTAGTAAAGATGGTTTGGCAACCACTTGAAAAAGCATTGATGTTTCACCTTCCCTGGTTATTCCCATGTCCATCTTCACTAGATCCATGAAAATTGGATCCCTTTCAATTCTCATCATGTTCAGAACTCCATGGTCTTTTCTGCTCAAAGCATCTGCTACTTTGTTTGCCTTCCCCGGGTGGTAGTGTATCGTGCAATCATAATCCTTGAGTAATTCAAGCCATCTCCTTTTCCTCATGTTGAGTTCTTTTTGTGAGAAAATATACTTCAAACTCTTGTGATCAGTATAAATCTCACATTTTTCACCATAGAGGTAGTGCCTCCATATCTTCAAAGCAAAGATCACAGCTGCTAACTCAAGATCATGAGTAGGATAGTTTTGTTCATGAATTTTCAACTGTCGTGATGCATAGGCAATAACTCTATCATTCTGCATAAGGACACAGCCAAGTCCTTTCTTCGATGCATCACTATAAATAACGAACCCATCATTCCACGATGGTAGAGTCAAAATAGGAGCATTGACTAATCTTCTCTTCAGTTCTTCGAAACATTCTTCACACTCTTTTGTCCAAACAAATTTAACCCCTTTACGTGTGAGCTTCGTTAATGGGTTAGCCAATCGGGCAAAATTCTGGACGAAACGTCGATAATAACCTACCAAACCAATAAAACTACGTACCTCAGTTATACTCGTAGGTGCTGGCCATTCTTGGATTGCCTTGGTCTTAGAAGGATCAATAGAGATTCCATCTTTAGAGACAATATGGCCATGAAAAGAAATCTCCTGAAGCCAGAATTCACACTTGCTAAACTTTCCATATAATTCATGCCTCCTCAGAGTCTTCAAGATAATGTGCAAGTGATTTTCATGATCTTTGTAGGTTTTGGAGTATACCAAGATATCATCAATAAATACCACCACAAATTCATCGAGATACTCCTTGAAAACTCTATTCATCAGATCCATGAATACAGAGGGTGCATTAGTCAATCCAAACGGAATTACAGTAAACTCGTAATGCCCGTACCTGGTTCGAAATGCTGTATTTGGAATGTCTTCCTTCTTCACACACAACTGATGGTATCCAGATCGAAGGTCAATCTTTGAAAAGTATTGAGCTCCATGCAGTTGGTCAAATAAATCATCAATACGAGGTAGGGGATACTTGTTCTTTATCGTTATAGCATTGATCTCCCTGTAGTCGATACATAACCTCATAGATCCATCTTTCTTTTTAACAAAAAGAACAGGGGCTCCCCATGGAGAAACACTAGGGCGAATAAATCCCTTATTACTCAATTCCTCTAGTTGTTTCTTTAGTTCGACTAGCTCTACAGTGGCCATTCTATAAGGGGTCTTCGATATAGGCCTTGATCCAGGAATTAAATCAATGGAAAACTCTACTTCTGGTTCTGGAGGATGTCCAGGTAAATCTTCTGGAAATACATCTACAAACTCTTTCACAATAGGTACATCCTCTATTTGAACATTCCTTTCCTCACCGATAGTTATTTCATTCTCTTCCTCCCCAATAATTGAATTAAGTTGAGCTACTGGGGGTGGATCTAAATAAGAATTAGGTGGTGACGATTCTACTCTAAAAATAAGGTGCTCCTTATCATTATCATCAAGAATCGTAACCTCTTTCTTCTTACAATAAATCTTCGCATCATAGTCCGAAAGCCAGTCCATACCGAGGATTATATCAAACTCAATCATAGGTATGACGATGAAATCAGCAGATAAAGAAAATTTATGTGCTCTAATGGGGACTGATTCACAAAACTTTGTTGCAACGATACTTTCCTTAGGAGTTTTAACTGACAACTCCCTTATTAAATCAAATTGGAAATATCTAATTTTCTTAGAAAACTGGGAAGATATGAAACAATGCGATGATCCAGAATCAAATAATGCATTTGCTAAACTTGAGGAAACCATTAAATTACCTGCCACCACGTCTTTTGGAGCTTCTACCTCTGCAGTAGTGATAGCATAAGCCTGGCCTTGATCCCTTGGCCTTTTCTGAGGTAAGTTCTCCTGACGTTTAGGACATGCATTTGCATAATGCCCCATCTCCCTGCAATTGTAGCACTGAACGTTGGTAGCTTCCTTCTTCCCCTTGCAATCATGAGCTTGGTGGCCTTTTTCACCACACTTGTAACAGACTCCCATTCCCTTCAGGCAAGCACCGGGGTGTTTCTTCCCGCACTTACCACAAGATGGATATTCAACCTTTCCCTTCTTCCCCTTATTTCCATTCCCAGATTGATCAGCAGGTCTCTTCTTCTCTTGCTTTGCTTTAAAGTCATAAGACTTAGAGAATTCCTTTTCGGTCTTGATAGCACATGAGACAATGTCTTCGTACGATGAAAAGGATTGTGAGACTAATGCTCGACGGAGAAATGGTTTTAACCCAGCAAAAAAACGATCAATCTTACTTATTGGGTTGCGAATATAATCTCCAGCATACCTCGCTAACCTTGTAAAGTTAGCCTCATACTTTGTGACATTATCATCCTCCTTTTGTCTCAGACTCAGAAATTGCCTTTCCATATCTGCTCGATGGTCGCGAGGAAAGTATTTTTCTAAAAACAGATCTTTGAACTCCCTCCATTCCATGTTTGATACTTCATCATCTTCCTTCATGTTTTGAATCAATGACCACCATTGATCAGCATCTCCAGTGAGGCGGTAAACTGCCATGGTAACTTTTTCCCTTTCACTACTCCCCAAAGCCTGAAATATTTTCTCTAGGGAAAATATCCATTGCTCAGCTACTAAGGGATTTGTACTCCAATTGAACGTTGGTGGTTGTTGTCTCATGAATCGATCTAACATTGATCCTCCACGCTGCGGATCAGGGTGCTCCATACGGGTAAGGTTATTATTCATAACCTGAGTAAGTTGTCCCAGTACGGTGATTAGCTGATCAGAACCAGTTGCATCACCAGCCCCACTATAATTATCTTGAGCAGGAGGGCAATCCCTACATGGAGTGCGTGCATTGATACGGTTTCCATTTCTTCCACTAGGCGCCATTTCTAAAAAAATGGCATAAACTAGATCAGTTTATGCATCAAAATACATAATCCCATACTTATAAAACACTTAACATAAATTGAACTATTTATGGATATAATCCATAATCATAAAAATGTTTTCTTTGAGGAAGTATATACTCATAAATCCTTCATAATGATTTGTAAAGATAGTGAGAGTTATCCTAAGCATATCCCCCGGGAGTGTCGTAACCAAGAGTGCAGCAAGGCCCGTTGTCGTGCACCAGTTCCCGTTCGAGTCTAGCTCAAAGCGGTGTTTTCGGGTTTTACCCCTAGGTACATCTGTGCCAGAGCCGCCTCTACCTGCTCGTATCCAGACAGGGATGTATTGCTCGAAAAACTCACAAAATCTCTACAATACCAAAATTCTAGGAAGTTCTTCTATACTAATCCTCAAAGTTCATCTTAGGTATACGTGCTCTAATCAGAGTTTATCTAAATCTAGCTTCCAAGGTTTGTACTAAACTTCCTCTGATACCAACTGTAACGCCCCGACCCCAGCTACCCAGAGTCGGTGCATTAATTACATAACATTGGCATGATCACAAGAAAGATCAAATCCCGAAAGACCGATTGGTTTAGTAGCCTTGGAAACACTAGATATAATCATAAAGTTTTACATTACATTTCAAAGTGAAAAATTACTACAACAACAAAGTCTTCATATCCACACTATTAACCCCTCATAATAACCCTGCAAGTCATTCATAATTTACTTCTTCACTACCTGGGAAAAATAAAACATAGAAAAGGGGTGAGCTCAAATGCCCAGTAAGGATAACAATATAGCAGAAACTTTCACAAATAAGAATAAACATTTAAGGCAATGCATTACTAAAACAAAAGCCTTTTAAACTTGAACTTTAACATAGTATGGCAAAAGTAAAAATGAAATAATGCCATTTACTTATTCACATGGATATTCTACTAATCGAATAATCACATGCAAAAAATCAATAACCACTTTCATAATGTTGGAATGCATAATGCCAGACTATCATAACCACATAGCCAAGGCCTCGTGCCAAGACTACAAATAAGATTTTGTCAAGGCCTTGTGCCAAGACACTAGTTTGTCTCATGAGACCTACCGATGCATCGAGGAGCTATAGCGGGCTCCACCCGTCACTTATTAAGTCCAATGCATTCCCATATGAAAAGGTTTAAACATAACATAAACATTTGTATTAAAACTAGCATACGAAATGTCAATAATTTCACCATAAACTATGAATGGTATAAAAATAGCACATCCACAGTCAAATATATCACAAAAACTTCAATACAGTATAGAAGTTTTGTATCATAATAAATCAACTTCAAATAATCTTAAAATCCATCAAAGGATGTTGACATAGATGAAATCAAAATTCTTTTTAAAGAAGTATCTCCTTTTATTTTGAAATCATTTAAGATCCATATAAAATAAAACATTTTCTTTGAAAATATTCTTATAAGCTTGTATGGAAAGCTTCGACGATTTTATAACGGCGGAAAATAACCGCACCCGCCGTATAAGTTAAAAAGAACATTCTTACCTCAATTCAGTCGAAAAGGTTAAAAAGGACCTTGTTTTGAAAACGACGGAAAGATTCCTTTATAAACCTCTTATAAAAAGTCAAACAAGGGTATAAATGACTTTAACCCATAAAAAATGTTTTGAAATACATTTTTAAGAAACATGGATGTGGATGATAAAGATATCCCAGTAGATTATTACGTATAAACAACCTCGGATAATGAAGAGATTGTGAAATAACCCTTACCTTGTACTTTTCCTTGGTTGGGGTAGGTTAACCTCCTGTATAATGGTGAAATAATTGTTATTAAATTATACAAGAATCATATATATTAATATGATATCATATATGATCTTTTAACATTGATTTATTAATAATATCTTAGAATTATCATCGTTTCGGGTGTTAACTTACTCATTTTCTTTTATATGTTTTGTTACATAAGCCATGTTTGTTGTATCTTATTCATATCCAGAATGATATCAAGTCCTTAAACATCATTTTTAAATTATAAAATGATAATTATACTTGAATGGATACGATGGAGAATGAATCTCATCGCGTTCGTGGAGACGGTAGTCCGTACGTACGCACGAGAGACAATATCATTCTTTTGATATTAAAATAATATATAAATGAATGGTATATCATATATACAGAATCATTAACATGTTATATTTATTATTTACATGAGTTACACATCATTATTATACCCATCCAAATAATATTATATTGAATAACAATTACACCACGACGTGGAGACGGTAAGCCGTACGTACGCACGTATGGTGACATGTTATTCAAAGGGTGGATAGAATACTGAATATGGTTGTACCATACTTATAATAACATCACAGTATATGTGAGATACTGGAGTTATTATTTTAGAATGGTAAGAACAAAGGAAGAAGAAGTGGAAGAAGAAATGAACTTAGAAAAGGGTGGTGAAATCATTACCTCTTCTTCGGGTTCTTCCTTTTGATTTGATCAAAAGGGCTCCTTAGGTTGGCTTTCTGATCAAACTAAGGCCTCTAGGTTGTAGTGAGGGATGTTGGGAGATTATTTGGGCAGAGTTTGGCCGAACCAAAAGGCTTTGAAGGTGTGAAGAAATGAGAAGGAGGAGTGCCCTTTTATAAGAGGGGTGAGGGGCACCTTTGGAAGAGCTAGAAATATTAATTTATAATAAATTCATATTCGGTTTCTAAAGGCTCCAAAGTTGACTATTCAAAGGATGAGGTGGGGATAGGTCGAAAACAACTCATCCAATAGAATTTAGACAGGTTTGGGTACTTATATTAACCTTATCATTAAGTATTAACTCTAAGTTAATTAGTTTCACTTTTACAATGTCTCTTTGTATTTTTATATATTATGGTTAATAAACTTACTATATACATCCAAGCGACCCCCAAGTGGTCCATTAATGATTAACCTATCATAATATAAGTCTCTTGGCCGAACCTTAGATTTTTAGGAATTTAATATCAATTAATAATATAATATTTGTTTTAAGAACTCTTTTATGTCAATTTTGACACTATTCAATAGTTGATTTTTTTGAAACTCATAACAGATTGATTACTTCGAACAAAGTCCATTAAATCAATCCTAATATATCATATTAGCCTAGAAAATTAGTTTAATTCATTAAAAGTTTCATATTATATTTATTTGGGTATTTATAATATCAATTATTTTAATTTTTCACTATTATAGTAATTACTGCATCATCATTGTTTCATAAATAAAATAACTTATTTAATGTCTAAAAATTATAAATAAAATATCATTATGTAGGAAATCTTTTTATCTTTCTAATGAATATTTATAATCTAAAATCCAACATGTATAACCCTATGTAAAAATTGTTCTTCTAAAAGATGTAATCTTATGCCATTTTTATTTTTATTTTAACTTTATTAATATAATGTGTCATTATCACTTACAAGTGGCTCCAAGGGGTCCCCAAATTGACCCAAGGATGCCCATGGTCGGGTATGTGTACACCAATAAGGTTAGGACACGTTTTAGGGTAATTTTGTATTATTATAATATTATTTTTTAACCCTTATTTACCGGATTTACCCTTAACCATGGTAAATAAAATATTTACCGCAGTAATTATTCAAAATGCCTAAAAATAAAAGTTACCTATTTACATAATTTGGACATCCTGATTCCAAATATGGAATCCATTTTCCTAAATTCAAAACACAGAAGTGGCAGAAATTAATTTAAAATTAATTCCCGCTGTTAAAACAAAAAGCATGTTTTTAAGAGATAATAACTATCAAAAGATTGACACTTGTTTATGTTCGGTTTAATTGTAAAATTATGTCCAATGACCAACATTATATTAAATGGTAAAAATATATTCTAAATATACTTTAAAACCACTCAAATTCATAATTTATCACTATTATTTATTTTGATTAAAAAAGTTGTTTTTAATTAAAATTTAGTAATTTTTACTATTCATCAAAATATAAAAGTTATCCGAAAAGTACCAAAATTTCACCCTAGGATAATTTCGATATTCCGAATCCAAAAATGAAGTCCATTTTGAAATATAAAATATATATGATTTCAAAAAGTAGGTATCACTATTTACAACGGCTAGTTTAATTAGTTGTGGTGTGTGTTAGAACTCGAGGTTGCGTACAACACACGCTATCGCATTATTCGAAGGGAAACGTACCGTAGAAGCTTGGGGTGTTACAATATAGGATCATGAGCAGCATCTAATAACTGTACTACAGACCTCCCGAAAGGGGATGCTCTATTCAAAGTAAAACAAGAGTGATTTCTGGTTGAATGAGGTCTTATTCATGGGTCATATTGTCACAACCAATGGTATATCTATGGATCCCTCCAAGGTAGTTTCAATTAAGGGATGTAAGAGGCCAACATCGATAACCAACATCTGTAGCTTCATGGGGTTAGCTGGATATTAATTTGGATTTTTGAGAAATTTATCATGATGTCAAACCCTCTTACAAAGTCATCTCTGAAGGGAGTCATGTTTTCTTGGAGTGCTGATCACGAATAATGCATCATGTTGTTGAAAAGGATGCTTATCACTGAACCCATTATCACATTACCCATAGGTGGTGAACCTTCTGTGGTATTTAGTGATGATTTGAAGAAGGGCTTGTGTTGTGTGTTGATGCAGAATGACAAATTGATTGCATATACTTCATAGAAATTAAATGTTCAGGAGAAAAAATACCCAACGCATGATTTAGATTTGGTTTTATTAATAATCACATTTAAAATTTCTAGGTATTACCGCTTTGGGGAGAAGTGTTAGAAATATACAGACCACAAAATCCTCTAGTATATATTTACACAGTAATAGTGGAATATGCGCTGACAAAGATGGTTAGAGCTGATCAAAGACTATTACTGCTCAATTCATTACCACCCAGGGAATGCAAACAAGGTGGGAGATGCTCTATATAGAAAGGAACAAACAATTATATCATTGATGACTATTTAAAAGGTCCAATATTCTTAGATTTGATGAAGATAGACATTGGAACAATAAAAAAGGGAACATAATCAATCATTTCACAAATTATTTCTCAAATGTCTCTTTTAGAAAGGTTAAGGATTCTCAAAAGGATGATGTGGGAATTCAGAAGATTGCAGAAACTACCAGAAAAAGAAAAACCTCGGAGTTCAAAGTTAATGAAGAAGGGATTTTGAGATTTGGGTCAAGACAATGTGTTCCACCAAATCTGGTGTTAAAGAATGAACTTTTGGAGGATGCACATAGTTTGAATTTATCCATTCACCTAGGATACGCTAATATTTATTGAGATCTCCAAGAGTATTATTGGCGGGGTAAAAAGAAAAAGTAGATCTATGAATATATATCAAAGTGCCTGGTATGTCCGTAAGTGAATGTTGAGAGGCAGAAGTCTAAAGAGATGATAGAACCATTACCTATACTAGAATGGAAATGAGAGAACATCACCATGGACTTTGTCACTAAATTATGAAGACATCCAACGTAAACAATGATATCTAGGTTGTTGTGGACCATCTAACAAAGACTGCACACTTCATTCAAATTTGAGAGGATTTATCATTGGATCAAAGCGTACAGTTATACATCAAAGATGTGGTAAAGTTGTATGTATTACCACTATATATTGTATCTAATCGCGATACATGATTCACCTCTATGATCAGGATGATTCACTAAAACACTCTGAATAATGTGCTTATCTTCAGTACAGATTATGATCCTCATTCTGAGGTCCAATTTTGCAGACAATCCAGACACTATAGTACATGTTGAGAGCATTCTCATTGCACTTAAAATGATGATGGGATTAACATCATCATATGGTTGAGTTCTCTTGCAACAAAAGAATCAAATAAATAATCTAAATGGATACTCATGATGAATTATATGTGAAGAGGTTAAGAACACTGGCATGTTTAGATGAAGTTGGGGAGATAAATCTCCTACGTCCTAAAATGGTTGAAGAAATGATGGATAAGTTTAAGACTATCCAATAGTACATTAATGCTACTCAAAGTCAAAAAATGATCTATACTAATAATTGTTGAAGAGACCAATATTTTGATGTTGGAGACATGGTATTCCTATGGATATCACTGTGGAGGAGGGTTATGAGATTTGGGAAGAAGAAAAAGCTTATTGCAAGGTACATCGACCCTTTTGAGATCCTTGATCGCATTGGAATAGTGTGTTATTTAATAGAACATCCACCAAACCAATCTCAAGTACATGATGTATTCCATGTATCACTCATGAGTAAGTACATACCAGAACCATCTCATGTACTCAATCTAGAGTTGGTACCACTGAAGAAAGTCCTCTCCTATTAAGGGAAGCCAGTGAATATCTTTGACTGTATATAAAAAGTTCTACAAAATATGATAATTCACCTTGTGAAAGTGTTGTGGAGAACCAACAAGTTTTAAGAGGCAATGTGAAAACCAAAATAAGTGATGAGGAAGAGTTACCCACATATATTTTAGTGTTATAAAAAGAAAATTGTGGGGGAGAAATTTTGTTAGGGGTAATACTGTAAAGTCCTAAACTTTGTTTAATAAAAATTCATCTTGATCTAATTAAATTTCAATTAGTGTAAAACGGTCATTTAAAACCTATTCCCTTCCTCTGTTTTACGTTTTCGGATTACAAAATACCATTATGAATTTTTAAAATTTCTAATATAGCTGTTGAATAGTTATCATATGATTTTTATAAATATAGGGATTTAACAAATCCAATTTACATAGAAAAAGGAAGTAATGACAACATCCAGTAGAATATCTCCATTTGAAGCCCATTTTTTGAATCGTGTAATGGAGGTGGAATCACTGGGTTTCTCTCTTGACCATTCCCAAGTTGAGCTTCAACACATTAAGCTCTTACGAAACTGCCTATAGGAGAAATGGATGTAGTACGTATTTCCACCGAAGCGATGTTTTCTGAGCCACCCCAAGAGTCTGTCACCATCACACATCTTATCCTTAGTACTTATGGAGGTGTTATAAGGGTTTATATAACAAGAATATATCACTATGAATATGTAAATTATTTTATTTATAAAGAATATATGTTCATTTTAGTATTGTTACTTTGTAAATAGGTTATTTAAAGCACAAATAGTATTTTTTTAATTAATATTTAATTATGAAATATATTTTGACAATATAATGGATTTTTGCATTAAATACTATTTTTATAAAATATTATAACTAAATTAAATTTAAAAAATATATAAATGATCATAAAATTTTAATGTACACCATTGTAATTTTTGTTATGCCTTGAAAGCAGTTTTTGGCCATACCATGGAAATTTTTATAAATGTTGGTTTTTATTCTATAATTAAAAATTCACATATTTAGAAAATTATTTAGATACAATGAATATTATTTTTTGAATTAGTACATTGAAACTATCCAACAAATATTTTTTTGTAATTTTATGATACAGTCAAATGTTTGGGTAAAAATGAAATACCATTGAAATATATAATGTGTTTTATGAAATTATAATGACTCAATAGTTATGTAATAAAATACTATAAATGATATTTTCTTCCAATATTTGTTTTATCATTAATTTAATGTTATATTAGTTTTCTTTGAGATATTTTACAAAGATTTAGTGGACCCTCCAAGACTTATAAAACATTTTATCATTTTAAATTGATTTCATTCAGTGTTTGACTCATCTCCACATAAGAAAGACTAAAATTTTAATAGTTGTCCATTTTCCTTATAAAATAATTTTTTATATGACCCTTTGTAAAAAACCAAGGGGAAAAATAGTGGTTTTGTTTTGGGTTTTGATTAGTTTATTATGTGGTGGCCAAAACCTAAAAAATAATGAATTCTTTCTCGTTCGCTGTATAATAACACCCATGATCCCACTTCCTCTTCATTAAAAGCCTTGGGATCACGAAAAAACTCTGACCTACTCTCTCTGAAATTCTCCCAAGGTGCCCCATTCTCCCTAAAATCCTATCTCAAGCCTCATTGAATCCATTGGGATCACACTTCCAACTAAGGGATTTCATCATTTCTCATTATTGTCTAAATTTATTTATATTTTTATGCCCTTTTATTTTCAATTAAAAATTTTAGGGGTATGATTTAACAACTGCCCCATGATTCCATGTTTATTTTTTATTTTATTACAGACCCCATTTCTTTCTCATTAATTCCTCCCATGTACACTTATTATCATGCCGAAATTCCCTATTGAATTTCTCTCTTCTCATATAAATTCATGAATTTTTTTTCTATTATGAATCTAAATTCAAATTAATATGTTGGGGCATGTATATATATGACCCCATTACTGTAAATTTCTTTTACATATAATGAGACACTCCTTTATCTCTCATTAATCAATTTTATTAATTCTTATGTCACTCCGTTATGCATTCGAAATTGAGCCACGATTTTCTATGCCAAAGTTATAATGTAGTGAATACCATGCCCATTTCTCTATCAAGGGTATTAACATTTATGAGAATTAACTTTTTTATTATCGATATTAATATATTAATTTCATATTCCATATTCATGAAATAAATGATGATGTTTAATTAATCCATCTTATATGATCCATGTGTCACACTTATGAATGAAATGAAATGATTTAGAAGGGTGTGCCCTGATATCGCTTCAATGCATTGGGTAAAATTAGTATCATGATACGTCAAGTTCTATGAGGGTTTAATAATTCGAATTCAAGTTCAATGTGGGATTACTAATGCTTCAAGTGCAATGTGCCTTGTCTCATTCTAATATCAGGTTAAATGTTGTGGCCATATATCCATGTTTTGATAATCATGCTATATCATGATTTAATTTTACTGTTTTGTTTTTGCTCCATTTATATGTCTATTGCATAACATGTATTGTATTATTTTTGTTATTATTTGTTCTCTTTAATACTAGGCTTTATATATCACCCTTTTTACATGTATTTCCTCATGTTAACCCATGAAATTCTAATTAAGAGGGTATGTTGTCCCCATCTAAAAGTAGTTTTTAATAAATATGTTGTACTTTTATGTCTTAATGGGTCATGTAATGTCCCCAATTTACCACGACACTGAACCTATCGATACTCATTGTTCTATTATGGGAAATTATATGTAATAAATTATGTTTAAGTGTAATATAAAGAGCAGGGTTTATATATATTTTCTTCAAAATTACCTTAATAATTCTTATAATAACCTTTTAGAAATAAATAAACCTCAAAATCATTGATAAAGATTTGGTAGAGTAGTTGGGTAGTGTTTGGTTGAGTTAAAGGGATCAACTAGTGTGGAGAAGTGAGTGAGGAGATTCTCTTTTATTAGCGAGGTTAGTGGAAATATTGATGATATTAGGACTATTAAAATATAATAGATTAATTTTCAAGGGAATTTGGATCCAAATGTCCAAATATTAAATTGTAATAAGGGTAAATTTTAAATCAAATCAACCAATCAATTTAAATATATCATTTTGTGATATTTTAAACCTTAGACCTTATTATAATTCCTATTATAACCCTTTTAACTCATACCGTGGTAAATTTATTTCTTCCATGGAAGCTATTTATGATGGATAAAAAATAAGCTTAAAATTTTAATTAATTTTAATTATTATTATTCATAAAATGGGAACCATTTTATAATATTAAATTGTTATAATTAGAAAAAATTATTTATAATATAAGCTCACAAATCACATAAAAACCATATGTAGAGAACATTTATTTTTAACCATAAAAATCACTTTATTCTCAAGGAATTTATAGTAATAATGATAAGATTAATGGTGATATATTTAATTAAATATATTATGTACACAATGAATTAAAATCATTCATCAATTCTGATTTCTTTAATTTATCATGACAATAATACATATTGTATATAAAAATTGTTTTACAGAAATAACTATTTATACCATTGAATGATTTTTCTTCACTTATAACCAATTTATAGTCAATTTATGAATGGTTATTCAATTTTTTTAAATTAAATACCAATATATTTCATTATGATCATAATTCATTAGTTATAAAAATAAATTCTATATAAAAAATTAAAAAAAATTGAAAAAATTACATTTTATAATATGAATATATTATTTTTAACATGTTAAATTATGTTATTATTGACAAGTGATTGATTAAAAATTAACATTAAGGAATGAATTTATAAATATTTTTCATAATATTATTATACTAATTCATACCCACCAAACCAATGCCTATGAATTAATAATAAATGTAAATAGTAATATTTTAATAGTATATAATAGTTTCTTTAAGATCAAGGGTTTAAATAAATCCATTTAACACATTGTATTAAAAAAACAACGTTGCTAAAATATATGGATGTTACATTATTTCCCCTTATAAATGTTTCCCCATCCAAATTCCATTACAATAATACAAATAGACATGGATAATTCAACCTCATCACATCCTCAATTGCTGACATAGATTTATTATGTTTATACTTTCACCAAATAATTTTGACTCTATGAGTGGTCTATTTACGAACCATATTTTATTTTTATTAATTAATCTTATGTTTTTATTCCTCATAAGAAATATCATTATGAAGTTGTATAACATTTGAGTGCAGTATATGTGAAGGCTCAGTTATGTACTTCTTCAAAGAAGATACATTGAACAAATTATAAACATAAGAGTGGTTTGGTGGAAGCACCATGAAATAAACTACCATCCTGACATGATTAGTAATATTAAAGGGACTGATATATCATCACATAATTTGAATTTTTTTTCAAAATATCATAACATATTTCCATAGAGGTATTCAAAGAAATACCTTTTCACTAGTGTTGACCTCTAGATCTCACGAATTTTTTTCATCATAACTATTCCATCAACTTTATGATTTTATGATTTTATAATGAATATATCTAACATTATCTGATATTTATTATGATATCTTCATTCCCAATAGATTTCTTTCTTTAAATTCATCTAAGAATCTAATTGTTTTCACTTATTTACATATATGGATTCATAAGGATCCATCTAAATTCTCAAGGAAATGAAAATGAGATAATAAAACAAGACCAAAGAATGATGTAGTCCCTAACCAGCTTTGAAATACATAGATAATGTTATCAAAATTCAATTTATGGATTTAATGGTCCTCTTAAATATATTATGTATATATGAATGATATGAATTGATAATGGTCAAATATGTATTCTTTTAGTATTTATGTCTTCTCCTAATTGATGATGTAAACCTTATATCCAGATCAGAAATAATTTAAGGTGGCACCAAAAGAAAAAGTACAACTTTTATATTGTATATCGACTAAATATGATCATTATATAAATAATATATGATAATAATTAATGTTTTTGACATTTTGTGGTGATCTATTATAACCCAATTAAACATATTTAATTTAGATGTTTTTGGAATCCTGATGATAAAATCCATGGTAATGTTTTTCTATTTTCATTTTGGCATGGATAATGACTATAAAATCACATTATAAATATAACTACCATCCATAACATGATTCCATATCAGGCATAAAGATAAATACATAGTTCATAACCATACCCTTCCATCCCAATCATTGTTGAACTCAATAACAATCCTCACCTTAATCTATAGTTCCACATTCTATTACTATAAGACTTTAATTGTCACATGGATTGATAATTGAACATTTATCTAATAAATATAATATATGTAAAATTTCTTAATGATTTCTATATCAATATTTTTCAAATCCATTATCATTAGTTCTATTTCAATCTACATCATAGTAAAAAAAACCATGGTCTATCTGACGTAGAGCATCTACCACATTGTCTCCTTCAAAGAGTGGTAGTATATTAAGAATCCACAATCATTAATGAAAAATTTCTACCCCCTTTTACACATTTTCAACTATTTCTATTTAAATGTATACTTCATGATTTCAAGATTATTTTTTGTATTAAAAATTTCAACATTGAGATAATGCCCCCATATTTTCATTGCAAAAATGACCACTACCAATTATAAATAATGAGTCAAACACTTTTTCTCAATATTTTTCAGTTATTTTAGGCATAATATATCCCTATGTAATTGTACTTGATGATACATCCTATTCCATTATTTAATTAATCACAATAGATCATAATCCCTTATAGTTTACTGTGAGAATAGGAGTATTGACCAACCTTCCAATCAAGTCTATGTAATTTTTCTATATTTTCATTTTTCCCAATAAACTCAAATCTTCTATTTCAAAATAGTAAATGATTTAGATATTCATGATAAAATTAAAATAATTCACTGGTAGTATCCATATAACCAAAGAAAATATGGATCTCTATCACCATGGTTGGTTTGGTCCATTTCTCAAAAACAGTTACATTAAATGGTCCATCGTTAGACCCTTTCATGTTATTATACCATCCAAGAATGAAAATTTTTATAGCCAAAACTGAAATGTGTTTAATTTGGAATGAAATGTTTTCCTTCCCCATGGTCATTAATACCATCCTAAAATAGATATCATGATTTATTTTCTCTTTCAATACATTTGAATATTATATATAAATACTACCACAAACTATTCAAGGTAATGTCTAAATTCAATTTTCATTAAATCAAAGAATATAAAAGGGGAATTGATAAGTCCAAATGAAATCATATTAATTTCTTAATTTATGTCCTCGTTATAATGTCTATCCTAGTTATACCATCTTTTTATACCCTTATCCAATTATTTGAAGATCAAAGATAAATCTTTTTAAATTGTTGATCTTATTATAATTGATCAAATAAATCATCAATATGGGATATAAGATACATTCTCTTAATAGTGTTCTTATTATGTTGTTTTTTATCTATATAAGAAAGCATTGAACCTTATTTTTTTTAACAAAATGAATTTTTACATTTTTTAGTGATGGAAAAGGGTTCAAGAACCTATTATCTAGATTCTCCTAGAGTTTAATCTTAAATGACTAAAACTCAATTAGTGTTATTTTATATAGAGTTTTTAAAATATGTGTTAATCTTGGAATAAGTTTTATTAAAAACTCAACATTTGGATTTGGGGAATACTGGTAAATTTATCAACAAATACATCATAATATCCTCAAAAAATAAGAATCTTGTAAATTTTGAGATTTCCCCCCCCCCCCAATTTCCGATTAATACTCCTTATGAATATTTTGTAAGACCCAAAAATTAGAATTAATATACATTATATACTCATCTTCATCCTTTCACTAATATATGATAAAAGGTTGATTAGGACTATCAAATGGGGCTTCCCTTCCACACCAAATGATCTATATATATATAATGATATCCAATCCATTCCTAGAACAATATCAGATTCAATTTCAGTTATAAAAACAATATTTTTAGTAAGAACGTTCCAAAAAATATATACCAGATAAGTATTATATGATTGTCATGGTATCATCATATCATTTGAATTTTTTTTATAAAAAACTCAACATATAGTCACTATGTAAATGTTGAGATATCCCTAGTAAATTATATAGACAAATAAGTGTGGGTAGATCTAAATTAAAAAAACATTTTATGTTCAATAGTAGATAGTAAGTGTACTATTCACCACATTTTCTCATGTCTCATATCAACAATTATTATAGAACTAAATTTCTATTTTCTTATTGGATTGTAAATTTTCTAATAATGATTTTCATCATTAACCATTATATTTGTACATTTATTGGAATAATATCTATACTCATTATAATTATATAATTATAGTGTTGTTGACATAATTAATTGAACATTTTCATTGTTCATTGCATTAACTATCCTCCGGAAATTAAATCTTCATTATTTTTTTCAATTAACATCATTTCTACACATAAAACCTTTACCATACAAATTAGTGTAATTTTACCAATGATTCCATTTGCACTTTTGGTTTCAAGAAGGAATAATTTTCATTCCTCTAGGAGTATTGTGTTTAGAATTTTATTAAAAATATTACTTTCTACTCTTCTCCCCAAATCCATGAGAATAAAAAAAATAGTCTCTACTTTTATATTTAGATGATATTGAATGATTTATTTTTAGCTATAAAATACACTTTTTCCATTTTTTTTATACTTTTTCTTATCACAATAACTAATTATTTAAATTTTCTTTTCGGGTTGATGAGAAAAATTTATGTGTTCCTTTAATATCTAGTTAAATTTACTCAGAAGTACATAAAAATTCATTATACCACTACATATTTTCAATAAACTCTTTCCATATTTTACCATTACTAACAAATTTTTCCCATATGTACTAACAAATACAACATACTACTACTTTAGTTGAATAAAATCCTTTTATATTTTACCATTAAGAGTTTTAGGAAAATAATTATTGAGAAATATATTTTTAAACTCATCCCAAGTGTTGGATACAACCTCATTATATTTCCTTATATTATTGATAAAATACCGATATTTATCAGGTTGTCCATCCAAAAGATATATTTTCATAATAAACTTATCATGTTTCAACAACTAGAGAATGGATAACACATTTTCTATAATTTTATCCTTTTATCAACAATAAAGGGATTGGTTGACCCATTTAAGGATCATGGAAATTTATATATAAAACAATCAGCATATAGTTTTTCCATCCTTTGGCCATTTAGAAGTTCAAAATGATTATTGTTTATCACTTGATAAAAATGGGTGAGCTTATAGAAAATAGTTTTAATTCAAACACCCATTTCATTTAGTTTTTCATGACTATGGTCTTTTCTTTTGGCAAGAAACTCTTTTTTCACATTATCCATCCTATTTTTTACTTTTGAACATAACCAATAATATTAGTGTTTGTATCAAACATCAATAATGAGAGTAAGAAATCATATGATTATGAATATATTTCTTATGATGTCATATTTTATGGAACCTTCCTCCAACCCATGAGAGATATGGTTAGTACCATATCGCATTAGTTTATCTGAGGTTGTCATAAGTAATATCATTTCATTCATCATGTTGGTTCAAAAATATAATTAAAATTAACAGATCAGTATCCCTTAGGAGTTTCAAAATTTGTGTGTATTTAGAAATATTTATCTAGCACTATGTGAAGATTGATTAAATACTCAACCATGTTTTTAAGGGTTATGACCCCAAGTTGAATTTATTATAGGGAATGAAACCACTTGTTTGTGTATTGGAATAGAATTCATTGATATAAAAAACCTCAATATAGGCATTAAAAAAACATTAGGATGTTATCCTATACTTAAACATGTCGATTGGATCTCAATAATTTTTAATAATCCTAATATATAAAAATAACTAATCCCTTATCTGATACTAAATGAGGTTACCAAAGAATTTAATAAATGAATATTAAATCATTTAGATGTATATTGAGCACATAAAAGAATTATATATGTCATATAACCATAATGATTGAGTGTCTTTGGAGACTAAATACATTATAAAATTATTTCACGTAGGTTATTAAATACATCTGAACATTTTCTTCTCTCATAGAAATATTATTATATATAACCTACATAAAACCATCCATTATAACCTAGGGAAATGAAAAAATAAGAATGGTTGATCATAGTTTCCTAGTAAAGTAAACATAAGAGATATCCATTAGCTATTATATGTAATTACAAGACAATAACACGGGAAAAAACAAGATCATAACTTTTGAAAATCATACCCAACTAGTCCAAGATTATTAATCATTATTCCAGAAATAATTTGTTTAAAATTGAATAATTTATTAAAGTGTACAGTTGACAAAAATAAAACATGTTCCATGATAGCATATCATAATAATAATAATAATTTATGACTCCACGTAAGAAAATGAAATCATTTACTACGTCAATAATCACATCTAGTATAATCATACTTAATAGATTCTCATAGTGGATTGGGTTCTCTCAACATTCTATAATAACCTTAGGAACAAATCATTATAAATATTATTATAGTGGACAACGACCCTTAACTAACAGGATTCATTCCCCATTTTAGTTCACATTATATCATGAGATATCAATATATACCCAATTTAGTAGAGAGATATATAATTAGGGGACCAACCTTCCCATAATGAAATCCATATGATTTTATTCCATAGAATCATAAAATTATTGACCATTTCATCATAGATGATCCTATATTAATGTAATGGGGTTCATAATGATTTCAACCATGTTTTGTTCACCCATGTGAGAAAAAATTTTCATAGAATCATTCTTAAAACATCATCATAGAAAGCCAGATAGAGAAATAAAGGGATTGGTATCCAAATATTATATCCATTGTCATGATTTGGAATCCTAAAAGGATTTTTAAATAAGTTATTATTATTATTTAAATCATTTCAAATAGTCTTTTAAAATAATGAAAAAATCCATTTTATTTTGGTTAGTTTTGAAACTAAAATTTCCATATAATTTTGAATTTAATTTAATTATTAAATATTTTTAGACATGTAAAAATAATCATAAAGATGAAAGGACATGGTAGTGGAAAAATTCATTCCCATAAAATACGTAAAAATTGAACATCATTTTCAATGTTTTTTAAAAACTCCAAAGTAATTCATATAAAAAACCATTCAAAATTTTTATTATAATTATTTATAATGAATGTAATAGGTTGTAAAAATAAACATTCTCCAAAAATAAATTATAGTGAAAAAATAATTACTTTTTTTGATGAACATGGATATATTGTAGTCTGATTCCTGACCCAAAATGAATAAATAATTTCAGCTTTTAATAGAAACATCCTCTTCATCATCTTATGTACAAAAGATATGAAAATAATAATAATAATTAAAAATTAGTCAATAACCATAAATGAAAAAATAGAAGAATTATAATATATAAAGATTATGCAATTTAAACGACACTAAATTTAACATAGAAAATAATAAAATGAATAGATTCTAAAACCTAAACCATTGCCAAAAGTCACGTATTTCTTCATCCGCGTTCAAACCTCCACTAATTTGGGTGTCTTTCAATGAAATGATCTTTACAGATTATTATATTTGTTTTTGTAGATAAATATTCATCAATTACATAGTATATGATGTCGAGAGATTATTTGGGTAGATATAAGTCTTTTTAATTTAATCAAATGGTGTTCATAAGTTAGAAGATGAGGTTCCCTTTTACCTCTTATGTTTTTCACTCTTTTGATTTCTTTTAACCCTTACCGTGGTAACAATATTTTTACCATGGTCTGTATTAATGATGGATAAAAACTATGTTGATCATATAACCTAAAATAAGTTATTTGGATTACAAATATGGAATCTAGTCTTTACGATTCATTTATTATAAATATTTTAATGTAATTATAATATATGTGAATAAAATGTGTAAAAATGATTTTAGAGAAAATGTATTTTGAAACATAAAAACATTTCTATTCACATTCATTGCCTTGTATAATCCATTTTATGAATGTTAATATATTTTATTAAATACCTTATCTAAATATTATATCTAAATCATTCATTATAATTAATTAATTTAATTAACTATGATAATAATATATTATGCACATAAAAACAGTTTTTTTAAATATATATTTTTAACTTCAAATGATTTTATCATCCCCTGTAAAAATTTGATAATCCATGAAAGAAAGATTATTAATTTTTAAAATTCAATAGAAATATATTTCATAAAAATACAAGTTCATTAGTGAGAAAAATAGATAATAAATAAAAAAATAAAATACTATAAAATATTGACAATTTAACATAAATTGGTATTATTTTTAATATCTATAATTGATTAATTATTTTCATTGAATTAAATGATACTTTTTAATTTATAAAAACTTTTAATCAAATTTTTCAAAATTTATTTAGTCCTATTCATCCACACCAATCATAGCTACGCAAAAGTTGTCAAATACAATAATAATATTTCAATATTATGTCGGGGATTATTTACGATCAAGGTTGCCTATGTAGAAAGATATAAAACACATTTAATTTTAAAAATCAAATATAAGTTAAAAAATATCCAGGTGTTACAATATTAATATCTAATATTGTATAAATTATCTTCCTCATCTTTCATATACTTTTAATTTAATGAATTTTAGATTATTCATCGTACTTTTTTGATAAAAAAATCATAATCATCACATCTGAAATTGTTTTCTTCCGGCATATTTTTTTTCTTGAATGTTACATCACATTCATGACATTAGTATGATAAATATTCACAATCACTTTTTGTAATTGTGTTTTAATCTTTTATTTGTAAGATTCCAAAGGAATATTCCATTGAATAATTTTTTATAAATATTCCCATGATTTTATCATTTAAAATTGATAATGAGTAGGAATTCAAATACCTTCAATATTTTATACTTAGTGACTTATAATACATATTATATAGTATAATATTATAATTTGGTCAATATAATGTATAATTTTTAATTTAAACTAAAAAATAAATATTATATCTCTTGAAATACTGAGAATTATCATAGTATAACAATAACTTATCACGAAAAATCATATGTTCTTCTATTCAAGAACGTTGTTTTATGTGATGTATATGATGCATTATGTTCAGGGTGAATATCATGTGTCTCAGTATATGATCAAATATTCCATTAGTTTATTCGTCAAAATTTTCTATTTGTATCTTATTCAAGGAGATCTAAAACTTTTTTTCGAATTGTTTTATAAAACTAATGTATATTTTTATAGCTTACTATTTATGCTTCAAACTCATAATATAGATGACAAATTTTAATTCATCGAAACATGAAATGATGTAATTTTCTATATATTTTTATATCATGTGAATAGGCCCACAAATATCATAATGAATGATCTCAAATTTATTTAATGTTTGAATTTCTAATTTCTTATCTAAGTAGTAAACAATAATTCAAATTTGAGAAGTACATCACATCCAATTTCTATCTATTTTTTTCATAGTACGGTGAAAAACATTCATTCATTTTGTAATATTACACATGTTCTTTTTGAAATGTATTAACAAGATTTTGATGTAAAATTTTATATTCTTCATTCATGATTAATTATTATGAATTTTTATCACCACAATACTAAATCTCAATTCCCCTTATTCTCTATCCTTTTATAAAAGTAGTTATATCTTCTAATATATTGAAAAATTAAAAATATTTAATTAAAAAAATTATTTCTTTTATCATACAGTTGAAATACAAAAAATATGCCGCAAACCAACCTGATTCGACCGTGGACCAGTCTCTCAAGCAAGCCTACAACAAGGCCTAAGAGGCATATCCGGTCCTCCCAGGATGACAGCTACTGCTAAGCATTAGACATACTTATTTTTGAATGGTTTGGAAAAAATATTAAAAAATAAAAGAATATAAATTGATCATTAAAAATAAATAGCATCATTAGAAATAAGTAAAACCACAATTCCACCGTGTGACCATATGGGTCACCACCAAACATTGTGTCAATATCGCTCCACGGTGACTGAGTTCTAGTGGGAAGAAACACCAAAAGATAAAAACAAACACATTGTTATTTTCATGAGTATTAAAACTCTATTGATGTTCCTAGATAAACTATTACATAAGTTTTAACATTTTAAATTAAACCAATTCATGTATGCTTGAACAACAAAATAGAAAATAAGGTTTTTCCTCTTAAATAACCACATATATGTTTCCAAAAATACTTTTTTCAAATATAGTCATAATATCTCATTGTTTTTAAATGGTTTTCCATATCTAAACCCCATTTTAAAATTTTATTTCCCAATAAGAGATCATAAAGAAGCACCATTATCAGGATAAACCAAACAATAGATGAATCTAATTAAACAACACACAATATTAGTAAACATGCATAATAATAAAGGATTACCAAAATACTATAGAATTAAATATGAACATGTAAAAATGTAATAATATTCATTTAATAATAATCTCTTTAATAATTTCCTAGGTGTACTTGGTTTAGACCCAATTGTTGGCATATATTATACCCCTATAGTTTGTAACCATCTTGGATGATCTAAACAAGAAACTATAGTTGAAAAGACCACATGGATTATCCTCTATTAGGTGGGTTCTAGTCTAAATAACTATGAATTGAACATAACCTTCACTCAACCCTCTTCATGACATCTAAAAATCAAATCATGTAAGTATAAAGGATAATGAGGAGGTTACCACGCGCTTCACATTAAACAAAACTCGCAGATGCCATGATGTATTCCTTAAATAATCCTTAAAAACACATATGTGAATTCCCTCTTATATGAAGGAAACTATAAGGGTTACCATCAAAAAATAAACCTCTCAATGTTCCAAAATTTTCATTAGAATTACCATTTTGAAACCAATCCCCAAAACCCGGGTAAAAACACACACTTTTTGTAATAATCGAAACATATTTTTTTAATTAGATTACCAAAATACATGTCTATGTTTCAAATAATCCATTTTTAGGATAACACATTTTACAAAATATTTTGAGTTCTAAAACCATATTTTACATGTTATAAATCATTCAAAATAACATTTTAAACAATTTAGGTAATTCACATTTAGAGGAAATCTTGTACATAGTCTTAGACAAATATAACTCATGTTTGAAGACTATATCCATTAAGAGAACCATTTTTTATAGAATTTACAATTAATTTAATAATTGAAACATATTTTAAAAAATCATAATATCATATATTTCTAATTAATGTATTTTACATAGGGGACGTTCCTTAAATGATACTTTTTTGGAATATAGAAAATCAAATATTCTATTTTCTTCTTAAACGCATATGTAACTTCAGTTATATATAAGGTCATATAGACCCAATTTACATAATATTCTTGCCACGAATATGTACTAGTAGGTCCTTATATATATCAATATAATTTCATATAAACTTTTTCACTTACACATGAATGTATTTTTTATCTATTTATATATATAAACTATACCCCAATATATATATATTAACAATTCCATGAGTGGATATATATAAAAGGGTTACTTATATATATAAATTTGTACCTATGAATACACTTGTATGTTTCATTTGAAAACCACATCTTGAATCCATGTTAACGAATTCTAAAATGAAATAAAAAATTTATGGAACCCAAAAATCAGAAATTATAAAATTAAAAATGGGTCAAATAATTAGGACGAGAGATAAAACAACAATAACCTAGTAATAAATCACTAACATTGAGGTTCTGCAAGATAATGGTCTTCAATAAGACATCTCAGACCCTACTATCCAAGAGGCAATAGAATAACTCTGCAAAAATGGGTTAGGTTTTGGTTAGGTCTTGCACACCTAAACTGGGAAAAGGGAAACCATGAAATAAGAAGATAATATTGAAGAGGGTAAGAATAAAACCCTGTATGGAGAGATCACATAAGATATCAACAAGACAATAAGATGTCAGAAGGATAGGGGAGGAGGTGTTGGTGAATTAATGGGAAGACCCTTTGGTTAGAGTGTCACAAATTAGGGCGATAAGGTCATGTGATGAGGGGAGAGGGGGAGAAGAATACACTTAAGGGGGTTTAATAAAAATCAAATAGTTATTTCAATTAAAAATTAATAATAATATCAATAATAAAATTTTTAATTTATTTTATTCCATTTTAATAATAATAATATTATTAATTTAATTTGAAATTATTTAATTTTATTTATATTTTTTTAAAACCTGGGAATACAACAAGGTTTTTCCACACAGTTTGTAAAACTTCATGACAATAGTGTGATTGCATCTATCCCAAGAGATAGGTACCACACAAGTTTCTTGGGAGAGGCACATACTTACATTCATAGTTTTCTTCCCTAGGTAGTATCACTTTCTAGACATCATGGTTAGAACTAGGCTAGTGTAAGGTTTCTCTTAACCATGTTCAAACCATGAGCCTTCATATGTCTACTGAAAAAAGAACCATTGTTCATGAAAAGACCCAATAATTCCATATAATTATATTTATATCTAAAATATATAAAATAATATATAAATGTTATGTTGGGGGTGGAAATGTTCCCAGCCATTAACTCCTTATTCCCCCAAAAAGTCACCTAATAAATGACATAAAAAATCTGGGTTCAAAACTAATCAAGACCAATGAAAACCAAAAAAAATGTTTTCACCATTCAAATCCATAATCCAAATTTTACCAACTATGAAGAATACATAAATGAGACTCACATTAGGTCTTCTCACCAGTAAGGGATTGACATAATGGAATTTTCATAAAGAGGAACACTCAACGAAACCATCCACTAACTACAAAATGGTTCATCCACAATGACTTGATCATGGAACTTGGTCAAGACAAAATTCATAATATCCAAAGATAAATGATCATATAAATGAGGTCCACTTAAAAATCAATCAAATATATTTCAAACCATTTATAAATACATATTTTCTATGGTAAAACCATAGAAATTTCTAGGAAGAAGCCACAAAGAACTCTAAAATGAATGTTCCCTAATAATAGTAAACCAAAAAAAGGTGAAAAACATAATGGTTCCCACAATAATTTTGTACATTAAAAGATTTATGTATATCCATGACATCTGACAACACCTTCATTGTGTGAAAAGATTCACCCATAGACATTTTGATAGAGCCTCGATGTTTTGAAGCATCTGTTATACTGTTGCAAAGAGATGATATTTCATGATTGACACTTTTTCATTTAGAAACACCCCTTAAAAACATGTTTAGGTTTTATAAGAAACCACAATAATAATTTTTCTACATAAAATTAACAATGGTTGGATTATAGTGC
The DNA here is from genome assembly GCA_963277665.1 of Viscum album. Taxonomy (NCBI): domain Eukaryota; kingdom Viridiplantae; phylum Streptophyta; class Magnoliopsida; order Santalales; family Viscaceae; genus Viscum; species Viscum album. Next base: position 1,402,202,716 of record OY728164.1, on the reverse strand, counting down.
CTAATCTAACAACACAAGAAGTAAATGTGTGTGTGGTGTAAACAATAAGAAATAGAAACCGACAAAGTAGATAGTTTAGAAGTAGGATCCTCAAGATAACACTCATGATCACATGGATAACCTTTAAAAACACCAACATAAACTAGATTGGTAACTACTACATACTGCCCTCAGAGAACCATCTCTTCTAGAAACACCACCCCCGCAAACATCCCAAAAAAATATTTCCGAACAAAGGTACTCAATCCTTAATCTATAGATATATACCCAACATAAAGAGAGGATATTGAAATACACCTACCAATGATAATTAAAAATAATTAGGAACTAGATCCTTACAATTGTCAACACCCTCTTTTATAATTCATTAATCTTTATGAAAACAAATAATCTCTTCCAGTTCTTTCACTAGTCCAAAAACATCCATTTAAATAGACCCAAAACAACTCCCACCCTCATAAAATCATCTATTCCCAAAAACTTGAAGTCTCTATTAGGTTTCTCATGAAATTCCAAAACCAATAAAAAAACCACAGATACAATGGAAAATGGACAACATATGTATTGAACACTACTCTGCAACTCAACAGAGAGTCTGTGAAAATCCCACAATTAGACGAGACACCATAGAAACACTCTAGGCCTTTTTGGGCGAAATAATCTTGGTAAATTGAAGGAATAAATCCACAACAAATGAAATAAAAAACATACTAAAATTACCGACTTCATAATCTATAAAACATCATAAAGAATAATCAAAACACTCATTTGAAAAAAATATTTTTCCTTTTTAAATTTAAAACTATTTTCCCACATCGCAAATCATTTCAAACATCAAACCATTTTTCAGGAATAAAAATGTCCACTTCATGTCCCCTTGGACTAAAACCATTTTACATAACTACATTAAATTCCCAAACACCATCTTACATTTCCATTTGAAACCTCAAATACTATTAGTAAGGAAAACCCTAATTATAAAACATTTTAATTTTCCAAAACATGCTTCAGAAAACAAAGTCAAATCTATGATTTTAAATACTCGCCTAAGGTATCCGAGGAACCATAGCATATATTTTCGTACACACTGACTATTATATCCATAAATGAATACATACCAACATGCACTTTCCAAAATCACACACAAATGTGAGAATTTATAGAAAATAACAAGGTTCAAAGATATATATTTTCATAAAAACCAAGAATTTATAAAATTCCAAATTCAATGTCCTTCAAATTTCCACAAACATTTCAGAAATATAAATACTATTTCCTTTAATTCACAAAGAAACTCTATATTTTCTTTTTGGAATCCCAATTTTAATAAACGTAACAAAATATTGAAATCAAAGGGAAGTGCCAAAAATCTAAAAAAATTAATTTCCAATAACAAATAATAGAAACCCAGTTTCTCAGTGAAAAAACTATCAAAGTCCCAAAAGAACTACATATAAGAATAGCTTGGATACATGGTTTTTCAGGCCATGGTGTACACAATGGACGTCATCAGAGGATGTCTCATGGTATGTGCATGATTTTCTATACGGTTCAAAACAAGTATGGACCCCTTTTAATTCCTATTAATCAACCAATCAAATCCTTATAGTTTCTAAAAATCACCAAAAAATTATCAAACACCAAAAAAATCCATCAAAAAGTAAAAACAACAAAATATCTCCATGATCCAATCTTGGAATTCGAGACATAACTATCCTGAACAAACCTAAAAATTCCAGATTCCCTATAAATAGTTGGGGATCAAGCACCAACCAATGACTTTCCATTTGAATTATAACAATATTATTCCTATAATATTGGATATCCCAAAATAACATGGGATACCATTATTTGATAGCATTTTTTTATGACTAAACCTAATTCAACCCTGAATTAGTCACCCAAGACATCGTATAATAAGGAAAAGATGCATTCCTAATTCTCGAAGTCTAGACACTAGTGTCAATAATAAATCATACACAGATTGTAAAATTTTATCCCATAAATTAAAGAAAAAATAAAACAAAAATAAAAATAAAAATAAACATTAGGAGTGAAAATAAATAACGTTTCACATACCTCCATTTGATCCTATTGGTCACCACTAACCATTGAATCAACAACACTACACAGTAACCAAACATGGCCTAGTTTCAACACTAAAATAAGGAAAAATATTGACGTATATGAATATGGGTTAAAACCTAGTAGACATGCCCAAATAAACTATTCCAAAATTTATATTTTTTAAAATAAAACCAAAGGTAATCTGGTTTGAATGTAAAAAAATAAAATATTGTTTTTACCATTAATGAACCATACCATGATATCCTCAAATCCCATTTTAAAATTGAACACAACATAAAGTATGGATTTGAATATGTAAACCCCAATTTTATCTTACCATGCAAGGAATGAAACTATAATGCAACACTGTTATTATGATAAAGTAAAACATTATTGAAGATTAAGAAAGGGTATAGATAATAAGAGGGCATAATGAAGTAAAAAAACAAAAAAACTATATAATTATACAAGAACATACACATAAGTAATCACATGAATTTCTTAAATATCTTTAGAATAAATCCCAAGGAGTATTAATTTTGGACTCACCAATGAATATATTATGTACCTCTATTGTTATCAACCGACCTAGATACACGAAACTAGCCTCCCGGTGGCCAATCCATCTTGTCCTATCTATTATTTGAGTTATTTTAATGCAACTAATAATTACTAGAATAAAACCTTCACTAAACCCTCTAGATTATATTATGTTATCTCATAATATTAGTATAGATGATAATGATAATTTCATCCCACACATGGAAATAAACAAAAATAAAAGATGCCACTGAGAATACCCTGTTCAATCCCCAATAACTCATTTATAGAGGACCTCTCATTAGAAGGAAATCCATAGGGGTTAATATGACAATATGATCCTCTAAAATTTCCAAACATGCATACTCATTTACCATTTCAAAACCATTCCACAAAACAAGGTTGAAAATTTCATTCATGTTTGAAAGATTTAAAATGGTCCTTTCATGTCATTTTATTTTCAATCATCATTTCAAGGTGAAATACAAGAAAATTTATATATAAAACATTTAACCAATGATTTTGAGTACCCAAATCCACATTTTATATGTTAGATATAATTTTTAAAACTATATTAGTCATTTATGGAACATAAAATTTAATTGTACGCTTTTAAATTGGATTAGACAAAAGGAATACATATTAGAAGTCCATTTCCATGAAACAAAAAGCTTTTTCCTAGCATTTACACATAATTTAATAATTAAAAAATTGAAACATCGATAAATCATAGATTTTAAATAAATGTCTTGGACATAGGGACCTTACCTTGAAATAAAATATTTTGATTATGGAAATTAGAATCATCTATTTTTCACTTACACAAATATTAATTGTACATTATAGATAAGGACACCTATCCTTAATGTATATGTTATCTTGGCCATCAATCTATACAAGGTGGTATTTATATATATGCATGTACATTCATATACAACTTTATAATTACAATCATATGATTTTTTCATATATATATATAATCCCATATAGCCATAATATATATATATATATATTCAACATTTTATGAGAGAAAATATATAAATGGGGAACCTATATAAATATTTTTCTACTTATGAATATACATGTATTTCAACTTTGACAATGATGACTCGAATCCATCTCAATGAGGTACAAAACACACTAAAGAAATATAGTGAACACAAAAATCACAAAAGAGATAATTAAAATTGGGAAAAAGAATTATTATGGGAGATAAATCTCAAAAAACAAAAGAATAACTCAATTCCTTTGAGGGAAAGGAAATAACGATCCTCAATCGAACCTCAAGAACCCTTGGAACTAAGAGAACCCCAAAGAAACAGCCAAACCTAGGTTGGGTTTTTTTTTTGGACGTGCACACCATGAGAAGGAAGAGAGAAACCATTAAAGTGGAAGAGAATAAGGATTTAGAGAAGTAGATAACACTACATGATGAGATAATATTAGAGATCTACTCGAAAATTAGGCACCGGAAGGATAGAGGATATGGTAGTGGGGCACATATGGGGTGCCGCTTTGTATGGGGTGTTGTGAACCAAGGGGAGCGATGGGGGTGAAGGTGTGTATTGAGGGGAAGGTGGGAAAACAATCACCTTAAGGGTTGATTAATAAAATAATAATAATAATAATAACAAAAACATTTATAATAACAATAATTACAACAACATTTATAATAATAATAATAACATTGATAATAATAAAATAACAATAATAGATTTATTTTGTTTCTTTTAATAATAATAATAGTCTTATTATAACCCATTTTGTTTAATTTATATTTTTTGTACCTAGGAAAACCTAATAATTTGGACTCATTGTCTTCTAGAATGTTCACTAATATTTGGGTTTCATCTATCCTTATATGGTGGGACGACATATCCTCTTAAAGAGAGTCACACACTTGGGTACCTAGTCGTGTTCCATGGACATTGCAACTATATATGCCACATGGTCAGCAATAAGCTATCAAAAAGATTATATAAACCATAAAATAATTGTGCATATTCCTATGTCTACAAAAAAGAAAACCATTTTTTTGAAAACACCATGGTAATTCATAGAATAATGTTAACTCAAAAAAATAAATAAAATAATAGTGAAATGTTGGATTGGGGTGTGACACCGTAGGTTCTATTTTATCCCATCAGTAGATAATGTGTTATGGGAAATTACATTCTCATTTTTAATCACTATAGATCAAATAAATTTGACATTATGTAACCCATATTTTATAAAGTTCCTCGATCATTCCATTCAATTTGCTATATTTTACATGAAATTTATGTCTCTTATCTTGTTTAAATAATATCCACTATCTAGAATACATTGAAATTTCACTTTATATGCTCTAAATAACTTTTCAAACACAAAATCATTTTCATTAAATTTTTTTTATTTTTAATATATTATTGAATATTAATACTCATAATCAATTAGGGTGTTAATTTGTAGACACGATCATTAGAAAGAGGACATATGGGTCCCATATTCCACAAAATTCTTCTAATGGTAAAAATTTATTCCCAACACCATTCATTAATTTTCAGTTTTTCCTGAAGTTTTATTCTTTGAGTATGTTGGATACCCCTTATACTTAGTCTCCCAAGACTCCTATGAATATAGAAATAATTATAGTTGATTAAAAAATTATATTTAATTATACAAGTACATCCATAGTTCTGATAATATCCATAAATATTATTACTCGATAAATATATTTTTATCATGATGTTTATACATAACTTTTTTCTTTATGTAAGATATAATTTTTTTCTCGTTTTTCTATAAAATAATTAATAGATACTCTAAAAATATTCCACTATACTATATAATTGATTCAAAATATTAGAGAATTTCAATTTTTGGTAGGTATTACATTAAATTTCATAGCCATGGAATTTTTACTTATCTTATAATAATTTTAATTTTCAATATACATGATCGTTTTTACCCAATTATTCAACTTCGTATTTCAACAAAAATTTCCAAGATACTTCTCACCCTTTATTTGTGACATTTTTTTATTCATTTGGTCTTTATAATTTCTGAATCATTAGTATCTTTAACAACATTCATTATAAAAATTTATTAACATCTTGTGTATAGTATTAAAAAATATATTTATATTTATTTGTTACTTTTAAACATTTATTTAATTCAATTGTATAGTCTCAAGATATTTCCCCAATATTGATAAAGTATATTCTATATTAATTTTTGATTCATATATTTATAAATAGATTTAATCAATTCATAAATCTCTTTCAGCAACACTAATTCTTATTTAGGATGAATAGATTCATTATTTCTTATATAATTGTTTTATTATATAATATTTCTGGTTGAACATTCCATATTATAGATATTTTAATAACATTTAATATTTTATGCATTCATCATAAAAATTATTTCTATGTATTCCTAACTTCTAGCACTACCAATTTTATCACTAGTGAATTGTTCCTCATTAATGTTACGAATCAATAGATTTTAATCAATATTTATCGACCTCTCAATCTCAAAATCCTTATTACTTCTATCCTTATACCCAGACACAGATAAGAAATTACTCCTTTTAAATTTATAGAATCTCTTAACATTTCTTGTTAATGAAAAATTTTGTTTACCATATTTTGTTTCATTCTTATTTTAGGATCTATATGAACTACCTTCTATATCATCCTCTAAATCCTCTTCTTTGAACATTGTAAAATTTTCTAATAAATTTTATTTGGATCCAAACATGATACAATTAATTTTTATCTTACCCTAAACTATTTCTTTCTACTCTTTACACTTCTAGAGACAAGTGACATATTTTTTTCAAAATTCTATTTTAACTATTATTCAAAATAATAATAGCAAGGTTCACCATTTAAAAATCCTTTCTTACATTTAAATTATATTTAGTATTTAAAATAACTTCACTTTTATGACTGAGAATTATTATAATAAAAATATCCCTTAATATGTTCATTTGAAATAAGGATTCTTTGGAATTATACTAATGGACATGTATCCATATCTAAATGTTATAGTGTTCATACATTTTCAAAAAATCTATTTTGTATATCATGAAATAAATTATATTCAACCATAGTACCCTCTCGATATTCACTAATATATCTAATAGTTCTCACAATTTCATTGACCTGAGTGAATAATTCATCTACACATTAATCTAAAAAAATTAAGTCCTCATAATTTAACTTCTAAACATATAGTTTATCACATGTCACCTTTTTATTACTTTAATATATGATTTCTATTTTTCATTCAATTGTTATTATTAATACCTTTTAACATCAAAAACTACTTCAAAAGAGGTGAAACTTTTTCATTGTAATCATGATCATCATTCTCTAAATACTATATCTAAGAATCATAAATAGAAGTATTTTAACTAATGATGGTTTTTATACTAACCATTTATAGTCTAAGCATACGACATCTATGAAACATGAGATGTGACCCTTGTACTCGACTTTGGAGAATTTCAATTATAACATTAAATATTCCATATATTATTTAAATTATGGAATTACATAGGGAATGATGTATTGTATCACTTGATATGATCCAAAGAAAAATGACTAAAATAATATTCACATACGCCTAGGCTTCGGGGGACCATTAATTAATCCATCAATATGATTTTGAGTCATTCTACTACCCGGGAAATAGGTTCCCATATTCTTCTTATTCCAAGCATTTGAGTTCCCATTATTTTCTATAGGTATCAGCATTCTCCCACCACCTATATTACATGAATGTATCTTTCTACCAGTTTCTACCTAATAATCATCTCTGTATAATCCATTATACCAAGCACAAAAATATTTGAGTGAATCTATAAACTCAATTCTGATTCAAAAAATTCATGACTATATGGACGATTTAGAAACATCTTAAGGCAAGAAGAGTACTAAATTCATGAATTTATATTCATACTCTATCACTGAGAGGTTATATTATATTAAGAAGAATAATTCCTTCATTCTAGAAATTTTGAATGTGCAAAGATATAATTTCTTTTTAAAAAAACATCAAAATCATCCCATACGATGCCTGGGTTTAATTTATCAAGAACTCCTAAGTCCCATCACTTGTATAAAAGATCTTCTATAATGAACATTTCTAAATTCACATTCACATATAACGGTGTGAAGTGGAAATTACATATTTTATTCATCTTATAATTCCACACCTATTCCATTTATGGTATCGAATCACCTCAAATGATTGGTGGATTATAAATCTACAACTGAATATAATTATCCACTTCTATTATTTAATCCCTTATATTCCCTCTATACATCACATGAAAATGCTATAAAATTATTTGAATTAGCTATTGGTTACCCATGGCTAGGTTCAACCACATTATCATCATCCTTATTTGGTTGGTTTCCGTGACTCCAAACTAGTTTTATTTTCTATAACTAAAAAAACACCATTTTGTCTCATGCTCTAGTATTTGGAGGCTAATAAATTTCAAATTTACCACATTACCCATATCAAAATAAGTAATACCAAAAGAAAATGAGTTCAATTTACAAAACATTTTTGAAAATTCTAGGATATTTTTGGAAATCAAGTACATTATAAATACAACCAACAGTACCTTTCAAAATATCATATTTGAGACATTTTCAATAATCATTAAAAAATTAGAACATCTTACCCATGTAATAAATCATTACTCAAAATGAATTATGCACTCCTACTGGGAAGTAATTCCTATAAGTTCATGTCATACACAACCATATATCTACATCCATGAAAATTTGGTAACAAATCCTAGAAGTGTCTCCAAAATCATATGTACCCAACTCAATGGTAACTTGAGGGAGAGTGTAAATAGTCTTGCAACACCTTTTTATGATTTTCATTTACAGTTATTCCAATACTATATAATTGATACAAAAACAAATCATAGACTAAACCAAAAATATTTTCAGATTTAGGATTGAAAAAATTGATACAACTTGTTACATTTCTCCCATTTTCACTAGATTGAGAAGTAGCAGGGGGTGATACCGGGACATAGGTGATATAAAAAGACACTAAGGGATGAAAATAATTTCTAAGGGATTCTTAAATAGTTAGGGGATCATATTTACATTGAAAATAAGAACAAAAAACCAATAGATCACATTCAAATAAAACACTTTTTGATGCATGATTACAAGGTAATACAACTCAAAAGTAACCAACCAAATATCAATTTTTGAGTTCCAAGTGAAAAAAACAAAAAAATCACAAAGAATCCAAATACAACAAAGGAAAAAACTCCAGAACACCAAATAGGATAAATGAACTAGCACCACAATCCATGATATGGTATCAAGACACATTATAAAAGAAATTAGATATAATCCATTACTTATTTATTGATTTATGATATCTAAAAACATGCCAATGTTTCAATGAAAGGATGAGTATAAAATATTGAAGGATATTTACAATGATTCCACACTCATGCTACTATGATTGAAAATTTTCAAATACTTATTTAAAATAGTCTAAATTAATTTAATGTAATTTATATGTAGAACCAAAACAACCAATAATAAAAAAAACCTTTTTCATCCCAAATTTTGTTTCCATGGAATGAAATCAACCTAAGAATTTCATCTTTTTCACATAGCATTTGTCATACCAATTCTACTTCTACCCATACTCACATACTAACACACACAATCAAGGTGTTACCATTGATCATGAAACCTCACATCTATTCTCCCTCTCTTTGATGGTGATACTTCGTGGCCATTATTGATATCATTCACCACATACACATTTATAAAAACAAAATGAGTAATCAATTCAACAAAAAAAATTTCCTTTAAAATTATTTAAAAACATAATTTACATGGATTAAAAAAAATATAACTTTTTAAAACTATAGTCCACAAAGAATTTAACATATTTCCATCCAATTATACTATTTTAAGAAGACACCGCTTATGATTTATTTCCATCTAAAATCACACATTAATTTCACAACAAACTTCAAAAAAATCATTTAAATAGAAACTAAGAAAACATGTTATCAAAATTGGAGTCTATAGTGAACACACCTACCTCATAATGTTATGATGAAACAATTTATAACAAAATTTCTTCAATGATCACGGTAAAAAATTTCCAAAAATAGTTATAAATATTGTTTAGTATTATCTAAAAACCCATATATAATCATGACTCGATTGAAAAAACATGGATCTATCCCAAATAGATTATATGCATAAATCCAGGTGTGTGAAGAATAATACATATAATGAAAACCATCATAAACAAGAATGTACCATGTAATTAAGACCTCTAATTCACCCAAAATCACCAACATATCACTCCCGGATCAAGAGGAAGTGTCTCTCTCTACTTGGTAAGGAATGTGAATAATTTGTGTGTTCGATTAGGGTGAAAATAACTCATTAAGTGTGTAATACAGGTTAGATCCACATATTTTTCATATTGATTGTAATGTCACATGGTTAAGGAATATGTTAAGGAAAACTGTATGCTAACCACTACCTCAAAACACACATCACTTGTTAGGACCACATGTTTATACATACTTTGTTTCAACAACATTTTCATAGATTATCCAAAAGCATAATTTATGTTGAGTGGCTACATGGTTTTGATAAAGTATGCACCTAACTGTAAAACTATCCATATCCCATTGTTTTACATTCACTGATTCCTTGGAGGGGCAACAAGATTTTTCATATCATTATCAAATCGATCACCTCCAAAAAAACCCCAAAACCATGAAGGCCCCCTCTAAACCTCCCAAAAATTAACTCAATTTCTTTATATACACAAAATACATAAATATAGGGTTTATTTACTTAAATTTGGGGTTCAACATATATAGATAGTAGAAATATCGAGTATATATTTATAAAAAGAGAATCAATATGGGCCAATGAGGATGGATAACACTGGCCTAGGATTATGAGTATTCATTATAATACCATTTTGGGAAGGAAAAAAAGTGTCATATTATAATAGTAAATATGGATTTCAAACAATAAACACGATTTTAATTGGAAGGGGTCCATTATTTTTGATCATATAGAGGATGGTCAAGATAATAATTAATTGAAATTCATCCAGCCTTTCTCAAATTATTGATCAAACATGCAATATTAAGAGTATTAAGGATGACCAAAAATATTATGAGATTTTGCAAATAAGATTGAAAATATTATATAAATCAACATTGATGAATATCGAAGTATAATGATGGGAACATTGAAATGCATCCCAAAAAATTAAGAGTTAAATAGGGATCTTTCAGATTATACACACAATTCATTTTTCTATATTCATTCAAGTAGCACTATGTTTTACATATATGTGATGTATAAATTGTAGTTTGATAATATGTATGGGAAATTTCCTAATTTCTATATTCATAATTGGTATTCTAATATGTAAAGGTGGAAGAATACAATCCTTAGGGTATGATGTATATATTACACACACTGGTATTGAAATGGGAAAATAAAACCATGGATTTCAATTTAGGACGACCCAAGACATATTACGCGAATTACACCATCTCGGTGGTAGTCGACCACCTTTCAAAGTCAACCAATTTAATTTTTTTCAAGTAATATTTCCCTCTTGATGAAATTTACAAGATATAAATTAGATAAGTTGTATGAATGCATGGAGTACCACTATAAATTCCCTCATTTAAGGATCCAATGATTCACTCATGGTTATGGGGAAGCCTTCATCAATTGATGGATACATAGATGAGATTGAATATTTCTTATTACCGACAAAATTAATCTCACTCTTAAATGACTATTCACACTCTTTATGATATTATGAGACCATGTTTAATGTATTAAAAAGTACTTCGGGATAAAAATATTATTCTAATGGAGCTATCATGTAAATAAAATTTCCATTCTAGTATTCAAATGGTACATTATGAGGCTCTTTAGTGGAATAGGTATCAGACTCTATCATGTTGGGATTAAGTTGGATACTGAACTCTTATTGGACATTAACTTATCTAAGATATAATATATATAATTTTCAATTCACTCATTTTTATTTGAAATATATGAAAAATTAAAAGAATTTATATAGATAAAATCACTGACATGACATAGAGTTTAACGTTAGAGATAAATTGTTCCTTTATATTTTATGGCGGAGTAATTTCAAGAGGTTTGAAAGGACGAAAAATCATATTCGTGGATACATTGGTGCCTTTATAATCCTTGTTCACATTAGATGCGTGTCATATAATCTATAAATCACCCCTAATGTATCCTATGTACATAATATCTTCATTTTATACCTCTTAAAGAAGTATATACAATACCCCTTACATTTATTGAATAAAAAAGTGGTAACCATAGTGAATGATAATTTCATAAAAAGATAAACCAGTGAAGATCTCAGATCATAAGGATTTTTTTACAAAAGAATACAAATAACCTGGACAAAGTTTTTTAGTGGAACAACATGTTTAAGAACGTTAAAAGGGTATTATATGAGGCCACGAAAGAGAAGAATCATCAACTATTTTATTATATGAAATTAAATTGAAATTATGATATTTTGAATGTGGGGGGAGTATGAAATGACCAAATTTTGTATAAATAAAATTTCATTATTAAATAAATACATCCATATTATGTAATATATTCATTGAAAAAAATGTTGTACTTCTGTTATTTGAGACCATTATAAAATATATCTTTCTGAATTTAAAATATGATTAGAAATATTATCCATTTATAATGAATATATTGATGAGTTATCAATATGATTAATATTTATTTTATGTTATGATTAAGTAAAATTGACACAAACAGAAGTAGTTATGGCCCCAATTAGTTTTATCATACCCTATGGAGCCATTTTAATGTAGCTTCAGTGGGATATGACATCAATAATGTTTTCCCATAACCAAGACGAAACTATGATTAATGATATAATGAATGAGTAAAACCATTTGATATAGAAGTTCAAACTTATCTTGATTGTAAATCATACCATGTATTCCAAACCGCATACAGAGAGAACCATTATCAGACAACTTACTGATAGGGCATGCACTAGGGTAATAAGTGTTTGTGTATCTAGAACCTAGTGATATAAATTTTTATATTTAATTTATAATAAAATAATGATTATGTTTAACCCTTTATTTATTACTTTATACATTATTATCTAATGGGTTTGAAAACAATTATATTTTTATATGAAGAAATAAAAATCATACTGTTTTTGATATATATTGTTTTAATTAAGTTTCACTATTTGATAACAAATGAATTTTTAACATAAATTTTGTATTAAAAAAATTTACTTATAAAATAATATTTATGTAAATATAAATTATAATATAATTTAATTGTCACCAATATAATAATTTTATGTGTTTTAATTAGTTTCATTAAAAAGTATTTTTTAATAAATTATGTTTTTTATTTAAAAGCTGAAATTCACGTAACTATTTTTTTTTAAAAATAAATCTTATTTTTGTAAGCATCATGTCGTGGATAGATAATGGTAATTTGTTTTCATGATTTTATGAGATAGTAAATTTTTTTTGATGAAAATTAATTATATTATAAATATATAGTATTTATCACTATTTCTTAATGGCCTAAATGTTTTGTATTAAATAATATAAAAGGAATCATTTATGAAATATATATGTTTTCTATAAAATAATGTATTTTTGAAAATATTGGATTAATTTTATTAATACATAATGAATTCTCTGAGACCTATATTATATTTTATAGTTTTAAAATCAATTATTTTTTAATATTATTTACTTTTAAATTACTAATGAAATTATTTTAATATGTATATATAATTTTATTATTATTATTTTTAAAACTCTTTTAAATATATAATGGGATAAGACCATGGAATTTATTTTTGTTTTAATCATTTTCAATAGAGTCCAAAACCAAATTTTTGAAATTTATGAAATTACCCTCTATTTTTCTACAGACACCCACATGACCAACCACTCATACTCACTCCAATCCCAATGATCAAATTTTTTCCCACTATCCCTTACTAAATACCTTCAATGGATTTATTTATCTTATAAGAACTTTCTATGATGCTTTTTGATGCACCCTCTCATGGTATGGGATATTATCCTCCCCATTATTCATACCCTTTTTTTATTACGCATTTTCATTACCAAATTTTCATATTAAAATATTTTTTACATCACATTTACTTTCATCGTGATTCCCATGTAATGAGATACACCTTATCATTACAAATAAACCCTTCCATGAAGCCATGTGTATAGCTATTATGCTATCAAAATTAACATATGACATTCCATTCCAAACATTTTTTCATTGAATACACACAACCATTTACCCATAAGTGGATTCACCTAGATGTAAATATATTTATTTTATAGGTTAATTCCATGTATGTAATTCATAATCCTTTATCATGTAATTAAGTGTGATGAAATATGTTCTTATATTGTTTGTTTTAGTTTGTATAAAAATATATGTACATGATATGATTATGATGGGTGGGGCTGAAATTATATAGACCTCCAATGCACTACGTAATGTTTTTACCTCATTAAATACCATATATAGTGCCTGAGAGGTTATCCTTATAACACTATGTTCTGGTATGTCAATACATAGCCTTGATATATACCAATGATTTCATGTTTTATGTTGCTTACACATTACTTTGTTTCCATGATATTATAATCTTATATCATTCATTGATGTTCATATTAATGATTCATACACATTTTGTGTAATAATGATATAAAATTATTCTTAAATTTAATGCTTTTATCTTGTTATGCATTGATTATTCCCTTATTAGTATTTATTTATCATCCCTTTATTTTGGTGAAGCCCTTTGATATCCTTTGTAGTGCTAAAATATTGATGGAATATAATGGCATGTGCTGAGATTTTTTAAATAATGTTGTTATATAATTATTTCAAATTATATAGTTATATATATAATTATAAAATAAACATGTACTTTTAATCATGTGGGGTTTTATTATATATTTATTTATGTAACAAATCATAAAAAATGGTTTTTAAAAGATACAAGATATCATTGTAAGAGAATAATAACATGTAACAACATCAGAAACATAAAAATAATCATTTGAGAGTAAAAAATTATTATAAAATTAAATTAAATGTAAATGAAATTAAAGTATTTTCATCGGAGTTGATATAGATAACAAAGGTTATGCAAACATAGTATCCTCAAACACTTGGTGATCAAACAATTAAAAACTTTTCCAAAGCATGTGACACATAGGAGGATCTCGCATGACATCATAGCTATATCTAAATCCACATACTCACACTGTTTAGTCACTGATACATTTATATAATAAATCAACCCGGATGAACTTAAAAAGTCCCCCAAGGTGGTCTGCATCATCAAAAAAATTCAACAATAATTTCATACATTTTAAATGATTAATAGAAAATAGATACATAAAAAGATTACATTATAGAGGAAGTGAACCTTTTTATAATAAATAAAAAATAATTCCAAAAGGGATAATCATTAGAATTAAACTTGAAAATATTAAATACTAGACTCAATGTGAGCATCCTTCTCCACCATCACAACCCACAATGATTGCAATGAAATCCATGAGTAGTTTTCATACTACATGACATCATTAACTTATCTCGAGTCTTATAATACCAAATATAATACAACCTATTATTAATAGAATGGTGTGAGTAATGATACATATTGGGATACGACCACAGAATATATAATTAGTAAAACTTCCTACAATTTATAGTTCGAGATAATACATAGATTATAATGATGTTTTTGGTGAAAAACATATCTATTATTTGGTAAAATATATTTTTTTGTCGGAGTGGCTAATTGAAAAACTATTTATTTCTTATTTTGATAACTACAGAATTTTTTTTAAAGTAGTATGTTTCAATATTTTAATTTATACAATTACTCTTAATTTATTACTATTATTATATATAATAATTTTGAATTATTTCTTTTGAAAAATTAATTTAATAATTTTTTTCCTTACCATTATTTCTGCCTTATATGATTTCCCTAACACTAACTTTAGTTTGGTTTTCCCCATACACATCATGAGTTTATTTATATATACCTTCACTTGGGTTTGGAGGTACGTTGATATGATGTATTGGAATCTCATATTACCCCCAGGCTTCTTTATATCTATCACTAGGTTACACATATAAATTACAATTTAACCATATGCAGTTCATGAACTTACCTCATTACCATTACATAGATATTCAGTTTACATTTATGAAATGAAATCTATCTCAATAAAACACATTATTTTACATGACACCCATATAATTTTCTTATATTTTTGTCGTAACATTTCACATTAGTTGGAAACTGATTATTTCATTTATATGGGCATGAAAAAATACCATTATGTAAATATATTTTTCCAGTTTACTCTTATTTCATGATTTTCATTATATATTGATTTGTTGCAAGTTTTTAAAAAGTGTCTTAACTATTTTAGTGATTCTATAAATTTGTATAAATGATATAGAACCAATTGTTTGTTTTTTATAGTTTTTAAAATAAACATTTATGAATTTTAATTCTATTATTTATTTAATAAAATTATTATAGCTTGAATCTAAAAAATCTGATTTTATTATTTTATGATGATTCACCTTTCTTTATTGTTTCTGAATTAATTTTTATTTCTGAAATCATTATAAAAACCTATTTTATATTTTGAGTACAATATTATTATACTTTAATATTATTTAGTGATTTAATGTGGAAATAAATTTGATTTTAAAATATTGAATATTATATTTTTAAAACATGATTGTTTTTGGGGTTATTTTGTCCTATTATTTATATTTGTTATGACATTTTGAACAAGTGATTGTGAATTAGTCTAAATTATTCTAATGGTTTTAAATTCCATCAGTAGTATTATTGATAATGTATTTACTCTCTTTCTCATTGATAATTCTCGAAATATAATTTGATCTATTTTGAATTTAATTATACTAATGATTTCCTTGGCTATGATGTGTTTGTTATATTTAAATTAATCGTATAGGATTGAAAAAATGATGGTCAAAATACACTAAACATGGAATTCCTCAACTTTAAAACCCAATAATTATTTCAAAACATTATCGAATGGATTGAAGTCTAAGATACCATGGATGACCTCGACCATATATAACCAATAATAATTAATTTCTCATTTCCATCATGCTCAATTTCTCTACAACCATCAAATCACTTCATACACTAAAATATCTATATTTATAAATTTTCTTATTCTGTAAACAATATGAGAAATTGTATATCCCAATCACTCATTTGATTTTATTAATCTGTCATAGTGATTAGTAATATAATTTGGGATATTTTACCTTATTACACATATATCAACTTTTCTTATTTATTCTATTTTCAGTTTCACACTAATGTTAATTTGAGATATATAGATTTTCATACCATTTATATTATAAAGGAAACAAACTACCTTGTTTTTGGATTAAAACATTTCAATTTTATTTCTAGAGTATATTGTATATGGTTTCTATTTATAACATAATGTTAAGGGGGTTGTTTTTATATCTTGGATACCAATAAATCCAAGAGTCAAATATATTAAATCCCGAAGTGATTGAGGAAATTGATTTATATGTCTTTTTATGTACTATTTATGTAACATCCCAGGTAAATAATGAATAAATCATTTTCATATTTATTAATATTATGAATTAAATATTAATTTTACTTTAAAGGGGTTTCTATGTTTGATAACTTTCCTTATACGCAAGAAAGAGTTTCTTTGAAATCTTACGTTGCACACTACTAATAAAATAATATTATTTTAAATGGTAGTTAACACATAGTCGTTGTATTGGTGGGAATGAATAGAAACAACTAAAATATGATTATATATGTTTGTTTAATGGTTATATATTTTTCCAATAAATGATAAAGGCTTAAAATAAGAAAAGAATTCAATTTTAGGCATTAATACCATAATTTTCACTAAAGGTTCACTTATCGCCTATTGAGGGTGAACCGTCATTAAATATAGTTTTGGTAACTCTTGTAAATTGTATTAGAACAAATAAAACTATTATTTAGAATTGGGACATCAGAATTTACATTCTATAAATTTTTGGTATTTGTCCGATAAAGTTCATTTTTTAAATGAATAGTGAAAAATGTTGTTTTTTAATTCAAAACCTCTTTTTAATCTAAAATATTAATATGATTATTATATCTTTTGAATTGGTTTTATAGTTGAATTAGAATATATGTTTACCATTTAATCCAATAGTGGTCAGTGGAATTAATTTCACTTTGAAATTGGACTTAAACTAGTGTCAATCTTTTGATACTTATTGTTTCATAAAAACACGATATTTGCTCTGACAGCGGGAATTAATTATTAAATTAATTAATGAAACTTATATGTTTTGAATTTTTTAAAATAAGATAAATTTTTGAATTCGGAATATCATATATAGCTTAGGGTGATGTTTTGGTATTTTTCTGAAAAACATCAACTTTTGATGAATAGTGAAACCACTAAGTGGTACTTAAAAAAACTGATTTTTCGTTTAAATGAAATTTTACCACATCTGTGTTTTGAATTTCAAAAAACTGACATACATGGTTGTCATTAAGATTTAAAATGTTGTTCAATGAGATTAAAATAAATTTTTTTGTCAATAGTTACTTTTAAGTTTTTAATCACAATTAGAGGTAATTAGTGTAATTTAAGGTAAGAATAATGTTTTAATAATATGAAATGAACATGAAACATGTCCTAACCTTATTGGATGTGTCATGGTAGACCAAGACAATCCATGGGTCAACTTGGGGACCCCATGGAGCCACATTGGAAGGAAAATGACATTAATATCTTTTTATTTAAAGTTAAAATAAAAATGTCGCAAACAAGAGTTGTTTTACTAAAACAATTTTTAAGTTGGGTTATACAAGTCATATTTTTTACTATAAATATTCATTAGAAATATAAAATGATTTCCTAAATTATGATAGTTTTTTATAATTTTTAGACATTAAATAAATTAATGTATTTATGACGTCATGATGATGCATCGATTACCTCATTATTTAACAATTTAAATAAAATGAAAAGATAATGTAAAATCTTAGTCCTACACATGTAAAAAACCTATTGTATGAGTATATGTAGAACTCATATAACCTTATCCTCAAAATAAATAATTTTTGGTCCTTTTAAATCTGAAAATCATTTTATGATAAAGTAACCTTTTATAACTTTCCAAGAGTTCCCCTTCTCTCTTCTTATAAAAGGCCCCCACCTCTACCACCTTACCCACACATCCAAAGCCTTTGGCTCAGCCAACCCCTAACCATTTTGTCTCTAAACATCCCTCTATAACTATTATGAGCCTCACATTGGGAAGAAGGCTTCCCAATGAAGCTTTTAGGATCAAATCTAAGAGAGTTACCCGATTTTAAGGTAATGTCTTCACTTGTGTTCTTTTGTTTAATTTTGCTTCTCCAACCCCCTAAACTCTTTTTATTCATTTATTTTGTAACAAATCTAGTATATAAAATATACTAGGATGTTTTTATAAGAATAATTCAAGCTAAGCTTACACACACCTACATCTAATGGTTGACGAACATACTATTTCTGTGGATGTCGAATTTCTGCCTCACGAAACGATGATTGTTCAATATTCTTCTATAACCTTCAAACATGGAAATTAAGATGTCACTATATTTATATATGATATACAATATGTTTATTTTCTCCTTTATCTTCTTTATTTTTCATTTATGGCATACCTTTATGGCTTCCATTATTGGTATACCTGATATCTTCATTTTAGGAAGTGCGGACTACCGCCCCCTCAAAGTGATATGATTTGTTAATGCCATATGTGGGACATATAAAGGATGGATTTAAAGTTATTATATATGATTTTATATTGGAATTATAATATACCTTTATATCATTATTATTTCTTTACATTAAATTATGAAATAGAAATGAAAGTAGCGTTCATG
Organism: Viscum album; assembly: GCA_963277665.1. NCBI lineage: Eukaryota > Viridiplantae > Streptophyta > Magnoliopsida > Santalales > Viscaceae > Viscum > Viscum album. The sequence continues at coordinate 1,402,183,018 of OY728164.1, read as the reverse complement.
CGTATGTACGGCTTACCGTCTCCATGAACGGTGCATTTCATTTCTTATCCCCAAATGTAATGTACTACTATAAGTACATATATATAATGGATATATATTATGTATGTTACATCTAAATGATTAATATAATTCTGGAATTTAAATATTCATATCTTTCATATAGTTTTAATACCATTAATATGACATAGAAATGAAAGTAGCGTTCACGAGTACGTACGGCTTACTGTCTCCATGAACGGTGATTTTCATTTCTTACCTCTAAATGATTATGTAATATTTTAAATAAATGTATATGATGGATATATATGATAGGTATGATATTGAAATCATGAATATCATTCTGGATATAATGAACCTTTGACCACATGAACAACACGTAATTGTAAGAAGTCCACTTTCGACCTAAGAACCAAATATCGACAAAACAAACATTATTAACACAAATAATTACATAATGTTTATAACTTGGTCATAAGTGATATAAAAGTAATAATGAACTTGAAATAGTTTCATAATCAAGTAGAAATTAACTCAAGTTTATTATTTAGGATGTTAAAGAACAATCGAGTCAAGTCGGAACCGAGGTAAGGGACTTCATCTCAATCTCGTTTCATTGAGGCATATTTCATTTTATACACAACATTAATCTATATAGTGTATAAACCCCTTTGACTTTTACATTTATACAAAAGGAATCTTTTTCTATGAAGCATTTTACTAAACAAAAAATAATAATATTTCTTTTAACGTACGCGGTGACAACGACCTTTTCCACCGCCGCGAGTATTATTTGGTCCTTGGCTTCCTTAACAGGCTGTAATGTTTTTAAAATGAAATAAATACCATATACTCTATTATGTATTTTGGTATTGAAAATTGTTTTTATAATGTATTTGTTATGTCAATATATTTAAGTGATATATTGTGATCAAAGTGTGGAAATGTATTCTTTCCATTATATTTGTTTTGTATCATATGATTTTATAATGGTACTTGGACATTTGACGGATGGTTTCATGATAAACCATATGACGGGTGGTGCCGTGAATACAAGGATGGGTGGTTACGTTATAACCTCCAATGCATTGTGTATGGAAGTTGGTCGTATGGATATTCTATTAAGTGATATATGTTGAAGTCGACCGTATGGTTATTCCATTTAAGTATGTTTATGCCCCAAGTTACCTTTATATGTTATGTGATCCTCATATGGGTTTTATGGTAATCTTTTGGTTACAAAAGGGTAAGTAATGATATTTTATTCAGTGAATAGTTTTTACTACATCTTAAAGGTGAAAAGTATTACTTTGATAAAGTATACATGGTTTACTTGTTGTTTTGATAAACTAACAGTTTTCATTATTTGTGTATCCGTTACTGAGATTTTTATGCTCACCACAAGTTTTTGAAATGTTTTTCACAGGACATAATGTGGAATAGGGTCAAGGATGGGATCATGGAATAGTCATGCTATCTAAAACATGGAACTATACATGTTTCTTTTTAAGAGTTTTTATTTTAAGGAAACATAGTAGAAGTGTCTACTTTGTAATCATTTGAGATGTAATAGTTATGTCCTTCTTCTCTAAAACTCTAAACCTGAAAATATCCTCAATGTGAATTATTCATTTAATTAAATATTATGTATGGTTTAAGGTCGGGGCCTTATAGTTGGTATCAGAGGTCGGTTTAGACAATTTAGGAGTTAGAAAATTGTTAAATTATTAATTAATTTAAACTATGATTGAAATGATATAGCATTTAAAGATTACCATATTTCTTCGCCTAAGATATTTCTATGTTAGGAATGGTTTTTCATAGAGGAAATATAACAGATTTTCTGGGAAGGGTTATAGATGAAAATGACGTTTCATATCAGTATCTTGAGATGGTCAGAATCAGAACTAAACAGTTTGTTGTAGTGATGGCTCAGTTGACTCAGGAGTTGAAATGATGATTGGTGAATTCTCTAGTTTTGGCACTACCTTCCAGGAATGGGGAGTTTGTTATCTACAATGACGCTTCATTGAAAAGGAATTGGTTGCATCTTAATATAGAATGATCAGTTAGTTTCATATGCTTCACGTCAGTTGAAAAATCATGAGGTAAATTACCCTACACACAATTTGTTATTAGATGCTGTTGGTTTTGCTCTAAAAATTTGGAGGCATCATTTGTATGGATTAAAGTGTGAAATATATAATGATCAAAAAATCTTAACATATATATTCACTCAAAATGAATTGAACATGAGACAGAGTTGATGAATTGAATTAATCAAGTATTATGATTATACAATTCATTACCATCCAGGAAAAGAAAATAAAGTGGTTGATTCTTTTAGTCGAAAAAGTAAAGTTTCATTAGCAATTTTGCGCTTGGAATGTGATCATTTGGTTAAGGATTTGATGAAATTTGGCATAAAAGTTTTTGGTACAGGATGTCCTTCTGTTTTGTTTCTAGTATCAGTGAAATATTCTCTATCAGACAGAATTAAGCAAGCGTAGAGGGAAGACAATGGGTTGCAGAAAAAGGTAGAGCTGGTTTAGAAGGTTACGTTTCCGGAATTTAACATTGATAATTATTGTGTTTTGAGGTTTGGTAATAGATTATGTGTGCCTAGTGATTCACAGTTGAAGAATGAGTTGTTATGTGAGGCTCATAGTTCCCTGTTTTCAGTTAATCTTGGCAGTACTAAGATGTACATAGATCTGTGGGAGTATTACTTGTGGGATGGAATGAAAAGAGATATTGCAGATTTTACTCTGATTTGTTTGACTTGTCAGCAGGTTAACAAAGAGTGGACATTACTGAAAGGGATGCTTCAGCCTTTACCAGTGCCAGAGTGGAAATGGGAAAATATAATCATGGACATTGTTGTGGGATTACCGAGGACATCTCGAGGTAATAATTAAATCTGGGAAAATGTTGATCGCTTGACTAAATCTACTCATTTCCATGCTATACGAGATACTTTTTCCCTAGATCAACTTTCCCATTTTTATCTTAAAGATAAAGTAAGGTTACATGGAGTTCCCCTATCCATTGTACAAGATCATGATCCCAGGTTTACTACTAACTTTTGGAAAGTCCTTTAGAAATCGTTGGGTACTGAATTAACTTTTAGTACAGCTCTTCATCCTCAATTATATGGGCAGTCAGAATGAACAATTCCGACTTTGGAGGATATGCTACGTGCTTGTTCGATGGATTATCAGGAATTTTGGGACCAACGTCTTTCGTTTGTTGAGTTTTCATATAATAACAGTTTTCATTCTAGTATACAGATGGCTCTGTTTGAAGAATTATAAGGGAAGCGGTGTCGAACTCCAGATTTTTGGGATGAAGTAGGTGAAAGGAAGCTGATGGGACCAGAATTGGTAGAAGAGATGGAAGAAAAAGATTAGTTGATTCAGAAACACATGAGAACAGCTCAGAACAGACATAAAATTTATGTAGACAACAGGAGGAAGGATCTCACTTTCGAGGTAGGTGATCATGTTTTCTTCAAAGTCTCACCATGGAAAAATGTGATGTGATTTGGTACGAAAGGAAAGCTGAGTCCAAGGTTCATTGGACCATATGAAATTCTGGAGAAAGTTAGATCATTTTCTTACTGGGTGGCTTTACCTCCGATTTTATCTCAGTTACACAATTCTTTTCATGTTTTGATGTTGAGAAAGTATATGCCAGATCCATCTCATGTTTTGAGCCTAGAGGTAGTTCAGTTGGAAGAGAATCTCTCTTAGGAAGAAAAAGAAGTCCAGATTCTTGACCGAAGAGAGCAAGTGTTTTGAAATAAGGTAATTCATTAGGTAATGGTTTTTTGGAAAAACCATATGGTTGAAGAGGCAATGTGGGAATCTGAAAATGCTATGAGGGATAAATACCCCCACTTATTTTGATAAGTGAATAAAACTGCGAGGACGCAATTCCCAAAAGGGGGGAAGGATGTAACATAGTAGGTAAATAAATAATAAAGCATTTTCATATTTATTAATATTTATGAATTAAATATTAATTTTACTTTAAAGGGGTTTCTATGTTCGATAGCGTACCCGATACGCAACAAAGAGTTTCTTTGAAATCATACGTTTCACACTACTAATAAAATAATATTAATTTAAATAGTAGTTAACACATAGTTGTTTTATTGGAAGGAATGAATAGAAACAACTAAAATATGATTATATATGTTTTTTTAATGGTTATAAATTTTTTCAATAAAAGATAAAGTCTTAAAATAAGAAAAGAATTCAATTTTAGGCATTGATACCCTAATTTTCACTAAAGGTTCACTTATCGCCTTTTAAGGGAAAACATTCATTAAATATAGTTTTGGTCACTCTTATAAATTCTATTGGACCAAATAAAACTCTTCTTTAGAATCGGGACATCAAAATTTACTTTGTGTAAAATTTAGGAATTTTTCCGATAAAGTTCATTTTTTAAGGAATAATGAAAAATGTTGTATTTTAATTCAAAAACGCTTTTTAATATAATTTATTTGTATGATTATATTATATTTTGAATTTGTTTTAGAGTTGAATTAGAATATATTTTTACCATTTAATCAAATAGTGGTTTTTGTAATTAATTTCACTTTGAAATTGGACTTAAACTAGTGTCAATCTTTTGATACTTATTATTTTATAAAAACACGCTATTTGCTCTGACAGCGGGAATTAATTATTAAAATAATTAAATCAACTTATATGTTTTGAATTTTTTGAAATTGACATTATTTTTGAATTCAGAATATCAAATATAACTTTGGTTTATGTTTTGGTATTTTTTTGAAAAACATCAATTTTTGATGAATAGTTAAAACACTAAGTGGTACTTAAAAAAACTGATTTTTTTTAAATGAAAATTTACCACATCAGTGTTTTGAATTTAAAAGATCATACATACATGGTAATCATTAATAAGTAAAATGTGGTTCAATGGGATTAAAATAATTTTTTTTATTGAATAGTAACTTTTATGTTTTTAATAGCGATTAGAGGTAATTAGTGTAATTTAAGGTAAGAATAATGTTTTAATAATATGAAATGAACTTTACACATGTCCTACCATTATTGGATGTTTCATGGACGACCAAGACAATCCATGGTTCAACTTGTGGACCACATGGAGCCACATTGGAAGGAAAAACAGATTAATATCTTTTTATTTAAAGTTAAAATAAAAATGTCACAAACATGTGTTGTTTTACTAAAAATATATTAAGTGGGGTTATAAAGGTCATAATTTTTTACTATAAATATTAATTATAAAGATAAAAAGATTTCATACATCATGATAATTTTTTTATAATTTTTATACATTAAATATATTAAATTATTTTTGACATCATGATGATGCAGTGATTACCTCATTATTTAACGATTGAAATAAAATGAAAAGATAATGTAAAATCTAAGACCTAAACATGTCAAAAACCTATTGGATGAGTATATTTAGAACTCCTATAACCTTATCCTCGAAATATATAATTTTGTGTCCTTTTAAATCTGAAAAGAATTTTATGATAATGTAACCTTTTATAACTTTCCAAGAGGGCCTCTCCTCTCCTCTTATAAAAGGCCCTCACCTCTACCACTTTATCCACACATAAAAAGCCTTTGGCTCGGCAAAACCCTGCTCATTTTGTCTCTCCAAATCCCTCTCTAACTCTTAGAAGCCTCAATTTGGTCAGACGGCTTCCCAAGGAATCCTTTGAGCTCAAATCTAAGAGAGTTACCCGATTTTAAGGTAATGTATTTACTTGTGTTCTTTGGTTTTATTTTGCTTCTTCAACCCCCTAAACTCTTTTTATTCATTTATTTTGTAACAAATACAGTATATTCCATATACTAGGGTGTTTTTATAATAATAATTCGAGCTACACTTACACACACCTACATCTAATGGTTAAAGAACATACTGTTTCTGTGGATGGCGAATTTCTGCCTCACGAAACGATGATTGTTCAATATTCTTCTAACACCTTCAAAGGTGGCCATTAAGATGTCACTATATTTATATATGATATATAATATATTTATGTTCTTCTTAATATTCTGTATTTTTCATTTATGTCCTACCTTTATGGCTTTCATTACGGGTATACGCGATATCTTTATTTTAGGAAGTGCGGACTACCGCCCCCTCAAAATTATTTGATTCATTAGTGCCATATGTGGGACGTATAAAGGATGGATTTAAATTTATTATATATTATGTTATACTGTAATTATAATATAAATTTATATCATTATTATTTCGTTCCACTAATGAATTATATAGAAATGAAAGTAGTATTCATGCGTACGCATGGCTTACCGTCTCCATGAACGGTGCATTTCATTTCTTATCCCCAAATGTAATGTACTATTATAAGTACATATATATAATAGATATATATGATTTATGATAAATCTAAATGATTAATATAATTCTGGAATTTAAATATAAATATCTCTCATTTAGTTTTAATTCCATTAATATGACATAGAAATGAAAGTAGCGTTCATGCGTACGTACGACTTACCGTCTCCATGAATGGTACATTTCATTTTATACCTCTAAATGATTATGTAATATTATAAATACATGTATATGATGGATATATATGATATATATGATATCCAAATAGTGAATATCATTCTGGATATAATGAACATTTGACCACTCGAACAACACGTAATTGAAAGAAGTCCACTTTCGACGTAAGAACCAAATATCGACAAAACAAACATTATTAACTTAAATGATTACATGATGTTTATAACATTGTAATAAGTGATATAAAAGTATTAATGATCTTGAAAAGGTTTCTTAATTAAGTTGAAATTAACTCAGGTTTTTTATTAAGGACATTAAAGAATGATCGAATCAAGTCAGACCCGAGGTATGGGACTTTGTCTCATTCTCCTTTCATTGAGGCATATTTCGTTTTATACACAACGCTCTTTTATACGTTGTATAAACCCCTTTGACGTTTACTTTTATAAAAAAGTAATATTTTTCTATGATCTGTTTTACTAAACAAAAAAAAGTAATGTTTCTTTTAACGTACGCGGTGACAATGACCTTTTCTGCCACCGCGAGTATTATTTGGTCTTAGGCTTCCTTAACAAGCCGTAATGTTTTTAAAAAGAAATAAATACCTTATACTCTTTTGTGTATTTTGGTATTGAAAATTGTTTGTATAATGGATTTTCTATTCCAATATATTTAAGTGATATATTGTGATTAAAGTGTGGAAATGTATTCTTTCCATTATATTTGTTTTATGTCTTATGATTTTATAATGGTACTTGGTCATTTGACGTGTGGTTACATGATAAACCATATGACTGGTGGTGCCGTGAATACTAGGATGGGTGGTTACGTTATAACCTCCAATGCATTGGGTATGGAAGTCGGCCGTATGGCAATTCCATTAAATGATATGTGTGGAAGTCGACCGTATGGTTATTCCATTTAAGTATGATTATGTCCCAAGTTACCTTTATATGTTATGTGATCATTATATGGGTTTTATGGTAATATTTTGGTTACAAAAGGGTAAGTAATGATCTATTATTCAGTGAAGAGTTTTTACTACTTCATAAAGGTGAAAAGTATTACTTTGATAAAGTATACATGGTTTACTTTTTGTTTTGATAAACTAACAGTTTTCATTCTTTGTGTATCCCTTACTGAGCTTTTTATTCTCACCACAAGTTTTTGAAATGTTTTTCACAGGACTTAATGTGGAATAGGGTCAAGGATGGGATCATGGAATAGTCATGCTATCTAAAACATGGAACTAGACATGTTTCTTTTTAAGAGTTATTATTTTACGGAAACATAGTAGAAGTGTCTACTTTGTAATCTTTTGATATGTAATAGTTATCCTAATTCTCTAAAACTCTAAAACTGAAAAGTTTCTCAATGTAAATTATTCATTTAATTCAATTTTAACTGTGGTTTAAGGATGGGGCCTTATAATTTATAACCATTTTTACTAGAGATCATATCACATTTAATATACAATGTTTTAATTACATATCAATTTCAATCATCCCATCATAATTTATTTAATCCATTAAGCATTCTTAATTAATTCATTATCGAAACACTTGTCATTTTATTGTTAACATTTCCTTAAAATATTAAATTATATTATTTATCTTTAAAATTTAATTTATTTATTTATTTATTTATTCATTTATATATATTTTTTTAATATTTTTTTGATTTACATTGATTATTTAAATTTAAATTCACTCCCTCTTCCCATTTTAAATATCTCTAACCTAAATTTGGCATCAGAGGTTAAATTTGACCTTATTTCACAAAATTATTTTCAAAATATCATTTGTATTGATACCATTGTACTTTATCAATATATACCATGATTCATTAAAAAAATCTTCCAAATTGTTTTAAATTTTGAAATTCAATATAATTTCAATGTTTATATTTAAAATGGATTCTAATTCTTATATGACTAATCCGTTTATTGATAAATCAAGATTATCTTTTTGGATAATTAACATATCTCTTTTAATTATTGGAATTATTTTTCCATATTATAAATAATTATTCATGTTTATATCCCTACAAATAAAAATAAGGGCAATTGAATCTAGATGATATTATTAATTTCTAACTAGATGGAAAATATATGAACGATTTTTTCTATTTTAGATAAAAAATAATTCAATAAAATCTATTCTATTATAATGGATAATGATATTTATAAATTATTATATGACACTCATGAATTGAATAAAAAAATAAAATATAGTATACATGATTGACTTAGAAATTATTTTAAATACTTCTCTATTCATGAAATTTATATATTACTAGAATGTTTACTCAATTTAAAAATATTTTTATGTTTTTAAAATATCTTTGGTGACTCAATTTATAAATACTATATTCATCCATAAAATACTAGTGGTTTTTAAAAGTTCATGGGAACCCAATGTGAAGGTAATCCATGAAGATATATATATTTAATATATAATAGTAAATAAACACTTTGGATCACTTAGGAATTATGATATAGGGACGAAGCTCCATGAATTATAATATTATTTTGAATCTATGGAATCTATGAAGAAACTATCCCTTAATGTAATCAGTGATGATGATTATTTTGAATGATACTCCAATAATGAAAATGAGATTGAATTTTTGATGTGAATAATGTACAAATTACAAAGGATAAAAAAAATCATTCTACTAAAATGATAAAATGAAATTTAGAATTTACGTCCCAAAAGTGATGTTATTTTTTTTTTCAATAAGAAGAGCTACATAAATCCATATTGTCTATTGAACAAAAATATCAAATACAAGAATCAAGGTAATATGGCTCTAGAATTGTCTATATGTATTTCTATTAAAGATCCAATGTTAATGTATGAAACTAATAACACAAATCCTAAATTCCACATGTCTAAACACGAGGTATTTAATGACGATAGTTCCAATTAAAATTCTCATTTATATCAATCCTCTCATTTATCCTCTTATTAATACTCATGTTCCTCTAATAAATAAATTGGAATATTATTCAGGAACATTTCTTAAAATATATAAAATCAATCAATTAAAAATAAAAGTGTTATTAAGGAGGAAAATACTATTTCAAATTAAAAATATATAATTTTAAAGGAAAATGATTATTTTGTTTTGAAATTAAAAAATCAACCCAATGTTGAAATTTCAAAAATAAAATCACTTATATCAATCTATATCATTCAATAATATCCCTAGGTGATCATTCTTTAAAAATTGTACTTTTTTCTAAATTTATTGAATAAAAAAATTGTGATTTTTTATTTCAAAAAGATAATGATACTTCATAAAAACATTTTTGGGAATGGGATTTATCAAAATAAATGTTTTATGTTTTTTTGAAATTATTTCCATTTTATCTATGATTGAAATTGATAAAAGGATATATTTAAAAGTCCTAAATCTGTCCATATATCTTATAATTTATCTAAAAAACATAATAGAATTTGATCCTTAAATATTAACATACAAACCATCATGTAATTAAATTGGTTACCATTTCCAAATCATCTTATACGGACATTTCCAAATAATCTAGTGTACCAAAAAGATCCATTAAATTATTTATTACTGGGATTTTCCACTATAACTCAATGATCTGTTTTATGATGGATTCTAATAAAAAAAATTATCCTATTGAAGGGATCGATGAACTCGTTACCACCCCGATTTAATGATAATGATCTATGTAAAGTTGTTCTGATATATTTCTTTCCCTAACAATCTTTAAACATCAACATCGTTCTTCATAGGAATAATGATCTTCTTTATTTTTATATTAAGCGTTAAGACAAATTTTTTTTGGTTGTATTTTTTTTCAATCAATTAGTATGTATAATAATGAAATATTTTTGAAAAATATGATGTGTGGAAATTGTATTGGCCATTTTTTTCAAAACAATCAGACTCACTATTTAAAAAGAACCAGCCTCAATATGTCCATTATAATGAGAATAGGTGATTTAGAATAAAATTAATTGTTCAGACACCCCATGGACCCATAATGAGAGAAGAACATTAAGAGTATTTTTTCATTAGATTTACTTTGAATTCATTCTGAAAGAATAGATTATTTTGATGATGTATCAGTGACTTCATGACAACAATAAAATTAATTTTGAATATGATTTGGTGATTTTTATTTGTTATAAATAATTTGTTATTTGGATAAATTATTTTGAAATATTTAAAAAATAATGGGGGTTTGAAGGAAATGTTGTAAATTGTATTCATATTGATCGGATCTGGAAAGAGAAAAGGGTGTTGGTGATCATATTCAGCCTAATTGTATTTAGGTGAACCAGATTCTAGAAAAATTTAATTTAGATAAATGAATTGTAGAGAATCAAACTATGGATCAGAATGAAAAAATCATATCCATAATAATCATACCTTGGTCAATCGTACGTGGGTGGAAGAGAAGAAACAGATGATATCGATTGAAAAGAAATCATAGAGAGATTATTTGTAACTAGGTGGAAGAGAAGAAAAAAACTATCGATTCACAGTAACATATGATCATCCATCTGAAGCATGAAAAAAATTTCATACCCTAGACCATCATACTTAGGCTCTGGAAGGAATAGATCTTTCCCAGTACGATCATATTCATAATGGTTTCATTCCGACTAACAGTATTCATAAAATATAATACATGGCCTAAGAAGAAAAGAAATGTGGGGAAAATGAGATCAACAGTGTAGTGGAGCATTTAAATGGGGTAGAATCCCATTTTAGGATCCCAAATCCTTCAAGATAAAAATAAAAAAGTTCATTAGATGTATTAATTAGGGGATATGTATATTAAAATGAATGATTTTGATTAAAATTGGTTCTAAAAATCGTATTCAGTCAAAAGATTGAGACAATTATAATTATAAGATCAGACTCATGTATTGAAATAAAATTGGGGATTTGATTGAATTTATGAAGAGAATATGATGTATGAAGAATAATAGAGAAGATTTGGGAATAGTTGATGAATTCCAAATTCACTCGATATTGTAGGGTAAATTGAAAATTTGCAGAATTTTTTTGAGTGGGAAACATTTTGTGATTCCTGCCCAATCCACTTGTAAGCCACCTAAAAAAGATAAGTACTTTATATATAGATATTATTGGTACTGTTCAATATATTATAAAGATAAGCTTCATGTTTTTAGTGAGAGAAATAATTTTATGTATTCACTTTTGCTAAAGGTGATTTGAAGGCTATGTGAAAGAGAAGAGATAAGATTGAAACATTTTATTTCGATTATCATCATACTCTGTGATTATTGTATTCACTTGACTAACATTTTGTAATTTTAAATCTTATTTATCTAATAATCACATTGTAATGGATTAATTGGGTACAAAATTTCCATATTAGGGGTTTTAGACTGAGGAATAATCATAATTAGCTAATTATACTCATGGATTGATGTGGTGTCGATTCTTCTTTATTTTATTCTAAAAGAGAATCTCACATGAAGAATCATACTTGGGAAGAATCATAATTTTATGAATTTGACTAGTAAAATATTTCCCGAGATAGTCATACTAAGTTTCTCGTAACATGTTTTTAAAACTCCAATGCTTCTTCTAGGTAAAAAAGTGAAGAGTTTTATTTCAATTGAATACATTTATGAAATTGAAAAGAATAACAAGTAAATTGAGTTGTTAAAAAATATTTTATTACACTATTTGTGCCATGGTGATGCACACAAACTATTGGAAGTATGTTTTTGAGAGTAAAGTGAGATTCCATGGAAAAAGGAATTTGGTTTAAGCGTATTAACATTTATGAATGCAATTAAAATTTAAGAAAGAAAAAGTGAAAAATATGGAGTTTGAATTATGAAGACCTAAATATGGGGGACCTTGAACCTTTGGATGACATATTTACCTACATAAATTACATTTTGAGGAATATCTATTGTCTTGGTGAAAATATAGATGATTGTAATGTTCTTAAAAAGTTTGTGAGAATTTTTACTGACATTTTTGGTGGAAATGTTTCTTCAATGGATGATAAAGATCATGAAACATTGACCCTAGATGATTTTCATACTACTATAATTAAATATGAAAATAGAAGAGGGAATTATATGAGAAATAATAATTATGATAGAGAAATGAATTTCATGGTTTCATTGAAAGAAAACTCAAAAAAGATTCCTGAATAAGAAGAATTTGGAGATTATGATTCCAAACATAAGGTATATAAAAATACTAATGATATGTTATTCTTGATTTATAAAAATGTGATAATAATTATAGAAATGAATATAGGTAATATTTCTTTCAAATTATTCATATTTGGATCCATTGGGAATTTTTTTCTAATTGCCAAAAAAGTAGAAATGAAGAAGATAGTGATGAAGAATAAAGTGATGAAGTAGAAAGAAGACCAAGAATATCAGGGATGATGAAGGGTGATAAGGAAAAATATTATTCTAAGATGGAATATAAGAAGTTATACATATCCAAATGAGAATATTTTTGTGGAACATGGTAATGATGATAAAAATGACGTTAAAGAGAACATTTTTATTACATATGTTAATGAGGAATGTTTTTGAAGGACCCCGGGACACCCTAAGAGGGGAGGGGTGAATCAGGGTGACAGCTTTTTCTTTAAATGTAATGGATCTTATTCCCACATTGGTAGGAACTTGTTGAACCTATGTGATAAATATGATCAGAAAGGAAACATTCACATGCATAGAGAAGTCACAATACTTTTTACTTGGTTCTCCACTAAGGGCTACGTCCAAGAAGCATACGCCGACAAGTTGTCGGTCATACCAAATTCAACAAATATTCACTAGCTATGGATTACAAAGGATCGGGCACAGTCACTCTGTCCCAGGATCACTACCTTTACAAAGGTTCAAGGATAGCTCACTACTTCCCTTGGGTCACTCCCGTTTACTCCCCCTATCTTACTGCCCTCGGTGATGTCACACTCAGTTTATAGACATGAAGGTATCTTCATCATTTCATAAGAATGTATCCTCCGTTGTATGTAGATGCTCTATTGAATTCTAATTCTTACCAGAAGATGAATCTCACCTTGCTCTGAGGGTACCGGGTGATCTTCCAGCTTTAGTGCAGTTTCAAAAGGACGGATGTACTTTAACACCCCTAGCGCGCTTCTCCAAGATCGATGCTTAAGTTTCAATCCCGACACGCATGTTTCAATCCCATCGCGCATGTTACTTGCGCGGAACAAATTCGGCGCGTAGGTGACACAAAATCACTTGCATGACACGGCCTCCTTCAACACCAAACTTGCGCGACGCTGTGCCTTTAACTCCCCAACTACCTTGATTGCGCAGCCAACTACTAGCACACAGCCTCTACCTGCGGGACTCAACAACCACTTGCACGACACAACCACTTGCGCGACAAGAGATAGAAAAATCTCTAAGTATTGATCTACATTGCAAATGAGGAGGGGTGGTTCTCTATTTATAGGAAAACTGGACCCCATACGAGGTGGCGCACAAGTCTTCTCTCGGTGCGTAGGTTCAGGCGCACAGCTCATCCTCCCTAGCCTCTATCATGCTACTCACTTGTGAGACCACACAAATACATGTGTGACCTTCTTTCCTTTTCCAAATTTTGATGTTATGATCTTGAAAAACAATAGGCGTGCAAGTTTCCATTCCTCCTAGGCACGGCGCACAAGTCTCTTCATGGCGCGCAGGTCACGTGCGCGACCAGCCAAAAACTTGTCCGTCCCTTATCCCATTTCCATTTTCCCATGTTCTGATGTTGAAAAAAATATGGCGCGCAAGTTTCTGATTCATCAAGTACACGGCGCGCAAGTCTCTTTTCCAAAAACACTTTTCTCCATTTGTCGATTTTCATTCCCAAAATTTTTGCAAACACTAGGAAATGAATCCACCTTTAATACTATTGTCCGGTTGAACAGTATGATCTCTTTTCTGGTACACATTCTGAACATCCACTGAGGATTGACAACAAAAACAAATCATACTCCCAATCATGCATAGAATTGCATGGTTCCGGCTGTTTTTTCTAGCAGTGAAAGTATATATTCGAAATTTGAATTCAAAAAAAATATTGGGCAGGTTGGGGAAAACAATTTTATTGATCCAATGAATGAAAAAAATTCATAAGTAGTCATTTAGGAGAAGAAGAAACATAAAATAGAATTTATTTTAAAGAATGCTTGAGAATGATCAGAAGACATGAAAAGAAAATAAAGAGGTAGGGAGACAAATGTTATTTAACATGCAATCAATAATGTTTTACTGATTAGAAAGTGATGTTGGAAGAATATATTTATGATTTTAAGAAATATCATTTTAAGGAAAATATTAATAATGAGAATTTTGATTTGAAAAATAAATCAATAGTAGAAGAGTTTGATCATGTTGGACAAAAACATTTCAAATCTGATCAAAGGAATACATGTTTTGAAAAATATATTTCTAATATTGGGGAATGTTCTCCAAAGGAAAAATATAAGAAGGATGGACAAAACAAAGCTTGAAATGTTTAAAAAAATCATATAATTGTTTCAATATGGATGAATGATAGAAATATCATGTTTGTAGACAAAAGCAACAATGCTAAAAAATTAGAAGACTAAAATAAACTATTGTCTGAAAATATATTGAATCATTCAAAATCCTAAATGTTTTCCAATACATGTGGTTACAATAAAGGTGAAAAGAAAAGGAAGAATCTAATTGATAATCGTTAGGATGGTAGAATTGAAAAGAAATAGAAGAAGGTGGCTGAAAAATGTTTTCATAATTCCATCCAGAATGGATGTTTCAGAGGAAAATACTTATTTTATGTGTATTGATAGTATTGTGTTTGATTTGGATATTCAAAAAATTGGTGTTGGCTTAATGAAAATTATTACTATTATTCCAAATTTTGTGAAAGGAATAACATTATGGGGAGACAATTTCATTAAAAGAAAAAATAAAAGTATATTGATTTGAGAAAACATGACAATATTGGATTAAATATTGAAAATAGGTTCCAACCCATGGAAAATATTTATGAAATAGGTGAAAAACCAAATCTTTTGAATATGGATATCTTGATTTTTTACTCGTAAAAAAAATTTCATATCAAATATCAAATATCAGATGTTTGGGATGTAAAAAAATTGACCTTTTGAGTCCATAATGAAAAATAGCTTAGTTATCTGGAAAAACGCATTCACTTGTCTAAGAAAATAAAATTAGCACAAAACCTGGTGAAATAAGAGAGTAAAAATAGATGTCTAATGATTTAATAAATGATGACAAAAAAGGTATCTATTGGCATTGCATATGTGAAAGTGAGGCATGATCTCTAAAGTTGTTCGAATATCTGGATTGAAGAAAAGACAAGATTAGGAAAAATGTTGCAAAATAATTGTAATAAATATGTTTCTAAAGAAGATGAAAATTATAAATCCACTTTAAATTATTCCACTTAGAAGTAAATTGTGGTTGAAAATTTTGAGAAGGTTAAAAAAATATAGAAATAACGACTAATAAAAAATTAAAAAAAACATTATGAGGTCAAGACTAAGATAGGACTATAAGTTTAATTTTTTTTTCAAGGAACAATAAATGTTCCTCCTTATTCCAAATACCTTTGTATAATTGTACTATCATCCATGGAATTGAAGGAGAATTTATAAGGAGGCTTGGATTAATGAGTCTCTTACCATTCTTTCAAAACAAATTAATAAGGTTAAGAAAAACAAGATGTTTTGAAAAGTAGTGTCTTTATACACCTAGACATTCTGATATGTTTATTGATATGGATACAAGTTAAATTAATCTTTAGAAAATTCTTTCAAGTATTTCCCTAATCATCATAATGTTGAATAAAACTGGAAACAGTGTTACCAAAAATTAGTGTTATGGGAAACATTGACAACCTTGATTATATACTATTGTTTTCTACAGTAGGTTCACCCATGTATACTTAGAGTCGTTCATTTTATGCTTATTTGTTAATAAACTCATTTTATACCCTTTTTTATGTAAAGTTCCAATATTTAGTTATTATAAGTTATAACACATAGAAATGAGGTCATTAGTGAAAAACATGTCTTGATGGTCTAATTCAATTTCACTATTAATAAGGGGGTAGATAAGAGTAAAGGGAGATTTAAATGAAATATTGGTATACATAAAAAATTGATAGAATAAAATTCAATACCTGAAAAAAAAACCTCTTATTGTTTTCAAGAGATTGAGGTGGTTAAAGAGGGTATTAAGAAAATATACAATGGTTGAGATTGTCAGTCCCATGTTTCTAATTGGTTCATTTTGTTTTCAATCGATTAGTATGTTGAAGAAATAAAGTATGTTGAAAAACTTTTATGTGTAGAAATTTTATTGAACTTTGTTTTAAAAACAATCCGACTGACACATTCAGATGAATTGTACTCACCTGGTCCATCATAAAGAGAAGAAGATGTTTTGAAAAAAAATTGGTTTTGATCAGACTCAACATGGGTCCAGAATGAGAAAAGTTCATAATGAGTAAAATTTCTACATCAGATTTACTCTGGATTCAATATGGAAGATTATATTGTTTTTATAAAGTATCAGAGTCTTCATGACTAAGATAAAATTAAATGTGACGATGCATTAATGCTTTTTATTTCATATAAATCTTGAGTTATTTGGATAAAATAAGATGAAAACATGATGATAGAAAGGGGGAGTGAATGAAATGAATGAAATAATATTCATATTTATTGGATAATGTAAGATAAATGGGTCCTGGTTATATTAATCATCAATCTTTTATTTATGTGAATCAGAATTTGGAAAATCGTATTACGGCCATATTTATAATGGGAAATCACACACAGGCTTAGAAAGAAAAAAAATTGAATCCATTATAATCAAAAAAAGGTTAAATGATCCCAGGTGGAAGAGAAGAAAGGGATGTTGTTGATTAAAAAGTTATCATACCAAATTTAATCATATCTCGGTGGAAGAAAAGGAAATGAAGCTGCTGATTCAAAATATAATATGATCATCCCTCTAAATCATGAAAAATATTTCATACCTAGTATGATTTTTATGAGGACCAGGAAGTAAATAATTATACCCAGTAGGATCATATCCACAATTATCGTATCCAGGTAGACAGTTTTCCAAAAAGATCATACTTTGGATGAGAAGGAAAAAAATGAGAAGAGGATGAGATCAATAATATAGTCAACCATTTCAAAAGGGTGGAATCACGTTTTAGGTTCTCAATTAGGTCAAGAAAAATAGATAAGGAGTTTGTTAATGTATTTTCAATGGTAGATTTACATTCTAGTAAATGATATTGATTAAAATTGGTTCTGAGAATCATATTTAGCAATCAGATTGAGGCAATTTAATTCATATGATCAAACAAATGTTTGAAATAATATTGGAAAATGAAATGAATGTCTGATGAGAATGTGATATTTTGAAAAATAATTTAGAGTCTTCTATAATAGTTGAATAATTCAAAATTAAACCATGATTCTAGGGGAAATCAAAATTTGGTTGAATTTGTGTGAGCATGAAACATTTTGGGATTCACACCCAAACCTCTAGTGGGTCACCAATAAAAAGTGAATTACTTTGTACTTTCTGACTATATGTATTATATACTAATATAGAGAGATATTCTATATGTTTTAAATGAATCATATAGGTTTTCATATTAACTTTTGTTGAATACATTTTTATGGAGAAGTGAAAGAGAATATATGAGATCACAATGTAGTATTGACTAATCATCATACTCAGTGATTACCGTATTATGTTGATAATAATTTTCCACTTCTCAATTGTATTCAGCCGATCATTATATTGGGATGGATTAATTGGATTTTTTATTTCCATATTAGGGTTCATATATAGAAGAAGAATCATATTAAGTTAATCTTACTAAGGGATTGATGTGGTGGTGATTCGTCTCTATTGTATTCAGAAAGAAAATTGTACTTGAAGAATCATATTTTGGAAGAATCAGAATATGAGGAATCAAAATAGGAAAATCATACATAGGAAAATTGTACCGAGGGTCTCATAAAAAGGTATAATAAGTTCTTAATTTCATCATTCTAAGAAAGTGAATAATTTTATTTCAATTGAATTCATTTGTGGAAATGAAAATAAGCATAGGTAATATGAGTTGTTACAAAAACATTTTATTACCCTATTTTTACTAATAGGGTGCACACGAATTTTTGGAATTGTTTTCCTTGTGATACATGAGTGTAAGGGTATATCCTACTTATTGTATTACATGGATTTATTTCTAGGGGATTGAGTGGTTTAGGATCATTTCCAAACTATACCATGGGTGTAGATATTCTTATTGAATAATGATCCTTGCAAATACATGTAGTCCTTTGGATGTGTGGTTGAATTTATTTTCATTTGGGAATTAAATATTTAATAGGAGTTAATGGTTATTTAAAGGAAACATAAAATAGAATGTATCACCAATTCACATCTTCCACCTCCTAGTGATACAATCATCATGATTGGGAACTGTAATTATGTTCTCTCATGAATATTTTTTTAAAAATCTATTCTCTTTTATGTCATTCAGAGAAAAGGATATGATATTTTTTATTTCTATTTTATTTTAGAAATTTATATTTGTTTTCATATATTTTTATGTTTTTTATTTCATTTATTATTTTATTTTTATAAATTTTATCTTATTTCAAAAAAATTGTTTTATATTTTAACTTTTTAAAGTTTTCATTTCTAGATGTTTGTTAATATTTAGTGAAAAATGGATTTTGAATTTTATGTTTTTAGTTTTTTTTAAAAAAAATTAATTTTTTTAGTGATTTGATTATAATACAACATGAATCAAAATATTTTCTATATAAAAACATTTGGATGTTGTTTTTATACAGATGTTCCAATGGATTTTACACAAAATTAGTTGATAGAAATTGTAACCCTTTTCCTTGAAGGGTATGATGAGTGGGACTTTCCAACACACCCGGTTTTGTAGTCATAGGTATTTCTCCTTTATTTATTAATAAAATAATTATTAATCCATAATAATGAATATTTTTTATCAAAATAATAAATACATATTTTTTATTTTAAATATTAAACTATTTTAATCATTTTTTAATTACATTCACATATTCCAAATATTTTAAAATATATTATTATGTAATTTCACGTATTCTTTTATAATTTTTTTATCAATTAATAATCTATGTGTATGCATATATTTTTTTATATCCATTTTATCCAATTTTTTAAAAAAGGGTTCAAGGGAAATTTTTTCAATTTTATTGATTCTATGTACTAATTTTTAATAGGGGGAGACATTTTGAGATTGTTATTTTGTTTTAAATTATAAATAAATGGGGATATTTTTAATATGGATCATTGAGTTACTTAATTAATTTTTATTTTTATATTTACAATTTCATATTTGTATTAATAATTTTTATGATTATATTTATTTTTTAGTTATGTATCATTTACTCTATTATTATTATAGTATATAATAATTTTTTATTCTATTTTATAAAAATATTATTTTGTAATACATTTCATTAACCATTATTAAGACATAGATGATCTTCCTTACACTTACATGATATAGGATATACCATTACATACAATGTGTTAATTTTTATTTACCCTTACATAATCTTTGAGGAACATTTACACCGACTTTTAAAACTTAATCTTACACTTACATAGATTTATTTCTACCCTTACATGATGTAGAAAAATTATTATTTTCCTTTACATAGTTTATAGACATACATGTTTTCCTTTGTGTAGTAATTCAGTTTAGATTTATGTAATTTACTCTACCATAACACCGCATATGAATTTATATGTTACCCTTACACAAGCTATATATTTATCCATTTACATTTATACATTATTTAGAAAATTATTATTACGTATATGAATGGACACAAAATTTACCATATGTAAATAAGGATTTTTAGTTTATTTTATTTTAACAATGTCCATGATAATTTGATTTTAGGTATGCTCTTAACAAGTGTTTAAATTGTTTCAATGATTCTATAAATTCTTATAAAAGATAAATATCCTATGAGAATTTATATAGAATTTTAAATACTTCTTCATGATGATATATTTTTTATCATTAATGCATATACATATAGCATGCTGCTTAAATTTTTTATTTTTTTATTTTTGATTTGTTTTTTTTTCTCATTATTTAGAAATTAATTTTTATGTCTAATGAATCTATCGATAACTTTTTTATTATTTATAATTAAATATCATTATAGTATCATATTATCTCATTTTTTATTGATAATAAATGTTTTATTGAAAATTTTAATATTAAAATTTAAAACTCTGCAAGATTTTTCTATTGTCATTGACATATTATTTTTGTGTACTTTTTGAACTTTATAATTAGTCGTTTAAAATTATTCATATTTTTTCAAAAAATTTTGAATTAAAATCTTAGTATTATCAATAATACGTTTCTCCCACTCTCTATCCTTGATAATTTTGTAAATTTTAATATAACTATTTTGAATTTAATCTTCCTAATGGCTTCCTTGGAACCTCAAGTTTATTCTATTTAAAGGGATCAAACATACTTGAAAAAATGAATTTAAGAATAACTAAACCGGTAAATAATCATATTTGTATCCCCTGAATAATTATAGAAAATTAACAGTTACATTTAAGTCTATGATACCATAAGATCCCTTGGAATATAGTTATAATAATAACACCATGATCATCACTAATATCCTAATTTGGTCAGTTTTTTTCAAAACTATCAATTATCTAAAATATTTTTTTGTAGAAATACATTTTTTTTCATTCAAAAGCTGTGTTAACAAATTTATAATGTTATCACTGACATTATTTTCTCAAACTCTACAAATGTTTTTTTAATATTATTTGGGAGATTTGATAACAGTATATAATGATATTATCATCCTCTACCTTCTATTTTTTGGTTTTAAATACAATTAGAGTTATAGATGTTGGTTTTAATGACATTTCTATTTAAAATTCAACAAAGTAATTCATTTATTTCTAGATTCATTATTGTTGGGGTAGTGTCTATTGTAATTAGTTTCATTCTATAACCTAAAATTAAAAGTACTTTTTTGTAACTTTTTGGAAAATGTTTTTGAGGGATTAATACATTATATACTTTATCAATTAAGGTGGTAGACATAGTGTCTCCCTTAATAGTATCCTATAATTTATTAAAAAATATGTTACCTTATTTAATATATGTATTTTTAATTATATATCTCTTTCAATTGTTCTTTCACAATTTGTTCAATATATCAATTTTAGTTAACAAATTTATTCTCAATTCACTATTTATATTATTCTTATATTATTATAATTAAATTTAATTATATTGTATCATTCCTCATATTTTTCATTTTATATATTTCTTTAATAATTTGTAAGTAATTAATTAAAATTTTATTCTTTTACTTCAATTTTATTAAGGGAAATTATCCCCTCTCTATACATTTTACCTATCTCTAAAAAACATTAGATTTTATTTAAATCCTTTTATATTTATATAATATAGGAATATGAATATGACCTTAATATAGAATAAATTTATATAATATATCTCATGTAAATAATTTATAATAATAATGTGGCCAATCAATCATGAAATAAAACTATCATATATAAATTCATGTATGATTAGCGCGCTGGAATATAAGAATAAGTACATATACAAATGAAAAAAATACTAATCTAACAAAAGTTGACACCTAATGATATATTTCCATGCCATAATATATTAATTTCACAAGAATATTCCTTAGTGGTGTGGAGCACACTATGTTTTTTCCTTCATCCATACCCAACACACACAAGTCTACCAATGTGCAATAATTTCTAGAACATTTATGAAAAAACATGTTATAATTTTTAAAAGAATTTCACAAAAAAGATACCCAACTCCAATGATTAAAAATATACATTAGAGTGAAATGAATCATTGATCCATATCATCGAAAACATAATGACAAATATTTCATTTTCCATGAATTTTTTAAAAAAAACCCCAAAATATGATTCAATTCAGAATAAAAATAGTTCTTTATATTGAATTAAAAAGTTTCCCAAAATAATAGAAATTAAATTATAGTAACTTAACGAAATTTATGAGTGAGATATTTTTTATATAGACATAAATCATAAACAAAATTGTTTATCTATAGTTAAACAATTCACCAACATAGGGTTACATATTAGGAAAGTCAATAGCTGATCCTAACTCAGAACTCGCCATTTCAAGATCTATAACCATAAAATAAATGAGGATCCACTAATTATGTATAAGTTTACATGGGAGGAATGAAGGGTCCATGATAAATTTATATTATAATCTCCAAGATTGAAAAAGTCACAACGACCGACACTTCAATCTTAGAGAGAACATGGTAGATAATGACAAAATCATCCAATGTGGGTTAACCAAGAATTTAGGATTGAATGATATTTGAGTTATGTGATTTATATTTGAAATAAGGATTAAAACAAAAAAAGTGATGATGTTATAATACTTCTCCACGCCCTGATGTACATCAGTATCTATCCACTAACCATCATTTAATACCTAGTGGTGCCCAAGAAAAATCATGATTAACTAGAAGTCACACCTACTAGATGGTAGGTGAGGGAAAAGACATGTTCTATTAGACACTCCACCGGTTCCCCGGTAGAGGTAATATAAGAACTCTAGATTTTGATATATACACCAGCCCATTGGTAGACGTCACTCTTTAACTTGCGACCCTCATATAGCCTTTCCAACAATAAGACCATCTCCAACTCTAATTTAAACCAATTTTCATCCTCCTATACCCTCAAACAGAATTAAAATTACCTTCTCAACCCCTAATAAGGATCTTTCAAGAAAAAAATAATAAATATTTAACAATAATTACTAGATATTAATTAGATAATGTACATCTACAATGTAAAACATGGGTTTTACCTCAATGGTGTAATCATAAGTTAAAATTTCCTCTACCCAAATAAATGTTATCCCCTAGAAATCATTCATGACTTTAAACTCACAAATAGAGATTTATATTTCTTCTTTACAAAAAATTCCCACTCAAACAAATCATCTCTGTCCCATCCCACTACCATGTTAAATATTCATAATTAATTTTTACACCATGTATTACCTTATCATGGTGATCAATAATCTTAACAAATTGTTAAACCGTAGTGGTTTTAGGATCCTATTAAACATATTCCATTTAAATCACACAGTAAGGTGATGGTTGATACCTCCATATATGGGAAATATTAATTACATCAAGAATCAATATAAAATTAGAAAACAAGTCAAATTGACTTGTCAAATTTCTATATTGTTTAATGATCTCAAAGATGGTGAAAGAACATTATTCCAATTTCTCCTACTTTCCCAATCAATGATGTTACAAGAGATGTGAAACAATTATAAGGGCTTTATAATTAATCTCAAACTTGTATTGGTGAAAAATATAGACCCCATAGGTTTTCAAATTATTATGAGCATTCACTAACCTCTTATAGATCATGTTTACCTTTTCTGTAATCTCTCGAACATAGCTTAGTCCAATTAAGTACAACTCTTCTAACTCATCCAATGAAAAGGTAGATTAAAAAGCCTTCCAATAAAATTCTTCAATGTTATCTATCATAATGGAAGAATAAATACTATTGTTATAGAAAAGTTAAACTAGAGGTAGATGACCTTCCCTTTAACCACCAAAATCAGTCACATATTCTTGAAGCATATCCCCACGAATCTAAATAGAATATTCAGTACACCAATTTTTATGTGGATGGTATAATGTTCTTAACTTCAATTGGGTACCAATTCCATATACAAACCCTTTTTAGAATCCATACAAAAACTTTTTCTACATGTCAAAAAAATAATAGAAGGAATGACATTATACTTCGTGATCTATTAGGCATACAAGAACTCATTTGTTCTTCATTATATATCTCCTTAATAAGAATTATGTGATCATATTTTATAATCATATAAATTATAAATCATATATAATCATTACTGATTAGATTATATGGTGAAATAATGATGAAATCCATAGATATCTAATCACACTTACATATAGTAATTCATAATTGTTTCCAAAAATTCATAGTTATTTTTGCGACCTACCTTTATTCTCTAACATGTGATGAATCATGACACAATATCTTTAATAGATCGCAACATCTAAGTCCACAAATATTTACATATTAGAACATGATTAATGTTTTTATCCATATAGTGTATGAACCAACTAGACTCAGGTTGACCGACCACGATCACTTGTAAAAAAGTCATTGTAAAGAAAAAAAATAATATTTGGAAAAAAAACTAATGGGAGAATAAGAAAAATCACCTGAGGTCTCCCCATGATTTTAGATTTTACTATGGAACTATTAATATATAATATCTAACAGTTCGATCTAAATATTATTATAAAATGAAGTTTCATCCTTTATAGAATCTATGAAAAAACATTCCCCAACCAATTCCACTCCCAAGATCATCTTAGTAATCTATATAATCATTGACCACTCTTTTGCTGATTCCTTTAATGATTTAGTCGGTAACATCCTAGTAAACACATTGGAAACCAAATTCATTTTTCGATAATTAAAATGAATATTAAAAATGATTTTATTAATATATTTGACCCAATGTATCTATTTTAAGTTGATATGTCTCCAACTATAGATGTCAAGAAAGATCTTATGATCTGAGTATACCATAAAGATTTACTATGGAGACAGTGGTTCCATGTTTTAACAGTTTGCATAATAGATACCATCACTATGTAATGGGTAGGTTAGTTAATCCAAAGGGGATGTTATTATTGAGATCTATAGTCCACCACATTGTTTCCCTATACCAAAACACACCGTAATCCTATACATGAGGTATCATAAAAAACATCATAGTATAAACCCAGATCTAGAAGTATCTGAGTTGGAACTAATGAAAATATCACTATCAATTAATTTTGATATATCTAACTTTTATCATTCCACTCAAAACAAACACCCATAAAAGTCAATTGAATCATTAGAGAGGTGAGATTGGGTAAATCATGAAAAACCCACTAATAAAAACTAGTATGACTAAGAATTGTGGAATCTCAAAAAAAATTACTAGGTTACACCCATGATAGTACCACCTATGTCATTTCAATATCTTTTGAGATGGTCGTCTTAGACATAACATATCCCAAAAAAAATCTGTTTGTGAATCGAAATTTTAAATGAAAAAATATTTCCAATCCATAGAAGTCCTTTAAGAATTACAAGGGAGTTATCGAAATGATCCATGTGGTCCTCCTCTGACTCGGATATCACCAAAATATCCTAAAAAATGTGATAATAAATGTTTATAAAAACAGATGAAATATGTTTTTCATTAATGTAATAAATTCAATAAGATCATTAATGAGACTGATAGTAATAACTAGATACTCAAGTTCTCCTAAACAGATCTCAAATGCTGTATTTGGTGTATTATCTTCAAAGACACTGAAATAATGGTACACCAACTACAAAAATACTTTATAAACCCATCAATATCCTTTTAGATGATAAAATTTATTATCTATTATAGTTAAGGGTATTTTTTCGTAATAGTCACATGATTCAACTGTCATTAATAAACACATTTTCTATAGCTCCCATGTTCTATTTTGGAAATGTGAGGAGTAAAGACTAAGGTATCACATAGGGATGAATAAATACCTTGTCCTCAATATCCAAAATATTAAATTTAAGATCCTTTAACTCATAATGTTCCATATGATAGGATGGTACTGAAATTGGATTAATCCCATGGAGTAGATCAATAGTGAACTCGAACTCTATCTCAATAGCTAAACCAAGGAAATCATCAATAAAGTGATCAGGGAAGACAGTCACCACTGCATGAATTGAAAAAATAAATCATATGTTAAAGAAATGAAGAATTGTATTTTGAAAATATCATGTGATATTTTTACCATAAGGAACAACATTCACCACTCATCCAGATATAGGATCCCATTCAACTAGAATGGAATGAGTGAATCCTTATAGAGAAAGAAACATAACATGATGTTGATAATAATTGATCTGGGAAAAAAATTATAATATAATCCAAATAAATAATAATGAAAAATATATCAATATCAAGAATGATGAAATATCACACCACTTAAATGTTTACAACCATCAACTGATGCATGGGATATTTACAATTTTGTTCAGAACTCTATACCAAAGGCGTGGAAGGATCGTAACTGAATTTAATAAGAACATAATGTAATCCAAAAAAATTAACTTTAATTACCTAAATTAATTATTTTCACCTTTAATAATCAAATCTATAAACATATAAGTGGAAATATACATTATATATCTAATATCAGTTATCCATGTGTTAGATTCCGCCAGTTCATACTCCACTGCATAAGGTCATCCGACCTAGTGCCAGAATAATATTTCATTACAACATATATACCCCCTTTGTATGACAGTGTGTATATAAGCCTGTTATTCATAAAAAAAATCCTCAGTTTCCTTGGTATGACTTGATCTAGATCAACTACAATGGATCATTCACCCGCAGATAAATCTTATGGTGACCAGATTCCATACACTAATGAAATGTATTTTTATTGTTCTATACAGTCAGGCATAGAATTACCATGCCTTCCACCATGAAGAAAATACATGTCATACTGACTAATAAACATTTAATAATGATAATTTAGTTCACTTATGATTCCATTCCTTCTAAAAATTCACACCATCTCCGCCTCATATAGTAACCAAAGCTTCATCTAAACAGATTTTCCTAGTTATGACTCTCTCAAAACATTATATTTATCTACATAATAAAAAAGGATTGTAGGAATAATATAACCAACATAGAATAAATATATTACCATTCCCCAACATACAGATTCGAGAATTAAGGATATCATTAGTACTACGATCATGAACTGGGTGAACCAGCAATGTAAAAAATGTGATATAATCCAAAATAATACACTCCCCTTTCTCTAAAGTTATAAATTATTTGGTTTTTTCTAATCATATAGTTTCAAGATAAAAAAATAGTTTATGATATATATGAAATATCATTACCACTGATCCCTATGTAATATAGCATACCTAAACGATTAACAACATTTAAATTTTGATTTATCAAGATTATTAATGGGAGAAATCATCATAGATTCCACTAGTGCCTTTAATAAGTGAAATATCCACACCATCCACTCTTCATATTCCTAGGTTCCATTGTAACTATCGAAGAGAGGTGGATTCTATAAGGAAAATTATAAGACATGATCCACCACTCTTCAGTAGTTTTCAACTCCAAAATGTTCCATATTTTGAATAGTTTAGATGATGGATTCCACCCAAAAAGCGTTTAATAGTAAATTTACATATGGAACTTTTCTCATTAATTCCTATCATGTATTCATAAATTTTCATCTAGGAATAATTTTCTAAAAAATATAGAGGAAAACATTTGTTTAGTTTAAGAGTAAAATTTTCAATTCAGAAGAGGAACTTCAAGACTCCACACAAAAAAGGCATAAAAATGAATATAAATATAAAATGGATTCAACTAAACTATAATAAGGAATTAATGAAAAACATTTTATATAGAGAACCATTATCCTTATTTCATATAAAAACTTAAAAAAATATAATACTTGATAATAATTCCTAACCACAATGGAAATTGGAGTTCACTCATGAAATTGGGCTAGATTGGAACCCCTCCACACATTCCACCATAATTAATAAAGTACCAAAACCTATCTAACATTTACCATGAACCAAACATAGGAATCATCATAACAATTTTAGTGGGTTAATGGATTTGATACCATTTGGTATCGACCCATCCTCCTTAGGACATGAACATATTTATTAGATACCTTGGTACTTCTTTAATACATCAATTTTCATCACAACATATCATAGGATATTACCCACCATGGTAACTTATCATTCAAATTATTATCCCCATATTCCAGCCCATTTTCACTTAGTGTTCTTCAACCTCACTCACAAAAAAACTGGGAAACTACTTAGGATGCACCCCATATCTATAATTCATCAAGATATAACAATTTAATTGTTAATTTTTAATAATTTGAAAACATAAAACTAAATAATTACGTTGTTTTCATTGGTAGTAAAATTATTGGACATGGGATTATTTTCTATGTAAATGTTTTATAAATGTGATCATGTGGTTTCATAAGTGTTTTAAAAAACATAGAACATTGGGAACCATGGATGTCTTGTGTTAGGAAATATTCGAACAATAGTGAGTGTGGAACCACTAAGGATTTTTCATTGTAAATTTATGTATTGTAGTATGGATAAATATAATAAGGATAAAAATTATTCATAATAGTATTCCATTATGTGTTGAGGTATTTATTCTTATTTTCTAGAGTCCAAATATTTCTTGGTTTTACAATAGATTATTTTATTTCATGTTTTATTCCTCACATGATTTTGATACCATATTTTCATGGATATTCTAGTATATTATTTTATGTAATTTTCATGTGAATTTTATATTATTGGATAATGTGAATATGAAATACTTCAAAAAAATATTAAGGATTTTTTAGAAAATAAAAAACCAATTATTTTAACATGAAACTTGTTTATAAATTGGTTTTATTTAATAGATAGAACAAATATTCTCATTAAGTTATAATATTAATATATTCATTGGTGGTATCATTCTAGGAATTAGTGCAGGATTCATAATTGTTTTGGTATGAATTTGTTGAGTGGGTTTGGAAGGACACATGTAATTGTTAGAGAATCAAGTAGTTCACTAGAATCTCTTGGATTACAGTGCATTCATTGTGGGATGTGATGGTGGAGAAAGATGTAAATGTGTGGACTTTTATTTCATCTTCTAATGTTTAATTTTTAGGTTTATCAGTTTTCTCTTGATGTTGGTTGCCTCATGTATGTGTACTTTTTTTCCATGATAATCCTAATTTATTTATAACCTTTTAGTTACTCAAGAGATAATTTTTTTTTGTTCAAATATATCGATATGAAGGTCTATCAGGGCGGATGTGTCATATTGATCTTGGTTTGAATGTTATAAAATATTATATATTCTGACATATAACTAAAAGTATAGTTGAACTACCTAGGTTTGAGGGGTGGGTTTTATAACAATAACATTTTAAAGGTTTGGTTAGTGTAATACAACTAGAAAAGTGACACTAAATATGCAAAAATGTTACTTTCCTTATCAACAAGGCACACCATTATTTTTTGGAGCCAACCTGAATATAAATCAATTGGTAGTTCTTATTGTATGAAAGTAGTTTTAGGACGGTTAACCTCTTTGGAAATTTCTTAGGGTGAGTGAGAGTTTGGACATAGAACACTAAAATAACTTGTATTAGGCTATTGGGATATTAATTTTTCTAATTAGTAACCCATTTGTGTAATAAAATGTTGTGATCATAGAAGGAAACCAATGTATTAAATGAGATATGTGGGGTTAAATGACTAGGTTTAAGGTTTAGGTTTTTAGGACCTGAAAATCATTATCCAAAGTCTATAGGGGGTGAACATATTCTAGTGGTAATTGTTTTATCATTCCTTACCTATGATCTCAGGTTCTTATGATATGCAATAGTGGAGTTGAGACCTCAATAAACACAAATTTATTATAGGTTTTAGCTATGAAGAAAATAAAATCTCAACTTACCTACAACACCCTCACATGAATCAACACCTTAGAACATTTATATAACAAGTATATTTATATAAATGTAAAAAACATCCTATAATGAGAAATGTTATAATGAAATTTCTGGGGATCAAGTAGAGGATTCATAATGATTAATTAAACAATTTTATAAAGCTTTAATCAGGCCTTGATACATCTTTAATAAACTAAGGTAATGAAATTAATTTAGAGGTTTCCAAATGGGCATTTAATTCTTAAATAATTTTTTGAAATATAGTGATTCTATTGAAAAACCAAATATAACTCACTATTTGAAATAAATTTCATTAAACAAATATTACTTAACTCTATGAAAAACATAATTTATAACCATAGTGAAGAATTCATAACACCACATATAAATTACTGGGACATCGAAAGAATTAATTATATAATAAAAACCATGAAATCAAGAATCATGAAAATCATTATCCAAGAACATTTGAACCCCCCAAAACAGAAATTTAATTCACAAACCAACATGAATTCATGATTTATTAATTATGGAAAACATTTCGAGGTACATTAATTATTAAAAAATACTTCCAACACTATTATTTCCTTTGAAAATCTATTTTAGAATTTTATGAACAACCTAAGGGGTATTGAAATTAATTACCAACATTTCAAAGCCGAAAAACCATCGAAATCTAATTTAAAGATTTAAATATACTATATTAAGGATAATAAAATATAATTTATATATTCTCTAAAAAATTAGTGAAAAAATTAATAAAAACCAAATAAATATAATGGTTTCCAAACATAGATCCTTATGCATGGATCTGTGTACCCGAAACATGATGCTTTCAATAATTGAGGCCCAAAATCACATCAACCAATTCCACGAATACCCCCAAGACCAAGTAAATCCATAGAAATATAATAGCCCTATTAAAATTGGGTATAAATAAATCATATTTCTCCAAGACCTTGCTAGGGAAACAAAATATGAGAAAAATAAGGTATATTTTAAGTGGAAGTGGCTGGGATAGACTAACCCTAATGAATCATCTTTAATATTAAATGAATAAAATAAACCAATATGGTAACGAAGGAGAAACAAAATGGTTGAATTTTGGAGATCAAGAGAGTTAAATAAGAGAAAAACTCCCCTATTATGGTTAAAAATAGACTATGCAAATCATAGATAAAAAATTTTATTATGTTATCCCTACATGTTTCAAAATGTGAAAAAATTAATCATGTTGTTAATATCTACTATAAGGGTTGGAGTGCCTCTGGATTTATCCATTCACATAATAAAAACCTTTTAGGAGATTAACTACTTAAAAATTCCATTTCTTTCTTCTTAGACACCCAAACACCCTCGATACATTCAAAATTCCAATAGAAAATTTAAATTCCCTAAATTTTTTTTATATACATGAGATTAGTGGTCTGTATAATAGAAAATGGATTACATGCTTTTTTGGTGAGTAGATTATATTATGGTATAAAAAAAAAATTTAATTTTTTTTCTTTATATTACGCCAATTTAAATGGAAAAACATTGTAGGAGGTTGGTGTGGTGGATGATTTGTGGGATGTTCCATTTCGATGAGTTACTAGTGGTAAAAGAGGTTCATTGGGTGTGAGGTTTTAGTTAATCCTCCATATACATTAATTTTCATCTTATAAAATTACATTTTATATAGTTACAATAGAATTATCTATTTATCTAATATACTAATTAATTTTTTTTTTTAAATTCAATAAATATTATCTATCTATACTTTTAATTTGGGAAAAATATTACTATCTATAATATAACAAAAATAATTATTGAAAGGTTAAATTTGTGATATATCATTTATATATTATTGGTAATCTTAGAAACAAATAGAGGGAAAAATTCGAGACATAATGGTTGATGCTATGAAAATCATCATAGCATAAATATATAAAATATAAATAAGTGGATACTATATAATGCTTGAATTTGGAACACATATAAAAAATGATCTAATTATAAAAAAAATAACTTATTATATCCTCTTCATCAATAGATGATTAATATTATTAGTAAATAATAAGATGAGATACTTGATGGAAAAAAGTTTGATAATGTTAAAATTTACAATAAGGATTTTTATTCCATTGTCATTTGAGAATTACATATAAAAATTAATGATTAGTATATGATAATGACATAGGAATGTAATAATGAATACAATGTGGTTATTTATCATAGATCAAAGGTAAATATAATATAGACCCACAATCCATTAATCCTTTGATAGTTGGACCACCAGATGAACAAAAAGTAATCATGAGAATTTAATACTAGATTATTATTGGAACATTCAAATTAAAATGAATACTTTTTTTGAAAATCATCATCATCATTAGTGCTCATATAATTATACTCTAGGAATTAAATTATCCACCAAAGAAATCACCAAAAAAATATTGTGATATTACCTAAAGGTAATAAAATAAAATTATGTTTTGGTTATATCGTATTTCAAATTATGGTCATATTTTATGATATAAAATACATAAATCCAAGGAAAACCCTATTAATTAGAGTATGGTAAATCATAAATCAAGATATTAGAAAACGTATCACTACCTTTATCTATGTTTTTTAAAATAATAATATAATAATTATTGTGATATATATGAATTATATACAATGATTTTGTTGGTTAACTAAATGTTAGGTGATAATTATTGTTCTATCATCTAATTAATATATCATAAAAAAAATATTTTATATGATAAAACATAAAAGACAATATTTTCATGAATTTACATGATAAATTCATTCATAATTAGATTGTAGAAAAAATATTGTAACATAAGTAATTTTTTAAAGAATTTCATAGACTTTGAATAAATACATTGTGGAAAGGGGAGTCTCTTGAAGGCCTAGATATATAGGTGGATGGAAATGAAAATTGTTTTGGTGGTTCCATTAGATTATTCCTAAATGAATATCTATTTTTCATTCATCCTTTTTCACCATATATACTAGAATATCATGGTTTAATAGATAATATTTACCAAAATGTTTTCAATTAAAGTAAACCAATGGATAAACTGCTGTCATAGGAGTCCTCTAGCTACATCATACAGATCATAGTAAAACACACAATTGAATAAAACAATTGTACCCATAAATTTTTAAGGAGAAAACATTAATCTTAACATTGTTTTATACATTGTTTTAGTTTCATAGCATGAATGTCTTAGATCTTCGGTTTCATTATTTTTTTCAATTCTTGAATAAGTGTTACTAAATAATTAGAAACCGAATCATAAAATCATATTAAAAGTGACGAATAAGGGGATATCATATTTGATATCATTAAATACATTGTGGATTTTATACTATGTCTTGTATTATGATATATGCTATTATAATGTTTGGTGGGATTACCTAATATGATATATGATATCATAAAAATGGAACAATTTACTTACACTGGCTTTTAGATATCATTATTATTTTTATTCCATAATTGTAATTTTATATAGAGAATTTTCTCATTCCCTAACATATGAGTAATACAATCATAATAGGAGGTGGAACCAATTTACACTATTTTATGAATAATGTAAAATAGAGTGTCTTATCCTCAATTTTATATAAGGTATTTCCTACGATATTATGACACATGATTTGAAGGATATATCATCAATACAATTTTAATGTGATATATTTATTTAGTAATGTGTTGTACATTATGATATAAATATTTAATAAATAAAAATATATGACACTTAAATTATTTATTATTGGAAGAAAATTATGAATTTCAAACAATATTATATATTTATAATTGCATCAGGAATTAAGACATAACAATTCTGTAAAATATGATATGAAGAATTTTTTTAAATTATGAAATAAATTATAAAATTTACCAACTATTTATAAATTATAGAAAAAAGTATTTTGAGATATTTATTGAAATTATGAGGTATTTATATAATAATTATTAGGAAAATGTATATAATTGATTATTAAATGTTTATAAACTTATAATAAATAAATATCCAAGATATTAATATTTAATATCACATTATTTCATGATTTATTTGAAATGTATTATAATGTAGATAAAAAATAACTATTTGGAATAATAATTTAACATGGAAGGTGTTTAAAATTATAAAAAGGAAAAATTTAATGGAGTTTATATAGAATTATGAATTGCTAGTAATTTATAATTTAAAATGTTGAAATTTAAAGGCCTTATTTGATATATTATTTGAACCTTATAAAATGCTATTTTAATGTTGGATATGATCAAATTATAAAATAATATAAAATATATGATATTTTGAGAATACAAATTTTTTACATAAAATAAGAAAAAACATAAAATATTTATATTTTAATTAAATATCATATACATAAATAAATATTATATAAGAGGTAAAAAGACGGACATTATATTGGAATCTAATATAACGTTTTAATATTTATTTAATTATTTAATTTCCATAATGTATGACTAAATTATAGTGTGATTATAATTTCTTATTTTATAAATTATTCCCAAATTTTTATCTCATGTATAAATTTATGAATTATTCAATTATCTAATTTTATTCCATGATTCATTCCTAAAATAAATGATATATTATGAAGGGATGTTTTATTTTTTTGAAAATATTAAAATTCATCTATGAATTAGAATGCATGTATTTATGGTGTTAAATGGTATTAATGGTAATTGTTTTAGTGTTCTTGTATTTTAAAATTGTCTTATACTAGGATATGATGTAGAATCAAATGGTAAGTAAAATTATATACATTAGGTGTTAGAATTATTATGGAATTTTGAAACTTTTTAGTAATTAGCTTTTGGTATATTGACTTTTGGCTTAACTGCAAACTGGACTTTGGGATTAGGTTCTATATAGAAAAGTGAGGGCTGTCTAAATGTCATATCAAATTTACCAATTTGAGTATTAATTATTATATATGATTCAATGAATTTACCATTAATGGTTTAATATTGCTTATTAATGGGATGTATTTAGAAATACATAAATACATTTTCAATTTAATTTATATTAGTGACAAAAGCTATGGGCTGTGAAGATACTCACTAGTGCCAAAAAATAAATTACACAATAGCGTGGATATCATTCATTTGATAGTTAAATGGTATCATTCATTTGATGGTTTAATGGTATGGAATTGGATTTTATATTAATTATAAATAATAATTAACATGTTATTTTCAATATTTAGATCCATTATACACAACATTATACACACCAAAATTATGTATTATTGAATAAAAAATTACACCACAGCGTGGAGATGGTGTGTCATACGTATGCACGAATGGTGATTATTTATTCTTATGATGCATAAAATGAGGTATAGGGTTTCTATATAATTATAATAAATTCAGATAATTTATAATATATTAGATTAATTAATTTATTATGGGGATAACATAAGAATAAAAAGTATAAGAAGAAAATAATTTTGAATGATGTGATAAAATAATTACCTCATTCGGATGTATCTCCATTTGATTTCCACAAAAGGTCACACTAGGATGTATTTATGCGCAATTTTTGGTCTATAAAATGAATTTAGAGGAGTTTGGAGAGAAAATTGGATGGTTTTATCTAAAAAAATGATTTATAGTTTGATTAAAAAGGCTGTATAAGTTCCATTGTATAAGAGAGGTAAGGGTCACTTTAGGAAAGTCATTAAATATTAATTTATAATATATTTATTTTCGGTTTATAATTGTCCCAAGTATATTTGTATTGAAAATAAGAAGATTATGGGTCTCAATCCTCTCAGAAAATAGTATTTATACATGTTTAGGTCACAAATTTAACCTTATCTTTTAGCTTTAACCATTAGGTAGAAACATTAACTCTTGCCTTGTCTTCTTGTATTTTAATAATATATGGTTACTAGATTTGCGATAAAATGAAAATATAATCTCAATTTCATCCTTAATGAAATTTGAAACATTATATAATTCTATTGGAAAAATATTATATTTTTAGGACTATTGTATCATTTAATATAATAGTATTTTTTAACTCATCTTTGTCAATTTTGAAATATTTAATTATTGATTTTTGTTATAGTCATAATATATTTGATTACATAGAACCAAAATTATTAATTCATCCCTAAAATATCGATTTCATCCAAAAAAATCATGTATTTAATCAAAATGTTCTATTTAAAGTTAACTTAAAATTTATAATATTATATATTTGAATATTTCGTTAATAAGGTAATCCATGCGTCATCATTGTGTCATAAATAAATCTATTTATCATGTATATAAAAATTATATGTAAAATATTATGTTTTATGAAATATTTTTGGATTTACAATGACTATTTATAGTCTAAACAAGGCAATTATATTAGTCCACATTAAAATTGTTTTAATAAAAGGATACATGTTTATGTTATATTTCCCTTTACATTAAATTAATTATTATAACATGACATTATCACTCCCAAGTGGTTCTCAAATGAAAATATTTCGTCCTAAGGGTTGTTTTAGTGACCTATGACCCATCCAATAGGATTAAGATACGTGTTAGGATAGTTTTATATTATTATAAAAATATTTTTAACCCTTTTTTACCTTATTTACCGTATAACAATGGTAAATAGAAATAATTACTGAATTTACTATTCATAATGTCCTGAATTAAAAGGTATCTATTTAAAAAAATTTGACATTATGATTAAAAATATGAAATCCATTTTTTAAAATTCAAAAAATAGAATTGGAATAAATTAATTTAAATTTATTTTATACTGTCATAACTTGAAAGCTATGTTTTAAGAAGTAAAAACTATCAAATGATTGACATGTGCCTATGTCCAATTTAAATGTAAAATTACTTTTCATGACCAAAATTCAATTAGATGATAAAAAAAACCAATTAAACTTAAAAACCAAATAAAATATATAATCTAACTATAAAAATAAATTAGATGAAAAGGTAGTTTTAAATTAAAATGAAGTATTTTTAAATATTCATTAAAATATGATTTTTATCAAAAAAAAATACCAAAAAAATCAACCAAAGTAAATTTTGAAGTCCTTATTCTAATGTAGAAGTTTATTTTGTAAAATATAATATATTAAAATTCTAAAATCTATTTTTTAAATGGGTGTGCAAACAATTGGCAGAAAAGGGGCATTTTTAAAAAAATATTTCTTGAATCTAAAAAATTGAATATTTTCAAGTATCATGTCTATAAAATACAAAATATGAATGTTAATGTTATATAAATTCTAAATTTGGTTAATACTATTCATAATTTATAGTATGTATCTAATAAAATAATAATATTTTATTAATTTGTAATTGTATAGTGAAACTTGATATTGTGTAAAACTAAAGCTATCAAGGGAGGATGGTCTTTTGTGTAATGAAAACCAAGATGATGTTTTGTGTAGTCCAATATTCCTTTAGTGTTCTGTATTAAAAAAAATCCAAATATAATTCATTTATATATTCAAGAAAATCTATACTAAGTGTTTAATGTATCATAGAAGAACTAGTTGTGGCACGGAACACATGATAAGTCAGTTTAGTGTGAATTAAATGTTTTACTTAGTTCATTATAATATATAAATGAAAATTTTAATTTATTAAAAAATAGTAGGTGAAAACATGGGGTGTTACATTGACCACTTTATTTCCAATTGTGGGTAGCAAATTTCTCTCCTACGGTAGTAACATTGACACCATTTATCTAAAAAGAGGATTTGAGGTTGTCTCTTCTCTTAAGGGGTTATATTTTTATTCAATGCCTCTTTTATAGATTTATAACATGTTCTTGAATTCTTCCAAGTGAGAAAAGTTATTCCCTTTAGTGGTTATGATCATTCTTTTTTCATAAATTTCCCATTATGTTTTTTAAAATAACTTGTTTTTCAAAATTTAATTTTTTTTAAATGATCAAAATTATACAAAGGCTATAGAAAGTGTATTTATAGAGAGGATTTATCCAAATTTTTCCTAGGATTCCATCTCTGGTTTCAAACTTGGTGAGTAATTTCTCTCCATTCAGTGATAGTTAAATTTTTTAAAAGAAATACCAGTGAAACTGATGATTAAGGTCAAACATCTTGGACCAAGTGTTTCATATGTGTATAGGCAAAAAACTCTATCCAAATGTTGAAGTGGTATAATATATAACAACAAATGAAAGTGAATAAAATGTTAATGGATAATATTATTCCACTACAAACAACCTCGGGAGTATGTGCATGGTGTTTATGGCCATGATGCATGGAACCACTTTAACAAGGATATGGGATATGAATAATAATCTAACATCAAATGGTAGGATCAATACACTTGGGTGAAAATGTGTATGAAATGGGATAGAAATTTATGTATGGGTTCAGGACTAGAGATTTAAGAATATCTATATACACTAGTTTAATAATAAACTAAACCGATGTAGTTATAGAAGAAAAATAGCTATCCAAATATGTATAATAATATAAAAAGACTAGATATTGACGAAGAGGCCATGAACCAAGAGGTGGTTTGATAGTGATGAAATTTTATAGATAGGCCTGGAATGGGAAATACAATAATCACTACATATAATATGGTAATAAAAATCATTGCATGCATATTCTTTTATAGTGAGTGTCTATGTTGATATAGATAATACAAAGGAGGCATGATAGTTAAAATGTTGATTACCCTTGTGTGATGTGGGAAACCAATGTGAAAGAGGTATAAACACCATGATAATATAAGATAAGTCAATCGTAACACATGTTAATGGTAATGCCGGGATGGAGGTTGGAAATATATAGTTCTCCAGGTAGTGTTAGTTATAGAAGTGAAATATATGGTTAGACCTAGGATTAGATAATCATGTATTAATACATATGTTATAGTAAAGAGATACGATCCTTATTTCATTTTGGCAGTGGGAAATTTTTTTCATTGGATTGTTTAAATATGAAAGTAAGGATATTAGATGATTTACTAGTTATCTCAGTCATAATATAAAGTGTACTCTTATAAATTTATCTCTATTATATAAGAGATTTTTTTTTAAATTTATGGTTTCATTTAATAAATAAATCTATGTAGTTTATGGTCATGTTGGATGGACCACACTTCATCGAGTTTAGGGTCAGGGCACATAGACCAAAAAATGTAAAATTTAGGTCCAAACAACAAGTATAATATTATATTAAGTTTAGGTTCAGTTATTAAGGACTTGTGTTGTGTGGATTAACATCATATAACATAGAATTCATATTCCATGAGGATTGTGAAAAATGGTGCTAAACTATTTGGGTGTGAACAATATTATTTGGTGAAACCTGAGTCTTACATACATCTGTCCCTATCAATACATGCAATATCTACTTCTTACTCCAATCAATAAATATAAATCATCCTTCGATCATATGTCCCAAAATATGCTTTTAATGAAAATAAATGGTAGTATTTTTGACAATATCCTCCTTAGGTCTCTATAACATTTGTTTCTAAATATTGTAATTATTTAATAAATAAGTAAAATATTTATCAAAGTATCCAGTAATAAATTAATATACATACTTTTTTATATCATAATGTGATGGGTGAATTGGATTATTTCATAAATTTTTTTCTCACATGGATAAAAAAGATAATTTTGTGTTGTTAAATCCATTACCCCATTAACTCTCTTATCTGGAATTCATTCCTTAATGATGAATCACATCTCCTTTATATGTCCCATAATTTGATTATAGGGGTGATAATTGGAATCGTTCCCAAAAATACCATCAAAAGAGTCATAATGTTTATACTAAAAATAAAATTCCTCTCTAATGAGTAAGTGAAATACCTAGAAACATACAATGTTTTGAAGGTATATACATTGTTTTGATTTCCAATTCCTAGTTTATAACATTATTTCCCATATATATAACATATGACTTCCTCAATATGAGAACATGGTTATATTTGGTATTGGGTAGTAGTTTTGTTATATGTATCTGTTTAGGGGTATATTTTGAATTTATTGATGATTTTTACATCAAAAATTATTCATATAAACTAGTGTTCTCTAAATATCTCAGTGATTTCATGGTTATCCCCATCATTGAAGAATATTTTAAATATAAAAAATAATGTGGTGAATAAAATGAAAATTACCCCATCTTTATGGGATAGAGTACTTTACTACAAGGATGATATATGTATAAAGGGATATGTATAATTCCTTATGGAAAAACATTGATGACCCACTGTGCTAGATCTATAATAAAAGAAATGATGTTATATAGTTATAATAATTGAATTGGAGGATCTAGATCAAAAGTAATATTCAGGGGATTTATTTCATACTATAACTCGATACTAATTTACCGATTTTTCAATTTTTTCAATATAACTGAGAAATTTATTCTTTAGTAGGGATGACTGTAATAATATTAAGGGGAAGATAAGATGAATACATGATATCATCCATTAATTTCTCATGTGAATAAAGGTAAATTGTTTATGGATGTATTGTATGGAATCACATGGAGTGGATCTACCTTTGAAATTGGTTTCCTACACCTTAATATATTTTAGTTTGATTAATGTTTTTATATATACCATTATTCTAACTAATATATTGAAATCATTATATTCAATTTAATTTAGAGTGTTGGAATCATTTTTTAGAGGTAGGTGATGAATCTATGAGAATTACACTAAGTGATATGATGTAGATGGAAATAGAATCTCATGTTTCATGAAACTATTCACATTCAATGAACTTGTCTATTAATATAATAAATTTAATATAATATAAATGGTTATCATCACTATGAAATGATCAATCATGGTGGTAAATGGAACAATGAATAATTTTGTGGGATGATCACAATGATCAAATTATGAGGTTTATTTCCCAATATTCTAATTAGGGGAGCATAGATTCCCTTGTAGTTGGCACATATTAAAGAATATTTGGGACATCACTTCACCATTTCATCTCCATTAACAATTATATAAAAAAATGATGTTGATAATTTTAAGTTGTTGTAGTCATATTTGTAGAGGGTATTGTGTTCATGACTGATTGATCAAATGATGAAATGTTTAGGATTTACTATATCTCTGATCATCCAATCATCAAACATTATAATATTATCATATGTTTCATTTTCGTATAATTAATATTCTTCTAGTATAATGGTTACCACATATGTCACATGGGCCATTTGATAGTATATTGGTACATTAAAACCAATCATTTATAGTAAATAATTATGATTTATGTAATCTTGGATTGTGTTACACGTGATGTGGTGGTAAAGAAGGTAATTTGGATAACCATTATACTATGATCCATATGGATTCCTAATTTTTGGAAACATGATCAATCTTTTCTCTATGGTAGATATAAATTTCATTAAAATGGGATCATATTAGAAGGAATAAAATTTATTCTTCATATATTTAGGTTCCAATAACTTCAACCATATTTACATCATGGTGAGAATAATTATTTATACTTTCATTTATTTCAATCCCTATAATTGTATTCCTTGATGAAATTTTTCTTTATCACACTATTTAAACCAATGATATTTGGTGTTGGGTTTTTTTCTCAATTTCATTTTCAACATCAACCATTATATAATACCATATGTGTTGGGTGGTGGTGTTTTTTATATATTATGGGTGAATTTATTTAATACTTTGTGATACGAGGATACTTATATAATATTTTGAGAATAAGTTCAAATGGATGAAATAATGTAGAAGTTAAAATAGAAACTTTTATATATCTATAGGTTAAATTCCCTCCCTTGTATATAGTGTTGATGGATTAAAAATTATGAATGAATATATAATAGACACGATACAAATAAATTGTTTATAATTTTGTAAAATAATTATCACACAATGAGTACAATTGTCCCATAAAAAATAAAACTGATTTCTAAATATGGGAAATTTATAATTTTAAAGATATTATGATGAAACTTATAATAATAATTTGGTTGATTTGTAAGATTCATCTGTTCTATATAGAACTGGATCCACCAAGAAGTATGTTAGATAATTTGTTTACTGATATTGTTTTTTAGAGGATACTCAATCCATAAGTTCATGCATTACGCAACTAATGGATTCAAAATTTCTAATATAATAAAGTCTATATTCATAGAAATTTTATTGAAAATTCATATAATGAATTCTGAAGATCATATGAATTTTTTTATATTCAAGAAAAGGGATATATCATTCCATATTATTTATAGTTGTGAAATTAATTTCAATTAATGTAAGAAGATTCTATGTATAGAAAATAATTGAAATAAATTTGTTATATTTGTGATGAAATATAAGATGATCGTAAAAAAATATAAAATATATTGTGAAATATAATACATGGTAGTTTGTTCTATGCACCTCAATAAAAATTTTACACTTTTAATCTAATCAGGAAAATTCGTGTAATTATTGATTAGAGCTTCTCTTGTCATGGAGGATATACCACACTGTAAAGTATGTTTACAACATTTTAGGGGTTTTAGGGACAATGTTACTATATTCTGAACTAAATTCCACACCATGATAGGATAATCTTGAGAATAAATAATTGAAGAACCAGTGTTGTAATTACTTACTATAAATAAGATATAAGGCTAAGATATTTTTACCTAGATAATTTGGAATAAAAACTCTATGATCCTCCATAATGGAATCTAAAACACCATGATACGTTAGAGAAATAAAAATATTATAATTATCATGTCATAATATTCGTAGAGTTAAATATATTATATTTAACTATATTTTGAGGATTTAATTAATTAATGGAGACCTCCTTAGGAAGTAACGTACCATAATATGAGATATTTTGGGTTGAGGAGACTAATCCATGAATGAATAAGTTGGGTTGTGAAGGGTTAATTTTCATAATATCTGAAATAATCAATAGGAATTTAATGGGAGTATTATTTGGAAGTTATTTTATATGTTAACTTGGAATAATTTACATGTTATTACTACACTAAATTTGTGTCATATGGCTGACACTACCATAGAAACTTTGATGACAATGTACTTATATTAAATATCTATTTTACTGATATTTTTTGAATTTATAATAAATATCTCATAGTAATTTAGTTAGAATGGTAGATATAGATAATCTTGATACACCAATAAATGAGTTATGAGTTGATAAACCCCAATGTTTCCATTTTCATATTCAGTTCATATTGTATTATTAAGGCTCATGGATGGAGAATATGTGTTAAACTAAAATATTCATACTTATAAATAAATAATAAGAAAAAAGTTATTCTTGTTTAGTAAGTAACCTATATTTTGTAGGAGAAATTTTATAATGACCCTAGCCTTTTACACATATCATTACATGATGTTAAGCACAATTAAATATCAAAATAAAAGCGAAGGATCATAAATTATAGTGTCTTGGAAGACTTGGTGCATAATTAAACGTCATAGAAAAAATTTATTTAATATCCATATTAAGATCCTAACTTCCATTGTGCTCATAAATCTTCATTGGAAAACCTGGTGATAACATGAACAAGGGGATGATATAAAAATCCCAGTAATAAAATTCACATAAGAATAAATCATCGACATGTGGGTTAAAAGGCCTGACATAATGATATAAAACATCATGGAACAAGGATGAACATATGGAATCATAACATATAAAACATGGGATCATATAAACAAGGAATTATATTAATGTGTATGAAACATAAAAAAATACTTTAGCATGATTCAATTCTTGTTTCACATAGAGTGTCATGAGTCAAGGCTAACCCCATGATCATTGCACATGGAGCACGAGTCAAGGATAACCCCCAAGACCCTCGCACATAATGTCCCATATGATTATCATTACCCAATGCATTGGAGGGATGTCCGAAACATCCATTATAACATGTTCATGATTATTGTTTCCACATAAATAATATAACACCCCAAGCTCCCACGATACATTTCTCTCTAAATAATAAAATAGTGTGTGATGTCACAACACCAAGTTCAAGCGCACCACGATCTATAAAACTAGTTGTTTTAAAAGAAGTTATGAATAGTAATATCAGCTTTCATTAATTTTATAATATTATTTTTCAGAATGGATATCATTTTTGGATTTAGAGTACAAAAATTATCCTTGGGTTAAATTTTGGTACTTTTTTGATAACTTTCTTATTTTGATGAATAGTGAAAAATACTAAATTTTAATTAAAAATCCATTTTAATCAAAATAATTTTTAGTGTTATATTACACATTTGAGTTGTTTTAATGTATCATTAGAAAATATATTTTTTCATTTAATATAATTTTGTTCATTAGATGTTATTTCCCATTTAAATTGTACAAAAACACATGTCAATCTTTTGATGGTTTTTACTTCTAAATACCCGCTTTTTAGTTTTCACAACAGGAATTATTTTTAAATTAATTAATACAA
Source organism: Viscum album (assembly GCA_963277665.1). NCBI lineage: Eukaryota > Viridiplantae > Streptophyta > Magnoliopsida > Santalales > Viscaceae > Viscum > Viscum album. The sequence goes on along the minus strand of OY728164.1, from coordinate 1,402,138,212 downwards.
CTTCTGTGTTTTAAATTTTGGAAAATTGATTCCATATTTGAAATCATGAGGTCCAAAATGTGTAAATAGGTAACTTTTATTTTTTGACATTATGAATAGTTACTTCAATAAATCTTTTTTATCATAGTTAAAAGGTAATTCCGGTAAATAAGGGTAAACAAATTATATTATAATAATTTTTCATTACCCTAACACATGTCTTAACCCAATTAGAAGATACATGTCTGAACATTATTATCCTAGGGAGATTCTTGTAACCCATGGATCAAGTTGAGAGTGATAATGACATTTTATATTAATTAATTTAAAGTAAAGACAAAAATAACATAAGCATGTATCTTTTTGTAAAACATTATTTATATTGGGATATATAATTGAAATATTGGACTAAAAATATTCATTATAAATATAAAAATATTTTCTATATCATGACATTTTTTTATTATTTTTAGATATAAACTAAATTGATTTATTTATGACACACTAATGAAGCATTATTTTTCTTATTATTGAAATAATCAAATAAATGATACTAAAGGTATTAAAATAAATATAATTTCAATGTTTTGATGCCTTCAATTAATATTATATGATCATATGACATGATAGAGTTAATTTAAGGTATCTGTATCCATGTAATCAATTTATTTTGACTTTCACAAAAACCAAATACAAAACAGTGTCCAAATTGACATAAATGAGTTTCTAAAACAAATACTATATTATTAATTGATATAATATTCCAAAAAATCTGAAGAATGAAAAATGGACTTATATATGTTTATATATATCAATAATGAACCACATGTGGTTCTATTGTATTTTTATAGTAATTTTATTAAGCATTTATTATAATAATACAAGAATACACGATAAAAGTTAATCTATTTAACTAAGAGTTATATCTAAAAGATAATGTTAATATGGTGATCTAAACCTATCTACAAACAATTATATGTTATTTTTACGACCCAAAACAACCATTACCTATAAATTAAATCTTTTTGGATCCATTATAATCAAAATATGATTGTATAATAAATTCATATTTCAAATTTTTCCTAATATGACCCTCACCTCCCTTATAAAAGGGTACATCCCAATCTCCAAATAACAACTCCAATTCCATTGGGCTTAGCCAAACCCAGCTCAAATATCCTCCCAACTTCCCACACTTCAACCTAGAGGCCTTACACATATCAAAAATTTGTCCTTTGGAGCCCTTTTGATCAAATCAAAAGGAAGAACCCGAAGAAGAGGTAATAATTTCATCACCTCTTTCAATGTTCATTTCTTCTTCCACTCACTTTATATTTTTTGATTCCATACCAAAATAATGATTCCAGTACCGTCTACATACATTGATGTTATTATTAATGTTGTACAACCGTATTCATTATTCTATCCATCCAATGAATGACAAAATCACCTCACGTGCATACGTATGGCTGACTATCTCCACGTCATGGTGTAGTTTGTAATTCAACACCTCATTATTTGGATGGTTATAATAATTAGTATAGTTGATTTAAATAATAAATATAAAATTTTAATTATTATTTATTTATGATATAACATTTAATTACATATTATTTCCCCATAAATAGAATGGTATTGTCACTCGTCTGTACATACGATTTATCATCTCCACAAACACGATGAGATTCATTCCTCATCATATGCTTTCAATAATAATATTCATTTTATGAATAAAAATAATGTTTAGGAACATAATACCATTCTGTATATGAATCAAAAACATCATATCCATAAAAAAATTACTTACGTAACAAATCATATAAGTGAAAACGAATCGGTTAACACCTAAAATGATGATACTACTGAAATATCATTATGAAAGCAAAATTAGAAGATCATATATGATAACATATTTATGTATGTGGTTATTTTATAATTAAAAAAATTTATTTCACCATTATACATGAGGTTATCCAACCCTTGAATAAGGAAAAGAAAAAGGTAAGGGTTAATTTTATAATCTCTTTATTATTCGAGGTTGTTTATACGTGAATATGTACTAGGACCTCATTACCATCCACATCTGGGTTTCATAAAAATGTATTTAAAAACATTTTTACTATTTCCTAGAATATGGGTGAAATTCATTTATACCCTTGTTTTAATTTTTATAAAATGTTTTTAAAACATTCTTTCTATCATTTAACAAACAAGGTACTTTATGACCATTTCGAAAAATTATGGAAAGATTGTTCTTTCTTAACATATACGACGGGTGGAACAATTTTCTTGCTGTTATAACTATTCTCAAGATTACCTTAAAATCTTATAATAATATTTTCAAAATAATAGTTTTCTTTACTTTTCAATGATTTCAATTTAAAAATGAATATTTCACTCATATAGTTTTTAGATTTAATTCATCTATGTAAACATCCTCCCTTGGATTTTACGTTTTATTGAAGTAGATTTATTATGATATAATATTCCATATTGCATTGATGGTTATGTTATATGATTGACTGTGGATGTTCTATTTTTATAACATTAACAGTTTATGGTAAAATTATTGACATTTCCTATTCTAGTTTTAGTATTAATGTTTATATTATGTTTTAAACATTTCATTTGAGGAATGAATTGGACTTAGTATGTGACGGGTGGAGGCTGTTATAGCTCTTTGATAAATCAGTTGGTCTAATGAGTCAAACAACTATCTTAGCACAAGGCCTTGACAAAATCCAATTTGTAGTCATGGCATGAGGCCTTGACTATGTGGTTACGATGTCAAGCATTATACAATCTGTCATTATGAAATTTTTTATTGATATTAAATGTGATTATTCAACTTGTAGAATATACATATGAATAATTAAATTAATTTATATGATTTGTCTTTTACATATTATTCAGATGTCTAATTTTAAATGTCTTGTGTTTTAGTCTTATACATTGCCTTCAATTTATATGATTATTTATGAATGTTTCCACTATATTGTTATCCTTACTAAGCATCTGAGCTCACCCCATTCTTATGTTTTTTACCAATATGTGAAGAAGTATATTATGATTGACCTTCATGGATAGACTATTGAATATGAGTTTGTTCAAGTGAGAAACAATGCTATTTTTTTATTTCATAATGTAAAGTAAAACATTTTTCTGTATCTAGAACATCCAAGGCTACTAAACTGATCAATTTTTTGAGACCTGATCTCTTGTGATAATGTCAATGTTCTATATTAATGCACCTACCCTAGGTAACTAGGGTTGGGACATTATAGTTGGTATCAGAGAAAGTTTATTACAAACCATGGAAGCAAGATTTACAAAAACATTCATTAGAGAACATTAACCTAAGATAGACTTTGTTTATTAGTATAGAATTACATCCTATAATTTTGGTAATGTAGGGATTTGTTTATTTCCAAATATATACAATACAACTTGGATACTATCAGGTATAGGATGATGTAGAATTGATGTACCTAGAAGGGAAAATCTGACAAGGAGTTTCAAACATTACTCGGGGTATCCTGGTACATGAAAACGGGCATTGTTGCACTCTTGGGTATGACACTGTATGGGGATATATTCAGAATAATTCACATTTTCATTAAAAACCATTATAAAGGTTTTATGAGTGAATAACTCATCAAAGAAAACATTTTTTCATGATTATAGATTATATACCTAAACTGTTCAATTTATTTTAGGTATTTTACAATTTTAGAGTAATGTATTTTTATTCGAAAACTAATATTGTTCATGAAATTGTATATAAATAGTCCATAATGGAAGGAATGTAAACTATATCAATACACATAATCCAAGTAGGGATTTCCCTCATAATTAAAACAATTATAGTGGAGTTGGTGATGAAATTTCTGTTGAAAAACTTATAACCATACTAGGACAACTCAATCAGATTATGAATAATAACCTTACCCATATGGAGAACATAGATCCACAATGTAGAAGATCAATGTTATACTTCTTTATGATGAAACAACCACCAACATTTAATAGGACTCAATTTCCTTTTGTAGATGATAAATGGATAATTTCCTTTGATAAAATATATTTCATTCATTGTGGAGTAATGAAAGGGAAAAAGTTTTTATAGTAGCTTATTGGCTCACGAAAGATGCATAAAAATAGTGGTCATTAATTCAAAACACAAAATAGGATGACGAAGTGTCAAATATGGGATGTAGGGCATTTAATTAACTTTCATTATAAAAATATTTTTCTAGTGACAATTGAGCAGATATGGAAAGACAATTTCAGAATAAAAGGAAAAACAAGGATGAGAATGTCACAAAGTAAGAGGGTAAATTTACAAGTTTATCAAGGCAGGCAATAGATTATATACGTAACCCAAGGAGTAATATTTTCCAATTCTATGATGGGTTAAAACTATTTCTCAGTCGACAATTAAACTCAAAATCCTTCTCATCATACGAAGATATTGTCACATTTTATATCAAGACCGAAAAGGAATTATCTAAGTCTTAATTTAATAAATTAAAGCAAGAGAAGAAGATAATAATGGAGAAAGAGAAAAATAAATGTAAAAAAGTAGGAATGGTAGTTTGTTACAAATAATGAGAAAAAGGTCACTAGGCTCGTGAATGCAAGGGAAATAAAGAGGCTGTCGATGTTGAATGATACAATTGTATGGAAATGGGGAATTATGCAAAGGAATGTCTTAAGCACTAAGGAAACATACCTCAGAAAATGCTAAGGGAAAATGTTCAGGCTTATGTTGTTACTACATATGAAGTGGAATAGTTAATGTATTTTTGTTTTCTGATTCAAGAATAATATTTTGGTTATAAGAAGAATGTGATATATATAATGATTGTACTTAAGTACTTTTACTTTTCAATAAGGCTTTAATATTATTATGATAATAATATTTTCAGTATGTGACAATAATAAAAAAATTATGTTGTTTTGGGAATCATATGTTACAATTGAATTTTGAATTTAGAGGCCTTTTAGAGAGAGTTTGGACAGAAGTTTTTTGGATAACTATAATGGTTGGAATGGATTACGTTGATCATTGGATAGTATTTTTTAAGGGTAAAACATTACATTAGATAATTTTAAAAATATTATAATACTCTAGTTTTTTCAAAAGTACAACCTTCATGTCGGGTGATAACTAGTCATGTTGGACAAAGCTGCAGGAATTAAACCCACAACTATAGTGTGACATGGAATTATCACCAAGCACTAGACTAAAAGAATAACTCGGTTATTTCAAAATAGTTTCCTTCATTTAAACAGAATATGTTTATATTTTGAACCCTATACAAATAGTATAAATAGAATATTTTTGAGTTATATTATATTTTGGAGTGAAAGATGAGTTTGTGGAAGAAATTAGTTAAAGGATGTAACTATAATTGTCAAGTATTCATTTTTCTCAATATATGAAGAAGTTCATTCCTAAAAATTAGGGAAAGGATCATAAAATCAAAAAAATTACAAATAAATCATGTTTTTTTTGAAGTGATGATATTTGAAATCATCATAGATTTATAGCTTTGAGGCCCAAAATTTTCAATTCATTTATTTGTGAATGATAACTTCAATCAATGAAAATAAATATTTACGTTTTTCCATTAATTATAATTTTCACCATTTTTATTCTATTATAAATAATAATTTTGTGTTTACTTTTTCATTTCCCTTTCCCCTGTATTAAGACTAAATTTTATTAACCTTATTTCTGATGTGGGTTTCTACAAAGCTATTTTCTATTTTTGTTAACCTTTTCTTTTGGATAAACAATTTCAGATTTCTAGGATGCAATTTATTTTAGGATGGAAGAATGTAACAACCGAATATTCCATGGTATGTTTCACTTTGAATATGATAATAGTGTGTGATGTACAAAACATCGAGTTTAAGCACAAAACAACATATCAAACTAGCCATTTAAAAGCAGTTACAAATAGTAATTCTCACTTTTTGAAATTTTATTTACCATAATTTTCAGAATGGAATTCATTTTTGGATTTTGAATATCAAAATTATCATTGGGTTAATTTTTGGTACTTTTTTGAAAACTTTCATATTTAGATGAATACTGAAAAATACTAAATTTTAATTAAAAACAACTTTTTAATAGAAATAATTTATATTGTTAAATTGTACATTGGAATCGTTTTAAATGATCATTTGATTATATTTTTATAATTTAATGTAATTTAGGTCATTTTATGTAATTTCACATTTAAATTAAAAAAAACACATTTCATTCTTTTGATAGTTTTACTTCTTAAAAACCCTCATTTTGATTTTGACAGTGGGAAATAATTTTAAATTAATTTCTGAAACATAATTGTCTCGAATATAGAAAAATGAATTCCATATTTTTAATAATGAGTTTCAATGTATTTAAATAGGTAAATTTTGTTTTTAGATATTAATAATTGTTACATCAGTAAATATTTTATTTACCACGGTTAAAGGTTAATTTCCTAAATAAGGTTAAAAAATAATATTATAATAATATTAAATTACCCTAACATTTCTAATAACCCTATTTTCTGATACAAGTTTATCGATAGGCTTCTTTGGGTCGATTTAAGACCCCATGGAGACACTTCATAGTGATAATAACATTTTATATTAATTAATTTAAAGAAATGACAAAAATAACAAAAGCTTGTATCTTTAAGTAAAACATTTTATATATGGGTTTATATAATTGATCTATTTGACTATAAATATTCAACTGAAATCTTAAAAAATTTCCTATATAATTATATTTTATTTATTGTTTTTATACATAAAATAAATATATTTATTTACAACAAAATAATGATGGAGTATTTTCCTTTTAAATGAAAGAATCAAATAAATGATATTATAAATATGGAAATAAAAATAATTTGAATTTTTTTGATTCGATCAACGAATTTTCTAGGTTAATATGATATTTTAGGGTTTATATAAATGTATTTTTTTGATGTAATCAAGTCTTTTTGACTTCAAAATAACAAAATTCTAAATAGTTTCAAAATTGACATAAATGAGTTTTTTAAAACAAATACTATATTATTAATTGATAAAATATTCATAAAAATCTTAGGATCATCTAAAATTTTTAAATATGATTATATATATCAATTTTAATTCTCTTGGGGTTATATTTTCCTTTTATAGTAAATTTATTAACCATTTATTATAATAATACAAGTATACATGGTAAACGTTAACCTATTTAAATAAGAGTAAAAAGTAAAACTTAAGGTCAATATGGTGACTTAAACATTCATAAAACCTATTGGTTAAGGGATTTTATACCAATACCCACCATAGAAACGAAATAATTTTTTTGGAGCCATTATAAAAAGAATATTATGGTATAATAAATTAATAATTTAATATTTTCCGTAAGTGACCCTCACCTCTCTTATAAAAGGGTACTTCCCCTGCTCTCACAATCTCACCTCTGAATCCATTTGGCTTAGCCAACCCCTGATCTAATATCCTCCCAACTAACCTCACTTCAACCTAGAGGCATTAATTTTATCATAAAGAATACCTAATGAACCATTTGGATCAAATCAAAAGGAAGAACCTGAAGAAGAGGTAATAATTTAATCACCTCATTCAATGTTCTTTTCTTCTTCCATCTCCTCTTTCTTTTTTGTTTACATACCAAAATAATATCCCCAGAACCGTAAAAATACTATGATGTTATTATAAATATGGTATAACTGCATTTCTTATTCAATCAATCTTATGAATGATAAAGTCAACATACATGAGCACGTACGACTTAACGTCTCCACATCATGGTGTAGATTGTTGTTCAACACCTCATTATTTGAGTGGATACAATAATTAGAATAATTGATGTAAATAATATATATAACATTTTAATGATTATATATATATTATATTCCATCCAATTACATAATATTTTACCATCAATAAAATTGTATTGTCGCTTGTGCATAAGTACGAATTACCGTCTCCACGAACATGATGTGATTCATATCACATCATAACCATTCAAGAATAATTTTCATTTTATGAATAAAAATAATGATTAAGAAATTAATATAATTTTTGATATGAATAAAATATACCTTATCAATAAAAACATGACTTACATAACAAAACATATAAAGGAAAATGAATCAGTTAACAATCAAAACGATGATACTATTGAAATATCATTAACAATGCAATAATAGAAGATCATATATGATATCATAGTTATGTATGTGGTTCTTGTATAATTTAATAACAATTATTTCACCATTATACTAGAAGTTAACCTAACCACCACTAAGGAAAAGTACAAGGTAAGGGTTAATTTTACAATCTCTATATTATCTGAGGTTGTTTATAAGTGAGTATCTACTAAGACCTCATTATCATCCACATCAATATTTCTTAAAAATTTATTTGAAAACAATTTTCTATTTTCTATAATCTGGGTTAATGTTATTTATACACTTTTATGACTTTCTATAAAATTTTATGAATGGAATACTTTTGTCAATTTATAAAAAAAAGGTACTTTAAAACCATTTTGACAAATTAAAGAAAGAATTTTCTTTTTTAAATTATATGATAGGTGAAACTATTTTATTTTGTTATAACACCTTTTAAGATTCCCTTACAATATTATAAAAATATTTTCCAAGTAATTGTGTTATTTACTTTTGAATTATTTCATTGTAGAAATAAATATTTCAACTAAATTTTTTTGGATTGATTTCATCTATGTCAACATCCTTCATTGGATTTTGTGTTCATTTGACGATGATTTATTATGATACAATATTACATATTGAATTGAAGGTTTTGTGATATTTTTGACTGTAGATGTGTTATTTTTATACCATTCGTGGTTTATAGTTAATGTATTGAAATTTTGTATTCTATTTTTAATATGAATGTTAATATTATGTTTGAACATTTTTATATGAGGAATTAATTGGAATTATTAAGTGATAGGTGGAGCCTACTATAGCTTCTATATGCATCAGTAGGTATCATGAGAAAAAATAGTGTCCTGGCACAAGGCCTTGAAAAAATCTTATTTGTAGTCCTGGCATAAGGCCTTGACTATGTGGTAATGATGTTTGGCATTATGCATTCCATAATTTTGAAATTAGTTAATTATATTACATGTGATTATTCAACAAGTGGAATATCCTTGTGAATAATCATATGTAATTATTTGATTTATATTTTCCATATTATTCTGATTTTTTAATTTTAAATGTCTTCTATTTTAGTCTGAAACATTTCCTTCAATGTTTATGCTTATTTATAAAAGTTTCCATAATATTGTTATCCTTACTGAGCATCTGAGCTCACCCCTTTCTTTTGTTTTATTTTTTCTATTGTGTGAAGAAGTATATTATGACTGAACTACATGGATAGACTGTGGAATCTGAGAGTGTTCAAAAGAGACACAATGTTATTTTTTATTTTATAATGTAATGTAATACTTGTGTATGTATCTAGAACATCCAAGTATACTAAACTAATCGGTATTTCGAGACCTGATTTCTTGTGATCATGAAAATATTTTGTAGTAATGCACCGACTCTGGGTAACTAGGTTAAGGGTTTTACAAATAATCATACATAATCAATCATACATAAACATAAGGGTACCCTTGGAATGAAATGGATATCATAATCATGTCATAAACATAATCCTTTATTGTTTCATAAATGGGTCCCTGAAGAAAGGAATTAGACCACGCATGAAAAATAATAATATAGAATAAGTATATATCATGATAACTGATGTCAAATAGAAGTGATATCCTGTAAAAGAAGTATTTAAGAAACATTAAATTTAAAAGATTTTCGTATAATTTAAGGGAAATAACCAAGATCATTTGAAACATAAAAGGGGAAAATGAATCGTATAAAACTATAACTAAACTAATATAGTTATCATAATAAAATGAGGGATTTAGGAAGGATACATTTGGATTATAATAATTATAGTGTGCACTCGATATTAGGAAAGAATTCCGAAAGTTACCTTAAAATGGGATGGCTTATCGGGAAGAATTGAGAAGGGAGCCACTTAAAAAATATGTATATAACATACAGATAATGATGAATGAATATTGATACATGAGTTTGGAAGATATAAAAAACATTTATAATATTTACATATAAATAAATGATAAAATCACTTTGGTAAAAAGAATGATTGAGAACCCTGAAGGATTACTGTTGGTTCGAGTAGAATCTCTTTACTTAAGTCCGAATGTGTTTACTTGATATTAATATCGCAGATAATAAATAGATTCATTAATTAAAAACTCTATATCCTATTATACATTTTATTGATTTATTAAAACCTTATTAGTTCATTCATGGACTTTTTTATTGTTTAAGATGTTTAATTTTATTGTTTGGGAGAGTATGTTTCATTGGTTTTCATGATTAGTTTACTTATATACATGTACAGATAATCATGTAAGATGAGGATGGTTGTCTAGAATTAGAGATATATGTTATCAGATAAAACCCATAAGATTAAATGGTTTTAAAATTCATTTTTTATATTTTGAGTGGAGATAAATCATTATATAAAACATTAATGATAAATATTTTGGTTAATTTTCGGTTTTTTATCACAACGAACTCATTTTGTGTTATAAAAAAAATAAAATGTGTAAAAAATGTTTCTAGAACATTACATAGGATAGATTAAATACATAATAATTTTTTCCAACCAAAAAAATGGTGCCAAGACTAGAATCAAATATGGTAAGAGAAATTTAAAACCCATCATCCTGGAATATGATAAATTAACACATCACATATGGTGTATCGATTTGTAGTATAAAATGAGGATAAAGGAAAGATGATGATGAATTATTCTATAATAACATCGAAATTTCTGTACATGTATGGTACATGAGTTTTCACACTATATTTATTCGGAGAGATGAGGATAGAAATGATTGCAATGGAACATGAAAAGAAATCGATAGAAAACGGAAGAGTGTTTTTCCCCTTGATTCCTTCCTCTTGATAACATCCTTAGGGGAGAGGTCTTGGTTATTTGATGAGAAAAAGAGATACTATAAATGGGATTTGGGATTAGTGATATATTTTATAATAATTTTAACTAGTCACAAGGCTTGATAGGTGTAAAGAGAAGAGGCGGTGAGGGTTGGTTTTTATAGTGGAGGGGAAGGGTGTTTTCTTAATATTTATTTTATTAGCTTATTATTTTTCTCAAATCAAGAAATAATGCTGATTAATGAAAATAAAAAAATTAATTAGATCATGTCAGTTGAAAAAAATGGTTCTTACATCATCCATTACTCTATTAATAGGGTATTTAACTTATAATATATAAAAAATATAAATTATCTTATTTCTCTATTCAAAAAAATCATGTATTTTTGAAACAACACAAAAATTCACCATAAAAAATTTTAGATGTGGAGAATAAAAAAATTAACTCCATTTTATGAATATAATTATCTAAATAAGATAAATTTAATTTTAATTTAAAACCATACTTTACATTAACAATATATACTTTAAAAAAAATTGAATTCCTTTCACTTTGAAAAATTAATTAAGGTCTCATAAAATTATATTTTAATCATAAGAAAAAATAATTTTAATTTATGAATAAATTTTATGAATATAAATCTTATTTTAAATTAATAAATTAATAATAAAATTTTAATTATATATACATGGCTTTGAAAAATACCAATACTTCATTAATTTTTTAAATATTTATTTACATAAAGTATGATATAATTATATCCTATTGAAAATTATATGATGAAAACATTTTATTTATACCTTCCCTGGTGAGGTTACGGTTACATTGGTCCACTTACTAATAATAAAGGTCACATTCCTATTCCAAAGTTCATGTTAATATTTCTTCGGTATGTGTTTTTTAACATCTAAAGAGACCTATTATTTCACTCATTTATCAATTTTATGGTTTTTATTTTGTTATATATGAAATATTATGTGATTATACAATAAGAAATAATTATAATAAGGGAATTCCAGTGATAATAAATTGGGTTGTTATATTCATCCCCCCTTATGAAATTTCACCCTCAAAATTTCATTCTATATTCATAGATGAAAACAATTGTGGGTGTTTTTCCTTTATCACATCCTCTAGTTTCTATGTTTCCACTTTGTACTTATGGTTCCACCATAGTACATTCACAAGGAGAGTTTTCATGTTACGTAGAACATTATCATTATGATCCAAGATCTTCACTGGATTCTCCTCATAATAAAGATCATTCTCCATATGTACCACCTATGAAGATAGTACATGCGAATGATCTATTATATACTTCCTTTAGAGGGGTATGTGGAATTAATTGTGTACTTTTGATATGATAGGTGGAAGTGGAAGTCGATAGGCCATATCTTTAACAAGATCAAGTGTATCAAAGATTTCAATGTACCTAGGGCATAGCTTTCTATTCTTCCCAAATCTCCCAACCTTGTTCCATGGAGATATGTAGACGAATATAGTTTAATGACACTCGGTTTCCTTGATTGTATGCTAAATGGTTTTCACCTTCTACACCATTTAATTGATTATTTATGGTCCTAGAATCTTATGCTCACCAAATCCAACCCCACACACTAGTTTTATATACCTTTTCTAGTATATGACATTATATGGTTTCATTTGGATACTCGAGTGGAAACTATTTTTATAGGAGAACTCAACCAAAAGAAGGTTTTGGTTCCATCCTCCTTTGAAGTCCATAGAACACACTCTCAACATTTCTTATAGGGTATTAATAGTTCACTTATATTGGACATTAGTTTAAGGATAATAAGCCGTACTAAAGTTCATCTCAGTGCTTAGAGAATGTTGGATAATTTTTCAGAACTTTGAGGTGACTATCAAGTCTCGATCGGATAAAATAAATAGTGTTTCTCCATGTGGACATACCATTTATTTGATGTATATATATCCAAGTTAACCTAGTGATATTCCAAAATGATTTGCGATAAAGTGAGTTGTCTTTGTATAAATATCTACAATAACCCATAATGAATTATTTACTCTAGATGTCCTTAGAAGTATAGTGACAAAGTTAATGGTAATGTTATTCAACATCCATGTTTTTATGGGAAGGGGTTTCATCATCCCCTTAGACTTTTCCCATGCACTCTCCACTTATAAACATACAATGAACTTTGATTTATACTCAATGATCTCTTTATTAATATTGTCCCACCAATAATTATCTTGGAGAACTCAATATATATTAGTGCTCCCTGAGTGAATAGAGAAGGTTGAGCTATGTGCATCATTTAGATGATCCCTCATTATCATTGGATTGGAAGATACACATATTCCCAACATAAATCTTATGAATCCATCCTTATCAATCATGAACTCCGAGGATGTCCCATTTTTGACAGCTTCCTCCCTTTTCCAAATTTCCATAACACTTCTTTAAGAAATCCTTTTTTCACCATCAGGGATTGTTCAGAAATAATTTGTTAAAGGATTGATGATTCTCATCCACTAATGATTTCCATTTACATAATCTTCGAATATATGGATATTAGATACTACTAAATTCTCATAACTAATAATTATTTTGGATTATTTCTACATAGAGCACATGATACCTCATTTTCATTTCTGGGATGGTACTGGATTTAGAAGTCGTAATCCTTGATGAGCTCTAACCATATTCACTGGCTCAAATTAATCTTCTTTTATGTGAAAATATATTAGAGACTCTTTTTAATAGTATATATCTCATTTTTATCCTAATATAGATAATTTCATCAGACATTCAATGACAATATCACAACTACAAACTCTAGTGCATTCATGGGAATTGTTTCTCATGGATTTTCATCTTCATTGAGCCCAAGGATATGACCTTATCATTTTTCATTAGTATATAACCAATGACCATCAATGAAGCATTGATGTACACAAAAATAAGTTATCAACATGTTTGGAGTTTGACTACTAGAATTGAGATAAACCTCATTTTGAGCTCCCTAAACCATTCCTCACATTCGTGAGTCCACAGAAAATTCCCTCCCTTCCATGTCATATTCGTTATTTGGTTTTATAATAATGATAATTATCATTAAAAATCATCAGAAATAACCATCCATGCCAAGGAAACTATTGATATCCAAACTGATGAACTACCTCAGTTAAATAACTGGACCCATTTAGCGGACTGAACAAGTCATATATCTAAGGTTGGGGATACATGTTATTTTATTATATTGACCTCAAGATAATCAATACATAGGTGTATTGATCCTTCCTTATTCGTAGAAAATAGTATTAGTGCTCCAATAGTTAGTGACTCGGGAAATAAAACCCTTATCCAGATTCTCTTATAACTTCTTCTTCCACTCTTCGTGATCAATAGTGGTCATTCTATAAGGTGTCATTGATATATATAGAGATCCATGAATAAGGTCAACTATGAACTCATCCTCTAAATCTAGAGTAATTCAATGAAACTCTTCATGGATTACATCATTGTAATCCCTTATGATAGGAATGACTTTGAGCATGATTTTCTTCTTTCTCTCAATTATTTTTCCATGATTTCTTATTCATAAAGAAAAAATTTCTACACTTGAGACAATGAGTCTAATGTAGTTTCATATTCCTCCAAACCCATGTTAAATATTGGAGGATGCTTTGGGATGTGAAGAGTGATCTACCATTCCCGACAATGGATGTTGGAATTATATAAAGATATACAGCCCATGAAAAAACTAGCATCAATGTCTATCAAAGAATGTACGACATTATTTTTTGGGAGGTTTAGCCTGTTAACATTAATAGTAGAGGAGTTATATAATTTGTATGAAATAATTTCCCCATTATCTGTTCTCCTAGATAACTCAATATTCATGTTTTGTGTTCGTGTTTGAATAGTTATACTAACCATGAAGGATATGAAAGAATCCATATAACTAGAACCAAATAGTACATCTAATATTCTTGAATAAATAACCAGCGTACCTTCTACCACATTATTTTTAGGCTCCAACATAGTAGTAGTGCTATCATACACTATTTCTTGTTTCTTTTAAAGGTTTTTGGTGATTTCATATAACAAAAATTGGCATAGGGAAATTGTTCAGATTATTTCTAGGTTTATAGAAGTTGTAAACTGGCACTATAGGATGAGTGTTGATTTGATTATCCATTTCTTCTTCCAAAATAGTTGAATTATTCATATCACTTTGATAATTTTTTTCTAGATGTCCCATTCATCTACATTTAAAGAAATTAATTATTTTATTTATACAGTTCCCAGGATTTTCCTTCCCACATTTTTGACAAGCTATATGTTCAATCTTCTTTCCATCATTGTAATTATTTTCGGAACCACCCATATTGTACTCCAATTACCACATTTTTTCACTAAGACCACGAGACCATTGAGATTACCCAATTTCTATTTCAATATTGAGAGCACAATGAACAATCCCCTTATAAATGTAAATTTCAATACATACAAATTCTTTTCGTAGGTTTGACATTAGTCTAATAAATAAGCGATCCACCGTTCTTTTTTTATTCCAGAAAAATCCTACAGCATTTCTTGGAAGCCTTGTAAATTTTTCATCATACACCCCAATAGACTCATCTTCATTATAATTAAGTATGAGGAACTATCCTTCCATATAGAAATGGGTGTTTTAGGAAATATATTTTTTGAAAAACAAATTTCTTGAATTCCTCTTAATCCATTGAATCAATTTCTACAAGGGACAGTGTGTTCATGATTAGTGTCTAACACTGACGAGCTTTCCCATCAAATTGATGGATGACCAGCCTAACATTCTCTTCTCCTGAGCACTAGAGGATAGAGAATATATTTTCAATTGAGTTATTCCACTATTTCAGGAGGTGGGGATCAGAAGATCTACTAAAAATAGGTGTAATATTTCATATGAATGCATTGATGGAAACTAGCTATTTCCTTACATGAGGAGGTAATTCCACATGATTCACGTTATTATTCATAACTTGATCTGGCTGATCAAGTACTATTGTAAGGTTTTAAGAGCCAATTCCCATCACATTTTCCATGTCATTTGATAAATATTCACATTCCCTATCATATTTATGAATGGAACTTGTTTTTCTATTTCTGGCCAATAACTATTAATATAATGTGCAATTAAGGGGCTAGAATACGTAGCTAATAAGTGTAAATGTAAACTTTGAACATAAAATGATAAAAATGTAATGTAAAATTAAAAAATTTATTGTTGTTCCCTAGGTTTTAATATAGGTTAGCCATGATCTATTTCAAAAATTATATTCTTATGGTATCTTTTTTTCCTTTTATAATGGTTTATAACAAAAAAAATATTCCCATGGTCTCTATTTTTGTTCCTCTAATAATGGTTTATAATGAGCTTATGAATTTACCAAATCATATCCCCCATCAGTGTCAAACTGGGTGCACAATAAGGCTCATTGTCCTCTAATAGGATACCCTGATCAAGGATTGGATCACTTGTGGGAGGTTTTACTCCTAGTTATATGAGTTCTAAAACCATGCCCACTAATAATATCCATACATGGATGTGTTTTCACGATAAACCACTTACTCTATATGAACCAAAATTTATGTATGTTTTATTATACATAGTTTTATCCCTAGTGTTCTTACTGAAGTACATTTCTCATAACCTCCACAAATAAATACCACATCCTCTAATACCAAAAATAGATACCCTATCCATTTACATATATCACTACATGTTTTTAAGCATAATTAATCAAGAAAATAAAATCCAAGTATCGTAAATTCTAGTGTCATGGATGACTACATAATGAATTAAACATCATAAAAGAAACATTTTTTTAAGATCCATATTGAGGTCATAACATATATTGAGCTCATATATCTGTATTGGTTAACGAAGGTATAACTTGATCAAAGGGTAGAGATAAAAATCCATGTAAGGGAATAAAAATAACAATAAAGGTTTATCACATGTGTTTGAATAAATGACATAATGATTTAAAAAGACATAGAACTAGAATGATCACATTGAATCATAACATATATAACATGGGATTATATAAATATTGAATAATAGTAATTTGGAAGAAACATAAAACCAAACATTAGCATGATTCAAGGATCATTGGACATAGAGTAGCACGAGTCAAGGCTAACGCCAATATCATTGTACATGGAGCACAAGTAGAGGCTAACTACCAAGACTGTTTCACATAACATCTCATGAGAGTAAACATTATCCAATGAATTGGATCATTATCCATGAACACCCATATTAATGTGTTAATTAAAATTTTCTCAACATAAATAATCATACATAATCAATCATACATAAACCTAGGGGTACCCATAGAATGTAATGTGTATCATAATCATGTCATATAGAATAATCACTGGTGTATCATAAAAGTGTCCACGAAGGATATGAATTATATCATGAATTGAAAATAATAATTTATAATAGGAATATAGCCTGATAATTAATGTAAAATTTAAATTATATCTTGAAAAAATATTATTTAATAAATGTTATATTTAAAACATTTTAGTGCAGTTTAAGGAAAATATAAATGATCATTTAAAATTTAATATGGAATGATATTTTATATAATAGTAGAAGTGAACCAATGAGGTTTTAAAAATAAAATTATTTCATTTATAAGTATAATGGTTTCTTAAAAAATATTATTTAGTGCAATTTAAATGAGGTAAGATATTGGGAAGTTCCCTATAAATGACCTTTCTTTTTTTGAAGAAATGTGATGGGGACTAGTGAAAAAAATATGTATATCCCAAAAAGAGGATAATGAATAGGACATGATACATGAGTATTTAAAATATATAAAAAATGACAAATATTTACATAATAATAAAGGATAAAATCATTTGGGTAAAAGAATGATAGAGCAACCCAAATGAATAATAGAGATTCGGGTAGGATCTCGTACCTTAAGTTTGACGGTGTTCTTCAATTGATCTTAATGATCTATAGAATCAAATTAAGTTAATTAATTAATCATTATATAACCTGTTATAAAATTAATTAATTTATTATTACCATATTATGGTCATTCATCTCCATTTTGATGGGTTAATAGGTTAAATTTCATTGTTTGGGAGAATTTGTTTCCTTGGTTTTCAAGAAATGTTTACTTATATACTTGTACAGATAATCATGTAAGATGAGGATGATTTCATAGAATTGATGTTATATGTTATTAGATAACATCTTGAATAGTAAATTATTATATAATTCCATTGGTTATTTGGAGTGAGTATGAATCATTGTATAAAACATTAATGATAACTTTTTGGGTTAATCCGTGGGTTTTTTATCCCAAAGATATCATTGGGCTTTATAAATTAGCCCCATTTTTACAAAATGATTCAAAAAAATTAGAAAATATATATTAAAAAACAATAATATATTTCAATAATAAAAATGGTTTCATTTCCATAATTGTAGATGGTAATAGAAATCGAAAACATGCCGTCCTTGAATGTAATAAATAACCACATTTTAGATGGTTTTTCCATTTATAGTATAAAATAAGGGGAAAGGAGAGAAAATGATAAAATATTACATTATAATATCATAATTACATTACATTTATGTTACTAGAGTTATCATACCATTTGTATTACGAGAGGTGCTCATATAAAATAATACAAAGGAAATTGAAAATAAATTGGAAGAAACCGGAAGAGGGTTTTACCTCTTGATTCCTTCCTCTTGAAAACCACCACAGGAGAGTGTTTTTGGACTTCTGATGGGACCAATAGATCATGTATGTGGAGAGGTGATTGGGGAGAGATTTTAAAATAAATTTTACAAGGCATAAGGCAAGACAGGTGTGATGAGAATAGGTTATGAGGGGTGGATTTATAGTGGATGAGAGGGGAGTTTTTCAATATTTAATTCATTAGTTTATTATTATTGTCAAGATAATAAATATTTCGGATTACTAAGACTATAAATAATAATTAGATCATGTGATATCAATCTGATGGTTCTTAAATCAGACATGACATAATAAATAGTGCATTTAACTTATAATGTACGTATATTGTAAATTACGGTATATCACTATTTAGAAAGAATTCAAGTACATTAGAAAATTATAAAAAAATCAACCTAAACATTTTTTTATGTGTAGAATACAAAATTGAACACTATTTTATGAAATTAGTTTCAAAATTTGAGAAATTCTCTTTAATTAAATGCAAAATTTACTTGAATAAAATACACATTAAAATTAGAACTACTTTTCTGACACTTTGAAAATTTAATTACGTTCTCGTTTAATTATATTATATTAATAATACCTGAAAATATTAATTTATGAATACATTTTATTACAATAAGATTATTATTATATAATTAAATTAATAATATATTTGTAACTAAATATACATGGCTTACAAATATACCAAATAACATAATTTTTTTGAAATATGTATTTACAAATAACATGATATATTTATACCATATTGACACTTATAATATAGAAAAAAATTATTTATACCTTCATTGGTGAGGTTACAATTTCATTGGTTGATTTACTATTCTTCAGGTTCACATTAATATTCCAAAGGTTAAGTGACCATTTCATTGATATGAGTTTCCTAACATCTAGATAGACCTTTTATTTCACTCATTCTTTATTTAGACAGATTTTATAGTAATCTATATGAAATATAATGTGATTATAATATGATTCATAATTACAATAAGATAATTCTTGTGATTAAACATAAGTCATCAAAAAAGTTTTATACTATATTTTGGGAGATGAAAAAATTAAATATTCCCAACGTGGTGTTATTCTCATTAGGAATTAAAATATGAGTGTAGATAATCGTGGAGATTAATAAAGCATCAAATTAAGATCCATGATGCAAGTGGAGTCTCATGACGCATAGTGATAAAAAGACATATACTTAGTAGTGAACAATGTAGAATCACACTATCATGTGTTCTTAAATTCCTACTTCTATTTTATAATATAGTGTGATTAGTGAGATTAAAAACCATGATATTGAATATGTTAATAAAAACATTGGAATAAGATACATTTTTCTCAACTGATCAGTGAAAATGGTAAATTTTTTAATTAGGTAACACTGTAATTCTACTTTATCAAGGCATCATTTGTATTAAAGAGTGGTACTAGAGGCCAAAGTTTAATCCTTATATGTTATGATATATATTCGTTCGAGTTATTGGAATCATTGATTAAGTGATAAAGAATCCATTTTTTAGAGGAACTAGTCATCTGGAACGGTAGGAGTGAATGATCTTATTCAGATATTATTATGTTAAAGAGGTTTTGGACAACATTTATTGATATAATAATCTAGTTAATCATAGTGAAATAATTAATTATGCATGTGTAGTTAATATCATGAGTAAAAAATTATTCAATGAGGTATTTAATAAACAACACGTTGTTCTACATAATTCATGATGTTGAATACCATGGTTTTTTATCATTGAAATTAAAGCTTAAGTAGACAAAGGAATAATTCTCAATATATGGTATATAATACCTTAGTAAAAAACCATGAAGAAAAAAAATAATAATAATAATAAAATGATGATAAAATTTAAAATCAATGTGATAAATTTTTTATTCATTGATAAATCTGAATATCACACTATATTATATGATTATTAAAAATACGAAATTAAAACCCCCTTGTAAGTAGGAGAGAATGATAATGTATGGGATAATAATGTATTTAAATTACTTCATTAATTAGTTTGATGTCTAATTAGTACTAAAGATTTTATAGAACCCTTATATGAGAATGTGGATCAATAAGAAATCATTCATCAAGTGGACCTACCATTCATTGAAGATGGTTATGGAGAAAATATATTGGAAATATAATTCAAACCAAAAAATTTCATATTTTTAAGTGAATATTAACTACATAAATAAATTATTCATACCATAATCTTAACGGTCTAGCGCCTTTGGAAAATTGGACACTTAATAAATTTTTTATAAAATATCTACAACATCTCTCACTAAGTTCTATATAACGACAACCCTTTATAAAAATATAATACTTTGTAGTTTTCACTATAAAATATGGAAGGGAAACATGCTAAAGGATTAGATGAGATCCTCAATAATGGTAAATAAGGGATATATCAATGATCAGTTGATAATAACATGAACATAAGTGTGTGATAACATGCTTGTAACATTTGAAAATCATACCCTGGATAACATATAACGTAATCCTGAGTGACGACATAAATCGTGGTAGTTCATATGACATTAGCAACAAAGTAATCAATGATATTGAGCCATGATATTGTAACCTTGTTTTATGATAGATGATTGTTTCATAAGCATGAGCATATATATAAATTACCTTGTTATTGAATTCTTATTTCTAATGCTATCATTTTCTAAATTTTTCACTCACAAAATAATCATAGTAGTCAAAGTTAACTTATAAATACTATCATATTAGATGATGTCCCATAATGAACTTGTTTCACTGACAATTAATCTACTATTTAACTTTAGATACATCAATCACTACACAATGTATTAGAGGGAGATATAGGCCTCTCACATCAATGGATATAAAGTAAACACCATCATTGCTTATAATGTTATTATTGTCTTTGGTTACATCATAACTACCTTCCATGGTTATAACCCAACCATTACTATTTATTTTAATATAGACACCTTTATTTGTTATAATGTAACCACCATACCATAATGATAATTATACATATGTGTGAAACAATATCATATAAAATCCATCATCTTATCATATCATAACCCATGAAAAGAAAATGTGTTTCATATATATTTCATCCATTTATCATACCAAAATATTTAGAAAATAAATGGGTATCAAAAAAATATCATCAAAAAAACATTAAACATTGACAGAAAGAGTAATTATGGTATAATTTGACCATTTTAATAGTTAATAATAATTAACATTAAAGGATTTTATCATGTATAAAAATTCCCTTAAAATTTCTCTGAAATATTTCTTCAGAAAAATAACCATTAAATTTTAAAATTAAATATTAATATTTCAAAAATATCATTGAAAACTGTTTATTTAAAAATATCATTTGAAACTTGTATATTATTCTTAAAAACATTGATCTGTCTTGATGATATAAAATTCCATTTGATCCATATGAGTTAATAAACAATATTCCTTACCCTTTTTTATATAAATTCAAAAATAAAATATTTGTAAAATTAAAAGAATACTCCCCAAAAATTTTTTATAAAAATTTAGTAATGGGTAAAAATGAATTATTCAATCATAATATAATTTTATAAACCTTCCTTACAATATTTTTAGAAAACACGTATATGGAAGAATTTTGTTTTGGCTGAACAGATAAATAAATTTAATTTACCTTAAAATCAAATTTTCAATCCACTAAGTACAAAAAATGATGAAAATGATATTAAATATTTTATTATATCGAAATAACCATAAAATTAATGAGTTTATTGATATATAGAGCATTCTATTTTATCATCCTAAACTAAATCATAAACTATCTCAATAAATATTGTGTTTATATCATAAAATCCATTCTGCTTTGGTAACGGATGAAACAAAAGCCTCATTAAATAAAAAAACATATATAGAAATGTAAATATAAATAAATTTCTAAATAATCAACATAAAATACAACAATGGGTATCATATACACCATATTAAAGAATAATGTAATGAATATGGCCTCTCTCTCATGGAAATAAAAGTGAGATGAAAATACATTACCTTAGGCCTGACATTCATTGTACGAATCAAAACCGCATTTATAATAAATTTATGTTTAATAAAAATATGTAAAAAATAATAAATAATATATATAATTCCTTATATTAATTACTCATACCATTTTGTCACAAATTTTTAACATAACCTTATTAAAATCACTGTTCTAGGTGATATTTTCTACGTATTTCATGAATGATATGGTTTGATCATTTTTGTCCATATATTTTTAGCATGGTAAGATAATTTAAATAAATATAATGTTGATATAAATATCATATATTTTAATTTTATGAAGTTTTATATTAAATCATATAATATATATATTATAAAATTAATTACACCATTCATGGAGTTGGTAGGTTGTATATACGCATGAATGTTGTTTTCATTTTTTTGATAGATGGAATAAAATCATGGTAATTAATAAATAACCTTTATAAAATTATTATTTCATATTATATATCATATATATTCATTGAATCCATCATTATTGTTCATTATGTAAAATATAAACTAAAAAAATTACATGTCATTGTGGAGGTAATAGTCCATATGTACGCATGATCGATGTTATAACTTCCCAACGGTTTGGAAGGTGATACGGTAAGTATGTTATTATAATTAATAAATTATAACTGTTTTATAAGATTCATATATAAACACTAAAAATATTTTAATACCCATCTATAAAATATATCGACCATTTGAATTTTATTAATACAAGGAGATGGTATGTTGTTTGTATGCATCAGTGATATTTCCACATCCCATCTGATGAAAAATTGGTCAAAAAATGAGTTTTCATAATAATAATAACATTTCAGAATATTTATGTAACATAATTTTTTATATTATAATGAATATAACTTATTTATAATTGGTAAAATAATACATTAAAATATAGTGATCGGTTAAGGTGATTACTTGTTCATTTAAATTACTCCTTTAGATATCTTCCTAAGGACTGTGGGGTAGGAGTTTTGGAATAAGAAAACATCTATAATCAGTCATGGGTAGTGGATAAGAGAAAACATTATATATTTATTGATCTATAATGCTTAATTATTTTTGTTGACGAGGAAGTTGGGTTCCCCTTAATAATTGACAGGAGGGGACCAATTAGAATTTCATAAAAAAAATAAAATATATTAAACTAATTCTCAATCCAATTACTTCAAAATAGATCGTAAATTGGAAATGGGTGAAATTTTAGACATTATATTATCCTCATTGTCTAATTTAAATATTTTTAATATTTTTAATCAATTTAATAAAATATAATTTTCTTAAAATGTCATTATTTCGAATTTAGACACTATTTATTGAATTTGACATAATATAAAAAAAGAATTAATTTGGAAATCCTGTGGAAATATTTAAAACAATAAACCTATTTCATTTTAATATTAATATTTTAGGGAAAATAATATCTCAGTAAAATTAAATTACATTTATCATATTTAAAATCATTTATTGGATTTTTTACTAATTGTATAAATACTACATTAGTGTCACATAAGAATTTAAAGTCATTAAGAATATTAATTAAAAATAAAAATACATTTATTTCATGAAAATAATATAATTATTATCAAAAAAATCACTTATTTTTTTCTATAAATGTATTTTTTCCTATGTGTACACGTAAGAAATATTCAAAACTAAGAGTGTGTCATTTTTAATATTCTACCATTTAATCTTTATATATGTCATTTTAATGGAAAATTATTCATTAAAACAATAAATTTATAGCCTATGGTGATAATGGTCATATTAACAACAACAAATAATAATTATGATGAATAAATATATACTTCTCCGTTAGTCTTAACCAAGATGAACTCGATTTATCCATTATCATGCAGACAAATTATATCGTGGTTACTATTCATATTGATCAAAAAATTAAAGGGGCATATTTTTAAAATATGAACATACATATTTAAAACATTGAATAATATTATCATATTAATTTTTTAAATGTGGTATAAATTAATTTTAAAACAAGAACGCAACATGTAATGAAACTCATTTAATAAAAATGTATTTTAAGCATAAAACACGGTTCATTCATATAAAATGCATAAAAAATAATAAATAAATAATAAAAATTTAAATATGTTAATTTAATTAATACTATTCACCAATAGTGAATAATTTAATTTATTTTGTTAAAAAACATCGCCCACGTAAAAAGATCTTTTTTCCCAAATTGTGCCTATTTATGTATAATTTTATATACAAAATACAATCATAAAAGTTAATCAAGTGAACTAAATTGTATTACATAAAATAATATATTAATATTTTTATTTTTGAAATATTTTTAAACAAAATGTTACATTCTGCATATTTGAAAAAATATATAGTTTTAATAAAAAATCTATTTTCACTATTCACAAGAAAATTAATCATTTTAAGGAAATCCGAGAAATTAACAAAAAAATTAAATGAGAATTTAAAAAAATTAGTTATATGAAATAATCTCGTTAAAAATTTTAAAATATAAATATAATACTTCCTAGAAAATTTGAGAAATTATTTTGAAAGATATTTTTTAAGCATAAAATAACTTTGCTAAAAATTAAATTCTTGATTACTATGAATTAATCAAATAATTTATATTTATAAATATATATTTTTATATATCATAATGCTTTTAATATTATTCATACCATCCAATTTAATGTCTCGGTTATAATAGTCTTATATTAATATTTTTATAGCATACCACAGTTTTTTTAAACAACAAGTTTTGTGTTACAAAATCTAGCACAAAAAATATATTTATTAGAAAAAATAGTCATAAAATCTAATGGTTTTACAATGAAACAACCTTAAATTATTTTCTACCCCAATATTTTTCTCTCTAATATAAATAAAATAGGATATCATTGTTTCATTACGACCTAAGGTTCCCTTTTAAGTTCTTGGAATTTGTGATTTCTCCAATAACCATTCACCAAGAGAGTAGTCTAGTTCCATAAATGTTTATCTCTATGATCCAATATTTATAAAAAAACATCATTATATATATATTGATCAAGTGTTTTGATCATTTATTTTATCAAAATTGATGGATTGACTATATAATTCCTCTGGATTGTTACATGGTACATATATTGAATTTATGTGTGGTTCAATGTATGTTCCAAGTGACAAGATGACATCCCCACTCGATAACGAATATCCAAATGAAAAAATATAACTATGGATCAACTCCCTATTATTTATAATTCTTATAACCTTATCTGATTGATAAATGTTATGAAAGACAACTCACTATAATCAAACCCTAGGTCACATTGATTATTGTCTACATGCCATTTCAATTTAATTTTATATTCCATGATTTTATGAGGAATGGATTGGACTTTCCATATCATTTCCTCATCTAGCTCATAACCCAATATCATTATTTCTCTAATATCACCCTTTTGTTACTCTTTTATGAGTTTCCACATCATCTCTTATTCTAGGAAATGAATATTCAAGATTAATTCATTTGTATCTTGATCACTAAAATTAACTTTTGACGAATCATAATATCCATAATCCATTTCGTACAGCTCAAAAATATTTACCAAAACAAAAAATTTAATAAATAAGTGTCAAATAAAATCCAAGGATCATCTTAATACATTATATAAAAAGTTATCCAAGATATTTTTTCATAATATTTATTAATAAAATACAATCCAAAAAACTAAAATTTTATCAACTCATATCCTCCCCTGATCAACATAACAATTTCATTTAAATAATTTTAACCACTCGTAATGTCTCATAAAAAATGATTATACCCTAATAATTTCAAAAAATGATGTCTTAATAAAATCATATATCTTCCAAGAGATAATTCACCTTTTATTCCATAAATAATATCATTTCACAACCATAAATATTTATATTAGATGTTTGAGTTCATCCTTGCACTAATATATAATCATATGTTGATTCGAAATATAAAATTTTATTCATTTATTTTTTAAATTATGTAAAGAGATATAATCAATGTTCATAAAGACACAAAATATTATCAAAGGATAAAAAATAAGATTTTCATAGGGCGTGTTCATATAAACTTCATCATGAAATATCCATGCATGGAGTAGTGGATAAATATTTCTTACATATCATGATTTACATCAATTGTTATGATTTCATAAGATTTAAATTTTTCTAATGCCTAAAAAGGTTATTTTTTCTTATTATTCTCATTAAACCATTAATTATGGAATTGATTCAAATAAGCCCCAAACTCCATGCATTTGTCATAGTAGACTATCAGTGTTGTAATCTATGGGGAGTTATCTATTTCTACTTAATATCCATTATTCTTCCCATCACAGTAGAATTCAATTGTTTGATCACCTTCTTTTCCATACATGATAAATTTAATATTTCCCTTTATACAATTTTTTCCATGTCACAATTCACACATTGAGCATAAAGGAATGATCATATACTTCTCTCCATGGTTTGTTAGAATATCCCTTTAATTCTCTATTTATTTTGTTTTTAAAACCACAATATTAATGTGTAACTCCAATTTCCATATACATATTAATGTAACATAAAATGATTTATTGGGGGAGGGTTAATGACTTAAAAAAACAAAAATATTAAAAATTAATTTGATAAAAACTAAATAAAACAAACAACGATTAAAAATAAATTCATGTAAAACAATATAAATTATAAATAAATAATAAATTAACTTATAAAAAATAATTAATAATTTAATTAAATTTAATAAAACATTAATTATGTTATACTAATAAATTATAATTTTTTAATTAAAATTTAATATAGAATAGTAATAAGTTAAAAAATTAAATTTATAATAATAATTTATTTCTAACTTAAATAAACTAATCAATATAACATAAATAAGTAAATAATTTAATTTATAAATAATAACAAACTTTTAATTTAACATTAATAAATCTAATTAATAAAAAATGATAACATTATAAATACTTCTTTCAGGACTTTATATAAACTAATAACTTTAAATATTTATTTGATTCCTTTTCATTTTTTTATATTTTGTTTGTGAGGTTTCTTGTACAGGATTATATGGGAAGTGATTTTCCCTCCATATTCACTTAGCTAACTCAACGAGATTTAGTTACGTGAGAAAAATTAGTGTGAAGTGCCTGTCACAAAAAAACACATGTGGGCGGTGCACAACTAAGGGATTTCAGATGTTGGTTGCATTGGTCGGTGAGAAGCAGCAGATGACGGAGGATACAAAGTAGAGAAAGTAGCAGAATAATGGGGGCACAGACTGGGAGATACATTCACTCCGAGTAGCGATACTTTGGGTAGATTCGAGAGCATCTCTCTCATTAAGAGTCAGAGTTGAGGAGAGGAGACCAGAGGGCAACTCTAGAACCACTTCATGGAGTTGGAGGAGGCTAGCAATAGTAGTTGTTCATGCTAGAAGTGGGAGTTTACATCCTCTGTTTTCTTTTAAATTCTTCTACTTTTTAATTGAATTATTCTAGTATACATAATAGAGATGATGTCTAGCTAAATCTCAAGTTCGTGGATTTATTGATGTTCCGCTAGTTACCAGTAAATTCTCATTTCACTTTATCATTTTACTGTAATTCAGTATTGATTGGTGAGAATAATAATAAATTCATTAGATTGTATTGTTCCAGTAAATTTTAATCTCAAAACATCACAGTAAGTTGGAAAGATTGATTTTGGAATCAATTTTCAAAAGAATAATAGATACAGAAGACTTCAAGACTCACGGTGAGTTTTTCTTATTGTTAATTTTTAAAAAAGTACACAGTTGATTAATTTCGGAGTGGTGAACTCTTAAATTAGTTGGCTTGTGTGACTTGACTTCTGGTGAGGGGGTTGAGTCGTACTCTTTTTAGTGGTACTTATTAGTAACCTATAAGTGAATTGAAACATCTTCAAAACTAGCGAAATGGATATTACTCCTCGAGCTTTTTAATAGATTGTACATTTTATCAGTGTTGTTTTTCTCTAATATTTAACATTTTACAACTATATCTAGCTTTAATTTATCTCTTAAACATGTTTTCCAATGTTATATCACTCTACTACTTAATATATATATATATATATAAAGTTAAAATTATAAAAACCACCCCTCTTCTAAAAAAGTGGAGTTTTCCAAGTTTCTAGTTGAATAGTGGTAAAAATAGCCTTCCCTGTGGATCCGACCCTACTTGTCACATATATAGTAGTTTGTAGGAATATAAATTATTAACTTTGAATGACTCCAACCATGATTCAGGTCAATTTTTTGGCACCATTTCCAGGGAAGGCATGAGCCATTTCTTAAAAAATACATTTAAAAAAACATTTATAAAAATCATTCAAAAAATGAAAAAAATAGAAAACTGTAAAAAAATTGATACTTATCATTCTAATAAGTTATTGTTGATACTTTATAATATAGTTTACATGATCATAAGAAACTATGTTGTTAGATTAGATCCACTAAACCATTAAATTGATAAACATCACTGCTCTAAGAAATAAGAACAAAATTGAAGTGGAAAACGTAGATAATAGAGTTCCTGGGCCTTATAACATTCAAAATAACCATCCATAACTCTTATATGAACATGAAAGCCCCAAGATGAGGGAGGTACAACTCCGAAACATTTCATGCAACCCATCATCCATCAAATTAGGTCCTATGGCCAGAAATTATGAGCTAAAATAATCTCACTTATCACTATCGCATGCATTCAATGGGCACTCTAATGAGGACTATTTAGCCTTCATTAGCGATTTCTACAACACAATGTAGAAACTTCCTTTTTTAGGACTCAATGAAAATGAGCTAAGGATGAGAGTTTGTCCCTTTTTCCTTAAAAATAATTCAAGGAATTGGTTTTTTTTGTTCAGATGAAAACATCTTTGAGAATTGGGATCAAGTTTTCAACTCCTTTATTATGAAATTTTATCCTCAAAGATTAAAAGGAGAACTTAAAACTAAGATAACTAGTTTTTACCAAGAGTATGGAGAATATTTTCATGAATTTTGGGATAGATTTATGGGCCTGCTTAGGCATTTTCCTCATCATCAACTCCGATCTCATCTCCTCATGGATACTTTCTATGAAGAGTTTTCCTCCTCTGGACAGAATATATTGGATCAAGTTGTTGGGGGTAGTTACAATGATAAAACAGATGATGAGTTGAGGAAAAATTTTAACAATCTGGCCCTTAATTCTCAACATAAAAATTCAAGAAGAAATAGAGTGAATTGTAGTGAAAACACCGTTTCAATGAATGATTTTCAAGCTCAACTAGCCGAAATCACCAACCGACTTCAAACATTAATGAACCAGAATTCATAAAAAATTGTAAATCAAATGGAAAATCAGAATCAGTACCAGTCACTAAGGCAATAGTCCACTCAATGTGGTATGTTTGGGCACTCTGGAAATTTTTTTCCTAATGTTGATTTAAATTCCCAACACATTGAAACCTTAAACTTTATTAATTATGGTCCTAGGATGCCTCAAAAAGAAGATTAATTCTCAAAAAATTTCAATCAAGGATATAAGAACCATCCAAATCTATCATGGATGGATCAATGAATTATTATGCAACAAACTGCCCCTAATTATCAGAACCAACCAAGACCAAACATTCAAAATCAACAAAGGGGGGAGTCTTCAAACACTCAAAGAAATAATGACAATCAAATGTCTTTTAAACTGGATCAAATCTTGAATAAAATTAATTCACAAGAGGAAAAGTACATTGCTCAATTTAATAAACATCAAAATCAATATGAGTCAGAAAAAATGAAAAATTATTTGAGAATGTTGAATATAGAAACAAATCTAGGACAATTAGCTAGATATTTTACTTCCAGGGATAAAGGTAGGTTGACTAGTACAACATAAATTATCCCTAGAATATCATGGCTGTTGTAACTAGGTATGGATTGAATACTCAGGCTGATTTTATGAAAAATGT
This sequence comes from Viscum album, assembly GCA_963277665.1. Taxonomy (NCBI): domain Eukaryota; kingdom Viridiplantae; phylum Streptophyta; class Magnoliopsida; order Santalales; family Viscaceae; genus Viscum; species Viscum album. The sequence goes on along the minus strand of OY728164.1, from coordinate 1,402,107,410 downwards.
AGAAAATTATCAAAATAAAAATCTGCTTCAATGTGATAATAAAAATCTTATTTTCACACTTGTTGGTAATTCATAGAAAAGTAATGAAAATAATCTAAATTTGAATCTGTCATATGAAACTCAAGCTGAAACTTCTTCTTAAAATTAAAAAAATAATGGGAAATAAAAAGTTGAGGAAGAGGTGAGGGATATTCCTACTATTATAAAATTTGTTTCCCCACATATCCCTTTCCCTAGGAAGCAGAAACCTCAATGTAACACCAGGGATTAACATCTTCAGTTCCTTGGTCTCCTTTCTAAACATAAAGTGAACATTCCTTTCATTCAAGATATAATTTAAATCACATATTATCTGAAATCTTGGGATAAAATTCTTTCTTACAAAAAAACACTAAAATAATTTTCTACTTACAGCCTCACTGAAGAGTGAAGTGCTATACATCAAAAGAAAATCCCACCAAAATTGAAAGAACCATGTATCTATGTCATCCCTTTTACACTATCAAACTTTCATCAGATCAACATTCTATGCATTCTAGGTCCTAGCATTAATATGTTCCAATACTCGTTGTTTCGACAGTTGAGGCTGGGTGATCCTCAACCCACCATGGTCATACTACAGTTAGCTAATTGATCATTCAGTTATACTATGGGTCGGGTAGATGATTTACTAGTTGGAGTTGGAAGTTATTTTTTCCTGCTGACCTTCTTGTCTTAGATATGGAATGTGATCAAGAGGTACCTGTCATCTTTGGTAGGCCCTTCTTGGCCACAAATGGTGCTTTTATTGACTTGTCAATGGGTCAGCTGATATACAAAATTGGTGAAAATGTAGAAGAGTTCAATGCTTTTAAAAATATTAAGGAACCAACTTATTCTGAAAACTGCTAAAAAATATTTTTTTATGATGTTGAATGTTCTTATAAAAATAAAGATGAACAAATTGAATAAAATTAAAACCAATTGTCTATTGAATATGTTAATCGGGATACTAAAAATTCTACTATAACAACCAATCTGGAATACTTCCAAATCTGCACAACTGTCCAGTTTATGTTGTAAGAGAGTACTCTATTTCTGAACTTAGGAGATTTTTGAGTGAATTTGAGGGTGTTTCTTTTAGCACCAACACTTATAAGAACTTTGATTTTGATGAGGGAGAACATAGAAGACAACTTGATGATTATTCATCCATTGAGAAGTTGAGTTCTGATATGGAAGGTCTAGACAACATACTGCCCACCTTGGTCAGTAGGACAGTTATCATCGAATCTAATCATGAAATTGAAAAAAAATTATCATTTAATACTCCTTACATGAAATATGTGGAAGATATTGGACCTCCCAGACCTAAGAGTCTTCCTTCGAGTGTAGAACCACCCACTCTTGAACTAAATCCTATCCTTTTCCATCTTAAATATTCGTTTATAGGTGAGAACTCCACTTTCCCTATAATAATTTCTTCTGTACTTTATGAAAACCAAGAGGAAAGATTGTTGAATTTTTTAAAGAAGATTAAATCGTCCATAGGATGGAAAATAGCTGATATCAAGGGTATTAGTCCCTCATTTTGTATACACAAGACTTCTATGGAGCCTGAACATAACCCTAGGGTAGAGTGTCAAAGAATATTAAATCCAAATAAGAAAGAATTTGTGAGAGTGGGAGTGATAAAATTGTTGGACACTAGAATGATTTATCCCATTTCTGATACTACATGGGTAAGCCCTATCCAGGTTTTCCCCATGAAGGGAGGTTTCACTATAGTTAAAAATGAAAATAATGAAGAAGTCCATGTTAGGAAAACCACAAAATGGAGAGTCTGTATTGATTATAGGAAGCTGAATGCGTCCACTAGGAATGACCATTTTACAAAGACCTTCTTTGATCAGATTCTATAGAGGCTTGCTGGAAATGAATTTTTCTATTTTCTGGATGTGTATTCTAGTTACAACCAGATTCTTGTTGATCTAGAGGGTCAAGAGAATACCACTTTCATATACCCCATTGGAACATTTTCTTACCGGTAGATTCCCTTTGGGATGTGTGGATCTCCATCCAACTTTCAAAGGTGTATGATGGATATCTTTTCAGATATGATTGAGAGAATTATTGAGGTTTTCATGGATGACTTTTCCATTGTGTGTAGTACTTTTAATACATGTCTTGGAAATCTTGAATTAGTCTTAGAGAGATGCATTGAAGCCAACCATGATCTTAATTGAGAGAAATGTCAGTTCATGGTTACAGAAGGTATTGTTCTTGGTCATAAAGTGTCTAAGAGAGGTTTGGAAGTTGATACTTCTAATATTGATGTCATTAAAATATTTCCACCTCCTGTTAATGTCAAGGGTGTTAGAAGTTTTCTAGGGAATGCCAGTTTTTACCAGAGATTCATAAATGATTTTTCTAAAATAACTAACCACTTGTGTTCTTTACTGGTCAAGGATGATGTTTCCGACGCTTTTACACTGGGGCGCACGCACGTGTTCTTCACGCATGCGAGGACGGGCGGTTTTTTCCCCGCATTCCCGCTTTCCAAAGGCGGGCGACATCGATTCCTTATTCAGGGATGTCTGCTCCTTGATCGAAACCGGGATGATGGGATGTTGGTTCTTCCTTCGTGGATTCCTCCTCGGAGCTCATCACCTAGTCCAGGTCTCCCTTATATATTAAACACGAGTTCTTGAAGCTCTTTCCTGGTGCCATATCTGCATAGACGCCAGTTAATTACGCTACTTCCGTCGAGACGCACTAAGGGGTCTTGTCGGGGAAGCAACCTTCGGTGAGGAGAATGGTCGCGTTGGGGTGTCGTTGGAATGTCTTGACATTGGGGATTGGATTGTCTCTCTTATTTCCCTTATCACAGGGATTCTCGAGGGTGAAGAAGCCCGAGGAATCCCACATCGAACTTGAGGAATGTATACCATCTGAGGTTTTCCTCAGCTTCCCATGTTTAACACGGGGTTTGTCGCGAGTTTAACATCTTGTGGAGACGGATCAGATTGATTGAATCACTAATAGTGGATCAGATTGAAGGACCCCCTAGGGGGAACAACGATGTTGGGGCTAGCACGTGGGCTGCTTCCTAGATACCATGGAGTGGGATGGGGTGGCAGGATCTCATTGGGATGTGGCGGCCCGTGTAAGGATCATAACGGATGATGAAGTGTCTGGATTCAACCTTGTGGAGGATTCCTACGTATCCCCATGGTAGGGAATCAAAGTCCTCATAGTTTGGTGATACGGTGGGACACCTGAAGAGGAGACCTATGAGAATGGACGCATGGAGTGGAGCTTGGAAGAAGTTAGATCTTCGGGCTTGGGCATGAGCTTCCCAAGGCACGTGGGCTTGAGGGGGAATGTCAGGATGAGAGGTGGGTGTGAGTCATTGGGCTTATGCTTTGAGATGGCCCAAGAGGGAGAATACAGTTTAACGTCATCTGGGACGAGGGCATACAGTTTAACGTCATGCGGGAAGCGATATAGTTTAACGTCATGCGAGGCGAGAGCATACAGTTTAACGTCTTGCGGGACGAGGAATCTCGGGATTATGCTTTGAGGTGGCCTAGAGTTGATATGGGGATTATGCTCTGAGGAGGCCTATGGTGGTCGGGGAACCGACGTGGAGAGATCAGAACAACTGGGTGGTGGGATTGATCCTCGTGGAGGCTTCCTATGTACCATGCGTTAGCACGGATCAAAGTCCACGTAGTTTGCTGGTATGGGACTTACGCTATGAGGCAGCCCATAAGAGGATGTCATGGTCTATGTATTCTCTAAGCCCACGTGATTCATGCTCAGTGTCAGAAACAAGAGGCAGTAGGGGCCAGACAATCACGTCACAAAGGGTGCGTCCGTGGGAAACGGAAAGGGGATTATGTGTTTAGCGGCCCAAAGAGGAAACAGGGGCTTACACGTGGTTAGCGGCCCTGGGTGTCGGGGTATACTCCAGGGTGGAGGCCCATGGTGCGACAAAACACAGTGGTAAAGGGACTCCACTGGCCTTGGAAGGGGGGAAGTACGGAGGTGCATGGGTGAAACCTTCCGTAAGGGATGCTAGGGGCTTACGCTCTGAGGCAGCCCTTCCCCCGTGGACAAACGCCACTCTGACAAGGAGGATCTGATTCCATGCGAGGAAGATTCCATTCATGTGGAGACTAAAGGTGTAAAAAATGTCTGAGATGCGGGGACCCTACATGAGAAGCATGGGGTCGGACCACAGTTTAACGTCATGTGTTAAGGACGAGGTGCTTATCATTTTAACGTCCTACAGCTGGGACGAGGTGGGTTCTCTCCACACCCCTAGGGCTTACATGCCCAATTCCCTCTACCCCTTGTGGGAGGGAAGGCATCGGCAAGGCCATAATTAAGGGGTGTCGAAGGGCGAACCATTGAGGGGTCCACGTTAGACTGGCTATGCGAAGAAGCAATAGCCATTAGCGTGCCTATGTGGATAAGAATAAGGCAAAGCAATGCAATAGGAAACACCACCCAAAGTAACCTGAGGTTACTTTGTACGATCCCGAAATGCCGTATAGGAAAACAACGCATGGTGCGCATGCCCGGTAGGAGAGACATCAGGTGCCGGCATGGAAAGGCAGCCAAGGTGTGTCAAGGTAAAGGGGTCCTTGGTGTTGCGCGCAAAAAAGATGGTTTGAGCACAAAACACTGGGATGGCGCGCAAGCTAGAGGATTGTACAGATAGGTGATTGCACGAAAGGTATTGTGCGCATAGAAGGGGATTGCGCGCAAGGGGAAACGATTGCGCGTAAGGGAAGTACCCGGAGGAGTGGGAAAATTCACTTAAGCCAGTGGAGTTGCGCGCAAAGGCAAACCCCGGGGCAGGGTTGCGTGAAAAGGGGAATTACCAGGAAGTCATATTGCATGCATGGGAGCCATTATAAATTCCACAACCCCAAACCATTTGGGGTCACCTTTTATTTATAGGCATCAGCCGGTGCATAATTTAGGCAGCGCGTGAAATTTTCCACGACGGGAACTGTAGGCGCGCAAAGCTTCACCGCACGGAACCGAGGCATGAAAAATTTTGTGTGTCATCAACTTGATTATGCGAATCTCAGGAATGCTTTGCGTGCACGTCATTATTTCATTCAAGTCCTCCTTTATTTCATGCCCCACTTCTCGGGCCTCTAGATCGGGCCTCTGATTCCGAATATGGCTTTACTTTTCCATTTCGAAACTTCCTCTAGGAGTTACGGAGTTTTTTTCAGCATCTACAAATGCCCCCCCTCCGAATTGGATCGGCGAGAGGTCGCAACGGTCAGATTCCAAGGGAAACGCTGAAACCCCGTAGTAGGGCCACACATGGGCACTTAGGGTGCAAACAACCCACGCAGCGTGAAAAATGAAGGGTCGGCACGGAACCCTAGCCTCGCCTAAAAAAGGGCCGCTGGGTCACAAATATGTACTCTAGCTTTTCCAAGCGATAGGCTTATCACTCTCGTGCATGAAATTGCTCCCACAGCTGCTCGTGGAAACGATCTGGCAGCATGGATTTCCTTCCAAATTTTGTCCGTCCTTGCGTGCCGACTCAGGATATTCCGCGCCTAGTGCACCGATTGTGCACCCATCTCCCAGATTTCGCGCCACCACTTCAGATTTCATGCAACACTCTTCGATTCCGCGCACTACATCCTAGTCTCGTGCAACTCTTGAGATATTCAAGATGGCCGCAAACCGAGTTGATGAGGGGTAAGCCACCTCTCATAGGACCGAAATGGCGGCGAACGAGGAGGTTTATGTCACCATGGTGATCGTTTCAAATAACCTGACCTTGTTTAATATGCTGACTCCAGCCTAGAAGGCGTATCCCCTGTCTGACAACCTCCGACTCTGGAATTTTGGCATTCTGGAGGAGGTTCCCCTCCCGTGTTTCAAGGTGGACACACCGCAGTCATGGGTGACCTGGGAGGATGAACATCCTTGCTACAACATCACCAACAATGGTCGTCCTTTCAGGGAAACCAGACATATGGACATATATGTCCTGAACCCGAGGACCAGGACCGTTACCGGGGATGAGCCTGTAGTAGAGATTTCTCCAGCCCTCTACGCGAGAACGTTCCATCATAGCGTCATGAATGACAAGAAGGGATGGATGAAGGATTGGGACTTGTTGTCCAGGGGTAACATCACCAACGAGTAGGCCTGGGCTTTCTGGGTTCGTCATACATGCAACCAGTTCGGGGATGAACTGCAGTATATTGGCCTGTTCAAGGCGGTATGGACGTCGCAGTTCCACTTCCACCGTCAACCTGAGCTCAGGACGGAGCTATTCACCCAGGGGTCTCCTGATACAAACACATTCCACCTTCATCATGGGGAAGTTGGCATCAGTCTCTGGGATGTTCACTGCATCGGAGGTATCCCACTAGGGGGCTACCAATACGACGAGTTTGTTCATCTAAAGAAAACTTGGGAAGACAGGTCACTGACGCCCATGCTGACGTGGCCCTTGCTAGAGCTGGCTAAATAAAGGATAGGGGTCAAGGAATTCTTGAAGGAAATTGCCTACAAGGGCTGGTTCATCCCGTTCTTTGAGAAGGATCCGCCCATCAAGTTGCCGGGTTGGGGTAAACGGTGACCAACTGTGGCTTAGAAGAGTTGGGATGGGTCATACTGGAAAACCCTGGAGGCGGTGCAATACCAATCATGGGGCTATCGTGTCATCGAGGCCCGGGACCCGGTCATCCGGTATGTCAGGTTCCTTGCCACCTTCCTGAGTGGGTGGCTCCTGCCGGTGCGGGAAGCGATGATGGGCGCTCGTCCAACAACACTGGTGATGGCGAGCACCATGGCTTCCAACAAACGGTTCAACTTGGGCGTCCCCGTACTGGCCAAGATGTATGACATCCTGGGATGCATCTCACGTGGGGGGTCGCCTCGGAGAGTATGTGGCCACTTCCAGATCTTCCACGGCTAGGTGGCAGCTCACCTCGGTGGGTACACATTCCCAAATGCCATCCGTCCTCTAGGAAATGGCCTGAGACCGTCCTTGCTGAACATAGAAGGGGTGGCGTTGAAGACGCTCAATGAGGAGGGCGTGAGAATCCACATTGGAAACCACAAAAACAACCACTTCAGCCTGTTCCCCACCCCGGTCGGCCATATGGTGGACAATGGGAGAGGCTCTCTAGAACAACAGGAGTATTTCCAGAGCATTCGAGGCGGGGTGCTCGTGGCTCGGATCGACGGGAAGGTGATCTACGAGCCTTATGTGCCATCCTGATTCTCCAGGCAATTCGGGTGACTCCAACGAATGTCGAAGAATGTATTCACTGCTGTTTGGTAGGAGAAAAATCCCTACGTTGTGCGTCAGATGTGGTTGATGTTTACCACTTTCGGCTCTGGCGACATCATTACTCTTCCTCCCACCGGGGTTGATGCTGGCCTAGAAACTGATTATGCCGAACACTGGACCATCACGTACCCTGAGGGGCTTATACGCAAGCAATTCTGGAAACTCTAGGTTACTCGTGCGGAAATCGGGCAACGGGGGAGAAAGAAAGGTGCTTCTGGAAGGGGGGAACCAAGGGTGCGTTAGGCAGTGAGGCCTGTGTCGGGCGGGACTTCAGCAGTGGGAACATCACACAGCGCCACCGCGACCTCGTTGCCCGTAGTGGGGTCACATGAGGCAGCCAGGGAGCTGCCCCGGAAGAAGATAAGATACCTACCCAAACCTTCCCAAGATGAAATCCTCCCGGCATTGTGGTAGGCCTGGATGACCCTGCGGCAATCGCTGAGCGTTGAAGCCATCTGGCAGAGGATAATGCAAAACAGGATCCACTTACCAGTTGTCGGGCTCGTTCGAGTTACCGACCGGGTAAATTTCCATCGGCGGCATGCTTGTCTGACGGCCATGGAAACATACGTGTGCCAAAGGGGTCGGCGTGCAGATCCACCATTCCTAGTGAATGTGATTCTCGTCCCGGAGCATGTTCTGGAAGTTATGGAACCAGGAGAAGGCAAAAGTGACGAGGAGTCGGAGGGGGAGGATACCGGAGAAGACGAAGGCAAAAGGGGAGATGAAGAAGAAGGAGAACCCAATGGTGAGGGGTCACAGGGGGCAACCTACCAAGGGAGTCTCCGAGAGATCAGCGAGATTGTCGGTACTGATCTTGACATAACTGAGATACTTGGGGTTTGTCTCTATCCTCATTCATTTCCTTTTTTCAACCATTGTCCTTTCTAATTTCCAAACTGTCTCTCTGCCTCACTCCGGAGCGGCTGAGTGTTGGACGGGCGTCCCCACTAGAGGAGTGAGGAGAGGAACCGGTGGGACATGTTGGGGATCCGACATCCATCATTGAAGTGACAAGCGCAGAGGGGTCTCCCATCATGGCGGCTCCTGCAGCGGCCGGAACACTGGAGACCGATGCTCTGGACTTCTGTAAGTCTCACGATTCACTACTACCGCTTGTTATCAAATGATCCCAACTAATTAGTGTATGCCTTATGCAATGATCACAACATTTAAGGCTCGTCAGGCTACGGATAACGGGCCGTCTATGAGGGGACCAATGGAGGGCATACCACCTCATTCAGAACATGCTCCCTACTCTGAGTTGACCCTGGAAATTGGTGAGCAGGGGGAAGCGGACACCAACGGTGCTGTTCTTGAGGCAAGGCCGGAAGCTGATGGAGGCATCGTCACTACTGGGGTGAGAGAGGAAGGTCGCCCGGACGTCGAGGACCCTATTCCTCACGAAGACATCCCTGAGGTAGATCCTGCTGCCAATATGCTTGCTGCCTTCCCTACGTACTGACCCACTGACCCTGAAGAGGTAGATGACTCGTACATAGAGGCATCTGAAGAGAGCCAGATGACTCTGCGCAAAGGGAGGATGTGTATCCAGCGCTTTCTCAGACAGCCCCAGTCGGATTGGCTGAGGCGGATGGGATTACTCCAGAACTAGATGCGCTTCCTATGCACCAGAGGGGCTGACAGTCAGCGCCATCATTTGACGGTCCGTGATTACATAGCCGAGAAGATACGCGAGAGCAGCCGGTGCACCTACGTTGCCCAATGTCGGGAAAGATCGGCGAGCGCCCGAGCATTGCTGAGGGTGGAGTGGGAGTTCTGACACCTTGAAGGGCAAGTGACAGATAAAGAGGCCTTCATTGAAACATGCTCTGAGCTTGTGGAGCAACTGACGGCCCAGCTGGCTGACACGCAGGAACAACTGATGGAGGCGAGTCACCAGATGACCGTACATCGAACCGAGCGGTCACATGCACAATCTAGGATTGGCGAGCTGCGCTCTACGGTGTATGATGAGGATAGGGTCTTCTAGGAGCAAGAAGCAGTCTGGGAGGCTACAAGCAAAAGGGGAGAAACGCTGGAAAGGTCGATTCAGCACGCTGATCCTTAACGGCTTTTTTTTGGCCATCTCATGAACCTCTTGATTGTACTTCTCATCATCCCAATCCAATACATGGCCAAATCCATTCATATGTACCCTTGGTTTAATATGCTCAACCATAATTCTGAAATGAATAACAAATCACCCCTAAGATCTTGTGGGTCACACCCAACTCGAGAAGCAAAGGATACTCATTCTATCATTTCGTCCAACTATGGGGCATTGACCAAGCCTCAGGAATCCGAAATTGGGCCTGGATTTCTATGGAGAAGAACATAGACCAATTGATATATCACCTTCTCAATGTGCTCTGACACACGAGCGGGGCAATGCCGGGAGCATTGAAATCCATCCGAACATAGGGAGATGGAACGGAAAGGTGACTCACACTACCCGAATTCAGAACACTGTGGGGAACGACGATGGAGGTTAACTATTAACCGTGATGGAAACACATCATCCATATCGTGTTGTCATGGAGTGGGGACAATAAATAAGGGCTGACCGCTGACCATGTTCGCAACACGGGGCCTAACTCAAATATCACTGGTCAGTTTCCCGGAACGTTGGCCCAGGAAAGCAGGCGGACTATAGGTCTATCATCCATATTGCTACAATAGGTGAACCAAAGGTCTATTATCCATATTGTGGTAGTAGGTGGACCAAAGTCTATCATCCATACTATTAGGTGGTCCCGTTAAACATGACCAGTCCTCCGGAACGTTGGACCCATAAAGTAGGCGGACCGTAGGTCTATCATCCATACTGTTAGGGGGTCCCATCAGATATGAAAGAGAATGAGTATCTGAATAAAGGGGCAAGCAAAGCGTGGAAGGTGGACTGGTGGTTTGTTCAAATAGATTTCAACACTCCCGAAATTGCACCACCGTGGCGGAGGCACATTAGGCGGACATACCAACCTGATCACGGGTCATCCCAATTTTCAGGAATGGCCTCTCTAGCGAGAGAACTACCGCTTCTCATTATTACGATGGGGAATCTAGAACTTATTCGGGGTACATGTCACGATTACACCACTTCCCATGCAGTCAGGCCGAGGGGCCGACAATAAGGAGGGGCAGGGATTGGTAATCCCTGGGGCTGGACCCATGATGAAATGTCTAGGCATTCCTACGTATCTCATTAGGATGAGAATCAAGCCACACGTAGTTCTTGAATGCACAGTTTAACGTCATGTTGGACGAAACACAGTTTAACATCGTGTGGGAAAAAGGACACATCTCATATGGGGATAGGAAAGGCACGACGATTAACCTGACGTGAATGAGGACATAATCCTGCACCACACCGTATAATCCCACCCGAGAGACCAAGTCGTGGTAAGCCAAGAAAAGGATCTTAGTTTTAGGTATTATAACTCATAACAAAGGAGAAGGTGAATGGGAGAAACATGGTAAATCGGTTGCAAAACCCAACGTGAATGGGGAAAAGCCTGGATTACTATGTGCTACAGGGTACGCTTTTAGTTCGAGAGACCGAACACGAAATGTTAGGCTGGGTCTGCAGGGATGTTCCCAGGCGCTCCTACGTACCTCATAAGGATGAGAATCAAGCCATACCTATTTCATAAAAGGCATCATGGCGTGATATGGCACATGTGTAAGAGAAAAAGGAGTCGTGCAGGTCTAGCCCTCGCACCAAATGAAGCGGCATTTGATATATCGTGTTTGTTCTTGAAGGTAAATGGGTTTTCTTTTGTGGGGCAACTGGCCTAGGGTAGAAATTCCTGGCGTCTCCACAATAATCAAGCCATAACAGGAATTGAAAAGCATTAGGGTAATTGACCAATACCTGGCGTGATGTCCCCCATGGGGAGGTCATCACAATGCAGTGCCATTTTTCATTGTGCGGCCAGAATGATATCATCACAGTTTAAGGTCGCGTGGTAGGACCAACAACACAGTTTAAGGTCATATGGTTTGGACCAACAGCATGGTTTAAGGTCATATGGTTTGGACCAACAGCACAGTTTAAGGTCATAAGGATTGGACCAACAGCATAGTTTAAGGTCGTAAGGCTTGGACCAGGCAACACAGTTTAAGGTTGTAAGGCTTGGGCCATCAACCCAGTTTAAGGTCATATGGTTTGGACCAACAGCATAGTTCAAGGTCATATGGTTTGGACCAACAACACAGTTTAAGGTCGTATGGCTTGGACCTAGCAACACAGTTAAAGGTCGTAAGGCTTGTACCAAGAGTAACATGCATGATGCGATAAAGCATACCTGATGTGGGTGAGGGCATAATCTCATACCATCACCGTGCGCGATTCCGAGAGAGGAGCCTCGGGCCAAAGAGGCCTATGAGGGTTCAGCAATCAAGGGGTAGGAGATGCTAGCTCCCAGCTACACTGGGCCCGAAACGCAATGTCTGGGTGACTCCTCATTCCCCATGGGGAAGAGGGTCAAGCTGTACGCAACCTATAAAGAAGAAACCCAAGCACATACTCTAGCGCTCAGATCGCGAGAGCCCCGAGAGACACTATTACGCAGCTCGGTCTGTCTGATGTGTGGGGGTGTACTAAGGGTCAGAACAAGGAGTGTCGATATTCCACCTTGACACGGTGGGGCGGAACACAATGTGAATCATGCAACCAACATTCAAGGCCCGAGGAAGCCGGTGTGACGACTGAGGATTACTGCAGACCATGTTCGCAACACAACATCATGTCACGTTATCCTATAAGTAGGGACAAACAAATGAGCATCAACCGCTGACCACATTCACATCACGGGATTTGTATCAATTTTTCTCCCAAAACCCTTGGGGGCGTTGGCCCGTGATGGTAGGAGACCCCTTAGGCGTTTTATCCAGGCCGTTCTTGGGGGTCCCTCTTGGTGTGAAGGATGGTGGGGACTGAATGAAGGGGAACACAAATCTTGAAAAGTGGATGAAAAATTGTCTAAGTTGAATCTGACACTCCAGGTCCTAGACCATAGTACTCTGAACACATTATAAGTCCACTGGAGAGGGTCTAAGGGATCAGTCTGAGAGCGGCCAAAAGATGGTGGATTCCCAATGGAAGGGTAGGCCAAAAGACCAAGGAAACAGGTTGATCGTGGGATCTCCTAAGATATGGGGCTAGACCATAAATATAAGTGTTCAGGCGGTCCTACATATCCAATAAAGATGGGAATCTAGACACACATAGTTCTAGAGATGGATTTTAACATCATGTTGGATGAAATAAGGATCTTAGTTTTAGGTCTTAGAAATCAGACCAAGGTGCAGTTTAAAGTCGTGCGAGACCATACTATTTAAGGTCATGCAAGACCACAGGAGGAGAGAGAACTGGGGCTGGGCCCAAGACGAAATGTCTGGGTGTTCCTACGTATCTCATTTGGATGAGAATCAAGACACACATAGTTTTAGAAGCACAGTTTAACATCATGTTAGACGAGATACAGATCTTAGTTTTAGGTCTTAGAACTCGGACCAAGGAGCACAGATGTAGGGAAATGTGTAGTATAAGGTCATGCTGGACTGGGTGCAGTTTAAGGTCAAGCAGGACCATACAGTTTATGGTCATTCAAGACCACAGGAGGCTTAGTCAATGTACTGATTTAGGAACCTGGCGTTGGTGGGAGGATTTACGCACTCACCATCCATAGTCACCAGGGAATACGCGACATTGGGATAGACCATATGGATAATAAAAGGCCCCTCCAATTTGGGATCCAACATGGGTGGTTTCCTACCAGGAATCATTGGCGCTCTAAGAGCCAGCACTAGGTCACCTTGCAGGAAAGAGCAGAGGTGATCCTTCTTATTGAAATCTCGAGCCATCTTGATCTGATGCCTTTCCAAGTTATGTAAAGCGCGAAGCCTACTTTCTTCAAGTGATTCCAATTCGGCTAGACTGATTTCGGAAACTCTATCTGGAACTTGCTGGTCGTAGACCACTGTGCGTAATGAGGGAAAATGCATCTCGATGGGCAGGACGGCCTCAGCTCCATATACCAGGGAATACAGAGTCACCAGGGTGGAGTTATGAGTCATAGTCCTATAAGCCCAGAGGGCGTTGAGGAGCTTTTCTTGAAAAATTTTCATCTTCTGACCAACCATCTTTTGCAAAATGATCGAGAGGGTTTTGTTAAAAGCCTCAATCTATCCATTCTTTTGCGCATGGTGGTGGGAGGTTTGGTTAGAGAGAATATTGTACATAGCGTGCAATTTCTTCATCTCGGCTTCTCGGAAGTCGGTTCGGTTATCTGTGAGGATAGCGTGAGGTACTCCAAACCGATAGATGATATTGGATCTCACGAAGTCAGCGATAGAACATGCCTTGACTTCCCTAAGCAGGATTGCCACTACCCTCTTCGAGAAGAAATCTGTAGCGGTTATGATGAACCAGCACTGGAGGGTCGTCGCTAGCGGGTAAGGCCCTACAACATCCAACCCCCAAACTGCAAGGGACCAAGAATACTTGGTAGTATGGATAGGCTCCAGTGGCTGATGCACAAAGTTATCATGAACTTGGAACACATTACACCTCTTGGCATACTCGATGTAGTCATAGATCACGGAGGGCCAGAAGTATCCTAGCCTTTAAATATGGGGGGACAACTTCGACCCGACTTGGTGGGCGCCACAGGAACTAGCATTCACTTCTTGCATGACCTGTGGGATCTTGACTCCTTGAAGGAAATGGAGGAGAACACCATCAAATCCACACCTTTAAAGGAGCTTCTCAATGATGGGAACACTTTGAAGGGTGAACTGCGGCACACAGAGTCGGATTCGTTCTCGCTCTACTCGGTCTGGTGGAAGATTTTCATGCTGGAGATATTCAACCAAGGGAGTCCTCTAGTCAGGAACTGTCTCGATTACAGCACCTCATGCCCTCGGGGATCCTGACGTAGGGGCACCAATGGTGAGATGGTTCACTCATGGTCCACGATCTCCCTCCGTAATAAGAGGAGAAATGACTCTCTGGTGCGCCACGTGGATGATTACGTCATCTTGTTCGGGCTCAGCAAGTGATGCGGCTAGGCTGGACAAGGCATCTACTTGACTGTTTTGTGACTGGGGAATGTGAACGACCTCTGGCCAGGAAGGGAAAGTAGCCATTAGACAGAGGGTGCACTCTAGCAATGACATGAGTTCTGGCTTTCTGACAGCATATTCACCATTTACATGCTTGATGACTAGCTCAGAGTCCCTTTTAACATACATATGGGGTACATCAATCTCGAGAGCCAACTCAAGGCCAGTAATGAGGTCATGATACTCTGCATCATTGTTAGTGCAGCCTTCTGACAACAGGAATGAATACGACAGAACGACTTGCTTCAGGTTGATAAAGACAATTCCCAGGCCCACTCTGCTAAGCATAGGATCGTTGAGCCTTCTACCAGTGGGGCTCCCGGAGGCACCGTCAAAGTGCATCTTCTAGCATGGGATGGCGTGATAGACTGAGAGGATTGCCTCATCATGAATGCCAAGATCCAGTGGCTGGTCCATGGAGGTCGGGTGGGAAGCTAAGATGTCTGCCAATGCCTGTCCTTGACGGCTTTCTGAGGAATGAACCTGATGTCGAACTGCCAGATGATCACCACCCAGTGCGCCAATCGGCCGATCAACATAGGTCGGTTCAGGATGTATTTCAACGGGTCTACTCGAGAGACCAGCAGCACCTCGTGGTGCTGCATGTAGTGCTACAATTTCTGCATGGCAAATACGAGCGCCAGACAACTCTTCTCGATGGGAGAATATTTAATTTCTGCATCGAGGAGAATGCGGCTGAGGTAGTAGAGTCTATTCTTTTTTCCCTCATTGTTCTTCTGGGTGAGAAGTACATTGAGGGATCGCTCCAGGGTGGTCACGTAAAGGACCAGCGACTTTCCGATAATGGGTGGCATCAATACCAGAGGTTGAAGAAGATACTTCTTGATTTCCTCAAAAGAGATCTGACACTCATCGTCCCATTCATAGGCGACGCCTTTCTTCATTAGCCGAGAAAAAGGCTTTCACTTGTTGGCCAGATTCGCAATGAATCGGCATATATAGGCTAAGTGATCTTGCAGGCCTCTCAGCTCTTGAATATTATTCAGGGGAGGCATCTGACTGATGGCCTTTATCTTCTCTGGGATGATCCCGATGCCTTGATACCTATCAATGAATCCACGAAAATTTCTGGAGGTGACCCCGAAGGCACACTTCAATAGGTTCATCATCAAGTGGCGAGAACGGAGGAAGACGAACACTTTCTCAAGGTCATTGAGATGGTCCTGTAGCTGATGAGATTTAACCACCAGATCATCCATGTAACACTCCACCAGCATCTCGAGAATCAGCTTGAATATGCAGTGCGTGGCCCGTTGATAGGTTGAACCTGCATTCTTTAGGCCTAAGGGCATAACCTGGTAGCAGAAAGTACCATGGGGGCCTGAAGGTAGTGAAATCTTCATCCTCGGGGGCCATCCGGATTTGGTTGTCCCTGAAGTACCCATCCATGAAGGAGAGGGATTGGAACCCGGCCGTGGAATCGATCAAAAACTCTGTCACGGTAAGGGGAAAATCATCTGTCAGACAATGGCGATTGAGATCCCAGAAGTCGATATAGACCCTGATCTTCCCGTTCTTCTTCCTTACTGACACAATGTTGGCTTTCCACCTGGGTAACTGGACTTCCTTGATGAAGTTGGCCTTGATGAGTTTATCAACATCCACCTCAACCATGGCACTGTGAGAGGGGTGCATCTTTCTGGGAGGCTACTTGAACCCGCGATGGTTTGCGGGAAGGCCAAGGCGGTGGACGGATACCTAGGGATCTAGTCCTGGCATCTCGTCATAACTCCAGGCGAACATGTCACGGTGTTGTCTGAGGAATTCTATGTATCGTTTTCATTCCTCTGGGGGCATAGCAGCACTGACCAATGTGGGTCTCGGTTCTGCCTTACTACCAAGGTTCACCTGCACTAACTCGATAATCGTGGTGGGGACGCCCTCCTCAAAGTAAGGAGGGTCATCTTCCATGTCCTCCTCTCCACTTGTGGAGGGGTCATCCACGGGGGGAGCCTTTTCGGGGCTACCAGACCCTGATGGGAAGCTGGTGCTGGCATGGGTGGTATAGGTCGTCACGTTAGGGGACCCATGCACTGTGGAGACCATGGCGACCAAGGTTATTGATCCAATCCCATCTCACATTCGGCCCAAGGGGCCACGATTTATGAAATCAAAGTAGTAGTGGCGCGTTGGCTTAAGCCGATCGATTCTGGCCCGGCGAAATAGACACGTATGACGTTCTGTCGTTGCCATGATCCCAACGCTTCGATATAGTACAGAGGTAGGAGGCTCGGGGATCACTTGAGTCTGGTTGGTGTAAGAGTACGAGGTGATTTCCCGCCGTCACTTGGACCCAGAAATATGCCTTCCTCTAGTACCTGAGACAACAAAGCACTACCCCATGTCAGGGGTTGTGGCCTCCAACCGATGGATTGAGAAGACATATGCGTCGTCCAAACCTGCCCAGGGATCACTCACGACAGTGGCAGGCGCGACCTCACCTGCCAGGATCTTCTTGTCCTTGCTCTTGTAATAGTCATTTTCCAGATAACGGGCTTCACAAGAGGCAAAAGGAGACTCATCTCCTTGTAGCTCGCCCACTCGACCCTTAAGGGAGTATTTGGGTCACTGGTGATACGATGAGGGGACCGCTGTGTGAAGGTGGAGCCACGACCTTCCCATTAACGCATTGTAGGCAATTTCCTGAGAGATAATCATGAATTCAGTATTGGAAATTAGGCCGCCGAACTGGGTCTTCAGATGAATCTTGCTGAGTGGAGTTTGCTTGGTCCTATCATACCCTTAGATCCTGAGGTCAGAGGGAGTTAAATCATCACCAAACAACCCCAGTTTCTGCAGTGTCTAAGTTGGGATTAGGTTAATCCTGGAACCCGTGTCAACAAGACAGCAGCGGACTACAAAGACATTGAACTGGCCAGTGATGTACAGTGGTCGAATGTTCCCCTGTATTGGAATGTCTTCACCTTCACTGGAAAATAAGATAACCACCAGATATTTGGAGTCATCAATCATCTCAGTGTGGAAGTATTCTGTGGCCGCCACCTCCGTCTCAAACTGGAGGGGGCACCATAGAGCCTCAGAGAGCGCCTCAGGCATTTCAGAAGACAGGCGAAGGGCCTGAAGGATAGAAAGCCTTTTCGGAATGTCGGCCAGGTGCTTCATAACATCATACTTTTGAATCCAAACGTGAGCTTCAGCTTACAAAAGGCCGCTCTGGGATTGTAGGCATGACGGGCCCTGTGGGCGGGACCAGTGACTGACTGTCACTAGGCACGTCTCGATATTCACTAGTCTTAGCCCGGGAGGTGGCTGCCGCATTAGGACCGGAAAGCTTTATTCGGCCAGTGGCAGGGCAGGGCTGGTTGCGACACAGACGAGGTGGTCCCACCTGATCCAGCAACACAAACGGTGGTGGAGGTGAACCTGTCGACACCGGGTGAGGGGGTTGCGTCCGCTGATCTCTGTATCAGGCCTCCTGCCTGGTCTCAGTAGCATGCATGTCCTGACTGGAGGTGACGATTGTCGTTCCCCGGCGATTCATGTAGCCACGGCTCCGCCGATGTTGGCGATGGCTGGGGACACTGGGGAGGTCCACCTGGCATTTCTCATCATCGGGAGTCAAGAAGGGATTTACCAACTCTACGGTGTTAACCGAACCGTACCCTGGGCTTTCAAGCGAAGATTCATCCACTACTGGACGGAGTCTCAGAGGGATCTCCATATCAGGGTGCATAAAATCGCCATGCGTGCAGGAAGATGATGGCACTGGCAGGGTGCGTTCATTCTTCTTGCGTCACCACTTGCTCTTCTAGGAAGAGGTAGGTTGGGACGATGATGCCAAAGAGGCGATCACAGATTCTGAAGGCTCTGACAGACTCAAGCTGGCACGGATGATGCCATGGTCACAGGCGACCGTCCTGTGGTACATCCAGTCATTATACTTCCGGGACCCATGGTCGGACACATGTTCCCACTCATCCTCATTGACACTACTGCCATCTGATCTCAGGAAGACACATGCCACCTGCATTGAGGCTGGGCCCAACCGGACTATGTTGTTGTCAATCTGGTCTTGGAGCCAGTCCTTGAACACATAGCATCGCTGGATGGTGTGCCCCAGGATCTGGTGATAAGGGAAGTAGTTAGGGTGATCATTGAGACGCGCCTCATCTAGATTCTAGAACTCAGGCAGCCACACAATCTTCTTCTCCAAGGCACTACAGAAATAACTAGGGACCTGGGCCTCGTCAAACGAGTCAGTCCAATTCCTTCTATCTAGAATGGGGGATCTTGGAGGCTGACCATGACCAGGGGCTGAAGGAGCATGCCGAGGAGGCAGAGCCTAGTTATCATGCCTGGGTGGTGGTGGTGTGTAACGCGGAGGCGCCTGCCGATTTTGAGGCGGTCACTGCTGGGACTGAGGCTGTGCCCGTGGGGGTGGACCCCTATGGGGATGCTAATATGGCCTTACTGGTAGCAACTCTAGCAGTCTGGGGACTCTATCTAGGTGACAGCAGCAGGCTCGGCTCTGGCGGCTCTCCTTGCAGGGATTACAAGAGGCAGTGGGCGTGCCTGACTAGCCTATTGCAGGGCTTCTTCGAGGCGCTAAGCCTTGTTTGAGAAATCCCAAAACCCTCCAGGGTAATTCTGAGTGATCATAGAAGGAACCAGCTCTTCCTTGACATTCCCTACACACATTGTCAGTAATTGCTCATGAGTTAGTGGTATGTCAAGGGAGTACCTGAGCCCCTTCCACCGGGCGACAAAGTCCATGACCCGCTCATCGAGCCATTGTTTAAACCCTGAAGAGGTATGTAATGTTCTTCTTTCAGGTTGTGGAACTGAACTGGTAGAGGAATTGTCGGTGAAGGTCTTCCCAGCTAGTCACATATCCAATAGGGAGCTAGCTGTACCAGACGAATGCTGGTCTTTCCAGTGTCTAAATGAAGCAACGGATCTTGGCAGCCTCCTGCTGCACCAGAGTCCCTAACATAGGCCCACACCTCGAGTTGAAGGGTGCCAGGTGTTGTGGCGGGTCTTTGGTCCCGTTAAAAGGTGCGAATGTGGGGTTCCCAAATCCTAGCGGGGCTGGCATATCATCCACCCATGCTGGGTATGGCTTGCCGTCTGGTGGTTTTTCCACCGGCCAAGTTTCCAAGGCCTCCAAGAGGGTGATGAGTACATCCATCAGATCGTCCGGACGCGGATTCCTATCCTGATGGGGATCTCTAAACACAAGGGCATTTTTGGGCACTTCAATCTGGCCGTCAAGCTCAGCAGCTCACGGGGCAGATGGCGGAGCGACTCTCGGGGCCGTGGGAGGAAACCGAGCAGGGTCTCCCAGGTGATCCCGCCGCTCAGGAGGGTTCGGCGAGACGTATCGCGCCCGCTTTCCATGGGCTCCGGCCTCTCCCCTGTCAGAAAAAACGACATGGTCGCGGTTGCCCAGGGGAATCTCAAAAAGGGGTAGGTGCTCCTTCCCCTGCTGTCCTAGCCTAGGATTTCCGTATGCAGGCCGCCGCTCTGCAATGCGTTCGACCAAGAGATGATCAACCAGCCTCTTTTGCTAAGTAAGTTGTTGGTGTAGCATGGCCTTCTAGGAGTCTTCCTCTGCCTTCTACACTAAGGCAGATGGGTCGGTGATCTTGACAGCCCCGACATGCTCTTTACCCTTGCTGATGTTTTGACTCAATGTTAGTGCCTCAATGGGTGTGGTGAGACCTATGAGGATCCTATGGTGGTGAGTAATCCTCCCAGACGAGTCCAGTAGAGGTTTTTCCTTAGGGGGTGAGTCCCCATCGAGGAGATCCACACCATTTCCCTCATCTAAAAGGTCATCCATGGTGATTTCCACTGCCTTTGGTGAAATTCGGTGAATCGAGCTGTTGGAGGATCGCACAGAAAATAATGGCAGCGTACTGCCCCCATCTGCGGATCTGCGCGTGGGGGGTGGCTTCCTCGATAACCTTACGAAGTACTTGAAAACATTGGATGCATTGTGGCTAGAGGGCCTTGCGGTGGCCAAGTTACTCGGGGTGCCGAACCGCAGGGAGCACTGCCAGGTCGACCCAACGGCACTACTCACCGATATCCTCGAGATGTGCTTGACTCCTGGGATAAGGCGCTAGCTGATGGTGGATACGGGAGTGATTCACCCAAATAATCTAGCAGAAACATTCAAACTCTCCCAGGGTGAGTGACTATGGCATATCAAAATCCGATCCGGCGACCAGCCAAAACTTCTCAGGGAAGTGGCCCACTGCGAGGACGGTCCAGAAGATCCATGACTCCGGTTCGGGGTCCGGATCTTGTTGCCCTTGCTCATCAACCGAGAATGTTCGGGGTGCTAACAACGGCTCCGAGACAGGTCGCCGGGCCGGTCTTCTGGCGGGCGGGGAATACGGCGAACAGGCCGATTGGCCGTCGATCCCTGAGTCATCCTCCAAGGGTTTCAGCAACCTGGATGCCATGTCATGATAGGATGGGCCAGCAAATGGGCCTCTTTTCACAATTTCGGCACTCACTGAGGGTGTTTCACCTTGTGACTCTTCCGTCGGTCCCCAGAAAAGATCCCCACACTCCCTGACTGAGGTGTAAGGTGCTTCTGGGGAGGCCAGTGATAATTGCGGGTTTGACCCATGTGGGTACACCGAGTCCTCATCCTCCTGGATATAACTTCGGAGGGAGGAGGGAATCATTCAGATCTCACATTCAGGGAGTATGAGACTGACACGCCACGTCCCCATCTCTACCCTCAACTCAAAGGGTTGGAGGGGTTCTATCGTTGAGTCATATTACGCCTCAGAGTCTGAGAAATGGACTTGTCTAATTTCTATCCGAACTCCCGGGACATTCCTCCTACGGCTACGGCGCCCCGCCTTCCTGCCCCTGGATGCCTCTTCAAGGTAATGATGATTTCCGTCAAGGAGTCCCATGGCCACAATAGTTCTTGGGAAGAGGGTACTGAAGGCCAGGGTGTGGTAAGCACCGGGACAGATGTCGAAAGGGACATCAGGAGGACCTCCATGTGAGTGAGTGGCTGGATACGCAATGGCTCCATACTCGCGGCCAGAGGTAGTGGGAGTGAACTCATACCCAGTGTAGTGGTCACTGGAAAGAGTCATACCCGGTGCGTAGTTGTCGCGAAGAAGCCTTCGGCTTTCCAGATCAGTGGCACGGAATGATCCTTCATGGTGGGTGGCATTACCGCAAATTGATCCGTGGTGGACAATTCCTATGCATGTGACCGAGAGAGTCGACCAAACCTTCATGTAGGGCAGTCGGGGCCTCAATCCTAGTCGGGCATGTGACTTCCCCTGCTCAACGTGTGTGGGGGTCTGGTAGCAGGAGACAACATTGGCTCGAGCCATAGTGGTTGCTGACGTTGGTGCCCCAGGACAAGCATTCTCTTCCGCTCGCGCCCGACGCTGGTGTCGGGTCAGAGGGGTTGGAGCCGGTGGTGCGGGCACAAATATTGCCTTGTCCTCGGCCCGGGGAGTCGGGCAATGACGTCGACCTAGCCTGGTGGTGGTTCTTGGCTTGAAACCCTGATACGGGTCTCCAATCAGGTGGACCCGGACATCCCCCACCTCATTGGCATAGGGGACAGATGTGTCAAGGCGCTCCGGGGATAGGATCCTAAAGCGGTTGAACATCGGAGTGGGGAGCGGCGGCTCCCTGCGTGTCCCTCAGGGGCGGCGATGATAGTGAGGAGCAACCGCCTCTAGATCCAAACGGGCCATGCCCTAGTGGGGATGGTCCCTTCCTCTTCGTACCTACGAACCAAGTCATTGATCACTCTTCGATGGATGATTTATGAAGGTTAGAGTGGGTGAGAGCGCCTAACAGTCGTCGAAATCGGAGCCGGAGTGACTGTGGAAAAGGAGATACCAGGCGGGGTATCCGTGTCGGTACTGCCCCTACCCCTGCGCTGGTGGGCAGGTGGCGATCATGTTCCGGATGCAGAGATCTGATTCCTGGAAGCAGGGAGATGAACACATTAGTACTAATAGGAAAATAAATTGACAACCAATAGACTAGCATCATTCCTTCTTCCATGGTCGGCGAGAGGGATCCACGCTGACGACGCTATAGAACGGAGTGCTCAACATCCTGACTTGCTCAACCCCTGGCGGGTTTCACATCCCGGTGATAGGAACCCGGACTTGGTGACATGCTAGTATTCCGTCACCCTGAACGCTACCCATCTCCATATTTAGGAGAAGAGCTTTACATCAGGTTTACAATTTTCTGTTTCCGACGCTTTTACGTCAGGGCACGCGCGCGTGTCTGTCATGCATGGGAGGATGCACGGCTCGTTTCCCCGCATTCCTGCTTTCCAAAGGCGGGCGACATCCGTTCCTTATTCAAGGAATTTTGCTCCTTGATTGAAACCAGGATGATGGGATGTTGGTTCTTCCTTCCGTGGATTCCTCCTCAGAGCTCGTCACCTTGTCTGGGTCTCCCTTACAGATTTAAGATGAGTTTTTGAAGCTCATTCTTGGCGCCATATCTGCATGGACACCAGTTAATTATGCTACTTCCGTAGAGATTCTCCAAAGGGTCTTGTCAGGGCAGCAACCTTTGGTGAGGAGAATGGTCAGGTTAGGGTGTCGTTGGCATGTCCTGACGCTTGGGATTGGCATGTCTGTCTTCTGTCACATATCACAGGGCTTCTCGAGGGCGCGAAATCCCGAGGCATCCCACATCGAATGCAGGGAATGTATACCATCTGACGTTTTCCTCATATTCCCATTTTTAACACGGGGTATGCTGTGAGTTTAACATCTTGTGGAGATGGATCAGACTAATCGAAAAACTGAGAGTGGATCAGATTGAAGGAGTCCCTAGGGGGAACACCGATGTTGGGGCCAGCATGTGGGTGGCTTCCCGAGTACCATAGAGTGGGATGGGGTGGCATGATCTCACCGGGATGTGGTAGCCCGGGTAAGGATCAGAATAGATGATGGAGTGACGGGCTTGAAGCTCGTGGAGGCTTCCTACGTATCCCCATGGCAGGGAATCAATGTCCGCATAGTTTGGTGGTACAGTGGGACACCTGAAGAGGTGACCTGTGAGAATGGATGCATGGATTGGATCCTGGAGGAAGTAAGATATCTGGGCTAGGGCATGAGCTTCCCAAGGAACGTGGGCTTGAGGGGGGAGTCAGGATGAGACTTGGGTGTGAGGCTTGGGGATTATTCTATGAGATGTCCTAAGAGTGGGAATACGGTTTAACGCCATGTGGGACGAGGCCATACAGTTTAACGTCATGTGGGACGAGATATAGTTTAACGTCATGCGGTATGAGAGCATACAGTTTAATTTCATGAGGGATGAGGAATCTGGGGCTTACACTCTGAGGTGGCCCAGAGTGGATATGGGGCTTAAGCTATGAGGCGGCCCATGGTGGTCGGGGAACCGATGTGGAGAGGTCAGAATGACCGGGTTCTGGGCTTGGACCTCGTGGAGGATTCCTACGTACCATGCGTTAGCATGGATCAAAGTCCACGTAGTTCGCTGGCATGGGTCTTACGCTCTGAGGTGGCCCATAAGAGGACGTCATGGTCGATGCACGCTCTAAACCTGCATGAGTCATACTCTGTGTGAGAAATAAGAGGCAGCATGGACCAGACGATAATGTCGCAAAGGGTGTGTCCATGGGAAGCGGGAAGGAGCTTACTTGTTGAGCGGCCCAAAGAGGAAACATGGGATTACGCTTGGTTAGTGGCCCTGGGTGATGGGGCATACTCCAGGGTGGAGGCCCGTGGTGTGACAAAGGATAGTGGGAAAGGGACTCCACTGGCCTTGGCAGGGGGAACTACGGAGGTGCATGGGTGCAACCTTCCGTAATAGAGGCTAGGGGCTTACACTCTGAGGCTGCCCTTCCCCCATGGACAAACGCCACTCTGACAAAGAGGATCTCATTTTATGTGAGGAAGATTCCATTCCAGTGGAGACGAGAGGCATAAAAAATGTGCGAGCTGGGGGGACCCTGTGTGTGAAGCAATGAGTCGGACCACAGTTTAACATTATGTGTTAAGGATGAGGTGCTTAGCAGTTTAATGTCATGTAGCTTGGACAATGTGGGTTCACTCCACACCCCTAGGGCTGACATGCCTAATGCCCTATACCCCTTGAGGAAGGGAAGGCATCGGGAAATCCATAATGAAGGGGGGCTGCAGGGCGAACCATTTAGGGTTCCACATTAGCGTGGCTATGCGAAGAAGCAATAGCCGTTAGCATGCCTATGAGGAGAAGCATAAGGCAAAGCAACGCAATGGGAAACACTGCCCAAGGGACCATGAGGTTACTTCGTACATGCCTCGAAGGCTGTACGGGAAAACAACGCATGGCGCGCATGCCCGAAAGGGGAGACATCAGGTGCCAACGCGGAAAGGCAGCCAAGGGGCGTCAAGGAAAAGGGGTCCTAGGTGTTGCGTGCAAAAAGAAGGTTTGCGCGCAAAAAAAGGGATGGAATGCAATAGGGCCAGAGGATTGCGCAGATAGGTGACTGTGCGCAAGGTATTATGCACATAGAAAGGGATTGCACGCAAGGGGCAATGATTGCACGCAAGGGAAGTACCCGTGGGAGTGGGAAAATTCACTTATGCCAGTGGATTTGCGGGGAAAGGTGAACCCTGGGGCATGGTTGCATGAAAATGGGAATTACCTATAAGTCATATTGCATGAGGGGGGAGTCAAATTGCGTGCACGATAGCCGTTCTGAATTCCACAACACCAAAATTTTTGGGGTCGTTCTTCTATTTATAGGCATCGGTCGGCACGAAATTCAGGTGGCGTGCGAAATTTTCTATGACGGGATCTGTCGCCATGCAAAGATTCACCGCCCAGAACCGAGGTGCACAAAATTGTGCATGCCATCGGCTCTATTACGTGAATCCTGGGAATGCTTCATGCACACATCATTATTTCGCCCACGTCCTCCTTTATTTCGCACACCACTTCCCGGGCCTCCGGACTGGGCCACTGATTTCGAATATTACTTCTCTTTGCCATTTCGAAACTTCCTCTAGGAGTTATGGACTTTTTTCAGTGTCTACAAATGAACCATTCAATTTTTAATGAGAATTGTTAGAAATCATTTAATCTGGTTAAGGAGGAACTCGCAACATCACCGATTATCACATCAACTGATTGGATGTTACCTTTTGAGATTACGTGTGATGCTAGTGACATGGCTGTAGGTGCTGTCCTTGGATAGAAGAGAGATTGGAAGATACATGTGGTGTATTATGCTAGTAGACTGCTAGATGATGACCAAAATAATTATACCACCACTGAAAAAGAATTTTTAGCTGTTGTGTTTGCTCTAGATAATTTTAGACAGTACTCATTAGGTTCCAAAGTTATTATTTACACTGATCATTCTACTATAATGTACTTGGTGTCTAAAAACGATACTAAACCTAGGATGATTAGATGGATTTTTTTTGCTACAATATTTTGATTAAGAAATTAAGGATAAGAAGGGATCCAAAAATTTAGTTTCTGATAACCTTTCTAGGATTCCTCTTACTCAATCTAAATCTAAAAATCCTAGGGAGATAAACTCTTCCTTTCCTGATGAGAAGCTTCTTACTATGCCAATAAGGAAATCTTCTTGGTTTGAATATTTTTCCAACTACCTTGCTGTAGGTGTTTGTCCTAAAAATATATCCAATAACCAAAGAAATAAATTCATTTCTTAACTTAAATATTATCTTTGGGATGATCCCATGCTTTTTAGGAGAAGTGATGATGGTATTCTTAATAGATGTATACCTGAGGAAGAGATTCATCCTATCATAGAAATTTGTCATTCCTCGCCTTGGGGAGGTCACCAAGGTGTTGAGAAAACTGCTCAAGAAGTCCTAAAATCTGGTTTCTATTGGACAACTCTTTTTATGGATTCTAGGATCATTATGGTTGATTGTGATAGGTTCCAGGGGATAGGTAATGTTGGTAGGAAGCAGAAGTTACCCCAAAAAAGGAATTCTAGAGGTTGAAATTTTTGATGTCTGGGGTTTAGATTTTATGGGACCATTTTCATAATCTCATGTGATTGATTATATTTTTATTGCTGATGACATTGTTCCGAAATGGGTTGATGTAGTAGCTCTGCCTAACAATCCAGAAAAAAGTGTAATAAAATTTGTGAAAAAGACAATCTTTACAACGTTTGGAGTCTCAAGAGATTTTATCACTAATAATGGAACACACTTTAAGAACTATAAGTTTAAAGAATTGATGGATAAATATGCATGTGTTTATAAAACTAGTACTTCTTATAATACACAGTCTAGTGGACAAGTGGAAATTTCAAACAGCGAACTGAAACAAATTCATGAGAAACCTGTGTCAAACTCTAGGAAAGACTGGTATCTTAAAGTGGGTAAAGCTTTATAGGCTTATAGAATTGTTTTTAAAACCCCAACAGGTATGTCTCCTTACATGATTTTGTTTGGGATGTGTTTCCATTTACATGTGGAGTTACAGTATAAGTCTTACTAGGAAGTCAAGGCTATGAATATTGATTTTAAGAGTGCTGGTGAGAGTAGATTACTTGAACATAGTCAACATGATGAGATTAGGATAGAGAGTAATGATATTTCAAGGATTTATAAAGATTGGACAAAAATATTTCATGATTTAATAATTCAAAACAAGGAATTCAAACCTAGACAGAAGATCCTCCTCTTTAACTCTTAACTTAAACTCCTTCTTGGGAAGCTAAAGTCCAAATGGCCTGGTCCTTTTACAATTGTGTGAGTTTTGAAGAATGGAGCTATTGAAATTGTAGGTGAAGAGAATAAACACATGTTAATCAATGGGAAAAGAGTGAAACTTTATTTTGAGGTCCATCTAAAGGGCTTGGCTACCATTACTGTGCTAGAAAACTATTCTTGAATGATGTATGGCTGGGGACATTAAACCGAGTGCTGCATGGGAGGAAAATCATGGCCTTTATTTTCTTTTCAATAAAAAAATTGAAATTAAATAATGTCTAACTGAATATTTTCAATTCTATGCTTGTTGGGAGTCAACCCATGTTCTTCTATTTGTGTTTACTACTGTTTATGTTCTTTCATTACTTTGAATTAAGTGCATCCATGTTGCCTTATGTATGCTATGTCTCTACTGGATTATTGTTCCTGGTTTTCATATTTTTTTATGATGCTACTCCTGTGTAATAATGGAGTGGAATTCCCACGATCATCTCTATACAAGAATTTAGTTCGGGAAGTACTTCAACCTTTTCCATTTAGTATAACTCTTTTATTTCTATAATAAAATTCTGCTCATTAAAAAATTTTGGTGGTTTAAAAAAATTCTACTATATATTTTCTAAAAATCAACGACATAAATTCCATATTAAAAAAATTCTATTGCTTGTTTTTTGTCACTAAAAAATTCTATTTTTATTAAAAAATATGCATGTACTTCACTACTGGTAACTGAATTACATAGTTATTAGAATCTTTTCACTGCTTGAAACTAAGTGTGGGGGAGTAAATGTTGCTGGTCTTTTAAATCTTATTATTGTTAGGGTGTTTAGCATGAACAATGTCTGTTTTATTGAATATCTAACTAAATAATTTTTTCTAAGCTTCCTTGAACCCTATTAATTGTGCACCCACAAATTAAATGATATATTTTAAACATTTATGGGAAATATTTGTCACTAGACAAAAAATTTAATGCATATACATGGAAATGAACCTAATAATTATTTATTAATTGTGGAAAACAAAATTTTTGAACTTCAATATGACCTTTGTAAATTTCATCAATATACATAATTGAAAATCTGTTTTGAACTGTAATTGATAAATTTTTCTTCTCGACTTTAGAAATCAACTTTGGGGAAAAATTAGTGTTTCAAGTGTGTGGGAGGGGGTCAATTCATGAGTATGCTAAACTATGATAAATTTAAAACCCATCAATTCCCACATTACTTCATTATTTTTATTAAAAAATGGGTCAAATTTTTCAAAAAAAAACTCAACATTTTAGGTTGTTCACTGTTTCTCATTTGGGTCTTAACTTTGAATGATACATGAATAGTAGTTAAGATTTTCTATGAACCTAAAATTGATGATAATTAATGATTGTTGAGTGATATTTGTTAGTTAGTTAATGGAAATTCGGTTTAGGACCTACTTCTGAAAGTGATTTGGGTTACATGTTTTTGGAACTATTTTCATGACCCTTAGAACTGTAAGTTTGATTCTGATTCTAGGGGCCTCTTCATATTTTTATTTTTAGAAGTAAATTCTTTATTGAGTCAATGTAAATGATTTTTGATATAAATCTTTTTAATATTGAGTAGTTTGGGCATCTTGAATCCCATAGTGAGTCTCTGAGATCCTAGATGCTGGGTGCGTTTCTTTTTTACTTTAAGTCCTATGTTCACATTGAATAAATGCATTCACTAGTACTTAGTACAATGATATAAGGCTTGAAAAAAAAAATAAAGTGTCTAGGGTCAAAAATGAGCTCATTAGGGTGAGGAGAATGATGAACTCCAAATGAAGAAGGGGTCAGTTGGTTTATATGAGAGTCATTTAGGATGTATTATTAAGGTGATTAAAAAAATTAAATTAATTATTTTTGGATCTGAGGATTCTGTCAAAGTACAAAGTTCATTGGTTAAGGCCTTAATTTCATTGATATTTTACCTCTTGTCATTCTTGGACTGAGAACCTAAGATTTATTTAATGTGAGTCATTAATTTGTATCACATATGAGGCATGACTTCTTCATTACATGATGATTCATAGTTTTCAAGACTATTAGTGAGAATTTGTTCTAGGAAAGGTTAATATGAGCAATTTATTTACTAAAAGCCTATTGACATGATTTTGAAATCCTTTGTTTAATGCTATGGACAAGTTACATCTTGAGAAATATAATAAAAACATTTTTCTATTTTATAAAAATAATAAAATATGAGATTGTTTGTGGATAAACAATGTTTATGTGTGGTGGAATTTTATATGGCCTGGAAAACAAATGTTTTCCACATCTTTTCGTCAATTTTTAATAGTATTAATTTTTTATTTTGTTACTTTATAATAAATATTAAAAAAAATTTATTCTTATAAATCAACTTATCGACTAAACAATTTTTATAATTAATCATGTATTATAAGATTTAAAGTAATTAATTTATTTATTACTTTAATTATATAGTATAATTACTTTCTATTTAGTTAGGTATCATTGTCATCATACTTATTGATAAAATATTTATTATTTAATTAATTACTTTATTGTTGAACATAAATTATGTTTTCTTAATCTGACATCTCACGTATTAAAAACCAATAAAATTAATGTAACATAATTATTTTGTGACTTTGAAACAATTTAATAATTACTAATTTATGTTTTGAAACAAATTAAATTTATTCAAATTTATTATCTAAAGTCACAGCTCCATTCAATTATTTAAAAAGATGACAATTAGTTGTCTACTTTAACCAATTTAGTTTAGAAGATTTTATTAATTTTACTTATGTTCAATTAATTTTTTAAATTCATTACAGTTTTTTTTTGTGTTTACCTTTTCAATTATTTTCATTAAGTTTTTTTTCAATTATTTATTTTGTTCATATTTCGATTTAATTTTTAATGCAATTTTTTTCTCTGTTTATTATGTAGCCTAACGGTGGCATCATAAACACTTAATACAGTCTCATTGGTTCGAGTCAAAGTCTCACTATGATACTCCATTCACGGATGCACCAATTCATCCATTTGCGGTCTCATTGTTACCCTGTTTCATGGGGCCACTATCAATCTCTCTTACTATCTCACCATTTCCAAACGGTCTCACTATAACCCCTTTCACGAATGCACCCACAGTTTCCTTTCACATCCTCCACCACAGTAACTTTTTTTCACGGTGCCACCGTCTTTCCTATTTCTATGTTCGTGGCACCATCTCCCTCTATCACATTGTTTACAACTTCACTTCATGACATTGTCCATCTACATCTCTTCATGGTCTCTCCAGTACATCTTCCACTCCAACTCATCATGCAACTTTACATCCTTCTACCCATGGTGAAAAATCAGTAGTGAATCACAATATCACATGGATTCAGCCCAATCGAAAATGATTTAAACAGAATAAAAAAAATCAAATTTATCTAATCTGAAACTTGGTTGCAGGTCTGAGGTTTCTGTGTTCATCAAGAAGAAGAATAACCACCACATAGTATCCATCTCATGCTACCCTATTTCTCTTATCTAAGTGGCATAGGATTTGGTTGTCTTTTGAAGAAATTTTCATTTTGCTGGAAGAGTTGTTGTGCTGTTGATAGGAGGAAGAAGCTGAAAAGAGTTGCAACATAGAGATGTTCAACCTGTTGTCTGATCTTCGCTACACAGAGGAGAAGGAATTTATCCTTGTAGAACTTCAAGATGGAATTTAACCAGTCCAAGCTTTATCACTGCTACTCTGGAGCATACCGCCGGGGTCAGGAGGAAGAGCTGAGCCACCATGGTTGTGCGCTGCTAGAAGCCAAGGTAAGTTGGGAAGAAACATAGCCGAGCTGGATATAGGAGCCACGCCGCTGCGAGTCTCCTGCAGAAGAAACAGAAAACCGTCCCCTGCATTCACCGCTAATTGGGGGATGGTGAATGACATAAAAAACAAAACAAAATAAAAATTAATTTGAGAAAAACTACATAAAAAACAAAAATTAAAAATAATTTTTTGTAAAACGATATCAATTATAAATAAATAATCAATTAACCTATAAAACAGAATTATTAATTTATTTAATTTTAAGAAAATAATAATTGAGATAAACTAATAAATTATAATTTCTTACTTAAAATTTAATATGGCATACTAATAAGTTATAAAATTAAATTTATAATAATAATTTACTTCAAACATAAATAAACTAATCTAATTAACTTAAATTAGTAATTAATTTTATTTATAAATAATAAAAAGCTTTTAATTTATAATTAATAAATCTAATTAATAAATATAGATAACATAATAAATACTTATTTCAAGAATTTTTATAAACTAATAACTTTACATATTTATTTGATTCCTTTTCATTTTTTTTATTTTTCATTGTGAGTTTTATTGTGCCGGTTCATACGAGATGTGAGTTCCCGTCCAGATTCACTTCACTAACTCAACGGGAGTTAGTTACGTTAGAAATATTTGTGCAACGTGCCTATCATAAAAGAACACACGTGTGAGGTGCACAACTAAGGGATTTATGAAGTTGGTTGAATTGGTCGGGGACAAGCATCAGATGATGGAGGATACAAAGCTGAGCAAGCAACATAATAGGGGGGCATGGACTAGAGGAGACATTCACTCAGAGTAGCGATCATTTGGGGAGATTCGAGAGCTTCTCTCTCATCAGGAGTCAGAGTCCAGGATAAGAGACCAAAGGGTGACTCTGGAAGCAATTCTTGGAGTTGGAGGAGGCCAACAACAGCAGTAGTTAATGCTAGCAGAGGGAGCATACTTCCTCTATTTTCCTTTAAATTATTCTCCTTTGTAAATGAATTGTTCTATTATAAATAATAGAGATGATGTCTAGAAAAATCTATTGTTTGTGTATTTATTGATGTTCTACTGGTTAAGAGTAAATTCTCATTTCACTTTATCATTTTAATGTAATTCAGTATTGATCGGTGAGATCAATATTGAATTTATTCGATTACAATTTTCCAATAAATTTTAATCTCAAAACATCACAGTCAGTTGGAAATATTGATTGTGGAAACACTTTTCAAAATAATAATCTATGAAAAATACTTCAAGGCTCACTGTGAGATTTTATTATTTTTAATTTTTTAGAATGTTTATAGTTGATTAATTTTAGAGTGGCGAACTTTTAAATTAGTTTGATTGTGTGACTTGAATTCTGGCAAGGGAGATGAGTTGTACTCTTTTTAGTGGTACTCAGCAATAAACTATAAGTGAATTGAAAAATCTTCAAAACTAGTGGAATGAAGATTACTCCCTGAGCATTTTAATAGATTTTTCATTTTATCAGTTTTCTTTTTCTCTGTTATTCCACGTTTTACAACTATCTCTAGCTTCAATTTATCTCTTAAACATGTTTTCCTATGTCATATAACTCTACTAATTATAAAAAATATAAAAATATAAAAAGTGAAAATTAGAAAAACCACCACTCTGCTGACAACAGTGGATTTTTCCATGTTTCTCGTTGAATAGTTGAAAAATTAGCCTTCCCTGTGGGTTCGACCCTGATTGCCACATTTACCGTAGTTATTGGAATATAAATTTTTAAACATTCACCGACTTCAACTATGGTTCAGGTCAGTGGGAATCAAAGTCCTCGTAGTTCATTTATCCATTACCCTCTTGCTAGGATAAGGTGGATAATTTCACTGGGAGAAATTATTATCATCCTCAATGATTTAAGAATTATAGGGGTTCATATCAAGATGGATTCCCTGTTTATTGGGGACATACTCTATGGAGTTGATAGTTGAGGCTTACTCATTAAGGATTCCCTTGTAACCATAGGGTGTATAGTGCGTATGATTTTAAGTGAAACTCCTCAATCCCACATGATCTATACTCTTTGAGAGAAATAAGGGATATCAATTTATAAATTTCATTTCCTTGCTTAGGAGGCTTAGATACTAGTATTTCCCTAAGAATCAATATAGAAATAAAACCTTAATGATTTATGGCCTACATATCCTAAATATGGTAGGAATCATAGTAATTGTAGTTTCATTTATATTTGGTCTTGCACATTGAGGTTGGAATTTTATTTAGGGATTACACACTGAGGATGGAAAGTAGTACCAAATTATAGAATGTCATTATGGCATGGGCTTCATTTTTAGAGGGTGTCGTATGACATTATTGAACTGTCTGTGGGACATCATATGATTTGGTTGGCCTGTCCTAGAATCCATCGTTTGGCCTATCTTGATACATATGGGTGTTTTGCAAGAATCAGTAAAAACGACCAAAAGGATATCAAATTTCTTGGTTAACATCCTTAAGGGACATCATGATTCATTTTCGACACATCTGGTGGGCATCACAGGTCATAGAAGACTTTCCCAAAGGGTGACGCAAGACCAATATTCCATGACTATATGTAATGACTATACTTGACTTATATGATTTAATGTTATTATATGGACATGAAATGTATCTAAATGATGTAACAGGGATTGGGTGATAGACCCAAAGGGTTTCACGAGACTAAGGTGTTGTTCCTAGGGGGACCACATGAATTTCATGAACTTGTCCAAAAGACTTTCTAACCCAAACAACACACTAACAGAATGTCTCAAGATCTATGTGATGTTTCCCGTTTCTATCGTGTGTCCCTGTATGACTCAGACGAAGCTCATGCGATCTTAAAAGCATGAATTTAATTTAATTCTCCCCATTTTTATATTTCTTCTAGCCTTTGTATTTCTAATGAACTGGGTTTTTCTGTATCAGTTTATTTTATTTCCTATGTAATCTAGTGGGAAGAAATAATGTTCTTCACATAACAAAACAGTATCCTATAATGTGATCTATGATTGACCATTTGAATAACCATATGTATGGTGAATGATCACCCCATCTTGTTGTAGGTATATTACATGATAGAAAGCTGGCTGGTCACTTGATCGGCTTCTCTATGATGTCTGATTCGATGTTGGAGACATTTTTTCTCAAGGTTATCCTTCACGTAGTAGCTATTTTTATTTTTCATGATGGGGTGGGGAATTTGAAGTCATCAAAACCCTATTTTTCATTTCGTTTTGTGGCATGTCTATTGTGGATCTAAGCTGGAGATAGTGAAATGGTCTAGCACCACGTGGTTTTGCACATCTTTGCCGTGGGTTGTTCGAAGTGAGTCACCTAATTTTTAGTGACAACAAGTCTCTTTGATCTACTATTCCATTATCATATTTTCTTCAATTAATTAAGACTTGTTTGATCACACAAGAATGTTAAATCACTTTCCATCTTGTCCTATAGACATGCCCAAGGGATTTTGTGATAACCATGCTTTGTTTTAAAAGGATTGTGCAAGATGCTAAAGGACTGGTCTGGGGACATCCGAGAGACATGGACGGTTTATCTGTGGGTCTCATGGGACCGCACAAGTGACTTCCATAGAACCCCATAATCTATTTATAACTAATATTTCATTCTTCCTCTTCCCTTTTATATCTCATTTGTTTTATGTGAAAAAGGTTATGAGTCATGTGAGATTTCATAACTAATGTCAAGGATAATTAATCAATTTTTTGGTGATTCAGTGCCTGACCAATATGGTTCATATGGGGTCATGCGATCATGTCATAGAAAATTCCCTCTATTTATCCATAGAGTGTGAAAAGAGAAGTGTGGAGTTTCTTAGACATACTTGAGGACATCCATGCAAATCCACTGACAAGGCAAAGGAATTTCATGAGATGAGGTGGAAATATCCCCAAGGTCTTACGATGTCTTTTGGTTTTTAGGAGTGCACCACGTGTCCTTCAGCGATGGTGAGTACCTCTCACCTCCTCCCCATTAGTACATTTTGTTTTATTATATAATAGTTCAGGAGTTATGAAAATTTACATGAGTAATGATATTGAAATATACTCAGTTTTTCTATTGATGACTTGCATGACCAATATGGGTCATACAGGGGTGCATGAACATGTTTATTGGGATATCTATTAACTTTTCCACAGGGAATTGAAGCAAAAGCACAAAGTCACATATACATATATGAGGACATATATGATGCATGAATTACTGGAAAAAAGGATTTTTTGAGGTGAGGCCATCATGTCATTGAGGTCCTATAGTGTATTACGATTCTCTAGTGATGTGCCGCATATCCAACAATGACGATGAGTAGCTCTCACCTCATATCCTTTATTTCCTTTGTTTTACTTTACAATGGTTTGTAAATTATGTGTATTTAATAGGACATCATCAAGGAAATTGATTATTTCAAATGATTTTATGGTGAGTGAGCGTAATGACCATTGTGGGTCTCCTTCATTGGATATTGTACCACGTCATCCTCGATGGAATCTGGAATCATTTTTCAGGAACATTCCAATGACAAACAAATTAGATTAGTGGAGGTCTTTCATTTTACAATACATGACCATTGGTTTCCCACAGAGACTTCATAAGAGTATGATGCTTCATTAAAGGTGTCTCCACCAAATTTACTACAGGTTATGCACTGCGCATGGAGTCTTTGTGTGACCTTGAAATGGGCATGCGATTGTGAGTCCCTTATAGGATCATTAAAATCTACAAGTCTCAGTTCCTTTGATTTTTTGGGGAATGTAATTACCATATATAGGTTTTTCTTCCTTTTCAAATTTTATGATACTCATTTGGAAGGTGTCAAAAAATGACCCCCCTAGGAGAAACATCTGTGGGGACAAGAAGTCAGTATTGAGGAAAAATAAATATTTCTAGAGTCTATGGAGGTGTAGAAAGCATGTGTAGTAGGTCATTCTTGGTCTACATATAGATATTTGGTATTCCATAAATATATATATAAATATATATAGGGGTGGATTTAAATTGATTCCATAGGTCCCCCCTTCCCCATAGTTCTCTCATTTTTTTCATATATCGAGTCCCTCTATCGCGACACCTTTCCACAAACCCTATTCATGTTACTTGTTTCTGAGTCTATGCCAGACGTTTTTTCATAACTTTCCCACATGATTTTCTCTTACTTATATTCTTCTCTAATACAAAAAAAATTATACATTGTCAATTTCTCAGACATTAGCTATGAGTGTTGTGGTTGTCTTGAGGGTTTCGTGAGAGTTGTTGGCATTGTAATTCGATCACATGGAAATCACATGCCCATGTTCAGGTTAGAATGTCACATGTCTCAAAGGGTGATTTTTGGTTCGTGTGATGCCTTGTGGTGGTTATTCCCCCTATGAGTCTTTTTGTGGTCAATTGATTTTAAAACTCTTTATGGGGTTTGCGAATCTCATGTTATGTCATGTGATGCACCTAATACCGCCTCTCCTCATCATGTTTTACATTATTTATTTTCTTTGTCTAACATGAGTCGATTAATTAATTTTAGATGTTTTATATATATCATCACAGTTCCTCAATTGTAAAAAATCAAAGGTCCCAAATAGCCAGAAATAATTATTTTGGTCCCTAGTATAGCATTCATACTGATAATAAAACCCTAAAGTGGATCCTTTCATATGATGTCCATAATTACACTTTAACTCATTGACTTCTTATACATGGGTTTGGTTTATTATATTATTCTACCACCCCCACCCCTTGATATATTTTAATCTTCCATCACAATGGGTTTATGGTTCTCTCAGAAGTATTCAAATAACAATCGCTATGGAAGGTCATCAAGTTGAAACTCAATCCCAGGGTTTGTCTTCTCTATTGGAAAATTATCGTATAAGTCTAGATAATAATTATTTTTCCCTAAAAACCAATCAGTCAATGATATTCAATCATATTTTCTTCCCTTTGATCAATCTAGATAGCATATGATATTAGAAATTGGATCTATGCTATGGAAAAAATATATCTGATGAGTGGGTGTGGCTCGCTAATGACATATATAGAGTTCACCTTTATGAATACATGTGGATCTTCCAATCCATCATCTTTCACCAGACCAACATCTTTATAGAGTTGAGAATCCATTAGTACCCTAGTACCAATACATTTCACTTGTCCCATGGTGATGTGGGCATCATCCTTTGGGACTTCTATCTGTTGGGTGGGATTCTTCCCCTATAAGAAATGTATGACTAATTCATTCATATTATTAATGTATTGAATGAACCTTAGTAGACCTAGGTTTTGGTGAGAGAGATTCTCATTATTGTAAGGGATAAATCAAAAAAATATCATACAATGCAATCTCTCATTTCATTCAAGTATTGGTTCAAAATTTTCCTCTACAGTAGTGGAATTAGACAAACTTCTATTAATCCCTGTAGCGGCCACTCCCAAAAAGTTATTAATAGTGATGTATCATATTAGGCCATCTTGGAGTGTGGATATTATAACATTTAGTGATATTCTGTGTACACTATGACCTCACCAAACTAATGACTTGCAAGTTTAATATCCATGTTATTTAATGGGTGGCTCCTTTCGACTAGGGACACATGTTCAGTAATCCATGCTAGCATGCTGGTGATGGAATCATGAATTGTAAAAGGGTAAGTCATTAACATTGGAGTACCTATCCATGTAGTTATTTATCAAATGTTTGGTCATATTCACAAGGTATCACCCCTTACAGGATCAGTGGTCCTCTACAGTTCTTATTTGGATGGATAAGGGATCATTTCCATTTTTATGAATATTACAACACTTCTAGGATCCAAGATTCTATATCCCATCCAAGGTTTCTATAAATCACTGGGGTTGAAGATATTTTTCTAAGCCCTTATGAAGTCAAGATCTCTCTATTCCACATGGAATGCTTGGAAGTTGCTACTTTTTCGTCCATGGGAGGTCTGATTATTAACGAAAGTAGTGGATCTCTTGATGAAATATGTTACCTAATCTATCTTTGAGAAGGTATTCTTGCTACCAATTTGGATAAGAAGATCATATATGATCCGTACACTCTATAAAGGTTTGATCAATAGTTTGGATGAATTCAGAGCATCTCAAATGTTCCATTGGTCAGTGTTCGAGGGGAGAGTCATCATGGGGTTATCTGCCAATTTTGGTGGATACTGCCACATGAAAAAACCAAGGCACAAATTATTCTTACACCTATTGATGCTTTTTTTCATTCTTTACCTGGGATTATTCATAGGAATGGGTAATAACTTATCCCAATCTTGTGATGGTCTATCTATTTTTTCATGTGGACATGCCTTTTGTGTCGCCAAATTGTTTATATGTGTCGTTAATGGAATTGGTTGATGATATGGGTGAGACATCAAGGAATGAAATTTTTTATATGATGGACACATGGATGTTTTAAAATATTCCATTTATTAAATTAATCATTCATCAAAGTAGATGTATGATTATTCTGTTGGTATAAGGGAACACAAGACTTTTTCTCTTGTTTTGGCACTAATATGACTGAACAGTCATCCTTATGATGATTATACCTCATTGGATGTAGAATCTCAATCACATATTAAGTTGATCATGGAAGGGATTCACACCTTGATGAAGGATATCACCTTGAAAATATTATGAAACCAAGGGGAATGACTTCACCATTAATTTCATGACATAAGAGAAGACAACTTCGACTAGAATCCTTTGAAGGAAATCATATAGAAAATCATATTGACCAAAATATACATAGCCATAAATGAAAATTATTTTCATGTTATATTGAATGGATTCTATTTCTAGTCAAATATTGGTGATGAAAGAGGCATTGGAATATTGTCACCCATTTTTATTTGAACTTTTATCTCAGATGGATGCTTGTACCAAGAAATACAGAGATATGAGGAGATTATTTCTCATATGAGGTCTATCCTTTTGAAATCATCATCCACATCGGCTACTAATATGATTAGGTCTATATATTTTTCTAATTTAGTAGATTCTTTCAATTATAGAGAAATAGTAGAAGATGTTGGAAGAGTATAACATCAACACGCAATTGATGCCTCTCACCAGTCTCTTGCATATCAATCCAGTGTGAAAAAAATTCTTTTACCATAACTCAACTTTTATATTGAACATAAGATTTTTTTAATCCTTATAGAGGATGACAAATGTGTATATTCCCCCTTCCTTTTTATATTTTTAATGGATGAATTTTCATAATTCTCTATAATGTTATTCATCTTTCTTTCTTTCATGATGTGTATGATATTTTGTTGGTCTGACATTACGACAATCTCCAATGGTACCCATCATTTAAATACAGTTAAGAAAAACTAAATGTTTTGATCTTGAGATTTTGATCATGATAAACTCATTTTCTAGGAGTTCCCATGAATGCCCACCAATATGAGATTTCATACTAACGATTTGTTAAACATATCATGAGATCACCTGATTTGTATGAGGCTGAATTGGTAGAATAAATGTCCCAGAGTGTGAGTGCTACATTATATACAATGTCTAATATGATTGGAGAGTAAATATTGGTTTTTAAAAGGACATATGGCGGTCCTCAAAATCTCTAACATACTAGATTGATACTGTGGTTTAGTTTAGGTTATTTTAGCTTAGACCTAATATTTATTTAGTTTAAGTTGTTTTTATCTCGAACCCAATACGGATTTAGTTTATAGAATTTTCTTCTCGAACCAAATATGGATTTAGATTAAGGTATTTCATCTTGGACCTTCTATATGATCATGAGATATAGTGAAAAAATTCTAGTAATAACATAAAAACTCTATGATTTTTGGTTTTCTCTACGGAATTACTAAAGCTCACAATAACCGGAAATAAATTTTTCTGAAGTGAAACAATTTTTTATTGACCATAAGCACATTTGAAGAATCCATAGGCATGCATGCATAGTCAAAAAAGGGACCATGAAGAAGGTTATATATTCTAGGGGCTATGTATGATTTATTGAGGTGGCATTGGTTGTGGTAGAACTATTAGGGAAGCTATATCATCTTTGATAGATTGAATAAAGGTGATGCAAATCATAATCTGAAAGTCTGAGTTAATGAATATGAGATGATGCATACATGATGAGTATGTCCCATGACATTATGTGATTCCAAGATCTTCCACAGTGTTTCTAGTGATCACATGGATTGAGGATCCTTTCTTATAAGGAGAAGATTTTTTTAGTTGGTTGGTCAAGACCCTTATGTTTCGATAGTATGCCCAAAGAAAGATGATCTAAAACTCTCTTCAAGGGCTATAAAAGGTTTTTAGAGACTCAAAAAACCAGATTATGATGTTGGGTATGGAGGGAAGGATATCCAGAATGGGTTTTGGAACCCTAGAGTATTTATCTATTAAATCATGGTTCTCAATCCCTATTCCCCATTGTTTTGAATCATGAGGTGTGGTATATAAAAACCCTAGGAACGAACTATCATAGTATATCTCTACGAATGGGCATGGAGCAATGTGACGTAACATCAAGGATATAAAATTTGATTGGATGGTTTGGTAACGGTACTATAAATCATAACCCACAATGTTCAAGTCAAGAGGATGATATGGGGTAGTCATACTAGGATTGGTCTAGATAGCCTGAGCAGTTTAGTGCTTCCATGATGATGTCAAGGCTCCGGATTATCGTAATCTCCTTGTTTTAGATTAACACAATTGGTTGAATTCCCTAACTATATATGTAGGTGCAATGGGAATATATGTATAGTCAAATGAATGTTCCTTAAAGCTAGATATCATTTCCATGTTCTAGGGAATGATTCAAAGATCTGATAAACTCCAACTACTAATTAGTGATATATGGAATGTATAAACTCCTAGGAGGGTGTGAGTACCCTAATATTTATGAAACCACGTAATAAACATTTTCTCATGGCGAGAAGATGTGATAAAACATTACTCCAAAATTATACTAGACTAGGGGGTCTAACGAAAATAGATTTGGTTTTAGTAGGGGTAAAAGTTAAACCTTATGATATTTTTGCCTTATAAATTTATACCGTAAATTTTTTCTAAAAATTAACAATTTGGAGCCTAGCAGACAAAGACTTGAATTTTTCTCTTGTCACCGTTTTTAAGTTTTCGACCACACAGGTTTTCAGCTTCATTCACTAATAATTTAAGGACATGTGATTTGGACCATCATGGGATAGATTATATGGTTGTATGGATTTAACCAAAAAGTATTATGTTTAGGTTCATGACTCCCATGACCATTGTATGGGATTAGTTTAGAAATATCATAATTAGGATACCCAAGAAAAAGATCACTCATCCACCCTTATAAGTAGTAAATTGTAACGTTTTGAATCATGGATCGAGGTTCTTGGGTCAAGAGTAATGACATTGGACATTAATATAGGGAATAGTTAAGACACGATGAGGTGTTGATTACTATCGCAATGAATTTAGGGATCAAAATGATCAGAATGATCTTTTTCAAAGTGAAAAAATTGTTTAACGGCTATTAGTACCTATGAAGGCTCCATATATATTCATGTATAGTCTAGAAATGGTCCATTGAATCTTGA
Organism: Viscum album; assembly: GCA_963277665.1. NCBI lineage: Eukaryota > Viridiplantae > Streptophyta > Magnoliopsida > Santalales > Viscaceae > Viscum > Viscum album. The sequence goes on along the minus strand of OY728164.1, from coordinate 1,402,065,820 downwards.
TATATGTTATATGGTCCATGGAAAATTATAATGCTCTATGAAACATGAATATTGATTTGTGTTTTATAGATTTATGTGATTTTAAAAAGAGTGGAAGCACCCTATACTATGGTTGACCGGGGTAAGTATCTTGTGGTCCATTGATAATGAAGGAATAATGTGTAGCGATTTACCTAGATTAACATCATGTAGTTTGGATATGACTTTATGTAATATAAAATTAGGTGGAAAGGATGTGCATCCATGTAGTTTAACATCACGCAGGAAGGACATAATTCCATGTAGTTTTACATCATGCGATGATGATATGCATCTTTGTAGATTAACGACATGTAGTAAGGATTTAAGAGTCAACATGGAAAGGGGAATGGTGGATGGACCCAACAATAAACATAGGGGTGTCACTACATATCTTATGTCAAGAGGAATCAAGCCATACATTGTTCATGAGATACAAAAATTAGTATAACCTCATGCAGCAAGGTTGTTGATGAACCAATGTGAAAAGTGGAATATTGTTTATGGGACCAAATATGGATATATAATAGTCAATATATAAGTCATGAGGATGAGAATAAAGTCTCACATAGTTCTAAATAAGGTCTCCTACACAGGTCTAGACAACATGCAAGGAGTGGGCGTTATTATATTTGTTGGTTGTGACTGCACTTGGTGTTTGAAATTCATGCATCACTACGTATCCAGTGAGGGATGAAATCAATTCACACATTGTTCTTGATCAGTAAATTCTATAGATAGACATGTCCTATTCATAGTGGTGTGAATTATTTCCATTGACTATTATAGTGATGCACAGGATTTGTGATCCATGTGTCACATCATATCACATGATGATTGAAATCATGATACACATACTTTTTTTATGTTTCATGTAGGTTAACATCATGTGTCAAGGAAGAAGGTGGGATAACATAAATAAATGTAAATTTTTCAATTGGGACCAAGAATTGATGTTCAGGCATCATTACATATCTCATAAAAGGATTGAATCAATCCATACGTAGTTGTGTAAATTTCATGCAATTTAACATCATGTGATGATGAAGGAGGAAAACTGATGTGGATTTATTGGAAATATTTCGGTTGGTCCCAAGTGTTTAATTCTATAAATTACTACACATCTCATGTGAATGAGAATCAAACCACACATATTTTATGGAAAACCATGAAACTTTACATCATGCGAAATAGATATTTACCATGAAATATAGAGTAATGTAGAAATGACTCCTATAAGGGCTATTTTGTTCCTTTATTATTGTATTGGGAGGGTACATCTCATCCATTATTTCTATGTTCACGTGAGCTTAGATTGGTGTGAGAAACAAGCAACGACATGGGTTTCCATACAATGCATTAATAGAAGGGGTATGATACTGGCCTTTCTTATCATGTAGTGGTTGGACCAAGATATATGATGGAGATTTCTATATATATATCTATCAAGGGTGAGATTCAATATGTACATAGTTCTAGATGAATCATTCATTTTAATTTCATGTGGAAAAGAAGTTAGTGACTCAACGTGTATGGAGATGGATATTAAGGATCCAAATAGTTTTATGTCATGCAGTTAAAAAATTGGCCGTGAAGATTAATTTCATGAGGTAATGATAAAAGATGTCACGCTATTTTACATGTTGATGTGAGGATGAATTCCACATAGGATAATGTCATGCGGTTAGGATGACGGATGTCTTGCAGTTTTACATCTTGCTCCCAGGATGAATTTGAACAGTTTAACATCATTTATCTAGGATGAAGTTGTACAGTATAAAATCATTTAGCTAGGATGAATGATTGTAATTACACTAAAGTGGATTCCCTTGTAGTGATATCTATGAGAAGTATTTCATGATAAATCTTTCATCGGTGGAAGGTGTGGAACTCTCCCAATCCATTGTGTCTAGTGATTAATCCCTATTGAGGTAGCCTTATGTATGGCCTAAGACCCCCCATTTTTTCCATATGTTGGGCTTCATGACTGTAATCATTTGGGTTTTCATGTCCATCACCAGTTATCCTTGAAGGAATGAACAACGACATGAATTTTTATTAAAGGCAATGACTATTAGGTTTTGATGAATTTACATATTTAGTAATTTGTGATACCTCTTCTCATCTAGCCATTATAATTATTATATCGACTTTTTAGATTTTTCATCATCTTAGAGTAGTCTTCTAATGGAAATTTGGAGTGAGGGAAGATGGACATAAATGGGTAACATGACCTCAAACTTGTAAGCCAATTTGTATGGTATTTCTTGTGTAGAAGTATGAATGGTGGTATGGTTGGTCTATAACACATGGTTGTTGGTTTTTTTCTAGCCAAGAGGTGTTTTCCCTTTTCACCAACTTCTAGAGTATATTCAAAAGAGTCATATTCAAGGCCTCTATCAATCAATTTTCTACTTCATAATAGCGAGATGAGTGATTGGATTCAATATTGTACTCCTAATATTTTTTATTCTACACCGTGGAATAGAAATTGGTGTTGTGGTATATCCATATTGTGTGAGGGACTCAAAACATGATGATGGTAAGGGAATTCATGAATTTGATGATATTCTGCATCCCCACCTCCTTGAGGGGTATCGCCTAAACCCATTTGGAAATGAATTGGGTAGTAGTAAAGACGTACAAAAACTCCATAGTTGTGGTTGGGGAATATGTTCCCACAACATCCATCCCCCAAACATTAAAATTCTCATAATATTCAGTTTAATGTATCAATTATTTAGTTTTATGGATGATGTTTTCTTGGAATTAGAATAAATGACATTTCATGGTGAATTCCACATAGGTTTGTATCATGGTTTTCCAGTAATATCCTATCTTCTTGATCTTATGGGAGATCATGTTCATGGATTTATGGGAACCACAATAGCTAATATGGAATTCTTAATTGAAGAAAGAAGCCTCTAATTCTACTACACATTTCTAGATTATTCTTTCCAAGAGGCACTTATACATGGTTTTCTTCTCATTCAGGCCATCCTGTCGATTATAGTTTGCTACATTGTACCAAATCTATACACTTTAATCGTTTTCTATTAGGAGAGTCCCATTTAAAAAAATAGATTATGGGTTCTATCCATCCATGTTTGATTATCTATACATCATTCTCTATGGTGGTTTTGAAATGATTAATCTTTATCATATCATAGAAAACAATTTTCGAGACCATTTCCTGATGTGTGATGCAAAATACTATTTTTTCCTGATCCGGATCTGCCAAGAAGGTGGCTTCTTTGGCCAATGCATCGATGTAGGCATTCCTTGAATGAGTAAGATGATGAATCATCAGTTTTAAAGGGAACTCATAAATTTTTTCCCTGAAATAACTAGTGAAAGTGGGCATTACATCCTTTTGGATGTTGTATTATCCATTCTCATTCTTTATCAATAACTCTAAACCCCATTTTATGTTTGGATAAGATATTTTCGGATATAGGGATAGTCACAACCCAGTTATGGGGGATTAGTATCCTTTCTCATTATTTGTATTGCCTTCAGATAGAGAGAAAGGGTTGGGAGAACATGCTTTTTAAGGATACTCAAATTGAATTCCCCAGAAAACATGGAAGATCATTGGGTTTTCCATCCTTAATCTAATAGTAATTAGTGAGTTATAATCAAAATACATATCCCATGCCATGGGGGTTTTATGAAAATAAAGTACCTCTTATACTGAATGCTCGGTGTTTTCTGTTATATTCACTGGGGCAGGATGTGCTGTGATGAAATTAGATAGGGCTTTTACTTTCACTAACATCAATGACATAAACTAAAAATCATATTACTGAAGAATGAATATCCAATGGTCCAGGTGACCAATTATAATCAGATAGACATGGATGTACTTGTGTAGATCTATTTTAGAGATCAATCATTATTTATGGTGGTGCAAGTAATGCATTAACTTTTTCACTGTGAAGATAAGTGTGAGGTGGTTATTATTGACATCAGAGTAACAAATATTAGTACATATCACAGTATGGATGAGGTAATATAGACAATTCTCACTCCCATCTTCATTATTTTGTATGAGGATGGTTCCCAATGAACATTCTAGGGCGGACAAATATAAGATGAGTGGATTCCATTCCAATCAAGGAATTAGATATGGTGGGTGAAATAGGTACCCATGGAGACTTTCGAAGCCTTTTAGTAAGCATTTTCCAATTTATAAGAGTTTCCTTTCTTTATTAGCACAATAAAGATGATATATTTTCCTTCCAGGTCTTCAATGAACCACTAAATGTAATAAAGGTCCCCTCGTAGCCCCCTAACATCATTGATATTTATAGAGGTGACATTGCTAAGATAGAACAAACCTTATTTGGGTCAAACTCAATCCTCTGGGGGAATTTGAAAAAATAATTAATTTCCTTAGTGTTACCCTGAAGCACATTTTATTATATTTATCTTTAGACTGTGTTGTCACATCTTTTTGAAAATTGTTTTAATCACCATTAAGTGATCACACCGCTATCAGGATTTATCCACCAGGTCGTTGAGATAACAATCCACTATCCTTCCCATGAATGGCTAGAAGTTATGGTAAATAGTGTGTTGATATGCAGTGCTATCGTTCTACAGGAAAAAGGGAATGGCCTAATAGAAAAGAATCCCCTAACATGATCTAAAGGTAGTGGATTCTTCATCCTATAGGTCTATCTTTATATGAATGGACCCCGAGTACCCATCCATGAATGAAAGGGCTTGGAAACTAGGAGTTACATCGATCAAGATTTATATGATCAGAAATAGAAAATCATTCTTTGTAAAATGTGGATTAAGGTCTATTAAATCCACATTTACCCTCATCTTCCCATTCTTATTATTTATCGGGACGATGCTGGAATGCCATATTAGGTACCACGCATCTCGAAAAAAATATCATCCAAACAACTTGTCATCCATTGCCTCTATATTGGTGGAATGATAGGGGTTCTTTTTCCATGATGCATAATTGAAGCCTCCTTGCTCATCTCTTATCTCAAGATGTGGTGTAGCCACATATGGGTTTAGTATGGTCATTTTTGTGTAGTTATATAGGAACAAATATTAGTGATGCATCAGAAATGAGATGTATATCTCTTGGTCTTCAAGGGGTATGGTGGAAATAAAAATTTAGGCTAAGGTTATTTCGTTGTTCCCAGATTTATCCACTTGAGTTCATCAATGGTGGTGGAGAAAGCTTTATCAAATGATTGAGAGGAATTCCTAAGGTTAGCTTCTTCTTTTTCCATCTATGAGTCTGTGGATGCATTTTTAGATGTAGATAGAAATATGGATGCTAAATTCTGATTATATTGGCGAGATATGCCATGAGAATAGGTTTTATCCTCCCATGTTTACTATGTAATTGTAGAGAGAGATGTCATATATGATAGTCATTGATGTTTTCCCTTGGGAAAGGAGGGGATTGGACCTTCCGGACTAAATCATTGACATCATCCAAGTTTATGGGGAGCACATAGTAAATGTTATGAAAAACTCTAGGGATTTACAGGGGTGGTTATAAATCCATTATGAGAAGAAACATGTATATCATCATCCAACATTTGTTGTTTACCTCCATTTTTATAGTAGTCTACTTCAACATATGTAGCATCGTATGTCACGAGTGGAGCACATTCACAATATGGAATGACGACTTTTTTATTAACTGGATACATGAGACACTACTAGAATTTTGAAGGTAGATTTAGGTTGTTATGGATCCATCATCTTCCAATAAGGAAGCTATATGTGGTGTTTTTCTATATTACCATAAACTCAAGATATGGTGTAATATCCCCGAAATAGGCTTCGATATTAATCTTCACGAGAGGTATTTTCTCATGACTATCATACCCATGGAAGGTCATATTATTAAGAGATAATTCTCCATCACTATATGCCAAATAGTATAGGGTTTAGATTGGGATACGAATGAATCTAAAACCATTATCAATCAGGGACCATTGGATGTTAAAATTATTGAGTCTACCTAATAAATATTGGGGTATAATGTGTCCTTGAAGGTCTTATTCTTGATCTTGACAAGTGAATGAGATAGTAATGTGAAATTCATGATTCCATTGTCTCTAATTAATTGACATCGGATGTAGCGACATTTGTCTCAAATTCATATGGTATCCTAAAAGCATAAAAAAGTTCCTCCATGATATATTTTGAATGATAGAGCACATCAAGGATAGAGGGATTACTTGGGACTATCCCAGGATATTTCATAACATTTTACTTTTGTTCTACATGTTAGAGTATCCCAATATGGTGTTTCTCCTAGAATTGTGGATGAGGAACTGTGGAATTTGGGATGGATGAAATAGGTGCTTACATATTGGATGAGGGAGTATCATCTGCTAGTGGCGCTAGTCACACCAGCCTTTTCCACATCCTTGTTTGATTGGATTGAACCTCCTCTAAGTTTTTGTGAAAGACAATTGGTAGCGGATGACCTCTAAAGGATTTGAGGAACCTATTTTCCACATTGGAGAATATTGGAGTGATTTCCCATGAATCACAAAAACATATTTGTCCTCCATGGGGATATGACTAGAATACTAGGTCTGACCATGTTGATTATGTCCCATGTATCCTCGGCTCTGATGTATATGGCCTACCATTCCCCAATAATTTCTGAAAAAATAATGCTCTGGGAAAAAGAAATTAGTGGGGACGTGGTATGAAATTGTATTGTTTTTATAGAACTAATGATGATATCATCATACGATGAGGGTTCCATTTGTTGGGGTGGTGCTTATGCTTCAAATGCTACATGGAAGAAATCAGGGAGAGTTAATGCTCACTTTGGAGGAGTATATGAACCTACCTATTTTGTGTCTTCATACTTTTTGTTTTCACACCCACCATTTGAAGTTATATTTGATGTTCCTCTCTTGGGTGCTAGAGTTATCACAGTTCTACCAAAATTTTCCTTCACAGTGATGTGATCTTGATCAACATCCATTTGAGTCATCCTATTATTAAAGTTTCACATACGTTAGGCCGAGACCTTCTTCCAATCGCTCTCTTTTTCTGGTTAGTTCACAGCTATGCAGGCTACATACTTTGTAGATTTATCTAGAGTCACATTTCCAGAGTTGAACATGCCTTGAAGTACATCCTTAAATATGAATTAGTTATTGATATTATGATATATCCATTTATGGAAAGAAATGTAATCCAGATGTCAGTGAGGTTAACATCATCAGTCCCCATGGGTTGTGTGAGTGTGGGCATTTTATTACCAATAGATTCAAGAAATACATAGTTACTTGTTCATTTAAGAAGGAGGATACATTATTAATATGTTCCATAAATCTCAAGTGACCCTGGTTTCTCTATGTTTCTAGACAAGTGTGATTCTGTTGTTGTCACCGCTCGACAGGATGTTCTTGGATATTTAGGGTCTATATAGGTATTTGGATTGGCACTACTTATATCTACAGAGGTAAAACCATATCCTCTTCTATGGATTCCTTTTTTCCCTATTTTGGATGTCACGACCCAGCTTTACGAAGATGAGAGAAGGGACAACAGATTGCCAGACCCTTCCTTTTCAAGTTGAAGGAGAGAAAATAACCCATGAGACCCACCTTCAATGGGTCCCGGAGTGGCGACTAGAACCAACGGTATAGAATCACACACAAGATGGAAGGCATTAACCATTTTCTTTAATTATATCGGGATATGAGATTGTAAATCCCAAAAACACCAAAACTGGGGGGTAAAAGTAAATTCAAAGAAAACAATTCAAATATGCATGTTACAAAATTAAATGCCACAGAGTACAAGGAGACTACAAATCTAAATTAACTAAAAAAGAAAAATGAAAACTACAACTATCCCAACGTCTGAGCTAGTACGGCCCTGCGCGATCCCTAATGTCCTCCTAGAAACCTAAAATCAGTTTTATTTTTGTAGAGTGAACATACAAGTATATCAGTAAGGAAAACCAAAGACTCCCATGCACAAGTGGGGAGGCAATCTGATTCCATGTGAGAAGATAGAAAACCAAAGCACCAAGAAAGGAGAACTATCCACCCAAGACTTACAAAGGCACACTCCCCAAATAATGCATGTCAAGTAATGTATAGTAATATCGCATCGATATTTGGGTACCCCGCACCACTTTCCCACTGGTTATTGAAGACATCCTATGCATCGAACCTCTCCCACCATTCTCACTGCAATTCCACTACCTCACCATGCTCGCACTCACTTGGGACACAAAAACACATCCCTACTGCAAACACCGAGCCCACAACCACCATGCGTATCCATTCTCGCAAACACCTAGGATAGAACAACTAATGCAACGCCAGAAGACACATGGGCCTCATCCTGAAAAATCTTATGTAACAACATTCCTGTACACACCAGGGCTAAGCACCACAACTACCCTGCCCGAAAAACCTTGGGCTGTCATGGACCTCAGTCCATCATAGCCTACCCGAAGACACTTGGGCTATTGGGAAAAGTGAGTAGAAATGGAGCTAATAACCAGCCACTCATAGGAGTGTTTTGAAAAACACCCTCCCCCATGGAATGGAGGTGTTTGGGACTAAGTGATCTACATGGGTGGTGTGAGAATAGGAAACATAAGAACTACAATTATAGGTATTGGTAAGAAGCACTCATCCCAAACTAGGGTTTCGAAAGAAAACCTAAGCATAAACACCCTCGTTACTATTTATTCATAAAAGAAAGGCACAACACTCACGACCAAGTCACAACTCATTCCCAAAACCAACTCCTCATTTAACCCATTCATCCTTTCATGATCAAGTGATCCCATTTAGGTGAATTTTACATTACTGGGAATCTAACAGGCATACCCTTATGCCAAAGAAAAAGTATCATATAAACAACAATTTAAGCATTCACACCCAGTTCTCATGTGAAGTCACAACAACAAAGGGATCAGTGAGATCTCTCAAAGTACTGGAACCAAACAAAGCATCAAGATACATCCTCACATAGCTTCATAATCACAACCAAAAACCGTGCTACAACAGAGGATCCCATCCCGATCCACATCAACCCATACACATCAAACATAACAAAACACCTACTACCAAAATAGAGTAGTGAAACTTCCAGGTTCAAGCGCATCATTCATTAGGTTCTTCTTTCTGTTGGTTAACTGGGGTGACCACACAAGGATTGATGTTCAATGGGTATCCATTGAACAAACCGGCTTTAGGTTATTAACCAATTTCCATGTTACAGTAATTTAATCATCACAAAAGACAAGGGTTCATTAGTGCGGAAGAAAAGTCAACCATTATCCATGATCTTCCAGGAGCATAAGCCCATACAGTTCACAACATATATTAATTATAAAAGAGTACAACAGAATTTTCAACACACCCCATCATTCTATAACAGTCGGTTTATTATATTTGTTAAGATTTGGTTTCATCCATACTCCCAGAAACAGTAGCGTACCAACCCCTCATGATACACTTTTAGGAGAGATGAAGGAAAATCCCTACCTGGTCGATCAAGGATCGATGTTCTTCTCCATGCGCCATGAAATGGGGATGCACGACTTGCATGGGAGGAATGTTGGGGACTCCAAGGGTGAACTGAAAGGATCCGGCATAGTCACACCACTTTCCACGGGAAGGGGAACTACAAATTCACTAGGATGAAAAGTAGACTAGACAAGATGCAGAAGGAAACATTTCTAGCATGATATACAGATGAGATCTTATTGCTATGGGATATGGAATTTTGAATGGCTATAAAGTTGGATCGTGGTTTCATAATGCGGTTGGGTGGTTATACATGGAAGAATTAATTGCAATTTAATAATACTCCTCTGAGAGGTGGTCATAACGGCTATGCGTTAAACAGTTTTCTTTATCCATAAGGAAATGCATAACATGAGAGGATCTAGAAGGTACATTGAAGGGAGTGACACCAATGAAAATCCACACATTTTGGTAAGTTAAGGGTTTCCCAACTCTTGGGGGATTTTAGATATTATTTTTGGGCTTTAAATGGCTTTAAAAGGGAGAATTAAATCATCTTTACGTCAAAAGATATGTTGCAGGAGTGAAAATGTCAGGAACTGGTAAAGAACGAAGACCGCTCGGTGAGGACACAGTGCCACCATCAGGGTGTCACCCTCAGGGTTCCACTGTCATGGTGTCTCCCTCACGGTTCCATCGTCATGGTGACACCCTCACATGCCACTGTCACCAGTTCCACCATCACGGTGGCACCTTGACCAGTTCCACTGTGACCGGTGTGGACCGTCATGGTGCCACCGTGACCAGTGCAACCGTCACACTACCACTGTAACCAGTGGCCCCATGACTGGTGCCACCATTTCGGTGGAGCCGTGTTTTGGAAAAGTTATGGAACAGGTGGGTCCATGTCTTTACATCAGATACCTCTCAAAATATTCTCGCCATCGAGAATAAAACTAGAAACGAAGAAAATAGGGGTTCAGAACAACCACATCAAAAGATAATTCTCAATAGTGATTCTCATCAACATCTAGGAACAACTATTACTAAAAAAATCAAGTAAAATTTGAGGGTCCAACTGTCCATTCTTATGGGTTAGGGAGTTTTTTCCCCTATGTCAAGATAGTATCTGCTTTAGGTGACACGGCCTTGCCGCATGGGTTTAATCACATCCACCTTAATGCGTCTTCATTAGGGATCAGGTTCTACCCTCCCCATAGTCAGGACTCTTCACACACATCCATAGAATAAGGAAAACCACATGTTCCACAGATAACAAGGTGGATCATCCCATCTCAACTAAGTACAACAATAAAACAAAAAAAATTCAAAACAACTCTGGGTACAAGGCGTGAATCTACGCCTCCCATTCCTAGGTACATTCCTCGAGCCCGCCAAGCCTCCACAACATAAGAACCAAAGAAATGGTCCGTCCACGGACCACCTTCTCGTCCCGATCCTCGATCCTCACTATTGTTTCAAGAAATTTCATGTCATCCTCGATATCCATCTTTCATTTATCGAGGACATTTGAATTTTCTTGTAGATATCGTCGGAGCTCAGAAACATGGAAGACATCGTGCAGTCTCTGTAGCGGCGGTGGTAGCGCTAGCTGATAGGCCACTTCAATGACCCACCACAGCACATTGAATGGTTCGACAACCCTTGGAGAAAGCTTACTCCCCCTGCCGAACCTCCATTGCCCACGCTGAGTGGAGACCTTCAAAAACATGTGGTCCCCGACCTCAATCTCCAAGGGCATCCTCCTATTATCGGATTATGATTTCTATCGGACCCTGGATGCCTTCATCATCTCCTATATATGCTGCACATTCTCCGTTTTGCATTGCACTAATTTCGGGCCAAGAACACCAGCATCCCCAAACTCGGTTCAGCACACGGTTGAGCGACATGGCCTTCCGTACAAAGCATTGAACAGAGCCATGACAATGGTTGAGTGATAAATATTATTGTAGGGAAACTCTGCTAGAGGAAATTGTCACACCCACGATCCCCCAAAATCCAACACACATTCTCGTAGCATATCTTCCACCATTTGGATGGTGCGCTCTATCTACCCATCTGTTTGTGGGTGGAAGGCAGTGCTAAGACGTATCTAAGTTCCAAATGCATGCTGCAATCCCCTCCAGACTCGTGAGGTAAACCGTGCATCCCAATCTGAGACTATGGACCTCAGAACTCCATGAAAACGCACCACCTCATCCACATACCTCCGTGCTAAGGCATCCAATGCACCCGAATCCTAGATCGCCTGAAAGTGAGTCGATTTTGTCAACTGGTCAACCACTACCTAGATGGCATTGGATCCTCCTTGAACATTGGGTAGACTTGTGAATAAATCCATCACGATTTCATCCTAATTCCACTCTGGGATGTCTAAAGGTTGCAACAAACTGCCCGAAACACTGTTTTCAGCCATCACCTACTTACACCCTAGGCACCTGGCCATGAATTCTGCCACTGCACGCTTTACCCTGGGCCACCAAAACTGACCTTTCAGACCATGGTAAATCTTGGAAACATCTGGGTGCACTTCTAGGGGTTTGTTGTGGGACTCACCAAGAACCGTCTTGTGCATCGCCTCTAGAACAAATAACTTCCCTCGGAAAAGCATCTGATTCTAACCATCCTTCGTCCACCATTCTAGAGCATCACCTTGGTCAACCAAGTCATGCATCAATTCACTTTATGAGTCTCCCCATTGAAACTTATCTACCTGCTGGAACAGAGAAGACTACACTATTATCTTATATAGGAAACCTCCCCCACCATCCATCCATGCATCATGGTGCAGTGCAGCCAACACCTCCATCACCTACCAAGCATCTGCCGACTCTCGAACCACATCCTTCTACGACTTCCTGCTCAAGGCATCAGCCACCACATTCTATTTTCTTGAGGTGTATGAAATATTGAAGTAGTATTCCAGATGTAACTCCTTCCACCTTCGCTGCCGTAATTTCAGGTCCCGCTAGGAGAATATTTACATCAATCTTTTGTGATCTGTGAAGACCACAAAGCACTCCCCGATGGGGTAATGCCGTCACAATGTTAGTGCGAACACGACCGCCACAAGCTCTAAATAGTGGGTGGCATTGTTACACTCATGGGGATGTAACTGTCTAGACCCATAAAAGATTACCAATTGTCTTTGCATCGGCACTCACCCGAGGCCTTGTGCTGAAGAATCACAGAACACCTCATATACCAAACCTTCTTATGGAAACCTCAGAACTGGGGCACTTTATAACTTCCCCTTAGGATAGTTGAAGGTAGAATCACACTAACCACTCCACACAAAATCATGGTCCTTCTTGGTCAAGTCTGTAAAAGGTGCTGTAAATTAGGAGAAGTTGAGCATGAACCTCTGGTAGTAGCGTTCTAGTCCAAGGAAACTACGAACTTCTTCCATGTTCATGGGCACTTCCCAAGAAACGACTACCTTGACCTTCGATGGATCTATCACTATTCCTTACTCAGACACCACGTGCCCATGGAAGTGCACTTCTCACATCCCAAACATGCACTTGGACAACTTCCCATAGATTTGGTGCTGTCAGAGGACCTCTAAAACCATTCTCAGGTGCTCAGCATGGTCCTCTTATGATCTTGAGTAGATTAGTATGTCGTCAATAAAAACAACTATGAACCGATCCAAGTATTCTCGGAAGACGGAGTTCATGAGTTCCATGAACACAGCTAGTGCATTCGTAATGCCAAACGACATGACCACAAACTCAACATGTTAATACCTACATCAGAAGGTAGTCATTGAGATTTCACCCTCCTTCACGCTCAAATGGTGATATCCAGAGCACAGAATGGTCTTAGAGAACCAACCTACTCTGATCAGCTGGTCAAAGAGATCATTTATCGTCGGGAGGGGTAAGAGTTCTTAAATTTTACATTATTCAGTATCCTGTAGTCTATGCACTATCTCAGACCACCATCTGCCTTCTTTGCGAACAAGACTGGGGCACCCCATGGTGACACACTTGGTTGAACAAAACCCTTCTTCATCAGATCGTCAATCTAAATTCGAAACGCCTGCAACACAGAAGGTGCCATCTAGTAGGAAGCCATCGAAATCAGACTGCACCAGGTTGCAAGTCTATCCCAAATTCAACATCACGTCGACGGGGTAGATTTTCCACTTATTCAAGTAAGACATCCATAATTCACTAACTATCATTGGGACTTATACCATTTTTGTATCAACCGACTTCACTGATAGTTCATCCAACATGCAATGAAGGGGCTCCTCTCGCCTCCTTCTTTTCTAGCAACCCTGCTCGCCGTTGAATGTTACACGTCGGCTGCCCAAACCCAAAAACATGATCCTTATTCCGAAGGAGTCGATGAAAACATATACAGAGAACAACCATTAAATTATTATGATGACATCATATGGTTGTATCTACAGTATTATAAGATCTTTGATAGACTGATGTGGCCCTATCATCATTCTACACCCTCAAAAAACATAAAAAAAGTTAGTATGACCTCTGACTGGTGTACCCAACACCAGGGGCACTGGAAGTATCTCAGCATCTAGACCCAGAGTACGGGCCATTCTGGGTTAATCAAAGGAGTGAAAATCCCCTTTATCGAACAAGGCATAGGAAAGTGTACTAAACAAGATGATCGTACCTCGAAAGGCTTCCAGACCTGCAGGAACCGATGCCTTCATGACATGTAACTGTCCACGCCTAGCTTCCCTGCCCCTCGGCTATCAGCCACCTCCCCGACTATGCGCTGGTAGAGGTCCCTAATGAGCTCCCTAAGGTTCTCCTCCTCCTACAATGCATGCCCTCGGAGGAGCGGGAGCATACTTCCCTTGCAGCAGCTGCTGGAAGGGCTTAGCTGGAAACTGCTGCTGCTGAGGTGGGCATTGGACCTGCCCACCCCTACTGTACAACACTATGTACAGGAACTGATTTCGGAGGTTCCCATGGATTCCACATATGAAGAATATTGGTCCTAGGCTTGAAAGGAAAGGGCTAGGGCCGGGTGATAGGAACTAGAACAATTGAGGCATGTTCCCTACTGGTCGAAACATGGAGGGCCCTGATGTTGGAGGCATGCTGCTGACGACTTTCCCCTTCGACGAGCCCAACTGGATTCCCTCTTATGATACACCTCCAAGCATGTTTATCCCCTCCACCACTTCAGCCTTCTTCTGAACATCAATGTACATCGGTAGGGTGAATGGAGTAAGAGCATACTGGAGAGAAGGTCGAAGTGCCTCATCCAAACGTCTTGCCAAAGACTCCTCAACTGGAAAGAGGTCGGGAGCAAAGTGAAAGAGATACTTGAACATGATCCCCAACTCTCTTACTGTCATACACCCCTACTGGAGGGATAGTAGTTACATCTTCTTTTAGCCTTCATTGTGGAAGAGTGGAATTTCGCCTAGAACTCCTTCTCAAAGTCAGTCCATGTCACCTCAGCCTCCCTCTTCTCCCCAAGATAAAGTGTCAACACTGACACGTTGTTCCACACATCTGGATTACAGCCTGAGGAACCTAGTAATCTGTTGGAGTCTGGATCAAGTTGAAATTTATCACCAGCTCCTCTAGCCATCTCTCTGTCTCCATATCAGAGATGCAGCCCTCGTACTTCTTGAAGGTCTGTCGTTGAAAGGCACGAAGCATCTTCTTCAAATGATTATCCTCCTCTCGGTTAGCCCTATGTCGATCCGCCAAGTCAGACTCTTGGGCCTCGATCACCTGCACTACTTGTGGTCATCTCCCATGTTCCATAGCTATATGGTAAACAATTAATGCATAAGCCCGAGTAGTGTAGAATATTGTTCTTAAATTTTCTTAGACTTCTTATTCATTTTAATTCAACAAAAAATACCCATGAAACATAATAACACAAGACATTATGATGCATGTAACTTCCCTAGTTCCCTACCCTACAATCATTGTAGCCTTATTTGGTCATTCAGTAGGCCCAAAGTCCTTGCATCAAATCCTGGGGTGGGGGGGGGTGGCTAAAATCCCATGTCTTATCCTGTCTTCCCTGGCCTATTTCATGCTCCAAGATCACCAAACATTGTTGCCCTACCATCCCATGCAATCATCAATATGCCTAACCCTAGACTCCATCCTATCTTTCAACCTCACCTTGTCCTTTGATACAATTCTTTCATGACCTGCCTTCCCCAAGAAGATAGAAGTAACAGTAGATTGCCAGAACCTTCCTTTTTCAAGTTGAAGGAGAGATAATGACCTCCGAGACCAAATTTCAATAGGTCCCGGAGTGGAGACTTTCACCAAGGTTATATAATCCCACTCAAGATAGAAGGCAATGCCCTTTTTCTTTAATAGGATCATGATATGACGTAGTAAATCACAACAACACCAAAACTGGGGGAGGGGCAAATGTAAATCCAAAGAAAACCATTCCCATATGCATGTTACAAAGGTAAATTCCACAATGTACAAGGAGAATACAAAGGTAAAGTACCAAAAAAAAAACAACAACTACAATTGTACCAATGTCTGAGCTAGTAAGAACCTGCACGATCATTGAATCCCTAAAAGAAACATGGATGCAATTTTTTATATGTAGGGTGAGAATAAAATTATACTCAGTAGAGAAAACCAAAGACTCTCGTGCACAAGTGGGGAAGCATTTTAATGCCCTGTGAGAAGAGAGATAAACAAAACACCTAGCAAGGAAAACTATCCACCCAAGCCTCACCAAGGCACACTCCCCAAATAATGCATGTCAAGTAATTTATAGTAATTGTACATCAATATTTGGGTACCCCGCGCCACTTTCCCACTAGTTATTGAATACATCCTATGCATCAAACCTCTCCCGACATTCTCACTATTGTCCCACTACCACACCCCGCCCGCATACACCTAGGCCATAACCACACATCCCGCCCGCAAACACCTAGGCCACAACCACAACGTATAACCACGTCTGAATACACCTATGACAAAACAACTACTACCACGCCCGAAGACACATGTGCATCATCCATAAAACTCTTGGGAAACAACCTGCCCACACACACCTAGGTTAACCACCAAAACTACCCTTCCCAAAGAATCATGGGCTATAATAGATCTCATGCCGTCATAGCCAGCCCGAAGTGTCTTGGGATATTCGGGAAAGGGAGTAGAAAAGGAGCTACTAACCAACCACTCATAAGTGTGTTGGGAAAAACACCCTCCCCCATGAAATGGGGGTGTTCGACACTAATTTCTCAACTTGGGTGGGGAACAAATAAGAAACATAAGAACTAAAATTATATGTATAGGTAGCAAACACTCATCCCAACATAGGGCTTCCAAATCCATCCTAAGTATAAACATCCTCATTACTATTCATTAATAAAAGAAAGGCACAACACTCACGGCCAAGTCTGAACACATTCCCAAAAACAACTTCCCATTTAACCCGTTCTTGCTTTCATGATCATGTGATCCCATTTAAGTGAATTTGGAACAACTGGGAAACTAACCGGCATAACCAAAAGCTAGAGAAAGAGAAACATCCAAACCGTAATTTAAGCTTTCACACCCAGTTCTCTTGTGAAGTCATAACAACAATGAGATCAGTGAGATCCCTCAATGTACTGGATCCAAACCAAGCCTAGATATACAGCCCCACACAGCTTCAGATTCACAACCAACAATCGTGCCACAATAGAGGATCCCATCATCATCCACATTACCATATAAGCATCATATAGAACAACACACATACTACCAAAATATCTTAGGGAAACATCCTGGTTCATGCACATCATTCATTAGGTTATTCTATCTATTGGTTAGCCGGGCAGAATACCCAATGATTGCTATTCACTAGGTATCCATTTAACTAATCGAGTTTATGTGATTAACTAATTTCCATGTTATAGTTATTTAACCATTATAGATGACAAGGTTTCATTAGTTCCAAAGGAAATACCACCAACGACCTTGATTTTCAGGGATCATACACCCATATAGTTCACAACAGATAGTAATTATAAAAGAGAACAACAGAATTGTAAACACACCCAATCATTCATTAAAAGCTTGTCTATTATCTTTTTCAAGGTTTGGAATCATCCATTACCACAGAAACAGTAGCATACCCAACCCACATGATACACAGTAAGTAGAGGTGAAGGAGAATCCCTAACTGGTTGATCTAGGATCGAATTTCTACTCCACGTTCCTAGAACTGGGGATGTGCGACTTGTAAGTGGAATGTCGGGGACTCCAAGGGTGATTAGAACGGATTTGGGATAGGTTCACCACATGCCTCGGGAAGGGTCACTACAAATGCACCAGGAAGAAAAGGAGACTAGCCAATTGGAAGAAGGAATAATTTGTCGCATGATATAAAGATGAGATCCCATTGCTATGGGATATGGAATTTTGAACAGCTATAAATTCGGATCATGGTTTCACTACACGGCTGGGTGGTTACGCAAGATGGAATCAATTTCCATTTAACAATTCTCCGTAGAGTGGTGGTCATAATAGCTATTCGTTGAACAGTTTTATTTAACCATAAGGAAATGCATATCATGGGCGGATCTGGAAGGTACGGGGAAGGGCATGACACCGATGAAAAACCACATGATTTGGTCAGTCAAGGGTTGCTCGACTCTTGGGGGATTTTAGATATTATTTATGGGCATTAAATGTCATTGAAATGGGGTATTAAATCCTCTTTTCATCACAAGATATTTTGCTGGAGAGGAAAAGTCAGGAACTGGAAAAGAATGAAGACCGCTCGGTGATGACATGGTGCCATCGTGACCGGTGTGCGACCGTCACGGTGCCACCATTACCAATGCCACCATGAGGGTGCCACTGGGACCAGATCCACCATCACGGTGCCATCATAACTGGTTCCCCCATGACCAGTGCCATAGATTAGGTGGAGCTATGTTTTGGAAATGTAATGGACCAGGTGTGTTTGGGTCATTACACTACAAGATTGATCTGTTTTTTGGATTGATTCCTTTAGATGGTTTCTTCTAAATAATGGGAAATTTTGGAAAACTCACATTAAATGCCTATATTTTTCATTAGAATCAAATGTGTATACATGTCATCCCTAATAATTTCGACGCATAGTTCCAAAAGATTCTCTTGCAAGAGAGGTATGCCGAGTGAGTAGGTCAATTCCTTCTACCCTAATATGAAGTCAGAACCCCTATAATTATCGTGTATTTTTTGAAGTTTTTCATTTCAGAAATCATCATATTGCCCATTATAAAATTGCTTTGATAAATTAATTTACAAAGGAGGAATTTCCATCCTGACATAGATCCTGCTGGTAGACTTTTATACCAAACAAATATTGTAATTGTCAGAGTATGTATGAAACACCTAATCTTTGTTGCCTCATGTTGATATTGAGCACCCAACATTCACCCACATTGGGATATGAATTGTGTGAGATATTGTTAAAGGTCATAAGCACCATCAAATATAGAGAAGTTAGGTTTTCTAAAATTGGGTAGAGGTAATGTTTCATCAAAAAAATAGGGAAAGGGATTAATCTTAGGTTTCATAGGTGAACATCACCATTCTATGGTTCCATTAAAGTATTTAGGGACTTGATGATATTAAGTGGTAATGTAAGAACCATTTTATGAGTTGTATCCTATCTATTGGGAGATAGTGGGGCTGAAAAGGTGGCCGCACTTTTATCTCTTTTTGATTTTTGATTCTTCCAAATATTGAATGGTTGTCTAGGGAAGGGAGAGGTAGTTACCGAAATAGAAGGAAGTCACAATAATTTTTGAATTATTTATTTGTGGGTAATTGATTTCTAGATACAATATAAACTTGATTCATAGATACTAGACATATAAGGGAATCTTTCATGGGAAGGAGAACATTCATCTCTGCCTGAAGATGAAACCCAACTAGGATATTTCCTCTGAGTAACTCATCATTGAATTTTATGGGAGTTTGTATTTCAATCTCTTATTGCAATAGTCCATCCTCCAGGTATGGAATTCCAGATTTTTGGGACATTATTTGGATGTGGTAGTATCCTTCCCCTTGGTAATGTTCGGGCATAGAGGTTGGAAATCAATATTCAAAGGTGCCCTGTTCTGGGGCTATCTTTGGTTCCTCGTGAGTGCGACCTCATTTTGTGCATCCAAGGAACCCTCGTGCAGTGGTATTCCTTCCATGTTATGGCCATATGAACTGTTTTATTGATAAATATATTCTATATAGGAAGTTACAACCTTCATAGTGGCATATCAGAAAATAGTACTTGTGCTATTACATTTTATGCAACAGGAAGATTCAGTACTATCTTCTTCAAGGTAATTGTTCAAATCCTTGGCCATGATGGTACATTTAGGACTATGACCCTAGTGGTGTATAATTGTATTTATAGTACATTGCTACTATTTTAGACTATGAACAATTATTATGAGGGAGTTTTTTATTGTGTTTTCTTGAATGGGCCCCAAATAACATAGGTCTTGCTTGAGATTGGAGGAGCTTTTGGGATTCCATCCATTTATTAATTCCTACTAACATGGACAATACATATTCCCTCTTTGGTGGTGAAAATTATGGAATTTTCCCCATCCTTGGGGGTGATTTTAATTTGGGACATCAATAGACCATGGCTAGTCCAGTGTTTGAGGTTCCAATGGGTCCAACAAGGGATATGAGGACTCCTAGGATGGGTATAATGATATAAATTATCCCATCCCAATGAGGGTGGGGTGATAAGGAATTTTTGTTTATATCTCCCGGGTCCTGTTAGTGGATAATGCACATGGATATAGTGATTGGGATATAAATTATCCAAACCCAATTGGCTGAGGTTATTTTGTAGCTGCCGAGGGAATGTCCTGAATCCTCATGGGAATTCATTATTTGAGGTGGGCAGGAGGTGGTACATATTATCCTAGCCTAGAGGGTTAAGCCTGATCATGTATGGCTTCTATGGTATCTAAAACTATTGTCTATGTAATTTGTTATAACTGTACTTGTGTGGTGGTTCGGTGTGATGGAATCCCATTGTGGGAACCATTCCATATGGGAAGTTGTTTGGGTGATCTCAACTTCAGTATTAATATTTGGAATGTACATATATTTTCTCGAGGGTCCCAATTTTAAATATTGTTGGATATACTCTCTCCCCTTACATGGTGTCTAAGAACCATTGGAGTAGGGGAGTTTTATTGGAATGACCAAATCGACGGAGCATTACGTGGTACCTTGATTTCATCGGGGGAAATAACATTGCAGGATTCCCTATCTGAGGGGTTTTTTTTCAAGAGAGATTAAAAGTATAACTCTCCATACATTCCCACAAAATTTCAATACAGATGCATGATGTGTCTTCGATGATCTACAACTGAAGAGTTGTGATTAAATTAAGGAAAGAGTGTTGTATATTTGAACTATGTTTCTTCAATTTTAGATCCCATACCATGGAGATAGTTTCCAGGTGTAGTTGAAAACATATTATATTGATTTTTTGAAGAGTTCCATCGTATCCCTGATAGTGGAATTTAGATCCTTCAGTCACCAATGATTAGACCACATATTCAATCATAGATAAGGCATGGACCCTTTTTCTAGATCATCTGGTATCTCATAGTCCTCAGTAGCGAGGGGTTAGAACACGATGGGGTGATGTTTTCTAAATAACTCAATCTATATGTAAATATTGACATCCTCTTCATCAAAATTACATGAATCCATCCCATTATACAATAAATGATGGATCTGATGGCCACCTGCTAAAGGGAGTGGGGTACTACTAAAAGTAGATGGGGAACCATATATAGTTGACCCAGATGATTTGATCACCACATTGTATGAATATTTCAAGGTTTGATTAATCTCTCTATACAAATATTTATGGAAAATGGGAGGATTTCCTTGTCCATGAGAGATATCTCTGTGGGGAGGTTTACCATGGTGGATGTTAGGAGTAAAGTCCCTACGATCCATATCCACATGACTGTAAGGAGGACTATCATGGTAATTAACATAATCTACTTCTGCATCGATCGAAGAGTCGACCAAAACTCATGGTTTTTATAATGTGTCTCAAATAACCTCAAGGACACTAACTTTTAGAAGATTACACAAATGAGAAAAGTCATGCGTTAGGGTAAGAATATTCTGACCTATGTATTATAATTGTATAGGTATATGAACCTATAATAAATCGGATTAAAAAACCTTAATATGACCATATAGTGTTTTAGGAGTATGATCCTGCTACTAGTAAGTAGCTAGAGTATACAGATGTGTTATCCCACTGTTGACATGAATGTTAGAGTAACACCCCAAGATTTTATGAGATATATTATTTTTAAATTTATTTCATATCATCTGTTGTACTCTACACCGAGTTTATCTTGCGCTATACACAACACCGTATTAGCTTTCAGTATACGCAACTGTGACTTGGCTTGCCTTACATGCAATCGTGACCTTCCTCGATAGCGTGTGTTGTACGCAATACCGGGTTTCACTAAACAACGAAATACAGTTATAATATTATTATGAACTAGCCATTATGAATATTATTAACTAAATTTTAAATTTTATAACATTATTATTTCATATTACACATTTTCTAGAACATGGTATGTGAAAAAAATACTATTTTCGAAAAAATAAGTATTTTAAAAAAAATGAAGTTTTTCCACCTTTTGATGGCGCACCCACTTTAAAACTAGTTTTTGACATGTTTAATAGTAAAATTTTACAAAATAAAATTTTTCTTTGAAATTAGTATATAAAAATTTACTTTGGATGGATTTTTTATATTATTCTGATAACATTCATATTTTAATGAAAAGTAAAAACACGATATATTTTAATTAAAGACATCTTTTTTCATCGTAAATATTTATATGGTTAAATTAAAATATTGAACAGTTTTAAAGTATAAATAGTATATATTTTTACCATTTTATATAATCTATTTCATTATCATTGATTTTACATTGAATTTATAAATAAAATAATTTCAATCTTTGCAATATTTTAACTTTTAAAACTAGTTTTCTTAACATCAGGATTAATTTTAAATTAATTTCTGCAACATATGTAATTTCAATTTTTAAAAAATGGATCCCACAATTGGAATAAATAGGTCCAAATTTTGTAAATAAGATACTTTTTATTTTTTGGCACTATGAATAGTAACTCTGGTTATTTTTATTTACTTCAGTTAAAGATAAATCGGGTAAATAAGGGTAAGACTAAGATTATAAAATTACCCAAACACATGCCAAAATTATATTGGATGACTAAAAGTCAACCCATATCACCTAAGGATCGGATTATATTCATTTTATGGAATTTTGACCACGAAAATAATTTTATTATTATTAAAACCAAAGAATGTGACAACATGTCACTCTTTTAAATCTTATAAGTATAACAATTTTAATTTAGTGATTGAATTCATGAAACATCGAACATGAATAGTCTCCATAAATATAAAAAAATTATCAACATCCTGAGAATTCATTTAGAATTTTTAGGGATTAAATAAGTTTCATTAATAGTGACACAATAGTGATGTAAAAATTGTCTATTTGGTAAAAAATCAATAATATTGTTTTTATTAAAATAAAAATAACTATCAAAAGGGTCAAAAACATAACCAAACATTATTGGTCGAGTATATATATACCCTAAGCATACAAGGGTCTATTTATGGACCATTTGGAGCCTTATAAAACTGAATATGGAATTTATATTGTTTTATTTTAAATGATGTCAAAGATGTCACCTTCATAATTTAATAAATATAACAATTTAAATTTTGTGATTTTAAGATGATAAATTCAAGTAAGAATATTATTATGAAATTTATTATATTTATCTTCATCATAGGATTTTATTTTTAATTTTTATGCAATGAATAAGTATATTAAATAATTATACAAAAATGTTGTAGTAATTATTTAATTAAGAGATATACCAAATAAATGGTTTTAAAAATATTTATATAAAAACTATATGAACAAAATAATGTTCCCCATGAATTTTTTTGATGAATATGACATGTTATAAATCTATTATATATGTTGGTTACAACATATCTTCTGTGTGGTTTTTATTTAAATTCAAATAATGAATAGTGTCAAATTTGACACTATTGATATATTATAAAAATAATATATTATTAAATCATTTATAAATAAAAAAATGATTAAAAACTAAAAATTGAAAATTATATGTTCTACATGGTTATAAAGTATCCAATTATTGTAAACTGAAAACATTTAATTATGTATTTATAACAATTTAAAATTTATAAGTATATTACCACAGATAAAATTAAATAGATTAAATAATGATATATCAAGTTGATAAGGTTTAAAATAAACATAAATAATGACTAAATTTTATTGGTTTATGATATTAAAATCCTATATCGTATCATATTCCAATTGAGTCATTTTCGGAGGTTTCAATGTGGGGTTTCATTCTATTATTAATTAATATTTTTGAGGTTTCCAAAAGTGCCCCTCTCCTACCTTATATAAAGGAACCTCCTCCCTCTTCTCTCAACAACACATTTAGCCTTCAAGATCGTCCAAACCCATCACAATTCCCTTATCAAACTCATTAGAAACATACTGGAGGTACTGGTCTTCTTCAAAGACCCATTTTAGTGCCCTAAGTGGAGGTTTCAAAGAGGCGTGTCGAAGAAAAGGTAATATCCATTATTGATTCTTTCAAATTTATTTCTTTTTATAATTCTTATTCATTAGTTGTTTAATTATTAATTAATAAAATTAGTATCACTAGTATACTGATATTTTATTATAAATATGAAACAACCCTATTTTACCTTCTATACTTTCTAAGGAAAACGAAATCACAGCACGTGCGTACATACGGAATACCGTCTCCACACCGTGGTGTAATCTGTTTTTCCACCACCACCATACATGGAAGGGTATAATTGTGTAAAGAATAACTACATATGATTATTATAACATCATACTATTTCTACGATATTATATCATTCACTCAAATTCCATTCAATAAATATTGGAATGATATCATCGCTCGTGCGTACGTACAGATTACCATCTCCACGACATGATGAGATTCATTTTCCATGTTAACAATTCAAGAATTATTATAAAGTACATATAATAATTAATCATGAAATATATGACAAAATAATTATACTTGATTTATGTATATATATATATATGTATGTCATCTACTTAATTCCATTCAATTCATTAAAGAAACGAAAACAACATTCATGCGTACATACGGCCTAACGTCTCCATAAACGGTGTATTTCTTTCCATATATCAATATATCATATATAAATATATTCTAAATATATATTATATATAAATCATGTTTTATATTCTGGAATTATGTAATCATGATCTGTGTAACCATATTAATAATTACATGTCAAAACTCGGACGATAAATGAAACGATTTTACCCAAAACGCTTCTTTAACATGATATTACAAAAGAACAGGTGATATATAGTCATAAGTGAACCATATATGATATAATAACAATGAATATGATTATGTAATAATTCAAGGACATTATTTAAATCATTATACAGGAGGTTCAGATACGTACGAAGCATATCAGATCTAAGGTAAGGGATAACTTTTCCAATCTCGTTTTTATCTGAGATGTTTATTCATCAGTATTTAATAGGGTTATATTTATCATCCATGTTCCTATTTTCTAAAATTGGTATCATGTATTTTTAAAGGCCTTTTTAACCATTTTTTTACTTTTACTACATGGTATGTAAGGAATCTTTATTTTGTTTACCATACGAGGTACTTTTTTACTTTTCCGGAAAATGTACGAGAATAATGTTATTTTAACTTATACAGTAGGAACGGATTTTTACAGTTTTATGACATCTTATTTTTATGAAGATTACTCTACAAGATTTCATGACTATTTTCAACAAAATCATTTTCTTTAAAAATTTCATGGCATTTTGTGAAAAAAAATTGATTTTTAAAAATAATGGATATTTTCCTCAAGAATTCTTTTAAAGAGTTTTATCAAAACCATTTTCCATCTAAGATGACATTATTTCATATGTGTATGATTCAAGTATAATATCTCTATGATTTACATGGTTTCACTTTTCTTATGATGAAATTATATCCATTTGTTTTAAATGGATTATTATATGATGGGATGATGTTTATGATGCCCATTTTTATTCATTGCATTATGATGAATGATTTATGTTTACGTTGTGGCACAAGTAAGAATGATTTAATTATGAGATGGGTGGGAACTATATCTCCCTCCAATTCATTGGGTAAATATTTATATCTCTAGAGATAAACATGGATGGAATGACAAGTAAATCCAATTTAGTAATACAAGGCTGGAACGTCAAGTAAACCTGGTTCAGTAAGGGACTTTGTCCACTAAGATGGTTTTGGCAGCAATGAATTGGCTACAATGGATATTATAACATGTGCATAATGGTTTCCACAATTACATGCTTTACTCCCATGCGATTTTATCATAATTTATGATTTATTATGATCTATGCCTTATGTACTCTATGTTTTATGTCAATGGTCAAGAATTTGATGTTTAAATATTATGTTCATGTTTTGAAGTTCAAATGTATATGGTTTTTTTATTTTTTCCATGCTTACCATTACTGAGCATTTGAGCTCACCCTTTATATGTTTTATTTTCCTCGGATATAAGGAAATGTTTTAGGTTAGAAAAAAAGGGATGATCTTTATGGGAGATGTTGAAGATATTTCACCAAGAATAGAAGATTATGTTCCATATTTCTAAAGACACTAAACTATTACGGTCCTTGTGTGTCTGTTTTGATTATGTATTATGTATTCCGCAAAAGTAATGTAATGTCCATGTACGTCATGCTTTGGGTCTCTACAATTTGTATCAGTGGAAAGGTTTAGTTAAACTTTGGAAACAATTATGTGAAAACATTAGTGAGATCCCTCGAGATATTTCTATGGTATGTCTAGTGATGTCCCTAAGGTTTAGTATAACTATAGGATACAGTCCTATAATTATGTTGATGATCATTAATAACGTAGGGTGAACCTAAGGTGTCATGGATTAAAGAATGTGTTATAAGTTAGACATCCCATAAGTGACTTTTTATGATTATGTGGTTCCAAGTTATTTTAACTGTTTCTTACATTATGATTTCTGGTCTTAGTCAATAGAGGGAATGAGAAGGAATTCAGTTAACATTGAATCCAATGGAATAATGGGTGACTATGATCAACGAAACTGTGTAACGTCTCAATAGAAAGATATTGTGATTATGCTGAATCAATCATCTCAACATATGATTAAAAAGGTGAAGTTTAGTTTTATACCTATGTCATCAAATTTTATGCATGTTCGCATGGTGAGGAGCATAGAGAAGGGAGGATTGTGATTTATAAAGAAGGGAAGAAGAACCTTGAGGAATACCTCAAATAGAGGGGAAGATGTTATCTTTGTGGAGAAAAGGGTCATAGAGTGACAAAATGTTATGAAGTCTAATGTCTTATCTGTGGAGAACATGTGCATTACCCAACTCAATGCCACGACCTAAGAGGTTAATTATAAATCAAGGAAGGACTTATTCCATGACAATAATTGAAGGGGATGGATTGAAGTGTTAATTTATTGGAATTCAAGAATAATGTTGTTGAGGTACTTTTATGGTATATTGTAATATCTATGTATTGGTCCATTGTGGTTTTCAATAATTATATGGTATCGGTAACCATGAAACGTAATTCAAATATTTTTGAAAGCTGGTGATATGCGCATAATAAAGGGATAAGAAGAAAATAATATGTTTGATAGTATCAATGAGCTCATTACAGATATAAGGAAAAATTGATATCATGGTTTGAGTGTATAGAAATTTTGGGAAATTGGTATGTGGAAAGAGTTAACTTTTGACAGCATTCATTTTTCACTATGGTTCAATGGGTATTCATTTTTCAAGAGAATAGATGATTAAGGTATTCACATGTTTGGAATGTGACCAACAAGACATATCATATGATATATGGGGGATAAATGATGGTATTCATGTGCTTGTTATGTGACATTTCATGTAATCATTTTCTTTATACTATGAGATTGGAAATATGTATAATCCTAAAGATTAGAATGGATTATGTTGGCCATAAGATAGTATTATTTATGAATATAAATTTTTTTCGATATTATTTATAGAATGTTATAATAGTATAGTTTTAGAAAAAGGACAACATGTGGGATGAGTGACAACCCATCAGGTCGGACAAGGTTGCGAGAATCGAACCCACAACCGAAGTGTGATAGTACTTTATTACCTACCACTAGCTTACAAGAAGTCCCTGGTTAGTAGAAACTTGTTTTATATTATTATGCAATATGATAGATGAAGTATAAGTCCATTTTAGGAACCATATATGATTAATTTCAGCATAGATGGACTTATGTACATAACTTTTGCTAACCTTATGTTTGATATATATGGAATGACCTGTCATTCTATCACATGATCTGCTAAAACTTCATGGAAGAAAAATTCAACTTCATTTCTTTAAGAGATGAAGTGGAAATTGTTCAAGGCACAAACAACAGTGATATTGTACAAAAATCAGGTAAGTATTTCTTCTAAATTATCAACTTTAGGGAAAGGATATTGAAAACCAAAAATGTTGTCCTTGTGTTCTAATATCTGATGAATTAGATGGTACCTTAGATCATCACAAATTTATGGCTTTGTGATTGTTGGCTTTTTCATAGCCATTTTCTCTACCACTCTCCATCAGAACATGATGGTTAGATTTTTCTTCCTTATCAACATTTTCACATATGTTCTCCTACGTGGAAATCAATTGATGAGTTAATTTGGGTAACCGTTATGTCTAATACATCACTTTTTAAAATTATGTGTTATTATTCTTTTTATGATGTGGGTTTTTATGAAATAAACATTCAAGTAGTAAACAATTTGTAACCCCCAAGAATTTCGAGGGCGAAATTCATTTTAAGGGGGGTAGCATGTAACAACCCGAGATTTTATGAGATATATTCTTTTTAAATTTCTATCATATATTCTGTTGTACGCTACATCAAGATTATCTTGCACTATATGTAACACCTTATTAGCATACAATATACGCAACCCTGACATGGCATGCATTACATTCAATCACGACCTTCCTCGATAGCGTGTGTTGTGCGCAATACCGGGTTTCACTAAACAACGATATATGGTTATAATATTATTATGAACTAGCCTTTATGAATAGTATTAAATTAATTTTTAATGTTATAAAATTATTATTTCATCTTAAACATATTCTAGAGCATGGTATGTGAACAAAATAATTTTTTCAGGAAAAATAAGTATTTTAAAAAAAATACAGTTTTTCCGCCTTTTGATGGTGCACCCACATTAAATATAGTTTTTGACATGTTTATAAGTTCAATTTGAAAAAATAAAATTTTTCATTGGAATCAAGATATAAAAATTTACTTTGGATAAATTTTTCATATTATTCTCATAACTTTCATATTTTAAGGAATAGTAAAAACACGCTATATTTTAACTAAAAACAACTTTTTTCATCATAATACTTTATATAGTTAAATTATAATATTGGAAGGTTTTAAAGTATAAATAGAATATATTTTTACCATTTAATATAATCTATTTCATTACCATTGATTTGACATTGAATTCATAATTAAAATAATTCCAATCTTTTGCAATGTTTTAACCTTTAAAACTCGTTTTCTTAACAGTGGGATTAATTTTAAATTAATTTCTACAACTTATATGATTCTAATTTGGAAAAATGGATTCTATATTTAGAATTAGTCAGTCTAAATGATGTTAATTATCTACTTTTTATTTTTGGGCACTATGAATAGTAACTACGCTAATTTTTATTTACTTTAGTTAAAGACATTTCATGTAATTAAGGGAAACCCTAAGATTATAAAATTACCCCAACACATGAAAAAATTATTTCGGATGACTAAAACTTGACTAGTATCACCTAAGGGTTGGATTAGATTTATTTTATGGTCTTTTGACCATGAAAATATTTTAACTATTATTAAAACCAAAGGAAGTGGAAACATGTCACTCTCCTAAATCTTATAAGAATAATAATTTTAATTTAGTGATAAACTTCATGAGACATCTAACATGAATATTCTCAGGAAATGTAAAAAAATTATCTACATCATGAGAAATTATTTAGAATTTTTAGGGATTAAATAATTGTCATTATTAGTGACACAATAGTGATGCATAAATTGTTTATTTATTGAAAAATCAATAATATAGTTTTTATTAAAATAACAATACAAATCAAAAGGACCAGAAACATGACCAAACATTATTGGTCGAGTATATCTATACACTAAGAATACAAGGGTCTATTTGTGGACCATTTGGAGCTTTATAAAACCAATTATAACATTAATATTTTTTTTATATTAAATGATGTCAAAGATGTCACCTTCATAATTTAATAAATATAACAATTTAAATGTTGTGATTTTAAGATGATAAATTCATGTAAGAATATTATTATTAAAGGTATTATATTTATATTCATGATAGGATTTTATTGTTAATTTTTATGCAAATAATATGTATGAATTACCGTCTCCACGACGCGATGAGATTCATTATCAATGTTAACAATTCAAGAATTATTATAATGTATATATAATAAGTAATCATGAAATATATGACATAATAATGCTAATATATTTATGTATATTTATATATGTATGTCATCTAATTAATTCCATTCAATTCAATAAGGATACGAAAACAACCTTCATGCGTACGTACGACCTACCGTCTCAATGAATGGTGTATTTCTTTCCATTTATCGATCTATTATATATATGTAAATTCTAAATATATATTATATATAAATATTGTTTTATATTCTGTAATTAATTAATCATTATCTATGTAATCATATTAAAAATTACAAGTCAAAACATGGATGACAAATGAAATGATTTTACCCAAAATGCTACTTCAACATGAATTTACAAAAGAACGGGTAATATAAAGTCATAAATGAACCATATATGATATGATAAAAATGAAGATGACTATGTAATAATTCAATGTCATTATTTATATCATTATACATGAGGTTCTGATACGTACGAAGCATATCAGACCTAAGGTATGGGATAACTTTTCCAATATCATTTTTATCTGAGATTGTTTATTCATAAGTATTTACTGGGGTTATATTTATCATCCATGTCCCCATTTTCTAAAAATGGATTAATGTATATTTAAAGTCCTTTTTACCCATTTTGACTTTTACTACATGGTATGTATGGAATCTTTCTTTTGATTACCATACGAGGTACTTTTTGACTTTTCCGGCAAAAGTAAAAGAGGAATTTTTTTTAACTTATATGGCATGAACGAATTTTTACGGTTTTATAACGCCTTATTTTTATGAATCTTACTATACAATATTTCATGGCTATTTTCAAGAAAATACTTTTCTTTTAAAATTACATGGAATTTTGTGAAAAGAAAATTTATTTTTATGAAGAAAGGATATTTTCCACAAGAATTCATTTCAAGTGTTTTATCAAAACCCTTTTCCATATAAGATGACATTATTTTATATGTGTATGTTTCAAGAATAATATCTCTATTATTTACATGATTTCACATTTCTTATGATGGAATGATATCCATTTGTTTTATATGGATTATATTATGATGGGATGATGTTTATGTAACCCATTTTTATTCATTGGGTTTTGATGAATGATTTATGTTTATGTTGTGACACAAGTAAGAATGATTTAATTATGAGATGGGTGGGACCTATATCTCCCTCCAATGCATTGGGTAATGATTTATATCTAATGAGATAGATATGGCTGTAACGGCAAGTAAATCATGTTCAGTAATATAGGGCTAGAACTGCAAGTAAACCCGATTCAGTAAGGGACTTTGTCCACTAAGATGGTCTTGGTAGCAATGCCATGGAAACTATGGAAATCATAACATATGATAAATGTTTTCCACAAATACATGGTTTATTCCCATGATAGTTTATTATAATTGATGATCCATTATGGTCTATGCCTAATGTACTGCCATGTTTTATGTCAATGCTCATGAATTTTATGTTTAAATATTATGTTCATGTTTTGATGTTCAAATGTATATTGTTTGTTTTATTTTCTCATTGCATACCCTTACTAATAATTTGAGCTCATTCTTTATATGTTTTATTTTCCCTAGGATCTTAGGAATAATTTTAGGTATGAAAAAAAAGGAAAGATCTTTATGGGAGATGTTGAAGATCTTTAACCAAGATTAGAAGATTATGTCCCATGTTTCCAAAGGCACTAAACTATCATGGTCCTTGTGTGTCTGTTTTTGTTATGTATTAAGTATTATGCAAAATTAATGTAATGTCCATGTATGTAATGATTTGGGTCTCTACAGTGTTTCTGTTTTGAGGCATGTTCTATTCCTACATAGTGAGCCTTGATCATGACATGAATATGAATCCAATCTCGAGCCTTCAAAATATTCCAATGATCATTCTTGTTAGGGATATGAGACAAACCCGATGCATGCCCCTCTCTCAATTGGTGACCCATGGTTGGATCAGGAATAGGATCATGGTCCGAATATGAATTCCCAGTGGAAATATATCGATGGACCATCAGAATTTTGAAGAGTATGATCCTCCCCTGTGTTTCTTGGAATGATACTTGTGCAATAAGTCATCGGTGGATGTAGGAATATGCGTTTGGATTCCATGATCTACTATAATATTCTAGATAGATTCAAGGAAAGTAATGTGAGAATGTACTAAGGCTTCTTCCATTCTCACTTGGTTATTCCCACACATTAAAAATATATTAGCATGATTCTGGGACTTTTGAGTATGTATATAGACTTATTAAATTAAATATATGCATGTACCACTATATGAACCCACCTCACATGGTGAGCCCCTGCCAGAACAAGGATGTCAGCCTGATCCTGGGCCTTTGGAATATGCTATTGAACATCATCGAAAGGAATGTTACCATATATTAAATCTTGTTATTCTCTCACCAGATGATCCCAAGTTTTAATAGGGATATTATCCTGGTCTGATGCATCACACATCGTCAAAATTTGTCAAAAGTATACCCAAGTGTGATTAACAGTGCAATATTTCTCGGTTATAACCATGTGTTCGTGATGACCAGAGTATTGAGTTTTCCTGGATATAGTTATGGGAGTATGCATGCGTCACTCAATTTTCAATAGTTTTCAAATATTCTGGGGGATTTATTCTGATTTTTCTAAAAAATATTTTATTTTTAGAAATGTTTATTCAAGGATATGAGCGCCACATTTTTTTTATCAATGAAAAACTAGAAGATGTCTTCAATTGAAGGGGGTATACATTCCCACTTCTATCCTCCTTGATCCATCAAAATATCCCGATAGTATTTTTTCATGGGGGTTGGATTATGAGCCTCCTCCATGCCTATTGAGGGGATATGCATGATGACTTGTTTCGAATGAGTAGTTTTATGATCATTCATTATAATTCCTACCAGAATATCGTTGTCGACATCCACACTAGGAGTGGGAGTATGAGAACTCTTTTTGATATCCAACACATTCCCCCTTCGATTAGTCTTCCTTGTATCAAGTGCATGGGAATCCTAGGTCGATGTGTGTTGGATGTCACCCTCAACATGTGACTGAAGAGTACTAGAAAGATGGTGTAGGGGATAATGGTTGACAGGTTCCCTCCTTAGTCGAAACAGAATCGAAAGGGAGCCGTATTTTCTCTCCTGGTCCACCTTCATCAGATACTATAGTTGGAGGACTTCATGCTCAGGGAATATGTTCTGAAAGAAATTTTTAGTTGTATCAAGGGATATATGCTTAGCAGCAGCATTTCTTAGTTGATGTAGACTCACTAGTCATTGTATATGGAGAGCTTTACGAGCATATTTCATGGTGAAGGTTATACCATGTCATTGGTACTCTAAAACTATCATATTATCAACCTATCATTGGAGTTGTTGAGTAGGTGATATTATCTTGAGACCAGTAGAGGTTCCATTCACAGATGATATTCCGGAGTGAATGATAGATGATGAAGACATTGTATCAAATCGGGATGTTTTCAATATCAACAGTCATGTATAAAACAAGGAACAAGTTTTCTCATGGAGACATCCTACCTATCATGGTTATGATTAAGATCATAGTCCACACAGTTCAATTATTCTCTTTGGGATGGTCCCATGGTATATTCCCCTATATGATGGGTGTTCATACAATACCATTCATTGGGGATAACATACTAGGAAATCTCTAGTGATTGGAGATTCATGATGTCTTCATTTCATCTCCCAAAACCCACGTGAGTTATTCTAGATGTGACAAATAAGGGGAAATAAATGATTAGTCTCATTGGATATATATCTAGGACATATATTATGGGATATTCCATGGCTTGTCTGGTATAGATTTTAGGCCTTAGAAAGGAATCATATATATCCTGGTTACATTGGCAATTTGAGTCCTCATAGTTCATTTATCCCTTAACATGCTGATAGTCTTAAGAGGATAATCACTCTACGATACTTAATAATTGTCCTCGAGGTCTCAAAAATTCTAGGAGATTATATCAAGATAGATACCCTATTGATCAAGGACATACTATATTAATCTGGTCATTGAGGATTTCAAACTATGGTTTCCCTTGTAACCATGGTGTGCATGGTGCAAATGACATGATCAGTGAAACTCCCTATGCCAGCATGAGCTATGCTCATTAGGAGAAACAAGTGTAAACAAATGATCGATTTCATTACATTAGATAAGCGTCTTTGATACTGGGATTTCCCTAATAATCAATATAGATCTTTAGCCTAAAAGAGAGGTTACCAATGTTTCCCGAATATTTATCTAATCTGATTTATCACATTTTCCTTTATATTCAGGGTTGCAGACTATGATTGAACATGTATTCAAGTATGACATTATGAGGATGGATTGAAGTGAAAAATCAAGTGATTCCCTTGTGGTATGATATTTTTGTGTAGAGGGTGTCACATGACCATTTTGAATTTTCCATGGGACATCGCATGACCTAGCCGGCTTGTCCTAGAAGACAACACATGAACTGTCATGAAAGATATGAGGGTGTCACAAGAGTTAATACAACATTGCATGAAAGATATATCATTTCATGGAGAATATCCTAGGGGGCCATTACAAGGCCTAGTAAACACGTCTGCATGGTCTCACGGGTCTCAACTAACTTCTTCAGAGGGAGTCAAATTATTTATTTTCCATTCCCAGATACTATGGTGATTCTTGACTAATATGAGATAATGTTGTTATATGAGTCAATCGATTTATCTGAAGGACATCATAGAGCTCCGGTTACAGACCAATAGGGTTTCATGAGACTAAGGTGGCGGGCCTAGGGTGATCGTGTTACATGATTTGACATGTCTAGAAGACTTTGTGTGTCTAAAAACATGATGAATGAATCTTGAAAGATCAAGGAGAATTTTCCTACCATTTTTGCATGTCCTAGTACAACTCACATGAATAATATGAGGGATGATGAGAATGTCTCTCATTTAGGTCTTCTCCTTTTGATCTTTATTAGCCCTTGTAATTTTAATTACTTATGTTTTTTTGTATTAGTTTATTTTATGTATTGTGTCATCTAGTGGTCTGGAAGAATGATATTCGCAAAGCCTAGCAGTATCCCTTAGTGTGATCTATAAATGATCAAGTGAAGTACTATATGTATGGTTATTGTTCTCCTTAGTAGCTGGTATATTACTAAATGGGAAGCTAGAAGGTTGTGTGATATGTTGATATGATATCTCCACTTCGAAGCTTGAGAATTTTATGCTTGAGGGATTCCTTCATGCAGTATTCATTTTTATTTTCTTGATGGGGTTTGGAATTTATATGCATCTCCAACTTGGTTTTTAGGTTCTTTTTGAGGTTTATCGAGAGCCGATCCAGATTGGAGCCAGTGAAGTGGGCTGGCACTACATGGTTTCTTATACCTTTACCATGGGTTTTTTCTGAGTGCATTTCCTTGTTTTTAGTGGTTGTGAGTCTCTTCCGTAAGATTTTATATTATCAAATTATCCCCAATTAATAATGAATATTTGGATAACTCCTGAATATCAGAAGAGTTTTCATCTTTTCCTATTTACATGACTGAGGGCTTTCAAAGGATATAAGGTACCTTTTAAAAGGCATCAGTGAGAGGCTTGATGATATTTTTGGGACATCCATTTGAAAAGGATAGTTTGTGTTTGGGTCTCATTATACAACAATACAAACTTCCATAGTCCTCCATAATCTTTTTAAAATCATGAGTACGATTCTCCTCTTCCATATTTTATCTAATTTGTTTAATGTGACAATATTTGGGAGTCATGTGAGATTTAATAAGTAAAGTCAATGAAAATTACTCTATTTTTTTGTGATGCATCATGTAACTAATGTGGTTCATATTGGTGTGTGTGAAAATTTCATTGACAAATCTATATCTTCGTTCTTATAGTGTCGAAGGGGAAGATCATAGTTTAAATGACCAACCCGAGGACTTATGTGGGGAAAAGCTAGTAAAAGTTGGAGTCCTAGAGACAGATGGTTGTAATTTGACTACATGGATATTCAATGTATTTAAATATTAAATACCTTATTTCATATTTTTCATTATTCTGCATGACAATGATATAATAATGTCTTAGAATATTTGTTTCATTGATAAGGTCATGGTGGTTCCCTACTATGAGGGGAAACTAGAAATGCTATAACAATATTCGTATATATTTTTCTACATTTGGATGACATACATTGATGGGAAATTTATCATGAAGACCTTTAGGTGTGATTACTCATAAGTAGATGAGACATCTTCTCACATAGTTCGATCATGGTAATCTCCTAGACAAAAGATTATGAGAAAAGACCCACCATTAGAAATTATGCATGTTTTGGGGTCATCAAATATTTCTGTCTATGGGTCTGCGTAATTATACATAGACTATAATATTATCATTAATACGTGAAACTACTTGTGAAATTTGAATTATAGACAAAAACTGTCACGCTGATAGTTGGCGGTAAGTAGGGTATGTTGGGTGCATCACGAGTGGCATGTTTTTAAAGGGTATGTCGGGGAAGGATTTTTCCCTTCCTTTTATTGAAGATGATATCTCATCCCTTTGATAGAAATAGAACCGTCATGTGAAATTCCATGTAAATGGTGTAACGACGATTTATTTCAGGTAGTCAAAGAATAATGTATCAAGCACAATGGTTGATGACAATATCATGAAACCTTCTTGATGGGATATTTCGACAATGGGCTTATATAAAACAATGAGTGTTCATATGTGGATTTCGTTGTGGTGACGTTAAGTTCTTTCTCTTTGGTTCATTGACTTGTTCTTAGATATTACTCTGAGACATTATGCAAGCCCATCATATTCCAATGAGAAAGAATCCTATAGGGTCACACACTAAGTGTTTCTGGTGGTCTCGGTTAAATTTTATTTTAATTTAATTAATACATATTATTCTCAAGATAGTGGAATGATTTTATTCAAGTTAAAATGATAACATAAATTAAAAAAATATTTATTCACCGGATTTTGGGTAAAACATATTTATTTATTTTATTGAAAATCTATGAAATATTTATTTTCTAGTGTAAAAATAAAATATTTATTTAACAGAATAAATTATGTATTTATTAATTCATGTTTCCATTATATGGAATTGGTGTTTCAGTTTACCAAGGCATGTCCAATAGTAAAATAATTAATTTCATGATGAAAAATAATTATGTAACTGTTTGGCATAAAATAAAATATTGCTTCTATAATTTTTTGACCTGGAATTTAATTTATAATCATGTTTGCTACTATATGGCGTAACATAAATAATCGCATGGTATTATTATTAATATAATGGGTTTTCTCATTGGTTATAAATTTATTTAGTTGTTGGTATGCAATTAAATATTTTAACAGAAGATGAATGTAAATAAAAAGACACGTACGTCTATTGTGCCAAGGACCGAACCAAACACCAGGTAAATTGAGAATTATTGAGCTAAAAAATTTCTCTATCGAATACTATTCTAGCCCCTCTCAATAATTAGATATGTTATTCAATGATGAAGAATTAGATATCAAGAGTGACTAACACAAGACACTCACTTCACCGTGCATGCACTCATAGAAAGAGTGGTGTCAATGGGAGGCCATAAATTATGTGTGGATAACTGCAAGAGGGATTCTAGTTTTGATCATCATGAGCGAAATGATATAATCATTATGGGTCATTCTAGGTGATCAACATCACGAATGTTGAAAATACTGAAGGTCCAGTTATTATTTTCTTTATGAAATTAAATTAGTTAATTATAAACATGATATGAAAGATCCTATCTAAAGGATTAGGGAATCTTCCAACTTTATCTATATCCTTGATTATATTCCATGGATATTTTTGTTCATCAACGTATTGATTGTAGGATCAAAATAATGATGTAGATGCTCAATATACAAGAGGGGGGGGGGGGTGAATTGTACAAATTAAAAAATTCCTTAAACAAGGAATGATCTATGTTTAACAAAGTTAAACTAAGAAAATTAACAACACCTATAATAACCAATTGTTGGATTGGTATAAGGTATAAAGTTACCAACATATAGTTCTATGCACTTGCTTGAATCTGGAAAGTGATTCCGAAAACCAGTTATGGAAATATGGATCCGTAAATTTAAACTTATCCAAAGTTTACAAAATGAGATTCTACATTAAAGCGTATAGAATCTAAATGAATCAGAGTAAAAGTGTTAGGAAATATAAGAAGATTATACTTTACTTACAATACAATATGTAGTGGAAAAACAAGTAGCACAACTACAAGTAACAAACAACAACTCTTCTAACCCAATGAGAAGGGTATCCAACAACTATGGATAAGGGCCCTTGATTTATACTTTTAAGCAAGTATGTCTTACCCACACCAGGGTAATCCCTCGATACGAAGATCAGAGTCCCTGTCTTGCTATACCCACAATCCCACAACTTCAAGGTAGTTAGAACCTCTGTCTTCATCAGTAAGGAAGCCCTCAGACGTTATGGTAGTCGGAACATCTATCTTCCTATCCCCGGAAGACCTAGAATGTAATCACCAACATTCGGAGTCACACGAAGAAATCTGAACGAGTGGTTCAGTACGCACAAAGCATGAAAAACATCTCTATCTAGAAATCACCTTAACAGTGTGTGGTCTCTAGAGTGATCAGCTTCTTTTTTAGTTGTCTCGAGCTCTTTCAAATGAGCTCCAATTTATAGGCTCGTTTGGAACGGTCGGATCCCTCCTCCAATGGTCATATTTTCCTTTTATATCAGAGGGACATATACATGTGCCAATAAACCAATGCTTAATTAGAATCAGAATGGATGACATCGTTTTATAACAAATCATGTGTAACTGAAATCATGACATCGATTTACAATGAAACATGTGTAAGAATAATTAAAAATTGAATTCGGAATGTATGTAAATAAAAGTTCTGAGTATAACCAAAATAAAATTTGGAGTCTATAATAAAAAGATGTTTGGTTTCAGTTTTATAGGAATTCAAAACCTGATGTTTGTAGAAGTCTGGAGTCTCAATTTCTAAGGAAATTCGGAGTCTGGTTTCACTAGAGTGCAGAATCTGAACATGCAGAGTTCGAAGTCGAACTAGTAAATGTTTGGAGTCAAACATCATAAGAGTTTGGAGTCGAACTCATGAATGTTTGTAGTTGAACTTCATAAGAGTTTGGAGTCGAACTCATGAAAGTTCAGAGTTGAACTTCATTAGAGTTCGGAGAAGAACTCATGAATGTTCGGAGTCGAACATCATAAGAGTTCGGAGTCGAACTCATGAAAGTTCATATCCAGAATTCGGAGTGGAACATCATTAAAGTTCTCATCAAGAAATCAGAGTGGAACTTTATTACAGTTCACATTCAGAATTCAGATCCTAAAAATAGGATACTCCACTTCAGAATATTATATGATTTCGGGGTTTTGGGTATGAATACGGTTTTTTTACTAAAGAAAAAATATTGATATGTATAAGAAAATCTAGGATAGGGTAAATTTCCTTAATGAAGAAAATTTTCCTTAAGGAGGTAAAATATCGATTTGATTAAGTATAAGGTGTTTGTGATTTTCAAAACAAGAAGGAATGTAAAAGTAATAAGGAAAAAATTATTGAATCAACAATCTCCCCCTTTTTGGAAACCACAAACATCCTTACGAAAAATAATATAAGGACTTTGAAAAATTTCATTAGACTTTGAAATTAAAACTTATCTCCCTTTTTTCATGGATGAAAGTGAACACAAATAACTCCCCGTTAGGCATTGAACCTCTATGGATTGCATTCTAAATTTCTGGAGTGGAGTTTTCATTATCATGGAAATGAAAAACTTCGTAATGAAAAACTCCCCCTTACTTTATGGATATTTAACTTAGAATTTTTTCTTCTCCATTTACTGTCTTTCCCCCTTTTTTAGTAGTTCTTTTTACTTCTACTCCTTTGTGATTTTCCAAAAGAATTTAAAGGAATGGAAAATATGATACGTGAAAGATTAGTAATTACACTACAATATACAACCAACCAAACAACATTTCATTAGAGTTGTCAAAAATTTTATAAGGAATGACAAATGAAACAAAAGATCAGATTGGATTTATTTGTCTTCCTTTTCCTTTCGGATCAACTTCTTTAACAATGTTTTGAGCTTCTTTAGGTCTCTTTGGTCTTCCTCGACTTTCCTCTCCAAGGCTTTTGTCTTTTCTTATTGGGATTTCAAAGCCTATGCCTGAGCCTCGATGGCTTCTTTCTGCATCTTTAATAACTCATATTTTTTTACGAGTCTTTTCTCAAGATCAATCCAAATATTTCTATCACTTATAAGATTTTGAGACAGAGAATTTTCTTTATCATTTAGTTCCTTCCTTTGTTGACTCTGGGAACTCTGCTCAATAATCAGCTCATCTTGATGATTCTTAAACTTTTTATCCTCTGTGTCAAAAGCATCTTTGAACTCATTCTGAAATTTATCCAATACGGCCAAGTCTTCTTCTACTCTCTTAGACCACAATGTTATTTTTATACAAGACTTTATAAGGACATAATAATTGATAATAAAAATTTTATGGCCGGCCTCAATATTTATACAATTATCCATGACCATGGATAAGGAATCCTATTTCTGATTCATACATTTTTGCAGCATCTGGCATGTTGAATAAATAGTTGGAAAAAACAGAATTGTGTCCACCAACTTCTTCAGAGATTCAACCGCAAAATCATGCCCATGAGCTGATGACTCTGAATCAGATAATTCTGTTGGAGATTGTTCTTCTTCAATTTGCACTAGTTTCCTCTTAGATGAACCACCGACTTCCTTCATCCTGAAGAATTCTTTTGTTGGGGTATCCATCAGGACATGCTTCCCCTTATCAGATTTCGGAATTTGTTCCTCATCAGGAGATACTTCCTCAGATTCAGAAACATGAATAATATGGTCTTCTTCAATTTTGTCCTTTTCTTGTCATTCCTCAAGATAATTTTTCTCATTGGATTTTTCCTCATCAAATAAAATTTTTTCTTGCAGTTATTCCTCAACCTCATCTTTTTTAGCTTCTTCTCACTTTCTCGGAGTGTCTATTTTTGCAGAATGTGCCTTCTCTTTGTAATCTTCAACTTTCATGATCAAGGCATCCAAATCTTCACTTCTATCTTCTTCTTATTCTTCTTCTTCTTCAACTTCTTCCTCTACTTCTTCTTCGTCAGCGGCTATTTATTCTTCAACAACCATCTCATTACCCTTTGATTTTTCCGGTGTGACATAGTTCTTAGCTGGAGTTTCTGGTAAAGACGTTTCTGTACCGAATGTTTCCAGAACAAGAAGTATTTCAGAATCAATATCAGTATCTCTCAAAATTGATTGCACCAATTCAGATTCAGACTACTTCTTTTTCATCTTCTTTTCTTTTGCCTGCTTTTCTAACTCATCTGCAACTCTCTCTTTTAGGGCCTTAGCCTCTGTAGGTTCCAATTCGAAATGTGGATACCCTTCTTTCCTTTTTTCATTGTCTTCCCTCCACTTGGATGCCACTTCATTAGTATATGTTTTCTGCTTCTTCGACTTGGGGGGAGAAGACTGAGTTTCCTTAGACATGGGATTTTCTTTATTAACAACCACTTCCTTAATCTTTCTCTTCTTCCTTGACTTTTTGGATGGTTCCGGAGTCGATGCATCTTTCTGAGCTTCTTCAACCTCTTCCATAGATAGAGGGTAAAATTATTTGGATTCACTAGAAAAACACATCTTTGTCCTCTTCAAGGTATCATCACTAAGAAGCATAATCTTACAATTCTATAATTTTAATTTGCATGCTACATTGAAATAATCTAAGCTCCGAACTATCAGCTTTGATAGTAAGGTAGGAAACATGACTATCTGAGCTCTTAATTTTCCTTCCTTGATGTTCTTAATTATAATCAGAACATGCCTCATCAAATTTATCTTTCTTAGATTTATCATGAAATTAAAGACATATATATCACTTTTCTTCAGATTATTTTTTCACCCCTTCATGGAAACATAAATCCTTGCACCCAAAGGTGAAGAATCCTATTGTTTAGAGAAAGATGAGAAATCTTTGCAGTTGTTGCATCCTTGAGTTTATGACATTCAAATTCCTTCACCTTGTTAAATCTTCGTTGGACATCTGGAAGTATGTGTGAGAAAAACTCATATTCTCTTTTATAGGATAACCCAACCAAGATCATGGCCTTAGTGTAAGATAACTTGTATGTATTCCCATAATACATAAATGAAAACCACTCTCTGCCATATTTTAACTAGAAGGAAACATACTTGTATAACTCAATCAGTAAATTAGTATAAACTAGATCCTGTTTATATGACTTTTCTAAACAAACATCCTCCCATCAATTCAATCTAATATTCTTTGATATAAGGGAATCAAACATATATAAATCTGGATGCACTAACCATTCCTTAAAAGCAAACCACTTTGAGATTGGTTTTTAAGTAGACATATCTTGGGATGTTTCTTCGACAGACATTCGGAACTGAGTGATTGGAAAGATTCGGAATGTATTTTCAAAGATCTGAACCGGTATTAAGAAGAGTAGCAGGGCTTCGAGATGCGAAAGCATTGAAAAACTGAAGTGGGATGAGTCTTGGAGTCCCCTTTATGTAGGCTATGGATGTGACCTTTGTTCTTCCAAAATCCATCTAATAGTTGAAAAAAGTTTCGATCTGATCTGACGGTTGAGAACATTCACGCAAGGAAAACATGACTCCGATCTTTTGAGGTTTTAATAAAAACATTCAGATTTAAGGAAAGATAGAATCCGAATTATTTTAAAACAAAAGGAAAATTCCAGCAAGAAAAAATTTATTATGAAAACCTTAGTAAGGAAATCATACCTTTAGGATTGACTAGAAATATTGTTCGTAATTGGTAATATTCTTCTTGAACAAATTAATTTAAAAACAAAAAAACTCTTTACGAGAAACAAAACTCATTATGAAAGTTCCAGTACGAAAATGTCATTACGAAAGTTCCAGTATGAAAATCTCATTAAGAAAGATCCATTACTAATATCTCATTACGAAAGTTCCAGTACAAAAATCAATTTACGAATGTTCCAGTATGAAAATCTCATTACGAAAGTTCCAGTATGAAAATATCATTACAAAAATTGTGATTACTAAAATTCTCATTATGAAAATTTTGGTTCAAAAAATTTTCATTACGAAAAATTTCTGTTCTGGAAATATTCATTATGATACATGTCAGTATGAAAATATCCATTCCAAAAGATTTCGAAATGAGAATTTCCATCCCGAGAATTTCCATTCTATAAATTTCCAAAATCTTGTTACAAAAAATTTTAGTTACTAAAGAAAACTGTCAACAAAAAAAATTGGTTAAAATAGGACACAAATGTAATCCCCCTATGAAAAGGAGTTTATTATTGTAAGGAGAGTTGTTCAACAGGAAGTTAATGATGAAGAATTACCTTACATTTATCATTCCTAACTTCAGTTTGATGTACTCAAATCTATCTTAGGATAATGAATTTGTGAAAATATCAGCAAGTTGATCTTGCATTCTAATAAACTGAAGAATGATATCTCCATAAAGTGTGTGATCCCTAAGAACGTGATGCCTAATATCTATGTGTTTTTCACGAGAGTGATGTGCAGGGTTCTTACTAAGGGCAATGGCACTTGTGTTATCACACAAAATTTGAGTCTTAGTAAAACTCATGGCATATTCTGTGAGTGTGTGTTGCATCCACAACACTTGGGCACAACAACATCCAGCTGCTATATATTCAGCTTTAGCAGTGGAAAGTGCTACAGAATGTTTCTT
The DNA here is from genome assembly GCA_963277665.1 of Viscum album. Taxonomy (NCBI): domain Eukaryota; kingdom Viridiplantae; phylum Streptophyta; class Magnoliopsida; order Santalales; family Viscaceae; genus Viscum; species Viscum album. Next base: position 1,402,021,749 of record OY728164.1, on the reverse strand, counting down.
CTTGCAGGACCAAGAAACTAATGAATCTCCTAGTAAATGAAAAGTTTAAGTTGTACTCTTTCTATTCATTCTACATCCACCAATGTCAGCATCCGAAAAACTTTTTAAAACAAAATCATTTCTAGAAGTATACAATAATTCTAGATCCATGGTTCCCTTTAAGTAGCAAAAAATTATCTTTACCGCCTTCAAGTGAGATTCCTTAGGATTTGATTAATATCTCGCACATAAGCATAGTGAAAAAATTCAAGTCTGGTTGACTAGTTTTCATGTATAGTAGGCTTCCTATCATACCTCTAAAAGATGTTTGATTTACTGGTTTCCCAGCTTCATCAAGATCTAAAGAGTTTGAGGTACCGATGGGAGTACATATTCTATTAGTGTTGTCATATCCATACTTTTTAAGAAGGTATTTAATATACTTATGTTGATATATATAGGCTCCTTCTGGTTTTTGAGGAATTTTAAAATCAAGGAAAAATGTTAACTCACCCATCATACTCATTTTAAACTCAGATTTCATTAGACTTGCAAACGAATCTGTTAAAGATTGCTGAGTTCAACCAAATATGATGTCATCAACATAAATTTGAACAATCAAAACATTTTTATTATATTTATTTATAATAAGGGATGGATATTAATTTCCCTTAACATAGTTATTTTGATGCAAAAATCTTGTAAGTCTATCACACCAGGCTCGTGGGGCTTTTTTAAGACAATACAAAGCTTTGGTATGTCTAAAAACATGATCCGGATGTTTTGTGTCTTCAAAGCCAAGAGGTTGTTAAAAAAACAACTTCTTGAACAAGACCATTAATGAAATCACATTCCACATCCATTTGAAAAATATTATAATTGAAGAATACTGCAAAGGAAAGTATGATATGAATAGATTCAAGTCTTGCTACTGGAGCATAGGTTTCTTTATAGTCTATTCCCTCTTGCTGATTATATCCTTTAGCAACTAGTCTAGCATTATTTTTTAAAATGACTCCATTTTCATCACATTTGTTTCTGAAGACCATTATTCTAATAACACAAGTTTCCTTAGGTCTATCCACCAAGGTCCAGACTTTATTCCTTTCAAATTCATTTAGTTCAACTTGAATTGATTTGATCCAATAATCATCACCTAAAGCTTCATTAGTGCTTTTTGGTTAGAATTGGGAAATAAATGCTAGATACTCTACTTCATTTCTCAAGGAACTTCTATTCCTTACAGGATGACTTACATAAACAATGATACTATCATTGGGATGATTCTTAATAAATGCTTGATTTGGGTTTCGTAAAACTAGTTCATCAACATAGGGTAGAAAGTCATATGGGGTAAATGTTTCAGAAATATCATCTTGAACATTTTCCTTTTTAGAAGGATCTTCTATCAAAGGTTGATAATAAGTTTTTGAAAACACATCTGAGGATGTAGGTTGGTATGGTGTAAAAATAAAAGGATCATATTCATCAAATTTACATGCACTGTTTCTTCAACAACACAAGTATTTTTATTGAAAAATCTATAATCCTTAGAAGTTGTGGAGTAGACTAAGAAAATTACTTCATCAGATTTTGGTGTGAATTTGTAAAGATTATCTTTAGGTTTTAATATGAATACCTTGCATCCAAAAACCATGAAGTAGGAAAGTCTAGGTTTTCTACCATTCCAATACTCATAAATAGTTTTATTAAGAAAAGGTCTAATCAAAAATCGATTTATAGTATAACAAGAAGTACTTACAAATTCATCCCAAAAATGTCTAGCTATAGAATATTCACTCAACAAGGTTCTAGTTATCCATTAAAGAATTATATTTCTTCTTTTAACTACACCATTTTGTTGGGGAGTTCTAGGTGCTGAAAAGTTTTGAGTAATACATTTTTTACTATAAAAGGATTCAAAATCCGAATTTTGAAATTCTCCTCCATGATTGCTATGAAAATTTTTCAGTGGAAGATTTTTCTCATTATTAACATGGGCTCTAAAACATTTGAAATAAGAAAAACCTTCATACTTCTTAGCTAGAATTTAAACCCATGTAAATCTATTGTAATCATCAATTAGAACAAACACAAAGTATTTTCCTCCAATGATTCCAGTTTGTGTTGGAACAAAAAGATCCATGTGTACCAACTGTAATACATTAGTTTTTGAGAATTCACCGATTGATTTAAAACTAGATTTATGTTTCTTTCCATATTGACAAGGATAAAAAACTCTAAAAAAACCAAATCTAAGCTCCGTTAGATCCTTAACTAATTTCTTTCTTAGAAAGTTTACATAAGTTCCTAAGGTTACATTACCTAATCTTCTATGCCATAACCAACAATGATATTCCATTGAACTAAGTCAAGGTAGGTCTTGGTTCCTAAGGTCTTCTATGTTCAATGTGTAAACATTCTCTTGCCTATTGGAAGAGAGAATAAATTCTTCCTTGGAATTGTGAACTAAGCATTTATCATTCCTAATATTCACAAAGTATCCTTCATCACATAACTAAATTATGCTAATGAGGATGTTCTTAATCCCTTTAACAAATAAAACATTAGAAATCAATGTTTTACCAAGAAGAACAATATTACCTATACCGACAATTTCTATCTGAGCATTATCTCCGAAAGTTACCTTTCCTCCTTTAGTTTTGATAATATTTTCAAAATAGATTTTGTTACCAGCCATGTTCTGGGAACATTCACTATCCATGTACCATGAATTTTTTTTGTTACTTCTATTATTTTCCTAAAAATAAGAAAAGAATAAGACTTTCAGAATCCAAACTTGTTCGGATCTGAGATTTCCAGATAACAAAATTTTTGGCACCCACATCTTGTTTGAAAAATAAGCCTTATGAAAACCTAGAGATTGGGTTTTGTTTAAAGGGAAATTCTTTGCCCAGTGACCACCACATTGACACTTGGTACAAAATGGGGCACTTTTTGCAACAAAGTAGTTGTTACTAAAAGTTGTTTTTGCATGAGTATAACCAAATATGTATTTGTTTTATAAAGGTCATATTTGTGAATAGATTTGATCTAAATTTTATTTACCATGGTTAAAGTTTGATAAACATTTTTTTAACGAAAAAATTTTGCACTTGAGTTTTATAATCAAGTTTTTATCTTCAAAATCATTAGATTTAGAACTACATCTAGGCTCGAAAACACGTTTCTTAGAAATTACTTTTTCTTACTCTTTAGAATGTTTTTTCTTCTCAGAACATACTTCCTCAAGATTTTTTGAAATACTTATATAATCAGAATTTTTCCTTTCATGATCTTTATAATGATCTGATATTTCTTTTGAAATAATAGTATTCCTATAGTTTTCTTTATCATGTTTTTTTTATTGAGTTTGGAATTGTCATGCTGAAGAGTTTCAGAAAACCTAGAAACTTCTTCATAGGTAGGTGAATTATTTTATACATCAAAATTGGATTATTCATCAGAAGAGTTATAGTATTTTATACCATTAGAATTTAAAGAAACAATGGTCAATGATTCAGCATTGTGTACCTTATCCATGAATCAATGAATGTTAATAGGTATTCTCTCTATAAGAACAAGATTATTCTATCCTAATGATTCATAATCAGAAGATTCATCTGAAGAGTCACCACCACTAGCACTCCAGGTTTCATTAGCTTTCAGAACATTCTTAGCTTTGGATTTATAATACTTTTTTCTGTTCCATTCAAAATGCCTTCCTTTTCTTTCTTTCTTGTTGAGAAATGGGAAATTTGGTCTAATATATCCAGCTCTCTTGCATTCATAACACGTAACATCTCCATCTTTCCTATATTTCCTATATTTTTTCTTATACATAGATTGGAAATTTCTCTGCCCAGCTAAATTGTTCATTTTTCGAGCATGAGTTTCCAACTCATTATCTGAGAATTCACTTTCACTAGATTTAGATTGGATATTTAATTTCTTAGACTTGGATGTAGTTACCCTCTCAGGAGTCTTATACTTTATATGATTTGATGTTGTTGTAAAAGAAACATTACCACTTCCATTATTTTTTTTCTGTTGTCAGCATCTCTATTAATTCTTGTTTCATGTTGGAGAATAGTTCCAAAAAGTTCATCTAACAAAATTTGAGTTACCATCCTATTCTCATCAATAGCTGTTCTTTTGGATTCCCACTAATTAGGAATAATATCAATTATTTTATCCACCAGAGCTTCATCATCCAGACCTTTCTCTCTCATAGACTGTAGACTATTTACAATTTTCATAAATCTCTGTTGAACATTAGAAATTGCTTCTCCATATGGAAAATTTAATCCATGATATTCTGCCCTAATAATATATCTCCTAGTTTCAATCACTTTAGAAGTGCCAATGTGTGTAACCTCTAACTTATTGTAGATACAATTAGCTGCTTCACAAGAATAAATTTGGCTACATATATTTCTAGTCATTTAACATAGTAAAGTATTTCATAACATATAATTGAGTTGATATTCTTGCTTTTCCTGGTTAGTGAACATTCTAACTTCCTTATCATGAATTTTATAATCACCAGTAAGCATAACGAAATTGTCCACTCCAATATTGATAACGAAAGTATTCATTCGATCTCTCTAGTATTCATAATCATTCCCATATAAAATTGGTGGTATTTTATTGTTTATTTTTTCAATAGATCCAATATTTATTTTTTATATTCTTACTAAAAACTTGGCAACCAAACTTGTTAGTAAGAAAAGTTCGTAACCACAATGTTCGGAATGACGATGATCAGAATGACAATTCAGAATGATAATGTTTAGTTATGAAACTATCTTTGTAAGCAAGGAAGAAGAACAATAAAAACAATGAGCGTGAAAAACATATATGTTAGTCTAAGTATTTCAATTACCTGCTCTGATACCAATTTTAGGATCAAAATAATGATGTAGATGCTCAATATACAAGAGGGGGGTGGGTGAATTGTACAAATTAAAAATTTCCTTAAACATTGAATGATCTAATTTTAACAAAGTTAAACTAAGAGAATTAAAAATACCTCTAATAACCAATTGTAGGATTGGTATAGGGTATGAAGTTACAAACTTCTAGTTCTACGCCTTTGCATGAATCCGAAAAGTGATTCAGAAAACAGGTTCCAGAAATATGGATACTGAAATTGAAACTTAACCAATGTTTACAAAATTAGATTCTACCTTAAAGCATATAGAATCTAAATGAATTAGAGTACAAGTGTAAGGAAATAAAAGAATATTATAATTTCCTTACAATACAATATGGAGAGGAAAACAAGTAGTACAACTATATGTACCAAACAACAACTCTTTTAAACCAAAGAGAAGGATATCCAACAACCTTGGATAAAGGTCCTTTGATTTATACTTTAAAGAAAGTATGTCTTACCCACACCAGGGTAAGCCCTCGATATGATGATCAGAGTCTCTGTTTTGCTATCACCGCAAGCCCTCAACTTCAAGGTAGTTGCAACATCTGTCTTCCTCGGCAAGGAAGCCCTCAAACTTCAAGGTAGTCGGTACCTCTGTCTTCCTATGCCCGGAAGCCCCCGAATGTAATCACTGACATTCAGATTCACACAAAGCAATCTAAACGAGCAGTTCAGTATGAAAAAATCATGAAAAGCTTCTATCTCTAGAAATCATCTTAACAACATGTGCTCTCTAGAGTGATCACCTTCTTTTTCAGTTGTCTTGAGCTCCTTCAAATGAGCTCCTATTTATAGGCTCGGTTGGAACGGTCGGCTCCCTCCTCCAACGGTTATATTTTCCTTGAATATCAGAGGGACCTATACACATGTCACTAAACCAATGGTTAATTAGTAACAGAATGTATGCCATCATTTTATAACAAAACATGTGTCAAGGAAAGCACAACATCAGTTTACAATGAAACAAGTGTAAGCATAAGCAAAAATAAAATTTGGAATGTAAGTAAATAAAAGTTTGGAGTCTATAATAAAAATATGTTCAGATTCTATTTTATAGGAATTCGAAACATGAAGTCTGTAGAAGTTTGGAGTCTGATTTTCTTAGGAAATTCGGAGTCTGGTTTCACCAGAGTTCAGAATATGAACATGTAGAGTTCGAATTCGAACTAGTAAAAGTTCGGAGTCGAACATCATAAGATATTGGAGTTGAACTCATGAATGTTTAGAGTTTAACTTCATAAGAGTTTGGAGTCGAACTCATGAAAGTTTGGAGTCAAACTTCATAAGAGTTCGGAGTCGAATTCATGAGTGATTGATGTCAAACTTCATAAGAGTTTGGATTCTAACTCATGAAAGTTCGTATCCAGAATTCGGAGTGGAACTTCATTACAGTTCTCATCCAGAATTTGGAGTGGAACTTTATAATAGTTCACATTTAGAATTCAGATCCGAGAAACATAATATTAAATTTCATGACATTATATGATTCTGGGGTTTTGGTATGAATTCGGTTTTTGTACTGAAGAAAAAATATTGATATGTATAAGAAAATCTAGCTTAGGGTAAATTTCCTTAAAGAATAAAATTTTCCTTATAGAGGAAAAATATCAATTTTCTTAAGTATAAGGTGTTTGTGATTTTAAATACAAGAAGGAATGGAAAAGTCATAAGTAAAACCTTATTGAATCAAAATTGATCTAGGAATAACCTTTATTCATAGTAAAAATTAAATTTGGGTGTCGAACCAACCATACCTGTACTATGCCCAGAAACTAAAAGTTGTATCAATGTGGTTTCATTATAGTTTATAATTATTAAAAAAAATTTATGATGATTTATGTATTTAATAATATAGGTGTTTCAATTAATGTTAATCATTCTGAAGATCTTAATCTCTCGATTTTTTCTTCCACTTTTTTTTCTCAGTCACCTTAATGAAATGATCTTTTCATTTAATATTGATTAAAACAAAATAGAGGATCTCATATGAAGGTTCCAAAAGTTACATTCCATACTACACCCGAACACACGACATGTATTCGGTAGTACATGCCCTGTAGTAAATATTCAATGCACTGGTTCTGGTCTGCTAAACCCAGTCGTGCCATTGAAGTTTTTCAAAGTCTTAATGACTTCATGTGTTGACCAGGAATAGGTGGCATGTGGTTTCCGGATTACATGTCATGTGACCCACTGGACACGATGTGTGGTCTCTTTGGGTTATGGTTGGATCATGTACCATGCACATGGCTTGGTCATCTAGATACCATATAATGAGGAACTACATGATGTGTGGCCCACTGGACACACCATGTACTCTGATGATTTACAAAGTACACTCACATGTCTTTTCCACATGTGTGTACTTCTGATGGACTGTTAGAAATAGTACACGCAGTGTATATGGAACTACATGTCGTGTACTAATCCAAATGACATTGATTTATTAAAATTTATTAATATATTATATAAACCCTTGAGACATATACCATTATGCGGGCATAAAGCTAAGGCACAACTCGTGATATGTGTTATATATATATATTTCTAATTTAACATATGCGTAATGTTCATTTATATTCATTGGGTAGTTATAAATAGGAATTCAATGGGTTGCCTCCAAGGTACATGTTACGTACAATGATAATTTAAAATGAATTAATTTTTCTAAAATTACAATATATGATAATCTCAGGGAAATTCATAAAAGGGTTTAAGATAAAATGATTAATTAATTAAACAAGATAATTATTGGATTCGAGCGTGATTTAACATAAACAAGAACGATTAAGGAAAATAATGCTTGGATTATTTATGCCTAAATTTCATTTCATGTATGAATGATCATGATCTAGACCATGACCTTTTTATTTAGATGGGTTATTTTAATAAATATATTTAAATGAAATTTTTGGCATGCGATCCTTCTCCTCATTAATATGCTTAGCCTACATGTCCATAGATTCATTTATATAAAACCCAATTGTACCACACACCTTCATGTGAGTTAAAAAATGATTATGAAATTGATGAAACTCCCAAACTATTGGAGGAGTTTCGAGATGGATTCGAGATGAAATCAATCTCAGGAGATACAAAGGTGGGAAGGTGGAAAGCTGTAAACATGAACCCAACATGTTTCAAGGTGTTTCTCCCATAGAATAGGGATAGTTTATCAACTGCTAATAAACTAACCATAATAAAATCTCATGATCATACAATTGGCCTTATTTTATTTCTATCAGATACATGGTTTAACATTATGGTTTTTTTGTCATGATAACATTATTAATGAATTAAACAAGAATGAAATATGAAATTTAAATATACCTGGCTTATGCATAAATATTATCAAGAAATGGTTAATCAATTAAGTAAGTTCCACTTAATATTAACATGTATGAGATAATTATAATGAGAAATTCACACATGATAGATAAAAATCCCTCAGAAAAAATATTAACTCTGACTAAGCCTTCCGTTACATGATTAAGGGAAAAACTCAATAATGCTATGTGTTTGAGAAACCCTTGTTGGGACAATTCCCTTTATATATGAATCCCTTAAAATAGGTTTTGGGATGACTTAATCATATTACATAAAGAGGAGTATCCCTTTCTAGATATGGGGTAATATTAGAGGTAAGAGTTGAGGAAATAAAAAGTCAGAATTTCAGGATTGGGGAGTCCACCCAATAGATCAAGGAGTTTCAAGCCTGTAGATAGAAAAGACCAAACTACCTAAATACCTTCCAATAGATTCAATAACCCATTATGGGGTTATGAAAACAGGAATATGGATCCTTTACACAAGAATTACATTGAAACAAGACCTTCCGAGTTTAATGGTGAGGGAAATTGGGACTTGATAAAATAGTGGGAGACTTAATTAAATTAATTTTTTATTTAACCTATAAATGAAATCATGACAGTACTAATGATATACTCATTAATTGTTGAAAAAAATGATAATCCCATCAACCACACCATCAATGCAGATAATTCTGGATAAAGATAACATCCTCACCGGGAGTAACATTCTGGAATGGTTTAGATGTTTTTGGGTTATCCTATGCCATGAAAAAACATCTTATGTGTTGGAGTCAGCATTACCTGATCCACCTTCCAATGAGGTGAGTGATAAGGATTTACTAGACTACGAGAATCATATGAATGACATAGTGGGTGTTTGATGTTTGATTCAAGCATCAATGTCTTTTGAGCTCAGGAAGTCTCACGAAAACATGGATGCTTAGAGCATGCTCGAGCACCTCCATGGTCTTTACCATGAGAGTTCAAGACAGAAATGTTTTGAGATCTCCAAGGCACTCTTTCAGTGAAATCATTGAGAGGGTACCTTTGATGGTCCTCATGTAGTCATGATATTGGTTAAATTGAGCACCTGAAGGTTCTAGGGATTAATCTTCCTGAAGAACTTGGCACCAATATCATTCTCACATCACTCCCACATATATTTTCCCAAATTATTGTTAATTTTAAGGTGACCAACATTGATAAGTCTCTATATAATCTTCTTATACTCAATAATCAAGTGGGAAAAGATATGAATTGTGAAAAGCCTTTTTTACTTATGGTGAATAATAGAAATTGGAAGGAATATATGTTTAAGTACTATGATTTTTCACACCCTTCCTTGAAAAAGAAGATCAAAGGGAAGGCATTGGAAAAGGAGGTTGTTTGTTTCATATTTGGAAAGAAGGGCCACATGAATAAAAATGGAACCTAGCCTAAAGATCATGTGGAAGCTTCAGGTGTGTATTTTATCAAATTCAATCTATCTGTATCTATAAATTGTGTATTAGATACAGATTTTTGTGCTCACATAGGTATCCAAGTATATGAACCATGTAGATTTAGAAATATTGAATGAGGGGAGGTAGATTTGTGGGCATCCAACAGTGACATACTTTGTATTGTAGCTATCGGGGACTACCTCCTCACTTTACTAATTGGGATGATCTTGGTGTTAATGGGATTTTATTATGTACCATATATTACTAAAAACATTATTTCTATATCCATATTAGATATAGATGGATTTGTTTTCGAGTTTATAAAGGAATGTTGCTTCTTTTACAAAGATATCATTTTTTTCTGGGGCACAATTATATAATGGTATTCACTTGTTGGATTATAGAAACTATTAATTAAAATCAATAATAATGACACTTCACATGACTCATACCACACCCAACTATGACATCATTGTCAAGGTCATGTAAATGTAAAATTCTAGACAAATTTACATCAAGATGAATATTTAGATTATTTCATTTTGAAACCACATGGCGTATGTCATGAATGTTTAAAAGGAAAAATGTCCAAACCACCATTTATTCGGAATGTTGAAACGGTTAAATTACTTCCTGAATTGGTTCATACCGATATGTATGGAACACTTGTAGTTGAAGAAACGGGCAGGTACTCATACTTCATAACTTTTACTAATGATTTTAGTAGATATGGACATATCTACATAAAGAGGTATAAGTCAGATTCTTTTGATAAGTTCAACTAATACAAGAATGAAGTTAAGAACCAACATGGTAGATGATTATGAAACTCTTCTCAGACTAAGGTGGGGAATATCTCAATAAAGACATTATTGATCACTTATGTGAGTTTGTGATCTTATCCAAATTCACTCCTCCGTAAAAGACCCTGTGGAATGGTGAGAGTGAAAGGAGGAACCACACCCTATTAGACATGGTGAGATCAATGTTGAGTCATTTGATTCATCCATTATCCTTGTGTGAATTTGAATTAGAAACAGAGAAACACATACTAAACCAATTACCAACTAAAATGAGAAATTTTATTCCATATGAGTTCTTGATTGGAATGAAATCCATGTAATTGTATTTACATGTGTAGGTTAGTGGGGAATTTGTTAATGAATTTTTAGGTAATGTACTTTCACCCTAGGAACAATTTGAACCATTATTGAATAACCCAAGTAAATAAGGGTATATTACCTATACAAACCCTCATAAAAAAGGTTATCGTGGATATACATTCCATATTACTTGATAGGGATCAAATATACAAAAGAGATAGTGGGAGAGAGATAGAATTTGATGATGTTGGGGCACAAGGTAAAAAAGAGTTTTTATATGAATGGATTTCAAAAATCCCAATTAATGAATGAACTGTTCTAGAGACATAAGAACTGCTTAGGAGTACAAGAGAGGTTAGAGAACCAGAATGGTTCATTTTTATTGATACCAAGGATTATGGCTAATTATTAGTTGATAATAATGATCCTCCAACCTAAAAAGAAGAATTAAGTGGAACAAATGTTGTCATGTGGCAAGAAGACATGAATTTTGAAATGGATTCCATGTACCAAAACCAAGTCTAGATTTAAGTAGATCCTTAAGTTGATGTAAAGCCTGGTGATTGCAAATGGGTATTCAAGAAGAAATTTGACATGGAAGGACAAGTAGTTATTTACAAAGAATGAATGGTTGAAAATGGGTTTAAGAAATGTCAATGACTTGACTACGATGAAACATTTTCACCAGTTACAATTCTAAAATCCATAAAAATTAGTTTGGCCATTTCCGCTTACGGAGACTATGAGATTTGGGGAATGGATGTCAAAACAGCCTTCCTTAATTGGAACATTTCAGAATATATCTACATGACCCAACCTGAAGGATTTTTGACTCCATATTACTCCAATCATGAATGCATGTTGTGGAAATCCATTTATGGATTTAATCGAGCATCCAGTTCATGGAATATTCATTTTAATGAAGCTATAATAAAATTTAGATTTATCGAGAATTAATAAGATCCTTCTGCCTATGAATAGTTTCATGGTAGTGTAGTTGTTTTCCAAATATTATATATTGATGACATGTTACTTAATGTAAATGAGATACTAGTATTACAATCTTTTAAGGAATGGTTAAATCAATGCTTCTCTGTGAAGTACATGGGTGAGGCAGAAAGTATTTTTTGGATCATGATCCATCGTGATAGATCTAAGAGACTGTTGGTCCTATGTAAAAGTACATACATTGATAATATACTATATAGATTTAGTATATAACAATCCAAAAGTAGATTTCTGCCTGTGTTAAATGGAATTCATCTTTCCAATAAAATGTTTCCTCAAACACATGAGTAATGAAATAGCAATGTTGGGGAAAACCCCTTTATTAAAAATTCAAAAAATACACAAACATATGAGGAAATAAATATAATTCCATGTAAACCATACACATCTGTGATTGGGTCAGTCAGGTATTCCATGCTATTTACTAGGTAGGATGTCTCCAACGCATTTATTGTTGTAGGTAGATATCAAGTTGACCTAGGTTACCACCATTGGAGGGAAGTCAAGAATATCCAAAATGTATCTAAGGCTTATTAAGAACATGTTATTGGTTTTTGGAGGAGATGATGAACAAGTCCTTAGAGGTATGAAGATGCTAATTTTCATAATGACAAAGATGACATGATGTCACACATGAGATACTTCTTCACTTCGAATGGAGGTGCAGTGAGCTGGAAGAGATAAAATAAAAGTGTGGTCGTAGAATCTAAAGTAGAGTCCGAGTATATTGTAGCATTTGAGGAATCTAAAAAAGTATTTTGGATGTGAAGCTTCATCTCGGAGAAGGATATGATACCTATCATTAATTTTTCCAACACACTATACTATGATAACACTATAGTGGTGTATCTTGAAAAATATTTAATGTCACATCATCATATAAAGCACTTACATTGGAAGTATCATTTCTTGAGAGATTTTTCATAGAGAGGTGAAGTTTTAGTGAGCATTAGTTCCACAAATGTCAACATGGAATACACCTTGACTAAAACCTTGACTCAAATGAAACATGACCAGCATGTGAGGTCTAGAAGAATGAAACTCGTAGGTAGTTGGGTTTAGTCCAACTGGGAGTTTGTAAGAGTTGGTGGCCTAGAACCAACTGGTTGTATATTGACTACATGGATGTTCAATGTATTTAAATATTAATCATCTTATTAAATATGATTTATTGTTCTGCATGAAAATGATTTAATAATTTTTTAGATTATTTGTTGCATTGATATGGTCATGACTTTTCCCCACTATGATGGGAACCTTGAAATGATACTATAATATTATTAAATATAGTTCTATGGCTGGATGACATACTATGATGGGACACATAACTTGATGATTGTCAGGTGTGAGAATATGTATGTAGATGAGACTTCCTCTAATGATATTTGAACATGGTAATCTCTAAGATAGAAGATAATGAGAACAAACCCAGCATTAGGAATAACTCATGTTTTTTTGTCATCAGATATTTATCTTTGTGATCATATGTAATGATCCTTAGATATTAAGATTGTATTTAGTATGTGTAACAACTCACACACATTAATTTACTGACGAATATTTTCTCACAAATAGTTTTCCAGAAGTAGGGTACATTGGGTGTATCTCAAGTGGCATGTTACTAATAGATAAGTTGAAAATGGTTTTGTCCCTTCCATTTAAGGAAGTTGATATCTCGACAGTTTGATTAAAATAGATCCATCTAATGAAACTCCATGGGCATGGTTTAATGATTACTTTATTTCAGGTAGTCAAAGAATGTCATATCAAGCACAAAGGTTGATGACACTGTTATGAATCCTACTAGATGAGATATTGTGATAAAGTGATTATATTACACTATGATTATTCATATGTGTATGTCATTGTTGTGACTTTATGTTTTTTCTCCTTGGTTCCTTAACCTGTTGCTAGAAAGAACTCTGGAACTTTACGCAAGCCCGCATAATTCCAATTAGAAAGAATCTTAGAGGGTCACACACTAAGTGTTTCTTATGGTCTTAGTTAAATTCTATTTGGATTTATATAATAAATATTACACTCAAGATATTGGATTAATTTTATTCAAGTTAAAATGAATTCATAAATTAAATAAATAATCATTCATCGGATTGTGGGTAAGCATTATATATTTTTTATTTTATTTTTCATTTAACAAATATTTATTTACTATTTTATAAATAATATATATATTTAAGAGAAGATATTATTTATTTATTTATTTAGGTGTTCAATAAATGGAAGGGGGGGGTTCATGCTAACTATGGTCAGGTCGGTATTAAAATAATTACTTGTAAGATGATATATAATTTTGTAACTAGTTGGAAAATATTAAATTAACGCTCCTATTATGTTTTGGTGGGGAATTTTATTTATAATTCCTCTTTGTGGAAATTGGATTACCATAAATAATGACACTATATTATTTAAATATCATGGGTTTTATATATTGTATGACTATATTTTAATTGCTGTTATGAAATTAAATATTGAAACTAAAGCCGCATGTTAATAAATAAAAACATACGTCTATTTTACCAAGGACCGAACCACACACCCGGTGAATTGAAAATTGTTGACCTAAATAATTTCTCTCTCGAATCCTCTTCCCAACCCTCTAAATAACAAGATTCGTTTTTCATGGACGAAGAACAAGTGATCTAGAATGACTGACATAAGACACTCGCTTCACTGTGCTATCCCCTGAAGAACGAGTGGTGTCGATCAGAGGCCATCATAGCACATTTGGATCACTGCTAGAGGGATTTTAGTTTGGATCCTCGCAAGCCCATCGAGATAATTTTAAAGGGACATTCTAGACGATAAACATCATTAATGAAGAAAATAATGAATATCTAGGTAATCTTTTTTTAATGAAATTAATTATGAACATGATGTGAATGACCCTCCCTAAAGGCTTTGAGCCTCTTACTTATTGATCAAAATCATTGATTCTATTTCATGGGGACTGACATTAATCAATATATTGATCATGAAATAATAATTGATCATGGTAAAAATTGATGTTGTGGGTTGACCCAACTATGCTTCTGATGCGCCCAGATCGTTCATGGAAAAAAATCCAAATGTATTTCCAGAGATAAGGTAGATGTGTCAATGAGGTCATGTGGTGTCTTGAGGTTCTCCATGGGCATGTCTCATGTCCTTCATCGACCACTAGTACCTCTATCCTACACCCATATAATCCCATTGTTTTATTCAATGGTTTGTGAGTTATGAGAATTTCCATGAGTAATGCCAAAAACATTTACTTGATTTTTTGATGATTCCTCATGTGAAACATATATGTTATATTAGGGTGAATGAGCATGTTTGCAGATATATCAATCTGTTTGCCCTTAGGGTGTGAAAGGGGAAGCAAAAATTCCCCAAGACGTACTCTAGGACTTCTATAGAATTGGTCTGAGAAGAAAAAATGGCTTTTGTGAGGTGAGTCGGTCATGTCACCATGATTTAGCATTGTCTTATGGATTTCCCGGGGGACACCACATTTATTTCACATACTACATGTACCAATCACCTCATCCCATTTATTCCCATTCTTTTATTTTACAATGGTTTGGTAATTATAGGATTTTAAGTGGATATCAACAAGAAAATTTATTCTTTCGAATGATGATATGAAGCATGAGATTCATGACCACTTGGGGACTCTTGCTAAGGATATCATTACTCTTTATTCATGTGGGAATATTGGATGGTTTTTTTGGAACGTTCTAATGACAAAACAAGTGTCTTGGGGGGAACTCACATGTTTTCAATCAGGTTTCTATTGGATTTATAAGGAGACTTCTTAAGAGTAGGAATTAGTGTTGAAGTGGACTCCATGGGATTATCCTTATGGTATACGGTACCCATGGAGTCTTTGCATTACTTTAGAATGGTCATTTAATCATAAGTCCCATGAAGACTTGTGCGATCCCCAAGTTTGAATTCTCTTTCTGTTGTGGAGAAGGTAATTCCCATACCTAGGTATTCCTTCCTTTTTGAATTTTTTGATGCTTTATTAGTGGGATTAAATATTGATTAACACCAAAAAATTATTATTTTATTGAATACATATCCATATCTATAGTATTCTCCCTAAATATTAATCAAACAAGATTACAGTGGTTAACTATACTTTTCTTTGGTACTAGATGGAATGACCCATACTTTTTTATACACATATATTTAGTATTTTTAGATGAATATTTATTTAATAACCTATTTATCCAAACCATAATCATATTGATCTAGTGCCTTTAGAAACCTGGAAATATAAAACAAATTCATCATAAAGTATCTAGATCTTCCCTAAATATTTTCAATACAACTCACACTATTCTTATACAGATCATAATTAGTACTTTTTTTTCATAACATGGGTAATTGAATCTTAATAAAGGGAAACCTCAAATGATCATTAAGTGTAAAAAATTAATATATCAATGATTATTTGAGTGTAACATGAACCTAATTGTATAATAATTTGAGTATAAAAATTTAATATCATACCCTATATATCAT
Organism: Viscum album; assembly: GCA_963277665.1. Taxonomy (NCBI): domain Eukaryota; kingdom Viridiplantae; phylum Streptophyta; class Magnoliopsida; order Santalales; family Viscaceae; genus Viscum; species Viscum album. Next base: position 1,402,005,437 of record OY728164.1, on the reverse strand, counting down.
AGATTATAATCATGTGTCATTGAATAGTTATATTTTGATTATAAGACATGAATTGTAGAGGAATGATAGGATATGATTCAATATAGAATAATATTCATATTAGGAATATGTTCTTGGTATACTCATATGAATAGAAAATAATTTCAATATTAACCTTGGATCATTTCTAATGCTATTATAGTGGAATGGTTGTACTCCCCAAACCATCGTAGTTGTAAACATGCACTCGCAAGTCTGTCATAGTGGAAAATGTCTCTTAAAAAACAAGTCTCACTCCACATTACTGTATTTTTTCTCTCATGAGATTAAAATATTTACCTCAAGAATTATTGTAAGATATGGGCCGCATTAAACCTTTTCTATATTGTTAACACTATATTTATTAATAAAGTAACCATCATCGTTGGTTATAAAATAACCACAATCCATGGTTTTAATTTAATGTTCACCATTGTTATAATTTATCATTATTCCTTGGTTATGAAAATACCACTGAACATATAAACATCATCCTAGGTTATTACATAACCAACATCCTTGTTTTTAATTTATTGATCATCCATGTTATAATGTATCCACAATCCATTGTTATAAAATTAACACTGAAAATGGTTATAACATAACTATCATTACATAATGAAAACCATAAAAATGTGTTCCATAATATCATAATACTTTCATAATATCATCATATCATGCCCAATCCAAAGAAAACACATTTAAAAATCATTTAATCCATTCATCATCGAATAACCCATGAATGATAAATGAGATTCATAAAACTACCATCAATAAAAAAAATTATATATAAATATTAATAATGGTATCTTAGATAATACGCATATTATTCATAATTTACATCCAATTATGTTACAATATATGAATATTCGATTAATATGTCACTAAAATATTTTATGAGGAAAATAAACCAAGTATTTTAAAAATCACTTTTAAAACAAATATATTTCAGAAATATTATTGAAATTATATTCATTGAAATGAACATTTAAAAATTATATAGTTTAATTCAAAACATTTAGTGGTCACGATGGAATGAAATTATGTTAATTTTGTACACATTAAAAGAAAACATTCCATTTACATTTTTGTTGAAAAGTCGAAAAGTACCACATTTAGAAAATGAGAAGACTATTAATTTTATATTTATTTTGAAAAAATAAACGTTTGGGTAAAATTAAAATATTAAAAGAAAATTATAATATTAAAAAACTTATTTAAAACATTTATATGATACATGGATATGGAAAGGAGAACAGTTTTCGACACAAGAGAAAAACAATTTTGAATATTCTTAAAAACATATATTCAATATCTTGAGTACATAATTTGAGAAAAATTAAATGGAATCAATAATTTTACATAAAAAAATAGAGTATAATATAACTATTGAGTTTAATTTGAGGTAGATTATAAGGATTCATCACTATAAACTAAATCAAAAACATTCTAGAAAAACAATGAGATTATTTCATAAAACCATTACAATATTGGAATTTTTTTGGAACATAATTTACATGAAATAAATATAAATATGTAAATATATAAGTCCAAATTAATTTAATTATAATATTTATAAAATAAATTCATGTGTATTATATGAACCAAATAAAAGAAACCAGTGGTGTATATGGCCTGTGAATCATTGAAATGAATGTGAGTCGAAAATATGTTACCTAGGGTCTGAATTCCTTCTTATGCATCGTAAACTCATGTATAATAAATATAGAATTATTATAAATATTTAAACTAAACATACTCATATATATATATATATCATACCATTTATGTTTTACAAATAATATTTTATCAGGAATTTGGTATGAAATAATTTTTAAATTAACAAATATAGGTGGTATCTGGTTTGTTTTTTCATGTATGTTATGGTTAAATATTTTTATAACTATATTATGATCTTGGTTCTATAATTTGATTAATATTACTCATTTTATAAATAAAATATATATATATTTTGTTAATTTTTAGGGTCATGAAAAAAATATAGTGATAGAAAACAATTACATCGTTCTTAGAGATGGCAGGCCATACATTTTCATGTATAATGTTTTTGTTTTATTTCCATGGATGTAAAAAAATAATGTTAAATAATAACTCAGCTATAAAGAATAATTATTATATAACTTATTTCACATATATTCATTAAATTCATCTTTATTACCATACATGTAAAAAATAAAGGAAAAATGAATCATATCACTTATAGTGGTGGCGGTTAGTGTGAATGCAAGATCAATGATATATTTTTCCAATAAATAGGATGGTAATAAGGTAAATATTATATTATCATTCATAATGTATTATTATATCATAATTATCATATATATTCATTAAAACCATCGTAATACCCATCCATAAAATATGGTTGTGAGAAACTCATTTTATTTCTAAATGGAGATGGTAAGCTGTACATGCAGACGAGTGATATTTTTACTAATAATTTAATCAAAATAGGGTGAATACAGGTGGTTTCATAATCATAATAATATTTTAGTATTCTAATTATTATGATTTTATTATCTTAGGAAGAATATCAAATATTTATTGGATATAAAATAATAAATAAAAAAAATTATCGGTTAAGACGACTACCTCTTCATTGAGATAACTTATTTAGATGTCGATATAAAGTCTTTATAGACGATCATTTTTTAATTACAACATCACTATAATGTGTACAATGAAGTTGATAAGAGATATTTTATATATTAAATGATCTATTTTCATGTAAAACTTCTTATTCAACAACTAAATTTATTACATAGCATGATACAGTTTGAAATAGATTCATAAAATAAGAATTAGGACAAAAACATAAGTCCTTATAACCTAATTTTATCATAGATTACACCAATGTACCCTTTAGAAAAGTGATATATTTTTCCATAGTCTTTATTCATATTGTCCAAAATATAAAAGGGTTCCATTTACAGAATTCTAAACATATGATTTGAAATATATATTCTTTATTCAATTGAATTTTTAATTGTGGAATAAATTAATTTTAATATAAACACACAATAGATATCAAAACTATTTTTTTAGTAAAAAAACTTAAAGAAAATAACAAGGAATTTTCTTATATTATTCTTATAAAATTATTATTTCATAAATAATATTACTGAATATGTAATATATTAAATTAATTAAAATAAATCACCTATACTTATTAATTTAATATATTATGATAAAAAATATCTACAATTTATTCTAACTAACAGAATGTGAATAATTTAAATAAAAAATATTATTATTATTTCTTTTTAACAGTTTTAAAATGAAATGGAACATTTTAAATTCTTGAAATCAAAAAAATGATTTTAATAAAATCATTATTTTCACTATTTACTATAAAATAAATCATTTCAGAAAATCCAATTGAATTCCTTTTAATATAATTTTTATATGATTATTTTAAAAAAATGGTAATATTATGAAATAATTTTTTTAAAATTGTTAGAAATTTAATATAATATTCGCTCACAAAAATACCTAAAAATAATTTTGAAGGAAATATAATTTTAAGCATAAAATAACTTTACAAAAAAATTAAATGTTTAATTCATAATAATGAATCAAAAAAAATATATTGAGTATGGTATTTTTATATATCTTAAAATATATTCATTCCAATTTATATTAAATAATTTAATATCTATGTTATCAAATTAATATAATAATCTTTTAATAATATTTCAGAGTTCATTTAAATTCAGTTTTTCCGGTAAGAGAAACTATCAAAGAAATTAATTATATTTGGGAAAAAATATTTCATAAAATCATGGGGTATTATATAAAAAATGAATAACTATTGAGAAAGTTTCATATATTTTTTATAAAATGAATATGGGTGATAAATGAAAAATAAAAGTGATTTACTTGATGAATTTGTAGAAGAGATTATAAAAGAAAAAGAGAACAAAAAAAATACCTCAATGTGATCATTAACCATATTATTAAAAATACTAGGGAAATTAATTACTAATCCAAATAAATTTATTTCTCTAGATGGATTATGTGGATTGTATTTTAGGGATTTTTTATTAATCCCACTTCTTTAAAACTGGATAATAAAGCTATTATGAAATAATGATTTTTTTGATATCTTATATAATGTATACATTTCAATTAACCTTATTTGATAGGCCGATCCATTATCTATTTCCAATGAATTGCTTAATGTTTTATATCTCGTGATCCCAAGAGGAAATTTGGGGATCATTCCCAATCAATGGAGGGTATATAAATGGAAATCTCAAGATTAAAAAGGTAAATAGATTTTTAGCCCCAGTCTACCATGTGATGAATGTATCTGTGACAGTAAATGAAATTTCATGTATATAAATAAGTGTATTATAAAAAAATATGTCATAAAATTAAAATATTCACTCTTGTATCATGGTTGATTATTTATAATCCACAATCTTACGAATCATGTCATTTTATTTTGATAAAGCCTTTTTCCATGACTCTTGATTTTTGGTTTATGAAATGTCGGAAATATTTTAATAAGATATGATCAGGTTAATTTACCCATATTATAATATTATGCTCACTTATGATCATTGATTGATGTCCTCCATGTTTGCCCTTACTGATCGTCTTACATCACCATTTCTTATAATTCAATTTACGCATTTTATAATGGAAATAATTAATTATGATATGAAAAAGAATGTTATTATGTGTAAATAACTTTTAGGGATATATTTAATATCATTCCTCAAATTATTAGATTATTTATCCAGAATCCTCAACCACTAATCCTTTTTGTTTTTGTTTTTTTATTAATGGGCATATAAACTGAATAATAATATAATGGGATCATAGTTGTATGAATGTTATGGTGGGTAACCGTTGTTGGTTTCAAAGCATAGTTAATTTTTTTCGAAGATTAGGATATGTTAAGTTAAAATATAAAACCTATGATAATCTATGATAAACCAAATAGATGTAGAATAAAATTAGAATATGATGGGTATAATGTTTCTTTCATAATTTAGGATATCTTATATATGATATTCTATATCATATTATTTCCGTATCTAATTATGAATAATTGATATTAACATGAACCATTATATTAAATGAAAACTATGAGATCTATAATTAAATTGACAAAGGTTTTATTATTATACAATCAATAACATTAAATGTCTTATATAGGGTTTTACGAACTTGTTAATTTCTTAATAATTTTTTATTGTTATCACTTTACCACATCAATTATAATATATTACACTTTGAGTGAAAACTCATAATGATAAAATAATTGTATGTCTTGTATGTAAATCATGTATCATTGAATTTTATGGAATGATAATTATTATATTTCGTATTATTAATTATCTAGTTCAATTTGATGCAATTTTGGAAATGTATTAGCTTGCTATATAGATCCTAAATATATTGATGGGTTTGTATGTCACATTTCATTATTTAAATAAACTTATGATCATATATTATTTTAAGGATGGATATGTACTTCAAATGGAAATTTCATAAATTTTTTGAGTTTTATAACCTATTAATAATGTTTATGTATCTAAAATGATGGGGGGAAACAGAAAAAATTATGATATTATTTTTTTTCAGGAATATTCGTTCATATTTAATGAATTTTTTGTAATACTCCTAGGAATTGAGAAGTTAAATCTTAAAAATAACTTCTTCATGGTTCTAAAATTTTTTAGAGACATTTAATATAATAGGCCTAGTTGTGATTTAGAAACTAATGATTCAAATCCTCTATAATCCAAAAAATAGATTCATATTCTCTAGATAATCATCTTTGGTTGTCCATGTTCAATTTATTAAGAAAAAATATAGGGAAATTAATATTATCATTTATTATCAGAAATATAAAATTATTAATATAAAAAATATGTATCCTCTATCAGATATTGATGTATTTTCTGATTAATTTTTTTGATCTCAACACATTTAAGATATTGAACTTCAATTTTGATATCATTAATTAAGGGTCCAAAAGGTCGATATACTTAAGAAAGACTTCTATTCACTTTTTAAAATCTATAAATGTATATGTATTCTATTTGGACTTGCCAAAGACACCTCTATATTCATTTATATAATGAATATTATCTTTTGGGATTATATAAATTGGTTTTTGGTTGTCTTTATAGACAATATTTTTATATATTCATAGATAAATGTTATTCATAAATATTATTAGAGGATTGTGTTGATGTTCTGAAGGATGTAGAATCTATATTCCATATTTATTAAGAGGGAATTTTCTATTGAATGTAAAAATCATAGATTATGTAATTACAAGGGAGGGTATATATTTCTACCCATTAAAGAAAGAGTTTAATTGAGAAATGGACAAGGACAAACATTGTTACTAATATACATAGTTTTTAATCATTGAATGGGTACTATTTATTCTTTATCATAGATTTATGATTAATAAAAAATCTACTTAATATGTTAATGGGTACGCGAGGTCATTTCTTTTAGGCATAAGAATGTGAATAAAATTTCACGAAGTTGATCATAATGTTGGTCAATTAACATTAACTACCACTATACTATATTGAATAGTGGTTTTTAGTATACATTTATTTATCATAGAAGGGTCTAGGATGTGTTCCCATATATAATTATGTTGTAATAGTGTATTCCCAAAGACACTGTAAGGATTATGAAACATATTACCCAATGCATGATTTTGAGGTGGGAAATGCAGTTTTTGAATTAAAAATATAGAAACTATCATTATGTATAATGATTTAAAATATATACCCAGATAAAAAATGATTTCTGAATATATTCACATTGAAGTAGTTCTAAATGATCCAATTTATATGGTTGAATTAGATTAATAATTATGAAAACCTAATACATTAACATTATGGGATGTATAATAAGGTGGATTATTATCTAAGTTGGAAGAGATGGAAATATGCCATAAATCCATATGTATTTGATACTTAGTTAGATATTCATATTTGAGATTAATCAATGAAATATGGATTTCATGATTCTTACACCTTTTTATAAGAATTAAGGAAATTAAATTTCTTGCATAATGTTATATTTCAAACCACTCTCCTATAAGAGCTATCATTATGGATCCATTACATAATATTTTAGAGAATGTGAGTTATTTATTCATGGAATATATGGAAACTGAAACATGTAATCAGGCATAAAAAATGAATGAGTAAATTAAAAATCATATGAATAATCATTATGGATATTTAGTACTGATATTGGTTGGTATTGGTATGAATGATTCCAAGATTATTAGAATGAACACTTTTAACCACTATGATTTATTTCACCTACCTAATTATTATTGTGAGATGCTAACCCATAATGGAAGATGCGGAGTCTTAAAGGTATGACATCATATTTTTTTAGCTCATTGATACATCTGGAGGTGGGATATCATTTAGATTCAACATTTTGGTCTTTTTCAAACCTATATATGTTGTTTGAATATTTAATAGATATTATAAGGTTTGATGGGGTTCCATTTATTGAGTTTCATCATTTCAGTTTTATACAGGTTTTATATTTCATTCATTGTATAAGAATGGATAATTGTTTAAATCAATTAAATTTTTTATTAATATTATTGGACTCTAAAACCCCTTCAGGAAAGACCATGTTAGATTTTCCATGGTGCAGATTGAATGTGATAAAATAATTATGGATATTTTCAAGATCGATCCTAAAATTATAAAAAACAGGGAGAGATCCAACTGTCATCAAATGAATTTTCAACTGTCGAACAATTTAAAGAGATTAATTAGGAACATAAGTTAGATAATGCGTTATAAAAGACAGTTAATATTTTTCTAATATTCTAATTTGACCATTATGGAATTATAATATACAAAATTATGAGATGTGTCCGTTCAATTACATAATTAAAGAAGGAACTATTGGATGAATAATATATCTCAACATTCTATATTCATTCTATAAGCATAAAGATGAATAGAAATATAAAATAGCAATTCTTGTCAGACCACATGAATTGAGACATTACAGAGTATATATCCAGATTCCTTGTATGTCTGTATGTTAATGATGAATGTAATTAGTCTATGGGGTTGGTGAAACCATTACCCATAACTATATGGAAATGGAACAATACCATAATGTATTTTATAATATGAACCCCAATGACATCTAATGACCAGAATAAAATTTGGGTTATAGTCAAACTCATTATTAATTCAATAAATTTAATTTATATTAGATAATATTTATCACCGGATCAACATACTAAGATATATATTTTAAATAATTATTATGGTTTCCTCGAGTATCACACTCAATTATATTTGATCAAAACCCTAGTTTTACCTTGGAGGATTATAAGAAATATTCATAATGAAATGAATACTGAGTTAAAATTTATCCCTACAAATCATCCTTAGACAAATGGTCCTCTTAATAGGAACACTTAAACCGTTAATTATATACAAAGATCATTCCCTATGGATTTCAATGTAGGTTCAAATAAAAAACATAATCTACTCAAATTTTCTAATAGCAATATCATTCACCTGGGAATTTTAATAAATACTTATGAATCATTCTTTTTAATTAAGTGTAGAACTATATCATATATAGAAAGATTATGAGAACATAAGCTATTGGGACCTAAACAAGTTGAGGAAATAAAAGAGATGGTAAGATCCATTAATCCAATCATTAAAGAATATTAGAGTAAATATAAAAGATAAACTAACTATTTATAGAGAGATATAGAGTATAAACATTATGACATGGTATTTACATGAATATATCATTAGAATAAAAATATTATATTTGGAATGAATGGTGAGATGAGCCCTAGAATTATTAATCAATATGAGATTCTCGAGAGTATAAATATAATATCTTATCGCTTTCTTCTTACTTTGATTCTCTCTCAAGTTTAAAATGTGTTCCATGTATCACATTGAATAAGTATATAGATTATCTTCCAATTTTATTTTTCATGAATTTTTTTAATTTGTTTCTTGGTATTTTATTTTAGGAATAACCTTAGGAAATATTGGATCAAATAGATAAAACATAATAAAACAAGACCACCCACAAGGTAAAATTAGTATTGAATGACTAAAAATTTGAGAAATATACATTAGAACATGAATATGTAATGTAAAAGAAGTATCCTCAACTTTTTCACTTAGAATAATTAAATTTTTACTGAAAATTTTTTTTATGTATGGTAAATTGTGACACCATGAGATTCTAGAATATATTTCTCTCTAGAAAAAATGATGCATTTGATAGATTGAAATGGAAAAAACACTATATATATTTTAATAATTATTTATTAATATATAAAATTAATGACATTATTATATAGTTAAATGGAATTTATAAAATAAATTACATTGTAAAAATGGTGAAAATCTCGTAAGGATATAAATTGTTCCACAATAGTTTATTTTGACTTTTTCTAATGAAATATGGATTTTCATTAAATTTTATACATTTATGGTACCATATCAATAAAATTTAAAGATAAAATTAAAGTAATAATTAATTATATAAATCAATGAAATCCATGAAATGATTTTTTAGTCATATAGAATAACAGTCTAATAATTCCTGGTTAAATGCAAATATATTGTGTACAAACATTAATTTTTTATATATTATTTATTTTAATGTAAGATTCTATTATTTAGTGTATTAAAATTATAGAAAATTAGTTACTAAAAAATTTATTATAATTAATTATAATTAATCAATTTTTTAAAAAATTTATCAAAATGACGATAAAATCATATTAATATTAAAATATATAGTTGTTAGAAAATTATATTTTTATGTTTCCATTGTTTTTTATATTAATAAATTAATTTATCCACTTATAATATATTATTTTAATAAATTTTTAATCTAATATATTCAGTTAAATAAATTAATATTCATGTAATTGTAGGTTCTATTATTCTAATGAGAGTAAAATAATATTCATGCTTGAAGATACATTTTTTATAAAAATGGGATTTACATGTATTGTGAATGGATATTATATTTATGTTATTCAAAATTTATAAATTCTATCTGATAATGTGGAATAAATTTTAGTAATAATCCTATCTAAATTCTCTTTGAATTTTATTTTTATTTTCAGTCATAATGATTGATTACCACGAAAAAAGGTAAGTCATGCTAGTAATGTTTAAAAATTGGTTAATGGTGGTTAAACTAAGTGATATAATTTTTATTAATCAAAATATGTTATATTAATTTTATTTTTTGAGATTATTTCAACCGAAAATTGATTTATATTATATATTTTTATACTTTTTATCCACTTTTCGATTAAAATGCATTAATTTTTAATGTTGATGGTATTTAAAAGGGTGTCAGTTCCCTCACTTATAAAGGAGAACCTCATTTATTTTCATATCCATAAAATTTGAGAACCATAAATCAATATTTAAATTCTGAATATGACTTTATTACTCTACTCCACATGTTATATTGGTTATGGTATCACTAAAAGACAACGCTATGAAGGCATGAGGTGTAATAAAAATGAGGATACCCAAGGAAGAAGTATTTATCTTTACAAAGTTCCATTAAATTAATTTCTTCTTCCGTAGTCAAGGAATCTATTATCGGCATACTGATATGATGTAATTATTTGAAAAATTATGTATAAATTTTATTATTATTATTTGGAAACAAATATCTACTTCTTATCCATCCAATGGAATATGATAGCGCCCCTCATGTGTATATGCACACTACCTTCATCATGGAAAAATATAATTCATCTACAATTATATTTTTTCATAGATGGCTATATATATTGATTTAATGAACATATATTATATTAATAACATAATTATAATTTGATAAAGATAAATTATTTTCAACCTTAATTTCATTCCATCCATTGAAAAGGGGAAAATATCACCTATATGTACATGCATAATACCACCCCCAAGAAGATATGTAATTCATTTTATTTAACCACCATAAATTCATTGTTATAAAAGTGAATATATTTAATAAATACTATATTTTTAAACTTTTTATATTCTTGATAATATGAAGCCCTAAATATAGTTCATGTACATGAATCTCTAAATTGAAACATACATGGAAAATTGAACAACTAACACCAAAATGTTGATTTCAATGAAGAATTGTAATAAAATGGTTAATTAGAAATTATAACGAAATTACACTAACAGAGATAAGTATTATTACTCTTCTATTATAGATGTAATATAATTTTAAATTTATTTTATAACCTATCATAGTGTGTACGATGCAATTTAGGACTTGAGGAAATATTTTATGTTAATATGTCTATTTTAATCATGATTGCTTATGTTTTAACCAATATTTTATAAAATTATATTCTATTTATAATTTTAAACTCATTAATTTTCATATAATTTGGTGATTTTTTTTTGTGGTTAAATGTATTAATTCCATTTTCCCTATATTTGGTACACAAAATTACATAAAAAATGTCTTTATGAAATGCCAAAATTAATTAACTTTGTTTTAGAGGGAAATATTATCAATATATATCAATATTTTACAAAAAAAATTATTGAAGTTCTTATACGATTTAAATTTTTTTATAAATTAATTTTTCGACTAAATTTTACTTTGTTATATATATTTTTAAAGGAATATTCTTATTATTTTACGAATGGGACAATTAGGAATATCGTTGATAATATGAAGAAAGATTGTTTATTAATGTTTATAGATTAAACAAATTTTGTTTTTTTTCATGTACATTCATATTCATGTAAATTCATATTCTTTAATACTAGTTTACACGATTACATGTTTTTTTAAATATAATCATATTCCCACCATTCAGATATTTTTTCTAAATTATATGATGAAAAAAATGATATTTGTTCTTATTTTTTAAAGAATGTTTATACAGTGTTTAAAAAAGAAATTTTTTTCTTTTTAAACATAATTTATGGATTATGATGATTCAATGGATATATTCTCTTATTATAAATCCCACACAATTTATATTTATGGATTATGATTATTTTTTTGAAGGATGGCATTGTGAAATAGGTTTCTTTCCAACATGCTAATTATGCCAGGGTGGAATGATGAATGATTTTATGATATTATAAAATACATATATACAATATATCATTATGTGATTGGTGGGTATACTATATCCATCCAATTAATTTGGTAATTTTTTATATCTTAGTACCCTTAGAGGCTACATAAGTGATTAGCCTAATCCTAGGAGTGAATATTGGAGTTTTTACCAAGCTGAAGAAGGAACACATGTTGTTAACTATAGTCTAATACATGATGAATGCCTTGAGGGGTATAATTGAAGTATTATTTTTATGCTTAAGTTTATTTTATAAACCTATGTATTATTCTTATGATATATAAATATGTATCATATTTATTATTTATGATTCATCAATATTATTACTCGCTATTTTGTTATGATAAATCATTGTAACCGGAATTGTTATTTATGGTCTTTGACATGATTTGTATTTTCTTAATTCATGTTCATTTTCTAATACCCTTATCCTTATCATATTCTCACTTAATATCATTGATTTATATCTTCCTTTTTATTCTTATTGAGTATTCGATCACACTATTTATTACATATCTATTTCCTTTATTTATTAATAAAGGTAATGATTAGGACATATCTAATAGGGATACTATATTATAATAATATTATTTTAAATGTCTGAGATCATTTTTGATATAATTTTATTAATTATCTAATATAATAATACACTAAATTCTTATGATCCTAGTGTGTGTATTATTTGTTATTTATTATGAATAATTATCTAAAATGATGGCATATGTATATATGTTATTCTTAGTCCACCTCAATGATTGGGCGCATAAAAGGGGATTACTATGTATCCCTGTGATGGGAATAAAAACTCACATTGTTCAGGGACACGTAATGGGTAAAATCACACATTTTATGCTCATATTATGGAGCCCATAATTATTTCTTTCATGTTCATGCATCCAAGAACACTTCTAAAAAGTATAATGTCATGTAAATTTGACTAGTGTATTTGGATACTCATGTATCATCCCCATATTAGGGAATAATTGCATATTATGCACTTCCCATGTGGAAAGGAGGAAGGAGTCTATATCTTTTTATATTTTCACATGAAGGAATATTATTCTTCTCTTATAAGGAATAATATGTTATCATATGATATTCCAATACGACATCTCATACTCATCACATAAATCGATTAGTTCCTTATTCATTCTAGATAAGAAGGTTGTCCAAATTTAAAATATTTCACACTCATGGGGGAGATGGGATGATAATGGTATTGGTATTGAACTATATGTTGGTAACCTAATTATCCTTTCATAATTAGAATAAAAACCATTATTTTTTCTATTTTCTTTTATTTAGGTCATGTGACAGGACATTTCAATGAAGTTTAATGTCACGAAGAAAGGAATATATGATATTTAATTTAAATTAATTTTATAGGGACCATATTCTATACATTCTGAAGTCATACATCAACAATGACTAGGTGAATGTTACCTTGAAATTGGTGGTTATGTTATTTATACATGAGTCGGCCGTTTTAGTTTATTATATAAAATGAGATAAAAAAATCAGTTTTGGAAAACCATGAGGTGGTTCATGACTCCAGGAATTTGAGGAATCCAATAAGAGTATTATTAAACGTGGAATCATAGGAAACTAAGATAATTCTCTCTACTTTTGAAATATAAATAATCCATGTGTATTATCTACATATATGGAATTTGATGAAACCATTTGAGGTATCTAAAATAAAGGTATATGAGGAAACCAAGAAAAATATCACGACTCAAGAAATATGTGGAAACCAATTGGAGTGTTTGAAGTCAAGGAATATGTGTAAATCAAGAGGAGTTTTTCAACATAAGATGTATGCATAATCAATGATGTGTTTATTGGATAAATGTTTTATGATAAAACCAATAAGATAATATTGACTAATGATATTTTTAGGATGGATATGGATATCAAAACTGAATGATTTATTGGGATAATGGTGTGGGTTATAAGTATAAAATCCCAAATACTATTTTACATGTCCTTAAAAGTTTATATTAGCGGTCATAATTTTTCATGGCTGTTAGTGATGGAAGTAGAGGGAATATAATAGATTAATGATGGATTAAAATGTAACTAATCCAAACCAATGTTGTGTGGATAGATCCCCTAAGGCAATGACCAATGGGTTCGCTATTAGGTAACCCCAAGGAATGTGATCCTAGGTGGGTGAACATGGTGATCTGGAACATCGGTAGGAGTCTTGGGGTGAGAGGGATCAATCATAGATGGCATGGGAATTTTTTTGATATTAACCTACCATGATCTACATATCATTAAGATAGAGGGGGGATGCATCATAGATATATTTTCTATTAAGTTTCCATATTTTTTTAAAAACCTTCAACTCTTGTAAATGATTTATCACTTTTCTAAAAACAAAACTATCACACATATGTAGCAAACATATAATTTAAAATTTTCACTACAAAAAAAGAGAATATACATCCTTGTAAAGATTTTGAAACATTCCAATACCACTTAATCAACAAGAAAAAAACCCATTAGTTTGGATAAAATAAGTAGGATATTCCCTTAAACATGTGTACAAATATGTTCAACATAATGGTGAGTGTTCTTCAATTTGCATGAAATGATATAATAAAATTTTTATAACATGTTACTATGATACTTGGTCAAATTATAAAAATAAAACCTTCAAAAAAATATTCACATTCTTACCCAGTAGTTGGAAAGAAGTTATTTTTTTTACTTCACAATGATGATCAGCTAGATTTCCTTTTTTGATTCCCCGGTATGGTTATTTTGTTTATAATTATAACTCTACTAGAATACAAAAGAAAATTTATGAACACCTTCTCTCACAATCTTGAAATATCATTTCAATTTACCAGTATGATGACCCAACCTGATCTGGGAAACACTAAATACAATATCTATTATTCTTTTTCTTATATCTATAAAATATCTTCTATAATGCACAATAAAATAACATATTCTCTCTTGAACATCACATTTTCTCTCTCTTCCGACACATGTGTATAGTGTTTTATCGATTGTAAGAATGTACAAAGTACTCCCTTCCTTTTTTATGTGGACAAACAATGTTTTTATATCGAATCTGAAATTTATTCTCAGTTAACCAAATTTAAATATATCCAAATTTCAATTCCATTTTAACACATATTTGAATCATTTGGTGCTTCTATACTCTTCTAAATTCATCTTGATCCATCTCAAGTCTACCCAAAAATTTATCTCACTTTATAATTTCTAACTATTATTTCATCTATTTTCCATTTTCAGTATGACATATTCTTTATTATAATGAAAATTTAGAACTCCAATTTTTCTGACCCCATTTCTAGTATATCATAAATTAATTGTTATCATTACAAGGCTTGGTAACAACTAAAAACAAATTATTCATTTGATGCTCGATACCAACTGTTATACAAACAAGTTTAGAAACTATACCTCCATAAACATTTTCACACCTTGAAAATATTTATGAATTTAATAAAAAATAATTCAATACCTGCTTCAATATTTATTTGAAAAACACCTTTTCAAACATAATTCAATTCTCATATAATTTTTTTCCTCAGACTGATGACTTTGTTTCCGACGATGTTATCAGTGTCAGTCTTCATATGATTGATAATCATTTTTCTTTTTCTAATGGATTGTTGTCCCATCTAATTTGATAGTCGATACCACATAATGTAGAATGAATCATGGTTATTTTGATAATATATTATTGTTATTGTATCAGTATATATCCAATTGAAAAACTAAAAACACAATCCTGATGAAAATGGTTTAATAAATTATTGATCTTTATCTGGTTGATTGGTTTGTGACATTTTTACACACATCATTACCGAAAATCTAGCAACTTTATTAAGCCTCTGAAAAATATTATACACCCGATGTAATAAGGATTGAACAATTTCAATAAGAAGATCAATTTCATGATTTCATTGATGGATCTGCGGAGCACCATGTCAGATAAATGTTGTATGTTTCAATATACTTACCTTTTTTGTTATGGTATACAAAATTTTATCATTATTCATCAACTTATTTCTCCATAGATTTGTTTCTTGTGGCATATTAGTAAGACTAAAAACCAAAATCATAATATTATCACATTTCCAAACAACCTTTTTCAACTGAAAATTATTTTGTGTTTGGTGATCTAACACCAATGAACTCAGACTAGAAAACATCAAATTTAGCGGCATCCTTATTCGAAAATTTTTATCTTGTATCACTAATTATATAGAAAATTCATAACATTTAGGATAGACATAGATTCATCTCAATTATAAAGAAAATTATTATAACTTCCCATTTTTATTTCACTTCTTTCTTTCCAAAGAGACCAAAAAATTGATTCGAAAAAAATTACATCGCCTTTCCTTAATTTAGATTTATTCACATTTTTCTTAAAAAAGCATGATATTTGAGAAATAAAAAAAATAGATAATCATAAGATTAATATCATCTCCATTATGAATCTAATTAATTTTCTCAGTCTAGTAAAAACATTCATTTTGGACCCATGTTGAGTCTGCTATACCTTTTAGAAAAAAATATCTTCACAGATCGATGGACTTCTATTAAAATTTTTTATCTGATGCCTCATTCTAATGGTCTTGGACTGATTGAAAACTATTCAAAAGAACTTTCTCTATCAATATTTTCATCACCAACACACTCTATATATTGATCTAATATAGAAAAAAACATCCAAAATAAAAATTTGTCCTAATAATATCCCCCTTTATGTTTTTTCAATACCCATATCATTATATCAAAATAATACCACTTATGGTTTTCATTTATCAATTATATTTCATGTTATTCAGGTTCCTTATCAATCACCCTTATTGATAATCAAATAAAAATGGGCCATTATGAAAATTTTCTATAAATACCCGTAATATTCAAGGGAAATTTTTTCATAATTTTCTTTGGGATTTTACAAGAACGCGGTTTCTGACGGAACTTAATTCCGAGGCCCGGTGTGCCCGGAATTTCTATCCGAAGTATACCTCGGGTACATTCAGTGAACGAATGAGCGAGTTTTTCTAACTTTTGAACTGGTGCTCGAAATCGAATTCCAAGGGCACCGATGGTTTCACAGCACCGGTAATTACTTAGTAACACCTTTTCCAGAGTTTCGTTTACATGAGAGAAGTTGTTAAAAAATTGTGGAAGGTAAAATAAACTTGAGCATCAATTTTATTTTTTACAAAGTGGTTTAATGCTTTTGGTTGAAGTTGGGGGAAACCACCCAACATCCCATTGAAGGTTATAAGGGTGGTGGGGCCCATATGAACCCCACCCCTTTAACTTCCCTAACCTTCCATAACCCTTTATTTAATTTGAAAACTTGTGTTAATTAATTGAGTGGATTAATTCAACTTTTGAATTTCAAACATAAGTTATGTTAATAAAATAAGTGAGGTATATATTTTATTTTGGTTGGGACTTGATACTGGAGTGGATTGGGAGAAAATCTAATAGAGGCTTGAAGATCTTCATCTTCTTCGTCGAAGAACACGAAGAACGCAAAGAACGTGAAGAATGCACCGATCTCCGACGAAGAACGCCGAATCCTCGGAGATCGACTACACGACATCGTGTACCGCGATGCTGTGTACCGCGACACCAACGAAGCCTTATTCCACGATGATTCTACTTTCGCGACGCCTCCTTCTGCGACGGTTATTTCCACAATGAACCTCCATTCAAGCTATGCTCGAGGTAGGGGTTTTGATTCAATTTAATCTATGTGATTCATATCATTGACATGTGTTGAAAAATTTGTCGGAAGCCTTTTTAAACCGCTAACGCGATGGGTGCGGACCAACAAACAAGTCCGAACCCACCGTCTCTCCGTTCTTGGTGCGTGGATCGGAGGGCGATGATAAAGCAAGCCGCACGAGCATTTTGATGTCTTCACACTGAGGAAGCTGTCCCGGGAGGATTGTTGGTGAAGACAACAGGCAAATCCGACCACCGGAGCCCGTTCGGTGGTCTGTGGAACATTCTGCCGGCGCGCCTCACCGCCACGGCGGTGCCCAGCACACCGCTAGTCCCGCGCCTGCGCGGGACTGAGGGAGGCGGGATGCGGCACATGGCCACATCCATTGACAAGGAGCGGCCCCCCATGGGTCCACGGTTACCTGCTGGAGGGGGGCAGCATGCCACCCCACACCCCTCGGCCGAAACGGCCGAGCTGCCCGATCGGACCGCCAGGCCGGCTCGCACCCAGGCCGGATCGCCCCCAAGCGGGCCGAACACGGACCTAGGTCGGGTCGGCCCGGTTTGGGCCGACCCAGGGGGTACCGGGCCTGGTCGGACAGGGCCCAGACCCCCTAATACCAGACATTTTCAGTCTATTTCCCATAACATGGGCTACAGACCTCCGATCGATGCACCGTCCATTGCGTAGCGATCCTTGGATCGAGGCTGTCATTTTAGTATATTGCCATCAATGTTTCGAAGTACGTTGGGTTTGGCCAGGTTGGTTCATACACGAAACCAACCGGGCCCTCATAGTGGAAAGGCTTATAACTTGAGCTCCGGACGTCCGTTTGATGTGCCGTCGACTTTGTTGGATTTTTATTAGTGAGATGGACCTTTTGGATTACTCCGCTCGAGGTTTGGATGAATTTGGAGTACGGTTGGGTAGGTTTTGACATAAAAACCAACCGGGCCCCAGGAACGAAAAAGCCAATAACTCTCAGAACGGGCGTCTGATTGATGAGCCGTATGTGATGTTGAGTTCCTATTGACGATACGGAACTTTTGGAAAAATCAAATCCAGAATATGTGTCAGTTGATGTAGCATCCCCTCGGCTCTTGGAGTGGACCCTCCCGAACGAGCTTGCTATGTGCGAGAACCCTAGAGCTGGCTGCGACTGCGACGACGATGACGACTGTGCCGAAATCCTCCGTGGATTCGACGGCGACGACCACAACACTTAGGGATCCTACGTGGATCAGTGCTACCGATATTGTGTGGGTCAGATCCTGTGTGGGTCAGCGCTCAGCGGTCCTGTGTGGGCTAGCGTCTATAGATCCTGTGTGGGTCTGATCCTGTGTGGGTCATTGCGGGGGTTAGTTACCTATCGATCCTATGTGGGTCAGATCCTTTATGGGTCATTACAGGGGTTAGTTACCTATCGATCATGTGTGGGTCAGATCCCTTTTGGGTCATTGTGGGGGTTAGTAACTATCGATCCTTTGTGGGTCCGACGGCTTAGATGAATCAGTGGCTATATCTGATCATCTCTATCATCATACGAAGAAGTATACCTGTGTGAGCTGAATCTTGATTTTCATTCCTATGTGGATTGTGTTGTGCTATCCTGTGTGGATGTGATCGAACTTGGGCTCGGATGTTTGAGCCGAACAGGAATTGGGGACATAGGTATATGTATGGGCGTATTCCTAAGCAGTGTCGGATGTTACATCGTGATTGTATCTTTCCTTTGTGGATTATCCTTTGTGGATTCTGGGAGAACTTCGGGGGTCTCGGGGTCCCTACTGAGTAGATTATACTCACCCCTTCATAGGCTGTACCTGCACTAAATTGTGTTGGTTGCAGATGACAGACAACACTGATCGTGGTTGAGGGATGAAGAGCAGGTCGTTACCTGGAGGTGGATCACTGGGTAGGGAGTACTCGGAACAGACTGCTGGACCCGAGGAGCTGTGGAGGCTATTTGTACCCACCCATCAGGTGCGACTTCTAGTAGACGGTTCGAGGCTGTGGCTTTACATTCATTTGATATTTTCTCGTTCCAGTTGTTATTTACTTTTAGTTTGGGTTTTTATTCTGGCCTAAATACTTTTTCCGCACTTACTGTTGTACCCAGTTTTTACTTAGTGTTTACTTCTGCTTGCTTGCTCTGTGGTGTTTGTTTACATTACAAAGGCAATACCTTCAATTTTTTATCGAGAAATACACCTTGGTGCTAGTCGCCAGCCCCTAGCCTAAGGAAGGTGGGCTTGGGGTAGTCACGGCACAGGCCCCAGGGATGGGTCATGACAAATTGGTATCAAAGGAGTTCAGTTCTACCGCAGAACTTAGAAATCTGAACTTTTTCTATGTGAAGCAATAGTGTTAAGAGTATTAAGTGTGGTTATCAGTCCAGGGAGCCCAGTGTTTGTGCGGTGGCCAATGTATCCATACACCTGGACCCTGACTTCGGATTTCCGACTTAATGCACGAAAACATTGATTGCATGTGTGTTACAAGTTTTCTTTGTGATTACTTTGTGTCAGCTCACCAGGTATACTGTTTGACCGTGGCGCACCTATTTCCTTTCTAGGATGGCCCCATGACGGCAGCCAGCTAGGTTTCTGAGTGTTTTGCGTGACCATATCCCACCATGTGACGAGGCTTCGGTACAGGGCCCTTTGATAGTAGAGGCACCAGTAGTACCTCTACCCACCGAGCCACCGATGCTAGCAGCCCCAGCCGCTGACGACGCACATCGCCTTAGTTCACTACACGAGTTTTGGTGCCATCGACCGCCTAGGTTCCACGGGGAGATGGACCCTCAGGGAGCTGAGGATTGGATGGAGGCAGTGATATGAGTTTTCAGGTTAGTGAGGACACCAACAGACCTCTTGGTGATCCTCGCAGCGAGCCTCCTGCACGTAACAGCAGGCATATGGTTGAGCTTGATGCTCCAGGTGCACGATGAGGCATATCTTCACTGGACGGACATTTAGATCCTCTTCCGCTCAGAGTTTGTCCCAGCCACCCTTCGTGCCGTGCGCATTCAAGAGTTTCTACAACTGCGGCATGAAATCTTGATGGTCGCCCAGTACTCGGCGAGATTTACCGATCTCTCGCACTATTCGACGGACATGGTACGAGACCCATTCTTCCGAGCCCAGACCTATGAGCAGGGATTGAGGCAAGAGATCAGGGTGTCGCTGATCTCCCCCAGCATTCTGACTCAGGCAGGGGTACTGGAGTGAGCCCTTCTGATCGAGAGCTTCCTTGCTGAGTCTACACTAGCGGCGAGACCTACCACAGTGTGGCACATGGCAGAGTCTACTATAGCCGGTAGTAGACAGATGTCACATAGGTCCAAGCGGACCAGGGCATCTGGCGAATGACCTCAGGATACCAGCTCGGATGTGTGAGTCACACATAGCATAACAAGTCTTATGAGTGTAAGAAAGTGTTATGCTTGCGGCGGGCGGGGCCACATGGCTCGTGACTGCCCGACCCGCCATGCAGAGGAGCAGCAGACGGTTGAGGAATCACCCAGGCAGAAGCAGAGGTTTCATCGTGGCGGTCTGCAGGGAGCAGGTGGACGAGGCCGAGGAGCTAGTCGAGCGGCAGGTGGTGGACGAAGTTTTGAGGCTCTACCAACACCACCACCAGGAGGTCCAACCCGACGTCAGGGGAGAGCACAGCTTCATGCAGCTGAAGCATATGATCATGGAGCTCCAGAAGCAGGTGCACAAGTACAAGAATAGCTCCAGGTATAGAGGCCTCTCCCCATAATGCCTCTGGCTTCGCTGTTTGTGTTGTCTTGTATCCTTGTACTTTGAGTTGATGTAATAAAAGACACTTTCAATAGTGACGTTTGCTTTGTTGTCTTTTTTATGTTAATACTAAGAGGTTCCGATTAAAAACTGTTGACCTGACCCTCACTTATGATATTCTTTCTAGAAGAGACCCAGTGACCACACACTAATGCCGAATGTGTGACTCGACCCTTGGAGGTGAGAGTAATGGTTGGATCTCTTGGTAGCAGCGTCGAGGCCTTACGACGTCATCCATGTCATGATTTAATTAATCATGATGTGACTGACTGTATTAGTCAAGGAACGTGGATCATCCAGGGGATGGGACCAGATTTCCCTTTTCGGCAAACGGAAATGTTTGCAGCTTTGCAGAACATTAAGGAGGAAGGGGCAACCCTTCGTGTGGTCAGATAGATGTCAGCAGAGCTTCATGGAGCTGAGACAGAGATTGACTAGCGCGCCAATCTTGAAGCTACCAGAGGGGGGAGTTGGGTACGTAGTTTACTGGGATGCATCAGGGACTGGACTTGGATGTGCCCGGATGCAGGAGAGGGTAGTGATCACCTATGGATCACATCAGTTGAGGCTGCATGATTAGAACTACACTGCCCATGACCTGGACTTAGCAGCAGTGGTCTTCACTCTAATGATGTGGTGAAACTATCTGATCGGCGAGTGATTTACAGTCAATTCTGACCATCAGAGACTCAGGTACATCGTCTCGTAGAAGGACCTGAACCTAAGACAGTGGTGATGGATCGAGTTCCTCCAGGACTATGACATTGAGATAGTCTATACTCCTGGAAAGGGGAACATAGTAGCTGATGCTCTCAGCAAGAGGATGGGCATTCAGCTACTTGGGGAGGCGACAGTGCAGGTAGCCTCTTTGCATATATCCTTCATGGATAGAGATGGAGTAGCCTTTCTTCAGTCACTCACAGTCACTCCTCCACTACTACAGTGGGTCAGAGAGGCACAATGTGGGGACTCCCACTATGAGACGCGGCGTGCGCAGATATCCTCCGGACATGCACCTGATAGTTTCTCTTAGGAGGAGAGCATGATGTCCTTTTCAGAGGACGTACCTTGGTACTAGTTCCCTTACGAGAGGAGGTGCTGAGAGGGTTTCACACTTCCCCTTTGGCAGCACATCCTAGTGTGGAGAAAATGTACATGGATCTCAGACGATAGCACTAATGTCGGGCATGAAGAAGGCTATGGCAGAGTTCCTTTATCGATGCCTCACCTGCCAGCAGGTGAAGGTAGAGCACCAGGTACCAGTGGCCTTGGTATAACCCTTGGAAGTCCCAAATAGGAAATGAGACGTCATATCTATGGACTTCATGACTAGAATTCCACGCACTTCCAGAAGTCATGACTCCATTTGGGTGATTACAGACCGACTCACCAAGTCGCACACTTCTTACCCATCAGAGAGAAGGGCTCAGTGGAGATCATGGGACGTCTCTACATTTAGGACATTATATGGCTTGTTGGTGTGCCATCATCTATCGTCTCCGATCGAGATGCTTGCTTTACTTCCTGGATTTGGAAGGGGTTGCAGGAGGTGTTCGAGATGCAGCTACATCTGAGCACCGCCTTTCACCCTCATACAGATGGTCAGATAGAGAGGACCATTAAGACTCCCGAGGACATGCTCCACGCATGTTTACTCAACTTTGGTCTCATATGGGAGGACCACCTACCCTTGCTGGAGTTTGCGTACAACAATAGCTACCACTCCACCAACGGGATGGCACCATACGAGGCTTTGTATGGCCGACCTTGCAGATCACCTTTGTGCTAGACAGACCCTGGGGAGTTAGCATTTGTGGGACCGGAGATGGTCCATGCCACGACAGAGAAGGTCTAGGTCATCTAAGAGTGGATGAGGACAGCTCAGAGCTAGTAGAAGTCTTACGCTGACAGGAGGCGGAGGCCACTAGAGTTCGAGGATGGCGACCACGTCTTCTTACGGGTCTCACCTCAACGTGGATTACAGAGATTTAGCTGAGGTGGCAAGTTATCTCCACACTTCATCGGACCTTTCCATGTCCTCGGCAGGATTGGAAAGGTGGCTTATCGCCTAGCTCTACCACCTTAGTTGCACCGGATGCACGACCACTTCCACATATCATAGCTGAGGAGATACGTACATGACCCGACACATGTCATTGACCATGGGGAGCTGGACATTGATGATGGGGTGACTTTTGCGGAGGTCCCGATGGAGATCGAGGATCGACAGGAGTGGGTCCTATGTGGATGGTCGATTCCTCTAGTGTGCATTAGATGGCATCATGAGAACCTCCAGGAGAGCACTTGGGAGTGGGAGGCTCAATTGCATGCATAGTACCCACATTTCTTCCCCTGGTTTTTGATGTATATTAATGGGGACGTAAATCCCTAAGGTGGGAGTAATGTAAAGACCCATAAAAATCAAGGGAAATTTTTTCATAATTTTCATTGAGATTTTACAAGAACGCGGTTTCTGAGAGCACTTAATTCAGAGGCCCGGTGTGCTCGAAATTTCTATCTGAAGTTTAGCTCAGGTACATTCAGTAAACGAACGAGCGGGTTTTTCTAAATTTTGAACCAGTGCTCGGAATCGAATTCTGAGGGCACTGATGGTTTCGCAGCACCGGTAATTTCTTAGGAACACCTTTTTCGGAGTAGCGTTTACATGAGAGAAGTTGTTAAAAATTTGGGGAAGGTAAAATAAAATTGAGCATCAAATTTATTTTTCACTAAGTGGTTTAAAGCTTTGGGTTAAAGATTGGGGAAACCACCCAACTTCCCATTGGAGGTTATAAGGGTGGTGGGGCCCACACGAACCCCACCCCTTCATCTTCCCTAACCTACCATAACCTTCCATTTAATTTGACAACGTGAGTAAATTAATTGAGTGGATTAATTCAACATTTGAATTTCAAACTTAAGTTATGATGATATAATAAGTGAGGTACTTATTTTATCTTGGTTGGGACTTGTTGCGGGAGATGTTTGTGAGAAAAGCTAAGGGATGCCTGAAGATCTTCAACTTCTTTGTTGAAGAACATGAAGAACGCAAAGAACACGAAGAATGAACTAATCTACGAAGAAGAAATCCAAATCCTTAGAGATCAACTACGCGACGCCGTGTACCGCGATGCCAATGATGCCTTCTTCCGCAACGATTCACCTTTCACGACGCCTCCTTCCGCGACGGTTATTTCCACGATGAACCTCCATCCAAGCTACGCTCGAGGTAGGGGTTTTGATTCAATTTAATCTATCTGATTCATATCATCAGCATGTGTTTAAAAATTTGTCGAAATCCTTTTTATACTGCTAACGAGGTGGGTGTGGACCAACGAAGAAGTCCTAACCCACCATCTCTTCGTTCGTGGTGTGCGGATCCACGGACAACGATAAAGCAAGACACACGGGCGTTTTGAGGTCTTCGCAGTGAAGAACCGGTCCCGAGAGGGCCGTTGGCGAAGACGGAAGGGAAATCCGACCACCGGTGTAACACCCCAAGCTTCTACGGTACGTTTCCCTTTGAATAATGCGATAGCGTGTGTTGTACGCAACCTCGAGTTCTAACACACACCACAACTAATTAAACTAGCCGTTGTAAATAGTGATACCTACTTTTTGAAATCATATATATTTTATATTTCAAAATGGACTTCATTTTTGGATTCGGAATATCGAAATTATCCTAGGGTGAAATTTTGGTACTTTTCGGATAACTTTTATATTTTGATGAATAGTAAAAATTACTAAATTTTAATTAAAAACAACTTTTTTAATCAAAATAAGTAATAGTGATAAATTATGAATTTGAGTGGTTTTAAAGTATATTTAGAATATATTTTTACCATTTAATATAATGTTGGTCATTGGACATAATTTTACAATTAAACCGAACATAAACAAGTGTCAATCTTTTGATAGTTATTATCTCTTAAAAACACGCTTTTTGTTTTAACAGCGGGAATTAATTTTAAATTAATTTCTGCCACTTCTGTGTTTTGAATTTAGGAAAATGGATTCCATATTTGGAATCAGGATGTCCAAATTATGTAAATAGGTAACTTTTATTTTTAGACATTTTGAATAATTACTGCGGTAAATATTTTATTTACCATGGTTAAGGGTAAATCCGGTAAATAAGGGTTAAAAAAATAATATTATAATAATACAAAATTACCCTAAAACGTGTCCTAACCTTATTGGTGTACACATACCCGACCATGGGCATCCTTGGGTCAATTTGGGGACCCCTTGGAGCCACTTTTAAGTGATAATGACACATTATATTAATAAAGTTAAAATAAAAATAAAAATGGCATAAGATTACATCTTTTAGAAGAACAATTTTTACATAGGGTTATACATGTTGGATTTTAGATTATAAATATTCATTAGAAAGATAAAATGATTTCCTACATAATGATATTTTATTTATAATTTTTAGACATTAAATAAGTTATTTTATTTATGACACAATGATGATACAGTAATTACTATAATAGTGAAAAATTAAAATAATTGATATTATAAATACCCAAATAAATATAATATGAAACTTTTAATGAATTAAACTAATTTTCTAGGCTAATATGATATATTAGGATTGATTTAATGGACTTTTTTCGAAGTAATCAATCTGTTATGAGTTTCAAAAAAATCAACTATTGAATAGTGTCAAAATTGACATAAAAGAGTTCTTAAAACAAATATTATATTATTAATTGATATTAAATTCCTAAAAATCTAAGGTTCGGCCAAGAGACTTATATTATGATAGGTTAATCATTAATGGACCACTTGGGGGTCGCTTGGATGTATATAGTAAGTTTATTAACCATAATATATAAAAATACAAAGAGACATTGTAAAAGTGAAACTAATTAACTTAGAGTTAATACTTAAAGATAAGGTTAATATAAGTACCCAAACCTGTCTAAATTCTATTGGATGAGTTGTTTTCGACCTATCCCCACCTCATCCTTTGAATAGTCAACTTTGGAGCCTTTAGAAACCGAATATGAATTTATTATAAATTAATATTTCTAGCTTTTCCAAAGGTGCCCCTCACCCCTCTTATAAAAGGGCACTCCTCCTTCTCATTTCTTCACACCTTCAAAGCCTTTTGGTTCGGCCAAACTCTGCCCAAATAATCTCCCAACATCCCTCACTACAACCTAGAGGCCTTAGTTTGATCAGAAAGCCAACCTAAGGAGCCCTTTTGATCAAATCAAAAGGAAGAACCCGAAGAAGAGGTAATGATTTCACCACCCTTTTCTAAGTTCATTTCTTCTTCCACTTCTTCTTCCTTTGTTCTTACCATTCTAAAATAATAACTCTAGTATCTCACATATACTGTGATGTTATTATAAGTATGGTACAACCATATTCAGTATTCTATCCACCCTTTGAATAACATGTCACAATACGTGTGTACGTACGGCTTACCGTCTCCACGTCGTGGTGTAATTGTTATTCAATATAATATTATTTGGATGGGTATAATAATGATGTGTAACTCATGTAAATAATAAATATAACATGTTAATGATTCTGTATATATGATATACCATTCATTTATATATTATTTTAATATCAAAAGAATGATATTGTCGCTCGTGCGTACGTACGGACTACCGTCTCCACGAACGCGATGAGATTCATTCTCCATCGTATCCATTCAAGTATAATTATCATTTTATAATTTAAAAATGATGTTTAAGGACTTGATATCATTCTGGATATGAATAAGATACAACAAACATGGCTTATGTAACAAAACATATAAAAGAAAATGAGTAAGTTAACACCCGAAACGATGATAATTCTAAGATATTATTAATAAATCAATGTTAAAAGATCATATATGATATCATATTAATATATATGATTCTTGTATAATTTGATAACAATTATTTCACCATTATACAGGAGGTTAACCTACCCCAACCAATGAAATGTACAAGGTAAGGGTTATTTCACAATCTCTTCATTATCCGAGGTTGTTTATACGTAATAATCTACTGGGATATCTTTATCATCCACATCCATGTTTCTTAAAAATGTATTTCAAAACATTTTTTATGGGTTAAAGTCATTTATACACTTGTTTGACTTTTTATAAGAGGTTTATAAAGGAATCTTTCCGTCATTTTCAAAACAAGGTCCTTTTTAACCTTTTCGACTGAATTGAGGTAAGAATGTTCTTTTTAACTTATACGGCGGGTGCGGTTATTTTCCGCCGTTATAAAATCGTCGAAGCTTTCCATACAAGCTTATAAGAATATTTTCAAAGAAAATGTTTTATTTTATATGGATCTTAAATGATTTCAAAATAAAAGGAGATACTTCTTTAAAAAGAATTTTGATTTCATCTATGTCAACATCCTTTGATGGATTTTAAGATTATTTGAAGTTGATTTATTATGATACAAAACTTCTATATTGTATTGAAGTTTTTGTGATATATTTGACTGTGGATGTGCTATTTTTATACCATTCATAGTTTATGGTGAAATTATTGACATTTCGTATGCTAGTTTTAATACAAATGTTTATGTTATGTTTAAACCTTTTCATATGGGAATGCATTGGACTTAATAAGTGACGGGTGGAGCCCGCTATAGCTCCTCGATGCATCGGTAGGTCTCATGAGACAAACTAGTGTCTTGGCACAAGGCCTTGACAAAATCTTATTTGTAGTCTTGGCACGAGGCCTTGGCTATGTGGTTATGATAGTCTGGCATTATGCATTCCAACATTATGAAAGTGGTTATTGATTTTTTGCATGTGATTATTCGATTAGTAGAATATCCATGTGAATAAGTAAATGGCATTATTTCATTTTTACTTTTGCCATACTATGTTAAAGTTCAAGTTTAAAAGGCTTTTGTTTTAGTAATGCATTGCCTTAAATGTTTATTCTTATTTGTGAAAGTTTCTGCTATATTGTTATCCTTACTGGGCATTTGAGCTCACCCCTTTTCTATGTTTTATTTTTCCCAGGTAGTGAAGAAGTAAATTATGAATGACTTGCAGGGATATTATGAGGGGTTAATAGTGTGGACATGAAGACTTTGTTGTTGTAGTAGTTTTTCACTTTGAAATGTAATGTAAAACTTTATGATTATATCTAGTGTTTCCAAGGCTACTAAACCAATCGGTCTTTCGGGATTTGATCTTTCTTGTGATCATGCCAATGTTATGTAATTAATGCACCGACTCTGGGTAGATGGGGTCGGGGCGTTACAGTTGGTATCAGAGGAAGTTTAGTACAAACCTTGGAAGCTAGATTTAGATAAACTCTGATTAGAGCACGTAGACCTAAGATGAACATTGAGGATTAGTATAGAAGAACTTCCTAGAATTTTGGTATTGTAGAGATTTTGTGAGTTTTTCGAGCAATACATCCCTGTCTGGATACGAGCAGGTAGAGGCGGCTCTGGCACAGATGTACCTAGGGGTAAAACCCGGAAACACCGCTTTGAGCTAGACTCGAACGGGAACTGGTGCACGACAACGGGCCTTGCTGCACTCTTGGTTACGACACTCCCGGGGGATATGCTTAGGATAACTCTCACTATCTTTACAAATCATTATGAAGGGTTTATGAGTATATACTTCCTCAAAGAAAACATTTTTATGATTATGGATTATATCCATAAATAGTTCAATTTATGTTAAGTGTTTTATAAGTATGGGATTATGTATTTTGATGCATAAACTGATCTAGTTTATGCCATTTTTTTAGAAATGGCGCCTAGTGGAAGAAATGGAAACTGTATCAATGCACGCACTCCATGTAGGGATTGCCCTCCTGCTCAAGATAATTATAGTGGGGCTGGTGATGCAACTGGTGCTGATCAGCTAATCACCGTACTGGGACAACTTACTCAGGTTATGAATAATAACCTTACCCATATGGAGCACCCTGATCCGCAGCGTGGAGGATCAATGTTAGATCGATTCATGAGACAACAACCACCAACGTTCAATGGGAGTACAAATCCCTTAGTAGCTGAGCAATAGATATTTTCCCTAGAGAAAATATTTCAGGCTTTGGGGAGTAGTGAAAGGGAAAAAGTTACCATGGCAGTTTACCGCCTCACTGGAGATGCTGATCAATGGTGGTCATTGATTCAAAACATGAAGGAAGATGATGAAGTATCAAACATGGAATGGAGGGAGTTCAAAGATCTGTTTTTAGAAAAATACTTTCCTCGCGACCATCGAGCAGATATGGAAAGGCAATTTCTGAGTCTGAGACAAAAGGAGGATGATAATGTCACAAAGTATGAGGCTAACTTTACATGGTTAGCGAGGTATGCTGGAGATTATATTCGCAACCCAAGAAGTAAGATTGATCGTTTCTTTGATGGGTTAAAACCATTTCTCCGTCGAGCATTAGTCTCACAATCCTTGTCATCGTACGAAGACGTTGTCTCATGTGCTATCAAGACCGAAAAGGAATTCTCTAAGTCTTATGACTTTAAAGCAAAGCAAGAGAAGAAGAGACCTGCTGATCAATCTGGGAATGGAAATAAGGGGAAGAAGGGAAAGGTTGAATATCCATCTTGTGGTAAGTGCGGGAAGAAACACCCCGGTGCTTGCCTGAAGGGAATGGGAGTCTTTTACAAGTGTGGTGAAAAAGGCCACCAAGCTCATGATTGCAAGGGGAAGAAGGAAGCTACCAACGTTCAGTGCTACAATTGCAGGGAGATGGGGCATTATGCAAATGCATGTCCTAAGCGTCAGGAGAACTTACCTCAGAAAAGGCCAAGGGATCAAGGCCAGGCTTATGCTATCACTACTGCAGAGGTAGAAGCTCCAAAAGACGTGGTGGCAGGTAATTTAATGGTTTCCTCAAGTTTAGCAAATGCATTATTTGATTCTGGATCATCGCATTGTTTCATATCTTCCCAGTTTGCTAAGAAAATTAGATATTTCCAATTTGATTTAATAAGGGAGTTGTCAGTTAAAACTCCTAAGGGAAGTATCGTTGCAACAAAGTTTTGTGAATCAGTCCCCATTAGAGCACATAAATTTTCTTTGTCTGCTGATTTCATCGTCATACCTATGATTGAGTTTGATATAATCCTCGGTATGGACTGGCTTTCAGACTATGATGCGAAGATTTATTGTAAGAAGAAAGAGGTTACGATTCTTGATGATAATGATAAGGAGCACCTTAATTTTAGAGCAGAATCGTCACCACCTAATTCTTATTTAGATCCACCCCCAGTAGCTCAACTTAATTCAATTATTGGGGAGGAAGAGAATGAAATAAC
This sequence comes from Viscum album, assembly GCA_963277665.1. Classification (NCBI taxonomy): domain Eukaryota; kingdom Viridiplantae; phylum Streptophyta; class Magnoliopsida; order Santalales; family Viscaceae; genus Viscum; species Viscum album. The sequence continues at coordinate 1,401,974,447 of OY728164.1, read as the reverse complement.
TATCGGTGAGGAAAGGAATGTTCAAATAGAGGATGTACCTATTGTGAAAGAGTTTGTAGATGTATTTCCGGAAGATTTACCTGGACATCCTCCAGAACGAGAAGTAGAGTTTTCCATTGATTTAATTCCTGGATCAAGGCCTATATCGAAGACCCCTTATAGAATGGCCACTGTAGAGCTAGTCGAACTAAAGAAACAACTAGAGGAATTGAGTAATAAGGGATTTATTCGCCCTAGTGTTTCTCCATGGGGAGCCCCTGTTCTTTTTGTTAAAAAGAAAGATGGATCTATGAGGTTATGTATCGACTACAGGGAGATCAATGCTATAACGATAAAGAACAAGTATCCCCTACCTCGTATTGATGATTTATTTGACCAACTGCATGGAGCTCAATACTTTTCAAAGATTGACCTTCGATCTGGATACCATCAGTTGTGTGTGAAGAAGGAAGACAATCCGAAGACAACATTTCGAACCAGGTACGGGCATTACGAGTTTACTGTAATGCTGTTTGGATTGACTAATGCACCCTCTGTATTCATGGATCTGATGAATAGAGTTTTCAAGGAGTATCTCGATGAATTTGTGGTGGTATTTATTGATGATATCTTGGTATACTCCAAAACCTACAAAGATCATGAAAATCACTTGCGCATTATCTTGATGACTCTGAGGAGGCATGAATTATATGGAAAGTTTAGCAAGTGTGAATTCTGGCTTCAGGAGATTTCTTTTCTTGGCCATATTGTCTCTAAAGATGGAATCTCTGTTGATCCTTCTAAGACCAAGGCAATCCAAGAATGGCCAGCACCTACGAGTATAACTGAGGAACGTAGTTTTATTGGTTTGGCAGGTTATTATCGACATTTCGTCCAGAATTTTGCCCGATTGGCTAACCCATTAACGAAGCTCACACGTAAAGGGGTTAAATTTGTTTGGAAAAAAGAGTGTGAAGAATGTTTCGAAGAACTGAAGAGAAGATTAGTCAATGCTCCTATATTGACTCTACCATCGGGGAATGATGGGTTCGTTATTTATAGTGATGCATCGAAGAAAGGACTTGGCTGTGTCCTTATGCAGAATGATAGAGTTATTGCCTATGCATCACGACAGTTGAAAATTCATGAACAAAACTATCCTACTCATGATCTTGAGTTAGCAGCTGTGATCTTTGCTTTGAAGATATGGAGGCACTACCTCTATGGTGAAAAATGTGAGATTTATACTGATCACAAGAGTTTGAAGTATATTTTCTCACAAAAAGAACTCAACATGAGGCAAAGGAGATGGCTTGAATTACTCAAGGATTATGATTGCACGATACACTACCACCCGGGGAAGGCAAACAAAGTAGCAGATGCTTTGAGCAGAAAAGACCATGGAGTTCTGAACATGATGAGAATTGAAAGGGATCCAATTTTCATGGATCTAGTGAAGATGGACATGGGAATAACCAGGGAAGGTGAAACATCAATGCTTTTTCAAATGGTTGCCAAACCATCTTTACTAGAAAGGATTAAGAGTTCTCAGACTGATGATGAAGAATTCCAAAAGAAGATTAAAGCTGTGAATGATGGGAGATTGAGAGACTTTGCGTATGAAGGTGGAATTTTGAAATTCGGGAAGAGACTTTGTGTTCCCAATATACCTGATCTAAAAAGGGAATTGCTAGATGATGCTCATAGTTCCAATTTCTCTATACACCCTGGGAGCACCAAAATGTATAGAGATTTGAAGGAACATTTTTGGTGGGACAACATGAAGAGGGAGATTGCTGATTTTGTGTCAAGATGTATGGTTTGTCAACAAGTGAAAGCTGGAAGGCAACAGCCTGGAGGAGTCATGCAACCTCTTCCCATACCGGAGTGGAAATGGGACAATATTACGATGGACTTTGTCATGGGGCTACCAAAGACTCCTAGAAGGAACGATGCAATATGGGTTATTGTTGATCGTCTTACCAAGTCAGCACATTTTCTTGCTATAAGAGAAGATCTACCCCTGGAACGTCTAGCAAGACTATACATTAATGAAGTTGTGAGACTTCATGGAGTACCCCTATCGATTGTTTCTGATCGTGATCCCCGTTTTACTTCAAGATTTTGGAAAAGTCTTCAGAAATCCCTGGATACTGAACTTCATTTGAGCACTGCATACCACCCTCAGACAGATGGACAGTCAGAACGGACTATTCAAACCTTAGAAGATATGTTGAGATCTTGCTCACTTGACTTTCAGGGTATGTGGGATCAATATTTACCACTGGTAGAATTTTCCTATAACAATAGCTTCCATTCGAGTATTCAGATGGCACCATATGAAGCGTTATACGGAAAGAGATGTCGTACACCAACCTGTTGGGATGACGTTGGTGAAAGAAAACTTGTAGGCCCAGAACTAGTGGAGGAAACGGTGGAAAAGGTGAAGGTAATCCAAAATCACATTAAAGCAGCTCAAAGTAGGCAGAAGAGCTATGCCGATAATCGAAGGAAGGATTTGGAATTTCAAGTCGGTGATCATGTTTTCCTGAAAGTATCTCCATGGAAGGGAGTCATACGTTTTGGAAAGAAAGGTAAATTGAGTCCTAGGTACATCGGACCTTTCGAAATTCTAGAACGAATTGGGGCTGTAGCTTACCGATTGGCAATGCCGCCAAGTCTCTCCAAAGTTCACGATGTGTTCCACGTATCTCTGTTGAGGAAATACATGCCTGACCCAACGCATGTACTCACCTATGAGGAATTAGAACTGGAACCCGATATTTCCTATTGTGAAGAGCCCGTCAGGATTCTTGATACAAGAGAACAAGTACTGAGAAACCGGACGACGCGTCTGGTAAAAGTTTTGTGGAGAAATCATAAGATGGAAGAGGCAACGTGGGAACCCGAGGAACTTATGATGAAGAACCACCCGAGTCTTTTTATGCAGTAATACCCTAGAAATTGCGAGGACGCAATTATTTGAAGGAGGGGAGAATGTAACACCCCAAGCTTCTACGGTACGTTTCCCTTCGAATAATGCGATAGCGTGTGTTGTACGCAACCTCGAGTTCTAACACACACCACAACTAATTAAACTAGCCGTTGTAAATAGTGATACCTACTTTTTGAAATCATATATATTTTATATTTCAAAATGGACTTCATTTTTGGATTCGGAATATCGAAATTATCCTAGGGTGAAATTTTGGTACTTTTCGGATAACTTTTATATTTTGATGAATAGTAAAAATTACTAAATTTTAATTAAAAACAACTTTTTTAATCAAAATAAGTAATAGTGATAAATTATGAATTTGAGTGGTTTTAAAGTATATCTAGAATATATTTTTACCATTTAATATAATGTTGGTCATTGGACATAATTTTACAATTAAACCGAACATAAACAAGTGTCAATCTTTTGATAGTTATTATCTCTTAAAAACACGCTTTTTGTTTTAACAGCGGGAATTAATTTTAAATTAATTTCTGCCACTTCTGTGTTTTGAATTTAGGAAAATGGATTCCATATTTGGAATCAGGATGTCCAAATTATGTAAATAGGTAACTTTTATTTTTAGACATTTTGAATAATTACTGCGGTAAATATTTTATTTACCATGGTTAAGGGTAAATCCGGTAAATAAGGGTTAAAAAAATAATATTATAATAATACAAAATTACCCTAAAACGTGTCCTAACCTTATTGGTGTACACATACCCGACCATGGGCATCCTTGGGTCAATTTGGGGACCCCTTGGAGCCACTTGTAAGTGATAATGACACATTATATTAATAAAGATAAAATAAAAATAAAAATGGCATAAGATTACATCTTTTAGAAGAACAATTTTTACATAGGGTTATACATGTTGGATTTTAGATTATAAATATTCATTAGAAAGATAAAAATATTTCCTACATTATGATATTTTATTTATAATTTTTAGACATTAAATAAGTTATTTTATTTATGACACAATGATGATGCAGTAATTACTATAATAGTGAAAAATTAAAATAATTGATATTATAAATACCCAAATAAATATAATATGAAACTTTTAATGAATTAAACTAATTTTCTAGGCTAATATGATATATTAGGATTGATTTAATGCACTTTGTTCGAAGTAATCATTCTGTTATGAGTTTCAAAAAAATCAACTATTGAATAGTGTCAAAATTGACATAAAAGAGTTCTTAAAACAAATATTATATTATTAATTGATATTAAATTCCTAAAAATCTAAGGTTCGGCCAAGAGACTTATATTATGATAGGTTAATCATTAATGGACCACTTGGGGGTCTCTTGGATGTATATAGTAAGTTTATTAACCATAATATATAAAAATACAAAGAGACATTGTAAAAGTGAAACTAATTAACTTAGAGTTAATACTTAAAGATAAGGTTAATATAAGTACCCAAACCTGTCTAAATTCTATTGGATGAGTTGTTTTCGACCTATCCCCACCTCATCCTTTGAATAGTCAACTTTGGAGCCTTTAGAAACCGAATATGAATTTATTATAAATTAATATTTCTAGCTTTTCCAAAGGTGCCCCTCACCCCTCTTATAAAAGGGCACTCCTCCTTCTCATTTATTCAAACCTTCAAAGCCTTTTGGTTCGGCCAAACTCTGCCCAAATAATCTCCCAACATCCCTCACTACAACCTAGAGGCCTTAGTTTGATCAGAAAGCCAACCTAAGGAGCCCTTTTGATCAAATCAAAAGGAAGAACCCGAAGAAGAGGTAATGATTTCACCACCCTTTTCTAAGTTCATTTCTTCTTCCACTTCTTCTTCCTTTGTTCTTACCATTCTAAAATAATAACTCCAGTATCTCACATATACTGTGATGTTATTATAAGTATGGTACAACCATATTCAGTATTCTATCCACCCTTTGAATAACATGTCACCATACGTGCGTACGTACGGCTTACCGTCTCCACGTCGTGGTGTAATTGTTATTCAATATAATATTATTTGGATGGGTATAATAATGATGTGTAACTCATGTAAATAATAAATATAACATGTTAATGATTCTGTATATATGATATACCATTCATTTATATATTATTTTAATATCAAAAGAATGATATTGTCGCTCGTGCGTACGTACGGACTACCGTCTCCACGAACGCGATGAGATTCATTCTCCATCGTATCCATTCAAGTATAATTATCATTTTATAATTTAAAAATGATGTTTAAGGACTTGATATCATTCTGGATATGAATAAGATACAACAAACATGGCTTATGTAACAAAACATATAAAAGAAAATGAGTAAGTTAACACCCGAAACGATGATAATTCTAAGATATTATTAATAAATCAATGTTAAAAGATCATATATGATATCATATTAATATATATGATTCTTGTATAATTTATTAACAATTATTTCACCATTATACAGGAGGTTAACCTACCCCAACCAAGGAAAAGTACAAGGTAAGGGTTATTTCACAATCTCTTCATTATCCGAGGTTGTTTATACGTAATAATCTACTGGGATATCTTTATCATCCACATCCATGTTTCTTAAAAATGTATTTCAAAACATTTTTTATGGGTTAAAGTCATTTATACCCTTGTTTGACTTTTTATAAGAGGTTTATAAAGGAATCTTTCCGTCATTTTCAAAACAAGGTCCTTTTTAACCTTTTCGACTGAATTGAGGTAAGAATGTTCTTTTTATCTTATACGGCGGGTGCGGTTATTTTCCGCCGTTATAAAATCGTCGAAGCTTTCCATACAAGCTTATAAGAATATTTTCAAAGAAAATGTTTTATTTTATATGGATCTTAAATGATTTCAAAATAAAAGGAGATACTTCTTTAAAAAGAATTTTGATTTCATCTATGTCAACATCCTTTGATGGATTTTAAGATTATTTGAAGTTGATTTATTATGATACAAAACTTCTATATTGTATTGAAGTTTTTGTGATATATTTGACTGTGGATGTGCTATTTTTATACCATTCATAGTTTATGGTGAAATTATTGACATTTCGTATGCTAGTTTTAATACAAATGTTTATGTTATGTTTAAACCTTTTCATATGGGAATGCATTGGACTTAATAAGTGACGGGTGGTGCCCGCTATAGCTCCTCGATGCATCGGTAGGTCTCATGAGACAAACTAGTGTCTTGGCACAAGGCCTTGACAAAATCTTATTTGTAGTCTTGGCACGAGGCCTTGGCTATGTGGTTATGATAGTCTGGCATTATGCATTCCAACATTATGAAAGTGGTTATTGATTTTTTGCATGTGATTATTCGATTAGTAGAATATCCATGTGAATAAGTAAATGGCATTATTTCATTTTTACTTTTGCCATACTATGTTAAAGTTCAAGTTTAAAAGGCTTTTGTTTTAGTAATGCATTGCCTTAAATGTTTATTCTTATTTGTGAAAGTTTCTGCTATATTGTTATCCTTACTGGGCATTTGAGCTCACCCCTTTTCTATGTTTTATTTTTCCCAGGTAGTGAAGAAGTAAATTATGAATGACTTGCAGGGATATTATGAGGGGTTAATAGTGTGGATATGAAGACTTTGTTGTTGTAGTAGTTTTTCACTTTGAAATGTAATGTAAAACTTTATGATTATATCTAGTGTTTCCAAGGCTACTAAACCAATCGGTCATTCGGGATTTGATCTTTTTTGTGATCATGCCAATGTTATGTAATTAATGCACCGACTCTGGGTAGCTGGGGTCGGGGCGTTACAACCGGAGCCCGTCCGGTGGTCCGCAGAACATTCCGCATGCGTGCCTCGCCGGCACGGCGGCGCCGGCCGGCCGCCAGGAGGAGGCGGCCCCCGGAGCGTGGCCTAAAAGGCCCGCCACTGCTTAATCTGTGGCGGTAGGCTGCTGGTTCCATGACCGCACAGGACCGAGCGAGGTGGGATGTGGTGCTCGGCCGCGTCCGTTGATAAGGAGCGGCCTCCCATGGGGCCACAGTTACTTGCTGGTGGGGGGCAGCATGCCACCCCGCACCGCTCGACCGAAACTGCCGAGCCGCCTAACCGGACCGCCCGGCCGGGCCTTGCCGAAGCGGGCCAGACCCGAACCCAGGTCGGGTCGACCTGGTTCGCGCCGACCCAGGGGGTACCTGGCCGGGTCGGACCGGGCCCGAACCACTTAATACCGGACGTTTTCGGTCTATTGCCCATAACATGGGCTACGAACCTCCGATCGATGCACCGTCAGTTGCATTGAGATCCTTGGACCGAGACAGTCATTTTTTTATATTACACTCAAGGTTTTAAAGTACATTGGGTTCAGTCGGGTTGGTTCGTACTCAAAACCAACCGGGCCCTCAGAGCGGAAACACGTATAACATGAGCTCCGAACGTCCATTTGATGTGTCGTCGACTTTGATGGATTCTTCTTAGTGATACAGACCTTTTGGCTTAATCCGCTCGAGGTTTGGACACAGTTGGAGTATGGTCAGGTTGGTTTTACATAAATACCAACCGGGCCCCTAGAACGAAATAGCAATAACTCTCATACCAGGAGTCCGATTGACGCGCCGTCTTTGGCATTGAGTTCTTGTGGACTATAAGGAACATTAGGATACATCCTCTCTGGACTATGTGTCAGTGTATGTATCAGCCCCTCGGCTCAGGGAGCGGACCCTCCAGAACGAGCTTGCTGTGTGCGGGAACCCTAGAGCTGGCTGCGACTGTGACAACGATGACGACTGTGCAGAAATCCTCCGTGGATTCGACAGCGACGACTATAACACTCATCGATCCTGCATGGATCAGTGCTACCGATCTTGTGTGGGTAAGATCCTGTGTGGGTCAACGCTCAGCGGTCTTGTGTGGGCTAGCGTCTACAGATCTTGTGTGGGTCTGATCCTGTGTGGGTCATTACGGGGGTTAATTACCTATCGATCCTGTGTGGGTCAGATCATTTTTGGGTCATTGCGGGGGTTAGTTACCTATCGACCATGTGTGGGTTAGATCCTTTTTGTGCCATTGTGGGGGTTAGTACCTATCGATCCTTTATTGGTCTGATGGCTTAGATGAATCAGTGGCTATATCTGATCATCTCTATCGTCATACGAAGAAGTATACCTATGTGAGCTGAATCTTGATTTTCTTTCCTATGTGGATTGTGTTGTGCTATCCTATATGGATGTGATCGAACATGGTCTCAGATGTTGGATCCGAACAAGAATTGGTGACTTAGGTATATGTATGGGCATATACCTAAGAAGTGTCAGATGTTACTTCGTGATTGTATCTTTCCATTGTGGATTAACCTTTGTGGATCTTGGGAGACCTTCAGGGGTATCGGGGTGCCTACTGATTAGCTTATACTCACCCCTGCATGGGCTATGCCCACACTACGTTGTGTTGGTTGCAGACGACGGACAGCGCTGATCGTTTTTGAGGGTTGAAGATCGTGTCCGTACCCGGAGGTGGATCACTGGGTAGGGCCTACTCGGAACGGACGGCTAGACCCGAGGAGCTGTGGAGTCTATCTATACCCACCCATTTGGTGGGACTTCCAGTGGACGGCTCGAGGCTGTGGATTTACTTTCAGTTGCTATTTTCCCCTTCCAGTTGTACTTTACTTTCAATTTGGGTTTGTATTCTGGCCCACTTACTTTTTCCGCACTTTTTGTTGTACTCGGTTTTTACTTAGTGTTTACTTCTCCTTGCTTGCTCTATGGTGTTTGTTTACTTTACAAAGGAAATTCCTTCCCTTTTTATCAATAATTATTCCTTGGTGCTATTCACCAGCCCCTGGCCTATGGAATACGGGCTTGGGGTAGTCACTACATGGGCCCCGAGGACGGGTCGTGACATTTTCACCCTTTAATGAATTTTTCTCCAATGCATGGATCTATTCCTCTCAATATTATAAAATTCATCTTTATATGAACATAAATATCACATGAGTTTCTTAACAAAGGGAATTTAGTAAAATAAATCTCTGTCTATGATGGAGAACCCTGTGTGAAAAACTAATGTGTATAATAATGTTTATAAATTTTTTCCATTAATAAATATTTATTCAATAACATTTCATGTTTCATTAAAAATTATTATATTTGGGTGAATTTGAGAAAAATAGTTATGATAAAAAGAACTTTTCTGTATCTCAACAAAATCCTAAGAAAAATTTATGGTGTAAAAACACAACATTCCAAAAGGAAATTATTTTGTAATATAATTACTTTTTTTTCAAGAAAAGTAAAAGACTCATCAACATCAGCTTATTTATTAAAACTACATCCATTCACTACTATTCTGTACAATTATAATTTGTTTTGGAATAAGTAGGAACCATAAATGTTTCTATAAAGCAACATTTGAACATAAAGTCCTCTATTAGTTTGTAATTTTTATTATTGTTCTTGGATTTTTCATTGAATTATATTTCTACCTTTCATTATTCTTTGTTAGATTTTGGGAAAATATTTTTTAACATATAGATAATTTTGATGAGAATATCAATATTTCATTAAATTTAGTAACATTTTTTATTATAATTAATTTTGTAATAACATGTCCATGCCTTTATTCTGCTAAATAAAATAGTTAATTTTTTTGGTTTCATGTCATTATTTCTCACATATATTGAATCATATATGTACCCCCATACAATAATGTGTTTATATATCTATTTAAAAATCTATCACATCTTTCAAAATATTTATCTTACACATATATTTATAAAACGTTAGTTTTTTCTCTTACTTTATGGCCATGAAAAGTGATTCTGGCCTAATGAAACATCATTTTTTCTTCAATTTTTCAGTATTTTATACTATTTTCATTATATATATTGTACTCATCTCTCAATAATTTGACTCCCAGTTGGAGATGAAATATTATTCACCTTCTGAACATCATTTCATAGTACAAAAAATTTCATACAATGGATTGATCTTCATTGCTTATTATAACACCCCTTAAGAATTATCTTCTATAGTTCATGAATCAAATTGTAATGATGTTGATTAAACCAACACTTATTTTCTATATTCCTAAATATTCCAAAATTCAATTATTAATCATAAAAAGAATACTTTCATGTGTAACTCTCATACTCTAAAAAACATTTAACATGGGGTTCGACTAACTTATTATCTTTCCCATACAAACATTATTGTGCCAAAATTTTTTTATTATAATATTATTCATAAATTTAATTTTTTTATTCCTTATAAAAATTAGGAGTATTTGAACCTTTTGTTTCGTAACTAGAATTTTTAGAAACATCTTAAATATATAAATAGTATGTTTTTTCCATATACAAGAACTTCTCATCAATCGTCTTCTTAGGAACACCGATAACATTATTTTCAACCTTTGAAGGCATATTATGTATATCCTTATCATGATTACCCTATCTAGAACATTCACCAACTTCAAAGATAGAGTTCTTGAAACTTTTAATTATTTTCATTGTATTACAAACTTATTGTCAAACTATTTACAATTCTTTTTCCATTTCCTTCAAATTTATATCAAGGTGTTCTTTATGAATTTTCTCTTTTTTAGGAGTCCTATTCAGAAAATCAACCACTATATGTAACATAGTTTTCTATCCAATAAAATATTCTTGAATTTTTATTATAGAACATTATTGAATAATCATTAGTATTTAGTTTTTGTGTCTCACAATATTTCCCAAATATTCATTCAATTTATATTTCATATAAAATTCTACGTTGGTCTATATTCATTAAAACAACTTTTTTCATCAAAAATAAATAATATATTATTAACTATTTCAATATATGTGTGTTATTCTTTAGATATATTGATGTTTCCAATTTCTTCATCACTGTTGTTATTTTTCATAAAAATAATCTTTTTCTTGGAGAATTTATTATCCATTATTTTTGGGTATGATTTTTCGACAAATTTCTTCCATGAACATTATGCAATTTTTTATTATTATTCACTTTATTATTCTTAACATTATTCTCCATCCCCTATTTTATAAAATAGGGAATCAATATTCCCATTTCCTCCACACACAAAAAATTCAATGGATGTTTTACTTTATATTACCTATACCTATTTTCATATTTTTAGAAAACAATGTTATAATTTAATCATGATTTTTATGTACATCATTTTGTTAATTAGAATTGATAGATTATTCTTACATAAAAATATTTTTAGGATTTTATATATTGGAAACCATGAATAAATTTCAAAATTATAAATTTTTCCTTTAATTTATAACTTTTTCTATTCTATATTCATATGTAATGAGTGTAATATAATGATCATCTAGAGATAGAGTTTTAGGATCTTCATCTTCTAATGATGAGTATTTTGAATCAAACATGTTAGGATAAATTCTCATTATCTTTTCATCAATTGTTGAGACATAAATATTCCTACTAAGGAATATAATAGTGCAACAAATTTCATTGACACCGGTAAAGTAGTCGCCATTATACCCATATTCACCCATTTTGAGATATTTATAATTTACTATATAGATTTGTATCATTATCTTTCAGAAATTGTTTATTTTTATCATAAAATTTCATCAACATATCCTAGATAACATTGGAATATTCAACTATCTTCCCTCTATAAGTCTCACTTTCAGATAGTGATAAGAGTATAGAATTTGTAGCTCTTCCATAATTCGCATGATTTTCATTACCATAATTTTAAGGGGGATCATTCTCAAAATGAGTTAAAAAACCATCTATATAAGATGTTGAAAAATTATTCCCATGCGACATATGATATAGAATAAATAAATAACTCAAAATAATATTATTAATAAAATTTAATATTGGATCATCCTCACTGTTAACATAACTCGGATTTTCCAAAAAACTTCTTCTATGTACAGTCCATAAAAGATAAAAAAATGGGAAATTTCATTGATACCACTTGGTATTACCCATAAATGATCTATGTATCACTATGAGGGTGAGGGTTGAAATATTTATATTGTTTCTTTTAAGTTTCCTGCCTTTATAAATATCATTCACCTCCTATAACAAATTTATAACTTTTCTGAAAAAAAATCAATCACAAATTTTCATGAACATATGAGTTTACAAGGTTCAATACTAAAAAAGAGTGGCTACATCCTTGGTATGATTTAGAAATAATAAAATACCACAAAATATACTAGATAAAAATCTTTTTATATTCATACAACGCGTAGGATATTCCCTTACAATTTAGTAGAACCTTATTCAATAAAATAGTGTGTGTGATTCAAGTAGCATGAAATGATATAATACTATTTTTGTAAGAAGTATGGAATAATTCAAAAGTTTCATAAAAACATGATACTTTTTTTCTTATAAACATTCATAAATAAAAACATCTAAAACATTATTCACTATTCAACCGAGTAGTAGGTAATAAATAGTTTTTACTTTGCGATGATACTAAATATGATTTTATAAATTGATATCCCGATTTAGCTATTCAGTTAGAAAATATAACATTTCCAGAATACTACAAAAAAATTTAAACTAATTCTACTTTCGTCCGTAAATATCAGTCTGATGACTCAGTCTGATATGAGAAAAACAGAATATGATATCACTTTTCTTCTTATTCTTCTTCATTCCCTATCTATAATAATACCTCAATAATATTGAATTAAAAAAAATATTCTATCTAAAACATCAGGATTTATCTATCTTCCTTCACACAATAATAGATCTCTAATTCATCTTTTCAAAGTATAATGTCATCTAATTCTATTATGGGTGTTCCAAAAATTGTTTAGGTGGGAATCTGAAAATTTTTCACCCATAATTATTTTTTTGTCTTCAAATTTCATTCCCATTTCAAACACATATTTGAATTTTTTAACACTTATCAACACATCTCAATTATTCTCAAACACAATCAAATATTCTAAAAATCATATCTCATTTTAATTATTGTAACCATTATTCAGTTTGATTAGGATTTTCCTTCTGATATATTATTTACGATTAAGACATGTGGTCACTCCAATTTTATTAACCCACTTGCTAGAACATCATAACTAAATACATATCACTATGAATCATGGTAAAAACTAAATACAAATTGCTTATTCTGATGCTCCATACCAAATATTTGACAAACAACTTTTGGGGTCAATTATTCAATAAACATTGTTGCAACACTAAAATATTCCAATAATTCATTTGAAATAATTCAGAAAAAACATCAAACCTTTTTTGACAAACACTTTTGACAAAATAATGAAATTATCATTTTTTTAATTAACCTGGACTGATGAACCAGCATATGACGATGTTATCAGTGTCATTCATCATGTGATGGATCAGAATTTGTATTCCTCTGATGGATCAGGCACACCTCTAATTTGATAGTCAGCACCACATACTGTCTGATGAAACATGACTCTTTTGATAACATATCAGAGTTCTTATATCATTATATAAACAATTGACACACAAAACATTTCATCCAGATGAAAATTGTAAACTACATTGTTCGTCTTAAAATTATTGATCAGACTATAGATTTCATATAGGAATCAGTCCCAATAACTATAGAAAATTAATTAATACTTTAATGAATCTTTCACACCTAATATATTAAGGATACCAAAAATTTAAAATATTGATCAGTGTCAGGAATCCATTGCTGGATTAGTTTCACAACATGATTAATTAATAGTTTCATATTTAATCTTTTTTCCCTTAATAATTACGATTCAATAAAATTCATTTTTATTTATCAAATTATTTATTTGAATATTTGTTTCTTATTTATTATTAATGAAACTGAAAACCAGAGACTTCATCTCCTCTAATTTCTAAAATACCTCAACATCCTTTAAATAATTTGGAAATCATTGATCTCCAACCAATGATATGAGACAAAAAAAATAACTTCAGTAACTTCTTTCTTCTAAAAAATTCAAATTTAATCATAACATATCATGAATTTGATATCATTTAAGATAATAATAGCATCATATCATATATATTGGAATGTATTATAACTTCTCATTATTCTAGAACTTTTTTTCATTAAAATAGTCATGGAACAAATTTTCAGCAATTTTCTTCTCCCTTTCCTTCAAAGGGCTTGCATCGTATGTTTCACAAACAAATTTTTATTTTTAATATATCCTAAAAACCAGTGAATCATCATATTTATTACAGAGCCATTAAAAATTTGATTATTTTTTAAATTTCATTTCACACTTTTATTGTATACCCATGGTGAGTCTGATGAATATTATTATATAGAAAACTTCTCCAATGATTGGTGGACTTCCTTCAGAATTTAGTTTAATATTCTTTATTATGACGGACTAGGACCAATATACAACTCTCTCACACAGTGTTCTTCATTACATATTTCCAACACCTTCTCAAACTATAAAACAAATTTATATAATGAAAAAAATATAACCAAAAAACAACATGGTCGTAATATTTGTGTCATAGTATGGTTGAAATGGTGATTTGGTGTCTTAGTTTGTAGGATTGTTTGATGTGAGAAATATTATGGAATAGTGATTATGTGGGTTCATGATTAGTTATCCCTAATCTAATAGATCCTATATATTATGTTATTTATTTCTAAATTATCTCAGATCATATTAATATTAATTCTTAAGTAGTATAATAGTCAGATCAATTGGTGATTATGTGGTCAATTCTTAGATAGTTCAGTGGTGATGTTTTACAAATTATATAGAACAAATATAATTTTGTTTCCTATGTATATTACATTATATCCCCTTTAACCAGGTTTTGATTAAAAAATATTCTAAATGAGGTTAGTTGTGATCTCATATGCCTCCACGGTCAGTTTTTCAAGGTCCTAGGTTTGAATTTTTCTCACATTCAAAGAGAAAATGAGTCAACAATAGGATATTTATAGTAGTGTATGAACATGATAGGACATGAATAGAATTGTGAAATGGATATTCATAGAAAATTTAAGCTTATGTGTTTGGATTTGGGTGTGCATGGTGTGAAAGTTATATGTCTTATTCATTGTACTTCCTTGTTTTTTCATTTTGAGAATAAGGGTTCTTGGGGTCTTTTTATTGGAAAATCCCTTACCATGAACCCATAGAAGTGATCAAGGTTTAGTGTATGGAGCAAAATAAAAGATCATTGTTAAGTTTGGAATATAAACTAGTTATTAGTGTATAAAAAAACATCATCAGATTTAAAATTTAAACGTCAGATCGATATTTTTTTTATGTCATAGTATTTTTTTGGATCCAAGACCTATTGAAACATTTGTTGTGTGGTGGTTCAAAAAAAATTGTCTGCATTTTCATAATTCAACATAATGTAAAACAAGGATCATATCTCTTGAGATTCATTCATAGTCAAACACTCATTATTCCCGGTTATATTTTTGGTGTTTTTTAATCCTTATGAAATTAATAGAAATACATTTAGGTGTGAGAATATGAATTTAGGAAAATAAAATTAATAAGATGTTCAGATATAATGAAGGATTAAATAAAAATAACACGTCCTTGTGGTGTTTACATGGATTCATGGATAATTCAATATTTTATTAAAATTATTTTTTGAGAGTCCAACCCATTACACATGGATTACTTTCCTCTATATTTTGTGTGTTGTTTAGCATGCCAATTAGTTTTCTTCGAGAATACAAACATCCCCTCCTCTAGTTGTCAAGAGTGATTAAACCACATCAACCATGATAGTTTCAACATCCAAAACCCAACTTCACCGAATATTATTTTAACATTATACACTCTCAACTACACTATATGAATAAAATTATTGAGAGAGAAATGGGATTGTAATTTTAAGGAGAATATAATGAGTTTGAGGATCATGTTACGTAGTGGTGGATGAACCCCACAAAAAATACCAAATACTCCCCTATCCCACTCTAGAATCATAATAAATGAATTATTAAATAATGAAAATAAAGTGAGGATATAGTTTATTTCTACTCCAATTCAAAGAATCAAGTTATTTACTCATCAATGTGATTTTATAAGTCATGTTGAATAAAGAGAGATGTATATGAATAGAAAATAAATTCCATGATAGTGAGAATAAATTTGTTAAATAATGTAAATTAAAAATTATAATATGAAAAAGAAATAATAAAATTCAGTAAAAATATAGAGTTTCATCATAGAAGAACACTGAAAAATGTATCCTCCTTATCAATTACCCCTATAAAGGTGAATAACATATATTTATAGAGATGTAAGTAGTTTAGGTATTCAAAAATTTAAAAATGATATGTGGGAAATTTCATCAATGTAAATACATATTATTGTACCATGTGGTTGTCCCCATAAATAACCAAACTTGATCTTTTTACGATTTAATGAAATATCTTTCATGGAGTCCTATAGTTTTTTTTCAATAAATCATCCGAATCAAAGTAATAAATATTAAAATCAATAGGCTACAAAATGTGGTGGCGTCCATATTGATGAATCTAGTCCAACATTATCTTCAAAACCCATTTTTTATAGGAAAAAATGCACCCATGAATATTGTATTAAAAAAAATGTTTCCCAAAATATTGATAATTATAGAAATTTTTTATTTAATATTTAAAATATATAATATTTATGATAAAAATATTAAATTAAACATAAATTTAAAAATTTGAAATTTTCATGGATTTTAAATATTCATATTCAAATTATAAACTAATTTTAAATAATAACATAAAAAAATTATTATAATATATAATATAGACACTTAGAAATCAATAAATATACAATTTTTAACATTAAATTATAATTATTAAAATAATCTTAATATGTGGTAAGTAACCTAAAATAAATATTTTCTTAGTATTTGATATATTATTATTGAAATTCTAATATATGAAAATATGGGATTTATCACCTATAAATTTGATACATATGAAATGAGATAAATCAATGAATATATTATATTCAACTCATAGATTTTTGATAATTCAAAAAGAAAAATTCATTGTTTTTAATGGTGTATATAAATCATGAAGATTCATATTATTAAACAATAGAGTAAATCATATACTAATTCAAAGTGGGAGCTTATCAACACCATGTCATTGGATTAGTTAACATTTATAAATGGAATCCTCCCCTCAATATTTTAAATTTCATGAAAAACATGGATATATTATAGATTTATTTTTGATGTAAAAAATAATTTTATTACCACCCTCAAATTGTGTTATCTTTTTGAGGACTCTATAATGGATTCCATGGAAAAGTTATTTTCAAACATTTTTTTAGTTTAAAAAATTTCCCTTATCATAATTATATTAGTTTTAAATTGTAATATTATAATTAGGAAGTAATATGGGAAACATTATTTATTTATTTAAACATTAGGAATGATTCTTTAGTCGACTCACAATTGAGAGATTATAAAACAATAGAAGGATCTCAACTCATTTTTTTTGGCAAAAAAGTGAATATCAACTAATGTTGTTACAGTCACAAAGTGGAGGATGTTTACCCTGAAATTTATATTTACTAGAAGAGAATCTCAACTAAACTATTTAATATTATCCTGGGATGAGTCCAAACATAATAATTTTTTTCATTGAGTATAATATTGACTCAATTGTTTTTATTACTAATAGGAGACTCTAGAATCATGGTTTCCACATTTTATAAAGGAATAATTATTGTATGTCTTTCGTTATTTACAATATGAATGAATAAATCCATGATTTTTATATCCTACTATAAGGTTAATAGAAGAGAAAATGAAATTAATTGTTATACCTAAATAAAAGGATATTTGGGTAATTGAATGAGTATTAAATTTCCAATTGAATCCATCATAATAGATCTAAATGTCACTAAATAACCCATCAAAAAGGATTCATTATAAAGATAATTCTAAACATGAATATTATCATTATTCTATGGAAGTATATCAAGATTTATCATAATAGTTATACCCAAAATATTATATCAATTTTTCATTAATTATGACCTAGTGTGTGTCAACATTTGAAAATAGAATGTGAATAGGTAATGGTAAGAACCCAAGAGATATGGTGAAACTGATTTAATATAGTTTTCCCCATGATATGTGGTCTAGAAATTTATAAAAATACCTATAAAAACATGAACATGACATATGTTGTTATGGGATAAGGATTATCCAAGGAGAAAAAACTCTAGAATAATAGAAAATACAATTACTTTTCTACAGTATAGGGATATGAGGTAATAATCAACATGATTCGGTGAGCTCACACACTAAGACGCATACTATATCTAGATCATACATTAGGTAATCAGGCCATATAAATATGACTACATATGTAGTTTAAGGTCATATATTATGGCCCCCTGAGTCTTTTGGTTTATATTCATGGTAAGAGGACCATGAACCCAATGTAAAGTTTCTAATTGGATAATATCAACTTCTATATTTGGGGTTTCCAATATACCTATTTAAACATAACTAATTTGGTCTTCCAGGCGGTGTATATCGTCTCAATAAAATTATATATCAAATATAAATATCTTGACTTATAGTCAATTTTTAACAAATAAAATAAAAACCTATATATTAATGTTTATAAGATTAGTATATCATATTAATATATTAAAAATGTGTATGATTTAACATTGTTTAATATGATAGGTTTTTAAATGCACTTGAATAGTTAAGTTATATAGAGGATATATCATTATATAATAATTCTTGATAAAAAGGGAAATGAATATATGTGGCAATAAGATATCAATTTTTAATTGAGGGACCACCATTGCATAGTCAAGAAATTATGACTAATTTCAAATGGTACTTTTCCTCCAATGCAAAAAAATGACCTAGGGGATTCCATAATAGATAAAATGAAACCTTTTTTTTCAACTAATAGTCCTTTTTGGTTCTTCATATATTAGCCAATACCCATTTTAAAAATTAATATACAATGGGAAAACAAGAGGATACACTCATGGTTTATGGGATTCCAGGAGGAGAATTATAAGTTATGATTTTTTTGATGATTACCTATACATTAAAGGAAAAAAGTAGTTCAATGGAAATAATGATATTCAAGGAGTTATTGGGAACCCTAAAGGCTATTCAACTATTTATTGAACACATTACATGGGTGAATGGATTAACATGTAATTTATTTAGTGTATGATCATATCTTGTGAGGGCCAAATCAATATGAATAATTTTTGTTATCATGAATTAGACTGTATCCATAGCATATTTTAAACTCACATAATGGGGGTAAATAATACGAAAAATAATTTTCCCTATACCATTTGGTCAAGTTAGAAAAGAAAGATTCTTTCATTGGATCAATCTTTGACTCTAAATGATTTATACCATCTAAAATTTTCACTATAATAGTTGATTAATCCCTGATCAAAATGTGTTAGCAAGAAAATACATGAAACTTTCTCAGGAAACCTTTTCTATGTATTCAACCATAAAAGAAATTAAGTATTTTTTATTTTATTTAATTTTCATAATCCATGAATTGGGGAGTCATTTTCTTTTATCATATTTTTCTTTTCATACCCTTTGTGTGTATTTTACTATATAATATTTTCTTATTTTACTTTTTTCCAAATTCTGAATGTTCTTCGCAACTATGTAGATTATATACATAACAATTTTAGAAACTAATTTTTCCTAGGATTTCCTTCTATGGTTTTTAAGTGGGTTCGTAGTATATATATTTCATTTCGTAGTTTATGGTGATGCAATAAGGACTGGTTAAACTGATTTTTATGGTCAGTAATATTTTACCTAGTGTTACAAAGGCTTGTGGTGAAAAAACATTAAATAAAACACGAGTAATACAATATTGAAACAATTAGAATAAAAACTGATTTTAATTGGGAACCCAATTACAATATTAGAACCATAAAGGTATGGTGCATACAATTTAAAGTCATGATTCCTATACCAATGCTACACAAATATAGGAATTAGATTCCTGATATAAAACAATATGGTTAGATCCATTCCTAACGGTGCAAATGAGAATTGAATGTGATGGAAATTTTTTGTTGCACCTAAAATTTGATATCCATGCATTAAATTATATATGGTTCTAACAGAAATAAAACTTTTTGTATTTCTAGTGGAAAATATATTATCCTAACATATAGACTAATATTGAAATATCAGATGTGTGATAGGATACCATACACTATGATGGGTTCTGATAGTTCATAAATTTTATCATGGACTAGAATAGTAAATTTAGTCATAAGTACATATCTTATAATAATAGAAATCAAGGAATACATATTTTTTGATTTGGAGTCTTTATGATTATTTGGAATACTCACATGAGACATGTTTGTGAAATAGATGATTAGCTTGTGGAAGTTGAGAACCCAATTTTATTGAGGATTAAACTCTCTTACAAAATGGAATTGATATATCATATCCCATGGCTATAATATGACCTGATAAAATCAATAAAATGTATTTCTACAAGGGAAAATTTATAATTTTAAATGGAATATATGGATGTTCATGTGATGGGATATTCTTACAAATATTTTTATCCATTATTAATTTTAATAAAGCCTTCCATAGTTATGGTAATTGTGTATTTTATCATAGGTTAGGTGAATAATGAAATTAGGCTTGGAATGTTTTTTCATAGTCATCAAAATCTACTTTTATAGGGAACTCTTATGTGGATTGATGTCTTTTATATGGTAGGATTTAACAAATTATAGGCTTATGGAATAGAACAAATAAGTACTTTAAGGTAATTTGGTACGGAACTCATGTAATTTAGGTTAGAGTCATATGATGACGACATCATATCAAGAACAATATTATGTTATGAAATTTAATATGTGTTGTATAGTTTATATTAATACTCCAAATACTTAAGTGATTCGATTTAAGATCATGTGACGATGAATTCATATATAATAATGATGTTTAAGAATGATGATTTTATATCAAAGTGACAATGGCTTACATTAATGTTTCATGGGTATTTGGATACTTTAACTATATCATTACAATGTCCATGTTCGTCTAGATCTAATATATAATGTTAAATAACAATTTTATTATATATCCCAAAAGCTGGATCTAAGGAAAATAATTGGGATTATACTTCATATTTTTTTTCTTCAGTCTCTTGATCTTTTTCAGGCCATTAAGGATATTCTGTAATGATTTGGTAAAATATGTAATAACTTGTTAAATCCGAAAGTTATATATCATGGGACATCTATCATTTAGAGATTATATATCCATATTCATTAACATTATTTTTATGTTTTTTTAGAGATCACACAATTAAATTAGAGAGTTGGTTCTCCCTAACACCATTATCTCATTATCTATCTACAATTGAATCCATTTTTTAATGTTGAATCACCTCGTTATTGAATTTACCAAAATTCATTGATAGGGGAAGTAAATGGCCTGGACTTTCAAATATTATAACTTATGACTCATGAACTATAGAATATGAGTCAAATTTATCTCTATAGAAAATGGAAAATACCCCGAATCTTGCACTACATTGAATAAATATATCTTGTTTCATTAAACTCTAGTAGGATGAAAACATTTTTCCAATGAATTTCACATAATCCATGATTGAAATTATAGCATATTTGAATTTTAAATTTTTGAGTTATTAATGGTTTCTCAATCAATTTGGTATATATGTTAAATTTATTGATGATTTGGGCATAAATAGTGATTACCCCAAACTATGTAACTCATACTGTCTTTTATATTGAATGATGATCCCTAAGGTTGAATTATTTTTAAAATAAATATTATTAGGGGATAAATAAAATGAAAATTATAGTAGCACTATGGGCCTAGGAAATTATCTACAATGAGGAGAACTATAGTAAGAGGCTAAAATTTCTCTATGGCTAAAACATCCTTGATGACCCCAATGTCAGCTCTCCCTTGAATGTATTGTTGTTAGATGAGTCCATCTGGTGAACGGGGGGATATTTCCAAAAAAAAAATCACCATGATGTTTAATTCGTTCATTATGTAACATTGTAATTAGTTTTCAATATATTTTCATTTCCTCACAAAAATTATGTTATTTTTTCTAAAGTAGAGATGAACTTTGATGCATCAAGGAGATAAAAAGTATAATATGTGATAACACTATTGACATTACTAATGGAATGATGGGGTAGTTATGGAAGCCAAGGTTTGGATCCCATCAATATGATCTATATTTTATATTAGGCATACAATCATTCTTGATAGACAATATAAGAATTAATCATTTTCTTTGATTCCCCATCGCAAAATAATGTATTTTCAATATAATGTTTAGGATACTATTTGTGGAGGAAATAGCCTTTTAAGAGGAATTTAATGCATCTCTATTCTCTACCATGGTTGATACCATGTGGATAGAAATATATTCTAATATTTTGTGATAATATTTAAACATTCTATACTTTTCCTTTAATCGTAAAATCATTAAGGAGGTTATGTAGTTATCTTCATTTTAATTAGATCCCATTTTTAGGACAGTTTTGATTCATGAGGTGGTTTCCATTGTTAGATTTGGATGGAATATTATAATTAAATCATTTTGTGGGATGGTTCTCGTTCTCCCAATGATGGAATCACAGAGTGAATAATTGTTTTACTTACTGATGATTATTCATGAAATTATCCTTCAATTTTAATATCATTATTTGATTAGATCATATATTCAGACCATGAGATGTTAAAGGTATATCTTTTTGAGTTATATAGTGAATCTAGGCCATGATTTTTTGACTAAGTAATTCCGGGATGATTGAATCTTCATTATTCAGTATATTATAAATCATATAGACATTAATTTCTTTTTTATTTCAATATAAGTCCTTTTCAAATTCATTTTATTATTTTATAGGAATGGATGAAGCTTTTTTTAAGAAACAATGGATAATCTTATGGCACACATCAATAATTTAATATCCTTAATAGAAATATGTTAAATATGTATCATTTTTGGAGGGTGTGACCCAATATATAATGGTAATGGTAGGGTCATCAGTCTCCCCTCATTCTTCCAGCTTCTGATTTATGGATACCTGATTATGTTTTTCTCCAAGGTAAAGATCAATTACCATATAATTTGAACCCTATAGATGGAGTAAGATTTTTTCCTATAATAAATTTCATATCACATCAACTATATTACCTTAAGGGTGAAATTATGAATTTTTGTACACCAAGAAATTCTAATATATGATGATATCACTTGGGGAACTCTTTCCTTGTTTCTCTGATATTCATCCTCTAAAAATCTAAATCTAGTTAAAAATTTTAGGATCCTACTAGGATACTTTTTGGGATAAGTATGGATTATAATTCATTTGGTATGTTCTCCACACATATCTACATAATTTTTTCATGGTGAATCTGTATTTCTAATGAGTATGTTATGACCTTATATCTTACAAAAAAAATCTATGACTCATTCATTTCCTCAATATTTCAATTTAGGGAGTTCAAGGTAACTTTTTTCTACTCCAAGAGATGAATTGGAATATGAAATGTTGTATGATATTAACCCATATTTCATTAAACATAGCAAAAATGTTATTATACTAGACAAATACATGGTCGTACATGGTATGAAAAAAGCAACTGTGTTGGATAACCTATTTTGTTGTTGTTATAAATATTATGTCACACTAAGAATAAAAATATGAGATTGATAATTTAGATCTCCTTTTTCACTAAATTATTTGAGTTAGAATTTTTGAATATGGGTGGAGGAGGATAAAAAAATACCCATTTTAGAAACTAATACCACTTTAGTTATAATAGGGGGCACAAAACATTCATAACATCCATATGAGTAGTAAGGGAATCAGAAAATTCAAGAGATACCACTTCTTGTTTTAACCACAACTTACTTTCTGTAATTTCTATCTGATGTTTCGCAAGTCATTTGAACTTTTGATAACTAATCAATGTTATGTTAAAATTGGTTGATTAACATGATATAAAATTAATGGGGTGGATTTATATTTTTCATTTGTTGGATGAGAAATATCCTCACAGAAAATTCAGTCAACAAAAGGATGAATAATGGATTTGGGATGAAATCATACATATTAGGTTTATTTATGCTAAAACATTCACCAATGATCTAATTAGGCCAGTTTCTTTTAGTCTAGATGTATGTAATTTTACATTATGATAAGATATTTAGAAGAAAAAATTAATTATGGGTGTGTAGTTGATATGGGATCTCCTTTTACTTTTTTATTAGAATTATCTTATTGAGCAGTGATTACTGTAATATTGTAATGGGATATCAATTAATAAAATTTACTTTGATGTTGGGTACATAATCCATCCCTTCATTGGGCTGTGTGTGTGGAATTATCTATATATTCATTTTATTAGTTACTTATTAGGTAGAATCATGTTTTTTAGTATAAACTAGGTTAATTTTTTGAAATTTGCTAATGTAAAATATATAGTAGGAGAAACATATTATGTTGGTGATGGTAAGTAATTTTTTAGGTATATTTCATCGCCAGGGATGATACTATAATATATTATGGGTTAAAAATTCCCCCAACCCTATTTGTTGGAAATTACCGTGGGATATGTAATCTATATATACATCTTCCCAATAGAATACCTAGCATATATTATAAAAGGGTCTATTTTTTTGATTAAACTTTGAGGACCTCCATGTGGGATCATATTCACTCTAATTAGTTATGGGTCTATATAATCCTTTACCATGGAAAATTTTGACGAAGTCTGAAGCTTCTATATGATAATGATCTATAATTATCCCTAAGACACTATCATCATATAATAACAGGACCCAATATTGATGAAATTAGAAATGATGTGGACCAAATCTAGATTAATAGTTGTAAAATTAACGTAACAATGTCTTATTCTTGGTGTTTCCATATGGGTGATCATTTATTGAAAAACAATATCTATAATTTCATGTATTATTGTTATAAAAAATTAGTGATAATGACCATGGTGAATATGATCCCCACATGACACTCTTGAATTATTTTTTGGATGTGGTGGATTGAATCTGATACCTAACTAATATAATGGATGAAATAATTTATTTTCACTAGAGAGAGACTCCTGATGTGGTTTTATATTTATATATGTGTCAACTTCTACCTACTTATTTTTCTATATGGTGTTAAAATTCAAGGTTTCAACCACTATAAAATATTATTGGATACATCCAATGATGAAATTGTATCTTCATGGAGGTAACCATATGCCCTTATGATCACTATTTAGAACTATATAATCAAGGTTAGTGACACTTTGTGTAAGTTACTCTAAGATGAGGTATATATGGTAGTCATAATTACATTGCATTTATGTGTGATAAAATAGTGGTTCACAAGAACCCTTTTCATAGTGAGGGATTCCTATAATGGGTTGGAGAGTTGAACACCTCGTTTT
Source organism: Viscum album (assembly GCA_963277665.1). Classification (NCBI taxonomy): domain Eukaryota; kingdom Viridiplantae; phylum Streptophyta; class Magnoliopsida; order Santalales; family Viscaceae; genus Viscum; species Viscum album. The sequence continues at coordinate 1,401,949,046 of OY728164.1, read as the reverse complement.
CTATTCATCAGGGATGCCATCTAGATTCGGGAGGAAGATTAGAAACATATATAAGAAGTATCACCAACCAGAATGTTTAGTCAATAAATATATTTCTTAATCAAGGATTTATTAAAGGATGACCATTATGTTTCTGAGTGGATCAAATTATTGTAATCCCATTTTTTGATTTATGTCACGTGTTAATGGAAAAATGTCATTTCCCACTCAATCACTTCGGATTGTGATTATGGATGATTTTTTTGGATTACAGGATAATGTGTTAGCTTGTCCCTTAATGGGTCTTATTTCGTAGTCCGATGCTCTCTTATTGATTTAAATCATTCGGGTGAATGGTTCTTAGTAAGAATAAAAGGTTCCCTTCTAAAATTGGGGGACTAAAAATATGAATACAATAAGGCTCTACATTTGGATATCATATATAATTTCATTTGATCTAATTTTTTGATAACTCCAAATCTTAAAGTCCTATTTGTCGAAACTGTTATGTTTATATCTTTCCAGGGAGTAACTAGGATCCAATGAAAAATGTTTTGAGATTTTTTGGAGTTGTAATCAGGTCCATGAAATGGATTCATATGTATTTATATTATAATATTTATTGAAAAAAATTTTAATTTCCATTTAATGGGAGGCATCATACCATTTTTGTCATGTGATAATAACCATAGTTTTACCTTTAAGGGACATGAATCCATGAATTGTTCAAAGTATTTTAAAATCATAGAGAGTGGGCTTGTAGTTTTTGATGATTTTTTATCTTATTCATTTGATAGTTCAAGGTAATCTTATGATATCCAACTAAGGATTATATAGATCATTTCAATATCTTCCTCACTGGTAGACCATGGGGGAATACTATGAACAACACATAATGAAGAATTGTTTATCCAATTATTTTTAAAGGGGGAATCTCGTACTCTCATTTAAGGTGGTTGGTTTCTTTTTCAGGTCACATAAAAATTCTTATCATGTTTTGGAGGTATTTCCTCTCAAGGGTGTGATGAGAGAGTAATGGTGTTATAAATAAAAAATGATTGGAATCTTAAATATCTTAGTAGAATATGAATTAAAACCTATTTCTTTATGGGTTTTTTGTATTTGGATATGTGACAAGTTAGGTCAATTTAGTTTAACATTATGTATTATGAACTATATGTGACGAAATTTAATTCCATGAAATCAGTAATATATGTTATGTAGTATAATGTCATGTAATATATAATAGTTGATGAATGGAACCTAAAAATGAGTTAGTGTGAGAATTATGCTTGAGCGACCCATTCTTTTTTATTGTTGTAGATGACTAAGAAGAAGGTATTTTTTTGAAAACCATGATGAGGAACTTGACCCACACCATTTAAGGAAAAAATGATGGAAAACATGACACATGGAATATTCTTTACTGGTTTCAAAACATGGGAGGTTTTGTGATTGGCTTCCCGAGATTCCATCCTCCAACAATCACACGTATGGAAGAGCACCACTATCCCATGTTTAAAAAGGTACTCATGGACCTGGAAATATAGGATCTCCTTGAGTCTATTGTGATAAATTCTAAATTAGATAGATTTATTTCAAACCTTCTTCCATAGGAAACTTCTCTACCAGGGATTTTCAGCAAACATATTTCTTTTCACAATCACCTAGAGAGATAGAATGATTTGGTGTGGTGCAATAGGATCCCAGCAAAGATCATCAATCTTACCTAAAATATCAGGAAAAATTCTGTTTCATTGGATGAAAACATCATTATATTGGGAATAATATTCTCTTCATGGTGTCATATTTTTAGTATTAGTTCGGAGGATATCACTAATAACCTATTTTTTAAAGGATAATTTTCTCATGCGTTGTGGAATTTATTTTGAGGCTTCAATGATTTCTTCTATCCTGATAAAAGTGATTCTTAATTCTTTGAATGTTAGATACATGGAACACATTATTATTCTATTGAATGGTTAGAACAGTCATTCACTTTCAGTGTAGGGTGAAAGTGCCTATATCAAAAAACATGAATCGTGTTAGGGATGAAGGATCTCTTGCCACATAAAGGTCCATCATTTATAGAACATGTTTCTTCTTAGTGAAAATGGACTCACTCTTTAATGACTGAAAGGAAACTCATTATTTTCATCTCCTTCAGGTTAGTACCTCCTCAACTCATCCCTTGATAGACTGCATGGGAAATGGGTTTGCAGGAATCCTCCTGAAACATGCTACAGGATAAACATTGATAGGTCCTACATGTTGGGAAACATGAGAGGAGGTGGTATGGTTTGTGTCTCTGGGTGAAATGTGGTTATTTCCTTCTCTTAGTCCTATGGTAATAGAAACTCATTCTAGGGTGAGGCCAAAGCGATTCTCACCAGTCTCTCCCTTTGCATTAAATAACCTTGAAATCACTCAAGTAAATATTGAATCATTTATCATTAAGGATTCTTTGTATGGTAATGGCTCTACTACATGATCCATATCTTACATAGTCCGGAAATGCAGATCCCCCATTTTCAAAAACATCAATGTGACCCATAAGGGTAATAAGCTTGGAGATCACCTTGATTAATTGGTGGACTAGAGATCCAACACTGGTCTCCTCCTCAATAATAATTTCTTGAAGCCTGATCCCATTAATTTCATCATAGAGGATTCCCTCTTCCATCACTTTTAAAGCCCCCATCCATGTTTTTTCTTGATGTACATCATATCATTGAATAAAAAATTCATTTGGATGGATGGGAATAAAAGATGAGTATCTTAACTCAAGGAAAATAATGAAACCAGGAAGAGTATCTTGAAACTAGTAATATGAGGAAACACATATGAGTATCTAAACTCATTTAGTATTCTGAAATGAAAAAGAGTATATCAACTCAAGGAACATGTGTAACACAAGAGGTGTGTCTTGACTCAAGGAACATGAGGAAACTAATATGAGTATCTCAACTCAAGGTGTTTGAGGTAACCAAGATAAGTAAATCAAATCTTGTTTTTAATATGAAACAAAAGACTGAATATGCCTTTATGGTATTTTTATGACATTGAAGTGTATATCAATTTATGGTTTTATTATCATAAAGGTGGGGTGGGGGTGGAAATTAGTCTAATCCAAATAATGATTAACCTAACCCAAAACATTTTAGTGAGACACTCATGTTTAATGATTTGTAGTGATGATTATAAAGGGATAATGAAGATTTCTTAAGAGGGTATCCTATAACCAATCCCATTCTGGGGTGTGAGGGAAGATCTCCCATTATATAGACTAATGCGTACAACAAAAAATGACTATATATTTGTTGAATTTAAACAGGTTTCCTTTGGTAAAGTGGTAACCTAGGATATAGTCATGGTTTAAGTAGAGAAAATGATTGTATGACAGGGTAATGTGGAACCCCAATATAGAGTCTTGGGAAAATTTAGTGTTGAAGTGTTTCAGAACAAATTGTCATGGTTGTCATTTGGTTTGATGATCTAGGAATCTAGATGCAATGTGTGTTTATGTATAAGTATTCAGGTGCCTAGGTTTCTCAATGCTCTTGTAGTTTGGTTCTCTATTCAATCAACTCTCAGGTGGTCGATGCCAAGGAGGTCATGTGCCAAGGTGGTCTAGAACCCTGGGTGAGATGCTAAATTTTAGGGCATGGGAATGGATATTGTTATCCCTTCTCTCCTGGTATCGATTCAAAAATTCAGCTAAAGGGTAGTTATTGTAGGCTTAGTTCCTCGGTTCTTAGGTCTATTTGGTACTCAGGTATAAAATTTTCCTAGTCTTACTCCTCCATCTCTAGTAGTGTTGAATATGAGAGGATGGTTAGTACATTTAAAGGCAATAAACTATCTTAGATTTCCATTTGGGAGTGATGAAGACCTCAAGAACTTTGTTTTGGAATATGGGTGGGGACATGGTGACATGAGTTATTGTATTGGTGCCCAGAGTAGGAAATGTATAATAAGTATTGTTCATGATTGTCCATATAAACCATTGAACCTTAATTGGTTATATGTCCATCTTAGACTGAATGTATGGTGCATGGAATGAGGTAGAAGCTATTTTTTTGGACCATTATTTATACTTTCCTCCTCATTTTTCCTTGTTTATAATGTAGGGCCTATGAATCCTTTTTTTGGGAAAACCCCATTAGTAACCCTTTGAAGGGTAAGAAGCCTGGTGCATATATTTGAGTGAAATGATCTCATTCTGCATGGAAAATAATGTGTAGTTGTGTGAATGAGTGGAATTTTTTATTACAAAAGGCAAAATAAAAAATTTTATAACTTTTTTATCAGTAAAAACATTTTGAAGCCCTAATCTTTTAAATAAATTCCTTTAAAAAAACTACACTAAATGAATAGATTAGAGACACTATATATTTTCTAATACTAAAATATAGTCAAAATGTTTCTAAAATCATATAGGAATATACAGAAATCCTTTTCCAAAACTATAGTTGATGTACTTATACTACCCTCTATGAGAGTTTCTCAACCCCCCACATCCCAATATTGGGTGATATTTTAGACTGTTATCCCCCAAAAAGTATATGATTGGTCATATAAACATTGATATCCTATTGGTTCTTTATACATTCACATTGATACATTTCTTTCAATGGTAGAAATATAATATATGAGTGAGGAAATTATTAGAATCAACAAAAAAGTTAATGGTACACATTTTCCAATTCTAATAAACATATTAATTTATTATAAGGAATGAGATTAGAAAATAAATTGTTATATGTATTACTACATTTAATAAGGAATATATTATATAAGATAGTGTGATATTAATAAATGACCATGAAGATCACTAAGTTTAAGACTCCTCATATTGAAAAACCCATTCAATACCTTAATCATCTATCCAGATAGGTTATACAAAATCGTTGTTCCCATGTATTATTCCATGTATGGATGAAATGTTATGGTATTCCCCGATAGTATTAAGTTGATTTTTTTAGTAGAAAATTTGGTTACACATAGCTACGAAATAATAATAGGATTTGATTAAAAAAGAAATAATTTTGAGTGAATCCATATGTGGGTTTAGCTGAAATATTTATATGTATAGTAATCCAAGAGTCATATCTAATATAATGAACACAGATTACTATCGAAATTGATTTTTAATTATATAAATTATAATGTGAAAAAAATTTCATTGAAATATGGATCATGCAGAACATATTATTATGTTTTTTATTTTAAGGTGTCTTCATTTTAATAGGAGTACAATTAGTAAAAGTCATTAGTAAATTAATGTAGAATATTATACTCAACTAATAAAAATATTTTTTTATTGATAAATTGAATCTCTATTGTCGAACATGAATTTGAGATAAAGACTTATAAAAGAAATCATGAATGGAAAAAAATTTGGGCTACTATAGAAACTGATGAATCATTGTAAATAAATAAGGAAATTCTATATGTTAGAGAAACCCCTTCCAGAAAATCAAAAATTTAACATCTTCAATAATTGTATATATATACTAATAAAAATCATAAATGATGTTTTTGGAGTTTCAATGGAATTATTTAAATGAATGATGAACAGAGCATCATTATTATTTTCTTATTTAATTAATATGAATGGGTATCTTAAAAAATTAGTGATACATAAGGTTCATATTATGGCTTGTTCTGGATATAGAATTTATTATAAAATCATTTCTAGAATGCTTCCCACAATTTGAATGAGTTATGAAAAAAAACATACCCTATTTTCTCAGTAGAATTTGGATAACTATGTTCTAAATTGGGATATATAGGTTATGTTTCGTTATAGATAGAAAAAGTTTTAACGATCAAACCAGACATATAAATGTATGTTTGAGGGTTCAGTAATAAATCTTTAGAAAACTAGTTAATGTCATTGAATCCTAAGAGAGGATATTAGATGATAGGTCAATGTTTATATATAATTTAATTTTTTATAATACCTAACATGGTTTTTGTAACTCAATTCATATTACACATTATGTTTATTTGTTATAAAATTTAATTCATTAATTTTTATGTTTATATGATTCCATATTATTATTTTAAAATTGACTTATATATAAAGGTGGTCATAATTAAAGATAGGATTTATAAACATGTGGTCTTCATTTATATAATATTGTGAGGGTTTAAATAATGCATATTTTTAATTGGATGGAATTATTGATTCTAATATAGATCTAATTAAAGGATTTATGTTCATATATAAATTATTTTATATAAGAAAAGAATTAATTTTTTAATAAAAAAACGTTGTGAGAAGAATTATAGGTTATTTTTATACATATTTATTATGACTCATAAAACTCTATAACATCATTTGAAAAGGAGATCAGGATGTAAATATTTTTATCCATAATAAATTTATTTAATCCAATACATTTGTCCAAATATGAGGAATTTACATTTCACCACCATCAAAAGAAGATTTTAAACAATGAAGTATTTATTTTTTAATAATGAAAATAAAATAAAGAATACCATAGATGATATTAAATTTGATGGTTTATTGGTTAGATACTCAAAATATACGAAATATGTATCATTTTATATACCAAAAAATCCTTTTTTTCTTAACATTATATTATAGAAGGAATACATTTCAAAATAATTTAGTGGGAGTGTTTTTTGTATTACACAAACTCAAAATATGAGAAATTTATATTATTTAATATTAAATGTGAATATAACATGATTTCTTATAATATTATATGCTATGTTGGAAAATAATATTTTAAAGAATTTAATTTGGTAATAAAAATGACCTCAATGTAAAATTTTGAATAGAAATATCCCTAAATATGATTAACATAAAAGTGGTCTAAGTAAATGACATAATTCATTAACATCCTCACATGTTATGTCATGATGTAATTAATTTTTAATACTTTTTCAATGAGTTGAAAAAATGAATATGATTCCTAAATCTCACATTTATTAAAAATTGATTTATTTATTGATTTTGCCCATTAATGGAATATAGTTGGAGAGTTTTCTTAGACCATTACATAGGGATGTGATATAAATTACATTGAGAAGTTAATTGATTAATGAAACCCTAAAAATGTTTTAAAAATACTGATTCTCAAGTATTCGTTCTTATTATATATGATTAGATGGGTGATTATGTATGTTTTTGTTAGGATTATTAACAAATTTTAATAATATTAAATATATCCTATTATACATAGGTACGATCAATTTTATTATTCTTTCATATTGGTCAATTATAATGAATTATGTGAATTTTTAATTGACCTCTCAAATTATTACTTTGAGTTAGCCGTAAAGGATGATGGATATTGAATATAATTGGTTGTTGTTAAATTTTAATTATATTGTGGTTAGAATTTATTCTAGGAATACACGATATGCTCATGAGATAGAAAAATAGTGTTTTATGTCAGATGATCTTCCACGTATACTACATTATAATTCATTCAGTATTAATTTCTGTGTACCTAGGTTATATATATACGGTTGAATCCCTATACCCAGGATTTAAATTATAAAAATCATGAGAACATTTATAAAATGATATGATTCTTAAACCCGCCTTAATGATGAAATAATTATGGGGTGGTTCGGTATATTGCAGATTATTTAACTTGTTGTGTCTTGACTAACATTGTATTTTAACTCCCAAATTATGAGAATGATTTCTAAACCATGAATTGAGATAGAATAATCGATCTTATAGCCATTAAAATATACGTAACATGTTATCTAATTAATTGTTGGATAAGGGGCATCTAATGTACCCATATATTAGTGTGAATGAAATGTGATGTGTTCCTCTATATGGTTAGTATATATTTTGAGAATTTAGAATATTTTATTATATTTATAGGATTTAAATACTATGAATCAAATGTTTACTCAATATCTTGGATAAAATAATAATTTTAAAATACATTATTTTATATGGTAAAGCTAGTGGAAATATCTATCAATATGTATTTGATTGAAGGATATCATGTCAAATCCAATTTGAAATTTAGTAGAACAGATGGTTTTCATAAGGTATCCCCTTAATTCATGTTTTGAAATTTTTAATTCAAATTTGTTCTCTACGATAATACTTCATGTGGGTTGTGATTCTCAAGAATCACATTCCCAAATCTGGTACAATTAGACACATTCATTATATATTTATTTGTGAACAATGGTAAAATCATGGATCTAGTAATCAATAATAAGAAAATAAAAAAAATAACGCCACTTATATCTTAAATATCATTTTGGGTTATAATATTTGGAGAGCTAATAAATATCACAAACTAATAAATAAAATGTTATTTATTTCAATAAAGCATTTTATTATCATATATGAAAATAATTAATCCATAATGATTCTTTTTCCACTAATAAAATATCATTATCAAATGATTTCCCTCTAAAAACATCTTGTGTACTAACTTTTTTAATAACCCATGGAAATGAAAGTATAATAAAGGGTGATCTCAAATACCCAATAAGGGGAAATATACAAATAAGAAATTTCTGGAATAAAAAATGCATACATATTACTGTAGTAATAATTAAAAACAACAATCCATAATGAAATTGAATCAAATTGTTTGATATATTTGTGAAAATTAATGACTGAATGTATAACAATAATAAATATTCCACACTAATGGAATAATTAATATCGTATAACAAAAACCTACATTTAAGGCCTTGTGTATAGACACTATCCAGTTCTGGTGAAAGGCATTAAAAAAACTAAAAATGTTTTATCTCATGATATTTTCTGATACATTGAGGTGCTATATAATTATAGGCCCTACACTTACTGGATTATGTCCAATTTATTCACTATAAGAGTCTACAAATATTTTCATACCATTCCCTAAGGAACCACTTACTGAATAAATACATGAATTTTCATATAATGAAAAATAATAAATATTAATACATAATCAACCAACATTAGTAGTCAATAATCTTAAGTAATATCAATAAAATCACACATGTGAATTAATGGGATAACATAACCCATATATAGAAAGAATGCGAATTCTAAAACATTACATTGACAACTTGGTAATAATCATATATACTGAAATTACAACATATATTGAACAAATAATTTTAAGAATGTAAAATGAATAAACATAATTCTATGTGTATGTAAAAAATATATAAAATATATAAATTTTGATATTCACCATATAGGGGCATGGGTATACATCTATCTCCATATTGGAATAACATGATCATAAGCTATATAGAGAAAGAATGTAGATGGATGTAAAAGAAAATAAATCAATAATTGAACAATATTCAACATAGGATTGATGGGGTATGATTTCGTATCCCTATAATACAATGATATGATACCATATAATGTATCCATAGAGAAAATTTAACCTATATTATTTGAAATATGTTTGAACAAAAATGATCACTCAAGGAAGGGAAATTGAGTATCCAAAAATCCGCACTACTGAGGAAATAACCAAATCACTATCCACATAAATAAGGAAATTTATTTTATAGTAAATACTATGAAATAAAAGGAGTATGAAAAAATAAACCTATTGGTTGTAAATAGACTATATGTTGTAAACATACAGAAAAATTTATCACATTTCATAATATTTGAGTTGTGACTAAGAAATCCCTTTGGGATTCAATAACATTTAAATAAAAATAATTTAAAAGAATGAGATTTTAATTGAACCTAAAATACAGTAATAAAAATATAATTCATGATATTATAACTCAAATAGGTAGTATATAGACCACATAAGTGAAATTATGTTCATAATACCAATCATGTATCAAAAAGTGGAATTTGGGATTAAAACCCCTTACAGTGTCCTAATATATTTCTTACTTGCACCAATCCTTAAAAATAATTATGTTAATTTCATCAAATACCTACCGAATAAAATAATTAATTACTATAACCATATATACACCTTATATATAATCATTTAGTATATATAATCTTGTTTTTACTAATTTTTAACAGCATACATAAATAATCTAAGATCACATTGAACTAGTTTTATAAAAGTAAAGTTGTTTTATATTATCTTTCCAATTACCATAAAAAATAAATCATATAAAATAATTTTAATAGTTTATCCAAGATATTTTTAGAGCTATATTTCATTTTCTGTATGTTTGGGTTATGAACCCTGGAGATGAAATCATTGATGATCATGTTTCGGTGATTCATAACAAATAAATAATGATTTCTTAATTAATGAGTTTAATGGTGATATTGAATTAACAGAACAAAAAAAAATTATTTAATAATTAATATATTATGATTCTAATAAATATATCCTTATATTTATCCATGACATAAATATACTATATTGATTTAATAGCTGGTTAAACATACCCAATCAGTCATCATTAACTAATAGATGATTATGAGATAGTTTAGATTTAATATTATTATCAATTAATGAAAGGGATATTATTTTATTATTATTATTGTTTTGATATATCGTTATTTAATGAATTATAAATTATAAATATAATATTATTTATATTAACCATTTTTTAGAAATAATAGATCATTTTCATTTTAGTTAGATCATATTAAATAATGAATTAATGATAACCATTCATTGATCATATCATAAATGGGTTATAATTTTATTCATTCAAGAACCATTATGAAAAAATAAATATCTTATTTTCTCATTAAAACATTCTATAGAACATCAATTAAGTGTGGTGAACAAAATGAATTTTGTTTCTCGTGGTGGCTGTAGTCCATATGTACGCACAAATGATGATTTTGGTTTTATTAATAGATGAGATAAAAGATTCAAAAGTGACAACACAATTAATATATTATAATTAATGTATATAATGGATTATAATATCATTATACTTTTACGTGTATAATAAAATTTTATGAATATAATAATGAATAAAATCTACATAACAGATAATACTAAGGTCTAATACTAGAATTTTCCGTGTAATTATCCTTGTAAATGAAGGAGTTATGCTAAATAATGGAAACAATAATATTTTTTAGGTGTGGGTGGGTTATAATAGGACACCATTTTGACTGTTTGAAATAAAAATTTTAAGGTATGTTGGGTCTTGAAATGATCTAGGGGTTACCATCTTATAAGTGAAGGGAAGAAGAGTTTTGGGAAATAAGTAACCTTTTTCAATAATGTGATGATACTATTAAATAACCAATGGATCAAAAATAATAATATTATATAGGTATGTGATTTTGGGTTGAATCACACCTCAGAAACTCACTTTAAGGAAAAAATCAGTGTTTTAAATATTTTTATTTTATCCATTTTTACTTTTTCACTTATATACGTTTACCTTGGTAATTAATTTATAACATTAATAATCAATTTTAATCAAAAAAATTTTAGAATCTCCATTTCACAAACATTGACCTGACTAAATTATAAATATTTTATCACAATATCAATTTAAAAAAAATTCACTAAAAATTTCATAATAAACAATCTAAATTGCGTAAATATTACTTTTGGAAAAATTACATTTTATGATTTAAATTTTATATATGATAAAATAAAATTTCTTTATAATATTAATTAATTATATTATTCTATTATAGAAAATATATATGATATGAGGATTTAAATTAAATACAAGGATGTATCTCATTTGAAAATACCTGATTGATTTAATGAGATATTTGATAATTGTATTTTATTAGAAATTTATTTTAATTTATTTCAAAAAAATAGACATATAATTTTTAACATTAAATAAAAAATTTAAATATAAAATTTTTTACCATAGATTCATATTTTTTCACCTAAATTAATAATTTTTATTAGTATAGATCATACTTGTATATGGATAAATTTATTTAAATTACAAATTTCATAAAAAATATTTTTTTTTATATTGACAAACATTTTTACAAAGAGATTAAAAAAATTGTATAAGATAATTATAATATGAGGAATTTTAAAATTAAGTTTAAATTTATAATTTCAATTTAAAAATTTTATATATTAAAATTTTTTAAAAAATATTAAAATATATTGAAAGCTTATTTTTATGTGATAATGAATATTGAAATATAAGCTCTTAATATTCTTAATCCATATCACATACAAGAAAATTGGTGTAAAAAATGTTACTATTAAATATAATTTATTATCAATTATATGTCTCTTGAAATAGAGATATTTAACACATAAAAGAAAATTTTCCAGAAAACAAATTCTAAAAAATAAATGATAGTTTTTTTTAATTTTTGGCATTCTAATTTAATTTAATTCTTATTAAAAGTATTATTTTTTTCATTATACATAAATTTCATAAATAAATTAATCATATTTTTCCCAACTATTTAATAGATCGGTTTTAAAATCTATACTTAAATATGTACATTTTTATATAATTATTATGAGTTCAATTAATATTGGTGTTCTATGTATAGTAAAATATTGAATATATTGACTTATTTAATGGAAATCATGTATTAAGATATTAGGGTGTTACATAATTATCATTTAATTAAATTATTTCTCCATAATTTTAATTATCACTCATTGAAAAATTTGGAAAGGTTACTTAGAATATATTCCTCATTCAGTAAATAACTTCTAATATGACATCTACCGCAATTTTTTAGGCTATATGAAGTTACGTTACTTTATTAAAAAACAATATCCATTTATTCAATCATATATCCGATTATTTATACAACTATATCATATATTCTCAATAATATTCTTTTACCAATACCATATGAATCTCTATATTAAAAACTACAATGAATATATATATTCCTCCATGAAATTGACAATATATTTAACCATAAAATTAAATTAACAACTAATTCCTAAGTTCACAGTTGAAAAATATTGTTATAATCCAATAAAAAATTATGAAAATCAATCAAAATATCATTAATTAATTTTAAATAGAAAGGCAAGGATTACAATATGACTTATTCAAAATTAAACAACCCTTTATTATCTCAACATCAAGTGTATATTAATCCTAAGAGTTATCCAAAACTCTAAAACTTATTCCTTTATAATTATCTATAAAATTATAAAAATGCAATAAAATCATTTCTCAATGTTATTGGTAAAATTTAAAATATTATATCATGCATGTAACGAAATACTAATAAAAAAATATCATTGGACTATTCACAAAATCCTCCAATACATTTATAATTTACAGAAATGTCATCATTATATATCACATAACTAATTAAAATATATAGATGTTTCAAGAATTAATTTTGTCTTTGACTTCAACATCTCAACCAAATGCAAGACTAGTAATCTCACATTTTCCATAATAATAGATATATGGTAGTATTATTAAAAATTTATATATTATCTCTTATTAGGTTACACAACTTAGTGTTATCTAGATACACAACTTTCTAAACGCAATCTTTAGGATAGTGTTTGAAACAAATAATAAATCATAAAATGGTTTTAAATAAAATCCTAGTAAATAATTAAATGAATATTCAAACTGAGTCATAATATTTCTTCTTTAATGAAATATTCATTTCATCCTTTGATACTTCCAATTTAATAAACTTTTCTCTATGTTAGGTTCTATTATATTTTTTAACCTAATATCCCAATGAATTTAAGATACAATCCATCCTAATGATTCATAAATATAATTTGATATACCAAATAATATCCCCAAGGAGTTTCACTCTAGTTTGTAGTCTTATGATCACTCGTCATATATCATTGCGATGATTGATTGAATACTCACCCAACCTTTTTAGGTTGATTACCCCAAGACACATCTAATAAAATGCTCTATCCCTATTCTAGTATCATTATTATTACAAAATTTATTGGAAAATAACATACTGAATACTTTACTGAAACTTTTATTTGTCATAATATAATTAGAAATATTCATATAATTTTCACTGAATTTATCTTATCCCAAAAAATAAATAAAATTTTCATTATCACCTTAGAATGAAATCATATACTAGATTAAAGGGATATATATACATTAGAAATCATGATCAATCATAACTTTTATAAAATTAAATTATCCTCAATAAAAATAATTGTCTCTAATTTTATGTAAACTGTTCCATTTTTAACCAATTGTGACATATCAAAATAGATCTCCTAGATCCCGTGATCCTAGACACATACATTATATAATTTCTTTAATATTAGTTGTTAAATCCAAAATATTATTATCCATAATTAAAAAATAGATAACGATTATTTTCATCTCTTATATCTCAAAAAACTTTTTATGGTCTAGTTTTATAGATAATTAAGTCACATCATAAACCAATAAATACTATGTTATCTATATCAAGTAAATTTTTTTAATTATATGTGAACAAAATAATATATAATGAGTCATCATTATATCCCATAGAATATATATCATGTGATATCCTTATAAACATTTCATGTGTATTAAAATACTCCATAACTTGGATAAATGAAAACAAAATAAGGGGTGGGCTGAAATGATGGGTAAGGTGAAATATACAGCTGATGATATCATAAAATAAATAGAGAGTAAATATTATGTTAGTAATAAGTTACCAATATAAATTCATTATCAAATTAGAACTAATAACATAATCTATCATTGAAAACAAATGAAATAATGGATATCAAAAATACTGATCTCATATAGATGGAATTCGTAATGATAGACATCAAGAACCTACTATAAAGGCCTTGTAACATGACCCAATCTTTTTTTGGGAAGTGGAATACCTAAAAACCCAAAATATAATTTTTCCATGAATCATGTCAATTCATTAACATGAAATATAATTTTTATCACCACCCATCAATTGATTAAGTACAATTCATTCACCAGATAAGTGAACAAGACTTTTCATACTATTTCTTTAGGATCCTCTTACTGAATTGAAACAAAACTATCTATATAATAACTAAGATTAAACATCAATTTATAATAAAGGTTTAATAGTATAAAATAACCACCAATAATATTCATACATTTCAACATGTTAAAAAAAAATTCATATAATCCATCTAATTATAAAAGGCCAATCATCAATCAATATATAGTCAATTTGCCAATAATAATAACTATTGGAATAACAACATACTGAGAACCAACAACATTCAATATGAAAATAAAAAACTATTTCACCTTTGAAAAAATAAAATATAAATTATGTAATTTTTTATGTTGAAAACATATACATTAATGAGTATTTATCTTATTCAATTATGGGAGAAGATGATCGTATGCCGTCTAGAAAATTATGGATTATTACTGTAAAATAATATGACCTAAGAAGTGAGGAATCATCATTAAAGGATTTATGTTGTTGGAATTAATATACCTATAAAATTAAGAGATAACACCAGATACTGAAATTAAATAGAATAACAAACAAAAATTATATTACATAAGTTCAAATAATGATGATTACTCAGTGAAGAAATATTGATTACCAAAAATCCTTACTACTGAAGAAACAAATAAATCCATAGAATATTGAATAAGGGAAAATTATTTATCTTGAAAAAACCATTAATAAAATTATTATGATAAAAATAAATTGTTTTTTTATTAAATACATCATATAAATGAAATATTTTTCACATTATATATTATGTATCAAAGGAACAGAAATGAGATGACAAAAATTCTTGATGATTGAGTAACACTTTAATCAAAACACGAGGAAATCTTTTTCTTTTAATTTGACCTAAAAGATCAATATTATATTTCTGAATCATAAACATTAACCTATCTTGTGTCTTGAACACCCATTTTCCTAGTACCATAAGCTTTTACATGAGCACTTTAAATAATTTTTCTACAAAATAGTCAAATTAAATCAGACTTTGGTAACCATATTTGTTTGGGTACAACAATATTATTGACTACAGCTTTAGGAACCCACATTTTCCTCATAGTTTTCATTTTATAATTATATAATGTACTTAAAAAATAAAATATATTTGTTCTAGAATAGCATGAAACAATAGAGAGTGTATCATAATTTGAACTAGCGAAATGTTTTTTTGAACTAGGGGTAAAGCTGTATGTTCTTGATTTAGAAACCAAATTGGTTTTTCCAAAATTTATTTTACCAGGTTGACAGCCAACACTAGTATTATATTTAGGATAAATCTTATTAAATAACATTTTCACAAAGGTATCTTTACAATTTGTAAACCTTTCAAGGTTGTTTTCAATTTCTCATTATATATCATTAGTTCATTTTTTTCCATGTGTAATTGAACATTTTTATCTCATTCTTTAGTAGACATATTTTCATAATCACTTTCATCTCCAGAATAATAGGAATTGTGTAAAATTGATTCTAGTGTTACCTCAGATGTGTTTTTTATAAAACACATAATGCCTTTGTTATCCTATTCATCATGTGAGGATTCTAAGTCACACGAACTGTCCTCAAGATCACTCCACCTTTCTTTCATTTCAATTTTATATTTCAGATGTTTTTCCTCATAATTCATTTTATACATGATCTTCGGATTGTCAACCTCTACATGTCCCTTTCTCTTACATTCATATCATACTATATCATAAAAAATGTCACTTCTTTTCCAATCATTTTCCAAATTCCCTTTTGATCATATCTTACTTTGTAGATAGTATTTCTGAAAAATTTATTCTTCATGTTAATTTTCCTAAAAAGTTTGTCTAAATGAGCGATATCTTCATCACTATCAGGTGATGATTTTTCACAGCTGAAAGTTCCTATAAAGACTTCCAATTTTCCATTTTTTATTTATTTAGAGGTGGTGGTCTTGAATGCAACAGGTTTTCGTTTGGGTTTATCCCCCTCTTAAATGTTGACTTTCAACTACTCATCATATATCATTAGTTACCCAATGAGTTCTTTGATAGGTAATTTCTAATGTCACATGACTATCTAATAGAGATAGAGATTCCCCTCAATCTATCAGGTAGGAATTTGAGAATCATTATTATTTGTTCTTGGGCAGTAACATCTCTTCCATGAGAAATCATTGTGTTGAAAATTTTGTTGATCCTGAGATACATATCAGAAATAGTCTCATCATGTTTCATTTTAAAGTTTTCATATTTAATAGTATAAGTATTAAGTCTCATTTATTTCACACTAGAAGTCCCTTCCTGTGAAACAGACAAAGTATCTAAAATGTCAAGGGCAGTTTTACATGCAGAAATTCTGTTAAATTCTTTATCTCCAAAATAGAAATATAAAGCATTCATGGATTTTAAATTTTTATTAAAGGAGTTCTTGGTTGGTTCATCCCATGTAATTTTGTTAGTATTAGAAATATTATACTCATTTATAATTGACGAACAAATTTCAAAACTCATGCTTTCTAAATTAATTTTAATTTTAATCATCTATTGGGCATAATTAGTATCATTAAAGAATTGGGGTCTTTTTGTTACAACCCCTTCCAGTATATTATTCTTAATCATGAACTAATTTTAATGTGCTAGAAATTTAGAATAATCTAAAATTTAAAGATCTTTAAAGTACAACTAAAATCACAATTGAATAGTTTAATCAACAGAGTCTTAAAAAACTCCTATGATACTAAATATTGGGAATAGTAGATTACTCAGGAAGGTGGTGAGTTTAGTATCTATAAAAATTTCAATTAAATATTTTTTTTCAAAATATCACACAATTAAATTGATTATAGCCTATTTAATCAAGGTAATATGGTAATCAATGTATAAATGTTCAAATAACATCTCAAAAGAATGATTAATTAACTATAATCTAAATATGAGTTATTGATATTACATTGGAAGCTATTCTAATAAAGAAAAACTATTTTAAATTCTTTTGAAGATTAACAATAAAAGTAAATCTATTGATTTCTTGAATTATATAGTAAAATAGAGAAAAAATAAATTATACATCATATTGAATAAAATAAGTTGTTCAGTCTCAAGATGACACCTAATCCACTCGACATGGTGATCACCTTCCACCAATAAGTTTATATTAATAAACTTGATCCACACCCTAGGTCGGGGTAAACAATCATGCAGAAGACTATTTAGGTCACACGACCTCTTCCACAGTTCATCATATCTATAAAGTAGTAGGTCACACAAGGACATATTCCACACTTATACATGGGAGTAAACAAATGACAAATGTTATTAGAAGGATGATCTCTTGTATCCTTCAGTTAAATGCATGAGATAGTGTGTGTATTTAATACAAAAACACACACTACTCAAAATCTAAAAACAATAAACACCAGATCAGAGATGATGAGAAAAGGTTACACGTTCTCTAGTTATTTTCAATGCATCTCTAGAATTATGGGATGAAGTAGATGCATGTATTGAGTCCTCTTTCCAGAAACAGAGTATTGAAAGTCTGGTCCAATGGATTCTAGTTACATCTAGTTTGTGTTCTTTGTGGAGTTAGTATTGTGAAGATGATTTCGCTCTAATCTGTCGTATTCTAGCTTATTTATTCTAGAATACTTGGTGTGTTATTAAGATGTATCTTGGTGCATGTATTTTTCCACTTTTCAAGAATTCTCGTGCTTCTTCTACACAATACTACTCATTTCTAGTTTCATGACCACAAATTTCATTCTATTCATGGAGTTCATGTGTTGGAGCTTACATGATGCATGTATCATGCACCTCGTACCCTGTACTATCAGGTGACATGTCACTAATGAAATATTAGTTATTTGAGGGAAATTAAAAGACTCACATATAACAGTTTGAAATTAAATTTAAAATGCCAAAACAGATTAATGAACAGTGTCATAGTCTATCAATAAATTTTGTCACATAGAGATAGTTTCCCCACAAAATAGTGTCATATTATTTTCCTTTGAGTGATGAGACTGTCATGATGGAATAGTTTTTTTAAGATCATGTACTGGTAGCACAAATTTTGTGTTACAATCATGGTTTCTGGTGCATTTCCAAACAGCAAAAGGTGTCTCAGTATTGGTAGCAAGGAACCAATGTCTGGGTCATGGATTTGGATTGCAGTGTTGGGTCACAGTGTCTGGGTCGCGGTGTCGGGGTCATGATGTATGGGTTATAGTGTCTGGGTCACAGTATCTAGGTTACAGTGTTTGGGTTATAGTGGTTGGGTCATGGTGTCTGGGTAATGGTGCCTCCGTCACTATGTCTTGGTCACAATGTCTTGGTCTATTTCCAGAAAACCAAAATTTGTTGTAGACTTATGTTTTCTCATATTTATCTAATTATAAGTATATAGACATAAGAATTAATATTCAACTAATGAAATAGATATATTCATTCAAAAAATAAATCATTATAGACAAAAGATTAATATAGTTTACAATAATCAGTAATGATTTATAGGAATTAAGATATTCATATTATTTATTTGAAGCATAAAGAAACCAAGAATATCTACACATGATATGAGATAGAGTAAACCGGAAAAACAAATTATGATAATTAAAACATGATTAAAACATGAATATTATAACACCACCAAATCCTGCTCAAGCACCTCGGTATATGTTTGAATGCATAGAGGGGTAACAATGGCTTAGAAGTCCATACACAGACCATACACAAAGGATAGTGCCCTAAAGTACTTGTATATATTTAGACCATCGATTACATGGGAATGTTAGTGAACCTCAATGAATAATCTTCCATGGTCCTGAATCCCTGTTATAGCATGTGGGAACTCATCTTTGAAGAGATGTTTGATCCCTATCGATGAAAGAGTCACCTCAATGTGATTCTGGATAGCCAAACTCCACCATTACCCAACTGAGCTATGTAGAAGGATCACTATGAAGTCCACCATATAAACCGGTGGTTTCCTAACTAGATTAAAAACAAGGGTCACTTCCTCAACTAGTTATTAGATGCATGGTGTTTGGGCTCACCTCAAATGTCGAGGGTTCTCTGTCTCTAAAACTCATGAAGCATTCTCAGCATGCACTTCTCATCTACTATTATTGTGGGTACCATGTAATGATCCATACGTGGATATGTGACTGGTACACCACCTAGTGGTGACATCTCGGAATTGATCCTTATATTGAAGCCTCTTAACTATGGTGGTCATCCATATGATCATACAACTGAATAACAGCGAGTATAAATCACAAAGGAATCCTAAAAGAAACAACACGTACCATGATCAATGAGTATATTTAGATAGATAACTCATGAAGGACATGGAAACAAGAAATTATTCTTTATAATTCACGTATCATTATTTTCTCTACAACCACTATTCTCTTCAACTGATTTGAAATGACATTATCAGGGTCATGGTGAATGGATATATTGGATACCCACACAAACACTGATGTCCCTAGTTTAAATGTTGAACTCGAAACACTTAACACTATTTCCCCAAACTAATCTCCTAGAATCATGGTCATCAAGTAGAACCATCCATCTCAGATACCACTATGTCATGACCCATCCTAGTGGGGCCCATTCCATGACACCCCAATCCCACATCTAATAGGCTAGGGGTTGGTGACTAGAACTGAGTAGGAATATCACTAACATGGGAGGCATTGATAATGTTCATGCATTCACATACCCATCTCCAAGCCCAAAATATGCTGAAATGATAAAAACCAATATGTAAAAAATCCATCCATACCATAATATCCCACAAACAGATTATAATAGAAAGATTTAAAAATTAATATTGTGATAAATACAAGCCCACAAAAAAGAGTTTCTATCCACAAGTCCAAGTTATATGTATGAGGTACTAGGACTGCTGTCTATATCCAAAGGAACACACCTCGGTATATCCCACAAAGCACCTTCTAGTCGTTTTCCACCTAGAAATCCATTAAAAGTTTGATTATAATCCCATTATATGACAAGTGTGCGTAAACCCTGTGCGGGGGTGATTACAACGATACTATGTAGGACACCCAAAAACCACAAATCAATATAAAAAATGAATGATACAGTTGTCTTTACACATGTATATGTCTCCAACACATGTTACCAGAATATCTAGATATAATAAAACATGACATAAATCCTATAGGTAAGTAAAAACAATTGTATACCATCACTATGAATTTACATTGAAGATTCCACGAAGAACTCATATAAGATAAAAAACTCTTATGTTCAAAAGCACTGATGATGTCTGTCCATATGGTACTGCTAATCGGGTCCCACCATGCGAGAGAAACACTAATAAATATAAAAAGTGGTACAATAGAATATATGAGAATCGCCACAAAGGCCATGGGGTGATACTAACAACTCAAATCTAGATTAAATCACCATGTAGAGAATTAGCACCTATATAGTGTTAGTCACATCGAAACTGAGACCCTCCCAAGGCATGAATAATGAATAGAGGATCCTAATTTGGGCCTCTCAGGGGATTTTGCAATTATATCTAGGAAGTCCTACTGAAGTGATCACAGTACTATGAGTAGGAAATTATTTGTACCAAAATTTAGGAAAATGATAATAGAAAGAACCCCAAAAATACATGTCCATGATTGATCAGACAAGAGAATTAGGCCATGTAGAAAAGGGTAAACAATGTGTATTAGGGTCAAATGTTGTTTTCCTAGATCATAGATTCCTTTCATGTAAAATAGACTTAGTCTTTAGAACATGTTATATATAATGAGTTACATGTCATTTTCTATAATCTAGGGTCAACCTTTGCACTATGGCTATGTTCTAGTACACAGTGTTATCCCGTGTATTCCTTCCCATGTACCATTATATAGAGTATACCATGTACTCAGTCTAGGCCATGCCCTATGGTGGATAAAACATCATGTAGGCAGCCCGAGTACTTCACCATGTGCCCATGTACATCCTAGAGTACACGCTGAGTGGTCTGGAAATGAACACATATCCTGTAGATGGACTTACACGCCTTGTGTTCTGGACTTTCTAGAACATCACGTTCTTCCTCTACACACCACGACCAATCTCCCATATATTGTTTTTGTGGTCTGTTCAACTTGAAACTCAATATCGATTCTTTTTTCACCACCTTAACACTGAATAGATTTTTTTTAAGCCATAAATTGGCTCAGAAATCTATTTTTATCTGTTCTAATGCTAACAACCCAATGAACGATTTCCCACAAATCAATTCAATTCATCCATTAATGTCACCACCACAACTCTCTTAGGTCTTATAGATGATGGATCATCAATTTTGGATTGTAACTCCCTGAAACAAATGAAAAACGATCTTTTACTCAAAAAATAATTTAAGAATGGAGAATATGTAGAATAATTTGCGAGAGAAAACACACAAGGAACAAATACAGGAAATGAATCTATATCGTTATTCTTTATAATATTGATCCATTCCTGTATGAATTATCAACTGTAAAAACATAAGTCACTATAATGAATCCTCATAAACCATACCCTAACGAATGATCAAACCACATATCATTAATTTCATTGGTAGGTCTACATTTATTATTGAATTCCAGAATGGGGAAGGAAATCTAAAATAATGCATCCTACCTAGGAATTGGATCACTTGATGATGAAGATGGATTTCCACAGGAATGATCCTTCAAGAATGACATTCGTTGATCTTCGATCCATTGTTCTCTTGTCTCCCATCGAGATAAATCTTCATGGTTTCCTCTTTAGAGCCACCAAAGAATTTCATCGTTATGAGAATAACCCTAGATCCATACTTAAAAGATTATTTAAAATAAAAACCATCATTGTGTCACCATGTTAACATAATTTAAGTAATATAAATATGTCATTGGAAAGAAATTCATGATGACAATATGTATCATATTACATGGAATTGGAAATTTTATAATGAATTATGAAGAATATCATTAAATTTCCTTTAACTATATAAATTTATATAATATAATCATATCATAATTAGTATGACATGGGTGAATCATATACTATGATTTATTTATAGAGTTAAATATTAAATTTAATCATTCAAAACATATTCTATGTAAACTATAATTAATATATACATTTCATAAAATTAAATGTATTGGAGAACCATTGAATACATTTATATGAAAAATGCATTAATGACTGTACATATGTTAAAAATATTACTTTTAAATAGATTTTCTCAAACATTTCAAAACATTCAATTAAATTAATTATATATCAAAGAGGGACCTTTAGTCCTATATATAGGATAAAGTTGATTAAAAATGTATCCATGTTTCTTATAGATTCTCCCTTTAAAATAATTTCTTGTTTCCTTCTTCCTTTTTCACCAGAAGTACTAGGATATCATGGTTTAAATAATAATTTCCCTCAACATCGGGTGATTCAAGTATACCCACCCAAAAAACACAAAGGATATTTTTCATTTGGCAAATTTTTATGGATTATAATAAAATAAATGGTTGTATATAATAGTGTTGTCCATTTTTGTTTTATGGCACACATATTTTTATTCATTTTGGTTTATTTATGGTTTATGTTTCATTTTATGATGATCTTGGGTTATTTGGTTTCAAATAATATTTTTATTTTTTTAATACTCATTACTCAACCCATAAAAACATATTATAAAGTGTAATGATATATATTCTAAATGATTCTTTTCATGGATGACCTATAATCAATAATGATTAAATTACTTTTGAAAATATTATTATTTTTAATTAAGTACATTGACATTGATATGTATAATAATAATATAAAGAAATGTAGGGAAATAATTTAGAGAAGATATGTGATCTATTATGATTTATGTTGATTGATAATACATTATTATATTGTTATTATATATTATCATTGACATCTAATCAAATAACAATCCTTTTATATTAAATTTACATGAATTATTGTTCAAAATATTTCTATATTGTACTTATATTCATTAAATTTTTTCAAAATGTTATAAAACCCCATTTAATGAATCTATTTTTTATTTAACATACCATTATGTATAAATAAATAAGTATTATGGTTAATTAATTTTCTAACTATTCTATAGAAATGTGAAAAATTCTTGTACAATGTGTTATTTTTACCAGATATTGGTATTGAATCATCCATATTACATCAGGTTTAAAAATAAATTTTTAATGATATAAAATTTATTATACATATACATTAATTTGGGAGAAATTATTCAATAATATAAACCTCTTGATCATTTTTTTTATCTCCTATCACATTGATATTTTATTTAGCGCATTATTTCATTGATGTTATTATCAATTATATGTGTTTTCATTACCTTATAAATTATTACATAACATGTGTTTTACCATGTTTAATTTATTTATAAATTTTTAAGTATGTATATTTTTATATATTATTCATGAGGTTTTTCTTTCTAATATACAATTTTTTAATATTAATCTGTATATGTTTATCATTAATCTTTGAGATTTTATTCTAAATATATATAAACATTATTGGTCATTATATATTAAATATTCTCTTTATCTATGACATAGTTTTTATAAATGGTAGTATTTTCTTAAAAATATATAGAAAGTGGGGTTTTAAAATTATATTTTCTTGTAGGATTCTAATATTTTATAATCATTAAATTTTAGGTTTTTACTAACGTTATTTTCTATATTTAATATTTTTCATTGTTTAAAATTTTTTACTAAAGATTTTTTTCTGGAGGATTTTTGATGAATTTTATATTCTCACATAACACCATAATAAATTGTATAATATATAATGTACATATTTCGTAAACATTAGGTACTCAATAACTAAAATTATATATTTGCATTCAATTAATTTTTTATATAGAAGATATATATTCACATTCCAATAATAACTACAATTAATATAATAGTATTTTATTTTTAAATGTATCAAATAAAACATATAGAGAGAACTGGTCTGATGAAATCATTAGTTTTTATTCTATTTAAATACCAATACTTCTTAATTATTTTGGATTTCTATTACTAGTAATACTACATGAAAACATTTCTAATATATATTTTCATATCTAGCTAGCTTTTTGTTTTAATGTCATATTATACAAAGATTATGGTATTTTTATCATACAATCAGAAGAAGCTTTTTATGTTTCATTTAAATGAACATGTATGAAATATATTAATATTTTATATTGGTCATTATGTAATTAAAAAAAATTATTTTAGTTAAAATACAATCATATTTTTAATATCCATGTTATGACATATAATATGGACATAAAAAATGAACATGTTGATATGGCCACTCCCTTAAAATTTTATTCTAAATATGATCATAATTTATTCAAACATATATAATCAAAAAAATAGATTTATATATATGGAAATAAGGATAAATATAATGATTAATCATTAAATACTTCTTCTTCTTCTGTAGAATTGATTTATTATATTTTATAGAAAAACACAGCAACATAAATTTCTTCAAAGACTCCAAATTATATCTTAAATAATGGAGATAATATATTGATTAGTGGTAGTTTTCTAAATTTTAAAATTATATAATATTATTAAAAAATCATATAAAGGACCATTATTGAATTGTATTAACTAATAAAATATCTACTTCAGATGATTCTAATATATAGAAGGAAATCTACAACTCAACAATATATATTTATTTAAATGATAAAAACTAAAATGAAGAAATTCACAAGCTATGAGAGATGTATCCACAGTATTTTCATTTGAAGATAAAAATTAATTCCCACATACACAAGATTTAGAATTATAGATTAAGATCTTGATTGAAATGAACATAAACATTGGGATGATATATATTTGTAATATAAACACATCAACAACATCACTACCAATCAAATCTAAAAAAATGATTCTTTCTATTAGGAAACTAATTATAAAAAATATATATACCATTGAAGATATTAAAATTTAATTTTTTTTTAAATTAAAATTTTAAAACCCGAATGAAAACCATAGCTACATGTAAATTTTTAAGAGATATTTATATGTAAAATTGTTGAATTTTAAATATGATTTGTAATTGGTTGTGTTTTGTTAAATAGTGAGGTCCCCACTTTACCAAAAAGTGTGTTTTAAAAAAACAAACAATGGTATTAGAGAGAGATATATGAAGTGGGGAACTCTTTTAAATTTATAATCTTTCAAAATTAAGATATAGAATACGTTTTCATTAATATTATGGAAAAATATTGTACTAATATAATATCAAATCGATTAAAAATAAAATTGTGTAATATTAATTATCAACTGGTGTACATACATTAGATTGTCTTATAATGATGAATACACGATTCTCAGAAAAGTATGTAAAATTTCATCCTATCACATGTTAAAATTTAATCATAATTGATTCAATAAAGTATTGATTCTAAACGATTTTTTTAATATATCCCCAAAAAAATATAAGATTTGGATACCAAAATATAACATTCTAATGCATTTTTAAGGAAGGAATCTCAAGTAAGAATTAAAAATCCTAAATGAATATATATCATTGATTGTGTGAATTTTTATGATATAATAATACCAAAACTCTAGTTATCGTACATAATAAATATACATATATTTATATGGTAATAATAACATTTTTTATTAGTGAATCACTTATAATAGTAGTTATTTATATATATATTGACTAGATAAATAATATTCAATAAATAGTGTTCCATCATACTAATGACAAAAAAACATATTTTTATCACTCTATAATTTTAATCATGATTTAATTTAAAATATATTTATATATATTATTTTATATATAAAACACATTTGGATACTATTTTCATTTAAGAATTTATGATTGAAATTTACTTCATGATTAATTGAAATTAGAAATTTATGATTAAATCTTATGTGATGCTTCATAATATAATAATTTTACTTATTCAAAAACGTCATTTGATTGTCATATTTTAGAATATATAGGAAGTTTAAATCATTCATTTGAAACTACACTTTGAGAGAATCAATCTATATATTTTTCTCTCCCTTTCCCTCTCTAATGTATAATTTTCAAAGATGATATTTTAGATAGATATAGAATTTATGATATTTACTTTATTCATTATAATGATTCTCAATAACTCTTATGGATTTTCTTGGATATGTTATGATAAAAAATTATGAATCTCAATTTTCTCAAGTATAAAAACGTTATTTCATTGACGCAACCATAATAAAAAATTGTAGAGTGTGATAATTTTTCGTTGGTTATTATTCTTTATCGTTTTTTATAATCCAGTTTCCCTGAAATTGAGGTAGATTTAAAAATAAATTCAGATCGATTATTTATATACCTTCCATTCCCTTCATAAATCACGAATGCTGTGTATTTATTTTTAATAATATATTTTTAGTCTTTTTTTCTTAAATAATAGTATATAAAATTCATTTTACTGATTTTTACATGGAATTTTATTTGAAATCTGTATAATTAAAATCATCGTACAGACTACCCCCACTCTAAAATTCAATTTTACTAGCTAATTTTCATACCATCAATATATTTTGTTACCCCAAAAAAATGAAATCATTTTAAAAAATTGGATAATTGGAAGGACCATACTAAATAATCACTAAATTACTTCAA
The DNA here is from genome assembly GCA_963277665.1 of Viscum album. Taxonomy (NCBI): domain Eukaryota; kingdom Viridiplantae; phylum Streptophyta; class Magnoliopsida; order Santalales; family Viscaceae; genus Viscum; species Viscum album. The sequence goes on along the minus strand of OY728164.1, from coordinate 1,401,921,560 downwards.
TATTTATTGGGAGATACAAAAATATCATTGCATAATGGAAATATTGTTCGAATATAATATTTATAGATATAAAATTATAATTACCATATATTATATCATTTAGTAATAGTGTGAGAAGCATGAGATGAAGAATAAATATTTCTCATAGTCTACAGTATTTAGTGAGATATACCCTTAAATCAATTTTGATGTTATTTTATTTTATTCATAATTAGTTATTTTATAATTATACATGTTTAATACCTTCTCTTTGTAATTATTTTACAAACCACAAATATAATGAATAAAATAAGTCCTAGAGAAATAGACTAGTTTCTATTGATATTTCATATAAAATAATTATAGGGAGAATTAATTGGAACATTCAATCTATAATAAAAATCTATCCTTCCTCTAAAATGGTTTAATATATATTTGGTAATATATCCTCCAACAATTGTCGATGAAAATAAAACGAGGTTATGGGTATGTATGTGATATTCCATTATTAACAGTTTCTTTTGTCTCCTTAATTTATTTGGTGGGTATATATGCTATATTCCAATCTCACTGATGTTTACCGATTTCACTTTGTCTATCCTATTATAAATAGAATAGCTTTATTATACACAATCCAAGTATATTATAATGTCCCTTATAGTGTGTTTGAACCGTGTTGATGAAGTGATTCATTATCCTGATAGTGTGATATTTTTTGTGATGGAGAAGGGATAAGATCATGGGTTTTAATATTTTTTCTTGTATTTGTATTTTTCTATAGTGGTCTATTACATTAATGTTATGTTGGATATCATGGATTCCATGTTTATTTAATCAACAAATTTGAAGAAATTAATGTGTGGTAGTACATTATTAATTGTTTGATGGAAGTTTATTCTTCTTATTAGGGGTTATTTCTATTTTTTATGGTATTTTCAATAATGGTATTCACTCTGAAATTTTTTAAACCTGTCTAGTTTCTATGTATGTTGAATTTTTCCGAGGAAGGTTTGTGGTTTGTGGTTTTTTAGACTAGAGATGGTACCATGGTCATAAGAATTATGCTTATTAGATATTTGTTCCTATTTAATATGATGTTTTTTATTGTGGATGTTGTTTTAGATGTTATTGGTGTTTCTGATAGTTTGGAATGGTTTGATGGTAAGATTTTTGGAATTTCATGTTTTTTTATTAGGTTCACCACCGTTGGTGTTCTGGTTCAATAACAACAGATGTAGTCATGATGTGGGTGTAGACTCTAAGTTGAAGTGGTGTATCTTCTAGTTTTTTAATATTGAATTTTAAATCTTTTTTTTGGGTATAATTTGGTTTTTTATATTGGTAGTCTATTTAGGTTATCACTTTATCCATGAAATTTATTATTACAAAATTATCAAAAAAAATAATATTCGATGAATTTATGGGGGGAGAAAAATTGTTTTTTTGATAATAATATCTTTGTATTCCTATCGTTTATTCATCCTAAACTCTATATATATCTTGATTAGGTTATAGATCCTTCTATAAATTTTCATAAAAAACAAATATGTTTTAGGGATAAACACATTTATAGGATATGAATAAAAGTTTAATTTTCTTATAGATTATTCTTCTAAAATACCTCTAGTAATCTACATCATTTTTACTTTATAATTTATACTATATTATTTGTTCCATTTTTAGTATATTTTATTTCAATTCACATTTCAATGTTGAATTACATTTTATATTTGAAAAAATCCATGTATATACAACGTATTCATTTTTTGGATTTATATGTTAAAAAAATTTTAAATTCATTATTTACCATCCTCTTAACATCACATAGAAAAAACATATTATTAAATTAAACAACAATATTTTTCCATATACTTTCATATTAGTGAGAAATGTTCTACATAAAATTACCTTATTGAATGATATCTTGAAGATATTTATTATAATTGAACAGTCGTTTTAAATTGTACCAAGTAAAAGTATTGGTGAGTCAAAATCAAGAATTATATTATCACCACTATAGTTAATATCAATAATTGTTTACATAGACAATAATACAATTAAGAAATGGATCATAAATGTATTACTACAATGGCGAATGTTTTGTTTTATTGAATACTAAAAGGAATAAAATTAATTATATTTTAAAATGAATTAAAATTTATTTAGATTTAAATCTATTTTTTAAGTTTCTAATAAGTATGGAATAAGTAAGATGACACACATATTAAAACATCAAATGTTATGGAACTAATAATTGAAATGCATAGAGATATATAATTTTCTACATAGAACTCTAGTTACATAGATGTATTAAAGGATATCTTAGACAAAAAATTTGTAGGAAAACATGAATAATTGTAACACCCCAAGATTTCATAGTGTGTTATTTCTTCAAAATAATTCAATAACATGCACTACATGCAACACCGAGTTCAATCGCACCATGACTTACCAAACAAGCCATTAAAAAGAGGTTATGAATAGTATTAACAAAATTTCAAACTAATAAAACCTTATAATTATAGAATCCATATTATGAGTTTCTTAGACATAATGCAAGAACAAATTCATTTTCAGTATTGCACTTTTATCAAATTTTAATAGTGAACAATTTTTAAATACAATATTATAAACTTTTTGACTAAATGGGGACAAAAAAAATTTAAAATAAAACATCTCAAGCTTCTAGTGTACGCTTTCCTTTGAACAATACAGTAGTGTGTGTTGTACGTAACTTCGAGTTTTAACACACACCACAACCGATCAAACTAGCCGTTATGAATAGTAATAACTACTTTCGAAATTTTATCTCTCAAAATGGAATTCATTTTTGGATTCTGAATATCTAATTTATCCTAGGGTGAAATTTTGGAAATTTTCGGATAACTTTAATATTTTGATGAATATTGAAAATTACTAAATTTTAATTAAAAACATCTTTTTTAATCAAAATAATTAATAGTGATGAATTTAGAATTTTAGTGGTTTTAATGTATATTTATAATATATTTTTATGATTTAATATAATGTTGTTCATTGGACATAATTTTATAATTAAACCGGACATAAACAAGTGTCAATCTTTTGATAGTTATTATCTCTTAAAAACACGCTTTTTGTTTTAACAACGGGAAATAATAGTAAATTAATTTTTGCCACTTCTGTGTTTTGAATTTGGAAAAATTGATTCCATATTTGGAATCAGGAATTTAATATTGTTTAAAAAGGCAACTTTTATTTTTAGACATTTTGAATAATTACTGCGGTAAATATTTTATTTACCATGGTTAAGGGTAAATCTGATATATAAGTTTTAAAAAATAATATATTAATAATAATAATTAACCTAAAACGTGTCCTACCCTTACTGGTTGATACATGTTCGTCTATAGGCATATTTGGGTCAATTTTGGGACCCCATGGATCCACTTGTAGGTGATAGGGACACTTTATTTTAATTATGTTAAAATCAGTATAAAAATGACATAAACATATATCTTTTAGGAAAACAATTTTTACATAAGGTTATATATGTTGGATTTTTGACTATAAATATTAATTAAAAATATAATAATATTTCCTACATAATGATATTTTATTTATAATTTTTATACTTTAGATATGTTAATTTATTTATGACACAATGATGATACAGTAATAACCGTAATAGTGACAAATTAAAATAATTGATATTATAAATACCCAAATAAATATAATTTGAGACTTTTAATGAAGTTAAATGATTTTATTGGATAACATTACATATTAGGGTTGATTTAATTTACGTTTTTTGAAGTAATAATTCTGTTATGAGTTTCACAAAAATCAACTATTGAATAGTGTCAAAATTGACATAAAAGTGATTTTAAAACAAATATTATATTATTTATTGATATTAAATTTATATAAATCTAAGGTTTGGCAAAGAGACTTATATCATGATTGGTGTATCATTAAGGGACCACTTGGGGGTCTCTTGGACGTGTATGATATGTTTATTAACCATATAATATAAAAATACAAAGAGACATTATAAAAGTGAAACTAATTAACTTAGAGTTAATACTTAATGATAAGGTTAATATAAGTACCCAAACCTGTCTAAATTCTATTGGATGAGTGGTTTTCGACCCATACCCGTATTAAAATTTAAATAATCCACTTTTGAGCCATTAGAAACCGAATATTAATTTATTATAAATTAACATTTCTAGCTTTTCCAAAGGTGCCCCTCACCCCTCTTATAAAAGGGAACTCTTCCTTATCATTTCTTCACACCATCAAAGCCTTTTGGTTCGTCCAAACTCTACCAAAGGACACTCCCAACGTACCTCAATACAACCTAGAGGCCTTAGTTTGATCAGAAATCCAACCTAAGGAGCTCTTTTGATCAGATCAAAAGGAAGAACCCGAAGAAGAGGTAATGATTTCACCACCTTTTTTCAAGTTTCATTCTTCTTCCACATCTTATTCTTTTGTTGTTACCATTCTAAAAAAATAACTCCATTATCATATATATAATGTGATTTTATTATAAATATGGTACAACCATATTCACTATTCTATCCATCCTTTGAATAACATGTCACCATACGTGCATACGTACGGCATACCATCTCCACGTCATGTTGTAATTGTTATTCAATAAATTATTATTTGGATGGGTATAAAAATGATGTGTAACTCATGAAAATAATAAATATAACATGATAAGGATTCTTTATATATGATATACCATCAAATTATATATTATTTTAATATCAAAAAATGATATTGTCTCTTGTGCATATGTACGGACTACCGTCTCCACGAACGCAATGAGATTCTTTCTCCATCATATCCATTCATGTATAATTATACTTTGATGATTTAAAAATGATGTTTAAGGAGTTGATATCATTCTGGAAATAAATAATATACAATCTATCCATTACAAACATTTCTTACATTACAAAACATATAAAAGAAAACGAGTAAGTAAACACCCGAAACGACGATAATTCTAAGATATTATTAATAAAGCAATGTTAAAAGATCATATATGATATCATATTAATGTATATGATTTTTTAATAATTTAATAACAATTATTTCACCATTATACATGAGTTTAACCTACCCCCAACCAATGAAAAGTATATGGTAAGGGTTTATTTCGCAATTTCTCCATTATCTAAGGTTGTTTATACGTAATAATCTACTGGGATCTCTTTATACCCTTGTATCACTTTTTATAAGTGGTTGATAAAGGAATATTTTTGTCGTTTTCCAAACAAGGTGCTTTTTAACCTTTTCGGAAAAATTATGTTAAGAATGTCTTTTTTAACTTATACGACAATTGCGGTTATTCTCTTCCATTATTACACCATTGAAGTTTCCCTTACACGCTTGTAAGGATATTTTAAAAATAAAGTTTTTCTTTTATAATTATGTGATTTTTAAATGATTTCAAAAAAGAGATATTTTTCTCAAATATATGAAAATCTAGTGAAAATGTATACGTATATAACTCAAGCTTAAAAATGTTTTCAGAAAACCTGACTCTCGAGTTTGGTAGACAGAAAGGGATTGGTAGTGGACCCATCATGGCCTGTAATAAGTCGATCAGTCTCAGAATTAGTTATTTTGTTTTTAGAATCATGCATAATGTTTTAATAAAAACACTGGTGTGTATTTTAGCATTTTTAAACATAAGTATCTTCTAAAAAAAATTGCATCGGTAGGTCTCATGAGCCAAATTAGTGTCTTGGCATAAGGCCTTGGAAAAATCTTATTTGTAGTCTTGGAACGAGGCCTTGGCTATGTGATTATGATATTCTGGCATTATGCATTCCATCATTATGAAAGTGGTTGTTGATATTTCATGTGATTATTCGATTAGTAGAATATCTATTGTGAATAAGTAAATGGAATTATTTCATTCTACTTTTGCCATACTATGATGAAGTTCAATTTTAAAAGGCTTTTGTTTTAGTTATACATTGCCTTAAATTTTTATGCTTATTTTGGAAAGTTTCCGCTATATTGTTATCCTTACTGGGCATTTGAGCTCACCCCTTTTCTATGTTTTATTTTTCCCAGGATGTGCAAGAAGTATGTTATGAATGACCGATAGGGATATTATCATGGGATAATAGTGTCAACTATGGAGACATTATGTTGTTGTAGTAGTTATTCACTTTATGATGTAATGTAAAACTTATGAATATATCTAGTGCTTCCAAGGCTACTAAACCAATCAGTCTTTCGAGATTTGATCTTTCTTGTGATCATGCCAATGTTATGTAATAATGCACCGACTCTATGTAACTGGGGTCGGGGCATTATAGTCGGCTCTGGCATAGATGTACCTAGGGGTAAAACCCAAAACACCGCTTTTAGCTAGACTGGAACAGGAACTGGTGCATGACAACGGGCCTTGCTGCACTCTTGGTTACGACACTCCCGGGAGATATGCTTAGGATAATCCTCATTTTCATTACAAACCATTATGAAGGGTTTATGAGTATATACTTCTCCAAGGAGACATTTTTATGATTGTGGATTATATCCATAAACTCTATGATTTATGTAATGTGTTTTAAAAGTTTGGGATTAGGTATTGTTATTCATAAACTAATCTAATGTATACCATTGTTTAGAAATGGCACCCAGTATAAGGAATGAGAACTCTAGCAATGCACTTGATACAAAGAGAAATAAGGATCATATATTTCATGGTCTTAAGCCAGAATTTATAAGAGATATATTCTCGCATGTATTATCATCATATGAAGAAATAATATCATATGTTGATAAGATAAGTAAAGATTTTACTGAGTCCTATGGCTTTTAAGGGAAGCAAGAGAAGAAAAGGATGGAAGAGAGAAATATAGATAAAGGGAAGAGGGAAAAGAAGAATTTTCCCATATGTGATAACTATGGAAGGAAACACCCTGGAACTTGCCTGAAAGGAATGGGAGTTTGTTATAAGTGTGGAGGAAAAGGGAAAAAAGTGAATTACTGGAAGGGTAAGAAAATGGTTTCAAATATACAATGCTTCATTTTCAAGGAGTTTGGACACTACGTGAACCTATGTCCCAGTAATCAGACTATGCTGAAAATGATGCTATTGGATAATAATAAAGTTATGATACTACCACAGACGAAAAGGAATGATTAGAGTTCTTATGTTGATAATTTTATTTGAGTGTTGTATCAACAATGTACTTGTTATAATAATTATGGAGTATATAAGGATTGTACTGCAGTACTATTTCATTAAGGACTTGAGATTGTGTGGAACAATGAAAAGTGACTCAATAGTAGGTTAAATTTTTGGGAAAAAATATTGTTGAGAGAAAGATAAACCACAATATGGTTCTGATACTGAAGTAGTGATTTTAGAATAATACAAGATTGTTTTGGATAAATTATATTGGATATTCTTGACTACCTTGAAACAGATTAATGAATTGTATATTCCATTATTGATGGGGTTTAAAACATTTTTGGATTGAAGGAGTATATCTATTATTCTATTAGGAATAAGGGATCATTAATGTAATTAATAAGGTTTTATGATAATTCATGATGTTGTAGTTTTTTAAAAGAATACATGATGAAGGTGATCACATGTTATTATGTGAAAAAAAGGATTTTCATTGTGTTTACCTTCCTTGTAAATTTTGGACTAAAGTATTTTGGATAGTTCTAGTTTGGATTATTTTGGATTGCCATAAAAGGGAAACCCGGAGGTCGGGCGGCAACCCGTCGCGTCCGGCAAGGCCACGAGACTTGAACCCACAACCGAAGGGCGACAAGGGTGTATCACCTACCACTGTCCTACGTGATTTACAGAATTAAATAATGTAGTTTTTTTAAAATAGATCTGGTAGATGAATTATAAATTCAATTTTTTTAACCCTATATGAATAGGATAAATAGAATATTTTTTACGTTCTATTATCTTTTAGTGTGAAAGATGAGTTTGTGGTTGCAATTAGTTAATGGATAGAACTCTACTTGTCAAGAATATATTTTTCTTCTTCTATTATTCTATGAAGAAATTAATTATTATACTTTATTTAAGGAAGCCTAAAACTAGAAATGTGTTATCCTAATACCCTATGATTTGTTGAACCGATTGTATTTCAAATCATCATAGATTGATTAATTTAAGGACCTCAATTTTACACATGTTTGTGACTGATGACCTCAATCACTACCTATAAATATTTATATTTTTCCTCCAATTATATGTCTCTAATTACCACCAATGTTCTTCCAATCGAGATCATAATTTGGTGGTGACCCTTTCATTTCTTTTTTCCTCATATTAAGACTAAATTTTATTAACCCAATTTTTTATGTGGGTTTTCCCACAAATATATTTTCTATTTTCAACCTTTTATTTTCGAAGAACAATTTCAAATTGTGAGGACGCAATTTATTGAAGGAGGGGAGAATGTAACACCCCAAGATTTCATAGTGTGTTATTTCTTAAAAATATTTCAATAACTTGCACTATAGGCAACACCGAGTTCAATCGCACCATGACTTACCAAACAAGCCATTCAAAAGAGGTTATGAATAGTATTAACTAAATTTTCAACTAATATATCCATATAATTTTAGAATCCATATTATGAGTTTTTTAGACATAATACAAGAACAAATTCATTTCCAGTATTGCACTTTTATCAACTTTTAATAGTGAACCCTTTTTAAATAAAATATTTTAGACTTTTTGACTAAATGGGGACATCAAAAATATAAAATGAAACATCCCAAACTTCCATGGTATGCTTTCCTTTGAATAATACAGTAGTGTGTGTTGTACGCAACTTCGAGTTTTAACACACACCACAACCGATCAAACAAGCCGTTATGAATAATAATACCTACTTTTTTGAAATTTTATCTCTCAAAATGGAATTCATTTTTGGATTCGGAATATCGAATTTAGCCTAGGGTGAAATTTTGGTACTTTTAGGATAACTTTAATATTTTGATGAATAGTGAAAATTACTAAATTTTAATGAAAAACAACTTTTTTAATCAAAATAATTAATAGTGATAAATTATGAATTTGAGTGGTTTTAAAGTATATTTAGAATATATTTTTACAATTTAATATAATGTTGGTCATTGGACATAATTTCACAATTAAACCGGACATAAACATGTGTCAATATTTTGATAGTTATTATCTCTTAAAAACACGCTTTTTGTTTTAACAACGGGAATTAATTTTAAATTAATTTATGCCACTTCTGTGTCTTGAATTTGGAAAAATGGATTCCATATTTGGAATCAGGATGTTCAAATTGTGTAAATAGGAAAGTTTTATTTTTAGATATTTTGAATATTTACCGCGGTAAATATTTTATTTACCATGGTTAAGGGTAAATCCGGTAAATAAGGGTTAAAAACATAATATTATAATAATACTAAATTACCCTAAAACGTGTCCTAACCTTATTTGTTGATACATGTTCCACCATAGGCATATTTGGGTCGATTTTGGGACCCCATTGATCCACTTGTAGGTGATAGAGACACTTTATTTTAATTAAGTTAAAATAAGTACAAAAATGACAAAAGCATATATCTTTTAGAAAACCAATTTTTACATAGGGTAATATATGTTTGATTTTGGACTATAAATATTCTTTAGAAAGATAAAAATATTTCCTACATAATGATATTTTATTTATAATTTTTATACATTAAATAATATAATTTATTTATGACACAATGATTATGCAGTAATAACCATAATAGTGAAAAAAGAAAATAATTGATATTATAAATACCCAAATAAATATAATTTGAAAGTTTTAATGAATTTAACTAATTTTATAGGATAATATTACATATTAGATTTGATATAATCTACTTTTTTCTAAGTAATAATTCTGTTATGAGTTTCAAAAAAATCAACTATTGAATAGTGTCAAAATTGACATAAAAGAGTTTTTAAAACAAATATTATAGTATTAATTGATATTAAATTCCTAAAAATCTATGTTTCGTCCAAGAGACTTATATAATGATATTTGCGTCATTACTGGTCCACTTGGGGGACTCTTGGATGTATATTGTAAGTTTATTAACCATATAATATAAAAATACAAAGCGGCATTGTAAATGTGAAACTAATTAACTTAGAGTTAATACTTAAATATAAGGTTAATATAAGTACGCAAACCTGTCTAAATTCTATTGGTTGAGTGGTTTTCGACCCATACCCACCTTAAAATTTAAATAATCTATTTTGGAGCCATTATAAACCGAATATGAATTTATTATAAATTAACATTTCCAGCTTTTCCAAAGGTGCCCCTCACTCATCTTATAAAAGGGCACTCCTCCTTCTCATTTCTTCACACCTTCAAAGTCTTATGGTTTGGAAAAAATCTGACCAAATACTCTCCTATCATCCCTCAATACAACCAAGAGGCCTTAGTTTGATCATAAATCTATCCTATGGAGCCCTTTTGATCAAATCAAAAAGAAGAACCCAAAGAAGAGGTAATGATTTCACCACCCTTTTTTCAAGTTCCATTCTTCTTCCACTTCTTCTTCTTTTGTTGTTACCATTCTAAAATAATAACTCCAGTATCATATATATAATGTGATTTTATTATAAATATGGTACAACCATATTCACTATTCTATCCATCCTTTGAATAACATGTCACCATACGAGCATACGTACGACTTACCGTCTCCACGTCCTGGTGTAATTGTTATTCAATAAATTATTATTTGGATGGGTATAATAATGTTGTGTAACTCATGTAAATAATAAATATAACATGATAAGGATTCTGTATATATGATATAACATCCAATTTTAATTTAATTTAATATCAAAAGAATGATATTGTCGCTCGTGCGTACGTACGGACTACCGTCTCCACGAATGCGATGAGATTCATTCTTCATCGTATCCATTAAAGTATAATTATCATTTGATGATTTAAAAATTATGTTTAAGGACTAGATATAATTCTGGATATGAATAATATACAACCTATATAGTACAAAAATGGCTTACATAACAAAACATATAAAAGAAAACGAGTAAGTAAATACCCGAAACGATGATAATTCTAAGATATTATTAACAACGAAATGTTAAAAGATCATATACGATATCATATTTATGTATATGATTATTGAATAATTTAAAAACAATTATTTCACTATTATATATGAGTTTAACCTACCCCCAACCAAGGAAAAGTATAAGGTAAGGGTTTATTTCGCAATCTCTCCATTATCCAAGGTTGTTTATACGTAATAATCTACTGGGATCTCTTTATCATCCACATCCATATTTCTTAAAAATGTATTCCAAAAATTTTTTACTATTTACAAGAATATGGGTTAATGTCGTTTATACCCTTGTTTCACATTTTATAAGTGGTTTATAAAGAAATCATTTAGTCGTTTTCCAAACAAGGTTCTTTTTAACCTTTTCAGAAAAATTAAGTTAACAATGTCTTTTTTAACTTATACGACAGGTGCAGTTATTCTCTTCCATTATTATACCATTGAAGCTTCCCTTACATGCTTGTAAGTATATTTTCAAAATAATGTTTTTCTTCTACAATTATGTGATTTTTAAATTATTTCAAAAAAGATATATTTCTCTCAAATATATGAAAATACAGTGAAAATGTATACGTATTTAATGCAAGCATAAAAATGTTTTCAGAAAACATGACTCTCGAGTCAGGTAGACAGGAAGGGATTGGGAGTGGACCCATCATGGCTTGTAATTAGTCGAGCAGTCTCAGAATTAGTTATTTTGTTTTCAGAAGCTTTCAAATTGTTTTCAGAAAAACACTGGAGTGTATTTTATCATTTTTAAACGTAAGTATCTTCTAAAAAAAATCCATCGGTAGGTCTCATGAGACAAACTAGTGTCTTGGCACAAGGCCTTGGTAAAATCTTATTTGTAGTCTTGGCACGAGGCCTTTGCTACGTGGTTATGATAGTCTGGCATTATGCATTCCATCATTATGAAAGTGGTTATTGATATTTCATGTGATTTTTCAATTAGTAGAATATCTATGTGAATAAGTAAATGGAATTATTTCATTTTACTTTTGCCATACTATGTTGAAGTTCATGTATAAAAGGATTTTGTTTTAGTTATACAATGCCTTAAATGTTTATGCTTATTTTGGAACGTTTCTGCTATATTTTTATCCTTACTGGGCATTTGAGCTCACCCCTTTTCTATGTTTTATTTTTCCCAGGATGTGAAGAAGTATGTTATGAATGACCTGCAGGGTTATTATGAAGGGATAATAGTGTGGACTATAGAGACATTATGTTTTTGTAGTAGTTTTTCACTTTATGATGTAATGTAAAACTTTTGAATATATCTAGTGCTTCCAAGGCTACTGAACCAATCTGTCTTTCTAGATTTGACCTTTCTTGTGATCATGCCAATGTTATGTAATAATGCACCGACTCTAGGTAACTAGGGTCGGGGAATTACAATAATGGGATATTTTATTGAATCTAAAGAGTTTTAAATTCTAATAAGTAAAAAATTGAGAATAATTTACCCAGAGTAATGATGAAAAAATTATATACATGGGTATGGTTTTGGTATATATATATATGATGGATTTATTAGGGGCCTTCCATGAAAATAAAAAATAAATAATCAGAAATAGACTATGATTAAGATTATTGTAAAATAATTCATATATTTAGTTATTTAATAGGATTTCTCAATTGATCATATTTATAACATATATATAATGAAAATAGTGGTAAATAATGGTGCACTTATCACTGTTTTCTCTATTGATTACATAATGTTCAAATAAAAATTCTATAAGAGTATTCATTGAAAATTATGTACATAGAATCAACTCAGTTGAAGAAACGTAAGATTTAAATTCCTAAATAATACATCATTTTATAGGAATATTCAATACAAATTATGATAATACACAGCCTAAAACCATAAATTATTGTTGTATTTAGATACTACATAAATAATAAAACTATTTCCAAAAGGGTTATCAAAATATCACAGAAATTTCCCCACATGTTTTTCCCAAATTAAAAATCATAAAAATTAAACATTTATATACAAGTTGAGGAAAAAACACAAAAAAGGGTGGGTTTAGATATTTATTATGGTTAAACATGAGTCATTTCAATGACTGGTCATAGGTGAGCATAATAATTTCTTAAGGGTTTGACAATATGATCACAACATAAAATAGTATACAAAAATTCATTATCCCAAAAAAAATGTTTCTGATATTAGGATTTATAATAATAACTAACATGATTCATAATATTTTTGAATCATTAATAGTTAATCCTATGTTATGAGAACATATCATAAGAATAGGATATATGTTTGTGGAAGAAAAGTCTGAAATAAATATAATCGTTGAAAATAATTCACATAGACAAGGATCACTGCGAAAACTACCATAGTAGATGGAGTCCCAATGTGGATTGGGTTTACTGCCCATTTCCATAAACATAGAAATTATATGTGAAGGATACTCACTCTGATATTTTTAAAATAGGAGGCTTGTGTTAACTACCTTTAAACCATCCTAATCTTTTTCTAACATCCTATTTATCCTATTAAGATTCATCTAATCACTACTGTGCCCATATTATAAATTTTATACAGAACATGGGATTAATGTAAATCAAGTAGTAAGAGTCTCCCTCGTGAATCTCTTTTTAATTAACTCATAAAGTAGTTAGTTCATAATGGATTTCTCTAAAAAATGAACAATCCAAACTCTATCAATTTAAGTATCATTGAATCTATTTCTGATAGAAGTTAAAGGTCATGGAAATTACTAGGACCTCTATAAGAGATAAACCACCACCTTGGACTGTCACTGTATAAATATTATGCTTAGGTATTATACAAAGATCTTGATGGTTTATGTGAGTATAAATTAAGATGACATGAACATGTATTTATCAATGAAATTAATTTTCTAAATTCCATATTTAATTTATAAATTTTAGATTTTTACTTTAAATGAAAATAATTTTTATTTTTAATACTAATGAATTTATAAAACAAAATTAATATTCTTAAACATCTAAAAATAAATTTAATTTATAATAATACATTTTTTAATAATTTCTTTTTTGACACAATAGATTATAATTTTAATAATATATATATATATTATGGTTAAATGATGATAAAATGTATTTTCAATGTATATTATAAAAACAATAATTTAATTATTTGTTGAGAGAAATATGAATAATATCTATTAGGATTATAAAAAAAATTTCCATTAAATATATTTCTATTTCATTGTATTTTATGAGTTTATTATAATTATAAATTAAAAAATATTAAATTATATATTTGAATAAGAATACATTATTATTTTTTTAATAAAAATATTATTTTAGGATGAAATTTTGATATTTTTATAATATAGTTTTTTTGTTGGTGAAATATGAAAAAATATATTTTTTTAACACAACATGGTTTTAGATTTTATAATGAGCCAATAATGTGTAAAAAAATTTATGAAACAATTTTTCATGAATAATAATTTAGTTTCATAATAAAATGATTCATTTTAAAATACTATATTGAATTTCAAAAATCTATGTTTGGAATTTTCAAACTATAGTAAACACTTATTGTAATAAATTTTTTCTCCATTATATTCAATTTATGATTTGATATGGAATAAATTATTTTTTATTAAATTGTATGAAATATGATTTTTTTCGTTAATAAAAATATAATTAACATCATTTAAATTAATTTTATTGAATATTTACCCTAAACAAATTTGATGAATAAAAATACAATATTTTAAATTTTTTTTATTGGTAATGTTTGAAAGTATGAAAATTCACTATTCTCAAACAGAGTAATTTTATTCCATAAAATTATTTTCATATTAAAAATAAAACATTCTAAATTATTTAACATGTTTATTTACATTTCTCATATAAATATTAGTTACAAATGTTAAAATATATAGTTACCATAGTAAATGTATATTTTAATAAGAATAGTTTATGAAAGGGTAAAGGATATAAAAAAATTTTCTGAATTTTTTTTGGATTTTATAAAAAAACACTTTTCTCGTATCCATTATTTTCGATTTTGTAATCCACTTTCCATAGGAAATGTATCATGCTGAAATTCTAAAAGACTGACATTTTATTCAATTGTATGCAAGATAAATAACACCAAGAACTGAAGGGAATATATCTTCCGGATAATTTAATATATAGTTAGTATTTTAAATAAATTAAATATATTATATTTCTATTTAATGCACGTAATACTTAGTCAGCATGTGTTACACACAACATCAACTTTCTTTGATTACGTGTGTTATACGCAAGACTATGTTTTATTGAATATTATTAATAACATTATTTAATTGTTAGTACATATCAATTAAATTGACTATTATGTATAGTATTAAATAAAATAAGATGATATATAGTGGAATTCATTTGTTACTAATTAATTATAATTCAATATACAAACCAATTTAATACAAAAAGTGTTTCATAAAAAAAATTATGTATGAAATGATTTTTTTCCTAATATAATTAAGTTAATTAAAATTAGGGACTTATAATAACGATTATTATATATTAAATCAAATACTTATTATATTCATGAAAAATGATTTTATAGGAATTATATAAGATCAAACACAACAGAACACAAAAATTGATATATATTTTTTATGGTAGTTTTACTGATTTTTAATATGGAATCTATTTGAGAAATTAATTCATTAATTTTTTTAACTTATATTTCTAAAAAACATCAACGGGGAAAGCTTTTTTTGATATTTTTGTAATCCCTATGCCGATCATGTCTTCAATTCATCATTTACCTGAAGGCCAAAATTCTATTTTTCTCTCTCCCCAATTGATGGACCTTTTTAGAGTTTCTACTTCTGAACTCCTTCATTATATTTGGATTTCTCAGAATAAAGTGATTCATGATATATTTACCTTCTCGATAAGTGGGGTTTTATTAGACATTCTTGGTGCTATGCATAATGTTTATATTCCAAAGAATCATTTTTTCTTCAACTCAATTTATGATTTGTCCATTATGAACATGATAGGTGTTACTGGTAATTTCAATCCTCTACATGGTACTTTAGAAGTTATGTAAAAGGAACCTCTTTTTGGTTGGTTAAAATTAAATTCAGATTGTCCTTTTAGGGGTAATCTGAGGCGTTCTGGTTATGGTTCTGTTTTCAAGAATCATAAAGGGGATATCCTTGGATGTTTTCATGGATCTTGTGGCTTTGCCTCTTCACTTGAGGCTGAAATGCTTTGCATTATCATTGTTTTCGATGAAGCTATGAAGCATGGATAGGATAATTTATCAATTGATAGTGATTATTCTGTTGTTGTTTCTGCCATAATGATGGGTCTTCATCACATGTCATGGAAGCTCAATAATCATAGGATTAATTGTTTGGATACTCTATTTTCTTTGAATCATATTATCACTCACATTTTTAGGGAATCTATTTCTGTTGCCGATGGACTGGGTAATAAAGGTATTAATATAGTTGATTTTGTTTGGTATGATCAAGTTCATGATGATCTCCATCCTTTTTTTAAAAAGTACTGTGACAAGTCTCCCATTTTTTGAATTTTGTAAGCTATCACTTATCCATGTTAGTGGTTGTTTTGTAAGGACATTTTCATCCTTCTATCATGCCTTTCTATTTGTGGTCTGTTCTTTTTAGTTTTATTTTTTTTCTTCTTTGGAGAGGCTTGTTTCGTTTTCTAGAGGTTGGATGTAGATCCTGCTGTGCTGCATTTAGTTGTAGTGTTCTTCTCAAATTCTGGTTAGTTGTAGTGGTCTTCCCAAATTCTGGTGAGCCAGCCGTAATACCCTTGGGAGTGAAGGTGTTTTTTATGCCTATGTTGCTAGAGCTTCTCTTGTAGGCCGATCAATTGAGCTAAATGATTCTTTGGATTGGTTTGCTTTTATTTTTCTAATGGTATGTTGTAGCAGGCCTTTGTTCTCTATTTTTTCTACTATGTTTTCCTTTTTGATGCATATTTTTTCAGGGATTCTTTCATGGAGTGTTGGGCTAGATTGGATTTTTTTGATATCTATTTTTTGAAGCTCCATTATATTGTGGAAGCAGAGATGATATGAAGAAGTTGGCAGCTACCTTTGATGGGTGTTTGTAGGTGTCTTTGTTGTTTGGTTTTGGAGTCACTATTGATAAATCTATCAAGTTTATATAGAGGGTATCTTGACGCCTTATATTGCAGGATTCCTTATGTAGAAACTTCTTCTTGTCTTCGTGAGCCACCCCTTTTTCATTGGGTGTTTTTTGGATTTGGTTTCCTTTTCATGATAGCCATACTTTATGGTTGTTTGGTGTCTGTTGTTTGTATTATCCTATATTGTTTTTCTTTTTTCTTTTTTTATAATTCCATTCTAATAAATAAACTAATGCAATTGAGTTATTTTTTATCAATTTATAATTGAAATTGGATACTAACACATTTAAATCATTTAAACATTTTTAGTTAAGAAACATGGTTTCCCAACCCATTTAATTATTAATATTAAATTAATTTATTCAACATATATAGTATTAATTTTGATAAATGTTATGTCAATAATTGTGATAATCGAAATTTATAATTTATTATATATCCAATTTATTTTTTGTTCAAAAATATATGTCAATGTATTTCAAATTAATTATAACATTTTAGTAGAAAACTAGTTTAACATTGGAATAAATCTTTTACATCAGAGAAAAAATGACAGATGAAAACATTAAAAAAAATTAGATTTATATATTTTAGAACATATTATACATTTTATCATATTTAGTTCTTTATTGTATTCAAATGATATAAGGGGGGCCTCTATATACAGATTACCTTTTTATATTTACAAGAATGTCACTAATCCTCTACTATAAAAAGGAAATCATCCCTTCCACTTCCTCAAAAATATAATGTCCTATGACTTATCTAAAACATGATAAAAAATCACAAAATCCATCTTCTAATTGTAGAATTCTTACGTTTTGATGAAAGGAAATCATAGAATGATTTTGGTATAGACCAAAATAAGTTACACGAATAAGTGGTAATGTTTTTAAATGAGCACTTTTCTTCTATTTCTTTTACAACCCATTAAATTATTCTTATATAATTATTATATAATAGCTTTAATATATTAAATATACATATATTTTTTAAAATTTTATCTCCTAAACTCACACACCCTTCTATCAAGTTGGATACACAATGATTACTTATGTGTATGGAGGACCACATCCACACGAACTGATGTCGTTCTTTATTCAATTACCGGCACTCAAGGATGGAAATAATGATGGATTTGTTGTTTATATATGATATATATAAAAATTACAATGTATTTAGGATTATTTAATTTTTATATAAGACATAATTTCATTCCTTCCATTTTGTGGTAATACATTAATGTCGATTGTGGATCTATGAACAACCACCTCCTCAAAGAAACGTGATTGGTCCACACAATACATTGATTGTATTAATAATGATTTAATAAAAATATTTGATATATATAAAATAATTATTTTATTTAAATGATATTATAAATTCATATATATACATATATTTATAAATATCACTTCTGATTTATATATGATTAGAAAATGGAATCAATATTCATCCATAAGTATAAACTACCGTTAATAAGAATACTCTATTCTATTTCTTTTCTCCAAATATTATATATTACTATAAATTTATATATATGTATATATCTGATAAAAAAATAAATATCAAAATGTTTTATATTATTAAATCATTATCTAATTAATAATTTTACAAAATAAAAAAGTACAAAATACACAAAACACAAGGAAATTAACACCTCAAATAGTGAAATTAATGAAATAAAATTCCATAAATTACTCTAAAATATAATAATAAAAAAATATAAGACATTATAAATATTAATATGGTTATGAAATAAGTAAATAACATGACTAAAACCATTATAATGGAGTTTAAATAGTGATCAACCAAAAATAATTGTTGTGTTAGGCATTATTGTCTAAATTTTTCGTCCAAGAGGCATACACCATTATCACAACTTATGTATTTTGTGTTGTTTATTTTCATCACTTATTATCTTATATATCATTATTACATTTATACATAAGCATTTAATTTTTTATTTTGAGTTTTTTATAATGGGTATTATAATTCAAAAGTTACCAAGTTGTAAGAGATTTCATATCAATTTACATTCTTCTGAGACATATATGTTATTATGCACCAATCTAATATTATGTAGTGTATTCACTTCCTTTAACATGTAATATCATGAATACATTATTATTCATGTTATTTTGAGTTTAAAATTGAATTATTTCATGTAATTTAATTATAATTATAATTTACCATGTGGTAAGGAATTTCATAACTCAATTCCATTTCATGCGGTTATATTAATTCATAATTACCATTACTATTATATGATTATGTGTAAAATAACATTTACTATATATTGATGTATTTACAATAATTTCATATTTATTTAATATTGATACAAATAATATATTCATTTATTTATTATTACATCAATGTTTTCATCAAGTTATTGATTTATACCAAAATAACATTTTAATCGAGATTATTTATTCTTGATTTTTAATTAAAATAAATTATTTGATAAATTTTTAATAAAACTATTAATTTCCATATAATATGGTTATTAATGAGATTTTTCATGTAACAGTATAATTTTACAATCATTTTAAGTAAGAATGTTTTAGAAATATTTTTATAAAAATCCTACATTATTTCTCTATTTGGTCGGATAGCCTATTTTCTTCTAAAAAACCTATTTTATAAAATGGGTTTCAAAAATGATTTTTATCCATAAAAAATTATTTAATAAAGAAATTTATAATAGTTTTTATCCTCTAAATGCGTGTTCAATGGAATATTATTATCTCTTTTTGAGAATGGAACTTCTCAACACATTTTACCTAGCAAAAGGAATGTTTATTTTAGATTGTATGGTTTGAAAGACATTACCCACCATAGTTTCTTTGAAGATTCCTTTACCAGATTAAAAATATTGTTATTTTATAAATATTTAAAAGTTATTTTCCATGATGAAGATTTTAATTTTTTTAAATGAATAGGAAACTTTCCTCGATTATTTTTTTAAAAGATCATTTCATAGTATTTCTAATCATCAATGATAAAAAAAATTATTTTCAGTCCACTTGAGATATGTTCTATTGATACCAAATATATTCTTCCTCTGGATGGTTTAGGATTTATTATGCCAAGGATGATATCATCATTCACTTTCCAGATTCATTTTTGTATTCCCCTTGAAATATTCACTTTACTACGAACAATGGACAATAAATTTCACACAATTATCGATATCATTTTTTCATATAAATTTTTATAGTAAAAAATATATTCCATTGTTTAAATTATTTATTTTAATTTAATGTTATTTTATTTATTTGAAAAAAATGATAATTATTTCCCATTATTTAGTATATATATTTGACGATATGGCACATTAAGTATGGGTAAAATCAACTATTCGATATTTTACGAATGATTTGGACTGGTAAGACACTTGTTGGGGAACAATTAATGTAAGACACTTGACCCATCGATAGTCTTATGAGATGAAATTAGTTGAGAAGAAACCGTTTGAGTTTTTTGATAAATAACATTAAGAACTATCTTCTGAAAGGTCTTGACATTATTATGCTAAACTATCTTCTAAAAGGTATTGACAGTAAAGATACCATGTACCTAGGAAACATGACATCCAATAATTATGAATTTTTTACTTTTAAAATCCAGTTATTATTATCAATGATATTATTAATTTGAAAAATATATGGATTTATTTAAATCTTATTATTTTATTAAATGATATGTGTATTAAGTTATTTACCATTACATATTAATTATTCTCATTAATTGATAATTAAATCAATTTTAATTAACCCTTGTCGAGAATTTGAGCTCACCCTTATTTTTTCAATTCCATATAATTTCAGGAAAAGTACTAGTAATTATATTCAAGGATAGACTATGTGAGAAAAATGGTACTCTCAAAACAGGAAAAACATTTTTAATTAGGGTATTCCATTGTAATATAAACCTCATGTGTTTATCTGGTCTCAAATAGTTATAAACTATTTTTTCCTTTGAGAAGAAAATACTTATATCTTATGAAAATATTATGGTAGAATAAAAACAATTTATGTGTCTTATTTCAGGGTCCATACAATTGGTATTAGAGGAATATTATCACAATGCTCAAAAACCTGATTTTGGAAATCATATATTAGGAAACATAAGCAAAGATGGAATTTGAGGATTATGATAGAAGAAAATATTCCTTTTTTATCCAAAGTGTTTGGTATTTCATCACAGGGTTTTGTTCTTAGTCTTAGGCATCTATTTTTTTTCTCGTTTTATGTAATTGGAGTTTTTAAAGATTAGGAATACTTTAAATGAAATTTATAGGGATACAACCCATTACATCATTAAATCTATTAGTGGAAATGTAATTTAAGGAATAATGTCTCAAGATTATATAGGTATAAGGTTAATGTTATTGATCAAAATGAGGGTTTATATACGAATAATATTTTTATAACTTTTAGGAAAATATAAGCTGTATAGAAATCCTTTGCCAAAATGATATTTAATTAATAAAAATCAAGGTTTTCTATTATATTTTTGGGACCATTATTTGAATATAATCTAGAAAAAGGAAAACATGAATGTCAAGTGATAACCCACCGTATTTGGAAAGTTTATAGGGCTTTAACCAAAAATAGAAGAATGATAAGGGGTTCCTACATACCATTGGCCTTCATGATGTATTGGTAAGTGTAAAATTTATTTTTTATAAAAAATATGAGAAACAATGATGAAATAAAAATAATATTTTTTTAGAGATTATGGTATTAACTATATATTTTTGAAAACATATTAAGAAAAATAAAAAATACTTGTTTTATGGATATTATAATCCATTAAAATGGAATATATATTCTTCAATAATTTTAAAAAAATCATTTTTATTTCTTGGATAATGTGATGAATTGTAAATTTTTCAAAAAAACCAAAGGATTAATTTTTTTTATAAATATATTATTTATGTATGTTTTCTGAAATTATTAGGTAGTATAAGAATTATTCAAAATAATGAAAATGGTCTCGAAAAAAATTATATCATAATACCTTAATTTTTTTAAACCAATCACCTTTTAAGTATTCATGGGTTTATCATATTGTGTCTCGTACAATTCCACTGATTAGTTTTTTATCAATGACCTATATCTCTCTATAATAATAATAATAATAATAATGACATGTATATCTCTCTAATTTTATATATTCTTTTATACCTAATCGATTTTTTCATTTCCTACATATGCTCTCTACATAAGAACCTTGTTACATGGTCTTTGTACATTCCACGCTCATATTATAAGTGATCATCTTATTTTTTTGGATGTGAATTTTTCAATAATGATATTTAAAAATATCAAACATTTTATTACTGGTATCACAAATTAATTGAAAGGATGCAATTTATTTTACGTGGGGTGAATGAAAAACTCTGAAATTCTGAAAGAATAACTTTTTTTCAATTATGAGTGTTACACACAACACTAAGTGCAAAATAAAATATAAATCATAAGAATTTAATATATATTGACTAGAAAATGAAAGTCCATTATGGGGGACAAAGTCAGGGTAACTCACACTTGGATAGAAGGGAATAATGTAGCAGATTATTTTGAATCTCTTACGGTCCCAGGGGATACTATGGTCTAGGTGGATAATGTGTCTCCTATTAGACCAGAGGGGGTTAATTTGATTAGCAGAGATGCCCTTGGGTTGCATTATTTTCTTCCACCATAGGGGGGCCCTCGTTGTTTGTTTGTAGTTGTGTACTTATGGAGTAAAAATAGTATTTTTGGATGGATATTTACTAGATTAATTAATTTAATCCTCTTCCATTTTTTCAATGTACGCACTACTGATTTAGCTTGTGTTACACACAACAACATTGGTCTTAAATAGATTGTGTTACATGCTTAAATGATTTTTACAAAATATTAATAATTTTATTATTTAATTGTTTAAACATAGATGTTAAATTGAAAGGGAATAAATAATTTAAACTCATATATAATTATATATGGGTTAATTCATTTGTGAACAATTAATTATAATTTTATATAAAAACAAATGAAATATAAGGGGAATGTTTTTATTAAAACCATTTTTCTGCAAGGGAGGATATTTTTTCTAATAAATTAAATTAATTACTATTAGTGAATTATATTAATGCAATTTATATATATTATATATTCAATAATATATTTTTTAAATTCATCCAATATATTTTATATCTATATGATGAGAAAAATCCCAATATTATGCATAAAATGCTATATTTCTATTATGGTTTCATTTCCAACTATTAATGGAACATAAATTTTAATTTTTCATCAATTTTATAAATTATATTTTAAAAAATAATTTTCTTAATAATAGAAATATAAAATTTATATTAGGAAAAATTTTGTGTTTATTTTAGAAATTGTTTAATGAATAGATAAAAATACAGAATTTTACTCAACAACTGCATTTTTTCTAAAGAATTTATAATGTTAAAATATATTTCATATGGAATTAAAAATAAAAAAATTAAATTATACACATATTAATTCTTTTTAGTTAATTTTAATTGATTTCACCATGAAAATAGATATTGAAATTTTTCAATATTTTGAACAGTTTAACTTTAAAAACATGTTTTCCCATCCCATCTGTGAGATTAATATTAAATTTATTTCATCTGGTTCTATGATTGGAATTTTAAAAATGGATTCTATATTATTAAAAAAAATAATTTTACTTTCTAATAAGTAAAAATTATCTTTCTAAGAAAAAGGATAGTGAATTTAATTAAATTAAATTTTACTGATCACGAGAAAAACCAGTATTATAAGGGACTAAAATGTAATCTTAAGGGAAAAATGACCTAAAAATACTCCAATACCCAGTTTATCAACTTATTGGAATAAAATTATCCCTTTTTATGTAGTATGGTTAATTTTTGGAGTTAGGTGATGTAATTTATCCCACTTAATTTTATAAAAATTTTCATATTTAAATGAATATCACTCCTCCTCCACTATAAAAAAGCACTAACCTATCCAAAATTTTGACACCTATTAATCCCTTTGGATCTACCATAATTTGAAAAAATAATTCCCCAAAATTACTCCCATAATCATAGAATAATTAATTAGTATAAAAAGAAAATAAAGGAAGGTGTTTATTATAAACCTGGTCACTTTTGTGTTTTTTCTTTCATATCCACTTAAATTATTCTTATTTCATACTTATATAAAATCAATAATATCAAAAAAATACTTATAAGATTTTATTTCAAGTGTATGATCTAATATAACACACACTTCCATCAAATTACATACACAATCATAATTCATGTGTTCTGCTGATTATCTCCCTTCGAACTGATGTCGTTCATTCTTCAATTATAGCCTATAATGCTAAAAAATATTGATGGATTTAAATTTCATATATCATATATTTATATTATAATGTATTTATTCTTTATTGATATTTATATATCACACACATTAATAATTTCCATTTATTTATAATATGATACCATCTGTTACGGATGTGTGCACAATCGCCTCCTCAAAGCGATGTGATTCATTCACACATTACATGGAATGAATTAAGGTTATTTTTTTAAAAATAGGTTTTATATATAACATAAATATGATACTGAAATGATATTACAAATAAAAAATATAATACTTACTTTTTCAATATGATAAGAAACTACAAGCATCATTCATTCACACGTATGACCTACCGTCTCCATGAATGATACATTCCATTTCTTATCTAAAAATTTTATGTATTTATATAAATATATATAAAATAAATTTATATGATATTTAAATTATTTTATAAATTATGGATACTATTTAAGAATGATCTAATTGATAAGAATAAAAAATAACAGGACAAAACATACTCAAAAAACTATGCAATTAACCCCAAGTACTATGAAACGAATGAATGATTGTTAATAAAATGAAAGAAATATATTATAAACGGATCAAATATTAAGTTATAGATATTAATATGGTTATTTTATAAGTTAATGGAATTACTAGAACCAGTATACAATATTTTAATGGGATTTCAACAAAAAGGAAGCACGGGGTAAGGGATTCTCATCTCACTTTTTCTTCTTTGTGGCATATGAGAATTTCCCCAATAATTTATTTTATATGGTGTATATGATTCCAAAATTCTAATATACATCTTAACTAAATTTATCTTCATTGTATTTAAATTTTCATTTTAATTTCTTTTTTTCATGTGGCTTATAATTCATAAGCTACCAAGTGGTAAAAGATTTAATCTTAATTTATATTCCATTGAAACATATTTTTCATTATGAATCAATTAATTATTCTGTGGTTTTTATACATCCTTTGACATGTAATATCATGAATAATTAATTTTTCATGGTATTTTATTTCTCAAATTGAATTATTTAATCTATGGAGATTTAAATTATAATTTACTTATTAGTAATGAATTTCATATTGCAATTCCATTATATTGGGTTATATTACTTCTTGATAATCATCTATATTATAAAATTATGGGGATAATGAATATCACTATATATATATATTTAAATTTTTTATTTTTATTTAATGTTGATAAAACTAGTTTATTCATTGATTTATTCTTAATTCAATGTTATGATCATTTTAAGTATTTATACCATAATCACAATTTGATCATCATTGTTCATTTTTTTTACATTAAAATAAATTATTTGTTATTTTTTAATAAATCATTCAAATTTATTCTCCTTTGGTTATTCATGATATTTTTGAAATAATTGTATCATTATTTATACAATAGAGCAGGAAATATTTTACAAAATATTTTTATGAAAACCCAACTTCATTTCTATTTGTTTTCAGAGAACTTGTTTTCTTAATAAAAATATGTTTTCTAAATAGGTTTTTATATTTTTTTAACCATTACAAAATGATTTGTCGAAAAAAATACCATTTTTATCTATTTAAATTTTTTTCAAAGTAATCTTTTTTATCTCTTTCTATGAAAGGAAATATTCTATCCTCATTTTATTGATAAAGGAATTATTTTTGGCCTTTTACAACATATATGGAAACATCCCTTTAGTTTAATTAAATTATTATTTGAATTCTATGAAGGGTAATTTTTATGGAAAATGTTTTCGAATATTTTTTTTCAATGAAATCTATTTTCAAAATATTTTTTCATAAATTAACGGGAATTTTTCATTTTGAATAATTTTAAATGATATTTTTATATTTTTATATTCATCAACGATAAAAACCCTTTATTTTTACTCGAGTTTGGATATATTATATTGATAACATATTGATTCTTCTTCCAGATGGTTTATAATTTATTTTGAAAATGATAGTATTGAAATTCACTTCCATGGTTCATTTTTATAGTCCCTTGATATATTCACATTCCCATGATCATTCAACCATGAATTTATCCTAATTATATATATCATTATTAATGGATATGATTATTTTTTAAACCATATACCATTAATTACAAATAGTTTTTATATTTAGTGTTATTTTATTTTCTATAGATATATTGATAAATATGTATCCCTAAGGTATTAAAATATTTGATAATAAGGTATCATTTTTATGAATTTAATCAATTATTCGATTTGTGATAAATGTTTTGGGATTGTACGACATGGTTTTGGACTGATTAATGTTAGAACCATGATGCATTCGTAGTCTCATTATATACAAATAGTTCATAAAAACAGTTTACGTTTTTAAGAAAGAACATTCTAAACTATTTTAGAAGGTTATTGATAGTTTTATTCTAAACCATGTTATGAAACGTATTTATTGTAAATGTACCATGTTCATGGGAAACATGGTTCCCAATAATTAAGAATTATCTGCATTTTGAATTCAATAATTATTATCCTTCATATTTTCACTATGAAAAAATACATGGATGCATTTATTTCTTACTTTATTGATTCAATGTATGTTTTATCATTTATTTAACTATATATATTGATTATGACTTATCCTATCATGATATTCAAGCTATTAACATGGAATGTGTAGTCATTTGTTTACCTTTCCATATTGATTATTCTCTCAGATACATTATGTCATCCACTGTAATTAAAACATAAAAATCAATTAAGATATCCTTTATTTTTTTTTCAATTATCCAGGATTCTATGAAGTTTATTAGGAAATACAGACAAAGATATATTACTTGTTATAAAATTTATACTCATAGAAGAAAAAAATATGTCATATTTAGTGTATTATGTTTTAATGTATGACTGATGTATGTATTTGGTATATCTATAATACTAAACTATTTGGTCATTTGGGATGTTAATACTTATATATTTTGACAATGTAATAGTATAAATAACTAACATGTGGATTTTGTTTGATGGCTCGCTAAATAAATCATTTTTTTATTATATTATGAGAATAAATATATATAATTCCATTCCATTATATTATTATTCGATATATCCACCAACCAATAAAATTTTCTCTAAAAATTAATATCCTCCTTAAAAATAAAACTCTTATATATCCCATTGAATATTCTTGAACATCCCTATGACTTTAGTCTCAATACTTTTCCCTAGTTCATATATTTCCTTGATGTACATGAAGACTATGTTCAAGTTACAAACAGATTTACTAATCCCACTCAGATATGCTTCCATGTATTTCTACTCCAACAAAATGTTCCCCATTAAATAATGATGAAATAATTATTACATATATCTATATATGTTCTTATTTTTTCAATAATAAATAATTCACTATTTATTTCATTTAAAAAATTAATATGATGTAATGTGTTCATGTGGACTTCCACCTTCATGAAAGAAATGTATTATTTTTCTTACATTCTATAAAATGACATATATAAAAGTTAATATAATTTAATAATATGGTATTTATATAATTATTATTATTCTTTAAATAATAATAAATTTCTTACCCTTCTTATAGTTTTCAAAAAATGATAACATCATCTATGTGTACATCCAGACTACCATTTCCACGAAGTGAAATATTTTTTTTTATCTCTCTAGTTTATTATACATTATGTAAATCTATTAAAATCATATTAAAAACCTTAAAAAATACAAATATTATCAATATTAATATATAATAATTATTTATTTTTATAAGAATCACACAATGAACAATATTACCCTATTGATTATAACTGTTCTCATTTGAGCCAGTTTAACAACTTATATGAAGAATGATTTAAATTTATATAATTGATGAATATGGATAAATATTATATTATATAACATTTAGTCAAAGGAAATGAAAGAGAAACACTAATATAAGCTACTAGTAGTCATATCTATGAATATTATGAATCTTGCAGCTACTAAGGCAGCTACGAAGAAGTGTATTAAACACAACGATATGTTCCAGTTCTTGGAATCACACCCAGTAAGTATTGTTTCACATAATATAAATTATTATAATATCAAAACTTATACTAGATTATATATCAAGTTTAGATAGTGTAAAAAGTGACATCATCGGGAATGTCATCTCTCGAGGAGTTTTACTCAAGAAGGTGAGTTGAGTTCCATATGGTTCTATAAACGATTATTCACATATTCCATGTTATCTAAAATATTAATATTAATATTAATATTTCAAGTGTAAACATAATGGTTGAATAATATTAGTCATATCCAACAGAAAAGAAAGGGTAGCTCAATAGGTATTAGGGACATTGACACCTTGATTTTCCAATATCCTAGTATTATATATAGGCACCTGCCCTACTCCTAGAAACTCAAGTTGGATAGGACACTCACATTTTCCAATAAAAACTAAATTGTGTCTTGTGGTATTACAATACAGTTTCTAGAAAAATAAAATATAGCTAATTAGTACTTTCTTTGTGATTGACGATTAGACATTATTGAAATAATTAATTTTCAAATGTATCTCAGTATTTTATTTATCATTTGAAACCCAATGTACTAGAATTAATATAACCTATCACTAACCTATACTAGTGAAAATTATTCTTGAACCTCTACTAATTGTCTAAAAGCTATTGATATACGACTACTCAAAGAGTTTGTTTTTTGTATTTGACAAGCTTACCACATTAACTCATGGTTTCATGATCAGTTGAGAGAAGTCTCAATGCCTAAAATAATTTTTTTACTCAATGCTTGTATTTAATGTTTTGAAAAGATAGATTTGGGTAAATTTATATTCCAATTTTAGTTAATTCATCAAATCACTACAATAATAACTCTTCGATTGTAGGAGACACTCTCAAATTTGGCAGATGAGATGTAGAACACCTAGTTTTATTCAAATTGAAATGATGAAATGATTTTAAGAAAAAATATTTCTCTGGAGATTTTTAATATTTTAACAATACATGTGATTAATTTGTATTTATATGTTCATTCCATGTTAAAACACTCATGACTATAAACAATATAAAAAATAATCACATCTTTATACATTTTACTATTTATTATTTTATGTGTTTCCCACTATGAATAAAATTCATAAAATAACAAACAAATATATATAGGAATTTATATTACCTGACTACTTTTAAGAATATAATATTAACTAATAAATATAAATAAAATTGATTATTTCTGACCAATGGATATAATACCCCATTCATAGATTGACTCATGATGTAGCTCATTCATCGTCCAGTGTGTCAACTTCTTTTTTGGATTTTTCCTAGATTTTGTGTGGTTTGCGACTTACAATGTCCTCATCATTTAATATAAATACTCTTACGGAGGCATGAGGCTATCAAGAATAACAATTTATATATATCTATAAATAATGGATGTAAATGACCATATAGATATTTAATAAAAAATGATGATGCACATATTATAATAAAAACTATTTATTTATTTTCAATCATCGTACATAGATAAATATAATAGGTTGAAACACCTACCCCTAAAGATCACAATAAAATGAAGAAAAATATAGCAAATCGAAGAATCTGGGACTTGACACCATGACCTACCCCTCAAAACACCCAAACCCTCACCACCCAACCACCAACGGTGTGGCTTAACATGTATTCTGGTAATGAGGTAAGGTGCGGCCTCACCACATGTGCGCCACACATCCCAGTGAGACCCAAGGTGTCAACGATGGGCTTCGTCCAGTTCCCAACAAGGTAAAGGGTCTCTATGTATTATTAAAGGCATCTTAGGTGTTTTCTTGAGTGGCCTCAAACCCAAATGCTCAGGTTTGGGGTGCCAGAGCCGTAACCACTCCACCATACCTCTGTAGGATAAATTTTTATTTGGGTAATGATGTATAGGTGTGGCCTCACCACTTGTGTGCCACACATCACCAGTGTTTCCATAGGTGGCCCACATTGGGATTGGGATATTTTTCAGTGTGGTGGAGGGTTCAAGAGTAATTATTAAAGGCATCTCAGGCATTAACTTATGAGGACTCGAACCTAGAACCATGGGGTTAGGGCGCCATAGTTGTAACCACTCCACTATACCCTAGAGGCATCCCA
The DNA here is from genome assembly GCA_963277665.1 of Viscum album. Taxonomy (NCBI): domain Eukaryota; kingdom Viridiplantae; phylum Streptophyta; class Magnoliopsida; order Santalales; family Viscaceae; genus Viscum; species Viscum album. Next base: position 1,401,890,846 of record OY728164.1, on the reverse strand, counting down.
CATAGTAAAACAATTACTGAATTAAATAAAAAATATGTACATGGTCGATCAATGCACAAGACTTTTCATTGGTAAAAAGTATTTCTTGAAGAAATTAATAGCAATAAATTTATGTACGTTGGTATTTAATTAAATTAAATTTTTAAATTAAAATCAAATAATTAATTATATTTGGTTCGGGTGTTAATTTTTATAATTCTAATAATATAAATTATTTAATAAAATTTATTCAATAGAAAAATTAAATTTATTTATTTGTGGTTTTGAATCATAAATTATTATTTAATTAATTATATTTAATAATAAAATAAAAATATTTATTTATATTAAATTTTGACTATATGTTGATAAAATGATCCTCAAAATCCCACAAAAGATTCATGTGGATAGTTAGTAATAGATGGGCGATGTTGTGGTCAACATAGTACGGTGTAGTTGCGTCCGTCAATGCTAGGGTGGCAGCCGACTTCGAAGGTGGTGGTAGGATGGATGTGATCTGACTACAAGAGGGGGCCATCATGTAGGCTATGAAGGGTAGCATAACATGGTCCAGTTGGGGTGACTTGCTGCGCAAGAGGAACAATGATGGATAGCCACTATGGTAAGTTAGAGAGGTTGTCCTGTAGGGTTTTAGGAGGTAAAACGTCCAAAGAATGATTTCATTTTTAATTAAATAATATATGTATTGTATTTTCTTCCAACCATAGTGATCATGTGGACTCATTTCTATAATGACCCAAATTTTTTCATGTATTATTTTAATATTACATTGGAATTAATTCGAGACTAGGCTCGGAGATGGCTTGCAGTTCCGAGGCCCAGTGAGCCCTGAAAAAATGATTGAATTTAATTTAATAATTAAATTACGCGCGCATACAGTTTTCCTGAAAATGTGGAATAACTTTTGAACAAGTGTTTGAATTAGAAATCTGAGGGCATCGTTTCATTCAGAACAACAATTTTACCTTAGTCAAGTCCTAACATCGGCCGGCGTAGGTCGGTGGTGAAATCTAGTTTTTGGACGTAAGAGTAATAAAATATTTAATAAAAAATTATTATTCTCCAGTGAAATATTTTTAAAACTGTTGCAATAGATATCTTTTATCCTTTTTACATAAAGTATTGTGTTGGGGTCTAGGGTAACAAACCTCATAACCCTGAAACCATTGGTGGCTCTAATGGTTCTGGAGAAAACCCCCCGAAGTGGTAGCGAAACGGTGACCAGATCTTCACCAACGAACGTTGTGGATCGAAGTAGGATGTTTGTTTTAATTTTCCTTACCCATTCTCGATTCCTATGATGAATGCAGACTAATTTACGAACTGATTAGCTCACAGATCGATCGTTTTGTGGGAAGGTTTCATTTGGGGTTTTATCGGGAAATCAATTACTTGAGAATTTTAATATGTTGATTGTTGTGGTTTAGATCTAACGGTGATGAAACCAGATCATCATTAACAACGATCGAGGTTTGTCCCTCTTGTTTGATTCTTGTATTTTCTCCCTCGCGTTCTTCGTTGCGTTATACGTGTTCTTGGAAGAAACCGATCGTTACACATTCGTTTGTTGGCGCAATGATCCTAGATAGTAGATCCATCACTGGAATGATGTCACGGAAGCGTGACGGGGGTTTCAGCGGACGATTCGAAGCAGATTGAGGGTTATGAGTTTTTGGGAATTTTTCATTGGATGGATCGTTTAGGATTTTTGATCTGTTTTAAGGAACGAAAACACTCATTGTGGTGTTCATATGACAAAACGAACCAACATCTGGTGTATCAGGATGAACAGACTAGAGATCGAGGATCTGGAAGATCAGCCTAAGCGAGAGGAAGAAGACGGTGTTTTTGGAAAAATCCCTACTACACTGCGTGTAATATGGGCTACACGGCATGTGTTCATTGGAAAATTTACCTAACATGTACTCTGGGTGTACACAGACACGGGTTGGGTACACGGCCAGGTACACGGCGTATAGACCCCTCCTCGGCCAGACCCGACCAGGTAAATGGGATATCTCGTGTGATGGATGGTTCACGCCCAAATTTACCCAAGAGAAGAAGGGTAGAACGGTCCTTGTAGTGTAGCTTGGGTTGTCGATTCCACAGAGACCTAAAAAAATACCTAAGATGCATAACCTAAGGGATGGATTTTTGGCTAGGAAGTGGCCAACTTGGATTGATTTTGGATGGGTTTTACAGATATCTAAAAGATTTAAGTGGATTCAACTTAAAAGAATGAGTTGATCCTAGGTTATCGCTCGGGGTGGATTGGATGTATTTTCTTTTTAATGATTTCAAATTCTTAAATTTGAGATGGGTTCATTTAAGGAGATAAAACAACATCATCACTTACTGGTTTAATGCCTAAACCCTCTAATACTAATCACCTATACACTTGAAGGATCAAAGTTTTGAGCACTTCAAGGTAAAGGATCGTATTAGTACTTGATGTGTGTGGCCTTAAATTCAACAAGGACGATGGAGTTTAAAAATAATCAAATAAAAATCCCAATTAATGAAGTGATTATACATTAATTAGGTGATAAATAAGATCCAATCCAGACACTTGCTACTCCATTGGATCAACCCATAAGTGGGTTAGCCCTCCATTGATCCCATGGTTTCAATGGAAGCGTAAAGTAGACTCATGAGTGAGGAAATTGAGAAGTAAAGAAAACAACAAAAATATAATGATCACTCCACCATTGTGTGAATAATTTCACAAGGGTTGGTGTGAATAAATTTACACCTTGATCCAACGGTATCAAAGTGATATTAAGAACAACATAATAAGAGTAGAAGAAGAACTTTTATTAAGAAACTAAAGTGATTTGAACAACTTACATGTGAAGGACAAAATTGAGGCAACAAAAATGCAGCATAACATTATAATTGAACAAAGCATCCAATATCCTCAAATCCTTCACCACCATTGCCTTAAATAGGTATTTTTGGAGCCTTGGGTCGAGCCACCAACAGTACAAAGCATCTTAATTAATTTTGGTAGGCTATAGGTGGTGGAAAGCTTGTGGAATTTGGACTTTTCCACGTTTGACCCGAGGTCGCAACCAGTTTTCATCCACCGAACGGACGCGTCTGGACGACCCTCTAGAAGGCCGACTCAGAGTGGGACATAGAATAAGAAAATGGAGCTCCTGATGTCTTATAACCGTCTGTAAGATTTGGGCCCATTTGAGGTTGTTTATTCCGTGATATGATCAAATTAGTGGGCTGCTTTTCTGGGCCGCATAATCTGGTCTAGAATTGTATTTCTAAATTGGGCCGCCTATATGACCACCATGTAGGCCTAATTAGAATTACCTCTTGAAGGGAAATTTGTTCCTATACATGTCTTCTAGCATCCCACAAAAGTAGGATGTAATTGGGCATGTATGTTGGGCCCCACAGTCTCATCAGTGGGATGGTGTCCAATCTGCCTTCTCCAGAATTGCTTCCTTTCATTGCCAAATATCTCCATCATCCTCCATGAATTCTCCATTGATCCCTGAATGAAACATGTTGATATTGGAGTGTAGATAAATTATAAAATTAAAATATGTATAATCAGATGAATAATTTGGTACTTTAAATGATGTTCATAAATGTACCACATAATAGTGCATTTTAAGAAGGTATTACAATCATAATGTGAAATGATGTTCAAAGTGTAAAATGCACAAAAATGGTGTTTATGAATAATAAAGAACATGAATATTATATAAATTACCAATGAATATTATCCTCATTTAGTGTCTAATCACACCCCCAACTTGAGTTTTTCTAGTCCCGAGCAAAATATATCTCATCAAAAATGAAATTCGAATTCCCTTTTCCAAAAACATTTTAATACACAATCATCACCAAAAAAACTTATACCAAACAATCATGAAACCCATAAAAATATTTTAATACGAGATAGTTTCATAAGCAGATCCCAATCCCAAGCCCATTCCTTTGATCAAATCCATCATCATACTTCATCCAACTCAATTATGTGTAATGATGTGTTGTGAATCACAATAGATATGGGGGTTCATTTTCATTCAAGGGGGAAATCATGGAAGCGCTAGGTGGAATCAAATTTAATCCTAATATGAGTATTCTTCATCCATATTTTTTTTTCAATATTTCTATAGTAATTGAGATTGCAATTAATCAAATTAACCCATGTAGCAAGACTTTTCCGATGACTCCCAGACTCAAAGGCCTTAGAGCACCAAGTGAAGCCCACATACTCGGGCATCGTCTCGAGTTAACTTAATAAAAAACAAATTCATATTACCATAAATAGAGATAGATTGAAAAACTCAGGTCTAGACCACTCTGGAGTCACGATCCCCAAGTGCCGAAAGCCTCGCATTTTATAAATCCATTGCTCTACACGGAAATTTTTATTTTTATTTTTTATTTTTTAATAATTTTTTTTTATTTTTTTTGAATACTCATATTATTCATAAAAATAAAACCATCCTATGCTATTTATTATGGGACCCCAAAAAATCAAATTAGTACCCCACAGTCTAGAGGACGTGCATTGTGGCATTTTTTTTATTTGGATGAAAATATAAACGATGAAATATCACATTGGACAGCCACATTTTCCAAAATCTATGCTCATGAAATTATACAAGGATTAAAATCAGAATTAGGGCATGTTAAATTATTTGATATTCAGTTTCAAAGTGTGCAATGTGTATTACCATGTTTAAAGTTAAAGGAATTTTTCCTTCCATTTACTTTTTTTTTCAAATCATTCAATTTTTGTTTTTGACACAAAAACATTTTTTTTATTTTATCTCCCCCCCAACATAAAGCAACACTGTCCCCAGTGTTTGAAGAAATGAAAAATTAGAAGGAGTAGAGGCAGGGAATAAAAATTTAAAAAGGAAATTGAATATGAGGATTATGGAATAAAGTCACCTGGTGGTTGATGTTTGAAGTTTTTGCCGCTCGAATTTATTCCTTTGATATCCATGTTGCTTGCAAAGATCCCTAGTGGAAAAAGGAAAAAACAAAACAAACAAAACAAAAAAAAGAAAAAAAACAAAAAAAAACAAACAATATATATATATATTTATATAATAAAGGAAGTAAAATATAAGAATATATATAAAAATTATAGAATAAGGTAGCACAAGAAGCCGCAGGTCAGTGGTAAGCGCGCACCCATGTCTCCCTTCGGTCCCGGGTTCGAGTCCCCGCAGCTTCGCCGGTTGTGACGGGGTTTGCCCCACGGCCTATAGCATGGACTTTTTTTTGTATTATTATATTTTTATTTTTTTGTTAACCTATTGAATAATAAAAACAAAATAAACTGATGATACATTGTCTTCTTTTTAAATTTCTGGGTAAAGTATTACTCAAGGATCACTCCACATGACACGGATGAATATGGTGCTCCTCTTTCGTACCCATCCATACTCATAATAGAAGAACAGTTCAAAAGTCTATTATTTTATTTTTAAATATAAAAATGATTAAGTAATCTTATTTGAAAAATAAATATGATTCAGAAAGATTAGAAACATAAAAACCACGGGTTGCCTCCCGTGCAGCGCTTTGTTTAACGTCGTTAGCCCGACATAGATCCCAAATTTATCAATTTTTTCCTAGTTCATAGATAGGATCAATTAACTCAACATCTATTTCCTGTTTATTGAATGATTCAACGAATGTTTTTAACCTTTGACCATTGACCTTGAAAATGTGACCACTTGTGGGATCTTGAATCTCTACTGCCCCATGGGGGAATACATGATGCACTATGAAAGGTCCTGACCATCTAGACCTTAACTTTCCGGGATGTAAATGAAGTTTTGAACTATACAAGAGCACAAGTTTTCCCGGCTCAAAATGTTGGACCTTGATATTCCTAGATTGGTAGGCCTGAACTATAGCTTTATTGATCCTTGAATTTTCATAAGCCTCTATCCTTAGTTCCTCCAGTTCATTGAGATCTAATTTCCTTTTTGTTCCAGCCAATGAGGGGTCATAATACATTTTCTTAATTGCCCAAAAGGCCTTATGTTCAATCTCCATTGGCAAGTGGCATGTTTTACCATATACCAACCTATATGGGGACATTCCTAAAATGGTTTTATATTCAGTTCTATAGGCCCAAAGAGCATCTAAGAGTTTCTCAGACCAATCTTTCCTAGAGGGGTTGACAGTTTTTTCAAGAATTTGCTTAATTTCACAATTGGCTAACTCAGCTTGACCATTGGTCTGTGGGTGGTAAGCAGTGGACACTTTGTGAGAAATTCCATATTTTTCCATGAGTGATGAGAATGGATGGTTTCAAAAATGAGTTCCACGATCACTTATGATAGCCCTAGGAATTCCAAATATAGAGAATATGTTTTCTTTTAGGAATCTAATCACAGTTTGATGATCATTGGATTTTGTGGGAATGGCCTCAACCCATTTTGAGACATAATCAACAGTTAAGAGTATGTAGAGGTATCCCTGAGAGTTTGGGATGGGACCCATGAAATCAATTCCCCAACAGTCAAAGATTTCAACCACTAAGATGGGAGTGAGTGGAATTTGATTCCTTTTTGTGATGGACCCTACTTGTTGACACCTAGGACAGCTTTGACAAAATGTGTAGGAGTCCCTTGAAAGGGTGGGCCAGAAAAGACCACATTGAAGAATCTTAGAAGATGTTTTCTTAGAGGAAAAGTGACCTCCACATGCCTCACTATGATAGAATTTAAGGATGGACTCTTGTTCAGATTCTGGAACACACCTCCTAATGACTTGGTCAGGGCAGAACTTATAGAGGTATGGATCATCAAACACATAGTGTCTAACATCAGAAAGTAATTTCCTTCGAGCATGAGTCCCTAAGAATTTTGGAATTACTCCTGTCACTAAGAAATTTGCTATGTAACCATACCAAGGGCAGTCACTCACAGAGTATAAGTGTTCATCAGGAAACGAATCAGACACAAAAAGGTGATTTGAGTTTTCTTTGAATTCCATCCTTGATAGGTGATCAGCTACAACATTTTCAACTCCCTTTTTATCCTTGATTGTGAGGTCTAATTCTTGTAAGAGAAGGACCCACCTAATCAGTCTAGCCTTAGCATCTTGTTTTTGGAAGAGGTATTTTAGTGCAGAATGGTCAGTGAACACAGTGATAGGTGATCCTAAGAGGTAGGACCTAAACTTTTCTAAGGCAAACACAATATCAAGTAACTCCTTTTCAGTGGTGGTGTAGTTGATTTGGGCATCATTTAAGGATTTGCTTGCATAAGCAATGACATAAGGAGTTTTATCACAACGTTGTCCTAACACAGCTCCAACAACAAAGTCACTGGCATCACAAATAAGTTCAAAAGGAAGGTTCCAATTTGGAGATTTCATAATGGGAGGAGAGGTGAGAGAGCATTTGAGGGTTGAGAATGAACCCTCACAACTTTCTGTCCAAACGAATGGAGCATCCTTTACTAAGAGAGCACAAAGGGGACGGGATATTGAACTAAAGTCCTTGATTAATCTTCTATAGAAACCACCATGTCCTAAGAAAGACCTCACTTCCTTGACAGTTTTTGGTGATGGAAGATGATGAATGATGTCAACCTTTGCTTTATCAACTTCAATACCCCTACTCGAGACCAGATGGCCTAGAACATGTCCCTCTTTAACCATGAAATGGCATTTTTCCCAGTTTAGGACCAGAGTTTTTTCTTCACATCTTGACAAGACTCTCTCCACATTCTGCATACATCCCTCAAAAGTATCCCCAAACACAAAGAAGTCATCCATGAAGACCTCAAGAAAATCCCTTACCATGTCTGAGAAGATTCCCATCATGCACCGCTGGAAGGTTCCTGGGGCATTGCATAACCTGAAGGGCATGCATTTGAAGGCAAAGGTACCGAAAGGACATGTGAATGTAGTCTTCCCTTGATCCTCTAGGGAGACCTCAATTTGATTGTACCCCGAGTACCCATCTAAGAAACATTAGAAGGCATGACCTGCCACTCTCTCAAGGACTTGGTCAATGAATGGTAAGGGGATATGGTCCTTCTTGGTGAATGAGTTCAGTTTCCTATAGTCAATGCAGACCCTCCATCCATACTCACCCTTGTTGGAAAAATCTCTCCATCCTCATTGGTTATCACTGTGATTCCAGCCTTTTTTGAAACCACTTGGATTGGGATCACCCATTCACTCTCAGCTATGGGATATATGATACTAGATTTCAACAATTTCAGAAGTTCCTTCCTTACTACCTCCATGAGATTAGGATTGAGTTGCCGTTGAGGTTGACAACATGGCTTTGAATTAGATTCCAGAACAATCCTATGAGTCCCGATAAGTGGGCTAATCCCAGGAATATCATAAAGGGTCCAACCAATGGCTTTCTTATGCTTCCTAAGGACATCTAGAAGCATCCTCTCATTATTGGCTTCAAGAGAAGAAGAAATGAAAATTGGATGTGTTTGATTTTCCCCTAGGAAGGCATACTTTAGTGCAGTAGGAAGTTCCTTCAATTCAAGATCAGGTTGGTTCAGAATTTCAGCAGAAGATTGGGACATTAGATCAAGATCAATTTCTTTTTTTAGAGGTTCAGATTGGATTGATTCCTGACATGTATAAGTTTCAGCTACTAGATTTGCTTGATCAAATTTATGGAAGGAATTTAGAGGGGACTCTATGAAATTGGTTTCTTGAAAGGTTTCACTGATTGTTGGACCTAAGACTTCATCATAAGAGCAATTTGAAAATTATTCAAGCCAAGGAGATAAACTTCCTTCATATGAACAAAGTAAATAAACTTCATTCTGACTTAAACATTCATCATATATTCCTTGATGTTCCATGGATTCATTATCAATGCTTCCTATCATGTTTACTTCATGAATATCCTCGTCATCACCTATTTGTGAGCTTGCATTATAGATGTTCAAGTCTAGACTCATGTTCCCAAATGTGATGGTCATGTTCCCATTTCGGACTCGGATAACAGAGTTGATTATTGCAAGGAAAGGATGACCAAGGATGATTGGGGTTTGTTCCTTATTTCCTAAATTTGGATGGTTGTCAAGGACAATGAAATCAGCAGGGTAGATGAAATTTTCAACCATTACCAGAACGTCCTTCAAAATCCCCTTTGGAACCCTAATGCTACGATCAGCAAGCTGAAGTGTGATAGATGTGGGTTGGAGCTCTTCTAGGCCTAACTGGCAGTACACAGCATATGGGATGAGATTGACACTAGCACCTAGGTCACACAAGGCCTTGACAACTTTGCTTTCTCCTAGTTCAACATTGATTTAAGGGCAACCTGGGTCTTTTAACTTAGGAGGAATAGTCCCTTGAATGGTGGTACTCACATTAGCAGCCAAAAGGACTTGGTTTTTATGTGAAAATTTTCTTTTAAAAGTGCACAAGTCCTTAAGTTACTTTGAGTAGGCAGGTATAGTTTGGATGGCATTGAGAAGGGGTATGTTCAACTTGACTTGTGAAAATATTTCCCTCAACGTTTCACTCAGTTCAGGCTTGGATTTCCTCCTCATGCATTGGGGAAATGGTGCAGGTTGTGGGGTTGTTTGTTGAAGAGTTGTTTCTTTCACATTGTTATCAGTTTACTCAGTTTGATCTTGTGATTCATTTAAATTTTCATCCATGTTTGAATCTTCAGGTGGGTTCTGAATTAGTTGTTCAGGTTTCTCAATTGATTTCCCACTTCTTAAAACAGTCACAGCCTTTAGTTGTTCATGAGTTATTTGAGCACAACTTGACTCTCCCCTTGAAGTTGAGGATGGCACCGCCTGAGTAGGCATGGGTGCCTTTCCTGTTTTGATGGTTTGAAGTTCTTGTTTTAGGGAAGATACTTCTGAGTTCATCCTCTCCATTTGTTTTCATAGTTGTTCTAGTAGGCATTGTGGAACATTTTGGGTTGGTGCTTGAGTAGGTTGGTTTATCCCTGGGGGATATTTTGGAGGTGGGATGGTTAGTTGAAAATGGACCGGTGGCTGTTAGTATTGGATAGGTTGGGTTTGGAACTGGTTATGGGTTTGGTAGTTCTGTTGAGGGTAAGGATTTTGCCCTTGTGGTTGGCTATGTTGTTGGTTATCCTTCCATCGGAAGCCTGGGTGGTCATTGTACATTGGATTGATGGTGTTTAGGTATTGGGGCTTTTGAAAGTTTAGGGCATTGACTTCCGCTGGGGGTCCTCCTAGAAGAACATCCTTGATGGATGTAATGGTTGTGCAGTTGTCTGTTTTATGGTCATGTTTGTCACAAATTGTGCAAACAAGGTCTACATTTTGGATTTCATGGACTTTCCTAAGGTCTATCTCTTCAACCTTCCTAAAGAGTGCTGCGAGTTTAGCCCTAAAGCTTTCCTCTTCTCTAAGTGTATAAATTCCAGTGGTTCTTTGTGGCTTTTCAGAATAAGGTGAAGTTCCCCAAGTTTGGTTTTGTTCAGCCAGACTTTCCAGATACCCGTAAGCATCATTTGGGGCCTTGTTTTTAAAGGTTCCATTACACATCATGTCAATGAACTGTTTGTTCCCCGTACCCAACCCTTCATAGAAAATTCTCACTTGTTCAGGTATGTAAAACCCATGGTGTGGAACCATGTTTAGGGTGTCTTTGAACCTCTCCCATGTTTCATAGAATGACTCTCCCTCTTTTTCAAAAAAAATTTGGATGCTCTTTTTAAGTGCAATTGTTTTGTGATGAGGGAAGTATTTTTTTTAGATTTCTCTTTGTAGTTGGTCCCAAGAGTGGATTGATGCAGGTATCAAGTTGTTTAGCCAATTTTTAGTTCGATCCTTTAATGAAAAAGGAAATAGCCTCATATTAGCAGATTCTAGTTGATGTGGGGGACACATGGTTTCAACAATGTCATTGAACTCTTTGACATGAAGGTATGGCATTTCTGACTCCATCCCATGAAAGGTTGGAAGGTGGTTTAGGACATGGGGTTTGAATATGTAGTTGGTGTCTCCTATGGAATTGTGTATAATGCATGAGGGGGTATTGGTCCAAGCTGGAGTGAGGTAGTCGTTCATGGTTTGATCAACTACATTCCCTAAGTTTGGAGCTTCTTGGTTTTGGTTTCCCATTTGATTCCCCCCAGGGTTTACAATTTGATTTTGTGGATGACTCTCCATTGGACTTGTTTCAAGTTCTGACTTTGGGGTTTCAAGAATATTTGAATCTAATTTAAACAATCCCTTAGGTGCACCTGACTCACCTATCCTAGGACATTCCACCCTAACTAGTCTGTTTGAGAAATCGCGGGTGTAGGCGGACATGCGCCAAAAAAAAGCTAGAAAGGGACAAGATAAGAGATCTTGGGTGAGAGTAGAAGAATGGATGTGAGGAAAGAAGGTTTTTTTTGGATCTAAGGTACATACTTGGTCCCCGGAAAAGACGCAAAAATTTGGTTCACTCCCAAATTTACCCAAGAGAAGAAGGGTAGAACGGTCCTTGTAGTGTAGCTTGGGTTGTCGATTCCACAGAGACCTAAGAAGATACCTAAGATGCACAACCTAAGGGATGGATTTTTGGCTATGAAGTGGCCAACATGGATTGATTTTGGATGGGTTTTTAATATATCTAATCGATTTAAGTGGATTCAATTTAAAAGAATGAGTTGATCCTAGGTTATCGCTCGGGGTGGATTGGATGTATTTTCTTTTTAATGATTTCAATTTCTTAAAGTTGAGATGGGTTCATTTAAGGAGATAAAACAGCATCATCACTTACTGGTTTAATGCCTACACCCTCTAATACTAATCACCTATACACTTTAAGGATCAATGTTTTGAGCACTTCAAGGTAAAGGATCGTATTAGTACTTGATGTGTGTGGCCTTAAATTCAACAAGGACGATGGAGTTTAAAAATCATCAAATAAAAATCCCAATTAAAGAAGTGATTATACATTAATTAGGTGATAAATAAGATCCAATCCAGCCCCTTTCTACTCCCTTGTATCAACCCATAAGTGGGTTAGCCCTCCATTGATCCCATGGTTTCAATGGAAGCGGAAAGTAGACTCATGAGGGAGGAAATGGAGAAGTAAAGAAAACAACAAAAATAAAATGATCACTCCACCGTTGTGTGAATAATTTCGCAAGGTTTGGTGTGAATAAATTCACACCTTGATCCAATGGTATGACAGTGATATTAAAAACAACAGAATAAGAGTATAAGAAGAACTTTTATTAAGAAACTAAAGTGAATTGAACAACTTACATGTGAAAAGACAAAATTGAGGCAACAAAAATGCAGCATAACATTACAATTGAACAAAGCATCCAAGATCCTAAACTCCTTCACCACCACTGCCTTAAATAGGAATTTTGGGAGCTTTGGGTCGATCCAACAACAGTAAAAATCATCTTAATTAATTTTGGTAGGCTATAGGTGGTGGAAAGCTTGTGGAATTTGCACTTTTCCACGTTTGACCCGAGGTGGCAGCCAGTTTTCATCCACCGAACAGACACGTCAGGAAGAACTTCTAGAAGGCCGAATCAGAGTGGGACATAGAAGAAGAAAATGTATCTCCGGATGTCTTCTAACCTCATTTAAAATTTTGTCCCATTTGGAGTTGTGTATTCCGATATATGATCAAATTAGTGGGCTGTTTTTCTGGGCCGCAGAATCTGGCCTAGAATTGTATCTCTAATTTGGGCCGCCTAAATGACCACCATGGAGCCGAATTAGCATTAACTCCTGAATAGTGATTTGTTCCTATATATGTCTTCTAGCATACCACGAAATGTGGGATTAATTGGGCATGTATGTTGGGCCCCACAGTCTCATCAGTGGGATGGTGTCTAATCTGTCTTCTCCAGAATTGCTTCCTTTCATTGCCAAATATCTCCATCATCCTCCATGAATTCTCCATTGATCCCTGAATGAAACATGTTCATATTGGAGTGTAGATCAATTATCAAATTAAAATATGTATAATAAGATGAATCATTTAGTACTTTAAATTATGTTCCAAAATGTACCACATAATAGTGCATTTTAAGAAGGTATTACAATCATAATATGAAATGATGTTCAAAGTGTAAAATGCACTAAAATGGTGTTTATGAATAATAAAGAACATGAATATTATATATATTAACAATTAATATTAGCTTCATTTAGTGGCTAATCACTGGTACACAGGTAGGCGACACAAAAAGAGTCCTTGTACAGGAACTTGGCCAACGTACATGGAGCAAGCCCCAGGTGCTCGGACATGATGTGTGATTCTTCTACACGCTGTGTAGTTACTTTCTATCCGATGAGCCAAATGAAATGGGCCGTTTACCCGGGCAGTACCCAGAGTCAAGGAACACGGCGTGTGATTCCTCTACACGTCATGTAGTTGAGTTTTACACAGCTTGAATGGATGACACGGGCCATTTACACGGGTAGTACATGGGGTCAACGAAAAGGGTGTGTAACCATAATACACGCCTTGTAAGCAATTCTTCTTGGCTTGAGCCAGTTCCCTTCTGTGACTTGGGATAGTTTCCTTAGGCTTCGTCACCTTGGTCTTTCTCCTGAAGGTTTCCAGTATCATTTCCTACATATAGGAGTATGATCCCTTCAGCAGGACTTCCTGAATAGAGTTGTTGGAATCCCATGTATGAGACATAGAGTTGGATCCTCTATTCATTCCTGGAACCCTAGGTTGAGTTATTGTTATCGATGTGACCAACTTTACCTGGGTGCCGATCCTTTGCTTATTAGATTAGTTTATACTAAGTTGTTGGAATCACCCCATGGCCATTGGTTGTGATCTTCATCTAAGAATCATGTTCTCAAGTACTTATGGAGTGTGTTCTCCAAGAATGTGCACTTCGTGTCTCACTCTTCAGACCTAAGAGTGTTTTCTCCTTGTTACGTGCTTAGTGGAATCTTCGAGCTGGATTTTAATGGTGGTTTCGAGATAGTCGATCGTGTATGAGTATATCTGGATATTCTTGATACATTTTCTGTAGACATATACTATGTAGAGAAGACTGTATCTTTCCTTTGTGGTATTTACCTTGTTGTTTTCATTTTTTTTTCGGGGTGTCCAACTGGGTATTATTATACTCACCCATGCATGAGCTTTTCCCGGACTTGTTGTGTCTTGTGCAGACGAGTGAGCCTTTGACAGGATTCGTGGCAGACTAGGACCAGATGCTACATAGTGAGATCTTACAGGCTGAGGTGTGTTCCTACGACTATCGATTGCAGTCGAATCACCTTTCTGTATAGGTTGGACTAAGTTACAGAATATCTTTTGGTGGGATTGTACTTTTGGCCCAGGGATTTTACTTTCTTGTACTTACAATCATGTCGTACTCTGTTGGTTGGGTTTTAGTGTAGGAATACATCTTTTCCTTCTAGAAGTTGTTACTTTTCGGCATTGTGTTCTTGGAGATGTGTGTGTATGAGTACATGTTTATAGGCAATGCCACCCATGTTAGTAGTATGCCTACTCGTTGCTAGTCACAAGCCCCTGGCCAATTAGAGGCGGGCTTGGGGAGTTGCAGCTCAGGCCCCAATTGGATGGGTCGTGACAGAGTGGTATCAGTGGTGGTCAGTTCTACCTTAGGACTGAGAGTCTTTGAGTTGGTTTGGGGAAATAGTGTTAACTGTTTCTAGTTCGTATTTCTGGTAAGGGACCCCAATGTTGGTGCGGGCTGCTGAAATATCCATACACCAGGACTCTGATATTTTGCTTTTCGACTTGGAAAATGAGAACACTAGTTGTAGGGGAGAATAATGGTCCATGCATCATATAGGATTGGAATGTGGTTTCCATGTCCTTCTTGAGTCTGCTCTCCAGATATAATCACTGACTGAGATACATATTGATTTATTACTGGATGCCTCTACAACACGCACCCACTAGGATCCAGCATCTCGATCATGAGGATGACTCCCTCAGTAATGAGGCTTCGATATAGGGAAATAATCCCCTAGTTTTTCAATCGGGTGGTGTTCCAGTTATCCCACCACCTATGGAGCAGTGTTTAGTGCCTACTGTACCAGTGGAGGAGGAGCGTAGGCTGAGCGCACTCCACAAGATTCAGAGATAGATACCCCTTATGTTTTGAGGCGATCCTAACCCACAGGTAGTAGAGGAATAGCTTGAGGCAGTGTCTAGAGTCTTCCATTTGGTAAGGACACCAGTATACCAGATGGTGATCCTAGCAGCGAGCCTTCTGCAGGGCTCGGAAGGACGATAGTGGAGTTTGGTTATCCAGACTCACGATGAGGCGACTCTTGCATGGTCAGAGTATTATCAAATCATTAAGGAGGATTTTTCACCGGTTACCCAGAGGGGAGTACGTATATAGGAGCCTCTTCAGCTCAATTAGGGAACCATGATGGTGGCTAACTATTCATCGAGGATTATCAACCTCTCGCGGTACTCAATGGATATGGTCAGAGATCAGTACATCAGAGTTTGGACTTTTGAGCTGGGCTTCCGCAGAGATATCCGAGCTAGCATCATCTCTCTGAGCATTCCCAGTTATGCTGGGGTGCTAGAGTGGGCTTTGGTGGTCGAGAGCTTCTTGGAAGAGCAGAGATAGCCATCATTTGTCAGTAGTGAGCATGCTGGAGAATAGACCTCGGTAGTAGGGAGCTGACGTTAGGGACCTAGGCATGGGAGACGTTTTCATAGGAGACCCCAGGACAGGTGATTTGGCTTAGAGGGTTTACAAGGTGCATCCACCCATCCTTGAGAGAGGTGATGATACTCATGTGATGGAAGGGGACATCTTTCTCGAGATTGTCCGACCCGCCGTACTACTGACACGAGAGCAGTGGATGGACCACCGAGCTAGAGGCAACATGTGGAGAAGACAGATCCACGGGGTGGAGGATGTGGTAAGGGAGCTGGGAGAGCAGCTGGAGGTGGTCGGCATTTTGAACTTTTACCACCACCACCCCTGGGAGGTCCAGCCCAGGCTTAGGGAGATGGTGGACAGATGCCAGGACAGTTGCAGGCGGTAGAGGCTTCTGACCCAGGTACTCCCAGAATGATTAGAGGTACAATCTATGTCTTTTCTACTTTGCATGTCGTACTAATAGAGACAAGTTCTAGTCATTTTTATGGATTTTTATCGTGTTTGAGACCTTGAGATTCCAGTTGAACCGTTGACTCGACCCTTACAATTTTAAACACCAACTGAAGAAGATTTAGAGATCACACACCTTTGCAGACAGTGTGCCTGACCCTTGGAGGTGAGAGTTTCGGTTGGAACCTCTTGGTGGTAGCATCGAGGACGTACAATTTCATTATCGGTATGGACTGGCTGTCCACAGTTTATGCCCAGATCGACAGTTTTAGGTGAACGGTGCGGTGTGTCCGTAGTGATGGAACGAGGTTTTCTTTTGTCGGTGAGAGAGAGACCCAGGCATCACTGGATGGACTCGTGCGTAGGAGGTTCCAACTGATATCCTATCATTTGGCTAGCCAATCCCTTGGAACATCAGATGTTATGAGTTTCCAGTTTCGAGTAGTAGTGGCTGAGTATAAGGACGATTTTCCGTAGGATGGCCCCGGACTACCTCCCCATTGCAAGATTGATTTCTACATTTATTTGCAACCCACTTCGACAACGATATCAGTATCAGAATATCAGATGGCTACTGCAAAGCTTCGTGAACTGAGGGTGCAGCTGGAAGACTTGCAGAAGAAGGGCTTTGTAAGACCCAATGTTTCACCCTGGGCGGCCCCAGTGTTGTTTGCCAAGAAGGCAGACGATAGCTTGAGGCAATGTGTGGATTACCAGTGCCTGAATAAGGCTACCGTAAAGAACTGGTATCCACTACCGAGGATTGATGACCACTTCAACCAGTTGAGAGGGAATGATGGTTCTCGAATGTTGATCTATGATCAGGATAACATCAGTTGTGAGTACGGGATGAGGATATACTGAAGACGGCTTTCAGATGTTGCTACTATCACTATGAGTACTTGGTGATTCCCTTAGGCATGACAAATTCCCCAATAGTGTTCATGGGACTCATGAAACGGATCATTCAGCCCTATCTAGATCAGATCGTAGTAGTCTTCATCGATGATATCCTTTTGTACTCTGCGTCCGAGGAAGAGCATGTGAGACACCTAAGGATGGTTCTGGACACACTCTGAGAGCACCAGTTGTCTGGGAAACTCTCTAAGTGCTAGTTCTGGATATAGGAGGACCACATTCTTGGACACGTTATCTCAGGGGATAGTGTAGCAGTGGACCTAGCCAAGGTGGAGGCAGTACTAGCATGTGAGACACCCCAGAGCGTGACGGAGCTGCGGAGATTGCTTGGGTTGGAAGGGTACTATCGGAGATTAATTCTTGATTTCTCCAGGATCTCAGCACCCATGAAAGCTTTGACATAGTAGGGGAAGCATTTTATATGGACCGAGAGATGCCAGTAGGCTTTCTAGTAGTTGAGATAGAGTCTGACGATTGCCCCGATCTTGAGATTACTATTGGAGGGTGTCAAGTACGTAGTGTTCTGCAATGCATAAGGAACGGGGCTTGGTTGTCTCCGGATGCAGAGGAAAGTGGTGATTGCCTATGTATCATGCCTGTTGAGGCCCCACGAGAAGAAATACCCGATCCATGATCTTGAGTTCGTAGTGGTAGTCTTCACGTTGAAGATGAGGTGCCACTACCAGATGGGCCAGAGGTTAACTGTCTACTCTGATCATAAGAGTCTCAGATATATATTTTCTCAGAAGAATCTGAATTTGATACAATGATAATGGATTGAGTTCCTCTAGGATTACGACGTTGAGATCATTTACACACCTGGGAAGGGAAACGTTGTGGCTGATGCTCTCAGTAGGAAATCTAGTTCGCAGTTGCTGGATGAGGCGGTGAGACAGTTGGTCTCCTTACAGTTATCCTTCGTGGATAGAGATGAAGGAGATTACCTTCAATCTATGGTTCATACCCCTCCACTCTTACACCGAGTCAGGGAAGCACATGGAAAGTATGCTAGCTGTGAGACATTACATGCTCAGATATCCACAGGTGTTGTAGCTGAAAGATATTCAGAAGGTAGGGAGAACATTGTTCTTTTTAGGGGGCATACAGTAGTACCAGTGAAGTTGTGGGAGGATGTTCTGAGGGAATTCCATACATCCCCTTTGACGGTGCATCTAGATGTGGCAAGGATTTATCAGTTACCAGTAGGTTTGACTCAACCCCAGGAGGTGACAGATTGGAAGTGGGACAGGATATACAAGGACATTGTGACGAGTTTACCACATACGTCTAGGGGACACAATACCATCTGGGTGATCGTTGATAGACTCACCATGTTGGCCCACTTCCTAGCCATACGGGAGTAGAGTTTAGTAGAGAGCTTGGGACGCCTCTATATGCCGGCAATAGTTCGACTTCATGGAGTTCTATCAATGATCATCGCAGATCGTGATGTTCGTTTCACATCCTGGTTGTGGAAGGGATTTCAGGAATCTTTTGGGACTCAGTTACGTTTGAGCACAACGTTTCATCCCTAGACTGATGGTCAGATATAGCTGACCATCTAGGTCATGGAAAATATGCTTCGAGCTTGCATACATGACATCATTCATAGCTGGGAGGATCAACTACCACTGGTGGAATTTTCTTATGACAAAAGTTATCATTCCATTATTGGTATGGCACCATTGGAGGCTCTGTACAGGCGACCTTTCAGGTCTCCACTTTTCTAGACTAACCCAAGAGAGTTAGAACTCATGGGCCTAGAGATAGTGAGAGCTACAATAGAGAAGGTGTAGGTCATCCAAGTGCGGATGAAGACTACACAGAGTCAGCAAAAGACTTATGCCGATAGGAGGCGGAGCCCCTTGGAGTTTGAGGAGGGAGACTTGGTGTTCCATTGGGTCTCACCACGATGGGGAGTGCAGAGATTTGGCTGCAACGGCAAGCTATCTCCATGGTTCGTTGGACCATTCCAGATTCTGAGTAGAGTTGGCAAGGTGGTGTATCGCTTGGCTCTATCTTTTCAGATGAACTGAGTACCCATCTTCTTCCATGTGTCGCAGCTACGGAGGTACGTGCATGATCCATCAGACGTCATCGATTGCAGCGAGCTGGAGATCGATGATGGAGCGGACGTTTCTGAGTACCTAATGGAGATTGCGGATCAGCAGGAGAAGATCCTTTGTGCATGAGCTAATCCCTTAGTGTATGTCCGGTGGTAGCATGTGAATCTCTAGGAGGAGACGTGGGAGAGGAAGGCTCAGATTCACGTGCAGTACCCACGTCATTTTGAGTATCCCTTGTTTTGGGATTTTTGGGTGTATACAATCCTTAAGGTGGGTGTGATTTAATGTCCTGGATTTTTCAATGAATTATTTTAATATTATATGGAAATTAATTTGAGATGAGGCTCTGAGAAGACGTGCAGTTCCGAGGCCCATTGAGCTCTAAACAAATGATTTAATTTAATTTAATAATTAAATTACGTGTGCATGCAATTTCATTGAAAAAGTGGATTAACTCTTGAATGGCTACTCGGATCAGAAATATGAAGGCACCGTTGCGTTCAGAACATCGATTTTAACTTATGAGAGGCCTAAAATCGGCTGGCATAGGTCGGTGGTGAAATCTGGTTTTTGGATGAAAGTGTAATAAAATATTGAATAAAAATATTTTATTCTGCAATGAAATCTTTTTAAAACTATTTCAACCGATATCTTTTATTCTTTTTAAATAAAGTCTTGCGCAGGGGTCCAGGGATACAATCTTCATACCCCTGAAAACCTTGGCGGCCTTGGAGGCTCTGGAAAAAACCTTCCGAAGCGGTGATGATGCGGAAACCAGATCTTTGCCAACAAACGCCGTGGATCCAAGTAAGATGTTTGTTTTTATTTTTTCCTTTCCCAATTCTTGATTCCATCAATGAACGCAGACTAATTTGTGAACCGATTAGCCCATAGATTGATTATTTTGTGGGCGGGATTGATTTGGGGTTTTATCGGGAAATCAATTACTTGATCATTTTAATCTATTTATTGTTGTGGTTTTGATCTAACAGCAATGAACACATATCGTCACGAACAACGATCGAGGTTCGTCCCTCATGTTTTATTCTTGTATTTTATTCATCGCGTTCTTCGTTGCATTCTATGCACTTTTGGAGGAAATCAATCGTTGCACATTTGTATGTTGGCACAAAAATCCGAGATTGTAGATCCAACCCCAGAGCGTTGTCACAGAGGTTCGACAACGATTTTAGCAGACGATTCAGAGTGGATTATGAGTTATTAGATTTCGGGTGTTTTTATTCAGATGGACCATTCATGGTTTATGATCTGTTTTAAGGATAGATAACAACCGTTATGGTGTTTGTATGATAAAACAAACCATCCCCTAGAGTATGGGGACGAACGGATGATAGATCACAGATCTAGAAGATCATCCAAAGTGTGAGGAAGAAGACGAGGTTTCTAGAAAAATACAAACTACACGACATGTCGTATGGGATACATGGTGTGTGTTCATCGGCGGAGTTACCCGACAAGTACTCCAGGAGTACACAGACACAGGTTGGGTACACGGCCAAGTACATGACATGTATACCCCTCCCTGACCAGACCTGGCCAGATACACGGGATACCCCGTGTGCTGGAACACGGGGAGGCGACACAGAAAGAGACCATGTATGGGCACGTGGCCAGCGCACAAGGAGTGAGCCATAGGTGCTCGAACCGGGTGTGTGATTCTTCTACATGCTGTGTAGTTACTTTCTATCAGATGATCCAAATGACATGGGCCATTTACATGGGTAGTACCCGGAGTCAAGGAACACGACGTGTGATTATTCTACACGCTGTGTAGTTGAGTTTTACACAGCTTGAACGGATGACACGTGCCGTTTACATGGGCAGTACACGGGGTCAAGGAACACAATTTGTAAACATAATACACACCATGTAACCAATTCTTCATGGATTGAGCTAGTCAACTTCTTTGAGTTGGGATAGTTTCCTTAGGGTTCGTCCCCTTGGCCTTTATCCTGAAGGTTTTCGGTATCATTTCATACATATAGTAGTATGATCCCTTCAGCAGGACTTCCTGAATTGTGTTGTTGGAGTCCCCTCTGTGAGACTTAGAGCTGGATCCTCAATTCATTCCTAGAACCCTAGGTAGTGTTCCTGGTATCAACATGACCAACTTTACATAGGCGTTGATCCTCTACTTAGAGAATTAGTTCAGACTGAGTTATTGTAATCACCCCATGGATATTGGTTGTGATTCTCTTCTGAGAATCATGTTCTCAAGTACTTGTGGAGTTTGTTCTCCCGGAACGAGACTCTGTGTCTCTCTCTTAAGTCCTAGGAGTGTGTTCTCCATGTTATGTTCTTAGTGGAATCTTCTAGTTGGATCTTAGTGGTGGTTTCATGATAATCAATCGTGTATGAGTATACGTAGATATTCTCATTACATGTCTTGTTGACATATACTATGTGTAGATGACTGTATCTTTACATTATGGTATTTAACTTATTGTTTTCATTTGTGCTTTTGCGGTGTCCTACTGGGTATTTTTATACTCACCCTTCTATGGGCTTCGCCTGCACGTGTCGTTTCTTGTGTAGACGAGCGCACCTTTGACAAGATTTTAGGTGGACCAAGAATTGATGGTACTCAGTGAGATCAGACAGGTCGAGGTGTGTCCCTACGGCTACCGATTGCAGTCCCAACACCTTTATTTACAGTTTCTACTATGTTACAGACCCTCTTTTGGTGGGATTGTACTTTTGGCCTAGGGTTTTTACTCTCTTGTACATTACATTCCTATCATACTCTGGTGGTTGGGGTTCAGTGTATGCATGCATGTTTTCCTTCTAGTAGTTTTTACTTTTCAGCTTTGTGGGCTTGAAGATGTGTGTGTGTGTGTGTGTGTACATGTTTATAGTCAATGCCTCCCATGTTTGTAGCATGCCTACTCGGTGCTACTCACTAGCCCCTGGCCTATTGGAGGCAGGCTTGGGGAGTTGCGGCCTAGGCCCCACTAGGACGGGTCGTGACAATTTCCCTACCTATTAGAACTTTTTTATTCCATTATCTATCCAATGAATTCCAATAGGATTTGGCGTCAATGAATTACCAATGACTTATGTAATATCATGTTAATATATTAATAAAACATATTGTTTTTTTAATAATACCTTGGTCATTTGAAATTTTGTTCACCCGCTGGAATTACTCCGACATCCAGAATTTGATCAGTACTAGCTGGGAAAATTACTAATCACTAGAAATAAATGCCAAAAAATAATGTGTTTATATGTAATTTTAATTGAAATATTAATACATGAAATGCCACAAAAAATCCATATAGAAAATTTTTGATGACCATTTCTTGTTCATCTGGTAATGGACTGAAATATATTTTTTATTAGGATCGAATTAAATTACTCTACATAAATCTAAATCTAATGTAATTTTTATTTCTCTAAAAATTAACATGACCATTGTAATACAAATTGATTGTACCAAAGCACATAGTGTAAGACAGTGTGTAAGAACCTAGTTCTTCCTTTATGGTACAAATCTTTTCTTTTCAGTTTTTTATATATGAAAACTGTATGAAAATAGTTCATTCGCTGGATCTAGGGCTGTCACAAAATGGGAATGGGAGATACACACTGTGTATTTTCAGGGACTTGCCATGTAATGAGGGTTGCACTCCGTATAATCCAATTACATGACCATGTAAAGACCTGGTCAGGATCATGAAAAACATAGTGTGTAGTTGTTAATACATTTCAGAAACTTTTTTTTTTGAAAAAATGGGCAGTTCCCACATGTTTTGGCAGACGGACAGAACCCTCATTCTGGGTTTGCGAACTATACTATCATGGGTCTTTTTTTCTCCCATTTGGTCATCATAATCTCTATTTTATCACCATCGAATGATTTGGTACCCAATAAAAAATAAATCAATTAATCTTGAGTCGTTCTAGGTGATTTTCTCCAAACCAAGTTATTAATGGGTAATCCTTTATGATCATTTTGTAGATCTAACCTATTATAGGTCAAATTAGAGGACGACATTGAATGAGGAGAGTTGAACAACTACGAAGTAAGTGGTCCTATGCCTTTCTCAAGTTTTCAAGTTGAATATATTTATTAGAGTGTCATGTTCTTACTTTTAGGGTGTCACATTATTTATTTTCGTATTTTATTATAGCATATTGTGTATTAGGTAATTGGTTATATGTTTCAAACCATTTTTGGGTTTTGATCACCTTTAATAAGGGCCACCTCGTGGATGTGTTTATCATGTATAGACTTTTTCATGAAAATTACTATGATACACATTGTGAATTCCCTTTATGTGTTGTCAAAAATGAATTTCTAATATTAATTATTTCCCACATGATATGCATTTTGACATAAAATCCATGTAATTGTTTAAATTGTATGTGTTGTTCATTATGTGAATTGTTCCAACTTGAGTTGTTTGGTTTGAAGCTATGTGATAGTTTAATTTACAGGAATTAATTCTATTATGGAATTTGTAATGGGATTAAATGATTAAAATGAGTAATTAACAATGGGAAACCCACAATCTAGGATTGACAGACAAGGTCATGCTCATGTGACTTCTTGCACCTTATATATCTTGGGTAAACCGTTGCCCATGCAAAAATACCATGGGCAGACTCAGGAGGTAAATGGTGTTAATGCCATGATCATGCCATGGATGTCATGGTCAGGCTCATGAGGACTATTCTAAATGCTAACCAAACCTAGGAACCATTGAGGGATGCTATGGTTGGGCTATATTGGAAAATGTTATAAGTCACGATTTGACTGTTACCTTTATACGAGTGGGGATATCGAGCCAAGGCTGATTTTCATAATATATATAATCTAATATAATTGAATAATAAAATAGAATGATATATGACAGTTATTCTATGCTAAAGCAGAAGATGGGATTGAGTTTTCATGAATATTTATTAGATGGTCTTGTGAGACATCAATTGGGCTTACATGTAGAACCGTTTAATTTTGATTATCTTATATTTACTATTTTCACTATTTTACACTACCTATTATCGATAGTCACCGATTGATCGGCATAGGAAATGGTTGTTTTTGTAGTAGGATTTAGTATCACACCATTTTTGGGTCAATATTTTGGCCCCAAAAACATATTACGATTGTAGGTGTTGATCAGGGAAAGCACCCTTATAATGGTTCTTGATATGCTATTTAGTAGTTGGAGTTCATGGGACCAAGGCAAGGATTATGATTCTTCATACCTTCCATTGATTCATTGCTGATTTTGGAACATGTATTATGTATTTCTATAGTGTCCCTATTTTTCTAGTTATCTTAGAACATAACATGTTGTATTATCTTTTGTATGGAAGGATGTTTGGTTACTAATAATATCATTCATCCACTATTTACTATAGTGGAATGGTATTTATTGCACCCAACATTGTTTAATTATTTATATGGATTTGTTACACTCTGCCAATGATTTCATATTTTTCCCACAATCACACCCTAGAATACACCACTTGTCAAAATCCTCTGGTGTTTGGAAAAATGCGCTTGAGGCTATGTAAACAACTGAGTAAGTGGCACTAGTTGAGTGGCATCTAGATTCGGGAACATTTAAAGTGGTATCAAAGGATTTATTTTATGGTTTACTTTATTTTTAGTGACATTATAATGGGATAGAAAGGAAATGTAGTTTTGTATTAAATTGTGTCTAGGAGTAGCTACCCTACATACTAGGAATGGAAAAATTGCCTCAAATTGACCAGTGATTCTTAGAAACTGAGTTGTTACAGTAGATTCAATTTTACCATTGGGTGACACACTTGTATTTGTTCTATTATTATTTATATAATTATTGTCCTATTTTATTTCAACCTGATGATATGAGGGTATTCAATCTCATGCATCATATAGGCACTTATTATAAATCACATGACATGCATTATTGTCATCCCATTTAGGGACCATTAGTAATTGTATGCTATTGTGATAGATTTTATGATATAAATGCCTGCTATTATGATAGTTACCATGATAGATATAACCTATTGTAATATGTGTATTGGTATTTTTTATGGTTCGAATTTTATGGACTCCAATATTTGGTCCCTAACGTGTATAGGCCCTCTTGGATCAGAATTTGGTGGACCCTGTTTCATTTTTTATCATAAATTTTGTAATTATGTTATATATCTGATGTAAATATTTTATTCCTAATGATTAATGTCCCCCACAGGTCTGAATTTGGCACACTATTTCTTTACATTTCAAGAATAATTTTTTTGGGGATGTTTTAGAGGGTTACTATCGGGAATCCCAGACAACACGACGTGTGGGTCTATGAACACATGTCGTGTGTTATTTTTTTTCATAAAGAAAAACCTATTTTTCTATGTACAAAATGTGTGCTATGTGTACATTCCCGGTTGAAGGTTACCATGTGTCCAGTCATGTGATGAAGAACACTAAATAATGGTTTGGGAAAATTAGACAGTCGTATACATTTGGTACACATCGTGCAGTCTTACCCAATGACACACCATGATAATCTGGTGGTGTAAAAGAAATGGCACAGATTAGATACTTATGGACACATCATGTAACTTTTCTCTACACCATGTACCTGGAGTGTTTACATTCCCATTCTAGGGGAGTACACAAACATGTGCGAACATGATGGTACACATTATGTATGGTTTCTACATGTCGTGTACTACTATATTCGTATCCTTTGGCTGTATTTTTTGATTTTCCCCCTTGACAGTTTTGGACATGCAATTATTCCTTTCTGAGTAGTTTTTCAATATAGATCATGATGGAGGAACATGTGGAACATTATGTGTACTTTTATTGTGTGTTTTGAGGATTTTATCGAAATGGATAGGTTTTTCATCCATTTACCCTTCTCAGTTGTCTCATATGTGTGAGACGTGAGTTGTATGAATAGTTGGGTGTTCAATCCAAAATAGTTGAGACATTTGATTTATGATGATTTGTGAGCTATCTCTCTTGACCGATGTTGTTCGAGGGAGTCCCTTGTATGATCCTTGTACTATGTACAATTTTTGAGAATCATTGTTGTAGGATGCCTCTGTTGTTTATAGTTTTTTATCTCATGTAAGATTCCTCCCTTACTTTTTTTGCTCAGGATCCTGTGTAGGATGACTTCACTCATGTCTGTCTGGAGGATCCCTTGTAGGATGGCTTTTAGTGTTTAGTATGACCAAACCCAACCTTCATAATGGGATTTTAGTAGTTCCCGTCTTTGTTTTACATATTGACCTAACCCATGGGGAAGGCAATGGGGTAAGTGTCTAGAGGAAGGTGTTGACTGGTCCTGTTTTCATATCTATGCATTTAAGATGTGATCTTTTTTGAATCTTGTACCTTGATATGGGAACAATCATTAAGGAATTCATGGTTCAATATATTAGACTGCTTAGGAGGTCATGTGAACCTCTCTTTCCCTAGGTGATGGGTGACTTAGTACATCATCATCCATGTAAATGGTTCTGTAGATGATGTGATTATGAGGTAGTTCCCACATGAACCATCTGGTACTAGGGTTAATAGGGTGGAAAACCTATGAATAGTTCCTAGAATGTTTTGTTTTCTCTTGCAAACTTGGGGTAGTGTATGTGGAAATATGTATAACCCGTCAAGTGTTAAACATTGAAATGAGCAATTGATTTTTTGTAAATCAGTTAGCATTGAGCTATTGTGTATGTTCGTTGGTTATCTATTGAGAATAGGTACCTGAAAATTATAGACCCATGTTTTTCCCACTACTCAAGAGTGAATTCTAGGACATCAGTGTTTTGACACACCAATCGGTTTAATTTCAACTTTTATGCCATGTGATAATATGGGGTGATCAGGGTTCATGGAATGACACTCATGCATTTATATTGTTTCTAAACTAGTGTGTTGAGAGTGGTTAGTCATTTTTCTCGACATCTAAGACCCTCATAGGTTGGGAAGATAAATTTGGTTCAGTTTAAATTTCTACTTCTAGGTATAAGGACCACAACTAAGGACTATTCACCAATGGTTATTAATAAATGAATTCCTTTGAGACTTTTGAGTCTTTTTTCATGTTGACACTTTCTTGGATTCATGACGTTGTTGAATGGTAGTTTTTTATAACCCTTCTAAAGAACCAATGATCATAAATGGACCTTGGTTGTTATGTGTGGGAAATCACAAAAATTCCTTGGGATAAAGGCATTGTGGTTAGTTAAATGATGATGTGTCAGCAAGTGAAGCTGAGTTTATTTCAGGATGTCAACCAGTAGTGGTTAGGATATCATTTTTAAAGTTATCCTAGAAATTATCATATTTTTATCTTCCTCAAAATACGACCATTTACCATATTTTGATGTCTTCCTTGATAAACTAAGTGAGAAAAAATTATATGTCATGCGGAAGTTGAGAGTTGTTCAGTTTGGTCGTGATATATTATGTTTTTAACAATGATGCATGGTTTTCAATGAGGCTTGGATAATCTTGAGTGTCATTTTATTTCCTGAGTTGGAACACCTTGGATAGAATCTGGATTCTCACCACTTTCTTTGATGTGACCACCAGGAGGATGCATCTCTAGGGCCAGTTGGTGTTCTTATGCGGGATTCAAGCCTTGTATCACTTATAATGGGGTGTATGGACAAACTTGGTCAGTTCCTTGGACTCCAGGTTGATTAATTTTAGGTTATCACGGACTTATAGTTAGGATCAGATGTGATTTTTTAAAAGGGGGTAATGATCCTTGGAAAATGGATCTATATTAAACTTTTTATCATGCTATGGAATGATTTTCAAAAAGGACTTGGGGATAATTTGACAAAGGAGCATCATCGAGAGAAATGTATGATCTTTGGTGAATAGGTTCATTGTGGACTCAGGGTTCCTTGAGAGAAGTTATTGTGTTTCTGTTAAAATATGACATCCTCCCAATCTTTGCATTTTGATGATATGTTATCCAGTGATGGTTTTACTTGTTATCCTTCTTTTTCCTCATGTATGGTTAGAGTGAACCAGTTAGAGAACTCCACCATTATATTCTGGGTATGATATGGAATTCAGCAATGTCTATCAAGGGATTATTGCATGATCAGTTTTGATGAAATCGGTCGAGGTTCAACCCACCTTTGTTGTGAGGCCGCTGACAAGACCACCATTGTGTTCCGGTTCTCCCAGTTAAAGGAAAACAAACAAGTTACATCACTAGAAAGATCAGGGGAGTGCATTGTTTGGTTTTATAATAAAGGAGGTATCATGCTAATGATGTCGTATGATTTTTTTTACAAACTCATGAAGGTATCATTCTTCCTACCGATCAAGGAAACCATCAATGTTGGTGAGCTTGGAAGGTAGTACATTTGTGAGATTTTACGACTATACAGGGTTCCATATTATATCATTTTAGAAAGGTATACCCAGTTTACTTCTTGTTTCTAACTAGTGAAATAGAGGTAATTGGGTACACAAGTGCTTCTGAGCACAACTTACCACCCCAGAGAGAGTCATGATGCATGATTCAGGTGTTGGAGGACATGCTTCGGGCATGCATCATGGATTTTTGGGGGTTCTGGGGAGACACACATACCCATTATTGAGTTTATATACAACAATAGCTTTCAATATATTTTCAGTTGGTTCTTTATAAGGATTTGTAAGGTAGGGAATTTCGATTACCCCTCTGTGGACTGGAGGTAGGAGAGGAAGATATGTTGGGACCTCATTTTGTCCAGGAGACAACTGAACATGTTTAGGAGATTATGATTAAGTTGAATGCTATAAAGTATCATTATAAATCTTTTTTGATCACTGTATATGACCTTTAGAGTTTGAGTTCAGGGATCGAACTTTCCTACATGTCTCACTGATGTTGGGACATATGAGGATTATGAGATAGGGTAATATTTCACAGGGATACATTAGCTCGTTTAGGATTAAAGAGAGGGTTTGGGTGATTTCCAATCGATTGTGGTTACCTCAGTGGTACCTAGATCTACATGCCGTATTCTATGTTTCATAGTTTCAACATTACTTTTTGGACATGTGTCACACCTTTTTTCCCAAGGAAGTGGAGTTTCAGAAAGATGCGTCCTTTGAGAAGCATCCCATTCGTATTTTGGATCATATCACCAATGTTATCCACTGACGATATGTTACATTAGTATGGGTGCTATGGAAGAATGGACGAGTGTAGGATATGACATAGGATAGGGATGATGATGTTCAATCACTATGGATAGAGTTATTATCTAATGTTCCTTCACCACCCATGAAATTGGGGACAAATTTTATTAAGGGGGAATTTTGTAAGAAACTGGTTCTTTCATTTAGGTACATATCTTTTATTATCAGTTTGTATTAAATAAAATTAGAATAAAAGAGATCAATATCTGGTTGTAGACTAGTTACATGACATGACTAGGAGTAACACACCTTGTATTTCAAAGGACATGACGTATAGTGAGGGTTGCTTGCCTTATAATCCCAATACACGAACATGTAATGATCATGAAAAAACTTTTATGAACACAGTGTGTATTTTTTAATATACACTAGGTACTTTTCTTTTTTCTGGATAAAATGGAAATTAGCCAAATGTATTGGTAGATAGACAGAACCCTTATTCTGGGTACGACAACTATAGTGTCAATGGTCATTTTTTCTCCCATTTTTTTGCCTGAACTCTGATTCAATCGTCGTTAGATGTAATTGATCCCCATAAGTAAGCCCTTGATTTCTCTTGAGATGTTATTCCAAATTTATTATCTCAACCTAGATATTGATGGTATCTTTTTTATTCTCAATTTGTATATCTACAATGTTCTATGTTTAATTTCAGGGTGACACTAGACAAGGAGAGTTATAAAAATACGAGGTGGGTGGCCTTGTTCCATTCACAAGTTTTTTAGTTGAATATATATTTGGGAGTTCTATGTGACCTCTTTATGGAGTCTCTTTATTGAATTTTATCTTTTACTATTGGATATTATTGATTAGTTATTTCATTATATGTTTGGAACCATGTTTAGGTTATGATCACCATGATTGAGGGACCCCTCGTGGGTGAGTTTAATGTGGATGGATGTTTGCTTATGAATTCCTATGAGGCATGTCATGAATTCCATTTTTGGGTTGTTAAAAATGAATTTTTTATGATAATGTTACCCCATGTGAAATACAAGTTGATATTAAAGCATGTTATAATTTCAATTGCTTGTGTTGGTTATTATGTGAATTGTTCCCATGAGAGTTGTTTTGTTTAAATACATTTGATAGTTTAATCCACATGTATTGATTCTATTATAGAATGTGTAATTGGATGAAATTATCGAAATCAGTAATTAGTAATGGGTGATCCACAATCATGGTTAAAAGACATTTTTGGGATAATGTAACTACATTCACCATATATATCTTGGGTGAACTACTATATTGGTAAAAATAAAATTGATCAATAGAAGAGGTTAATGATTTGAAATCCATGAGTGAGCCATGGATATGGTGGTTGGGATCATGGGGCTTATTCTAATTGTCAAGAGAACCTAGGATCTAATGAGGGATGCCATGGTCTGGTTATATTGGCTTATGATTGTCTGTTGCCATTATATGGGTAGGGTTGTCGGGCCTTGGAAGTACCTTGAGACTTATATAATACTATGGTATTGACTAATTAAATGGAATGTTGTATGATACGTCTTACAATACAAAGCACAATATTAGATTCATTCATCACTTATATTTTCTTAGATTAACTCCGGATACATCTTTTGTTCATACTAATAGAACTATTTTATGTTTTGAAAAAATTACATGATGAGTCCTCTCATTGTGTTTTTTGTGTGAATGAGTTTTTTGAAAAATATAGATGACCATGAATGAGTGTGGTTGGTGTTTTCTAAAGATAGGGTTTTAAGGTGGTGTAGTTTCCTAGTGATTGACAAATTTCAGGACCTCAAAATCAAGAATTTTTGTTTTTAAATTTAAGGATATATTTATAGTACTGAACATTGTGAAGAATGGAGAACGAAATTAGAAATATAAGAGAAACAAAGATCCTAGGGTATGGTTCGCGTACCATGTCTGGGAATGGTACACAATCTCATACCAAGCAATGGGAAAGGTGTGTTGGAGCAGTTTACGAAACCAAAAAATTGTTCATGGAGGAAGGTAGTCTAGTATGCAGATGTCTTCACAGTGTAGGAGGAGATCCACCGTGTAGGAGAAAATGTGGTATGCGGGCCACATATAAAAAATGGTTTATACGAAGTCTTGCAGTTCGCGGTGGAATGAGGATCAGTATTTGGTGAATTGATGATTTGGTAAATCTTGTATTAATGAATATTGTAGATATTGTTTCCTATATGATAATCACTAATCCCACCGATTTGAGGAGAGATACAATAGCAATGTAGAACATCATTTTGATCAAGGATTTCAGAATCTTTTGAAGGAATTTTGCGAGGGAGAATTCCTCAAAAGTTGAAGTGGTTCGCACAGATGAAATTCTACCGAATGTTTTTGTAGATAATTGTAACCCACATAAGACACGGTATATAGCGGAAGAAGGCGGGGTACATGGTTTTTTAGTGAACATAGTCTGTGAATAAAGAATAATATACGGTCGTAGGGTGTTTCATAAAAGAGGTTTGTAGGATCGGTATATAGAGGTGGTATGTGATAGCGATGGAAGAGGAAATCTGTGGACGAATATACATTCACAAAAGAAGAAGTGATACATGAAGAAGGTGTTACTCATACCAAACCTAGTACTCAGTACGCGGTAGAGGAAGGTGGTTCGTGATTTGCACAAGGAATCCTGAGAAATCTTCTAGTCAGTATGCGAATGTATTTTTCAGTACCGAGTACTCGAGAAGGTGGACAATCTCTGCTGGTTAAAAGGAAAACTTAACAATGCATATACCTATAGTTGATGATGTTGAAATTAATGAAAATGAAGGGAACTACATTTCTATAAACTATGGTTGAAGAATAAGTCTATAAATTGTGTTTGGATTCTATTCCAAGAGCAGTGAGCACAAGAAGAGGAAGACAGTGACCCTTTATACTAGTAGTGAGCCAGAGAAAGAGACATAGGGAGTGACCCTTTGGGATGCAACGAGAAGAACCTAATCTTTGTAAATGCAATGAACATAGGCATAAAAGATCTAGCCTAAACATTGTACTCATTATTGGTAGTGATCCTTAGTGAATTTTCTACATTGACACATCATCATTGTATGCTCCTTGGATGTAGCCCAGTTAGGGTGAACCATGTAAAAATCACTATCTCATGTTCATGATTTTATATATGTTCATATTTATCTATCAGAGGTAGTAGTAATTGAGAATTTTTTTAACAATGAAACAGGATCCAAACGGGAAAAAGTATTAATATGTCATACCCTGATTTACCCCCCCCCCCCTCAGGGTATTCGACCATGGGGACCTAATATTTACTTTTGAGTATCTTTAAATTCAATACATTAACATTTGTACACTTCCTGTAATATATTACCAATCATTGATCATCATAGATCTTGGGTGTATTCCTATTGGGATTTAGTCTCACACCATGTTTTGGTCTTGCTTTTGGTCCGAAATAGATTATATGATTGCATGGGATGATCAGCCAAAGAACCCTTATGCTAGTTCTTGATATGTCATTAAGGAGTAGGAGAGCATGTGACCTAGCTGATGCCTGCGATGCTTCTTAGCTTCCATTGATTAATTTGTGATTCTGGAACATGTATTGTGGATTACTATAGTGTACTTTTTTGTGAATATTTTTTTAGAACATAACATGATGCATCATCATTTGTTTGGAATGATGTTTGGATACATATAAAAACAACCTTCTACTTTTTTACTTCATTTTTATGATGTTTACTACTTTTTCTATTGTATTAGTATTTCTTCCACTATGTTACAGTTTTCCTATGAGGGAATGGAATCCACACTATCACACATTAGGCCCACACTACTAGTCGTAAACCCCTTGAATTTGTTGAAATGATCATGTGGCAATGTGGCCAAGAAGGTACGGGGCATTAGTAGAGAGGCATCCAGATCCGAAACATTATACATCGGGCTATATATTTAAAACAATTTAATCACTAGAGTGATGCAACATGTCCTATAAAGTTATCTGAGCCCCGATACGATTAGATGATCTCACATCAATTAAACAAAGAATGAAAATTAAATCTGAACACCTACCATGTTGGAAATGTAGTGAAATTGATTCCAACTAGTCACTGATGATCGTTTCTTGATGAATCTTAATTCAAACCCCTCTAGATAATCCACACATTCTCTATGAATATCTACACTCATCTTTCATCGTATTTCGGGTTCTAGAATGGATAAATGATGAATCCTTAATTATTAAGACAATGACATTGATTCATGACTTTGATCAATTGAAGTCATTCGTGGATCAATCATTTAGAGAGAATCTTTCACTCTTTTGAAGAAAGGACGATTAAGAAGGATTAATTCAATCATAATGAAAAAATTATAGATTAATCTACTCTCTCATTCTTATATAGTGGGAGATTCAATTACCAATAAAGTGTTCCCTGACCCATGAGAATACAAAACCCATTAAATAATCAATAAGTAAATAATTATGATGAACTAAACTACCTTATTAATATTATTTATATTTTATCATAGACTTTTGATATAATAAATATATTATGTGAACAAATCTGAGTCATTAACTCGAATAAAAATTAAAAATATTTTTTGAAGAACCTTGGAAATTAACATAATAATTATATGTATAATATTTTTTCTATATTTAAAAAAATAATTCCTAATAAATTAATTAATTAAATTCAACCCAATTAATCTATACTCAAATAATAATGAATTTTTTTATTCATCAGTTATTGATGACTTGGAAAAATATCAGACACTATGGTGGGGCCCAATTTATCTTATATACCTATTCACCATAATATAGAAGATTGTTGAATAAACTATTTTGTGGGACCCTCTCAAATCTTATCTGGATAACAATGAATATTATTCACAGACTAAGATTAGAGTCCACCATCGCATCAAGGCCCCTAAAGAGATATGTAATAGTCATAATAGGGAAAATCGTCATATGAACATATACTGTGAAATATAATTTCAATGTTATTAGATATTTCATAATGTAGGATAAACACTTGTTTCATCATAATTTATTGATTAATTTTTTTTGATCAAACAATTAGTACTTGCCTTTGACAACATTGGAAAATAATTTATAATGGTACATCCATCCTAATTAATCAGGGATGATATATAACTTCTTCAACTAGGAACAACTATGTTATATCTTGAGCAGTCAACCAATTCTAAAACACCTACGATACACCCATCCCAAGCTACCTCTATGTGATTTCATTATCATAGTTTTTTCCATGCATCAATGTATGTGATGAAATGGAACACATTAATAATGATATTAAGTTTTTATACCAACACAAATGTTGATATATTTGAATAAACAATGACACCTAAATCTAGTGGTGTTTTTTACTACAGGTCATTCCTCATGATCTAACATACCCTAGATCATAATGATTGAAATTCATGAGAAGAAGGATCAATTCTTATGAACCCCTAGACCTAATAGTCAATCAACAACTATTCCCAGTTAGTAATATGTAACTAGAACATATGAAATTTATTTAATATTAATTTCATAGTATATCGAGGCTCTCATTTTATCATGGTATCTTCTATAACTATTTTATAGAAAAATTTGTATTTGGAAATTTCCATTTAAATAGGGGATAGGGAAATATATAAACTATAATGGTTAGTGTACATCATGCATATCAAATTGTATATAAGATATAATAATCAAAAAGTAATTTTTTTGGTCTAGTGGAACAAAAATTAAAAAAATTCATTTATATTCTAAAATAATATAATGTTTTATTACAGTATATTTTCAAAATTCACATTAACACTTCTCAAATTTAATATTTATAATAATTTTTTAATTTGTGGGTTTTAATAAAGGTAATTAAAAATATTAAAAATGATTTCCTATCATGATCATTTATTTTACTATATACTTTAAATTTAGTTAGTATTACCATTATGCATCTCTAAAAAATCCTTTAATAAATAATTTCTTATTAAAATAAATGTTTAATTTTTTTCACTCGCCCTTTTTAAAAGGTCTTTTGATTGTGACTCCTAATTTGACTAACTATGACAATGTTAGATTATTATTGAAATATCTTTTTATTTTCTTCAACTAAAAACATTATTTCACTAATATTACCATTATATTAAATTAATAATCATTTCCTTTTTTTGAATTATTTTAAAATAAACATCATTTTTATTTATTTTAAAATTGAAAGGGGGTTATTTTATAAATTTTTCAATTTGATTTATCCAATGATGTTAAATAAGTAATTTTGATTTATGTCAACATATTCAATGAACCTAATGTTATAGTGAGAAATAATCTCATGCCACTATCCTCATGTTTTCACAATATGGGTTATGAATTTTTTTGTGAATCAATCTGACTTTTTAAAGGTAAATAAGTATGGTATGAAAAATCATTGTTTTCATGTTCTCATGGAATTGATATGTAAAATTAATATTATATGACATTTGGGGTCCTATATTGCCTTCATATATATTAGTTTAAGTTTTATATCTCTTGAAATAAATATGCTATATGGACTTTCATCCTTCCCTTTATGAGGGAACACATGTCGTTATCCCTTCTCAAGAGGGTGAAGGAGTTGTTATCCTAACACTAAGAGTGTACAGAGGTGATTATCTGAATACAACAATGTTATGAAAATATGGTAGAGATTCCTTATCCACTAGGACACTATTACAAATATTTTATATCCTGTATGATTTATACATTATATTTCTATTTTATGATACTATGTATAATGTCTAATTTTTTATGTTTTCATAATCCGTATACATGTGATATGTATGATTATTTGGGAGTATAGGTCATTCTATTATGTATTAAAGAAAATATTATAATTATATATTTCTTTTAATAAGATATTTATCAAGTATAATGTTTTATTATATGATTATGTCCTATTCCTTTGTGAAAATTTGATATGTTTTCCCTTACAGAGCAATTGAGCCCACCCATTTCTTATGATTCCATTCCATGGGTTATAATGATATGTTTAAAATATGAAGAGTCTCAATGTGGGTCTATTTTTGATATATTATAAATAAAGGTCAAAATTACGGTAAAATATGTTTTTTATATGGATGATCCTATGAAAAATAAAAATACTCATGGGATTACGTGATTATTTTTGAGATGCAATTTTATATTATAGAAATTATGTGAAATTATAATAAGTATAGCTTAGTTTATCTAACATGATATCAAATCCAATGTGAAAATATTCTATTTCTAGAAATAGACAATGCTCTCAAAGTAAGAGGTTCCTAGGTAGGTGTCATATTGTTGTTTTTTTATTTGGGGGTTTAATATTGTTTTTTAAAGTCAAAGATGAAGAAATATTTAGTGAAAATGTAGGGACATGTCTTTTTTAGGGTGCCATATTAAAATTTTGGTAAAGTAGATATTGTATGATTTTCATTGTAATAATATTATTATATGGTTGTTATGAGTTGATTTTGGCTATATCATATATATTCATTGGATTAGTATCCTTGAATGGGGAGTATTGTTAATTTACTCAATCAGCACTTGATGTGTGAAAAAGAGTACAAATTTCACACCTAGTTTGAAACTTATGAAGGGTATTCATTAGGGATTCAAAAACCATTTATAGACTATAATAATGTATTTAAATATAATATAAGGATATTGTATATAACCAACTAGATAAAAGACCAAATATAAATATGATCATGGTCAACCTTGGCTAAACTAAAGGAGTTATGGGTTTTTCCATTAATATTGTTATCGAAATAAAAGAATCATAGTCTAAAATAATGTTATCATTAGATAAGAAATATTAATATAGGATATTAGTATTTATTATATTATTTATTATGATCTTATTAGATATTATCATAACCATGTTGATTTTGTATTTTTTTAGGAACTGTATCGTGGGAAATATGTGATGACATGTTTTTCTCTAAAAACATATAAGAACTATAGATATAAAATGTGGTTTAGTTGGAAAAAATTATTATGAATATGAATATAAGATTATTATAATGGATGACATATATATTAAAGCCTAACCCATGAAGCAGATGAAAATTTAATCATGGTACATACCCTTAGATATTTTGAATTATTATGTGACATTTACCTTTTGTGGCCAAATATTATTTTATGGGGATAATGTAACTCTTTGATATTTTATTATTAATTTACCATTAAATAAATATTATGATAAGTATCTTACATAAAATGAAAATAAAAAATAAAATGAAACCTTAATAATTTAAAAATATTTAATTAAATTTGATATTTATAATATAAATTCTAATTAATTATGTATACATTGAAGTTACCATATTATGATTTTTATAGAATAAGGAAAAATGGTATCATGTAGTGGTAGACTTCCTTATAAATCCCATTTTTCCAAGAATGGAATAGATGTATCTTAACTATGATATTTTTAGACTAAATAAAGTATAAAATCTAATTATAATGGTATAAAAAATAATTCTGAGAGAAGTTCATTTTCATGTGATTTTCCTTGAGATACATGCCAGATTATATACTTCCCATGACTATCACTAGATCATATCTAATTCTCAGTTCATTTTCAGAGATTTTAAAGGGTTTCAATAAGAGAAATAATAAAGTCGTAACTACTTAATTATCGATGTAATAAATTTTTTATATATCACATAAATTTTATGAATTTGATATTTTTACTTTTAAAGAAAAAAATTTCATTTCTCTTTATAATTTGTTGAAAAATTTCAATTAATTTATTTAAACAATTAATAATACCATTATATTATTAAATATGTATTTTTTTCTAAAAATTGTTTTTAGGGGAAATAAAATTTTAATATATTAAATAAATTTTATAAAATTTTTAATTATATTGATAGTATATTAAAAACAAATTAATTAGTAACTGATATGAAATAAAAATGAGAAAAATTTATATCCTCAAAAGTAAAATTTGTGTAATATAATTTTAATTACATTTGTTTATTTTATTTAAAATTAAAATGAAAAACTTTTATACATTTAATTTATCTAAATTATTTTTTTATTTATAATTAATTTCTTATCTTAGAATGAATTTTAGTGATTTGTCAGAAATAGTTTATTTTTTAGTTAATAGTGAAAAAGTCGGATTTTTTTTATAATAGGGTTTTGTCTTTATGATGACCAGTAAATGAATAACAAAAAACCAAAATATTTTCATAAAATTTATACTAGTTATTAATTTAAATGACTCATTTCAAAATAAAATGTTTAATTAAGAAAACCCAAGATTGAAATTTTGAAACATATGTAGTCTGTGATTTTTACAAAAAATTAATTTGCATATTTTTTTATCATGATTTATCACTGTATAAATACATTTTAGATTTATTTTCAATCCATATAAATAATATTTTTTAACAATAATCCTAATTATTTTATTGAAGTCAACAATATTGATTATTTTATCGTAAATATTATTTCTATGCCAAAAAATAAATTCTTTCTAAAAATGGGTATTATGCGTAATGTACATTAATATTAAAATGAATTATTCTAACCTTTTGAAATTTAATTCAGTAAAATTATTTCCATATTTAAAATCATAATTAATAAAGAAGTTAATAAATTTATATTCATCATTAATGATAAAAATTACTTATCGAGGATGACAATGTAGTTACCATGGTAAATGTTATTTAATGCAATATGAGTTTATCCAAGTATAAAAGAGGTAAAACATGTCAATAAATATCTCTAAATTATTGGATAATATTTTTATAAAACAAAACATTTCTAGAATACATTATTTTCTGAATTAGAATAAAATTTACTTTGGAAACCTGTGATTCTTTTATATTAAGAGATTAAATATACATAACTTCTATAACATTAACTTATAAAATGTGACTTCCACATACCCATGAAAAACACTATAAAAATTATTAAGTATCACGAAATGATATATTTTATTCTTCTAATAGAAATCTTTTCTACATTCTGATGCATACAGAAAGATGATTTTTGAATATGTCATCAATTACCAAGTACTTCATGAAAAATTTAAAATTATCATATAAGTACTAATCCATCATAAATATTTTTTCCTTATAAATAATTCTCATCCAATCCTATCATTCCAATTAAAAATTTTCAAATTTTATTTATTTATATATTGATATTTTCTTATATTTATTGAATAATCAATACATTCCTTTCTCCATTTTCGTTTCAAAAATTTGAACTTCGTTATGTGTACAGGAAAACTACCCTCTCCATGAGAAGAAAGTTTTATTTCATTCGTAAATACCATAATTTTTTTTCTATAATATTAACTAGTAAATTTATATAATATTTTTATCATGAATTTTTTTTTAAAAATTATACCACATTTCCTACTATTCTCCCTCTTAATGAAAATTTATGACATCATCCATGTGTATATTTTGACTACCGCCTTACAAAATGATATATTTTTCTTAATATATCTATAGTATTTTTTATTCATCTAGATATCATTAAATATTTTTCAAAACCATTAAAATATAAATATAATATAATTTTTTATTGTAATAAAGATCTTAATTTAAAAATATCACATTCTAATCTGTACTCAAACATTAATTATATAATGTACATGTCTGGGTCCATATTACTACATACATTAATCATGAAGTATATGATTATAAAAGATTAAGATGAAAATATGAATAATGGTATTATTATATATAAATGAGATAATAAATTTTTTTTATTTATGTAATGGAATATAAATATTAAAATTATTGTAAATATTCCATTATTTATATATTAGAAATCAATGAATCATGCTCGTCTCTGATTCCATCATCATGAGTCATCACATTAACACTTTTGGAATGAAATTATAATAAAATAAAACATTATAAATCCGATATTTCAGAAATATTTGTAATATATAAATAATTAACATCTAGAAATAGAATTAGTATTTCCTTAAATATTACAGGTGTGGAGAAAATAATTATAATTATCGACACCCATTGGTAAAAATAAGCTACAATTGACTAATATATTTATATAAAATGAATATAAATAGATTATATAAATGGTATTATATATGAATAAGGTTATTAAATTTGTGATTATGATAGTTGTGTTTATGATATAGTTTATTATGGAACTTTTAATGAAGTCTTGAGTAAATGTAAGGAGTTTACTTGACTCAACATATTTTATTGAATCTTAATGATTAATTTTTAAATATAATCATAAAATATTTTTTTCTTTTATCCTATGATGACATTATATTTCATTACAATCCATTATTTAATGTTATTTTCTCATAAAATGCAACATCATTGATGGATTTTTTCATCATAAAAATTAATGATGTTAAGAAAAATTTTCTACATTTCATAATGAGATTTTTTAATTCAAATTATATATTAAATATTATTTGAAATGCTATAAATTAATATTTTTAAATAAAAAGATGTATTATTTATAGTGATATTAAAATATCACTGTACATATTATCAAATGGAACATTTATCCCTCATTTTATGATGAGGGTTTCAACCATGGTTTTTTAAATTATGAAAATATTTTTTCTTACATGATCATTTATTATATCTTCAAATCCATTTGTATTTGATATTACCATTCTGAATATTTTAGCGATACATTTTTTTTAAATTAAAAGATTTCAAAAGTTTTCATATCACATTTTCAAATTAACTTTTGAATGTGACATGTTCCTTTATATTTTAGTGACAATGTTATTTTTTTTCTTCTAAAATATATTTTTAATATTTTTTCATGTGGCACATTATTTAGAGAATATGAAAATTCTAATCAATAACATAACTCTACATTTTTTTAATATTTTTTCCTAATAAATTTAATTATTAATGATTTTAAAAAGAAAATTTGGAATTTAATAATTTTTTTTAATGTGATTCATCCCATTATCCTTGAAATGTAATTTTAAATGAAGTCAACATCCTTAAGTCTCGTTATTTGAAATCAGGGAAATATTATTATGCCACTATCCACCTTTTATCTCTTGATGGATTATGAAATGTTCGATGTAGGTTTCGATGAAACACGTCTATTTTCAATGGGTTATTAAGTGATTCTCTTTTTTGGTCTCTTGGAAACAATATGAATAGATAAATATTATTTTATGGGTGGGGTTCAATACCCCCAATAATTAATTGTATAATAATTAACATCTCTTGATATCAAGAGTTTTTTTGGATTTTTATCCCATGACCATGATGGTACCTAGCTTATTAGCCCAATATAAATGGGGTGAATGGGTTATTATCCCAACTCAAAGAGAATTCATGGGTTGTTAGACCAAGACCAACAGGGTATACGAGCTGTGAACGAAGGCCTAAGAGGGTACAAATTTTATTAACCAGGTCCAATGAGGGTGCATGGGTTTTTATCCTAATCCCACTGTGTTATATGAATCATTTAGATATTCTGTCCTAACTAGGTCATGATTTTATATGTTATAACTAAATAAAAATTATTATATAAAAATTTTATGTCATTCATTAGTGGATAATATCTATTTTATCATGCTTATAAACACCCATTTATTAACCCAAATTTTTTCATTGAATCAGTAGGTTTTTGGTGGGTTGATTTTAGGTGAATAACAATAGATTAAATAAATGGAGTTGGATTTCACGATTGAGTAATTAAGCTAATTAATTGTGATGATTTTTTAACTGGTACAATATCCCAATGACATATACCAATTACACTTGGTGGGAGTCAAATTATCTATAACATTTATTAATGTGAAGAATTATGAAATCCATTAAAAATATTATTTTAGTTGTTTCGTATTGGACATGTATTGATGTCTATGTTGGTTGGTATTTTATTTCATAATTTAATTGTGTGTTATATTTATCATTTGGATATATATTTTAATATGACTTTAATAAAAATGGGTTTTACATAAGCTAAAAAAGGACCATGTCAACCACATATGTGACTTAAATGTTCAACCACATGGCATGAAATCAAATTATCTAGTTTATGTAGACATGTTTGGAGGAATGGTTCTTATATGGAGTGACTGAGTGAGATAATTTATGGGATGTAAGTTGAGGGTGTGAATATGAGAGAACTCATTAATTTTCTAGAGACACCAAGCAAGTGAATGGCTTCATGGAATGTTAACGGGTGTTTGTTGTGTTGTTTTGGGATATGACCCCATGTTAGTAACTTCTTAAAATTCATTATAATGGTTTTAATAATATAGAATAACAAAACTTAGTGATAATACAATGTTGGATAGTAGGTTCAGAAGTATTGTTCCACTTGTTAAAAATATACATTCATAATGACACACTCTAAAATGAAGTGATTTGAAAACCATCAAGAATCCACATGATCATCTTTCTAAATGAGTTCTTAAGGGTTAATTCCTATGAAATATCTAATAAGTTGCGATCAATGATCAATCCATACCCCTCCATGAACATTATATTTTATTAGGGATTAATTATCAAGATGAAGAATCTAAAATATATTTCATGATATCTATGTTATTCATGCAAGGAATATTTCAAATTGTGATCTTTGGATGAATGAAAAATGAAGTCAAAAAATATTACTCTCACAAATTAATATGTTCAAAAATTTGACATATATGGGGGGAAATTCAATGATATTATTGTTTGGATTCTAATATCATGTAAGTAATATTAATTATAAAAGAGGTGACATCATTATTTTTTGTGTTATCTAGCCCATTCATAGAGAAGAAAAATTGTGTGATATTTGGAAATTTAAAAATATTGATTGACATGGTATAATTATTGGAGTAATATGTTAGTGAATAAAAAATAAACATTAGTTCATGTAAACTATAAAATAATATAATCTATCCTAAGATATTCTAATGCCTCTTGAGAGAGGAAATTGTTTACCAAAATGAAATATATTACAGTAATGATCTTTTTTTTTGAATAAGGACCCCTAATGAGCCTTTATTAACTATGTAAAAGATAAGAGACTCTATGAATAATTAATGGTTTTGATGATGTATTTTTAATATAGTTCACATGATATTATAGTTAACACAACATTTTCATGATGAAATGTTTAGAGAGGTCATATTAGTTTTCATGATACTCATTGGATAATGTGAATAATAGAATCACTACATCCTCTTATATAATGAGTTTTTTGAAGAACCCTTTTGTGCATTGGGATATAACATGAAAGTTGTAGGATTGGAATGGACATGATAAATTCAGTGTTTACTATTAAAAAAGTATGATTCTATGTGAAGAAATAAGATGATTTTTTTAATGCATATATGAATTTAGGCACACTTGTATTCGTAATAACATGGGAAAATTACTTAAATTAATAGGGTATCACATAAATATAACAAGTATAATAAAATGGCTATGTTTTAAGTTTTAGAATATTTATATTACTAGAAAATATATATT
The DNA here is from genome assembly GCA_963277665.1 of Viscum album. NCBI lineage: Eukaryota > Viridiplantae > Streptophyta > Magnoliopsida > Santalales > Viscaceae > Viscum > Viscum album. Next base: position 1,401,847,195 of record OY728164.1, on the reverse strand, counting down.
AAATTTATGATGTCCTCTTGTGATAATTTCAAATTTAAAATAGATGATACATAGTGTTTTGAAATATTAATATAGAATGAAATAATATAGAATAAAATACATGAATCACCATCACATAGATACTGAGGTTTGGATTTCATCTGACTGGAGGATGAATTTCATGAGAATTATTACACTATAGAGATAGATCATATATTGGTGATAATAATAATGTTGTAAGATAAAAATAGCTAATTGGTGTATGTTGAAGGTATATGGAGTTTTACACAAGTATAGAAGATCCAATTTGATTTTGGGTAAGATCACTATGAAAAAGGATTGGGGAATTTATATTAGATGATTAATAATTGGATGAAGAATGAGATTATGGAGTGTGGGGGGAGGGGGCTAACTAGTTTTTGATGTGGCTCAGGGATGAGATATAAATGTAGTTAAGGAGAAAAAGAAAGTTATATTGAAGGATAATAACATGAAAATTTCTACCATGAAATTTTATAATTTTAGGAAAATATAATATATAAAGATTACTAATATTATTATGGTAAGGTATGTGAAACCGATAACAGATGGTGATTTGAGTAGAATGTGTTGTGATAATAGTTTTGGTTATGATCATTTTAGTAAATCTTGTTCGAGATATAATAATTATGAATATATTAGTGATAATAATTTTGAATTAAATGAATATATTAATAAATTACCAAAGATGTTGTATATATTATTCTTATAGGTATCAAGGAACCTCAGGACAGGAAAATACAATTGGACAAATAGGAAACATTTATATATAATGAACTGTATAAATAGGTAGGTGTATGAAACAATATCAGAAATCATGTTTGGGTTTTCTTTAAAACAATATTCGTTTTCTATCAATTATATGTTGAAGGTATTGAATAAATACAACATAATATTATTGAGAAATATAACATTGAAATATCTTTACAAATTCATTGTATGAACATGAAAAATTGCTCAAATTATATATAGTATTCAAAGCAACCCAATTAAAGTATAGAGAAAAAAAGGAAAAGGAGATTGAAAATTACGTTTAAGAATCCAGAAAATGTATTAAGAAAATATAAAGAAGCTGAAGGAGGATTGTTACAGAAAGATAAGATTAGTTTAGGATGGGAAGAACTCCCTCAAAATGAAGTCTTTATATGTGGATATGATAATGAATAATTTAAAACCACCACATGTTAAAACTTCCCATATTATTAGAAAAAATAGATGTTACTACACATGTTTCATTGAGATTCATGACTATATGAGAGAATAAGGTAGTCCCCTAATCAAATGGAAATATCCACCAAGAAGAAGGTATCCAATAACTAAGAAAATATTTTATATATTAATTTTTTCATGCACTTAAAAAAATTTCAATCTAAACACTAGGAAAATATAGATGGATAAAAATACATATAAATCAACAACATCAAGGGTAGTTGGGAAAAACAATATGAAGAGATGATTCCCATGAAGATTTCAAAATTGGGGACAACTAAATAATATTATATTATACATCCAATGAAATAGAGATAGACTAAAACATATTATAATAGTATAAAATTTATAGTCTATTTTCAAAGATTATAGAACTTTAGGAAAAAGAATTTTAATATAGGTATAATAATAAATTTTTTGAATATAATAGAATATGAAAATAAAGGAGGATAAATGTTGAAGAAAGGGGATTTTTTGGCTAAAAGCATAGAACCAAAGAAAAAGAAATTAATGTAGGTGAAAAATTAAAACTCATCCGACTTGGACAATGGAGATAAATGTGATTTTGATTCCTACATAAATGAGATATAATAATATTTCATGGAAATCATTTCATCCAATAAAAGGGACCATTATTATGAATTTTAATAATAGTAATTTTCTAGATAGAATACATATCAAGGTTAAAGTCCCAAGTTCATATGTTTTTGCAAGAGTTGTGAATGGTTCCGAAATGAAGAATACTCTTTCTTGTATGACATATAATTTCAAGAAGATATTAATGAGTCAAGCTGGAATCATTGTGAACATATATGAATATATCATCAAAGAATGATTTTTGAGTGCATAAATCCACCTAAAATTATAATTCAAAAGAGATATGAATTATAAGAAGAATTTGGATTCAATTATAAGAAAGGTTATCACAATGATGAGAGATATATGTAACTGATTACATGAGATATTCCCTATGATATGAAAGGTAGTATGATTTAATAAAACATATATAAGTCATGATTAGATTATGATAGGAAATATAATGTTAGGAATTATTTCTTAGTTGTTTGTAAAAAAAATTTAAGATAGATAATTATATGGATTACAATATCCTGACCTAGATGACATTAAACATGTGATCAAATATTGTGGGTTACTAGGCCTCAAGTGCGTGTACCCATATAATAGAGGTTGATGACTAGTAGCAAGGGTCTAGTAGGTGATAGTGGGGAGACTATTACCTCATGTTAGAGTAAACAATCAAAATACAACAAAGTATTATACACAATAGAATGTAAACATAGTGTTTAAGTAATAAACAATTGAAAAATAACATGTTTTAATAATAAATAAAATTCCATAAAATCTGGAACAACTATGCAATACAATAAAACATTGGTCACCCATTGGTCTGACCATAATGATATAATAGTAAAAAAGAAATTTAAAGTAAAAGTACAAGGCTCTACTAATAACTCCAAGAGAGACCAAATATGCAATATAGAGACCCAGTCGAACTACGCTACCCCAATATGTAGATGCACATGAGGAGCTCTGATTGATTGTTCAACTCTAGGCCTCATCCCTAATAACCATGAAACACATTCCCATTCTAAAAAAGAATCCATGAGGTCTACATGTACACTGAGGTACATGTATATAGGTGAGAAATATTATTAGTAGGCCGTCCAAAAAGAAATATGTAACTGTGCTGCTAAAATTATATGTAAGAGAAACATGCTCATCTAAGATAAAACACAACCAAAAAGTAGTAAAAGCACATGTGAGACCACAATTGAACCCATTGCCCATAATCACTATCAACATGGAAAGTACCATAATGGATGTCCATATCTATATACGTATACATGTATTGTCCCACACCAATACACATATTTATAAATATGAATATTCATTATTATATGAATCAATAACATAATAACACATCAGCAATTGATCCTTAGGTACATAATCCTAGTCACTGGGGCATCTTATGTAAGCGAATTGATATGGACATCGTGCCACTCAAGACGTGTATCACCAAGTCAATCTCTTGGTCAGTAATAAAAATCAACATATACCTGCTTCTGGAAATGCTAAAAATTCTCTGATCAAGGTGCATCAGCATAGGGGATACTTGTCCTACCTGTTCTAACATATACTCACCTCCAATCACCAACAATGATACCATATACTGATGTCCATTTCTATTAACATGACTATAACCACATTGTCATATGCTGATTAAACAAGTGTCATACTGAAGGGGATAGATCCATGTTATATTGAACACAACTTCCACATCAGCCTACTCCATGTAATCAAAAGTATAACATTCATCCCAGACACACTGTATAATCAAGTGTCAAACCATGAAGGGATAGATCCAAGGATTTTTTTCATGACATCCACATAAGAATCCAAGACCATGAAAGGATTTATCCATGGAACTCGTACAAGGAATCCACATAAGATGTTGATACCATGATGGGTCGAATCCAAGGATCTTTTCCAAGGATTCCACATTTAGTCCCATTGGTGTCCTAGTGGAAACATAGAATAGTAACTAGTAGGAGTACTAAGATCATTTCCATAGCACATATGATACGTTAGACTATGAAATTCATATCCACAGGGTAGCAAGACCAGAGGCATCCCACAGAATCAATATCCATGGATAATACTCAACCTAAGGCATCCACTACTGCCTTCCAGATCCATGGAGAGTAGTCCATGGAATCTATCAAACCATTTAATCATCACACATGAGTATACCCACTCATGAATAACATTTCATCATAAGACATGGGTATACTTTCCCAGTCATCACATACTGGGGAGAGCGTAATCACTATTACCACATATCACTATCCAATGTGTCTATCAAATGAATTACTACATTTGGGAATAAAAGTATCACTGATGGTGTAAAAACAACATGTAAGGTTCAACAACCAATTCACATGTACTACTTATGGGTACCAATAAAACATTATAAAAGAATGGCTCAAAATCTGAATCACATGAAAGCACATACAGACAACCCAAGAAGTAAAAATAGGCCTCACATCAGGTTCAACAACCAGTAATGAGGAAGTATCTCTGGTAAACACTACTGTATGAGAAAACCATATTCAGGTATAAAAAATTGAGTTAGGGTGGCCATAACACCCATCCCAACACTCCAATAATATCCCCACGAGCATATCAATTCGGAACGAGTTATATGAGACACACGAACAACATCTATACCTTAACTCGATGTAACAGTTTAGGGTCGGTAAAACAATACGCAACCACTAGGTCCCCCAAGATAATAACTGAAAGGAATCCTACTCGGTATCCTTTAGGTAAACACAAGAAAATACATACTACTCTAGATCCTTAGCTATAATTGTAAAAGAGGAATCCATCTCACGTTCTTATAATGGTAAGATACTAAGGCATCCTACAATGGGGATCCTCTAATGATAAGAAATAGATGCATCCTATAACTGGGATCCTCTAAATGATCAGCAAAACAGAGGCATCCTACAAAGGGTATCCTTAAAATGATACAGGGGTACATAGATCCTACACGTGACTCCCTAGAGTATTGTATAAGCACTAGAATCTCTCATGGGATCCATATAAGAATTTTCTCTCATGGAATCATAGGCTAGAAGGGCGCATATCACAAGGGGAACTTCCTCAAATGCATAGTTCATGGGATATAGATCATAGCTCATTTCAGATCAATGTTTACAAGTGGGTTGGTCTAAACACTAAACCAATCATTCACACTCTAGTCTCACTATTAGGAGACAAAGTAATTCAATAACTATATAAAAAACCTTTACATGTAGATAAATTCTTAAAAAAAACTTATTAGGTGTCCTTAGATCACTCCACAAGTTTTACCATTATGATCTAAATGGAAAAAAACATAGAATGGACTACTCTATGGTCCAATTCCGACATTGGGTCCTGAAAACACGAAAAATCATCAATTGGATACAAGGGGCATTACATAGTGTGAAACCTCAGAAGATGACGTGTACTCATAGCATGCCACATGGGAACTTAGTCTCACTATCATGGGAGTGTAATTCCTTAGGTACATGGTGTGTAAAATGGGTACAGAATATGTACCTACATGGGATAAAATATCATGTACCTCAATCGGAATGGATGGATACTAGGCCTGGACGTGTACTTCTACACGACTTGCTATCTGACATGGGTTCTAGCTATGTACACCACATGACTGTGAACCCCTAAATGGGTAGAAAATGCCCAAGTACGCCATATGGAAACGTATTATTAAAAGAAATGTATAACTCATGCATGGATTTTACTCATTGAAACATTATTGTCCTTAAACGTGAAAAACACATGGTGTGTTCCCCTAAAACACACACCATGTAACTTGGTTTCCCCAGACATGTAAATATTCGATTTCCCAAAACCCAGTTTAAACAATGAAATCATTAGATCTAGCCCCTACGGACCACATAAAATCATAATAGGGATATAATAACATGAGACAAAAAATTGAAATGGTTTTTTGGAAAATCATAAAATCATCCTAACTTTGGGTGGAAACTACTAACTCTTTGACTGATTTCACGGTCCATAGATGGCACATGCCGAACCAGCGTGTCAGTGGCTTCCCAACTATACCTATATTCCCTTTACTCTCTCACTCTTAGTCTCCATCTCTCATTTCTCCATTATTTGAGAGGAATATGATGAGTAGATGTGGTGTACTCAAGAATGAAAGATGGAAAAAGAAATGAAAATAGAGAAGGAATAAGATTAAAAGATAATGAAAAAGAAGAAAAGGGGGATCAAGCTAGCCCCAATATCTGACTCGAGTTTATGCCTCAACTAGGCTAAACATTCTGTTCCAGGCTCAATGACGGAGAAGAAATCATTACCCAGATTTCCATAAGAAATTTATGGCTGAAAGAACCTATATAAACAATTTAATATTTAATTTATTTAATATTAATAAATAATTATTCCTCTAATGTTCAAACAAAATTTATTTTCACCAAAATCATTTACTATGGTAAACACCATATTCCAGGACCAACACAGTGGTCAGAAAAATCTTCAGAGATCGTCTTTTTGGCAAAAAAGACTATTTTATACCTTACAAGAATTTGACAACAAAAAATAAAATTTATGTTCAAAACTACAGTTCAAAGTAACACAGGTTCTTATAAAATATTTTCCATAAACATTCTCTTCATTGAGAAACCCATTGAAGAAAATATGTAGTTATGGACTCAATCTAATTATTTTTAAAACAAAGCTAATTGGAATGTCCAAAAACCAGCCTTATAGAGTCCACAACAGTCTTCTACATAGATAACATTTAACTAAAATAGTTAAAGTACTCTCTAGCATATGAATACCCATATTGTCATGTTAAAAAAACTCTGAGACCAAAGACACATAAGAAATTCCGAGGTTCAATAGAAAACGAGGGCTACCACCCTAAAAAATTTTATGGTTCACTATCCACTATATGGATTAACATACATCATTCCTCAAGAACAATATCAGTAGGTTCCTTCCATAATAGAGAGAAAAATTAAAAAGAAAAGGTCCTCATCATAGGGTCGACGCTCACACAACATACTAGAGATGAATCAAGATCGAGCATGACCATCTCTTATAAGAGAACATTGAGATTTCATCGAGGCATATATAACACATTCAAATACATGCTCATATCCTGTAAAAACCTGGCACGGATTTAACCAAGTGTTATCCACCTCATGATACTTGAGTTATTTTATAATGTCACCACTAACTCAGATATATATTCCAACACATCATTCAGGATCCAAGTCTATAGAACGTAAAACAACATCAGTCCTCAACTCACACCCAACCACTCACCGATTATTGATTCAAGTGATACCACACACAACTAGCTTGTATCTTATCACCAGAATCATTATTTAATATGTCGTCCACCATAAGGATAAGCATTCGCTGCTACATGACACATCATTTTTGTAATCCAAAAGATCCCATAGAACTTCTCTTCAAAATCATCACCTCACCCGTTCCATGATTTACTCCATGACCGCTTTTCAATCGATGTTGTTTTAGTCCAGAGAATCTACACAAGTGCTGACTACACTAGAAATAGTTGAAGCACTAGTTGACCAGGGAATTAACCCAAATAGTCGTTTATGTCAAATACAGTCATGTAAACGAATCACCCAAGGTGGTTCGTCAACAGATGAATACATTAACATACATGAAATCCAAATTCAATCACCTTCCGAGCCATGATCTGAAAATGAGCAAAAAAACCTCACCTCCTAAAAAATAATATAAAAACTCAAGCCAACCACTCAATCACGCTTCCCATGAAAAATATAGATGTCGACCTACAAGGGTCCGAGGAAAACCAAAGGTCTTGAGGTCTCCCACCAAGCCTTACAGAACAAGCCTCACAACATGGTAATAAGGTATAACCATCTAGACCAGAAGCTCAAAATCTCAAAAAATAACGCAATTATCATGACAACCAATGAAGTTCAATAAAAAAAACATGTCCTACAAGGTTCAGGATCCCACCTGAGAATCATTAGAAGGAACTGCTCCCTGGAGGCCACAACCAATACAGAAGAGAAACTAAACTAACACTCATTGGTCATCCATACATAGAAATACTCCATAGATATCCAAAGAACCAGAAAAATTCTTGGTATCCCTCGATATCATACTCAGAAATATGACCAGATAACAACAAATCTAAGAAAGAACACCCTTCAGGTTCATCAAAAATCAATCATGTTCCATATAGACCTAATAGGTTAGTTCCCCTCCCATGCACAAGGACCGAGTCATCAGCCTCAGAACAAAATGCCTCAATGTAGACCCATATATCATTCCATCAAAGTGAAATATATATTTATGTTATCCCAAAGGCCCCATTTGTTAGTAAAATCACACAATAGTAGGCTAACATAATGTAAATCAAATGTTCCAAAAATGATACATGAGACACCTCTATCCTTTTTCGACCAAGTGTGAAAATCCATCCCTATCCACTTTCTAATTGACAAGAGATATAGATCCATAGTAAATCATATCATACCCACATAATGTTCATCAATCATGAAAAAATCAAATACAACTATAACTTCCCTAATAATGGAAATAATCCCATACCCCTGGAAACGAGGACTTCTTACTTGTATAGGTGTTCTTGACGTGTAAGTTTGATATCCATCATAGGTTCCAACACATTCCTAATACTTATTTCTACCATAAAGAAAATAGTAAAGAACAAGAAAATAAAACTCCTTTGATACCACTTTTTAGGGTCACTACTTGGATTCCACTAAACCGGTGCTCTAAGCCGCTAGGTTACTGGCCCACAAGCACGTCTCTATGTACGCCAGAGGCTTCCAACTAGCATCAAAGGCCTAAGAGGTGATAATTGGGAGACTATTACACCATATTAGAGTAAGAGAATAGTGGAAAACAACTATTTATCATACAAAGATGAATGTAAAAAGTGTTTGGATGAAATAAAAATATAAAAAATAACATGTTGTAATCATAAATGAAATGTTTTTAAAACCAAAACAGCTTTTCAAAACAATACAACAATGTCCACCCATTGGACCGATCATACAAATACAACAATATAAAAGAAACTAAAAGTAAAAGTATATGTCCCTACTAATAACTCCATGTTAGACCATCTTCCTATTATTCAGACCATATTAAATTTCACCAACCTGATCATTACAAACATACAAGCTGCTCAGATCGATCTTGTATCTTTGGACCTCAACCTTATCCACCATGAAACTCATTCTCAACCTAAAAAAGAAAACATCTGGTCTACATGTACACTGATGTAAAAATACAATGTTGATAAAGAATATTAGTAGGCCACCGCAACAAGAAACATGTAGCAGTGCTACTAAATTTTATGCAAGAGAAACATGATCAGCCTAGCTGAAACACAACCAAAAAGGTAGTAAAACCACACATGAGCCCATTGTTGAACTGATGGCCCATATTCCCTGTCAACTAGGAATGTTCCACCATGTATGACCGTATCTATATAAATATACATATATAGTACCATAGCTATAAAAATATACAAAAATAGTAATTTTCATATGTATGTGAAGGAATAACATAGAACCACTTCAATAGTGGATCCATGGGTCCATAATCATGACTTCCTATACATCATGTGTAAGGTCATTGAGCTATAAATCATACCACTCAAGACTTGTATCACCAACTCGATCTCTAGGTCTATAATTCCAATCAACATATACCTGCTTCGGCTAACACCGAGAATGTCTATGTGAATGATATCTCACCACAGGGGATACTTGTACTAGATAGGCTCACCGGTACTCGACTCCAATCACCAACAAGGATAGTGTATACCAACAATAAATAATATAAATAATGAAATTTTATACCACTGATCTATCATATAAATATCATTGTAACCCACATCATCCTATGTCGAGTAATCAACTTTTAGAATCTAAGGGACATATCCAAGGTATAATGACCAAGGCTTCTACAACGACCTATGTCATGTCATCACAAGTATAACATCCATTATGGCCATACAGTATAATCAAGTGTTAGACCAAGAAGAGATGGATCCAAGAAATATTCCATGGAATCCTCGTATAATGTGTAATTCATAAATGGGGGGATCCAAGGTACTCATCCAAGGAATCCATATAAGCAGTCTAGACCAAGATGTTAAAAATCCACGGTACTCATAAAAGGAATCCACATCCAGTTCCATGGGTTTCTGAGTTGAAATGTGGCACAGGTATTGGTTGGGGTCCTAGGAGCCTGTAAACAACACATGTCTTATGGAAGCCCATGCAGGCTGGATCCACATGGTATAATGCATAAGGCATCCCACAAAATCATGTTTGAATGGGCATACTCAACCCAAGGTGTCCACTACTACATTCCAGATCCATGGAGAGCAGGATATGGAATCTATCAAACCATTCAAGCATCACAAATGAGTATACCCATTCATGTAAAAATATTTATCATAAGACATAGGTTTACTGAACCTTTCATAAGAGGCCTAATAAAGTGCTATCATCCCAACCACATATCACAATCCAAGGAGTTCCTCCACTGAATTCCTACATCATGGAATCTATGTATCACTCAATGTGTACATGAAAAAATCAAGAGAAGGAATCATACCAGGGATACTTTAGGTAATAACAAGAGATTTCATCCTTATCAGGATCCTTAGCTGTATTGGTAATGGAGGAATCCAACTAGGGATCCTCTATTGGAAAGAAACTGAGGCATCGTACAACGGGGATCCTCTAACGATATAAAACAGAGGAAGTATATAATGGAGATCCCCTAAATGACCATAAAGACTGATATATCCTACAATGGGGATCCATAAGTGATACACAATTATAGGGATCTTCTAAGGGACTCCCTAGATCAGCGTATAAGCCCATAAATCCCTCAGGGGATTCATAAAAGCATCTAGTCTCACGACCTTATAGGATAGAAGGTCACAACTCACAAGGTGAATGTCCTAAAAATCATAGATCATGAGTGATATATCATTTGTCGTCTCAGATAAATGGTCCAAACTAGGTAGGTATGAACATCCAAATGATCATTCACACTCTGGAATCACTCTCTTGAGACAACAGAAATCAGTAACTAGAAGTAGAGCCTCTCAATTTCGATGAAATCACCAAAAAAGTAATTAGGAGTCCTTAGATAACACCACAAGTTTCACTATCGTGATCTATGTGGAAGACCACTCAGAATGGACTAGTATTAAGTCTAATTCCAATATCAGGTCAAATAAAATGAAAAACCCTCAAATGGTTTCAAGGGGCCCACTACTACAAAAACAGGCAAGGGAAGTGCCGTATTTTTTCAACGCTAAGCAAAAAGGGAAAATAATGGTAATTCTTTATCAACACAAATTAAAAGTGTTGATGAAGGATCACATTATCAGTGCTTCTCTACCAATTATAAATAAGCCCTTTATCAGTGCTGATAACGGGAACCCTTTATCAGTTCATTTATAGTGTTGATAAAACCATAGTCCTATTTTATAAAATTAGGTTCACAATACCCTCTGGTTGTCAAGCCCTTATGCTCACGTAGTAATGTACCCCTGCAAAAACTCCCCTCCCCCGATAATTTCATTTTCAGGCCTCCACCGCTAGCCCTTCTCCACCCCAAACCATACACTTTTTTCTACCCCTCAAAACCCTTCCCCGGATCCTACTCCCCGTGAACCCTACATCTCTATTTCTCAATGGATGGCGGTTTCCCCCATGCACCTCCCCCTCTAGCGGTCATGCCTCCCCCTCCCGACGTAGCACATAAGGCTCCCAGACTGCTCGACACATCTTCTCTCCCTCCATTGCGGGTGCGATCTACTCTAGGTATGTTTACCACTTCTACATTTTGGTTTATCTTTTCTAGAGAGAGGGGTTCAATTTATAGTATTTAATTATTGGAGTTAGCGTTTAATCTTATTTTTTAGGTAAATAATTCCTTTATAGGTTTTCATTGTTGTCCGGTTTAAGTGTGATTGGGTCACCACATTAGATTTCAGTAATTTCTTCACCCAATGTTAGTGGTTCCATACCAAAAAATTTCTAGATGTTTTAATATTATTTTTTTATGAATTTATTATTTTTCTATAAATTAAATTTAGTGTGTGAATTGTGTTTTCAATGAATTTTGCATGCCTATGTGTTGGAAGTTAATTTTAATAAAGTAAATAGTTATGTTTTGTTTGTGTTGTAAATTAATACTTCATAGAAAGGGTATTATGGTTTTTTGAAATGTGTGAAATATGTGTTCAGTGGTACTATAGGTTTGAATGGGTTTGGGTGTAGATTTTAATAAGGAAACATACAAATTTAGCATGTTTTTCGTGTTGTGAATTTTTAAATATGAATTTTATGTTGCTCAAATTATGAAATGATTGTTTTGAAATTATTATTTGTTTGGGTTTGATTTTTTGAGGGTGATCGACCCCAGAATTTGGATTATTAACTATATGATCTTCTTGTGATTCAAAAAAATTGAATGTTTCCAAAATTTTGGTAGTGGAAAATAAATTTGAAAGGTATTTTAGTGTGAGTAAAAATAAAAAATGGTTGTTTTATGGAAAATGGAGATTTCCTTTTAAATTCAATGCATTTATTTGTTGATGAGTAGGGTTTATTGAGACATCATTGTATTGTTTCATATTTAAATGATAATGGAAAATTATTTTAATTATGTCTTGGAAATGTTTTTATAGTGTGATTGTGATTCTAATAAATTTTAAATTTTTATTAACTGAGGATTTATGATGTGTGAACTGGATTGGAATTCTATTCTATTTTTTATGGTAAATGTATAAATTACAATTTATATATTGTATCTTTTAAATCTTGTTTGGCCCTCTTTATTTACCCTTGAACAATTCACCCCTTGGTGAAGGATGTTTAATCACAATTTGGATCTTTCATCCCCTCATGTGTGAGTGTTTTAACACTAAGTGATTATTGTTTATCCCTTTTTATGGGAATGTTCTTTTTTATATAATGGATGTAAGGCATTTATGTGGATATTACATATAATTTTGGGGAAGGTGAGGGATATTTATTACTAATCCTTTAGAAGTTCATGATAGAATTTATGTTCAGTAACCTCAATTTTATATTTCTTATGATAATTTGGGTAACAAAACCTATGATATTCCATAGTAATTTTGGATATACCTTGGTTATTTTTCTCCCTCGTGAACCCTTTTTTTAAAAGTATCTACTATATTAGTTTTTCTTAAATATTTTATCCTTGTTTTCATTTTATTTGAGTTTGGTCACTATTTTATGGTTGTTTAATGATATTATTTTATTATGGATAAGGTGGCTGGTTGGGGTGGTTAAAAGGATGTGTAATGATTTTTGCAAGGGTGGTGGGTGCTAGAACTATTGGTAAGGGGGTGGAATGTGTGTTGATTTTGATGGGGGGATCTATCCTAGTTCTGTTGATAACAAAATCATTATAGGAAATGGTTAGGCCTTATTAATATCCATTTTTATATGTAAGTGGTAATCTTATACTATATTTGGAAGTCTTTTTTGTTTATTTGAATCATATATAACAATATTTGAGATTCATATAGGATAGAGATGAATAATTATTGGATGGATGCTAATCATTTAACAATATAGCATGAGAACGAAGTGAAAGAGTTCATCAAGTTTGCAAAGGATCATGAAAAAGATCCTTATCATATACTTTCTCTGTGTTTAAAATATAGTTATTATAGAAAAATTACTCAAGAGGAGTTGGAAGAACATTTCATTTGTCACAGAATATATCAGAGTAATAAATGTTGGAATAAACATGGAGAAAAAGAGAATATAGCTACTGGATGGGATAAAACCTCATTTTATGTATCATCATATATTATTACAAATATGGAAAATTAAGAAGACTGTACGGAGAATGTGATTATAGTTGTCAATGATGATGAATATTGTATTGAGGAAATGACAAAGATAGTTGAAGATGAACTCCATGATTTCCCAAAATTCTTTGAGAAGTTATAGAGTTCTGTAAAGATTACAATGTATGTAGGATGCACTAAATATACAACATTGTCAGCTGTATTGATGTTGTATATATTGAAATTAGGAAATAGATGGATTCTTGAAATTTTTACAGAACTGCTTTCTCTATTGAATGGCATGCTCTTCGAAGATATTGAGCTCCCAAGATGAACATATGAAACTAGAAGAATACTATACTCGATGGGTATGATTTCTAAAATAATACATTCTACCTGAAAAACTATATATTGTTTCACCAGAAGAAAAGATTTCTTATAGAATGCCTAATGTGTGGTGATTATCAATACATGATAGATGAATCCATTCTTATGAATATTGTATGGTACTTTCCAATCATTCCAAGGTTTAGGTGTCCACATGGAATTAATGAAATTTTAGGACAATTATCATGTCATACAGATAAAGGAAATAAAGATAGGGAATTACATCACCCGACTGACTCTCCTCAGTTGAAGAGAATTGATCATGAGTATCCTAAATTGGGAAATGACCTGAGAAAACGCCATCTTTAGTTATCTATAGATGGAGTGAATCATTTTGGTTTTCAAATCAGTACATACGGTACATGACCTGTTCTATTTGAAAATTATAACATCCCACCCTAGATATGCATGAAATTGAAATTTATCATTTTATCTATGCTTATATTAAGACAAAAACAACCAGTTAATGATATTGATGTTTATTTGGCTCATTTGATAATGTATTTGAAGTTAATGTGGTACTTTGGTGTAATGTTGTATAATTCTTATAAAATTTAATACTTCATATTGAAAGTGATATCGTATGGGATGATAAATGATTTCCCTGCTTATGTAAATTTTTTAGGATATAGAATTAATGTAACTTGAGGGTGTCCTATGTGCAATTAAGATATCAAATCAATTATGTTAAAACAATCATAAAAATCTTTATTTCTAGGACATCACAAACTTCTAACCTGTCAGCATATGTACCGATCTTGGATGACATCATTTAATGGAAGTTCAGGACAACAAAGAACACTGTCTCCACTAACAGGTGATCAGTAGTTTGAGAAAGTAAAATATGTGAACACTATTTTATAAAAATCCTTATCTAAAAACCTTATGGAAATCTGTTCAAAAAAGTGATCAGTTTTTTTTTGAAAATATCATACTATATTTACTTCTACCTGATAAAGTTTCTTGATGTGATGAAGGTGGGAAAAAGTTTTTGTGATAGTGTTATCAGAGCATTGCTAAATGACCCTGGGAAAATAAAGGATGGAATTAAAGTAAATTTAGACAAGGATTACATGGGAATACAAGAAGAGTTAGCTCTTGTGAAGGGTAAAAATTGAATTTTTCTTCCACCAACTTCTTACACTCTTTCTAGGGAGGAGAGATATTAGTTTTTCAAATTCTTCAATGATGTAATGATTCTATTGTGGCATTCATCAAATATCAAGAACATTATGTAAATGAATGATTTGAAGTTAAAAGGTTTTAAATCTCATGAATGCCATGTTTTGATGCGAGATTTTATTCCTATATCCTTAAATTTCATTTTTTCCAATAATTTTCATCATACGTTAACCAAACATTGTATATTTTTCAAAGCTATATGCAGAAAAGTTTTAGACCGGGCGATGTTTCTAGTTAGGGAATGAAAAATTTTCATCCTATTATGAGAATTATACATGTTCTTTTGGCCAGTATTATTTGAAATGATGGTTCATTTGATGGATCACTTGGTGAGAGAGATTGAACTTTTTGGTCCTGTGCACTATAGATGGATATACCCCTTTTAACGGTATATGAATATTTCTAAAGGGTATGTCAAAAATCGAAGTCAACCAGAGGGTAGTATTGTAGAGTGATATATTTTTGAGTATGCCATTGAATTCTACACCAAATACCTATCTGATGTGAAAAGCATTGGTCTCCTGAAATCTCATTACACTGGACGAATTAAGGATGAGGGGATTTCTTGAAGTGATGTTATGACAATAATTATTACAGATCGGGAGCAGGCCCACCATTATGTTTTGCGAAACAGTTGGGTGGTTGATCCCTATATTGAAACCCACAATGATAATTATTATGCTTTTGAATCCATTAAGGTCTTATAAATGGATATCTAATACACATAATCACCCATTTATATGGTGTTTTCTAAACCATATTTTAAATGAGTTAGATGAAAATCTGAATTCAATTTCGCAATGAATTTGATGGCTAGCGATTAGACCAAGTGTGCATGTAATATCTTAGAATTTTTATGTAATTAATGGTTATAAATTCTATACAGATGAATATGATAAAGATAGTACCATGAAAAATATTGGAGTTTCACTTGTGGTAGAAGTGATGCATGTTTCTGGTAGTAATGATAGAAATCAAATTTATGAAAATATTTCATACTTTGGAATTTTGAAACAAATAAGGGAGATGGATAATACGACATTCAAATTGTTGATTTTTAATGATAATAGATTGATATCAATAGTGTTTTTAAAATAGATGAATTGGGATTTGTTAAAGTTATTTATACTATATAAGGGTACAAAGATGAATTGTTTATAATGGTATCACAAGCGGTACAAGTATTTTATGTTCCAGATCCCACAAACTGAAAGTGGTTGATTTTTCTGTAATCATCCTAAACTATAGAAGAGTATGATGAAAATTTGATTGAGGATGATCCTTTTAGTGGCACATCGCAATCATTTCATAATAGTATCAATATAGATGGCGTTTCGTATGATAGAGGAGACAACAATGAAGGGATTTGGATAATTGATAATGGTGTCAAATCCCTTCGTCCATTGAAAAATATCGAGTAAAGTAAACAATTAATATTTTGATTGTTATATAGATCTTGTTATCCCATGTTATTTTCTTATCATTACTAAATTTATGCAATCTAAAATAAATGTTCAACCACTTTTTCATATAATGACTTCTGCATGTTCAGGGGAACCCAACCTCGAGGCTGAACAAGTCACTCGAAGCAGCTGATGCTGCTGCTCACCGTGTAGAGCAACAACAAGTTTCTGAACTTTTTTCTTCTCCTAGTGTGGAGATCTAACAACTATAATCACATGTCGTTTCTACCATTTAAGATGAACAATTTCATAAAGTTTATATCAATGAAATGGTCGGGGATGAAAGACATACATCGCCGAAAAACACAGGTGCATTTTACTTTGATGGTGTTTGCTAAAATTACTAAGGTGAAAAGAATAGTCATCAAATTTGATGTCTGATGGAATTCACGAGGCCAACATGTGAATCTCAATAGTGTTATTTTTAGTTGTTAAATTAGAATTGTCACTCAGAAACGAGTGTCGATTAACATAGATTCATGGAACCATGTTGTGACCAGGCTAAAAGTTGTGATCTAGGAAGAAGTTATAGTAACATTATGATATTATTTATTTAATTTACTAGAAAATAAATTAAACAAATGGTGTCTTACTCTTTTCAATCCTTTACAGAAGACATTTATAGTATATGATTCAAAAAATAATTATGTGCTATGTCTTTCAGGATTGATTAATCGAGGTTTTCACACTATTATAAAAGAATGACACCTAAAAGATTCCGAAGGTAAAATGAACCCACAACCACCCTCTCTATGCTCACCTGATATTCCAAGAAGCATGGGATGCAATTATTAGCCACTATGGGGATGAGCTGTTTCATGTACATTGTTTCTTATAATACATTGTTTGAGGATACATGTATTTATGACATTGATTTTCAATATATCATTTACAAATTGGAAACTCAGTACTAAAAATTAGGGATGTTCCTCAAAACCCACATACCCCCATCGTAATTCAAGGATGGGGTATGCTTTAATAGATAAGAAAATGGTACATATTTTAAATTTACATTTATATTGTTATGTTTCAAGAAACAACATCATTATTTTCTTTAAATATTTTTATATAGATTGATGATTCTAAATCCAAAGACACTTCCATCTAATGTCATGTGCTATAGAAGGACTCTTGTGTGAATAAAAAAGGTAAGCATGTAGATGTTAAAGACCAACAATTGTGGAAAATATGTGTAAGTATGACATGATAAAATTTTTTGTTTTAAATTGATATTACATATTAATATTTACTTATTTTGCTACAACTTACAGTCACAGGAATCAGCTACTCCTATAGTAGATGTAGAACTATTATCAATGATTTGAAGTGGCTAGAATAATATGGTCATGTCTGAGGTGCAGGGTTTGGGGTGACACCCCAAGAATATTTTGAGGAAAAAAATAGATGATACAAATGAAGAAATTAAAAAATGAGTGAAAGAATAGAAACTCTTGATGAATGATTACAATGAAAGGGAGAGATTCTAGAAACTTTTATGGGTGAGAAGCAAGGAGAATACATAACTCATGAACAACCAGCGCATGAAGATCCCACCCCACCCCGACCAACTTTGAGGCGAGTCATTCCCCTCCAAGAGTTGTCTTAGCAATGCTAATAAATATTCTAAATATCATTCCCATGAAATATTAATCAAACAAACACTAATACTTTTACTATATTGATATTCAACATGGTGATAATGACTATGATTTATATCTATCAACACCCACCTATTAGCTTGTAGTGAGGGATATGGTGTTCAACATCCCAAATGACAATATGCATAATAGACCACTTCAAATAGATCATCTAAAAGTGACAATTACTGTTTCTCATGAGCCAAATGAAGAGATAACTATTCTACATGATGATGATGATATACATTTAGTCAAATAGGATATTGGGACATTCATTTAATTTACATCACAACTTGTCAGAGTACATGTGGACAAAGAAGTATTTATTTCCATTTTTTCAAGCTATACCTAACAGTAAATGAAAAATGGTCTGAAACCATGATTTTTATTATAGATGGACAAAGGGAAGGGGGTGACAAGAAAAGTGGGATAAAAATAATCGAAATGATCGATCAACCGATCAAAATGATCTAATAATAGCACAATTACACTGCATGTTCTCTATCCATATTGACTAGCATTGAAGACTCACGTGGATATGAATCTAAAAATTGGTAGTAGTCATGTTGTTGTTTTTGAAAAGAATTTATATGGAGACAAAATTTATGATTTAGATTGTACTCAATATATAACTTACGTTGTTGAATACAATTGGCTAGATTTCACAGTTGTAAATTTATATATGAGGTATGTTTTCATGAATTTATTTTCTAAAAAACTTATATAATGTGATAATTATGACTAAATTCATTTTATATTATTGGTAGGAGTATATATGAAAAATAGTTGAAGGGATTTTCCCATGAGAAAAAAGTTGAAATAATTATTATTCATACCACAATGACACAAGTAATGAAATTAGATCAATCAATAAGTTATTAAATAGTGAAAGTATTGTGAAAACATTTGAAATCAAGATTATGGATTAAAAACTCTTCTTAACACCAACCATGGAGGGGTAAAATACTATTATTAAAGAATATCAATTATATTTTTCTTCTTTAATTAATTATTCCTTTTTGGGTTTTTAAGAAACATTGGCTTCTAATTGTAGTGAACTTAGATACTCTAAATATTTATATTTTGGATTCAATGAAACAATATAAAAAAACCGACAACACATAATAGAGTTTCTGAATTTGTAAGACACTACATCATAGGTTTTAGGTCTAAACATCATGTTATATATTTTATATAATATTTTACTGAGGATTCTGTTATGATAGGGTGGTGTATCAATATCGTCTAAAAAAGGAATGAGGACAGGGGATAAGCATATGGAGGCTAGCAAATACTACACCTGGACATGTATTAGGGTATATATAATAAAATTTCAATATCCAAACACATATAAAAACGAGTTACTTATTCTATTAATGATCAATGCTTTTTATGTTCCCAAAACAAAAAAATGGAAAAGAATGTGGTTATTATGTTTGTAAATTTAAGAGAGATTTCATTTTCCATCAACAAACTTGCATCTGTAAAGATGTATTTTCACAAAGAAATACAATTTAATTGAAATTATTTATTATTTATTTTAATATAAATATTGTAGTACTACTATGAATGTCAAAAAGCCTCATATTCACAAGATGGTATAGATTTTTCTAGAAATGAATGTGTCACATTTCTGTTGAAAGATTGTACACAAATAGTAGGTATATCTGACTTGGGGACATGTACAATTGGAATACATTTTAGAGAGGGGTTCGAGGAGATCAAAATTGGAAATATTGGTGTCTTTATGTTTTCATTGAAAATTTTTAACCATTATTAAATAAAACATACTATCTCCAATGGGTCAGGTTTTTAAATTTAATAGATGATATGCACAGACAACATACAAGAATGATGAAGCAGTTCGCTTTGGGCTTTAGATATGTAAAACCAATAAAATATCCAAAATGCCTTCAAATCACAAATTCCCACTAATATTAAATGAAATTGTGTGTAAACATATCCAATATAAATTTATTGCAGTATGAGTATCAATATTCTAAATGATTTCCTTGCATTGAACAATATCATTGGTATAAATTGTATGTTTTCTGATTATCCATAATTAGAAAATGAAAATTGATGGAACATCCTTCTTCTATAGGTCCTCTAACCAGACATACAAGTGTTAGATTTATCACAATGATCCATGGTTAACTTGTGACATGTACGAGTCACCCCCAGCTCAATCTGAGGAACAGTGTGACCAGTATCACTCAAAGTGTCTTTTTTTAAATGAATAGGATTGTACGTGAAAACAAAATATGACATATGTAAAACTGACCAAACACATTTGTATTATGTTGATACAACTGGAGAACAATCCATGGGTCCTTTATAAAGAGTATGAGTTAACTCCACCTCAAGTTGAGGCATGGTGTGACAGGTATCACTCAAAGTGTCTCTCTTTTGTTTTAAATGGACAGAATTTTAAGTAAAAACATCAACTGAGGTACGAAAAATTGAAAAAATGCATTCCAATTGAGTTTTTACACTAGGAGAATGATCCATGAGTAATTTTTGACATGTAAGAGTCAACACTGCCTAAATATATGGAACATAGTGATTGTAATCACTCAATGTGTCTCTCTTTTTTTAAATGGTATAAAATTTATGTGCATAGAACAACTGAAATACGGAAAACTAACCAAACGCATAATATTGTCTTGATACCTTAGGATAAAGATACCTGGCTCATTTTTGAAGTGTAAGAGTCAACCCCACCTCAATATAGGGAAAGGTATGACCGGTATCACTGAAATTTTATCTATTTTTTTTAAATGGAAAAACTTTTATGTTAACACAACAACTGACATATAGAAAACTAACCAAAAGAATTCTTATTGTGTCAATATATTAGTAAAATGATCCATGGGTCATGTTTTATGTGCAAAAGTAATCCAAACCTCTATCTGATGCATGGTGTGATAGGTATCACTCAAATTATCTCTCTTTTATTAATTGGACAAAATTATTAGTGAAAACAACAACTGACGCATGCAAAACTGACGAAACACATTCGGATTGTTTTGATACATTTGTCCGATGATTCATGGATCATTTGTGACATTTAAGAGTAAACCCTACCTCAACATGAGGCATGGTGTGGCCAGTATCACACAAAGTGTTTCTTTTTTGTTTGAAATGGACCAAATTTTAAGTGAAAAAAACAACTGACATACAAAAAACCAAAAAAAGAATTTTTACTATGTTTATAGATTAGGACAATGATCCATGGGTCATTTGTGACATGTAAAAGTCTACCATGCCTCAATATGGGTCATGGTGCAACTGGTATTACTCAAATTGTCTCTCTTTTGTTTAGAATGGACATAGTTATTATGTGAAAACATCCACTAACGTATGACAAACAATCCAAAAGTCATTACCTGTGACATATGCCACTTAAACAAGCCACATAAAGTCCTAAGTAGTCTTTATACAATTAATCCCCATTAATAATTCCTCACACACATTAAATATTAACTTACATCGCAATATTTCATGGTGAGGGATGAAAATAAATAGGAAAGGGGGAGGGAGAAGAACGACATGGAACGAAAAAAGAATATAGGATTTAAATTGAAAAAATATTAAAGATAAATGGCTCTTAGACTATGTCTTGGGAAGGGGGTGGGGGAAATTGGTTAAAATACCTTAAATTATTCCATATCATCTATAACTTTCATGGTCTAGTTGGGTAGTTTTCCAAACTGTTCACCAACTTTTGGGGAGCCATTTGATAAGAATCCCTCTTCTATATAGTTTGTACCAACATATAACTAACTGTGTTCCAATCCTTAAAAATGACATAGTTAAAATACAGATCCAAACAACATGGTTTTTTCTAACTGTTAACAACCGATGTTCCTAACAACTGCCTCAAAAAGGTATGTTGCATGGTTTTTTCATGGAGTCATACAAACCATCCTTTTACTATGTATGTAAAATAGTAAAAGATCAAAAATAATATGAATCTCTCCCATGAATGTGTACCCACGCGGGTTCTTCTAAATTTTTTCCCCTAATAAAAGCACTACATGACTACTAATCAAGAGTTGAGGATGTTCAATGAATAAGCATATATATCCTCACCATTTATAAATTCGACAAATAGCGTGAAAGGAGGAAAAAACACCATAAGATAAAGGCAGCAACCATAAGAACACATTTCCTTATGTGTCCATAGAATAACCCAAATCCATCTACTATGAAGAATATAAATGGGAAACTCTTTAATTCGTACAGAAAGATATCCCAAAATGAAAATAAAAATCTATAAACAAATTCTATATCCATCCTTGACATGAACCTTAACCACAAAAAACATGATGAATAACTCACATGCATGCCTTAATAAAAGTTTTCTTAAGGTTATGGAATTGAACTCACTCTATATATTTTATCTTAGGAAATGTAAGATATCTCTTGGGGGAGATAGTATTTAATGGATCCTGTTAGTATTCATAATGAATAATTAGTACACCACATTATATATGGATTTTTCCCATTGATTGATCCCTAATTGAGAACCACTGCATATGTTATCTATGTGAAATGATTTTTTGATATGATGATTTTTTTGTGGGTCTTGTTTGGTTGTGCTGCTGCAGAATTTCATGTTACAACAGGCAGGAAAATTATTAGTGCTAAAATCATACTGATAGTTGGATCCTTTATCAGTGCTAAAAGAGCACTAATAAAGGAGACCTTGATCAGTGCTAAATATTAACTGATTAAAGAGCCCTTTATCAGCGTTGTTAGAGCTAATAAAGGCTCCAATTATCAGGGATTTTTGAGTACTGATAAAGGATTCTCTTATCAGCATTGAGCTTTACAACACTTTTTAGCCCTGTTAAAGCCCGTTTTGAGCGTTGATAAAGCCCATTTTTATAGTAGTGGGTGTAGTAAGTGGAGGGCATCCTTGGTACACAATATATACTCCCTCCATTCCACATGGGTGTGTACTCTCACTAGCATGGGTGTGTAACTCCCAAGGTACATGGTGTGTAACTTACATGATTTATATGCCCATGTCCCTCAACCATCCTGTCCAGATAATTTGTTAGGTCATCTACATTTACATGACATGCTACATTACACTGGGTTTGGTTGGGTACTCTATACACTTATATAACCCTATAGGAGTAGACATGCCCATGTACTCGGGAACATGGCCAAGTACAAGTACACAATTTGGATACCCCAAACACGATATGAAAACCTTAATACATCATCTTTCTCAAACTATAAGAACACACGTCATGTTTCTCTAATATACACATTGTATAGCATAGTTTCCCAAAATGGGAAACCCTCTAATCACCCAAAACAACTGTTTAAACCCCCAAATCAATAGATTGGGAAACTAGGGACCACATACAAGCCTAATAGAGATATAAAAACATAAAACAACTAATTCAAAAGGATTTTTCAGAAAATATTAAAATTTTCATACCTTTGGGAGGAAACTCCAGACACATCACTTGATTTTGTGGTCTATGGATGTTATATGCCAAAATAGTGCGTTGATGAATTCATGATGGAACTTCTCTTCAGTTACCTCAATTTCTTTATCTATATTTCTCTCTATCTATCTCCCTCTCACTCTTTATACATATACCTTTTTTCCCTCAATCCAACGGTGTTGGATGAAGAATCATGACATATGTGAGAAGGAAGGAATAAGAAAACGAAAGAGAAAAGTAATTAAAAAAAATAAGAAAAAGGGTATGCATTCGGCCATGTTCCCCAACTCGTGTTCATGCCTCTCCTTGGATAAACTATATATTACAAACTCAAAATTGGTGATATAATATTTATCCAATTATTCATTCAAATGTAAGTTCTGAACAAACCTATATGAAAAATGTAATAGTTAATTTATTAAATATTAAATAATTATTATTTTAAAAAATTCGAATGATATGGATTTCTACCAATGTCTTGTCCATAGATAAACAACCTATTATGGGACCAATATAGTGGTCAAAAAAATTATTTGAGATCATATGCTAGGGGAAAAATAAAATTTTACCCCTTACAATCATTTTTCTAAAAAAATTGTTAATTTTCCTCAAATCTACTGTTCAGAAAAATTTGTTTTTACATGGAGGATCAAATGGAGAAATCTAGAAAAATTATTAAAGTCATGGAAGGATACTATATTTTGAAGACGAGGTGAAAAATCTAGAGAAGATATCCACAATAAGTAAATTAATTATCTTGAAGATGATGGGGTTAATGTTCTCTACTCAAGGATGCTATAAAAGGAATGACTAAATATAGTCAAATATATGAGACTCAAAACACAAATGATATTCTAAAAAAATATCCCAAATCAAAGGCTGGGAGAATGCATTTTTCCAGCTCGAGACGAACCTATAACTTCTAATTCTAATCATAAAAGACAAAATGGGTCCCTATTTATTCCCTTATATATATGATTTTGTATTGAACAGTTTGAAGTGAATTAATATGGGTTCATCCATTAAGGGGATCATTTAAGAGTTCAATATTTCAAATATAAACTATTATGTGGATATAGAACTTCTAAATAGATTTATAAAATTACAATACGAGGAACGAAAATAAATACCAAATCCCCACTCTGAATGAATTGATAATTATTATTAAGGTAGAGTTGATATTGATATAAGATGGGGGAGATATATCTTTTTTCACTAGAACCTCCTAATATGTTTTTTGAAGCATTGATATAATTTCGAATTTTATTTATAAATATGATTACTTGAAAACCATAAAATTACAATTGAAAATTTATGAGCATGATTTAACATGAATAATATAATAATGAAAACATATATTAACATTTTTATATATTTGTTTTTTTATATGTTGGGTTATCACTTTCATACATAATGTTTATTAAATAAAGGATCCTTGCTAATAATAACAGGTGATATTATCCCTCTTGCAATATTCATCAAGAAAAAGTCCTACAAAAAGGATAATATGTTTTCAAAAAAAATGATGAGTAATAGTACCCCCAATTATCCTTTTCATTTAACTATCAATTGTGGAGATAAAGGAATTTAAACAACATATTTAGGTTTATTATGTGAGGAGATATTGACAATAAATACAATGGGTGAGGTTGTTTAACCCAAATATGTACTTCATTTTTTTATGAGTCAATAAGTGTTTATTGAGGTGAGGAGAGGTTTTTATTATTGGATAAAAATTTATTATTTAGTAAATGGAGTTGTATATCATGATTGATAAATTATACAAATTAATTATTATAATTATTGAACCATTCTAAAAACCCAATGACATTTTCCAATTACATTAGGTGATAAATAAAATTAAATTAAACATTTAAATAAGTGAATAAATTTTAATACACTATGTAATATTATATTACATGTTCATTTTTGGATAATTAAATAATTTTATGTGGGTTAGAATTTAATTTGAGAAATATATCTGGTTGTATTCCGATGATTTGGATATATCTATTTAAGATAGTTTATGCAAAAATGACCCATGAATATGTGAACAAAGGACCACCTTAACCACATACGAAACCTAGGTGGTCAACCATGTGTGATGCCATCAAAATAACCCTACCATGTTAGTAGGTGAGGAAGCATATAATTCATAATTTGTTCATGGGTGAGTGGTTGTACATGTATGCATAAAGGTGTATTCATGGGTGAACATGTAGAGAGGTTCCATTACCACCTAAAATGTCATGTTGCAACAACATGTATATAGGTGTCTGTGTTTTGGATTTAGGTGTATACCATGGGATACTCAAATTTTTCAAGTAATTGCAATAATTTTCATAATATATCAGTTCTGGTCTATGTGATAAATCAATGTGTGATAGTTGGTGTGAAGATACTATTAACATTCATAAAAACATTTGGCCTTACTGAAACCATATTATCTGATGTGATCCAATAACAATCACACCTGAAAATCATCATAATAGTCATTGAGTAATCAACTGTTGCAAGATGTGAACATTTTAGGTAGAGAAAATCACTGATCAATCCATGGAGTACCATGATCATCTAAATCGAGTACATATGAATTCTTATGATGAAGTAGATGCAATAAAATTCTTGCAATATCTATGGTTCATGAATGGAATATTTTTAATGATGACCATAAAATAAATTAACAAAATTCTTACTGGGAATTTCCCTTTATGAATGCGTTTGATATTTTGAAATATATGTAAGAACGTGTAGTTATAACATGAATGTGACTATAGTGTTATGGATGGAGGTTTCATCATGAATGATGAGATGAAAATATTTTTTGTGTCAGACAAACTACATTTAGAGATTATGAATTCCAAGATGGTAATTCATTTAAAAATATTGATTGAAATAGAATGATAATCATACGACTAACTCATTGAATGAATGAATCTATGGTGGAAGAACTAAACTATTAATGTTGATCATCCAAATTGGGAAACGTTTTTCCCTTAACAATATATCCATGTATATTTTACCCACATTATATTAGTGTATTGTTTCCCTTAACACTATATCTACAGATAGATTCCCTTAATACTATATCTACATATAGTTTCACAAATTGGGAAAATTTTTCAATTAACACTATATACAAATATTTTTCCATATTCATGAAAGTCGCATATATTTATCATTATCATTACACACATAATACTATAAAATTTATTTTATTAATTAAAAAATATAAAATAATTATTCTATAAAAATTTCAATCTATTAATCAAATTTCATAGGTATTAATGAATATCATTTTTAGGTATTTTTACCCTGAAATTATCAATATAATCATTATATATTTACACTCCATACTACATTATAAGTGAATGTTGCATACAACCAATAAAATATGCAAGGAACTATGTTGGCCAAAGAGCCTCCAATATGAATTCATTCCATCCATGGACTATCAAATTCTGATATTTATAACTTCATTTACAATATATATTTTATTGATTAAATTTTTTGATTATGGTTAATTAAGTGGATGTGATAGTTTTTTATTATATATTTTCTGATAAATATTTTATTTCAGCCTATTTTCATCTATTGAATTCCATAATAGGTTCTCCAAATAAAAAATTATTTGATGATACTAGACTTCCATAGTGAGTGATCTGGTTTTTGATCATGTGAATGAATTTTTATTTGATTTTTAATCCATTTATATCATGAAATCCCTTATTTAGGTCAATTTGATTATTTTTAATAATCCTTCCAACATAACATAAAATTATTGGGGGAATGAATAAATATTTTTATACCAAAATCCCATTTGGAATAATATATTTTGTCTATATAAATTAATTTTGGATGCCTCTTTGCTTCTAGAACTCTCTATTTTAAATTATTAAGGAATTCATTGAAATGTTTATCAGACCAGATATCTCTTTTTTATAAGTTAACCAATATAATCACAAATAATAACAGTTCAAATTTTGTGCACCCAAAGAAATGCGGTTTCATATAATATATATACTGTAGTTATATATATATTTATATTATTTTAATGGTTTCAAAATATATATCATGAATTAAATATTTATGTTGATCCTATATCTCATAGTGAACGTGTTCATCATCCTTAGTTCTCGAATTATTTTTTATTTCACCATGAAAGATATATCATGTAGAGAGATGATTAAAAATATATATAATCAAATGGTATATGATTTATTTATACCATAATTTTATCATATTCAAATAATTTTCACATAGAATGAAAATTTGATCATTTTTTTCAAATTAATGTTTTGAAAATACCAGGAATGTTTCAACCAAATTATCATATTAATTGCTAGTTATTCAAGAATTTATTCAATTTGAATCTAATAATTTCCTAATATCCCAATATAAATGTTCATTATATTGAATCATATTGGAATTTAAACATATATATAAACAGATAAATTTAAATCATTTGTGAATATAAATATATAAACATGCCTGAGTTTGTAATGTTGAAATTATATTTTGAAAAAAAAATTATGTGAAAAAAAATTATAACAAAAACAAAAATTTATAAGATAAATATATTATGGAAACAAAAAAATATAACATAAATTTATAACAAAAGATTATTTTTAATATCCAATATATTATAACAAAAAAATTGAAAAAATATTATAAATTTAATAATTTACAACCAAAAAATAATTATACTCATAAATTCCATTCAAAAAATTATTATCACTACAAAATTAAAACGACAATAATATTAAAACAACCAGAATTTATTATTGAAAATGATATATATATATATAATGAATTAATATAGAAAATTTATATAATGAACTAACTATTTTATCTTCCAAAAATTAAACGACAAACACAATATGTAGGCTATTGATGAAAAATAGGTATTGATTTCTGAAAAATGCACAATATGATAATCGAACTAGCTGAAAAAAACCATGGTTGAGGATAAAAACACGAAGAAAAAAATTAGAAAATTTATCGAACAATTTTTTTTGTCATGGTCTTAAGTTGAAAAAATTAAGGATTATGTAGGAAATATAAATTCGAGGATCATGGAGGAAAGATGCTTTATTGATGATTGAGGATAAATAATGAAAACAGTATATATAAAAATCAAACAAACATAAAATATCAAGCATGGGTGGGGTGTGGCCATGAGTAGAGAGGATGAGGGTTTAAAAATATCATGACATGAAAATATGGGGAAGGCATTGTTTGTTATATTTTTTAAAATATTTCAACATTGAATTTTTCTAAATCAAATCTTAATAGTTAAAGTGCCAAAAAACTCACATTTGGATATGGTACTAAAAAATCTTTTTTAAACACTAAATTTGATACAAAGATACATTTCCCAAACTAAAATATAATATATATTTAATGAATTTAAATTTTAAATCTCCCAAAATATAAAAAATTCCAATAATATAGGTTTTAGATTCATTGTTGGGAAAATAAGTATAAAACTCTTATGATGATACTCTTTAATATGTCTCTATAATCCAAAAAACAAGAATACCTTCTAGACATGTCATAAGTTACACTCATATTCATAACCATTTGAGTGAATACACAAAAAATGAGACTGATTAGATGCTCAGTAAAGTTAGACAGAATCAATAATAATAAAAAATAATAAGTGAGCATAAGATCATAATATGGTGTAAATAATATACATTTAAAATCATCCCCAAAACAGAATATATCATAAATTATGTATCATTGAATACAGATTGGTATAACATAATATGTGAATCTAAAGAGTTTGGAAGCATTAGTGAACAATCATGATCCATGGGAGAATATTCTTGTGAGCATTGCTAACCCATATTTATACCCACTCACTATATTGTGAGAATAGTTATACTGCAATTATACCAAGACACAAAATTTTTACCTCATTATTTAACAAACATAACCAATGTATTTGAGGGTTATATATGATCTCATCCATAAATCATCTATAAATATTTTTTCCACATAAAATCAATAATTCATTATATTATATAGATAATATATAAAGAGAAATTAGTTTCACAAAATTTTCAGATGGTATGACCAAAAATTATTTGTGAAATGTATATTATTTAGAACTAAAAATTCCATCTAACTAAAGAGAATGTAATAAGAATATTAAAAGTGTGGGTCATGAAAATATATTCTTTTAGAATATTTCTTTTAGTGATCAAGAGTAAAATTTTAGTGAAAGAATAAAATAATTTTTAGTTTATGTTTTCACTTTTTCATAAGTGATGATTTCATGGATCACATTGATAAGTCATTTTTTGAAGGGTTACTTTAATGAAATTCGAAGAATTGATTTTTTATAATGAATAATGAGAAATTAATTTCAATAATTAATCCTTAAAAAACATATAAAGGATTCAAAATTTATATAAAGGCACATTGAAAACATTTACTTTTTAAAAGAATCATCCATAATGATTCAATGAAAAATACATAATGGTTTAAAAAGGGGTAGTGAATTTTTTTTTGAAAATTTACATGTAAATGTAATCTTAAATAATAAATCATTATAAGGACATATTGGTTTTAAAATTGGAGATGTGAAAGATATAAAAATTTATTATGAAGGGATGGAAAACCAGTTTAATATTTTGAAATACGTGTGTTGAAAATCTGTATCATAATAAGTGGTATTAAAACAACCCTATAATAAGTGGTAATGGAAAATATCAATGTAACATGGGTAAATAAATATTTGGATATGAATATAAAATAATAAGATATTTTAATTCATAATGGTCATTCAAATGGAGGGAAAACTATATTTATAAGATATGATAAATATTTCTTAAAAAAACTTCACTTTTACAAGAAAAAACTCACAATGTTAAAATGTTTGACATAAAAGGTCATTTTACCCAAATAGGAACAGAAATTACAATGAAATAAAATTTTATGGTGCATGAAACCAATGTTATATGAAATATGTTCAAGAAGAACAATTTTATCTTAATTAAGGTAATTTAGTTGACAAACATACCCTTAAAACAATATCATCTTTTGAATAAAAGAATAAAATTCCTAGGATATTATAGTGTACAATTTTAAATATGTCTAGTGTAATTAAATTTGTGACAAAGAACCCATTACCTTAATCCTTAACATCTAATATTTTTCTTAAATATATTTTATAAAAAAATATCTTAATCACCTACTTCACATAACTTTTCATATATTATAAATTTTATAAAATTCATTAATGTTATTCTCAACATTTATATCAGTTATTCATTATCTATTTTGAATATTGGGTATTAGTAATCTTGATCATTTTGACTATTTTCATAAAAATAGTTTTTTCCTTCTTTCTTCTCTCAATGGTCATCATTCAAATATCATACAAGGTAATATATTTTTTGTCTAATTAATGTTTATAATGTGTTAATTTAATTCTACTAGATATTTTCAAGTTATTATAGACGAAATGTGTGATAGATATGTTTTAGAGACCTTTAAATAATATAAGATTGGATCATAATTAATAATTTTAAAAATACGAGTTGTATCATATAATAAAAATGAAATCATTATTTAGTTATATATATAATATAAAATCTTTAATTATATTCTCATAGTCATCCACGATATTTATTTATATCATTTATTAAGAAGGTGGTTAGATCGACTGAAAAATATATATTCCATAATTAATATATGATCATGATATTGATGAATGTTTCATTCAGGATAAAAACATTTTTTAGAGGCAAAATTATAAAATTCATATATATTTCTTTGTTCTGAATCTTATTTAAAATAATTTTAACAAATAATAATGTATATATTTGGAAAAATAGATACCTTACTTTGTGCAGGCAGAACCTATCAAATACACAAATTTGGTTTACTTATATTCTTAATGGAAGATGGGAAATGTGGTCTATTGTTATTCAATTAATATAAGAAAATTAATTATAATAGAACAAATATTTCATTTTATTGGAATTAAAAAATTATATTTGGGATATTCGGAGTGTTAAAAAAGTTATGGAAAATTTAGTACTCACATTTAAGGATTGATTTTTACATTGGATTACACCTTTAAAATTGAAGGATTTAGATAAATTAATGTGATCAGAAGATATTTAAAATTAAATAGGATATTATATGAATAAAGTATGGAAAGGTTTTATGAGGGTAAAAATTTCAATGTGGTCTTGAGGGGACGGTGAGAGGCCCCTTCTATAGGTGTTGAGAATGACAATTTTGTAATTGTTTCATCTAAATATAAATAAATTACATGTTTCACATGTTATAAATACTCTAAAAAGAACAATAATAGATTTGGGGATGATATAATATAAAAATTAATAAAAAAAATTAATTTTTATACAAGTTTTAAACATGTTTTTAAGTACATTACTCTTAGAATTTTCACATTTATCATTTTCAATTTTATCACGATGTAGAGTTTATACCTATGAAATTTAAATTTAATTCATTATTTTAAAATGTAACCTATTAATTAATAAGAACATACAGATTCAAATACAAAATCCATTTTATATGAAAATAATAATATCTATGAAAAATCAATTTTAACTTTACTACATATAAAATGTAATAAGCACTTTTTTTAAAAAAAGTATATATTGAATATTAAAATTTATTCGTAATAGGAAATTAAGAATGTATTTTATTTTCAAGATATAAATCAATTTTTTTATAAAAAATTCAATTTTAGGTGTCATTAAAATGAATACAAAAGAAGATGTTTTCAAAAAATTCATTAATTAAAATAAAACAGACAAAATTATATTTTAGGTTAAATTTTTTTACTTATCTTAATAAATTCAAAAAAATATTAGATATAAATTTGAAAATTGATTTTTAAAAACTATGGTTTTACTATTTAGAAACATATTTAATCCTCATATTTTTTTTATTTTTTTAATTCATTCATAATTATAAATATATCCATAAATACTAAAATTTTATAAAACATGTATTTTTTAGTATATATATGAAAATAAATTATTAACAAAAAAATATAAAAATAGACCTTATGATAATATTTTTATTTTTAATAAAACAATGAATTTATTTTTTTAGAATTTTAATATTAAAATTTATAAGTTCATCTTTTAAATGAAAAATAAATTATAAATAAAAAATAATTTTATTGAAAAAATGATCTTATTAGAATTTTAGTGTTATTAATCATTTCATTATTTATCTAAACTTTATTAAACATTTATATTTAATATAGAAATTAATATTCTAAAATTTCTTTAATAATATTAATCTCCTGGTGTTGGTATTCATTATTGGTTGGTATTTCAGTTGTTATAATCTATTAAAAAGTGAATTAAGTTATGAATAAATATATATTTCATAATTTTAGGATTTCATAGAATCATTCCCATTATTCTTTTAACATTCATCAAAAAAAGAAATGTTTAAAGTTTGACACTAAATTGAATTTTTATATTAATGCTTGTAATAATATCTTATCTCTATTGTCAAATATCTCATATATGATTATCATCATAACTATTCTATTTACTCTGAGATACACTAATGTGTTGCCAAATAAAATTATCTTTATATAAATATTCTTAAATAATATTAAGACCAAATATATTTTATTCCTTAACTTCAACTCAAAATTTGGAGTTTTGTACTTCTTACCATAGAGTGTCTCAAAAGGATCAATCTAAATTCTTGAATAAATCTATTTCTGTAAGAAAATTAAACTATAGATAGGTGTTCATAACTTCCCCTATTTAAATCCATTGATAAATCTATCTTTATATAATATAGGGTTTAAATAGTCCACTTATATTGACTATCTATATTAGGGTAATATGATATTCTAGATCTATACACCATATGCAAAACATGCTTAAAATTTATACAAAACATCAGGGTAAACCTCATATATTGATCAGATATTATGAAAGTGGTGATCCATGAAACCTAAAAACAAACATTACATACAATAAATTTGGTCAAGGGTGAAATAATATTTATAGTAATAAAATGAATGAAAATCATTAAATGATCTACTACAACCCAAAATATGGTATGAACCATTAATGTACTGGGGATTCCAATGGGAAAATCCATGGTTATGTTTTACAATTTCCTTATAGGTAAATGCATTGGATTCTTAATTCACTTATTATTTTGATTTTATGCCTTTAATTTTTTATATAGTAAGAATCAAAATAAATAAAGCACAAAATCCTTTCTAAGGATATCCCACTAGAAATTCACTCAGATATATATATATGCTATTATACTGCTATGATGAATAATTAATGATGACCTAGGTGTTTTATAAAATAAATCCATATTTAAATATGGTGATAATGGGATATATATCTAGATATTAAATAATTCATTCCAATATAGTCATAATTGGATCACGTAATATTCCATAACATATTTTGTGGTTTCAAATACCCCTTTTGTGCCTCTTTAATATTCTCATTGATGGATGGTGGAATATTTATTTAAACAAGATAGTATTTATATCCTTCCAAAATAATTTCAGGGTTTATCCTTTAAAACATATTAATAATGGATATATTTCAATCCACATCATGCAAAAAATGTAATAGTCTTTTTGAATCAAACCATTATCCACCATACCCACATTTATTTGGTGGTAATGTATAATGAATTGATAATCGTTAATAAACTCCAACCATAACATTTGCTTCATGTTGAATGATTTCTATTTCAATATATACTTAACTATTTTATTATATATATATATCACACCATTAATTCACAATATAGATAATTCCTATGTATATTTTAATAAATAAAGTACCACTACTAGCTCTAAATAATAGGTCGATTAATGTTTTTAATGAACCATAACATACGATGATTTTAAAATGAATCAATATTATTAATACCATACATGATACAAGATATAGATGTTAAAAAAATGACTAAATATTATAATTTAAATGTGATAGTTATAACCTATTCAATAGAATGGTGGCATGGTCAAATATTAAATAAATTATGAAAATATATTTTAAAAATGATAATAAAATGAATTAATTAGTTAACAATTTATTAGAAATTAATATAAAAAAATGAATATAAAAGGTGCGTTTTTATAAAAAACTATTTTGATGACCATAATGGAATTTTCTATTAATAATTTAAATTAACCATCATTAGTGAAAGATAATAATGAAATCTATTTTTTATAAATTCAGTAGAATTTTTTTAAATGTATCCAATTGGTTTTATAGGCTTAAGATAAGGATAAATCCAATTTTAACAATAAAAGCTATATTTATCTAAGATTAACTTTTGACAACTTTTTATAGATCAATTATTTTAATAATAAATTTTGAAACATTGATAAAATTTATTTGAAAAAACAGACTCACATTTTGAATTATTGAATTAAATATTATCTTACTGTGAAATTTATATATTTTTCAGAGAAGTTTCATTTTTCTTGAATAGTAAAATATACTACATTTTACTATAAAAACACATTTTCATCTAATTTATTTATATAGTTAAATTATATTTTAAATTTGTTATAAATTATAATTAGTTATATTATACATAAATAAAACAAATTAAGTCACTTAAATCAATTTCACATTGATATTGGATAAAGAAACATTTTTAATATTGTAAATTTGTATTTTAAAAATTTGTTTTTCTATTATATGTGGGATTAATTATAAATATAAAATTTTCAATATTTTGAAGTGAAATTATTTAAATATATTATATATTCATAATAATAAGCTCCAAATTATATTTCAATATTAATTTATTTTTTAGGTATATAAAAGATTCCACTATAAAAAAATTACCTCGGTATAGGTAAAATAATGAAAAAGGTTAAAGATAAAAGAAAAATACACAGAATACCTAAAATTAAGAATACCTTAGTGGGTTTTGAGGTATTTATAGAACATAATGTGAAATTAATAAATTTTTTATCATTATTATTTTAAATTAATTCCACAACAATGTAGTTGGATTTAATTATAATATAGTTATTATTTAGTCACATAAAACCACCCCGCATCAAGTATAAATACGACCCTCCCCACTAAATTTCTCCAAAAAACCTTAAAAATCATAACATATATACCACAAACGTTCATCAAAATTATACACACATATAATTTCATATTTTATCAACCAAAAACCCAACCCATGGTCCTCAAGGTATCGCTAATGGGGGTGATATTCATACGGTAATTTTCTCAATGAACCACCCTTTTTTCTTCTTATATTTTAACCTCACATCATTCAAAAATCAAGTAATGATAACATTATAACACTTTATATCTGAGAGTTTTATGTTATATATGAAATATATTTCATTCATTCTTTTTATTACTTCCACATATTCAATGAAACTAAATCATTGTCCCAATAATGATGGTTAACCGTCTACAAGGATAATGATTTTTAGTTTTCAATTACCACCTCCATGAATGGAAATAAAAGTATCATTATGGATTAATCAGATATATTTATTTATATTATAACCAATTTCATGTTCTTTATTTAATATATACATGTACTGTTAAATAAAACACAACTAGTTATTTCTGTTCCAAAAGGATTCTAAAATAAACTAAACACCTGTCATTAACATTTTATCTAATGAATCATCATCATACAATAAAAAATGATATATGTGAGCATTTATATTTTTTGTAAGTGAATTAATAATATTTATTTCTACTTCTGGTCTTGTAATAATATTTTACCAGAACATCTATAATTATTCACAATTGAACTGATCATGAAACCAGGAAATGACCACACCATAAACCATGCAAATAACGAAATATTAGTATTGAATGGGACATAAGATGTTATAGAACCAACACATGATGTATTAAAAATATGTATATAGTTATTTAATTATATAATAAAATTCGATAAACAATCATTAATGAGGTTAAATTTTTAAAAATTAATGGGATTCAAGAGGCAAGAGTATCTCATCTAAATTTTACATATATGAGATATTTGACTTAATTGAAAACTTATTTATATGAGGTGTGGGTTTATCATCACATATAGATATATCATTTAATGAATATCATTATATTCATGGAATTAAATTTGTAATTTTATAATTTTTACTTTTATGTGGCATTCGATTCAACTAATTATAGAGTGTAAAGAAATTCATAATCCAATTTTCATTCTTTGGGTCAAAATTCTACTATTGATTATGTCATTCAAATATTACGTGTGAAATGGATTTAAAATTAATTATGTTTAATTTCAAAAAAATTATGTGGATTTAAAATGGAAACATATATTTGATTCATTTTATTATTTCCTACTACAATGGTCTAATATTAAAAAGGGGATCTCTTTTAGAAAATATATATTTAAAGTTACCCTTAAAAAATCATTTTCATTAATGTACATGTTTTCTTAAATTATTTATAAATAATACATTTTCTATAATCTAATTATTATTGAAATTAATTACTTCCCATTTTAAATTTTTTAAAAATGATTTTAATGTATTCTTTTGGTTATTTTTAAAATAGGATCATTGCGACTTTTTCGACAAAAATACACCTGGAATTTTTTTAACATATATGGAATGAAAATAATTTCCCACATTCATGATGCTTTATTGATTTTAGTTCTCTCATTTCATTTCAAGGAAAATTATTTCATTATTCCATGTGCGATTTTTTTATTTTAAAGGATATTTATAGAATAAATGGATACATTGACATCCATATGCACTTTACAAATTAGTTTAAAAGTGCCTTCAAGAGACATGTTCTAGATAGAGTCATTGGAAATTGTGTATTATTGGTTTATCAAATTATATATTAATATATTATGGGGTGATCTTTATTTTAGCTCACAATATCATGGGTTCATCCCTATTATAGCTCAATATGTGATGGGTGATCCCCATTATAACTCTCCACTGCATTCAATAACTCAATGTTATTATTCAACCATTTGGCTATTACATATGTTAGGGTTTACATAATAGTGACATTCTAAGGATGTACCATTGTACCTACGTGATCTTAATATTCTTTCAATGGAGTTTTAAAGAATTTTTTTAATGGTTTTGTATGTTTTCAATAGATAAATGATTTTCATTCTTTATGTTACGTACCGACATTATAATGGCCATCCAAAGTTTGTAAACAATTCTTAGTGTATAAGGAATTGTTTGAGGAGTGATTAATTCATGTTGAATAATTTTGAGGATTGGCCATGAACAAAAACCATTTATTTCTTTTGAGTCTTTTGATTAATGGAAGAAAAATATATTTAGTACAGGTTTCCACTTTTAATGAATGGGTTTGATATGAATGATTTAGTAATAATAATATAAACACATTTCACTAAAATATCCTTAGAGTTTTAATAATTTAAAATATATTTTAAAATAATTTTAGTTTGTACCTTTCACAATTGGGTCCTCATAATAGGTATCATAGGGTGGTTTAGATAACTTTAGAGGTTAAGATGTTATTTGATTGTAAATAAATGATTATCTATAACCATAATAGTTATTATCATATGGATATAATTGGATGTTTTTTGTAATTTTGTTGATTTGTATAATAACATAAATCAACTGATATATAAGGATATTTAAGGGGCAGAATATTATAAAATTTTTTAGGTTTTATCTTTACCCTATAGATTATCTTTAATTTAATTAACTTTTTCATGTTTTAGTGATGTTATTTTCAATAGATTGAATATTTTTTAAGAGGTAGTGCCTCAGTCAAAGACCAAGGCATAATTTTTTGAAATAAGTGAAAGGGAATTACAAAATTCTAAAAGACAGAATTTTCTTACAATACATAATGAAAAAAGGGAGCGAGTAATCAGGAAAATCATCCAACCATGTAATATACTGATTGAACTCTTTGTTGTAAAGACAATCAGCAACCATGTTCACTTTGAGGTACACATCTACGTCAATGTAGTTGAGATCCATTAGCAAAACAAGACATTTCATCCATCGGGATGTAAGCGGCCATGAATGGTGCACCAACCCCTTCCAAATAGCTTGGACAAAAGTGGTTGAATAACATTCAATCCACAGCTTGTTCCAACCCTTCTTCATGGAAATTTCTACCACATGAATGTCTCCCAACATTTTTGCTTCCAAGGGTGAGGTCATAACACATCAATTGAAGAAGCAGCCAAGGCATCATCCAAGAGAGTCTGTCAAGATGGAACCACAATATACATTGTCTAAATGGAAGGAAAAGGATAATTAAAGGCTTTCTTAACCCTCCAATATTATTTTACCATCACTATTATTATATAACATTGATCAAATTATTTTGAGATATTCTTGTCTATTCAAATAACCTGAATGATATTTTTTTGAGTCATCCAACGCCTATTATTCTATAAAAAATTAATGGGTCATGGTATCTTTTACATTTTATATAGAAGTTACACAAAATATAATATATAAAAAGTGGCATAAATGTATATGTTTTGAATGTATGGAAACAACCCAAAAACAGAAAGGGAATATCTAGAAGATCTAAAAATATGGATTTAAGAAATGAAAAAAAAAATTTATACAAAAATTATAAAAATTAAGAGAATTGATATTTATTAATCAGTAATATATAATTCACATTTTTGATTTATATAAATAATGTATGAAATAATAATATGAGAAATCAACGTATGTGGTTTTGGTTGTAGTTTAATGTTGGATGGGATTATGTGTTTAGTTTTAAAATTTATTATATAGTTTTATTTTAAAAATATTATGGGAATCATTCAACACCTAATGATATTTTTATAGTAGGTTTTGTTTTTATATATTTTGAATGATCTATTATAAGGAATAAATATTTTGGAAAGTGGTAAATATTTATAATTATTAAGGAACATGTAACCCATAATTTTATGACGTGAAACTATTTATTTGATGAAAAATTCCTTTAATTTTTTGATCATAATTATAAAGGTATTGGAAATATTTTTGGTGTATAATATCTCAACCTTAGATGTAATTATGGGTTCAAAAATTGTAATGAAAAATAAATTTTATTATATAATATGTGAGGTTAAATAAATTAAGTTTATTTTTTGGATATTTCTCATATTTATGGGAAGTTTATATGTATTATATTAATGTTAGTTTTTGACAAGGACAACCTATAGCATGGCTTACAACCCGTCGCATCCAGAAAAACCACAATGATTGAACCAAAAATAGAAGGGAAAAAAGGGTTTCATTGCCAAAAAATCACCTATGTGATGTATTGGTAAGTATGAAAATTATTTTATTAAACTATATTATAGTTAAATGGTTTGTTATTTTTGGAAACATAAGTTTAACATATTGATAAATGTGCGATTACAAAATGTTTTTGGTGTTATGTGATTAATATTATTTGATTAATGTATATAGAATAAAAATTTATTTTATATGAATAATAATTTATGATTTATCATTTAGAAGTAAATACAATTTACCTAAATTCGTCTTATTTATGTAAATTACTAGTATATCTTGAAGATTATTTGATTAGGATAATTAAATTTTGGTAAAGGAATTTAAGAGTGATGCATATTTTTTAAAGATAAATATTAAATTTATCTTGGAAGACTATGTGATAAAATTCTGCTGATTTTTGGTTTTCAATTATATTCTATAATATCTTGAGGAATTCTAAGGATAATTATTTGTTGAATGAACTTTGTTTAAAATTGGGTATTACAATAGAATTTTGGATTTTAAAGAAGTTTTTCATTATATAAATTTTTATTTTATTGTAAATTAAAATATCTTGTACTATCCATTTATGTATTGATTAATTCCTAAATATAGGGGGAATAAATAGTTGGATTTTTTGGATTTTTTGATCCCTTGAAGTATATTGTAATGATTTAGGTTGGAAAATTCATCTTGATTACTCATCAATTGGATAAAAGATGTGGTTATTGGGAAAATTGACTAAAGTATGCAATTTTACGTTAAAAGTAAGTATCTTTCCATATGATCTTATTATAGGTAGTAAAATAATTCCTCAATTTTAGAAAAATATTATGAAATAAATTTATCATCAGTTTACTTTTATAAAGGACCATTTAACCCATCATACATAAATGGTTTTGTGATGGTAAATATTCTTGTGATAAAGTTCTATATCACTATATATTAGTCTATGAGAGTTAGTTTTCTACTTTTTGTCCCTGTTTTTCTATAAGAAAACCTATAATGTGTTATCTTATTTGGCCTCAATACAATTCATTCCCTTTTTTGAAAATAATTTTTTATTGATAATTTTTATGATGTGGGATTTCAACAAAATTATTTTTAAAAGGTAAACTCCTAGTATTTCAATACAAATATCAAAATTTTTGGATGTAATTTAGTAACGAGATGGTGACAGATATGGTAATGTCCCACAATTTTCAAACAAAAAACAATGTTAAATTTCATCCATGATACACCACATGGAGCATAAATAAATGACTACATATTATCATTTAAATGTGATATTTGTCACATAGATGTTGGAATGGATGGAATTTATTTGATTATCTAAATTATGAAAATATAATTTAAGAATATTTGTAAAATTTATTAATTTGTTAATAATTAATTAAAAATGAAAATAAAAAGTTATTTAATATGACGGTTATTTTTTTAAGAAACTAAATTGATGCCCACTTTGTAATTTTATCTTACTAAATTAAATTAACCACCATTAGTGGAAGATCATAAAGAAATTTGTTTTCTTTCTATTCGATAAAAAGTTTTTTAATCCATATATTATTTTTTATTGTTCTACGATAAGAATAAATACAATTTTAAGCATACAAAACTATATTTTTTTGTGAAATGAAATTATGCTGCATTTTAATGGATAACATCTTTTAAATAAAATTTTTTTACATCCTTATAAAATTTATTTGATAGAATAATAATAATTATGGAAATATTAATATGAAACTTATCTTAGTGTGACGTTTTTTTATTTTCAGAGAACTTCCATTTTTTGTTAAATAACATAAAATAGTAAAATTTAATTAAAAATTGAACTTCCATATAATATATATATATAGTTATGTTATATTTATATTTGGTTTAAAAATTATAATTTGATAAATTATAAATCAATAAGTATTATTTTGTTCCATGCAATAAAATTTAAATTGAAATATGATACAAAAATATCAATCATTTAACATTTCACATTAAAAATAAAATTTTCGTTTTGTCAATGGGATTTATTTTAAAGATAATTTTTTCAATTTTGTAAATTTTGTTTTGTAAAATGGATGAAATACTTACTATAATAGGTTTAAAATATTTTTTTAGCTCAAATATAGTTTTTATTAAATAATTGACTGTGTAAAAATGTTTACATTGATATTGGTAAAATAATTAAAGGATTAAATTTAATAAGTAAAAGCTTAAAATACCTAAAAACTAAACACATTATGCATAGTTGATTTATTTTTTAATATTAACCAACCACTATAACATTTATTATCATCAAAATTTATTTAAATTAATTCCACCTCAATGTGGATGGATTTAATTATAAAATTATCTATATGTAATCACCTAAAACTACCCCTCATCAAGTAAAAATACCTCCCATAATCAACCCATTTCACCTAAACATAATTGAAGTTATTAAAATATCTCCAAAAATATATCAACATAAATATAATTATTTACCTTTTCTTCTGTTATCACCCAATTACCAAATCTAAAATCTTTACGGGGTTCATTAAGATGGTGTCTTCAAGTAGTATTTTTATCAAAGCACCTATCTTATTTTGTTATTATATTGTATCCTCACCACCATAATCAATAATGTAATGATAAATCAAGTATATTTTTTATAATTGGGTGTTATTTTTATTATGAAATATCGTATATTTATACATCTTATTACATATTGTTATTTAAAAAAAGAAACCATTGTCAAAATTATGGAATTTGACCATCTATATGGATAATGATTTCTTGTTTTCCATTACCACCTTCAAGGATGGTCCTAAAAGGAAAATTTACTTATAAATAATGTTGAAATATGTATATTATAAATTATTTAATATTCTATAACTAATATATAAACATATATTTAAATACGAAGAAACTTGTTCGCGGTGTTCAGAAAAACCAACAAAATAAACTAAACATTTATTATTAACAATTTATCAAGGATTCATCCTCAAAAATGAAATAATATTGATATATGGTACTATTGATTATTATTCAAGTGAATTATTACTATTTATTTATTCTCTTATAGTTTTAATCATGTTTTTTCTAGAACATCTATATATATAAAAAAATGAACGGATCAAGAAACCATGACACAAACACACCCAAAATAATTAAAATTTAAAAATATTATTAATTAATGGGTCATTAAATGTTATAAAATAATCAAATAAGTTGTTATATATTGGAAAATAATTCATTAATGAGTTTGTAAATTTTTTAACCATTATACTTGAGGTTAATGTACACAAAATTAATGGCGGAAAGAGGTAAAGGTTTCTCATCTCACGTTTACTTATGTGAGATATATTCCTTATGCAAAAACATATTATTGTGTGTGGTGTATATAAACTTTTATTTTAACTATAATATCATAAAACTCATTTTCATCATGGTATTAAATATTTCATTTAATGAATTTTACTTTTATGGTGCATATGATTTGACAAATTAAAATTTGTAAGGGGATTCTGAACCCAATTTCCATTTATTAGGATAAACATCTACTTATTCATTATTTCATATAAATATTTAGTGTGAAAAAATAGTTTAAAATTTTGTGTTTTATTACCACTTGAATTATAAGGGTTTATAGAAGAAAAACATATTCTATTCATTGGATTAATTCCCACTTCAATGATATCATATTTACAAGGGTACTTATTTTAATAATTATATTTTTAGAGTAACCCTTAAAACAATATTTTCCATCCTTCTAAATTTTTTCTAAAATTATTTTCAATAATATTTTAAAAATTCCTCTATGAATGTTTAAGATATTTACAATCATTATAAGTTTATAAAAATTGTTTTGAATTAAATATTTTTCCATTTTTGAAAATCAGTTCTTTATTACATTTTTTATAATAATATGGAAGGTGTGTTTTTTAACATATACGACATGAAACTTTTTTCCCTGTTCCATGACGTTTTAGTGATTTAATTTTTCCTTTTTAATTTCACACCTTTCTTTTAAAACAAATTTTTGTTCATTATTCTGTGCATGGTTTTTAGATTCTAAATGTTATTTTTACATGATATGTTTATTTTGATATTCCAAAGTGTTTTACTAATGTTTTGAAATTGGTTTCCATGTGTCTTATTAAAAATATGGTCATAATAAATTATTCATCATGGATTTATCCCATTATATATCAATATATGATATGTTTGTCTCCATTATAGCTCATGATATTA
This sequence comes from Viscum album, assembly GCA_963277665.1. Classification (NCBI taxonomy): domain Eukaryota; kingdom Viridiplantae; phylum Streptophyta; class Magnoliopsida; order Santalales; family Viscaceae; genus Viscum; species Viscum album. The sequence goes on along the minus strand of OY728164.1, from coordinate 1,401,802,916 downwards.
AAGTTTGAGCCCTATTATATCACATGATATGATGGGTGATCCCCATCATATATATCCAATGAATTCCATACTCCATAGATGGAATTTAGACATTTGGTTATTACATTTTTAAGGTTGGTCATAAGAGTGATATATTAATGATTTCCCAAAAAACCATTATGTTTTTAATATTAATTCTAGGGAGTTTATATGAAATTGTTTTTATTGGGTTTTCAATATTTTTTTCATTATGTCCAATAATAAGCTTTTTTGTGATCATCATAAAAATTATAATTATTAATTATGAAAATAAACCAGGTTTTTATTTTAAGTATTTTTTTATGGAAGAAATATATACTTAGTATATGTGTACACTTATAATGTATGGGTTTAACATATATTAGTTATTCCAAATTATCTAAAAATATAATCCTAAAATATCCATAATATTGTAATAATTTAAATTATAATAAAAACAAGAATATATATTGTCTAAGTATAGGTACTTATGTGATGTCACTATTAATGAGAAAACATCCCAGTTTAATCTTTGATACTTTAAAAAAAATATAAAACAATTATCCACTTTATGATAATGTTTTCATTGGTGCACTAACCACCCTTCTCATAAAATCCTTGACATTTTGTTCACATTCATATTTAGAAATGAATATATATATATAACTATTCTATATCTATATGGTTAATGAATTTTATATGCATGAGAAAATTCTAATAATTGATAAATATTATCTATCTATTCCGGGAATTATTTGGTTCTAGGTCATAGTGTTTATTCTAAGAAAATTTACTATTACCACTCTCTTTGATGCACCCAACTATATACCTTTAATTTCAATTAAATTCTCCGAAATAATACTTCATATTTCTAGAATTAAGACTTGATAATTTTTTAAAACTACATATACTTTCTGATGGTCTTCAACTCAATCCTTAAATGATCTTAATCCTATTCATTTCTATTTAAATATATTTTAATAGAATCTATAATGAATAAAAAAAATATTAGTAATATATAATTACTATACTAGTAGGATTCATTAATATATAATGGTCATTCATAAGTCTAAATGGTATCATGATTAATTCATGGAGTCGATACCATGTAAGAATTATTTTCCTAGGTATACCCACATTTTGGATCTTAATAACTAAATCAATGTAACATATTTGAAAATTATTGAGATACTAATAGTTTATTAAAAAAATAATCAATATAGTTTAGAAGATAATAATTATTTATTGTGATATTAATATGTTAACTTTAATCAATGTAGGGATGCATGGATCCTTATTTACTTTTTACAAAAAGAGTAGGTGAACACCATGGTGAATAACACTTCTAAATATTTCCCATATCCGAATACAACTGGAGTTACTAATTTAATTAGTATAGCACAATAAGTTACATTTAATATGTAGTGTTTATAAATGGTGTAGAACTCGGTATGGGTTCCATTGAGAACAAAACTTCATGATTTGGGGGAAGACTACATGAATATTCCAGAAATACAATAGAATATTCCCATAAAAATAAAATATCATTAATATTGATTTCCCCTAAACCATTTGTGATAAATTCCATTCATCAATAGGTAGTATACAATATATAATGGATTTAATTTCTACTAGAAGTTTTTTCGAATACTCACATTGAAAGACATTCACAGATCGATTGATAACATCATATTTGGAATCCCTTCAATAGGAAATGATTTGGATTATATATAAAGATATAGCATCTATGTTATATACCCCATAAAATTATACCTGGTAGAAAAAAAAAATTTCTGAATTAAATTCCCATAAAATTTTATAAGAGAGGTTCTATAGACATGATATGTGATCATTGTACCATTACGATATTTCACTAAAAATTATAAATTAAATTTACAGTGTCACAAATTATGAAACATTAAAAATATTAATTAATTCATAGAACTAGAATAATATAATATATTTCCAATATTTAGTATACATTCCACCACACTGCAATCATCAATATATCATTATCCATTTGAAAAACAAATATTGTTAGTGGGATAATCATATAGTAATAATCAGAGAGAGAAATCCTATCATAAGTAAAATTGATAATAATAATATCTAAATTATGACTCAATCCTATCAAATAATAACACTATATATTGATCATATATAACCTTGGATTATCATATGTTGAAATATATTGTACACTCTCGTTCATATTATCCAAAGATAGATAAAAACTACTTTGATAATAACTTAGGTGACTTAATAATTAATTGTATAAATAGTACATCATTTTCGATGAATATTAAATACATGTTATCATCATATACTCCATATATATATAATGGTTTAGTGTCATGGGATACTAGCTACATAATAAACTTTTCTATGAAATATCATCAAACTATCCTCCAATTTTATCTTCATTATGTTCCATTTTTGGACATTCCCATCATAAAATATTTCATCACAACCCATGGAAAATATATAAATGAATGGGTGAGCTCAGATTATCACTAATGGGATGCATAATATATTTCAATCGATGATTCTATGTATGAAAAAAAAATATAATCTTTAGCTTATAAATACATGATACCACATTATGAGATCATACCATACAATTCGTAAACTACACATGGAGAATTAGGGAATAATGATTATTATAATAATAGAAACAAGTCTCAAGAACAAGTAATAATTACAAATCAACCATGATCAATGAGATCATATCATATGAACAATACATACATTTGGGCATAGATGGATGGCATAAATATAAGTATGCAAAATCATTTATACAGTCATGGATCACTATAAAGACTATCATAATGGATATAATCCCTTAGTAGATTGGGTTAACTGCCCATACCATAAACATTGGAATCATATGTCAAGGATAATCATTATCAAATTCATTAAATATAAGGTTTGACTTAACTACTAGTGTATGTTTATAGGATTGGTGTAATAATCAATATTTCCTCTTCGTCTTGGGCCAATCACTCGTGTACCCTATTTGGCCTAGGAAAACAATGTTTATACATTTGTATTGGAAAATCATATCGTGTAACATTATGAGATCATGAGATATAAAACATTTACAATTTCATTGGTGGTTATAATATAACCACTCATCACATAATAACAATCCTTTCATATATAGACAATAACAACCTATTTTCAGTCATTAATTCATTATAGATTAATTATGCTAAGAGAGTGAAACTATTTTCCTTAAAAATCAATAAAAATCATTAGAATAAAAAATAAAGATAAATTAAGTGGATATTATCAGAAGATCATATTCTATGTGAATCATAGTACTCATTAATGGATGTTAACATTGATCAAAAAATAATTTTTTATAACATTATAAATATTCATCAGAAAAATTGAAAACATCTTTTAATATATATACATTAAAAAATTTTAAAAAAAATTAATATTGGAATTTATTTGTAAAATCCACGACTCTTTAAAATTAATATTAATTATTAATAAAGGATAAAATAGAGAGAAAATCCATTCAATCAATAAATGTTTAAATTCATTTCTATTACTTTTTCAAAAAGTAAAAACAATGTTGTTCGAAAATGTTTGAAAAGATTCAATTTAATTATTTTTAAACAAATTAATTGGTAGTATAAAAGTATAATTTTCAATAAATAATGGTTATGTATTAAGATTCATGTTTTTTTTAAATAACATGGATATGGATGAAAAATATCCCCAACCAAAAAATGAGAAATGGGGTTAGTTTTTCATAAATAAAATTCTTAAAATATATTGATTACCAAAATGGGAAATATAGAAAGAATAAAATAAAACAACATAAATTGAAAAATAAAATAGATTATGTTTTAAAAAAAACTACATAACATTTCTTACATTGTTAATTTAATCATTAATAATCCTGATAAAAATTGAGATTGTAACATAATTGCTTAACTTAATTTCCAAATTCATTTTTACATGTTATAAACACCCATATAATAAATTTTAACATGGTATAAATATATAAAAAACAATATTCACACTTATCTTACTTTTTTATCATTCCCTTATTGTTTCTGATTAACCATTAATTAACAATTCTTCATTAAAATCCATATTCATGTGTCAACAATTATATTTTACACGCCTCATTCGTCTTGGGGTTTCCACTAATTTGATTTTATTTAAGGGTTCACTTATCTAAAAAATATTAACCATTCAATAAATATAATATTTAGTCATTGAATAAAAATTAATAACAAAACTTTTATTTTGTTGATGAAAAATTAATAAGATCACTTAATTGATATGATAGATTATAAGTATTCCTGAGTGATATTTTGATTATTCAATTGTCAAAAAAAGTAAGGAAAATAATAATTTTTCCACACATAATAATTATTGTATTTTCCAAAATATTTATTTTTATTAAATCTGTTAATAAAACCAACCATGTTTTATGGTCATGAAAAATTTGGTAAGTCGTTTCATGGAGACAGTAGTCCACATCTACACATGAATGACACTTTTATTATTCAAGGGATGAATGAAAAGGATATTGGGTAATATTTTATTCTAAAAGGATCATATTTATTGCATAGTTAATATATATAATCATTTAATTCATTTATAATACCATCATTTAGAGGTATTGGTTAAAACTGAAACATGCCATTTCCTAGAGATAGTAATATGTATGTATTAATGTGGAACAATTCCATTTTCAATTAGATGAGAAGAAGATAAAAAATGGTTATACAATTGATATTAAAAAATTTTATTTTACTAAGAATAATAATTTCATTATATAAATATTATTATAGAATATTTGGAGAGTATTTTTCAAGAAATATGTTAAAGAAATACAGTTACATACATACACATATTCTATAGACAATCTCACTTCAAAAATATTTAAAGGCTTGTTGGATGGGTATTCTGGAAAAAAAAGAAACTCTATGAAATTTATTGGAGTGTTCAGAAGGTATTTGGGTATATATTGGTTGTGTTCTTGTGGTTAATTGTTTTGGATATGTTAAAAATATAGGATACCATTTATATGTTATGGGAGTGACAACATTTTAAATATTAATAACATTATAATTAATCCACTCTCATAGGAATGTGTCTCCAAAACATCCAATTTTTTTATGATATGTTGAGTTATGGTCTTAATATAATCTAAATACCATCTATAGACATGTTTTCATGATTTTTGAAGACTTATATTTTAGTTTAATGCACCCATTAATCCATTTATCCCCAACCTTGAGGATGTATTTTTTCCACATAATCAAATCATTATGTATAATATTTATTTGATCATTTTATTTAATGTTGAAAATGGAAATTGAATGTTTTGAATTTGTTTTATAACTTTCATCTTTAAAAGTGGATAGAAATGAATTCTAATATTTGATCAAAAAATACTTACAAAATATTTTATTATAATTCATTGCATGTCAGTAATCATTAGATCATGTTTAATTTATTTATTTGAATTTTTTTACTTCTAACTTTATTAAAATAATTTTTAAATATTTATTTATTTAATTTATCAACATAATAATACATTATTCTCATAAAAAATAAATTTTAGATAAATTTATATTTTTATTTGAAAATGAATTTATCTTCATTTCTAACCATTTAATAATCAATGCAAATATAATATTTATGTTTTTTTTAAAAAAATTATGAAAATAAATTTCGAAAAACATAACACTATATATAAATGAAATTAACTTTTAAATTTGATAAATAAAATAAAATATGTGTACGAAAGAACATTTTATTTTAAACAAGAATTAATAAACCCATATCACTTATCATTTCTCAACTATTTAATGAATTTAATTAATTTATTTTATTAATAGAATTTTTTCAAATTAATTTTACTATTTATTAGAGTTTTTCATTTTATTGTTTTAATATGGAATTAATTAATTATGTTTTTTGTTGTGTGAATCAGAACCTATCAAAAATATAGAATTTATCAATTTGGATTATATTCTAAAATATCAAAGGGTTAGAACGGTACTTCTTATCACTCTTGAAGAGATAAAAAATTAAAAGGACTATATTTATATTGGGAGATATGTTAGGATCTTGACCACTAGATTTCCAAGTAAACTAAAACCAATATGATTTTTTGGTGGCATTATTTTATAAAAATAATTATCATTCATGTATTAAAATGAATTCCTAATTGGTTATATATAGAAATAAGTGTGGAATTACTTTTTTTGTGATGTGTTTGGTGATGTTACAAGGTATAAATGTTATTTTTGATATAATAGAGACATTTAATACTATTTAATACTTTTAAAACTAGCTAAGTGTTGGTAAAGTAGATATAAATACTGAAAAATATGAGAACCATCATTTGAAGTCAATGATTAATAATTTTTATAGTTATCATCATCGAAGGATTTCATGTTAATAATGAAAAGGTAATGTTAAGTTCACGATATGTTAGAAAATTGGATATATTTATGCGGAATGGATATTTTTAATATCAATTGGATTCACCACCCAACTATTTTAAATTCCATGACATTCTTCATATCCCATTATTAAATAATGGCATGTAATATTAATTTTATATACTCATCAATTAAGGGGTTTATCTGAAATATATTCTATATAATGATAAAATACTAGTTGAAATCCTAATTCTGAGGGACTACTATTAATTCATTTTCCAAAAAATAACTTCTTCTAGATTCAATGTATAGAGGAGTCATAGATCAATAAATATACGAATTTTGTTAACATGATGATTATGTTTTTTTATAATGTTATCATATGAAAAACATATTATAAATATGTTCAATATGAACCTTGAAATTTTTTAGGAATTCATGAGTCAAATAGATGTATGTATAAATAGAAGATCTTGATTGAGATTCCATGTTTTTTATAAGTGAACATATATTTGAAGATATAAGAGTTTACTATTATGGGTTTTTATGATAATTTTAAATAAATATAAAACTATTTCTTTGAGTAAGAGATGGTGGATCACACTAACAATCTAATATTGAATAGTGTTTCACTACCAAAATAAATTTAGAGCTTCTAATTAATTTTGTTTTTAGTATGAATTTTACAATTCTTTTGTTGGGGCTAGCGTTCCTTACACAATTTGAATTTGACAACATTAACACTTTCTAATTACTTGCAACATTAACGAAATTATTTACTAGTGTAGTCTCCATGACTAAAAATGAATGATGGTATTTTGTTTCCTCATTATGTGGATTTCTTTTTAATGATTGTTTCACTATTCGAGTATCCCATATATATATAATTCATGTTTTTGAAACTCATTCTCATTGTCATCTCATGGTTGAAGTTGGTTATTCACACTTCTCATTTCTCAATAGGAAGCATCCTTCAGTCATGAGTGGTAGTAATGTTAGGATAATTTGGAATTTATAGAAGTTTTTTTGGTTGTGATCCTTCATTTTATACCTCTTTTGAGAGAGAATATCATGTGTAAGGAATCATAGGTGTTGAAATCAAGTAATCCCATGTTGGTTGTGAGGAAATTGGCACAATGGGTGTAAATATTCTAAGGATTTTTACCTTAGGTTTCCCATGTTCATTGTAAAGGGGTTGGGATTCTAGATAATTTAACAAGAATAACATTTTGGGGAGATGGTTTGGCCTAAAGATTTATTTCCCATTGGGAAGGTTTTTTTTTGGATTATAATATTGCAAGGATAGACTGGTTGTATGTTTAGCATCTTATGTGGAAAGGATTTGTATCAGATTTGAATATTTTAGAGACATGTTGGGTGAATGTTTTACAACTTATAGAGAGAGGTTGGGAACATAATTATATCGTATGAAAATATATTTGAGCAAGATAAGGGCCCTATCACAACAAAACCACATGGATTTAAGAGGTGGGGGCTCACATACATGATTTGGAGTTGCATGCTGATAATGGTTTTAAAAATGTCAATTCACTTGTGCGAACCCAATATGCATTAAGATGTGTTCTGTTAGAATCTCTCAATTTCATTATAAGAAATGTTGGATCACATGGGAGATCACTCACATGAGTTCTCTATCATTTAAGGTCTATAAGATACTATTTTTGAACAATGTATTATAAAAGTGGTTAGAAGATGCGATAAAATAACCTCTTCATCCAAATATTTATCCCAAAAATGTTTTGGGGAGGTTCTACTAATAGTCAACATTGTCGATTCATGTTATACAAATCACATGTAGAATTGAATAGGATTTCATGATTCATATTAATTTTCTATAGGGCCATTAATATGAAACGTTTTTAGACTTCCATTGCCTTTGTCAGGAAACTAGGTTTTTGTGTGAATGTTTTCTGTGAAAAAGTATCCTTTTTCATGCAGATTCCTTGGGAATCATATAAGGAATCATGATTAAAAGTATAAATTTTATATCCATATTATTATTTTTAAATGAATTATTTTATGCATATAATTAATTTTTTATTTAATACTCCAAATGTGTTCTCAACCTTCTACTCAACCACAAAAATATCCTTCTGGCTAGAACATAGACTCCATTTTTGAAAAAATTACCATTCAGGGGGAGTGAATCACTTTTAGTGACAAAACCTCACAAGAATAATACAGGATAGGGGATTATAATTTTATGTTATGAGGAAAATTTATATATGGATGTGATATTTCCCCACATTCATGAAAATCTTATATTGGGCCATGAAACTATGTTGTGAACTCATGAAAACCAGTGGACCTATTCATATAGATAGGGATATGGTCCATTCATATGGTCACATTAATTCATTTTGTGATAATTCATCACTCATGATTAGAGATCATGTATTTTCCCAAATTTCTAAGCTTTCAGCCATGATTTTTTCACATCTCTTAATTTTAACAAAATTGCTTCAATGCTTTAGTTTTACTTTTTCATGGTGACTTAAAAAGTTGTGTGACATAGAAACTTTACATGAGTTGATACTTGAATTGTGTTATATAATTTTTTAATCCATAGATTTATTATATGTAGCTAATTTTACTGTCCAAGATGATATAAATTATGTTACTATGATAAAGAGGGCTGAAAAGGCCAGGAATTAGAAAATTACTCATGAAAAAATAGTGGTTTGTGAAAAAAAGAAAGTCTTGGGTTTATTAACCAAATACATGATGTGATATTTTCTATGAAACAACATGTACCTTTACTACATAAGGGTAATTTTAAAATGTGGATATACCAAAAATCAATGTGAAAATCTTTCAATTTTGGATTACTCATAATGATGACCTTACCCCCTTTACCACCAGTGCTATGTATTACCCTAGTTTGAAAAAAAAGACACTTCCATCTACATTTTATGTGGATGTAGAAGGATTTTCACTTGGGAACTAATAGATAATGAAATTCTATTTTATTATTATGTGAGAATCATCTATAATAACAACAATAACAACAGTATGAGTTGTTTTAAGGATTGGGGCCAACTTGCTGGGGGAATCTTCATTGATGAGTGGGAATAGTTCTACTAGGTACATGCCACATGTTATGTTTAAGGGGATCATCTATTTAATATCATGATTTATGAAGTAGTGTGGATGTCTTAGTTCAATATATTTCTTAGAAATGATATGTTTCTTGAGCTCCTCGTATTGTGGTTCCCACACAAATGTACCTTCTCCCTCCATTAGAGGGAGGTGGGAATTAGATTGTGGAACATCCACTACAACATCCAAATCCATATCATGAGAATTTAATTTGAATAATTTTTCCCAGTACAAAATTTATATGGTAAAAAAAAATATACACCTATTATAGAACACATTTTAAAAGATATGTTCAACATGGTACTGATGCATCATCCCCCAATTCATTGGTATATCATATTCAACACCATTTATTAATGTTCTTGATATATATAGCACGAAATAATCTATGTCAACACAAACAATGTCTAGTAGTGAAACAATGGAGGAAATCTGGATCATGCTAGCTGATTATTTAAGGGGGTGCAATCAGTAGTTAGTTAGTAGTGTGAATGTGAGCTATAATCTGGTGTTCGATTACATTACATTTTTATCCACCCACCTTAGTATATAGATACAACTAGTATGATATGAATTCATGGGATTGTTTGTTATGATTAATGACATGGAAAAAATTATTGAGTTCAGATATTGAGTGAACTTGGTAGTAATGGTGATGGCCCATCTATATAGCCATTTGGTCCACGTAGTAAGAGAGAGCATGCTTAGCGCGACTTGTGGTCCAATCCAGTTTTTTCATGGGTGGATTGAAACATACATTGTGGGATATAAAAGATTAAATTCTATTAATCCTTTAAATATATTCTTATTTCTTCAACTATATAGAATTTATGGGGTTTGACAGTTAACTGTCGATTAGGTCAGTGTTGAATTCTATATCAACAACATTGTTAACAACAACATTTATCCATTATAGTCTCCATCTAATGAGATGGTGGATAATCTATAGTGGATAAGAGGAAAAAATGAGTATCTACAGAGCATTTGATGTAGAGTATTGATCTCCAGGATAGATGAAAACATGAATTGGGATCCCTATACTCCATCTCGATTATCCTATTTATTTTGATGTTTCTAGCATTCGACAAAGAGATATGAAATTGGGATCAATGAGGTAACACATCCTTGTATCATTTTATAGGTGTGGTGGATGGTCACGGGTGAAGGCACGAAGGAATTCATGATGTTCCCATCTACCAATATCAATTTTTTCTCTTTAATGGTTATGTTTTCAATTGGTTAACAACATATCATAGTGTGATATTGTGTCAACATGTGAGAAGAATCACATCGTCAAGAGAGGTGCATGAGAATTTGGGAGTATATGGGCCACTCATTGATGTTACCATAAAGTATTGAGGGATCCAGATGAGGATGTGATGGGGTATGCTAAAGTTTTTATTTCAAACCAACCCCCTTGAAGGGGGGTAACACCCAAATAAGAGGCTATGGGTGTTGGTACAAGGATTTTAGGGTAAGAAAAACATGTACAGATATGCCGTAGGAATGAGTCTAGAACATTTATTTTATCCACCTTTTGGAGATTCCTTCTTCATGGTATAGGAGGCATGCGAAATGCTAAGTATGAATTTGAAGGTAGTATTACTATAGAGGAGGTTGATTTAGGATATAATAGAGCTACTAAAGGTTGATACTATAATGATTACCACAATGTTGAAAATTAATGATATATTTTTATACGCGATTGATATAGATTACATTACATTATAACATAGGGGAAGAAATGTTTCTAATATTTGGAAGTGAATGTTTTTTTTGGAAATGACCCAATGGGGAAAACATCTTACAAAGAATAAACTATGGAAGATCCAACCCTGGGTTCTGACATGCATGGCACCACTGAGTATGAATATTGGGGATTGGCCATTAACCAAACAACTACACAAGATAACATAAAGGTAACATTAGAGGGTGATGACTAAAATATGTCTTTTTGTAGTGTGGTAAGATTAGTATTTTTTCTCACCTATCTTCTCTCTCCATTTCCATTTTTTAAATGGTTCTATCCAGGATTTACCGTTATAATGTAGCTGATAGTGGATAACTAAGGGTTTTTGATTATTGAAGATGAGGGTTCCCCAATAGGTATTGTTGGGAACAACATAGAGACCATGACCATGGTTGAAAAAACTAGGGGATCTTATGAGGATGTTAGTAAAGTGGTTTTTGAGCACTTGATAGTCCCATTCATCTATGAGGGAACAGAACATGGTATCCTATAGACAATGTCTATAGCCCGAAAAGAACACATTTTGGGGTGACTCATCAATGAGGTCCCCATGGATAGAGGTAATAATGAATCCTCCTTATCCTTGGTCTCATCAACATTTCAAGTAGAAATGTAATTATATTTCATCAATGTTGTTTTCTATTTTCATGTTGCATCCACCCAACCATCACTAAGTGTCATAGTCTCGATTGTGGAACTACCAATAGGTGCAAAGGTGTTAGATATTTTGGAAATCCTAGTTAAAAATCATGGACCATATTTCTACAAAATAATTATTGTTTTTATGTATTAATCCCTTATGTTAGATATGTTTACCTAAACTGTTATCAATTGTCATAATATCTCAATTTTTTTTTACCATAGTTATCAAGAAGGTGAATCCCTCATAAATTGTAGTGGTTGGGGGGACCGTAGTTTCCTCCCATAATGGTTGTGACAATTCAAGGGGTGTTAATTATTCAAGGTGATTTGGCCTCACTTTTTTAATAATTAATGTCATGGATAAATGTGATGTTTCAAAGGAGGAAGATCTCAAGGTTATCATAAATGTTGTTGAAAATGAAGAGTCAGATGAATACATCCTCCATCAAGAATATGAGCCAATGAAATCTTACTAGATCCCATAGGAATATGAAAACATTTTTATTCTCATGGAAATCCATGAGTATTAACATACTCTACTAAATAAATTGGAGGATTCAAGGTCTGATGTTTCTGCGGAGAATCACATCATCTAATAGAGGTTGTGGAGGATCATGTATAAATTTATTACCCACATGTTGAATCCATGTATAATTATTTGTAAGGGTTCCTTCTTACAATGGTTTTGAAACATGGGAACAATAGGGGTGGTTTCTTGCTCCCTCTACATGGTGTTTTGTGACTACCTTAATGAGAGGGTTCATGGGGGATGGAAATAATTTGGAATCACTTTCCACCAGGATAAATATTTTGGCCCAAAGAAGATCTATGAGGAGGATCAAGAACATGAATGACTATATGAGAAAGTTAATGATCATTTTAAAGATATTAATTGGCAAACAAATATCATAATTTAGTTGACGAATTAGCTAGTAGTGGTAAAAGCATGAGTATAAGAGGTGGTATTTCATATTGCTAATTTCCATGCTGTATAAGGATGGTGTGAACCAAGATCGATGAGAATCCCATTTGGTCCACATATGGGGATCTAGAACTCATCAGGATATAATAATTTTTGGAGTCCTTGCTCCAGATGTGGGATATGATAGAGTTCCTGATTTCCAAGGTGGATCCCTATGGTAAATTTTTTCTAGAACAAAAGTGATACTCTGGTGTGTGGATGGCCATCTAATTTATTGATGTTTATTTGTTTTCAACTCCTAAAATACATGGACATTTTGAATTTTACACACATTACATCAAATACTCAATCAAATTAATGATACAACCTATGATTAGTACCTATGATCATGAACTTCATGCTCAGTGTGAGAAATAATGGATAACCATTTGATTTCTCATTAATTTGAGAGTTCCAGTCAATGATTGATCAATTGGTGTATTAGTTTTGTTTATTTCCCACTTGGAGTGTCCTAACCAAGAATATTTTTATAGTAGATCATGACTGACTTCATGGATGACTTACTCTCCCCACATGAGCTAGTGATTGAAGGGGGTAACTCCAATGGCATTGAATTCTACAAAAATAATGATGGAATAAAAGAATTAATCTATATACCTAATATTTCTAACATAAATGGGGAGGCAAGATTATGGAGGATAGCTAACAAGTTTTTTAGAAACAAAAAATAAATTATTATTTTTAACTTAGTATTGTGGGAATAAAATGAGGGTCAACCACTTATGATGTTCGAATCATAGTACATATCTCATAAATTTTTTAAGAAGCCTTCTAGGGTGTGTCCCGGTGATGATTGGTGATCCATTGAAGCTAGTCACCAATCTATATAGGGGGATCGTTAAAACAAGGAGAATGATGTTAATCTAAATAAATGGAGACAAAAGTGTGTGGATAAGTGGATAAAATGTTCAAATGAAGTTCAACACTCTCAGAATTAAGTCACCATTGCTTTGAGAAAATAATGTCCGAAGATTGGTCTCTATAAAGGTAATACTAATTTTCTAAAGAGTGAAAAATATCATATGATGTGTGACAACTTATGGACATGAATTATGTGGTAGGTGACTGAAATTGATTGGGAAACAGGCTTCTCAAGCAATGGCCTAAGTCACATCACAGTTTAGCATCATATGCTGAGTAATATGTATTGTACTTTTTAATTTGATTTGGTAAGTACATTCGGGGAACACTGTTGTTCATTTTATTTGTACATGAGAACCGATGTGAATACCACCCATCCAGCCAATGTGGCATGGGAGTAAGAGGGTATAAAAATAGGGCTAACCCCTAGAGGGGATCATGAATAACATAGAGCTTAATATTTTTCTCTAACATTTTTCATATATGATGGGATAAACAAGAACATGAAGGTAAATTATAGGTAAATAGTGGGTCCTTTCTCACTTTTTAACTCTTTAGTTTCCACTAATTTTTTCCCATGACATGTGAGTAACCCGATTAGGCGATTCTAACTCTTGGTCATGTTTCCCCTAAGGGTTTTCAACCTAATATATGTATGTTCCACTCTCCTTTTATTGATCAATGGAATAACAATAAGAATAAGATGTGGTAAATTGTTTTGTGTCATAATTCTCAGAGCATAGGGTAATGGGTTTTAAAGGGGATTTGTACATCATCTGAATGGGATACCTAATGTGAATAAAGAGACTAGGAGGCCCTAATACATAGGACATATTAAATACATATTTAAAAAAGATTAAGATTGTTATTCATAAAATTTAGATCCTAGTTAATGGCTATAGAGTTGTTATAATGTGTTGAATATCCCAACATGACATGTATAGAAAGAAAGAGAGACAACCCAACATGAATTGAGGTCCAAGGAGGCCCAAAACTAGACAAATCATTCTTAATGTTACTTGTACATAGTTTTAAGTCTTGATGCTTATCCATGGGAAACTAGTTTATAGCAGTATTGTTTAGACCATGGGTAAATCCATTCATCACAAATTTTCTAGAGGAAAATTACCATCCGAACTTCTATGACCAAATGAGTCATGCTCAATGTGGGAAACAAGGATTGGTATTGAGTCACTATTTATTTAATAGAGGAAAAATGGGGATAAATACACCAAAAAATCATGTGAGGGAATATTGAGGCCTTCATTAATATATGTTGGGAATAAAATTTGGAAGTGTTTGAAAACAATATTCTATACCAACATCGATCAAGGATGGGGTGAAAAGGATTTATTGACCATTGATTGTGTTTGAGAAATTAGAGCTACCATTTGTTAACAAGGAACTTTTGAGACATGAACCTAGAACTGTAGGTGAGCCATTGTTTCCATAGAAAATTTCCATTAAGGATCCCATTCATATAGATATGATTATGTTTATCAAAATTAATGAATTTTCAAAGAACTAAGGAGGAATTAAGGAATTTACCAATTGAAATATTGATTTCCCTAGGAGCTATTCCACCTTGAACTCAAATGTGCTTGATGAATGTGTTAGTATGTGCCAGTTAAGCTGCACCCAAAGGGGAAATACCCCAAAATGGGTTGATGGTAGTGTCTTGACCGTGATGAACTATCATAGAATCACTATATATACATTGATAATAGGAAGCAAGACACATGTAGTTCTATAGGGTAGTGTGGTATGCGACCAGAACTAAAGGGGTAATGTCCTCTTTCATTAGGATATGAAATCATAACAAATTAAGAGGCATTAAAATTATATATGGGGTAAGGCTAAAATTTAACATTATGTTTTGGGGATGTTGGTTTTTGGTTCATCAAATGTTTATCATTTGAGTAATTCAAATTATAAATGTGATAAATATATTTTTGTTCATCCCATACTCATCGTATGAGGAATCACAATTTTATACTGGTTAAGGATATAGATAAATATAATGTATTGAGGATGTTTGGAATTTTAGTTTAGATTTTTATAACTCAGAATATGGTTGATACTAGTTTAATGTCATATATCATAAACTATTGAAGAAAATGTTTGTCTAAGGTCATAAAGAATGGAAAAAAGTTATGTATGTGTAATAATGATGATTGTATGGCATGCAATTGTGAAATCCTGAAATGAAAGGAGATTGAAGGAGACCATATACTAAAAACATGAAAACCCAAACCTATGTCGAAATCATGATACTGGGGGAGAAAAACCCACACAATGAGTCACACATTGAGAATCGACTAAGGAGATGATATCTTCACATTGCTACATATCCCATGACAATGGGAATCAATCCACATGTTTTAATGGAAAATGTTGTGGTAGGAGATAGATGTGAGTTAGGAATGTCCTCTCATGTGAGGGTACGAAATCATTTCAAATTTATGATTTTGAGTAATACCAAATTGATATATTGTATGGGTGTAGTTTAACATCATGTGATGAGGTTGTTAGTAGAGAAATAACATTATGAATCCCATTCATTTTTTCCACATTTCAGGTTATGAGGTAATCATGATTCCTTAATGAGATAGAGAATGTGATTCAGTTTTATACCATAATAGGATGCCCAAGTGAATTTGGGTGATATCTCCATAGTTAATGGGAAGTTTTGTGTTGATTTTTTATTTGGTACTAGATAATGGTGGTCTAGGAGTCACTACACATAACATGCTAATAGGAATGTCGCTACAAATATTTTTAAAAAGATGTGGATGAATTAGATTTATGAAACACCAATAATGTAAAAAACATTGTAAATGAGGGGTGGACAAACAAATCTTAATATCCTAATTATAGGGCCACGTCTCATAGTTTATGGTCATAGAGAATGGGAATGGGTAGTTAATTCATGAATGTTCAGGTGGAATCAAAATATTAAAAACCATTGTGAATAGATCCTTGGAGGCTTTTCAATAGAAGGATATTTCCAAATTACTATTTCTTGAACATTATGGTCATATGGTTTGGGTGAAGTAATTTTGAAAATATTTTATGTAAGTCATGATGATTGGAATGGAGGAGTTTTTTTCAAGGGTATTTTCATGACTTGAAACTGGAAGAACCTAACATGAATAGAGGTTAATTCATGCTGATGTTCTATATAAATACCTCAAAAAATGCACACACAGTTAAAGTTAGTGATTATTAGATCATAACTGGGTAAAAGAGGCCAAACTATTTATGATGAAATAGTGTCTAGTCCCTAAGACATAGGGTCTAGTTGTCACTAAATATCCCATGTGAGTATTAATTAAGCCCCAAATTTTTATGGAATGATTTCTGGTTGATGACCAACATCAGTGAGGGTGGGGGGAATCTTATATTGAGAGGAAACTGCATCATCCCATGGTTACCATAGGGAATATATGGTTTTTGACATTTTTTAAGGATAAATGATGATGTCATGTATTGTGGATCTTTACCATTTTTCAGAACACACTTAATATTCATGGAATATTATGTTTAATACATAGGGTAATAATATAAAATATATTCATTAATTGAGGATTTCAGGGTTTTTCGTTTAATATTGTAAAAAATTGAATATGGTTCCAACTAGTATAGGATCCATATTACCGGACCATCGGGGTTTAAAATATATTGTTTTCATAATGATTATACCATGAATCTGTGTTCGTGGTTTTCTAGTTGGGACAAAGTTAAAATTGTTTATAGGCATAATGACCAGACCAATAGTTTCATGAGATGTATGGTTTGAGATACATATAATTTTTACGAGGTGGGATAGGATCAAAATACATAGTGATTAGATATTATAACCCATTAGAATAAACTTTATGAATAATTTATGGTCTATCCCACTTTGGCTCATACATTGGTTTTTTTTGGTATAGTCATCATTTTGGGAGCCAGTACGATGTCACCATAGAGGAGAGGGTCAATGAGAGTGTTCTTAGTGAATGATATTGCTATCTACTTCCAGTTCTATTCCAAGTTATGCAAGGGATACAATATTATTTCCTCAAGGGATTCCATTTAATCTATAACGACTTATTCCATAGTATCTTGAATTCCTTATTTATAAACAGTTATTCAGTGCAATGATAACTGAACATCAATGGGTAAGACTACCCCTATTCCACTCACAAAAGGGTATGGGTTTTCTTTGGTGTAATTTTGAGTTTTCATCTTATATGAATATTAGGAGTTTGGTATCTTATTTAGAAAACTCATATTCTTCTATCATTCCATTTATAATATAATTTAAGAGTGGGTCTTGATAAATTCATCAATTGGTCAATTTTTCTGCACAAGGTAGCATGATGTATGTTTGGGCCAGAGTTTGAATTTAGCATACAATTTCTTAAGCCTAAACACTTATAATTTGATTCCATTTTCAATGAGAATAGTGTGAGTAATTACAGAATGATTAATGATGTGGGAGCTCCCGAACTCGATCATGGACTGGGTGATCACTTCATTGAGGGAATCCAATTATGACCATTTGGTGAAGAATTATGTTGTATTAAAAATGATCCTTCACTTTTGAGTTGTTTTTGGAGTATATTTCCGTACAATACTGATTCCCCATTATAAAAATGTCTTGGTGTAAATGGTTGCATAGATAGGAAATGATATATAATTCATGAAGTTAATATTGATCTGACATGCATGGAATCTCATTGCAATCTCAATGTAGTCATGGACCATGATAGTCCATATATATCCCAAACTATACCTTTTGTGGTAAAAATTCATTATCTATTTATGGGAAACATATTATATGGAATGGAACTCACACATGACCTTTGTAATCTTATATCCATGGATGTAAAAGAGTTCTAATCCATCCAACCCACACCTATAGTTGGTTTTCTAAATGATAGGCCCACTCTCCTGGTAAACATGCACTCCCCTTCTATAGATTTTCTCGTTATAGGCTCTATAATGTAAGATGATACCAAACTAGAGATTCTCCACAATGGGGGTCTTCTAAATTAGAGTTTCCTCTATTGGGGGGGGGGATTTGAAGATCCAAAAATTACTATGCTTCAAGTCAACAAATTTATATGTTGATATCCTTCATCTAAAGTGGCATTGGAGATTACCCACCTGTGTGTGATATAAATGACCGAGTCATCGTATTTGGGTTCTTCAAAGGATGAAAATAAAATTTCAAAAGTATCAGTTTCACTATTCTATGAATGAAATTCATGGGTAACCTATGTTTGGGAATGATAATATAACTTCAGGGGACACATGTGGTTTAGTAGGAAATTGGTTCTTTATTTATTATGATGTATTCACTCATAATAAACTTGATGACTAACTCATATCAACCCTTCAAATGAAAATAGGGGACATAAATATCATTGGAAAACTCAAGAACAATAATAAGGGATTGGTATTCTACCTCATTATAGTATAGTATTCTAAAAACAAGAATTAGTATGGTGAGACAGCTTATATTGTTGTGATGAAGGTGATCTCCAATCATACCCTATTAATCATGGGGTCTTTAATACTCTTACTAGATAGAATCTAGGAGGAACAATAAAAAAAATTCAAAATGGTATATCTTAATCCAAAAATTAATTAGATTCATCCATGAAAATTTCATCTACTGGTTGTTTTCAGGGGTTGGATGTCAAGAAATTTTGTTTTCTAATGCTAGGAATTTGATGGCCTTATATGTGATAAACTGAATTTCTCCCTATAAGAGGACAACCCAATCATCATGGGGAAATTATGTATATACAATTGTGAGTCAAGTCAAGACACTAGTCGTACCACATGATGCTATTTATAATGTCACATCTAGTTCACTTCAAAAACCAGTGCGAGACAACTCTTCTTGATGGGGGAATATCTACTCCCCGTGTTTAGGAGCATGTAGTTGAGATACTATAAGTTTTACCGCTACCATAATTGTTTTTATTTACTAAAATGATATTTAAATACTATACCAATGTGTTCATGTAGTGGACTAATGGCTTTCTTAAGATGAGTGGAATCATAAATTGTGTTTAAAAAAGTTATTTATTGATATCCACAATGGTAGTATGATAATCATTATCCAACTATAATATAGTTCTATTATAAATGACCCTTGATAATGAATTACACCTTCTATCCTCATTTTAATTAAATACAAGGATTTAGGAAATGTGGCCTTCGGGACCATAAAATCAATGATATTTCTTTGGAGAAGCATTTGAATTATGCCCATGATCTTTATTTGGTCAATCTAAATGCCTTTATATTTTATGAAATAATTTGAGAAATTTTCCAAAGGTAACCTTTAATGAACACTTAATGGGGTTCATATTCATGTGTCGGATGTATAGAAAGTTGAAAAAGTTCTCCAGATCCTTGAGATGGTCCTTTTACTGGTGGGATATGTCAACTATACCATCCAGGTAAAATTTCAACATCATCATAAGAACCAGAATAAAGATTAGGTTCATGGATCACTGGCATGTGGATCTATCATTTATAATGAAAAATGGAATCCAGTGATAGAATATAGTCCCTTGAGGTTCCCTAAAGGTGGTGGAATCCCCTTCCTCATGGTTCATCTAAATACGATTATAGATGGACTATATATTCATGAAGGAGAGGGACTAGAATCCTTCCCTTACATTAATTAAGAGATATATCATGTTAATGGACAAATGTTTCACCGAAAAATATTTTTCATGTTCTCAAAAGTCGATATAGACTTTGATATTCCCGTAATTCATATAAAATGTTACAATTTTGAAAAGCTTCATGGGGCCCTAGACATCCTTTAAAATGTTGGATTTAATAATCCTTTCCATTTTAACCTCATCCACAACACTTTGTGAGGGGTATACTATTTTGGGACATTAGTTGAATATGAAATTACCCTCTAATAGTCCAAGATGATTGAAGGTGACCTAAGTGTCCATCCTTATGACCACGTCATAGCTCCATGAAAATATGTCATGATGTTGTTTCAAGATGTCCACATACAACAAAATCTCCTCTGAACACATGGCTGAACTGATTAGTTTTGTCCTTAAATATTCCTCAGTACCAATGTTCACCAAGGTAAAAACATCAATAGTGGTTGCGAAAACCTATTCATACACAGGAAAGAAATATTCCTAATCCACTTAAACACTTGAGACATATGGACTATAGGTTGGTTGATTCTTTTTCAGGATAGTTAACTAATGCATATCACTAGTGTCTGCCATTGAAGATACAGAATCCTCAATGAATCGTTCTTGATCTAATAATACCATGGATATAGTAGTAGTCGAAAAAATTCCATCTAGTTTCTATCTATGAGTTACAATAATGATGTAAAATAAATTTAAATGAGTAAACATTCATCAAGTCATCCATAATTTTTAGAACATGAATGGATTCCACAGATTGAATTCCACATGGTGACATTTTGGGACATCAAATGTGTTGGATCATCCGGTACCAACAGTGCCTAACTTATGTAAGAGTATAACATAATCAAATAGTACTAATTTGTCTTAGATACAATCAAAATATCCCGAAAAATATTGAATCATGGGACCTACCAGATTAATTGAGAGAAAAATTAATAATTCATTCTATCCATGGGCCTGCAGCATGGGACATTAGAGCACTGGGGGAATTTATCTACTCCAGCTTCCAGTCTGGACCTACTATCCTCACCATTTTTTTATCTAATATCTAGGTATAGGGCCTCATAAGAGTCAAAGGTGGGGAAATCTCTCAAGAGTACCCCTACACAACCATCAAGGGATTATTTGGGCATTGGTGGTGTAATGTGGTGGTTGATTAATGAAAATTAACTCAAGGAAATCCCAACAACATGATATAGTCAGTATTTTGTAAGACTAAAACAGATTCTGTTTGTGATATCAAACCACAAAACTGAGTGATTAGAATAATGTTTCCACATGTTTTCTGGTAAGTCTTATAATACAACTAAATATTTAGTTTGGAGGGAGTCAAATATGTCTGTTTAATTCCAAGCTTGTGGAGTGTTCGCGTATGGATGAAGTAGATCATGTATAATGTATCCATGAGGAAATTATAGATTTCCAATCCATTAAACATACATGAGATATAAATTATGTGTATGTTCCCCTAAATGCTGATAGCCCCTTCATATCCAGGAAATTTGATAAAGTCCTGACATTCCTCTCTCCCTGCCTCCTTTGCATAGTTGGCCTCAACCATAGAAACATTATACTTCAAATGAATAGGATCATTCAAGAAATCCAAGAGGCCCTCACACATTCCCATTTTCAAGAGTCATTAATCATAGTTAAAAAAATCATGGGTATTTTGGTGACGTGCTTCAAGATATCACAGTTTTGTGTAAGGGGCATATTTTTCCATGTGTAGGGTCATTCCTTTGTAGGGGTAAACTAGATACCATCACATGAATTTCTAATCTATGGCTAGTACTGGAATCAATTATTTATTGTATAGGAAAAATATACTAAAACAAGTATGGAAATGTATCAGCAAACTGATTTTAGTCCCTGTCTTGCCGTGAATGATCCATACATGGACACAATTGAGCTATACGATCAACTAATACAGTCAGCGGCAGAGGAAAACATGATAGTGTAGACATGGAAGTCTATGATTACTGAGCCACACACAAGTCATTATTTCTAGTTTAGTATCACGAATAGCCTAGTTTGAATTTATACACTGAGTATTTTGTTGACTCTCACGTCTAGTACCTCTACTTTGATGGTACCAAATGAAGATTACTAAGGGGTTCACATGGTGTTACTCACATTCATTCTTTGTTATGCTGTCAACCAGTTCATTAAAATTCATTTATTTTTACTCCTCATCATCATTTGAGTATTCTAGAGTGGGGTGGATCCAGACTGCATATCCAAATATGGATGTCATGAAGTGACTGATGGCAAGTGCTAGTTTCAACATCAGTTGGGTAATATACATTCCATTACATTGCTAGTGTCTATTTTTATGAGACATGTGAATTTTATGGACATTCATGTGAGCAGTGGTAAGAGGATACATTAAATAAATAGGAAGTTATAAAATTTACAATTGTGTATGGATAATAATATGCGTGTGAGTGATTTATTTTTTGAGTGAACCAATTAACATATATCTATGTCTCAGGGTTTGAAATATATTACCACTATTCAGAAACATGACTATTATTGTAAGTGTTAGCAGAGACATATACAACCTTCATTGGAATGTCACCCAACATGACTAAGGCACGAACCACATGGTCTCAATGGCAGACATTGAATACAAACACTTATTTAATGGTGTTTCATAGGATCATATGATATAGTAAATTTTTAATGCAACTATAGTGTTTGGACTCCTAGGGTTTCATGTATTATGTAAACTTTAGTATTCCCTTCTCAAGGTAATAGATGAAATATCCTTGGATATGTGCATCCCTAAATTAATTTTTAATATTTTTTATTTTCATGAAAAGCATCATACGAACCTAGAATTAGGGGAGAGTATATCCAAATTATCATTTCAATGAATCAACACTTGTTAAGGTTATGCATATCAATGATATAATGGACTAGGTTTCACCTTGTAGGTCTATAATCATTTATTCTCATCAGGTAATGGGGAAAATAGGAGTACTCGACTTGGACCCTCTTTATGATAGTGGTGGTTATCTATAATTTTTCAAGACTTATCATTAAATTTTGAAGGGGAAATTTTCATGAATATTTTTAGTCCACTGTAAGGCTTCATCAATACATTGATCAATTAATACGAACTCTCCAAATCCACTAGGGTAGTTTACAGAGATTAGGGTAGGGAACAAATCACTCTGGATGTTCTTTGTGCACATAGTGAGAATCCATTCCTCATATAGAAACATATTGAGTGAGTATGTGAGTCCCATAAATCAAGAATCAAGGTTCCCAACTAACACATCATCACTCTGATTTCATTTGAAGAGGTAAATGATGCTTGTCTTATGTGAGGTGCAGCTAAACTGGTAGAGGAACTCCATATGGATGTCTTACCAACCCATAATGGATCTTGTGGCTCTCTGACTATACCAGAAAAATGTAGTATCTTAAATACTATGGAGGCAACATTGGAGCTTGGAAATATCCTATTATTCTAGATACATCAACATTGGGCCATACCTCATGAAATATTAGGCTAGATAATATCATGGTACACCCAATCCATTAAATGGGATGAACCTTGGATTTCAAAACTCTTAGGAGCACGAATATTTGTCTTCCCATGCCTTATTTTTCATTACTGTAGGAGGAGTTTATATATATCATGTTACTAGATCTTCATTATAGAAAACGAGTGTGGATATCACATAATCTTTGTGGGGGTTTGTGATAGGTAATGCATCGAACAAATCATCAACTTAAAGATCAATAAAACATTGATCCCTAGGTAGATAATCAAACTACTCAGGTGTTGTGGATGGATCATATTCCTTTCTATTATGTATCTATTGATTTACTCCCTGATTGGGTTAATATGAACACTATGTTCAAATTAGGGTGTATGGCCCAGGTGGACCAAGAGATACGCCGGAGGAGAGACATGGTCAAATAGGTTTTTTAGGGATTATTTATGGATCATCAATGGGCTCAGTAGTGATCCTTTTACACTCCTCAAGATCTAAGAGCATGGGGGCTATGATGGGGTATGACTCCTCTAGTTACACAACATCGGATGGTTCAAACGTCATAGCATGTCCCATAAAATTGAAAATATAATGGTGTAAAAAAGAAATGTATCATTTGGGAGACCCTTGAAGCCCTATTCCATTATTTATTTTTGAGAGAAGATGCCTTCATAGTGGCCTACATGGTACTATGTCACCCCGTTGAGGTGGGTTTTTTCATGTCATTCCCTTCATCATTGGCCTTTTTCTATGATCCTCTAGTGGTTCAATGGAGATCAAATTCATTAAGATAGTTGTTAAAGGGGATTATTCATTGTTGGTGTATGGGTTAGATTGAATTTGTTGTAACTTCCATTGGATATGTATGATATAGAGGGGAAAATACTTCCCATATCCTTTTATTTCTTCATATGGTGACACATCTTCATTGAACTAATGATAAACAACAAGGATATTTACATAGATATGTTATAGAGTGCTATAGTGGACATATGAATCTGAATTCTAAACTGCTATATGTTTCATGATCTAAACTCTCTTCCACTACTATTTAATTACGTTGATATTATTATGGATTTATAGATGATATAACTAATGGTTCTTATGTTGGTGGAATTTTTCTATAGAATCTACTGAAAATAGACCTCTTGTCCCTCCTAATTGACTACAAGATGAAAAAATTTAGAGCTATGGGTTGACAGAACATAGCTAATAGTTGATCAGAGGCTAGAAGATCTCAAAATTAATCTTTTTTAGGTTAGGATTCTTTCTCTTGGTCATAAAATTGCCAATTGGTTTAGGATTAGATACGTGTGGTGAGATCAATGCAGAACAACTTTAGGGATTATCTACTAGAATATGGGACAAAAACATGTTGAATATCCACAAGACTACACAAATTCACTTAAATGTGGATTCAATTTCAATATTTTTTCGATATATGATGGGTTATTTAAAACTACCTAATGTGTGAGGGAGAAAAAATTCATTTGCGGGACAGTGAATTGTTCACCATAATTTGGGTGAGTCAACATAGACATTAACATCTATCCAGCTTCATATGTGAATGTATATATGAGGGAAACCAAAAGTGATGGTAAAAGGTGCAATATGATTCCATGGAAGTATAATAGAACATCCTACACCTATATGAATCGATGGAGTGTTCCAGTGAAATTATGTACCTTTTCATATAGTTTAATTGACCATAATTGATAGGATTATTCAAAAGACTCTAGTAGTGGGGGTGGAGTTTCCCTTATTGAGTCATCTAAAACTTCAGAATCTGAGGGGTTTATGAGGTCATGATTCTATATAATGTTTAAAATTTGGCATCAGGAGACTTATCCAAGTGATGATTAATAATATTCTCATGGGTTTCATTAATTTGGGTTATGACATGTGCCATAGGTATGGAACATATGACAGGTATTTTCCCTCCTGCACTAGGATGTTACTTTAGAGTATGTCATGACTTGGGCATGTGGAGGATGTCTACACTAGTTGGTGGTATAATGGGAGGGAATCATCACTGGTTGGTCGTAGTTTATGGAAATATTCCTATATGGTTTGTGGTAGTGTGTGTGTGTGGGGAGGGGAACATCTACCCTAGTTGGTGATAGTGTGGGGAGGACATCCACCCGGGTTGGTTGGAGTGTGTTGAGGACCTTCTTCTTGGTTAGTGGTAGTGTAAGTAAGACCTCTATCCTGATATTTTTGAAATAATACTACTCATAATAGGTCTTGAAGGAACCATTTAATAAGAGAGTCAAACAATCTACCATGTGAGGCAGCTAGGATATCGAACCCTTATAGATGTAGATGGATACCCTTTCATTTGTTGTGGGGATTTGGTTGGGTGTGTTGGTGATGGTAAGGGCCGCTATATATATAGAAGACTCATCTTATTGGAAACTTATAATGGTATTCCCTTATTGGAAGCATCAATTGTTCTGGATCAGGGAATTCATAGAAAGTATTATGTCAATTATATAAACAACCAGTGTAACTGGTTGGTTTTGGCATTGTCATTTATTGGTGGGAGTCCTATTATGAATCTCATGAGTATCATTTCATGCATGAATAACTCGAACATCCCCTACCTCCTAATCTAGGAGAGTGAGATATCAAAACACTTTGTGGATAGGATCTTATAGAGGTTTATCATTGAAAAGTGGTGGTTTCCACCAAACATCCCTCAAGGGAAGTGGTTTTAGTGAGGCGATGAAGTCTCATGGTCTTTGTGGCACATAATCAAGGTGGGAATAGCCCATTTTTGCTCATATTAGTGAATAAGGGTATTCATTACCCTCATATAGACGATTTCAGTGGGTGATATGGGGCATGGGCAACTAGTTGATAATGATATGGTGTAACTCATTTTAGCGGTATAATCATGCACGATCCCGACACCAATATTTCCTCATCCTATGTTGATATCGGTTTGGGGAATCTGGTATTTTATACCATAACCATGTAAGGAATGTTGAGTCTACTATTATTACATGCACATCAATAATAATTCACAATTCCCCAACATAATACAATCATCATGAAATGGAGGAGGTATCCTCACTGATGATGTCAAATACCATGGATGACCAATGTTATCTTCCTGATGTTACATTACAGTTTCATGCTCATCTGACATCATTATTGGTGGGACCTGGAACTTAATATCAAGATTATATGTCATCAAAATAGGATGGTTCCACATCACTACTTGTCCTTATATCTATAGATGAAGGGTTTCATTTTGGGTTCACCATTTTACCTCTAGATGATTTTTCAAGGGCCACCATGCAATGGATGCTCCCTATTTCCCAACATTTCTACTTTCCAAAGGTGGAAAACATTCAACACATTAATTGGTGATGTTGGAGCGTTGATTGAAATAGGATGATGGTATATCTATTTATCCTTACATGTATTCCACCATAGAGATAATTTTATTTTGTGGGTCTCCCTCTTAGATTTATGTCATGGTTTTGAAACTCATTCCCAATTCTATCTCATGGGTGAAAACAATTAATTAAATGTATTATGTCTTGATAAGGAATAAAACTTCTATCCTGGAGGATTTAATATTGGATAAATTTTTTAATTATGGATGATGGGTAGGTTGGGGACCTGTATATTTATTCTATGTTGGGATTTAATCTCTAGTATTAGGCATCATAGATACATAACCCAAGGTATATTGTGATGGTCATGAGGTGTTGGATTCTAGTGGAATAAATCATCTGATCATTTTTACCTCATAAATCCAATTATTATTGTATGGGGTTGGGATCCTAGATCTGATTACGAGAATAATGTCTTGCAGAGATGGTTGGGTCAGTGTTTTAACATATTGAAGTTAGGTCCATGTTTAACAACTTGTAGGGGAATGATTGGATGTAGTCTTAGAATCTTATTGGGATAAGTTGAGTGTATGTTTAACATCTTCTGATTAATGTTTGGCATAACATTATAATCTTACTATAATAGGTTTGGAACACGTTTAGTCTCATGTGGGGGCATATTTGGCATGGGATTATCGTCTTGCCAGGATAGGGTGGTAGAAGGTTTATTATATGGTACGAACATGTTGGGCATGAATTTAGAATCCAGTGGGGATATGTTGGTGGTATAATGCGTCCCCAGGGTGGAATATTTCACTCATGGAATTAGGTTATGTGTGTCCTTAGAGGGGAGGATATCATACTTTTTATTTTATAGAGTTTTTCCATAGGCGGGGAATAGTTTTCACTCATGGATATCTATAGTGCATCTCAAGGGGAAAAATATCACACATGTTATTTGGTGGAGTGTGTCCCCATGTGGGAGAATTCATAGTAAGGATTATCAATAGTATTTCCTTTGGGTGGAAGATATACCACTTGGAATTTGGGCAATTGCTTCCCCTGGGGGACGATTTGACACTCAGTGTTGTCTTAATTGATCCTTAGAAAGGTTTCTTGTATAACCTATTTAAGAGATAGAGATAAAAACCCACATAGTTTGATGTCTTAGTTTACGGTATTATGGAAGGATAAGTCCATGTTGTTAAATTTCATTTAGTAAGGATGTTCATGTTGGCGAATGATCTATAATGAGGGATGGTGTGGGTATTACACATATGAGTTTCCCAAGTACTACTGGGATCATTAATGATATGAATGGGGATTATGTGTGGGAGGAACACGGGTTCCACTAAGGATAAGTAATGATTTTAATGGTGATTACATGTGTATGATGAATGACCACTCATAGGATCTTTGATGATGTGGACGAGATTACATATGGAAGCTACCCATTGTGGGTGTTTCATCCCATGGAGGGAAAAGAGTGTAATACCATAATGATTTTACATGGGGAATACTATTTAAATGAAATAAGTTAAGGATACAATTTAACATTGTGTTATTTGAATATTATCATGTATTTTAACCTATTACAACCGAGTGATATATATGGAATCCCACATTTGTATTAAATAATGTTTCATTTCAGTTTTCAAACGAAGGATCATTAAAGTTTAGTGTATTGGGAATCTAGATCATAATATATGTAAAATTAAAAAACTCTTTTAATTTCCTTTGAAAACTCTTATTTCAAATTTTATATTATGTACGATTATAGAATCTCATAACCTAGAGACATACATCAAACGAAAGGATGAACATAAGGGCCAGTAAGGGAAAACAAGGGAAACAGTTTACTGGTGATATCAATAAGAACATGATGAAATAAATGAAGGCATGAGTAATGGAAGAAGTGAAATATAATAATTAAAAGAAAATGAATCACACCATGAATATGTGGCTAAAAATTTTAATTTAGACATTCATGAACATATCACTGTGGTTCATCCCTATGGTGTTATAAGAAATTACCAACATTATTCGCAATGGTATTGTGAAACTTGTCATCTCAAGAGATTAATTCTTTACCCAATGCATTAGAGACTTATCATGTCACACCATTAATATGATTTTATTTTCATGTGATATACATAGATCATAATTAAAAATTCCATAAATAACCCATATAAAATAATAGAAATGAGATTCATTTCAAAATCGTGACATTTAAAAAGTTTGTAAAAACACGATCATTATGTAAATTATAACCCATGGGAAGGGAGTGAGGGTTATATGTATGTAAATTCCAATATAATTATATAAATTGTATGTCTTTATAAATATTCCTTGAAATGAAATAGGTTTGGGTATTCACATAAATAAAATTAAAGAACATCTGGAGAAAGAGAAAGAGAGATTTTGAGACAAAAATTCTACAGCCTAACTGCTGTACAACATGGTTTAAAAAAATATTAGAAAGATAGGGGAGGAGGGTAACCCACACATACATAACTCATAATATAGTATGGTTATAGAATACAAATAATTTAGATCATGGTATGGGTATTTGAATAAAATATCACATGAAAAGGAATCTTCAATGAAAAGGGACGATGTGATTTCATTCACGAAACATTTAGTAGCCAAACGACTTCACTTATAACTTAGAAAAATATGTTTATGAGACTGGGAAGGGTCTATATTCATTAGTCTATAAAATATAATGAAACTAGACCATAAAATAACAAACCCCAACATAATAATATGGAAACTAGAGTACATAACATAAAGGAAGTCATGACTTCAAAGAGGAGGGTGAAAGGTTCCATTACATTGAAGAGTAACTTAGATTGCTCAATTGATGGGACATTGAGGGGCCTAATGGCACCTTGGGGGGACTCCTTGGGAGGTAAAATAACAGATATTCGCTGATGAAGAATTTGCAATGAAATTAATGAAAGAATGGTTGGGTATTAATATCAAAAGTGAAAGAATATTTAATTAATTTTCAAGGGACACATCATTGGTGGTATTTGTAAAATCATTGGCTTGACCATGGTATTTTCCAATGGTATTGGTCACTTTGGACACCCCATAACGTATCATACTATTCAAAAGTCTACCAAATTTATTACATCATGATTACATCATTAATGATGTCATTAAACATTGGAAACACAAAATTGTATTTTTACTATTCACCGAAAATTGAACTCTTTCAGAAAAATCCAAAAAATTCACCCAAAAATAATATCGATTCCCTGAATTCAAAAATGAAATCGATTTTTTGAAAATAATTTTTTTATTATTTTTAATTTAATTTTTACTTAAAATTAGTGTTTAAAAAAAACTCTAAAAATATAACTTTTTTTGTAACAGATAGAAAAAGTAATCAAGGTCCAATAAAATTATCTCATAACCATAAGAAAGAAAGTAATAATTTATGATTTCATTTTATGAAAATAAATTTCTATTTTAAATTATTATATTAATCGTAAAACTATAATAAAAATATTTATTACATACAAAAATATGAATACTTATACGATGATCATTTTTTCAATTTTATGATTTCAAAATTGTATTTATATATTAATGGGTGACGTTTCTATTTTTTTTTTGATATAATATTCATTACTATTCATATGAGAAAAATTGCTATTCAAAGGGTTAAGTTAGTATTCACCTAAAATTACGTTTTCCATATGAGACTCAAAATATCTTATTGATCACAGCCATGTATATCCTTTTTCCAATAATCACTACACATTCAAAGTTATTTATTAATAAAATATTCTGTTACTATTCATAGGAAAACAGTATTCATCAAATACTATTCATCAAAAAACACTATTCATCCATCATTGTTCATCATATAAAATAATATATATCGTAAAATCGAAACTTCTTAGAAAACTACTTAAAAATCATCCATGATAAATATGTATTTTTCGAATTCAAAATTGATTTTTATTTAACCATAATAATTCATTATGTACATAAATAATTAGTTATTAAAAAAATAGAAGATATAAAATGAATAGTGAAAATGAATAGTGAAATTTCTGACACTTAAAAAAATTATTTAATCATTTACATTTAAAAAGGGAACTTTTAATAGTACTATTTAATTAAAAAACTTATTATTCCATATAGATCAATTTTTCATAATAATTATATTATTTCTAAAATCTACAATATGGGGATGAAGTAATTTGATGTGATTTTATTGTAAAACATAATAAAAAGTTATTAGGAGAAAAGATATCCATAATAAAGTACAATTTTAAGGTCATTACATACCCCCACTAATGTAATTGTTTCCTCACTATTTTATCTTATTAGAAATTAGTTACTATTACAAATCATAAAATTATAATGTAATTTATGTCTTAAAAATTATTCTTAAAAGAAATATTATTCATCAATAACAATTTCATTTTCTATAAATCTTTCATAAATATTAAAAAAATATTTTGATTAACCAAACAAATCCCCTAGAAGTGTTGTAACCAAAGGTGCAAGAAATCCCATTTTCATGTACTAGGATACCCAAGTTAAAGCCCGAAACTCCTTTTCAGTGTTTTTTCTCCTATGTACATCTCTGCCCGAGCCACCTCTACGTTCTCGTATCCAGAGAAATATGTATTTTCATGATAAACCACTTACTTAATACTCACCAAAATACTGGAAAGTATTCCTTTATTTAAAAATTTCTATAGGGTACATCATAAAATTTTAATATCATAATTTCCATAAGTAAGTAATCTTTAATTTGATACCAACTATGGAATCCCGCCTATTGGTTACATTAATTCTCGTTTTATTTTACAAATAGAGGATCTTTAATGTTTAGTGTCTTAGAAATTAGGTACATAATAAATAAAAATTCCAAACACTCTTTTAATTACCCATGAAAAAGCATCTTGAAATGTTCATCATATATTCAATTTCTGCAACTCAAAACATGGAGACATAAATCAATGTAATGTGTGAGAAAAATTACAAATAAGGAAAATCAAGGGATTAAATTTACTAATTTAATGAAACACATGAAGACCTGGGTAATGGAGGAAAATGAATATAATAATAAAAAGAACTTGATTCATAACATGAATATGTGGAAACAACATTTAATTTATACATTCATGAACATATCAACATGTTTATCCCAATGGTTTCATTAAAAATTATCAAGGTTATTCACCAAGGTATCCTGAAACTTATCATGTCTAGAGATTAATTCTTTACCCAATGAATTAGACCGCTATCAGTGAGCTCCCATAATATGTCTTTATTTTCATGTGATCTATATAGATCATAATAAAAAATTTCATAAATAACCCTTATAGAATAAAATAAATGGTTTTCATTTCAAAATCGTGATGTTTAAAAAAGTACTTTTTTATTTAAGAAAAATTGAATTCCCAAGAGTGGCCTTTAAAAACCCTCTACACCCAGGAACCCCCCTCCCCACAAAGAGGTCATCTTGAGAAGGGAGTGAGGGTTATATGTATGCCAATTAAATATATATATATATATATATATATATAAATTTTATATCTTTATGAATACCCCTATAAATGAAATAGGCTTGGGTATTCACTTAAATAAAATAAACGAACTTCTTGTGAAAAAGAGACAGTGATTTTGAGACAAAAATTCTGCAGCCTAATTGCTATACAACATGGTTTTATAATATATTGAAAGGAGAGGGGAGGAGCGTATCCCATTCATATATAAATCATAATACAATAATGATATTGAATAAAAATAAGTATGACCATGGTATGGATATATGAATGAAATATCACCTTAAAAGGAAACATGAACGAAAAGGGACGATGTTGTTTCCTTTACGAAAAATTCAGCACCATAACAGCATCGCATAAGATTTAGAAAAATATATTTATTAGAGTGGGAAGGGTATATAATAATGTTTTCATAAAATGGACAGAAATTAGGAAATTAAATAACATACCCCAACATAATATTGTGGAAAATAGAATACATAACATAAATGAAGTCATGACTTAAAAGGGAAGGGTGAAAGGTTCCCTTACATTGGAGACTAACTTCAAAATCTTGAAGGTGGTGAAATTTGAGGGCCTCATGGAACCTTATAAAAACTCAATGGGTGGTAAAATGTCAATTTCATCATTGAAGAGTAATTTTTAATGAAATTAATGAAGGAATGGGTGGGTATTTATATCAAAAGTGAGAGAATATTTAATTAATTTGTATGGGACACCTCATTGGTGGTATTTGAAAAACCATGGGCCTCCCCATGGTATTTTCTAATGGTATTGTTCACTTAGGAACCCTCATAACATATCTTTCTATTAAAAAGTCTACCAAAATAATTAGATCATGATTACATCATTAATGATGTCATTAAACACCTGAAACACAAAACTGTAATTTTACAATTCACCAAAAATTGAACTCTTTCAGAAAATTACCAAAAATTCACAAAAAACTAATATCAATGCCCTGAATTAAAAAATGAAGTCCATTTTATGAATATAATTTTCTAATTATTTAATTTAATTTATGTATTAAATAATTATTTAAAAATTCATCTCTAAATATATAACTTGTTTTGTAACACTTTGAAATAGAAATCAAGGTCCCATAAATTTATCGTATTACCATAAGCTTATAAAGTAACAACCTATTATTATATTAAAAAATTAAATTTATATTTTAAATTATATAATTAATTATAATGATTTAATTAAATTATATAACATATATGAAAATAAGAATACTTATATAAGGATTGTTTTTTTCACTTATCATATGTCTAAATTTTATTTATACATTCATGTGTGATGTTTCTAATTTTTTTTGCATATTTACTATTCTATACTATTCATAACATTTCAAAAGGGTAAAATTACTATTTTAATTTGTTATGATACTAATCACCTAAATATAAGTTAGTCTTATGAGACTCTAAATATCATACTGATTGCAACTGTGTATGTCCATTTTTCAAAAATCATTACACAGAAAACTTTTAATAATAAAATATTATGTTACTATTCATAAAAAAACCATTGATCAAGAATATACTATTCATACAATACTATTCATCTAATAAAATACTATTTACTGAAAAAATGAGACTTCTTAGAAAAATACAAAAAATTCATTGATGATAAATTTTGATTTTTGGAATTCAAAATTGATGTTTATTTTACTATAACAATTCTCTATGTACCAAAATAAATATTTATTAAAAATAATAGGCGATAGAAATTGAAAAGTTAAAGTGCATAGAGAAATTTCTAACACTTAAAAAACAAAATTATTTAATGATTTACATTTTAAAAATAGAGTTTTAATAATACTAGTTAATTAAAATAATCATGATTCCATATAAATTAATTTGTCATAACAATTATATCCTTTCTGAAAACTACAATTTGGGGGTGAAGTAATTCGATTCGCTTTTATTATTTAACATAATAAAAAGTTATTTGGAGAAATTAGATCCATCAATAAATGAAGTACATTTTTTTTGGGTCGTTATAATAGAGGTAGGATGTTTTAGGTTATATAGTATTGAAGTGAATGGGGCATAAATCTTAAGGGTGACCATATTAAATAAAGGGTAATATCTATATAAAGGACTCTCTTCTGATATATGTTAGTCATTTACATTGATGAATCCACCATTAGGGATTACATTCCCATTGATAATTCACCTATTGGTGGAAGATGGCGTTGAATCAGTTTTTGGGACGATGAAATTTGGTGGCATGATGTTAGGGAAACTTTGATAAGGAGAAATTTATCTTAGAGTATGTATTCTTTTTTTTAAAAAATGTAGGGTAAAGGTTGAACAAGGAACCTAGGGGCTGTCTGGTCAGAGACAAAAAAGATGTTTCATAGAAGTATAAATTCTTGATCTAAGAAATTTATCACAAGTACCAAACATGGATTTAAGAGGTATGGGTGCACACATGATTAAGAGTTTCACATATATCAGGGTTGTGTGAAAGATGTATCTCTAATGTGAACTAGATAATCTATAATATTTTTTTTGAGGATCTATCAATCTCATGCCAATTAATGTAAGGACTGAGGGAGGTTGGTTGCACAATTTCACTGCACTTTGAGGGACTATTGTATTCTGGTGTTTGATGATGTCCTAAAATAGGGGTTTTCATTTGTTATAGCATCACTTACTCTTGAAAGTATTCATAACCAAAATGGTGTGGGGAAGTTGTACTTATAGCTGAAATTTCCGACTAAAGTCACAAAAATATGTTGTATCATGAAAAAGAGTCGCATGATTCTCAATCATTTGTCACTGGGGCTTGAAAAATCAAAGGCATTGGCTTCCCATAACCAATCTCATGAAACTAGGTAGTTCCATGGTGTATTTTCATGCAATACTCTCTATTTTAATGCACATTCCTTGTGCATCACTTTGAACATCAAAAGTACTTTCATATCTTCTATCATTTCCATTTTATTTTGCATCCAAGTCATTTTCACACAAAATATCTTCTTTGTATAAAACACTCAAAATATTCTTGAAACATAATATTCATCCCCATAATAATTTTTTTTGCGTTGGTACACTTACTCTTTTTGTGCAACACTATTATTTTTTTGTATAAGACAAATTTTCGGTGCCAATAATGATCGTTGATATTCCAATTAAGTGTGGTTTAATTATAAAAACTCGATTGTTCCCATTTTAACATTTTTCACTTTATTCTTTGTTGTTTTAGTGTTTTAGGGATATAAACATGTACTTTAAAATATCTATGATCTGTAAAATAAAGGGATAATAATTTCTTTCTATCATTTTATTGAAGAAAGGATTCAGAATAAAATGTTTATTCTTCCTATTATTTTTTGTTATGAACATGGATAGGATTTTTTCTTCAAATATTTTAGTTCAATGATTTTCAAATATTTAAAAAAACACATCTTTTGGATATTATTATTTATCACCAAATCAATTTGGATTAAAAGTGAAAAGTTCTTATTTTGTTGTTTCAATGATATCAATTAAAAACATTGTTTAGAGGTATAAAAATTGTTATATATATAGTCATTTCACTGTTTCATTATTTGAATTTTTATTTTTCAATATATTTTATATAGGTAACATGGTTAATCAATTATATTTTTTCTATTTTGGTAACTTGTTATTATAATCCTAAATATTGTTAATTATATCTTCATACTAATTCATATCCTTGCTTAGGAAAATTAATATGTTTTTATTATCATCGATTCATACCCTATAAAATATTTCATACAAGGATAACATTTGGTATCAGATCTAGCCATAGTTTAGTTTCCTTATACTAACATATATATAGTGAAAATATTTTATATAACAGGTACTCCACTATTTTTATTATTTAAATAACTGAATTCCCTTCGACCACTATATTTTTAATGTGTTTATTATGAATATTTGTGTGATCATAAGGAATCATTTTTTATTAATACCATAATTTATAACTACATTTTTCATGTAGTTCATAACAAGATTCCATATGTGTTGAATTTGAGTTTCAATCATGATAAAAAATATGACTTTTAAATGAATATGATTTTCTTGGATACAAAATTATGATGTCTATAATGGAATATGTACAATTGAGTTTCTTCTTCTGAAACTACTTATATGATTTTATAGAAATTAAATGTTACACAATTCATAAGATCAAATGATCTAGAAACAAAGATATATAGTCCATGATTAAGCTACCATGTATTTTATTTTATACATCAGTTGTCATATTCATAGATTCATTATAGATTTATGACTATTTTGAATAGATAATATTCTCTTGGGGAGAAGGATATTAATGATGATAAGTTAGAGGAAAAAGTCATTGATATACTTATAAAATAATGAAATAAAAAATAAAGACAATTATTAATACGAAACAACTAATGAAGCTTGTTTTTTAAGAAACCATTAAAATCTAAATGCATTATTATAATTTTTTAAATAATATTTTTGTAAAAGAGAAGTATAAAAATTGAGTTTCCTTTTGAACTACTATATTATATGATAATACATCAAATGTCACTTTTTAAAATATTTTTAAACATCATTCTTATTTTAGAAACATTAAACATAGTTATGTAGAGATATTAAAACTAGAGATATTGTTGAACTATAAATATAGGAATAAATTTTTTTGGAATGATAATATAGAGGTATGATATTAATGAATTCCATGCTGTTTTCATTTTTTAATGTAAAAATATAGGACATGTTACACTATAATTTTCATGTATAAGGATGAAATATATGTACCCTATAATATCCTCACTAAGAGAGGGAAATAATTTTCTCAATGTGATGGATAGTTTGAGTATTAGTGGATATCCATCATTATAGTGTTCATTGGACAGTGATGACAGTTAGTAGATCACATCATTTTTTGCCAAAATTCCTGAATTAAATTCTTCATTTATGAAAAAGATAACTATTATGGATTTTATCAATATGTATTTATATTATTCATATCTTTATCCTTAAAATTATGCGATTCATACTCAATAATTTATAAAAATGTATGAATATGTGAAAAACATAGAAAAAAGATATAAAATGATAATGATATCAATGACCAAGTTATGGTAGATATTTATAAGCATAAAAAGTTTATTACAAGGCATAATTAATAGTTGAATTTAAAATCCCTTTATATTTAAAATTATATTGAATATAATTTTTTCATAAAAATATATGTGATGATAAATTTTTTAATAATTTTCTTTCAAAATTTCTTATAAATGGGAGAGTTTATATTAATTTTCAGAAAGTTGAAATTATCATGGAAATTTTATCAATTTGGTTTTTGAACATCTAGTAAGTAACATTTCTAGGCTATATATTTTTTTCTAATAGTTATGTTTTTTACTAAGTCTATATGGGAGGTCAGTAGAAGAATAATTTCTCTTTAGATAAGGTTCAATTATCATTAATGTGATGAAAATAAATTTATAATGAACTTGTGGCTTTTCAACATCACAATATTGGATAATTTTTCGTTCATAGGATCTAATTTTCTACTATTTTTATATTCAAAAAAGATTTCATACCAAAGAATAAATTCCATTAATTTTAATGAAAAAAGGATGAGTATTATTATCCAAAATGTTTAGTACACGAAAAATGGTTATTCTCATTGTATAACTAGAAACATGGTAAACTTTCTTAAAATATAAATAGTTGTGGTTGGTTATTTGGATTTTATTTGTTACATTTTTTCCACATCTATTTTTTCAATATAATTGTGATTTTATCTAAAAGTTTTATTCAATTTGAAAATTTGTGAAATAGGATTAATTATAAATAAATATATCTATTTAGAAAGTTCATCATTAAAATGAGGAATTTTTTAGTCTAATAGTTAAATGATTCTTTTGACTGGGTGTTCAATTATTTGTGGAATTATATTTTGTTGATTTTGAGTGTTTATTCATTGAAAATATTTTTGAATTTGTATTTTATGTTTTTATGTTTTTAAATGATTTAATTGTTGATGATTTAATTATTTTAATTTTCAAATAAATTTTTTTTGGAATTGTTTTATTGTTTTATTAGGATTCAAAACTTTTTGAATTTAATATTTTATGCTCTATGGTTTTAATATAAGATTTTTTTGGATTAATTTTTATCTCAATGAAAATTTATTTGGTGAATTATTTTGTTGAAATACATTTGTAATTAAATATTTTATGTTCAATGATTTTAGAATTTTTTTAGGTTTATTATAAAATTTTGGGTAACTATCAATTTACCTTTAAGAGTGGTTGTAAAATTAGTAGACTAACCACACCAGAATAAAAAAATTAATAATTAAATGGGTCTACATATAAAAAAAATTATGTGAACAAGAATTTAAAATTGATCATTCTAGAATTTTTTTAACAAACCATGATAGTTTAAATGTATATTAATGTGATCTTCCCACAGTTTATATATAAACAATGAGCTCTATATTTCTCAATTTATTATGATCCCACACCTTAAAATATAGTATATCATCCCAATTTTGGTATAAATACTATTCACTGTCTTAAAAGTTTCTTCCCACTAAATGTAGAATCATGGTAGCATAACATAACCACATGGGAAAACCAATTTTGAAGTTCACAAGATGTAGTTGACAAGGAAGAACCCTAAAGATCACATCAATATGGATGATGTATGTTGAAGATCAAATGTATTTTCACATCCCCATATCGAATGTCTTCATACTTTAAACAAGGTACATAGTTATTTAGATCTAAAGGACTTTAGCAATTAATGAATATGGTTCTCGTTGAAGTTGAGATCTACAACCACACTGAACTAGATATATCAGATGACAAATGTAATTATTAAGATGTATTCCACCCTGAATGAGACTCTAGAATAAATAGACAGGATAACTAGAGAACCTAAGGTTGACACACGATTTTTTTATTGAAGTTTAAAGCTTCAAATGAAATATTAATGAACCTAGACCCATTCTATTTAGCATCCTTGATATTCTAAATGTTATCTCTGAAGAAAGAGAAAAATAACACCACTATAATTATGGTACAAAACACATATTTATGGATAACAAAACACAATTCAACACCAAGACTACCTAATATCATGAAATTATGTGAGCATAATGGTATAGAACCACACCGCTGATCTCATTCAAAATACACCATGCATGAACCAAACTAGAGATGAAACAAGATACACTACTTGTGGATGAAAAAACCTGAAATAAATAATTTAATAAGAAGAAAATTTAAGATTAATAACCAATTATGGGATCTCTATATGAAATAAAATTATCCATTAAAGATAAATACACAGTATTGACCAATGCTATTTTATTCACGAGGGATCCTCAAATCACTGAAAAAGAGGATTTCATAGAAAATATAGGGGAATTAAATAGATCTATTTTATTGTGTGGATCAACCCAATAATTACAATATGATGCAATTAAAGATGTAATTATATTTATTCACTGAATTTTTTGATGAAGAGTCAATTAATGATGATTGTTAGGCCTCAATGTGATATTATGCTACTGGAGTTATAAGAAATATGGTCTCTGTAGGATCTTTTTTTATGATTGAATACTACATGAGATTTAAATTTGAGTTCATGTTGAAGATTCCAATTTAGAGATTAGGGATGGTTATTTATTATTGGAGATATATTAATCAGAATATGTAGCGACAAATCATAAGGCCATGTTCTTGACTTTTTTGTTCAAATATTATTAAGAAATAATAGAAATATGTCATGTTTACTGATACTAATTTAATAGTGTCAGATGTTTTATTTTTACAAGTCTAGATAAAGGGGTAAAGAATTTTTTTATCACAGTTTACATTGAAAATATATGGAGCTAAGATTATATAGGGAAAAAATATCAAAATTCTTGTTAGACCTAGTTCATGACTTTTTCACTTATTTATTAATATCTTGGAATAATGGGGTATTGTGTTTTTTCTATGAAATATTTTTTGAGTGGAAATTTTGTTGGTATTTGTTTCTTTCATTGGTTTATATAGTCGTTGGATATAATGAGTGGGCCATGATAGAAAATATTTCTG
Organism: Viscum album; assembly: GCA_963277665.1. Classification (NCBI taxonomy): domain Eukaryota; kingdom Viridiplantae; phylum Streptophyta; class Magnoliopsida; order Santalales; family Viscaceae; genus Viscum; species Viscum album. The sequence continues at coordinate 1,401,762,001 of OY728164.1, read as the reverse complement.
AATATAGTGGGAAACATAGGAGGGGAACCTATGGAATAATTTAGGGATAGATGAGGGAAAATATCATATGGGTGTAATCATGTTACGCTTCTAATGAAATATGAAAGTGGTTGGGGTCACTAATCATGATGGACTATGGATTTCTATTGTTCTTATAATATTCATGTAGGTAGATTGAAAAGAATTTAGAAATTATTATCCAAATTATCTAAATTATTTCAAAGTCACTGTATGTTGAAAAAAAGGCTACATCATTGTAAAAATAATCATTTGTGTTATAGAAGGGTTGGAATTTAAATTCATACTGAACGGTTAACTCTATATTTTCTACAATATAAAAATAATTAAAATTAAAATTATTTAATTAAGAATCCATACAGTCCTCATTTTCAATTCTAAATTTTATGGGGAAGAATGAACTCAAGATTTTCATTAGATGATTATAGATTTTTCAAGATGTTCTGAGGAATGAGCCTTGGCTAAATGAAAAATGTTATTTTGGTTATGGTTGCCTCACTATATTCATTTAAGGAGAAAAAAATATAGTGGAATTATATTCACTTGAAGGACATTGGGGAAAGATTGAACTAAAGGATTGTGAGTTTCTAGTGATTTTAATTTAAATGAACATATTAAATAAAGTTATTATAGATAATGATGTATACATTTTTCAGTGTTCGGGGAATAGATCTAAGGGAATTCCCAGAAGGAAGAGAAAACTATTAGGGGGTAGGGGGAAGTAGTGTAGCACCATTAATCATCCTCTATGATCCACAAAACCATCAACCTCCATTCCTAATCATATCTCCATTCCATTATCTCTAATCAATGATCATCTATCTGATAGATTACTAAGAGTGGATCTGAAATAGAGGCTAGATATTACAGTCAAGGTACTGTTCATAGAGTGGGAGCTAGAGATAGTTTCCAATCACACTTGAGAATATTTTATTCATTATCATCCCTTTTTTACCATTGTTTCAAGATGATTTAATGATTTTGAATTTTTTTTCAATAATGCATACCTAATATGTTATGGGGTTGCATTAGATGTATTTATTATTATTTCATATTATCTGTTATTACAATGTGATGGATCCTTGTGGGTTATTTTTTTCCATATAAAGATCTCATTTTATCTTCCTCGTGAGCATATCTTCACACTACATCAGTTCCTATGAGGTGAATGTTGAGTATACATTCTTTATGGTGACCAAAAATGAAATAATAATCTAGAAAATTATGTTGGAAGCTCCTCTCCATGAGGAAGAATCATCATATTTGGATTTTTTATATATAATAAGTATCAACAATGATATCTGGTGAGAGTATTTTTTTCTAATTATAGACATTTAATTCATATTCAAAAAAATTTAGTACCTTTTTTATCTCATTCAATTATAGAGACATTTTTATCAAACCAATCCAGTCTATTTTCCCATACTAAATAAAAATTTTTTCCCCTGTCTATATATTATTACTTCTACAACAATACCATTCACCAAATGTTCATTTTATCCATACTCATTTAAAACATTGCCTCTGAATTCTTTTTTCCTGCTCAAATTGGTTTATTTTTATGTGTTTTTATTTATTGTTTGGTATGAAAAAATTAGATTACTCTGTGGTTGGACCCTTATTGAAATAGTAATAGTGTTTGTAGGATTATAAATAATAAATTTAAATTAATCCGTGTAATTGACCTAAGACTCTTAATGTCAAATTAATTAATTGGTATTGCATTATATTATAAATTTAATTCCACTTGAATATCATTCACCTAACCTCCAATAACATATCTTTTAACTTTTGTTAAAGTAGGGACATATGAATTGTTCACATGTGAGGTATAAAATTTTTTACTAATGGAATATCATTTTTTTATAAGAAACTTGAAAATGTGAATTGGAACCTAGATTGGATTATCCTAAAAAAATTAGATTTACTATATAAATATAAAAGAATGAAATTAATTTTTGATGATTCTAATTGATTAAATGTTGGGAAATTTTATATGGGTTGCATTTTTTACACTTTTGACAATCTATTTTTTGATTTAATTGTTACCTATATATTAAACTGTAGTTTATTTACATTATGTTTGATAGAAGATTATTTTGGTTTAAAATTTAAATATCTGGATTTTATTTATAAAAATATGGATTTATTGTAAATAATTGTCCAATGGTTTGATTCACTATGTGTTGATTTGTTAGGAAATAAATATTGTGTTAATGGAGTTTTCATACTTTGAAAAACTATTTTTTTATTATAGTATTTTCTGACTTTTGAATGATTTATTTTTTCATGATTTATTACAAACACACACACACATATATATTTAATAAAAATCTATTATTTGGGGGGATTTTATAATTATTATTTTGATGAATCATAATTTTTTCAATTAATTGTTGAATATTCAATTAATATATATAAATTTTGTTATTGTAATTTTTTCTCACATTGAAATTATTCTATTTTAATTCAATTTCAATTTGTTTTTTTAATTAAATATGTTATTGTCATGGGGTTATGAATTATAGTTAATTTTGTTTGTGGAATTTTTTTATATGATTCTACAGAAACATGATTGGTGGTCATGAAAACAATATTCCAATCAAGGCCAAGGGGGAAAAATTAAATTATGAAAGTTATCGCATGTGACAAAAATAAACTGGACTTGAAATGAAAATTGAACATGCCTGATTTTTTTAAAGTGACCATGACATTTAAGCAGCATATTAACAATATCTTTCCATTGTACTAACTATGATCTCCCCCATTTTCAAGTGATCATGCAGCCAAATATAGACCTACCATGACTCCTCCTCATGATCATTATAATGACTATGGGATATATTTATGGTAACATGGCCCCAAATATAACCCACTACGTATGTCCTCAGGGTAGTATAACCCTTAATGAAGAAAAAAACCCAGATATGATCCTCAGGTGAGGTATATGACTAGAAAGAACCTTTAGTATCTCTACCATGAGGATGATCTATAGAGAGGAATTGATGCGGCTCATGCCACAACTATTGAATATTATTCACCATATCATTCTTGGAATGCTCCTCCAACTTTTTTAGTTCTAGTGATCCAATATGAAGGGATAATATTTTTCAAACCATATTTGCGAACATACACAAAACTAATCTATATAACACATTTAACCAATGTGAATCTAAATATGGATATCACTTTAGAAGAAGCACTGTTGTCACTAAAGTAGATTTTCATATTCATCAAATAAAATTCATTATTTTACTCCTAATGATGGAATATTCCTACAGTTTCATAAATAACCCACACATATTCCCTTGAATAACTATGACATTATGAACACCACCACTAAATAAGGATGTAGACTCTAGAACAGATGTTACGGTTTGAGTCATATTTTACTGGGTGATGAAACCCAAACCATTTTTTAGCCTCTCTAAGCTCGAGGAGGTATGGGAGTATTCCATCATTTACCCAAAATATCGATCTCATATAGAATAATTGAATTTGAAATTTATGTATTTGTTATTCTTGAGATTGAAATGAAAACTAATTCACCATTCAATAAGGAGGAAATGAATGTACACTACCAAATAATCGGTGCTCAAGATACAAGAAAATATAACATTGATGGTACATAATCATTCTCAACAAAAAAACATTGAAGCTAGAGGGATTTTCAAATCATCATGAATGAGGTTGTCAATAATGATATAGATGATACGATGAATTTATTTTCAATTTGGATAAACCCAATATTTGAAAAATATAGCTATTGAATATGGAATCATATACTTTTACATGTTTATTTATTGCATGAATAATTGATGATGATGGAGAGGCCTCAAGGTAATGGGATGATGTTGGTCCAAGTAGAAATATGGCCCTTGTGGTATCATGTATTGAGATTCACTTCTTATTGAGAGTGAAATTTGGGATTGTATTGATCAAAGAGATTTAGATTTTAGTGATAGTCATTTATTTCAGAGGTAAAGACCCAGAAATTTCAAGGAATATGTTTTCATAAATTATTTGGAGTTTTATGAGTATACATTTATTAACGGCACCTGATTCCGAGGCCCGGTGTTCTCAGAATCATTTTTTGATGTTTTTTTCGGGTACGTTCAGGATATGTAAATGCAGGTTTTTCTATATTTTAATCTGTTTATTATAATTGAAATCTGAGGGCACTGATGAGCTCGCAGCACCAGTATTCTCTTAAGGAGATCATTATCGCAGTTGTATTTAATACGGGTTGAATTTTATATTTATGGGATTCGTAGAAAATTAAATAAAATTGTTTTTTGGTACAATTTTATTTAAGAGGTGGTTATTTCCTCCAAAGGGGAGATGGGGTGGGTCCCACACCCCACATAACCTCCCATGAGAGGATTTAGTTTGGTGGGCCCAAACAAACCCAAACCCTTTCACCTCTCCTCAATAATGGTGGAGCCTCTCGACCTCCCTCCTCTAATGAATGTGCCAGCTCTTGGGATTAAGTAATGCACTTAATTAATCTAGTTTTGAATTAATTACAAATGATTGGAATGTTTATATTATTTGGGAGCCTTTTATTTCATTTTCTTTGGAAAATATTATATTGGGGAGGCTCTGGAGAAATAGAATAATAGTGTTCATTCTCTCGATGAATAACATTGTTCATAAATGAATAATGCATAGAATTTCTCCAACGATACACCCTCTTTTGATGCACCCCGAAGTCAATGGAATAGATGTCCGTATTCCACGACGCCTGACCTCTGTGATGCTCATCTTATGTGGCTCGTTGATGTGCACCGTTCTTGAAATTCAGGTTGGGGGTTTGTATAATTTAAATTGAATAAATTATACATTAGATCTTGTTTTATGCAAGTGATTGTCTATGGATATTTGTTACTGCCTACCATGGAGTGCATGGTCCGAATTAACACGGACTGACGACCCTCCATTATTTCTTATTTTTATTTATGATGGGGTTGGTGTTGGAAGGGGACGGTGTTGGAATGGGTAGTGAAGACTGAAGGCGACGACGGAAATGGAAGCCGCGTGTTGGCCTGAAGAGGACCACAACACTGGGTGCCACGTGGAAGGGATACTACGGCCCACAATTGCGGGCCGCATAGCTGAAGAAGAACTGGCCAGCTTTAGCCGGCCGGGCTGGATGAAACGAGGCACATCTTGGCACTGAGCTATGGAGAACCACAACCCGCATTGGGGGGGATGCTTTAGCGGATGAACTAGACGGCTCGTCAGCCAGCCTGGCAGAAGGAGCCGCGATGCCCATGGGCGCGCATGTGGGGGATTTGTGGCCCGCAACCACATGCCACTCGTGCCGGGAAGACCAGCAGGCTTCAGCCGACTGGAAAGGAGGGTGGCGCCGCTCGGCACCACCATTTCAGAATACTGGGGGTCGCGCCCCCAATCCGCTCAGCTTTCTGGCCATGTCTGGCCGCGCCCCATCGGGCTGGGCTGATCCCTTAGCTGGGTCAGAGCCTCCAAGTCAGGATGGGCCAACCCGCCTGCCCACCGGGCTTGACGGGCTGGACCCATTTTTCTTAAATACGAATAACTTCTTCCCCATGTGTATGATTGATGCACCTTCTGCGGCACTAAGACCCTTATGATGAGGTGGTCCTTTTTCGATAATATTAGTGAGTTTTGGACATATTTGTAAAATGGTCGGGTTTGGAACATGCGTAATTCCAACAAGGCCGCTGGAACAAAATAGCCATTAACTCTCATACCGAGTGTCTGATTGATGCACAATCTATTGTATTGGGATTCTTTTGATGATACTGAACTTCTGAATACATCAAATATTGAATTCGTGACAATTGATGTACTAACTCCCTTTTGATTGAGGAGCGGACCCTCCAAATATTGAGTTTGCTGTGAGCAGGAACCCTAGAGCTGGCTGCGACTGCGTCGACTACTGTATTGGAATCCTCTGTGGGTTTGATAGATACGACCACCATACTGGAATCCTATGTGGGTTCGACAATGATGACTACTATTCTTGTATCCTATGTGTGTCTGGCAGTTTTACCTCTGTATTTGTATCCTGTGTGGGTCTGACAGAGTATCTGGTCTTGTATCTTGTGTGGGTCTGGCAGCATAGTTGGTCTTGAATCATGTGTGGGTCTCACCGCTTAGATGAATTAGTGACAATATATTATCATCTCTATTACTATACAATATATATATACCTGTGTGAGATGAGTCTTGTCTTTCAATCATTATCATCGATGTTACTGACTTCTTTCTTGTGTGGACTGGGTTGTGCTTGGGCTAGAGAGTTGGAGCTGAACTGATATTGATAACATAGGTACATGTATGTGAATATACCTAAGTACGATTTTTTTATACTTTGTGACAGTATCTTTCTTTTTTGGTTTATCCTTCGTGGATTCTGGGAGAGCTTCGGGGTCCACAATTAGTATCTTATACTAACCCCTCCACGGGCTATGCTCGTACTACGTAGTGTTGGATATAGACGATGGACATCACTGATCGAGGTAGATACTTGTAGTGTTGGACGGTACCCATAAGTGGACCACTTGGCAAGACATATATGGTGAAAAGGGACGAACCTGAGGTGCAGAGGAGGCCATCTGTACCCATCATTCAGGTGGGGTTCTTGGAGGATGACTCAGTAGTTTCTATTTTACTTTACTATAGTTGTACTTGCTTTTCAACATTACTTGCTTTTAAGTTGTATTGTACTTATGTTGTGCTTGTATTTTCGGCCCCTTTCTCTTTCAGCACTTACTTTTGTATACAATATTACTTATATCATACTTCAGTTGTGTACTTTGTTATGTTTTTTTACTTACTTAAAGAAAATTCCTTCCTAGCATAGGGATTTACGCCTTTGGTGCTAGTCACCTGCCCTTGGCCTATAGAAGATGAACTTGGGGTAATCACGGCATGGGCCCCGAGGAAGGGTCATGACAAATTGGTATCATTGGAGTTGATTCGAACGTAGAACTCAAGACTCTGATCATTTTTTTCTATGAAGAAATATTTTTAAGTGTATTTAGTGTGGTTTTGAGTTCAGGGAGTCCAGTGTTGGTGCAGCGGCCAACGTATCCATAAACTAGGACACTCACCTCTAATTTCTGACTCGGTGCATGAAAACACTAATTTCATGTGTGAATCAAAAATTTTATTTGTGATTACTTTCAGTTAGCTCACCAGGTATATAGTTTTGACTATGGCGCACCAGTTTGATTTTAGGATGACCCCACGAAGACAACCATATTGGCTTTTGACTTACGTAAGAGATGGTATCTCACCAAGCAACGAGGCCTCGATGCAGGGCCCTATCATAACAGCGGTACAAGTGGCACCTCTACCAGCTGGGCAACTAATACCACCCGCCCTAGCTGTAGAGAGTGTACACCGCCTGAGTGCTTTGCATTAGTTTCAACAACAGAGGCCTCCTAAGTTCCACAGAGACATAGACCCACATGCAGCTGAGGATATGCTGGAGGCTATCGTCAGAGTTTTTAGATTGGTAGGGACACTAGCCGACCATATGGTGATCCTATATGTGAGTCTCTTGTAGGTAGTAGATGGTAGATGGTGGAGCCTGATGCTCCAGGTGCATGACAAGTAATATTTACTATGTATGATCTTCAAGAGTCTCTTCTGCTCGGAGTTTGTTCCTACCACATTTCGTATGGTGTGGATTTGGGAGTTACTACATCTCTATTTGGGAAGCATGACAGTATCTAAGTACTCAAAGAGGTTTAATGACCTCTCACGCTACTCCATGGATATAGTTTAAGACCCATTCTTCAGGGCCCTGACCTTCGAGCAGAGACTCAGGCATGAGATCAGGGGTTCGATGATTCCCCTAAGCATCTCGACGCAGGAGGGGGTGCTGGAGCGAGACCTTGTCATGGAGAGTTTTCTCACTAAGCAGTCACTAGTTGTGAGACCCACAATAGGGTGACACGAAGTGGAGTCTTCTGAAGCCGACAGTAGACAGATGTCACAGGGGTCAAATAAGATCAAGACATCGGGTGGGAGAACATAGGATACTGGTTCGGTTGTGCGGGGAAAATGAAACAGATCATGTCTTATGAGGAGCAGGCAGTGCTATGCATGGGGTGGGCTGGGCCACATGGCTCATTACTGCCCGAACCACCGTGTAGATGAGTAGTAGACGTTATAGGTACCTCCCAGTTAGAGGTAGAGGTTCAATCGTGGTGGTATGCTGGGAGCAGGGGGATGAGGCAGAAGAGCTGGCTGAGCAGCAGGTGGTGGACGATGTTACGAGGCTCTACCACCACCACCACATGGAGGTCCAACCCCGACCACAAGGAATTGGTAGAAGAGGCAGTCTTTTCTCTAGGTAGTCGAGTCCTACAACCATGAAACACCTAAAAAGATTCGAGTTACTATCTCTGTCTACTGAACCCTTGTTGTAGTACTTGTAAACATAGGTGCGAGTAACTCTTTTATTGTCACTGCCCTTGTTCAGAGCTTTGAGATTCTGACAGTGTCGTTAGCTCGATTCTTACATCTAGAGACTTTTATGGGAGAAGACTCGATGATTACACACTGGTGATGGCAGTGTGATCTTACTCTAGGAGGCCAGAGCATCGACTGGGATCTTCTTGTTGCGGCGTCGACGCCTTACGACGTCATCATGGGTATAGACTGGTTATCTATAGTCCATGCTCAGATCAACTATATTAGGGGAAAAGTGCAGTGTGTATGCATGGATGGGACAAGGTTCACCTTCACCGGTGAGAACGGTGACTTTTCAGTGTAGGATGGACTTACCTAGAAGAGAGTACAACCGATCACACATCAGTTGGCTAGTCTCATCCTCGGAGCAGATGATGTGCGAAGTTAGAGTTTTCCTATTGTGGTGGAGCAGTATGCATACATTTTTCCTGATGATGTTCCTGGACTACCTCCTCACAGAGAGGTAGACTTTTACATACACATGTACCCCAGGACATTAGCGATATCTACTCTAGCATATCAGATGGCTTCTGCTGAGAATCTAGAGCTACGGGTACAACTAGAGGACTTGTAGGGGAAGGGATTTATCCGACCCAGTGTTTCACCCTGGGCATATCCGATTTTGTTCACTAAGAAGGAGGATGGGAGCTCAAAAATGTGTGTCGACTACTGTATCCTACATCAGTTGACCATGAATAACAATTACCCACTTACAAGGATTGACAACCTCTTTGAATTGCTCAAGAGAGTACGATGGTTCTCGAATATAGACCTCAGGTCTGGCTATCACCAGCTAAAAGTTCGAGATGAGGATGTGTAGAAGGCGGACTTCAGGTGTCGGTATGGCCACTATGAGTTCTTGGTTATGACCTTTGGTGTAACCAACGCTCCAGTAGTGTTCATGAGTCTCATGAACATGATCTTCTAGCCTTACCTCGATTGATTTGTCATAGTATTCATCAACAACTTACTGATTTACTCGACTACTGAGGGGGAGCAAGCCTACCATTTGTAGGTAGTACTGGACACAGTCCGAGAGCACCAGATTTATGATAAGCACATGAAGTGCCAGTTCTGGATTCGAGAGGTTCACGTTTTGGGACATGTCATCACAGAGGTTGGGGTAGTAGTGGATCCAGCGATGATTGGGGCAGTGCTTTCTTAGGAGCCACCTAGGAGTGTGATAAAGGTACGGAGTTTCCTAGGTCTAGCTGGGTACTATCGAAGATTTGATTTAGACTTCTCCAGAGTTGCTGCACCACTTTCATCTTTGACAAAGAATGGGAAACCCTTCATGTCGTCTGATACATGCCATCATATCATTCAGAATCCTAGGCATATGTTGATAAGTGCACCCATCATTAGGATACTGGAGGAGTGAATTTGGTATGTAGTTTACTGCGACACATCAGGGACTAGTCTCGGGTGTGTCCTGATGCAGGAGTTAGTTGGGATCGTGTATGGATAGTAGTAGTTGATAAAACATGAGCAGAACTATGCTACGCATGACCTTGAGTTAGCAGCAGTAGTCTTTTCCTGGAAGATGTGGAAGCACTATTTGATGGGTGAGCGCTTTACAGTATATTTTAACCACCAGAGTGTCAGGTACATCTTCTATAAGAAGGACTTAAACCTGAGACAACGGCGATGGATCGTGTTCCTCCAAGACTATGACTTCGAGATAGTCTATACTCTTAGGAAAGGGAACGTTGTAGCACATGCTCTCAGCAGGAGATCGGGGATTCAGCTGTTAGGAGAGGCGACGGAGCAGCTAGCTGCATTGCAGATATCCTTCATGGATAGAGAAGAAGCATCCTTTATATAGTCCATCACAGTCACTCCTCCACAACTTATATGAGTTAGAGAGGCGCAGCGTGGGGACATTGACTGTGAGGCGCAACGTGCTCATATATCCTCAGGGCAGGCAACTGATGGGTTTTCTAAATGTGGAGAGCATGTCATCTTTTTTAAAGGATGTACCATGGTACCAATTTCACTATATGAGGAGGTGCTGAGGGAATTTCACACTTCCCCTCTAGTGGTACATCTAGTTGCGGAAAAGATGTATTAGGACCTCAGATGACAACACTGGTGGGTAGGTATGAAGGAGGATGTAGCAGAGTTCATTTCATGATGGCTCAATTTTCAGCAAATGAATGTGGAGCACCAGGTACCAGTAGGCTTGGTACAACCCTTAGAGGTCACAATGTGGATGTGGGAGAGAATATACATGGATTTTGTGACGGAGCATCCACATACATCTAGAGGACATGACTCTATCTGGGTTATCGTAGAATGACTAACCAAGTCGGCCAACCTCCTACCGAACAAAGAGCATAGCTCGGTGGAGATCTTGGTATGCCTCTACATTAAGGAGATTGTATGACTTCATGGTGTGCCATCGACTATCATCTCCGATCGAGATGATCATTTCACTTCCCAGATATGGAAGGGGTTACAACAGGATTTTATGACGCAACTACGTTTTGGCACCACCTTCCATCCTCATATAGATGATCAGACTATGAGGACCATTTAGACTCTCGAGTACATGATCTGTGCATTTTTCCTCGACTTTGATCGGAACTGGGAGGAATAATTACGCTTGGTGGAGTTATCATACAACAATATTTACCACTTCACCATCGGGATGGTACCATATGAGGCACTGTACGACCATCCCTGCAGATCACCACTGTGATGGACAGACCCAGGGGAGTCCTCACTTATATGACCAAAGACGGTTCAAGCTACGATGAAGAGGGTGCGGATCATCCAGGAGTGGATGAAGACTGCACAGAGTAGACAGAAGTCCAATGCTGATAGGAGACGGAGACTACTAGAGTTTGAGGATGTTGACTGCATCTTCCTACGGGTCTCACATCGACGAGGTCTACGTAGATTTGGTCAGGGCGACAAGTTATCTCAATTTTTCATCAGACCATTTTAGGCCCTCAATAGGGTAGGTGAGGTGGCTTACCACCTAGACCATCCTCCTCAGTTGAACCGGGTGCATGACATCTTTTAGGTGTCTTAGCTGAGGAGATATGTGCATAACTCATCACACATCAACGACCATGGGGAGATGGACATCGATGATGGGGCTACATTCACAGAGGTCCTGGTAGAGATCGAGGATCGACATGAGTGTGTATTACAAGGATGGTTGATTCCTCTGGTGCCCATTCACTGGCAGCTTGAGAACCTCCAGGAGAGCACATAGGAGAAGGAGGGTCAGATGCATGCTCAGTACCCCCATTTGTTTTCATAGTGTATGTTTTAGCTTTATGGGGACTTAAAGCCTTGAGGTGGGGGTAATTTATAGACCCAGAAACTTCAAGGGAATTTTTTTCATAAATTCTATGAAATTTTATGAGTACGCAGTCTCTAACGGAACCTAATTCTGAGGCCCGTGGTGCCCGAAAACTTTTTCTGATGTTTTTTTCGGGTACATTCAGTAAACATACGTGAAGGTTATTCTATCATTTAAACCAGTGCTCGGAATTAAAATCTTAGGGCAAAAATGAACTCGCAGTACTAGTATTCTCTTAAGGAGACCTTTACCATAGTTTTGTTTTATGCGTGTTGAATGTTATATTTTGGGGATTCTTAGAAAATTAAATAAAATTGAAGTTTTGTACAGTTTTACTTAAGAGGTGGTTATTTCGTCCAAAATGGAGTTGGGATGGGGCACACACCCCACATAACCTCCCATGAGAGGATTTAGTGTGGTGGGGCCCATACAAACCCAAACCCTTTCACCTCCCCTCATTAATGGTGGAGCCTCTCCACCTCACTCCTCTAATGAATGCCCAACTCTTTAGATTAATTAACAGCACATAATTAATATAGTTTTGAATTAATTAGAAATGCTTGGAAAGTATATATTATTGGGAACCTTTTATTTCATTTTCATTGGAAAATATTATATTGGGGAGGCTCTTGAGAAATAGATGTATAAAGTTCATTCTCTTGACGAAGAACACCATTCTTCAACGAACAACATCTCTGACGAAGAATGCGAAAAACATCTCCAATGAGGAACCCTCTTCGGATGCACCCCAGAGTCAATTGATTCATCGTCTGTATTTTATGATGACAGACCTCTATGAAACTCTTCTTCCATGGCTCGTTGACATGAACCATTCTTGAAATCGAGGTAGGGGGTTTGTATAATTTAAATTGATTAAATTATACCTTCTTTCTTGGTGAATGGAAGTTGTCGTCAATGGCCATTTGTTACCACCTAAGCGGAGGGCGCATGCCGAATGAACACCACCTGATGACCCTCTATTGTATCTTGTATTTATTTGTGATAGAGATAGTGTGGGAATAGGTGATTATGATAGAAGGCCACAGCGGCATCGTCGGTCGTGTGCCGGCCCGAAGAGGACAGCGGAACCTGGTGCCACATGGAAGGGAGACCGCCGCTCGCAACCACGGGCCACACGGGTGAAGAAGAACCGACCGACTTTAGCAAGCTAAGATGGAAGAACTGTGGTGCCTCTCGACGCCACGCTGCAGAGAACCGCGACCCGTGCTAGGTGGGCCACGTCGGCGGACGAATGGGCCAGCTTGTCGGCCGGTCAAGTGGAAGGATCTGTAGTCCCCAACAGGGCTGCGGGCGGAGGATCTGCGACCCACAACTATGGGCCGCTCATGTCGGGAAGACCAGCCTGCTTCGGCCAGCCAGACAGGAGGGAGGCGCCACTCAGTGGAGCTATTTCAGAAAACTGAGGGCCGCACCCCCATCCCGCTCAGCCAGCCGTGGGTCGGGCCGAGCCCGGCCGGCCCAGACCCGCTGAGTTAGGACGGGCCGACCCGCCAACCCATCAGGCTTGACGGGCTGAGCCCATTTCCCTTAAATGCGAATAACTTCTTGACCGAGCATCTGATCCAGGCGCCATCTACAAAACTGGGAACCTTATGATGACGCGGTCTATTTTTGACACTATATGTTTGTTTTGGATATCTTTGGAAAATGACCATTTTTGGAATGAGCGAAATTCCAACCTGGCTCTTGGAACAGAGAAGCCAATAACGCTTAGACCGGGCATCCAATTGACGCACTGTCTATTGCGTTGGGTTACATATGATGAGACAAAACAAATGGACACATTCACTCTATACTTCATGATAGTTTATGTATCTAACCCCCTTAGCTCTAGGAGCGGACCCTCCAAAAATCGAGCATGCTGTGTGCGGGAACCCTAGAGATGGTTGCGGCTGCATGGACTACTGTACTGGAATCCTTCGAGGGTTTGACAACGAAGAATACCATACTATAATCCTCCATGGGTTCGATGGAGATGACTACAGTTCTTGTATCCTATGTGGGTCTGGCAGTTTGACCTCTATAATTGTAACTTTTGTTGGTCTGACAGAGTAGTTGTTCTTGTATCCGGTGTGGATCCGACAACTTAGCTGGTCTTGTATCCTATGTGGGTCCGACTGCTTAGATGAATCTCTGACTACATCTGATCATCTATATTTCTATAATAATGATGTATACCTATGTGATCTGAGTCGTGACTTTCAATCATTATCATCGATGTGATTGACTTCTTTCCTGTGTGGACTGGGTTGTTCTTGGGCTCGAGAGTTGGAGCTGAACTGAGATTGATAACATATGTATATGTATGGGATATACCTATGTAGGGTTTGTTGATTCATCGTGGTTGTGTCTTTCTTATGCGGTTTATCCTTCGTGGATTCTAGGAGACCTTTAGGGTGTCGGGGTATCTATTGAGTATCGTATACTCACCCCTGAATGGGATATGCCCACACTACATTATGTTGGATGAAGATGATAGAAAAAATTGATCGAGGTAGAGGCTTATAGAGTTGGATGGTACCCGGAGGTGGACAACTTGGAGAAGGGTACATGGAGGAGATGGACAGACCTGAGGTGCAGAGGAGGCCATCTGTACCCATCCCTCAGGTGGGGTTCCAAAAGGATGACTCAGTAGATGTTGTTTTACATTACTGTAGTTGTACTAGATTTTCAGTTGTACAAGTTTATTATTTGTACTATACATACTATTGGGCTTGTATTTATGGTCCATTTTCCATTTAGCACATAGTTTTGTATATAATATTACTTAGTGCATACTTCAGTTACGTACTATGTTGTGTTTTTTTACATTCTTAAATCAATTACTTCCCTGCTTAGGGATTTACGCCATTGGTACTAGTTGCCATCCCCTGGCCTATGGAAGGTGGGCTTGGGGTAGTCCTGGCATAGACCCTGAGGATGGGTTGTGACATCATAAGTTATAGAAATATAAAGGTAGAACAATAAATCCTATGTCAAAAAGAGTTGGTTTATTCACACCAAGATTATTGAGATATATTACTAGGATTTCATGTTCATTACTACTAATTTACTTTGTTATAATGTTTCTCAACTCATATATATAGAGATTTGTCTTGAATTATTTATAATATCAATGTTTCTGCTAAAAATATGTGGTTCTATGATGGTATATAGAACTGAATTAGTACATAAAATAAATAACCAGTTCATTATTTCTTCACGTGATTATAATGTGCTATGATGAAATGTGCAGTGAAACTGTTAGGTGAATATTTATTTTGTGGTAAGACTTGTTGATACAATTTACTGTTTCCACTATTTTGTGTAGTGAAAAGAGATGATGAGTAGGACAAGATAAGTTATATTTTAGAATTTAGAATACTAATGTGGAACAGAATGCAATGAAGAGGATTATGATAGTCAAGGAACAATATCAAATGGGTTGAAACTAACTACGATTCTAGTTAATTTTGAGTGAGTTAGGAATCATTGATCATGATGGATTAAGGAATTCCATTTTTATGAAATGATTATAGGTGGATTATTATTAAGTAAAAAATAACTAAAAAACATTATTTAAGGATTTAAAAAATATTTTCTTGTAATAAAGGAATCCAAACCATGGTGAAGGACTAAATTTTTGTTCCAGAAGTGTTAGTATTGAAAGACATGATAAAATATGAATTCTAATTTTTCCATATCAAATGAAAAAACTGAAATACAGTTTATTTTTGGAGTCCTAATATAATCAATATTAAATGTAAAATGAAAAAGGAAACATGAGCATTAGAGGTGAAATTTTTGATTATGGAATATGTTATATGTTCTTATAAGGGACACTGGGCAGAAGCCAAAAGTTCTTTTTGTTAATATAGTTTTAATCAAGTCACCCGAGGAAGAAGATATATAGAGACACCCTTTAGATATGGGGGGAATTGAAGCATGATAAATCGTATTCTCAATGATTCTTTCATGATGATTTTATAAATGGAATGAATTAATGATGAAGATTATAATGGATTATACCTATAATTAATGTTAAATTAGGAAGATATCTATGGGAATTATTAGAAGGCACAAAGTATTCCCATAGAGAATTAGCAGATAACCATTCATCATCTTCCATAATACAAAACATCAAACTCCCTCCCTAATCATATCACCATTCAATTTTCTATAATAATTGATCATTCATATGACACATGAATGAGAGTGTAGGTTGATCAGTGGATGGAGAATACACATGAGGTTGTGCACATTGAGTTTGAGATGTATAAAGTGACTTATCACACAATAGAATCATATTTATATATTATTTATTTAATTTAGAAATTTTGTGAGATGATTTTATCATTCATTTTATAATTTTTATAGAATTATTATAAAATTTGTTTAGGGGGTTGGATTTAATTGATTTAATTTATTAATTATTTTTCCACTCATTCAACAAGAATGATCATTAATGGAATAATGTCATTCATATGGGGATTTAATTTTCTATTACTTGTGATTAAATTTTCAATTCAACTCATGTACTGAGAGGAGAAAGGTAGGGTATATTTTACCTTATTGACCAAAAATAAATCAGTAATATGGAAAAGGTTATTAGATGAACATATCCAAGAATAAGAATAATCATATTTGGTACCCATAGAGATAATATTTCACATGACAGATCTATATAAAGGTTGTTTTTATAATAATATTAATACATTTCATTCCACTACACAAAAAATCATCACCTCTACGGTTTTACCTATTAATGAGTAGTGAAATTTCTATCAAATCCATCCTGACCAATTTCACTAAGAAAATTATTTGTTTGGGTTCCCTCTCTATCAATTGTAATTTTCACCATTGTACCTTTGAGATCAATTTTTTATTCCTTCCACCTTCAAAAGATTACCTCCCATGATTTTTTATTATGTTATTTTTATTTTCTTTAAGCATTTTTATTTTTTGTTCTGGTCCAAAAAACATCACCTTCTCTGTGGTTTGAACCATCTTACCATAGTACTAGTGTATGTAATATTATAAATATATAATTTTAACATATCATAGTTAACAAATTATAGATCACTATTGTATTTAGAAATGTTACATTTGGATACAATGCTCATGGTTATGAAACTTAAATTTATTATGTATCTTTATGTGCTGAGAATTTAATTTATATTATTGTGTATATTCTTGTGAAAAATCACATCCTTATTGATATATGAAAATTAAGTGTTAAGGATTGCTCTATAACATTGGGAATGAAATATGTACCATCAATCGTTCAGAAGGTATTCAAATTTTATCTACTAATAGGTATGTTAATGTTTATTATTAACCAAAAGTGCCTTACATTACAAAATAGTCCTTAACTTTATATGATTAAGAATATGGCAAGCCTTTGGAATATAAATTTAGGAAAACCACTTTTTTAGATCATAAAAAAATTAATAAGAGATACATACAAACAATATTTTAGAACAAATGTTTATCTATATAGATTTTGTGACCATTAATAATATGCTAAGATATATAGGTATATAATTAGACCTAGTGGGGATTTCTGAACTTCAGTAATTTAAATTATCCTGAAATGGGACCTTTGGAGACCGAAAAAAATTAGAATATATTAGTGAAATAGTATTTTTATATCTTAGTGAATGATTACACAATATATACAGATGGTTTATTTTATTTCTCCTAAATAGATAGCACTTCCATTTCTAAAAACATTGTTTCACTAGTTAATAT
Source organism: Viscum album (assembly GCA_963277665.1). NCBI lineage: Eukaryota > Viridiplantae > Streptophyta > Magnoliopsida > Santalales > Viscaceae > Viscum > Viscum album. The sequence continues at coordinate 1,401,744,450 of OY728164.1, read as the reverse complement.
TGAGAAAAACAATCTCATTATAATTATCCAAAGTAATCATGGAGGAATTTTTGTGAATTATTATTTTTTTGTATTATTTAATTAAAAAATACATTACAAATGATTATCTATCACCATGAACTCCATAAAAAAATGGGTTAGTAGAAAGGATAAATAGAAAACAATGAAATTATTTGGTATATATTTTCGTGAATATTATGTTGTTAGGAATTCATAGAATAAATTAATTTGTTTTTTATTAAATAATAAATATATTATTACATGCTCAATTTAAAATAAAAATTATTATAATTTAGGTAATGGATGGAATAAATAATATTCATGCTTAATATTTATTAGATACAAGGTATTTTTTTTATTTGTAAAGATAATTTATAAAATATTTATCTAAATGAGGTTTTTTTTTCTTGTTTAATACATCATATGTATGGCTTATAAAGATATCAACATATGAACACATAACATTGAAAAATTTGTTGATTTTTATTTTGATTAATCCAATATATACATGAGTATAAAATAGTTGAATTATGGGAATAATGTATATTTCTGTTTTTGAGATCTCCATTATTTATTCCAAGTAGTTGAACCAGATACATTGATTAGTCTCTTTTTAGAAGGAAAATTAAGTTAATGCAATAATCCAAAATATAAGGAACAACCTTCCTTTTTCCATATAATTTAGCTGATCCTATGGAATAAACCAACTGTCCATATCCTTGGTGATTCTGATCAACCATTCAGGACCATAAAATCCTTACAAAATGAATTTGAGAATCTCATATTGTTTTAAAAAATTGAACCCAAAATAGATATTGATTACTTGGGTGATATGAATTTTAAAATTTCATTTCAAAAATAGAATAATAAATTTGAATAAATAATTTTATCAATTTGATTGATCACCCAAAATATCTCTTAGTAATTGGAGTGAAATGATTATTTTGAAATAATTTTGATGAAAATGGAACCATTTTCAGTCATACATCTATGCTTATTGATAATGGATATTATATAGAAGGGAACACTAGCATTGAAAAAGAACACCTTCAATTTATAGTCTCAAAAGTATTAATATTATATTATCTTTCATAGATTATCTTAATTTTACTCCATTTTAGATGGATATAATATATGAAGCATATATATCATACCCCAACTATTCTATTATTCTTTTCACATCTTCTTAATTTTTTTGTGATCAAATGGAAATTTCTAAATGGTTGTATATGTTATAGTTTTATATGGTATAATAGGTTTATCATGCACCTGGATGAAATGAGAGTTGTTCTTATACTAGAAGAAGTTATCATTTGATGTCGAGGCAGTGAATACTTTGAGAATTTTCATTAATTCTTTTATACCATTAATGAATATATGATATATAACTAAGATAATACTAATTTTTAATGGTATTTATTCATCACTACATTATTCCTACTCTATTTTAGTCCGTTTTAAAATGTTATTCATTCAAAATGCTAAATTCTATTCTAATACTATTAACATAATGTGATTATTATTGATCTCATTCATTAAAAATCAAAAATAATACTTTGAATCATAATATAGTATTCCTTAATAATTTTACTCATAATTAATAAAAATTAATTAAAGGGTAATATTTTTTATATAATCCTCTTACTGGGAATTTTTATATATAAGAACTCATTTACATTTTTTTGGAAAGCATGTGTTCTTCCAATGTGATAAATATTTTGTAGTATATGATCAGGTATAAAATTTAATTCAATCACTTGAATGTGTTTTGGAAAATATATATGATTATAGGGACCAAATATATATATATATATATATATATATATATATATATATCACTAAAATCCATTTGGTATTGTTTCATCAATGAAGTTATAATGTATGAAAAGTATCTGTAATATCGAGGAATATGTGGTAACCATTTCATATGAGCAATTATGGTACTCTATAATTAAATAGTGGTTGTTTTATAGGAGGAATCTAAACGAAATTATTTTCAATATCTTTTTATTATTTATTACTCGTATTTCATGATATTTGATGACCATTCCCATGTTTTATGATTATACCATTCAATAAACCATGATTTATTAAGGAATCATTCTCGATAGAAGACCATGTTGTTAGAATACAATTTCCGAAATTTTTCCAACCATTCTATTTAAATGTAAAACCTAAAATAATATGAAAATATGATAAATGAAATTTAATTTATAAAACATAGATATATATAAAACATGGTTAAATAAGTGTTATATTATTTTATCATGTGTTATTGTATTGGTTCTCAAATGAAAAAAACATATGATTAAATGGTCTTAAGAATATAATAATTGTTAAGGTAATGAATGAATGATATAAAATTATTAAATGAGGTTAAAAATTGAGAGTTTTTGCATGACCTGTCTTATAAAACCCCCTATTGATCCTATTTTTAGGTTGAGTGTGCCACCGTAATCATATCATTAAATACACATGTGTATGCTCTAAACACTAAGAATGTATACCATATACTTAATAAAATTATGATCTTCAAAAAAACAAATATCACCAACGAAACTAAATACGAATAATAATATAATGATAACAGAATGGGACTACTAAACTGTTGTATAATATGCAAGCATAGAACACTAAATAAATATAAAAAATCCAAATTAGAAAGAAAAAATTTAAACAAAGAACATTAAAAAAATTAATAGAGTTTGGAAAGCATATGAAAATTCAGAAAAAATACACTTGGAAATTAATCTAGGTATGATTTATAATAGATATAATCACTACTATGAACCACTAAGTACCACCTTGTATAGATACACAAACTCCATATAGATTGATGAAACATAATCTATATCCATATATTCAATTTAAAATATTAATTTATCTAGTTAATAATTTTTATAAAGATGGGTAAGTTTGATAAATTTTAAACATTAACATGAATCTTTTAGGGATATTTGTTATCATAATATGAGACATATAATAGTCTTAAGATGAGTTTTACATACTTATTTTATATTTGTTCAGTATTTGTTTCATCATTTTTAGGTAATATCTAATGTTTTATTAAATGTGAAATGAATTGTATACATTATAAGTATATATATACATGTGTGGATGGATATATATGTGTTTAATTATATATGAATGAGGGTGATTAATATTAAATGATATTATTTTCTATATAAATGTGGTATCTTATAGAAATGATGATGATAATGGTAATGATGATGATAATTATGGTTAGGTTCAATTTGAGAATGGTGGAAACCCCATTATATTTTACATTGGTGTGTGATCAGGGAGTTCTCCGACCTATTACTACATCAATCCATCTCCTAAACATATTCCTAGAAAAAGGATCATGTTTTGGGAAAAGTTACAATTTCCCTCCTCTCACATCTCCTTATATCTCATATCCTTATCATCATTTATATTCATAAATATTTATTTCATTCAAATTTCGGTTTCTATTTGTTGGTTTTATATATGGTATGTAAAAATAATAATTTTGTGTAAGGTTTTTCTCCAAGTATGAATCAGATGGTCGATTTTAACAATAGAAAAATGACTTGGAGTTGATGAATAATAAATGTGATTTTTATGAATAGGTCAACATATTATCCACGTGATATAGAATATATATTTTAGTGTAAAATATGATATTTAAATCTTCTGGTTTATTATCTATCAAATTATAGTTTTATTATTTATTTATTGAGGTTTTTTGGATAAATTATCTCATAATTTAGGGGTTCTTATATCTCCCATATAAATTGATTAATCATTTTTTATTTTTTTAAATCCACATACAAAAAATATAAATTATACGTAAACACTGGTTACTGATTTGGTGATCCTTTGATTTATTTTTCTGGTTTGATTCTATCTGTGTTATATGTATTTCATAAAAATCATATACTCCACTTTATTGAAAATAAAATTCCACATAGTGTTTAGTAAAATAAGAACAATATTTTGGTTAATAATTAAATATATATGAATTCATTGATTTATTTTTTGGATTTATAATTAATTTAAAATGTCGTTTCATATTGTTATTTTAAAAATAAAATGTTTTTTATAATTACAAATTGTATTTCATCTAGTGTGAAGTTATTGTCTCAATAACAACCACTTTTATTCTATGTTGTATCATGGATAAATATTGAATTTTTTTCAATGGGGATATTTTCTTGAATTATTATAATTTTAGTAAATAATTCGATTAATATTGTGCTTTTTGGGAAAAAATGATTACTTAAGACAGTCCCTATGATAGTCTACAATGATTTATTTTGTTATAATCCTATATAAATTATATTTTAATGATAATGATTTGATATTGGACAATACCATGAAGGTAATTACGAAGGACATTTAACTCAAGCAGAAAAAATATTCTAGGACATGGTGCTACCCGAAGAATATCACCATGTAGACATGGTGATCCAATAAGATTAAATGTATAACTATAATCCAAGTATATAGTTCTCAAACTACAGTTCCTGGTATTACTTTTCTTATAACCATGGTTAAACATCGATACTTCCATGGCATTGTTTTCATTTTAAACTATAATATTTTTATTTAATTAATAATATACATGTATATTTTTCGTCACTAATTTATATGACTAGTAATATAACTTTTAATAATATGATGAAATAGTTAAAAGGATTATTTTCCTGTTACTTATATTTCTTGAATAATAGTTTTTTTTAATAACTGTATTCTAAACAAGAATGATTGGATTACCATTTTATGAATTTCTAAATAGAATCCCTATGGGATGTTATTACTTTGTGAGTGTATGCTCACAACCGATATATGCACATTGTTTTATATAAAATGTTATATTGTTATTTTGATTTTTGGAATCGTTGGATTCATTTATTATTTGATCATTGCAGAAAATATTTTCCAATAATGTTCTAGGATATAGGTTGATGGTAGTCGGTTGAGGAAATAGTCCATTTTGGACTTGATTATTTTCTTTGATGTTCCTCATTGTATAATTTTTTTGTAATATGTAATTTATTTTATTCAAGTTAAATTACCTTGGATGCATTGTGTTATTAAATATATAGATCCTTTATCTATGAAATCCCAATTAATGGATTCGTTATGTTCTAGGAAAATCATTCTCTAATCGTGCAACATATTCATTTATCACTTTTAAATAACATAGATTTAATAAGGGGACTGTTCATGTGGTTATAAAATAAACAACCTTTAGACATATAAATTTCATGTCATTTATATAAGCACAAAACATTTTGAAATGATTTCCCATTTTGGTGTGAGTGTAAAAATAATTTTCAATATTTGTTTATAAGAAAAAATGGCGAAAATAAGACATGTCATGTCAAAAATAATGTTAGATATGAGATTAGAGGAATACCTTATATTATTTAATGATTTAGAATACCAATGTCATAAATAAGTTCTATGTCATTATCTCTACATTATGCTTCATTTCAACTTAAATTAAGAATTATTTATATGTTGTATGGCCCATAGAACCTAAACTATCTAGTTCATACAAATTCTTGATCATCTCCCCAAAATAACAATGGAGCAGCCTCATCTTAGTGATATGTGTAATCAGTTGAGGTCATACCTATTCCTTAAAGAGTAGCAACCCCACATCAACTAAAATAAGCTTTCCTTGACTGGGTTACCTACTCTATGGATGAAGGACCCCTTCCCCATTAAACAGAGCATGTTATTTACAATATGTGTCTAATTTGGGACCAATTCCTTATGATGATCAAGGTGGTATCAACCATGTGACTATAAATCCTGAAATTGACAAAAAATGGATTAACGATGGAATAAAAAATCCACTAACTATATAGAGGACATTAACCATGTCTCCTGAAGATCTCTTTAGTTTTATTGGTTATATTTCAACTATGAACACCAATGTCCAAATCCATCATTGTCTTTATGGAGATATGAATACCAATCTAAACAAGAAACCTCATAAATGATCTCTAATAATGATTACAAACCTACTATAAAAATTAATTTGAATTAATTTCTCATATTGTATTATTTTAATTTATTAATTTATATGGTAATTTATAATAAAAAATAAATTGAAAATTAAATTATATATACATTATTTCACATGGTTTGAAGCACTCATGTAATTGTTGTGTGTGAAATTTTATTCATCTAAAAATATTGGGTTAGACTAAATGATGTGTTCTTTTAGCATACCAAATTTGTTTATAAATTTTTATTCAAAAAATCAATTCATCAAACAATTAGTTGTTTTTACATAACCCACTATTATTTTATGATATATTTATCTTTACATAATCGGAATTTATTCTTTATCTTATGATACATGCAACTCTGAGTCTAAATGAACTATAATATAGTATGGATTTATAACCTACCTTTGAAATTGGTTTAGTGTATGTGAATAAATATATTTTTAAAAAATATGTATAATTATTTTATTGAAATCATTTATATTTAAAAATTAGAATGAAATATTTATTATTCAATTTTTTAAATACATTTTTTTTCATACAAAAGTTTTTTAATGATTTTTGTGAGAACATTTTATAATAATTTTTAACCAATTTTACAATATTTATTTAAATAAATTTCATTTTTATAATAAATTATTGTTTAAATCTATGTTAGAGTAATTTTTTTATAATTTTATAAAATATTTTATTTTCCTATGAATATTGGAAAATACTCATCTTTATATAAAAAATATTTTTTCATTTCAATCATTTAAAAATTATAAATTTTCTCAAAAAATATTTTAAATGTATAATTAATATATTTACATTATTAATTATACAATTATTTTCATTATAATTAATTTTAGTTTTTATTTTAGTATAAAATTATTATATACATAAGAAAATATTTTTCTAGAAATAAACATTTCATCACAATTTGAATGTTCAATATTAAAATAAATTTTTTCCCTTCAATAAACTAATTATCATAAAACAAATTCTATATTTTAAATTATAATTTATATGTTCTTTAATGTGGTCCCTTTCATTTATGCTAATATTGAATAGTAAAAAAATAAAAAATTTATGTTTTCAGTTAAGGTTATAATTATTTTATCAGGTTTAAACCATGAGATAAGGGTATGGTTTCCAACTAAAAATGTCAAACTCCTATTTTTAGCCTCATTTGGACCTCATAATATCTAAAAATAGAATATAGGTCCATTTAGCTAAATATTTTGTGAGTGTGTTCTAATTATATTTTTATAATATAATAAATTCCCAGTGTATCCTCTCCCCCACAAATAAGAGGACACACCTAAAATTGATTTACACTACATTAGGGCATATAGATTAAAAAACATATCAAATTACATTTTAAGCTATAAAATTTATGATATATAGATTTATCCTTCTTAATAGACTATTACAAGGTTCCCTAACTGGGGATCAAAAGTAGGTGTACCAAAGAATAGGTAATCATGAAACCATACATATTTAAAATTATTACTTCATATAACTAATCAAAATATATGTCATTAATAATTAAATATTACCTTCAATAGTCTAAATAAAAAATAAAATAATTCTGATTATACACCCATAATTATTTATCATGATTTTTATCAAATGATAAGTGAAAGTATCGATACTGCATACGTTTGGACTATCACATCCACATAGAGATAGAATTCATTTTTTATCACTATATATCATGTATGGTCAATATGTTGTGTTTTGTATAGATATTTTAAATATATGATAAAATAATGAATCTATAATAGCGAATTATTATTTTCAACTCATTTGTTCTATTCATCTGAAAATGGAATCAATGTTCACTTGTACATATGACCAATATTTTCCATTAATGGGGCATTCATTTATCTATTTAAGACACTTATCTCTGAATAAAAATTTATATAATGGATATATATGATATTTAAGTCATGATTGAAAATATAAATTTTATCTAAACCTGATAATTTTTCAATGATTAGAAGTACCAAACCAATATTATAATGACAAAAAAACTAGTTAATACCTAAGAATGATGATCATAAAAATAAATTATTAATAAATGGGAGTTTAAATGTTGTAAATAAACAATATATGATATTATAATTTTATAAATTTAATATATTTAAATTTATTATAATAGATATTAGAGTTCTTTAAAATTAATTCAAACATAATGTAATAGATTTATGTTACAATCCCATTGATTATAAGGATTGTTTATGATTATGATTTGATTGATGAAACATTATAACCTATATCTCAATAATTAAATTAATTTTATTATTATATTTATTAGATATATTACATGATTTCATTTAATTCAATTATCTTTAAATACATAGGAGGCAAAAGAAATAATTTTTTTTAAAACAAAAAATATTTATCCCTTTGTTTCAAAATCTTTATTCATCGATATCAATGTTAAATAATTTTTATAAATTTTTTTATAACATTATATATTTATGTAATTATTCGATATGATTTTATTTTCACCAAATGTGTTTATCTTAATCTTTATATTATTTTATTATTGAGGTAATTATTCTTTTTAATGAAAATGTAATGGGAATCATTGTTTTATCATACACAGTATGAAAAAATGTACAAATGTTATGTCCTCTAAATCCAGTGATGATTTTATTATATTTTTAAAGGATAATTTCTTATAAAATATTTTCCATAATATTTTTATTTTATTTATTATTTAGATACATAATTTCGTAATTAAAAGTTTATTTTACTCAGTAAATATTCTAACTGATCTTTTAAAGCAATATTTCATAAAAGATAATATCATTTGTAATGCTTACACATCACATGGTATTCAATCCAATGATACCATATTTATTCTTTCATTATATCGTTTATTTTTATGATGATGATATGTTTTTTTATACTCATTAATTTTCAATGGGATTTGTTTTTATGAGATGTTGAAATGTTTATGAAACGTAAATAATTTCAACAGGTGATGATAAATGATAAATGATTAATTTTCCTATGGAACACATATGAATGGATTTTTATTATGTGATGGATGGGAATAAAATTATAAATCTATCAAATGGATTGGTTAATTATGAATATCTCATGAGATAATAAGGACTGGAATTGTGACTGAACCGTGTTTAGTTAGAGAATCTATCTATAATGATTGTTTTTCAAGTAAATGATGACTGAGGATGTAATGAAATGATGGGTGATCCAAATCCACTATAATAGTATTGTATTTGATCCTCAAATACTGAAATTATATTCCCTTATTAATTATATTCCCTGATCTTATGTATTTTTCTAATATTATTATGTCATGAATCGAGTTATTTGATTCTTTTATGATTCAGGTGTTATGAACAACATATAATTTCCCCATTAAGAAATATTAATATCAATGATATACTAGGTATAGTTTTAAAATAACAACATCATGTTATTAGACACATACTATAATGTTATATTTATGAGATTATTCTTATCATCCTTTTTTACCCTTACTGAGAATTTGAGTTCATGATTTCAAATGATTACATTCTTTAGGTTATGATATATGTTTTTAATTATGATATGACTAAGAAGGGTTCTAGTTAAGAATAACATAACTGTATATATTGTAAAGAATTTATGTATATTTTTGAATATACAATTTTTCCAAAGACACTATGCCCATACTATTCTACTGTGGATTTCAATTTAATGTATTGAATATTAATCTTATAAGATGGGATATTTATGATTGAAATCGATAGTTCACTATATCTAGTGTTAGATACAAAGGTAGTTGCCTTTGTAATCATTGATGAGAATACTTTAATGAAAACCCTTGTAACAATCATATGTATTGGATAACAACCGATGTTATTGAAAATAAATGAGTCTGATTTTCTTAGAAAAATATCACTGTGTGGATATTATTAGTAAACTTAGTTTTGTAATAGATACTTATTTGGTTAATAAATTGAAAAATAATTGGTATAGTATATCTCAACCATTATTTAGTACGCAGTGAGTGTTCCTTTACTGCGAACCTAGATTGACACTCCCATTGGAAATTCATTAGTTAATTAAAACATTAGTGATAAACCATTATAAAGGATCTGAATAAATAATGATCCAATATTACCGAGGCTAACATAATGATTCATATATTTAAAATATGTTGTCATGATTTAGATATATAATAAATAATTTTTCATGATTATCATGGTTACCACTACGATTAAGGTTGATCACTCTACTAGTTTTTCAATCTATGAATGAAACCCAAATGATCCAAGTTAATTATAAATGTGATTGAAAATGAATATATATTCCTCATGAAAATCCAAATGTTGTTGGAGTTGTAATGAAAAATACCATTTCTATTCATAAGAAACCTTATCAATCCATGAATGAATATGCACATCCAAATAAGAAATAAAGGGAACAATAATTTGTTGAGTCCTTCACGAGGAAACATATAACTTGTTTTAGTGGGTGTACTAATACACTAGTTTATGTGTTAGAAACATGATTTTTTTATATATTCATTTATTTACTTTTGTAATATCTTGGACTCTAGGCTATCTTATGAATTTTAATAGATAAATCGTGTTTCTGTACTAGAAATTACATGGGTAATGATTGGTGCATGGTTAGGGGAAATCATGTGCCTACCCATAAGAATCTCTCCACTATAGAAAATGGCACAATTTAGGACACATGGATTGTAGGTGATGCATATTCCCACCACCATGGAAGCATGAGGCTGATTTCCTCTTAGACAGAGGATACCCCATGAATAAATAAAAGTTTGGAAAAACATGTGGCTTAACCATGGGGCATGTCCAAGTCATCAAAGTAGGGAATATAATAAAATACCATCCCTTAATTTAAACCCTGAATCACCTATAATTTGAGACATATGAGATTTGAATCCATTGAATCATCCTTATTTTCCTCTTGGCCCCATTTAGCTAATGTTTCATAGGTTTTTGGCATGTGATCTTGTAGGATACAAAAAGTTTGTCTATTCTCTGTCAATATTCTCTTTGTCCTAGGGTTACTCTTCCTCAATTTTTGATTTATTCTTTTAAAATACAGTGATTAGTCAAATAAGGGTTCTATAACATGTTTTTGGTGAAAATATTGATGTTTATAGCTCGAACATTTCTTTTTAGGATTCACTTGTGGTGATCTTGTGATGTAGTACATATTATAAGTCTACAGTGGGCTTTCCTCAAAAAACATTTATCTACAAAAATTTCAAATTAAATTTTTTAAAAATTCATTTTAAGTTTTCTAGTATTTATAGGGAATGGAATCATTGGTTTTTGGATCCGATCATAATGGTATTTTGGTAACAGCCTTCATAAAACCTTTGATTTATGTAGTCTTTTATATATGACATAGGTAGAGTATAGATGATTGTAGTGGTGATGGTGGATTTGTTTTCCAGTATCCCTCCTCTTGTAGGTGTTGGTGGTGGTTTCATTAAGGTGATATACCCTCTTGTGCACAATGATTTTTGGGTTGTTATGTGGGTGGATTCCATCCGTATTTAGGAACTCCTAGTTTTTTTGGCTTTTGGTTGAAGTTGTAAACTTTTAAACTTGAAATAGATCTTTCTATTTGGTTATGGATGTCAATCCAAGTGTGATGATTTATTATTTAAGTATTATTATGGATTTTAATCTTGTGTGAAGTCATTCCAAAAAATTTATTATTGAGGCCCATGCACTAGAGTCCAGCCTATGGGGATTTAGAATACCCTTCAAGCATTTCCATGTTCCAATTCTAGTGTTCGGTCGAATGAAACATTGTATTTGTTTGTGAAAAAATGGTATCAATGAATGGATTCACTCCTCTTGAAGTCATGATATTTTGGTGATTCGGGATGTATTTAATCAATAATTGTTTTGGCTAGTGGTTTTTCTTATGTGTGGGGAATCTAGCAAACACACCACATGATATACCATTGGTTTCCATGGGTTATTGGAAATTTTGATCAACTTATCTTATATGTCATATGTATAGGCTGTAGAATTTGATTAGACACCAGGTTATGGTAAAGAGGTTTGTCTTGCTGTTGTTATTCATATATATTATTTTAGTTTTTTGGAAGTGTTTGAGATATATTGTTTTTCTGATATTTTTTTCAAAATATTATGTCAATGGTTTTTATTTGTGGATGTTTCCAAATGTAGCAAGATACCTCCAAAATGAATTCTTATGGAACCAAAGGAAGAATCAGAGAGATTTATCCCTCACAACATGATAAAAGACAAGTGTAATTCATGGTTTGGGCCTTCCGGGATTTTGGTATGGGAGCAGGCTCTAGACCTACTAAATTTCAAAAGCCCAACCAGTTCATGGAATGGAAAAAAGATCAGGAGTTTCTAATAAAACCCTCCATCCTTTCATGTTAGCATTTAACACTAAGATGTGGAGAATTGTATTGAGAAGATAGAGTTTATGTTTGAGATTCTTAACACTCAAGAGTAATTTATGGTGAAATTTTATTGGATGATCCTAGTTATAGATCATGGGAAAAAGTGGCTTATTATGTGAAGCATGAGAAAATGGGTTGGAAGTATTTAACTGTAATATTTAAGAATAAGAATTTTCTTAAGACCCTGGCCTTCACTAAAGCCCAAGAGTAATTTTATCTATACCTGGGGGATTAGATAGTTATAGAGAATTCCGATCATTATATTGATTAAGTATGATTCACACCTAATGTTGATTCAAATGAGCTTATGATATATCTAATTTTTGAGATGTGGATGGGAATGGACATTAGGTACCCTAAAATTATATTCATGTTGAAGATATATTATTAGGTGGTTTATCATTCACTAATGGTAGAGATCGATCATAGTGTTAAGTGTTATTTTTCTAGGGAAGATCTAGTAGAGTGTTATGGTATTGAATGTTCATGTGAAAAGAAGAGGAAGCGAGACAAGAAGGAGAAGGGGGGATTTTGTTTTTTCCATCCTTCGAGAATACCTTCATCTATGGCATCTAATGTGAGATTAGAGGTGTTCCATCAGTGTGAGAATGTAGGGAACATGTGGTCATGTTATTCTTCCCCACCTAGACATTTCAAAAGATGTGGAAATAAGGGGAACATGTAGTGGTTTTTCATATCCACAGGTCCATATCAGGCTGGAGAATGTTATTTGTCCTTTTGAGGGACATCAACCAAGTGATAGCCATTTTAGACAGTATGATCCCAGTTTGGTGCTCGTGGCAATATGGTTGTATATTATTCTACAAAAAGTCATTAAAATGTATATTATTTGGTCTTGGGTAATTCTCAAGATCAAGTAGAGATGAAAAACTTACATTCTTATAATTAGGAACTAAGGTAAACACATTCATCTTGTCCCCTGGTTTTAGGTAGGGTTATTTTTTCACTGTCTACAGTTTTCTCGTTATTTGATAATGGCAGTTCAGTTTTTTTTCTTTATTCATGTTTTATGCATTTTTTAAAATTTTACGCTGATATTATTCCATTTGAAATATATTTTATAAAATCTCTTATTAAGAAGAAAGAGAATGTTTTCAATTGTCCAACTTATACAATCATACTTTTGGGGTCAATCTAGAATGAGATATTTTTTTCTATAGATGGACCACCTTGACATGATCACTGGTATGGAATGGATTTTATTTTTTGAAGAACACATAGATTTTTATCATAGGTGAGTTAGTATTTTTGAATCATATGGGAGTAACTATGGTTTTCAGCATGAATGGTATCTCTATTTCGGATGTGTTGGACCCCAACATCTAGAGATAGGTAGTCATTTTTTCAGATTTCATTGACGATGTTGGAAGAAGATGGTGGTAGTAGTTCTATGTGTGGATTACATCTAGTAGTGGATGAGTTCTCAAGGGTACATTCAAATTATGTCTCAGGGCTACATCTAGAGTAGGAGGAGGATTTCACCATTGATTTTCCATTGGGAACAAAACCAATATCTCTTACCTCATACTGTATGCCCCCTCATAGTTTTGGGAATTAAATGTACAAATAGAGAATTGGGAATCCAAATGATTCATTTTCATGAGTATCTGACCTTGGGATACCATATTTCTATTTGAAAAGAATTTTTATTGATATATATGATTATGTATCGATAACCAGAACATGAATATGGTGATGATCGAGAACAAACTCTTTTTTAATATTATTGATGACTTTTGAATTAACTTATAGGGGTGAGGGATTTATCTAAGACTGACCTGTGTTATGGGTCTCATCATGTAAGAGTCAGAGAGGTAGATATTATGAAATCATTTTTCCACATAAGGTATGGAGAATTTGAGTATTTTTTCAACACATTCTAGTTATGGAATTATCTAGTGGTATTTATGATGTGTATGAATCAGGTGTTACACCTGTATCTTGATACTTTGTTATGGTATTTTTGGATGACGTCTTGGTCTATTCCAGAACCAATGAAGATCATGAGAGGCAGTTGATTATTTTGGTAGAGATAATTTTGTATGGTCATATCTATGTGATGTATTACAAAGTTACCTTTTATATTAGGGAGGTTTGGTTTCTTGGTCACATGATCTCAGAAAGAGGGGTTTCAGTGGACCTTGAGATGATTAATATAGTGATGGAATAAGAGATTCTGACTGTGATATTGAGAACAACATAATTTTGGTCCTTGTAGGGTATTATGGGCTATTCTATCGGGATTCATATCAGGATTCTTCATCCAATAATGCAGTCACTCAAAATGGGTTGAAGTTTAGTTGGATCCTATAGTGATAGGCTTCTTTCGAGGAGATTAAATTTTTCTTACATGACCCCTATTTTGATCTTTCCGAAATATACAAAGATAAATGTGGTTTATTTTTATGACTTATGTATGGGTCATGATTGTGTGCTAGTGTAGGATGATCAGGTGGTGGTATATGATTCTCACTAACTATATTAACATGAAAACAGTTACCCAACTCATTAACTGGAATGTGTAGTAGTGATCCATGTATTGAAGAAACCGTGTCGTTATATTTTTGGTGATAAATTTTTTTGTTTCATTATATAATAAGAGTCTATGTTACATATTATCCCAAAATAATTTGAATTAATCATATCCTTATTGGGTTGAGTACCTTTAGTCATTTGATATTGACATATTATATACCCCACAAAAAGTTAATGTGGTATAATATTCCTTGAGAAAGAATGTTATAGTTATATCTTTGAAAAAATCTAGTGATGACTGGACTTTGATGTCGATTTTTTTCCAGATGCATCAGGAGGCCATGAAACATGTTAGATTTGACCTTTTTCCATTTTTCAGATGACACCAATACTTATGTAATCTATTTAACAATAGAAAATGTGTTATGATCTATTCCAGTGTACTATGAATATCATAAAACTTGTTGAGGAACCATGGGTATGGTCTTTTACAATTTTGGTAGTTGTGTGTTTTAGGGTCGCTTCTTGGTGATGTTTTAATTACAGAATATCATGATGCATGATATCCACCATTCTCAGCTAGTGGTTTATCTCGGGACCACCAATATGTTTTATGATGTTTTTTGTCAGTTCTGGTATCTAGGTATGATACATGAGATAGATATATTTATATATATGTGTTATAAATGTTATCTTGTTACAGGAGGGTACCCGAGTCCATCTAATTTTCATAAGCCATTACCCATTCAAACATGTATGTGGGATAAGGTCACCATGGATTTTATTGTTTCCATTCCTCGTACAACATATGGATGTAATGTCATTTGGGTTTTGATTGAAAATATTACCAAATCATCCAATTTAATTCCAATTATAGATTTCGATTAATTGGATGAGTTGGTTTAGTTTTATGTCTAGAAGACAATGATTATTCATAGTGCTCCATTAGAAATAGTTTCATATAAGGACCACCATAATAACTTGTGGCTTTGGGAAGGCCTTTATAAGGTAATAGAGTCGTAGTTCATGCTTTGTACGACATACTAACCTTAAATAGATGGTCAGATAAAATAGGCGAATAAAATCATTGAAGACATTACCTAGGCATGTTTGTTGGATTTTAGAGGCTCATTGGATTGAAATATAGGATTGGTCAATATTTTATACAATAATAGTCAATATTATTCAATTTTAATGGATATTTTGAGGCACTTTAATATAGTTCATGATTGTCCTCTTTATACTAGTCAACGGTGAGTCAGACAAAGTTGTTGGGACCAATCATTGTTCAAGAGATTTATGAAAATCTAAAATATACCAAGAAGTGTTTTTTACATATTAGAGTCTCCACATGTCTTCTGGTGGTCATAGGTGTCAAAATATGTAATTATTTGATGTTGATTGGGTGTTTCTTAAATTGGAACCTTGCTTGAGTCATACTCATCTTGATAAGAAATGTAATCTAATGAAGAGGTAGGTCAGTCCATTAGAGATTACTGGGATAGTTGGTATAGTGGAATACCAGTTATATTTGATATCATAATTTATGTAAATTAATGACATGTACCTTGTATCTTTGTTAAAGAACTCAAATTTTTATCTATATCATGTGTTGAATTTGAAAAATTTAGTAACAAATTTTTTTAACATGTCTGAGTGGCCAGGGAAAATAGTCGACTTCAAAGAGATAATGTTTTGGGAGAATTTCATACTGATGGTTTGAGTTCATTCATATCATGGAACTAATGATCATGATACATGATATAATATGTAATGGGTTGATGATCAATATCCAGTTTTTATATGATCAAACTTTTTGGTGACTTTTTGATGGTGTAAAGTATCCATGGTGGGGAGAATTTTCACATACATTATATTATTATTAGGTATTCCTTTTGTTAATTTCTGGTCCTATCATTTTCCCATGTTTTTTCCTAATATTTTCTGGGTAAATTAGTGTTTTTGGTCATGATAGATGGTGGTACGGGGTTAGTACATATTTATGAGAAACTGCTCATCAGCCTAGAGGAATCCCTATTCCTTTGAATGTGGAAATGTACAGGCTATAAGGATAGATTCACAGGTGTATTATCTCCCCTATGAAACATCCAACTATTTTATTCTTGGATGGAATAGACCACACAGTTTCCACACAGTTTTAAAAACATTAAGGCTAACCGTACATCCTTCCGGGTCATAAAAATATTGAATTTTTAATCTACCCTCCCCTGATTTTAACCCCATATCACCATTAATTAAATCTATATTGGATTTTAAGCCTTATGAGCATCCTAATCTCCGTCTTAGACACATTTAAATCCATTTTTTGGTTTTAATTAATGTGGGAACGTCCAGGAGTCTATATTTAAGTCTTTGTTCTCTTGATTTTATCCTTATACGGTAATTCTTCAACCATCATTGAGTTCTACTTTTTCATTTGGTTGACTGACCTAATAAGGATTGGATCATGAGTTTCTAGGTAAAATATCTTTTTTTATGGTTCGATTAGTCTTTTATTGGGTAAACTTGTGGTGATCTTGTGATGTTATGAATACAATGGACAAATGGTGGGAATTACCTGTATGTTAATTTTTAAATCATGATTTTCATGAAATTGTTTTCTATATTTATTTTCCTTTAAAACAATTTCCTATATAATTTTTAAAACATACATTTTAATTTTTCTTGTAATTTTACGGAATGGGATATTTATTTTTTGTGGAATACTAATGGTATTTGGGTCAACTCTTATATTAAAACATGGTGTATGTAAACTTTTTTATGTATGAACCCTATAAAGATAAGATGTTCTATAGTGGTGATGGTGGATCTGGATCCTATTATAACTCATCTAGTAGGTGTTGGTAGTGATTGTTTGAGGATGATGGCCCCTCTTATGCAGAAAAGTTGTTGGGTGGATTCTATCCCTCCATGATTTGGTACTTTTTGAATGTCATTTTTTGGTTATTATTGTAAAATGTTGAAAATGATATTGGTTAATCTCTTCAGTTAAGGATATTAATCCCCATGTAATTATAATTGTTGGTTATTTTTATTGATTGTGTATCTTATGTGAAATAATTTTAAAAAGTGTATTTTGATTACCAAGAACTAGTTTCCAGCCTACAGGGATTGAGAACACAATTTGGTCCATGGCACAGGCCGGGTCGGGTGTCGAGTCGGATGAAACCACATCTTGGTTTGTGACATTATATGAAATGGTTCTGTACCGCTAAAATGATATTTACTAATCTCTAATTTCTGAATCATTTTAAATAACTAGGCTATTTATTTACTACAAGAGAATGAATATCAATAGTGGAGTCTCATCATGAACATGAGGCAATGAAAATAAATTGGCTCCATGGAGTGTGACAAGTTTAATATATTAGTTTTCAGGAATTAATTTCCTCATATTCATCATATTCAAATTAAGGAGGATTTTATTAAGATAATGTAGAGTAATGATGAATCCATTAGTACCTATGAGGAATATTTTAAAAATATTTGAAGTAATGATTTTGGTATAATCATCCAACATGAATGTAAGATTGGTCATTCATTCGTTGTCATAAAACCATGTCTCTAATGGGAGTTATCCATAGTAGAATTTATTCTCTATGAAGAAATAATTTTATATACTATGAAGGTAGAATCTAATTTTTGAGTAGCACATTAATATCATAGTTTTGATAAGAAGATAAATATGTAAATCAAATGAATGTATAATAATATAGACCACATATATAAGGTAACATGCTTTCCTTATAGTCAATGTATAGAAGGAAACATGTGGGAGAAGTTGTGACTCCACTGACTTATAAAATAATGAATTTCTATAATATATCGTTTATGACACACAACACCCAGAATGAAAAGGAATACAACATTCTAAGACATTACGATATTTTTACTGTCAGGAATATATTCTATATTTTCAGTATATTTAAATCTACACATCATTTATTTTTAGCATCTATTACAACCAATAAGTTTCTTTAATGGCTTGTATTATACGCAAGACCATATCATAAAGAATAATTTTAGTAAAAAATTTTAAACTAAAAATTACTTCCATGATATGAAATTTGGGGTTATGAATAGTATTGACAAAATAATGAAAATATACACATTAATTCATTGGTTACCATTTAATTATAAATGATTATAGAAACCAAATTAATATAAAGGACATGTTTTTATAAAAAACTAATTTTATGCTCCAAAATAATTTTATCATTATATATAAAACTAATTACTATAATTCAAGTATATTGATGAAATATATATATATTATTTTTTCAATAAAATATTTTTTTTCATCCAAAAAACATTCCAGGCATAAGATTAACATAAATCATATTTTTTCTTAAAAAATACATTTCCCTATAAAAGAAATTTTCCCACATTTAATGGAACACATATTTTAGAATGTATTTTTTCAACCATAATAAAAATAATATTTCACAATATAATCCAATTTTAAAATTGGAACATAAACCTTATATTATGGATAAATTTTTATTCTGTGAAATTTTATTTTTTGTGGTACGGTGAAAAAAGCTGTATTTTAATTAAATATTTATTTTTCATCTAAATAATTTATATAGATAAATTATATTTATAAATGGTTTAAATTTTAATTAGTTATATTATACACAAATTATTAAAATTTATGTATGTTAAATAAATTTTTTATGCAACTTGGATATAAAATACATTCCCACATTTTAATCAATTTTACAGTAAAAACATGTTTTCCTGTCACGTCTATGAGATTAATTTTAAATTAATTAATACCACTTGTGTGATTGGAATTTGGAATAAATGATTCCATTTTTTTAATCCTAATAAATTTTAATTTATATTATGTTCAACCTATTTTTTTCAAAAAATAATAGTGAATGTAATAAAAATTTATTATAGTGATAAACAGAAAAATTAACTTAACATGGTAGCATACATTAATATTAAGGGCGAAAATAACCTTTAAAGATGTATAAAACATATTTATGGTCATATATCAACCATATAATATATTTTATCAAATAAAATTCGTTACTAGATCCACATTATGTAAGGGACTCCTCTCAATAATGTTTACCTATTCATATTTACAAGAATGCCACTCCTCCACCACTATAAAAAATCACTCACCCCTCCAACTTATTTACACAACTAAAGTTATTTTTTCATAAAAAACCAACCCAAATACAATTTCAATTTTCCATAAATAATAATATAAGACAAAATTTTTGATTAAATGGAACCAATGTATTCTTTTCTCATAAACCAATTGAAGTTACCCTAATAAGGGGTAATATTCTACAACAATCACTTTTACCTCATTAACTTCTCCACCCAAAAAAACATTTTTATAAATTTAATATATACTAGCATAAGGTTAATCAATATTCGTATATGTTTTTATATAATGGTACGATCTATTTCAAGACACACATCCAGCAAATATGATAAACAATCATCATTCATGTGTACAATAGACTTCCACCTCACGAACCGATGACATTTGGTCTTCCCGTACAACCTTTAACGGTGGGTAATAATGATGTATTTATAGTTTAAATATCATATATAATAAATTTATAACATTTTTAAGGTAATTTAGTTTTTATATAACATAAATCATTATACTTACCGTTTTTTGGGAATACGATAACTTTTTGGACATGGGGACAACCGCCTTCTCAAGGAGATGTGATTCATTCATGATATACATTGAATGTATTAAGATGATATTAATAAAATAATGGTACATGAATGATATAAATATTATAAATTATTTATATTATATATATAAATAACATAAATATAAATATATATATATTTATATATATATATCAATTACTTATTAAATACGATAATGAAATAGAAGTAGCGTTCATACGTACGTATGTCCTACCATAACTATGAACAATGAATTTAATATCCTATATCCATGACAATGGAGGACTATAAATAAATATATTAATAATTTTTATATTAGTTATTTCATGGATTCAATTATGGTGATGTCAAAATCATGATCTATGTAAAAGGAACAAAACTAAGAAGTTAGAAACAGACTCGAGTAACTGGGTAATTAACAATATAAATAGTTGAAGTAATGAATGATTATTCACAAAATAGTACTAAGTTATTATAATACCATTATTTATGATATTATGAATATTAATATGGTTCTATTATTTGATAAATAAATGCTTAAAAAAATATAACGTATCATTATATATGTTTACTCAAAAGGAAACTCAATGAGAGAGATTTCCTCTCAATTTACATTCCATTGAGAATTATTTTGTTATTATGAACAAATTAACATTAATTTGTTGTAAATAATTCCCATTTTTATTTAATATCTTGATTCACTCATAAATAATTTTATTTTATATTTCTAATTGAAGTATTTTATCCAACGGGTTTGACATGAAAATAACCAAGTGGGAAATGATACATTTTCAATAGAAATTTATTTTACGATTTTTACTTACTATTGAAACAATAACTTCCTTGTGACAGATAATATTATAAATTAAATTTATCATAAATATCTATATTTTCATGCATTGTTTTTTTATTTCTTAAAATTTATAACATTTTGTACGTACGACATTCACTTTGAAATTTATTTGATTAATTGAGGAAAATATTGATAAATATGTTTCTTTTAATCAATATGGATATCTGATGATGAGCAATGTTGTTCATTAATAAAATCAATAAATAGATATATGAAAAAAGATTTTTACACGCACTAAATGGGTTAGGGATCAGTTAATGCAAGCCCCTTGATGCAACGATGGTCTCACAAGACTAAATCATTTTCCCAACTAATATGAGTATTTACACAATATGCTTTTACCAATATTGAGGAAAATTATTTATGGTAATGGTATCATGTGCCTGAGAAATATTAAATCTAATATAGAGAATTTCATTTATTTAGATTCAGGTATGTATTATTATACATGAAATATTTTCATTGATATTAACTGTGGATGCATTTCATTCCTCATTTATTTATTAAAGGGAATGTGTTTTTGTTATCAATAGTTTCATGTTTATTATAAATTATCTAGATATTTATATATAATGTGTTACTAGTTATTACATTTCAACAATTATTTTTATTATTGATTCATTATTTCATCCATTCTACTTACCCTTACTATGAATTAGAGCCCAACCATTTTTTTCATTTCAGCAGGATATGGAGAATAGGCCATTAAATGGGCTTTGAAGGATTCATATCACATCATTTTCATATATATTATTTTTTATATTATATTTATCAATTAAATATGGGTATCATGTATATAATATAGTTTTTGAAAAATGTTAAACTGATTGTTCATTCAGTATTTGATTAATTATAATTAGGCTAATATATTTATTCAAGTCATAGAATCTGAGATTCTGGATTTGGGGCATCACAGTTGGTATCAAAGGAAGTTTAGGACAAATCATGGAAACTAGATTTAGAAAAACATATATTAGGGAACATAAAAATAAGGTATAATTTTTGGATAAGTATTTACAAATGAATTTTAACGGTTGAAAATATTTGGGTCTTCTTAAAAATATGACCTTATCTGGATACTAATATTGGATGTGGTTCTAGGATAGATGTACTTAGGGGAAAAAAATTCAACATGGTGCATTATAATTGACTTGATAATTACCTGGTAAATGAAATTGGTCCTTACTGTGCACTTGGGTTGAAATTAATTGGGGTTGTTATTATTACAATTCATATTTTGTAGGATATTTTAGTGAATATTTTGTTGGTCAACTAGCAGTAAGAGACTTCTCAGTGCATGAAGATATATCATGAAAACTAGTACCATCACCCTATATAATTTGAGTTTTATAATTGTGTATTCCATCAAGTTTCACCTTGATTGGGGATCCAACATATTTACAGATAGGGAAAGTTGAAGACTTAGTTTGTGGGACTACGTGATGATGAAAAAATTACTAATAACATGGTGTATCAGTTGGAAATGCCTAAAAAATAGTAGCCTATAAAAGATATATTTTATGTATCATTGTTTTATCGACACTATCTAGAACCTTATCTAGTGATTATCATTGATATGACAATGTTTGGGACAAATGTTTCACTCTTGGAGTGACTGGTACATGTAGTGGGATATAGTGATAAGAAACTTTGTTGGATGATAGTTCCATGATAAAGTATGTAGTGATCAAATGAGAATATCCATGCGGAGATGAGTTTGAATGTGTGTAATATTTTGGTAAACTAGTCAATGATTTTCAATAATAGGGATTAATGGATCGCAATGGGAATCATAATGATGATCTTATATATGATGGGGATATTTTAAAAATAAAAACTTTTCAAGGAATGTTTCAATATAATTTTCACCAAACCTCACATAATTTTGTTGTTCTATGTGTCAAAGGTGTTAATAGAGGATCATCAGATTGTATTTGGTGAAATAGATAGTTATTAACATATATAAGTTTTTTTTAATTTCCAACATGTAAATGGTTGAGTTGTATTTGGTTCTTCGTGGAGGTAGATAGAGGGGTATTGGTTTTTTGTGGTACACTATGTGGTTACAGAGACTGTAGAAAATACCTAGTCTATATTGGATACATAGTGTGTCATTTGTTTAAACCCGATGGGTTTTTGATTTTTTTAAATATAATTAAGTAAATTAAAATTACTATTTTATATAAAACATGGTTCATTATGTAACCTAAATTATATATTAATTATAATTGATAGATATCTTGATATCTATCAATTGAAGCCAACATTGCTAAATTTATTTAATTTGAAGGACACCACTAGGCGTAGGATGGTGGTCGATTTATTTCCTACTGTATTATAAGTGTGTCTTTCAATTTATAAAATATTTGAAGTTCTACTTTTGAAAATTACCTATAATTTGATTATAATTAAAATATTCACAACATATAATAGGAAATGAATGTATTAAACCAATTTGAGTACCTATATGTGATTTGTATCAACACAACATGCATGAATGGCCTTTGTTTTGCTGGTGTATACTATATAACCATGATTCTGGACTTCGGATGGTTAAAATGATCTTGAGAAATGAATTTAGATGTATCTTGTAGTGACATTGTCTGCACCTTGGTAATGAATTCTATGAGTATGTGTCAAGACCTGTGTCTTTGGGCCTGTGATGTGATTACCCCATGCCGACAACCAAATTCCAATGGATGGAGACTAGCACCGAAGGTATTACCCTACAAGTGGGAGGCATTAACTGAGTGCTACTACACATGCACACTCACAACCCCATCCCGTAATGATGAAAATGAAAACATGAATTCCACTAAGAGAACCAAAGAGTGTAAAACTGTACTAGATGAACCTAATCGGGCCAGAATACAAGCCCAACAAAGACAAGCTAAAAACAAGAAAGTAAAATTTTCTCTAAAATTAATCCGTAGAAAACCCCAAATGTATGATAGTTATAGAGTATACATCGGAAACCATAGGAGTGATCCTCACCCGTCTGATCTCATCAGGCACTACCTGGTGTTGGACCACCACTGTCTCCATAAAATCATCAATCATCTATTAAATAAACTACATGTCTGTGTGAAGCCCGTGTAGTGGTGAGTAAAACAATTCTCGATAGGGACCCAAAACCACAAAGAAAGATCACAAAGTAATGTTACCCATGAATCAATGGATAACTCACATAGGTAAAACATAATGTATTGAATGAATGATTATTAGTCGTAAAGGTGGATCATCTTATACTACTGAGGGAATCATACATGATGAGTCACTGAGGTCAACTCACCTGTCAATCCAATGAGGTCCACTCATACACTTCTAATCTTCCAAGACACTGTGTTCTGCTTTATTACTGCTCATTTTCTAGGCCATTGATGTCTACTCGGCTATTTGTCAGTTGGGCCAATATGGTCTACTCAACTACCCATATTCCCAAACACTAAGGTCCGCTGGTCAACTCATATGCTGTGTCACTGAGGTCCGCTCTGCTACTTCTATACCGGGCCACTAATGTCCACTAAACTACTTGTCTCTTCCTTCTTGCAAAGCCAACCACTGGATTTCCTCTCATAGTGAACTTGATTCCTAGAGAATATAATCATTAATCCATCATTCATATATCAATCGCCATAAAAACACACTTGGATTATTCCAAAGGAACCTCCTCATTGACCGTGTCCAAACGCCCCAAACGGCTTGTCAATCAGACATAAAATTTACAAGTAATGACCATTTTATTAAAAAAGGGCCTGTTGGGTTTGGTTCCTAGCCCAAACTGATTGGAATGACTAGAACAGACCATTCCCAGGGTCCACTGACCCGTCCCAGGTCCAACCCAACCTGGTTATGACCTGACTCATATCAACTTTGGGCAGCTGGGCCCAACCCAAAATTCTAGGAGGACCAATGGGGTAGGATGGTCAGGTCCATATGTGACGTGACAAGCACCACATACAACCCATGAAAGTTATCATGTGTCACCACAATTGTCCTTATGGACCGCGACCACTAACTACACAATGCAATAAGGTCACTCTAACCGTGCGATACACCGTTGTCGGCTTCCCATTCCAATTCCCATGGCCGATGCCACGGGTCACCTCAGTGTTGCGATGCATCATTAGCACACATAGCCTCCTACATGAGGCTGCCCTCACATTCCACCACTAGCCATTGCTGGAACAAGCACGCCGATAGTCTCTTCTTCAGGCCACCGTTTCGGCTTTGGTGGTCTATTTTCTGAACTATAATGGTATGTCAGATCCTCGGATCATCACTGTCCACCCTATGGACTCAATGTAATCTTTCTGTCAACTTGGGTGATTAGTGACGATGAACAGAAGAACACCCACAATAGATGGATCTAGGCCCTACATGTGTCATCCCAATTACTCTTCATTAGAATCAAATGTAGAAGATTAACACTAGGTTTCTATCTATTTGATCCCATGATAAAAAATTCCATCTCACAAGAACAAACAACCCATGAATTAATATGTTACTGGGATGATACCCATTTTTTTAGAATGAATGAATGAGAAAAAACTTTCATAGAGAAAAATACAAAACTCAAGTTCGGATCATTTTGTAGTAAAGAAAGAACCATTGTTGTTCGTCATTACATGATGTACAGCCCGACGTTTTTATTAGAGATCCATTGAAGGATGGAATAATGGAGGTAGGATACTGCTCATGATCCTGGAAAATTCGTCAATCGTCACTCACCATCATCAAATATTCATATACAAATCAATTCAATTATGTCCACCATCCTGTATTCGATTAACACATTAAATGTTTACAACACATTTCTGAATTTGTTTTATTCTGCGTCGTAGCGTCGTTACCCTGTAAGAAAATTCAAAAATTCAAATAAAATAAACTAAATGTCTTTTTTATTTTTCAATGAGAATATTTTTCTGTTAAATTTTATTTAATGTAAGAAAAATAACTTTTTCCATTGACAAGTGATGTTCAAAGTTAGGTCTATTAATAGGTATAGTTTTCATTCCAGGCATAACCTTTCCTTGTGAATTTATTTCCTAGAACCAGCTTTAAAGTTCACAAAATGGCTTACATGTGCTATTTTAAATAAACATAAAAAAAGTTCAAATGGTTTTTCTTTTAAAAATAAGGCTCAAAATCAAGTTTCTTCTGAGGTACTGGTCCAAAAATAATCCCATATAAATGTGAATAAATTCATGGAATTTTGGTCCATTACATAACCCCTAACTTTATAAATTTATGTCCTCGTAAGACAAAATAAGGGATAAACAATCAAATAGGGGTACTGTGATTGGATTTGTGCCTCCCACTCCCTTGTTACCTCATATAGATTCTTGTACTGCCATCAGACGCACAATATAGTAATCGATCATCCAGAAAAGACTCACTATTATTGATCCTCAATCTCTATCGGGAACACCGCAAACATCACTGCATTGTCGATGTGCAACTCATCCCAAAAATGATGTGTGATGGATAATGCATGAATATCACTAGTTGTGATACATGAAAGACATTATGCACCCAGTACATCTATGTTGGTAGAATTAGGTTGTAAACCACCTTGACAACTCTGCTCAGAATCTGAAAAGGGACGATGAATATATGATACAACTTGCCGCCCCAGCCAAATCTCCTCAAACCCCTTTGGGGTGAGACTCAGAGGAACACGTGTTGTCACTATTCAATATCAAAGGTCTATGACTACTATAAATGGAAGATTTATAATTGAATTGTGCAGTCCTCATCCACTCCTGGATGTCCCACGCTTTCTTAATGGTAGTTCATTCCAACTCTAGACCCAAGAGCACTGGCTCTACTAGTTATGTCCAGCATAATGGTGATCTGTATGGTCTCCCATATAGTTCCTTGAATAGTTCCATAAAAATGGTGTAGTGTTATTCGTTGTTTTATGTGAACTTTTCCAGTGGAAGGTGATCCTCCCAAATGCGAACGATGTCCATGATAAAAGCATGAATCATGTCCTATAATAACTAGATAGTAAATTCCATCAGACTATTTATTTGATGGTGGAAAGATGTACTCAAGCGATGTTGAATGAAAAACACCTCTTGTAATCCCTTCCATAATCATGATGTAAAGGGTGTGTCTCGGTCCGAGACTATCATCGATGGAACCCTATGGAGTTGAACTATCTTCTTCATATAGAGGCATCTCATGCTCTCTACAGATCCCTAGTGCTGGATGGGAAGGAAGTGGGACAAACTGGTGAGTCGGTCAATAATAACCCAGATGGTATCGTTCTCTTTGGTTATACAGGGTTATCCCATCATGAATTTAATATAGATATCATACCACTACCACTCTGGAACCTTGAGTGGCGAAGTAATACCTGTAGGAACCTAATTCTTTCCCTTCACTTACTGTCAAGTGAGGCACCTAGAAACAAACTCTACCACTTCCTTCTTCATCCCGGACCACCAGTATTGACATGAGAGGACCTGGTACATCATCTACACTCCTACATGTATGCCAAAGGAGAGGTGTGGAACTCCCATAGAACCACATTACATGAACCAATGGAACAACAATACATATTCTGAAAACAATGACATGATCTATTCTTATCGAATATCCACAAAGAGGTTGACATGAGGATAACCGAGTACGTTAGGACTCATAGTCAACATCCACAAGTTGTGCCTCTCTAACTATCCGTAAGAGAGTGAGAGTGATATTCATTGAAAAAAGATAAGATTCTCCCCTATCATTCATAAATGATATTAGCATCACAACTAGATTCTTCAATCCCTCACATAACAACTGAAATATTAATCTCTTAATGAGAAAATCTTCTACCACATTCCCCTTCCTATGAGTAAAGACTCTCTTAGAGTCATTGTTCTGGATGAACTGTTTCCCTCACCACTACCTCAAGTTCTGGTCCTTCTAGGAGAATATATACATTATAATTTTCTGTCCAGAGTAGACGATATACGACCCGCCCATCAAGTAGTAAGATCATATATTCCATGAAAAGACAACTATTATATGCTATAGGTCATGGGTTATGTTGTTCTACTCATGTTTTCTTTAACATATGTGAACTATAGGAAATCAATACTTACAACTACATTTGGACAAAGCCCAATCGAATCCACAATGCATCACAGAAAAATACATACCCAACTCCCTCCTCTGGTAGTCTCATGATGGGGCACTTTTTAGTCTCTACCTCAGGTCCTGGAAACTCTACATGAACACATTTGTCCACAGGATGGGTTGTACCTTCCATATTGAAGCTGATAAGGGTTAGGTTACCCAAGAAAAGTCTGGAAAAAACCGCTGGTAGTACCCATCCAATTGCAAGAAACAATGTTCTTCAGTAACACTTCTGGGTGGCTCCTAAGCAAGAACCACTTCTACCATTTCTATATCAATTATAACTCCAACCTTCAAAATGATATGTCATAGGAAGTGGACCTACTAAATCCAGAACTGACACTTCTGGATATTCCCATATAATTGATTATCTCATAATGTATCGTCAAATATCTATAGGTGTGTCGTGTTCTCCCCCTTAGATGGAGAGTACACCAGTATTTCATTAATGAAGACAAAGACAAATCTGTCAAGGTATGGCAAGGAGATCCTATTCATGATTCCCATGAACACTGATAGAGAATGTTTCATGACAAAAGGCTTCACCAAGAAATCATAGTGGAAATTCAAATATCTAAAAGATGTCTTCAGTATATCCTCATCACATACATGATGTTGATGATAACCAAATCTGAAGTCTATCTTCAAGAACCATCTCCCTTCCTTCATCTTATTGAATATGACTTCAATCCTCAATAGTTGATACATGTTCATCACGGTCACCTGGTTCAAGCACGAAAAATCCACACATAAAATCAAAATCTCATCTTCCAACTTCGAAAACAAAACTAGGTCTACCCATAATGGAATGATGGGTCTCACGAATATCTTCTCCTTCAAATCCTCCAGCTGCACCCTCAACTCATGACGCTCTACAAGAGCCTTCCAGTATGATGGTGTAGATATCAGCTCCTTCCCTTGGTACAAATAAATATAGATTTCTACATATATATTAGGAGGAAATACTAGATCATCCTCATGAAATATTTCTTCATACTCATCCACCACTATGGGAAAGTGAGGAATCTTCTCATCCATCACACAGAGGGTGAGGATATCCAACAAGTGAGTGATCGAATAAACCCTCTTCTAAAAATTAATGTCCTGTGTTGAAAAAGCACCCTTCTCACCGGTGAAGGAAAACATTGTCCCATCCTCGTGAACTCACTGTGTTGTGCATCTAATGTATTCGATCTGATCATGTATTCTGGACTATCAGCCTACACCAAATACATCATTTTAAGGCCTCAACACCACTACTAGGAGATCCCAGTTTAATCTATCATCTCTCAGAGTAGACTCAAACTACCAGAACTACTATGTAATCATCAAACCCCTATCGTATAAATCTCCAAAAGAAATGATCAAACCAAGAGTGCCACCAAAATATCTGATCCCCAAACATTGTTTATTGAATGGAACGATTGACTAAAACCTATGTTTATAAGAAATACAACTATGGTGTAGAAGATATATATCATAACTATAATCATCTCTAGAATGTCGGGATAGTAGGCCTCCATTCGCAGTAGTTGTCCTCTCCCTTGTCCACCAACTCTTAGAGACATAGGTAGACACCTAGGGGTGGTGGACCACCTGGGGGTGGTGGTGGTATCACATCAAACCCTCATCCATTACATTCTACTATATCAGATACCTTTCCACATCTAACACATTGCAAAACACCTTGCTTGAACTTATTCCTCTACCTTGATAGTCCCTCAACCTTCTACCAGTCTTCTATGGGGTGAGTCGGGAAATCACAATCCATGTGTCCCCATCCGCCACATGAGTAGAAAACCCAACCCCTCGATGACACCCTCGTCACTGGGGTCTCATACCACTAATCCTACATCCTATGGTCATCCCACAAAATTCCTGGCCCACATTGGCCCACGTTTCATCTACCTGCTAACCACTGCTAAAGATTCCACCGCCTGGAATCTACTGGTAGCTTTTGCAACTATCGACTACTCTTCCAAGAAGCTCTCTATGAGTAGGGATCAATCCCACACCGCGGCCTGAGTATGGATGCTATGTAATAACATGGAAGCCCTGTTCTCCTTGAATAGTACCTTCTCAACTGCTCAATCCCTGCAGAATTGGATTACCACCTTGTCTACTGAGTAGTGATAGAGCTTAGTGAATCTCACTGATTACTTTTCAACTATCATGCAACACTACTATAGGTTAATAAATTCTTTATGCACCCAGAGTAAAACACTGATATAAATAACTCCTCTATTAAGTGGTGCTCACTATTTATCTGGGTGAGGGTCACCTTGTCATGTGTCTGAATTGTCAAACTCCACCATGTCCCATCTAGATCCTGATGAAGGCTCCTGGTTATGATTTCGATTTGGACAAGAGGCATCCTCACTAGACGAAAGACTTCTGTAACTGCATCAAGCCAATACAACACAGCATGGGGGCCAGTCTCACCCTTTAAACTATGATGTCTCTAACTCTATTACTCATGTGAGGCACCTAGCCTATTTTCATCCTCTTCCGGTAACCCCAGTAGAAACTGCTTTCGAACTGGTGGTGGAAGCGCCGGTGCACCTCTCGGTGGGCCCATCTCTATTGTTGGTCCCTATACTGAAGCCTCATCACTAGGGGTACCATCCTCATGGTCTATCACCATAACCCTCACTGGCTATCTATATGGTGGCATCCTAAAGTAGTTCAAGTGGATCCATGGTCAATTAGTTTTAACTCGGGAGCTGACTCAAAAAAAGATACAAGAAAACAATCATTACCCTATATGATTCATGCAACCAG
The DNA here is from genome assembly GCA_963277665.1 of Viscum album. Lineage (NCBI taxonomy): Eukaryota > Viridiplantae > Streptophyta > Magnoliopsida > Santalales > Viscaceae > Viscum > Viscum album. The sequence goes on along the minus strand of OY728164.1, from coordinate 1,401,713,060 downwards.
TGGTTTCATGTATCTAGTCGAATTATATAAATCAAGGTCCTGGTGTATGGATATATCAACTACCACATCAACATTGGGCTCCTCAAGATTGAAAGTCAATCAAAAAACATTTAACATTGTTTCCCCATGTAAAACCACAAAATCTAGGTCATTAATGTTGGAATTAACACCTTTGATACCAATTTGTCATGACCCATCCCCTGAGGCACTTTCAACAACTACCCTAAGCTCGCCTATGAATGTAAAAGGTTTCGTGAGAAGCGTAGAATGCATTATAATGAATGTTTGTGGCATTAGCTGAGTACCAGTACACACGAACACTCACAACCCCAGCCCACAATTATGAAAAGAAAAAAATACCACTAAGATAACCATTTAGTTAAAAACTGCACGTGATGAATGTAACACTACCATAATAACGGCCCAAAAAAGGCATTCCAAAAAAATAATGTTCAAAGGCCTCTGTTAATCCATACATAGAAAACCCTACCTAAAGTGTAGGTATATAGTAGCTGCTGGAAGCCATAAGAATATTCCTCACCTGTCTGATTACACCAGAAACTACCTAGTCCTTGACCACCATGGTCTCTCTTAATGTGTCGATCATCGTCAAAAGACATGACAGATGCAGGCGAAGCCTATGTAGGGATGAGTTACACAATACTCAGTAGAGAAACCAATCCACAAAGAAAGACCACAAACAAAAATTACATACGAAGCCATGGATTTCTCGCACAAGAATAACCTAATGTATACAAATCAATATTGTTAGTCATAAATCTGGAACATATTATACCACTGGGGAACTCATCCCTGATGAGTCAATAAAGTCTGCTCGCATACTAGGCCACTGAGGTCCGCTCACCCAGTACGCATTTCCCTGGCCACTAAGGTCCACTCAGCTACTACTTATCTTCACAGCCACTAAGGTCTTCTCATTTACTCGTCTACCAATCCACTAAGTTCAGCTAGGCTACTCTTTTATCAAGCCACTAATATCCGCTCGACTACTCAACATCCTAAACACTATGTTCTTCTTGGATAATCATGCCTCCCTTCTCGTCACATCCAACCACATGATTTCTGCTCAGAGCATGCCTGATTACAGGATAATCTACTACTAAATCCATCATTCTAATATCAATCACCCCTACCCATTCGGTCCAGGAACTACTGACCAGGTCATATCCGGATCGGGGGGGGGGGGGCTGGTACGGTCCTCCCAAGACATGGCAGACATCACTGTGGTCCAACTGGATAGTGGCGTCCTTCCACGTGACATGGCATGGTCATTGTGCCCGCATGTTCCACCGTCGTCGTCCATTGCGGGCATCCTATTTAGCTGCCCGTGGTTAATGCCATGAGCTACCTCACTATCGTGGAACTCCATCAGTATGTGCTGCCACCACCGGTCTCTTCTATGGGCCATAGAGTCCACTCGTGTGGTCTATTTTCTGATCTGTGAGTGTATTTTGGATCCTCATATTTTTTCCAATAACTACCCTTCTTTTTATTACACACATAAACATGATTTATTACATAAACTCTTCATAAGATACAACATGGAATATAGATAGTTCTAGTGTCATTGGGGATTAGGAACAATACAAAACAACTTAAAAAATAAAACATACAACATAATTATTGAAAACATCCTTTATATAACCCCGACATTTCGACTTACTTAGCATTTCTTCGGATAACCTATGGACATAAATGTGAAAAGTTTGATCTATAAAGCCCAGTAACGAGGTAAAGAAGGAATTGCATGAAAAATAAAATACATGCTAGGAAATAATAATATCATTGGAGCTTAAAACAACATGAATAAAAAGGCATGATATAGCAGGATTATCAGGACATGGAAATGTCGAAAGAACACTTAACAAGGTATTAGAATGATTTAATTCTAATTGCTGATGAAGCAGAAGTAAACCATCATTGAACATGAATTAGCATGATTAAAACCTCATTTCACTTGATGTATCATGATACTAATCCTTACCCAATTCATTGGAACGCTATCATGGGGCTCCATTCTTAATCATTTCATTTAATGAATAAGTGTGCCACATTGATCAAACAATATAGAATCACTCAACCTCATAATTTATTCCATGATAAAAGAATGTGAAATAAATACATGAAACTCTATAATCAGTAATTAAATGTTCATAAAAGTGAATATAGTTAATAGATAAATAGACATGGTATTCACTATACAATAACTTTGTCTTGGAAAATCACGCGGCTATTTTGAATGAGTAACATTGTAAAATTAGAATTCATAAAAATGGTAGATGAGAGATAAAAGGGTGTATAATCATATTAATATGAAAAGCACATTAAAGGGATTATATAAATACATGTAATAAAAAATGTAATGGAATTTATATTCATAATACAATAGAATTGCATGAATTTAAATGAGATGTGAGAAATTCCTTACGGAATTTTTGCATGGAAATAAGAGTACATGGGAGGAATTAATGAGAGATAATGGGATCCTTCATCATCTGAACATAAATAGGGAAGCATTGGGGATGTGAAAAAAATTTACCACAACATTTAAAAGTGAAAATAAAAGGATATAATAATATTATGAGTCATGGATAAAATGAGAAAGGAAGGAATACCTTGCTTGGATGTGTGAGCTTGAAAGCTTGGGAGGGGCTTGAGAGAGGCTTATTGAGAGCTTGGTGTGCCTTGGGAGGATTATGGAGAGTTTAGGGCAGGGAATGGATGAACTCTAAAGTCTTCGAGTGAATAGGATGTTGGAGCATGGATGGGTTTATATATGAATGTAGAGTGAATTATTTATTATTTAGGATTGAGACAGTAGACATTAAACAAATCGAAACCACAAACCATCCAATGGTTTTTGCCCATGGTTTTTCCAACGTAGAGTGGGAAAAAATATTTTATATTTCCAATGTCTGAAATTCTTAAATTATTTGGCTTTCTTATGTGGTGGTGAGTCACACTCTCAAGGAAATAATTTTAAAAGATAAACTATTGTACAAGTCATGGAGGGTCCACTAATGCATTATAAAAAAAACTAAAATCGAATTATTTTAATGGTAACACATATATTTATTGAACATAATGTTTATAGTATTTAATTATATCAATATTTGGTCATTATGATTTCATAAAATACAATATATATTTAAACATTAATTAATATTACCCAAAAATTTGATTGTGTTAAAAAATTATGAAAAAATCACCGTTAGAAAAATTGGGAGTTCTGATTCCCAAAATAATATTCATTTTATCTAAGTACTTTCATAAATATTTGAATTCCTACATTTAAAATAAATGCCATCATTTATAAAAAAATCATGGGTTTGGACCAAAATAGCTTTCAAACCTTAATAAAAAACACAATTTTATTCATAATAATTATATATTTATTTATATTTAATAAAAATTAATTAAGTATTAATAATTAATTAAAATATTATTTAATTCAAAACCCCATTAATACATCAAAATATATTTCTTAATTAACTAAAAATGGTATTTTCGCTTTAAAAACTATATCCAAAGTAACAATAATAAAATGAATCTATATTCTTTATACAATAATAATGTACATAATCATAGTACTAGGTTATCGTTAAATTACCCCATATAATAACTGTATAAGACTGAAGGGTATGGTTTGCGATGGTGAAAAACTCTAGGGGTGGTTCAGATAACATCACTTGGGTGGAAATATCTATTAACTTCCACTTCTCCTGTAGGCAGTTCCCCTCGAGCTTAGTGTGTGGAAGATATGCTTGGGCATGGTAAAGTGAAAATACCAATGATGAAACCTTTTTTCCATGATCCATAAAATGGGATTTGAATGGGGCAATTCTAACAGATGAGGCCATCACTTTGTCTAATTAAATTGGATTTGATAAGGCCCTATATTTATACAAATCATTTAATCACTATTCAATGGCTATATTAGCAAGGATATCAATTCATAATTGTATTTTGAAATCCAAAAACATTAAAAAAAGAATGGAATATCATATATAACCATGCCATATAATAACACATTGAATTAGATCAAGAGTAATTTCCATTAATAAATGTTCGGGTCGTTACAGTTGTCATCCTTGCAACAACCTTAATGCGGTACTTTTGTTTTTCGTACCTTGATTCGTAGAAAGATGTTGTTGTTTGCGACCCTTCAAAGGATTGAAGAACCAAGGGAGTGTAGTGCTCATTATCATTGGTTTTTCTTCGATCGTTGCTCACCAATTCCAAATCATCATGTTCATAGAAACTCTATTATTCCCACAACCCCGTATGCGTTTAAGACATTAAATGGGGAAAACACATTAAAGGGTTTCAGTTACACTGCATCTTAGCATCATTACCCTATTCCATTTATGAAACATCATTTATGTTATGATGCAATGTAATAATAAATTAAAATAAAATAAACTAAATGTTTATTTTATTTTTCCTTAAAAAAATGTTTCTATTAAATTTTCATTAATGTACATAAATTATATTTTTCCATTAACCTATTCATGGAAATGTTACGTCCATTTTTAATTAATTTCATCATTACAGTAGCAAAAGGGCCCTAAAATATTTAATATGGGGATCCGTTTTGATGTTTCCAAAACCGCTCATGTGCACAATTTTAAAAAAATATATAAAAATCTTCCAACACTTATTCTAGGAACATCCGGTCTCAAAATCATGTGATGTCTGAGCACTAGGTCTCAAAATAATCCCATATAATTTTTAAAAAAATTACATGGAATTCCAGGACATTATAGAATGTGATAGGCTTGGGTTATTCACCACAATAAAAATTAATATAATATAAATGGTTGTATAGATAGTGTATAAAAAACCACCTACGTAAGCATTTATATATAAATTAGATAAGGTTATGCACAACCCCCTTTAATCGTCGAATTTATAGTGGGATCACAGCACAATAAAAAATTTTTAGAATTATTTTTTAATAATTAGTTGAATTTTAGAGAAGGATACGTCAAAACTAGCACCACTATAATAATTAGCAGTTTTATATGATCAGTAATATTTAGGAGGTGCGATATTTGTATATTTATATAATATTATTGTGGTTTTTTGTGGTTATATATACATATATATAATAGATTTTTTAAAAGGAAATAATGGAGGTCTACTACCCTCTCTAATCTCTTATCATAGAGTGGATTTTGAACCCCATATACTTTATTACATTAGAGGTAGATTTGAACAGCCTCTAATTTTAGAAAATACAGGGGGTTTTAAAAAGACAATAATTCATGAAATTCAGGGGGGGTCCTGAACCACCAGTAATCCATTTTGTTAGAGGTGGTTGTGAACCCCCACAAATATTTGACATTGTGAGGGTTCATGAACCACTACTAATCCCTTTGATTAGAGGGTGTTCATGTACCACTTCTAATCCATTGGATTATAGGGGATTTAACCCCCCCTTCCCCCATTAATTTTTTAAAATAATCTCATATAAATCTCATTTCATAATATAGATTTGTTTATTAATGTGGGGGTGTGTGTGTATTATCTAAACACATTATATTAATTAATTTAAATACATTATAATCGCACACACACACCCACACAAATATATATAACCATTATATAAATACATTAAATAAAAGCTTATACATATAAAAAAATTTATACTTATAGAAATATTTTTATATATAATATAATATTAATTATTAATATATTTATTCAACTATATACATTTGTAGGCGGTATTATAAATAATATATATATATATATGAGGAATTATTATATATGTATTTTATAGTAAATAAATTATTATTATATATTTATGTATAAATTATTTGATATTATATTATGTATTCATATATATATATATACATACTATAGAAAAATTAAATATATATATTATAATTATATTATATATATTATGTTAAAATATTTTACTATATATATATATTATATAATTATTATATATATATATTATTTAATACCATATTAATGATAAATTAATTTAGTATATATATATATAAACCGATGAATTATATTATATATTTCAAATTTTATTAATGTATTTAATTTTGAGTTTATATAAATATATATGTTTGTGTGTGTCTATATGGTATAATATAATAGTACATAATTACATACAGGTAGATAACATAACATTATTAAGTATAATATATATATAACATAAATAATTAATTATATAAATATAGAGTATTTATAAAATCAAAATATAATATTTATAGTATAAAAATAGTTGTAATATTAATAAAAATAATTTATAATATTATCGTTACCCACACATAGACATATTAGTATATAAAATAATTATATTAATTAAAATAATATAATTGTATTATATCTATAAATATTATATAAATACATAAATAGACACAGAAATATATATATATATACCTCTAAATATAATTATTTATATTTTTTAATATATAAATAGATTATATATATTTATATATATATTGTACACAATGGTATTATATATTACCTAATATTTCCCTATCTAATATTATTTTTGTATATATTATACAAAAATATAAATATTTTTTATTATATCCAAATATATATGATAGATAATTATTATACACAAATATGTTATATATTGTAGAAAAATATATAATATATACAAAAATATATTTAATGATTTATATATCTATAGACAAATATATATAAATATATATATTATTTTTGTATGTAAATATTTTTTATTAATTGTATATAATAAATCAAAGAAAAATTTGTATACTGGTTCAAGATCATTGTTTTATTTAAGGAATTGAAGGCCTGAATCCCAGTATAGGTATTTTTCCTACTCGAGTGGTGTAATGGGCGAGAGGTGGAATGGGAATGTGTGACATGCATTTTTGGTGTGTCCATCTATACTGGGGGAGGGTGGTTGGGTCCCAAAAAAACAGGTCGGTCTAGTGGGTTCCTGTGGGGGTATTCAGTTGTCAGGTTGGGTTGTCTAGGGTGTCCGAAGATGTTGGGGTGGGGTGTTCCGGGTGTTTGGGTTGTCTAGGGGTTGTGGGGTTTTTTGGGGTGAGGAATCCTGGTGTGTTCAGGTGGTGTCAAAAAAAATATAACATTTATGGGCCATTATAGGATAACTACCCCTAAACATGGTGTTTGAAATTCAATTAGTGGTGGTTATAAATGCCCCTAATTCCATTGTTTAGGGTGTTTTTATGGTGAAATTAGTGGGGGTGGGGGGGGGGGGTTAAACCCCTTATAAATTTGAGGCCACATAATTGACCTCCATTTTACAAGGACATGACCCAAATTGCCTTTAATCACTGTAAGTGGATAATTTAGAAGTGGTATGGATACCACCAACAGAGTATTTCGAGGGTGTAACAACACCATTTAATATAGAAAACAACCATCTCTAATAAACCTATTTTTAGTAGAGAGTGATTCTTTAACATAAGATTTTGAGTGGGTGACTGGATTTAGAGCTTGAAATTTTGTATTTTAATAAACCATAAATATTAGGCGATGAATTATCATGTAAAAATCATTCATTGTTTTGATTGACATGAAGTACATCGGCCAACCTTCTGATGATCTTGGTATTTTTCAATCTAGTGAGTTGGGTTGGTGGTCCAAAATCTATCCTATATAATATTAGTAGTATCTCATCCAATTGTCTTGATTCATTAATATATAATTCACATGTGGTTAATTTAATGGTGGTTCATAATCCACTTAATATTCGGTAATGGTTGTACATAATTCACAAAAGATATTTTGGTCATATATCACTGACCCAGAGATTGAGGTTACTATGTTGCTATCTCAAAAAATAGACATATAGTTATGGTGCATCATTTTCCCACGAAGTTCACATTGGTTTACCAAATCTACCCACAAAAAGTCATGTTGTTGTTTTATCATCAACCTAAGATATGAATCATTGGTATATCATCTACCAATTTATGGTTAGTGGTGTTATATAATTCACCTAGTGTTATTAATTCCTCATTCACTAGGATATAACCCAACTTGCAGTGATACTAGATTGGTGATGGACTGTCGACCCAATAGGGTTTTGATAGAGATTCCTTATTCTCCTTGAGTACCTGATAATGATATCTCTTTCACTACGATTATGATACCAGGAGTGATATATTGTTCATCAATGAGGATTTTTCATAACATGGGTATACAATCCAAAAATATCATCAGCTGAGGCTGGTACGATCAAACATGTTTTCCCTACCAATCATTCAATAAATTCTTGGGGTATTATTTTTTTACATTATTATAATTCCATATCAATCATGCACTAGAATTAACTAATGTTGATAGGGAAAACATTTATAGTGGAACAAAAGTTTTTTCACCAACCCTATAGAGTAACCATGGATCTTCTTTACCGTAAAATTAAATATATATATATATATATATTATTGAAATGGACACGACGTATTTATATCTTGTTTTACACACAACCACGAATCTAAATTAACTTTGATATTGTATAATTTTATAATGTAACAATTTAATTTGTGTTACGAATAAGGATAAACAAATGATAAAAATTAATAAAAGTAGAATAAAATGAAATTGAATATATTAATTAATTATAAATTACCACTAGGTATTCAAAAGTCATTTTATGGCTCAAAAATATGGTTTGTTAAAAAATGGGTAAATTGTATTATTGTGTGTGGAAATTATAAGTAATTTATGATACATTTTGATTTTTTTAAAAATGTTTTTTTAAAAAATATAAAAAATATCGTATTAATGTGATATTATAGATTTATTCTAAAAAGATTAATTTTTACAAAATATTAAAAATATCAATTTCATTGAAAAAATTCTTTTCCATTTAGGTATTTACAACTTCCAAATCATTTTATAATTGATATTAAAATTAATTTAATTATTTTTTATTAACCATTATCATAATAATTTATTTTTAATCAAAATAAAGTTTAATCTTGGTATGAATACCTCTTTATACTTTACAATTCATTTTTTAAATCATTTTGCAACGCATTTCTCTGGTTTATATTAAAAGTAATTTCATACACCTATATAAGATGAATTTTATAGCATGGGTTCACTATTCTTAATCATAATTTAAATATTTTTCAAGGAGGACACATATATTTTTTTCATAATTAATACGGAAAACAATAATGTTTTACAATATTTTAGGTTAAAATGGGGTTATATATGGTGGGGGATAAACTATGATATAAGGGTATTATTGCAATATAATCTTCCTTAAATATTATTTTATGTCATTATTTATACACTATATTATATAACTTCAGATAAATTACAATTTAAAGCTTGTTTATTTAATATAGATTATTATATTTTAGTCTTTTATGAAATTCAAAGTGTGTCCTCTCCCACTCTTATAAATAGATTCCCTCGCTCTGATTTTCGTCACAATTCATGAGCTTTATATATAGGTGAATAACTGAAATAAATTTTACCTAAAATAATTTTTCAAATCCAATAGGTCCATGTTTAGTCACAATATATCCTTTAAAGGCTTAAGGTGTAACCCAACATAGGGTTCTCAATGAAGTGGTATAACTCTTAACAGATAACATTGTTGTCTATTTAATCTAACATAAAATAAAAAAAATGATGCATCCAATGTAAAATTATAAAATTTTATATCTTAAATATTATAATATTTTTTTAATATCATAAAATTTATTCATCTTCATCGCTCTCAAATGGGAAACAAAAGCATCATTCATTCATACGTGCAGACTACTGCATTAAAAAGAGATGTATTTCAATTTTCTTGAACACCATTAATAGATAGTAATAATGAATTATTTTATGTTTATGTATGATATTTATCAAATAATTCAGATTATGAAATTAAATTATCTTATCAAACTTCTTACATGTCAATCCATTGTAATGTCGCTTGTGAATAGGTGTGGACCACTACCACCACCAAGCAATGCAATTGATTTTTTATTTACAATATAATAAAACGGTTATGATAATATATTTAATGACTATATATTATATTTATAAACTTATAATTATTATTTAAAGATAAATTATTTTTATCTTTATTTCATTCCATTCATTAAGTAGTGAAAACATCACTCTTCTTTACGTACAAACTATCATTACCCTGAAGTGGTATAATTAATTTTTAATTAGAAATTTATATAAATGTCATTAAAAGTTCAATTAATGAATAAATATGATAATTATTAATATTACATGTATTATGAAACCATGTCCATGGTGTATGTACAGAAACCATCAAACAAAAAACTGCAAGAAAAATAGTCATGTTTCCACTAGAATATTCATTTTAACGAAGACATTATTAGTATAACAACATTAAAAATTAAAAAAATATATAAATGGTATGTAATTATTTAATATAGATCCAATATATTTTTTTATAAACATATATATTTTATATACATGAAATTTCATTGTGTATTAAGGAAGACAATACAAGAGGTATGTGGTTTCGACTACAATCCCAATTATTCTCAACATTGACAATTCTAAATTATCATGGAGGGAAATTTTGTGGTTGTAACACATTAAAGAAAATTTAATTTATAATTATTGGGATATTTTTATGTATTATTTGTATTATTACAATTTATTCTGTTTAGTACTTAAATTTATAAAAAAATTTAAATAAAATGTCAAAACTATTTCTTTTCTGGTCGATGAAATTTTTCATCCATATCCATAATATTAATTTTTTTATGAAACTTATTAAAAATATATGAATTTTAGTAAAAATTTAAATTTTAATTACAATGAAATTATTTTAAAATTATTAAAAATAATCTTTTTAAATTATTTTTTAATTATCCATATTTTATTTTTAATAATGTAGTTAATGGAATGTTTTTATTTAACATGTATGACATGATTTTTTTCCACAATCATAAAAACTATATTATATTATGTTTCCTTATAAATTTTACTATTTTGTTTGAAAAGATATGTATTTTCTAAAAATTAATTGTTTTTAGTAAATATTTTATAAATGGAAAAGCATATTTTTCTAATGATTTACAAAAAAGGATATAATGAACTTTTGATGGCTGGTTTCGTCTGGTTCGATATACATTAAATATTGTTATGATTCACTAGGGATATTATCTTATGAAATAATATAATTTCATTCTCTATATACATTACAATTTTGTTTACATTATAATAATTCTATGAAACATGTTTCATTACCATGAGTTAACTATGTTATAGTGACCCCTTTTTGAATCCCGTATCTTTTCCATAGGTTTTCCGATGATGAAATGATGAAATGATTATAAAACCCATTTCCTTTAAAGAAGATAATATATAATTAGATTTTGAATTATTTTTGATATTGTGATAGGCAAATCTATGATTTTCATTATTTTATTCTTTGTTAAAGAATTATATATCAATAAAATGAAGTTGGTAAATATGGATTACTTAAGAGATAACTATTTTATGCATAAAACAAATTTCATGTTCATAATATTTTTCATGTACCTAGATTCATGTTCATGTATTAATTTATTGACATATTTTCATGTCTATAATTAATTGGTGTACATAGTTTCATGTCCATACGTTTTTGTGATGATATGATTTTGTGTCCTTGACATAATGAGTATTCCTGTTACTATTTATACAATATCAAAATGTTATATAGTAATGTTTTTTTAAGGTTACTTAATTTTTAAAATTCTATAATAGCTCATGGTTGGTTATTTGTGAATCAAAATTATTATGGATTTTTTGTTTTGTTATGGAAATTCATTATTGCATGAAAATAATAAAATATATTTAAATTATTTGGTATATCTTTCTTATGATTTAATGATTTTATTATACCATTATGCTCAAGTACATTAATTGATTAATATATCCTATGTTTACATTTACCATGTATTTGACCTCATAGTTTCATATTTTTTTCTTCCCATGTTCTGATGAACAGTTTCTTATATGATATTTATTAAAGGGTATTAATATTATATAATTCGTTTGAGATGATTTTAATACTTTATATACAAGTTTTTAAGGTATAAAAACTTAAAATGACACAAAACAATTTCTATTCTAAAATTGATCATACAGATCTATTATCATTACTAATATTACATGATTTAATGTTAATTCATGTAATTTTTGTGTCTCTATAGATGGTATCTGAGAAAGGGTTAGTTATATTTTGAGTCTACAATAGGAAAAATTTATTGAGAAATCTCAAGATGAGCCTAAGTATAGGATAATGTCCTATGTTATGCTAAATATAGATGTGTTGTTTTCATATAAAATCCATTATTGTCTAAATACTAGTAAGTTGGTTTGGATGAGGAACATATTCACATAGGAGTGAAAAAAATAAATGTGGTTTAAAATATATTAACAAGATCATAAAAAACATATTATTTCTAGGTCCAAGACTTCACAATTATATAGACAATCCCAAAGGATATTCATTGGTTAATTAATGTTAAATTTTTTTAACCATTGTGATGGTTTTGAATAACTAATGAGAATGAATGACCTCGGTTAAAACTATAATATCATATATTTAGAATAATTTGTCATGATTTATACATCATATAAATTATTTATCATGATTATATATTTTCTCACAATGATTATTATTGGACACACTAAACTTTTTGGTCATAGTTAATGGATGGATCCTTAAGGAACCATGACAATATTTAATGTGATATAAAATGTGATGATTTTAGAAAAGATCAAAAAAATATAATGAGAAAAAGAATTGAAAACCATGTTATTACACATGACCCACTATCATGATATATATTTAACAACCACAACTTGAGGATGTTTCCTAACACACAAAATATTTTGAAAGTGGAGTTTTGTGCATGTTCAATTGATGAATACCATAGAGAAATTATTATTTATTCTTTTATATTATGATAATGTTTGAATAAGAACTCAATAAAATATATCAATGGAACTAAAAAATGGCAAACATATAGAAGAAATGGTACATTTCAAAAAAATATTTATCCAAAATTAATTGTTTGATTGAGTGAAATAAACAACATAAATAATTTCTAATTATAGATAAATTTATATTATTTTGGGAAAATGGGAATTATCCAAGTCAATTATGTAATCCAATTTCTATCTCCTAGACTATATATGTTCATATTGAATGTGACTTATTTACTTATATATATATTTATTAGGAACAATCATCTTCCACTGAATATATTTATATTTCATTGAAAAATTTGTATGAATTTTCCCAATGAATTTTTTATATTATAGATTTTGATGAGATTTTAATCAAATATTATATATATACATATCCATATCGAGTATCCTTAATAATGAAAAAGTTATTTATTTTTTAAAACTGTCCGATTAACTTTTATCATTTTGTGAATAAATATAAACTTATACTTGAAATTAAATCTATTTTATGGGTTTGAAATCCTACAAAAAGGGGTTTTAATTTCATATGGTTTGAGAAAAACTCAATATAAATGATTTTTCTATTGTTTTGGAGTTATTTGATGAATTTTGAGAAGAGTTGTCTAGTCTTCCTCTAAATCATAATGTTGAAATTTTATAATAAATCATTGTCATTGCTACCACTATTTCATGGATACTATATAGAACATATTCAATTGATTTATAGGGATTGAAGAATACACTCGAAGAGAATCTAGATATGGGATTAATTCAACTATGTGTTCTACTATGGAGGTCACTTTTTCAATTTTTTAATAATAAGGAATTATTATTATGGCTTTGTGTTGATTATTAATAAATGAAAACGATTACAATAAAAAAGAATTATCTTATTACCGATACTGTTGATTTCATAGATAATATTTGACGAGATAAATAATTATCAATGATTTGTATTTTATCTAGATACTATTAGTTGAGGGTAAAATTAATGAAACACAAAAGAGAGCCTTTCGTAAGTGGTATATACATGATCAATTAATAATTATACCATTTGGTCCAAATTATTAATATGAAATAATTATTGGTTTAATGAATAGATTCTTTAACTATTATATTTATTAGTTGTTGGAATTTTTTTATATGATATGAATATATATTTCAAGATCAATAAAGAGAATAAAGGTCACTGATGACATTATGGAAGGATAATGTGTATTCCAAATTCAAAATGTGTGAATTGTTTCTCTGGAAAGTTTCATTTTTTGATCGATTATTTCTTTAGATGAAATAAAATTATATCCATAAATAATAGAAGTTATTAAACATTGGTGAATAAAAACCATAGTTACTGAGATCTATAATATAAATTGTTTTTACTGATATTATTGATGCTGGATGAAAAATATCTCATAGATATATAATTTATACACCATGATATCTTTTAAGGGAGTCATATTACTCTAGAAAAATAAATTCAAGGGAAATATTGACGAGTTTAATCGATGGTTCGTCAACACAACAATAAAAGAAACACCTTATCATAGTAAAGAGTTTAAGATATATAGTTTTTAATTGAATAAGTGGATGAAAACTGTTCTCATACTGAATTATAATGTGATAACACACTCTTAAAGAAAATTCAAGGTTCATATAAAAAATCACATGAATCATGAACTATATTTACCAAGGGAAATCATTCCATTAAATACATGAATTCATAATATTTATGAAGGAAATTTTGACATATACACTAATCGTAAATGTCTAAAGTAAATATTCACCTATAAATAGGGGAATATGTGAAAAATAATATTGGTGAATTTGATTAATAATTGTGACTATTAGATACATTGAAACCCTATTAAATCAAAAAATGTGGTTTCTTATTTTTTGTAAAAGGATCATACTAGATTATATATGATTAGGATAAAAATGATCTCATATTTATGTAATTTTAAAGTGTTGATTTTGAAGACATAATGATGAGGAGAAATATTATCTATCTCAATTGAGTGTTTAATTATATATCCTTATGAAGATTAAAGAGTAATTGAAGATATATGTAGTTGTATAAACTAAGTAAGATATTATACTAAGATTATATGTGATAGTGATGGAATGATAATGTTTATAAACAATGATTTATTCCCTTTAATACCAAAATTGAATAAGTTTATTTTGGATGAATATCAAAATTCCCAATTTTATATAATTTTGAGATGTATGAATACGTAGAGTGATTTGAATTAGTATTTTATATAGGTAAATATTTAGGGAGATATTGAACAAATTATATTATTTTAAAAAGTGTCTCAGAATATTAATGATGGGATACATAAGTATAAGGGTACGCTATAATTAATACCCATACTAGAATAGAAATGGTGAAACATCACTATTGACATCTGCACTGGACTTAAAAAAAATTAAGGCTATAATGCTATTGGATTATAGTAAATTTCTATAATAATTAATCACAATTAATTTCTATTAGATATGATATAACTATTTACTTACTTACTATAATACACATTATGTAACCTGAATGGTTTTTTTAGTACCAAATTCTTTTTAATTTGATTATTATTCAAGGTTTACCTCAATGTTTTGGTGATGTATTTTGTAATATCTTGACATAGAGTTGTGTTTCAATAATTCCAATAATTATTATACATATGGTCAGTATAAGATAACCATTAAAACTATATTAGATATGTTGAGATACATCTATTTATATATAAAAGTCTATTATGATCAACATCTTTCTCAAGTCTAGTTTTCTTTCAACAATACCATTCACTCGAGGATTTAAATGGATCCTTTTTAAGACCACTAAGAAATTAAAATTATATTTATTTCATTCAAGAGAAAATTATTAGTATAAAATCTAATGGGACATGATCTGGAAGAGGAAATAATACATATGTTTAGATCTATTCTATAAAACATAAATGTATCTTAGAGTCGAAAAAGTGTTTTTCTAAAAAGAACCACTTATAATTAGAATTTTAATTTGTGAGAAGATATTACTATGAATATAAAAAAGGAATAAGTTTATGAGATTATAAAATAATATAATGATGATAGATAGGTCCAGTGAGTCATTTTATATTGTTGATCTTGTATAAATTGTAGCTTATTACTTTACAATTCCTCCAAATGATGGTCATGTTCACTATATGTTTCATGTATCTCTTCTAAGGATGTATAAACCCGATAGTTCACATATACATTAATCATAGGATTTACCAAAAAATAATTATCTATCCTATAAGTAAAATCCAATACAAATATTATAACATTTATAAAATGTGATATATAAAAAGAATACAAACTATTTTAATGTTTCTTTAGAGGAATTATATATTCAAATAAGCTACAAGGGATCCTAATGAAGTGATAAAACATAGATATCATCTTATTTTTTGTCAAACTGATTGATTTTTGAGGGGGGGGGGGTATTAACATTATGGTAGGTATATAATAACATTCTAATATATATATATATATATATATATTGCTGTAAAATTATAATGATGTATTTGATAGCATGCATTACACCCAACATCGAGTCTATCTAAACC
The DNA here is from genome assembly GCA_963277665.1 of Viscum album. Taxonomy (NCBI): domain Eukaryota; kingdom Viridiplantae; phylum Streptophyta; class Magnoliopsida; order Santalales; family Viscaceae; genus Viscum; species Viscum album. The sequence goes on along the minus strand of OY728164.1, from coordinate 1,401,696,540 downwards.
ATGATATAGTATAGAATTATAACCATATAATATAATTTGTATTAAGAATATGAGTAAAAAACTCATTAAAATATTTATAAATATTTTTTACTATGAAAATCGATAGATTAATCCATAACAAATATGTACATAATATTCAATAAAGTCATTTTAAATTTTAAATATATCACTCCTTATAATATTATTTTTTATTTAATTTTTGAATTAATATTATAATTTAATTTTTACTTTACTTAATGGATTATTTAGTAAAAAATTATCACTTTTGATATAATCATATCAAAAATAGAATAAGGTGAAATTTTCGATTTTTTTGAAATGATTAATTTCCCAATGATTTGTAAAAATATTTAGACTTTATAGAAAATCATTTTTCCATTAAATTGCTTACAAAGTATTTTTTTTAAATACATATAATAAAATTTAATTATTAACTTTTTATTAAACCTTATCCAAAAAACATCATTATAATCCACATTATTCTTTATTGTGGTATAAAAAAATGAAACCACAAAAATTCTAATTTTTGGAAAACCAATTTTGAACACCTTTTCTAGGTTACTTATAAAAGTAATTTTTAACACTTGTAGAAATTTAATTTTACAAAATATACTACATATTTTATTTCAAAATATATAAAATTTTATCTATTCAACTTTCTTTATTTCATAATCAATATTAAATATAGTTAAACTTTTTGTCCATGGTGAATGATTAAATGAGATTACTAAGGGTTAAACCAATAGATAATGATTACAAGGAAAAAAATCTTTTATAAATAACCTTTCCTAGAAATATATTGATTATATATTTTCCTTACTTTTAAAATTTTCCCATTTTTTTGAATTTTGATTCAATAAGATGCTATTATCTATTAATCATTCTTGAAATTCCAAATGTGTCCTTTACCCCACTTATAATGGGACACCACATCTACTCTATTCCTCACACATAAAAATCCTTATAGATCCTCGAAAAAAAGAACTAAAATCTTTATAACATCCGATACCACATTTTATAGGTCTTTTTTTTTGTTAGAATACTATCTTATCAAGGATTAATGTTTAAGCCAAATGTGTTTTCCCAATAAAGTGGTATCACTCTTAATAGCATTTTTTATTCTATCGATTTCTATAAATGTGTTTTATGCATAACAACATGATTAATATCTTATGATAATTATATTGAGATATTATTTTAATGGTACAAATTTATTCTTCTCTTTTTTTTTGGCGATTAAAATCATCATTCGTTCGTACAATTATACCACCACCTTAAGAAATGATGTATTTTTTTCCTCATAATAATAATTAATGATTATTTATTTTTATTTATTTAATTTTCATATATTATAATTATTATATAATTATTATTTTTAAAATATAATATATTATATATTTTCTTACCTTTCTATCTATTTGAAAATGATAACATCCCTCATATATAGTTAATGACAACACCACCACAAAGAGATGTGATTTGTTTTTCTTTTTAATCGTTTCCTAATGAGAAATAAATAAATATATAAATAATATATTTTATATTAATGGTATAATAATTATTATTTAATTTTTATATATTATTTACCTTTCTCTCTTTCCATAAATCCAAATGTGCAAACATCACTCGTGCATATGTATGGAATACCATCTCCACAAAGTGATGCAATACATTTTTTACCATAGATTTATATGAATGATTATAAATGTATATATGATGAAGAAATATTATAATTATATCATCATAATTATTCTGAATCTTACAAATCCCAAAACAACGTGAAATTATCAAAAGCATAAAACTAAAACATTCAGGGGAATGAATCTCTCTTTAACCAGAATGTATATTTAAATTAGAAATTTATTAAATAAAGGATATTAGAAATTATTAAGGAAGAAAATATGTTATTTTACACATGAAAATCATTGTGGAATATACTTTATATATATATATATATATATATATTATAATTTACATTTCAATATGTTTGTCGAAAGAAAATACTTTAGTTAAAGGGTTTATTTGACAATAACATTTCCTTTTGGGATTTAGTATGATAAATTTATTGGAAGGATAACTATATGTATATTACCCTATAGAACCCATAAATTTTATTTTTTCTAATATATTTATATAAAATTTACTTATTATTACAATTTACCTCTCTCTCGTACTTGAAATGATCAATAATAATTTTTTAAAGAAAACCCAATATAATTTTATCTTTGGTCTATGAAACTTCACTTCCATATCCAAACTATTTAATATTTTATTATTAATGTTATTATGAATAGATTAAATATTTTTAAAAATTCACTTTTTCTACCTATGAACTAGTTTAGATGTTTTTAAAAAGGAATTTTCTAAACCTGTTTTTTGAAAACGTTATTTTTGAGGTTTCACAAAGGTCTGAATAAATTTATTATTTTTACAAATGTGGCATGAATGATGTTTTCATCTATATTGAATACTAAATAATTTGATGAATAGTTAGTTATTTTTTTGAAAAAAATATTTTATCATTATTTGGAGAATGTTTAGTTAAAATTGTATCAGTAATAATGTATATTATTTTGTGTTTTTAGAGGATGGTATAAGTTATGTTTTAATGGAATTTTCCCTATTTTAAAATATCTCTTAGGGACATTTATTATTCAATGTATATATTATATTATTATACAATCCACATTATTTTATAATATGGATTATGATTTTTATTATTTTGGTATGATTTTATGAAACTCATTTCTTTTCCATTGGTTAATAATTTCATGATGAGTCTATTATGATTCCCATTTATTTTCCATATTTTATTATTTGAGTAAATATATAAAAGATTATAATACCAATTTTCTTTCTATGAGTTCTAATATGATGATATAATTAATTATTTATAATATTACAGAACACATTTTTTGGATTTCATTATGTAATGAGTGGGAAAATATTATATAACCCAATTATGCATAAAGTAATGATTGGTAACTCACAATATAAATATTTTATTAGTAAACCTGATTTCATGTTTGTAATATTAAGTGTGTTCCATGTTTAATGTAAGTAAGTTTATGTCTATACCTATTTTGAGGATTATATGTCAATTTATGGACTATTATTCATGTCCATAAATTTATGTGTGGACCTGATTTCATTTATTTAATTAAATTTGTTGACCTGAAACTATTTATAGATGTTGAAAATTTTATATGACTATATTTTTTATATATTAATATGTTTAGTATAAGATCTAATTACTCATGATTGATTACATATGAATCCTTGGAATTATAAATTTTTTATTTTTTATGAAAATTTCTTATTCTAAGTCTCATAATGAAATATATTAAATTGGCCACTTATGATTTATTTTATTATCATGTTCTCATACCCTTATACTGAAGCTTGATCATTGATTTCAATTTCCTATTATTACGATTATTCTGAATTTTTTCTCGCCTGTTCATATGTATTCATTCACATGTTTTGATGAAATGTACTATGTATGATATTTCTACAAAGGTATTTATGTTTTGGAATTTATGGGAGATTATTTAAATCTTATGTATACCAATTTTTTGTATATAAATGTTTTCAATGTCACAAAACATTTATAGTTTTAAAATGAATCAAAATAATTAATAATTAATGTTCATTAATTATGACGTTATATTTATGTATTTAAGATTTTGTCACCAATATACAAAGCATAACTTCATGATTCATGAGAATTATAAGGGAAAGTTCCCTTTTCTAGATAGCTGTGCAGGGATGTTGGGTATATGTTGGGAGATTGGTGTGGGCCCAGGCTCAGGGGATGTTTTTTGGATGATTATCAATTTTTGTTTACTACTATAATAGTTGTATATGATATTTTAGTGATATATCCTATTTATACATTTATTACTCATTTGATATGTAGGATAGTTCATCTTCATATATTATAATGATTTTTAATTAATTTTTCATAGAATATAGATTTTATAGAATCATTCCAACTGGTGTAATGATGCGGTTTATATTTCATAAAAATTATTATAAAATTATTTATGTTTATCAGTAACAATTAGGGTATTATATTCCCATTATATATATTGATCATTTACACCTATAAGTAGCTTATATCATATGATAGGGAAATCCTAAGGTCCATAGCAGCCAATTTAGTCCTAATAGAGGTGAACCAGATTTAGGATATGACATGAGGGTTTAAAAAATTAGGAAAGGTACATTTAAGGTTAATTTACAACATATAAAATAGAAACAGTTCATTTTGGATGAGGTAGATTATTTCTAATATATAGGATTCATGTGAATTGGTTTTCATAGAATAATGTTTTCCTATGGAAATGTATTAGCAAGGAGATGGTGTGTAACATATTATAGAGGGGAGCATGATACAAAACATTGATAAATGGTATTAATTACAACTGAGAGGTAGTTGATATTTTATTTATGGTAATTCTAATCTTGGATGATGGGTTAATAAATTAATTCGTCTACAGGATAGGAATAAGATAATTGATATCATGTGTTGGGACTGTATCAAATTTATTGTAACATTTTTAGTTATGGGTACTATCAACTTATTCGGAAGCTTACAGAGAGTATGATTTGTTGAATGAGAAGTGTAGGGATCATGTGATTTAATGATTAAATTTTTGTTGAGGCATCATGTTGTGGGATGTGAGTTGATATAGTATAAGGACAATGTTTTTTATTAGAATTTTTGTGTTTAGGGATTTTTATGGATTTTTTTTAATTGGGTAAGATAAGGCTATTTTGGAATTGAATGCATCATTTTAATGACGACTAATATATACAATGCATTATGGAATGAGTTTTCAATGATTATATAGTTTTGACAGGTTCTATGTATTAGTTATAGATCTATATCTAATCAAATTTAATAATGACTATGACATATAATTATGATTCCAAAATTTAAAGATAGTAGTTATTTTAGTTCCTTCTAATGGATGAAAATAGAATTTTTTATGAATTTTTCAATGACTGATGTATTTTCAAGATAATATTTATATATGGAAATAAAATTTCCAAGAACCAATGGTTGATAGATAAGAGAATTCAGATTCCCCCAATAATTATACTATTAGACACATCTATAATATAAGTTTTTTCACAATATTTACAGTTTTTTGTTGTTACAGGTGGATTTGAGTTGCTATGGGTTAGAAATTATGCTTAAATTTGTATAAAAAATCCACTGAGTACCAAGGAAAGTGTAACATAGTTACATATGACTAGTCAAGGGGTGTGGAGCCCTATTTTGGGAAATCATCTATATGATGTCTTTATAATAACTATTTGATAGTCCCCTACTTGCCCATCCAAATGGTACTAGTTCCCTGGTTTTGTTCTATGGGATTTTTCATATAGGATATTCCATTTATTTTTGAGGTCCTCAAATTTCTTCTTCGGCTGTAAGGTAATTCAAGAGCCGGTATTTTACAAGCCTCTCCTCCAGTGTTTTTACCCCATCAAGAAACATTAATTACCATTGATCAATAATAAATTAATGGTAATGTATCTTTTGGGAGTAATATTTTTATCTTGAATGGGATGTAAATTAGTATGGGGTTCCCATGAGATTAGGGGTCATGTGTTCTCTTTTATGCAGATATGATGGGGAATTTTTTGAGGGTTATATTAAATGTTTTTTTATTAATAGTTAGGAGCCTCTATGTGGCAACTTGAATTATTGAAAAAATTACATCTTTTGACATCATGATAATGATAGTTGTGATTGAAATTAAATAATGATCCCTAAAGACATTTGATTTTGAAATCTTGCAAGGCTTCTGAGATATGTGTTCACCATCTGGGAGAGGGATATGTGAAGGTGCATTGGGAAATTAGTGGGTTGAGTCTAGGATGGATGATTTGTATTCCATGTAGTGAATAATCTATTCAATTTTGTTTTTATTTTCTTTTATTGAATGATTGGATCTAGAATATAAGGTTTAACATAAGTGGTTTGGTATACATGGAGTTGTGATAAAGGAATGGATTAATGTCAAGGTTTACTAATATAAGGGTTATTAGACATAGTAATTAGTGCATGGTGTGTCATATATACTGGATAATGGATAAGATATGAGATTTTATTCCATATTGTCCTTTTTAACTCTAGTTATGTTGATGCTGGTATGAATGTTGATGGTGCAATGGGGCATCAGAAACAATGTTGTATAGGTATGATGAAAAAAACTGAACATTTCATACATATATTTTACATCATTTTTCATGAATTTTAATTTTAATCCAAATTAATAAACACACTATAATACTTAGGATTATTGGGTTTGGAGACTATATACATAACCAACATATTATTAAAATATTTTTTTACATATACCATAAATATTATTCACAAATGATACCCTAATTAATATATAATACTTAATATTGTTCTTCATAATGTGGGGTAATTGAATAATTAAAAAAGTTGATCATAGATTCTCAATAAGTGATATAGACAAGAGGTATTAATCAAAGATCATAATTGAGTATAATATGCTCATATTGGCCTTTTCACAAAATCAATCAACAAGAAGATTACATAATGATATAATATCATTAAAAATCATGGATTATAAATCATGTACAAGAGAATATAAAATAGTCTATAAGTAATTGTAATGGGGAAACATGAGTCAACAATCATGATTCTTGATAACATATCAATGTTACATTACATAGCATGGGATTTTTGGAATCATGGGATAATAATAACAATCCATGGGGTATTAAATTGGTATATTGTACAAAAATATGTATAAAAAACGATATATTTTTTAACATAGCTATCAAAAACCATGTATATAGATAATTTTTTGAACATATAGGACTGAAAAGATACCTATACATTGAGTTTCAAATAAATAAAATGAAAATAATGTGTATATAATTTTTTACATAACTAACTGAAATCATTTCCATGAAGAAAATCTTTATCTAATGATATACAAAGCATTTCCAGATGAATTAGAGGGATATATTAGACCCCTTCATTACACAATGGTATTCTATATATAATTTTTCCATGTTAACAAGAAAACATTATTAATTCCTTCATTTTTTAGTAATCCCAAGTGAAATAAATAGGTTTCATTGATATTTAGACAAAACATGATCATAATCTATCATGTAATGAATTCACCATTTTATTTTTATTTTTTGTATTCTTCTTATAATTTTTTATACTTCATTCATTAGATTTATCCTGATTTAGTTGTAATGGCATGGTCCTAGAATTAGTATATTAAAAATATTTATGTTCACATGGATGTTATTTCATAATTAAAGTAATTCCATTTCATCATATTCTAAAAAAGTTGATACGTAGAAACTATTAGATCCAAAAAATGGTTTCCACCAAATTCATGACATAAATATCATTCACATCAAAAAATAAGATAATTCTCTATCATAAGTGGATTCTATATGAAATAAATAATATTTTTTATTTATTAACTTGTTTTTCTAATCATAAACTACAACCTATTTAATTCTTCTTATAGACTATTAAAAGTGTTAACTAAATGACCCAACTAGGATTACTATTGGGAGAGGGATATAAACATTGTAATCTACATTTAGTGAGAATTTAATGGAAAAATCCACATCTTGACTATCATATTCTACATTATTATTCATTTATGAAAGAGTTCTTATATCATTCCAATGATGATGACACAAAATCATTCATCTCCAAATAATGATATAACATGGTGGTATTCATGGTTATTTATTTATTTCCAAACAATAATTTCTTAATTCATGAAATAATTTAAATATAGTCTATTAATCCCATTATGTCCATATTTTGACCCAACCTAGTAAACTAAGAATTTGGATTGAAATTATTGACGATGATTTCCTCTCCACCATTATTTTATTATTTTATGACCAGTTTAACGATCCGTATGAAAAAATGGTGGAATAAATATTTATACTCTATTAGGTTTTATATCACGTTTATTCAATTTATTTATATATGTCTATGTCTCACGTGGTAGTTCAACTATTTTAGGATGGGTTCAAATCCTGACCAAGACACCAATTTTGCATTGACATTTATACAGATGCACATGATGATCCGGTTCTTTTGAAAAATTAGTAAGAGATAGAGAAAACTGGATATATTAGTGAAATAAAATAGTTTTTATAGAGTTTATATGTGTATGAAGGATGGGATATGGAGGATAATTGTTCTCTATCATAAAAATAGATAAATATTCTTCTCTAGTGGTGGAAGATCTTTTTGGATGCATCTAGAGGTATCTAGTTAGTGATTTTGTTTGAGATTAGTCTTGAGAAAACTATTCTAATGAATGAGATGAACATTGTTTGAATAACATAATTTCATGTTATGTAGTTTAATGAACACATTTCATATTTTTATTATTATTTTAGTAGATATTGATTTAATCAGTGTTATATATCACTCATCCATGTGGTGATCCCACATTCCAAGTGATGTTACCTACTTAGTCAAGCCATACTCAAGGTGAATATTACTAGGACCCTGGGTTCTCCCAAATAATGTGTTTTTTTATTTATTCATTGTGGACCATGGTTTTCAAACACTTAGTTTTATAATGGAATATGACCAAAACTCATCATGGGAGTGCACCCCATGTATCGAGAGTAACACATTGTATACATATTTTTGAATGATATATCTCAAATATATTCTTTATGGGTGTTGGTTTTAGCTTTCTGAGTAGTCCAATATGATTAGATTTCTATAAAATATCACATGGTGTTTTTTTAAATCATTTAAAATACATGCGGTTATTTTATTGGGGTTTTCCTTCCTGTGAATCTTAGTTGATGGGTGTTGTTAGGGGTGACCATCAGACATATTTCATGGGTAATACTCCCCTAATATCTATGGAACGGGGTTCTTATATCCTATATATAGGTTGAGTTAGTACACCCACAAAATAAAAAGGGTGTGAGTCATTTATTATTGGAGTGATATTCCCTCTTCTTCATTCTCGAGTGGTGATAATGTCCTCTATTAAAGTCAGTACTCCCTAGAATTCATCATGTTGTGGAAAGGTATATGACATCCATTATTGTTCATGAGAGGATTCATGTGGTGCTGGGAATTTCATATTGTACCATAGGAGTTATAGTATGAATCGTCGTTCTTACATATCTATGGAAATGAAAATTACATTATCTTTGACTTGTGTTACCATTCTCATCACATATATGTTGGAATTTTTCGATCCCCTCATACCTTATGGGTTGATCTAACAATATTCTAATTATTTATGCCATTATGTCATTTGGAGAATCATACTATATATTTATATACTAACCCCTTCATGGGTTGTTCCCACACATTCTAAGTCTTATGCAGATGATTGGAATATTGGAAGACACTTTGGTGGACCTTGATTTGGTGGAGATTAGTTGTACTAGGAGACAGTGACCACATATGACGGTTAGTTCCCAAAATCACGACTTTATCTCTCTATATCCCTCAATAGTTTTTTTCTTAATGGGTTACAATCATCATTGGATGGTATGTATTTTACTCTATTTAGTACATTGATTCATTAATGTACTATATTGTTTACCTTGAGGTTGTAGCCTGAATTTTTTCACACTATAGATGTTTGAACATTTATTTTTATAAAGAAACTATTGTATAAAGATGTGTGTCTATTTATAAGTACTATAAGATAATTACCATCATCATGTATGATACACCAACTTGGTTATAGTCTCCGATGCATGTTCTATTAGTGGAAGGCCTTAGATGATACTCTCGACACACTTCTGAATCATGTCGGGAGTCGGAGTATTTAGCCCTGAAATAGTTGTGTCAATGTATTTATTTCTAAGGAAAGATGTTTTGTGGTATATATATTCTCATGAATAGTTAGGGAATTAGGTAAATGGTGTTAATTTGTATTAAGTTTACCTCTTCAGCTATATAACCCATTTTTAATAAGATAATCAATATATTCATACCCCAGGACATGGATCACCAGCATGTAAACATGGCATTATATATCGCTAATTACAAGAAAAAAGTAGTTCCATAAAAATATATTAGTAGATATTTTGTATTCATATTCATACCTATTCATCTACTCAGATATTATAAATTATACATGCTGTATATTGTTAAATTTTTGGATTCTACCATTATAATAGGCAGAAATGATTATGTTATAGGGTCATAGAGATGACTAGTCAAGTGTCAAGGAATTAGTACATGGTCTTAGTTACTTTAGACATAATATTGAGGATTTGATTCAAGAATTATCCCATAAGGTATTTTCAGTATGTGGACATGGAGCAGTGTTTCCACCTATCATGTAGTGATAAGACCCACCCTCCATGGATCAAATATACATTCTGTTATACAATGTTGTTTCACGCTAGTTTCATAAACTATTATATCCATTTATCTAGGAATAAGATACACATAGACTAGGTATTCATTTGGAGTTCTAGGGTCAAAGACCACAATGAATTTGTTGTTGAGATAAAAACATATGTAATATATAATAGTTTGGAGACTGTAGTTAGATCCCACTAATTGATGTTTATTCCACCTAGTCATATGGAATCAATAGTGACATTCCACCTTCAATTACTAGAAATGAGTTGGTGGGGTATAGTTAGCAATATTCTATATTAGTTTAAAATATTATATTAAATTTTCTAGTCATTTTCTATAGTATTATTTATAACTATACCAAACCCTCAGTATAAATTCTAGAGATTTTTGAGAAGCCTTGGGTTATTGTGTTTTTTTTTAGGATGGGAGAGGAAGACAACTAGCGTTTGAATTTATTATCAATCAATCTATTTTTCTACTAAATATAGTTGTAATAAGTTAGTAGGAACTCTATTTTTTATCGATACTAATTATTAAACATATAGACTAGAATCAAAATTGTATGTGTCACCTTGAGGGCACAATTACCCTTGAGTTTATGAAGTAGAATTTCCTTATAGAAGTGATTGACATCATAAACATGGCTGATTATATACATATTTTTAAATTTATTATATTTCTCGGGACTTCATGGACCAACATGCAGTGGTGGGAGGACATACTGGTGAGGCCTACGATCCAGTGGCACCTGAAATGGGTGAGGTGTGATATGTGTATTCCTTATTGTTTTTTAATTCTTTTTGGTACCATGTTTCTAGTCTATTATTTATCCCTATTGTATGATGACATGAACCATCTCGGTGGAACCCATTACCAGACTCTTGAACCCTTCCACCATTAAGCTAGAGGCTAGAGACTAGCACGAAGTAGAAAAGTCAATAAAATTGGAGGCATTGTCTAAGTACCAATACACATGCACACAAATCCATTATCAGAAAATGATGAAATATAAAAAAACAACTAGACAACCAAAGCAGACATACATCTATATTCCACAACTATAGTACGAATGAATGTAAATTAAATAAAAATGGACAAATAAAAGTCCACCAAAAAGAGTTTATTACACACGTAAAACCTAAAATTAAAGGTACTATGACAACTATCTGAAAGCTGCATGAAAACACCTTGGTCTATCCAGCCTCACAAAGCATTATATGGTCCTGGTTTGCCTAGGACAATGACCAAATGCTGACTCTCACAACAAAAAATGACATGTGTAGGCAAAGCCTATGTCAGAGTGTCTATAGAAATACTTAGTCAGACACCCTGAAACCACAAATCATTCAAAAAATGAATGTACAATCATATCTACATAGATATATTTCTATAATACATATAACAAGAATATCCAAATATACTCAAAAAAGACACACCATCTAGTGGAAATCCACAACCATTGTATATCATCTCTAGCTTTCCAGCTTTAGGAATCTATGAAGCACTCACCCTAGAGACCACACTCTTGATTTTGATAGAATTGATGATGTCTGTCCGATAGGTAATTCACATTGACTCCCATAATTAAAAAGATCATGTTGATAGTCTATAGAGAATACGATACAAAAATAAGGATAACTGTCATGGATGAGGGGTGATGCCAACAAACACAATCCGGATTAACACTTCCATACAGAGGATTACTACCAATGTAGTTTTGGTCATGTCAATATATGAAAATCCACCGAGGGTAGGATGATTAATTTAGGATCTCACTCCTAGACTCTTAATGGGATTCCAACAAATCAACCGAGGAAGTCTTGCAGAAGGTATCATTCAACTAGCAGTAAATAATGATACTATACCAACATTTATGAAATGGATAAGGGAAAACCCTAAGGAATATTTTCCATGATACATAGGATAAAAAGATTCAATCCATGTATAATAGAGTATTGAACATGTAGAAGGGTTACATGTCATGTCCTTTGACCCTGCGGTCCTGCTTGTATAAATGGAAATGGTCTTCAAACCATTCTCATGTAGTATTACATTCCATTTAGGTATCCTGTGTACTATAACCGTGTTCCATTATAGGGATTCAGTCCAATTACACATTTCAATGTACTATTATATTGCTTATCCCATGTACTCGGCCAAAAAAATGTCATGTTGGGGAGTCCACATAGTGTTGGAAACTCGTGTACTCCACCCCATGCCTATGTACATACCAAAGTAATAACGTATTATCCAAAGAGGTACCATAATCTGTGTAGGCTAGGAAACACACAATGTGTTGGTTAACATCTTCTAGAAAATATATACACTTTCAAGGTCCCCCACACGTAGTGTAATCTTGGATTACTTGTTGTGTGGATCATGATTCACTAGAATCCCTGGTTCTAAATCTACACATTCCAACTGATGCTTTGACCTGTGATATGGGAGTCACCCTGCTGAAAAACTATATATAGAACATCTTCGAGATATTCCATCATAGACTCAACAATATTTGGTCCTTCAATCTGCTCGGAAAACAATATCATCATCATTCATCACTGTACACCAAAGAACTAAAAATCAGGTATCAACCATCATCAAAATTGATCTATTTTATTATTGTACCCATGTTGCATCTTTTCATTCCTAGATCAATGATTTTTTATCGTTTCAAAATAAATGAGTTCAAAATGATTAGTTGTTCAATAAAATGTTGAACTGTAGACCAATGAAGAATGCCCCAAATGAATGGTGAATCAGGGGAGAAAAGCACAAGAACACATTAGAGGAATATACCTCAATAAATGTTTGTGTTGATCTCAGTTCATTCCATTATATTTAAAATTGAAAAATGATCAACCACTAAGATAAAATCTCATGATAATCCCTACCATCAGACCCATTCCACATGATGATCGAACAACAGGACAATATAATCACTGATTGATCCATGTTTTTCATAGAAATTAAGAAAGGGATATAAAAAAACAAAAAAAAACACACACTACCTTAATTTGGATTAATTGATGATGAATACCGATCCATCATCATTATCATTATAAAGACCTATTTATTATTAGGTGTATTGATCGCTGATCTATTATCCATCAATGTTCACTTGAGAGAGAATCCTAAAATATTTCTCTAACATATCTCCAAGGTCTCCAAGGTTATGCAGATAACCCTATACATTATCCATAACAATATATTTATTGATTGTCAGTAAATGAGTCAATACAAATGAAATGAAATAACTTTGTTAAATTATCTTATCCTTTTCAGTGCACATGATAGATTTTATTCAAGCTACCCATGAAAACAAATATTACGTCACTCCAAGGGTGCAAATCACATTCTGAACTCAATGATGCCATTATATTTATGATTTTATCTCTTTTTATGAGGTTATTCAAATTTTTATGGAATACTACACACTCATGATATTAAATATATATAATATATTTCAAACAGTTTTCACAAAAAACTAGGCTTTAGAATCATATGTCGTCTTAGTTCTTGATCAAGGGAATAGACCATATAATATCCAAAAATAATAAACAATATATTCAAGACATTATATTCTCTCCACCTTGTGTCTTTACATACCCAATAATCCAAAATAAAGGATCATAAAAAAAGATGTGGGTGCTAAGAATTAATCTGAGCCTCCCGCTCCCATTTACTCTTCTATATATTTTATCAATGCCACCATGAACTTTATAAGGGACTCAATATCCCTTGAACAATTCTACCCCGCTAATCATTGATCTCCACCAGGTACTTAGAAATGGTCTTTCAATCATTGATTTTTAGATCTCCGATATTGATAATGTGGGATGGGTCATGCACGTACCTCCTCACCCACGAAGGGTGGAAGACTTAATATACCAGATCTAATTGCGGATGTAGATATATGCTATATACCACCTATATAAATATAAAAATTATTTTGAATGGGCCAATGAGCCCCAAATATAGTTTAAATACCTAGCTAAATATCTGTAATCCACATGGAGGTGAAACCTGTAGGAATAGATGATCTCCCTCATCATACTCCAAAGGCTTCTATTGATTGTTATCATAAGTCTTCTTATAGATCTATGCAATCTTCATCCAGGCTGGGATAAACTGCATATTCTCTATTGTAACTCATACTAACTCAAGGACCATCAGTGATGACTCTTCTAGATCAGTGAAACATATTGGTTACATATAGGGAAACTTGTATAATGCCACGAATAGTTCCATACCAATTGTGGAATTGTATCTGTGTTTTTACGAAAAATCCACCAGTGGTAGGTGATCCTCCAAAATACACCAAAATCCAACATAGTTTCTCACAACATGTCCTTAAGAACCTTAATGGTTTTCTCTATCTAGCCATCAATTTGGGGGTGAAATGTTGTTCTTAAGAATTACCCAATCACAAAATCTTATTGTATTCTTTTCCACAACCATGATTTAAATTTAGAATATAGATCAGAGAAAATCATTGATGATAATCCATGGAGTCGAAGTATATTATCTATATACAGGCTCCCATTATCTCTAAATTTTTTTATTGGATAACTATGATGTGGGATGACATGGTGAGATAGAATATTATCACCTATCTGGTATCGTGTCCCACGAATGTATGTGGTAATAATATCATTAAAACTAAAGATATCTCATCCCACATCCATTTATATCCCCATGGGGTTGAGTTAAACACATAGAAACATAGATTAAATCCTTCACATTCTAACAAATTAGTCATCGATAGTCAAATTCCACAACTCCATTATTCATCCCTAGTGACCAAAACTGAGTTTAGGGTTCTTTGTACATATTTTACAAACCTTCATTAAAAACAGAAATATTAAACTCTCTCAAAACCTCCCAAACAGAACTTCACATATCCATCATGAATATTTTAAAAAGAAATTCATGCAACCCACTTTTATAAAATCTATTAGGAGCATGTCTACTGGATATTCAAACACATATGGTCTTGATGTTGACATCCCCAATACGCTATACCCTATCTTGATAAAAGAGAATAGGGGTTAAAACTGTCAACTGGAGATAACCTTATCCATCTCAATCCATGAAGGACAATTGCAACAACACCGACTACTCTAAGGCCTCCTTTATAATCTATGAACAAGATCTATTACAGGGATAATCTTATACTATGTCCCCCTACCCAAGGGTATAGATAATATATAATTCATTGTCTTTGAGGAACACTAACCATTTCCTCTCTATGATGGTGATACCCTAATAAGATAAGATATTCTTGATACTCTTATGATTAGAGTAGATGATAAACTAGCCCACAATAGGTAGTGTCACCACATATTCAAAGAGAATACAACTACTGATAACTCAGAATTCTAGGTCACATAGTTCTATTCATCTGGTCTCAGTTTGTATGCACAATAAGAAATACATTCTTTCCTCTTCATCAGAACCCAACCAAGACCATTTTTTACTGTGTAACACCCCGATCATCCATGATACGCTTCTCATTCAATAATGAAATAGCTTGCATTGTATGCAACTTCGAGTTCTAACACACCGCAACTAATCAAAGTAGCCGTTATGAATAGTAATACCGATTTTTTGAAATTATATAAATTTTATATTTCAAAATGGACTTCATTTTTGGATTCGGAATATAAAATTTATCCTATGTTGAATTTTTGGTATTTTGCTGAGAACTTCCAATTTTTTATAAATAGTGAAAAATACTTAAAAACAACTTTTTTAATCAAAATAATTTATAGTGATAAATTATACTATTGAGTGGTTTTAAAGTATAATAAAAATATATTTTTTCTATTTTATCCAATTGTGTTAATTATAATTAATTTCACTTTGAAATTAGACATAAACAATTGTCAATCTTTTGATATATATTGTTTATTAAAAACACGCTATTTGTTGTGATAGCGGGAATTAATAATATAATTAATTAATGAAACTTATATGTTTTGAATTTTGTAAAATTTACATCAATTTTGAATTCAGAATATCAATTATAGCTTAGGGTGAAATTTTGGAATTGTTCTGAAAAACTTCAATTTTTGATGAATAGTGAAACCACTAAGTGGTAGTTAAAAAACTGATTTTTCTTTTAAATGAAACATTACCACTTCTGTGATTTGATTTTAAAAAATCCAACATACATGGTTGTCTTTAGGATGTAAAATGGGGTTCAATGGAATTAAAATAATTTTTTGGTGAATAGTAACTTTTTAGTTTAATTAATCGCGATTAAAGGTAATTAGTGAAATTCAAGGTAAAAATGATATTATAAAAATATGAAAATACATTTACATTTGTCCAAACCCTATTGTCTGTGTCCAAGTCGACCAAGACAATCCATGGGTCAACTTGGGGATCCCATGGAGCCACTTTGGTAGGAAAATGACATAAATAACGTTTATTTAATGTTAAAATAAAAATGTCACAAACATTAGTTGTTTTACTAAAAAAATTTAAATGTGGTTATACAAGTCATATTTTTGACTATAAATATTCAGTAGAAAGCTAAAAAGATTTCCTACATCATTATATTATTTTTATAATTTTTAGACATTAATTAAATTAAATTATTTATGACCCTATGATGATGTAGCGATTACCTCATTAATTAACAATTTAAATAAAATGAAATGATAATGTAAACTCCAATGCTTAAACTTGTCAAAAACTTATTGGATGAGTATATTTAGAACCCCTATCACCTTAGCCTCTAATTATATAAGTGTGGGACTTTTAAAATCCGAATCTAATTATATAATAATGTAACATTTCATTACTTTCCAAGATTGCCCCTCCTCTCCACTTATAAAAGGCCCCCACCACTACCACCTTACTCACACTTTCAAAGACTTTTGGCTCAGCCAACCTCTCCCCAAATACTCTCCCAACTTCCCTTCCTTACTCCTAGAAGCCTCAATTGGGGCAGAATGCTTCCCAAGGAATCCTTTGGCTCAAATCAAAAGAGTTACCCGATTTTAATGTAATGTCTTCTCTTATGTTATTTT
Source organism: Viscum album (assembly GCA_963277665.1). NCBI lineage: Eukaryota > Viridiplantae > Streptophyta > Magnoliopsida > Santalales > Viscaceae > Viscum > Viscum album. Next base: position 1,401,679,116 of record OY728164.1, on the reverse strand, counting down.
GATTTTTTTTCTTATCCAACCCCCAAAACACTTTTTATTCATTTCTTTTGTAATAACACCAGTATCCTCAATATTATAGGATGTTTTTATAATAATTATTCGAGATACACTTACACACAGATATATCTAATGGTTAAAGAACATACTGTTTCTGTGGATGGAGAATTCATGCCTCAGGAAACGATGATTGTTAAACACTCATATAACACCTCTAATGGTGGCCATTTTGATGACACTATTTTCATATATTATATATATATTATTTTTATGTTTTCTTTATGCTTCTGTATTTCTCATTTGTTTCATACATTATGATTTACATTATGGGTAAACGCGATAATTTCATTTTAGGAAGTGCGGACAACCGCCCCCTAAAAGTGATTTGTATCGTTAATGCCATATGTGGGATGTATAAAGGATGAAGTAAATGGTATTATACATTATATTATACTGGAATTATATTATACCTTTATATAATTTTAACTTCATTCCATTAAATATTAAATAGAAATGAAAGTAGCGTTCATGCGTACGTACGGCTTACCGTCTCCATGAACGGTGCGTTTCATTTCATACCTCTAAACGTTATGGAATATTATAAATGCATGTATATACTGGATATATATTAGTTATATAATATCAATATCATGAATATAATTCTGGATATAATGGATATATCACCACATGAACAACTTTTAATTATAAGAAGTTTATTTTTGACTCAAGTACCAAAGATCGACAAAATGACCGTTATTAACTTAAATAATTACATAATGTTCATGACATAGTGACAAGTGATATAAAAGGAATAATGAACTTGAAAAAGGTTCTTAATAAGATAGAGATTAACTCTAGTTTATTATTTAGCATATCAAAGAACGGTCGAGTGAATTCGAACATGAGGTAAGGGAACTTCTTAACCCAATTTCTATTCTTTGGGTTAATCTCCTACTTTCAAATTATGTCATGATATTATTATAACATATCTTGTATTTGTAATTTAATTATGTTTACTTATAGGGAATAAATATAATATATATATTTTTTTTAAAAAAATGATCTTTGTAAGGTAGTTTTTCTCAATCTCCATTCATTGAGGCATATTTTGTTTTATACACAAATTTTCTTTTATACGGTGTATAAACCCCTTTTACTTTTACGTTTATTCAAAAGGAATCTTTTTATACGAATCATTTTACAAAATGAAAAAAGGACTGTTTTTTATTGTCATACATATGCGGCAACAATGACTTCTCCACCGCCATAACCATTATTTGAGTTTTGGCTTCCTTTACAGGCCATAACTTTTTGTAAATGAAAAATAAAAACCAAGTTTTAACATTCATTTATTTTGGTATTGAAAATGGTTTTGATAAGGTTTTTATTATATCAATGTTTTGTATTGATATCTTGTGATTTAAATGTGGAAATGTTATGTTTCCTTTAAGTATGTTTTATGTGATACGATTATGTTGTGGTTTATGATATGTTTAAACCTATTCATATGAGGAATGCATCAGACTTAATAATTGACGTGTGCAGCCCGCTATAGTCCTCGATGCATCGGTAGGTCTCATGAGACAAACTAGTGTCTTGGCACGAGGCCTTGAAAAAATATTATTTGTGGTCTTGGCATGAGGCCTTGACTACGTGGTTATGATAGTCTGGCATTATGCATTCCATCATTATGAAAGTGGTTATTGATATTGAATGGGATTCTTGGACTAGTAGAATATCCATGTGAGTATATAAATGGAATTATTTAATTTTATTTTTTCCGCATCATGCTGATGTTTATGTTTAAAAAGGATTTTGTTTAAACATACATTTACTTAAATTTTAATGTTATTTTATGAATGCTTCCGCAATGTTGTTATCCTTACTGAGCATCTGAGCTCACCCCTTTCAATGTTTTAATATTTTCTAGGATGTGAAGAAGTATTTTATGAATGACCTGCACTGATAGTCAGATGAGGATATATGTGTGGACTATGGAGACTTTGTTATTGTATTTTTTCACATTATGATGTAATGTAACATTTATGAATGTATCTAGTGTTTCCAAGGCTACTATACTAATCGGTCTTTCAAGACTTGATCTTTTGTTATCATGACAGTGAAATGCAATAATGCACCGAATCTGGAAAACTGGGGTCGGGGCGTTACAGTTGGTATCGGAGGCAGTTTAGTACTAACCTTGGAAGCTAGATTTAGATAAACTCTGATTCGAGCAGATTTCCCGAAGATAGACTTTGAGGATTAGTATAGAAGAACTCTCTAGAATTTTGGTATTATAAAGATTAATGAGTTTTCCAAGCAATACATCCCTGTCTGAATACGAGCAGGTAGAGGCAGCTCTGGCACAGATGTACCTAGGGGTAAAACCTGAAAACACCTCTTTGAGCTAGACTCGAACGGGAACTGGTGCACGACAACGGGCCTTGCTGCACTCTTGGTTACGACACTCCCGGGGGATCTGCTTAGGATAATTCTCGTTTTCTTTACAAAACACTATGATGGGTTATGAGTATATACTTCATCAAAGAAAAAAAATTTTGATTATGGATTGTATCCATAAATAGTTCAATTTATGTTAAGTATTTTATAAGTATGGAATTATGTATTTTGATTCATAAAATAATCTAGTTTATGCCATTGTTTAGAAATGGCGCCTAGTGGAAGGAATGGAAACCGTATAGATGCACGCACTCCGTGTAGGGATTGCCCTCCTGCTCAAGATAATTATTATGGAGCTGGAGATACAACAGGTGCTGATCAACTTATTACCATACTGGGGCAACTCACTCAGGTTATGAATAATAACCTTACTCGTATGGAGCACCCAGATCCGCAACGTGGAGGATCAATATTAGACTACTTCATGGGGCAAAACCCACCAAAATTTAATGGGGGTACAAATCCATTAGTATATGAGCAATGGATAAACTCTTTAGAGAAAATATTCCATGCCTTCGGGAGTAGCGAACAGGAGAAGGTTGTCATGGCAGTTTACCGCCTCGATGGAGTTGCCGATCAGTGGTGTTCACAGATTCAAAACACAATGGAAGATGATGACATATCGAATATGGAATGGAGGGTGTTCAAAGAGATTTTCTTAGAAAAATACTTTCCTCGTGACCATCGAGCAGATATTGAAAGGAAATTTCTGAGTCTGAGATAAAAGGAGGATGAGAATGTCGCAAAGTATGAGGCCAACTTTACAAAGATAGCAAGGTATGCTGCAGATTATATACATAACCCAAGAGGTAAGATTGATCGTTTCTTTGATGGGTTAAAAACATTTCTTCGTCGAGCTTTAGTATCACAATCATTCTCATAGTATGGAGATATTGTATCGTGTGCTATCACGACAGAAAAGGAATTCTCTAAATCTTATGACAATAAAGTAAAGCAAGAGAAGAAGAGAACGGTGGAACACAAGACAGATAAAGGGAAAAAGGAAAAGAAGGATTTTCCATTATGCGATAATTTTGGGAAGAATCACCTCGGTACTTGCCTAAAAGGAATGGGAGTTTGTTTTAAATGTGGAGAAAAAGGTCACCTGGCCTGTGATTGCAAGGGAAAGAAAGAGGATATCAATGTTGAATGCTATAATTGTAGGGAAATGGGGCATTATGCAGATGAATGTCCTAAGCGTCAGGGAAACATACCTCAAAAAAGGCCAAGGGATGAAGGCCAATTTTATGCTATTACTACAGTTGAAGTGGAATAATTTATGTATTGGTGCTTTTGGACTCAAGGATTATATTTTGGTTATAGGAATAATGTGATATATATAAGGATTGTACTGCAGTACTTATTGTTTCAGTAAGGTTTTAATATGATGAAGGTAATCATATTTTTAGTATGTGACAAAAAGAGAAACTTTAATTTGTTTGCGGAATCTGATGTTACAATTGATTTTGTAATTTAGAGACCTTTTAGAGAATGTCTCGACAGAGGTATTTTGGATAACTATTAAGGTTGGAATGGATTATGTTGAACCATGGATAGTATTGTTAAGGGTTAAAAAATTTTCTGAATATTATTTTTGGAATATTATAATACTGTACTTTTAGGAAAAGGACAACATGCAGGGTGGGGCATAACCCGTCACGTTGGACAAAGATGCAGGAATCAAACCAACAACCATAGCGCGACAAGCCTTTATTACCTACCACTAGCCTACAGGAAGTCCTTGGTTATTACAAAATAGTTTTACTAATCTAAATGGTATGTGTTAATATTTGTAACATTATATAATTAGGATAAATAGAATATATTTGAGTTCTATTAACTTTTAGAGTGAAAGATGGGTTTGTGGTAAAAATTTATTAAAGAATGAAAGTATACATGACAAGTATGTATATTCCCTTATGTTCTTAGTAAATCTCCTAAATAAATTCCTCAACTTTATAAAAGGTAATTTTAAACAAAAACGTTGCCGGTTAACTTCTCCAACTGGGGATTCAATGACTATTTAACCAATCACAAGTTTGTGATTTTTTTATGGCTATCTTTCTCCTAATCTAGTTTTCTACGACTCTCCATCAGACCTTGATGGTTTTTTTTTCATATCCTTATTTTCATAGAATCCTAGTATGGGCTATCTCAGATTACCTTTGTACATATCTTTCTATCTTTTAAAGTTATATTTTTATTAACCTTATTTCCGATGTGGGTTTTCCACAATGGTATTTTCTATTTTCAATCTTTTATTTTCAATGAAAATTTTCAAATTGTGGCGACACAATTTATTTAAGGAGGGGCGAATGTAACACCACGAGCTTCCATTATATGCTTCTCATTCAACAATGCAATAGCTTGCATTGTACGCAACTTCGAGTTCTAACACATCGAAACTAATCAAAGTAACCGTTATGAATAGTAATACCCACCTTTTTAAATTATATAAATTTTATATTTCAAAATGGACTTCATTTTTGGATTCGGAATATCGAAATTATCCTATGTTGAATTTTTGGAAATTTTCTGAGAATTTCCAATTTTTTATGAATAGTAAAAATTACTTAAAAACAACTTTTTAAATCAAAATAATTTATAGTGATAAATTATAATATTGAGTGTTTTTAAAGTATAATTAGAATATATTTTTACCATTTTATCCAATGGTATTAATTATAATTAATTTCACTTTGAAATTAGACATAACAATTGTCAATCTTTTGATATATATTGTTTCTTAAAAACACGCTATTTGTTGTGAAAACGAGAATTAATTATAAAATTAACTAATGAAACTTATATGCTTGGAATTTTTTAAAATAGACATCATTTTTGAATTTGGAATATCAATTATCTCTTAGGGTGAAATTTTGGCATTGTTCTGAAAAACTTCAATTTTTGATGAGTAGTGAAACCACTAAGTTGTAGTTAAAAAACTGATTTTTCCTTTAAATGAAAAATTACCACTTATATGACTTGATTTTCAATAATCCTACATACATTGTTGTCATTAGGAAGTAAAATGTGGTTCAATGGGATTAAAATAATTTTTTTGGTGAATAGTATCTTTTAAGTTTAATTAATCGCGATTAAAGGTAATTAGTGAAATTTAAGGTAAAAAAGATATTATAAAAATATGAAAATACCTTTACACTTGTCCTACCCATATTGGATATGTCATGGGCGACCAATAAAATCCATGGGTCAACTTGGGGACCCCATGGAGCCACTTTGGTAGGAAAATGACATAAATAACTTTTATTTAAAGTTAAAATAAAAATGTCACCAACATAAATTGTTTTACTAAAACAATTTTTAAATGGGGTTATACAAGTGATATTTTTGATTATAATTATTCATTATAAAGATAAAAATATTTCATACATCATGATATTTTTTTTTTAAATTTTAGACATTAAATAAAGTAAATTATTTATGACCCCATGATGATGCAGCGATTACCTCATTAATTAACAATTTAAATAAAATGAAAAGATAATGTAAAATACAAGGCCTGCACTTGTCAAAAACCTATTGTATGAGTATATTTATAACCCTTATCACCTTATCCTCGATTTAAATAGGTTTGAGACATTTAAAATTCGAAACACATTGTATAATAAAGTAACTTTTCATTACTTTACAAGAGTGCCTCTCCACTCCACGTATAAAAGGCCCCCACCACTACCACCTTACTCACACTTTCAAAGCCTTTTGGCTCAGCCAAAATCTGCCCCAATACTCTCCCAACTTTCTACCTTACTCCTACAAGCCTCACTTTGGGCATAATTCTTCCCAAGGAAGCCTTTGGCTCAAATCAAAAGATTTACCCGATTTTAAGGTAATGTCTTCTCTTGTGTTATTTTGTTTTATTTTGCTTATCCAACCCCCTAAACTCTTTTTATTCATTTCTTTTGTAACAAAACCAGTATCCTAAATATACTAGGATGTTTTTAAAAGAAATACTCGAGCTACACTTACACAAACCTACATCTAATGGCTAAAGAACATAGTGTTTCTATGGATGGTGAATTTCTGCATCACGAAACGATGATTGTTCAACACTCATATAACACCTCTAATGGTGGCCATTTTGATGAAAATATTTTCATATATGATATATATTTATTATTTTTATGTTTTCCTTATGCTTCTGTATTTCTCATTTGTGGCATACTTTATGATTTCCATTATGGATAAACGTGATAATTTCATTTTAGGAAGTGCAGACTACCACCGCCTCAAATTGATTTGAATCGTTAATGCCATATGTGGGATGTATAAAGGATGGATTAAATGGTATTATATATTATATTATACTGGAATTATATTAAACCTTTATATAATTTTAACTTCATTCCATTAAATATGAAATAGAAATGAAAGTAGCGTTCATGCGTACGTACGGCTTACCGTCTCCATGAACGGTGCATTTCATTTCATACCTCTAAACGTTATGGAATATTATCAATGCATGTATATACTAGATATATATGAGATATATGATATCAATATCATGAATATAATTCTTTATATAATGGATATATCACCACATGAACAACATGTAATTATAAGAAGTTTATTTCTGACTCAAGTACCAAAGATCGACAAAACGACCTATATTAACTTAAATAATTAAATAATGTTCATAACAGGGTAATAAGTGATATAAAAGGATTAATGAACTTGAAAAAGGTTCTTAATAAGGTAGATATTAACTCTAGTTTATTATTCAAGAGATCAAATAACGGTCGAGTGAATTCGGACACGAGGTAAGGGAACTTCTTAAACCAATTTCTATTCTTTGGGTTAATCTCCTACTTTCAAATTATGTCATGATATTATTATATCCTATATTGTGTTTGTAATTTCATTATGTTTACTTATAGTGAATACACATAATATATCTATTTTATTTAAAAAAATGATCTTTGTAAGGTACTTTGTCTCAATCTCCATTCATTGAGGCATATATTGTTTTATACAAAAATTTCTTTTATACGGTGTTTAAAACCCTTTGAATTTTACGTTTATTCAAATGGAATCTTTTTATAGGAATAATTTTACTAAAAGACAAAAAGGAATGTTTTTTCTTGTTGTACGTATGCGGCGACAACGACATCTCTGCCACCGTAACCATTATTTGAGTTTCAGCTTCCTCTATAAGCCATAACTTTTTTTAAATGAAAAATAAAAACCAAGTTTTAACAGTAATTTATTTTTGTATTGAAAATGGTTTTGATAAGGTTTATATTATATCATTGTGTTGTATTGATATCTTGTTATTGAAATGTGGAAATTTTATGTTTCCTTTATGTATGTTTTCTGTGATACGATTATATTGTGGATTATGATATGTTTAAACCTATTCATATGAGGAATGCATTGGACTTAACAAGTGACGGGTGGAGCCCGCTATGGCTCCTCGATACATCGGTAAGTCTTATGAGACAAACTGGTGTCTTGGCACTAGGCCTTGACAAAATCTTATTTGTGGTCTTGGCACAAGGCCTTGACTACGTGGTTATGATAGTCTGGCATTATGCATTCCATCATTATGAAAGTGGTTATTGATATTGCATGGGATTATTCGACTAGTAGAATATCCATGTGAGTAAGTAAATGGCATTATTTAATTTTATTTTTTCCATACTATGCTTATGTTCAAGTTTAAAAAGGCTTTTGTTTTAGTTATACATTGTCTTAAATGTTAATGTTTTTTATGAAAGCTTTCGCAATATTGTTATCCTTACTGAGCATCTGAGCTCACCACTTTGAATGTTTTAATATTTTTCAGGATGTGAAGAAGTATTTTATGAATGACCTGTAGGGATAGTCAGAAGAGGATATGAGTGTGGAATATAGAGAATTTGTTATTGTAGTTTTTCACTTTATGATGTAATGTAACATTTATGAATGTATCTAGTGTTTCCAAGGCTACTAAATTAATGGATCTTTCGAGACTTGATCTTTTGTTATCATGCCAATGTTACGCAATAATGCAATGACTCTGGGCAACTGGGGTCGGGGTGTTACATAATGCATCACAGAACACTATTAAATTAATTCTTTTTAGTGGATACCAGTTCTTCATATTCAACTAGTTCATGTTCCATTCGTCCATGCTCAACCACAGTCACCATTCATTTTTCTTGGGAAAAGAATTATGGATGCCCATAGTGAAACACTAGGTCTAACACAGTCCTTACCCTAAAATAACTCCAACAACACCCTCTGCTTGGGAAGCTCTTCAAGAACCATATTTTATGTTGCCACAGATATCAGTGTCATCCCAGGTTGGGGATCAATGAAAATTTATATTTCTCAATACTGATTTAAACATGTAACATCTTCATGGAAGATGACCTCATACTCCACCACCACTATAAGAAATTGGAATCCCAATTAAATCCACCAAAACAGGGGTCAATAAATCCAATTATTGATTAATCAGTTGAAACCTCTTACGTTTTAGTCCATCCAATGCTGCTTTGGTTTCTTTTCACAAAAAAAAAAAAGAAAACATGGTTTCGTAACATGGGAAACACAACACCCTTCTCATATTACATTCAATATGGTAATGGACTATATATTACCAATCCATACTAAGAATGACGTCGTATGGTCTAAATGATACTACCAAGTGATCCAAACTGAATCTATCACATATATGAGTTAGGTCACACTATCATCATTTGTGTATGGTTCCTAAGTTGTATCCTATATGAGTCATTAAGCATAAGGGTCCATTCAATGGTTATATAGTAAACTTTAAGTATCGAACATGATATGTGGTGAGAAAGGAAGTAATAGAACCTCTGTCTATCAATACTACAACTAAAGTAGAAAATACATAGATTGAACCATGAATTATTCCTAGATCTTTTTATTTTTAGCTTAGACCACCTGTAGTTGTTCCCTTCCTAATCCTCCATCTCTTAGAGCCTGGAATCTACCATAGGTGGGTCGTGGTAGTAACTTTAAAATTTTTTGACCACAACATTCCACTCTCCCAACTCATCTACCATGTCCACCACACTATGAACCTACCCACTCTTACCTTCTAATATGCCTTGGTGGAATATGCATGGTTTCTCTATCTATTATATGGTAGGTCATTAAATATTTGGTGAGAAGTCCCATACCGTCACATGTGTATCAAAACATCTCTCTAGGAATACTAGACCCACCCAATGAGACATGAACATCAAGTCCCTAGGCTGACGTCATATCATTGCTTCCAATGAATCTTCTAATACATTCCCACTAGAAAAAACCACTAGATGTATATTTTCAACCCAGAATCTCTCAACCATCAATGATCATTGTAGTATTCTAGAATAGGTAGGGATTCATATATAAATAACACCTACTCATATTTCTATATGAAAACCTCGCTCAAATATTTATGTCATGATGAACTAATCTCAAAAAATATCCATCAAGAATGTGGAAGGGTTGCTAAACCTCGATGAATACATATCCACTTTCATATTTTCATACTGGGGCTACAAATTCTCTTGGATCAGTAATGTCCTTAGTGTAGCTACTGATAAATCCACTCTTAAAAGGTACATTAACTATATCTAGGAAAGAGTCCCCTCATCATAAGAAAGGGTAAATAAATACCACAATCTCTATGTCGATCTTGGATGATGGATCGTTTCCAGGACCACCATTTGATCTGTTGGTGTCCCAAATAAACCAAAAAAACGGTCCACTGCCTCAAACATTCCCTCATATACTTATGGGTTAGTGTTTCCTATGAACTAGAGGAGTCTCCATATCTAGAACTAATAAAGCATGATCATCCTACAAAACTCATTTTTTGGTACTGTAGGTACCAAATGATACTCTACATTTGTTAATCATGGTGCACAAAATGAATTTAACATCTTGAGAGCTAGTCCCTAAATTGATTCCTCATTACTAAGGGGATCATAAATGAAATCATCATGTGGAATCAGAGTTGGAATATGTATTAGAGGTACCATGAAAGTAAAAAAATATATACCATGGTCAATTAGAATATTCAGAGGGAAGACTGAATAAGTGCATGAAAACACAACCTAATCATATATGATGTATTTACCATTTTTCTCTAAAACCAATGTTCTCTTGTACTGAGACAAAAAGTAGGTGATCAAAGTCATAATTTATGGATATTTTTTCTATTTCACCAACACTAGATTCCATATAATGAAAGTTTAACTCAAAATACATAATTATTTTTCCAAAAATCAATCTTATAGAACCTTGGTCCTAAAGTAGAACTGATCACCCCTCACACCACTCTATCACTACATTTCCATGTGAGGCCTATGCCATGACTCCACTAGCACACCTTTAATAGGAAAGGGGATAGTGACTAACACTGAGTAGAAATATCACTAACATGGGATAAGTTCCATATATACCTGTACACATTCACACAACTCCAATATCAAAAACAAAATGAATAAACTAGTCAACCAATGAAAGGATACATCTATATCACCCAACCAAAGTACAATCAGAAGTAAAAGAATGTAAATAGGACCAACGTCAATTCCACCACAATGAGTCTATAAGAAAAGTATAACCTAATAGTAATGGTATTGGTAATACTATTTTAAAGAATAATTAACACACCTATAGTTTTCTATTCTCAATAAGAATTTCCTAGTCCTGGTCCATGTTGGAATTACTTAAAAGGTTGATCATCTACACATAACATGATAGGTGTAGGAAATGTCTGTGTGAGGATGAGTATAAAAATACTGAGTAGGAAAGCCCAAAACCCAAAATCAGACAACAAATGGAAATTATAAGAAGCTCTACAAAGGTATATTTTTAAAGTACTTATAATATCAATATCTAGAAATACATAAAACAGACACAGAATCTTAAGGTAATCCACAACCCTAGTACCCCATTCATAGGATTCCCCCTCTAGGAATCACCGAAGCATAGATACAAGAGAAAAAACAAGTGATTCTAATAGCACTGATAATTTCAACATGAGAGGTAATAATTTTAAGGTATATTCATGAGAAATAACACTATGATTGATTGAATAGAATATGATTCTCTAATTAGGATCACTTCCAAGGCCATGGGATGATACCAAGAAACTCAAAATCGATTAACCTTAATTTGTATAGAATCGAAACCTAGGTAGTGCTGGTCACATAAATACTAATAAATATATGTAGATCACAAAGATGAATAGATGATCTCACACCAAGCCTCTCCTAGGGATACCAACATTGTTATATAGGATGTATTGCTAAATGGATCATTTTGTAGAAGTATAATATGATAGTATACCAACCTTATTGTAATGGATAAAGGAAAAAACCCTAAAAATCATGTCCCTGAAATGGAGAAAAATATTATCAAGCCATGTACAAAATAGTACGTGATATGTATAAGGGTTACAGATGGTGTCCCATGACACTGGGTATTACCTATGTAAATGGATAAAGTCTTCAAAATGTGTTTATCTAGTGGTACACTCCGTGTTGGTATCCCATGTATTCTACCGGTGTTATTATACAAGAATTCATCCCATGATCCCATGTTTATGTATCATTACATGGATTATCATTTATACATGGTCCAACTTGTGTCTAGTAGGGGAGTACACGCCATATATGCAACATGTGTACTCCACCCCAGGTCTATAAATTTACCAAATTACACACTAAGTATCCCGGGATGAACCAAATTATGTGTAGGTTGTCCCAAAAGCTGTGTGATGTTTAAATTAATATAGAAACCCTATACACTAGTAAGGGGTTCCCACATGCCGTGTAATCCTGAATTACATAGTGTACAGATCATGATTTCATGAATCCCTAGTTCTTCTTCTATTCATCACGTCTGATGGTTCAGCCTTCGATCCAACAGTCACCTTACCGAAAACTATACATCAAATATCATTGAGTCATTCCATCAATAAATCAACAAGATTTTTACCTTCGATCTTCTTATAAAACAAGATCATCATTATTCATTACTGTACACCAAAGAACATGAAATCAGGTATCAATCATTTTCTGAGTAACTCTATTTCCATTGTTGCACCATTATTATGTCATGAAAATCCTTGATATATGATTTAGTATTATTGTGGCATGAAAATATTCTACAATGAACGATTGTCTTGTAAAACATCAAACCATGGGTCAAAAAAAATGCCCCTGATGAATAGAGAATCAAGGGATAAAAACACCAGAACAATATAAAAGAATGTATGCCATATATTCTCATGTCAATCTAAGTTTATTCTATTATACTGAAAATCATTTGATAAACAACATGAAGAGAAAAGTATTCTAATAAACCCCACTATCATACCCCTCCCATGTGATTAACAAATCATTGGCCAATATTTTCTTTTATTTGACCACATTCATCGTAAAAATCAAGAACAAGTTACAATAAAATTAAAACACATGACCTACATTGATTTGGTTTGATTAGTTATGAAGAAATATTTATTTTCATCTTCATTGGGATGATCCATCATACCCAGGGTGTATTGATCGTTGATCCACGATCCTTTGTTGTTGTTTGAAGAGAGAATCCTAAAATCTATCTCTAACACCTCTCCAATATTTCCAATGTTATATTGCTAACCCAAAAAATTTCTCATATCACTATCTGTAAATATTGGTAGTCACTGCGTCAAGAGAAATGAAATGAAATATTTTTTGTTAAATAATATTATTTATTTCAACAACCATGATGACATTTCTACAAAAAAATAACACCAACTACTGATAGGTCATAAAGAGGGTATACATTGCATTATAAACTCAATGGTACCCTCAAATATTTTATTTAGGAAATTGCGTAGAATTTATAAATCTTTTTTTGTAAATGTACAAGTGAATGCTACTAAATATATTTAATACATTTAATACATTTATTTGTTGAACATTGGGCCCAATAATCAAATGTTGTCTCAACACCTGGTCTCAATAATAATCCATATAATATTCAAAAACAATGCACAAAAAATATGAGAAATTACATATGATTTTAGAGTTATAGTGGATCCATTAGACCAACCAACATAGATATAGATCCCATTCAGTTTTTTATTTCATCATTTATCAATTTTTTTATTAGAACGTGCTCTCACTTATCCAAAGGAGTTACCAAAGGGATATATTGATCATTGTGACGAAAAAACAATATCTTCATCCCATATATGGTATAAATATCCATGTATTGTAAACAATATTTCATTCCCCAAAATAGAATTGGATTAAAATTAGTTAATTACATTTGATTCTCCTTCAATGGAGATAAATACTTTTTGGTAGAACAAGTATTGATAATGAATAGTTGGTTTCAAACTATATAAAAAATTTCTTTAATTTTATTCCATTAATTTTATGATAACATCACACATATAGATTCTAATTATAGTAGAGGATTATATTGATATATGCCTCAATGAAAATCTAGGACTACCTCTATGGATAGATATTGACTTCTTAATAGACATTTGATAAGAGGACACATCGATATCATATTCGATATATCAAATGGAATATTCAATGCATCATGAATTGAGGTTATAGTTGGAGGAAATTCATGATAAAGGGATTTATTAGAACCAGTCTGTTCCCTAGGGTGGCACTACTTTTGTTATCAAGAATGTTGTTGGGAACTTGAGGTTAAGAAATCAATATAATCCCATGAATTATGTGATGATAATGAATGAGTACCCATTTCTCGTGATTAATTCCAACAGAGATCATCAAAATGCAATAAGATTATTCTTGATGTATGATATCATGTAAAGCTATTACAAAATGACATATTGAAAGGCTGGTATTCCTAAAATTGTATTTTTGAGTCACTATATTCATTATTTCTTCTTATTGTTTCCATTTGTAGTGATGTATACCTGTACTGTCATTATGTCACTTATAAACATGATATTTTAACCTTTATTATATAGGTTAATTTTTTGGTTATTTTGATAACATTCTAATTTACACTATGATAATGGAGGAACAAAATATGATTTTTAGGATATAATTAGACATACATGGGGAGTACCTGTATCAAGATATTCTATTGAATTGGTTGTTTTTCTATATAGGAAATTTATTTTCTAATCATGGTATTATAATAGACATGTAAATATTTGAGATAGTACTTTATTGAGGATTGAAAAATAGTGTAGAGGAGTTGGGGTTATATCCTATGAATGGAGTGGTACTATTGAAAAATTATGGGTTTCTTTTTTACGATTTTATACACTTTTAATACTTTAACATAGAAAGGATTATCATTTTTTTTGAGTACATTGTTATAGAAAAACATTTATTAGAAGAGGAATGAGTTGAAAAATGGTTGAATTTTAATAGTTTCAGAAAAGAGGATCAAGTACATGATGTTATGATATTCCAAATTATATAGTATTATATATTCCTTGATGAAAATTTTGAAATCCAATATTGATGGGTTTAATAATTCGATACACCACGTGATGAATTACAAAACCTAAAACATGGAATTGGTAGTATTTTTCTTCTGTTGAAATATGTCGAGGGATTATATTTTTGGGGAGATCATTTTAGTTTCAATTTTCAGATCATTGGAGTCAAATATATGATATTACCCTAATACACTTCTACTTGAGAGAGAAAAAATAGTGGGAATTATTATAGGAAAATGACATTGATATTTAAAATTCTTCAGTAAAGGGAAACGTGGTTGAAGATTCCCATAGTTTGAAGTCCCAATCTCACATGGCAGAGGAGGCATAAATGTAGTCTTCCTTTTTTAGGTGGCCT
The DNA here is from genome assembly GCA_963277665.1 of Viscum album. Taxonomy (NCBI): domain Eukaryota; kingdom Viridiplantae; phylum Streptophyta; class Magnoliopsida; order Santalales; family Viscaceae; genus Viscum; species Viscum album. The sequence goes on along the minus strand of OY728164.1, from coordinate 1,401,663,850 downwards.
TGATGAAAGAGATAGGTACATAATACATTTAATTGATGGTGGTGTCTCTACTATATATTGATCCAATGTGAGAGGCTATTTTGTGAGGCATACCCTGTTATGTTCCTCTTTAATAGTTATCATTAGGATATTCTTTGAGATGATTATATAATGAGAGGTAAAAATTTTATTTATGGATGATTGGAATATCTAGTATCATTTCACGAGGAGGTATTGATGGAGTTTCATACCTCCCCCTTGGAAGTACATTCTGGATTGATGATGATGTACCAAGAACATTGGTAGATGTTTTGGTGGATTAGAATGAGGAAGAGTTTTCCGTTGATTATTTATTGATTCCTCACATGTAAGTAAGTGATAGTTTTAAATTAGGAAAAAAAATATTGAAATAAACCATTTATCATAAAATAATGGGAGTGAGATAGAATAAATAATATTTTTTACTAGGATTTTAAGAATAATTAAAGGCCCTAACACTATTTGGTTGACCGTTTATTATCCTACAAAGTCAAAACACTTCCTTTACTTCTGGGTGAATATTTTAGTTAATAGATTATTGTGAATATATATACATATGATCATCTGGATTCATGGGGAACCATCAATGTTTTTTGATGAATATTATTCGTTGTTCAACGCATGGTTGCTGAGAGTATTAAAAGAGGATTTTTTGACCTTGTTACATATAAGTGAAATATTTCACACCCTCATAGAAGATCATAATGAGAGGACCATCTTAATAATAGGTGATATGATGAGGCCTACATCCTATACTCTACATTGATTTGGGATGATCACGTTCAATAGGTGAAGTCACTTATAATAACAACAAATCCTCTAAAATTTTCATGAAACTATTCAAATAACAATATAAGAGTCTGTGAAGGTGATGATTATACTAGTGTATGCTTTGTGAGAAATTTTGTTGTTGGACCAGAGATGGTATGTGTATCATAAGAAGATTTTTTGGTTATTCACAAGGAGATGATAATTTCTTATAGTCAGTATAAGTTGTACATAGACTGACATGGAATCCGGTTGGTATTGGATTAAGAATATCAAGAAAACCTAAAATTATTCACTTGGAGGTATGAGTGGGGTGTCAAGATATACATATGTCTCATTATTCCATTAGGAATCATACTATAGGATGGATAGTTTTTATAATGTGTATCCTTACCGCTATAGTTATATCGATTACATGAAATATTTTACATGTCTCAGCCGACGTGATACATGCACAACCCTCCACATGTTATTTACTAGTGAAAGCTAGACATTTAAGATGTTTCCACAATTTTTAGAGTACACATTTGCCGTTGAGTTTTAATTGGAGATCATATTTATTGGGTGAGTTATACATTTTGTGTACAATATTTATCTATATGAGAGCCATGGGGAATGCTCATGGGAGCTTGAGAGACATTTTGGATCTTAGTGACCTCGACTTTTTTATTCTGGTTTTCTTATTTAGGGAGAAAATACTTGAAGTTGACATAACAACTCTAGATTTTATTATTTTTAAAAGTTGATTGTAAAATTATTTAAATATTTCATGTATTTCATGTATTTTATTTATAGATTTTATGATGTTGGGGGTATTTTAGCACCTCACAATTATTATATTAAAAATATTAAAGGTCATATTTTTTTCAATTAATTATTCATGGAATTAATTTTGATTAGTGTCATGATGGGGGATATTGTTACCTATTTGGTATCTAAAAAATGCAATTAACACTAAGTATCAAATAATGATCAGTCATATTCGAACCTAGGATGATGCACTATCATGAACTAATGGTAGATGAAATAAATTAATGAAATTGTTTTACTATTTTTTTAATGACCACAATATATAGCCTATTTAATCATTTTGATGTAAAATTTCTATATTTATCCATCTAAACCTAATAGGATTTCCATTAAGAAGATGATATATTGTGTTTGAGACACATTTGATGAATAATGTGGATAGAAATACCATGGATTGACGATCATATTCCATGAGTTTCTTCATTAAAACTAGAGTTATAGGTTCTCATCAATGCTAATGACTAAATCAATGATCACTAATGATTGATCCAATATAATGTAAGACTATTTTTATTATTCTCTTCTACTTTATTATTATTTATTTCTTGAAATGAGTTAATTTATTAGTTTTACATCATTTTATCTAATTGTGTTAACATATATATACAAAATTATAATTTGGATTTAAATATTTGAGGATGATTTCTTCTATGTTCTTTAGTTTTCAATTGTATTATAGTTTTATAGTGATGTATTAGATAATGGTGAAATTTACATTGATATTATCCTTTATTATATTCTTATTTTAATAATATTCTTCAATATTGGCCAAATTTTGAGTTGTGGATATACTATTTCTATTTTTATTTGAATCAATTTAAAACCCCTAAATACACTGTGATCATTGTAAAATATTTTTGGTAACTACAGATCTTGGAAAATCAAGATGTTATGAAAGAAACAATAATTATAGAATAATCAGAGTGATTTTCATCATATTTATATGTGTGAAAATGATATATATAGAGGAAAACTCATCTCTATTATTAAGAGGAATGAATATCTGATTTATGTGGTGGAAGATTCGTGTTTGATGCATTTGGAGGCATATTTGTCACGATTCTCTAAATGATTGTCTGAAGTGATTCATTTCTATTGAAATGCTGTAATCTAGATTAAAAACACAAGACTATATTCTATGTTGTCTAATTAACACACACAAAAACACAAAAACACGTTGTTTCCTCTTTGGTTGTATTTTTTAAGGTTTTCTGCTAAGTTAAGTACTACTCGAACTTGTGGTGGGACCACACTCCATGAGACATTATACAACAAGAAAAGAATTGTTAATGAAGAACACTCCTAGGGCCCTAGTTAGTCCAGAATTCATTATGGATCCACCAAAACACATCATGTATAGTTATTTTTACACACTGAGTATATTAGCGGAACACGATGCAGAATATACATGGGAGTACACTATCTATACCCTAATTAGTATGTTTTTACCTTCATTCGAAATTATCTATGTTAAATATATCCTTCTTTGGGGCATGGATTTGGTTTTGTTGTATTCCATTTTAGTAATTTTTGTTCTATGACATGATGGTGTTCTATATTTAGACATTAGAGATATATTACAAGGTGATGTAAGTGGGAATATTCTTCCAATAACACATTGTTTATGGATTAATTTATGTTTGAACGGAAGAGGGATATTAGGGTTAGTTCTAAACTAACTCTCTGGGAAACATGTACCTTATATCATATATATAGGTAGAGTCAGTACTTATCCACATTAAAATATTTTTTGTGAATATTGGCATTAATTATACCCACTTACAGCCTTTTTAGTATAACTAAACCGATGTTATACCAACACACAATTTTTTGAGTAGACATAAACAACAATTATATCCACAGAATTTATTTTAGAATAGAGAACATGTATTTTTACCCAAACAATACCCAATGAGTATAATTAAATAATAATTACTACCACAAGAAACCAACCATTCTAAAAGACAATTATACCCTGGTAGAAAATCATTATCTCGTCAGATATCAATTTTAAGAAATTTATTAGAAGGAAATGTAATATCCTATCATTTAATCAACTATACATACATGTTAAACTTCAAATGAATCATTCATTATATCAGAAAGAACCCATGTAATAAAAAAATGGATTCATGAAATTTTGATATGGTATGACAAAAAATATCCTCAAGAATATAGTGTATATATAAAAAAATAATCACCCAAAAAATTTCATGATATAATTTAGTGGGGGGTTCATGAAAAATATAATCTATGGAAATAATGACAATAGGTATTAAGAGTAACATGGTACTTAAATCATAAAGGGGTTTTAGATAATTCTTTTAACATTGGTGTAAGATATAATGTTTTGTTTCACAATGATAGTTAATGTTTAGAAAAGGTCGCATTTGATAAATTGGAGAGAAGTAATTTAAAAAAATTGAATGAAATATTAATAAATAAGATTTAAAAAATACATAAATAATTGAAAAATGTGAAGATAAGATAGTTTGAAATTATCTAATTTTAAGAATAATATTCCTTTTGGATCATTGAAAAACACATAAATTTTTTAAAAAACATAAATTGAAAACATTTTGAACATAGTTAATTTCAAAAACAATATTTTATAATAAATATTTCGAATGAAATGATTTTTTCCAAAAAGATGAAGTGAAATATATACAATTTTATAATTAAATGAAGTAATTTTTTATAATTTAAAAATCTTTATTGAAAACTGACATCGTAAAAATATGATATAAAACATCAAATTAAATTTTTTTTAATAAAAAATAATATATTCACATCAATAAAAATAAATTTCAGTTTCATAAAACTAAATAAAGATTTTTTTAATTATTAACATTTAAATGGTGGAAACAATATCAATATAAATGATCATAATTTTTTCTTAAAAACATTTCAATTTTATGATAACAAAGTTCATCAATTTAAAAGACTATAAATAAATGGTCATTTTCACCAAAGAGTTAGATAAATTACCTTACAATAAAATAAATAAAGATCGACGCATTTAATACAAATATATTACATCTAATTTTATTAATATTCATTTCATAATATAATAAAACCATTATAGGACCATATGAGTTAGTGTCATTCAAAACCTGCAAACTAAAACAACCAGTTCAAAAAACATATACATCATCTCCCACTTACACAATTCAATAATTGAAACCTTTTTTACATTTCATAATTAATTCATTTATTAATTTCCTTGGGAAAATAAACATATGAAAAGGGGGATCTCAGAGACTCAGTAAGGCTAAACAAGGGAGACAACAATCCAAACATAAGGATAAGGTCATAAAAACATGAAAATTACTGTATAAAATTATATGCTTCATATTAGATATCTTAAAAGTGAGTCGTGGATTAAATTATAGAAGTTCATAGGGAATTAATAATAAAATAATAAAGGAACCTAATCCAAAATAGCATAACATTGACCGGGGACATGAAATTGTTCTATACACATAATCTTATAACATTACGAACATGTATAAAAGGAAATTTGTTCATTAATTATGTTCTAGACATTAAATCAGACCCTTTCATAATTTTATGTAAATTAATGAAATTTCCAAGAATAACACTACGAATATATTGTCTATTTCACCCATAACATTGTGAACACATAATTATGTTATTGGATAACATTTATGAACATGTAATTATATTGATACATAACAATTATGAACTTTTACTTAGGTTCACTATAACATTTTCACTAATGAGCTATCCATACATACCCATTCAATTAGAGGTATATATATTTCCAATAAAATAAAAAAAATCCTGAAAAATGCGTTCCATATGAACAAAATTCCATCATTATATTATAACCTATATAATGAAATGATTTTCATAACCATTTCATTAGAATATAAATCATAGAAATGAAATGGGTTTTATAAACACTATTCCTCTGAAATCATAAACTAGACATAAAAATATCAAGTATTTTATCCTTGAAATATATTCTGATTAATCAATAAATAGAATCAACTATTTCAATCCTATATGGAATTAAATTTTTAAAGATCACATAAAACTATTCATGAAAAAATAACATTTCTGTTTTAAAATCAGTTCTTTTTAAAGAGCCATGAAATTATAAATGAAAACATTTTCCTAAAAAATAACATTTTCGGATTATATAGATTTATACAAGGCATTTAAGAATCATGGTGGGGGAAAATCCACTCATGATTTAAATGTTAAAAATACATTACTTCATAATTTATTTTCAAAATAGTTCATAATGAAAATTGAACATATAATTACAAAAAGAAAAAATTCAAACCATTTTGTAAAAATTATTATATGAGAAATAAGTAATCTAAAAAAATAATATAACAATAAAATTTATTTAATAAATTCTAGAAAAAAAGAAAATGGAAGCATAATAGATGTTTAAGGGAAATTTTAAAATGAGATTTTTTAAATTACTGTCCAATATAAATATAAATTCATTTATGTGAGAATTAATAAAATAAACATATAATGTATATTTTATGTAAAAAACATTAAAAAGTTAAATAAAATCATTTTATAATAAAAAAATATTTCTACACATAATCGTATTATGACATAATCAATTTAATTCATGTTTATGCCAATGAAGGGAAATTATGTTAAGAATTCCCTTTACACAATGTAATTAGTTGAATCGTAATCTCTAAAAATGTAGTAAATTTAAAATTAAACATTTAATATGATTATGATATTGATATTAATGTATGGATATATCAAATAGAAGTATATATCCACTACACTCAAGAAAAAATTGGTGAATAAGGTATATTTATACAATAATTAAATGTGAGATGAGAAACCCTTATGTCATGCTTCCCAATAGTTTTTTCACAAATTTATCCTCTCTTATAATTGTATAATGTATGTTATTAATAAAATATTGAACCATATTCATATTTATAACACCTTATATAACACTTTATCTTAATTTTAACATCCATTCATTAATGATATTCATTATTTTCATTGTTTTAGGTGAGTTCATTCCAAGGTTTCATCATCGGTACATTTTTATATTGTTATGGATATTCTTTTCAAAAGAAAAAAACTCTATAATTCAAAATAAATTTTATTAATGAACATATATAATTTTATATTTTATCATATATTATTTTTTATTATTTTATTCCACTTATTCATTGGATAAAACGTTAATGATAAATGTTTAGTTTATTTTCTCAGGTTTTCCAACCACTATAGACTAGTTTGGGTTTATTTATTATTATGTGTTTATAGTAATTACATAAAAAAATAGAATATAATATGACTTTTAATATCTTATTTGAAAATAAAAATACATTATTACCATCCCCAAATGTGGTAGTGGATTGAAAAAATCATTATCCATTGAGATGGTTAACCACCATAATTTGGATGAGGGTTTCGTTTTATTGAAAATGTCGAGGTAATGAATAATATGGATGCAATAAATTAAATTATCAATATAAAATTACTATATATATATATTATACTAGAGTTATTATTCTATGATATATGAAGGATTTGAGTAGAAATTATAATTAAGAAGAAAAGAAAGTAAGAGAGAATGTTTGAGAAATTTACCTCTTGAATATCACCTCATTGAAGAACATTTGTATAGATCTTGGAATTAGCCTTTCGGACTAAAAAACATCACTTAAATGAAGGTAGACATGGGAAGAAATTATTTCATAGATATTTGGGTATCTTCGAGGTGAGTAGAAATAGGGTATTGAGGGATTGTATTTACACTTGATGAGGGGTGGTTTTTAGTAATTAAATAATAAATATTTTATATTAAACTCAAAACAAATTTATGTGGAACCAATGAAAACCAATTTAGTTTACGATTAATTTTGTAAAGTATAGTTTTAGAACATCATATTTCATGTATGGAACCCTTTATTTATGTATTTTAACTTTGAAATGTGTTTGGGTAAATTCTAGGATGGTTTGGATGAGTTTTGGAGTGTTTTGGTGCTTTTTAAGAGGCGAACAATCTGATCATGGTTAATAGAAACTGTTTAAAACATCCAAGAAATGGTGGAAAGGGAATCATTTGTATTTTGGTAGGCACACATTTTGGCCACCTAAGAAAAACCGTGAAAATGGGTACTGAGGGGCTTCGAATTGTACGCAGACAGTATTTCTATTCATGTGAGGTTCTCCTTGAGGTAGTGACTATAACATTATTAGCAAAATTATTTCCTAATAATGAGATTTATCTTTATGACGTTAAAAACAATATCCTCATTTTTTGTATCTAATCTATATTTTCCCTTTAATGAAATTCTTTTACACCATCGGGCCCTAACACATTTAACCTTCTTCCCAAAGGATTTGTAGACCCTTTACCTTGATCTTGAAGTTATAGATTGTTGTTTCTTGGTGTGGTAGAGGATTATTTCCTTTTAAAGTATCTCTTTTTGGTAATATTTCCTTAGTTTATTCTTCTTACCAATATTGGAATGATAAATTCAATCTATTGTTGATGGATTAAAGTTTTTTCATTCCCATCGTGATAAGATATGGTTGTCTTAATGATTGGGAGAAATATATAAGGTGGGTTTGTGAAGTTTCATCCCATTTTGTTGGTGATTTTGTGTCATTAATTAATTTTTACAATGTTTGAAAGGTAGGTGGAATCACTCTTGACTTCCATTATTAGAATGTGAAGGTTCAGTAAGAAATTTGTTGAATTTTTTTATTTTATTTGAAATTAATGTCGAATTCATGGTAGAAACCCATTTTAGGGACGGTTTAATGAATTATGAATTTATTTTGTGGATATGTGTTGGTTTATGAATTTAAAATATTGGTTATATTTTAATATTTTCAAATAAAAAATACGTTTTAATGAAATATCATGGAATTGTTGATTTTGAATGGATTTGACATAATTAGTTTTCATGTGTTCATTTTCATTGATATAAACTTGTGAAAGGGGTTTGTTCTATTGGGGAACCAGTTTATGGTTACTTTTTGATGAATTGGTCGGTCAATGAGAGACCACTCAAGACTACAAAACTATCTCTTGGGAATGGATGTGTGGATAGGTGGATTTTGATAGGTTATTCAAACTAGTTTTTTCATATGGTTTGATGGACTTGTTAGATTCTTTTTCCATGGATTTTTTTTAAGAAATATATTCTCATTGATATAACTATTTTATATTATTTTACATATATAGATTTTTATGAATAGTTTTTGATAAATTAGATAATATGTTCTATCCTGGTGGCATGAGAAGGTATGTCACTTTGGGAAAAGATACTGAGTTTCATTACTCACCCACTCCATGGAATTTTTAGTGAATTTTAAGATAATATTTATTAATACATAGGTAATGAAAATTTATCTAATATATTTAGTGATGCATCATGATACTTTGTGATGTATTTTAGAGTTGGATATTAGAAAATATTTTTAGTTGGGATGTTTTTTATTTTGAGTATTTTAGTTTTTTTGGTTTTGTATCCTTCTTTGTTTTTAGATATTGGTGCTTTTGTTTCAACATTGTTCTCTGATATAGTGCTATTTTTTAGTTAGGTTGTTTTCATTTTGGTATTACATTTAGTTTTATTTCATTTTTTTCATGAATAGTATATTAGTTGTTTGGTTGTGATTATATTGGTTGGTTTTTTATATTAAAAATGTAATATCATTCCCAACAATTAATCAAGACCATGGCATTTATTTCAAGACGTTTGAGACTTGGGGAAGTCACCTAAGATCTTCATAAGACCTCTTCCTCTCCCCAAGAAAGTGTATGAGGGGTGGGATAAAATAAATATTATTAGTCTTAGATATTCGATAATTAATTTTGGGAAAAATTGTACTGGTTTTTCAATATTCAAGATAAAATTCATTATTGTTAGTCCCTAAGGGGGATTGGTTGTACAAAATAGGATTTCTGGAACATGAAATATAGACCCTAAAAATTTGTTTCTAAACAATTTATTCCAAACCACAAGTTACAAGTGATTTAGTGTATATGTGTATTTTAATACAATTAATGGATTATTACCTCATTGCCATGGGTTTATCCATTGATTAGAAAAAAAACAAACATTGATATAAAAGATTCCCAAAAAGTAGTGGAAATTAAATTTTGAGTAATTATGTGGGATATTATAAATAAATATTTTATTTTTTAAAAGAGTTGAAATTATTTTTCAAATGTGTGATTATCAAAAGGCATTGTATTGATATATTAAAAATGGAATGATTTTTAAAAAGAAAAATGTAATCTTCAAAAATTATTTGAAAATGTATAAATGTGGAATGTTGGGAAATTATTTTTTTTAAATATGTTATATGATAAATTTTTATGTTTCAAAACCAAAAGTTTCAAGAGAGTGAAACAAAAGTTTAATTTTTTTGGATATTTAAAATGGTACAAAGAAGGCATTGTTGAGACCAATTGGAAGAGTCTATCAAAAATGTTGTCTCACCTATGAAAATGGTGAACCAATAGTTGGTTCAATGTATTTTATAGAAATTTCAAGCTATGGGTAGTGGGAACCAAATGGGTAAACTAAGAAAATTGGTTCATAACAATCAGTTACAAAAGTAGAATCCACCCATTTTTAGGGTGATCTCAAACCAGATATGGAAGTGATATGGATGAATAGAATGAATAGAATATTTGATATCCATGGAAAAATAATAGATCTGAACATTATGTAGAAAATGTATATACTAGGGAATATTTCATGATAATGGTGGGATTTTACAGTTCGGATTATATTAGACCAAAGTATTACATATTTGTATTTTTATTAATCATTCAAAAATCAATTATACCCCCATAAATTTTGTATTGCAAGAATGAGAATATATTTTATCATAAAGGATTAAAATCTAATATTAACATTTTATATGGAAAAATTTAATAATTTGGTCTGCTTTTCACTTGCAGTTTCATTATGTGGGTCCATTAAGACAAGTATCATTGAATCATGGATGAAGCTGGAAATTCAATCAATGGTTTCCATGCATTTTATAATGAATTATATAAGATATAGACTATATAAAAACAATTGTAGAACAATATTTCTCATGAACCATGGGTGGGGGGAGAACGTTGGAACCTATTAGAAATGTCGGGAACTCTAATACGAGAGTAAGTAGAATATGGAAACCTATTTCTAAGGTAGTGATATGACTTAGAATGAGATGAATTTATTAGTGAATCTTTCTCCAAAAACAATGTGTATACAAAAATGATCATAATGTGTATTTTTATCACCTGAAGAGATATTATATATCACCAACTTGAGGATGACACAAATTCACCAAGAAGGGGCATCAAAAGTGCTATTGTAACATTACTCAAAGATTGGGTGTTCCAAACATATTTCTTATTTTACAATCATCATATTCTTTGACAAGATAATAGCCGTAGAATACCACTTATTGATAGAACTGAGCGATCTATGGTGATTATGGGAATATAATGACACCTCAGGTAGTGCAATATTAGAAGAGAAATATAGAACAAATTACAGTGAGTAAGAAAATATATGGTATTATGAAAATGATGTGTATAATTAAACTAGAACCTCAATGGGGAGTGATACAATTACATTGAATAAAACCGTTAGGAATTATTTTTTTGACATGGGATCAACCCATTCATTTATAACATCTTGTGATATTGATTTTATGGGTTTTCATGTTGAGATGATGGTTTATATTTTGAAATATCAAACTAATATTGTTCAAAGACAATGTGGAACCATTATATGTAGATCATGTTCTATAATTATTGATGGAACTGAGTTGATATTGTAATTTTTTATGCTTTATAGGTATTTCTATGATATAATCATACATACGGATTTTTTGAAAACATTTAAGGATCACATCGAATTTTATACTCAAATGGTTAGTTTTAGGATTGAATATGGTATTGATATTTTCCTTATATGATAAATTAATATAGAGGATAGTGAACCATTATTTTTTCACAAATGTATTGATGTATCTTAAAACATTTATAATCATTGAATTTGGATATGATGGATGAGATTTAGAATATTCATTTTCTAGTAGTTCTTAGTTGTTTTCATATATTTTTCAAGAAAATTTCACAAGGTAGACACCCAAAAGAGAAATAGAGTTCATTATTGTTCTAATATTAGGGAGAATTCCAATTTTAGATCACTCTTAATAGATGGATCCAAAATAAAAATGGAATTTAATGTGGAGTTGGAAGAGTTGGAAGGAAAAGGGTTTATTTGGTCTAGCATGTCTATGTCGGAAGTAGCTGACATTTTTTCAAAAAGAGGATGTAACTCTTTAGTTGTTTGTGGATTATAATAATATTAAAAATGTCAAGAAAACAAATCGGATTCTACTCATACAAATTCATTATTTTTTATCAATTAATTGACTGGGGATAAATGTATCTATAAATTTGGCATGGGATATGGATATCACCAATAGTGGTTTAAAAGTGTGAATATTCCAAAGGAAATATTTACAAGTAGGTATGACCACTACGAGTATGTATTATGCCTTTCGGTCTTAAAAATGAAACATAAGTCCTTATGGAATTGATAAATCGTATATTTAAAAGATATATGGATACTTTTCTAAGGTTGTTTTTTGGTCGACTTATTGGTGTATTCAAGTATATAGGATGATCATCAGAAATACATGAAAAATTGTGGGGTATTTTGAGGAATTATCATATGTTCTATAAATTATCAAAGTGTTATTTTTGGAAACAATAGGTTTGATTACATGGACATTTTATATCTAAAATTGGAGTTTATATAGATCCAAAAAATATAGAGACTATAATTTCATGTCAACATCCAAATAATGTCTTTGAGATATGAAGTTTCCTTGGTATCCTTACTTACTAAAGACCTGTTTATCATGACTAGCATCACTATTGATATCATTTATAAGGAAACAATTTCCATTCCAGTTGTTTGATAAATTACAAATGTCTTTTTTAGATCATAATGTTTTACTTATATCAATAGTGATCATGATATTTTCTGGATAAGTATAAGGGTATGTGGTGTATTGTGATGTGTTGATAGTTGTGATGGGATGTGTTCTTCTAAAAGGATATTATTATGTTTCCTAGGACCCATGGCAGTTTGAGTTACATTAGAATCACTAACCAACACATGATTTAGACTTAACATATATAGTATATTATTTTAATAAATATATTCATTATCCACTAGTGATTAATTAATTTTTTTTATTGATTATAAGAAGTAAAAATACATTTTCACATAAAGATATTTGATGTTGAGACAAATAATTTGGATAGAGTATCTCTAGTTGTTTGAAATTTTCTTGTTGTATAAACTAGGTAAAGTAAATTTGGTGGAATTTTCATAATGAAAAATGTCAAATGATCATTTTTAAAATGTTTCTTCAGATTAATTTTTTTAATGTTTATGATAGCAGACAAGTACTTGGATTGTGAAAAATGAGGAAGTTTTGTGGTATTCTTCCATGTTTATTTTTTTCGTTATTTGGATGACCTGGATAAAGAGGGACTAACATCTGATTAAAAATGTGTGGCTATGAGGTAAAAACTCTATTGTGGGGAGAACATTGAGGGATGGAAGCTGGATAAAAGTTTATTTTTATTATTTAAAAATAATATTTTTTTACCTATGGATTGTAATGAAAAACATCTTTAGGCTAACCTCCATTTGGGATGAGTTGTTCATCATGGAATAAAAAATACCTATACTAATATTAAAGAATATTTTTCATGGGAATGAATGAAAAGAAATTTTGCTGAGTCTATTTTGAGATTACTCAACAATCAATAGGTTATGGCAGAGCACCTATGTATAACATGTATATTGTAGTGTTTACCTTTTCATGTATCGATGTGGGAGATTATATCCCTGGATTTCTTGATAGGAATCTTGTGGAAAGTTCAAAAACATGATGTCATATATGTGATAGTGGATCAGATCACAATGTTATCTACGTTCATCATTAATCATAAATAATATATGGGTGATTACATGTATAAAGTATATATCTGAGAGTTTTTAATGGGGAATGAACTAATTAATTCAATGGTATGGAACTGTGAGACAAGGTTTACTTTTCATTTTTCGAAATCATTACATCATGATCTTGGGACCCAGTTGACTATGAATACGACATATCATACTCATATGCAGAGAAAATATGAAAGGAGGATCAAAATATTTGAATTCATGCTTTGGGAATGTGTAATTGATTTTGGTTGCTCATGGGAATCGCATTTATCATTAGTGGAATTAATATATAAATATATTTATTATTCATTGATAAATATTGATAATTTTAAATAATTATATAGGTTTTGTTTTAATTATCAACATTTTTAGGTGGAAAAAATCAACCCTTCCGTGGTTGGACCATGCGTTTTCAAGAATAAAAAGAAAATAATTAGTTGATTAGGATGAGTATGGAGATAACTCATAGTCGTCCTAAATTGTATGAAAACCATTTTGGATGGATGTTGTGTTCAGGTTGAGTGATTATTTGTTCTGGAAAATCTCTCCCAGATATGGGGATCATCATTTTTGAATGTAAGGCATGATATTTCATAAATATATTGTCCCTTTTGATAACATGTAACCGTTTATCAAGGTAACATTTAGGATAAATTTTTCACAATGGTCTATTGCCTTACAGAATGTGATTAATGATTCTCATTTATTGATGTATTATCCTGATCTTGATTATGGGATTTTGTGGGATTATTTTGACCTAGACTCAGACACTTCATGGGTTCGCGTGAATGTATGAATTTTTTATTGTAAAAATAATATTTTACATGGGAAAATAATTATTCTATTGAGGGGTTTGTGGATAAATGGTCAAATTCAGAAAGAGACATTTGAATCATATGAATAAATTATTCAGCAATGGTCTAAACTCATTTATGTCAATGCTAATTTTCAAATATCTAAGGGTGGAATGACCAATGGTGGGGAGAATTTAGAACACCAAAACATTAATTTAGTAACCCTTTATTTATGTATTTGTAGTATACAATGTTTTTGGGATATATTTGGGAAGGTTTGGAAGAGTTTTTGAGTGTTTTTTTTTTGGATTTTTAGGAGTTTTATGGTCTGAGAACATTTATTAATAACCAGGAAACAACCCTAGAAAATCATGTAATGTAAGACAATGGGATATGGGTTAGAGAATAGTGAGGCACACAGTTTGACCAAACTATGTGGCCACCTAGGATAAAGCATGATACTGTCGATATATAGATTTGGCATGGTTGATGCATTATTTTCTAAACCATGCAATCCAACCATTAAATGTTTTCCTTTGGGTTGTAGCCATCATAATGTTTTCATATCCATGCAATCTATCCACATGATGTTATGAATAATCCATATTTCGTAGATCCAATCTATAGTTGCCACTTATTTTCTCATTTTCCTAATAAAATCTATGACTTTTTCCTCTCTTATAGAAGAATTTGGAGACACTTTCCATTGATCTGAAAGCATTCATTTGGGGTTATATGGTGTGGTGGTGGCCAATTTCCCTAGTAACAGGTCATGGTTTATTTCCTTATATTCTTCTTATACTCACACTTTGATTGATAGATCTAATCTGTTTGGGATGGATCAAGGTTTTGATATTCCAATCATGATAGGATATGCTTGTATTGATGATATGGATAATAATCTAAGGAAGGGTTTTTTTGTGTTTTAACTGATTTTTTAGTGTTTTTATACCATCCTATATTTTATCTTGTGCATATGAGGTACTTGGATAATATTTAGAGCCATCTTATTAGAACATGAATGATTAGTTTCAAATTATAATAATTTCATGAAATTGTTTGTGATATTGATGTGAAAATAATGGGATAAAACCTATTTAGTTATGGTTTTAGGAAATGAAAAAACTTTTCATTATGAAAAGTTCTTTGTTAATGAATTTTAAAATGATATATTTCATTAAAAAACATTAATAAAAACAGATGTTTTCTTAAAATGGAATGAAACATATTATTTTTAATTGTATTGGAATAATAGGTTGGTGTGTTTTAATTCTCATTGGTATGACCCTATGGAAGGGTTTTTATTCCATTGAGGAACTATAATATGGTTACCTTGTAATGACATGGTAGATCGATGAGAGATCACTAATGATTAGATAACAATCATGTAGGATTTAATTTATGTATGTTTAAATTGTAATACATTCCTCCAAATGGAATTTTGAATTGGTTCTATGGAATTGTTTGGTTGTTTTCCAGGGAAACTATTTTGTTGAGAAAAAGTTCTAGCTTTGATATAAATATTTTAAAGTGTTTTATATAATTTTGTATATAAATATTTTTTGAAATATGTTCTAACATGCTAAATTCTAGTGGTGTTAGTGGGGAATCAATTATGGGAAAACCTATAGAGTTTCATTACCGACCCCTTATGAGTATATTTGGTGCATTTTTAGATTTTGTCTATCAAGATAGAACTTATGTAAAAGAAACTCAATTTTTTAATGAAGCATCATGGCACTTTTGGAAGTATTGTGGAGTTCATACTTGAGGAATATTGGTAGCTATCAATTTTTTGTTTTTGAGTCTTTGATTTTGGTTTATATTGTATACTGATAATTTTATGATATTGGTGATTTGGTTTCAACATTTCATATTGATATGGTATTTGGTTGAAGTTTAGTTGTTTTCAGTTTGGTATTAAATTGATTTTTATAAAAAAATCATTCAACATATAGTAGTTGTCTGGTATTGATTATCATGGTTTATTATTTAATTTTAAAAATGTAAAATAATCCCCCTACTATTAATGAATCACTTGGAATTTATTACCATCGTTTGGTGTCATGGGGATGCCACCTATGACCTAGTAACAATTCCACCTCCTACTATGAAAATGAATGAGAGAAAAAATGTCACACTATTTAAGGTTGGAAAACACATCCACCACCGAATTTAATTCAGTATTTCTAGGTCTTTTATTATTTTCCTTAAACCTGTAACCCGCTACATTACATTACCTATACAATGATTAATAATTTTTTTTAGACTGATAAAATTTTTATTTCTAAAAATTAAAAATACATTATAAAAAAATTTAGTCTACTGATTCCAAATTTTTAATCTATTATATAGGATTCAATTTATATAATTTAAAAATTAACTTAAAAATATCCAACATGCGCGATGAAAAAAAATATTTCCATGATGTTTATTTTCTATGAAAAATAATATTTAATATTAACTCTCTGACAAATAATAATATTTTAATGAAACTAAGTTAATATTTAATAATATATAATATATAAATTTCATTTAAACAATTTCACATTATGTATTATTTTAATTAATTTAAATAGTGAAATATAATTCACATTAAAATAGTTTTTAGAGAAATACCTTTTAATTCCAAAAATAAACCTATTCAAAAATACAATTTAATGTTCATTAAAAAGAATTTAACTAGTATAAATATTAATAAATAAGACATATGATACATGAAATCTGCATAATAATATAATGGGAATTTAAAATATTTTAATTTATGGAAAAGAAATGACAATTTAAAAAAAAATCTATACTTTTTTAATTACTATTGAAATTTTAATATTTTTAGTAAATTATAAAAAATTAATTATACAATTAATTTTACATGTTGAATCAAAAAAATAATTTCATTTTATAATTTTTTTTACTAAATATTCAAAAATAACTTGTTTTCATAGATAACGTTTTTTAAGATGACATATATTTAAAGAATAAAAGATTTTATAAATTATGTGCATAATAAAAATGCCCAAATTAATTTAATAATGTTGGAATGAACAATTATGTAATTCATAATTTTGTAAATATTTTTCATTCCAAACAAATTGATGACTCATTTTAATTTTCATATTAATGTAATAAATTTTGGAGTTTGTCTACGCTCAATATTCAGTACAATATATGATATGAAAAAGAGTAAATTTATTTTAAAAGCGATATGCCATAAAATCTTGGGGTTCTACATTATAACCCTTATATAATGATTTTATCCCTCAAAATTCATCATTTAGTTAAAGATAGAAATTGATTAATCTTCATCAACAGATCCTCAGGTTCCCATGTAGCTTACTAAAATTGGTGGTATTTCACAAAAACATTAAACATATGTGTGGTCGTGTTCCGTAGTACATTATCTCTATGACCCAAAATCTCTAAATATTGATCTTCATTAGAAATTTATTATTCCAGTGGTATAACCTATGATTTTTGTAAATGTGAAGTATTAGGTTTGTTCTTCCTTAAAAGAGACCCAGGGAATATATCCTGACTGTGATAGATATTTGTTGGAAGATCCAATTTATTAGATACCATCCTGATACTATCAATAATTTTTAAAAAAAATATCATCCTTACAAATTGGATGTTAAAATTTAAAACCATTTACCGATGTTTATGAATATCATTTTTGGTAAACCTAGATCAGAAAAGGGTTATATAAAATATCAACATAAAAAGAATAATGTAAAAGGTGAAGATCCCCACATAACTAAGATTTCAATTTGGAGATAGTTAATGGAAATTGAAAACATGATAAGGTTTGATAATATTAATAATACATTAATAGATGATAATGATAGAGAAAATCATCAAGATAAGGTAAATTTTCAAAAAACCATTGACAAAATTGGCATGAAAAAGGATATTTATATCATCATAAATGATAATAAGAAGATAATATTTTTTTAAATCATTTGAGAAGTTATAATTACCAGATTTTATATCAATATTGAAATATATGACTTTGGTAGTTCCTTGAAAAAATTATCATTCATTTCATACTCTAAGGAATGTTGATAAAAATGTAATTCTAAAATAAAAAGGGGATCTTGAGATCCAAAATTTGATGAAATTTCATTTCATCCATCTCTAGTTATCAACATAAAAAATGGTTATAATTGGTTATCTAATACAGATATATATTAATATGATTATGTAATATATTAATCTCTGTAACCTCAACAAAATTTCATCATAAAAACCATCATAAATGATTCCATTTTGAACCTTCAAAAAATTTAAAATCCAAAACATTTGACTAATGGGAACTGATTTGTCAAAAACAAGTTATTATTAATCTCACGAACAACTTGACATACCAAAAATGTGATGAATTTTTAATGTATTATCATCATACATGGGAAAATATTGAGTTACCCTATAAATTTACCAAAAAAAGGGATGATTTAAAAAATTAACTCTTTACTGATACCATAAATCTAAAAATTATATAAACTCAATCTATAAATCACCTTAATATCAAATAATTTTTTTTCAAAAGTAATTAATTTTATCCTAACCAGACATCTATTAATCTAATTACTATCTTAAAATCATGAACATATTAAGGGATAAAATTATCTTAATCATGATTTCTTTAAAAATATATCCTTATGAGTAAATAAATTTTTTAGTCTATTAGAATCATTTCATATATCCTTTCAAATACTTCATGAAATACATATGCATGAAAATACTATTTTAGGATTAAAATAACATAATCATTGAATAAAAAAATACATTATTCATCCCACTTCCATCTCAAACAATTCACTAAGCTCCAGTATCATATTCCATAACACTTATATTAATTATCTTGTCATTTGTATTTTTAATAATACCATTACTCAGACCATAAAGAAACTTTTCTTCACAAACAATACCCAAGGACATTGATTTTCCAAATTCCCATAATATCAACATTTAAATAATTTATCTATTAACAAAACCTTATAGGGACCAATATTCACATATATTTATTTATGTGAACTCTTAATTTTTACTTTTGGATTACATTATTGGATTTATTATATTCCACAGTCAAAACACATTCATATTCCTTTGAGAAAACAAATTGGGTGTTTCATACCACATTCTATACATGTATGAAACTGAATCTTCTTTACTACATGGTTTCCACCCCCTCAACTCCCAGTAAACTATATTCTAATTTTATTTGTTGAGTCCAAGAGTTTTTTAATGTATATATTTATAATTATGTGATATGAAAACAAGCTAGAAATAATATTGACATCCTATAATCTATTCATCAACCCATATGACTTCAAATAAAGAAAATTTACATATCATTTAATGTTAACCTAGTTATTTCTAGTTCCTTCCATTGAGTAAAATAAAAAAGATTATAATGAGAAAAAATAAGAATACCAGGAAAAAATCACAATCAAGGGAAATTACTAATAAAATTCAACTCTATGACACCAAAGGTTAATCTTACCATATTCACTGTCTTCACCAAAACTCTATGATTATAATCGAAACTTGAACTTAGGGGTTTTAATAGAGATTTCATGTCATAGTTTTCAAAGGATTACTAAAACTTTATCTCACACCAACTATAAAAACCCAATATTTTTATACATATATATTACATCAAAGTAGATGGATATTATTCAGATAACATAACAAAAACATTTCAAGACTATATAGGTTAGTGTCTTTGGAAACATGGAAGCAAAAATAACTTGTTCATAAAATATCTACATCATCTCTCCCTTATCCATTCAAATATAGAA
Organism: Viscum album; assembly: GCA_963277665.1. Classification (NCBI taxonomy): domain Eukaryota; kingdom Viridiplantae; phylum Streptophyta; class Magnoliopsida; order Santalales; family Viscaceae; genus Viscum; species Viscum album. Next base: position 1,401,643,645 of record OY728164.1, on the reverse strand, counting down.
CCATTTTTTGCAATTTAATATCTAACACCTTCTTTATTATCTGGGGGAAAATAAAAATAACAAAAGGATGTGATAAAATACTCAATAAGGGTAAAATAGGGATATTTCATTAATAATATAAGTATAAGGTCATAAAAACATGAACATATCATTTGAAAATTATACCTTTACTATCAAGGATCATAATCATAAGTGATGTCATAAATCATTAATGTTCCTAATACATTAATATTAAATTAATCAAAGAACATAATCCATAATATATTACATTTACATGAAATATGAAATTATGGGATACACATAAAATCATAAAATAGAAAACATATATAAATAGAAATAGTTTCTTCCATTTAGTCCAGGACATGAAATTAGGCCCTTGAAAAAAATAATATAAATGAAACCAGGTCATTAATTATATTATAAACATGGGATATAGAACCCTGAATATAAAAATTAAAATTAATTTAGGTTCATTCATAACATTGTGAACATGTAATCTGGTTCACTCATAAAGTTTTTATCATGTAATCTGGTTTATGCATAACATTATTGGACATGTAATTAAAATAATGAATAACATTTTTCACACAAGATTTATCCATCTTCACATAATTAATTTGAGGGAGATATAGGTCCCACCTATCAAAAAATGATTACTATGCATATGTGTGTCCCAATAACTCATGTCATTCATCAAATCAAAACCATTTTATAAAAATTAAGCTCATAATCGTTTCATGATTACATAAATGAAAGAAAATAAATGGATTTAAAATGTATTATGAGATGGTAAACATAAAAAAACCATACAAATAAGATGGGTTGATTTTGGAATGGATGAAATTTTAGGAACTTAACTGTATTAATGTTGTGTAATGGTTTCAAAGGGATGTAGAGAAGAGAGACTGTGGTGTCGTTGTAAACTAGTTATGAAGTGTTATTGTATTAGGGGTTCGTTTGTGTATTGGGGATGTAGGGATGGGTTGTGAGTATAAGTAATGGTTGGTATTTACCTTGAGGAATGATAGAAAATTATAATTGTACGAGGATGTGTGGTTGGAATACAAGTCTAGTTTTATGATGTTATTTTTTGACATTGTAAAGTAGGACATAGTTTTGTTTTGTTTATTTTGTGGTATGGATACATTTTTTAGTTGCCAATTAGTGTTGAAATAATTTAAGAAAATCCCCTTTAATAAACACATAAATGGAAATTGAATGAAATGGTGGATGGGTAATGCATTGGTAGAAGTTGTCTTATGGTTATGCATATAAGAGTAGTAGTGTAAGAGGTTCTGGTGTGGGATTGTGGTCTGTTGTGTGAAACATATAGGTTGGAGTTGAGTGTTTGATTATATGAATATATATTGTAGTTACTTGTGATTTATATAGGCACACCACCCTTATTGATCACTATATGAGGAACATGTTAATTTCTTGGGGGAGGGAATCATTCCCAACATCTCGGTGGGAGGATGGATGGTTGGTACTGATTTTCATCCTCGCACCATCTTCAGAATCTTATCGATACGTGCATATCTGGGAAGGTTGTACTGGCCTGAGGCTTACCATATTCCAAGATTAATTGGGAAAGTGATTGTTATGGATGAGAGTAATGGGTGTATACGTGTCAGTTTTGTTTTCCAAAGTATCTTCAAGCTGATGCTTGAGTGTTTTCATGTGCGGTGGTGGTTGTTTCGACCTAGGTGTCTTTAGGCATGGCAGTGGTTGTTCTCACCCAAGTGTCTTCGGGAATGATGATGGTTATTTGTAGACAAGGCATCTACTAGTCTAGTTGTGTGTGTTTGGGGCCCATTTGTGCGAGGGCAGGTTGTGGTAGTGGGACTATGTGTGAGTATAGTGGCAGTTTCAGGATGTCATATCGTTAGGAATGAAAATTTAACAAGTTGGAATGTGGTGTGTGGGGTACTAAAATACTGATGTGCTTATAATATTACTTTACTTGTCTTGTGTTACATGGATGTGTCTGACTTAGTGAGGTTGGGTAGGTTAGTATTCCATTGTAGGTCCTTGAGGTTATACTATTTTCTCATAGGAGAATTAGTCCATTCCATTACTTGCGCACAAGTATCATTAGTTCTTCCTACAATGTATACCTGTATGTTTCCATATATATATATATATAACAATTTCCCGGTTTCTAGGAGGACTTTGGGACTATTCTGGAATTTACTAGCTCAGGCGTCAGGATTGATTGTTGTTTCTTCTTAGACACTTTTCTTCTGGTATATTACATTGTATATTTTTGTACCTTGTAGTAGCATTACTTTTGGACATGCATGTGGGAAAAGGGTTTTGGATTTAATTTTACTTTTTCTATTTGGTGTTTTTTGAGATTCATCATCTAATCTCTTGATCATGTTCTTTAAAGGGTTAATTCCTTCTATATTACGTGAAATATTATTCCCTTATCGCTAGTCGCCCCTCTGGGGCCTATAGAAGACAGGACTCAGGGGTCATTATCTCTCCTTCAACATGAAGAAGGAAGGGTCTGGAAGTTTGATGTATCTTACCGTATCTTGGAAAAGGCGGGTCATAACATATGACATTTTAAAATTTAGTTTTATTTTATTAATCATAATTTTAAAAATACCTTCTTGAGAATTTTTTTGGAATTTTCCTAAAAGAATATTTTTTGATGAATAATGAGAAATACTAAATTCAAATTGCAAATTTCTATTTTAGTAAATTAGTTATAATTTTCCATAATCATTTAATGTTTATTTAAATTAAAAATAGTTCAATTATATTTTAATTAACAAAATTTATTTCATTAGAGACAATTTAATATCAAATTGAGATATAAAATCATTGCAAACATTTGATTTTTTTTAAAACACCCTTCCTCATCATGATTGTGTGATTAAATTTAAATTAAAAATTTCGAATTATGTTAATGGAATTTAGAAAATGGATTAAATATTTATAATATTCATATTATATATTATATAATAATGTAAAACTAATTTTTGTAATAATTAATAGTAAAACAAGTGAAAATTATTTATTATTATTAAAGTAACAAAGGGTTTATTAGGGGATAAACTAAAAATATTTTATTTAGAAAGGCCTAATTTTTTATAAATTCTATTTTATGCCCATATTTTGATCCTATAATGTTTTAGTATTAGGAATAATCAATTTTTTCATATTTTCATTATAAAAATATGGATTTATTTATTTATTTTAAAAAATTACATGTTTTCCACTAAACTCACTTATAAAAGGCAACCATCCCTCTACTATAACAATCCAAAATTTTATCATAGAAATTTATCAATTAAAAAAATTATGTAACATATTATATATCATATAAAATCACATATATACTATAATACAATTTTATAAATTATGAATGAATGAAATAACAGTATTTTTATGAAATTATGTTACTTATACCAATTGAATTGTAACAAAACCTTTGGAATTGTTACAAGGCCACTAGGAATAGTAATTCACCCCCTATAATAGTAACATCAACCTTTTAATTATATATAATATTTATAAACCCTAGGAATGAAAACATGATATATTTATATCACGATATAAGTACATAAATGTTTTATAAATGATAAATGAATTGTTGTTATTTTTTAAAGTTATAAAAATTTAATTGAAATTTTATAATTAAAATAGTTTTTAAAAGAATATTTATTTTCAAAAAATAATCTCATATATTAATATTTTTTGTTTAATAACCATATGATAATTTTTTTTGCACATAACTATAACTTATTAGAATGAAGCATTGAATATGGCTAGTTTTTTGTCTTATATAACACTATAAGTCAAAAGGTTCTTGTGATGAATATCATGAGATAATGTTAAATATGTGTTAACATTATGCTAGAATTATTCAAAACTATGTTTGTTAGTTGACCACTAAGACAAAATGCTTCATTTTTATTAATTTCCACATTCCATGCCTCTATATAATGCTTTCATTCATGATTATGAAGATGATCCAATGACTATGTTATGATGATGATTATTATTCTAAAACTATGTTATATTAACCTATGTTAGTATCTTTCCAGTTACTAATATTTTATCTCACCCTTTTCATTGATTTATATTCTCTTTTTGTGACTTTTACATATGATAACACAAGTACAACTATGAATCAAGAGAAGAAAAAATTAAATTTTTTTTATTTTGTTAATTCGAGGTATGGTCTTAATTATCCCAATACACAAAATATATGGATCAAGGTTGTTTAATTATTTAATTTTGACTATCTTTTAAATGATTCAATATTCATGAAAAAGAAATTATTTTTATTGTAGTTTTTATCAGATAAATGTTTATTTAATTTGAGATTTAGGATTAGAGATCCTTTGTGAACCCCCTTAGTATGATACTTTGTATTTTTAAGCACACAAAAAGTTTTTATAAACAGAGGGATCCCAAAATATATTTCTTTAGAGTTAATTGAAAAAGTGATAAATTATTCTTGACTTATTGACTAATGTTTTATTTTATCATTTTTCTATTTTATAAAATGGTTGGAATTACGATAAACCATGCTATTAACCCATGTAAGGGACAATGAAAAGATTTCACGAAAGACATCCACAATCCCTTGGGAGGTGGAGATTAAAATTTGATGACGGTTACTGACTAGATATCTCAGGATATGAACAATAAACTGAAAAATTTGGAATGTCCTACTTCACCTAAGATGGATGAACTAGATATTATTTGCTTTATGTGGAAAGGAACACTGAAATTTTTTAGATATTCTAATCCACTAATCATTGAACAATCAATCCAATCAATGGGGACACCCATTTATATGATTAATTATTATTAGATAGACAATGTGACTCTAGTTGTCAATCATCTTGATTGAGGGGATGACAAATGGTGGGAATTTATTTTTAACACAAATCTAGAGGAAGAAATTGAATAGTTAGAGTGGGAATACAGTAATATAATGTTAGATAATATGTATTTTCCTTGAAATATTTATAAAATTATGGACAAAGAATTCACAGAGAAGGCGCAAAAGGATGTTGAATCTATCATGACCTAAGAAGAAACTATTAAAATACATGTAACATATTATTTTGTATTTTTGTCATTAATGATAATATATATATATATATATATTATTTAGTGGATTAAAACCACACTATGAAATGGCTCTTGAAAATCTAGACATTGGGTGTTCGAATATGTTTTTCGATGTGATCTCAATGTGGTTATGAAATTTTTTGAATAGGCACTCGCCTATAGTGATATGAAATGAAAGTTGGAGTTTCAAGATGGAGGTCTCATAAAAATGATGGAAATATATTTCCTCCATCCAATCATTAGAAAACATGTGAATAAGAATAATGTAAAATTTTTCAATGGGATTGGGAAATGATATAAGTGTAGGGGAGATGGACACTAATATCATAAATTGTAATGATAAATAAAGTAGAAGGGAGATAAAATATGGGAAAGTAGAGCACCACCCATAGTACAATTTTATAACTGTTGGGAGAATGTGAAATGCTCAATAAATATCACAAAACCTTGATTCCTAATCGAAAATCAGCACCATCAAACACTAATTCCAAAGGATAAAGGGAAGTATTATTCCATAACTACAACTAAATTGGATCAATAAAATGATATAGTAAAAGGTTCAATTTGAATTAAATCGTGAATGGAAAAATACTTATTTGATTCTCGTTCCACTCTTTCATTTATATCTTGAATAACTCCTAGAACTATTGATTCATGGCCTCAAATCTTCGATGTAGATATATCTACAAAAAACCATGTGGTTCGATCATCGTAACCCATGTGCTGCACTCTTCTCCAATTGGATTATGTGGGAATCATCTCCAATTTAATCACATTATACTTACAATGGTATACTTTGATGCTTAATTGTGATGGATTTGATATTTTTATATATATTAGACATAAAATTTCTAGAATGGTTAATATCTTTTAATTTTCTCAACCATCCCATACTATTATAAAAATAAAATAAAGACCATGAATCTTGTTTTTGAAATCATTCAATTGAGTGGGTGATGATTAACTATGCATAAGCATACATCACATTATTATACAAGTCCACAAATGGTGTAAATAATAGGAAAATTCTAATTGTGGGGGAATACTATGAAGAATTCCACAAATTGTTTTCTAGACATACATGAGAACATGAGGTAGAGATATCAATGAATGAAATTACTAGAGATACTTATTTCTCAAAATTCCTAGATATGATGGCCCTGATTGAACAAAAGGAGTCAATGAAGAGGCTTCAACAGAATTTTGGAAAAGGGTTCATACACACTACTGCATCACTCTGGGGTGACCTAGTGCACTTTGACTAGATAAATGATGGATAAATGTGTTTGTCTATTAATTATCAGGAACTCAAAAAGATTGACATAGAGGAAAAATGTCATCTTTCAATGATTAATGACTTCTTCAATAAAATATGAGAAGCTCAGTAATTCTAAATAGTGGATATACATTTTAGATATCAAAAACTGAAGGTGAATAAGGTAGATATTCATAAGACATCATTCCATACAAGAAATTAGAACAATTAGTTTCTTGTGATGACCTTCGAACATACTAATTCCTCTATGATATTTATGGATTTGAGGGATATAGTATTTGAAAACTACCATTAGTATTTTTTTGTTTTGTTAATTAATGAAATTCTTATTCTCTCCATGAGAATTGATAAACCTGATGAAAATATAATTATCGAACAGGAAACTCTATGGAATTAGAAATTGTATTCCATGTTTTGTGAGTTTGATTTATATATTTTGCGAGTCACATTTTTGGGACATGTGATCACAAGTGAGGTAATTTGTGTGGAACCATAAAAAGGAAAATTGAGGAAAGAACTAGACTATTAGTGTAATAAAAATAAATTTTTTTCCTTTCATAGAATCGTACTATAGACATTTGGTGAGAAATTCATCATGATTATATAGCCATATAATTACAAGGAATGGGGTAAAGTATGTTTTGTGGTAATAATTTGAGGAAAGCATTAAGATGATAAAGAAGAGGTCAATCAGTACCCCAACACTCAAATTACCTAAAAGTGGACTGAGATTTGTGATATACAGTGATTCTTACAAAAAACTTATTAGGTTGTGTACTCATAAAAAATGATAATTTGATAGACCATGCCTCATGGTAGTTGTAGATTGATGAGTAGAACAAACCACAGAATGATATTGAGTTAGCAGATTTGATTATTAGATAAAATATGGTTGTACTACATCGATAGTGAAATGTGTGACATATTTATAGATCAGAATATCCTAATGTATATATTCTCACAAAATTAACTATACATTAATCAATGGAGATTGTTATAAGTAGTAATGGACTACTATTATTCTGTTAACATTCATCCGGGGAAGGTGAACAAGGTTGTTGTTGCACTTAATCAAAAGGAAACTGCAACTCAATCCAAGTTGCATATTGAAAAAACAATTATCCTTAGGGATTTGAAATAGATGAATTTTGAAATGATGATGGATGGAAATATATCCTACCTAGACTAAATGCATTTCCAACCATCAATCCTAGGTTATATTAAGGAGGTACAAAGGGATGATCCATAGTAACAAAATATTGTGAATGTAGTAAAAGAAGGAATGCTGCAAGAGTTCCAAATTGATAACTATATATTTATTCATTTTGTAATGAGGATTTTTTTCCTTCAGCTCCATGGATAAAGAAAAATATATTTTATAATTCCCATTTCACACCATTCACTACAAATCACATGTGCACCAATATTTTCCGGGATCATTGAGAACACATATTATGGGATAACAAGATGAAGGATATTGCGGAGTACATCTCATGGTGATTGATATACCCTCTGAGTTAATGAAGAGTGATTGAAGTCCAAAGGGATGAGGAATCCATTTCATATTCCCATGTTGAAATGGGATAATGTACAATGAGATTTTTCAGTAGTCTCTTAATGACATCCAAAGGAAACAATGTGATATGGGTTGTGGTAGAATGACTCACCCAGACTGTAAATGTTTTTAATTTTTTGGAAGATATACCACTTTAACAAATGATATGATATATTTAAATGATGAGGTGAGATAATATAGAGTTCCACTCTTGAAATTCTCTAATAATTATCCATGGTTCGCATCAAAATTATATAGAAGTCTTCAACGTGATTTGATTAATGAATTGAATTTTAGGGTGGCATATCACCCCTAAAAAAATATGTAATATAAAAGAAATGTTAAAACTATCAAGTAAATTGCAGGATCTTACTCAATAGAATTAAAATTTGTTTGAGACCATCATATCACATTGGTTGATTTCTGAATGAACAATATCTACCACTAAAGTATTTAGATGTATCCAACAGCATTTTAATGATGCTCAGATTCAGATAATGAGTTATGCTGAAAACCATTTTTGTTACCTATAGATTGATATTGGAGATAAATTATTTCTTCAAATATCACCATGGAAGTTGGTATGTTGTTTGTATTGAATGGAATTTGAATCCCATGGTATATTGGCTCCATTATGATCCCTGATCACATAGGAGTAGTGACCTATATGTTTTCAAATATACTAAGTATTTCTAAAATTCAAGATGTGTTTTATATTCCTCTACTAATAAAGTGATTACCAGAGTCCTCACAAGTACTAAACATATATTTGGTATAGTTCGTTGAGGATCTACTTTATGAATAGAATATAGGTATATAATATAGATTGGAGAGATAATGATCTACAGAACTATAGAATCCACCATTTCAAAATGATGGTGAGGTTCTAAAAGTATGAATAAGTGACTTGGGAACTAGAAGAGGAGATGATTAATAAGTAACATCACCTGTTTATATAAAGAAAATTTTTGAGGGAAAATTCTCAGAAGTGGAAATAATATAACAACTTTATCTTTTATCAATGTAATTTATCTCTTATTATAATTATTTATTTTAGTTAAAATCACATAAAAACGATTATATTCCAAAATAAAAACATTATAAATGAATGTGGAATTAGATAAGAGGATTCTTCAAAAATTAAAGAACTTATGCTAAAGGAATAATAAATTGACCTAAGGAATAGTAACATGTTCCTTATGAATAGTAATTCATAAAATAGAGTAGTAAATTATCCAATAAAAGTATAAAAAATTAAGTATATTATTAATAAAAATATGTTATATTTATTTTATAGAATAAGTAAATAAAAATTATAGAAATTATAAATTTTGTGATGGTATTTTTATAACTTATTAATATTTAATTATCAATTTATAATAAATTCAATGATTTAAAAGAAAATTTATTTTTATAACATAAATTATTAAATTAATTTTTTTATCTTTTAATTATAATATATCTTTATTAGACCATAGTTAATGTTTGAATGTGTCATTAAATTAGTTATAAATTTAAAATTGGTAATTTTCAAAAAAATATTGATTTTAATTAAAAAATAATTTTCAAATTATTTGAAATTTATTTTCACAAAATGGAGTTCATTTTTTAATTCTAAATTTCAATAAATGTTTATGGGTAATTTTACAGATTTTTCTAAAATACATCAATTCATAATGAGTAGTGACATATGATAATTAAAAATAAATGATGAATACGTGAATTTTTGGGTTATATATGATGTATGGATGATGTAAGCCCAAATTATCAAACAATATTTCAGTATTTTAACATTTTGGGTTATAATTCTAAAAATATTCATAGTGTTCTTCCAAAATAATAAACTAATGAATGAAATAATGGGATAACACCCCTATCCTCCCCTATCAATATCACCCCTCACCGCTTATTATCCTCCAAGTATCCAAGCTTTGGGCTGTTACCATATTATACCAAAATATCTTCCCAATACTACCCATATTTCTAGGAGGCCTTGTATCATAGAAATACCAAAAACATTTCTCCAAGGAGTTCTCAAGGAGGATAAATTCAAGAAGAAAAATCCTATTTCTTTGTTCCTTTTTTAATTTTAATTTGTTATTCTTTTCTTATTATCTACCCCCCTCCTCTATCAAAATATTTATGAAAACAACAGTTTCATTTATATACATTAATTAAATCATTTTAATGGATGATCTATCATCACACACTTTTCTCTCTCTTTATTATTCAAAAAATGAAGTCATTACATTTGATATATCTATTTATCGATATTGTGGATAATTTATTTTAAATTTAATTTAACATCTTCATGTCTATTCATAAAACCACTATAATTTTTTATACATATTGTAAAATATATTTAATAACAAATTTTATGTTTTGGAACTATATTATAAATATAATAATAAATAAGGAAACAAAATTATTTTCTAATGTTCAAAAAACTGCAAGAAAATATACATAATTATCACCAACCTTTAATCTAATTATTCATATTCATACAAATTTAAAAATATATATATATGATCATTTAAACCTTTATATGTTTATTAATAATATTTAATTTCAATTTTTGAGAATTATACTCATTCTACATAAACTTTTTTACTCATATTCAAGTAAACCGATCAAAAAAACTGTGAAAATGAATACTAATAGACAATGGAATTGAACTCTTTAACACATAAAATTCTATAAAAGAACATAATTAAAATATAATAAATATAATTCAACTTTAATATGTTATTTATTATTTAATTAATTCATTTAATTGGATTATATTGGATTTTATTGTATAGAAAACACCCATACATAATGTAAGGGGAATCCTAAACCACCACTATTTCCGAGGGTTTTTCCTCTTTCAAGGAATTTTCAGCATGTATATTCCTTTTATTTTCATTAAGTATATCTTATTTATCCTTCCCTTTTATTTTATGGGATATAATTTATTATAATCTTATTTTACAAAAAATGCAATAATTTTTTCAAAAGAGCACTTCTTTCAAAAAATCACAACATTTTTTTCTCTTTATATTTCCTCTTCCTCACTTGAGATTGATGATTCTTATACCGATTAAGTTATTAACAATTTATTTTGTGAAAGGAAATGTAAATAAATGAATTTATTATTTATTAAATTATACCCATTCTTATCCGTAGGTTATTTGTTTCCAATATTTAGATACTTTCTCTATAGAATGCTTGATTTTGTAAATGTTATGATATGACGAGTTCACCCAAAATTAAACAACCCATATTTATGTTATGATTTGAAATGTGAAACCAAAATTATGAAGTTCTCAAACAAATTATGTTATTTTATCTTTCTAATGATATTATTTCAATTATTTATGATCATTATTCCACCATTGTTCATAACTATATGTGGTATTTGGCCACTAAGACATGATTTTTCATTTTTATGCTTTGAAAAATTCCATGCTTCTATCTAATGCTTCCAATTAGGATTATGAACATGAAACAATGATTATGTTATAATGATTATTATTATTATAAAATCATTTTATGTTGATCAATTTTCTTATCTATCATCTTACTAGTCTTTTAGCTCACCCCATTCAATGATTTATATCCTCATGTGATTACTTATACTAATAAAAACACATGGAACACTAATAATCTAGAGAAGAAATAATTAAATAAATGTCCTTTTTTTATTTCTTGAATGAAATTTATGGTTATAATTGTTTCATTAAACTAAACCATTAGTTAATGTTTTTATAATTATTTCCTGTTATATTCATTTGAAATGATGTAATAATGATCTAAGAGAAATTAGGATTGATATTTCCACCCTCATGTCACATATTTATAATCATTTGTTTTAGAAATTAACTAAACAAATTAAACAAATAAATAAATCTTCTCCTCCTAGAAGACTTATTTTTATTAATAAATCAAACATGGGATGTATTTTTTTTCAACCCTAATTAGGTTAGCCAAATAATAGGTATAATTGTTTGAATACCATTTTATTACATTTCATCCTCCACCTCATTAAATTCATATTAAAACATGATGATATAAAATAAAATATTCAGAATACTAAGATGATTTTATTTTATGGTAATGTCCTATATCCTTCTCCAAATCTACCAAATAGGTTATGAAATCCTCATTTTTGTGTACAGTATAGTACCACCTCGTGAACCACTGTCATTAAATTTTACAATATTATCACAAATTGTTGGGTATAATGATGGATATAAAGTATATATATATATATTATATTTATAACAAAGTTATACATATTTATTCATTATTTAATATGTAAATTTTTAATATCCATTTCGTTGGGTATATGACAATGCATCATTTGTGTACAGTGGAATACCACCTCATGAAGGAATGAGATATTATGAAATAATGAATTGTGTGGAAGCTAATATGAATTAATATATAGAATATCTCATGTATAAATTAAACAAATGACATATTAAGGAAATATTTATTATTATTAAAATAAAATATATCTTTTTATATCTAACGTTTTCAATTACTAAAAAACGAGAACATCATTTATATATGTGTGGATGATCGTCCTCATCAAGCGATATGACTCTATATTTTCAACACCACACAAAATATAGGATATTTATATGTATATTTATAGAAATATATAGTAATTATTATATTATCATCATTATTTTACAATGAAATATTACCTACCTATATTAGATAATTATTTTTTAAAAAATGAAAATATTACTCATGCATATGTATGGCCATCCGTATTTATTATTGTAACATAATTCAGATACAAAAACCATATTTCATGATATTTCATTAAATTTAAATTGATTAATACATATGAAAATGATATCATGATTATAATTCATTATAATAATTATTAAGGATCAATGTAAGAGGACCAACCATAACAGATAAAAACATATAAGAAAAAAAATGAAGTTCTTACCTAAAATGTGACATTGACATTGAATTGTGAAGAAAAATGTAACCAATGCTCATAAAAAAATTATGTATGGTTATATATATATAATTATGTTTCCAAGATATATTTATTCTGAAATTATATTTCAAATACTACGATTTCAAACATGTATGATTGATTTAAAGACTTACATTAATGTATTTCTAGTATAACTTTTATTTTTAGGAGATATAAGAAAATTCACAACTAGTTTATTTAGTGTAGTGTATATAATTACCCATTTACATGTTATATAATTAATAAGATGATTGTAATTATATTTAATGTTAAATTTGATTATTTTATTTATTGTCTATTTTGATTAAAAATAATACTAAAGTAGTAAGTGTTTCATGTCTCACTATTTTCATCAGTGATACACATGACATATTCCAAAACTATTTATACTATATAATATATATACAACCCATGAATGTATTTTATTATTAAAAACCTTATAATAATTTTGAAATACATATCCCTTTTTTTATATCACATTCATGGTGCTTACAACTCAATGATACCAAATTGGTAAGGGTTTTCTGTTACAATATCATTGTTTGTTAAGATAGTTCTTGATTACACTTCCAATGATGAAATAAGATGATATATCTCTCATTAAACGCATTAATGTATTATAAAATTACATTTTTAAGATAATATAATTATTTGCTTAATTTTCCTCCATTCGTATAATCAAGTGTTGTAAAGAATCTTCTTTAGAACATCAAACATTATTTCACGATATGTCTGAAGGTCCCCTTTCCTCAAAATCCATGTTTTATATAATGATTTATACATTAAAAATTTTATTACGTACTAAATAATTATACATTTTTCAGTTTTTTACAATTACTTTTAAAATGGAATCATCATTTATCTTTTACAATGATTCCATTTTAGATTTTATTGAAATTTTTATAGGAATCATTTCCTTACATGAATGACATGAACATAATTTCCCACCATCATGGAAATTATTTGATTTAATGTTACCATTATAACCTTTTGAGGAAATTTTTATTTATAAGGATTATAAAATATATTTATGTTTTATTTTTTATTAAATCAGAAATGATATTTTTCTCATGAAACATTTTAAATATTTTTTAAAAGGTTACATTGTATGTGTTCATGTTTATTTTCAATGAAATAGATTTCCAAAATATATTAAGAATAATTATATTTTATATGCTTTTTTAATGAACAGTTATATTCCTTAAGAATAATTCCATGTGTTAAGGTTTCAAAATCATTCTCCTTCTTAAATGAAAGACTTTGATTTTAGATAATATTTTTTACAAATATAAAAAAAGGATAAATTTTTTATTATTTATCTGAATGGTTTATAATGAATAGATATTTATGAATCCCATTTCACTTACACAGGATATACCCTGGTAAAATAATATTGAATAAAACATCATTATCCATGGAATATTATATGATGAAATAATGAAATGATTACCAAACCATTCTATTTTCAACATTCTATGATATGGTGAAGTATTTATGAAGCCCATTTAATTTCACATGTTATGATATGATGATTATTTTTTGATAATTTTGAAAAAATATGTATGATTTTTATTATATTGTGGGCATGACCAATACCTTCCTCTAATTTATTCAGTAAATATTAATACCTCTATATATAGATCGGTCTACAATGGGTAGTTAACCCCGTTTAATTAGGGAATTTTTCCATTATGATGGTCTCTAGAGTGATCATTGACTACTATATTAATTTAGGGAGTTAATTCATTCCACTATGATAGAATTGTAGTGATCATTGAATACTAATAAAATTATATTGTATTTTTCGATTTATACCCAAATTCTATATTTTACACCTATGTTGTGCTCTCATGGACCATTTTTTTATTTCATTATGATAATTGTCTATGAACTTCTAATATGTACAACAGGATAAATGATTATGATAATTTATTTTCATGGTATGGATTCAAAATGTTATGATCATGTTCTTATACCCTTATTTTATGGTTATTCTTATATATCTCCATTTATTACCCTTTCTCAACTCCTAATATATCGCTTTATTATGTTTCAATTCTCTTGGTTATGATGAACGTTTATAAGTAGGGATTGTATTTGAAGTGTTCCAAAGGTGAAAGTTTTTATTAGATAAGATTAAGAACCTTCTCCAAATAAGAATCTTTTGTACCAAGTCTCCAAATAAAATAAAATATTATGGTCCTTATGCATTTGTTTTTTAATTTATTCAATAATAATCTAAATAAAATTAATATCCATGTATGAATATATTATGTCACCATAGTTAGTATTAGAGGAAATGATTAGTTATCCTTTGAAAAATTGGATGAAAAAAAATTAGTGTGATCCTTATGGATATTTCTAATGGTGTTTTAGGGATATATCTAATAATATGTACAAGGATGAGTCAATCTAAAGGAAAATGTCTTGGAATTTTGGTAAAGGATATAGAAAATTGGTTTCCATGAAATTAAATAATATATATTGATGCTACGAGTGGATATGAATCTGGTATATAGAAACATAGGTGTTATAAATATTAAAATGTTGTATTGATCTGGAACTGATCTCCACCTGATTCTCATATATATGCCTTGATGAAAACATGGCTTGACACTCTCAATGGATATGCATTGGAAATTCAAAAACTCTTAGTGAACAATCATGAATGATTTATATAAATAATGACTATTAGTTAACTATGATAAAATATAGCTGCATATATTAAAAAATATTAATGATTTTGACACCATATATCTTTTTAAATTGATTATTTTTTATTTTAATTAAGATTAGTGATGGTCACACAATGTATTTTTAATTTAGATAATGAAATGTATTTTAAGGAATTGGTCCAAAATTCAATTTTATTGATAATGTATCGATGAGAATCCAAATAGGATGATGATTGGGTTTAATGAAATTTTCTATTATTTTTAATCTGTTTTCAAAAAATAATATTTACAATGAGAACATTAATCAACTATCTAAATGACCATAGAAGAGAAACATAATGTGCGATGAGTGTTTTGGTAGTAGAGGGCATATAAGAAAGACGATTGAATTTCCAATATGGATGGAATGTGTGAATACTAATTAAATGAAATAGATCAGAGAGATGAGAAGATGTCTTGGGTGTGAAAAAGGTTGACACAATTTAAGAAAATATGAATGAAAAATGAAAAGTTCAATAAACACAATAATTGACAATAATTGTCTCACTTAGGTACCATTTTGCATTGAATGTTTGAAATTTATGAAGTATTCACATTATAAAAATATATGTACTAAGGGGAATAAAAATTAATAAAATTAAAAAGGTTTTATGATTTTTTTATGTTGTCGATGATGAAGAGAGTACAAATGAAATATATAAATAATGAAGTATTAAAAAATAAGATGGAAAATCCATGTTAATGTTTTTAGAAGGAATTATGAATAATGAAGTGATTATGTATTTTAATTCAATAATTACGTTATATTAATGATGAAATATATATGTATTGCTTATAATATTTTTTCCAAGAAAGAGATACCAGAATATGATGAAAAGAACTAACGAACTCGAAAAGAGATTTAGTAGAAATGTTATATTTTATGGAAAACATATTATTAATGGAATACTACCCATAAATTCTTCCTAGGGTTAGAAAAATTATTTTTATTAATGAAAATGTGCATATTAAAATGGATAAAGTAAATTGTATAGTATGGTCATCCTTATAATTGATAAAGGATTTGTTGAAAAAGTGGTTTATATTATCATTTATTCACATTCACTCATTATTTTATCAATGTTGTATATTATATAATCTAACAATTAATTCATGTAATGCGGAAGAATACATTTTTTATTTAGGTTTAATGGTAAACATGGTTACAACCAATATTCAATAGACTATATGATCAAGGTATTCATATATTTGGCATATGACTATTATTATATGAATAATGATATTTAGAAGATTGTTGTTAAGTTTAGTTTGGTAAATTTAGAGACCTTATTTATAATTTCTTTATTTTTCAAGTGTCATAAGGTTAATAATTAATGGAATATTTGATGTTGAACATTGGATGAGCTTTTAGCGATAAATATATTTTGTTATCAAATGTTTTTTTTTTCAATATTTGATAACCAATGTTAAATTTTTTAAATTGATATAGAAGGAATGTCTTATAATTCCTTAATAAATTTTATTTATTTCTTCAAACATGAAAAACTATTCTCATAGAGTAATGTATGAAGTGGAGATTGTTCAAGGAACAACCAGAGGATGAAATTATGCCATTGAAACAAATGATATCAAGAAATTAAATTTTATTAGGATCTTAGTCTAGACTGAAATAGAATATCCCAAAATTTAGAGAAGTATATATAAGTAAATTTTTTACTATTATAAAAAATATTTTTGATGTTAATGAATTTTTTTGAGCCTCATTGGTTTATTGATTTATGGTTGTTATCTTTTTTCTAACCATTTTTTCTATCACTCTTCATTAGTATTTGGGTGTTAGTTTTCTATTAAATAATCATGTTTTCAATTCCCATCCATGGAATCCTATTTAGAATCATAGTATGTGTTATTCTAATTGAATTTCACACATACCATTTTCTTTTTCAAGGGTATATTTTTTTTCCTTTTTATGATTTCTGTATCTTTGAATTAATTTTAAAATGTTAAAACATTTATGAATGATATAAATTTCAATGGAAGTACTCATTTCATAGTAAATATAATGTAACATCATGAGATTTTGGTGAAATATATGTTTTTTGAATAAATTTAATATTTTCTATATTTTTAATTACATACAATGCCCAGATAAACATGCGTTACAAGAATAATTGAAATTAAATGAAATGACACTTACTAATAAAAAATTAATATTAAATATGATAGAAATAATTATACCAATAAAAAGGATGGTATGAATAGAATTAAATAAATTTTGAAAATAAATAATTTAAAATTTTGTATATAATTAATTTATTTTTGACCAATTAAATAGAAATGAAAAAATAATCATTTCAAAAAATAAGGGATTCATTCTTTGAAAAAAAAATTATTATGAACAAAATGGGGTTTAACCTCAAAAAATTATAAAAATTAATTTATGAATGATTTTTTAAAATTTATATATTATATATGAAATAAAATCTATATCATTCATCTGGTGTGTTTCTTTTGTAAGGAATTATTATAAATCCATTTTTATGCAAAATGATGACATTTTTCTATGTATCTATTTTATCGCCTTCTTACACACATATTAATTAAAAATTATTTTGTAAAAATTTATCTAATTTATATAGAAAATTAAATTTCATTTTCTTAATTTCAATTTAAATAATATATAATGGTTAATTTTTTATATTTTCTTGAAAATATAATGTTATTATGAATATTTGAAAATGATGAATTTCAATGGAAAACTGTCTTTTAATTAATAATTATTTATAATGTAAAATTTTAATAATTTTTTAAAATTTAAATTACTAAAATATTAAATATATTAATACAATTTAATTCATTTTAATCATTTTATTTTATATTTTTGATATATAATTCCTTTAAACATTTGTACATTTTCTCTTTGAAAACATTCATTCTCATCACGTATACATGATTATTTTTAATTAAAATTTTCTCTTTAATTTAAATGTAATTTAAAAAATTTTAGATCATATTTTTAATCATTTAAATTTATTTTATCTAATATGGTCAAATTAGTTTTTAAAAATAATTGTTAGTAATTACAGTAAATTTGTTTTACCATGGTTAAGTAAAAATTACTATACCAATGGTAAACTGAAAAGATAATGTTTAAAATAACCTAAATATTTTCAAAAATCTATTTGATGGTCATATTTGTTCCCTGTATTTTATAATACTCGATATTAAAAAAAATTTGATCATTTTTTAATCCTAAAAATATGACTACATGTTTGTTTCAAAAAATTACAAGTGTGCCACTCCCCCCACTTATAAATGTCAACAAGGTCTCATCTCCTCTTTGAAACATCAAACCATTTTGGTTCATCCATGAACTATTGAAATAAAATCCCAAAAATTAAAATATATAATTATATAATCCTTATTTTTGGCATAAATCCATCATGGAAATTATTTGGATGCAATTCAATGGTGGTTACCCAATGAAGAGGAAATGTTCTTCAATGAAATTGTTTATATTATTTGTTCCTTGACCACCATAAATTATTTTTAAATAGTGAAAAAATAATAACATCAGTATATTATATATACTAACAATATTTTATGTAAAGTTCATGATCTATAATAATTCCAACTTCCACCAAATGGGTTACGAAATCCTCATTCCTTTTAGGGTAAACTACCACCTAATAAACTAATGTCAATCATCTTTCCAATACCTCCTTTCACGGTTGGGTATGTTGATGGATATAATATATATATATATATATATATGATATTTATAACATAATTATATATATGGTGTCCTTATACCATATATATTCTATTTTTACAATTCTTTAGGGGTCACAATAACATCACTTGATTGTATATAGGACTACCGCCACATGAAGCGATATAATTCATTTTCACTAATTCATGCCATGGAAAAAATAATGATAAATTTATTAATGAAATATTATATAAAAAAATTAACATTAATATTCATGAAACATTTAACAATATGAAAATAAAAATTATAAATTTCCTTCTAACCTTTTCTCTTATTAAATGATATAATGTATTTTGTGTACATGTGGACTACTGCCTTCTTGAAACAACATGGATCTCTATTTTCATCACAACACCTCATGGATGAAATTTTTATGTATATTTGATTGAATTAAATCATATTAATGATATTATTATAATTATTCAATGATAAAATATTACATACCACCTTTCCATACTGATCATTTAAAAATTGAAATGTTACTCAATCCTATATACAATCTACCATCTCCATGATCGTAATGTACTGTATTTTTCAAAAACCTTAATTAATAATCAGTATTAAATGTATAATTGATGTAAAAACATGAAAATTATTTCATTATTATTATTATTTATATTTTTTAAACATGACCTATACCTGAGGCACAAAAAATATAAAATGAAAACATACACAAAAAACATAATATTTATTTCTTGAAAAATGACATTACCATGAAAATATTAATAAAATGGTAATAAAATGTTATAATAAAAAAATTGTATGATATATATAATTTTTTTGTTATATATTTATAATGAAAATATATTTATTATAAAGGAGGATCAAATGTTTATAAAGGAAGTTAAGGCTTATAGTAGATGATTATGAGAATCTCTTTGATTTCTAAGAGACATTCGAAAATTCACTAATCATTTAATTTTTATTCTGTATATATATCCAATTTAATATATTATATCTATAATATCACTATTTTAATTATAATAACATTTCTTTCTATTTTATTCCTTATTATTATATTTGATTCATAATATTAATAAATCTTTAAGGGACTTGCATCTAAATTTTTTACTTCTAGAAGACGCATACCATATTCAGCAAAACTAAATTTATGTGGTGTATATAACACTAATTAATTTGTTTAATGATATTTAAAAGGAAATTTTTTTTAATTTAATTATACATTTTATAATATATATTTCATGGGGATTATTAAGCAATGCTACTAATGTGATAATATTTTTATACTAAAATCTCATCATTTATCAAGATTGATAATGATTATGATTTAAATGAAGAACTATTATGATCAATATATCAAGAAACTTATTTATTTCATTCTCTTGGAGATATTTCTCATAAAAAAATTATTCCATTAATTTTCCACTCGTTATGTAAAAACTAGTTCAAAATATTATTTTTATAAAAAAATAACAATATTTATCTTCGGATTAAATACAATTTTTTTCCAATAAATGTTTTCTAAATTTTTTCAACAATATATGAATTATTTTTAATTATTTATAATATATTTTTTACATTTTAATTTTATTTAAATGAAAATTCATGATTATTTCCAAATAATTAACCTTTGTATTTTACCAAAAATGTGGATGAAATATTTATTTTTACCTATATTGTATAAAAATAATTTTCCCTTCATCATGAATACTATTTTCATAGAGGTTTCCTTTACAATTTTTCATCATATTGTTTAGATAACAAGATCTTAATGATGATTTCTGTTTTAAATTTTTTTTATTCAATTATTAAAGGGATTTTTAATAACAAAATGTTCTAAATTATTTTTAAAGTATCCAACATATTTTTATATAATATTTTCAAATAAAAAGAATTTATTAAAATTTAATGTATTTCTAGTTTAAAAAGTGATTTTAAATGAAATGATATCTTCCCCCAAAACGTTAAATGTCATTTATCTTCTAAAATCATTCTCCATGACAGATTAAATCCATTCATGTAACTTATTCATTGTTGAGGATATGAACAATGTATAAATTACTAGTTCTTTTTCTGAATTCATTTTGATGAAAAGTTGTTCATGAAACCCATTTATCTTCCATGGTTTATATGATGAAAACACTATCATGAAACGCACTTCATTTTCTATGGGATACTCTTTGGTGAAATTATTAAATTAAAATGAAGAATGTATCTTTTCAATAAGTTGTTATATGACAAAAAAATTTCAATACCATTTCATTTATGCTTTATGATATGTTGAAGAGTTTATGATATTGTGGAACACATATGTATAAATTGAATTATGTGATGGGTGGGACCTATAATTACATCAAACGAATTAAGTATATATATGTATATATATATATATATATCTCATTAGATATAAATTACACATATTGGGACTCAATCTGGTTTAGTTATGGACTTTTTCCTGGGAGATGGTATTGGGAGTGATGCCTGACTATTATGACGATGTTGGGAGTGAACCCATTCCACTATGATATACTTGGATGTGGGCCATGTATATTATAAAAATTATTTTCTATTAATATTTTTATCTATAATTCCAATTCATAAGCCAATTTTATGCTCGCATGGATCATGATATTTAATTTCCCTACAATTCATCTCTTATGAACTACTAATCTGTATTCCATTACTGGAGATTATAGAATTATTTATGAAGGGTATGGTTTTAAATATATTGTTATCTTTTTATAATACACTTATCTTAATGTTATGCTTAAATATCACCCTTTTTATCCTCTATCATCTCTCAATACAACCATTTCAAATGATACATTTACACAATATATAATAAAAGGTTTTATATAGTGTATACTTGTGAAGAGAACTGATGTGTGAGATCTTTATTGAAGAAGTTGAAGCTCAACCTAAAGTTTAGGCGATTCTATTCCTAGAAACCCACTTTCCCAAACTATTACTGTACATATGTTGGTGTTTGAGAAATTCATTGAATATTATACTAAAATGATGTAATGTATATATATAAAAATCCTAGGTCACTATATTACAATACACATAGAATATAAAATTTATGATAGTGAAATGTATTCTGAAATCACTATATGTCAGATCAACACTACTTATCACTCTCAAACTGACAGACAATCCAAAAGGGATATCAACAAATTGAATATATATTATGGGATTGATAACTTGATTTCACAGGTGATATAATCAACACAATTCTCTATTTTATTTCATGTAAAAAAATTATAATACATGTATAAAAACTAAATCCGGTATGGATTTACATTGAAATAAGAGCATTAATTGTTTTTTTGAGATGATGTTTCTAATTTTAATGGTATAATGTTTCTTTAAGGTAAAACACATAAGGTGAATAAAATTTATTAACATTTTAAACTTGATTAGAGTAGATTAAAGAGATAAAAATATAGAAATGTAAGAGATTATGAGTTTGAAGCTAGTAATTATGAATTATTGGGGTTATTTATATTGAAGTGTATAATGATATTTTGTTAATTAGTAATGTTAAGGACACAACATGTTAGTAAATTAAATTTATTTATGTGAATAGGATCAGTATAATATTAGTTGGTTTTACAAGACATCCCATTTTGATTCCATAAATTTTTCCATATTACTTTATTAAAGAAAGGTTAGCCAAATCCATTTTGTGTACTAATAAATAAATATGTATAAATGAATCCTAGAAAAAATTATGAGGAACTCAAAGTTGAAATACTCAATCATATAGAATAATGATATTTTTATTTTCCAATAATGACTTCATCAAGATTCATTATATTGATAAATCATAACTCAATCTATATTTTACTTATGTTAAATTGATTTTTTTCTTATATATATATATATATATATATATATATATATATATATATATTTAACACATAAATTACATATTTGAAATAAGTTTATTCTGAACGTTCTACTTTTTTAAAATATTGATGTCACTTAGACCTATGTAAAAATAGAAGATCATGTTAGATATTCTATGATTGTTTGAATTGAAATCTATATTTGGATATCATGCCGTTTATTATTGTGAGTTTATTATGATAAACATATATAAATTTAATTCAATTTTTTAAATGAAATTTTTTTGTCCCATTCTAATATCATAAAAATCAAGAATGATTCACTTACTCAGAGAGATCATAGACTCTAATTAATTTAGTTTTTTGTATCATATTTTATATATAATTATGTGTTGTTTCCTGAAGGAATATCTAATATTCATATTGAATTTTTTTTATTTATATCCAATGTGATCAAAAAAATTTATTGATATGATCTATTAATTAATAACATCATTGTTTGAATAAATCTATGTATAAAACATTATTTATATTGTTTTGTTAAAAATGGACAATTGGGTAATATTTTTCATCTTCCAAATATTGTTAAAAATATCCAAGGTTATTATTTATTTACAAAAATTTTTATATTTATAGTGATACCACGTTTAAAAACATATATACTTTGGTTATTGGTATTGAACCACCTATATATTAGTAATAAATTTTGTGATTTCCAATTTGTAGAATTGTCATATGATTTATTAATATTGTTTTATTGGTATAGAGATTATTATCTTGATCCTTATTAAATTGTCCCATTTTATGACTATTAATTTTTCTGTTTGGTTAATTTAATTAATATAGATAATATCATCAAAATATTTAATTTCCACTTTGTATAATATTTATTATACTCTTAATTATAAATAGTTATATCTTTAGAACTACAGATTTCATTGTGTGTGAATTTTTTTTAAATAAAATTAACCCACTCCTAATGATTCTAGACAATGATAACTTTTTTTATCAGATATATTCAGTGCATTTTTTCTGTATACTACCATTTAGGTACAGAAAATATTTTCTAATTCAATCACTCTACTATTCTGGTCAGTGGAAAATTTGAAACCCCATCAACCGCCAGTCTATAAATTTTTTATTATGAATATTTTTGGTAAATGGTTGAATAATATGTCATTAATTCCATATTTTATAAATATATGATACTTTTAATTGATAGTAATATTCCATATTTGGTGGTTAAGGGTTTCAAAATTTTTTAAAAATCCATGTTTTGGTTGAATATGAATATCTGGAAGACATAATTATTTTTTCTATTATGTAATATCCATAGTAATGTTTCTTATTGTGATAATTCTAATATGATTTGGAATGAATTAGAAGATACACATTTCATAAATCTGAATGTTTTGTAAATGAAGAGGGTTATACAATGAGATGAATAACATGTATTTAATTTTATATTGAGAGAGTTTGTTTAATAAATTCTTAAGTGAATCTTGG
Organism: Viscum album; assembly: GCA_963277665.1. Taxonomy (NCBI): domain Eukaryota; kingdom Viridiplantae; phylum Streptophyta; class Magnoliopsida; order Santalales; family Viscaceae; genus Viscum; species Viscum album. The sequence goes on along the minus strand of OY728164.1, from coordinate 1,401,618,974 downwards.
AATGTTTTAATATCCTAGATTTTTTTTTGAGAATTAGATTAATGGTGATATGTTAGTAGAATATATCATTGATATACATTTGAATGAGTTAGTGTAAAACAAAATACCCATTGATAATATGAAACACCATATAATGTCTGGATTGTTTGATCTCATTAGAACCCTGAAATGGAAGAAGAATCAGTTTTAGAAAAATGAGAAGAATGAAAAGATGTAGAATGATGATTATTATTAAAGTACTACATAAAAATACAACACATCATTTGAAACAATATAATGTATTTATTAACATTGTTCATATTATAGAATCATGGAACATAGTTATGGTGACTTTTTATAAGCATAAATATGATTGAACTGGAAAATATGGAATAACATTCTCTAGAACAATAATAAGAAGGGTAAAATAGTCTAGTATAGGATATCATTAATGGGAGAAGATATAAAGGAATCCAATGATATTTTTCATTATAAATGTATGAATATTGGTTATATTGAAAAAAAATTCCATGGCTGATGAGAAAATATGAGAATTCTAGAAGATCCTCAATTATAAAAAGATATAATATTTTCAAGATAAAGGATATTTGGAGTGTCATTGAATATCCATCATCCTAATTTTATTTTTATAATGGGGATATCTTTAATATTACTTCATTTGTTATAATAATCTATTAACAAATCATGATTTATGAATATGGTTACTGAAGAAGCTCTTAAAAATATGTTTTTAGGTTCTACTAATAATTATTCTTCTGTTTATGAGGATGAAAATTGATAATATGATTAATTTGTAGAATGTATTAATAATATAGAAAAAATATATAATAAGTTAATCTAAAATATGATCATTCTTAGGTAGATCTATCATTGTATAATTATAGTATATGCAAAATTACTTCATTATTGAATACATTTTTTATTTTTCCGCTTATATTTATCAGAAAAAAGATATAAAATATATGTATTAGTATAAAATTATTTAGATTTTTATTTATCCTCATCAAATATTTTTTTTTATTATTGAGATTCCACTTTCATGTTAATTTGGAAACATATTGTCAAAGTACATGGATCCCTTCAAAAAATAATTCCTTAATATAGATTTCAAATTTCAAAAAGTTCATAGAAACCCATTATCACCACCCCATGAACTACACACCCTATTTCAAATTTCAAATACGTGTCCATCACCATTTCCATCAGTCTAGTGCCTTGGGATGCACACCCTTACCCACATAAATCGAAGTCACATCACCAAAATCCTTCATCATTTGTGAAACACCACCATCATCATTAAAGATGAAGGTCAGAGCTGATGATTGGAGTGTAACCCAATGGTGTCAATAAATTTTATACAACAATAAAAATCCCCCACCTTCATCCACTTATCACAATCATTGATAATAGTGGAGGAAACTACCAAAACTATAACAATCTACAAGAATGAAATAACAAAAAAAAACATAACAGGAGAAACACAAAAAAAAATCCATAAAACCTTCACAAGATACAATGAAGAAGAGACAGATCAAAACCCAAAAAAAATTAGAAAATTTTCCATAGCATTGAAAAATAACACACTAAACACCTCCATAATTAAATGTTGAATTCTTAGAAAACCAACAGAAAGAAATACACAAACCCAAAACCACTATATAATGACCATACTGTATCCTAATTATAAAGGCATTGTAACCTCCAACTTCCCGGTTCCACCTAGAGGTGCCTCGTACCCGATTGGTCACATGTCCATAAGCACATTTTCCAAAATTTGAGGGGATTCCAACTAGTAGTGAGGACCTTCGGTGTTATTGTGGAGAAACAATGACCTCATTGGTAGAGTAATGCAGTGGAAGTTAATTGATAACAATAGTGGAAGCAGTAATATATCATACAAAAATAAACATCGAAAGACTAAATGTAAATAAAAAATTGCAGCATATATATATATAATGATTCATTATACATGTTTCTAGAAAATATTCCAAACAATTCCCAATGCTAGAATACATTAATAAATAAAGTAAAAAGGAAATGAAAGTAAACAACAACTCAACATTGCAAGACCCATCTGGGTCCCAAGATCTCCATCTATACATAACTCATGTACTTGATGTTGAATGGAACTTTCCCTTATCTAGAACTAGGGAAATATAATTTGTTTTGGCCAAAAATCCTGACCCAAATATGGTGTAAGAAGAATCCAAGTAAGAAACCACCAAATTATTTATGCATAATAGTCAGTGAATATATATGGCATGCAATATGAAAGACGAAGCAATAAACAAGGAAGCACTCAAAAGTAATCAATCCTAGAGTTTCAATTACAGTAAATTTCATATATAAATGAAGTAGTTAATCAAACACAATTAACCATATGGGAAGTACTCATAGCATAACTCCTCTGGTTCAACTTTAAAATAGACTCTCTGTGGAATCACTCAAAATCAAATTCCATATATAGTCTCGTAATGAGGAACAACATACACTTTGTGGGAGAAAACATTCCACCCCATGTGGTCTCACAACAAAAAATTAAACATACACTATAGAGATTCCCTCAGCGTCCATTCTCTCAATGGTCTACTTCACCAAATTCTCACATCTTTGTGTAAGTAAATCTTGCACAATGATATATGGATGCTAAAGGAAACTTCTAGGGCTACTTGGATAAATAGTCTATAGCAAATCACAACATGTCTTATAAAAACATACTATCCAAAGAACACTAGGCATGGAATACAGATCAGCCTAAAATTCAATGCTAAACCAAACAGTCAATATCAAAAAAAATCATGTTCAACACATTCATAATATAGAAAATAATCCTATTCACTATCAAACAAAATCTACTCAAGAACACAAGGCATATTAGGCATTAATAGGGAGAAAATCCGTAACCACACAATACCCTGAACAATTATATTATGCCTATTCACATATAACTCAGAGACTACCAACAGAATGGTAAAAACCACCTAACTCAACATTGTACATTCCATATATGCCAATGATATCCCTTGAATCAATCTATAACATGGTAGATATAAAAAAATAGTCAAAAACATTCAACCATTGATATCTCACGAGAGATGATAAATCAAGAGATTAAGTTATAAATAAAAGAATATATTACTGTGGCGATTCCAATGCAATCAACAACATTTGATTCAGAGAATGGATGGAGGGTTTGGGGCTCAGTGAAGATTTGTTAGCCTCGGTCCCTCTTGGATAAGACTGACTAAGAAAAAAGGTTTTCATTGATTGAGATACTACCAGGGACTGATATAAAAACCTAAAATAAAAGTACACAATGTTTCTTTTAAATGTACACAACATGTATATGCCTTCACCGGGCCATGCTTTAGATGGTCTCCAGGACACCTCATATGGCCATCTACCCAGCCATTACACATCTAGTACATGGTCACCTAGAATAAACAGGTACACAATGTGTACTTCAAAGTAAACATCATGTACTCATTAAATTCCCAAATTCTCCTCTTTTTCACAAAAAAAATTAAGATTCATACATAAAAGGAAGATCCTAGTTCGTGAAAAAATTCACATCTAAAGACATTCATCCCAATATTTCCATTGCAGGGAGGAATAAATGAAGAAACCTCTGACAGCTCCAACCACTGTGATCGTACATCGACCACCCTCTCCCAAGACTCGTCCTATACTCTCTTGTGCTTCCATAAAACTCTATCATGAAGAACAAACCGACCATGGACACAATAACACAACAATCAGAAATATGTATATGATTCTCGTCGAATGATACATTCACATCTAGTGAATCCTCCTTAGGTAAACAAATACGAGATGGTCTGAGAAATTACAATGTAGCTGAGAAACATAGAGGACGTCATGCATAGCCTGATAACTCAGAGGTAACTGCAACCAATAAGAAACTATCCCGACTCTCTAAAAAATGTCAAACCAACTAACAGATCTCAATGATAGCATACCCTATCTATTAATTATCCTATGTCCCAACCCTTGTGTGACACATTGAAAACATGATCTCTGTCCTCGAACTCTAGAGGTTATCTTTTTCGATCAGCATAATAATTCTTCCATGACTGTGCATTTTCCATCCTCTTCCGAATCAACTCTATTTGTTCAGTGGTGTCTTGGACAAGATGAGGTCCCAACATTACTTCCTCTCATAATTCCATACATTATAGGGGTGCTCGATATGGAATACCATACATTGAATCATAAGGTTCCATCTGAATAGTTTCATCAAAAACAATTATTTTAGGAAACCACCATGATATGTCTGTGTTTCTCACAAGATCCTTCAAAATCGTGGACGCATGATCTCAACATGTCCTCCAGAAACAAAATTGTATGCTCAGAATGGACATCTATCTATGAATGGTAAACTATACTCAGAAGTACTTTTGTACCCACATCCCTCTATAGTCCTTTCCAGACCTGGGAAGTAAAATGAGAATCCCTATCTGAAACAATGGATTGTGGTACTTCAAGTAAACATACAATTTCTCTGATGTACAACCTATCCTTCTTATCAACACTGAAGGTCTCTAAGATTTGAAAGATGTTTTCAACCATAGTGAGTCTGTCAATGACAACCCAAACTGCATTTTTCCCTTGAGGTGACCTCAGTAACCCTGTCACGAAGTCCATCGTGACATCATTCCACTTCCATTTAGGAATGATTATCTACTGAAAAACCCAAGCTGGTCACTAATGCTCTACCTTCACCTTCTAACAGGTGGAACATATCATGCCAAAACCAGCAACATCTCTCTTCATACGTGGCCACCAATACTAATAGTTTAGGTCCCAATACATCTTGGTGACACTAGGATGAACTCCCCAAAAAGAGGAATGAAACTCCCACATCATCACCTCACGTATTTCTGCTGACACCCTTATACACCCATGAAAATTATAGATCTTATCCCCGCCTATTGTACATCTTGGAATAGGGTCCTCTCCTGACACAGTCTCTGGTAGGACTAGGACTTCAGAATCGTATAGCTGCCTCATTCTCACTCGGCCAAGTAGAGTACATGTAACAACCATAGTAAAAACATTTAAGGACCCAACCTTAAACATTAAATAATCTTGAATTAAATTAATAATTAAAATTTTGGATCATCTCAAGTTTAGAGAAATACAGAATTAGGTCATAACATATACATATCAATTTACATATTACATGTAGACACTTCAACTCAATATCTATTTTTTTCATAATATAATAAATATTGATAAAACAGTCTTATCTAGTTCTATATTTTAGACATCATTACATTACATAGATCCCATATTTGACCCTATTCTCATTTATGTCCTATGAAAAAAATTTCAAAAAAACATGGGATGAGAAGAAAAAGCTTTTTATGGGATACATAGTGTAGGAAAACTGGTAGGTTTTTCAAAACTAGAGGTAAACAATGAATACATTCTCATAAGCAGTACCTTTCACCTTTATGAAGTATTAAATACTCTGCACTGAATAAAGGCTCTTTGATTATACTTTTATAATCAAAATATTTCATTAAAACCCCTATAATTAACACATAACATATAAAGGTTACTTGGGACATAATCATACATAAATGAAATAACATTACGGTCGACCTCCACAAATATCACTAAATGGAATATTCATACTATTGAATTCCATACCCAATGCATTTGAGGTTATAACATAACAAAACATCCTAGTTTATCATGACACAATCTGTCATTTGGTTTATCATGTAACCACTCATCAAAGGAACATGTACCATTATAAATCAAAACACAGAAAATAATGAAAATATAAACATTTCACTGATAAATTATAATTAAAAATCACAAGAAATTAGTCCTTAATATTGAAATAATCAATCCATTTCAAAAATCAATTTCAATACGAAAACAACCAAAATTGAATAAGGTATTTCTTTTCCTTTTAAATACATTTAGTCTTATAGAGGAAGCCAACTAACTTTTATTACAGCGGAGAGGTCATTGTCACCGCAAATGTTAAAAACATTCTTTTTTTCATTTAGTAAATAGGTTCGTTGAAAAAATATTCCCTTTGAATAAAATTAAATGTCAACGGTGTTAATTAAATAGCATATAAAATAATGAAGATCATATTTTCAAAACATGCGTCATTGGAAGAAGATTGAGATGATGTCCCTTACCTCATGTCTAACATGGCCCGTTAAGTCATTAATTTTTTGAATAATAAACTTATGTTAATTTCTAATTAATTAAGAAATTTTTTCAAATGTATTATTCATTTTATATCACTTATTACATTAAAATAGAAATTAGTTAATAATTTGAGTTCATATCAGACCTTTTGCGATGTTCGGAATATGATTCCAAAATGAACTTGTTATAATTATAAATTGAACATGTGGTCAAAATTACATTATCACTAAGATGATATTAATGAGTTATATAACATATATACCATACATATCTATTAAATATGAATTTAGAATATTATATATCCTTTGGATATTTCAAAATGAAACACACAGTTCATGGAGACAGTAAGACATACCTACGCATGAACCCTACTTCCATTCCATTTTTATCTTTAAAAAACAAAATGATACATAAATATATTATTATTATAGTATAATATCATATTTTATATATGTTATGTCTGTTTATTAACACCATCATTTATATGATCAATTTATGGTATGAACGAGTATTATAACATTGAGGGGGAAGTAGTCCACACTTCCTGAAATCAAATTATCATATTTACACATTATGGAAATGATAAATGTTTGATATAAATGAAAAATATAGAATCATAGAAAAAACATAAACATAATATATATCATATATAAAAACACATCCATTATAATGGCCACCATGATAGGCGGTATGAGATAATTGAACAATCATCATTTCGTGAAGGAGTAGTTCACCGTACCCAGAAACAATATGTTTGTATCCTTTAGATGGAGGTTTTTGTAAGTTTAGTTTTAATCCTTCTCATAAATATCCTATAATATTGTGTATATTAGGTTTTTATATAAATAATTATAAAATAACATAGCGAGTGGATAAATAAAATAAAATATGAGAACTTGAGGGAAGACGTTACCGTTAAATCGGGTAATTCCTTATGGTTTTAAGTAAAAGGAATTATTAAAGTGTGTTCTACCCATGTTAAGGCTTCTAGGTGGATGATATCGATTTTTAGGGCTTCATGGAGGAGATTTTGGATGAGCCAAGGGGCATGAGAGGTGTGTGTAATGGGATAGAGGTTGTGACCTTTTATAAGTGGGAGGAGGGGATGTTTTGGAATTTTCAAAAATAATATTTTATTATAAACTTGATTTTGGTATTAAAATATACCATAAATTATTTAATTCAAATATAATGTTAATATACATCTAAATAAAATCTTTTATTATTAATTGGAGGGATATTAAATATTTTTTCTTACATATCTTTTTTATATAACCATTTGGTATCTTATTTATCTTTTACCATGTTCTGTTATATATTCATACTATATGCTTAATATAATTACCATACATTAAAAATCAAACCAAAAGTGGTTAATTAATGATATTTTAAACCTTATCTAACTAATTTTGTTGAATCATATATATTTTTATTATATCATTTAAAAATATATTGATTAATGTAAAAACTCATTTATTTCAATTTAAATACTATTCATATGAAGTCATAAAAAATCTATAACATCATAATTATTTCTAACAACTTATAATAATGAAAAAATAAATTGTAATACCAATCCATAAAAATCATGTATGGAAAAAAGTATCAAAATATATTTATTTAAACATTTATAATTTCCTTTACTTTAAACATTCATTAATGAGGTAATCATTACATCATGATTGTGTCAAAAGTAAATTTATTTATACGATGTCTAAAAATTATAAATATAATATCATGATTTATGAAATATTTTTTATTTCAAATGAATATTTAAATTCTACAAGATACATTATATAATCCAATATATATTTTTTTAACTAAAAGATATATGTTTATGTTATTTTTTCCTTACTTTATCTTAATTTATATAATGTGTCATTATCACTCCGAAGTGGCTCCATGAGTTGCAAAATCGACCCAAAGGTCCTCATTGTAAAAAATGTATCAACTAATAGGAATAAAACAATGTTAGGGTAATTTAATAATATTATTATTATATTTTTTATTCTTATTTAGAAAATTTACCCATTAACCATGGAAAATAAAATATTTATGGAAGTAAATATTCAAAATTTCTTAGAATAAAAGTTACATATTTACTAAATTTATAACCCCTGATTCCAAATATGGAATCCATTTTTCCAAATTCAAAGCACAGGAGTGGAAACAATTAAATTAAAATTAATTCCCATTGTCAAAAAAAAGTTGTTATTTCAAGAAATAAAAACCATCCAAATATTTCCACTTGTTTATGTCCAATTTAAATGTGAAATTACATCCAATAACAAAAATTGGATTAAAATGGAAAAATATAGTATAATTAAATTTAAAACCTAATTAAATATATAATCTAACAATATGAATAAATTTTAATAAAATGATGTTTTGAAAAAAATAGAACTTTTCACTATTCATTAAAAATGAGCATTATCAGAAAAATATGAAACATTTACCCAAAGTAAATTTTGATGTCCCGGTTACCAAGAAGAAGTTTATTTTTTCAAATAGAATATACAAAACTGGACAGAATTAGATTTAAGAAGGGGTCCCCAACAAAAGCTGGTAAACAGACCTTTTAAAGAATATTAGTGTATTTATGATTATAATTGGATTCATTCCCATTTTAAGCCTATAAAATTTATCATAAAATGTAATAAAATTTAATAAATATGTGTAATAATATTTTAGTTATTTTTTATTCCCACAAATAAAATGAATATCCGTTAAATACCACATAAAATAATAATATTATAAAATTATATTTTAGTATAACTCATCATTATGTGCTACGTAATATTTGAATGAAACTTGTTGTTGTGTAGACGGTATTGTAACATCCCATGTAAGAAATGAATAATAGATATTTTTATCTATGTCTATTGTTGAATTAGATAGTGTTTTAGAGGCTTAAAATAAAAATAAATCCAATCTTAAGCATGGAATACACTAATATTTTTAAGAGATTGTTTTACTGCCTTTTGATGGAAAACCAATTTTGAATCTATATTTTTACAATTTTATAAACTATTTTTGTCAAAATAAAATTATTCTTTATGATTGGGACATAAAAATTTACTTTGTGTGAATTTTCGGTATTTTTCTAACAATGTTCATTTTTTAATGAATAGTGAAAAATACTGCATTTTACATCAATACCGCTTTTTAATCTTATTTATTTATATGATTAGATTATATTTTGAATTGGTTTTGAAGTTAAATTAGAATATATTCTTACCATTTAATCCAATGGTGGTCATTGGAATCAATTTCACTTTGAAATTGGACTTAAATTGGTGTCAATCTTTTGATACTTATTGTTTCATAAAAACACGCTATTTTTCATCACAGCGGGAAATAATTATTAAATTAATTAATGAAACTTATATGTTTTGAATTTTGTAAAATAGAAAACATTTTTGAATTCAGAATATGAAATATAGCTTAGGGTGAAGTTTTGGTATTGTTCTGAAAAATTTCAAGTTTTGATGAATAGTGAAACCACTAAGTGGTAGTTAAAGAAACTGAATTTTCGTTTAAATGAAATTTTTCCACCTTTGTGTTTTGAATTTCAAAAATACGACATACATGGTTTTCATTAAGAAGTAAAATGTGGCCCAATGGGATTAAAATAAATTTTTGGTGAATAGTAACTTATTATGTTTTTAACAGCGATTAGTGGTAATTAGTGTACATTAAGGTAAAAATAATGATCTAATAGTATGAGATAATATTGACACATGTCTTACCCTCATTGGACGTGTCATTAACGACCAAGTAAATCCATGGGTCAACTTGGGGACCCCATGGAGCCACTTTGGTTTGGAAATGACATAAATAACTTTTTATGTAATGAAAAAGTAAAAATGACACAAACATAATATGTTTTACGAACAAAATTTTTAAATGGGGTTATACAAGTAATAATTTTGACTATAAATATCATTAGAAATTTAGAAAGATTTCATACATCATAGTATTTTATTTATAATTTTTAGACTTTATATACATTAAATTATTTATGACATCATGACGATGCAGCGATTACCTCATTAATAATGGATTTAAATTAAATGAGAAGATAATGTACAATTTTTGACCTACACATGTCCAAAACCTATTGGGTGGGTATATTTAGAACCCTTATAACCTTATCCTTGAATTATATAAATGTGGGACCTTTTATGTCCGAAACGGATTTTCAAATAAAGTAATATTTCTTTACCTTCCAAGAGTGCCCCTCGTCTCCTCTTATAAAAGGCCCCCACCTCTACCTCTTTACCCACACTCCCAAAGCCTTTGGCTCGGCCAACCCCTGCCCATTTTGTCTCTCCACTTCCCTATCTTACTTCTTAAAGCCACACTTTGGGCAGAAGTCTTCCCATGGAAGCCTTTGAGCTCAAATCAAAGGGAGTTACCCGATTTTAAGGTAATGTCTTCACTTGAGTCCTTTTGTTTTATTTTTCTTCTCCAACCCACTAAACTCATTTTATTCATTTATTTTGTAACAACTCCAGTATATTTAATATACTAGTATGTTGTTAGAAGAAGTATTCGAGCTACACTTACACACACCTACATCTAATGGTTAAAGAACATACTGTTTCCGTGGATGGTAAATTTATGCATCCCGAAACGATGGTTGTTCAACATTCCTTTAACACCTTCAAATGTGGCCATTAATATGAAACTATATTTATATATGATATATAATATGTTTTTGTTTTCCTTTAGCTTCTGTATTTTTCATTTTGAGCATACCATTATGGTTTCCATTATGGGTAAACGCCATATCTTCATTTAAGAAAGTGCGGACTACCCCCCCCCCCCCTCAAAGTGATTTGATTCGTTAAATAACATATGTGGGATGTATAAAGGATGGAACTATAATATTATATATGATATTATACTGGAATTATAATATACCTTTATATCATTATTATTCCATTCTATAAAATACGAAATAGAAATGAAAGTAGCGTTCATGCGTACGTATGGCTTACCGTCTCCATGAACGGTGCATTTCACTTCATAACTCTAAATGATTATGTAATATTATAAATGCATGCATGTACTGGATATATATGACATATATAATATCTACATCATGAATACCATTATGGATATAATGGATACATGAACAACTTGTAATTATAAAGGGCTTATTTTTGACTCAAGTACCAATGATCGTTAAAACGACCGTTATTAACTTAAATAATTACATAGTGTTCATGAAATGGAAATAAGTGATATAAAAGGAATAATGAACTTGAAAAAGGTTCTTAAGAAAGTATAAATTAACACAAGTTTATTATTCAGGAGATTAAAGAACGACCGAGTCAAGTCGGACCCGAGGTATGGGACTTCGTCTCAATCTCCTTTCATTGAGGCATATTTTATTTTATACACAACTTTATTTTATGCGGTGTATAAACCCCTTTGACTTTTATGTTTATCCAAAAGGAATTTTTTTATATGAATCATTTTACAAAACAACAAAAGGGAATGTTTTTGTCGTACGTATGCGACGACAACGACTTCTCTGCCGCTGTGACCATTATTTGAGTTTCGGCTTCCTCTACAAGCCATACCTTCTTATTAAAAGAAAAATAAATACAATGTTTTAATTTTCATTTATTTTGGTATTGAAAATGGTTTTTATAATGTTTTTATATCAATATGTTGTATCGATATCTTGTGATTGAAAGGTGGATATGTTATGTTTCCTTTACGCATGTTTTATGTGATACAATTATGTTGAGGTTCTTGGGCATTATTATGAAGACGGGTAGTTCCATGATAAACTAAGGGCGGGTGAGCCCGATATAGCTCTCCAATGCATTGGGTATGTGAAGGATTGAAACGTTAAGGTTTCTACGAAGAGATTTAGGGAATATACTATGATGGGTACTCCAAGATTAACCTAGAGGGTTACTCCCTACGTAAGAATGTTATGAATGGCTCATGATACCTTAATGTCATATGATTTCTATGATTTATTCATGATTTGGTGAGGTATGTTAAAGTGCTTATGTTTTATAGGTAATGTATTATTTCATTCTTATGTATATATGTACCCTTGTTTCCTTTCCATATTTTTATACCCCTTACTGAGCTTTTTATTCTCATTCCATGTTTTTTTAAAAAAAAATTCACAGGTCAAAGGAAAGGTACATGATATGTTGATAGTGTCAAGGAAGTGTCAATAAAGAATCCATGTTTAATTTTAAATATGTTTCCATTGATGGGAATGAAGAATACTATCTTTATGTAACCATTTTGATTATATGTGGAATGTAATGCAAGTTTTATGATCTAATTATCTAAAACACTAATCCCGAAAAGATCCACAATGTGTAATCTTGTAATAACTCAAGAATAATTATGGTTTAAGGCTGGGGCCTTATAGTTGGTATCAAAGGATGATTTAGATAACTTTAGGAGTTATAATTCTATTAAATGATTATCCAAAAATATTTTTTTAAAGGATATAATATTTGAAAGTTACCATGTTGCTTCATCTAAGACATGTTTGTTCAGAATGGTTTTCCACAGAGGAAACAGGGAAGCAGTGCTAGGAAGGCATACCGAAGGAAATATACTTCAGAATAAGCATCCTGAGATGGTCGGAATTGGAACTGAACAGTTTGTTGTAGTAATGGCATAGTTGACTCAGGATATAAATGGAGGTGGTATCCATGCACGAGATCAGCTAGATCAACTGCAAAAGAACATGTCAGCGGTGGAACATTTAATGAGGCAACATCCCCCATCAATCAGAGGATCATCTGACCCTGTGCTAGCTGAAGGGTGGATTATAGCACTGGAGAAGATTTTTGATGTCATGGGGTGTTTAGACAATCCAAAGGTTAGTCTTTCTATTTACCGTTTGGAGGGTGAAGCAGATCAGTGGTGGTTGATGGTTAAAAATATCAAGGACGCTGATGAGATTGATGCTCTTGACTAGGATGAATTCAAAGGTATGTTTCTTGAGAAGTATTTTCCTAAGGCTGTTCGACTTAGGATGGAAAATCAATTCATGTAATTGAGGAAAGAGGAAGACTCAGTGGCCGCCTATGAAGAAAGGTTCACTCGATTGGCAAGGTATGCTCAATATTTTATCCGAGACCTTGATAGTAAAATCAATCGTTTTTACTCAGGATTAAAGCCAAAATATCAAAGGTAATTATCTTCTCGTGAGTTTAAAAGTTATTAAAAGCTTGTTCGATGTGCTGAGAAGGTGGAAATGGAGTTTTCCGATGATCAAGTGTTCTATAACAACCAATAAAAGAAGAGACTGAGGTGGTAGGAGAAAGGTAAGAATTATTCAAAAAAGACTGATGGTAAGAAAACTAAGTTTACAGTTTGTGATAAATCTGGAAAAAGGCATGCTGGGGAATGTCTTATAAATTCTGGAAAGTGCTACAGATGTGGTAAGATGGGACATAAGGCTTGTGATTGCACTGAAAAAGATCATGGTGTTGGTAAGACCAAATTTGATTTACAGTTAGTGAAATGTTATAAGTGCAATGAGATGGTTCACAATGCAAACGAGTGTTCGACAAAGTGCTTGAGTGATGGGAAGCAGTTAGACTACTAGCAGAAAGGGGTGGTGAAATCCTTTGCAGCTATTTCAGTAGATGTCGTGCCATCAAATAAATTTGTATCATGTACTTTGTTTGTTTTTTCAGATTATGCCAGTGTGTTTTTTGATTCAGGGTCTACACATTCTTTCATCTATGAAAACTTTCCTTGTAAAATGGGAATACCATCTCATGTAATGACTCCTGAACTTCTGGTAAAAACACCTGGGGGAAATTTTGAGTCAAAAATAATTTATATGAACCTTCCTATCCTTATCTGTGGAATGAACCTACTTGAAAACCTTATTGTTTTCCCTCTAGTAGAGTTTGATGTTATACTGGGTATGGATTGGCTCTCTATTTACCATGTTAAGATTGATTGTAGAGCTAAAGAAGTTTCTTTTCAGGAAGACTTTCAGTTTGAGTACAAGAATGAACCCTTACTGTTGATAACTTATCAAGAGGCCAAGAAACTTGTAAAAGATGGAAATGAATGTTACCTTGCACACATCATTGAAAATAAAGGAACTGTTCAGATTAATGATGTGCTAGTGGTAAATGTGTATCCTGATGTTTTTCCTGATGAGTTGCCTGGAATAATACTAGATCGGGAAGTTGAGTTTATGGTTGACTTATTTCCTGATGCTAAGACAATTTCAAAATCTCCTTATCAAATGACTCAAATTGAACTATTATAGTTGAAGGAACAATTGCAAGATTTATTAGAGAAAAGATTCATTTGACCTAGCACATCACCATGGGGTGACCCTATTATATTTTTTTAAAAAGAATGATGGTTCTATGAGACTTTGCATTGATTATAGAGCCTTGAATAACATCGCTGTTAATAACAAATATCATTTGCTTCATATCGATGATTAGTTTGATCAGCTCCAGGGAGCTCAGTTTTTTTCAAAGATTGATCTGAGATCGGGGTACCATCAGCTGAAGGTAAAGGAGGCAGATATTCCGAAGACCGCGTTCCATACAAGATATGGCCATTTTGAATTAGTAGTAATGCCTTTTGGGCTAACCAATACACCTGATGTATTCATGGACTTAATGAATAGAATTTTCCATGTGTTCTTGGATAAGATGTGGTGGTTTTCATTGATGATATTTTTGTGTTTTCTAAAAGTAAATAAGAGCATGAAAGACATTTAAGGGTTATCTTGCAAACCTTAAAAGAAAAGAAACTGTATGAAAAATTCAGCAAGTGTGAGTTTTGGTTGCAACAAATTTCATTCCTTGGTCATATTGTTTCTAAAGATGGAATAACTGTTGATCCTGCAAAAACAACAGTTATGGAAGAATGGACAAGACCCACAAATGTATCTGAGATTCGCAACATCCTTGGTTTGGTAGGCTATTACCGAAGGTTTGTTAGAAATTTTTCACGGTTATCTAGTCCAATGACTAAGATAACTCAGAAGGGTGTTAATTTTATCTGGACAAAAGAATGTGATGATTTTTTTCAGGAATTGAAAAGAAGATTGGTGAATGCTCCAGTTTTGGCACTACCTTCCAGGAATGGTGAGTTTGATATATACAGTGATGCTTCATTGAAAGGACTTGGTTGCGTCCTAATGCAGAATGATCAGGTAATTGCTTATTCTTCACGACAATTGAAAACTCCTGAGGTAACTTACCCTACACATGATTTGGAATTAGCTGCTGTTGTTTTTGCTTTAAAAATTTGGAGGCATCATTTGTATGGACTAAAGTGTGAAATATATACCGATCACAAAAGTTTAAAGTATATATTCACTCAGAAAGAATTGAACATGAGCCAGAGGAGATGGCTAGAATTAATCAAGGATTATGATTGTACAATTCATTATCATCCGGGAAAAGAAAATAAGGTGGCTGATGATTTTAGTCGAAAAAGTAATTCTTCATTAGCAATGTTGCGTTTCGAACGTGATCCTTTGGTTAATGATTTGTTGAAATTTGGCATAGAAGTTGTTGGTACAGGATATTCTTCTGCTTTGTTTCAGGTATCTATAAGATCATCTCTATCAGATAGAATCATGAAAGCATAGAAGCAAGAAAGTGAGTTGCAGAAAAAGGAAGAGCTGGTTCAGAAAGGTAAGTTTCCTGAATTCAACACTAATAATGATTGCGTTTTGGGATTTGGGAAGAGATTGTGTGTGCCTTATGATTCACAGTTGAAGAGAGAGTTGTTATGTGAATCTCATAGTTCTCTGTTTTCAGTTCATCCTGGTAGTACTAAGATGTATAGAGATCTGTGGGAGTATTTCTGGTGGGATGGAATGAAAATAGATATTGTTAATTTTACTATGAAGTGTTTGACTTGTCAACAGGTTAAAGCAGAGCGATAGTTACTGAAAGGGATGCTTCAGCTTTTACCAGTTCCAGAGTGGAAATGGGAGAATATATCCATGGACTTCGTTGTGGTATTGTCGAAGACCCCTCGAGGTAATAATGCAATCTGGGTTATTGTTGATCACTTGACTAAATCTGCTCATTTCCTTGCTATACGAGATACTTTTTCCCTAGATCAACTTTCCCGTTTGTATCTTAAAGAGATAGTCAGGTTACATGGAGTTCCTCACTCCATTGTATCTGATCGTGATCCCAGGTTCACTTCTAACTTTTGGAAAGGCTTTTAGAAGTCGTTGGGTACAGAATTAAATTTTAGTACAGCTTTTCATCCTCAATCAGACGGGAAGTCAAAACGAACAATTCAGACCTTAGAGGATATGCTACGAGCTTGTTTGATAGATTATCAGTGAAGTTGGGACCAACATCTTTCTTTGGTTTAATTTTCATATAATAATAATTTTCATTCCAGTATATATATGGAAACATTTGAGGCGTTATATGGGAAGCGGTGTCGAACTCCAGCTTTCTGGGATGAAGTGGGTGAAAGGAAGATTATGGGACCAAAATTCGTAGAAGAGATGGCAGAAAAAGTTCAGCGGATTCTGAAACACATGATAACAGCTCTGAGTATGTAGAAGAGTTATGCGGCCAACCGGAGGAAGGATTTCTCTTTTGAGGTAGGTGATCATGTTTTTCACAAAGTCTCACCATGAAAAAGTGTGATGTGATTTGGTAAGAAAGGAATGTTGAGTCCAAGGTTCATTGGACCGTATGAAATTCTGGAGAGAGTTGGATTAGTTGCTTACTGAGTGGCGTTACCTCCGAGTTTATTTCATGTACACAATGTTTTTCATGTTTCGATGCTGAGAAAGTACATGCCAGATCAATCTCATGTTTTGAGTCCAGAAGTAGTTCAGCTGGAAGAGAACCTATCGTATGAAGAACAACCGGTCCAGATTCTTGACCATAGGGAGAAAGTGTTACGGAATAAGGTGATTCATCAGGTAAAGGTTTTGTTTAAAAACCACATGATTGAAGAGGCAACATGGGAATCTGAAAATGCAATGAGGGACAAATACCCCCACTTATTCGATAAGTAAATAAATTGTGAGGATGCAATTTTCTAAAGGGGGGAAGGATGTAACATCCCAAGTAATTAATGAATAATAGATATTATTATCTATGTCTATTAATGAATTAGATAGTGTTTTAGAGGCTTAAAATAAAAATAAATCCAATCTTAAGCATGTAATACACTTTTATTTTTAAAAGATTATTTTACTGCCTTTTGATGGAAAACCATTTTTGAATCTATCTTTTGAAAATTTTATAAACTACGATTGTCAAAATTAACTTATTCTTTATGATTGGGACATCAAAATTTACTATGTGTGAATTTTTGGTATTTTTCTGACAATGTTAATTTTTTAATGAATAGTGAAAAATACTGCATTTTACATCAAAACTGCTTTTTAATCTAATTTATTTATATGATTAGATTATCTTTTGAATTGTTTTTGAAGTTAAATTAGAATATATTTTTACCATTTAATAAAATGGTGGTCATTGGAATCAATTTCACTTTGAAATTGGACTTAAACTGGTGTCAATCTTTTGATACTTATTGTTTCATAAAAACACGCTATTTGTCATGACAGCGGGAATTAATTATTAAATTAATTAATGCAACTTATAAGTTTTGAATTTTTTAAAATAGACAACATTTTTGAATACAGAATATCAAATATAGCTTAGGGTGAAGTTTTGGTATTGTTCTGAAAAACTTTGATTTTTGATGAATAGTGAAACCACTAAGTGGTAGTTAAGGAAACTGATTTTTTGTTTAAATGAAAATTTGCCACCATTGTGTCTTTAATTTCAAAACTCTAACATACATGGTTTTCATTAAGAAGTAAAATGTGGTCCAATGGGGTTAAAATAAATTTTTGGTGAATAATAACTTATTAAGTTTTTAATCGCGATTAGTGGTAATTAGTGTAGTTTAAGGTAAAAATAATGTTTTAAGAGTATGAGATGAGCTTGACACATGTACTACCCTCATTTGATGTGTCATGGACGACCAATACAATCCATGGGTCTACTTGGGGACCCCATGGAGCCACTTTGGTAGGGAAATGACATAAATAACTTTTTATTTCATTAAAAAGTAAAAATGACTCAAACATAATATGTTTTACAAAAACAATTTTTAAATGCGGTTATAAAATTAAGATTTTTGACTATAAATATCCATTGGAAAGATAAAACGATTTCCTACATCATAGTATTTTTTTTATAATTTTTATACTTTAAATAAATTAAATTATTTATGGCATCAAACTGATGCAGCGATTACCTCACTAATAAAGGATTTAAATAAAATGAGAAGATAATGTAAAATCTATGACCTACACATGTTCAAAACCTATTGGGTGGGTATATTTCAAACCTTTATCAAATTATCCTAGAATTATATCAATGTGGGAACTTTTACATCTGAAACACATTTTCAAATAATGTAATATTTCTTTACATTCCAAGAGTGCCTCTCCTCTCCTCTTATAAAAGGCCCCCAACTCTACCTCCTTACCCACACTCCCAAAGGCTTTGGCTCGGCCAAAACCTACCCATTCTGTCTCTCTACTTTCCTCTCTTACACCTTGAAGCCTCACTTTGGGAATAAGTTTTCCCAAGAAATCATTTGAGCTCAAACCAAAGGGAGTTACCCGATTTTAAGGCAATGTCATCACTTGAGTCCTTTTGTTTTATTTTTCTTCTCCAACCCCCTAAACTCTTTTTATTCATTTCTTTTGTAACAACTCCAGTATCTTCACTATACTAGGATTTTGTCAGAAGATGGATTCCAAATACACTTACACACACCTACATCTAATGGTTAAAAAACATACTATTTCTGTGGATGGTGAATTTATGCCTCCCGAAACGATGATTGTTCAATATTCCTTTAACACCTTCAAAGGTGGCCATTAAGATGACACTATATTTATATATGATATATAATATGATTATGTTTTCCTTATGATTCTGTATTATTCATTTTGGGCATACCTTTATGGTTTCCATTATGGGTAAACGTGATATCTTCATTTTAAGAAGTGCGGACTACCGCCCCCTTAAAGTGATTTGATTCGTTAAAAACCGTATGTGGGACGTATAAAAGATGGAACTATTATATTATAAATGATATTATACTGGAATTATAATATAACTTTATATCATTATGATTCCATTCTATAAAATACGAAATAGAAATGAAAGTAGCGTTCATGCATACGTACGGCTTACCGTCTCCATGAACGGTGCATTTCATTTATTACCTCTAAATGATTATGTAATATTATAAATGCAGGAATGTACTGGATATATATGAAATATATAATATCTACATCATGAATACCATTATGGATATAATGGATACATGAACAACTTGTAATTATGAAGGGCTCATTTTTGACTCAAGTACCAATGATCGTTAAAACGACCATTATTAACTTAAATAATTACATAGTGTTCATGACCTGGAAATAAGTGATATAAAAGGAATGATCAACGTGAAAAATGTTCTTAAACAAGTAGAAATTAACTCAAGTTTATTATTCCAGATATTAAAGAACGACCGAGTCAAGTCGGACCCGAGGTATGAGACTTCGTCTCAATCTCCTTTCATTGAGGCATGTTTTATTTTATACAGAACTTTCTTTTATACGGTGTATAAACCCCTTTGACTTTTACGTTTATCCAAAATATTTTTTTTATACGAAGCATTTTACAAAATGACAAAAGGGAATGTTTTTGTCGTACGTATGCGGCGACAACGACTTCTCCGCCGCTGTGACCATTATTTAAGTTTCTGCTTCCTCTACAAGCCATACCTTCTTTTTAAAAGAAAAATAAATACAATGTTTTACTTTTATTTTATTTTGGTATTGAAAATGGTTATCATAATGTTATTATATCAATATGTTGTATTGATATCTTGTGATTCAAATGAAGAAATGTTATGTTTCCTTTACGCATCTTTTATGTGATACGATTATGTTGAGGTTTTTGGGCATTACTATGAAGACGGGTGGTTCCGTGACAAACAAAGGGCGGGTGAGCCCGATATAGCTCTCCAATGCATTGGGTAACGTGAAGGAGTGAAACGTTAAGGTTTCTCCAAAGAGATTTAGGGAATATACTGTGATGGGTATTCCAAATGTATCCTAGAGGGTTACTCCCTACATAAGAATGTTATGAATGCCTCATGTTACCTTTATGTCATATGATTTCTATGATTTATTCATGATTTTATGAGGTATGTTAAAGTGATTATGTTTTATGGGTAAAGTATGATTTCATTCTTATCTATATATATACCCATGTTTCCTTTCCATATTTTTATATCCCTTAGTGAGATTTTTATGCTCATCCCAAGTTTTTTTGAATTGTTTTTCACAGGTCAAAGGAAAGGTACATGATATGATGATAGTGTCAAGGAAGTGTCAAGAAAGAATCGATGTATTATTTTAAATATGTTTCCATTGATGGGAATGAAGAATACTATCTTTATGTAACCACTTGGTTTATATGTGGAATGTAATGCAAGTTTTATGATCTAATTCTCTAAAACTCTAAACCCGAAAAGATCCTCAATGTGAAATCTTGTAATAACTCAAGATTAAGTAAGGTTTAAGGCTAGGTCCTTATAGGTATTCCATAAAAAATTGAATCCACATTGATGTAAAATTATTATTTAATTTAAAAATATTAATAAATATGAAGATCCCATAATCTTTATTTACTAGGGATGTTACATCCTTACCCCTTTTGAAAATTATATCCTCACAATTTTATTCAATTATAAAATAAATGGGGGTATTTATCCCTCATAGAATTTTAAGATTCTCACATTGCCTCTTCAACCATATGGGTTTTACACAAAACCATTATAAGATGAATTACCTTATTCCACAGAACCTTCTCTCTTCGATTAAAAATATTGACCAGTTATTCCTCAAAAGAGTGATTTTCTGCCAACTGAACTACCTCTGGACTAAAAAAATGAGATGGATCTAGCATATACTTACTCATCATTGAAACATGTAAAAAAATTTGTACTAGGGATAAAATTGGAGGTAAATCCACTCTATAGGTGAATGATCTAAATCTCTCCAGAATTTCACAGTGTCTAATGAAACTCGAACTGAAATATCCTTTCTCGAAAAAACACATCATACTATTCCAGGAATAAAGTCTATGAAATACATGATCAACTTCTTAATAAAAGATCCTTCCTCTGGATATCCACATAACTTTTCATCCGGCTCAAAGCTGTTCTCATGTTCTTATGAATCAACTGAAATTTCTCTTCCATATCTTCTACCAATTCTGGTCTCATCAGCTTCTTCTCACCAACTTCATCCCAAAAAGCTGGAGTTCGACATCACATTCCATATTTTTATTCAAATGGATCCATTTTTATTCTAGAATGGAAACTGTTAATATATGAAAATTCATCCAATAAAAGATATTGGACCAAAATTCATTGTTAATCCATTGAAGAATCGCTAATCATATCTTCCAATGTCTGAATTGTTCATTCTTACTATACTTATGATTGTGGATGAAAAGATTTAATAGAATTTAATTTAGTACCCAATGTCTACGGATGGCCATTCCAAAAGTTTTAAGTGATCATGGGATCAAAATTAGACACAATGTACAGGGTAACTCCATGCAACCTCACTATCTCTATAACATTCAATTGAGAATGTTGATCTAGAGAAAAATAATCTTGAATATGAAGGAAATGAAGAGATTTGGTCTATCTATCAACACTAACTAAAATTGAAGTGTTACCTCAAGATATAATTGGTAATCCCACAATAAAGTACATGGATATATTTTCCCATTTCCATGCTGGCACCAGTAAAGACTGAAGCATCGCTTTCTATAACTACCACTCTTCTTTAACCTGTTGACAAGTCAAACATGTCACAGTAAAGTTAGTAATATATCTTTTCATTCCATCACACATATCATACTCTAGATAGACTCTTTACATAATAGTACATCCAGGATGAACTGAAAATGAGGAACTATGAGCTTCTCATAACAAATTTCTCTTCAACTATGATTCACATGACACAAATAATTTTTTTATAAACCTCAAAAAATAGTCAATATCAATATTAATGTCAGGTTACATAGCCTTCTGATCAAATTTTTATGTTTTTCTGTAACTCCTTGTCATCAATATACAATTTCATAATTTTGTCTACCTGGGATAATTGTAATGACACCTGAAACAAAATAGAGGAATTTCCTGCTCCAACAACTTCCAATCCAAAATTTATCAAATCCAAAACCAAAGGGTCTCGTTCCAAACATAACATGGTTACGGTAGTATTAATCTTTTGACTCAATGAGTCAGAAAATTTATTTTACTTTCTCAAATGGTAATGGATTGTGAAATAATAGTCATTGATTAATTCAAACTATCTACTATGTCTCATGTTTAATTCCTTTTGTGTAAATATATTCATTAAAATACTTAGGTCAGTATATATTTCACATTTTACTCTATAGAGATGGTGACTACATATTTTTAAAGAAAAAACAAAAACTACTAATTTCATATCATGTTTAGGGTAATTTAACTCATGAGGTTTCATCCGTTGTGAAGTATAAGAAATTACATGATCATTCTGCATTAGAACAAAACAATGCCTATTCAATGAAGCATCACTGTAGATAACAAATTCATCATATTTGGAAGGAAGTTCCAAAAACAGAGCACTCACTAATTTTATTTTAAATTCTGGAGTAAAATGAGCCATCACAATAAGAAACTATTCAATTAAGATTCTGACTATCTTAGGTTGCTGATTTGCAACGTTATTCCCCTCTGTATGCCTTCCCAACAAAGATGCCCAGTTTCCTCTATGGAAAATCATTTTTAAAAAATAAATATCTTAGAAAAAATTATTGTAATATTTAAATTCTATATCATTTAAATCTTACAATAAATTAATTTATGGATATTAATTTAACAATACTATATCTCCTAAAGTTGTCTAAGCCAACTATTGAGAACAACGATAAAGACCTGGAATTAAATGCTACATAATCTTGAATTAATTTAATAATTAAAATTGAGGATATTTTCATGTTTAATGCATTAGAGATTTAGGTCATTATATATACATTAGAATTTGAATATTACATGTAGACAATTCTACTCAATGTCCATATTTTCATTAAATAAAGACTCTTGAAAAAAGAGCCATGTCTATATCAATATTTTAGACATCATGACTTTTCTATGATCCCATACATGACCATATTCATCTTTATTTCCTATGAAAAACATTTCAAAAAAACATGGGATGAGCACAAAAAGCTCTGTAAGGGATATAAAAAGATGGAAAACTATTAGTTTTTTTAAAGATATATGTAAATCCAGTATAATTTATCATAATTAGTACTTTCCAGCATTATGAAGTATTAAATACTCTTTAGTAAATATAATATGATTCATTACCATTTTTTAATCAAAATATTCACATAAAACCCCTAGAAAGAAAACATAACATATAAATGAAACATGGGACATGAACATACTTAAATGTAATGACACTACGGTCGACTTCCACACATATCACTAAATGGAATAGCCATAAGACCAACTTTCGTAGCCAATTCCTTGGAGGTTACAACGTTTTCACCCTTTATAGTTTATCACGGAACCACCAATCATTTTGTTTATAACCGTACCACCTATCAAATGTCGATTTACCATTATAAAATCAAGAAAATAAAATCATCCAAATATAAACTTTACCTACCTATGATTTCATTTTCAATCACAAGAATTCATTTCAAGATATTTTAATAATAAATCAATTTCAAAAACCATTTTCAATACACAAACACCCTAAAACAGAATAAGGAATTTCTTTTCCTTTTAAAAACAATAAGTCTTTAAGAGGAAGCCAACTAACAATTACGGTGGAGAGGAGGTCATTATCGCCGCAAATGTAAAAAACATTACTTCTATAATTTAGAAAATTGTTTTGTAGAAAAAAGATTCCCGATGAATTAAATTAAATTTAAAATGGCTTTATTATATACTGTATAAATTAAATAGTTGTATATTATCAAAACATGCCTCAATGAAATGAGATTGAGATGATCCCCCTTAGCTCATATCTGACGTGACCCGTTCAGTATTTAAATTAATGAATAATAAACATAAGTTGATTTATTATTTCATGAGAAACTTTTTTAGGTTTATTATTCCTTTTAAATCAATTATTAACTTTCAATAACAATTAGATAATTATTTTCGTTCATATCATACATTTTGTCGATGTTCGGAACGTTAGAAAAAAAATGAATGAGTTATAATTATAATTTGTCCATGTGGTCAAAATTATATTTTCTCCTGAATTATGTTCATGATTTATATATCAAATATATCAAATATATCTAGTATATATTTATTTATTATATCCTATATCATTTGGATATATGAAAATGAAATGCACCATTCATGTAGATGGTAAGTCATATGTACACATGAAAGCTACTTCCATTTCATTAATATCATTTAAAAAACAAAATTATACATCGATATATTATTATTCCAATATAATATCTTATTTTATATATAATACATAATTTCATTAACACCATCCTTTATTCATTCCATGTATGGTATGACTGGCTCATATCACTTTGAGGGGGTGGTAATTTTCCCTTCCTCAAATGTAATTATCGTATTTACCCATTATGGAATCCATAAAGGTTTGATATAAATGAAAAATACAAAATCATAGAGAATAAAAAAACAGAATATATTTCACATATAATTATAGTTCCATTATAATTTTCACCTTGATATGTGTTAGGATATAATTGAACAATCACCGTTTCATGAGGCACCAATTTTTTGTACAGAGAAAAATTATGATCTTATCAATTAGATGGAGGTGTATGTAAGTTTAGGTCTAAAACGTATCATAAAAACAACCTAGTATATTTAGGGTACTGGTCTTTTTATGTAAAAATAAATAAAAAAGAGCATAGGGAGTAAAGAAGGAAAATAACAAATTCAACTTGATGGAAGACATTACCTTTAAATCGGGTGACACCCTTTGGTTTAAACCAAAAGGCTTTATTGAAGTGTCATATTCCTCTTCTAAGGATTATAAGAGGAATAGAGGGATATTTAGGGCTTCTTAGAACATATTTTGGTCGAGCCAAGGGTCCTGAGAGGTATTTGTAATTGGATAGAGGGGGTGGCCATTTATAACATGGAGGAGAGACTCTTTAGGAATGTCTGAAAATATTATTTTATATATACTAAATTTCAGTTTCGAAAATTCCCAAACTTATTTAATCAAATTTAATGTTTCTATAAATCAAAATAAAATCATTCCATAATAATTGGGCAGGTGTTGGATATTTTTTTATCCTTATCTTTATTATTTAACCCTATGTTAATTTATTTAACAATTATCATGTTCTCTAATATATTCATACTATATGGTTAATATAGTTACCATGAAATGACAATATAACCATAAGTGGTTCATTAATGACATTAAAATTCATAGATAAGTAATTTTTCCAAATCATATATTTTTAAGATTATTATATCATCTAATATAATATTGATTTATTTAAAAACTCATTTATGTCAATTAAAATACTATACATATCAAAACAATTAAAAATATTTAACAAATTTAATATTTTGAAAAACCGAAAATACATATGATATATATAGTTATAATCATCTCAAAAAAATTTCTATTGCATAAAAAGTTTCCAAATAATATTATTTTGACATTTATAATCTCATTTATTTAAAACATTCATTAATGTGGTAATCATTAAATCATCATTATGTCCTAAAATTTTTATTTACATGATGTCTAAAAATTATTAATAAGATTCCATGATGTAGTGAATCATTATATGTATCAAATGAATATTTTTTGTAAAATATATCTCCTATATAACCCCAAAAAATTGTTTTACTAAAAGATATATGTTTATGTTATTTTGTCCATACATTAAATAAATTAATATAAAGCGTCACCATCACTCCCAAGTGGCTCCATGGGGTCCCAAAATTGACCCAAGGAATCCCACAATCTAAAATGTATCAAAATATAAAAATATGATTTATTTTTGTGTAATTAAATAATATTATAAAAATATATGTTAACCCTTATTTACCAGATTTACCATCTGACCATGATAAATAAAACATTTACCAATGTAAATATTCGTAATGTCTATAAATAAAAGGTTCCAATTCACACAATATTGACCTTCGGATTCCAAATATAGAATCCTTTTTTCTAAATTCAAAACACATAATTGTCATAATTTAATTTAAAACTAATTCCCGTTTTAAAAAAAGTGTGTGTTTATTAAATAATAACTATAAAAAGATTCACAGTTTTTTATGTCAAATTTTTATGTTAAATCTCTTAAAATGACCAATATTGAATTAAAAGTGAAAAATATAATCAATGTGCAATTGTAAACCAATTAATAAGATAATTTAACCACATTAGTAAATTAGATTATAAGGCAGTTTTGAATTAAAATATAGTATTTTTCACTATTCATTAAAAATGATCTTTATCATAAAAATAATGAAATTTATCCCAGATTAAACATTGACCTCCCATTTCTAAATAAAAGTTTATTTTTCCTACTGTAACATATAAAAGTGACACAAAATATATTTAAAATGGGTTCACCATCAAAAGGTGATAAATGAATCTTTTAAAGAATACTACAGTATTTATACTTAAAATTGGATTCATTCGCATTTTATGACAATAAATTTTATTAGATAAATGCAAAAACATTTAGTAAATATGTGTAATAATATTTTAGTTTGTTCTATTCATTCCGACCATTACAATGAATATTCATTAACTACCATTTAAAATAATAATATGATAATATTATTTTTCAGTATAACTCACAATTATGTCCAATGACTGAATTCAAAAAAACCATTGCTACGTATTGGGTACACCATCAATCATAGCATCCCCATTAATGTAAAATAAATTTTAAATTCACAAATATTAATAAATGATTAAATTTCTTACTCTTTATTTAGTTAGTATATTACAAGAAACATCTACCCCTGTCTATAATGCACCACAAAATGCATCCATGAGAATGAAGCCATAAGCTGGAATTCACTATTGGCCTCATGAACTACCTATATATGAGTTTTCCTACTCGATGCATTAGCCACTACGTTGCCATTCATATGCCTATAGGCATGTTCAAAATCATATGACTGAATGTTCTCATCCCACCTTTGCTATCTCAAATTCATATCGCGCTGAGTGAAGATATAATTGAGACTTTTGTGATTGGTGGAAACCAAAAAATTCTATCCAAGAAGACAATATATCCAACAGCGTACGGCTCGAAAAATGCATCCAACAAGAGATCATGCTTTGGGTAATTCCTCTCATGTGGGTCCAACTGTAGAGACCCATACACGACGACTACTTCCCCCTATATAATCATGACTCCCATCCTAATACCTAATGCATCACATTAAACAATATACCCTTTTCTAGGCTTTGAAAAAACTATTATCGGTGATGACTTCATCTCCCTTTCCATGTCTTGAATGGATGACTCACAAGAATATAAAAATAAGTACTTCACACTCTTCTTATTCGGGCCCTTCGCTTGTGCTGCTAAGCATGAAAAATCTTGTATGAACCATATATAGTAACCAGACATCCCTAGAAAACATCACACTTGAAAAAGGTTCTTCGATTACTCCCAGGAAACTACTACTCTTAGATTCTCAGTCTCTGCAGATAATAATTTCTCTTAGATAACAGAATGCAAAAAGTTAATCTAGTCCATCAAAATGTGGAATTTTGAGAGCTTAGCATATAATTGATGCTCTATCAGTGTACTCAAAACCATCTCTAGATGGGTATCTTGGGAGTTCCTATTTTGAGAGTACAACAAGTCATATTCCATGATGGCTACCATGAAATAATCCATGATTGGATACTACATGTGGTTTATCAGGGCCATGAAAAAATCAAGCGTGTTCGTGAGACCAAATGACAAAACCACATACTTGTATAAAATGTGCCTACATTTAGAAGCTCTGAGAGGTATATCAGATGGACTAATGCACAAATGATGATAATAGGATCTCAAGTCAATCATTGAGTATTCTAGAGATCCTCGAAGCTGATAAAAATGATAATTAATCATCAACAAGGGATATTGGGTCTTGACTATCAACTAGTACATTTGTTGATAATCTACACAAAATATGAGTGTACCATCCACCTTCTTTGAAAACATGATAGGAAAAACTCAATGAGAAGTACTGGGTCGGATGAAACCCTTTTACTGCATGTCCTCCAACATCATCTTGAGCTTCTTTAACTCTATTGTAACCATCCTATAAGTACAAATCGACACTGCTGACACTCCTAGAACATGCTCAATA
This sequence comes from Viscum album, assembly GCA_963277665.1. Classification (NCBI taxonomy): domain Eukaryota; kingdom Viridiplantae; phylum Streptophyta; class Magnoliopsida; order Santalales; family Viscaceae; genus Viscum; species Viscum album. The sequence goes on along the minus strand of OY728164.1, from coordinate 1,401,590,321 downwards.
AAATATTATACCTCTCACTCAGGAGAAAAACCTAAAAATTTATCTGGAAAGGGATCTGAAAAATGTTCCACCACTAATGGAAAGTCTAACTGCGAAGTCCCCAGGTCATACATATATTGAATAGATATCTGGGCTATAACTCCTCCAAAACCATGATTCTTGGGGCCTACTCTACTCACCTGGATATCCCATTCTCCATTGTTTAAAAAAACACCCTTAAGTGATGTGAAACTCACACAATGATGATAAACGTCAACATATTACTGGAAGGAAACTAAATAGTCCATACCAAGAATGACATAATATCTTATCATCTCTAAGACATAGATTTTGTATAAGAATTGGAACCCACCAACCTCAAGATGGAACTTCTTGCACTGACCCACACTAGTCGTTCTTGTCCCCAATGGAGTTTCCAGCATCAAGACATTAGTCTATGTAAAGACACAGAGCCCAAGGAATTACACAATAGTGAAATTTATGATACTATGGGATGCCCGTGTATAAAAAAGTGCAGAAGCTATAACTATGTAAACTAGGATCATACCTCAAACTGTAGAGGTTCTGGAATCCTGCTCTTGCTGGGTCTGCTCCACTGCAAATGTCTGGCATGTACCATGACCCCGTGACCCTACCTAACCACCCTGATATGATCCACCCTATTTTCAATGAAATCCTACAAATTGGCTAGAAAAATATTGACATCCACCATAGCTTGACCGGTCAGAAGTAGTCATATTTCCAAAATGATGAGAAAAGGGTGGTCCAACTCTTGTATGAGGAGTCTAAATAGAACCACTACCACCTGTTGCTTGTGATAATATCTAAAAATTGTGTGGAATATGTCCCATCATGCTGCACGACCAGCACTCCACTGGGTCTCTTGGGTAATGTGGCCTCATATTCCCTCTCTTTCTACACTTGTAGCACACCACGTGGCTACTAAGGGATTTATCACACCTACTACAATCTCCATATTTAGACTCCCTACGTTGCTTGCTGTTGTCAGTATGAGGGGTACCAGATCTGCATGTCAAACCAACATGGCTCGCCACTCCAAAATCCATCATATTGGGCACTGTGTTCAGCGCCTGGTTGACTATATAAGTGATAGAAATCAACCAGAAGATGTTCACCTGAGATCAGATGTCATGCCTGAGACTATCCTCAAACATCCACTCTATTAATAACTAATCACCTTATTAGATGGGTGTAAACAAAAAAAAGCTATTTAAAGTGAGAATAGTACTCCATAACTGAGATAGCACCCTACTCCAGACTCTTGGACCATCAGGCTCGGTCATCCATCAATGTCTCCAGGAAAAAGTAGTCATAGAAGGCATGTTAAAACTCATCTCAATCCATAAACTATTAGAATACCACCTGTGAGATCACATCCCACCATCTCTTGGAGAAATCCATAAGCACATACATAGTTAGATTCACCCTCACCTCTTGAGGCATCTCCAGATACTCGCAGATAGATTAAATTGTTTCAAACCATGACTCTGCACCCTAAGGTCCTCCGTCCCGTATGAAGGTGGGATACTGCTACTACTGGAAAACCTTCATCATATCTGCCATAAAAGGGGTAGGATGTGGTACTCCACAAAAGGTCTTCATTAACCTAATGAAGCACTCTCGGAACTATGCATCAGTACCTGTATCTGGAATATTGGATGGTTCCAAGACTGGAACAACATGAGGATCTGCTGGTAGTCTCTAATCAACCATCTTCGGTATCTAATCACTTCCCTATTACAGGAGTAAAACTAGATGATGTATCGGTAGCATTACTCTTCAAGGTCAAACACACTCCTTAGGCCAGAATTTTCATGTATTGAAACATATATGTGTAAGTAGGAAACATACGAAATAAATAATTCATGTTTTTCAAATTGGAGGATACACATTGTGTACAACTCTTACACGAGATATACCCTTAATATTTCACATTGGCGTATACTCCTGCTAACCCCAGTCATGTAACACCCCATTCACACATATTTTTCTCCAAAGAAATGACATATACTTGAATCATGATACCCTTTTCGTGTTTTTATACACGACTAATCCACATGGTTCTCCTATAGAAAGACTACACTACATGCCTGTTCAAGACAAGGCGTGTACTAGAATGAAATTCCCTGACCTGTGGATTTAGTCACATGGCCGGTTACATGACTAACAATACACGACAAGTTTGTTCCAAATATTACATGTACTAACTACCCATAATCCACCTATGTCATTGGTAACACAAATGGACATGTGGTCTAAACACACTACAGGTACATCCGGTACATGATGTGTTTCACTCACAATTTTTCAACTCCGAGTTTGGGCCCACACAACCACTGACATGGTCAGAGACTACACAGTGTCTACATACATTACATGATGTGTACATAAGTAAAACAGTTCCTTTGTGAACAGAAGGTTACATGGCATGAATTTATAATCACACACCATTTATTCTATAATTTTCTAGACAGTAAGTCATAGAAACTACTCTGGAACCCAGAAAAACACTAAAAAGAACACTAATGTTCCAAATTCTGAACCGTGAGGGCCCATAATCCTCGTGAATCCATGCTATTAATATTATTCATGCCATATACAAGAATAAAAACACAATGATCCTCCAAATTCGGATCTATGAGGGCCTAAAACACCTCAAGAACCAATGTTTGGAATTCATTTAAACAAAACCATAAACATTCCAATATCCTAAGAAATTGCAGGTATTCTCTCAAGACATCTATCATAAAATCGTGCATATCTATAAAAACATCTATATAAACAACATGTAATCACTAATGAACCCTATATGGCCTGGCAATAATGCATGATATGTGATCTCTTACAAGTTCCCATATGATGAATGAGAAGGATTACTCTCATCTCATTAGGTTTAAATAGAAATATAACATCAATAATATCATAAATAACTTCACAAAACATATGAATCTCCCAATGGTGAAATCAAATCAACCGTAATAATTGAAAAACAAGTAAAATATCAATAATCAAGTTAAATTGGTTATTCCCTATACACGAGTAAGCTACTCCTGGGAACAACTTATTTCCAACTTTCTATTCCATCTTATCAAAGACAATAGGCTCCAAATAGTAAGTCAAAAATAAAAGAACCTCCCCCTAATACCACTTTGTAACGTCCATGTTCTGTGTTCCATCCAGAGGTGCCCCGTACCCGGTTGGTCACATGGCCTCAAGCTCGTTTCCCTAATTACAAGAGGATTTAGATTAGCAGTCAGGGCGTTGGTTGTGATAGTACGGAAACTATGCCCTCATTGAAAGAGTTACGAAGTAGAAGAAAAAAAATAAAAATAGAATAATTAGTAATAATACAATAAAAAAGTAAACTACAGAAGACTGAAAGTAAAAAAACAACAAAAGTATATATATATATATATATATAATGATGCAAGATACATGTATCTAGGATAGTAGCCAAACAAGTCACAATGCTGGAATAGATTACTAATAAAAAGTGATATGGAAAATAAGTAAAGAATTCCTCAGCGTTGCAAGCCTCAACATGGTCCCATGCTATCCAGATCAATACCAATCAAGTACATGAAGTGTATGTGATATTTCCATTATTAATCACAACAACAATATAATTTGTTTGGCCCAAAATCATGCACCAAATAGGGAGTGAGACGAATCTCAGTAGACAACCACCCAATGATCTGTTCCTAATAGTTAGTGAATATATATGGTAGGGAATATACAAGATGATGTAATGAATAAGAGAGTACTCAAAATTAAACAATCATATTCTTTCAATTACATTCATTTTAATATATAATGTATGTAGATAATAAAAAAAGTAACCCTATCCATGTTAACATATTTAACAGTTTATAAAATTAGGTGAAATATCACACAAAGCATTGGTAGTACCCAAATAATCAATGAAAACTATAGATTTCTATGACACTCTTTGGACTAGTCCATCCCATAATTGACTTTGTTTATGAAGGGTCCATTGAAATTTCCTCACATGTTATCATGTGTCCCAAGAAAGTGATTTTTTTCATCTAAAAGTTACACTTGATAAGCATGGAATATAATTTTTCTTTCTTTAATTTTACCATCGCAATCCCAAGATGTTCTGCATATTCTTCATTTCTCTTAGAGATGATGATAATATCATCAATACATACTAACTAAACATTTTATTTCTAGTATCTATAGACTATAAAAATCAATAACATGGATATTTCAGAGGTATTAGTAAGTATAAATTATATTAACACAAACACATAGCACCAATAACATATACAAATCTATACATATGATTTACTTCCTTCTTCAAATTTATTTGGTGTATCCATAATTAATATCCTAATTTGATAAGTATTGTTCTATTTATAGTCGATTGAAGAAGTAATCAGTCATTTAATAGGATATATTTCATTTATAGTGATCTTATTGAGTTATTAGAAAGTGATACACAGCTACATTGATCCTGCATTTTTCTTTACAGAGAGAACTGAAGTACCCCATGGTGTTGCACTAAGTCTTATGATCATTCTGATCACGTAATCATACAACTTCATCATTAAAACTTACTTTTTGACGAAGACCATACTCTAGGGAAACTTTTTAGATAAGAGTGGTTCTGGGTAAAAGTTTTATTTAGAATAGTAACTCATAATATGGGTTCTGTCCTGCTAAATCCTTAGGAAATTCATTAGTGTATTGCCTCAAAATGGTATTTCATCTAGTTAAATTCTTTCCTTCAAAAAAACTATGTCGTACAAGTATTCTCATTCATTGTATATCAACACACACATAATTGGGTGATTTTATAAAAAATATTTTTGATCTTACTTGTTTTTTTAGAGGATCCTTGGATAGCTTAGAATATGAAAATATATTTACTTTTACTGATTTTTATTTTTTATCTCTATAAAATGCGATAGTCTATAACATGTATATAATCTAATTCTACAAAATGAAGTATTTCGAGATTGACTAGAAGAGTATTCCAATATAAACTTATAAGATAATATTCCAAAACATCAGTTTAAATGATCACCCCACTATTGTTTTACAGACGTCTCTTTATAAAAGTATAAATTATTCAATTAAAAATTTCTAAAAAATATATTGGATTTCAAGAAATTTCTAGATCTAGAAACAAATGTATCCTTTGAAATTATTTAATGAACAGTATGTGTACCTTATACTAATTTATTTTATTACTAAACTACAATAGTTTTGATAGAGTAATCGTTCACTTTATATTTTTGATTTGGAGGCTACCAATGCTAATTACACTTATGGACTTGATATTTATTGTCTTGGATTCCGCAATGACATTTATATCTACAGTTGAAACATTAAACCATATGTGATGCATTAGAAGGTTCCCTCCATTCCCCCATCATGTATGATGACTTATTCAGTTCTAATTGACTTTTATGAGCATGGTGGTCCCCTCTAAAACACATTAACCATTTCCCCATAATATTGGAAGAATTACCACAATTATTTTTCAGAAATTTTTTACAGGTGGGTTGTTGGATCCTCCTTCCTCCTTTTTCCTTTTACCCACCAGGATGTACCACCATTATTCTCTTATAATATTTATTACTAGGAGACCATTCTTAAATATCCATAAATACATTGAGAGATCATCGAAGTATTTCTTCATAACTCCCAATTTCACAGATATCTATATCCTTTAAAATTTGTAGTTTTCTAAAAATAAATAATCTATATATTTTTCAATATGTGTTGATAAAAAATAGTAATCAATATATTGAATGAATTATGATGTTTTCCTCAAAATCCTTGACCGATTAACAACCCTCTTAATTCATATCTATGAATTTTATCATTAGTTGTGTACTACGTAACTAAGGAAAATTCTCATTATGAAATATCATCTTAAAGACACTTGTATCCATCTCTTATATTTCATCCTTTAACATGGTGTTATCCATCAATGATCGCCATTTATTGAACCCTCCCACTAAAAGAAAAAATTCAGAAGTAATATTATTCATCACAAAACAGAAGACCATAGAAAATATCTTATTAATTGAGATAAACCCATATTCTGCAACTGGTGGAATCAAAGATCCACTAAATTTTTGTGGTCATTAACGCAAAAATAAATCAATGGATAAATTAACATTCATTTTTATGGGGGGTGATCCACTAGGTTCAGATTATTATTTAATATCCTGACATAATGGGGTATGTATCACAATTAATTATTGAACATAACCTCCAATGGCATTGGATATGTCATTCTTGAAATCATTGTATTGTCCCTTATAATATTTTTTATCCTGGTTGGTCATGGATCCAACTATTTTCTAAAAGAGAAATGTTTTGAAAAAAAAATTAAGCCAACAAAGTATGTATAGTTAATATATTCTTTGATGGAATAAAGTCTAATGTAATATATTATGGGATACATATGTTTATAATTTTTATTTAAAAATGATATTTGGATTTATATAGAAATTAATCATATGTTAATGGTTTTCACTTATATTCACTAATAATAATTTAAAAATTAACTAAACCACACTCTAAAACAAACTATAATGACCCTAATTTTTCATACATGACCATTTATTAATTTTAATGATAAATAAAATATATTAACAAATATAGGATACAAATGATTATTATAATTTGAAAATCAGGCTCATAAATATCATTTAAATAATAAATCATTAACATTTATTTAAATCTTTTTCATTATACTTCAAAAAGATCCCGTTACCTTTAGTAAATGTAACCACCTTAAGATATAACTCAATGAACGGGGTAATCTAATTACAAATTAGAGAATGAACAAGGGATATGAGTTAATAAAACATGTTTGAGAATAATCATCATCATAATATCCAAATAAGTTTATCATCATAAACATCATAAGAAAAACATTGGATAATATCATTGAATGCAGAAATGAGAAAAATAAACCACAATGTCCTATTAGTCAAATATATCCCATAGTTATTAATAAAAAAACATAATGTCTTCATAAGACATTTGTTCATAATAATAACATCATATTGATAATAAATATATAATCGTGTTATTTTACATTACAAATTTATCATGAGATAAATAACATTACCCAATTCATTAGACATCTCTATAATTCTAGGCCCACAAGTCACATCATAGTACTTATGTTATCATGCATTACACATATGAAGTATAATAGTTGTAGTCTTAAAATAAACCTTGGAATGAAATGATTTTCAAACGAATTTATTTAAAAATTATTTCATGAATAAAATATGGGGTTCTTAAATGAAAATGATAGACCACACGTTGGAATAAAATATCATTTTTATTATATAAGAAATGACACATGAAGAGTCAAGGTTTTTTTTGGATATAATAATTATCCTATAAAATATTTACTTATGTCATAATACAAAGTTGGAAACAATTAAATCTCCGAAATTAAAAGGGAAACACAATGGAATTATATTTATAGATCATTAATGGAATATCGACCGTGAAATTTAGCATGAATGTCAGATAACACAATGAAGCAGATATGGGCTCAAGAATCCTCTTACCCTATTTTCAAATGTGCTATATACTTTTAATTGATATACTCTATTATAATATTATAATGAAATCTTTCATAATTCATAACCACTTTTTTTATTTATTATAATATTATAATGTTCATTTATGTCCATTTTGATAAGTTGTAACGTTTAATTTCATCATTCTAAAAGCATTTGCTTTCGTGTATTCAAGGAACATTTACTTGTATATAATTATATATGTTCCATTTAAATTGGAGTTTTTCTCTATGAGAAATATTTAACTATATTAATGAACATTAAAAAACATAAATTGTCTTATATATCATTTTGGTATCATGTATGTAGATGATTTAATTGGTAAAACATTAATGATAAATATTTAGATGATTTTGATGTGTTTTCCAACCTTCAAAAAGTATATTAATTTTATTAAATATTATTTTATATATTACCTAATAACATGAAATTTTTTTAATATAAATATATAAGCATTTTGTTTCTATAATCATTGTTCCATGACCATCTGTGATGGTTTAATGAAAAATGAAAACTTGTCCTCCATGAAGGCTATGAATCGGTGCATCATGACTTCTATTTTTTTGAATAAATGGAGACAAATAGATATTTGATGAAAGATGTTCCATTTAATACTTTTTATAGTATATATATAATAATGGAGTTATCATTATGCTTTCGATAGGGCTGGTGAGGAGTGGATAAGAAATCAAATGCACTAAAAGAGAAGGATTGGTGATTTTACCTCTTGAATATATTCTCCTTGAAAACCTCCTTATGAAAATCTGATTTGGTGTTTTTTAATACCATAAGCTATTTTATGCGGAGATTTGTCTTGGGAAGGTAATTGGGTTGATTTTAGTCAAGATAAAAGTCATTGAATGGATGTGGGTAAGTTGTGGTGAGGGGTGATATTTACTGGGGAGGAAACATGTGTTTTTATTATTATTTTATTCACATGATTATTATTTTTTAGGATAATAAAAAGTTTTTATTAATATGACTAAATATAATAAATTAATAACGAGGGATCAAAACATTGGGTTTTAACAACATACAAAACTCAAAATGTCATGTATTTTGGTTATAATGTTAAATGCCAAAAAATAGCTTATTTCATTATTCACAAAAAATAAAATATTTTATAAAAATCCCAAAACATTACCCTAAATATTTTTGAACATTAATAATTCAATAATGAAATCCATTTTTTGAAAATAATTTTGTACATATTATATATTCATAATTTATAGAAAATTATTAGTTATTCTAAAAATAAATCTTTTAATATTATAATTTAATTTTTAACATGTTTAAATATTAATTGAGTTCTAATAAAATAATTTTATAATAATTATAAAAAAAATATTCAATAATGAATCAATTTTATGAAAATATATTTGATTTTAATTTATAGAGTAATTATACAATTGTAAATAAACATTATTATTTCACAAGAATACAAATATATTATTTATCACTATTAAAATATTTATTTACATATAACATTTTAAACTGTTATGATATTTTCATTTGTTATATTCCAAAAGTTTATTTATACATTCATAGGTGAGTACACTATTATAATGGACCAATTATTATTCATATGGGTCATATTGCTATTCCATCAATCAGGTTTAAATTCCATCAGTATAATTTCCTTGATTTCTATAAATCCCACTTATTTGATTATTCATATATTTTATTATTGTTCATGTTTTTTCACTATGTTATGAATGTGTTTAATGACATAGTTAATGGAATGGAAATTTTGTTGATAAATTAATACTCTGTTTCGATGATCCTTTATCTAGAAATTAGTTATTAATGTTAATTGGTTACTTATATGATCCAAATAAATTAATTGTTATGAATTCCATGTTATAGATCCACAACACATTATATGTTTGGGGTATCTCATCAACTCAATGAGATGGGTTGGTGGTACATCATCCATGAATAATTAGAGTAGTTGTTTCCCATACACCTCTATTTAGATGGTGATCCATCATTCAACATTATGTTTATCTACTATTGATTATTCGACCACATAGTACTAGATAAAGGGGGTATATTAAATAAAAAAGATATGTTGGTAGTATATCATTCATATAGAAAATTAGCACTGAACAATGATACAAGCCACCCAAATCATCCTATCACATGATATTTGTAAAATAGGATAACAAAAATCTAGTTCGGAATATAAATAAAAGAAAATATAAAACAAAATTAAAATGTAAAAAATATAATATATTCCAAAAACATATATAATATATCAGAAAATAGGATAATCCAAAACGTATTCGAGTCCCCACATTACCAATGGTTACCTGTAAACCAAATCCAATTGAAAGAAACAACAACAAGAGATCTTTTTTACCAGATGATCTTCCCATTACCTCAATCCAGTATTAAAAATTAAATGAAATTCCCATGGAATAATTAGTGTGTGATCAAAATAACAATAGTAAAACACCATAGTTTCTATAGAAATTTTAATAACATAAATGCAGTATTTATATTTTTAAAACAAAATAATTTTAATTTTTTTATAAATCCAAAACATTTATAAATAATTTTCCACTCATAAAAACAGTTTTCATAAAGACTATAATATTTTAAAACTATAAATATAAAGTGTATAATTGAAAATAATAGCAAAACATATCAGTTCATCAAGATAATAATAGTTAAAAACATTTCCACGAAACAACCTACCATGAATGGATTTGTGGTAAAACCAAACATTATAAACTACGAGCAATAGTCCATGAAAACACCAATAATTTGATAAATAACCATAAATAATAAATGATAAACCACCTCACATATTGGTATTAATCATATGGGAAACATTGTACTATAAAATAAGAAGAATACAAAGTCATACATTGTATCCAACCAACATCAAATCATTCCAGCTGATACCACAAATGTTTATCTCTTTGTGGTGAAATACATAATAAGGCCACCAATGCCTCTTACGTGACATTCCAAAAGATACAAATGTACAAATTTAGAAATCCCTTTTCAACATTATGATTAAAATTTCAAGAAACTTCTTTAAAGCCAATCACATATGACAAGAAGTTAGAAAACCCATTACCATATCATGAAAATCCATTTTCATTGAAAAATCCTATTTTGAAAATATTTTATATTCAAACAAATAATTTGAAACAATTTATCACTTCCAATCAACAAAATTATTAAATAAATATATAATGACAAGATATTTATTAAAATAACCCATTTTTTAGAATCAAATACCTTAATATGATAGTATCCTATGTTTGTTGGAAAATAGTGACTAGAAAACATGAGAATATCCTTTAGAAGAAATGTTGATATATGAAAAGGAAATGAATCGATAGAAAAAAAATTCTACTCACAAAAAGCCACAAAATAATGTTAAAAAAATAGACGAATAACCAAGAGTATTGCATACTATGTAAGAATCAATCTAACCCCAATGGTGATCAATTGCTAAAAGATGTGATAAAGAAGAAAGAATCTCTCCCAAATGTACATAAGAAGAGATCCCAAGGTGAGGGGTGAAGAATGAAATAACATATTAATCCTAAAACACATGGTTGACTCCCAATGAAAACATTGTTCACAATGTTTACATGGAATGTAATAAATTTTAATGTATTGAAGTCCACATGCCATATATATGCCAAAAAACATGTTCTCATTTTTTATTTTGTAAAAAATATTTTTCATTCCTTGGTTTTAATCCTTTATATGGATTAATAAATTATTGTGCTATGTATGGAATTCCCATGTTTTTATGGATTCTATTATATAGTGTATAATCAAATTAAATGGTATATAATTACATAATAAGAATCATAAATTCTAGGGTTGTGATAAAAATTCCATCAAATACCTAAAATCAACATTACAAGTATCTTATAAATTACATTTTCGTATTAAAAAACAAATGGAAGTGGAAAAAACTATTATAATTTACTGGAGTGAAAGTTAATGTGGTATTATATTTTCTCCACAATTAATGCATTATACCTCTAGAAATACTTCATGATCCTAGATTTGGAAAATTCAAAGTCTGCCTCTACCTCACCAATGAATCCAAATCCAACATCTCTTGGTCATCCGTCTAACACTTCCATAATACATAGATGAGTGGGATCCTTTGTCCAAACAGTATCATATCCTTGTGATTCATAATATGAACTGGCTTCTTAACAACCATGTCATAAACATCAACATCCATGTACTCTGATCTAATCACATGGGGTTGATATAGTACATATATCACAAACTAGGAATCATGATAAAAATAATGTATACTAGTAAATATAGGTAGAAAATGAAAATGATAGGCCACCCACGCTACATTAACTGTGATCTAGGAGGACCTCTCATACCTAGATTCCAATTTACCTTACATACCAAAAGGATGTTGTCCCAAGAGAGGTAAAACAATGTAATAGACCTGATTTCCAACCACAAACTCCAATGTCCAATTTTTATGCTTCACATTTGATTTATGGAAACTTGGTACTATGATAAGCATCCTTTGGATCAAATTAACCATCTCAATCATTTGTTTAATAACACTATCGATAACGAAGGACCTCTCTATGATTTATGCATTGAACAAGTGATATCAATATTTACATATATAGATGTTTTTGAAGGGAACCATCATAATATAATAAGGATAACTATTTTTATAGGAAAATAAAACAATAGGGAAAATATGTTACCAATACCCTCTAAAACCATGAAATGTATCCTTAAGAATGTCCTCTATAACCTAGAAGACCCTCTATATATTTCCATCCTTCTACGAATGGTAACCAATGCTTAATTTAATCAAGGAAAGAATTTCCTCCTTAATACCTTTGAAGAACCTGGATATGAACCTCAAATCCCTTTCAGAAACTACCTTATATGTAACCTAATTATTTTTTACAATATCATGGGCATTTAAGTCCCAAATCTATCCCACATTTACCTTCCCTTGTAGTTATAAAATGTGCTGATTTTATGAGTCAAATGATGATATCCAAATTCTCCATCTTTCCACTATAATTACAAGGTAACCTAATACTGAAATCTATGATAATATCATCTCAATTACATAATGTAATGGGTAAAGGATGAAACTACACTACATGAATTTGGTGCTTCACCTTAATTATCTGAAATGTAAGGCACCACGAAACAATATTCACTATTGATCATCTCATCCTTTGACAAAAGTAAGGACATATCATGTTGTAATTCTTCATGGTATCCTAGGATGTAAAACCCAAAAATAATTATTTCATCTATCAAAAAACTCTTATATTGAGGAATACTGAACAACCACACTTCTAAAAAACTCAATGTTTCTGTAGGAGATTGAGACCACTCACTTGTGATCTTTCCACCATAATGAAATTCACATATTTGTGGTAACTAGGTTTTTAGTGGCAGTTTGATATGAAATAACTCATAAAAATGTGGTTCATATTCCTTAAAATCCAAGAACATCTATCCACCAACCTCTTCTACTCCCTAGCTCACATATGAAAACAAACCCATTATATACAACTACTCTTCTGGATACGCATGTCTTGTGTGGGTAATTTATTTGTCAACATATTTTCAACAAAATTCTTTTTCCCTGGGGTATAAGAAATATTATAATCAAAATTATGATGATAAACTACCCAGAGCATCAATCAAAAATTTAGGTCATTCTGAGTAAAAATATATTTTAGGATTTATTATGAGAATACAATATAGACATGTCTCCAATGAGATAGTGAAAACACATTTTGAGTGCATGAATAATAGATCTCCACTAAAAACCATGGGAATCATCATTCATCTCATGATGGAAAAAATATATATTTCAATATGCCACAACATTTTTACCATTCATCAACACACATCCCCAACCCGTACTAGATGAATCACAGAGAACATCACATCCTGACCTTAGTTCCATAGGAATCCAAATTGTTGAAGAAGTCCACACTATTTATATCTCGTCATAAGATATATAAAAATAATCATTCCAATAAAAAATTACATTTATTTATTTTATAAATGACATTGAATAAGTGATATTATAAATTTCATGAAAAAATGTCTATTGAAAATTGAAATACCCAATATTATCTAAATATCAAACACATTTCTAGGATGCTCATGAAACATAACTTGTGGTAAAATTGTATTATTTTCTAATAAATCTATTTATTATTTCACAATATCAAAATAATTCATCTATCGTTTCCAAAAATCACACTTGAAAGGATTTCAAAACATGTGATATTGTATCAAGGTTGGATGATTGATTTCAAAATGATGAATGTGTTCCTCCACTTCTTAGAGTATACTAAATAGTCTAACCCAAACACCATAACAAATGATTCCAAAAACTGATGAATGATCTAATTAATCAAATCTATAAACACCACATTATCAATAGAGTGACCAAATGGAATAACCGAGAACTAAAAATATCCATATCGACTCGTGAATGGTTTTTTTTGGTAAGTCCTCTCCTAGAAATATTATTTCATGAAATGGTCATGAAATTTCAAACTTTCAAAACCAAGGAGTCCCTATGATATATTATATTAGACCACTGATACTTGAGAAAGGATATTTCTTAATAACGGTCACACAATTCAAATGTTGATTATCCTTATAACGCCTTACTCATATATCTACCTTCATAGAAAATAAGATGGGAGATTTCCATAGTTACATGCTATAACTAATAATTCCTTTAGTACGTAGGTCCTCAAGATGGATGTTATATTAATCAAATATTGTTGGTTCAATATGAAAATATGGTATAGAAATGGGTATCGTATTAATGATTAATTCAATAGTAAACATGACAACTCACTATGACATAAAAATACAAAAACATATATAAATACCATAGGGAACTCACACACAACAATATGAAGTCGATATCCCATGAAAGTGTCAAATATATCAAGAATCATATAATAAAACTGACATTAGATTACCTAGAATATAGAATAGATGGGTCATCCATTCATGATCTAGATTCCCAGTCACATTGGAAAACATGAGAGACCCAATCAGAAGATAAGAACAGAACTCGAAGGTGATAACCGTCTATATGGGCCTTATCCCTAATCATTCAATATGTACTGATATTCATGTCAATGATTTCATTATCATGTACATTGATGCCCGACTCTTCAAATTAGTTTACTATCATAAGCTGACACACTAAAAATTGGAAACCATGTTCTGGCCTTCTTCCCAATGTTATGGAAGGATCTAATAATAAGGGAATAGGTTGTAAACATAATCCCAATATGTGAACAACATTGAATGATATAAAAGGATGAGTAACACACGTATCAATAAAATATATCACCATATATTATGAAATAAACACCATACCTATAATATTCACGATCCTACTTAAAATTCATCTTCTAGATAATGAGTTTCATAATGTAATTTGCTCCTTGCAATATGATCATTAAAATGGGTCTGAGGATAAAACCCATCATCATTGGAACCATCTGCATGAACCATTGAACCATTGAAAAATGTGGATCCCTCAATACATCCGTGAGATATACTTTCACCAAATAATGTATGATAAAATGATTTTACACAAAGATGAATAGTCTTAGGAGCATTTACAAAGTTAGGCTTGGCATGGTCTCCCCATTTTCACTAGTAGTATGGTAGCTACTACATCCATATCAACACCCATGATATTGGTCCTATGGAAAATTTAAAACTCTTAAGATTCAATATCTATCAAGAATATACACCATGGTTAACCACTAAACTATGTGATGCTCCACTGGAACCCATCTCTCCAAATATATCTACCTTGTCCAAATTTTCATCATCAACCACCTCCAAAATGGTTAAGCTAACATGAGTATCAATATTTAAAATTTATTATTCCGTAGTCCTAACTCAAAACTATTATCCATTAGATACTCATTAGTGACAATATCCTATACTAGATGCACTAACTTTGTACAACAGGTAGAATACTTTGAAACATTATACCCCTACTATAGTGTCAGAAACTCTCATATAATCTCTTAATGATATGTATCAAGATAAAACTATTAGAAAATATTTTATTTAATGAATCCCAACTATGATCCTAATAAAACATTGAATACACTATGGATTCCAACCTTCTCCTTACCTATACATAAAGCATATATGTGGAATACCCAACAAGGAGTCTTTAAATGTATTAATGTAGTTGAATATCCAATTTTTCAACTCAATCCACTCATAATATTCTTACGGTCATTTTTCACCATTAAATATGGGTGCATGCTACATAGTAAATTGCAAACCATTATACAAAATCTGTCCCTAGCTCCCAACATTCACTGGACCTAGAGTATAGATAGTGTGGATTATAGCTTCTACCAAAGTAGGTAATACTAAAATGTACACCTTTAAAACCGTTCTCACATATTCTTCTCTCATATAATGAAGAGATATTCTTAGAGGAATTTTCAAGAAATATATAAACAACCAATCAATCACTTGAAAATTAAATAATAATAATAATAAATTTAGGAATTGATGACAATAATTTATAGAATTATGAATTTAAATCGAACTAGAAAATCAATATTTAAGAAGAAATATGTCAATTGAAATAATCATCACTCTACCCATTCAAATTAACAAAAAATCTATGTATCAGACAGGGTAAAATATTCCTAACCAATCATGGTAACTTGATTTTAATCAGGGAACTGATTTATCAAACAAAAATTTACACATCTAAAATAAAATTCCCTATGGTATTAACTATAGTCTACCATAAAATCAAAACCAAACATAACATATTTTTACAAACTTATGGATGATCATAACCTTTGATTCCAAATTCTAACGACCCAACCAAGGAAAAATAGACATGTTACCATAATAAAACTGTCAGATGATATGGATAAAACATAATAAATAATAAAAATTGAATAAAAAATATTACATACAACATATTTATGTATTGTTAATAAAACATTTACCGAAATGGTATACCATTGAAGAAAAAACAGGGTAATCAAAAAATTATGTAAAATCTATAGGTATCGAAAAGTTACCTCTAGAATTACCAGAATAGAAATAAAAAACATTAATAGAACCCAAAACTCTTCAAGATTCACATTAATTTACCAAAATACTAATATTAAACATCAATTAATTCCCAATAAAACATGTTTGGTGTGAACCAATGGCCCTTTTGTTTCCACCATTTTATTTATGAAAAGTCTAATACGAAAAGTGAAACCATTCAGTCATTTAAAACAAAATAGAACAAATGTTTTTCAGAAAATTCAAATGATTTAAAAATCATTTCCCTTTTTTATTCCATTGATTTTCATAAATCCATTAACATTCTAAAACCCAAAATATGACATGTAAAAATGATAAAAAATAAAAAACTCATATATTGTCAATGAAAGATAAATTGGTTGAAAAATATACATTAGAAAAACTATTGTGTGAAGATATTTGGTACAAAATCATATTAAAACTATGGGAAACAATCCATGAAAAAAAATTCATATGATAAATAACCATAAGTTATAAATGATAAATAGCCGCACATTTTCAGATCTATCCTCTAGGACACTCAGTACTATAAACTCAAATTCCTAAAAAATAATACCTTGGAAAAAAATGATATATATTCCTTCTAGTAAATTCCATAAAAGGTTAAATACTAGCTGTGATACACACACTAAGGTTACTCATGTCACATTCCTGACACTCTGAAGGATACAAATGTGTATGTATCCAAATCCATTTTTATGAACATGTTCTGAATTTCATATATATTTTTCCAACCTAGGACCCCCAGATTAAGATTTAGAAAACCCATTTCCAAATCAATAAAATCCAATTTCAACGAAAATTTCTATTTAGAGAAATATTTTGAAACCATTTAGTGCATAAAAACAATGTAAACTCAAATTAATCTATCATTAATGACATAAAAATCATCAAATTTACCCATTGAATAGAAAACCCTACCACAACTTGGTATATACATAGATTCTTTCGATGATAGTGACCATAAACTAAGATAATGGACATTGTAATACATGAGACACTAATAAATTGAAATGAATATATATTCAATACTATAATATAAAAAATAAAAAAATTTATTATCATTTCCAAAAATTATGAAAACGGGGATTAGATAAAATAAGTGAAGCAATATTACCCTTACGGTGATCATTTTCTATATAATAAATTCTAGATGGAAGGAAGGCTTAAAAAATAATATAAGAGGATATCTCTGGAAGATAGTGAAGGCTAAAAACATATGATGTCTAAAATATTTGTACATCACCCTATGAAAATATTATCAATAACATTTACACATCATGTGATACATTTACACTTCCTGTAAACATAGGTACATGGTTGCGCAGAAAAATTATTTAAAATTTAAAAAAACCCAAATATTTATCATAACATGTCAAGAAACATTTACACAATCTGTAAAATTTTCAGGATATATATACAATAATTGGGTTCTGTACAAATGCCATTGTAAGGAATTTATTACAATTATACGATGTCTAATTTCTTAAAGAGTTGTAAAAATATTAGGGGTAATATTAAAATTCAAACAAACCCATAACATCACCATTATAATTTTATTGTCAATTACTTCTCAGAATTACTCATCCAATAATAAATGAAAATCGAAAAAAAAGGTTAAAATGTTCCTAAATTAAAGTAAATGGCGCACTATAATTCACTAATGTATTTATGTTGCTTCTAAACCATCCTCCCAAATAGATTGATAGTGGTTGTTAATTTATTACACATGGATTTGACATTGGTGGAGCCTTATCTACCCACAAATATTCATTTTGGTGGTGAATCATAAACCATATATGTGAATTATTGAACCTCAGTATTGTTAGACGTTGTATATAGTTTATATGGAGCTCTTTGTTCCAGGTTTTCCACTATATAACTCAATCACTTTGGATACAAGATTATAGATGGACCATTCACCTAGTTGTTATGTGATGGAGACACATTATTCACCTTAGGTACCTGACTGTAATAGATCTCACAACAATATTATGATTTTAGAAGTGATATTTTATTAATTATAGATTTTTTTACAACATTGGTTTATATTAACAATCTATCACTAGTCTAGGCTAGTATGATCACACTTGTTAACGCATCCAATCATTCCCAAATTGTTTTTGTTAATTATTGGTTACATTAATAGGATTCAATAAATAAAATCCAATTGGATTAATATAAATGTTAGGGAAACCATTTATTGTGGCCTTATATGATTTACTCATGTAATACTTGGTAACCTTGGCACATATAACACACCATGATTATATATATTCCTTTTAAAAAAAATTATGTATTTCATATGTTTTTCTACATGCAAAACCATGTCTAAATGAATCAATATCTTGTATACCATTATAAATGTGTTTTAATTGGTGTTAAAAATTAAAATAAAAATGTTATAAAAAATTATAAATTTTGTTGTTGTTAAAATTTATATATAATTTCATAATAAATAATTACTCATATTTTTAATAAAGTCATTATATTATTAAAAAATAATATTTGTTAGAAAAAAATATTAATTTAATTTTGTGTGTTAATATTATACTCTTGTGAAAAAATATTTTATAAACTTGATATCTTTTTTGAAATCAACATATGAAATTTTTAATATTTTGAAATTATCGAAATTTTCAAAAGAGATTGATTTTTTAGTGAGGACTAAAAAAATAATGTTTTAATTAAAAACATTATGTTCTATTCAAGTATTCATAAAGTACCATTTTCTTACTAATAATAAAATAGGTTTGTTCATTTATAATGATAATAATCTAATAAATTTCATAGGAATCAACAATTTTCGTAATTTTTGTTTAATTTTTCTTATATCAAAACATATTTTTCAAGAAAAATGTTTCAAACTCATATTAATGGTTCATTTTGAAAATAATTTCATTCACATATAGAAAATGAAGTTTATAAAATTTATTAGAAAATTTTAGTCATAATTAACTAATTTATAAAGAATACAATTCAATATTTCTGTAATAATTTATAGGAGAAAATAAATATAGGCAAAGGTAAAGTTAAAATTGTTTTAACAGGGGTGGATGGTTAAACTAATTGATATGGGTGATATTTCTATATAAAAATGTATAAATTATATTTTAATAAAATATTTAGATCATATATTATCCTATATTTTAATATGTTTAATCTAATAATAGTTTTAATTTAATAAATATTTATTATATTTTAATCCGTTATGAAATTCCAGCTGTATCCTCTCCTATAATTATAAAAGGAAACCCAACAACCATCTCCTCCTCACACTTCATGAAACTTATATCTAGAACCAAAATTATAAAAATTATTTCCTAAATTAACTACCAACATCATATCGATCATGGTTTGGTTATAGTACCACTTTTTCAGTTATTAAGGTGTAAACAAAAGGACATTTCTCAAAGAGGAGGTATGACTCCTTATAGAGTACTATAACTATTATTTCATCTTACACAAGGACAAAATATATTTTATGCCACATAACGTGATTCATATTTTATAATAAATATTAATATATTATATTACATTAATTTAACAACATTAATTAATCTCATTCTCCAACCAATGGGAAATGAATTCATTGATTTTGAATACATGCAGACTACTACATCATGAAGAGATGAATTTCATTATTCATCTCTATCATTAATGGTTGTTTATCAAGATGGGAATAAATTTTATTTATAATAATTTCTAGTAAATTATGAATTTTAAATTAAAATATCATCTCTATCTTCTTATATTTTAATTAGATAGAAAATGATAGTGTTTCTTGTGCTTAAGTGTGGACTATAACCTCAAAACATGTGATGCGATTCAATTTTCATTTCATCATTATAAAAATGGAAATAATAATATATTTAATAAATTATATTATATTTATTAAAATATATTTATGATATTATTATTATTCAATAATGGTGAATTTTTATTAAAATTTATTACATTCTATCACTCCAAATGTGAACGCATCACTACTGTATAGATAGAGAGTATTGTATCCACAAAGTGATGTAAATCAATTTTCATCACAAATTTACAAAAATTATTGTAAAAATGTATATTATAAATATATATGGAAATAATATCCTTATTAATATTATTTAGACTATGAAAATATGAACAATATTCATATACTAGAAACATTGTACCAAACCATTTATTAAATATTGACTAGTCTTCATCCTAACGGTTTTTTAATGGTGAAATTGTTAATAATATCATATTGGAAATTATAAAAGAACAATTAATTTTAATTTTAATTTTTATATTTTTCATGAATATATGTATAATAAATATATATTTTCCAAACTAGATAGTTGAATGTGTACTATTGATGATGGGGCTTAAGGTAAGTGGTTTGTGTAACAATGTTATTTCATTTCAGGATTGTGTAAGATAAATTAATATTGAAGAAAATTATATATATAATTCCATTTAAAACAACTCTATTTTCATATTCCATGGATACTATAATAAATTTATATCATTTCTACAATTTTCCTATGTTTGGTACTTATAATTGTCGAGAAAAAGTTCTTTTTACGAATAAACGATCTTATTACCTATTTAGTCGATAATCATTTCTCCATATCAATAGTCTTAAATATTCTTTTATCTAAAATTTATTATTTATATGTATAATTTCACCTTCACTACCACTATATACATTTAAAACCGTATATAACTTTATATTTAAAAAAATTGAAAAAATAATTTTCTATTTTTAGAATAGGGTGTGTGGAATGTTTTCTTTTAACAAATACAATATGAAAATATTTTTTCCAAATAGAAAAACTCATATTTTTTAAGGCACTATTTAAATTATCCTTTTTTATTTTTATATAATATAAATCCTTACATTTTATAGAAATAAAAATTAATATCTTATGAAAAGAAAAGTATATTTTCTCATGATTTTGGAGATTGATATAAATTTTTGTTTAAAGGAAATATAAATCAGTCTTATGTTCATTTATGGATTTTTAGACTTCAATGGGTATATGTTATTATGATAAAGTCTAATTTAATTGTCTTTATGGATTATTATGATGATAATTTATTATGGATTATTTGGAACTCAAATAATTTTTGTGAGTTAATAATGTTTTGCAAAATGCTTTAAAAGTATAGTTTTTTTCATGGTTTATTCATGGATGAAATAATGAAATGTTTATGTGACCCATTTCTATTCCACATGATATCATATGATGATGGTGTTATGATAATTTTTACAGATATGAATGGTTAAAATTATTTTATTATTGGGACATGAATTATATTTCCCTCCAATGTATTGAGTATTGATGTATAACTAATGAGATTACAATTTTATGAGTAATCTATAGTTCATGTTCAAAATATTTATCATGGAGCTAGTTTTATGTCGATAATTTAATTACTAGACCTAGTTTCATGTCCATAAGATCACATATTGATGTCTTTTCTTGTATAGAAGTTTGTGTGGGGTCTAGATTTAATATTCATAACATAACGAGATAACGTGATACTATTTATATATGTGGAGAATGTTATGATATGTTAGTCCACATTAATATATTCATTATATGATCTGATAGTACATGATTTATTATTTATTATTCCACAATATTATGAATTTTTTATTTTTATTAAAAAGAAATATTCAATGAATAATTTTAATTAATATTTTATTTATTGGTTATGTATTTGTTATGTTATGATCATTTTGTCATACCCTTATTCTCTCACATGGACATTTATTAATGTATCCAATACTTTCCCATAACAAGTATTTGAGATCAAACATTCATATATTTTCCATCCTCATGTAATCATTAATAGATCAATGTATGATGTTTCAAGATGTTTATTGATTTGAATAACTTTATGAGTGATGAAGTAAATCATTTATGTACAAATTTATTTTGTATCTAACTTTACAATGACACAAAACCTTTACACTTATATCATGGTTCATAATGATATGTAATTAAAATTAGTATAATAACATATAAAAATAATTTATTAATAGTATGTGTCTCCACAATTGGTGTCAAACCATGGTATATCTATTATTGACCAACAATATGAAAAATCATTAATGTGATAGCTTTTTATATTACTATGTATTTTAGAATATCATATGTTTTTGAATGATATATCTCTGGTTTTCCATTAAGTACCTCAATGTTGTGAAACTATAATGTTGTTTCAACTTTGTAATTGATTCACCATAATGTAAAAAATATTAATGGGGTGGGTTGGGTATCAACTCGATCATAACTAGTGAAATATGAGTTATCCTAATACTACAAACCTGGAAAGACACTCCCACGGTATATGTTTCAGTTAACATAAATTTACAATATAAAATTATATAATGGAATTGAATAGATAATGAAAATGCATAAACTAGTAATAATCAATGAAATCATTGAGTTAAAACAATGTCTAATTATTTAGAAATACTATAATTTTTTTTCAAAATTATATTGTTTTCATTATGATAATTATTTTTCATAATATGTTTATTTCATATTCAAAGGATGGAAATTTATGTAACCGTGTTAATAATAAACATGATAGATAATGAAATGATTTACCTGAAGTGAAACCAAATTAAATGAGATATGAGATATAAATTATTGTTATTATCATCAACTATCTATCATGATATTGAATTTAAACCATCAACGTGGATGAGTTTCTAGAAACAGTAAATAATATAGAATTTCAGTTTTATGAGTGTTATGTTGATGAATGCGACATAGAAATGATTATTTGGATTCATATATGTCGATAATGTAAGGATAAGTACTCAGGAATATTTCATAAATGAATGGAAAAATGATTTATGTATGAAAATAAATGGCATAATAGATGTAATTATTCAAATTAAAAAAGAGAATGATGGATGAAAATTCAGTACATCTTAAGTCAATTTTCCAGATCAATGTCTTATATTAATGGAATGTGTGAATTATCCATGTATATTACCTCATCCAATGGATTACTCGAAAACAAAATACTGGATTATGGAATTTGAATAACAAATTGGATCATGATTATTATGGAACACATGTCCTTTATTACATACTGGTGCATATCATGATAGTTGTTTTGTAAAAATTGTCCTTATGAAAATATTATTATTTTTCCTATTGGTGAATCTTATGTTCTTTGTGGTGTTGATTAGATAACTCTGTATAGTTCCCTTGTGAATTAATAGAATTGAGAAGTCAATCTTGATATTATAATATACCCTATGATCATTTATCATTATGAGGACATAAATGTACTTGAAACAAAAATTACATCCATTGAGTGGGTCTTGAGTTTTATTCAAAGGATGTATTTATCATAGAATAATGTGGAGAAACTCAAAAACAATTAGATTACTATAATACAATAGTTGTTTTATGTATTTCAAAAAGTGTTTCCTAGTCTAAATAAAATTTATGCAGATGAGTTTTGAATCTAAATCATAACAGGTGAAACAAAAAATTTCATAGAATCTATATAGAATGGAAATAATTTAGCTATATAAATTGAATAAAGAACTCTTAGGGAATATTGATAAGGGATTAATTAATCTAAGATCATCACTATAGGTTTTTTTATTAGTTTTTTTGATATTAATGATTGATTAATACAACTCCACATTGAAAAATTATAAATAATAGGATCACAATCCATAAAATTATCGTCTACCACATTGTAGTGATTTTTTAGATAAACTATGAGGAGATAAATACATCTCATCAATTCAACGTGAACATGGATACTATCAATTGAAGTTAAACATAAAGACACACATAATATGTAATTATATACATGAATTGTAAATAATGAATTTATAATAGTGCAATTTGGTCTTACAAATCACGTTGTTATCATCATGGATTTAATGAATATTTTATTTAGTGATTACCTTAATTCTTTTTTTATGTTCTATATTAATGATATTCACATATATTGCAATAAAATCAAGATAATGGGGATCTCTAAGGACCCTATGGATGAATAATTTGAATTCATATTTTAATTTTTTTAATTTTTTTTCTACATAATGATTCATTATGGGTCATAAAATCTCTGGTAATAGTATATCAGTGCATCCATCAAAGATGTATTTTATTGAAAATTTTCATAGACCAATCATGGTGATTTAGATATTTAGTTTTATTTGGTTGTAAGTGTATTAAAAAAATTATGAATAAATTATCTTGGTTATATAATAAACAGAACAAGTTCAGTTATAAGAGTGTTAGGTCCCTATTGAAATATGAATTGTAGTGTCCCTACCCAGGTGCCACACAATGGTGCCCCAAGACCGTTGGTTACATGACCACATACTTTCCACCCCATACACTATAGGTTGTAGACTAGAACTAATGGTATAATGTCAATCACTGGTAAACTGTACCTTCTTTATTACATTAACACATCAATGGAATAAAAAAACCAAATGAAATACAATAACATCAATAATACCTATATCACAAGGTAATTAAAACTAGGAATACAATATAAAAACAGAATAATGGATATTCAGTTACAAGTACATTTAATGTGTTAAATTTCAAATGAAAAACATAATAATGAAAATTCTAACTTCATAGAAGGTCTCAAACAAAATTTGGTTCCCTCATCCTACTCCTTCCCAAATAATACATCTAATGTCGGTAAAATTTCATATCTATTCCTATAACAATGAAATCTATTCTGATATAGATCACTTTATCCTAGTAGGGTGTGATTAAAACTTATTTGGAAACCCTTAATTGTTTCTAAAAAATTATCCAATCAATAGTGTAAGGATATGTATAATGAATTAAAAAATTATTTATAATTTTTCATATATTCAACTAGTCTTTATTTAACAACATAACCCTCATCTTGATAAGGAAATAAATGCTATTAATAGATTCTTCATCGAATTATGTATTCTAAATCATGTCAAAAAATCAAGTCAAAATTCATTATAACAAAATTTCTACCATTAAACATTACATTTCAATTTATAAAAAGGATAATTGGAACAATGGTTAAATGCATAAATTTTGGATCTAAGATTTCATTCCTAGTATAACTGGGCGATTTTGATGCATAAGAATTTTTTCCATAGTCATTAATCAGTTTACTACTATGGTCTTTCGACATATCAATCATTATACCACACATGAATATCAATTTCTCAATATAGGATATTGACACATCATGTAATGTCAACCATAAGAATGTCATTTTATCTGTTTGGGATTTGGATAGATCATTCTATTTCCCACAGAAAAATATGATGACAAAAACATGTATTACAATTAAATGTATATTTACTCTAGTGAGGTTAATCTACAACATCTTTCTCAACATATTTCATGATCACAAAATCTATTATTTAAATAAAAGAATTTGGTAACTCATCTCAATCATTTCTATATTCAAAAATATTTGCAATAACTAATAGAATATATAATTACTCTAATTACAAAAATTCATATTAAAAATATTAAATTATTTAATTCAAAAATTATTTCAACATATTAACCCATTTAATTATTTTTCTAATTAATTGGTCACATAAATTTAATTACATAACTCTATAATAAATTATTGTATTCATGACTCCTATATCCCAAAATTTTTTCAAAAATAATTAACCAATTTAAAATCATAATATCTCTTAAATAATTCTATAATTAATTATTTATATCCCAATCACAGTGACCCATAATTAATTAACCAATTAATTAATCAATTTCATAATTCTATAATTATGTAATTTACTAAAATATATATTTCATTATGGTAAACAAAATTTATAATCCAAAATAAAAATTCAATAATTACACTCAACAAATTCAAGTCCAGAATTTTGGGTTTTAATAATATATCACCGACTATAAGATTTATGACAGACACTCCCAAATATAAATCTATAATTTGATCAGAACAACGATGTAGAATGTGATATGGATCTGAAACCCTAAATCTAAACTGATCAATCAAGAACCAAAAAATTTAGATATAAATTCAAAAATATATGATCTTGTTCTAAGAAGACATAGGATAACATACTTCTAAAATATGATTTGAAAATAATGGAGAATAAGGAAACCACATGGGATTACTCATCTTAACATGTTGGCTGTAGATCATAAATCGTCCCTTAGATTCACCAAGATT
The DNA here is from genome assembly GCA_963277665.1 of Viscum album. Taxonomy (NCBI): domain Eukaryota; kingdom Viridiplantae; phylum Streptophyta; class Magnoliopsida; order Santalales; family Viscaceae; genus Viscum; species Viscum album. The sequence continues at coordinate 1,401,563,439 of OY728164.1, read as the reverse complement.
GGAAGTCACGAGACTTTAAAAATAACAAAGGAGCCTCAAGAAATGAGAGGAATATATTATTTATGAGTTGGGGTCAATTAGGGGTCAAATTCAAAGTTTAAATATTTTTAAAACTAATTTTTCGGTTTATTAAAACAGTGTGCATGATTTACTAAGCATGGGTGCATAGTTATCCAAACCAGACACCTTAATTGATTTCCTCTTCTTGGGGGGGGGGGTGCATGTTTTCTCAAAAATAGAGTCACTAATTGATAAAATATTATCCAAACATGTAATTCCCCTTTGTGTGAGGTTACATGGTTTATTGGATCAAGGGGAACTATTTGGGAAAACCATACTCCAATTATGTATATGCACTAATCCTTCGAAAATTCACAATTTTCAACCAAATTAAACCTTGGGTTATTCCATAATTAATATTAATAATCACATTTTAAAATATTACCTATAAATGAGGTAGGGGCTCTCTACAAATGGTTGAGATTTTACAATCTCCCTAACATCTAACATCTCATCCATGAAATGTACTACCAAGACTCTAAGATTCTATGTAACAAATATCAGTTAATGTTCCTTCATATCCATTTATCTATCCCATGTATCCTCCTTCACATGAAAATGTTTCCACAATAAATGATTTATGGCCATTTTCTTCCCCCAACACTTTATAGCTATGATCAGATAAACGTTTTAAATGATCATCGAAGGACACACCTATATCAACATCAACATCATAAACAACAATCACATGAGAAGGATTTGGGTGATACTATTGATGTTTTTTCACATGGAAATTAACATGAAAATAATTGATCTATATATATGATCCAATGGGTATTCCATAGACCCAATTATATGCACAACCAAAAATTATCTAACTAACTTGGGCGTCAGCTTTCCCTAGATTCATATCCAGTGGTGATGCAATCTAGAAACACCTGAAGGAATACATGATCACAATCTATGTACTATTGGGGCTATCAATGTCTATCATCCAAAAAATTATTTCTACTCTGATCAAATTCCATTTTTTTTAATCATTTTTACCTACTCTGATGTCTTTTTCATGACAGTCAGTCCTAACAACTCTAACTCACTCGCCTCTGTATAGTATATAGGTGATCTTCATAGCCTACCATAAAGAGTATCTAAAGGTTAATTATATATATTTACCTAATAAATGTTGTTATATATGAATTTCAATAAATCAATATTCTTCTTCCAAGACCCATATAATAATAGAATACATGCTCGTAGCTTATTCTCGAGCACAAGTATAGTACGATCTAACAATATAGCAACATGTGGGTAGAACGATGTACTCAATAAAACCAATATACTTATTTCATTCTGTAAATGTTTCTAGAAGGATGATATAAGAATGAGTAATTATATAAAATAATTTTCCATGGGAACCCATGAAGATGGACTATCCCCTGAATATACAAGTCTTTCAAATAATCCAAGGATAACATATCATGTAATGATATGAAATGCACTATATTTGTTAAATTGTCCACAGTCCTCCAAATAGAGTCATTATTAAGAGGCACCCTAGGAGACCAACCATAAATTCTATAGTAACATCATCTGACATTAATTTGAGAATGGTAAATTATTTTATTAAACAACCATGTTGTTTCCACCCATTCTTCACCTATTGTAAAGTGTGTAACAATTTCATTAACCCTGCAATATCTTTTTTCATGCTAGGAAACCAAAACTGTCATAATTGGTAATGGTAGATTATGAAGACACATGGACGTGCCTCCCACATCAAGGAATGAAACTGATGAATCAATTACTCTTATATACTCATAGTAAAATCAATATGATTTTTGACAGAGATTATCTCATCCTCATCTATGGTCCAATATGAATGTGACTCCCAACATTCATGTCTTTCCTTCAATGAAAAAAACTCTATATCCTCATTATATTTGTCTCTAATCTAACTCAAAAGTGTAGAATCTATGTTAGATAATATTAGATTCATCTTCTATTGAGTTTCATAGACCATAACATGAATCTAATCTTAAAATGTCATTATATTATACTCAGTAGTAGACTCTTGAACTACATGAGACTAAGTTTTCCTTCTTAAAGTTTTAGAAACACTATTATCCTTACCAAGATTATATGATAACTAAAAATAAAATAAATTCATATAATAAACCCACCACCACTACTAGTGATTCAAATTTCACAGTGAAATTATATTCTTGGTGCTCATTTGATTAGTATACACCATAAACATATCACCCAATAGGTAAAATCTTCAACACATCAAATCATAAACCATAAAATCAAATTGTAAGTTGTTCATAGGGTAGTTCCATTTATATGGATTCAACTGATGAGACCCATACACTACAACCTAATATCCCTACATCAATACTACATAAATTTTAAATACATTAATTTTTATCAACGATAGTATAATCCACATGTCTTAGGTAGGATCTAGAGTAATGTCGTAGTAAAACAATTCTTCATATTCAAGAAATAATTATCATTTCACTCTATCCATTGAAATTTATTCCCATTCATGAGGAATCCAGAAAGTGTTGTTTTTTGGAATGGAAATGTCTTGGATTAACCTCTAATAATATCCCACTAACCCAAAATACAATGGATATCTTAAACATTTTTGGGATTCTCCCATGAAGACACTTCCTACCCATTATCTTGGTCTTCTGAAGCCACTTCCTCATAAATGATATGACATATGAAGTGTACTTGATGAATCAGAAAATGAAAATAAAATATCATGGAATATATCTAATTCTATCATAGTGTACTGAAGATGATATCTTGTTGTGGATCATGATCATCATGAGTCGTGTAGTACACGAAGATTTCATCCATGAACACAACTTCAAACTGATCATGGAATGGATGAATGATTATATTCATCATTTCCATAAACATTAATAGTGAATTTTTTAATAGAAACATCATTAAATTGAACCAATATAGGGCATAAATTTTGGGTAAATAATTACTCAATACATCCGAAGGAATAAATCTCAATGGATGATACCGTATTCTAGATTCAATAATTGATAAGTCACTTGATCCAATCAACTGGTCAAAAAAATAATTGACATGTGATATAGGATATTAGTTCTTAACAGTCATCCAGATCAATAATTGGTAATCAAAAGAAGCAGATAGTGTCATCATAATTCAATAAAAAAATCACTCGATAACCTGAAGCTACTTTTCTGGATGGATAAAACACATATCCATACTCTATTTCAACTAATTCATGAGCTCATGAATCTCTATTGGATCTATTATATATGGTGGAATATGAACTGGATCATCCATAAGAATTATCTCAATTGTAAATTCTTCATATAGCTCAGGTGGAAGCCATGATATTTCTTCTGGAATCACATTCATAAATCTGACCACTACCGATGGAGAGGCAATCTGTTTGACAAATCCATAATCTAGAAACAAACTAGAAACCTTGGTGGTTATCTCCCTTATATTCTAATGAAATGGACCCACATAAAATTATTTTATATTTCATTTTCCTTGGTTTTCATAATTGTCTCTCTGAGGATGTGTAAGAGTCAGTCAACTATTATAACAATCAATCTGAGACCAATTTTCTAATAACCCTATAAAATCAAAAATTATGTGGAATTCAGACATGTCTAGAATATAAAGATCCCAAATAATGTTATATTCCCTATCTATGAGAGAAAACCCTTATCACATATTGATGTTCCTCAACTATACAATCAATAGTGTATCAATCATCATAAGCCTATATATGAACTCCACCACCAAGCTCAACATATTCATTTGTTTTTTAGAAATAAAGGAATTATAGCAACCAATATCAAATATGTAACTAGATATTGGAGAAGCTACAAAAATAATAACTCTTACAATTGATTTTCCAGACTCACTATCGTTACGTTAAGGATGAATGGAATTAAACACTCTAACACCTCTCCATTATGATGAACCCAAAGACCCCTATGATTCACCATTTTTTTTATATATGATAACATTCATAGATTCACCTCATCCACTACCCCTTTGACCTTAGACAAGTAAACTATAACTAGAAAATATATGTGGTGAAGAATATCCCATTACAGCACTATGGATATATATGGATCCATAATCACTACACATAAATCATAGGTTCCTAATGCACATCATTATATTCCCCATCTAGTAGTGTGATCAAAACTCTATAGCTGGTCTGGAATTGTGTCTACAATTGTGTCCTGACTGTCTCTGGTTGAAAAATAGCATGAGAAGGTTATGTTTAACTCACCCATCTCTGTATCCACTTTTCTTGCTGTCCCCATTGAAGTAAATTCTCAAATTGATGCTTCCCTACAATAGAATACAAACATCCAAATCATCCATTTGTAACAATCCATCATTCACTAGCACCCTCTTCTAGGTTCTCCTCAGATATGATAGCCTGATCCATCACCAAAACAAACACATTTAATAAGAAGAGTTTTACCTTGTACTAAATCTCACATTTATGATTGACCTAGAAATTACTCTTCATAGCTATTTAATCCACATAAAATTATATAGATAATCACTACAAGTATTTATTGTATCCGAAAAATTCCATAATAGGCATACACTCCCGATCCGACCTCATGATCTCATCTTCCTTCTCCTGAATCAGTTCTCTATATAGAATTTATACAATAAAATATCCTTGAAGTCCTTCTAATATATATTCTCCCTTTTTCATAATGTGATATGATGAAGATGTAACATATAGTCATCCAATTTTAATATAATATCAATATGTGTCTCTAAGATGTCCGATATATAATGTATGTAATAAATCCATAACTCAGATGCATCAGGTTCGACCTCTACTGTAAAAGTCAGAGTGTGTTACATCTAGATCTCTATTTTCAAATGAAACATACATTTCAAATCCTTTTGGGTATCCTATGATGAATTTAATAAACTGAGAAATGATCACATAGAACTCATCTGTGACTTTCTAACATGCCAATACTGGTGACTCCGGATCCACTATTTGATGAGCATCATCATCCATGTCCTCCTATCATCATCTGAACAAGATTCATCATGGAGGAATATCTCACAAATTCTGTAAACATGTCTAGGGAAACATAACACCACTCAATCACATTTATATAAGAGGAAAACATACTAAGGAAAAAATAGTCTTTTCACCAAACCTCACCTCACTGTCAAAACTGAGGCGCTATCGGTACACATAACCATTATATGCCTTGGTAATGGTAAATAAAGGATAATATCATTATCATTATTCAAGATTCCCATTATTATAAGAATATATTCCCATTTGAAATCATTTTACAACTTTTTATTTCATATTAGGAATCATTTCCAATTTCAAATACACAGGTAAGGAAAAAATGTTCATTTTCAATAACTTATCCAAACCCCATTTTCCTATTTGTGTATAAAATGATGCTTCCTACAAAATAAACATTAGTTCCAAGAATAATTTATTCATACTAATATATCATCTCATTTGGTTATACTTGTAATTTTTTGAGAATATCAACAACATATATCACATCACACAACATGTGTGTCACCAAAGGTGAAATAATATACAATTGTAACATTAATTATTATTTTGGTTTTACAACATACATTGGGTATATAATCCCATGAACTATATCATAACAATGAAATTACTCTCTCTAGTCTCTAGGATTCCTTTCTAAAATATTTTTATGTGAATAAAAATAAACAACTTTGATAACACTTTGAAACATCCCATCTTATGTGCCAAACAACAGTGCCCCGAGCCAGCCTGTCAAAAGAACTCATGTGTTCCCCCTTGTATGAAAAATACAGCCGACTACAAACAAGAGTCTATTATCATTATTGGGGTTACTATATCATATTCCTAAGAGGAACACGTTAGAGGAGTAATAAAAAATCACCAAATGAAATAATATAATTTGAATAATAATAGTTTCACAGGATGACTAGAATTGGGAATACAATATGAAAACTAAAAAGTAGATACTCCCTTCCAAGTGCGTTTCAACTATCAATTTTCAAAACCAAACATAAATATTGATACTGAAAACCCCCATAGAGGCTCGATAAAACTTCAAGTTCCCTTATTTAATCTATACCCTAAATAATCCATCTAATGCAGGTCTCATTCCCTTAACAAGACCAAAAACCATGAAATATATTTGTGTACTTTTCAGGCATCCTCAGTAGGGTGTGAGTAATACTTAGATGTCCAACAAAAATGTTTTATACAATATTATATAGTCAAATATTATTTTATTGTGAATAATTAATAAATATAATCAATACACTAAACAATTACCATTTATTAAATTACTTTATATTTAACTAGAGAACCCTCAGGTTCTTGGGGACACCCAAACTATAATTACCTACATTGACCCATGTCGGAGACTGAACCATATCAAAAAAGGAAGTTATAGTTTATTATAATACATGTTCTTCTATTATACAATTCTTTTCAAATTATAATATAGCTAATTGGGTCCATGATCCAGTGTAATCATTTTGGGTCTTGGTTCCCATGCCAAAGACCCCCAAGGGATTTTGAGGCAAAAGATTGTGTCCCACACCCATTAATCAATTTATAACTCTAAGATTTTGGTAAAAAAATCATTGTCCTAGACAAGAATATCGATTTATCATGATGGTATTTTGATGTAGTATTACATGCCCCACACACCAATATCAATTTATCATTTTGTGATTCTGACATAGAAGGATATGTCCCACACATTAATATCAAAATTATTACGTGTATCACAATTAGCCATTATAACATCAATCAATGTTAATTGGTATTATCTTTATCATCACATTTCTTGATAACAAAATATATAAATTAATTCAAAAATTTTTTACTCAACTTATTGAATTACATACTCACAAAAATTATTGTTAATTTATTAAATAATTAATTTTTCTCATTACACACATTAATTTTCACATCAATCAATTAATTAACTCGTTAATTAATTAATAACATTATTTCGTTCAATAAAATCATGAAAATATTGTCCGCTTCATTTTCAATAACTAATGAAATAATATATTATGAAATATTCAATCCCAATATCCCATTACTTTTTGAAACATTAACTTTTCAATTTAAAATCCCAATATCAAATTTTATATTTGATAAATAATTATTCAATTTAAAATCACCACATCACATAAGTAATTAAACAATTAATTATTCAATTTCATAATTCGTTAATTTAATTACATAACTAATTAATTAATTCAGATTAATAAAAGAAATTTCTAATCATAAATAGAAAATTCTATAATTACATACATGTAATTGAAATCAAGACTATATTATTTGATTATAGACAACCTACATCATGATTGATGACAAACACTCACCAACGAGAATCCCTGATTTGTGTGGAATAACAACACTGAATGAGATATATATCTATAACTGTAATTCAAGATCCAAAAATTAGGATTGAAAAAATGTTAGATCTAGATCCAAAAATCCATGATCTAGATCAAACAATAAATATGATAAATTATCAAAAAAATGTGGTATAGATAAGAGAGAAAAAGGAATTCATAGGGGATTAGATCCTCTATCTGGGTGGGGTAGAGATCTTCAATCCTCCCTTCAATTCACCAAGGACTGATGTAAGGATCCTAATGAAATCATCCAGTGGCCACCATATAATTTTAAAAATTTATAATTTTTTTGTTAGGTTTTATTATGGAATAAATTGTGGGTGTCAATAATTTTAAATGTAATTTTATTATTAATTAATATTATGTGCAAGTTCTACAGGGTAGGGGTGAATACCTTTTCAAAATGTTCACCTTGACCATGAACCAATTCTTTTGGGTTCACTATTTGACAAACCATGTACCAACTATGCAATTCCCCTCTACATGGGGTTGCTTGGATTCCTAGGTCATGGATTTTGATTTTTGAAAACAGTGCACCGATCATTCACATTCCCTTATTTGAAAATTCCATATTTTCACTAAAACACACCACGATGTAAAACCCAAATGAAAAAATACTCAACAAAAAAAAGAGTACCAACAAATGATCTCAATATTTGGTATTAAAGGTCATGGTTTTACATGATTGTGGAGAAAATATCAGGGATTTATTAGAAGGAATATTAATGTTCTTATACTCCCACTACCCTATAGTGGATACAGGGTTAGTATCTATATTTATTAATAGATGGAGGGGATGTAATGAATTCTTATACGTAATGATATATTTATAGATAATGCTATAAAAAATCGAAGGTTCCCAATAAATAGTTCTATACACATGAAATGTAGTTAGTAGTGGAAATAATTACATTAAATATATAGAGTGATTATAATTATTGTGAAAGGTGTGGAATATAAAATATATATAATCATTTAAAAATATATTCACCAATAATTATTTGAATATATTTCTAGAAGATGGCAGGAGTTTATTAAATATTATGTATACTTCATAAATTTCCACAATGGGAATGATAAAAACGTGGTTCCTACATTGATTAGAATGGTTCATGATCACTTATCTATAATGAGTATCAAAATAGATACAATATTTATAGATTTCTGAAGGATTTATAATGATATTTTAATGGAATGGTGTAAATAATATATTTATAAAATGAGTGTTTAACCATATATCCATGTAATTATTAATTATTTTGAGATGGTATATTTTGAGATGTATAATAATGTGAGAAATATTATAGAGTTCAACCTTGATTTTGATATAGTGATAATTCATTGAAATCATGTATATGACCATCCAATAATCTACATAATGAATGATATATTGGATTAATATTATAGCCCATTAGTCACTATTTTTCCTTTATCCATGAATATATATATAGAATAGCCATAGTATTTTTTTTGGGTGAACATGAAGGGAGATATTGTAGAGTTTATATATTGAATCCTAGTATCTCATAATGTTAAGGATGGGAGAAAACCGTATTAGTGTATGTTACAACCATTATCAATACTAGATTGAAAATTGTTAGACATCACCAAGGATTTTATCAACGGTCTCTTTAAAAAATAAAAATACCATAATGATACTTGGGTTATAGTAATTCACCATATGAAGTTTGAGAACATCATTTCTATTAGAGAATATTTTTTAACTTGATCATATTTCCATAATATATATTAATGGAGTTGTATGGCTGCATGGAGTAAAACATTCTATTATATTTGAGAAAGATTCATGGATAACCTCAATGTTAAGCTATATTCTTCAAAAAAATAACACAAATGTATTATTTAGTACATACTATATTCATCAAATAAAATTTCCATAAAATACTATAATTAAAACCCAAAAGGATATGTTGAGTTCTTATTAATTAAATTACATTAGAGGTTTTGTTCAACCCCCTCATCTACTCATGTTTTCTTAAAATAATATATTTCACTAGATAATTCTTATTTCTACTTATTATTCCAAATAATAAATATGTATTTTTAAATTCATACATGGTGTGATAATGTTAGAGGATGAATGAAATTGGGGAATGATCTTTCAATTGAAATTATAGAGATTTTCAGGGACATTCAACAACACATAAAGGTAGTATAGAGTCAACATAAGTATTATAATGAAAATATTTTATGATATAAGGAATTTAATGATGAAGGGAATTTATTACTATGTATTTATATCTTGAATAAGGTTTTGAGATTTTTATATTAGGGAAAGATGAGCCCAAATTATACTTTTCCCTTCAATATTCTTCATAAGGTAGAGATTAAAGAATATTGGTTGGCACTTCCACAGAACATCTCTGAAGTTCATGATGTGTTCTATGTACATATCAAAAAAATGTACATAAATTATCATTAAAAAATATTGGAAATAGAGTTTATACCAAAGGATCATATTATTTATATGAATATAAATTATTAAAAAAACTGAATAATATGAATAATGTGTTATGTAACAAAATAACAAATGTGGTTAATGTTCTTTAGGGGAATACAAAATTTTAAAAATCTACATGGGAAGATTTGGATGATATAAAACTATGGTAACCTAATATGTTTGAATCAGATTGATGTAATTTCATGGGAAAAAATTATTTTTAAGGGTTTTATAATGTAACATCACGAAATTATATATATATATTCTATTGAAATAAAAATGATTTATTGAAGAGATTATTTTATATCAAACCTCATGTCTAAATAATCAATGACATAGTATTCCATCATAAATAATCTCTTAAATTTGTAGAATTAATAATAATAAATTACAGAAAAATTATAATTGTTTTATATTATGAAAATTTATAATTTAATTTTTAATAAATTACTACCAAATTGTCACTAAAGTAATTTTATGTTTTGAGAATATGATTTCATAGAAAATTGTTTCATATTATATTGTGAATGAAAATTATAATTCACACCAAAAAAATTTATTGATTATATTTAATAAAAAGGATATAATTTTTTGAATTATCATATCAAAATTAATAGAATGTTAAATTATAGATTTATTTAAATAAATTAAATTTTCATTTAATTGTCTAAATACATCAATCATATAGAAAATTTTCCCTTAAATGGATGTATTAACAATGAAAAACAATATTTTATATGAATATTCAGATTTAATAACTTCCTATTTATTATCCTCATGTAAATAAATTTCATTATGATCCACACGAAGCTTAATTTTGAAATAAAAACATTTTTACAATGAAAAATTAATATTTATGAAAATTTAAATTGGATAAAATAATTTAATTTAGTTAAATTTCATAAATTAAATACGATAAAATAAATTAAATCTTTCTTATAATAATTTTTAAATTTAGTAATGGTAAAAAATTAATTTTTAGTAATATTTTGTAGTTAAAACTAAAGGTATTTGTTATCAAAATTAATGTTAATATGAGTTTATATTGGAGGATATGAAAATATAAAAAGGTAATTATAACACATAAACATTTATAAATCAACTTTTGGGGACATATGTTGGCACAATTGTATCCATATTTTGAATAAATAATCATTTGTATGAATTTTAAACTAAAAAAATGTTATAATATTTCAAACATTTAAAAATTACAAGTGTTTCCTCTCCCCAAAATATAAAATGAAACACTCTCTCATATATCCCTCACACTTCATGAACCTTTTATATCTACCAATACTTCTACTAAAACCATCATAAAATCCAAAAACATGTTATATAAGTATTTTTTCATCATAATTCGTTACCTTTTTTGGATTAATGAATAATCCAATGGAAATTTATCAATGAAGAGGAATAAATCTTAACATATTACATTCAATTTTTCTTACCCATCAACCATTTCATAACATATTGTATCCATAATAAAATTTTTAATATATTATCAGCAATATACTGAGATTTTCTTATATTTATGGAAAAACAAGTATTCATCACATTGTCCCTAAAATGGTAAAAAATATTTCATTCGTAGTTACAAACATACTGCTACCTTCAGAAAATACACATTTCAATTTTTCATCCCCATAATTAATTATGGATTATTATGATTTATTTAATTTTTTATTTATATTTTATCCTTTTTTATTCTTATGAAAATATAATTTTTTATTATCCCTCTTATCCTTCCATGCTTTGGATGGTAATAATTAAAAAATTTAATGTTTATATGTGATATTTATGTTGTAATAATTATTCTATAAGGATAATTATTATTTAACATTCTTTCATTCCATCCATAAAAATGTCAAAACATCACTCATGAGAACATTCCACGTTCCACCCATAATAACTGATTCCATATATTTTTTATCACTCCATTGTATTAATGAATAATTAAGTGAATATGATGAATAAATATGATATTTATATCATGATTTATATTTAATGTATTATAAAACCCTAACAGTTGTGAATGTGTGGGAACCATTGAACTGAATCATTGATGGAAAACAATAGTCTTTTCACCAAAATGTTCATTTTAATGATCTACTTATTAATAAAAGGATATGGAAAATTATAAAAAAATCATACATAGTAACTTATCTGGGAATATGGGTAACTATTATATAAATAATAAAAATATATATTATTCCATATATTTTAATGTGTTAGAATGTATACTAGGCTTGTGTTAAGGGCTTTACAATGCAATATCACTTCATTTTAGGTCTACCTATGCTAATTTCTAATTGAGGAGATTTATATTTATCATACTATTTAATCTTGATATATTAGTTAATTCTTTGTATGTTTCAAAAAAATTATGTACCAATATGATTTTCCTCTCATTGGTATATGAAATAATCAAGAGAATGTTTCTAATGAAAAGAAATCCTTATATCCTCTTTGTATAACAAACATTTTATTCCATGACCATAATATTCAAAATTGATTTAAGAATTTTTTTACGAATAATTATTATGGATCAAAAATTATATTTTTTACTACAAATTTCATTATTTAAAATGATTTTAAATTTAATCATTCAATTTTTTTGTGAATAATCCTTTTTTTATTTTTACAAAAGTGCAAAATGAATGTAATTTATTAAATTATATGGAATGAAGGGATTTTTTCAACCACTATAACATAAATTTTATTTTAATATTCATTAGTTATTTTCAATGAAAAATAATTTCATAATCATTTAGAAAATTTTATTTAATATGCTACTAGAAAAAAAGTATATTATTTCAAAATTTCAAATAATTCATTGAAGGATCTTTTGATGGTATTTCCAAACTATGTAAAAATCTTTTATTCATTTTTATTATTCACTATGAATATTATATTGTTATATATTTCATTTTTATTCTCTAGATGTATTATTCAAATAATTATTTTGGATTGATTTTATGAAACACTTTTCATTCCAATTATTAACGGAATTATGGTTATACCATTATAATAACTATATATTTAAAAAACTGGTATTAGATGATTAGTTGATAAAATATTAAGCTGATATTTGTCCCATCAATTAAATATGATGTGATGATATGATGAATTTATTATAATATTATCAAACACATATATGTTTTCACTATGTTATGGGTTTGAATATAATTCAACATCCCACTAATTAATTGTGTAAAAATGGAAAAATCATGAGCAAACAATATTATGAGTGAAGATAATTTCATGTTAAAAATATGATGTGCATATACATTTTGATGTCTAATAAATTTTCCGTGGAACCATTTTTATGCCTATGAGTTTATTTATGGACCATGCTTCATGTCCATAACTTTATGTGAGGGTAAAATTTTATATCTTTCACATAATTAGATAAGTTTTTACTATTTAAAGAATTTTAGTTTGTTATAATCTAATTTCTTATCTTGATTCCTTTGTTTAAGAAATTATCTCTTTAATTAGGATTAAATATTTATAATTACATACATTTATAGTTGTTTTTATTTATTATAAGAACGATTTATTCAATGAATCATGTTTTCTAAATTTAATTGTTTGGATATGAATTTATTATGATATGATCATGTCCTAAAACCATTATAATCACATATCATCATTGATTGATATGTCCTTTTATTTCCCTTACCATGTTTAGAAGATCATACATTCATTTATTTTTATTCTCTAGGATTTGATGAATCGTTCAAAATATGATATTTTTAAAATGTTTTTTACATATTGAACATTGCTGTAGATGCTTTATATCTTTAATATACAAAATATTTATGATTCTATGTTTCTAAAAAGTCTAATCTTTTATAGTTTTAAAATGGATAATAAGGACAAATAAATAATATTATTATAATAAGAATTAATATTTATGTATGAAATATTGGGATCACCTCAATACCCAATTAAACATCACAATTCATGTCATATGTATGTAAAATGGAACTTGGTTAGATATTTGAATTTTGATATTGGGTCGATGTAGGGAGATGCGAGTGGGCCCAGAAAAAGTACTATATTTGAATTTGTATCCTATTTTTTATTTTGGAATAGATTTATATAATATGACCATGTGATATCATATCTATACTTTCATGACTAATGTCACATGTACAGTAGCTCATTTTTTTATATTATAATGGATTTTATTTTCTTTTCATAGAAAATAACTACAATGGATACTTTTTTTAATGTTATGATGTAGTGTTTATTTATATATATTTCATTTAAAATTTATAATGGTTATCTATTTCACTAAGGGAAATATATCCCCCTCATATATATTAACCCTTTCCTCTATTAATTATCATATGTAAAACTAGGTATTTCACCTAAGGTGTATGGAACCCATTTTACTGATAATAAATATGAACCATATTGAGGATGATACATGTTGGTTGGCCCAATTATGAATGTGATTTAGATTGGGTTTTACTTTATTGTATCGAGGAACCAAATTTTTTTGGATGAGGTAGATTATTTTTGAGATATGTGACTCATGTGTAGTAGTTTTTGGTGATTATTGGGTTTTAAATGTGAATGTATCAATAAGTTGAGGGTTTAAATAAAATCATGGTACAAAGAAACACAGTAAAACCTAATGTGTTACCCTCCTGTTATATCAGTGGTGTTCAACATATATGTTATGGTAATGCAGAGCGTAGTGATGTGATAATGAATTATGTGATGATATTGGCTATGAATATAATGAATCATATTATTTTTTGGTTTCATATAAGATTTAGGGATTCATTTTTATAAGTGGATGTTACGAGTTCATTGGGCATCTAATCTAGAGTAATATCACTAAAATGGTGTTGAAATATATAATTTGATTTAATGATCTAACATTGGTTGTGGCCTAATGATATAAATTGGGTGTTGATAAAGTGGTTGGAATGTGTCTTTTTTAGGAAAATAGTTCATATGGATTTTGAAGGGACTTATTGTGAATAGTTTTGTAATGTATGGGGGTTTTTTATTTAACTAATCATTAAAATTATGATTTATGCCTGGGGGTATTGCAATTACTGTTTTTAATTAAAATAAAAAATTTATAAGTTTGATACATGGGTTATAGATCAATTTTCAAACTAAATTAGGAATGAGCCTGAAAATGAATTCTAATTGTTATATAGAGAGTTAGGAATAATTTTAATTTTTTATTATGATTGATAACCCAAATAATGTCTAATTTTTTAATGAACCTTGGAATTAAATATTATAATTTTCAAAGGGAATATTTATTTTGAAAATCTAGTGACTATGTGGGGTGATAATTTAAATATTTATTATAATTAGATAATTCCAAATATCTCTAGGAGATATTTTTACACAAGTATTTTGGATTATTGATTTTTTTGAGGAAGTTGAGTAGGATTGGGGTGTACATTTTTAACTTAATATGTAATATAAATGCATCGCGAACAATCTGAAGAGATACATTGTAACTTGTATCTAGTTAATGGGACTAGAGCCCCTGTATATGACACTAACCAAGTGTTTTATTTATAATATCTATTGGGTAGGACCCTAGAATCCTAGCCCTTATTGTACAATATATCCAATGGTGTTCTATGTTTTTTATTCAGGTAGGGGATGACCTTTATTTACAATGAATCCCCCTCATTATAGATTTGTATGCGATTTAAAAGGAGGATATTTTTCTGCACTCTCTCCCATTGTTTCATCCTTATTAAACCTAATTGCATCCCCATTTTTATTGATTTAATTAGTAATGACCTGGAATTTCCATGTGATTTTTTTTAATTTATTGAGCAATTTACGAGTCCGTGAAAATTGACAGCGTGTGATTTCGATGCCTGGAGTGCCCGAAATAAATTATTCAACATTTTTTCAAGTACGTTTAGTAAACGTGTGACCGAGTTTTTCTATATTTTGTACTTGTGATCCAAATTGAAATCTGAGAGCACCGTTGAACTTGCAGCACTGATATTTACTTAAAGGACTCTCACCTCTAAGGTAGTTGGTCGAGAGTGAAGGATATTTTTTGTGTTTTTCTGGAAATAATAAAATAAAATAAATCCCAAGTTTTGTATTATTTTGACGTAACAACACCATGTAAAATTTTGTAGTGGGGACCACCAAACCATAACCTCACATTAGAGGTTATGGTGGTGGGGTCCACCCGCGCCTAACCTCCCATGAGGGTATAGGTTAGTGGGGACCACCCGAGGCCTAAACCTTTGAACACACCTCTTAATGAGGGAGAAACTTCTCAACTCCCTCAGTAATGTGGAGGAGTCTCTTGAGTATCCTATATAGTAAATTATGCCAATGCACCACATTAATTGTGCCAACATAATTAATTTAGTTAATTTGAAATTGTGCCAACATTTAAATTTGGGGAAAGAATTTTTATTTTTTTGGAGGGTTTTTATTTTGAGAACATTAGGTGTCCCTAGAGAGAGAGATCTCTGTGGGGGAAATCTCTCAAATGAAGAATGTGTTCATCCAAGAAGAATGCTCCACCAACAAAGAATGCTCCTCCAATAAAGAACGTCGACCTCGAATTTGAGCTTCTTTCTCAGGACTTATTCCGATATGGGACATCTTCCCTTCTCACGCCAACGTCAACGAACAATCCGACGTAGTGGTTTAATTTTTGTGTGATTATATTCCCATGTTATTCCCTTTTTAAAAACAAAGAACATGGATGATTTCTTTTGTGGGATGGGAACGTTCATTGTGGGAGGGTTTGGCATTCTTTATTTTAGATTATGTGGAGCTGTTTGCAACCACCCTAACGCGGATGGTATGTGCCAAAAAAACATAGCCCAATACCTCCGAAAATAATGTGATGATTTGTTGTGTTGAATGCAACAAAGGAATTAGTGCATAAAAAGCGTCCCGTGGCCACCGCCGCCTCACGAACTCTATTCCTCATGGCTCTGCCGGTAGCATCTCCGTCGTCTGTCGCTGCGGCTGCTGCCGTCTGCTGAGCCGCCGTAGCCAGACCACCATTCCGTGGCTAGACCACCACCCCGTGGCCGGTCCTATAATGACCTATAATTTACATACATTTTTAATACTTCAAAATTTATGTACACTTATTACAACATATAACAAAACCATGAATGGACTGTATAGGTATAGTGCCTTTGGAAAATGGGAAACATAATCGACTGGTTCATATAGCATCTACATTGTCTCCCATTTATTTCATCATATCTAGAGTCCCCTTTGGCATATACTACTTAATAACCTTCTTCTTGGCCAGGGGAAAGAAAACATACAAAAAGGTGAGCACAAATGCTCAGAAAGGTTAAAAAAAAGAAAAACCAATCATATCATATTCATAAGAACAAAACATTTTTGAAATCTTAACATGCAAAAGAAATCATAATTTCATAACATGGGATAAATCATAGTAGTGAAATGTAATCCCAATAATCATAAATTAAAACATGAAACTGTGTTTCATACACACACAATCATAGAGAATCATTTCTTATTATTCAAGACTCATTGCCAAGACAATCTTAGCAGAAAACGTCCATTTCTGAACCGAGTTCACTCCTCATTTCAGTCATGTTTCACTGAACCGGTTTAACCTGCCGTTCTAGCCATGTCTATCACTTGAGATATAAATCATTACCCAATGCATTGGAGGGAGATATGGGTCCTACTCATCTCATAATGATACCATTCTTGTGCGTTCCACAAAATTATAAATCATACATCATTGCATAACCCATGTAATAAAAATTGGATTATTAAAACTCATGAAATCATAATAAAATAAATGTAAGATAAAGGAATTCATACAAATAATTCCATCACAACATAATCAAATCAATTCAATAATAGGGATAGAAACAGAACCCTATATTATCTTAGATGGAAAATAATTTTGATAAAACACTTGAACTCCATTCTTGAGTAAAATATCATTTCTACTTCAAATTTTTTTTCCTTTCTTAACATGTCATTCAATTTTAATCTAAAATATACGGATTAAAAATAAACTTGAAAACTTGTAAAATAATATTAATGGAAATAATTTTCTAAAATTCCATTCAGGCCGTATAAGTTAAAAAACATTCTCCTCGTACTTTGGCCAGAAAAGTCAAAAAGTACCTCGTATGAAAAACGACAAAAGATTCCTTTCATATCTTTTACTAAAAACTAACAGAAGGGTAAAAATGTATTTAATTAATTTTATTAGGATAGAAATAATATTACATATTTAGGAAACATTGATGTGGATTATAAATATTCCCCAGTAAATTCTGAAGTATAAACAATCTCGGATAAAAATTTAGATTGTGAGATTTTCCCTTACCTTAGGTCCGATTTTCTTCGTAAGTGTCTGAAACTCATGTATAATGATTTAAATAATGTCATCGACTTATTAAATAATCATACTCATTTTTATGATATCATATGTGGCCATATTCATAGCTTCTTATTAGTAATATTTCATTTCTACTTGTTATTCAGGTGTTTATTTCTTTTTTTTCTTATGCGTGTTTTGTCGAATAAATTCATATTATTCTTTTTAGGTTATAAATACCTCATTTACAGAATAGTATTAGTGTAATAAATATCATATTTATTCACTCAATTCATTTATATAATCATTATGCAATGATGATCATGTAGAACGAGTCGCGTCACATCGTGGAGACGATATTCCCTACGTATGCACGAACGATGATATAATTCCCATGATCGTGGAATTTCATTTCAGTGTATGTATACTATTTAAGAATAAATATCACATTACAAAAATCATATATAGTTATCCTTTACACCATTATACCCATCCATGTATGGTTGTGGTGGAAAATAGATTACACCACGGCGTGGAGACGGTATTCTGTACGTACGCACGTGCGGTGATTTCATTTTCCGTAGGATGGATAGATGGTGAAATAGGGTTGTTTCATACATATAATAACATATCAGTATATGAGTGATAATGATTTTATTACTTCATATTGAAACAACTAAAGAAGAAGAAGTAGAAAAAGAAATAAAGTTGAAAGAATTGGTAACAGACATTACCTCTTCTTTGAAATGCCTCTTTGAGTCCTCCTTTTAGGGCACTAAAATTGGTCTTTGATGAATACCAAGACCTCTAGGATGTTTCTATGGGAGTGGAGAAGATAACTTGGCAAGGGTTGTCCGAGCATGAATGCTCAATGTGGTGTCAGGAAGAGAGGGTGGAGGTGCCCTTTTATAAGGGAGGAGAGGGGCACCTTAGGAAAAAATAGAAATATTATTTTATTATAAAGTAATATTCGGTTTTTAATATCTAAAAATTGATTTATTTCTAAGATAATGTGGGTATGGGTCTAAATCCGCTCATAAAATATAATATAGACAAGTTTAGGTTTCAATTTTAACCCTATCATTTAGATTTAACATTAAGTTAGATAATTTAACATTTACCGTGTCTTCTTGTTTTCATACACTATATGGTTAATAAAAAAACTATAACATGCCAAACGAACCCCAAGTTGTTTAGTATTAATATATATAACCTTATATATGTCATTTGTCTGGTCCTTAAATTTTTAGGAATAAAATAACAATTAATAATATAATATTTGTTATAAAAACTATTTTATGTCAATTTTGACACTATTTGGAAACTTATTTTTATTAAAAATAATAACAAAAATATTAGTTCGAAAAAAGTTAATTAAATCAATAATAACATGTCATATTCATATAGAAAATTATTGGAATCAATAAAAAGTCTCAAATTACATTTATTTGTGTATTTAAAACATCAATTATGTCAATATTTCATTAATAATATAATTACTACATCATTATTGTGTCTTGAATAAATTAAATTATTTAAAGTCTTAAAATTAAAAATAAAATACCATTATGTAGGAAATAGTTTTATCTTTATATTTAATATTTATAATCTATTTTATCTTATGTATAACCCTATATTACAAATGATTTACTTATTAAACATTGATTTTAACTATTTGAACCCTTCTTTACATAGATTAATATTAAATGTCTTAATCTAATCCAAGTGAGACTAAATGGTCATATTTTATTACTAAAGTTAATTTTGGTCTAAATACACTTATCCAATAGAATTAGGACATGTTTTAGTGTAATAATAATATCGTTTTTACCCTTAATTACCGTATTTACTTTTAACCGTGGTAAAAAAAATAAAAAGATACTATTCACCAAAAATTATTTTCTTCTCATTGAACCACATTTTAGCCCTTGATATTAACAGTGCCTCTCAGAGTTTCGAAATTCCACTCACATAAGCGGTAAAATTATGTTTTATGTGAATTTGGAAATTCTCCTAGAAGGTGGGTAAAAGGCCATAAAAAGTTCAATAATATTTTTATATATATAAAATTATTATAAAATGACTCAAATAAAATACTTTAAACTTATAAAGGTATTATGTATCAATTTTTACATCAAATAAATTTAAATAAAATAAATAATTATTTAAATAAAATGTCGGTTTTTAAAAAGTAACCATGTGTTTTCACTATTCATAAAAAATTGAATGTTTTTAGAAAAAAAAAATTCACCCTAGACTAATTTCGATATTCGAAATCCAAAAATTTCATCCATTTTGAAAAATAAAATTTAAACAATTTCAAAAAGTGGGTATTACTATTAATAACGGTTAGTTTTAATAATATTTTAAAAGCATAATGTTATTTAGTGAAACTCGGTATTGCGTACAATGCAAGCTATCGAGGAAGGTCGTGATTGCATGTAAAGAAAGCCAATATAGTGTCGTGTGTACTTAAAGATTCCTTTGATTATTTATATAACATGAAAACAAAATATTTCTCATAAATGTCCCGGGTGTTACATTCTACCCCCCTAAAAATGAATTTCTCCCTCGAAATTCGTCACTTTGTAACAAACGGATAAGGATACCTCTCCCTCCTCATATCCTGAAGCTCCCATGTAGATTCTTCTAATTGTTGGTTCCTCCATAGAACATTCACCAAGCTAGTGGTCTTGTTCCGGAAGAATTTTTTGCTACGATCCAGAATCTCTATCGGCTGTTTTTCATAAGAAAGATCTTGCTCTGGCGGTACAACTTCTGAGCTGAGTACATGTGAAGGATCAGGTATGTACATTCTTAGGAGAGATACATGGAACACATCATGAACTTGAGAGTGATTCGGTGTAAGTGCCAATTGGTAGTCAACCTTCCCAACACGATCCAATATTTTGAAAGGACAGATATACCTAGGGCTCATCTTTCTCTTCTTTCTAAATCTCATTACTCTCTTCCAAGGAGATATTTGTAAGAACAATTTATCACCCACTTCAAACTCTAGGTCTTTTCTTCAGTTGTCAGCATAACTTTTTTTCGATTCTGAGCTGCTCTTATGTGATGTTGAATATATTAGATCTTTTTTGTCATCTCATCAACAAGATCAGGTCCTAGTAGCTTTTTTTCCCCAACTTTATCCGAGAAAGTTAGAGTCCTGAATTTCATTCCATAGAGAGCATCATAAGGAGCCATCTGAATACTGGAGTGAAAGCTATTATTATAAGAAAATTCCACCAAAGGCAGGTGTTGATCCCGACCACCTTTGAAATCTATAGAGCAATCTCTCAATATATCTTCTAGAGTTTGAATTGTCCTCTCAGACTGACCGTTTGTCAGAGGATGATAAGTTGTGGTGAAACTCATCTCTGTATCTAGAGTTTGCTGAAGACTTCGCAAGAACCTTGAGTTTAACCTTTGATCCCGAACAGATATAATGGAAAGTGGTACTCCATGAAATCTTACCACTTCCTTTATATATATCCAGGCAAGCTGATCTAGAGAGAAATCCTCTCTAATAGCAATGATGTGTGCAGACTTTGTAAGACGATCAACGATGACCCAGATAGCATTATTGCCTTTGGATGTTTTAGGAAGTCCAGTGACAAAGTCCATAGTGATGTTATCCCATTTCTATTTGGGTATGGGTAATGGTTGTAACATCCCCTTAGACTTCTATCTCTCATCATTAACTTGCTGACAAACCAAGCATCGAGATACATATTCAACAACATCTCTTTTCATTCCATCCCACCAGAAGTACTCTTTTAGGTTCCTTTACATCTTCGTGCTTCTAGGATGAATAGAGAATTAAGAACTATGAGCCTCATCCAGAAGATCCATTAATTCTGTGAAGGGAGGAACACAAACCTGATTCCTGAACTTTATTATCCCATCACAATCAAGGTTGAATTCAGGATCATTTCTCACCTTCTTTTGTAACTCTACATCTTCTTTCTGTGCCTCTTTAATCTTCACATGTATAGATGTATGAACATTCATTTGATAAAGATACGATTTTTACACTTCCATTATAATTCCAAGATCCATCCTTTGTAAATCCATAAATATTGGATCTTTTTTTATCCTCATCATGGATAAACTGTCATGGTCATGTTGACTTAATGCATTTTCCACCTTGTTTGCTTTCCCAGGGTGGTAATGAATTGAGCAGTCATAATCCTTATCATCTCCAACCATCTTCTTTGGATCATATTCGGCTTCATTTATGTGAAAATATACTTTAAACTTTTATGATCAATATAAATATCACACCTTTCTCCATAAAGATAATGCCTCCAAATATTTAATGAAAATATTACCGCAACTAACTCCAAATCATGAGTTGGGTAATTTTGATCATGGATTTCCAACTTTCGTGAGGCATAAGCTATGACCATAACATTTTTCATAAGAACATACCCCAGCCCCTTCTTGGATGAATCACTATAGATCACAAACCTTTCTCTACTACAAGGTAGTGTGAGTACAGGTGCACTGGATAACCTTCTTTTCAACTCCTTGAAATTCTTTTCACATTCCTTCGTCCAAACAAACTTCACACCTTTTCAAGTAATCCTGGTGAGTGGATTAGATAATCTTGAAAAATCATTCACAAAATGTCGATAATATCTAGCCGAACCAAGAAAACATCGGATCTCAGCTACTTCTGTCGGTCTCGGCCATCTTTCGATAACCTCTGTTTTTACTGGATCTACAGATATCCCATCTTTTGAGATTATGTGACCCAAAAATTCAACTTTTCGAAGCCAAAATTCACACTTGGTAAATTGGTCATAATGCTTCTCCTTTCTCAGGGTCTTCAATATAATTCTCAATTTATCTTCATGTTTTTCCTTTATTTTTTAATATAAAAGAATATCTTCTATAAACAGTACCACAAACTGATCAAGATAGTCTCTAAAGACTCTATTCATCATACCCATGATGATAGCAGGGGCATTAGTAAGACCAAATGGAATCACAATAAATTCATAGTGTTCATACCTTGTACGAAAATCCATCTTTGGTATATCCTCCCTTTTGACCCTTATTTGATGATACCCTGAACAATGATCAGTCTTGGAAAAGTATTGATCTCCGCATAGTTGGTCAAATATGTCATCAATGCATGGGAGAGGATATTTGTTCTTGATATTGATCTTGTTATGTTCTCGATAATCAATGCAGAGTCTCATTGATCCATCTTTCTTCTTAAAAAATAGAATAGGAGCTCCATAAGGTGATGCACTAGGCGCATGAATCTTTTATCAGGATTCTCTTAGAGTTTCTTCTTCTATTCCTGCAACTCAATTGGGGCCATTCTTAAGGTGTCTTTGAAGTAGGCAAAGCACCCGGTACGAGTTCTACTGAAAACTCGACTTGACAATTTGGTGGAAGACACGGAAATTCCTCTGGAAAGACATTATAAAACTCCCGTAAAATGGTCATATTATTAATTGTGAGTTTCTCACCAACCGTTTGAGATAAATATCCTTCATTTAGTGGAATCAAGAACCATAAGATGAAAGAAATTTCCACTGAAAGGTAATGTTCTTCCTTACATCGATAGACGATCATAGATTGATCTGGAATATGAAATGTGACTTCCCTTCTTTGGAAATTGATATGAGATCCATATAAGGAAAGTCAATCCATGCCAAGAATAACATCAAATTCTACTATAGGAAGTATCAGAAGATTTCTAGGAAGTACATTCCCACAAACATCAATCGGAGAAGAATTTTAAACATTTGATTTGACTGTTGTGCCATTAGAGGCTGTCACAGCTAACTCAACATCTAATTGTTGAGGTAATATGATGATACCCTTAGAAAATTCTTCATAAATAAAAGAGTATGTGGATCCAGAATCAAATAAAACATTTTCTACTTTAGAGTGGATGGTATGTGTACCTTTCACCACATCATTATCGTACTCCACATCGCTGATAGAAATTGCATGTGACTTTCCATTGTCTTTAGCCTTAAGAGATTGATGAATTCGATCATCATCAACAACCATTAGATTAGGGCATTGATTGGCATAATGCCCCATTTCCTTTCACTTGTATCATTGAAGTGTAGGAGGTTCACTCTGTGTATCCTTTTAATTGTTTGCATCACTAGACATCTTCTTCCCATCATTACGGCTTTAAAATGCCTAATGACCTTCCTTCCCACATTTGAAACATTTACTTTCCCCTTTGTGACAACTCCCTCCATGTTTCATTCCACACATTGAGAATAAGGGAAAAGACATCTTCATTTCAGTGTGCTCTTTAGATTTTCCTTTGAATTCCATTTTCCTCTTCTTATCAAACCCATATGACTGATGGGTTACTCCAATCTCCATCTCAACCTTGAGATCACATCGAATGATTTCCTCATAACTATTGAAGTCCCTTATGGTAAATTCCCTTAAAAGACTTGGTTTTAAGCCACTAAACAATCGATCGATCTTACTTTCAGGTTGGATAATAATTCTAGAAGCGTACCTTGCAAGTCTTGTAAAATTTTCATTGTCGGTACCAACAAATTCATCATCCTTTTTCTTTAGATCAAGAAACTCCTGCTCCATCATTGTTCGAAGAATACGAGGGAAGTGCTTGTTGAAAAATAAGTTCTTGAACTCGTCCCATTCCATGAACCCAATTTCACCCCTTTGCCTCGAATTCTTGATAAGATTCCACCATTTATCAGCTTCACCTTCCAAACGATAAACTGCTAAGATGTCTTTGTCATGTTCAGAACATTGAAGAACTGAAAATATCTTTTCAGTGGTACTAATCCATTGTTCAGCCACTAATGGATAAGAAGACCCGCTGAATGAAGGTGGACGCTGCCTCATAAAGGATTCAACATAATATTGCTCCTTTCTTTGCTCATTTTAAAGTCCTGCATGATTCATAGCTTGATAAAGTTGTGTGAACATGGCTATAAGATTTTTAGTTCTATCTCCCATAAAGTTTGGTTTCTCAGGAGGAAAATCATTGCATTGCTCGTCGCATTACGCATTAACACGGTTCCTTCGGGTTCCAGCCATTGACTAAAACCAAGAAGCATAGTGTGATCAACACTAATTATAATAGGAAAACCACATAATCAAGAATAAAATATCACACTTGAGGTCTTATCATAGGTTGTTCATGGCCATTTCGAAAACACTAATATTGTGTTCTATGCATAGAGATATCGTTAGGTTTCTTACTAAGTCTTTCACATCCCAGATTCCAAAGGTTGACTATACCTTTCCTCTAATACCAACTATAACGACCCATAAATTATACACATTGTTAATACTTAAAAATTAACGTACACTTATTATAACATATAATAAAACCATGAAAGGACTGTATAGGTATAGTGTCTTTAGAAATTGGGAAACATAAACAACTGGTTCATAAAGCATCTACATTGCCTCCCATTTATTTCATCATATATAGAGTCCCTTTTGGAATATACTACTTAATAACCTTCTTCCTGACCTGGGGAAAGAAAAAATACAAAAGGGTGAGCTCATATTCTCATTAAGGGTAAACAAAAGAAAAACCAATCACATCATATTAATAAGAACATAACATTTTGGAAATCATATCTTGCAAAAGGAATCATAATTTCATAACATGTGATAAATCATAGTAGTGAAATGCAATCCCAATAATCATAAATTAAAACATGAAACTTTGTGGCATATACACATAAACATATAGAATCATTTCATATTAGTCAAGACTCATTTCCAGGACTATATTAGCGGACAAAGTCCATTTCTGAACCGAGTTCACTCCTTGTTTCAGTCCTATTTCACTGAACTGGTTTAACCTTCCATTCCAGCCATGTCTACATCATGAGATATACATCATTACCCAATGCATTGGAGGGAGACATAGGTCACACTCATCTCATAATGATACCATTATTATGTGTGCCACAAAATCATAAATCATACATCATTGCATAACCCATGTAAAAAAATGGGATTCTTAAACCTCATGACATCATAAAACAATTCATATAAGATAAAGGAATTCATAAAAATAATTCAACCACAATATAATCAAATCAATGCAATAATTGGGATAGAAACAGAACCCTATATTATATTAGATGGAATATAATTTTGATAAAACACTTGAACTCCATTCATGAGGAAACTATCCTTTCTACTTCAAAAACATTTTTCCTTTCTTAACAAGTCATAAAATTTTAATCTAAAAGAATTTCATTAAAAATAAACTTGAAAACTTGTAAAGGAAGCTTCATGGAAATAATGTTCTAAAAATCCATTCAGGTTGTATAAGTTAAAAAAACATTCTTCTCGTACTTTGGTCGGATAAGTCAAAAAGTACCATTTATGAAAAACGACAAAAGTTTCCTTTCATATATTTTACTAAAAACTCACCGAAGGGTAAAATTTGATTTAAACAATTGTATTAGGAGAGAAATAATATTAAATATTGAGGAAACATAGATGTGGATGATAAATATGCCCCCATTAAATTCTGAAGTATAAACAATCATGGAAAAAAATTGAGATTACGATATTTTCCGTTACCTTAGGTCTGATTTGCTTTATAAGTGTCTGAACCTCCTGTATAATGACCTAAATAATGTCATTGATTTATTCCAGAATCATACTCATTGTTATGATATCATATATGTCCATATTCTTAGCTTCATATTAGTAATATTTCATTGCTACATGTTATTCGGGTGTTTATTGCTTTTTGTTCTTATGCATGTTTTGTCGAATAAATTCTTACTCTTCATTTTAGGTTATAGATACCTCATTTACAGAATTTTATTAGTGTAATACATATCATATTTATTCACTAAATACATTTATATAATCATTATGCAATGTAGATCATGTAGAACGAGTCGCATCACATCGTGGAGACGGTATTCCGTACGTATGCACAAGCGATGATATCGTTCCCATGATCGTGGAATTGTATTGGAGTGTATTTATACCATTTAATAATCAATATCACTTTACAATAATAATATATATTTATTCTTTACACCATTATACTCATCCAAGTAAGGTGGTGGTGGAAAATAGATTACAACATGGCATGAAGACGGTATTCCGTACGTACGCACGTGTGATGATTTTGTTTTTCATAGGATGGATAGATTGTGAAATAGGGTTGTTTCATACATATAATAACATATCAGTATATGAGTGATACTGATGTTATTATTTCATTATGAAACAACAAAAGAAGAAGAAGTGGAAGAAGAAATAAAGTTGAATGAATCGGTAACGGACATTACCTCTTCTTTGAAGCGCCTCTTTGTGACGTCCTTTTAGGGAACTAAAATTGGGCTTTGAAGAAGACCAGGACCTCTATGATGATTCTATGGAAGTGGAGAAAAGAAATTGACAGGGTTTGGCCGAGATTTAAGGCTCAATGTGGTTTCAGGAAGAGAGGGAGGAGGTGCCCTTTTATAAGGGAGGAGAGGGGCACCTTAAGAAAAACTAAAAATATTATTTTATTATAAAGTCATATTCGGTTTTTAATAGCTCCAATTTGATTTATTTAAAATCTAAGGTTTTACTGGGTCAAAATCCTCTAATCTAATAGAATTTAGACAAGGTTAGGTTTCTATTTTAACCTTATCATTTAGATTTAACTTTTTGTTAGATAAATTAACTTTTATCGTGTCTTCTTGTTCTCTTACACTATATGGTTAATAAACATACTATAACAAGACAAACGAACCCCAAGTTGTTTATTATTAATATATATAACCTTTTCTAAGTCATTTTTCTGAACCTTAGATTCTTAGGAATAAAATAACAATTAATGATATAATATTTGTTTTAAAAACTATTTTATGTCAATTTTGACATTATTTGGTAATTGATTCTTTGTGAAAATCATAACAAAATGATTAGTTAGAAAAAAGTTAATTAAATCAATACTAACATGTCATATTAACATATAAAATTATTGGAATTCATAAAAAGTCTCAAATTACATTTATTTGGGTATTTATAACATCAATTATGTCAATATTTCATTAATAATATAATTACTACATCATCATTAAGTCTAAAAATTACAAAAAAATACCATTATGTTTGAAATCATTTATGCTTTATAATTAAAATTTATATTCTAATTTATCATTTATATAATCTTATATTAATAATGATTTACTTATTAAACATTGATTTTAACTATTTTAACCCTTCTTTAAATAAATTAATATTAAATGTCCTAATCTAATCCATGTGGGCCTAAATGGTCATATTTTATTCCTAAGGTTGTTTTTGGTCGAATTACACGTATCCAATAGAATTAGGACATGTGTTAGTGTAATAATAATATCATTTTTACCCTTAATTGTTGTATTTACTTTTAACCGTGGTTAAAAAAAAGTAAAAAGTTACTATTCAACAAAAATTATTTTCATCTCATTGAACCACATTTTAGTCCTTGATATTACCCATGTGTCTCGGATTTTCTAAATTCCACTCACAGAAGCGGTGAAATTATTTTTTATGTGAATTTGGAATTTCTCTTAGAAGGTGGGTAAAAGACGGTGAAAAGTTCAATAAAATTATTATATATCTAAAATTATTATAAAATGACTACAATGAATTACTTTGAACTTCTAAAGGTATTATGTATCAATTTTTACAAAAAACAAATTTAAATAAAATAAATAATTATATAAATAAATATTAGGTTTTTAAATAGTTACCAACTGTTTTCACTATTCATAAAAAATTGAAAGTTTTCGAAAAAATACTAAAATTTCACCCTAGGCTAATTTGGATATTCCGAATCCAAAAATGAAGTCCATTTTCAAAAATAAAATTTTCAAAATTTCAAAAAGTGGGTATTACTATTCATAACGGCTTGTTTTAATAATATTTTAATATCATATCATTATTTTGTGAAAATCGGTATTGCGTACGATGCAAGCTATCGAGGAAGGTCGTGATTGCGTGTAAACCAAGCCAAGATAGTGTTGTGTGTAGTGAAAGATTCCATTGATGATATATATAACATAAAAACAAAATATTTCTCATAAAATTCTCGGGTGTTATAGGTCTGCCATCCCAAAGTCGGTCTGTTGACCCGCGGCTGGTTTGTGCCCTCATGGTACCACTCGATGGAGCCGCCCTCAAGGCAGCCTCGCAGCCCTCGTGGGCTGGGTCGGACCATACCCAAGCCCACAATGACCCAGTTACTTTCTTTTGGACATAACATTGGCACCAGACGTCCATTTGACAAACTGTCAGTGGCGCTAGAAATCATTGAACGAGACATCCCCATTGAGTGATAGCCTACTGTGTTTTGGATTATGATGGGGAACAGTAAGGTTGAATCGTACACGGATCCAACCAGGCTCCAAGGACTAATAAGCTAATAACTCACAGATTGGGCGTCTGATTGACGCGCTGTCTGTTATTTTGAGATAACTATGATGTGATAGACCATTGATACACTTCTTTGTGGGACTTCGTGGTAGTTAGAGTATTGACCCGTAGATTGTGGAGTGGAACCTCTCGAAGATGAGCTAGCATAGTTCAGGAACCCAGTGGCTGGGTGAGTCATGATGACTACTGACCGTTTTGAATCGGAGTGACTCGACAGGACCAGTGGGGAGCGCCCTGGTGATGTAGTAGAACCACAGTGGGGAGCTATTTGGCGATGCAGCATATCCACGTTACTCGATAGGAGGCGTAATTTTGCGGGCCAAGAGGGGGAGCACCTCTATGTGACATTGCAGACCCACAATGGGGAGCTCCT
This sequence comes from Viscum album, assembly GCA_963277665.1. Lineage (NCBI taxonomy): Eukaryota > Viridiplantae > Streptophyta > Magnoliopsida > Santalales > Viscaceae > Viscum > Viscum album. Next base: position 1,401,533,400 of record OY728164.1, on the reverse strand, counting down.
CTATGTGACGTGACAGACCCACAATACTCAACAGGAAGAGCTTCTCAGCAGTCAATGGTTAGTGGGAACCACCTCTGTGTGACATGGAAGGCCCACTCTACTCGATAGAGGAGGAGTTATCCAGCATCAAAGGAGTTCGACGTTGTGACTGGGAATGTTACTTAAGACTACCCCTAGAATAAATCCTGGTGTGAGATGAGTCAGAACCTCGTTGTTTTCCTCATAATTGAGATAGATTACATCATTATATTGGTATATGTATGGGAATATATCTATGCAAGCTTATCTGTTGATTTCGTACATTTTTTTATCCTTATTGGATTTTGTGAGACTTGGAGAGTCTAGATGTCCCTACTAAGTGTTGTTATACTCACCCATGTATGGTCTATTCGCACACATTGTTACGATGGATGCAGACGATGGACAATGCTAACTGATGTAGAGTGTAACAGGACTGGATGGTACCTGGAGGTGGACCATACTACATATCGGTACGCAGAGGAGACGAGTGGGTGTGGAGTGTTGAGGAGGTTATATGTACCTACCATTCATGTAAGAACCATAGAGGATGACCCAACAGCTGACATTCCCATTTCTTCATTGGTATTGTATCATGGTTGTACTTGTACATTCCATCTGGCCTTTTATTCTGGTGCCTTTTAAATACTGCACTCACTCTTTTTATAGTTATGTTTACTTTTTTTATCTATTTGTGTTCATGGTTATGTGTGTTTATAGGTTTTAAAGGAAATACCTTCCCAGTTTTAAAGAATACACATTCGGTGCTTGTCTTCAGCCCCTAGCCTATGGAAGGTGGGCTTGGGGTAGTCATGGCAAGGGCCCTGTGGGACGGGTCGTGAAAAGTTTGAATCAGAAGAGTCAGTTCCACCATAGAACTACGACTCTGATCTTTTCTGTGAAGCAATAGTGTTAAGTGTAATGTGTGAAGTTTTTAGTTTTGGGAGTTTAGTGTTGGTCTATCGGCCGACTTATCCATACACAAGGACCCTAATTTTTGATTTCTAACTCAGTGCACGAAAAAACTAATTGCATTTGTGTATTCAAAAGTTTTCTTTATGATCATTTGAGTCAACTCACGAAGAATAAGTTTCATCTCCCCATGTATATCTTTCATCTCACCAGGTTTAACATTCAGCTCACCAGGGATAACTTATTAACTATGGTAAACTTTTTTATTTTTAGGAATTGTCCACGCAGACATCCATCTAGAGTTCCGAGATTTGTATGCACTGATAACCCACCAAGTGATGAGTCCTCTGTGTAGTGCCCTTTTCCAGTAGAGGCACCAGAGGAGGCACTAGTGGTACCTTTCCCCATTGGGGCACTGATGCCACCAGCCCCAGCAGCAGACGGTGCCATTCACTTGAGCACATTGAATGAATTTAAGAACCATAGGTGACCTAGGTTTAGGGTAGAGGGGGACCCACGGGCGGAAAGGGATTGGCTGGAGGCTGCAGTGATATTTTTCTTGACTAGTAGGGACACCAGCCGATCTCATGGTGGTTCTTACTGCTAAACTTCTTCAGGAAGCAGCGAGCATATGGTGGAGCTTGATACTCCAGGTGCACGATGAGGTGACACTTCTCTGGGCAGACTTCGAGAGCCTGTTTCTGGCAGTGTTTGTCCCACCGACTCTTCGCACAGTGCGCATATATGAGCATCTTCATCTGTAGCAGGGTAGCATGATGGTGGCTCAATACTCAGCGAGCATCACAAACCTCAAATGGGACTCTATTGATATGGTTCAGGACCCATTCATCATGGACGAGACCTTCGAGCAGGGGATCAGGCAATAAATCAAGGCTTAGACAATCTTACTCAGTATCCCGACGCAAGCAGGGGTGTTTGAGAGTTACTCATTAATAGAGAGTTTTCATGCTATGTAGTCACCAGCAGCAAGAACCTCCACCAGTTGACATGTTGTAGAGCATTCTATATCATGAAACATACAGACGTCATAGAGGTCCAAGAGGACCAGATCTATAGGTGGATGAACCCATGACTCAGGGTCCGTTGGATGGAGCACTTGAGACAAAGATGATAATGCGAGGAGCAGGTAGTGTTACACATGTGGCGGGCAGGGTCACATGGCTTGTGACTATCTGGCCCATTATTCAGATGATCAGCGGATGGTCAAAGGACTACCCAGCCCGAGACAGTGGCTTGACCATGAAGGTCCGCATGGAGCAGGCAGAGATGGAAGGGGATCTGACCATGCACCCAACAGTGGGTGACGATTTGAGGTGTTACTGCCACCACCACCATGAGGTTATCCCCAACCATATGGATCAAGTGGAAAGGGGAGAGCATTGATCCAAGTAGCTAAGGCCTAAAATCACGGTGCTCAGGAGATGATACGAGGTATGATCTATGTCTACTAATATATAGCTACAGTACTTACAGACAAAGGTTCCAGATATTCATTTATTTCAACTGCTCTCATTCATATCTCAGAGTTTCTGACAAAGCCGTTGGCTCGATCCATATGTCTAGAGACTCCTACAGTAGCAGATTTGATGTTTACGCACCAGTGCTGGCAGTGTGAGCTTAATCTAAGAGGTGAGAGCTTCAGCTGGGATCTTCTAGTAGCGGCATTGAAGCCTTACGACATTATCTTGGGTATGGACTAGTTATCTGTATTCCATTCTCATATTGAATTTATTAGGTTCATCGTGCGGTGTGTCCACACGGATGCGACCAGGTTTACCTTCACCGGCGATAAGGGAACCATTACAGCGCATGATAGACTTACTCGGATGAGAGTGCAGCCGATCACTCATAATTTGGAAAGCTATAACCTCGGTGCTATTGATATGGAGAGTCCAAGGTATCTAGTAGTGGTGGACCAGTACGCTGATATTTCCCTAATGATGTATCAGGTCTACCTCCACACTGAGAGGTGTAATTTTACATTGACTTATACCCTGGGATGACAATTATATGTACAACATCATATTGTATGGCTCCCGTGGAGCTTCGAGAGCTGCGGGTATAGTTAGAGGACTTGTAGGGGAAGGAATTCATTCGGCCCAGTGATTATCTTTGATTAGCCCCGATTTTGTTCTCCAAGTTGGCAGATGTGAGCTTGAGGCTTGGTGTTGACTATCATCTCCTGAACCAGGTGACCCTGAAGAACAAGTAACCACTACTGAGGATTGACGACCTCTTTGATCAGTTGAAGGGAGAATGGTGGTTCTCAAATATAGATATCTGATCAGGATATCATTAGTTGAGAGTACGAGATGAGGATATGTAGAAGACGAACTCCAGGTTTTGGTACAACCATTACGAGTTTGGGTTATGCCATTCAGTATGACCAATATTCTAGCAGCGTTCATGGGACTCATGCATAAGATCTTTCATCCATACCTTGATTTCTTCTTAGTGGTCTTCATTGATGACATTCTGATCTACTCGAATACTGAGGAGGATCATACCTATCAGTTGTATATAGTACTGGGCACATTCCAAGAAAGACATATTTATGGTAAGCTCTCGAAGTTCCAGTTGTAGATCTGTGAGGTTCACTTTCTGGGACATTTTAAATCAGAGGGAGGAGTTTCAGTGGATCCAGCGAAGATTGAGGTAGTACTTTCTTGGGAGCCACCCAAGAGTGTGATGGAGGTATGAAGTTTCTTGGGTTTTTTTGGATACTACCGGAGATTGGTGCTATATTTCTCTAGAGATGCATCAACACTATCAGCCTTTTCAAAGAAGGGGAATACCATAATTTGGTTGAAGAAATGACAGCAGAGTTTTCAAGAGCTAAGGTAGAGGCTGACTTGTGCCCCCATATTGAGGCTATCAGAGTAGGGCATAGGGTATGTAGTTTACTATGACTCGTCAGGGACCGAACTCAGATGTGTCTTGATATAGGAGTGAACAGTGATCTCATAAGTTTCTTTACAGTTGAGAAAACATGAGAAAATTTGTGATAACCATGAAATGGGGTTAGAAGTAGTGGTCTTCCTCTTGATAATTTGGCGAAATTATCTGATTGGGGAACGCTTTACAGTGTATTATGATCACAATAGGCTCAGGTATATATTATCATAGAAGGACCTGAACCTAATACAACAATTTTGGCCTAATTTCTTCTTGGACTATGACTTTGAGATAGTCTATATTAATTGGAAATAGAACATTGTATAGAATGCACTCAACAGTAGGTCTAGTATGTAGCTGCTTGGTGAGGCGACAGTGCAACTGGCCACATTACAGATATCCTTTGTTGGTTGATATAGGGATTCTTATCTACAGTATCATATAGTCACTCCCCCACTTCATCTGGAAGTCAGGGAGGCACTACGTGGTAATGATGATTGTGAGGCACGAGGTGCTCAGACATCCCTAGGATAGGCACCTGATAGATTTTCTGAATGTGGGGATCATGTCATCCCCTTCAAAGGACGTACCATGGTACTCGTGTCACTTTATGAGGAAGTGATAAGAGAGTTCCACACATCTCCTCTTGTGGTACATCTAGAAGTGGAGAAGATGTACCACTATCTCCAATGACATCACTCGTAGCAGGGAATGAAGAATTCATTAGAATAGATTGTTTTGTTGTGGATCACATGTCATCAAGTGAAGGTTGATCATCAGGTACTAGCAGGCTTGGTTTGGTCTTTGTATTTCCCATAGTGGTAGAAGGATGGGATATTCATGGACTTCGTGAATGGACTTCCTCTTACATCCAGGGGACATGAATCAATTTGGGTGATCGTCAACCGACTCACATTATAATCCCACTTCCTACCAATCAGAGATAAGGGTTCAGTAAAGAACATGATACACCTCTATGAGCAGGGGATTGTGCGCCTACATGGAGAACCGTCAACATTTGTCTTTGATCAGGATGCACGTTTTCCTTCTCAGCTATTAAAGGGGTTACAGGAGAATTTTGGGATGAAGCTTCATTTGAGCCCCGCCTTCCATCCTCAAACGGATGGTCAGAGTGAATGGATCATTCAGACCCATGCAGACATGATGTGTGCATGTGTCATCAGCTTTAGTCGCAGTTGGGGGGGATCCCTTACCATTGGTGAAGATTTCATACAACATCTTCTATCACTCCACCATTCAGATAAAACATTTTGAGGCATTGTACGGGTTATTTTTCAGATCACCATTATGCTAGACTGACCCAGGGGAGTCAGCACTAGTGGGACTAGAGATGATATGTGCTACCACAGAAAAGATACAGATCATTCATGAGTTGATGAAGACTACACAAAGTAGGCAGAAGTCATATCCTGATAGGATACTGAGACCTCTAGAGTTCGAGGATGGTGACCAAGTCATTCTACGGGTATCACCCCGACTAGGTCTTTAGTGATTTGGCTGAGGTTTCAAGTTATCTCCGAGAGTTATCAATCCTTTTATGGTCATTGGAAGAGTTGGCGCGGTGGTATACCACTTAGATCTTCCACCTTAGTTTCACAGGATGCAGGACGTCTTCCACATATCCCAGCTGAGAAGATACATGCACAACCCATCTCACATCATCGACCATGCAGTGCTAGACGTTGATGATAGTGTGACTTTTATAGAGGTTCTAGTGTAGATTGAGGATTGATAAGAGTGGGTCCTATATGGATAGTCGATACCTCTGGTGCGCGTTCGCTGGAAGCATGGGAACCTCCACGAGTGCACCTGGGATCTGGAGGCTCAAATGTGTGCTCAATACCCACACTTATTCACTTAGTTTGAATTGGGTCTTACTGGTACACAAATCCTATGGTGGAGAGAATATAAAAACCAATAATTTCCATGTAAAGGGCTTTTTAATTAAATTGGAATTTTTAGAGTCCGTGAATATTGACAGCCTGGGATTCTGAGGCCCAGGGTTCCCGTAATGAAATTACGAATTTTTTTTGGTACATTCAGTAAACGTGCGAGGGGGTTTTTATAACTGTTTCTGACGCTTTCGCCGGGGCGCGCACGCATCCGTCCGTCAGGGGGGGGGGACGCGCGGCTTTGTTACCCCGCATTCTCGCTTTCCAAAGGCGGGAGGCATTCGTTCCTTATTTAGGGACGTCTGCTCCTTGATCAAAACGGGATGATGGGATGTCGGTTCTTCCTCCTGTGGATTCCACCTCAGAACTCGTCACCTAGTCCGGGTCTCCCTTATAGATTTAATACGTAGTTCGTGAAACTCTTCCCAGTGCCATGTTTCCATGGGCGCCGGTTAATTACGCTGCTCTTGTCGGGACATTCCAAAGGGTCCAGTCAGGGCAACAACCTTCGGTCAGGGGAGTAGTCACGTTGAGACATCAGTAGCGTGTCTGGATGCTGGGGTACCTGGCGTGTCTGTCCGTTATCCTTGATCACAAGGCTTCTCGAGGGCGTGGAAGCCCGAGGCATCCCACATCGAGCGCGGGGAATTACATGTCATAGACATGTATCTGAGGTTTTCCTCAGCTTCCCGTGTTCAACACAGGGTATGCCGCGAGTTTAACTTCCAGCGGAGACGGATGAGGGTGATCAGAACGTCCCATAGAGACGGATCAGATTGGTGTATCGCATAGAGACAGCTATGGTCCCATAGAGACGGATCAGAACTCCCAATGAGGACGGATCCGAGGTGGTGCACTCCCTATAGGGGAAAAGGGTGATGAATCGGGGTGTACACAGAGGACAGCGACCCGGAGATATGATGGGACTTACACATGGAAAGTGGCCCAGGCGCCGCTAGGAGCAGCGAGGAGGTGGATGGCATGACCCCACCGGGATGTGGCGGCCCAGGTGAGAATCAGGATGGGTGATGGATGGATGAGTGAAGTGGAGGAGGATGAAATGGGACCATCGCAGGGGGCGACGGTGAAATTGGGCTTGAGCCTTGAAGAGGCTTCCTACGTATCCCTGTGGCAGGGAATCAAAGTCCGCGTAGTTCGGGTGGTGCCGGTAAACCGACGTGAAGCTGGACCTTGGCCCGATGAATGTCGTCGGCGTAGCGACGTGAAAGCGGACCTTGGTCCGATGGGATTTGGGCTTGAACCTCTGGGAGGATTCCTATGTTCCATGCCTTGACATGGATCAAAGACTTCGTAGTTCAAATGGTGGGTCACAATGTCTTACCACTGGACCAGAATGGGACCCGACGTGAATGAACGACGGGTGGGCTTGAGCCTCGGGGAGGCTTCCTACGTACCATGCCTTGACACAGATCAAAGACATCGTAGTTCAGGTGATACATTTTAACGTCATGCGGGACGATAGTGAAACCTGACGTGAATAAACGACGGGTGGGATTGAACCTCATGGAGGCCTCCTACGTACCATGCCTTGACATGGATCAAAGTCCTCGTAGTTTGGACGGAGTTAGGTCACAATGGCTTACCACCGGACCAGAATGTAGTTTAACGTCATGTTGGACGAAGATAGAACACGACGTGAATTGGGTGATGGGTGGGATTGATCCTTGTGGAGGCTTCCTACGTACCATGCCTTGACATGGATCAAAGACCTCGTAGTTCGGAGGGTTTCGCAGGTAAACCGACATGAAAGCAGACCTTGGTCCACTATTGGTGGGCTTGAACCTCGTGGAGGCTTCCTACGTACCATTCCTTGACACGGATCAAAGACCTCGTAGTTCAGGTGAGTTGGATGGGTCGCAATGGCTTACCACTGGACCGGAGTGCAGTTTAACATCGTGCGGGACAGGGGTGAGACCCGACGTGAAATGACGGGTGGTCTTGAACCTCGTGGAGGCTTCCTATGTACCATTCCTTGACATGGATCAAAGTCCTCATAGTTCAAATGGGTTTCGCCGGTAAACCGACGTGAAAGCAGACCTTGGTCCACTATTGGTGGGCTTGAACCTCATGGAGGCTTCCTACGTACCAAGCCTTGACATGGATCAAATACCTCGTAGTTCAAAAGGTGGGTGTCAGGGTTGGTGCTCACTCTAAGCCCACGTGAGTCATGCTCGGTGTGAGAAACAAGAGGTTGTAAGGACATGACGATCACGTCGCGAAGGGTGCGTCCGTGAGAAGCGAAGATGGGCTTACGCGTTGGGCGGCCCATGGTGTTGGCACTTACTCCAGGATGGAGGCCCATGGCGCGACAAAGCGCGGGAAAGATGGACCTTGGTCCGACGATGGGAGGTGCGTCGTTCCCTATCACGTCCTCCACTGACCTTGGTAGTGGGGAAGTACCGAGATGCACGGGTGAAATCATCTGTACCAAAGGTTAGGGATTTACGCTCTGAGGCGACCCTTCCCCTGCGAACATACACCACTCCGACAAGGAGGATCTCATTCCATGTGCGGAAGAGTTCCATTCCCATGGAGACGAGTGGTGTAATGAATGTTCGAGCTGGGGGGGACCCTTCGTGAGGGAGACGAGGTTGGGTCACAGTTTAACGTCATGTGTTGAGGACGTGGTGCTTGGCAGTTTAACGTCCTGCAGCTCGGATGAGGTGGGTTCACTCCACACCCCTAGGGCTTACATAACCGGTACCCTCTGGTCCTTGGGGAAGGGAAGGTGTCGGTAAGGCCATGGTAAAGGGGGGTCGCGGGAGGAAACATCGAGGGGTCCACGTTAGCGTGTCTATGCGAAGAAGCAATAGCCGTTAGCGTGCCTATGCGAAGAAGCATTAGGCGAAGCAACGCTACGGGAGGTGTTGTCCATGGGACGTTGAAATCACATCGTGCAAACCTGGAGGGTCGCACGGAAAGAGGAATCGCTAAGCAGAGGAGCGTGCTTTGCGAAGTGGGGTTCCTTGGCCTTAGCATGGGGCATAGGTGGGAGTGGGAGGTGCTTCGTGAAGTGGAGTAGTGTTCGCAGAGCACTGCCTCGCGAAGAAGGAGTGGTTCACGAAGCAGGGTCCTGCCAAGCAATGTGCTTCGCGATGCATAGTTATCCTGCCTTGGCATAGGGATTACTAGCATGGGTTGGGTGTTTCGCGAAGCACAAGTGCTCCGCGGTTTCCCGGGGTCCCTTGGGAATCCCTTTCCTTTGTGAACGCCCTTGAGCTTCACGAAGGGCATGCCTCTCGGAAGAGGGGCTCAAAACGAAACAAATCAGAGTCGTCTCGCGAAGTAGAAATACCTCGCGGAGCTCATGATTCCCGGGGCAAAGCGTGCTTCGCGATTCGGGAGAGGAGAAGCCGAAGGGTCGGATTGTCCGTCTTGGGGACTCAGGGGGAGTCGAGTATTTATAGGGAAGGGGCGCCGTGAAGAAGGGCTCGCGCGCCGCCTTGGGGGCTTCGCAGCGGCTTACGAACGTCAAATGGGTTCGCGGAGGATTACCGCCTCCGGAGCTTCGCGGCGGCTCGCGAACGTCAAAACGGTTCGCGGAGGATTACCGCCTCCGGCGCTTCACGGGGCCGCCAAGGTTGGGACGCTTCGCGGCGGGGCTCCGCGGCCGGGCTTCGCGGCTGAGCTTCGCGAGGCAGCGCGCCGGCTGTCTTTTTCGTTCCTTCCTTTCGGGCCATATTTTTGGCGCCAACAAATGCCCCCCCTCAGACTTGGAGCCGCGGAGGGCGAAGCGTCGAAGTCTGGGGGACAATCACCAGAAACTGTTGGTGGTTCGCGAGGTGTCATCGCGAAGGGGGACCCGCGCTGCTCGCCGGGGCCGCGGGTCCGGACGCGCCGTGATGCTTCGCGCGGGTGAGGCGCGCCGCGATGCTCCGGGGTCGTCGCCTATAAATAGGGGGTCCGCGTTCTTTTGTCTTTACGCGCCTTTCTTGTCCTTTTGTGCTCTCGATTTCCCGACGCTCCGCGTACTCCGCGACAGCAATCCGCGAATCGAGCTTCGCGGCGAACCGCGAGTCTCCGACTCCGCGTCCGCGCTAAGCGAACCTCTGTCTACCTTGGCCAGACTTCGTGGCTTGGTCTCGCGACTGATCTTCGCGTTCTGACATTGCGGTCGAGCTTCGCGGCCGAGCTTCGCGATCCGTCAGAAAGAATTCTTTTCCGAGGGCCAAAGTTAAAATGGCCCATCAAGAAGCTGCCTTGGGGGTCCTTGCAGAAGCTGCTCGTCGAGATGAGATGGTCAACCGTCCGGGTTTGGGGGAGATGATTCGGAGCAACTCGGACCACACTTCCTTGATAGACCTGCTGTCGGAAGGTCAGAATGATTACCCGCAGTGCAAGAAACTGCCGTTGTACGGCTTCGGGCTGAGGGATGACGTCTTCATCCCTGAGGCAAGAAGGGATGAACCAGCTTGCTGGTTCAGGAGCACACCATGCCAGCACCAATGGTTCAGGGCGACCGATGGTCATGCACGGGAGGATTTCACACCCGTTACCGCTGATTGCCTCTACAATCTTGTAAATTACATTAACGGGAGGCCACTGCAACCGGATACGTCCCCTCCTCTCTACCGTACTATGCTGAAGGCGGCTCTGCAGGATCCGAAGAAGGGATGGTCCGATGAGTGGGACCTACGCCAGGGCGGCAATTTTACCGACGACTGGGCCTGGGCCTACTGGGTAGGCACCTCGTGCGAGGAGTTCGAGGCCGAGCTGAGGAGAGTGGGATTGTATGAGGCAGCATGGGCCTCCCAGTTCCACATTTACCAGCCAAAGCAGCTGATGCCGGAACTGCTGAGTAGATGGTCGTCCAGGACCAACACTTTTCACCTGCATCACGGGGAGGTGGGCATCAGCCTGTGGGATTTCCACTAGATTTCCGGGGTCCCGATCTTGGGGGCCATGTATGACGAGTTCCTCCCCGTTGTCAGCGTGTGGGGAGATACTGAGCAAATGCCACGGCTGGCGTCAGCGCTGATGGCGCTTATCCCCGGAGAGTACAATGAGGCCGTGAGGGACGTCCACTTCAAGAGGTGGTTCAAGAGTTTCCTGAACTTTCCAGAGAATCGAGAGTTCCCTCTAAGGCCTCAAACATGTCCGAGGGCAGCCCAGCGGGGCAAGGGGCACTCGTATTGGCGGGTTTTGGAGGACAGCCAATGGAAGACTTGGGGTTTCAGCGTCAGCACCGAACAACAGCCAATAGTCAGGCTGGCGGCGTTCATCGCGGCTCTCATCTGTGGGTGGATCCTACCGGTGATAGATACAAGCATGGGGGTACGGCCCAGCTCGTTCATCATGGCATCGATGCTGGCCATGGGGCAGCGGATCAACCTGGGGATCCCGATGCTCGCCAAACTATACAGAATGCTGCGGTGCATTAGCGAGGGCAAGAAGCCACCAAGAATATGCGGGCCCTTCCACCTCCTGTATGGGTGGATCACGGTGCATATCAGGGGGATTTACGAGTATCCAAACCCCATTTCGCTGCCGGGATCAGACTTTCGCCCTTCCATTCTGAACGCAGTTGGGAGATTTCCATTCAAACTGGCCGTTCCGATGGTGCTGAATAGGGTGTGGAGGGCGGACGAGTTCAACTTTCATCCCTTTCCACTGCCGACGGGGAGGCTTACTGATGATGGACGGGGAACGGAAGAGCATCGGGCTTACCTCCTGGCCTTCCGAGGTGGCGTTTTGGTGGCTCGGATAGATCGTGAGACAATCTGTGAACCGTACACCCCGCACCGTTTTGCGAGGCAGTTCCGGTGCCTCCAGCGGCTGACCCCGCAGGTATACTGGGAGGTGCGTCACGAGGAGCACCCGTGTGTGATGAGGCAGCTGTGGCTCATGTTCACACCTGAGGATGGAAAGATGCAGATCACATTGCCTCCATCCACCGTCGCCTTCGGCTTAGTGAAGGAGTACGCCATCAGCTGGGAGGCCGCTTATCCCGGGGAGATGCTGAAGCAGCCAACGATCCGGGTTGGTGACGGTGGGCCTCCTTTATCTTGAGGTCGGGGTCGGAGGGCAGCTAGGGCCGCCCGCGGCAGCGGGGCTACCATGGCAGAGAGACCCGCACCGGCCGAGGGTATGGCAGCAGCGGCGGATCCGGTGGTTCCGGGAGAGCAGGGTCATCTGGAGGGGCGGCCACCGAGGGGATTCCGTCGGATATCCGCTCAGGCTTCGGGGAAGCGGCTGCGTCACATTGACATGGAAGAAGATGCTGTCTTTCCGGAAGCTTGGGACATCTGGGATGTCAACCGGCAATTCCTCAGCCCACCTGAGATGTGGGCCCACCTGAATCGCCTCGAGATGAGACTGCCGGGCATAGGCCCAGTCCGGGATGGATTCATGGTGTCTCCGGCGGAGGCGGAGCAATACTTGAACGAGATGGAGGATTACATCCACTCCATTGGTGTCCCTCGCCCAATGACAGAACAGGTGAGGGTACTGTTGAATCAGACGGTCCATCCACAGCTATCAGCTGCCGATCTGAGGGAGCGCTTCCCCTTGGTGGAGGAATTAGGGGATTCTTCTCGGGAGGATGAGGCTGGAGGGGGGAGCCCGCTGGAGGAGGGCGAGGTCGGAGACCGAAGCTCAGAATCCGACGACTTCGCGGAGGCTCTCGAGGTAACATTCCGAACTTCTCTTCTTACGATCTGTTCTTGAATCCCTACGGACTTCTCACCAATGTTTGGGTCATGTAGGAGGAACTTGTTCGTAGGCCTCGTTCTTGCTCCTTGGCAGGTGACGAAGCGGGACCTTCAGAACCCGCGCCTATGGCTGCGTCCAGTTCTGCGTCTGGTGGGACCAGGGGGTCTGAGGTGGCTCCTCTGAAATCTCCAGACCTTCGAACAGTATACGGGGGGCCTCGTCTCGGAGTCTCGTCAGTACCGGCCCAGGAGCAGCGCTCGGAAGTCGATCTTCGTAAGTCTCCTCTACCGGTCTCTTCATTGCCACACGTGGGCCATGTCGACTAACGTTTATGTCTCTTTCTGTCATACAGTTCTCCGACTGGCGTGGGCTGCTGCAGCGATGCTGGTTGGGATGTCTGGCGGCGTCCCTCCCAGGGGCATGCCGGTGATGGTGACGATTGTCCCTTCACCTCCTCAAGCTGCGGCGCACACCATCACTGGCGGGACCACCAGCAGGGTCATACCTGAAGTCATCGAGGTGGAATCCGAGGAAGAGGATCAACCGGTCAGTCCCAGTCCTGTCGTGCCTGTGCCGGCGTCAGGTGTCGTACCAGACTCAACACCAGATGCAGATCCCGCTGAGGAATTACTGCAGGCATATCCTGTGTACGAGACTGCCGACCGCGCGGATTGGGACGAAACAGCCTCTGATGAAGAAGACAGCAGCATAGTCCGCCGCCGGTCGTGGAAGCTGATCACGCGCTTTATCAGGGACACTCCCCAAGCGCAATGGCTGGCCGAAATGGATTGGCTCCGCTCGCGGTTGCGCGAACTGTGTGCCGGGGGAGTGGATGCCCAACGCCCTCACGCGCTCATCCGAGACCTCATGGCTGAGAAGATCCGGGAGCATGATCGTGGGCTGAGCGTGGGATGGCAGCGGAGGAAGGCGACCAGCATCAGGAAGCTCCAGGAGGCTGAAGGCGAGGTCCAACAGATGCAGATCCGGGCCAACGATCTTTCAGCCACTCTCGATGCACAGTCTGAGCTGGTCTTACGATTGAAGGCCCAGCTGGCAGAGGCTGAGATGCATATGGAGCAGACCTCTGGAAGGATGGCTGTCGTCCAGGCCGAGGTGGAAAGGGCCCGGGCCAGGGTTGACGGATTACCCCCCGCCGCTGCTGAAGAGGAGCGGGAGTTAAATCAGCGGCAACAGGCTCTGGACGCCGCAAGTCAACGGGTGGCGGAGCTGCAACGCTCTTTTGATGGAGTCAACCCGTCCATGGGGGAAGTCAACCCCCGAGTATTGTAGGAAACTCGAGAGAAACTTTTATTAACACTTTTGTGCTCCAACTCTTTCTTTCTCCTTTGTTTTGAGTTCCAAAGCACGCACGATTTCCACTATTGAATTGCCTTGTTGCATCCCTACAATGTTTGCGGGACGTTTGACGACAATTCCCTCAAACCAGTCCAGATTCCCGAAAGATGGGGAAGGCTTGATCGGATGAGGAACTTCCAGGATAGCCGAATTACCGTTTCTCCAAGGTGCTCTTTTGCACGAACGGGGCAACACCAGGGGCGCTGAAATCGGTTCAAACAGATGAAAATGGGAAGTGTGAATCACGATGCCCAAATTCGGAACACTGTGGGGATGGCGTGACAATAAAGGACAACCGCTAACCGTGGCGGACAAACGGTATCCTGACTGCGTTTGCCTGAAATGGGGACAACAAATGAGCATCAACCGCTGACCATATTCGCAACACAGGATTTTATCAATTTGTTGTCGATCAATCTTCCAGGACGTTGGCCCAGGACAGTTGGTGGACCATAGGTCAGACATCCATACTGTTAGGGGGTCCTTCCAGACATGACCAGTCTTCCAGAACGTTGACCCAGGACGGTAGGTGAGCCGATGCGGCACAAGACCAGGCCGTTAGGGGGTTCCTTCAGACATGAAAGAGGACGAGGGTCCGAATAAGGGACACGCAAAGTGTGGAACATGGAGTGGTGGTTTGTTCAAACAGAATCCAGCACTTCAGTAGTTGCACCACCGTGGTGGGAGTACGCCAGATGGGCGCCTCGGTCTGATCATGGATCATCCCTTTTTGGAACAGGACCTCTCTGGCGAGGGGATCTATCGCTTCCCAATGGGATCTTGGGGCATCCTGAACTTGTTCAGGGTAAAATTGTAGCTACATAGTTCCCCCCGAGGGGTCAGGCCAGAGGGCTGGAAATGGGGAGGAACAGGATTTTGTGATTCCTGGGGCTGAACCCTAGGCGAAATGCCTGGGCGTCTCTACGTATCCCACGTGATGATGGGAATCAAGCTGCACGTAGTTCTGGAAGCGCAGTTTAACGTCGTACTGGACGAGAGCAGCCTAACAGTGTTGGTACACATCCAGCCAAAACTACTAAGCCCACGTGAGTCGTGCTCGGTGTGGGAAACAAGCAGTAGTGGTGGGAATTTCCCGACGCAGAGAGGGGCAGGTTGGGGCAAAGGGATGCTCGGTGACTACCGGCCCAATGACACTAACACGATCATTCAGCGCACCTAGATGCGCGAAGAGAAAGATCCGAGTATGCTGGAGTTCCACTTGAACATGAGGGAGTGGAAATGTGTGAATCATGACACTAGAGATTCAGATCACGATGGTGGCAGCGTGGCGATGGAGGACTACTGCTGACCATATTCGCAACACAGCATCCTATCGCGTTATCCTGAAATGGGGACAAACAAATGAGGGTCGACCGTTGACCATGTTCGAAACACGGGACCGTGTCACAAATGTTGTCAAATATCCGTAGGGACGTTGGCCCGAAACGATTGTAGGGCCCTTAGGTCCAGCATTCATGGAGAGCCATTAAGCTTAGTATCCACATCGTCTGAGGGTCCTTTTGGATGTGGAAGAGGATGAGGATCCAAATAGTGAGCTCACGAAGCTTGGTCATGGGATGAGGGGAATGTCCCTGTGAAAATCCCATGCTTCGGGCTTTTGGTCAAAACACATCTGAATACGTCAACGAAACGTATTAAAGAGAGGGAGCATATTCCTTTCCCTTGGGGAGATCTTAGTTTATGGTAATAGAATTCGGACCATGGATTGGAAAAAGGGATCAGGGGACGCATGACCTCACAACCTGACGTGAATGAGGACATAGTCCCGCTTACCATGCATTCTCTGGGGAAGTTCCCGAGTCGAGGGACCGAACTCAAGGGTTAGGCTGGGCCCGCGGGGAAGTACCCGTGCGCTCCTACGTATCTCATGAGGATGATAATCAAGCCATACGTAGTTCTGGAAGGTGGCAGGGTAAGGTGCCAGTGCCAGGGGAAAGGGGAAGTGCGGACGTGGCCCTTGCACTAAAAGAAGCGGAATTTGATGTATCTTGTTTAATCTTTGAGGTGAATGGTTTTTTTTTGTGAAGCGACAGGCCTAGAACTGTAGGTCGTGATGTCGCCACAAGAATCAAGCCGTGATGGGCGTTGACAAATGGCATGGCGCGTGGCCAGTATCCAACGTGATGTCCTCTACAGCGAGGTCACCACAATGCGGTGCCGTTTTTCGTCGTGCGGCCAGGATGATAATGTCACAGTTTAGGGTCGTATGATAGGACCAAGCATGCATTTTATCGTCATGCAGCGCAGACGTAGCAGAGACGATGCTAGGCGGGAAATGTGCGCAGTGTTATAAAACACAATTTATGGAGAAATGATCCCACATCAGATTGTACGCCATTTGGAGGGGGAAACCTTAGGCCGAGGGGCCAATACAGAGGTGAAACAGGGAGAGAGACTGGCTTCCTGAATGGGTTGTACCCAGAGACAGGGCGTCTGGGCGGTCCTACGTATCCCATGAGGATGGGAATCAAGTTGAACGTAGTCCCGAATGGATCTTAGTTTATGGTCTTAGAGCTCGGACCATGGGAGCCCC
Source organism: Viscum album (assembly GCA_963277665.1). Lineage (NCBI taxonomy): Eukaryota > Viridiplantae > Streptophyta > Magnoliopsida > Santalales > Viscaceae > Viscum > Viscum album. The sequence goes on along the minus strand of OY728164.1, from coordinate 1,401,517,059 downwards.
AATGGGCGCCAGATTGCAGCTTTGTCCCCCTAGCATGCAAAGGTGCACTGAGGGATAGCGCCAAAAGTGTCGAGATTCCACCTGGACATGATGGGGTGGAAAATGATGTGAATCATGAAACCAACATTCAAGGACTGAAGGGGCTGGCGTGACGACAGGGGATTACTGCTGACCATGTTCGCAACACAGCATCCTACCGCGTTAGCCTGAAATGAGGACTAACAAAACGAGCATCGACCACTAACCATATTCGCAACGCGGGATTTTATCGATTTGTTGTCCGTAACCCTGGAGGGCATTGGCCCGTATCGGTAGGAGAGCCCTTGGGCGTAGTATCCAGGCCGTTCTTGGGGGTCCCTCTGGGTGTGAAAGATGATGGAAGTCTGAATAGAGGGGAACGCGAAGCTTGACAAGTGGAAGGAACCTGATCAAGTTGAATCTGACACTCTTAGTGCTAGACTAGAGTGCTCTTAATACATGGGTGAACCACTGCAGGGAGACAAGGGACTTAACCTTGATGGTGATCGAGAGATGGCAGATTCCCAGGGGAAGGGGGCATGGTGCCCAAAACATTGTATCATACCTACACACCCCCCCGCTGGAGAGGGATGGACCAAGTGGCCTAGGTGACCGGGAAATCTGGAGATCTCCCGGAGGTGGGGCTGGACCCGAATCTTAGACATTCAGGTGTTCCTACGTATCCCATTAGGATGGGAATCAAGCCACGCGTAGTTCTGGAAGGTGCCTTTTAACGTCATGCATGACAGGAAATCAGGAGGACTGAACCTCAGAATGGGGCGTGCGTGGTGCAGCTATTGAAAACCCGAGGTGAATGAGGACGTAGTCCTACACTGCGCCACGCAGTCCTGCGATCAGGGTCCTGAAGGCAAGATTAGAGAGGTAAATTCGCTGAACTCAAGCTGGGTTCGAAGGCAAGGGGTCTTGAACGTAGTTCCATATGAGAGTCTTAGTTTATGGTCTTAGAGCTCGGACCATGGACGGTGACAACTCCTGAGTAAGCACAGATGTCAACCCAATCCCTAAGCACACGTGAGATAAACTCGGTGTGGGAAACAAGGGGGGTATCCTCATCGCAATACATGGGGCATCCATCAAAGGGGAGTCAGCAGAGAATTTCGAAGGACACCTTTGATGTAGCTTGTTCCTCGAACGCGCAAACGTGTACGGGGGAAAAGTACCAAGATTCCCGAGACTCTACTTGGACATGAGGAAGTGATGAAGGGTGTGAATTGTGTACCCGACATTTGGGCTTAATGGGTTGGCGTGACGACAGAGGAAAACTGTTATCCATGACGGAAACATAGCGTCTGTATCGCGTTAGCCTGAGGTGGGATCAACAAACGAGCATCGACCGCTGACCATATTCTCAACGCGGGATTTTATCGATTTGTTTTCCGAAACCCCTGGGGGCGTTGGTCCGTATCGTTAGGAGAGCCCTTGGGCATTGTATCCAGGCCATTATTGGGAATCCCTCCGGGCGTGAAAGATGATGAAAGCCCTGATGCGGGGATACGCAAAGCCTGGAAAGCGGATGCGGACGTGTCTGAGTAAAGCTTGGCATTCCAGGTAATAAACCAGAGTACTCTTAAGCACATTGGTGAACCGCCGAAGAAAAAGGATCAACGAAACAGCTCAGTAGGGGGGGGGGGAGTATGGTGTAGTCATTACGAGATCGTCTTGAATGAGGACATGATCCCACACCGCACCATATGATCCCCTCATGGAGGAAAGATGGGCCAAGGGGCCAATATGGGATGGGGATTCCCGAGAGATGGGGCTGGACCCAAAGCTTAGACATTCAGGTGATCCTACGTATCCCATTAGGATGGGAATCAAGCCACACATAGTTCTTGAAATGCAATTTAACATCATACTGGACGAGGAGGGGAGTAATATACCCCTAAACACGGGAGGTGTATGGCATGGTAAAGAAGCCGTCGTGAATGAGGACGTAGTCCTACGTCACACCATACGATCCTATAAGAGAGGTCCCGGGCCGCAGCCCGGAAAGGCCATGGGGCCTGGGGCTGAGCCTCGGTCAGGAAGACCTGACTGGCTTGCAGTTTAATGTCTTACATGAGGACAGGGGGCCAAGGGCCCAAGGAGGCCAAGGGGACTGAGGCTGGGCCTCTTAAGGGGAGTTTCACGGCACAGAACATGATCCCGACGTGAATGAGGACGTAGTCCCCCACCACACCGTACACTCCGGGTAATAAGGGACTTAGGCTGTGACCTGGAAAGGCCAAGGGGCCTAAGGTCAAGCATCAGTCAGGAAGGTCTGACTGGTTCGTAGTTTAACGTCTTACATGAGGACGAGGGGCCAGGGGCCCAAGGAGGCCAAGGGGCCTGAGGCTGGGCCTCGTAAGGGGAGTTGCACGGCACGACACATGATCCCGACGTGAATGAGGACGTAGTCCCACACCACACCGTACACCCTTATGAGGAATCCTGGTCCGTGGCCTGGAGAAAAGGGGAAGTTATCAGTCAGAAAGGTCTGACGGGTTTGTAGTTTAACGTCTTACATGAGGACGAGGGGACAAGGGCCCAAGGAGGCCAAAGGGCCTGAGGCTGAGCCTCGTAAAGGGAGGACGTACGGCATGGTACATGATCCCGACGTGAATGAGGACGTAGTCCCACATCACACCGTACACCCTTATGAGGAATCCTGGGCCGTGGCCCGGATCGCCAGCGCCACCTGGGGGAAGTTTGTCACCTAGGGATGGGGCAGAGGGGATCACTGTTCTTGATGCCTGGGGCATCTCGGGGTGGACCCGAAGATCCAGGACACTGTTGACCATATTCGAAACACAACATTCTTATGGTGACCTGCATGGGGGCAACAAATGAGCGTCGACCGCTTGACCAAATTCGCAACGCGGGACTTGTATCGACTTGTTGCTTAAGGAAACCCTCAGGGGCGTTGGCCCGTATCGGTAGGAGAGCCCTTGGGCATTGTATCCAGGCCGTTATCGGGGGTCCCTCCGGGTGTGAAAAGGTGACAGAATCCCAGTCAAGGAGTGGGTGAAGCTCAGTTGCGTTCATCAACGAAAGGGGCAAACACCTCAAGGGGGAAATGTGCAGCCGGGTCGGGGCTTGCTCGATGTGGGTCGGGGCAAAAGTGTGCACACTGCCATGTCTTGACCCGAGGGGAAGATTTTGTCTTTTGGGCTGGGCCAACAGACGAAATGTCCGGGCGTTCCTACGTACCTCATAAGGATGAGAATCAAGCCATACGTAGTTCTTGAAAGCCATGCAGTTTAGCGTCATGCGGTGAGGATGTGGGAGGGTAGAAGAACGGGAGTGGGCGCATGGTGCGACCTTTACAATCTTTGCGCGATTGGGGTTGCATGAGCAGGGCCAAGGAAGCCTACTCCCTGCTACACAGAGATCCTCCAAGGAGACTATCCCAGGGGGAATAGCGGAAGAGAAAAGCTTGGGGCTGGGCTCAAGACGAGGCGTCCGAGCGTTCCTACGTATCCCATGAAGATGGGAATCAAGCCATACGTAGTTCTTGGCATGCAGTTTAACGTCATGCGGGACGGTGAGAAGCACCACCTTTGGGGATATGTATGGTACGACAAGTAATCCGACATGAACGGGGACATAGTCCCACACCATGCCATACAATACCGCAAGAGGGTAAGTCAGGGAAAGACCAAGGGGGGCCCGAGGCCAAGCCGCGGTGGAGACGGGGCCAGGGGCCCAAGGAGGCCAAGAGGCCTGATGCCGGGCCTCGGTCAGGAAGACCTGACTGGCTTGCAGTTTAACGTCTTGCAGTGAGGACGGAGAGACAGTTTAAGGTCATGCGGGACCAAGTCGCAGTTTAGAGTCATGGAGGACCCTCTCGCAGTTTAGGGTCGTGCAGGACCACTGCAGTTTAATGTCGTGCGGGACCCTCTCGCAGTTTAGGGTCGTGCAGGACCACTTTTTGCCCTAGGAAAAGTATCGCTTGAGGAATTTGGCATTGGTGGGAGGGGTTACACGCTCTCCATCCGTTGTCACCAAGGAGTATGCTCCGTTGGGGTAAACCTTATGGATGATGTAAGGCCCTTCCCATTTGGGTTCTAACTTGGGTGGTTTCCTACCGGGGATCATTGGCGCTCGAAGGGCCAGTACCAGGTCACCCTGTAGAAAAGAGAGGATACGAACCTACTTTTCAAAAGCTCTCGCTATCTTGTCCTGATGCCTTTCCAGATTGTGTAGGGCACGTAGCCGGTTCTCGTCCAGTGCCTCTAATTCAGCTAGACGGATCTCGGCTACCTCATCTGGTGTCTGGTGATCATAAACTGCAGTGCGTAGCGATGGCAGCTGGATCTCAATGGGTAGGACGGCTTCAGCTCCATACACCAGGGAATATGGGGTCACCTGGGTAGAGTTGCGATTCGTCATCCGGTAAGCCCAAAGGGCGTTGGGGAGCTTGTCCGGCCAACTCTTCTTGTTCTGACCAACCATCTTCTGCAGAATGTTAGAGAGGGTCTTGTTGAACGCCTCGATCTGCACATTCTCCTGTGCGTGGTAGCGGGAGGTATGGTTCGACCGGATGTCGTACTTAGCGTACAATTTCTTCAATTCAACTGCTCGGACGTTGGTGCCGTTTTCGGTGAGGACAGCGTGAGGGACTCCAAACCGGTGGATAATGTTGGAGCTCACAAAGTCAACGATGGAACGGGCCTTGACCTCTTTGAGCGGAACTGCTTCTGCCCACTTGGAGAAGAAATCTGTAGCAGTCAGGATGAACCTACACTGGCGGGCTGTTGCCGGTGGATATGGTCCCACTACATCGAGTCCCCATACCACAAATGGCCAAGAGTACTTGGTGGGGTGGAGGGGTTCTGGCGACCGATGCAAGAAGTTGGCGTGTACTTGGAACGCGTGGCACCTCTTGGCGTACCCAATACAATCATGGATCATGGAGGGCCAGAAGTACCCTAACCTCCGGATTTGCTGGGACAGTTTCGGCCCAGCTTGATGGGCGCCACAGGAACCGGCATGAACCTCTTGGATAACTTGAGGTATCTCTACTCCTCGGATGCAACAGAGGAGGACACCATCGAAACTCCGTTTATAGAGGGCCTGCTCAAGACTGGGGCTGCTCTGGAGGGTGAATTGCAACGCGCGGCGTCGTATTCGCTCGCGTTCAGCCCGGTCGTCCGGGAGTCGACCATTTTCGAGATACTCGACAAAAGGTGCTCTCCAGTCGGGGGTGGTTTCAACCACTGCGTCTAACGAACCCGGGACTCCCGATATGGAGGGTCTGGCGGTGAGATGACTTACCCGCAGGCTATCACGGTCCTCTTGGGTGACGGGAGCAATGACTCTCCGGTGGGCCACGTGTATGACCAAATCATCTTGCTCGGGTTCTGCGAGCGACGCGGCTAAGCCAGCCCGGGCGTCCGCTTGTCCGTTATGCGATCTTGGGACATGGGTAACCTCTGGCCGAGGAGAGAACTGGGCCATTAGGAGGAGGGTGTACTCCAGTAACGGTGCAAGCTCTGGCTTCCTGACGATGTAGTCGCCATTAACCTATTTGATCACCAGCTCGGAATCTCCCTTCACATGTAGATGGGGAACATGGATCTGAAGGGCCAACTCGAGGCCGGTGATGAGAGCCTGGTACTCTGCCTTGTTGTTCGTACAACCTTCTGACAGCAGGAACGAGTACGGCAGGATGGCTTGCGCCGGGGTAATGAAAACAATGCCCAGACCCACTCTGTTGAGCTTGGGGTCGTTGAGCCTTCTACCGGTGGGGCTCCGGGAGGCACCGTCGAAATGCATTTGCCAACATGGGGCAGCATGATCAACTGAGAGGATCGTCTCGTCAGGAAAATCTAGGTCCAGGGATTGATCCGTGGAGGTTGGATGGGAAGCTAAAAAGTCTGCCAACGCTTGTCCCTTAACGGCCTTCTGAGGCACGAACCTGATATCAAATTGCTGGAGAATCACCGCCCACCGTGCTAGTCGTCTAGTCAGCATGGGGCAGTTCAGGATGTACTCCATCAGATCTACCCGAGAGATCAATTGTACCTCATGGTGTTGCAGGTAGTGCCGCAACTTCTGCACAGCGAAGACGAGTGCAAGGCAGCTCTTTTCTATGGGGGAGTATCTGACCTCCGTATCGAGAAGCATGTAGCAGAGATAGTAGAGACTATTCTCAGTGCCCTCGTTATTCTTCTGGGCGAGCAGCGCACCGAGGGATCTCTCCAGGGCGGTCACATAAAGGACCAGCGGCTTTCCGGAGATGGGTGGCATCAAGACCGGAGGTTGGAGAAGATACTGCTTGATTTCCTCGAAGGCGGCCCGACACTCCTCATCCCATTCGTAGGCAGCGTCTTTCTTCATGAGCCGGGAAAAGGGCTTACACTTTCCGGCCAGATTCGCAACGAATCGGCGTATATAGGCTAAGTGGCCTTGCAGGCCTCGTAGCTCTCGAATGTTGCTCGGGGGAGGCATTTGGCTGATGGCCTTGATCTTCTCCGGGTCGATCTCGATACCTCGGTATCTGACAACGAAGCCCAGAAACTTCCCGAAGGTGACTCCGAAGGCACACTTCAGCGGGTTCATCTTCAGGTGACGGGAACGGAGGAAACCGAACACTTTCTCAAGGTCTTTGAGATGGTCCTGGCGCTGGCGCGATTTGACTACAAGGTCATCCACGTAGCATTCCACCAATGTCCCGAGGATCGGTTTGAATATGCGATGCATGGCCCTCTAATAAGTGGCACCTGCATTTTTCAAACCGAATGGCATTACCCAGTAGCAAAAGGTACCCTGGGGAGCCCTGAAGGCAGTGGACTCCTCGTCTTCGGGGGCCATCCGGATCTGGTTATACCCGGAATACCCGTCCATGAAAGAGAGGGCTTGGAATCCAGCCGTGGCGTCAATCAACAGCTCCGTCACTGGGAGTGGGAAGTCATCCTTTGGGCAGTGGCGATTGAGATCGCGGAAGTCGATGCAGACTCTGATCTTCCCATTCTTCTTCCTGACCGGCACAATGTTGGCGAGCCATTTGGGGTACTGGACCTCCTTAATGAAGTTGGCTTTGATAAGCTTGTCAACTTCGGCCTCGACCATAGCACCATGAGAAGGGTGCATTTTCCTGGGAGGATGCTTGATCCCACGGTGTTTTGCCGGGAGACCCAGATGGTGGACGACCACTTGGGGATCCAGCCCTGGCATCTCATCGTAACTCCAGGTAAACACATCGCGGTGCTGTTTGAGGAAGTCTACATACCGTTGCCGCTTCTCGAGGGACATGGCTGCACTGATCAATGTGGGTCTTGGATCTGCCTCGCTACCAAGGTTCACCTGTACCAGTTCATCAACCGTGGTAGAGACGCCTTCTTCAAAGGCTGGGGGAGCATCCTCCAAGTCTTCCTCCCCAGCCGTGGGGGAACTTCCCGCGACGGAAGATACTTCTGGGTTCTCAAAACCCGAGGGGCAACTGGTGCCGGCTTGGGCAGCAGCGGTCATCATATCAGGAGACTCACTTGTCTTTGAGACCATTGCAATAAATGCATTTGATTCGATCCCATCTGGCCTTCGGCCTAAGGGGCCACGCTTGATGATATCAAAGCAGTGGTGACGTGTCGGCCTGAGTCGGTTAATTCCAGCCTGGCGAAAGAGACACGTATGGCGCACCGCCATTGCCATCAGCTTGACTTCCCGGTACCGTACAGGGGTAGGAGGTTCCGGGATGACCCGAGCCTAGTTGATGTAGGAGTACGAGGTGATTTTCTGCCGTCGCTTGGACATGGGAACATGCCTTCCTTGCTTACCCGAAACAACAAAACATTGTCCCATGTCGGGGGTCGTGGCCTCCAACCGGTGGATCGGGAGGATGTAGGCGTCGTCCATGCTTGCCCAAGGATCACTTGTGATCGGGGCGGGCTCATCCTCGCTTAACAGGATTTGCTTGTCCTTACTTTTGTAATAACCCGCATCCAGATAGCGGGCCTCACAAGAAGTGAAAGGGGACGCGTCTCCTTGGAGCACGCCTACTCGACCGTTGAGCGAGTACTTAAGGCACTGGTGATACGACGAGGGAACTGCTGCATGCAGATGAAGCCATGGCCTTCCCATCAATGCGTTGTAGGCGGTGTCCTGAGAAACAACCACAAACTCGGTGCTGGCAATTATGCCATCGAACTGGGTCTTCAGACGGATCTTGCCGACCGGGGTTGGCTTTGTCCTGTCGTACCCCTGGATCCTGAGGTCAGAGGGAGTCAAATCACCTTCGGACAGACCCAGCTTTCGCAGCGTCCGGGTCGGAATTAGATTGATTCCAGAACCCGTGTCAATGAGGCATCGGCAGACTTCCACACCGTTGAAGTGGCCAGTGATATACAGTGGGAGAATGTGCCCCTGTATAGGAGGGTCTTCATCTTCACCGGAGAACGAGATAACCGCCTGACATTCGGCACCTTCAATCGTCTCGGTATGGAAGGCTTCCGCAGCCGCCACTTCTGTATCGAACTGGAGGGGGCTCCTTAGGGACTCGGCAAGTGCCTCGTGCATTTCTGATGACAGGCGAAGGGCCTCGAGGATGGAAAGCCTCGCCGGGATGCCGGCGAGATGCTTCAGAACATCATACTTTCGTGCCAAATGCAAACCTCTGCTTACAGGAGGTCGTTCGGCATTTGGATGCACAACGGGTCCGGCTGGCTGAACCGGCGAGTAACTAGTACTGGGTACATCTTGCTGCCTACCAGTAAAATCCTGAAGAGTAGTCGCCGGGCTAGGATCGGACAACAGAGGCTGGCCTGTTGCCGGGCAAGACTGGCTGTGATATGAACGAGGCGGCTCTCCCTGATCCAGCAACACGAACGACGGTGGAGGTAGAGCGGAGGGTGCTGGATGGGTCTGCGCGTGCTGAGATCTGCGCTGAGCCTGCTACCTGGTCTCGGTAGCGTGCACGGCATGGCCGAAAATGCTGGCTGACGTACCTCGATGACCGGCGCGGTTGCGATTCCGCCGACGTTGACGTCGGCTGGAAACGTTGGGGAGGTCTGCCGGGGGTTCCCCTCGTCAGGGGTCATATAGGGCTTTACCAGCTCCACGGTGTTAACCGAAGTGTACCCTTGACTGTCACTCGAAGATTCATCCACCGCTGGGCGGATTCTGGGAGGAATCCCCATTTCGGGAGGCATAAAGTCGCCGAGAGTGTGGGAAGACGACGACACTGGCGGTGCACGTTGCTTCTTCTTGAGTCGCCGCTGCTTGCCCTTTTGGGCAGAGGTCGACTGTGAAGACGATGTTGAGGCACCAACTACTTCTTCTGAAGGTTCCGAATGCTTCAGGCGTGCCCGGATGATACCCTGGGCACAGACGACGGTTTTTCGAGCCATCCAGTCATCGTATTTCTGGGACCCGCGGCTAGGGACATGCTGCCACTCACCTTCGCTGTCGCTGCCGATTTCTGATCCCGCAAAGACCCCTGCCACTTGCGTTGGCGCTGGGCCCAACTTGACTATGTTTTTGTTTACCTGGTCCTGATGCCAGACTTTAAACACATAGCATCGCTTGAGGGTGTTCCCCAGGATTCGATGATAAGGGCAGTAGTTGGGGTGATCGGTGAGATGCGCCTCTGCCGGCCTCCTGCACTCAGGCAGACGCATGATCCCTTGCTCTACAGCAATTCGGAAGTAGCCAGGGACCTGATTTTCGTTGAACGAATAGGTATGGTACTTTCTTTCTGGGTAAGGAGCCACGGGGGCCTGGTCCTATCGAGGGACCGGAGGGGATTTCCGAGGAGGCGGCTCCTGGTTGTCTCGCCTAGGTGGCGGTGGCGCATTGCGCGGGGGAACCTGTCGGTTCTGAGGCGGTCGCTGCTGGGCAGGAGCCTGCGCTTGAGGTGGAGGACCTCTGCGGGGTTGCAGGGGTGGTGCCGCCGGTAGCAATTCCAGCTGCCTCGGGGCTTCTATTTGAGCCACCGCGGTGGGTTCAGCCCTGGCGGCCCTCCTGGCTGGGATCATAGGGGGCAGCAAACGTGCCTGACTCGCCTGTGGCAGGGCCTCCTCGAGGCGCTGGGCCTTATCCGAGAAATCTCTGAACCCTCCAGGGTAGTTCTAGGTAATCAATGAGGGTACCAGCTCTGTCTTGACGTTCCCCACACACATCGTCAGTAATTTCTCCTGAGTTAGTGGCATATCGAGGGAATACGTAAGTCCTTTCCACCGGGCGATGAAGTCTGCATCCCGCTCATCAGGCCTCTATTTTCACTTGAAGAGGTCCGAAATGCTGGTCTTTCGCGTGGTGGAGCTGAACTGGTATAATAACTGCCGGCGAAGATCCTCCCAACCGGTCACTGATCCGATGGGGAGCTGGTTGTACCAGACGAATGCCGGACCTTCCAATGTCTGTACAAAACATCGGAACTTAGCGGCTTCTTGCTGAGCCGGGGTCCCCAGCATGGGGCCACACCTGGAAGAGAAGTGAGCCAAGTGCTGGGGTGGGTCCCCTGTCCCGTTAAACGGTGAGAAAGTGGGGTTCCCAAAACCCGGAGGCGCGGGCATATCATCCACCCATGCGGGATAAGGCTTGCCATCCGGTGGGACCGCCACCTGCCGTGTTTCCAACGCCTCGAGGCGGGCTGTGAGTGCCGCAATAAGGTCCTCCGGGTGGGGGTCCCTGTCTTGACGGGGATCCCTAACCACAAGCGCATTGCCAGGTTCTTCAACACGGTAGACGGCTTCGGCCGCTCGCGGGTTAACTGGCTGGACGACCTGCTGGGCGACTGGGGGGACCCGGGTTGGATTCTTCAGATTGCCCCGTCGCTCAGGGGGGTTTGGCAAGACGTATCGCGCCCTCTTGCCGTATGTTCCGGCTTCCTCCCTGTCCGCGACAGTAGCATGATCAGGGTTGCCCGGAGGCATCTCACCGGGGGGAAATTTTTCCTGCCCCTACTGCCCCGGCCTGGGATTACCATAGTCGGGTCGCCGCTCTGCGGCGCGCTCAGCCAATAGTTCGTCAACCAGCCTCTTCTGCTCAGCAAGCTGCTGGCGCAACGTGGCATTCTCAGGATCCTCGTCTGTTTTCTGCACAGAGGCGGATGGGTCGGAGTGCTTGACTATTCCGACATGCTCCTTACCCTTGCCAGTGCTTCGACCGAGTGCCAGTGACTCGGTGGGTACGGGGAGGCCTAGCAGGTTCCTCTGCTGACGGGTGACTCTCCCTGATGGGTCGAGTAGTGGCGGTACGCCCTCGGATGGTAAGTCCCCATCAAGGAACTGAAGCTCATCTTCCTTATCCACAACGTCGTCCATGTGGACTGTGACCCCTCTTAAGGGCATATCCTCGATGACGCATAGCGAATCAGGCTGTTGTCGGATAGGGTCAAAGAGGAGAGCGGCATAGCGTCCCCAGCCACGGACTTGCACATGGGGGGTGGCTTCCCTAACGATCTTGCGGAGTGCCTTGAAACTCTGAACGCATTTTCGTTGGAGGGCACTCTGGTGACCGGGCGACTCGGGGTGCTGGGCCACAAGGAGCGCCACTGCGTCAATCAGGCAGCACTGTTTGCCAATCTCCTCGAAGTGCTCTCGACTCCGGGGGTACACTACCCGTTCCCAGCGGAGGCGGAAGTGTGTCGCCCATAGGGTTCGACAAAAGCACCCCACTTCTTCAGGGGTAAGCGACTCGGGTACGCGGAAATTCAGTGCCGCCGTGGGCCAGAACTTCTCTGGGAAGTAGTCCACTACAAGAATACTCCAGAAGCTCCTGGGTTCATCCTCGGGGTTCGGCCCTACATTTCCCCACTCATCAACCGGGGGCGGCTGAGGGACCGGTAGTGGTACCGAGGCGGACCTCTGGGATAGCAAACTCGTCGGTGGAGAATACGGTGCGCGAGTAGACTGGCCACCGAATTCTGGGCCTTCCTCTGAAGAGCCAGGTGACCTGACCACAATGTCACGATAGGACGGGCTAACAGCCACTGCTTCGGGTACGGGAATTGCCGTTACCGGTGTCCGGTCATGTCGTGGCTCTACCACCATTGACCCCCAAAACAGCTCCTCGTGATCCCGAGTAGAGGTAGAGGGCTCTTCGGGTGACGATGGCGGTGACTGCGCGGTCGAAACCTGCGAAGTTCTCAGAATCTCTTCCTCCTGAATGTACCTGCGGAGAGAGACGGCGCTGGCGCCGTGGCGGAGAGGTCCCCCACTTGAGATAGCCGGGGTGCGAGGGGCACCACGGCAAATGTTGAAGGGTACATGGGGAGGACCTCCATGAACAGTACCCGTGTGGGCGGGGCCTCTGTTGGAACTGGCAGGAGCATGGGGAAGACCTCCATGGTCGATGCGAGTGGAGCGAGGCTGACCTTCACTCCTTGAGTTGCTGGGGCGAGGAGGACCTTCGCCAGTCGCGGAGAGGACGTAGGGGGGACCCCCACGTTGAAGAAGGATCGGATGGACGGTGCCCTCAGAAGGATGGACTCCGTACCCTGTACAGCGGGCGCGGGAAATGTTTCCGCGCGGAGCATCACTGCCACGGGGCAGGTCCTCCCGTAGGATGGGGGCAGCATGGGGCATGCCTCCATGGCGAACCTCGGAGCGGGGTAGGCCCGCGCTCTGTGGAGTAGTGGTACGGGGAGGACCTCCGTACGGGGTTGCATCACCGCGAGTTAGCTCGCGGCGATCACTACTTGGGCCTGCAACCCGAAGAGTCAACCCAGCCTGCCCGCGGGGTGGTTGGGGTCTCGATCCTGGTTGGGCGAAGGGGTGCTCCTGCTCAATGTAGGCGGGGGCTTCATAATGTACGTCGGCGGTGGCTCGGGCCACTGTAGCTGTCGACGTGGACGCGGCTAGGCGAGCGTCCTCAACCCGGGCCCGGAGCTGACGTCGGGTCAGGCGGGCCGGTGCAGGTGGTGCAGGGACGTAGTCTGCCTGCTCTTCCTGCGGGGCCGGACGGCGGCGCTGACGTGGCCGGACGGGAGCTCTCGCCTAGGGGCCCTGGGTCGGGGCCCTGAGCGGGCTGAGCCAGACCACGCCTTCCTCTTCGGCGTAAGGCGAAGAGTCGTCAAGGCGTTTCGGGGATAGGCTCCCGAAACGGTTGAATGTCGAGGTGGGGAGCAGGGGCTCCCTGCGCGGCCTGTTAGGGCGGCATTGACGGCGGGGCCTGGAGGCCTCCAGGTCCAAGCGGGCCATATCCCTAGTCGGGATGACCCCTTCCTCCACGTACCTGCGCACGAGGCTGTTGATCACCCTTCGTTGGATGACCTCTGATGGGGAAAGGGGACGTGGACGTCCCGTATTCCGTGATGTGGCAGTCGCCGTGGCGGTGGTGGCTCAATGTGGAGTGGCCGTCGTGGTGCTGCCCCTGCCCCTGCGCGGGCGAGGAGCGGATGGTGACCGCATCTCTGAAATAGCAACCTGGTTCCTAGCAAGCGAGTGGATCAATTCATCAGTACTGAGAGGAAAAGGATCGACGGCCAGTGCCCCAGCGCTCTTCCATCCCCCATGTCTGTGAGAAGGATCCACGCCAACACGCTGCAGAGCAGAGTGCCCCACGTTCTACAACCCCGACCGCCGGTGAGTTTCACGACAGGCCCGCAATTTGCTTGGCGGGACCAGGCAACGGATATCTGAATCCAGTGACACGTCAATCTACTGGTGTCTCGAACGCTACTAATCTCCATGCTGAGGAGAAGAATTTCACGTCGGGTTCACCATTTCTATTTCCGACACTTTCGCCGGGGCGCGCGCGCATCCGTCCGTCAGGGGGGGGACGCGCGGCTTTGTTGCCCCGCTTTCCCGCTTTCCAAAGGCGGGCGACATTCGTTCCTTATTCAGGGACGTCTGCTCCTTGATCGAAACGGGATGATGGGATGTCGGTTCTTCCTCCTGTGGATTCCTCCTCAGAACTCGCCACCTAGTCCGGGTCTCCCTTATAGATTTAATACGTAGTTCGTGAAACTCTTCCCAGTGCCATGTTTCCATGGGCGCCGGTTAATTACGCTGCTCCTGTCGGGACATTCCAAAGGGTCCAGTCAGGGAAACAACCTTCGGTTAGGGGAGTAGTCACGTTGAGACATCAGTAGCGTGTCTGGATGCTGGGGTACCTGGCGTGTCTGTCCGTTATCCTTGATCACAAGGCTTCTCGAGGGAGTGGAAGCCCGAGGCATCCCACATCGAGCGCGGGGAATTACATGTCATAGACACGTATCTGAGGTTTTCCTCAGCTTCCCGTGTTCAACACAGGGTATGCCGCGAGTTTAACGTCCAGCGGAGACGGATGAGGGTGATCAGAACGTCCCATAGAGACGGATCAGATTGGTGTATCGCATAGAGACGGCTATGGTCCCATAGAGACGGATCAGAACGCCCAATGAGGATGGATCCGAGGTGGTGCACTCCCTATAGGGGAAAAGGGTGATGAATCGGGGTGTACACAGAGGACAGAGACCCGGAGATATGATGGGACTTACACATGGAAAGTGGCCCAGGCGCTGCTAGGAGCAGCGAGGAGGTGGATGGCATGACTCCACCGGGATGTGGTGGCCCGGGTGAGAATCAGGATGGGTGATGGATGGATGAGTGAAGTGGAGGAGGATGAAATGGGACCATCGCAGGGGGCGACGGTGAAATTGGGCTTGAGCCTTGAGGAGGCTTCCTACGTATCCCTGTGGCAGGGAATCAAAGTACGCGTAGTTCGGGTGGTGCCGGTAAACCGACGTGAAGCTGGACCTTGGCCCGATGAATGTCGTCGGCGTACCGACGTGAAAGCGGACCTTGGTCCGATGGGAGTTGGGCTTGAACCTCTGGGAGGATTCCTACGTACCATGCCTTGACATGGATCAAAGACTTCGTAGTTCAAATGGTGGGTCACAATGTCTTACCACTAGACCAGAATGGGACCCGACGTGAATGAATGACGGGTGGGCTTGAGCCTCGGGGAGGCTTCCTATGTACCATGCCTTGACACGGATCAAAGACCTCGTAGTTCAGGTGATACAGTTTAACGTCATGCGGGACGATAGTGAACCCTGACGTGAATAAACGACGGGTGGGCTTGAACCTCATGGAGGCCTCCTACGTACCATGCCTTGACATGGATCAAAGTTCTCTTAGTTCGGACAGGGTTAGGTCACAATGGCTTACCACCAGACCAGAATGTAGTTTAACGTCATTCTGGACGAAGATAGAACACGACGTGAATTGGGTGATGGGTGGGCTTGATCCTCGTGGAGGCTTCCTACGTACCATGCCTTGACATGGATCAAAGACCTCGTAGTTCGGAGGGTTTCGCCGGTAAACTGACATGAAAGCAGAACTTGGTCCACTATTGGTGGGCTTGAACCTCGTGGAGGCTTCCTACGTACCATGCCTTGACACGAATCAAAGACCTCGTAGTTCAGGTGAGTTGGATGGGTCGCAATGGCTTACCACTGGACCGGAGTGCAGTTTAACGTCGTGCGGGATAGGGGTGAGACCCGACGTGAAATGACGGGTGGTCTTGAACCTCGTGGAGGCTTCCTACGTACCATGCCTTGACATGGATCAAAGTCCTCATAGTTCAAATGGTTTTCGCCAGTAAACCGACGTGAAAGCAGACCTTGGTCCACTATAGGTGGGATTGAACCTCATGGAGGCTTCCTATGTACCATGCCTTGACATGGATCAAAGACCTCGTAGTTCAAAAGGTGGGTGTCAGGGTCGGTGCTCAATCTAAGCCCACGTGAGTCATGCTCGGTGTGAGAAACAAGAGGTTGCATGGACCTGACGATCACGTCGCTAAGGGTGCGTCCGTGAGAAGCGAAGAGGGGCTTATGCGTTGGGCGGCCCATGGTGTTGGGACTTACTCCAGGATGGAGGCCCATGGCGCGACAAAGAACTGGAAAGATGGACCTTGGTCCGACGATGGGAGGTGCCTCGTTCCCTATCACGTCCTCCACTGACCTTGGTAGTGGGGAAGTATCGAGATGCATGGGTGCAATCATCCGTACCACAGGTTAGGGATTTACGCTCTGAGGCGACCCTTCCCCTGCGAACATACACCACTCCGACAAGGAGGATCTCATTCCATGTGCGGAAGAGTTCCATTCCCGTGGAGACGAGTGGTGTAATGAATGTTCGAGCTGGGGGGGGGACCCTTCGTGAGGGAGACGAGGTTGGGTCACAGTTTAACGTCATGTGTTGAGGACGTGGTGCTTGGCAGTTTAACGTCCTGCAGCTCGGACGAGGTGGGTTCACTCCACACCCCTAGGGCTTACATAACCGGTACCCTCTGGTCCTTGGGGAAGGGAAGGTGTCGGTAAGGCCATGGTAAAGGGGGTTCACGGGAGGAACCATCGAGGGGTCCACGTTAGCGTGGCTATGAGAATAAGAAATAGCCAATAGCGTGCCTATGCGAAGAAGCATTAGGCGAAGCAACGCTACGGGAGGTTTTGTCCATGGGACTTTGAAATCACATCGTGCAAACATGGAGGGTCGCACAGAAAGAGGAATCGCTAAGCAGAGGAGTGTGCTTTGCGAAGTGGGGTGCCTTGGCCTTAGCATGGGGCATAGGTGGGAGTGGGAGGTGCTTCGCGAAGTGGAGCAGTGTTCACGGAGCACTACCTCGCGAAGAAGGAGTGGTTCGCGAAGCAGGGTCCTGCCAAGCAATGTGCTTCGCGATGCATAGTTATCCTGGCTTGGGATAGGGATTACTAGCATGGGTTGGGTGTTTCGCGAAGCACAAGTGCTCTGCGGCTGCCCGGGTTCCCTTGGGAATCCCCTTCCTTTGCGAACGCCCTTGAGCTTCGCGAAGGGCATCCCTCTCGGAATAGGGGCTCAAAACGAAACAAATCAGAGTCGTCTCGCTAAGTAGAAATACCTCGCGGAGCTAATGATTCCCGGAGCAAAGCGTGCTTCGCGATTCGGGAGAGGAGAAGCCGAAGGGTCGGATTGTCCGTCTTGGGGACTCAGGGGGAGTCGAGTATTTATAGGGAAGGGGCGCCGCGAAGCAGGGCTCGCGCGCCGCCTTCGGGGCTTCGCGGCGGCTCGCGAACGTCAAACGGGTTCGCGGAGGATTATCGCCTCCGGAGCTTCGCGGCGGCTCGCGAACGTCAAACCGGTTCGCGGAGGATTACCGCCTCCGGCGCTTCGCGGGGCCGCCAAGGTTGGGACGCTTCGCGGCGGGGCTCCGTGGCTGGGCTTCGCGGCTGAGCTTCGCGAGGCAGCGCGCCGGCTGTCTTTTTCGTTCTTTCCTTTCGGGCCATATTTTTGGCGCCAAGAATAACATCTAAACCGGTGCTAGTAATGGAAATATGAGGTCACCGTTGAACTCACAGTGCCGGTATTCTCTTAAATATATATTAACCTTGATGGCAGTTGGTCGAGATTGAAGGTTAGTTTTTGGGTTTTTCGAGGAAATAAGAAAATAAAATATAACAAACATTTTATTTTATTTGTTGTAACCACTCCATGTGGAAGTTGGTAGTAGGGGCCACAAACCGTTACCTCCCATGAGAGGTTATGGTGGTGGGGACCACACGATCCTAACCTCCCATGATTGGTTATGTTGTTGGGGACCACCTAAGGCCTAGAACACATGAACTCCCCACTTAATGATAGACAAACTTCTCAAATACCTCATTAATGTGGAGGATCCTCTTGAGCTTCCTCCAGAATAAATTATGCCAATGCACCACATTAAATTGTGCCAAAGTAGTAAATTAATTTAACTAATCTTACTTGTGCCAAAAAATATATTTGGGGAATCACTTTTTATTTTTTTGGTGGGTTTTTCTTTTGAGATCATTAATTAGAAAAGGAGAGAGCGATCTTGGTGGAAGAAATCTCCCCAACGAAGAACACGTTCTTCCACGAAGAACGCTCCGCCAATGAAGAACGCTCCAAAAACGAAGAACACCGACCTCAACATTGAGCTTCGTCATTGGAAATTTTCCTGATGTGAGGCAGCTTCCCTTCTTGCACCAACGTCAACGAAAAACCCAAGATATGGGTTTAATTTGGGTTTGATTATATTACCATGTTCTTCCATTTTTAAAAACAAAGAACGTGGATGATATATTTTTTAAGATGGGAACAATAATAGATGGAGGGTTTGACGTTCTTCATACTTTTTTATGGTGATCCATTTGCTACCACCCTAACATGGATGGTATAGGCAAAAAAAACATGGACCAACCCCTCTGTAAATCTTGTGATGATTAGTGGTGTTGAATGCGACAAAGGTGACATCCCAAAGACACCACCCTACGACCCCCAACACTTCGCCACCTCTACACCCTGCGGCACCGCCACTTGCAGCACTTCCATCCACCATCACCGACATCTTCTGAGCATCTGCCACCGTCGGCTATCCGCCGAGCCGTGGTTGGACCACTGCATCATGGCTGGTCTGCCACACTGCGTCCAACCCACCGACCTGCGGTCGGTCTGCGGACCCACGGATGGTACGCACCCTAGTGGTACCACTCTGCCGAGCTTCCCTCGCCACACCCTCACTGCCCTCATGGGTCGGGCTGGGCCGACTCGAATCTGGTTGGCTCAGGATAGGTCAGATCGGGTCAGTCTGACCAGGTCAAACCGAACCCTGGCTCAGTACGACTGAGTAACTTTATTTTGGCCATAACATGGGAACCAGACATCTGTTTGAAAAATCGACCACAGTGCTAAAAATCATGGAGGGAGACGGTCCATTTGATTGATACCCCACTTTTTTGGATTACGATATTGGAAAATCTGGTTGGATCGAGTGTGAATCCAATTAGGCCGTAGGGACTAAAAGGGTAATAACTTAAAGACCGGGCATCCGATTCACGCATTGTCTATTATGTTGAAACCCCTATGACGTGACAGAGCTTTGAGAAACATCATCATGGAACTTCATGGATGTTTTAGTATCAACCAGTAGCTTGTGGAGCGGATGCTTCTAGAAACAAGCAAGCGTAGTGCGGGAACCCAGTGGCTGGTTGAGAGTTGGTGACTGCAAACCGTTTGGACTCAGAGTGACTTGACCGGTCTAGAGGGGAGTGCCTTGGTGATGCTGTAGACCCACGGTGGGGAGGGACATGGTGGCAAGATATACCCATGCTACTCTACAGGAATAGTACCCCAACAGGCCATGAGGGGGAGCACCTCTATGTGATGTGGCATACCCACGGTGGAGAGTGCCTTTGTGTGACATGGAAATCCCATGGTACTCAAAAGGAGGAGTACCTCAGCAATCCTAGGTTAGTGGGAAACGTCTCTGTGTGACGCTGAAGCCCACTGTACTTAATAGAGGAGGAGTTCTCCAATATCTGAGGTGTTTGACATTTGGACTGGGAATGTCACTTAACACTGCCCCTAGAATAAATACTGGTGCGAGTTGAGTCAAATCCTTTGTGTTTTCCTCATTATTGAGATGGTTTACTTGATAACGTAGGTATATGTATGGGAAAATTCCTAAGTAAGGTTATCTATTGATTTCATACTTTGTGTTTTATTGTTGTTGGATTTTGTGAAACCTAGAGGGTCTCATGGTCTCTATTATGTATCATTATACTCACACCTACGCGGGCTATGACCGCACCATGTTGTGTTGGATGCAGACGATGGAAATCACTGACTAAGGCTGATAGTACTAGGAATGGACGGTACCTAGAGGTGGACCATATGACATGTTGGTATGCAGAAGAGACAGGTTGATATGGAGTGCTGAGGAAGCGATCTTTTCCTATAGTTTAGGTAGGAAACTCCTTGGATGACCCATCTGTTGACATTCCATTTTCTTCAATGGTGTTGTATCATAGTTATACTTGTACATTAAATTTGGGCTTGTATTCTGGCCCCTTTTACCTACTGCGCTCACTCTGTTTACAGTTAATATTATTTGGGTTGTTATCTTGATGTGTGCTTGGTTACGTGTGCTTACAGGTTCTAAAGTCAATGCCTTCCCTATTTTATGGAATACGCCTTCTGTGCTAGTCGCCAACCCCTGGCCTATGGATGGCGGGCTTGTGGTAGTCCCAATACGGGCCCCAGGGGAAGGGTCGTGACATTATTAGTGGATATTTAATAATTAATGAGAATGTTATCCTCATAATTTTTTCTCCTCACTTATCCTTTTTCTTTCTGTATTATTAATGAATGGTTTCACTTTAGGATTTGTTGAAAAATATATTAAAGTTTAAAACATCTTTGATTCTTTCATATGTATGGTTTGATGGATTGAGAATGTCAAAATAGTAATAACGTATCAATTTTATCACTATTTTGATAATGGGCTATCACATATTGATATTGTATAGGGTTTCCTGATATTATATATTTAATTGATAACTTTATGGTTTCCTAGCCATGGTTATTTTACTGGATGATTTTCTAGGGGCATGGTATGATCTGTCTGCTTGTGTTCATACATTATTTTGGTTTTGTAGTGATATTTGGATATTTGTTTTGTATTATTCTATATTCGTTTAATATTTTTTATTCATTATATTTTTTTTATATTGAACTATTACTTTTTCAAAGATTTTAATTGATTCTCATGAAATGGGTTGAGTGTTTTGTGGATTTATGAAAGGCTAAGAGAAAATGTTAGAGGATTAGAAACAATTATCTTGAAAATTATAAAATAAAAAATGGGTTAGATGGAACATATAACATTAAAAAAAATTCTTTGTGTATGTACAATGGTGTACGAATACAAGGGGATATAGAGTTTGGGAAATATTAAATGAAAAAAAGTCCAATTGGTTGGGTTTTAAATACCAGAGAGCCTCCTAGTATAGGAATGACTATTTCTCGTTTTAAAACAATGAGATAAACACTTATAATTCTTCAGTATAAGAAGGAAGTGATGAAGAAAATGGTGCATAATGGACCTTGATCTCCTCTTTAGAATGTGATGATCATATGAAATCATATTATAGATTTCTATAAGGTTATTTGGGATTATAATTAGGCTCTAAACTATTGTTGATTGGTGAGACCATGGTTCATTACATGATGTGTTTAGGAAATATCTTTTTTCCTAAATAGAGTTCTTTGATCTTTAGTAAGCAGAATTTTCCTCATGAATGTGGTATAAATTTGTAAGTATGTTTCCCCTGTGAAACAAGTTCATGCATTTTCATTGAAATAGATATATTGGGGAAACATGTATTGGTTGATGTAAATGTTCTTTTATGTATTTTTATGAGTCACTAAGAGGTCATGTGAGTTTTAAGAAGGATAGTGTCCCTTGACATTTTGAAAATGATAGTGCTGGTTATAATTAAAATTGTATGTATAAATACACAAAATATTATAATTATTTGAGGCTTTTGATCAATTAGTTGACCAGAAAGGTGGGAGGTATGTGATGGTGATCTTTCAGGGAGCTAGTTTGATCAATGATTTGTGTTTGGTATTACATTTAATTGTTTCTATAAATTGATCTAAATTAACATTACTAGAATGAATGGGATACAAATATATGTGTTAACATATAAGGTATGGTATCCAAGGAGTTCTATTAAAGACAATCAATTTATTTCAAGCTTGAATAATATCTAATTGATGAGATGCTGTGTGTCAGAGATTCTATATAAGATATATGTTCTGGAATTATGTAGCCATATTAACTAGGGTCACTCAAGTTATCTTAATTAGTGTGTGAATTATGATGCAAGCATCAGGGCTTGCTTACAAATGTATATGAATATTTATACAACCGAAGAATAACATACATAGATAGTGTATCATTTTATATAATTATTCATTTAACCTCATAGTATGTTAAAACCCATAATATAAATATTTATTGTAATTATAGAAAAGATACATAAATAAAATATTTTATATATATTTTTTAAAAATTACCCCAAATATTATTCACAAATGATACCCATATATATAGCATACGTTATACTCTTATTCTAATCTTTAGTTACTTTGTTGACTGCAGCAATTTTTTAGATGTAGGGTGAATTTTTTTGGTAATTTATTATTATCAAGTTGTGTAAATGAGAAATAAAATTACATTGAATAATTATTTAATAAATGAATTTGTATTGTACTCAGATGATCAGAAATAGGTTTTTAATGAAAATCATTTTATTTAGATTTCATTTCTAAATATTTTTTCTCAGAGATGATTTTTTCTAACACATATTGTTTCTGAAATGAGAATTTCAGAACCGAGTGAATCATTGTATTAAACATGGAATATATCTTGATGAATTTAGGATATTAATTAAAAATATTACAATAAAGTATAAAATGTTAAAATAATCATATTTATTTCATGATAAAAAATGTGTTTTTTGGAAGAAATGTTAAAATAGAGTTAATCGTGTTTTTACAAAGCTCTTGTTTTATGGGAAATGATGTTTTTTGAAATTTGAGATTTTTTAGTTGACTATTTTAGACATAATAATTTTTTCAGATATACCCATACATTAAACGAAACAAATCATTAAATGAACCATAAGTATTTGAGCATTAGAGAGAAAAGTTTTTCTGTTGATACACATTCAATGGAAAAGTTTAATTCCCAATCAATCAGAATAGTTGTGGCACAGATTCATCATATGAATGGCTAACACAAATGAATATGGGATGAAAATTTCATCAGAGGAAGAATATATATATTCATTTAATGTTTAATATAAATAGGTATTGTTTATAATTAAGACGAAGAGAAGATGATGATGCCGAAAAATCTGTTGAGTTTTTTTCATTGATGAAATAGAAGGGTTTAAGAGACAGATCAATCTGATGAAAGATAACAATTTACTCCACAATTTTCATATGATATGATGAAATATAATGAGTACTCTTGGTTATATTTATTAAATTGGGTCAAGACTATTTGTTCATGCCTTGACACTGATCCATCATTTTTTTAGTATAAAATGACTTTTCATATTTATTATGAGACTAATAAGACATTTGATATTATGCTTTATTGGATGTAGAACCATTGCTATGAGGAATTTTATAATTCTAAAGAAAACTATTAAAATTGTGAAAATTTCATTTGTATTATTGACTCATGTGAGGTTATAAAATATGTATAATTCATAATAATTTTATGGATGGACAATTTCATTTGGATTGCTACTTCTGAATAAAATATATTCTAGTTGACATATTCATAGTCAGATCATGGAAATTTTTATGAAAAACAGCTTCAAACTAAAGTGTTTTTTTAAATAAAGAAGGATTATGTTTTGAGAATTTTCAATAAGATTAGAGAAGAGTCCATAATAGAGTAGATGTGTAATGAAATTTTCCAAGAAAGCTGGAGACTCCAAAATAAGTCAAATGAGATAATTAAATTTTGATAATAAAATTATATGTTTCTAACTATATGCCCTTTCAACAATCCTATAAATATTGATCTAACTAAAAACACACTTTGATGATTTTCAAATATAGGATTGAGAGGGAATTGGAGAGTTTCTGACATCCTTGGTTGATGGAGATTCATGGGTGGAATATTTATGAGAAACATTTATATACGGATAATTTTTTTCAATAAATATTTAGTTATGTTTTTAAAATAATTCATAGAAATTATACTGCGAGTTCAATGAAATAGAAGAGGTAAATCACACTAGTTTTTAGATAAATAATTCATACTTCTCACCATAATAAAGGATCTGACTAAACATTGAGACTGAATAATCAAAGTGAGAAATTAGAGTAATTTTTTTATGAATCCCATAGAAGTTTCTCTTATATGATGCTGGGTATGAAAATGAAGATTTATTTTTGGAAAAATTATCCAATATTTAATTATTTGAAGAAGTTAATTATTATTTTCAGAACAAAATGGTAATGGATTCTAAAATTAATACCAAAACTTATTTACATATTCCATGATAGATGAAGTAAACGAAATTTTGTATTGATCATATTGAATAAAAAGACCATGGGAATTAGATAATTATTGTAATTTGTGGTATATTATTATTTACATACCATACAAATGATTAGATACTCTATTTAGGAAGTAATAGTTGTAGATAATTTTTCTTATCTGTATGTGGGAAGGATTTGTTTTCATCAAAGTTATATTTCATTAATAGGTGTTAAATATTGTTTTGTAAGAAATATAACATAAAATAAAAAGGTATGATTGATTCCCCATTCTAATTTATTAAATTTATCTTTGTTGGGATTTCACATTTGGTGTTAGAGTGAAGGTTCTTTCAATAACACATTAATGAATTTATTTAATTAATATTTTGAATGAAATTTTAAAATTTGTGAATATTAATGGGGTTCCATTGTTTTATGGAATTAACTATCATATCTGAGATAGTAGAATCATATTATATGGTATTTATATTGTGTATGATGTTTTATATGTGGGTACATAAGTATTTTTCTCCTTGGTTTAAAATATTCCTCTTAAATTTGCGGATGATAAGAATCTAGAGAATGATGTAAGGGATTCAAATTCATTGCTCAAATCACATTCTTAATGTAAATTTATTTGATTTACGGGAGTTGTTACTACTAATGGTATATTGGATAATATGGAATATATCTATGATAGAAATATTAAGGGGAGGAATGCTAAAAAAATGTATCGGATGATGTATGAAGATAACAAATTGTTTTGTATGAATCCATTAGTGATTTTCTTACAAGGGTGATTAAAATAATATGCACAATATAATTTCATATTTATAATTAGTATAATTAAACTATGGTCGAAATGATCTTTTGAATTATTCTGGACAATTTTGATGCAAAATTATCATATTCTGAATTTACCAATCCCAAAACACTATCTTTGGATAAAAATTATATTATAGTCATTATATATAAATTATAATGGATAATTGCATGAAAATAAAAAAAATTGATCAAGATATGTCCATTAAATATAAAATTAGAGAGAAATAAAATGATACATAGAACGTACCTTTTCATATATTAACATTATATATATTTTTCTAAATACTAAAAATATTTCACAAATAGATGCTCAAATACCATTTTAGTCTGGTTCCATTGGAAACACTAAAATATAAACACAAATACATAATTGAAATAAATTATCTTCCACTAGGATTTTTATGACTATCACCCTTCTAATACACATCATAAATAATACATATATTAATATCCTCGGAAAGGAAACATAAAAAATAGAGAACTGAGGTGCTTAGTATTGGTAAATAAGGGTGACATGTTTGCATAAACATGTACATATGTGTAACATCCCAAGTAAATGAAGTATAATAAATATTTCATATTTATTAATATTTGTGAATTAAATATCAATTTTACATTAAAATGGTTTCTATGTTCGATAGCGTACCCGATATGCGACAATATGTTTATTTGAAATCTTATGTTGCACACTAATAATATAATATTATTATTTTAAATGGTAGTTAACTCCTAGCTTTTGTACTGGTGGGAATGAAAAAACCAAAATACAATATGATTAAAAATTATTTTTAAATTTATTTACATTTATCCAATAAATTCTAGAGGCTTGAAATGTGAATGAATCTAATTTGAAGCATAATTTACATTAAAAGGATGATTTATTGCCTTTTAATGGGGAAACCTATTTAGATCTAGTTTTGGTTACATTAATAAATTTTATAGGACTAAATAAAATCATTATTTAGAATGGGGACATCAAAATTTACTTTGTGTAAATTTTTAGGATTTTTATGATAAAGTTCATTTTTTTAATGAATAGTGAAAATATTGTATTTTAATTCAAATGTTCATTTTAATCTAATTAATTTATATGGTTATATTATCATTGTAATTTGTACTAAAGTGAAAATAATATATATTTTTTCCATTTAATACAATGTTGGTCATTGGAATTAATTTCACATTGAAATTGGACATAATCAAGAATCAATCTTTTGATTGTTATTGTATCTTAAAAACACGCTATTTGTTTTGTCAATGAGAATTAAATTTAAAATTAATTAAGGCCGCTCTTATGTTTTGATTTTGTAAAAAGAGAATTAAATTTTTAATTCAGAATATCAACTACAGCTTAGGGTGAATTTTTGTTATTTTTCTGAAAAAACTTCAATTTTTGATGAATAGTGTAATCACTTAGAAGTAGTTACAAAAACTGACCTTTTCATTTAAATTAATTTTTACCACATCTGTGAATTGAATTTATTAAATCCAACATACATGGTTGTTATTAATAAGTAAAACATTGTTCATTAAGAACAATATAATATTAGGTGAATAGTACCTTTTGACTTTTATTTACCACTATTATAGGTAAATAAGGTAATTTAAGGTTAAAAAAATATTATAATAATTTAAAATTACCTTAAAACTTGTCAAAACCTTATTGGATGAGTCATTAACGACCTTGGGAATATTTGGGTCGATTTTGGGTCCACATTGATCCACATGGGAGTGATAATGACAATTAAGATTAATTAGTTTATTGTAAAGACAAAATTGACATTCAAAAATATCTTTTAGTACATTAATTTTTATATTGTGTTTTTTAAGGAATCATATTTCCTATAAATATTCATTTGAAATCTAAAAATATTTCCTACATTATAGTACTTATTTATAATTTTTAGACATAAAAAATATTTCAAATTATTTACAACCCAATAATGATGCAGTGTTTACCACATTAATAAATCATTTACATAAATAAGATTATAAATATTAAAATATTATCCAAAGCCTCTAATAATTATTCAAACTACGCTTACAAGCACCTCCATCTAATGGATGAAGAACAGAATGTTTCTGTGGATGGAAAACTATCGCCTCACGAAATGATGATTTTTCGATTATCTCCTACCACATCCCATGGTAGCCATTATGATGGAACTTTATTTATATATGATATATATTATGTTTATTTTATCATTATGCTTCTTTATTTTCCATATATAGCACACCTTTATGGTTTCCATAGTGGGTAAATACGATAATCTCATTTGAGGAAGTGCGGACAACCGCCCCCTCAATGTGATGTGACTCGTTAATGCCTTATGTGGGATGTATAAAGGAGAGATATAATGATATTATATATGATATTATACTGTAAGTATAATATAACTATGTATAATTATGTTTAAATTCCATTAATATATTAAATATAAATGAAATTAGCGTTTATGCGTATGTACGGCTTACCATCTCCATGAACGGTGGATTTCATTTATTACCTCCAAATGTTATGTAATATTGTAAATACATGTATATACTGGATATATATGATATATATGATATCTAAATCATGAATACCATTCTGGATATAAAGGAATATTGACTACAGTGAAAACTTGTAAATATAAGGTGTTCATTTTTTACTCAAGTACCAAATATCGTCAAAATGAACATTATTAACATAAATGATCAAATAATATTTATAACATGTTAATAATTGATATAAAAGGAATAATAAACTTGAAAAAGGTTCTTAATGAAGTCTAAATTAACATTAGTTTATTATTCAGTATATTAAAGAAAGAACGGGTCAAGTTGGACATGAGGTATGGTACTTCGTCTCAATATCCTTTCATTGAGGCTTATTTTGTATTAATACACAATTTTAATTTATATGTTGTATAAAAACCTTTGAATTTTCTTTTAATTGAAATTTAATATTTTGATATGAAGCATTTTACTAAATGAAAAAAGGACTGTTTTTTTAACATAAGTGGTGACAATGACATTTCTGCCGCCGTGAGTATTATTTGATCTTTGGCTTCCTTAACAAGCCATAATGTTTTTAAAGGGAAAAAAGTACCATATACTTTTTGTATGTACATTGGTATATAAATTTTTTTCATAATGGATTTATTTATTCAATATCATAAAATTATAATTTTTTATTGCAATGTGGAAATTCTATCTTTCCTTTATGGTTATTTTATGTGTTATGATCATGTTATGGTTCATTGGAATTGTTTACTTATACGGGTGGTTCCGTGAAAAATCTAGGGTGGGTGAGCCCGAGATAGCTCTCCAATTCAATGGGTAATGTGATGGAGGTAAACTTGAATGTTTCTCCTAAGAGATTTTGTGAATATACTGTGATAAAAATTCCAAAGTATCTCCCTATGTAGCTGTGATAAATACAATGTAAGCGAGTTCATAAATCTTATGATTTTATGAGGTAAGTAAGAGAGTTCATGTTTTGTATAAATTAATAAACAAATGTTTTCATCCTTTGAATTATAACCCTTACTGATATTTTTATGCTCATCCCATGTTTTTGAAATGTTTTCACAGGACGTAAAGATGAATAGGGTCAAAGATGGGATCAAGGAAAAGACATGCTGTCTAAAACCTGGAAATAGACATGACACTTTTTTTAAAGAGTTTTTATTTTATGAAAAAATGGATACTCGGTAGAATTGCCTACATGTAATATTCATGTTTTTATGTAAATGTAATGACCTAATTCTCTATGACTCTAAAACTGAATGATCTTCCATGTGAATTATTCATTTAATGCATTATAATGTATTGTTTAATTATGGGTCCTTACAATATGGGTATGAGAACATGATCTTAAAATCATAAGATCATACCCTAATGTTCAAAAACATGAATAATGTAATAAATCTTGGATTTTCATAATAAATGAATCATAAGGAAATAAATAACACAATCTATTAAAGAATAACATATAAATAATACATGAAATTGTATAAGACACATAAGAATATTAAATGATTTCCATAGTATACAAGGAATTTCATGGATGAACATGTTTTTCGTTTGTGTTCAGTCCCTATATAGTATTTATATTCATGGTTCACTCCCAATCCAATATTAGTAGTATGAGTTCAATCTTTTTACCGTCTTGTTAGTCATGGATAACTCCCACAACAATATCATTATTCATGTTAATCTCCCAAGACCATCATAGTCTATCTCAGGAGATATAAAATTTTAAATAGTGAATTTGAGGGAAATATAGGTCCCACCCGTATTGTAATGAAGTCATACATACATAAGATTAAATATTAAAATCTATTAAATGAAATGGGGGTCATAAACATGAAATCATATATTCTCATGTGAAAAAAGACATGTTTCCTGATAATTTTATAAAATCATAACCCATGAAATGATGTGTGTTTCAAAAACATATATCCCATGAAAAAGAAAATACTTGGTAAAAGTAATTCCATAATTTTTAAACCATTCACACAAAGAATATGAGTGGACCCTTCAAATCATTTCACAAAAATTAATGAGTAACATCAACCAGTGACATATTATATGGAAAATAATTTTTATGGATCCTTTCATTACATTTCATTATGAAAATATCATTCACATTTGGAAATAATTTTTTAAACATAAAACATTATTAGAACCATTTTAATTGAAAATAAAATTTGAAACATATAAAGCAGTCTAGATAATACTTGAAAACATTTTTCCATAAAATATTATAAATTAAGCTTTATACTTTGTTTGATAATATTTTTCATTGAAATTAATTTAAGAACATATAATGTAATATTAAAAAAAATTAAAAACCCTATTACATAAAATTTATTTGGAAACATATATAAAAATTTTGCAACTTATTTCGGTCATTTTGTTTTAAAAAACCTCTAAAACATATAAGAGATGTTTTAAAAATCAAGTAAAATGCTTCTTGAACATAATTTTTTTTAAAACTGTTTTCATTGAAAAAAAATTTAAATTCAACTTGTTTCCACAATTGTACAGAACAAATAACATAAAAAATAACCATTTATACTCGTAAAGGAATCTTCATGAAAAATATGGCCATGACAGATCGTAACTATGTACTTGCAAGAATTCCCTTTTCACCATAAATATTAAGAAAACATTTATGACCTAAAAATACCATAATATTCCTTTGAAATCAATTTTTTAGATTTTTTTTTTAAAATTGTTCATTAAACATATAAAAATACGTTATTTTAAATCATTTTCTAGAACATGGTTTTAAAAGAACATAGATTTCAAAACGAAAAGAACGTTATATCAACATTTTCAATTTTTTGTTAATTATCTTATTTATAAAATAGTGGAAAATATGTACCATTATGTGTATATAACATGTATTTAAATAGGATAATAAAATTCACAAGTGTTCTTGGTATATGAATCATAATAATTAATCAATGAAATTATAATTATAAACAATCTCCAAAAATGACGAATCTGTTTCAATAATCTATTACCAAATTGTAACTCAGAACCATACTCACTATCTATGAAAATTAAATTATATGTAGCCTATAATATAATTAAAAATAGATATAATCACGATATAAAATTTCCATTGGATGTGTATTAACCTCATTAACGAACACAAGTGCATAACAAGACATGATCCTTAAAGAAGGAAAATTTAAACAAAATCACTTTACTGATTTTGTAAATTTGAACAATAAAAACCAAGAAAGAGTGATGATAAAATAAAAATTTAAATAACAATAAATCTAATTATTCGAATAATATATTATATTCAAAATAATTATATACCCCAAAAAAATTAAAAGACTGGAGAACAGGGCATGTATCTCACATAAATAAAAAGTGAGATAAAATTCCCTACCTTTAGTCTTGAATATCATCATAATAGTGAAAATTCTTATATAATAAATATAAGTTTGTTATAAATATTTTATAAAACAATATTTTTTTTATCAAATACCATTATATGATTTTATAGTGGCTTTATATTACCATTTTATCAATTAATTTATGTTATGTTTTCCCCTTCAGAAATATCTGATTTTTTATTCGTTCATGTTTTGACTTATTATTTAAATTATCTTACATAGGTCATGATTTATGTATATAAAAAATGTAAAACATTTTCTAAATATCATATATTATATATATATATATATTTACAACAATTCAATAAATATATAACAATCAAATGTAATACACCATTAATGGAGTCGGTAGGTTGTACGTACGCATAAATATTATTTCTACTTTGCTATCCTATTGAAAGATAGTAATAAAATTAAATATTTTCATATATTTTCATAACATAATAATATTATAATTATAATGTTATATATATCATATAATTTCCAAAAAAATTACTAATACATTCAATATAATGTGTGAATGAATCACGTAGCTTTGAGGTGGTGATAGTCCACACATCCACAAACGATGTTATCATATTTACCCATGATGGAAAGTATGACAGTGTGTGTTATTAAAATAAATAAAATATAAAAATGATATAATTAATATAATATATAACAAATTCAAATATATTTTCGATCATAATTCCAATCCATAAAATGTGGAAATAGAAAATGAACAATAATAATTTTGTGAGGCGATAGTAAGCCATACACATAAAGAGTATGTTTTATACCCCTTTGATAGAAATGTGTTTATGTGTATATTGAACATATAGAATAGAAAATATCATCATATTGATAATATTGGTTCTATTGTACAATAATATAATATGGATATCTGAGGGGTGTGGAGAATTGAAATAAAATAAAAGAGCTTATGGATAAATGATACCAATTTTTTGTGTAACTCGTTTCAGTTCACACCAAAGGAATTATTGGGATGTATTTCACTAAAAATAGATTATTATATGATGAGTGGAATTATATTGGGGATATATTTGGGTAGATATTGTTCATTCCAAACTGTCTTGAGTGGTGTGAAGAAGTTCGAGGAGAGGCGGGCTTTTTAAACTGGAAGAGGAGTGAAACTCTTGTAAATTTACGAAAAGGTAATTCCACTGATGGTTTCCAATTTAATGTTTCTAAAATATTGTAAAATATAAGATAAAGTAATTATAGGCTCTAATATTGACAATATAATGTCATTTAGAACTTTTTTTGGTTATTTTCAGCCTTAGGATAAATAGTAGATCTTTGTTTGGCTAGTTTTTTCTTTTAATCTATATAATTAATTTTAAAAAAAATCAATAATTTTTTTTAAAAAAATTAAGTATACATTATGAAAAAATATATTTCCTATTCCTAATTTCGAATCCATTTATTCAAATTACATTTCTATAAGTTTTTCAAATTATTTTAAAATAATTCTCAGAGACATGATGATATTACATGTTTATACAGTAAAATCATTACAAAGATTGATATTTTCTTATACTAACATTTATTGTGAAATTTATTTAAATAACCTAAATTGTATTAATTTACAAAAAAATTGATATAATATTACTTTTAAATGAATCTAAAATATAATTTAACATTATAACAAATATTATTCTGAAAAGTAGATTAGAATTAAAATTTAGTATATTTCTTTGTTCATTAAAAAAATGTAACTTCATAGAAATATACAACTAATTAAATATAATAAAATTTTTATGTTTTTATTTCAATGATGAAGTTTAATTTTACATATAATATTTATAAAATTTCAAAAAATTGTGTTTAAAATTGTTTCACCATTAAAAGGTTATGAAAGTTCCTTTATAAAAATATTTATTATTATATAAATTATCTGGTTTCTTCTTATCAGACTCTTAAAACATTATATTGGATGAATATATAATTTTTATTGAATATTTAACATATATATTTCATTAATATCATTATCTAATTAAAATTAAGTTTTTTATTATTTTAAAACAACTTTTTGATTGTAAATATATTTTTATATTAAAATTTTCATTTATCTTCCATTGGTTCTTATATCCATTTCTAATAAATTTTAAAATAATGAATTAATTTTATATTTTTTAAAACCACAAAGTTTAATAATTTATTTAATACTATTGATATCAATTAATATAACTACAAGGGTATATCTTATTTCATTATATAATAATATTTTAATAATATATTCTTGTTCGGAAATAAACTATAATGCTTGAAAGAAAATTATTGAAGAGGCTCATTGTTTCTTATGATGCATGATACTTCATTATATCTTGCATTAAAATATATCATGAATATATTTGATATATTTAAAATACTAAATATATTTTAAAATCATTGTATATCATATACCCCAACCCATTTGTTGTTTCCTATTAAGTAATATTTACATATTGTGGCCCATAACACTTCCCAAAC
Organism: Viscum album; assembly: GCA_963277665.1. Taxonomy (NCBI): domain Eukaryota; kingdom Viridiplantae; phylum Streptophyta; class Magnoliopsida; order Santalales; family Viscaceae; genus Viscum; species Viscum album. Next base: position 1,401,484,070 of record OY728164.1, on the reverse strand, counting down.
AATTTTCTTTCATTTTTAAGAAGATAGAATGTTTAGTGAAAATTTTTTTTATAAAAATATTATAAAAATTAAGAAATATATTTCATAAAATCTTGAGGTGTTACATTTTACAACCATTAAAATGAATTTATACTTCGAAATTAATCTCGGTTATTAATGTTTTAATAATTTTATGTTCCATTCATAGAAAACCACTTCATAAAACAATTTCATTTAAATAATGAATTTTAGAAACATTACAGATACAAAAATCAACATATATCTTGGTGTAACGTCTTTATTCGGGAAGACACCCAGTGGTGCCCCGTACCCGGTTGGTCCGAAATCCTCAAGCGCATTTTCCTGAATTCCAAAGGTTGCAGACTTGTAGCGAGGGCGTTGGGTGTGATATTCGGGAAAAAATTCCATCTTTATCCAAGTAACATAGCCGATGTGAAACAGATAACAATATTGAAATATGTAATAATATTATACAACCATAAACGGAGGAAGACTGAAATTTAGAAAAAAGAGAGAAAATATATAATTGATGCTTGATAAATAGGTCTAGGAAAGTAGACAAACAAGTCACAATATTGGAATAATGAAATAATCCAAGTACAAAAGAAAATAGATAAACTCTAGCAACATCGCAAGCCTCAGCTATGTCCCATGCTCTCCATCTTCTCATGAATCGGTACCTAGAATAGAAGGGCACTTTCCCTTTTCTAAACCTAAAACAATATAATCTATTTGGGCACCAAAGCATGACCCAAAAATGGGTTGAGAATAAATACCAGTTAGAAACCACGGAAATATTTCTGCTTAATAGGCATTGAATATATATGGTAGGCAATAATAAAAAGGGTACAATAAACAAGGATTTACTCAAGTAAACAATCCTATATTTTCAATTCATTCAATTTCATATCATATGCAAATAGATAAAAAACAATTTAGGTAACCCTCTAGGAGTACTCACATCCCAACCCCTCATGTTCAAACAAGTAATAACAAGTAACCCCTAGTACTTAAACAAAATCTAACCCATATGTTTAATCTTAAGCATAGACTTTCTAAGGAAGCACTGGCTGTCAATTCCCCTGTAGTCTCGTATTAGTAACTAAAAGGTGATTTTGGGAAGAACTCAACATCCCATTACCATCAAGGCCTGTGTTCAGAACTACAGACACTCTGAGGAAGCACAAATGTCAATTCCCCCTATGGTCTCACATAGTAACAGTAAACAGTCACTCTAAAGAATCCCTGAACATCCATTCTTACTATGGTCTACTACACTATAATCTCATGGCCCTGTGTAAGTCAACGAGCACATTAATGCATAGTGGCTAAAGTAAACCCCAAGATCTATTTGTATAAACAATTAACAACATAACATAAATTCATATTATCAATAACATCATCATAAAACATCCATAGCTTATCTAAGATAAACATATTTTCAAGAAATAAACTATATCCAAAAAAACAAGGAAGAATAAGAATAATAAGGGCTCATAACCAATAACACGCAATACCCAATTTAAGGGTATTGGGCACTTTTTCACATATATCTCAAAGACTCTCTACGGAAAGGCACAAATTACCCACCTCGGTATTATGATATCAATAAAATTGAATCTTATGCCTTGAATCACCCAATAATGCAATAGATCTACCCAAACATCAAAAAAATTCAACAGAAAGTAACTTGAGAGAGAAGAGAAATTAGGAAATGAAGCTCTAGAAGAGGGAATATCCTACCGTGGCGATCCCAATGCAATCTAAAGTTATCAATTCATAAATCAAACACATTGTTGGGGGCTCGGTGAATGATTGGAACCATATGGGTGCTCTTGTTCTAAGAAGGTGAAGAAGAAGATGCTTCTTCCAATTAGACATGACCTATGCCCGTTTAATGAAAAATATAATATACACAATGTGTACTTTCCTTTACCGGCCCCTGCATTATGTGGTCTGCAGGTCACCACACATGGCCATGTGCACGTCGGTTACACGGTCATCACATGACTACCTACGGTATCCATGAACACAGGATGTACTTATAAAGTACATGGTGTGTACTAATGAAATTTCTTAAAATTCCAATTTACCTCAAAAAAACCAGAAAAAGAAAAAAAATACCAGAAAAGAAGATCTGGTTTCTTTCAAACCTACCCAATTAATGAAATTAATCCCCTATTATCCCTATTAGGGAAAAATTGAATAAAAAAACCCAAATATCTCCAGCCACAATGATCGCACATTAGACTCCCTCTCCCAAGTCTCATCATATACTCACATATGATGCCCTAGCTCTCTTACCAAAGGAACATACCTACAATGATGAACTTTTGTAAATCGATCAATAATATAGATATAAAACTCCAAAAATGAGTTATTCACCTCGAGATCAACTTCACTGGGATATAAAACATAATATGGGTCTGAGAAGTAACGTTGAAACTGAAAAACATGGAAGATTTCATGCATAGACTAGTACCTCTGAGGTAACTGCAACCGATAAGAAACCGGACCATCTCTATCCAAAACCTCAAACGGCATGAAGTACCCCAATAAATACTTACCCTGCCTCCAAATCCTTTTATATCCTATACACGATGTGACACGCATGAAAACTTAATCTCTGACATCAAACTCCAGGGGTCGTCTCTGTCGATCAGCATAAGAATTGGGATACGACTGTGCTATGCGATCCTCTTCTGAATCAACCATATCTTCTATATTGTCTCTTGGACAAGACGAGGTCCCAACATAGCTGCCTCTCTTACCTCCATCAAACAAAAGGGTGATCGACATGGCCTACTATAAAAAACCTCAAAATGTTCCATCTGAATAGAGGCATGAAAACTATTTTGTATGAAAACTCAATAAGAGTTATGTGCCCCTCCGAAAAACCTTCAAAATCCAAGATGCATGATCGAAACATGTTCTCAAGAATCAGAATTTTACACTTAGACTGGCCATCTGTCTGGGGGTGGTAAGATGTACTCAAATGTACTTATGTACCCAAATCCTTCTGTAACTCCTGCAAGACTTGTGTAGTAAAATGAGAATCCTTGTCTAAAAAAATGGAGGAGGAACTCCATGTAAATATAAAATATCTCAGATGTATAACCTTACCATATCATCCACATTGAAGGTCTCCTTGATCAAAAATAAGTGAGAATCCTTCATGAATCTGTCCATGAAAAACCATACTGCATCATTCTCTCAAGGTGACCTCAGAAAACCTGTCATGAAGTCCACCGCGACATCATTCCACTTCCACTCAGGAATGGGAAACTACTTCAATAGATCTACTGGTCGTTGATGCTCCACCTTCACTTGATGACTAGTGGAACAACTCATGAAGAAACTGTCACCATCTGTCTATATACATGGACACCAATATATATTGTATATATCACAATACATCTTGGTGAATCCCGGATGAACTACCTAAACTGAGAAATGAATTTTTTGAATCAACACCTCGTGTATATATGTTGGCACCCATACAATCCCCTGGAAATGCAATATCTCATCCTCACCTATGGTCCATCGAAGAATACGCTCCTCTCTTTACACAGTTTTCCATTGGACTAGGACTTCTGAGTCTGATAGTTGACTCATTCACCTTTAATCATGAAGTGTTGAGGTACAAACTGCAGAAGAAAGAAACATATGCCCCTTTCTGTTGTGCACCTCCAAATGCATCTTAGAGAAGATATCCATAAGTAGCCTCTCACTACTAGCTTCATAAACTTCATGTATCCATGTCTTCCTTCTCAAATCATCAGCTACAACATTGCCCTTCCCTATAGTATAGGCAATATCAATGTCAAATGAATTAAGGTACTCAATCCACATTTGATATCTCAAATTTAGGTCATGCTAAGTGAATATGTACTTGAGATAATTTTGGCGAGTGAAGAAACAAAAAATTCTCTCCCAGAAGATAATGTATCCAATAGCGTAAAGCATGAACAACTGCAGCCCACTCGAGACCATGCATCGGGTAATTCCACTCATGTGGCCTCAACTGCTGAGGCCCGTACGCAACGACTCCTTCTCCCCTGCATAAGCACAACTCCCAAAATGGTACTTGATGCAATACTGAAAAAAGTATTTATCTTTCCTGGCTCTGGAAATACTAGTATCGGAGTTGAATTAAACCTCCCTTTCAACTCTTGAATGGTTGAATCATAAGAATATGACCATATGAACATCAGACACATCATAGTCAGGCCTGTTAGTGGTGCTGCTAAGTGTGAAAAGTCATGTATGAAACATTCTTAATATCCAACCATCCCTAGAAGACACCATAACTCAATGATGTTCTTCGGCTGCTCCAAGAAAACTACTACTCTTACATTCTCTAGGTCCTCAGATACTCTTTTCTATAAGATAACATGACTAATGAAGTGAACTTAGTCCATCCAAAAGTGGCATTTTGAGAGGATAACATACAACTGATGCCCTCTCAGAGTACACAGTATGATTTGATGAAGGGTAGCATGGTTATGTCGAGTGTGATAGTACAACAAAATATCATCAAAAAAACAACCATGAATTTGTCCATGTTGGTATCAAACACTAGGTTCATCAGCGCCATGAATACTGTAGGAGTGTTCATGAGTCCGAACGGCAGAACCACATACTCATATAGACCATTCCTACTCCAGAAGGCTGTAATAGGTATATCTGATGGTCTAACATAGAATTGATGGTAACTAGAACTCATGTGAAACATCGAGAACACCTTGGCTCCTTGAAGTTGATCAAAGAGGACATCAATCCTCGGAAAGGGATATCGTTTCATGACCATCAACTGTTTCAACTTCAAATAATCCAAAAAATATCATAGGGCATCATCTGCGTACTTCACAAAAAGACATGAGAACCCCAAGGAGATGTACTAAGACAGATAAATCACTCTTCCTGCAACTCCTCCAACAACTTCTTGATCTCCGGTAACTCTGGTGTAGCCATCCAATATGGAGTAATGGACCCTGGTGCTGCTCCTGGAAGAAGCTCAATAAAAAAGAACATCTCTCACTCTATAGGAAAACATAAAAGTATCTTCTGGAAGGATGTCCCTCAAATGATCCACCACAAGAGAAAAGTCCATCTGTGAAGTCCCATGTTCTTCTAAATATTGACTAGTAATCTGCGCTGTATCTCCTCCCAACCCATGATGCTCGGGTCCTGCTTTTCTCACCAGGAAATCCCATTCTCCCTTATGAAGAAGCGATCTTCCCTACGGGGACGTGAAACTCACCCTACAATGATAGTAATATCCATCTACCTTGAAGGGATCTAACCATTCCATTATGTGAATCACATCGTAGTATATCATCTCAAAGACATAGTGGTCCCATAAGAATTAACACCCACCAATCTCAATAGGGAATTTCTTACATTGATTCAAACTATTCATTCTAGTCCCTAAAGTTTTTTCTAGAATTAAGATATCAGTAGAAGAAAAGATACATAGCCCAAGTCTCTCTATAACCGAAATAGATAAAATTATATGTGAGGCCCCTATATCAAATAAAGTAGAATCTAAAACAAAGGCAACTAGAATTGCAACTCTAACTATAGAGGGTCCTGGACCCTACTTCTGCTTGGTCTGCTCCACTGCAAAATTCTTGACATGTACCATGTCCATCTGACCCTGCTTAACCACTCTATGCTAATCCACCCTGTTCTCATTGAAATCCCGATGACTGACTACCATGTCCACAACCTCCACCTCAGACTAAACATCCAAAAGAAACTCAGTTCCCAGACTGATGCTAAACTGTTTTTGATGCTCCTGAACAATATCTTATCTAGGAACCCCAGTGTAACATATATATAAGTTTCAATATAGGATAACATAGTTTGGTAGTGATTATTAGACATGGTGGAATGTGTAAATATTTATTGAGAGGGATTGTGGTAGGCGGTCACAAAAAATAGTAAATGATCAATGATAAGTTGGCTTCTTAATTTCATAAAATAATTTTGATTTAAAAGGATATTTATTTAACAAAAATTATGTTATTAGGATAACAGATATTTTTAATCATTTTCATAATGTTATTTAATTCCTTTTTTCATGATGAATATTAGGATGTTAACTTACTTGATATATTTCTACCAATAAAATATCATCCATCAGTTGTGTGTAAATGTCCTTATTATTAATCCATTAAATCATGAAATGGTTATACAAAATTTACCTTAATATTAGAATATTTGAAATTAAATTAGTAGGGCTCATAAAAGAGTGAAAATTCTAACTATTTGTCTCTAAATAATTTTCAAATTCAACATGGTAAATGCATAATTCTTTAAAACAAAATTGTAACAAAATTGTTTCATAATTAATATTTATTTACCAATTGTCCCACTAAAAATTTAATAAAACATTATCCAGGCCACTACATAGGCCAGTAGTAGGTGTGAAACCCTTATCGTCCCTCAGCCATTTGTTCCAGACCCATATCCTTTTAGGAAATCATGCATTTTCACCAAACTTATAGGTCGTCCATTTCTATATCAACCTTTATATAATATCAAAAATAAATGATGTGGAAATACTTGAAACAATCATAATCCCTAAATATCATTTTCATCAATCATTCAATAAAACGTATATATATATATATAATTTTCATGAAGTTTCACATAAACATTCCAAAAATGGCAAAAAATATAACCTTTCGATAAGATGAAACCAAAAAACATTTAGAAAGAATGTCATGAAATCAGCGTAACATTGATCCACCATATATCACAATGTAACTTTTGATTGTCACATTACAAACAATATGAATATTCTCACCCTATAATATATTGGATAAGAGTAATATCCTAAATTATCACAATTACTTATTTAAAAAATACATCTTTCCTTACACTAAAATATATTGGTTATATTACATAAAAAATATAGAAATCATCATCAATGATGGCATAAACACTTCTCAATAAGTATTTAATTAGTTACAAGGTATTATATATCATCCTATTTATATATTCATATCCACCACGTATTGATGAAAATTAAATTTTCATAACATAAGTACCATTATAAAAATTATCACCCCTTAGTAAAAAAAAATTGGCCTTTCCATTAAATTAAGTTTGTGGTAAATTAGAAACATTCATCATAATCGTGTATAACCGTTAGAAAAAATAAAAATAAGAAATCCAGGTATAGTTCACCATAATTACTGTGTTTAAATACATAAAAATAGAAATTATTCCATATCATACATAAGACAAAAGAAATATTCCCCATCCTCTTACTTAATACATTATTTCATTCATATTTCATCTTTAGTCTCATCATCATCCAAAATATTACCATTATTCAAAGCACTGTAACACCCCGAGCTTCCACGATACGCTTCTCATTCAATAATGCAATAGCTTGCATTGTACGCAACTTCGAGTTCTAAAACATCGCGGCTAATCAAAGTAGCCATTATGAATATTAATAACCACTTTTTAAAATTATAGAAATTTTATATTTCAAAATGGACTTCATTTTTGTATTCGTAATATTTAAATTATCCAAAGTGGAATTTTTTGTAATTTTCTGAGAACTTCCAATTTTTTATTAATAGTGAAAATTACTTAAAAAAACTTTTTTATTAAAAATAATTTATAGTGATAAATTATACTATTTAGTGGTTTTAAATTATAATTAGAATATATTTTTAGCATTTTATCCAAAGGGGTTCATTAGAATTAATTTAACATTGAAATTGGACATAAACAATTGCCAATCTTTTGATATAAATTGTTTCTTAAAAACACGCTATTTGTTGTAACAGAAGGAATTAATTATAAAATTAATTAATGCGACTTATTTGTTTGGAATTTTGTAAAATATACATCATTTTTGAATTCGGAATATCAATTATAGCTTAGGGTGAAATTTTGGCCTTATTCTGAAAAACTTCAATTTTTGATGAATAGTGAAACCACTAAGTGGTTGTTAAAAACTGATTTTTTGTTAAAATGAAATATTACCACTTCTGTGATTTGATTATCAAAAATACGACATACATGGTTTTCATTAAGAAGTAAACTGTGGTTCAATGAGATTAAAATAATTTTTTGGTGAAAAGTAATTTTTAAGTTCTTAATCGCGATTAGAGGTAATTAGTGTAGTTTAAGGTAAAAATAATGTTTTAATAATATGAGATGGGCTTGACACTTGTCCTACTCCTATTGGATGAGTCATGGCCGACCAAGACAACCCATGGGTCAACTTGGGGACCCCATGGAGCCACTTTAGTTGGAAAATGACATTAATATATATTTATTTATTGTTAAAATTAAATTGACACAAACATGAGTTGTTTTACTAAAACAGTTTTTAAGTGGGGTTACACAAGTCCAAATTTTGATTATAAATATTCATTAGAAAGATAAAAAGATTTTCTATATCATTGTATGTTTTTTATAATTTTTAGACATTAAATAAATTAAAATATTTATGACATTATGATGATGCAGCGATGACCTCGTTATTTAACGATTTAAATAAAATTGAAAGATAATGTAAACTCCAAAGCGTACACTTGTCAAAATCCTATTGTAAGAGTATATTTCGAACCCTTATAATCCTATACTCGAATTATATAAGTTTGGGACCTCTAAAATCCGAAACTCATTTTATAATAAAGTGACTTTTCTTTACTTTCCAAGAGTGCCCCTCCTCTCCACTTATAAAAGGCCCCCACCTCTCCCACCTAATTTACACTTTCAATCCATTTGGCTCGGCCAACCTCTGCCCAAATACTATCCCAACTTCCCCCTCTTACTCCTATAAGCCTAATGTTTGGCATAACCCTTCCCAAGGAAGCCACTGGCTCAAATCAAAAAGAGTTACCCGATTTTGAGGTAATGTCTTCTCTAATGTTGTTTTGTTTTATTTTTCTTCTCCAACCCCCTAAACTCTTTTTATTCATTTCTTTTGTAACAAATCCAGTATCCTAAATATACTAGGATATTTTTATAAGAAGTATTCGAGCTAAACTTACACAAACATAAATATAATTGTTAAAGAACATACGGTTTCTGTGGATGGTGAATTTCTGCCTCACGAAACGATGATTGTTCAACACTAATATAACACCTTCAAAGGTGTCCAATAAGATGTCAATATTTTTATATATGATATATAATATGGTTATGTTTTACTTATGCTTCTGTATTTCTCATTTATGGCATACTTTATGATTTCCATTATGGATAAAACGCGATAATTTCATTTTAGGAAGTGCGGACTACCGCCCCCTCAAATTGATTTGAATCGTTAATGCCATATGTGGGATGTATAAAGGATGGAGTAAATGGTATTATACAATATATTATACTGGAATTATATTATACATTTATATCATTATGATTTCGTTCCATTAAATATGAAATTGAAATTTAAGTAGCGTTCATGCGTACGTACGGCTTACAGTCTCCATGAACGGTTCATTTCATTTCTTACCTCTAAATGATACGTGATATTATAAATGAATGTATATACTGGATATATAAGATATATATGACATCTAAATCATGAATATAATTCAGGAGATAATGGATATTCTACCACATAAACAACTTGTAATTATAGGAAGTTTATTGTTGACTCAAGTACCAAAGATCGACAAAACGACAGTTATTAACTTAAATAATTACATAATATTCATATCATTGTAATAAGTGATATAATAAGGACAATGAAATTGAAAATGGTTCTTAATAAGGTATATATTAACTCTAGTTTATTATCCGGGAGGTTAAAGAACGGTTGAGTCAAGTCAGACACGAGGTAAGGGAACTTCTTAACCCAACTTCCATTCTTTGGGTTAATCTCCTACATTCAAATTATGTCATGATATTATTATGTCCTATTTTGTATTTTTATGTTCTTTATGTGTACCTATAGTGAGTACACCTAATGGATCTATTTTATTTTAAAAATGATCTTTTTAAGGACTTCGTCTCAATCTCCTTTCATTGAGGCATGTTTGGTTTTATACACAAATTTCTTTTATACGGTGTATAAACCCCTATGACTTTTACATATATTAAAAAGGAATGTTTTTTATACGAAGCATTTACTAAACGACAAAAGGGAATGTTTTTGTTGTATGTATGCGGCGACAATGACTTCTCCGCCTCCGTGACCACTATTTGAGTTTCAGCTTCCTCTACAAGCAATACTTTTTTTTAATGAGAAATAAATGCCATGTTATAATTTTCTTTTATTTTGGTATTGAAAATGGATTTGAAAGCATTTTTATTATATCAATGTGTTGTATTGATATCTTGTGATTGAAATGTGGAAATTTTATGTTTCATTTATGCATGTTTTATGTGATACAATTATGTTATGGTTTATGATATGTTTAAAACTATTCATATGAGGAATGTATTGGAATTAATAAGTGACGGGTGGAGCCCGCTATAGCTCCTCGATGCATCGGTAGGTATCATGAGACAACTAGTCGTTGAAATGTCTGAGGCCCTTTCCCAATTTGATTTATGGTTTTGGCCGAGGCCTTAATCATTTTAGCCGTCTTGGCCAAGGCCTTGACAAAATGTTTCAGAATGTCTGGAATTATACATTCCCTCATTATGAAAGTGGTTATTGATATTTCATGTGATTATTAGACCAGTAGAATATCCATGTGAAGAAGTGAATGGCATTATCTAATTATACTTTTTCCATATTATGTTGATGTTCAAGTTTAAAAGGCTTTTATTTTAGTTATACATTGCCTTAAATTTTTATGTTTATTTATGAAAGCTTCCACAATATTGTTATCCTTACTGAGCATCTGAGCTCACCCCTTTCAATGTTTTAATATTTTCCAGGATGTGAAGAAGTACTTTATGAATGACCTGCAGGGATTGTGAGAAGAGGATATGATTGTGGACTATGGAGTCTTTTTTATTGTAGTTTTTCACTTTATGATGTAATGTAACATTTACGAATGTATCTAGTGTTTCCAAGGCTACTAAACTAATCGGTCTTTCGAGACTTGATCTTTTGTGATCATGCTAATGTTACGAAGTAATGCACCGACTATGGGTAGCTGGGGTGGGGGTTTTACATTTGGTATCAGAGGAATTTTAGTACAAACCTTGGAAGCAAGATTTAGAAAAACTCTAATTAGAGCACATAGACCTAAGATGAACTTTGAGGATTAGTATAGAAGAACATCCTAAAATATTGGTATTGTAGAGATTTTGTGAGTTTTTCGAGTAATACATCCCTGTCTGGATACGAGCAGGTAGAGGCGGCTCTGGCACAGATGTACCTAGGGGTAAAACCCGAAAACACCGCTTTGAGCTAGACTCGTACGGGAACTGGTGCACAACAACGGGCCTTGCTGCACTCTTGGTTACGACACTCCCGGGGGATATGCTTAGGATAATTCTCATTTTCTTTACAAACCACTATGAAGGGTTATGAGTATATACTTCCTCAAAGAAAACATTTTTATGTATTATGTCCATAAATAGTTCAATTTATGTTAAGTATTTTACAAGTATGGAATTATGTATTTTGATTCATAAACTAATCTAGTTTATGCAATTGTTTAGAAATGGCGCCTAGTGGAAGGAATGGAAACAATATCAATGCACGCACTCCGTGTAGGGATTTCCATCCTGCTCAAGATAATTATTCTGGATCTGGAGAAACAACTGGTGCTGATCAACTTATTACCATATTCTGGTTATGAATAATAACCTTACTCGTATGGATCACCCTGATCCAGAACGTGGAGGATCAATGTTAGACCGCTTCATGAGGCAACAACCGCCAACATTTAATGGGGGTAAAAATTCGTTAGTCACTGAGCAATGGATAAACTCCTTAGAGAAAATATTCCACGCCTTGGGGAGTAGCGAAAGGGAGAAGGTTATCATGGCAGTTTACCGCCTCACTGGAGATGCCGATCAGTGGTGGTCGTTGATTCAAAACACAAAGGAAGATGATGACGTATCGAATATGGAATGGAGGGAGTTCAAAGTGCTTTTCCTAGAAAAATACTATCATCGTGACCATCGAGCAGATATGGAAAGACAATTTTTGAGTCTGAGACAAAAGGATGATGAGAATGTCGCAAAGTATGAGGCCAACTTTACAAGGTTAGCGAGGCATGCTGCAGATTATATAAGTAACCCAAGGAGTAAGATTGATCGTTTATTTGATGGGTTAAAACCATTTCTCCGTCGAGCATTAGTCTCACAAACCATCTCATCATACGAAGATATTGTCTCGTGTTCTATCAAGACAGAAAAGGAATTCTCTAAGTATTATGACAAAAAAGTAAAGCAAGAGAAGATGAGAACAGTGGAACAAGATAAAGATTAAGGGAAAATGGAAAGAAGGATTTTCAATTATGCGATAATTGTGGGAAGAATCACCCTGGTACTTGCCTAAATGGAATGGGAGTTTGTTATAAATGTGGAGAAAAGGGTCACCAGGCTCGTGATTGCAAGGGAAAGAAATAGGCTATCAAAGTTGAATGCTACAATTGTAGAGAAATGGGTCATTATGCAAATGAATGTCCTAAGCGTCCGGGAAACATACCTCAGAAAAGGCCAAGGGTTCAAGGACAACTTTATGCTGTTACTACAGTTGAAGCAGAATAACTAATGTATTGGTGCTTTTGGACTCATGGATTATATTCTGGTTATTAGAATAATGTGATATATATATAAGGATTGTACTACAGTACTTGTTTATTTTAGTAAGGTTTTAATATGATGAAGGTAACTATATTTTTAGTATGTGACAATAAGAGAAACATTACTTTGTTTGGGGAATCTGATAAATTGATTTTGGAATTAAAAGACCTTTTAGAGAAAGTCTGGACAGAGGTATTTTGGATAACTATAAAGGTTGGAGTGGATTATGTTGATCTTTGGATAGTATTGTTTAAGGTTAAAAAATTTATGAAGATTATTTTTGGAATATTATGATACTATAGTTTTAGGAAAAGGACAACCTGCAGGGTGGGGCATAACCCGTCGCGTCGGACAAAGCTGCAGGAATTGAACCCACAATCATAGTGCGACATGCCTTTATTTCCTACCACTAGCCTACAAGAAGTCCCTGGTTATTAAAAAATAATTTTACTAATCTAAATGGTATGTGTTAACATTTGGAACCGTATACAATTAGGATAAGTAGAATATTTTTGAGTTCCGTTACCATTTGGAGTAAAAGTTGGGTTTGTGGTAAAAAATTTATTAACGAATGAAAGTATACATAACAAGTATGTATATTCCCTTACGTTCTTAGTAAATCTCCTAAATAAATTCCTCAACATTATAAAAGGTAACTTAAAACAAAAATGTTGTCGGTTAACTTTTCCAACTGGGGATTCAATGACCGTTTAACCAATCACAAGTTTGTGATTTTCTTATAGTTAAACCTTCTCCTAATCCTCTTTTCTATAACTCTCCATCAGACCTTGATGGTTTGTTTCTCCTCCATATCCATATTTTCATAAAATCCTAGAATGGGCTATATCGGGTGACCTTTGTACTTATCTTGCTTTCTTTTAATATTATATATTTATTAACCTTATTTCTGATGTGGGTCTTCCTCAAAAGTATTTTCTCTTTTCAACCTATTATTTTCAAAAAAAAAATTTCAAATTTTGAGGATGTAATTTATTGAAGGAGGGGAGAATGTAACACCTCGAGCTTCCACGATACGCTTCTCATTCAATAATGCAATAGCTTGCATTGTACGCAACTTCGAGTTCTGAAACACCGCGACTAATCAAAGTAGCCGTTATGAATAGTAATAACCACTTTTTAAAATTATATAAATTTTATATATCAAAATGGACTTCATTTTTGTATTCTTAATATCGAAATTATCCAAAGTTGAATTTTTTGTAATTTTCTGAGAACTTCCAATTTTTTATGAATAGTGAAAATTACATAAAAACAACTTTTTTAATCAAAATAATTTATAGTGATAAATTATACTATTTAGTGGTTTTAAAGTATAAATAGAATATATTTTTACCATTTTATCCAAAGGTGGTCATTATAATTAATTTAACATTGAAATTGGACATAAACAATTGCCAATCTTTTGATATAAATTATTTCTTAAAAACACGCTATTTGTTGTAACAGCGGTAATTAATTATAAAATTAAATAATGAAACTTATATTTTTGTAATTTTTTAAATTAGTCATCATTTTTGAATTCGGAATATCAATTATAGCTTAGAGTGAAATTTTGTCCTTTTTCTGAAAAACATCAATTTTTGATGAATAGTGAAACCACTAAGTGGTTGTTAAAAACTGATTTTTCGTTAAAATGAAATATTACCACTTCTATGATTTGATTATCAAAAATCTTACATACATGGTTTTCATTAATAAGTATAATGTGGTTCAATGAGATTAAAATAATTTTTTTGTGAATAGTAACTTTTAAGTTCTTAATCGCGATTTGAGGTAATTAGTGTAGTTTAAGGTAAAAATAATGCTTTAATACGATGAGATGAGCATGACACTTATCCTAATACTATTGGATGAGTCATGGCCGACCAAGACAACCCACGGGTCAGCTTGGGGACCCCATGGAGCCACTTTAGTTGGAAAATTACATTAATATATATTTATTTAATATTAAAATTAAATTGACACAAACATGAGTTGTTTTACTAAAACAGTTTTTAAGTGGGGTTACACAAGTCCAAATTTTAATTATAAATATTCATTAGAAAGATAAAAATATTTCCTACATCATAGTATTTTTTTTAAATTTTTAGACATTAAATAAATTAAATTATTTATGACATCATGATGATGCAGTGATGACCTCATTATTTAACGATTTAAATAAAATGGAATGATAATGTTAAATCCAAAGCGTACACTTGTCAAAAACATATTTTATGAGTAGATTTCGAACCCTTATCATCTTATCCTATAATTATATAATTGTGGGACCTCTAAAATCCGAAAATCATTTTATAATAAAGTGACTTTTCTTTACTTTCCAAGAGTGCCCCTCCTCTCCACTTATAAAAGGCCCCCAACTCTCTCACCTCATTTACACTTTCAAGCCGTTTGGCTCGGCCAAACTCTGCCCAAATACTCTCCCAAATTCCCCCTCTTACTCCTAGAAGCCTCACTTTGGGCAAAACCCTTCCTAAGGAAGTCTTTGGCTCAAATCAAAAAGAGTTACCCGATTTTGAGGTAATGTCTTCTCTAATGTTGTTTTGTTTTATTTTTCTTCTCCAACCCCCTAAAATCTTTTTATTCATTTCTTTTGTAACAAAACCAGTATCCTAAATATACTAGGATTTTGTTATAAGAAGGATTCTATCTAAACTTACACAAACCTACATCTAATGGTTAAAGAATATACGGTTTCTGTGGATGGTGAATTTCTGCCTCACGAAACAATGATTGTTCAACACTCATATAACACCTTCAAAGGAGGCCATTAAGATGTCACTATTTTTATATATGATATATAATATGTTTATTTTTTACTTATTCTTCTTTATTTTTCATTTATGGCGTACTTTATGATATCCATTATGGGTAAAACGCGATAATTTCATTTTAGGAAGTGCGGACTACCGCCCCCTCAAAGTGATTTGAATCGTTAATGCCATATGTGGGATGTATAAAGGATGGAGTAAATGGTATTATACAATATATTATACTGGAATTATATTATAAATTTATATCATTATTATTTAATTGCATTAAATATGAAATTGAAATGAAAGTAGCGTTCATGCGTACGTACGGCTTACCGTCTCCATGAACGGTGCATTTCATATCTTACCTCTAAATGTTACATGATATTATAAATGAATATATATACTGGATATATAAGATATATATGACATCTAAATCATGAATATAATTCTCTAGATAATGGATATTATACCACATAAACAACTTGTAATTATAAGAAGTTTATTGTTGACTCAAGTACCAAAGATCGACAAAACGACCATTATTAACTTAAATAATTACATAATGTTCATATGATTGTAATAAGTGATATAATAAGGATAATGAAATTTCAAATGGTTCTTAATAAGGTATATATTAACTCTAGTTTATTATTCAGGTGGTTAAATATCGGTTGAGTCAAGTCAGACACGAGGTAAGGGAACTTCTTAACCCAACTTCCATTCTTTGGGTTAATCTCCTACATTCAAATTATGTCATGATATTATTATGTTGTATTTTGTATTTTTAAATTCTTTATGTGTACCTATAGTGAATACACATAATAGATCTATTTTATTTTAAAAATGATCTTTTTAAGGACTTCGCCTCAATCTCCTTTCATTGTGGCAGATTTGGTTTTATATACAAATTTCTTTTATACGGTGTATAAACCCCTTTGACTTTTACATATATTCAAAAGGAAACTTTTTTATACGAAGCATTTACTAAACGAAAAAAGGGAATGTTTTTGTCGTACGTATGCGGCGACAACGACTTCTCCGCCACCGGGACCACTATTTGAGTTCCGGCTTCCTCTACAAGCAATACTTTTTTTAATGAGAAATAAATGCCATGTTATAATTTTCTTTTATTTTGGTATTGAAAGTGGATTTGAAAGCGTTTTTATTATATCAATGTGTTGTATTGATATCTTGTGATTGAAATGTGAAAATGTTATGTTTCATTTATGCATGTTTTATGTGATACGATTATGTTATGATTTATGATATGTTTAAACCTATTCATATGAGGAATGTATTGGACTTAATAAGTGATGGGTGGAGCCCGCTATAGCTCCTCGATGCATCAGTAGGTCTCATGAGACAACTAGATGTGGAATTGGCTGAGGCCCTTTCCCAATTTGATTTATGGTTTTGGCCGAGGCCTTAATCATTTTAGACGTCTTGGCCGAGTCATTGAAAAAATGTTTCAGAATGTCTCGAATTATACATTCCCTCATTATGAAAGTGGTAATTGATATTTCATGTGATTATTCGACCAGTAGAATATCCATGTGAAGAAGTGAATGGCATTATCTCATTTTACTTTTGCCATATTATGTTGATGTTCAAGTTTAAAAGGCTTTTGTTTTAGTTATACATTGCCTTAAATTTTTATGTTTATTTATGAAAGCTTCCACAATATTGTTATCCTTACTGAGCATCTGAGCTCACCTCTTTCAATGTTTTAATATTTTCATGGATGTGATGAAGTACTTTATGAATGACCTGTAGGGATTGTGAGAAGAGAATATGAGTGTGGACTATGGAGACATTGTTATTGTAGTTTTTCACTTTATGATGTAATGTAATGTTTACGAATGTATCTTGTGTTTCCAAGGCTACAAAACTAATCGGTCTTTCGAGACTTGATCTTTTGTGATCATGCCAATGTTACGAAGTAATGCACCGACTCTAGGTATCTGGGGTCGAGGCGTTACATCACCTTGTAATATTTATTGTGGAACATTCCACATTGGAAATAATCTTTCAAAATGACCCTTTATTCCATACTAAAATAATTTACCCATTGTTGATATCTTATTTTTGCTAATATTCTAATCAATTTCATTATATTAAAACTTAATTTTTCCTTTTTAGTAACATGATTTGTGTCCTTATTTTCCACAGTCAAAACAAATTATTGTTTATATAAGGCGTTAACTTTTGTGATTCGTTCCTTATTCTAGACCAAATGTGAAAAATCTTCTTTCCTCCGAGGTCTATTTTACTTGACCGCTCAGCAAACATCTTTTCATCACTTCCTTTGTGAGTCTAATTGTTTGTTAAGGTAGATGTTGTTGATCATCTTCCTTGAATAATGATTTTAAATGATAACAACATCCTTCACTCTAGTGATCACCCCATTTTAAGTCCCATTACCATATTATCCATCACATTAAATATTAATATACTTCCTTTTGGTTCCATCCATATTTTAAAACCATAAATAATTGATTATGAAATGATTATCATAGTGAGGAACCACATAATCAAGAAACCCACATATATGATGTCAAAATTATGGCCCCATTATTAAAATATCATTTCTCATGTTTATCAATTGTTATTTAGAGGTATATTAAATTTAAATAAGCTATTATGTATTATGAATAGTTTTTAAATATCAAATGAATACCCTTCATGGTTTTCTAACTAGGTGCGCTGTAAGGCCAGGTTTCGTATTTAAGGTTCTTCCATGTTAGGCCCAGCACACTATGTTAGAGTTGTTACTCCATGGTACAAATAACCCAAGAACAAATAAAACTTTTGTATCCAGATAGGGAATTATATATATGGAACCTGTAAATATATCATTTCCCAAAATTCCAGGACATTATCTTAAATGATAACGCATCTTTATACGTTTCTTTAGAGGCATCCCTAAAAATATCACTATAAATATACATATAAATATAAATAATGTTTTCTCATCCAATTGTACAAAGTATGACTAAATGTTTTCTCTTTTAATAACTATAGAGAACCTATATTTTCATAAATAAACATTATATTACTTTTTTTATCACATAAAATATTAAAAAAATAGACACCCAATGACAATATCAATTTACTGCCTTTGGAAACACGGGAACATAAACACTGGTACATAAGTGAAATAAATTATCTACAACTAGGATATTCAATACTAGAATAATTATTGGAAACATCATATATAATCCATATCTTCATAACCTAGTAAATGAATCATAGAAATGGGTGATGTCAGATGCTTAGTAAAGGAAACAATGTTGACATGTAAGTATTATCAATAGCATAGGTCTCTGAGAATGTGATGATTACATTAGAAGATCATTCCATATATATCATAAGTTCATTAACATAAATCATTTCTTAAATCAGGGTAGTTAATAATATATGGATTAGAAGTAAATAAATAATATAAATATGAAATCATAATAATGGAATAATGTATGGAATTATATAACACACACTAGTATATAAATTTATTCCCATAGTAGGCAAGGTATTTATTCCATGGCCATTTTATTAGTATGGGTTCACTACCCATACTTTCCTGGTATTCATGGTGCCCTCCATTTTCTATATTATTAGTATGAGTTCACTCCCAATACCATTATGAAAGTAATGGTTCACTCCCATGGCCATATTAGTTTTCAAGGTTCACTACCATGACCATATTAGACTATATCATGGGATATAAATCATTACCTACTGAATTGAAGGGATATATTGGTCTTTTAGATCTTATAATTAAATCATTCATACATGTTCCTGATGATCAGAACCCATGATATGAAATGGGTTTCATAAACATGATATCATGACTTATCCTATATAAAATGATAGAATTTATAATCACTTTGTCAAAGCATTACACATGAAAATAAGTATGATTGAAAAAAATATAAGTCATGAAAGAGAACATATATATTAATCATCCTACCACAAGGTTTAAAACCAATATACAAAGAAAATTATTTGATCCTTTGGATCATTTCCTATAATGACACGAGTAACAAAAATAAACGTCATATTAGATATAATATAATTATGAAAGATACATTAAAACCATTTATTGAGGAAAATATCCTTCATATTTGAAAAAATAAAATCTAAAACATAAGTCCGTTTTAATTTTTTTTCTTTTAATGTAAACATGAAAAAATATAATATATTTTAGAAAACATTGAGAAATATTTTCCCATGAATGTTTAAAAATGATGCTTGAATTTTTATTTATTGAAAACCATTTCCATTGAAAACATTTTTAAAATAGATAAAAGAATCTAGAAAAAATTATAAGAATACTTTTATAAAAAATATATTATGAAACGTATAAATATGATTGAAATAATTTAAATCATTTTATTTGAAAATGAAATTTGAAAACATATAAAGGATGAATTAAATATCACATATAACAATTTTTGATCATAAAACATTTTTGAAAAAAAATTATTTGAAAGAGACTTTAAATTGAAATAATTTTCATTATTTTGGAGGAAATATTTTCTTAAAAATAACATTCTAAATTTAATATAATATCCATATTAATGATGGTCATGATTTTTTGTATGTTCGAACATGCTGAACATTCCGTTTTCATCTTAAAAGCATAGAAACGTTCCTTTATCGGAAAAAAATGAATATATATTTTAAAACCATTTTGTTAACAGTTAAAAAAATGGTACAAATTTTTTAAAAAACTGTAGTATAATAATTTTTATTTTAGAAAACCTATAAGAAAATATATCATTGAATGGACACTAATTTCTAATAGAAATGAATGATGTAGACACATTTAAAAAGACTTTTTCTTAAATACCTTAAGTACCAAATAGTAGAAAATAAAGATACAATTATTGGGATATAAATTTCATATAATAATGTTATTAAAATTATTGAGAGTTCATGAGTTATGTATTATTATATTTAATCATTGGATGAATAATTATTAAAAATCTAAAATATGATGAGATGGTTTAAATAAAATCTTACCTCTTCGCAACATTAAATCACAATAGATATATAAGAAAATGAAATTAAATTATGATTAAAATATCATGAATAAAAGGGAATATATTATATAATTGGTGAATTATAAGAATATACATGTATTTAATAAATATAGGTGTAAGAAACAAATGTTTCAATGATTTCATGTTAAGGAAAAATTAAATTACTTATTTGGTAACATGGGACCAAAAAACCCATGAAATAAATACCATAAAAAAGATATCTAAATAACCATTAATATATGTATAATAATCAAAAAATAGTTTCATTTTCATTATATAAACCACTTAAAATAAATGAGTGTTTTATAAGGCATGTATCTAAATAAAATAAAAAATTGAGATGCAATTACCTTACCATATGTCTTCACTCTCATCATACTCATACAATCCTCCTATATAATAATTATAAGTTTATTATGAATATCATACAAAAGAAATTGGTATATATAATACCATATATGATTTTATTGTTACTCTATATTACCCTCTTATTAAAAATTCTATGATAAGGTTTCACTTTGGGTAATATATACTCTGTTCTTCAAATATGTTTCAACTTTTTATTCTTGATCATATTATATAAAACATGATTTACCTACATAAATAATGTAAAAATTTGATTAAATATCTTATATATTCATTGTTTATGTATTTATAATAATATATAAAATATATAAAGATTAAATGGAATTCATTGTTCCTGAAGATGGCAGGTAATACATAAATATGAACAATATTTCCGTTATGATGAATTAACAAATGAAAGCAATAAATGAAATATGTCTTTATATTTATAAAATATCATTATAGTAAATTTATTATTTCATATATATCATATATGTTCACTAAATATTTTTAACACATTCCATATAATGAGTGAATGAATCACATCGCTTTGAGGAGTCAGTAATCCACTAATCCAAAAACAATGTTATTATACTTAAACAAGATGGAAACTATAAAGGTATGTATTATTAATGAATTAAATAATAAAGGAAAATAATAAATATAACATATAACATATATAAATTTTTTTTCCATCATCATTCCAAACCGTGAAATGTTTAATAGAAAAAATCAACTATCATTTTTTTCTCAAGGTGGTAACTCTCCATACAAAAAATACTATATGTTTACAACCCATTAGATAGAAGTGTGTGTAATTTTATTACGAACAATATAATTAAAACTTATTATGATATTTATGATACTATTGTATTATAAAATATTGGAATAAATAGATTTTAGTGGTGAGGATGACAGAAATTAATCTAAAGATCTTGATGAAATATGTTACCACTTCTTTGGGGAACTCTTTTCTGTTTGCACCAAATGAAATATTTGGTTTGAATTATTCCAAATGTGAGACATCTATGATTATGGGAGGTATGTATAGTATATTTTTTTAGAAAATATAGATATATCCAAAATCTCTTGAGATGTGTGTGGAAGTGGGAGGATAAGAGACCTTTTTATAGTGGAGGATGACAGACACTCTCTTAAATTATGGAAATGGAAATTACGCCCATGTTTTTATAATTTATAGTGTACTAAATAATAATAAAATCTATAAATATAAATATAGGGTAGAAATATGCTCATATAATGGATTTTCAACATGGTTTTATATATTTTTGGCCCTTATGTTTATGGTTTAAGCAATGTTAATCTAATTTCTCTCTTAATCATTATAACTAATTTTAATATATTTGAATAAAAAAATTCATAAATTAATTTTACATTATGTGATATGAAAAATTAATAAGATTCCAAAATTTTAATTTTTTTTTTCATAATTTCAATATCATATGTGGAATAAATTTATTATAAATTAATCCTGTAAATTATGCGACAATGCATATTTTTAATGTAAATCCGTTCAAAACATTACAATGTTTTTTTATTAAATATAAATGTAAAAATTATTACACTGACCTATATTGGATTAAATTATAAATAAGTGAATTTATGTTATTTTAAAACCAAATTAATATATAATTTGATAGTGTAAATAAAATAGAAAACAACATCTTTGATTTAAAATTTGGAATTTTTAAGTAATTATTAAAAAATATAACTTCAATGAAATTTTAGAAAAAAAATAACTCTAAGATACTTATTATATTTTTATTTCAAATACGAAGTTTATTTTGATATATAAAATTTAAAAATGTTCAATAAAATTATTTAAAATAGGTTCTCCATTAAAAGGTATAAACAAGAATTTATAAAAATATTGAATTTTAATTAAAATATTTGTTATGTTTGTATCGATTGTTTATCGAATATATTGTATTAATATATAAATATTATTTTCAATTAATAAAATATAAATTTCAGTAATAAAATAATATAATTTTACGGAATTTAATTTATTACGATAATAATTTTTGGAGTATAAAAATAGTTTTAAATATATATATTTACTTCGTATTAAAATGTTTCTTAGTTGAATTTATAATTAATTTGTAACCAATTAATTAATTTTATTCTTTATTTTAAGAATAATTTTTCTAACATTTTTTAATAATAATACAAACTGTAGAATGGTGATGTTGTGGGTGCCCTCAGATGATTTTGAGTTTGGGATTATTTAGATGCAGTAGGGTGGCTGACCAATGCCATCTGTCAAAGAGGCAGTAGTAAAAAACATAATAATGGTACATCAATAATAAAGTGAAATAATATAAACACACTAAATAAAAATGATGTGTTTTTAGAAGTTATAAATCTAGATGATTTATGCTGGATGAAATGTTTTTATTATTTTTTTTGTTTTTGAAATGATAATTGATTAACAAAGCACAATCAGAATGTATTTATTTAGAAAAAAATTTAGAAACTGTAATACATATAAAAATAAGTATTAAAAAATTTATTAATCATCATCATTTCAATTAATATTCACTTAATTGTTATCCATAAATTTTTAAAATCTAAAACCCTATGAGAAATAAATTTACCCCAAGGATTATGTGAGTTAAACTTTATATTGTCTTCAGAACGTGCAATCACATCACCCAGATTTGAATGATGTTATAAGGTTAATTTATGGTCAGTGGAAAATTAACCAACATTTACTCTCTAGAAATTAAGATTAAATGTGTTTAGGTAATATATTTGAACACTACAAATTGATCCCATGTGGTTTTGTATTATGAATTAAGGTTGTGCTCTCAAAATTCACACAATTCCTGACATCGTCTGTTTTGTGTTAAATGATTAATTTATTTCATATTTTAATTTAAATTAAAAACTAAATTAATATATCATATTATGTGATTTTTAGTATCTCATTTATTCAAAATAAATTAATGAATAAGAATATAGGAAGATAGATTACTTAAATAAACTACTCTTCCATAGGTTTTATAGTCATCGTAGAAACATTTTCTATGTGTAAAGTATTAGAAAGGGAATAAACATATCTTATTTAAAATAGTGATTCCATTCCAAATAAGATGAGTAAATAATATAATAATTTTAAAAATAGAAAAAAATATAATAAATAAAAGAGTAACTAATATGTTTATTACACAAATGAAAACATTACAACACGAAGAAGAAGAAGGCTCTAATAATGGTATCAATTATTCACGAGCTACCCCTATTAAAATGGAAGGATAATTTGGGTGGAACCAATTATCCTCTGCCTTAAATATAGAAAATCACGTCCCATTTCATCAAAATGTTTAAAATATATATTTATAGAGTGTAGGGGAGGATAGGTTATATGTGGTTTGAGGTGTAATGGGGGAGATTATTCCAAATATTTTAATCCCACATGAGATTCCTTCTTGAAAACCAAAAATATTTAATTAAATATATATAATGATGGATTATTTGTGATAAATTGTGTTTTCACGATACTCTAAAAATTTCGGTGTAATCCAATGACATATGAAAAAGATATGTCCCAATCACTATAGTGAAGTCCAATGTGGGGAGTACATCCAATATTTAATATAATGGTTCATTTAGTCCAATAAAATGCACAATTTATCTCTGATGTCATGAACAAAATATGTATCCTATTATTTTTGTAATATATTTACAAAGTCTAATGTTCAAATATGAAATATAAAAAAATTTATCCCTGTAATAATACAATTTACTATAAATGGTAATATAGAAATTTTAATCAAATTCCCATTTCAATGATGTAATCCTAAATATTTTATAATTAAACATATTTTACATAATGCGAGGAAATGTTATCATTTATTATTAGAAAAATATTCAATAAATAATCATTTTATCAACTCACCCATAATTAACCTTTTCCACATATGGGAAAAGAATTATATCATAATCAAGACTCAGACCAAAATCAAAAATAAGAAAACATCAAAGATTCTTCTGAAATTAAATTCATCATGTCTTGTTTAGGAAGTCATTTTTTTATCATTGTTTTCTCTAACATTCTAATTTTTTCATATTCATTTGTTCACCTATGAAAAATGTCGCAACCTACCTCACATAGAAATTTTTCCACTTCACTCAAGAACATGTGATGGTGGAGTTATTCAATTTTCCCAAAGATCATTACATCTTACTATATAGATGATATGATTCTGAGTTCTCTACAGGAAGAAACTAGTGTACTACTCAAGAGAACATCCAATAAGTTGTTCAAAGGTTCATGGTTTGGTAGTATTTAATATATAAAAATTTGAGGCAGAAGAAGATTGTTTAATCTCTTAATTACAAAATATTTAAAAATTCAGCAAGTGTTCACTATAAATGTACACACTAAACCAAAAAAAAAGTGTATCACATAAAAGTCACAATCCCCATTGTCCCTTTATGTGTATCAAAACTGATTAGTGAATAATAATGCATAAACTTCCTAATTTATTTTTTTATATTTTATATTTTTTATCTTTTCTTCTACTGTATATTTCCAATGTACATAACTATTTTTTGATAATTTTCATTGTATTTAAAGTGGGAAACATGTGTAAAAAATGATACAAAAAATATTTTAAACCCACTACCATAGGAAAATAATGTCACCCTTTCTATTAACACATAATAAATATTTATTCCCAATAATTCTCTTCGAAACACCCTCTAAGCCACACTTGCTTAAATTAAAACAAGAGTGCATATGAGAGATGAGTGGGTAAGGATAAATTATCCTATAATGTTGCTACCAAACATGTATTTCATGGTATCTTAGGGATTAAGAAGGATTTAATTTAAAGGTGGCTAAAAGTAGAGGTTAATTGTATTGAGGGGATTTCAATGAACAGTTGCCTCTATCATGAATGTTCCACAATTGAATCTTATGACTTCAAACATAATCCAAGAAAGTGATAGTTTCTCTACAAAACCCAAGACTCTCTAGAAAGATATTAAAAACATGAATATGCAGTAAAGGGCCTATAATGTATCACATGTAAGGAAATAAATTATTGGTCAGTTATAATGAGGGATGGGATTCAGAAATCCATTAAAATCATAAGAATGATTTGAAAATACAAATTCATGAAATTGATTGCATATCAACAATCATGTGAACATAATTTTTCAAAAGAATAATGGAATTTTCCCCACTATCGACTTAGGAATGAAAATTGATTTCAAAATTATTTTAAGAAAAAAATTACTCTAAAAACCCAAATTAATGGACAAGAATGAAAAAATGAATACACCCTTTTTGGGGTTCTTAATTGTTTTTATATTATACAAAAAAAATAAAACACACACAAAATTCTTAAATGAAAATCTAAAAATTCTACCCCATGATGTACTTCCGTCCCTCAATACTTTTAATATTTTATTTTACTCAATGTGAACCCATGAGGGGAATGTAAACATTAAATGAATAATTTTAAATAGAAAAAATAATACAAAAGTGAAATGGTTAGGAACTTCATAATATTCTCAAGTTATCCTAGGGTTATGTAGAGTGATGAAATACACTACATCAGTAGAAATTACCTTGAAGTATTTCTTCAAACTTTACATGTTTACTGTAATGAACCTTCTAGTGTCCTTTTGAGTGATATGTCGTACACTATAAGGAAAACATTTGACACAACATAAGGACCTGATGTTCTAGAACTTAACATAAAAGTAATTTTCTTCAATTATGAACTATACTACAAGGCTTTATCTCCAGCATCAAATTATCATTCCTGGCTTATTTTATCTTGATATGCTTTTGATCATTCCTTGCAGAGAATTGCGTTTTCATATGATGAAAATATAATCTCCGCATCTTCATAAAATTTCATCTTCTATTGAATCCAATATAGTACCAAACCCATGTTATATTTCTTTATATCCCAATATGCTTGATGCTCGACCACCACTGGTAGATGAGAGGATTTACCAAAAATAATCCAAAATGGGGAAATAGATATGGGAGACTTTTATGACGTTCTATAATAGTAAAGCACATCATCCAAGCACTTTCTCTGATCATTCCGATTAAGCTGCAAACTTTTCTCCAAAATTTATTTCAACTGATTATTTTAACCCTCAGCCTGACCATTTGTTTGGGGGTGGCATGATATTGGTGGAGTGTTTATATGACTCATTAACTCATCAATTGTGGAACTACAAGAACCATCAAACAAAAAATGAGAATCCTTTTGATGTAATTGTTGAAAAGGAAGAGAAATCTTACAGAAATATAAGATGAAATGTCGATAAAATCTGGCATGCCCAAGAAAATATCTAACATCATGCACACAATAATGATAGGGTAAGGATTAAATAATTTCTACCTTAGATTAATCTACCTATATCCCATGTTTTGACACAACATGCCATAATAAAATGCCATGTTCTACCAGAAATTGATAGTTTTTAAATATTAATACTAGATTATTCTCCATACAATGATTCATCACCTTTCTAAAACTGGATATTAAATAATCAAATAAAGACCAATACACTATAAAATCACCCATAAATTCCTCTATGATGGTATCAATAAAATTAGAAAAAATAGTCACCATGCATCTCTGGAAGGTACACGGGGCATTGCAAAGTCTAAATGGCATCCTCTAGTAGAAAAATGTACCAAATGGACAAGTGAATGTCTTATTATCATGATCCTCCAGAGCTATATGAACTTAATAATGTCATGAAAATCCATCCATGAAACAATAATGTGACATCCCATCTAGTCTCTAAAAAATTTGATCATGAAATGGAAGGTGAAATAGTCCTTGTGAGTGTATTGATTTAATTTCATATAATCAATACCCACTCACCAACTGTTTCTCTCCCTCATTAGAAGTAACTCCTCAATATCAATTTGAACAGCAGAAACTAAACATTTCTTAGGCATAACCTGAATATTATTTACACACTGGGAATCTAAAATGGGATAGATTATACAATACGTGAGAAATTTTTTTACCAATTTTTTGACAACCTTTAAAATTGTTGGATTCTGTATCCATTGTGGATTCATTACTTGTTTATCCCCATCCTCCAAAAGAATATTATGCATAAATATGGAGGGCCTAATACAAAATATTTCATCAATGGTTCACATAACAACATTATTGTTCTCCATGAAAATATTCAAAAGTTATTCTTTATGTTTATAAGGAAGATAAATATCAAATATAAAAAGTAATATCTTTCCAAATAATAACTATGAATATTTTATATATGGTAGAAATGGATTGAGATCCAATTAATGTGGTTAATGTATGGATGAAGAAATTTAAGTAACGTAAATATGTGAACAAATAACATCAATATTAGAAAACAAACCATCAAAATATGAGAATAATTCTTCAAATCTATCAGAATATTCAGCAACCATGTCATAATAAGAGTGAAGATGAACAATGTCAGATTATGAATCCATTTAAAATTAAAATATAAAAGTGTTTTTTTCATATGAAACATGTGTGGAACTGATCTTATAAAACAAACTAGAACCAATAAACATATTCATCCTATGTATATGACATGAAATTCTATTGAGTCTTTATATGGTGGTTAAAAATGGGAGGTAAAAAAAGCAGAATGATCAAATGTGGGGTGAATCATTGAGTACATAACAATAAATATCACAAAATCATCTCAAAACTCTATGGAAAGTGTACCCACATTAATATTTATGATTTATTTTTCTGTTTTGAGGAAGGTCCTATCTATGATAATTGGAGTACATGATCTTAGCTGATCATCGTCCATGTTAAGCATGTATAAATCTGCTAGAAAATTCATGTCTCTTACCCAAACAACTACATCATCAAGGAATATCGTGGGATATGTTGTAGCCCTATTCACCAACTACCCCACTAATCTCATGAGCTTCTACTCACCAACCCCTAAAAAAGAGAATACAAAGTGAGGCATCAAATTTATGGAAGCAAGTAAATCACATAAAGCATCAGAAAAATGTTACATTATTATGGTGCATGGGATGGTGAATATCCCAGGATCCATTCACATTGTTGGAATTTCTTGAGTTTGAGTAATGAGTGTTGAATAATTTCTTCCATGATTTATCCTCTCATTTCCCTTAATCCCTATTTGATTAGGAAAAAGTTATTTTAAGAATTTGGAATACCTTTGGATTTTCATAATGGCATGGATAAGGGTGATTTTTATATATACAAGTTATAATGTGTCCAAAACCACATTTTTCATAGCATTGTCAACCATATTATTGGTTAGTAGAACTATGTTTGGAAATGGTAGTTGTTGAAGAGGAATATCATCAATATTTTTCATACCATTATCTTTCTCCATGGGATCCTCATTAGTTGTTCTGGAATGTGGCTTCTCTGAAGATGAGGTTAATCCTAGTGGAATGGTAGGCACAAAAATATCCGTTTTTTCCTTCCATATTCTCAATGTTATGGCATTAACATTACCCATCAGATTTGGAGTTGTTTGGGAAGGAATATCTTAAGATTTATTCCTAAAAAATTCATGGAGGTAATTTCCAATCTGGCTCATTTGAGTCTTCAACTCCATCATCTCGGAACCCTGATTCTGTAACTCCCTGAATTGATAAAAAAACAATTTGTTTAAAAATAACATTAGTATTAGAATCCTCCATGTGTGGGGGATTAACTTTTGGTTGTATTTTTGTTACATTGGCTTAAAATATCCTTGGTCATTATTGGAACCCTTGCTGGTAAGGCTGAGGCTACTAGACATTTTATATAAAATGTGGTTTTTTTGTTGTCCAAAACCATTCCTCATCTCTGATTGATCCTTCTACCATTGGTTTCATGTTGGTGAAAAGGAATAATACTTATTTTGGGGATGATTATATTTTTGTTGTTGAGATGGTCTCCAAGGGAATTCTACAACACTTCCTCGGACTCTTTTAATTTTGTACAATAGTCAGTTGGGTGTTATGATTCTGTGAACATACCACATGGCCTTATAAGAGTGGGTTGGGATGAATTTTTATCAAAAGTAATTTCCCTCAAAATAATGGTTAATTATTCCAACATTGTAATAATATAATTATTTTAAAATATGAAGTATTTACAAGATGTACTCCTCTATTAATTGTATTACCACAGTTGCAAAATTATTGGGAGCTGTGTGACATATTATCTATCAACACAAGTGAAGCTGCTGGTGTTTTATTGACAAATGCACCTAAAAAAGTTACATCCACCATGCTTATATCTATTGGTGTGAGTCCTTCAATTATGTATTGTATTAGGAGTTTTCACTGATTTTATGATGTAGGAAGCTTTCACATATCTTCTTCAATCGCTCCTAGTACTCATTCATTGACTCATTTGGTTCTTGATTGACCCCATATATCTCTTTTTGGGTGGATGCGGTCATTGATGCCGAAAAAAATCATTTAATGAAAATACATATCAAATAGTTAGAACTTGTTACTTATTTAGTTTGTAAATAATACATACAATCCTTTTCATCTCCATCAAGTGAAAATTGGAATTCACTTAGTTTTATTTGATATTCAGAGACATTCCATGGTTTATAGGTTGAGAAGACCACATTTAATTATTTTAGGTGTCTATTAAGATCCTCACCAGAGAGAACATGAAGCTTTGGAAGTAGGTGAATTAACCATGATTATAGTTCAAAGTTCGATTCAATATTTGTGTATGTTACACAATTTGGTTGATAGTTAATGTTTGGTTCAACCAATTCTCAAATGGTTATATTATGTTCATTGTATTCATATTTAGTCATTTTTTCATTTTAAAAATTATTTAAATGTATTTACATTTTTTGTGTTACCCGAATGATGAAATTCTCCAACTGGATGAATGTTGAAACTTCATGTAGACTGAGAATGACTGATGTGAGCTGTAATGATACGTTCAATCTCAAGGTCAAGAACTATCAGATATTTACTATTAGTTCATTTCATATGTAAAAAAATTTAAAAGATGAAAATTGTACCCTAATAAAATAAAATAATGATATTTTCATTTATAGTCCCAAAAGAAAAAGAAAAGCAATTGAAGAAGAAAAATTTCTTATTTGGTAAAGAAGGAAGGAAGAAAAGAAGAAATTATTAAATTGAAAAATAAAACAAATAACTCTAATTGGATGAAATAGTTGATTTCCTCCCCATAAATGGGGCTAATTTGAATGTCGTCGTTATGGGTTCTCTCAAATGATGTTTAGTTTGGGGTTTTTTAGGTACAGTTGTGTGGCAAACATAGGTCACCTCTGAAAGAGGCAATAATTCTAACACCATAATAAACGTAATTAAAAAATATTATAAAATATATAAACACACTAAAATAAAATTTTTGGGTTTCTAAAATCTATAAATCTCGATGAAATATGGTGGAATAAAAATTTATTTTTTTATTTTTTTTATTTGAAATGAAATTTGATTAATAAACCACAATGAGTATATTTTTTTTTATAAAACAATTTTTAGAAAGTATAATAGATCTACCTCCACTTCATAAATAATTTTTCAAACATTATAATTCAAATTAATATCCACCATATTATAATCTGTTAATTTTTAAACCCCTAAACCCTACAAGAATCATCTTTACCACAATGAATAAGTGAATTTAACTATAGGATATCTTTGGAACATGTATTCACTACAACATGCTTTGATTGATGTTCTAAGGTTAGCTTATGGTCAGTAGTAAATTAAAAACATTTATTCTCTGGAAATTATTGCTAATTGAGTTTAGGGATTATATTTTAACCCTACATATTGATCCCATGTGGGTTTGTATTACCGATTAAGGTTGCGCTCTCACAATTCACTCAATTCACGACCTCTCATGTTTTGTGTTAATTGTTTGATATAATTCATAGATTAATTTAAATTTGTAGAAATATTAATATATTATAGTAAGTGAATTAAAGTATCCCATTGATTAAAAAATTTAATTAATAAGGATAGAGGACGTTCGATTACTAAAAAGAACTACTCTTCCATGTGTGGTGTAGTCATCATAGAAACATTTTTCTTTTGCAATAGTTTTGAAAGAGTATAACCCTATCTCGTTTCAAATATTTATTCCAGCATAAATAGGATGAGTAATTAATAATACAATTGAAAAAAATTGAAGAAAATTGAAAAAATAAAAGGGGAACTAATATGTTTATTACGCAAATGAAAACATTACAACATGACAGAGATGGATAACGCATAGATGAGGGGATCCTTACTTCAAGAGCTACCCCAGTAATAATGGTTTGAAAAATTTGAGTGAAACCAATTCTACTCTATCTTTAAAATCATTATTCACTTCCCAACCCCTCTATTTGATAAAAATTCATATTCATAGAGTATAGGGAAGGTATGTTATAAGTTATTTAAAGTGTGAATGTGAAGATTCTTCTAAATATTTTAATCCCATTTTCCCTAACATCTTTACCAAAACAACACATGAATTAACCATCCTTCCAAAGGGATCATTTGAGAGAAATTTGTTTTAGAAGTCCTCTCAAATTTTGGGCCCAATCTATGTTTTAATGAAAAATATATGGCCAATGAACTATAGTGATGTCCAATATGGGGGGTCCTGACCATATTTGAATTCATGGTAAATTTTGTCCAATCAAATTTATGATTTAGATCTGATGCCACAAAAATGTTATACCTTATTAATTAATGAACACAATTAAAGAATTTAATTTTGATAAAATAAATATGAAAAAATGTATTTCTGCAATACTATAGTGCACTATAATTGGTAAAACAAGAATTTTCATCAATTTTAAAAATGAATGAAATAATCCTAAATATTTTATAAATAATTATATTTAACACAATGTGGGAAATTTTATCATTTATTATATATGTAATATTCAATAAAATTTCATTTTAACAAAATTTTGTTTTACTATTAGGATATTTCATATTATATTAAGTAATAATAATTTAAAAATATATTTTGTTTATTAAACCATGGTAATTTTTTTAATAGAATTCATTGAATAAACACATCATTTCATGCCATTCATAATAAATATTGGTCAAATTCATTGAAAATTATATATTATATATCAAATATATTTAAAATTGAAAATATAATGTGATGTCTTGCGATATTATATTCCCTTATGTGTTTGGTACTATGTGTAGATCAATCGTGACATGGTGTTGTGAATAACACAATAAAAACATAGTAATTTCATATAAAAAATCTATATTGTTTCATGAAATTATAAATGTAAAATAAATATTGAAAAAAATATCATGTTACTATAAATAATTTTTCTTGATGATGAAAAAGATAGTGACACCCATATGGAAAATAATGTAAATAAAAATCATGATGGATTCTTATCCTAATTTTCAAAAAAATACAAAAAGTGGGACAAGAATATAAAATTGGTAGATAACATTAATTTTTTAGAATATGTAGTATTTGAGAATTTTTTTACAAATTTCCATTGATGAATGAATTAATAAGATAGTGATTATTGTGAAAAAAGAACATAAATATCCTAGAATGAATCATGTTGAAAAATATAAATTCAATTCTGAGGGAAAAAAGAAAAAGGATATAGAAATCTAAAAAGAGATTTTTTTCTTAGTATGATCAATATGGGAAAAATTATATTTTAAATGAATATTTCTATTAATATTGGGGAGAAAACACATTTATAGAAAAATTTATCAATAAATTATATACTATTAATGAATTTTTTTAGTTCTTAAGAATAATAGAATTAGATATAATTTCATCTGAAAAAATAGTTGAATAATGCGTTATAAGAATTACTTGATATCTAAATCATGATGATTACAATGTAATGATCTATAGAAAAAACGAAGATCATTTTCATGACTATATATCTATATTTCAGGATGATTTGATTACTTAATGAAAAATAAAGATAAAAATCATCACAATTTACATCAAAGGTGATGATAAATGCAATGCATAAAGAGTTGTAACATGAAAAATAAATGTTTTCTAAGGCTGAGTAGGGTGTTATAAGTTTTAGGAACAATACCTCTAAATTTGTTGAATGTTATAAAATGTGATGCCCTAAGAAATATCATCAAAAGTTAACTTCATTTAATGAAATGAAAATTAAAGAAGATCTTATGAAGTTGAAATAGTAAAAATAATTTTTGTGGCCAAAACTGACAAAGTATAAAATTTATAATTAACAAAAATTCAATCTCTAAAAAAATGGTTCATTCTACTTATTAATTAGTTAAATTGGGATTGAATCCCAAAATAAATAAATGATTTCAAGTGATCATTGGAAATTTGGGAGTCAAAAATTTCTAAAGTGGATGATAAAAATGTTGATGAATTCCACATGAACAACTCTAATATGTATTGATGGTATATATTAAAATATCCATTCTATGGATACTTCTGGTATTGTGGTTGATTTGGGAATATATAGACAATATTTTGGTTGAATAAAAGTCACAACTATTTTATAATGTGTGATAGGTTTAAAAATAAGATGAATTAAATCCACACAATGAAATAATTCTATGAAAGATGTTCTAAAGGATAAAAATAGATTCCATAATCTAGATACTATTTTTGACAAATTTAGACCACCATGAAATCTATCCAAATGATGAATTTTTTTACCTGCACTAAAACATGTCTATAAAAAGTCCTAAAGGTTGTATGTAATTGGAGGTAAAGGGAAATAAGGCGATCTTGTTGTAGAAACTTCTCAAAATGATACTAAATGACAACAACCCTGGATTTTGGATAGTGGTTTATCTTAACATATTAATCTGTATTTAAAGCTACAAAACCCTTTAATAGAATTTAATGATTCAATAGTAATGTTATGCTGTGATGAATAACTCAGAATAAATTTTTTGAATCTTCTACTATTCTAGGGAAAAAAATTAAAATATAAAATTCACTATTGTTGAATCGGCTAAAACACGACATATTCAGTGTTTTATAAAATTTAGATGAATGGAATAATTTTTTTTCCTAAATGTTTATTTGGCTGTGGAAATATGTTTTTATGGGAATTTTGTTATGAGAGGAA
Source organism: Viscum album (assembly GCA_963277665.1). Taxonomy (NCBI): domain Eukaryota; kingdom Viridiplantae; phylum Streptophyta; class Magnoliopsida; order Santalales; family Viscaceae; genus Viscum; species Viscum album. The sequence goes on along the minus strand of OY728164.1, from coordinate 1,401,449,122 downwards.
CGTGTACAAATGTAAATTTTTTCAAGTTGTTGATATACATAATTCAAGTTTTCTATGTGTTATATAACAAAATATGATATGGAATAAACTGCTGGGGAATATGTGTCAGAAAAATAGGATATTATTTTCAATGATGGATATTTTTTTTTGATATTCATGATAGGAATAGAAGAAGATATTAGTGATGAATAGGTTTTAATAAAGGAAATAATACAATATTTTTTGACTGGAAAGATGAAATTCATTGAACTCATCCACTTGAACTAAATAATATTGATTATTTATGGACTATGAGTAAAAAAATTTAAATTTATGTATAAGTACATTATTTAATTCATTTATTATTTTTCCAAATTACTTTTAATATTTATTTTAGATATTAATAAGAAGTTTCAGGATATGATCTATAATGTTGTTTTGGTATTCGGTAAGTATGTTGAAAACTGAAAATTCTGGTGAAAACAATAATAATTGTTTCAAAAGTTATCTTAAAAAATAGAATTCATCAGGTGTTTGTGGAACTATACACACCATAGAAACATTTAATTTATAAATGTAACAATAGAATTTTAGTAGATATGGGGTTTATAATGTTTAATTAACATGGACATTCTCAATTTTTTTGTAGGAAGAAAATGAGTTTACATGTTTATATTTAGAATCAATGTTTCTCTATACTATGTCATAATATGAATCCTTAATAAATTTTATATAATAAAACTCCATGTATGTGACGATGAAGGGTGTTTTAACTCTATACATTATAAAAAATAAAGGATAAAATCTTGGAAAATTACATCATAGAGGTGAATATGGAATCATTCATGGGTATTCATTAGGTGGTATATTATATAGATGTTTTCATAAATAAATAGGAATAATACAAGATGATATTGGTGTAAATGTTGTAGAAAAGGAAAGGTGAATTTATCAAAAATTAATTATGAAAATGAAGATGATGAATATCAAATAATTATTCTTTAGAAACATGAAATGAATTTCAATATTGGTGATTCCATGAAAATTAGTAAAATAATACATTTTTATTTTTAATGATGAGGAAGAAATTTGTATATCTCATCCTAAGATGAGGACATAACTACCTACTAAAAAATTCATTAATGATCACAAATAAATGTTTCAAATAATAAGAGCATTAATTTTTCTTTTGAATAGTTATATATATTAAAATATTGGAAAAAAATATTAAATATTATTCTATGATTAATTAGACCATTCATGCAAGAAATGGTAAGATAGATTATGCTGCGAAGAATGATACTTGGTAACTTATACCTAAAATATATTATTTAATTTTATTGGAACAATTTGGGTTTTATGAAACACGATGGATAATTATGGTAAAGAGATAGGATGTAAATCACAATTGGTATATAATGACAACTCACAAATTGAAAGCATTGATTTTGATGAGACCATTCATCAACGGTATAGTTAGAACTGATTATATTCATTCATTCAATTATTTTAAAATGTTATTATGAACATTTTTATTTATATGTGATGTAACAATTTATAAATAGATAATAAGATAAATACAGTTATATTAAATAACAATGTGGCTTCATAATAGGGGAGGATGAGTGTTACACGTTAATTATAAGGAAGGATTTTTTATTTGCTAAATAATTTTCTCATAAGCTGGTATTCCAAATTTCATAACTACATGAGGAAGTTGAAATTTAATAAAGAAAAATTCAATGGTAATATATACATCAAATAAAATAAGGACATTTCTATCATTTTATTGTTGTATAATGATTATATTTTCGTTATATGTAGTGATGAAACAAAAATTCAGTGGTTTGATAAGAAAATAAAGAAGTTGATTGAAATGTCTATTACAGTTTAAATGAAATAAATTCTTGTATGAAAAATCACATAAAAGAAGAAATATTTTTTAATCTAAATGTAATTATTCTATAGAATATCTAATGATGTATGGAAAAGAAAAATAAAATCTATTTCAAAAATAAATTTTGTGGGAACCTGGTTTTAAAAATATAGAGAAGGAAAGGTAGTGGATCCTAAAGTGTTTCAGAATCTAATTGGATGTTTTATATATTAGACTTCTTCATGAACAAATATTTTTTATTTTATTACCTTATGTAAAAGATTTAACAATTATCCAATGGTATATCATATCTTTTTAGGGTAATGTATTATCATCTATATGAAATGCACAGTAGATTTTGGTATCAAATATTACATGTAAAAGCCCTAGAGTTTATGAGAAATATTATTTTTAATTACAATGATGTCTTGTGTTGTACGCTACACCAAGATTAGCTTGTACTATACACAACACTGTATTAGCTTGTAGTATACGCCAGATTATTCTTGGCTCCTGTTACACACAATTTCAAGTTCGTATTGTGGAAATTATTCTACGCAAAATTAAGTATATATTTTGTTTTATGTATAAATGAAATAAGTTTTGAGTATGTTATTTGAAACACCAAATAGAGCTTTCACTACACGCATCCTTGACTTAGATTGCATTACACACAATCAAGACCTTCTTCGATAGTGTGTGTAGTATGCAATACCAAGTTTCACTAAATGAGATATTATTATAATATTATTATGAACAAGCCGTTATGAATATTAATACCCACTTTTTAAAATTTTATATTTCAAAATTGACTTCATTTTTGGATTTGGAATATCAAAATTAGCCTAGGGTGAATTTTTTGTAATTTTCTGAAAACATTCAATTTCTGATGAATAGTGAAAACAATGGTTACTATTTAAAAACCGACTTTTTAAATAAATAATGATATATTATATTTAAATTTATTCTAGGTCAATATATATACATAATACCTATATAAGTTCAATGTAATTAATTGGAGTCATTTTATAATAATTTTAGATATATAATAATTTTGTTTAACTTTTCACCGTATTTTACCCACCTCCTAGGAGAATTTGAAAATATATATAAAACATAATTTTACCACTTATTTGAGTTAAATTTCAAAACCAATAGAGACATGGTTGATGTCAGTATGTAAAATGTGGTTCAATGAGAAGAAAATAATATTTGGTGAATAGTAACGTTTTACTTTTATTTACCATGATTCAATGTAAATATGGTAATTAAGGGTAAAAATGATATTAATATAACTCAAACACATGTCCTAATTCTATTGGATATGTTTAATTGGAAAAAAAACAACCATTGGAGTAAAATATGACAATTTAGGTCCACATGGATTATATTTGGACATATAATATTATTTTATTTAATGAAGAATTAAAATAGTTAAAATCAAAGTTTAATAACTCAAACATTTTTCATATAGGGTTATACATAAGATAAATTCGACTATAAATACTAATTGGAATGGAAAAAAGACTTTATACATAATCGTATTTTATTTATAATTTTTAGACATTAAATAATTTATGTTATTTATGACACAAAGATGATCAAGTAATTGCCTTATTAATGAAATATTAACATAATTGATGTTATAAATACCCAAATAAATATAATTTTAGACTTTTTATGAATTCCACTAATTTTATAGGTTATTATGACATGTTAGTTTTTATTCAAATAAACTTTATCTATGTAATCATGATTTTATGATTTTCACAAAAATCAAGTACCAAATCATGTCAAAATTCACAGAAAATAGTTTTTAAAACAAATATTATATTATTAATTGTTATTTTATTCCTGAAAATCAAAGGTTAGGTCAAATGACTTAGATAAGGATATATATATTAATAATTAACCACTTGGGGTTATTTTCTCTTGTGATAATATGTTTATTAACCATATAGTTTAAGAAAACATAAAGACATGGTAAAAATAAAATTATTTAACTTAGAGGTAAATCCAAATGATAAGCATAAAAGAGTAACCTAAACTTGTCTAAAAGTTATTGGTAGAGAGGATTTCGACCCATCCCCTCCTTAGATTCTAAATGAATCAATTTTTAGCTATTAAAAATCGAATATGTCGTTATTATAAAATAATATATTAATTTTTCATACGGTTCCTCTCTCTTACCTTATGAAAAGGTCATCCCTTCCCTCTTCTCATCACACCCTTTTGTGCCTTGAAGCTCAGACAAACCCTGAAAATTACTCTTTTGAACCTATATAGTTATATCATAGAGGTTCTGGTCTTCTCGAAAGTTCATCTCTAGTACCCTATGAAGATGATTAAAGGAGGTGCGTTGAGAAAAAGGTAATCTCTTCTACTGACTCTTTCATGATTCTTTCTTCTTATACTTCCTCTTCAATAGTTTTTTAATTTTGTTGTAATAACATCAGTATCACTAATATACTTATATTTTACTATAAGTATGAAACAACCCCTTTTTACCTTCTATCCATCCTATACAAAATGAAATCACCGCCCGTGCGTACGTACGGAATACCTTCTCCACGCCATGGTGTAATCTGTTTTTCCACCACCACCTTAATTGGATGGGTATAATGGTGTAAAGAATAACTAAATATGGTTAATATAACATCATACTAATTCTGATATATTATATCATTCACTAAAATTCTATTCAATATTTATGGGAATGATATCATCGCTTGTGCATACGTACGGACTACCGTCTCTATGAACGCGATGAGATTCATTTTACATGATTAATCATTCATGTATTATTAGAAAGTATATGTTTATCAAATAATCATGAAAGATATTACATAATAATGATATTGGATTTATTTACAAATATGTTTCATTTACATAATTCCATTCAATTCAATAAGGAATCAAAAACAACGTCCATGCGTACGTACGGTCTACCGTCTCCATAAACGGTGTATTTCATTCCATTTATCGATCTATAATATATATTTATATACTGAGTATATATTATATATAAATCATGTTTTAGATTATGGAATTATTTAAAACAGGATATGAGTAACAATATCGAAAACAAAAAATTGAAACATGTACGATAAAGGAAACGATTTTACCCAGAACGCTGCTTTAATATGAAATTTACAAAAGAACGGGTATTATAAAGTCATAAATGAACCATATATGATATCAAAACAATTAATATGATTTTGTAATAAGTCAATTAAATTATTTAAATCATTATACATGAGGTTCAGATAAGTACAAAGCATATCGGACATAAGGTTAGGAATAACTTTTCAAATCTCATTTTTTTCTGAGATTTCTAATACAGAAGTATTTACTAGGGTAATATTTTTCATCCATTCCCTTAAAATGTTATTCATAAAGCATTTAGTATACTTCCATGTATCTTTAATTTCATGGTTACCCCGCTTTTACTTTTATATTATGTTTTGGAAGGAATCTTTCTTTTGTTTTCCATACGTGGAACTTTTTGACTTTTCCGACAAAAGTACATGGAGAATGTTTTTTTAACATATACGGCATGAATGGATTTTTTACGGTTTTATAAAGATTTATTTTCTGTGAAGCTTACTCTAAAAGATATCATGAATATTTCCAACAAAATCCTTTTCTTTTAAAATTTCTTGGCATTTTATAAAATTAAAATGATTTTGAAGAAGAAAGGACATTTTCCCCAAGAATTCATCTCTAATGTTTTGTCAAAACTATTTTAAATCTAAGAAGAAATTATTTAATATGTGTATGGTTCTAGTATAATGTCTCAATGATTTAAATTTTTTTACTTATGATTATATGATATCCATTTGTTTAATATGGATTATGTTATGATTGGATAAAGTTTATGAAACCCATTTTTTTCTTTGGGTTATGATGAATGATTTATGTTTATTTTGTGGAACAAGTACGAATGCTTTTATTATGAGATGGGTGGGACCTATATCTACCTCCAATGAATTGGGTAATGATTTATCTCTCATGAGAGAGACATGGCTGGAATGGTACGTAAATCCGGATCAGTGTTATAGGATTTCAATGAGGAGTGAAGTCGATTCAGAAAGGGACTTTGTCAACTAAGATGGTTTTGGAAGCAATGCCAGGGATACTGTGGAAATAATATCATGTGCTTAATGTTTTTCCAAAATTATATGTTTTATTCCCATGATATTTTATCATGATTGATGTTCCATTATGATATATGCCTTACATACTTCCAAGATTTATGTCTTTGCTCAAGATTTTGATGTTTGGATTTTATGATCATGTTTTTGCATTCAATTATTTATGGATTGTTTTATGTTCACTATTTTTACCCTTACTGGGCATTTGAGATCACCCTTGATATGTGTTTATTTTCCCTAGGATATAAAGAAAGGTTTTAGGTAAGAAAACAAATGGGTAATATCTTTATGGGAGATGTTGAAGATCCTTCACAACGATTAGAAGATTATGTTCCGAGTTTCCAAAGACACTAAACTATTATAGTCCTTTAGTGTCTATTTTTGTTATATATTAAGTATTTTGCAAAAGTGATGTAATGTACATGTACGTTAATATTTGGGTCTCTACATTTGGTATTAGAGGTTCGGTTTACTTAACCTTTGAAAACAATGATGTGAAAACTTTAGTGAGATCCTTTAATATATTTCATAGGTTTGTTTAGGGATGTCTCCAAGGTTACGTATATGTATTGGTTATAGTTCTAGAATTATGGAAACGTTATTATAATTAAACCTAAGATGTTATAAATTGAAGGTACTCCCCCTTGATTATGATTTTATCCTCTCACACTATTCTTTTTGGGTTTTAGAAAATTTCTGGAAATAGGAAGATTCATGATAATGAAGGATATGACGGACAATAGAATGAAATTAATTATGAGAAACCAAATAAAATTGGATCTCGACGTCCACATATCATTATTATTCCCAATCAGAAATCTCATAATATGATCAATAATATCAACTTTGGTAAGTTTCTCATCTCAGATAATAAGAGAAATATGGATTTTTATGATGATTATAGAGGAAAGAAAGTTAAATTTCCCTCAATAAATCATGTGGGAAGAGGCATCATGGAGATTGTTTCAAAGGAACTGGAAGATGATTTGGTATGGAAAAGAAGGAGACAAAGCTGGTAAGTGCAAAGGAAAATGTTCAGTTAATACCATGGACAAGGATAATGGTATTTTTATGACATCAATATTGATTATAAGTTTTCAATGTGGAATGTATGGGAATTATGGAAACCAATGCCCTGAGGGAACGCCTCATGAATAGATTCATCATGGTCATATGGGTTGTATTTATGTTGATGATGATGAAGAGAGTACACATGGTATTCGAAGTGAATGAATTGTTGAATCTCGATCAATGTTTCATGAAGGTAGTGGAATGATTATATGTTGATCAAGAGTAATGTTGTATAGGTAATGATACTATGGAATAAAGACACATCTAAAGAATTGTTACACTATTCATTTTCCTAAAGTATTTGAAATTATATGTTGAATGGTACTGGTAACAATGAAAGGTTATTCAGATAGTTTTGGATAGAAGATGACATATGCATAATGATGAGATAAATAGATAATGAAATGTTTGGTAGTGTTCATGAGCTCATGACTGATATAAGGAAAATGTTATATCATGGTTCGAGTATATAGAAATTTTTTTATTTTGTTATGTGTAAATAGTTAACATTCTACATCATTCCTATTTTTAGTAGGGTTCAATGGGTATTCATTTTTCAAGAGAATACATGATTAAGGGATTCACATGTTTGGAATGTGACTGAAAAGATATCTCGTATGATATATGGGGGATAAATTATGGTATTCAAATGCTCGGTAAATGACATTTCTTGTAATTTATTTCATTATACTATGAGCTTGGACAGAAGTTTTTTAGATAAGCATAATGATTGGATGGGATTATGTTTAACATAAGTTAGTATTGGTTAAGGATAGAAGTTTTTGATATTATTTTTGGAATGTTATTATAGTATAGTTTTAGAAAAAGGACAACCCGTAGGTTAGGCGACAACCTGTCGCATCAGAAAAGGCTATAGGAATCAAACCCACAGATGAAGTGCGACAGGCCTTTATCGCCTACCACTGGCCTTCAGGAAGTCCCTGGTTAGTAGAAACTAGTTTTATTCTATTATGCGGTAAGATATATGATGTATATGTCCATTCTCGGAGACATACACATTTAATATAGACATATATGGGCTTATCTACATTGAATTACTTTTTCTAACCTTTAGTTTGAGAAATATGGAATGACCCATCATTCTATCGCATGATCTTCTAGCACTTCATGGAAGACAAATTCAACATAATTTCTATAAGAGATTAACTGAAAATTGTTCCAAGCACAAACAACAGTAAGATTGTACCAAAATCTAGTAAGTATTTCTTTTAATTCAAAAATTATTCAACATTAGGGAAATGATCCTGATAACCAAATATATTATCCTAGTGTCCTCATATCCAATGAATTAGATGGTACCTTATATCATCACAAATTTATGGCTTTGTGATTATTGGATTTTTTATAGCCATGTCCTCTACCACTCTCCACCAGAACATGATGGTTAGAATTTTTTCCATATCCATATTTCCACCTATGTTCTCCTATGTGGATACCCAGTGATGAGTTAATCTGGGTAACCATTACATTTCTATATTTCCTTTATAAAATTAATTTTTAGTATTCCTTTTTACGATGTGGGTTTCTATGAAAGAAATTTTCAAGTTGTAAACCATTTATAACCCCGACAAATTTCGAGGGAGAAATTCATTTTAAGGGGGGTAGAATGTAACAACCTGAGATTTTATGAGAAATATTATTTTTAATTAATTTGATGACTTGTTTTGTATGATAAACCAAGATTATCTTGTACTATACGTAACACTGTATTAGCTTGTAGTATACACAACACTATTCTTGGCTCGTGTTACCCACAATTTCAAGTTAGTTTTGTGGAAATTACTCTACGCAACACTAAGTATAGATTTTGTTTAATGTATAAATGAAATAAGTTTTGATAATGTTATACGCATCACCAAACAGAGCTTTCACAACATGCATCCTTAACATGGCTTGCATTACCCGCAATCAAGACCTTTTTTGATAGCATGTGTAGTACGCAATACCAAGTTTCATTAAACGAGATATTATTATAATATTATTATGAACTAGAAATTATGAATAGAAATACCCAATGTTTGAAATTTTATCATTCAAAATGGACTTCATTTTTGGTTTCGGAATATCGAAATTATCCTTGGGTGAATTTTTGGTATTTTTCTGAAAACTTTCAATTTTTTATGAATAGTGAAAACACTGGGTTACTATTTAAAAACAAACTTTTTATTTAAATGATTATTTATTTTATTGAAATTTATTATATGTCAAAATTCATACATAATACCTATATATATTCAATGTAATTCATTGGAGTAATTTTATAATAATTTTAGATATATAAAAATTTTATTGAACTTTTCACCGTCTTTTACCCACCTCCTTGGAAAAATTACAAATATAAATAAAACATAATTTTACCACTTTTGTGAGTTGAATTTCAAAAATCTGAGAGACACGGTTGATGTCAGTAAGTAAAATTCGGTTCAATGAGATGAAAATAATTTTTCTGTGAATAGTAACTTTTTTCTTTTATTTACCACGGTTAACAGTAAATAGGGTAATTAAGGGTAAAATTGATATTATTATTACTCTAACACATGTCCTCATTATATTGGATAAGTTTTATTCTACAAAAAACAACCTTAGGAATAATATATGACCATTTAGGCCCACATGGATTTGATTAGGACATTTAATAATATTTTATTTATAGAAGAATTAAAGTAGATAAAATCAAAGTTTTATAACTAAAACATTTTTAATATACGGTTATACATAAGATAAATTCGACTATAAATATAAATAGGAAAGATAAAATTATTTCCTACATAATGGTATTTTATTTATAATTTATATAAATTAAATAATTTATGTTATTTATGATACAATGATGATGCATTAATTACCTTATTGATGAAATATTAAAATAATTGATGTTATAAATACCCAAATAAATGTAATTTTAGACTTTTTATGAATTCTAATAATTTTATAGGTTAATATGAAATGGTTTTATTGATTCAAATAACTTTGATCGAACTAATCATGATTTTATGATTTTAACAAAAATCATGTACCAAATAGTGTCAAAATTGACATAAAATAATTTTTAAAACAAACATTATATTATTAACTGTTATTGTATTCCTAAAAATAAATGGTACAACCAAATGACTTAGATAAGTACATATATATTAATAATTAACCTCTTGGGATTCTTTTTTCTTGTTATAGTATGTTTATTAACAATATAGTGTATGAAAACAAAAAAGGCATGGTAAAAATTAAATTATTTATCATAGAGTTAAATCTAAATGATAAGGATAAAATAGTATCCTAAACATGTCTGAAAACTATTGGTTGAGAGTATTTCGACACATCCCCTCTTTATATTCGAAAAAAATCAATTTGGAGCCATTAAAAACCGAATATGACAATATTATAATATAATATTTTATGTTTTCCTACGGTGCCCCTCTCCTCCCTTAGAAAAAGGGAACCCCTTCCCTATTCTATTCACAACCTTTTTATCCTTGAAAAACGGTCAAACCCTACCAATCCCTCTTCTAAACCTCTCTAGTTATATCATAGAGATTCTTGTATTCTAAAAAGACCAACTCTAGTACCCTAAGAGGAAGTTTAAAGGAGGTGCGTCGAGAAAGAGGTAATCTCTTCTATCGATTATTTCAAGTTTTTGTCTTATTCTACTACCTCTTCTTTAGTTGTATAATATTGAAGTAAAAACATCAGTATATCTAATATACCGATATGTTATTGTAATTATGAAACAACCACATTTCACTTTCTTTCTATCCTACGAAAAACAAAATCACCGCGCGTGCGTACGTACGGAATACCGTCACCACGCCGTGGTGTAATCGGTTTTTCCACCGCCACCTTACATGGATGTGTATAATGGTGTAAAGAATAACTATATATGGTTATTATATCAACATACATATTCTGAGATATTATAAAATTCACTCCAATTCTATTCAATAATTATGGGAATGATTTCATCCCTCGTGCGTACATACGAACTACCGTCTCCATGAACGCGATGAGATTCATTTTCAATGATTACCCATTCAAGTGTGATTATGTACTCTATATATAATATGTACTAATGAAATATATTACATAATAATGATACTGTATTTATGTATATATATATGTTTTTCATCCAATTAATTCCATTCAATTCAATGAGGAAACGAAAACAACGTTCATGCGTACGTACGGCCTACCATCTACAGGAACGGTGTATTTCATTATATTATCGATCTATCATATATATTTATATAATAAGTATATATTATATATAAATCATGTTTTACATTATGGAATTATTTAAATCAGTATATGAGTAATAATATCAAGAACAACAAATCAAAACATGTACGATAAATGAAACGATTTTACCGATAACGCTGCTTTAGCATGGAATTTACAAAAAACAGGTATTATAAAGTCATAATTGAACCATATATGATATCATAAAAATTAATACGATTCTTTAATAAGTCAATGACATTATATAAATCATTATACCATAGTTTCGGATATGTACGAAGCATATGGGACATAAGGTGAGGGATAATTTTGAAAATCTCATTTTTTTCTGAGATAGCTTATACGTAAGTATTAACTAGGGTTATATTTTTCATCCTTGCCCATAAAATGTTTTTCGAAAAGTGTTTAATATTCTTCAATGTATGTTTAATGTCATGTTTACAATAATTTGACTTTTACTTTGTGTTATGGAAGGAATCTTTCTTTTGTTTACCATATGAGGAACTTTTTGACTTTTCTGACAAATGTACAAGGAGAATGTTTTTTAACTTATACGGCAAGAACAAATTCTTACGGTTTCATAAAGCCTTATTTTTTATGAGGAATACTATAAAATATTTCATGACTATTTCTAACAAAATCCATTTCTTTTAAAATTTCATGGAATTTTGTGAAAGGAAAATGATTTTGAAGAAGAATGGTCATTTTCATAAGGAATTCATTTCAAGTGTTTTGTCAAAAATATTTTACATATCAGATGAAATTATTTCATATGTGTATGTTTCAAGTATAACGTCTCTATGATTTACCTGGATTTACTTTTTTTTGATGATATGATATCTATTTGTTTTATATGGATTATGTTATGATGGGATGATGTTTATGAAACACAGAGTATTCTTTGGGTTATGATAAATGATTTAGGATTATTTTGTGGAAAATGTAAAAATGATATCATTATGAGATGGGTGGTACCTATATCTCCCTCTAATACATTGGGTAATGATTTATATCTCATGATATAAACATGGCTAGAATGGTATATTAATCATGTTTTCTGTTACAGGACTGAAACGAAGAGTGAACTCGATTAAGAAAGGGACATTGTCCACTAAGATTGTCTTGGCAGTAAAGCCTTAGCTACTATGGAAAAAATATCATGTCATTAATGGTTTTCCAAAATTACATGTTTTCTTCCCATGCTATTTTATCATGATTTATTATCAATTATGATATATTTACTTACTTACTTCCAAGATTTATGTATTTTTTCATGATTTTAATGTTTAGATTTTATGTTCAAGTTTTCGCATTCAAATTCTTATGGATTGTTTTATGTTCTCAACATTTTCCCTTACTGGGAATTTGATCTCACCCTTAATATGTTTTCTTTTCCCCATGATATAAAGAAATGTTCTAGGTAAGAAAACAAAAGTGGAAGATCTGTATGGGAGATGTTGATGATCTTTCACAACGATTAGATGATTATGTTCCGAGTTTCAAAAGACACTAAACTAATACGTTCCTTTGGTGTCTGTTTTTGTTATGTTTTAAGTATTCCACAAAAGTAATGTAATGTCCAAGTACGTTAAGCTTTGTGTCTCTACATTACAGATCACGGAGAATAGTTTTTTTATTTAAAATTGTAGATTGGGAAGGAAGTGTTGATGATAGAAGATACAATAATGGTAGAGTTTTCTCCTGGAGAGAAATTTTCATATGCTTCCAAAATAAAAAAGAAAACATTTGTTACTCTTGTCATGAATGAATCCGAATACATTGTGTTTCCAAATATACTACAGAATATATGTGTATGAAGACTCATTTTGATGGTTTGTGAGTTGATTTCATGTGATCACATCTCTTTGGTTGTGATAATTTTTTTTCTATAAACCTCACAATAAATATATTGAAAAATAATCATTCAGAAAATATTCATATCAAATATAAATTAATAAAAGATAGTTTATCAATGAATGAACTCAAGACGTTGTATGTTCTTACTATTGAATATGTTGTGGATATTTTCGTAAATCATTTACATATGGATTCTGTTTACAAAACAAGGTTTCACATGGGTATTTACCCTCTGTCTCTCCATTTTTGTGGTATATTATTATATACCTTCACTCATTTATTATTTGGATAGTATATTAATGTGTCAGAAAAATGATATTTCAAAAATGTATACATTTTTATGTTGAAAAAGTATTAAAAATGTATGTGTGTATTATGGGGGGTGGTCAAAGGGGAAAGCTGTTAACACAACATTAATGTGTGTGAACTATATATAATAATTTGTAAAATATTCTTGGAGAAAATGTGTTTTTATTGGATAAATATATATCATGTGATGGTGGAGTCGTTTAATTTGAAAAATATGCTTCGTAATTCCATAATTATGGAAATCAATGGTTTTCCATCAATGGTTCTTGATTTCAACAATGACTTCATCCACATTGGTAATGAATTATTGATTAAGGATTAATATATAATTTTTTCGTGGTTTTATTAAACAACAATTTAATTGGGAAATATTTTTTTAAAATGTAGAGATGGGATATATATATATAATTTAGATATTATTAGAGGCTGATTGGAAGTCTTTTATATATGACCGTTTGAAGATTACAAATTGTTCAAATTGTTACATTATATGCAATATTCCATATTGATCCAATAGAATCTCATCTCTTGGTAGGAAAATTCCTTCTCAGATATATCATCGGCACAATATATTTCATTATGAAATATGAAATATAATGAAGAATTTATATGTTTGGTTATACAATTGGTGACTGGGTAGGACATTTTGAGGATATAATATCAACATCTAGTGGAGTTTTCTATTTAGGGGAACGTTTGGTTAGTTTATATAAGAAAAATTAAATATCTTTAACTCTTAGCACTGATGAATAATAATATGTTTCCACCACTCAGACTATCAAATAAATTACATGAATGAAGAAAATGTGGGATTATTTTTTAGTTGATTTCTTGTTACCAGTTTTCTTTGATTGTGATATTAAATGTTATACAAATCTCAATATATATATATTTTTTCATTATAGATCAAAACATATTGATATAAAATACATTGAACATTGGAAACCAACTAATTTCTATCTATTTTTTAACAATTTTAATTTTTCCTCTCTCTAATATGTTATTTGGATAGTGTTGTCAAGAAAAAAATGATGTTTTATAAATCAATTCATTGGTAATTGATAAACCTATTAATTAATCATGTATTTTTGTGAGTTTTTAAAACGTAAAATCTTGAAATATTTATTAATGTGTATCAAAACTTCTTTTTATTTTTTAATATGATTTTTGGAGACCTATTTTCATTGGAATGTCAAATATGTTTTGAAGTTGGAATGTTTGAAATTTGCGAAAATGTTGTGTGAGTCAATACTTGTGGGAATCATGTATCCTCTATCAGTGGTTCTTATTTCCTATAATTAGTTCACTAATGTACTATTAAAATTAACAATTCATGATACATTGATAGAATTTACAATTTTTTTGTTGATTTATGAACCTTTTATGACATCAAAATATAAAGGGCTAGATTTTTGTGATAAAGTAGGCTCAAATAAATTTATCTCATGCATGATAGATTCTAGAAGATGTTTTTTTATTATATTTTATTTTTTTGTTGTATCTATGAGAAATATCTTTACATTGTATGTTTTGTGATCCGATGGAGTAGTATTGGAATCAGAATAATGGGTGTAGTGTTCTTATTAAGTTAGAACATATTTATTTATTTATTGTCTGGTTATTTCTAAGATAATATGTTTTTGGACTCATATCATGTCTATAATGAGGTTTTTATAAAGGATTGGAATGTTTTATCAAATGAAGAATGTCTCTTAATTTTGTCAACATATTAGGATAGATGATAATATTCCAATATAAAAATTTCAAATAATCATAAATAAGTTATGATAGATAAAGGAGTTTGTGGGTGGAAATAAAAATGAGAGTTTATTGTGTCTCTCCAATTTTGATGTTTTCTAAACGTAAATTGTTTTTGGTATTTAAACATTTTTATTTACTGATGTCAGAAGTATTGTAAAAATGTTGATTAGATTATCCATTGAACAAACCGATTTATTTAAAGAACCAATAGTTTTTATTTATTAAAATGAAATATTTTCATGTTGATTCTGATTCAACAAATAAGTTTCACTACTAATAAATCAAATGGTTTCAATCACCAATTCATCATACTAATGGTTGATTCCAAAAAACAATCAGACAAGAAATTCTATTAGAAGAATAACATCAGACTATCCAAGTTGTTTTAGGTGGAGTATTTTGGTAAATTCTGATGAATTAGAAAAGTTATTAACACAGATAAATCAGTTCACATGATGACATCGATATTTCAGAATGGTTTTAGAGAATGATCAACAAAACAAAATAAAACTACATAATCACTTATTTTACATGATACAAAGAATCAAATTGAGGATTCATGGTGTGTGTGTATTTTTATAAAATTTCAGGACTCATTATAAATTCATTTTCCCTAATCCATTAGATGGTCAATAGAATATTGTCCATATTAATATATTATGACACCAATATGCCATCATTTACTGGGTTTCATTTAATGTTGGTCTACTATTTGAAGTAAATTTTTAGTATTTAATAAAAGATGCTGAAAAATTGAAGCATCGTGATGGTTCTATAGGACTATTTTTGGGTTATGAAGACTCTAAATGTTGTATCAATTTTTATGCAAGTATAGTTTTAGTTTGTTTGGTACATTAGAATTAAATGTGTTCAATTATATGTGTTCATAATAAAATCAGGTAAATTTGAATGAATGTAACATCATATTGAATAATTTTCATGTAAAATTAATTATGGACGATCTATTGAGAAGATTCAAGAACATTCTTGAAGAGTTCATATCTTTGAAGATGTGGTCAAACTAAGTATTTATTTCAAAATAATTCTTATTAGTGAGTTTCCATGAGTCGTAAAACAATTTTTGGTTCCCTGTATATTCACATCTGGCACACAAATAGATGGAGCTAAGTGTAATATGAATTATAAAACTATTAACATGTGGTTGGAGAGAGAGTGCTTATGTTTTGGTGAGAAGACTATATGGTGAAGGATTTGAGATATAATTTTCATGAGAATCATTTATAATAGAAGAAGTGTTCCCAAAAAGTTGTAGTCAAGGTATTAAATATCACATAGAGAAATCATACTAGAAGTTCTAGGAAATTTAAGAATTGAATCTAGCTAGTTTCGAAATTTAATATTCATACATATCTTCAAGATAGAGGAATTATACTAAATCATCATACTAGTCAATCAGGCTTTGAAATTACACTATGTTTTTCTATGTACTCTCTAGATGTTGTTCCTACCTGCTTCTAGTTAAGAAAGTGATTTTTTTAAGATTTGTCAATGATACATGTTTTTTAAGTAGCATAGTGAAATGTTTGGAACAAACAAGTGATGTTTTTTAACTTTTTAAGAAACATATTTACATATTTCATTATCGAAGAATGAAATTTACTGTTTTATTGATCATAATTCTAGACAATTGTAAGGGTATTTAAAACATATTGTATCCACAATAATGAATTTTTTTCAATTGTAATTTTATGTATTAGACAATTTCTAATCCATTATATGAAATAGATAATCTTATTAGGTAGTGAAACATTTATTTATTTATTCTCATATGGATATATTAATGTATTGTTTTTAGAAATAAATGATTATATAAAAATAGTTGAAAATACATTTACAAGAAATAAAACATAAAATAGAAATATATTAATAAACCACCCCTCTCCATATCATTGATTATATTGATCTTTTTTGGGACATTTACAAACATTGGGAAAATGATAACATAAAAAATGTAGGGAATAAATTCTCAATAAGATGTGCTGAAAATATATAACAATTAAAGATCATATGTGAGCATAAGATCCAAATTCATCTATGGTCATATTACCATGTTATATGAACATAACATAATTAAATCATACATAATAAAACATCGATTAAAAATATTGAATGATAGAATATAATATACTCTACAAGTCATCTAAGTGTCGAAGTATGATTCAATAAACGTGATTCATTAGAACATATCATAAGTATGGTATATAACATGATAATGTAAAAAAAATAGGATAATAATCTTGGTTTAGGTGGGCTAATATAGGAATATGGAACACACATAAGATTAAGAAAACATAACATTGTGAACATATCTATGAAAAAAATTATATGTATAATGGTTTGAACATATGTAAATGATATATACCATACAAATAATGTTTTTAATAATGAAAATGATAATCATGTATATACAAATATTTGTGATTATAATCAATAATAATAATTTCCAGGGAGAAAATAATTAGTTCAAAATATATAACGATATAATTAATTCATTATATGTACATAATAGAAAAAACCAATAAATAATGACAAACCATTCATATGTGTTTTACATGAACAAGAAAACATTAACCATACCATCATTGATTTTTTAACACATTAAAAATATGTGGGGTTTACATAATATCCAAAAAACAATATCATAAGTTATATTTTATTGAATTCAAATCTTTTTACTCTGTTGATATTTCCATAAATTTTTCAGGATCTTTTAGAGTCTCCATGACATTGTAAACATAAATAGACAGTATAATTAATATTTTAAATATATAAATCTAAACATGAATGTTTTATTATTATTAATTGAATTATAATTGATCATATTTTCAAAATGGGAATCCAATATTGTCGGTAGATCTTGATCATAGATTATATCCATGACATGATATAATGTTTTTTTTTCATCAAACCACAATATGATGTCCTACCGTTGGTGAATGTTTCTAAAATTATATTATAAATAATATTATCAATTTATTTTCCAAAAAATAATCTATGCAGATTTTAATCCTTCTTATGGATAAATCATAGTGTTATACATATAAACCATATTTGATCATCAATGAGAGGGGGATATCCTCATCTAGAGAAATCTAAAATGATTATTGGGAGGGGTAAATCAATTGATCGACGATCATATTTTGTGTCATACATTCTCAATTGAATAGTTCCTAGATATTTCTTATGAAGGTAACATAGATTTATCTTCTATAATTGTTGATCCAAATCATGTGTGTGAATTGATATTTATGGATATACTACATATTATTATTTAATTCTTACACATAATGATTTATCATCCCTGAATCCCATTATATCTACATATTAAGATGGCGCACAAAATTTATAATTTATATGTGCACTATTGTTGATAATTTATTCATTTTCATTATGTTACTTATTTGGTTTTAAATTTTATTATTTGTATCATAATATGGTGCTATTAAAATTTATTTTACATTTGATATTATACAATCATTATTCACATTCTTCATTGTCACATTCATTTCAATTGGATGTTCAACAATTTCTGGTTTGGTTCAAATTATATTTAGACCACTAGATCTAGAAATATTTTCATTTGGATCAACCCAATTACTATGATTAATTTTAAATAATTAATATAGAGAAGGAACATGATTTTTGAAAGAATAATTATGATTTTCTCAAGTTCAGATATGTGTGAACAATAGGTCATGGACGATACATTCACTTTGGAATTGAAAGGGATGATGACTCTTCTCTGGTGGTTGATGAATTTTTTGATGGATATAGAGGTATATCAGGTGTGATTTTGGGTGATATTAGGGTTGGAGAAAATTTGGATGTAAATGAATGTAAAAAAGTGTTTATTGTTATAGTGTGTTGTCATTTTTTGTTAAAGACGATAAATAATTTCACTTTGTAAAAAACTTGAAAACCAGACGATGCATTCCTGATATGAATTTCATAAATATCATAAGTTAGAAGAACTTGTGACTCAATCCTTATGAATGAAAGGAGGAGAAATTATGATGCCATTCATATGGAGTTTTGATTGAAGGAATGATGCTATTAGAATATAGGGATGTTTCAGTACATCCCATTGTAACTCTGATGATGCTAATGCTTTACTATCAGTGTATATATATCACGATAGTGGTGATCATGATTAATGTCGAATAATGGTTATGGGATGTAGTGAAGAGAGCAATAAAAAAGGAAAGGATGATATGGAGTCCGCACAAATGAATAGTTTAAGGTTGCATCGTTTCCCAGTGTTTTTGGTAAATGATCTTGTATGTAAGTATGAAAATGGCTTGGTTTGTTGGATGCAAGTGGATTTCAATGATCCGAACATCAAAATCTTGCAAAGGATAGGCTTCCAAAAAATATTGGATTTTGCGCGTAATATTTGTTTTTGTGCGTAAGATTGAAGGAAGTTTGGAATCTTGCATTCACGGCATGATTCGAGGTCCCAACATGAAAAAATTGAAATGGAATGAAGTGCATGAAAGATTCAATGTAATGTTCAAAAGATGATGTTGAAGCGAATGAGACTTAGGCACACAAGGTGACATCAAATGGTGTTTTGCGCGACGCGTCGAGATCATGCGTGACACATAAGGGTTTTTGTGCGTGGGGGTCGACATGGTCTATAAATAATAGGTGACCACCTCACATTGTTAATGCTTGACACATATAGAAATCCTGATCTCTAAGGCGTGGAAAAATATTAAGAAAATGACATTTCACTAATGAAATAGAGTTACGTTCATGAAGAGGGTTGCGTGTAAGATTGATGTTGTGCAGAAGAGGTGTTTCATGATAAAAGAAAAATCTTAAATGTGTGGAATAAAAGTTTCACGCAAGACACCTAAAAGGGTGTGCGGAATATTTGGCATCTTCGAACATATTCAGCTATGTGTAAGAGGTTCTTACTAGATTTTGGGTATGAATGTGATGATTTTTAGTATATAGAATACACCTGCTCAATTTTAAACAAGCATTGAAATACTATAATTCCATATTTGTTCTAAGAGGGTTCACACACACTGGTTGTTTATTTTCCAAGTGTTACATGAGTGTAATAGTATATCCTACTCATTTTATTCCACGTCAAAAGATTATTTTCTAGTGGGAAGTGTGGTACTAGATTGTTTTCGTACCATAACAAGGATGTAGCTACTCTTGGTGAGTAGTGACCCTGGAAAATCTTGTGTTCCTGTGGTAGTGTGTGTTTAGAAGGAAAGTAACTCTTTAACAGGAAGGAAAGGTTGTTTTAAAGAGAAGGAAACATATACATAAAAATATATTACTGATTCACCCCCTCCCCCACTTAGTGATACTCAGATCCTAACTAGGAAATTTAATTAGTTTTGAAAAAACCATTCTAACAAAGTTGATGAATATGTATAGAAATATATGAGTTCATGTTGTATATTCCATGAACATATTAAATATTTCCTCTTTAATGTTTGTGCCTATAGTTTTTTACCATCTTATGAATCAAAGGGCCACATGGTGGCACCACATTTCATGAGATTTTACATAGGTTAATGAGTAGGTATTAAAGAGAAAATTACTAATACGTAGGTCATCCTAGACATTGTGTGTCTCAGAACACACAATGTGTATAATTTATTTTTGACATGAGTAGATTAGTTAAACATGACTAGGACCCAACATGGTAGTGCACCCCATGTACAGAAAAAAATATGCCATAAATGTATTTTAGAATGATATATTTAATTTATCTTCTTATTTTGGTATATCATCAATGTTATAGATTTTTCCATTTATGTATTATTCAGGGTAAGAGACAATGGTGTCACTTTTCAACACTAAATATATGACATATGGTGATGTAAATGGTATTCTTCATCTAGTTATTCTAACATGATGGCTAAGTTTAGATGTGATTATCAATGTAATGTACGGGTCACAACTTCACTAAATATCAAGGGTACATGTTTCTTATGTCTGATATACTAGTAAATATGGAACATTAAATAATTATAATGTTTGTGAGACATCGATCAATAGTGCGAAACTTATATATATTCAATATTGGGAAGAAATCATTTCCACTGATAGATTCAGTATTCCCTTAGCTACGGCATGCAGTACTGAGCTGAACATTTCCCATTCTGATTCTTGAGTGGTTTTAAATGGTACATTTAATCGTATATATAAAATATAGAGTTGAAGATAGATATACTCATCCATATTATCTGGTTGTAGAGACCAAAATTTGACTATCATTTATTAGGAATCTCATTATTAGAATATCTATGTTTGGTTTTTTTAACTCCCCTATTGACTTGGGGTTTATATAAATATATTTGTATTATTTATCACATTATGATATTATGTGAATCCAAATGGGTATGTATATACTAATCCCTATAGAAGAATTATTTCACACATTTCATGTCCATTTTATAGTATAAGAAGCTTTTTGTTGACTATGGTGGACCTGGAGCAGGGGTATATTATTTTTACCTAGAGAATTTTAATGTATACAGTGGTTAGTTACCAATATATTGAGATTATATTATATTTCTTACTTGATAGGTTTGTTCTAGTATGGGTTTCATTCATTTTGGTTAAGAATGTATTCCCATCTATTTAATGTGGATTATTTTCTTCACAGCAATGTTTACATTGTGATTTTTTAATGAATTATTTTACAATCATGAGGTTTTATCTTTTATTTTTATCTCAACAGTATTTTATGGATATATGTAAATTTTTATAGCTTCTAAAGTACATGGACATTGATATTTTGAGATTTTTCCACAATACAATACTTTCCAAACCTTTTTCTATTTGTGTTAGGCTTGGGGTGTCACTCCTGGCTTTTTGCCAGCAATAGACAGGCCATGATGGCTCGAATCTAATTATTTTCAAATCAAAGAAAGCATATCATGCAGACTGTTTTTTATATACATGTGTTTCCAGTATAGGTTATTTTATTAGGGAAATATTTAATAGATCCTTGAGTTTATCACTCAGTTAGGGAATGTAGTGATGGTGTGGTGGTTGATGTAACTATACCTTATGAATCTGATAAACTTATAGTAAAATCGATACTCTATGGATCCGGTTATAGGGATTCCAATGGTAAATGAATTATATAGGAATGGATATTTTTATTTCATATTTATCATGAGTTATCCAAAATATTTGATTAATATGGAATGATAAATATTATTTATTTTAAATATCCCGCTATGATGATTAGAAAATAATATTATAATATAGGATCATTTTGTTGACAATTAGATTGTTAATTAAGTATTACAGGGTCATAGTGAAAATAATAGTGTATTTATGATCCATTTTACGAACCCATGCATTAGGTTTCTTCACGAAGGGGATAGTTCTCTGTGTTTCAACTTAACAAGTAGTAGGCTGACCCACTAACGGGGTATCATTCTGATGTTTTGGGAACAAGGCCTCTTACTACTATTCTAGGATATGAGGCCACATAAATTCATGTGGTGACAAAGAACCTTATGAATTATATTAATGGTTTGTGTATGTATTATTATTTATTAGATTCATGAAGACACCACCTGATTATATGGTCACAATAGATACTAGAATTTTTCTTATAGTGGTTAGGTATTGGTGAGGTCTATTCAAATACACAATGTATGAGTTGAATATATTTTACGAAATTATTGAGTGGGCTATCAAAATTATTTATTTCTATCTAATAGATCATTAGTTTGGGTTTATAATCTCCTTGAGCATACTTGGGTGATGGAGTGATTCTTAGTATGGGATAAGAGGCCAACCATTGTTGAAAGTTCTCATCATGGTATTGATTAATTCAGTACAAGTAGTGGGAATTAGTATTTAGGATTTAATTTAATAGGGGTAATAACTAAAATACTCAATCATTGGAAGAAATAGTGGATTTACCATGCATATAATTGAGTTAGATTAGTAGATCTACAACACATGTGAAGTGTATAAAATATAGGCTTTAGAGACATAAGTGATGCTAATATTTCATTTAATATTTTCATATTAAAGGTGATAACTAGCCCTGAAAAATAATATATAGGATGATAATAGGATGATTCATAGGATATACAGGCTCCTAACCAGGGTGGTGAGTGATTTGTTCCTTATATTTTATAATATTATGTAAGGATCCTATTTTTCATTATGTTATTTCACCTTAACATATGATCATATGAATCTGGTGGATAATATTTCCCAAAAATCAAGGATATAAAACCTCTGTATTATGAAATAATATTATTTCTAAATTTTTTGACATAGTAATCTATCACATATGAAATTGAGTTTCATAGGTGAATTCATGGTTACTATTATGAAACCAATATGATGTAATGTGTGGTAAGGAGTGTTTCTCATCTTTTTGTTCCTATAAAGATGTACAACACACGTGTGTTACAGGAATAAGTTTTGATGTGATGATATTATCTATAAATGGTGATAATTACCTTTTGCTAAAATGTGTGGGATTTAAGAGTAGAAAGCTCAAACCAATATCAAATCAATTAAAACGATTGACCCTACGTTCTATGAGATCTATTTAAAATTCTCATCAGACAATAGTGGAGTACTATATATTAATAAATTATTTTGATGTTCTAGAAATATATCATAAGATTTATTTTTTCCATTGTATCATCTTGAATGTGATGACTAGAAAAAAAAATTCATCAGTACAATGAATTGATGTAGGTGAGTTTTAGTAGATGAGTGTGTAATTACATGACCATCGTGAGAAGGTATTTATCTGAACTATTATGTTCAATAGAATTTTTATATTGTTATTAATTGAGAAGGTGGAGAATATAATTAGGATATGTGTTAATTAGAAGGATATTAAAAAATTAATTTTTATTTCACTTATCAAATAATGAGCTCTTATAATTTCCATTTAGTTTGATGAAGAAATCGTCTCTCTCTATGAAACAAATGAATAAGATCACTCATCCATTCAGAGACCAGTTCTATATAGTATTTATCAGAAAAAATTCTCATTTTCTCTATGTTTATGGAGGTGTACAAAAAGATACCAATAATGGAATTTTATCTACATTAAGAGTGCCAATTTTAAGGTAATATATCAATGTGTATATTCTAAAATTTAGTGGATTTTTACTATGATCACAGATTAGTGATGGACTCAAAGGAGATTGAGGTAATAACCTTTTGGGGGTCACTAGAGAGTGTTTAATAGTCTATGAATATCCATATAATGGAATATTATTATTTATTTTTTATTAGATGATATTTTAATATTTCATCCCAATTAATTATCCAGACATGGAAAGGGTGATTGTTTTCTTACGTTGAATACTTCTATAATGCCTTTAATGAGATGAGGTAGAAGTATACTTGGCCTATTGTGTTCATGCATAGAATAATGTGTATGGACTATGTGTTGTGTTGATATGAATCTAGAGTGGGTCTTTGATTTTTATTGATTTCAAGGATGGTGTTGATATCTTATGGTTAAAGGAACTCAAAACCCAATGTGTATGAACTATGTATCCCACAACTTGTAACTGGTAATATTAGTCTTTACCTAAATTATACAGATTGATTATCATATATGAAATATGTTTGATGTTTCTTTATATAAATAGATACAATGATAAGAATTTTCCCAAATAATCCTCAAATGGATAGAGATGTGTTGCTATGAATTATTTTAGGAAAATTACAATGATATTTTTTATGATATGGGAAGTCGGAATGTGGTCGTAGAGTCCCATTACTAGATGTCCTGACCATACATGAGGTATTAGGTACTAGAGAACATGGCCTCATTAGAGCTGAACATTGTGGAATAGAGAGGGAAAACATATATTTATACAATGAGTATGGTTATACATTATATTCATTCTTTGATAGAGGATTTGTTTAGAGTCATTTATTCTTAGGTTATGTGCATACAAATATCATTAAATGCTTTTTCATGATCATTTATTGATGGTGGTATGTAAATCATTCTTTTCTATAGATTTATTGTATACATAGTCCTTATACATGATGATGTGGTGAGTGATTTTTATACCTCCGCATTGGTAGTATATTTTAGAGTGAAAATGATTTTCTAGGACATCATTCCCAAAGTTTTGGTCAGATGTTGTGAGATAGAGTGCTTCCATATTTCTTCTCTATACATAAAATGTTAGTAGGTGAATTTAAGAAATTATGTTCAAGAAACAATAAATAAAATTTTGAGATCAGAGAATATGAATGTGATTCCATAATGATGGTTATTTATGGGGTAATATCTTGATAGTGATAGTCTAATACACACATTATGAGACTATTAATTGTCAAACAATTTTTGGAAAACTAAATTTTCATCTAGATGTACATTTCATTATAGATTTTGGTGTTTTTAAATGTTCAATAGATATTTTTACCTCATAGAGTACTATAAATTATTATCTCTATGTATTATAGTATGTTAATTTCATAGTTATATATATATATTATATATATGAATAAAATAACCTGATTATTGATAAGATAGAGATTTCACCCTCGTATAAATGGTCACACTATGAAAATAATATATTTTTAGTAGATATATTGAGGTACTAAATGTTATACTTAATTTTTTTGGATTAACCAATTCTAATATTGGAGTTCATTAATAATAGTTAATATTTATCTTCTAATGGATTAAAAATAATTAAGTCTTTATAAAAGTGTCCATGGTGTGCATACATACGTTGGTATAAGATTTTAGAGACATTTACTATCGGATTGGATCATATGAGGGTAACATAGAAAAATGAACAATTGATATTTATGTGAATGATAACTACTTAGAGTCCATATAAATATTTCATAGATTGGATAATAAAGGGTTTATTTTGAGAAGGTTGATTATTTCATCCTAATATCTCTACATGATGGGGATTATAGAGGTTAGTTCTACATAAAAACTATCTATGAGGTTCCTTAGGCCATTATAGATCATACACGCATCTGTATAGGTTTGTTACTTCCAAGCCTAACCCATTTAGTTTGAATGGTTGAATGAGTTATTCCACATTTCATATTTAGAGAGATATGTTCATGAACCATTTTAGGTTATTGACTTGGGCATATCAGATGTTGATGAAGGAGCCAAATTTTTATACTACATGATTTCCACTACATAATGTATGTTGTTGATCCATCATGGGTGTGTTGTTCCATTGGTGTGAGTTCCTTGGTATCATGGGAACATCCATGAAAGCACTTGTGAGCATGAGGGCCAGATCAGAGTTCTGTACAAAAACCTCTTGGAGTGTGTTTCATATATTAAAGCAAGAAATAAATTTAATGTCTTGTGAGGACTATATTGTTGATGTTTGAACCCTTTTTATATTTTAATAAATTTTTTTTTCTTTGGAGTTTTCATGACATTGCAGATATAGTAGGACACCAAAATTAATAAATTTAAAATTATAAATATTTTAAAGAATATTTGGACATTATATTTGTATCAATGGAATTATTTTTTTTATTAAAGTATAAAAATGGGAATAAACGATCATAGAATGATATGTTATGTATATTTTCCCCAAGGCAATACATAAATTTCATTCCCATCTGACCCTAGGTTGATACACAATAACTGACGAATATTAGATCAAATAAATAAAGAAATTATTTTTTAAAATTTGATGAACATAATAGGTTAATAATTTAATCCATATTATATCTAATTACCTGGGGTTTCCACATAAACCTAGGATTATTTCTACTATGATTTGTAGAGACACCATTGGGGGAAATATCAATGATGAAAATAATGGGAAAATTCATGTATGGATGTTCAAATTATACAATGTTTATCATCGAATATATAGTAATTTGATAACATAAATTATAATTAAATAGAATAATTGTTTGAAAAGTATTAATCAAAATTTATTTAAGACATTTTTATTGAAGTATTCCTACCATATTATCCTATAATTCTAGAAATGATTAATTTATTTCAAACGAATTCTATTACCTCATCATATTTTTTAGCTTTGACTAATTCTATAATTTTGATTGACTTTATTATGGTAATTTAATATTTATTATATATTAAATGGTATCTAGCTATGTTTTTATTATCTAATGGTGATATTTACTATCATTTTCTCTAAGTTTTTCTTCTACCAATCATCACACTCTTCATTGTTGCCTCATTTAGGGAAGTAGTTCTAGTATTTATGGTATGGTTCGAATGAATATCAAATCCCCAATATTTATTTTTTGTGTGTGTAAAAAATAATGATTAGTATGGTTCGTAAGGAGTCAATTTATAATGGTAGAAGTATGATCTACAAAATAAGAAAAAAAAATTTTATTGAGTTTAGACATGTTGAAATGATATTTTGTTGCAATGAAATCAACATTGGAATAGAATGGGATGATGATAATTCTCTAGTAGTATAATATTTTTGTTCAATACATCTGGGGGAATCTCCGCCATGATTTTGGGAAATATTAGTGGTAGCGATTCATTTTAGATGAAGATGATGAATGAGGAATGAAAAACAATAATAAACACTGTGTTTATCAAGGAACACATAATACATGTCCTCGTATATTTTAGTTTTTAGTGATTTCATATATGTTAAGGATCACATGATCATGTGGCGGGGTCCATAAACAATATGATGATACCCAACTAGATGATATGTGTTCAAGTAGGGCACACGAAGGACACCAGTAAGTCCCACTCTTAATGTGACACTGCACACAGACCATGTATATTTTTGTCAACACACATAGGGTATCAACACAACACACTTAATACTCAACTTTGGGTTAAACCCCATGTAACCCAAGTATTACGGAATGCACTCATTTTGGAATGACAAACCTCCAAAAACTTCATTTTTGGAATCTGTTTTCGAACTATGTATTTTCTATTATGAGTAGTTTTCTATGTAGGAAATGATTTTCTTCAATGTTTTTTAATAAGAGAAATGATGAAATGTTATTTAAGTGGGATTATAATTCAATAAAAACTATCATAATGAATATATTCTGGTCTGATCATAAAACTAATGCTTACATCCATACATCATAGACTGTCCATGGCATTGTTGAGTCAATAAGGTTTTCCTTATAACTTTTCCCTTCCTCCATATTTGGGGATATTTTTTAGTCAATAAGGTTTCCTTATAACTTTACAATTCCTTCTTGTATTTAAAATCACAAGAACCTTATCTCAAGGTAAAAATCTTTTTACCCTATGCTTTACTTCTATATGGAAAAATTTCCTTCCCTACGGAAATTTGTCCTTATCATGTTTTCATTGTACATATAATAAATTTTTCTAAGTATAAAATTCAATTTCATACCAAAACCTCAGAATCCTATAAATACCTAGATATGAATCATTCTGTTTTAGGATCATAATTCTCATAAATCTGGTTATGAATTCTTCTGAGTTCTGACTCTGAATTCTATTTACGAATTTTGGATATAAATTCTTCTGAGTTCTGACTTAGAATTATGATAATGAATTTAGGATATGAAATCTTCTGAGATGTGACTCCGAATTCTGATTACAAATTCTATAAACAAACAACTCTATGTTCTAAATCCGAATTCTGAATACAATTTATGGATATGAGCTTCTCTATGTTCTGACTCCAAATTCTTAATACAAATTTTGGATATAAACTTCCCTGAATTCTGACTTAGTGTTCTCTGAATACAGACTCTATACACTTCTGAGTTCTGACTTTGAATTTTCATTAACTCTGACTCCAATCATTGTATGTTATTGTTCCGAATTCTCGTGAATCAAGATTCCAAATTTCCTTGAAATTCAAAATCTAAAATTCTATAGAGTACAAGTTCTGAATTCCTATAAAACAGAATCTGGATATCATTGTATCATATACTACGAATTCAATTTTTATTATACTCCGAACATTCATTTCCATACATTCCGAATATCATATTTTTTAATGCTTACACTTGTTTTGTTATAAAACGATTTCGTTCTTTCAGTTACTCACTATCCTTTGTTTGAGTGAAATGTTAACAGGTCCCTCTGAAATTCACGAAAAATATGACCATTGGAGGAAGGGTCCGACCATTTAAGTTGTGCCTATAAATAGGATCTCGTTCTAAAGAGCTCAGATCTTTTGAGAGACTGAACATTGACAACTCTTCATACATGTTGTAAAAGTGATTTCTAGGGAGAGAGGCTCTTATAAACTCTCAGGCCTTGTGTATAAAGCTTGGACGACTTGTTCAAACTTTTCTTCGTGCAGATTTTCTTAATGGAGAGGTGCGATTTCCTTGAAATCAGAGACTTGAGATTGTGAAGTCAGAGGTGCTTATTTCGTTACAAATAGAGGGGTTGTGAGGATAGGAATACAGATAACAATCATCGGATTGAGGGCTTACCTGAGTTTGGGTAAGATATAATTTCTCTAATGTATACATCAAGGGACCTTTTATCCAGGTTTGTTGGATACTCTTCTCTTTGGCTTATAAGAGTTACTACTTTTAGGAGTAGTATTTTTAATTTTTTTCTATTGTACTTTTAGTTGTTGGGGAAAGTATAATCTTATGACACTTCATTAGACTTGTACTCAAATTATATAGTATTCTATATTGATTAAGGTATAATCTTAATGGTTGTAAACTTTTGTTTTGTTTCATTTCTGGAATCACTTTTCTGGAATCAAGCAAGTTATTAGAGATTAGAGGGGTTGTGAATTTGGGTTATGAAAAAAATTCTTTAGGAATTTTTAATGTAAAATTCATCCCCCTCTTGTATTATAGTATCTCATTTTTACATATTCGATCCAACAATTGGGATCATAGCGAGGTTACCTCTAAAATAATCTCATGATTAGATTCAGAATAAAATTCTTCTTCTTGTTACATTTGGAATTGAATATCCTGATTTACACTTTTTAGGAATCAGTTTTTTGGACTCATATAATTCATATTTATTTTTTCTTAGAGATACTCTTATTCTATATTTTCCATAATTTGGAATATTCTCATTGTTTACGAACTTTTTCTATTAACATGTTTTTGGGGAAATAATTTTCTTTATGATATAAGGAATCAATGTTGGTTCCATAGACAATCTCAATCCAACTAGACAACCTATCTTTGATGGAAATGATTGAGAATATTTGAGAGATCACATGAAGACTTTCATTATCAATACTGGAGTTGATAATTATTTTATGCTTACTGGAGGATATAAAATCCCTAACAAAGAATTTAGTACCTTCACCAATCAAGAAAATCAAGAATATAAACGTAATTATAAGCTACACAATACTTTTCTTTGCTCCATGACTATAAATATATATAGCCAAATTTGATCTTATGAAGCATCAAATTTTATTTGTATATACTTGAAGTTACTCACATTGGAGCTTCTAAAGTTATTGAAACTAGATGAGCTATGTTGAGAGCTGAATACCATTTCATTAACATTCCATAAGGATAACCCATACATAAGGTGCAACAATTATTGATGACTATTGTGAATATTTTACAAACCATGGATGAGAAAGGATTAGATGATCAATCTCTTTTTGATAAGATCATATATTTCATGCCAAATGAATAAGATTTCAAGAGGACTGATATTGATTAGAATAGAAAGGTTACTTGTATTTCCATATATGAGCTATTTCGAACTCTTCTTCAGCATGAGACTTGAACGAAGAGAGATGATGATAATGTTATAAAGAAGAATAGGAATGGAAGTGTTTCTTTTACTACTGTAACACCCCGAGATTTTATGAAAAATATTCTTTTAATTTCATTAATTTCTTGTGTTCTATGCTACACCAAGATTACCTTGCGCTATACGCAACACTGTATTAGCTTGCAGTATACGCAACACTATTCTTGGATCGTGTTACACACAATTTTGATAATAGTTATTCTACGCAACATTGAGTATATATATATATATATAAATATATTCAATGTATAAATAAAATATGGAAGGATTTTGTTATAAAAAACAATGAAGTATTCTTTCACAACACGCAACCCTAACTTGGCTTGCATTACACACAATCGCGACCTTCCTCGATAGCGTGTATTGTACGCAATACCGGGTGTTACTAAACAACGATATATTATTATAATATTATTATGAACTAGACATTATGAATAGTATTAACTAAATTTTGAATTTTATAACATTATTATTCATCTTACACATTTTCTAGAACATGTTATAAGAACAAAATAAAATTTTCAGGTAAAATAAGTATTTTTCAAAAAAATACAGTTTTGCCGCCTTTTGATGGCGCACCCACATTAAATCTAGTTTTTGAAATGTTTATAAGTTCCATTTGACAAAATAAAATTATTATTTGTAATCATGAAATAAAAATTTACCTTGGATAAGTTTTTCATTTTATTCTGATGACTTTCATATTTTAATGAATAGTAAAAACACGATATATTTTAATTAAAAACAGCTTTTTTCATCGTAATATATTATGTGGTTAATTTATAATATTATATGGTTTTAAATTATAAATAGAATAAATTTTTATAATTTAATATAATGTATGTCATTATCATTGATTTTACCTTGAATTCATAGGTTAAATCAATTCAATCTATTGCAATGTTTTAAAGAAAAACCCGTTTTCTTTCGACAACAGGATTAATTTTAATTTAATTTCTGCATCTTTTGTGTATTGAATTTGGAAAAATGGATTCCATATTTGGAATTAGTGGGTCAATATTATGGTAATAAGCTACTTCTTATTTTTGGGCATTGTGAATAGTAACTATGGTAAATTTTATTTACTATAGTTAAAGGTAAATCGGGTAATTAAGGGTAAATATAAGATTATAAAATTACCCTAACATTTGTAAAAATCGTATTGGATGACTAAAAGTCAACTCATATCATCTAAGTGTCGGATTAGATTCATTTAATGGACATTGTTCCAAGAAAATAATTTAATTATTACTAAAACCAAAGAAACTGACAACATGTCACTCTCTTAAATATTATAAGTATAATAATTTTATGTTAGTGATTAACTTCATGATACTTCAAAAATTAATAGTCTACAGAATTATAAAAAAATTATCTACATCATGAGAATTTATTTATAATTTTTTGTGATTAAATAATTATCAATAATTGTGACACAATAGTGATGCAGAAATTATTTATCTAGTGAAAAAAACTAGAATATAGTTTTTATTAAACTAATAGTGACCATAAAAGGCACAAAATCCTGACCAAAAATTATTGGTCATGTAAATTTAAACAATAATCATCCAATGGTCGAATATTTGAACATTTGGAGTCTTATACAAGCAATTATGACACTTAAATTATTTAATTTTAAATGATGCCAAAGTTTTCACCTTCATAATTTAATAAATATAACAATTTAAATATTGTGATTTTAAGATGATAAATTCATGTAAAAGTATTATTATGAATTTTAATATATTTATATTCATCATAGGATTTTATGTTTATTTTTTATGCAACATATAAGTATATTATATAATTATACAAAAATGATGTAGTAATTATTTTATTAAGAGATAAACCACATAAATGGTTATAAAAATAATTAAAAAAATATTATATGAACTATTTAATGTTCTCAAATAATTTTATAGATACATATGACCTTTTATGAATCTATTAAAGCTTTTATTTCGAACATATCTTCTGTATATATTTTATTTAAATTCAAATAAATGAATAGTGTCAAAATTGACAATACTGTTATTTTATAAAAAGAACATATTATAAAATTGATTAAAAATCAAAAAAATATTTAAAAATTATAATTATAAACTTATATGGTCTATAATGTTTTAAAGTAAAAACTTATGGAAAATTCACAAGAAATAAGTAATTATTTGTTATAATTTAAAATTTAGAATTTTATTACCACAAATAAACCTAAATAGATTAAATAAAGATAAATCAAACTGATAAGGTTTAAAATAAGATCCAAACATGTATAAATTGGATTTTTTGATGATATTAAAACCCTAACTCATCTAATATTCTAATATGAGTCATTTTTGGAGGTTTTTAAGTGGGGTTAGATTTATTATAAATTTATATTTTTAATAATTCCAAAGGTGCCCCTCTCCTCCCTTATAAAAGGGAACCTCCTCCCTCTTTTCCACACACCACTTTGAGCCTTCATGCTCGTCCAACCCCTGAACAATTCGCTTATCCACTTCCCTAGGAACATCCTATAGGTCCTGGTCTTTTTCAATGACCAATTTTAGTTCCCTAAGAGGAGGTCTAAAAGAGGCGCTTCAACGAAGAGGTAATTTCCGTTACCGATTATTTCACATTTATTTCTTCTTCCACTTCTTCTTCTTAGGTTGTTTCTTTATGAAGTAATAAAATCAGTATCACTCATATACTGATATATTATTATAAGTATTAAAGAACCCTATTTCACCATCTATCCATCCTACAGAAAATGAAATAACCGCGTGTGCGTACGTACGGAATACCGTCTCCACGCCGTGGTGTAATCTATTTTCCACCACCACCTTACATGGATGGGTATAATGGTGTAAATAATAACTATATATGATTATTTTAAAGTGATAATGATTCTGTAATAGTATAAATACACTCCAATAAAATTTCACGATCATGGGAATGATATCATCGCTCGTGCGTACGTATGGAATACCGTCTCCACGACGCGATGAGATTCGTTCTCAATGATTAACCATTAAAAAATGATTATAAAGAATATATAATAAGTAATCATGAAATATATGACATAATAATGATACTTGATTTATGTATATATATATATGTATGTCATCCAATTAATTCCATTCAATTCAATGAGGAAACGAAAACAACGTTCATGCGTACGTACGGCCTACCGTCTCCATGAACGGTGTATTTATTTCCATTTATCGATCTATTAAATATATGTATATTCTGAATATATATTATATATAAATCATGTTTTAAATTCTGGATGTAAGTAATCATGATCTATGTAATCATATGAATAATTACAATTCAAAACGCAGACGACAAATGAAAGGATTTTACCCAAAACGCTTTTTAACATGGAATTTACAAAAGAACGGGTAATATAAAGTCCTAAGTGAACCATATATGATATATTAACAATTAATATGATTAATTAATAAGTAAATAACATTATTTAAATCATTATACAAGAGGTTCGGATACGTACAAAGCATATTAGACCTAAGGTAAGGGATAATTTTGCAAATCTCATTTTTATCCGAGATTGCATATTTGTAAGTATTTACTGGGGTTACTTCTATAATCTATGTACATGTTTTATAAAAGTGTCTTCATGTATGTTTAAAGTCCTTTTTACCCATTTTTGACATTTACTACATGGTATGTAAGGAATCATTCTTTTTTTTACGTTACGAGGTACTTTTTGACTTTTCTGGAAAAAGTACGAAAAGAATGTTTTTTTAAATTATACGGCATGAACGAATTTTTATGGTTTTATAAAGCCTTATTTTCATGAAGATGACTCATAATATTTCATGAATATTTTCAAAAACAAACATTTTCTTCTGAAATTTCATGAAATTTTGTGAAAAGAAAATGATTTTAAAGGAAAAAAGGATATTTTCCTCAAGAATTCATTTCAAGTGTTTTATCAAAACCATTTTCCATCTAAGATGAAATTATTTCATATGTGTATGTTTCAAGTATAATGTCTCTATGATTTACATGGTTTCAATTTTCTTATGATGAAATATCCATTTGTTTTGTATGGATTATGTGATAATGGGATGATGTTTATGAAACCCATTTTATTCTTTGGGTTATGATGAATGTTTTATGTTTATTTTGTGGCACAAGTAAGAATGATTTCACTATGAGATGGGTGGGACCTATATCTCCCTACAATGAATTTGGTAAAGATTTATATATCATGAGATAGACATGGCTGGAACGGCAGGTTAAACCGGTTCAGCAAAACAGGACTAAAACAAGGAGTGAACTCAATTCAGAAAGGGACTTTGTCCACTAAGATGGTCTTGGCAGCAATGCCTTGGCTACTATGGAAATCATTACACATGCTTAATGGATTCCACAATTACATGTTCTAATCCCATGCTATTTTTTCATTCTTAATGATTCTTTATGATCTATGCCTTATGTACTTCCATGTTTTTTGACATTTCTCAAGCTTTTGATGTTTAAACATTATGTTCATATTTTTAAGTTCAAATATATATGGTATGTTTTATTTTATCCATGCTTACCCTTACTGATCATTTGAGCTCACCGTTTTTATGTTTTATTTTCCCCAGGATATAAAGAAAGGTTTTAGGTAATAAAAAAGGGAATGATCTTTATGGGAGATGTTGAAGATCTTTCACCACGATTAGAAGATTATGTTCCACGTTTCCAAAGACACTAAACTATTACGGCCCTTGTGTGTCTGTTTTTGTTATGTATTACGTATTCCGAAAATGTAATGTAATGTCCATGTACGTCAAGCTTTGGGTCACTACATTTTGTATCAGAGGAAAGGTTTTGTCAACCTTTAGAAACTAGGATGCGAGAACTTTAGTAAGATCCCAATAGATATTTCTAAGGTATGTCTAGGGATGTCCCTAAGGTTATGTATAGGTTATAGTACTAGAAATACTGTAACCCAAGATGTTAGATATTGATGGTACACTCCCTTTATTATGTTATTTTCCCTAGGGTGATTTTAACCTCTCAGACTATTCTTTTTGGGTTTTAGACGATGGCTAGAACCCAAAGGAACCATGTTGATCAATGTAATGGACAATGCAATGATTGTCCTCCTGAACAAAAAAATGTTATGGGAGATGGAGTGAAAAATCTAATTGTTATACTTAAACAAGCTATGAATCATTCTGGACTTCCAAATGAGCAGAGAAGGGAACAATATTCTATTGAGTCCTTCATGAGGCAACGTCCACATTCTTTTAGTGGGTTTTCTGATCCACTTGTTGCTGAACAATTGATCAGTACCACTGAAAAGATATTTTCAGTTCATCGATGTTGTGAACATGATAAAGTCATCTTAGCAGTATATCGTTTGGAAGGTGAAGCTGATCAATGGTGGAATCTTATCAAGAATACAAGTCCAAGAGATGAAATTGAGTCCATGGAATGGGATGAGTTCAAGAACATATTTTTCAATAAGTACTTCCCTCGTATTCTTCAAACAAAGATGGAGAAGGTGTTTCTTGAACTAAAGAAAAAGGATGATGAATCTGTTGGTATATAAAAAGAGAATTTTACAAGGCTTGCGAGGTATGCATCTGGATTTATCATCCATCCGGAAAGTAAAGTTGATCGATTATTCGGTGGCTTAAAACCAAATCATAGAAGGGAATTAGCTATAAGAGACTTCAGTAGCTATGAAGAAATTTGTGCGTTGTGCTATCAAGGTAGAAATGGAATTTGGTGTTACTTATCCATCTCATAGTTTTAACAAGAAACGAAATATGGAGTTCAAGGAGAAATCTCAGAATAATAGTGAAAATAAGATGAATGTTTCCTTATTCTCATAGTGTGGAAAGAAGCATGGTGGATATAGTCTTAAAGGGACTAGAAAATGTTTTAAGTGTGGAAAAGAAGGTCATCGAGATGTTGAGTGTCGATGTAATGGGAAAAGGGTTTCTAATGATGTGAATAAAGAAAAGACTATAGAGAATGCACCACCAACAATTCAATGCTTCAAGTGCAAGGAAATGGGGCATTATGCTAATAAATTCCCGAATCCAAGGGTTAGTGATGATCGACATGAGCAACCACATAAGGAAAAGGACAAAGGGAAGTCACATGCGATCACTATTGCCGATGTTGAATATAACAACGATGTGGTGGAATGATTAAGTGTTTATATAATGGGATTCCAAAATAATGTTGTATATAGTATTGTGTAATATTGGAATATTTATGTATTGGTCTATTGTGGTTTTCAATGGTACCGGTAACCATAGAATGTGAGTGAGATATTTTTGGAAAAAAAGATGATATGCGGAAAACGAGAAAATGAAATGTTTGACTGTATTCATGAGCTCATGACTGATATAAGGAGAAGTTTATATCATGGTTTGAGTATATATAATTTTTGGATTTAGGTATGTGGAAAGAGTTAACTTTTTACTGCATTCATGTTTTCACAATTGTTCAATTAAGGGGTATTCATTCTTCAAGAGAATACATGATTAAGGTATTCACATGTTTGTAATTGACCAACAAGATATATCATATGATATATGGGGGATAAATGATGACATTCACATGATTGTTATGTGAAATTTCAAGTAATCATTTTCATTATACTATGATCTTGGACCGAAGTATTTTAGATAAGCCAAATGATTGGAATGGATTATGATGGACATAAGTTAGGATATAAATTTTTTCGATATTATTGATTGGATGTTATAGTAATATATATTTAGAAAAAGGACAACCTACAGGACAGGCGACAGCCCATAGCGTCAGACAAGGCTGTGGGAATCGAACCCACAACCGAATTGCGACTGGCCTTTATCGCCTACCACTGGCCTACAGAAAGTTCCTGGTTAGTAGAAACTAGTTTTATTTTATTATGTGGTATGATATATGATGTATAAGGTCATTTTTGGAATCGTATATGATTAACCTCAGTATAGATGGACTTATATATATTTGACAACTTTTGCTAACCTTTTGTTTGAAACAGATGGAATGACCCATCATTCTATCACATGATCTATTAACACTTCATGAATAAGAAATTCAACTTCATTTCATTAAGAGATGAAGTGGAAATTTTTCAAAGCAGGAACAACAGTGAAATTGCACCAAAATCATGTAAGTATTTCTTTTAATTCATCAACTTTAGGGAAATGTTCTTGAAAACCAAAAATTTTGTCCTAGTTCCCTTATATACGATTATTCATATGGTACCTTAGATCATTACAAATTAATAGCTTTGTGATTTTTGGCTTTTTCATAGCCATGTTCTATAACACTCTCCATCAGAACATGATGGTTATATTTTTCTTCCATATCCATATTTTCACCTATGTTCTCCTACGTGGAAACCCCGTTATGAGTTAATTTGGGTAATTGTTACATTTCATTGTTTTTAAAATCCTTGTTTTGGTATTCCTTTTTATGATGTGGGTTTCTATTAAACAAACTTTCGAGTAGTAAACTATTAATAACCCCAAGAAATTTCGAGGGAGAAATTCATTTTAAGGCGAGTAGAATGTAACACCCTGAGGTTTTATGAAAAATATTCTTTTAATTTAATTAATTTCTTGTGTTGTATGCTACACCAGGATTACCTTGCGCTATACGCAACACCGTATTAGCTTGCAGTATACGCAAAACTATTCTTGGATCGTGTTACACACAATTTTGATAATAGTTATTCTACGGAACATTGAGTATATATATATATATATATTTATATTCAATGTATTAATGAAATATGGATGAATTCTGTTATACGAAACATCGAAGGATTATTCCACAACACGCAACCCTGACTTGGCTTGCATTACACGCAATCGCGACCTTCCTCGATATCGTGTGTTGTACGCAATATTGGGTGTTACTAAACAACGATATATTATTATAATATTTTTATGAACTAGCCGTTATGAATAGTATTAACTAAATTTTGAATTTCATAAAATTATTACTCATCTTACACATATTCTAGAACATGTTATAAGAACAAAATAAATTTTTCGGGTAAAATAAGTTTTTTTAAAAAAATACAGTGTTGCCGCCTTTTGATGGCGCACCCACATTAAATCTAGTTTTGGAAATGTTTATATGTTCCATTTTACAAAATAAAATTATTCTTTGGAATCAAGAAATAAGAATTTACTTTGGATAAATTTTTCATTTTA
Organism: Viscum album; assembly: GCA_963277665.1. Classification (NCBI taxonomy): domain Eukaryota; kingdom Viridiplantae; phylum Streptophyta; class Magnoliopsida; order Santalales; family Viscaceae; genus Viscum; species Viscum album. The sequence continues at coordinate 1,401,409,948 of OY728164.1, read as the reverse complement.
TTCTGATGACTTTCATACTTTAATGAATAGTAAAAACACGCTATATTTTAATAAAAAACAACTTTTTCATCGTAATATATTATATGGATAAATTATAATATTGAATTGTTTTAAATTATAAATAGAATATATTTTAACCATTTAATATAATTTATGTCATTATCATTGATTTTACCTTGATTTCATAGGTTAAATCAATTCAATCTTTTGCAATGTTTTAATGAAAAACGCGTTTTCTTTCGACAACAGGATTAATTTTAAGTTAATTTATGCAACTTTTGTGTATCAAATTATGAAAAGTGGATTCCATATTTTGAATCAGTGGGTCCAAATAATTTCAATAAGATACTTTTTATTTTTGGGCCATGTGAATAGTAACTACGGTAAATTTTATTTTCTATAGTTAAAGGTAAATCGGGTAATTAAGGGTAAATATAATATTATAAAATTACCCTAACACTTGGAAAAATCATATTGGATGACTACAAGTCGAACCATATCACCTAAGGGTCGGATTAGATTCATTTAATGGACTTTGTTCCATGAAAATAATTTAATTATTATTAAAACCAAAGAAAGTGACAACATGTCACTCTCTTAAATACTATAAGTATAATAATATTAAGTTAGTGATAAAATTCATGAAACTTGAAACATTAATAGTATACATAAATCTAACAAAATTATCTAAATCTTGAGAATTTATATATAATTTTTTGGGATTAAATAATTATCATTAAATGTGACCCAATAGTGATGCAGAAATTATTTATCTAGTGAAAAATCAAGAATATAGTTTTTATTAAACTAATAGTGACCATAAAAGTCACAAAACCCTGAACAAAACTTATTGGTCATGTAAATTTAAACTATAATCATCCAATGGTCGAATATTGGTCTATTTTGATTCGTATACAAGCAATTATTACACTTATATTATTTTATTTTAAATGATGCCAATGTTGTCAACTTCATAATTTAATAAATATAAAAATTAAACTATTGATATTTTAAGATGATAAATTTGAGTAAAAGTATTATTGTGAAATTTAATAGATTTATCTTCATCATAGGATTTTATTTTTAATTTTTATGCAACATATAAGTATATTAAATAATTATACAAAAATGTTGTAGTAATTATTTTATTAAGAGATAAACCAAATAAATAGTTTTAAAAATAATAAAATAAATATTATATGAACTATTTAATGTTCTACAATAATTTTATTGATACATATTCCCTTTTATGAATCTATTAGAGCTTTTAGTTCGAACATATCTTCTGTATATAGTTTATTTAAATTCAAATAAATGAATAGTGTCAAAATTGACACTATTGTTATTTTATAAAAATAACATATTATAAAATTGATTAAAAATCAAAAAAAAATTTAGAAATTATAAATTTAAATTTATATGGTCTATAATGTATTAATGTAAACAATTATGGAAAATTGACAACAAATAAGTAATTATTTTTTATAATTTAAAATTTAGAATTGTATTACCACAAATAAACCTAAATAGATTAAATAACGATAATTAAAAATGATAAGGTTTAAAATAAGATCCAAACATGTCTAAATTTGAATGTTTGATGATATTAAAACCCTAAATCATCTAATATTCGAATATGAGTCATTTTTTGACGTTTTTAAGTGGGGTTAGATTTATTATAAATTAATATTTTTAGAATTCCAAAGGTACCCCTCTCCTCCCTTATAAAAGGGCACCTCCTCCCTCTCTTCCACACACCACTTTGAGCCTTCGAACTCGGCCAAACCCTGCCCAATTCTCTTATACACTTCCCTAAAACATTCTAGAGGTCCTGGTATTTTTCAAAGACCAATTTTAGTCCCCTAAGATGAGGTCTCAAAGAGGCGCTTCAAAGAAGAGGTAATTTCCGTTACCGATTATTTCACTTTTATTTCTTCTTCCACTTCTTCTTCTTAGGTTGTTTCATTATGAAGTAATAACATCAGTATCACTCATATACTGATATGCTATTATATGTATGAAACAACCCTATTTCACCATCTATCCATCCTACAGAAAACGAAATCACCGCGCGTGCGTACGTACAGAATACAGTCTCCACGCCGTGGTGTAATATATTTTCCACCACCACCTTACATGGATGGGTATAATGGTGTAAATAATAACTTTATTTGATTATTGTAATGTGATATTGATTCTCTAATAGTATACATACACTCCAATAAAATGCCACGATCATGGGAATGATATCATCGCTCGTCCGTACTTGCGGAATACCGTCTCCACGACGCGATGAGATTCATTCTCAATGATTAACCATACATAAATGATTATAAAGTATATATATTAAGTAATAATGAAATATATAACATAATAATGATACTGGATTTATGTATATATATATATATGTTTGTCATCCAATTAATTCCATTCAATTCAATGAGGAAACGAAAATAACGTTCATGCGTACATACGGCCTACCGTCTCCATGAACGGTGTATTTATTTCCATTTATCGATATATTAAATATATGTATATTATGAATATATATTATATATAAATCATATTTTACATTCTGGATGTAAGTAATCATGATCTAAGTAATCATATGAATAATTACAAGTCAAAACACGGACGACAAATTAAACGATTTTACCCAAAACACTCTCTAACATGGAATTTATAAAAGAACGGGTAATATAAAGTCATAAGTGAACCATATATGATATAATAACAATTAATAAGATCTGTAATAATTCAATAACATTATTTAAATCATTATACAGGATGTTCGGATACGTACGAAGCATATCGGACCTAAGGTAAGGGATAATTTTGCAAATCTCATTTTTATCTGAGATTACATATTTGTAATAATTTAATGGGGTTATTTCTATCATCCATGTCCATCTTTTAGAAAAGTGTTTTCATATATGTTTAAAGTCATTTTTACCCATTTTTTACTTATACTACATGGTATGTAAGGAATCTTTCTTTTGTTTACGTTACGAGGTACTTTTTGACTTTTCCGGAAAAAGTACGAAAAGAATGTATTTTTTAACTTATACGGAACAGAATAATTTTTCTGGTTTAATAAAGACTTATTTTAATGAAGATTCCTTCAAAATATTTTATGAATATTTTCAAAAACAAACATTTTCTTCTAAAATTGCATGACATTTTGTGAAAAGAAAATGATTTTAAAGGAAAAAATGATATTTTTCTCAAAAATTCATTTCAAGTGTTTTATCAAAACCATTTTCTATCTAAGTTGAAATTATTTCATATGTGTATGTTTCAAGTATAATGTCTCTATGATTTACATGGTTTCAATTTTCTTATGATGAAATATCCATTTTTTTATATGGAATATGTGATGATGGGATGATGTTTATGAAACCCATTTTATTCTTTGGGTTATAATGAATGTTTTAAGTTTATTTTGTGGCACAAGTAAGAATAATTTCACTATGAGATGGGTGGGACCTATATCTCCCTCCAATGAATTGGGTAAATATTAATATCTCATGAGATAGACATGGATGGAAAGTCAGGTTAAACTAGTTCAGTAAAAAAGAACTGAAACGAGGAGTGAACTCGATTCAGAAAGGGACTTTGTCTACTAAGATGGTCTTGGTAGCAATGCCTTGGATACTATGGAAATAATTACACATGCTTAATGGATGCCACAATTACATGTTTTATTCCCATGCTATTTTGTCATTATTATTTTTTCTTTATGATCTATGCCTTATGTACATCCATGTTTTATGTCATTTCTCAAGCTTTTGATGTTTAAAAATTATGTTCATGTTTTTAAGTTCAAATGTATATGGTATGTATTATTTTATCCATGCATACCCTTACTGAGCATTTGAGCTCATCCTTTTTATGTTTTATTTTCCCCAAGATATAAAGAATGGTTTTATGATAGAAAAAAAGGGAAAGATCTTAATTGGAGATGTTGAAGATCTTTCGCCATGATTAGAAGATTACGTTCCAAGTTTCCAAATACACTAAAATATTATGGTCCGTGTGTGTCTGTTTTTTGTTATGTATTATGTATTCCGCTAAAGTAATGTAATGTCCATGTACGTCAAGCTTTGGGTCTCTACAGTTGGTATCAGAGGAAAGGTTTAGTCAACCTTTAGAAACTAGGATGTGAGAACATTAGTAAGATCCCTAGAGATATTTCTACGGTATGTCTAGGGATGTCCCTAAGGTTATGTATAGGTTATAGTACTAGAATTATGGTAACTCAAGATGTTAGATATTAATGATACTCCCCCTTTATTATGTTGTTTTCCCTAGGGTGATTTTTGCCTCTCACACTATTCTTTTTGGGTTTTAGACGATGGCTTGAACCCAAAGGAACCATGTTGATCAATGTAATGGAAAATGCAATGATTGTCCTCCTTAACAATCAATTGTTATGGGAGATGGAGTGAAAAATCTTATTTCTATACTTACACAAGCTATGAATCATGATGGACTTCCAAAAGACCAGTTAAGTTAACAATATTCTATTGAGTCCTTCATGAGGCAATGTCCACCTTCTTTCAGTGGGTCTTCTGATCCACTTGTTGCTGAACAATGGATTAGTACTACTGAAATGATATTTTCAGTTCTTCAATGTTCTGAACATGATAATGTCATCTTAGCAGTATATCGTTTGGAAGGTGAAGCTGATCATTGGTGGAATCTTATAAAAAATACAAGGCCAAGAGACGAAATTGAGTCCATGAAATGGGATGAGTTCAATAACTTATTTTTCTATAAGTGATTCCCTCGTATTCTTCGAACAAAGATGAAGAAGGAGTTTCTTGAACTAAAGCAAAAGGATGATGAATCTGTTGGTATATACGAAGCGAATATTACAAGGCATGCCAGGTATGCATCTGGATTTGTCATCCATCCTGAAAGTAAAGTTGATCGATTCTTCGGTGGCATAAAACCAAATATTCGAAGGGAATTAGCTATAAGAGACTTCATTAGCCATGAAGAAATAGTGTGTTGTGCTATCAAGGTAGAAATGGAATTTGGTGTTACTTATCTGTCTCATAGTTTTGACAAGAAACAAAAGATGGAGTTCAAGGAGATATCTCAGAATAATAGTGAAAAGAAGATGAATGTCTCCTTATGCTCAAAGTGTGGAAGGAAACATGTTGGATATAGTCTAAAAGGGACTAGAAAATGTTTCAAGTGTGGAAAAGAAGGTCATCGAGCAGCTGAGTGTTGATGTAATGTAAAAAGGGTTTCTAATGATGTGAATAAAGAAAAGACTTCAGAGAATGCACCACCAACACTTCAATGCCTCAAGTGCAAGGAAATGGGGCATTATGCTAATAAATGCCCTAATCCAAGGGTTAGTGATGGTCGACATGAGAAACCGCTTAAGGAAAAGGACAAAGGGAAGTCAAATGCGATCACTATTTGCGATGTTGAATATGACAACGATGTGGTGGAATTATTAAGTGTTTATATAATGGGATTCCAAAATAATTTTGTATATTGTATTGTAGAATATTGTAATATTTATGTATTTGTTTATTGTGGTTTTCAATGGTACCGGTAACCATAGAATGTGATTGAGATATTTTTGGGAAAAAATATGATATGCTGAAAACGAGAAAATGAAATGTTGGACCGTATTCATGAACTCATGACTGATATAAGTAGAAGGTTATATCATGGTTTGAGTATATAGAATTTTTGGATTTTGGTATGTGGAAAGAGTTAACTTTTGACTGCATTCATGTTTTCACTATGGTTCAATTAATGGGTATTCATTCTTCAAGAGAATACATGATTAAGGTATTCACATGTTTGTAATTGACCAACAAGATATATCATATGATATATGGGGGATAAATGATGGCATTCACGTGATTGATATGTGACATTTCATGTAATCATTTTTTTTATACTATGATATTATACCGAAGTATTTAGATAAGCCAAAAGATTGGAATGGATTATGTTGGACTAAAGTTAGGATAGAACATTTTTTGATATTATTGATGGGATGTTATAGTAATATTGCTTTAGAAAAAGGACAACCTGCAGGACGGGGGACAACCCATCGCGTCTGACAAGGATCTTGGAATCGAACCCACATCCAAAGTGCGACTGGCCTTTATCACCTACCACTGGCCAACAGAAAGTCCCTGGTTAGTAGAAACTAGTTTTATTTTATTACGCAGTATGATATATGATGTATAAGTTCATTTTTGGAACCGTAAACGATTAACCTGAGCATAGATGGACTTATGTATATTTGACATCATCGGCTATCCTTTTGTTTGAAACAGATGGAATGACGCATCATTCTATCAAATGATCTATTAACACTTCATGAATAACAAATTCAACTTCATTTCTTTAAGAAATGAAGTGGAAATTGTTCAATGCATGAACAACAGTGAAATTGTACCAAAATCATGTAAGTATTTATTTTAATTCATCAACTTTAGGGAAATGATCTTGAAAACCAAGAATTTTTTCCTAGTTCACTTATATCTGATTAATCAGCTGGTACCTTAGATCATCACAAATCAATAGCTTTGTGATTGTTGGATTTTTCATAGCCATGTTCAATACAACTCTCCATCAGAACTTGATGGTTATATTTTTCTTCCATATCCATATTTTCACCTATGTTCTCCTACGTGGAAACCCCGTGATGAGTTAATTTGGGTAACTGTTACATTTCGTACTTTAGTTTTTAAAATCCATGTTTTGGTATTTCTTTTTACGATGTGGGTTTCTATTAAACATACTTTCAAGTAGTAAACAATTTATAACCCCGACAAATTTCGAGGGAGAAATTCATTTTAAGGGGGGTAGAATGTAACACCCCTAGATTTTATTAAAAATATTCTTTTAAATTCATTAATGTCTTGTGTTGTATGCTACACCATGATTACCTTGCACTATACGCAACTCCGTATTAGCTTGCAGTATACGCAACACTATTCTTGGATCGTGTTACATATAATTTTGATAATAGTTATTCTTCGCAACATTGAGTATATATATATATATATATTCAATGTATAAATGAAATATGGATGGATTCTATTATACAAAACAATGAATGATTTTTCCACAACACGCAACCCAGACTTGGATTGCATTACACGCAATCGCGACCTTCCTCGATAGCGTGTGTTGTAAGCAATACCAGGTGTTACTAAACAAAGATATATTATTATAATATTTTTATAACTAGCCATTATGAATAGTATTAACTATATTTTGAATTTTGTAACATTATTATTCATATTACACATATTCTAGAATATGTTATAAGAACAAAATTAATTTTTCGGGTAAAATAAGTATTTTTCAAAAAAATACACTGTTGCCGCCTTTTGATGGAGCACCCACATTAAATATAGTTTTTGAAATGTTTATATGTTCCATTTGAAAAAATAAAATTATTCTTTGGAATCAAGAAATAAAAATTTACTTTGGATAAATTTTTAATTTTATTCTCATAACTTTCATATTTTAATGAATAGTAAAAACACGCTATATTTTAATTAAAAACAACTTTTTTCATCATAATATCTTATGTGGATAAATTATAATATTGAATGGTTTTAAATTATAAATAGAATATATTTTTACCATTTAATATAATGTATGTCATTATCATTGATTTTACCTGGAATTCGTAGGTTAAATCAATTTAATCTTTTGCGATGTTTTAAAGAAAAACCCGTTTTCTTTCGACAATGGGATTAATTTTAATTTAATATCTGAAACTTTTGAGTATTGAATTTGGAAAATTGGATTTAATATTTGGAATCAGTGGGTCCATATTATTGTAATAAGCTACTTTTTATTTTTGGGCATTGTGAATAGTAAGTACGGTAAATTTTATTTACTATAGTTAAAGGTAAATCGGGTAATTAAGGGTAAATATAAGATTATAAAATTACCCTAACATTTGTAAAAATTGTATTTGATGACTAAAAGTCAACTCATATCACCTAAGGGTAAGATTAGATTCATTTAATGGACTTTTTTCCATGAAAATTATTTAATTATTATTAAAACCAAAGAAAGTGACAACATGTCACTCTCTAAAATACTATAAGTATAATAATATAAAGTTAGTGATAAACTTTATGAAACATAAAAAATTAATAGTATAAAGAAATCTAACAAAATTATCTACATCATGAGAATTTATTTATAATTTTTTGGGATTAAATAATTATCATTTTTTGTGAAACAATAGTGATGCATAAATTATTTATCTAGTGAAAAATCAAGAATATAGTTTTTAATAAACTAATAGTGACCATAAAAGGCACAAAACCCTGACCAAAACTTATTGGTCATATAAAGGTAAACTATAAGCATCCAATGGTCGAATATTAGACCATTTGGAGTCTTATAGAAGCAATTATGACACTTATATTATTTTATTTTAAATGATGCCAAAGTTGTCACCTTCATAATTTAATAAATATAAAAATTTAACTATTGTGATTTTAAGATGATAAATTCGAGTAAAAGTATTATTGTGAAATTTAATAGATTCATCTTCATTATAAGATTTTATTTTTAATTTTTATGAAACATAAAAGTATATTAAATAATTATACAAAAATGATGTAGTAATTATTTTATTAAGAGATAAACCAAATAAATGGTTTTAAAAATAATAAAATAAATATTATATGAACTATTTAATGTTCTCCACTAATTTTATAGATACATATGACCTTTTTTGAATCTATTAAAGCTTTTATTTCGAATATATATTCTGTATATATTTTATTTAAATTCAAATAAATGAATAGTGTCAAAATTGACACTATTGTTATTTTATAAAAATAACATATTATAAAATTGTTTAAAAATAACAGAAAAATTTAAAAATTACAAATTTAAATTTATATGGTCTATAATGTATTAATGTAAACAATTATGAAAAATTAAAAACAAATAAATAATTATTTTTTATAATTTAAAATTTAGAATTTTATTACCACAAATAAACCTAAATAAATTAAATAAGGATAAATCAAAATGATAAGGTTTAAAATCAGATCCAAACATGTCTAAATTTGATTTGTTGATGATATTACAACCCTAACACATCTAATATTCGAATATGAGTCATTTTCGGAGGTTTTTATGTCAGGTTAGATTTATTATAAATTAATATTTTTAAGAATTCCAAAGTTGCCCCTCTCCTCCCTTATAAAAGGGAACCTCCACCCTCACTTCCACGCACCACATTGAGACTTCTAGATTGGCCAACCCCTGAACAATTCTCTTATCCACTTCCCTAGAAACATCCTAGGGGTCTTGCTCTTTTTCAAAGACCAATTTTAGTGCCCTAATAGGTGGTCTCAAAGAGGCGCTTCAAAGAAGAGGTAATTTCTGTTACCTATTATTTCACCTTTATTTCTTCTTCCACTTCCTCTTCTTAGGTACTTTCATTATTAAGTAATAACATCAGTATCACTCATATACTGATATGTTATTATAAGTATGAAACAACCCTATTTCACCATCTATCCATCCTACGGAAAACAAAATCACCGCGCGTACGTACGTACGTAATATTGTCTCCACGCCGTGGTGTAATCTATTTTCCACCACCACCTTACTTGGATGGGTATAATGGTGTAAATAATAACTATATATTATTATTGTAAACTGATAATGATTCTGTAACAGTATACATACGCTCCAATAAAATTCCACGATCATGGGAACGATATCATCGCTCGTGCGTACCTACGGAATACCGTCTCCACGACGCGATTAGATTCATTCTCAATGATTAACAATTAATAAATGATTATAAAGTATATATAATAACTAATCATGAAATATATGACATAATAATGATACTGGATTTATATATATATATATATATATATGTATGTCAACCAATTAATTCCATTCAATTCAATGAGGAAACGAAAACAACGTTCATGCGTACGTACGGCCTACCGTCTCCATGAATGGTGTATTTCTTTCCATTTATTGATCTATTACATATATGTATATTCTGAATATATATTATATGTAAATCATGTTTTACATTCTGGATTTAAGTAATCATGATCTATGTAATCATATGAATAATTACAAGTCAAAACACGGACGAAAAATGAAACGATTTTACCCAAAATGCTTTTTAACATTGAATTTACAAAAGAACGGGTAATATAAAGCCATAAGTGAACCATATATGATATAATAACAATTAATATGATTATTTAATAAGTGAATAACATTATTTAAATCGTTATACAAGAGGTTCGGATATGTACGAAGCATATCGGACCTATGGTAAGGGATAATTTTGCAAGTCTCATTTTTATTCGTGATTGTATATTTGTAAGTATTTACTGGGGTTATTTCTATCATGCATGTACATGTTTTATAAAATTGTTTTAATGTATGTTTAAAGTCATTTTTACCCATTTTTGACTTTTACTACATTGTATGTAAGGAATCATTCTTTTTTTTATGTTACGAGGTACTTTTTGACTTTTCTGGAAAAAGAATGAAAAGAATGTTTTTTAACTTATACGACACGAATGAATTTTTATGGTTTCATAAAGCCTTATTTTCATGTAGATTAATTCAAAATATTTCATGTCTATTTTCAAAAACAAACCTTTTCTTCTAAAATTGCATGACATTTTGTGAACAGAAAATGATTTTGAAAGAAAAAAGGATATTTTCTTCAAGAATTCATTTCAAGTGTTTTATCAAAACCATTTTCCATCTAAGATGAAATTATTTCATATGTGTATGTTTCAAGTATAATGTCTCTATGATTTACATGGTTTCAATTTTTTTATGATGAAATATCCATTTGTTTTATATGGATTATGTGATGATTTGATGATGTTTATGAAACCCATTTTATTCTTTGGGTTATGATGAATGTTTTATGTTTATTTTGTGGCACAAGTAAGAATTATTTCACTATGAGATGGGTGGGACCTATATCTCCCTCCAATTAATTGGGTAAAGATTTATATCTCATGAGATAGACATGGCTGGAATGGCAGGTTAAACTGGTTCAGTAAAACAGGACTGAAATGAGGAGTGAACTCAATTCAGAAAGGGACTTTTTCCACTTAGATGGTCTTGGAAGCAATGCCTTGGACACTATGGAAATCCTTACATGTGCTTAAAGGATGCCAAAATTACATGTTTTATTCCCATGCTATTTTTTAATTCTTAATGTTTCTTTATGATCTATGACTTACGTACTTCCATGTTTTATGTCATTTCTCAAGCTTTTGATGCTTAAACATTATGTTCATGTTTTTAAGTTCAAATGTATATGGTATGTTTTATTTCATCCATGCATACCCTTACTAAGCATTTGAGCTCACACTTTTTATTTTTTCTTTTCCCAAGATATAAAGAAAGGTTTTAGGTAAGAAAAAAAGGGAATGATCAATATGGGAGATGTTGAAGATCTTTCACCTCGATTAGAAGATAACGTTCCATGTTTCCAAAGACACTAAACTATTACAGTCCTTGTGTGTCTGTTTTTTGTTATGTATTAAGTATTTCCCTAAATTAATGTAATGTCCATGTACGTCAAGCTTTGGGTCTCTACAACTACAACTTCAAATCATATGAAATCTAAAACTCCAGAAAGAATTACTAGATCCAAATCAAATAATGTTGTTATCAAATCCGAATATAGTGGGAATGAATCCTCAGAAAATGGTTTAGAAAATCATTCTCAAATGATGAACATGGTATATTGATAGAGGATCTTTCAATACAAATATAAGAATAAAGAAATAAAAGAAAAGAAAGATTCAAAAGTCACTTGTTATGAATGCAAGAAAGCTGGACACATAAGACCTAATTGTATTATGCTTAAGAGAAAGGAAATAAAGGAAAGGCATTCAGAGAGGAATAGAAAGAAGTATTACAAGGATAAAGCTAATAAATTCTTGAAAGCTAATGAATCCTAGAGTTCCAGTGGTGGAGACACTTCTGATGAATCTTCAGATTATGAATCTTTTGTATAGAAGAATCATGGTCTAATAGCCAGACTACCTATTAACAATCATTGTTTATTGGCTAAGGTACACAATGATGAATCATTGACAAATGTTTCATTAAAATAAAATTATATTAATGATAAATATTGCAACTCTTCTGATGATGAATCTTCTTTCTGATTGAGATAATACATTACCTTCCTATGAAAAAGTTTCTAGGTTTTACAAACTTCTTGAGACTGAGAATTCAAAACTCATAAGAAAACTTGATAAGGAAAATTATAGGTATACTATTCATACTAAGGATATATCATATCATTATAAGGTCATTATAAGAAAAATTTCAATATTGAACGTTTTTCCAAAAATCTTGTGGAAGAATGTTCTGAGAATAATAAAATTTCTAAATATCTGGAAAAATAAATTTCTAAGAAAAATGTTTTCGAGCATAGCTCTAGTTCAAAATCAAATGTTTTTGAAGAAAAGAACTTGGTTATAAAACTCAAATATATAATATTTTCCATAAGTATGTGTTTTTCAAACATTACCTTATGTAAAGAAAATTTTGAAAAAATCTATTCTCAAATCCCACCTCTATGGAATAGTTCTTATTTTAGTTATACTAGTTCTAAACCAATTATTAGTAATGATTACTTGGTTCCTCAATTTGATCCTTTCTATACTATGTGTTAGTGTGGGGGACATTGGGCGATGAATTTCTCTCTAATCAAAACCTAGACCTTATAATTTCATAAAGCCAATTTTTTTAAGAAGATGTGGGTGCCTAAATTTTTTCTTTCTGATATTTCTAGATCCAAGAAAGCTTTGATTCCAAAATACTAACTCTTTTGTTTTTAGGAATGTAGATAAAGTACCAATAGTAATATGTGGAACATGTATAGTGGATGTTCCCAGCATATGACTGGTAAAAAAATCTACTTTGAAAAGATTATTAAGATGAAAGGTGGAAAAGTAACATTCAAAGATAATGAAAAAGGAGATATCATTATTCAATTTATCGAAACGTAAGATCAACAAGATGATATTTTTACAAAATCTTTACCATCTGATAGATTTGAATATATTGAAAATATGTTAGGAATGAGAACTGTAAATTAATCCTCCTCATTAACATCCTTTTAAACCAATCTCCATAATGTAATAAACCACTTTTCATAGGGGGAGTACATTTTATTTTATGTTTTCAAAATATTCGTATTGATATTTTTTGTAATCATTTTAGTTTTTAAAATATTTTATAATGATGTTTTTCATATTTTTCATAATGAAGTTTTTCATATTTTTCCTAATGAAGTTTTTAATATTTTTCATAATGACATTTTTCATATTTTTGTTAATGAAGGTTTTCATATTTTTCATCATGATTTTTTTCATATTTTTCATAATGAAATTTTTCATAGTTGAAATTTTGGGAATGATATTTTTCGTACTTCAAATTTTCATAATGAATTTTTCGTATATGAAATTTTTGTAATGATGTTTTTTGTAATTGAAATTTTTGTAATGTTTTTTTTTCATACATGATATTTTCATAATGATGATTTTCGTAATAAAAAATTTCATAATGAAGATCTTTGTGCTCAATTATTTTTCATAGTCTAGTTTTTTTTTGGAATTTAAAGACTTTCAAAAAGAATTTTCTTCAATATGAATAATTCTCCTGACAATCCGAAAGGTACGTTTATTTCTTGAGTTTTCGTAATAACGTTTTACTTGCTATTAGTTTCTTTTGTTCTTTAAAATTTATCGGATTCTAGTTTCCATAAATCCAAAGGTTTTCATTTAAAAAACCTCAAAAGTTTATATACTACCAAAGTTCCCATGCTGCTATATTTTTAACTGTCAGATCTAATTTGATTAATTATCAGCCATTAGATTGAGATGGGATGTTCAACCATCACATCAACACTTATAAAAGAGGACCCCGATGGTTTTCCAACATCTATTCTCAAATCTTTTGCGTGTAGAAGCTCTGCACCACCTCAAAAGCCTGTTCTGGATTTGCAATGTTTTCTCATGTCAGAATGTCTGCTAAAATTATTTCTCAAGATATGTCTTTTGTCAAGCCGATTTTGGAGTGGAAAATATATAGGGATAGGTTGGTGCATCCTAATTTTTTCAACATGTATGACTCTATTATCTCCAATAATATCAATATTAATGGATGGGAGAGTGTATCCATTTCAAAGATAGGAGCTGAGGAAGTTGTGTATCCAGATATACTCATAGAATTTTATGAATTAGTTTGTTTTTTCAAGGAAGATGGCAGATAATATTTTTCCATCAAGAGTTGTAGAAAAAAATATGAACATTCATACACTAAGGCTTCATGCTTGATATGGTTATCTTATGAAAGAGAGGCAGAATTTTGTTCCTCCATCTGCCAGATGTTAGAGAGAGTTCAATAAAAGTGAAGGCTATGCAAATTCTTGGACATACAGATGTCCAGACCGCAAAGATTGACCACTTGTCTACAAAGAACTGGATCCTATAATTATGTGTTCAGGGTTTTATCATTACGAGGAAGGGTGAAAAGGATACTCTTAAGAAAAGTTATATGTATATATTATATTTTATTGTAAATCTAATGAAAATCAATGCGATGAAGCATATTCTCATCACAATAGAGAATATCATGAATGGGAATCTGAGAGCATAGATAATCATGTATCCTGCCCTACTCTTCAAGTTGATAGCTTGGTGTCTTGAATCATTCAAGATTCCTTGCAGTTCTAAACTGATTAATTGAAAAGTGTTGTTAGAAATAGATGACACTTCGAAAAGAATGAATGTTGGATTTTCTATAGATTCATGAGAGTTTTATGATCTGCCAGTGAAACAGGTAGAAGCCATTCCAAAAAATGTAGAAGTGGCTGAACTGTCAAAGAGAGATGCAAAGAAGAAGAAACATAAGGAAGTGGAAGAAACAAAAAAACCACTATGTCCAAAGAAACCAATTCCACACATCCAATAAAAAAAACAGAAAGCCTATCCAGATAAGGTAGTAGCCATATAGAGGGAGGATAAGAAGAACCAGAAAGAAAGGGAGCCACTGTTTGGTGTAGACCATGCAAAGGCCAAAACATTAAAACAGAAAGCTTCTGAAGAGATTGAGAAGCAAGCCAAATAGAAGAGGCTTAAGAAGAAGATGTCAGAGGTAGAGATTGTGCAATCTCTTTTGAAGGCTAATGATGTAGCATGCAAGAACCTTCCCGTACTAAAATCCTTCTTAGTTGAACCATTACCTGAGACATTGGGGAAAAAGTTTATGACTCCAGAAAAAGTTGAAGAGAAGGTTTCTGAACAGATAGAAGTCATAGAAGAAGTGAAATAAAAAGAAGAATGTAGTATCCACAGTAATGATCTTATTTATAAAGTTGAAAATTATCATGAGAAGGAACGTGCTTCCAATAAATTGTCAATCCATACTTCTCATGCCGGATCTTTGAAACTTGCTACCCCTGGAATTGATGAAAAGGATAAAGAGGATGTAAACCAATTGTCTAAGGAATAAAGCTATAATCATGTATTCATTCATCCCGAGGACATTAAGGTAGGAGCTGAAAAAAATTGATGAAGATAAGATAGTTCAATTGTATGGAAGTGAGCATGAGTCTCCAGATGAAGAATTTGTTCCAAGAATCAGTAAGGGAAATCAAGTGGTTGTTGATACCCCAAAGAAAGAAATTTTGATGAAGAAAGAATCTTTTCGAACTTCTAAAAGGTAGAAGGTGGAGCTAGAAGAAAAACCATCACCATGAAAATTTTCAGATTCAGAGTCATCAACTCTATGACATGATTTTTTCATTCAGTCCCTAAAGGTGCTAGTGGACACAATTTCGATATTTACAACAATTGACTATATGTCAGATGCTTCAACATAACATGAATCATAAATTGGATTCTGTATCCATGGTGATGGATAGGTTTGTAAATATTGGGGATGATCACAAGAACATCCTTAGAACTATGATGCCCACAAAAAAATCTTCAAAGAAGGTGACCAGCTAATCGAGGAAGGTCGTTGAATATTCGAGAGAGATTGATCAATATCAATATGATGTCATGGAATCTTTTGATACTGAGGACACCAAAATCAATGATCTCACAGATAGATTTAAGGAAATGATAAATCTTGTACAGAATACTCGTATTTAGGATATCAATGATCTAAATGGGAAGTTGAAATATGTTTTCTAAAGTTGGAAAACCGAAAGGGATCTCCGGATCGAGATTGAAGAAAAGCTAGTGAAGCAAGATGACTCACTAAAGGCTCAGGTAGTGGCTCTGAAGGCTCAAGATGATAGGATCAAATCCTTAGAGAAGCAAGCAGAGGAGGATCACAAAGAGATAAAGAAGCTAAAAACCATCATGAAGAAGTTGATACCAAAGAAAAAAGAAGCAAAATAGATTCAAATCTGATCTTTTTTTGTATCTATTTTTCCTTGTACAAATTCATCCAATCTTAATGAAAATTTGATTGCCTATATTTTTGGATGTTTGTACTAATATTTCAGGGACCATATTTTTATTCATTCCCTTGAACTCTTTTTCATAATCTCAAGGGGGAGAAAGAAATGAATTCTTAAACATAAGTAGAAATATTCCTATTAAGGGGTAGTTTATCAAAGGGGGAGTCTGAATTAATAATATTACCACATCCAAATGAAAAATATGATTCTAGAAATGTAAAATAATATCCACATAGTTACAAAGCCTATGGGATAGTAGTCGTATTCACCATTTTTCTCATATAAAAGAATATAAGTTTTATTTTCAAGGTCTATAAATTTTTTTGCTATGTACTTTTATTCTTTTTTGAAAGGATGTTTGTGCATTCCAAAAAGGGGGAGATTTTTGAGTCAATAAGGTTGTCCTTATTACTTTTTAATGCCTTCATACTTGGGACAAATTTTTTAGTTAATAATGTTTCCTTATGACTTTACAATTAATTGTTTTTCTGAAAATCAAAAACAACTTGTCTCAAGAAAAACAATTTTTACCCTATGTTTTACTTCTATATGGAAAAATTTCCTTCCCCAAGTAAATTTATCCTTATCATGTTATCATTGTTCATATAATAATTTTCTTATATATAAAATTCGGTTTGAAAACAAAACCTCAGAATCCAATAAATATCTAGATATGAGACATTCTTCTTTAGGATCAAAATTCTCAGAATTCTGGTTACAAACTCTTCTGAGCTCTGACTCGAAATTCTAATTATGAATTCTGGATACGAATACTTTTGAGTTCTAAATCCTAATTCTGATATTGAATTCTGGATACAAAATCTTTGGAGTTCATACTCTGATTTCTGATTACACATTCTAGATACTAACTCTCCTATGTTCTGACTCCGAAATCTGATTATGAATTTTGGATAAGAACTTCTCTGAGTTCTGACTCCAAATTCTGAATAAGAATTCTGTTTACAAACTTCTCTGATTTCTGACTTTGAGTTCTCTGAATACAGACTCCAAAATATTCTGAGTTCTGATGATGAATTCTAATGAAATAAGACTCCAAACATTGTATGTTCTGTTTCTGAATTATTGTGAAAGTAGATTATGAATTTCCTCAATATCCAGACTCCTGAATTCTTTAGAGTTCAATTTCTGAATTCCTAGAAAACAGAATCCGAATATCGTTGTATTATTGACTCCAAATTCAATTTTTATTAGACTCTGATCTTTCATTTTCTTACACTCTGAATATTAGATTTAATTTATGCTTATAATTGTTTTGTTATAAAAAGATGTCATGATTTTAGTTACTCTCTAACCGTTGTTTGAGTGACACGTATAAAGGTCCCTCTACAATTCAAGGAAAAATATGACCATTGGAGGAGGGAGCCGACTGTTGAAGCAGTGCCTATAAATAATAGCTCGTTTGAAAGAAATCAGATCTTTTGAGATAATAAACATTGAAAAATGTGTTTACATGTTGTTAAAGAGATTTGTAGAGAGAGGGGATCTTATAAACTCTCAGGCTTAGTGTAGAAAGTTTGAACGGATTGTTCAAACATTTCTTCGTTCATATTTGTATAGTGAAGCGGTTTGATTTCCTTGAAATCAGAGACTTCAGATTGTGAAGTCAGAGATGTTCATTTCATTAATAATCGAGGGCTTGCGTTGATAGAAAGATAGATATCAATATTCGTCTTGAGGGCTTACTTGGTTTTGGTTAAGACAGACTTTCATGAAAGTATAAATCAAAGGACCTTTTATCCAGGGTTGTTGGATACTATTATTTTTGGGTTAAAAGTGTTACTACTAGTTACATGTAGTATTTTTTTTGTTTTTCTATGTACTATTAGTTGTTTAGTAATGTATAATCTTCTGATACTTCCTTAGACTTGTACTCTAATTATATAGGATTCTATACGCTTTCAGGTAGAAACTTAGTTGATGTAAACATTTATCAAGTTTCATTTCTGGAATCACATTTCTGGAATCAAGAAAGTTATTAGATCATAGAGGTGTTGTGAATTTTGGTTGTGCAGAAATTTCATTTTGGATTTTTAAAGTAATATTCACCACCCTCTTGTATTTGAGCATCTCATTTTTACATATTCGATCCAAAAGGCATATCCCCCTATATCTTATATACATGTAGAGTAATTTATAACCCACATTATAAAGGTAAAGAAACCTATATATATAAATTGGTAGTCCCCCATCTTCATATTTGGTTGGTGAGTTCATCTACCATTATAGTACGAGTTCCCTCAGTTTCAACATGTTCTGTAATGATGTGGGAATACCATTCAAATTGTTTTTTGGTTTGGCATAGTATTTGGAATTAGTGTTGAGAGCATTAAATACAATTGTAGACTCATAATTTATAGATGGATATGGAGGCTACTATTCCTATCTGTTTGATTACAGTTCTCATTATGATGATATTTTTCTCATTTTTTCATTTCCTTATTATCTATTTAGTTGGATTGAATATATTATTGTTATTGATCCCATTATATTTTTGGGGGTGTACAACTCATTTATTATATACCCCCAATAATTTTTATAATCCATCCATGTCATATCTTACATTGATTAATGTAAACTTTTTTGAGACTTTGGTGGACCAAGGGTGAGTGGATCCAAATATTACCATGTAAATAAAACCACATAAAATGATTAGTTTCCAGGTTTTTTACATGATCTCTCATTTATCCATGATATGATTATTTTCATGTTGGATTACTTTCCGTTTTTGTGTGGGTATTTTTCAAATTTTTCTATAGATTCTTCTCTATCATTTTGTGTTTCCCTAGAGTTTGTTAAATGTATTTTCCTAAAATCTTATGCCAGTGGGTTTTATTATTTTTTTGACACTATTTTATAGATATATGTGAATGTGTACCATTAATATTGGATAGGGCCTATCAACATGTGATATATGTTACATGGGACAAGTCTCCAGCCCAAGTCCCATTGGGGAGATATTGGGGTGACACTGTCAAATTATTTTCAAGGAAGGAAATGTTATGAAGAGGTGGGTAATGACATATTAATAGAAATATAGTGAGTGGTATCATTCTGGAATATCCTCAGTGAATCATAAAAAATTATTTTTTATTTAAATTGATTATAAAATTTTAATTTGATTAAAAAAATACATTATAATATATAAATAAACATACATTACATTTTAAATAAATTTTCATTAAAACTATATAAGTTATTAAATTATGATATTATAAATTAATTTAAAAAAAAATAAAAATATAAAATTTAATATTCAAAAAATCTAAATCGGATGCTTTTAAAATTATATCATGTATAAAATTATAAATAATTTTTTTGACACATTGATAAGTAATTTTAAATACAATAGAAGATGACATGTAACATAAGAATAACAATGTTATTCATTTCACATATATCTAAATAGAACCCAAGTAGATAGAAAAGTCCCTATGAAATCATATTATTATATAAAATTAATCCATAAGTCAATATATTGAATATGGATATAGAGGGTAATTTTTCATAACCAAAATGATGAGATAAGTTTAGATCTACATAAATGTTATCCCTTTCATGATTTATGAACTGAATTGATTTTAAATTGATTGAATGTATGTAAAATACATTAAAAACATTGGGGAAAAAGTAATTGTTTTTTATTATAATTAACATATAATTTCTAAAAATAGTAATTTTGACATAAACAATTTTTTATATGATGTGGCATTGGAAGAAAAAGGTATACCTATGTCTTCCACTTGTGTGCACATGATCTAACTCTATTTATTAAAACATTATAATTATTATTCTTATTTATAATAACCTTATTGATATTTATAATTTAAAGTAACATTAAATAATAATTCCTTATTTATCACGTAATAATTATTTATTATTAATAATATTATTCAGTTGTTAATTATTCAATTTTCCAGGCATGATTTAGTATGGGGGTTTCAATACATATTCAACTATAATGGTTTTATTTTCTATATAATGTTATTGATGATGTAATATATGTTGTAAATATTTTTATAGAGTCCCATTTTTAATTCATGATATTTTTGGAAGGAGTTCATGATGTATTATAAAAAAATATTCTTCTTTAGTGATTAATGAATTTAAAAGGAAATAAATTAACTATGGAATGAAGATTAGAATGATTACATAAAAAATTTAATAATATGAATTAAAATTTATCATTATTATATAATATTAATAGGGTTTATGTTTTCATAGTCACTCGTTGAGTCACCATTATAATTGAAGTGTCCCAAGCAAGATTCCTAAAAATTGTTCCTTGAGAAAATGGGTGCAAGACCTCAAGAACACCTCCTTGAATGCCAAAGGCTACCGACTAGAAATGAAGGATAACAGTTTGTTTGGGGGGGAGACTAGTCCCACTTTTTTAGAGTTAAAAAATTAGTAGATAATAAAAATATGTACCAGAGTCACAAATAAGAATCATTTAGAAGCCGAATAATAATAGTATGAAATGAATGTAGAATACGAATAACTAGATGCTGAACAAAAAAAGATACAATAAAATTACAATGATGTTATAAATGTAGATATACAAAATTGAACACACAGAGGGTAATGGATAAAACTATATACAACATTCTAAAAATATATATAATTTCCCAAAATTTTATATGAATAGAGTCAAAAGCGTATCATCTGTTCTTTTCTCCCAAAATCAATCCTAGTAATGCAAGTCGATCTAGAATTTAATGATGGATTCTGAATATTACCCAAAAATTCAACCATAAAGTATATTATGGTACCAATGGTTCATGATTAGGGTGTTAGATAAAATCTATTCAGGCTGGATCCCAAGGCGTCTAGGCCATTCTACTTCTTATAATATGAATTAATCAGTTTCAAATAGTAATTTAATGTAAATAAATAAATAAATAAATGCTTTATCCTATTATCTACATAGACACCCATCAAATTTACCAGCTTTATTGAAAACTGGTTAGTTTTAACCATGCTATCCTATTATGGTAAAGTGATATGTTTAATATATGAGAAGTTAGACTATTCCGAAGCACATTATTGGTCTTGGAGTACACATCCACATGTTTCTAAAACCCATGGATCAGTTCTCATTATTAAATCATTCATTAATCTTTTATTTAATTTAACTTGGAATACACTTTATATATTATAGAGAGACCCCCTGATCCTATAAATGAAAAATTGGGGAGACTTCCCAAGATTCACTCCAGGGTTTTGGTTTGTTACCAATTCCATGGAACAATTTCAAGGTGACCCAATGATGATGTCCCACATTTAACTCCATGAATTGGTTCAAAATTTCACTCTCTAATATCTATGTCCATACTAGGAATCAATGTTAGGGGACTAAGTGTCTCTCAAATCATTGAATAACGATCTTTCCATCGAGCCCATATAAGGGGTATCCTATAGAGTATATCTTTCATTCATCTTTAGGAACGAATAGATAATGCTCAGTGGGGCCATAATAGGCATAACTGTTTTCACTGTGATGTGATTAATAACCAGTAAAAATTCTAACTAGAAGGGGTGACATTCCATTGAATGGGATTTTAAATTACAACCCCTTGTTTCACAATTGACATTAATTTGAATTCATTAAACAAAGGCATTTATAACATGAATCCAATTTATGGTTATTCCATTTATTTCAGTATTAATCTCAGGATAGGTTTATCATGATCGAGGAAAACAATTGGAAAACCATGTATATCAAAAGGAATAATGTCACAACCCGTCCCATGAGGCCTTTTCCATGACTACCCCAAGACCTCCTTCCATTAGCTAGGGGATGGGGACTAGAACCGGAAAACCATATCCCCAAAATTGGGAAGGCATTGCCTTATAACCTGAAAACCCACAAAATACAATCACACTATAAGATACAATAACTAATTAAACTATATTTTCAATAGGGTGAATACTAAAGAGGCCAAAATACAAGCCCAACAAGAACATAGAAGAAAAAAATGAAAATAACTCCTGTGAATACCCTACAAGTATCCTACCTGAAGGGTAGGTATAGCTCTCAAATGGACATCTCTATAGTTTGTCTCATCTGATGGTCCACATCGGAGCTGCCTCCAGTCCTAGTACCCTCAGCCTCTATTAATGTTGTCTACTGTCTGCATAAGACAAACCAAGGTGCGGGCATAGCCCATGTAGGAGAGAGTATAACAATACTGAGTAGGGACCTCGAGACCCCTGAAGGTCCCTCAAAATCAACAATAGATAATCCCCATAGTATGACCACAATTACAATACATGAAGCAATAATAAACCATACTTAGGTATATGCCCATAATTATTCATAGGATATTAAGTAACCCGACTCATTCAAGAGGAACAAATTGCCCAACTCTTTTGAAAAAATAACAACTATTCCATGATGGAATGAATTCCACATAGGTATCACCACAAAGAAGAATACCACAAAGGTAAAGACTCATTTCACAATAGGTAAGACTTATGTAATCAAGTATAGATGATATGCTATATTGCTAGATCAACATACTTTGTTGAAAAGAACTGTTGTTGACCCACACAAGATCAAAGATGACCCACACCTGATCTAAAGATGATCCACATAGGATCTGAAGATGTCCCACACATGATTCATACATACTGACACACATAGGATATGAAGATGACATAAACTTGATCTGAATATTTTTCAAGTATAGCCAGCCACAGGGTTCCCGCACTAAGCACGCTTGATTTCGGGAGGATCCTCTCCTCAAGCCCTCAGTTGATACTTCAACAACCATGAAGTTCCACGATGAAGAATCATGAAGTTACTTTACAACATAAGGGACCCAATGTGATAAATGACGTGTCAATCAGACGCTCAGTCTGTATGTTTTTAGCATTTCTGTTCCAAGGGCCCAGTTGGATTCATGTTTGATCCAACCCTGCCATACCCCAACATTATCCAAAACTCATGTGGAGTACACCTAAATGACCATATTGATCAAGGGATTATGGCACCATAGATGGTTTGTCAAATGTATGTCTGGTTCTCGAGTTATGGCCAAAAGGCGTATCGTGGTCCATATGTGCCTGGGTCCTATCTGACCAGGTCGAATAGAATCAGCATAGATGGGAGGGACCATGGTGCGCCCGAACCGCTGGGCCATGGTCTGGCCCGACCATCAATGGGGGAAGCTCAGCCTGCTGGTCATGGTCCGTTGGTGCGACCAACCTTGCATTCCACTGGGTGGCCCGTGGTGCGGCCCTAGGTAGGGGTAGCCCGTCATGGAGGGGCCCTCTCTAGCCCTCTCCCAGGGGAGGCAAGACCCAGGATTCCCGAATGGCCAGAGGGATGTTCAGTTCTAAGAACCCTAGCGGCACCATGTTCCACCGCCAACTAGAATGTTGGACCCACCGAAGTTGGTCATGCTTGGGGGGGCGCGGCTGGATGGGGTTCCAGCTGGCTCCCCTTCCACTGGTGCCAGCGTACACTGTTGTAGCCTCTATGGCTGATCGTGAGTCATCCACCCTCCAGGATCATCGTTGTAGCATGGAATCTATGTCCTCCAACATCGGTGGTGCAACATGTCTTGTCCTGGCATCCACATGGCCGGCCGTCGTGCCGGACACCACCCGCCTCCGCTACAGCTGGCGGTCTGCATCCAGTGTCGGTAGTGTGGTTTCATCGGTGTGTCGACCACTGCCTGTACCCTTCCAGCGTTGGTCACTGGCGGACTTCCGTAGGTCATGGAGTGAGCTCAAGAGGCCCGTTATTCAATCCTAAAGAATCATTGTGTGTCCCAAGATATCGCCTTTGCATCTATCCCATTAAGGTCATATTCTTCCCAACCTAAGGTTTCACCTACGAAGAACACATCAAACAACAGATTAATGGAGTGATCGGGCTGTGATTTTTTGGTATGCACCCTCCATGTTAGACCGATAGCTTAAGGCTCAGGAAGATTGAATCAACATAAATGAACAAAAAATATTCAACAAAAAACCCTACCTCAATTGTTTGTTTGAGATGGAGTGAGGAAGAAGATGAAGACGATGAAGGAGATGCCATCATTCATCACACCCTCAATACACTTCTGATACATGCTCCAACATTGGTTCAACATTCTTGATTCATAGATTTATTCTTCATTGGAGGAGGTTCTTCATTGGATTTTGTTCCTCCACCAACAATTCTCCAGCAAAAGTGTTTTCCAACAATTCTCAATTCCATGGGAGGTTAGGATCCAATCCCCCAAAATAAGATTTAGACTTTATTAATTTTTCAATTAATTATGGCTAAATAATTTCGAGGGGGGGGGGGTTCCAAGAGTTACAGCACATTAAAAGAGTGCTTTCAAGGTCAGGTGATCCCCACCCCCATATTCAAAAAGTGAGGGAGAGATTTAATATAAAAATAAAAATATTATTTTATTTTTATTTGTATGAAAAAATAGATATTACCATCCTCCACCCTCGACTAACTATGGTCGAGGTGAAGGCCTATGTATGTGAATATTGGTGATCCGAGTTCTACGGTGTCCTCATATTTCAGTTCCGAGCACCGGTTCAAAAGTTACATATTATTTCCAGCACATTTACTAAATGTACCTTATTAAAATTTCAGAACTAGATTCTGGGCACTCCGGGCCTAGAAATCTTGTGAAGTCAATTTTCACAGACTCATAATCCTTCCATATTATTTAAGAAAATTGCATGGTAAATTTTGGGTCATTACATTCTCCCCACCTCAGGGATTCACATCCCCAAAAGCCATAACACAAACAAGGTAAACATGTTGGGGGTACTAAGCATGAATCTAACCTCCTGCTCTTATGTTCCCTCTTAGAGGTTTCCATGATGCCAATGTATGCACACTAGAGGTATCGATCACCCACGAAGGATTCCCTCTTTTAAATCCTCAATCTCTATTGGAAACTTTGAAAATGTCTCCCCATCCTCGATGTCTAGCTCGCCCCAATCATTGATGAAAAATGGATCATGCATGTTCCTCCTCAGTTGGGATACATGGAAAATGTCATCCACAAAGTGAAACTAATCGGGAAGGTCTAGGATGTATGCCACCTCACCAACACTACAGAGGACCTGAAAGGGTCCTATTAACCTTGGAGATAACTTGACTCCCCATCCAAATATCCCCAAACCTCATCAAGGTGAGACCCATAGAAAGACATGGTCACGATCATCAAAATCCAAAAGTCTTTATCTCCTATCAGATTAAGACTTATCCCTGCTCAATGTAGTCTGCATATGCTCCTGAATTATATGATCCTTCTCCATGATATCCCGTACCATCTATGTTCCTAGGAGTGATGACTCCCCTTGTCCAGTCCATCATAGAGGTGATCTACATGGTCTACCATAAAATGCCTCAAATGGTTCCATACAGATGGTGGAGTGATAAATTTCGTTTTACATGAACTCTGCTAAGGGAAATTTCTCCTCCCTGTTGGTGATAAAATCAAAGATGCAAGCATGAAACATATCCTTGAGGGTCTGAATGGTCTCATCTATCTAACCAACCATCTGAGGATGAAAGGCAGTGCTCAATCAAAGCTGAGACATGAACACCTCATGCAACCCCATTTTTAGCAAGTGAGTAAAACATCTGTCATTATCAAGGACAACCATCTAGGGAACTCCCAAAATCCATATAATCTCTTGTACGTAGAGTTGTATCGATCTCTCTACTAATCTCTACATTCTGATATGTATGAAGTGGGATGACATGGTGAGTTGGTCAACAATCACCTAGATCGAATCATGTCCCTTGGATGTGAGTGGATGTCCAGTCATGAATTCCATGAAAATTCTATCCCAATTTCACTCTAGCACATCATGTGGATGAGTTAAATCTGCTAGAATCTATTTCTCTTCCATCACATGCTGGCATGTGGGGCACCATGAGATAAAATCTACAACTTCTTTCTTCATTCTTGACCTCTGGTGATGACGTCAGAGGTCCTGGTACATCTACGCCACTCTTAGATATACCACAAGAGGGAACATATGGAACTACACCAACACTTCCTCTTGTAGCTCCATCAGTGTCGTAGTACGTCCTATGAAGAGGATGACATGCTCCCCACCTTCATAAAATTTATCAGGTTCATGTCCTATGGATATCTGAAAATGTCGAGCCTCACAGTCAGTGTCCCATAGATGCACCTCCCCAACTCACTGAAGGAGAGGGGGAGTGACTATCAGAGGCAGAAGATAAGCTACTCCATCTCGATCTAAATAGTATATCCTCAAAAAGGCCAGATGCTTTTTCGCCTCACTTGGAAACACTATACCATATCTCTTGTTGAGTGCTTCTTCGACTATGTTCCCCTTCCCAGAAGTATATACTTTCTCGAATTCACAGTCATGGAGGATGTCAAGCCAATAATGTTGTCTTAGGTTCAGGTCCATCGAAGATAAGATATTACTAAAACTCTTGTGATCTAATTAGACTGTAAAACATTCTCCAATCAACTAATGTCACCACATATTCACGGTGAAAACCACTACTGCTAACTCCATGTCATGGGTAGCGTAGTTCTGCTCGTGTTGACTCAACTGTCAAGAACCATATGCGATCAATGCCCACTCTAATCTCCGGACACATCTGAGCTCTATCCCTGATGCATCACAATAGTCTATCTACCCAACACCCTCCTCCAATAGCCTCATAATGGGGGAACTCGTCAGTATCGGCCTCAGCTACTGGAAACTCTGATGGCATCTTTCAGACCATAGGATGGGTTTCCCCTTATTCGTCAATGCTAATATGGTTTCCAAAACTCTGGAAAAGTCAGGCCCAAACCTCTTGTAGTATATGGCCATACCCAAGAATCTCTGCACCTCCGTCACACTTCCTAGGTGGATACCAAGCAAGCACATCTTCAATCTTCGCTAGATCCACTGCAACTCTACCTTCCGAGATGACGTGTCCCGGGAAGTGAACCTCTAATATCTAGAACTATAAATTTGAGAGATCACCATAATGATGGTACTATCATAGTGTGTCCATGACTCTCTACAGATGATATTCATGCTCCACCATTGTATCTGAGTATACCAAGATGTCATTGATGAAGACTACCACAAAGCAATCGAGGTATGGCTAGAAGATCTTGTTCATTAGTTCCATGATAATTTATAGGGTGTTGGACACACCTAATGGCATAACTAAGAACTCATAATGGCCGTATCGACATCTTATGGCCATCTTCTGCACATCCTATTCTCCTACCATGAGCTTGTGATAGACTGATCTGAGGTCTATCTTTGAAAACCTCCATTCTCCCATCAACTGATCAAAGAAATTTTTAATCCTCGAATGTGGGTACTTGTTCTTCATGATCTCTTGGTTCAGGCACCTATAGTCCATAAAGAGTTGGAAACTCTCATCCGCCTTCTTGGCGAACAAAATCGTGGGTTTCTAAGGAGAAACACTAGGCCTAATGAACCCTTACCTCTGCAAATCCTCCTACTATACTCTTACATCTCTAATCTCCATATGAGCCATCCGATATACTGGTGTTGATATTGGTGATGTCCCTAGGGTATAGTAAGATATAAAATTCTACCTCTTTGTGTGGAGGTAGTCTATGAACATCATCAGGAAAAAACATTGGCATATTTTTCCACCACTAAAGGATAGCTCGGACTCTCAACATCAACTTCTCTGAGGGTGAGACTAGCTAACTGATGATTAATCGGCTACACCCTCCTCTGGGTAAGTCTATCCTATGCTGGAAATGTTTCATTCTCATAAATGAAGGAAAACCACACCTATCTATGTAGACACACCGCACCTTGCACCTAATACATTCAATTTGAGCATGGACTGTGGATCATCAGTCAATACCCAAGATAACATCGTAAGGCCTCGATGCCACTACTTGGATATCCCAACAAAAACTCTCACCTCCAAGTGTAAGCTTACACTATCGACACCAATGTCTAATCCTGGAATCTTCCCCTGTAGGAGTCATAAGCTATAAGGATCAAGACAACGCCTCTACCAGAATCTATGAGCTACGAATTATGTTCATAGAAATAGAAGAGAGACTGGAATATGTGTTTATAAGTTCTGCAGCTGGGGTGGAGTAGATACAGATTGTACCACTAATCCTCTATGAAGAATGGTGGTCATAGGCCTCATCTGCCTCGAGCTGATCTTTTCCATTTCCACCTACTCCCTGTGGTTGGGGTGGACCACCTGGAGGTGGCAGCTGTAGAACCTCAAATCACTACCCATTGCATGATGCACGACATTCTCATCTACCATGTCCGCCTGTTGCTAGTGGACCTCCTCATTCGAATCTTCACCTCTACCCAAGCGGACCTTCGACCATCTGCAGTTCATCCATTCGTCGAGTCGGGTAGTTGCGAGCCATGTGACCATACCCACCACATGAGTAACACTTCTTATTCCTCGCATCTCCCAATCTATCTCAGGATCCCCAGACAACCAACCATGTATCCTCTGGTCATCCATAGGTATGTATGGTTCTTGTGGACCATTATGTCAAATATCTGCTACCAGCTGTAGATGACTACGCTACGTGATATCTGGTGTTAGGTCTCACTGCCAGTGTCTGCTCTGCAAGGAAGCTTTCTAGCAAGAATGCTCGCTCTAACACCCCAGCCTACGTTGGGATATTGAGAGATTCAATTGAAGCTTTGATCTCCCATTTGAGCTTCTTCTCAATGTCTTAGTCCTTGAAGAAAGAGTCTACAACATGTCAGTAGAGTAGCATGAAAGGTCGGTGAACCTCGCTGAATACTGAGCCACAATCATGCTGCCTTGCTAAAAGTAGAGAAGCTCTTATATACGCATTGAGCGTAAGGTTATTGGGATGAACTCCACCATGAAAAGGCTCTCGATGTCCGCACATATGAGATTCACCTCATCGTGAACCTAGAGAATCATCTCTACCATCTACCCATGACTGGTTAAGAACGAATAGATATAAGGATGGCCATAAGATCAGCTGGTGCCACTACCAATCAGAAAACTTTGACCACGGCCTCAAGTGAGTCCTCAAATGTCTGTGGATCCATCTCACCCCAGAACTTCAGTGTCTTATGGAACTGGATGTCATGAAATGTGCTCAATCAGAATACACCCTATGATTCTTGGGCTAGTGGAATCAGCTTCCCAATGGGTAGTAGTGCTATTGGAACACCACCTAATGGTATAACTACAGAATGGGGGCCTAGCACTGAAGCATCATCACTCAGTGTGCTATCATCACATACTCTACATGGATCCTTGAATGGATGTTTGTGTGGAGCCATCCTAATAAAAAACTGGTGTGCCATATGCAATATGTTATACCTAGTGAGATGACATAAAGAGACTGCAAATGATACTTTAAAAAAACAAACAAACATTGTTTTCATGCACAGAGTCATAAATCAGAATTTAAGGTCCTGGTGTATGGATACATATGTTGCTACTCCATCACTGGATTCCACAAATAGAAAAACACATTTATAACACTTATCACTATTGCCGAATCAAAATTTTAGAGTCCAAGTTCTCTAGTAGAACTAACTCCTATGATACCAAATTGTCATGATCCATCCCCTGGGGCCTATGTCATGACTACCCCAAGCGACCTTCCATATGCTAGAAGCCAGCGATACACACTGGAAAGGAATATCCCTAAAACCAAGAATGCATTACCTTTTAACCTACAAACTCACATAATCCATGCCCCCAACATGATAGAACCACTAAGTACACTACATAGTAAATAGGGTGAGTAAAGAATGTAAAGGGGCTGGAATAAAATCCAAACTGGAAAGTAAAAGTAAAACAGAATACAACTCTATTGAACAACCGCCAAGGATCCTACCTGAAGGGTATGTACAACTCCTGAATAGTCGTCTCTATGATTTATCTCGTCTAATGGTCTACCTCTGAGAAGCCTCTTATCCTAGCACCGTTATCCTCAATCAATGTTTTCGGTCATCTTCAAAAGACAAAACAAGGTTCCGGCATACCCGTGTAGGGGTGAGTATAACAATACTCAATAGGGATATCAAGATCCCAAAAGGTCTCTCATTATATACAAGGGATAAACCACAAAGAAAGACCACAACTACAAAGTATGAAGAAACAATAAACCGTACATAGTTATAAGCACATAAATATACCAATTTTATTATGTAACCCAACTCATTCAAGAGGAACACATAGACGAACTCTTTAGCCAAAAGCACAACCGTTCCAGGAAGGAAAGAATACCATGTTGGTAGAAATGCATAGAAGAATACCACAAAGGTAATGACTTGACTCACTCCCTGTATAACATAAGTAAGGATCTATAGACGATTATATTTATTGCAAGATCATCTTACTACATCGAGAAGCTATGTTATTGACCCACACATGATCAAAGATGACACACATTGGATCTAATGTTGACCCACACAGGATCTGATGATGTCCCACACAGAATCTATAGATGATGACCCACACAGTATCCCAAGATGACCCTCAAGGGATATAAATATGTCCTACACAAGATCTGTAGATCACCCACACATTAACGGTAGATGCTGACCCACGTAGGATCTTAAGATGACCCACACAGGATCTAAAAATTCATCATTTAAAGATAGCGACAAGGTTCCCGCACTAAGAACACTTGATTCTAGGAGGATCCACCCCTAAAAAAATTGGTTGATACTTAAATTGCCATAAGGTCCCATGAAGAGGTATCATAAATGTCTGCCATGTCATAAGGGACCCAATGTGATAGACGACGTGTCAATCGGATGCCCGGTCTATATATTATCAGTGTTTTCATTTTGAGGGCCAAGTTAGATTTTGGTTCAATTCATCCTAGCTGTATTCAATCATTATCAAAGACCCATGTGGAGTATAAAAAAAGTAATATTTGGATCCATGGAAGTTGATGCTGCTAATGGTTCATCAAATGGATGGTTGGTTCTGAAGATATGGCCAAAAAAGCATGTCTGGTTCCCGATGGGCTTGGGTCTTGTCTGACCGTGTCCGGGTCTAGCCCTACCCACAATAGGGTGGACCGACATGTTGGGAACAACCCACTAGGGCAGCCCGTGGGTGGGGTGCCCCACCGTGGCAAGGCCTACACCAGCCACCACCCGAGATTCCTGAACGACCCAAACACCGTTTGGTTCTGGCCAAACTGGTAGCGCCACATAGCACAACCTCTCAGAATGTGGGATGCACTAGAGAAGGTCCTACATAGCATGATGTGGCTAGCCGGGGTTCCAGCTATCACCCCATCCATTGGTGCTGGTGTTAACAACTGTTGCCTTCATGGCTGGCTGGGTGCCTTGTGTCGGTCGCCTTCTAGGGGTACCACAGCAGCTCAGCAACCGCGACCTCAAACACTGGCGATGCAGACACGCGCCACCCCAGCTTCCATGTGGATGGCTAGAATTGTGGCTATCACCCTACTTCTCCATGGCCAATGGGTTGTGACCTCCTTCAGTGGCACAGTTTCTCCACCACAACCATCGCATCCGGCCGGTGTGTCGGCCTACTCCTATACCCTACTGGAAACAGTCACCAGTGGACTTCTGTGGGTCATCGGGTGAGCTCCGGTGGCTGGTTCATCAATCCAAAGGAATCATTGTGTGTCCTAAGATGTCACTTTTGAATCTATTACATCATGGACAAGTTCTGCTCAACCTGGGGTTTCTCCCGCCAAGCACACGTTAAATAGCGAAGTAGCATAGGGATCAATCCATGTTAGTTTGAACCGCACCCTCGTGTTAGACTGATAGCATGCAGCTCAAGAATATTTAATCATCCTAAATCAATGATGAATATTTAGGAACAATCCCTTATTCAATCATTTTTTGGAGATGGTGAGAGGATTATGATGAAGATGATGAAGGATATGTTAGCATTTTCACTGCATCAATATGCTTCTGGTCAATTCTCCAATGTTGGTTCAACATTCTTGATCCGTATATTCATTCTCCATTGGAGGAGGATCACCGTTGAGGGATGTTCTTCCACCAACAGTTATACAAAAAAATTGTTTTCCAATAATTCATAATTCTAGGAGTAGTGTGGAGCCAATCACCCATATTATGTTTAGGAGTTCATCAATTGTTCAAATAATGATCGCTCATTAATTGGGGGAGGGTGTCGAATGTCACACCAAATTAAGAGAGCGGTTTCAAGGTCAGGTGGTCCCAACCACCAAATTAGAAAAGTGGTGGAGAGATTTCAAATAAAAATTAAAGTATTGTTTTATTTTTTTCCTTTTTAGAAAACAAGATTTCCATCTTCCTCCCTCAACCCACTGTGGTTTAGATGAAGGCCTCCTTAAGAGAAAATCAGCTTTGTGACTTCAATGGTGTCCTTATATTTCAATTCCATGAACCAGTTAAAAATGTTGGAATTACCACCAGTATGATAACAGAATGTACCCTAAAAAAGGTTAGAAATTTTTTTCAAGCACTCTGGACCTTGAAATCTTGTGCCGTTAATTTTCCCATACACATAATATTACCATATTCGAAATAATATTCATTGAAAATTCCGAGTCTTTACACAAAAGGCTCATGGCCTCATATCATGAAAACATCTATTATGTCATGGGTTTAAGGGATTATCCCAGGGGTTATCTTTTTAAACCATTAAATTTAATAAACTCATAGTACCAATTTCAATCCAATACCCCTGATGGGTTTCATAAACAATCCATTTCAATGGATATTAATTCTAAAAGGTATATAACTTATACAAGGGTGTAAATTGACAAGGATAACTACTTTAGGAATTGATTCACCCCTAATTAAGGCCACCCATGTCCAGATGATGCATTATATTCAAATTAATTTGACAAAAATGTAATGGAACTAGGAGGTACCGACTTATGGAAGTATGATTAATTATATCGAATGTGTTGAAACAATGGGAGAGATCCTAGACCACTGACATTAGACTTAAAGGGCTTCCCTCATCAAACATAAACCTTTTATCCGTTATTGTATTGATGAAATCAATGAAATTGAAAAAAGAATTCAAAATGGTGAAAATGGTCATTAAACCAAATAGAAAAATTAATGTAAATAAGAACTTGAAATATATTAGAGAGTATCAAATAGAATACAATTATTGATCTAATGGTTCAGACTGTGAGAAAAATTGAATCTAGATTGATGATTTATTCTGATCCCTATTTTGATTGAGAGGATATATTTCACATGTGGGAAGAGTAGAATCAAACAATAGAGGAAGTTGGAAAATAAATAATTATATATTAAAAATCATTAATGAAAGGAAATTATGTGATTTTAACCTCAATAACATTAAACATAGTTTGGCCACACCACTACCTAATTCATGTGCAAACCGTGTCCCAATTACTTCATGAAAGATAAATATCCCATAGTTAGGCACATATTTAATAAAACCGTGTGAAAATATAGTGATAAAACATTTTCCCAAACCACTAAAAACTATCACGACCGTGATCATGGTGTCAAAAAGTTGTGAAAACCCGTGCACCCATTTCTCATCCTCAATATACCATCACATGGTTTTGATTAAACATGTGGGATGGGAAATATGGTTTCCACTAATGGTGCAGTATAGTCCTTTCTTCCCCTTTTGTGGAATTCGGCTACAAAAAATCACCAGATGCACCCAGATCCACCTTAATACATTTAGGAAACATAAATAGTGTAGAACAAAATTTGAAATTAAAATATTGGTATGTACCTTTGTAGAATAAAAACTAAGATGTTACTACCGCCCTATTTAATATAATTAATCCATGATATTCCCTTATGCGGGTATTAAAACATCATTTTATAAGTGTTCCATCTACTACACACATACATCTTCTTCCCTTTCCCATGTCTCAACCTATATGTACATATGCTATCATAACACCTAGAAAAGAGGAACTGAACTAACATGATGATCCTTCATTAACTGGTCAACAAAACGTAATAGAGGATCCTCTATAGACGCATCCACACCCATATTAATATCTATATATTTAAAACAATTATATGAGTAACGATGTTACAATAAAAGAATTAGATATATGGAAGACATTATGCATGACATGGTACCTCTATGGAAATAAAAACCAATAGGCTACCATCCCACCTATCTCCACATTCTCAAAAGGCTGGACATATCATGTTCACCATAATACATCTCTTATAATTTTTATATGAAACAATCTATGTGACACACGATGAAATACTTGTAGTCCTACCTAGAACTACAAAGGTCTATGGAAATGATCAATATTAATTATTCCTAGCCTGAGATTTATCCGTACGCATTTGAATTAGATGCACATAGCCTAACGTCTCATGATAATAAAGAGGACACATCAGAGCTACCTCAGAAGCCTCACTCTAGTATAGTAGTTTACAACATGGCCTACTGTAAAGTACCTCATATGGAACTATATGAATAATTTTCTTAAAATAGTTGTTGTAAAAAAACTCTATCAGAGGAATATTATTTTCCAAGTGTCCTCAAACACAAAATATTTAGTCTTGAATCCTATTCTTTAATGCCCTTATAATCTACATGCACTACTCGTCAATTTTTTAGTGATATGAAGTAATCAAGGGAACTAGTGAGCCAAGAGCCTTCTACAATACATTCTATAACTATGGAGAGAGGGGACTTCCTTAGTCTAAGATGGTATAATGGGGAAGACCATGAGGCCACAATATATCCCAGATATACATCCTTCCTATCTCAATAATAGATAATGTTTACTATATCTATAGGAAGTGTTCAACCATATCCATATTTTCAAGGATCTCCCATACTTCTCACCACCTTATTTGGATCCCAAAAACCCTGTCATTAAATCCATTGTGATTCCAGTATGCTTTCACTAAAGAATAATTATATATTGGAGAATTATATTTAGTAACTAGTTCCCTTCCTTCACCAGATAATAGTTGGAGAAAAAATTGATGATACCGACTTTCATCCTCTTCATACATGGCCACCATTACTAATGACAAGTTCATTTTTTACATCTTGGTAATAAAATGAACTTCTTCCCAAATAGATTCATATGATTCCCTCATCACATATTCCCATATATCTATAGGTATCCATAGACGACCAAGAAATATTAGAGTTTCACTACCATCAATAACCAATCAGGGAAGTGGGTTCTAACTTGTAATTATCTCTTCCAAAAAAAGCTCTTGTAATATGATAGATTGCCCATTCGAACTAATTCCCAAAGAGAGAATATGACTACTAAATCTATTAGAACTGGTTTCACATTCCATTCCTAAAAATCAATATTTTTCAATATGAATAGATCATTCAGGTTTAACTCACTGATGGACTCTATGATGGATTGAATCTAATTATTATATCTATTTTCATCAACTATTACATTACTCTTTTTGGGTGTGTAAGTTACAATAGTGTTGAATATTTGAATGTATTATACCTACATGTGCTACCTCAAATTATAGTCTCACTAAGTTGATACATATTTGAAAAATTTATGATCTATTGATATTACGAATAATTCAACCAATAAGTACTACTTATAACCACATAGATTATGAACAACTGCTGCAATCATTATATCATGTATAAGATATTCAACTCATGAGGACTCATTTTATAAGACTTGTACACCATGACTCAATAAACAAGCATCACACAATCTAGTTCAAGAAGAATCTCAATAAAATATATAAGCTTTTCATGGATATGGTAGGAATAGTGTTTTTACTAAATTGATTCTTCCCTTTGGCTCTATAAATATTGTCAGAGAGGCTTTATTCTAGTTAAATTTCAAACCTTTATTGGTAAATCTTATAAGTGGCACTATGAAATCTCAGAAGTACAATATAAATTGGATGTGATATATAACCATCCTTATGAATCCTTTTACATCAAACTAATTCATTGGATGACCCTAGGAAACCAAGGCAATCTCCATCTCTAGGTCAACTGATATGTCTACTATAGGTTTGATGTTACATAATAAGTGAACCATTTTGATAAAAAAGTGACATTTTCTAATATTCACATATAGCTGGTACTATTTTCATGTACTCATCATGATCTCATGGTCATTGTAGTGGTCTTGTTTGGCTTGTGAATATAGTACATTTTATTACATGAAGACAACCACAATGGTTTCACGATATAGGGGGAAAACCAGAATCATTGGGTCCATAAAGAATATCCCCAAAATCATCAGGCCAGATGATATAAAAAGATACTTGTAGATATTGTACTTTCCCCATAATTATGTACATGGTATATCTGAAAGTGTCACTTGCACCTGATGGTAGCCGGACCTCAAATAAAATCTTGATAAAATAGTTATTCCGTAGATAAGGTCGAAGAATTCATATTTATGAGGTACTGGATACCCGTTCTTCATATCAAGATGGTTGAAACTCTCATATTCCATGAAGTGTTCTATCCACCTTCATGGAAAATGGGATGGTTGAATCCTATAATTTTGTGTTGGGTTAGATAAAATCCTTAGCCATTAAGTATTCATGATACATCATGAGTTCCAAGAGCACTATTGGTTTCATTCTATATGGATTATTGAACACTAGTGACACACCTAGAAAAATCTAAATAGAGAAATTGACCTCACTCTTAGGAGGTAAGATGTGGAAATCATCATAAATGATGTTCTTGAAATGTTGCAAAATTAGAAGAAATTATATGATCTACATCCCCTTATTTCTCATAAAGAGAACAGACTTTTGGGGGACCATATCTCATTTCATGTTGTACTATATTGTAGCTCCATTAGATAAGAGTTCTAATTATCTCATATGGATAATAATTTTTCTATCGAGATGATTTGAAAGGAACTTGATGGAAATTGAAATCCACATTGGATCAATAAAGAACAAGATATTCCATATTCATAATGCTGTTGAAGAAAGTTATATTGAAAATTAAGAAACCAACATAAAAAGATACCCACCAATTTTAATGGGAACTCCTAGAACTGACATATAACCTCTTAAAAAACACCCAATAGGGATTCAATGGTCATAAATCCACTAGAGAACTATATCACTAATCATAGACTTACCATATTTGCAACAGATTTGGAAGAGGGAGATGCACCTATAACTAATAAGGTAGATACTATAGTCGATAATAAAAGAATAGTACATATATCTATTGATATAAATGTACTCATCTACTCATTCATTGGAATGACTGCATTGATGTTTCCTGAACTCTGGCCCCGAGATGCTGCCTGGCTAGTTTATGAAGGTCCAACATACTATTGATAAATGTCTTAAGACTGACTGCCTCATTCACAACAACCTTACCATCCTGAACGAACTATAGAATAAAATATTAATTTATGACAGAGTGTCACTGATCCTATAACTGATGGTGGTGTTGGTATAGAATCAAATTTATTGGGAACAAAATTAATGGATAAATCGAATCATTGGAGATGGCCCAATCTGTGGAAATCCCAACACCCAATCTGGTCCCTCACATGCTTCGTCTTTTTATAGAATGCACTGATACACAGGTGACATGCCACCATTTTTTGGATTCATACCACCAGTCTGGTAACTCCCCACCACACATTCCATCAAATAAGTTCTTATTTAATATAGATAAGTAGTTTATTTTCCTGAATGATTCAACGACTTACCTCATGATATATGATTCTCTTAGGTTTTTCTCAGTATCGATGACATGGATAAATATTTATGAAATGGTGGTCACCCAAAAGAAATGAACCTATGTTTGTATAGAGTATGAAATACCATTTGTGAATCATGAAATAATAGATAGATAATCACTAGTCAAGGTTTGTGTGAAATTTTATAATTTAGTGATGTGATTTGAATGCTCTGTCACTGACATGTCAGCTTTGTCACGATTCATAAATTCCAAATCTCAATCTATTATCAAATTAATAGGTCATAAATTTTTGAATAAGGATTTTTGGAACTCCATTGAGACCATACTCTAATGTTGACAATCAGAAGTCATAATGTACTACCAACTCTTGGATAAGTAGTATAGCATATAGTCTCTGATCATTACCATCAAGTCTGTATGCATCTCTATATGAAAAAATATTGACATCAGGGATTCTAACCCTAACTCAATATATTGACACCATACATCCCATGATATGGTGGGAGAGTCCTACTCGGTTAACTCCCCTGTCGACATTTCCATAAAATGGTTTGGTCTAGGAGATCCCTAAATCGATGGAATGAAAAAAATAAGTTTTCATGAATTGGGAATTATCACCAGGTGGTTGCTTTATTAGAGGTGTCCTATGTGTCACTATATAAGATATCATGGGTTTCTTATAGCCCACCCCCTTAATGGAATTCTCATTTACACATTCCTGTAATACATCATGATGTTTAAGAGGTTTCAAATCCATAACAAATCCATGTGTATGCCTGAGAAATAATTTATAACAGATGTGGAAAGAATTAAGAAGTAACATGCACAATATATCTTACTAATGAAACACACCCCTCTACATTATCCTAGAAAAATTTCTAGGTGATATAAAGATATTAAAAATGATCAAGGATTCATGGATTAAAACACACTACTATGGTCGAGTTAGACTAAAACCTCTCGTTTTTCTTTTAAATAAACAATTCATTTGTAGACTGTATTCAATGGAATTTATTATGTATCTAAATTCCATTTATGTTTTTATTTGAATGGATCACCATATTAAATTTATGACGGCCCATACACCATATAAATTGTATGGTGGTGTCAATTTAATGCTATACACGACATGTTCAAGACCATGCGACTATTACTTTATGGCCTAACATACCACAATTAGCTTCTTAAGGAACTTTTGATAACATAATCATTAAAACACAATGATTCTAATGTAGATGATTTATACTCAAATTGTGTTCCTAATACCTATAATGAATTAAAAAACATATTATAGACATTTTATTTCAATCACATAATGAAAAAAACTACAAGCATCAATCACAAGAAATATTGACAATGCACACTGAAAAATAGACATGACACAGAATGACGCATGCAATTTAAATCCATATAGTTCATAGTATGATGAATGATTTAACTATTTCATCATATCATTTATCCATGTTAAAAAAACCATGGTATAATATGAAAAATATATATATCAACAGAAAACTTGTGCATTTTCCAATGATGAAATCTAGTGAAACAATTACAACCCAAGCAAAAATAGTATTTACCTATCCCATCTATTTTGGGTTTCCCCTATACGTGGGGTAGATACTCCCAATAATATTCTCATTCCCCAATTACAATATCTTAGTTTCATATTTAAACCCAATAATTTAGATAATAAGGTAAAATTCATCGATACCACATTGTTTCTTCCTACAGAGATGCCCCATATTTGTGCCCTATGAAAGTGGCCACAAGACCTAAACCATAATTCCCAGAATTCCAGTGGCATCCGACTAGTAGCGAGGCCTATGGTTTGTTAGTGGGAAAATAATACCACCATTTATCATATTGATAACAATAGTGGATAATAATAATAAGTAACTGAATAAAAAATATAACGTAGATGGTAGAGGAATTAGAATAGTAAAACATTCAATATAAATAAAAATAAGAGGGAGTTGAAAAGTAAATGATAAAATATGATTATAATGATGTTTTAAAGGTATATATAAAAAATAATAAAAAGGGGGAAGTGGATACATGCATATCAAACATACTGACACAATATAAAAAGGAACAAAATATTCTACGACTGTTAACTTCGAAAAAGCATTAGTCCTATAATCCAAAAATACATCCTATTAATGACAGACAATATAGGATTGGAAGATTTATAATTTAATTTATCTATAAATATAAACATAAATTCTCCTTGGGAACCAATGGTTCCCATGTAGGGTGTGATATATCATTGAAGTAGGCTATCACACACGGTGTCTAGTCCATTCCATTTAACAAAATGTAAATTAAGTTGTGTGCTATGGTAAATAA
Source organism: Viscum album (assembly GCA_963277665.1). Lineage (NCBI taxonomy): Eukaryota > Viridiplantae > Streptophyta > Magnoliopsida > Santalales > Viscaceae > Viscum > Viscum album. Next base: position 1,401,369,431 of record OY728164.1, on the reverse strand, counting down.
ATGTAAATAAATAAATAAATATTTTTATTATATTGATACCTATAAGAAACCCTGTCTAATATACCAGCTTCATCCAAAACTATTTAGTTTGAGCCAAGGGATCCTACAGTGGTATGAGACATGTTTAATATATGAGAATGAAGACTATGCCTCAAAATTTCATTGGTCTTGGCGGTCACATCCCTAGCTTTTTTATAGAAAATGGATAATTCCACATTATAAAATATTTATATTTACCGTTTAATTAAGTAAATTTGGAATCAACCTTATAAAATATATTGAGATGCCCTGAGCCCATCCATGACTATCTAGTGACCCTTTCCATGTATCCATCGAGGGGTTCACCTTATAGCCAATTCCATGGAGTCTGCCCACCATTACCCAATGATGAAGTCACATGATTCACTCCATGAAATTTGTGGATAATTTAATTACTAAACTATGAGTCCATACCAAGCATTTCATATTGGGGCTTCAGTCTTTCTTGTTGCATTGTACAACCATTGTACCATTGAGAATTTCAAAGGGGTCTCTACTAGGTAAGAAGAATCACTTTTATAAAGGTAAAAATAGATGACACATAGTGATATCATCCCAGAAATAGCTTGGGTGTCCCCTAGCATGTTTACATACCATTAACATTTATAATAATATGAAAAAAGAGTCAGTCCATGGGGTCCTTAATTTGGAAACTAGTGTTCCACTCTTGGAACTAAGATGAAATAATTATACAAGAATGTCATTTAAAAAATGAATCTATGGTATTTTTATTTAATTTAGTTAAACATTTATCTTATCATTGGTAAATAATAATCACGTCAAACAAATGGAAAACCAAGTATATCATGGGTCGTAACGCTCATGTTTAAATCTCATGGCCACTTCTATTAAAGCATTAGTGTTATAGCATATGCCAAGGTTCATATCTTGAAACCATTATATTTAGTTAAATCAAGGAACCAATTATAAAAAATACCCCTCACAGGATTTTTAAACCATATATGGAAAGGTAATGTAGTTATAAAAGTTAACAAACATGAAAAGAGGTAGAATTTGACCAGGATTTCAACACAAGAGGTTGATTCTCTTATCACTCAGGTCTACAATGTCATGGTGATGATTTTAATTTAATTTAAATTTATAAATTTTAGTTGATGATGAATGGGACTAACTTGAGGAATAATGAACAATTTAATGGAAATATATGAAATTATGGGAATGATCATAGACCAGAAATTTTCTCCTTGTAGAGCATGCATAATAAAATATCATGCTTTGATTTTTGAATGGTTGGAAGAAATTGATGATACTAGAAAATGACCTAAAAATGGGGGAAATTATATTTTACCCAAATATCATAAAATATAGAAATAATAACTTTAAAAATTATAATAGGGGATCAAAGAGACTAATTTTCCTGATTTGATGCATTTGATGACAAGCAAATGAAAATCTAGATCATGGAGTTATTTGGTTTTTGATGTTCGGAATGAGGAGAGGCCTTACAAGAGGGAGGAAAATATTCCACCACTAGAGGTTGCGAGAAATGAAATAAAGTGTAAAAATCCACAAAAGAGTATAATTTTTTAAAATAAAAAAAATTAAACTACACATAGTTAGGCTATTCATTTGGCCAAACTGTGCACCAATCATGCATTAATGTTTTCTTAAAAGGGAAACATCACATGGATTGGTGCACAATTTATCTAAAATTGTGAAAAAATGTGAAAAATTATTATCCCAACCATCTAAAATATCACACAGTCATGTTAATGTGGTATCCCAATTATTTAAAAACAATGGATCCCATGCTGCTACACTGTCTGTTACCACACAATTTTGGGAAACAGTGTGGGATGGGATGCACAGTTTCCACTAACCATGTCGCCTCGTCCTTTCATCCCTTTTAGGGACCGAGATCTGAACAATCCATTAACACATGAAAATACTCATTTATACCATTAGGAATCATAAATAAGAACGAAAAAAATAATTTTTATAAAAAAGTGATGGTTTGTACCTTTGTAAAAATACCTAGGATGTTATAACAACATTAATCATATTTTTGGGAGAAATAAGATAAACAAGAACATGTTATAATGACTAAATTAGTTAGGATATATTATTTAGTAGTTATAAGAACACATAGATTGATTCATAATTATATAAATATGTAATTAAATTATAAAATAAGATTTAATTAGATGTTGAGGTAGGTGATAATTAAAACTGATTTATGATATTATATAACATATAATGAAGACCTGAATATCTTCTAATAGAAACACATATAAATGGAAAAATTGGTAATTATTCAAGTTACATGAGGTTCCAAATATTATATATACATGTGAATTAATGTATTCTATCATATATTCAAGGGAAAATTGAATGAAATAAGTCAGTTTTTGTGGTAATATGATGTGTCCTTTTATAGATGAGAAAAGATGGGAAATTTTTAAACACTCATTCTTTAATATAAATTGAATATAATAATAATGGAAAATAGATCCAAAATTTTTGAATATTGAAGATAAGATATATGAAGGTCAATCATACCCTTATCCTATTATTTATAATTTTGGTTTTTGATATTTTTTGACTATATCTTTTAATTTATCTATTAATATTTATTTATTTGGTTCTAGGATTGTAACTTTTTTTATCGTAGAATGGTTTTTTGTGAAACATGGATGTGGAACATTAGTGAGAACACATAAAATAATAATATCTATAAGAGAACATCCAATGAATTTGTAATTAATGATGTTTTTTCCTTTATAAATAATCCCTGGTTTGGGTACTAGAAAGTGTATGATGAGATGGAACATATGAAACCAGGTGTAACAACTCTAAATGGGGTGGATATGGTTTTAATTCTTCCATCACTATTTCACTACGACTGGGACTAATACTACACACCAAGAAAGAAAATCAAGTTGGATATTATTGGAATAATTCATATTTTATTTATTTTTCTCTTATGAAAGTCATTAATAGATTATGACCATGGATAACCATAGTTTTACATATGTTATTATATATTGAAAATAAGGTTTCATGATTTAGACTTCAATATTTCATGATCATATTATTTATCACAATGATTATTATTTCTCACATGATGATAGTTGGTTTTAGTCAATGGAATGGGCTTGAAAGAACCATGTTATTGAAGAATGTGAAAGATAGTGTAATTAATTTCGTCTTTAGAAACCAACAGCAATGGGTTATGTAATGAACTATAAAGTTTTTATGTTATGAAACATTCTCAATCCATGAATCATGCTGAATATCCAAACTAAAAAAATAGGAAACACATTTATTTTGATTGATTCATGAGGAAACATTGGACTTCTTTTTGGGCACCAATTTATCAACTATTTACTGAGTAATGTGATAGTTCCAAAAAAATTATATTTTACATTACCTAGTCTTTATATCATTAAAATTTTTATTTTTCTATTTATTAGATTAATTTATAATAGGATCTGTTGTAAACTCTTATCAAGAACATGAGGAAACAAATGAAATTGACTATACAGAGTTTTATGAGTTGTATGGTTATTTTTCAAAAGGAACATGCCTCATATTCTTTCTGAGAAATTTGTTAATTAATTCATTGGGATAATGATTATGTATGATTAATAAACTAGTACCTATGTAAAAAATCATAGAGAAATTCTGGGGATTTATTCGTTTATTATAATCCAACATGAAACTAAAAGAGATCAGTTATTCAGTGGACTAAAATCATGTCTCTAAATTTTTTATCCATAATATACTTCATCATCTAAGAAGAAATCATTTTATGAGTAAAAAGGTAAAAAGTGATATTTGATTCACCCATTAATATTATATTTTTATAATAAACATATGTTTTAATGAAAATAAAATTCTAATAAGTATCAATTTCAAGGGAAAATGATAATTTTTTCAATAATAAAGATGTGTTTAAATTAACCTAGAAGAAATTTTCTTTTGGAGACTAGTGAATGTTTTAGGATTGGAAATGAAATCATCTAGAAATAAAATTCAATTGTATAGGGAAGATGTTATATTTGGATTAAAATAGATTGAAATATCCACAAAATTCACCATCCACTCCCCAATGTTTCATGTTTATGGAGTATTGGTAGTTTATAATCATATGAATGAATCTGATGGTTGACGATGATGAATGAAATTTAAATCCTATTGAAAACATTGGTAAATAAAAATCTCATTGAAAAAATGCCACCTATGTGGGGTATAATAATGAATTGGTGAAATGTACACATATTATCAACTCTAGAACAATAAAGGTATCTTTTTATGTTGGACTACTCAATTTTTCATATATATGGAATTTTCTAATAGTATAACATTAAAACCTAAATAATTATATGTTGAGTAGTTATTAAAAACTCATAATGGTAGGATGATCATATATCATGAATATGATTAATCACTAATAGAATTTTATAATAATGGGATTCCTATAAAATCGAAAGACTTTATCTCGTAGAATTTAATGTTATTAACGACGAAATTGGATTTATTTGTAAAAATCACGTATCAATTTTCATTGAAGGGAATAGACATTTGATATTATAGAGAAAATTATGATAATAGTTTTTCTTGATGATAAATATGAATTGTTGATAGAAATTGCATCTATTCAATGGGAGTTGATTCCAATAAAAGTGGGGTTTTTCCACACATGATTATTGAAAAAATGGAAAATTATAATAATACTATTATATTAGATATTACAGATATATTTGTTGAATATTTTCATAATTTTAATTTGAATCATTAGGTTGACTTTTCAATAGGATTCATACTTTGTGATATGTCAGTTTTAAATACTCTATATATAATGCCACTGATTTAGTTTTATAATTTGATTATGGAACTGTAGGATAATCCTAAATAAGTATTCATTCAGCCATTTTCATCACCATGATGACCCCCAATTAATTATTACTATGAATAATTTTTGATTTGTGTGACACTATAATGATTATTAAATTCATAGAAATAATTTAGTAATGAATGTGAATCTTTCCGGTTATATTAATGATTTTTTTCCATCAATTAGATGGCTTTATATATTTTTACATGATTTATCTTTAATATGAATACTATCAGTTTATTTTAAAAAGTAAATAAATATTATAGCATCTATCATATTTGAATCTCATTATTCTATGATAACACAAAAATCCAAAACATTGACTCAAGGATTCTTTTTCCTAGTGTCTTTGGATAGATAGGTTCATAATATATAAATGTGTCGATAAAATATAACTTTTATATTTTCAACAATAAAATGAGACACTAATAAAATTATATCTTATAAAAATTCATGGGTATCCTAGAAAATAAATATAAAAAAGTGGCGAGAAAACAATTCATGAAAGGGAATAAACAAAATAAGGAATCATAATATTTGAGTCAAAGGTATAACATTATATCATGAAAATTATGTCTCTTGAGTAATCACATGGTATAATTACATAAATAACATGGTATTATAAGATCATGTCATCATATGAAATGTAATCAAACTATATAACAAGATATAAATAGATGAAAATTCTAACTACCGAGATAATATCACATGGTGGATAGAATCCCATAAAAAATTGTGTTTACTCTCTAATCCCATAGATGTACCCTCGTAACATTAAAGCCTAACCATATGCATTGTAGTCCTATATAGGTGAACCAAACATAAAATATTCCAGATTGTGTAGGATAATAAATGAAAATAAATAATCAATTTTAAACATATTAAATATATGTTAAACTCAAATGGGTTACATAATCATGTCTCATATAACAATTAAATGAAATTTCATAACGATGTAATTTGATAGATGTAAATAAAGCATGTGTTACACTATAATGATAAGGTATATTTATATATTTATATATCTATGATACAAATTCACATAGTTTATAAAAAATAAAATACATCATTGGGGTTTTCAACTGGTGAAATTTAATTTAATAAGTTACATGAAATATTTCATTTGAAAAATGATAATATCACATTCAAGTCACTAATTCACCATATAAAAATTTTAAATATTTTATTGGATAAATGTTATTTAAAAATACCATAAAATTATATAAATTTTACTTCAAATAAATGAGTGGTCCCAAGAGTGGATAATTCCATGAATTCTATAATATTTATTAAAATACATTTCTTCCACACTATTATACATAGGATAAAAATTAACTTATTCATAAAATGAAAAGAAGATTTTTTAAATCGGTTATTTTAATTTTAAAACATGGTTAATAATTTCTTTAATACATAATTTGTAAAATATTAAATAAATTCTTCAATATATGTTTATAAAACTTTGATATGGAATAAAAGGGATATTTAACAGAAGAGGGAAATGATGTTTGATTTCCATAAAATAATTCCTCAATCAATTAATGTTATTATTAAAACATATTTCATGAAACATACGACATGAAAAAAACAAATCGGATTTATTATACATTGGTCAAATCAGTTCATAAAATATATATTTCAGAATAAATAACCTTGATCTAATGATATTAAAACATAGAACTTTACATATTTGGTGTTTTTTGAATCATAAATCCAATGCACGATGTAACTGATTTGTGACCTAAAATTTTATGAATTAGTGGGGATGATGATATAATATTTAAATGGATTTAATAAAAACCATTTAAAATATATTACTTCCATAAGATAATAGGGGACTAAAAAAAGAATGTTTTGATATAAAAATGTTAACTCAATACCAGACTAATCATGTATGTCTATTACCTAATGTATAATACACATCTATAAATTATTATTATTTATTTAAGAACATTATAATGGTTTAATACCTTATAATTAATAATCTTATTCATTTATTTTAATGAAATATTTAATTACTGATTCAGTTATGCCCATGATTGTTGTTTCAAATATGCTCAGTTCATAATATCAAAATGACATTGGTTTATTCACCACGGTTAAAGGGTTCATTGTTTTATATTATCAATAACAATAATAACAACAATGTATTAATTAATTTTATTATATAAAAATTATATTCAAATATCATCAATAAAAATGTTTATATATATCATATTAATAATAATTTATTAATTAATTTTATCATGAATTTTCATATATATCATATTATTTCATTTAATACTTTTACATATACAACCAACATGATGAAAAAAAAAATGAGTCATATTACTCTTTGAGGTAGTAGTCCACCGTACACATAAACAATGTTGCAATTATCAATGGATGTTATGTTAGGAAGGTATACGATAAGTTAATTTAATATAATGATTAATATCTAATGTATATAATATATAAAAATTAAATCCATAATCATGAACATTCATGATATGGGATGATGGGAAATGAATTACATGGTTCATGAGGTGCTAGTACGCAATACACATCAATGATTGTTTGGTTTCTCATTTGATGGAATATTTGATGTGTAAATATTATCCCATTAAAAAATAACATCATAGGGTATATGATAATCTAATGATATTATGTTTTACTTTCTATTAAATAATTGGTATTTTATAATGAATAATTAATATCATGGATCGTGGTGAAGTCGATTACTTTTTATTAGAAGAACCTCTTTTGGATATCTTTTTAAAGACCTCAATGGTAGGCATTACAGAAAAAACACTGATCTATAATGTTGATATATATGATGGGGAGTAATTATTAAAGTATATAGTCTATCAAAATAGCTTGATAGGTGTTAATAAGTAATGGGAGACGTACCCATTTAAATGCGAGGTGTGGAATTTTATTAAATACCCAAAATTATTTTGTAATGTGAAGCCCCTCTTATTCTGGGTTCCTTAAAAATTGTAAAATATTTATTTTTAGGGGTTTTATGGTTTCAAAACTCTCCAAAATTTAACATGAAACATTTTTGGAACATTTTACACACATTACTTGATATGTTTAACCCCCGTAGTATACCGTTTTTAACATTAACCATGGAAAGTGATTTTTAATATTTTTAGTTTCCATTGTGATCATAAATTAAGATTAAATTATTATATAATTTAAATTGTGATGACTAAAAATTTTTAAAACAATTTTCCATATTCTATTAATATATTTGTCCATCATTAAATTATAAATAAACCAACCAGATGTGTTGATCAGAAGTTTTTCACGAAATCCATCATTCACGAAACATATGAACATATTTTACCTCTATGAATAGAAATCCTAATTATATGATTTTCTATTCATATAAATTGTATATGATATATTAATTCAATTTATATATTTCCAATTTATTATTTATTTTAGTTAGGAAAAATGGATAATCTTTATACATTTATAAATAGTATGTAGAAAAAATGTTTTTTTAAAAAATTCATATAAACAAATCATGAAAATTTACAATTCAAATAAAATAAATTATAATATTATAAATAAAATGTTTCATATTAAACATTAATATAAATTAAAAAATATAATTGTACTTTGAAATTACATTTTTTAAGGAACTGAATTTTTGGTCATCAGAAATTCGAAAATTTGCGCTCTACATTGAAAACCAAATCATTTTAAAAAATCCATAATATCATAATAATTTATTTATGATATTATAGTTTATAATGTTATGTTAATTTTATAAAATATAAAATTTTTAAAACTTCCATTAATTAATTTTAATATTATGTTGTATAATTTAATCTTTTTTTCAAATAATAAAAAAATTAGAGTAAAATAGATTTATAAATATTTGAGTGATTATTTTTTAATAATTTAGAAATAGTTTTACATTTATTTTGACCTTAATATATATGTTATAATGTAGTTATTACTATTTATACTATTTTATTTAAGTAATTAATTATAATGGTAATATATTTTTCGATTCTTTTAATCATTGTGTAGGATATCATAAAGGCTATTAGATATTATGTTCTTTTTTAAAAATATATGGGTGTTGCAATATACCCACCCTAAATAAATTTCATCCTCACAATTTTTATTACTTCATAGTAATAAATTGCTTGAATTTTAAAAATAATTTTGTGGAAATCCCACATCATAAAATGGGTTAAGAAAACAACCACTTAAAAAGAACTATATTTGTATACAATCAGCATCATTAATTAACTTAAACTAGGTTTCCACAAAATTAAATCATTAATGTGATGTGAAAATATGGATATTAAAAATGTTCCTTTTATGAGATAAGGTTATACCCTTTTTTAGAGACAACATATAATAAATTTGTAAAAAATTAATAACATTTTTTTGATAATATTTAAAAAAATTGAGGTATTCATTTAAAATATAAATTATGACCACAAAGAAATATATTTCTATGAATAGTATAATTTCATACATTTATAATTTTTTACCACAACATCATCTATCTATATAAATGATGATAATTCAAGATGAATTTTTTATTCTTCATTAAAATTAACTTCTAAAAGATCTCATGATTCTACATACTGGTATAATGGCATTATTCTTATCTATAGAAATTAACCAAAACTATAAATAGATAGAAAAAAGAAAAATAATTATGGAAATGAATACACATTCATATTAAACTATAAATCAAAAATTCAACATAAATCGCTCCATAACTAAATAACCAAATATCCTAAATAACATAAAAATCAATGATTTATTTCTATTCTTCCCAAAAAAATCTAACCTCTTAATTCACATTCCCAACATAAGGTTGACATATAAATAAACACAATGAAACATTACCCATAATACTATTAATCAAATAATAATTAGTAAATTAAATAATATTTTATCTTAAATAATATTTTTCAAAATTGAAATAACATTTATTCATATAATTAATTTATTTGTAAAATGTCATTACAAGAAATAAATTACATAGTACATTGGTAGGAAGTACACCATTTTCAACTGTTCACTATGGGATCAATCCCCATAGCCTTATTATATTTGACGATTGTTATATATTTGTGAGGGTTATCCTTCATTTCTAAAATAATGGAAAGAGGTGATAATCATATTCTTAGTCCACCATGATCATATAATTGTTTCATTAATACGGTGAAAACCATAAAAATGACATTATTTTAAAAAATAATTTTTATCACTTCTATGGTGTTATTTCCCTTTCATTCTATTTCCTTAACAAATATCAATGTAAAATAATTACCTCAAAATCAATAACATCTCAATGATTATATTTTACTCAATAATATGTTTTACATAAAAGTTAAGGTTACCATTAAATCAAAAATATAATTCATTATTTTGATTATATACATTCTTAGTGATCCTTGAATAAATATTACTACAGAACTATCAATATAAGATTCAACATTTCTGTAACTAAAATACCATTAATAAAAATAATTTATCAACATTATTCTTGAATCTGAAAACCAAAAAACATTTATCATTACAATAAATTAATAATCATAAAATAGGCCATGAAAAATTAATCCATGTATTAAGGGATTAAATTAGATGATCACTAATTTCCCAACATCTATGATATTGAATTGTTAGCTGTGCATTAGTTTTAACATTATTTCCCCACATTATATTAATAAAACTATTCATTTTTCATTGAAATTTATCTTATTTATTTGCTCATATCCCACACATAATCTTTATTCCATTTCCAATAACCCATGTTACATAATGCCTCTTATAATATTTTTCACATTTATGAAATTTATTCTTCTCATCTATATCATCATTAAATCTTATAAAACTAAGAGACACCATCCATTCCATCTTCAACGTTATTGGAAACACACATTTTTTCCAGTTGTTATTCAAAAATTAAGATATCTCATTTTAATTAATAAAAAATCTCTAAATTATAATCTAATTTTGTTTGTCTTCTAGTTATGTAAATAATTTAATTTCAAATCAAAATAGTCTTTTCTTTTATTACTCTGGTTTAGAACCATTATGTAAAAATAAGAAAGGAAAAAATAGGAAAATGCATTATAATAAAAAATGGAATCTTATAAACATTTAATTAATAACATATAAATTATATCTTTATCCTTAATTTTGAATATCTAGTTTTGAATATAATTTATCAATAATAAGGTTTCATATTAATGTTTTTAATCTGAAAATCTATTAAAGTATATGATAATGGTTCGTAAAGTGTTTTGGAATTTCAAAAAAATATCCCCATGTGGTGACAGACTAGGTGTGAAGAAAAGATGATTATAATCCACCAAATGGTGATTTAGTCAAATCCCAATGCTTCATTTTCAGATTTATAACCCCAACATGCAATTTCTATAAATCCACTTCCACATATTGTTTGTAGAAATGGATGTAAATGTTTGATAACCATTTATTTTGAAATTAACCAAAATTATATTATATTTTCTGAATAGTATTCATATATTTATACATATTAATTGGGTTATCACTATATTATTATAGTGAAAATCCTCTAAAGTAACATGAAATTTCTCTAATACAAACTATTGAGACTAAATCATTTTACACATATTATTCCATTATTTTTGACATAAAAATCCTACAATTACAAATAAATGAATTTGTTTCATAGTGACCTTAGATGAATTGGTTCATAATATATAAAAAAGATACTAAATTAAAACTTATTTTTTTCTATCTCTATATTATTTTCCAATACATTCTCGATTTCCTAAAATTCTATGGGATAACCTATGAAATATGTCGAAAAAAATATGCTAGCAAAAAAGTTCCACAAGGCAATAAAAATGTTTATGAATGATAGAAAACGAGTCAAAAGTAAAATTGATACCATGAAAAATAATGATCAAGAGTAATCATAGGGGATCATAACATAAAAAATTATATAATAAGATCATGGAATTATATGTGTAAATTCCAAACCGCAATAACCCAGGGATGGAGGTGACAATGTTACATTTCTATACGATACATGTGATCTAATCATAAATGATAAAATAATTTTTTTGTATTGGTTAAACAAAAAAATTCCTTAATATCATATTATAATAGATAACATAAAATACACTATAGAAAATATATAAAAATCAAATAATTGAACTCATTCAAATAATCCTTCTTCAGATCATCGGGAAGGAAAATATAATAAGACTGAGATCAAATTTTCAATAATAGTTTCATAAATTAGATGATTTTTTGAATAAATAAATAATCGTAAATATGTTGTAATAAATTGGGAAAGGAAAATGCCTTAAAATTTTAATTTAATCATATACTTAACTATCATTAATAGATATGGAATATTTTATATGTTCTGGTAAATAATAAAACACAAATGTCATTTAATGAAAAAAAATGAGTATAAACTACATTCACATATAGTTTCAATACAATAAAATTTTAGATAATAATAAATAAATTAGTTTTGGAGGAAAAATTAAAAATTAGATTCCATTATCTTATAATTAGTTATATTTAAACCTTCAAGAACTTTCGAAACATTATTTAAAATTATTTTTAAAATCCAATTAAATTTATCCTGGTGATTTTTCTCATGGAACCTACCAATGAATCCATGGGTTATATCATACTTTCCCCATCCATCACTTAATATCCAATTAATTCTTTCAATATTAGAATATTTATTTAATTCATAGACAATATTACTTATCAACATATTTTTTATTGAATAATAATACCAAATGTAAATATTTTCACAGTAAATCATTAAACATTTACTGTAAAAACCGTTATTTATAAATTTTATATAGTATATGTAATAATTATATGAATGATAATTAATTTGGATATTTAGGAAAAATTTAATTTCCAATTACAGCAAAAGTGACTATTTCATGGGAAAGAAAATTATTACAAAAAAATCAAGAAAGATAATGCCAATAGTTCTCTCTAGTAAAATTAAATGTAAACCATCAATAGACTGAATAAGGATAGCATCAATATCATATACCTAAATAGTTGTAAATGAAAAATAGATGGTTATAGTCATTGAATAATAATAATACCATAATAAGATCCTTAAAAATAGTAATGTGAAAAATATCATTTTTATAATTAAAATTCATCAAAAAGAATAATTATAAAATATGATAAAATTTAATTTCTTTTAAAATTATCATTTTAAAAATGTAAAATATGATTCAATAAAATTAGTGTTCATGACTAATGGAATGTTAAATTCTGGTTTAATATTTAAAAACAAATACTCTTTTCGCATTTTTAGAAGAAAAGTCAGAAGTACAAATTTTAGAAAATGACTTAAATATATATTAAAAAAATTTAAATTGAAAATTATGGGAACAAATTTCTTTAAAAAATACAATAAATAAATTTTCAAATAATTTTTACTAAACATGAAATTATTAGAAATTGATTTTTGACTAATGATTAAATGTAGTATTATTTTATTAAAATTATTTTCTAAATAATTTTAAGTACTATGGAAAGGAAAATGATAAAATTAATAAAAAAATGTCATGAAAAAATACACAGTAAGAATATAAATGTTTTATTTATAAAATAATATAATAATTATCATTAATGTAAATTCAAGAATAAACAAACCTGTCTAAAATGATATTGAAATTTAAATCTCATACAATTTTTGAAATATATTAATCATTATACCCATTCAAGGGATAAAATAATAAGAAACAATAAATCTCACTAATATAAATATAATAATGATATAAAAACAAAATTTAGAATTATATAATCCTCATTACAATAGATACGTGTACCACCTGACTTCTGTCCCAAAGAAGATAATTTGAGGTGAGAAAGGCTTTCAACTCTCATAATGTTGGAATAAGATATATGATATTAATAATTTGTTTGTGTAAAAAGTCAATACACAAAAAATGGATATAAAATAGAATATAATCAATATTTATTACTCACACAATTTATGAATATTAAATATAATGAAGACATAATGTAACCTAAAGAAAATAAATTGAGTTATGAAACTATTTACCACTTGGTAAAGATCATGTCAAATACCCTCAGGTGAAATAATTCATTTTAAAATATAAAAAACTACTAATTTTTTAGGATTCTGGATTAAAAATATTAATGGGTTTTTATATTCACTATATAAATATATAATTTCCATAACATTAAAAATTTTCCCAATAAATTGATGTATAGTGAAAATAATTTAACAGATGATTCCTTTTGGTTAAACATAATTTGACATACTATATAAGGGTTTTATGATAGTTTCAAATTTATAAGAGTGGCATTTTTTTTAAATATTACACAAGATTATCCAGTAAAATAATTTCACCCATTGGTTAACAATCATTTTTGTTTTTGGTATGAATTACCTTATTATTTAACGCATGTTTTTTCACTGGAGGTATAGTTATTCTATATAGGATAATTTTCCACCATCTTTATAATAATATTTATTTTATAAGTAACATACTTACTTTTTGGATCCATTTTTACAATCATTATAGAATGTTATACATGGGAAATGATTCACATCGCTTCATGGAGATAGTAGTCTATTCTTATGAAAAGTGACAATATTATTCCACTACTGGTGGGAAGGGTGAGGAAATTGATAGTGTATTAATTTTAAAGAATTCATATCTGGTAATATGTATTATAAATATTCATTATTTACTTAATTATGACTTTCCCTAAGATTCGATGATAGAAGAAAAATTACATCAGTTCGTGAGACATTAGTACGTTGTACACACGAGTGATTGTTTCGTTTCCTATTTGATGTATAATAAAATGGAAAAAAATTATGAAAAAATTAAAATATATTTATATGTAGAATACTATTTTTTTAATTTTTTAATAATGGATACTTAATTGAATTTAGAAAATTAGGTATTAAAAAAAAGAGCATGGTGAACACAATTCACTTCACATACAAGTACCTCCTTTAGATATCTTATTATAAACCATATAGATGTCCTTTTGCGAATAATATGAAATATATAATGGGATTATATATTCTATATATTGATTTTGTTATTGTTTTATCCCATAAAAAGGGCCTTATATGTGTTAATAATGATGGAGTGTGAGTTCACTTTTATAACTGAGGAGTGACATTTTTCTGAATAACCCAAATGAGTAAAAAATGAAAATTCAATCTCACCCAGAATATCACCATAATTGAAAAATACTACATTGTAAATAAGTTATTGTCTACAAGAACCTCCAAAACATAATAATAATCATGTTTTAAACTTTTTATTCCCTTAACTTCTATGTTTACTTACACTATCGTTTTATTTTTTAATATGATATGTTTTTATCCTATGTAATTTATCCTTTAACTATTAATAAAATTAAACCTTAAATGATAAATTATTATATGTTATTATTATTATAAAATTATAGTTATAAAAAAAATTCAATGTGTGTAACATATTTATTCTAACACAATCACATTCAATTTATAAAACCCCATCTTATCCTTAATAATGTTAAATAGATTTTATCATTAATAATCATTATTTAATAAATTTATATTGAAAATATTATAAAATCTTAATTTTCATAATTATAAATATAGAATAATTTTTATGAAATTAAATTCAAATATTTTTTATATTCTAATTTAAAAATAATCATTAAATTCATATCAAAAAACACTTTCTCAAGAAATGGATTTATATGCATAAAATGATCTCATATTAATTACATGACTATTAATCATTGATTAATGTATTCAAAATATTATATGTATATATAAAATATATATATATTATATATATCATTATTTATTTGTGTTCATTTCATTTAGTTTAAATTAGGAACATTATGCACATGAATACAATTTAAAAAAAATGTATTGAAGCGTGAAAATAAAATTATTTCAAAATCATGAATAAATATATTTCAAATATAATTAAATATTTTAAATATATTTATATAATACATTTTTACATTGAGTTTAATTAAATTAATAATGGTGATTTTAAATTAATTAATTTAATGAATAGACATAATTGTATTTGAAAATTTTTATATTTTCACCAATCATTGAAAAATCATCTCTTTTATAAAAAATAAAAAAAAATCATTCAAATTTATTTTTGATAAGATGATTTCAATTTTTATATTAAATTTTTAATTAAATATTTTAATGGTCAAAAAAATTAATTATATTACTTTCTCTCAAAATAAATCAAATCATATTTGATAAGAAAATAGTTGATGAATAATTTGACATTACTAGATGTTGGGTTATTATTATCAATACATTTATTGTTTGTAAGGAACTATATATTTAGATATATATTTCATAATTAAGTTAAAAATATACATACCCAAAAATTCAATGAATAGTTCATAACATTCATATGAAATTAATATATTGCATGGGTCATTTAAGCTTGTTGTTGTCTGTCATATAAACAATCAAACTATTTTTTATTCTTTAAATATTTATAGGGACTGGTACCGTAATCTATCAAATAGATTAAATTTATAAAAAATAAATATACACTAAAATATCATGTTGTTACATATTATCCACCTTTAATAAAATTTCATGGTAATTTTATGTTCTACTTGTAGATAAATGGTTTTAAATATGAAAATACCTTTTTTCTAAACAAAAAAAAATTATAAATTTTTCTTCAAATGGATGAAATTGAATATTAAAGGCCAATTATAATAACACACAACATAGTTTCCAGGTAGGGTAACAAATATGGTATGTGTAATTAAATACAAGAAATAAAATCATAAAAAATTTTGGGAAGTGATAGAGATAATTGATCAAATTAAAGTGAATGATTAATATAATGTTAATAAGAAGAAAACAATAAATCTGTGTTTAGTTAAAATTCCATTGATTCATCAGGTATGATGTTATTGGATAAAAATTTTAATTTCAATATCATTTTCCAAATGATTATTAAATATTTTATAATCATGATTCAAGACAAAATAAATTATACTTAATTAATTTCATTCAAGTCTAATTTCAAAATTTTCTTATTATTCTATCAATTTCCAATTCATTTTTTACTGTCTTAAATGGACATAGAATGAGAGTTTTGTTCAATATAAAGCACTAAAATTAATATTTTAATGGCCCATTATTTCAAAATAATAATAATAACAATATATTCATATTATTAGTAAATATGGAAATAAAACGAAACAATTACCAAAAATTTTTAAACACAGTTTACACCAAATATTAATTACCATGTATCCCAATTAATGCAATTATTCTCAAAATTATTGAATTATTTAATCGTAAAGGCTATGTCATACCTTTTAAATTACAACCCTAAATATTTAAATGCATTATTCCTTAAAAGTATTTTATGTTAATCATATTGGTTATGCATACCTTAACCCAAAAAACGACACTCTAAATGTAATTAATTACCTCTAAATTAAATTTAATTTATCCTAAAATATATTTTCCAAAATAAAATTAATATTTAACCATAAATATATTTAAATAAATAGTTTTTTATATTCTATAGTACATCATGTAGTACAATGGTTGATGGTAAACTCTTACCACTATTCATTTGGGATATCAATCCACATGGCCTTGCAATATGTGATATTATATATATTAATATGCAATATTTACATTTTACCACTATATATAAATATAATTCCTATAAGCATCGCAAAAATATTTTTGAAATCCTCAAAAATATAATTCATCATTAAATTAATTTTTTAGCACTATGGTTTTTTTCCAATATATTTTTTCCCAAAATATTGAAAATGTTATTTTCCTATTAATACGTTTTCATTGATGATCTAATTAACACTAAATGATATCAATAACCTTTAATGTATATAAAAAATTTATAAAATATTAATTTATCAAATAAATAATTTACTTAATCATATACAAAATCATGAGTTTTTATTCCCAAATATAATTCCCAATATATCAATAATTCTAATAAAATCAGTATAACACAAAACCTTGAAAGGGTATTTATTCCATTAATCCCATTATCAAACATAAATGTATAAACCTATGAAAATTTTGGTTTATCCAAGGATATTCGTGGACATAAACTATTCTTGTTTGTTTTAATGGTCTATTAAGAAAATGTGAATTATAAAAAGCATATCATGAAGGAGTTTCTAAGTTAGATTGCATCGAGGATCATTTTAATGTACCGGGTGACGATTTAGCCGAATACCAATGTTTAATGTTCTGATTTATTAACCCTAGGAATGAATATTCAAGAACCATATACACTTTCAAAAACCAAAAAATGATGTATTACTAGGAAAACCGGATACTCTCTTCCTCACAAAAACATTTGGATGATCTACTACACTTATCATAATAGTAAATAATGAAGTTATTTTTTCAAATATACTTTTTACTAAATATAGTTCCCATGTTTTGTACAAAAAAACAAAAATATAAACTATAAAAGCTCCTACCCTACTAGCCCAGAATCTCTGGTTTAATTAAAAAATTTGAAATATATTAAAGAAATTTCATCCTAATGGACCAAATAGTTTAGTATTAATGGTAAAAAAGATACAAACCTGATTCTAAAATGAAATTTCAAAATAATAAATTCAATATAGTGAAATTAAAAAATTTCATATAGTTAGGAAAATTTAATTTTTACTTCTTCATATCCTAGTTAAGGATAACAAAATAACGGTGCGCTCAGATACTCTAAAAAAGCTTTGTAAAGCGAAATAAATCATGAATATATATATCATAAAAAATAATTAATAAGATATAACTCAATTTATATATCTAAAAAAAATTACATTTAATAAAAAAACATTACTATCAATATTATATATGAAAAATCAATATTAAATGGATAACAAATGATCAAACATAAATTGTAATCAATAACCTCATCGCAGAAAGCATCAATGGATAATATTAATAAAATAATATAATTAAAAATATTAATTGATTTTATAATGAAAGAAATTAATAATATCAGACTAAATGACCATAAATATCAATGTATCTATTTCATAATGGACATTCAAAATATGGTTTAAAAATATAGGTAAAAACTAATTTAATTTAACAATCTAATATTTCTCTTGAGAAATACCATTTCATTCTGGGAATACATAATTCGAGTCCCCACCCATATATCAATTTACCATTCATTACTCATATGTAAAATGATTTATTTAATTCCTCAAAAATATTTCTTATTAATATATGTTTTTTATTGAAAAAATAATACAGAATATCAATATTTCCCCATTCAATCATATAACATTTATAAATAAAATTATATGTTTCAATGATATACATTTTATGTAATAAAAATTTACATGATAAATAATATGATTATTTTTTAGAAAATTTTAATTCTAATGATTACAATAAAGTAAATATTAATCTTGAAAGATAAATATTAACAATAATTAATCCTGAAAGAGAATATCAATATATTCAGTAGTCAAACTAAATTTAAAAAATCTAGATGATGAATAATTATGTTATCATTACAACAAATCTATTGGGAAGTATATATAAAATAAATTTTTGTTTTCATTGATGAATAATGATAATATAACAATAAATATTAGAAAATATTGAGTAATATATACTTTGAAATTTAAAAATATATTAAAAATTATGACAATATAACATAAAAGTAAATTATTTTCCATAAATTTTATAATCCTATAAAATTTTAAATGAAACATCAAATAAATAACTTTCCATGGTAGTGGGAATGTTCTATTCATGGTTGTTACATTATAAAAATATTTACATCCTATTTTGGTAATACATGTATAATTTACCTTGTTTATAAAAATAAAATGATATTATTATTTTTTTAAAAAGTAAAATTATACAGAAAAAGAATTTGAATAGTCATTATACTTATTATTTAAAACATTTTCAAAAAACATGGATTATAATAAAAGGGGTTTTCATCGATTATATAGATGATTTTATATTTTATTAAAAACATTTTCTTAGTAAATTATAAAAAAAATATTTATAAACATAGTTATTTTACTTGATATCATAATGAATAGCCAAAACAGAAACTAAATTATGGGGTTTCATTCAATAACTATCAATTAATAGACTTAAATTTACATTCCAAAACAAATTATCTAGATTATTATACGATTAAAAAATAAATCTCTTACCACATTTGTAACTTTTTAATAATTAGCCATATGATAAGAATAAAATCAAATGAAATATTATATTCCATTAATATAAATATGTTCACTATATGAAAAATTAATGGGGAATTATATACATGTACTAGAAAAACATATGTGTATAAAATGAAATATGTGTGAATGATGAAAATTTTAGACTATCAACACTTACAATTATTAAAACGATCAAATGTGAATTAATCACAAAATGGACTATGTTTATCAAATGAAAATACAAATAAATAAAATGGAATTAAAAAAATATATAATCAAATTTAATAACACATATATTCCACAAATATCAAAGACAATGAATTAGTAATGTAACCCCCTAAAAATAATGAGTTATGAAATTTCTTACCACAAGGTAACATTGGTTTCAAATACCCTTGGATGAAATAAATAAACCTGAAACATAAAATACAAATTTTTTAAGGATTCATGATATAAAATTCAAAATTTCTATTATAAACATCAGGTCAATAAATTCTTTTAATAAAAATATATTATTTCTCTATGAATAGAAATTGAGATATAATATCCTACGAAAAAAATTTATCGGAATAAAAAACCTTAAAAATAAATTCAATGGTTTTAATAACATTTATAATATATATAATAAAAATAATAATATTTATAATTTTATATATGATAATCTTATAATATCTTCACATATGTTTGGTATCAATCATTTATTATTATTGTTTTCGGTGTAAATTTTATTGTTTTCTCATGCATGTCATGTCTTGAATGATCCCATAATTGTGTATTGTATATAGTTCAATCATATAGAGAACTAAATACATTTGATAAATATAAATTTTCTTATTGTATTAATTTTTATGACATTTCGTAAATGTTGTACATTGAAAGTGAGTCACATCACTTTATGGAGTTGGTAAGTCATACTTACACTAGCGCGATGATATCATTCCATTAGTAGAGGAAAGGGAAAGAAGTGGATATTATATATATTTTAAATATCTAATAACACTCCTATGTATTATATATATTAATTATTTCCATAATTATGAATAATCATGAGATTTATTTTTGGAAAAGCATTACATCAGTTCACATAGTGGTAGCCAATCGTACAGACGAGTGATGGATTTGTTTCCCATTTATTGGAAGAGAACATGGATAAATATTATCTCATTAACATAATAAAATATAAATATATTGGAAATACTTTAACTATTATATTATAATTATTAATACAATATATACGGTGGAAAATAATAATTAATATGAATGAAAATTGTGAAGACCAATACCTTCGCTGAAACGAGCCACATATGGATCACTCATTATGGACTACAAGTTTGCCCATTTTGATTGAAAACATCACCTATAATGTGGATTACTATTTTGGTGAGATATTTTTTATAGTTTGGTTAATTCTTATGGGTTTAATATTTTTAATAAGTGAGGGGATGGAGTTCTAGTTTATAAATGAGGTGGAGTGATATTTTAAAAAATACAAAAAACAATTCAATAATGGTAAGTCCCTCTAACCCAAAGCACTTAAAAATTGATAAATAATACATTTTAAGGATATTATGGATGATAAAATTTACAAAAAATAATAATAAACATGTTTTAAATGATTTATTTCCTTATCCTTGATGTATACTTATACCATTTAAATTTTTACCATTGTAATTAGTTCTTTAATCGTGTCAATTTATCATTTAATCCTAAAATAAAATAAACATTATTAGAAAATATGAACCAGATTATTATTAATATTAAATAAAATATATCAAATAAATATTCTATTAGTTTATAAATATATTTTAATAATATCACATTTATAGTATAAAACATTGTCTTCACCTTAATGTTTATAAATAAATTATAATTTCTTACTACTAATAATTAATAATATGTAAGATAAAAATATGATATAATATTATTTATCATTATTTAAAAATATAATCTATTTTATGATATAATATTCATATCAATGGTAGAATTTAATTTTAAATTGTACCTATAATTCTTATCGAAAATTGGGTTTTTATGAAATGTAATATTTCTGCACAAGTAATCTTATATTCAATATATCAAGAATAATAATCATTATATTGTTGTGAATTATTATATTTAAAATTATAATTTACAAATATAATTAAAATATTTCATTTTTAGTGGTTATTTTAATTAATTAATATGGAGGATCATCATGCACATAAAAACATTCTTCCAAAAATTATTTTGAAGCCTAAAAGAAATATTATATTAAATTGGGAATAAATATGATTCAAATTAAATTAATAGTTATAAATATAATTAAATAATAATATTTTTCAATTTAAATCCAATTAAAATCGTATTACACTTTATTAATAAATAATTTAATAGAAATATAAAATGGTATTCAAAAGGTAGGTATTATTAAATGTTTACTAAAAAATAAAACAATTTAGAACACACATAAATTTAACTATATAATATTTTTTTATATTTTTATTTCAAGAATGAATATAATTTTATTTAAAAAAATTTATAACGGTAGAAAATATTATTTTTCTTATTTTATCAAAACATTAGTTAAAATAATTTTTGTCAAATATATATTTTTTCAAGAATAATTTAACATTACTAAAGATTGAGTTGTTATTATAAATAATGATAGTTTTATAAAATATATATATATATATATATATGTCATATTAATTTTAATCCAACTCATACCATCCAATTCAACATATATACAATAACATTCTTATTTTAATAATATATTTCATGGATCATTTAAGCTCACTATTGTGTGTTTTAAAGGATATCAAATATAATGTTATTCATATAAAATATAATGGTTGTTTTTAATGAAATATATAAAATAGATTAACAATGTTTATAATTAATATAACCTATAATATTAGGGTGTTACAATATAATAAGTGGATGACACTTATAATTTAACAAAAAATGAAACAAAGATAACTACCTAGAAAACATCACATGCTGGCTGAAAACCCACCAAAGTGAATGTTTACTCCATAATACCATAATGAATCATCACAAGACTGAATAATTACACATTTCATTGGAGGGAATCTATAGTAACCCATCATAATATTTTCAATAATATATAATCCATGAAATGAAAATTAGTAATAATTCATTAAAAAATAATTACCCAAGAAAATAAAATGGGTTTCACAATTATGTCTCATATAATAGCCAATGAAAATTTTTTAATGAGTTCATTTGATATATTAACATATGACATGTATTACACTATAAATTTTGGGTAAAATCATATAGGCATATCTGTGAAAAAAAATAAATTATTTTTTGATTCAAACCATGAAATAAACCATTGAATTCATTTGAGAGAATTCCATTGTAAATATAAATTGAATATTTCTTGAAGAAAAAACACCCTTTCCACATAGAAATAAATTCATGATAATATATAAATTTTAAAAAAATTATAGAAATTTTTTTATCTAATAATAAACATGGAAAATTATTAGGGAATTATAATTTAATTGAGTGGTCTATATAGCCGGTAATTTCATACATGTCATATAACCTAACAAATAATCCTTTCAAAATATTAATAAATGGTTAAAGTGTTAAAAATTCTGAAAAAAAGAATACTCATATAAAAAAATGTATTAATAAGTAATTCATTATAAAAAATGTCTTTAATAAATCATTTGAAGTATTTTCAAAATATTGATGAAAATATTTTATGTAGACATTACTATGGATGGTGATGTTTTATTGACCAAAGAGAGAAATGATGTCAACTTGTTTAAAATATTTTTTCAATAAATTTATGTACCATATTGACCATAATTGTAATATTATTTATACATTTATGAATATATATATGAATATTACGTTAATAATTTTTTTATAAATTGATATAATAATTAACTATAATAGAAATTAAAAAATAGACAATATCATTTAAAATTAGATTGAAACATAAACCCTTATAAATTCCGAAATTTTTGAATCATATTGGAGATGAATGAATAAATTAATTCTATCATTATATATCATGAATAATGATATATTAATGATATAATATTTAAAGGGGAATTATATTCTATGTTAAAATAATTGTGTTCCATAAATGAACATTTGTCTTAAAGAAGTATGTTTGAGACAAAACCCCTACCCCAAGTAGAGACCTATTGTGTATGTACTTTATGTATTGTAGAATATAAATAATAAATTATCACTTTGATTAATAAAATTTTTATGGGTTATTTATAATAATTAAAAAGTTTACTTCATTTATTATAATAAAATATTTAATTACATATTAAATTATTTCCACATTGTGTATTTTGAGGATACACATTTCAGTATTTAAAAATGTGATTGGTGTGTTGAATATGGAAAAAGCGTTCATTATTACATCATCAATAGTATAATAATAATGAACCAATCACCTTTTTTGTAACATCACGTTATGTATACATGTACTTTTGATGTTCCTAAGTACCTTGGTTTTGGAGTAGTGACTTGGGAGAGTCAAGAGAACGTTAAATGTTGTTTTGGGGAAAAGGGGACGACACACGGGTGGCAGATGGGTGGTCTAAACTGTGCGGCCAAACACTGCAAAGTTGGTCTTGGAGGTCGTAGCTTCTACACAGGCAGTGCACGGTTTATCTAACCATGTTGAAAAACCATTTGTGAAGGGTGGATGAGGTAGTAGCTAATGCATGGCTAGAGCACGGCTTTTCAAACCATGCGAAATAACCGTGCGGCCACTTAAATGAGATCCATAAATTGTGGATCTCACTCGGTTTTGCCTCTAAGTTCCTTGTTTTTTCTCTTAAGCGGCCCTAACTCGGGATTTTTCTTCTCCTAAAGTCAGAAAAGGTTCTCCCATCCTTTCAGAGGTGATCCAAAGGATCATATTTGTCAATCGAAGCCGGATTCTTGAGGTAAGTGATCGATCTTCATCGTTCTTGATTGGTTTCATAGATCTACATAGTTCTACCTATCTTATTCCTTAGGTTTCTTAGATCTATGCCTGTTATGGGTAGATATAAGTGTTTGGTACGAAATTTGATGTGATTTTGTATTGATATTTCTATGAGAAGTTATATAAGGCGGGTTCTTGAATAAGAAACCCGGTTTTCCCGAGTGTTCCCGACCATTGTGGTTTTGGTCAAAACCTTCAAGGTAGGTGGTTCCATCCCAACATTCCAAATTTATTATTATTTTATTTTCTTGATTTATTACAATTGTTTATTTAAATTTAATTTCTCATGTTTTCATTCAATCGAATGGGTAAAAACTCGAATCCAGTGAATCGAGATATTTGAAATGGTTTTGGCATGGAGATTTGGAAAAAAACCCAATTCCATTGAATTGGGTGTGTTTATAGAAATTAGTTGATTTAAATTTTTGTATTTAAATTGTGGATTTAATGGAAATAATTTCATTTAAATGGTTGAATTTAATTGTGGTAATAAATTTTGAAATTATGGAAATGGTTTTGAATAGATTTCAAACTTGTGAAAATGTCTTAAAATGATTTTATAGAAACCCATTGGATTAATCTTGTGAAAAAGTCATGTTTTTAATAAAACATGGATCCGTATTAAAGGGAATGAAAATGGAACATTAGAAATGGAATAATGGAATTGATCGTATTTTAAGCATTATTATAATAGTTCACCCATCATGTAAGATACCATGTAAGCCTTTGGTAGTTATTGAGTTATTTGGATACACTCTATGCTACGACATCGTTCTAAATCATACATGGGGTGGGCCACATCCTCGATGGGTTAGTGACGAGTCTCCTTTGGCTAGTGTCATAGGGTTGTGTGAATACACATTTTTCGGAGTTCACATAGAGAGTGCGTAATTCTATAACTGGTTAATACGCTCATACCTTTGAGAGATGACCATGTTGCTCGCTCGCTTGTTTATTCATAATTGAGATATAAATGTATTGAAATTATTTTGAACTTCATAACATGCCTATAGAATTTATATAAACTTTTTTATATAAATGTTTTTCAGAAGACATTATTTTAGAAATATTCCATCATTGTAAAGCCTTTTCTTAAATAAAATTCTCCCATTATTTGAAAATGTATAGCATGTTTTGTAAAAATATTCTTTTGATTTTCCAATCCTATTTATTTGAAAATTGGAAGATTTTATTTAGAAATCTATATTTGGCATCTGTTAGGGAATCATTGGTGGTATCCAAAATGGTATAGGCTCATACATTACTTTTTCGTTTGGGTATTTGTATATTTTCTTCATCCATTAACAAGTGAAGGGAAGGGACCTCTAGGAGGTGGATCTAGCTGTTGATCGTTGGTCATGGTGAGATGTGTCCATAGAGACCTTAGTGTTGTTTTCCCATTTTGTAGTACATGAGTTATTGTACGTTGGGATTTTTATGCCTTTTTTTATTCTGGTATAGTACTCCTAGTCGGGATTCTTTTGTTTTCATAATGTCTTATTTCTTCTGCTTCCGCATTCTTGTTGAAAAACACATTCCCACTTGAACATTGTGTGATACCAGGTGCTAGTCGCCGACCAATGGGGATCAGGAACACCCTTCAGGCTATGTTAGGGCCGGCATGGTTATCGGGTTACTAGGGTACCCAATCTAGTTCATGATAATTTTGATACTTTAATTATACTTTTAATTCTAACTGTGAAAAATGGTTATGGAAAATGAAGTCAGTTCCAATCATGGAGATGATAGGTTGTACGAATGGATGTGTAAAGATTATATTTTACATCAATAATTATGGAAAAATGATAAGGGATATATTTTATTAATTATTATTATATCATTAATTAAATTTTCATTCTTTGAATACACTAACATGTATCATTCATGTGATTTTGTAAAATATTGAATAACATCACTTCATGAGGTGATAGTCCACCATACACATGAATGATATTTTTATATATAAATTGATGGAAATGTTAAAAGTAATATTATATGTCAAATTTGATGATTTTAATATTTCATTAATATATTAAATACACATTAAATCAATCATCATCAATATCTATAATAATGAATTATGAAAAAAAACTTTAACTTCTTGTAAGACGATAACACACTATACACGTAATTGATAGTTTAGTTTCCAATTTTATATAATAGGACATGGATATAGATTAGGAAATAAAATATATATTTATGATCATATAGTAGATACTTGTATGATTATATGATTTTTTTAATACATAATTGAAGGTGAAAAAATTATATGTAAAAATAAGGATCATGGTGAGGATGATTAACTTAACCTAGAAAAACCTCTATTAAATATCTTTTTAAAGACCCCATGGTTATACATTTTGGAATGAAATAATTAATATAATTTGCCTATGGATGTTTTGGAGATATATTTTCAAGGGATTATTGATCCAAATGGCTTCACATGTGGGTAGAAGTGGGGAGATTTTGTACCCATTTATAATTGAAGAGTATTATCATTTTTTACAATCAGTAAACAATATAATAATAAAAAGTCATTATTAATAAAAGTGCCCCATAATTTGATAAATTATGTATTTTTGGGGATCTATAGTTGATAAAACATAATATATTAAAAAATAAACATGTTTTAAACATATTATTAAATTTACCGTTGTTCACGCAAGATAAATTGGTTTTAGCATTAACGACAGTAACAAGTATTTACACTTTGTAAAATTAATTATCATAAAAAATAAAGTGGAATATCTTATAAAATGTTAATTATTATGATTTAAAATACTTAATAAAATTTATTAAATTAAATTTTTAGGAGTGTCAAAATATAACATCAAATGATACATCAAATACTTGTTAAAAAAAGAGTTTTCTTGAAATTATTTTTAGCAATAAAAGTTATAATATGAAATATATGAATAGAAATAATCATTATATGAATATAAATTATTATAAATATATGTAATAAAAATTAATTTCATTTAAATAATTACTTAAATTAGTTTATTTTAGTTAATTGAAATGGATATGATTTATGCATTTGAAAAACAATTATAGAAAATACTTATTGTTAGGAATAAAAATAAACTAATTCCAAAATAATGAAAATAGACGATTCAAATGAAATTAAATTAATAATTTTAATTTATAATTTCATTATGTCTCATTTATATAATATATTAATAAAATGGAAATTTTAAATTTCATTATTTAATGATATGATATTTTAATAGTTTAACAATTTTAACCTTCCAAAATTCATTGAAACATTAAATATTTCTGAAAAATCCCAAAACTTAACCCAATGTAAAATTTTATATTATGATTTAAAAAATTAATTTGATTTCATAAAATAAATTATAAATTATTTCCAAAAATTTATTGTTATATTTTAACTCCAAAAGTAATCGAAATCAGTTTTGGTGGAACCCTATTTTATGTATAATAAAATTTCATCATTAGAATATGTGTGAATGTTAATTATTATTTTTTCAATAAATTAATATTCTATAGGAACATAATATTTATTTAATAATTTTCTTGACACAATTAATACCATCTAAATTATGGGTTATATTATAACATTATCTTATTTAATGAGTCATTTAAACTTGGTGTCTTGGGTCATATATGTTATTGAACATTACATTTTTCATTTAAAAATATTTGGGTGTTACTCATACTCAAGAAATACACATAGAAGGCATGTAAAATATTTATTTATTGTAATTCCATTTCGATTTAATAATTCCATTGTAATCATCATAGATGAAATTATTAGCAATTTGATATTACCTTGATTAGATTGTGGTCATATTTAAATATGATATTCTTATATATTACTAGAGTATGGAAGGGAATGAATATCACTTGATGATTTTAAAAAATATGATAATATAATATAATATCTACCAAATTTTATTTTTAGGAACAAAAATTTTCATTTTTTCCTCATATAATCTCAAGAGATGATATATTATTGGATTCATCAAACATAAAAATTATTGATCATTGGATAGGACCAAAAACTGTGACTGAGATCTAAAGTTTCCTTGAATGTGACTTATATTATGGATATTTTTTAAAACATTCCCTTGGATATCCAATACAATAAACATGTTATCTTGGAAGTTATTTTATATTCTTTTGGTAGGTAAATTCTAGGAAACATTCAAGGATTTAAAAAGATAGGTGGTCTCTGAACATGTACACACACTACCATATAATGGATAAATTATTTTGATATATTTTAATGAATATAGGAATGAGATGGGGAATTTTGTTTTTTAAAAATGATATGGTGATACATTAAGCCTCAGAACATCTAAATGTTAGTGATGAAAATCTTCATAAATGTGATTGGAAATTAACCATATTATTGATTGTATAAAATTTCTGAAGGAATTATATTTACAATGAATGATGTGAAATATATAATAATTATAAAATTCTCATATATATATATATATATATATGTACCCCTGAATAATTTAATGTGATATAGATAATTTTTTGAATTTTATTAAAAAATATGGATTATGATTATATTACAACCATGTAAAAAAAGAACAATTAGTTTGATGCACTAAGTGATACGTATCATGCTATCTTTTCATTGAAAAATATTGTAACATCCAAGTTAAATAATGAATATGAAATGTTCATATATATTAATATTTGTTAAGAAAATATTAATATTACATTAATGAATAATCATTGTCCGATGGCGTACCCAATACGCAACATTGATTTTTTTTAATCTTACGTTGCACACTAATAATATAATTATTTTAAATAGTAGTTGACACCTAACCATTTTATTTGTGGGAATGAATAAAAATTACTAAAATATTTATATATATATTTTTTAAATGTAGTTAATTTTATCCAATAAATTTCAGAGGCTTAAAATATAAATTGATATGATTTTAAGCATAATTTACATTAAAAGGACGATTTATCGCGTTTTGATGGAAAACCCTATTTAAATATAGTTTTCGTCACATTCAAATGTTCATTTTTAAAAAATAAAATTCTTCTTTAGATTCATATCATTAAAATTTTCTTTTGGTAAATTTTTTGTATTTTTGTGGAAAAATTAATTTTTTAATGAAAAGTGTAAAATACTGTATTGTATTTCAAATGTGATTTTTAATATAATTTATTTATAAGGATGGATTATCTTTTTAATTGGGTTTAAAGTGTAATTAAAATATATTTTTACTATTTAATCCAATGGTGGTCATTGGAATTTATTTCACATTGAAATTGTACTTAAAAAAGTGTCGATCTTTTAATAGATATTGTTTCATAAAAATATGCTATTTGTTATAACATCAGGAATTGATTATCATATTAATTAATGCAACTTCTATGTTTTTAAATTGGTAAAAATGATATCTTTTTTGAATTTGGAATATCAAATATAGCTTAGGGTGATTTTTTGGTATTTTTCTAACAAATGTTCAATTTTAATGAATAGTGAAAAACAATGCATTTTACTTCAAAACTACTTTATCATCAAACATAATAACATAGTTATAATATCCTTTAAAATTATTTTAAAATTTTAGTTGAATATATTTTTATCAATTATTAATTTTTGTTCATTATAAGTAATTTCACTTTTCAGTTGGATTTGAAAACAAGTCAATCTTTTGATAAATTTTACATCTTGAAAACTCGTCTTTGGTTGTGACAATGGGAGTTATTTTTAAATTAATTACTTCAATTTCTATGTTTGAAATTTGGTAAAATGGGTTCTATATTCATAATCAGATGGTCCAATTTATGTAATTAAGACTCTTTTGTTTTTGGACATTATAAATAGTAACAACGACAATTATCATTAATTACCGTGATTAATTAGTAATTGGGTAGTTAAAGGTAATAAAATCATATCATAAAAATAACAAATGACCAAAAAATGAGCCCAATGCTATAGGAGATTTCATGTCCGACCATGGGATTCATTGTTCTAATTTGGGACCTAATAGAATCACTTTTGGGTGATAGAGACATTTTATCATTTTATTTTTAAAGAAAGGAAAATATAAAAAAAGTATGTAACACTTAAGTAAAACAATATTAATTTTGTCTATATAAATTATTTATTAGGCTATAAATATTCAATGTCAAGATAAAAATATTTCCTAAATCATGGAATTTGTTTTATAATTTTTAGACATTAAATAAATAAATTTATTTATGACACCATGATAATGCAGTGATTACTTCATTAATGAATGATTTAAATAAAATAAAAAGATAAGGTACAATCTGAAATAGACATAAATTTGTCTTAAATATATTGTATGGTTGTATTTATAACCCTTATAACCTTATCTCGAAATATATAATTGTGGGACCTTTAAAATCTGATAATAATTTTATAATAAAGTAACTTTCCAAGACATTCCAAAAGTGACCCTCCTCCCTCTTATAAAAGGCCCACACCTCTACCCCCTTACCCACACCTCTCAAGCCATTGTCTCATCCAAAATCTAATCATATTGTCACTCCAAATCCCTCTAGTACTTTTAAAAGCCTTACTTGGGGGCAAAAGTCTTTCCAAGGAAGCCTTTGGGCTCAAATGAAAAATGGTTATCTGATTTAAAGGTAATGTCTTATATTATGTTCTTTTGTTTTATTTTTCTTTTCCAACCCGATAAACTATTTTTATTCCATTATATTATAACAAAAACAGTATCATAAAAATACTAGGATTTTTTATGAGAATTATTCGAGCTACACTTATACACACCTCCTTCTAATTGTTAAAGAACATACAGTTTCTATAGGTGGCGAATTACTGCCTCATGAAACGATGATTGTTCAATCTTCATTTAACACCTCTCATGATAGATATCAAGATGTCACTATATTTATAAATGATATATATATTAGGTTTTTGTTATCCTTATTCTTCTTTAAGTTTCATTTATTCTATACCTTTAAGGTTTCCAAAATGGGTTAACACGATATTTTCATTTTAGGAAGTGCAGACTACCGCCCCCTCAAAGTGATTTTATTCATTAATTCTATATGTGGGATATATAAATGATGGAGTTAATGATATTATATATTATATTATTCTTTAATTAAAATATAACTATGTATAATTATGTTTTCATTCCATTAAATTATGAAATAGAAATGAAATTAACGTTCATGCGTACGTATGGCTTACCGTCTCCATGAACGGTACATTTCATTTCTTATCTTAAAATGTTATGTACTATTATAAGTATATATATATAATGGATATATATGATATATATTAAATATAAATGATGAATATCAATTTATAATTATAATATATATCTCTCTCATTTAGTTTTAATTCAATTAATATGACAAATAAATGAATGTAGCGTTCATAGGTACGTACGGCCTACCGTATCCGTGAAAGGTGCATTTCATTTTTTATCTAAAAATGTTAGGTAATAGTATAAAATTAATATATAATGGATATATATGATATCTAAATCATTAATACAATTATGGAGAAGGTGTACTTATAACTACATGGGCAATTCATTTCAAACAAGTTCATTTTTGACTCGTGTAACGAACATCAACAAAAACGTCTGACATGAACTCGCATAATTAACTAATTATTATAAAATTATAATATGAAATATTAATTTAATAAGAAAATTTAAAGGAGGTTCTTATGAAATTATAAATTGAACAATGTTTATTATTTAGTAATATAAAGAAATGAACAAGAAAAGTCGAACTTGAGGTAAGGGATCCTACCTCTCTCTTTTTGTGTACTCTAATTTATGTCATTTCATTTAAGATCCTATTTATTATGTTGGGGGATGTTATTTAATATTCAACTCACTGTAATTTTTATGTTCATGAGATGAGAGACCCTATTTAATCTCATCAATCCATTTTTGGATGTTTTAAGTGGCGCCATTAGGCTTCCGAATCATTGTAAGGGATTTCTAATCTCACTTTTTATTCCGTGATATTTCCAATGTTTGCCACTTATTTATTACATGTGGTGTATTTTTTACTTTCATTCCATATATATTATCATTATTCTATTCATGGTAATATGTAGTTTAGTTTGTGTTTATTATTTTTTGTTCATACGACTTGACTGATCACAACTAGGTAAGGGGTTTTTATCTCACTTATTATTCCTGTGAGATTCACTCTATATTTGTCAATATCCCATTTAAGAGTTGTATTTAATACCCATTATTTTAATATTTGTGTAATATAATTTTTATGGGTATTTACATCAAAATTTTATAGTCCTTCTTTCATGGGGTGTATGTCTTTAAGGTTACCCAAATCGGTAATGGAACCTTTCACCCTCCACTTTTTAAAAGAATTATTTTGTTAGGTCATTTATTTTTCATCTTATTATGTTGGGATATGTTCTTATATATCCTTAATGTTGTAAATTTTATGTCCAAGTGATGAGATACCATTTTTATCTCTCATCATCTCAATTTATGAATTATAAAGTGATGTCGTTAGGCTGTCGAATTTCTGTAAGGAAACTTCTTAACCCAATTTCAATTCATTGGGTTAAACCACTACTTCTTGATTATGTAATGCTATGAATATGTGTGGGCGAAATTTGATTGTTTTAAACATAAAATCCACTTATATTGTGTGTATTTATGTTTGTCACACATATTTATGTAATTGATTTATTCTTAATCTAAGGATAATGTCTCCGTAAGGGACTTCATCTCAATCTCCTTTCATTGAGGCATATTATGTTTTATACAAAACATTCTTTTATATGGTGTATAAAACCCTTTTACTTTTACTTTTATTCAAAATTAATCTTTTTATACGAAGCATTTTACTAAAGGACAAAAGTAATTTTTTGTCCTATGTATGCGGTAACAACGACTTCTCCACCACCGTGCCCATTATTTGAGTTTCAGCTTCTTCTACAAGCCATTAATTTTTTTTAAATGAAAAATAAATACCATGTTTTACTTTTCTTTTATTTTGGTATTGAAAATGGTTTGGATAATGTTTATATTATATCAATGTGTTGTATTGATATCATGTGATTGAAATGTGGAAATGTTGTGTTTCATTTATCCTAGTTTTATGTGATACGATTCTGTTATGGTTCTTGAGAATTGTTTATGAAGATATGTGGTTCCGTGATAAACTACGGGCAGGTGAGCCCATGATATCATTTTAATTCATTGGGTATCATGAAGGAGTTAAATGCTAATGATTCTACGAATAGATTTAGGGAATATATTGTAATGGGTACTCCAAACGTAACAATGTGGGTTACTCGCTACGTAAGAATGTTATGAATGAATAAAATTACCTTTATGTATTATGATTTATAGGAGATATACATAATTATTATTATTTTAGAAGGTATGTTATGATTGAATGTTATGTTTTCATTGATTTGTATTTATTGGCAGGTTAATTTTTCCTTTCACTATCTTATAACCCTTACTGATATTTTTATGCTCATCCCATGTTTTTGAAATGTCTTTCATATGTTATAAGGAAGGGTAAGTTAAAATAAGTATTCTATAAGATTTATACCATGAATATAACTCTTATTTTATTTATTTATTTTATTTATTTTATTATTGTTGTGAAAAATCAGTTATATTAGTAGTGTCTCTTTTGTAATCTTCTTAGAAGTAATAGTTATGTCCAAATTATCTGAAACTCTAAACCTGAAAATATCCTCAATGTGAATTATTCATTTAATTCATCATTAAGTGATGTTTTAAGGGATTTTCATTATATTTGGTATCAGAGGCCGGTTTAGATAACTTTAGAGGTTAGTGTGTTGTGTAAGCATAACTGAAAAGTTGTGTATAACCACAATGGTTGGTATATTAGATGGTGTCATTGTTATTTTTGAAATTTGGAATGTGTTGTAGATAACTAGGATAAGTATATATTAGTTTTTATCTTTCTCATTAGTACAAGATTATTTTTTTAATATACTCACACTCACATTTTTTTAGTAAATGTATGGATCTAGCAGGCACCAAAGTGAGAATGGGTTTGGTGGAAACTATGGTGGTTCTCTAATTAAGAGACTGGATGAAATGGGGGATTCGATGAGGAATCACGTGGTTATTCTAATCAAAATATCAAGGAGTAATGATTAACATCTTGAACCTTTGTGAGTTCTCAAATGCATCATGTACGAGGGAAAAAATCGATGTGGAAGTCCATGTAATAATTTTAATGGTAACCATTAGGGTTTATATGATCCTTACTTTTGAGGTAATTATGGGTTACTATATTACGGAAAATGAAAATAATGAGATAAAAATTGAGGTTAAATTATTTTTTCATTATTTTTGAATATTTTATTTCTTTTTAGGGAATGTTTTAAGAATTAAAGAGTTTTGTAAAAAAAATAACAACACATAGACCGTCTGAAAACCCGTCGCGTTTGACCATGCTACGAGAATTGAACTGATAACCAACGTGCGGCTGGTATTTATCACCTACCATTGTACTACGTGAAGTCCTTGGTTAGTATGAAAAATTATTTTTAGTTATAAGATTTTATGAATCATGAATAAGTTTATTTTGGGTTATCTATGGAAACAATTGATCTATCATGGAGGATATGTGATTATGATAATTACATTCCATTATGAGACTTTAAGAGTAACTGATGTTATTTGGATATAAATGTTAAGATTTACCTTGGAAGACTATGCAATTAAATCCTTCTAAATTTTGGGTCTCAATCATAGGTTGGTTTATTTTTGATGAATTTTAAGGGATATTTTGTATTTAATGGTCTTGGTTGACCTTTAGGTTGTTTGAAAATTTTTGGAGATTAAGAGTAGATATTATTTTGGTAAAAGATTATATTTGTTTGGGATTATGTGATCTTATAGAAACAATTTTGGTTTAGGTTAAGGTCTAATGATATGGGAAATATATATTTCATCTTTTGGGGTTATGTGATTCTCTCAAATTTGATTATAGTGCTCTTAATGTGAACAAGTCGTCCTAAATAATCACCTTTTGGAGAAAATATGGGTTTGTGTTTGAAATCTAGTAAGTGATTAATGTTTACAAAAAAAAGAATGTTTCTTTATGTTTTAGTTAAGCTCATAAATGAATTCCTCAATGAAATGTAACTTAAGACAAAAACGTAGTATGTTAACTTTTCCTACTTGGGAATAAAATACCGTTTAACCCATCACATGTTTCTGAATTTATAGTGGTTAACTTTCTCCTAGACATATTTTCTCATCACTCTCTATCAGAACATGACGGTTTTTTTCTCCTCTATAACCATGTTTTCATGGAATCCTAGTATTTGTTTTCTCGGGAGACCTTTTTACTTTTTTCTTTCTTTTAAATTGTAATTTAATTTACTCCTATTCTGATTTGGGGATTTCAATGAAGTTTTCGAGCCCAATATTAGAATTACGAGGACACAATTCCCAAATGGGGGGAAGGATAAAACATCCCAGGTAAATAATGAATCTGAAATTTTTATATATATTAATATTTTTTAATAAAATATTAATATTACATTAAAGGATATTCTATTTTTGATAGCATACCCAATACTCAACAATGAGTTTCTTTGAAATCTTACGTTGCACACTAATAATATAATTATTTTAAATGGTAGTTAACTATAACAACCTAATCATTTTGAGTAGTATATTAACTTACTCTTATTGATTTAATAAGATGTTTATGGTTAATGCAGAAAGAGGAGTCGATGGCTTCATCCAGTAGACTCGACCCTTATGAAGCCCACTTATCAGAGCTTGGGAAGGAGGTAGCATCTGTGGGCTTCGCTTTGGACCAAGCCCAAGCCAAACACCAGCGTGTCAAGCTTGAAAGGAAATGCCTACAGGAGAAGTTCATGTTAGTAGAGATTACTACTAGGGAAATGTTATCTGAGCCTCCCTCAGATTCTCTCACCATAGCACACCTTACACTTAGGTCTTATGCCAGTGTTATAAGGGGCTATGTGACGAGACCCTAGCTTCCTTGTGTAATCCTTTCGGGTGAAAAAATTGAGTTCTCTTCCTTTAGTGATGTTTGTGGAATGTCTTTTGCCCAGATAATTTTATGATATATTTTATTGATGAATTTTTGAAAAAGGGATATTTTAAAACATTTATGTAAACCCTATATAATTAATGATGTGTAATGATTTTAAAAAAAATTGTCTTCTACAAAAGTGTTCAGTAAGAAATTTGGAGTCTATTAAGATCAACATAATTTTTGATGAATAGTAAATTATGAATAGTAATTGTACGCTTAGTATTAGTAATGTGACCTAATGGATTAGTAATTTCACTTAAAGAATGTTTTAAAATAATCTAGGCACCTTGATTAAGTAATGTGATTAAATAAAATGGTTAAATAGCGGTTTCATAAATTATTAGTCAAGTATTAGTTTTTTTCTAGTGAATAGTGTTTTTTAATTAAAAATTTAACTAAAAATAATTAGAAAATTATATTTATAAAAGGGACTTTATTTTTGAACTCAGAGCATCGATATTATGTTATGGTAATATTTGTGGATTTTTCTGAAAAAATTAAATTCTCGATGAATAGTGTTTTTATTTAAAAATTAAATTAAAATTATTTAGAAAATTATTTTTATAAAATGGAGTTCATAAATGTAATTTGAACATTGATATTTGGTTAAGGTGAAATTTTGGGATTTTTCTGAGAAAGGTGAATTTTTTTCAGTGAATAGTAAAAATGTAGTTTTAGGGTTGCAGTATGTTTAATGACATCATAACTATGTCATGATGATGTCTTGAGATATTTTAAGGGTTGTCCGGCTGAGGGTGATGAATTATTGTTTTGGGCGCCCCATGTGGCCAAATGTTATGGAGAATATCATGAGAAAACACATGGGATTGAGAAAAGCACTTGTGAGGTGTCCCTTGGCCATTAATGCCTTGTCCCCTCACTTTACCTATAAATACCAAGCTCTCCCTCATCCTTTCGACTCAAAAACCATTATCAACGAATTTATGGTCTCCTTAACTCCCATGGAGTCCTCCCAAGGTTCCCTCAAGCCCTAAAGGTCCAAACCTTTGAGTTTCAAGAGTCACGATTTAAGGTAAGGGATCTGACCTCTCTCTTATTTTCAAGTATTCTCTTTTATGTCATTTCTTTTATACTCCATGTTCTTATGTTGGATGATGTTGTTATATATTAATATTAATTCCATTTTCATGTTCATATGATGAGAGACCCCATCTTTCTCTCATCATTTCTTTTTAAGAATGTTTAAGTGGCGTCGTTAGGCTGCCGAAATTTTAAGGGGATTATTTCACCCTTCTAATTCCTTTCAATGTTCTACTTTCGTGTCAAGTCTTTCAAGTCCCTTTTTAATTATGTTGGGGTATGATCTCTATATCTATCATATTTAACTCTTATGTTCATATGATGAGGATCCTATTTGATCTTTTCAATTCATTTTTGTTGAAGTTTATGTGACGCCGTTAGGCTGCCGAATTTTCATAAGAGAAATCTAATTTTTTCTTCCTTCCATGTTTTTCATTTCAAATCGTATGTCCTTGAAATTGAATCAACATGTCCATTTATAATTCTTATTCTGTCCCTATACTATTTATGGGTCAATTATGATTGTTCGACCCATGTCCCCTCTCTTTTCAATGTTTTCTAAAACCCCGAAACATAGCTGTTATGCTGCAGAATATTTCATCTCAAAGTACCTCTCTCTATTTTCTCAAAATTATTTAATGGTATAAAGAGAATACTCAAGGATCTTATTTCTACAGGAGTATTCACATATATATCAAAATTTTCTATTTTAAATTTTGGGATTTTTATACATGAAACCCACTTTCCCTTTCCGTGGGTTTAAAGTGACATAAAAATCATGTCTTTAAAGCAGTTTTTAAAAAGTTATGATTATGAAATGAAACCCATTTCTCATATGCTATATGGGTTGTTTATGAAATTATTAATGATGATATATGTGGCTCACATGATAATAAAAGGAAAATTTAAGGGTGTGCCCTGATAGCGCTCCAATGCATTAGGTAAAGACTTAATCTCTAGAGATGACCATTTTAACGACGCCTTGGTGAATAACCTTGGTAATTTTTAACGACACCTTGGGGATGGACCTTGGTGAAACGAAACGATTGTCAATATTAAATGATGCAGCCAAATCTTCAAGTTATGAAAATGTTATTTTTATTATGATGTATCTCATGATTTCTTATCATGCCTTAAATTTCCTTTCATGTCCTTATTGAAGTATCTCAAGTTCACATTTAAATGTTTCTCTTGTTTCCCTTACTGGGCCTATTGCTCACCCTTTATTTTGATGTATGTCCCCAGGTTATGAGATGCAGTAATGTACCTAGGATGAACTTAAGGAGAATCCATTCATGTGTTTAAGAAGAATGTTTTATGTTTTTTTCATGTATTATGTTCCTTGTTTCCAATATAATAAACATTAATGATCCTCAGTTTTGTGTAATGAAACGAAAGTTATGTTATAAAAAGACAGGATTCTATAGTTGGTATCAAAGAATGGTTTAGTTATTTGTGGAGATTAGGATATAAAAAACATTAGGAAGAACCCAATAGAAAAGTTTAAATATAGGAAAACTTCCTGGTATTTTGGTAAGTATTGAGTAAGTGGTTTATCAAATAAATACATCCATGTCTGGATACGAGCAGGTAGAGGCGGCTTTGGCACAGATTTACATAGGAGTAAAACCCAAAAAAACCACTTTGAGATAGACTCGAACGATAACTGGTGCACGATAATGGGCCTTGCTGCACTCTTGGTTACGACACTCTCGAGGGATATGTTTGGTTAATCACAAGATTTTTATGAATCATTATGAAGGAATTATAGAGATGTGTAATTTTCTAAGCATTAAGTCTTAGTTAAAAGATTCTTAAATGAAATAAGTTTCTCAGTAAGGTTTTATTCTTTTAGAAAATGGCAGGCAATAGGAAGAACCGTGTAGATGGTGACCGCAATGCACCATGTGTTGACGGCCCTCCGATGGAAGCTGGAATGGAAAAATTCATGCGAATGATGAACCAACTGACTCATGTTATGAGTAATAACTTGAATCAAGCTAAGAGGCTGATCTCACCACGAAGGGAGTAACTTTCTGTTGAGTACATTATGCGTCAACGACCACCAACATTCAGTGTCTCTAATAACCCATTGGTTGCGGAACAATGGATAAGCTCCATTGAAAAGATCATTTCTGTACTTCATTGTTCAGAACAAGAAAAATTCACCCTTTCTGTTTACCGCCTAGATGGAGAAGCTGATCAGTGGTGGTCACTGATCAAAAACACGAAGCCACTAGGAGAGATGGAAGCTATGGAGTGGGAAGAATTTCGGGGAATTTTCTTTAACATGTATTTCCCTCATTCCATGAGAACGAGAATGGAGAAAGATTTTCTCAAGCTGAAGCAGAAGGAGAACGAATCTGTTGGAAGCTATGAGATGAACTTCACGAGGATTTCACGTTATACCTCAAGGTTAGTCATGGAACCTAATGGGAAGATTGATAGATTCTTTGGTGGACTACGACCTCATCTGCGGAAGAATCTAGCCAACAGGGACTATGATAGCAATGAATAAATAGTTTGAGGTACTATGAAAGTCGAGCTAGAGTTTGGTGAGACACAGTGGGCTAATAAATCAAATGAAATGAAGAGATCATTGGAGCCCGGTTTAGGGACGTCTTTTGATTAGGGAAGTGGTGGAAAGAAAATGAAACTTACCACATGCAATAAATGTGGGAAGAATCATCCGGGGAACTGCTTGAACAGAAGTTGCAAGTGCTAAAAGTGTGGAAGAGGAGGCCATATTGCTCGGAATTTTCATAGTGAGGTGAAGCCTCAGCTTCCCAACACTAATGACAGAGGAAAGATAGTTCTGGCCCTACCCGAAGTCACATGCTTCAAGTGTGGATAGCTTGGGCACTTCGCTAATCAATGTCCAAATTCGAGGGCGGTGGAG
This sequence comes from Viscum album, assembly GCA_963277665.1. NCBI lineage: Eukaryota > Viridiplantae > Streptophyta > Magnoliopsida > Santalales > Viscaceae > Viscum > Viscum album. Next base: position 1,401,328,361 of record OY728164.1, on the reverse strand, counting down.
GGGAATCACCATCAACCTCAGCAGAGGCCAAAGGAGAAAGGTCGTGCTTTCTCTATCATAACAACTGAAGTTGATGTACTGAACGTTGTGGTAGTAGGTACTCTTGTTATCCTCTCAAAACTAGAAAGTACTTTATTTGATTCTGGTTCTACGCATTCCTTTATTTCCTCCATGTTTTCAAGGAATATAGAATCAATCCCTGAACTACTAGAGGTAGAGTTGTCAGTCAAGACACCAAGTTCGATTATCCATGCATCAATAGCGTTTAGAGACCCTGGTGTTTACTTTGGTGAGAAAAATATTATCGCAAATCTAGTAGTCATTCCAATGAGGGAATTCGACATTATACTAGGGATGGACAGGCTCTCAAAGTATAATGCTAAGAACAAATGCAGAAGTAAGGAAATCTCAATAGTCTTGAATGAACGACCTACAGTTATATTCCGATGAGAGATATCCCGAACTGATCCCTATCTAGAAGCACCTCCTATAGCTTTCTTTATGGAGTTAATCGGTGATGATGAAGAAGGAAAAGGGAGCATAAAAATAGAAGATGTTCCGATTGTTTGAGAATACATGGATGTATTTCCTGAGGAGTTACCTGGACCTCCCCCGGAAAGAGAGGTAGAGTTCTCCATTGAACTCATACACGAGTCTCAACCGATATCAAAGAGTCCATATATAATGGAAAATGTGGAGCTATAAGAGTTAACGAAACAAATCCAAGACTTGTTGGAGAAGGGGTTTATCTGACCGAGTGTGTCTCCTTGGGGAGCACCAGTTCTCTTTGTGAAGAAGAAGGATGGATCAATGCGGCTATGCATTGATTATAGTGAACTGAACGGGATCACTGTGAAAAACAGATATCCTCTTCCAAGAATTGATGATTTATTTGACCAACTTCGTGGGGCTAAATTCTTCTCCAAGATTGACCTTTGATCTAGTTATCATCAACTGAAGGTGAAGAAGGAAGATATTCCAAAGACTGCCTTCCAATCAAGATATGGGCATTATGAGTTTACTATTATGCCTTTCTGCTTGACTAATGCTCCTGCTATTTTCATGGATTTGATGAATAGAGTCTTTAAGGACTACCTTGATAACTTTTTGGTAGTTTTTATTGTTGATATTTTGATATATTCAAAAATTCATGAGGAGCATGAAGATCAGCTAAGGGGTATATTGAAAACTCTACGGAAGGAGAGGCTCTTTGAGAAGTTCAGTAAATGTGAGTTTTGGTTACAACAAGTGGCTTTCTTGGGGCACAACATAAGCAATGAAGGAATCTCGATTGACCCTGCAAATACAATGGTTGTGGAGGAGTGGCCTCAACCTAAAACAGTAACTGAGATTCGTAGTTTCCTTGGTTTAGTGTGATATTATAGGTTGTTTGTGAAAAAAATTTCATGGCTTTCTAATCCACTAACCAAGTTGACTCGTAAAGGGGTTATGTTCATCTGGACAAAGGAAAGCGAGGAAAGTTACCAAGAGATGAAGAAGAGATTGGTTACTGCATCTGTGTTAACACTACCCTCTATCGGAGAGTGATTCATTATTTATAGCGATGCATCTCTGAAAGGGCTTCGGTGTGTCCTCATGCAAAATGGGAAGGTAACTGATTATGCATCTCGACAGTTGAAAAATCATGAGCAGAATTTTCCTATTCATGATCTAGGTTGGCGGCAATAATTTTTGCTCTAAAGATATGGAGGCACTATCTTTATGGTGAGAAATGAGATATATACACTGACCACCAATGTCTAAAGTATATTTTCACACATAAAGAATTGAACATGAGACAAAGGAGATGGTTTGAGCTTATTAAATACTATGATTGTTCAATTCATTATAACCCAGGAAGAGAAAATGAAGTTGCGGATGCATTAAGCAGGAAAGACCCTGTTGTTCTGGCAACAATGAGGATCCTAGGAGATCCCTTGATTAATGACATAGTAAAATTGGAAATGGGAATTATAAGGAAACGAACATCATCAACCCTATCCCAAATGATTTCTCAACCTTCATTACTAGATAAGATCAAGAAGGCTCAAAAAGAAGATCCTTTGCTGCAGGAGAAGTTTGAGGCTGTAAAGGATGGGAAGTTCCCTGACTTCAATATTGATCAAGAAGGTGTGTTGAAATTTTGTACAAGACTATGTGTCCCATCTATTCTGTAGATAAAGAAAGAACTGATGGATGAAGCTAATAGCTCTACTTTCTCTATACTTCTGGGAAGCACTAATATGTATAGAGACCTTCGTGATCATTATTGGTGGGATAACATGAAGAAAGAGATTGCTGATTACACTACAAGGTGTCTGGTGTGTTAGCAAGTAAAGGCAGAAAGACAACATCCTAAGGGGGTATTACTACCCCTACCCATACCAGTATGGATGTGGGATAATATCACTATGGACTTTGTAACTGGTCTCACAAAAACATCCAAAGGAAACAATGCGATATGGGTTATTGTGGACCGTCTCACCAAGACAACCCATTTTATCTCTATTCCGGATGATTTCCCTCTAGATCAGCTTTCCAAGATATACGTGAAGGATGTGGTAAGGCTGCATGGGGTAGCACTATCCATCGTATCTGATCGTGACCCAAGATTCACATCAAAATTCTAGAGAAGTCTTCAACATGCTCTGAATATTGAATTGAATTTTAGTATGGCCTATCATCCTCAAACTGATGGCCAATCTGAAAGGACTATTCAGACACTCAAAGACAAGTTGAGATTATGATCAATGGAATTTAAAGGTGGATGGGATCAACACCTCCCATTAGTGGTGTTCTCCTATAACAACAGCTTCCGTGCGAGTATTCAGATGGCACCCTATGAAGCTCTGTATGGAAAGCAGTGTAGAACTCATACTTGTTTGGATGAAAATGGTGAGAGGAAGCTTCTTGGGCCTGATCTTGTGCAAGAAATGACGAAATAGGTTCATGGCATACAACACATAAAGGCTGCTCAAAGTCGACCGAAGAGCTATGCTGACAATCGTCGAAGGGACTTGGAGTTTTGTGTTGGTGACAAGGTCTTCCTTCGAATTTCTCCCTGGAAGAGAGTTGTAAAGACCCGTAAAATTCAAGGGAAATTTTTTCTTAATTTTCTTTAGAATTTTACAAGAGCGCGGTTTCAGACGGCACCTGATTCCGAGGCCCGTAGTGCCCGGAATTAATTTCCGAAGTTTGGCTCGGGTACGTTCAGTGAACGAACGAGCGGGAATTCCTAACTTTTGATCCGGTGCTCGGAATTGAAATCCGAGGGCACCGATGAACTCACAGCGCCGATATTTGCTTAAGAGGACTTTTCCCGAAGGTGCGTTTGCTGAGGAGGAGTTGTTAAAAAAAAGGGGAGTTAAATATGAAGTAATAAAATTGTGTTACAATTTTATTTCATATTCTAAGTTGTTAACCTATGTGTGGAAGTTGGGTGGGACCTACTTGTTGTTAACTACCCTTGAGAGAATAAAGGTTGGGTGGGGCCCACACGAGCCCAACCCCTCACCTTCCCTAACTCCTCTAAACCCCCCACTTAAGATGTGTAACTCATCTTAACCTTTAAACTTCCCATTAATTGGGTGACTTTCCCTCTCCTCACTTTAATCATGCCAACACACTAATCCAATTAATGGAATTAAGTTTTTGAATTTTGAACTCATAGAATGTCTTAATAAAATAAGATTAGCTTATTTTATTTTTGGGGGTTAGATTGGTTGTGTTGAGGATTGGAGGAGAGAGCTCTAAGTCTCTTGAAGAACTTCATCTTCTCCGGCGAAGAACGTCTTCATCCTCAACGAAGAACGACAACACTTTGTCAAGGATCATCGACTCGGCGACCCGGTATCTTCGGACCTCTTCTTTCTCCTCGGACCTTCTTCGTCGGCAAACGAAGATCCGCCAACGACGTGTCTCTTCGGGCATATCTCTTCGTCAACGGATTTGACGAACGACGACCGCGACGCCCGACCTCCGCGACGCCATCTTCAGCGGAACGTAGACTAATCTTCGAATCTTAAACCCGAGGTAGGGGTTGTCGATTTCTTTTGGTTTCCTTATTTTATTCTTCATCGTGATTTTATCTAGACTAACGTGTGACTTGATTTTATTTTGAGTTGCGTTATTATTTTAACGTGAGGGGGGCCGGACCGCACGAACACGGCCGAACCCCCCCCCCCTCCATCGTTCTTGTTTAATTATTTTTGCGGAGGAAAGCAAGTGGCGTGGTGCCGTTGCACCACGCGGATGAACGTGCATTTATCTTACGCGATGCCGTCGCACGCACCTTGGAAGAAACAACAAGAACACGACGCCGTCACGCCGCGTTGAATGATTATCAAAGTACGGCGAAGGGGCGCGGTGCCGTCGCACCACGCCGGATGACGAACGCCGCGGCCGGTTCCGGGCCGCGGCGGGATGAGGAGACCGCGGCCGGTTCCGGGCCGCGGCGGGACGAGAAGACTGCGGCCGGTTCCGGGCCGCGGCGGAAGAGAAGACCGGTGGCCGGGCCGCCGGCGTCGGAAGTCGAAGGCGGGACCGGAATTTCCGGTCCCGTTGGTAAAAACCGGCCGGCCAGCTGGCCGGCCGGATGACTTAAAACCGGGGAATTTAATTCCCCGGACAACCCTTGAAAACCCCCCTCTTAAAGAGGGGGGCGGTTCTTGAGGGAAGGGGGCTGCCGCCCCCTTGGTTCGGCGCCAGCAGGCCCCCCCACGTGGGGGGGGGGGGGGGGTTTTAAAAAAGAAGGGGCGCGGCCCTTGTGCCGCGCCGCCCCTCCAAAAACCGCGGGGCTTAGCCCCCGCGTGCGCAGCCTCGCCGCCGCCGGCGCGCCGCTCCGGGGGGGGGGGGGGGGGTCGGGCCGGGTCGGCCCGGACCCGGACCCCCCCCCCGTTTCGAACCAGTTTTGGTTTTTCGCCCATAACTTGAGCCTCGGACCTCCGAATGACGAACCGTCTGCGGCAACACGATCCTTGGATTGAGACGGTCGTTTCGATATATCTCACTCAAGGTTTCGGTTAACTTTGAGTTCGGCCGGCTTGGTTCGTTCACGAAACCAACCGGGCCTTCGGAGCGGAAACGCTCATATCTTGAGCTACGGACGTCCGATTGACGCGCCGTCAGTCGCGTTGTGTTCCTCTTAGTGAGACGGATCTTTTGGCATACTCCGCCCGAGGTTTGGACGCAGGTGGAGTACGGTCGGGTTGGTTTTGCCTTAAAAACCAACCGGGCCCCGGAGACGAAAATGCCAATAACTCTCAGACCGGGCGTCCGATCGACGCGCCGTCTGTTGCGTTGAGTTCCTGTTGTCGATACGGAACTTTTGGATACATCAACTCTGGTCTTCGTGACAGTTGATGTATCAGCCTCTCGGCTCGTGGAGCGGACCCTCCGTACGAGCTTGCTGTGTGCGGGAACCCTAGTGCTGGCTGCGACTGTTCTACTGCTATGACTGCTACTGTGACTGCGACGACGACAGTACAGAGATCCTGTGTGGATTCGACGACGACAGTACAGAGATCCTATGTGTATTCGACGACGACGACTTCAGCACTCAGCGATCCTACGTGGATCAGTGCTACAGGTCCTGTGTGGGCCCGATCCTGTGTGGGTCCTTGCGCTCAGCGGTTCTGTGTGAGCCAGCGCCTACAGGTTCTGTGTGAGCTCGATCCTGTGTGGGTCTTTGCGGGGGTTAGTTACCTATCGATCCTTCGTGGGTCCGACGACTTAGATGGATCAGTGATCATCTTTTTCGTCCTTGAAGAAGTATACCTGTGTGAGCTGAATCCTGTTGTTTTCCTGTGTGGATTGTGTTGTGCAATCCTGTGTGGATTATATTTTGCTTTCCTATGTGGAATACGTATACTTTCCTGAGTGGACTGAGTTGTACTTGGGCTCGGAGGTTGGAGCGTATTTTAATTAATGACTTAGGTATATGTATGGGCATATACCTAAGCAGTGTCGGTTGTTACTTCGTGATTGTACTTTTCTTCGTGGTTTATCCTTTGTGGATTTGAGAGACCTTCAGGGGTCTCGGGGTCCCTACTGAGTAGCTTATACTCACCCCTGCACGGGCTTCGCCTGCACTACGTTGTGTTGGTTGCAGACGACGGACAGCGTTGACCTTAGCTGAGGCTTGTAGAGCGGGACGGTACCCGGAGGTGGACCACTGGGCGGGACGTGCACGGAGCGGACGACGGGACCCGTGGAGCAGAGGAGCTATCTGTACCCACCCTTCAGGTGGGATTTCCGGTGGACAGCTCGGAGTAGCGGCCTTTACTTTACAGTTGCTGTTTTTCCCTTTTCGAGTTGTACTTTACTTTCAGTTTGGGTTTGTATTCTGGCCCATTTACCTTTCCGCACTTTCAGTCGTACTCTGCTTGCTTAGTGTTTACTTTCCGCTTGTTTACTCTGTGGTGTGTGTTTACTTATCAAAGGCAATGCCTTCCCTTTTTACCGGGATTTAGGCCTTGGTGCTAGTTGCCAGCCCCTGGCCTATGGAAGGCGGGCTTGGGGTAGTCACGGCACGGACCCCGAGGGCGGGTCGTGACAAATTGGTATCAGAGCAGTTCGGTTCTACCGCGAACTCTAATCTTTTCTATGTGAAGCAATAATGTTTAGCGTATTGAGTGTGGTTATCAGTCCAGGGAGTCCAGTGTTGGTGCGGCGGCCGACGTATCCGTACACCAGGACCCTGACTTCTGATTTCCGACTTAATGCACGAAAACATTGATTGCGTGTGTGTTTCAAAGTTTTCTTTGTGATTACTTATATCAGCTCACCAGGTATACTGTTCTAACCGTGGCGCACCTGTTTCCTTTTCAGGATGGCCCCACGACGGCAGCCAGCTAGGGTTCCGAGAGTCGAGCGAGACGACAGCCCACCGAGCGACGAGGCCTCGGTGCAGGGCCCTTTTCCAGTAGTGGCACCGGCGGTAGCTTTACCCGCCGATCCCCCGATGCTTCCAGCAGCAGCCGCTGATGATGCACGTCGCCTCAGCGCACTGCATGAGTTTCAGCGCCAGCGACCGCCCAGGTTTCGCGGGGAGACGGATCCCCAGGCAGCAGAGGACTGGCTGGAGGCAGTGGTTCGAGTGTTTAGGCTAGTGAGGACACCAGCAGACCTCATGGTGGTCCTCGCTGCGAGCCTACTACACGCAGCAGCAGGACGATGGTGGAGCTTGATGCTCCAGGTGCACGATGAGGCATCTCTACTTTGGACGGACTTTGAGAGCCTATTCCGCTCAGAGTTCGTCCCAGCCACCCTTCGTGCGGTGCGTATCCAGGAGCTTCTACAGCTGCGGCAGGGCAGCATGACGGTCGCTCAGTACTCGGTGAGATTTACCGATCTCTCACGCTACTCGACCGACATGGTACGGGATCCATTCTTCCGGGCCCGGACCTTCGAGCAGGGTTTGAGACACGAGATCAGGGCATCGCTGATCTCCCTCAGCATACCGACTCAAACAGGAGTACTGGAGCGAGCCCTTCTGATCGAGAGCTTCCTTGCTGAGTCCACACCAGCACAGCGACCCACCGCAGGGCGGCACGTGGAAGAGTCATCTGCAGCAGGCAGTCGACGGATGACTCAGGAGTCCAGACAGACCAGTCCTTCGGGCCGACGACCTCAGGGCACTGGCTCAGCAGTGAGGGGCACACAGCGCGGAGCCAGTCTTCCGAGAGGCAGACAGTGCTACTCGTGCGGCGGGCAGGGCCACATGGCTCGCGACTGCCCGACCCGTCGTGCCGAGGAGCAGCAGACAGTTGATGGACCACCGAGGCAGAGGCAGAGGGTCGATCGTGGCCGTCTGCAGGGAGGAGGCGGACGAGGCAGAGGAGCTGGACGAGCAGCTGGTGGTGGCCGACGCTTTGAGGCTCTACCACCACCACCACCAGGAGGTCCACCCCGACCACAGGGAGCTGGCGGGCAGCGACAGGCACAGCTCCAGGCAGCAGAGGCCTACGACCACGGCGCACCCGAGATGATTCGAGGTACTATCTGTGTCTACTCCACCCTTGCTGCAGTTCTTATAGACATAGGAGCGAGTCACTCTTTCATAGCCGCTGCCCTTGTTCGGAGCTCGGAGATTCCGACAGAGCCGTTGGCTCGATCCTTACGGCTAGAGACTCCTACGGGAGCAGACTCGACGATTACGCACTGGTGCCGGCAGTGTGAGCTTACTCTAGGAGGCGAGAGCTTCGGCTGGGATCTTCTTGTAGCAGCGTCGAGGCCTTACGACGTCATCTTGGTCATGGATTGGCTGTCTACGGTCCATGCACAGATTGACTGTTTTAGGTGCAAGGTGCGATGTGTACGCACCGACGGGAGCAGGTTCACCTTCACCGGCGAGAAGGGAGCCTTAGCAGCACAGGATGGACTTCCGCGGAGGAGAGGACAGCCCATCACTCATCAATTGGATAGCCTTATCCTTGGAGCAGTTGACGTGCGGAGTCCTGGTTTTCCTGCAGTGGTGGATCAGTTTGCGAACGTTTTTCCCGACGACGTTCCAGGGTTACCTCCTCGCAGAGAGGTAGACTTTTATATTGACTTGTACCCCGGGACAGCCCCAATATCCACTCCAGCATATCGGATGGCCCCCGCCGAGTTTCGAGAGCTACGAGTACAGTTGGAGGACTTGCAGGGCAAGGGGTTCATCCGACCCAGTGTTTCACCCTGGGCTTCACCGATATTGTTTGCCAAGAAGGCGGACGGGAGCTTGCGACTTTGTGTTGACTATCGTCGCCTGAACCAGGTGACAGTGAGGAACAAGTATCCGCTACCGAGGATTGATGACCTCTTTGATCAGCTCAAGGGAGCACGGTGGTTCTCGAAGATAGACCTCAGGTCAGGCTATCATCAGCTCATAGTCAGAGACGAGGATGTGCAGAAGACGGCCTTCAGATGTCGGTATGGCCACTATGAGTTCTTGGTTATGCCTTTCGGTGTAACCAATGCTCCAGCAGTGTTCATGGATCTCATGAACAGGATCTTTCAGCCATACCTCGATCGGTTTGTCATGGTCTTCATCGACGACATTCTGATTTACTCTACGACAGAGGAGGAGCACGCCTATCACTTGCGAGTTGTTCTTGACACACTCCGAGAGCACCGGCTTTATGGTAAGCTCTCGAAGTTCCAGTTCTGGATACGTGAGGTCCAATTTTTGGGACACGTTATCTCTGAGGCGGGAGTTACAGTGGATCCCGCGAATATTGAGGCTGTGTTAGCATGGGAGCCACCCAGGAGCGTGACTGAGGTTCGGAGTTTCTTGGGACTAGCTGGATACTATCGGAGATTTGTGCCGAACTTCTCCAGAGTTGCGGAATCACTCACAGCCTTGACGAAGAAGGGGAAACCCTTCGTATGGACTGACAGTTGTCAGCAGAGCTTCCAGGAGCTGAGACAGAGATTGACTAGTGCACCTATCTTGATGTTGCCTGAGGAGGGAGTAGGGTACGTAGTCTACTGCGATGCATCAGGGACGGGACTCGGATGTGTTCTGATGCAGGAGCGGGCAGTGATCTCCTATGGATCACGACAGTTGAGGCCGCATGAGCAGAACTACGCTACCCATGACCTGGAGTTAGCAGCAGTGGTCTTCGCTCTGAAGACATGGCGACACTATCTGATGGGCGAGCGCTTTACAGTCTTTTCCGATCATCAGAGTCTCAGGTATATCTTCTCGCAGAAGGACCAGAACCTGAGACAGCGACGATGGCTCGAGTTCCTCCAGGACTATGACTTTGAGATAGTCTATACTCCTGGGAAGGGGAACGTAGTAGCCGATGCCCTCAGCAGGAGGACGGGCATTCAGCTACTTGAGGAGGCGACGGAGCAGCTAGCCTCTTTGCAGATATCCTTCGTGGATAGAGATGGAGCAGCTTTTCTTCAGTCTCTCACAGTCACTCCTCCACTACTGCAGCGGGTCAGGGAGGCACAGCGCGGGGATGCTGATTGTGAGACACGGCGTGCACAAATATCCTCGGGACAGGCACCTGATGGTTTCTCCCTTGGATCAGAGCACGACATCATTTTCAGAGGACGTACCATGGTACCTGTCGCATTGCGAGAGGAAATGCTGAGAGTGTTTCACACATCTCCTTTGGCGGTACATCCTGGAGTGGCGAAGATGTACCAGGACCTCAGACGACAGCACTGGTGGCCGGGCATGAAGAAAGCTGTAGCAGAGTTCGTTTCTCGATGCCTCACCTATCAGCAGGTGAAGGCAGAGCATCAGGTACTAGCAGGCTTGGTACAACCCTTGGAGGTTCCGGAGTGGAAGTGGGACGGCATATCTATGGACTTCGTGACTGGACTTCCACGCACTTCCAGAGGTCACGACTCCATCTGGGTGATTGTTGACCGACTCACCAAGTCGGCACACTTCTTACCCATCAGAGAGCAGGGCTCAGTGGAGAGCTTGGGACATCTCTACGTTCAGGAGATTGTGTGGCTCCACGGCGTGCCATCATCTATCGTCTCCGATCGAGATGCCCGCTTTACTTCCCGGCTTTGGAAGGGGTTACAGGAGGCGTTCGGGACGCAGCTACGTCTTAGCACAGCTTTTCACCCTCAGACAGATGGTCAGACGGAGAGGACCATTCAGACTCTCGAGGACATGCTCCGCGCATGTGTCCTCGACTTTGGTCGTAGCTGGGAGGACCACCTACCCTTGGTGGAGTTCGCATACAACAACAGCTACCACTCCACCATCGGGATGGCACCGTACGAGGCGTTGTACGGCCGACCATGTAGATCTCCTTTGTGCTGGACAGACCCTGGGGAGTCAGCACTGGTGGGACCGGAGATGGTCCAGGACACGACAGAGAAGGTCCAGGTCATCCAGGAGCGGATGAGGACAGCTCAGAGCCGGCAGAAGTCATACGCTGACAGGAGGCGGAGGCCACTGGAGTTCGAGGATGGCGACCACGTCTTCTTGCGGGTCTCACCTCGACGTGGTATTCGGAGATTTGGCCGAGGCGGCAAGTTATCTCCGCGCTTCATCGGACCTTTCCAGATTCTCAGCAGGATTGGTGAGGTGGCTTATCGCCTGGCTCTACCACCTCAGTTGCACCGGGTGCACGACGTCTTCCACGTATCCCAGCTGAGGAGATACGTGCACGACCCGACGCACATCATTGATCATGGGGAGCTTGACGTTGACGATGGGGCGACTTTTACGGAGATCTCGGTGGAGATAGAGGATCGACAGGAGCGGGTCCTGCGTGGGCGATCGATTCCTCTTGTGCACATCAGATGGCAGCACAGGAATCTCCAGGAGAGCACATGGGAGCGGGAGGCTCAGATGCGTGCTCAGTACCCTCTTTTGTTTCCCTAGTTTTTGTTGTATCTTTACGGGGACGTAAAGCCCTGAGGTGGGAGTAATGTAAAGACCCGTAAAATTCAAGGGAAATTTTTTCTTAATTTTCTTTAGAATTTTACAAGAGCGCGGTTTCAGACGGCACCTGATTCCGAAGCCCGGAGTTCCCGGAATTAATTTCCGAAGTTTGGCTCGGGTACGTTCAGTGAACGAACGAGCGGGAATTCCTAACTTTTGATCCGGTGCTCGGAATTGAAATCTGAGGGCACCGATGAACTCACAGCGCCGATATTTTCTTAAGAGGACTTTTCCCGAAGGTGCGTTTGCTGAGGAGGAGTTGTTAAAAAAAAGGGGAGTTAAATGTGAAGTAATAAAATTGTGTTACAATTTTATTTCATATTCTAAGTTGTTAACCTATGTGTGGAAGTTGGGTGGGACCTACTTGTTGTTAACTACCCTTGAGAGAATAAAGGTGGGGTGGGGCCCACACGAGCCCAACCCCTCACCTTCCCTAACTCCTCTAAACCCCCCACTTAAGATGTGTAACTCATCTTAACCTTTAAACTTCCCATTAATTGGGTGACTTTCCCTCTCCTCACTTTAATCATGCCAACACACTAATCCAATTAATGGAATTAAGTTTTTGAATTTTGAACTCATAGAATGTCTTAATAAAATAAGATTATCTTATTTTATTTTTGGGGGTTAGACTGGTTGTGTTGAGGATTGGAGGAGAGAGCTCTAAGTCTCTTGAAGAACTTCATCTTCTCCGGCGAAGAACGTCTTCATCCTCAACGAAGAACGACAACACTTCGTCAAGGATCATCGACTCGGCGACCCGGTATCTTCGGACCTCTTCTTTCTCCTCGGACCTTCTTCGTCGGCAAACGAAGATCCGCCAACGACGTGTCTCTTCGGGCATATCTCTTCGTCAACGGATTTGACGAACGACGACCGCGACGCCCGACCTCCGCGACGCCATCTTCCGCGGAACGTAGACGAATCTTCGAATCTTAAACCCGAGGTAGGGGTTGTCGATTTCTTTTGGTTTCCTTATTTTATTCTTGATCGTGATTTTATCAAGACTAACGTGTGACTTGATTTTATTTTGAGTTGCGTTATTATTTTAACGTGAGGGGGGCCGGACCGCACGAACACGGCCGAACCCCCCCTCCATCGTTCTTGTTTAATTATTTTTGCGGAGGAAAGCAAGTGGCGTGGTGCCGTCGCACCACGCGGATGAACGTGCATTTATCTTACGCGATGCCGTCGCGCGCACCTTGGAAGAAACAACAAGAACACGACGCCGTCGCGCCGCGTTGAATGATTATCAAAGTACGGCGAAGGGGCGCGGTGCCGTCGCACCACGCCGGATGACGAACGCCGCGGCCGGTTCTGGGCCGCGGCGGGACGAGGAGACCGCGGCCGGTTCCGGGCCGCGGCGGGATGAGAAGACCGCGGCCGGTTCCGGGCCGCGGCGGAAGAGAAGACCGGCGGCCGGGCCGCCGGCGTCGGAAGTCGAAGGCGGGACCGGAATTTCCGGTCCCGTTGGTAAAAACCGGCCGGCCAGCTGGCCGGCCGGATGACTTAAAACCGGGGAATTTAATTCCCCGGCCAACCCTTGAAAACCCCCCTCTTAAAGAGGGGGGCGGTTCTTGAGGGAAGGGGGCAGCCGCCCCCTTGGTTCGGCGCCAGCAGGCCCCCCCACGTGGGGGGGGGGGGGGGCGGTTTTAAAAAAAGAAGGGGCGCGGCCCTTGTGCCGCGCCGCCCCTCCAAAAACCGTGGGGCTTCGCCCCCCGCGTGCGCAGCCTCGCCGCCGCCCGCCGCCGCCGCCGCGCCGCCGCCCGCCGCCGCCGCCGCGCCGCCGCCCGCCGCCGCCGCCGCCGCGCCGCCGCCCGCCGCCGCCCGCCGCCGCCGCCGCCGCGCCGCCGCCCGCCGCCGCCCGCCGCCGCGCCGCTGCGCCGCCGCCCGCCGCCGCCGCCGCCGCGCCGCCGCGCCGCCGCCCGCCACCGCCGCCGGCCTCCGCGCCGCTCCGGGGGGGGGGGGGGGGGGGGGGGGGGTCGGGCCGGGTCGGCCCGGACCCGGACCCCCCCGTTTCGAACCAGTTTTGGTTTTTCGCCCATAACTTGAGCCTCGGACCTCCGAATGACGAACCGTCTGCGGCAACGCGATCCCTGGATCGAGACGGTCGTTTCGATATATCGCACTCAAAGTTTCGGTTAACTTTGAGTTCGGCCGGGTTGGTTCGTTCACGAAACCAACCGGGCCTTCGGAGCGGAAACGCTCATATCTTGAGCTACGGACGTCCGATTGACGTGCCGTCAGTCGCGTTGTGTTCCTCTTAGTGAGACAGATCTTTTGGCATACTCCGCCCGAGGTTTGGACGCAGGTGGAGTACGGTCGGGTTGGTTTTGCCTTAAAAACCAACCGGGCCCCGGAGATGAAAATGCCAATAACTCTCAGACCGGGCGTCCGATCGACGCGCCGTCTGTTGCGTTGAGTTCCTGTTGTCGATACGGAACTTTTGGATACATCAACTCTGGTCTTCGTGACAGTTGATGTATCAGCCTCTCGGCTCGTGGAGCGGACCCTCCGTACGAGCTTGCTGTGTGCGGGAACCCTAGTGCTGGCTGCGACTGTTCTACTGCTACGACTGCTATTGTGACTGCGACGGGACGAGGAGACCGCGGCCGGTTCCGGGCCGCGGCGGGACGAGAAGACCGCGGCCGGTTCCGGGCCATGGCGGAAGAGAAGACCGGCGGCCGGGCCACCGGTGTCGGAAGTCGAAGGCGGGACCGGAATTTCCGGTCCCATTGGTAAAAACCGGCCGGCCAGCTGGCCGGCCGGATGACTTAAAACCGGGGAATTTAATTCCCCGGCCAACCCTTGAAAACCCCCCTCTTAAAGAGGGGGGCAGTTCTTGAGGGAAGGGGGCAGCCGCCCCCTTGGTTCGGCACCAGCAGGCCCCCCCAGGTGGGGGGGGGGGGGCGGTTTTAAAAAAAGAAGGGGCGCGGCCCTTGTGCCGCGCCGCCCCTCCAAAAACCGCGGGGCTTAGCCCCCGCGTGCGCAGCCTCGCCGCGGCCCGCCGCCGCCGCCGCCGGCCACCGCGCCGCTCCGGGGGGGGGGGGGGGGCGGGTCGGGTCAGCCCGGACCCGGACCCCCCCGTTTCGAACCAGTTTTGGTTTTTCGCCCATAACTTGAGCCTCGGACCTCCAAATGACGAACCGTCTGCGGCAACGCGATCCTTGGATTGAGACGGTCGTTTCCATATATTGCACTCAAGGTTTCGGTTAACTTTGAGTTCGGCCGGGTTGGTTCGTTCACGAAACCAACCGGGCCTTCGGAGCGGAAACGCTCATATCTTGAGCTACGAACGTCCGATTGACGCGCCGTCAGTCGCGTTGTGTTCCTCTTAGTGAGACGGATCTTTTGGCATACTCCGCCCGAGGTTTGGACGCAGGTGGAGTACGGTCGGGTTGGTTTTGCCTTAAAAACCAACCGGGCCCCGGAGACGAAAATGCCAATAACTCTCAGACCGGGCGTCCGATCGACGCGCCGTCTGTTGCGTTGAGTTCCTGTTGTCGATACGGAACTTTTGGATACATCAACTATGGTCTTCGTGACAGTTGATGTATCAGCCTCTCGGCTCGTGGAGCGGACCCTCCGTACGAGCTTGCTGTGTGCGGGAACCCTAGTGCTGGCTGCGACTGTTCTACTGCTACGACTGCTACTGTGACTGCGACGACGACAGTACAGATATCCTGTGTGGATTCGACGACGACAGTACAGAGATCCTATGTGGATTCGACGACGACGACTTCAGCACTCAGCGATCCTACGTGGATCAGTGCTACAGGTCCTGTGTGGGCCCGATCCTGTGTGGGTCCTTGCGCTCAGCGGTTCTGTGTGAGCCAGCGCCTACAGGTTCTGTGTGAGCCCGATCCTGTGTGGGTCTTTGCGGGGGTTAGTTACCCATCGATCCTTCGTGGGTCCGACGACTTAGATGGATCAGTGATCATCTTTTTCGTCCTTGAAGAAGTATACCTGTGTGAGCTGAATCCTGTTGTTTTCCTGTGTGGATTGTGTTGTGCAATCCTGTGTGGATTATATTTTGCTTTCCTATGTGGAATACGTATACTTTCCTGTGTGGACTGAGTTGTACTTGGGCTCGGAGGTTGGAGCGTATTTTAATTAATGACTTAGGTATATGTATGGGCATATACCTAAGCAGTGTCGGTTGTTACTTCGTGATTGTACTTTTCTTCGTGGTTTATCCTTTGTGGATTTGAGAGACCTTCAGGGGTCTCGGGGTCCCTACTGAGTAGCTTATACTCACCCCTGCACGGGCTTCGCCCGCACTACGTTGTGTTGGTTGCAGACGACGGACAGCGTTGACCTTAGCTGAGGCTTGTAGAGCGGGACGGTACCCGGAGGTGGACCACTGGGCGGGACGTGCACGGAGCGGACGACGGGACCCGTGGAGCAGAGGAGCTATCTGTACCCACCCTTCAGGTGGGATTTCCGGTGGACAGCTCGGAGTAGCGGCCTTTACTTTACAGTTGCTGTTTTTCCCTTTTCGAGTTGTACTTTACTTTCAGTTTGGGTTTGTATTCTGGCCCATTTACCTTTCCGCACTTTCAGTCGTACTCTGCTTGCTTAGTGTTTACTTTCCGCTTGTTTACTCTGTAGTGTGTGTTTACTTATCAAAGGCAATGCCTTCCCTTTTTACCGGGATTTAGGCCTTGGTGCTAGTCGCCAGCCCCTGGCCTATGGAAGGCGGGCTTGGGGTAGTCACGGCACGGACCCCGAGGGCGGGTCGTGACAAGAGTCATGTGGTTTGGGAAGAAAGGGAAGCTCAGCCCTAGGTACATTGGCCCCTATGAAATCCTTGATCGCAAAGGAGCAGTGGCCTATCGTCTAGAACTTCCACCAAACCTAGATCAAGTTCATAATGTATTCCATGTATCTCTCTTGAGGAAGTACATACCCGAACCTTCGCATGTACTGAACCCAGAAGTAGTACAACTGGAACATGACCTCTCTTATGAGGAGCAGCCAGTGGAGATCGTGGACTGTAGAGACAAGGTTCTATGAAACAAGAATACCCACCATGTGAAAGTGTTTTGGAGGAATCATAAATATGAAGATGCAACTTGGGAGCCTGAGGAAACAATGAAGAAAAAGTACCCTCACCTTTTCGACTAGGCCTCAAGTATAAATTTCCGGGACAAAATTTCTTAAGGGAGGAAGAATGTAACGAACCAATATTTTTGAGTAGTATATTAACATACTATTAATGATTTAATAAGATGTTAATGGTTAATTCAGAAAGAGGAGTTGATGGCTTCATCCAGTAGACTCGACCATTATAAATCCCATTTATCAGAGCTTGGGAAGGAGGTAGCATATGTGGGCTTTGCTTGGGACCAAGCCCAAAACGAACTCCAGCGTGTCAAGCTTGAACGGAAATGCCTACGGGAGAAGTTCAAGTTAGTAGAGATTACTACTAGGGAAATGTTATCTGAACCTCCCTCATATTCTCTCACCATAGCACACCTTACACTTAGGTCTTATGCTCGTGTTATAAGGGGCTATGTGACGAGACCCTAGCTTCCTTGTGTAATCCTTTGGGGTGAATAAATTGAGATATCTTCCTTTAGTGATGTTTGTGGAATGTCGTTTGTCCGGATGATTTTAGGATATATTTTATTGAAGAATTTTTGAAAAAGGGATATTTTATAACATTTATGTAAACCCTAAATAATTAATGATGTGTAATGATTTTCAAAAAATGGTTTTCTACAAAAGTGTTCAGTAAGGAATTTGGAGTCTCATAAGATCAAAATAATTTTTGATGAATAGTAAATTATGAATAGAGATTTTATGCTTAGGATTAGTAATGTGACCAAATGGATTAGTAATTTCACTTAAAGAATGTTTTAAAATAATCTAGGCACCTTGATTTAGTAATGTGATTCAATAAAATGGTTAAATAACAGTTTCATAAATTATTAGTCAAGTATTAGTTTTTTCAGTTGAATAGTGTTTTTTAATTAAAAATTTAACTAAAAATAATTAGAAAACTATTTTTATTAAAAGAAATTTATTTTTGGACTCAGAGCATCGATAATATGTGATGGTAATTTTTGGGGATTTTTCTGAAAAAAATAAATTCTCGATGAATAGTGTTTTTATTTAAAAATTAAATTAAAAATATTTAGAAAATTATTTTTATAAAATTGAGTTCATAAATGTAATTAGAACATCGATATTTGGTTACGGTGAAATTTTGGGATTTTTCTAAGAAAGGTGAAATTTTTTTCAGTGAATAGTAAAAATGCAGTTTTAGGGTTTCTGTATGTTTAATGACATCATAACTGTGTCATGATGATGTCATGAAATATTTTAAGGGTTGTTCGGCCAAGAGTGATGAAATATTGTTCTGGGGTGCCC
Organism: Viscum album; assembly: GCA_963277665.1. Classification (NCBI taxonomy): domain Eukaryota; kingdom Viridiplantae; phylum Streptophyta; class Magnoliopsida; order Santalales; family Viscaceae; genus Viscum; species Viscum album. The sequence continues at coordinate 1,401,310,585 of OY728164.1, read as the reverse complement.
ATGTGGCCTAACATTATCGAAAATATCATGAGAAACCACAAGGGTTTGAGAAAAGCACTTTTGAGGTGTCCCTTGGCCATTAATGCCTTGTCCCCTCACTTTCCCTATAAATACCAAGCCCTCCTCTCATCATTTTGACTCAAAAACCATTATAAACGATGTTTTGGTATCCTTAACTCCCCAGGAGTCCTCCAATGGTGCCCCCAAGCCCTCAAGGTCCAAACCATTGAGTTTCAAGAGTCACGTTTTAAGGTAAGGGGTCCGACCCCTCTTTTCTTTTCAAGTAATCTCTTTTATGTCATTTCTTTTATACTCCATGTTCTTATGTCGTAGGATGTTATTCTATATTCATATTACATCAATTTTTATATTCATATGATGAGAGACCCCATCTTGCTCTCATCATTTCGTTTTAAGATTGTTTAAGTGGCGCCGTTAGGCTGCCGATATTTTAAGGGGATTCTTTCACCCTTCTAATTCCTTTCAAAGTTCTACTTTCACGTCAAGTATTTCAAGATCCTTTTTAATTATGTTGGGGCATGATCTCTATATCTATTATATTGAAATATTATGTTCATATGATTAGGGACCCTATTTGATCTTTTCAATTCATTTTTTAGAAATTTAAGTGACGCCGTTAGGCTGTCGAATTTTCGTAAGAGAAATCTAATTTTTGTCTTCCTTCCATGTTTTTCATTTCAAATCGTATGTCCTAGAAATTTCATCACCATGTCCATATATCCTTCTTATTCTGTCCATCTATTGTTTTATGGGTCAATTATGATTTCTCTACCCATGTCCCCTCTCTTTTCAATGTTTTCTAAAACCCCGAAACATAGCCGTTATGCTGCAGAATTTTTCGTCTCAAAGTACCTCTCTCTCTTTTCTCAAAATTATTTTATGTTATAATGTGAATAATCAAAGCTCTTATTTCTTCAGGGGTATTCACATATATATAAAAATGATCTATTTTAAATTCTGGGTTTTTCATACATGAAACCCTCTTTCCCTTTCTGTGGGATTAAAGTGACATAAAGATCATGTCTTTAAAACAATTTTTATAACGTTATGATTATGAAATGAAACCCATTTATCTTATTCTATATGGGTTGTTTATGAAATTATTGATGAATATATATGTGGCTCACATGATAATAAATTGAAAATTTCAGGGTGCGCCCTGATAGCGATCCAATGCATTGGGTAAAGACTTAATCTCTAGAGATGACCATTTTAACGATGCGTTGGTGAATAACCTTGGTAATTTTTAACGACACCTTGGGGATGGACCTTGGTGAAACGAAACGATTGTAAATATTAAATATTGCTGCCACATCTTCAAGTTATGAAAAATGTTATTTTAATTATGAAGTACCTCATGATTTCTTCTCATGCCTTAATGTTCTTTTCATGTCCTTATTGAAGTATCTTATGTTCACATGTAAAATGTTTCTCTTGTTTCCCTTACTGGGCCTTCTACTCACACTTTCTTTTGATGTATGTCCCCAGGTTATGAGATGCAGAAACAAACATAGGATGAAATTAAGGAGACTCCTTTCAAGTGTTTAATAAGAATTTTTTATGTCGTTTTCATGTATTATGTTCCTTGTTTCCAAGACACTAAACCTTATCGATCCTCAGTTCCGTGTAATGAAATGAAAGTTATGTTAGAAAAAGACGGGATGCTATATTGACCCCAAGCCATTGTATTGGAGGGAATGAATACAACATAGTAAAATATTATTATATATTTATGTTAAATGTATTTTCTTTTATCCAATAAAATTTAGAGGCTTAAAATGTAAATGAATCTGATTTTAAGCATAATTTACATTAAAAGGACGATTTACCACCTTTTGATGGAGAACCCTATTTAAATCTTGTTTTGGTCACTTTCATATGTTCATTTTGTCAAAATAAAATCATTCTTTAGATTCGTATCATCAAAATTTACTTTGGGAAAATTTTTGGTATTTTTCTGATAAAATTCATTTTTTAATTAATAGTGAAAATTACTGTATTTTATTTCAAAAGTGATTTTTAATGTTATTTTTTTTGTAAGATATGATTATCATTTTAATTAGTTTTAAAGTGGAATTAAAATATATTTTTACCATTTAATCTAATGGTGTTCATTAGAATTTATTTCACTTTGAAATTTGTAAATATACAAGTGTCAATCTTTTAATAGATATTGTTTCTTAAAAACACTATTTGTTTTGACAGTAGAAATTCATTATAAAATTAATTAATGAAACTTCTATGTTTTTAATTATTTAAAATTGATATCATTTTTGAATTTGGAATATCAAATATATCTTATGGTGAATTTTTGGTATTTTGCTGACAAATGTCCATTTTTAATGAATAGTGAAAAATACTTCATTTTACTTCAAAACTACATTTTCATAAAATATAATTATATAGTTAGATTGCAATTTTAAATGGGTTTAAAGTGTAACTTAATATTTTTTAATCAAATAATATAATTTTGTTTGTTATAAGTAATTTCACTTTTCAATTGGATGTAAAAACAAGTCAATCTGTTGATAAATTTTATTTTTAAAAACCCGTATTTGGTTTTGACAACAGGAAATTTTTTTTTAATTTAATTACTGAAATTTATTTATTTGGAATTTGGTAAAATATATTCTATATTTTTAATAAGAAGGTACAAATTATGTAATTTTGACACTTTTGTTTTTGGACATTATGAATAGTAACGACGACAATTATCTATAATTATCGTGATTAATTAGTAATCGGGTAGTTAAGGGAATTCAAATAATATCATAAAAATACAAAATTACCACAACATGTTTCCTAATTATGTTGGTGTTTTCATGGTCGACCATGGGATTCCTTTTACAAACTTTGGGACCTCATGGAATCACTTTTGGGTGATAGTGACATTTTATCATTTTATTTTTAAAGAAATGAAAATATAACAAAAGTATATAACACCTAAGTAAAAAAAATTACTTTTGTCTACATAAATGATATTTTAGACTATAAATAGTCATTGTGAAGCTAAAAAGATTTTCTAAATCATGATAATTTTTTATAATTTTTATACATTAAATAAATAAATTTATTTATGACACCATGATGATACAGTGATTACCTCATTAATGAACGATTTAAATAAAATGAAAAGATATGGTAAATCTATGACATACACTTGCTTAAAACCTATTGGATGGTTTTATTTCAAACCCTCATCACCTTATACTATAAATATATCTTTGGACCTTTAAAATCCGAAAATATTTTTATAATAAAGTAACTTTCGAAGACTTTTCAGAAGAGACCATCCTCCCTCTTATAAAAGGCCCCCGCCTCTACCCCCTTACCCACACCTCTCATGCCCTTGTATCGTCAAACCTACAATAATATTGTCTATACACATCCCTCTTGTACTTATAGAATCCACACTTTGGGAAGATTTCTTTCCAAGGAAGCCTTTGGTATCAAATAAAAAAGTGTTATCTTATTTAAATGTAATGTATTCTTTTTATATTCTTTTGTTTTATTTTACTTCTCCATCCCACTGAACTCTTTTTTTTTTATTTTGTAACAAAAAATGTATCTTCAGTATACTAGGATGTTCTTATGAGACGGATTAGAGCTACACTTATACACACATCTATATAATGTTTAAAGAATATACTGTTTCCCTAGGTGGTGAATTATTGCTTCACGAAACGATGATTGTTCAATATTTATTTGACACCTCTCATGGTAGCCATTAATATGTCACTGTATTTATATATGAAATATATATTATGTTTTTGTTTTCCTTAGGTTTCATTATTTTTCATTTATTCCATACGTTTATGGTTTCCAAAGTGTGTAAACATGATAATTTCATTTTATGAAGTGCGGACTACTCCCCCCTCAAAATGATTTGAATCATTAATGCCATATGTGGGATGTTTAAAGGATGTAGTTAATGATATTATATATGATATTATACTATAATTATTATATACCTATATATATATATGATTTCATTCCATTAAAGTAGGAAATATCAATTAAAGTAATGTTCATGTGTACGTACAACTTACTGTCTCCATGAATGGTACATTTCATTTTTTTATCTCCAAATGTTATGTAATTTTATAAGTATATATAAATATAATAGATAAATATGATATATATTAAATCTATATTATGAATATAATTATTCAATTCTAATATATATATCTCTAATTTAGTTTTAATTCCATTAATATGACAATGAAATGAAAGTAGTGTTCACGCGTACGTACGGACTACCGTCTCCATGAACGGTGTATTTCATTTTTTATCACCAAATGTTATGGAATAGTATAAAATAAATATATACCAGATATATATGATATTTAAATCATTAATACTATTCTGGAGATGTTGTACATATATCTACATTGACAATTCTTTTCAAACATGTTCATTTTTGACTCTTGTACTGAACATCGACCAAAACGTCTGATATAAAGTCAAATAATTAACTAATTATTATAACATTATAATGTGTGATATGAATTGAATTATAAACATTAATGGAGGTTATTATTAAATTATAAATTGAACAATGTTTATTAGTCAGGAATATAATGAAACGAATAAGACAAGTCAGACTTGAGGTAAGGGATCCTACCTCTCTCTTTCTAGGTACTCTCCTTTATGTCATTTCATTTCAGATCCTCTTTATTTTGTTAGGGTATGTTATTTTATATTTCAATTACTGTACATTTTTTGTTGATGAGATAAGAGACCGTATTTGATCTCATCAATCAATTTTTGGATGTTTTAAGTGGCGTAGTTAGGCTGCTGAATCTTCGAAAGGGATTTCTTATCTTATATTTTATTCCGTGGGATTTCCATTATTCTCCAATAATTTATTGCATGTGGTGTATTGTGTAATTCAATTCCATAAATATTTTCAGGATTCTATTCATGGTATTATGTGATTAATTTGGTGTTCATTATATTTTGGTCATACCACTCGATTGATCACAACGATATAAGGGCTTATTATCTCACTTTTTTTCCCATGAGATTCATGCTATATTTTTCACTATCCCCTTTGAGTGGTTTATTCAATTCCCATTATTATAATATTTGTATAATATAATTTTTTTATGGTTATTTACATCATCATTGTATTGTCCTTCTTTCATGGGTTGTACATTTCAAAAGTTACCCAAATCGGTATGGGAACCATTCACTCTTATCTTTTTAAAAGACTGATTTTTGTTAGGTCTTTTATTTTAAATCTCATTATGTTGGGATATGTTCTTATATATCATTATTTTTTAAAATGTTATGTTCAAGTGATGAGATACCTTTTTTATCTCTCATCATCTCATTTTATAAATTTTAATGTGACGTCATTACGCAGTCGAATTTTTGTAAGGGAACTACTTAACCCAATTTCAATTATTTGGGTTAAAACTCTACTTATTGATTATGTCATGCTATGAATATGTGTGGATGAACTCGGATTGTTTTAAACTTTATATCCACTTATATTGGGTTTATTTATGTTTGTCACAGATATTTATGTAATTGATTTATCCTTAATCTAAGGATACCATCTATGTAAGGGACTTCATATCAATCTCCTTTAATTGAGGAATATTTTGTTTTATACAAAACTTCATTTAGACAGTGTATAAAACCCTTTTAATTTTACTTTTATTCAGAAGGAATCGTTCTATATGATGTGTTTTACTAAACGACAAAAGAATTTTTTTGTCTTACGTATGCGGCGACAACAACTTCTCTGCCGCCGTGACCATTATTTGAGTTTTGGATTCCTATAATAGCCATAACATTTTATAAATGAAAAATAAATATCATATTTTACTTTTCTTTTATTTTGGTATTGAAAATGGGTTTGATAATTTTTTTCATTATATCATTGTGTTGTATTTATGTCTTTTGATTGAAATGTTGAAATGTTATGTTTCATTTTTTCATGTTTTATGTGATATGATTATGTTATGGTTCTTGGGAATTGTTTATGAAGACGGGTGGTTTTGTGATAAACTAAGGGTGGGTGAGCCCTTGATATCTCTCCAATGCATTGGGTAATGCGAAGGAGTTAAATGCTAAGGTTTCTCTGAAGAGATTTAGGGAATATACTGTAATGAGTATTCCAAACATAACCATGAGGGTTACTCCCTATGTAAGAATGTTATGAATGCCTTAGGTTACGTTTATTTCTTATGATTTATAGGAGTTATACATAACTATTATGATTTCAGAAGGTATGTTATGATTGAAAGTTATAGTTTCATTGATTTGTATTTATTGGCGGGTTAATGTTTCCTTTCATTATGTTATAACCCTTACTGGGCTTTTTATACCCAACACATGTTTTTTGAATGTTTTTTACAGGTCATAAGGAAGGGTAAGAGAAAGGAAGTATTCAATAAGATTTATATATAGAAAATAAATCTTCTTTTATTTATGGATTTTTTTATTATTGTAAAAAAATCGGTTATAATAGTAGTGTCTACATTGTAATCTTCTGAAATGTAATAGTTATGTATTAATTATCTAAAACTCTAAACCTGAAAAGATCATCAATGTGAATTATTCATTTAATTCAAGATTAAGTAATGTTTTAATGATGGGTCCTTATAAGGATAACTAATGATCCAATATTTTTTGTGGATGATTCTAAAACATTTAATAGAAGGTGATAAATAATGTCAAAATAAAACTAGTTTTCGATCATTGATATATGTTATGATATAAAAGTATTAGAATGAATGTTATGAGATGTATATTTGGTGATAAATGTACCTTATTTAATCCATGATTAATATGGAATAACAATGTTTAAAAATTGAGTGTTTTTCTTGTAAATAACAGAAATTATGAATGTTATATTCAACGAATCTCAATGATCATCACTCTTTACTCATCAAGGAAGTAAAATGATGTACATAGTATTAAGAGAGTATTTATAGATGTAATAAATGAATTGAGATATTGAAGAGTATTTATTTCATTGCATGGTGTGTGAAAATGTTATTGTTTAGGGAGTGATTTTAAAAGAGATGTTTCAACTATTACCCACATTGGAACGTAAAGGGAAAAAAATCACCATAATTTTTTTCAGACTTCCTAAAATATGTGATGTCTATACTGATATTTTGGTGGTAGTTGATTGATATAAAAAGTAAACACAACTCATTTTGAATTAATAATATTTCTATCACAAAAAATACTCAATAATATAAACTAATTAATGCATAATTTTTTTAGAGTACCTCATTATATTATCTCTTATTGATATATTCTGGTTATATCCTTTTTTGGTGATGTATGCATCACCTTTTGGATATATGGTAGTCTCTTAATACTTCAAATCATACTCAGATGGATGGTAGGTATTAGAAAACCATTCATTAACTAGATTTTATTCTATAATCTATTTCTATATATCTTAAAGGGAAATGGGATTAACACCTTTCTCCAGTAAAGTTGTTTTGACAACAACATAATTTACTAGAGTATTCATATTTCTCCTCAAGAATCCCAATATGGAGTGATGTTCCAAACTATGACATGTTAAAAATAATTTTCAGATAGAACAATAATGGCACCAATTTCATTTTACGATATAAATGATAATATCAGATCCATTCAACACCACATCAATACAGCTCAGAGCTAATAGAAATTTTCATCTAAAAAAGATGAATGTGATCGATAATTTTAAGTTGGTGTGATTGTATTACATTGATCTTAAACATGTAAAAGGCTTAAAAGATTTAGAAATATTTTAATGGTGATCCTTATGTATATTTTTCCCTTTTAGATTAAGGATTCAGTTGATACGATTTCTTTTTATATTACTTATTTCATTGAAAATCTCTGAAGTTCATGACTTGTTTGATGTATCTCTCCTAAGAAAGTACATTTTGGATCGTTCACATGTACTAAGCTATGATGTTTAACTACGGGAGAATGACATTTTATATGAATAAAAATAGTTTGAAATCCTGTTTAGTAGAGATAAAGTGTTATGGAACAAGATTTGTCACAAAATGTTTTATCATTGAAGGAATATGAAATTCAATAAACCAACATTAGATCCTAAGGATGTGAGGACGAAGATATATATTCAATTTTTTAAATTAGAGTGATGGAATTTCGAGTGTAAAAATAATTTTATGTGTGTTATAATGTGACCCCTTGAGATTATATCTATATATTCAATGAAAAAAAGTATTTGATAGCTTGTTTTACAAAAAAACACCGAAACTAAATGAAAAATTATAAAATATAACATAATATTATTTTCGTTAAATTGGATATATGAATAATAATAAACACATTATGGAAAATAAATTTAGTAGTTTTTACTGTTCAATGATATTTATTAATTCTTAATAAATAAGTAATCAATTTATCGTAAATCAATTTTATTCATTAAAAATATTTTTCCATAAAAATAGATATTACTATGTTTTGTTCACTAAGATTAAAATTAATATCCACCACTAATTAAATTTTAATTTTATATAAAATATATCATTTTATAAATCATCAAATAAAAATAATCATAATTATATATTTTTGTATTTTTCATAAAATTGTAATTATATTGTAAATTATAGGAAATAATACTGTTATAGAAAACTGTATTTTCAATTGATGTATTTAAAAAGTCCAATTTTGTTTTGAATTTATTGTAAAAATTTTTCCCCATTGAATTAAATAAAATTATATTAATATATATTTAATGGAAATTATTCTAATTTTTCCTATCACAAAAATTTTACTCATAGTATTGCATTTTTCTAAGAAAATCATTTTTAGTGCATTTTATCAGTATATTATAAAATATATTTAATAATATTATCTAAATTGAATTTAGAAAAATTAATTCCATACTTGGAATCATATACTCTGAATTAATTAATTTTTATGTTATAATTTTTGTTTATAATCTATAGTTAAAACAACAAGATCTTTTTAACGTGGTTAAGGTTAAAACATGATAATTAAGGGGGTTAAACTAGATGATAAGGATAATATTTCACCATAAACATTTAAAAAATTTATTTTATGGATAAATATCAAAAATATGTATTATCATAATCAAATATGGCTGATTTTTTTCCAATTACATTAATGAAAGTGTTAATATATTGAATATTTTTAAAAATTCCAACTATATCCTCTCCCAAACCTATAAATAGACAACCCTTATCCTCTATTATCCACACTGCAAAATCCTCTTATCTCTACGAATACCGTAAAAAATCTTTTTCTTGCACCCCCAATTCATAGAGGTATTGAAATGATCAGAATACAATCCAATTGAGGCTTAAGGTGTAATCCAAAATATTTTTTTCACCCAAAATGTATAGTTTGTAACTGAGATCATAGAACATTATTTCTTCATCCACCTTATAAATAATTTTTTATGCAACATAAAATTATTAAGTAAATTTAATAAATATAATTTTATTTTATTATAATTATGTCACATCATTTTTTCAAATATCTTCCATCTAATTGGAACTGAATATATCACCCACGCATATGCGTGGACTACTTTCTCCACAAAGAGATATAGTTATTTTTAAAAAAAATATTGTTTTTATAATGATCAATTTAATCAATATATTTTTTATTTATGGATTATTATTGACTATATAATAATATAATTTTATTTATCTTTCATTTCATTGGGAATTTAGAAAAAGAAAAATGTATTCATGTATAGATACAAACTATCGTATTCATGAACCATGTAATTCATTATTATGTATCCACATTACATTAATGAATATAAATAATCATATAATGAATATATATGATATTTTTATACTTTTTAACATTCTTTATATTTTGGAATCATGATTAATGCACAATTACAAGAATGTTTATACCAAAACAATCATAAAAATGTAATAGTTAATAGCCAGAAACAATGATTATCATATAAAATTACAATTAAAAGGGTTTTGAAATGTTATAAGTGTGCCAGATATTGGGTTGAAAATATGTATGCTGTTGTTTTTTAAAATTATAAAACAAAATTCATTATATAGGATATTAGATTTCTTATAAAGCATGTCAAACTTGATGTTAGTGTTTTATGTTTGAATCTTATTTTTATTGGGATTGTTTGTCTTAAAATTTATGATGATAAAAAAATACATTCCATATATCCCAAATATAATAAAATATAGTATGCTATTATTATTTAAATAGATTAATTTTTATCCATCAATTTACCTTTTATGTACCCAAGAGATTGAATGAATTTTTTATAGGTGAACCAACATTATTTTTCACAATGAACTTTAATATTTTTCATCAATATATATTTCTTATAAAATAGTTTCAAGAATGTTTTTTTCTTGAACCATTGATTTTATTAATTAAATTTTATCAACAGTATAATTTATTAATATTTTGAAAAGGAATAATCAAATAATTTTTTGAATGAGGTTATTTTGAATGTTTACTGAAAATATGAACAGAAACCTTGATTTATAATGCATGAAATGTTCAAAATAGTGATATGACATTAACACTGAATACTATGAATCATACATTTAAATGTTTATTTAATATTTTAATGGAATTGTAATCATTAATATTTTTTAAAAACAAATTTTATAAACAAGTGATATCAAATTGAAAATGGTAATTTTCAGCGGAAAATTTTCAATTTTATTTTAAATGAATAAATATTGATGGAGTACTTTTTACATTCCATGGGTTATGATATGCGGAAATGCTATATAATTTCAGAATCATATGGAATATATATTTATAAATCAGTGGACTATGATTAGGATACATGTGGAAATGTCTTATCAATATATTTTATTGTATAAGTATTAATTTTTTATTAGTTAATAGGATACACAAGAGGTAATCCTAATACAAAATGTGTTTACACATGATTTATTTGAAGTCCAAAAGTGGGATGGTTGTTATCCCAAACCCGATGTAGGTTCATGAGATTATAGTCTATGTATAACCTTTAAAGAGGATCTTTTTGTTAGACTAATATAACATTTCTAAGATTTTCACTATTCATAACATTATGATAATCATTATAAATAAGATATTATAAAATGATATTCTCTCATTACTCAGATTCTTGAAATTCCTTATGATCAATGTCATATGAAATTGAAGGAATTATGATATGAACTATTATTATGATCTATGAATTACTGGGATGGATTATTAAATGTTATGTTTTGGATTTCATACCCTTAAGTTCATTTTATTCTTAAATGATTATTTATATCTCTCCATTTTTACCGTTTCTAAGCATTTAAGTACACAATTCATTGTGTTTTTATCCTATGATATGATTACTGGTTTTAGTAAGATATATATAAGAATAATTCAAGTAGTGAAGAACATAATACGAAATCATTTAGAATTTTTTCACTACTTATTTATGAATCAAAATCTAAAATTAAACTAAGCATTTATGGATCTGTTGTAGACCATAATGTTATATACCAAATATTAAATTAATAATATTTAATACTTTGGAATGTAATTTGGGGATCACCTCAATTTAGGTAGATCATTATCATTATAAATATATCGAGTGCATTGGATATGTGATAATTTGAGAATCACTTTCTTAAGTGAAGTGGAGTGACAACCATGTAAAAAATAATAATATTAAAATAAATTCTCTTCCATGTGTATATGTTTAAAAAACATCTAATTCTAAAATATAATGTGATTTATGTTATAAATAATCATAAATAATTATTTCTATATAATAATAATTATATTTTTTGATTTATTACTTTGATAAATCCTATCCTTAACCAGTTTAACACTTACCATGGTGATAAATTTTTTATCTTTGAAACTGCTCAATATGGATAAAAATGAATTTAAATATGTTACCTGTCATAATCCATCCTCGATACCATTACACCGTAAAAACCAATCCAGCATAAAAATATCCTAAAGGGGGTTTCTAATTCCTAGAGGATATAATCATTCACATAACATCATAAAATAAGGATGGAATATTTTTTTTGCACAATCTATGGAATAATCCCAAACATGCCAGCATGCTCAATGAAAAATCACAACTCATACTATACTATAAGTGAAATTGGACTTGCTAACTGAAATAGTTACATCATTAATTAACTAGAAACAGTGATAAACATCCCAAGTCCCAAAGGACTTATCTCCCCAATCATAAAGAATCAATAACAACCACCACTTAAAAGTGGTGCTTTTCACATTCTCAATACTTTTAAAGAGAAATAAAAATAATTTCAGAGGAAAAGGTTGAATGTGAGGTAAAATAATAGTAAGGTCTCATCATGTATTACATAAAACATTCCATAATAAATGAAAAAATCATTGATTCAATTTTAAATAAAACAGGAAGGGTGGTACAAGTGTATATTTAGAACAAAACATGATTTTCATTAGAGTATATGGAGTCATATAAAAAAATGTCATAGGTAGAATTTTAAAGTAAAATATTTTATTTAAATATCATGGAAATATTACTTAATAATAAAAATCATTTCCATGTACATATCAATGTAATAATAATAAGAAACATGACTATCTTTCAAGAGGTATGATAGTTCCATGTTATAGGTTCCTCACACACTCATTTCTATGATCATGAAAATGTGCACACATGTCCCTAAGGATTAGGATGAATAGAACCCCTAAACATCCCTCTAGGGATAATATCTTTGACACTATGTTTATGTAACATTTTGAAAGAACCAATAAATTGCTATGGAATCAACATATGACTGAGTTTTTTCAACATAACCCATTTACTACCAATGCACTCATGAGTTCAAATAGTCAAATAAATAATGATGAATTATTTCGAGACTATTTAGAATAAAATCTGTAGATTTTTATTTGTAATATTATAATAACAATTTAAACATGTATAATTTTTTAATTAATGTATTCCATTTACATGGTATATCCAATCCCAGTTTTCTATCAAATAAATTTAATCCATTATTCAAAAAATCATCATAAAAAATAAATTTCCATAAATTTCATTAAAAACCCCAATTTCCAATTCCATTTGAATTGGATGTTTTCTAAAACAATTTTGAAAAATAAATTTAAATTAAAATCTACACCAAAGTTTGGTTTCTAATGTCTAATTGAAATAATATTAATTAAACCATGAAAATTTATTATTAATAACATAGAAAATATCAATGGAAGCACCTATATTTTTCATTGAATTAATTATCCAACACTGAATATAGAAATATCCAATAAATAAAGATTTATTTCATGATCATGGAATCAATCCAATATTAGAGACCTAAAAAAATTGTCACATCTTTGTTCCGGGTTCTGACCAATGGATCCCTTTACCGGGTTGGTCACCTCGCCTCAACTGTATTTACCCAAACGCAAGAGGCTGGTGACTAGAAGTGATGGAATTTGGTGCGATAATTGGAAAACTATAACCTTATTGGTAGAGTAACAAAACAGAAACAAATACTCAATAGTAGCTAATGTATTAATAGAATACAATATAAGTAAACAATAGAAGACTGCTAGTATAATGAACTACTACATATATATATATATATAATTTGTCACATGTATCTTGGATCAAATCCAAAAAAGTCACAATGCTGTAAATATAATACTGAAACCAATGTATAGAAAATAGTAAAGTCCAACCGCATCACATGCTATAGCTTAGTCCCATGCTCTCCAGCTCTAACACCAATTATTTTCCTGACAATGAAGGGTTATTTCCATTATCTATAACTGCCACTATATAATTAGTTTGGGCCCAAAAGCATGACCAATATAGGGTGAGAGATGAATCCTAGTAGGTAACCAATAAGAGATCTGTGCCTAATAGTCTTCGAATATTTATGGCAGTCAATATGCAGAAATGAAGAAATAAGCAAAAAAGTACTCAAAAGTAAAAAATCCTATAGTTTTCAATTGTATTCATTTACATTTGTTAATTATAAGAACTATTGAAAAATGGAATCCCAGGATCTAGCTTATGCTTTATATACCTCCATGTAATAGTAACAATAGACATCTCAGATGACTATATAAACAAAACAAGTAAGACTGATTCCAAGTTTGTACATTAGCTTGGCAAGCTCATTTCAATCATTCAAATATTAATAAAAAAAACTATGGGAATTCTTCCATGGTCTAACACCTTTGGAATAACAACTCATCAAATCATTTACACATAATCACCTAGGAAGATCTCACGGTCTAACCCCTGGATCCACAAGGCATCAATAAGTTATACACATCCTCTTGGTAGTTGTGACAGTCATTACCCCCTAAGAAAACATAGCATAAATAATCATAAATGATATACTAGGTATCTCTCATGGTCAAAAACCCTGTTAAAAGTCTACACAAAGGATCTCACGGTCCTGTGTAAATAATCATTAAAACCACCACAGTTTTCCTGGTCCAAGGCTCTCATGGTTCATTGTATGATCAATGCGCATAAAACATTAAGCAAATTCTCTACCTATAATTAAAACTATAACATGACCCAACATTAATCGAAGAATAATCATTTTCATCACATATAACCAAATAAATCCATCCTAAACAACTCAAAGAATGAAGGAACGGTATGCCTTATAGGACACCTAGTCCAAACAAACAATAACACTCATACAAAGGAATGCACCCATGGTTTGTTCTCTAAATAAGGGTATACAACCTTATGCATAACCAATCACCATTTCTCAACATCAAACAATAAATGGTATTAATCAGGGAAATATTCCAAACTACGCAATACCCAAAACAGGCGAATTCATAAATTTTGTCATATATAAACCAAGGAAAATAAAAGAAGGCACAAACTACCTAGCTTGATGTTGTATGATGAAAAATCTTGAATGAAGGCCCTTGAATCGACATAAAACAACCTAGATATTTGAAAAGGGTAAAAATGATCAATACTCAATAACTCAAGTGAGAGGAGAAATCATGAAGAGAGGCTCAAGGGAAAGAGAGAACTCAGCAGTCCGAATCCAACGCGCGTGGCAGTGTATCAATTAGAGGATGGATAGAGGATTGGGAGGAGCTTGAAGAAATTTTTTTGTTTGTCTCTATCCAGTATAAACCGAGGGTATATGATGAATTTGTTTGGAAATGAGACGTGATCCTAAGCTGATTACTAAAAAAATTACATGTTTTGTTCATTTAATGTACACATTGTATACTAGCCTCAACAGTTGACCACATTAGGCTATCAGCTAGGTCACCTACACATCCATGTACATGGCCATTACATGTACAGTACACTACAACACATGACAACCAATTACACAGTGTGTACTCAAGAGTACACATCATGTACATATAAAATTTCCAATTTTTTCCCTTTTCCTATTGAACAAACCTGAAATTATGATCCATTCCTGAAATTAAGTTCTAGCTTTATACAAACATTAACCGTTAAAGTAATTCATCCATGAATTTCACTTCCATGGGTGGTGAAGAACAATCTTAAAAATAATATCTGAAAACTCTAATCATACTCGCCTCCATCCCCCAAGTCTCATCTGGTACTCACCCATGCTTCCTTAGAACTCATACAAATGGAACAGACCAGGCACATAGAAATTTTTTTTTCTGTGATCCAAAATCTGAATAGGCTGCCTCTCAATGGATGCATCCACCTCAAACTCAACCTCATTAGGTTGAAAAACCTGAGACGGGTCTGAAAAGTAAAATAAAAGATGAGAAACAATAATGGATCCATACATATCGTAGTACATATGAGATAACATAAACTAATTGGAAATCAGACCAACTTTTCCAAAACCTCAAATGGATTGACATATATTTCTGAATGTTTCCCATGTCTCATTATCCTCATGTGTCCCATCCTAGGTGTGACATATATAAAAAATAGATCTCTAACAACGAACTCTAGAGGTCTTCTCCATTGATCAGCATAATATTTATAACGAGACTGTATAGTATCCAACCACTTCCAAATAAACTCTTCTAGATCAGTGGACTTCTAAACAAGACATGGTCCCATCATAGCTACCTCTCCTTTATCCGACCAACATTTTGGTGATCAGCAGGACCTAATGTAGAAGCCTCATAAGGTGACATGTAAATCTCCAAATGAAAACTGTTATTGTAGAAAACTATAATAGGGGTATATGCCTCTCACAAGATCTCCTGAAATCCAAGATGCATGATCGAATATTTTCCTTCAAAACATGAATCGTGTGATTAGACTGGACATCTATCTAGAGATGGTATGTTGTACTCAGAAGAACTTGTGTACCCCAATCCCTCTATAGTCCCAGCCATAAATGAGATGTAAATTGGGAATCCCTATAAGAAACAATTTATTTTGTGACACCATGTAGATGTATAATCTATTGGATGTGAAACCATCCAATATCATCAAAACTAATGTTTTCCGTAATCGGTAATAAATGAACTACCTTCGTGAGTATTTCAATGATAACCCAAACCACATCACTCCCTCAAGACGATCACCATAAACCCATCACAAAATACATTGCTACGTCCTTTCACATCCACTAGACAATGGGTAAGTACTGTAGAGGCCATTATGGTGCTGATGATCTACCTTCACCTTCTGAATAGTGGAAAATCTCATTGAACAACAGATACATCCTTCATTAGGCATGGCCAACAATAATGATGGTGTAGATCTTGATACATCTTGATGAAAATAGAATTAACTACCCAGACTGAGGATTGAGGATCCTACACTAACTCCTCACGTATGTCTATTGAAACCCATAAATATAAGGCCCCATCCTTAAACCTTACTTAATGTTGAGTTATTACAATATTACACATTGAGGATCTTTTCAGGTTTATAGTTTTAGAAAATTAGATAATAAAACGTTCATTACATTCCACATTTAAACAAAGTGGTTACATAAAGATAGTATTAATTTTTCCCATCAATGGAAAGATATTTAAAATAAAACATGGATTCTTTCTTGACACATCCTTGACACTATCATCATATCATGTACCTTTCCCTTGACCTGTGAAAAACATTTCAAAAAAACTTGGGATGAGCATAAATATCTCAGTAAGGGATACAAAAAATGGAAAGGAAACATGAGTACATATACACATAAGAATCAATGAAATCATACTTTATTCATAAAACATAAGCCCTTTAACATACCTCATGAAATCATGAATAAATCATAGAAATCATAAAACATAAAGGAAACTTGAGGCATTCATAACATTCTTACGTAGGGAGTAACACTCTTGGTTACGTTTGGAATACCCATCACAGCATATTCCCTAAATCTCTTCATAGAAACCTTAACATTTCACCCCTTCGCGTTACCCAATGCATCAGAGATCTATATCGGGATCACCTGCCCTTAGTTTATCATGGAACCACCCGTCATCATAACAATGCCAAAGAACCATAACATAATCGTATCACATAAAACATACATAAAGGAAACATAAGATTTCCACATTTCAATCACAAGATATCAATATCACAGTGATATAATAAAAACATTATCAAAACCATTTAAAATAGCAAAATAAAAGAAAAGTAAAACAAGTTATTTATTTTTCTTTTAAAAAAAGGTATGGCTTGTAGAGGAATCTGAAACTCAGATAATGGTCACGGCGGCGGAGAAGTCATCACCGCCACATATGTATGACAAAAACATTCCCTTTTGTCATTTTGTAAAACTCTTTATATAAAAAATATTCCTTTTGGATAAATGTAAAAGTCAAAGTTTTTTATACACTGTATAAATGAAGGTTGTGTATAAAAATAAATATGCCTCAATGAAAGGAGATTGAGACGAAGTCCTATACCTCGGGTCTTATTTGACTCGATCGTTCATTAATCTCCTGAATAATAAACATGAGTTAATTTCAACTTTCTTAAGAACCTTCTTCATGTTCATTATTTCTTTTATATCACTTATTACAATGTCATGAACACTATGTAATTATTTTATTTAATAATGGTCGTTTTAACGATTATGGTACTTGAGTCAAAATATGCTCTTTATAATTACAAGTTGGTCATGTATCCATTATATACAGAGTTAAAATCATGATGTATATATAATATATATCATATATATCCAATATATACATTCATTTATAATATTACATAATCATTTATAGGTATGAAATGAAATGCACTGTTCATGGAGACGGTAAGCCGTACGTACGCATGAACGCTACTTTCATTTCTATTAATTATTTTATAAAATGGAATCATAATGATATAAAGGTATATTATAATTCCAGTATAATATCATATAAAATATCATAACTCCATCGTTTATTCATCCCACATATGGTATTAAAGAATCAAATCACTTTGAGGGGACGGTAGTCCGCACTTCCTTAAATGAAGATATCGCGTTTACACATAATGGAAACCAAAAAAGTATACCCAAAATGAAAAATAATTAAGATTAAGGAAAACATGAACATATTATATATAATATATAAATATAGTGACATCTTAATATCCATCATTGAAGGTGATATATGAGTGTTGAACAATCATCATTTCGTGTGGAAGAAATTCACCATCCACGGAAATAGTATGTTCTTTAACCATTAGATGTAGGTGTGTGTAAGTGTAGCTAGAATCCTTCTTATAAAAACAACATTTTATATTGAAGATGCTAGATTTGTTACCAAATAAATTAATAAAAAGAGTTTAGGGGGTTGGAGAAGAAAAATAAAACAAAAGGACTCAAGTGAAGACATTACCTTAAAATCGGGTAACTCCCTTTGGTTTGAGCTCAAAGGCTTCCTTGGGAAGACTTCGGCCCAATGTGATGCTTCAAGGAGTAATATAGGGATGTGGAGATTCAAAATGGGAAGGTGTTGGCCGATACAGAGGCTTTGGAAGTGTGGGTAAGGAGGTAGAGGTGGGGGCCTTTTATAAGAGGAGAGGAGGGGCACTCTTGGAATGTAAAGAAATGGTCCTTTATTTTAAAATGAGTTTCGGATTTAAAAGGTCCCACATTTATATAATTCGAGAGGTTCGAACTATACACATCCAACTGGTTTTAAACATGTGTAGGACATAGATTGTACATTATCTTTTCATTTTATTTAAATCCTTTATTAATGAGTTAATCGCTGCATCATCATGATTTCATAAATAATTTAATATATTTAATGTCTAAAAATTATGAAAAAAATATCATAATGTATTAAATTATATTAGCATTCTAATTAATAATTATAGTAAAAAATCTTACTTGTATAACCCAATGCAATAATTGTTTTAGTAAAACATTTCATGTTTGTGTCATTTTTAATTTAACATTAAATAAAAAGTTATTTGTGTCATTTCCCAACCAAAGTGTCTCCATGGGGTCCCCAAGTAAACCCATTGATTTTATTGGTCGGCCATGACACATCCAATGATGGTAGGACATGTTTCAAGCTCATATCATTTTATTAAAACATTATTTTTACCTTAAACTACACTAATTACCTCTAATCGCGATTAAAAACATAAAAGTTACTCTTTACCAAAAAATTATTTTAATCCCATTGAACCAAATTTTACATCTTAATGACAACCATGTATGATGTATTTTTGAAATTCAAAACACAGAGGTGGTAAAATTTCATTTAAACGAAAAATCAGTTTCTTAAGTACAACTTAGTTGTTTCACTATTCATCAAAAATTGACGTTTTTCAGAAAAATACCAAAACTTCACCTTAAGCTATATTTGATATTACGAATTTCAAAATGATGTATATTTTACAAAATTCAAAACATGTATGTTACATTAATTAATTTAATAATTAATTCCCACTGTCAGAACAAATAGAGTGTTTTTCTGAAACAATATGTATTAAAAGATTGACACTAGTTTAACTCCAATTTCAAAGTGAAATTATTCCAACGACCACTTTTGTTTTAAATGGTAAAAATATACTCTAGCTGTACTTTAATAAAAATTCAAAATTTAATCTAATCATATAAATAAATTAGATAAAAAGGGGTTTTTAATTAAAATACAACATTTTTTCACTATTCATTAAAAATATGATCTTTATTCAAAAAATAACAAAAATTTACCCAAAATAAATTTCAATGTCCCAATTATAATGAATAAGTTTATTTTGACAAATAGAACTTATAAAATTGAAAAAAGTTTTATTATAAAATGGGTTGCCATCAAAAGGTAGTAAAACAATCTTTTAAAAAATATTACTGTTTTCCATGCTTAAGATTGAATTTATTTTGATTTTAAGCCTCTAAAACACTATCTAATTCATTAATAGACATAGATAAAAATATCTATTATTCATTAATTACTTGGGATGTTACAATAAATGCCCAAGAAAATAAAATACCTCATCCTCACCTATGGTCCACCTAAGAGTTGTGTCCCCTCCTGACACACTCTCCTGTAATGTAACACCATTAGATTTTATGAGATATATTATTTTTAAATTTATTTCATATCTTCTGTTGTACACTACACCAAGATTATCTTGCGCTATACGCAACACCGTGTTAGCTTGTACTATACACAACCGAGACTTATCTTTCATCACACGCAATTGCGTCCTTCCTCGATAGTGTGCGTTGTATGCAATACCGGGTTTCACTAAAAAATGATATACGGTTATAATATTATTATAAACTGGCCATTATGAATAGTATTAACTACATTGTGAATGTTATTACATTATTATTTCATCTTAAACATTTTCTTGAACATGGTATGTGAACAAAATAAATTTTTTTGGAAAAATAAGTATTTTTTAAAATATGACGTTTTTCCGTATTTTGATGGAGAAACCACTTTAAATCTAGTTTTTTATGTGTTTAGAAGTTAAATTCGAAAAAAAAAATTCTTCTTTGGAATCAGTATATAAAAATTTACATTGGATAATTTTTTCATATTATTCTGATAACATTCACATTTTAATGAATAGTAAAAACACGGTATATTTTAATAAAAAATAACTATTTTCATCATAATAATTTATATGGTTAAATTATTATATTTAATGGTTGTAATGTATAAATAGAATATATTTTTACCATTTAATATTATTTATGTCATTAACATTAATTTTACATTGAATTCATATGTAAAATCATTTCAACCTTTTGCAATGTTTTAACTTTTCAAACTCGTTTTCTTAAAATGGGATTAATTTTAAATTAATTTCTGAAATTGCTGTAATTTTAATTAGGAAAAATGGATTCCATATTTGGAATCATTAGATCCAAATTATGTTAATATGCTACTTTTTATTTGTAGGCATTATAAACAGTAACTACGGTAAATTTTATTTACCATAGTTAATGCTAAATCAGGTAATTAAGGGTAAATATAATATTATAAACTTTCGCTAACACTTGTATTAATATAATTTGATGATTATATTTTTTACTAAATCATAATTGGGTCGAAATTTAATATAATGGAACCCAATTTTATTTGATTATGACCTTTAGTTTATTTTATTTAAAGGAATGTAAAATATGTCTCACTCAAAATTTATTAATTAAAGTATTTTTAATATAAGGTTATAAAAAATATAAATTCGGGTATAAATACTCATTTGAAATCCAAAATCATTTGATTTATCATGGAAATTAATTTTTAATTTTTAAGAGTTATTTAATTACCTTATTATCTTATACATTAATGATGCAATAATTATTTATTTAGTGAAAAATCAATAATATAGTTTTTATTGAAATAGTTATACATATCAAAAGGCCCAAAAATATGAAAACAAAACATATTGGTAATGTATATATAAACCCTAATCATTTACTATCCGAATTATTGACCATTTATATCTTTATTAAGGTGATTATGACACTTATATTATTTTATTTTAAAGATTCAAAAGTTGTCACCTTCATAATTTAACAAAGATAAATTTTTAAAAGTGGGTTGTTTTGGAAGATAAATTCGACTAAAAGTATTCTTAGTAAATATATTATATTTATCTTCATAATAGTATTTTCTTTTTAGTATTTATAAAACAAATAAGTATATTAAAAAATTATAAAATAAAATTGTATTAAAAATTTTATTAACAGAAATATCAAATAAATTATTTTAAAAGTATTAAAGTAAATATTATATAAACTAATTAATGTACTAAACTAATTTTTAGATGAATATGACTTTTTATTAATCAATTAGATATGTTTTTTTCTAAAATATATTCTCTGTGGAATTTATTTAAATTAAAATAAATGAATAATGTCCAAATTGACACTATTTTGATTTTATAAAAATAACATATTATAAAATTGTTTTATAAAAATCACAAAAAATATTTATAAACTGTAAATTTAAATTTATATGGTCTAAAATGTTATTAATTATATAATTATTCACAATTCACAACACATAAGTAATTACTTATAACAATTTAACATTTAGAATCTTATAACCACAAAAAATATTAAATAGATAAATTAAGGATAAATCAAGTTGATAATGTTTAAAATAAATTACCAACATGTCTAAATTTTATTGGTTGATGATATTAACACCCTATATCATCTACGTTCGGATTTGGGTCATTTTGGAAGTTTTTACATGGGGTTTAATTTATTATAAATTAATATTATTGAGGTTTCCAAAAGTGTCCCTCTTCTTCCTTATAAAAGGAAACCTCCTCCCTCTCCTCATCACACATTTTTGATCCTTCAAGATCATCCAAACCCTACTGATTTACCTTTTCATCCTCCTTAGAAATATAATAGAAGTTTTGGTCTTCTTGAATGACCAATTTTAGTGCCCTAAGAGGATGTTTCAAAGTGGCGTGTCGAAGAAGAGGTAATATCTGTTACCGATTCTTTCACATTTATTTCTTCTTCTACATCTTCTTCATTATTTGCTTCATTATGAATTAATAATATCAGTATCACTCATATACTGATATGTATTATAAATATTAAACAACTATATTTCACGTTCTATCCAACCTAAGGAAAATGAAACCACCATGCCTACGTACGTACGGAATAACGTCTCCACGCCGTGGTGTAATCTGTTTTTCCACCATCATCTTACTTGGATGGGTATAATGGTGTAAAGAATAAGTACATATTATTATTATAACATCATAATGATTCTATGATAATATATCATTCACTCCAATTCCATTCTTTAAATATGGGAACAATATCATCGCACATCCGTACGTACAGATTACCGTCTCCATGACGCGATGAGATTAATTTTCCATGTTAACAATTCAAGAATGATTATAAAGTGTATATAATAAGTTATCATAAAATATATGACATAATAATTCTACTTTATTTATGTATATATATTTGTATTTCATCTACTTATTTCCATTCAATTCAATAAGGAAACAAAAACAATGTTCATGCGTACGTACGACCTACCGCCTCCATGAACGGTGTATTTCGTTCCATTTATCAATATATTATATATATGTATATTATGTATATATATTATATATAAATCAAGTTTTATATTCTTGAATTATGTAATCATGGTCTAAGTAATCATATAAATAATTACAAGTCAAAACACAGACGATAAATGGAACGATTTTACCCAAAACACTACTTTAACATGAATTTACAAAATAACAGGTAATATAAATTCATAAGTGAACCCTATGTGATATCATAACAATGAAGATGATTCTTTAATAATTCAATGAAATTATTTAAATCATTATACAAATGGTTTGGATACTTACGAAGCATATCAGACCTAAGGTAAGGGATAATTTTACAAATTTCATTTTTATCCGAGATTGCATATACGTAAGTATATCTACTAGGGTTATATTTATCACCCATGTCCCTATTTTATATAAATGGTTGTGTGTATGTTTAAAGTATTTTTTACCAATTTATTAATTTTTCTACTTAGTATGCAATGAATATTTTTTGTTTACCATTCGAGGTACTTTTTGACTTTTCCATTAAAAGTATGAGGAGAATGTTTTTTAACTTATACAGAATTAACAGATTTTTACAGTTTTATAAAGCCTTATTTTCATGAAGATTAATCTACAAGATTTCATGAATATTTTTAACAAAATCCTTGTCTATTTAAATTTCAAGGCATTTTGTGAAAAGAAAATGATTTTGAAGAAGAAAGGATATTTTCCTAAAGAATTTCACATCAAGTATTTTATCAAAACCATTTTCCATATAAGATGACATTATTTCATATATGTATGATTCAAGTATAATGAATCTATGATTTACATGGTTTCACTTTTCTTATGATGAAATGATATCCATTTGTTTTATATAGATTATTTTATAATGAGATGATGTTTATGAAACCCAATTTATTCTTTGGGATACAATGAATGATTTATGTTTATACTGTGGCACACGTAAGAATGATTTCATTATGAGATGGGTGGGAACTATATCTCCCTCCAATGCTTGGATAAAGATTTATATCTCATGAGATAGACATGGATGGAACAAGAAGTAAATATGGTTCAGTAATACAGGGTTGGAACGACATGTAAACTCGGTTCAGTAAGGGACATTGTCCACTAAGATAGTCTTGACAGCAATGACTTGGATACTATGGAAATCATAACATTGCGTAATGGTTTCCAAAATTACATATTTCACTCCCTTTCCATTTTATCATGATTTATGTTCGATTATGATCTATGCTTTATGTACTACCATGTTTTATGTCATTGGACAAGAATATGATGTTTAAATATTATGTTCATGTTTTGAAGTTGAAATGTATATGGATTGTTTTATTTTATCCATGCATACCCTTAATGAGTATTTGAGATCACCCTGTATATGTTTTATTTTACCCAGGATATAAATAAAGTTTTTAGGTAAGAAAAAAATAGATGATCATTATTGGAGATGTTGAATATCATTCACAAAGATTAGAAGATTATGTTCCATGTTTCCAAAGTCACTAAAATATTATGGTCCTTATCTGTATTTTTTATTATGTATTAAGTATTCTACAAAAGTAATGTAATGACCATGTATGTCAAGCTTTGGGTCTCTACATGTAAGACTAGGCCTTTGAAGTCTGATAGACTCCTCATTTGCACTCGATCCAAAAGAGTACAAGTATCAACTATTGACGACAAAAATATCCTCTTTTTTCTATCATGAACCTCCAAATACAAATTAGAGAATAGAACCATAAGCTATCACTCACTTCTGGCCTCCTTAACTGTTAGAATATGTGTCCTACTACTCAACACATCTGCCTTTCCGTTGCCTTTCCTAGATATATAGGCAAACTCAATGTCAAAATAATGATGGTACTAAACCCATCATCACTATCACAAATTCATATCACACTGAGTAAAGATATACTTGAGAATTTTTTGGTCAGTAAATAATAAAAAATTCTCTCCCATAATATAATGTATCCAATTGCATAAAGCTTGAACGACTGTATATAACTCGAGATCATGCGTCGGGTAATTCCACACATGTGGCCTCAATTGTTTAGACCTTTATGCAATGACTTCTTCCCCCTGCAAAAGAACTACTCCCTGCCTGATACCTGATGCATCATAGTAAATAGTGTAAATCCTGCGTGGTTCTGAAAAAACCAGTTTTGGTGATGACATCAAATTTACAGTCTTCTCCAGAAAGGATCACTCAAATGAATATGTCTGCTTGTTCTTCACACCCTTCACAGTCAGGCCCCTTAGTGGTGCTTCAAAGCATGAAATGTTCTGTGTAAAGACCCTTTAGTAATAATGTAGCACTAGAAAACTTTTTACATCAACGTTGTTCTTTGGCTGCACCCATGAATCTATTGCACTCACCTTCTTTGGGTCTGTAGACACTATTGTACCTAATATGACATGCCCCATGAAGTGAATCTAGTCCATCCAAAACTAGAATTCTTATAGCTTGGCATACAACATATGTTCTCTTTGTGTACTATATATGATCTCAAGATGCATGGAATAGTCATCTCAAGTGTGAGAGTATACCAGGATATATTCAATGAATACTACCACAATAGAATCCATTTAATGATATAACACTCAGTTTATTAGTTCCATGAATATTTTCAGTGTGTTCGTAAGACCGAATGACATAACCAAGTACCAATAAAGACCATATCTACTCTGAAATGTTGAAAAGGAGTATATTATAGTATAACGTGCAAATAATGATAACTAGATCTCAAGTAAATCATCGAGAACAACTGGGCTCCATGAAGATGATCTGAGAGATCATCAATCCTCGACAAGGGATGTTACATTATAATTTTCAACTAGTTAATCCTCCAATAATCCAACCAAAATCCGATTGTTCCACCTAAATTCTTCACAAAATGGATAGGATAACCCCATGGATAGTTACTATTTCAGTTGAAAACCATTTCCTATAACTACTCTAACTGCTTCGTGATATCCTGTGACTCTATTCAAGCCATCCTATAAATAGAAATCCACACTGGTGTTTCTACTGGAACAAGATGAATAGCGAAATCTACATATCGCTCAAGAGGAAAACATGAAAATTCATCTGGAAAGGCATCCATGAAAAGATGCACCACGGTAAGAATGAAAATATGTGATGTTCCCAAATCATCTAGATATAAAAAACCAATCCGGGATATAATTCATCCCAACTCATGATGCTCTAGTACCTCTA
Source organism: Viscum album (assembly GCA_963277665.1). Classification (NCBI taxonomy): domain Eukaryota; kingdom Viridiplantae; phylum Streptophyta; class Magnoliopsida; order Santalales; family Viscaceae; genus Viscum; species Viscum album. Next base: position 1,401,283,907 of record OY728164.1, on the reverse strand, counting down.
TGCTAGCATGGACAACCAATTCATCCTTATGTAGAAAATATCTGCACTATGGTTATGTGAAACCCACCATACAGTGATAGCTATCAACAAATTCCAAGAAATTGACCAATCTGTCCATTATAAGAATGATATCGAATCCTTTCATCTCTAAGACACAGAGGTCCTACAAGAAGTGACACCCACCAACCTCAACAGATAAATCCTTTCATTGATATACACAAGCCATCCTAATACTCAATAGAGTGTGTAGCGTCATACAATCCGCATGTGTAAAGATACAAAGATAGATGCTCTCTAAAGTAAAAACCTATATTAATCTATTGGAATCCCCTATTTCAAAATGAGAAGAAACTAAAATGGAGGTAACTAGAATCGTACTTATAAGTGTAGATTTAATGAGATCCTACTCATGCTGGGTTTTATCAACTTCAAAGGTATGACCTATACTGTGACCCCGAAACCCTACCTAACTACCCCGATATGATCCACACTGATGTCATTGAAAAAAATTATCCTGAATACCATGACCATGGCCACCTTCTCAACTTGAAAATCCTGGAAATATCTAATTCCCTAATTGCGGAGAAATTGGTGGTCCTACACAAAAATGTGGATTCATAACTGATCACCACTCACTAGCTGCTGTTGAGAAAAACAGGAAAAAATGATGAAGATGACTCATCTTGCTCCAAGATAGACATTTAACTGTGTATCTTGGGAACTTAGGTCTCTTTTGACCATTCTTCCCTCATTGGTAGCACCTCACCTGTCTACCTACATATGGATCCCTGCAACTGTAACCACCACGTGAAGTCTCCCTACGTCGCTTCCTACAATCAGGAAAAAGAGTACTATCATTGGAAGCTAAACCTCCCTAGCTCATAACTCCAATCTCCATCAGACTGCCCTTGGTAATCAGCACCTAGTTTAATATAACTATCACTGATGTCATCCTGAAGACATTCAACTGTTGTTATATGTCATACAAAATGAAATCCTAAAATCTCTTAGAAAGTGATAACACATCATCTCCAAAATTAGGTCTGAATAATTAGTGCAATGTGAAACTAGAAGAATAATCCATCACTGAAAGAGTATATTTCATTAAATGCATGAACTACTCTGCTTGATCGGCACTCAACATCTCGTGGTAGAAGCATTCATATATGGTCCTCTGAAACTATTCCCAAACCATATCATAATGACATCTTACCTGTCTAATAACATCCCCCCATATCTTGGCGGAATCACGCAGCTTGTACATCGAATGCTCCAGCCTCCTCTACAGAGACATCTCCAGATGATCAATGATAAATAGCATGGCCTCTAACCATGACTTATTATCCTTTAGTCCTACATCTCCTGAAAAGGTAGGAATATGCTATTGTAAGAACACCCTTATCAACTCTTCCCTGGTCGGGGCATGATGTGTTGCTCCCTAGAATGTTTTCATCATCCCCAACAATCCTCCACGAAATTGTGCATCAACACCTATGTTCATTATAAATATTAGTGTCATGATGGAAACAACATGAGGTTTTGCTGGAAGTCCATGATCAACTAGTTCTAGTTTCTAATCATCACCTAGTACCTATTGTACAACCGTAGGTCATCATAACAGAATGACTATGAATCGTCATGAAGACACCTCAGTTTAAGATTAGGATGGACTGAAAATTAGATGTGAAATAATGGAACCTATGAATAAAGCATTATATTTTTAAAAAATATGGATACACAGTGTTTATAACCCAAACACAGCATGTTCCCTTATGATATTAATATGGAATGTACATCTACAAACCCTGGTCTTATAACACCCATATATAGAGCATGTTCTTCATGAGACATGGTGTATACTTGAATTTTCCCTCTTTCCCTAGTTCCTCTACATTCATAAACCACATGGGGTCTGTCAGCATAAAACTACACAACCATTTCACTACACACAGTGTGTGTACCACTGATGTTCCATCCAAATATGTCATTAGTTACATGGGCAGACACATGGTCTTTATAACATGACATGAACTCCCAGTACACAGTGTGTTCTACCAAAGTTTCCCAACCCCGTGTCTCTTCTCACACAATTAGTCACATTGTTAAATACTACATGGTATGTTCTTATAGTACCCGGCGTGTACATAAGAAAAGTTTTTTCATCAAGAATAGAAGAACTCATAGTGTGTTTTCATAATACCAGAAGTCGTGTTGTTTGGGTTTCCAGACAGTATGCCTCTGAAACATCTCTATAACCCCGTAAAATTGATAATTTTGTCTTAGGAATTATAAATTCCAACCTGTGATAGCCCATAATCCCATGAATCACTGTATAGAATCATTATTCACAACAATACTTATAAAAATTTAATTAATGTTCAAACATGATCCAAAAAATTACATTCCAAGATAGTCCATATCACATTATGAACCAAATTTTCACATCAAAACAAAAAAACATTACATATTTTAATACCGTATCAAAATAGTAGGAATTATGTCAGGATATTTATCACAACATCATGCATGTCCAGTATAATATTTATCACAATAGCATGAAATTAGTAATTCATCATAAATATCATTACAATAATGTGTGACACATGATCTCATTAATGTGCCTATATGATGAAAGATATTGATTACCCTTATATCATTGTGTTAAAAAATAAATAGAACCACAACGATATATATCATAATAGAACAAAACAATTGAATCACCCAACGGTGAAATCAAATCAACAATAAAACTTGAAAAACATGAAAAATTGAAATATTCAAGGTCACTTAGCTTTTACCACTACAGAAGTTAGCTACTCCCAGGAACAATTTATTACCAACATCTTATTAATTCATTTTCTTATCTACAGGCTTCAAATAGTAATACAATGCAGTAAAAAAACTCCTCTGAAACAGCTTTGTAATGTCCTAGTTCTGGGTGCCGCATAAAGGATCCCCATACAAGGTGGCTCACATAGACTCAAGAGCATTTCCCTAAACTCCAAAGACATCCAACTAGAAATTTGGCCCTTGGGTGTGAGAGTGGGGAAACAATGCCCTCATTGGTAGATTGACATAGTGGAAATAAATATTAAATATTAGTGGAGGCGATAATACAATAAAACAGAAATAATATGTGGAAGAATTATAGTATAAACAAATACATAATATATAAATAAATGATGCATGGCCCATGTATCTAGGAAAGCTTCCAAACAAGTCACAATGCTGGAAATAAAATACTGAAACCAAATTACAGAAAAATTTAAACATCGACAGCATCTCAAGCCTCATCTTCCTCTCATGCTCTCCAGCTCTAATAGTAATCAAGTACCTGATGAAAAGGTCACATTCTCAAATCTATACATGAAACCATATAAAATGTTTAATCCTAGAATCATTACCCAAAAATGGTGTGAAAAAATCCACGTAGGATACCACCAAATAATATATACCTAACAGTCAGTGAATATATATGGCATGAAATTTGAAGAAATACATTAATATACTATGATGTACTCAAAAGTAAAAAATCATTATGTTTTCAATTAAATTCATTTAAAGTTATTAATAATTCAGAACATTCAATAATAGAATCCCTAGATCTAGTCTATGCTCTGAATCCGTATGTGTTACTGTAAAAATATACATCTCAGAAGACAGTCTTAGAAATTCAATTAAGAGAGATTCCATGAATGTGCTTTGTCTTGTCAGACTCATCACAATCATTCAAACATTAATAAATAACCCTCTAATAACACTCTCATGGTCTTACCACTTCATTTTAATATATCATCAAATCATTTAAGAATGATCAATGTGACAGTTCTCTTAGTATTAACACTAGGTCCACATGTCATCAATATTAATATATGACCTTTGGGTATCCCTCACTGTCAAAACCCCCTGGTTCAGCATTGCATAAATAATCATAAAAGACGACCTAGAGTTTTCTCACAGTCAATACCCCTAATCATAGTCTACACCAAGGCTCTCACAATACTATGTAAATAAACATGGAAACCCCATAGTTTTCTTGGTCCAAATATCTCACAGTCTGTTTGAAGATCTGTGCACATACAACATTCATTAAAGGCTCAACATGATATTCAAACTACTACATGGATCAACATTAATCAAATCATAATCATATTCAGTACATTTAACAAATGAACTCCATCATAAACAACTCATGTCATGGATGCATGATATGCCTCATTAGAAACATTGGCCAAATGGGCAATAACAGTCAAACAAGGGAACACAGCCATGGGGTGTCCCAAAAATAATGGTATACAACCTTAAAAATATGCTATCACCCATTTGCAACAGCAAACCAAATAATGTATTAAACATGATCAAATTCCAAAGAGTGCAATACCGTCATCATGGATATTCAGCACTGTTGGCATATATAATCCAAGGACAATAAAAATATTCACAAACCACTGATCATGATGTTTTATGATGAACACTCTTGAACTTAATCCCTTGAATTAGCCATTAACAATGAAGATATATGAAAATTGTAAAAATGATCAACCCTAGATAACTCATGATAGTTGATAAATAAGGATGAGAGGCTCAAGGGAATGTGAGAACACAATATTAAAAATCCAACGCACCTAGTGGCGTCTCAATCAGATCATGGATGGTGTAAAGGTAGGATCTATATGATATTTGGTCATTTATCACTCACATGTATGAAGTGAGGATAGACGAAGTGTTTTCTAGTGATGAGATGTGACACCCATCTGATTAATTAAATAAAATGAAATTTACAAGAAATGTTCATTTAATATACACATTGTGTACTGGCCTCAACTGGCTCCGGCATTAGGCACTCATCCTTGCCACCTACACGGCCATGTACTCAGCCGTTACACAACTATTACACAGCTACATGTGACAACCGGGTACATGGTGTGTAATCAATTGTACATGTCCTGTACATGGAAAATTTCCATTTCCATCATTTTTCATCAAAAAACTACCGAAAATAAAAATCCATACCTGAAATGATGATCCTATTTCTTACACAAATTATTTTAGATCATTCAACAAAATAATTATCCAAAAACACTAGGGAGGCGAGGTAGGGAGAGCGAGAGAAAATAAACATAAGAATATGACATACCCGAGAGGAATCAAAACATGTTTTTGATGATTAAATAAACCCTGTAAGGATTTTGGATGATCCAAAAGGGGTTCTTTAGAGCTCATATGACCTAGTATTTAAATCAAAGAGTATTTGGGGACCATTAGGTTACAAAAAGTTGGTTTGTTAATGTTTTGATTAATTTACAGACATAAAATTTTTAATTCTTAGTGTTAGGAAAATAGGGTTATATGGTCTATCAAATGCTGCACCTTCTCAATGTGGCACTCTAATGAAGTTAATAGTTTCTAATAGGTGGGTTCATGATTTTTCAAACAATTTTCCATCCATGGTAATGACAATTGTGGAGTTTTGAGTGGTTTTCACTGGTTGGGTGTATTGATTGCAAAAAACATGAACTCAATATATAAAGTATAGAAAATTCCTACATTTTTGGCTTCTCACCCAGAACCACTCAAGACCAATGCCATCCAAATAATTATAAAAAGGGTTCAAGGGTACCTGAAAATCATAATGGGTTGGTAGACCATTCCCAACATAGTAACATTCAATCTTATCAAGTAGTCCACAAGTCAAAAAGATGAGTCCGCTGCTCTCTCATCACTATGTTTATCTCACACATCTCATTAGTATTAGATCTAGGCTTATAATAGACTCATATATAATGTATCATCCTTGAAGTAACTTGGTTTCAAAATCACTATCATACATAGATATTTAGTCACATACAGATTATACTTATCATCAAGATAAATACAGCTCAAAATAGATTGTGGACTGCAAAGATAATTATGATGTAGCGATACATGGATCATGGCATCTATTAATGTCAATAATGGTGGAAGTGGTAAATAATAAGACACTTTACCCACCAAATCAAACCAAAAAAAAGGACCAACAAAATGATGAGTAGAATTCCCTTTCCGCCCAAGATATTGATAATTAGGACCATATAAAACTATTTGGAATACCTTTTCACTATCGTAAAAATCATACTATCTAAAAGGATGATAATCAAAATATTTATACTAGATATGTTCCATAAACAATTTATGTTGATGAAACAAAATGATTTATGTTATCTATAGATCCAAGTATGATCCATACAAGGAACATTAAATGGTTTCTAACTATTACAATGATGATTTACATGTTCATCGATACATGTCCATAAAAGGATCGATTCTGATCGAGAATTGGTAAATAATATTATAAGAAGACACAAAAAACAACAAATGGACATCCAATGTTCCACCAAAGTCACAAATAACAGAATAAGGCATATTTTCATTATTTATTATGGGTATCTCTATCTGGCCATCTTTCTTTGGATGATACACCATACATAATCACACTACATATCACATTTCCTCCAAAAGGCCTATCAAAAAGTGATAATTACAATGGGGATCTCTATAATGAACTATTTCATATGAAACTCTGTGAAAATGGAAAATGCCCCTCATATCACAATTATTAGAATCTCAACATTGTATTTATCATGAATGAATAATAAGTAAGATGATTTTGTTAGACAATCAATCATAAAAATTATATCATTTTTCATTCTATGTGTATGAGAGATCCCAACAATGAATTCCATATAAATTTCATAACACATAATGGATTTTATTGGTTACGGGTAAAAAACACCCAATGTTTTCTAGTGATTGGCCAAGACCTATTAAAAATTATAGCTGTAAAAAACAATGTTAGCAATGTTTGGTCTCATACCTCTCGACCCAAATCGTTGAAATATGTCATAGAACATCTTCACGAACCCTAGGTGCATGAACCACTAGTAATTATGTAATGAGACCATAAAATAATCCAATATATGATAAGTTAAAATTTGCCTTTTATAGAATCATAAAATACCCTCTATGGATAATAACAACATAGGAATGGAATCCCCAACATAATGAGAGTTTATAATTCCACATAATTTTTTATCAAGCTATTTTTCATGAAGAATAACATCAAAAAATGTTATGGTAAACTAAAAACTAGCCTTGAAAACCACAACCCAAGATTACTGAACCACAAGATAAAATTATGAAACATATACATTAGGTTCCACTATTAAAATAATTCTTCAATGTCCTTGGATAGAATATTCAAACTCATGTAATCCTATAGAACATTCACATTCCCAGAAGTATAGGTGACCTCAATGTCATATGATTGCAGATGTTTCACTAAACACTAATCATGAAGATTGAAATGATTTATAGAGAAAAAATATCTTAATATAAGTTTTACAAGATATATGGTAATCATTTATCCAAAATGTAATGCTTAATACTCTTATGAAAACAAACCATAGGTATCAGTTCAGGGCCATGGGTCAGATAATTCTCTTCATGGGGCATGATAAGATAGTATCCATAAAAAAATATGTGATCAACCTTCATAAGAACATAACCTCAACTTGAATACGAGTCATCACAAAACACTACGTATCCCTACAAATCTTATAAATTTGTTAACACTGCCCTATTGGTGAAAAAACATTTATCTCCACAAATGAACTCTGAAATTTTTTATCCCAAAAAACATTGAACCCTTTCATGTGAGAGTGGTTATTGGAGATTCTATCTTTTATAAATCACTTATAATGTGGTGATAATATCCATAATTACCCTAGAAGAAATTAATCATGAATTCATTTAACATTTTCTCACATGTCATAAAATATATCACAATTTTTGGATATTTGGATGTACAATGTTATGATACCATGTGTTCCAAGAAATCATTTATAAAATCCACAAGTCACAATTTTTTTATCTTATCCTATCATAGGTTATATATAAAAAATTATACAGCATTTCTTCTATGATTCACATGATCTTTATCATACATAGAGTAATCAAGGATTTCATCAAAAAATATTACCAAAATGTATCATGTAATTCATAGATATCTTGTTCATAAATGCCAAAAAACCAACCGTAGAATTATTTAGACCAAACCACATTAAAGGGTGATTATAATGGAAATAAAATCTCTATAATGTGGATTTATAAATTTCAAATTAATTTATTCTGAAATGGTGCTAAATAGATCAAAGATAAATATTTTAGAACCAATTTATATATTTACATTAGTCAAATTGATCTTCAAACTATGGAAATGAGAAAGTATTCATTAACGTAAATTGATTGAGATTATGGTAATCTACACAAAGTTGAAGTGACCCAAAATATTTCATTGAAAATAAGGCAGGCGTCAGCCATGGTGAAACTATAGGGAATTTAAACCCATTAGCTAAAATATCTCCCAACTAATTATTCATTTCTTTCATTCCGGGAAGTACCCTATCACAAGTGCCAATAAATACAAGTCCATTAATAGGTTCTCAAATAATAAATAAACTATAAATACTTAACCAATGCTTAACTAGAGAAGTTAATATGGAAAAAAATTAAAACTAGATGACAACTAAAGGTAGATCACAGCTCAAGTATTCTAACTCTATCTCATAAGAGAGCATTGATATTAATTTCTCTAACTCTAGATATGATTATCTATCATTAATTGACCGTAAGTACAATTATCATTGAAATATATTACACACCCCATTGGTCACAGTAAAAAAGACCCATTGAAGATATCAATAAATCTATGATTTAATAAAAATGATGCAATCCTTCATATAAGTTGCGACATGTGGTTTTAGGGAGAGAACCATAGAATTAGAAGTAAATGAGTCTATGATAAAGGGAAAATAGAAGTATAAAAATGGAGATAATTCTCTCTATTTTTTCTGAGGGGTGTAAAAATTTTAATCATGTAAGATAAACACATAATATTAATATTTATATAGTTCACAATATTAGTTCATAGAAATAAGCGATACACACCAATATCAAATAATGTATTCATTAAAGAAGAAAAAATATTGATGGTACCTCCCAACATCGTGAGACTCATATGTAATTCCTCTAGAGACCCTTACACTGTGTAAAGAAGATTCATTCCTAATGCCAATTTTTGGACACCCTTTTTTCAATAATCATATGATTGAACAATAATATTATTTTGAATAGATTCCCCTATGCCACTATTTATAACATAATATACATAAAATAACTTATTCAAGTAACTTAAATGGCTACAAAAATGAAATATCATGGGGCCCCATTCCAAAAAACATTAGTTACCTTGATTACTACATTGGTAGAATGTAAACTTACTTCTTTATTGAATTACGGTATGTATAAAAGTACCCTTGTGTCAAGAACCACCATAAGAATCATTATAATTTATTTTTTACATTAATGATTTTGATAGGAATTTCATTAAGTGAAAAAGTAACTCCTATCAATCATAAAATACCTGAAATTTTAAGCACTAACATTAACTACCTATCTATAAAATTTTATAAAGATGATAGTTTTATTAAGAAAAAATGAGAATGAATATCAGATCGATGTCAAATATTGTTCTATCAATTCATAATATTCCCATTCAATAAAATATAAATTTAAAACTTTACAACCTCTTAATTGATATTTTCATTTCTATTCATGGTCATGTCATCCTACTCGAGTTTGAAAAACACAATTTCTATATCTATGACCATAAAATCCTGATGTATCTTTTAAATTAAAAGATCTTTAATTTCCTTCCACTCTAAGGTTTCTCAATTCATTACCATTATCATCATGTACAATAAACACATACTATGATATTTCTATCTTGAAGAGTATCATTTCACCTTGATTTAATTATGCATATCCCTGAAATTGAAAGGAATATAAATTATATCAAAACATATATATATTTTTAGTAATATTTTATGAAATAGAACAATGGAGGATTCTAGAGGATTAAATCATTAGCATAATTTTATAAAACCTTCATTTTTGTTTGTAAAACGGGTTCTTAAATAGGTATTGGTACACATTCCAGTCCAAGAGCATGGACAACTCTAACAAACACATCACTAATATTATTTTCCATTAGATGATTTTACCTCTAAAATTCATCATAAATATCCTCTGGAATACTATTTACAGTTTATCTAAGAGGATTGATACTAAACTATATAAACAAAAAATATTGAAGAATCAAACGATTACACTAATCGCCGACTCAAACAAGAGAAAAATGGAAAATTAATTACATTAGATAATATAACTGGACATGTATTTCAGCCATAAAAAATAATGTAAATAATTGAACTAATCATCATGATTCCTTTTCCAAAACACTCTTGGAGACATATGGATCATTATGTCGAGAGATGACCAGACTCTCACTCAAAGCTACGACAAAAGACCCAAAAATATTTCACATCTTTTTACTATAATCAATGAAGGATGAACAACCTACAACTTTTATAAATATATGTCTCGAATGATCTTGGATACCTTAGATACCACACACCCTAGATGAAACTAACATGTCATGAAGATAATAACTGATTCTCATAGATTTAAAGCTAGCACCTAGCCACATACAATATAATTGATTGAATGGTTTTTCCACTAAAGCATCCAAAGGAACAAAAAGATGATAGTATGATCACAGAAAACTCTTATGGGAGACTATACCAAAAGTCAAAGAGGATATAAAATCCCAAATAGGTACAACATCAATGTACTTGAAGAACATGATAAACAAACCATGTTACAAAATACATAGAACTCCAATCCAAATCAATCAATAACAGAAACCACTTTCAAGTTGTTATTTCCCCTTATTCGTTCATAGTGATAGGAAATCATAAAAAAATACAGATGTAAAATGTATGGTGTTAGATAAAATCCTACTATGGTATCACAATGTGATCCATCATAATATGTCATTGTAATAAAACCCTATCTTGCTTTAAATTTTAAATAAAACATGCATGGTAGAAAAATAACTTATTTAAAAAACATTATTTTTATTTATGTAGATGGAATCATTTCAAACGTTGTAATAAGAAAATTTTTATGTTAAAAAATTAATATAAATCTACAGGAATGAGTAATATATATTCATAATCTATTGAATATATAAATAAATCTAAAAATAAAAAGCAACATGGCCATCCACCAAGAAATATGATAGGTACAAGTTATATGATCCTCACACAATGATTTTTTCACATAAATTTGCACATGTGTTCATTGAGTTCAACTCAAATATGAACCATAAACATCCCATAGGTGGTATGATATTATACATTAGGTTTTTTATAGTACAAAGGATCAATCCCTTTATAAGTAATTACAATAATAGCATGATTGTCTAAAATAACCAACTAACTACCAAAACTAACATATGCTCAGTAAAATTATAAATAATTGGAAATTATTTCTAAATAATTTATAATAATATTACCCCATTTTCAATTTTAATAATACAAATAATATATAAATACAAAAAAAATATTTCAAATCAATTCAGGTAATTTAAAGTTAAATCTAATCCTAGGTTTATATCAAAAATATTTATGACAATTTTTCCAAATTAAAAGTCTCAAATTGATTTCCATAAAATTAAAATCATTTATTAATTTTAAATTCCATATTAATTGTAGAATTTCCACTAATATTCCTACTATGTCAATTCAAATCCCAATATAATCAGATTGGTTTTTTAAAAATTGAAATCAAATTAATTGAATTTATATTTTAGAAATCAATGGTATATAACATTGAAAATCTCAATAAAATTACCAACCTTTTATATAATATCAAATAGAAAAATACCTAAATTTGGAGTTTTAAATTCTGAATAATTAGAAATGTGATCATGGAATCAAATATATAAGGAAGATCTAAAAAATTAGTTTAGATCCTTAAAAAATATGATCCAACAACCCATATGGAGGAGAGATGGAGAGAGTGGTAAATAGGGAATGGGAGAAAATAAATTTTCATAGAGGAAATGAATGAGTTTTTTCTTAGCATCAATCCACCGAGGAAAGGGTTTAGAGGAGAAAAAAGGGGTTCAAGAGAACTTATAATAAATATTATTTTAAGACAAGAGTTTAAAACCCTAAGTTTTTATGGTTTATTTTATTTGAATAAATTAAATATTAACTTATCTATTGAAATTATCTAAGTCAAAAATTCATTTTTCACAAAACTAACTCAGTTTAAAATATGCAGAAAATTGACTTGGCATACATTATATGCAATAATAAAATTTCTACAAAACATCATTTTATTATTAAAATTTTTTAAATTATAAAATTATAGACAAAAATTAAAAATAGTAATATAAATAGTAATATCTACTTTTAAAATATGTGTTATAATTATTTTATATTAATTAGAAATTTTTATAATGAATGATATATTTTCTGATAAACTCAAAGTATGTTTAAAAATATTACTTTCTCATATGAACTACTTTTAATGTAATTTTATGAAAAAAATAATAATTTTAGAAATATATAAAGATTTAATTTCATAAAATACACTTAATTTTTTTAATTAACAATTTTGGAATTATCATAGGATTTATAATTAGGAATTTTCCAAAAAACAACATTTCTTGATGAATAGTGAAAAATAACTAATTTTAATTCAAATATGATTTCTCGAAAAATTAATTTATAATGATAAATTTTATTTAAAATTATATTAAATGTTTAATTAGACAATATTTATTTCAATTAAACCAATTTATGTCATTTTGATGTATTTAAATTTGAAATAATGAATAAAACAATGCAATCTTTCTGATGTTTTTACTTTGAAAACCCACAGTGTTATCCATTTAGTGGGATTATTTTTATATTTATTTTTAGAACTTATCTTATTAGAATTTATAAAAATGGTTTATATATTTTTAATAAATATAATTTATAATTAATTATAAGGTAAACATAGTTTTTAAAAATAATATTAGTTTATATAATTAAAATTAATAAAAATTATTGAGAGAAAAATTAGGTTAAAAAAGTACAAATCCATAAATTTCAGACCACAAAATACCTAGAAACTTTTCAAATTATAATTTTTTTATATTATTATACCATTAACATAACAATATTGTGATATATTTGTTTTTATGACTATTTTTAGATACAAATGTGGTTACACCAAACTTGTTTTGAAAAATGAATTGTGTCCTTTCCCCTCCCCATAAAAGGCCACCACCTATCCCTCTTCATTACAATTCTCAAACCACTTATGTTCTGAAAATATGTAACCAGAAAATTTACCAATATAAATATCTTCCTCCTAGAAGAATCCATTTTTTATTTACGTATTCTAAGGAATATTTTTGGTAGAAACAAAAAAGAGTTACTCTATTATGAGTTAAAGACTTACCTCAAGATACATTATATTATCTTCTTTATCCCCCTCCAATCCCTTTATTACATTAATGTATAATAAACAAAGTATATTAAATATATTATTGTGTTTTTATTCTAATTTTTTTACCTGCACATAAACACAACTCCATCTAACGGGTAACAAACATACAGTTTAAGTGTACGACGAAATACCTCTCACAAAACGATGATTTTTCATTTTTCCATACCACATCTCAATGTGGGAATTATGATTGAAACTATGTTTATATATGATATATATTATGTTTTTTATTTATTTTATATTATGTAGTATTTTCCAACTGTTATCTTTATAAATTCCATTTAGTTAAAAGATAGAAATTTAATTTGAGAAAATATGGACAACCACACCATCAAAGTGACGTTATTTATTCACAAACAACATGAAATGTATCATTGGTGAGTTTACTGAATTTATATGATATAAATGATATAATAATGATACTTTAATAATTATATATCTATAAATATATATACACAAATTTCATTTACCATCTTTCATTCTATATGATAATAAAGACAGAAACAACGTTCATGTATATGTACAACTTACCGTCTCCAAGAACTTTTTACTATGTTACATAATTATATATACATTAAATAAATATAATAAAAATATTATGTATATATATTATATTTATATCATGATTTAAATTTATAAAAATGAGATATAATTAAAATGACAATATATATAATAAATTAAAACACATGCACAAAACACAATGAATATTACCCGAAGTAGAACCATAACAAAGGATTTTTACCTAGAGGGTAATATTGGGTAATAATAAAAAATGATATTATTTATAATAATATTTTTCTATATAATATTTATAATGAACTAATATTTATTTTACATGAGTTTTGAATTAGTATGATGAGAGTCAAGTCATATGGAAAGGGGATTCTATCTCTCTTTTTATTTTCTTGAGATACATGCCTTTATCATCACTCATTTCATTTGTGTGTTTAGTATACTACACAAAGAAGTATTTTGTGATTATTATATGTTAATTAATGGGTATTTAAATATCCATTTTATTCTATTTCTATAATGGATTCTATGTTTAAAAAGATTTGAAATTAGTAGGGTGATTATGCCTCAATTATCCTTCATTATGAAACATTAACTGTTATAAACATATATTTTTTATGATTTATATATGATGACTATGAAATGTTAAATCATCAATATACAAAATTTTAATATACTTTATTCTTCATGTAATGTTATTACATCAATTTAGTTGTGATCCTAGGTCACTAAATTGGTAATAATTTATGGTTATAGTCTTACCATTTATCTATACAGTTTATGATTATGATCCCATTGATGAAATATTAGGATCTGTATAATAAGAAATATTTTTTGTATATTTAATACATCTTATTATTTTGTTTTAAATGAAATATAACCATTTTTTCCACTCATTGGTATATAATATGATCAATAATGTGTTTTTATGGAAGTATGACTTTACCTCTACGTTCGACCAGAAATATGTCTACTATCAGAACCATATATTCAAAAATGGTCCTCAAAAAAATTCTACTAGTATATAAATATTAAAATTACTTTTTCCAATTTTATTGATTAACAATTTTTCTGTAGGAATATTATTTCAAATTTCAAAACTATTAATTTTTCTATACTTTTTATAGTGAAAGAGGAATGTTCTATTCACCTCATATGTCATGTATATATTTACCCGCCATCATTTATTTGAGGCTTCTGTTTCATTTTAAAAAGGATAGTTTCTTAGAAAATGTTTTTATAAGTAATTTTCAATGAAATAAATATCAAATATATTTCATGGTTTTTTATAGTTTATCATGTAAAATTTTTTATAAATTTTTTATAGCCATTTCTTGGTTTTCAAATGTTTTTTTACTGAAATTGAAGTCCAAATGATTTAAATATTATTATTTATGTTCTTAAGATAAATATTTTTCCAAATTGATTATAATTATTTTATAATTTTTCAAGGAAAAATTATTTCAAGATTATTTAAAGACATTATTCTATGTTTTCAATTTATTTTTGAAGAAAAAGATTTTCTAAAGGTTATAGGTTCTCAAAATACTTTTCGAAGAAGAAAAGGTATTTTTTTCAAGAAATGTTTTTTAAAATATCTTTTCAAGTTATTTTACATCTATGATGAAATAAGTCTATTTTAATCATTCCCTTCATGGAAAGGATCCTAAGGTCCCTTAATATTATTTCATTAATGGTTTATGATTTGATGGAATGCTATTTATGACACATACTTCTATTCCAAGGGTAATATGATTTGGTAAACGGACTCTTTCCATAGGTTATATCACGATGATATGAATATAAAACCTATATATTTTACATATGTTATGATGGGATGAAATGTTATTGATACACATTTCGTTTCATGGGTTATTATTGGTTTTTCATGAATCCAATATATTATTATGGGTCATGATATGATAATTTTTTTTATCTTATAGATTAATGATGAAGGATTTTACTCTAAGATGGGTGGGAACTATATCTACCTCTAATGTATTGTTTAATGATGGATGAAAAATGAGGAAAGATGTTATGTGTGAACTTGATTACTTCTTCACAATGTTATTCGTGGACCTAGTTTCATGTCCATAAGTTTATGTGCTATCATTATTACATGTTCACAATGTTACGAGTGAGATTTATTATATGTTCATAATGTTATGCATGAAACTAATTAAATGCTAAAAATGTTATTAATGGACCTAGTTTCATGTCTGTAAGTTTATACATGAACTTTATTACATGTTCACAATTTTATTTATAAACCTTATTTCATGTTAGCAACATTTTGTGTGGCCCGATTTCTTATACACAAGATTATTAAAAGAGAATTATTTTATGTCCTTATCTAAATGTGTGAACCTATTCCAAATTTTATATGTCAAGGATGTAATACGATGATTTGTATTCCATAATTCCATATATTATTCATATGTTATGCTTCCATGAATTATGGTCCTGATTTACTTATGATTCTTGTTTTTTGAGTTACAAATATTAATTCCATGCCCCCTGATATTGATATTTTACATTAAAGGTATGATATTAGAATATTATTCTCATGTTGTTGTACCATTATGTTCAATATATGATTTTCCATTCCCTTATTAACAAATTCCAAGAAGTCAAGCTTATCCATTTCTTATGTTTCTTTTCCCCATGTTATGAAGGAGTATTTTAGGTAAAAGTATTAAAGGGGAGGATCTTTACTAGTGACATTTATCATCGTTCACCAAGATAGATTTTTTCCATGTTTCCAATGATTGTAAATTGGTATGGTCCCCAGCCATGCATTTTATATTAGTTGATTAATTTTGTTTAAAAATTATTTAATATCAGTGTATGTTTACCATGGGTTAGAATAGTCGGTGCTAAAGGAATGGTTAAATCAACCTTCAGATGCTCGGATAAGAAAACCATAATAATAAACCTAATTAAATATCTACATTATCGGTATAAATATAGTGGATTATAATGGAAAATGTCCTCTAATTTTTATAACGGATAAATTATGTTGTTTACTGGAAAAACATCACTATCTATATACTACATGTGGATGTGGTTATAGAATAGATGTACATTGGAGTAACAAATTTGAAAAAAAAATTCAGGGCCTGACTTGGGTAATTTGTTACATAGAAATGGGGCTTATTTTACACATATATTAAAAATTATGATGGAAATTATTTGGTAATTTACAAACTCATCAAGAACAATCATGAAATATTTGAATAGTATTTATCCCTAAATAACCTTGGATAAACTAATAGTTTCATTGATTAATAGTGGTTTCAAATTTTAGATATCATATAAATGAATTTTCCAGATTATGTGGCTCTTAATTATGAATAATATTTATTCATCTATTCATTTTGTTTTAGTCAATTTTAGGTACCCCAAGGAATGTATTAATGGTGGTTGTGGTGGATAATGCATTGAAGGATGTCATGAATATCTGAATGATATGGGTGTTGGTTTTAAAATCCACATTTCGAAAATCTCACAAATATCTCAAGATATGAATCCACATGAGATTCCAAATGAGAAATGGAGGGAAAATATTTTGTTGAGTCCTTTATAAGTCAATTTAAAAATTATTTTAGTGGGTCCTCAGATCAACTTATTCAGAACACTAGTTTAGTACCACTAAAAATATATTTTATGTTCTTTGACGTTTGGATCATAATAAATTCATTCCATATGTTAATCGTTTAGAAGTTTAAGTAGAACAATAGTGGAATCTATTCAAAAATACAGGAAAGAAAGATGAAATTCAATCCCTATATACTGTTGATTTTAAACTCTTATTATTCAACAAGTTATTATCTATTGTTCTTCATATGAAGATGTAGAAGGAGTTCCAAGAGTTGAAGTAAAAGGATGATGAACCTATCAGGACCTACATGGATAATTTCACATGGCGTGTGAGGTACACTTCTGGAATTGTAATCGCCCCTAAATGTAATTTTGATAGGTATTTCAATTTCACGAAGACAATTATTTTATGATAATTGGCCATAAGAGACATTTCTATCTATAAAGAGATTTTTCATTTTCCAATAAAAGCTGTAATGGAGGTTATAATTACGTTTCACTCTCATGGCTATAAAAATAATTGTAAGATAGATTTCAAAGGGGGAATCTACGGATAGAAGAAAATGGTTAAAACTCATACTTTCCAAAAATGTGCGAAAGAGAACGTAAGGGAGTACTTAGAAGGAAAAATAATATGGTTCATGTGAGGGAATCTAGGCTACTGAGAAAAATAATGTTTTAGGGATGAGAGGATAAAATCATTTGAAATTTATGGGTCGAATGCTCTATATAATGAACCACACACACTTCAGTTGTTCTTGTGAATGGAGGTTGGGATTTTTTTAAAACAGCCCTCCAATCTAAGGGATAATATGGATGATAAGTCACAACATCCTATTATGAAAAAATATAATTGGAATGAATATAAAATCACAATGAATGAAGTCAAAATAAAAATTAGGGGAATATTTTCCTTTCCCAACTTATATATGAAGTATATATTTTATTTTGTATGAGTTACCCATGAAATATTATTAGTTTTTCAATCAATAGTGATTTTTCATGTGATTATATCCCTCTAGATGGGTTTTCAATTGATTAAATCATCGATAATTTTATATCAATGCAAGCATGAAACCTTGTATCTTATAAAAAAAATTTGGTATAAGATATTCTCATATTTAAGGAATAAAATGTTAATTATAATTTTTAAGGGCTATAATATTCAACATTTATTTAATGATTAAGTGAAACCTCAAATAAATGTTTTGGAATAATTATTATCTCGCAACACTAGGACTTTTACATATGGGAAAAACTCTTTGTGTTGATGATCTATGAAGGAATATGGGATGACATATCCTAGATTTCATGATTTTTTGTTACATTAGGAATGAAAAATAATTCATTTCATAGTGAAATATATAAAGGAAAAATATATCAAAGCCTAACTGAAGGGTGATATTGTGTATATAAAATTGAATAAAATTAAGTAAGTTAAACTTCTCATGAAAATCCACCGACTCTATGTATTGAATATTGAAAAAAAAATTTATCCTAGTTAATTATTTTTCAATGAATTTATTGGTTTCTTAGATAATTTAGTAATTATTGATTTTTTATTGTTAAAATTATATTAACCAAGCTTTCTATTAATACCACCACAAATTAATAGTTATAGTTCTCTTTAATGTTTATGTTTTCACTAGAAACCTTTGTTCTCCAATGTAGAAGCCAAGATATATATTCATTTTTGTAACTAATTCGGTTTAAACTATCTCTTTATAATGGTTGTTTTATTATTCATTATTATGATGTGGGTTTCTAGGAATAAATAATTCATGTATTAAACCATTGATAACCTAGATGAATTTGGAGGATGAAATTTATTTTATGTGGGGTAGAATTTAACACCCCATGTTTTTGGACTTTTTTTAATAAGTCAAATTTTGATTAATGTCTTAAAATTTATAAAGTAAAACATTCATTTCACGTGGAACATGTAACACCCCGACCCTAGAAGCCCAGAATATATGCATTATTAAATAACATTAGCGTGATCACAAAAGATCAAGTCTCGAATGACCGATTATTTTAGTATACTTGGATGTAATGGATATATTCATAAGGATTAAATTACATCATAAAATGGAAAACAACAACAACATTGTTTCCATAGACAACACTAAGATCCCATAGACTATCCCTGTATGTTAGTCATAATATACTTCTTCGCATCCTGGGAAAAATAAACATAGAAAGGGGTGAGATTAGATGCTCAGTAAGGATAATAATATAGTGGAAGCTTTCATAAATAATAATAATCTTTTAATTCAATCTATTAAACCAAAAAATTCATTTTCAACATAAAATTCATCATAATATGAAAAATATAAATCAAAATAATGCGATTTACTTACTCACATAGATATTCTACTAGTCGAATAATCACATGAAATATCTATAGCCACATTTATAATGATGAAATGGATAATGTCAAAATTTCATAACCACATAGTAATGGACTTCTTCAATGAATACAAATAAGATTTTTTCAAGGCCTTCTGCCAAGTGACTAGTTTTTTTCACTAGAACTAATGATGCATCGAGGAGCTATAATATGCTCCAACCGTCAGTTACTAAGTCCAATTCATTCCTCATATAAAATTTTTTAAACATAACATAAACATTCGTATTAAAAATGGTATAAAAATGTCAATACTTTATCCATAAACCATGAATGGTATTTAATAACACATCCATAATTAAACATATCACAAAAACATCAATACAATATAATGTTTTGTATCATAATAAATCATCTTCAAACTAACTTAAAATACATAAATGAATATTAACATAGAAGAAATAAAAACGTTTTTAGAGAAATATTTATTTATATTTTGAAATCATTTAAATGTCATGTAATTTTAAAAGAAAAAATTTATATTTGAAAATATTCTTACAAGCTTGTAAGGGAATCTTTGAAAATGTTATAATGGCGGAAAAAAGCCACACCCACTATACAAGTTAAAAACATTATTACCATAATTTTGTCGAAATGGTCATAAAGTACCTTGTTTGGAAAAAACAGAAAGATTCTTTTTTAAAAATATTTTAAAAGTCAAAAAAGGGTATAAAGGAATTTAAATCATAGTTTATAAAATAGTAAAAATGTTTTCATATAAATTTTTAAGAAAATTGGATGTTGATGATAAAGATGTCCCAGTAGATAATTACGTATAAACAACCTCAGATAATGAAGAGATTGTATAATTAACCCTTAGCTTGTACTTTTACATGGGTGAGGGTAAAATATCCTCCAGTATAATAGAGAAATAATTGTTATTAAATTATACAAGAATCATTTACATTAATATGATATCATATATGATCTTTTAATATTTCTTTGTCAATAATATCTTAGTATTATCGTCATTTCGGGTGTTAACAGATTTTTTTTTCCTTTATATTCTTTTTTACGTAAGTCACATTTGATATGGGTGGGATATATCTTATTCATATCCATATTTATATAAACTCTTTAAAATTTATTTTTATTCATAAAAGGAAAATTATTCTTGAATGGATACGATGGGGAATAAATCTCATCATGTTCATGGACACAGTAATCATTACGTAGGCACGTGCAGCTGTATCAATCTTTTGATATTAAAATAATATTTAATGGGATGGTATATTATATATAAATAATCATTATTAGGTTTTATTTATTATTTATATCAATTACACATCATCATAATACCCATCTAATTAATAATGTATTGAATAAAAATTACACCACGATGTGGAGATGGTAAGCTGTACGTATGCACGTATGGTGAAATTTCATTCAAAGGATCGATAGAATAATGAATTTGGTTGTATCATATTTATAATAACATCACATTATATAGAAGATACTGGATTTATTATGTTAAAATGGAAGCAACAATGAAAAATGAAGTTGAAGAAGAAAGAAACTTGAAAGTGGTTATTAAATATTTACCTATTCATCGGGTTATTCTTTTGGATTTGATCAAAAGGGCTCCATAGGGTGAATTTATGAGTAATTTAAGGCCTCTAGGACTAAGGGAGGATTGTTTTGAGGAAATTTGGTTAGAGGTTGGCCAAGCCAGATTGAATTGAAGGTTTGAATTATAGAGAAGGGTGAGTGCCCTTTTATAAGAGGGGTGAGGGGAACCTTTGGAAAAGATAGAAATATTATATTATAATAAAATCATTTTCAGTTTATAATGGCTCAAATATGGATTATTTAAATGATAAGGTGGGTAATAGTCAAAAACATCTCAAACAATATGTTCTTAGATAATTTTGTGTCACTATATTAACTTTATTTTTTAGATTTAATTCTTAATTAAATAGTTTGACATTTACCATGTCTCTTTTTATTTTTATATTATATAGTCAATAAATAAACAATATAATTCCAAGAAAACCCCAAGAGGTTCATTAATGATACACCTATAATTAGATGACACCTTTGACCAAAAATTAAATTTTTAGTAATATAATATCAATTAATAATATAATATTTGTTTTAAAAACAATTTTATGTCAATTTTGACACTATTGAGTATTTTGTTTTTACTAAATTAACAAAATCATTATTAATTCAAAAAAATCATCTAAACAACTCTAACATGTCATATTAACCTATAAAATTAGTGGAATTCATAAAAAGTATCAAATTAAATTTATTTGGATATTTATAATATTAATTATTTTAAAATTTCAACAATTAAGTAATTACTGAATCATCATTGTGTCATAAATAAATTAAATTATATAATGATTAATGTAACGCCCCGACCCCAGTTGCCCAGAGTCGGTGCATTACTTCGTAACATTGGCATGATCATAAGAAAGATAAAATCTCGAAAGACCGATTGGTTTAGTAGCCTTGGAAACACTAGATATATTCATAAGTTTTACATTACATCCTAAAATGAAAAACTAATACAACAACATAATGTTTCCACAATCCACACTATTAACCCCTCATAAAATCCCTGCAGGTCATTCATAACTTACTTCTTCACATCCTGGGAAAAATAAAACATAGAAAAGGGGTGAGCTCAAATGCCCAGTAAGGATAACAATATAGAGGAAACTTTCATAAATAAGAATAAACTTTTAAGGCAATGTATAATTAAAACAAAAGCCTTTAAAACATGAACTTTCAACATGGTATGGCATAAATAAAATGAAATAATGCCATTTACTTATTCACATGGATATTCTACTAATCGAATAATCACATGCAAAAATCATTAACCACTTTCATAATGTTGGAATGCATAATGTCAAACGTTAATTTCATTGTCTAGGCCTCATCCCAAGACCTAGGGGTTACTTCTAACTGGAACCCAACCCGGAGTGCCTCTAATAACCGGACACCAACCCGGAGTGCCTCTAATAACCGGACACCAACCCGGAGTGCCTCTAATAACCGGACACCAACCCGGAGTACCTCTAATAACCGGAGTCCAAACCGGAGGGCTTACTTTTACCAGTCCCTAACCTGGAGGGATTACTTTAACCAGTCCCCAACCTGGAGGGCTTACTTTTACCGGTCCCCAACCCGGAACATACTTGTTTAGCACGATCATCTGAAGAAAAGTTTGAAATATAACATAAACATTCGGGTTAAAACTAGCATACGAAATGTCAAGAGTTTTACCATAAACTATGAATGGTATAAAATAGCACATCCACATTCAAACATATCACAAAACCTTCAATACAATATAGAAGTTTTGTATTATAATAAATCAACTTCAAATAATCTTAAAATCCATCAAAAGATGTTGACATAGATGAAATCAAAATTCTTTTAAAAGAAGTATCTCCTTTTATTTTGAAAACATTTAAGATCCATATAAAATAAAACATTTTCTTTGAAAATATTCTTATAAGCTTGTAAGAAAAGCTTCGACGATTTTATAACAGCGGAAAGTAACCGCACCCACCGTATAAGTTAAAAAAACATTCTTACCTCAATTCTGTCGAAAAGGTTAAAAAGGACCTTGTTTTGAAAACGACGGAAAGATTCCTTTATAAACCTCTTATAAAAAGTCAAACAAGGGTATAAATGACTTTAACCCATATTCTTGTAAATAGTAAAAATGTTTTGAAATACATTTCGAAGAAACATGGATGTGGATGATAATGAAATCCCAGTAGATTATTACGTATAAACAACCTCGGATAATGAAGAGATTGTGAAATAACCCTTACCTTGTACTTTTCCTTGGTTGGGGTAGGTTAACCTCCTGTATAATGGTGAAATAATTGTTATTAAATTATACAAGAATAATATATATTAATATGATATCATATATGATCTTCTAACATTGATTTGTTAATAATATCTTAGTATTATCGTTGTTTCGGGTGTTAACTTACTCGTTTGCTTTTGTATGTTTTGTTACGTAAGACATGTTTGTAAAGGATAGGTTGTATATTATTCAAATCCAGAATGTTATTAAGTCCTTAAACATCATTTTTAAATCATCAAATGATAATTATACTTGAATGGATACGATGGAGAATGAATCTCATCGCGTTCGTGGAGACGGTAGTCCGTACGTACGCACGAACGCTACTTCCATTTAATTTTTATTTTAAAAGAATCGAATCCAAATGATACATAGGTATATTACTATTCCAGTATCATATAATATTTTATTTATGTTACTTATGTTCATTAACACCATCCTTTATACGTTCCATGTGTGGTATGAATGAGTCATATCATTTTAAGGGGGCGGTAGTCCGCACTTCCTCAAATGAAATTATCGTATGTATATACAACATGAAACGAATAATGGTATGAAATAAAATGGAATTACAGAAGCTTATATATAAAATATATATCATTAATATCATATTTAATTACAGTGCCATCATAATGGCCACCATGAGAGGCGGTAAGATGTTTTTGAACAATCATCGTTTCGTGAGGCGTTAGTTTGCCATCCACAGAAACATTATGTTCATCATCCATTAGATGGAGTTGTGTGCATGTGTAGTTTGAATCCTTCTTATAACAACATCCTAGTATATTGTGGATACTGGTGTTGTTACAAAAGAATGTAAATAAAAAGAGTTTGGGGGTTGAAGAATCAAAATAAATGAAAATAATTTAAGAGAAATCGTTACCTTTAATTTAGGTAACTCACTTTGGTTGGAACCAAAGGACTTCTTGAAATGCTTTCTGCCTAAGGGGAAGCTTCAAGGAGGAGGAGAGGGATGTGGGGAGCTTAGTTGGGCAGAGTTTGGACGAGCCAAGTGGCTTGATAGGTGTGAGGAAAAGAGAAGGAGGAGTGCCCTTTTATAAGAGGGGTGAGAGGCACCATTGGAAAAGCTAGAAATATTAATTTATAATAAATTCATATTCGGTTTCTAATGGCTCCAAAGTTGATTATTCAAAGGTTAAGGTGGGGATAGGTCGAAAACCACTCAACCAATAGAATTTAGACAGGTTTGGGTACTTATATTAACCTTATCTTTAAGTATTAACTCTAAGTTAATTAGTTTCACTTTTACAATGTATTTTTGTATTTTTATATAATATGGTTAATAAACTTACTATATACATCCAAGCGACCCCCAAGTGGTCGATTAATTATGAACCTATCATGATATAAGTCTCTTGGCAGAACCTTAGATTTTTAGGAATTTAATATCAATTAATAATATAATATTTGTTTTAAGAACTCTTTTATGTCAATTTTGACACTATTCAATAGTTGATTTTTGTGAAACTCATAACAGATTGATTATTTCGAAAAAAGTCAATTAAATCAATCCTAATATATCATATTATCCTAGAAAATTAGTTTAATTCATTAAATGTTTCATATTATATTTATTTGGGTATTTATAATATCAATTATTTTAATTTTTCACTATTATAGTAATTATTGCATCATCATTGTGTCATATATAAAATACATTATTTAATGTCTAAAAATTATAAATAAAATATAATTATGTAGGAAATATTTTTAGCTTTCTAATTAATATTTATAATCTAAAATCCAACATATATAACCCTATGTAACAATTGTTTTTGCTAAAAGATATATGCTTGTGTCATTTTTGTATTCATTTTAACTTAATTAAAATAAAGTGTCATTATCACTTACAAGTGGATCCATGGGGTCCCAAAATCGACCCAAAGATGCCCATGGTCGACCATGTATCAACCAATAGGGTTAAGACACATTTTAGGGTAATTTAGTATTATTATAATATTATTTTTTTAACCCTTATTTACTGGATTTACCCTTAACCATGGTAAATAAAATATTTACCGCAGTAATTATTCAAAATGTCTAAAAATAAAAATTACCTATTTACACAATTTCAACATCCTGATTCCAAATATGGAATCCATTTTTCTAAATTCAAAACACAGAAGTGGCAGAAATTAATTTAAAATTAATTCCCGCTGTCAAAACAAAAAGCGTGTTTTTAAGAGATAATAACTATCAAAAGATTGACACTTGTTTATGTTCGGTTTAATTGTAAAATTATGTCTAATGACCAACATTATATTAAATTGTAAAAATATATTCTAAATATACTTTAAAACCACTCAAATTCATAATTTATCACTATTAATTATTTTGATTAAAAAAGTTGTTTTTAATTAAAATTTAGTAATTTTCACTATTCATCAAAATATGAAAGTTATCCGAAAAGTACCAAAATTTCACCTTAGGCTAAATTCGATATTCCGAATCCAAAAATGAAGTCCATTTCGAAATATAAAATATATATAATTTCAAAATTTAGGTATTACTATTCATAACGGCTAGTTTGATCGGTTGTGGTGTGTGTTAAAACTCGACGTTGCGTACAACACACGCTACTGTTTTATTCAAAGGAAAGCGTACCGTGTAAGCTTGGGATGTTTCATTTTAAATTTTTTGATGTCCCCATTTAGTCAAAAAGTATAAAATATTGTATTTAAAAAGGTTTCACTATTAAAAGTTGATAAAAGTGTAATACTGAAAATGAATCTGTTCTTGCATTATGACTAAGAATCTCATAATATGGATTCTAAAATTATAAGGATTATATAAAGTTTAAAATGTAGTAAATGCCATTCATGACCTCTTTTAATGGCTTTTTTTTTGTAAGTCATGGTGTGATTGAACTCGGTGTTGCGTGTAGTGCAAGTTATTGAATTATTTTGAAGAAATAACACAGTATGAAATCTTGGGGTGTTACATTCTCCCCTCCTTCAATAAATTGCGTCCTCGCAATTTGAAATTGTTCTTAGAAAATAAAAGGTTGAAAATAGAAAATATATTTGTGGGAAAACCATCATCATAAATTGGGTTACTAAAATTTAGTCTTAATATGAGGAAAAGAGAAATGAAAGGGTCACCACCAAATTATGATCTCGATTAGGAGAACATTGGTGGCAATTAGAGACATATAATTGGAGGAAAAACGTAAATATTTATAGGTAGTGATTGAGGTCATCAATCACAAACAAGTGTAAAATTGAGGTCCTTAAATTCATCAATCTATGATGATTTGAAATACCATCGGTTCAACAAAACATAGGATATTAGGATAACACATTTTTGACGTTTCAAAATATCTTAGTTTAAATCCCACATCGAAAAATGAATTAATGAGGCCTCTATTTTAAAAAAAAGGGTGGAAAGTATGAAGATTACCGAACATAACACATACTAGGGTTCCATGTAGGAAAATATGGATATGGAAGAGAAATCTAACCATCAATTATCTGATGGAGAGTGGTAGAGAACATGGCTATGAAAAGGCCAACAATCCCAAAGCCATGAATTAGTGATGATTTAAGGTACCATCTAGGACAACATTTTTGTTCTAAGTTCCTTTTATTAATGTTGAGGAATATATTTATGAGATTGGCTAAGATCATAAGGAGATATACTTACTTTATAATTAGAGTTTTATCCATTAATAAATTTCTACCGCAAACTCATCTTTCACTCTAAAAGATAATAGAATGTTATTCGTACAGGGTTCCAAAATAAATGAATTTATAATTCATCTACCAGATCTTTAAAGAAAACAACATTATTTAATCCAGGACATCTCGTGGGCTAGTGGTAGGTGATACAACCTTGTCGCCCTTCGGTTGCGGGTTCAAGTCTCACAGCCTTGCCGGACGCGACGGGTTGCCGCCCGACCTCCGGGTTGTCCTTTTATGGTAATCCAAAATAATCCAAAATAGAACTATCCAAAATACTTCTATCCAAACTCACAGTCCAACATTTATAAGGAAGGTAAACATAATATAGATCCTTTTTACCCCGTAATAGTATATGAATACCTTCATCTTGTATTCTTTTAATAAACTGAAACATCTTGAATTACCATATTCCTTATTCATGCTCCTCTATTCCATATAGAATGCTAGATATACTTCATCAATCCAAAAATGTTTTAAAACCCAAAAAAAAGATGGAATATACAAATCATTAATCAGTTCCAAGGTAGTCAAGAATATCCAACATAATTTATCCAAATCAATCATGTATTATTCTAGAATCACTAACTCGGTATCAGAACCATATTATGGTTTATCTTTCTCTCAACCATATATTTTCCAAAAATTTATCCTGCTATTGAGTCACTTTTCTTTGTTCCACACAATCTCAAGTCCTTAATGAAATAGTACTGCTGTACAATCCTTATATACTCCATAATTATTATAACAAGTACATTGTTGATACAACACTCAATTGACATAATCAATATAAGAACTCTAATCATTCCTCTTCATCTGTGGTAGTATCATAACTTGATTATTATCCAATAGCATCATTTGCGGCATAGTCTGATGACTGGGGCATAGGTTCGCGTAGTGTCCAAACTCCTTGCAAATGAAGCATTGTACATTTGAAACCATTTTCTCACCCTTGCAGTCACGTACTTTGTGCCCTTTTCCTCCACACTTATAACAAACTCCCATTCCTTTCAGGCAAGTTCCAGGGTGTTTCTTCCCACAGTTACCACATATGGGAAAATTCTTCTTTTCCCTCTTCCCTTTATCCATTTTTCTCTCTTCCATCCTTTTCTTCTCTTGCTTACCTTCAAAGCCATAGGACTCAGTAAACTCTTTACTTATCTTATCAACACATGATATTATTTCTTCATATGATGATAATACATGGGAGACTATTTCTATTATCAATTCTATCTTAAGACCATGAAAGATATGATCCTTCCTTCTCTTTGGATCATGTGCATTTCTGGAGTTCTCATTCCTTCTACTGGGCGCCATTTCTAAACAATGGCATAAACTAGATCAGTTTATGAATCAAAATACATAATCCCATACTTATAAAACACTTAACATAAATTGAACTATTTATGGCTATAATCCATAATCATAAAAATGTTTTCTTTGAGGAAGTATATACTCATAAACCCTTCATAATGATTTGTAAAGAAAATGAGAGTTATCCTAAGCATATCCCCCGGGAGTGTCGTAACCAAGAGTGCAGCAAGGCCCGTTGTCGTGCACCAGTTCCCGTTCGAGTCTAGCTCAAAGCGGTGTTTTCGGGTTTTACCCCTAGGTACATCTGTGCCAGAGCCGCCTCTACCTGCTCGTATCCAGACATGGATGTATTTCTCAGAAAACTCACAAAGTCTCTACAATACCAAAATTCTAGGAAGTTATTCTATACTAATCCTCAAAGTTCATCTTAGGTCTATGTGCTCTAATCAGAGTTTATCTAATCTAGCTTCCAAGGTTTGTACTAAACTTCCTCTGATACCAACTGTAACGCCCCGACCCCAGTTGCCCAGAGTCAGTGCATTACTTCGTAACATTGGCATGATCACAAGAAAGATCAAATCTCGAAAGACCGATTGGTTTAGTAGCCTTGGAAACACTAGATATATTCATAAGTTTTACATTACATCATAAAATGAAAAACTAATACAACAACATAATGTTTCCACAATCCACAATATTAACCCCTCATAAAATCCCTGCAGGTCATTCATAACTTACTTCTTCACATCCTGGGAAAAATAAAACATAGAAAAGGGGTGAGCTCAAATGCCCAGTAAGGATAACAATATAGAGGAAACTTTCATAAATAAGAATAAACTTTTAAGGCAATGTATAACTAAAACAAAAGCCTTTAAAACATGAACTTTCAACATGGTATGGCATAAATAAAATGAAATAATTCCATTTACTTATTCACATGGATATTCTATTAATCGAATAATCACATGCAAAAATCATTAACCACTTTCATAATGTTGGAATGCATAATGTCAAACGTTAATTTCATTGTCTAGGCCTCATCCCAAGACCTAGGGGTTACTTCTAACCGGAACCCAACCCGGAGTGCCTCTAATAACCGGACACCAACCCGGAGTGCCTCTAATAACCGGACACCAACCCGGAGTGCCTCTAATAACCGGACACCAACCCGGAGTACCTCTAATAACCGGAGACCAAACCGGAGGGCTTACTTTTACCAGTCCCTAACCTGGAGGGCTTACTTTAACCAGTCCCCAACCTGGAGGGCTTACTTTTACCGGTCCCCAACCCGGAACATACTTGTTTAGCACAATCATCTGAAGAAAAGTTTGAAATATAACATAAACATTCGGGTTAAAACTAGCATACGAAATGTCAAGAGTTTTACCATAAACTATGAATTGTATAAAATAGCACATCCACATTCAAACATATCACAAAACCTTCAATACAATATAGAAGTTTTGTATTATAATAAATCAACTTCAAATAATCTTAAAATCCATCAAAGGATGTTGACATAGATGAAATCAAAATTCTTTTAAAAGAAGTATCTCCTTTTATTTTGAAAACATTTAAGATCCATATAAAATAAAACATTTTCTTTGAAAATATTCTTATAAGCTTGTAAGAAAAGCTTCGACGATTTTATAACAGCGGAAAGTAACCGCACCCACCGTATAAGTTAAAAAAACATTCTTACCTCAATTCTGTCGAAAAGGTTAAAAAGGACCTTGTTTTGAAAACGACGGAAAGATTCCTTTATAAACCTCTTATAAAAATTCAAACAAGGGTATAAATGACTTTAACCCATATTCTTGTAAATAGTAAAAATGTTTTGAAATACATTTCGAAGAAACATGGATGTGGATGATAATGAAATCCCAGTAGATTATTACGTATAAACAACCTCGGATAATGAAGAGATTGTGAAATAACCCTTACCTTGTACTTTTCCTTGGTTGGGGTAGGTTAACCTTCTGTATAATGGTGAAATAATTGTTATTAAATTATACAAGAATCATATATATTAATATGATATCATATATGATCTTTTAACATTGATTTGTTAATAATATCTTAGTATTATCGTTGTTTCGGGTGTTAACTTACTCGTTTGCTTTTGTATGTTTTGTTACGTAAGACATGTTTGTAAAGGATAGGTTGTATATTATTCAAATCCAGAATGGTATTAAGTCCTTAAACATCATTTTTAAATCATCAAATGATAATTATACTTGAATGGATACGATAGAGAATGAATCTCATCGCGTTCGTGGAGACGGTAGTCCGTACGTACGCACGAACGCTACTTCCATTTAATTTTTATTTTAAAAGAATCGAATCCAAATGATACATAGGTATATTACTATTCCAGTATAATATAATATTTTATATATGTTACTTAAGTTCATTAACACCATCCTTTATACGTTCCATGTGTGGTATGAATGAGTCATATCATTTTAAGGGGGCGGTAGTCCGCACTTCCTCAAATGAAATTATCGTATGTATATACAACATGAAACGAATAATGGTATGAAATAAAATGGAATTACAGAAGCTTATATATAAAATATATATCATTAATATCATATTTAATTACAGTGCCATCATAATGGCCACCATGAGAGGCGGTAAGATGTTTTTGAACAATCATCGTTTCGTGAGGTGTTAGTTTGCCATCCACAGAAACATTATGTTCATCATCCATTAGATGGAGTTGTGTGCATGTGTAGTTTGAATCCTTCTTATAACAACATCCTAGTATATTGTGGATACTGGTTTTGTTACAAAAGAAAGTAAATAAAAAGAGTTTGGGGGTTGAAGAATCAAAATAAATGAAAATAATTTAAGAGAAATCGTTACCTTTAATTTAGGTAACTCACTTTGGTTGGAACCAAAGGACTTCTTGAAATGCTTTCTGCCTAAGGGGAAGCTTCAAGGAGGAGGAGAGGGATGTGGGGAGCTTAGTTGGGCAGAGTTTGGACGAGCCAAGTGGCTTGATAGGTGTGAGGAAAAGAGAAGGAGGAGTGCCCTTTTATAAGAGGGGTGAGGGGCACCTTTGGAAAAGCTAGAAATATTAATTTATAATAAATTCATATTCGGTTTCTAATGGCTCCAAAGTTGATTATTCAAAGGTTAAGGTGGGGATAGGTCGAAAACCACTCAACCAATAGAATTTAGACAGGTTTGGGTACTTATATTAACCTTATCTTTAAGTATTAACTCTAAGTTAATTAGTTTCACTTTTACAATGTCTCTTTGTATTTTTATATAATATGGTTAATAAACTTACTATATACATCCAAGCGACCCCCAAGTGGTCCATTAATTATGAACCTATCATGATATAAGTCTCTTGGCCGAACCTTAGATTTTTAGGAATTTAATATCAATTAATAATATAATATTTGTTTTAAGAACTCTTTTATGTCAATTTTGACACTATTCAATAGTTGATTTTTGTGAAACTCATAACAGATTGATTATTTCGAAAAAAGTCAATTAAATAAATCCTAATATATCATATTATCCTAGAAAATTAGTTTAATTTATTAAAAGTTTCATATTATATTTATTTGGGTATTTATAATATCAATTATTTTAATTTTTCACTATTATAGTAATTACTGCATCATCATTGTGTCATATATAAAATACATTATTTAATGTCTAAAAATTATAAATAAAATATCATTATGTAGGAAATCTTTTTAGCTTTCTAATTAATATTTATAATCTAAAATCCAACATATATAACCCTATGTAACAATTGTTTTTGCTAAAAGATATATGCTTGTGTCATTTTTGTATTCATTTTAACTTAATTAAAATAAAGTGTCATTATCACTTACAAGTGGATCCATGGGGTCCCAAAATCGACCCAAAGATGCCCATGGTCGACCATGTATCAACCAATAGGGTTAAGACACGTTTTAGGGTAATTTAGTATTATTATAATATTATTTGTTTAACCCTTATTTACTGGATTTACCCTTAACCATGGTAAATAAAATATTTACCGCAGTAATTTATCAAAATGTCTAAAAATAAAAATTACCTATTTACACAATTTGAACATCCTGATTCCAAATATGGAATCCATTTTTCTAAATTCAAAACACAGAAGTGGCAGAAATTAATTTAAAATTAATTCCCGCTGTCAAAACAAAAAGCGTGTTTTTAAGAGATAATAACTATCAAAAGATTGACACTTGTTTATGTTCGGTTTAATTGTAAAATTATGTCTAATGACCAAAATTATATTAAATTGTAAAAATATATTCTAAATATACTTTAAAACCACTCAAATTCATAATTTATCACTATTAATTATTTTGATTAAAAAAGTTGTTTTTAATTAAAATTTAGTAATTTTCACTATTCATCAAAATATGAAAGTTATCCGAAAAGTACCAAAATTTCACCTTAGGCTAAATTCGATATTCCGAATCCAAAAATGAAGTCCATTTCGAAATATAAAATATATATAATTTCAAAATTTAGGTATTACTATTCATAACGGCTAGTTTGATCGGTTGTGGTGTGTGTTAAAACTCGACGTTGCGTACAACACACGCTACTGTTTTATTCAAAGGAAAGCGTACCGTGTAAGCTTGGGATGTTTCATTTTAAATTTTTTGATGTCCCCATTTAGTCAAAAAGTATAAAATATTGTATTTAAAAAGGTTTCACTATTAAAAGTTGATAAAAGTGTAATACTGAAAATGAATCTGTTCTTGCATTATGACTAAGAATCTCATAATATGGATTCTAAAATTATAAGGATTATATAAAGTTTAAAATGTAGTTAATGCCATTCATGACCTCTTTTAATGGCTTTTTTTTGTAAGTCATGGTGTGATTGAACTCGGTGTTGCGTGTAGTGCAAGTTATTGAATTATTTTGAAGAAATAACACAGTATGAAATCTTGGGGTGTTACAATTAAAAAATATAAATAAAATCAAATTATGTTGGAAATATATTTATATTTCTAATTAATATTTATAGTTTAATTTATCTTATGTGTAAACCTATATTTAAAATGTTTTATTTATTAAACTTTATTTTTAACTCTTTTAACTCTTCTTTGAATTAAATAATAATTAATGTCCAAATCTAATCCATGTAGACCAATGTGGTTCATATTTTATTATTAAGGTTTTTTAGGTCTAATTATACTTATAAAAAAGAATTACGACATGTTTTAGGGTAATAATAATATCATTTGTACACTTAATTACCTTATTTACTTTTAACCGTGCTAAATAAAAGTAAAAAGTTACGATTCACCAAAAAATATTTTCATCTTATGGAACCAAATTTTACTTAATGATATCAACTATGTCTCTTGGATTTTTTAAATTCAATGCACATAAGGGGTAAAATTAATTTTTATGTAAATTTGTAAAGGCTCCTAATAGGTAGGTAAAAGACTGTTAAATGTTCGACAAAATTTTTAAATATCAAAAATTATTATAAATATAATCTAACAAATTAAATTGAATTTATATACATATTATGTATCTATATTGAGATAAAATAAATTCAAATATAATAAATAATTATTTAATTAAAAAGTTGTTTTAAAATAATAATACATTGATTTTCACTATTCATCAAAAATTAAAATTATTCAGAAAATACCAAAATTTTACCCTAAGCTAATTTTGATATTATGAGTTCCAAAATGAAGACCATTTTACTAAAATCAAAACATATAAACTGCATTTATCCATTTAAAATTAATTCCCATTGTCAAAACCAAAACCCGTATTTTTATGAAATAATAACAATCAAAAGATTGACAATTGTTTATGTCTAATTTCACAGTGAAAATACTTACAATGACCAGAATTGGATTAAATTGTAAAAATATAATCTTTCTTTACTACCAAACAATTAAAATGTATAATTTAATACTATAAATTATTTTGATTTAAAAAGTTGTTTTCATTTAAAATATATTATTTTTCACTATTCACCCAAATAAGAAAGTTATTAGAAAAATAAAAAAAATTAATGAAACAAAATTATTATGTCCCGATTCTAAAGAAGAATTTTATTTTGTTAAATTGAATATATAAACGTTTTAAATATTGTAGTTAATGAGGGTTCTCCAATAAAAGACGGTAAAACTCAATTTTTTTAAAACACTTTTTTATCTAAAAAATTGAATTTTTTCTTACATTATGTCTAAGAAACTCACAATATGGATTCTAAAATAATAAGGATTATATAAAGTTAAAAATTTAGTTAATATAATTTATAAAAGCTTTTGAACAACTAGTTTGGTATGTCATGGTGCACTAGAACTCAGTGTTGCATGTTATGAAAGTTATTGAATTACATTATTGAAATAACGTACTATGAAATCATGGGGTGTTAAATTCTTCCCTACATAAATAAATTACATCCTCGCAGTTTGAAATTGATTTTTAAAAATTAAAGGTTGAAAATATAAAATACCTTTTTGTGAAAACCCACATCAGAAAATGGGTTAATAAAATTTAGTCACGATAAGATGAAAACACGAATGAAAA
This sequence comes from Viscum album, assembly GCA_963277665.1. Taxonomy (NCBI): domain Eukaryota; kingdom Viridiplantae; phylum Streptophyta; class Magnoliopsida; order Santalales; family Viscaceae; genus Viscum; species Viscum album. The sequence continues at coordinate 1,401,248,548 of OY728164.1, read as the reverse complement.
ATTCACCACCAAATTATGATCTCAATTAGTGAAAATCTGTTGCAATTAGAGACACAAAATTGAAAAAAACATCAATATTTACAGGGGTGATTTAGGTCTTCATTCACAAACAATTGTATAATTGGGGGCCAAAAATCCATCAATCCATGATGATATAAAATATCATCGGTTCAAAAAACATAAGGTATTGTGGAAACACATTTTTAGTTTTAAGGTACCTTACATAATGTTTATGAATTAATTTCATTATAGAAGAGGAGAAGACTAAAATATTTATATATATATATACACACCGATTTATAAACTTGACAAGTAGAGTTCCATCCTTTAACTAATTTCTACCACAAACTCATCTTTCACTATAAAATATAATAGTACAATAAAATATATAATATTTATCCTATTCATATAGGGTTCCAAAAAATGAATTTATAATTCCTCTACCAGACCCTTTAAAAAACTACATTATTCAAACCAGGACATCACATTGGCCGTGGTGGGTGATACAACCTTATCACCGTTCGGTTGCAAGTTCATGTTTAGTTTCCTTGTCGGAAGCAACGGGTTGCCGCCCGGCCTCTAGGTTTTCCTTTTTATGGAAACACAAATATAATCTAAAATTAGAATTATCCAAAATACTTCCACCCAAACACGCATTCCAAAATTTATAAAGAAGGTAAACACTGTGAAGATCCTTTTTTCCACGTAATAACATGTGAAAACCTTCAACATGTATTCTTTTAAAACACTGCAACATCCTGAATTACCATCAAACCATATTTATTACATTCATGCTCCCTTATTCCTTATAGAATACTAGATATACTCATTTTATACAAAAATGTTATAAAATCCAATAATGACAGAATATAAAAATCCCTAATCAGCTTCAAGGTAGTCCAGAATATTTAATATAATCCATCCAAATCCATCATGTATTATTCCAAAAATCATATCCTCTATATCAGAACAATATTATGGTTCAACCTTCTCTCTACCATATATTTTCCAAAAAAATTAACTTGCTATTGAGTCACTTTTCTTGGTTCTAAAAATCTCTCATCCTTTAGAAAATAGTACTGTAGTACAATCCTTATATAATATATAATTCTTATAACATGTGCATCATTAATACAATACTCAAATAAGACAATAAATTAATAACAACATAAGAAATCTAATTCTTCCTCTTCATCATCGATTGTATCATAACATTTTTATTATCCAATAGCAACATTTGGGGTATACTCTGGTTATTTAGACATTGATTCGCATAGTGTCTCAACTCCTTATAGATGACGCATTGTACCTTTGAAACATTTTTTACCATTTCAATCATGAACTTGGTGTACTTTTTCTCCAAACTAATAACAAACTATCATTCCCGTAAAACTTTTACCAAGGTGATTCATTCCATAGTTATCAAATATGGGAAAATCCTTCTCTTCCATCTTCCGTTTATACATCTTCCTCTCTTCAACCCTTTTCTTCTCTTACTTCCCTTCAAATCCATAGGTCTCAGATTATTATTTTCATATCTTGTTAACACATGATACTATTTCTTCATATTTTGAGAATACATAGGAGACTATTTCCATTCTAAATGTTTCCATAGTACCATGAAAGATATGATCCTTCTTATTCTTTGGATCATACTTATTTCTGGAGTTCACATTCCTTCTACTGGGTGTCATTTCTATAAAATGGCATAAACTAGGTCAGTTTAGGAATTGTAATGAATAATTCCAGACTTTTATAATACCTAACTTAAATTGAACAGTTTATTGATATACTATATATTCATAAAAATATTTTCTTTGAGGAGGTATATACTCATAAATCATTCATAAATATTTATAAAGAAAACGATAATTATCCTAAGCATATCCACTTGGAGTGTCATAACCAAGAGTGCAGCGAGGCTCGTTGTCAGGTAACTGTTCCCATTTGAGTCTAGCCCAAAGCGGCGTTTTCAGTATTTACCCCTAGGTACATCTGTGCTAGAGCTGCCTATACCTTCTCATATCCCGACAGGGATTTATTTCCTTGGAAAACTCACAAAATATCTATAGTACAAAAATTCAATAAATATAATCTATACTAATCCTCAATATCAATTTTAAGGCTATGTGTTCTAATCAGAACCTATCTAAATCTAGTTTCGATGGTTTTTACAAAACACCCTCTTATACCAACTATAATGCCTCGGCCCCAAATTCCACGAGTTTGTGCATTATTACATAACATTGGCATGATCACAAAAGATCAAATCTCAAAATACCTATTAGTTTAGTAGCCTCGGAAGTACTAGATACATTCACAAGGTTTACATTACATCATAAAATGGGAAATAACAACCACATTTTATCCATAGACAACACTAAGATCCCATAGAAAATATCTACAGGCTATTCATAATATACATCTTCACATCCTAGGAAGAATAAAACATCGAAAGGGGTGAGGTCAAATGCTTAGTAAGGATAACAATGTAGTAGAAGATTTCATAAATGAGCATAAACTTTTAAGGAAATGTATAAAACAAAAAAATATCCTTTTCAGCATAAAAATTCTCAAAATATGGAAAATATAAATCAAAATAATGACATTTACTTACTAACTTTGATATTCTACTACTCTAATAATAACATGAAATTTCAATAGAAACATTGATAGTGATGAAATGCATAATTCCATACTTTCATAACCACATAGTCAAGGCCTTGTACCAAAATTACAAATAGTATTTTTTTTTCAAGGTCTTGTTCCAAGACACTAGTTTTTTTAATTACACCTATCGATGCATCTTAGATCTATAGCGAGCTCCACCCGTCACTTAGTATGTCCAATGCATTCTTCATTTGAAAAGGTTTAAACAAAACATAAAAATTTGTATTAAAAGTGGCATATGAAATGTTAATACTTTATCCATAAACCATGAGTGGTATGAAATAACACATCCACTATCAAACATATCCCATAACCTTCAATACAATATGGATGATTTTAATCATAATAAATCAACATCAAAAAATCTTAAAATCTATCAATCGATGTTTACATAGATGAAATCCAAACCTTTTAGAGAAATATACCATTCTATTTTAAAATCTTTTAAAAGTGACGTAATTATAAAAGAAAACATTTATATTTGAAAATATTCTTATAAGACTCTAAAGGATTCTTAGATGATGATATAATGGCATAAAATAGCAGCACCCTCCATATAAGTTAAAAAATATTCTTACATTAATTTTTTCGAAAAGGTCATAAAGTTCCTTGTTTGGAAAATGATGGAAAGATTCCTTTATAAACATATTATAAAAGTAAAAAAAGGGTAGAAATGACATTAACCCATTGTTTATAAAATATTAAGAATGTTTTGAAATACATTTCTAAGAAACATGTATGTGGATGAAAAATATGTCCCAATAGATAAGTACGTTTAAACAACCTCAGATAATGAAAGGATTGTAGAATTAACCCTTACCTTGTAATTTCCTTGGTTTAGGGTAGTTTTACCTCTTGTATAATGGTGAAATAATTGTTATTAAATTATAAAATAATCATATAAATTAATATGATATCATATATTACATTTTAATATTGCTTTGTTAATAATATCTTAGTATTGTTGTTGTTTCGGGTGTTAACAAAATCATTTTACATTATATGATTTATTAAGTAAGTCATATTTGATATGGATATGATGTATCTTATTCATATCCATAATGATATAAAGCCTTTAAACAATAATTTCAATCATCAAATAAAAATTAGTCTTGAACGGATAGATGGGGAATGAATCTGATCACATTCGTGGAGACGGTAATCCGTACGTACGCATGAGCGACAATATCATTATTATGATATAAAAATAATATATAATTGGATGGTATATTATATATGAAGAATAATTATCATTTTATATTTATTATTTACATCAATTAAACATCATTATTATTCCCATCCAAATAATAATGTATTGAATAACAATTACACAACGACGTGGAGACGGTAAGCCGTACGTACTCCCCTATAGTGACATTTCATTAAAAGGATGGATAGAATAATTAATTTTGTTGTAAAATATTTATAAGAACATCATATTATATAGAAGATACTGGATTTTATATTTTATAATGGAAAAAACAATGAAAAAGGAAGTGGAAGATGAAAGGAACTTAAAAGATGTGATTAAATATTTACCTCTTCTTCAGGTTCATTCAATTGATTTTATCAAAAGTGATCCTTATGATGGATTTCATCCTAGAGGAAGGACTATAGGATTAAAGGAGGATATTTGAGAGGGTATTTGAGAAGTGTTTGGCTGATACAAATGACTTTGACGGTTTTAATAAGAGAGAAGGGGGGGTACCATTTTATAAGAGGGGTTTGGGGCATCTTAGGAAAAGTTAGAAATATTATTTAATAATAAATTTATTTTTGGTTTATAATGGATTAAAAATAGATTATTTAAAGTATAATGAGGGTATGGTTCGAAAAAACTCTCAACAAATAGGTTTTAGATAGGTTTGTGTCACTATATTAACTTTGTCATTTAGATTTATCTCTTCGATAAATAGTTTGACATTTAACATGTCTCTTTGTATTTTTATATTATTTGGTTAATAAACATACTATATACATCGAAGAGAACCCCATGTGGTTCAGTAATGATAAAACTATCATTAGAAAAGTATTTTTTCTGAACAATATATTTTTTGGTATATAATATCAATTAATAATATAATATTTGTTTTAAAAACTCTTTTATGGAAATTTTGAAACTATTTAGAATTTTGTTTTTTCTAACTTCATAACAACATTATTACTCAGATAAAAATTCGTCTAACCAACCTCAAAATGTCATATTAACCTTTAAAATTAGTTGAATTTATAAAAAGTATAAAATTACATTTATTTGGATTGTTATATTACCATTTATTTTAATACTTCATTAATTAGGTAATTACTGCATAATCACTATGTCATACCTAAATTAAATTATATAATGTCTAAAAAATAAAAATTAAATACCATTACGTATGAAATATTTTTATCATTCTAATTAATTATTATATACTAATTTATCTTATGTGTAACCCTATATTACAAATGTTTTTTTGTTAAACATTAATTTTAACTCTATTAACTCATCTTTGAATTAAATAATAATAAATGTCATAATATAATACAAGTGGAAGAAATTGGTTCATATTTTATTAATAAGGATGTTATAGGTTGATTTATACTTGTCTAGTAGAATTAGAACATGTTTTAAAGTAATAATAATAACATTTTTATACTTAATTACCATATTTACATTTAACTGTTGTAAATAAAAATAAAAAAAATTACTATTCACCAAAAAATGTATCACATTGAACCACATTTTAATAATTCAAATCAAATGTGTCTCTCGTATTTTTGAAATCAAACTCATAGAAGTGGTACAATTATATTTTATGTAAATTTGTCAATGCTCCGAGGAGATGGGTAAAAGATGGTAAAAAGTTCGATAAATTTTTTATATATCTAAAATTATTATAAACATACTCAAATGAATTAAATTGAATTTATATTGGTATTATTTATCTATTTCGACCTAAAATAAATTTAAATAAAATAAAAAATTAATGAAATAAAAAGTCAGTCTTAAATTATAACACAATGATTTTCACAATTCATAAAAAATTGAAAGTTTTCAGAAAAATTCCAAAATTTTACCCTAAGATAATTTTGATATTATGAATTCAAGAATGAATTCAATTTAACCAAATTAAAAACATATAATCTCCATTTAATAATTTAAAATTAATTCCTTTTGCCAAAACAAAAAACTCTATTTTTAGGAAATAATAACTATCATAATATTGACATTTGTTTATGTCAAATTTTATACTGAAATTACTTATAATCACCTGAATTGGATGAAATGGTAAAAATATAATATATTTATACTTCCATACCATTAAAATGTCTAAATTAACACTACAAGTTTTTTTTGATTAAATAAACTGTTTTTAGTTAAAATATTGTATTTTTCACTATTCACCCAAAAATGAATGTATTCAGAAAAATACCAAAAATTTATTGAAACAAAATTATTTTGTCCTGATTAAAAAGAAGAAGTTTATTTTGTCAAATTGAATATATAAAAGTTTCAAATATTGGATTTAATGAGGGTTCAACATTAAAAGAAGGTAAAATTGCATTTTTTTTGAAAAATACTTCTTTTATCTGAAAAAAAATGAATTTGTTCTTACATTATGTCTAAGAAAATCACAATATGGACAATAAAATTATAAGGATTATATAATTTTCAAAATTTAGTTAATACTATTCATAACCGCTTTTGAACGGCTGGTTTGGTAAGTCAATGTGCACTAGAACTCAGTGTTGCTTGTAGTGCATGTTTTTGAATTACATTGAAGAAATAACATACTATAAAATATTGGGGTGTTACAACACTGAATTTTCATACGTAATAAGGAAACTAAATATAAAAATGTTACACTCAATAGATATGTTTCTACAAAACATCATTTTAATTATTATAATTAATTAAATGTGAAAATAATAACCTAGTCATTTAAAATTATGATATGTATAATAATAATAAAAATTCAAATATTATTTATAATGGATTTAGATAAATAAAACATATTGATATAAAAATATATAATTGTTTAAAAATTATATATAATTTTGAAAAAACTATTCTTTCAATTGAACTGTTTTGAATGTCATACTCTGAAAAATAATAAAACTAATTTTAGATCACATTATGAAATTTAATTTCATAAAATAATATTATTTTTTATTTATAATGTCTAAATTTTTAGAGTGAATTTGGGGTATTTTTCTGGAAAATATCATTTTTTAATGAATAGTGAAAAATAATGAATTTTAATTCAAAAATGAATTTTCATCTAATTTTTTTACAAGGAAAAATTATTTTTTAAATTTGTTTAAAATTTTCATGATGTATTATTTTTATAAATAAATTAAATTTAATTCATTTGAATAAATGTTTAATTTTTTATTTTGTATAAAATCTTATCAAACTTTTATAACGTTTTACGTTGAAAACCTCCAATGTCATCTCATAAGTGAGATTGTTTTTAAATTAATTTGTCCCAATTATATGTATTGAATTTGTAAAAATAAATTCCATATTTAAAATAATAATAATTTATTATGTTTAATAATTTATACATTGATGTTTACAAAATTGATTAGTGATCATGATTATTTTCAATTACAACAATTAAAAGAAAAGTAATGTTAACAATGTAATGATCCATAAATTTAATATCCAAACCATCATACAAACTTATTAAAACCTATTTTATGGACATTATTAGGACATAGAACTTAAATAATTTAGTTTTTTTTATTTTCTAGGACTTCTTATATGTAAAAACTCGGGTATAAATAACATTTTTACAAAAATTCCAAGTGTTTCCTTTCACTTCACTATAAATGGACACAACCTCTCCCTCTTCTTTAAAGTAATAAACCCAATTTGGATTTTCCAATTTATGTCCAATTCAATTCCCTACATCCGTCCCTTCTTCCCAAAAGTCTCCCATTGGGGTTAAATCAATCTATAGATGCCTTCTGGCACAAATAAAACAGAGTTACCTGATTAAGAGGTGACGACTTCTCTCAAACTCCTTTCTTCTTTTTTATTTCTCCACCCCTCCACTCTCTTTATTACATGATTTCATAAAAAATAATTTTAAAAAATATACTATAATTTTTATTATTCTAATGGATTAACCTAAACTTAAATAAACCTCAACCTAATCTGTAACAAACATATTTTATATTTGTACAGTGAAATACCGCCTCACAAAAGAATGATTGTTCATTTTTAATTAATGCATATAATAATGAAAATTACAATTTAAAATATTTTTATAAATTATATTTATTATATTTATTATGTCATAAATATTATTTAATACCTTTATGACACATATATTTGTTCATTCCACCACTTTTAAATAATATAATTTTCTTTAACTCTGAACTACTACCCCTTCAATGTAATGTGATTCATTCACAAAAACATGAAAGGTGTTAATAATTTGTTTAGGGACCTTATATGATATATATTATATAATAAATATACTGGGATAATTATATATATATACTAATATTTCATTTGCCTTCTTTCTTTCGATACGACAATAGAGATGGAAACAATGTTTTTGCATAGGTATGGCTTACCATATACATGAACGATGTATTACATTACATATTTTAATATTAAATAATTCTTTAATATAAAAATATACCTAATATAAATGAAATATATATCATGATGTAGATTTTTGAAATCTTGATATATGTATAAGGAAAAAAGTTATAATAAATTAAGACACGTAGTACGAACAATGTGTATATTAACCAAAATGAACCCTTAACATAGGATTATTATCAGGAGCATAATATTAGTTCAAATTCAACCAAATACGTTATTATATATAAGAATATTGTTATCTAAATAATAAATAATAAACCTATATTTATTATACATTTTTTTAATTAGTACGATAAGAGTCAAGAAACATGGTAATGGGATTTCATCTCGATTTTTATTTCCCTAAGATACATGCCTTAATCATTTGCCATTATATTTTTGGGGTGTGTACACTAACAATGTAAGAATTATGTGATTCATATAAGACAATTTATATGTACATACATATCCATTTTATTATCTTTTTTTAATGGGTTATAATATTCAAAATTTACAAAACTAGTATAGTGGTTCTATCTTATTTTTTCTTCTATGAGACACATTCCATGTAGTGAACCTATATTTTTGTCTGATGTGTATATACTATCATTATCATGACACATCAGTACTCTTATTAATGTATTGTTAATTTAAGATACATTTAATTTTCTTCATTTAATATTTTTATGATCTAAGGTTATGAAATTGGTTACAGTTCATGGCTTCAATCGCTCAATTTATGAAGATTCATAATGATTATACTGACATTGTTTAAATCATGTGATCCATATCTCAAAAAAAAATTGATTTTTCTTAAACTAAGGTTATTGATGTTATATCCATTTAATGGTACCATATTTCCTCAATTTGGTACTTATGATGGTCAAGAAAGTTTTTTTAATAAAGTATGATTATACATCTCCCTTCAACTAGAAATCTAGGATCCTTTAAAACCATGTATTCAAAATGGGTTTCCAAGAATTTTTACTATTCTATAAACAATAAAATACATATTTTCATTTTTTTTCAAATTTTTTCATGGTATATTAATGTCTCCTTTTGAAAAAATTTCATTTTCAATCTTTTTTACCTTCAAAACTGAATATTATGTTCAACTCATATGGCGTGTACACATTTACCCTCCCTCGTTTCTACAAACCTTACATTCCATGTTTAAAAGGTTAACATTTTTTTTTTTTTTTAATTAACTATAAAAGTGTTTTCAAAACATTTTGAATATTATTTTTTAATTTTTCAAGGAAAATGGTTTTCAAAAACGTTTTTAATTATTTTCATATGTTTTAAATGTATTTTCAATGAAATTGTTTTCAAAACATTTTCAAAAATATTTTTTATTTTCACAAGGAAAAATGATGTCAATATGTTTTCATGATTATTTTATAAGTTTTCAATGAAATGTTTTTCAATAATATATTTATCCTTCATTCACTATTTTAAATTCATTTTTAAAATAATTGTTTTCAAAAGGTTTTTTATAATAATTTTCAATGTATGAAGGATATTTTCATCAATAATTGTATTAAAAATATATTTCCATTTTATTTTCCATATAATATGTCATCCATTGAAGTTTCTCATTCCCTTATAGTAAATGATCCCTGGGATCCTTTCATGTCATTTCTTGAATGGATTTTGTTTTAATAGAATAGTGCCTATGAAAACTATTTATAATCAATAGTTTATATGCTTTTGATACTCACATCATTTCATCGGTTACTATTTGGTGAAAATATTTTGAAACATATCTATTTTACATATTTTACGATTTCATGGAATGTTAATGATACCCATTTCAATTCAAGGGTTAAAATATGATGTTTATAAAACTCATATATTTTTATGGGTCATAATATGTGGAGTGATTTAATTATATAGTGGAAGAAGTATCAAAGATATTATTATGTAAGGGTTTTACCTATATCTACCTCCAATGCATTGGTTAATGATGGATGACTGTTGAGTATAACTTTTTATTTGAGAAAATGATTACATGTATAAAATGTTATGCATGGACCTCGTTTCAAGTCCTTAAAGTTATTTTTGAACCAGATTACATGTTCAAAATGTTATATGTGAACCTTATTATATGTTCAGAATGACATGAATGAACCTTATTACACATTCACAATGTTATTCATTTCCCAGGTTTCAATTCAATGTGTTTTTATGTGAACATGATTACATATTCACAATGTTATAATGGAACCAGATTTCTTGTCCAAAACATTGTGCGTTGACATGGTTCCATGTGTATAAATATATGATATGGCTTCATATATGTCCTTATAATATTTTTTTAAACAATCTCTAGTTATACATGCTCATGATGTTATATGTAGATGTGTATGCCACAATTTCATGTCTTATTCAAATGATAGTCTTCCAAGGTATATTCCTTTAATTTCCATTTGATTCATGTCTTATGTACTGAAAATATTTATGTCACAACTCATTATTATGATCATTGATATACAATGTGTGATCTTAAGATGCTATGCTCACATTCTCACACCCTTAAGTTAAATTCCCATATTTAACCTTACAGAGAATTCGAGATCACCAATTTCTTCTACTTATTTTCCCTAGGATATGAATGAGTATTTTAGGTAGAATAACTAGAGTGGAATATCATTACTGGATACGTTGAAGATATTTCACCATGTAAGATTATTCTCTTCCAAATATCCAAACACATTAAACTGTTATAGTCTACATGCATGTACTTTATTAATATTCTTAATATTTATAAAAATTATTGTCATATCCATGTATATTAAGAGTTGGTCTCTATAAAAAGGATATAGTGCTGAGCCTGAGGTAAGAAAGGGTTAAAGTAATTTTTTACTAAATTTTTAAAATAAAATTTATAGTTCACAAGGTTAGCTGTGTGGGGTTGCAATGTTTTTCAAACCATGTTATCTAATTATGTTCCCATAAAATGTGGTGAAAGATTTCTAGGATCTCGGTGAACAGTTTGTTAAACCATGAACCAAAGGTTCATTCTACCACTACATGATGTTTCATGGTTATTCATAGGGGGCTCATAGGTTTGTAAAATCATGTGTCAACTATACTCATCCCATAAAAATTAAGAATTTTCAACAATTCACCTGAAAGCTCCTGAGACCAATCCCATCCCAACCAATATTAGAAATATTATTCTAGGATTACCTAAAAAAATAATAACAAGATGTTAAATTTACTAATATTTATTATGATGAATTCAAATTGGGAAATAATTTCAGAATATTAAATTTTTTAATGTTGAAAAAGATATTTATTTATTATATGTTTATAAATCTTGTAATTTTTTTTTAAATATTTTAAATTTATGAAAAAAAATCTACACTCATTAACAACCTATTAAAAACTGTTAGATAACAGTTGATTTATTTTATTTAATATATTATCTAAAAACATCATTTAATGAATTCATCAATAATGATTAATAAATTTAAAAAAAATTATTCCCATAAAATTTTTCTTTTAAAAAAAGATGAATTTTTTACCATAAAATGAATTCATATTCAATTCAATCCATATGATAATTTGTTTATGAAGTAATTTATATTAGAATAATTTCATTGAAATTATTCTCCAATAATTTTAATACTATAGAGAATTAATTTTTAAATAAAACATACATAATAATAATTGTATATGTAAAAAAAATAACATTTTTATAGTAACATATTGAATAAGAATATTTATCACTTCCAAAATATAACATAAATGGATTTATGATTGTTTTATTACTTGAATATATTTAATTTTTTATAGTTACATATTTATATTAATTATTTTATATTTTTAATTAGTCATTGTTCACTTATTGTTGGTGCTGCATGCATTAAAAGATATTGGTCAATGCAAGCTTATTAATGAGAAATATATAATAAAATAATTTGATGATACATTCTAAAATCATATAGGAATTTCCATATATTTATTTTGTAAATACAAATTTAAGAAATGATGATTCTTATGACTCAAAACAACTCCTGATTCCCACATGGCTTCTTCATATTTATGGTTTCATTATAAAACATTCAACAGGTGAGTGGTCATGTTCCCAAAATGTTTATCTATTCTATCCAAAATCACAACCTATTTTTCATAATAATATTGATCATGATCTCATAGTATGAACTATTAATTTATCTCTTTTAAAGGATTTGGTATACACTACCTTAGAAGTGAAACATGGACGACACCATGAACATGGATGTTGTTCTGTGGGAGTGACAGAATATAATATACAATTATTATAAGATCATGAATCTCATATAGAACAATATATTAGTGGAACAAAATCCCCTTCATTTTAAATATATATTCCATATTCTAAATAGATACACTAATAGAGGAAAAATTCCCATTAACATTGGTTTTTTCAATTCAATATAATTTATAAAGTGATTCTCATATAGAATCCATTAAAATTATGTCTTTGAAAATTAGGTTTTATGATAATTAATATTTTGTTACATACTAAAAATAATATATAAAATAACTTCTATGTCAATTTAAAAATGTAGTTATCTAATACCAATATATTTATTTTTCAGTGTCTATATTATGGAACATTTATTTATAAATCCCCACTCCATATATATGGATTCACCAATTTTCATAAAAACAATGTCAAATATTAATATTATTTTTAAAGAAATTATTCTGAAATACATGACTCTAGACCTATACAATAGAGACTGCAACAATAAGAAAAAAGGAAAAAATTATGTATAAATGTAATTTAAAACTTATAGACCCTCCATTATAAATAATATTAAAATAAATGAATCTAACTATATTAATTAGTAATCTTTGGAAATATTTTTAAAATAAATGTTTATGGTGTTTCAAGATGTTTGTAATATACAAATAATACTCAAAAAAACCAAAAACTCTAATAAATAGTTATTAATTATTTTTTTTAAAAATAAATTTTTATTATATAATCACTATTTATTTAACAAATATTATGTATTTATTTATATTAGTTTTATCTACATAAACATTTAGAAATTAAATTTGTTATGTATCCATTATATAAAAGAGATCCTAGTTGAACTAGTTTTTTGACATATTTAATTTCACAAATCAAGTATAAAAATTCAATTAAATGAAAATATATTGATTCTGATATGAAAAAAATATAATAAGACATACTGATTTGATAAATTTCAAAAAAATTTATGAAATACAGCACAAAAAGATAATAACCATTATCATTTACATTCATATCAATAAAATATTCATAAACACTGATGTCAACTAAAATATAAGAATTAGATAAGTAAAAATAACATAATTAATATTAAAACATAATTTTATATATATTATTACTAGTAATGTAATGGAAGAAACCAATATGTAATATGTGTCTTCTCCATTATTCTGTTTTATATTCAATTAGAAAATTTCTTTATTGGTAATACACAATAGTTTAAATATATTATATATCTAAAAATGGTAAACATAAGTTGAATCATATTTCATGAAAATAGACTAGATATACATGATTAGTAAATAAACAACTTAATTCATTTTTCAATTTTTTTATTTATATTAAATAATATAGTAATAAAAATTAACACACATAGAAACCAAATACAACATGGTTATAATGAAGACCCCACCCTTTACAATAGTAATGATGTTGTTATTAAATATATTTAATTTATAATCATCAATAAAAATATTAAAACCCATCAATAAATAATTATAATTATATAATATAGAATATTCATGTTTAAACCTTGTTATCCCAAAAGATCTTCAAGAGTAATTAATGGGTTAAGATTCATTAAATTTCCATCACATTTGATTGATAACATAGACTTATGATACTATAATATAAGTTTAAAAGAATAAGATATTATAAGTAATTTTATTTTAATAATTAATAGAAAATTTATAAAAACACAAACCACATATCAAAATTGATGATAATGAGTAAATGTGTATTTTTTAATTGAAAAATAATCTATCTAATGATTATAACATCCATAATAATAATTGAAACTAGAGTAGTTGAATCAATAATATCATCTACCACTACTTTTACATGATCTTATTAAATAATATAATGATGTAAAATTCATTATGATAGAATATGTATATGGGGACCCCTAACATGAACCTCAGAGTACATAGTTAGGTATGATCCTGGAGGTGGAGGGTCTGGAATGGTAGCCAGTGTATGTAACATCAATTCCAAAAACATAATGGCTATATATAATTATATATATTTGTTTATATATTGACACATTCAACTATCACATGTATTCATTCAAGGAATCTACATATCCCCTGTTTTCTTACCACATGGATGTTGTAGAAGGGGAAGGACCAATTTTCTTTAAACTAATACTAAAAATATTCTCTTTGAAAGAACCATATAATTCTGCATTTAATTATTAATTAGTAATAATATATGTCCTACCATTAACTATAATGGCATCCTATGTGGTTCTCTCTTAAATGGTATCAGGAAAAAAATTATAAAATGTTATATTAGTGGGATTAATTTTAAAAAAATAATACTGATGAAATAAAATAATAATTCATATATAATATTATGATCTAAAACTTTTAGTTTATAAGTTTTAAACAACCCATATTTTTTCATTAATGTCCTTTCCCATTTTTCCCAGTTTCTAAGAACCCATACATAAGGTATCCATCTTTATTTTTCACTCACAATAATACAATATGAAGTAAAATTTTTCATAAAATATACTCCATCTAGTTTTAAAAATAGATAAAAACATAGTCTAAATATATTTCATTTCATGGATGTTATATATAAAAAATTTGAATTGAATAAAAAAATTTCATATAAAATGTATAACATTATATAAATAAAAAAACAAAATAAAAAATTCAACTAAAGTTATGATTATGGAATCCCAAAATAGATATTTAATTGAATGGTCTATTTAACTCAAATAAATGATTAAAATATTTATCTTACAACCAATCTATATTGCCTTTTCATAGGTGAATTTCTTCGAATTTGTTCTATGTGGGTGTTTGTTACCATCAAACTCAAATATCAATCTTTTCTCACCAAATTCAAGTGATTTTTTTGCCATCATGTCAAAACACTCCTACCATTTATTTTTATCTTCATCTCTAGACCATAAGAATATCTAAATTTAATTTAATGAAATATAACATTATGTTCCATAAATAATGTTATTTATAAAAATATATTTATATAAGGAATAATACTTTTTTCTATTACCCTACCACAATTTCTATCATTTAGAAAGATATATTATACTTAAAAAAATGTGTGTGAACCTGTATTGGATTGAAATATAAAATATATGAAATATATTCTTCATGATATATATAAATAAAATTAATGTTATAAATCGACACCAATAATTTTGTAACTAAAAAATGAATATTAAAATAATCAAAAAGCAGACAGAAATGATTATCATCTAAAAATGGGATATTTTATGTGTCGTTGTATGATTATAAATAAATGAATTTTGTAAGTAGAAAAGTGATTTTACATAATAGTAATAAAATAAAAAATACATTTTGGGTAAAAATTTTACTTAAAAATGAAGAACATAATGCAAATAGACAATATACTATTCTAAATAAAAATATTTTCCAACGTGAAAATGGATATCTGAATATAATAAATCAAAAAATAAAATAAAAAATGATTTTTATACCAAAAAACTATTACATAAATAAATATTATTATTTTTAATTATTTAATTTATAATTATTTTATAAAAAAAATTCATTTCTAAATTTACTAAACGTGTAATTGATTATTTTCTAAATATCCATTCAATATGACCATTTGATATTTTGTGGACTATAACTATATTAGAATCATTCTTAACATCATGAAATCATGTAATCAGTGATTAAATATTATGTATGATTTCAACATCATGAATATTCTTATTACCAAAATCATTCATTTTTCCTTGAAAAAATAGAACACTTATCCTTTCATGGTAAAAGTAAATATGTCTTTTTCAAGAGTCACAATGTTAAATAATTTTTATTTTGAAATAGATATTTTATAATCAATTAGTGTGTGTCCATACACAACATTTTTGACAAACCTATTATTGTTATCCTAGTAACACATAAATACAATTGGTGGAAATTTATTTTAATCAATCTTTTATATATCCTCAAAAACATTAAATTGTGATGATGATATATAAATTTTATATTTATCATTTTAACATGAAAAATATAGTTCATCAGCTATGAAAATTTTTTCTATATTTCTAATAGTACTCAAATCAAAATATTTTTTTTCGTAAAATATATAATTATTAGTATAATAACTATATCATGTTATCACATTAACACTTGGTCCCCCTCCCATCAATTTTAAAATTTTTAATTTTGATATTCTAGGATTGAAATTATTCATCATCCATGACAAAATTATATTTTTATGTTCATTAAACATGTAATTATCTCATATTATATGTTATCATAGCTTCAATCAAATAATATGTGCTGATATATATAGTTGAACCGCAACTATGAAATTTAATATATGTATATATATACAACTTCATAAATTTATCAAATCAATTTAACTATATGTTTAACACACAGATCTAATTACCCTTATTGTCAATATGAAAATTATGAGTTATAGGGAGACCAACATTCACTATAAATAATTTATCAATACCAAATTCAATCACATATTTTGATATATATTCTGGAACAAGATATTCTTCTAGTAATTGTAGATTCTAAACACGACCAATTAAAATTTTTATATATCATTCAACATATTATATCCAACATAAATATACATCCACACATTTTATTATATCTAAATAAAAGTATAAACATATGAAGAGATATGTCAAAACAATGTTGGATATTAAATTTACATTTGATAAATTATAATGAATACTTCATTCTAAAACACATTTGATAAAATTTGATATTTAAAAGTATTTAAAATATAATAAAAAAATTTAACCAAATTTATTGTATAAATTATGATAAGTATTTAAAAAACATCACATAATTAAACATGTCATTTTTATTTCATCAATTAATGAAAACCATGTAGATTCAAACCTATTATCATTGAATCCTTCAATTGAATCAATTTTTTTAATATTAAATAAAACCCCTAGGTAATGTAATACAACCTAGGTATTCAGAAAAATTTATCTTCTCACCCATTATTTATTTTTCCCATATTAGAGACACATATTTTTAATTTCCTTATATACTAAGAGGTAACTCTAGAAATATTTCAATGGTTTTCATGTCATGTCATCCAAAAAATCTACATTTTTACATTTCATTTTATGTTTCATGATGTTCTAATCATAGTATTAAATATTTTTCTCAACATGATTAATATTTATGTCAATTTTTATGTCAAAAAAATTTATAATAAGTTACCTTAAATAAAATAAATCATTAGTTCATTATATTATTTCTATGGTTGGAACATATTTTTCTTTCAAAATATGATATAGATATTTTTCACCTTATTTTAATATTCTTCATCTGCTAATGGATTTGTGCAAAAATTATATTTGTTTATACCATTGAATACCATTTTAATATTCAATAACAATGATCCAATCACAACAATTAGTGAAGAACCTTGTTCAATGGATTTTATTTATCCAATAATTTATTATATAAAGCACTCTATTAACAAATTTGATAATTCTTTTTTCAATTTAACATGTATCTAGATAAGTTATAATATCTTAGAATTCCATGTACAATGTACATTATCATTTTATAGAAAATATATTACGTTTACTTATATGCATAAAATACTATAACTAACGTATCCTATAGAAATATAAAATAAGTCATTAATGGATATATTTTAACTCTAATATCATTTTTAAGAATTTTTTATATTGAAATCATTAATCTCATAATTACATATATCTGCATCATACTTATATTTTGAGAAATGACATAGAAACCCATCATAATAGGCAATAAATTATATTGGCTGCTAAGGTAACAAATTGTATTCATCCTATCTCTACACTATCCAATTCTAAAATCTCTAACACTATTTATAAAATCATATTATAATGATTGGATAACATCCACTACGGTAATCCATTTGGATGAAATAGGTTTTTATTTGAGATATTCCATTCAATATTATATTTATGCCTCTATTCATTCATTAAATTTTCTAATTGATGCTTGAAATGATGAATTCATTTAGGATACTGGATTACATTAGTTATATTTTTAGATTCTGTTCTTGAGAATTTATCACTATTGGATTTTAATCCATTTAATATAATGATATCCTCTTCCAAGGAAAAAAATAAACATTCATATTATTATCAATACATTCTAGAGTCATGAGGGGAACAAAATTTTACTTTAATTCCCAATATCATTGTGAGAATGTTATTTACCAAACAATTTTTAACTAGAATCCCATTACCATCAGAAGTAGATTCTTTAAAAGTTCAATCAATATAGTTATACTTCTATCATATTAACCTGTTATTTTTTAGATTATATAATGTTATAATTACTTATAATACATTAAATTTAATTAAAGTTGAGAATAGTTGTTTCATAGGATCTCCATATAGTTATTCAAATTTTATTTATTTTTCAATCGATCCAAAATATTCATTAAGAATTTACTCATCATGGTGATACTTTATCTCATGTTAAATAGATACAACATAATTATATCAATACTATTGTATTATTTATCCATGATAAAGTCTGTGTGTATAATTTTTTTTAGAAACATATAAAATTATATGGTCAATAATGTTTATATATCATAATTTTCTTAAAATAAAATATTTCAAAAATTGATAGAATATCATATCATTATTTTCAAGATCTTTTGTATCCTATTCTAGGAAATTTTCAACCCATTTAATGTATTTATCACTTGTTTCTCATCATTTATACAATTATCAACCATTACATAAAATTACTCACAATATATTTTATTAATATATAAAAATCAATAAATTTTTATTCATATAAAACAAATAATAACCTAAATCATTTATAAAATTTAATTTTTAAAAACCAATAAATTTATCATTTAAAAAAATTTATTTGAGACTAAATTAATACGTGAAAAGATTATTCTAAGTAGTTTTTTAACTATAATACAATATAATTATAACAATATTTATAGCTGAATTTTTTATCAAATTTAAATTTTAACACCAAAACAATTTGATAAAAACTAATTATAATTACAGCCTATTGAAATTTTGAATTATTGTAACAAAAAAATAATTATATCCATAATTTAAAATCATACGAAACATATAATCAAAAAATAATTAATAACAACAAAAAACTGCAAAAACAAAGATTTATAATTGAAAATGACAAACATTCAAACAAAGGATTGGATGAATGAATTTAATTACATTCAAATAAATATTAATCCATCATATTTTTCTAGAAAATAACATACCATATGTGGCTCTTGATGATGGAAAATAGAAATTAATGTTCGTAGAATGGAAATAAAGGTGGTAGATGTATGTATATCAATGAAAGACTCAGAGGAATCATTTTAAAAAATGAAATTGAAAATTGATAAAATAAAAATTTTAGATATGTGTAGTGAGTTTAGAATATTAGTGTTTCAGTTAAGTAAATTAATTCAAAGAACAAAGAATAATGATGAAAGATATAATATAGAAGAAAAACAATGTAAAAATATTCTGGAAAATTGAATGAGGGTAGAATATTGTGTGTGGGTGGGGTGTAATCAAAGTTAGAGAGGATGAGAGATTAATAGAGATTATGTCAAAAACATTAGTTGAGTGTTATACATTTAAAATTTTTAGATGCTTATATTATTTTATTTATTTAAATAATATAATAATTTTTCATATTTCCTATGTATAAAATCCAAGATGTAGTCCAAATAATATATTGTTTGAAACACTAGATTTGATACAATGTGATATGTACCTAACTAGACTCGAATATATTTCAATTCTTTAAATATTACATATCAAAAATAATTCACAATTCCAAAGATTTAATGTTTATTTACATTAATTACAAATGTCTTATGAAACTAAACTTATGAAAATTATAAATATTTTTGTGTAACATAGACTCACATGAATGAGTTCTAAAATTATTATAAGTCTCATTCATCTTCATTTCATTAGGAATGGAAACATAATTAAAATTTTGGCTCAGATTCTGTGTGATGGAAAAATAATACATAACTATCAATCATCCTAAGTGAGAATAATATAATTATATAGGAATAATCAAGATACATATGGAAATTTTACCAAAAAAATACTAGATTATTAATGATCAATTTTTTAATAAGGCATTATATAAAAAAATATTTGACCCGAAAGTGTGTGTAAAAACTACATAATAAAAATGATCCATGATGGAATTATAATATTAGAAAATATTTTTGAAATTATACCCACCAGAAAACTTGTGCGTATACATAAATAAAAATTTTACTGAGGAAAAACTTTTTATGCATAGAATAAATGAAATTATACCCATAAACATCCATTTTCAACATATATGAACTATAATTATACCCATAAAAAACCTTATAATCATAGTTGAACAATAATTATACCCAAAAAAACTATGTCTTCCTATCTAAATCTTAATTATTCCCAAAAAATTATCATCTCATGAGATAAAAAACATAATGAAAAAATAGAGGGAAATATAGAATCCCAAACACCAACTATAAATTAATATATGTCGCACATAAAATTAATTTTTTTACATTTTAATAAAGACCCCATGGAAATAAACATGGATTTAATAGAATTTATAGATTCTACAATGAAAATATATTTAACTAATATAAATGGTTATTAATAAAACATTCAGTCACAAAAAAATCATTTAATGATAATATTTAGAGGCCTTTTCATGAAAAATAACATCCATGGAAATAAAGATCTTATAGAAAAGAGTTAAACCTAATTAAAATTTATAAAATATTTTCTTTATAGTAATTGTTTAATTTGTAATATGTGATTAACATTCTAGTCACATTGATGATAAACTATTAGAATATCCACATTTTGAGAAATTATATAGATGAAATTTTCGCAAAAAATACATATAAAGAAATTTAAATATTTAATTCATTAAAATTTTACAAATTAATCCAAAACATTAATGTAACTACACATTGGGAACATTCACTTTTTTAAAAAATATTCAATTATTGAACATTGAAAAATGAAAAATGGTTACATAATGAAAAATTGAAAACACAATGAAAATATTTATTTTTGTAGGAATATTCAAAATTATATCATTGGAAATACATTATAGTTTTGAAAATGGTGAATTAAAATATAGATAACCTGAAAGTAAGAGTATGAAAACCTTTCTAAATGTTTTGAAATACATGTTTTGAATACCCAAATCATAAAATATTCTTCTAGACTTATAATTAAAACATTCTAGTGGAAAATATTAAGGTTAAATGAATAAAAAAATATTTTTATTTAGAAATTAAAAAGTATGACATTATTGGGAATAATGAACATGGAAATGGAGTAAAAATTATTATTATAAGAAATGAGTTTTTCCTATTAATGTTTATCTTTTAATAGAAATAATTTCATGGAGTTAAAATTGTTAACAAAGAAGTTCATTTTACTTAGAGTGGAAGATAAATTACCATTAAATAGAACACACGGTGGAAGAAACCAATCTATGTTGAGATTGTCTTATGAATTAGAAATATAATTCAGTGTATAGATTATTGTTAAAAAAGAATCCATGACAACATTAATATCTTTTGAATTGAAGGTCATTTAAAGTAATAATATCTTATAGTTCTTTAGACCACATTAATTACATGAATATGTAAATATATATACATTATTGAGGAATATAAATATATAAATGATATTATTCTAAATGATATGAAATATGTCACATGTAATTAAATTTTAGAGAAAGAACTAATTATATAAATTCCCAACATCTGGTAATGCAATTAAATATCATGTATAACAAAATAAATATCATAATAACCATTTTCATAAAATATTTCATATATATCAACAAAAAATTCATTTATACTTATTTTTTACAACCATATCATTTATTGATTATATATTTTCAATATTATGTTTTTGTAATCATGGTCATTTTGAAATAGATTCATAATAGATGCTGAGTTATTAAATAATATAAAAATGTTCATCATTCTCAAACCATAGAAGGTAATGATATTGATATATAGTTATAGTTTCAGTCTATGATACATTTTGTATTTTTTCTTATTGATGAAAAAGATATTATAATGTTTTAGTGATATAAATGAAACAATTTATTATATCATATACAATGGTTTTAATATTAATGTTTCCATTCCAGAACTAAAATAGAACCATTACTTTATTTTTTATATATCATATTATGAGTAATTATTTTTTTATTATCATCCATATTATAATTTTTAACATTTTTTATGTAGTTTTATAGTGATCCATTCATAACATACATGGAATTTAAATTATTTTATATGAATATTCACAAAATTTACATATTACATGCCTGATAACCATATTAGTTTAGTTCATTTGGAAACATGGATCACAAAATCTTAAATCAAGGTGAATGATATTTAAAATCTACAATAATTATCTTCCCTTATAGTTCTCCTACTTGAAATCATTTTTTCATAACCTAGGAAAATGAAACATAAAAAATTGTTGGCTCATATTCTTAGTAACAATTAGAAAAAGAGATACATAAGTATAACATGAACATAAGTTCATGAGAACATTGGAATAATATTTGATGCTCATACCCTTCAACTCAAAGATCATATAAATGTATCATGGAATAAAATATGGTAGTTTATATTAGATTAATAATAAGGAAATAAAATAAAATAATACATGAGATAAAAAATAAGAATAACACATATACTTATGGAATACACACCCACTTATCAAATTATGAAAATGTATAAATAAAACTAGTTCAATCATTAAGTTATGTACATCAAATAAATCCATCAAATAAACTTATAAGCATGCAACCTAGAACACACATGTCATTGTTAACAGGTAATAAGGCTCATGAAAATCATTGTGAACATTTAATCCTATTCACACAAAATCCTATGGTAATGAAACAAGATCATTGAAAAACACTGTGAAAATGTAATCAGGATTACAATTAACATTGTAGAACAAGTTATTAGGTTCACGAATGTAACGTCCCAGGTATTTATATAATAATAAATTTTCATATCTATTAATATTCTTTATTTTAATAATAATTTTAGTTTATATGGGACATTATGTATAATATCATACCGGACACACACCAATGGGTTTGTCTAAAATCTCATGTTTTATATAATACTGAGTTATAAAAATGTATTAATATAATAATATCCATTTTTAAAATGGTAGTTAACACCTAGCTGTTTTATTTGCGGGAATAAAAAATATTTACTATATTAGTATTTTATATAATTTATAAATTTTATTTTACATTTAATAAATTAATTTTTGGGTATTAAAAATAGAACGAATCCAATTTTAAGTATAAAATATTCTAATATTTTCAAAATGTCATATTAATGCTTTTTGATGGAGAAAACTATTTTTTAAAAATTGTTTTTATTATTTTTTGATGTTCTATTAGATAAAATAAACATTTTATTTATAATAATTACATAAAAATCTATATCGGTTGAAATTTTGGTATTTTTCCAATAAAATTCAGGTTTTTATAAATAGTGAAAAATAATGAATTTTAATTAGAAAATAAATTTTCATTTAATTTAAATATATAGTTAGATTGTACTTTAAATTGATAATAAGGTGTAATATGATTAATTTTTTTATTTTCTAATAAAATTATGTTAATTATAATAAATTTCACAATTAAATTGGACATAAACACATGTTTAAATTTTGACCGTTTTCACTACTTAAAACCCCGCTTTCTTGTTTAGACAGTGGGAATTAATTTTAAATTAGTTAATACAAAGTACATATCTTGATTTTAGAAAAAGGGTTTCCATATTTTTATTCATAAGTTCAAAATTTTTTGTATAGGTACCTTTTATTGTTGGACATTATGAATTGTAACATCAATAATTATTGTTAATTACCATGGTTAATGGGTAAATCTGATAAATAATGGTAAAATATAATAACAAAATAATACAAAACTACTATAAATAATGTCCTAATAATATTGGATGAGATATTTCCATCCAAGGGAATACTTTAGTCGATTTTAGGTCCCAATGGCGTGACTTCGGTGTGATAAAGAACTTTTATAATATTTATTTTAATGAAAATGTAAATATATTATAAACATGTATCTCATAAATGAAAAAATTTTAATTTGGTTTATATAAATGATATATTTTTCTTTAAATATAAATTTTAAATATAAAAAAACATAATACATCATGATATTTAATTTATTATTTTTAGACATTAGATAAATTAATTTATTTATGGCATAATGATGATAAAGTGATTATCTTATTTATGAATGATTCAAATAAATGATATTAAAAATATTAAAATAAATGTAATTTGAATTTTTTGTGTCATCCTAATTTTTTTATGACATTGAAATGTGAGGGTTAATTTAATTCATTTGGTTCGATGGATTGAGGTTATTTGGACTTTATCAAAAAAAATACTATATATTGTCAAAATTGACATAAATGAGTTCTAAAAAATTCTATTTTATTATATGGTATAATACCACTAAAAATTTTATATTATACTAACTGTCTTATATAATGATAAAAATTCATTAATGGTCAACTTGTGATTATAATGGAATGTTATAGTTACTATAGTAACCATATATTATGAAAATAAAAGAAGTCATGGTAAGAGTTAATAATTTTAACTAAGGGTTAAATTTAAAGGATAATGTTAATTTTGGGACATAAAATTATATTAAACATATTTTTTGAGATTATGTATAACTTATCATCATCTTATCCCTAAAAATAATAACTTTTATAATATTATAATTTTAAAATAAATTTATAATAAAATAATATTTCAAGACATTAATAATGTTCCCCTCCTCAATCTTATAAAAGGCACCACTTCTACCCCCTCACCCACACCTATTTCCCCCTTGGCTGGTCAAAAATATTATCAAATATTCTTCCAACATCCCAAAATTACTTCTATATTCCTTACCTTGAGTAGAAGGAAATTCAATGAAGCCTTTTTTCTCAAATTAGAAGGAGTTACCCAATTTTGAGGTAACGCCTTCTCTCAAGATCCCTTACATTATTTTTTTAACCAACCCTACTGTCTTACTACTACATTTTGTTATAACGACACTTGTATATTCATTATACTCGAGTGTTTTTATGTTAAGGGTTACACCTAAAATTACACACACCACCATCTAATGTATATAGAACATATTATTTCTTTGTATGGTGAACTACTATCTCACGAAATGATGATTGTTCAATTTTCCCCGACCACCTCTCATGGTTTCCATTATGATGGAAATATATTTTTATATATAATATATACTATTTTTTGTCTCTATTTTTATTTAATTTTTATTTACATCATACCTTTATGCCTTCCACAATGTGTAAGTACCATAATTTCATTTGAGCAACTGTATACTGCAACCCCCTCAAAGTGATGAATCATTCATACTATACATGGAACTTATAACGGATGATTTTTTACATCTATGAGGCACAAAATAAATAATTATTTACATAGTATTATAATATAATTTTTTTTCCATTTTTTAATTATTCTTATATTATGACAATGAAATGAAAGTAACATTCATGCACACATTCAGCCTACCTCCACCATGAATGGTCCATTTCATTTATTATATCTAAATTTTATTGATATTATAAACTAATATATAAAAATAAATATGATATTTAGATAATTAATAATATTCTATTAATGATGGAATTTTTACCACATGGAAAATTTACACAAAAACAAGTCTATTTTTGACTGATGTATTGAATGTCACCAAAATGAATGATATGAACTTAAATAATTAGGTAATTCTTATAACATGGTAATAAGTGATATATAATGAATAATAAAAATATAAATTGTTCCAATGAAAGTATAAATTAAACGACGTTTATTATTCAGGGACATAATTATTGTATGTATGAGTTAGACTCACGGTAAGGAAACTTCTTATCCCAATTTCAATTATTTTGGTTAATCTTATAATTATTGATAATATTGTGATATGATTATGTGAGAAATTACTTTTGATATCCAATCTAGTATTTTTAATTTCTTTATGTGAGTTTATAGTGAATACATGTAATCAATCTATTTTATTACCAAAATTATCTTTGTTAGGGAATTTATGAAATCAATTTCCACTCATTGGATTTTTTTCATACTTAAGTTATTATATTATGCCTAGATTATGTATGGAAAAAATATTTATTTAGTTATGCTGTAATTTCCACTCCCCATTGTGTGGATATATTTTTTTTGAAAAATAATCACCCCATTGAAAAATTGCTCTCATTTATAAAAAATTTTAATGGTAAATGTTATTCCAATATTATTTCATGGAGTAAATTATACATTCCATTTGTTTTTTTTCAAGAATATGTGTCAATGGCCTATTATTGTTTTTAAATAAATATCCCCTTATATTAGTTGTATTTATTTTTTTCATACATATTTATGTTATTTATTTATCCTTAAATTAAGGATATGATATTTTTTATGGATTTCATCTCAATTTACATTCCATTGAGACTTTTTTTTATTATGAAGCAATTCACTTTTATATATTGAATATACTAGCCATTATCATATTATTTAATGAATCTATTTATTATCATGATATTATATCTTTTTTTACTGTTATTATTTAACAATTATTATTCACAAGCATTTTCAAGTGGTAAGTGACTCTTTAACTAAAACATAATTTTAAATGTTATAATGATTTAGTCTTCAAAATATTTCTCATTAATGTTGTTCATTGAAATTTATTTCACTTCGAAAGTATAAATAAACAACTGTTAATCTTTTGATAGTTATTGTTTCTTATAAACACGCTATTTGTTTTGACATTGAGAATTAATTTTAAATCAATTAATAGAACATAAATGTTTTGAATTTGGTAAAATTGACATCATTTTTGAATTTGGAATATCAAATATTTCTATGGCTGATTTTTTGGTATTTTTCTAAAAAACATAAATTTTTATTGAGTAGTGAATCCACTAAGTAGTTGTTAAAAATCAGACTTTTTCATTTAAATAAAAATATACCACATCTGTGAATTGAATTTTGAATAACCTGGATACATGGTTGTTTTTATTATGTAAATTGTCGTTAAATAAGATGAAAATAATTTTAGTGAATAGTAACTTTTACCTTTAATTTACCACAATTAATGATAAATCGTGTAATTCAAGGAAAAAATAATATTATAATAATACAAAATTACATTAAAAATAGTTCTAACAATATTTTATGAGTCATCGACGACCATGTGCATCCTTGGGTCAATTTTGGGACCCCATGGAGCAACTTATAATGGATAATGACACCTTATTTTAATTAACTAAATGTAAAGGGAAAAATGTAAAAAACAAATATCTTTTAGTAAATAAATTTTTACATGGGGTTATATATGTCATATTTTAGACTACAATTATTCGTTAAAATTATTATATGATGTCCAACATTATGGTATTTTTTTAAATTTTGAGGCATAAAATAAATTAAATTATTTATGACACAATAATGATTTAGTATTTACCTCTTGAATAAATGATTTAATTAAATAAAATTATTAATATTATAACAATATACGAAACGTTTATAGTTATTATTGTATGATTTTATTTCTACCATGAATCATTTTATTATTGAATTTAATTATTATTGGACCTTTAGAAACATGATATCACTATATTTTAAAATAATATATTCACACTTTCCTAAAGTTTCCCTCCTGACCACTTATAAAAGGACACCACTTCTAACCCATTACACACACCACTCTAATACCTAGACTCATCCAAAACATACCCAAATAATCTATCAAGATCACTCTCTTACACCTATTATCCTTACCATAGGCATAAGTCACTTCATGAAGTCCTTTTGGTCTAAACCAAAAGAAGTTATCCAAATTAAATGTAACAATTTATCTTAAATTATTTCATTTTATTTTGTTTAATTTTTTTTCTACGTCCCCCTAACTATTTTTATTCCATTATAATATAAATAACTAGTATCCTCAATATACTATTATGTTGTTATGTGAAGGATTCAAACTACACTTACACACACCTCCATCTAATGGGTGAGGAACATATTGTTTCCTTGGTTTGCAAACTAATGCCTCCTGAAATGATGATTGTTCGATAATCTCCTAACACCTCTCATGGTGTCCATTAAGATGGAATTTTATTTATATATGATATATATTATGTTTATGTTTAATTTTTTTGCTTATGTATTTTTCATTTATATCATACCATTATTGTTTCCATTATGGGTAAAGTGCGAAAATTTCATTTGAGGAAGTGCGGACTACTGTCCCGTAAACGTGATATGACTCATTAATGACTTTTGTGGGACACAAAAACTATGTATATAATGATATTATAAATTATATTATACTGTAAATATAATATACCTATTTCTCACTATGTTTTAATTCCATTAAAATAGAAAATTGAAATGAATGTAGTGTTAATGCATAAGTACGACATACCATCTCCATGAATGGTGCATTTCATTTAATATCTCTAAATGTTATGTACAATTATATATACTTAAATATCAAGGATATAAAATATATATATATGATATCTAAATCATTTATATCATTATGGAGAAAATGGAATTTTGACCACATGGAAAAATTGTAGTTATAACAAGTTTCTTTTTGACTCATGTTCCGAATGTCGATAAAATATCCAATATGATCTCAAATAATTAACTAATTGTTATAGCAAGGTAATATGTGATATAAAAGGAATAATAAAATATAAAAATATTCATTATCATGTAAAAATTAACATATGTTTATTATTCAGGAAGAACAAGGAATATACAAGACAAGTCGGACTTGTGGTAAGGGGTTTCATATCTCACATTTAATTCTGTTAGATTTCCAATGTTCGCTACTTAATTATTGAATGTGGGGTATTGTGTACTTCTATTTTATATATATTATAATGATTATATTTATATTAATGGTATTCTATTATTCATTTTGTGGTTATTAACTTTTGGACATACGACAATATTGATTACAACGATGTAATGGATTTTCATCTCACTTTTATTCATGTGAGATTAATTCTATATTGGCCACTATTTCATTTTGTGTGGAATATTTCTTGTACATTATTTTATTCATTGTGTAATATAATTTAATTTATGGGTATTTAAATCATCATTTTATTATCCCTCTTTAATTGGGTGTATAATTCGGAAGATACCAAATCGGTAAGAGAATTTTAAATTTCAATTTCCACTCAATCGGATTTATGTATACTTCATTGATTATTTTACTCCAAGATTATGTATTGAATAACTATTTATTATCAATGTTGTAATTTCAAATCCACCTTGTTTGGATGTATTGTTGATACACATAATCACTCTATTAATAATTTCTCAAGTCATTGATATGAACATGATAAGAGTATTCTAAACTCGATTTACCTTCATTGAGTTAAACATCCTAGTAATTGGTGTTGTTTTTCAAGAATATGTGAGAATGTACACTGATTTATTTCCACAAAATATCCAATCATATTGACTGTATTTATATCTTTTACACATAATTATGTCATTGATTTATCCATAAATTAATGATACAGTTTTTATATGGGAATTTATCTCAATTTACATTCCATTGATACTTATTTGTTGTTATGCACCAATTCACTTTTATATGGTGTATATACTATCCTTTGAAATAGTATATCATGAAATCCATTATTCTCATGATATATAAATTTTTTATTGTCTCAAGGTTTTTTATTCAAGCGTCTCTCATTTGGTTAGGTACTCTAACTAAAATATAATTTTTAATTGTTTTAAAGAATTATTTTTCTAAATAATTTTCATTAATGTCCATGTTTTTAAAATGGAATTAAGGATTTATTTATATGTACAATAATGTTTTAAAATAAGAATTTCTTTAAAAAGTTTCAGTGTGGTATGGGAAATTTTTATTAAAAATCTATTTTAAATGAATTCTTGATAAATAGTTGGATATTTAAATGTTTTCAAGAAAAATGGGGATATTTATCTCATATTGTTTTGGTGAATTTTTTCATATAAGACAATAAAATTAATTATTCTCAACTGAGGTTAATATATTATAATATAATCTTCATTATTGTATTTAATGGGTTATGTTTCACTATGGATGTGCTATTTTTATGCCATTCAGGGTTTGAGGTTAAGGTATTAACATTTCGTATACTAGTTTTAATACAAATGTTTAGATTATGTTTCACCCATTTCAGATGATGAATGCATTGGGCATTATATGTGACAGGAGGATCCCGATATAACTCCTTGATGCATCGGTAGGTCTGATGAGACAATTAGACATGGAATTGGTTGAGGGCCTTCCCAATTTTTGATATATGGTTTTGGATGATGCCTTAGTAATTTTTAGTCATCTTGGTCGAGGCCTTGAAAGAATGTTTCAGAATGTCTGGCATTATTCATTCCATCGTTATGAGATTAGCCATTGATATTTCATGTGGTTATTCAACTCATAGAATACGCATGACTATGTTTTTTATGGAAAAATGTAATCATCTCATATTCCTGCCATAAAGTTCTCATGTTTATTATTCATTAAGGCGTGTTTTTTCAATTATTAAATAGGAATAATGTTTATGTTATCTACCACTATATTTTGTAATCATATTGAGCATCTGAGCTCACCCCTTTCTCATGATTAATTTTCCTATGATATGAATAAGTTAGTTATGAGTGGCATGCACAAATAATCTAGAGATCTTGGATGATTCTAATGGAATAAATTTCTATGGTTTTACTTTTCAAGATGTAATGATGAACTTAAGTATGTATCTTGTTTCCAAGACTACTAAACTAATCAGTCCATTGAGACTTGATTCCTTTAAATCATGCAAATGAATTAAAATAATTCATAGGCTCCTAGATTCTGGGGTCGGGGTATTACAGTTATTATCAGAGGAAATTTACTACATACCATGAAAACTGGATTTTGATCATCTCTGATTAGAGAAAATAACCCTATGATAGAATTTATGGATTATTATATAAGAACATCCTAGAATTTTGTTAAAGATAAGATGTTTTTGTATTTTACAATAAATACATCCCTATATAGATAATAGTAGGTAGAGGCGACTCTGGAACAAATGTACCTAGGAGTGAAAAGTCCAACAAGGAATTTCAGTCTTGATCCGGGGTATCCTAGTACCCGACAACGATCCTTGCTACACTCTTGGTTACGACACTCCCTGGGGATATACTTACGATAATCGATATTTTAATTACAAACTGATTTGAAGGATTTTAATATAAGATGATTATAAATATCCTTGGTAATCTTAAGGTGTTTTATATTTTAAATACATTGTTAGGATGTTCTCTGAATTATTTTATGACTCACACTATGATTTCTTGTGTTAGTGAATTGTTGGATTCTAAAAAAGTCACAGTAATATTGAATATTATTTACAATGTGGGTATAGTGGTGGAAATGAGCAAAGAAATAGAATGTTGATAGTTGTAAAAGATATCAGGTTCATGTTGAATCAGTTTTCCAAAAATATGATCAACAAAATATATGTTAACTGACTCTTGGACTCAACAAAGAAGAGGAAAGTGGTGAATGATAAGAGCTCTAGTAGTGAAGACCATGGAGAAAAGAAATCTCATTTTCTATAATGCACGATATTTGAATATGACAACTATGAAGGTGTCGTAATTGAACAATTAAATGCTTTATGTTTTGGAAAGAAGGACATAAATTAAAGAATTGTCGAGTAAAAATGAAGAGTAATATGGAAGAAAATAAAAATGGTCCTAAGAATCCATTTACAGTCATTTTCCATAAATATAGGGGACCTAGCCATTAATCGAGATATTGACATATTATATTGGATATCCTCTTGTTCATAGAAGAGGATATGTAGAAGTAAATTGATGTAGAAATGTTTAAAAAGTATTAGTGCGCTTTGTTGATGGGATTACATTGGAAGCCTTTTCTCTTGTATTTGTAACCATGAAGTTTGTCATGTAAAAATGATATTTGAGGAGGAATTGACTTTTCTCTTGTGGATATAGTTACAAATAAATATTTTGTTTAATATGATCATTGTGTTTCGTGAAATTACATGTTATAAAATTCTGGGATAAAAATGCACGGTATGAGATAACATTTGTGATGATATTATGTATCGTTAATTTGATTAATCTATATAATTTTTATGAATATTATAAAATTATATAGTTTTTGAAAAAGTACAACACCTAGTGCATGTGACAACCCATCATGTCGGAAAAATATGTGAGAATCGAACCCACCACCAGAGTGCGGTTGGGAGTTATCAACTACCACTAGACTACGTGATGTCCCTACATAGTGAGAATAATTATTTTTTAGTTAAATGATTTTATTGATCAATAATAATTTGATTTGGGATCTTATGTATTATCAAATATATATCCTTATAATAGTAAAATTATTTTTGGATTATGTGATAAATTTTATTTTGGAAGATATTTTCTCTACTAAGAATACTATATGACTAAGAAAATTATAACACTATGTGATTTCATTTGAATAGTAATGGTGTTTTTTACCTATGTTATTATTGTGGATTTATAGCAATTTGGGTTATTCATGGAAATGATTAATCTACAATAGATAATATGCGATTAGGTTAATTACTTTTATGTATTTTACGTTAAGTGTAGTCGATATTATTTGGAGATACAATTTAATGTGGAAGACTATGTAGGAAAATTATTCTTTGTTTTGGGCTTCAATGATAGTTTGGATTATATTGAAAGATTTTATAGACTATTGTTTATTGAATAGTATTTATTTAACTTTGTGTATTGTTGGTTTGATTTTAAAAAATAAGATTAGTATTTATTTCTGTAATTAATTTTCTTTTTGGGATCATCTGATCTTTTACTAACCATTTTGGTTTTGGTTAATCCTTAACGAAAATGGAAATATATAGTTTATCCATTTTGGATTATGTGAATCTCTATAAGTTGATTTTAGTGCATCTGGGATGACCAATTCATCTTTAACAATAATTATTTGGAGTGAAAGATGAGTATTTATAAGAATTATATGAAGGATGGAACTATACTTGTCAATCATATTTTTGTTTTCTTATTCAATTAATAAATTAATTATTAATCTTCAAGGAAGGGATCATAAAACAAAATGTATGTTATCCTAATGCTATATGTTTTGTTGAACCGATGATATTTTAAATCCTCATAGATTGATATAATTGAGGCCCTCAATTTTATAGTTGTTTGTGTTTGATGACCTCAATCACTCCCAAAAAATATTTAAATTTTCCCTCCAATTATGTGTTCTTAATTTCCGAAAATGTTCTCATAATCAAGAACATAATTTAGTGGTGACTTTTCTCCTCCCTTTCCCTCTTATTAAGTCTAAATTTTATTAACCCAATTTCCAATTGGGTTTTCCACTAAGGTAGTTTTCTATAATTTACCATTTATTTTTGAGGAAACATTTTAAATAGTGAGGATGCAATTTATTGAAGGAGGGGAGAATGTATGTAGAGACCCCTATCTTGACGTACATTGACATTATATTACATTTTTGGAATACTTAGTACATAACAAAAACACACACACAAGGACTGTAATAGTTTAGTGTCTTTGGAAACTCAGAATATAATCTTCTAAACGTGGTGAAAGATCTTCAACATCTCCCATAAAGATCTTCCCTTTTTTACCTAAAACATTTCTTTATATCCTATGGAAAAGAAAACATAAAAGGGTGAGATCAAATGCTCAGTAAGGGTAAACAAAATGAATATCAATAACATCATATTCATAAGAACATAACATTTTGGAAATCTTAACCTGCAAAAGAGAGCATAATTTCATAACATGGGATAAATCATAGTATTGAAATGTAATCCCAATAATCATAACATAAAACATGAAACTTTGTGGCATACACAGATAATCATAGAGAATCATATCTTATTAGTCAAGACTTATTGCCAAGACTATCTTATTGGACAAAGTCCCTTTCTGAACCAAGTCACCCTCGTTTTAGTCATGTTTCACTGAACCGGTAAAACCTACCATTCCAGCCATGTCTATCTCATGAGATATAAAATCTTTACCCAATTCATTGGAGGGATATATAGGTCCCACCCATCTCATAATGATACCATTCTTATGTGTTCCACAAAATCATAAGCCATACATCATTGCATAACCCATGTAATAAAAATAGAATTCTTAAAAAAAACATGACATAATAAAACAATTCATATAAGATAAATGAATTCATAAAAACAATTCCATCACAACATAATCAAATAAATGTAATAATAGGGATAGAAACAGATCCCTATATTATCTTAGATGGAAAATAATTTTGATAAAACACTTGAACTCCATTCTTGAGGAAAATATCCATTCTTATTCAAAAAACATTTTTCTTTTCTTAACATGTCATACAATTTTAAAGTAAAATAAGTTTATTAAAATTAAACTTGAAAACGTTTAAAGGATGCTTCTTGGAAATAATGTTTTAAAAATCCATTCATGCCGTATAAGTTAATAAAAACATTCTTCTCGTACTTTTGTCGGAAAAGTCAAAAAGTACCTCGTATGAAAAACGACAAAAGATTCCTTTCATATCCTTTACTAAAAACTCACCAAAGGGTAAAATTGGATTTAAACAATTGTAGGTGGATGGAAATAATATTACATATTGAGGAAGCATGGATGTCGATGATAAAATACACCCCAGTAAATGCCAAAGTATAAACAATCTTGGATAAAAATGAGATTGTGATATTTTCCTTACCTTTGGTCCGATTTGCTTCGTAAGTGTCCGAACCTCCTGTATAATGATTTAAATAATGTCATTGACTTATTTCAGAATCATATTCATTTTTATTATATCATATATGGTTCACTTATGAATTTATATTACCCGTTCTTTTGTAAATTCATGTTAAAGTAGCGTTTTGGGTAAAATCGTCTCATTTGTCGTTCATGTTTTAACTTGTAATTATTAATATGATTACTTAGATCATTATTAAATAATTATAGAATATAAAACATGATTTATATATATTATATATTCAGAATATACATATATATAATGGATCAATAAATGGAATGAAATACACTGTTCATGGAGACGGTAGGCCGTACGTACGCATGAACGCTGTTTTCTTTTTGTTATTGAAGTGAATGGAATTAAGTAGATGACATACATATATATACACATAAATCCAGTAGCTTTATAATGTCATATATTTTATTATTATTGCTTATATATACTTTATAATCATTCTTAAATGGTTAACATGGCGAATGAATCGCATCGCGTCGTGGAGACGGTAGTCCGTACGTACGCACGAGTGATGATATCATTCTCATGATCGTGAACTTGTGTTTAAGTGTATTTATAATATTTAAGTATCAGTATCACTTTATAATAATCATATATAGTTACTCATTACACCATTATACCCATCCAGTTAAGGTGGTGGCGGAAAATAGATTACACCATGGCGTGGAGACGGTATTCCGTACGTACGCACGTGTGGTGATTTCTTTTTCCATAGGATGGATAGATGGTGAAATAGTGATGTTTCATACATATAATAACATATCAGTATATTAGTGACACTGATGTTATTACTTCATAATGAAACAACCTAAGAAGAAGTAGTGGAAGAAGAAATAAAGGGAAAGAATTGGTAACGGAAATTACCTCTTCTTTGAAGTGCTTCTTTGAGACCTAATTTTAGGGCACTGAAATGGGTCTTTGAAGAAGGCCAGAACCTGTAGGATGTTTCTAGGTAAGTGGAGAAGAGAATTTGGAAGGGTTTGGCCGAGCATGAAGGCTCAAAGTTGTGTGAGGAAGAGAGGGAGGAGGTGCCCTTTTATAAGGGAGGATAGGGGTTCCTTTGGAAAAACTAAAACTATTATTTTATTATAATTTCATGTTCGGTTTTAAATAGCTCTAAAATGATTTATATCGAGTGTAAGGTGGGGATGGGTCGAAATACTTTCATCCAATAGAATTTAGACAAGTTTAAGTTCCTATTTTAACCATATCATTTATATTTAACATTAAGTTAAATAATTTTACTTTTACCGTGTCTTCTTGTGTTCTTACACTATAAGGTTAATAAACATACTATAAGAAGCCAAAAGAACCCCAAATTGATTATCATTAATATATATAACCTTATCAAAGTCAGTTGGCCGAACCATATATTTTTAGTAATAAAATAACAATTAATAATATAATATTTGTTTTAATAACTATTTTATGTCGATTTTGACACTATTTAGTAGTTGATTTTTTTGAAAATCATAACAGAATTATAAGTTCAAAAAAAGTTACTTAAACAATACTAACATGTCATATTAACCTAGAAAATTATTGTAATTCATAAAAAGTCTCAAATTATATTTATTTGGGTATTTATAATATCAATTATTCTAATTTTCTACTATTATGGTAATTACTGCATCATCATTGTGTCATAAATAAATTTAATTATTTAATGTCTAAAAATTATGAATAAAATATAATTATGTAGAAAATTCTATTATATTTCTAATCAATATTTACAATTGAATTTAGCTTATTTATAACCCTATATTATAAATGTTTTAGTAAATAAACTTTGATTTTAACTCTTGTAACTCTTCTTTGAATTAAATAATAATAAATGTCCTAATCTAATCCAAGTGGGCCTAAATGGTCATATTTTATTCCCAATCTTGTTTTTTGTCGAATTAAACTTATCCAATAGAATTAGGACATGTGTTAGGGTAATAATAATATCATTTTTACCCTTAATTACCATATTTACTTTTAACCGTGGTAAAAAAGTAAAAAGTTACTATTCACCAAAAATTATTTTCATCTCATTAAACAACATTTTACTTACTAACAACAACCGTGTCTCTCGGATTTTTGAAATTCCACTCACAGAAGTGGTAAAATTATGTTTTATGAATAATTCAGTTTTTTTAACTACCACTTAGTGGTTTCACTATTCATCAAAAATTGAAAGTTTTCAGAAAAATACCAAAAATTAGGCCTAAGCTATATATGATATTATGAACTCAAAAATGATTTCTATTTTACCAAATTCAAAACATATCAGTTGCATTAATTAATTTAAAAATTATTTCCCGTCGTCAAAACAAATAGCGTGTTCTTAAGAGATAATAATTATCAAAAGATTGACACTTGTTTATGACTAGTTTAAATGTGAAATTACATCCAATGACCAACATTGTATTAAATTGTAAAAATATTTTCTAAATATACTTTAAAACCACTCAAATTAATGATTTATCACTATTAATTATTTCGATTGAAAACGTTGATTTTAATTAAAATTTAATGATTTTCACTATTCATCAAAATATGAAAGTTATCTGAAAATCACCAAAATTTCACCCTTAGCTAATTTCGATATTACGAATCCAAAAATGAATTCCATTTTGATAAATAATATTTACAAAAATTAAAAAAGTGGTTATTACTATTCATAATGGCAAATTTTAATAATATTTTAATAGCATATTGTTGTTTAGTGAAGATCGTTATTGCGTACTACACACGCTATCGAGGAAGGTCGTGATTGCATGTAATGCAAGGCAAGTCAAGTATGCGTGTTGTGCAAGCTCCTTTTGATGTAGAGTACAACACAGGACATTAGTGAAATTAAAAAGAATATTTTTCATAAAATCTTGGGCTTTTACATTCTACCCCCCTTAAAATGAATTTCACCCTCGAAATTCGTCAGGGTTATAAATGGTTTACTATTCGAAAGTTTCTTTAATCAAAACCCACATCATAAAAAGGAATACCAAATCCAATTTTTAAAAACAAACGTATGAAACGTAATGGTTACCCAAATAAACTAATCACTGGGTTTCCACATAGGTGAAAATATGGATATGGAAGAGAAATCTAACCATCATGTTTTGATGGAGAGTGGTAGAGAACATGGCTATGGAAAAGCTAGCAATCACAAAGCCATAAATATGTGACGATCTAAGGTACCATCTGATTAATCTGATATGAGAGCACTAGGACAACATTTTTGGTTTTCAAGATCGTTTCCCTAAAGTTGAAGAATTTGAATTTGAATAAATACATACATTATTTTGGTACAATCTCACTATTGTTCGTTCCTCGAACAATTTCCACTTCATCTCTTAAATAAATGAAGTTGAATTTGTTATTCGTGAAGTGTAAGCAGATCATGTGATAGAATGACGGGTCATTCCATCTTTCTCAAACAAAAGGTTAGAAAAAGTTATTAAATATACATAAGTCATTCTATAGTGAGATTAATCATATATGGTTCCTAAAATGGACTTATACTTCATATATCATACTGCTTAATATAATAAAACTAGTTTCTACTAAACAGGGACTTCCTATAGGCCAGTGGTAGGTGATAAAGGCCAGTCGCACTTCAGTTGTGGGTTCAATTCCCACAGCCTTGTCTGACGCGATGGGTTGTCGCCCGTCCTGCAGGTTGTCCTTTTTTCCAAAGCTATATTACTATAACATCCCATCAATAATACTAACTTATGTCCAACATAATCCATTGTAATCTTTAGACTTTTCCATAATACTGCAATCCACTCTCAGAGATTTAATACCATCATTGATCCCCTTATATTATAAGATATATCTTGTTGGTCACATTCCAAACATTCAAAGGCCTTAATCTTGTACTCTCTTGAATACCCATAGAACCTTATTGAAAACATGAGTGCTGTTAAAAGGTAACACTTTCCACATACCAAAATCCTCAAAATTCTATATACTCAAACCATGATATCACTTAGTCCTTATATCAATCATGAGCTCATGAATACTGTTAAATATCTCCATCACTTTGAATACCACATTAGACCAACACATAGATATTCCAATACTTTACGATACAACATTATTTTGGAATCCCATTACATAAAAACTTAATCATTCCACCACATCATTGTCATATTCAA
The DNA here is from genome assembly GCA_963277665.1 of Viscum album. Taxonomy (NCBI): domain Eukaryota; kingdom Viridiplantae; phylum Streptophyta; class Magnoliopsida; order Santalales; family Viscaceae; genus Viscum; species Viscum album. The sequence goes on along the minus strand of OY728164.1, from coordinate 1,401,208,963 downwards.
CATCGCCATTAGTGATCGCATGTGACTTCCATTTTTCCTTTTCCTTAAGTGGTTGCTCAGGTTGATCATCACTAACCCTTGGATTAGGGCATTTATTAGCATATGCCACATTTCCTTGCACTTGAAGCATTGATGTGTTGGTGGTCCGTTCTCTGCAGTGTTTGCTTTATTCACATCATTAGAAACCCTTTTTCCATTACCTCAACACTCAGCTGCTCGATGACCTTCTTTTCCACACTTAAAACAATTTCTAGTCCCTTTAAGACAATCTCCACCATGCTTCTTTCCACACTTTGAGCATAAGGAAACATTTATCTTCTTTTCACCATTATTCTGAGATTTCTCCTTGAACTCTATCTTTCGTTTCTTTTCAAAACCATGAGATGGATATGTAACACCAACTTCCATATCTACCTTCATAGCACAACACACAATTTCTTCAAAGCTACCGAAGTCTCTTATAGCTAATTCCCTTCGATGACTTGGTTTTAAGCCACTGAAAAATCGATCAACTTTACTTTCAGGTTGGATGATAATGCCAGATGCATACCTTGCATGTCTTGTAAAATTTTCTTCGTATATACCAACAGATTCATCATCCTTCTGCTTCAGCTCAAGAAACTCCTTTTCCATCTTTTTTCGAAGAATACGAGTGAATTACTTTCTGAAAAACAAGTTCTTGAAATCATCCCATTCCATTGACATAATTTCATCTCTTGGCCTCGTATTCTTGATAAGATTACACCATTGATCAGCATCACCTTCCAAACGATACACTGCTAAGATGACTTTATCATGTTCAGAACATTGAAGAACTAAAAATATATTTTCAGTGGTACTGATCCATTGTTCAGCAACAAGTGGATTGGAAGTCCCACTGAAAGAAGGTGGACGTTGCCTCATGAAGGACTCAATAGAATATTGTTTCCTTCTCTGCTCATTTGGAAGTCCAGAATGATTCATAGCTTGTGTAAGTATAGCAATAAGATTTTGCACTCCATCTCCCATAACATTTGTTTGTTCATGAGTACAATCATTGCATTGTCCATTGCATTGATCAACACGGTTCCTTCGGGTTCCAGCCTTTGTCGAAAACCCAAAAAGAATAGTGTGAGAGGAAAAAATCATGTAAGGGAAAAAAACATTATAAAGGGGGAGTATCCTCAATATCTAACATCGTAGGTTAAATTCTATGAGCGTTACTATAGTTCTAAGACAGTATCATATACGTATACTTATCCTTAGGGACATCCCTAAACATACCTTAGAAATATCTCTAGGGATCTCATTAACGCTTTCGCATCCTAGTTTCCAAAGGTTGACTAAACCTTTCCTCTGATACAAACTATAGAGACCCGAAGCCTGATGTACATTGACATTACATTACATTTGCGGAATACTTAGTACATAAAAAAACACACACACAAGGACCGTAATAGTTCAGTGTCTTTGGAAACTCGGAATATAATCTTCTAAACGTGGTGAAAGATCTTCAACATCTCCCATAAAGATCTTCCCTTTTTTTACCTAAAACCTTTCTTTATATCCTGGGAAAAAGAAAACATAAAAGGGTGAGCTCAAATGCTCATTAAGGGTAAACAAAAGGATTATCAATCCCATCATATTCATAAGAACATAACATTTTGGAAATCTTAAACTGCAAAAGAGAGCATAATTTCATAACATGGGATAAATCATAGTAGTGAAATGTAATCCCAATAATCATAACATAAAACATGAAACATTGTGCCATACACACATAATCATAGAGAATCATATCTTATTAGTCAAGACTTATTGCCAAGATTATCTTAGTGGACAAAGTCCCTTTCTGAACTGAGTCACCCTTGTTTCAGTCCTGTTTCACTGAACCGGTATAACCTACCATTCCAGCCATGTCTATCTCATGAGATATAAAATCTTTACCCAATGCATTGGAGGGAGATATAGGTCCCACCCATCTCATAATGATACCATTCTTATGTGTGCCACAAAATCATAAACCATACATCATTGCATAACACATGTAATAAAAATGGAATTCTTAAAAAAACATGACATCATAAAACTATTCATATAAGATAAAGGAATTCATAAAAACAATTCCATCGCAACATAATCAAATCAATGTAATAATAGGTACAGAAAAAGATCCCTATATTATCTAAGATGGAAAATAATTTTGATAAAACACTTGAAATCCATTCTTGAGGAAAATATCCTTTCTTATTCAGAAAACATTTTTCCTTTCATAACATGTCATACATTTTTAAACAAATAGAAGTTGATTAAAAATAAACTTGAAAACTTGTAATGGAAGCTTCTTGGAAATAATGTTTTAAAAATCCATTTATGCCGTATAAGTTAATAAAAACATTCTTCACGTACTTTTTTCGGAAAAGTCAAAAAGTACCTCATATGAAAAACGACAAAAGATTCCTTTCATATCCTTTTCTAAAAACTCACCTGAGGGTAAAATTGGATTTAAACAATTGTAGGTGGATGGAAATAATATTACATATTGAGGAAACATGGATGTGGATTATAATATACACCCCAGTAAATGCCAAAGTATAAACAATCTCGGATAAAAAATGAGATTGTGATATTTTCCTTACCTTAGGTCCGATTTTCTTCGTAAGTGTCCGAACCTCCTGTATAGTGATTTAAATAATTTCATTGACTTATTACAGAAACATATTAATTTTTATTATATCATATATGGTTCACTTATGACTTTATATTACCCGTTCTTTTGTAAATTCATGTTAAATTAGCGTTTTGGGTAAAATCGTCTCATTTGTCGTTCGTGTTTTAACTTGTAATTATTAATATGATTACTTAGATCATTATTAATTAATTATAGAATATAAAACATGATTTATATATAATATATATTCAGAATATACATATATATATAATGGATCAATAAATGGAAAGAAATACACCGTTCATGGAGACGGTAGGCCGTACGTACGAATGAATGCTGTTTTCTTTTCGTCATTGAAGTGAGTGGAATTATGTAGATGACATACATATATATACACATAAATCCAGTAGATTTATAATGTCATATATTTAATTATTATTGCTTATATATACTTTATAATCATTCTTAAATGGTTAACATGGAGAATGAATCTAATCGCGTCGTGGAGACGGTAGTCCGTACGTACGCACGAGCGATGATATCGTTCTCATGATCGTGAACTTGTGTTGAAGTGTATTTATACTATTTAAGTATCAATATAACGTTATAATAATAATATATACTTACTCATTACATCATTATACCCATCCAATTATGGTGGTGGCGGAAAATATATTACACCACGGCGTGGAGACGGTATTCCGTACGTACGCACGCGCGGTGATTTTTTTTTCCGTAGGATGGATAGATGGTGAAATAGGGTTGTTTCAAACATAAAAATAACATATCAGTATATGAGTGACACTGATGTTATTACTTCATAATGAAACAAACTATGAAGAAGAAGTGGAATAAGAAATAAAGGTGAAAGAATCGGTAACAGAAATTACCTCTTCTTTGAAGTGCTTCTTTGAGACCTCCTTTTAAGGCACTAAAATGGGTCTTTGAAGAAGACCAGAACCACTAAGTTGTTTCTAGGGAAGTGGATAAGAGAATTTTGCAGGGTTTGGCCGAGCTTGAAGGCTCAAAGTTGTGTTAGGAAGAGTGGGAAGAGGTGCCCTTTTATAAGGGAGGAGAGGGGCTCCTTTGGAAAAACTAAAAAAATTATTTTATTATAAAGTCAAGTTCGGTTTTAAATAACTCAAAATTAATTTATTTAGATTATATGGTGGGGATGGGTCGAAATCATCTCATCCAATAGAATTCAGACAAGTATAAGTTCCTATTTTAACCATATCATTTAGATTTAACATTAAGTTAAATAATTTTACTTTTACCATGTCTTCTTGTGTTCTTACACTATAAGGTTAATAAACTTATTATAAATAGCCAAAAAAACACCAAAGTGTTTATTATTAATTTATATAACCTTATATAAGTCATTTGGCCTAACCTTATATTTTTAGGAATAAAATAACATTTAATAATATAATATTTGTTTTAAAAACTATTTTATGTCAATTTTGACACTATTTAGTAATTGATTTTTTTGAATATCATAACAGAATGATAAGTTCAAAAAAAGTTACTTAAATTAATACTAACATGTCATATTGACCTATAAAATTAGTGGAATTCATATAAAGTCTAAAATTATATTTATTTTGGTATTTATAATATCAATTATTCAAATTACTCACTATTATGGTAATTATTGCATCATCATTGTGTCATAAATAAATTAAATTATTTAATATCTAAAAATTATAAATAAAAAATCATTCTGTAGGAAATTGTATTAGATTTCTATTGAATATTTACAATCTAATTTATCTTATGTATAACCCTGTATTATAAATGTTTTGGTAAATAAACTTTGATTTTAACTCTTTTAACTCTTTTTGAATTAAATAATAATAAATGTCCTAATCTAATCCAAGTGGACCTAAATGGTCATATTTTATTCCTAAGCTTGTTTTTGGTCGAATTACACTTATACAATAGAATTAGAACATGTGTTAGGGTAATAATAATATCATTTTTACCATTAATTACCCTATTTACTTTTAATCGTGGTAAAAAAATGTAAAAAGTTACTATTGACCAAAAATTATTTTCATCTCATTGAACCACATTTTACTTACTAACATCAACTGTGTATCTTGGATTTTTGAAATTCCACTCATAGATGCGGTAAAATTATGTTTTATGAACAATTCGGTTTTTTTAACTACCACTTAGTGGTTTCACTATTCATCAAAAATTGAATGTTTTCAGAAAAATACAAAAAATTAGGCCTAAGCTATATTTGATATTATTAACTCAAAAATGATTTCTATTTTACCAAATTCAAAACATATCAGTTGCATTAATTAATTTAAAAATTAATTCCCGTTGTCAAAACAAATAGTGTTTTCTTAAGAGATAATTACTATCAAAAGATTGACACTTGTTTATGTCTGGTTTAAATGTGAAATTACATCCAATGACCAACATTGTATTAAATTGTAAAAATATATTCTAAATATACTTTAAAACCACTCAAATTAATAACTTATCACTATTAATTATTTCGATTGAAAAGTTGTTTTTAATTAAAATTTATTAATTATCACAATCCATCAAAATATGAAATTTATCCGAAAATCACCAAAATTTCACCCTAAGCTAATTTTGATATTACGAATCCAAAAATGAATTCCATTTTGAAAAATAAAATTTAAAAAAATTCAAAAAGTGGTTAATACTATTCACAACGGCTAGTTTTAATAATATTTTAATAGCATATTGTTGTTTAGTGAAACTCATTATTGCGTACTACACACGCTATCGAGGATGGTCGCGATTGCGTGTAATGCAAGGCAAGTCAAGTGTGCGTGTTGTGCAAGCTCCTTTTGGTGTAGCGTACAACACAAGACTTTAGTGAAATTAAAAAAATATATTTTCATAAAATCTTGGGCTGTTACAATGTAACACCCCATGATATCATTGTAAGTTATTTTAGTTAACTTCAATAGCTTACACAACACGCAACACTGAGTTCGAGCACACCACGACATACTAAACTAGCCATTCAAAAGCGGTTATGAATATTATTAACTAGATTTTGAATTTTATATAAGGCATATAATTTGAAATTATGTTTTATTAGTTTATAATAAATATTATAATAAAAAAATCAATTTTTCTTATAATAAATGTATTTTTCAACAAAAATAAATTCTAACACATTTTAATTGAAAAACATTTTTAATGTCAATATTTTACCCTATTACGTAATCAGTGTGACAAAATAAAATTCTTCTTTAGAATCGAGAAATCAAAATTTACTTTAGATGAAATTTTGTAATTTTTCGAATAATATTAATTTTTTATGACTAGTGAGAAATACTGTATTATAATTCCAAAATACCATTTAATATAATTTCATAATAAGGTTTGATTATATTGTAATTTAGTTTTGATGTTTAATTTGGTTATATTTTTACCCTTTAACCCAATGTGGTCATTTGAATTAATTTAACTTTAAATTACACATAATAAAGTGTCAATCTTTTGGTAGTTATTGTTTCTTAAAAACACCCAATTTGTTTTGACAATGAGTATTAATTTCAAATTAATTAATAAAACAACTATGTTATTAATTTGGTATCTTAAAACTCTTTTGTGAATTTTTAATATCAAATATATATTAGGCATAATTTTTGGTATTATTCTGAAAAACTTAAATTTTTGATGAATAATGAAACCACTAAGTGTTACATAAAAATCCAACATCTTCATTTAAATGATATTTTTCAGCTTCTATGAATGGAATTTTGAAAACCCAAGATACATGGATTTATTAGTAAGTAATATATGGTTCAATAAGATGAAAATAATTTTTGGTGAATAGTAACTTCAAACTTTTATTTACCGCGGTTAAAGGTATATAGGGTAATTCATGGTAAAAAAGAATATTATAATAATAAAAAATTACCTTTAAACATTTCATAACCTTATTGGATGATTCATGGCCGACCATGGTCATCCGTGTTTTGTTTTTGGTACCCCATAGAGCCACATATGAATGATAATGACACAATATTTTAATTAATATAAAGTATTTTCCAAAATGACATAAGCAAATATCTTTTAGTAATTCAATTTTTACATTGGGTAATAAAAGACATCTTCTCGACTATAAATATTCACTAGAAAACAAAAATGATTTCCTACATTATAGTATTTTTTATAATATTTAGACAACGAAAAAATTTAATTATTAATGACTTATAAAGATGTAGTATTTACCTCATTAATAAATGATTTAAACAAATAAGATTATTAATATTAAAAATATATCCACAACCTATCTAATTATTATTAGATGAATTTATTTAGAGCATGAGTCATCTTATCATCGAATTTAATTATTTTTGGTCCTTTAGAAACTGAATATCACTATATTATAAAATAATATTTGCACACATTCTTCAAGAGCCCCTCCTCCCCCTTATAAAAGGACACCACTTCTAACCCATTACACACACCTTTCATGACCCTTGGATTATCCATACCCTAACCAAATAAGCTCTCAGGATCCCTCTAATACACCAAGAATGCTTACCTTAGGCAGAAGTAACTTCAAAAATTCCTTTTGGTTCAAACCAAAGGAAGTTACCCGAATTAATGTTAATCATTTCTCTTAAATTATATTGTTTTTTTTGTTTTATTTTACTTATCCAACCCCTATAACTCATTTAATTAATTTATTTTATTATAAAACCAGTATCCTGAATAAACTAGGTTGTTGTTATGAGATGGATTTGAACTACACATACACACACCACCATCTAATGGGTGAAGAACATAGTGTTTCTCTGGATGGAAAACTAACGCCTCACGAAATGATGATTGTTTGATTATCTGCTACCACCTCTCATGGTGGCCATTAATATGGAATTTTATTTATATATGATATATTTTATGCATGTTTTTTTGTTCTTCTATATTTTCCATTTATATCATTATTTTACGGTTTCTATTATGGGTAAAACACGATAATGTCATTTGAGGAAGTACGGACTAGCGCACCCTCAAATTGATGTGACTCGTTAATGACTTGTTGGGATATATAAGGTTTGGAGTTAATGATATTATATATTTAATTATACTAGGATTATAATATAATTATGTATCATTATGTTTTATTTCAATTAAAATATAAAATAAAAATGAAAGTAGCATTTTGCGTACGTACGAATTACCATCTCCATGAACGATGCATTTGATTTCTTATCTCCAAATGTTTTTTTACTATTATAATTACTTATATATACTGGACATATAATATATATATGAATATGTTTTATTATATCATATGTTACTCACCTCATATTCCTATAATAAAGTTCTCATGTTTATTATTCATTTAGGAATGGGTTTTCAATTATTCACCATGACTAATTTTTATGTTATCTTCTACTATATTGATTAAACTTACTGATCATATGATCTCACCCATTTCATATGTTTCATTTTCCCAGGATATGAAGAAGTCAGTTATGAGGTAATTACAGGTATAATTTTGGATGATTTGATGCTTCTAATGGAATATATTAGTGTTGTTTTTTATTTCATGTTGTAATGTTGAACATAAGTATGTATCTTGTTTCCATGACTACTAAATTTATTGGAATTTCAGGACTTGATTTGTTGAAATTATTCCAATGTAATAAAATAATGCACTGTGTCCTAGATTCTATGATCGGTGCATTTCATTTTATAATAAAATTAGATGTATAAATTTTTGTTGATCATTTTAATGTCTTTTACCAACCATTTAGGCACATTTGCAAATTTTCATAAAACATAATTTTACCACTTTGTTGAATTGAATTTCAGAAATCCTAGAGACACAGTTGAAATTAGTATGTTATATGTGGTTTAATAAGAAGACAATAATTTTGGGTGAATAATAAATTTTGGAATTTATTTACCATAATTAAAGGTAAACTGAGTAATTAAAGGTAAAAATGATATTATATTTACACTAAAAATATCCTAATTATATTGGATAATTTTTTTGACCAAAATCATCCTTATGAATAAAATATGATATTCCTTGATCCATATGGATTAGAATAGGACATTTATTATTATTTTAATTAATGAAGATTTAAAAGTGATAATTTCAAATTTCAATAACTAAAATATCATTAATATAAGGACATATTTATGATAAATTCTACTATAAATATTCATTATAAATATAAAAAGGTTTCCTATATAATTTTATTTTATTTATAATTTTTAGACATTAAATAATTAAATCTATTTATGACACAATGATGATGCAGTAATTACCATAATAAATAATTATTAATAAATTTGATATTACCAATATCCAAGTAAATGTATATTTAGACTTTTGAATCATTCCATGAATTTTCTAGCTTATTATGACATGTAATGGTTAATTAAATATTTTTTTGAAGTGATAAAGTTGTTATGATTTTCATAAAAATAAAATACCAAATTGTGTCAAAATTTACAAAAATGAGTTTTTAAAACAAATACTATAATAATAATGATATAATATTCCTAAAACAAATGGTTCATCCAAAGGACTTATATATGCATAGATATATCAATAGTGAACTGATTGGGGTACTCTTGGCTTTTTATAGTAAGTTAATTAACCATTTATTAAAATAATACCAGAATACATGGTAAAAATTAATCTATTTAACTAAGAGATAAATATAAAAGATAAGATTCGTATGGTAAACTAAGCCCATATAAAATCGATTTTTTTTTAATTTTTAAGACCCATATCTATCATATACATGAAATATATTTTTTTGGAGCAATTATAAGTAGAATCTGATTGTATAATGAATTAATATTTTATGCTTTTCCCTAAGTGACCCTCACATCTCTTATAAAAGGGAACATCCCTTTCTCGAAAAATAACACCTCCGAATACAATTGTCTTGGATGAACCATACAAACAAATCCTCCCAAATACCCTCACATCAACCTATAGTCCATATATTGGTCAGAAATCCATCCTTAGGATCCCTTTTGATCAAATCAATAGGAAGCACTCAAAGAAGAGTTAATAATTTCCTCACCTCTTTCAATGATGTTTTCTTCTTCCACTTCCTATATCATTATTGTTTCCATAGAAAAATTATAAATATTCTACCTTATACATAATTTTATTTTATTATAAATGTGATAGAACCATATTCATTATTATATCCATCCCCTGAATTATAAATTCACCATACGTGTGTACGTATGGATTAATGTCTCATTATCATGGTGTGGTTTGTTATTCAACACTTCATTATTTCGATAGGTATAGTAACATGTATAATTTATATTAATAATAAATATAACATTTTAATGATTCTGTATATATGATATAAAATCCAATTATATACTATTTTACCATCAAAATAATGATATTGTCAATCGTGCTTACGTATAGATTATAGTCCCCACGAACACGATAGGATTCATTTCCCCTTCGTAACCATTCAATAAAAATTTTCATTTTATAATTGATGATAATTTTTATGAACATAATATAATTATTTATATGAATCAAATATATCCTATACAAAAAAAACATGTCTTACATAACAAAACATATAAAGGATAACAAATCAGTTGACACCCCAAACAATTATACTGTGGAAATATTATTAACCAATCAATATTTGAAGATCATGATTGATATAAAGATTATATATTTGGTTCATGAAAAAATTAAAATCAATCATTTTCTATTATTATAGAGGTCAAAGTACCTTCAACTAAGTAAAAGTACAAGGTAAGGGTTAATTTTACAATCTTTTTATTTTCCAAGGTTGTTTTTAAGAAAGTATCTACGAGAACTTCATTGTCATCTACATACCTGTTTCTTAAAAATCTATTTGAAAACATTTTTACTATTTCCATGAATATGTGATAAAGTCATTTATTCCCATGTTTTAATTTTTATAAAATGTTTTGAATGGAATCATTCCATCGTTTTCGGAACAAGGAACATTATGACCTTTTCGACAAATTAATGTAGGAATGTTTTTTAACATATATAATAGGTGAAGCTATTTTATGCCATTATAAAATCGTTGAAGATTCCCTTACAAGAATATGATAATATTTTAAAAATAGATTTCTCATTTATAATTATGTGACTTTTAAATAACTTTAAAATAAAAAGAGTTATTACTCTAAAATAGTTTTGATTTCATCAATGTCAACATCCTTTGATGGACATTAAACTTATTTGAAATTGATTTATTATGATAAAATATACAATATTGTATTGATGGTTTAGTGATAAGATGGACTCTGGATGTGATAATTTTATATTGTACATTGTTTGTGGTTAATTTATAAAAAATTCAAATGCTAGTTTTAATATGAATGTTTATGTTGTGTTTCAACCTCTTTATATGAGGAATTAATTGGACTAGGTAAGTGTTGGGTGGAGCCCGATATAGCTCCTCAATGAATCTGTATGTATAATGAGACAAACTAGTGTCTTGGAATAAGGCATTGAAAAAAATCATATTTTATTCTTTCGATGAGGCATTGACTATGTGGTTATTATGTACGACATTATACATTCAATCATTATGAAATTACCTATTGATATTAAAATTGATTATTGATCTAGTATAATATCCATGTGAATAGGTTAATGGTATTATTTTATTTATCTTTTCCAAATTATGAGGAAGTTTAATTTTAAAAAGGCTTTTGTTTTAGTCGTATACATTTCCATTAATGTTTATGCATATTTATGAAATTTTCTTCTATATATTTATCTTTACTGAGTATCTAAGCTCACCCATTTCATATGTTTTATTTTTTTTAGGAAGTGCATAAGTGTATTATGATTTACTAGTAGGGATGTCCTTGGGGATATAAGTGTGTTCAAAGGAGACATAATGATGTTTTTTTCATAATATAATGTAAAACTTATGTATGTAACTAGTAAATCCAAGGCTATTAAACAAATCGTTCATTAGAGGCTTAATCTCTTGTGATTATTCCACTATTTTAAATAATGCATGGACACTGGGTAACTAGGTTCAGGGTATTACAGTTGGCATCATAGGATGTTTAATACAAACCATAGAAACTAAATTTAGAAAAACTATGATCAGAGAACATTACCCTTAGATAGAATATGAAAATTAGTATAGAAAAACATCCTAGAATTTGGTAATAATGAGATTGTGTGAGTTTTCAAAGAAATAAATCCTTTTCTGGATATGAGTAGGTAGATATGACTCTATTACAAAAGTACCTAGTTGTGAAAACTCCAACAACAAATTTTGGGCTTGAGCTGGGAATCCTAGAACATGACAATGGGAATTGATGCAGTTTGGTTACTACACTCTTGGGAAATGTGATTAGGATAATTCACATATTCATCCTAAAACATTATGAATTATTTTTGAGTAAATAACTCCTTAATAAAAATTATTTATTTTTATGGATTATATTAATAAAATTTTCAAATCATGTAAGGTATTTTAATAGTTTTGTATTATGTATTCAAAATTCCAAAATTAATCTTCTGTGTTCCATTGTTTTGAAATGTTTCTTAGTGGAAGGAATGGAATCCATAACAATGCATATAATAAGTGTAGGGATTTCCATTCTACTAAATATAATTATAGTGTAGATGGTGATGCAATTAGTTCTGAACAAATTAAAACCATATTGGGATAACTAACTTGGTTTATGAGTAATTACATTACCTGTATAGAGAACCCTGATCCACAATGTAGAGGATAAATGTTATACTGATTAATGAGGCAACAACCACCAATAGTAAATGGGACTATAAATCCATTTGTATTAGAGAAATGGATATGTTCCATAGATAAAATATTTCATGCTTTGGGGAGTAGTGAAAGGGAAAAAGTTTTCATGGAAGTTTATCGCCTCACAGGAGATACATATCAATTATGGTCAATAATTCAAAACAAAATGGAGGAAGAATACGTATCATAGATGGAATAAAGGTAGTTTAAATATCATTTCATAGAAAAATACTTTCCTCGTGACTATTGAGAGGATGTGGAAAGACAATTTCTGAGAATAAGGAAAAAAGAGGATTAGAATGTCGCAAAGTATGAGGATAACGTTACAAGGATAACAAGAAATGTTATAAATTATATATGAAACCCAATGAGTAATATTTATCAATTCATTGATGGTTTAAAATCATTTCTTTATCGAGTATTACTCTCAAAATCCATCTTTTCGTACGATGATATTGTCTCATGTGCTATCAAGATAGAAAAAGATTTCAATATGACATTCTACATTAAAAAAATAAAGAGAAGAAAGCATATGCTAAACACTCTGGAAATTGTAATATGTGGATTAAAGGAAATCTTGAATATACATCATGTAGTAAATGTAGGAATAAACACCCCAGTACTTTCCTAAAGGGAATGAGAGTCTATTATAAGTGTGGAGACAAATTCCACTAAGATCGTGATAGCAAAGGGAAGAATGGTGCTATCAATGTTGAATGATAAACTTGTTGAGAAATGGGGAATTATTAAAATGATAATCATAAGTGCCAAAGAAAATAAAATCAGAAAATGCCAAGGGACCACGACCAACCTTTTCTGATCATGACTACTAAGGATGAAACTTGGAATGTTGTGGTGGCTGGTAATTAAATGGTTTTCATAAATTTGGCCTTTGATTTATTTGATTCTATATCATAACACGGTCTCATATCTTCCTTGTTTTCTAACAAAATTAGATATTTCCAATTTTATTAAATAAGGGCGTTATATGAAAATACTTTTAATTGAAGTATCATTGCTACAATGTCTAGTGAATCGATTCCCATAAGGGCACATAAACATGCTTTATCTGCTAATCTCATCATCATGCCCATTATTGAATTTTATATAATCCCTGGTATGGATTGGATTTCAAACCATGATGTGAAAATTTATTTTAAGAAGGAGGTTGAAATTTTTGATTATGATAGAGAGTACCTTATATTTAGACAAGAAACGAGACAATCTAATTATCATCTAGATCCACCCCTAGTTGCTCAACTAAATTCAATTATTGTAAGGGAAGAGTGTGAAATATCTATGGTTGAGGAATTTAATGTTCAAATAGAGGAAATTATTATTTTACATGAATTTGTTGATGTGGTTCTATAGGATTTACCTAGACATCCTCCAGAATGTGAAATTAAGTATTCCATTGATTTAATTCTAGCTTCAACACCCATATCTATGACCCCTTATATAATGGCCACTATGAAATTAGTAGAACTAAATAAATAACTTGTGGAATTGAGTAATAAATGATTTATTTGACCTATAATTTCATTATGGAGAGCCCAATTTCTCTTTGTTATGAAGAAATATAGATCTATGAGGTTGTACAAAGACTATAGGATGATCAATGCTACAATAAAAATGAAAAATTATCCCTTACCTTGCATTAATGGGTTATTCAATAAACATCATTGGGGTCTATATTATTCAAAGATTGACCTTTGATATGGATATCATCGGTTCTTTATGAAGAAGGAAGAAATTACAAAAACATCATTTTAAACTAGGCGTGGGAATTATGTGTTTACAACAATGACTATTGGACTTTGTAATGCACCTTATGTCTTCATGGATCTAATGAATATTGTTTTTCATTTAATATCTTGATAAAATTGAATTAGTATTTATTGATGATATCTTGGTTTTCTCCGAACGCTATAAAGATCATTAAATTCACTTGCACACTATTCTAATGAATAAATGAAGAAATAAATTATATGAGAATTTTTTAAAGTATAAATTCTGGCATGAGGATATTTATTTTCTTTGCAATATTGTTTCTATGGATGGATTATCTATTGATCCATCTTTGAAAAGAGAAAAACAAGAATGTCTAGAAACGATGAGTATAACTGAGGTACATAGTTTTATTTGTTATTAGGTTATTATAATTGTTGGATCCTAAATTTTTACAATTGGCTAACCCATTCACCATGCTCACACAGAAAGGGGTTAATTTTTTTTCACAAAATAGTTTGAAGAATTTTTTGATGAACTGAATAAAATATTAGTCAATTCAATTTTAATGACTCTACCATCAGGGAATGATGGGTTTGTTATTTATAGGGATGCATAAAAGAAAGGATTGGATTGGGTCCTTAAGTAGAATGATAGGGTTATTGACTATGCATCATAGTAGATAACAATTCATGAAAAAAACTATCCCACTCATGATATTGTGTTAGTAGCTTCAATATTTTCTTTGAAGATATCGAGACAATATCTCTATGGTGAAAAATGTGAGATATATACTGATCCGAATATTTTGAAGTATTTTTTATCACAAAAATAACTCACCATGAAGAAATGGAGGTGGCTCGAACTAATGAAATATTATGACTTCAATATACACTAACACATGGAAAGTCAAATAAGGTGGAAGACGCTTCTAGAATATTAGACCATGGGGTTTTGAATAAGATGAGAGTAGAAAGGGATCCTATGTTCGTGGATCTAGTATGGATGGATATGGGAATAATCATTGAAGGTGAAATAGTAATACTATTTGAAATGGTTTCCAAACTATATTTACTAGGATGAATAAAAAGTTCACAGACTGATGAAGAGGGGTTTTAAATGAAAATCAAAGCTGTGATTGATGAGAGATTGATTGAATTTGCATGTGAAGATTTAATTTTGACATTTGGGAAGATAATTTATGTTCTTGTTATGTTAGATCTAAAAATAGAATTTTTGGATGATGCTCATAGCTCCAATTTCTCTATACACCATGGTAGAACTGATATGTATAGAGATTAGATGGAACATTTTTTGTAGGAAAACATGAAGAGGGAGATTATTGATTATGTGTCATGATGTATGGTTTGTCAATAGGTGAAGGCTAGAAAACAATATCCTAGAGGATTCATGCAACCTCTTTCCATAATTTAGTCGAAATGGGATGATATAATGATGAACTTTGTTATGGGGTGACCAATGACTATTTGAAGGAATGATGCAATATGGGTCATTTTTTATTGTCTTAACAAGTCTGCACATTTTCATTCAATAACTGAAGATTTACCACATTAATTTTTAGCAATAATTTAAATTAATATGTTGTAAGAATTTATCGTGTACCACTATCAATTGTTTTTTTATCATGATCCTCAATTCACATGATGATTTGGGAAATGTCTTCTAAAATCCCTAGAAATTGAACTTCGTTTGAGCACTGCCTTCCACTCTAAAATTGATTGAAAATCAGAACATACTATTTCATCCATTAAAAAAATTAATATCTTGATCACATGTCTTTCATGGTATGTGGAATAAATATTTTCATATGGTATAATTTTCCTCTAACAATAACTTCAATTCAAATATTCAGATGGCACCATATGAAACGTTATATGGAAAGAGATGTTGCACACCAACTTATTTGGATGATGTTGGTGAATGAAAACTTGTAGTCCCAGATCATATTGAGGAAACAATAGAAATAGAGAATATTTTCCAAACCTACATCAAAGAATCTCAAAGTAGGCAAAAGTTCATTATCAATAACTAAAGTAACGATTTGGAATTTCAAGTAGGAGATCTTGTTTTTGTGATGGTTTCTCTATGGAAGGGTGTTAAATAATTTGGTTAGAAGGATAAATTTTGTCCCAAGTATATTAGACCTTTTGAAATACTTGAACTAATTGGTGTTGTATCATACCATTTGGGAATGCCTCCATGTCTCTCCAAAGATCATATTGTGTCCAAAGTATCATTTTTGAGAAAATACATGCCTGACCCAATGCATTTACTCTACTATGAAGAAATTGAACTGGAACATGATCTGTTGATTGTAATGATCTTGTAACGATTCTTGATACTAGAGAACAAGTGCTGAGAAACCAGATGACTCGCCGGGTAAATGTTCTTTATAGAAACCATAAGATTGAAGAGGAAACATGGGAACCTCAGGAACATTTGATGAATAACCACCCGAATCTTTTTATGCAGTAGTATTCTAGAAATTTCAAGGATGAAATTATTTTAAGGAGTGAATCATATAACACCTGATGCTTCCACGATATGTTTCTCTTTGAATAATAAAATATATTGCACTATATTCAACGTCGAGTTCTACAACCTCACGACCAATCAAACTAGATATTATGAATTTTAATCCCCAATTTTTTTCATAAAAATTTTATGTTTCAAAATGGACATCATTTTTTGATTCGGAATATCAAAATATAATTAGGGTGAATTTTTGTTATTTTTCTGAAAAAAATCAATTTTAAATGAATACTTAAAAACACTGCATTATTGTTTAAAACATTTTTTTATTTACATAATTATTTATTTTGTTTAAATTTACTTTTGGTCAAAATAGATAAATAATAAATATATAAGTTCAATTTAATCCATTGGTGTCATTTTATAATAAAAATAGATTCATAAAATTTTGTTGAACTTTTAATGTATTTTACCCACCTTCTAGGCAAATTTACAAGTTAGCATAATACATAATTTTTCCACTTCTACTGATTGAATTTAAAAAATTCAAGGCACACGGTTAATAACATTATGTAAAATTTAGTTTAATAGGATGAAAATATTTTTTCTTGAAAAATATATATTTTTATTTTATTTACCTTGGTTAATAATAAATAGGTAAATTAAAGGTAAAAATAATATTATAATTAGCCTAAAACATGACATATTTGTATTAGAAAAGTGTTTTAAGACCAATATAAACCTTAGGAATAAAATATGATTTTCTTTGATCCACATGGATTAGATCAGAACATTCATTTTTATTTTATTTAAAGAAGAGATAAAACTATTAGATTCATCTTCTTATAACTAAAACATTTATAATATATTGTCATAAATAGGATAAATTTGACAATAAATATTGTTTATAAATATAAAAAAAATATCCTAAATAATGGTTGTCTATTAATAATTTTTAGACATTAAATAATTAAATCCATTTATGACAAAACTATGGTGTTTTAATTACCTTATTAATAAAAGATTTAAATAATTGATATTATAAATATCATAGTAAATGTAAATTGATAATTTTGATGAATTACACTAAATTTATAGTTTAATATTACAAGATAGGTTTGTCTAAATAATGTTTTTCAAATTTATAATGTTTTTATGACTTTCAGAATAAAAAAAATACTAAATAGTGTCAAAATTGACATAAATGATTTTTTAAAAAGAATATTATATTATTAAATTATATAATATTCCAAAAAATAAATGGTCTTGAAAAAGGACATAGATAATGATATATGTGACGTCTTTGAACCATTAGGTGTTCCCTTAGCTTTTTATAGAATGTTTATTAACCATTTAATAAAATTATACAAGAATACATGGTAAAAGATAATGTATTTAACTAAGAGTTAAATCTAGTAGATAAGATTAATATTCAGACATAAACCTATATAAAATCAATTGATTTAGAGGATTTAGACACAATCCCACATTATCATTGAGATAAATCCTTTTTTAGCATTTGTAAACTGAATATGATGGTATAATAAATTAATATTTCAAGCTTTTCCTAAAACAGCCCTCACCTCTATTAAAAAAGGGTACTTCCCTTCTCTGAAAATCACACCTCCAAAGCCACATAGCTCATTCAAAACCATCTAAAATATATTATAAATACCCTCACTTCAACATATATTACTTATATTGATCATAAAGAAAACCTAAGGATACCTTTTGATCAAATCAAAAGGAATCACCAGAAGACGGGGTAATAATTTCCTTACCTCTTTCAAAGTTCTTTTCTTCTTCCTCTTATCCTTCATTTATGTTTCTATAAAAAAAATAATAAATCTCATACCATATACAAACATTGGTATTATTATAGATATGTTACAACAATATTCATTATTCTATCCACTTAATGAATGACAATGTCACCATTCTTTCACACGTATGGCTTATCGTACCCACGTTATGGTGTGGTTTGTTATTCAACACATTATCATTTGGATGGTTATACTAATGAGTTTAATTTATGTTAATAATAAATATATCATGTCAATTATTATGTATCTATAAAATTACATCCAATTACATACAATTTTACCATTAAAAGAATGATATTTTTGCTCATGCATATTTATAGATTACCGTCTCCCCGAACATGATAAGATTCACTTCCCCATCGTAACCATTCAATAATATTTTTCATTTTATGACTAAAAATGTAACACCCCAAGCTTCTACGGTACGTTTCCCTTCGAATAATGCGATAGCGTGTGTTGTACGCAACCTCGAGTTCTAACACACACCACAACTAATTAAACTAGCCGTTGTAAATAGTGATACCTACTTTTTGAAATCATATATATTTTATATTTCAAAATGGACTTCATTTTTGGATTCGGAATATCGAAATTATCCTAGGGTGAAATTTTGGTACTTTTTGGATAACTTTTATATTTTGATGAATAGTAAAAATTACTAAATTTTAATTAAAAACAACTTTTTTAATCAAAATAAGTAATAGTGATAAATTATGAATTTGAGTGGTTTTAAAGTATATTTAGAATATATTTTTACCATTTAATATAATGTTGGTCATTGGACATAATTTTACAATTAAACTGAACATAAACAAGTGTCAATCTTTTGATAGTTATTATCTCTTAAAAACACGCTTTTTGTTTTAACAGCGGGAATTAATTTTAAATTAATTTCTGCCACTTATGTGTTTTGAATTTAGGAAAATGGATTCCATATTTGGAATCAGGATGTCCAAATTATGTAAATAGGTAACTTTTATTTTTAGACATTTTGAATAATTACTGCGGTAAATATTTTATTTACCATGGTTAAGGGTAAATCCGGTAAATAAGGGTTAAAAAAATAATATTATAATAATACAAAATTACCCTAAAACGTGTCCTAACCTTATTGTTGTACACATACCCGACCATGGGCATCCTTGGGTCAATTTGGGGACCCCTTGGAGCCACTTGTAAGTGATAATGACACATTATATTAATAAAGTTAAAATAAAAATAAAAATGGCATAAGATTACATCTTTTAGAAGAACAATTTTTACATAGGGTTATACATGTTGGATTTTAGATTATAAATATTAATTAGAAAGATAAAAATATTTCCTACATAATTATATTTTATTTATAATTTTTAGACATTAAATAAGTTATTTTATTTATGACACAATGATGATGCAGTAATTACTATAATAGTGAAAAATTAAAATAATTGATATTATAAATACCCAAATAAATATAATATGAAACTTTTAATAAATTAAACCAATTTTCTAGTCTAATATGATATATTAGGATTGATTTAATGGACTTTGTTCGAAGTAATCAATCTGTTATGAGTTTCAAAAAAATCAACTATTGAATAGTGTCAAAATTGACATAAAAGAGTTCTTAAAACAAATATTATATTATTAATTGATATTAAATTCCTAAAAATCTAAGGTTCGGCCAAGAGACTTATATTATGATAGGTTAATCATTAATGGACCACTTGGGGGTCGCTTGGATGTATATAGTAAGTTTATTAACCATAATATATAAAAATACAAAGAGACATTGTAAAAGTGAAACTAATTAACTTAGAGTTAATACTTAAAGATAAGGTTAATATAAGTACCCAAACCTGTCTAAATTCTATTGGATGAGTTGTTTTCGACCTATCCCCACCTCATCCTTTGAATAGTCAACTTTGGAGCCTTTATAAACCGAATATGAATTTATTATAAATTAATATTTCTAGCTTTTCCAAAGGTGCCCCTCACCCCTCTTATAAAAGGGCACTCCTCCTTCTCATTTCTTCACACCTTCAAAGCCTTTTGGTTCGGCCAAACTCTGCCCAAATAATCTCCCAACATCCCTCACTACAACCTAGAGGCCTTAGTTTGATCAGAAAGCCAACCTAAGGAGCCCTTTTGATCAAATCAAAAGGAAGAACCCGAAGAAGAGGTAATGATTTCACCACCCTTTTCTAAGTTCATTTCTTCTTCCACTTCTTCTTCCTTTGTTCTTACCATTCTAAAATAATAACTCCAGTATCTCACATATACTGTGATGTTATTATATGTATGGTACAACCATATTCAGTATTCTATCCACCCTTTGAATAACATGTCACCATACGTGCGTACGTACGGCTTACCGTCTCCACGTCGTGGTGTAATTGTTATTCAATATAATATTATTTGGATGGGTATAATAATGATGTGTAACTCATGTAAATAATAAATATAACATGTTAATGATTCTGTATATATGATATACCATTCATTTATATATTATTTTAATATCAAAAGAATGATATTGTCGCTCGTGCGTACGTACGGACTACCGTCTCCACGAACGCGATGAGATTCATTCTCCATCGTATCCATTCAAGTATAATTATCATTTTATAATTTAAAAATGATGTTTAAGGACTTGATATCATTCTGGATATGAATAAGATACAACAAACATGGCTTATGTAACAAAACATATAAAAGAAAATGAGTATGTTAACACCCGAAACGATGATAATTCTAAGATATTATTAATAAATCAATGTTAAAAGATCATATATGATATCATATTAATATATATGATTCTTGTATAATTTAATAACAATTATTTCACCATTATACAGGAGGTTAACCTACCCCAACCAAGGAAAAGTACAAGGTAAGGGTTATTTCACAATCTCTTCATTATCCGAGGTTGTTTATACGTAATAATCTACTGGGATATCTTTATCATCCACATCCATGTTTCTTAAAAATGTATTTCAAAACATTTTTTATGGGTTAAAGTCATTTATACCCTTTTTTGACTTTTTATAAGAGGTTTATAAAGGAATCTTTCCGTCGTTTTCAAAACAAGGTCCTTTTTAACCTTTTCGACTGAATTGAGGTAAGAATGTTCTTTTTAACTTATACGGCGGGTGCGGTTATTTTCCGCCGTTATAAAATCGTCGAAGCTTTCCATACAAGCTTATAAGAATATTTTCAAAGAAAATGTTTTATTTTATATGGATCTTAAATGATTTCAAAATAAAAGGAGATACTTCTTTAAAAAGAATTTTGATTTCATCTATGTCAACATCCTTTGATGGATTTTAAGATTATTTGAAGTTGATTTATTATGATACAAAACTTCTATATTGTATTGAAGTTTTTGTGATATATTTGACTGTGGATGTGCTATTTTTATACCATTCATAGTTTATGGTGAAATTATTGACATTTCGTATGCTAGTTTTAATACAAATGTTTATGTTATGTTTAAACCTTTTCATATGGGAATGCATTGGACTTAATAAGTGACGGGTGGAGCCCGCTATAGCTCCTCGATGCATCGGTAGGTCTCATGAGACAAACTAGTGTCTTGGCACAAGGCCTTGACAAAATCTTATTTGTAGTCTTGGCACGAGGCCTTGGCTATGTGGTTATGATAGTCTGGCATTATGCATTCCAACATTATGAAAGTGGTTATTGATTTTTTGCATGTGATTATTCGATTAGTAGAATATCCATGTGAATAAGTAAATGGCATTATTTCATTTTTACTTTTGCCATACTATGTTAAAGTTCAAGTTTAAAAGGCTTTTGTTTTAGTAATGCATTGCCTTAAATGTTTATTCTTATTTGTGAAAGTTTCTGCTATATTGTTATCCTTACTGGGCATTTGAGCTCACCCCTTTTCTATGTTTTATTTTTCCCAGGTAGTGAAGAAGTAAATTATGAATGACTTGCAGGGATATTATGAGGGGTTAATAGTGTGGATATGAAGACTTTGTTGTTGTAGTAGTTTTTCACTTTGAAATGTAATGTAAAACATTATGATTATATCTACTGTTTCCAAGGCTACTAAACCAATCGGTCTTTCGGGATTTGATCTTTCTTGTGATCATGCCAATGTTATGTAATTAATGCACCGACTCTGGGTAGCTGGGGTCAGGGCGTTACAAAAAATTATTTTAATAACTTACTATCATTATATATATTAATAAAATACATAATTTCAATAACAAACATGCCTTATGTAACAAAACATATAATGGAAAATGAATTAGTTATCACCCAAAAAAAGGATACCACTAAAATACTATTAACAACGAAATATTAACAGATCTTGTATGCTGTAATATTTGTGATTGTGGTTCCTGTATAATTTAAAAAATATAATTGAACTATTATACAAGATTTTAATGTACCCTAAACCAAGTAAAAGTACACGAAAATGGATTATTTTACAATATCTTTATAATTCTAGGTTGTTTTTATAAAAGTATCTACTGAGACATATTTATTATCCTTTTCCATGTTTTATAAAAATTTATTTCAAAACATTTTTTCTATTTCCTAGAATATGTTTTAATGTTATTTATAACCTTTTATTTCTTATATAAAATATTTTTAAAGGAATATTTATGTCATTTTCCAAATAAGGTACTTTATAACCTTTTGAAAAATTAAGGTAAAAATGTTTTTTATCTTATATAGTGGGTGAAACTATTTTATCCCTTTATAACACCTTCGAATCATCCCTTATAATCATATGATAATAATTAAAAAATAATTTTTTTCTTTTATTATTATGTGTTTTTTAAATTATTATATAATAGAAAGATATATTTCTCTCAAATAGTTTAGATTTCATGTATATCAAAATCCATTGATGGATTTTACACGTGCTTGATGTAGATTTATTTTCATACAATATTAAATATTTTTTTAATTGTATTGTGATATTTTTGACTGTGGATGTTTTATTTTTATACAATTCATGTTTCATTGTTAATTTATTAACATTTCGTATCTTAGTTTCAATACGAATGTTTTTGTTATGTTTAATAGTTATAATATGATAAATTAATTGGACTTACATGGTGATAGGTGGAGACCACTATAGCTCCTCGATAAATTGGTAGGTCTCCTGAGACAAACTAGTGTCTTGGCACAAGGCCTTGAAAAAATCATATATGTAGTCTTGGAATGAGGCCTTCACTATGTGGTGATAATGTTCAACATTATGTGTTCTATCATTATGAAATTACCTATTTATATTACATCTGATCATTTGACTTTTTGAATATCCACATAAATATATAAATGGAATTATTTGATTTATCATTGCCATATTATTGGGAAATTCAATTTCAAAAATTCTTGTGTTTTAGTCTATACATTTACATCAATGTTTATGATTATTTATGAATGTTTTATTCATATTGTAATCCTTACTGATCGCTTGAGGTCACCCCTTTCTTATGATTTTTCCCATGACGTGAAAAGTATATTATTATTGACCTTCAGGGATAGGCTATGGGATATGAGCTTGTTCAAAAAAGACCCAATGATTTGTTTTATTTCATAATGTAATGTAATAATTTTGTATATTTCTAGTGCATACAATGATACTAAAATAATTTGTCTTTCATGACATGATATCTTGTGATCAATCCAATATTATTTAATAATGCAACTAATCTGGGTGACTAGGTTCAATGTGTTACATCTATTGTAATGGGTATTCAAAATTCAACCATGAAGGTAAATCCCTATGTGGATGTGAAAGCTACAACGTAAATATGTTATGGATACCACAAGTTACCATTATGATTTATGATTTCAATGAGATATTCATAAATATTATGCTTTCATGAGTTATGGTAAAGAGATTTTATTTTATTAGTAAATGTATGATTTCATTAATTTGAAGGTATTTATGGATTAATGTTTTATTTCCTTATTTTATATCCTTTAATTATCTTTTTATTCTCATTAAATGTTTTAAAAATGTTTTTTACAGGATATGTGTAAGAGTAAGAGAAATAATGAATTCCATAATATTTATATCAAGATAATAATTCTGTTTTTGTTTAAGGAGTTTTATTTTGTAAATAACAAATAATATTGAGTTGAAGAGTCAACATTGTGAATTTTGAGTTGTTATGTAATAGTTATGGCCTAATTCTCTAAAACACTAAACCTAAAGAGTTCCTCATTGATTATTAATGTCAAATTATAGACATAACTCATGATTTTGTAATGTTTAGGGTTGGGGTATTGTAGTTGTTATCAGCAGTCTGTTTAGATAAAATTAGGTATAAAGATTTTTTTATAACGATGTGGTAAGTCTTTATATCTATTATTTCTATTAAACCCTTATTTTAAAACATTATCTGATCAAATAAATTCAATTTTAAATGGAATGAGGATGATCTCAATCAACATTATTATCTATTCATGTTGAATCTCTTACAATAATTGGTTCATTTTCATTCTCAAAGGATTAAGAAACATTTTATAAAATAAAACTCACTTTCAAGAAGTGTTTTTGATATATCAAACACCTCTACTATACCTCAATACCATCATTTATCATGTGTTGTAAATAATCAAATCTTATTTTCCCAATATTCATATATTTTTAAGAACTGAAAATATTATGTTGCCAATTTTAATATTTTAACTTATCACATGATTTTGTAACATGTTATGATTTTGAATACAGTGATGAAGGAGTCCCTTGTGCAACCTATTTATTTTTCTTTTAAAATATATATTTTTCAACACATAATTATAGTATTATAAAAGGAACATTGATTGAATGATTAAACTCAAACAAGGTGTTATTATTTAATAAAAATCATGTTTTATCATATGTTTTTAAATTATATGTCATACATTATTATTTTCAGAAATTGTTTTGTTATGAACACCCATATGACACAAGTTGTACAATTTGTATTTGGATAAAGAAATAAAACTACTCTCAAGTATATCTAAATAATTTTTTCAATAAAAATACATTCTATCTATGTGAACAAGATAAAAATGAAACCAAGTGGACACCATTATCAAGGAATGATGTTCTTTCTATTGGGAATATTTTTATTTCATTATTTGATGTTATAATAGAAAAATGTTAATATATATGACATCATGAATTATGATACTGATGTCATTATGTGTTGGGATGAAAATTGGAGGTATAATATATAAAATGAGGATAAAAATGATATGGTGCTTTTTAGTTTTTAGGAAGGGAAATATCGCAAAATGGGTGAGAACCCATCACGTCTGTCAATTCCATAGGAATTTAACCTACATCCAAATGGAGACTATGGTGCATCACCTACCATTGCACTACATGATGTCCCTGGTTAGTATAAATTATTATTTTATGTTAAATGATTTGATAGATCAATTATATGTATATTTTTGGAGAACATATTTTGTTAAATTGATATAATCATTATAGGAAAATTATTGGTGGGCAAGTGATAAATATTTTTTTGGAATATCTTTTTTCTTTTCAGTTCACTATATGACTATGGAAAATAAAATACTCTAGGATTTAATTTGAGGGGAAATGGTAGAATTTTATTTTTTTAGAATATTTGTTTTTATTATAGATATGTGGTTATTTGGGATATTTATGGAAATGATTAACCTTTCATGGAGAACATGTGATTATGTTAATTAATTTAAATTATGATACTTTAAGATCTGTCGATGTTATATAGAGATATATGTCATGATTTATCGTGGAAGACTATGTGATTAGTCCTTCAGAATTTTGGGATTTGTTGTTATTTTGGATTATTTTAAAGAATATAAAGAATAATTGTTTATTGAATGGTATTTGTTTCATTATGGGTATTGTTTATTGAATTTTGAGGTTTTCGAGTAGTAAATCTTTTTAAAAAGGATATTGTATTGGGGGATTATATGATCTTGTACTAACCATTTTGGTTTTGGTTAAAGACTAAATATTGGGGAAATTTGTATATCAAACATTTTGGATTATGTGATTCTTAAAAAATTTGATTCTAGTGCATCAGGTGTGACCAGGTCATCATGAACACTCATCATTTGGAGAAAAGATAAGTTTGTGGAAGATACATATTAAAGGATGAAACACTACTTTACAAGTAAGTATTATTCCTTATGTTCCTATTTAGGTACATAAATAAATTCCTCAATTTTATAAAAATTATATTAAAATAAAAACGTTTTTTGTTTACTTTTACTATTGGGAAATAAAGTATGGTTTACCCTATCCCATGTTTATGGTTTTTTGGTTGTTACTGTTCTCTGGCTCATGTTTTCTCTCACACTTATTTAGAATAGTATAGTCAGTTTCTCTTCTATGTCCATGATTTTCTACATGGAATCATAATATGTGTTATCTCAAGTGACCTTTTTTACATCTCTTTCTATCTTTTTATGTGATATTTTATTGTCTCTTTTTCCGAAGTGGGATTTTTAAGGAAGATCCCAGGCCCAATTATAAATTTGTAAGGAAAAAATTTTCAAAAGGGTAAAATGATGTAACATCCAAGGTATTTGTAGAATAATACAATTTCTCATCTATTAATATTTTTGAAATTAATATTAATTTTAATTATAATGGTACATTATATATTAATGTGTACCCGACATGCAATAATGTGTTCCTTTGAAATCTTACATTGCACATAACAATAAGTTATAATGAAAAATAATACAATAATATTAGTATTATTTTAAATGGTAGTAAATCCAAATCTATTGTATTTGGGAGAATGAACAAAATTAACTATATTATTATTTTAAATATCTGTTAAATTTTTTTTAATTTACTTAATGAGTTTTAGTGGTTTAAAATGGGAATAAATCCAATATTATTCAAAAAATACTCTAATATTTTTAAACGAATGATTTACCACATTTTAATGGAAAAATCAAATTTTTAATAATAGATTTGGTTACATTTTTATGTTCCAATTTATAAAATAATAATTTTTTAAAAAAAAATTCATGAAAATTTACTTAGGAATAAATTTTTTATTTTTCTTAATGAAATCAATATTTGTGTGAATAGTGAAAATTAATACATTTTAATTCAAAAATATATTTTTATATAATTTATTTATATAGTTATTTATCCTTATAATTGGTTTTGATGAGTAATTCGATAATATTTTCAGTATTTAATAAAATTATGGTCCTTGGATTTAATTTCACATTTATGTTTGACATAAGAACATGTCAATATTTTGATAGTTTTAACTTCTTAAAAAAACCACTTTCTGGTTTTGAATATGGAAATTAATTTTATGTTTTTTCATATAATCCAATTATAAAAATTAGATGTAATTTTACATTTAAATTCGACATAATCAAATGTAAATATTTTTATTGTATTTATTTCTTAAAAACCTTGTTTCTTGTTCTGGAAACAAAAATAAATTTTATATCAATTACTGCAACTTACATTTTCTGAATTTGGAAAAACTGATTCAATATTTAGAATCAGATATCCAATATTTTATAAATAGGTACCATTTATTTTCAGTCTTTAAGAATAGTAATGTTAATTATTTTAATATACCATGGTTAAAGGGTAAATCATGTTAATAATGGTAAAAAATAAAAAAATAAAAATATAGAACTACGCTAACACATTTAATAATCCAATCAGATGATATATGTACGACCATGGGCATCCTTGGGCTGATTTTAGATCCCCATGGAGCCAAATATGGTGTGATAATGACCTTAAATTATATTTATTTTAATGAAAAGTGAAATATATCATAAACATGAATATCTTAAATAAAACAATATTAATATTGTTTATATAAATGATATATTTGACTATAAATATTTATTAGAAAACTAAAAAGATTTTTTATAGCATGTTATATTTTATTTATTTTCTAGACATTAAATAAATAAATTTATTTATGACTTCATAACGATCATTGATTGCCTTGTTAATAATTGATTAAAAAAAATGATATTATAAATATTAAAATAAAATTAGATTGAACATATTAGTGAAATAAATTTTGTTTGGATTATATTTAAATTTAAGGAATAAGACAATGAATTTTTTAGAAGGAATCATGTTGTTATGAATTTAACAAAAAATTTCTAAATAATGTCAAAATTGACGTAAATGAATTTTCAAAATATGTATTATTTTATTAAATGATAAAATAGTCTAAAAAATATTTGATTATGGAGAATTAATTATATAATTTTACAAATAACATTAATGATCCACATGTGGTTCTATGGGAATTTTATAGTAAATATAGTAACTATATATTATAAAAATACAAGAAGACATGGTAAGAGTTAATGTTTTAACTAAGGGTTAATTCTAAATTATTTGGTTCATATTGTGATCAAAACATGTCTAATACAAATTTTCATAGAGGATTTAGTCCCATTAAAATATTATCCTCGAAATGTATCACACTAGAGCTATTTTAATTTTAATATAAATATATAATAAAACTATATTTCAAGGCTTTCCTAAAGTTTCCTATTCTCCCTCCAATAAAAGGGAACCAGCTATACCCACATACTCACACATCTCAAGACTATTGGATCATCCAAATTATGATAAAATAAGCTACAAGCATCCATAACATATTTATATTTTCCTTAACATAGTCATACAAGAAGGAAACGAAGCCTTTAGGCTCAAATTAAAATGAGTGACCAAATTTTTAGATAATGTCTTCCCTCAAGCTCATTTCCCTTATATTTCTCCTCCACCACAAGACTCGTTTTGATACATTATTTTATAAGAAAACAACTATCACAGATATACTTGGATGTTTTAATACTATGGGATTAACCTAAAATTATACACTTCATCATCTACTGGATATAGAACATATTGTTTTTGTGTACGGTGAACTACTGCTTCACAAAATTATTGTTGTACAATTTTCTCCTACAACATCTAATGGTGGCCCTTATTATGACAATATATTTAAATATGAAATATATTATATTTATTATTTCATTACTATTTACTAAATTTTATTTTCAATATACCATTCTTCTTTCTATAATCTGTCAATATGATAATTTTATTTGAGGAAGTGTGGATTACTACCCACTCAAAGTGATATGTTTCGTTCAGCATATACATTGAACATATGAGGGATTTTTGTATAAAAAATATAAGGAATAAATTATATAAATTTAATACACTTATTATAAATTACATTTAAATAATTTTATTATTATTCTTTTAATATAACAAAGAAACGAAAGTATCGTTCATGTGTACGTATGGGCTACCATTCACCTGAATAGTGCATTTCATTTCATATCATGAAATATTATTGAATCTATAAATACATATATATTTTATATATGCGATATTTAAATAAATAATAATATTCTATAAATGATGTAATTTTTAACACATGGACAATTTACATCAAAATAAGTTTGTTTTCTACTCAAGTACTGAATATCAACAAACCGAATGATATGAATTTAAATAATTCATTAATTTTTATAAAATGGTAATAATTGATATAAAAATAATAATAAACACAAAATGGTTCTAAATTATGTAAAAATTAACCTAATTTAATTATTTAGGAATATAATGATTGTATGTGATGATTAAGACTGAAGGTAAGGGAACATCGTAACCCATTTTCCATTATTTTTGTTAATCCTATACTTCCTGATTATGTCGTGCTATTATTAAGTGAGAAATAAATTTTGATATCCAATATTTTATTTATACATTATTTATGTGTGTTTATATTGAATACACATAATTGATCTATTTTATTACCAAAATGGTCTTTTTATGATAATTTCCAATCTCTGTTTCCACTCATTGTGTTTTATGTATACTTTATTGATTATATTATTCCTATATTAGGTATGGAATCACTGTTTATTTATTTATGTTTTTATTTGCACTTCCATTTTTTGGATATACTATTTCTACAAATAATCACCCCTATGATAAATTCTTACAACATATATATTTAATTTTTTAGGTAATTTGTGTCTCAATATCATTTTATTGAGTTAAATATCCATTTTATTTGTTTTGTTTTCCAAGAATAAATGTGAATAAACATTAATATTTTTACATTAAATATATTCTTATATTTGGTGTATTTATATTTTTCAAACAAAATTATCTCATTGGTTTATCCTTAATCGAAGGATGGGATATTTTTAACGGATTTAGTCACATTCCTTTGCGACTTACTTGTTGTTATGCACCAATTGAATTTTATATAATGTATATAATTTCCATTAAAATATTGTATCATGAATTTTCTTATTATTATGATATTATAATATTTTTAATCTTATTATATATTAATTTGTGTTCTTTTATTTTCTCAATTATTAATGGAATCGATAAACAAGCCGTCATTTTAAATATTTTAATTATTTATTCCTTTAAATATTTATCATTAATGTCAATGTTTTCAAAAAGTTTTGTATGATTTAATTATATAGAAATTAATTATTTAAAAGGTAAATTATTTTCAAATGTTTCAAAGTGGTTTGGGACTCTTTGATTATGAAGTCTTCTGTTTTAATGTATTAAATGAATTGATTATATAAATATCATGAAATGATATCTTATTATTCCGGTGTGGAAATGTTATGTATACTTTATTATTGTTTTACGAGTTATGATAATTTTATTGATATTGGGATGTTTTTGCATTTACGGGTGGTTCAGTCATAATATGAGGGCTGGTGAGCCCGTGATATCTCTCCAATGATTTTGGTAATGTGATATAGGTAAACATTATTGTTTGTCTTAATAGATTTATGGAATATACAGTTATGGGTATTCAAAATGTAATCATGAAGGTTACTCCCTATTTATCCATGAAATTTATAATGTATATATTTTATGGATTCGAATGTTACCTTTATGGTTTATTATTTCTATGAGTTATTCATTAATCATATTATTTCATTAGTTATTTTAGTGAGGTTATATTTTATGAGTAAAAATAATGATTTCATATATTTTTATATATTCATGGACTAATATTTCCATTCTTTATTTTATATCCCATACATATTATTTTTATGCTCTTCCCTGGTTTTTTTAAATGTTTTTACATTGTATAGGGAATGGTATGAGAAAAGAATATTTCAAGAAAAAAAATTTGTTTTATTTAAGGTGTTTTATTTTGTGAAAAAAATTAATATTGAGTGGAGAAGTCAACATTGAAAATTTTGAGTTTTTATGTAATATTTATTGATTAATTCTATAAAATAATAAACCTGAAAATATAATAGATGTTAATTAAAGTAAAATTATTGACATAACTCTAGATAAAGTAATATTTAAGGTTGTGTCCTTATAATTATTATACTCATGGACATGGAACCAGGTCCATGAATAACATTTTAAACATTTAATCAAATTCACATAGAACTTTTTTATCATTTAATTAGGTTCACACACTTATACACATGTAAACAGGTCCATACATGACATTATAAAAATTTATTCAGGTTCACCATTATCATTGTGAACATGTAATATGAATCATAAATGAAATTGTAAACAATTAATTATGTTCCAAAAAATATTGTAAACGCATAATAAGGTTCACTCATAATCCATTTATCTTATAGTTAGGTTCACATATTACATTATGAACTTGTAATTGGGTAAACTCATAACATATATAGGCATAAGTTATCCATTATTACAGAATTCAATTGATAGAGATATTGGTCCCACATGTCAAATAATGAAATCATAATGTTGTGTTATCCCTTATAATTAACAATTCATTGTATCATAAATCATAAAAGGGATGGGTTTCATTACTGTGTTATCATGGTATAACTAGTAGAAGAGAAACATATTTCATAAAGGATGTGTCATCCTATTAATAATAAATTTAAATAAATAAATAAAATGATGTCCATGTATCATATCCACAATAAATAATAAACTATTTCAAAGGGTTAATTCTTAGATGGACATGGATTTTTAAATATCTCTTAAATCATTTCTTATAGAAAATATCAGTTCGTTGACCATAAATTATCAAGAAACAAAATATTTTCAGATTTCTTTTCTTCAGAAACCACATTGAATAATTATGGAGTAAGATTTAAAAATCCTTTAAAAATATTATTGATGAAAATAAGCATTCATCTTCGACATGTTATTTCCAAAGTATAATATAATTTTGAAAATCCATTTTTTGAAATGTACATTAAAACATAAAAATGATTCATTGGAAACTATTTAAAACCATTTTTATAACATTAAAATTCATAAAATAAATTTTTGTATAAATAATTTCTTAAAATATCATTAATTTTTTTTAAACATGGTTTTTTTTAAAAATAATTCTCATTCTAGTAGAGAAATATATTAATCTTAAATAAATTTTTTAATTGACTGTCTTAAGTACCAAATAGAAAAAAATGGTAACATAATTTGAATATATAATGTATAACCATAATAAAATAAAATCTAAGAGATTTATTGCTATATGGAACATAATATTTTATCAAAGGAAGTATAAACATAATCAGTCTTGATAAATGATGATATTGTAGGAATAAACAAATATCACTTTAGTATCAATGAATCATAATCCATGTGAAATTTTGTTTATCAAATGAATGTGTAAATAAAAATATATATAAGGCTTATAATCATAGAATACATCCCTGATTTTTATATACATAGCAAAAAAACTCATGGTGAATATGTAATACATCTTGTAGAAATAAATGATTGACTAGAAACCACCTTACTATATTATAAACTTTTTAATCTCATTGCCTATGAAGAATAACATCAATAGAAACAGTAAAAATAGTTATATAAAAGACATTATTGATATTAAATTTTATAGGGACATAATAAATTAGATATTATAATGGAGTGGTGAATGTGGAATTTATCTCACAATTATAAAAATTTAGAAAAAATTACCTTCACATAAGTCTTGACTTTCATCATAATTGTTCAAACCTCCTATTCCTTGCTAAACATGTTTTGTTTTTCACCAAAGGACTTCATTGGTTATATTTCAACCCATAAAGAGGATTAAAAAATGATTATATGGATATTGGGATCTTATTTGGGTAGGGGTTTTATGGACTAATGTTCTTATGTTGTGTGAAGATAGGGGAGATTTTGTGGCTATTTTGTAATTGAGGGAGAGGACACACTGGGTTTTTTTAATCATAAATTTTTTTTATTCACATTGATACATTAGAATAAGATTATGAAAAATATAAAAATATAATGAATCGAGTTTAAAAGGCTAAAAGTTTACCACCAAAGGACTTTTGGAAAAAAATTCCATTTTAACACCATATGCTATATGTTTTACAACATAGTAATATTTTCGTGACATAATTGTTTTAATTAATTATAATTACATTATTTTATATTTTGGTAACAAACTACCATGACATTATTACAAATCATAAGGTAATATTATAAAAATATGGAATTTTTTTTTATAAATTATAGTCACAGATGAAGAAAATTTAGTTTATAATTAATCCCTCTGAATGAATGAGAAAGTGAGGTTTCAATGTAAAAATGGTTATATGCTTGTAATGATTTTAAATGAAATTTCATTTTGAAATTTATAAAAATATCATAAATTGTATTATTAAATTTCAAATGGATATAAATATTCATTGTAATAAATTAATAATACAAATTACTATAGAAATAAATTAAATGAAAAAAAATATTTCAATTAAAATTATTTATTTTTAATTATTCATCCAAAAAATGAATCATTACAGAAAAATACCAAAAAATTCACCTTAAGATAATTTTTGTGTTCCAATTTCTAAATTAATGATTATTTTGTTAATAACAATTGATAAATGTTTGGAAAATGTGATTCAAAATATGGGAACAATAAAAAGGTGGTGAAATTATATTTTAGAAAGTAACATCTCTTTATATGTAAAATTTATTTTATTTTTAAATTTTTTATAAAAACATAATATCAACGATATTTTATTTAATAAATATATAATATATTTATTTCATCAAAATAATTTCTCAAATTTTATTTATTTTTTTATTAAGGTAAAATGCATTTTATTTCATAAATATAGTTTATCAGCAAAATATTTACTATATTTTCAGATGTGTTTAATTATAATTTCAAGTAAATTGGTCTGAAAATAGTTCATATTATAATGAATTTTGAACAATATTATAATTATTTAATTATTTTTATTTATAAATTTTATTCACATGGATTGGTGAAAAGTAATATAATAGATTATGGACAATATTAATAGAATATTTTAGTCTAGAAAAAATAAATCTTCCATGTAAGGAATGACATCAAATGAACTTTTCATTGTGTGAAACTTAATCTATACATATTGTTTTCTATAAAACAGGTTATTATTCTTTTGAATGTATCTAATTCATAACATGGTGTTTTTTGTATAATGAAACAAAAACATGGTGTTGAATACAATTTATGTAATCCATTAAATCTAATTTGTTGGGAAAATATTAAGTCATAAAAACTCAAGTTATTTCATTATAACCCCATTAGCATGAATTTTTCCTTGAAAATTATTATAAATCAACAATGATATAATATATTATTGATTGTTTCATTAATATAAAAATTTGAAAAATGGATACTAAAACATCCTTTAAAAATGTAATGATAGAAACATAATGGCTACCTAGGGTAACTCATAACCAGTGTTAAACAAATGAGAAAATAGTTGAAATGTTTAAACATGGACATGGATGAGAAATAAATCTATCATGTTCTAATGGAGACTTATAGATAACATTAATCATTATTAAGTGGGGGAACCAAATAAGGGTAACAACCTCACAAAACAATAAATTAGGGAGGCATGAAAAATAACATTGATATAATAAAAAATAATTAAAGTAGGATAAACTATTACTATATGATCCTTTTTAAGAGGTTGAATGATTATTTAAAAGATGAAATACATACATGAGTTCATTCTTTTTCATATGAATAATCTCCCCCATTTGTTGCGAATTTATTAATTTCCAAATCTTCTCTTACTCGGTAAAATCATAAGATCCATATAGTGAATGGTAAATAAATATGTCTATCTTCATGTAATATAAATAAAACAGAAATAAAATGTTATCCAATATTAATAAATCATCATATGGTGAGATAATAATTTAATCACTTTTTCATCATCTGATGTTTAAAATAATCATTTCAAAAATGGTTAACCTTATAACCCTTGTGAAATATGAAAAAAAATATTAGGAAGAAGTTTAATAAATTTTTTAAAATGATCTTAATATTGATCCACCATATATCATAATGTAGTCACTAGTTTTTACATACAATCAATGGAATACATTTATCATGTCTACTATTGAAACATGGAAATAACCTAAATTACAATAAAACATAATTTAAAATATTCGTGATTTCTTAGTCCAAATATTATGGGGTATATTACTTAAATACAAAAAAGGTTTAAAATTTCATCCATGAAAACATATAACACTATTTAAATAAATCAAAAATCAGTTATATGGTAATCAATACTATCTGGCATACTCTAAACATATTTTTATCAAAATTAAGAACAGAATACATGTTACCTTACAATTAAAAATATGTTAACATTACATTAATACACATTTTTATATAAATATAACCACTACAAATTTCCATTTAAATCCTATATAAAAACATACACTACATAATTCCTATAACATTAAGTGCGGAAAATTATGTGTGCCAGCATACAAGCCAAAACTGAAAGTAAAGTACAACTGGAAAGGGAAAAAAACAACTGAAAGTAAAGCCGCAGCCTCAAGCCATCCACTGGAAGACCCACCTAAAGGGTGGTTACAGATAGCCTCCACAGCTCCTCGGGTCCGTCCGTCCGCTCCGAGTATGCCCCGCCCAGTGATCCACCTCCGGGTACCGACCTGCTTCTCGTGCCTCAACCACGATCAGTGATGTCCGTTGTCTGCAACCAACACAACGTTGTGCAGGCATAGCCCATGCAGGGGTGTGTATAAGCTACATAGTAGGGACCCCAAGACCCCTGAAGGTCCCCCAGAAACCACAAAGGATAAACCACAAAGGAAAGATAAAAAAACTATGTAACATCCAACACTACTTAGGAATATTCCCATACATATACCTAAGTCATCAATTCTCGTTCTGCTCCAACATCCGAGCTCAAGTACAACCTAGTCCACATAGGAAAACTTAACCTAATCCACACAAGATATCAAGTCAATCTTATCGAAGATAAGCATTGAACGTCAAGATTCAGATCACACAGGTATACTTCTTTGTAAGACGATAGAGATGATCAGATTTAGCCAATGATTCATCTAAGCCATCAGACCCACATATGATCGATAGGTACTAACCCCTGCAATTACCCACAAAGGATCGATAGGTAACTAACCCTCGTAATGATCCACACATGATCGGACCCACACAAGATCTGTAGGCGCTGGCCCACATAGGACCCCTGAGCACTGACCCACACAGAATATGACCCACATAGGATCAGTAGCAATGATCCATGTAGGATCGCTGAGGGATGTAGTCATCGTCGTCGAATCCACGATGTATTTCTGTACAGTCGTCATCGTCGTCGCAGTCACAGCCAGCTCTAGGGTTCCCGCACACAGCAAGCTCCTTTGGGAGGATCTGCTCCACGAGTGGAGGGGTTGATACATCAAATGACTGATAGTCCAGAGTTTTTGTATCCAAAAGTTCTGTATCGTCAACAGGAACTCAACGCGACAGATGACGCGTCGATCGGACGCCCGGTCTAAGAGTTATTGGCTTTTTTGTTCCAGGGGTCCGGTTGGATTTTAAGTCCAAACAAACCTGACCGTACTCCAATGGAATCCAAACCACGAGCAGAGTAATCCAAAAGGTCTGTCTCACTTAGAGAAATCCATCAAAGTTGACGGCACATCAATCAGATGTCTAAAGCTCAAGTTATAAGCGTTTCCACTTCGAGGGCCTGGTAGGTTTCGTGTACGAACCATCCCGGCCGAACCCAAAGAACTATGAAACCTTGATTGTAATATATCGAAATGATCGTCTCGTTCCAAGAATCACATCACCACTGACTGTGCGTCGATTGGAGGTCTGCATCCCTAGTTATGGGCAAAAGACCGTGAGAGGTCTAGAAGTGGGGGTTTCAGGCCCGGACCGACCCGGCTCCAGACCCCCTTGGTCGGCCCGAACCGAGTCGACCGGACAAGGGTCCATGTCCGGCCTTCTTGGGCGCGGCGCGGCCCGGCTAGCGCGGACCGGTCGCCAGGTGGCTCAGCCATTTTGGCCATGTAGATGGGGGGTGGGGGTGGGGGGGGGGGGGGGGGGCGCTTCCCCCCTGTGTTTAACCGCGGCCCCCAAGATGGGGGGCCGATCATGCTGGCTAGCTGGGGGTTGTAACCCCCGGCTACTCCCTTGACCGGACGGCCCGCTCCGGCCGGCCGGCTGTTGCCGCCGCGTGACTGGCGCTGGCGGGTCCCCCTGCTCTGATGTCGGTGTCTCGGAACCGGCCGTCGTTCCTTGCTTCGCCGCAGCCCAAGCCATGGCCTTGGTTGGTCCGGCGTGGCACGACGGCACCGTGCCCCTCCACCGTTGCCCCACATCGGCAGCGGTGTCATCGGGTTTTTTTGGCGCAGCGCGATGGTGCTGCAGCTTAGTTCGAATTTCAATTGCGCGGTGCGACGGTGTCGCACATCTTTGCCCCTCGTTACCGTGCAGTGAGACGACACCGCGTCACTTTCCATTGAACTTTAATCCACACAAATGATAAGGGAGGATGGACGGATGTGTTTGTGTGGTCTGGCCCCTCCCGTTAATCAATAGTAAGCGGTCCAAATGAATGAGTAACATCGATGGATGAAAATGACGAATATCATCAACAATAAAAAAAATCCCCTACCTCGAGTGTAATTAGAACGAAGTTTAGTTGCGGAAATAACTGTCATGGAAGACGGCGTCGCGGAAGGAGAATCATCGCGTCGCGGAGAAATGATTATTCGGCGTCGCGTCCTCGATCTCCAAGGATCCTGCGTTCTTTTCGACCTTCATCGAAGGTCGGCGTTATTCACGTTCTTCCTGTTCTTTGCGTTCTTCATGTTGTTATTCAAAGAATAAGACGATCTTCAAGTGCCTTAGCTTTTCTCCAAATCCTCTCAATGCAACATGTTCCAACAAAAATAAAATAAGTACTTCACTTATTTTATTAACATGACTAAAGTATTTGAATTTAAAACATTCAAATTAAACTCACCTATTTAATTAACATAAGTTATCAAATTAATTTTGAGTTGAAGGAGTT
This sequence comes from Viscum album, assembly GCA_963277665.1. Lineage (NCBI taxonomy): Eukaryota > Viridiplantae > Streptophyta > Magnoliopsida > Santalales > Viscaceae > Viscum > Viscum album. The sequence goes on along the minus strand of OY728164.1, from coordinate 1,401,170,153 downwards.
ATGGAATATCAAGGGGTGGGGTTTGTGTTGGCCCCACCACACTCATAACCTCCCATGGAAAGTTGGGTGGTTTCCCCAAACTTCCACTCAATGGTTTTAACCACTTAGAAAGAAAAATAAAAATTGTAGCTAAATTTTTATTTTTAACTTCCACAATTTTTAACAACTCTTTTTTAAACGCAACACCAGAAAATGTGTTACTAAAAAAATACCAGCACTGCGAATCAATCGGTGCCCTCGAAATTTGATTCCAAGCACCAGTTCAAAAGTTAGAAAAACCCACTCGTTTGTTCACTGAACTTACCAAAACTAAAATTCAGATTGAAATTTTGTGCATACCGGGCCTCAGAATCAAGTGCCTTCAGAAACCGCATTCATGTAATATCCCCAAGAAAAATAAGAAACAATTTCCCTTAAATTTTAAGGGTATTTACATTACTCCCACCTCATGGCTTTACGTCCCCATAAAGATGCCTCATAAACTAGGGAATCAAATGTGGGTACTGAGCACGCATCTGAGCCTCCTGCTCCCAAGTGCTCTCCTGGAGGTTCCCGTGCTGCTATCTGATGTGCACTAGTGGAATCGACCATCCATGAAGGACCCACTCTTATCGATCCTCGATCTCTACTGGGACCTCCGAAAAATCCACCCCATCATCAATGTCTAGCTCCCCATGGTCAATGATATGCGTCAGGTCAAGCACGTATCTCCTCAGCTAGGATACATGGAAAACGGCGTGCACCCGATGCAACTGAGGTGGTAGAGCCAGGTGATAATCCACCTCGCTAATCCTGCTGAGGACCTAGAATGGTCTGATGAAGCGTGGTGATAACATGCTACCTCGGCCAAATCATTGTATTCCACGTCGAGGTGAGACCCGCAAGAAGACGTGGTCGCCATCATCGAACTTCAGTGGCCTCCGCCTCCTATCAGCATAAGACTTCTGCCGGCTTTGAGCTGTCCTCATCCTCTCCTGGATGACCTGGACCTTCTCTGTCATGGCCAGGACCATCTTCGGTCCCACAAGTGCGGACTCCCCAGGGACTGTCCAACATAGAGGAGATCTGAAAGTTCGGCCGTACAACGCCTCATATGGTGCCATCCCGATGGTGGATTGGTAGCTGTTGTTTTACGTGAACTCTACCCAGGGTAGGTGGTTCTCCCAACTACAACCAAGGTTGGGGACACATGCGCGGAGCATTTCCTCTAGAGTCTGAATGGTCCTCTCTGTCTGACCATCTATCTGAGGGTGAAAGGTAGTGCTGAGACGTAGCTTCATCCCGAACACCCCCTGCAACCCCTTCCAAAGATGGAAGTAAAGTGAGCATCCTGATCAGAGATGATAGATGATGGCACACCATGAAGTCGTACAGTCTCCTGAACGTAGAGATGTCCCAAGCTCTCCACTGATCCCTACTCTCTGATGTGTAAGAAGTGAGCCGACTTGGTGAGTCAGTTGACAATCACCCAAATGGAGTCGTGATCTCTAGAAGTGCATAGACGTCTAGTCATGAAGTCCATAGATATTCCATCCCATTTCCACTCCAGAACCTCCACGGTATGTACCAAGCCTACTGGTACTTAGTGCTCTACCTTCACCTGCTGGCAGGTGAGACATCGAGAAAAGAACTCTGCCACAGCCTTCTTCATACCTGGTCACCAGTGCTGTCGTCTGAGATCTTGGTACATCTTCTCCACTCCAGGATGTACCGCCAAAAGGGAAGTGTGAAACTCTCCCAACACCTCCTCCCATAAAGAAACTGGTACCACGGTACGTCCTCTGAATAGGACACCATGCTCTCCTCCTATATAGAAACCATCAGGTTCTTGTCCTGAGGATATCTGTGCACGCCGCGTCTCACAGTCGGCGTCCCCATGCTGTGCCTCTCTGACCCGCTGCAGTAGTGGAGGAGTGACCGTGAGTGACTGATGAAAGGCTGCTCCATCTCAATCCACGAAGGATATCTGCAAAGAGGCTAGCTTCTCTGTCACCTCCCCAAGTAGCTGAATGCTCGTCCTCCTGCTGAGAGCATCGTCTACCACATTCCACTTTCCAGGAGTATGGAGTATTTCAAAGTCATAGTCCTATAGGAACTCAAGCCATTACATATGTCTCAGGTTCAGGTCCTTCTGCGAGAAGATGTACCTGAGACTCTGGTGGTCAGAATAGACTGTAAAGTGCTCGCCCATTAGATAGTTTCACCACATATTCAGAGTGAAGACCACTACTGCTAAATCAAGGTCATGGGTAGCGTAGTTCAACTCATGCTGCCTAAACTGACGTGATCCGTAGACGATCACGGCATGCTCCTGCAACAGGACACATTCGATTCCGGTCCCTGATGCATCGCAGTAAACCACATACCCAACTCCCTCCTCTGGTAGCCTCAAGATAGGCACACCGGTCAATCTCTGTCCCAACTCCTTGAAGCTCTGCTGACATCTGTCTGAACACAAAAAGGGTTTCCACTTCTTCGTCATAGCTGAGAGTGTTGCTGCAACTCTAGAGAAGTTTGGAACAAATCTCTGGTAGTACCTAGCTAGTCTCAAGAAACTCCTCACCTCTGTCATGCTCCTGGGTGGCTCCCAAGCTTATACTGCCTTGATCTTCGCAGGGTCCACCGCAACTCCCGCCTCAGAGATGATATGTCCCATGAAGTGGACCTCACCTATCTAGAACTAACACTTCGAGAGCTTACCATAATGTCGGTGCTCTCAGAGTATGTCCATACAACCCACAAGTGGTAGGCGTGCTCCTACTAAGTCGTCGAGTATATCAAAATGTTTTCGATGAAGAACATGATAAAACGCTCAAGGTATGGCTGAAATATCTTTCTCATGAGGGCCATGAACACTGCTAGAGATTTGGTTATGCCAAATGGCATAACCATGAACTCATAGTGGCCATACCGACACCTGATGGTCGTCTTCTCCACGTCCTCATCCCGAACACTTAGATGGTGATTGACTGACCTGAGGTCTATCTTTGGGAACCACCTTGCTCCCTTAAGCTGATCGAAGAGGTTTTCAATCCTCAGTAGCGGATACTTGTTCCTAACTATCACCTGGTTCAGGCGATGATAGTCAAAACAAAGTCGCAAGCTCATGTCCGCCTTCTTGGCAAACAATATTGGTTAAGCCAAGGGTGAAACACTGGGTCAGATGAATCCCTTTCCCTGCAAGTCCTCCAACTATACCCATAGATCTCGATGCTTGGCAGGAGCCATCCAATATGTTGGGGTGGATATCTGGGATGTCCCAAGATACCGATTAATATAATAGTCTACCTCTCTATGAGGAGGTAGTCCTAGAACATCATCGGGAAAAACGTCCGCATACTGATCCACCACTACAGGAAAACCAGGACTCCGCACGTCAACTGCTCCTAGGATGAGGCTACCAAACTGATGAGTGATGGGCTGTCCTCTGCTCTACGAGAGTCCATCCTGAGCTGTGAAGGCTCCCTTCTCGCCGGTGAAGGCGTACCTGCTCTCGTCGGTGCGTACCCACCGCACCTTACGCCTAATACAGTCAATCTGAGCTTGGACTATAGATAAGAAATCCATTCCCAAGATGACATCTTATGTCCTCGACACCACTACAAGAAGATCCCAACTGAAGTTCTTGCCTCCTAGAGTAAACTCACATTGCCGGCACCCATGCGTAATCATAGAGTCTACTCCCGTAGAAGTCTCTAGCCGTAAGGATTGAGCCAGCGGCTCTGTCGGAATCTCTGATATCTAAACAAGGGCAGCGGCTATGAAATAATGACTCAATCCTTCGTCTATAAGAAATACAGCAAGGGTGGAATAGACACAGATAGTACCTCGAATCAACTTGGGTGCGCCGTGGTCGTAGGCCTCCTATGCCTGAAGTTGTTCCTGTCTCTGCCTGCCAGCTCCCTGTGGTCGGGGTGGGCCTCCTGGCGGTGGTGGTGGTAGAGCCTCAAAGCGTCGCCCATCACCTGCTACTCGACCAGCTCCTCTACCTCGTCCCCCTGCTCCCTGTAGATCGCCACGATCGCCCCTCTGCCTCTGCTTGGGTGGTCCCTCAACCATCTGCTGCTCCTCTGCATAGTGGGTCAGGCAGTCACGAGCCATGTGGCCCTACCCGTCGCATGAATAGCACAATATACCTCTCGAAATACTTGCTCCATGTTGTGTGGCCCACACTACTGAGCCAGTGTCATGAGGTCGTCTTCCAAAGAGTCTGGTCTACCTGGACCCATTAGTCATCCACTGATTGCCTACTGCAGAAGACTCTACTAAGTTCCTTCATGTGGTAGGTCTTGCTACTGATATAGGATCAGTAAGGAAGCTCCCGATCAGAACGGCTCGGTCCAGTACCCATGCCTATGTCAGAATGCTGACGGAGATCAGCGATGCCCTGATCTCATGCCTCAATCCCTACTCAAAGGTCTGGGCCCAGAAGAATGGGTCTCGTACCATGTTCGTCAAATAGCGTAAGAGATCTGTAAATCTCTCCGAGTACAGGACGACCATCAAGCTTCCCTGCCGCAGCTGTAGAAGCTCCTGGATGCGTACAGTACGGAGGGTGGCTATGACGAAATCCGAGCGGAAGAGGCTCTCAAAGTCCGTCCAGAGGAGAGATGCCTCATCGTGCACCTGAAGCATCATGCTCCACCATCTGCCTGCTGCCACGTGCAGGAGGCTCCCTGTGAGGATCACCATGAGGTCTGCTGGTCTCCCCACAAACCTAAAAACTCTTACAACTGCCTCCAGCCAATCCTCGGCAGCCTGAGGGTCTGTCTCCCCATGGAACCTGGACGGTAGCTGACACCGAAACTCTTGTAGTGCACTAAGGCGACGTGCATCATCAGCGGCTGGGGCTGGTAGCATCGGTGGCTCGGCAGGTAGAGGTGTCGTCGTTGCCTCTGCTGCAAAGGGCCCTGTACTGAGGCCTCTTCGCTCAGTGGGCTGTCGTCACGTACAACACTCGGAACCCTAGTTGGCTGCCATCGTGGGGCCATCCTGAAAAGAAACATGTGTGCCACGGTCAAACAGTATACCTGGTGAGCTGACATAAAGTAATCACAATGAAAACTTGAAACACATATGCAATCAATGTTTTCGTGCATTAATTCGGAAATCAGAAGTCAGGGTCATGGTGTACGGATATGTCGGCTACCGCACCAACACTGGACTCCCAAGACAGATAACCACTCTCAATACTCTCAACACTATTGCTTCACATAGAAAAAGATCAAAGTTCTGAGTTCTATGGTAGAACCAAACTTCTCTGATACCAATTTGTCATGACCCGTCCTCGGGGCCCGTGCCGTGATTACCCCATGCCCGCCTTCCATAGGCCAGTGGCTGGAAAATACCACCAAGGTGTAATTTCTGGTCAAAAGGGAAGGTATTTCTTTTTTAAAGTAAACAAAAACCACAGAGCAAGCAAGCAGAAGTAAACACTAAGTAAAAATTGGGTACAACATTAAGTGTGGAAAAGTATGTAGGCCCGTATACAAACCCAAACTAAAAGTAAAGTACAACTGGAAAGGGAAAACATCAACTGAAAGTAATTTCATAGCTTCGAGTCTTCCACTGGAAGTCCCACCTGAAGGGTGGGTACAGATAGCCTCCACAGCTCCTTGGGTCCAGCCGTCCGCTCCGAGTATACCCCGCCCAGTGATCCACCTCCAGGTACCGACCTGCTCGTCGTGCCTCAACCACGATCAGCATTGTCCGTCTTCTACAACCAACACAACGTAGTGCGAGCATAGCCTGTGCAGGGGTGAGTATAAGCTACTCTGTAGTGACCCCAAGACCCTCGAAGGTCTAGCAGAATCCACAAAGGATAAACCACAATGGAATGATAAAAACCCGAAGTAACATCCGTCACTACTTAGGTATATGCCCATACATAAACCTAATCATCAATTCTCGTTCGGATCCAACTTATGAGCTCATGTACAACCCAGTCCACAATATAAAACATAACGTAATCCACACAGTATATCAAGTCAATCTTATCGAAGATAAGGATTGAAAGTCAAGATTCAGCTCACACATGTATACTTCTTCATAAGACGATAGAGATGATCAGATGTAGCCACTGATTCATCTAAGCTGTCAGAGCCACACAGGATCGATAGGTACTAACCCCCGAAATGACCCACAATGGATCGAAAGGTAACTAATCCCCTCAATGTCCCACAAAGGATCGATAGGTAACTAACCCCCACAATGAACCACAGAGGATCAGACCCACACAGGATTTGTAGGCGCTGGCCCACACAGGAACGCTGAGCGCTGACCCACATAGGATCTGACCCACACAGGATCGGTAGCACTAATCCACGTAGGAAAGATGAGTGTTGTAGTCATCGCTGTCGAATTCACAATGGATTTCTATAAAGTCGTCATCGTCGTCGTAGTTTCAGCCAGCTCTAGGGTTCCCGCACACAACAAGCTCATTCGGGAGGATCCGCTACACGAGATGAGGGGATGATACATCAACTGACACATAGTCCGGAGTCGATGTATCCAAATGTTCCGTATCGTCAATAGGAACTCAACACGACAGACGACGCGTCGATCAGACGCCCAGTCTAAGAGTTATTGGCTTTTTTGTTTCAGGGGTCCGGTTCGTTTTTAAGTCAAAACCAACACAAACATACTCCAACTGCATCCAAACCTCGAGCGGAGTAAGCCAAAAGGTCCGTCTCACTTATAGGAATCAATCAAAGTTGATGGCACGTTAATCGGATGTCTGGACCTCAAGTTATAAGCGTTTCCGCTCCGAGGGCCCGGTTGGTTTTGTGTACGAACCAACCCGGCTGAATGCAAAGTACTCAAAAACCTTGATTGTAATATATCAAAACGCCCGTCTCATTCCGAGGATCACTTCGCCACTGACGGTGTTTCGATCGGAGGTCCGCAACCCTAGTAATGGGCAAAAGACCATGAGAGGTCCGGAAGTGGGGGTTTTGGGCCCTGACCGACCCGGCCCGAGACCCCCTGGGTCGGCATGAACCAGGTCGACCCAACCCGGGTCCGGGTCTGGCCCGCTTGGGTACGGCCTGGCCCGGCCCGGCCTTTGCGCGGCCCGGTAGCCAGGTGGCTCGGCCGTTTCGGCCGAGCGGATGGGGGGAGGCGGGCGCTTCCCCCCTATGTGTAACTGCAGCCCCCATGATGGGGGGTCGTTCATGCTGGCCAGCCGGGGGTCATAACCCCCAGCTCCTCCCTTGACCGGACGGCCCGCTCTGGCCGGCCGGATGTTGCCGCCACAGGACCGGCGCTGGCCGGTCCCCCTGATCCGACGCCGGCGGCCCGAAACCGGCCGTCGGTGCATGCTTCGCCATGACCTTGGTTCCTCTGGTGCGACGCGATGGCGTCGTGCCCCTCCGCCGCGGCCCCTCTCTAGCCGCAGTGTCTTTATGTTGTTCTTGCATGGTGCGACGGCGCCACATCTTGGTTCGATTTTCAATTGCACGGTGCGTTGGCACCACGCATCCTTGCCACTCGTTCCCACGTGGAGCGATGGCACCGCGTCACTTTCCATTTAACCATAATCAACACAAAATATAAGGGAGGAGGGTCGGTCGTGTTTCTGCAGTCCAGCCCCCTCCCTTTAATCGATTGTAAGCAGTCCAATTGAACGAGTAACATCAACGGAAGAAAATCCCAAATATCATCAACAATAAAAAAATTCACCTACCTCATGTGTAGTTTGAACGAAGGTTCGTCGCGGAAATAACCGTCGTGGATTAAGGCGTCGCGAAAGGAGAATCGTCACGTCGTCTAGAAAATATTATTCTGTGTCACGTCGTCGATCTTCGAGGATCTGGCATCATTCGTGTTCTTCGCATTCTTTGCGTTCTTCGTGTTCTTCGTCGATGAAGAAGAAGATCTTCAAGCCCCTTATATTTTCTCCAAATCCTCTAAATTCAAAAAGTTCCAAACAAAATAAAATAAGTATTTCACTTATTTTATTAACATGACTTATGTATTTGAATTTCAAACATTAAAATTAAATTCACCTATTTAATTAACATATGTTATCAAATTAATGGTGAGTTGAAGGATTTAGGGAAAATGAAGGGGTGGGGTTTGTGTGGGCCCCACCACCCTCATAACCTCCCATGGAATGTTGGGTGGTTTCCCCCAACTTCCACTCAAAGGTATTAACCACTTAGAAAGAAAAAATAAAAATTGTAGCTAAATTTTTATTTTTAACTTCCACAATTTTTAAAAACTCCTCTCATTTAAAATTAACTCATGAAAATGTGTTCCTAAGAAAATATCGGCGCTGCGAATCCATCGGTGCCCTCAGAATTCTATTCCGAGCACCAGTTCAAAAGTTAGAAAAACCTGCTCGTTCGTTCACTGAACGTACCCGAGCTAAACTTCAGATAGAAACTCCGGGCACACCGAGCCTCGGAATCAAGTTCCGTCAGAAACCGCATTCCGGTAAAATCCCAAAAAAAATTAAGAAAAAATTTCCCTTGAATTTTATGGGTCTTTACAGTAATAGGAAATAAGTATCATGTCTTATGGTTTTTCAACATCATTTTAATCATGATTATTATGTTTAATGTAAATAATACTATTATAACATCCCATACCATTCACATGTCATTCGATATTTCATTATCTTCAGTACTATAACCAATACTAGTGAAACAATCCAAATAATATTCATGTGATTTCAACCTAGGATATCAATTTTCATAGTTCCCATAATTTATATATCTAAAACATTAAGTGGTCACATAGTTCCTTCTAGTCCCCAATAAATAAAATGAATATAAAGCATTGTATTATAAATACTTATCATTGTATAAAACCACTTAATCATGAACCTTTATTTCTAGGATTTCTAAATCTTAAAGACTTGTTTTAAATCAATAACACCACTGGTTAGTCCTTAGAAATAAATAAATATATATATATTTGTCCATAGAAATATCTCTAGGGATCTCACAATAGTTTTCTCATCCTTGTTTACAATGGTTGACTAAAGCATTCCGCTACTAGAAAATTTATAGACAAAGGCATAACATAAATGGATATTAGTTCATTTTAGATTAATATTTGTCACATTACAGAATTATATTCCCAGGGACAATAACAGATTAGGGTATTTGAATACATGGAACATAAAATATTCAATCTTGGTAAAATATCTTCAATATATTCTATAAGTTGTTTCCACATTATTATTCATATTTATATACCATTCTTCATAACATGGGGAAAGAAAATACAAGAAATGGTGAACTCAGATGCTCGTGTATGGCTAACAAAAGGAGATATGTAAGCCTAACATGCATATAAGGGTCTGAGGGCATGATAATAACATTTGAATATCATACCTTTCATGTCAAATTTAATATACCCGAGTCATATAATAATGGATGGTAGTTCATAAGACATGAATTATAATGAAATGATAGAAAATATTCCATTATAATATAATATATGAATATGAAATATACTTGTCGAATACACATCATCCTATAGATTTGTGACAATTTATTAATTAAAATAAGTTCATTCATTATATCATGGACACAAAATCAGACCCTCTTATAAACAAATAGTCATTTAATAAGGCCAACACATAGCATCATGAACATGTAATCTAGTTTTCACAAATAGATGTAAACATTTAATTCGGTTCACGCATAACATTGTGAACATGTAACTAGGTTCATTCATATACATATGGACATGTAACCTAGTCATTGTATTACAATTCCAACATGTAATTTGGTGCATGCATAATATTTTGAATATGTAATCAGGTTTACACATATAATTATGGACATGAATCAAGGTCAATGAATAAAATTGTGATCATATACTCATGTTACCACATATCATTTTGAACATGCAATAAGGCTAATTGATATCATTTTGAGAATGTAATCTGTTTCACACATAACATTCTGAACAAGTAATAATGTTCACCCATGACATTGCGATCATGTATCCATGATCATGCATGACGTTGTGAACATGTAATCAGGATCAAACATAACATATATACTCAAGACTTATCAATCATTACCCATTTCATGTTTGGGATATATAGGTTTCAAATATTAAAAAATGAAATCATTCATACGTGTTCCATAAATATATAAAAAAAATCATATCATGTCCCATAAAAATATATCAGGTTTAGAAAAATTTTATCATGGAATAACCCTTGTAATTGAAAAAAGATTCAAAATAAATTCAACATGAATATAAAGCATTCAAATAATGCATAATAATAGTGTCCTTGGATCATATCCCTAATAAATTGTAATCCATATCAATGTATTTTATATTATATGTAGAATGAATTGGAAGGATCACTTGGGGAATTTTAGATGTAAAATATAGCTTCATTGAAAATCGATTTTTAAGATATTAATCATATTCCAAATACTTTTCTTTAATATAAAAATTTAAAACATGTAAATTAAGATTTATAAATCATTTATACAATTTCTTGAGGAAAAAATCAATTCCCCTTTTAAAAAATATTTTTAATTCATAAAACATTTTGAAACCCTATTTCCAAGATTATTGCCTTCAAAACATATAAAGGAGTTTTTGAAATTAATTATATACAATTTTGATAAAAAAATTGTTTGAAATAAATTTTATCATGTTAATGATCTTAAATTATCACTTAAAACATTTTTGAAATCCTTTTCATGAAAAATGTGTCTTTTAAAAAAACAATTTTCTAATCAAAGAGGGAAAATAAAGTTTATTATTATTAAAAACTATTTGAAAATTACCATATGTAAAAATAATTAGAAAAATTGAAAAATTATTCAAAATATAAATAATCACCATATTATAATTAAATTAAGGGGTTAATTTGATGTAGGGATCATAATATTTAATAAATTGAAGCATAGTTATAAATAATCCAGATAGTCAAATAGAACGTATCATTATACTCATTACACTTTGGGATAATTGAATCATAATACCCAAGAATAATAGATCATCAAATTGATATGTAAATAACCATAAATTTATCTATAGAAATAATTCATTAAATTAATTTTAGTTATATAAAAATTACAAAATAACCATGTGGTGAATTTGGAATAAGTCTTGCAAAACAATAGTGAGACTCTAAATCCCCTAACTACTTGAGTATGTTTTGAATAGGGATTTCCAAGGAATAAAATCAATTGAATATTTTATTATCATTAAATAATGGATATTCATGATATAACATGTAAAATATTTGAATAGACTCGACATATAAGAAATTAGTGGTGAATATGGAATGTATATCATAGATATAAAAAGTTGTATGAAACTCCCTTACCATATGTATTAACACTCATGATAATTTTTCAGAAATCCTCTTCCATGGTTAAATCATTTCAGTTTTCATAAAATGAATTATTTTTTGGTCTTCTATACCAATGGGTGGAATCTAGGATGATGATTTGGAACATAAACCTTACGTTTTATGTTAACTTCTATATAATCTTGTTTTACATTAATCTCTATAATTATTTTTATTTAGATTCTATTATAATTATAGTAAATAACCATGTATAAATTTTTTTATGTTATATATTATTCTTAATTATATTATGAAATAAATTTTTACAAATATTAATCATAGAATTGGAATAAATTAATGTATTATTAATCCCATAGATGGAAAGACAAATTGAGTTTTTAGAAAAAAAATTCTCAAAATATTCTAATGCTTTTATATTAAAATTTAAATAGAAAATTGAATCTAATTACCTTAATTAGAAATATATATATATATATATATAATTGATATAAATATACATTAAAAAAATTCAAAATATAATTCATCTACATATATATATATATATTTTACTAAAAATGATTTTTCAATTAAAATTCATTATTATTTACGATTCATCCAAAATTTAAATAATAACGGAAATTTAAAAAAAAAGTCACCCAAATATATTTTTGATATCACAATTTCAAAAAAATTATATTTTTTCAAATACAGTTGATAAATGTGTCAAAAATATGATTTACAGTAGGTCTTCCATTAAAAGGCTTTAAAAAAATCTTTTCGAAAAATTTATCTATTTTTTGTGTAAAATTTGAATTAATCCTGTATCTTTTATAAAAAATTAAGATGAATGTTAAATTTGTGATTCAATTTAAAATATATATATTTCAAAAATATAATTTATAAATTATTATTTAATATCTTTATTGTGGTAAATCACATTGGATTAAAAAAATGTTATCTCACATCAAAATATTTCTTATATTTTTAAAAGGGTTTGATTTTAATTTATATTTTACTATCCTAGAAAAAATATTATTATATACATGTGTAAACTATATTTTAATAATTTAATTAATCATATTCATAACATCCATTAAAAAAGATAGCTGTAAACTATAATATTATTTTAATAATAATAATTATTATTATTATAAAATTATATTATAGTTTTGTAAAAAAATATCCTTCTTGTAATGAATGATAACAATGGAACTCAAAATTATTTGTAACCCAAGAAATACTTTTATTTTAATGTACCATATGATAATATAATATTTTCATGTATCACATACTTAACATGGTTTTGTGTATAAATAAATCATGACTTCTTGTATCATGAAATGCTAGTCATCAATGAATTATAATCTATTTCAAAAAAAATTCATTAATAATCGTGGTGTTATAAGCAGGTAATACAGACACAAAAATGAGTTTAATGGAATTAATAGATTATTAAAATCATTAATGTTGATTCTCCTGGAATAAAAAAATTTATAATAGAAACATATGAAAATGTTATTATAATTTCAACATGATGAAGCATATTTTAAAAAATATAAATCAATATAAATCAATCTGTTTTTAAAAAGAGATATGTTAATTTTTCGAGGTGATATCCTGAACATGCAGAAATGATGTTTTCCATTTTTAAAATGGAAAAGGTTAAGTTTATAGAATGTTATTATTTTTTAATAATAAAAAAACTATAAAAATAATGACTATTTCTATATATTGGAATACAAAAATAGTTTTTGGAAAGATGGAAAATAAAATAATATTGGAAATAATATGTACCCACCTTGAGGGATTTATCTTTTCATAGAATGAAGCCATGAATACTGAAGGGATTAAGTGGTGTTCATTGGAAAATATGACTTGGAATGAATATTAGATTTTATGGTAATGAATTAGATATGAGTTTAATAAGATTTTTTTTCAGAGAAGTCCTAAAGGGGTGGTGAGGGGCATCTTCTATATGTTCTTGGAATATCAATTTTTTCAATTTTTTTCATTTCAATATAGTGTGATAACGTATTTAATGTTTTGAGAAGCACCAAAATGGAAAATAAGATATATGGGTATGAGATAAGGTTAACATTTAATCATTTATTCAATTTCACACATGTTTTAAACATATATTTATATATATATTAGTATTAGAATCTTAACTTTTACCAATTTTCACTTTATCATGGTATCTATTTTACAAATATGTAATAATTTTTTAATGTATAATAATAAAATATATCTTATTATATGGTTAATATATATCAACTCAAAATATAAAATTCATTTTATAATGTTTTTTAGTGTGTGGAAAAACAATTTTAAAAGTAGCACTTGTAACATGTATAGCCCTATTTATAGATATATTGTATTTTATAATTAAAATTTAAATAGAGGATTAATTTTTTTTTTCAGGATTTAAATGGATTTATTATAAAAAGAATATTTTATTTTTCATTCAATGTAAACCATTAAAATAAAGCAAAAAAATTTAATTAAAATTAAATTCCGCAAAAGATTTTTTAATTGGAAAGTATTACATCTGTTCATAAAATGTTATAAATATTTTTTAAAAAATTATAATGTTATTTAAAAATTGAAATATTTACTACGGACATATATCTTTTATCATTATAATTTTTATATAATCCATTTTTTCATACTTCTACAAATATTCATTAATTATATGATTTAAATGAAACATATATTTTTTACATTTCAACATAAAATAAATTAGTTCCAAAAAATCTCAAAAATACCCCATATTCTTATATTTATATTTAAAATTATAAAATCAATTTATTTTTGTAAAATAATAATTTTAAAATTGATAAATTTATCTTTTATTGGATAATTCATAATATATATTTAAATCAATTTTAATGAAAAACGAACTTTTGAAAATTTAATTTTTTTTATTCATATTACTTATATATTTCTTACTAATTCTAGCATTTTTATTTTCAATAGGACATATTATTATTAAATTTTCTTAATAATATTAATCTAATGTGTTTCGAATCATTTACATATGGTGTTTCATGTTGTGTAATCTACTCATCATTTAATTAATATAGTAAAAATATATATTTCCAAATCCCAATGAATTACAAAAAGCCTTAACATATGTCTATTAATGATGATTATACCTAATAAAATGTAAATTAATAAATATTTAATTTTTTTATATTAGTTTACGCAATAATACCATCTCTCCACTATTAAATATCAAATTAAGGGTTATTATCATTTCCTTTATATCAAATCTATGATGACCAGATGTGTTGTTAAAAAACTTTATATTTTCCTACCATTTCATAGGAATCCTCATTTGCCTATTGCATTAATTCTACAAATTCATCATTATATTATTATTTTTCATTTATTTACCTATAGGTCTTAATGAGTATCTTTCTAAAATCATACTGATGGTTATTACTATAAGAAAAATCAAAAATAAAAAGTTGTTTATTCGAACCACTATTGAAACTGAAATCAATACCTCACATTATATATTCTAGGGGTTTAATATTCTTATTAAAATTATTATATGTCTATGGTTAACCTATAATGTGTAATCATATATCCATTTTCAATTAATGCCTAAGAATCCTCCTATACATCGAGGTAAACTACACATCTATATAATATATGGATAAGGTCATAATACATGAGACCAAACCATATATATAATGTGTATCCTTCCATGATGGTCAAGAATAAATCATATTTGTAGATATAAAATTTTATAACATTACAAGACAATTTAATACAACCGAAATTTTTTCATGTGTAGCACCTTGGACATTACGTTATATTTTCTATAAATAAATTCAATCACCTTGATATGTTCGTATATACACAACAATAAGGCTCGGTTATAGTATAATAATATTATATGTTAATAAAACTATAACACTTTGTAAATATTAATATATGCTAGCCAAAAATTTCAAATTTTATATTATGAATATAATTTTTGAACTTACTCGATCAAAATAATCCTAGAATAAATTCTTCAAATTTTCCATTACAAATATGCTTTTTTGAATAATTGAATATGAAGTATTTATGTAATAATCTATTTGTTTATACTAATATATTATATTATTTGAAATTAATAACTTAATCACTATCAATTTTTTAGAAATAAATTTAAAAACATAGGGATATAAAAATAACTATTTTTCTATCAAACTACTCATTTTATAAAAAACTTTTTTTTTTGAAAAGAAAATATATCTATCAATTTTAATTAAATTAAATAATATTTAATAATTAATTAGTTTTATTATATTTATTACTTATATATATAAACATATATATTTAATTTAAAATAATCATTATTATAATCCAAACTATTAATATAAGATCATATTATGGTTTAAATTTTCATTTCAGGAAAAATCATTTCGCAAAATGAATTTCTAGTTTATTTTAAATAAATATTTCATAATTTTTTACTAGATATAAAAAAATGGATACCGTATTTTTAATAGTATAAATTATTCTTATATAATATGTAAATCATATATTCTTTCCAAATGATTCGAAGATACATAAAAAATAAATACACTACTTAAGGTAAAACTGAGTTTTTACGTGTTATATGCACTTTTGATTAAAATCTCATTAATTATAGTAGTAATTGAATTCTAAATGATAGAAATTATGAACTGTTTGATTCATTTAAAATAATTATATAATATCTGGATGAATTCCATTCTCTCTTTATTGAATAATTGAATTGTTTTTTAATTTTTTACCTTTCAATATTGATTATGAATAATTTCAAGATCGTGTTATCAATTAAATAACATGTTTTTTAGTTATTTAACATTAAATATTAATAATGATTTATTTACTTATGATAGATTGTATTGTATGATAGCCTTACTAAGCATTTCAGCTCAACAATATTTTTTTCCTTTCCCTGTGATTTCATGATGACTTATTTTAATGTGTATCTAGGATTCCAAAAAATTTCATTTTTATTTTCTATGATTTATTGCAAAAAATGGGTATCATGTATGTATTGGGATATCAATGACTAATAAACTATTCATTCCTTCTATATTTGATTATGTTTATCTAGTAATAATGTAACAATACGGTACGTGGATCTTGGTTACTAGAGTTAGAGTCCTTACTATTGGAATCATAGTGAGTTTCGTAGAATCCTTGAGATTTAGAATAATAAAAAAATTATAGGGAACATAAACAAATGATTAAAATTATATATAAGTGTAGAATAACATCCCACCGTATTAGTGGAAAATAGCTTTTATGGGTTTCCCAATAAATAAATCCCTTTTAGTATTATATAATTAAATGTGATTCTATCATCGTTCAACATGGGTTAAAAACACTGAAAATGGATCATTCATATTTTTATTGATCGTCACTTAGTGTTGGAAAATACCCCTACTATTCAATTTTTTTGACACCCAAGGGGTATATTCCAAGTAAAATTAACATATTATTTACATCCCATTAATAATTATTTGAATGTAAATATATCCCAAAAGAAATCATGTTTTTTATTATGAAATGTGAAATGCATAATTTTTTAAAATTTGAAAAGTGTTAAAAAAATATTTATAATTAAATATAATATTTTAAATTTTATAATTTCATCAGCTAAGGCAATATATGGAATTTTATAGAAATGGATCTAAGATAATTGATGTTAATCAATACTCAAAGTCAATAATATCATTTAGTTGATCTGTAAGATAATATAGGTAGTATTATAACTAAGAAGAAAATGGATTTATTATAATAGATTAATATTTTCATACAAAATTACCATGGATATATGTACTAACATATTGTTACAAATTTAAATTCACCAATATTTGATTGATTCATGTGGATATGTCCCTGTAATTTAGTGGTACTACTAATACTATAGTATTCAAAAAAATTATCATGTCCCTATAAAGGATATTTTTTGAATACAAATTAAATTTATTGGAAAATGATATATATTCTATATATTTTAAGAAGATAGATTATGATTAATGATGGCCATTGATCCAAAATACATTGATATACGTGAAAATTGAACACATAGAATTCAAATATTTTAAACAAATATTCTAGTATAAATATTTCCATAATGGGAAACAGAACGAAAGATAGTTAATTTTCATCAACAAAATGAATGTTTAATAATAATGTGTCGTTTAACATAATGATAGATCGACAAGGTTTTATAACTATGCTACAAATTACATATGAAAAACCAATCTTTGAGATTGGATATTTCTTTAATGGGACTAAGATAATTCTCTAATGGGCAATGGTCTCCCAATAATATTATTTATATGATAAAAGGGTTTCATGATTCATAAAAATGGATAATTAATTCTATATATCCTATAGTATCTAAAGAAATCACCAAAAGAGTACATACAATGACCACCCAAAAAAGTATATGGATCATAGAATAATAAGGAAGAGAAGAAATTTCAATGATTTAATAACTATAGAATGAATTATTTCAAGAAATTAGTTAAGATAAAGGATGTTTGTTATTTTTGTGGAGATATGTTTCTTCTAGATAAAAAATGAAATGTGAATAATGATAAAAAATTGAGATCCAATGACTCATATATAAATAAATAATGAATTATTCAAAATAATGTACTAAGTGTTAAGGGAAGGTACAGAAAATTAAGATTAGTGAAGAATAAAATGATTATGTAATCACTAGTGTTCAGGTGGAAGTACCTGATGATATTGTGGAAGGTAATTCAATAATCTAATCATAGGGAGCTAATTATATGTTTGATTCATGATCCTCACACTCTTTTTTATCTTCGATATTTTCTAAGAAAATTTTATATTTCACTAGCACATTAATAAAGAATTTTTCAGTCCAAAATTCATGTCTGGGAACAACTACAACATGGATGCGTCAATAAGAACCTTTTATAAAAAAATATTTTTTACATTTTTATTATATGTTATTATATAATTTTGTACTTTTATTTAATTATTTTCAATGATGGAGTTGCAAATTATTATTCAAAAATATATTTTAACTAGAATAAAGTTACTATTTATAATGTAAATATAGAATTAAATATATATAGAGTAGATACTTCATCATTTAAGTCATGTGTAGATCTTACAATCGTATTTTATTTGGATGATATTCTTAAGGAATTAGACTATAAAAAATCAATGTATGGATATGGTAGTGTTATAAGTAATGATGTATCTATTGTACAAGAATACAATGATGTATTCAATAATGATTTACATCGTCAACCATTATAGAATTAAGTTGAATTTATGTTTTTTTAATCCACTTTTTTTAATTATTATTTTTTAATTAAATAATTAAAATACTATTTATTACCTTCGAAAAAAATCAGGTTATAACTCCCATTAAAAAACAACATCAATTACAGCATATAGAATGTCAACTAAATAATTTTTGTGGTCAATGAAACAACAATAATAGTTATGTGATAAAATATTTATTCAAAAGCATCTTTCTCTTTGGTGAGGCCTTATTTTCGTTATTAAAAATAAATATGGATACATGATAATATTCATTGATTATTTGGAATTCAATATAATTATCATAAATAGAAAATACAATCTTTTCACATTTATGACTTATTTTATATACTTTATAGAGAAACATAGTTTTAAATGTTTAACGTTATCTATGGGTATTATCAATTGAATTTAATGAAGAGAGATATTAATAAGATAATAATCCAAATGATTTATGGAAATTAAAATTAAACAAAAATACCATTTGGATTGAACGATGGACCCTTGGATTTTATAAATATAATGAAAAGAGTATTCATTGAATTTATTGATAATTTTTGTTTTTGTATTCATTAATGATTTATTAGGGCATTTGGAATTATATGAATCTTAATAGAAGCACATTAAAATAATTAGTATGACTCACAAAATAAAATAGTTTATAATAAATTTATAATTACTGATATCTAGAATGAAAAACTAGAAATTATAATGCATATTTTTTCAAAGGGTGGAAGAATATTTGATCATATGGAGACATAGGTATTAAAGTAATGGACTATTCCAATGAACATAATTAAGATATATAGAATTATTGACTTGTATGTTTTCTGATAAAAATTCATTTAGAATTTTTTTGGGATAAATCATATAACAAGATTATATGTAAAAGGATTTTGTTCATTTGGAAAAAGTGATGTGAATAAATTTTGTAATAAATTAATCTGACATTTTCCAACTCTCCAATATTTTATCTACAATTAGGAAATTATAGGTCTGTGACATATTGTTATACATCGAATAATAGACTTGGTTGAATCTTTATAGGAAATGATAGTGTTATGGTATAATCATCAAGTATGTTGAAGGATTTTTAATTGAACTATACAAAAAATTATATTGATTTATAAGCCCTAATTATTAATTCTCAGAAATGGAGGAATTATATTGTGATAGATATAAGATATAAAAAAACTATAGGAATCAAAAATACATATTTTTGAAAAAAATAGATCAACAAGATAAAACAATGATAAATTGATAGACTAACAGAAAATTATTTAAATGTAAACTACAACTCAGGTAATATTAATATACTAAATGATTCTTTTAAATTTAATTATCATATTTTTATATCCTAAATTGGGATATAGAGGGATCCTATATCTAGAGATCTAGCAAAGATTGATATATGTTTTGTTATAGAAGGGTAGAAATCACAAATTTTTCCAAGTATTTTGAAACTATATTTTCTAGGTATGTTAAAATTTATTTAATATGATGATGAGAACTCTAAATATAAATATAAATATGTGAATAATGGGAAATTAGACTAATTAATTTGTGATTATGACATACTGAAATTTTGAAAGATAATATATTTTTCATCAATAAAATACCTAACAAATAATATTTTTTATTGATTCTTATAGATAAATTATTTTTATAAACCATGGTTGGACCAAAATATATTGGGATTTGAGGGAAACATTTTTTTCTGATAAGAGAAACATGAAATTACAGACTATGTATCAATATGACACTCTCACCAGTAGGTTAAGCACATGTGACATTGTCCAAGATGACTCATGAGACCTCTAGCAATTCTATTTTAAAAAGAGATGACATTAATAGGTTCATTTCCCAATGGATAACCTAGTATCCACGAAAAAATAATTATATATGGGTTATTATTTATCACATAACCAAATATATATATTTATTTATTATAAATTAATATTTACCACTTGTGTTCATCAAAAGGAACAATGTAAATTGTTGTGTAAGAAATTACGGTGGACGTATTTTTATTATGTTTTATATTGATCCCCATTTTACATCAAATTTATGGAAGAGTCATTAGAAGTATAATAATACTAAGAATCATTTTAAAACCACCTACTAACCTATAAATGATGGACAACTCAAATGTAATATAAAAAATTTTAAGATATAAAGAGGTCACGTTCTATCAACTTTCAAGATATGTGGGATTAGTATTTGATTTTTCTAGAGTATTACATTAACAATAATCTCCATTAATTTACTCAAATTTCACCATATAAATAATTATTTGTTAATATATTTAATACTCAAATTTTTTGGGATGATGTTCATGAAATAAAAAACGAATTCCTAGAACATATTAAATATACAATAATAAATTTAAATACTATTCAGTTTCATTTTTAATATAATAAATGTTGGGGAAATAGTTATGATGAAAATAAAGGGATGGATTTATTATTTCAATTGGGAGATCTATTTTTCTTTAGGTGACATAAGGGTTAGTATAAATTGAATGATAATCCCCAAGTATATAACACCCTATAAAAATACAGAACAAATTAGAGATGTGCATCTGTGATTTGAAATGCCGATGATCCTCAATAACATACATTACACGTTCCATGTAAAATTTTTATGGATGTAAATTAAAAAACAATGTAGATTCCCAACACTGAATAGATAATATATGAATAATATCTATCAAACTATGAAGATCCCATCATATTTCTTGATATTAGAGTCAATTTATTGAGTAATTGTGAAAATGGGAAAATAAATGAGATTTGGAGAAATCAAAATTTCATGGAAAACCCAAGGTAATTAAAGGATGTGATGAATAAGAACTACCCTTATTTGTTTAAATGGTAATATCCATGAAATTTCTAGGAATATATTTTTTATGAGGAAATAATATATCACCCCATGATTTATGATATATTTCCATGTAAATATGTCATATCTTTTCAAAATAATTTGATACACACAACCATGAGTATTAGTTACTATAAGTGGAAATTATTATATAATAAAATTCAAAACATGAATATTTTAAAAAATTTTGGCATAAAAATTAATATTTTCATTGATGTATATCAATTTTTATCATTGTTCTTCAATATAAATATAGATATAATTTTTCATATATTACATCATAAAATGATTTTATGAATATATGATAATGTAGTATTTAAATATTAGATATTTTATTTATAATAATTTATTGTAATATATGAAATTAAATATAGAATAATTATGTATTATAATGAAATAATGATATCAAAATTTGTAGGTATGGGTAATTTTTTTGAAATTTTACATATTTTCTGAACAATTGTATTTGTCAAAAAAGGAATAATGTATATCTATTTTAATTGATGATAAATATTTAATAATGAAAGATTAAAAGTAAATTTATATATTTTATATCTAAATATAAAATTTTACAACCAAATATTAATTATTATTATCCATGATTATTATTATAATATATTAAGACTAAAAATTATATGTTTGTGAAAACCGTTTTTTTGCAACATTTTTATATATATATTCAAAACAATCTTACTAATTTTTTTAGTCGAATTTTGGAAAATGTATTACATATTTAAAATAAACATAAATACTAATAGTTAACAAGGTTAATATATTTTTTCTCTATAAATACGTGGAAAATGTTTTTAAAATAATTATGCTACATAGGGTTAAAATGAGGATTTTTGTGTTACGAATTCTTGTATTAAAATTACATTTCCACAAATACAGAATATTAATATGATAAATTGGTTTTAATATTTATAACATTTCATTATATTTTAGACAATAAAGATCATTTTATTATTTAATTAATGGATGAAATGAAA
This sequence comes from Viscum album, assembly GCA_963277665.1. Taxonomy (NCBI): domain Eukaryota; kingdom Viridiplantae; phylum Streptophyta; class Magnoliopsida; order Santalales; family Viscaceae; genus Viscum; species Viscum album. The sequence continues at coordinate 1,401,147,713 of OY728164.1, read as the reverse complement.
ATGTTAAAAAATAGTTACCGTGGGGAAAAATAAATTTTTAAAATGTACACTTAGTGGATTTATGAGGAATGTAGCCATGTGGTAAGGGGTTTCATTCTGTTTCCCATCATTGAGTCCTATTTTTTTGTACATGTAATTTTTTTAAATGGATTATATAAATACCCTTTAAATATAACATCATGAAACCATCATACTTTATAGTAATTTATATTTATATTTTTTTCAGTCAAGGGTAATTGACATGATAGTTTCCATGTTGGGAGAGATTATGTCACAATATTTTTTCATTGATAAAAAATTGTAATTGTATTTAGAAATTTATTTTATATCATGTATATAATTTTCTTTTTACATATAATTTCATGATATCATTTTCAATAATTATATTATAATTTTCAATTTTTAATATTGATACTGTGTTTATTTGAATTTAAACATTATAAGTGTTAAGGAGTTTTTTATCTAATTACAATCCATTGAAAATTATTTTAAATTATGTAATTATTTACTTTTATTTAGTGTATAGACTACTTCATTGAGTTTATTTTTATTGAACATTAAATTACACTTAAATATCCTAATTCATTATATCTTGGATTTGATTATTTCCAAAAATGTAATAAATTTCCACACAAAATTTTTAGTTTCAATGTTGTGGTATTGAATGAAAAAAAAATATTAAATATGTAAACTATACTCAATAAAATTATTTATTAATTAACGGATATTTTATATGAATTAAATAAATTTTTTGGTATATGTAGAATTATTTGGACATGTAGTGACATGTGGGGAATAGAATTATATATCCCCTTGTAGAACTAATATATCTCTTGAGTGAAATTTGGTATATAACATATAAGGGTCTTTACTCAATGTTAAAATATTAATTGTCAATGTTACTGATAGTTAAGGTATCACGATGACTAATATCATGATGTCTAATATTAAAGAATACTGTTTTATTTTGAATTCATGTTTTATTATCTTTCCTGAAAATTTACATTACTATTATATATAAATTAATTTAATTCTCAAGATATTTATTATATATCATGTGTCATTATTAATGCACCATTCTACATTGATTATGGAATACTTTTTTATCAATATACTAATCAATTTTAATGGTTTCTATGTTATCTACACTACAAAAGGGATTATTCGTTATTTAATCATGATATAATTATCTATATGTTACCCTAAATGAGATTTTTATATACGCCATATTTTTTCCCTTTCGTATGTCAAAAATAGGAAAATTTGAATGATTTTCAAGAATTTTATATTTTTTTCATTTTTTTGTTTATACATTTTATTCCAAAAGTAAAATGGTAATCATGTATGTATATTTTCTTCTGGGAAACTATACTATTAGGTTCATTGGTATAAAGTCACCTATATGTAGTGAAAATGTATTGATGTTTATAGTAGATCCAAAATCCCAGAGTTGGGGTAGTTTTATCTTCCCCTTTGATGTCTTCTGTATTCCTATGAAAAAACCGTGGTAAAGTTATTCCATTTCCATTATGGTATGTGTAATGGATTCATCATCAACTTGTACTTTTTATGTTCATCCCTAAAAGGATTATATATTATTTATCATGATACTAAAACCATAATATCACTTCCAATGTTACCCCACTGAAAAATAACATTGATATCTCTACACATTGTTATAATTCAATGATGGATAAAAAATTAAGAGGTATATTCTTCATCTGATAGTTTCATCGTGAAATCTGTAGTTGGAGGGAAAAAATATAGTTCCTAATTCTTATCATTATATCATAGTTATAATTGAACTATACAACATTCCATTCTTTACTTTAAAGTTAAAATTATTACTTTTTATCTTATTTAAGGTTCACATGATGGGATGGTTCAATAATAATTTTAACAAGATAATATTTCTTCCCTTCACACATAATTTCATGGACCATCATTTTAAATTACAAAAATAATGGTTCTCTTTCATTCCAAATCACATAAAAAAGTATGGTCTTTATTACATAGAGAACCATGAACCAACATTTATTTACCAGGGTGGAATTTTATTGTGAAATCATAATCATTAAAATACCCAAGTAATTATATTTCTGGAATATTTAATTTTTTCTATGTGGAAATTTATATTAGTATTCTATGATCTATTTATAAACAACACCATTTACCATAAATATAATTATTCAAAATCATTATATAAAAAATTAAAAACTATATCTAAAAGTTATATTTTGTGTGATTTTTTATGAGACATAAATTGGCATGAGGTATATTCATCTAAAATGTCCTTAAGATGATAATCCATCTTATCCATATTGTATGAAACACAAATGATGAAAAACCCATCTACACTACAGGGGACTGTGAGAATAGGTTCACTAACAAACCTTCTCTTCAACTCCATAACATTCTCATCACATTAATCTATCAAAAGGAACATATCACCCTTATATATCAACATAGTCGATGTATTGTATATCCATGAGAAATTTCTCATAATGAATCTATAAATTCTAACCAATTCATGAAAACTATAGATCTTAAACAAAATTAATATTATAACAAATCCATCAATAATGTTTCTCATTTATATAACCACTTATAAAACTTCAATTTTAATTACGTTACCTAAGAATGATACATAACATATTAGAAATTAAAAGTAGCTAATTTTCGAAAAATAAAATTATTTGTTATCAATATCTTGAACACAATAATTAAATGATCTTCATGATATTCCTTTCAGTTGTAATATAAAAGAATATAATATGTATATACTACCAAAAAAATTTACCTGGTAAAATCACATGATGATATTTATTAGTATCATGTATATATCAGGGGAATTAGAGAGTCCCAATGGTATCAAAAATAAATCATAGTTAAAATACTATTTTAGAATACCTTCATGTGTATATCCTAAATTTCTAGACATAAAATGTGATATATATATCTAAACATTATATTTTAAAGGCATTTACAACCTTATAGTTTTCACACAAATAAAAAATTCATGTCATATAATACTAAATCACGATAATTATTTTATTAATTACTTGATAATGAATTCAGCGATGCATGTTCCCATTATTAATTTTAATTTAAAACATTTGGTGCACCCATTGTTGAATCACTTATAAAAATTTATCCCTTATCTAAATTATCAAGGTGTTAATTTTTCATTTTTTAAATATAAATCTTCTATATTCTATAATGACTCTATATAATAGGCTTAGAAATATGTATGATTTATCCTAAGAAATCATCTTCATGATTCATGGGATTAATATGAAACTCTTCCATAAATGAATCTGTGCAATCCCAAAGATTTTCATATCATTAATATTGAGTTCCCCTAATGATTTTAGATAATTACCCATCAATATTAGGTAGTAATAAAAATAAATAATATAAATATTTTCATTTGATGATAATTTACATATATACAGTGATTGAAAATCATAGGCTGATAGAACATATCAAATTAGACTTTACAATCTAAATAATTAATATGGGCTCTATAAAAGAGAAAAATTCATGACATAAATTTCAAAGAATTATATTATTGAAAGATACAATTTATATATATATATATATCATATAACCATGAAATTATATTAAATAGGATACATATATATATATGAGATGAAATTTCTATAAGATTAAGATTATTCATTGATAATTCTTAAAGTGATTATTGAGGAAAAAAATTGGTAAAAAAAATTAATATTTTATGGAATGTAAATTACTAGTATCAGATATTTTATTATTGTAATTTTTGAAACCATATAACACCCCACCTTTTTAATTTATTCCTCATCCCTTAAAAAACAAATTGTTTCATAGTGGAAATCAATTAGTTAAAGTTAATGACATAAATGAAATAATAATGAGAAAAATTAATATGATGTTTTAAATAGTGAAACATTTTTATGAAACTATCACACATTAGGTTCCACCTATATCACTTTCGAATACTGTGTATTTCTATAGGTTCTAAAATCATACTATTAATCTCATAAAATAAATAATACATTCTTTTATAAAAATTACATTCACTAGATCATAACTTACATAACATTCATATCATATTTGAGTAATATTAAATACATATTAATGATAATACACACTAAATAGTTTAAATGGATTTTTTTATTTGGAGAAAAAAACACAATCAACATATTTTATGAAGTATAATTAAAATATTCCATAAAAATCTCATCATGAAGTAAATATATTCAAGAATTCAATACTAAAAACAATTACTCATATCATTAGAAATAATATATATTAGAAAGGGTGAGCATAGATTATCAGTAAAAGAATAAATTGTATATTTGAATTGATGATCATATGTGTGTGTCTGATAATTACTAAGGCTTAAAAACATGATCAAAACATTTAAGATCAAATAAGAAATCAGAAACCATAAAACATCATTTATTCGATATAACAATCCCATAATAATATATATGAGAAACAATATCATGTCACAATAAACAATTTCTATATTCAAGGATCACATCCCAATATATAATAGTGGATAGAGTTACATAGTTTATTAGGTTCACTACCCATTCCCACAAAAAATTAAATCAAATATCAAGGATATTTATGATGAAACTCATCAAACATTAAACATAAGATAACTACCACATTACCTTAATGGGATTTGTATATCCATATATATTCCACATAGACTTCGACTAATCACCTATTTACCCTCTTGGTCTGTGAAAACAACATATGTATAATTTGTATTAGTAAATCCAACAATGTACCCTTATGAACACATGAAATATAATACATTACATAATTCATCAGTTTAATAAAATAGATCTACCCTCCACATAATTATAATACCATCCTATATATTTTATAATAATATGTTAGAATTCATCATTTCTTTCAATTTTAATTATATAATTAGAATGGTATCAATTACATGCAATGCCCTGAAAACCTCATTATAATATTCCATCTAGATAGATAAAATAGATATTTTAAAATATCTTATCTATATATAATTATACATATCTCTAAATGATGAGTATAGTGATTAAATGTAAATTTATAAAACAATAAAAAATATTTGAAAGCCAAAAGAAAAAATCCACCAATATAAGAAAATATAAAATTAATTCATAAATTGTTGAAATAAAAGATTATTTTTAACACCCTTGATACTTTTAAATATTACATAATGTTGTGTAAGATTCATTAAATTGTTAAAATCCAATCATGTAATAAAGGATTAAAAATATTCTATTCATACTTTTGTAAATATTAGAAAGTGATTCATATTAAATTTTTTTTTAATTTTTTTTAAAATTTTTTGTAATGATTATAAAAGGTAAATGAAAAATATATTTTTCAATTACAAAAAATTATATAATATTATTCGTAAATAATATTGATGTTTATTGATATAGAGTAAAAATATTCTTTTAAAAAATAAGATATAGGATCAGTTTTTTAGTAAAACCATTATTTAGATTTTTTAAATCATAAAATGTAAATATATTAAAATAATAAAAAATTAATAAATTGGATAATAAAATATAATATTATTGTGAAATAATTGAAATAAAATTTCATTCAATGTTAATTTAAACATCAACAATCTGGATAAAATTTGAGATTGTATCCTAAATGCATACCTCATGTTTCGACTTCAATCCTACATATTACAACCTCATGTTTAGTTAATTTATGCTTATTTGAAATAAATTATAGAAATATATTCATATTTATCTTATTATATATCATTCCATTATAATTTCAAATCATTGATTAAATAAAAATTTTTCATTAAAATTTATATTTAAGTGCCAGGGTTTTTACATTTCACGCATGTTTTTACTCCGAACATCCAATAATATCACGTTTTCAAATTTAATTTTATATAAAATATTAATCATTTCATTAATATTATATTTATTAATTATATATAATTTTATAAAGATTCTTGTTATGTGGTGATGATAAATGAATTACATCACTTTGTAGAGATGATTATTCATACGTATGAATGAGTGACAATTTCATCTATCAATGAATTGAATAAAATAAATTTAAGTATTTATTTATCATTAAATATTATTAAATATTTATTATATATAATATATATTCATTAAATCCATCAATACAACCATCCATTTATGACATTGAGGAAAAATGATGTAAGTCACCTCACAGAGATGGAAATTTATACGTACACAAATATCATGCTTACATTTTCTAATAGATTTGAAGAAATAAAATGAGTAAACATTTTATAATTATTGAATAAAAATTATATCATAAAAATTATATATAATCAGTAAATAAATTTTATAACCCTCATTGAATAGTCATGGTGAAAAAATAAAAAACATGTCACTTCATGGAGACGGTTGTTTGAATGTATGTGTGAGCAACATGATCATAATCCATTAAATAAGAATAAGATATATAATGGTTGTACCATTAACATAAATAAATTTTATTATATAAAAGTTACTAATGTCATTATGTTAGTATTGTAATGAAATACTTATTGGAGGGATATGATGAATCACATGAAATTTCAGTATGAACATATATATATTCCATGGATAATCATATTGGAAAAATATATTAAGGCATGTTGGATGTGAATTTTGGAATAAGAAAAATATATAATATTACATTGAGTGTTTAGAAAATATTTTGGTCGATCATCGTTGATCTATGGTGATTGTGTTCTTCAGAGAAGTGATAAACATGAGTTATTTTTCAAAATTAAATAGAGTAGACTCATTGTAAATATTATTAACCTTATTACAAAGTCACTCTCATTATAAAGTGGATCCAAACATAAAATATTTTACATAAAATATACTTATAGTTTACATAAAATAAATTTATTTGATATATAAATGTTACAATTATATTTGAATCCTTATCTCAAATTTTAACCCTCTTATTAACCCTTTTAAACATAATTTCAATGAAAAAATTTTTATTTTTGAAAATATTAAATATGTTTAATTGTAAATTGACCTTTCTTGCATAATATTTTTTATCATAACATCATTTGATTAATATATTTTATATGAATAATTTTCAAAGTGGGATGTTAATTAATTATAATTCTGATAATAAAATGATTAGAAATAGTTTTTAGTAAAAATTTCATTTAAGCATAAAAAATGATTATATTCTCATACATTTCCTAGTAAAAACCAATATATTAATTTAAGTATAGTAATTGAATATATTTTATATATAAATAATTAAAAACATTCATCATTAATGATTATGTATATTTATTATCATGAAAATACATTATGTGAATAAAATTAATGTTTTGGAAACAATATCTATTTTTTCATTAAAATTAATTTTTCTTTTTTATAACAATGTGATAATAAATTATTGAATGATATTAAATTTTATGAATGTATAAACAATAAATTTTAAAAAATGTACTAAAATAAATTAAATCGATTAACAAATTAAAAAATAAAAATTTTAAAAATTGTATATAAAAATTACACTACATAAGAATTTATAGAATAAAATTAATTATAATATCCACACTATTTCATAAATTAAAAAAATATTTAATTACCAAAATATTATCAATTTTATTTATGTTTTTATTCTTTGAATTTATTTTAATATTTTCAATAAGGCATGATACCTATAAGTACGATTTTGTGCTCATCAAAATATATAAAATAAAACAAATTTATTAAAATGTAATACAATCAATAATATAGTGGTGTAATGTCATTAATTATAATCACTTTGAAACTGATATAAATTATAATAGAGAAATCTATACATTGGGGGTCATGATATGTTCTTGATAACATTGTTTTTAATGAAACTGTAATCAACCACGTTATGTGTTGAGAATCCTGATGAAAAATATTTATAATTCAAGTATATAAATTTAAACATATGTGGATCTATATAGAATTATGTTTTTATATCCTTTTTGTTAGGATGAACTTGCTGTTTTCATTGGGCCTAAAGGATTTTTATAATTTAATATATTTAGTTAATACTATTTATTATCATATTAAAAAGGCATAGTGTAGGTTCATGAATTTATAAGATAAAAAAACATTTAGTTTTTGAAATTAGTTTTTTGTTATATTTGAAGTTAGAAAATTTGAATAGTATCATGATTTTTTGAAACATATTGTGTTAATTCAAAGAAATATAAGACAACATGATATATTAAGGTAAATTGGATGTTTTCTATATTAGTGTAATTAACCACAAAACCATTTTCAATTCCATAAAAATTAATATATTATTTTTATGATGAAAGATATATCAAACCATTTTATAAATCAAATATGATGGGTTTAAATTAAATAATAGAATCTATTATCAAAAATTCGAGATGGACGTGTTTATGAGAAGAAAATTTTTAGAGTAAATTTCTAGAAATTAATTATTCCCTATTCATTATTTCTACGAATAAGAACACACTATATATTTTAATTTTTTTAACTATAGTTTTTTATTAGATTAATTTTAGAAAAGATATTACATTTTACTAACATTCTATAAATGAGTTGATTCGCATCCATGTAATCTTTTGAAAATTATAATTTTAGTTAGAAAAATTTAAAAATACATGCTCAAATTGGATCTTTCAGGTTTGATAGAATAGAAAGTTGTACATGATGATCTTGGTTTTCTATCAGTGTTAGTTTTTCATGATTAATTTCTATAAATAAATGACGAAGACTAAAAGTAGTTGATTTTGAATCAGAATAATATTATATCTTTAATGAAATATTCCCAACCACTAGGACTATATAGATACTAATTATATTTTTTAGTAGGATGATAGAGATATATATTATGTGAGAATTAAATATAATACCAATATGTTTAACATTTTTGAATATATATATAATTTCTATGTGATCAAAGAGTAATTGGTATATGGAATACTACTCACAAATACCAATGATCTATAATATATAATGATTATACTTTCTTCTAATGATTTGATTTAATATGTTCTTTGTGGCCAGATTTTTCTTCTTTTATCCATTATTGAATATGTCCAAGGAAAATACTTATGATAAAAAAATTTAGATATAGATGTTATGATGATTCAAAACATTTATTCTTCAAATCATAGTGTTGTTCCCCTGATCATACTGCATTAAAAGTAATCAGTTGAAATTTTTGGAACTATTACATCATAAAATAAGTTTTTAGATATATATAGATTGTTATCCTAACATAATTTACATTTGTTAATAGATTATGTTTACTTTTTTGAATATTTTATTACATATAATAGAATATAACTTATAAATTGTATATTAAAAAATGATTACTTTTTATTATACGTGAAATGTTTATATTTATATTTTTAGAACTATACATTTCCATGTGTGGAAAATTTTATATTTTTTATAAAATATTTAGTCAAACATCTTAATGAATCTATAATAGGATGAAATTTTATATCATAATTAGTCACTTCTTTGTTCCCTTATAAATTATTATATATAGGGAATAAAATTTCAATAGTATGAATAATACTTTTTTTAAATTTATATATCTAAACCTTCATTGACTACGTCATCAGTTGTGTTGATTATGAATATTTATGAGATATTATTAAAAAATATGTAATTAATAAAATAATTAAGAATCATATAAAAATTTATTTTCATAACAACATTCAATTTCTATTTATTCGAGTATCAAATCATGTGTAAAATTCCATATTTTTGTGGAACTGTGATGTATTTAACACACAATTATGTTCTATATAATTGAATATCTATAATCAATTTTATTCAACTGAAATTTATAAATGTATTTATAAGTAATCATAATTTTCACATTTTGTAACTTATAATGTTTTCAAAACCAAGATAGATATACCATGAGATTACAATAAATAGTTATATATTATTTTTGGATAGTTAATCTCAAAGAATAGTTAGTGATTTATGAATTTTTTAAAATCCCTTTGTTTCTTTTTGAAAAGGTGATTAAGTATGATTAGTTAGTTCAAAAGATAATTTATATATGTATGAGTTAATGGGAGTTAAATAGAATAAATATAGAAAATATAAAACGCCTTATTAGGATGGGTTTGTATGTTCTCATTATACCCCTAATTCATTATGATATTTACCTGAAAATAAATAATTTGAATGTGAAGTAAAATTTTGTTGTATCTTTCTACATTACCACATCAGAATAAAATACATAAAAGGATATTATATAAGTTTTTTTCTAAAAATTATTCAGATTATTGAAACATATATATTATTATGGTGAGTTTTAGAAACTAGACAGATGTTTGAACTATACATTAAGAATAAGAGTTTCCCGAATAATTACTATAATGAAAGGAATGATATTTCTTTGAAATCATAAAGGGGTGCATTAAGAAAGAATATTCTGATGTTATTTGTTATGAATGTTAGAATCTCATGAACATTAGACATAAATATCCATGTTTTTTGACGAAATATTAGTATTCTATTTGATCCTCAATGAGAAATGGATATAGATTTCATAAGGTGATGAATACTAGAGTATTATAGAAGATATTTAGTCCAAATTTTTTTGGGGTGTTAATAATTGTATCAATATCACGTCATTTTTTACAATAATTCTAAAAATGTATAATGGTTTATGAGTAAGTTAATAGATAATATTATTATTAATATGATTTTAGATATTACTTATCCATCTTAATCAAATGATGAGGTTGAAAATCCATCATTTGAGGAAATGGTATAATATATGTCAAACAAGGAAAAAACATTTAAAATTTTTATCAAAATAATTATCATGATAAGGTAGATCATTTTATTGGTAATTATAGTATAACATGACATAAATCTATGATGAATGTAAAATCTTTTTCTGTATCAACTTATATTGCTCAAAATAAAGGTACAAATTTTTTTTCTAATGTCAAACATGTTAAGGATTTTCATTCAAATTTTCCATCATAACATAGAATTAAAAAAACTATTTTATTGTTGAATAAATTATTGATATTTAATTTAATTGTTTTACCATATTCAAGAACGTAAAATTTATAGAATAAATTATTTGTTCTTATTAGTAAGACATGTTCTATTGTGTTTAAATGGGATTTCATATGATGATGTTTTTTCAATATATAATGTTGAATAATTCATAACATATGGAACTTATATTTTTAATGAATTTATGTTTGTTCAACATTATATAACTGGATTGGTTTTGGTTCATATGGACTTCTTTGATGCTATTTCTAGATAAAAACATGTTTTGGTACAAAATATTTTGTTTCATAAATTTTTAGGAAGAAATTATTTATACCAATATAAATAAATTTTAGTATATGAATAATAGTAATTCTCAATATATGATGGGAAAAATTAAAACATTCATAAAATATAAAATTATAATGGACACAATTTTACATTGGGAGACAATTTGAATGGATAAATAATTGGAATATGTGATGTATCGTTGAATGGTGTAACCCTGATTTTTAATATTCCTCATGTAAAGTTAAATAATAAAAATATTATTATTATATAAAAATTATGTGATGAGGGTTTCTCTATGAACATTAGGAATGTATAATGTGTCATCCCTAGTCTATAATGATTTATCATTTTATCTACAAATAGACCTAATAATGTTTTCCTTTTGACATAAAAGACCATATATAATAAATTTAATTTAATTCATGTTATTATTAAGAAGTCTTTTCTTTGATTACATGTTTAGGGAATTTTATGGGTTATACTATAGTTAAAAATTATAATGGGGGATTTATAAAAGATTTTCTGGAAGATATATTTAACTCTCTAGAGTTCTGAAACCATAAAAGTTTGTTATGAAACATAATAAAATATATGGACCTATTGGTGAATTATTAACTTATAGACCAATAATATTAATGTATAAGGACCCTTTCCAGACATACAATAACTATGAAAATCCAATTTAAACAATTTTTGTACATCCAAGTTTATGATTACATTGGATATAATTTGGGATTTTTTTATGTCTATTTTATAGGTTTTACTCTAATATTTTAAATTTTTTATCTCTATATCATAATGATAAAAATTCACATTATACTTATATAGAGAGATCGTGAAGAAATTTTGTAATAACCCAATTTTCCCAAGCCCTTCATTTGTGAAAATATTGTGTTTGTAGTGTTCATAGGTGTCAATGTGACCTATAATTAGAGTTTTTCAAAAACATCATTCTATCAAATTGTTTCACCAATACAGTGGCACCATAACAGTGGCACTGTTATTCTGGAACCTGCCGCTATCACTTCGGTTAGGGTCGCATTGATCAGGTTCTCACCATCATGGTCACATCATTATAGTCACACGCTTTCATGGTGGCTCTTCTAATGGTGTCTCACTGAACTGGTGGCACCGTTATAGTGTAATTGTTACAGTGTCTCTTCAGATAATGTGCAACCCTTTTCCAATTTCATTTTTTAGTTCCACTAGATTTCCCAGTTTCGCCCCAATTTTACGTAAATTGAGTATAAATGAATGTTTTAGTGTTTTTATGGAGGTTTCAAAGAGTGTTATTTAAATCATTAAATATCCTAAAATCTTGTGTGATTTGGGATAATCAAGGCATGTAATCTAGATCATGATCCCATGATTAATGGATTTTCGAAACGATTCTTCCATTAAAATAAGATATGGCTCTTCAAATCGGGGATCCTACCTTCCTACTATGATTTCTATTTCCCCTTGGTGCAACTAGATCCTACCTCTCTATATGATTCATGACCCTATGATATAGATCTTATGTTCAGTTTTCTTAATGATAATCCTGGGCTACTCGCACGAACCATGTTCTTGGCACAAAGAGAAACATCGGTCCATTGATCATCTCGGTAGGTATTTCTCTTGATTATCATTATTTAGGAATCATATAGGGTTGGTACTATAATGAATTATTTCGATGGATGGTTGAAATCTTTTAATGAATATAAGAAAAAGATATGAACATTTTTGACCACAAGATAGCAAAGGTAATTAAAATAACGGGAAAAGTGGCATGATGCTAATAACATGTTTTATTGTTATATATTATTTTGTTATTGTTATTTTATCCATATTCCTTTTAAAAATCATGGTCATTAGTGGTCATTTGTGGTAACTAATGATGTTATGTTATGGTTATAATCAAATAAATGATTTTGAACGTGAAATATAATTAATTTTTGTAGACATGGTTTAATATGTGTATTCTCCTAGATTATGATGATTTAGTTATCACCCTAGTTAAATATAGTGTTATTAAAGAACCTCAGCTGGTTAAATCTGAATTTATATATTTCTTATTAATATGTGAGCATGTGTTCTATGTTCTGTAGAATTTTTATACATGTGGGAGTTCTGTAGTTCTGTTGTTGTGAGCACGACTATGGGTACAATGTGGGAAACATGAGTTGGCTCCATGAGAAAGGTGTGTTTTGTGTGTAAACCAGGGTTTTAGGTAAATTGTAGTATCGATGGTCTCTCTATTTGGGGAAGTAAAAGGGGTGTGTTAGTATCCTAGTTTGAGAGACTAATTGATTGTGGAATGGATGAACTTCTAGGTAGTTGATGTACTGTTGTGGTGTCATGGTCCTAGAGCGACGACAGGCAGTGAGACTGTAGTGTGGTTATAAATATATATGTTTTGGGATTGTATCTATGATTGTTAGGAAGTGGGGATGTGGATATGGGTTGAGAGAGAAGGAATGTGGGGTACAATTTTGAATAATGGATATTGGTATTGAGTGGTCATATGTCAAGGATGATCGGGGGTTTGTGTAGTGGGACTATTGTTTGATTTACCTAGTATTTTTGGTGTTGTTTTAGTGAATAGTTCATCGGTAGGTCTGGAACAAAAAAATGTGAAACTATATATTAATAAATGCATGTGTTAAATAAAGAGTGGTTAGTCATGTGTTTTGTTGTGACTGTTTGTATGGTTGTTTATATTGGGGTAGCATCAAAGGTGGTTGTGTGGGTTTGGTGTGTGTTTGGAAACCCATAGGTTGGGAAGAATGGTTGTTTACCTATATATATACATAATGCAGTTTTTTTGGTTTCTATATTAAACCCAACATCATTTTGCACTATGTTCCAAACACCACTATTTCATAGGGGGTGTTTTTCCCAACATCTTGTTGGGGTGGATGTATGGAAGTTTTCTGACATACATCATCACACCATGTTTGGGGTTCTTACCGCTTGAGTATATCTAATCACGGTGTGACAGGTTTAGAATTACCATTGTTTATTATTCTGCATGTGAGGGTTTTTTATGCATTGGAGGACAATGTGTTTGTGGGCCAAGTTTTTTTCTAATGTCTTCAGGATAAGGCACATGTTTCTTTAGGATAGTAGTGTGGTTGTTGGGGCCCAGGTGTGTGCAGTAGGATTTTGTGGTGTTTGATGCCCAGGTGTGTATGGGCAGGTTGTGGTAGCGGGAATGTCTGTTGTAAGAGTGGTAATATTCAGATGTTAGTTGTTAGGGTTGAGTAGTTAACTTGTGAGAAAGTGGTGCGGGGTGACCAAATATTGATCTTCTTATACAATTACTATACATGACTTTTATTATTTAGTGATTGTGCCTTGGTGATGTTGGGATGGTTATTATTCCATTGTAAGTGATTTTAGGTTCTTCATTTTTCTTACAAGAAAATTAGTATGTTACAGCACTTGTGTATGGGAAGATCATGTTTCCTTATTGAGTATACTTGTATGCTCACCCTATGTATATAAAACTTTACAGAGGTTTTCAAGAGAACTTTGGGGACCACGATAGACATTACTAGCATGGGCGCCCAGATTAGTTATTGTTGCTACATAGCTCTTTATCTTTTCATTTAGTACATTTCATTGATGTTTTTTGTAAATTGTACTAGTATTATTTAATAATGCACGTGGGAATATATTTTGTCTTTAAATTTACTTTTAGTATATTGGATTTCTTGGGATTTACCATCTGATCCCTCGATGTTCATAAATAAAAAGGGTAATTCCCTCTATTGTTTTGTGAGATTCGATATCATTGTTGCTATTCACTACCCCGTGGCCTATTTACGGAAGGACATAGGGGTCATTATATCTCTTTCAATTTATTGATAGAAGGGTTGGGCCCCTTGTCATCCCTTCCCTCTTCTAGAAGAAGGCTGGTCCTGAAAAATGGCATCAGATAGAGGTTTTGTTTTGGGAGTTTAGGGGATAGGATGGAGTTCAAAGTTATTCATAGTGAGGATTTCATGGGATGGTAGGGAAATGGTGTTAGGGAATCATAAAACACAAAATATGTCACGGAATACCAGCTAGGACACATGATTTTAGGGGCCCCCTTAATACCACGCAAGAACTCTGGTCGTACTGAACAACCAAGTGGGGCTACACTGATTTTAGGGTAGAGACCCTAGGGATGGTACATGAATGATAATAAATTATGTTTTGGTGTGTATTTTGTGTTCTTGGAATTTAAAATAAATTAAAGTGATAAAAAATTATAGAAATTTTCCACACTACTAGGGCATAGGAGTTCATTGTTTTCTTTTCAACTATGGCACCTAGACATCGTCCACATGTGGTATGAGAAGTTAAGGCCAGATAGGGTGAATTGGTCGATCATTGTAAGGCCAATCAAGAGGAGGAAGATGACCAGTGTAAGTGGAAGAATCATGCATTCAAGAGGTATGCTCTAGGGAAATATGAGGGTAGCGTCTCAAATATGGAGA
The DNA here is from genome assembly GCA_963277665.1 of Viscum album. NCBI lineage: Eukaryota > Viridiplantae > Streptophyta > Magnoliopsida > Santalales > Viscaceae > Viscum > Viscum album. Next base: position 1,401,131,953 of record OY728164.1, on the reverse strand, counting down.
CAGAATGTTGGCTTGAGGAGTTGGTAATAGCATTCAGCTTGATCATGTCTCTGACAGAGTACTGAGTTCCTCTGGCGGTGAGCCAGCTCAGAGGATAAGCATGTCTGTAGTGGATGATTTACCTCATGTAGATGGAAGAGACTAAGATTTCATGGAATGACATTGAGAAAGAATTTCAGGCGAAATTTATTTCTTCCCTGATTAATGAAGACAAAATGTAGGAGTTACTCTCCCTCCAACATTAGAGTATGACAGTGAGGGATATAAGGATCAAATTTACCGATCTCCTATTCTTTTCTCTGAATCTATTTCTTGACAAGGATTTACGAGTGAGACGCTTGGAGGAGGCACTCTGGGCTTCATTTCAGTATCCTTTCAGTTCTTTCACTCTTCCAACATACATGGATATTCAGATGAATATTGAAGTTGTATAGAATAAAAACACATTAAGAGGTGCATCATGATAGGGGATCCATCTATGATCATCAAAGGGGAAAGAATTCATCACCATGTGTCTTGCATCGAGGCCATCAAGGTTATAGCTGGTGGGGTGTATTCCCCAACAGTTCATGTTATGATCTCGTGGTCCTCACCCATTCCCAATGGGCCTGGGACCAAGGTTTATTAATATTGGAAGCCTTGAAAATCTTCATAATTGGTGCCCAGTTCAACCACAATACAGTGGGGGTGGGCAGATTTATCACCCACCTTAGCAGCAGCCTTTGAAAGCCAGGCCCTTCCAGTAGAAGGGGTAGCGAGCTCCCGCTGCACCAATAGTAGATAGTACTAGAGGAGGCCAATATTCAGGGGATCCCTAGGGGCATCGGCTAGGGCATGGTAGGGGAGGAGGTCAACAGTAGATAGTTAGGGGAGTTGGGCGTGGGTATTTTCATGCATTAGATGTATCATTTCCAACTATGCCAAAGGTTTTTCAAGGTTTGACCAGTCTATTTAGTACCATTGTGTGTGCTTTGATTGATATGGGATCATTTCACTCCATTGATTCAGATAGTCTAGCCAATGTTATGGGTCTAGATGTAGAGAGACATTCTATGCCCCTAGTGTTCAATATGCCAGTTGGAGGTCAGACCAATTTATGTTACATCTGTTGGGGATGTAGAATGATGTTGGGGACACATCAGTCTGCCATAGATTTTATTCTTCTATAGATGCAACCATTCAATGTCATCCTAGGTATTAACAATTTGTTTTTTATGAATGAAATTATCGAAAGATTCAGATGAAGAGTTGTGTTCCTAGATATGGATGGCCAGCACATAGTTTTCCTATGAGAGAGAAGTAATTAGGTGGGATGCCATCACACGGAGCCTCTTATTTCCTAGTTAGGTGAGATGTTTGTGGAATTAGCAAGCACAAAGATGGTGGAAGCTCTTAGATTTGTCAGTGAGTTCCTATATGTCTTCAAAAAAGTGGTTGGGACTCTACCACCTCGATGTGATTATTAGTTTGGGATATACATGAAACTCGGTTCCCATCCAATTTTGATGGATCCCTATCAGATGGCACCTTATGAGTTTCGAGAATTTCTTATTTAGATTGATGACCTAGTGAAGAAGGGTTTTATTTGTGCAATTGTTTCATTGTGGTGTGTTCTAGTATTGTATGAAAAGAAGGAAGATACTAACCTAAGACTGTTCATAGACTAATAGTGGCCGAATTATGTAACAGTCAAGAACTGTTAACCCCTTTGAAGGATTTTTGACCTTTTAGACATGTTTAATGGGGAATGGTAGTTTTCTAGGATAATCCTTTGGTCTGGATATCACCTGTTGTGGGTAAAAGAGTGTGACATCCTGAAGACTTCTTTGATGTATAGGTATGGGTACATTGAGTTTGTAGTCATTCCCTACAGTATCACGAATGCACCAGTCATGTGGATGGGGATCATGTACTATATTTTATAGAATTACCTGGACCAGTTCATTGTCTTGTTCATCGAATACATTCTGATCTACTGAAGTTCATAATAAGAGCATGTCGTCCATCTTAGGACTATATTGCAGGTCCTCAAACACCACTAAATCTAAATAAATTTGTCCATGTGAATGTTCAAAATGTGAGAGGTGAACTACCATGGACACTTAGTGTCCTAGGGTGGGATAGTTGTGGACCCATCAGAGGTTGAATCATTTCTTTCTTCGGAAGCACCCATGAATGTGGAACATGTTCATAGCATCCTGGGCCATGCAGGCTATTATTGGAGGTTCACACCCAACTTCTCTCATGATTCGTCTTCATTAACATATTTTACCAAAAAGAACTAAGACATTGTGTGGAGTGATCAGTTTACGGGTGCTGTTAGCTATCTAAAAAGGATTTTGGTCAGTTCCCCATTTCATAAATTTTCCAGAGGAAGGAGTGATGCCCGATGTGTTCTATGAATCACTAGTCCTAGGTTTGGGATGTGTATTGATGCATCAATGAGTCATATCTTATGGGTCTAAGCAATTACATCCTCATTAATGTAACTATTCCACACATTATTTCAATCTTTTAGATGTCCCATTCGAACTTATATTTTGGCGGCATTAACTCACCAGGGAGATCATTTTGGTTTTTATAGATCACAAGAGCTTGAGGTACATCTTTTCCCAACGAGACCTAAACATACAGTACTGAAGGTGTATTGAGCTTTTCGAGGACACCGACCATGAGATATACAATTCACCAGAAAATGGGAACATAGATGCTGATGCCTTGAGTAAGAATCCATAGAATGAGGTTGTTCTGGAATACAAGGTTGCTTGGAAGGAGAAGGATGAGTTGGCTGCTTTGCATGAGGACACTGGGGAGGATAGTGGCAGGGGATATCTATTTTAGACCAGAATGTTGTCTTCCATGGTGTAGTAGGTAGATGAGTCTTAGTGGGGGTACTCATAGGCTAATGTTATACCTGATCGCATTGTATAGGTTATTACTATGGTGCGAAGGTCGGATGATATTCAAAATCAGAATTCTTATCGTGGGATGATATTTTTTCCAGCTGATATGATCAATGGAGATCTCTGTGGGTTCCACAAGTCACACCAAGAAGTGCATATAAGAGTCTATAAATTGTACCGAGGCCTAAGGAAATATTTTTGGTGTACTGTGGATAAGTGGGAAGTGTTGGAATTTGTGGTAAGGTGTCCCGTGTGTTAGCAGCTGAAGGATGAGCACCGTTTTTTAGGCGGTCTGTTGTAACTTGTAGATGCTATAGAGTGGATGTGGCCTGAAAACTCGTTGGATTTCCTCATAGGACTGCCCATGGCTCTAGTAAGAATTGATGCTATCTGGGTGGTGATGGATCAAATGAAAAAAATATGCTCCCTTCTTGAAAATCATGGAGTCTAGCACACTGGATGACATAGACCCGAGGTATGTGGATGAGGTTGTGAAACTCCATGGAGTTCCAAGATCCATCATCTCATATCGAGATAAAAATTTTACCTTTAGATTATATATGGGGTTGCAGCATGCATTTGGAACATTGTTAAACCTTGGCACTGCAATCCACACATAAATGGTTGGAATGACAAAGAGGACCATACAAACGCTACAGGATATGTTGAGGGCATGTGTTCCAATCATTGGAGGATCATGTGTATGAAAATTTCCCCTATTAGAGTTTTGTTATAATAATACCAACAACTCTACCATTGGCATATCACCATTCGAAGTCTTGTAATGAAGACATTGTCATTCACTCATGTGCTGGACAATGGTAGGGGAAGAAACCCTTCATGGACCATGATTACTGTAGAGCCCAACAGAGAAGGTTCATCTTGTTCTTGAAGTGGTGAAGGTGGACTATGACTGAAAAAGTCATATGCCGAGCATAGGATTACTCATTTGGATTTCTATGTTGGGGAATATATATTCCTAATGGTCTTCTCTCGGTGGGGACAATTGTGTATTGGAAAATGAAGAAATATTTCTCTTAGGTTCATCAAAATTTTCTAGGTGATAGGATTAGTGTGAAAGATAGAATTTTGTTTGGGGTTTCCACCAAAGTTGGAAATGATCCATGATGTCTTCCATGTCACTTAGCTCTATCAGTATATACATTATGATTCCAAAATAATTGACTGTGTAGAGTTTGATATTAAGGATTACACAATGTTCATATAACAGTCGGTAAGGATTTCGGATCGTAAGGAGAAGGTTTTTCATGGATGGTCCATTCCCTTGGTCTGTGTGTTGTGGAGGCACGATGGCCTTGAGGATTCTACATGGGAGTAGGAGGTATTGATGTGTTCCCAATACCTAGAGTTGTTTATTTTTTTTTCTATTGTGTTTTGTTTTTTTAATTTCTTATGATGAAATGTTTACTATTTTTCTAAATGATAATATATTTTCGTATCCTCTATTTTTGTGTTAAATGGTCCTCACTATGGGTATGGGAGAGCCTAATCCCTAATCAAGATACATTAATATAGATGTAATTAATCCCATGTGGGTGAGTTAGTGCCCCCTAAAGAGGATTATATATTGATATGAAAGAAGTTTCTCAGTAATCCATGTTTCACGACAGTGTGACATTTTGTATTCATTTGATGACCATGGGTAGTAGAGCCTCAGTGTTTCCCCAGTTGACTATGAGATAGATATAAAATAGTTTTACTCATGAGAGGTATCTTAATGATGATTGATCAGACCAATTTTTTTCTAGTTAGTTTTAAATTCTTAAGGATGATAATAGTTTGAGGGTTATATGATGTAATAACATGGTTTTCTTGATCCCTTCCTTTGTGAAAATCTAGTGTTAGTAGTTTTCTTAGGGGTCATTGTAACTTGCACCATGAGTTTTATAAAAAAACCTAGTTCCACCAAATGGGTTCACCGAAACGGTGGCACCGTTATGGTGGCACTGGTCATAGGCACACCAGTCATGGTCGCACTTGTCACATTTGCACCTGTCAGGGTTACACCGTCATGGTCGCACCATCATGGTCATGGATTGAGATGGTGGAATAACTTATCATGACTCATCAAATTGATGGCACTGTTATAGTGTCATTGTTAATGTATCACTGTTATACTGTCACCCTGAATGGTTTCCCCCCATTTTCAAATTAATTTTTTTAATGTCCTAAGTATTCCAAGTTTTCCCCCTATTTGACGTAAATCGAGTTTAAATTCTTCTCTGAATTTTTTTTGGTTGTTTCAATGTGTATTATTTATATCTTTAAATATCCTAAAGTCCCATGTTATTTAAGAAACTCAAATTTCATAATCATGATCACAATCCAATGAATAATGACTTTTGTAAACTGGTCATCCTTTATAATAAGATATGGCTCTTCAATGTGCTAATCTTCCCCTCCTAGTATGTTTTCTATTATCCCTTGGTGCACCATGTGTCTTCTTCCCTAATCAAGTGGTAAACCTATGATAGATCTCTCATTCTCAGTTTTCTTTGTTTTTACCTGTCCTTCTTGCACGATCCATGTTCTTGGATCAAGGTGGAACTTTGGTCCATTAATCATCCAAGTAGGGATTTGTATTTCTTCTCTTTAATTTTGCATCATGTGGGATGGGGTTATAGTGAATCCTCTTGAGGAATGGATGTTATCATTTCATAAAAACTAGAAATAGATAAGAACTGGTTTGATAAAAAGATAATACAGGTATATAAAATAATAGGAAAGAATAGGTTTGATGTTGATCACCTATTTTGTTGTTATCTTTGATTTTGTTATGATTATTCTAACCATATGACTTCTAAAAATCATGGGCATTGGTGTTCATTTCATGTGCACAAATGATGTTCTGTTATGTTGAGAAGATTGAAAATTATATTGTGAACCTTAAATCTACATAATTGTATACACCTAGTTGAATAAGTAGATGCCTCAAGATCTAGCTTGTTATGTGATCACGCCAGTTATAATTAAGTAGAATAAAAGAAACTTGGATGTTTAAATATGAATGTATTTAAATAATGTTTATATGAGTGGATGTTTGATATGTTATGTAGAATTGTGTGAACTTGAGTTAGTTTTGTAGTCCAATCATTGGGAGCACAGATGTGTGTACAATGTTTGACATACAAGATGGTTCGATGAGAAGGGTGTAGAATGTGTGTACAGTAGGGTTGTGGGTAAATAGTAATTATTGTTGGATATATGTGTGGAGAGATACAGGGGGATTATGGTATTATAGTTTGAGATACTGATTAATTGTGGAATTGATGAACTCGTAGGCAGTTTAACTGCCATTTTTTTAATGGTTTCATAGTTATGTCAGCCAATAGGACTTTGGTGTGGTTATGAATTTATATACAATGAGACTGAATATGGGTTTTTTGGGATGTGGGACTATGGGTATGGGTTTTGAGAGACGTAATATGTGGAAAAATTTTGTAGAATTGTTATTGGAAATGTGTGAACAAGTGTCTTAGAAGAATGGGGGTTTGTGAAGTGGGACTGCAGTTTGGTTTTTCTAGTTGTATTGGTGTGGTTTTGGTTGATAATTAACTAGTACTGCTAGATGAAAATAATAGTATGCCCTTAAATATTAATTTTTATGATATTAAATGAAAAATTATTTAGTATTGTGTTTTATTGTGCATATTTTTTTTGTTTCTCATATAGGCGTAGCAGCATAGGTGGTTATTTGGATTGGTTTTTTGTTCGGAAACCCATATGTTTGGTCAAGTGGTTGTTTAAATATATATATACATAATATATTATTGTTGATTTCTATATTCAATTCATCCTCATTTAGTTCTATGTGCCTAAAACCTCCATTTCACGAGGGACAGTTTTTTTACAAGAATCCGTGTGGTAGGATGGATGCCTAGTTAGTGAATTACTTCTGCACACTCTCTTACAGGTTCCTACCGCTCGAGTATATTGGGGAAGGGAGTGATTGAATGAGGCTTAACATAATCTATGATTCATTGGGGGGTCTTTCACAGATGAGAGGCCTAGGTGTTTGCGGGATAGGTTTGTTTTCCCTTGTGCCTTCATGATAAGGAACATGTGTCATTGGGTGAGTGGTGTGGTTTTTGTGGCCCAGGTGTTTGGGGCAGCTTTTGGAAGTGGAACTACGTATGGGAAGAGTTGAAGCATCAAGAAATTACCTATTATGATTGAGAATTTAGGCAGTGGGAATGTGGTAAGGGTTACCCAAATATCGATTTGATTATACTATTTCTGTATTGCACCTACGTTATATGGTAAGCATGCCTTATTGAGGTTGGGCTTGTTATTATTCAATGGTAAGTGTTTTGACCTTCTACTATTTTCTCAAATTAACATTTGTATATTCCAGAACATGTCTGCGGGTAGCTTTTGTTTCCCTACTGAGAATACTTTTATGCTCACCCTACATAAATAAAACTATTTTCATGTTTCAAGGAGGACTTCGATAACCATGCTGGACATTACTAGTATGGGCGTCCTGAATAGTTGTTGAAGTTTATTCTCCTTTTCACATTTCTATTGGTACATTACTTTGGACTTGTTTTTTTACATTGTAATGGTCTTACTTAAACACACATATTAAAATGGATTTTGGATTTACATTTACTTTCTGTATCTGAGGACCCTTGGAATTTACCTCCTCTTCTCCCAATCATGTTAAAAAAGGGTAATTCCATCTTTTTTGTGTGAGATTCTATTACCTTGGGGATAGTCACCACCCCAGGGGCCTATTGATGGTGGGACTAGAGGGTCATTATCTCTCCTTCATCTTGAGGAATGGAGGGTGGGTAACCTTACCATACCTTACCTAATATAGAATATGGTATGCCAGGGAAAATGATTTTGATTTCTATTTTCGATAAAATTATGAATGAAAAAGTCAATATACAAGATTTTTTACCACAAATAACTCCACAAAATATAGGATAATAGAACAAAGAAATAAAACCATCTTCAAAATCAATATATCTATTTTGTGTTTATATTCTGTTGTCATTTAATTTTGGACTTAAGACATTACTTCTTCCAGTTAAACAATAAAATTATTTTTTTAACTTTCAAGGTGTTAATTAAAATATCATATATGTAATAATTGATAAGGAATCCAATGATTTCCCAGTTCATATTTTGTTATATAGGGAAATAATTTACAATACTAAAGATCTTTTTTAGAAAAAATTAATTTGTACGATGAAAATGTAAATTTTCAATGTTAATTTATCCCAGTTATTTCTTATCATGTTTCTAATAGATGGAAACATACAATTTATAGTTAATATATTTATGTTTTATAAATCCAATATTGACATTCTATTAAAACAGATTAATTTTTTGGGATAATGACGATTTTATTTTTGATACCTTTAGTTATTTATTCCTAGTATTTCAACCACATACATTTATTATTCTCATATTTGAAGAAATATTAATTGAAGAAAATTATTCAAAATATAAGGAACTAAATAACAAGATTTATTATAAACCTGCTAACCATAGTGAATCGTCATAGTAGATATACCAATGGTGAAGTAGATAAAATATAAGAATAAATAATATTAAAAATGGTTAACCAAAAATTCCTTACAAAATGACTACATGAATATTATATTTTGATCTCAATTTGAACATCAATGTAATGATGTTTTCATATGTGATAATAGTTGGATAATTTCATTGAAAATAAAAAATAACCAATTTGAACAAATAAATGATTTCATGTTGACTGAACATACTAATAATGTTCTTATAAGTGGATAAAACCATTATTATAAAACAAGAGTGATGAAAATAAAACCATTATCCAAAATTATTTTTGTCTTATTGTTGAGGATAATAATTTAGAAAAATAAATATATTTGAGAATATTATTTATAGTTTATATACATAAATACATTAATATTCGATTACCCTTCATTTCTCATTTTAATTTTACCCCATTTGAAATGGATATAATGTTTGAAAATATGTATCAATACCCAAATATTCTATTATAATCGTTACCCCTCATTCATTTTCATGAGATCCAATTGAATTTTATAAAAGGTTGGATTTTTTATAGTTTGTTTTAGATATATTTGGGTTATTCATTAGCAGGATCAAATGAGTTTGATACTTTTCTATAATAAGTGATCATTGATATCGATTCTTCAAATACATTGAGTCCTTCCTTGATGTTATTTATATTATCAAAACAATCACATATATGGGTTATATAATAATAATTTTCAAGGGAATTTATTCATCACTATGTTATTCCATATCCATAGTACTCATTTATAAATTATTATTCATTAAATATGATACGTATTATTCTAATTGCACTACCATCATTGTAATATTACTTATATTCTTCTTAAAAAATTTAGATGAATCCATTGAATCATAATATATGTTGTAACCAATTTTTTCTGAATATATAATACATATTGATTAAAGGATAATTATATTTATATAATCATTCTAATCTAGATTTTGAAAATTGTCTCTTCATTTCCATTTTTTCAGTCCTCCATTTAGGAATAAACTAATGTAGTTTTTTTATGATATATGATAGTGTAAGTAATTTCATTCAATTATATCATTATGTATTAGTGAATTTATAGTATTGTGGAGACAAAATATATATACCTCAAAAATAAATTGGGTAATATATTATTCAATGAAGCTACTATTTATTAAACATGATTATTTTATTATTACATTTTTGGGTACCCATGTCTTATAACCCATTAGGATACACTACCATTTGAGAGTAACCTTTCCATTGGAGGACATACAACTATTTTTTCGTTATGTTATATTTATATACTAATATATATATTTCATGATTATTGATGAATTGTCAAATGTTTTTAAATTATATATTTCATAAAACCTTGCTTTATTAAGGAATATTCATCGATACACGACAATGTTATTGTGACACACCTTCTATTATGTTTTCCTAAACCATTTATTTTCAAGTAAAATATAATATATTTTGAGAATATTATAAATCATGTATAACTTCAAAAGACATAGATACATCCAAAAGATCATTAAATATATTCCATATTATTATACAATGTGTTATTAGTTTTTTAATCAATGGCACTAATATTATGATATATTTAATTTTAATATACAATAAATGTTAATGAAATGTATTAATTATATAATATTATTAGTTCAAATTCAAAAGTGAGCGTTTTGAGTCCAAGTAACCAGGTATTACCAAGAATATGAAATTATTTATGTTCATTATTCCCCAAATCATCTTTTTAATAATCTAGGGGCTAGTGACACACACCAAGAAGCTATAATAAACATATAGAGGTCGTAGTTTGGTGATGAAGTTAAAAAACACACATATCCACTGAAATCAAGATTTACTAATAATCAAATGATAACATAATGGAACTACTAAACTATGGTGTAATAATAAATCATTGAAACTGATTAACTTGAATAACACCATGTAATGAAAAATATGAAGGAAAATCATTAACATCGAAATAATATTTTTGAGAGTGACAAGCCAATGAAAAAGGGGGAACACATTCATGTAATAATGTCTCTAGGATAAATCTCTAATATATACAATCACTTATAAGCACAAGTATACACCTACTAGTCATCCTCCACTAACTCAAAATACCTTTATATAATCTCATATAAAAATTTTTAAATTATAAAATAAATAAATTTTTATATATTGATTTTAGTAAAAATTTATAAAATTTATAAAATTCTAATTTCAATTAAAATTTTTATGGGTCATGATAGTTATTTTTATCAGACATGTTTTTTTAAATAAGATTTAAATACTTATTTTAATAATGGTATGTTTTTTCCAATAATTTGTAGTGATATAAGAAATTTTATTAAATGGGAAAATGTTTTTTAAACGTTATATATCTATTTATTAATTATTGTATATATATATTTGTATCTATTTATTTTTTTAGGGTTTTTACTATTAAAGGATGTGTATTTACATTACATTATTACAATTATAATAGTTATGATGATGTGGATATTGATGATATTTATTATTATATGCATTAATATCAAAATATGGGAAACACGTTTTTATTTTCATTGGGTGGAAAATCACAAATTTCCCTCCCCTAATTATACTTCAATCCTTTTAATTAAATTAATTCGTAATAATAGTTAAACCCTTGTTAAATGTTAGTCCTATCATATTTACGCTTCTCCCTATATATCTTCTACTCGTTCTCTAATATGATCTCATGTAGAACCTCAGGATTCATGTATGTAACCATATCCTGATGATTTTTATGTTTTATAAACTATATGGATTATGTTTTATTTTGGTTGGATAACTTTTAGGTTGTTCAGTTTGAATTTATATAGTTGAATAGTTAGTGATTTTTTTTGAGTATCATTCTACACCATCAATAAACTATTCATGATGATAAAAGAGAAAGTGGAATGGCACACTGAAATTGCATGGTTTGACCAACTGTGCGGATTCCTAGTAGAAATACCACTCTTTAAAAAATTGATTTTTTAGGTATTGCCTTTAGTACGGATGTCACGTGGTTTAGATTTTATACAAGGAAACCATTAGAGGATCATCCTTGAGGTAGTGTCTAATAGGTGGTTATTAGAGGGATTTCCAAACCTTGAATGATAATAAACTAGATCTTAAAAAAGTGTATCTAGGTAGGTATAATGTTTTAATGCGTTGATTTTCCCTAAAATAGACTTAAAATGGATTTTTACTCTTATATATCAGTGATGGTTCTTCCATAAATTCATAGGCGATTTAATGGATTTTCATGTTGATTTAAAGTTGGATTCTCTTGGTAAGGGTTTATTCTTGATTGGTCTTGATATTTTTCTTTGATACACTTATTAATTTCTCTCATTTTCATAAATCTATGCTCATTGTGGTTTGTTATATGATTCTTTATGCCAAATATTATTATATTTAGATTTTTTGTGATAGTATAAGAGATATAAGGAAAGATCCGGAATTTATCATCTATATTGTATGATTTTTTTTCAAATTTATCATTTATACTAAAATCACTATGTATGAAACTTCTCTCTCAAATTCATATTCTAGAACATATTGAAATAGTTTCAAATTTTTATATTTTCATGTTTTTTAAAGATTTATTTTCTTAATGAACCATGATATTAATCTTTTAGTGTCAATTTATGGTTCTTTTTTAAATTTTGGAATCGTAGTATTTGGTCGTGCAATGTACCTATGTTTGATGGATTTGAAATGATCATTTTAACTTATATATTTGATAGGTTTTTTAAAATTATTTTTGTAAAATGGTTTCCAATAAAAATGGTTCTTTTAATGAATTTTTTTCGGTATGATTGTATTAACATGTTTTTTGGCAGACATGGTGGTGTATTTTGATATTGAATTATGAGGATTTGAAAAAATATTATCTTATGCTCGATGCTAATGGTGCAATGGGGCATGTGATATAATTACCTATTGACGACTTGGTAGACTGACATGAAAATGCTCATGAGTATGGAAATTCTATTACAAAGCATGCATGGATTATATTGTGGATATGTGGAGTAGATTGATTAGGAAAAATGGGGATTTGAAATGATTTAAATTATTTTTTTGTATCATTCCTTGGAAATTATTTTTGTTCAAGAAAACAATTTTACTTTGGAACTCATTCATATTTAGTCATAAAATATTTTAAAAATTGTTTTTTATAATGTATTTTATGTAAATGATTCTATCTTTTCTATCGTAGTGGAGTGAGTAAGGAAGTCATTAGAGAAAACCTGCTGTGTTTCAGTACTCACCCATATATTCGTACTTTCCTCCTTTATATATGTCATCTAATATGACATGGGAAAAGGTAAATTATCATATATATTTAACACTACATAATAATACTTGTTCTGTTTTGTGAAGTTGTAGCTTGGAGCATGTAGATCATTGGAGTCTTGTGATTCTCTTTGAGCTTTAGCGGTTTGTCATCCATTTTTAACTTTGATATTATTTTATAATCTATTGTGTTACTATTTGGATATTAGATATAAATGATATGTTTGAGTTATATTTCAATTTATCATGAACAATGTAGTGTTTTATTTGGATATTTTTTTATTTTTTAATTAGTTTGAAAAGGGAAAATCATCACCCACATATATTGAATCCCTTCATCATTTATTTCAATAATATGGGGTATTTGGAATGTCTATTAAGGAAAAGTAGAATTATTATGAATTTTCAACACATTGAAAAGGGGTGACACTTTATAAGTGGTCCAAAATTTTTAATTATGAATTTCTTTTTAGAATAAATGTTTTTTGAATTTATATTGGTTTTCAGTCATTGATTCTAATTAATACTCATTTATTCCTTGATTAGCGATAATAGAAATGAGTATGTTTTTTAAGACAGTTAATATAGAGACTAAAAATACACAATAAACCTTTTTATACTGAACTTCATGTTAGTAATAATTATGTACATAGTTGTTTTTGAGGCACTTTTCGGAATTTGAAATATCATTTTCCTTTGTTTAGATAATGACACAAGCAAGCAATGAATCGTAGAGTAATGTGTTCCAAATAGAAGATAATATTTCACTTTCAGTATTGATATATGATTCATTACAATATTTTGGTATTTGAAAAATGATGATATTGATATCAAATGAATTATTTTAGGAAAAATAGAATTATTATGGTATTTTTATATTGGTTTGATTATTTGAAGAATGTTGAAATTTTAAAAAATGGTTCAATGTGGAAAAAATAAGGATTTTGGAAAGAATTTTGGTGATAGTTTATGAGGTTGAATTTGAAATGTTAAGCCCTCGTTTTCTAGAGGGTGATTCTTATAGATTTTGTTTTATGAATTCAAAATGACAACTGATAGGACAGGTAAAAACCAACTGTAAAAAGTTTTGGAGAACATTGACTCAAAAGAGAAATAGTTGAACCAATAAATGGTTTATGGTATTTTCCATGATTTTGAATATATAGACATGGGGAACGTGATGTATAATCCAAGAAAAATTGAATCACTCCTTCAAATTCTTGAAGAAGAATCCACCCATTTCTCAGGATGATTCTGAACCAGAAAGAGAATGTGAATTATTGAATATGATGATTCTTGTATTCAATTTCATAAGTATACCAGTGGATATTAATGTCAAGATAGAAATTTAAATTCTAGATGATCTTTTAAGACATTTGTGAAAAGTAGTGGTTTATAAATAGTGGATCAAGAAATTGTTTAGAATTATTTGGAGAAATTGTTCAATTTTTTTTATTATCTACACATGTTCAAGTTATAAAGAATGTAAAACCAAATTTCATTTAGGAATGAATATATATTTTTCATAGAATATATACAAAAAATAACAAATTTAGTTCATTTTTTCTCTATGGTTGTGGCTAGTGCATCTTCTAAGGCACACACCATTGAATTAGGGATATAGTAGGATATTTTCTCGTTTATTATTTTTCTCTATATTATTGATTATAAAAAGATAGAAAATAGAGAAATAATGGTTTAATGAGACATATCATGATATAGAAGTGGAGGATGTATGTTGATACCCCTATAAAATGTTGGGAAATATAATTCTATTAGAAACCATAAGTGGAAATCCTACTTCTAAGGTCAGAGAGTGAATCAGAATTATATTTCTAGATCGGTGAATATTCCACCGAGACACAACAAAATTGGATTTATCCAATGTTGTTTCTTCAAGAACATGATGTTATATTGTAAAACACCATTAAGAGCATTTCATTATTGAAATAATATGGGGAATCTTCAGCACTATTGTCATAGTGATCTAATGTCAGGATCCCAAGACACATATTTGTTATCATAGACATCATATGCTTCAATTGGGTGAGGAAAAATGAATCAATTTTGTCACTAGAAGAGAGCTATACATTGTGATTTTTGGAATAACATGACTCCTAATTAAGGGAACTAAAAGTAAGGTAATAAACAGAAATTTCTAGAGATGAAGCAATAATATGAAGTTGAGTTGGTGATTGTGGATGATCAGGATGGACCATCTATGGTGCGAGGTAAAATTATATAAATTTTTACCCTTATGAAAGTGTTGATTGATACTGGTTCATCACATTCATTTTTGGATTCTTTTGTTTTTGATTTACTAATAAGTAAAATATAAGATGGTTCCATTCATGATAATACTTTAGACTCTTCTTGGCCATGGAGAATGTTGAGCCTTTCTCTGTATATATTACCCTATAACTATTGTGGGTGCAGAATAAAATGGGATTTTTCTATATTGGAGTTGGGTATCTATGTTATAATCATGGTTATGAACTTTTTTGAAAAATTTAATGTATCACATTGAATGTTATATCAAAATGGTTAGTTTTGAGATGAAGGGCGGTGTCAGGAATCTATTTAGATGATAAATGTGTGTAATGGATGGTCCCACATGCTATTTGGCACAAACAATTTTCAATGATCATGTATATGTTGGTGGTCTATAATTTTGAATCATTGATAGATATAAAGAATAAATTTTTTCTAGTAGTGGTGGACTAGTTTCATTATGTGTTACCTAAAATTGTTGAAGGGACACCACCTATATGGAATGTAGATTTTTTGATTGATCTAATCCCATGGACCAATTTTATTTCTTTTCAATATTATAAGAGGACTATAACATTATTAAATAATATGAAATTTAGTTTTAATAGAATGAAAGAAAGAGTTTTATTAGTCCTAGAATGTCTCAGTGGGTAGCATCATTCATATTCATGAAGAAAGCATAAAAAACTCTTTAGATCAATCTAGATTATTTTAAACATTACAATATTTTGATAAAGAATAGGTATCCACATACATGCTTTTCATATTTTCTCAATCAATTGAGGGGATCTCAATAGTTCTTGGAGATTTTAATGAGATCATGATACCACCAATGTGAATTCAGATGGATTATATTTAGAAGACATCATTTAGAAGAATATATGGAAATTATTATTATATGCTAATGCAATTTGGTCTTATGAATAAGTGAGACGAATTTATGGAATTAATGAATGAGATATTTTAGTAATATCTAGATTCATTTTTTTGTGGTGTTTGTGGATTACATATTGGTGTATTGAAGTACAATGGATGATCAAGAGAAATATACGGAGACAATGTTGGAAATCATTATAAACCATTATTTGTATTCCAAATTATGAAAAAATTGATACAAGAGGTACACTTTCATTGAATTGTAATTAATGAAAGGTGTTTTTTAGTTGATACAGAGATGATAGAAGCTGTTATGTCTTGGAAACCACTAAGGAATGAATTTGAGATATGATGTTTTTTTATCTATATGGTTATTACTGACTCTTTATTTAGTAAATTTTCCACCATCATTATCCTATTATATCAATTACAAAGAAGACTACTCCACTCCAATTAGATATGGAATTCCAAAAATCATTTCAAGGGTTAAAGGTTATATTTACATCAAAAACTATCTTGATTTTTTCAAAATCAATAAAAGGGTATGTGGTGTATTATGATTCTCTATGATTTGGTTTTGGATGTGTTATTGTTTATATAGGCCATGTTGTTTCTTATTAATCATGTAAGGAAAGAGTTGATGAGAAGAATTACTAAACAAAATAGTTGGAGTTAGCTGCATTCATCTATACATAGATGACGTGGAACCACTACCACAATCATAACATATTAACTATGTTTAAAATTTATTGAAGCATAAAAAATATTTTCCCACAATAGCATTTGAATTTGTGGTAATTTATGTGGATGGAGTATCTCTAAATGAATTACATTGACATGATGTAAACATTTGGAAAATTAAACCTTGTGGTCAATCCATTAAGATGAATGTATTATGCCCATTTTAAATAAAAGAATCCAATGAGTTGCAGTTAATGTCAGTTTTAGCCGAAATGCTTGTGATATGTGATAACCATGATTCTGTTGTAGTTTTCATTCCAATTTAACATGATCCAAATTTTTTGAAGATGTTAAAAGGGGCGTAAACATTCTAATATATAATTCTTGTCTATGGCGTCAAAACACATCAGTAGGTGACCATTGATGGATGGTTGTTGGATTGGAATTCTGTGTTCTAGTTTAAAAATCAAATGGTTGTACATATATATTTTTAGGAATAGTTTATTTTTTATTACCACTATTCAAGATGGGTTTTTTATTCTAGAATTAAAAAAAATTATAAGACCATTAAATATCCATTTGGTGAGTTGACATAAAAAATTAAGGTGGATGATCATGTTTTATAAAGCATATCTTGTTAAAAATTTAACGCATAACATCAATGAATGACTGGAATATTAAATTATTTTCTTATTAATATGTGGAAAATGGGATCAAATAGCTATTGATATTTTTACTAGTCTCCCAATACTGATTCATAAGGATGATGATATATGGGTTATAGAGGATCGACTTACCATGTCTGCTAATTTCATCCCTACTTTTGAAAAACCTGGAGTGGAGGATCTTTCAAAAATATATATCAAATATGTTGTAAAGATACATGATATTCAATTTTCAATAGTTCTATACCGATATTAGAGGTTTAAACATGATTTATAGAAATCTTTAAAGAAATAACTTGGGAATTGGTTGGTTATAAGTAAGTAATATCACATTCAAGTAGATGGGAAATCCAAATGGATGATAAAAATGTTAGATGATATATTCTGAGCTTGTTTAATCTTGTTTGGTGGATCATTAGGGGACCACATACCCATGGTGGATTTATCATATAAAAACAACTATTAGGACTTGATATATATATATATGGTTCATTCCAATGAAATTTATGGGTTTTATTTTTCATTATTCGCTATGTTGGGTTGAAATAGGTTAGACATCACTATTTGGACTGAGCCTTGTCCATGAAATAATGAAAAATACATAGTTGATTAAGAAATTGATGGAGACACCACATATTTATCATAAATCATAAGTATATCATCATCGATGGGGGTTTTCATTCACGGTGAGTGATCATGTGTTTTGGAGGATTTCAACAAGGCTTGGAAATCATCATTTTGTGAAGCAAGAAAAGTAATCCCATATATATTAGCCCTAATGAGATGAATAAATTGGTTTTAGAGGTGTAATATCAGTTGGAATTCCCACAATGATTCAATGAGGTGCATAGAGAGTTTCTTTTATCTCAGTTGACCAATTATCACCCTGATCCTGACGATGTGATCAGATGGAATCATGGTCACATAGTGTCGGGTTTTTCATTTGTACATATCTTGGTGCAGATTGTTTCTTGGAAATAGAATGTCTTGCATGTAAAATAAATTGGTTTAGTAAGGGTTTTGGTGTGACACATTAAGATTTAAGATGATCCCTAGGAAATCGAGAAGGATAAGTAAGAGGGGTGGCAAAATAACTTTTAGGGAAATAATGGTTTTCAATTTTATTAGGATAGAAATAAATATGATGGTAATAATTTGACACCAAAATTTTCACTTTAATTACCCATTACTGATGTTTTTATGTTTAATAATTATATGGGTGAATTTTGGGAGAGTTTGGAAACCCTTGCAACCCCTTCTGAAAATTGTTCACATGGAGATTGAAAAAAAAGAATGTTCATTGGTGGTGAACAATTTCTCCAAAATACAGAGATGTCTATTAGATACCATGCTCTCTAAAAAATTTCCTTGTTTAGTTTCATTCAGTGGCATAGGCGCGATTGGTGCATGGCTTGGAGACCTTGTGAGTTAGCCATGTGAGTTTCATCCTTAATATAGTGGTTGGCAGACAGTTAGCACACATTCTATTTCTAACTGTGTGACTTAACCGATCTTGGTAAGAAACAAGATCCTAAAAAGTTGATCTTGGTTGATTTAAAATTTTAATAACTCATTTTCTACCAAATAGTCATAACTCTGTATTTTTCTCTTGAAATGGTCTAGGAAGGTTCTCTATGCAGTCTGAAGGTGATCTTAAGGCATCCCTTTGTGATATGAATCCATATTCGTAGAGTAAGGGATCATTCTAGATTTTTTATTTTACATTACTTATATAAAATCCTCCTTTCTATCATTATATTAGATCTATGTCGATTGTTGGTTTATCTATGGGTATGGAGACCAAATATGATTTTAAATGGATTTTTTTTATAGGATAATAGATTTATGGTTTGTACATGGAGTTTTCAGCCTAGTTTTGTAACATTTTTCATATCATTTAGAATTTTCATATGAAAGAACTTGTGGTAGGTTTCATTACTCTATACCCCTCATTATAGAACTGATTTACATAGTTTCAAATTGGA
Source organism: Viscum album (assembly GCA_963277665.1). Taxonomy (NCBI): domain Eukaryota; kingdom Viridiplantae; phylum Streptophyta; class Magnoliopsida; order Santalales; family Viscaceae; genus Viscum; species Viscum album. Next base: position 1,401,112,725 of record OY728164.1, on the reverse strand, counting down.
TTAATTGAATGATATTGATTGTGGAATTATGGGGAAGATAATTATATAAATACCCTTTATTATTGATTTATGGGTTTTAGAAAAATTATTGAATAGTAGTATGTGGTTGTACAATGTACCATTTATTAGTAATTTTAAAATGTTTATTTTAAAGTATCAATTTTCTAGAATATGGAGATGGTTTGTTTAAAAATAGTTTTCAATAAGAAATTTGTTTATTGAAAGGCGTTTGGAATGATTGTATTAACATTGTTTTTGGGAATACGTTGTAGTGTGTGTTCATATTGAATTATGAGGCTTTAATTAAATATGATCTTGTACTTGGTTCCAAAGGTGTAATGGAACATGGTATATTATTACATTTTAAATACTATGTAGATTGAGAATAAATCATTCATGAGTATGGAACTATCATAACGATGCATGAAAGATTTAATTTTTTGGATGTGTGGAGTGGATTGGTTATTCCCAAAAGGGAATGTAAAATTATTTAAACAACTATATGGTTCCATTCTGGATAAAATGGTGTTGTTTGGGAAAATTATACTAAATTGGAACATTTTAACATTTAGTTATCACCTCCTATAGAAATTTTTTATATAAATCATTTTATATAAATGTTTATAACATTTCTATCCTCTTGAAATGAGTTGGGATGTTATTGTGGGAAACCTATTGAATTTTAGTACTCACCCCTGCATTGGAACTTTGGTGACTTTTTAGATCTCATCTACCAAGACATTGAAAAATGAAATGTATCAGACATCATTAACACTATTTCATGATACTGGGGTTTTTTGGTGGAGTGAGATCTTGGAGAATGTGGATATTTGTATAATTGTGGTTGTATTTGAGTTTTAGTATCTTTTCATCCATTGTTTACATTGATGTTAGTTTTTCATCCACTATGTAACTATTTAGTTAGTTTATATAATTTAAATGATTGATTTATTGTATCGACCCAGACTTTTTAAATAGTATATTAACTTATTCATAATGATTTAATAGAGATTTAATGGTTAATGCAGAAAGTGGAGTTGATGGATTCATCCATTAGACTCAAAACTTATGAGGCCCACTTATCAGAGCTTGGGAAGGAGGTGGCATCTTTGGGCTTTACTTTGGACCAAGCCCATGACGAACTCTAGCATGTCAATCTTGAACGGAAATGCTTAGGAGAGAAGTTCATGTTAGTATAGATTACTATTAGGGATATGTTATTTGAGCCTCCCTCAGATTCTCTCACCATAGCACTCCTTACACTTAGGTAATATGTCGGTGTTATAAAAGGCTATGTGACGAGATCCCAGCTTCTTTGTGTAATCCTTTGGGTTGAATGAATTGATATTTATTCCATTAGTGATGTTGGTGAAATTTCAAATGTACGGATAATTTTAGGATGTATTTTATTGATGAATTGTGAAAAAAGAATATTTTAAATTATTTTTGTAAACCCTAAATAATTAATGATGTGTAATGATTTTCAAAAAATGGTCATCTACAAAAGTGTTCAGTAAGGAAGTTGGAGGCTAATAAGATCAACATAATTTTTGATGAATAGTAAATTATAAACAGTGATTTTACGCTTAGGATTAGTAATGGGACCAAATAGATTAGTAATTTCACTGAAAGAAAGCTAAAATATAATATAGACACCTAGATTAAGTAATGTGATTCAATAAAATCAGTAAACAACGGTTTCATAAATTATTATTCAAGTATTAGTTTTTCGGGTTGAATTGTTTTTTTTAATTAAAAATTAAATTAAAAATACTTAGAAAAGTTTTTTTATAAAATGGACTTTATTTTTTAACCTAGAGCACCGATATTATGTTGTGGTAATTTTTGGGGTTTTTTTTCTGAAAAAATGAATTTTCAGGGAATAGTGTTTTTATTTAAAAATTTAAAAAAAATATTAAATTATTTTTATAAAATGGAGTTCATATTTTTAATCATAGTTTCTATATTTGGTTAAGTTGATATTTTGGGATTTTTCTGTTAAAGATGAATATTCAGTGAATAGTAAAAAAAAGCAGTTTTAGGGTTTCGGTATGTTTAATGACATCATCGATGTTTCATGGTGATGTAATGAGATATTTTAAGGGTTGGACGACCAAATTTGATGAATTATTGTATTAGGGGACCCATGTGGCCTAACTTCATGGGAAATATCTTGGAGAGCACATGGTTTTGAGAAAACCACTTGTGAGGTGTCCATTGGTCATTAATGCTTTGTCCCCTCACATTCCCTATAAATACCAAGCCATTCTATAGTCCTTTGGACTCCAAAACCATTATCGGAGATTTTCCGGTCTCCTTACCTCTCATGGAGTCCTCCCAAGGTGCCATCAAGCCCCTCAAGGTACCAAACTTTGAGTTTTAAGAGTTACGTTTAAGGTAAGGGATCTGACCTCTCTCTTTCTTTTCAAGTAATCTCTTTTTTGTCATTCCATTTATTCTCCATGTTATTATGTTGGAGGATATTATTTTATATTAATATTTATTCCCTTTTCATGTTAATATGATGAGAGATCCCCTCTTACTCTCATCATGTTGTTTTATGAATGTTTAAGTGGCACTGTTAGGCTGCTGAATTTTTAAGGGATTCTTTCACCCTCCTCATTTTCAAGTTATATTTTCATGTCAAGTCTTTCAAGTTAATTTTTATTATGTTGGGGTATGATATATATATCTATAATACTGATCTTTTATAATCATATTATGAGAGACCCTATTTTATCTTTTCAATTCATTTTTATTGAAGTTTAAGTGACGCCGTTAGGAAGCCAAATTTTTATAAGAGAAATCTTATTTTTGTCTTACTTCCATGTTTTTAATTTCAAATGGTATGTCCTTAAAATTTCATTACCATGATTTATACCCTTTATATTCTGTGCCTATACTATTTTTATAGATCATTTATCAGTGGGTGACCCATGCACCTTCTCTTTTTAATGTTTTCAAAAACCCTGTAACGTAGCCGTTATGCTGCAGAATTTTCGTCTCAAAATTCCTCTCTCTTTTTCTCAAAATTATTTTATGTTATTAAGTGAATACTCAAAGATCTTATTTCTAAAACAGTATTCACATATATATCAAAATTTTCTATATTAAATTCTGGGATTTATATACATGAAACCCACTTTCCCTTTTCGTAGGTTTAAAGTGACATTAAGATCATTCTTTTAAAGCAGTTTTAAAACATTATGATGAAATGAAACCCATTTATTTTATGATATATGGGTTGTTTATGAAATGATTGATGATGATATATGTGTCTTAGAGGATAATAAAGACATGTCAAGGGTGCTCCCAAATAGCGCTCCAATGCATTGGGTAAATACATAATCTCTAAAGATGACTTTTTAGACTGATACCTTGGTGAATAACCTTGGTAATTTTTAATGACACCTTGGGGATGGACCTTGGTGAAACGAAATTATTGTCAATATTAAATGTTGAAGCCACAAATTCATGTTATGGAAAATGTAATTTTTATTATGATATATCTCATGATTTCTTTCTCATGCTTTAAAGTTATTTTCATGGCCTTATTGAAGTTTCTCAAGTTCACTTGTAAAATGTTCCTCTTGTTTCCCTTACTGGGCCTTCTGCTCACCCTTTCTTTTGAGGTATGTCCCTACGTTATGAGATTCAGAAATGAACCTAATATTAACTTAAGGAGAATCCTTTCATGTGTTTAAGAAGAATGTTTTTTGTTATTTTCATGTATTATGTTCCTGGTTTCCAAGATAATAAATCTTAAAGATCTTCAGTTTTGTGTAATGTAATGAAAGTTTATGTAATAATAAGACAGGATGCTATAGTTGGTATCAAAGGATGGTTTAGTTATTTGTTGAAATTAGGATATAAAAACTTTAGGAAGAACCCTATAGAAAAGTTTCAATATAGGAAAACTTCCTGTTATATTGCTATGTATTTAGTAAGTAGTTTATCAAAAAAATACATCCATGTCTGGATACGAGCAGGTAGAGGCGGCTCTGGCACAGATGTACATAGGGTTAAAACCTGAAAACACCACTTTGTGCTAGACTCGAACGGGAACAGGTGAACGATAACGGGCCTTGATGTAATCTTGGTTATGACACTCCCAGGGGATATGTTTGGTTAATCACAAGCTTTTTATGAATCATTATGAAAGAATTATAGAGAAATGTTATTGTCTAAGATTGAAGTCTTAGATAAAAGATTCATAAATGAAGTAAGTGTCTCCCTAAGGTATTATTATTTTAGAAAATGGACGGAAATAGGAGGAACCGTGCTTATGGTGACCGCAATGCACCGTGTGCTGACGACCCTCCGATGGAAGCTGGAATGGAAACATTCATGCGAATGATGAACAAACTGACTAAAGTTATGAGTAATAACTTGAATAAAGCTGAGAGGCCGACCTCACCACGAAGGTAAAAACTTTCTGTTGAGTCCTTCATGCGTCAACGACCACCAACATTCAGTGGATCTACTAACCCATTGGTTGTGGAACAATGGATAAGCTCTATTGAAAAGTTATTTTCTGTACTCCTTTGTTCGGAACAAGAAAAAGTCACCCTTGCGGTTTACCGCCTAGAAGGAGAAGCAGATCAGTGGTGGCCACTAGTCAAAAACACGAATCCTAGAGGAGAGATGGAAGCAATGTAGTGGGAAGAGTTTCGGGGAATATTCTTTAATAAGTATTTCCGTCGTTCCACGAGAACGAGAATAGAGAATGAGTTTCTCGAGATGAAGTAGAAGGAGAAAGAATCTGTCGGAAGCTATGAGATGAACTTCACCCGACTATCACGATAAACCTCTAGCTTTGTCATTGATCAAAGTGGGAAGGTTGATAGATTTTTCGTTGGACTAAGACCTCATCTGTGGATGAATTTAGCCAACCGAGAATATGTTAGCTATGAGGAGATAGTGCGGAGTGCAATGAAAGTCGATCTAGAGTTTGGTGAGAAACAATGGACTCATAAATCAAATGAAAATAAGAGATTGTTGGAGCCGTGTTTAGGGATGACTTTTTATCAGGGAAGAGCTAGAAATAAAATGAAACTTACCACTTGCAATAAATGTGGGAAGAAGCATCCAGGGAGGTGCTTCATCGGAAGTGGCAAGTGCTACAAGTGTGGAAGAGGAGGCCATATTGCTCGGAATTTTCGTAGTGAGGTGAATCCTCAACTCCCCAACACTAACAACATAGGAAAGTTGGTTCTGGCGTTACCAGAAGTCCATTGATTCAAGTGCAGACAGCTTGGGCACTATGCTTATCTCTGTCCAAATCCAAGGGCAGTGGAGGGGAATCACCATCAACCTCAGCAAAGTCTAGGGGAGCAAGGTCATGCTTTTTCTATAACTACATATGAAGTTGAAGCTCTGAATGATGTGGTAGAAGGTAATCTTGTTGTCCTCTCAAAACTAACAACTACTTTGTTTGATTTTGGTTCTACGCATTCCTTTATTTCCTCCAAGATTGCAAAGAATACAGAATCAATCCCTAAACTACTTGAGGTAGAGTTGTCAGTCAGGACTCCAAGTTGGATTATACATGCATCAAAAATGTTTAGAGACTCTAGTTTTTTCTTTAGTGAGAACAATCTTTTCTCAAATCTAGTAGTCATTCCCATGTTGGAATTCGATGTTATACTAGGGATGGACTGGCTCTCAAAGTATAATGCTATGATCAAATGCTGAAGTAAGGAAATCTCAGTAGTCTTGAATAAAAGACCTACAGTTATCTTCCAAGGAGAGATATCCTGAACTGATCCCTATATAGAAGAACCTCTTATTGCTTTCTTTATGGAGTTAATCAGTTATGATGAAGAAGGAAACAGGAGCATACAAATATAAGATGTTTCGATTGTTCAAGAATACATGGATGTATTTCCTGAGGAGTTACCCAGACCTCCCCCAGAAAGAGAGGTAGATTTCTCCATTGAACTCGTACCTCGGTCTCAACGGATATCAAAGAACCCGTATAGAATGGAAAATGTGGAGCTAGAAGAGTTAAAGAAACAACTCCAAGACTTGTTGGAGAAGGGGTTTATCCAACCGAGTGTGTCTCCTTGGGGAGCACAAGTTCACTTTATGAAGAGGAGGGATGGATCAATGCGTCTATGAATTGATTATAAAGAACTTAACGGGATCACAGTGAAGAATAGATACCCTCTTCCAAGAATGGATGATTTATTTGACCATCTTCGTGGGGAACAATTATTCTACAAGATTGACCTTCGATCTGGTTATCATCAACTGAGGGTGAAGAAGGTAGATATTCCAAAGACTTCCTTCCGACCAAGATATGGGCATTCTGAGTTAACTGTTACGCCATTCAGCTTGACTAATACTCCTGATATTTTCATGGATTTGACTAATAGAGTCTTTAAAGTCTACCATGATAACATTTTGGTAGTTTTTATTGATGATATTTTGATATATTCAAAAAGTCATGAAGAGCATCACGATCATATGAGGGTTATTTTGAAAACTCTACAGAAGGAGAGGCTCTTTAGAAAATTCAGCAAGTGTGAGTTTTGGTTACAACAGGTGGCTTTCTTGGGGCACATCGTAACCAATGAAGGAATCTCGGTTTTCCCTGCAAAAACAATGGTTGTGGAGGAGTGGTCTCAACCCACAACAGTAACTGAGATTCGTATTTTCCTTGGGTTAGCGGGATATTATATGAGGTTTGTGAAACTCTTTTCACAGCATTCTAATCCGCTAACCAAGTTGACTCAAAAATGGGTTAAGTTCATCTGGACAAAGGAACGCAAGGAATGTTTCCACGAGCTGAAGAAGAGATGGTTACTTCACCTGTGTTAACACTACCCTCTATCGGAGAAGGATTCGTTATCTTTAGTGATGCATATCTGAAAGGACTTGGGTGCGTCCTCATGAAAAATGACAAGGTAATTGCTTATGCATCTTGACAGTTGAAGATTCATGAGCAGAATTATCCTATGCATGATCTAGAGATAACGGCTGTTGTTTTTGCTCTAAAGATATGGAGGCACTATCGTTATGGGTAGAAATGTGATATATACACTGACCACCAATGTTTAAAGTATATTTTCACACAGAAAGAATTGAACATGAGTCAAAGGAGATGGTTTGAGCTTATTAAAGACTATGGTTGTTCAATTCATTGTCACCCTGGAAGAGCAAGCAAAGTTGTGGATGCGTTAAGCAGGATAGACCCTGTTGTTCTGGGAACAATGAGGATCCTAGGAGATCCCTTGATTAAAGATCTAGTAAAACTGGACATGGAAATTATAAGGAAAGGGACATCATCAACCCTATCCCAAATGATTTCTCAACCTTCATTACTAGAGAAGATCATGAAGTCTCAAAAAGAAGATCCTTTGCTTCAGGAGAATTTGGAGGCTGTAAAAGATGGGAAGTTCCCTAATTTTAATATTGATCAAGAAGGTGTATTGAATTTCATACAAGACTATGTGTTCCATCTATTACGGAGATAAAGAATGAACTTATGGATGAAGCTCATATCTCTACTTTCTCTATACATCCAGGAAGCACTAAAATGTATAGAGACCATTGTGGTCATTATTGGTGGGATAACATGAAGAGGGAGATTGCTGATTACACTACAAGGTTCCTGGTGTGTCAGTAAGTAATCGCAGAACGACATCTTCCTAATGGGGTATTACAACTTCTACATATACCTGTATTTAAGTGGGATAATATCACTATGGACTTTGTAACTGGTCTCCCGAAAACATCCAAAGGAAACAATGCGATATGGGTTATTTTGGACCCTCTCACCAAGACCGTCCTTTTCATCTTTATTCGGGAAGATTTCTCTCTGTCTCAACATTGCAAGATATATGTAAAGGAAGTGGTGAGGCTGCATGGGGTACCACTATCCATCATGTCTGATCATGATCCAAGTTTCACATCAAAATTCTGGAGAAGTTTTTAACATGCTCTGAATACTGAATTAAATTTTAGTACGGCCTATCATCCTCAATCTTATGGCCAATCTAAAAGGACTATTCAGACAATCGAAGACATCTGAGATTATGCCCAATGGAATTTAAAGGTGGATGGGATCAACACCTCCCATTAGCTGAGTTCTTCTATAACAAAATCTTCCATTCAAGTATTCAGATGGCACCCTATGAATATATGTATGGAAAGCGATGTAGAACTCCTACTTTTTGGAATGAAACCGGTGAGAGAATGCTTCTTGGGCCTGATCTTGTGCAAAAGATGATAGAATAGGTTTTTGCCATCCAACAACACATAAAGGCTGCTCAGAGTCGGCAGAAGATCTATGCCGACAATCGTCGAAGGGACTTGGAGTTTGGTGTTGGTGACAAAGTCTTCCTTCGAATTTCTCCATGGAAGAGAGTCATGCGGTTTGGGAAGAAAGGGAAGCTCAACCCTAGGTACATTGTCCCCTATGAAATCCTTGATCGCATAGGAGCATTGTCCTATCATCTAGCACTTCCACCGAACCTAGCTCATGTTCACAATGTCTTCCATGTGTCTCTCTTGAGGAATTACATACCCGACCCTTCGCATGTACTGAACCCAGAGGTGGTACAATTGGAACATGACCTCTCTTATGAGGAGCATCCAGTGGAGATCTTAGACCGTAGAGACAATGTTATATGAAACAAGACTACCCATGTTGTGAAAGAGTTGAGGAGGAATCATAAATATGAAGAAGCGACTTGGGAGCCTATGGAAACAATGAAGCAAAGTACCCTCAACTTTTCGACTAGGCCTCAAGTATAAATTTTGGAGACGAAATTTCTTAAGGGGGCATGATTTTAATGACCCAAACTTTTTAAATAGTATAGTAACATACTCTTAACGATTTAACAGAGATGTTAATGGTTAATGCAGAAAGAGGAGTCGATGGATTCATCTAGTAGACTCGAACCTTATGAGGCCCACTTATCAGATCTTGGGAAAGTGGTGGAATCTTTGGGCTTCTATTTGGACCAAGCCCAGGCCGAACTCCAACATGTCAATCTTGAACAGAAACGCATACGGGAGAAGTTCAAGTTAGTAGAGATTACAACTAGGGAATTGTTATATGAGCCTCCCTCAGATTCCCTCACCATAGAACACCATACACTTAGGTCATATGCCGATGTTATAAAGGGCTATGTGATGAGACGCTAGCTTCTTTGTGTAATCCATTGGGATGAATGAAATGAGATTTCTTTTTCTAGTGATGTTTGTGAAATTTAAAATGTCCAGATAATTTTAGGATGTATTTTATTGATGAATTAAAAAAAAATATTTTAAAATATTTATGTAAACCCGAAATAATTAATGACGTGTAATGATTTTCAAAAAATAGTTTTATGCAAAAGTGTTCAGTAAGGAATTTGGAGTCTAATAAGATCAACTTAATTTTTGAAGAATAGTAAATTATGAATAGTGATTTTACGCTTAGGATTAGTATTGTGACCAAATGTATTAGTAATTTCACTCAAAGAATGTTTTTTTTATAATTTAGACACATAGATTAATTAATGTGATTCAATAAAATGGGTAAATAACGGTTTCAAAAATTATTAGTCAAGTATTAGTTTTTTGTGGTGAATAGTGTTTTTAATTTAAAATTAAATTAAAAATATTTAGAAAAGTATTTTTATAAAATGGACTTTATTTTTGTACTCAGAGCATCGATATTATGTTTTGGTAATTTTTGGGGTTTTTTTTCTGAAAAAATGAATTTTCGGTGAATAGTGATTTTATTTAAAAATTAAAAATATTTGAAAAATTATTTTTATAAAATGGAGTTAATATTATTAATCAGAGCCTCGATATATGGTTAACGTGAAATTTTGGGATTTTTCTGAGAAAGATGAATTTTCAGTGATTAGTAAAAAAACAGTTTTAGGGTTTCAGTATGTTGAATGACATCATAACTGTGTCATGGTGATGTCATGAGATATTTTAAGGGTTGGCCAACCAAATGTGTTGAATTATTGTATTTGGGTCCCCATGTGGCCTAACATCATGGGAGATACCATGGGAGAGCACATTGTTTTGAGAAAACCACTTGTGAGGTGTCCCTTGGCTATTAATGCCTTGTCCACTCACTTTCCCTATAAATACCAAGACATTCTCTCATCCTTTGGACTCAAAAATCATTCTCAACGAAGTTATGGTCTCCTTACCTCCCAAGGAGTCCTCCCAAGGTGCCCTCAAGCCTCTCAAGGTCCCAACCATTGAGTATTAAGAGTTACATTTAAGGTAAGGGATCTGACCTCTCCTTTTCTATTCAAGTAATCTATTTTATGTCATTCCTTTAAAGCTCCATGTTCTTATATTTGATGATGTTATTTTATATTCCTCTTACATCATTTTTCATGTTAATATGATGATACATCTCCTCTTACTCTCATCATTTTGTTTTATGAATGTTTAAGTGGCGCCATTAGACTGGTGAATTTTTAAGGGATTCTTTCACCCTCCTCATTTTCAAGTTCTATTTTCATGTCATGTATTTCAAGTTCCTTTTTATTATGTTGGGGTATTATATATATATCTATCATACTGATATTTTATGATAATATGATGATATAATCTAATTGATCTTGACAATTCATTTTTATTAAAGTTTAAGTGACGCCGTTAGGCTGCCGAATTTTTATAAGAGAAATCTTATTATTGTCTTACTTCCATGTTTTTCATTTCAAATGTTATGTCCTTCAAATTTCAATACAATTATTAATATCCTTTATATTCTGTCCCTATACTATTTTTATAGATCATTTATGAGTGGGTTACTCATGCCCCCTCTCTTTTCAACGTTTTCTGAAACACTGTAACGTAGCCGTTATGCTGCAGAATTTTCTTCTCAAAATGCCTCTCTCTTTTTCTCAAAATTATTTTATGTTATTAAGTGAATACTCAAAGATCATATTTCTATAGGTGTATTCACATATATATCAAAATTTTCTATTTTAAAATATGGTATTTACATACATGAATCCCTCTTTCCCTTTTCGTGGGTTTAAAGTGACATAAAGATCATGTCTTTAAAGCAGTTTTAAAACATTATGATGAAATGAAACCAATTTCTTTAATGATATATGGGTTGTTTATGAAATGATTAATGATGATATATGTTTCTCACATGATAATAAATACATGTCAAGGGTACGCCCAGATAGAGATCCAATGCATTGGGTAAAGACTTAATCTCTATAGATGACTTTTTAGACTGATACCTTGGTGAATAACCTTGGTAATTTTTAATGACACCTTGGGGACGGACCTTGGAGGAATGAAATGATTGTCGATATTAAATGTTTCTGCCACATATTAAAGTTATGAAAAATGTTATTTTTATTATGATATATCTCATTATTTCTTTCTCTTGCCTTAATGTTCTTTTCATGGCCTTATTGAAGTATCTCAAGTTCACTTGAAAAATGTTCCTCTTGTTTCCCTTACTGGACCTTCTGCTCACCCATTCATTTGATGTATGGCCCCAGGTTAAGAGATGCAGTAATTAACCTAGGATGAACTTAAGGATAATCCTTTCAAGTGTTTAAGAAGAATGTTCTTTGTTTTTTTCATGTATTATGTTCATGGTTTCTAAGATACTAAATCTTAAAGATCCTCAGTTTGGTGTAATGTAATGAAAGTTTATGTTATAAAAAGAATGGATGCTATATTTATCAGTTATTTTATAATGCATCATGTAGTGTTTTATTTGGTTATAGTTTAACGGTTGGTTGTATATTTTTAAAATGGAAAATCTCACCTTCTATATTAAATCGATTCAACATTTATTTTTAGCATTTTTCATCTTGGGGATGTAGATTAAGGTAGGTAGCATCATCTTACCTTTTGGAGACAATGATATGTGGTGGGATTTTATATCTCAAATAGAGAATTTATAACAACTTAGGGGGTTCAATTTTGAATTTTCTCTATGTATACTAGAATATTAAAATTTAGAAGGCTTTTTTCAAAGGATGGATGAGAGGGATGACTCTAGGAATATACACATGATTTAGACGTGAGACATCACCAATATGATCATTAAGAAACATATAAACATCTAGATCTTTTAATAAACCTACTACCTATTTTAATAAATATGAATATTGATTTCCTGTGTTTTATTATCTATCATTATATTGTTTTATTTTCTCATCATGTAATGATTATATTTTCTCTATGATTATAAGATCTAATATATCCTATAAATCATCTATGAATTGATAAAAAAAATTTCTTATATATTACATTACACTTATAGAAAAATATAAATTATATCTATAAATTTGATGATGATATTAAAAAAAATTACAAAAGTTTTTCCAAAAATAAACTGTTTCATATATTTACTGAATGTATTTTTATCATGTGTGATATTATTGTTCAAAGAAACCCTAAATTGTATTGTTATGGATTTCTATCATATCATTGATGGATATTGAATATTATTTCATAGACATACTTTAAGTGAATAATTTTAATTGAAATAAATTCATTGTGTATGATACAACCTTTTGGGGAGAAGTCTTACATCGGATGGTCCCTAGGATAACAACTTATGATTGTTATTTTTACTGCCCTGTATACCTTCTTCTTAAATGATAATGATCAGAAATATTCTACTCCCATGGAGATAATGATCACATACATTGAAATAAAATATAGATAGTTTTTTTTATGTGTAGTTTCTCCTTGAATCTAACTATATTTACATTGTTCTACCATATCTATTAAGTATTAACCAAACTCCAAAAACATGGTTCTCAAAATATTATTATTATGTTTCCATTGTTTATAACATTGGATGGCCTCACATAATTTATTTACATAGTTTCCAATTTAAAGTATTATATATTTATATTCATAACCACTTTTTCATTATGTCACTTAAATATATTTTTATTTTATTTTCTTAACATTTTTGGTTTGTAATAAAGCATTAAAATGAAAATTCTCATGTTATTTATTTTTATTGAATACTAAAATGATATTTTAGTAAATTTATTCAAAATTATCATGAGTGGTTCAAAATTTTATATTATTATTTTATAATACATTAGGAATGTTCCTTCTTGGGTATGTGTATACTTAGCCTGTAAAATATTGAGATGTTGTGGAATATTATTTTTCAAAAATAATTTAACCTTTTTGATATTACTCATTTAATGCAACATAGTGTATATCTTATGTTATGTGAAAGAACTATGTTTTGTATTTCATTACCCAAAACAACACGAAATTATTTAACTACATAAAACATATTTATTATCACTTGGTAAACACAATTTTTTTAGAATTTTCATTAAAACAATTTCGAGTTACTTTGATAACTCATGTTACACACAATACCGTGTTTTACCAAAATACAATATACTACTACTATTATCATTAAAATATTTGAATCATTTTCCTTACAATGGTAATTATGAATACTTTTTATCTTGTTATGAAAATATTATTTAAATATTTATATTTTATTTATTAATTAGCGAGCAATTAAATAGAAATGAAAAAAAAACATTTGAGAATATATGAAATATCATACATGAAAACAATATTTTAAACATAAATCATGTCTTTAATAAATAAATAAATAATATTTTTTATGAATTATTTTAATGAAAAATATATATTTTATATTCAATAAATAATTTAAAATTAATTTTTCTTTTATTTAGATAATAGATATGAATAAAACTAATTTAACATATAAATTGATATATTTCTCTAAATGGTAATTTTTCCCCATATGATGGTGGGTCTATTTTTAAAAAAATTATAAATTTATAAATTCTATTTTATAAAAATAATCATTTTTTAAATAGTAATTTCAAAATTATCTTATGGTGAATTTTTGTATTTTTTTAGATATTTTATTTTGTTTATAAATAGGGAAAAATATGATTTTAAATTGAAAACTACATTTCTTTGAAATTTATTTATATATATAAATTATATATTGAATTATTTATGAAATATATCTACATGATTTATACCTATATTAATCTAATTTTGGTCATTAGTATATATTTCTAATTGAAATTGAATATATAAACATTTCATACTTTTGAACATTTTCACTCTAAAAATCCTCTTTCTCATCCCATCTATAGGTATAATTTAAATTAATTTCTTCCATTATTGAGATTTTAATTTTGAAAAATGGATTCCATATTTGTAATAATTAAAATTTATAATTTCTAAAAATTTAAAATTTGTGTTTTACCATAAATATTAGTTAATATAATCAAAATCCTTTACAGTTATTAAGGTAAAAATGAGTTTACTCAGTGGTTAAGCTTTATCATAAGTGGCCTTATAACCTATAATATTTCCAAAAAATACATTTTATGGACATATTTAAACCATATATGTCTTTAAATAAATTTTATTAAAGAATCATTATATAAGGCCCCAGCCTTAAACATTACGTAATCATGAGTTACTTAAATAATACATGTTGAGGATCTTTTCAGGTTTAGAGTTTTAAAGAATTAGATCATAAATCTTGCATTACATTCCACATTTAAACAAAGTGGTTACATAAAAGATGGTACTCGTTTTTCTTATCAACAGAAACATATATAAAATAAACAGGGATTCTTTATTGACACATCCTTGAAACTATCATCACATCATGTACCTTTCCCTTGAGCTGTGAAAAACATTTCAAAAACATGGGATGAGCATAAAATGCACAGTAAGGGATATAAAAGTATGAAATGAAAACATTAGTGCCTGTATGAAATGATACTTTACTCATAAAACATAATCATTTTAACATACCTAATCAAATCATGAATAAATCATATAAATCATAAGACGTAAAGGTAACTTTAGGCATTCATAAAATTCTTATGTATGGAGTAACCCTCATTGTTACATTTGAAATACCAATCAAAGTATATTTCCTAAATTTATTTTGAGAAACCTCAACGTTTAACCCCTTCGTGCTACCCAATGCATTTGAGATCTATATCGGGCTCAACCTCCCTTAGTTTATCACGGAACCACCTGTCTTCATAACCATGACCAAGAACCATAATATAATCGTATCATATAAAACATGCATAAAGGAAACATAACATTTCTACTTTTCAATCATATTACATATATACAACACATTGATATAAAAACATTATGAAAACCATTTTCTATACCAAAATAAAAGAAAATTAAAACATGGTATTTATTTTTCCTTAAAAAAAACTATTTCTTGTAGAGGAAGTTGAAGCTCAAATATTGGTCACGACAACAGAGAAGTCGTTGTCGCCGCATACGTACAACAAAAAACATTCTCTTTTGTCATTTAGTAAACGCTTCATATAAAAAAATATTCATTTTCAATAAAATTAAAAATCAAAGGGGGTTTTTACACCATATAAATGAATGTTATGTATAAAACAAAATATACCACAATGAAAGGAGATTTAGACAAAGTCCCATTCCTCGTGTCTGACATGACTCGATCATTCTTTAACGACCAGAATAATAATCTTGAGTTAATTTCTAGTATCTTAAGAACATTTTTCATGTTAATTATTCCTTCAATATTACTTATTACTATGTTTTGACACTATGTAATTATTTATGTTTATAATGGTCGTTTTGTCGATCTTTGGTACTTGAGTCAAAAATAAACTCTTTGTAATTACAAGTTGTTCATGTGGTAAAATAACCATTATATCCAGAATTATATTCATGATGTAGAGATCATATAAATCATATATCCAGTATATACATGAATTTATAATGTTAAATAAAATTTAGTGATAAGAAATGAAATGCACCGTTCATGGAGACGGTAAGCCGTACGTACGCATGAACGCTCGTTTCATTTTTATTTCCTATTTAATGGAATTGAATCATAATTATATAAAGGTATATTATAATTCTCATATAATATCATATATAATATCATTAACTACATCCTGTATATGTCCTACGTATGGCATTAACAAATCAAATAACTTTGAGAGGGCGGTAGTCCACACTTCCTAAAATGAAGATATTGCGTTTACCCATAATGGAAGCCATAAAGGTATTCAATAAAAGAAAAATATAGAAGAATAAGGAAAAAAGAAACATATCATATATCATATATAAATATAGTGATGTCTTAATGACCACCTTTGAAGGTGTTATAAGAGTATTGAATAATCATCATTTCATGAGGTAGAAATCCGCCATCCACGGAAACAATATTTTCTTTAACCATTAGATGTAGATGTGTGTAAGTGTAGCTAAAATAATTCTTATAAAAACAACCTAGTATATTTATCATACTGTTTTTGTTACAAAATAATTGAATAAAAAGAGTTTAGGTGGTTGGAGAAGGAAAATAAAACCAAAGAACATTAGAGAAAACATTACCTTTAAATCGGGTAACTCCTCTTGGTTTGTACCAAAAGGGTTTCTTGAAGAGCTTTCTACCTAAGGTAAGGATTCTAGGATGAAGATAGGGATTTGGAGAGATAAAATGAGTATATATTTTCCAATCCCATGGATTTAGAAGTGTGAGTAAAGAGGTAGAGGTGGGGGCCTTTTAGAAGAGGAGAGGAGGGGCACTCTTGGAATGTTATAAAATGTTACTTTATATTGAAATCGGTTTCGGATTGAAAAGGTCCCACATTGATATATTTCGAGGATAAGGTGACAATGGTTCTAAATATACTCATCCAATAGTTCTTTGACAAGTTTACATATTAGATTTTACATTATCTTTTTATTTTATTTAAATCGTTCATTAATGAGTTAATCGCTACATTATCTTGATGTCATAAATAATTTAATTTATTTAATGTCTAAAATTTATAAAAAAATACTATGATGCAGGAAATTTTTTTAGATTTAAAATGACTATTTATATTCCAATACATCATTTATTTAGACAAAATTAAAAATGTTTTACTTAGGTGATACATTCTTTGTTACATTTAACTTTCTTTAAAAATAAAAAGATAAAACATCATTATCACACAAAAGTGATTCCATGGATTCCACAAGATTTGCACAAGGAATGAAATGGTAGGCCAAGACACAAAAATTATAATTAAGACACATGTTGGGGTCATTTTTATTATTATGATATTATTTTATTATCCTTAACATACAAATTATTAATTAATCAAGAAAATTAAAGATAATTATTATTGTTACTATTCATAATGTCTATAAAAAAGAGAGTCCTAATTAAATAATTTAGACCTTATGATTCCAAATATGTAATATATTTTACCAAATTATAAACATATAAATTGCAATAATTAATTTAAAAATAATTTTCGTTGTCAAACCAAATAGCATGTTTTTTAGAAACAATATCTATGAAAAGTTTGGCACTTGTTTATGCCCAATTACGAAGTGAAATTAATCCCAATGACCACCATTGGATTACATGGTAAAAATATATTCTATTTAAATTTAAAAACAAATTAAAAAGATAATCTATCCATATAATTAAATTATATGAAAATGCAGTTTTGATGTAAAATGCAGTATTTTTCACTATTCATTAGGAAAATGAACATTGTCAGAAAAATACCAATAATTTATCCAAAGTAAATTTCAATGTCCCAATCATAAAGAATATGTTAATTTTGAAAAAAAAAGAGCTTATAAAAGTGTAAATTGTTTTTTTAAATGGTTTTCCATCAAAATGAAGTAAAACAATCTTTAAAAAAATTTAGTGTATTCCAGGCTTAAGAATGGATTAATTCTCGTTTTAAGCCTCCAAAACACTATCTAACACATAAATAGACATAGATAAGAATATATATTATTCATTACTTAATTGGTATGTTACATACTTCATCTATTTAGAAAATTTTGTCCATGCAATTTATTTACTTATCGAATAAGTGGGGGTATTTTGCCCTCATTGCATTTTATGATTCCCATGTTGCCTCTTCATTCATGTGGTTTTTCCAAAAAAAACCTTTACATGATGAATCACCTTATTCAAAAACACTTGCTCCCTATGGTCAAGAATCTGGACTGGTTGTTCCTCATAAGATAGATTCTCTTCCAGCTGAACTACCTCTGGACTCAAAACATGAGATGAATCTGGCATGTACTTCCTTAACATTGAAACATGAAAAACATTGTGTACATGAGATAAAATCGGGGGCAAAGCCAATTGTTATGCAACTAATCCAACTCTCTCTAGAATTTCATATGGTTCAATGAACCTTGGACTCATCTTTCCTTTCTTACCAAATTGCATCACACTTTTCCTGGGTGAATCTTCGATAAAAGCATGATCACCAACGTCAAAAGTTAGATCCTTACTCCTATTGTCCACATAACTCTTCTGCCTGCTCTAAGCTGTTCTCATGTGATTCTGTATCAGCTGATCTTTTTCTACCAAATTTCTACCAATTCTGGTCCCATTCCCTTCACCCACATCATCCGAGAAAACTGGAGTTTGACACCGCTTCCCATATAATTCCTCAAATGGTGCCATCTGTATACTGTAATGAAAACTGTTATAACAAGAAAACTCAATCAAATAAAGTTGTTTGTCCCAACATCCCTAATAATCCATCGATGAAGCACGTATAATATCCTCCAAATTCTGAATTTTTCGTTCCGACTTCCCAAATTATTGTGGATGAAAAGATGTAATAAAATTTAATTTAGTACCCAATGACTTCTGAATTCATTTCCAAAAGTAAGAAGTGACCCTGGGATCATGGTCAGATAAAATAGAGAGTGGAACTCCATGTAACCTCACTATATCTTTAAGATACAAAAAGGAAAGGTGATCCTTGGAAAAAGTATCTCGTATAGCAAGGAAATTAGAAGATTTAGTCAAGTGATCAACTATATCCCAGATTGCATTATTACATCGAGGTGTCTTCGGCAATCCCACAACAAAGTCCATGGATATATTCTCCTATTTCCACTCTGGAATTGGTAACGGTTGAACCATCTGTTTCAGTAACTACCACTCTTCTTTTACCTGTTGAAAAGTCAAACACTTCACAGTAAAATCAGCAACATCCCTTTTTTTTCCGTCCCACCAGTAATACTCTTGATGATCTCTATACATCATAGTACTGCCTGGATGAACATAAAATAGAGAACTATGAGCTTCACATAACAACTCTTTCTTCAACTGTGAATCACAAAGCCTACACAATATCTTCCCAAATCTCAAAACAAAATCATTATCAATGTTTAATTCTGGCAACTTACCCTTCTAAACCAGCTCTACCTTTTTCTGCAACTTGATGTCTTGTTTCTGTGCTTGCTTAATTCTATCTAATAGAAAATATTTCACTGATACCTGAAAAAAAAACAGAAGAACATCCTTCACCAATAACTTCTATGCCGAATTTCATCAAATCCTTAACAAAAGGATCACATACCCAACACATCATTGTTAATGAAACATTCCATTTTCGGCTCAAAGCATCTGCCACTTTATTTTCTTATCCCGGATGGTAATGAATTGTACAATAATAATCCATGATTAATTTTAGCCATCTCCTATGTCTCATGTTCAATTCTTTCTGAGTGAATATAAACATTAAACTTTTGGGATCGGTATATATTTCACACTTTACTCCATACAAATGATGCCTCCAAATTTTTAAATCAAAAACAACAGAAGATAATTCAAATCATGTGTAGTGTAATTTACCTCATTAGCATTCAACTGACGTGAAGCATAAGCAATTACCTAATCACTCTGCATTAGGATGCAACCAAGTCCTTTCAAAGAAGCATCACTGTAGATAACAAACTCTCCATTCCTGGAAGTTAGTGCCAAAACTGGAGCATTCACCAATATTCTTTCCAATTCCTAAAAGAAATCATCACATTCTTTTTTCCAGATAAACTTAACACCATTCCGAGTTAGCTTAGCAATTGGACTTGATAACCATGAAAAATTTCTAACAAGCCTTCAGTAATAGCCCACCAAATAAAGAAAACTATGAATCTCAGTTACATTTGTGGGTCTTGGCCATTCTTCAACAACCTCTATTTTTGCAGGATCAATAGTAATCCCATATTTAGAAATAATGTGACCAAGGAAATAAATTTGTTGCAACCAAAACTCACACTTGTTTAATCTCTCATACAATTTCTTTTCTTTTAATGTTTTCAAAATAACCCTTAAATGTCTTTAATTCTCCTCATTACTTTTTGAAAACACCAAAATATCATCAATGAAAACAACAACAAACTTATCCAAGAACTCATGGAATATTCTATTCATAAGGTCCATGAATATTAAGGGTGCATTGGTTATCCCAAAATAAATTACTAAAAATTAATAATGGCCATATCTTGTACGAAAGATAGTCTTCAGAATATCATGCTTCCTTTACCTTCAACTGATGGTACCCCGATCTCAGATCAGTCTTTGAAAAATACTAAGCTCCCTGGAGCTGATCAAACAAATCATTGATATGAGGAAAATGATATTTTTTCTCAAAAGTGATTTTATTCAAGGCTCTATAATCCTTCCAAAGTCTCATTGAACAATCTTTCTTTTTAACAAATTAAACAGGATCACCCCATGGTGATGTGATGGGTCGAATGAAACCTTTCTCTAATAAATCTTGCAATTTATCCTTCAACTCATAAAGTTCAATTTGAGCCATTCGATAAGGGGGTTTTGAAATTGGCTTGGCATCAAGAACTAAGTCAACAGTAAACTCAACTTCTAGATCTGGTACTATTCCAGGCAACTCATCAGGAAAAAACATTAGGATACTCATTTACCACTGGCACATCATTAATTTGAACAGCTCCCTTGATTTCAACAATATGTGGAAGGTAACATTAATTTCCATCATTAATTTGAAAAGAAACTTCTTTAGCTCTACAGTCAATCTTAGCATGGTAAATATATAGTCAATCCATACCCAGGATAACATCAAACACTACTAGAGGTAAAACAATAAGGTTTTCAAGTAGGTTATTTCCACGGATAAGGATAGGAAGAATCTTATAAATTCATTTTGCCTCAACATTTCCCCCATGTGTTTTTACCAAAATTTTAGGAGTAATTTCTTGTGATGGTATTCCCATTTTACTAGAAATGTTTTCAGAGATGAATGAATGTGTAGACCCTGAATCAAACAACACACTGGAATAATCTGAAAAAACAAACAAATTACATGATACCAGTTCATTTGATGGCCCAACATCTGCTGAAGTAGTTTCAAAGGATTTCACCACCCTTTCTACTTGTATTCTAACTGTATCACATCACTTGAGCTCTTTTTCGGACACTCGTTTGCATAGTGACCCATCTCATTGCACTTATAACTTTTCGCTAACTGTAAATCAAATTTGGTTATACCATCACCCTGATCTTATTCAGTGCAATCATGAGCCTTATGTACGATTATACCACATCAGCAGCACCTTCCAGAATTCAGAAAAAATTCCCCAACATGCCTTTTACCACATTTTTCACAAACTGGAAACATAGTTTTCTTACCATCAGACCTTTTTAAAGAATTCTTCCCTTTCTCCTATAACTGCGGTCTCTTCTTCTGCTGGTTGTTATAGAACACTTGATCATCAAAAAACTCCATTTCCACCTTCTCAGCATATAGAACAAGATTTTAATAACATTTTTTCTCACAAGAATCCAATGCCCTTTGAAATGTTGGCATTAATCCTGAGTAAAAATGATTTATTTTACTATGAAGGTCTCGGATAAAATTTGGAGCTTACCTTGCCAATCGAGTGAACCTATCTTCATAAGCAGCCACTGAGTCATCCACTTGCCTCAATTCCAAGAAATGTTTTTCCATCCTATGTCGAACAACCATAGGAAAATACTTCTCAAGTAACAGACCGTTGAATTCATCTCAGTCGAGAGCATCAATCTCATCAGCGTCCCTGATATTATTAACCGTCAACCACCACTGATCTGCTTCACCCTCCAAATGGTAAATTGCAAGACAAACCTATTGATTTTCTAAACACCCCATGACATTGAAAATCATCTCCAGTGCTTTAATCCGCCCTTCAGCTAGCACATGGTCAGATTATCCTCTAAATGACGGGGGATGCTGCCTCCTGAAATGTTCCACCACTGACATGTTTCTCTACAGTTGATCTGGCTGATATCGTGCATGGATACCACCACAATTTATCACTTGAGTCAACTGCACCGTTACTGCATAAAACTGTTCAGTTCCAATTCCGACCATCTTAGGATACTGATTCAGAAGGTCATTTCCTTTTGTATGTCTTCCTAGCACTACTTCCCTGTTTCCTCTATGGAGAACGATTCTGAACAAACATGTCTTAGATGAATTAACATGGTAATCATCAAATGATATATTATTTAAATTTGACCATAACAAAAAAAATATTTTTGGATAATCATTTAATTTGAATTCTAACTCCTAAAGACATCTAAACCATCCTCTGATACCAACTATAAGGCCCCAGCCTTAAACATTACATAATCTTGAGTTACTTCAAGAATACACGTTGAGGATCTGTAGAGGTTTAGGGTTTTAGAGAATTAGATCATAAATCATGCATTACATTCCACATTTAAACAAAGTGGTTACATAAAATATAGTACTCATTTTTCCCATAAACGGAAATATATTGAAAATAAAACAAGGATTCTTTCTTGACACTTTCTTGACACTATCATCACATCATGTAGCTTTCCCTTGTCCTGTGAAAAAAATTTTCAAAAACATGGGATTAGCATAAAAATCATAGTAAGGGATATAAAAGTACGAAATGAATACATTAGTCCATGTATGAAATCATACATTACTCATAAAACATAATCATTTTAACATACATCCTCAAATAATGAATAAATAAAAGAAATCATAAGACATAAAGGTAACTAGAGGCATTGATAAAATTTTTACATAAGGAGTAACCCTCATGGTTATATTTGGAATACCCATCATAGTATATTCCCTAAATCTCTTCGGAGAATCCTTAATGTTTAACCCCTTTGCATTACCCAATGCATTGGAGAGCTATATCGGGCTCACCTCCCCTTATTTTATCACAGAACCACCCGTCTTCATAACAATGACCAAGAACCATAACATATTTGTATCACATAAAACATGCATAAAGGAAACATAACATTTCCACTTTTCAATCACAAGATATCAATACAAAACATTCATATAAAAACATTATGAAAACCATTTTCCATACCAAAATAAAATAAAAGTAAAACATGGTATTTATTTTTCATTAAAAACATGTTATGGCTTGTAGAGTAAGCCAAAGCTCAAATATTGGTCACGTTAGTGGAAAAGTCGTTGTCGCCACATCCGTACGACAAAAAAACCATCCCTTTTGTCGTTTAGTAAACACTTCATATAAAGAATATTCCTTTGGAATAAACATAAAAGTCAAATGGGTTTATACACCGTATAAAAGAATGTTGTGTATAAAACAAAATATGCATCAGTGAAAGGAAATTGAGACGATGTCCCATACCACCGGTCCGACTTGACTCGATCATTCTTTAACATCCTGAATAATAAATGTGAGTTAATTTCTACTTGCTTAAGAACATTTTTCAAGTGTATTATTACTTTAATATCACTTATTACCATGTTATGAACACTATGTAATTATTTATGTTAATAATGGTCGTTTTGTCTATCATTGGTACTTAAGTCAAAAATAAACTCTTTATAATTACAATTTGTTCATGTGGTAAAATATCATTATATTCCGAATTATATTCATGATGTAGATATCATATATATCATATATATCTATTATATACATGGATTTATAATATTCCATAACATTTAGAGGTATGAAATGAAAAGCACCGATCATGGAGATGGTAAGCCGTACGTACGCATGAACGCTACTTTTAATTATATTTCATATTTAATTGAATTGACTGATAATGATATAAAGTTATATTATAATTACATTATAATATAATATATAATATCATTAAATCCATCCTTTACAAGTCCCTATATGGCATTAACGAATCAAATCACTTTGAGGGGGCATTAGTCCGCACTTCCTAAAATGAAGATATCGCGTTTACCCATAATGGAATCCATAATGGTTTTCCATAAATTAAAAATACTAAAAATAAAGGAAAAAATAAACATATTATATATCATTTATAAATATAGTTACATCTTAATGGACACCATTGAAGGTGTTATAATAATATTGAACAATCATGGTTTCATGAGGCAGAAATTCACCATCCACGGAAACAGTATCTTCCTTAACCGTTAGATGTAGATGTGTGTAAGTGTATATATAATAATTTTTATAACAACATCCTAATATATTTAAAATACTGGTGTTGTTACAAAAGAAATGAATAAAAAAATTAGGGAGTTGGAGTAGAAAAATTAAACAAAAGAACATTAGTGAAGACATTACCTTTAAATTGGGTAACTCCTTTTGGTTTGAACCAAAAAGGTTTTATGAAGAGAATTATGCCTAAGGTAAGGCTTCTAGGATAAATAGAGGGACGTGGAGAGATAAAATGCGTAGATATTGGCCGAGCCAATGGCCTGATAAGTGTGTGTAAAGAGGTAGAGGTGGGGGCCTTTTATAAGAGGAGAGGAGGGGCACTCTTGGAATGTTATAAAATGTTACTTTATATTGAAATGTGTATCGGATTTAAAATGTCCCACGTTGATATATTAATGGGATTAGGTGATAAGGGTTCAAAATATACTCATCCAATAGCTCTTTTACATGTGTTAGTCTTAGAGTTTACATTATCATTTCATTTTATTTAAATCGTTTATTAATGCTGTAATCATTGCATCATCATGATGTCATAAATAATTAAATTTATTTAATGTCTAAAAATTATAAAAAAACTACTATGATGTAGGAAATATTTTTATCTTTTCAATTACTATTTATAGTGTAATAGATAATTTATGTAGACAAAATTAAAAATGTTTTACTCAGGTGATACATTCTTTGTTATATTTAACATTCTTTAAAAATAAAATGATAAAAAGTCATTATCACACAACAGTGCTTCCATGGGGTCCCCGAGTTTGGCACAAGGCATACCATGGTCTTCCATGACACAACCAGTAGTATTAAGACACATGTTGGTGTCATTTGTTATTATTATGATATTATTTTATTATCCCTAACTACCTGATTACTAATTAATCAAGATAATTAATGATAATTGCTATTGTTACTATTCATAATTTTCAAAAACAAAAGAGACTTGATTACATAATTTGGACCCTATAATTCCAAATATGTAATCTATTTTATGAAATTACAAACACATAAATTGAAATATTTAATTTAAAAGTAATTCCCGTAGTCAAAACAAATAGCGGGTTTTTTAGAAACAATATCTATGAAAAGATTGGCACTTCTTTATGAAGAATTCCAAAGTGTAGTTAATCCCAATGACCGCCATTCGATAAAATGGAAAAATATATTATATTTAAACAGTAAAACCAATTAAAAAGATCATTTAACCATATAATTAAATTATATGAAAATGTAGTTTTGATGTAAAATGCAGTATTTTTCACTATTCATTAAAAAATGAACATTGTCAAAAAAAATACCACAAATTTATCCAATGTAAATTTCAATGTCCCAATCATAATGAATATGTTTATTTTAACAAATAGTTCTTATAAAATTGTAAAAATGTTGATTTAAAAATGTTTTTCCATCAAAAGGTAGTAAACCAATCTTTTAAAAATATTAGTGTATTACATGCTTAAGATTGGATTTATTCTCATTTTAAGCCTATAAAACACTATATAATTCATAAATATAAAAAGATAAAAATTTCTATTATTAATTACATACATGGGATGTTACACATTATGTAATTAATACTTCACAATACTATTTAATTTTATTTGTATTTATAAGAATGACACTCATCCATACTTATTAAACGACACTCAACCCCCTCAATTCTTCCCACATTTAATACCCATTTTTCTCATATGATACCTAGTCAAATAATATATTAAAATTAATCCAATAATATAATTATCATCCCATGGGAAAAAATTAATCCAAGGATGTCTACTAGTTCAAAATTAAATGAGTTACCCTAAGAGGAGGTAATGTTCTTGAACAAAGACATATTTTATTTGTTTGTACACCTCTTCAGTTCATTATCTCTTTGTTAAATAATAAAATACATATACAATGTATACTATTAAGATATTATATTATGTTTTTGATATAAAAATTTATACACATCTGTCAAATAGAATGCACAACCATCATTCATGTGTGCGTTAGACAACCACCTCGTGACCAGATGCTATTTGTTCTACTATTACCGCCTCTCAAGGTCAATAATAATGATAGACATACTATTTTTATAAGATATTTGAGATATTTATTTTATATTTATTATTTTGTAGTTTTTATATATGAAACAACTTAATTATTTTTATTAAATGGGAATACTATACCATATTTGTGGATGTATAGACTATAGTATCCTCAAAGCATTGTGATCCCTTTACTCTTCAATTAGAATAGATTTTTGTTGGTATTATAAACAATATACGATTAATATTACATAATTATTCTACTTTAATTTTAAAATATTTATATATACATCTTTTACTTTTCATTCATTTAAGATGAAAGAAAATGGAAACAACATTTATGCATCTGTAGGACATGCTATCTCTACGAAATGTTGATTTAATTTAATATTTTTATATTTTATTAATTATTATAAATCCATATTTATTTTGTATATAATATATTTATATCATGAATTATATTAATAAAATATTCAAATCTTGTTGAATGTAATAGGACCATCAATTACATGTCATAGTATATATGAAAAACAAAGTTCTTATTACTGAAAACATAACATTAAAAAGAAATTACTAATAAATAATTGATATGTAATAATAATAAATAATTATATGGTATAATATATAAGAATGTGTTTATATGGTAGATTAATTATAATAATATATTTATTATTTATTTTTTGGCATGTAATATTAATTTCAAATCATATAGTAAGTCAATTTGTTTATACATTTTATATCTATGAGAAGAATGGCATATCACCACTCATTTATTTTAGGTGGGGTATATACAGACATATGAAATTTTATAACCGTAATTCCAATTTTATAAGGATATTATATGTTTCAATTGATGTTATTTTATCATGGGTACCACGATTCAAAAGTTACCTATGCAGTAAGTGGATTTCTTGTCACAATTTTATTTCTGTGGGACTTATGACATACGCATCACCCATTTATTTTTTTATGTATTATATACTTCCAATATATATATTATATGATTATTATCATTATACTTATGGGTATTTAAATAACTATTTGATTATTTTAATTTCATGGGTTTTATGGATCAAACGTCACAAAATGGGTAAGGTAATTTTATCTCAATCACCCTTTTTAATTCACATTATATGGTATACCCCTATATTCATTTATGAGATCTATATACTATAAAATTGAATTATTATATAATTAATATTATTCTATTAGTAATATTACAATCTTAATAAAATTTTATTTTCCATTGGTAACTATGATTCAATGTTACCAGAGTGGTAATGATTTAATTCTATAATCTCATCATTTATCATGCCAATTTATGATTACGTATATATTGGGGTAATATTGTGATCCACCTCTCAAGAAAGGTCATTAATTTTCTTTTCCTCTATTAATTCATTGTATACTAATTTAATAGTATCTTTTCCAATCATTCTTATATATGCTTATTAATTAAATATTGTTATGAAAATCTGACCTTATTTCTCTCTTCTTTCAGAAATATATGTCATTCAAAACAAAGTTTTATAAAATTATTTGGAAAAAATTTCAAATATTATTCTAATATCATTTTCAAGTTGAAATAATTTTATTGTTTTTTATAATAGTTTTTAAATGGTTTTTAGATATTTCTGTTTATGTTTTCATGATTAAATTCAATGAAAATTGTTCTTAAAAGGATTGTATTATAATGTTTTTTTTAAAAAAATATAGGATATTTTATATAATAAATGTTAAAAATTATCATTTAAAGTTATTTTCCATTATACATAACAACAGTTAACATATTTTATTCTTTACTAAGGTGAAGATCCCGGAAAACCATTCTTATTCTTTCACTAAATCATATATGTTTAAGATGATTTATTTATGATACTCGTATCTTTTCTATGTGTGGTACCATGAGAAAACTCTTATGAAATATGAATCATTTAATAGTTTATCCTATAATGAAATTATAATGAATCCTATATCCTTTCTATAGGTTATTATGAGATGAAATTTATATGAGGTCCATTTCAATTCATGGTTTATTATATTATATATATGAAGCCCATATCATTATATAGTTTATGACGTTATGATTGTTTATTGTCATGTGGCACTTGATTTTATTATTTCATTTTTTGATGGGTGAGACCTATATATCCCTCTAATGAATTGGGTAATGTTAAATGTTCTTTGAAATCAAAGGGCACATATTTTGGAATACAAATCCAGAAAGAAGTACATATATGGGAAGGAATATAATAACCATAATGATAGGGTACATGGGAGGGAATCCCAAGACAAAATCAAGATGGTACATAGAAGGTAATCGCATACCTGTTACAAGTGGTTACATGGGAGGGAATCAAAATCCTGTAATAATAGGTTACACGAAATAGCATCCCAAGCCCAAAATAAGAGGGTACATGTAAGGGAATCCTATACCCAAAAAAATTAATTTCCCAAGAGGGAATATGATGCCTAAATAAAGAGGGTATATGGGATGGACTCCAAAGCCAAAAAAAGATGGTTCATGCAATAGATTCCCAATCTATAGGTAAAGCATACCTAGGTTGTTTATACCAATTCTGATGTAGGAACTTGAGAAATTATCCCAAGCATAACATGTTATGAAGTTCTTGGTTACTTGGATTGAAATAAGATTTTATATGATTAAGTGTAATCCCAAATTCCATGTCTTATTCTTGTATTATTCTTACATGTACTATGGGAATTTATTCCCATGTGATTCATGTTTTAAGAATTCGAATACTTTAGACCATGACTCATGCATATAAGCTTTGATATGAAGGTTATGATCTTAACATGATATTACCATGTTCTCATACTTTTATTATATTGTTACGATTTTATATCTCTTATTTTTACATTCCTTGATAATTTGATCTCACACTTTATTATGTTTCCTTTATCAAGGTTTTGAATAAAATTTTTATGTAGGACAACTAAATGGAATGATATTTTTGGGAAACATTGAAGTTCATTTTCAAATATAGAATATTTTTTTACAGTTTATAAAGTCGCTAAACAATTATAGTCCTCAAACATGTACTTTTTTTATGAATATTCAAATATAATGTTGTAATATCCTCGTATGATAATCATGGGTCGCTATAGTTGGTATCAATGGAAATTTTTAGATAACCTTTGTATACTTGGATAAGAAAACATTTGTTATATCCATAGGTATTTTTATACGAGTATTTTCTATGTATGAATTTGAGGAAAAACCTAATTTTTCCTATATTTAAAAGAATATTTACTGATATATGCTTCATATAAGTATTTTTTCTAGATTATGTTGATTTCCAATATGATAAATATTTCTCACACTATACATTTTGATTTTATTAAATATTAGGAAATAGAAGGAACTATGTAAACATTGAATGATTTAGATGTGGAATGTCTGTGCATTATTAAAATTTATTTCCAATGTAAAAATATCATTGATAGAACCAGGTTGGTGGCACTATTATTTGTTATATTGTTTAATAGAATGTGACCGTAAATTACATGTGAATTCTATGGATGTTCTAACAAATATTTTTTTTAATTAAATATAAGACGGTTCATTAAATTTTAGTTTTAGAACATTAATACATGATTTATATAACAAATTATAGGAAATGGAAAATAAGGAATAAGAATATGAATACTCAATAATTGATTAAGAATAAAGTGGGTTGATTGAATTTTATATATATTTATATAAATGAGTTATGATATATGGATCATGAAGTATATTATTTTAATTAAGGACTTAATACAGTATGTTTAGATATTATAATTACATATAAATGTGATTTAATTGAATGGAGATATTTATTTAGGATAAGTTAATCATTAATATGTTCTTAATGTTGAGAAAATTGCGTTCAATATGGATAATGAGATGATTGATATAGAAAATTTATATTGGTTACTACTAATTACAAGGTAAATTATTATTGATTATTTGAATAACTTCCCTATTTTTTCATGGATGAATATTTTTTTATATAAAATATCAAATAATATTTGGAATACTAAAATATGCATGTTTTCAATATGGTTTTATTGTAATTTTTATTATTACCATGATTGTAGAGAAATAATGTTTGTGGAATTCACATTATTGGTATGTGAAAAATAAGATCTAATTTATGATATTTTGGGGATCAATGCTATGCTAATTTGATAAATTAAATAGACTTATTTAAAATGTTTTTTATTTTTTTTTTGTTTTATGTGTTATAAGGATAACCACGAATGGAATAATTATGTTAAACTGGAGATCTATATTAGAAATAAAATTATTATCTCACCAAATGAGTATTTACACATATAGAATAACAAATTCAACCAATTTTCCAATCATTAAAAAATATATATTTAATGAATAATCATCCTTAATAAATATTATGATCCATTATTTATTCAACCATAATAAAATCACAATCCTTTTTTTGAATAAGATATGATGTTTAAATTGGTCAGAGCACAAAAAAATGTTGAAACAATGTTGAAATATTGTATTTAAATATTCTGTTGAATTTCATTAAATAATAATAAAATGACCTTGAAACCAATAATGTTATCATTATACCATTATTTCCGATGAATCAAATTGTCCTTCAGATCGTTGAAGAATTATGGATTTGGGATCTATATGATTCTACTAACCATGTTCTCTATCACTCTTCATTAAAACTGGATAGTTATATCTTTCTTAAATTTCTGTGTTTTGACCATCCACCTATGTTTTCCTATAGGGAATCATAGTTATGTGTTACTTTGGGTAAGTATTATGTTTTTAAATTTCACATTTTAAATGAAGTTTTAGTATTAATTTTTATGATGTGGGATTCATTGAAAGGAACATTCATTTCTTACACATCTGATAACACCGATGCATTTTGATTGAAAAATTAATTCTAAGGGGGGTATATTGTAAAACACACAGATTTTATGAATTTTTTTCATAATTAATTAAATCATATAGATATTTTCCATTTCATCAAACATTATGTCTAGCTTGAGTTATATGAAAAAACTAGGTTTGGATTATTTTACTTCTAAGTTGATTTTATTATTTTACTAAAATAAATTTATAGATTAGCATGTCATATATGTAACACTATTTTCAGATTTTGTTACCTGAAATTTTGAGTTCCTTAGATAGCTTGTGTATCACATAAGATCATGTTTTTTCAAACTACAATATAATAAAAGTAATATTATTAAAATTGTTTTCACATAACCTTTGGAATTGAGAATATGAATATGGTTAATTATGTTATGAAAATATTGTTTACACATGTATATTATATTAATTATATAGTATCCAATTAACTATATATGAGAATAAAACCATTTTAAAAATATTGGAAATTGTTTACTGGAAAACTATATCTATGAAACCAAACTCGATTTACTTATTAAAATAATTAGATCACATTGAAAAACTATTTAAATGAAATATATATATTTTATGTTCAACCACTATTTATAAATAATCATACGTGGTTTTTAGACAATATATTAGAATAAATGCAATTTTACACATAAAGATATGTATTTTCCAAGAAGGTAATTTAACAAACATTTGTTAGAGAAACTATTTTAAATCCAATATTTCAAAATTTTAAAAAATAAATACAAAAAACTAATACTCATTTATGAAATTATAATTTCAAATATATCGTATAATAAATTTTCTGTAATTACTATGATATTTCATTTTTGAGAAATTAGTAAAAATTAATAATTTTTTTGGAAAACCTCTTTTTCGTTGAATTAATTTATAAAGATGAATTATATGTTGAATTTTTTTATAGTATATTTAGATGAATTATAAATATATATATTAAATTCATGTTATTCGATCCAATTTCACAATTAAATTTAGTATAAAAACTTTACAAACTTTTTTACATTTTTACTTTAAGCCCCCACATTATCTTCTAGTCTGTGTGATTAATTTTAAATTAATTTTAACCAATTAATTTAATGGAATTTGGAAAATGGAATAAATATATGGAATTAGAATAATCTATAATATATATTAAATTTAAATTATATTCTTACCCAAAATATTATTTCATGTAAATAATACTAATTACAACATTTATTGTTAAAAGAAGTGTAATTATTGATAACAAATTAAAACACAGTCAAAATAACCTAGACACTTATCCAAAATGAAATGGATTTAAATATCTTGACCATGTATTCCTTTGATACAATTTGTTTCCTTATAGTTGTTACATGATGTGTGGATGACCAATCCAGAGTGTTTACCTTTTTTTATTTACAATAATTCCATTCCTCCACAACGTTAAAAGGGAAACCACCACCCCCACTTCATAACACCTCTAAATAAAGATTAATCTTCCATCCCATGACCAAAATAGAACCCAATATCTATCCTTTCATCCTAGAAGTCTCAATTTGGGTTGAAATAAACCAATTAAGTCCTCTTGTTCACAACAAGAAGAGTTTCCTGAAGAATTGGTAACATTCTTCATGTATGACTTCTATTTCATTTATTTCTAAATAAATTTATTTATTTTTTTATCATTCCTAAATGATAAAATCATTGTGATAAATTTTATTAGATATTTCTATATTAATGTAATGATATACATCTTTAAACACTTCTATCAAATGGGATGCACAATCATCTTTCGTGTGTACATTGTACTACTTCCTTGCTAATTGATGTCATTTATTCTTATATTACCACATATTATTATTTGAAATTATGAATAACATATTTTTTTACAATTTATATGATATTTATTATTATTATATTATTCATTAATTATTATACTACACATACCGTCTTTCATTTTATTTGGACCGAATAGGGTTATATAGTTTCCGGGAATGTGGACTGCCTCCTCCTCAAAGTGATGTGATTCATTCATGTTTTACATGGAATGTGTTATGGATGGGTTCATTAAAACTAAGAGATATTTTTTACAAAAAAATATTATAATTAAATGATAATATATATATGTATCATTTAAATTTCATTCATTCAATATGATAGGAAAATGTAATCATTATTCATGTGTACATACGACCTACCATCTCTATATATGGTATATTTCATTATCTATTTTTATAATTTATAGATTATTATATATATAAATAAAATGTATATTTTTTATTTTAATATATTATTTAAATTCATAAAATAATGATATATCGATCTATGTAAGATTTCCAAGAATAACAAGTCAAAACATATTTGAAAAACCATAAAATTATTACCCAAAACATAACATTGACATGTTCTTGTAAATTAATAGGTAATATAAAGTCATAATTGAATCATATATTATTTGAAATATAATAATATAGTCCTATTTTAGAGTTATATGAAACATAAATTTATAAACGAGGTTTGAATGTTTAATAATAATGAAAGTACTTAATGCAAGGTAATTTCATGTCACATTAATATCTATGAGATACATGTAATATTATGAAATATTTTCTATTTAGATGTTTATATACTACCCTATGACATGTTATAAAATTATTATTATAAAATTTAGTATATTAAATTTTAAATATTTTTATTCCTTCATTGGGACCATATTTTAATTGTTACTCATGTAGTAATTGGATTTCAAGTCTGAGTTTTATTTCTTTTTGACTTATATATTATTCACCAATTGTCTATTTTATGTGGTGCATATACATCACATAAATGTATTATATTACTACTATCCTTACATTTATGTATTTTTTTATGTCAATTCAACTATTTCCTTTCTATGGGGTTTATGCTGAAATGATACCAAATCTGTAATATAATTCTATCTCAATTTTCATTTTTGGAGACATATGTTTTTCAATGCACTAATATTAATTTATGATGTAAACATAGTATACCATTAAAATATTATATCATGAATATTATTATGTAAATGTTTTTAAAAGATTCATTTAATGTTATTCCATTATTAGAATTATGAATAAATATTACTGATGTGGCTAGAGTTTACGATTACAATCTCATCATTTATTGGAATTATTTAAAACTAGTCTTACAGTAGTGAAATATTTTTTTCCACATATAAATAAATATAATGATTTTTATTATTATATAATTATTAATTATAACTTCATTTATTATTTAAATTTTTATAGTGTTTTTATTGTATTTTATTATGAAAACTCTTATGATGAATGTCTGACAGTATTTCTCTCTTTGGACGGAAAACAAGGTTCTTTCAAATTATTTAATTTTTTTTTAAAAAATGTATTAAAATAATATTTTAATATAAATTTCATGTATAAGTATTTTAAAAATGTTTTGATTTATAAGATATATTTTAAATAGTGTTTAAATAAACCTTCTTATGTTTTCAAGTATGTATTTAAGGTAAATGTTTTTCAAAAGACATAACATTTTATCATGTGATTTTAAAGAAGAAATAATATTTTCTTTGTGAAATGTGTTATATGTTATTTAAAAATTATTTTCAGTAGAAGATTAAATAATTTCACATTGTTTATGATTTATTAGGGATCTGATCCAATGAAACTATTCTTATTATTTCATTAAATGTTTTATGTTTAAGATGAATTGTTTTTTATGAAACCCATTTCTATTCCATAGGTTGTACCATGATAAAATTATCATGAAACCTGATTCCTATCATGGGTTATTATATGGTATAATTATTACAGAAACCTATATATTACTTATAGGTTATGATAAGATGAAATGATTATGATACATATTTAATTTCATGGGTTATGATTTGATGTTTATAAAACCCGTATCATTTTATGGGTCAGGATGTGATTATTGTTTATTATATTATAGCATATGTATTTATGATCTCATTAAGTGATATGGGGACATATGTAACCCTCCAATGAATTAGTTATTTATAAACGATATTTGATATCAATGAGTGCATGGATGGTAATTACTTGTTTGAAACAAAAGGGTATAAAAGAGGGAATACCATGCCCATAAAAAGTGGGTACATGGGAGGGCATCACAAGCCAGAAACAAGAGGGGACATGAGAGGGAATCCCAAGCCTGTAAGAAGAGGTTACATAGGAGGGAATCTGATTCCCATAATAGTAGGGCACATTGGATGGAATCGCAATCCTGAAATAATTTGGTACACTGTAGGAAATCCAATTCCCTAAACAACAGGGTGCATAAGAGTTCATACCAAGCCAAAAATAAGAGGGTACACATGAGGGAATCCGAAGACTGAAATAAGAGGGTACACATGAAGGTCATCATAAAATTGATTCCAGTACATGGGTCATTATCACAAACCTAAAAATTTATTAATGTCTTGGTAGATATCCTTGACATAATATTTTTATAGTTATGTGTATGAAACAATTCCATGTCTAATTTCTATGTTATTATCACAAATAATATCCTATTTTATTCACTTATGTTTCATGTATTATTAATTTAAAATAATTATTCTGTGAATCATGTATATGATCATTTATATTTATGGTATTATATTAAAATGATATTATCATGTTCTTATAACCTAGTTTTCATTTTATGACTGCATATTTAATTTATTTACCCTTACTGAGCATCTGAGATCAATATTTCTTTTATTTCAATTCCCAAGGTTATGAATAATGATTTTTTATTAGATTAATACATGGAATTATTATTATGGGAACATTTAAGATCATTCACCATATAAGATGATTATGTACCATGTTTCCAACGAAACTATACTAATATTGTCATTTTGAGTATACGTTTGTAATTTGATTAATAATAATCTAAAACGATGTAATATCCATCTATAGTAAGCATGATATTCTATTCAATCCATGTATATTCACTCCAATAAAAAAAACATTATTTTATTGTGTGTATTTTATGTAAAGAAGGTATCATTAATTGTTTAAGTCATTGGTAGGAATGTTTTCTCTAGTGAATCCTTGATATAGGATAATGGTGGTACATAGAGGGTTCCATAAATATAAGACATAAGTATATTCATGGTTATTAAAAACTATATAATATTGTTTTATTTATAATAATTTTATTAATATAAATTCAAATTACCATGGATCAATGATCTTATTAAAACATTTATTTATTTTTATTTGAAATTAATATTTATTTATTAGTTTTTTTAGGTAAATCCTTATGCAATATTAATAATTTTAAAATATATTTCTCCCAATATTATTATTTTTTGATATCTTTTGATACATGCAACCCCTTGTATAATTTAATCGTAATATAGTGTACCATTATATCCTAACAAATTAATTACTGGTTGTGAAGATGAATAATTAAATGTTGATATATTTTTACAATATATTCATTGGTTATTTTATGATTTTAAATAAAAATAAATTCAATATAATGTAAATGAGTAGTTTCATAAAAAACTATTTTTTCCCCAAATGTGTTTTTTTATTAATAAACAATTTTCAACTTTTTTAATGAATTTTTAATATTATATATTAAATAAACTATTTAAAAATTTATGTAATATTTTTTATAGGCTTTAGATGACAATATATATCAAGTTATATGCATATCAATGTGTTTTTTATAAAAAAATTTATTAACATTTTGCATGATTCATTAAAAATGAGAATATACCATATATATAAATTTAATGATGAAAAAAGTGATTCTACATTTTGATTCAGGAATATCAAAATAGGTAAACATGTCCATTTTTAAAATATTAATAGTACCCAAACTATATTTTCGTCTCGCAATTGTAAAAACTGTAAATTAGGGGTAAAATATTGGTTAAATGATTTGAAATTTAAATAAAACTTTCTATTATCCTATTCGATGTGTCAATTTTTTCTATTTAAATAGAAGTATCAAATATATGTTCATTTGGTGCCATATTTTTTTAAAATGACCATTATACAAATTTATTAAAATAATAATTACAAAAGGTCACATTCTTAATTTTAGTATAAAAAGTATTTCTATTATGATATAAATAGGTGAAGTATAATTATAAATGATAATTTAATGCAAAAAAAATCACTATCATGTTATTATATTTATAATTATTAATAAATTAAAATTTTAATTAAATTCTTACACAACACCAAGAAATTATTTATTCAAATAATACAATAATTATTTTATTTAATTTAATAATATTAAAATTAATTAAATTTAAGTGAAATTATTATTTATTAATAATTTCAATATATATATATATATATGAAACTTTATGGCTATTTTAAATGATTATATATGAATTCCATATTTGTAATGTATTCATTAATTTCAAATTAAATAAATTGTTCCAAATATCACAATGATAATATTCTATGTACAAAATAATTTATTAAAATATTCACTAATCATAAAACTATAAAAATATGAAAATTTGGGTAATATATGGTCATAAATATCATTTAATGTCCGTTTTTGGTCAAATTATCACCTTATATGTAAAATTACAATCCATTAATATTGAATATTTCATTATAACATATATTAATAAAATGGTTAACTGGTTGTTTAATCAAGAATATATTGATTAAAATAACCATTAAAATATCAAAATTTAATTTTTGATTATTTTTAGAACATGTCATTGTTATATTTTAATCTCGTCTAATTAAAATCATTTTCTCGAGAATTTGTAAATCATATTTTAATCAATTTTATAATTCCCATATTGCGCCTCCCCTAACATATAAAAGGGGACCTACATACTCTATTCCTTACACCATGTGAGCCTTATATACGAACCAACATTAGATATTATACTTTCCTCGATGAATTTACTACATCCTAGGGATTTGTTTCTTTCAATAAGGATACCCCATCAAGGTATTAGAGCTAATAAAAAAAGAGGGTTCTCGGTGAACATGTATATCTCTTAACCATGGGTTATCTTTTTTTTCCGAGATCAAACTATTAAAATTCCATGATACCCATTATAAAATTATTAAATATGATCCTTAAATGTAATTAATTATTATTATGAGGATCCAATAACTACAATCCTCTTTATTTGCATCCTATAGAATTTTAAAACATCACACATTCATAAGCATGAAATATTGTCTCCATGAATTAGTTCATTTTGATTTCCACAACCAATTTTCAGGGATTGTTAAAATGATCTACTAAACTAATTAAAAATTAATTTATGATATTGTTATGATTACTTAATTTTGAGTTTTATTTATAATTATTTTGTTATATACATTGATAAATTGTAACAAATCTCATGTGTATGGCATACCATCTCATGCAATGGTGTAATACATTTTCTATCTATAACATTAATAGATGAATATAAAAATATATATAATTAATGTATATGATATTAATATCATGATCAATATTCTTGATATTATGGATATAAAAACATATGATCGACACTCCTAAATACTATGCTGAAATCTATAAATTTAGTTTTTTGGATAGGATGTAGATAATTTTGACCAATTTTAATATATAAGAACATACACATTCAAAAGGAAAACCTGAATCCCTTAAACATTGGAGGACATATTAGGTTTAGTTTTTTTAGATTTTGGAGAAACTCATAAATAAACAAATCTTCCAAAAAATAACTTATAAGTCATCAAAAGAGCATTTTCTCATTTAACATAGCTTTTCTTATTTCACAGTTGGTCGTGAACATCATTCTTGTATAATCCATTGTTGAAATAAATCATTCAATATAATATGTAACAACTATGAAAAAAATGAACATCAAAAGGTTGAGATAAAAATTCCTATAATGTATAAACATATTCATTAAAAATTAAACTTCATAAATAAGTATAAGAGTCTATAAGGGGATGATTACATAATCAATCTTCAAGAAAGAATCATAGAAAAAACACATACTCATAAATACATGAATTATCAATTATGAAAACATGATATATTAAAAAATTAATTGATAATATAATCATGACACATGTGATATCGATCATTATTGGGAGAAATATTATAAATGCATGACAGGATATTAAAACTCTATTTTGGTATCTTTGAGCATCACTTTCATAAATCCCTATAAAAACACTTTTAATTAGATGAATCATATATACAACATCCAAAATAATCATTAAAAAAATTCATCACAGATCAATAAATGGGATCAAAATTCATGTAAGAAATATCATGTTCAACTACTTTCCATGATCTATAATGGGTAATTATCTTTATAGAAACAATATTGGGCTCACACATGAGATATATAGGTATCAACACTTAGTATAAGATGTATAAGGGTCTCCCGTTTCATTTAATGCATATATTAAATAGATAAAAAGTTTCACATATAAATAATTAAAACATGATAAAACCTTCTAAAATAATTGGGTATATAAAAATATATTTTAACCATTATTTACAAATAGATAATAAATAGCTTCAAAAATAGTCTCATTGAACCATGATTGACAAAAGTAAAAGAAAAGGATTCAATAAAAATCTCTTTGAAATAATAATTATCCAAAAATAATATAATAGGTAATGAATCAATAAAAGATATACCCGGTGGTGGTTGAAAATAAACAAGGGTTTTTTATGCTGATGAATGGAAATACACACAAAATTTCTTTAAAAATATTAATAAGGAAACTAACAATTAAATGTTCAATGTGTCTGATACTGCATTGAATTATTTGAATCTGAATCCTTATAAAATAATATCATTAATACAAACATATAATATCCTTATAATATGTAAAATCATGACATATAATTTCAAATTATATGTATATAGACTTAATAAATGAATATAGGTTTATAACATAACATATTTCACAAATATTGGAAATTGTTACAAAATTCGATAACCGCATTGGTAACATCGAAATCATAAATACAATGAAATAATTATAATTAAATTAAATTATTAAATATCATTATGATAAAATAGTTCTTGTTATACTATATCAAAAGGGAATTTTATAGACCACACAAAATAAATAAGTGGAAATTAAGATGTATGCCTCAACAATTTAAAATCCAGGAAAAAATTTGTTACCTTGAGTCGGATTTGGAAAAAATCATCCTATATTATAGAATAATAAAATTATTTTAATTTTATAGTTTATTTATAAGAATTTAAATTTTTTTAATACATTTATTTAGGTTATTAACATGTTATATAAAATTACTTATTTATAATGATTAATCCAGATGTTTTAACCATATTCAATTTTTGTGTCAACAATAAATTTGGTAGGTCCACTATGGTAAAAGAGATCATTATTAAAACATATTAAGAATAAAATTCCTCAAATATTTGTCATATTTTTACTTATATTATACTTTTAAATCCATCCATGAATGATGGATATGAAAAATAAACCAACGTTACAATAATAGGGATAGCAGGTCATGCGTATGCAAGAGTAACATTTTCATTTTAAAGTGATCATAATGGAAAAAAGATAAGTAAAATATTTAATTAAATAAGGATAATAATTTCATTAATACCAAATTTTTTAATCATATAAACTTATAATAATATTATTGTAATTTAAATAGATTCATATCTTGTTGAGAGGGCGGTATTCCACCCCTCCATGAATGACATTATAAGTATTTCAGTATGTGAAAGAGAAATAAAAAATGACATATTATATTTAACATAAAGTAATTATTTCAAGAATATAATATATATTTAATTAATTCCATGTATTTTTTATTTAAACCAACCCTTATTACATTATATGAAATTTGTGAATGTGTCACATCGCATTGAGGAAAGAGTAGTCCACATTTCCACAAATGATGATATCATATTTACCTCAAATGGAACACATAAAGGTATATATTATATACAAATCAATTAATTATTTAGACAAATTAAATAATATTTTTATACATATATAATTTCAAAATATTATTTCCATTATAATTCTAAACCATGTGAGGTGGAATATGAAAAATGAACGATATATTTATGGGAGGTAATAATTTTCCATATATGAATGTTAATTATAATACACATTTGATTGATGTATTTGTAGGTTCAGTTTTAAACAATAAATAAACAAAAAATTAGAATATTAATGATGCTTAGGTTTTTATATAATTATTTAGTAATATGGATTTAATGGGTGGATAATGAAATGAAACCTAAATAGACGTTGAAAAATTTTACCTCTTTTTCAGATTACCAATTTTTGTTTTAACCAAAGTGGCTCCATAAAAATATTTATTCCCAACGTGAGGAATCCATGGTGATGGGAGAAATTTTGGGATATTATTTAGTAAGTGGAAGGATGATCCAAAGTGTCTGGATAGGTTTGATTAAGGAGAAGAGTGATATCCTTTTTATAATAGAGGGGAGTGACATTATGGTAAATCATAAAAGGTAAAAACAATTAGGAGATTTTCATTTCAATATATACATACAAAATAAAAATATAATGGAGATATGGATATTATAGTTGAGGAAAACACAAAAAAGACCAAAAGAATTGAATTATTATCAATTATATTTATATTCTGTAGGTGACCTTATTTCTTCTTTTTAGTTTTTATTTAATTAACTAATTTCATTTATTAGGTAATTTAACAATTAATAATAAATTAGCATTTAAATTATCATACAATATAAACCCAATAAATTTTAAATATTAATTAAATTTTTATAAAAATAAATCCCTATGTTTTTGAAATTAATTTTAAAAGTAGCATATGTATCACACAAAAACAATGCTGTAACCCAAACTACACTAACAATGTTTTTAATATCATTATGTCAATATTTTATTTATAAAAGATTAATTGATAAAATAATATTACATATTAGTTAATAATTAACATATAAAAATCATTTTTTTGAATGTAGGATTATTTATGAAATTTAAATCATTTAATAAAAGTCAATATATTAAAAAATGACATCAATGTCAATTTGGATATAATTTAATAAATTTAAATTTAAAAATATAAAAATAATGATGGAATTATAATATTTTATGTTAAATTATTTATAATATGATTTATTAATCTAAAAAATAATTTGAAACATTAATTAATTATAATATCTTTTCTTTTTAATGTTGTTAGAGTCACATATTTTATCGAAATATTACCAAAATAATCCGTGAGTTAGAATTTTCTATCTATTTTTTATCATTATGAAATTTCAAAACATTAACTTTAAATTACCATGATAGGGAAAACTAATATAAAATTGTGAATAATTTATATAAGTGAAACTATGCATCTTCTTTCATACTCCAATTCTTTAAAAATGTTAATGGCAAGGAAAATTCATTCAACACTTTTTTCATAACATATTATCTGGGTCACATTCATGAAAATGATACCCAATTACTTGTAAATATTTATAAAATATAGTAAATGGTCAACCTATTAGAGTCCAATGGCCTTTGTAAAAGATTATAGG
This sequence comes from Viscum album, assembly GCA_963277665.1. Lineage (NCBI taxonomy): Eukaryota > Viridiplantae > Streptophyta > Magnoliopsida > Santalales > Viscaceae > Viscum > Viscum album. The sequence goes on along the minus strand of OY728164.1, from coordinate 1,401,070,052 downwards.
TCATCTAGTCCCTTATGTGTAAGGTTCCGTCCCTCATTTAAGATTAATTATACCATAATGGATGTAATTAATTATAATTACTTTCAAAAATCATTTTGGACAAAAAACAAAATCTAACAAAGGAGACTGATAATTTTATTTTTATTACAACCATTTATGTCATTTTTTCAGCATTTATTTCACTGAAGTGAAATAATAAAATTTAATTTTATCCCTGTAGATATGAACAAAATGTGTTCTTTTAAAGTGAAAATGTTCAAAAGATAATTACGTCATTATATCTAGATAAAATATATAAAAATATTACAATGTACAATGTTTTATTAATTTATATATTTTTGATCTTTTGTGACTTCAAAAAATATGAAATTAAATTTAATATTAATAATTATTTAAATGAAATGGAAATTTTAAAAAAATTGATTTATTTTTTAATATTCATAGAAAATGAAACTTCTTAGACCAAATTAAAAATTTAACATATCATAAATATTGATATTCGAAATTCAAAAATTTTGTTTAAATTTTCATATAAAAATTATTAAAGTGTAGAGATTTAATTATAAAATATGTTAGACATTAAGGGGGGGGTGACAAAAAACTTTAAAATTATAAAACTTTTTGTGATAAAAAATAGATTTATTGTAATTATATTCCAATAAAATGTATCAGCTGAATGTCAAAATATTTTATAAACATGATTTATATTGTTAGTCTTACTCACTCCAACAAATTTAAAAATAAGGAAATTACTTCTATATTAAAAAATAAATTAAACAATATATTATTGTTCGGTTTGACTTGGACTTCCATGTATCACAAGTCATCAAAGAGACTAAATTTTGAGTACAATAAAACATAAACTCGGTGTGGTAAGTGTACTTTAAAAACTATATATAATGTGTAACATAGTATATTAAATAATTTAAATTAATTTTAAATAATTTAGTACATAAAATCATTGATTGTTTCAATGGAAACAATGAATTTTTATAAAGACTAAGACATGATAATAGAAACATGCCCAAAAGACCAATCATTTATCACTAGAAACATTGATTTTAATAAAAAAAATTATAATATAGTTTAAAAGATGTTATTTAACAATCATATATGGTATACATCATATGTGTGCTAAAATATTTTTATTAATAAATCTTTATTTATTATAAATGAATTTTTAAATCATAGAGTGATAAATGTTACTTGATGTAATGGTTTTGTGTTATATCCTAATAGTTGTTCAATATTTTTCATGATTACATTTTCAAATATATTTTTACTAAATTACCTATCAATTATCCTCTGAATTTCTTATGTTAAGAATATTTGGGAAGATTAGGTGTTTTCATGTCATTCTCATTTATTTAGGAAGTCGAGATAATAAAATAATGTTTTTGAAAAAAATAAATATTATGTATTCTCTCTAATCAAAAATAAATTTCCATCTAATCCATATTTTAAAAAAGGTTTTAAAGAATGTTGTAATATTATACTCCGACATTCAAAAGACATGTTTACCAATGATTTATTTTTTAGATATTAATTTTTAGGAATTTTTATTTCATTTTCCAAATGTGTTTTTCATATATTTTAAAAATATGTTAATGGGATAATATCATTTATCTTATATAATTGGTACACAATTTCTAATCATCACTAACTCTAAATTATGTAAAAATTGAATTAGAAGTATCCACATATATTTTCATAGGAATTTTTTTATTTAATAATTTGGGATTGGTAGATTATAAATAAGTGATTTAAAATTTAAAATAGTATTTTCTGAATAAATATTCTATATGATATTTTAATGAAATTTTTTATTCTAAAATCATTTTATTTTACTAATTCTAGACTGGGGTTATTATCAATGGAAACCATCCATATTCTTTCCTTTGATGGATTATGATTCTGGTTATGAAATTATCATGAAACCTATTTATTTTACAAGGTTTTCTATCTGAATATTTGGTAAAAATTTTAAGATAATCAATTCAATTAGGCAATTTATGATATTTCATGACTGATTAAAGATCATTTGGGATATATTTGAATTTATTACTTTTATGTGATGTCTGACCCTAGAATTATTGACCATAAAATTGATTCGTTAAATACAGTTATCTCATGAGATAAATAGGAATGGAATGTTGAATAAATCTATTTTAGTAAATCATATTGTCCGTTTAAAGAATATGTATGGGTTATCCCTCAGATGGATTCCCAAAATGGAATTCCACTTTCCCAAAGAAATTTATCAACCCGAATTGTAAAAAACTAGTTTGTTATAATCATATAAACATGAATGGGAATTGTTTTTAAATTAAACACAGTAAAATATAGTTGTTAAAATATAATAAAAATATTGCATTACGTGTTAGTACGTTGTATTCTCATACTAAAGAAGAATAAATAAAAAATATAACATGATATGAAAATAAAGAAAGAAGTGATCATCTGTGAGCTCTAAAAACCTCCCTCTCCAATCAATATCCCACACCTATAAGGGAAGAAAATCTATAAGGTATTTTCTTCACTAACTAAAATATATTTCTACCATCCATCCTTAAAAATAAAGAAAATCCTATATGTAAAATGAAATCATATAAAAGGACCCACATAATATATTCAATGAAAATAAAACTTCTGTTAAACAAGATCATATAATATGAACCTCATGTAGAATGATATAACATAAATATTTATATTAATAAATATACACTCATTGATTAGTATAATGGAAAACTGGAGACCTATAAAAGAGGTGAAAAAATACGTTTGTGAACATAAGAACTCAGTAGGCCACCACAACCTGCTAAAATAGAGTAGTAAATTTCAAATTAATCCATATTCATTATAGTATAAAATAATATATAAAAGTAAAAATTTTCATTACATATTTGAAAGAAACTATAAAACATCGCATGTGTTCATAGGCATCTCTTACATGATTATCTTTTAAATTAAGACAAATTATTGGAAATCATTTTTCCATTAGAATAAAATATTTTCCTAAAACACAATTTTAATATTCCAAATGAAACCCACTATGTATACTCTAATTTATAGAAATTAAAATTTCAAAACATAGTGAGGATAAACATTATCACATAGTTTTCAACAAGATTTTTGAAAACCAAATATTTATAAAAACCTCTCTTAATGTCCTAAAAGACATTTTCTACTTTTCCATCATAGGGTATTTCTAAAAAATCATATTTAAAAATAGTGTAAAAATAATTTAAATTCTTGATTTCTATTTCATTATTTAAAAATAATTCAAAATATATATTCCAAATATTAAAAAAATAATCTTCACAATGAAGGATGAAATAACACACATTAGCATCACAAGGCTCATGCTATAGTAAATAAAACAATGAGTATATATTTTCTATGGAATACATTAAGATATATGGTATAAAATAAAATGACTTGGTAAATATCCTAAATAATCCTATATTGATCATAGTTTCATTGGTTATTCCCTTGGTCCTATCAAGAGACTATCTGAAATTTTACTCAATAGATCAACATGCTACTGTACATTGCATCATAGTACCACCACCAGACTAGCCTACACCCAGTTTCAATAGAATGGAACACTCTATCTTGGACAATTTATAGCGATCTGAGATTATCAAGAATGGGTATTACATATTATTTTTTATTATATATAAATTACACAAAAAAATTATAAGTATCATAATATATGAACACCATTGGAAACCACGAACATAATATTATTAATTGGTGAAATATCTTCATTGTCTCTAATAAATATCTCCTCATTAATACTAATAGAAAACATAACCTTGAAAAACCATTCTTCAAATCACAGTCTATAAAAACCGAACAAATTATGATGGTATATTATCATTATGGGAAAACAATTGATATAGATATAAATAACCAAAAATAAATGGTATGGGAATAAGGCATTAACTATGGGAATAATATATTTTATATTTATGATTATAATATTATGTCATGGAAAAAATATTGTTATTTTGTAAGAAATGAGTCATACAAAAATAAAATTACTTGATCCATGAAAGGATACAATTATAATAATACATTAAATTATATAATAGACATCATTATAGGAAAACTTTTATCATGGATACCCAGCAATAAATTCATAACATATAGGGCTTGGAGTATCCCAATATATAAAAATTTTAGGATTGGGATATCTACTAGTGAAACCTCTTTTTTGGGCTTTGTCTAACAATGTATGTACACAAAAACCTCATAGAAAATTTATCATTACCCAATGTATTGTATTGAGGGATAAGTCCCACAAACCAGATAATGAAAATCATAAATATGTATTCTAAAATGTCATAAGACATACATTATTTCATAATTCATGAAATGAAATGGATTTAAAATTAACTCATCTAATAATAACCTTTGGAAAAGTGATTGGGTTCATAATTATTTTCCCATATCCTCAAAGAATAACCCATTGAAAAAGAAGTGTCAATCATGTGAATTTTATCATTGTATAACCCATATAGAGAAACTAGTTTTATAAATATATTTTCATATTAAAGAATAATTCATTTAAATAATAATAGTAATACCATTGTATCATAACACTAGTAATTATTAAGTAATATAAAATAATTTAATATCATATAGAAAATAATTTTGAAAGATCTCTTATAAAATTTCCTTAAGTATAAATCATTCTTAAATCACTTTTGAAAACATAAATCATTTTGGAAATGCTTTTCCTTTAAAACAAAAATGAAACTTTGTAATGTTATAAGTATGAAATCATTGAATACGCTTCTTTATGAAAATATCCTTTAAAATTTAAAAATTAATTCATATAACATTAAATTTTTAAAAATTAACTTATTTACTTATAATCATGATAATTTACAATGTAATATTCAAAGACAATAATTTCCATGGTGATGTGATGTTTAGTTCGTACCATTCATTTAAAAAAATCATTTCAAATTATTTTAGTAAAATCAATCCATGCGCTATTTTGAAAGTGACATGAATATTCCTGTCAAGAAAATGTTATAAAATGAAAAACATGTGATAAAAGTATTTTAAAATCAATGGATAATGGTAAATAATTATTGAAAAAATATTTAGAATAAATGGGTTTAAAGGAATACTTCTTTCTTACCTAATAGATAAATAAAGTAAATCTTAATTGAAATACATTTTATAAATTATATTGAGATATCGATAGAAAAAAAATGAACAAAAACATTAAAAGACTAGAATAAATATATTATAATATTTTTTTAGAATAATTGAGAGGTAGATCAAAATCATTCTTCATTTCAGTCATATACAGAAATAATTTGGATTAAAAATGAGATTGCAACAAAAAAATATCACAAATTAGGAAACATTTATCAAAAAACATATGAAGGGATATGTATTACCTAGACATAATCATTACAATATCATGATTTTTATTCAATAAATTACATCCATTAACAATGAGGATATTTTTTGGTATAATGTTTTATAAAATTTTTCTATAACTCATACAATTAAAAATAATGAAATTAAAATTGGAAATATCATATTTGAATCTATTATTACAATAATATAATACTTATAATATAAATAATGATTTCTTTCTATTTAAATATTATAATACATTCAACCTAGATTAGTTCACCTACACATCCTTAAACCTCACAAAAAACATATTAAAAATTTGAGATGATAACAAAATCATAGTATGTGATATAAAAATAATAGAAACTATTAGTTGATTAAATACATGAAATCTAATCAAATATTTACCTTTATATAAATTATATATAATATCATGAAATAAAATAATTTCATAAGAAAAAAATATTTTATCAAAAAATCTTTTGAAACCTAATGAACGAAATTGAAACTACATTTCTATGACATAGAGCATCATATTAATTAAAAACTTTCAAAACCCTAATAATTGCAATAACCAAATGATAGACTTCCAATATATTAATTTCCCATTATAATTTATTTCTGTTATGTGGATCACCATTCATAGAAGCCATATTGGGCTCATTAGTTTATTATTACCTGTAATGGGGCTCACACATTCATATGAGTTATATTGGATTCACCGCTACGCTATATTGGGGATCATCCACCCATACAAGATCTATCAGGATCACCCATTTCATATTACTATAAACTAAAATATCATGAATAGAAATATATTAATCATAAATTAATTTATAATATCTTATAATGTCCTATGAAAAATACATTCATAAAAAATAAACTTTCTTAAATAAAAATTTCAAAACCAAAATACACTTTTATTTCGAATTGAATTTCTCAATACAAAAATACATAAAAAAGGGTTATAATTTGAATAAAGCATAAAGTTTTATAATGTGACATAGAATTTAATTCATCAAATTTTTATGTCTATATAAAAAATTCCATAAAATCATTAGAGAATAATGAAATAGAAGATAATTTTTTGGGAATAAAATACCATAAATAATAAATTTTTTAAATAGAAATGCCCCTTATCACTTGTGAAACCAATGAATCATCAATCCAAATAATGAATACCAATTAAATATAATTAATTTAAAGATAATAGAGAAATTAATGATATAAAATGTAAAGGGGAATGCTCTTCTCATGTGGATGCACTTCCTAGAGCTCAGGTTAAACCGAAACTATTGTGACATAGAGGTCGACCTGCGATTTCATTTACTGAAGATGAGGTAAAACTTTTAGCCTCTGATCAATGGCTTTTTCTAGTTAGTAAATTCCTAATTTTTCGGCATTATTCTATGTTTCTTCAAACATCTATGGAAGCAATTGGTTTTACGTGTTTTAATTTGGGTCTCCTTAATTCATCACATATTGTATTACGCTTGAGCTCAGATAATGATTATTACTAACATTGGGTGATGATGTCTGGGTATTTCAGGGGATGTTGCATGAAAATGTTAAAATGTACTCCTGAATTTGACCCAGATGCATAATCGCCAATAGTCCCTATCTGGGTAAACTCCCCTGATCAACCATTACACCTGTTTAAGTAAGAGGCTCTATTTCCTATTGTGATCCTTATTGGAACTCCTTTTAAGATCAATTCAGATAAAAAAGTTTTATCTGGACCTACTTTTTCTAGAATTTTTATTGAAATAGTTGTTTCCCATGGTTTTCTGAATCAAATGTGGAAAAAGTGGGAATTTTGGTATTTCTCAGGAGGTTGTTTATGAAATATTTCTTGATTACTGACATAATTGTTTTAGGCTTGGTCAATCCTTGAACAATTATGGAAAAGACTCCAATCAACCTAAAAATTGGAGAAAAAAAGTTAGATTGAAAAAGGAAAACAAAACCACGAGGACAATGCTGGCCCTTAAAACTTCATTGAAAATGGTTTAGATACTGTCTCATTTGCTATTTTTAATAATAGAAATGTTGAGTAATATCAAATATATGATTTTTTAAATGTTGTATTGGAGGCCACTACATCTCCAGCTACCTACATTGATTATATAGATATCATCAAACATGTTGATGCTTTGCAGATAGCTAATCAAGCGGCTTACGTTTCATCTATCTTAGATAAAGAACCTACTACTTTGACTATTAATATGCCACATAGTCCTAACCCTCCTCTCGAGGATATTCCAAGAGAGAAAATGAATGATGATTTTCACGAGGATTTTACTAATGAGGAATGTGATAGATCTAAATATAGTGAAACATCTGAGGAAGAAGAAGATAGATCTGCACATATAGAGGTAGATTATTTGAGAACTAGAGTGAGAAAAGGAGAAAACCAAAAGTGGATGCTGATGGATTTATGTCCAATTATAGAAAAAATGCAGAAACATCATGATTACTCCAAATTGTAATGAGTTATTATCAAACGATCATGGATACTTCAGGAAGAGAAGTTTATACTCTAGAAACATCTCAACAATTATAGGTCAAGCAACATGAGGAATGAATAGAAAATCAGAATGTACATGATTTTGAAGATGTTGATTCTTCATAGAAAAATAGTGATGAAATTTTATATGAGTCCTTTAGAAATGGGAGATTTTAAAGAACACCTATATATCTATCAAGAAAGGAATTTTTAATAAGAGGGTCTGGAAAGGGTTTCAAAATACTATTTAATGCCACTTGGATGGTGTTCTGATTCCTATATTTGTAGGATTTCTCAGCTTAATTTCTGTTTATCAGTCTTTATTGTTGTGATTATTTTCTGATTTCGCAAGGAGCTTGCCCCTACTGTTACATCTCCCTTTTTTCCTATTACATGGATCTTTGATGCAATTTGGCACGCTGATACACTTTGGCTGCTTGGACTGATCTGCTTCTCTACCGCAACATGCTGCTTGTATCTCTGCTCCCTCTATGATATTGCTGATCTGGAACCTCTATGTTTGCACACACCCGGAATCTGCTGGTAGAATCTGCAGTTTTATTTTCCTAGAGCCTTCGAATGTTGTATACCAGGTTCTTTAAATATGAAATTCTATTTGGTTGTTTTCTTGTTTTATGATAGTGCAAGATCATTGCACCTCGAGACCTCATTTTATACTTTTCATATAAAAAATTATTTGTGACATGGATTGGGAAACCAATCTGTATCACCATCTTCAATATAAGTCATGGGAGGTGTGACATAGTGAGGGGAGTGAATTCTCTTTTATAATGGAGGAGGAGTGGAATTCTTATCAATACCAAAAATTATTTACTACATGGGGGGTCTGACTTAGAAATTTTTCTTCCAAAATTTCTAAATAATGGTTTGGAAGGATATTCATGTTTATCCACAAATACACCATTAAAAAAGTATATCTTAAACATGTTGTGACATTACTTCTATGATTACTTATATAAAGCATTTTTTCAAATAGGATAAATAATATTTCTATTTATTCCATTCATCATTTAATAATAGACATAATATATATATTATTAGATAATTTAAACTAAATAATTAAAATTATTAAATCAAAATTTTTTAAAGAATCTCAGTTATGTTAAAAATTAATTTTAACATAGTTGCATGAATTGTGTAAGTACACAGTTGTAACCATTACCATGCAAAGAGATATTTTAATTTTTATGAGTCAATAATGTCACTCTAAATGAATTACTGATCCATTAATGGACAACATATGATATTTTTTAAAATTAAAAAATTACCTAGTAGAATATTTCTTTTTAGAAATTTTAAATCAATTGTTAAAATATCATTTATTATAAGGTAATTTTAATTTAAATTTTTTACATTATAAATTTCGCTAAATTTTAAAAAAATGAAGACAAAGATTTAATTATAATATATTATGTTTAAAATAGTGTATCATGATATATTCATATAAAAACTCACAGATCAAAATAATACATTCAATTTAACTCACTACATTTATGTTTAGTATCATTTATTTTATTTAAATAATAATTAAATAATAAATATGTTGGTGTTTCCTAAGAATTTGGAATAATTATTTCATTTCGTAATCATTTAAATATGTTATAAATATAAAAAATATTTATCTTTCGAATGATATTATATAACAAAATATAGGTTTCCACTATCACTATCCCAAAGCATTATAGATATGAACAACAAGGAAAGTGATTTCTTTGTATTTTTCGTTAGTAACACTATTGTTGGGATTACTTTTAATGGAAAGTGTAATAAATTTTCCACATTTTAGAGAAATTGATTTCCCTGGTCAAAATAAACTCTGAAAATGATATTATTACAATATTATATTCAATTTTTACTCTAATCCTTTTATTGTTAATGATTAATAAACTCATTTTTACCTTCACTGTGGTGATTATTGTTTACTGTTTTCAAAAAATATCATGCACAATGATTAATTTTTCATTTATAAATTAAATAACATATCATTATTCCCAATAAATAATCATTTTATAAAAATTCAAATAACGTAAATAGAGAAATATAATATAAAATAAATCTTATAGATGAGATGATAATGTAGGTTAATAAAATGAAAATATTCAAATGATTAAACTTTTTTTATGTCATAATTCAAAGTAAAAAATATTTGAACTAAAATTTTATTAATTTTTATAAAATTTATCTGCATTTACCTTAAAACCAAATAATAATGTATTTCAATTTTAATAATCATTTAAATAGTAAACTATTGCATATAAAATCCAGTATTTTTCATTATTCATATAAAATTAATTTTCTCAAAAAATACATAAAATTCCCTCTAAAACACTTTTTATATTATGATTTTGAAAATTAATTTTCAATCAAGTTTCTAAAAGTGGTGACATGTAATTATAAATTATGTAAAAAAAGAGATATGATGCCTTCTTTTAGAAAAATACATTTTTAGAAAAAATTTATTTTTTGTTATAAATGAATCTTATTTTACTTCTATTACATTTGTAACTATAATTTCATAAATTTATTTCTTACTATTCATATTTATTATTCAAATAGCTTGGATATTACAATTATATAATATAGTAATATCTTAATAAAATTTTAAATTTCATTTAAGCATGTTGTTCAATGACTTGTATGCCATTAATAATAAAAATATCAGTGATTCATATACCATATGATATTGAGAAGATTAAATATATTTAATTAAAATATATCATAATGTATAAGGGTGTTACATTCTCTTTTAATATTTTTGTTTAATGTCTTTTACGATATTGAACATTATGCAATTCATTTAAATTCATGGTTTGTTATATCCTCAGCCATTTTCAAAAAATTGTACACTTGAAATTTTTAATTTATATATGTAATCAACGTATGTACATTGGAAAATAATTTTATTGTAAAATTGAATTTTAAAATTGGTTAAGACAATAAAATATTTATAAGAGATAAAATTAATTACAAGGGTCATATGGAATATCACATAATAAGTTTCCATGTAGGATAACATAAGTTTGAATTGATGAAAAAATTAAATAATTATAGAGATTAATTAAGTTAATTTATCACAAACAAGTGAATAATTAATGGAATGATAAGTCCCTCCAAAAACATAAATCAGTGCTTATTTAAAAGTCCATCTAATTTATTGGTAATGAATGTAATAATACATCTTTTTTTCAATATAATTTTCCTAAATTCAAGGAATTACTTTTCCATCTAGTCTAAGAGAATAAAAAATGATAATTACTTGATGAGTACAATATCACCTGCAAATGAATTTATAATACAATATAATAGTTTTCACTAAATAATGAGCATTAAAATTAAATTTTTCATGCATTAAGCACTAAAATAATCATTTAAAGGACCACATGATCTACCATAGAATGATAAGAAATTCTTCAATTCATTATATTTTAACCAAAAAAAGTTATCACATGTAATGATAATCACAAAAATGAATCAAAAATTATATATTAATCCAAAAATTTAAATAGTAAATCAAAATGATAAATAACAGTAATTCCATAAGTAATAATCATTAAAATTAAAAAAATAATTCATAATAAAGATTGAAATCCCAATATTAGAATGATTTTATCGTATAATATTCAATGATAAATTAACCATTATCCCAAAATTTAAACAACATCTATTCTAAAATAAATTTAATCATTGCTTCAAATAAATTTCTAACCAACTAGGGAATCATGATGGCCTATTGTAGATGCACTGCCACTATCATCCTTCGGTCATGGGTTTCTGTCTCACCACCATGCCGAATATGTTGGGTTTTCAACTAGTATATTGGCTTTCTGTTTTTTATTAAAACGTGAAAAATAATTCCTCCCTAAATAAAACTTCATAATATATTAGGGCTTATAAATAACACAACCTAATTATTTAGCTCAAAATTATAATTAATAACCTTAAAATATTTACTATATAAAACTCTCATATAAGGTTTCTATAAAATTGACTTTATGATCATCCATAATCTTATATACCTATGATGAAACTGTAAATCTTAATCTCTATAGTTAGATAAAAATATTCTTTGATACTAAGTGTTATGATCTAGAGATAAAGCTTACAGTGTCATGAGTATTATTAAATAATTTTATTTTTTTCAATTTTATTATATTATTAGGAAAATAGATTTTTAGAAATTATGATATAAATCATTAATAAAAAACAATGAATTAAAAATCGGGCCCTTCCTATTAGAGTGAATTTTTATATAGTATATCATCTTTAGAATAATGAATTATTTCATTCCATGGAAAATATCAACGAATTTTGACTTAAATTCATCTATTCCCTGACCCATACGTAACACATGTGATTTTTTTTCAAAAAACAAGGGATGGGGACAAAAGCTCAGTATAGGACATAAAATGATGTGAAATGTTTAGTTCAGTAAAAACATGAAAACCCATGGAATATTTTCTTTTACATCAAAGTTCATTCATAGAACAAAATAAAAATTTTTATTATAAAATGCACACTTTTTACCAAATATATCCTTTATATCATATATTATGTAATTAACCACTTTATGAGTTACTTAAAACATCATATTGATAAAACCATTTGAAAACAACATTTAATTAGAAAAAAAAATTGAAAAAATCCAATATAATAATTAACTATTTAATTGGAAGGCTATACTGGGTGTAATAATTCATAGACTATATATTGGGATCACCCATTTATAATCAATAATAACGGGGATCAAAACTTAATATAGTTTATACCTGGCTCAACCAAGATTTTTAACAGGGATAAAACCATTGTATAATCTTTACAAGACTCACATGTTTCATGGAATTTGCAAATAATTTATCAAGAATAAAAAACAGTCATTATAAAAACCATATTAAAAAAATTTTAATATCATATTAAAACCTATTTGGATAAAATATTTTATTATTTTAAAAACACATTTTCATTAACTCAATAATCTTTTCTTTTGGATAAATATTTCAATAAAATAATAACTAAAAAATGAAAAGGGTTTTTCATTGACCACCCATCACATATAGAAGGGGACCTTTTATCCTCTCTTCATCACACCATTTTATACTTATAAATCCATCAATACATAAAAATACCTTTATTTATGTCACGAACTGACCTAGTGTGGCCCACAATGCTACTCCCCATGACCGCCTCTAATAGGCATAGGGCTTATTACTAGCACTGAGTAGGAATATCACTATCATGAAAGGAATTTACTATGTATCTATACACATGAACACATATCTGAGACTACTTTTACTGAAATATAAACTACATTAAGGAAAAAATGCAGGCATATAGCTAAATCCAACTAATATAGTACTACAGAATGTAAAGGGTGGAAAATTATCTCAGACAAAATACAAGCCCATAAAAAGAAATAGTTTGCAAATACAATTCCCAACATGTAATTAAGAAAGATATATGGACTACTCCTCCACATTAATGAATCTACTTTTCCTTTTTGGAAGCTCAAAAAGTTCAGACATGTCCTGGTCCACCCTGGACTCCATCAAAAGATCCCTCGTCTGTGGAAGACATGACACGTGTGGGAAAGTACCATGTAGTGGTGAGTATAACAACACTCGGTGGGATAACAATACCCACAACTAAATAAACAATGTAAAGGTATTTATAGATCTAAATATTATATGTCTATAGAACGTATATCAAGTGAAACATCTAGATATACTCAAAACCATGAACCATAGTCTAGAGGTTAGTCACAATGACCCACCTAACCACACTAGGGATTTAGTTTGAAGATTACACACAACACTCTCATGTGAGAAATCACTACATGAGTGTGATAGCTCTAATGAAATCCTCCTATGATGTAATGGTCCTTGGGAAGTTTCATTAGAGAGATAGATGTACTAATATATATGAAGAGATTACATATACACTCATTCCGAGAGAACATACTTCTGAGTGGGGAAGGATAAGGATACATCGTTAAGGATCACTTCTAGGGCCTTGGTGTATAGCAAGGCTCATCCAGATTCTCATGATACGTAGAGGATTGAAATCTTATATGATTGGTGACATTGATACCTGACTCTACCTAGGGACATGAAAGGATAAAGGATCATGCTTCGGGCCTCTCAAAGGGGATTCATGACTCTATCCAAATAGTCACACTGAAGATGTCATATTCTTATAGCTAGGAGACTATACATGACCTTCAAGGGAATGAAGAAGGGGTCACTAAACCAAACAAAACAGGCCCATGATATAGTGCACATGGAGTTCAAGCCATGTACATGATTGTACATGGTGTGCAGAAGTGTCACATGCTATTTCCTCTGACCCCGGGTACTGCACATGTATAACGGACCATGTTGATATGATCCTGTCATGTAAGAAAATATATACACTGCATGTAGAAAAGTAATACACCATGACCTACTATCTGGGGGATGCTCTGTGTAAACTATCCATGTGCATGTACATGGATTCAACCCATGTCTACCTACCCATGTACTAGTATAGAGGGTTACCCGCATAACTGGGCTAGTCTAGCCATGTTGTGTAGTACATGAATTATACTCAACCTTGTGCTTCTGTATCATATAAGATATACACTAAGTCCCATGTAAGGACAGAATCACCAGGTGACATTTGTCACACACTGTTTTCAACCATTCTCACACCAAAATCCCTAGCCACTATTGAGCCTTCCCCACATGCCTTGTTCTTAGGATACACACCTCGGTCATCACAATTATCCATAATGACTTCTTTTTCATCCAACACAATATGTGATCTTCCAATTCTCACTATGTCCCTCTATTTGGATGAAAATAGATAATCTAGGGTCTTACAATCCTAGAAACACCAATTCAGTATGTTTTGAGTGTCTGATCATCTCTGGAAAGTCATTTCAATCATCCATGCGAAGAATAGTTGAAGAAGGATTTCGTCTAAACTGTCTTGATTCATCAATCACCATCATCATCACACCACAACTAGGTTATCATGATGTCGTATCTATGATTTTTGATCATTACATTGGTAGATGGAAGCAAAACAATCTGTCGTACATAACCCCAGGATAAACGTGAAGAATTCATGAGGTCATAGGGGATAAGAAATTATTATAAAAAATAGAGGAGTAATCCACAATTGATATCTGGTATTGTTTAGATCCACTCCCATTATAAATATCATGTAGAAAAAAATTAAATTAGAAATCAATTCCCCAAAATAAATCTCAATAATCAATCCTTCCCTCAAGAAGAAACAATCCACATGTCAACCTATTCAGGGGTTTATGCATGTTCTTAATATAAATACAATATATAGTTACACAAAATCCAAATAACATCCCCTATCATGATTATAGATGAACATTGTATTTTCTACCGTTGTCGGTGAGATTCGATCTTACTGCTCAATGATCTAGGACACAATACATTTTTTAATTTTATAAATACCACTTTTTGGGTAAGTGGGAACCTTACATAATGAACCACAATAACACTTCATATGAAATTAAACCTCGCCATACCACATTAAATGTTCAAAATCAACATTCAAATTCCACAAAAATGAAAAATCAAAAGTCCACCAGTTCCATAACCAAGTCATCCATCAATTTCAAATTTTGAAATCCAAATATTTAGTCACTCATACCATCATCACTACCTCTATCTCTGAACCTCCTTGGTAATTCTTCATTCTTTATCTATAATTCTCTAAGAGTGGATCATCTCCAAATATCCATAGGAATTCATTGAATTTTCTTTGTTTACAAGCCTATCCTTGGATTCATGGCTATTTCAAACAATAAAAAATATACCTACATCATTAAAAATTTTAAATAAAAGAAAATTTTATTTTATTTTATTTCCATTAAAACATCCCAAAATTTACTTCTACAGTTGACCTGCACCGGTCAATATTTGGCCTCACCAATGGTGAAGTCACTATGTGAAATGCAATAGATCCCTCAAATTGTTGATCTAGGTAACCATTATAATGTTTTTAATAATTTTCAGTAAAATCACTCATGTGTACTTTTTAAATGTTTAATTTATTTCAAACATTTATTGTGGTCACTCTAGGCCTTGGAATCACATGTCGTCGCAAATCCCGGTCTGAAATTAATTCCATATGATATTTAAAAAAAATACACAGAGAATCCAAGATTTTATATTCTCCCCACCTTAGAGATTTACATCCCTGAATATCCAGAAAAGTCTTCTCAAATTTTGTGTGTACTGGGCAAGAATCTCAACCTCCCTCTCCCACATGGTCTCCTAAATATTCTCATGCTGCCACCAAACACACACCAGTGAATCTCTCACCCATGAAGGATCCTTTACTAGTGATCCTTGATCTCTAAGGGGGACACTTCAAAGGTCAATCTATCTTCAAGATGAACCTCCCCTGATTCGATGACGTCTAATGAATCCTGAACAATACTCCATAGCTACGACTTGTCGAATGCATTTTATACCCGGTGCAACTGTGGAGGTAGAGCGAGGTGGTACGCTACCTCAACAACACTACGTAGGATCTGGAAAGGTTTGATGAATCTTAGGGATAAATTTCTTCATGGTCCAAATCACCAAAACCCTCTTTGTGGTGAGTCCCAAAGGAATACATTGTCTCCCTCCTTAAACTATGGAGGTCTCTTTCTCCTATCAGAATAATACGTCTGCAAGCTCTATGAATTCATCACACACTCCTAGACGATTTGAACCTTCTCGATGGTAAATTTATCCAAATCTATACCTATGTGTGCTAACTCTCCTAAACTGATTCATCATTGTAGCGACTGGTAGGGTCGCCTATATAAATACTAGAACTGTACCATACTTATGATGGAGTGATCGCAGTTGTTGTAAAAAAAGTCCACTAGTAATTGTTTGTCCTTCCAACTGTGAACAAAGTCCAAGATATTAGTTCACAATATATCCCCCAAATCCTGAATAGACCATTCTGTCTACCCATATTTCAGGGGATGGAATATCGTTATAAATATTATGTGAGACAAAAACAACTCCTGCAGTCCCTTCCACAACTATGATATGAAACAATCATCATGATCTGAAACAATAATTTAGTTCACTTTGTGAATAAAAACTATCTCCTTCACATATAGGTTTACCACACTCTATATTATAATCTGCTCTTAGAAAGCTTGGATGTGGGATAACATGATCCGTTAGTCAATGATCACCTAGATAACATCATGTCACTTTGCTGTTTGTGGGAAAACCATCACAAAGTCAAGTGACATTCGACACAACTTCCACTCCAATACTTCAAGGGTTTGAGCTAGTCCCGTTGGATTTTGGGGATCATCATCCACCTTCTGTAATGTAAGGCATCGAGAAATGAACTCTTCCATTTCCTTCGTTATTTTTATCCACTATAACTGATGTCAGCGGCCCTTGTACAATTTTTCCACTATATGATGTACCGCCAATTGGGATGTTGCAAAGTCCTTCAAAACCTCATACTTCAACGCCACATATACACCTATGTATCCTATGAAAAGGATTATGTGCTCCCCAACATGATAATATCTATAAGGATATTTTCATATATATAATTGATAATTTAAAGCCTCATAGTCCACATCTCCTAGTTTTCCTTACCTAACTCGTAACTAGATTGGATGGGTAACAAACATCAGTTGAAGTTAAGTCTCATAATCTCCATCCAAACAAGACTACTTTTGTAAGTATAACTCCTCTAACACCTCAAATAGAAGTTGCAAACCCGATATCTAACTTTGAGCATCAACAAATACATTCTCCTTCCCACTAGTATAGATTATCTCAAGGTCATAAGCCTATAGGAACTCCACCCATCGCCTCTACTTCCGATTTTGATCCATATGTGAGAAGTTGTACTTGAGGGGCTTATGGATATAGTATATGACAAATGTCTCACCCCATAGATAGTAGGCCACATAATTATTCTCAATCCACATTATTTGACACTAACTATATAAAATAAATGCTGGTCTCTACATTAGAACACAACCAAACTTGAACCATGATGTGCCATGAAAAACTATGTACTCAAAAACCTCTTCTAGAAATCTCAAGATCTGTGCACTCATCAAACTCTAACTCATCTACAGGAAATTAGGATGGAGCTATTATTTCAATACAAAAGATTCCCCCTTTCATGTCAAATCATTCATCCGTTCTGATAACTTGGAGAAGACATCAATGAATCTTTGGTAATATCCTTCCTGCCCAAGGAATCTCGGCACCAATGTTAGACTACTAGGTGGATTCCATGTTATGACTTCCTCGACCGTGTCTCGGTCCAGCACTACTACATCATCAAAGATGTCATGTTATAGAATGTAGACCTCCTTTATCTAGAGGATTCATTTTTAGAGCTTCTTATATTGTTGGTTCACGAGAAGTTCATTTAGAACCATCCACATGTGTTTCGTGTGATCCTCCTCTGATGATGAGTAAACAATGATATCTTCAATGAAAAATACTGTGAACCAGTATATGTATGGCTAGAAGATCTAGTTCATGACTCCCATGAACATTGTCATGTAATTCGTCACACCTAAGGGAATCACCAAGTAATCAATGCGAGCCTCTCAACTTTGGAAATCTGTCTTCGGGACATCGTCATCTTGTAATCAAAGTTGATGATAACGCTGTCGAAGGTAAAATTTTGAGAACCATAGTGCCCCTCTCATAGTATCTAATGGTTATTGAATACTATAGAGTGGATATAATTTCGTCACTATCACCTAGTTCATGTGCCGGTAATCCACACACAACCTCAAACTATTGTCTTCCTTTATGGAAAGCATAACTACAGAAGCCATGGGTTAAGCACTGGGTATTAAGAATCACTTCATCTAAAAATACTTCAACTTCACCCTCAGCTAATGAAGATCTGTATGAGCCATCTAATATGTAGGAGATGATGCATATTTCATCCTATGATTTAAGTCAATGTAGATTTTAGTCTCCTTATAGGGAGGTAATCTTGGAATATCTTCATGAAGTATGTCCTTGTACATCACCACTAGTATTGGGAACTGAATGATTATAATATCTAATGCTCCATGGGTAAGGCTATCTAAATCATGAGTGATCAAATGCACAATCATGTTCTTGAGACCACCCTATGCTTCATGGGTCACATTTTCTCTGAAAAAGGAAAATATTGTTCCATCAATGTGGAAGCACCACACCCTTCCCCTATTGGAGTCAATTATATCATAGACAGGCAAAGAATAACTTCATTAGTCTTCGACACTACCACCATGAATTTTCAACCAAAACACTCAGCTCCATGCTTAATATCATTCTATAGTAAATGATGTGTGATAATCAGGTATCCTCCTGTAGTTGTCTCCATGCTTAATGGTTGAGTCAATGAATCTAAAAAAATCTAAATGCATCGCACAATACATGTTCTAAGGAAATAATTACTGGAGAATATGTATATAAGTATGGCCATTAAGGTTGAAATGACACATATTATACCTCAGATCGTCCCTAGAGTGCATGTGTTGTTTTCCTCGACCGCATTTATCCACCCCTCCCCTTTCACCTAGCTCCCTAAGCCTAGGGTTGACATTATAGTGGTTGTGGTAGAATTATGTCAAAACTTATATCACCTCCTACAGCTCTCCATGATCCTCTTCAACATCTGCCACATGGAGGATCTTCCTTCTCCACTATCTGCCTCGACCTTAGTGGTCCAACCACCATGTCTGTATTAGTATCTTGTTGTGTTGGACATTCTCTAGAGATATTCCCTCTATCGCCACATGAGTAGCATATCCTCTCACTAGGATATCATGATCCATACTTAGATCCATGGACTGAAAATAATATTTTATCAGACTTCCTATGTTGAATCACAGTTTATGATCCAAATAAATAACATCAATTTTGGAAAATGAGGTCTCTACACCTACTTATCTGCAGCTGATTACCACTAGTTGTATTTTCTGATCCAAGAATCTCTCGACCACCAAAGCTCATATGGGTACCCCTGCATAATTTTTAATGCATAGAGGTGTGATGCTTGCTTAGATGTTATATTGTAAACCTCGTTTGAAGTTATGAGCTCTTTAGTACCAATCCCTGGATATAACCATCAAGTACTTCGTGAAAATGGAAAACCATAATGTATAGTCATCCACCATTAAACCGCCATACTAGAGCTAAAGAACCTCTGGGATATGTACTTCTCAAAGCATAATCGGAGGGAACTCATCCCAAAATATTTTCCCGAACTCCTTCCATGAATGAGTCACCCTGTCATGAGTCTGTGTGGTAATAGTCCACTATAGCCTTGTTAAATCCTAAAAAAGGCTCGCTCCTAGTATCACTATCTGGTTCATTGGCATCCTCATTAGATGGAAAAATCTGGTCCCTGCCTCAATCCAGTCCTGTTACACCCCAAGGATTTTTTAAAAATAGATTGAAATACATGAAACTTTATTTCATGTAGATATTTATAATGATCCTTTAAACAATTTTTTTTTTCTCTTCTGTGTTTTGAATTTTTAAAAAGGTTCCTCTGCAATTGTCCTCAGTAATTTTTTGGGAGTTTGATAAAACCAACTCACTTTTGTGGTGATTAGTAACATATCATTATTATTAATGATATTAATAGTAAGACGACCATTATAAATAGTAAATAATATTATTATTTTAATTTTTAATGTTATAAGATAATTAGATATCGATTAATTTTTAAATGTTTTAAATAAAGAGTTATAGATTTAAAATGTTATTTTTGAATAAATTACTATTTTATTTAAAAATAAATTTAATAATAATTAAAAAGTTATTTTCAAAAAAATGTAGTTTGTTTATTAACTATATACATTGATAAATAGTAAGAAAATATTTTTAATATTTTTTTGAAATCCTTGTTTTTTGATTAATAGTGAATTGTGATAAAATACATTTAATTCAAATAATTAGTGAAATAAAACATTTATGAATTCATAAATGATGTAAGACCACTTAGTTAGAACTAACATGTAGTTATTATTATTTTGGGCCACATGAATTAAGGATATTCATAGTCTTATGAAAAAATATTATAATAATGATTAAAAAAATGTAAAATACATCCTCTCCTCCACTATAAATACCACAATCATGTCCCTATTCCTACAAAACCTCTAAATCCATGATCCATACGTATGTTCTAACAAATAAATCTCCCAAGGATCCTCCCCACGTCCTATAACTTCTTGTCTCACCAAAAGGAAAAATAGAGGCCTTAAAAAGGACATCTAGGAGAAGAGATCAAGAGGTAAACATCCTCTTTTGTTTTCATTCATTTCATTTATTTTATTTTATATTATTTTTCTTTCCTCACCTCCACATATCCATAAAGAAATTAATGTTACAATATATTAAATATTATATATTTCATAATTATTTTGGAAGTCTCACCATTATAATTCTTTTCCTCCCCCAATTTTTCATGTAATTAGTACATCGTCCGTGATAGTTCGATTTACCGACATCATGGATGATGTGGTTTAAAAATAATTTACATTCATCAAGACTAGTAATGAAAAAAAATTTAGGGTTTAACCAAATTATAAATTAGGTATTATATCTTATATAAGGTGTTTGAATCATTTTTTAAACATGTTATTACTTTATAGAACAAATGAATTCATTACGATCGAAGAATCGCCAAAATGAACTAAACGAATTTCAATAATGTTTTAACTTATGAATCATACTCGTGTAAGAATTCAAGATGATGAGTTGTTTAATTTATGTTTATGGAATTATTTAAATATGTTTTCATTATAATTATGTAGTCTCACTTCCAAGTGACAATAATATTCATCATGAACCCATCATGGAAATAATGTAAAGAACAAAACCAAAACAATGCATGGAAAAAAATATTAAGAATTAAAGGGTGAAATGATGTAAATAAATTATCATATATGGTATTATAAAAATTTATATTTCTCTTTATGATATTATTAACACTTTTTTATACATTATATGGGATATTAAAATGAGTGATAAGTAAGACAAACCTGTGGTAAGCTAATTCTTTACCCAATTTCCATTCTTTGGTTTAACCTTGTAATTAATTATTTATGTGGTATTAAAATAATTTATTGGATCAATATATTTTATATTAAGTTGAATTATGTCTTTAAATTATATATAAAAATTCTATACACTCTATTAGGTCATTCTTAAGATATATTCTATTTGTAAGAGGCTTTTATTTTAGACTCCTCTTTCAAAATTTTGTTTTGTAAAATTCACATGCAAGGTTTTTGTAAAAATATTCAAGTTGTATGATTATGTTATAATTCATGGTAATTTCAAATGATGAATGGTGGAACCTATATATACCTATAATTTATTGGGTATGTGTATGTTTTAGGTTTGCAATATGGTTACTCCAAGTGTTACTGAGATTGTTACACAAATTGTAAGGTGGTTGTGAGGGTTAGAAATTATAAGGTAGATGAGAGGGTTAGAATATTAGGTGTTTAATTCCCCAAAATAACTTTATGTTTCTATTTTTGAACTTATGTTTTTGTTGGATCTTGTGGAAAACTCATGTTTCACAATGTGAGTATATATGGGGGACAAGTTTGTCTTTTAAAATATTTTCATAAGTTAAAAGTATTCATGGAATTACAGGTTCATTACTTCTTTTCATATCTATTATAGAAATTTTTTTGCTCATACAATGTTTTTAAATTATTTTCATAGTTTATCTGAATATGTAAGAGAAATAATTAATCCATGTTTAATGTTTTTGTAACTATAAAAGATATCATGTTTTTTTAGAAAAGTTTTATATTTTGGATGAAATGGATACTATTTTAATGGTATCTACTCTAAATTAAATGTGAAATATTATGAATGTGTTATTTTAACATTATCTAAATAACTAAATATGAAAATATCATAATTGTGAAAGGAAGTGATTTATTGAATAAAATAATTATTATGTAATTTCATAAGGTAGGGTCTTTATAGTTGGTATGGGTGGATGGTTTAGATAACATTAGGGGTTAAGATGATGTTAATATTATATCATAAATGATTTTCACTATATGGTTATTTTGAAATTTAATAGCATTTAATGATTACCATGTTTCTTCGACTATGATATGTTTGTTCAGAATGGTTATTCGCAGAAGAAATAGGGAAGGTGAAGAGGAGAGGCATCAATATAAATACATCCTTCTAAATCTACAACCCATAATGGTAGGGATTCAAACTGAGAAGTTTGTGATAGTAATGGATCAAAAAATGTAAGAAATAAATGGTGGTGGAATCAATGATATATAATTACCATTTTTATGACAACATAAATTGAAAATAGTGGAACATTATATGAGACAACATCATCCTACATTCAATGTGTCTTTTGACCTAGATGGTGCTGAAGGATGAATTAAATCACATGAATAGATATTCTATGTTATTGGATGTTCCGATAATAATATTGTAATTCATTCCATTTATACATTAAAATGGGAAGGTGATTGATGGTTTTCAATGGTAATGAATATTATGGATGGAGAGGATATATATGCATTAGATAGTGATGAATGTAAAAGTACATTCCTTGAAAAATATTTTCCTATGGTGGTGTGACTTATGATAGAGATGCAGTTCCTTGAATTGAAGGAAAATGAGGAAGATTCATTGGTTTTGTATAAATCAAACTTCACCTGACTGGGGAGGTATTCTCCAAATCTTATTATAGATCCTGATAGAAAAATCAACCACTTTTACAAATGAATAATTCCATATTATTGAAGGGAGTTGGCCTCCCATGAATTAAAAAGTTATGAGAAACATGTCTCATGTGAAGACAGTCTAGAGATGGATTTTTTTGATGATCATGTGCATTTTGGAAACAAAGATAAGAATAAGCCCATATGGAAGTGATGATTAAGAATCAACCCAAGAAATATGATGGTAAAAAAAATCCAATTTCAATTTTGTGAAAAGTGTTGCAAGAGGAACCCAGGGGAATGCCATACCAAAATGAGGAAGTGTTTTTGAAGGTGTAATTTTGGATAAATGGATTGAGATTGTAATTAATATGATCCTAAGACTAATCTTGAAAAAAAGCATTTAAGTGTTTTAAATTTAATGAGATTGGCCATTATGTAAATGCCTGCACAAAGAGAGATCTGAATGATTCAATGAATCTAGACTATTAGATGAAAAGTATAGTGAGATCCTTTGTGAACACATAAGATGATGACAGTCCATCCAACAATCTTTTATCAGTTTCATGGTGTTCTTACTCATACTTTTTGAATGTTTTGTTTGATAAAGGTTCAAACCATTCATTTATTTCTATGAAAATTTCTACTTAATTGGAAATATCACCTCAAAAAAAGAGACCAGATCATATTGTTAAAAAACTAAGGAAAATATTATTGAATATTGGAGTTATAAGAATCTTTAGATTTTGGTATGTGGAATGAAATTAGCTTCAAATATTGTTGTTTTTTTCTTAGTAGAGTTTTATGACATTCTGGAAAAATATTTTCTTTCTGTTTGTCATACTGAGTTTGATTTTACAGCTAATATTTTGTTCTTTATAAAGAGATTCATTTTGTATACCATAAAGAACACGTAAAATTATTAAAAAAACAGGAATATCAGAAACTGATGAAATATGGAAATAAATTTAATATTTCACATATTGTTGAAAATAAGGGAAGTATTCATATTAATGATGTTTCATTGGAAAATGAATACCATGATGTTTTTCCAGATGAGTTACCTCATGTCATACCAGATCGAGAAGTCAAATTCAAAATTCACATAGTTCATTATTCTAATCAGAGTTCAAAACCCCCCATAAAATCCGACAAGTAGAACTTATTGAATTGAAAAGTTTATTGTAGAATTATATTGATAAAGTTTTCATTCATCCTAGCACTTCACCATGGGGAACTTTTGTTTTGTTCATAAAAAATAAATATGGTTCCATGAGACTTTGTGTTGATTATAAATCATTGAATATCATCACTATTAAAAATAAGTTTTCGTTGCCTCATATCGATTACTTGTTTGATCAGATCCACGGTGTTTAGTAAGTTTCCATGATGGACATGAGATCTAGATACCTTCATCTGAATGTGAAAGTGGATGACATCATGAAAACATCCTTTCGTACTAGATATGGGCATTATGAATTTTTTTATGTATTTTGGGTTAACTAATTCACATGTTATATTATAAAATATTATGGATAGAATATTTGATGAGTTCTTGGATAATTTTTTTGTTGTGTTAATTGATGATATTATGGTATTTTTTAAGAATAAATAAAATCTTAAAAACCATATAAGGGTTGGTTTGAAAAACTTAATGAAAATGTAACTGTATGGAAGATTCATCAAGTATGATTTTTGGTTGCAATCAATTTATTTTTTTGGGAACATTGTAAATAAGGATGGAATAATAGGTGATCCTATAAAAATAAGAGTGTTTGATGAGTGGAAAACTCTAACAAATTTTACATCTATTCGATGTTTTATTGGATTTGAAGGTTACAACCAACGGTTTGATAAATCTTCTCACAGTTATCTCTATGAACAAAGTTAATGCGAAAAGGGGTTAAATTTATATAGACAAAAGAATGTGATATTTTTTTTCCAAAATTGAAGAAGGGATTGATGAATGCTCATGTTTTGGCCTGCCATTATAAAGAGGTGTTTTTTTCATCTATAGTGATGATTTTATGAAGGGACTTAGTTGTGTTTTGATGTTGAATGATTGGGGTATTTTTTATTCTTATAGAAACCTAAATCCTCTTGAGTTTAATTTTCCCACTCATGATTAATAATTTGCAGTTGTGGTTTTTCTTTGAAAATGTCGAGTCATTATTTATATGGATCTAAATGTAAAATATATACTGATCATAAAAGTCCAAAGTATATATTCACTCGGATGGAGTTGATCATGAGGCACAGTAGATGGATTTAACTAATTAATGATAATTATTGCACAATATGTTACCATCTAGGAATATAAAAAAACTTTATATATTTCTTGAGTTGAAAACAAAATGCCTCATTAACCATGTTATTTTAGGAACCTGATCCATTAATTTTAGTATTGATTGTTTTTTTTCAAGAAGTTGTTAGTAAAGAAAATACCACCGGTTTGTTTCATGTTTCAGTGCATTCACCTTTATCATATTGAATTAAGCAAGCATGAAAGAAATACAATGAGAAAAAAACAAGGTAAAAGTGGTTAAACAGGGTTAGATTCTAGAATCTATCCTTGATTAAAATTGTGTGTTATGATTTGGAAAAAGGATGTGTGTGCCCTGTGAATCTTAGTTGAAGAAATATTTTTTGTGTGAATCTCATAGTTCTCTAATTATTGTTCATCCTAGAAGTAACAGGAGGTACTTATTTCTTTGATTGTGTTATTGGTGGGATGGAATGAAAAGGTATATTACTTATTTTACCATGACATGTTTTAAATTTCTACATGTCAAAGACAAGGACCGGTTACTGAAGGGATGCTTTTGCCTTTTCCAATGCCAAAGGTGAAGTGGGTGTAACACCCCGACCCCAGCTACCCAGAGTTGGTGCATTACTTCGTAACATTGGCATGATCACAAAAGATCAAGTCTTGAAAGACCGATTAGTTTAGTATCCTTGGAAACAATAGATACATTCATAAATGTTACATTACATCATAAAGTGAAAAACTACAATAACAAAGTATCCATAGACCAAACTCATATACTCTTATGACTATCCCAGTAGGTCATTCAAAAAATACTTCTTCACATCCTCGAAAATATTAAAATATTGAAAGGGGTGAGCTCAGATGCTCAGTAAGGATAACAATATTGAGGACTCTTTCATTAATAAACAATAACATTTAAGGAAATGTATAACTAAAACAAAAGCCTTTTTAAACATTAACTTCAGCATGATATGGAAAAAATAAAATTAAATAATTCCATTTACTTACTCACATGGATATTCTACTAGTCAAATAATCCCAAGCAACATCAATAACCACTTTCAGAATTATGGAATGCATAATGCTAGACTATCATAACCACGTATTTAATGCTTCGTTCCAAGACCACAAATAAGATTTTGCTAAGGCCTCGTGCCAAGACACTAGTTTGTCTCATGAGACATGTCGATGCATCGAGAAGCTATAGCGGGCTCCACCAGTCACTTATTAAGTCCAATGCATTCCTCATATAAACAGGTTTAAACATATCATAAACCATAACATAATAGTATCACATAAAATGTGCATAAAGGAAACATAACATTTCCACATTTCAATCACAAGATATGAATACAACACATTGATATAATAAAAACCATATCAAAACCATTTTCAATACCAAAATGAAAGAAAATTAAAACTTGGTATTTATTTTTCATTTAAGAAAAAGTTATCAATTGTAGAGGAAGCTGAAACCCAAATAATGGTTACGGTGGCGGAGAATTCGTTGTCGTTGCATACGTAAGACAAGAAAAACATTCCTTTTTTTCATTTAGTATAATTCTTTGTATAAAATAATTCCTTTTGAATAAAAGTCAAAGTCAAAGGGGTTTATACACCATATAAATGAGAGATTTGTATAAAACCAAATATGCCTCAATGAAAGGAGATTGAGACAAATTCCTTAAAAAGATCATTTTTAAAATAAAATAGATCTATTTTGTGTATTTACTATAAGTACACATAAATAAAGTACAAATACAAGATAGGACATAATAATATCATGACTTAATTTAAAAGTAGGAGATTAACCGAAAGAATGGAAATTGGGTTACGAAATTCCCTTACCTTGCGACCTGTCTTGACTCGACCGTTCTTAAACCTCTTTAATAATAAACTGGAGTTAATTTATAATTGATTAAGACCCTTTTTAAAGTTTTTTATTTCTTTTAAATCACTTATTACCATGTTACGAACATTATGTAATTATTTAAGTTAATAACGGTCGTTTTGTCGATCTTTGGTACTTGAGTCAAAATTAAACTTCTTATAATTACAAGTTGTTCATGTGGTGATATATCCATTATTTCCTGAATTATATTCATTATATAGATATCATATATCTCATATATATCCAGTATATACATGCATTTATAATATTCCATAACGTTTAGAGGTATGAATTGAAATGCACCGTTCATGGAGACGGTAAGCCTACATACGCATGAACGCTTCTTTCATTTCTATTTCTTATTTAATGACATAATAATGATATAAAGGTATATTATATTTCCCGTATAATATCATATATAATATCATTTACTCCATCCTTTATACATCCCACTTATGGGATTAAAGATTCAAATCACTTTGAGGGGGTCGTAGTCCGCACTTCCTAAAATGATAATATCACGTTTACCCATAATGAAAACAATAATGTTATGCCATAAATGAAAAATAAATAACCTTAAGTAAAACATAAACATATTAAATATCATATATTTAAATATTGAGACATCTTAATGGCCACCTTTTAAGGTGTTATATGAGTGTTGAACAGTCATCGTTTCGTGCGGCAGAAATTCGCCATCCACAGAAACAGTATGTTATTTAACCATTAGATGTAGGTGTGTGTTGTGTAACTCGAATAATTCTTATAACAAAATCCTAGTATATTGAGGATACTGGTGTTGTTTCAAAAGAAATGAATTAAACGAGTTTAGGTTGTTGGATAAGAAAAATAAAACAAAATAACATAAGAGAAGACATTACCTTAAAATCGGGTAACTCTTTTGATTTGAGCCAAAGGCTTCCTTGGGAAGAATTCTGACCAAAGTGAGGCTTCTAGGAGTAATAGAGGGAAGTTGAAAGAGTATTTGGGTAGAGTATGGCTGAGCCAAAAGGCTTTGAAAGTGTTAGTAAGGTGGTAGTGGTGGCGGCCTTTTATAGTGGAGAGGAGGGGCACTCTTGGAAAGTAATGAAATGTTACTTTATTATATAATGATTTTCGGATTTTAATGGTCCCACACTTATATCATTCGAGGATAAGGTGATAATGGTTCAAAATCTACTCATATAATAGTTTCTTTACAAGTGTATGCCTTGGATTTTACATTATCTTTTAATTTTATTTAAATCATTTATTAATGAGGTAATCGTTGCATCATCATGGTGTCATAAATAATTTAATTTATTTAATGTATAAAAAATATCATGATGTAGGAAATATTTTAAGATTTCTAATGAATATTTATAGTAAAAAATATGACTTGTAAAACCCCATTTAATAATTGTTTTAGTAAAATAACTAATGTTTGTGACATTTTTATTTTAACATTAAATAAAAGTTATTTATGTCCTTTTCCTACCAAAGTGGCTCCATGGGGTCCCCAAGTTGACCCATGGATTGTCTTGGTCGCCCATTACACATCCAATAGGGTTAGGACAAGTGTAAAGGTATTTTCATATTTTTATAATATAATTTTTACCTTAATTATCACTAATTACCTTTAATCATGATTAATTAAACATAAAAGTTATTATTCACCAAAAAATAATTTTTATCCCATTGAACCGCATTTTACTTCCTAATGACAACCATGAATGTCAGATTTTGTAAAATCAAATCACAGAAGTGGTAATGTTTCATTTAAACAAAAAATCAGTTTTTTAACTACCACATAGTGGTTTCAGTATTCATCAAAAATTGATGTTTTTCAGAACAATGCCAAAATTTCACCCTAAGATATAATTGATATTACGAATTCAAAAAGATGTATATTTTACAAAATTCCAAACATATAAGTTCCATTAATTAATTTTATAATTAATTCCCACTGTCATAACAAATAGCGTGTTTTTAAGAAACAATATATATGAAAAGATTGACAATTGTTTATGTCTAATTTCAAAGTGAAATTAATTATAATGAACACAATTGGATAAAATGGAAAATATATATTCTAATTATACTTTAAAACCCCTCAATAGTATAATTTATCACTATAAATTATTTTGATTCAAAAATTCGTTCTTAAGTATTTTTCACTATTCATAAACAATTGGAAGTTCTCAGAAAATTACAAAAATTTCAACTTAGGATAACTCTGATATTACGAATACAAAAATGAAGTCCATTTTGAAATATAAAATTTATATAATTTCAAAAAGTTGGTATTACTATTAAGAAATGCTACTTTTATTGGTCGCGGCATGTTAGAATCTCGAATTTCCGTACAATGCAAGCTATTGCATTATTGAAAGAGCAGTGTGTCATGAAATCTTGGGGTGTTACATTATCCACTCCTTCAATAAATTGCATCCTCACAATTTGAAAATGTTGTTAGAAAAATAAAAGGTTGAAACTAGAAAATACCTTTGTGGAAAACCCACATCAGAAATAGGGTTAATAAAATTATAACATTAAAAGAAAGAAAGAGATGTACAAAGGTCACCCGAGATAGCCCATACAAGGATTCTATGAGTATATGGATATGGAAGAAAAACAAACCAGCAAGGTCTGATGGAGAGTTGTAGAAAACAGGATTAGGAGAAAGTTAACAATAAGAAAATCACAAACTTGTGATTGGTTAAACGGTCATTGAATCCCCAGTTGGAAAAGTTAACCGACAACGTTTTTTTAAGTTACCTTTTATAAAGTTGAGGATTTTATTTAAGAGATTTTCTAAGAACGTAAGGAAATATACTTAATTGTCGTGTAGACTTTAATTCCTTAATAAATTTTTACCACAAACCCATCTTTCACTCCAAATGGTAACAGAACTCAAAAATATTATATTTATCCTAATTGTATAAGGTTCTAAATATTACCACATACCATTTAGATTAGGAAATATATTTTGAAATAACCAGGGACTTCCTGTAGGCTAGTGGTAGGTAATAAAGGCATGTCACACTATGGTTGTGGGTTCGATTCATGCATCTTTGTCTGACGCGACGGGTTATGCCCCACCCTGCAGGTTGTCCTTTTCCTAAAACTATAGTATTATAATATTCAAAAATATTCTTTTGAAATTTTTTAACCTTAAAAAATACTATCCAAAGATCAACTTAATCCATTCTATCATTTATAGTTATCCAAAATACCTCTCTCCAGACTTTCTCTAAAAGGTCTCTAAATTCCAAAATCAATTGTAACATAAGATTCCCCAAAAAAATTAAAGATTATCTTTTTGTCACATACTAAAAATATTATTACCTTCATCATATTATATCTTTAATGAAATAAAAAATTACTGCAGTACAATACTTATATATATCACATTATTCTTATAACCAAAATATAATCATTGAGTCTAAAAGCCCCAATACATTAATTATTCAACTTCAACTATAGTAACAACATAATATTTTCCTTGATCCCTTGGCATTTTCTGAGGTACGTTTCCCTGACACTTAGGACATTCGGTTGCATAATGCCCCATTTCCCTACAATGATAGCATTCAACATTGATAGCCTCTTTCTTTCCCTCGCAATCATGAGCCTGATGACCTTTTTATCCACATTTATAACAAACTCCCATTCCTTTTATGCAAGCACCGGGGTGATTCTTCCCATAATTATCACATAATGTAAAATCCTTCATTCCCTTTTTCCCGTAATCCGTCTCTTGTTCCACTCTTCTCTTCTTCTCGTGCTTTACTTTGTTGTCATAAGACTTAGATAATTCATTTTCAGTCTTGATAGTACATGAGACAATATCTTCGTATGATGAGAAGGATTGTGATACTAAATCTTGCCGGAGAAATGGTTTTAACCCATCAAAAAAATGATCAATCTTACTTCTTGGTTTACGTATATAATATGTAGCATACCTCGCTAACCCTGTAAAGTTGGCCTCATACTTTGTGACATTCTCATCCTCCTTTTGTCTCAGACTCAGAAATTGTCTTTCCATATTTGGTCGATGGACACGAGGAAAGTATTTTTCTAAGAAAAGATCATTGAACTCTCCCCATTACATACTTGATACTTCTTAATCTTACTTTTTATTTTGAATCAATGACCATCATTGATCGGCATCTCCAGTGAGGCGGTAAACTGCCACGATAACCTTCTCCCTTTCGCTACTCCCCAAGGCGTGGAATATTTTCTCTATGGAGTTTATCCATTGCTCAGATACTAATGGATTTGTACCCCCATTAAATTTTGTCAGTTGTTGCCTCATGAAGCGGTCTAACGTTGATTCTCCACATTGCAGATCAGGGTGCTCCATACGAGTAAGGTTATTATTCATAACCTGAGTGAGTTGTCCCAGTATGGTAATAAGTTGATCAGCACTAGTTGTATCTCCAGATCCACAATAATTATCTTGAGCAGGAGGGAAATCCCTACACGGAGTGCATGCATTGATACGGTTTCCATTCCTTCCACTAGGCACCATTTCTAACCAATGGCATAAACAAGATTAGTTTATGAATCAAAATTCATAAATCCATAGTTATAAAATACTTAACATAAATTGAACTATTTATGGATATAATCTATAATCATAAAAATGTTTTCATTTAGGAAGTATATACTCATAACCCTTCATAGTGGTTTGTAAAGAAAACGAGAATTGTCCTAAGCATATCCCCCGGGAGTCTCGTAACCAAGAGTGAAGCAAGGCCCGTTGTTGTGCACCAGTTCCCGTTCGAGTCTAGCTCAAAGCGGTGTTTTCAGGTTTTTCCTCTAGGTACATATGTGCCAGAGCCGCCTCTACCTGCTTGTATCCAGAAAGGGATGTATTGCTCGGAAAACTCAAAAAATCTCTATAATACCAAAATTCTAGGAAGTTCTTCTATACTAATCCTCAAAGTCTATCTTCGGGCTTTGTGCCCTAATCAGAGTTTATCTAAATCTAGCTTCCAAGGTTAGTACTAAACTGCCTCTGATACCAACTATAATGCCCCGACCCCAGCTTCCCAGAGTCGCTGTATTACTTCATAACATTGGCATGATCACAAAAGATCAAGTATCGAAAGACCGATTAGTTTAGTAGCCTTGGAAACACTAGATACATTCATAAATGTTACATTACATCATAAAGTGAAAAACTACAATAAAAAAGTCTCTATAGTCCACACTCATATCCTCTTCTGACTATCCCTATAGGTCATTCATAAAATACTTCTTCACATCCTGGAAAATATTAAAACATTGAAAGCGGTGAGCTCAGATGCTTAGTAAGGATAACAATATTGTGGAAGCTTTCATAAATAAAAATTAACATTTAAGGAAATGTATAACTAAAATAAAAGCCTTTTTAAACATTATCTTCAGCATGATATGTAAAAAATATAATTAAATAATTGCATTCAATTACTCACATGGATATTCTACTAGTCGAATAATCCCATGCAATATCAATAATCACTTCCATAATGATGGAATGCATAATGCCAGACTATCATAACCACGTAGTCAAGGCCTCATGACAAGAACACAAATAATATTTTGTCAAGGCCTCATGCCAAGGCACTAGTTTGTCTCATGAGACCTACTGATGCATCAAAGAGCTATAGCGGGCTCCGCCTGTCACTTATTATGTCCAATGCATTCCTCATATGAACAGGTTTAAACATATCATAAACCATAACATAATCGTATCACATAAAACGTGCATAAAGGAAACATAACATTGAAATGTTTCAATCACAAGATATCAATACAACACATTGATATAATAAAAACCTTATCAAAACCATTTTCAATACCTATATAAAAAAAATAAAACTTGGTATTTATTTTTCATTTAAAAAAATAGTTATGGCTTGTAGAGGAAGCTGAATCTCAAATAATGGTTACAGTGGCAGAGAAGTAATTGTCGCTGCATACGTATGACAAGAAAAACATTCCTTTTTATTGTTTAGTAAAACACTTCATATAAAAATATTCCTTTTTAATAAAAGTAAAAGTCAAAGGGGTTTATACACCATATAAATGAAAGTTGTGTATGAAACCAAATATGCCTCAATGAAAAGAGATTGAGACGAAGTCCTTACACAGATCATTTTTAAAATAAAATAGATCTATTATGTGTATTTACTTTATGTACACATAATTAAAGTACAAATACAAGATAGGACATAATAATATCATGAAATAATTTCAATGTAGGAGATTAACCCAAAGAATGGAAATTGGGTTAAGAAATTCACTTACCTTGCATCCTATCTTCACTTGACCATTCTTTAACCTCCTGAATAATAAACTAGAGATAATTTATAATTTCGTAAGAACCATTTTCAAGTTTTTATTCCTTTTATATCACTTATTACCATGTTATGAACATTATGTAATTATTTAAGTTAATAACGGTCGTTTTGTCAATCTTTGGTACTTGATTCAAAAATAAACTTCTTATAATTACAAGTTGTTCATGTGGTGATATAACCATTATATCCAAAATTATATTCATGATATAGATATCATATATCTCATATATATCAAGTATATACATGTATTTATAATATTTCAAATCATTTAGAGGTAAGAAATGAAATGCACCGTTCATGGAGACGGTAAGCCGTACGTACGCATGAACACTACTTTCATTTCTATTTTGTATTTAATGAAATAATAATGATATAAAGGTATATTATAATTCCAGTATAATATCATATATAATATCATTTACTCCATCCTTTATACATCCCACATATGGGATTAACGATTCAAATCACTTTGAGGGGCAGGAGTCCGCACTTCCGAAAATGAAAATATCGGGTTTACCCATAATGGAAACAATAAAGGTATGCCATAAATGAAAAATAATGAACCTTAAGTAAAACGTAAAAATATTATATATCATATATATAAATATAATGACATATTAATGGTCACATTTTAAGGTGTTATATGAGTGTTCAACAATCATCGTTTCGTGTGGCAGAAATTCGCCATCCACAAAAACAGTATGTTCTTTAACCATTAGATGTAGGTGTATGTAAGTGTAGCTCGAATAATTGTTATAAAAACATCCTAGTATATTTAGGTTACTTTTTAAGTTACAAAAGTAATGAATAAAAAGATTTTAGTGGTTTAAATAAGCAAAATAATACAAAATAACATAAGAGAAGACATTACCTTAAAATCGGGTAACTCTCTTGATTTGAGCCAAAGGATTCCTTGGGAAGAATTCTGCCCAAAGTGAGGCTTCTAGGAGTAAGGGAGGTAATATGAGAGAGTATTTGGGTAGATTTTGGCCAAGCCAAAATGCTTTGATAGTGTGAGTATGGTGGTAGTGGTGGGGGTGTTTTATAAGTGGAGAGGAGAGGCACTCTTGGAATGTAATGAAATGTTACTTTATTATATAATGAGTTTCGGATTTTAAAGGTCCCAAACTTATATAATTCAAGGACAAGGTGATAAGGGTTCAAAATAGAATTAGCCAATAGGTTTTTGACAAGTGTACGCCTTGGATGTTACATTATCTTTTCATTTTATTTAAATCATTAATTAATGAGGTAATCACTGCATCATCATGGTGTCATAAATAATTTAACTTATTTAATGAATAAAAAATAACATGATGTAAGAAATCTTTATAAATTTCTAATGAATATCTTTAGTCAAAAATATGACTTGTATAACGCAATTTAATTTTTTTTAGTAAATCAACTTAAGTTTGTGACATTTTTATTTTAAATTAAAATAAAAGTTATTTATTTCATTTTCCTACCAATGTGGCTCCATGGGGTCCCCAAGTTGACCCATGGACTGTCTTGGTCGGCAATGACACATCCAATAGGGGTAGGACAAGTGTAAATGTATTTTCATATTTTTATAATATCATTTTTACCTTAAATATCAATAATTACCTTTAATCACAATTAATTAAACTTAAAAGTTACTATTCACCAAAAATTATTTTAATCCCATTGAACCACATTTTACTTCTTAATGACAACCAGGAATGTCGGATTTTTTAGACTCAAATCACAGAAGTGTTAATGTTTCAATTAAACGAAATATCAGTTTTTTAACTACCACTTAGTGGTTTCACTATTCATCAAAAATTGATGTTTTTCAGAACAATGCCAAAATTTCACCCTAAGATATAATTAATATTCCGAATCCAAAAATGATTTCTATTTTACAAAATTCCAAACATATAAGTTTCATTAATTAATTTTATAATCAATTCCCGATGTCACAATAAATAGCGTGTTTTTAAGAAACAATATATATCAAAAGATTGATAATTGTTTATGTCTAATTTCAAAGTGAAATTAATTATAATTAACACCATTTGATAAAATGTTGAAAATATATTCTAATTATACTATAAAACCACTAAATAGTATAATTTAGCACTATAAATTATTTTTATTTAAAAAGTTGTTTTTAAGTATTTTTCACTATTCATTAAAAATTGGAAGTTCTCAGAAAATTACAAAAATTTCTACTTTGGATAACTCTGATATTCTGAATACAAAAATGAAGTCCATTTAGAAATATAAAATTTATATAATTTCAAAAGGTTGGTATTACTATTCATAACTACTTCTTTAATTGGACACGGCGTGTTAGAATCTCGAACTTGCATACAATGCAAGATATTGCATTATTGAAAGAGAAGTGTATCTTGAAAGATTGGGGTGTTATAGGGGGATAATGTATCCCTGGACATGGGGGTGGGAATACCAAATACTTCTCGAGTTAAAAATTTCATTTGTGTTATTATTGATTGGGTGTCAAAATCTAAATACTTTCATTCTATTCAAAAAACAATGTCGTTGGATCAGCTTTATCGATCGTAACTCCCAGATATTGTCAGGTTACATGGAGTTTCTCATTCTATTGTATTTGATCGGGATCCTTGGTTCAACTATAACATATGTAAGAGTATTAATAACTAATTTGGCTCAGATTTAAATTTCAATATAGCATTTTATCCTTAATCAGATACCCATTCAGAATGAACGATTCAGAATTTGGAGGATGTACATCATGATTATTTAATGGACTACTATGGAAGATGGAATTAGCGTCATTATTTAGTTTAGTTTTCTTATAATAACATTTTTCATTCCAGTATACTAATGTAACATTTCAAGGCATTGTAAGGGAATTAGTGTAGAACTCTATCCTTTTGGGTTGATGTTGGGTAAAAAAAAGATGATAGGACTAGAATTAGAAGAGGAAGTGATTGAGAATGTTAAGATGATCTAGCAGTACATGAGTAAAACTCAAAGAAGTTAGAAAAGATATGCAGATAAGATAAGGAATGGCTTGACTTTCAAGGTAGGTGGACCGTTTTTCCATAAAATATCTCCAAGGAAATGTCTGATGAATTATTATAAGAAAGGAAAGCTAGGTTTGTGGCCCACCAGTCCTTTTAAAATCCAAGAGAAATTTGCACTAGTTGCATGCTGAGTAGATTTTCCATTGATTTTGTCTCAGGTACTCAATGGTTTTCATGTTTCAATGCTGAGAATGTATGTTCCTGATTCATCTCATTTCTTGAGACCAGAAGTAGTTAAGCTAGAATATAACCTTTCTTATAAAGTTAAATCAATTCATGTTCTTGTTAGAAGGGAACATGTTCTTTAGAATAAGCTAATCAAACATTTAAATGTTTTCTGTAGAAACCACATGGTTGAATAAGCAACATGGGAATCTGAAAATTCTATGAGGGAATGGTACCCTCTCAAGTTTAAAAATTAAATAAAATTTTAGGGATGGAATTTCCAAAATGTGGGGATAATGTAACAACCCATGGATTTAAAAAATAAATTTAAAAGCATGAAACATTGTTTTAAGTAGATATTTATAACCGTCCATTAAATATAATTTTGTCGCATCTATGTTTTAAATTTATAAAAATGGTCATCTACTATTGACTTCAGTGTGGTATTTGGAGTCTATTAAAAAACGTTTTTTGGTGAATAGTAACAAACCCTTATGAATAAGGATATGAATAGTAATATGATCTTTATGAATTGTAAATCATATTATTATTTTATTTTCTTAAGGGTAAAATATAATGAGATGTTGATTAATTTTTCAAAGTGTTTTAAAAAATAGTTATACATTTTAAAATGTTGTTTTTTAATAAATTATTATGTATTTAGTATTTAAATTAATAATTTATAAATTAAATTACAATAAATGGAGTTTTTTGAATTATAGTGTTCAAATAAATAGTTGGGGTGAGGTTTTGGTATTTTTTTGAAATTTTTATTTTTGATGAAAAGTAAAATACGGTAAATTACTATAAATTCAAATTATCAATTAAATAAACTATTTATAACTTCATATGTGATGTAAGACCACATCATTAAAATTCACATGTTATTATTACTATTTGGGGTCTCATGAATTGTAACTATTCATTATCATGATCAAAAATATTATACTAATTATTAAAATAATTTTATATGCATTTCTCCTACAGCGTAAATAACAACCTCATTTCCCTCTTTCTCCAACAACTATCATGCCTTTATATGTACCTGTTTTCTACCCAATAGTATTATTAAAGAACAACCCCACCTCCTAGAGTATCTAGACTCACCAAATGGAAATAACCAAAGGCCTTAAGAAGGATCTGAAGGAGAAGAGATCAAGAGGTAAACAACCTCTTTTGTTTTATTTCTTATCTTTTCATTTACTTTTGTATTATTATTATTTCCTAAAAACTCCTTATAAAAGTAGATTGAATGATCCAGTATCTTACTTATTCTATATTTCATCATGTTTTTGGAAGACTCACCATTATAATTTTTTTATCACTCACTTATTCAGGAAATTAGAAAACCGTCTGTGATGTGTCGATTTACAGACATCATGGGTGATATGATTTCAATTTATTTTACATTCTTCAAGACAAATCTTGAAACTATTTTTATGGTTGAAATAGATTGTATTTTATTTATTATAATATATATATATATCTAGAATCAGTTTATATACATTTTATTAATTTATAATATAAATGAATTCATTACAATCAAAGATTCACCAAAATGACTTAACAAGTATCAATAATGTTTTATCGTATGAATCATCCTAATGATACAATTAAAGATGCTAAATGGTATAATTTATGGTTATATAAATATTTAAAAACCATTCCATTCCAATTCATGAGATTCACTACCAATCGACAAGAATATCCAACATGAACCGATAAAAGAAATCATGTAAAGAATGCACCGAAAACAATGCAAGGAACAAAATACTAACAATTAAAGAGTGAAATGATATAATGAAATGATAATTTAAGGTACTATAAAGATGAATAAGTTTCATTAAAATATAAATGAAATTATTTTATCCATTATACATGTGGATTAAATAAGTATCAAGTAAGACTAACCTGAGTTAAGGGATTTCTCAACCAAATTTCCAGTCATGGGGTTAACCTTCTACTTCGCTATTTATGTGTTATTAAAATTGTTTGTTTGATGAGTATATATTATATTATGTTTAATTATTAATTTATTGTTTGTAAAAATATTCCATAAACATAATTATGTCTCTATTCAATTATATGATATTTACAAAGGTATTTTCATTTAAAACCCTCTTTTTAAATTCTATTTTACAAAATTAAAAGCAATGATTTTATAAAATTATTATTGTTGTATGATAATGTTTTGGTTATTGATAATTGTTTACGTTGAAGTTTGGGGTCTATATGTCCTTCCAATGCTTTGGTTATGTGTATAATGGAGGCCGGTAGTTTGGTTACTCCAAGTGTAACTGCGATGGTTACACAAATTGTAAGGTGGATGTGATGGTATCAAATTATAAGGTAGTCGATAGGGTAAATATATGATGTAATTAATAATCCATGATACCTTTAATGCTCTATTTATGTTCTTATTTTTTTTGTGATCTTTTGAAAATCTCTTGATTCAAAAATTATATATATATGGTTGAAAAGTATGTCCTTTGAAAAGATTTCATATGTTACAAGTATTCATGGACTAAAATGTTCTTCCCTTCTTTTCATATCCCTTACTGATCATTTTGTGCTCATCCCATGTTTTTTAATTATTTTCATAGGTTATAAAGATTTGTAAGAAAAATAAGGAATCTATGTTGAATTTTGGAGGAACTGGAAATGAAATAATGTTTTATTGGAAAATTTTTATATTTTAGAAGAAATGATTTATGGTTTTATGGTATCCATTATGTATTAAATGTGTAATTTTATGAATTTATTGTGTCCCAATTCTCTAAAGCTCTAAAATTGAAATAATACTCAATGAGAAAGGAAGAAATTTCTTGAATAAGTCCAAGATTATGTGATGTAATATGGTCAGGTCCATTTATGTCCTCATCCTCCTATTGGATGGGCACACCTCGGAACCGGAGGGGTCTCTTTCTCTAAAACTCCTAAAGTGTGATC
Source organism: Viscum album (assembly GCA_963277665.1). Taxonomy (NCBI): domain Eukaryota; kingdom Viridiplantae; phylum Streptophyta; class Magnoliopsida; order Santalales; family Viscaceae; genus Viscum; species Viscum album. The sequence continues at coordinate 1,401,029,781 of OY728164.1, read as the reverse complement.
TACCTATGCTCATCGTCTTTTGGTACAATTGCTACCACATACTACTCTACTGCTACCGGTATAACAGGTTCATCATATGTAACAACAGAGTCTTTTATGAGAAATATTTTGTTTTTATGTTATATAAATCATCAACGTAATATTTCACCACACACAACATTATCTTGGCATTCTTTACACGCAATCACGACCTTCCTCGATAGCTTGCATCATACGCAATACCGAGTTTCAATAAACAATGATATGCTATTAAAATATTATTAAAACTAGCAGTTATGAATAGTAATACCCACTTTTTTAAATTTTGTAAATTTTATTTTTCAAAATGGACTTCATTCTTGGATTCATAATATCTAAATTAGCCTAGGGTGAAATTTTTGTATTTTTCTGAAAACTTTCAATTTTTGATGAATAGTGAAAACACTAGGTTATTATTTAAAAAACGAATTTTTATTTAAATAAGTATTTATTTTATTTAAATTTATTTTAGGTCAATATTGATACCTAATACCTTTATAAGTTCAAAGTAATTCATTAGAGTCATTTTATAATAATTTTAGATATATAAAAATTTTATTGAACTTTTCATCGTCTTTTACCCACCTCCTAGGACAATTTCCAAATTCACATAAAACATTATTTTACCGCTTCTATGAGTGGAATTTTGAAAATCTGAGAGACATGGTTAATATCAAGGACCAAAATGTGGTTCAATGAGATGAAAATATTTTTTTTTAATAGTAACTTTTTACTTTCTTTTTACCACGTTTAAATGTAAATACGTTAATTAAGAGTAAACATGATATTTTTATTACCCTAAAACATGTCCTAATTTCATTGGATAAGTGTAATTCGACCAAAAACAACCTTAGGAATAAAATATGACCATTAAGGCCCATTTGGATTAGATTAGGACAATTAATATTAATTTATTTAAAGAATGGTTAAAATAGTTAAAATCAATGTTTAATAAGTAAATCCTTTTTAATATAAGGTTATAAATAAGATAAATTCAACTATAAAATTTCATTAGAAATATAAAACGGTTTCCTACATAATTTTATTTTATTTTTATTTTTTAGACTTTGAATAATTTTAATTATTTATAACACAATGATGATGTAGTAATTATATTATTAATGAAATATTGACATAATTGATTTTATAAATACCCAAATAAATGTAATTTGAGACTTTTTATAAATTACAATAATTTTATATGTTAATATGATATGTTAGTATTGATTTAATTAACTTTGTTCGAACTAATAATTTTTTTATGATTTTCACAAAAAATCATTTACCAAATAGTATCAAAACTGACATAAAATAGTATTTTTTAAATATTATATTATTAATTGTTATTGTATTCCTAAAAATCTATGGTTCGGCCAAATTACCTTGATATGGTTATATATATTAATAATAAACAACTTGTGGTTTGTTTGGCTTTTTATAGTATGTTTATTAACCTTATAGTGTAAGAAAACAAGAAGACGCAATAAAAGTTAAATTATCTAACTTAATGTTAGATCTAAATGATAAGGTTATAAAAGAAACCTAAACTTGTCTAAATTATATAGGATGAGAGTATTTCTACCCATCAACACCTTATATTCAATATAAATCAATTTTGAGCTATTAAAAACTGAATATGACTTTATAATAAAATAATTTTTTTTTTGTTTTTCCTAAGGTTCCCCTCTCCTCCTATATAAAAGAGAACCTCCTCCCTCACTTCCTCACACCACATTGAGCCTTCAATCTCAGACAACCCCAGAAAAATTCTCTTCTCCACTTCCCTAGAAACATCTAGAGGCCATGTTCTTCTTAAAAGTCCAATTTTAGTGCCCTAAAATGAGGTCTCAAAGAGGCACTTCAAACAAGAGGTAATGTCTGTTACCGATTCTTTCATCTTTATTTCATCTTCCACTTCTTCTTATTTAGTTTTTTAATTATGAAATAATAACATCAGTATCAGTGATATATGTATATGTTATTAAAAGTATGAAACAACCCTATTTCACTATCTATCCATCCCACGGAATACAAAATCACCGCGAGTGCGAACGTACAAAATACCGTCTCCACGCCGTGGTGTAATCTATTTTCCACCACCACCATACTTGGATGGTTATAATGGTGTAAATAATAACTATATATGATTCTTGTAAAGAAATATTTATTCTAAAAAGGTATACATACACTCCTATTCAATTCCACGATCATGGTAACGATATCATCGCTCCTGCGTACGTACGGAATACCGTCTCCACGATGTGATGCGACTCGTTCTACATGATCTTCATTGCATAATGATTATATAAATGAATTGAGTGAATAAATATGATATGTATTGCACTAATACCATTTTGAAATGAGTTATCTATGACTTAAAAATAATAATAAGAATTTATTCGACAAAACACACATAAGAACAAAAAGCAATAAACACCCGAATAACAAGTAGAAATAAAATATTACTAATATGATGGTAATAATATGGCCATATATGATACCATAATAATGAGTATGATTCTGGAATAAGAAAATGACATTATTTAAATCATTATACAGGAGGTTCGGACACTTACGAAAAAAATCGGACATAAGGTAATGGAAAATCTCACAATCTCAATTTTTATCTGAGATTGTTTATACTTCTGAATTTATTGTGTCATATTTATCATCCACATCCATGTTTCCTCAATATTTAATATTATTTTTATACAAATAAAATTTTTTAAATACAATTTTACCCTTCAGTGAGTTTTTAGTAAATGATATGAAAGGAATATTTTGTTGTTTTTCATACGAAGTACTTTTTGACTTTTCCGGCCAAAGTACGAGAAGAATGTTTTTTTAACATATACAACCTGAATGGATTTTTAGAACATTATTTCAATGAAGATTACTTTACACATTTTCAAGTTTATTTTTAATCAACTTATTTTAGATTAAAATTGTATGACATGTTAAGAAAGGAAAAATGTTTTTGAAGTAGAAAGGATATTTTCCTCAAGAAATGAGTTCAAGTGTTTTATGAAAATTATTTTCCATCTAAGATAATATAGCATTATGTTTGTATCCCTATTATTGCATTGATTTGATTATGTTGTGATGGAATTATTTTTATGAATTCGTTTATCTTATATGAAATTTTTTATGATGTCACGAGGTTCAAAAATCCCATTTTTATTACATGGGTTATGGAATGATGTATGATTTATGATTTTGTGGAACACATAAGAATGGTATCATTATGAGATGGGTGGGACCTATATATCCCTCCAATTTGTTGGTTATGGATTTATATCTCATGAGATAGATATGGCTGGAACGGCAGGTTCAACCGGTTCAGTGAAACAGGACTGAAATGAGGAGTGAACTCGGTTCAGAAATAGACTTTGTCCTCTAAGATAGTCTTGGAAATGAGTCTTGACTAATAAGAAATGATTCTATATGATTATGTGTGTATGACACAAAGTTTCATGTTTTATGTTATGATTATTGGGATAACATTTCACTACTATGATTTATCCCATGTTATGAAATTATGAATTTTTTTACTGGTTAAGATTTCCAAAATGTTATGTTCTTATTAATATGATGTGATTTGTTTTTCTTTTGTTTACCCTTACTAATAATTTCAGCTCTCCCTTCTGTATGTTTTCCTTCCCCAGGTCAGGAATAAGGGTATTAATTAGGATATTCCAAAAGGGACTCTAGATATGATGAAATAAATGGGTGGCAATGTAGATGCTTTATGAACCCGTTGTTTATGTTTCCCAGTTTCTAAAGACACTATACCTATATGGTCCTTTAATGGTTTTGTTATATGTAGTAATAAGTATAATTCAATTTTGAAGTATTAAGAATTTATGTAATGTATGGGTTGTTATAGTTGTTATTAGAGGAAAGGTACAGTCAACCTTTGGAAACTAGGATGTGAAAGCCTTAGTAAGAAACCTAAGGATATGTCTATGAATAGAACACAATATTCATGTATTAGAAATGGACATGAACATCCTATGATAAGACCTTAAGTGTGAAATTTTATTCTTGATTATGTGGTTTTCCTTTTATAATTATTGTTGCTCACGTTGTTCTTCTTGGTTTTAGTCTATGGCTTGAACCTGAAGGAACCGTGTTAATGCGGAATGTGACTGGAAATGCAATGATTTTCCCCCTGAGCAACCAAACGTTAAGGGAGCTAGAATGTAATATCTTGTAGCCATGCTCACACAACTTTCTCAAGATATGAATCATGCAGGACTTCCAAATGAGCAAAGGAAGGGGAAACATTCTTTTGAATCCTTCAAGATGCAGCGTCCACCATCATTCAGAAGGTCTTCTGATCCATTAGTGGATGAACAGTGGATCAATACCACTGAAAAGATATTTTTAGTTCTTCAATGTTCTGAACATGATAAAGTCATCTTAGCATTTTATCATTTCGAAGGTTAAGCTGATCAATGGTGGAATCTTATCAAGAATACGAGGCAAAGGAGTGAAATTGAGTCCATGGAAGGGGACGAGTTCAAGAACATACTTTTCAATAAGTACTTCCCTCGTATTCTCTGAACAAATATGGCGAAGGGGTTTCTTGAACTAAAGAAAAAGGATGATGAATTTGTTGGTACCTACGAAGCAGATTTTATAAGACATGAAAGGTACACCCATAGTATTATTATCAAACCTGAGAGTATGATTGATCGATTCTTTAGTGGCTTAAAACCATGTACTCTAAGAGAGTTTTCCATAAGGGACTTCAATAGTTACGAGGAAATCGTTCAATGTTCTCTCAAGGTTGAGATAGAGATCGGAGTAACCCATCAGTCATATGGGTTTGATAAGAAGAGGAAAATGGAATTCAAAGGAAAATCTAAAGATCACACTGAAAAAAAGATGTGTTTTCCTTTATGCTCAATTTGTGGAAAGAAATATGGAGGGATTTGTATTTAAGGGACAAACAAATTTTTCAAATGTAGAAATAAAGGTCATCGGGCATTTGAATGCAGCAATGATGGGAAGAAGATGTCTAGTGATGAGAACAAAGAAAAGGTTACACAGAGTGCACCTCCTACACATAAATGTTATAAGTTAAAGGAAATAGGTCATTATGCCAATCAATTCCCTAATCCAAGGGTTATTGATGAAGATCGACTTCAACAAACTCTTAAGGCTAAAGACAAAGGAATGTCACATGCAATTTCTATCAGCGATTTGGAGTATGATAACGAAGTGGTGAAAGGTACACTTACCATCCACTCTAAAGTAGAAAATGTTTTATTTGATTCTGGATCCACCCACTCTTTTTTTTTCTGAAGAATTTTCTAAGGTTATCACCATATTACCTCAACAATTAGATATTGAGTTAGCAGTGACAACCCCAAATGGCTCAAAAGTCGCATCAAAAGTTTATAATTCTTCTCCAATTGAAGTTTGTGGGAATGTGCTTCCTGCAAATCTTGTGATCCTTCCTATAGTGGAATTTGATGTGATTCTTGGCAAAGATTGGCTTTCTTTATATGGAGCTCATATCAATTTCCAAAGAAGGGAAGTCACATTTCATATTCCAGATCAATCTATGATCGTCTATCGATGCAAGGATGAACATAACCTTCTAGTGGAAATTTCTTCCATCTTATGGGTCTTGATTGCACTAAATGAATATTATTTATCTCAAATGGTTGGTGAGAAACTCATGATTAAGAATATTCCCATTGTACAGTAGTTTTATGATTTTATTCTGGAGGAATTTACGGGTCTTCCACAAAATTGTGAAGTTGATTTTTCAATAGAACTCATACTGGGTGCTTTGCCTATTTCAAGGAAACCTTATAGAATGGCACCAATTCAGTTGCAGGAATTGAAGAAGAAACTACAAAAGAATCTTGATAAGGGATTCATACGCCCTAGTGCGTCACCTTGGGGAGAACCTGTTCTGTTTGTTAAGAAGAAAGATTGATCAATGAGACTCTTCATTGATTGTCAAGAACTTAACAAGATCACTATCAAGAACAAATATCATCTCCCATGCATTGATGAATTATTTGACCAACTATGCAGAGCTCATTACTTTTCCAAGTTTGGTCTTCGTTCAAGGTATCATCAATTGAGGTTCAAAAGGGAGGATATACCAAATACAGCTTTCTGTACAAGGTATGGACACTAAGAATTTATAGTGATGCCATTTGGTCTTACTAATTCCCCTTCTATCTACATGGATATGATGAATAGAGTCTTTAGAGACTATCTTGATCAGTTTCTGGTTGTATTTATAGACGATGCTCTTGTATATTCAAAGAGCAAGGAATAACATGAAGATCAATTGAGAATTATATTGAAGACCATGAAAAAGGAGAAGAATTATGCCAAATTTACCAAGTGTGAATTTTGTCTCCAAAAAGTTGCATTTTTGGGTCACATAATATTAAAAGAGGGGATATTTGTGGATCCAACTAAAACAAAAGTTATCAAAAGATGGCCGAGACCGACAACAGTAACTGAGATCCGATGTTTTCTTGGATTGGCTGGATATTATCGACGTTTTGTGAATGATTTTTCACGATTATCTAATCCACTCTCCTAATTGACTCGAAAAGAAGTTAGGTTTGTTTGGAAGGAGGAATGTGGAGATAATTTCAAGGAGTTGAAAAGAAGGTGAAAGGTGTGATATTTATACTGATCATAAAAGTTTAAAGTATATTTTCACACAAAAGGATCTGAATATGCGCCAAAGAAAATGGTTGGAGCTAATTAAGGATTACGACTGCTCAATTCATTACCACCCTAGGAAAGCAAACAAAGTGGAAGATGCATTATGTTGACAAGACCATTCCAGTTTATCCATGATGAGGATCACAAAAGATCCAATATTTATGTATTTACAAAGGATGGATCTTGGAATTATAATGGAAGGGGAAAAATCGAATCTTTCTCAAATGAATGTTCATCCATCTATACATGTGAATATTAAAGAGGCACAGAAAAAAGATGTAGAGTTACAAAAGAAGGTGAGAAATGTTCCTGAATTCAACCTTGATTGTGATGTGATAATAAGGTTCAGGAATCAGGTTTGTGTTCCTCCCATCCCAGGATTAAAGAAGGATCTACCGGATGAGGCTCATAGTTCTTCATTATCCATTCATCCTGGAAGCACGAAGATGTATAGGCACCTGAAAGAGTACTTCTAGTGGGATGGCATTAAAAGTGATGTTGCTGAATATGTCTCTCGATGCTTGGTTTTTTAGCAAGTTAAAACTGAGAGACAGAAGTCTAAAGGGAATTTAAAACCATTACCCATACCCGAATGGAAATGTGAAAACATCACTATTGAATTTGTCATCGGACATCCTAAAACATCCAAAGACAATAATGCTATCTGGTTCATAGTTGATCGTCTTACAAAGTCTGCACACTTCATTTCTATTTGAGAGGATTTCTCTCTAGATCAGCTTTCCAGGATATATGTAAAGGAAGTGGTGAGATTTCATGGAGTACTGATTTCCATTATATCTAATCGGGATCCAAGGTTTACCTCAACGTTCTGGCGAAGTCTTCAGCATACTCTAGATATGGAGTTGAGTTTCAGCACTGCTTAACATCCTCAGACAGACAGTCAGTCTGAGAGAACAATTCAAACTCTAGAAGATATGTTGAGAGCTTTCTCTATGGATTTAAAAGGTTGTTTGGATCAACACCTACCCTTGGTGGAATTTTCTTATAATAATATCTTTCTCTCCAGCAATCAGATGGCTCCTTATGAAGCTCTCTATAGAAAGAAATGCTGGACTCCAACTTGTTGGGATGATGTTGGGGAAAGAATGCTATTAAGACCTGATCTTGTTGATGAGATGGCAGAAAAGATCTGATCTATTCAACACCACATACGAGCAGCTAAGAGTCGACAAAAAATTTATGCTGACAACTGAAGAAAAGACCTATAGATTGAAGTGGGTGATAAATTGTTCTTATGAATATCTCCTTGGAAGAGAGTAATGAGATTTGGAAAGAAGGGAAAGATGAGCCCTAGGTATATTGGTCCTTTCGAAATACTGGATCGTGTTGGGAAGTTTTCTTACCGATTGGTGCTTCCACTGAATCTCTCTCAAGTTCACGATGTGTTCCATGTATCTCCTTTGAGAAAGTACAAACCTGATCCTTCACATGTACTCAGCTTAGAAGTTGTATTGCTAGAGCAAGATCTTTCTTATGAAGAACAGCCGATAGAGATTCTGGATCGTAGCGAAAAACTCCTACGGAACAAGACCACTCACATGGTGAAAGTTGTATGGAGGAACCACCAATTAGAATAAGCTACATGGGAGCTTGAGGATATGATGAGAGAGTGGTATCCTCCTCTGTTTGTTACAAATTGATGAATTTCGAGGCTGAAATTCAATTTAAGTGGGGTAGAATGTAACACCTAAGACTTTTATGAGAAATATTTTGTTTTTATGTTATATAAATCATCAAAGGAGTCGTTCATTAAACACAACACTATCTTGGCTTGGTTTACACTCAATCACGACCTTCCTCAATAGCTTGCGTCGTACGGAATACAGAGTTTCACTAAACAACGACATGCTATTAAAAGATTATTAAAACTAGCCGTTATGAATAGTAATACCCACTTTTTTAAATTTTGTAAATTTTGTTTTTCAAAATGGGCTTCATTTTAGGATTCGGAATATTGAAATTAGCCTAGGGTGAAATTTTGGTATTTTTCTGAAAAATTTTATTTTTTGATGAATAGTGAAAACACTGGGTTACTATTTAAAAACCAACTTTTTATTTAAATAATTATTTATTTTATTTAAATTTATTTTAAGTAAAAATTGATACATAATACCTTTATAAGTTCAAATTAATTCATTAGTGTAATTTTATAAAAAATTTAGATATATAAAATTTTTATTGAACATTTCACTGTCTTTTACCCACCTCCTAGGAGAATTTTCAAATTCACATAAAACATAATTTTACCACTTCTGTGAGTGGAATTTCGAAAATCCAAGAGACAAGGTTAATATCAAGGACTGAATGGGGTTCAATGAGATGAAAATAATTTTTTGTGAATAGTAACATTTTACTTTTTTTACCACGGTTAAAAGTAAATACGGTAATTAAGGGTAAAAATTATATTATTATTACCCTAAAAAATGTCCTAATTCTATTGGATAACTGTTATCAGACCAATAACAAACTTAGGAATAACATAAGACCATTTAGGCCCACTTGGATTAAATTAGGTCATTTAATATTAATTTATTTCAAGATGGGCTAAAATAGTTAAAATAATTGTTTAATAAGTAAATCATTTTTAATATACGGTTATACATAAGATAAATTCGACTATAAATATTCATTAGATATAAAAAAATATTTCCAACATAATGGTATTTTATTATTAATTTTAAGACTTTAAATAATATAATTTATTTATGACAAAATGATGATGCAGTAATTATATTATTAATGAAATATTGACCTAATTGATTTTATAAATACCCAAATAGATGTAATTTAAGACTTTATATAAATTCCAATAATTTTATATGTTAATAAGAAATGTTTTTATTTATTAAATTAACTTTCTTAGAACTAATATTTTTGTTATGAATTTTACAAAAAATCATTTACCAAATAGTGTCTAAATTGACATAAAATAGTTTTTAAAACAATATTATATTATTAATTGTTATTTTATTTCTAAAAATCTAAGGTTTCTTCCAATGACTTATATAATGATATATATATTAATAATAAAAAAATTGGGGTTCTTTTGGCTTGTTATAGTATGTTTATTAACCTTATAGTGTAAGAAAACAAGAAGACACGGTAAAACTTAAATTATCTAACTTAAAGTTAAATCTAAATGATAAGATTAAAATAGAAACCTAAAATTGTCTAAATTCTATTGGATGAGAGTATTTAGACCCATCCCCACATTAGATTCTAAATAAATCAATTTGGAGCTATTAAAAACTGAATATGACTTTATAATAAAATAATATTTTATGTTTTTTATAAGGTTCCCCTCTCCTCCCTTATAAAAGGGCACCTCCTCCCTCTCTTCCTCACACCACATTGAGACTTCATGCTCGGCCAAAACCATAACAATTCTCTTCTACACTTCCCTAGAAACATCATAGAGGTCCTGGTCTTCTTCAAAGGCCAATTTTACTACCCTAAAAGGAGGTCTCAAAGAGGCGCTTCAAAGAAGAGGTAATGTCTGTTACCGATTCTTTCAACATTATTTCTTCTCCCACTTCTTCTTCTTTAGTTGTTTCATTATGAAGTAATAACATAAGTATCCCTCATATACTGATATGTTATTATAAGTATGAAACAACCCTACTTCACCATCTATCCATCCTACGGAAAACGAAATCACTGCGCATGCGTACGTATGGAATACCGTCTCCACGTCGTGGTGTAATCTATTTTCCACCACCACCTTACATGGATTTGTATAATGGTGTAAAGAATTACTATATATGATTATTGTAAAGTGATTTTTATTATAAATATTATACATACACTCCAATACAATTCCACGATCATGGGAACGATATCATCGCTCGTGCGTACATACAGAATACCTTCTCCATGATGTGATGCGACTCGTTCTACATGATCTTCATTGCATAATGATTATATAAATGAATTGAGTGAATAAATTTGATATTTATTACAGTAATACCATTCTGGAATTGATGTATCTATAACCTAAAAATAATAATAAGAATTTATTCGACAAAACAGGCAAAAGAACAAAAAGCAATAAACACCCGAATAATAAGTAGCAATGAAATATTACTAATAAGAAGTTAAGAATAACAATTAGTATGAATCTATAATAATTCAATGACATTATTTAAATCATTATAAAGGAGGTTCGGACAATTACGAAGCAAATCGGACCTAAGGTAAGAGAAAATCTCACAATCTCAATTTTTATCCGATACTGTTTACACTTCAGAATTTATTGGGGCATATTTATCTTCCAAATCCATGTTTCCACAATATGTAATATTATTTCTATCCTAATAAAATTTTTTAAATCCAATTTTACCCTTCAGTGAGTTTTTAGTAAAAGATCTGAAATGAATATTTTGTCGTTTTTCGTATGAGGTACTTTTTGACTTTTCCGGCAAAAGTACGAGAAGAATGTTTTTTAAACTTATATGTCCTGAATGGATTTTTAAAAAACTATTTCCATTAAGCTTACTTTACATGTTCCAAAGTTTATTTTAAATCAACTTCTTTTAGATTAAAATCTTATGACATGTTAAGAATGGAAAAAAATTTGAAGTAGAATGGATATTTTCCTCATGAATGGAGTTCAAGTGTTTTATCAAAATTATTTTCCATCTATGATAATATAGGGTTATGTTTCTATCCCTATTATTGCATTTATTTGATTATATTGTGATGTTATTATTTTTATTACTTCCTTTATCTTATATGAATTGTTTTATTATGTCACGAGGTTTAAGAATCAGATTTTTATTACATGGGTTATGCAATGATGTATGAGTTATGATTTTGTGGAACACATAAGAATGGTATCATTATGAGATGGGTGGGACCTATTTCTCCATCCAATGTGTTGGGTAATGATTAATATTTCATGAGATAGACATGTCTGGAATGACAGTTTAAACCGGTCCAGTGAAACAGGACTGAAACAAGGAGTGAACTCGGTTCAGAAATGGACTTTGTCCGCTAATATAGTCTTGGCAATGAGTCTTGACTAATAAGAAATGATTATCTATGATTATTTATGTATGCCACAAAGTTTCATGTTATAAGTTATGATTATTTTTACTACATTTCACTACTAGGATTTATCCTGTGTTATGAAATTATGATTTCTTTTGCAGGTTAAGATTTCCAAAATGATATGTTCTTGTGAATTTGATATACTTCGTTTTTATTTTGTTTACCATTACTGAACATTTGAGCTCACACCTTTTTATTTTTTCTTTCCCCAGGTCAGGAAGAAGGTTATTAAGTATGATATTCCAAATGGGACTCTAGATATGATGAAATAAATGTGAGGCAATGTAGATACTTTATAAACCAGTTGTTTATGTTTCATAGTTTCTAAAGACACTATACTTATACGGTCCTTTCATGGTTTTGTTATATGTTGTAATAGGTGTACTTCAATTTTAAATTATTAACAATGTATATAATGTACGGTTCGTTATATCATATGGATGTAATTCATGGGAAACTAGACCCTGAGTTGAAGCCTCCTCCTTGAGGGGGTCAACCTCGGGATCATGTTGTTGAGTCCCAACTGGTATGTGTCAAGGAGGAATCCTATAAGTAAACATGATTTACCACAGAAAAAAAGTATATCATGATAGATAACACAAAATTACATGGAAATAGCATCCCATTCCTATATTATTCATGTACCATTATTTTTTATTCCATGCAACTAGTTTTCTCATTTACTAAATCATAGAGCAGGTTATTGGAGTCTTGGTTTATGGATAAGTAAGATACCTGCACCAACACTAGAGTGCCTGGAATGAATGTATAATTCAAAAAACATAAAAATATTTCATCAAACCAAAACTCATTGAATCATGGTCATTAAGGTAGAACCTTCCAACTTTGATAGAACTCTGTCATGACCCACTCTTTTGGGGCCCGTATCATGACTCCCCAATCCCACCTATAATTGGAAATGGGTTGGGGACTTGCCCTGGGTAGACATATAACTAACATGGGTGGATTATCCTAAGTACATGTATGCATACTCACACACATCTCCAATACCACAAATTCTGAAATGTAAAAACCACTATGGAATAATGTTTGTATATATCTAATCAAATTCAATATAGTACAATAGAAATTAAGGTGCCAAAACATAAGTGGGCCATAATAAAAGACCACAAAATAAAGATTCTATAACTACAAAGTTCAACCTATAAATAATAAAGGTACTATGACTACTACTTGACTCCAACGTAATACCTCAGCCTATATGGAAGCTCAAAAAAATTAGTCTGGTCCTGGTCCTCACCTAACTCCTTCAAAAGGACACTCATCAGCAAAAGACAGGACACATGTAGGAAAAGCCCTTGTAGGGGTGAGTATAATAATAGTCAGTAGGAGACCCCAATAATCAAAATGAAATAAAAAATTTATAGTTAAATTAAACGATAAGAAGTATATTTCAACCAATCATGTAATAAGAAAAACATCTAGTTATACAAGAATCCAACACCCGTAGTCTCATGGTGTGTAACCGAAAGCAATGTATCTACACTAGGAATTCTATTCAAGGATTCCATGAAGTACTCACCAGGATGAACTCACTCCACAAGTGTGATATCTCTGATTATGTTCTCTTATGAAGTACTTTTCGTTAGGAAGTGTCACAGTATGGATAGATGCACTGATAGTTCCGAAGAGAGCGAAAATCCACTCCTTCCAGGTGAACTGAATCTGATGTGGGGAAAGATCATCATACATGGATGAAGATCAATTATAGGGTCTTGGAGTATACCATGACTCATATAGATTGACCTAATATGTTGAGGATCGACGTCCTCTATGACTTTTCATGCCGATACAAGACTCTATGTAGGGTTATGAATGTATAGAGGATCCTACTTCGGGCCTCTAAAATGGGATTCTTGACTCTATCTAGAGCTCCCTACTTAAGATGTTATACACTAGTGGATACGAGATTATACTTGACCTTTAGTGTAATGAGCATGGGGGAACTAACCAAAACAAAAATTGTCCAAGATACATTGGAAAAATCGAACATGTTATGCTCAATAAATTACAAAATGTGCATATGTGTCACATGTGTCACATGTAGTGTCTTATGACCCTGGGTACTACCCATGTACAATGGATCATTCCAATAAGATAATGTCATGTAGAAAAAGATATACAAGGTTTGTATAAGATTTACACACCATGTCCTACAATTTGGGGGATGCTCCGTGTATGATGTCCATGGGATGATACACAGCATCAACTCATTCCTACAAACCTGTGTACCTGTACATAGGGTAACCCATGTAACCATCCCGATAAGGTCATGTGGTGGAGTACATGCCATGTACTCCACCCCTACCCTTGTATCATTTGAGAAACATGATCAGTCATGCGTAAGGATCCACATGTCATGTTACAGCTATCACATACCATGTTAATCCTTTTTATCACCCGATACCCTAACCACTACTGAGCCATCCCCACACATCATGTCCTTCGGGATACGTACCATGTTCATCACAATTTTCCAAAATTAGTTGTTTTTTCATCTGGCACTTTAGGTTATTTTCTAATTATCAATCTCGTCACTCTTTTTCCTAGAAATCGATGATACAGGTTTGTACTTCCATAACAATGCATATTCGGTATGTTTCAGGTGTCTGATCATCTCTGAAAACCTCTTTTGATCATCAGCATGAAGAATGGCCATTGAATTATTTCTTCAGAACATTGTCAATTCTTCTCCCACCATCATCATCGTAGTTTTTTATGTCGTCAACATGCTGGATCTCTCATTTGTTACCTTTTTTTTTCTAGACTAATGCAAAATGATCTATTTTTCATAACCCCATGAAAAACAATTAGAACACATGGGGTCAATGGTTGAAGAAATTCTTATAACAAATTAGGGAACGAACATCCGTGGTTGTTCAGTGCGGCATTTATAAACTCCTTTTATAAGGATCATGTAGAATAAAACAAAATATGAAATCAATGACTCGAAATAATACCCAATAATCAGACCCTCTCATAGGAATTAATGATCTGTGGGTCAACCTGTTCATGGGTTGATCCATGTTCATTGTTTCAATTAAATAATGGTGAAAACCCATCTAAATAACAACCCATACCATGATCAATGAAGAGAGGTGGATTTTCATCCATCGTCTGCGAGATTTGATCTTTCTATGAAATGATTAGTGGGAAAAACTCTTCGTGGATTAATCTATGTTCAAGGGACCCTGTTGTTTTTATTAAAATTCCTAAAATTATTTTAATTCAATTTTAACATCACCCATATCATATATTTCCCTTTTTAGTGAAAGGAGGTCTTCATAATCACGTTCTATCTATCAAAGACAAATCTTAATAATTTTTATCCCATTTCTTAATCTGATGACTAATTTGATCCTTGTTCTTATCATTGTATATGAATTAGTATGTACTATAATAATATTGTTCTGTTAATCATTTTTATTCATCTTGACAACAATATATTGAAGTAGGTTTATATGCACAATTTTATGGGTGGTGATCCATTATCCCATTCCATTATGAACCAGTACAAACACAAGGATGATAACAGACAATATAATTTATACAGTTATTTGTTAGGTGTTATATAACTCATCCCTTGAGACATTATTTTTCATAATCATTAATTATTGTGTTCATGATAAATAAATCATCTGTTCCTTATTTAATTAAAAATCAATTCTTATAATCATTGTTCTCATATTTTAGATACATTTTGATGTGTTCATGACATCATTAGAGGTTATAGCCACAACGAGTACCACCTAGTATAAGGGATTACAAAAAAAGTGCATTTAGTGGTTCTCTATGAATATATTTTCAATCATATGGGTGTGATTGTCCATGTCCCTCCTATAGGTAAGTGTTATAATTAATTGAATTAGTAGTGAATTCCTATCACATATATAATATCACTTGACACCTATAAATATTGTGGTATAATTAATTAAGATCCTTTGAAATGTATAATTCATGTATATTGTCAATATCACATAGCCTATGAAATTATAAATGAATTTCATATGGGTACATGTCCTTATCCAATCATTTTAGAATTATAAAATTGTAAACAAGTGAACAAAATAATTTATTAATTAATTAGTGTAATAAATTTTTTCATTTCATATTTATCATTTCCAATTTAAATGGGTGTTAATAGAATTAACTAATATAATTATTAAAAATGGATGAATATTACATTTCCTTAAAAAATAATTAATTATTTATAATTAAACAATTTCATATAGAATTTTTTATATTTATAGGAGGAGAAAGACATGAGGCAACCATGGAAATCTGAAGAAGCACCTTGATCATTCTAAGGAATCCATTCTTATTCAAGGAGTTGGTTTCCAAATGAAGATAACAACATTATAACATGACCCATTTCTACAAGATGATTCCAAAAATAATGACCTAGGTTCCATTAATATCAATCAGATATAAGGATGTTGTAGAAACACTCCATGGATCAATCATTCCATCTTTGCACATGTGTCTCCATAGGTACACCACCTTCGTCACAGTCCTTCTTTGACAATTTTACCTTGTAAGAGATCCTTTGACTCAGTTTGAACCTCTTATAGTTGAATAAAATTGGAAAATCCCAATGGATTTCATTCAGACTTCCTATTTCCAAACATATTATTCTTATTTAGGTTTCTCGACCCATTAGATAAAGGATGCAATTGTTATCACTCTAGATCCTCTATTATTTCCATCATTTATGATTTCTTGATAGACTGTAGATACTATATTAGTCTTTTAATTATTATAGGATTCTATATTTTAACATTAAATCCTCTTACATGATATTTATAAATTCTAAAAAAATTATATGACTTAATTCTTATACTATAGCTGAGCTTTAAGGATTTAATGGGGTATATACATTATTGTACTTTATTTATATAATTTTTTTAGACCTACACTCTGTTTCTTCTTATATAGGTAGACTGTTTGGTATATATACTATTAGTGGTGGCCTAATGAGATTCATGTCACACCCTATCCAAGACACCATTATAACTTAAGAATATTACACTTATGTAGGTGCTAACATGGGAATCTCCCCAGCTTGGACACCTAATTAATGTTACATCCTTTGGATGGATATTGGTAGTAGATGTTGGAGACAATCCCTAAGAATCTAGATTAGTTTTGGTTTCATTTTTTACTTTTGTATAGAATTAAGTTCATGCTTCAAATTATTCTTATATTCTTGATTAATAGAGACATGAAATATATTTTCACCTTGTATATTTGATTTAGAATATTTATTTTCATTTTTATTATTTATTTCTTGGATTATTATATCTATATCTACTATGATGGGTTACATATCACGTAATTATAGAATTTTTTCTATTTTTCTATATATTTACAGATTCTTCCCCTATATTATTGGTTATTACATATCCTCTATGCTCTACTATTGTTATGTGTGAATACTTTTTCTGTGATAGACCCTAGGCTCTCACTTCTTGTCACCAACCTTCAGAGTATGAGGAGTCATGCATGAGTCCTTGGGGCCAATAAGTATCAAGGAACCTTTAGTGGGACCCATGTAGAGGATTTCACAAATTGGTATCTGATAATTTTATTTTAATTTCAATAATATTTTGGACAATATATAGGAGATTAAGAATTCATATATTATGTTTACTGTAACAACCCGAAATTTTTTAAATAAATTTTGTTTCCTAATTTTATGTGTTATTGTTATACTCAACAAAAATGTTTTATTTGATAAACATGATTATAATTAAAATGAGATCAGTGGGTTTTGACTATTATATAACCATCAGTCAACATGACCGCTGTGAACAAAATGTTTTGATTATTGTCTCCAAATATAAGTAATCTTGGTTAATTATTATAGAAAGAAGATTCGATGTCCTCACCTAGTAGTCTTGGACCGATCGAAGCCCATCTAACAGAGCTTGGGAAGGAGGTAGCACCACTGGGCTTTGCTCTGGATCAAATCCAAGCCGAACTTCATCATGTGAAGCTGGAACGGAATCGCCTTCTTGAGAAGTTCAAACTGATAGAAATTACTACTCGGGCAATGTTGACTGAGCCGCCCCAAGCTTCTATCACCCTAGCACACCTTACTCTTTGGTCCTATGCTGGTATTAGAAGGGGTTATGTAACGAGACCGTAACTACCTTGTGTAATCCTTGTTTTAAATAAAAATTGGGATTTCTTCTTATGATGAAGTTTATGAATTTTGAAATGACCGGATAAATATAGTATGCATATTTTTGATGAATTTTAGAAAAAGGATATTTTAAATATGTTTATGTAAACCCTAAATAATTGAAAATGTGTAATGATTTTAAAAAAATGGTCTTCTGCAATTATGTTCAGTACTAAATTTAGAGTCTAATAAGATCAACTTGATTTCTGATGAATATTAAATTATGAATAGTGATTTTATGATTAGGATTAGTAATATGACCAAATGGATTAGTAATCTCACTTAAAGAAAGTTTTAAAATAATCGAGGCACCTTGATTAAGTAATGTGATTCAATAAAATAGCTAAATAACGGTTTCAATAATTATTATTCATGTATTAGTTTTTTCGGGTGAATAGTGTTTTTTAATTAAAAATTTAATTAAAAATAATTAGAAAATTATTTTTATAAAAATGACTTTATTTTTGAACTCAGAGCATCGATATTATGTTATGGTAATTTTTGGGGTTTTTTCTGAAAAAAATGAATTTTCGATGAATAGTGTTTTTATTTATAAATTAAATTAAAAATATTTAGAAAATTATTTTTATAAAATGGATTTCATTTTTGAAATCAGAGCATTGATATTTGGTTAATGTGAAATTTTGGGATTTTTATGAGAAAGTTGAATTTTCAGTGAATAGTAAAAATACAGTTTTAGGGTTTCGGTATGTTTAATGACATCATAACGGTGTCATGATGGTTTCATGAGATATTTTGAGGGTTGGCCGGCCAAGGGTGATGAATTATTGTTTTGGGGGCCCCATGTGGCCTAACTCCATGCTAAATGACAAGGGAGAGCACATGGGTTTGAGAAAAGCACATGTGAGGTGTCCCTTGGCCATTAATGTCTTGTCCCCTCACTTTCCCTATAAATACCAAGCCCTCCTATCATCCATTCGACTCCCCACTCATTCCCAACAAATTTATGGTCTCATTACCTCCCATGGAGTCCTCCCATGGTGCCCCAAGCCCTCAAGGTCCCAACCTTTGAGGATTAAGAGTCACATTTTAAGGTAAGGGATCCGACCTCTCTCTTTCTTTTCAAGTAATCTCTTTTCTATCTTTTCTTTTATACTCCATGTTCTTATGTTGGAGTATGTTCTTTTATATTCATCCTACTGCCTATTTCATGTTCATATGATGAGAGACCCCCCCTTTCTCTCATCAATTCGTTTTAAGAATGTTTAAGTGGCGCCGTTAGGATGCCAAATTTTTTAGGGATTCTTTCACCTTCCTCGTTTTCAAGTTCTATTTTCATTCAAGTCATTCATGTTCCTTTTTATTATGTTGGGGTATGATCTCTAAATTATCATACTGATCTTTTATGTTCATATGATGAGATACCCCATTTGATCTCTTCAATTCAGTATTTTGATGTTTTAAGTGGCACCGTTAGGCTGCCGAATTTTTAAGTGGTTCTTCACCCTTCTCGTTTTGAAGTTCTACTTTCATGTCAATTATTTCAAGTTCCTTTATGTTATATTGGGGTATGATCTCTATATATATAATAATGGACTCTTGTGTTCATATGATGAGAGACCCCATTTGATCTCTTCAATTCAGTATTTTGATGTTTTAAGTGGCGCCGTTAGGCTGCCGAATTTTTAAGTGGTTCTTCACCCTTCTCGTTTTGAAGTTCTACTTTCATGTCAATTATTTCAAGTTCCTTTTTGTTATATTGGGGTATGATCTCTATATATATCATACTGGACTCTTATGTTCATATGATGAGAGACCCCATTTGATCTCTTCAATTCAATATTTTGATGTTTTAAGTGGCGCCGTTAGGCTGCCGAATTTTTAAGTGGTTCTTCACCCTTCTCTTTTTGAAGTTCTACTTTCATGTCAATTCTTTCAAGTTCATTTTTGTTATGTTGGGGAATGATCTCTATATCTATCATACTAAACACTTATGTTCACATGATTAGAGATCCTATTTGATCTTTTCAAATCATTTTTGTTGATGTTTAAGTAACGCCGTTAAGCTGCCGAACTTTCATAAGAGAAATCTAATTTTTTTCTTCCTTCCATGTTTTTCATTTCAAATGGTATGTCCTTTAAATTTCATTACCATGATCATTTATCCTTCTTATTCTGTCAATGTACTATTTTATGGGTCATTTATGAATGTTTGACCCATTTTACCTATCTTTTAATGTCTTCTAAAACCTCAGAACATTGTCGTTATGCTGCAGAATTTCTGTCTCAAAATGTCTATCTCTTTTTCTAAAGTCCTTTTATTTTATTAAGTTAATACTCAAAGCTCTTTCTTCTAAAGGGGTATTCACATATATACCAAAATGTTCTATTTTAAATTCTGGGATTTACATACATGATACCCACCTTCCTTTTCTGTGGGTTTTAAAGTGATATAAAGATCATGTCTTTAAAGCAGTTTTTAAAAAGTTATGATTATGAAATGAAACCCATTTCCTTTATGCTATATGGGTTATTTATGAAATGTTTGATGATGATATATGTGGCTCACATGATAATAAAGGCAAATTTAAAGGTGCGCCCTGATAGCGCTCCAATGCATTGGGTAATGATGTAACCATTAGATATTACAATTTTCACGATACCTTGGTGAATAACCTTGGTAATTTTAAAATGACACCTTGGGGATGGACCTTGGTGATATGTTCATGATTGTCTATGTTAAATGATGTAGCCACATCTTCATGTTATGAAAAAGTTTTATTTTTATTATGATATGCCTCATGATTTCATTTTCATGCATTAAAGTTCTTTTCATGACTTTATTGATGTATCTCAAGTTCATATGTAAAATGTTTCACTTGTTTCCCTTGCTGGGACTTCTGCTCACCCTTCCTTTTGATGTATGTCCCCAGGTTATGAGATGCAGTAATGATCCTAGGGAGAACATGAGGAGAAGCCTTTCAAGTGTTTAAGAAGAATTTTTTTTTATTTCATGTTTTATGTTCCTTGTTTCCAAGACACTAAACCTTAATGATCCTCAGTTCCGTGTAATGGAATGAAAAGTTGTGTTATAAAAAGACGGGATGCTATAGTTGGTATCAAAGGATGGTTTAGTTATTTGTGGAAATTAGGATATGAAAACTCTAGGAGGAACCCTATAGAAAAGTTTAATATAGGAAATCTTCCTGGTATTTTGGTGAGTATTGAGTAAGGGGTTGCCAAGCAAATACATCCCTATCTGGATACGAGCAGGTAGAGGTGGCTCTGGCACAGATGTACATAGGGGTAAAACCCAAAAACACCGCTTTGAGCTAGACTCGAACGGGAACTGGTACACGACAAAGGGCCTTGCTGCACTCTTGGTTACGACACTCCCGGGGGATATGCTTTGGTAAATTCATAAGCTTGGTATGAACCATTGTTAAAGGAACAAAGATAAAATAAAATAAAGGTTCACATAAGAATATATGATCATTCATAACCTAGATGGGAACCTAGGAGATCACAAGTTAGGGTATACCTTTCATATACAAGTTATCCTTATATGCTTTCAGTTCCTTTTCATGATTATTAGCTAAGTACTTAAGCCCCTAATTATGCTTTCTCTTCTTAGTTAATGGTGGGAAATGGAAGAACATGTTCTGACAACCAATGTGATAGGAAATGCGACGATTTTCGCATTAATATGACAGGGATGATTAGGGGATTAAAATATGATTATTATTTTGGAAGACGTTCATTAATTTGGGAACCATATTTGATCGAGGTAAATAGATTACTACGGTATTTTCATTGAGGAGTAAGTTTGACTTATATTTTGAAGAATCGATGAATTTAAGGTGAACTTATAGTAATTTAGGTTACTTATGGGAATGAATAACCTATCTTGGGTAAAATATGTTTAGGTTAGCTACTTTTTTATAAGATGTTAGGAGTGGTTGATGTTGTCTGGAGATGAACAATGAAGTTGTTTTGGAAGACTATGTTATCAAATACTTATTGTATTTCGGTTTCAATCTTATTTTGGTTTGTTTTGAGGAATTTTAAGGACAGTTATTTATGGAATGGTCTATGATGAACTTTGGGTAGTACCATGGAACTTTGACGATTAAAAAAGTAGTTTCCATTCTTATGGGATTCTATCTTTTTGAAGAGTTGTTTTACCTTAACCTTTCTGTTTTTGGGATAATGTTTAAAGATAGAAGAAATAGATAGTTAATCTTTTGTAGATTATGTGATTCTATAGAAGATGATTCTTGTGCTTTTATGAGACCAAGTGTTTTTGAATTCTCATCATTTGGATAAAAGATTAGTGTTGGTAGGAAATTGTTAAAGGATGAAACTCTACTTGAAGGTAGGTATATTTTCTTATGTTTTTCTTCTATGTAGTAAATGAAATCCTCAAAATTATGAAAAGAAACGTAAAACAAAAATGTTGTTGGTTTAGGTTTCCTACTAGGTAATCAAAGACCGTTTACACACATCATATGTTTGGGATTTTCTCATGGTTAACTTTCTCCTAATCATGTTCTCTATCACTCTCCCTCAAAACTTGACCCTTTGTTTTTTCCTCCATGTCCATGCTTTCCTACATGGAACCCTAGTGTGGGTTAACTCGGGTGACCTTTGTACTTCCCTTTCTTTATTTTAAAGTAATAGTTTTACTGACTCCTTTTCCGATGTGGGACTTTCAATGAAATTTCAAAACCCAATTTTAAAATTGCGAGGACACAATTTCTTAAGGGGGGAAGATTGTAACGACCCGAAATTTTTTAAATAAATTTTGTTTCCTAATGTTATGTGTTATTGTTATACCCAACAAAAATGTTTTATTTGATAAACATGATTATAATTAAAATGAGATCAGTGGGTTTTGACTATTATATAACCATCGGTCAACATAACCGCTGTGAACAAAATGTTTTGATTATTGTCTCTAAATATAAGTAATCTTGGTTAATTATTATAGAAGGAAGATTCGATGGCCTCACCTAGTAGTCTTGGACCGATCGAAGCCCATCTAACAGAGCTTGGGAAGTAGGTAGCACCACTGGGCTTTGCTCTGGATCAAATCCAAGCCGAACTTCATCATGTGAAGCTGGAACGGAATCGCCTTCGTGAGAAGTTCAAACTGATAGAAATTACTACTCGGGCAATGTTGACTGAGCCGTCCCAAGCTTCTATCACCCTAGCACACCTTACTCTTAGGTCCTATGCTGGTATTATAAGGGGTTATGTAACGAGACCGTAACTACCTTGTGTAATCCTTGATTTAAATAAAAATTGGGATTTCTTCTTATGATGAAGTTTATGAATTTTGAAATGACCGGATAAATATAGTATGCATATTTTTGATGAATTTTAGAAAAAGGATATTTTAAATATGTTTATGTAAACCCTAAATAATTAAAAATGTGTAATGATTTTCAAAAAATGGTTTTCTGCAATTATGTTCAGTACTAAATTTAAAGTCTAATAAGATCAACTTGATTTTTGATGAATAGTAAATTATGAATAGTGATTTTATGATTAGGATTAGTAATATGACCAAATGGATTAGTAATCTCACTTAAAGAAAGCTTTAAAATAATCTAGGCACCTTGATTAAGTAATGTGATTCAATAAAATAGTTAAATAACGGTTTCATTAATTATTATTCAAGTATTAGTTTTTTCGGGTGAATAGTGTTTTTAATAAAAAATTGAATTAAAAATAATTAGAAAATTATTTTTTTAAAAATGACTTTATTTTTGTACTCAGAGCATCGATATTATGTTATGGTAATTTTTGGGGTTTTTTCTGAAAAAAATGAATTTTCGATGAATAGTGTTTTTATTTAAAAATTAAATTAAAAATATTTAGAAAATTATTTTTATAAAATGGATTTCATTTTTGAAATCAGAGCATTGATATTTGGTTAATGTGAAATTTTGGGATTTTTCTGAGAAAGTTGAATTTTCAGTGAATAGTAAAAATACAGTTTTAGGGTTTTGGTATGTTTAATGACATCATAACGGTGTCATGATGATTTCATGAGATATTTTGAGGGTTGTCCGGCCAAGGGTGATGAATTATTGTTTTGGGGGGGCCATGTGGCCTAACTCCATGATAAATGACAAGGGAGAGCACATGGGTTGAGAAAAGCACATGTGAGGTGTCCCTTGGCCATTAATGCCTTGTCCCCTCACTTTCCCTATAAATACCAAGCCCTCCTCTCTTCCATTCGACTCCCCACTCATTCCCAACGAATTTCGGGTCTCATTACCTCCCAAGGAGTCCTCCCAAGGTGCCCCCAAGCCCTCAAGGTCCCAACCTTTGAGGTTTAAGAGTTACATTTTAAGGTAAGGGATCCGACCTCTCTCTTTCTTTTCAAGTAATCTCTTTTATGTCTTTTCTTTTATACTCCATGTTCTTATGTTGGAGTATGTTCTTTTATATTCATCCTAATGCCTATTTCATGTTAATATGATGAGAGACCCCCCCTTGCTCTCATCAATTCGTTTTAAAAATGTTTAAGTGGCGCCGTTAGGCTGTCAAATTTTTTAGGGATTCTTTCACCTTCCTCCTTTTCAAGTTCTATTTTCATTCAAGTCTTTCATGTTCCTTTTTATTATGTTGGGGTATGATCTCTAAATTATCATACTGATATTTTATGTTCATATGATGAGAGACCCCATTTGATCTCTTCAATTCAGTATTTTGATGTTTTAAGTGGCGCTGTTAGGATGCCGAATTTTTAAGTGGTTCTTCACCCTTCTCGTTTTGAAGTTCTACTTTCATGTCAATTATTTCAAGTTCCTTTTTGTTATATTGGGGTATGACCTCTATATATATCATACTGGACTCTTATGTTCATATGATGAGAGACCCCATTTGATCTCTTCAATTCAGTATTTTGATGTTTTAAGTGGCGCCGTTAGGCTGCCGAATTTTTAAGTGGTTCTTCACCCTTCTCGTTTTGAAGTTCTACTTTCATGTCAATTATTTCAAGTTCCTTTTTGTTATATTGGGGTATGATCTCTATATATATCATACTGGACTCTTATGTTCATATGATGAGAGACCCCATTTTATCTCTTCAATTCAATATTTTTATGTTTTAAGTGGCGCCGTTAGGCTGCCGAATTTTTTAGTGGTTCTTCACCCTTCTCTTTTTTAAGTTCTACTTTCATGTCAATTCTTTCAAGTTCCTTTTTGTTATGTTGGGGAATTATCTCTATATCTATCATACTGAACTCTTATGTTCACATGATGAGAGATCCTATTTGATCTTTTCAAATCATTTTTGTTGATGTTTAAGTAACGCTGTTAAGCTGCCGAACTTTCATAAGAGAAATCTAATTTTTTTCTTCCTTCCATGTTTTTCATTTCAAATGGTATGTCCTTGAAATTTCATTACCATGATCATTTATCCTTCTTATTCTGTCCAGGTACTATTTTATGGGTCATTTATGAATGTTTGACCCATTTTACCTCTCTTTTAATGTCTTCTAAAACCTCGGAACATTGCCGTTATGCTGCAGAATTTCTGTCTCAAAATGTCTATCTCTTTTTCTAAAGTCCTTTTATTTTATTAAGTGAATACTCAAAGCTCTTTCTTCTAAAGGGGTATTCACATATATACCAAAATGTTCTATTTTAAATTCTGGGATTTACATACATGATACCCACCATCCTTTTCTGTGGGTTTTAAAGTGATATAAAGATCATGTCTTTAAAGCAGTTTTTAAAAAGTTATGATTATGAAATGAAACCGATTTCCTTTATGCTATTTGGGTTATTTATGAAATGTTTGATGATGATATATGTGGCTCACATGATAATAAAGTCAAATTTAAGGGTGCGCCCTGATAGCGCTCCAATGCATTGGGTAATGATGTAACCACTAGAGATTACAATATTCACGATACCTTGGTGAATAACCTTGGTAATTTTAAAATGACACCTTGGGGATGGACCTTGGTGATATGTTCATGATTGTATATGTTAAATGATGTAGCCACATCTCCAAGTTATGAAAAAGTTTTATTTTTATTATGATATGCCTCATGATTTCATTTTCATGCATTAAAGTTCTTTTCATGACTTTATTGATGTATCTCAAGTTCATATGTAAAATGTTTCACTTGTTTCCCTTGCTGGGCCTTCTGCTCACCCTTCCTTTTGATATATGTCCCCAGGTTATGAGATGCAGTAATGAGCCTAGGGTGATCATGAGGAGAAGCCTTTAAAGTGTTTAAGAAGAATGTTTTTTTTGTTTCATGTTTTATGTTCCTTGTTTCCAAGACACTAAACCTTAAAGATCCTCAGTTCCGTGTAATGGAATGAAAAGTTATGTTATAAAAAGACGGGATGCTATAGTTACAAGCCATGATTAGGCATATAAATCCCATTTTTGGGGTAAATTCCCTATTTCTTGAAATAATATTTGTTGATCAATATTATACATAAAATAATTTATACACCTTTCACCATTGGGAGATACAAATTCTAGATGAAGTTTGTTATTATTATTAAGGATTTCGTTTTATTTCATTGGACCAATTAAATGTGGTCTGAGATCATTGATACATGCATCATTATAGAAATAAAAATTCAGATTCCATGCTTATGTTGTGCCATATATGTGGATTTCACTACATGAATTTACCTTTATTACCTATGAATATTGTATGATCACATTATGTGTGATATTATGGTTCTGGTCACATCGGTTACTACAATGTAGGGAATTTAATGTTTATAATTTTTACATTAAACTATATGGAATATTTATATATAGGTTGATGGTGGCATCTTAAATTTCTAGTTTCTACCCTTGTATGATATGTACCATGGTTACATGAACTTCTTTTTGGATGAAATTGAGTGATTTATAATTTCAAATAATGAGGTGGATGGGTCATCATGGAATAAGATGATTAATTTATTGAGTCAATTCATCGTATATCATTAGTCACATTCTAATTATAAATGCAGAGGTGGTAAAATAGAAATTAAATGTGTGTTGATTTTAGTTATAAGGTGTATGTTACCCTATTCAATAATAATGATGAAATAGTTAAAATAGATGTTGTCATATGAATATAACATAACTCAAACAATTAATGTAAATCAGGAATTAAAATGAAATTGATACCATTAAAGGAAGATGAATGGTGATATTGAGCATTCATCAATTGGAATCCCATTGAATAATGATTCAATAACATACAAATACCTGGCCTCATAAGTGGGTAGTGGGGTTAGTATATCTAGGGTATTTATTCCTTTCCTTATTATTGGATTTTAAAAGTATATATATATTCTTCAAATATTGTTCTGAGGTGTCTAATTGAAATATGAATCTATTCCCCCACGAAATTCTCATCTTGTTCTCAAGAAATGTGGTGGTGGCCGTACTCCAATGATGGTGAACTGTAAGTTATTAATCATACCTCTAGTATTGTAAGCTGAGGCACCACCTGTTATAATTAATTGGGAAACTGATTCCCATTTTCTAGACGGTTTAATAGGTATGGTTTTTTCCAGTTAAGGGTGCTCCATGACCTATATCCACTATGGATAATATGACCAGTGTGTTTTAGTAGCAATATCCTCATATATTTTCAGTGGATGGGGGAACACAATGTGTGATGTCTTGTCATGAGTCCAGCTAATATATCATTGGAAATATAGAAACATGTCTAACGAAGAGGATGAATAATTCCACAAATATGTTTCTTGATTCAGCAAAGAACTTTTGGGATGTGTTTACCGAAGCTACTTTTCATTGGGTCATGGTCTCCACAGGCCTCCAAAATGTCTTATATGAATACAGAGTTCTTTGGATGGTGAGATATAAAAGATTTATAGAGTATATAAACCTCGATTAGGGTGTTTTTTATGAACTATTCCGTATGTTTTATAGAGTTTATGAAGTTTTCATCACCTCTAGCAAGTGATGAGATATCATGTGCAAGATGATTCAAGAATGGGATATGGAAATCAATCCATATTCTGGTGAAAGTATTTCACCTAACTATATGTTTATAGATCATGAACAATTCCATTATCACATAAAACAATCTAGTAAAATGAGATACTTATGGGAATGGTAGTTCAACAGCGAGGTGGAGTTATAGTTCATTCGATAGTTTGAGTCTTTACCTTTAGGTTTCTCGTCAGAGTAGTAGTGGTCATAGAAACCAATATAGAATCTAAATTATATTCCATATGTGTGGATGATAGTGTTATATAATGCCTCGGTGTGATAGTGATCTTATTGTGTAAAATAATTTCTTCCGTGTGGGGAATACTCAGATATTTATTTAAACATTTACTTCTTATTTGAGTGGAAGAGGTGTCCCACTATCTCCACTTTTTTGGGAAATATCTGTTCCGCTATGTCAGGAGGATTGTTTTCATAGCACCCACTCTACAAGCATATTATGAGTTAATTGATGTGGTATCCCAACTTCTTATTATTAGTGCTTGTGGAGTAGACCTACTCAGGATATTCTAGCTATAGCATAGTGTTGTGGAAAATTTTAGTAGAATTATTTATAGCCAATACCTATGGTTCTGAGTATGGGACCCTATACAGAATGAGGTACCATTATAGTACTCACCATTATTATATCATTTTTTTTATATAGGTGATTCAAACTTATTTTATCTCATTATCGACTATAAAGAGACTCGAGCTGTATGTATATTATTAATATGTACTAATGACCTAGGATACCCAATAGGAATTACGTTCATATCATCTATTCCAATCCAAAGACTCCCCATTGGAGTTATAAAGTATCCATGTTGTAGTATACCACTTTATCATCATGATTATGGGATTATATTTCCTTATTAGTATCGATTGGTTGGTTCCATACCCGGACTATTTAGAATGATATCATCATAGGATGTCCTTTTAATCAATAAAGGGCCACAACTAGCTACACAATTATGATTGAAATTTCTAGGATTGAAGATCTTGACCAGCAAATCATGGTCTAGGTGGAGTTACATCACAGATTTCTAGTCTCTTACTTGAGTAAGAGGGTATACATCTGAAAAATTTTCATCCATAGTATATAGTTTCCTGGATATCTTCCCCAACATGTGTTATTTCTCACCTCATGATAGAAATATATATTTTATGATTTATCTTGTTTTAGGATTAGCTCTAGTGTCTATTCATTTATATAGGAATTAACTTACCGAGTTATAGGATATCAATAAATAGTAAGTGGACCAAGATTATAATTGGTTTATAATACCAATTACATCTTCTTGGGGTTAACTTATTCATTTCACCAATAATTTGGATAGTTCCATTCATCTATTCTTGAATTACCGATGGTAGAACTTGATTACAATTAAGAACCACTATCTCTTTTTTTGAATAGATGGTCTATTTAATAATCTCCAAGGAGTTAGGATATTTTCAAATATTTAAATGAGATCAAGATATCATAAGGTGAGTGTTTGGCCTTTAGATATATCTCATATTTATCATTGAAGTGGGTATCGAATTTATGATAATCTAGTTATGATATTAATTCTTACAAACATTTCAACCATTATCATGGCTTGGATGAATATGGTTTTCCACCAATATATGTATTCATTTTTCTTGGTGTTTAGGGATGAAATAAATATGTATTATCACACTAAAAGAATCTATTCTATGAAAAGTGATATTTTTTTTATTACACTGAGAGATCAGCAAATTTATGACATTATTTTTATGTGCCACTTCTTGATACACAATTATCAATACATTATTCGTATTACGTCATGATCATGAATATCTATTTACCTAAAGAAGGTGAATGTTGTGGTATCCTTAATGAAACCAATGTATCTGTCTAATATATTTATAATATTGGGGATTTTTTACTATTAAATTTATTTTATATAGTTCTTATCATATATTTATGAACATATAAATGTTATTACAATGAAGGGTGTTTTGTTTTTGAGGTAAGAAGAGTGAATAAAATCAATTCACGAGAAGAAAGGAAGGCTA
The DNA here is from genome assembly GCA_963277665.1 of Viscum album. Taxonomy (NCBI): domain Eukaryota; kingdom Viridiplantae; phylum Streptophyta; class Magnoliopsida; order Santalales; family Viscaceae; genus Viscum; species Viscum album. The sequence goes on along the minus strand of OY728164.1, from coordinate 1,400,999,791 downwards.
GTTTTAATACCTATTTTAATTATTCTAATTCATGGAAGTATTTATACATAGTTATATGATTCATAATTCATAAGGGAAAGAGAAATGTTGATTATGGAAGATAGAGTCATTTCATACAGATCTCATCTATTGAGGCATCATGAGAGAAACGTCCCGATGCGCAACCATCATCTTGGGGTAGTTTTTCAGACCATATGTAGTTGCAGATACTATAGGATGGGTGAGTGATTTTTGGTTTATATTATCCACATGAACTAAAACAATTTCTTTATATAGTGTTACATTAATATTAGATAACATGTATGGGTTGAATACTGGCATTCCATTGATTTTGATATTTACTATGGCCTTGAAAGGAAAATGCAGTAGCGGATGCATTGAGTCGGAAAACTCAATTATAAGACCTAAATGAATACATCAATCAATTGAAAATGAAGACCCTAGTATATGAGATACATCTCTTGTGTAATGAGACTAATTATTTTTTGTCTATTATTGCTTTGATAGTTACCTCTTAACACCTTGATAGGGTGAGGAGGATACATTTTTTAAATCATGATGGCTTAGTTCTCTGATAGACTATCTGTAGTGAGAACTCACCTCAAAATTTTCTATGAATGGAAAAGAGATCCAATATATAATTTTTTTTAACAATGTTCCAAATTATATGATAGAGGAACCGACATTAGTTCCCATGCTTCTCATTAGGAAATTCATCCTGGAACTACCTTGACCTTTCATGATTTTTGAAACTAGTATTGGTGTTTGAGATTAAACATCTGATCGATGGTTTTAATGCTTGGCGTTCTATATTTCAGAATTTGATGGAAGAGAACCAGTGATAAACTATATTATTATAACATCATCCCATACAAGAATGGAAATGTGAATATAACTCCATGGATTTTTTAGTTGGAGTACTGAGTCCTCATTGAGGTGGGGATGTTGTTTGCGTAGTCATGAATCAACTGATATGGTATCCCTTATCGTTCTTATCTAGGAGAGTTTATTAGAATATCATATGGTATTAAAAAACATCCTTGAAATTATATTGCTTCATAGCCCCCCATTTATATCATTTTAGATAGGGACACTTGATTTACATCAAAATTCTGGAAGGGGTGATAGAAATCTATGGGCACCTTATTGATTTTGAGCACATGTTTTCCGGCTCAGATAGGTGACAAGTCTGAATAGATTATACAAGTGTTATAAGAGATTACCCAAAAATGTTCATGGGATTTTGTAGTATCAGGGGAGATGAACATTCCTCTAATTTTTCTCTATGATAATAATAGCTTTCATGAAATGATTCAGATGGCTCCTTGTGAAGCCCTTTCATATAGCTTATGTCATTATCTTCTGTGTTGGTTATTGGCAAGAGAGAAAATAGTACTGATTTCAAATCTAATGTAGGATATTTCAGATCATGTTTATATAATTAGAAATTATATTCCTACTAGTCTGTATATACATTAATTTTATGTTGATCACCATTGAAAGCCTATATTGTTTTAGTTTTGTGATCAATTTTTCCTTGGGAATCACTCATGGTTGTAAATATATGGTTTTAGATGGAATGGAAGATATATAATTATTATTTCAAGACATTTTATTTATAGAGATAGTTGTGCTACTATCATATCACTTGATATTACCAATTTGGTTCCATCCAATACATACCATCTTCGACAATTCATAGATTCCCCATCATCATGACAACCTCTCCCATACTTTTGATCAAAATGATGTGGAGTAACTTGTCGATGATCATTTTTAGGATTATTAAATAGGAATCATTTACTATATAATCTAGGCTCTCCCATGATAATATTCACATTTACTAACTGTTCTATGGTAGAAAAATCATGTATGAGATGTGACATGTGAGTGGTGGGATGACATATGTGATTATTGGATGGAGTTGTTCAAAAATAGTATCTCACCTCCCTTGAAAGATTAAATCTTGCATGATTTCCTTTATGGGGGAGGAATATAAGAACCATGTTTTCTATTTGGTATTAATCAATTAATTTTATGTCTAATTATTTATTTTTGTCATAATATAGATTCCTAATGATTTCAAGGTTTTATCGGCGGTGTCAAGGTCTTTTTTCGAGTCTGGACCACAAATTATTCCAAAACAAATTAAAGCCTCATGATTATGAAAAACCATACATTTTATGAATTATAGATACCCCTATATGTATGGGGTTTGAAATAGTTGTGTTGGAGGCTTCAATGTATGAGTAAATCATGCACCCTCATTCACAGATCTGTGTAGGGAATCTAAATCATTTCATGTATCATAATACATGGTTTTTACATTTTTATACATTTTTCTCATAATACCACGTGGGATCTATCCTTCGATAGATCGAGGAGAGCAGTTGGAACCCGGTTTATAAGAACAAGTGAAAAATTAGGTGACCCTATTTTTTTATGTGATGTGACAAAAAATGTCATTAATCATTTTTTAAAATCACCACTCTCCAATTTCTCTCATCTCTAGTGATTGGAGGCCTCTATCATCAATTTAGAGCTTCAAACATTCACTCATCATAGTTTGTGATTTCATTCCATCATTTAGAGTCCAATTAGATTCACTTTTATCTCATTTGATGATCATCTTCAAGTACTATATTTATCTTGAGCCATTCTTCATTTGTCTTCCAGTTGACAATTCAATTTTGAAGTAGGCTTTATGACCTATTCTCTGGGTGTAAATCCATTATTCTATTATAATGAAATATAATCCAAAATTAATGATGATACTATATGCAGATATTTCTATTAGTATATATTAGGGGTTCTATGATATATCACTCATGTATCACTATTTTATAAATATTTTTTTAGAATTAAAATTTCCTCATGAATTTCTATTTAATGCATATTTTATGATTATGATCATTGTGTTCATATCTTAGGGACATTTCTATATGTTAGTTACATTATTGGAGGATATGAACTCTATAGCACCCAACCCAAGTAGGGGTTTTCCACTTTTATTGATTTAGTGATTCACTATGTCCATTTGTTGAGCCTTCAGGACTGATTTGAATTGGCCTTCTTAAAGGAAAGAGTTATAATTAAATTAATGAGTTGTAAAATCCTATAACATGTACGATATCAATTTACCCTTATAAAGGATGTTATGAACATAAATAAATAACCATTGAATTGTAATCAGAAATTATATTATAGACATCACATGGCCTAGACAATTATAATTGATTTGTAAATGGTTTCATGTCTTTATCCTTGAATTTCATGATAATGGATGGTAAATGTGTGAACCAAATAATTTATTACTTAAATAAAATAATAATTTGTTACATGTCCTGTTTAGCCTTACCAATTAATATAGATGGTAAAGATATGAACCAATTAACTTATTAAAAGGAAAAATAATTATAGGTCAAAAAATTTATAATGAATTATGTATAAGGTTCAAATAATATAAGTAAATTTTTACATATATAGTACAGGTGATACCTTAGCCAGTCCTGGATTCCCAAGGGAATTCCCTAAGCACTCAAAAGAGAATATTCTAATATAATGATTTAGTTCCCAAGGGAGGAACCCATCATGTATCATTACCCTTGTCAAATAGACGATCCCCAAAATGACTTCCAATGATCCCTTTCATCTTGATTTTAGATTCAAAAGATACAATTCATGGATCCATAATGAAATACTTGGACATGTGGTGCCATTGATACACCCAATTGGGCTCAGTCACTCTCATCCATTTTTACCTTGATCAAATCCTTAGAATTTGTTGGATTCAATTATAGTCAAATTTCCTGAATGATTTCCCTTGTTTTACACACATTCCCTTATAGACATGTTATTTCTGAAATATTTGGATCGATACCATATGACATGGATTCCTTGGTTAACACTATGAATAATCTTTATTATCATCTTCATTGATGATTCAGTGTTATAAATTGGCTCATATGTTATTGTTGTTATTATTATTGTATTATATAGTCACACCTTGGGTACAGTTACACATTTATTATAAAATAGAACATTGATAATTAAATGATTACATGTTTAGACAAATGTTGGGGATGAAGAAGGTAGTGGGATATTTACATTATTGACTTGTATTTACTTCAATTTTTATTTACCTACAAAATATTTCATTTATATACACAAACTAGATTGTATAGATCATATTATTAGTGGATTGCTGAGATTAATCTCAAACAATATTTGATATGTCATTGGTACCCATGAATATTACATGTTTTTTTTTTTTTTTAAAGGGGATGTGTTCCACTATGAGTGCCCAATTTTTCATCATTTCATTAGGATGGTTATTTCTAGCCTATGATTGAACCAACACATAGGATTACAGTAAGTTATTTATTCATTTAAATTGTTCTCTTATATATAATGTATCCCATTCTACCATGTATACATATTATACAACTTAATAGTGAAATTAAATACAATATCATTTTTATATGATTTATTTTCCATCTTTTGGTTATTATTATTCATTTTTTGGGCATTTATATATGATTTTTTCTATGAAGGATTACTAGTCAAGTTGTTATAGTGTATGTTTATTTTGTACCATTTGTTGGTATATGATTTTATTATATTAATTTTTTTTACTTTTCAATTGTTCACAACTATTTTTATACGGGAATCTTCTCCCCAATGACACACACGAGGCTCGCACTGCAAGTCTCCATCCTATAGCATACGGGGTGGCATGCGTGAATCCATGTGACCAATCAGACTCAAGGAAATTTGAGTATAAAATGATTCCATGAAGTTATAAAAACGAATAATGATTCATATATAATCTGAATTTATAGAATATTATAGGATCTAAACCTTGTTTAAAAATGGACTATACCTATTGTGATAGATATCATGAACTGAACCACACCAGGGCTCGATCCGCAACTACCCCAAGCCCGTTTCTATAGGACAAGGGCTGGAGAATCATGCCGAAGGCACAAAAAATAGAAGGAGGCCTTTTCTAATGAACCTGTACACAAACACATCAAACTCAATTCAAATAGTGCAGAAGGAAAAGAATTCAAGATACAACATTGCTATTAATTTAAACTAAATCCTGGAATCAACCACTATGCAGAAAATGTATAGAGAATTAACATAAATGGAATGGGGATAAATACACACCCAACTAGAAAAGTACAACAAATTGGTAATTGGTGGAAAGTAAAATGGATAATAGATCCCCACTCCTAGATCCCAAGCAACGACCAGCACACGCGGTCTAAACACCTCATATTCCTATGCTCCTTGGAAGTCATGATCAACTGTTATGTCATCTATAAACGAACACCATGTGTGGGAAAAGCCCAAGCAGGGGTGAGTATAAACAAATACTCAGTATTATGACCCAAAGGATCAAGGGAGTAACAAATTAGTTCATGAAGATGGAAATAGTATATAGAACATGGTATAGTAAACGAGTACAACTTAACCCAACAATAAAAAAAGTAAGCTCGTCCAAACATGACGATATATGAAATTGTGAGATGATGAACTTCTCGTTGAGTATTTTCTACCTATGGTGTGAGAGTAGACTTGTGAATCCAATAGAATTTAGACACAAAAATCATGTGTCATACCTCATTCATCTTCACATCTCCTGGAATGGAAGTATCTAAAGGTAAAGGAGTTGGTACTGAAAATACGTTATAAATATATGCTCAAAAAAATAATACAAAATGAAACAGTAAGGGGATCTCCATATTACTAGGAAATACCAAGAAAAAAGTAGCCGACATATTTAGAAGTAAACATCATCGATGCCTAGTATCCCATAAGTCTGTCTTGAAATGAAAGTCAATGGGACTCAATCACTTCACATTGATACTATCTGTTTTGGGTGGGTCTATCTCGTACGCACAGATTTATGTCGTGTCACTAGGACTTGCCTTGGTGGGAAACGTACCCCTCATTCATGAGAGTCCAATGTCACATTAAACAGTTCATGTTACCACGCCACACAATCAAGAGATCATGTCACAATGTAATGAACCAACTACCCAACCCCAATGGATGGTATGTATAGAAGAGTATTCGATGAACCCACTACCCTGCCTAGTAGGAGGGTGAGCTCAAAAGAGTAACCAACGAACGCCATTTCCTAGCCTATCTGGAGGGTTAGCCCAAAAGGAAACAAAAGAAGCCACTACCCATCCTAGATGGAGGGTAAGCCCAGAAAGAGTAACCGTTGAATGCCACTACCCAACCTCATTAGAGGGAATGCCCAAATATGAACAGTGAATGCCACAAACCGGCCTCGATAGAGCGTATGCCATGAAAGAGTAACTGGTGAACACCACCACCCAACTTTGTTGGAGAGTGATCTAGTATTTTTATGGTTATTCTGAAAACAACATTTCCATCACTGTCCACATCTAGTGTCACCTCAAATAGGTATCACACCCAAAAAATTAAGTGTCACCTCAGATATCCATCACACTCGAAACATCTTACATATTAACTTTAAATCCACTACATGGATCACCATCGTCATCAAAGAAAAAAAAACTATAGATAGGCTACTCATAGTCCAAATTTTGAGTTCATAAGAAAGAGACATGATTGGTAGAAGATTCATAAGGTGGTACATGACACATGTGGGGCCAACATGATGTGTTACCTCATCTCACCATCTATCCATCTACCTAGGCATACTCGGGTACTAAAATTTTAACATGTACCCCCAATCCATGCTATTGTACTCCCATAGTACATGGAACCTCTATCCAATAGGGCGACGAGTGCAAGTTTCTCTGTACTAATCAGAAGGGAGAAAACAGTAGTCTACTATAATTATTCTTGAGAACGGACATAGATAACCAAAAAGATAACACTTGTTCGATCCTTGTGTAATAGCTCAAAAGACCAACTATTCATTTCCCCAAAATTGACTCCAAGAGAAGATGTTTCATTCCACCGTGCTGCGCACACATAGTGCACCGTGGGGCCCACAACTCGATCCCAGAAGACACCACACAGGTCATGCCATTGTGATTCCCTTAGAAAAGAACATGAGATCATCTAATTATTCATCCAAAACAAACAATTTGTTAAAAGGGTGATTTTCACCACAAGCACCCGATCGACGCTCGATCACTAATGATAATGAAAAGTCTCTACACATCCATACTAATCACATGATTATGATCCTTCATGAAAAGAATGAAAGGTAGACTACTCACATTCCCCAGAAAAACATCCAATGAAGATGTCCTAAAATTCTACATTACACTCAAATGGGGTCCTATGGGACCCGTACCTCAGCACTGAATTTAGGATGGTGGATTACGCCATTGTATTCCCTCTGAATAAACACTTGTAAATTAGTATTCAATCACCCCAAATGGATGTCACATGAAAAGGTGGCATTTCACCATAAAATGTGTGAACCAGGCCTTATGGGTCCCGTACTTTGTCTTTAGTTCAATCACTTGGGGAATTATCTCAACACGTGCATACAATGATATGGGTCATGCTGCCACTTAGGGAACATCATTCAGATGTGAAATTTTAAAGTTAGGTCTGATAAAAGAATCTAGAAATAAAAAAATATTTTATTATTATTAACCATTAGATGTTTTCCACCACTAGGAAATGAAACCAAAATTCAAAACACCCAAACCAATATTATAAGAATATTATAGACTTCAGGGTCAAAGCGCCTCTAAAAACACGTCAAACAGACATCTGATTTGAAATATACGTCTGATACATGATTTTTGAAACATAATAAATAATTTATTTTATTAAAATTAAGCATATCTGGTCACCCACCTTCATGAATAGAAATTAAAAATTACCAAAACCATCTCAAATTGTTTGTCCTGTGGAGAGGGACCCATGGATGCTGATTGTGCATCAATCAGTTGTTCCATTTGGGAGAAAAGGTTATTCGATGGTACATCAGACCTGATGGGGCTCGTCTGGCACAAATAGGATGATCTTACTAGCTTGGGATGGCCCATGGACAATGTATCACATGTCCTATCCTTGAAGCCTCATCTCATCCCGGCAGCCCACTGCCAGCACCTATACCAACCACCCAGGCTGGTCGGTCATCCCTCATGTGATGCGGCAACATATAGACCTGCTTTTGTGGGTCCTCATCCCATGGTCTCCGACTCGGCCTCCATGACAGACGCTGCCTGTGCCTGCTGGCACTCCAACACCTGTCGTCATCCAGCTGTGTCGGTACCTCCACTTTTGCGCTCCTCATCCCTCCTAAAACACCATGATGAATCTGTCCCTCTGAGATCCATTATCCTGGTTGAAAACGTTGTCTTCCTCAAGTAATGTCACCTCCCGGCCTCATTAGCCTTGCCTGGGTCAAGTGCTCCCAGTATGTGCCTCACCCAAGCATCGTCCTCCCATCCTCAGCATGCTATGCTACCTCGCCTCCCACCCCCCACTTGCGGCTGCCACCACTGGATTAGCTCTGGTGGTCCCTTTTTAGGACCACCATTACATGATCAAACAACTGAAAATCACTCTAAGCCCATTATTTTTATCCATACGATGAGACCATGGTAGTGGCTGCCTCTGATCGGAAAACCATTGATGATTAGAGGAGCTTAATTATGAGTTCCCAAGAAACTAGAGAACGGAGAAAGACCACGATGAACAAACTTTATTATCATCATGAGTTGATGGATCTGTTCTTGTGACCATTAATGATGATAACCAAAATAAAGAAACATGGGTCAAATAGGCATTTTAAAATTAAAACATGAATCAGAACTCAAAATTAGATGCAATCCTACCTTGAATTGATATTTTGACAATGGTGACGCATCTGTTGGGATTTTTCTTCGATCCGCCGAGGTGTTAGCAATGATTTCTCCTCAATCAAATGACCAAAATTTAAGATAACCTAGAGATAGAGATGGAGAACATCTAGAGATATAAGGTATGAGGCCAACCCAAATCCCAAAATCCAGTTTTCTTTTTATAGAAAATCCTACTCAGTGAAAAATATGAAATCATTGCACCCTCAAATTGTATATTATGCCGATGTAAATAGTCGCATTTCAATCCCAATAGAAGTCTCAGTTTCCCATTATGAGACTCCATTATAATGTTATTTGAAAATAATTATAGGGTTAAAATCATTACTTGATTAGTAAAAATATGTATTTTTAACCAGGGGGAGTTTTCTCCTAGCAGTCCTGCACAGAAAACGCATATAAGCCTCCTTGGGTAAACTGTATGCTCCAGACTCAACTATAGCCTCATCTTGACAGACTAAGTTACCATTTGAGTGTTATTTTTGTTTGAGATATTAAAAGAATGAATGAATTAATGATTTTCTCCTAGGGTTCCACCTCACCCCTTGAAAGTTGTATTATCCAAAATAAATAAAAAATGGAGGCCTTCGGGCCATTGGAATGAATTTATCCATATATCATTCCACAAATGAGAGAGGGGTATGAACATACCTTGTCGACATATTTTATATCACGCTTTGGGTGAAAATCGTGTTTTGGACCCAACTGTGGTCTCAGATTATTAATCTGATCAACAGTTTCAGATATATACCATTTCCATTTCATGAATAGTGAAAAAGCAATTAATATTTTCGTATTATTTATTCTAAAAACACCGGGACTTGTAATTTCATGCTGCCTATGCACCTAGATTTGAAAATTTCTTTAGAAATATTACAATGTCTTATAGGGGACATCCTAGTCTCTAAATAATTCCCTCTGATGATTTTTATCCATAAAAAAAATTATGAAAAGAATCATGGGATAATGAGCTCAAATATAGTACTCCCACACCCCGGAAAACATGTACATCACCACGCTGGCACTACTCATGCACTAAAGGGAAGGCTTGTGCTCATAGAGTCCATTTCTTTTGATGATTTTCATATGAATACACACATTTCTCATCAGGTGTGACATGTGGAAGATGGAATGCACCCACTCTAGTAAAATGGTGGTAGGTAATTGTGGTATGAAACCTTGCTATATTTTTCAGAATTTTGAATGTCCCAATGAAACTAGGGGGATAGTATACTTCCCTAGAAGAATAACTAAATTCAACATCATGACTGGATCATGGTTTTTCCCTAAAACAGGGTCTTTGGATTCACTCTTTCAGAATATCTGTCTAGTTAAGCACCAAATGATATACGGCCACGTATGATTTTAGAGTTGCTGCATCCCAACCCAGAAACACCAACATGCTCGAGAAGAGATGGAGTCAACAACATCGTCTAAAGAGTAGTCATACCCATCTTCTTCATTAGGGTCAGTTGTACTGAAGCTAACTACTACAAAACATCACGCATCTAGCGGGCCAAGGATTTCCTACTATGGGTATCTACTACAACACTGCCACATTCCAGATCATAGACTACCTAGATATCATAGTCCTGTAGTAATTTCAACCAGAACCATCATCTAAGGTTCAAGTATCTCTGGATAAATACACAGATGAGATAGTGGGGGTTTATGAAAACCACAAAGAAATTTATCTTAAGGTAGTATCTCTACATACATAGGGTGAAGACTACCACTACCAGAACCACATAGCGAGTCACATAGTTCTGTTTATATGGTTTTCATCACCTCAACTTACACATGAATATAGTATCAAGATTGATGTTGAGAAAGAAAGGAACCAACAAAATGGTCAGGTGAGAAAACACATCCATTCATAATATGATGGACACAAAAAGTTCATGTCATAATCTATGCATCATTTCCCCTCAAGGAAGGGGATTAATAAAAAAAATAGGCACTCTTCCCACACAACAAGTGGCACCTCATGAAAAGGGATATTAAGAAGCAAGACTCCACTAAAAAATCCATGACTTTCTATGACACTCCCCTGCACAACCCTACCCTAAAAACACATTCCAAATGGATTAATCCACTATACCACGATAATATTTTTTGGGGTGGCACTAACTCCCCCTAAATATTTTTATTGCATCACAAAAACATGCTTCATTGGAGGAAGAACCATTCTTTATTGTGCATTAAATGATATGCTGAACAACATCGACTACGGATTACACCAATGTCTTGCTCACACACAGTAACACCTCAAGAAAATAGTTATAATAAAATAGCACCAGATGCAGTTTCTAAAATGTTCTACTAAAAATTATAGAAATGATATAGAGCATACCTGTTATCGTCTCATGTTATATTGTATTGTTGAAATCTATAGCACATAGCTACCCACGTCCCCCACCACCAACTCCCTAAGCATGACACGGGCTGCCTAGTGGTGGTGGAAGGACCTCCCAAATTCATCCACCAACCATAGTTCTTCCTATTATTCTGTCAGCACCACCTCCTTGGGGACCACCCTATCCTCTTGTTGGAGATCCCTGATCAAGACACAGCCTTTGGCATAGTGGTACATCTATGAACTACCTAGTAATCTCATAACATATTGTTGGGTAGTCTAGTTCCACGCGACCTCACTCATCAACATCACAGAACTTTACATACCTTGGATATCCCAATGCTCTATGATGTCAATGAATATGTGCCTAATTGTTATCAAGGGGAGACCTTCGGCATCAAGGTTCTACCAACTGATATCTACTTGTTGTGGGAGACATACCAACTCTAATACGCCCACTTCCAATATGATCCAAATATTACCCCTCAGATAGAAAGATCATTATCACTAGTGATTTCTCAAACACCCCGTGATAGGTGAGGATACACAGGGGAACATTGATAGCGCGAATCTCCTCTGTGGAGATCCTGCTCAAATTTAAATCCCCATAAGTTTCCATCATGGAAGAAACCTAAATATTACCGAGTAATGTATAAAAAACATGTTGCATACTCAACCACTGTCACCCATCCCCATTGAAGTTATTATAGCTCCTGAAACCGTACATATCATAAATTTGGTGTGTAGTACTCGTCAAAACAATAGTTGTTGGAATCTTCCCATAAGAGATCCAACTCAATGTGAATCTGTGTTTCCTGACTCTACCATCGACAAGATTCTCCAATGAATAAGACTGGATGTCAAAGCCACCATCTAAATTTTCAGTATCCGAACAGGATTGAAAAAACAAAGCATTGACACTATCCAAACATCCACAACCTAATGGTAAGGATCACTGTGGAACCTCAACAGTCTATGATGTTGGAACTCATGAACTACACATAACCTATGCACATCCTCATCCTGATCTTCTTGAACTAACTACTACTCCATAGGTGGATGTGTTGTTACCTTCCCTCCTAAAGAAAGGGGAATCGTATGATGGATAATGAACTAAGTCATCATTACTCATAGAATCATCATCATGAAATGGAGCTAGTATCTTGCAAGGATGTCATCGTGGATGCATCCTAAATCCGAACAAGGAGTAATGTGATCAAATGATCATATATATTTATAATCCATGAAGGGGATCTAACTCTAGAAGTATAGTCAATGAATCAATCCTATATGATTCACGTTCCAATTATCCCTACAATTAGTGTCTCAGTATTCCAAGTCCATAAGTTTGTAATTAAGGTCTGCTAAATGGAGATGTCGGCTGCAACACCATCACTGGACTCCCTGTCCTAAAATCCGCTATTGAGACACATTGAAACTGGATCCCTAAACCCTAACGAATTCTTTATTAGGAATCACCTAGACAATTTACCACAGAACCAGAAACCTCTAATAAAACTTGTTCATGACCTGACCTATGTTTCGGGTCATGCCGCAACAACCCCAAGCCCGCATTCATAGTCCAAGGGTTGGTGACTAGTGTCAATGTCACAAAAAAAAATAAATGATTCCTTTGCCTAAAACCTATATAAACACACACACAAAACTCAATGAGAATTGTGAAGAGGAAAAATAATGAATGATACAGCTTTGAAATATATATAAACCACCAGTATGCATCAACCTATAAACAGTACAAGTACAGAAAATTAACAAAAATTGAATGGGGAAAAATTCACACCCAAAAAAAAATGTTCCAGAACCCCGAAAATGGTTGAAAAGTATAACATTTGAGACAGATCCACTCTTGGACACTTCGAAATGACCACCGCATGTGATACAAACACTTCATGTCCCAATGCTCTTCTAAATTCAACATCACACTTTTCTTCATCATCATGGGCACACTGAGTGCAAGAAAATCCCATGTAGGGTAGGGTATAAAAAAATACTCTGTAGGATTCCCCGATGGCTCATGTGAGTAGAATGTGTGGTTCTGAAGAGACAAATAGTAGATATAACATAGTATATTAAAATAGTAGATCTCATCCCATAAAATTTGTAATGTATGCTCATACAAACACGACCATATAAAACCTATGAGAATATGAACTTCTTGTCGAGTATTATTACCTATAGAAGGAGAGTAGACTTGTCCAACCAAAATAAGAGAGACACAAAAAGCATGTGGCATACCACGTGCCCCTTTTCCTCTCATGGAAGGGGAGTAACCAATGATCAAAGAGCGTGTTCTTAAAATATGTTATATATATATATATATATATATATATTCTCAACAACAGAATCCCAGACGAGAGAATAAGGGGATCTATATATCACTAGCATAGCCCTGGAAAGGAGTCCCCAATAATTCTAGAAGTACACATCATTGAAACCTAGTATCCCACAAATAAATCCTGAACTAAAATTCAATGGGGCTCAATCACCACTTCTTGATACTATCCACATTTGGAGGGTCATTCTCATCGACAAGGTTCTAGGTCGTGTCAAAAGGATGTGACTTGGTGGGAAAATCACCCCTCTTTTTTAAGAGTCCAATGTCACATCAAACACATCTTGTCACTCAATAGTACTCTAGACAGATCATTCCACCATTTCATGAACCAAATACCTAGCCCCACTAGAAGGCATGCTAGGAAGAGTCATCGATGATCCCACTCCCTCACCTAGCTAGATGTTAAGCTCAAAAGAGTAACTGGAGAACACCACACCCTAGCCTCGCTGGAGTGTAATCCCAAAAGAGAAAAGTGAATACCAGTACCCATCCAAGCTAGAGGGTATTCCCTAAAAGGGTAACCACTGAACGCCACTGCCCAACCACGCTAGAGGGTAATAAAAAACAGGGAATGGTGAACTCCACTTCCCACACTCGCTAGAGGGTAATCCCGAAATGGGTAATCATTAAATTCCACTACCTAGCCTCGCTAGAGGGTATTCCATGATTAATCTGGTGATTATGAAACATCACATCCATCACATTCTTCATTAAGCATTCCCACTGATAAAAATCTCACCAAAACATTTAATGTCACCTTGAATAGGCATCACACTCATAGCATCACACATCGTACCATGAAATCCATTATGGATCTCACCATCATGTTCTGCGTGAAAAAACACTCAGGATAGGCTACTCTAATGCCAAAAATCTGAGTTCAAAAGAAATAGCCTTGAGTGGTAGATGAGTCATAAATTGGTACACCACACATCTAGGGGGCACACTACATGTGACCCTGCCTCATCATCTAGTTGTGTACCTTGACATACTTAGGTACTATACTTCGAAATGTACCATCAAGCTGTGTATGTGTACTCCCACATTAAATAGAGCATCTAGCCAAAATGATACAGAACGTACATTTATCATGACTAATATGAATGGAGAAAATGAACTTCTACCGAGATGACTCTTAAAAATTTACTCAAATAGCTAATCATATCACACAATTGTGATCCATGTGGAATGGCTAACAGGATCGACTATTCATTCACCCAAAACTGACTCCTGGTGAGGAATCTGCATTCCACCGTGTTACGAATACATAATGCCCAGTGGGGCCCATGCCTCAATCTCAGAACTCATCACCCAAATCAGTCAATTGAGATCCCCTCATAAAATCACCTTCAGATTATAAAATTATTTAACCAAAATAGACTACCGGTGAAAAGGGTGTTTTCACATCAAGTTCCCGATTAGGGCTCAATCACTAATAATCACAAAAGTATCTACAAAACCAAATGGATGTCTCCATTGAAATCATTATAAAAAACATTCAGGGTATACTATTCAATTTCCCCATATGGACATCCAATGTAAAAATCCTAAATTGTTGTATTATTCTCTAATTGTGTCCCAGGGGGCCCATGCCTCATACCCAAATTTAATTATATGGATTGCGCCATTTCAATCCCCTCTGAAAAACACATTGAATATAATATTCAGTCTCCCCAAATGGATTCCAGATGAAAAAAATGGAATTTCACCATAAAATGTGTCAACCGGGCCCTATGGGGCCTGAAATCTATCTTATATTCAATCACTCATAGAAAAATATCAAAAATTCCACATAGTGATGAGGTTCATGCGGCCATTGACATGACGTCAATCAGACGTCCCATTTAATAGTTTGGTTCGATGCTAGAATTCCAAAATAGTAATTATTAGATAACTATTATTCAACAATAGATGTTTCATTCCACCAAGCACTAAAACCAATAATCAAAAGTCTTATACCATTCTTAGAAGAATTTTCTCGACTTCAGGGCCACATCACCTTTGACGGTGCGTCAAACAGACATCCAGATTGAAAGATACGTCTATACAATCATTTTAAATAATAATAAATATTTTATTATTATTAATAATAAGCCTATAGGGTCACCCACCTTCAGGAATGGAAATTAAAATTTTATAAAACCATCTCAGAAACTCTATCCCATGTAGAAGGACCCGTGGTAGTATATGTTGTGTCAATCGGACGTACCATTTAGCAGAAAAGTACATTCAAAGGTATGTTGGGTCGGTTTCAGCCTGTCTGGTCCAAATGGGATGAACTCACCCACTTGGGGTGCCCCGCACCAGCATGCCTAGTCTGCTACAGCAATCCCACTGACCATCTATAGTGTGGCCTATCTCGATGGTCTCTTCCAAGCCCGGTGGCCCGTCGCTTGCACCGACACCGAGCGACCATGCTGGACGGTTGTCCCCGCATGACGCAGCAACACAATGAACCATGATTTAGTGGTCCTTATCACGAGTTATCCAACTCTACATCACCACCTGATGTCACCTGCACCTGTCAGTGCTCCACTGCCAAACACATTTGTACCATGTCAGTGCCTAAGCTCCTAGCCCCGTCATCCCACCAACTACCTAGCACTGGTATCATCCCTCGGATCCCCTCCATTCCAGTCGATGCTTACACCTTCAATGGAGACTGCTGCCTCAAGGTCTACTCCACCTCACCTAGTCGGCGCTCTCTTGACCCTCCCCTCACCCAAGAGCCTGGCACCCTGCCTCAACCTACCTAGTGGTGCCGCCTTCTTACCACCGCCATCGACTTAACTCTAGTGGTCCCTTTGGTGGACCACTGCACCTTATGCTTCTGGTCACACAAAAAGGCCAGTTCCAAGAGCCTTAAGGTGGTTTTAAAATAGAAATATACAATAGGTGGTTTAAATTATTTTGAAGTAAGACAAACCCGATGTAAGAGAATTCTTAACCCAAATTCCATCCATTGGGTAATACTTCTACATATTTTAATATGTGATACTATGATTATTTGTGTGAATAATTGTTTTTATATTATGTTGAATTATTTGTAATTATAAGGTATAAAAATATTCATTTCATTCAATAAATTTATCACATCAATTGTATATGTAAGGTAAATTACTTTTAAAGTTATTTTAAAAGTCACACTAAGGAATTAAAAAATATTCTTTATATATATATATGCATATGGAATGAGTGATATTTCCTGATTTTTTGTTGCTTTCTTATAGTGATATGTTCATTTGACATAGTTATGTTGGATTGAGTCCATTATATCTCAAGATATGTTGGGGGGTACCCCATTATTGCTCAAGATATATTATATTGAGCCCATTATATCTCAAGATATGTTTGGTTGAGACCATTATAGCTCATGATATAACGGGTGCGCCCCATTATAGCTATCCAATGCATTGGGTACTCTAGAGATGGAAGTTGACAGAAGGGTTATTCCATGTTTAAGGGAGATTATAGGAGTGATATCATAAATATGTCCCAAGGGAAGTACATGAGGTGTTTATGCATTCATATGAGTTTTCAAGAAAATGGTTTTTAATGGGTTTTCATGTTTTCACAAGAATAATGATTTTTCTCCCTTATATCCATTATTGATATTTTTTGGGCCCATCCCATGTTTTTTAAATTATTTTCATTTGATTCCTTATTGGTTTATGGGAAAATTATGGTTCAAATGAAGATGAATTCAACTAGTAATGTTTTAATTTTTTTTATACTCTGATTTAAATCATGTAAGACTATGTCTATTTCTCTATAATCTAGACCAGAAAAAAATTGTAGTAATACGTGATTTTTATTTATTTTAGTTTCTTTTAAAAAATAGCAGTTTTACTTTCTGAACCCATGTTTGGGTTCGGGTCATTACAGTTAGTATCAGATGAATGGTCTTGACAACTTTGGAGATTATACAGTGTCATTATTTTGATTTTTTTGTGATATTATTTAATTTTAAAATTTGATTTAATTATGTTCACATAATGAAATAGTTTGTATTAATTAACATTTTTTGAATTAAGAATTATAAGTACAATGAATGAATCATGATGGCGTAATTCATTTAAGCTAGGGATAATGTAAAATCCCAATAGTTTAAAAGGAAAAACTATGTGATTAAATGAACTACTAAATACTATGTGACCTTTATAAAACAACCATTAAACATAATTTCACAGCCTCAGTGTTTTGAATTTCTAAAAATAGACATATACAGTTGCGATTAGCTTGATTTTTAGAGTCATACAAAACAAAAATATTTTTTGTTAAATATTTACCTACCCTTATGAATAGTAACATTACCTTATGGATAGTAATGAACCCTTATTAATATTAACATACCCCTATGAATTGTAATGATACCCTTATAAAAAGTTATATACACCTATGAATATTAATGTTACCATTCTGAATAGTAATATAACCATATGAGATGTAATGAATTATAAATTGGATAAAATAGTTGAAACCTCGCCCATGAATGTATAAATACAATTTAGACATTTCATATTTCAAAATATGATCATTGTATAAAAATAATTATTTTTGTGAGTCATTAATATTTTAATTACGATTGTATAATTAATTTAATAATTGAACATGGAATTGTATTTTCATAAGATGTAATAAAAATTTATTATTTTATTGTCTTATAGTTATAAGATAACTTTATGAGATCCTGATTAATATTTTCAAGGTGTTATAAAATTAATTATAAATTATAAATTATTATTTTTTTTCAAAAAAATTATTATTATTTTAAAAAATTAAGTATCTTATTTTTAGAAACTTATTTTTATAAAATGGTGTTCATTTTAGAATTCTAAATATCTAAAAATAGTTAGGGTGAATTTTTTATTGTCCTAGAATACATTAATAATTGGTGAATATTAACAAAATATGGGTTTTTTAAAAATATTGAATTTCATTACGAAATCTCAAAGAAAAAATTATGATATAAAATTTATTAAAATTATTGAACAACTAAATTATGATTTCATAAGATAAATTTTGTACATAATTGTCTTAGAAATTGTATTTATAATTATTTTCAAGATAGTTATAAAAATTATTATCAGTACTGACGCAATGCTTACGCATCATTGACAATGTTAATTTTTGTTATTTATAAATACAAATTGAGATCTAAAAATTATTTTAAGGACTAATTTATAAATTATTATGAATTATTTATGTTTTTGGATATTAATATCTAATTTTATAGTTGTATTACAATTATCTTGTACAAATGCTTCTGGAACGCCTGTGCAGGGCATGAAGAGACAAAATAACAAATTTAGGAAGTTATTTTGACATATATATGAGTTAATATAAATAATAATTGAATATAGAATTTTATTTTGAACAGTATTTATTTATTTTTATGATATTAATTTATTCGTAATTTTGAAATATATTATAATTATGGTTAATTCTTGTGCAATGTTGATGCAGTGCTTGTGGTAGAATTAGAAGAAAAAAATAAAATGTTTTTATTATAATAATATGTATTAATAAATGATATAAATTGGGGATAAAACTTTTTAATAGGAAATTTTAATTTTCATCATGATTTTATTCAGATTAAGGATATTTTTGACCCACATGGATCAGATTAGTCCCTTTATACAATTTTATTTAAAATAATGACAACTTCCTCACACTATAACATTCAATTAGTTCAATATTTTAAATAATTTCTTTCAGAATATTATTTCATACATAAATACTATTTTGAACTCTAAAACCTTAATATTTCTAATATAATTTTATTTTAAATATTTAGGTAATAAATAATAACATTAATGCATTCAACAATATTGATGCAGTATATATTTAATTAAAGAATAAATAAAATTTATGATGTAAAAAATAGTAAAATACATATTATATTATATTTTTAAGTCATGTCACTTTTTCTATAGATAAATATAATAATAATATGATACAATAAGAGATTTAATTGTAATTAGAATCATTATTTTGATGTATTTATAATCTTAATTGTGAATAGTTCTTATTTTGAAAAAATTGTTTTTCCATTAATAAAATATTTTATAAAAATTATAAAAAAATACCAAAATTATTGAACAAGTCCAAAAATGAGAAGATTACTTCGAAAATGTAATCATAATTTATATTTATGATTTTTGGGAGTCTTAAATTATAACACCTCATAATGATTAATTGTTAAATGACTAAATGAAATGAATCACGCCAATAAGGTGCACTTTCCTTTTTGGGAGCCTATCTGATTAGAACTCCACTATTAAGTGTTCATGGATTTGAGTATTGATCATAATGGGTAACATTTTGGGATATTTTCTAGGGTGTGTGTGAGTTAGAACAAATCACACTATAAGAGAAATTTGTTGGCTTATAGGGACTATCGTTAGTCAGATGACTTGTTCATGAATGTGGGTGGGCCCTAGGGTGGGGACCACGTGTCAAAAGGGCAGCAGGCGGTACTTGGTGTTTCAGGACATGACAACCATGTTATGGCGGGGTGTTTATGTTGTCACCAGAACCAATTTGTTACAAATTTCTCCCTGGAGGTCACAAAAAAATAAGACTAGAAAATATGAATTGACAGTCATCAAGTATGTGTATAAAGCAATACCCCAACTAGGTCACATTCATAAGAAAAAAATTAATATTTATCTACATAGTAATTAGCGACGCAAATAGATAACCATAGACCTAAAAAAACACCCAAAAAGGGGTTAAATAGAATAGAATCATGTGCCCTGTTGAACTTCTAAGGTCACTGCATAGGAGGTGCATGAGGACTGAGTCTTCATCCCCTAAAAAAACTCTCCAACATAAATCAACATAACATTCCATCATTATAAAAAGTATGTGTATAAAGACAGAAAGGTATCAATAATCTGTAAAAACTCACACTATCATGACTATATGTTGTGAATCATACGTGCCTATAATGAAACATGACAAAGTCATCGACCTCTCAACAGAAAACACCCCATTGTATAACTATCTAACATGCCATCAACATAAGATGTATGAGTATGAAGACCCAAAGGATGCAATCACCAGTAAAAACTCATACTATCATTCCTATATAATGTGAATCGTACTTACCTATAATGATTCATGATACTCTTATTTCCTTTGGTGTCCATGAGTCAAAATCCATCCCTAGAATGTTACTAATGTCCAAGATCAAGATATCCAGAGTAAATAAAAACAACCAAACAACATATGTGTCCCCAAAAGAAAAAATCACTACTACTATAATATTTCAAAAACAGAACATCAATCCCAAAACATGGTAACCAGGAATTCTAACCAAATCAAGTGTTTTGAACTCACAAGTCTAATATACATCACAGTATCCGACATATTCCAAATACATATATATACCATATCCCTAATTGTAATGACTAGGAAAAAAAATTCATCTGATACCGCATTGTAACATCCAGACCTAGAAGTCAGTAAATTGGTGCTTCGAGCCAGTTCTACACAAGGCCTCATGTACGCCTCCCCATATTATAGATGCTAGAAACTAGTAGTGAGGGCCTTGGAGGTGATAGTGTGGAGACTATTTCCTTACACCAGAGTAATAAAATTGTGGAAATAGCCAAGTATCATACACAGAGGAATGTAAATAGTGTCTGGATGTAATAAATTTTGAAATAGAACATGTTGTAATAGTAAGATGTTATAAACGCCTGAACATCCATGAAATACAATACAACACTTGTCACCTACTGGGATCACCATACATATAAAAGTACAAATGATACAGAATGTAAATGTGTAGGGATATGCAGCTCAGTCTGAGAGAACTCAAGAACCTGATCTCAATACTATATCAAACTACAGCAGCTTGATTAGAAGAACCACTCGAGTATCTCCGCTCAATCTTGGATGATTGGGCCTCAACACTCAACCATGAAAATATTTCTCAACATGAAAAGAAAACATAAGATCTACATTTACAATGAGGTGCACATGAATGGGAGAGAAATAATTTCTGTAGTACACCCTGAAAAGAAACCTATAACTATGATGATTAATGTGAATGCAAAAACAACATGCTTATCCTATCTAGAACATAGAAAAATAAAGTTATCCAAAATCGCAACTGTAGTCGAACCCTGGGTGTAATCCCTGACGACTGGGTAAGTGCCACCATTGATGTCCATATCTATATACATGTACATGTATGGCCCCATACCTATACATATATACATAAATATGAATATTCATGGGTATGTGAATCAAACAATATGAAACCACATCAATTGTTTATCCTTGGGTCTATGATCCTAATTTCCTAGACATACTGTATAAGGTATTGAGTTTGATGTCGTACCACTTAATCCTTATATTGTTGAGTCTATCTCTAGGCCCATAATCCCATTGAAATTTACCTACATTTTCCAAATCCATAATTATGTCTCTGAGCATTCTATATCACCATAGGTCGATACTCGTCCTACACCGGGGTTCTCTCGTACTCACCTCTAATCATTAAACAAGGATATCATATACTAATGGTAAATCCTATAATGAAGGATAGCCTATTCTTATGTTCTATATGGTAAAGAGTTCACTGGTTGGAATCCACAGAGAATAAGCCCCAAATTCCAAATATGACTCAAAAAACCTTTCCCACATGCATAGAAAAATCCTCATCCTCAGGCATAGCACAACTTTTCCGACAAGCATATCACAACCATGCTCAAAGGAATATCACAACCTCAAACATAGCTATATGAAAACCTTTCCCAGATGCATATTATTCTAATCATGAGTCTTTCCTATGAATTAATACTAATGGAATACAAGTATCACTCAAGGCATAATAGTAAACATGTAAGGCTCAATAGCCGGATACCAAGAAGAACCTCTAGACATCCCAACAAAATATATATCACAATATATTCATATAACCAGTCTCAACATCCATGTCCTAGGTAATACCTCTGGGTACTAGTAAAATATCATAAATATAATTTCTTAGAAGCTGAAT
Source organism: Viscum album (assembly GCA_963277665.1). Taxonomy (NCBI): domain Eukaryota; kingdom Viridiplantae; phylum Streptophyta; class Magnoliopsida; order Santalales; family Viscaceae; genus Viscum; species Viscum album. The sequence continues at coordinate 1,400,977,235 of OY728164.1, read as the reverse complement.
CCCCAGAGAACACATCCGAGAATCCCAAAAAACAAGAATGATGCCTCACGTAAGGCCTGACATCTACAAACCAGGAAGCACCTCTGGTAAACACTGCTACATTAGTAAAACCCAGTCATATATAAACAAATGAGTAAGGATTTCCCAAATTCCCAACCCAAAAATACATCTATAATACCCAAGATTTTCTTGTTTGTCACGAGTTATAGGTGACACCCAAACACCATATAGACCCAAACACGTTTTCATAGCATAAAGATGGTCAAACCACAGGCACCCCCTGGGTCCCTCAATTAAATCACTGAGGAGGCATCCAACTCAGGATCCTCTAGGTAAACACATGAAAAGTCATCCTACACGAGATCCTTAGAAAAGTGTAAGGGAGGAATTTGACACATGATCCTCAAAAGAAGAACAATACATGCATCCTATAAAAGGGATCCATTCATAGGAAAATGGGAGAGCGATCCTACAAGAGACTCCCTAGGTGAGCACATAAGTAAAGGCATACCTAAGGGGATCATTTAAAGCATTTGGTCTCATTTCCTTGTTGGCCAGAATGGCACGTCTCACAAGGGGTACATCCTGAAATGAATAGTTCATGCGAGGTATCTCACAACTCATCTAAGATCAATGTTCTCAAAAAAGATGTTCCAAAAAAGAAACCTATCATCCATAACAAGTCTCACAATTAGGTGACAACTGAAATAGATAACCAAAAAAATAACCAAACCATTTAAAATTAAGTCCCCCCAAAATAGAATTTGTATGACCTCTAAAAATCAATTGAATTAAAACATGAAATATATATGAAATAATTCTTAGAATGGACCACATACAAAACCAATTGTGACATACCGATCAAAAAATACCTCGAAACTCTAAACTAGATATGGTACATGGCGTGTACTTAAGATTATACAGTGTGTACTCATATCCCTTCCCCCTACTGTGTACATATACATGGCTAGAACAACATGGGGAATTCCTGTGTAAAAGTATACAGTGTGTACTATTTAATAACCATAAACCCATGTATGTTTTCTACACAGATGAAAAAATGTCCATGAGATACCACACGATGGGTACTGAGAGTACATAGGGTGTAGTTAAGAAAATTTATTATTTCATGAAGGGGATGGAAATATGGTGTGTTCTACTATAACAAATGTCGTGTAAACTGGGTTTCCTGATGGGAAAACCCTCTGATGGCCCATAACACTCATTTCCCCCCGAAATGACATTTATGACAATAAGAAGCCACAAGAAAGCATAAATAGACTTTAAATTTAGAAAACAACTTGTTTAAATGGGATTTATCAACGAAACTTAAATGACTATACCTTCAGGAAAAACCTATCAAAGATTCTCTTGATTTCACTATCCATTGTCTCCATTTTCCGACTCTACGTATCGAGATCTCCATAGTGTATCCTCTATTCCCTTCCCTCTCTTATTGTTTCTCCATATAATAGTTTTACATTAGGTCACATTGAAGGAGGATAATCCAAAGGATTGTGTGGACGTAAGAATAAGTATGATAAAAGAAAGAAAGAAAAGAAAAATAAAAAGAAGAAAAATGAGTCGGGCCATGCCATGATGCCTTGTCATGAACCATGTTGGGTCTCCATATGTCCCGAAACTTGACCCGGTCCATGGCAAGACCTGATGGGCATTCAAAATCATGATGGGATGGAACAAGTTCCTAAGTACCAAAAAAGTGAAAGGGAATGATTTACATGAAATAGTAAACACAAAACAACTAAAAAGATATAAAAAAGTAAAACTGAAAACAGACAACCATACAAGGCCTTAACTAAAAATAAAGTTAATGGTTTACAACTTGATCCAACATCCAAAAATTATTGCCAAAAAAAGACAGTAACACTCTAACTGAAACCTCCATAGAATAAGAGAGGTGCGACATTGCCAAGCTATAAAATCCAACCTCCTTGATAAGTCCATCAAAAACCTGAACCACCATCGATGAGCACAATTTTACAACCTAGAAGATAAAAAAAACAAGTTATACATACACCCATTGATGTATGTAGTGCGTGAGAAAACATCCCAATAGTAATTCACCAAAAACAATTTTCTATTCCACAACACCTAAGAGGTAATTTAATGTTCTTATTTTACACCATTCTTTTAGAACACATTTTTTTGAGAAAATATTTTACAAGTTAAAACTAATTGAAAAGAAAACACATTGAAAATCCTTTTCATATAATTTATTTTAAGGAAAAAAATAAAATTTACAAAGAATACACACATGCACAAGTGGTCCTCCATATACCAAGGGATGGAACCACTTCATGGGTAGTACAACAATGTGGGTAAATCCCTCAAGGTTTATCTAGCTCAAGTGGGGCCTTAGAACCTCGTATCTTGGTGAAAAAGTAACCATAGAATATCTATTATCATGCACATGAGCTAGTAGTATAGAGAATACACATAACCTAGTTTTCCCCCAACATCATCATCATCATTGTTTAATTAGAGTTGTTATTGTCAAACTAGATACGTGAAACAGAGACCAAACCCCATAGGATCAGTAGCTTACTTTTTATATTCCACCCACCAAGACACCCAGGGTTTCCCTAGTGCTCAATAATGTTCAACATTTAAATATTACATCACTTTCACATATTAAAAACCCCAAAATACATTACACCCAAATGCCACCATTTTCATACCCAAACCATTTTATAAACACACACACACCAAAATATGTTTCCAAAACACACTTGTAGTTTCTTATTTGTTTAAAAAATCCCCATTTGGCTACACAAAAAGAATAACATAATCAATTTTTACTACATAGAAAGAATTAGTAATTAGAACAACAAGGGATTATATAATAAACACACCTAATTTCAAAAAGTAAATCCATTTCAAATAACCTTCTTAACTTATTCTCTGTAAAACTAGTTTAGTATAACTCACACAGTTATATGATCTACTTTCACCACTTTTAAAACACCACCAAATGAATAGAAGAGGGTTTACAAAAAAAAACCTATCTCATTTTATATAAACCCCCTACTTTATAAACAAAACCACAATCAACCCTTTCAAAAAATTGCTTTCATGGAATCCAAATAAATCAATACATCTTTTAACTATTTATTTAATCATTACAATAAAAAATAAGGACAATTTACACAACAAACAACTTAATTCAATTTAGAGAATCTACTTTAAAACCATATTCCCAAGGTAACCATATTAAAATATGTTTTCTGTTGTTCGACAATTTTCAGTTCAATTTCAAAAATGAACAACAAGGAAAACACTCCCTAAGTGACTCAATTTCCACTTTAAAATTTCTATTATAAATCTACAAACGCATCAAAGTCTTTGAAAACACACATTAAACTATCCAAAATCCCCTTAAAACACAACCAAATCCCTCTATTAAAATTCATATATTAAATTCCACTCAAATCCTTTGAATGTTGATTCCATTTTGAAAATATAATATGCACCAAATAATTTTGGTAATAAACCCTTTGAATAATTTATAATACATAAAAAAGTGGTGAAATCATGTTTTAAATCAAATTTACCCAGTTTTACATAAAAATAATGTGACTTTAAAACTAGGGCACAACATTATAACACAAAAACATGCATCGAAACTGAAAACCCACGCATAAAACATATTTATAAAACAGAAAAACAATTTTCATGCACAAATCACACCTCTGGTCGTTTTAAATAACATTCCAAAAATATAATCATGTACAATGCCTTGAAAATATTATTCACACCAATCAACGGAATTTTATAACACACAAACAATTTTTCAGAACAGTAAGAAAATTTTCAAAGGGTGTTAAGGCAAGGAACTACCTACCTCGGTTGGAGAAACCCCAAGAAAATGTGGTGTAAACATCTCAACACCACATTCGCACCACCATAAACCAAAACCAAGCCCTAAAATAACTGAAACCTTAAACCTCTTATTAAAACCCTAAACAATTGGACATCAATCCTATTTGGAAACCAAAAATCAAGATAAAAAAAGGGGAAGACACAACCGGGATTATGAGGGATCATTGGATGTGTGGGACGTGCTGGACAGAACTTTCCGGATAAGGGGGAGGTCGATGGTCAGTGGAATTCTCAATAGGAATGGAGAGGTTGACAAATAACATTTTGGTTGTGTCCTTGAATGGGTAGGTGGCGTGGCGCAATGGCATGAGGGAGCGCCTACAATGGGGTAGGACGAGGAGCTGTAGCACAATCCAGATGAAGAGGTTGGTCAGGATGCACAACCAAGGAGGAGGGTTGGGGTGTGTAGTGCGATCCAGGTGAGAAGAAGGGTGGTTTTGATGGGGTGTAGAGAAATAAGGGGGGATGACCAACCCTAATCCAAGGGGAAGGAGAAAAAAATTTAATAAAACATAAGAAAGTAAAATAAAAGTAAAATAAAACTAATGATGATAATAATAATAATAATATCCCTAAATAATAATAATAATATTATTATCTTTAAAAAATGTTTCTTAAATTTTTAACAGATATTTCTTATTTAATTATTTTTATTCTTAGTCACATTTAAATTTATTTCATTTTTTTCAATTCATTTTTTTATTAAATTAATTAATGTGTGGGGAACATGGTAGTGCTAGTAAAGCAACAATGATTCACAATTATGCTTCACCCATGTGTCACATTATCTCATGCCCAAAAAAACTAATTTATATTTAAAAACATCAAATTCAACGGGGACTTAACCCACCCATCAATGAAACATTTCGAGGCCAAATAAAATAAAACAAAAAAATAATAACTTAATTTTATATAAAATATAATGACAATTATTACAATATTATTAAAAACATAATTACTTTTTGTCATATTTTTAACACTTTTAATAATATTAATAATAATATACTCAGACAATATTATTATAATTAAAATAGTCCCTTAAATTTTATCACACATATCATTTTTATTCTATTTTTATTTTACTATTCATTACATTCTATTCATCTACCTTAAACATCACGTGGGTCGTGTGGTGAGATGGGCGGGGTTGCGCAGTGATTCTGGAAAGGATGCATAGCTTTGACTACAGTGCACTGGATGCAATTAAGGCCAAAACATGTGTTTTTAAATAAGAACTCAAAAATTGTAACTCGAGCCTCGACCTGAAAAACCAATTGCCCAAAAAATTAATAATATAAATTATTTAAATATGATGACTATGGTAATTATTTGAGTTAGACTATTAGTTTATTTTATTTCCTTTACTTTTTGGATGTTGGTTCAAGTTGTAAACCTTTAAATTTGTTTTTACTTATAGTCCTGTTTGGGTGTATGTTTTTTGTTTTATTTTTTACCTTTTCAGTTGTTTTGGGTTTACTATTTCGGTTCAATCATTCTCCTTCACTTTTTTAGTACCCAGGAACTTGTGCCAGCCCATGGAGATCAGGAATTCCCCTTTTTTCTTGTCACAGACTGGGTCGGGCACTGGGTGGGAAGGCGACTCAGCATGGTTTGTGGAATAATGGTATCAAAGGATGTTCGCTCTCTTAGGTAATGTTCTTTTAGGAAGTATCAGGGTAGACATGATTAAGGTTGTCAAAACATGATGTTCTGGCAATGAGTAAGGTTCCTAGCAATCACACTACTTGGAGAGACTCAAGTTACTGGGATGTGTCATGGTTTTTTAACTCACTGGACCTTGTGGTTAATCTTGTTTTGGGGAAATGAAAAGGGAGTAGGGTTAGTGGTCCGAGTGTGCTCACAGGGTCTGGAAAGCCATGTGGAGCTGGGGATGATGTCCTAGAAAAAACTTTGTAACAGTGGAGTGATTGGTTTATAGCCACCAACCATATTTCCCAGTCACCAGCTTTCATAGTCTCCTCTTCCATCGTTCCACGTATCATTTTTCTAATTCGTGGAGATCTATTTTTTAAGTAAAAATTATTTGGGGTTTTAAATACTCAGTGGTTGTGAGGTGTGTTGTGTTTTTGGGTGTTGATTCGGTTGTGTTGTGGATACGTGTGGAACCAAAGAGAGAAGCTCCATTTTGGAGTCTTCCATACTAGACTATGAGGTAGGAGATTCTTCAAACATCAGGGCTCCGGCCACAGGCCTCAGAGTGAAGCTGATGCATGGTTCAAAACCGTAGGATTGTATGGGACCCCAGCATTATTTATTTCATCGGTACTGAAGGAAAATATAGTTTAACTCTTCCTCAATAGTTATTTCATTTGGGTGTGTGAGGTTTCTTGTGGCTATGAGGAGGCATGGACATCTCTTTACCTTTAGGTCCTGGGGTTTGTGTCCCACCAGATGAAATCTCTTTTAGGGATTCTTATAGGGTATGTTCGGGTGAATTGGTATCAAATTTGAATGGTTCGTGTATATGGATTTGGAGAGGGCAGTTCATCTTCAGCTGTGATATTGAAGCCCTAGTAATTGGGCCGTTTCCTCCACAGTCATTTGGTGTGCTGTTTAGTCACCCTTAATTCATTTTCCAAAGTTTGGTACCTTATATTTGTTTTAACGGCTGGGAGACCCATGATGGGTCTCACTCAAATGTATCTTGGGTAAGTTGATGTTATCCTATTTTTATGTTTGTGAGTCTTCTCAGGCCTCCCCATGTCAGTCACCACCATGGTCGTTTTCCAGTTTCATATCGGTTTCGCCAGTATTGTCTCGGTCTATGTAGTTTTTTTCTATGGATGTGAGAGTTCCCTCCCCAGATCAATCAACTAGAGGTGTTCCAAATCATTGGGGAAGATGATAGATAGTGAAAAGTATTTTACATGTTTAATTATGTTGGTGTTTAAGTCACTTTCTCTGAGTATGGTGAATTTTCCTCTTTTCACTCATTTTTTATAGGAATTATTTTCGAACATTAAGGGGTTGTCACTTTCTGCTTTGGGGTTTTAACCAGAACATTGGATTTCTGTGGACAGAAAGCTTTATGTTGGGGAAATTTCCACACCCGTCATTTTTAAATTATTTATTTTATTAATTTTATGGGCTTTGGGTAGTTTGGGTCGAGGCCCGAATTAAAATTTTTGAGTTCTTATTTAAAAATCTTCTTTTTTCCTTGACTGCCTTCAGCGCACCATGGTCGAAGCCATGCAGCCTTGCCAGAGTCACTACATGACCCCGACCAGCTGACCATATGACCCGCATGATTTTCAAGGTAGATGAATACAATGTAATGAATAATAAAATTAAAATAAACTAAAAATTAGAAGTGTAATAAAATTTAAGTGGTTATTATAATTATAATAATATTTTTCAGTATATCATTGTTATTATTATTAATAGTGTTAAGAATATGAAAATAATTTATACTTTTGTTATTAATATTGTAATAATTATCATTTTCATTAAAATAAAATTGAATTATTATTGTTTTGTTTTACTCTTTTGGCCTCAAAATATACTGTCGAAGTGAAAGATATGTCCCAATTGGATTTGGTGTTATTGTCGATAAACACATTTTTTGGGGCAAGATGACTTATAATGCACGGGTAAAGAATAATTGCCATTCCGTGCAGCATCCTTAGTACTACCATATGACTCAACCATTGTTCAATTAACCAAATAAAATGAACTAATAATAATGAATTAAAATTAAATATGCAGAAGAATAAAAATAAAAATAAAATGATAAATATGTGTTTATTATTTAATAAACATCATTTTTAATTATAATAACAATAATATTATTATTATTCAAGGATATTATTATTATTATTATTATTATTATCATTTGTTTTATTTTAGGTTTATTTTTGTATTTTTTTAGATTCTTATTTTTCAATAAATTATTTTCCCTTCCCCTTGGGTAAGGGTTGGACATCATGCCCCCTTTATTTCCCTCCTCCCCATCAAATCCTCCTTTCATCTCACCTAGATCGCACAAAACCCCCTTCCTTACCACTTGGCTACACCTCTCAACTGACCTCCTCACCTGGATCACACCGCAACTCCCCAGCCAGCCCCATTGCAGAGGCTTGCTCACACCCACACGCCGCACCACCATCCCATCCTACAACACAACTGGCACACCATTTTTCGACCTCCCCATTCCAATCAATAATGCCACAGACCATAGGTATCCAACCCTTTTAGCATGTTCCAGCTAGCACCTCCCACAACACTGGTGTTCCCTCTTCACCCCAGTTGATTCTCCCTCTTTTTTTCTATTGGTTATCTATTTTCCGGCATGATTGTGGTCTAATATTTAGGGTTATAATTAACGGTTTGTCATTTGAGGTTTTTTTAGGGCTCGTACCAAGTCCCTGGTGGTGTGAATGTGGTGCGGAGAGGTTATAACTGCATTTTCTAGGAGTTTCTCTAACCAAGGTAGGTGGTTCTATTCCTTAACAGCCTTTGATAATTTTATTATTCTTGTTTAAAATTGTCGGTGGGTTATAAAATTTCATTTAATGGTTCGAATAATAATTTCTTGGTGTTTTCAAGATTAAATCTTGGAAATAGGATTTAAAATGATGTCAGATATACATTGGGCATGCAAATTCATGTGTTTTATTATAAATATGATTCATGCATTTGTTGTTAGGTGGGAAGCATGTTTTAGTGTGATAATGATGGGCGTTAGTTTTAAAGTGACATTCTGTTTATGGGAAAGTGGGTAAATTTGATATAATCCATGATTTCACAACTTTTATGTGTTTTATAAATTTTTTTAATGGTTTATTACATAAATTATGTGGTGTGTATAATATTTTCATAATGATTTTAGTTTTTAATTTCCAGGAGTAGATTTTAATATATGGATTTTGTGGTCTTTTAATGTGTGTTTTGATGTAATGTCCCTATAAATTATTCTATGGGTTGTTCAAATGGTGCGAAGTGCATTTCCTTGTTCGTTGATGTGTTTGTATATTTTAATGAAGATTTTAAAAAAGAAAGTGAGTCACATTCAGAGTGTTTCTCCTATTGTGCACTTTTGAAATTGAACTGAGAATCTTCTAACAATGGAAATCATATTTTGGTATGGTAACCTAGGGTATTTGATTTTAAAGTAGCATCAATAAATCCAATCAAGTGGTTTTGTGTGAAAATTCTTCATGGATTTTCTTTAAGTGATTTAATAAATAATTAAATGATGTATTGATTTCTTTGGATGGTGCAAAATAGGTGTTTTTGAAAGATTGGAGTATCATATTATTTTTAAAGTAGTGTGTTTATATAAAATATTATATTTTTTGGTGTAAACTCTCTTCACGTCACATGGTGGTGTTTTATAAGGGCTGCAAGAGGTTCATTTAATAGTGTAAGTGCTGTGAAACTAGTTTTATGGTGAATGTGCTAAGAAAGATATTTGAAATCGATTTCCTTTTTGAAATTAGAAATTCTTATTATGTGAGTTTAGAGACCCAAAGCTTGACGTACATGGACATTACATTACTTCAGCGCAATACGTAATACATAACAAAAACAGACACATAAGGACCGTAATAGTTTAGTGTCTTTGGAAACTTGGAATGTATACTTCTAATCGTGGTGAAAGATCTTCAACATCTCCCATAAGGATCTTTCCCTTTTTTTCTTACCTAAAACCTTTATCTGTATCCAGGGGAAAAGGAAACATAAAAAGGGTGATCTCAAATGCTCAGTAAAGGTAAGCATGGATAAAATAAAACATGCCATATACATTTGAACTTAAAAACTTGAACATAATGATTAAACATCAAAAGCATGAGAAATGAAATAAAACATGGCAGTATGTAACGAATAGATCATAATGAAAAATTAAGAATGAAAAAGTAGCATGGGAATAAAACATGTAATTGTGGCATCCATTAAGCATGTGTAATGATTTCCATAGTAGCCAAGGCATTGCTTCCAAGACCATCTTAGTGGACAAAGTCCCTTTCTGAATCGAGTTCACTCCTCGTTTCAGTCCTGTTTTACTGAACCGGTTTAACCTGCCATTCCAGCCAGGTCTATCTCATGAGATATGAATCATTACCCAATGCATTGGAGGGAGATATAAGGTCCCAACCATCTCATAGTGAAATCATTCTTACTTGTGACACAAAATAAACATAATACATTCATCAAAACCAAAAGAATAAAATGGGTTTCATAAACATCATCCCATCATCACATAATCCATATAAAAAAATGGATATTTCATCATATGAAAATTGAAACCTTGTAAATCATAGATACATTATACTTGAAACATACATATATGAAATAATTTCATCTTAGATGGAAAATTGTTTTGATAAAACACTTGAAATGAATTCTTGAGGAAAATATCATTTTTTCCTTCAAAATCAGTTTCGTTTCACAAAATGTCATGCAATTTTAGAAGAAAAGGTTTGTTTTTGAAAATAGACATGAAATCTTTTGAAGTAATCTTCATGAAAATAAGGCTTTATAAAACCATAAAAATTCATTCGTGCCGTATAAGTTAAAAAAACATTCTTTTCGTACTTTTTCTGGGAAAGACAAAAAGTACCTCATAACGTAATCAAAAAAAAGATTCCTTACATACCATGTAGTAAAAGTAAAAAATGGGTATAAAAAACTTTAAACATACATGAATAAACTTTTATAAAACCTTTACATGGATGATAGAAATAACCCCAGTAAATACTTACAAATATGCAATCTCAGATAAAAATGAGATTTGCAAAATTATCCCTTACCTTAGGTCTGATATGCTTCATACGTATCCGAACCTCCTGTATAATGATTTAAATAATTTTATTGACTTATTATAGAATCATATTAATTTTTATGATATCATATATGGTTCACTTATGATTTTATATTACCTGTTCTTTTGTAAATTCCATGTTAAAGAGCGTTTTCGGTAAAATCGTTCCATTTGTCATCCGTGTTTTGACTTGTAATTATTATTATGATTACTTAGATCATGATTACTTACATCCAGAATTTATAACATTATTTATATATAATATATATTCAGAATATACATATATGTAATAGATCGGTAAATGGAATGAAATAGATCATTCATGGAGACGGCAGGCCGTACGTACGCATGAACGTTGTTTTCATTTCCTCATTGAATTGAATGGAATTAATTGGATGACATACATATATATATACATAAATCCAGTGTCATTATTATGTCATATATTTCATTATTACTTATTATATATACTTTATAATCATTTATGAATGTTTAATCATTGAGAATGAATTTCATCGCGTCGTGGAGACAGTATTCCGTACGTACGCACGAGCGATGATATCGTTCCCATGATCATGGATTTTTATTGGAGTGTATATATTCTATTACAGAATCTATATCACTTTACAATAATCATATATAGTTATTATTTACACCATTATACCCATCCAAGTAAGGTGGTGGTGGAAAATAGATTACACCACGGCGTGGAGACGATATTTCGTACGTACGCACGCGCGGTGATTTCGTTTTCCGTAGGATGGATAGATGGTGAAATAGGGTTGTTTGAAACTTATAGTAACATATCAGCATATGATTGATACATATTTTATTACTTCATAATAAAACAACCTAAGAAGAAGAAGTGGAAGAAGAAATAAAGGTGAAATAATCGGTAACGGAAATTACCGCTTCTTTGAAGCGCCTCTTTGAGACCTCCTATTAAGACACTAAAATTGGTCTTTAAAAAACACCAGGACCTCAAGGTTGTTTTTAGGGAAGTGTAGAAGATAATTGGGCAGGGGTTGGCCGAGATTTAAGGCTCAATGTGGTGTGTGGAAAAGAGGGAGGAGGTGCCCTGTTATAAGGGAGGAGAGGGGCACCTTTGGAATTCTTAATAATATTAATTTATAATAAATATAACCCCACTTAAAAACCTTCAGAAATGACTCATATTCAAATATTAGATGAGTTAGGTTTGTAATATCATCAACCAATCAAATTTAGACATGTTTGGATCTTATTTTAAACCTTATCATTTTGATTTATCCATATTTAATCTATTTAGGTTTATTTATGGTAATAAAATTCTAAATTTTAAATTATAACAAATAATTACTTATTTGTTGTGAATTTTCCATAATTTTTTACCTTAATACATTATAGACGATATAAATTTAAATTTATAATTTTTAAATATTAGTGTGATTTTTAAACAATTTTATAATATGTTATTTTTATAAAATAACAATAGTGTCAATTTTTACACTATTCATTTATTTGAAATTAAATTAAATATATACAAAAGATATGTTCGAAATAAAAGCTTTAATAGATTCATAAAATTTTATATGTATCTATAATGTTATTTTATAACATTTAATAGTTCATATAATATTTATTTTTTTATTTTTAAAACCATTTATTTGGTTTATCCCTTAAAAAATTAATTACTACAACATTTTTGTACAGTTATTTAATATACTTATATGTTTCATAAAAATTAAAAATAAAATCCTATGATGAAGATAAAACTACTAAATTTCACAATAATACTTTTAATATAATTTATCATCTTAAATTCACAATAGTTAAATTGTTATATTTATTAAATTATGAAGGTGACAACTTTGGCATCATTTAAAATAAAATAATATAAGTGTTATAATTGCTTGTATAAGACTCTAAATGGTCAAATATTAGGCCATTGGATGATTATTGTTTACATTTACATGAACAAAAAGTTTTGGTCAGGGTTTTGTTCATTTTATGGTCACTATTAGTTTAATAAAAACTATATTCTTGATTTTTCATTAGATAAATAATTTCTGCATCACTATTGTGTCACAATTAATGATAATTATTTAATCCCAAAAAATTATAAATAAATTCTCATGATGTAGATAATTTTGTTATATTTCTGTAGACTATTAATGTTTGAAGTTTCATGAATTTTATCACTAACTTATAATTATTATACTTACAGTATTTAAGAGAGTGACATGTTGTCACTTTCATTGGTTTTAATAATAATTAAATTATTTTCATGGAACAAAGTCCATTAAATTAATCGAATACGACCCTTAGGTGATATGGGTCGACTTTTATTCATGCAATAGTATTTTTCCAAGTGTTAGGGAAATTTTATAATCTTATATTTACCCTTAATTACCTCATTTACCTTTAACTATAGTAAATAAAATTTACCATAGTTACTATTCACAATGCCCAAAAATAAAAATTAGCTTATTAACATAAATTGGGCCCAATGATTCCAAATATGGAATCCATTTTTCCAAATTAAATACAAAAAATTTGCAGAAATTAAATTAATAGTAATCCCGTTGTCGAAAGAAAATGGGTTTTTTTAAATCATTATAAAAGATAGAATTGATTTAACCTACGAATTCAACGTAAAATCAATGATAATAACATAAATTATATTAAATGGTAAAAATATATTCTTTATATAATTTAAAACCATTCAATATTATAATTTAACCACATAAGATATTACGATGAAAAAAGTTGTTTTTAATTAAAATATAGCGTGTTTTTACTATTAATTAAAATATGAAAGTCATCAGAATAAAATGAAAAATGTATCCATAGTAAATTTTTATTTCATGATTCCATAGAATAATTCAATTTTGTCAAATGGAACATATAAACATTTCAAAAACTAGATTTAATGTGGGTGCCCAATCAAAAGGCGCGAAAAATTTATTTTTTTGGAAAATACTTATTTTACACGAAAAATTTATTTTGTTCTTATAAAATGTTCTAGAAACTGTGTAAGATGAATAATAATGTTATAAAATTCAAAATTTTGTTAATACTATTCATAACGGCTAGTCCATGATTATATAATAATAATATATCGTTGTTTAGTGACACCCAGTATTGCGTACAACACACGCTATCGAGGAAGTTCGTGATTGCGTGTAATGCAAGCCAAGTCAGGGTTGCGAGTTGCGAAAGAATCCTTAATTGTTTCATATAACAGAATCCATCCATATTTCATTTATACATTGAATATATATATATATATATACTCAATGTTGTGTAGAATAACAATTATCAAAATTTTATGTAACACGATCCAATAATAGTGTTGCGTATACTGCAAGCTAATACGGTGTTGCGTATAGCGCAACATAATCTTGGTGTAGCATACAACACAAAAAATTAATGAAATTAAAAGAATATTTTTCATAAAATCTTGGGGTGTTACATTCTACCCCCCTTATAATTAATTTTTCCATCAAAATTCGTCGGGGTTAAAAATAGTTTACTACTCGAAAGTTTGTTTAATAGAAACCCACATCGTAAAAAGGAATACCAAAACATGGCTTTTAAAAACTAATGTATGAAATGTAACGGTTACCCAAATTAACTCATCACGGGGTTTCCACGTAGGATAACAGAGATGAAAATATGGATATGGAAGATAAATCTAACCATCATGTTCTGATAGAGAGTGGTAGAGAACATGGCTATGAAACAGCCAACAATATCAAAGCTATTGATTTGGGATGATCTAAGGTAACATCTGATTAATCGGATATAAGGGAACTAGGACAACATTTTTGGTTTTCAATATCATTTCCTTAAAGTTGATGAATAAAAAGAAATACTTATATTAATTTGGTACAATTTTCACTGTTGTTCGTGCTTTGAAAAATTTCCACTTCATCTCTTAAAGAAATGAAGTTGAATTTGTTATTCATGAAGTGTTAATAGATCATGTGATAGAATGATGGGTCATTCCATCTGTTTCAAACAAAAGGTTATCAAAAGTTATCAAATATACATAAATCCATCTATGGTGAGGTTAATCGTATACGATTCCAAAAATGAACTTATACTTCATATATCATACCGCGTAATAAAATAATACTAGTTTCTACTAACCAGGGACTTCCTGTAGGCCAGTGGTAGGCGATAAAGGCCAGTCACACTTCGGTTGTGGGTTCGATTCCCACAGCCTTGTCTGATGCGATGGGCTATCGCCCATCCTGTAGGTTGTCCTTTTTCTAAAGCTATATTACTATAACATCCCATCAATAATATCGAAAAAAGTTCTATCATAACTTATGTCGAACATAATCCATTCCATTCTTTTGGCTTATCTAAAATACGTCGGTCCAAGCTCATAGTATAAAGAAAATTATTACTTGAAATGTCACATAACAATCACATGAATGCCCTCATTTATCCCCCATATATCATAAGATATATCTTCCTGGTCAATTAAAAACATGTGAATACCTTAATCATGTATTCTCTTGAAGAATTAATACCCATTAATTGAACCATAGTGAAAAAATCAATAGAGTCAAATGTTCACTCTTTCCACATACCAAAATCCAAAAATTCTATATACTCAAACCATGATATAACCTTCTCGTTATATCATTCATGAGCTTATGAATACGGTCAAACATTTCATTTTCTTGTTTTCCGCATATCAACTTTTTTTCAAAACATATCTCAATCACATTCTATGGTTACCGGTACCATTGAAAACCACAATATACCAATAAATAAATATTCCAATATTCCACAATACTATATACAACATTATTTTCGAATCCCATTACATAAACACTTAATCATTCCACCACATCGTTGTCATATTCAACATCACCAATAGTGATCGCATGTGACTTCCCTTGGTCCTTTTCCTTAAGTGGTTGCTCATGTCGATCATCACTAACCCTTGGATTAGGGAATTTATTAGCATAATGCCCCATTTCCTTGCACTTGAAGCATTGAAGTGTTGGTGGTGCGTTCTCTGCAGTCTTTTCTTTATTCACATCATTTGAAACCCTTTTTCCATTACTTCGACACTCAGTTGCTCGATGACCTTCATTTACACACTAAAAACATTTTCTAGTCCCTTTAAGACATTCTCCACCGTGGTTCTTTCCACACTTTGACCATAAGGAAACATTCATCTTCTTTTCACCATTATTCTGAGATTTCTCCTTGAACTCCATCGTTCGTTTCTTTTCAAAACTATGAGATGGATAAGTAACACCAACTTCCATTTCTACCTTGATAGCACAACACACAATTTCTTCATAGCTACTGATGTCTCTTATAGCTAATGCCCTTCAAAGATTTGGTTTTAAGCCACCGAAGAATCAATCAACTTTACTTTCAGGATGGATGATAAATCCAGATGCATACCTTGCATGCCTTGTAAAATTCGCTTCGTATATACCAACAAGTTCATCATTATTTTTCTTTAGTTCAAGAAACTCCTTATCCATATTTGTTCTAAGAATACGAGGGAAGTACTTATTGAAAAATAAGTTCTTGAACTCGTCCCATTCCATGGACTCGATTTCATATCTTGGACTTGTATTATTGATAAGATTCCACCATTGATTAGCTTCACCTTCCATACGATATACTGCTAAGATGACTATATCATGTTCAGAACATTGAAGAACTGAAAATATCTTACCAGTAGTACTTATCCATTGTTCAGCAACAAGTGGATCGGAAGACCCACTGAAAGAAGGTGGACGTTGCCACATGAAGGACTGAATAGAATATTGTTCCCTTCTCTACTCATTTGGAAGTCCAGAATGATTCATAGCTTGTGTATGTATAGAAATAAGAATTTTCACTCCATCTCCCATAACATTTTTTTGTTCATGAGGACAATCATTGCATTGTCCATTACATTGATCAACACGGTTCCTTCGGGTTCCAGCCTTCTTCTAAAACCCAAAAAGAATAGTGTGAGAGGCAAAAATCACCCTAGGGAAAACAACATAATAAAGGGGGAGTACCATCAATATCTAACATCTTGGGTTATCGTAATTCTAGTACTATAACCTATACATAACCTTAGGGACATCCCTAGACATACCTTAGAAATATCTCTAGGGATCTTACTAAAGTTATCGCATCCTAGCTTCCAAAGGTTGACTAAAACTTTCCTCTGATACCAACTGTAGAGACCCAATGCTTGAGGTACATGGACATTACATTACATTAGCGTAATACTTAATACATAACAAAAACAGACACACAAGGACCGTAATAGTTCAGTGTCTTTGGTAACTTGGAACATAATCTTCTAATCGTGGTGACAGATCTTTAACATCTCCCATAACGATCTATCCCTTTTTCGTACCTAAATCCTTTCTTTATATCCTGGGGAAAAAAACATAAAAATGGTGAGCTCAAATTCTCAATAAGGGTAAGAATGGATAAAATAAAACATACCATATACCTTTGAACTTAAAAACATGAACATAATGATTAAACACCAAAAGCTTGAGAAATGACATAAAACATGGAAGTACGTAAGGCATAGATCATAAAGAAACATTAATAATGGAAAAATAGCATGGGAATAAAACATGAAATTGTGGCATCCATTAAGCACATGTAATTATTTCCATAGTAGCCATGGCATTGCTGCTAAGACCATCTTAGTGGACAAAGTCCCTTTATGAATCGAGTTCACTACTCGTTTCAGTCCGATTTTACTGAACCGGTTTAACCTGTCGTTCCAGCCATGTTTATCTCATGAGATATAAATCTTTACTCAATGCATTGGAGGGATATATAGGTCCCACCCATCTCATAGTGAAATCATTCTTACTTTTTCCACAAAATAAACTTAAAACTTTCATCATAACCCAAAGAATAAAAAGGGTTTCATAAACATCATCCCATCATCACATAATCCATATAAAACAAATGGATATTTCATCATAAGAAAATTGATACCATGTAAATCATATATACATTATACTTGAAACATTCACATATGAAATAATTTCATCTTAGATGGAAAATGGTTTTGATAAAACACTTTAAATGAATTCATGAGGAAAATATTCTTTTTTCCTTCAAAATCATTTTATTTTCACAAAATGTCATGCAATTTTAGAAGAAATGGTTTTTTTAAAGGAGTCATGAAATATTTTGAAGGAATAATCATGAAAATAATGCTTTATAAAACCATAAAAATGCGTTCGTGCAGTATAAGTTAAAAAACAATCTTTTCGTACTTTTGTCGAAAAAGTCAAAAAGTACCTCGTACCGTAAACAAAAGAAAGATTCCTTACATACCATGTAGTAAAAATAAAAAATGGGTAAAAATGACTTTAAAAATACTTGAAAACACTTTTATATAACATGTACATGGATGATAGAAATAACCCCAGCAAATTCTTACAAATATGCAATCTCGGATAAATATGAGATTTGCAAAATTATCCCTTACCTTAGGTCTGATATGCTTCGTACGTATCCAAACATCCTGTATAATAAATTAAATAAAGTTATTGACTTATTAAGCAATCATATTAATTGTTATGATATCATATATGGTTCACTTATGACTTTATATTACACGTTCTTTTGTAAATTCCATGTTAAAGAGCGTTTTGGGTAAAATCGTTTCATTTGTCATCTATGTTTTGACTTGTAATTATTCATATGATTACTTAGATCATGATTACATACATCGAGAATGTAAAAAAACATTCATATATAATATATATTCATAATATACATATATGTAATAGATCGATAAATGGAAAGAAATACACCGTTCATGAAGACGGTCGGTCGTTGTTTTCCTTTCCTCAATGAATTGAATGGAATTAATTGGACGACATACATATATTTATACATAAATCCAGTATCATTATTATGCCATATATTTCAAGATTACTTATTATATATACTTTATAATCATTTATGAATGGTTAATCATTGAGAATGAATCTCATCGCGTCGTGGAGACGGTATTCCGTACGTACGCACGAGCGATGATATCGTTCCCATCATCGTGGAATTTTATTGGATTGTATGTATACTATTACAGAATCATTATCACTTTAAAATAATCATATATAGATATTATTTACACCATTATACACATCCAAGTAAGGTGGTGGAAAATAGATTACACCACGGCGTGGAGATGGTATTCCGTACGTACGCACACGCGGTGATTTCATTTTCCATAGGGTGGATAGATGGTGAAATAGGGCTATTTCAAACTTATAATAACATATCAATATATGAGTGATACTTATGTTATAACTTCATAATGAAACACCCTAAGAAGAATAAGTGGAAGAAGAAATAAATGTGAAATAATCGGTAACGGAAATTACCTCTTCTTTGAAGCACCTCTTTGAGAACTCCGCTTAGGGCACTAAAATTGGTCTTTGAAAAAAACCTGGAACTCTGGG
The DNA here is from genome assembly GCA_963277665.1 of Viscum album. NCBI lineage: Eukaryota > Viridiplantae > Streptophyta > Magnoliopsida > Santalales > Viscaceae > Viscum > Viscum album. The sequence goes on along the minus strand of OY728164.1, from coordinate 1,400,958,101 downwards.
ATGTTTCTAAGGAAGTGGAGAAGAGAATTTGGCAGGGGTTTTCCGAGCATGAAGGCTCAATGTGGTGTGTGGAAGAGAGGGAGGAGGTGTCGTTTTATAAGGGAGGAGAGGGGCACCTTTGGAATTCTTAAAAATATTAATTTATAATAAATCTAACCCCACTTAAAAACCTCTAAAAATGACTCATATTCGAATATTAGATGAGTTAGGGTTGCAATCTCATCAACCAATCAAATTTAGACATGTTTGGATCTTATTTTAAAAGTTATGATTTTGATTTATCCTTATTTAATTTATTTAGGTTTATTTATGGTAATAAAATTCTAAATTTTACATTATAAAAAATAATTACTTAATTGTTGTGAATTTTCCAAAATTGAATACTTTAAAATATTATAGACCTTATAAATTTAAATTTATAATTTTTAAATATTTTTGTGATTTTTAAACAATTTTATAATATGTTATTTTTTAAAATAACAATAGTGTCAATTTTGACACTATTCATTTATTTGAATTTAAATAAAATATATAAAAAATATAAGTTCGAAATAAAAGCTTTAATAGATTCATAAAAGGTCATATGTGTCTAGAAAATTAGTGGAGAACATTAAATAGTTCATAAAATATTTATTTTATTTTTTTTAAAACCATTTATTTGGTTTATCTCTTAATAAAATAATTACTACAACATTTTTCTATAATTATTTAATATACTTATATGTTGCATAACAATTAAAAATAAAATCCTATGATGAAGAAAAATCTATTAAATTTCACAATAATAATTTTACTCGAATTTATCATCTTAAAATCACAATAGTTAAATTGTTATATTTATTAAATTATGAAGGTGACAACTTTGGCACCATTTAAAATAAAATAATATAAGTGTCATAAGTGATTTTATAAGACTCCAAATGGTAACATATTAGACCATTGGATGGTAATAGTTTACATTTACATGACCAATAAGTTTTGGTGAGGGTTTTGTGCCTTTTGTGGTCACTATTAGATTAATATAAACTATATTCTTTATTTTTCACTAGATAAATAATTTCTGCATCACTATTGTGTCACAATTAATGATAATTATTTAATCCCAAAAAATTATAAATAAATTATCATGATGTAGATAATTTTTTTAGCTTTTTGTAGACTATTAATTTTTGAAGTTTCATGAATTTTATCACTAACATTAAATTATTATACTTATAGTATTTAAGAGAGTGACATGTTGTCACTTTCTGTGGTTTTAATAATAATTAAATTATTTTCATGGAACAAAGTCCATTAATTGAATCTAATCCGACCCTTAGGTGATATTGGTCGACTTTTAGTCATCCAATAGAATTTTTACATGTTTTAGGGTAATTTTATAATCTTATATTTACCCTTAATTACCCAATTTACCTTTAACTATAGTAAATAAAATTTACCGTAGTTACTATTCACAATGTCCAAAAATAAAACGTAGCTTATTAACATAATTTGGAACCACTGATTCCAAATATGGAATCCATTTTTCCAAATTCTATACACAAAAGTTGCAGAAATTAAATTAAAATTAATCCCGTTGTCGAAAGAAAACGGGTTTTTCTTTAAAACATTGCAAAAGATTGAATTAATTTATCCTACGAATTCAAGATAAAATAAATGATAATGACTTACATATATTAAATTCTAATAATATATTCTATTTATAATTTAAAACCATTCAATATTATAATTTAACCACATAAGATATTACGATGAAAAAAGTTCTTTTTAATTAAAATATATCGTGTTTTTACTATTCATTAAAATATGAAAGTCATCAGAATAAAATGAAAAATGTATCCAAAGTAAATTTTTATTTCTTGATTCCAAATAATAATTTTATTTTGTGAAATGGAACTTATAAACATTTCAAAAAATATATTCAATGTGGGTGTGCCATCAAAAGGTGGCAAAACTGTATTTTTTTTTAAAAATACTTATTTTACCCGATAAATTTATTTTGTTCTTATAACATGTTCTAGAAAATGTGTAAGATGAATAATAATATTATAAAATTAAAATTTTAGTTAATACTATTCATAACGGCTAGTTCATAATAATATTATAATAATATATCGTTGTTTAGTAACACCCGGTATTGCGTACCACACACGCTATCGAGGAAGGTCGCGATTGCGTGTAATGCAAGCCAAGTCAGGGTTGAATGTTGTAAAAGAATCCTTTGTTGTTTTGTATAACATAATCCATCCATATTTCATTTATACATTGAATATATATATATATATATATATACTCAATGTTGCGTAGAATAACTATTATCAAAATTGTGTGTAACACCATCCAAGAATAGTGTTGCGTATACTGCAAGCTAATACAGTGTTGCGTATAGCACAAGGTAATCTTGGTGTAGCATACAACAGAAGACATTAGTGAAATTAAAAGAATTTTTTTCATAAAATCTCGGGGTGTTAGAGTGAGACCATATTGTTCTATTTAATAATGCTTTTTATGTTGTTCAAATTGATTTTTTTGATTCATTGAGTGTTGCTAAATGAGGATTTATGAAATGAGTAAGTAACGACAACTGTGTTTTGGAATGGGATTTTTGTGTGAGTGTGTTTTTAAAATGGATTTGGTATTAAAATGGTGGAAATTGTGTGTAATATCTTTTATGGTTTATGATATGTGATTTTTATATAAAATGTAAATGTGGAACATTATTGAGAACAATGGAAACCCCAGGTATCTAGGTTGGAGAAGTAGAACTAGAATCCTAGTGATCCTATGGGGTTTGGTCACATTTTCATGGATAAGGATTGTCAATTAAAACACTTAATAAAGTATGATGGGGATGATGTTGGGTGACAACTAGGTTTTGGTTATGATCTCAACTAGTGGCTCATGGGCACGAGAAAAGATATTGTGCAGTTACTTTTTCACTAAGAAATGAGGTTCTAGGGCCCCACTGAAGCTTGATTAACCATAGGGGATTTTCTCACAGTGCTCTACTTCCTATGACATGCCCTCTGTCGGCATATGAAGAACCACTTGTGCATGTGTGTGTTCTTTGTAAATTATCATTTCTGTTTTAAAATAAAAATTGTGAAATCTATTTTTGTAGTTTTTTCGTTTCCATCAGTTTTAACTCGTAATTTTTTTTTCCTTAAATGAAAAGAATCTTAAAAGTACAGTTTTTAAAAATCATGTCAAATTACCTCTTAGATTTTGTGGCATGGATCCTTTTTGATGGGTGACTTCAAACAAGGATTTTCGCTCACACCCTATATACAGATTTGGGTGATTATAGACCATTTTTCTTGTGTATTTTAGGTTGTATCATTGTTCTCAGAGATGATGGTTTGGATTGATGATGGTATTCTCATGTAGGTTAGTGTTTCTGGCTTGGGGAAGCCGAACCTCTCTAGTTTCATGGTGCTTTGAGTTAGAGTGTTAGTTTCTTTTGTTGTCATTACTTTTTGGATATTGGTTGAAGTTTTAATCCATTAATTTTTTTAGTTAAGGTCTTGATTGGTTGTCTATTTTAGGTTTAATTTTATTATATTGTTCATTATTTTGTGTTTACTATTTCAGGTAAATCGTTTTCATGAACTATTTTTGTACCCGACCACTTGTGCCAGCCTCTGGGGATCAGGAATGCCCCTAAGGTGTTGTGTCAGACTAGGTCAGGCACCAGGTTGGATGGAAAACCATCTTGGTTTGTGACATGTCCGACATGAGTTTATGCCTTTCCTTGTATAAAATCCACATTCCGAACTCAATGTTGAATAAAAAATCTTAATACGATTTCTCATTTAAAAGGTATCGCTGAACAAACCTATGTGAATAAGTTAATATTTAATTTAATAATATCAAATAATATTTATTCATCTAAAATTCAAACAACTCAAATTTATATAAAACTCTTATCCTAGGGTAAAAACTTTACCCTGGGACCAAAAAAGATGTATAAAAAATTATCCAAGATCAACTGGTAGGAGAATAGATGACTATTTTACCATTTATGAGCATCCAACAAAAAAATTAAAATTTCTACTCATAATTTTAGCCTGTAAAGACATAGGTTCTTACATAAACCCTATAATATATTAATTATATTTTAATAACATTATTGATTTCTATCTTTCCCCTTGTCTCACTTATTAAAGTAGGTTCTTTCCTTCACAAATATCATAACCATAAACCTTATTGTTTGACTAACCTGTACCAAATTCAATCATCATCATCCCTTGACACATTCTTCTACTTCTGGTATCACAAAAATCCCAATTCCAAAATCCATAATGTGGTGTCAAAAGAGAAATATTCAAGAGGAGGTTTACACAAGTTTGAGGTAAGAGAAACCCACAGTAATAGAATTTTTAACCGGATTTCCATCCTTTGGGTAAACCTTCTATATCATTTAGTATATGGTATAAAGAATATTATTGTGATGAATTATTATTTATATTCTATTGTATTATGTTTATTTATAGTGTATACAATATTATTTTTATTCAATTAATTTATCACATAAACTGTGTGATAAATGTAAGGGACTTTCATTTTAATATTGTTTTAAATGTACCTTAAATGAAATTAAAAAAGATTGAATATATATATATATGGAAAGTGTGATTTATCCTGATTTCATGATGCTTTATTACCATGATAGGTTCTTGGGACATAGTTATGTTGGGTTGGGCCTATTGTAGCTCAATATATGTTGGGTATTTCCAAATATAGCTCAAGAGATGTTGGTTTGAGAACATTATAGCTCAAGATAAGTGGGGTGGAGCCCATTATAGATCAAGATATGATGGGTGAGCCCCATTATTATCTCATCAATGGATTGGGTACTACTCATATGGAAGTTTACAGAAGGTATATTCAATGTGTAAGTGTAATTCTAAGGGTGATATGGTAAATAAGTCCCAAGGAAACTAGATGATGTTCTTATACATTCTTATGAGTTTTCAAGAAAAAGGTTTTTACTAGTTTTGCAGGTTTTATATAGTCTAATGGTTTTTTTCTTTATATGGATTTATAGGATTTTTGTCCACATCACTTGTTTCAAAAAAATAAATTCACATGATTCCATAGTGTTCCAAATGATAGTTGATGTTCTAATGTAGATGAATCAAATTAGCTATATTGTAATTATTTTGTTAAACTCTGATTCAATGAATTTATGTTGATGTCTAATTATACTGAACCTAGACCGAAAGAGGCCCTCCGTTTTAATAAATTATAAGTATTTATTCATGTTTCATTAAAAATAAACATCATTTCTATGGTATGAACCAGGGATTCATGTCAGATAATTAGAGTGGGTATCTGTAGAACGGTCCAGAAAACATTATAGATTAGAAATTGTCATTTTTTTAGATTTTTTATGTCAGTATATTATTTTGATATTATAGTTAATTAAGTAAAGAAAATATAATAGTTTTTCATAATTATAAATATGTCAATTCAAAATTATAAGTAAAATGAATGAATTGTTAGGGAAAAATTCATTTATGTTAGGGATAATGTATAATCCTGATATTTTAAAAGGAAACACTATGTTCCTAAATAAAATAATTAATATTTTGTGACCATTATAAAAAAACTACATAACATAATTTTTCTACTTCTGTGTTTTGAATTTCAAAAAATTGACATACACTATTGCGATCAGTATGTTTTTTAGAGTATGATAAGACAAACATATTTTTGGTGAAAAGTAACCTACCCTTATTAATAGTAACATACCCTTATGAATTGTAATTAACCCTTATTAATAGTATCATATCTTTAGGAATATTATTTTTACCCTTATGGATTGTAACATGCACTTTTGAATAGAAATGTTACCCTTATGAATAGTTAGATAACCTTAAGAATATTAAGGAATAATAAATTGTCCAAAATTATAGTAACCACAACCATGAATATATGAATACAATTTAGATAACTTATAAGTGACATTATGATAATTGTATAAGTATTGGTATTTTTTAAAGTCATAAATATTTTAATTACAATTTTTTGATTAATCTAATTATTTAAAATGGAAATGTATTTTAATAAAATGTAATCATAAATTATTATTTTATTTTAATATAGTTATAAGATTACATTATGAGATCTTGATTAATTTTTCAAGGTGTTATAAAAGGTGTTATAGTTTTAAAATTGTTTTTTTGAATAAATTATTAATTTATTTGAAAAATAAAATTTTCATTTTGTGAAAATTATTTTTATAAAATGGATTTATTAATTCATTTTTAGTGTCTAAAAATAGTTAGGGTGATTTTTTGTGATTTTTATGGAATAAATTAATATTTGGGGAGATGGAAAAAATATAGTTTTTAAAAAATATGGAATTTTTTAGTGAAATCTCGATGAAATAATTATGATATAAAATAAAATAAATTTATTGAATAAATAAAATATTATTTCATAAGAGTGATTTTTATCGAAATAATTCAAAACAATTTATTATAATTATTATCAACATATGTATAAAAATTATTATCATTGTTGAGGTAGTGCCAAAACAGCATTAGCCATGTAAATTTTGGTCATTTATAAATTATAAATGAGTTTTATAAATTATTTGGTAAAATAAATTTATTAATTATTATGTATTATCAATTTTTTTGATAGTAATTTTAAATTTAATAGTTATATAACTATTATATTTTCCAAATTCATGTGCAATGCTAGTACATGGAAAGAAGAAATAAAATAACAAAATTAAGATGTTATTTTGACATATATATGAGTGAATATAAATAATGAATTAATCTATAATTTTATTTTGAACCTAATTTTTTTTATTATATATTTTTTTCTAAAATTTTATATATTAATTAATTAACATTAATACATGTGCAATGCTGATGCAAATCTTGTGCAAGAATAAGAAAACAAAAATAAAATGTTTTTATAAAAATTATAAGAATTAATATAATATATAAATAGTGTATAAAACTTTTAGTAAGGAAATATCATCTATAGTCATTCTTTTATTTGTCTTTGGGATATTTTTGACCCACGTAGATCACATTAGTTCAATTATACAATTTTATTTAAATGAATGACAATTTGTTCACAATATAATATTAAATTAGATAAATATTTTAATTAATGGTTTTCCAGAATATTATTTGGGTTATAAATTCTATTTTTAAATTTAAAACATTCATCATTCTCATTGAACATTATTTTTAATTTTTAGGTAATAAATAATTACATCAATTTCTTCATCAATATTGATGTTGTTAATATTTATTTAATGAATAAATCTAATTAACAATGTTAAAAATCGTAAAATAATTATAATTTTATATTTTTAACACATTTCACAAGTTCAATAATCAAAAATAATATTCATAAGATATAATAAAAAATTTAATTCGAATTCGAAACGTTGTTTTGATGTGTTTAAAGGCTTAATTGTGAGTAGTTTCTATTTTGAAAAAATTGTTCTTCTAGGAATAAAATATATTATTAAAGTTTTTAAAAGTCCCAAAATTATTAAACAAGTCAAAATATGATAATATTACATAAAAAATTTAATCCTAATTTTGTTTTAGGAATTTTTGGAGTCTTAATGTCTATAATATATTTAATATATTTAAATAATTTATGTGATTCTTATGTTTCCCCCCACCTCACCTATAAAAGGAGGTTCCTTTCTTCATAAATTTCATAACGATAATCCTTATTGCTTGGTCATCCATTATAAAATTCCACCCTACTCATCCCTTGAAACATTCTTGTGCTTTTGGTCACACAAAAAGGCAACCTGCAAGTTTTGTAAGGTGGTTTCAAAAGAAGAATATTCAAGGGGAGGTTTAAACATATTGGAAGTAAGTCAGACCTGAGGTAATGGAATTCTTAACACAATTTATGTCCTTTGGGTTAAATTTCTACATCTTTTAGTATGTAGTGTTATTATTATTTTTTGGATTAATTTTTGTTTATATTTCATTGTATTATGTGTATTTACAGTGTATAATGATATTATTTTCATTCAAATAATTTATCACATCAATTGAATGACATATATAAAGGAAATTTCTTTTAAAATTCATTTAAAGTTATCTTTAATGAAATTAAAAAACATTGTGTGTAAATATAAATATATATACTTAATAATTGATCTTTCCTTATTTCATGATTTATTATTACCATGATATGTTCCTTGGACATAGTTATATTGGGCTGGTCCCATTATAGCTCATGATATGTTGGGTTGAGCCCATTATAGATCAATATATGTTAGGTTGAGCCCATTATAGCTCTAGATATGACGGGTGATCCCCGTTATAGCTCCCCAATTAATTTGGTACTCTAGAGATGGATATTGACCGAAAGGTTATTCCTTATGTCATGGTGATTGTAAGGGAGAAATGGTAAATATTGTAACACCCTGAGATTTTTTTAAAAATATTCTTTTTAATTTCATTAATGTATTGTGTTGTCCGCTACGCCAAAAGGAGCTTCCACAACATGGATCTGTGACCTGTCATGCCTTACACGCAATAAATAACTTCCTCGATAGCGTGTGTAGAATGCAATACCATGTTTCACTAAACGATATATCATTATAATATTATTATGAACTAACCGTTATGAATAGTAATACCCACTTTTTGAAATTTTATAAATTTTATCTTTCAAAATGGACATCATTTTTGGATTTGGAATATCGAAATTAGCTTAGGGTGAAATTTTTGTACTTTTCGGATAACTTTCATATTCTAATGAATACTTAAAATTACTAAATTTTAATTAAAAACAATTTTTTTAATCGAAATAATTAATAGTGATAAATTATTAATTTGAGTGGTTTAAAAATATATTTATAATATATTTTTACCATTTAATACAATGTTGGTCATTGGATGTAATTTCACATTGAAACTAGACATAAACAAGTGTCAATCTTTTGACATTTATTATCTCTTAAAAACACACTATTTGTTTTGACAATGGGAATTAATTTTTAAATTAATTAACGCAACTAATATTTTTTGAATTTTCTAAAATAGAAATAATTTTTTAATTCATAATATCAAATATAGTTGAGGCCTAATTTTTTGTAATTTTCTAGAAACATTCATTTTTTTATGAATAGTGAAACCCCTAAGTGGTAGTTAAAAAACAGAATTTTTCATAAAACATAATTTTACCGCTTCTGTGAGTGTAATTTTGAAAATCCAAGAAACATGGTAAATATCAAGGACTAAGATGTGGTTCAATGAGATGAAAATATTTTTTGGTGAATAGTAACTTTTTACTTTTATTTACCATAATTAAAAGTAAATAGGATAATTAAGGGTAAAAATGATATTATTATTACCCTAACACATGTTCTAACTCTATTGGATAAGTGTATGTCGACCAAAAAAAACCTTAGGAATTAAATAATATCATTTAGGTCTACTTGGATTAGATTAGGACATTTATTATTATTAAATTCAAAGAAGGGTTAAAATAGTTAAAATCAAAGTTTAAAAAATAAATAATTTTTAATATATGGTTATACATAAGATAAATTCGACTATAAATATTAATTAGAAAGCTAAAAATATTTCCAAAATAATGGTATTTTATTTATAATTTTTAGAGATTAAATAATTTCATTTATTTATGACACAAAGATGATGCGATAATTATCTTATTAATGAAATATTGGCATAATTGATGTTATAAATACCAAAATAAATGTAATTTGAGACTTTTTATGAATTTCAATAATTTTATAGGTTAATATGACATGTTAGTTTTGATTAAATTAACTTTTTTGGAAATAATAATTCTATTATGATTTAAAAAAAAAATACCAATTAGTGTCAAAATTGACATAAAATTGTTTTTAAAAAAAATATTATATTATTATTTGTTATTTTATTCCTAAAAATCAAAGGATCGGCCAAATGACCTAGATAAGGTTATATATAATAATATTTAACAACTTGGGATTCGTTTGTCTTGTTATAGTAAGTTTATTAACCTTATAGTGTAAGAAAACAGGAAGACACCGTAAAAGTAAAATTATTTAACTTAAGGTTAAATCTAAATGATAATGTTAAAATAGAAATCTAAAATTGTCTAAATTTTATTTTATGAGAGGATTTTGACCCATCCCCAGATTATCTTCGAAATAAATCAACTTGGAGCTATTAAAAACTGAATATTACTTTATAATAAAATAATATTTTTTGTTTTTCCAAAGGTTCCCCTCTCCTTCCTTATAAAAAGGCACCTCCTTCCTCTCTCTCTCACACCACATTGAGCCATTAAGCTCGGCCAAACCCTTAAAAATTATCTTCTCCACTTCCATAGTAACATCCTATAGGTTCTGGTATTCTTCAAACACTAATTTTAGTGCCCTAAGTGGAGGTCTCAATGAGGCGCTTCAAAGAAGAGGTAATGTCTGTTACCGATTCTTTCAACTTTATTTCTTCTTCCACTTCTTCTTCAATAGTTTTTTCATTATGAAGTAATAAAATCAGTATAACTCATATAATGATATGTTATTATTAGTATGAAACAACCATATTTCACTATCTATCAATCCTACGAAAAATGAATTCACCACGCGTGCGTACGTACGGAATACCGTCTCGACACCGTGGTGAAACCTGTTTTTCCACCAACACCTTACATGGATGGGTATAATGGTTAAAAGAATTAATATATATGATTATTATAACATCATACTGATTCTGATATATTATACCATCCACTCCAATTCTATTAAATAATTATGGGAACGATATCATCGCTCGTGCGTACGTACGGACTACCGTATCTACGACGCGATGAGATTCATTCTCCATGTTAACCATACATGAATGATCATAAAGTTTATATTATGAATAATAATGAAATATATGAAATAATAATGCTACTATATTTCTGTATATATATATGTATGTCATCTATTTAGTTTTCATTCAATTCAATAATGAAACAAAAACTGCGTTCATGCGTACGTACGACCTACCATCTCCATGAACGGTGTATTTCATTCCTTTTATCGATCTGTAATATATATATATGTATATGATGAATATATATTATATATATTATATATAAGTCATGTTTTACATTATTTAATTATTTAAATAAGGATATAAGTATTAATATCATGAATGACAATTCGAAACACATACGATAAATGAAATGATTTTACCCAAAATGCTGCTTTAACATTGAATTTACAAAAGAACGGGTAATATAATGTCATAAGTGAAACTTATATGATATCATAACAATGAATATGATTCTGTAATAAGTCAATGACAATATTTAAACCATTATACAGGATTTTCGGATACGTACAAAGCATATCAGATATAAGGTAAGAGATAATTTTTCAAATCCCATTTTTATCCGAGATTGCTTATTCTTATGTATTTAGTGGGGTTATTGATATCATCCATGTTTTATAAAAGTGTATTCATGTATTTATAAAGTCCTTTTTATCCATTTTGACTTTTACCCTATGGTATCGAAAGAATCTTTCTTTTATTTACCCTACAAGGTACTTTTTTGACTTTTCTGGAAAAAGTACGAGAAAATTGTTTTTTTTACTTATACGGCATGAAAGGATTTTTACAGTTTTATAAAGATTTATTTTCATGAATATTCCTCCAAAATATTTTATGAATTTTTCCCACAAAATCTCTTTCTTTTAAAAATTCATGACATTTTGTGAAAAGAAAATGATTTTAATGATGAAAGGATATTTTCTTCAAAATTCATTTCAAGTGTTTTATCAAAACCATTTTCCATCTAAGATGAAATTATTTCATATTTGTATTTTTCAAGTTTAATGTCTCCATGATTTACATGGTTTCAATTTTCTTATGATGAAATATCCATTTATTTTATATGGATTATGTGATGATGGGACGATGTTTATGAATCCCATTTTATTCTTTGGGTTATGATGAATGTTTTAAGTATATTTTGTGGAACAAGTAAGAATGATTTAATTATGAGATGGGTGGGACCTATATCTCCCTAAAATGAATTGGTTAAAGATTTATATCTCATGTGATTGACATGGCTGGAATGGTAAGTTAATCCGGTTCAGTGTTACAGGACTGAAACGAGGAGTGAACTCGATTCAGAAAGGGACTCTTTCCACTAAGATGGTCTTGGCAGCAATGCCTTGGCTACTATGGAAATCATTACAAGTTCTGAATGTTTTCCACAATTACATGTTTTATTCCCATGCAATTTTATTATGATTTATGTTCCCTTATGATATATTCCTTACGTACTTCCATGATTCATGTCTTTTCTCATGATTTTGATTTTTAGATTTTATGTTCATGTTTATTGCATTCAAATGTTTATGGATTTTTTTATGTGCTATATGTTTACCCTTACTGGGAATTTGAGCTCACCCCTTTTATGTTTTCTTTTCCTCATGATATAAAGAATGGTTTTAGGTATGAAAAAATGGGAAGATCTTTATTGGGAGATGTTGAAGATCTTTCACCCCGATTAGAAGATTTCATTCCGAGTTTCCAAAGACACTAAACTATTACGATCCATGTGTGTATGTTTTTGTTATGTATTAAGTATTCCGCAAAAGTAATGTGTTGCCCATGTATGTCAAGATTTGGTTCTCTACATATGGTATCAGAGGAAAGGTTTAGTCCACATTTGGAAACTAGGATGCGATAACTTTATTGAGATCCCTAGAGATATTTTTAAGGTATATCTAGGGATGTCCCTAAAATGAAGTATAAGTATAGGTTATAGTCCTATAATTATGTTAACGATATTATATTAAACCTAAGATGTTAGATATTGAAGTTACTCCCGCATTATTATGATTTTTTCCTCTCACGCCATTCTTTTTGGGTTTTAGAAAATGGTTGGAAACAAGATGATTCACGATAACTGAAAATATGATGGACAATGGAATGATATTATTCATGGGAAACCAAATGAAATGGGATTTGTAAGCCCATTTATCACTATTATGTCGAATCATAAATCTCATAATATGATCAATAAACTCAAATTTGGTAAGTTTTCTGACTCGGGTAATAAGAGAAAGAGAGAGTTTCATGATGATCATATAAGAAAGAATGTTCAATTTCCCCTCTGTAAATCATGTGGGAAGAGGCATTAAGGAAATATTTCAATGGAAATGGAAGATTCTTTGGGTATGGAAAAGAAGGACATAAAGACGGTAAGTTCAAAGGAAAATGTTAAGTTAACACCATGGATGAGGATAATGGTATTGCTACGACATAAAAATGGTTAAATGTTTTAAATGTGGAATGTACGGGCATTATGAAAACCAATGCCCTAAGTGAAAGTCCCATGAAGAGAATTAGTATGGTTGTATGGGTAGTATTTATGTTGATGATGATGAAGAAACTTCAAATGATATGTGAGATGAAAGAATTGTTGAAGCTTGGTCAATGGTTTAATAAGGTAGTGTAGTGATTATATGTTTATCAAGTGTAATGGTGTATAAGTAATCACATGGTACTATGGAATAAATTGACATCTAAGGATTGTTAAATCGTTGTCTTTCCTTATGTTTTGAAAGTGTATGATGAATGGTATCAGTAACAATGAATGGTTATTCTAATATTTTTGGAATGTAGATGATATACGCATAATGAAGGGATAAGGAGAAAATTAAATGTTTGATAGTATTCATGAGCTCATGAGTGATATAAGGAGGAGGTTATATCATGGTTTGAGTATATAGAATTTTTGGATTTTGGTATGTGGAAAGAGTTAAATTTTGATAGAATTCATGTCTTCACTATGGTTTAATGGGTATTCATTTTTCAAGAGAATACATGATTAAGGTATTCACATGATTGGAATGTGACCAACAATATATATTGGGGATAAATGATGGTTGGTTGATGACATTTCAAGTAATTATTTTCTTTATACAATGATCCTGGACCGAAGTATTTTAGATAAAGATTGGAATGGATTATGATGGACATAAGTTAGTATTGTTTAAGGAAAGAAATTTTTTCGATATTATTTATGGGATGTTATAGTAATTTAGTTTTAGAAAATGGACAACCTGAAGGATGAGCGACAGCCCGTCGTGTTAGACAAGGTTGTGGGAATCGAACCCACAGACGAAGTGCGACTGGCCTTTATCGCCTAGCACTGGCCTACAGGAAGTCCCTATTTATTAGAAACTAGTTTTATTATATTAACCATTATGATATATTAAGTATAAGTCCTTTTTAGGAACCATATATGATTAATCTCACTATAGATCGAGTTATGTATATTTAATAACATTTTCTAACGTTTTGTTTGAGATGGAATGAACTGTCATTCTATCACATGATCTACTAACACTTCATGAATAACTAATTCAACTTCATTTCTTTAAGAGATGAAGTGGAAATTTTTCAATTCACGAACAACAGTGAGATTATACCAAAATAAAGTAAGTATTTATTCTAAATCAAATTCTTCAACTTTAGGGAAATGATCTTGAAACCCAAAAGTGTTGTCCTAGTGCCCTTATATCCGATGAATCAGATGGTACCCTAGATCATCACAAATTTATGGATTTGTGATTGTGCCTTCTTCATAGCCATGTTTTCTACCACTCTCCATCAGAACATGATGGTTATATTTTTTTTCCATATCCATATTTTCACATGTGTTCTCCTACATGAAAACCAAATGATGAGTTAATTTGGGTAACCGTTACGTTTCATACTTTAGTTTTTAAAGCCACGTTTTGGTATTCCTATTTACGATGTGGGTTTCTATTCAAGAAACATTCTAGTAGTAAACTATTTATAACCCCGATGAATTTCGTGGGAGAAATTCATTTTAAAGGGGGTAGAATGTAACACCCCGAGATTTTATGAAAAATATTATTTTTAATTTCATTAATTTCTTGTGTTGTACGCTACACCAAAATGAGCTTTCACAACACACATCCCTAACCGGGCTTGCATTACACGCAATAAAGGCCTTCCTCAATAGCATGTGTAGTACGCAATACTGAGTTTCACTAAACGAGATATCATAATAATATTATTATGAACTAGCCGTTATAAATAGTAATACCAACTTTTTGAAATTTTATAAATTTTATCATTCAAAATGTACTTCTTTTTAGGATTTGGAATATTGAAATTAATTTAGGGTGAAATTTTGGTACTTTTCGGATAACTTTCATATTCTAATGAATACTGAAAATTACTAAATTTTAATTGAAATTTTTTTTAATCGAATTAATTAATAGTGATAAAATATTAATTTGAGTTGTTTAAATGTATATTTAGAATATATTTTTACCATTTAATACAATTTTGGTCATTGGATGTAATTTCACATTTAAACTAGACATAAACATGTTTCAATCTTTTGATAGTTATTATCTCTTTAAAATAGGCTACTTGTTTTGACGAGGGGAATTAATATTTAAATTAATTAATGCACCTGATATGTTTTGAATTTGGTAAAATAGTAATCATTTTTTTATTCGTAATATCAAATATAGCTTAGGACTAATTTTTTGTTTTTTTATGGAAACGTTCATTTTTTGATGAATAGTGAAACCACTAAGTGGTAGTTAAAAAACTGAATTTTTCATAAAACTTAATTTTACCACTTCTGGGAGTAGAGTTTTGAAAAACCGAGAAACACGGTTAATATCAAGGACTAAAATGTTGTTCAATGAGATGAAATTTTATTTTTGTGAATAGTAACTTTTTACATTTATTTACAAAAGTTAAAAGTAAATAGGATAATTAAGGGTAAAATGATATTATTATTACCCTTACACATGTTCTAATTCTATTGAATAAATTTATCTCGACCAAAAACAATATTAGGAATAGAATATTATCATTTAGGTCCACTTGGATTACATCTTAACATTTATTATTATTTAATTCAAAGAAGAGTTAAAATAGATAAAATCAAAGTTTAATAAGTAAATAATTTTTAATATAGGGTTATACATAAAATAAATTCGACTATAAATATTCATTAGAAAGATAAAAATATTTCCTATATAATGGTATTTTATTTATGATCTTTAGACATTAAATAATTTAATTTATTTAAGTCAAAAAGATGACGTAAAATTTTATTTTTAATGTAATATTGACATAATCGATGTTATAAATACCCAAATAAATGTAGTATGAGGGTTTTTATGAATTTAAATAATTTTATAGGTTAATATGACAAGTTATTTTTGATTTAATTGCCTTTTTTTGAACTAATAATTCTATTATGATTTTCACAAAAATCAATTACCACATATGTCAAAATTGACATAAAATATTTTTTAAAACAAATTTTATATTATTAATTGTTATTTTATTCCTAAAAATCTAACGATCGGCCAAATGACTCAGATAAGGTTATATATATTAATAATAAACAACTTGGGGTTCGTTTGTCTTGTTATAGTATGTTTATTAACCTTATAGTGTAAGAAAACAAGAAGACACAGTAAAAGTTAAATTATTTAACGTAAGGCTAAATCTAAATGATAAGGTTAAAATAGAAACCTAAACTTGTATAAATTCTATTTTATGAGAGTATTCTAACCCATCACCACATTATCTTCAAAATAAATCAATTTTGAGCTATTAATAACCGAATATGACTTTATAATAAAATAATATTTTTAGTTTCTCCAAAGGTGCCCCTCTCCTCCCTTATAAAAGGGAACCTTCTCCCTCTCTTCCTCACACCACATTGAGCCTTCAATATCAGCCAACCTCTTCCAAATTCTCTTCTCCACTTCCATAGAAACATCCTAGAGGTTCTTATCTTCTTCAAAGATCAGTTTTAGTGCCCTAAGAGCAGGTCTCAAAGAGGCGCATCAAAGAATAGGTAATGTCCGTTACTGATTCTTTCAACTTTATTTCTTCTTCCACTTCTTCTTCTTTAGTTGCTTAATTAAGAAGTAATAACATCAGTATAACTCATATAATTATATGTTATTATAGGTATGAAACAACCCTATTTCACCATCTATCCATCCTACAAAAAACGAAATCACCACGCGTGCGTACGTACGGAATACCGTCTCAACGCCGTGGTGAAATCTTTTTTTCCACCAACACCTTACATGGATGGGTATAATGGTGTAAAGAATAAATATATATGGTTATTATAACATCATAATTATTCTGATATATTATACCATCCACTCCAATTCTATTCAATAATTATGGGAATGATATCATTGCTCGTGCGTACGTATGGACTACCGTCTCCACGACGCGAAGAGATTCATTCCCCATGTTAACCATACATGAATGATCATAAAGTTTATATAATTAATAATAATGAAATATATGAAATAATAATGCTACTAGATTTATGTATATATATATATATTTCTTTCATCTATTTAGTTTCATTCAATTCAATAAAGAAACGAAAACTGTGTTCATGCGTACGTACGGCCTACCGTCACCATGAATGGTGTATTCCATTCCATTTATCGATATATAATATATATATGTATATGATGAATATATATTATATATAAATCATGTTTTACATTATAGAATTATGTAAACCAGGATATAAGTATTAATATCAAGAATGACAAGTCGAAACACATACGATAAATGAAATGATTTTACCCAAAACATTGCTTTAACATGGAATTTACAAAAGAATGGGTAATATAAAGTCATAAGTGAAACATATATGATATAATAACAATAAAAATGATTCTGTAATAAGTCAATGACATTATTTAAATCATTATACAGGATGTTCGGATACGTACACAGCATATCAGACCTAAGGTAAGGGAGAATTTTGCAAATCTCATTTTTCTCCGAGATTGCTTATTCGTAAGTATTAAATGGGGTTATTGCTATCATCCATATTTTATAAAAGTGTATTCATGTATGTTTAAAGTAATTTTTACCCATTTTGACTTTTACCCCATGGTATGGAAGGAAACATTCTTTTATTTACCCTACAAGGTACTTTTTTTACTTTTCCAGCAAAAGTACGAGAAAATGTTCTTTTACTTATACGACATGAAAGGATTTTTATGGTTTTATAAAGCCTTATTTTAATGATTATTCCTCCAAAAATATTTCATGACTATTTCTCAAAGAATCTCTTTATTTTAAAAATGCATGACATTTTGTGAAAAGAAAATGATTTTAAAGAAGGAAGGATATTTTCCTCAAGAATTCATTTCAAGTGTTTTATCAAAACCATTTTCCATCTAAGATGACATTATTTCATATGGGTATGTTTCATGTTTAATGTATCTATGATTTAAATGGTTCCACTTTTCTTATGGTGAAATATCCATTTATTTTATATGGATTATGTTATGATGGGATGATGTTTATGATATTCATTTTATTCTTTGGGTTATGATGAATGTTTTAAGTTTATTTTGTGGCACAAGTAAGAATGATTTCATTATGAGATTGGTGGGACCTATATCTCTCTCCAATGCATTGGGTAAAGATTTATATCTTATGATATAGACATTGCTGGAATGGTAAGTTAATCCGGTTCAGTGTTACAGGACTGAATCAAAAAGGGATTTTGTCCACTAAGATAGTCTTGGCAGCAATGCCTTGGCAACTATGGAAATCATAACAAGTGTTGAATGGTTTCCACAATTACATGTTTTTTTCCAATGCTATTTTATCATGATTGATTTTCCCTTATGATATATGCCTTACGTACTTCCAAGATTCATGTCATTGCTCATGATTTTGATGCTTATATTTTATGTTTATGTTTTTTGCATTCAAATGTTTATCGATTGATTTATGTTCTCTATGTTTACCCTTACTGGGCATTTGAGCTCACTCATTTTATGTTTTCTTTTCCCCGGGATATAAAGAATGGTTTTAGGTATGAAAAAAGGGGGAAGATCTCAATTGGGAGATGTTGAAGATCTTTCACCACGATTAGAAGATTTCATTCCGAGTTTTCAAAGACACTAAACTCTTACGATCCTTGTGTGTGTGTTTTTGTTATGTGTTAAGTATTCTGCAAAAGTAATGTATTGTCCATGTACGTCAAGATTTGGGTGTCTAAAAATATACCCCAATGGATCTACATGTACTTTTTATTCATTCTTATGAGATTTCATGAAAAGGGTTTCTAACATCTTTTCATGATTTTACTAGACTAATAGTTTTTCATTATTTATATCTATTACTTCTCTTTTTTTCTCATTCCATGTTTTTAAAATTTTCTTCATGAGATTCCATAGTAGTTCCATGGAATATTAATGTTCACATGCATATGAATCTAATTCAATATATTGTAATTATTTTTGTAAAGTGTGATTCACTATATTTATGTTGATGACTTATTATCTATAGTGGAGACATGAAAATGTCTATAACTTTAATAAATACAGAGTATTTATTCATGTTTCAATAAAAAGCATATAATTTTTAATCGGTAAACCTAAGTTTTGGGTTTCGGTCCTTAAATGTGTCTTGGTAGGGTTTAGTTATATTTAGATATTATTTTATAAATAATATTATAATATAACATAAAAAACTAAATATTAATTTTGAGGGATATTTGGAAAAACAAAATGTATCGTAGGATAACAATAATGTTCAATAATTTTTGGAATCGGAGGATATATATTCACGATTATATGATTTATCCCTCATATTATTGTATAAAGATTATCAAACTATGACTTATTGTTTTATAACATGCATAGAACCACGATAAATCATTCTAATGAATATTGTTTAGGAAAATTAAATCATTGTGTTATTCAACAAGCAAATGATATTGGAGTTATAATGGATAATAATTTTTCTGTGCTCATGAAAATCACTCTATCCAAGAATCATGATGAACACCATAATAATAAAATAAGGTACCAACATAGTATTTATTATAACATGATTCAACATCAACCATATTTTTTCTGTCTTATGATCCAATAGATATTAAAAAATGTATAAGTACTGATAAGATATTTTCCATTCCCCAGTACTCAATGTATAAAAATTGTTATATTATTTTATCATCATCAAGTTGAGATTGACTAATAGTGTAATATTTTTAATAATATGAGGCGCATGAAGTAAATTACTATATGGAATGTGATGATTTTAAAGATATTTTTTCCCAGTAACTCCATCAAACTCTTAACACAAAAATAAAAAGGAATTCCCTAAAATAAAGTAGAAGGATGATGAATATTTTGGTATATATGAGGAAAATATTAAAATAAATTCATGGAAATATATATTGCTTTATCATAGACCATGTAATAAAAATTAATCAGTTCTTCAGTGGCATAAATTTATGTCCCAAAAATTCATTTCCAATAAGTGATTGTAGTAACTATTAGGATATACTTTGATGTTATATCGATGTGGAAATTGAGAGTGGATATTCTCTACATTATCATGGTGTTAATTAGAAGATGAATTTTTCTTAGAAAATTTTAATAACAAATCCCATATACGAATAAAAACTAATCTTCCATTATTTTAGAAGTGTGAAATTAATCAAAGGGGATGCTTAATCAAAGGGAATAGTAAATTTTGGAAACATGTAAGAGATTTCAATCAACCATGTGAATGATAGAGTTATAATGTTGAATGATGATGACAATAATATGGGAAATTATTAGTTTAATAAAAAAACACTACAATTATACCACTATATGGAGTATTGGAATTATGATAACATATTTCCAAATCAATGGGATAATGATGAAAAACAATTTCTAAAACATATTTATCCAAGATACAATCTGAATGCTCCTAGGATTAAAAATACCAATGTGTGGTTTGACAATGAAGTAGTAAAATTTATACATAAAATCCATAATGGAACTAAAAATAAATTATTTAATTCTTTTTATAAAAAATATTATACATATATGTATATAATTTGTAGTGATATCATATCACTACATCAATGATTAGATTTTGATATATTTTCTAATGATCAGAATGGTAAAATGAAAACATCTCAAGTCTATAACTTATAACTTATAAAAGTTTTTGGAAATGTGTTTCCAATATATATTTTTATTATTCCTCAAATAGAAATTTATGTACTTTTTTTCATCTATTTTTATCTCTATATAGGTCCAACATCAATTTTCATTAAATGGAATTTGCATTTAAAATTCTCAATTAATCTATGAATATCAATCAGTGTGTGGATGAATATGTAAATCCAATTGAAACTACATTGAATTTAGGGGTGTGATTTAATATTTATGATGGGTTTCTATACTTAATGGTTATGGATAAAAAAATATTTAATATATTAAAATGTTTTAGAAATATGTCGATGAGTTTACTAAATTACATCATAGTATTACATTGAATCATGTTGTTGTGTTTTAAAAATAAACCATACATGGTTCTATTAAAATTACAATGTTTTTTTATATAATTTATATATTTTAGTTTTATGAATTAAAGAGAAAAAATATGAGAATATGAATATTTGACTATTTTTTACAAGTGAATTAACATGGGGTTCACTTGTCCATTTTTAAAAATAAATATGGCTTATGAATCAATGAATTTACATTAGAAAAAAACATGTTCAGAATAATTGACACATATCCCCTACCAAATATTGATGATTTCTTTCAATAATGAGGAGATAAATAATTTTCAATGATTTACCACTAACGTGGATATAATATTTTTAGGATAAAAAAGGTGGAACCAATGAATATATACTTTTGAAATTGGTATGGTCATTATGAAATTATAGTGATGTTATTTGGACTTACCAATACACAAATATTTTCATATATATAATGAATAGAGTATTTGTATTTTACCCTTATTAGTTGTTTTGTCTTCGTTATAGATGATATTCTTATATATTCTAAATTTAAGGATTTTCATGCATTTAATTTAAGGATTATTTTAAATACCATTAAAAAGGTTAATATTATACAGAATTAATTATGTTGGTATTTTTTCTTTATAATGTATCAATTATGGTTCATGTAATTTCAAGAAAGATTATATTGTCGGATAAGAAAAAGATAAAGGCCATTGAACAATATTTCCTTCCAACCATAATGACTGAAATCCAAAATTTATATTGATGTCATTCTTCAAATAAATGTTTTTTTGAGAAATTTCCCCTATATATGAATTCAATGACCATGTAGACCTGAAAGGGTACCAATTTCAATTGTTGAAATTAATGTGAATAAAAGTTCAAGTAATTTAATAGAAGTATGGTCCCTACCCCCATTCTCAAACTGATTTTTAATGTATGCATATTTTTCATCTGTAATAATTAATCATTGAATTTTAATGGATGTTTTATATTATAAAATAACATTGTACTAGCTTATGCATCATTTCATTTGAATTATCAGTAAAAAAATTACTAAACACATGACTTGGAGAATGCATTTAGAATTTATTATTTATAGATATGGTGGAATTATCATTATGGTGAAAGGTGTAACTTATATAACCATAATAAAATATTTATTTATATGTTCACATAAAAATAGTTTAATATTTCTGAAATGATATGGTTGGACTTGATTAAATATTATTAGTGTTCAATAAATAAAAACACTAGGAAGATAAATGTGTGGATAATGCTTTGAGTCTGAACAACATTATCACTTTATCTATGTTATTAATTCAAAGAGTGAAAATCATTATTGATTTTTAGAGGATAGGAAATGGAATCCTATGGAAAGGAGAATGATCATATCTTGGTCATATTAATGACCCAATCTATATTCCTATGATGATTTTATTTGTTCCAAATTTGGATATAGAGTCAAAAAATTATTTATGAATTTTTAAATTATAGTAATTCATTTGAAGGAATGATTTGAATTCTGAATAGATTATATGTCCTAAGAATACCTGAATTAAAAAATTATTTTCTATATAAATATCATAGTTAATGATTCTCTAATATTAATGGAAGTAAAAATGGATAAATATTTATCATAAATATCAATTATCATATATTAAAATTATAAGATAAATATTTTAGTGTGAAAGTAAATTATTGTTGTACTAATAAATTAGGGATGTGAGGCATAAGTCCAAGTCTATGTTGTAACCATTACCCATAACATAGTGTAAATTGGAAACAATCAACATATATTTCATCATGGGAATACACATGACATTAGAGGGAAAAATTATATTATTATTTTTGTCATTGATCACTTTATAAAATTAGTACACTTAATTTATATCTAATAATTATTATCTCTTGATAGTTACACTAGGTTATATGATAAGTAAGTGGTACAGTTTCAAAGAGTAACACTCTCTATCATTCCTTATCAAGATCCGAGTTTTAGCACAATGTTCAAAATTTTTATTCAAAATTTATTGAATATAGAGATGATAATTATCATTACATATCATCAAAAAAAAATATGGGCAGTCAATGATGACCATTCATAATATTAATTAACTTATGTAAAAATGAAATATTGATTTAAAATTATATTTGTATGAACAAATACTACAACTAAAATTATCCTATAAAAATAAATTTAAATTAATAATTCATATTTATTTTTTTGAAGTGATTAGTGGATAGATGTATCAGATTCCATCATGATATGATGATGCTGGAGAGAAAATCTATTTGTTCTAATACATATAAAGAAATATTAGATATTTTAGAGCCATTGAGTAATAAATAAAAGAAATTTTTTTAAAAAAAAATATTTATTATGATAATAATTGAAGAAATATAGGGTTTTTTATAAGTGTTAATGTTTTCTTATGCCTATCTCAAGGAAATTACGTTATAAAAATTGAAAAAATGTGAAGTTGATCATTTTATATATTTGTATCATTGGTATTATTAGTTACATTATAATTCTATCTTATAAATTAACATCTCATAGAATCCTATTCTATGTTTATTACCATTTCTATATAAAACATTTTTTGATGTAAATATCATAGTCATTAAATTTAAAAAACTCATAAGATATTCATTTGGGAAAGAACTTTTTTTGATGAATAAATAGAATAAATCATGTATCATAGATATAAAGTGTTAAATAATAAAACAAATCACATATTTACAATTCACTAGAAGAATAATAACTTTTCAAACAAAACATGGGAATATAAGGATGTGATTTTTTAGAGTTTTACTTATTTTTTATACTAGATTGACAAAATATTTGGGGAGAAATTATAATAGTAGTTGTGCGAAGTATCACATTAAGATTTTAGTATATTATTATCCATAATTAATAAATTTTGGTGATTTATTTTAATGCACGAAACTATGAACAAATGTGAATATTTATTATACAGAATAATACAATACATATTATAATGTATGTAATCATAGAGAAATAATTTCTATTTCATTTGGGAAAAATTATTAATTATAATGAACAATTTTTATTTATTTTTATTATTTTCATTGTTTTTATACATGTTTTTTAAATAGCTTCAATTACTAAACATATGAATAATATATTATTTACAAGTGAAAAAGATGAATTTAAGGAATACAGTTTTTTTATAAAATAGTAATTGTATTTTGATGTAAAAGAATTTTTCATCAAATTTATCTTTTATGCTTAGAATTTATTTTTATGTTTTTGAATTAATTTAACATAATGGATGAATTAATTACATGTAATTTTTAGATAACCTAACTAATAAAATAGGATAATATCAAATTAATTTTTTTTTATTTTCTAGGAATTATAATAAAATCAATGTTATGACAAAATATATATTTTTTTCTAATTATGGTTTAAATATTTTTTTAACGATACTTTTATAATTAATGTCTACCATGCATAGGAATTGAAATTGATAAATTATATTTCATATTCTAAATCAAAATTTATAAAATGATTAGTAAAACCTCTTTGATTTTTTCAAATTGAATATTAAATATTATAAAAATCGATTACCTCAGTTAACGATAAAGATGGGAAAAGATAGATTTAAAAAAGAAATTTTATAAAATTTCAATTCAAAATGTATAAATATTGATGGTTTAATTAATTTATAAATTCACTTATCTTATGATTGACATTTTTTCAATTTGTTCCCACTTCACATGAATGCTAATTTATTTTATTTAATTTTTTAATTATTTTCATGTTTTCCACCCATCACACATTTAATTTGATATCCTCTCCCCTAAATACATTAAAAATACTGAACCATATAAAACTTCCATTACATATCCAGAAACATTGACGACATTCCTCTATGGTAAATAAATCATTTTGTATTCACAAAATACATGCACTGGAAGGATTAAGTTGTATTCTAAAAGGTGTTTCTAAAAGAAGTGTAGATTGTATTTATTTATCTATTTTCATATTTATTTATCCATACCCATATACAAATATTCCATAAAACCATTATAATTATTAAATATATCTATTTTTAGTACTAAAATATCTATTTTAAACGATTTGACCATTTTCTACATCATTTTCATCATACAATAGAAGATAATGCCTTTCGTGCATATTTTTTGACTACCACATGTACAATGAAAGATGATTCATTTTTCAACTCTTCCCAACTTGGACGGTAATATAAATGAGTATAATGACTATATAGGATATAAAAAATTTATTAGTATTATTTGAAGAAATCTTATGATATATACATCATTCATTATTTTTATTAGAAAATGAAATTATTACTCATATGTACATATCGGCTACTATATTTAGAAAGTGATGTAATTCATTTTTAATCATCACCATAAATTAATGGATATATATATGTTTATATAATGAATAAGTTTGATATTTATGACATGAATAATATTATATATATGATGAAACCATGATAAATGTGTACATATATTATCATTTAAACTAAACCATGTATAGAAAAATATGGAACTTTTCACCTGACTTTTGACATTAATAAATATTTCTTCATAAACTAGTAATTTAAAATTATATTTAAATTTAAAATATTAAAAAAAATTATTAATATAGTTTTTATGGACCCTAAGTAAATATAAATATATTATATAATATAACAATAAGACATAAAAATAATGAAAGGTTCTTAGGTCAGGGTTAATGTTCCATTCTGATTTTGTTTTGGGATTTTCTATGTTAAATTTCCATTTAGGTAATCTACTTATTATTAAATTTAAAATACATACACTTACTTATAATTTAGGAATTTCTGTAATATTCATCTATTATTACAATTTAACTTATTTTTTGAATTAAAATTATTTAGAAATTTATTTAATAAAACATGAAAAAAATTTCTATTTGGTTTATAAACATATTATTCCTTGACCATTTTATAAAAAAAGTTCATGAAGTTTCATTCTAATGGATACATAATTATATAATTTTATTTTAAAAATATTTAAAATTATATTTAATGTATTTTATGGAATATTATTTTTTCAATGAAATATGTATATCATAAATTTTTATCAGAATTGTGAAAGGATTTTTATTTTAATGTTTACCACATGAATTTTTTTCTTGTTACAATTAATGTATATTAAATTGATAATACCCTTAAATATTTAATTATTATTTTAAAATACATTCATTTTATGTTTATTAATCGTCACTGGGGACATCACCATAAGATTCCAAAAAAAAAATCCTTCCCTTATTTTATTATTATAACGGTGTTTTAAGGATTAATATTTGATATCCAATTCATTATAGTGGGTTATTTATTCTATAATGAAATAATAAATTTTTTTATAATAATGAAACATATATTTATGTTTTGGTTTCATTATGTATTGGAAAGGACTATTAAATCACTAAATTTTATTGTGTAATAATTTATATATAATGAGTTAATGTTTATTATAACAAGGATTGGAACTAGTTCCATGTGGTTCTGAATCAACTATTAATGTTTTGAAAGTGATCCCTGAATTACTAACTGATGCAATGTGGAGTATACCCAATAAACTATGTGACTTTTTATTCTAGGATCATTATGTTACATAATCATAAATATTGAAGTAATTTTTTATTAATACAATTATAATCCAATTCCTATGACTTGTTCTTTTGGTTATTCTATAATGTTATTGGTCATTATTGATTAAGAAAGACTCCTCATACTTATGAGTCATGTGTTTTGAAATATTATTGATTTTTTACATGAATCGTTATTTTTGATCTATGGATAATTGGGTATAAACATCAAAATTTATGATCATGTTATCAAACACATAAGCATATGTTATTCTTTGATATTATTATTGATTGATATCTCTCATTTTTACCCATACTAATCATATGAGATTACACTTTCTTATCTTTTTATTTTTCATAGTTCATTATGAAATGTTTCATGTACCAATTTTTTATGAAAGGGTTATATGAGTGAATAATATTAATGTATATATTTATGATCATTCATGAAATAATATAACTAAATATATATATTCTCTAAACACAATAAACAATAATTATTATTGGGTATGTTTAATTGTGAAATATTTTAATCATTCATAAAAATTATGCATTTTATTTAGTCTTATTAATGGGTTTTATAATGAGGAATATTCATCTATGCCTCCTACAATGTAGGTTTATGTTGGGAAATAATTATATAATCATCTTGGAAGGTAACATATTCATGATTTGTTAGGCATGTTTCATGAGAAATATTTTCATTTTTATATTTATCTCACATTTGGAAACCTTCTCCACATACCATATATAACACAAGGTCGTTACCCTTGCCCACATGTTATGTTATTGTATTTTATTCTATAGGAAACCATATATGGATGAATATTAATTCAAAAACACAACCATTATATATAAAAACATTCAAACATGTTCCACTATCATTCATGGTCGAACACATTCCACTCTCCTCAAGTCATTGTGAATAGTATGCTCTATTATTTTCAACACATAAATGTTTTATCACTACATCATCTTCTGATTAGAGACATGCTAATCAATTCCCTATATTGATGATACCTTACATATATTAGAATCTATCCATAATTTCCCCCATCAATATTTCCACCTTATTCCACCATCATCAAATGATTCATTGAACAAGATTACATTGATGATTTATAATGAACTACATCATTATTTGGATAGACATTTAACAGGGTTTTTTTACGTTTTGTAGACTTGTTCACGGGGTTTGATGAATGTTTTATTAATTAGAATTCTTGGAATTTTGAAATACATATTATATTTTTATATAAGAGGTTTTTGGATTTTAAAAGTATTTTTATTATTATATCATGTATGGGGTATTTTATTCTTAAATAGGTAGCACGAATAAACTACATACCCATTGTATGAGGGTATTTCTTCTAGGATATGTCATATTAATGTATGTATTTTATAAATTTTCATGATTTCATGAGTTTTACAAATGATTATCAAAGAGGTAAATCATATTTTAAATCATATTTTAAAGAATTCATTATTTTTTTAAAATATCTTAAAAACCTACTTTTATTAATTAAAACATATTTAATAAGTTAAATTATCATTTTAACAAATATCCTTTTGGTGGGGAATAAATTTATTTGAAAACAATGTGGTTTATAACATTTTTTGTTATTTTGAAATAAATTTTTTAACTATGATCAATGTATAGTGACCTAATATTAATATGAAGGGATATTACAGAATTTTTTATGAATATTCATCATATGAATAATTACATGATCAGGGACCATAATATTTGAGTTTCCTTGGAATAATCGAACACAAAATATTCTTATTATGTGAATTAACTTCAAAATATCCTGTAATGATATTACCTTTTATTAATCTTTCTTAAAAACCATTTTTTATAACATGGGGAATGGATATATAAGAATGTATGCTATCTAATTCTTAGAAAGGATAATCGAAGATTCCCAAACTCATTACATGAATATAAGTGTATCAGAACAAGAGAATAGAATTATTATAACATACCATGTATTTCATTGATCATATACGTTAGATATTTCATAACAATTGGAAGTTTATAATACATAAATCCATATTAAATCATGGATTATATTCCATGAGATAATAACAAAGTAATTTAATATTGAATTGTGGTATACACATCAGCTAATAAAATTAGAGATTGTGTAAATAAAAATAGGATCATTAATTAAGTTAGGTAACTAAAATCAGTACCTCACATAGACTTATGGATCAAAAGAAGCCCAAAAATAACATTAGGAACATGTAATTGGGGTCACAAAAACTATAGCAACCATGTAATCAAGTTTATGAACATACTTATTGATAAGAAACTCTGCCCCTTAATAACATCGTAATCATATAATAAGGTCTATGAATAACAATGTCAACACATAATTCGTTTCACATAAATATTTATGGACATGAAAATATTTCGATGCATAACTTAATTAACATGTAATCTAGTCCACACATAACATTAAGAACATTTATTTAGGATCCCACAAATAATTGTGGGCATAAAACTAGGTCCATGATTAATATTCTTAATATTTAATCTAGTTAACACATGACATTTTGATCATTTAATCATGTTCATGTATATATGTACAGATGTGAAACCAGGTCCCTGTATAGAATTTTGATCATGTAATTAGGATTTCAAAAATAGTTTTGAACATGTAATATGGTTCACTAATAACATAGTGAACATTTAATTTGGTTTAAAATAAAACTATGCTCATGTAATAAGGATCACTCATAACATTGTGAATACGTAATCAGTTTCACACATAACATGTGAACGTATAATTAATTTCACTCATAAAAATACACCCATGATATAAGGCCCCAGCCTTAAACCTTACTTAATCTTGAGTTATTAAAAGATTACACGTTGAGGATCTTTTCGGGTTTAGAGTTTTAGAGAATTAGATCATAAAACTTGCATTACATTCCACATATAAACAAAGTGGTTACATGAAGATATTATTCTTCATTCCCATCAATGGAAACATATTTAAAATAAAACATGGATTCATTCTTGACACTTACTTAACACTATCATCATATCATGTACCTTTCCCTTGACCTATGAAAAACATTTCAAAAAAACATGGGATGAGCATAAAAAGCTCAGTATGGGTTATAAAAACATGGAAAGGAAACATGGGTACATATATACATAAGAGTGAAATCATACGATACCCATAAAACATAAGCACATTAACATACCTAATCAAATCATGACGAAATCCTTGAAATCATAAGACATAAAGGTAACTTGAGGCATTCATAACATTCTTACGTAGAGAGTAACCCTCTTGGTTACGTTTGGAATACCCATCATAGTATATTCCCTAAAATCTCTTCTGAGAAACCTTAACATTTCACTCCTTCGCGTTACCCAATGCATTGGAGAGCTATATCGGGCTCACCCGCCATTAGTTTATCACAGAACCACCCGTTTTCATAATAATGCCCAAGAACCTCATCATAATCATATCACATAAAACATGAAAAAAGGAAACATAACATTCCCACCTTTCAATCACAAGATATCAATACAACACATTGATATAAAAACATTATGAAAACCATTTTCGATACCAAAATAAAAGAAAAGTAAAACATGGTATCTATTTTTTTTTAAAAGAAGGTATGGCTTGTAGAGGAAGCCGAAACTCAAATAACGGTCACCACGGTGGAGAAGTCGTTGTCGCCGCATACGTATGACAAAAACATTCCCTTTTGTCGTTTAGTAAACTCTTTGTATAAAAAAGATTCCTTTTGAATAAACGTAAAATTCAAAGGGGTTTATACACCGTATAAAAGATGGTTGTGTATAAAACAAAATATGCCTCAATGAAAGGAGATTGAGACGAAGTCCCATACCTCGTATCCGACTTAACCCGAACATCCTTTAATCTCCTGAATAATAAACTTGAGTTAATCCCTAATTTCTTATGAACATTTTTCAAGTTCATTATTCCTTTTATACCATGTTATGAACATCATGTAATCATTTATGTTAATAGTGTTCATTTTGTCTGTATTTGGTTCTTAAGTCAAAAATAGACTTCTTACACTTACATGTTGTTAATTTGGTCAAAGGTTCATTATATCCAGAATGATATTAATGATTTGGATAACATATATATCTTATATATTCATCATATACATGTATTTATAATATTACATCACATTTAGAGGTAAGAAATGAAATGCACTGTTCATAGAGACGGAAAGCCGTACGTACCCATGAAGGCTACTTCCATTTCTATTTCGTATTTTCTGGAATGGAATCATAATGATATAAGAGTGTATTATAATTCCAGTATAATAACATATATAATATCATTAACTATATCCTTTACACATCCCACATATGGCGTTAACGAATCAAATCACTATCAGGGGCGGTAGTCCGCACATCCTAAAATGAAGATATCGTGTTTACCCATAATGGAAACCATAATGGTATGCCCAAAATGAAAAAAACAGAAGCTTAAGGAAAACATAAACATATTATATATCATATATAAAAATAGTGACATCATAATGGCCACCTTTGAAGGTGTTAAATGAGTATTGAACAATCATCATTTCAGGAGGCAGAATTTCGCCATCCACAGAAACCGTATGTTCTTTAACCATTTGATGTAGTTGTGTGAGAGTGTAGCTCAAATAAATCTTATAACAACATCCCAGTATATTGAAGGTACTGTTTTTGTTACAAAATAAGTAAATAAAAAGAGTTTAGGGGTTGGAGAATCAAAGTAAAACAAATGAACATGAGAGAATGAATTACCTTTAAAAGTGTAGCTCCTTTTGATTTGAGCCTAATGGCTTCCTTTGAAAAGATTCTGCCCAAAGGGAATCCTCTAGGATGAGGAGAGGGATGTGGAGATAGTAAATGGGCGGGGGTTGGCTGAGCCAAAGGCTTGAGGAGTGTGTGAAATGATGTAGAGGTGGGGGCCTTTTATAAGAGGAGAGGAGGGGCACTTTTGGAATGTAAAGATAAGTTACTTTATTTTAAAAAGAGTATCGGATTCAAAAGGTCCCACATTGCTATAATTCGAGGATAAGGTGACAAGGCTTCGAAATCCACTCATCCAATTGGTTTTGGCCATGTGAAGGTTTTAGATTTTCATTATCATTCCATTTTATTTAAATCATTAAATAATGAGGTTATCGCTGCATCATCATGATGTCATAAATAATTTAATTTATTTAAAGTCTAAAAATTATAAAAATAATACTATGATGTAGGAAATCGTTTTAGATTTCCAATTACTATTTATAATCAAATATCTGATCTTTATAACCCCATGTAAAAATTGTTTTCATAAAACATATTATGTTTGTGTCATTTTTACTTTTACATTAAATAAAAAGTTATTTATGTCATTTCCCAACCAAAGTGGATCCACGGGGTCCCCAAGTTGACTCATGGCTTTTCTTGGTCGGCCATGACACAACCAATGAGGGTAGGACATGTTTCAAGTTCATATTAATTTATTAAATCATTATTTTTACCTTAAACTACACTAATTACCACTAATCATGATTAAAACTTAATAAGTTACTATTCACCAAAAAATTATTTTAATCTCATTGAACCACATTTTACTTCTTAATGACAACCATGTATGTCAGATTTTTGAAATTCAAAACACCATGATGGAAAAATTTCAATTAAATGGAAAAACAGTTTCTTTAACTACCACTTAGTCGTTTCACTATTCATCAAAAATTGAATTTTTTCAGAAAATTACCAAAAATTCACCCTAAGCTATATTTGATATTCCGAATTCAAAAATGAAGTCTATTTTACAAAATTTAATAAATATATTTCACATTAATTAAATTAATAATTAATTCCCGCTGTCAGAGAAAATAGCGTGTTTTTATGAAACAATAAGTATCCAAAGATTGACACCAGTTTAAGTCCAATTTCAAAGTAAAATTGATTCCAATGACCACCATTAAATTAAATTGTAAAAATATATTCTAATTTCAATTCAAAACCAATTCAAAAGATAATCTAATAATATAAATAAATTATATTAAAAAGGAGTTTTGATGTAAAATGCAGTATTTTTCACTATTCATTAAAAAAATGAACATTGTCAGAAAAATACCAAAAATTCACAAAAAGTAAATTTTGATGTCCCAATCCTAAAGAATAAGTTTATTTTGACAAAAATAGTTTATAAAAGTGTTAAAAGATTGATTTAAAAAGGGTTTTCCATCATAAGGCAGTAAAACAATCTTTTAAGAATATTAGTGTATTCCATGCATAAGATTGTATTTATTTTCATTTTAAGCCTCTAAAACACTATCTTAATCATTAATAGACATAGATAAAAATATCTATTATTCATTACTTACTTGGGATGTTACATCCATCCCCCCTTTAGAAAATTGCATCCCTGTAATTTATTTACTTATCGAATAAATGGGGGTACTTATCCATCATTGCATTTTCAGATTCCCATGCTGCCTCTTCAATCATGTGGTTTTTACAAAAAAACCTTTACCTGGTGAATCACCTTATTCCATAACACTTGCTCCCTATGGTCAAGAATCTGGACCAGTTGTTCCTCATATGATAGGTTCTCTTCCAGGTGAACTACTTCTGTACTCAAAACATGAGATGGATATGGCATATACTTTCTCTACATCGAAACGTGAAAAACATTATGTACCTGAGATAAACTCGGAGGTAAAGCCACTCGGTATGAAACTGATCCAACTCTCTCCAGAATTTCGTATGGTCCAATGAACCTTGGACTCAACTTTTCTTTCTTACCAAATCTCATCACACTTTTCCAAAGAAAACCTTGAGAAGAACATGATTACCTACCTCGAAAGATAGATCCTTCCACTAGTTATCCGCATAACTCTTCTGCCTGCTTTGAGCAGTTCTCATGTGTTTCTGAATCAGCTGAACATTTTCTGCCATCTCTTCTACCAATTCTGGTCCCATCAACTTCCTTTCACCCACTTCATCCCAGAAAGCTGGAGTTTGACACCGCTTCCCATATAATGCCTGAAATGGTGCCATTCGTATACTGGAATGAAAACTGTTATTATATGAAAATTCAACCAAAGAAAGATATTGGTCCCAACTTCCCTGATAATCCATAGAACAAGCTCGTAGCATATCCTCCAATGTCTGAATTGTTCGTTCTGACTACCCATCTGATTGAGGATGAAAAGCTGTACTAAAATTTAATTCAGTACCCAACGACTTCCGAAAGCCTTTCAAAAAGTTAGAAGTGAACCTGGGATCACGATCAGATACAATGGAGAGAGGAACTCCATGTAACCTGAATATCTCTTTAAGATACAAACGGGATAGTTGATCTAGGGAAAAAGTATCTCGTATAGCATGGAAATGAGCAGATTTGGTCAAGCGATCAACAATAACCCAGATTGCATTATTACCTGGAGATGTCTTCGGTAATCCAACAACAAAGTCCATGGATATATTCTCCCATTTCCACTCTGGCCCTGATAAAGGCTGAAGCATCCCTTTCTGTAACTGCCGCTCTGCTTTAACCTGATGACAAGTCAAACACTTCACAGTAAAATCAGCAATATCTCTTTTCGTTCCATCCCACCAGTAATACTCCCACAGATCTCTATAAATCTTAGTACTGCCCTGATGAACTGAAAATGGAGAACTATGAACTTCACATAACAACTCTCTCTTCAACTGTGAATCACAAGGCACACACAATCTCTTCTCAAATCTCAAAACCCAATCATTATCAATGATGAATTCAGGAAACTTACCTTTCTGAACCAGCTCTACCTTTTTCTGCAACTCACTGTCTTGCTTCTGTGCTTGCTTGATTCTATCTGATAGAGAAGATCTCACTGATACCTGAAACAAAACAGAAGGACTTCCTGCACCAACAACTTTTATGCCAAAGTTCATCAAATCCTTAACAAAAGGATCACGTTCCAAACGCAAAATTGTTAATGAAGCATTACTTTTTCAACTCAAAGCATCGGCCACTTTATTTGCTTTTCTTGGATGGTAATGAATTGTACAATCATAATCCTTGATTAATTCTAGCCATCTCCTATGTCTCATGTTTAACTCTTTCTGAGTGAATATATATTTTAAACTTTTATGATCGGTATATATTTCACACTTTTCTCCATACAAATTATGCCTCCAAATTTTTAAAGCAAAAACAACTGCAGCTAATTCCAAATCATGTGTAGGGTAATTTACCTCATGAGTTATCAACTGTCATGAAGCATAAGCAATTACCTGATCATTCTGCATTAAGACGCAACCAAGTCCTTTCAATGAAGCATCACTGTATATCACAAACTCACCATTCCTGGAAGGTAGGGCCAAAACTGGAGCATTTAGCAATCTCCTTTTCAATTCCTGAAAACAATCATCACATTCTTTTGTCCAGATAAACTTAACACCATTCTAAGTTAGCTTAGTCATTGGACTAGATAACCGTGAAAAATTTCTAACAAAAATTCGGTAATTGCCCGCCAAACCAAGGAAGCTACGAATCTCGGTTATATTTGTGGGTCTTTTCCATTCTTCCACAACATTTGTTTTTGCAGGATCAACAGGTATTCCATATTTAGAAACAATGTGACCAAGGAATGAAATTTTTTGCAACCAAAACTAACACTTGCTAAATCTCCCGTACAGTTTCTTTTCTTTTAAGGTTTGCAAGATAACCCTTAAATGTCTTTCATTCTCCTCTTTACTTTTAGAAAACACCAAAATATCATCAATGAAAACCACCACAAACATATCCAAGAACTCATGGAATATTCTATTCATTAAGTCCATGAATACAGCAGGTGCATTGTTAGCCCAAAAGGCATTTCTAAAAATTCATAAGGGCCATATCTCGTACGGAACGTGGTCTTCGGAATATCTTACTCCTTTACCTTCAGCTGATGGTACCCCGATCTCAGGTCGATCTTTGAAAAAAACTGAGCTCCCTGGAGCTGATCAAACAAATCATCGATATGAGGCAAAGGATATTTGTTCTTAACAGTGTTGTTATTCAAGGCTCTATATTCAATGCAAAGTCTCATAGAGCCATCTTTCTTTTTAACAAATAAAACAGGAGAACCTCATGGTGATGTGCTAGGTCTAATGAAACCTTTCTCTAATAAATCTTGCAATTTCTCCTTCAACTCTAAAAGATAAATTTGAACCATTCGATAAGGGGGTTTTGAAATTGGCTTATCATCAGGAACTAAGTAAACTGTAAACTCAACTTCCCGATCTAGTATTATTCCAGGCAACTCATCAAGAAAAACATCATGATACTCATTTACCAATGGCACATCATTAATCTGAACAGTTCCTTTATTTTCAATGACGTGTGCAAGGTAAAATTCATTTCCATCATTTACAAGTTTCCCAGCCTCTTGATATGTTATCAAAAGTAAGGGTTCATTCTTGTACAGAAACTGAAAGTATTTCTGAAAAGAAAATTATTTAGTTCTACAGTCAATCTTAGCATGGTAAATATAGAGCCAATCCATACCCAAGATAACATAAAACTCTACTAGAGGTAGAACAATATGGTTTGCAAGTAGGTTCTTTCCACAGATAAGGATATGAAGATTCTTATAAATTCTCTTTGCCTCAACATTTCCCCCAGGTGTTTTTACCAAAAGTTCCAGAGTCATTTCTTGAGATGGTATTCCCATTTTACTAGAGAAGGTTTCAGAGATGAAAGAATGTGTAGACCCCGAATCAAACAACACACTGACATAATCTGAAAAAACAAACAAAGTACCTGATACCACTTCCTTTGATGGCCCGGCATCTGCTCAAGTAGTTGCAAAGGATTTCACCGCCCCTTTCTGCTTGTAGTCTAACTTCTTCCCATCACTCAAGCTCTTTGTCGGACACTCGTTTTCATAGTGACCCATCTCATTGCACTTATAACATTTCAATAACAATAAATCAAATTTGTTCTTTCCTTCACCTTGATCCTTTTCAGTGCAATCACGATCCTTATGTCCCATCTTACCACACCGGTAGCACTTTCCAGAATTCAGAAGACATTCCCCAGCATGCCTTTTGCCACATTTATCACAAACTGGAAACTTAGTACTCTTACCATCAGACTTTTTTGAAGAATTCTTACCTTTCTCCTGCCACCACGGTCTCATCTTCTACTGGTTTTTATAGAACACTTGGTCATCGGCAAACTCCATTTCCACCTTCTCAGCACATCGAACAAGCTTTTCATAACATTTAAACTCATGAGAAGCTAATTCCCTTCGATATCATGGATTTAATCATGAGTAAAAACGATTGATTTTACTATCAAAGTCTCGGATAAAATTTGGAGCATACCTTGCCAATCGAGTGAACCTTTCTTCATAGGCAGCCACTGAGTCTTCCTCTTGCCTCAATTCCAAGAATTTTTTTTCCATCCTAAGTCGAACAGCCTTAGGAAAATACTTCTCAATAAACATACCTTTGAATTCATCCCAGTCAAATGAATGAATCTCATCGGCGTCCCTGATATTTTTAACCATAGACCACCACTGATCTGCTTCACCCTCCAAACGGTAAATAGGAAGACTAACCTTTTGATTGTCTGAACACCCCATGACATCAAAAATCTTCTCCAGTGATTTAATCCACCCTTCAACTAACACAGGGTAAGATGATCCTCTGAATGATGGGGATGTTGCCTCATGAAATGTTCCACCACTGACATGTTCCTCTGCAGTTGATCTGGCTGATCTCGTTCATGGATACCACCACCATTTATAGCCTGAGTCAACTGCGCCATTACTGCAACAAACTGTTCAGTTCCAATTCCGACCATCTCAGGATGCTGATTCAGAAGGTTATTTCCTTCTGTATGCCTTCCTAACACTGCTTCCTTGTTTCCTCTGCGGAAAACCATTCTGAACTAACATGTCTTAGATGAAGCAACATGGTAATCTTTAAATGATATATCATTTCAAAAATATTTTTGGATAATCATTTAATAGAATTTTGACTCCTAAAGTTAGCTAAACTGACCTTTGATACCATCTATATGGCCCCAGCCTTAAACCTTACTTAATCATGAGTTATTACAAGATTACACATTGATGATCTTTTTGGGTTTAGAGTTTTAGAGAATTAGATCATAAAACGTGCATTACATTCCACATATAAACAAAGTGGTTACATGAAGATAGTATTCTCCATTCCCATCAATGGAAACATATTTAAAATAAAACATGGATTCATTCTTGACACTTCCTTGACACTATCATCATATCATGTACCTTTCCCTTGACATGTGAAAAACATTTCAAAAAAATTTGGGATTAGCATAAAAATCTCAGTATGGGTTATAAAAACATGGAAAGGAAACATGGGTACATATATACATAAGAGTGAAATCATACGTTACCCATAAAACATAATCACATTAACATACATCATCAAATCATGAGTAAATCCTTGAAATCATAAGACATAAAGGTAACTTGAGGCATTCATAACATTCTTACGTAGGGAGTAACCCTCTTGGTTACGTTTGGAATACCCATCACAGTATTTTCCCTAAAATCTCTTTAGAGAAACCTTAACGTTTCACTCCTTTGCGTTACCCAATGCATTGGAGAGCTATATCGGGCTCACCCGCCCTTAGTTTATCACAGATCCACCCGTTTTCATAATAATGCCCAAGAACCTCAACATAACCATATCACATAAAACATGCATAAAGGAAACATAACATTCCCACCTTTCAATCACAAGATATCAATACAACACATTGATACAAAAACATTATGAAAACCATTTTCGATACCAAAATAAAAGAAAAGTAAAACATGGTATTTATTTTTTTCTTTTAAAAAGAAGGTATGGCTTGTAGAGGAAGCCAGAACTCAAATAACGGTCACGACGGCGGAGAAGTCGTTGTCGTCGTATACATATGACAAAAACATTCCCTTTTGTCATTTAGTAAAAACTTCATATAAAAAAGATTCCTTTTAAATAAACGTAAAAGTCAAAGGGTTTTATACACCGTATAAAAGAAGGTTGTGTATAAAACAAAATATGCCTTAATGAAAGGAGATTGAGACGAAGTCCCATACCTCGTATCCAACTTGACCCGACCGTCCTTTAATCCCCTGAATAATAAACTTGAGTTAATCCCTACTTTCTTATGATCCTTTTTCAAGTTCATTATTCCTTTTATACCATGTTACGAACATCATGTAATCATTTATGTTAATAATGTTCATTTTGTCGGTATTTGGTTCTTAAGTCAAAAATAGATTTCTTACACTTACATGTTGTTAATTTGGTCAAAGGTTCGTTATATCCAGAATTATATTAATGATTTTGATACCATATATATCATATATATTCATCATATAAATGTATTTATAATATTACATCACATTTAGAGGTAAGAAATGAAATGCACCGTTCATGGAGACGGTAAGCCGTACGTACGCATGAACGCTACTTCAGTTTCTATTTCGTATTTTCTGGAATGGAATAATAATGATATAAGAGTATATTATAATTCCAGTATAATAACATATATAATATCATTAACTTTATCCTTTACACATCCCACATATGGTATTAACGAATCAAATCACTTTCAGGGGGCGGTAGTCCACACTTCCTAAAATGAAGATATCGTGTTTACCCATAATGGAAACCATAAAGGTATGCCCAAAATTAAAAAAAACTAATCTTAAGGAAAACATAAACATATTATATATCATATATAAAAATAGTGACATCATAATGGCCACCTTTGTAGGTGTTAAATGAGAATTGAACAATCATCTTTTCGGGAGGCAGAATTTCGCCATCCACGGAAACCGTATGTTCTTTAACCATTTGATGTAGTTGTGTGGGAGTGTAGCTCAAATAAATCTTATAAAAACATCCTAGTATATTATAGATACTGGTTTTGTTACAAAAGAATTAAATAAAAAGAGTTTATGGGGTTGGAGAAGTAAAATAAAACAAATGAACATGAGAGATGGAATTACCTTTAAAAGTGTAACTCCTTTTGATTTGAGCCTAAAGGCTTCCATTGAAAGAATTATTCCCAAAGAGAATCCACTAGGATGAGTAGAGGGATGTGGAGAGAGTAAATGAGCAGGTTTAGGCCGACCCAGAGGCTTGAGTAGTGTGTGAAATGAGGTAGAGGTGGAGGCCTTTTATAAGAGGAGAGGAGGGGCACTTTTGGAAAGTAAAGATAAGTTACTTTATTTTAAAAAGAGTTTCGGATTAAAAAGGTCCCACATTTCTATAATTCGAGTATAAGGTGATAAGGCTTCGAAATACACTCACCCAATTGGTTTTGGCTATGTGTAAGTTTTATATTTTTCATTATCATTCCATTTTATTTAAATCATTAAATAATGAGGTAATCACTGCATCATCATGATGTCATAAATAATTTAATTTATTTAAAGTCTAAAAATTATTAAAAAAATACTATGATGTAGGAAATCGTTTTATATTTCCAATGACTATTTATAATCAAATATCTGATCTTTATAACCTCATGTAAAAATTGTTTTCGTAAAACATATTATGTTTGTGTCATTTTTACTTTTACATTAAATAAAAAGTTATTTATGTCATTTCCCAACCAAAGTGGATCCATGGGGTCCCCAAGATGACCCATGTCTTGTCTTGGTCGGCCATGACACAACCAACAAGGGTAGGACATTTTTCAAGCTCGTCTTATTTTATTAAAGCATTATTTTTACCTAAAACTACACTAATTACCACTAATCACGATTAAAACTTAATAAGTTACTATTCAACAAAAAATTATTTTAATCTCATTGAACCACATTTTACTTCTTAATGACAACAATGTATGTCGTATTTATGAAATTCAAAACACCATGATGGCAAAATTTCATTTAAATGGAAAATCAGTTTCTTTAACTACCACTTAGTGGTTTCACTATTCATCAAAAATTGAAGTTTTTCAGAAAATTACAAAAAATTCACCCTAAGCTATATTTGATATTCTGAATACAAAAATGAAGTCTATTTTACAAAATTCAATACATATAAGTCACATTAATTAATTTAATAATTAATTTCCGCTGTCAGGGCAAATAGCGTGTTTTTATGAAACAATAAGTATCAAAAGATTGACACCAGTTTAAGTCCAATTTCAAAGTGAAATTGATTCCAATGACCACCATTGGATTAAATTGTAAAAATATATTCTAATTTAACTTCAAAACCAATTCAAAAGATAATATAATTATATAAATAAATTATATTAAAAAGCAGTTTTGATTTAAAATGTAGTATTTTTCAGTATTTATTAGAAAAAATGAACATTGTTAGAAAAATACCAAAAATTCACACAAAGTAAATTTTGATGTCCCAATCATAACGAATAAGTTTATTTTTACAAACAAAGTTTATAAAATTGTCAAAATATAGATTTAAAAAGGGCTTTCCATCATAAGGAAGTAAAACAATCTTTTAAGAATATTAGTGTATTCCATGCATAAGATTGTATTTATTTTCATTT
Source organism: Viscum album (assembly GCA_963277665.1). Classification (NCBI taxonomy): domain Eukaryota; kingdom Viridiplantae; phylum Streptophyta; class Magnoliopsida; order Santalales; family Viscaceae; genus Viscum; species Viscum album. Next base: position 1,400,916,623 of record OY728164.1, on the reverse strand, counting down.
TAAGCCTATAAAACACTATCTTAATCATTAATAGACATAGATAAAAATATCTTTTATTAATTACATACTTGGGATGTTACATCCTTCCCCCCTTTAGAAAATTGCATCCCCGCAATTTATTTACTTATCGAATAAATGGGGGTACTTATCCCTAATTGATTTTTCAGATTCCCATGTTGCCTCTTCAATCATGTGGTTTTTCCACAAAACCTTTACCTGGTGAATCAGCTTATTCCATAACACTTTCTCCCTATTGTCAAGAATCTGGACCGGTTGTTCCTCATATGATAGGTTCTATTCCAGCTGAACTACTTCTGGACTCAAAACATGAGATGGATCTGGCATATACTTTCTCAACATCGAAATGTGAAAAACATTGTGTACCTGAGATAAACTCGGAGGTAAAGCCACTCGGTATGAAACTGATCCAACTCTCTCCAGAATTTCTTATGGTCCAATGACCCTTGGACTCAACTTTCCTTTCTTACCAAATCTCATCACACTTTTCCAAGGATAAACCTTAAGAAAAACATGATCACTTACCTCGAAAGATAGATCCTTCCTCCGGTTCTCCGCATAACTCTTCTGCCTGCTCTGAGCCGTTCTCATGTGTTTCTGAATCAGCTGAACTTTTTCTGCCATATTTTCTACCAATTCTGGTCCCATCAACTTCCTTTCACCCACTTCATCCAAGAAAGCTAGAGTTCGACACCGCTTCCCATATAATGCCTGAAATGGTGCCATCTGTATACTGGAATGAAAACTGTTATTATATGAAAATTCAACCAAATAAAGATGTTGGTCCCAACTTCCCTGATAATCCATAGAACAAGCTCGTAGCATATCCTCTAATGTCTGAATTGTTCGTTCTAACTGCCCATCTGATTGAGGATGAAAAGCTGTACTAAAATTTAATTCAGTACACAACGACTTCTAAAGGCCTTTCCAAATGTTAGAATTAAACCTGGGATCACGATCAGATACAATGGAGAGAGGAACTCCATGTAACCTGACTATCTCTTTAAGATACAAATGGGAAAGTTTATCTTGGGAAAAAGTATCTCGTATAGCAAGGAAATGAGCAGAATTGGTCAAGCGATCAACAATAACCCAGATTGCATTATTACCTCGAGATGTCTTCAGTAATACAACAACAAAGTCCATGGATATATTCTCCCAATTCCACTCTGGCACTGGTAAAGGCTGAAGAATCCCTTTTGGTAACTGCCGCTCTACTTTAACCTGATGACAAGTCAAACACTTCATAGTAAAATCAGCAATATCTCTTTTCATTCCATCCCACCAGTAATACTCCCACAGATCTCTAACATCTTTGTACTGCCCGGATGAACTGAAAACGGAGAACTATGAGCTTCACATAACAACTCTCTCTTCAACTGTGAATCACAAGGCACACACAATCTCTTCCCAATTCTCAAAACACAATCATTATCAATGTTGAATTCAGGCAACTTACCTTTCTAAACTAGCTCTACCTTTTTCTGCAACTCATTGTCTTGCTTCTGTGCTTGCTTGATTCTACTTGATAGAGAAGATCTCACTGATACCTGGAACAAAACAGAAGGACTTCCTGCACCAACAACTTCTATTCCAAAGTTCATCAAATCCTTAACCAAAGGATCACGTTCCAAATGCAACGTTGTTAATGAAGCATTACTTTTTCAACTCAAAGCATCATCCACTTTATTTGCTTTTCCCGAATGGTATTGAATTGTACAATCATAATCCATGATTAATTCTAGCCATCTCCGCTATCTCATGTTTAACACTTTCTGAGTGAATATATACTTTAAACATTTGTGATCGGTATATATTTCACACTTTACTCCATACAAATGATGCCTCTAAATTTTTAAAGAAAAAACAACAGCAGCTAATTCCAAATCATGTGTAGTGTAATTTACCTCATGAGTTTTCAACTGTCGTGAAGCATAAGCAATTACCTGATCATTCTGCATTAGGACGCAACCAAGTCCATTCAATGAAGCATCACTGTATATAACAAACTCACCATTCCTGGAAGGTAGTGCCAAAACGGGAGCATTCACCAATCTTCTTTTCAATTCCTGAAAACAATCATCACAATCTTTTGTCCAGATAAACTTAACACACTTCCGAGTTAGCTTAGTCATTGGACTAGATAACCGTGAAAAATTTCTAACAAACCTTCGGTAATAGCCCGCCAAACCAAGGAAGCTACGAATCTCGATTACATTTGTGGGTCTTGGCCATTCTTCCATAACTTTTGTTTTTGCAGGATCAAGAGTTATTCCATATTTAGAAATAATGTGACCAAGGAAAGAAATTTGTTGCAACCAAAACTCACACTTGCTGAATTTCCCATACAGTTTCTTTTCTTTTAAGGTTTGTAAGATAACCCTTAAATGTATTTCATGCTCCTCTTTACTTTTAGAAAACAACAAAATATCATCAATGAAAACCACCACAATCTTATCCAAGAACTCATGGAAAATTCTATTCATTAAGTCCATGAATACAGCAGGTGCATTGGTTAGCCCAAAAGGAATTACTACAAATTCATAATGGCCATATCTCGTACGGAACGTGGTCTTTGGAATATCTGCCTCCTTTACCTTCAGCTGATGGTACCCCGATCTCAGGTCAATCTTTGAAAAAAACTGAGCTCCCTGGAGCTGATCAAACAAATCATCGATATGAGGCAAATGATATTTGTTCTTAACAGTGTTGTTATTAAAGGCCCTATAATCAATGCAAAGTCTCATAGAACCATCTTTCTTTTTAACAAATAAAACAGGAGCACCCCATGGTGATGTGCTAGGTCTAATGAAACCATTCTCTAATAAATCATTCAATTGCTCCTTCAACTCTAAAAGTTCAATTTGAGCCATTCGATAAGGGGGTTTTGAAATTGTCTTAGCATCAGGATCTAAGTCAACAGTAAACTCAACTTTCTGATCTGGTATTATTCCAGGCAACTCATCAGGAAAAACATCAGGATACTCATTTAGCATTGGCACATCATTAATCTGAACACTTCCTTTATTTTCAACGACGTGTGCAAGGTAACATTCATTTCCATCTTTTACAAGTTTCTCGGCCTCTTGATATGTTATCAAAAGTAAGGGTTCATTCTTGTACACAAACTGAAAGTCTTTCTGAAAAGAAACTTCTTTAGCTCTACAGTCAATCTTAGCATGGTAAATAGAGAGCCAATCCATACCCAGGATAACATCAAACTCTACTAGAGGTAGAACAATATGGTTTTCAAGTAGGTTCTTTCCACAGATAAGGATAGGAAGATTCTTATAAATTATCTTTGCCTTAACATTTCCCCCAGGTGTTTTTACCAAAAGTTCAGGAGTCATTTCTTGAGATGGTATTCCCCTTTTACTAGAAAAGGTTTCAGATATTAAAGAATGTGTAAACCCCGAATCAAACAACACACTGGCATAATCTGAAAAAACAAAGAAAGTACCTGATACAACATCATTTGATGGCCCGACATCTGCTGAAGTAGTTTCAAAGGATTTCACCACCCCTTTCTGTTTGTAGTCTAACTGCTTCCCATCACTCAAGATCTTTGTTGGACACTCGTTTTCATAGTGACCCATCTCATTGGACTTATAACATTTCACTAACTATAAATCAAATTTGTTCTTACCTTCACCTTGATCCTTTTCAGTGAAATCACAGGCCTTATGTCCCATCTTACCACATCGGTAGCACTTTCTAGAATTCAGAAGACAATCCCCAGCATTCATTTTGCCACATTTATCACAAACTGGATACTTAGTTCTCTTACCATCAGACTTTTTTGAATAATTATTACCTTTCTCCTGCCACCTCTGTCTCTTCTCTTGCAGGTTGTTATAGAACACTTGGTCATCGGCAAACTCCATTTCCACCTTCTCAGCACATCGACCAATATTTTCATAACTTTTAAACTCACGAGAAGCTAATGCACTTCGATATTTTGGCTTTAATCCTGAGTAAAAAAGATTGATTTTAATATCAAGGTCTCAGATAAAATTTGGAGCATACCTTTCCAATCGAGTGAACCTTTCTTCATAGGTAGCCACTGAGTATTCATCTTGCCTCAATTCCAAGAATTGTTTTTCCATCGAAAGTCGAACAGCCTTAGGAAAATACTTCTCAAGAAATATACCTTTGAATTCATCCCAGTCAAGAGCATCAATCTCATCGGCGTCCCTGATATTTTTAACCATAGACCACCACTGATATGCTTCACCCTCCAAACGGTAAATAGAAAGACTAACCTTTTGATTTTCTGAACACCCCATGACATCAAAATTCTTCTCCAGTGCTTTAATCCACCCTTCAGTTAACACAGGGTCAGATGATCCTCTGAATGATGGGGGATGTTGCCTCATGAAATGTTCCACCACTGGCATGTTCCTCTGCGGTTGATCTGGCTGATCTCGCGCATGGATACCACCACCATTTATAGCCTGAGTCAACTGCTCCATTACTGCAACAAACTATTCAGTTCCAATTCCGACCATCTCAGGATGCTGATTCGGAAGGTTATTTCCTTCTGTATGCCTTCCTAGCACTGCTTCCCTATTTCCTCTGTGGAAAACCATTCTGAACAAACATGTCTTAGATGAAGCAACATGGTAATCTTTAAATTCTATATCATTTCAAAAATATTTTTGGATAATAATTTAATAGAATCCTAACTCCTAAAGTTATCTAAACCGACCTTTGAAACCGACTATAAGGCCCCAGCATTAAACCTTACTTAATCTCAAGTTATTACAAGATTACACATTGAGGATCTTTTCGGGTTTAGAGATTTAGAGAATTAGATCATAAAACATGCATTACATTCCACATATAAATAAAGTGGTTACATGAAGATAGTATTCTTCATTCCCATCAATGGAAACATATTTAAAATAAAACCTGGATTCATTCTTGACACTTCTTTGACACTATCATCATATCATGTACCTTTCCCTTGACCTGTGAAAAACATTTCAAAAAAACTTGGGATGAGCATAAAAAGCTCAGTATGGGTTATAAAAACATGGAAAGGAAACATGGGTACATATATACATAAGAGTGAAATCATACGTTACCCATAAAACATAAGCACATTAACATACCTCACCAAATCATGAGTAAATCCTTGAAATCATAAGACATAAAGGTAACTTGAGTCATTAATAACATTCTTATGTAGGGAGTAACCCTCTTGTTTAGGTCTGGAATACCCATCACAGTATATTCCCTAAAATATCTTCGGAGAAACCTTAACGTTTCACTCCTTCATGTTACCCAATGCATTGGAGAGCTATATCGAGCTCACCTTCCCTTAGTTTATCACGGAACCACCCGTTTTCATAATAATTCCCAAGAACCTCAACGTAATCATATCACATAAAACATGCATAAAGGAAACATAAAATTCCCACCTTTCAATCACAATATATCAATACAACACATTGATATAAAAACATTATGAAAACCATTTTTGATACCAAATTAGAATAAAAGTAAAACATGGTATTTATTTTTTTCTTTTAAAAAGAAGGTATGGCTTGTAGAGGAAGCTGAAACTCAAATAACGGTCACGACGGCGGAGAAGTCATTGTCGCCGCATATGTACGAAAAAAACATTCCCTTTTGTCGTTTAGTAAATGATTCATATAAAAAAAATTCCTTTTGAATAAACGTAAAAGTCAAAGGGGTTTATACACCGTAGAAAATAAGGTTGTGTATAAAACAAAATATGCCTTAATGAAAAGAGATTGAGACGAAGTCCCATACCTCGTATCCGACTTGACCCGACCGTCCTTTAATCTTCTGTATAGTAAACTTTTGTTATTCCCTACTTGCTTATGAACCTTTTTCAAGTTCATTATTCCTTTTATACGATTTTATGAACATCATGTAATCATTTAAGTTAATAGTGTTCATTTTGTCGGTATTTGGTTCTTAAGTCAAAAATAGACTTCTTACACTGACATGTTGTTAATTTGGTCAAAGGTTCATTATATCCAGATTAATATTAATGATTTGGATAACATATATATCATATATATTCATCATATACATGTATTTATAATATTACATCACATTTAGAGGTAAGAAATGAAATGCACCGTTCATGGAGACGGTAAGTCGTACGTACGCATGAACGCTACTTCCATTTCAATTTCATATTTTCTGGAATGGAATAATAATTATATAAGAGTATATTATAATTACAGTATAATAACATATATAATATCATTAAGTTTATCCTTTACACATCCCACATATGGTATTAACGAATCAAATCACTTTCAGGAGGCGGTAGTCCGCATTTCCTAAAATGAAGATATTGTGTTTACCCATAATGGAAACCATAAAGGTATGCACAAAATGAAAAAAAACATAAGATTAAGGAAAAAATAAACATATTAGAAATCATATATAAAAATATTGATATCATAATGGCCACCTTTGAAGGTGTTAAATGAGTATTGAACAATCATCGTTTCGGGAGGCAGAATTTCGCCATCCACGGAAACCGTATGTTCTTTAACCATTTGATGTAGTTGTGTGAGAGTGCAGCTCAAATAAATATTATAACAACATCCTAGTATATTGAATATACTTTTGTTGTTACAAAATAAGTAAATAAAAATAGTTTAGGGGGTTGTAGAAGCAAAATAAAACAAATGAACATGAGAGAATGAATTACCTTTAAAAGTGTAACTCCTTTTGATTTGAGCCTAAAGGCTTCCTTTGAAAGGATTCTTCCAAAAGGGAATCCTCAAGGATGTGGAGAGGGATGTGGAGAGAGTATATGGGTAGGGGTTGGCCGAGCCAAAGGCTTGAGGAGTGTGTGAAATGAGGTAGATGTGGGGGCCTTTTATAAGAGGAGAGGAGGATCACTTTTGGAAAGTAAAGATAAGTTTATTTATTTTAAAAAGGTTTTCTGACTAAAAAGGTCCCAAATTGCTATATTTCGAGGATAAGGTGATAAGGCTTCGAAATCCACTCATCCAATTGGTTTTGGACATCTGTAGGTTTTAGATTTTTCAATATCTTTCCATTTTATTTAAATCGTTAAATAATGAGGTCATCAATGCATCATCATGATGTCATAAATAATTTAATTTATTTAAAGTAAAAAAATTATAAAAAAATACTATGATGTAGGAAATATTTTTAACTTCCCAATGAATTTTTATAATCAAAACTCTGATCTTTATATCCCCATGTAAAAATTGTTTTTGTAAAACATATTATGTTTGTGTCATTTTTACTTTTACATTAAATACAAAGTTATTTATGTCATTTCCCAACCAAAGTGGATCCATGGGGTCCCCAAGTTGACCCATGGCTTGTCTTGGTCGGCCATGACACAACCAATGAGGTTAGGACATGTGTCAAGCTCATCTTATTTTATTAAAGCATTATTTTTACCTTAAACTACACTATTTACCACTAATCATGAATAAAACTTAATGAGTTACTATTTAGAAAAAAATTATTTTAATCTCATTGAACCACATTTTACTTCTTAATGACAACCATGTATGTCGGATTTTTGAAATTCAAAACACCATGATGGAAAAATTTCATTTAATGGAAAATCAGTTTCTTTAACTACCACTTAGTGGTTTCACTATTCATCAAAAATTGAAGTTTTTCAGAAAATTACCAAAAATTAACCCTAAGATATATTTTATATTCCGAATTCAAAAATGAAGTCTATTTTACAAAATTCAATACATATAAGTCACATTGATTTATTTAATAATTAAATCCCGCTGTTAGAGCAAATAGCGTGTTTTTATGAAACAATAAGTATCAAAAGATTGACACCGGTTTAAGTCCAATTTCAAAGTGAAATTGATTCCAATGACCACCATTGGATTAAATGGTAAAAATATATTCTAATTTTACTTCAAAACCAATTTATAAGATAATATAATCATATAAATAAATTAGATAAAAAAGCAGTTTTGATGTAAAATGCAGTATATTTCAATATTCATTTAAAAAAATGAACATTGTCAGAAAAATACCAAAAATTCACACAAAGTAAATTTTGATGTCCCAATCATAACAAATATGTTTATTTTGAAAAACATAGATTATAAAATTGTCAAAATATAGATTTAAAAAGGGTTTTCCATCATAAGGCAGTAAAACAATCTTTTAAGAATATTAGTGTATTCCATGCATAAGATTGTATTTATTTTCATTTTAAGCCTGTAAAACACTATATTAATCATTAATAGACATAGATAAAAATACCTATTATTCATTACTTACTTGGGATGTTACACATGATTTATCCATTATTACCCAATGTGTTTATGAGAGATATTGTTCCAAATCATCATATAATGAAATCAAAGATGTGTGTTTCATAATATAATAAAACAATCATCATTTTCTAACACGTAAAAAGATATGGGATTTATAAGAGGCTTATTATGGTAAAACCCATAGAAGATAAATAGATTTTATAAAAAACCTATTATATTTTACCCAAACCATTAAATGAATAAATAATATTAGTTTCCCTATAACATAACCCATATAAAGTATAATCATATCAATATTATCATCTTATATAGAGAAGGATTGTGAATGACCACATTAAGAATTTCATAAAAAAATAACCATTCATTAAGAGATAATTTTCTATCAAAATTTGTTTCATTAAAAACCCATTGAAAACAATTGGTGTATTCAATAATAATCATTTAAAAATTTAATGTGGAAAATATCATTTCTCTATTGAAAAAATGATTTTTAAATCATAAAACTTTTTCAAAACCATTGTTTTTTAATGTAAACTTCAAACCATTAAAAGGAATCATTGAAAACCATATTAATTTTTTTAATTAAATTTTTTATTGAAATACATAATTACCTGCAAATGAGCTTAAAATATCAAATAATTTTTTATAAAAACATTTTTAAAATTACATTTTTGAATAAAATAGATTTCTTACCAAATATGGATTTATAGATAGAATTTCGTAAAAAAGGATTCATAAATTTTTTATGTACAAAAAAGTGGAAACAAGGAGATAATATTTTAATTTATCAAGAATACTGATAGGATATAAAATTTTATTACTTTTATTGATATATGGATAATAATATTTCATCAATGGACTCATAATCATTATTTATCCTAATAAACAATGCCATTTTAACAACAAACTCATACAACTTGGTAACATTGAATAACAATGATCATTGAAGATTGATCATAATGTAGATATGTAAAAAAAATAATAAATTCATTTATAATAATCATATAATACATTCATTCTAATTATATACACCAGAAAAGAAATTTTTGGTGAATATGTCATAATTCTTACAGAAATAAAAATGAGAATACAAATCCCATTATTACTTCAGTTACTATTGAATCATAATTTTAATGAAAAATAATATGAATATGAACATTTAATATCATCAAATATTGATACTTCAAAATATAATTTTTTTATATGTATTTATAAACACCATGTTATAGAAACAAGTCATAAATATGTCACGTATCTTATAGTTATAAAACGATAGACGAAATTCTTTTATATTAAGTCTCTAATCTCATTGTATTTGTTATAACCTAATGTATAATGAATATAAAATTATTATAAATCTATAAAAGAATCATAATATTATAAATAAGACCATATATTATTAACATATGATTTTAATTTACCATGATATTTTCAATTCCATGTTAAAGTTATGTTTTGGGTAATAATAGTTTTGTTTTTTCATTCGTGTTTCAAACTATTATTCATGGACCTCTTACCAAATCATAAAATAATTATATACAAAATGTAAACCATGATATAAATATCATATAAATTTATTATATAAATATTTATTATAATATATAAATGATATAAACCTATAATGAAATACATTGTTCCTGGAGACCGTAGGCCGTACCAACACATGAATATTGTTTCTAGTTTCTTATAATATTTTGATAGAATAAATAGTATATAATTATATGTATATAAAAATTATATTTAAATTAGAGTTATTATGTTATATATACAATTATTTATTAATAAAATAAATTCTGAATAATTTCCATCTAATACCTGAATGAATCACATCTCTTTGAGAAGCCGATAGTCCACATGTCTATAAAAGAAGATATTGTATTCTAAAAACGTAGAAATCATAAAAAATTGTTGTGTCAAATAACTCTATAAGTATACATAAATAATACATAATATATATATATATATATACATTTATTAAATAATTATTACCAACCATGATTGTGTTAATGGATGAACATACACCATTAGTCTTTGAGGCGGTAGTCTGTGAAACTCATGAATGACGATTAAAAACACCATTTAACAAATTGTGTGAATTTTAATGCCATTACACTAACATTATAACATATAAGTATATTGGAAAAATAATTTTATTATATAATCATGAAATTAAAATAATTGAAGATGTTGATTTTGAAATAAAATAATAGTTCTCATTGAAGAATGTTTTCTATTTTTTAGTAATGATTTTTGGGTTGAAAAAATGACATAATTTGATGTATTTATGATTAATTTTATGATTATATTATGAATACTTTGAATTTAGTATCTTATTTAGTTATGGGATTGATGATAAAAATGGATTGAGAGGAATAAATAGATGGAAGATGTGGTGGCCTTTTATAATGGTGGCAGAAAAGACGCTTGATATATATGAAAAGGATGTTAGGTGTACCCACGTTTTTACCAAACAGGTGGATTAAAATATTAATAATATAATATAAAATATTTTTTAAGGTATAAATATGGATATGAAATAGATTATAAGTAATATTACGACCAATTTTAAAACTTATGATTTATTTTTAGCAAATATATAATCTTGTTTTTAGGAGAAATATGACAATTAATTATAATTACATTTACTAATGTTTTTTATCAAAAATTATATTGAAAATATAAGAAATTATAAATTATTCTAACACCAAATATGGTATCCTATTTTTAAATTCTTATAAAAAATTTCAAAAATAAAATTTTTAAAATAATCCCATATCGAGGATTAGAAATCACGTTTTTAAAAGAAAAAATGTTCAATGGTTTGAGGTGTTTTATATTAAATTTCAATGTGAAATTGATGAATATTTTATCAATTAGATTAATATATTTATAATCAATATAAATATTCTTCAATACCAATTCAAAATATATTTTACCTATACTAATAAATTCAACTAAAAATATTTTTACAATTAATATTTATTATTTTTCACTATTCATAATAAAAATTAAACATTTTAGAAAAAAACTACCTATGTTAATTTCAATGTAATGATTTCAAAAATAATGTTAAATATAAAAAATGCACTTTATGAAATTTTTAAAATTTTACATTAAAATAATTTCTCTACTAAAAGGATGTAAATTCACCTATTATAAAAATACATCTCTTTATGTGAAAAATTTTATTTATTCATATATGTTATCTAAAAAATATATTAGATGAAAATAATATTTATCATTTAATATAGAAAATATATTTTTGTCAAAAACATTTTTCAATATTGTTATAATTTATATATTAATCAAAATTATATTTTATTTAATAAATATTGTTTTCTTCTTAAATATTTAATTTAATTTAAAAACATTTTTATTGTAATTTCATACCAGTTAGTCCCCAAATAATTCATCTTATATGAAATTTTATTCAATATATTCATAATTAATTAATAATATCAATAACCCACATTTCTACTACTAGGTAAAATATATAATATTATTGTACATATAATAGTACAAGTATATTTTAGTCTGGAAAAATTAGATTGTTCATATAACAACAGATTTCAACAGAACATAGAATTATGTGTAACAAACTCCTTCCATAGTATGGAATGTATTTAATTTTAATATAAGTGTTTTTATAGAACCTTATTCACACAGTGATTTGAATAATTAATTTATAACTTGGAGTACAGTGCAATCCAAATCATCAAAGAAATCTAATTTATTAAAAATAATAATTCATAGAATTTCATGGTGTTACATTCCACCCCCATTAAAATGATTTTCCCTTATAAATTCGACAATTTCATCAATTATTTAATATATGAATGTCACATTCATTGAAACCAAAAATGAAAAATGAATAATAAAATATCCTTTAAAAGGGAATATTGAAATCATAACGGTTACACAAAGTAACCTATAACAAGGTTTTCACATTGGAGAAAAAATGTGGAATGTGAAAATATTGAAATGGTAGAAAACTCAAATCCTAATGTTCTGGTGGATAGTGATATAGAATATTTTTCAAATGAAATTAGGTGATATAATAAAATTTAATGACCAAAGAAAACCATAATCATAGATGCATGAAAAATGTTATAGATATCATCGAAAAAGAATATAAAAGCACTACCTTTAATATGACGATACATTTACTAAGGTTGGTGTATTTTTAACAAGAATATATACTTGCATGAAATCATTCAATTTCATTTTGAAAATATCACTATTTTTTGTGACATGATCAATTTCCTCATCATATCATACATTAGGAAAAGAAGATAAATTTTTCATTCTTGATTAAATAGTCAATCACAAGATCGATGGATAGACCAATAATTCATTCCATTAATCTTTAGTTATCATTAAAAACAATTATCCAAGGTTATCCATTATGCATATAACCTCCTATGGAGAGAGAGTATGTTAATATCTAAAACTATACTAATGTTTAACATAAAATATTTCATAAGTGGTTAACCATTTAACACCTCCAAATGTTGAAAATAAAAAATAATACAAATAATGTCACAAAATCTCCCAAATTGTCATTAACATTTATTTCATATATATCCTAATGTGTCTATTGGTTGACTCATACAAAAAGTGGGAATTCCTATTTCAGATTTTCTCTTAAAACCTTTTACTAAATAGAATTACCATTAAACATTATTGAAAACATGAATTATGTCTTATTCCAATCATCAAGGGATATATTATTTAAATAAAAAAATGATTGTAATCATTATCCATGATAACAGACACAACTGTTTCAACATATCAATAATTAGTTCCATAGTATTCAATAATATTTTACATACTATAACAAAATTTTTCTCAACATCAGGAAACCATTAAGGGATACATTCTGTATATCAAAGTATCATCATCCCATTAATTGACATTTTAATTTCATTTTCACTATTCAATATATCAATTTCAGCCCATAATAATAAAAATATAATTTATGAATCATTATCATAATTATTGAATTCCGTTAAAATTACACCTCAATCATCCAACTATTCTCTTAAACCATTACATAGGTATCATAAAAAAATTACCAAAATTTTATTTTCCAAGAATATTTAAACATGAATCATGTATTATGGTTACCTAACATCAATTTAATCATGCTTCTTATGTTTAACATATATAATTCTATTTGAAAATCCCAATCCATTTACAATCAACTTTTTATATCATTATCTTCAATGGTATAACCAATACTCATCCCACCTTCCCAATTCTCATAATGATATTTCCACTTAAGATATTAATTTTCAAAATTCCAATACTTTCAAAATAATAAAAACTCAATTTTAAAATAGTACATTTTAGTTCCCCTTATTGACTAAGAGCAGAAAGCATAGTGTGCTTAACACATATAATATGAAAAAATTACATATTATTGAATGTTTAATTATATGATGTCTAAATATTGATTTTTTTCAAATCAATGAATCTATTGGAATATCCTTAATGATATCCCTAGCAACGGCCATTTAAATATCCATAGTGATCTCAGTAATTAAATCTAATAATAGTTTCGAAAGGATAATTAAATCTTTCATTTGAAACAAACTATAACGATGTAGTCTTAATAAACAAGGATATTAAATCATTCTAGATGAATACTTATTACATAAAAATTTACATTACGGGGGAACCCAATATTCTATTGGCTTTGGAAACATGGAACAAAAATATTATATCCTGTGGAAATATCATCAGTATCTCATGTAAAGATCTTCCACATTAGTACACCTATTTGTAAACCATTCTTTATAACATGGGGGAAGGATACATAAGAATAGGTGAGTTGATATTTTTATCTAGCATAAGAAAAGAATACATATATGATTTACATGATGATAAGTGTTGGATAACATGAGAATACAATTAGAAGATGATTCCCTACATATCATAAACAAGATTCACTGAATAAAAGTTGGATGTTCATAATTCACTAATCATAAAAAAAATCAAATAGAATTATCCATGAGAGCATAACATATGCCTAATGCATAGACAGGTGGAAAAAAAATTAGTTATAAATTATTTACCATGTTTAAATAGGAATTATTTCACTCATTAATTTATGGACATGACATTAGGCAATCACATTAACTTATGGAAATGCCCCCAGTCATGTATGTAACAACCTAACCATGTAACAAGGGTAATGAAACAAAACTATGAAAATGTAATAATTTTCACACATTAACTTTTTGACACACAATTATGTCATTTAATATCATTATGAACATGTTATCCTGTACAAAAATAAAAATATGAACATGTAATCTGGTTGATATAGATATATTTAGACATGGAACAAGGTCTATGCATAACATTTTGAACATGAAATTAGGTTAAATCATAACATTGTGAACATATAATCAAGATCATGAATATACATATGGATATGAAAGTATGTCCTTGAATAACATTGTGTACATTTGATCAGGTTCGTGAATAATAGTTTGAAACTATAATTATGTCCACATATATATATATTTTTATCGATGGACGTGAAACCAGATCAATGAATTAAATTTTGAACATGTTATAAATTTTACACATAACATTATGATCACATAATATAGTTCAGGAATAACATTGGTAAAATGTAATTGGATTCAAGAATAAAATTTTGAGAATTTAATATGGTTTACTTGTATCAATGTGAGCATCTAGTCATGTTTGCACATAAATCATTTTGAAAACCTTTTTCTTGGAATATAACCATAAATCTCACAAAGGAAGGATTGAAAACCATTTCAATATCTCTTTAAATCCTATATATTTTTAAAAACATTTTTCAAAGAAAATGATCTTAAAATATTATTTAAAAGTATTTCCTAAAACATTTATAGAAAACATGACTAGATGCTCACATTGATACAAGTAAACCACATGTTTTTTTATAAAATAGATATCTTTCCATAGTGGTATATGTAGTCACATTTTCTATAAAATGTTTTATTAACTATCTTAAGTAAAAATGAGTGTAAAATGATAAACATTCTTGAAGATATTATTAATAACTAAAAGAGTTTAAATTAAATTATATTTATTATAAGATTGATCATATTATTACCTCAATGGTATGATAATCGTAACAATCCATAAAACATTATGACTGTAGATATAAACTTTTACTACTATAGAAGCATTGGATCATTATACACATGAAATAAAAATATTAAAATTGATATGTAATTACCCATAAATTTAAAAATTGGAGTCTTATACTATATCCATGGTAATTATATAACGAATAAAAAAGAAACGTTTGGTGAATATGCAATCAGTCTCTTTGAAATAAAAGTGATAGTACAAATCACATTATTTCATGAGTACCTTTTGATTCATAATACCCATGAAATATTGGAAAAATTATAACATTTAATTTAATTAAATAAATTAAATTTCTGAAAAAACTATCCATATTCATAAATATACACCACATAGAGGAAATAAGTAGTTATTATGGAATGTATCTCAAAAATATTAAAAGTGATATATAATTCCCAATGCTTACGTCTTGACTCTCATTGTACTTTTTCAAAAATAATTTATAATGAATATTATATTTATAAAACTCTTAATGAAAAATAATAATATATACAATAACATTTATGGTTTACTAATGTCATTATATTACCTATTTATTAACAATTCTATGTTAAAGATATGTTTCAGGTAATAAAGATATTGGTTTTCCCTACATGTTTTGACTTGTTATTATTTTCATCTTACATATGTCATAGTTTTTTATTTATAGAATGATATAAATGAAATAAATGATACAAATAACATATATATTCATTATATTCCTATGTATAATAATATATTCAATATTGAAATGATAAATTAAATAAATTGTTCATGGGGATGGTAGGTTGTACGTATGCATGAATGTTATTTTCATTTTATTATCGTATTTTGAAATAATTTAAATTAATTGATATATATTTATATAAATTATATAAAAATTATAATTATTATTATATAAAACTAATATATTTATTAAAAAATCGATTTCACAGTCCATGAAATGTGTGAATGAATTACATCGCTTTGATAGAATGTAGTCCACCTATCAAAAAATGTTGTTATCGTATTCCCAAAAAAATAAAATGAATAAAGTTATGTTTTTTATATTGAATACATAAAAATAAATAAATCGTATATATCCTAAATATAATATCCATAGATTATTTCCATCAATATGGACAACCTTGAAAGGTGGTAATGCAAGATAAAACGAAATTGGTTTGGGAGGCAGTAGTATGGCATACACATAAATGATGATTTGGTATCTCGTTCGATCGATGTGCGTGAATGTGTAAGTGTGGCCCTTTACAAGTAAAAACATCAATATAATTTTAATAATAAGGATATTATACAATAATTAAATATTAATTTTTTAAGTGGTGGAGATGTAAATAAAACAAAAGTGCTTTTTGTAGAATGTTATCACTTCTTAGGGTTACTCCTTTTGGTTTGCACCAATGGTAATCTTTGGTGTGTCTTCATCCATCAAAAATGATTCTTGGATGAATATTAGGGTTTTTAGATTATTTAGTAATGTTTTTAAAGAGATAATGTTCATTAGAAGTGTGAAGATATGGGGAAAGGTAGTGGCCATTTATAAGGCAGGGAAAGGACACACTTTGTGTTTTTTTAAGTAGATGTTATGTTAAATAATGTATTTACCAGACAAGAGGGTTAGAAAAAAATCTTTATTAAAGACTAGAGGGTGTATGATCTAAATATGGACATACAATAGATTTTTGACAAGTGTAAGGTCATTTTTAAACATCATGTGTTATATTTAACCCTGGAGTAATTTTGGTTTTACCTAAATCACTATAATTATATTTAATTACTTTTAATAATATTTTTTTCAAATAATAATTGGAACACATTATAAATTATAGATAATTTTTATTCAAAATATGGAATCCATTTTTCCAATTTATATTTATATAATTGATATAATTTTATTTGATTCTAATACTGTAGACGTGATGAGATATGAAGTGTTTAATATAAAAATTGTCAAATGACTAGAATGTTTTTATCTGTATTTTTTGTGTGATATTTAATAAAATTTAATTAATAGGATTAATATATGTATAAATTATTTATATATTATTTAAAAAAATTAAAATAAATCTAATTTCATGATATAAATATATAAAATTAAAAATAATATTTCAATTACAATTCAATATTTTCATTATTCATAAAAAACTGGAATTTTTTTAAAAATATGACAAATTAACCATTATATATTTTTGAAGATCATATTTTGAAAATAATAATTTTTTAAAATATTATTTATATGTTTTTAAAAAAAAATTATTCAAAAAAGGTGCACCATTTATAGTCTGTATAATTAAATTTTAGAAAAATAAAAAATAATTATGTGTAAATATGATGTTTTTCACTATCTCTTTTCTAAAAAAAGAAAAATAATTTTATTGTTGTTATTTAAAATAAATTATATATATCCTCAAAATAATTTATAAAAATACTATTAATTAATTTATTTAGGTAAAACATATTTGATTGCATAAATATTGTTTTTATACAAAAGATTTTGTATGTTTTTAAAAGGGTTTTAAATTCATTTATAGTTAATTGGTCTAAAAATAATTCATCTTATGTAAAATTTTAAAACAACTTTTTGTAACATAATTAATAATTATAATAATTTATATTTCTAAATATAAGTGAAATATATTATATTATATTATTTATAACATTATGTTTATATTGTAGTTAGCAAAATAAGATCCTTCATGTAACACAAGCTATTGAAAAAACATGGAATTATATATAACAAAGGCCATAAATAGTATTGTTTTTACCTAAATATAATCTATGTGTTTCAATTATCACACTATTAAGATGGTTTTGTGTATAAATCAGGAATAATTTGGTGTAGCATGAAATTAAGGTCATTAATGAAATATTATTTTTCAAAAAATAATAATTCATAAAACCACGGTGTGTTACATGTGGTATATGAAATCTTAATAGATCATAGGATGTGACTTATATTCCGTATGAAATGAATTTTTATGATTTAGTTTGAGATATACTCTACTTTAACATTGTTTTTAAATTATTATAATTCCTCTAGTGTATTTGGATGATTGGTATTGTTTCTTTGATATGGTGAGATGTTCCTCATTACTTGGTAAGAGAGATTCATTTTATATGTGATAAAATTATTATGTATTGAACGTTTATATATGTAAATTGTGGGTTTAAACTATTATTGATAGGTGTATGGGTGGATTATTTATATATTTGGATTGTAGCTCAAGTAATATGGGATCACATATTGGGTCATGTTCAATCCATGATTTTCCTATTGTTAGAATAAAGTCTTAATATGTACTTTTTGATAGATATATTGGTTTTATATGAATGTGTAAGGTGATTATTCATATAGAAAACTATATTTGGGAATAAAGAAATACAATATATGTTTTTATGATGTCTATTAATAAAAATCCATGTGAAAAAATATTGGTTTGAGGAGTAAGGAATGCTAAATGTTTAGAAAAACATGTTTAGAAATACTGATGAGTTCTAGAAGCATGGGTTTGAAGAACCATGGTATATTGGATGGTTTTTATTCTAGGGATAACTGTATGAGTAATTTTTATATTACATTTATGTTAAAATAGTAATATTGATGAAAAATGAAGGTACATAGTTTCTACTAGAAGCTCAATTACTATTTAGAAATTTATTTATGGGGATGTTCTAAATAAAATTAACCTATAAATGATCTTGTGTTGCATATTTTAAAATATTGATAGTGGGATAGGGATGATATCTAAGATATTTTAATGTTTGTTTATCCATAACAATCCAGTTTTTTCAATTGAGGATTTGCATAATTACATTTGTGAAGTGTAACTAGTCAAAATAGACAAAGGGAATACCCTAGATGGGGGGTATTTCAGACATTGTAAGGGATTTCTGGGATATTCAAATGTTTAATTATGGTTTTCACTAGGTGTTATTAAGGAATATAAATATAACAACGGTGGTATTCATTGAAAATTTAATAATTTGTTTTTGGATGATGATTGACACCACAATATGGGTTGAAATATATTTTTAATTAGTTATTACACTCGATTTGAAACACATGTTCTATTTTTAAGAATGATTCAATGTTATTTTTATTAAAACTATTATAATTTTTTATTTTATAATTTTTATAGGAATTGATACTCTATTGGAAGTATTTTATTAGGATATTCTAGGTACTAGGATATATATATATTTGGTATATACTACTGGGTACATGGAAGACTATTACATGTCACCCAATGGAGGACTGAAGAAGAAAGATAACTCTTTGTGGTCTATCAGGTTTATATTTACCATGGAGTTTGTACCAGGTGGATATTAAGTACCGGGAGGGTATTTAGAGGGTACCTAGTGGGTTTGTTTTTTATTTTAAAAAATAATAATTATATTACATGTTAAAATTTATTAATAATAAACTCGCCACATCCTCATCCATACATAAAAGAACCCCTTCCTCCATTCCTCCAATTACACGATTCTATGTGGTGAAAAACAATCATTTGTGGAATGATTTAATTGTCCTTCATGATGTGGAGTGATGATGGGAAAATGTACTCTTTATATTCCATCTAATATTTTTTCCCAATTTCTATGTCAATCATTGTTTATTTTGTAAATAATATATTTTGAAGTATTTCTAAATTTAGACTAATTATGTAATATTTAAAATGAGTTATCAAATTCTAAGGAAACTTCTTGGCATTTATTGGTGGTCCCTTTATTTCACATTGGATTCTAGTATTTTTTATATTTATAATGGAATTTGGGATGAACAACTATTTGAAAATTCCTTAATAATAAATTTTGGTTAAACTATTCATTGTTTATAAATGAATATATATTCCTTCTGAAGGGTATTTTTTTTGATTGGTATTAAAAACCTATAAAATAATGTCAAATATCATTTTTTTACATTATAACCAAGAATTTCGATCAAATATATTTTTCATATTATTAAAACATCAACTTATATGCATCATGTGGTGTCTTATGTTTTACCTAGGTAAAGAATGATATGAGTATTTAATAATAAAGGGGGTATCTATCAACAACATAGTAAATTTTTTGGATTTAACATATTTCTAGTCAGAAGTTTAATTATTAATTACTTTTGAATTCTATGTGATTAAAATAAGTAAAAGAATTCATTTTTGTAAAATCCTATTGGTACAACTACCAAAAAACCTATTTTTATGGTATCTAATGAACACTATATAATGGGTTGGTGGTAAATCATCCACATTTAATTAAATTAGAAGAGACTTTTAAACATTTTTTAGGTGATATATCGTTCACAATGTGTTTGATGTAACTATTTTTTATTTTCCACCAACTACTGGATAGAAGTGGAACATCATCTACCCACAATATGTTTGTGGTATATATTTTATATAGATATTTTTGATAATGTTAAATTATTTACCTATATAGATTGATAATGGTGTTGTATTTACTACCAATTGAGATTGGTTAGAAATTCCCCATCCACCACATAGTACTATGTTATTCGTATATCACCCACCCATGATTTGATAAAATGGTGTATCCTACACCATAGTATGGTTATTAGTAGTATATCACTCATCTAGAGTTGTTGATATATAACTCAACATAAATTCTATTGTTCCAAATGAATATTGGTTTACCGATCAACAAATAACCCATTTGGGTTTGGATGCTGATGCGTTGTTCAGCTATTATTTCTCATGGTGATATATCAGTCACCATAATTATTATATTTAGAGTGATACAACATTTATCTTTGAGGTGAGTCCAAACCATCTGTATATTATCCCATTATAACCCATGTATAAGTATATTTGATTGGATAATTTCTAAATTCTATGAATTTCATGCTGTTTTGAGTTACTAATTTCTTGTAATTTATTTATACTATATTATGAACACAACATTTATTATTATTATAATAAATATCATAATTGGTGGGGGTATTCTAATTACATCCTTAATGAGGTACATGGTACCTAAACAGACTTCATAGTTCATGAAACATGTAATAGAAATGGCCCTTTGATTGAAGATATTGTTGATATTCTTTATATATGATGGGATAAAGGACTGGCAGAGGGCATAATAATTATTTATAGAATCTATATATAATTTCGTAAATTTTTGGGCTATTTGGATATGATATCTCCATGGAATATACTATTTATTCATGTACGATTTTTCAAACAATAATTTTAGATTATATTGTTATTTTAGAGCTCTTTATATTTACATTTTCATGGAATGTAGTGGCAATAAAAAAAATATCATGATAATATTATGCAGTGGTTACTATTTCCTTAAAAATTTCAACTGTAAAATATTTTATCCTATAACTATGAGGGTATAGTTTCTCTTAGTTATTCATTGAACATAAAATATAGTTGATAAACACTAGAATAGGGGAGGTTCACCAAACATGTGTAGAACAATGTTTTATAATAGTTGTGTTTAAAAAAATTGGTGAAACTATTACATTGTATCCAAGTCTTGTTCTTTTATAATACTATTTTATATCTGTTTGAAAACATAATTGATGTTGTCAGTAAATGGTATGTACGTTGTTTATGAAGGTAGCTAATTGATAAATAACCATACTTAATTACCTTGGATAATCTTAAGGTGTCATATACTATATAAGTAAAAACCATGATTTAGTAATAATGTTTGTTATATTCATGTTTTGTTTACTTCTATTTTTATATGTGTGGATAAAACATTGATTTCAATTTTTATATAATAGTGTGAAATAGATGTAACTCGGTTAATAATGAAAACAATGAATTTTTTTTCGCAAAAACTGTTTAAATGGAATTATCACTAGAATGATGGATGAGCTTATTATTCATAAATATCATTCACGGAACATTATAAAAAATACATAAATTAATGAACTTTTAGACTAACCAAGAAATATATATAAAAAGTTCACTATGAGTTTGGGTAATTTCGATCATGGAGGTATGTTGATTAAGTATCCTCCAGGTTAATAATTTGGAAATAATAACCCTTGTTAATATCATAAATGGCCAATATAATAATTTGAATTTGAAAAATAATCACATAAATCAAGTATCTATAAATGAATAATGAAGAGGTATGTTGATGCAATGCTAGAATATTGGCCTCCCAAAGAAATCATTGATGGTAATATTCTTCTAGTGTGGAATGAATGGTTATTATGAAAATTTATTTTCCAAGTGGAAAGTACATAAATAGAATCATAAATGTGGTATGATTAATGGTTATATTGATTATACAGATTAGACTACTAGTAAAATGTGAAAATAATGAGTTATTAGGTAATAGTTTGGGTATCATTGTTAATGGGTTAAAGATGGATTGAAATAACCAATGTGGTTAAGTAATTAAATTCAAGAACTATGTCGTTTGAATATTTTATCAGTGATATTGGTTTTAAGAATTTTGAAATATTAGTGTATTATTTTGTACCAATATTTTGTTAATGATATGAGATTATATGTTTAATTTTACTAGGAAATTTTATTTAGTAGAAATTTAAACATTTCAATAAACACATTATTCAGGGAAAGAAATACCTTAATATGTTATTGTAGTTGAGATAATGATGAAGACCTGATTAATTTGGACAATGTTCTGATTATCGTGGAACTGATTAATAGGTTCTATAAAAGTGTTGTATTCTATCATTTATGTAGATTAGAACACTTTTGGATTTAAGGAATAATTTTAGTAACATTTGTCTTACATAAGTAATAAGGTTGAAATCCAATTTCCTATAATATTTTATGGTGATTCGAGTTATTACAATATTTTAGGAGTAGACATGATTATGTTATTCACATGTTTGGAATTTTAAAATTTCTAGATTGTTGGTGTTCATTAAAGGGAAACAATATGATAATTTTTTAAATTATGTGACTATATTTTTAAAGAGTTTAATAATAATATGATGTAATGTATATTCATATATGAAATAGTTTATGATAAATTTTTGATATGTTCTTAGATATTGATATATTACCACACTATATGATGAAACATATTCTATGAGATGAAATACAAATAGTTCAAGGCACAACTATATGATGAGAATGTTCTTATAGAAACATGCCATGTAAGTATATTTTATTATATTCATAGAGATTGAAATTATTTTTCATCTAAAAAAATGATATTGACACCAAAAAAGATGCCATAGTACCCTTTTTTATAATTAATCAAAACTCCCCTTAGATCAGCATGGATTTAGGGATTTTGAATATTATCTTGATCTTAACCATGTTCTCTAGAAGTCTCCATCTGAACTCGATTGTTATATTTTTCCTCTGTGTCCATATTTTCATTTCCCATATATGTTCTTCAAATAGGGAACATGTATACATGAACATTATAATCTAGATTATCTCATTTTAAGAAGATTTTGTATTTACCAAATTCATGATGTGTGGTTTTCAATAATAGAACATTCAAATCTCAATTCCATAATTTCTAAGATCATGATTAAATTGAGGGAACACAATTTAATAATGGTGGGGAGAATGTTACACCCAAGGATATAAAAATATTTTAATGTTATATTAAATAGTATTGTTTATATATTTACATGAAACACCATGATATGCTTATGCTACACACTACATTGAGTTTAGATGAATTACAAACAACACTA
The DNA here is from genome assembly GCA_963277665.1 of Viscum album. Classification (NCBI taxonomy): domain Eukaryota; kingdom Viridiplantae; phylum Streptophyta; class Magnoliopsida; order Santalales; family Viscaceae; genus Viscum; species Viscum album. The sequence goes on along the minus strand of OY728164.1, from coordinate 1,400,892,527 downwards.
GGTTTTACCGAGTTTTAATGGTTAAAATTTTTATTAACAAATGTTTACAATTTAAGAAAATAATTTCATCTAAATGAAATTAATTTTTGGATTCATAATATTAAAATTATCTTATGGTAAAAGTTTGTTATTATTTTGATAATTTTTTTATGAATAGTGAAATATACAACATTTTACTTAAAAAACTGCCTTTTCATTTAAATAATTATTAATATTTAACTATATTTAATAGTTATTTTGAAATAAAAATGAGAATATTTTAAATATACTTACCTAATATAGTTCATCGGAATCATTTTTATATTAATAATTGAAATTAAAACAAGATGAACTATTAAATTCTTTAACATTAAAAACTAGCTTTCTCAGTACGTCTACGAGATTAGCATAAATCTTAATCTTCCCACATCAGTTATTTGAATATTGAAAAATAGACCTAAAAATTTTTAATTAGTACAATATTTGTTTTATAATACAATATAAATATTTTTTGGTGTAAAAAATTTGTGAAATTGATACAAATTATTTACAGTGATTAAGGAATAATTAACTGTAATAATGGAATAAGAAATAATATTAAGGTCCAAAATGACCTGGAAACATGTCCAAAATCCATTGTCGACCAATAATTGGACCACATCCAAACAAGGTTTATATTTTATGGATTACTGGGATATTATTAAATGGATATACCCAATACAAAATGATAATTATGAAAATAGATAAAAACAGAACATTCTTTGCCATTAAAATTTATAAAACATTTAGGTATGTAACAAATATCATATTTTTGATTACACTGGAAAGATAAATAGGATATTTTTATATTAAAACATTATCAATAGTTGTTAGGCTTGGTTTAGTTACATAATATAATTAGGAAACACCATCGTAGTGTTTATTTAGTTAATAATGAACTAAAATAAGAAATACTGTAAATATTAAAAGTAAATTAAATTTAGTGAAATGTTGATTTTTTTTTTATTTTTTTATAATATTATATCATTTTAAAAATATTTAAATCTAATATTTTTAAATTAAAATAATATATTTTTATATTAAAATTAAATTTAAAAATGTAGTGTCAGAATTGATATTATTTTTATTTTACAATAAATGATATTTTATTAAATGGTTTAAAATTAATAAAAAAAACTATATTATACAAAATGAATTTATAGTGTTAATAAATAGTAAATATGGTATATTATTATACAAATATATCTTTTAAAACTGAAAAATTCAAACATATATTGTGAAATCATTGTTAACATGATATAAATGTAAGTAGTGTTTTAGAGCTTCACACGCACTATTTTTAATATTAATTTCGAAAAAACATTGTATTTTTTATTTTATAAATTATTTTTAATATAAATATTACTGTTTCTAAATTTTTAATAAAAAATATCATTTAATTATAATTTTAATTGTTAAATTATATAACATGGAAAACTAGATGCTTAAATAAAAAAATGATAAAATTGGGGAATCATAGAAGTTATAGAACAAAATAATTAAAATGCAAATTTTATTGTGTACTTTATGTTTTGATAAACCATTATTATACTTTAATTATATATTTATTTCATATTTTATTAACATTAGGTATGGTATTCCTCCCATTAATGAGCCTCGATTTATATTTATAATATTCCAACTCCGCCTCCAATATAAAAAAGGAATCACATCCTCCCACATCTATAGAACTATGAAACCAATTTTTCAGAACCAATATCTTCCCAAATAGATCCTGAAAAACAATCACCTAATCTTATAATCCTCTAATTGGTAATAGATCCATCCAAGGACTCCATTTCGTATAAACAAAAATAAGTTACCCCATTAAGAGGTAATTTCTTACCTTAAGCTATTAAATATTATTTATATTCTCAACCCCATAAACTCTTCATACTATTTGATTGTATATGAAAAATTATCCTAAATATAATAGGATGTTTTATGATAATTTTTCTACCCAGGAATACTCACACATCCATCTATTTGGTAAAAAAAATATTGTATGTGTGTATGGAGAACAACTTCATCATAAAATGAAGATTGTTCATTTTTCCTATACCACCTATCATGGTGACATTATGTTAGGAAATATATTTATATATGTTATATACAATATTTATTTTTTCATTATTCTTCTTTTATTGCTTTATAATGCATAACCTTATAATTTCTATTTTTTCTAAATATGATAACATCATTTTTTAAAGTGTGTACAACTGCCTCCTTAAAGAAATGTGACTCGTTTAATATATATATGGAAGGAATTAAAGATATTATTAACAATAATATGTGATATATATGACATATATATGATACAAGAATTATAATATAAATATTTATCATTTAATCTTCATTAATTTGGATTCAACAATGAAATGGAAGGAGAGTTCATGAGCACGTACGACCTACCATATCAATAAACAGTACATTTCATTTATTATCTACAAATATTATAGAAAATTATAAATACATATGTACTAAATATATGAGATCATTAAGTCGTTATTTACATTCTATAGATTATGGAACCTTGTTCTAATTCATGGGAATAAAAAGTAACAATTCAAAATATGTGTGAGAAAATTGGGAAACTAACCGGTGGAATATTTTATATAATGAAAGATTGTTAAAAAAGTAGATAAAATATTTTAAGAAGTTGATATATGATATTTTAAACATTCATATACTTTTTGATGCTAGGGAGGAGTAGTTCCAAGTGGTATTCTCTGGGGTATTTCTCTAAGACCTACAGGTCATGTAATCGTCTCAAAGCCGTCAGGTCTTGTATGGGATCCACCTCACTACTTGAAAAGTATATTATCAAAAATAGGAAATAAATTTATGTCTTTGGGCCATTCCAACCGTAAAATTTTTTTATAAGATATTAACATATTTAAACTACTATAGAAGATAATAAATACCATACAACAGTAGAAAGGTTACGTGAATGGAATTTCATCTCAATTTTCATTCAATTGAGACTTATTTGTTATTATGAGTCAATTCACTTTTATTTGGTGTATATAATGCCTTTTTAATGTTATACAATGAGACTATTTATTTTCATGAAATTATATTTTTTATTTAATTTCATACCCATTTATATATTATGATCGAAATATATAAACATTGTATGTTCCACTTTGGAATGTTTAATTATTATTCTTCTAAAAAATGTGAATAATTATTATCTTTGAAATATAACTTACTATTATGATTGATAATTTTATCATTAAAAATTCACATTATTTTGTTAAATTATTATTAGATTTACTTGAATATCCATATTATATTAGAATTGATATAAGTATTTCCAAAACTATATATCATATTATATTTGTTATTCACATTGATTGTTATTTGATTAACTGATGAATTATTGATACAACCATATTCAAAATTCAATATAGTTATTTTATAATGTATATTATTTATTTTATTTTTGATATTAATAATTTTTTCAACTAGTAATGATGGTTTGTGGTCATAAATTATATACCCTCTTGAAATATTAGTAGGTTATCATGAGATGATTAAGTTGGTAAAACTAAAAGGGATTCAATCCAAAGTTTGAACCATCTTGTGATGGGTCTTAAATGTAATGGTTTTCATGGGACATAGAAATGATTTCCATTAAGAAAATATTTCCATCATTTATTTTCAATTATTATTCATCCCAATGATTTTGCATCATCTTATCTATGGATATATTTAATTTCAATTTCAATTATTAAATGGATTGTGTATAATCTTATTACCATGCCACATTGATTTTTCTTTATATAGTTACATGAATTACATGTGTTACTAGTTATTTAGATTTCCATGTTTATTTATTCTCACTTATTCATTATTTATTCTGTATTAAATTTTCTTATTGAAAATTTTACCTCAGCCTTTTTATTCTTCATTTCCCTAGGGTATGAGAAAGAAATATTTTAATAATCATTTATGGATTCAATATATTTCATTTTATTTTGTGTCATGTGTGATTTTTTTATTTCCTAGTGTATTATTGGTATCATGTTTCTAATCTATATTCCCAAGACTATAAAACTGATTTGTCTTTTTTGATTTGATTCCCTGTAATCTTGCCAAAGTAATAAAATAATTCACTAGCTTCAGGCTACTGGTTTCAAGAATTATAATATATATTTGTATATCCAAAAATGTAATTTAATTTTTTTATATAAGGAAGAATGATACTTGAGATGAGTTTGCATAATATTTTATTCTTATGGACTGAGGTACCATGAAATATAAATGAATGTTTAACACATCAAATGTGAATTGCTTAAAAAAATTTACATTCCATTTGAAAGAGGCAATAAAATAAAATATAGTGTTATATTTATAGTTTATGTATTGAAGTCCTATAAAAAAATTCATTATATTATCCCAATTAAGTACCACAATCATTTATAAGTAGTTTTGTTCAAATGAATATTTATTGATATTACTGGTGGTATTAAAATACATTCAATGTAATTTATATATATGAACTTATCCCATGTGACCGATGTTGGTGAGAATGAGGTACACGAACTATATATATTCATATAAAAACTGAAAATGGTATTTCATGTGGAATATTGCAATTATGAATGTTGGACTGTAGTTATTATAGTAATGAAATTATATTTTATGATATGGTTGATGGATGGGAAGATTTCAACTATGAAATTAGATAACATCTGAAAAAATGAGTGGACTCCTTTTCCCATCATGATGTTAGAAATATTACTATTAAAAAGCTGGATGAAGTATGAGAAGTAATAATAGAGTAGCGTAATAAGGTAATTGAATGAAAAAATATTATTCAAATGTAGTCATCAATTCTTATAAAAAATACCTATATTTTTCATTTATATTACTTTGGTTATGATATCTTATATTTATTGATTCATTTCATGAGTTATTTAATTTTTTAATATGTATAAGATATATATGATTATATGTGTATTCAATAGTTAACATACCTATATATTTAATGTATTTTAGTATTCTTCTTCTATTATAAATTCTAATTTTATTCCTACATGAATATACAAAAATAGTTGATTTTATTTTGTTCATAATAGTTTTGATGATAGTAATTTACAATAACTGTTACCTGAATGATCATAGTTCACTCCCAAATGATGTTACAATTACCATACATATATCATCAATTTCTCTAGATGATTGCTTTAGCCTTACCCCTTATATCATATGGGAATCCATCCATGTAATTCAAATCCATGTCTACCCAAAATTCATCCTCAACCTATCAACTTATCAAATAATATATCCCCATTTAGTACGTTCATCATAAATCTACCACATTAGGAGGGGATAATAGTCACACATATTTAATTTTTGAGGATTATATATGTTGATGGTTTGAGTTAAAAATATTCTGAGAGTAATATTATTTCACCTTTTCATACTAATAACTTATTTTTCATAAGATGGAAACAATTTTACTACTTTGTAAAATATTAGAAGTTCATTTTTTGGGAATTTAAATTGATAAAACATTTTTCCTCTTTCATTATTATGGTGTACCAATATATGATGTTGTGAGAATATTTTTCTAGATTCTAGGAATGTTGGTTGTTGATTCGGTGATCCTCTCAAATATATATTTTGATTATAGGATTATGACTTAATATTGGATGAATTTAGTATTGGATTACCATATAATGTCAAATTTAATACATTATTCTTTAATTTAATGTCATTATTCAGTTATATTCTAAAATATTAAAACTGAATCTTTCTGTACATATGTTATTCAACATTACCTTCACAAATAATATTAAAGAAAAGTACAAATCAGAAAAATTGAGTCTGAAAAAAATGAATTCAAATGGAGATTCTATAATGAGTTCAATGATACATCGTTGATCACTCATCAACAGTTCGATAGGCTACCTAAGGGTGTGTATAGTGAAAACCAGAAAGTGTTTATTAATAACAATATCTATGTGAAGCAAATGGTGTTGATGAAAATATTAATATATTAATCTCATTTTATATATATAAATTGATATAAAATGAATATTACATTTAATAAAATACTATAAAAGTAAATATTATTTATTTAAGGATATTTTAAGAATTAATTTATTAATTAAAGTGAACCAAATCATCTCCCCCACTTCCAATTCACATTGTTTTTCATGAAACAAATCCATAATAGAAATATTTTGAATATTTCAAAGGATTATAAGAAACTATTTTGTGTTTCAAATATTATTTTGTTAATATACATCTATTTAATGTAGGGAAATAATTTGGGGAACCAAATCTCATATATGAATCACTTGTTAGATGTTTAGGAGAAATATTATGGGAGTTATATGAATGATCCTACCAATTATCACATGTATGAATTTTTTTAATTGTAATTGATGAAAAAATAATAATCTATAGTGTAATTATAACATCCCAAACCTGGATGCCACTCCATAGTTCCAAAATTTTAGTTCAGTACATGGACTCAAGAACAACTCCCCAAATTCTAGAGGCTGCTGACAAGAAGTGAGGGCCTAAGTGAGTCAGTGGGTAGAATATGTCATCATTACTAAAGTATATCACAATGGATATTGAACACATTCAATAGAGGAAGCATGTATAAAATCATACGGCTGAAAAGTAAGGAAGGAAAATAAAACATATATAATCTAGAAATATAAAATATCAAATTATAAAGATGATACATGTATCTAGAATATATATAATGAAAAGGTACATGGAAATACAATGCAATAAATGTTTGTAAAAAGATAAATGACCAAAAAGTTATCCCCATAGCATTGCAAGCCTCATCTTGGTACCATGCAATCTTTCTCAAAATGAACTATCAATAGCCTATAGTAGGGTTTTTTCCTCAAACATCACCTGGAACCATATAATTTGTTTGAGTCCCTAAGGAGGCATAAATAGGGGGTGAGATAAACATCCTAGTAGATAACGACCCCAAGATATATGTAGTTATAACAAAAATATGTAACATGTTAACATGTGTAAGTAAAGATTTAATGTATGTGTGAATTTCTATAAATTATATCTACTGAACTAATTAATACTAAACATCCACTCAAGGATCCCTATAACAAGTGTTAAAAACTAACAATATGACTATATGCAAGGTAAACAAGAAACACATACCCATTGTACCACCATCATTATTTAAAAACCCATAGCCATGCTGTATAAAAATCCATAGCAGAAACCCAAAACCAACCAATATAATGATGTGTAGGCTCTAAATGGTGAATTTAATGTTTCAAGTACTAAATCAACCTCATCGAGTCCCTTGTGAATCCCATTGGAAACTCAGTGTAGGCAATGATTGTATTCCTAGGATCATATGTACTGACATGTCATACACGAGTCTAAGAATTATAGATCCAAGCGGAAGCATAGCCCAAGGCATCCCCTGGAATCAAGACTCTAGGAGCATACTCTTTCCAAGGCATCCCCGCCCATGTTTTAGGTCCACGGAGAGCCATCCATTAAACATATTTAAACTATCAAGCATTCCTCAATTTAATAAATCTAAACCTTATGAGTCTACCCACTCATATCATCAATTCCATTAACTCATGTCCCATGGGTATACCCATACATTCATCATCATTATCCATTTAACACATCACATGGATATACCCACACATTGATAATCTATTCACAATTATCATATGGGTATACCCACCAGATCAATTTAGTCCATGTCTTCTGATTTCCATACTTAATCAATTCAACAATTAACCAATTCAAGTTAAATATATAATTTTCATCAGGATAAGATAATAAACCATCTCCTAACCAACACACTAAATTCATTCCATTCTTAATTGGAATCTAATAACATGGACATCCCAAAACACAAAACTTGGGTGATTTAACATTTCATAATTTCGGTATTTATATAAGGGAAATCCCATTTGTAACCATGTTCCAGGAAATGGGTACCAACATATCACAAATGATCCTATGGTAATCCCAAAATATGTTTGATAACATATATTTAATGTAACATATTAATGAACTACGGTCACATTGGAATGCCTGACGAGTGGCGTAATTAATGATAACTTTAAAAACAACTAAAATCCGAAAAAAAAGTATAGAACACTTCCCAATACATTGTAGTGGAGTGCTCAGATTGTATCATTGTCTAATTAATTAGGGTTTAGGATAAATCTGAATGAATGAAAAATTAGTGGATATGAGCCTAAAATCAAATACGAAAAATAATACCTATCATAATCAGTAAAGGATGAAAAGGAATCAAGGCCTTACCATTGTGGATCCATTTAGACATACCATGCTTATATTAGAGGTCAAATGAAGAACCCAGATCAAATCCTAGATTAGGCTTCTGAAAGGCTCCCAACAATTTCCCCATGCCATGCAACGTGATAAATAACATATTTTTATGATAAAAACACATCAACGGTACAAATTGAAATTTTCCCTATAAAAACATGATCACATGGTTTTTGAGCACAATTTTTAACCCATTTGGAAACCATTCAAGGATTCATGTATGTCTAGGAATTTCTCACGGTTACCCCCAATTGGTTTTAACTGACTATGTGGTAGAAATGCAGAAGCTTCCATTATGTTTGCTAGATTTAAAAAGCTAGCCGCACAGTTTGCATTTACTGTATAAAAACTTCTTTCCCCCAAAATTCAGTTTCTGACCTCCAGACCAACCCTAGATGGCATATAGACCTCCATGTCTATAATGACCATTAATAAGTGGCCATATTAAAGAAATTAAACTAATATCTAATGAAAAAACATGATTTATACCTCAAATAAGAACAATGTTCTTAATAACTTCCCACCTTAAAGAAATTATTCCCCAAATTTCCCAGCAATGGGTGGTGAAACCATATATGAGAAAAAATCCATCCAATGTGATCAAACATCAGCCACTCTCTCCCAAGTTTAAGACTACACAGAGTCACTCATCCACAGTATCCATACTAGAGGAAAAAACTAGCATTGTAGAACCTTCGTGCTACAATCCATAATTCATACCGGATGCATCTTAAATGAAGAATATACCTACAACTCATAATACATAAGCTAAAAAGTGTGAAATGGGAAATGAATTGTAATTTCATAGCTCAAAACATGGAATAAGTTATGAATTACTTAGTACCTCTAGAGTAACTACAACCGATAGGTTAGTGGACCGACCACATCAAGAATCTCTAATAGTCTAACATATCATAGTGAAAGCTCATTCTATTTCATAATTAACTTATGTCCCACCCTCGATGAAACACATAAGAAAACCTAATCCCCAACATCGAAATCTAGAGGGCTTCTGTAGTGATCGTTGTATGATTTCTGTTAAGACTGTGCAAAAACCATATGCTTTGAATCAACTGCACCTATTCTCTGGCCTCTTCGAGAGGGCAAGGACCCCCCCCCCCCATAACTACCTCTCCCACCTCTTTCCTACACAAGGTTGATCGACTTGGAATACCATTCAATGACACATAAGGCACCCTATGAATAGTTTGTTAAATGACTCTATTATATAAAAACTCAACAATGGGGTATGTGCCTCTCCAAATAATCCTTGAAATCCAAGACACATGCCTGTAACATGACCTCAAGCCCCTGAATCATGTGCTTAAACTATCCATCTGTTCGTGGGTGGAAAATATTTCCTTAAATCGCCAATGTACCCAAATCCATCTATATCCCATTCTATAAATGAGAAGTAAACCATACATCCCTATAAAAAATTATAGAATGTGGAAACTCGTGTAGTCGTAAAATCTCATAAATGTACTACCTCCAATGAAGATCAACACTAATGTTTTACTTGATCAGTAGTAAATGTCAATCCTTCATGAGCTGGTCAAAAATAATATGAACATCATCATTATATCATGGTGACCTCAGTAAAACCATCATGAAATCCTTCCTTACATATTCGTATTTCTACTCAAGAATTGGAAGTTTCTATAAAAATTTAGTTGGTCACTGGTGTTCCACCTTAACCTTCTAATAGGTGGAACATCTCACAAAAAATCACCTATATCTCATTTCATTCCCGGTCACCAAAATTGATGATGTAAATCCTAATACATCTTGGTGACACCAGGATTCAATACCCATGTAGAGGCATCAAACCCCAACATTATCTCCTCACTCATACTCGAAGAAACCCAGAAACGACCATGTGCCCACATGATCTCATCCACGCCTACAGTCTAACCAAGAAGAGGGTCCTCACTTACTACCCTCTCTTATAGAACGAGGACATCAGAATCCATTTTCCACAGCATACTCTCACTATCCAGTATTGTATAGGTAATATCTAAGAATGATATAAAATTATTCCCTAGATTTTCATTCACATATAAGTGCATCTCAGAGAACAACACCATAATCGACCACTCGATAACGGCATATTTCATAGAACATATATCAGTCCTCATACATAGTGAATCAACAAATACATTTCTTTTACTAGGAATATAGGCCTAATCAAATTCATAATACTGAATTTAGTATAACCACCTTTGATTCTATAGATTTATATCACGCTTCATTAATATGTACTTGAGTTTTTTGGCCCATAATCACCATAAAATTATCCCACAATAAGTAAATTTTCTAATAGTATAATGAATGGAAAAACACAAAAAACATGATATTGTGCATCAGGTAATTCTTCTCAGGTGGCCTCGACTGCGAAGATTCATATACAATGACCCATTCCATGTGTATAAGAAATGATCCTAGACTAATATGTAATGCCTCATAATACAAAGTGTAACTACTCCATGTCTCTAGAAAAATGAATATTGGAACAGAAATAAGTCTCCCTTTTAGCTCCTCAATTGTTGATTCATAATAACATATATGTACATAATTCAGAACATTCTCAGTCAATCCCTTAAACAGATCCACTAAGCCTGATAATTCCTATACGAAATGTCAGTATTATCCATCCAGTATTATGATATGTTGAGCCTCAATGATGTCCTCAGGCTGCTCCTGGGAAACCACAACTGTCACCATCTCTAGTTCCAATCATACACATGTCTCTAAGTTGATGTGACATAGGAAGCGAATCTGATTCATCCAGAATTGGCACACTCGGGTCTTATCATATACCTATTGCTCCCTATGTATATTCAAAATGATATCAATATTTTATCCATGGTTATGTCAATAAATATATTACTACAAGATATAATCCCTGAAAACCACAAAAAAGTTTCAATATAAGGATGGAACACGTGGTTCATCAGTTCAATAAGTATTTCTAGAATGTTTATGAGACCGAACGACATTACCGAATATTCAGAGACACCATACCTTCTCCTGAAGGTTGTGTGGGGTATGTCTGATGATATAACACACAGCTAATGATAACCCAATCTCCAATCAATATTTGAAAAATATTGAGCTCCTATTATATGATGGAAGAGTTCATCTATCCATAGAAGGTGATACAAGTTCTTAACTAGTTTAGATTCTAACAATTCATGTATCGATTATGGGTATTATCATTATTTTTCACAAAAAGGACCTGAAAACCCCTTGGATATGTAATGGTTCAACTAAACACATTCACCTCCAAATCCTATAGTTTTTTATTATTCTCGAGCAACGCCATCATAGCCATCCTATAAAATGGAATGTACACTAGAAAAGATAATTAGACAAGCATGATAGAGATCTTATCCACTAAATTATGAGGTAATCTATAACATTCATTGGGAAAAAATTTCTTGATGTGTTAAAAAACTAGAATAAATTTTATTTGACTCACTCTGGATTATCTAAAAACAAATTAATGATCTAGGATACCATTCCACTAAAACCATGATGTTATAAACAATCTAGATCACCAAGACAACCCATTCACCCTTGTGAGTATACACCTAGCCATATAGTCATGTAAAATTCACCCTTGGGTGATAGTAGACTACATAAACTCAATAAGCTACTAGCCAGTCCAATCGAGAAGGACGTCAAACCCTATAATCTTGAGGACATAATGATCCCATATTAAGTGACACCCAAAAACCTTAAAGAGGCCCTCCCAATATTGGCACACATATCTCATTAATATTCCAAAATATGTGTCTATTGACATAAACACCTTTAAAAATAAAACAATGAGACCAAGGATTTTCAATATAGGTTCATATATAAAACGTTGTGACACACCTATATCATGGAGTGTAGATGAAATAGTAGAGGATACTATGATAGTACCTCTCACGGTATATGGTCTGACACCCAACACCTTGGGGTTAGGCTATACATGATTGAACTGGCCTACACCACAACCCTATGACATGGCCTTGCTACCTGAATTAGGTCCACTATGATGTATCAATGTAATTGGGGTCCATCTTTCTCCCCCATGACAACCACTACCTAGCCCTGACTGTCCAACAATGCTCCAACTATATTCCAGACATGGAGTAGATAAACCATCTCCTGAAATGGGTGTCACAGATGACCCCAACCACACAAGTCTAGAGGGATGGTCTTGAGAAACCACTGTGCATGCCCTATCCTTCCGCAAGCTCTAAACTATACTGGGTTACGATCACACATATTATTCTTGTGTCCTTAACATTCACATTGGTAACAAAATATCAACCTACGAATACTCACATCCTAACTTAAACTCATCTAAAGGGAAGCTTCCAAATGAAGCATTATACCAGAAGACATAGTCACATTGGGTTAAGGAACAACACTTCTTTATTGTATAGAACATATTCCCTTATGTTTCGCTCTATAATGAGTGCCTTATTCTCAATCTTAGTGATATATGTAAATATGGACACATTACTCGATAGTTCATAGAATGTTCAATACATTCCATAAAGTCTCTATCTCTCTCTATCACACTCCGAATATATCAATAGTAATGTACATCAATGAAAAATGATGCAACCCTAAAAAGCATGAATAATACTCCCTAATCGTCATCGCGACCTGCTCCAGATTCATGAATTTACTATCCCGCTCTTCATGAAAAGTTATAGGGTAAAATAAGTTGAAAATTGTGTTTTTAAATCCACCCAACCCATATCTAGAGGCCTACTAGATTGTTTCAGAACATCCCACCTATGATATTCCACTCCACATAACATGTATGTGGCAAACTTGACCCTCCTCTAAGGTTGTATCTATACTTGATCAGAAATTACTAATGTGTTATCAGTCCATGGATTCAAAAACTTTGGACCTCCAGCCCCTGAAAACATTGTGGAATTATACTACCGAAACATCCGTGTTAGTTCATCCATTTTCAAGGATGTTTTCGGTGAGCCCAGGAATGTATTTATATCGATAAATAACCTCTTTTTGAAGTATTCCTCAACCACAGCATCTGAAATAGCCCCTTATTCCACAGTTGGCACTAAAGGAGGGTCTAATATTAGCCCATGGCCTACCACTTCTGAAATAAGGTTGTATCCTCTCTCATGACGTACCACTACAGTTCTTCATGAACCAATGTCTCTAAATTCAAAACACACACCTCGGAGAAATATGATATAATATTTTAAAGATGAAAATTATAGTTAAGGTCAAAACCATCCTAAAAACATGTTAGAAGCCATAGCCTTCTCCAAAGTTCAGGTCTGTAAAAAGAATAACCAAAAATCCCACTAGAAAATTTGCCTCTTTCCCACTAAAAAATAGGCATATGTCACATCTGTATTTTCCATTACATTTCCATTTAACATTTAACAATTATTGTTTCAAATTCTTCAGTCCATGGTCCACCGTGTGCCGTTCCATGAGGGCCCATAAAACCTCATGAACAAAAATTTGATTCCCATATAATCCATTCAAAACTAATTCACATTAACAATTGAATTTATAAACGTACATAATATTCCAATTCTTATGGGAACATAGAACTTATGAATTGAAGGATGTCGTCACATCACTATCCACTGCACAATTTTTATCACAAAAACATGCAAAACTGTCACAAGACCTATCACAACAACATGCGCCATGTATAGATTACTAAATTATGTGGTATAATGCATGGAATTTTGTTTATAACATGTTCTTATATGATGAATGAGATGGAATACCCTTATATCATCAGGTTTCAATTGAAATATAAGACAATCATATCACTAATACAAACATAAATCATGTGGGTCACCCATCAGCGAAAGCAAATCAATGGTAATTTCCAAAACCTAAAATACTAATTTCATTTATGGAAATTTAGATTTTCCCTATACATGGGTTTACTATTCCCATGTACAGATCCTTAACAGATTCCATATCCTTCCTATATCTAATAATTATCACCAAATAATAAATAAAACCATAAATGAAGTCCCTATATTACCACATTGTTATGTCTGAAACCTAGATTTCAATCAATAGTGAATCAAGACCAGTTGTCTACATGTTCCCAAGTGCATCTACCCAAATTTCATAGGCTACTGACATTCAGTGCGGTTCTAGGTGAGCTATTGGGGAGAATATGCCATTATTATCAGAGTATTTCACAACGAAAGTTGAACTCATTCAATATAGGAAGTGAATAAAAAAGAACACATATGAAACATAAGGAAAGACATGAATATATATAGTCATGTAATATCACATATACTATGATGAAGATGATACATGTATCAAGAAAATAACCAGAATATGTACATGAAAATAAAATACAATAAAAGTATCCAAAAAGACAAGAGACCAAAAAGGTATCCCCATAACCTCATAATACTCATCTTGGTCCCGTAGTCAGATGCTCCAAAGAAACTATCACTAGCCTATACATGGGAAAATTACCCTAACATTACCTACAAACATATATTCTATTTGGGTACCCATGGAAGGTCAAATATGGTGTGAGATAAAAATCCCAGTATGAAACCACCAAAAGATCTGTATAGTTCTAAAAAACAACATGGAACAGGCTAAAAAGATTAGGTAATGTTGTAACGTATCTATGAATGCCCACTGATTATCTCTAATATGGAAAGTAATACTAAATTGCCTCCCATGTATCCCAGCAAAATGTGTTAGCTCCTAATATGGATAATATAAAAAAGGTAAAAAAGTAACACCACCCCAACATAAATCCATCTCAATTTGAATTCCCACAACCTTGTCGTATAATGAATCAATAATAGAAACCCACAAACTAGCCATATAATGTAGTGTGAAACATGAAGGGACATAAAAAAGGTGTCATGTATTATGGAATCCTCAATGATTCAAATGGTTAACCCAGTGGAAACTTGATGTAGGAACTAGTTGCAGTCCAAGGATCATGTGTACTAAATTGTCCAACACAAGTGGAAGAATGCTAAATCCAAGGGGTATCATGACCTGATGAATCCCATAGAATCAATATCCTAGAATCATAATATATATAAGACATTCTCAATAACATTCTATATCATTAGAGATTTTTCTATGGAATATATTTTAACTATCATACATTTATAACAATCATAAAATCAAAAACATATGATTCTACCCACTCATATCATCTATTCCATAAACTAAAGTCAATAGGATACACCCTCCCATGAATCATAAATACCTGTTTCACACATCACATGGCTATAACCACCCATTTATAATCCATTCACAATTATAGTATCCCTTTTGTATACTCACCCATTTAATTTATTCGATTAAATCAAATAACCACATTTGATCGATTCAACAATTAAACAATTTAAGTAACATATATAATGTATATCAGGGAAAGGGAGGAAAACCATATACTAACCAAACCACTATACTAATTCTATTCTTAATTGGATTCATATAGTAATGAAATCCCAAAACACACCCCTTGGGTTGTTTAATATGGAATAATATTGTATTTCCATAAGGTATACACCATGGGTGACATTGGTTAGGGAAATGAGTACCAACATGTCATAATGGATCCTAGGGGATCCTAACTAAGCCTCATTAAATCTATTTCATGTAACATATTAAAAATTAGGGTCATGAAGGAATTTCATATGGGTGGAATAACACTAGAAAGCTCTAAAAAAATTTATATCTAAAAGAAAAGTATAGACCATCAAGCTCAGCTCGGTAGTGGAGTGATCATCCAATATCAAGTCATGATCACTCCCAGTTTAGGATAAATATGAGGGTCCTATGATTGTGTTAATGTATGGAATTTGATCCTAAAATCAAATTTCATAACTGATAGCTAGAATAATTGGTAAAGGAAAAAAAAGGAATCAAGGTTTTACCATTGTGGATCTATTGAGGAAAACCACACAATGATCAGAGGTTTGATGAAGAACTAGTCTCAAAGCCTAGATTAGGCCTCCCTTATGACCCCAATACTGACCCCTACATGGAAACATGAAAAATAATAAGGTTTTAATTAAAAAAATCATTTAATAAATTGTAATTTTACCCAAAACAACTCGGTCACCCAGTTTTTTAACACGGTTAGTCAAAGGGTTCAGAAACCATGGAAGGATTCCTATAAGTCTGGGAATATTTCATGGTTACCCATCATGGTTTGAACTAATTGTGTGGTAACTAAGTAGAATCTATTGTCATGTCTGCTAAAAATTAATAGATGACCACACACCCATGAAACCAAACTCTAAAATGATTTCACTAACTGTGTGGCCCCTATTTCAAACAAAACTATAGTTCGAGGAACTAGAAAATTTTAAAACACCCTACAGTAATCCATAACCCACAATGGAATTAGTAATTTTCATATTAATGTAAATATTGTGAGAATTGACTGAAAATATGATATTTTTACATAAAAGAATAAATGGGTTCTTACTATATAAACATATGAAACAATTAATATCAATGAAAATTTTAATTAATTATCATCAAACTATAGATAATAAAAACTATTTAGTATATTTCATTGAATACCCTTATTTTTTGGCAACTTTTATATCCGGTATCAATGAAAACATAGTATGATAATTATCTGTTTTAGTAATATATTCCTACAAACTATGGGTAACACGTTATTGTTTGTTATATTGTATATAATATGTAATACATTTATTTTGAGTGATATTTTATTTATAAGTAGGAATAATATAACTAAGGTATTACAACCCCATGAAATCCTTTATATTATTTAGTGATGATCCATATTTTCTGGTACCAGGGTTGAAGTATCCTGGGTGCATTCATAGACTGGGTTCGAGACGGTTACCAATTGATGTAATTGGATTTTCACTAGTGATTGTTGCAATAACTAATCATGGATATCGTTACTCCAAACCTTAGGATTCTTGTGAACATTTCTTATAAAGATGAAAAAAATAAAAACAAGGGAGTAAAATCAAGAAATATTGAACTAATATATAGTAGTATAGAGAAAAGGTGATTTCTATCCAACAATAATTATTTTAATTATATAAAATGATGATTGGATGTGTCCCCTGATAAATTTCCTTGATGGATGGTTCAAAATAGTAGGTAAATAACCAAATTTTATAATAATTTGTTATTTAATAATTTATTATTCCTAATATCAAATTTATATATACATAAATAATTAATTTGTAATGAATTTTTTATATATCTATTAGTAGAATGATGTTGATAAATTGATTATGAAAAATAAGATCATAGTTTTTTAGGTAGTGATGGGGATCAAAGTTTGTTTCATAGGCAATTTTGTGTCAATAATCTCATTAACATTAAATTAATTTTTTTAAAGGGATATATATGTTCATAACATAAAGGAATTTTGTTTGAATATTAATTTTAACCTTAATATCTATTTATATTTCTTCTTAAACTACCGATATATATAGATGTTTTTAAAATATTATTTATAGGTATTGTTTCTTTGGACAAAAAAATTATCGTATCCACACTGATTAGTTGGAAATTTATTATTTTATTGAATTAGAAATCTATTTTAGATATTTTATTATTCTCCCTATTATTGATTTTCCTTAGGATAATAATGTTTTTTGTTAGGATGTTGTAGAATTATCTGTTCCTTACACTTAAAAAATTATATTTTGTGAGGGTTATGTGAGGAAGAAAAACTACATACCCTTATTTGTGCATTTCTAACTACTATAATGTCCTAACCCAGATTCTAGTAATATGGTTCTCCAATATTATATTTCATAAGGCCTTCGGAAACCCACTCTATATGCCAGAGATTTTTGACTGACAATAAGAGCCTAAGGTGTTTTTCATAATAGAATATTCCCTCATATAAGATTAAGAAATTATAAAAATTAACTAAATATCATCCTAACCAATAATAAATATAGTTTATAAGAAGAAAATATAAAAAATGATGTAATAATTAATGAAATGAAATAAAGGACTGATAAATCATTTCATACTTATTACCATTATCCCCTACTATGATGAGAGCATATATGGGTATAAATAATAGAAAAAACAAAAGTAACAGGCTCTTCTATATACAACAAGCAATAAAACAAACCCCATATCAACATATATATCCAGGAAATAATTTTTTACTGTTCATGGTCCTCATATCAACAAGTTACTATATTCAATTAATCATATTATTAGGTACCCTTCTAAAATGGCTACCAGAGCAGGGTGGGAGAACAAAATCATTATGAAACTCTCATCACAGTTTCATACTTTGAAATTAAATGAATTAGATGTTTATTTGAGATACACATAATAAAATTAAAACTATATTACTACAAATAATAAACTAAAACATGGTTATACAATGAATTCCATTAAATTTCCATTCCCAGTCAAAGTGTTCAGTTTATATGAGTCAAGAATGAAAATGATAA
This sequence comes from Viscum album, assembly GCA_963277665.1. Lineage (NCBI taxonomy): Eukaryota > Viridiplantae > Streptophyta > Magnoliopsida > Santalales > Viscaceae > Viscum > Viscum album. Next base: position 1,400,873,718 of record OY728164.1, on the reverse strand, counting down.
TTATAATAAATCATAGTCTATCCATGGGTTTCAAATACTGAAATTTAGTACATCCAGGGAATTGGTTATTAAGATTGATTTCTTACCTATAATTCCATGTATAATCAATTCAATCATTGGTTATATAATCTAGAACAAGCTTTCCTCATTCGACCAACATTTTAAATGAATTTAAGGGAGACATGTATCCATAGCGGTGATTCATGTTTTAGACATGGGTTCACATATTCATAGCTCTAATCTCTACACTAATGTATTCTAGTTAATAGCTATAAATCCTTTAAAAATTTTACTATTTTTTTATATTCATAAAAATTATACCCCTTTTATTTTTTTCGAGGAATCCATCTATGATTTTAATATGAAATATAACAATATATTCCCTATATGATCCCATCTAAGGCATTGCTACATGGGAATCCATGTATCACCCAATGCTTAATATGAACAATTTCCCCTAGGAATCTTTCTAATGAATTCCGACATAGGTATCCCAGTTTCACTCATGAAATAATATCATTCAATCACCATATTATTCCATCCATTCAATTACAACATGGGAATAAATTTGTCACTCAAGGAATCATATACTTCTACCCCCTTTGAGTCCATGAAATGAATTCCTATATTTTGATCCATGTATCACTCAAAGCATCATATAAATAATTCAAACTCAGAATTCAACAATTTCATTCCTATATGGGAATCATAGTATCTGTAAATGCTTAATATTATTCAGTCTTCCTACGATCCAATCAAATGAATTACTAAATGGTGATACCTGTATCATGATAGTAATAAAAATTAAGGCTCAAAGTGGATTCCTATGAATTACTATTGGGAATACCAATCAGAGTGGAATTTAATGGCAGTCCCATGGGACATGTAATAGGAATATCCTTTGGAATCTCATTTGAATTTTCAATAACAATGTGAAAGTATAGATGATAGATTGATTATGGATGGTCACATAGACAAACCACTACCTTTAAAGCCTCAAGGGCTTACACGTTCATTTTGGGTTCTAGGTTACACCCACAAAAATATCTTCCAAAATAGATATGCTCTAGGATTAGGATGCTCAACCACTGAGGCAACGTATTGGGTCCCCAAACATAATAAACTAATGAGGCACCTAATCAAGATCATTGATGTTCATATACATAACGACATAAACATAAACATTACATAATGTTGATTTAGAGTCAATAAATTACATTCCTTCACATTGAGGATCCTTTTAGGATTTCAGTTTTAGAAAATTTGGCATTATTTCATAAATATCATACCACTTTAATATAAATAGGACACTTATAATATATCTCCCATTTCATTCATAATATAATTCTTTTAAATAAATATTGATTTATTTTTTATGTAATTTATTCCGAACTTTAAACATCACAAGCTTATTTCCTTTTCAATATAATATACCATGTGATAAAATAATTAAAACATTTATGAGAAAAAAACATGTTCAGTTATATAAAATGAAATAATAATGTATTAACTTGATTATGAAATTAAAACAATGAAAATATTTCAAAAAATTTATAATTATCACACATAAGTCATAATATTGTTATCATACCTCATTAAATAATAATATTCATGTAAAAATTCATAGAAAAAATCATGAAGGAATCTTTTGGAATCATTTTAATTTTACTCATACAGTAGCCTTCATGGATACATATGGAGTGAACATAATGGTCACATTTGGAATACCCACCATTTAATATTCCCTCAATATCTTAGGTGAAACCCTACCAGTTAACTATGTCTTAGTACCAAATTCATTGGAGATATATCACGAGATCACCCACCCATGGTTTACAATAGAACCAACCATATTAATATAATATTCTAAATAACTGAAAAAAAATTATAACACATAAAACCACCCTAATGGGTAAAAATAACATTTCCACTTTGAAATCTCATTAAATTTTAACAAAGTCGCACACTCATAAATAGAAACACTTAATTTTGATATAAAACTAAATGCATATAATGGATACATAATGAAAATAAAGAAACAAGAATGTAATAAATTCTATTAATGATGTATATCTTTGAGAAAAATCCATTTTAACTTATGTAAACATAGTTCAAATAGTATTATTTATTGTAGTTCTTACATGAAAGTACCTTTCCATGAGTCCAATTCAACACATACTATCTTTATCATCCCGAATAATAAATGGAGGTTAATGTTTTATGGTCTTGAGAACTTTTTAATACTTTATTATTTCTTTTTTATTTCTTATTGTCATGTTATAAAAATTAATTAATTATATAATTTCATGTCGAATGTTTTGTTGACATTCAGTTCATGAGTCCAAAATGGATTTTGTATAATGTCAATATGTAATGTGGTAATTAGTCCATCAACCTAAGAATAATATTCATGAATTTTTACTCACATGTATACATTAATTATACGTTTAAATCCATACATTAAATATGAATGTGATAAAGGAACTACATCATAATCATGGAAACAATAAGTCATACTTACAGATGAATAACATTTTAGTTTTTCAATAATAATTATTAAAATAATTTATATTTTATTTTATCTTTCATCAAATAACACAATATAATTTAATAACTTATAAATAAATTACATATACTTATATATTATTCATGTGTTGTGGTGATTAATAATAAATTTCATCGCTTCGTAGATGTGATTGTTCACAAGTACACATTAAAAAAAATCGATTTATATGCATGAAAAGTAGAAAAAATATTTATTTTAAAATCAATCCATTATAATGAAAAATATTCATTTAATATCATGTATAAAATTTAATTCTATAATTATAATATTTTATGATAGTCTATAATGGAGAAATAATTATATTGGTTCATGGAGGGGAAGTCCACACAATCACATAAACAATTAATTATATTCACATTTGATCGAAGTGGTGTTTGATTTTAGGGATAGTAAAAATATAACAGCATCTTAGTATATTGACTATAATGGATTTATTATATCATCATGGATGATCTATATTTTATAAAAGTGGATGAAGAAATAAAATAGGAATACTTAATTAAAAATGATACTTATTCTTTAGACAATATCCTTTGATTATCATCTTTACATGTCTAATGAGGATGTTTTTCCAAATATAAGGCCTAAAAAATATGAGGAGGGACTGTAGGAATATATTTTTTTGGTGCACAGTCATAATATGTTTTTGAGGTGTATTGAAATTAAAAGAATGGGTACCCTTTTATAGGGGAGGAGAGGGGAACTCATAAAATTTTAAAAAATATATAATTAATATAAATTAATTTTATATTTAAAATGGCTACAAAGTCATTTATTAAATATATATATTTTTTGGTTGAAAATAAATTCAGAAAATGAAATTTAGAGTTGTTTTTTATAATTTTTAATCCTTTTTTTAACCCTTTTAACTCATACCATGATATCATGTAATATCCATTTGTGGGTAAATACAGGTACTAAAAAATTCTAAATGACCAATAATTCAATCCTTTATGAAATTTTAGGAAATGTATAAATTAGTTGTAATATTATTTACTCTTTTTATTTGTTTATCATATAATAAAATATTACTAATTTTATGATACCCATAATGTCAATTATGACACTATTCATTAATTGCCTTTATAAAAATATGTTTAAAACAAGATAATTTCAAATCAATACTTATAAAACTTCACTAACATGCCAATGTAATATACAAAATATCTACAGGTCCTTAATATTATCAAAATTTAGTAAATTTTTTTTCCATTATCATCTATTTGATATTAACATTATTTAAATAATTACTGCATCATAATTTTAAAAGACATTAATTTAATTATTTATTTCAAAAAAATGTTAAATAAATAATCATGATAAATATAAATTCATTAAATTTTAATGAAATATTTATAATCAAATATATCCATTTTATAACCCCATATTAATAATACTTCACATTATAAAAAAGATTGATAAAATTGTCTTTAATTTTTCATATAATATTACAAATTTCATACTCTCATCCATATAGCATCCATAGGTTATAATTATTGAAATTGTATGATTTTTATGAACACACACTCTTCCAATGAAAATAAGATAAAATTTAGTGTAATTTAATGAAATATATTATTGTTTTTTACCCTTAGTTTCCTGATTTACCTTTAACTTTGTTAATAAATTTTTATTAAATTTACAATTCATAATTTCCAAAAATAAAAGGTAACTATTTAAATAAATTGTATGTTATAATTTAAAATATAAATTCCATTTCTCAATATTCAATAGAAAACAATTTCTAAAATTAGATAAATTTTTTTCTTTTTGATGAAACGAGGAAGAGGTTTTTAAAAGTAAAAACATTCAAATATTCAGATTTTTTTAATTTCAATTTTTATTTTGAAATTGATTATAATAAAATAAATTAAATTAATAGATAAAAATGACTTAATTATATTTTTAATCCATTTTAAATATATAATTCATCAATATAAGTATATTTCTTGAAAATTATGTTATCAATAAAAATGAATTTTTTTTTCACTAATCATCAAAAAAATTAAATATATAATAAAAATATAAAAAATTGTATATAATTTAAAAAATTATACTCTCCATTAAAATAATAATTTTATGTCTTAAATTATAATTTATAATAGTGTCAAAAACTATATTTAAAAAAGTGTTCCATCAATAGATTGCAAAACAACATTTTTCAAAAAATAATAATTTTACCCCTAAAATTTGATTTGTTCATATAACAGGTCTTGAGAAAACATAATAATAATTTTAAATGTTAGATTTAACATTATATCTATATATCATTATTATCTTAAAAAATAGTGACTTTGTTATTACACAAATGCGCTTTTAAATTTTTTCTTATAAAAACCAATTTTTTATTTTTAAAAAGGTTTTTATCATCATTTATAATTATATAGTTAAGAAATATATAATTATATAAACATTTTTGAAACATAGTTTTATAATTCATTTAATCATATTCAAAATAACTATTCTATTGGATATCTGTTAACTTCCCTATTAAATAATAATAATTTTTTTAATGCTTGATGTTGCATATCTTATTCTTTATCAAAAATATTGTATCTTTTAATTATTATATAAGCCACATATAATAATAAATATGGAAATGAAATATTCTATTATTACTTTAGATGTAACATTCTTCCCTCTTTTGTAAATTTCATCCTCAATATTTTCTTTATATATTAAATAAATGGGGATGTCTTTCTATCATGGTATTTTTTGATTCCCATGTTCCCTCATTAACATTATGGGTTTTCCCAAAATAGAATAACATAATGAATCACCTTATTTTGAAACTCCTTTTCTCCATTGTCAAGATCATGAACTTGATGTTCCCCATAAGAAATTTTCTCTTCCTACTGTACATCTATTGGTCTCAAAACATGAGATGGACCAGTATATAATTGATTAACATTAAAATATGTTAAAAATCATACACCTGGGATAAACATAGTGGGAATTATAGTAAGTGGAAAATACAAAAATCCTTACCAAGAGTTCACAGGGTCTAATATGTAACGTCATTGTTCAAGAAGCCACCCGGAGGTGCCCCGTACCCAGTTGGTCACAAGGCCTCAAGCACGTTTCCTTGAACGCCAGAGGTTGTCATCTAGTAGCAAGGGCCTTGGGTGTGATAGTGGGGAAACTATGACCTCCTTGACTGAGTACACAGTGGAAGTAACAACACATACAACAATGGAAGAAGTAAATATCCAACAATCATCAAACAATGGAAGAATGATAAATAGAAAAATGGATCAAATATATATAAATGATGAATGATATAAATTTGACTAGGAAAATAGCCAAACAAGTCACAACGCTGAAATACAGTACTAAACCCTTGTACAAAAGAAAGCAGATAAACTCCTCAGCATCGCAAGCCATATCATGGTCCCGTTCTCTCTAGTTACAATGCAATCATGAACCTAAAATAGAAGGGAACATACCCTTATCTATACCTGCAACAACATAATGTGTTTGGGCCAAAAATAATGGAACAAACAGGGTGTGAGATAAATATTCCAGTAGGAAACCACCTGAAGATCTGTTCCTAACAGTCAGCGAATATATGGAAGGTAAAACTATAGGAAATAGTAAACAAGATAGTACTCAGTAGAAAACAATCCACATTCTCTAGCATATAATGTACAGACAAGAAAGCATCCACTCAAGAAAAGTATAAAAAACATGCAACCCTTTAGGTAGTTCTCACAACCTAACCCTTATGGTTCAAAATACATGTACTAGAAACCTTCTGGGAGGCACACACAGTATCACCCCCCTAGTTCAGCTAATGAATAGACTCTCTAGGGAATGTCTCACCATTAATTCCCCCTATAGTCTCATATCATACAAAAGGCACTCTGGGGAAGCACTCAACGTCTCATTCTACATGTCGCCCGCATTGAGGAACTATAGACACTCGGAGAAGCACTCAATGTCAATTCCTCCTATGGTATATCATCATAATATAAAGACACTCTGGAGAAGCCCTTACATCCATTCTACATATGTTCTTCTACAATAGATTCTCACAGCCCTGTGTAAAGTCAGCATGTATCTCATTGCATAATGGCCAATGTGAAGCTCAAGAACTACTTGGCTAGCAGTTTACAGCATCTCAGCAGGGAAGAACAACAGTCACACTGTAAAGACCCATAAATTTCAAGGACATTTTTTTCTTAATTTTCTTTGGAATTTTACAAGAACGCAGTTTCTGACGGCATGTGATTCCGAGGCTCGGTGTGCCCGGAATCATTTTCCGAAGTTTGGCTCAGGTACGTTCAATGAATGAACGAGCGGGTTTTTCCAACATTTGAACTGGTGCTCGGAATCAAATTCCGAGGACACCGATGGAATCGCAGCACAGGTATTTTCTTAGAAACGCCTCTTCTGGAGTTGTGTATTCTTGGGTGTGGTTTTTAATTTTTTGGCTTTAAGTTAAGAAATAAAATAATGTGGTACGACAACTTTATTTTATTTCAATTAAAGCCGCTTGAAGGCCACTTTTATCTGCTTAAGCTGAGTTAAAGTGGATAGGGTACAATTCAAAATATCCTACCCTCTTGGTAGGATATCTGTGAGGTGGGGCCCGCACGAGCCCCACCATTTCATTTCTGCTAAGTAACGCACCCGCAAAAACCCTTTTTAATGAAAGTCAACTGGGGCGTTTCTTAATCTCTTAAACACTCCTATTAATTGGGTGGATAATTCGTTGAAATTAATTCTATTATTTAATGGGTCATTACTTAGTTTGTTTTTCGTTTGTTGGAATGTAATAAAATAAGGCCAACATTTTTTCTTCTTGAGTGTTGTTCGTTGAGAGGATTTGACAGAAACCTTAATCCTTCAACCTCCTTTGCGAAGAACGCGAAGAACGCGAAGAATGCGAAGAACGCGAAGAACACCGGCCTTTGATGAAAGGCGACGAAGAACGCTGAACCCACGGAGATCGAAGACGCAACGATGTGTTCCGCGACGCCAATGATTCTCATCCTAGGACGTTCTTCTGCGACGTTCCTTCTTCCGCGAAAAATCATCGAACATCCATTTGAGGTAGGAGTTTACGAATCTTTAAAATTACTTTGTGGATTTTATACTTGACATGGATTTAATTCATGTAAATTAAATCCATGTGTTTTATTTCACCCTCGGAGACCGTTGATGCGACGCCGTATTCCGCGACCACGCGATGCCCTTCCGCGACGCGACGATCCCCTTCTACCGCGACGGTCAATTCCGCGAAGAACGCACGCTCAACGACTACGTCGAGGTAGGGATTTTATTTGAAAATAATATTTTATTCCCGTAGTGGTTTCCTTCTAAAACAAAGAGCCCGGTATCAAAGTGCAATTTCAAATTTATTAAAATTGTGCCTTGTTGTTTTTCATGTGTAGAATATTTTATGTCCCGATTGTTATCACCTAACGCAGAGGGTGTGGGCCAAACAAACACGGCCCGACAACCCTCCGCAGTTCTTTGTTGATGTGTGGAACAGCGGACAATGACAAAACAGGCCGCATAGACGATTTGTTGATTCTATAGTGAAGAAAGGGACCCGGGAGGAGAAACGACGCAGAAGGAAATGGAATCGGACCACCGGAGCAACTCCGGTGGCCCGCGGAGTCCACCGGCAGTGCGGGTCACCGGCACGGCGGCGGCGGCGGCGGCCGACCAGACCCGCGACCGCGCGGGTCCGATGAGACACGAGATGCGGCTTTGCCGCATCCGCTGACCAAGCGCGGCCCCACGCGGGCCGCGGCTCCTCTTCCCACAGGGACAGTACGCCCCCGCGGTCCCCCTGCTCGGCCGCTCGGCCGAGCCGAGCCGACCCGCCGGCCGTGTCGTGCCCAGGCCGGGCCGGGCTGCCCTGGCTGGCCCGGGTTGCGCCCAACCGGGTCGGACCCGGACCTGGGTCGGGCCGACCCCGAGGGGGGGTCGGGCAAGGTCGGTCGAGGCCCAGACCCCCGTTTCCGAATCCTTTTTGTTCTTTTGCTCATAACCTGAGCTACGGGCCTTCGAACAATGCGTCGTCAGCGGATATGCGATCCTTTAGGTTCGGTCGGGTTGGTTCGTACAAGAAACCAACCGGGCCCTCGGAGCGGAAACACTCATATCTTGAGTTTCGAACATCCGATTGACATGTCGGTGACTTTGATGAATTCCTCTATGTGAGACGGATCTTTTGGCTTTCTCTGCCTAAGGTTTGGACGCAGGTGGAGTACGGTCAGGTTGGATTTGCCTTAAAAACCAACAAGGCCACTCGAACAAAATGCCAATAACTCTCAGACCTGGTGTCCGATTGATGCATCGTTTGAAATGTTGAGTTACTTTTGACGATACTTAACTTTTGGATACATAAACTCTGGACTATGTGTCTGTTGATGTATCAGCCTCTCGGCTCGTGGAGCGGACCCTCCCGAACGAGCTTGCAGTGTGAGGGAACCCTAGAGCTGGCTGCGACTGCTACTGTAACAATGACGACTATAAAAAGATCCTCAGTGGATTCGACGGCGATGACTATAGAACTCAGTGATCCTTTGTGGGTCAGTGCTACCGATCTTGTGTGGGTCCGATCCTATGTGGGTCAGCGCTCAGCCGTCCTGTGTGGGCCAGTGCCTATAGGTCCTCTGTGGGCCCGATCTTCTGTGGGTCTTTCCGGGGGTTAGATACCTATCGATCCTTTGTGGGTCAGATCCTTTGTGGGTCATTGCGGGGGTTAGTACCTATCGATCCTTTTTTGGATCCTATGACTTAGATGGATCAGTGATCATCTCTATCGTCATTCAAAGAAGTATACCTGTGTGAGCTAAATCCTGTTCTACTTTCCTTTGTGGATTGTGTTGTGCTGTCCTGTGTGGATTTACGTTTTTCATTCCTTTGTGGATTGTATTGTGCTCTCTTGTGTGGATTTAAGTTTTTCTTTCCTGTGTGGACTAGGTTATAATTGAGCTTCGATGTTCGAGCCGAGCGAGAATTGATGAATTAGGTATATGTATGGGCATATACCTAAGCAGTGTCGAATGTTACTTCGTGATTGTATCTTTCCTTTGAGGATTATCCTTTGTGGATTTTTGGAGCCCTTATGGGGTCTCGGGGTCCCTACTGAGTAGCTTATACTCACCCCTGCACGGGCTATGCCCGCACTTCATTGTGTTGGTTGTAGATGACGGACATCGCTGATCGTGGTGGAGGCTTGCGGATCAGGACGGTACCTGGAGGTGGATCACTGGGTGGGACGTACTCGGAGCGGTCGGCTGGACCCAAGGAGCAGTGGAGGATATCTGTACCCACCATTCAGGTGGGACTTCTAGTGGATGGCTCGACATTGTGGCTTACTTTTCAGTTGCAGTTTTTTCCCTTTCAGTTGTACTTTACTTTCATTTTTGGTTTGTATTCTAGCCCACTTACTTTCCACACATACTGTTGTATTAGTTTTTACATAGTGTTTACTTCTTCCGCTTGCTTACTCTGTGGTGCTTGTTTACTTTACAAAGGAAATGCCTTCCCTTTACCGGGATTTACGCCTTAGTGCTATTCACCAGCCCCGGGCCTATAGAAGGCGGGCTTGGGGTAGTCACGGAACGGGCCCCGAGGACGGGTCATGACAAATTGATATCAGAGGAGTTCGGTCCTACTGCAGACTCTAATATTTATTCTATGTAAAGAAATAGTGTTGAGCGTATTGAGTGTGGTTATCAGTCCTGGGACTCCAGTGTTGGTGTGGCGGCCGACGTATCTGTACACCAGGACCCTGACTTCTGATTTCTGACTTAATACACGATACCATTGATTGCATGTGTGTTTCAAGTTTTCTTTGTGATTACTTTTTATCAGCTCACCAGGTATACTGTTATGACAGTGGCCCACCTGTATCTTTCAGGAGGGCCCCACGACGGCAGCCAGCTAGGGTTTTGAGAGTTGAACGTGATGACAGCCAACTGAGCGACAACGCCTCGGTACAGGGCCCTTTGACAGCAGAGGCACCGGCGGTACCTCTACCTGCCGAGCCACCGATGCTTCAAGCCCTAGACACTGACGATGCACATCGCCTTACTGCACTGCATGAGTTCCAGCGCTAGTGACTGCCTAGGTTTTGCGGGAAGATGGACCCCCAGGCAGTCGAGGACTGGCTAGAGGCAGTGGTATGAGTTTTTCGGTTAGTGAGGACACCGGCATACCTAATGGTGGTTCTCGCGGTGAGCCTACTCACGCAGCAGTAGGCTGATGGTGGAGCTTGATGCTCCAGGTGCACGATGAGGCATCTCTTTTCTGGACAGACTTTGAAAGCCTCTTCCGCTTGGAGTTTTTCCCAGCCACCCTCCGTGCGGTGCACATCCAGGAGCTTATTCAGCTATGGCAGGGCAGCTTGACTATTGCCCAGTACTCGGTGAGATTTAACGATCTCTCGCTTTACTCGACCGACATGGTACATGACCCATTCTTCCGGGCCCAAACCTTTGAGCAGGGATTGGGACATTAGATTAGGGAATTGCTGATCTCCCTCCGTATTCCGACTCAGGCATGAGTACTAGATCGATCCCTTTTGATCGAGAGCATTCTTTTTGAGACCTCTCCAGTGGCGAGACCTACCGTTGGGTGGCACGTAGTAGAGTCTTCCGCAGCAGGCAGTTGACGAATGACTCAGGGGTCCAAGCAGACCAGACCCTCACGCAGACAACCTCAGGACACTGGCTCTGTATTGCGGGGCACACATCATGGAGCTTGTCTTTCGAGAGGCAGGCATAGCTACATATGCGGCGGGCAAGGCCACATGGCTCGTGACTGCTTGACCCACCGTGCCGAGGAGCACTAGACAGTTGAGGGGCCACCCAGGCAGAGGCAGAGGGTCGACCGTGGCGGTCCGCAGGGAGGAGGCGGACAAGACAGAGGAGTTGGCCGAGTAGCAGGTGGTGGGCGACGCTTTGAGGCTCTACCACCTTTACCATCAGGAGGTCCACCCCGACCACAGGGAGCTAGCGATCAGAGACAGGCACAGCTCCAGGCAGTGGAGGCCTACGACCACGGAGCGCCCGAGATGATTCGACGTACGTTCTGTGTCTATTCCACCCTTTCTGCAGTTCTTATAGACACAAGTGAATGTCACTCTTTCATAGTTGCTTCCATTATTCGGTGCTCGGAGATTCCGACAGAGTCGTTGCCTCGATCATTACGGCTAGAGACTCCTATGGGAGCAGACTCGACGATTACGCACTGGTGCTGGAAGTGTGAGAATACTCTAGGAGGTGAGAGCTTCAGTTGAGATCTTCTTGTAGTGGCGTTGAGGCCTTACGACATCATCTTGGGCATGGATTGGTTATCTACAGTTCCTGCACAGATTGACTGTATTATGTGCAAGGTGTAATGTGTACGCACTAACGGGAGCAGGTTCACCTTCACCAGCGAGAAGGAAGCCTTCGCAGCACTGGATGGACTTCCGCAGAGGAGAGGATAGCCCATCACTCATCAGTTGGCTAGCCTCATCCTAGGAGCAGTTGATGTGCAGAGTCCTAGTTTTCCTGCAGTGGTGGATCAGTACGCGGACGTCTTTCCCAACGACGTCCCAGGGCTACCTCCTCACAGAGAGGTAGACTTTTATATTTATCTGTACCCCGGGACAGCCCTGATATCTACTCCAACATATCGGATGGCCCCTGCTGACCTTCGAGAGCTACGGGTATAGTTGGAGTACTTGTAGGGCAAGGGATTCATCCGACCCAGTGTTTCACCCTGGGCTTCCCCGATATTGTTTTCCAAGAAGGCGGACTGGAGCTTGCAAATGTGTGTTGACTATCGTCGCCTGAACCAGGTGACGGTGAGAACAAGCATCCGCTACTATGGATTGATGACCTCTTCGATCAGCTTAAGGGAGCACGGTGGTTCTCAAAGATAGACCTCAGTTTAGGCTATCATCAGCTCTGTGTTTGAGACGAGGAAGTGAAGAAGACGACCATTAGATATTGGTATGGCCAATATGAGTTCTTGGTTATGCCTTTTGGTGTAACCAATGCTCTAGAAGTGTTGATGGGCCTCATGAACCGGATGTTTTAGCCATACCTTGATCGATTTGTCGTAGTCTTAATCGATGACATTTTGATTTACTCGACGACGGAGGAGGAGCACACCTACCAATTGCGGGTTGTACTAGACACACTCTGAGAGAAATAGCTTTATGGAAAGATCTTGAAGTTTCAGTTCTGGATACGCAAGGTCCACTTCTTGGGGCACATCATCTCTGATGCAGGAGTTGCAGTGGTTCCCGCGAAGATCGAGGCAGTGCTAGCTTGGGAGCCACCCAAGAGCGTGATAGAGGTGCGGAGTTTCTTGGGGCTAGCTGGATACTATCGGAGATTTATGCCAGACTTATCCAGAGTTGTGGCACCACTTTCAACTTTGAAAAAGAAGGGGAAACCCTTTGTGTGGTCAGAGAGATTTCAGCAGAGCTTCCAGGAGCTGAGACAGAGATTGACCAGTGCACCAATCTTGAGGTTGCCTGAGGAGGGAGTAGGGTACGTAGTCTACTGCGATGCATCAGGGACCGGACTTGGATGTGTCCTGATGTAGGAGCGGGCAGTGAATGCTTATGGATCACGTTAGTTGAGGCCGCATTAGCAGAAATACGCTACCCATGACCTGGATTTAGTAGCAGTGGTCTTTGCCCTGAAGACATGGCGACACTACCTGATGGGAAAGCGCTTCACAGTCTTTTCTGACCATCAGAGTATCAAGTACATCTTCTCGTAGAAGAACCTGAACCTGAGACAGAGGTGATGGCTCGAGTTCCTCCAGGACTATGACTTTGAGATAGTCTATACTCTTGGGAAGGGGAACGTGGTAGTCATTGCTCTCAGCAGGAGGATGAGAATTCAGTTACTCGAGGAGGCGACAGAGCAGCTAGCCGCTTTGCAGATATCCTTCATGGATAAAGATGGAGCAGCCTTCCTTCAGTCTCTCACAGTCACACCTCCACTACTGCAGCGGGTCAGAGAGGCACAACATGGGGACGCCAACTGTGAGATGCGGTGTGCACAGTTATCCTTAGGACATGCACCTGATGTCTTCTCCTTTGGAGCAGAGCATGACATCCTTTTCAGAGGACCTTCCATGGTACCAGTTTCTTTACGGGGGACGTGTTGAGAGAGTTTCACAGTTCTCCCTTAGCAGTACATCCTAGAGTGGCGAAGATGTGCCAGGATCTCAGACGACAGCACTGGTGGCTAGGCTTGAAGAAGGCTGTGGCAGAGTTCGTTTCATGATGCCTCGCCTGCCAGAAGGTGAAGGTAGAGAATCAGGTACCAGCAGGCTTGGTACATCCCTTGGAGGTCCCGGAGTTGAAGTGGGACGGGATATATATGGACTTTGTGACTGGACTTCTACGCACTTCCAGAGGTCATGACTCCATCCGAGTGATTGTCGACTGACTCACCATGTCGGTTCACCTCTAACCCATAAGAGAGCGGGCTCAGTGGAGAGCTTGGGTCATCTATATATTCAAGAGATTGTACGGCTTCACGGTGTGCCATCACCTATCATCTCCAATCGAGATTCTTGCTTTACTTCTCGGCTTTGGAAGGGGTTGCAGGAGGTGTTCGGAACACAACTTCGTCTGAGCACCGCCTTTTACCCTCAGACAGATGGTCAGATGGAGAGGACCATTCAGACTCTCGAGGACATGCTCTGCGCATGTGTCATCGACTTTGGTCATAGCTGGGAGGACCACCTACCCTTGGTGGAGTTCGCATAAAACAACAACTACCACTCCACCATCGGGATGGCACCATACGAGGTGTTGTACGTCAGACCTTGTAGATCTCCTTTGTGCTGGACAGACACTTGGGAGTCAGCACTTGTGGGACCAGAGATGGTCCGGACCACGACAGAGAAAGTCCAGGTCATCCAAGAGTGAATGAGGATAGCTCAGAGTCGGCAGAAGACTTATGCTGACAGGAGGCGGGGCCACTAGAATTTGTGGAGGGCGACCACGTCTTCTTGCATGTCTCACCTCGACGTAGATTGAGGAGGTTTTCCCGAGGGGGTAAGATGTCTCTGTGCTTCATCATACCTTTCCAGGTCCTCAGCAGGATCGGCGAGGTGGCTTATCGTCTGGCTCTACCACCTTAGTTGCACCGGGTGCATGACGTCTTCCACGTATCCCAGCTGAGGAGATACGTGCATGACCCAACACACATCATTAACCATGGGGAGCTAGACTTTGATGATGGGGAAACTTTTGCGGAGGTCCCGGTGGAGGTTTAGGATCGACAAGATCGGGTCCTACGTGGACGGTCGATTCCTTTAGTGCGTATCAAATTGCCGCACGAGAACCTCCAGGAGAGCACTTGGGAGCGGGAGGCTCATATGCGTGCTTAGTTCCCACATTTGTTTCCCTAGTTTATGATGTATCTTTATGGGGAAATAAAGCCCTGAGGTGGGAGTGATGTAAAGACCCGTAAATTACAAAGAATTTTTTTTCTTAATTTTCATTCGAATATTACAAGAACGCAGTTTCTGATGGCACGTGATTCCGAGGCCCGGTGTGCCCGAAATCATTTTACAAAGTTTGGCTCATGTACGTTTAGTAAACAAATGAGTGGGTTTTTCTAACTTTTGAATCGGTGTTCGGAATCAAATTTTGAAGGCACTGATGGAATCACAGCGCCAGTATTTTCTTAGAAACGCCTCTTCCGGAGTTGTGTTTGCTCGGTTGTGGTTTTTGAATTTTTCGGCTTTAAGTTAAGAAATAAAATAATGTGGTACGAAAAAATTATTTTATTTCACATAAAGCCACTTAAAATCCACTTTAAGCTCCTTAATCTGAGTTAAAGCGGATAGGGTAAAATTCAAAATATCCTACCCTCTTGGTAGGATATTTTTGAGGTGGGGCCTGCATGAGCCCCACAGTTTCTTTTCCTCTAAGTAACGCATCCGCGAAAACCCTTTTTAATGAAATTCAACTGGGGTATATCTTAAACTCTTAAACGCTATTATTAATTGGGTGGTTTATTCGTTGAAATTATTTCTATGATTTAATGGGTCGTTACTTAGTTTGTTTTTCGTTTTATGGCATGTAATAAAATAATAATAACATATTTTCTTCTTGAGTATTGTTCGTTAAGAGGATTTGATAGAAACCTTAATCCTTCAACTTCCTTCACGAAGAACGCGAAGAACGTGAAGAACGTGAATAACGCCGGCCTTCGACGGAAGGCGACGAAGAACGCTGAACCCATGGAGATCGATGATGCGATGTCGTGTTCCGCGACTCCAATGATTCTCTTCTTGTGACGTTCTTCTGTGACGTTTCTTCTTCTGTGACAAATCTTCGAACTTCCGTTTCAGGTAGGAGTTTACGAATTTGTAAAATTCCTTTGTGGATTTTATTCTTGACATGGATTTAATTCATGTAAATTAAATCCGTGTGTTTTCTTTACCCCTCGGAGATCATCGACGCGAAGCCGTATTCCGCGACGACGCGACGCCCTTCCGCGACGCGACGATCCCCTTCTACAGCGATGGTCAATTCCACGAACAACGCATGCTCGACGACTACAGCAAGGTATGGATTTTATTTGAAAATAATATTTTATTCCTATAGTTTTTTCCTTCTAAAACAATGATCCTGGGATCAATTTTCAATTTCAAATTTATTAAAATTGTGCCTTGTTGTTTTTCATGTGTTGAATATTTTTTTTCCCGATTGTTATCACCTAACGTGGAGGGTGTGGGCCAACCAAACACAGCCCGATAACTCTCTGCAGTTCTTCATTGATGTGCGGAAAGGCGGCCGATGGCAAAACGGGCCACATAGATGATTTGTTGATTCTGCAGTGAAGAATGGGACCTGGGAGGAGCTACGGTGCAGACGGAAATGGAATCAGACCCCAAGAGCAACTCTGGTGGCCCACGGAGTCCACAAGCGGCACCGTCGGCGCCCCGGTGCACCGCCGGATGGAGCCATCGGGGCTGAAGCCGCGGTGGTGGTGGATGACTAGACCGGCGACCTCGCGGGTCCGGTGAGACATGCGTCCGCTGACCAAGTGCGGCCCCACGCGGGCTGCTGCTCCTCTTCCCGATGGGACAGCACGCCCCGCGGTCCCCTTGCTGGACCGCTCGTCCGAGCTGATCCGAGCCGACCCACCGGCCGGGTCACGCCCAACCAAGCTGGGTCACGCCCAACCGGGTCGGACCCGAACCCGGGTCGGTCCGGCCCAGACCCCCCGTTTCCGGATCCTTTTTGGTCTTTTTCTCATAACCTGAGCTACGGGCCTCCGAACGAGGCTCCGTCAGTGGAGATACGATCCTCGGATCGAGGCGGTCGTTTCGGTATCACACTCACGGTTTCAGAATACCTTTGGTTCGGCCGGGTTGGTTCGTACACAAAACTAACCGGGCCCTCGGAGCGGAAATGCTCATATCTTGAGCTTCGGATGTCCGATTGACGTGTCGTTGACTTTGTTGAATTACTCTAAGTGAGACAGATCTTTTGGCTTACTCCACCCGAGGTTTGGACGCAGGTGGAGTACGGTCGGGTTGGTTTTCCTTAAAAACCAATCGGGCCCCTGGGATGAAAAAGCCAATAACTCTCAAACTGGGCGTCTGATTGATGCGCCGTCTACGACGTTGAGTTCCTATTGACGATAAATAACTTTTGGATACATCAACTCTGGACTATGTGTCAGTTGATGTATCAGCCTCCCGGCTCATGGAGCGGACCCTACCGAATGAGCTTGCTGTGTGCGGGAACCCTAGAGCTGGCTGCGACTGCTACTGTGATGACGATGACTGTACAGAGATCCTCGGTGGATTCTACGGTGACGACTACATTAGTCGGTGATCTTTTGTGGGTCATTACTACCGATCATGTGTGGGTCCGGTCCTCCATGGGTCAGCGCTCAGCGGTCCTGTGTGGGCCAGCACCTAAAGGTCCTGTGTGGGCCCGATCCTGTGTGGGTCTTTACGGGGGTTAGTTACCTATCGATCCATTGTGGGTTAGATCCTTTGTGGGTCATTACGTGGGTTAGTACCTATCGATCCTTTGTGGGTCCGATGACTTAGATGGATCATTGATCATCTCTATCGTCATTCGAAGAAGTATACCTCGGTGAGCTGAATCATGTTCTACTTTCCTTTGTGGATTGTGTTGTGCTATCCTGTGTGGATTTATGTTTTTCTTTCCTTAGTGGATTGTGTTGTTCTATCCTGTATGGATTTATGTTTTGCTTTCCTATGTGGAATGGGTTTTACTTGAGCTCGAATGTTGGAGAAGAGTGAGAAATTATGACTTAGGTATATGTATGGGCATATACCTAAGAAGTGTTGGATGTTACTTCGTGATTGCATATTTCCTTTTTGGTTTATCCTTTGTGGATTTTCGGAGACCTTCGGGGGTCTCGGGGTCCCTACTGAGTAGCTTATACTCACCCCTACACGAGCTATGCCCGTACATCGTTGTGTTGGTTGCAGATGATGGATAGCTCTGATCGTGGTGGAGGCTTGCGGAGCAGGACGGTACCTGGAGGTGGATCACTTATTGGGATGTACACGGAGCAGTCAGCTGGACCCGAGGAGCAGTGAAAGCTATCTGTACCCACCCTTCAGGTTGTACTTCCAGTGGATGGCTCGACGTTGCGGCTTTACTTTTTAGTTGCTATTTTTTTCTTTTTAGTTTTACTTTACTTTCAGTTTGGGTTTGTATTCTGGCCCAATTACTTTACGCCCTTACTGTTGTACCAGTTTTTACTTAGTGTTTACTTTTTCCACTTGCTTACTCTGTGGTGTTTGTTTACTTTACAAAGGAAAGGCCTTCCCATTACCGGGATTTATGCCTTGGTGCTAGTCGCCAGGCCCTGGCCTATGGAAGGCATGCTTGGGGTAGTCACGGCACGGGCCCCGAGGACGGGTCGTGACAAACACCATCCTACAACTAGGCATGGAACTGGAAAAAGCCTAGAAAAAAAATGTCCAACCAGTCATAAATAGAAAAACATGCATTGGAAAAACATTCAGAGAACAAAAAATTACCCTATTCACAAAAAATATCATCTACTCAGGAATATAAGAAAAGAAGGCGAACAACAAGGGAAACACAAGAAACCCACAATACCCCATTCTAAGGTATTGGTGGAATTTTCACAAAATACTCAAAGACATTCTATAGAAATGCACAAACCACCTACCTCGACATTTGGAGATCGATATAATTGAACCTTGAAGATTGAATCTCATTAGAATGTTGTATATCTAGGAAAATGCAAAAAAAGTTCATCCCAAGATAACATGTAAATGAAGAGGAATTGGAAAACGATGCTCTAGAACAAGGAAGTGCTTACCACTTCTGTTCCAATGCAATTAGTGGTGGTAAATTTTGAGAATGGATGGAGGATCGAGGGTTCGGAGGAGATCCACAACCGTACATGATGCTATTGGTTGAAGAGGGTGGAGAAGAAGACGGTTCTGGGGTTAAGATGCAACCCCATTACGTTTAATGAAATAATAACGTACACATAGTGTACTTTTGGAGTACACAGTGTATACTAGGATTCTCTGTACTCCGATTTAGGCGGCCTACACATCACCCCTACATGGCCATGTGTGTGGACATGACACGGACAACACACATCCTTGAGCGGCAACGAAGTACACAACGTGTTCTCATAAAGTAAACTGTGTGTAGTTCAAAAACATTCTAGAAACTCCTCTTTTCTCAAAAACTCTATAAAAATGATAAACGTACCTAAAAAGACAGTCTGGGTTCTTAAAAAAATCCTCGCTTAATGAAATTAATACTCAGATTTCCCTAGGGAAGTGTAGAAGAAGTAACCCTGAAAAACTCCAGCCACTGCTATCGTACATCAGCCTCCCTCTCCCAAGTCTCATCATGTGCACGCCCGTGCCGCCATAACACACATACCAGAGAAATAGACCGGCCACAAAGAACCATTTTACTATGATCAACAATCTGAATAGTATTCTCTTCAAATGATGCATCCGCATTGAGCTCAACATCCTCAAGTTGAAAGACACGGAACATGTCTAAAATGTAACGTCAGAGTTGAGAAACGTTGAAGACGTTTTGCATAGACCAGTACCTCTGAGTTAACTGCAACCGATAGTAAACTGGCCCAACTCTCTCCAACAACTCAAAAGGCCAAAAGTATCATGGTAATAGCATACCCTATCTCTGAATCCTCTTGTCTCCCAACCTCGGTGTGACATGTAGGAAAACCTAATCCCCGACCTCAAACTCCAGAGGTCGACTCCGCTGATCAGCATAAGACTTCTGATGAGACTGTGCAATGTCCATCCTCTTTCGAATCAACTTTATCTGCTCTGAGGTCTCCTGAACAAGACGTTGTCCTAGCAAAGCTGTCTCTCCTACCTCCGGCCAACATAAGGGTGATCGGCATGGCATACTATACAAAGCCTCATAAGTTTCCATCTGAATAGTTTCCTGAAATCTATTGTTTTATGAAAACTCCACAAGTTGTATATGCTTCTACTAAGAACCTCCAATGTCCAGAATGCAATCTCAGAGCATATCATTAAGTTTCTGAATCATACGCTCGGATTGGCCATCTTTCTGGGGATGGAATGTTGTACTAAAATGTACATGTGTACCAAAAGCCATCTGAAGCCCCTGCCAGAACCGAGAAGTAAAGAGCACATCTCTATCTAAAACATTTGAGTGTGGAACTCCATGTAGACGTACAATCTCTTGGATTTACAGCCGCCCCAGCTCATCAACACTGAAGGTCTCCTTGATCAGAAACATGTGAGGATCCTTCATGAGTCTGTCTATGACAACCCAAACAACATCACTCCCTCGAGGTGACCTTGGAAAAACGGTCACGAAGTCCATCCCGACATCATTCCACTTCCAGTCAGTAAGGGGTAACTGCTGTAAAAGACCTTCTAGTCGCTAATGTTCTGCTTTCACCTGTTGACAAGAGGAACACCTCATGACAAAACCAGCAACATCTCTCTTCTTACCTGGCAAACAATACTGACGGTGAATATCGTAATTCATCTTGGTGATGCCAGGATGAACTACCCAAACTGAGGAATGAAAGTCTCACATCAACACTTCACATATGCCTACTGGCACCCAAGAACGTCCTTGCAAATGCAATTTCTCATCCTCACCTACTATCCATCCTTGAATAGTGTCCTCTCCTGACACGCTTTCCCGTATGACTAGGCCTTCAGAACCTGATAGCGGTCTCATTAGTACTTGATCAGGAAGTGTAGTGGTAATGACTACATAATATAGAAAAGTCTGCCTTGTCTGTTATGCACTGAAAAATATATCTCAGAGAACATATCCATAAGGTTCCACTCTCAGTTGGCCTCCTGAACTACCTGTAGCCGAGTCCTCCTACTCAGTGTGTCAGCCACAACATTGCCTTTCCCAGGCATGTAGGGAAGCTCAAAGCCAAAATTCTGGAGGTACCCAACCCACATTCACTTTCTCAATTTCTTATGATGCTGAGTGAAGATGTACTTGAGACTCCTGTGTTTAGTAAACACCACAAAGTGCTCCTCAAAAGATAATTTCCCCAACACCGCAAAGCATGAACTACAGCTGCTAGCTCCAGATCGTGTGTCGGGTAATTATTCTCATGTTTCCTCAACTATAGAGACCTGTACTCAATGACTTCATCTCCCTGCATGATAACAGCTCTTATCCAAATACGTTAAGTGTCACAAATGATAGTGTAGCTCTTTCTTGGCTCTGGAAAGACTAGTATCTGTGCTGGAGTAAACCTCCAATTCAACTCCTGAGATGCTGACTCACAAGAATCTGACCATATGAACGTCGTACCCTTCATGGTGAGACCCGTTATCGGTGATGCAATGCTTGAAAAGTCTTTTATGAAGTGTCCATAGTATCCATATGGCCCCATAAAACTCCACACCTCAAAGAATTTCTTCGACTACTCCCCTGAAACTACTACTCATACATTCTCTGGGTCTACTGATACTCTTATTTCTGAGATAACGTGGCCCAAAAAGTGACTCTGATCCATCCAAAAGTGGAACTTCGAGAGCTTAGCATATAACTGATGCTCGTTTAGTGTACTCAAAATGATCACAATATGGGTATCATGGTCGTGTCGATTTTGATAGTACACCATGATATCTCCCACGATTACCACCAAGAAAGAATATATGTATGGATGGAACACTTGGTTCATCAATGCCATGAAAACTTCTGGTGTGTTCGTGAGGCCGAACAACATAACCATATACTCGGATAGACCATACCTTCTCCTAAAGGATGTAAGAGGTATATCAGATGGTGTAACACACAAATGATGATAACTGGACCTCAAATCAATCTTCGATAACACCTGGGATCCTTGAAGCTGATCAAAGAGATAATCGATCCTCAGCAATGGATATCAGTTCTAGACCATCAACTAGTTCAACATCCGATAGTCCACACAAAGGCTCCGGGTACCTTCTACCACCATCTCAAATATAATATGCTAACCCCAAGGAGACGTACTGGGTCAGATAAAACCTTTCACCTGCAACTCCTATAACTGCTTCTTGAGCTCCGGCAAATCCGGTGTAGCCATCCTATAAAGAGAGATGGACATTGGTGCCGCTCCTAGCAAGAGCTCAATAGGAAATTATACCTCATTCTTCAAAGGAAAACCTGAAAATTCCTTTGGAAAGACATCACTAAAACAATACACTACTAGAGGAAAGTCTTACTGTGAAGTCCCCTGGTCATCCAGATAATGTATATAAATCTAGGCTATAACTGCTCACAACCCTTGATGCTTTGGACCCGCTCTGCTCTCCCCGACATCCCACTCGCTCTTATGAATAATGGATCCACCCTTTGGTGATATGAAAGTCACTCTGTGACAATAATAGTCAATGAATACTTGGAATGGAACTAGTTAGTCCATTCCAAGAATGACATCATATCTCGTCATCTCCAGGACATAGAGATCCCATAAGAAGTGATACCCAGCCACCTCTAGAGGTCACTCCTTGCACTGATGTACACTAGTTATCCTAGACCCCAATAGTGTTTCTAGAGTCATGGTTTCGGTAGAGGAAAAGATAAAGAGCCCAAGGCTATCCACAAAAGCATAATGATAACACTATGGGAAGCCCCTGTGTCAAAAACATCAAAAGATAAAACTGAGGCTACTAAGATCATAACCCAAATGGTGGAAGGTCTAGGATCCTGCCACTGAAGGGTATGCTCCACTGAAAAAGTTTGTCTTGCACCATGGCCCTATGACCCTACCTGATCGCTCTGAGAGGATCTACCCTACTTTCACTGAAAGCCCAGTGACTGACCACCATGACCTCAACCTCCATCTCGGCCCGAATGGCCGAAAGAACTCTAGTTCCTAGACTGGTGAGAAACTAGTGACACTTCTCTTGAACGAGGATTCAGAGATGAACCTCTGTCACAAGTTTCTAGTGAGGAAACCTAACAGAAGCGCTGAAGGTGATCCATCTTCCTGCAAGATCTGCACTCCACTAGGTCTCTCTGGTACTGCGGCCTCATATGACCAGACCTTCCAAACTGTTATCATACCACCTAGCTACCTTAAGATGTGTCTCATTGCCTCAGATCACCATGCATGGACTTCCTAGGGTGATTCCTGCTATCTACTAGTGAAGAAATAACTCTGGAAGTGGAACCACCCTGACACTCAGCTCCAGAATCTCTCAAATTGCACTCAAACGTTAGTGACTGGTTGACAATGTAAACGATGGATTTAAGCCTACAGATAATCACCTATGAGCAGATCCTCGGTCTGAGACCATCCTCAAACTTCATTTTCATAAACAAACCAACTCAGCCCTGGAGGGCTGTGAAGTGCTGAAGCTCAGTGAAATGACAGGAATAATCCATGACAGAAATAGTACCCTACTCTATACTCATGATTTTCGGGGCTCGGTTGTCCCCTAGTGTCTCCGGATAGAAGTAGTCATAAAAGACGTGTTGAAACTCCTCTAACACCAGAACCTACTGATGAACCACCTGGGAGATCACGTCCCACCACCTCATGGAGGAGTCTCGTAGCATGTAGGTATCGAGCATGACCCTCCTTTCAATTGGAGTCTTGTTATGCTCAATGATCATCTTCATGACTTCTTTCCATGACTCTTCAGTCTGAGGTCCTTTTTCCCCAGAGATGGTGGGAGGATGCTGCCGCTGGAAAACCCACGTCAAGTCTGCCATAGTAGTGGCATGAGGTGGTTCTCCCTAGAAGGAATGCATCATCTTCAGAAAACCATCCCTAAACTGTGCATCAGTGCTCGTAACCGGTATAACTACTGCTTCCAAGGCTGGAAAAATAGGGGGATCATTGGGAAGTCCTTGATCAGCCATATCTGGCATATGATCACTTCCCTGCAATTGGAAAATAGCCGAAAGATATCTCTGTGCCATGACTCTAAAAGGTCAAATGCAATATTTTGATCATGATTAACAAGGACTGAGAACACAAGAGCATAAGAGGGGAACAAGAGAAATAAATATTCATGTTTTAAAAAAAATGACTACATGACCTCTATAGAAATTACATGAAGAGTCCTTCTAATCCATTCACATGGGTGTGTACTTCAGTCACAACTAGTCATGCAATGCCCAAACCACACGGTGTGTTGTCCCCAGACACACTGTGTAATTGAACTCTACTCCCCCACCTGTGTCTCCTTACACGGATAACCCACACGGTCCCCTTAATTATAGACTACACTTTGAGTTCATGAAGGACACGTCATGTGCTATATAAGTTTTAAGGACCCGTGTTTTTAGTTACACGGCTGGAAACATGGTTCACTCTACATGGCATGTTCCATGAGAACACAACGTGTACTTGAAGGTTTTCCCTGACCTGTGTAGTTCGTGACATGGCTAGGTAATTAGTATACAAGCCACGGCGTGTGAAAACAAGACACGTCGTGTAATGCCATTGTTTATCCAACTACGTTGTTAGTCACATGGTTAGACACACAATAACTACAACACGGTGTGTACTCACCGTACACAGCGTGCTCTGGAAGATTTTTCCACAACCCTATGATCCTACCCACATAGTCAGTAACATGGTTAAAATACTACACGGTGTGTATTTCAAAAGTACACACTGCGTATTCTGGGTTTTTCTGAGCAGTAGCTCAGAAACTACTCTGAAGCACGGAAAACACTGAAAACAATCATGAAGGTTCCAAATTCTGATCCGTTAGGGCCCATACTCCTTGCAAATCAATGCTTGGCATATCCTACAAATCATATACAATGTAAAAAAGTCAATGATCCACCACGATACGATTCATGAGGGCCCATAACACCTCAAAAATAAAAAATTTTCATTCATTCCAGGAAATATGAACACAAAAAATTCTCTATCAAATAGCAGGTATTTATATCATGGAAACTATCACAACATCATGCATATTTTACACATCATCTATCAAAACAACATGAAATCACTGATGCATCCAAGATGGCATGGAAAAAAGGCATGACATGTGATTTATATCAAGTTCCTATATGATTCATGAAATGGATTACCCTAATCTCATCGGGTTGCTACAGAAATAGAACCGCAATAACAAAAACAGTAACAACACAAATCACGTGAGTCACCCAAGGTGAAATCAAACCAACTGTAAAACTACAAACCAGTAAAATTACAATAAACGAGGTAGTATGGATTTTCCCTATACACGGGTTAGATACTCGTGGGAACAACTTATTACCATGTACTAATTCCATCATATCCCTGGCTATAGGCTCCAAATAGTATCTCAAGAGAAAAGAACACATACAATATTGGATGTAGTAAATATTTAAAAATCAGTAATCATCAGAAGGCTGATAAATAAACAACTGGATCAAATATATATAAATGAAGCATGATACAAATGTGTCTAGGAAAACAGCCAAAAAAGTCACAGTGTTGAAATACAGTACTAAACCCAAGTACAAAAGAAAGAAGAAAAACTCCTCGGCATTGCATACCATAGCTTGGTCCCATTATCTACAGCTCTCGTGCAATCAAGAACCTAATGTAGATGGCCGCTTACCCTTATCTATTCTTGCATCAATATAATCAGTTTGGGCCCAAAAGCATGGCCCAAACAGGGTGTGAGTAAAAATTTCAGTAGGCAGACAACTGAAGATCTGTGACTAACAGTCAATGAATATATGGAAGGTAAAAGTACCGGAACCAGTAAATAGGAATGTACTCAGAAGAAAACAATCCACATTCTCTAGAATATAATGTTCATACAATAAAGAATCCACTCAAGCATGTAGAACAAACTGGAAACCCTCTAGATAGTTCTCACAGCCGAACCCATATGGTTCATCCTACAAGTACTAAAAACCCTCTCGGAGGCACACACAGTCTAACCGCTCTGGTTTAGCTAAAGAATAGAGTCTTTGGAGAAGAAATCACCCTCAATTATGCCAATAGTCTCGTATCGTACTAAAGGTGCTCTAGAGAATCAATCAACATCTCATTCCCCCTATGGGCCACGTCAAGGAACTACAGACACTCTAAGGAAGCACTCAATGTCTATATAATCTATGGTCTCGCATATTAATATAACGACACTCTAGAGAAGCCCTTACGTCAATTCTCCCTATGGTCTACTACACTAGGTTCTCACATCCCTATTTTAAGCTTGCAAGTATTGAATCGTGTAATGGCCAATGTAAACCTCAAGAACTACTTGGCTAGCAGTCTATAGCTTCTCAACATGGAAGAACAACATACACACCATCCTACAACTAGGCATCGAACATGAAAAATTGTATCAAGGAAAACAAGTCCAATTGGTCATAAACAAGAAAACATGATTGGGAAAACATCCAAAGCACTGTAAATTACCCTATTTAGAAACTATATCTTCTACTCAGGCATATAACCAAATCAAGAAGACAACAATGGATACACAGGAAATACAAAATATCCCGTTGAAGGGTATTGGTGTAATTTTCACAATATTCTCAAAGAGTTTCGACTGAAAGGCACACACCACCTTCCTTGATGATTGAATCTATTTAGAACATCATATATCTACGAAAACACACTAAACGTTCAACCCAATTTAACTTGAAAAGTAGGAGGAATTTTAAAATGATTCTCTAGAAGAAGAAGGAGCTTACCACTGTGGTTCCAACGCAATTGTCGGTGGTCGATTCAGAGAATGGACAATGTCTTGGGGGATCAGAAGAGATCTGTGGTCATACGCGACGGTCGTTGTCGATGAAGATGGAGAAGAAGATGGTTATGGGGTTATGATGTGACCCTGG
This sequence comes from Viscum album, assembly GCA_963277665.1. Lineage (NCBI taxonomy): Eukaryota > Viridiplantae > Streptophyta > Magnoliopsida > Santalales > Viscaceae > Viscum > Viscum album. The sequence continues at coordinate 1,400,846,851 of OY728164.1, read as the reverse complement.
TGCATTTAATGAAAAAAATAACATACACGGCGTATACTTTTAGAGTACACGACCTGTACTAGGATTTTATGTACTCCGCTTTATGTGGCGTCCACATCACCCCTAAATGGCCATGTTTGTGTCCATGACACAGCCATCACACAGACTCGAGCAGCAACAAAGTACCCGACGTGTACTCATAAAGTATATGACATGTACTTAAAAAAATTTCTAGAATCTCCACTTTTCTCAAAAAAATCCGGAAAAAGGAATAATATACCTGAAAAGAAGGTCTGGGTTCTTACATAATGAACTGTGGACATACATTCCCTTTCATACAAAAATGACTAACATTTTTCAATGGAGAAGCATCGTGAAATACATGATCTCCTACCTCAAAATAGATATCCTTACTCTATTTGGACACATAACATTTTCCCCTTATCTGATTTTTTTTCATGTGTTTATGAATAAAAAAACATTCTCTTCAATTTCCTCAATTAATTATGGTACCTTAATCATCGATTCACCCACATCATCCAAAAAATATGGGGTTCAATACTACATTCGATATAATCCTAAAATATGGTTACATTTTTATATAGGAATGAATTTTTTTATAAGTAAACTCATTCAATGAAATATGATGATCCCAACATCCCAGGTAATGTATTTAAAAAAACCATAGAATATCCTCAGTGTTCTTAATATTTCATTCCAACTACAAATTTTATTTTGTATAAAATCACATAATAAAATTTAATTTACATCCCAAGGAATTCTAAAGGACTTTACAAATGATAGAAATGATCTTGGGATCATCATCTGTAACGCCCCGACCCCAGCTACCCAGAGTCGGTGCACTATTGCGTAACATTGGCATGATCCCAAAAGATCAAGTCTCGAAATACCGATTAGTTTAGTAGCCTTGGAAACACTAGATACATTCATAAATTTTACATTACATCATAAGGTGAAAAACTACAATAACAAAGTCTCCATATTCCACACTCATATCCCCTTCTGACTATCCTTGCAGGTCATTCATAAAATACTTCTTCACATCCTGGAAAATATTAAAACATTGAAATGGGTGAGCTCAGATGCTCATTAAGGATAATAATATTGTGGAATCTTTCATAAATAAACATTAACATTTAAGGCAATATATAACTAAGACAAAATCCTTTTAAACATGAACTTCAACATAATATGGAAAAAATAAAATTAAATAATGCCATTTACTTACTCACATGGATATTCTACTAGTCGAATACTCTCATGTAGTATCAATAACCACTTTCATAATGATGGAATGCATAATGCCAAACTATCATAACCACGTAGTCAAGGCCTCGTGCCAAGACCACAAATAAGATTTTGTCAAGGCCTGGTGACAAGACACTAGTTTGTCTCATGAGACCTACCGATGCATCGAGGAGCTATATCGGGCTCCACCCGTCACTTATTAAGTCCAATTCATTCCTCATATGAATAGGATTAAACATATCATAAACCAAAACATAATCGTATCACATAAACCATGCATAAAGGAAACATAACATTTCTACATTTCAATCACAAGATATCAATACAACACATTGATATAATAAAAACACTTTCAAAACCATTTTCAATACCAAAATAAAAGTACGGTAAAACATGGTATTTATTTTTCTTTTAAAAAAAGTATGGCTTGTAGAGGAAGCCGAAACTCAAATAATGGTCACGACGGTGGAGAAGTCGTTGTCACCACATACGTACGAAAAAACATTCCATTTTTCATTTAGTAAATGCTTCGTATAAAAATATTCCTTTTGAATAAACGTAAAAGTCAAAGGGGTTTATACACCGTATAAAAGAAATTTGTGTATAAAAAAAATATGCCTCAATTAATGGAGATTGAGACGAAATCCCTTAAAAGATAATTTTTAAATAAAATATATCTATTATGTGTATTCACTATATTTACACATAAAGAAAGTATAAATACAAGATAGGACATAATATTATCATGACATAATTTGAAAGTAGGAGATTAACCCAAAGAATAGAAATTGGGTTAAGAAGTTCCCTTACCTTGCGTCATGTCCTAACTCGACCGTTCATTAACCTCCTGAATAATAAACTAGAGTTAATTTATATTTACTTAGGAACCTTTTTCATGTTAATTATTCCTTTTATATCCCTTATTACCATGTTATAAACATTATGTAATTATTTAACTTTATAACGGTCATTTTGTCGATCTAAGGTACTTGAGTCAAAAATAAAATTCTTATTATTACAAGTTTTTCATGTGGTGATATATCCAATATATCCAGAATTATTTTCATGATGTAGATATCATATATATCATATATATCCAGTATATACAAGTATTTATAATGTTACATAACATTTAGAGTAAAGAAATGAAATTTACCGTTCATGGAGACGGTAAGCCGTACGTACGCATGAACGCTACTTTCATTTCTATTTCGTATTTAATGGAATGAAATCATAATTATATAAATGTATAATATAGTTCCAGTATAATATCATATATAATATCATTTACTCCATCCTTTATACATCCCACATATGGCATTAACGATTCACATCACTTTGAGGGGGTGGTAGTCCGCAAATCCTAAAATGAAATTATCGCGTTTACCCATAATGGAAATCATAAGGTATGCCATAATTGAGAAATACAAAAGCATAAGTAAAACATAAACATATTATATGTCCTATATAAATATAGTTACATCTTAATGGCTACCTTTGAAGGTGTTATATGAGTGTTGAACAATCATCGTTTCGTGAGGCAGAAATTCGCCATCCACAGAAACCGTATGTTCTTCAACCATTAGATGTAGGTGTGTGCAAGTGTAGCTCGAATACTTCATATAACAACATCCTAGTATATTGAGGATACTAGTGTTATTACATAAGAATATAATAAAAAGAGTTTATGTTGTTGGAGAAGAAAAATAAAACAAAACAACATTAGAGAAGACATTACCTCAAAATCAGGTAACTCTTTTTTATTTGAGCCAAAGGCTTCCTTGGGAAGAGTTCTGCCCAAAGTGAGGCTTCTAAGAGTAAGTGGGGGATGTTGGGAGAGTATTTGGGCAGAGGTTGACCGAGCCAAATTGTTTGAAAGTGTGAATGAGGTGGTAGAGGTGGGGGCCTTTTATAAGAGGAGAGGAGGGGCACTCTTGGAAAGTAAGGAAATTTTACATTATTATACAATGCTTTTCGGATTCTAAAAGTCCCACACTTATATAATTCGTGGATAAGGTGATAAGGGTTCAAAATCTACAAATCCAATAGTCTTTGGACAAGTGTAATCCTTGTATTGTACATTATCTTTTAATTTTATTAAAATCGTTAAATAATGAGGTCATCTCTGCATCATAATGATGTCATAAATAATTTAATTTATTTAATGTATAAAAATTATAAACAAAATACTATGATGTAGGAAATCGTTTTAGATTTCTAATGAATAAATATAGTAAAAAATATGACTTGTATAACCCCATGTAAAAATTGTTTTAGTAAAACATTTCATGTTTGTGTCATTTTTACTTCAACATTAAATAAAAGGTATTTATGTCATTTTCTAACTAAAGTGGCTCCATGGGGTCCCCATGTTGACCCATGGATTGTATTGGTCAGCCATGGAACATAAAATTAGGGTAGGACATGTTTCATGCTCATCTCATATTATTTAAACATTATTTTTACCTTAAACTACACTAATTACCTCTAATCGCGATGAAGAACTTAAAAGTTACTATTCACCAAAAATTATTTTAAGCTCATTGAACCACATTTTACTTCATAATGACAACCATGTATGTCGGATTTTTGAAAATGAAATCACAGAAGTGGTAATATTTCATTGAAACAAAAAATCAGTTATTTAACTACCACTTAGTGGTTTCACTATTCATCAAGAATTGAAGTTTTTCAGAACAATGTCAGAATTTCACCCTAAGATATAATTGATATTCCGAATTCAAAAATGATGTCTATTTTACAAAATTACAAACATATAAGTTTCATTAATTTATTTTATAATTAATCCCCTCTGTCACAACAAATAGCGTGTTTTTAAGAAACAATTTATATCAAACGATTGGCAATTGTTTATGTCCAATTTCATTGTTAAATTAATTCTAATGACCACCATTGGATAAAATGGTAAAAATATATTCTAATTATACTTTAAAACAACTAAATAGTGTAATTTATCACTATAAATTATTTTGATTAAAAATGATGTTTTAAAGTATTTTTCACTATTCATAAAAAAATAGAAGTTCTCAGAAAAAAAACAAAAATTCAATATAGGCTAATTTCGATATTCCGAATCCAAAAATGAAGTCCATTTTGAAATATAAAATTTCTATAATTTTAAAAAGTAGTTATTACTATTCATAACGGCTACTTTGATTAGTCGCGGTGTTTTAGAACTCGAAGTTGCGTACAATGCAAGATATTGCATTATTGAATGAGAAGCGTATTGTGGAAGCTCGGGGTGTTACATTCTCCCCACCTTCAATAAATTGCATCCTTGCAATTTGAAATTTCTATTGGATAATAAAAGGTTGAAAATAGAAAATACCTTTGTGGAAAACCCACATCAAAAATAAGATTAATAAAATTTAGCCTTAATAAGAGGGAAAGGGAAATGAAAAAGACACCACCCAATTATGATCTCGATTATGAGAACATTGGTGGAAATTAGAGACATATAATTGGAGGAAAAATGTAAATATTTGTAGGGAGTGATTGATGTCATCAATCACAATCAACTATCAAATTGAGGGCCTCAAAGCCTTCAATCTATGTTGATTTAAAATATCATCAGTTCAACAAGACATAAGGTATTAGGATAGCACATTTTTTTGTTTTAATATCCCTTTAATAAAGTTTAAGAATTAATTTATTCATTGAATAAGAGATAGGTATATATATATTTATGCTTGACAATTAGAGTTTCAACCTTCAAGTCATCTTTCACTCAAAAAGATAATAGAACTCAAAAATATTATACTTATCTTAATTGTATATGGTTCCAAATGTTAACACATACCATTTAGATTAGTAAAATTATTTTTTAATAACCAGTGACTTCATATAGGCTAGTGGTAGGAAATAAAGGCCTATCGCACTATGGTTGTGGGTTCGATTCCTGCAGCTTTATCCGACATGATGGGTTATGCCCCACCCTGCAGGTTGTCCTTTTCCTAAAACTATAGTAGTATAATATTCCAAAAATAATCTTCATAAATTTTTTAACATTAACAATACTATCCAAAGATCAACTTAATCCACTCCAACCTTTATAGTTATCCAAAATACCTCTGTCCAGACTTTCTCTAAAATGTCTCTTAATTCCAAAATCAATTTATCAGATTCCCCAAACAAAGTAAAGTTTCTCTTATTGTCACATACTAAAAATATGATTACCTTAATCATATTAAATCCTTACTGAAACAACAAGTAATGAAGTACAATCCTTATATATATATCACATTATTCTAATAACCAGAATATAATCCATGAGTCCAAAAGCACCAATACATTAATTATTCCGCTTCAACTGTAGTAACAGCATAATATTGTCCTTGATCCCTAGGCCTTTTCTGAGGTAAGTTTCCCTAACGCATTGGACATTCATTTGCATAATGCGCCATTTCCCTACAATTGTAGCATTCAACATTGATAGCCTCATTCTTTCCCTTGCAATCACGCGCCTGGTGACCTTTTTCTCCACATTTATAACAAACTCTCATTCCTTTTAGGCAAGTACCAGGGTGATTCTTCCCACAATTATCACATAATGGAAAATCCTTCTTTCCCTTTTTCCCTCTATCTGTCTCTTATTCCACCGTTCTCTTCTTCTCTTACTTTACTTTGTTGTCATAAGACTTGGAGAATTCCTTTTCTGTCTTGATAGCACATGAGACAATATCTTTGTATGTTGAGAAAGATTGTGATACTAAATCTCTACGGAGAAATGGTTTTAACCCATCAAAGAAAAGATCAATCTTACCTCTTGGGTTACGTATATAATCTGCAGCATACCTCGCCAACCTTGTAAAGTTGGCCTCATACTTTGCGACATTCTCATCCTCCTTTTGTCTTAGACTCAGAAATTTCCTTTCTATATCTGCTCGATGGTCATGAGGAAAGTATTTTTCTAAGAAAATATCTTTGAACTCCCTACATTCCATATTTGATACATCATCATCTTCCTTTGTATTTTGAATCAATTACCACCTTTGATCGGCATCTCCAGTGAGGCGGTAAACTGCCATGATAACCTTCTCCCTTTCGCTACTCCCCAAGGCGTGGAATATTTTCTCAAAGGAGTTCATCCATTGCTCAACTACTAACGGATTTGTACCCCCATTAAATGTTGGAGGTTGTTGCATCATGAAGCGGTCTAACATTGATCCTCCACGTTGCGGATCAGGGTGCTCCATATGAGTAAGGTTATTAATCATAACATGACTAAGTTGTCTCATTATGGTAATAAGTTGATAAGAACTAGTTGTATCTCCAGATCCACAATAATTATCTTGAGCAGGAGGGCAATCCGTACACGGAGTTCTTGTATTGATACGGTTTCCATTCCTTCCACTAGGCGCCATTTCTAAACAATGGCATAAACTAGATTAGTTTATGAATCAAAATAAATATTTCCTAACTTGTAAAACACTTAACACTAATTGAACTATTTATGGATATAATCCATAATCATTAAAAAAAAGTTTTCTTTGAGGAATTATATATTCATAACCCTTTATAGTGGTTTGTAAAGAAAATGAGAATTATCCTAGGCATATCCCCCGGGAGTGTCGTAACCAAGAGTACAGCAGGGCCCGTTGTCGTGCACCAGTTTCCGTTCGAGTCTAGCTTAAATCTATGTTTTCGGGTTTTACCCCTAGGTACATCTGTGCCAGAGCCGCCTCTACATGCTCTTATCTAGACAGGGATGTATTCCTCGGAAAACACACAACATCTCTGCAATACCAAAATTTTAGGAAGTTCTTCTATACTAATCCTCAATGTCTATCTTCAGGCTATGTGCTCTAATCAGAGTTTATCTAAATCTATCTTCCAAGGTTAGTACTAAACTGCCTCTGATACCAACTTTAACGCCCCGACCCCAGCTACCCAGAGTCGGTGCACTATTGCGTAACATTGGCATGATCACAAAAGATCAAGTCTCGAAAGACCGATTAGTTTAGTAGCCTTGGAAACACTAGATACATTCATTAATGTTACATTACATCATAAAGTGCAAAACTACAATAACAAAGTCTCCATAGTCCACACTCATATCCCCTTCTGACTATCCCTTCAGGTCATTCATAAAATACTTCTTCACATCCTGGAAAATATTAAAACATTGAAAGGGGTGAGCTCAGATGCTCGGTAAGGATAATAATATTGCGGAAGCTTTCATAAATAAACATTAACATTTAAGGCAATGTATAACTAAAAAAAGCCTTTTAAACATGAACTTCAACATAATATGGCAAAAATATAATTAAATAATTCCATTTACTTACTCAAATGGATATTATACTAGTCGGATACTCTCATGCAGTATCAATAACCACTTTCATAATGATGGAATGCATAATGCCAGAATATCATAACCACGTAGTCAAGGCCTCGTGCCAAGACCACAAATAATATTTTGTCATGGCCTCATGCCAAGACACTAGTTTGTCTCATGAGACCTACCGATGCATCGAGGAGCTATAGCGGGCTCCACCCGTCACTTATTAAGTCTAATTCATTCCTCATATGAATTGGTTTAAACATATCATAAACCATAACATAATCATATCACATAAAACATGCATAAATGAAACATAACATTTCCACATTTCAATCACAAGATATTAATACGACACATTGATATAATAAAAACACTTTCAAAACCATTTTCAATACCAATATAAAAGAACGGTAAAACATGGTATTTATTTTCCTTTTAAAAAAAGCATGGCTTGTAGAGGAAGCCGAAACACAAATAATGGTCACGGCGGTGGAGAAGTCATTGTCACCGCATACGTACGACAAAAACATTCCCTTTTGTCATTTAGTAAATGCTTCGTATAAAAATATTCCTTTTGAATAAACGTAAAAGTCAAAGGGGTTTATACACCGTATAAAAGAAATTTGTGTATAAAACAAAATATGCCTTAATGAATGGAGATTGAGACGAAATCCCTTACAAGATAATTTTTAAATAAAATATATCTATTATGTGTATTCACTATATGTACACATAAATAATGTATAAATACATGATATGACATAATAGTATCATGACATAATTTTAAAGTAGGAGATTAACCCAAAGAATGGAAATTGGGTTAAGAAGTTCCCTTACCTTGCATCCTGTCCTGACTCGACCGTTCTTTAACCTCCTGAATAATAAACTAGAGTTAATTTCTATTTACATAAGAACCTTTTTCATGTTCATTATTCATTTTATATCCCTTATTACCATGTTATGAACATTATTTAATTATTTATGTTTATAACGGTAATTTTGTCGATCTTAGGTACTTGAGTCAAAATTAAAATTCTTATAATTACAAGTTGTTCATGTGGTGATATATCCATTATATCCTGAATTATGTTCATGATTTAGATATCATATATATCATATATATCCAATATATACATGTATTTATAATATTACATAACATTTAGAGGTAAGAAATGAAATTCACCGTTCATAGAGATGGTAAGCCGTACGTACGCATGAACGCTACTTTCATTTATATTTCGGATTTAATGGAATGAAATAATAATTATATAAAGGTATAATATAGTTCCAATATAATATCATATATAATATCATTTACTGCATCCATTATACATCCCACATATGGCATTAACGATTCACATCACTTTGAGGGGCCGGTAGTCCGCACTTCCTAAAATGAAATTATCGCGTTTATCCATAATAGAAATCATAAGGTATGACATAAATGAGAAATACAGAAGCATAAGTAAAACATAAACATATTATATATCCTATATAAATATAGTGAAATCTTAATGGCCACCTTTGAAGGTGTTATATGAGTGTTGAACAATCATCGTTTCGTGAGGCAGAAATTCGCCATCCACAGAAACCGTATGTTATTTAACCATTAGATGTAGTTTTGTGTAAGTGTAGCTCGAATAATTCTTATAACAACATTCTAGTATATTGAGGATACTTGTGTTGTTACAAAATAAATGAATAAAATGATTTTAGGGGGATGGAGAAGACAAATAAAACAAAACAACATTAGAGAAGACATTACCTCAAAATCGGGTAACTCTTTTTGATTTGAGCCAAAGGCTTCCTTGGGAAGAGTTCTGCCAAAAGTGAGGCTTCTAGGAGTAAGAGGGTGATTTTGGGAGAGTATTTGGGCAGATTTTTGCCGAGAAAAATGGTTTCAAAGTGTGAATGAGGTGGTAGAGGTGGGGGCCTTTTATAAGAGGAGAGGAGGGGCACTCTTGGAAAGTAAGGAAATTTTACATTATTATACAATGCTTTTCGGATTCGAATGGTCCCAAACATATTTAATTCGTGGATATGGTGATAAGGGTTCGAAATATACCCATCCAATAGTCTTTGGACAAGTGTAAGCCTTGGATTGTACATTATCTTTTAATTTTATTAAAATCGTTAAATAATGAGGTCATCGCTGCATCATAATGATGTCATAAATTAATTAATTTATTTAATGTCTAAAAATTATAAATAAAATACTATGATGTAGGAAATCATTTTATATTTCCAATGACTATTTATAGTCAAAAATATGACTTGTATAACCCCATGTAAAAATTGTTTTAGTAAAACATTTTATGTTTGTGTCATTTTTTACTCTAACATTAAATAAAATGTATTTATGTTATTTTCTAACTAAAGTGGCTCCATGGGGTCCCCAAGTTGATCCATGGATTTTCTGGGTCGGACATGGCACATACAATGATGGTAGGACATGTGTCAAGCTCATCTCATATTATTAAAACATTATTTTTACCATAAACTACACTAATTACCTCTAATCGCGATTAAGAACTTAAAAGTTACGATTCACCCAAAATTATTTTAATCTCATTGAACCAAATTTTACTTCTTAATGACAACCATGTATGTGATATTTTTTAAAATCAAATCACAGAAGTGGTAATATTTCACTTAAACAAAAAATCAGTTATTTAACTACCACTTAGTGGTTTCACTATTCATCAAAAATTGAAGTTTTTCAGAACAATGCCAAAATATCACCCTAATCTATAATTGATATACCGAATTCAAAAATTATGTCTATTTTACTAAATTCCAAACATATAAGTTGCATTAATTAATTCCCGATGTCACAACAAATAGCGTGTTTTTAAGAAACAATTTATATCAAAAGATTGGCAATTGTTTATGTCCAATTTCAATGTTAAATTAATTCTAATGACAACCATTTGATAAAATGGTAAAAATATATTCTAATTATACATTAAGACCAATAAATAGTATAATTTATCACTATAAATTATTTTGATTAAAAATTTTGTTTTTAAGTATTTTTCACTATTCATAAAAAATTAAAAGTTCTCAGAAAAATAACAAAAATTCAATATAGGCTAATTTCGATATTCCGAATCCAAAAATGAAGTCCATTTTGAAATATAAAATTTCTATAATTTTAAAAAGTGGTTATTACTATTCACAATGGCTACTTTGATTAGTCAAGGTGTTTTAGAACTCGATGTTGCGTACAATGCAAGCTATTGCATTATTGAATGAGAAGCGTATTGTGGATGCTCGGTGTGTTACATCATCAGATACAATGAATATATAAGATCCATATAACCATAAGATAAATTTAAGATACAACATAGAATGTTGATCCTGAGGATTACTGTCTCAAATAGGAATAAAATTAGTATATTTATATATTAAATAAAAAATATCCCAAATTACATTGTTACCTTTACTGTAATTTGGTAATACAATAAATAAATCACCAGAAATATTTTCCAGTTTCCATTCTGGAGCTTGAAAAGGATGTTGCATTGCCTTTAGTAATGGTCAATATTCATTAACATATGGAAAATTCCAAATTATCATGGTAAATTAAGAAAAATACATTTTATTTCCATAATATCATTAATAATCAGGATGGTTCTATATATATTAGATCTTCTAGGATGAACTAAAAATTGATAACTATAAGATTTACATAATAACTCACTCTTCAACTGTGAGTGATAGAGAAAATATATTATCTTCCTAATTCTCAAAACGCAATTTTATAAAGACTAAATTTAGTAAAGTTACCTTTTAAAACAATTATACATTTATCTATAACTACAGGCCTTTTTTAATCACTTTCCTAATTTTATCTGATTGAGATTACTACACAAAAACATAGAACCAAATTGATGATTTTTTGGAACTAATAAATTCAATTTCAAAATTCATCAAATCATTAACCAAGGGGTCATGTTATAAACATAACATGGTTAATATATATTTATTTTATGACTCATGTAATCATCATCTTTATTTTTTTTCTATGATAATAAAAAAAGTTCAATCATAATCCTGGAATAGTTTTTAGCCTTATTATATATATCATACTAAATTAAATTTGAGTGAATATATACACCATACCATTAAACATGGTAATTTTTTTCTTTGGCCTAGGGAAGTCTTGAGGGTAATCTGAGGATTTTTTGGTGCCTGGTGGTTCATCAAATGGGATGCAAGGTGGGCCAGAGAGTCAGTGTAAACAATGTAGACCCATGTGCACGACTTTGTGGCCTAATAGATATGGTTACAAATCCATCACACACGGTTTGAGATTGGTTTGGTAAATCATTCACATAAACTATGTGACGATGAGAAATATGGATGGGTATTCATGCATATTTTGTGCATGGTTTGCTAAACTGAGCAAAAAATCCATGTGATCCCATTTTCTTGTTTGAAAATACTATTTTCCTCCAATGGAAAATTTTATATTTTTCTCTCTATTCCGCCTCTCTCCAGAGGACAGAACTGTGTTCTCCTACCATGTTATGATCATGATGTCTTCCTGATTGGATATCTTGACATCCCCTTTATCTGGTGATTGATTGATGATCTTAGAGAATAATTGTATCCCTTGAGGTAATTCTTACGCTGAGTGGCCTCTTTTCATTGCATAATCATTCCATCTGTTGAGATATTTAGATGAATTATCATTCTCACTATTTTTGGGTGTTGTTCTGAAACATAGATCTCCTCCAACATGCTTTGAATTTTAGGTTGATCTCATGCGAGGATTAATCTATGTCCCTAGGGTAGGTGGTCACATAGTTTTCAATTTGAGTTTTTTTCAATTTCGCATTTAATCTCATTATTCCATGCACCCTCCACTTCCATGATTACTAATTGGGTTTAATCCATATGTCCAAATGAACTTATATACCTGATATTGGGGATTTGGGTTTGGGTTAGGGGTTTAGAGATCAGGTTTCTTTATACGGACACCCAAGGTGTGTGACAAACAATTTTTCCATTTTAGTACAATTTGAAAAACATAAAATTATTTTCTATATTCCCCATATTTGTCTTAAATAAAATTGGCAATTTTTTTATTTTTATTTTATTTATACCATTGTAACACAATGGTGCTTATCCCAATTATATTTACAATTTTACAAATAGGTATGTGAGTGTTGGACTATAAAATTTGGGCTCGGACTCTAGGACATGAAATTATAAATCCATGTTATGAAAACTAGTTGTTGGAACTTTTAGGTAAAAATTGATCAGATATCCTAAAAATTATTATGAATTGGATATAAATTTAATTGTTTAAAGGGGTGTAATAGCCTTCCCTTGTTTTGATTTTCTATAATGGCATGGCTTTTTTAAAATAAAATTATATTAGATGGTTTGCCTTACATTATAATATATGAATAATTATTCCATTTTTATGCTTATGTAACGTGATGTAAATTATTGGACATGATGAATTCATACCCAATTAGAGCTTATGATATATATGGGTGGGAGGCATGCTTATCCAATGGTAGTGACAACCTAGAGATATGTATGGACAAGAGATATGTTTAACCCATGCCTGATAGAATCTCTACATGGGTGGGAATAATTCTGACCCACAACATCTCTTATATTCATGTATGGATGAGAGGCATGCTTACCTTGTTCCAGTGACATATCATATATATGTATATGAATGGATGAGATGTGTGCTAATTCCGTGCCTGTGATAACCAATATATATATATATATATATATATATACATATGGTGAATTATTCAATCATATCATTTTCAAGATGAAGCAGGTTGACTCGCTGTGTGGCCTTTGGGATTGTGAGTCAGACATTATTTATTTATTCATCAATGTTTATTTTCTAGATATCACATGCATACAATTTACTTATGAGTTCCAGCTCAGATAACATGTACACAACATTGATTGTGGCATACTAACATGTTATTCCACACCCTACTAATCCCTCATTTTTCACCCATGAAGACTATTAACCTATAGGTATGGATATAGGAAACCACCACTCATCTATTTCTTGAATCTTACTATTTATATGGATCTTAGGAGTAGAGGATTGGGCCCATGATCATGATGTTATGGAACATATTTTGGTTTTTCTACATTTTTGTACTTTTGAATGAGCATGCATCCTCCCTATTTTAAGTTTAAAATTTGTACTGATAAGCCCTGCATGCGTATCTATATCAAACAGTATTATTTGAAATTTTTTATGATATTCATTCATTCGGAATTCAACTTACCTCTTTGTGTTATGATTATTCATTTAATTCATCTGATTGGATATTCATGGGGTAATTTTTATATCTATTGCATCCGTTGTGTACTCTGACATGGGGGAAAAGACTCCCCGTAGTTATACCGTGACACCACCACTATAAGTTGGAAACCCTTTTCTTAAGGGGAGACATTCTAGGTGTTATGTGGCCATCTATTATTAGGGCATGGATTATGTGGTCCTCAGGTCCATGGTTCACAAATTGGTATTAGAGGGGTTCCTTTATTACATAACTATTTAGAGTCAATAGAATGCATATTTGAAATGAATGGAACATAATCAATATCCATTTTTAGGAATCATAAACCCATGTATGGGGTAAGTTCCATGTTTTGTGAATTATATATTTACTATTTATGACTATTACAGTTGATACAATTTCATCATAGTGTGGTCCACATATTTTGGGATGTTATTGATACTAATGACATTGGAATTATGATTTGTTTGCTTGACTCAATGAAATGAGTGGTATATATGGGAACTTTCAACATGTGAGAAAAAATATGAGTAGGTTTTTCATTATTTATGTCATGATTATATTTTAATTAGTCATTTTTTATTTCATATTATTTATCCTTAATATATATATACAATTTTACATACATTTATTAAAGGATTTTTATCGATTTATGGTGTGAGTTTTGTGGGTTTCACTCTAGGAATAATAAGGTGTATGTTTTAAGTCATCATGTTCCCTTATGGCTTTTACATTCAATTATTTTATGAAAATCATTGAAAAAATTTCATAAGGAAAATTATATTTCTATAAGAAAATTTTCATAAAGAAATTTTCTTTCTCTATGGAAATATATTTCTTTAATCATTAAATGTGAATATATATGTTATTCTTAATGATATCTAACAATGTTTAACCATATTTTTCATAAATCCAAATTTTCAGAAGACTATTCAAAGCCTTATCTGAAACCTCAGAATCATATAGTTCCATAGATAATGAGTCCTATAATTTATATACTTTGATTTAATTCTTTTTTAAACTCCAATTACATCTGAAAATAAGAATCTAAATTATTTTAAATCCTTGTAAATCAAATTCTATATTCCTCATAAATCTATATCTGAAATTCTCATATATAAGATTTTGGATTCCATAGAATTCAGACTATGACTATATATTATTTCAAAATATACTTGTTCATTTTTTTACTCTAATTATCAATTCCTTAAGAATATGTTTAAATGATTTTGTTAAAATACTCATTTTCTGAAAAGTAACATTTAATTTTATCAGATCATAAGCATTTTAATTTTTCATAATAATGATATTGTTTTCATTACACATGATAATGTTTACCAAGTTTTCTTACATGAAACGATGTCGTACAATCGATTTTTATCAAACCATTGGTTGAGTGACCCGGTTCCATGTCACAAAAAATTTATTGAAAAATATGACAATTGGAGAAGGAGATTACCATTGAATTTTCTTCTTATAAATACCACAACTGTTTGAAGAGTTCAATATATGTTACAATGTTAACAATTGATGGATGTACTAATTTTGATAGATAGAGACTCTAATTATTTTTTTGATCAATGAACATCTTCTTCAGCTGTGAAAAACTAGTGCGGCCTTGAAAGTGCGATTTTAACTGTATGATGAATAATGGATTTCTGGTGATAGGATGATAGAGGTGTCTACTACCTTATAGTTTGAGGACGTCAGAAGAATGAATGATAGAGGTTTCAACTACCTTAGTGTTAGGGGGCATTCAGGGATAGCAGGATAGTCTCTAATACTTTAATCGGGGGCTTCCTATGGTGTTAGTAATACACACTTTATTGAATGTATAAATCATGGGACTTTTATCCAATGTTGTTGGATAAACTACTCTTTAGGATGAAAGATTTTCTATACATGTTTACTTTTTATTGTTACATGTTTTATTTCCACTACAATTTTGTTAAACAAATAAAGTATAACATTATTATACTTTCATATACATGTATACTATGATATATAAGATTCTATATGCTTTAAGGTAGAATATTTCTCTAAGAGAACTTTTCTTAAGATTCATTTTTAGATCCATTTTTTTGGAACCTATAAATGTATGTTTCATAGTTAAAAACAAAAGAGGTTTTTTTAAACGATGTTTTTTTAAACATAGATTTATTTTTATTATTAAAAAATAGTATTTTTAAAACCTACAATTCACCAGCATATTGTAATTGTGAATCTACATGTATATTTCTATAATATAATTTGTATCATAGGAGGTTCAAGAAATAATTATACTTTCGTATAAGTTTTCATTCTCATTTTTTCTTGCCTAACATTATTAGTTCATGTTTTTCATAAAGATTTTTTATCATTGTTAATAATACTATTTGAGAAAAATATACTTTGTATTTTATTTTAGAATGGTTTTAATGAACCTTTATTCTTTAGATAATCTAAATCCTACCAAACCCCGAATATTTGATGGAAAAGATTATCAGTATGGGAGAGATAGAATGAAGACTTTTGATATAAATTCTAGAGTGTATAATTTGGTAATACTCACTGGTGAATACAATATTCATAACAAAAGGAATCAAAACATTCAAAAATCAAGAAAAACAAGAATATATACTAAAATACAAGTTATACAATACTCTTTTATTTTCCATGAACACAAATATCTATATTCAGATATCATATTGTGAAGATTCCAATAGTATTTGGAGTAAACATGATCTAACACACATTGGAACATTATAATTGATAGAAACTAGAAGATCTACGTTAAGAGATGAATATCATGGGTTTATTTTTCCTTATGGAGAATATGATTGCAATGATCATCAATGATTTATGACAACCGTCAACAATATTTAATATATGGGTGAAAACTTTCTTGATGATGAAGTTATTATGAAATTGATAGTTGATATATTTCCCAAAGAGTGGGAATCTAAAATTAAAACAATTGATGAAAATAATAATGTATCTAAAATTACACATTATGAATTATTTGAAATAATAATTCAACATAAAAGATGAATGAAGAGTGATGTTGACATCAATAATAAGTATAATTGTAATGGTTGTGTTTCTTTCGCTACTACATCAAAATCGAAGACTGTAGACTGGTTAACTAGATCTATAGATATTAATATTGATTTTATATATGAAGCATGTGATAATGATCACTCAGATAATGAATTATCCAAAATTTCTCAAAGGATGAAAATGATTGTAATTCCCCGACCATAGATACCAAGTGTCAGTGCATTATTAAATCACATTGGCATGAAACAAAGAATAATATCTTGATAGAATGATCAGTTTAGATTCCTAGGAAGTATTTGATACATACCTAAGTTTTACATTAAATGTTTAAATGGAAATTAAACATTGTGTCTCTATAGAATACACTCATATCCCTTATTCTATCCCTACTGGTCAGTTATAAAATACTTCTTCATATCTTGGTAAAAATAAAACATAAAAATGGGTGAGCTCAGATTCATGGTAAGGAGAACAATATAGCGAATACTATCATAATTAAGCATAAAATGTTAGGTAAATTTATAAGACTAACACACTAGCCCTTTTAACATAAATTCGTCATAATATGGCACTTATAAATAAAATAAGTCAACTTACTTATACAAATGAATATTATACTAGTTGAATAATCTAATGTAATATAAATAGAATGTTTCAAAATGATGGAATGCATAATACAGGACATCATAACCGCAAAATGAAGGCATCGCTCCAAGGCTACAAATATTATTTTGTCAAGGCCTTGAGCCAAGATATAATTTTTCCTCATGAGACCAACCGATGTATCGAGGATTTATAGCGGGCTCCACTCATCACATTCCAATTCTAATGGATTCTTCATATGAAATGGTTGAAACATTACATAAACCTTCATATTAAAAATATCATAAGAAATGTAAATAATTTATCCATAAAACATGAATTTTATAAAAATAACACATCCTTCAAACATATAATAAAAATGTTCAATACAATAAGGAAGATTGAATAATAAAAAATCAACTTCAAACAAGTGTAAAATCCATTAATGGATGTTAACATAGATGAAATCAAAACTCTTTGAGAGAAATATCTCTTCATTTTTTTAAATAATATAAAATTTAAATATGTAAAACATAAAACTTTTTTTCAAAATATTTTTAAAAAAATTTAAGGGATTCTTTGAAGGTGTTATAACAGCAGAAAATAGTCTCACCCATCATATATGTTAAAAATACAGTCTTACCTTATTTTTTTTTAAAATTCCATAAAGTATGACAGAAATAATAAATTCCAAAAAAATTATAAAAAGTCAAACAAGTGTATAAATTAATATAACCGACATTCTAGGAATGTTTAATTTTTTTTTGAAAACACAGATGTGGATGATAAATAGGTCCAAGTAGATACTCACATATAAACAACATCTGATAGTGATGATATTTTAAAATTTATCCTTACATTGTACTAATCCTTGATCAAGGGTAAGTTAACCTCCTATAAAATAGTAAAATCATTTTTATTTAATTTTACATGAACCACATACATAAATATGATACCATATATGATCATTTAATATTTCATTGTCTATAATATTTTAATCGTATCATTGTTTCATGTGTTACCTGAATCATTTTCTTTTATATTCCTGGTTACATGAGCCATATTTTTCATGTATAGGATGAATTTAATTAATATATATAATGATATAAAGTTATAAAACAATAATTTTAATCATAAAATGAAAATTATTCTTCAATGGATATGATGGGGAATGAATTTTATCACGTTAGTGGAGACGAAATCCGTACGTACGCACAAGAGAAATTGTCATTCAATTGATGGAGTAATCATATGTAATTGGATGTTATATCATATATAAAGAATCATTAACATATTATAATTAGTATTAACATTAGTTATACTCATTACTACACTCTTCCAAATAATTAATTGTTTGAATGACAAACTACACCATGACTTGGAGATGGTAAGTCATCCGTACACACGTATGTTGACTTTTCATTCATAGGATGGATGGAATTTTGAACAAGGTTGTCCATATGTATTATAACATTACATTATATACAAGGTTTTGGATTAATTATTTTGATATGGAAACAACAGTGAAATTGGATGTGGAAGATGAAAAGAACTTCGAAAGTGGTGGTGAAATTATGACCTCTTTTTTAGGTGTTTCCTTTTGAGTTAACCAAAAGGGCTCCCTTAGATAGCTTTTAGATCAATGTGAGGCCTTTAGGTCTAATTGATCATAGTTTAGAGGATATTTGATATGGGTTTGGCCATGCCAATTGGATTTTGAGGTGTGATTTTGAGGTATGGGGAAGTTCTTTTTTATAAGAGATGTGAGTGTAACATTTGGAAAATATAGAATAATTATTTTATTATAAAATAATATTCTATTTATGATGGCCCCAAAAAGGATTTATTTATAGGCTATATTGTCTATGTGTCTATAACCATTCAACAAATCTGTTTTAGATAGTTTTAGGTCACCACATTAACCATATCTTTTTTAAATAACTCTTAGCTAAATTATTTGACATTTAATATGTATTCTTGTATTATTATAATAAATGGTTAATAAAATTACTAAAAAAGACAAGATAACCACTTGCGGTTCATTAGTAATATATCAAACCTTATATAAGTCCTTTGTCCGATCATTATATTTTTTTGAATATTATATCAATTAATAATATAGTACTTGTTTTAAAAACCCAATTATGTCAATCTTGTCACTATTTTGTATTATGTTTTTATGAAAGTCAAGAAAACATCATCACTTGGAAAAAAAGTTATTTAATCCACACTGACATGTAATATTAACATATAATATTACTGTAATTAATCAAAATACATAGTTTATTTTTATTTTGATATTCATAATATAAATTATTTTAATATTTCGTTAATTAGGTAATTACTGGATCAATATTATTTCAAAAATATATTTAATAATTTAATGTCTAAAAATTATAAATGAAATACCATTATATAGTAAATATTTTTATATTTATAATTAATATTTATAGTTGAATTTATCTTATATATTACATAATATTAAAAATGGTTTAGTTATTAAACATTGAATTTAACAATTTTAACTCGTATTTAAATAAATTAATAAGAAATGTCCTAATCCAATTCAAATGGCCCAAAAGGATCATATTTTTCCCAATGTCTATTTTGGTCTAAATAATCATATCCAGTAGAATTATTACATGTGTTAGTGTAACTATAATATCAATTTCATTTAATTACCCAATTTATTTTTAATCATGGTAAATAAAAGTCAAACATTACTATTCACCATAAATTTTATTCATCTTATTGAACCACATTTTACATAATTATTTCATCTGTGTCTCTCGATGTTTGGAAATTCAATTCATAGAAGCAGTAAAATTATGTTTTCTACAAATTTTCAAATGTGCCATGAAGGTGGGAAAAAGATGGTAAAAAGTTCAATAAAATTTTATATATCGAATATTATAATAAAATTTCTCCAATGAATTACCTTGAAAATATATATAGGTAATTTTTATCTATTTTTAACTAAATTAAATTTAAATAAAATTACTAATTATTTGAATAAATTTTTAATTTTAAACAATAATTCAATGTTTTTGACAATTCATAAAAAATTGATAGTTTTTAGTAAAATACCAAAAAATTAATCCTAGGAATATGATAATATTCCGAATCCAAAAATGAATTACCATTTGAAAAATAAAATTTATAAAAATTCAAAAAGTTCGTAATATTATTCATAACGACTAGTTTGATTGGTTAAGGTGTGTTAGAACTCAATGTTGCGTAAAACACATGTTATTGTATTATTAAAAGAGAAGAGTACCATGTAATATTAGGGTGATACATTCTTATATCCTTCATTGAATTTCATCCTCTCTATATGAAATTGTTCTTTGAAAATAAATAGTTAAACAATATAAAATATAATTGCGGAAACCCACATCGGAAATAGGGTTAGTAAAATTTAGTCTTAATAAGATGTAAAGTGAAATTAAAAATTCACCACTAAATTAAGATTTAGAATAGGAGAACATTGGGGGAAAATATACTTGGAGGAAACCTGTAAATATTTTTAGGGAATGACTGAGGTCATCAATCACAAACATGTGAATGGAAAATTGAGGGCCACAATTACATAAATGACGGATGATTTAAAATATCATCATTTAAACAACACATAAGGAATTTGGATAAACAAATTTTGGATTTTAGATCATTTCCTTAAAGAATAAGAATTATTTTCTTCATAGAATAAGATAAAAATAATACATGACAAGTAGAGTTACATCCTATAACTAATTTCTACCACAAATTCATCTTTCACTCCCTAACATAATAGTACTGACAAAATATTCTATTTATCTTAATCCAATAGGGATCCAAATATAAACATATAAAATTTAAATAGACTTTTTTTGTAATAACCCAAGAATTATTGTAGGCTAGTTGTAGGTGATAAATAATTGTCTCACTTTGGTTGTGTTTTCAATTCCTGCATCTTTTTCGACATGACGTGTTTTCTCCTAACCTGTAGTTTTTACTTTTTTTAAAAAAATAGTATTATAATATTACAAAAATTACCTAAAAATTGTTTTAACCTTAAAAAATACTATCCAATGATTAACTTAATCCATTAAAACATTTATTTTTATCCAATATACGTCTTTCCAAACTCTCTCTAAATGGTCTCTAAATTCCAAAATCAACTGTAACATCATATTCCCCAAACAAAATAATGATTCTATTATTGTGACATATTGAAAATATGAATACCATAATCATATAAAAACATTAATGAAAAAGATTTACTACAATAAAATCCTTATATATATCACATTCTTCTTATAACTAGAATAAAATTCAATATTCTGAAAACTCTAATGCATTACTTATTCAACTTTATATATAGTATTAGAATAAGATCGGTCTTTCTCCCATGGAATTTCCTATGTTATGATTCCATGGTGATTATGACATTAATTTTAATAATTACCCATTTATTTAAAATTGTAGCATTCAACATTGACATCCACTTTATTTCCCTTATAATCACGAGCCTGGTGACCTTTTCTTCCACATAAGTAACAAATTACCAATCCTTTTAGGAATGTATTAGGGTGTTTATTCACACAATTATCAAATTACGAAAACTTATTATTTCCCATTTTCCCTTAGTCTATCTCATTCTCCACTGTTATATTCTTCAATTTATTTACTTTAATGTCACAAGTCTTAGAGAATTATTTTTCTCTCTTGATAACACCTGAGACTATATCTTCGTATGTCGAGAAAGATTGAGAGAGTAATGCTTGATAGAGAAATAATGTTAAAACATCAATGAATTGATGAATATTTCTTCTTGGGTTACATATATAATATGTAGCATTCCTTGCTAGCTTTGTTATGTTAGACTCATACTTTGCGACACACTCATCCCCCCTTTTCCTCAGACTCGGAAACTTTCTTTCCATATCCACTCAATGGTCACGAGGAAAGTATTTTTATATGAAAATATATTTATACTCCATCAATTCTATATTTGATACTTCTTCATCCTATATTTTTTTTGAATTAATTACCACCATTGATCTGCATCACCAGTGAGACGATAAACAACCATGAAAACTTTTTACCATTGGATACTCCCCAAGGCATGAAATATTTTATTACAGAATTTATCCATTTCCCAGCTATAAATAGATTTTTAGTCCCATTTAATGTTTGTGGTTATTTCCTCATGAAGTGTTCTAACATTTATCCTCCACGTTCAGGATCATGGTGCTCTATATGGGTAAGGTTATTATTCATAACCTAAATGAGTTTTCCCAGTATGGTTATAAGTTGTTTTGAAATGGTTACATCACCATATAACCAATAATTATATTGATTAGGAGGTAAATCACTAGATGGATTATGTGCATAGCATCAATTTCCATTCCTTCCACTAGGTGTAATTTATAAACAATGACACACACTGGATTAGTTTATGAATTGAAATAAATAATCCTAAACTAATAAAATACATAACATAAATTGACCAGTTTATGAATATAATCCATAATCATAAAAAAATGTTTTCTTGGAGAATTTATTTTCTAATAAATTCAACATATTGGTTAGTAATTAATCTGTGAGTTATAAAAATAATTTCCCTTATGAATTTCGTAACCTAGATTGAGGCACGACCCGATGTCGTGTTCCAGGATACGCCAGGTCATGCCCGGAATTCCTTGTCGGAGTTTTCACTCCTATGTACATTTATTCCAATGCCTCCTCTACCTTCTATTATCTAGGAAGGTATGTATAGAATGGAAAATTCAAAAAATATCTTCAATACCAAAATTCTAGGAAGTTCTTATATAATAATCCTCAATGAATATCTTAAGTTAATATTCTATAATCAGAGTTTTCCTAAATCTAGTTTCCATATTTTGTACTAAACTTACTATGATACCAACTCTAATTCCCTGACCATAGATTACCAGAGGCAATTCATCATTACATTACATTGTAATGATACAAGGAATTTTGTCATAAAAGACGAATTATTTTATTAGGCTTGGAAGTACAAGATACATACATGAGTTTTACATTACATGATGAAATGAAAAATAATCATTGTGGCTCCATATAATACACTCATATAAATTTTTATATCCCTTTTGGTCAGTCATAATATACTTTTTCACATCCTTTAAAACATATAATAGATTATGGGGTGAGCTCAGATGATTACTAAGGATAATAATATAAAAGAAACTTTCATAAATAAGCCTAAACATTTGAGGAATTGTATATAACTAAAACACGAGCATTTTAAACATCAAGTTCATCATAATATGGAAAGATAAATAAAATAATTCCATTTAATTATTCACATGGATATTCTACTAGTTGAATAATCTCTTGTAATATCAATATCCAATTTCATTATGATGGGATGCATAATGTCATACATCATATCCACATAATCAAGGCCTCATGCCATGACTACAAATAATATTTTTTCCAGGCCTTGTTTCAATACACTAGTTAGTCTCATTAGACCTACCGATGCATCAAGGAGATATAACATGCTTCACTGGTCACTTACTAAGTCAAATCCATTTCTCATTTGAAAATGTTGAAACATAACATAAACATCCATTTTAAAAAGTGTATAGGAAATGTAAATACTTTATCCATAAACCATGAATTGTATAAAAATAACACATCCACTATCAAACATATCAAAAAAACATTCAATAAAATATGAATTTTTGTACCATAATAAATAGACACCATAAAACTGTAAAATCCATCACAGGATGTTTATATAGATGAAATAAAACTGATTGAGATAAATATATATTTCTATTATAAAACCATTGAAAAGTAACATAATATAAAACACAACATATATTTTGAACATATTTTTATAAGCTTCTAATTAATGTTTCAAAAGTTTCATAACAGTGCTAAATATCCACTCCTGCTGTATATGTTAAAAAAATATTCATACCACAATTTGTCGAAATTATTATAAAGTCCCTTGTTTGGAAAACAATAAAAATAACCCTTTAATTTTTTTTAAAAGTCAAACTATGGTGTAAATGAATTTAAACTATATTCAAGGAAATGGTAAAAATGTTATGAAATAAATTTTTAAGAAACTAATATCTAGATGATAATGATGTCTCAATAGATACTCACATACAAACAACATCGGATAATAAAGAGATTGTAAAATTAATCCTTACCTTGTAATTTTCCTTTATTGATGGAACTTTAACCTCTTGTATAATTTTTAAATCAATTTTATTAAATTATAAAATATCTACATACATAAATATGATATCATATATGATCTTATAATATTTTGTTTATTAATAATATTTTTGAAGTATCATTGTTTCGGGTGTTAACTAATTTGTTTTACTTTATATTCATGGTTACGTAAGCCATGTTTGTTATCAATAGCATGTATTTGATTCATATCCCCAATGATATAAATTTCTTAATGATTATTTTTAATCATAAAATGAATATTATTCTTTATTGGTTATGATGGGGAATGAATTTTTTCTTGTTTGAGGAGACAGTAATATGTACGTGATCATGAGTGACCATATAATTCTATTGATGGTGGAATAGTATGTAATGGGATTGTATTTAATATATAAAGAATCAGTAATATGTTATAATTATTATTTACATCATTTAAACTCATTATTACATCCATCCAAATATTGAAGTGTTTGAATAAAAAACCAACCACGATGTGGAGACAGTAAGCCTTACGTACAAACATATGGTGACTTGTCATTTATAGGATGGATAGAATAATTAATATGGTTTTAACATAATTATAACAACATAAAAATATGTATATAGTTCTAGATTTATTAATTTGTTATGGAAACAACAATTAATTATGAATTGGAAGAATAAAATAACATTGAAATAGGTGGTGAAATTATTAACTCTTCGTCGGGTGTTTCCTTTTGTGTGATCAAAATGGATCCTTATATTGAATTTCTGATCAAAGTAAGGCATCAAGGTAGAAGAGAGAGTAGTTGGAAGGATATTTGAGATGGGTTTGGATGAGTCAAATGGCTTTGGAAGTTTTATTTTGAGAGAAGGGGATGCACCATTTTATAAGAGAGGTGAGGGTCACTTTAGGAAAACATTGATATATTATTTTATTTTACAATCATATTCGGTTTATAATTGCTCAAAAAGGATCAATTTTTATGATAAGGTTGGTATGGGTCTTAAAAATCTCAAAAATAGGTTTTATACAGGTTTACATCACCATATTAACAATATATTTTAGATTACACTCTTAGTTAAATAGGTTAACTTTTACTATGTATTATTGTATTATTATAATAAATGGTTAATATACTTACTATAAAGAACAAGATAACCACATATTGTTCATTATTGATATATCAAAAATTATTTAATCATTTGGACGAAAAATTGATTTTTTGGAATATTATATCAATTATTTATATATTATTCTTTTTAAAAACTCGTTTATGTCAATTTTGACACTATTGGATATTTTGTTTTCGTGGACGGCATACCAACTTTATCACTAAAAACCCATTTTTTATTCAACCATAACATATCATATTAACCTATAATATTATTTTAATTAATCAAATGTCTCAATTTACATTTATTTGTATATTTATAATATCAATTATTTTACTCATTCATTAATAAGTTAATTACCATCTCATCATTATGTCACAGATATATTCAATTATTTAATTTATTAAAAATAATAATAAAATTACATTATTAATAAAATATTTTTACCTTTATAATGATTATTTATAGTTTAATTTATCTTATTTAAACCCCTGTATTAAAAAACGATTTATTTAATAAACATTGAATTTAACACTTTTAACTCTTCTTTAAATAAAATAATAATAAATCTTCTAATCAAATCCATGTGGATCAAAAGGATCATATTTTATTAATAAGGTTTATTTTGGTCGAAAAATAATTATCCAATATAATTATAACATGTGTTAGAGTAATTATAATATTATTTTTACCTTTAATTACAATATTTACTATTAATCGTGGTAAATAAAAGTCAATAGTTACTATTCACCAAAAATAATTTTATTCTTATTAAACCACATTTTATTTAATTATGTCAACCATTTATCTCTGATTTTTGAAATTCAATTGCCAGAAAGGGTAAAATTACGTTATATGCAAATTTGAAAATGTGTCTAGAAGGTTGGTAAAAGACGAAAAAAAGTACAATAAAATTTTATATATCTAATATTATTTTAAACTGACTCCAATGAATTACAATAAACATATATAGGTATTATGTATCTATTTTTAACTAAAATAATTTTAAATAAAATAAATATTCATTTAAATAAAAAGTTGATTTTAATCAAGAAAGTAGTGTTTTTCACTATTCATAAAAAATTGAAAGTTTTAAGAAAAACAAATCATTCTATGTTAATTTTTATATTCTGAAAGGAAAAATTAAGTTCATTTCAAAAAATATAAAATATAAAATTTCAAAAGGGTAGTAGTATTATTCATAATGGCTAGTTTGTTTGTTCGTGGTGTGTTAGAACTCAAAGTTGCATACAACGCAATCTATTGTATTATTCAAAGATAAGTGTACCATGAAAGCATGGGGTGTTACAAAGATTATGGGAATGGATTATTTTCAGTATAGATATATGAGTAATGACAGAAAGGACAAGAATGATTCTGAAGTAACTTCATATGAATGTAAAGGAGATGTACATATCATACCTGATTGGACAATTCTTAAGAGAAAAGACAGAAAGGAAAAGCATTCTGAAAGGAACAGAAATAAATACTATAAATATAAGGCTAAGACTGTAATGAAGTAAAATAAATCCTAAAGTGCCAGTGTTGGAGACTCATCAAATTAATCCTCAGAATATGAATCTTCTAGTTAGAAGAATAATGTTTTTATAGTCATATTACAAATTGAAAATTATTGTCTATTGGATAAGGTACACAATGAAGAAACCCTAACCAATATTTCTTTAAATGAAAAAAAATCATAATAAAGAGTATTATAAGTCATTGGATAAAGAAACAACCTCATTAGTATTTAAAACCATACCTTTATTTGAAGAAGTTTCTATATATTATAAATTAATTCAGAATGATAACTTTATGATAAAAAAGTAGTTAGAGAAAGAAAACTCAATAATTTCTATTTTAACAAATGAAGTATCAGATCATTCTATATTTCTTGATCCGAAAACTATTCATTTTAAAAATGATCATAAGAACATTAATAAAGCTACTACTAAGAAGGAAAAACTTTTTAAGGATCATGAAAGTGTTATTTCATAGAATAATGTTATAGAGTATAACATAAATTCTATGACTAATGACTTTTAGGGTTAAAATTCATTCATTAGACTAAAATCTAAAATAATTTCATTAAAGATTGTTTTATCAAATTTAACTATTGTAATGAATGAATTTGATAAAATGTATTCACAACTTATTTTTTAAGAATAGTTTGGGATTTGGTTATACTCATTCAAAACTTATTTTTAGTCACAGCTATTTTTTTCCCAATGTGGTCATTTTTACACTAAGTGTTAATGTGTTGGAAATTTGGAGAATAAATATTCTCTAAAAAAACCCAATAATTTGGTTTTTATAAAGCATAAATTTTAATTAAATTGTAGACACATAAGATTTTACTTTCTAAAGATTAAACATCCAAGATTTTTTTGATTTCATAATTTAAAAAAATTTCCTTGAAAATAAAGGAAGTCTCTCAAACAATACATGGTAAATAGATAGTGGATGTTCCCAGCACATGACTGGTAACAAAAGCTTCATTGATAAGATTATAATGTAAAAAAGGAGGAAATTTATCTTATAGAGATAATTCTCAAGGGTAAATTGTTGGTATAGGTAACATTATTCTTCTTGGAAAATCATTAATATAAAATGTTCAAATTGTTACATTTAATAATAACAATAGAAGCATAATTCAATTATGTGAAGAAGGATACCTTCATAATTTTTGGAATGATACATAAATAGTACATAATTCCAAGGAAGATTTTATTATTTGTGCCCATTTTCATGAGAATGTTTATAAACATAACATAGAAGACTGTAGGAGAGAAGTCCTACATTGCCTTAATGTGAAGGAAGATCAATACTGGTTATGGAAAAGTAGACTAGGACACTGTAACGTAATGAACCTATGAAGAATCTCAATGAAATGACTCGTTGCGTAAATACCATAGCATAGATTTTATTTTTCAAAATTTTGCGATCCTTGTCAATATGGACAGAAAAATAAGTCAATATTTAAATCAATAAGTGATGTCTCAACATTGGATGCATTATTTCTAGTGTATATGGTTCTTTTTAGTTAAACACAAACTGGAATAATTTGCAGAAAATACTATGTATTTGTTTTAGTTGATGATTACATAATTTTTACTTGGGTCTATTTTCTAGGAAATAAATTTGAAGCCTTTTCATATTTTAATCCTTTATTATCCAATTATAAAAATGAATATAACCTTTTCTTGATATATATTTATAGTGATCATGTGTGAGAATTTGAAAATGTAGATTTGGAATGTTTTGTAGTAAAAAAATAATTAATCATAACTTCTCATCTCGAAGAAGTAATAAAATATGGTTTTTTTGAATGATGAAATATAAATCATTAAAAGATAATTGTAAACAAGTTGAGGGATTATTATATTGATAAACACTTTTGGACTGAAGTTGTAAGTTCTGAATTTTATACTTTACATCATGTTTTATTCAATCCTTATCATAATAAAACTCCTTATGAATTATTGACTGCTAGAAAACCTAATGGATCTTACATAAAAGTATTTGGATGCAATGTATTTAACTATAATACTAATGATAACTTACATAAATCTACATCGAAATCTATAGATGAAATTTCCATAGGATACTCCACTACTTCCAAGGAGTATACACTTTTTAACAAAATTTCTCATACTATTGAATAAATGGTACATGCTAAATTTGGTGAAACTGATCCTTTTGTTTTTAATCAACCCCAAGCTACATATTCAGATGTTTTTTAAAATTTGTTTATCAACCATTGAAGAAAGGTTATTCTAATAATGAAACCACTCAAGAATTGTTTTTTAATATTTACCCCAAAATATATTTTACCATATATTAATGAATAGGTTTAGAAACTTGAAATCAGTTATTTCTTAAGAATCATTCTAGTGATACTATAATTGGTGATGTAAATAAAAAAATAAGGACTATATGTTCATAAAGTAATGAAGTATAACAATAATCAATCTTTTCCCAGATAGAGCCTAAAATCTATGGCGATGCATTTGGTTATCGTGATTGGATTAATGCTATGCATAACAAAGTAATAAAATTCAAAAGGAACCATGTTTTGACCATATTTTAATGATGTAAAGAAATTATTAGTTTCTATTGTTCATAACCAATAAAACAATATACTATGAAGAAACCTACACACCAATAGCTAGAATTTAATTAATTCTTATTTTACTATCCTTTATTGCATTCTTTAATTTAAAACTTTTTCAATTGGATGCGAAGTGAGCTTTACTTCGTACATATGTTATAGAGGATAATTATTTTGAAAAAACATCTGGTTTTGAATACAAAAAAATAATCTTGAACATGTTTTTAATCTTACAAAATATTTATATGGACTTAAGCAAGACCCTACGCCGTGGTATGATTTAATTTCAGGATTTTTGTTATAAAAGAATCATATTAAGGGAAATGATTATCAAACTCTTTATGAATAATTAATATAAAAATGTTTTTATTTTTCAAATTAATGTTTATAACATAATTTCTGGATCAACTAAACAATATTTAATTGATTTATTTGAAAATCATATGAAATCATAGATTGAAATGAGTGTGATGCTTGAGTTAAAAGTTTTCCATGATTTTAAAATTTCTCTAGAAACCAGAAAGAACATATATATCTCAAAATTATTATATTAATGATATTCTTCAAAATAAGAGATATTGAAATTGTAAAAATATTATTACTCCAATCTGTACCTCAAATTCCAATGATCTTGATAAAGCTGGGAAACTAGTAGATCAACAATATTTTTTATGTATGATAGGATGTTTACATATATAATATCTAGCCATCCAGAATTCATTTTTTCATTATTCTTATTTGTCTGATATCAATATAATCCAAAATAATATCATTTAAAAGAATTGAGATTATTTTTCCCTATTTAAAGGGAATCATGGATTTATTATGTTTCTATTTTTATTGAAATAATTTTGTTTTAGATTTTCTACGAGGATGATTTTGGTGGAAGTATAGTGGATAGGAAAAGTACATCTAGAAAATATAATTTCTTATGAGATTACTTAGTTTCATTTTAATGCAAAAAACAACACTCATTAGCACTTTCCACTAGTAAAGTTGAATATATAGCAGCTGGAAGTTGTAGTGCTCATGTGTGGTGGATGCTACAACAAATCCAAAAATATTGCATGTGTTTTACTAAAACAAAGAGAATGTGTGATAATTCTAGTGTCACTTTCATAAGCAAAAACATTTTGCATCACTCTCATGCAATGAAAATAGACAGTACTCATCACTTTCTTAGGGATCACACACTTAAAGAATATATCATTATTCAATTTATCATAACTCAATATCGAGTTGATAATTTTTTAACAAAATATTTACCCTCTAATGGATTTGAATACATTAAATGAATTTTTGTAATGATAACCATAAGGTATTCATCAATATAAACATTCTGCTAAAACTTATCTTCATACAATTAGATACTCATTCTCAATGGGGGAATACATATGTTTACTTTTTTGTATTTTTCCTTAATTTTTTTGGATTATAAATATTTTTCCTTAAAAAAAATTTGAACATAAAATTTTTATTTCTTAATAAAAAATTTCAGAAACTATGGTTTATAAGAAGAACCTTATCAATACTGACAATTATTACTATGTAATCCTGATGATATGGTTCCTTATATAAATATTCTCAATTCAATTTTTTATGTTTTTGTATTTAAATCCTGTTTTAAGAATAAATTATCTGATTCAAATTAATTAAAACAGATATTTATTAAAACCCCAATAGATTAGAACCATCAAATAATTCTTTGTAATTGATATCATCCCTCAGATGAGAACAAGATAATCTCAACCGTTGGATTGTTTTGGTTAAATGAACAGTTGCTGCAAAGGCTATATAAAGGTCCCCTATATTCGTGTCCCACATTGGGTATTCATGTGTTTTTGTGCCTAATCACTACAACCCTTCAAATCAACTATTCATTTTTCTCAGTCTTCTTTTGTTCTGAATGCCTCTTGATGTTTCCTTGCAATATCTGATGGCCTCAACCAAGGAACTAAAGGACTGGTTAATCTACCGAGAAAGCTAGGTTGACCAAAAATTCATTATTAAGTATGATTCATGGATTTGGAAAATCATTAAGAATAATTATTGTGAATGTGTTTTCATTTCCATGCTAAAGAATAAAGATCTTATTTAGACAGATGTGTTTATATAATTATATGTTTCAGTTAGTTTTAATAAACTAGGAGGGAGAAAATGTTTTTATTTCAAGAGCTATGAGAAGAAATAATCTATATCATTCAACAAGGCTGCTTGTATATTGGATATTCATTATAAAGTAGAGGACATAATTTTCTCTCATATGTTTCTAGAAAAAGAGGGTAGTTTTTAGAAGGATAAGGCAATTCAGTGTGTTGGACATAAGGGTGTTAAGTCCCCAATTGTCAAACACCTTTCATCAAAATTTAAATTTGTATCCCAATGGATATACGAATTTCTCATTATGATAAAGGTAGAAAAGAATTGAATTAAAAAATGTGATATATTCATGATTGATTTCTTGGTGAATCTAAGGAAGATAAACCTCATCAATTAAATCCTTTTTACTATTATCAATATCAAGAATTGAACCCTTTTGTCTCTAATCATTATGTATCTGAAAATTTTGTCCATTATTATTTGTATTTGATTATAATCATTCAAAATAATTTACTGGTCAAAAAATATAAATTTAATGATTAGGTTGTTAAATGATGACACTATAAGGTGGATAAAAATCAGTTTTAGTATTTTGTTAGGAGAGTTTAATTACCCTTTTTGTAGTGATGTTAGATCTTTCATCAGGAAAGGTGATGCAAGAGAAACATATAAGAAAAGAAAAAATAATATAAGGTAACTAAAATGGAAATAAAAATTAATATTTCTTGATTCAGTATCTACTCCACCAAATAAAAAAAGATAAAGACAATTTATGATGAGGTAGTAGAAATGTAGAGAGATTAGAAGAAGAAAAAGAAGGAATGGGATGTCATCCTTATATTAGATACTACTGAGGCTAAGGAATTTAAAAATCATATATCAAAAGAGCATGGGATGAATGAAAAAGAAAAAAATGTGAAGAATAATATTGCTAAAACCCTTCATTCATGAATTAGTTCAAATAAAAACTCCGGGAATAAATGTTTCAATTCTAGAAACTATTATTGAAGAAGTAGTAGTTTTCAAACTAGAATAACATTAAGATGAAGAAGAGTAATATGAAAGTGAATATATAATCAAAATTATGGAAGAATACCAAGAGATGAAATATACTTCTAATAAGTTATCTATCAAAATATCCTATGTTGAATAAAAAAAGAAAATCTATGAGGTGAAGGATTATGATGCTGAATATGAAGTTGATAATTATTTACATGATGAATGAATTAATCATGATTTTATTCATCCTGTTGATCTTATGGATGCTTTTTATATAGAAATTTTTGATCATGGAATAATTCAAGTATCTGATACTGATCATGAGACTCTGTAAGCTTAGAAAGAAATTTCAATAGTTGATAATGGAAAGAAAGTGTTAGTTGATTATCTAAAGAGATCAACTTTTCAAAACCTATGAAATATTTTGTTGAATATCAAATGGGTAAGTTGAAGTGCAAGAAAAACAACCATCCCTAGTAAAGGAATCTGATTTAGAAACCTCATCTTCCTTTGGAAACTATTTTTTGGTTCAATCCGTAATGAATCATGTGAATATCATTCCCTTGTTTCCACATATTGATTACAGATGTCAGTTGCATCATAAAACCATCAATATGAAGTCAGATTCAACTATAATTCCCATGGAAAAGTTTGTTAATCTTGAAGCTGAGTTCAATAATTTTCACAATGGTTTTTTTTCATAGAATATCTTGCATGGATATAAC
This sequence comes from Viscum album, assembly GCA_963277665.1. Taxonomy (NCBI): domain Eukaryota; kingdom Viridiplantae; phylum Streptophyta; class Magnoliopsida; order Santalales; family Viscaceae; genus Viscum; species Viscum album. The sequence continues at coordinate 1,400,813,134 of OY728164.1, read as the reverse complement.
CAACTGGTCTATGTGAGACGTCAATGATCTAAAAATCATGTATGATTTCCATGATTCAGTAAAGGATGATTTTTAGAAGTTAGATGTCATGATCAAGAGCATTTCAAAAAATATTTCATAAACGATATATCAATAGAAAGTTACCTGAATCCAAGACGATAAATACTTGTATGGAATTCTTAATTCAATTGCTCTAAATTTGAAATGAGAATGTGGACTTAGGGAAGGTTTGGAAGAAATTTTCAGAGAGTACGAAAAGTTATAAAATTTTGACGTTAAATTTCATATGTCTCAAGAAGATATAATCAACATTCATGAAGAGAAAAATCAGGATTAGGATAACCTTATCAACAAGTTTGAGAATGATCCCAAAGAGTTTAATAAGATGAAGGATATCCTAAGTAAGATGATGCTGAAGGAAAAAATGATGACTAATTTCTTAAAATCCCATATTTTTTTATTTTTATTGGAAACAAATTTTAATTATAATAATGAAATTTTGTTATCTTTTCTTTGAATTGTCCGGTATATTTCTAATCTTTTAGGAATAATTTTTTTTTTCTTTCAATCAAATCATTTTTGAAAATAACAGTGGGGGAGAAAAGAAAGAACAAATGAATATTAATTTAAAAGAAGATAAATCCCTATGAAGGAGGGAGAATATGTAAGGGTGAGATTACTTAAAGAAGATATTTTTAAGAAAGGAAGATGTAAATTCTCTAAAAAATACAAGAATACAATCCTAAGGGACTTTAAAACATACGTTGGAGTTAGTCATATTTATTATAAGGCCTATTTAAATGGGGATAATTATTTATTTTTAAATTAATAAAGTGAAAAAATTATTCCTTACATTCATTTTTGAAATTTTTTCATTCCAAAATGATGATGTTGTTTATTCAATATGTTTTGTTATAAAATTTCCATTCCTATTTGTTTTGAAAATAACAAACACATTTTTGAAGGAAATATTTTTTCTAAAATAATTATTTTCTTTACGAAATTTTTTTTTCTATTCAGATTTATTTTTTTTAATTCGTAAATATGTTTTAATATGTTATTCTTAGTGAAACTTATCCATTTTAACCATATTATTATTATATCCTAATTCCTATAAGAATTATCAAATACTTTTCTAAAACATCAGAATATTATAGTTACATAGATATCAAGTTGAACTATTTGAAGAATCCCATATAATTTGTTTTTAGACTTCGATTATATCTGCAAACAAACTCTGAATTCTCTGAAATTTAGACTATAAATTTTCTGAAATTCATACTCCGAGTTCTCAAACAATTAGACTCCAAATTCCTTGAAATTAATACTCCATATTCTATTAATTTTAGACTCTAAATTATAAGAAAATCAAACTCGGAATTCATTTGAAATCATATTTCGAATTCTCTAAAAATCTGACTTTGAATTCCTTGAATATCAGACTCTAAATTATCTAATAATAAGACTCTTAATAATTTTGAAATCAGACTCTAAAATATCATTTTCCTAGACTCTTAAATCCTTTGAAATCAAATAAAATATTCCTATGAATTCAAAATCTCAAATCCTCATAAATAAAATTCTAGATTCCTTATAATTAAGAACTAGGATATCTATTATTATATAATCTGATAGTTCATATTTTTGACTCTGATTATCAATTCCATAAGAATCCGATTAAATCCTTTTATTATCATCACCCCTTTTCATTAATGTAATATTTCATTTTGTTGTATCTTAAGAATGTTAATTTTTTTAATGAATTTTATTGTTTTCCTTACCTATTATAATGTTTCATGAGTTTTATTACATGAAACTATGTCATAAGATATGTTTTTAAATAACCGTGGGTTGAGTGACATGTTTCATGGTCCCTCCCAAATTCAAGGAAAAATATGACCATTAGAGGAGGAGATGAACATTGGAATTTATGCCTATAAATACCCCCACACATTTAAGGAGTTAGATATATGTTACAAAATATATAATTGATGGATATACTAATTTCTAAATAGATAGACCATCATGCTTTGTTTGATTTATGAACATATTGTTCAGCCATAAAAAACATGTTTAGCCTACCTTATGTGATTCTGATTAGTTGATCAATCGATTACTTCTGGCGATAGGAAGACAGAGGTGAAATCTAAATTAATTATTGATAATGTTTGGAGGTAGCATAATTGTGGCTCAAACTACCTTAAATTTCCATGGCTTGTCGGGATAGAAAGATAGACACTAATACTCATATCAGGGGCTTTCATTGGTATAGGTAATACAATATTTATTAAAAGTCTAAACCAAGGGTCCAATATCCAAGGTTGTTGTATACCCTTCACATTAGGTTAGAATATTTCATAAACGCATTTTCTTATTATTGTTAGATGTTTTATTTCCACTACAATTTTGTTAATGTACAAAATTATTACACTCTACTAATTCAGTATTCTTGTGTACTCTGAAAAATATTATTCAATATGCTTTACAGGAGAATATTTCTCTATGTACATTTTTCTTATATTTATTTTTCAGTTCTATATTTTATGAACCAAAGTAATTTAGTTTCTTAGTTATAAACTAATGATGGTTTTTGAAACCATCTCGTTTAACATTTTTCAAAATCGATTTCTTTTTTGGTTTAAAAGGGAATGTTTTTTAGACATACAACTCACCCCCTCTTTTAATTAACCATCTAAATCTATATATTATTATTATATTATTGGCCTTTATGGATAAGAAAATGGAATTCCATGTAGGACAACCAATTGAGAAATGTTATAATCACATGGGTGAGTGATATTAAAAAGAAAATGACACCCATGTCTGTGTGATTTTTTTGGTGCATTAGGATTATGCACCCTTGATGGAAAAAATATAACATATCATAGGGTGAAGATGATTTAAAATCCATAAATTTTATAATGTGTATACCTTTAATTGTGGAATGAATTTTAACATGATAAAAAACACCATGCACATGCCTAACATAAAAATATTACCTAGAACCAGCCTTAGTAGTGGTTAGTGGGTGTTTATATTTTCTCTTAAACTGTTATGGACTGTTCTATGGTCTACAACATGTTTTTGATATAGGAAAAGGGGGGCATTCATTCTTATCTGATGGATTTGGGAACTCTACTAGATACATGAAATCATATTTATAAATGTATTTTCTTCCATAAGATATGTTCATTTGTAATTGTAATGTTATGTTTATATGACATCCTTGAACCACACACCCTAAAGGTGGCAACGATAATGTTCTTAAGGTGGAGGGTCTTGAGCTACCAGTTACTCTTTTGGATGATCATCTTGTGGCTCATAATTATATACCAGAACTAGGAAGTGAATCTTAATTTTCATAGGGTTTCTTTCATATGATGAAAAATATGTATGGTGGATTTTGACTTGTCCTGAGCATGGAAGAGCTGACTTTCATGTATTAGTTGCAACATCCTCCTACATTCATGAGTGATGGAGGAATACTTATAATAGATTCATAGATCGAGTAGATCTTCTCACTTTTTATCCCCTAGAGATGCCTCTAGATTATAGGGTAAAACTAGATACTTACATGTTACTTGATTCGACCAAGAGGTGGCGAGATGCCATCAATTTGGTAGGCCAATGTGGAGAGATTGTCTTGGATGATTTCCATATTGTCTTCTAAAACTACCTGTTTCCCCAGACTCTAAGAGATGATAAAGCTTGTGAGTTCATGAATATACACTAGGGGAAGATGATAGTTATGGATTACTCATGTCTTTACATTAATTATCATAGTTTTACTCCTTCTCTTGCAGCTGATGATTTGATGGTTTCTGGGAAATTTGAGGATGGTTTATGTTACCCCGTTCAGTCTAAAGTCAATGTATTATGGATGGTGATTATTTTTGAGGTCTTCAGAAATTACCTAATTATAGAGAAAATCATGGGGGATATTGAGGGTGATATATAGTTTGTATCGACACCTAAGGCTTCTAGTGGATCATATTTTGGTTGAAAACAATGTTTCGAAGAATATTGTGGTGGTAGCAACGGCCAAGATCCTCTCATAGATAGTTATTATATCATTCACCAATGAAAAGATAAGGGACATCTATGGAGGTAGGGTATGTAGAATCCAGTGGTGTATAGAGGTTGTGGTGGGATTTTCAATCTTTAATTATTCTATAGAACATTTCTTTCATCACCTAGCGAGAATGGATATGCACCTACAACTCAATCGATAGAAGGGTCGGCCGAATCTCAATAGTCAGGCAGTTGGAATACCTCCAGTCGATCAGGATGCGGTGTTGGTTAAGGTAAAGGTAACCAATAAATTTATTCTCATTTCATGTATAGTTGGAATACTCATGTCTGTTAGGTAGTGTCTTAGGGCCATGGAACATGCCCGTTACATGTAGTCCAAACTACGTTGCAGGAGAAGAGCAAGAGACCATCTACAATATCATGAACTATTCTAGTAGCCTCCACATTAGGTTATTCTTTTTTGATACATGAACACATCACCCATTCATATCTGTGGAAATAATTGAACGTTTGTGCCATGATTCTGAGTTCTATCATGAAATCATGATTCTAGATAGACCCTTAAGTGAAAATTTAGATGGAATTTTCCACGGTTAGAATTTCCCCTTGAGATAGTTCGTTACATTTCTGTATGAAACCGGTATGTTCTTGACATGTTAAGACAATATGTAATCATTGGAATGGAATTTTTAGTTTCTTCTAGATCTCATATTAACTAATATCATCTAAGGGTGATGTTTACATGACCAGATTTCATTATAAATGTTTATAATGGAGAATGTGATCTTTGTGAAACATGAGAATCACCTGAGTAGTAGAGGCTGGGAAGTGTTAAATCAAATGTTTCTTGTCTTTACCTCAATGACCATGGGTTACATCCCAATGTCATTCCTCGGGTAGAGGATCATTTAAAATAAATTTTTTACTTGTGTCTTCTCATGTCTATATCTGGTGCGAGAGGTAGATTTTACTATTGAGATCATGATAAGAGAAACACATATGACTATTCCTTATTATTGGATGACCACTATGTAGCTATTAGAAGGTAGAATCATGTTTTAGGATCTATTGGAGAAATGATTTATATTCAACAAAACATATTTTTTTGTGTTCACTAATCATATTGTCAAATAAAGGAGGATGGTTCCCTTAGGATTGTTTGGGATAATCATTTGGTAAATTAGATGAATATTCAGAATTGGTATCCATTTCATTGAATAAGCATCCTCTTTGATAAAATTCTAGGTGTGTGGACGTTTTAAAATATCTATTTAAGGCATATATATAAAAAAAATTGTTTCAAGTCTTTTTATAAACCTATCACAACTTTTAGGAGTAGATAGGGTCTATATTAGTGCATGTAATGCCTTTTGGACCCATGAATGAACCTATTTTCTTTGTGGCTCCTATCAATTTGGATATCCACCAATATCTAGATTCTTTTCTGGTTGTCCTCAATGATTATATATTAGTTTATTCTAACTTCTGATATGTCTATGAATACCTTATTGAGATCATGTCGAATTTGATGAGAGAGCATCAGCTTAATGCTAAGCACAATAAATTCCACTATAACATCAGTAATGTTCACATCCTGGATCATATTATCTTGAAGTCAAGAGTTTCCGTAGACCTAGAGAATGTGAGGTCTGTGGTTTATATGGATCATCCAATGAAATTCATTGATATTAAGAGATTCATGGGACATTTGGGGTACAATAAATGATTTATATAGGATTTCATACACCTTACTACACTGCAAACGAGTTTGACGACAAGGGGTGTGAAATTAGAATGGTCTGAATCATGTGAATGTTCTTTAAAATAATTTAAAGGGAGTATTAATTCAACAACAATACTATTTCATTCACAGCTGGTCAGGGAATACATAGTTTTTTGTGACATGTCATGTGTCAGTCTTTGTGAAATTTGGATGGAGGATGAATGTATTATTTGCATATTATTCTCATTAGTTGAGGCCTCAAGAGAATAAATACATGACAAACTACCTCATGCTCATTTCGGTTGTACATTAATTACACTGTTGGAGACACAAACATTAGGTGGAGAATTTTTGGTTGTTCACATACCAGAAAATCCATGACTACATCTTCACTCAGGGGGGTATGAATCATTGGAAGCATGGGATGGATGTGTAGCATAAATATTTTGATTTAAACATTCCTACACTATAGGGAAAGGAAAATTAGTAGTTGATTATTCTACCTATAATAATAATACATAGGAGGTGTGGGAGTAAAATGATGAATGGAATTGTATGACCTTATTCTCGGAGATGCACATTGATCTTCGCAACGATCATGGTCTGGACATTCTCTCAGCATCAGTGATGAAATCCCCTAATCATGAATGACTAGGGTCGATATTGTTTCATGATCCTAAAGGCTTGGTACTAAATATATGTGATGATGATGATGATACATATTCTGATTGGATAGTCAATTAGAATCACCGTATTCCATTTTTTGGGAATATATGGGTCACATAAGACATCAGAGAAGTGATGGTGAGTTATTAAAATACATCAGCATGGGTGGTTACCCATAGAGTTACATAAATTTTTTAAGATCTAAAAAGTGAATATTGGTGGACCAATGCGAATCAAGGGATAAATGGTTTTATCATCTGATGTTACACTTATTAGTAGGTGATGGAAGATCATTAATGGATGGTCGATATTCTTCATCCATCATCCATTACTAAGTATAAATGGGCTGGTGTTCTGATGGAATTGGTATACTATCTACCCATGTCACCTCATGAAAATGATGCAGTAGATGTTGTGTTGGATCATATGATGAATGGTTCACACTCCATACCTATGCGAGAGACCCTATCTATAAATTAACTAGGAATATTGTACATCAAAGATTAGGTACCTCTTCATTGAGCACCTTTTTCTATCATTTCTGATAGAGTTGACATTTTTAGGTTATGATTTTTGATGGGGTTCCAAAAGGCCTTTAGTATGAATATACTTTCGAGAAAAAACTATCATTCATTGTTAGATTATTAGGTAAATCATTTATTAATGTTGATAGAGGATATGATTCATACACACATTCTCTACATTGGGGGTTTATAGGAGAAAAACATTCCCCTCATCATGGTTTCTGATAGTAAATGATTACTGGATACCTTTGAGATTCCTCCCTATGAAGTCATGTATTTTAGGCCTTATCATTCAACTCTATATAGGCTAGAGGTAGTGGAAGCAGTAATGCTTTTGCCTTATCTCAGGCAGGATACTACAGGGAAGTTCTAGATGATTTGGAAGAGTATGTAGAAAACTCAGTCCATACAATAGTATTATGCTAACAGACACCAGTGACCTCTTGAGTTTTTTGGAAAATGATGGGGTATTCTTGAGAGTCTATCATGGGTTAGTTAATTGACTTATTCAATGATAGGGTAACCTAGAACCAAGGTTCATTGGACCATTTGAGTTTAGAATCCGATTAGAAAAGTGGATTACCAGTTGAAAATTCCTTAGATATACCTATTTGTGCATGATGTCTTTCATGTATCTCAACTTCACAGATATTATCCAGACCCATCTCATGTATATCATCCTGATGAGATTAAGCATGATATGTATGATTCCTTCGAGGAGTACCTAGTTTTTATTGTTGATAAAATCATGAATACCTTTATAGGTTTGTTTTTTCCTCTCGTATGGGTGTTTTGGGATCACATACAATTACTAGATGAGACCTATAAGCTGTAAGATTATATATAATCTCAATGTCTGGAACTCTTTAATAACATCACCTAATAACCCTTATAGGAAATCATGGAGAAAAGATTCTATAAGGAGAGAATGTTGTAAAGAACCGAATTTTAACCAAGGTATTAATAATTGGTTTTTCATTTTTAATATTGTGTTGATCATTATAAAGGGTTTCTAGAGAATATGGAAGGTTTGAGAAGCATATCAGGTTAGTTCAAAGCCCAATGGTCAATTAAATGTGATGTAAGCTGGGCCACATTTTTAATGTGTACTTTACGGCCCCTGGAACTGGTCTTTGAGACATGATATAGAAGGTTACAGTTCTTTCACACAAGGTTTGTGAATAGTTTGGTAAATCATGCATATAAACTATATGATCCAATTTTTGGGATGAAATTACAATTTTCTCTACTAAAAATCTTACCCTTTTCTCTCTTTTCCTCCTCCCATATGCAGAAAGAATCGTGGCCTTCTCCCCTTTGAATATTAAGAAACATTTATCCTATGATTTTATAAATTCTCATCCATATTGGGATTGATTGTTAATTTGATTGATTTTTTGATCCATTTGGGTGAATTTAACCATGTTTCCCCTCTTATAAATTTTTTATCCTTCCATTTATTGCACTATATAAATGAAGACTCATTCACCCTATTTTTAGGGTGTTTTAATGAAACTTCTATCCCTTCTAACCTACATCAAATCTGATGTCGTTCTAATGTGAGGATTCATCTATATCCATATGATAGGTGTTCAGACTTATTTCCATTTTATATTTATTACATTTCATTTTTATTATCATTGTATGGTGGATTGATATTTACTGATCATGCTAATTGTGTTGGTTCCTTCATGTCTCAATGAACATATAGCCTTGATATTGGATAAATGGGTTTGGTTTAGGTGTTTAGATATTACCCTTTAACAATAAGAAAAAAAGGGGTGTTCCAACCAAATTGGCAATTTTGGACCTATTTTAAAAAATGTCAAATTATGGTTTATATTCCCTAAAATGATTTTAAATTGAATTGACCATTATATAATTTATATTTTATGTATTACAAGGGGTCTTAATTTGTTATTATCTCATTTTTAATCAGATGTTTCTAAATGGGCATGTGAGTATTAGACTTTGACATTTGGGTTTGGGACCCTAGTCCATAAATGAGTCTTCTATGTAAGGAAAAATGTATGGTGGAAAATTTAGGTTGGATAGGATGGGATGTACAAAACCTTATAATGAATTCGATTTCAATATAGAGGTTTCAAGGTGTGACATGGATTTGTATTGATATGTTTTCCTATAAAGGAAGTGGTTGTATAAATTGAAATGCTGTAATGTGGGTTTCCTTACATTATATAATGTGAATGTTTATTCAATTTTTATTTTTTATGAAATAAGATGTAAATGCATGAATGGGAGAAAATCATAACCTATGCCCGCTTATGATATGTATGGGTGGGAGGAATTATAACTCAATTTTGGTGAGAACCACCATATATGTATGTATTATCGGTGATCTTTCACTATTTTATATATAATCTCTACATAGATGGGAGTCATTCTTACCTCACACCAGCTATGATATAAATGTATGGATGAGAGAAATTCGTACATAGTGCTAGTGAAAAAACCTATATATATATATTAATATGAATGGAAAAGAAGCATGCTTACCTAGTTCTAGAGATAACATATATATATAAATATGGTGAATTGTTCAGAATTACTAGCTGGGTGTGGAACTAGGTAGACCGGCTAGGTTTCCTATAGGAACATGAGTGAGAGATTATTTATTTATAATGTATTTCTTAATTTATAATTTTTAGATGCATGTTTTTTTCTTATGAGCACCGGCTCAGATTACACATAGACACTATTTTTGGTGTCCCACTACAATGTTATCTTACACCCTTCATGGTCCACATATGGAACCTGAGAAGACTATTTTCTCACAGGTATGGATAAAGGCATTCACCACTCATCCGAATGTTAAATATTACTATTTAGTTGAATCGTATAAGTATAGAATCATGCCTAGGATTGGAATTCTATATAGAATCTGTTTAATTTGGTTTGTCATTTTTATTGTTTTGTATTAGCGTTTCTGCATCCTATTTTCTATTTCCATTTTGAACTGACATGCCATACATGCATATATGTATACTATACTACCTATGTGGATTTATATAAGCTATTTGGTTATTCATATATTAGATTTTTATATATTTTTCTTTTATTTATTGAATTCATTTTTTTAGTTTTGCTTTTTCTATTGGTTATTTATATTGCATTTTCTATATACTATGACATAGGGGTAAAGTCTTTCTACATTTCATCCTAGATAACCATGTTGCATGTCAGAATACCCAGTATTATGTGGATATGTACTAAGGATCATGTGGGCAATTAGTATTCGTGTATGGGTTATGTGGAAGCCATGTCCCGGACATCAAATAATAATTATAATAAATTACCTGATCATTCTGTGTTATGAGACATTCAAGTCATTTAATATATCATAACATTAGATGAAAATTATCCATTTATATGACGCACACCTAGAACTGAAGATTAAAATAATATTCATTTAATTTTCCAAATACAATCTCACATTCTATTGTCGATTTGACCTTAACACCTTTTGAAGTTGACATAGTTAGTAGGTTAGAGAACCATGTAATGTATTCTATTATCCTTTGGTAATATCTTGATAAACAAGGAAATCTATGATTCCTAGTTATATTTCTTGGCCTTTTTCATTATTCGAAACATATTTTTTTTATAATTATCATTATTGGTTCCATATTTATGAACAATGTGATCAAAATGTGAAATTTGTTTCAACCAAAATATAAACATGTTAAATTTCCCGTACACTTTCATTTCATTTATGGACATTAAAAAAACTCTTATATGTATATCCTGGTCCCCTTTTCATTTAGAATACACCAATATTTCATAAATAAACATAACCAGAATATTATTCAAGAAATAATGAAATATTACACAAATTAGAGCAACAAATACAATATGTTTATTAGTTATCACAAATAAAAAACCTACCAATTCATAATTACCGTAATTAGTCTTGAACGTTGTATTTAATGTTTGTAAATATACTACATTCAACTGGTGGTGCCCCGAACATGAGTTAGCCTTCCTAAAATATTTTTCACAATGGATCTGAGAAAACAAATCATCAATATGTTTAAAGATAAAGTTATTCTTAACATTGATGTTATGCATAGATCTATAATCAATGAAAAGTCAAATTGAACTATCATTATTTTTAACAAACAAGATAGTATCATCACTCTATGTTGGATGAATATTTTTTAATAAATCCAAAAACATCGTTTTAAATTCTTGAAGTCATACTTTAACCATTCAAAAAAGATGTTTTGAAATTATGAATCGCATCAAGAACTATGAAAATAGTAAATTCAACCTCTCAATTAGGTATAATATCAGGAAAATCAATAGGGAAAATATTAGGATACATATTAACCATTATAACATCACTAATCTAAAGAGTTATTTTTTTCAAAAATATGTTCAATATAAATCCATTACAATAATTGAACAGGTTTTTCAGAATCCTGATATGTTATAAATGGAATGGGTTTAATATTTTTTGGAAAATAGAAATTCTTTATGAAAAGAAAATTATTTATTTCTACAATCTATATTATCATGTTAAATAGGTGCCTAATACATACCATGAATAACATAAAACTCTTCATGTGGAAAAACAACAATGTTTGTTGGTTACTTATATCCATAGACAATGATAGGAAGAATCTTGTAATTTCATTTTTACCATAATATCCCCTAGTGCTTTCACCATAAGTTTTGAATCCTGAGGTGAAATTTCCAATTTACTAGAAAATCTCATAGCAATAAAATATGGGGTAGACCCAAAATCCATAAACACATTTGAATAACATAATTGAGCATAAATTTACATTAATCCACTTAATTTGAAATCCCAATAGCTTTAGAAATATTTTCTATGTATTTCACCATATCATTATACTTATAGTATGGATTCATTCCAACATGCGGGTTCCTCTTCAGACTCTCATTTTCATAATGACCAATATCATTTCATTTTAAAAATTTAACTGACTATACATCTATTTTTAACCTCTTCCATGAAATTTATAATTGATGTTTCTATACATTTCCCCAATTTACCTACTTGAATGCACATACCATAAATCAAAATAAATTCCCTAGTGTGTTTTAACCTAATTATTACAAATTTTAAATATAATTTTATTACCATCCGGTAGAATTTATGAATTCTTCCCTTTTTCCATTCCCATTGAGTCATTTTTTTATGGTTTTTAACGAATATATAATCATTGATAAAATCCACATCCACCTTCTCCTAATGTCAAACAAATCTTTCATAACACATTAATTCACATGAAATTAATTCAATATTATGTTTTAGCAAAAAACATGATCAAAAATAAAAAAAATTACTTGAATGATTTCAGATGAAATTTAGAGCATTCCATTCAAGTAAAAATTTAATCATATTCAAGAAATGAATCCCCATGTGTATTAAATTCAAATAATGGTTTTTCCATTCAATATCAAACCACATTTAGAAGATATTTATCTTGAAAAATATTTTTGAATTCATCCGACTCCAATGAGTAAATCTCTTCACTATCCCTGATATTCTTAACTATCGACCACCACTGACCAGTTTCACCACCAAAATTATTAATAGATCGACTAATATTTTGATTTTCTAAACAACCCAAGATATTGAGAATCTTTTTTTGGGATTTGATCAACCTATATACTACCCCTAGATCAAAATATGCACTAGAAATTTGTGTATATTTCCCCAAAATATTTTCCACTACAGATTGTTTCTTCGGTCATTGATCAAATTGACCTCAAGCATGGATGTCACCACCACATATATCCTGATTTAGCAGATCCATCATAGTAAAAAATTGTTCTATTCGAATTCCAACCATATTAGGAACTTGATTGGAAGGATATTTTTACTCTTGATTCATTCACACAACAAATTTCCTATTTCCTTTATGGAAATCCATTAAGAACAAACATATATTTGATGATGTAAGATGGATATAATCAAATCTGATTTCATTTCAACTGAACCATAAAGTAAAAAACATGTATGGATATTCTATTACAAAATATTCTAACATTAATGTTAATTAATAACACTGTTGATAATAACTATTTGGACCTGACCTTAAACATTACATAAGGTTGAGTTTTAGTCAAAAAATTACATTCTTATGCATTGAAGATATTTTTAGGTTTAATGTTTTAGATAATTTTATCATAATTCATACATAAAATAACACATTAAAATACGAAAATTCTAAAATAGTATTAATTTCATTGAAAATATAATTTTTTTAAATAAAACCTGATTTATTTTTCAAGAAAAATCATCATAACATTAATATTAAATTCAAAGTTTATCATACCCATCTATATACCCAGTGATAAAAATTTTAAAACGTTTGTTGAGTAAAAAAATATTTCTAAGGCACATAAAGGGAATGAAATAAACTGTAAATCTATGAATACATTAAACACATGAAGACATTTTCACAATTTAACAACTTTCACCCATAAAACATAATCCTTTTAGATTACCTCCTAAAATCATAAGATTACATTAAATATATATAAAAAACATTATTCATTAATGAAACATCTGTCCTCAATTACATTTCACTCATGAAATATCATTTCTGTCTACATAGGGAGTATCCTTAATTGATACATTTGGGATATCCACTGTAATATATTCCCTTAATGTCTTAGGAGAAACTGAAATGAATAAATCTATCTCATTAGCCAATTCATTAGAGAGTTATAATTGGATTATCCTACTTCATTATATCACATAAACACTTGCACACATAAATAATTCTGAATAATCAATCCATAATCATAACACATATATCATTCATAATGAAAAAAATTACATTTCCACTTTGAAATCACATTTCATTTTTACAAAGCCACACACTCATAAATAACAATACATTTTTTTAAAATAAAATAGTAAAATTTTAAAGGATAAATAAATAAATTAAATTTATATTAATTATATAAACTATTTTAATCATTTATAAGTTTAAAAACATTCAATTTATCTTTTATAAAAATAGTATAAATGGTACCATTTACTATGGGTTTCAGAAAAAGTCCCTTATATTAATTCAGACTCATCATGTATAATCATTATCATCTTGAATAATAAAAATAATTTATTTATTTAATTTATTGATAACTTTTTAATATATTATTAAATATTTCATATCACTTATTATCCAATTAAAAAAATTACTTAGTTATTTTATTTTATGTTGGATTTTTTGTCGATATTGGGTACTAGAGTCCAAAATGAATTTGGTATTATGTAAATAGTAAAAGTGTTAAATTGTAAATAATATATAGATTAATATACATGTCATAATAATTAATTTTATAAATTAATTATACTATTAAATCATTCCATAACATATGGATATGGAAAATGAACCTTGTTATATTCATGGAGACGGTAAGTCGTACGTACACATCATTATAATTTTCCTTTTTCAATGACCATTGTTGAAAGAATGTAATTATTTTTTTATTATTTCGGATTTATTATAATATAATTAATTTCATATTATTCATTAAAATATACTTATTCTTTCATTTTTTTAATGTGTGGATTAAAAATGAATTGCATCGCTTTTGGAGGTGATAGTTCACACGTACACACGAATGATATTAACATTTTTATGTGTATGGAATGTAAGAATGTAAAAGACATATTCGTACCATATAATAATAAATAATTCATGAATATCATATTAAAAGATTAATTCCATCTGTATAAATAATCTTTAGAAATTGTAATTTCAAATTAATTATATCAGTTTGTGGTGGTGATAGTTAACACATACACACAAATATTAATTCTATTCCCATTTATTTGAAGAGGGGATGGAATTAAATGAAGATATTAACATTATGAAATATCAATTTGTTTATAATACTAGACTTATTATATCATATTGTATGACAAATATCTAATGGAAGTTTAAGTAGAAATAAAATATAAATACATAATTAAAAATGAGACCTCATCTTCTGATGATCTTCATTAATTAACACCTAAACAATTATATGTATGCTGTTATATGTAAAACATGGAAACTAAAATGTGGGGATGGATTATAATAATTGAAATGGGTATTTCAAGGCTAAACGAAAATGATTTTTATGTGTATTTAAATGAGAAGAATTGGTGCCCTTTTATAATAGAGGGTAGGGGAACACTTAGGGTTTTACAAAATAATAAATTAATTTAAAATAATTTTCTATTTCAAATGGGTAAAAAGTTATTTATTTTGAAGATATAGTGATTTGGGGTAAATATCCCTATATCCCATGAAAATTATTTTATTATTTATTTTTTTAATCATTACAATTTTATCTAATCCCTTTTAAATCATATCATGGAATCATTTATTTTACCCTTTGAGGATTAAAATATTTAATAAGAGGATCCAAACAATAAATAATTGATTCAATAGAGACATTCCATGACTTATATAAAATATTTCGATGAATTTTAGATTTCTATATATTTTATATCATTTAATAAATTTTATATATTTTAAAACATCAATAATGTCAATTTTGACACCATTAATTTATTCAATTATAAGAAATATCATAAATGAAAGATAAATTTGAAACAATGCATCTTAATAACCATTAATATTTTAACGTCTTAGAAAAATCCTACATGTCATTAATATTACCAAATTATATTTATTTTACTAGTTTTTATATAATTTATTTTATATTTCCTTTTCTTAATCAATTAATACATCATCATTGTATAAACCTTTAATTTAATAATTTAATTAATAAAAAATAAACAAAATTATCCTGAAATAGTTAATGTTTTTAAATTTTATAATTCTATTAATATTGGGTGATACCCCCTTTATAACTCCATGTATAAAATATTTCACTTGTAAAAAACAATTTTGGCCAAATTGTCTTTTCATTTGAATATAATATTATAAATGACTTAATCTCACAAAAGTGGCATAAAAATTTTATTTTTATTTCTTAAATACAATTTTGGTCGACAAAATCTAATCCAATGAAATTAGGGAATGTTTTCAGCTTATTTTATAATATTAATAATAATATTTTTACCCAAAATTTCCAGATTTACCTTTAACCGTTTTATTAAACATTTAAGAAATTTATTATTTATAATTCCAGAATATGATAGGTAAATATTAAAATAAATTAAAACTTATGATTAAAAGTATGGAATAATTTCTTCAATATTTAAAACATGGAAATTATATAAATTACGTAAAAACATTCGTATTGATTGAATGTGGAAGAGGCATTTACAAGAAGAAATCTTACCAAAACAAAAATTTATTATATCCAATTTAATTGGGAAATTGAATCCTATGAGATCCCATTATTTATCTTGTTGTTATCCCTTTAAACATGTCTAGGTTCTTTTTCTAACTGTCTTTATAGTGCAAAGAAAGAATTGAGAGGATTCTAATAATGGTGATGACATAGATTTGTTGGATTCTTAGTTTAAACTGGATTTTTTCTATATGATTTTAGGAGGATTTCACATTGTTTAACTAGGTCACACATAATGTAAATGTTACTGGAAGCATGTTTGGAAATACAACATGTTGATAAATGACACACCACATTAAGAGATGTTTCACGTCATGAATTTTTTGAATAATGGATTTTAATCAAATTAGATTGGATTTTCATTGTATGTTGGACATTGATAGTAACATTTCAGGTTACTAGGTTACATGCCATATAATGGACTACTTATAACTTTTAAGGTTTTATGTGCCTCTTTTGATTCATTTATTTATTCATAATCCCCTACTATTGACCAAGGGAAAGTTCGATGATATTTTTAGAGACTTCATCCACTCTATAACAATCTAATTAGCATTCACTCTTTTTTGATGTTGTAGTTTGTCCTTCAGAGTAGGTTACCTTTCTGCTTCATCATTGTCTTTGACTAGGGAAGTTCCCTTGGGCTTCATTATCTGATATATTGGTCTAAAATGTTGTTTTCTCCCATCTTCATTGAGGAACCATTGTGTGATCTTGTCCTAAAGGATATTCCTTCGTTGGATGCAATGTGGTGGGAATTAATTCTTGAGGTATTTGGGTTTCCCCTATTCCTCTAACCCATTATTTTTTAAATTTCAACAGTCTTATGATGTGGATTTGATTATAGGGCCTTCATATATGATGTAGGGTTTTTATTTTGGTGGATCCCATTGTGGGTGTGTGTGACACGAGATTCAAGGTATGTGGTTCCATATCAAGCATATATTGATGAACAATATTGTTCTTTCTATATTAATTAATTCATAAAAGGTATTTTCATGATTGATTTCATTGTGTTGAAAAAAGGTTTTTAATAAAAAATTGGGTTTCACTGATTGTTCAAAAATGTAATTAAAAATGGTATTTTCAAGGAATTTAAATGTTTTTGTTAAATGGATTTGAAATGATTTTTGTAACATTTATATGATTATAAAAATGACAACAGGTGTTTTCTTCTGTAATAGGTTGAACGTTTTTCTTGAGGCCATTTTCCATTATGGGGGTTCACCTTCAGGGGTGTTCCACTTATCATAGAGTATATATTACAAAATATATGTACGTATATGATGTTGGGGATTCACAATTTATGATGTCACCCTAGTAATGTAGTGTAGGTAGTTATATTCCGGTACTAATGTCCACTATTCATAAATTTTTTGTATGAGTAGTTAGATAACTAGACTTTTATATTCCTTGGTATTGTGATTCCTATGCTAAAAATATTGTTTTTCATTGTTGGTCTTCATTCTGTTTTTATCCTTGATATGCATTTTGATTATTGTGAAAGATGATACGAAAAATTTTGCATTGAAATTGATATACCTGCTTTTGATTTAGAATAGTGATAAAAGGGAAATATTTACCATGGTTTCAATAAGTCTCCTCTATAACTAATCATTCATATATTTGTTAAAAAAAATAATACATGAATTGTTATTGATAGAATTTTATAGAAAACCAATGTGGAATCCTATTGATCCAATTAGCTTAGTACCTATCCACCTATTTTGGGGTCAATAGACTATTTTATGTCTTTTATTAAATGGAAATTCTTGGTGCCATAGTGAGGTAACCAGGTTTAATATCATCTGAGTTACGTATTTAGTGGTTATATGGCGGGAGTACATCCAAGCCATCACATGGAGTTTCTATTTGTATTTTTATGTTTTTAGTTGGAATTATCTCTTAGTGTTTTGGACAATCATACAGTTATTTATTTCTACTTTATTTCATGGAGTTATGGAATATATATGACATCATTACATTGTTTCTTCTTTCTATGTGCACATATATTTTATATTTTTTTTGGTCAAGATGGAAAAAATAGTTCCCTTTAGATTATCATTTGATGCTCGCCTGCTTCTCTCCAACCCATGGGGATCAGAAATGATTTTTGACATCTAATGGATCTAGTCGGTTGCTAGGTTTGAGGTCAACCCAAAATAGTTTATTAAAATTTGGTATCAAAGGGGTTATTTCACCTTGATTTCTTATCTTGGGACATTTATTAAACTGAATATTATATTTCCCGGAAAAGAGTGGTATGTTATGACAAGTTATTATCCATCTCTTATTTCGATGAAACTCAATTTACTACTCGAATATGGGATATTTTTCAGTTATTTTGGATTGAATTCTAAATTTATTTTTCTTCATATGGGTTATTTTTAATTAAGTTAATATTTACTCTGTTTTATGATCAATCCATCTATTTCGATGTGCATCAGTATGACTCTAATACATTTTCCCTATGTTACTCTAGAAGGTGATGCCGATGATCTATATGTAAATTCTATGATGGATCAGAATCTAAACCTGACTATCATAAGGGTATTTCATTTTTTTTATCAAGATGTTCCAAGAGTTTAAAATTTGGTTATTGATATATATCCAGGTGTTTTAGGAGAGAGAGGGATCAATAGATGGAATTCTTATACAAGAATCCACCTTCTATTAAATTATCGAATGAACATCAACAGGAGGAGGAATTTATAGATATGAACGTTCAAATTGTCGACTTCATAGAGATACCATTGAATATAAGGATGATGTTTTTAATGTTCAAGATCAAGGGTTCTAGTAAGAGATGGTGGGATTACATGGCCATGGGAGACAGAAACGTGTACCTAGATTTCAAGGGATTCAAAACAATACCCTTATAGTCGTTTTTTAGAGACATTGATGTTGTTAAAGTCATTGTAATTTATGTGTTTTCATTGGGGTGATCATTTGGTGTTTGTTTATGGGAGTCATTTTACTGATTTTTTTCCCTAGACATGGTAAATCATGACCAGATAAATCATCAAAAGTACCTGTAGGGTTTGAAACTAAATAATAGATCATATGTATTTATGTTCAAATGTTTTACCTATGTAGAGATAGTCGAAATACATAAGTTCATTAATATGGATATAATAGGGAAGGTTGTGTTTCCCAAATCTTCTCTTCCAATTAGTGGTAGCTTCAGTGGCATGTGTGAAAAAAAGTTGAAGTGGCTAGATAATAGTAAAAGTGGAGGTGGAGGGTCTATGTAGAGAGTCTCAACCGCACTTTCTTCTATTGCTAGTTGTGTTCCATTGACTTATTACTAGTATGGCTAGGTCGGGCTCACCAAGCCTTTTTTTTCCTATGCATGAAAATATGTGAATCAATTGTGGATGTTTCATTCATATTCCATGATTTTGTTTGGCTATGACCACACCCCATTATGTTCAGGGTTCGCCAACTCCAAATGTTACTATGGTGTAGTCAAAAGCATCAAAGATGGAAGGGCTCTGGCCTTAGGCCTCAAGAGTAAATATCCTTCATGTGGTTCATGAGTGTCCAATAGATGTTGATGTAGGTACAGAAATAGTGAGATGTATTATCCTAATTTCATCATTAGTAGAAATATCATTATTTGATTCTAGTTCCTGCCACTCATTTATATCAGCACGTTTTTTGAAATTCTTAAAATTCTAACAGAACATATTTCCTTTATAATAGAGTTAGTGACACCACTTTTAAAGATGGGATAAAAGGGTTTTCGGTGTTCTTCTTGTCTGTTAATGGTTGCTGATGTAGATATGGTCTAGGATCCACTATTTCTTGATTTGGATTTGTTTGAGGTCATCATTGGTATGGATTATCTTGTCACTCATCAAGATGATGTTCATTGTTATCTTAATCATGTAATATTTAATATTTTCAATGATAGATCTCATGTGTTTCAAGGGTAGTGGGAACTGTGATCGTGATGTGAAGGACCTCCTCTCCATGTGATCAAGAGTTTGTTGGTTGTTGTTATGTGTGACATAGATGATGTTTCTCATATTGGTGACTTTATATTTTTTGTTCAGGTCTTCCATGACATTTTCACAAATGACTACATCAGTTTTCCTCCAAATAGAATTGAAAATTTTATGATTGACGTGATGTCAGTTACACAGCTGATATCGATACATTCTTATCGTATTTCACCAACATAGTATAAAGTGGTCAAAATTATTTTTGATAGCCTATTAGGAAAAGTTTTCATTCCCCCTAGTGTTTTAATTTGAGCATATCCTATTATATTTTCTGTGAAAACGTGTTGTTCACTTAATTTTCTTGTGGGAAGTCCGTAGTTGAACAAAGTAATAGTTAAGAAAAATATCTTTTTCCTCACGTGGATGACTTGTTTGATTAGTTAAAAGGGAAAAATAGTTCTCATAAATGTTCTCCATTTGGGGTATCATCATCTCATTATTCTAGAGTATAATGTATAGAACATAGATTTCAAGATATGGTATGGCCATTATGAATATTTGGAGATGCATTTTCGTCTGAATAATGATCATGTAGTTTTTGTGGAATTAATTAATTAGATATTCCATCATTAACTTGGCACATTTTTTAATGCTCATGGATAATATTTTGGTTTATATGAAATTTTTGAAAGAGAATGAGAATCATCTATGTTTAGTTCTAAAAATTCTGACATGGTATTTTTTTAATTCTTATGGTGATGGTTTGGGATGCCAGATTATTCAAGATATCTATGTGGTATGATAAAAATCTTTTCAGCTCTAACCACATGATAATTATTACACCACTCATAAATCAAATAATTCTACAGTTATTCAGGAACATAAATGTTAGAAAAACTATCTCTTTGTGGATAGGTTCATAGTATCCTCTGATCATAAGAGTTTGAGTTATATCATTTATCATAATTAATTGAATCTTAGATAGAGATGATGTGATTAATAGATGAAAAGTTTCACATTGATATCACATACACCCCGGGTAGAGGAATATCATTAAAAACACTCTAACAAAATGTGTACCATGACACGCTATTCTAGAATCGATGGAAGACTGAAACTGTATTGGAATTTTCACTTAGTTCTGGCTATATTGATAAGATAATGTTTTAGGTATGATATTATACAGTGTTTATTTATCATAATCTCTCATAGAGTTTGTGTTGCATTTTCGGAAGCATGATGTAGAGTTTATAATATTTTGAGAAATCCTTTATGGTTAGGAAATTTTTTTTGGTTGGTCTCTCTTAAGATCATATAATCCAATTTGAGGAGTGTTTTGTCATTCTAGTTTCTGTGAGGAGTTTACTATTGTCTAATTTCAATATCTATTTGTGGGGTGTCCATACAGGCAAAACTCATATGTGTTATGACACAAGACAATAATTTTGGGCCTAGGAATGAAGCATGATATTTAAGATTATGTTCCCCACTATTACACCTTCCAATAGATATATGAAGATCACTTGACGCACTATGGGTTACTATATCCTCTTCCTATACAGATCAGGTAATGGTATGAGTTATCGATGGATTTTCCTGTTTGATTACCACTGACTCGCCGTGGGAGGTATTATATATGGGTTGTTGTTAATTGGTAGTTAGATATCTCTGAATGAGGCTACCTTATTCCATTCCAAGACCTAGGAAAAATCTTAGTTACTATCATAGGGAGATAGAAATGGTCTTCCCACCAGAAGAGACATCCTAAATGTTTCCCAAGACAAAATCAGGACACCAATAGGGGGAGGCACTATTGGACTCCCTGATACATGGGGTAGACTTGCATTCAATGTTTCTAATGGGACATAAATGAGAATCATAGTGGGTATCCTACTATAATAACCAACCATATTAACTGACCATCAAGGGCCTACAAAAAATGGCCACAAATTTAATGTATTGGTATGACCGCACGGTTAGACCACACAACTTGGGAAGACAATCACTAACTGTGAATATCATTCTATCTGCATGGTTTTCATGGCAAACGGTCACTAAAAATCATGAACAAACCATGTGCTCAACCTATGTAGACAAATTTCAATATTTCTTCTAACAACACTATGAACGACCTTGGGATTTCCCCTGACTATGTTCCAGCTTCAGTCTAGGACATATTTCTGTAGCACAAATGTTTGAAGCATCTTTGACCATATAGTTAGGCTTTGGAAACCACCTAAAAAGAACTTCTCCTTCTAGTTCTACAAATAACGACACTACCAACCCTGATGGGTTTACCAAGGCATAACACACTACAAAACTAACATTACCCTAACCCAAAATTTCACTGAATCAATGTCTTAGAATATGAACACCCATCAGACCTTAATTATTTGGCTGATAAACAAAATAAGGAAAGGACTCATATAACACCATCCTCTAAAATAGAGTATTTTGATGTTTTTTCAGGGGATACATACTGCCAACAAAACAGAGACTCTAAGAGGAATGCACAACCCTTATCTTTACAGTCAAATGTGCACAAAACGTTACATGGAATTTTTGAACATGACCATTGTGACTGATAGAAGTAGTACATGGAATGGGACCTCATGCCATGTCCCCGATAAACAATCACTTACAAAAAGTGGCCACAATAGCCTCTCATCACCACATTTCCCACACTGGTTTTTTAAAGTGAAGTCCTACTACAAAAAGACTTGGATAGACCTAGATGCCTTTTTAGGTACCATCCCCACTAATAACACTAGACTACTTTTACTTTCGACGACTCAGGTAAATTATAAAACTAAGGTCTCTTTCAACATTCCACGAGGACTCTCTCAATACAAGAGGATACACAAAAAAAATAGAGGAAATAGTGTAGACTTAATCATTAAAAATTATGATAAAGATTCATTATATTGATCAATTGGAGGGTCATCTAATGATGAAACATTCAGGGTTACACATCAGTCAAGCACTAACCCTTATTGGGGGTGTACCTTATCAAACGAGGGAACCCAAGGACCCAAGCAAGATGGTTAATGGGCCAAAATGTACCAAAAACATGAACCAAAATCATGAAGGTAACCACATTAAAGGCATCTAGAAATAGTTATCATAATGTTACCACTAACTAGCACTTCAAATGAGCATACCGACCAAACACAAACCCAAAACCCTTTTAAAAATGGGGGGTTATTGGACTCAAAACATTCACCAACAACATTTCTGAAAACACATATGACACACCATCGAAAACTACTCATCTAGTCATCTTGTTTTACTTTAAAATATTCTCTTAGAAAATAGATGGTTCTGCGGTTAGCATATCGACCACTGGTACCCCATGTGCCTCAAACATGTACATTTTTATAACACACTAGTTACCCTCCTCATAAACATCTCGGCACATGTTCAGTCATTCCACTAACCATCCATCATCACATATAACCCCATGTATATGGTTACTCATTAAAATAAAAAAGGATGAAACAAAAATCATTTTAACTTATCAAAACCAAAATAGTCAACAAATACATATTTTTTCTTAAGTCCACTAACTACAAAATAAAAATCCCAATTTATATCTTTCAAAATATTTTATAAGGACACACCATTAATATATTAAGTAACATTTACATTATTTGTGTCTATTTAAAAATATCTCATCCCATTAAAACTATTTTCAGTATTTTAGAAAACACTATTGGGAACAATTTTTAGAAACCAACTTTATTATAGTTACTTCTTTCAAAAGAGGTATAAACCCACTACATTCAATTTCAAAATAATTATGAAAATAAAATTCCACCTTTTAACAAACCAGACCATTCCCTCTTTATTATAAAATCAATTCACAAAAATGTTATTCTTATTAAAACCATGTCATTTTTACTTTGAAACTGAACATCCATGTTTTCAAAACTAAATGACACAAGACAATTTGATAGGATCTATTTTTTGTGGGTGACTTGGACATATCATTTGCGGCCATAATCTAATCATTTAACTGTCATAGATAGTGTTATAGGGAAATATCCTCGGCTCCCCATGGTATTCCAGGCCTTGTGAGTTCAATGAGACCATTAACCCAACTCTCTTTTCATTTCCCCTAATTGTAATCAAACTAAGAAAACCATTGGACTCAGATAAGTCTTGACTTCTCCTAGAGACATGAATCCCATCATGAGGTGTGCTATAAATGCACAATACCTATAAGAGGAATGTCTAGTCCCAAAAATCCTAACTGCAATCTATCCTGACTGTTCCCAAAATAACATGACCTAAAGAGTTAACCTGGCCCTCCTATGATACCATTTTATAATGAACCGAATATGGTCTCCATCGAAATCGGCACCAGACATTGTAATTGATAAGGATAAAAAGGAATTCCCAATCCCCATGGGCTGAAACATGTTCCTGGGTATTATAAAATGATGATAGGGATTTGTTTTCCCGAGTTTATTAATAAACAATGACAAACAAAAAAATAAAACAATTCGGAATTTTGTAAACAAGACCTTATTGTAAAAAATTATGGAACTAAATTACATAATTTAAAACAATGTTTAAACACCATTACAAATGAATAATAACAAAAAATACATCCCAAGAACCTCCAAATGGAAAGAGGAACCTCCCCCAAGCGATATCCACAACAATGTGTCACGATGGACCTCAAAAAACCCAAACCATTGAAACAAAAATTGTACCCAAACCTACGAAAAAATAACCAAGTATACTCACACACAACAGAGTAAGTCGGTTGTGTTCCAAATCACATTAGGATACCACCACTAATATATTACATATTATAAACATTCAACAATGAAAAGATTTCATGTTTTGTAAACAAAAAATGCTAGTTACGATTTCTAAATCATGCAACATTATGTAAACCCAGTTTTCAAGTGGGATATTTTAACTAATGAAAAAATTTACATAAAGTTCCAAATATACTAATGGTAAACATAAATCATCCAATGAGAACAAGAAAAAGGACATAACACCTAGTAAGTTTCTCGGTGTGGGTCCTAGGTACCCCGTATCTCAGTTAAAGTAACCATCACAATATCTGTTCTCATGACCTTGTGCCACTAGAATGGATCATACCCATATCCACATGGTCCCCCACTATCTTCATCATCATTATTTAGAATGTGTTTTTAGTTTCAAAATTTCTATGAGAAACTGAGGCCAACCCCCACAGGATCACTTGCATACTAGTACAGGTCTATCCACAAAGATACTCGGGTTTCCCCATGGGATCAAACAAGTTCAAAATTCCATAAAATATAGTTTTCACATAAAAATACCACTTCCACATCACACATTCACCAAAAATCTCACATCTAAATCACACAACTCAAATAATTCCCAATTTCATTCAAGTATAATTTTAAATCATACTCTCACCAAAATAGACCACATAACATTTAACTTCTATTTAACACATCAAAAAAACCTTTAAAAAATTTTATAAATCATTTCCAATATATTCCCATCCATATAGAATCCCACAAACATATCATAAAATACTTCGTTCATAATCAAAATTCATTTTTCACATCACACTCACTCAAAAAAGACCAAAAACATGTTTTTCACCCACATCACAATTCCATAAATCACCTCAACAAATTACAAAACATTATCAAAAATAATTACATCACAACCAACCACATTAACTTTCACAAACACATTTTAAGAACACACCCCCACCAAACCAGTACATAAACTTTATTTTCACACTTTGATTAACTCGTTAAATCATTTACAATTTTCATATAACTAACTCAAGGGGAATAACCATGTTTTGCACACAAACCCATTTCAAACCCCTATTTCAAAGACGAAATCAAAATAATAGTAATTCAAAACATAATTACAAGCCCTATAAATATTTATTAAACCACTCTCATGTGTTATAAAATCACCTCAAAAAATTCCAATATGATACACATTAAAAACATACATTTTCGTTAAACACTTTCATGAAGTATAACATGGTTTTACACATAAAACCCATTCAAAAAACCCATATTGAGGCCTAAATGACACTAAATAATCAAATAATCATAATTAAATCGAAAATCAACAACTAATATACCAATTTCATATTTTATAAAACTACCAAAAAACATATAACATGAATTACATATTAAAATTACAAAACATTAAAAAAAATTAACTATAATTCTAAATGATTTACTAATGATACAAAAAATTATTCTCACACCACACCAAAGCTATAAAAAATATTAATATTGAGTAAATATAGAAATATAACTCATCAATAAAGGATTACATGTGGAATAACCTAACTTTCGAGTCAAAACCCCCAAATCTTGGTGTGAAACATCAACCGAACCACAACTGCGCCTCAAGGAAGTGGAATTCAACCCTAAACCAATACAATTGACAAAAAAGTCACCAAATAAAACCCTATGTATGAACCCTAACATTTGGACTTGAATATCTTTAATAAAGGGTTAATTAACCCTATGGAATGGAATGAAATGCGGGAAATAAGCAATTACTCGAAGGAATCTTGGTGTTTCCCCACTATGAAACCCCCATTAAAGACGGGTTCCATTAGAGATTAAGGGATCTTGGAGCCCTCCAACGTCTGATTGGGTCGAATAGAGGATTAATGGGGAAGAATAGGTTTATTTATTGCTAGGAAAATTTTGAATTTAAAAAATATATTTAATGACTTGGACACCTAGCATGGTTTGGCCGCAGGGCTTAGTAAACGGTCCTGCAAAACCGTGTGGCCTCTTTTTGCCACCCATAAAGTAATTTTTTGCCTCTCATTTCAGGTTGTACAAAGGGATAAACAAATAAGAAAATAGGGCAAGGATAGGGGAGAAAAATCAACTAAACAAATCACTCTTCTCATCCCAAAACTCATGTAATTCAAGGGTACAAACCACATAAACAACATACCCTACTAGTAGTGCCACTAGGAGTGTCACTAATCCAACTCCAAAACAACACAACCACAAACCACACATTTGACAATAAAAGAGTCCAAGAACCATAAAATACCCACAAGACCATTTTCATATCTCTAGAACACAAAATAGACAAAAATTTCATACCTGGAACAATTGAAAACAAAAAACATGCTAGGGACCGAAAGATGATTTGAACCAAGCATGTAATTGAAAATCTAGGTGTAATATTTTGTAAAATATAGTTGAAAATTTTAACCATTACTTTATGATATTATGATTTAATATCAGAGGAGAAGATTTACTATTATTCAAGAATGTTGGATCTTAATATTTCATCAATTGAACCATAATTGTAAAAAGTTTTGATAAATGATTAGATTGGAGCAATAAACTCATACCACTTTGAAATAAATTTAATTATACTCCCAATGAAATATAGTTCATAAAATCATTATTTAAATACCCTAAAATATAGGGATAATAAAAATTGAATAATTTCTTGGATGCATATACACCAAAAAAATGAAATGTGTGGTGAATATTGTAACACCCGAGACTTTTATGAGAAATATTTTGTTTTTATGTTATATAAATCATTAAAGGAATCTATCAATAAACAAAACACTAGTTTTACTTTCTTTACACGCAATCATGACCTTTATCGATAGCTTGTGTCATACGTAATACCAAGTTTCACTAAACAACGATATGCTGTTAAAAATATTACTAAACTAGCCATTATGAATAGTAATACCCACTTTTTTAAATTTTGTAAATTTTATTTTTCAAAATGGACATCATTTTTAGATTCGGAATATCGAAATTAGAGTAGGGTGAAATTTTGGTATTTTTCTGAAAACATTCAATTTTTGATGAATAGTTCAAACACTAGGTTACTATTTAAAAACCGACTTTTTATTTAAATAATTTTTTATTATATTTAAATTTATTTTAGGTAAAAATTGATACATAATACCCATATATGTTCAATGTAATTCATTGGAGTCATTTTATAATAATTTATATATATAAAAATTTTATTGAACTTTTCACCGTCTTTTACCCACCTCCTAGGAGAATTTACAAATTTATATAAAACTGAATTTTACCGCTTCTGTGAGTGGAATTTTGAATATCCAAGAGACAATGTTAATATCAAGGACTAAAATGTCGTTCAATGAGATGAAAATAATTTTTGGTGAATAGTAACTTTTTACTTTTTTACCACAGTTAAAGGTAAATAGGGAAATTGAGGGTAAAAATGTAATTATTATTACCCTAACACATGTACTAATTATATTGCATAAGTGTAATTAGACCAAAAATAAAATTAGGAATAAAATATGATCATTTAGGCCCACTTGGATTATATTAGGTCATTTATTATTAATTTATTTAAAGAAGGGTTAAAATAGTTAAAATCAAAGTTTAATAACTAAATCATTTTTAATATAGGGTTATACATAAGAAAAATTTGACTATAAATATTCATTAGAAATCTAAAATGACTTCATACATAATGAAATTTTATTTTTAATTTTTAGACAATAAATAATTTAATTTATTCATGACACAATGATGATGCAGTAATTATCTTATTAATGAAATGTTGACATAATTGATGTTATAAATACCCAAATAATGTAATTTGAAACTTTTTATGAATTAAAATAATTGTATAGGTTAATATGACATGTTAGTATTGATTTAATTAACTTTGTTTGAACTAATATTTCTGTTATGATTTTCACAAAAAATCAATTACAAAATAGTGTCAAAATTGACATAAAATAGTTTTTAAAACAAATATTATATTATTTGTTATTTTGCTAAAAATATATGTTTAGTCCAAATGACTTAGATAAGGTTATATATATTAATACTAAACAACTTGGGGTTTGTTTGGCTTTTTATAGTAATTTTATTAACCATATAGTGTAAGAAAACAAGAAGACACGGTTAAAGTTAAATTATCTAACTTAATGTATAATCTAATTGATAAGGTTAAAATATATATCTAAACTTGTATAAATTCTATTGTATGATAGGATTTAGACCCATACTCACATTATATTCGAAATAAAACAATTTGGAGCTATTAAAAAACGAATATGACTTTATAATAAAATAATATTTATAGTTTTTCTTAAGGTGCCCCTCTCCTCCCTTATAAAAGGGCACCTCCTCCCTATCTTCCTCACACCACTTTGAGACTTCAAGCTCGGCCAAACCCTTCTAAATTATCTTCTACACCTCCCCAGAAACAACATAGAGGTTGTGTACTTCTTCAAAGACAAAATTTATTGCCCTAAGAGGAGGTCTCAAAGAGGCGCTTCCAAGAAAAGGTATTGTCCGTTACCGATTCTTTCAACTTTATTTTTTCTTCCACTTATTATTCATTAGTTGTTTAATTATGAAGTAATATCATCAGTACCAATCCTATAATTATATGCCATTATAAGTATGAAACAACCATATTTCACCATCTATCCATCCTACAGAAATCAAAATCACCGCACATGCGTATGTACGGAATATCGTCTCCACGCCGTGGTGTAATCTATTTTCCACCACCACCTTACTTGTATGGGTATAATGGTGTAAATAATAACCATATATGATTATTTAAAAGTGATATTGATTCTGAAATAGTGTACATACACTCCAATACAATTCCACAATCATGGTTACGATATCATCGCTCGTGCGTACGTACAGAATACCGTCTCCACGATGTGATACGACTCGTTCTACATGATCTTAATTGCATAATGATTATATAAATTAATGGAATGAATTGAATGAATTTAATGAATTAATATGATATATATTACACTAAAACCATTCTGGAAATGAGTTATCTATAACCTAAAGAGAATAATACGAATTTATTTGACAAAACGCGCATAAGAACAAAAAGTAATAAACACCCGAATAATAAGTAGCAATGAAATATTACTAATAAGAAGCTAAGAATATGGCCATATATGATATCATAACAATGGGTATGATTCTGTAATAATTCAATGATATTATTTAAATCATTATACAGGAGGTTCAGACACTTACGAAGCAAATCAGACCTACGGTAAAGGAAAATATCACAGTCCCATTTTTATCGGAGATTTTTTATACTTTTGTATTTACTAGGGTGTATTTTATCATCCACATCCATGTTTCTTCAATATGTAATATTATTTCCATCCACCTAAAATTGTATAAATCAAATTTTCCCTTTCGGTGAGTTTTTATTAAATTATATGAATGAAATCTTTTTTCGTTTTTTGTACGAAGTACTTTTTGACTTTTCTGACCAAAGTAAGAGAAGAATGTTTTTTTAACATATACTACATGAATGGATTTTAAAAACATTATTTCCAAGAAGATTCCTTTACATGTTTTAATGTTTATTTTAAATCAACTTCTTTTAGTTTTAAATTGCATGACATGTTAAGAAAGGAAAAATGTTTTTGATGTAGAATGAATATTTTCCTCAAGAATGGAGTTCAAGTGTTTTATCAAAATTACTTTCCATATAAGATAAAATAGGTTTCTATTTCTATCCCTATTATTACATTGATTAGATTATGTTGTGATGGAATTATTTTTATGAATTCCTTTATCTTAAATGAATTATTTTATGATGTCACGATGTTTAAGAATCCCATTTTTATTACATGGGATATGCAATGATGTATGATTTATGATTTTGTGGTACACATAAGAATGGTATCATTATGAGATGGGTGGGACCTATATCTCCCTCCAATTCAATGAGTAAATATTTATATCTAATGAGATAGACATGGCTAGAACAACATGTTAAACCGATTCAGTGAAACAGGATGGAAACGATGAGTGAACTCAGTTCAGAAATAGATATTGTCCGCTAAGATTGTCTTGGAAATGCGTCTTGACTACTAAGAAATGATACTCTATGTTTATGTGTGTATGACACAATGTTTTATGTTTTATGTTATGATTATTAGGATTACATTACACTACTATGATTTATCCCATGTTATGAAATTATGATCTCTTTTGTCGGTTAAGATTTACAAAATGTTATGTTCCAATTAATATGATGTGATTGATATTTCTTTAGTTTACCCTTATTGAGCATTTGAGCTCACCCTTTTATATGTTTTCTTTCCCAGGTCTGGAATAAGGTTACTAAGTAGGATCTTCCAAAATGGACTCTACATATGATGAAATAAATGAGAGACAATGTAGATTCTTTTTGAACCAGTTGTTTATGTTTCCCAGTTTCAAAAGAAACTATTCCAATACGGTCCTTTCCTAGTTTTGTTACATGTTGTAACAAGTGTGATTAAATTCTAAAGTAATAACAATGTATGTAATGTATGGGTCGTTATAGTTGGTATCAGTGGAAAGGTATAGTAAACCTTTGGAAACAATGATATGAAAGCCTTAGTAAGAACCCTATGGATAATTCTAAGAATAGAACACAATCTTGGTGTTTTAGAAATGGCCATGAACAACCTATGATAAGACCTTAAGTGTGAAATTTTATTCTTGATTATGTGTTTTTACCATTATAATTACTGTTTCTCACACTATTCTTCTTGTTTTTAGTCAGTGGCTGGAACAATAAAGGAATCATGTTAATGTAGAATGCGACGGAAAATGCAATGATTGTCCCCCTAAGCAACGAAACGTTATGGGTGCAGGATTGAAAAATCTTTTAGTCATGATCACATAACATTATCAAGCTATAAATCAAGTAAGACTTCCAAACTACCAATGGAAGGAGAAACATTATGTTGAATCCTTCATGAGGCAGCGTACACCTTCATTCAGCGGGTCTTCTAATCCATTAGTGGCTGAACAATGGATCAGTACCGCTGAAAAGATATTTTCAGTTCTTCAATGATCTGAACATGATAAAGTCATCTTAGTAGTGTATCGTTCAGAACGAGATTCTGAACAATGGTGGAATCTTATTAAGAATATGAGGCAAAGGGATGAAATTGATTCTATGGAATGGGACAAGTTCAAGATATTATTTTTCAATATGTACTTCCCTCGTATTCTCCAAACAAAGATGGAGAAGGAATTTCTTGATCTAAAGCAAAAGGATGATGAATTTGTTTGTACCTATGAAGAAAATTTTACAAGACATGCAAGGTATGCTTCTGGTATTATTATCCAACCTGAGAGTAAGATCGATCGATTCTTTGGTGGATTAAAACCAAGTCATCGAAGGGTGTTAGCCATAAGGGACTTAAATAGCTACGGGGAAATCGTTAGATGTGCTCTCATGGTTGAGATAGAGATTGGAGTAAGACATCAGTCATATGGGTTTGATAAGAAGAGGAAAATGGAATTCAAAGAAAAATCTAAAGAGAACACTGAAAAGAAGATGAGTTTTCCATGAAGATAAAAGTGTGGGGATAATAAAATGTTATAAGTGTGGAAAAGAAGGTCATCGGGCAATTGAATGTCGAAATAATGGGAAGAAGTTGTCTACTGATACAAAAAAAGAAGGGAAACACAGATTGAACCTACTACCCTTCAATGTTTCATGTTCAAGGAGATGGGTTATTATGCCAATCAATTCCCAAATCCAAGGGATGATGATGATGATCGACATCACCAAACTCTTAAGGCCAAAGGCAAAGGAATGTCACATGCAATTTCTATCAGTGAGGTGGAGTACGATAACGGAGTGGTGAAAGGTACACATACCATCCAATCTAAAGTAGAAAATGTTTTATTTGATTCTGGATCCACCCACTCTTTTATTTCTAAATAACTTTCTAACGGTATCATCGTATTACCTCAATAATTAGATGATCAGTTATCTCTGACAACCCCTAATGTCACAACAGTCGCATTAAAATTTTATAATTCTTCTCCGATTGAAGTTTGTGGGAAAGAGCTTGTTGCAAATCTTGTGATCCTTCCTATAGTGTAATTTGATGTTATTCATGGAATGTATTGGATTTCTTTATATGGAGATCATATCAATTGCCAAAGAAGGGACGTCACATTTCATATTCCAGATCAATTTATGAACGTCTATCAATGCAAGGATGAACATAACCTTCCAGTGGAATTTTCTTCTATCTTATGGGTTTTGATTCCACTAAATGAAGGTTATTTAACTCCAATGGTTGGTGAGAAACTCATTATTAAGAATATTCCCATTGTATGGGAGTTTGATGATGTCTTTTCGGAATAATTTTCGGGTCTTCCACCAAATCGTGAAGTTGAGTTTTCAATAGAACTTGTACCGGGTGCTTTTCCAATTTCAAAGACACCTTATAGAATGGCCCAAATTGAGTTGAAAGAATTGAAGAAGAAACTCCAAGAGAATCTTCATAAAGGATTCATACACCCTAGTGTGTCACCTTGGGGTGCACCTGTTTTGTTTGTTATGAATAAAAATGGATCAATGAGACTCTGCATTGATTATTGAGAACTTAACAAGATCACGATCAAGAACAAATATCCTCTCCCACGCATTGATGACTTATTTGACCAACAATACAGAGGTGAATACTTTTCCACGATAGATCTTCGTTTAGGGTATCATCAATTAAGGGTAAAAAGGGAGGATATACCAAAACTACTTTCCGTATAAGGTATGGACACTATGAATTTATAGTGATGCCATTTGGTCTTACTAATTCCCCTGCTATATTGATGGATCTGATGAATAGTGTCTTTAGAGACTATCTTGATCAGTTTGTGGTAGTCTTTATAGATGATATTCTTTTCTATTCAAAGATCAAGGAATATCATGAAGACCACTTTAGAATTATATTGAAGACCCTGAGAAAGGAGAAGATTTATGCCAAATTTACCAGGTGTGAATTTTGGCTTAAAAAAGTTTCATTTTTGGGTCACATAATCTCAAAAGAGGGGATATCTATGGATCCTGCAAAAATAGAGGTTATCGAAAGATGGTCAAGACCAACAACAGTAACCAATATCCAAAGTTTTCTTGGTTTGGCTAGATATTATCGAGGTTTTGTAAATGATTTTTCACGATTATCGAATCCACTAACCAAGTTGACTCGAAAAGGAGTTATGTTCATGTGGAAGGAGGAATGTAAAGAGAATTTCAAAGAGTTGAAAATAAGGTTATCCAGTGCACCTATACTCACACTTCCTTGTAGTATAGAATTGTTTGTGATCTATAGTGATGCATCCATGAAAAGGCTGGGGTGTGTTCTTATGCAAAACGATATGGTGATAGGTTATGCCTCACAACAGTTGAAAATCCATGAGAAAAATTACCCAACTCATGATTTGGAGTTAGCTGAGGTAATATTTTCATTATAGATTTAGAGGCATTATCTTTATGGAGAACGATGTTATATTTATACTGATCATATAAGTTTAAAGTATATTTTCTGACAAAAGGTGCTGAATATGTGCCAAAGAAGATGGTTGGGGCTGATTAAGGATTACGACTGCTCAATTCATTACCACCCATGGAAAGCAAATAGGGTGGCAGATGCATTATGTCGACAAGACCATGCTAGCTTATCCATAATGAGGATCACAAAATATCCAATATTTACGGATTTACAAAGGATATATCTTGGAATTATAATGGAAGGGGGTAAATCGTATCTTTCTCAAATGAATGTTCAACTATCTATACTTGTGAAGATTACAGAGGCACAAGAAGAAGATGTAGAGTCACAAAAAGGTGAGAAATGTACCTGAATTCAACCTTGATTGTGAAGGGATAATAAAATTCAGGAATCGGGTTTGTGTTTCTCCCATCCCCGAATTAAAGAAGGAGCTACTGGATGAGGCTCATAGATCTTCATTCTCTATTCATCCAAGAAACACGAAGATGTATAGGGACCTGAAAGAGTACTTCTGGTGGGATGACATGAAAAGAGATGTTGCTGAATATGTCTCTCGATGCTTGGATTGTCAGCAAGTTAAAGCTGAGAGACTAAAGTCTAAGGGGATGTTACAACCATTACCCACACCTGAATGGAAATGGGAAAATATCACTATGCACTTTACCAACGGAATTCTTAAAACATCAAAAGGCAATAATACTATCTGGGTCATAGTTGATCGTCTTAAAAATTCAGCACACATCATTGCTATTCGAGAGGATTTCTCTCTCGATCAGCTTGCCAGGATATATGTGAAGGAAGTGGTAATATTGCATGGAGTACCACTTTCTATTATATCTGATCAGGATCCGAGATTTACCTCGATGTTCTGGAGAAGTCTTCAGTATAATCTGGATACAGAGTTGAGTTTCAGCACTACATATCATTCTCAGACAGATAGTCAGTCTAAGAGAACAATTCAAACTCTAGAAGACATGTTGAGAGCTTTCTCTATGGATTTCAAAGGTGGTTGGGATGAACACCTACCTTTGGTGGAATATTCTTATAATAATATAATTCACTCCATTATTCAGATGGCTCCTTATGAAACTCTCTATGGAAAGAAATGCAGGACTCCAACTTGCTGGGATGAAGTTGGGGAATGAATGCTATTAGGACCTGATCTTCTTGATGAGATGGTAGAAAAGGTCAGATATATTCAACAACCCATAAGAGCAGCTCAAAGTTGACAAGAAAATTTATGCCGATAACTGAAGAAAAGACCTAGTGTTTGTAGTCGGTGATAAAGTATTCTTATGAATATCTCCTTGGAAGAGAGTAATGAGATTTGGAATGAAGGGAAAGATGAGCCCTAGGTATATCGGTCCTTTCGAAATACTGGATCTTGTTGGGAAGGTAGATTACCGATTGGCACTTCCACCGAATCTCTCCCATGTTCACTATGTGATCCATGTATATGTCTTGAGTAATTACATACCTCATCCTTCACATGTACCCAACTCAGAAGTTGTACCACTGGAGAAAGATCTTTCTTATGAAGAACAGCCGATAGAGATTCTGGATCGTAGCGAAAAAGTTCTACGGAACAAGACCACTCTCTTGGTGAAAGTTTTATGGAGGATCCTCCAATTAGAAGTAGCTACATGGGGGCTTTAGGATATGATGAGGGAGAGGTATCATCATCTGTTTGTTACAAAGTGACCAATTTTGAGGGAGAAATTCATTTTAAGGGGGGTAGAATGTAACACCCAAGACTTTTATGAGAAATATTTTGTTTTTATGTTATATAAATCATCAAAGGAATATTTCACTACACACAGCACTATCTTGACTTGCTTTACACGCAATCTCAACCTTCCTGGATAGCTTGCGTCGTACGCAATACCGAGTTTCAATAAACAACGATATGCTATTAAAATATTACTAAACTAGGCGTTATGAATAGTAAAACCCACTTTTTTAAATTTTTTAAATTTTATTTTTCAAAATGGACTTAATTTTCGGATTTGGAATATCGAAATTAGCCAAGGGTGAAATTTTGGTATTTTTCTGAAATCTATCAATTTTTGATAAATAGTGAAAACACTAGGTTACTATTAAAAAACTGACTTTTTATTTAAATAATTATTTATTTTATTTAAATTTATTTTAGGTCAAAATTGATAATAATACCTATATAAGTTCAATAAAATTCATTGGAGTCATTTTATACAAATATTAGATATATAAAAATTTTATTGAACTTTTCACCGTCTTTTACCCACCTCCTTGGAGAATTTGCAAATTTATATAAAACGTAATTTTTCCACTTCTATGAGTGGAATTTAGAAAATCTGAGATAAATGGTTAATATCAAGGACTAAAATGTGGTTCAAGGAGATGAAAATAATTTTTGGTGAATAGTAACTGTTTACTTTTTTTTACCACGGTTAAAAGAAAATATGGAAATTAAGGGTAAAAATGTTATTATTATTACCCTAACACATGTCCTAATTCTATTGGATAAGTTTAATTCTACAAAAAGAAACATTAGGAATAAAATATGATCATTTATGCCCACTTGGATTAGATTAGGACATTTATTATTAATTTATTTAAAGAAAGGTTAAAATAGTTAAAATCAAAATTTAATAACTAAATCATTTTTAATATAGTGTTATACATAAGATAAATTCTACTATAAAAATTAATTATAAATATAAAATAATTTACTACATAATCATATATTATTTTTAATTTTTAGACAATAAATAATTTAATTTATTTATGACAGAATGATGATGCAGTAATTATCTTATTAATGAAATACTGACAAAATTGATGTTATAAATACCCAAATAAATGTAATTTGAGACGTTTTATGAATTAAAATAAATTTCTAGGTTAATATGACATGTTAGTATTGATTTAATTTACTTTGTTCGAACTAATATTCGGTTATGATATTCACAAAAAATCAATTACCAAATAGTGTCAAAATTGACATAGAATAGTTTTTAAAACAAATATTATATTATTTATTATTTTCCAAAAAATATAAGGTTTGGAAAAATGACTTAGATAAGGTTATATATATTAATAATAAAGTACTTGGGATTTTTATAGTATGTTTAATAACCTTATAGTTTAATAAAACAAGAAGACAGTGTAAATGTTAAATTATATAACTTAAAGTTAAATCTAAATGATAAGGTTAAAATAGATACCTAAACTTGTCTAAATTCTATTGGATGAGAGGATTTCGACCCATACCCACCTTAGCTTCTAAATAAATCAATTTGGAGCTATTAAAAACGAATATGACTTTATAATAAAATAATATTTTCAGTTTTTTCTAAGGTTCCCCCTCCTCCCTTATAAAAGGGCACCACCTCCCTCTCTTCCTCACACCACTTTGAACCTTCATGCTCAGACAACCCCTAAAATATTCTCTTATACACTTCCATAGAAAAATCCTAGAGGTCCTGGTATTCTTCAAAGTGCAATTTTAGTGCCCTAAGAGGAGGTCTCATAGAGGTGCTTCAAAGAAGAGATAATGTCCATTACCGATTCTTTCAACTTTATTTCTTCTTCCACTTATTCTTCTTTAGTTGTTTCATTATTAATTAACAACATCAGTATCACTCATATATTGATGTGTTATTAAAAAACCCTATTTCACCATCTATCCATACAAAAAATTAAATCACCGCGCGTGCGTACGTACGAAATACCATCTCCACGTCGTGGTGCAATCTGTTTTCCCCCACCACCTTACTTGGATTGGTATAATGGTGTAAATAATAACTATATATGATTATTGTAAAGTGATATTGATTCTGAAATATTATACATACACTCTAATACAATTCCATGATCATGGGAACGATATCATCGCTCGTGCGTACGTACGGACTACCGTCTCCACGATGTGATGCGACCCGTTCTACATGATCTTCATTGCATAATGATTACATAAATGAATTGAATTAATGAATATGATATATATTACACTAATACAATTCTGGAATTGAGTTATCTATAACCTAAATAGGAGAATAAGAATTTATTCGACAAAACACGCATTAGAACAAAAAGTAATAAACACCCGAATAACAAGTAGCAATAAAATATTACTAATAAGAAGCTAAGAATATGGCCATATATGATATCATAACAATTAGTATGATTCTAGAATAATTAAATGACATTATTTAAATCATTATACAGGAGGTTCAGACACTTACGAAGCAAATCAGACCTAAGGTAAGGGAAAACATCACATTCTCATTTTTATCCGAGATTGTTTATACATTGGTGTATACAAGGTTGTATTTTATCACCCACATCCATGTTTCTTCAATATGTAATTTCATTTCAATCCACCTACAATTGTTTAAATCCAATTTTACCCTTCAGTGAGTTTTTAGTAATAGATATGAAAGGAATCTTTTTTCGTTTTTCGTACGAGGTAATTTTTGACTTTTTCGACAAAAACACGAGAAGTTAGTTTTTTTAACATATACGACATGAATGTATTTTTAAATAATTATTTCTAAGAAGCCTCCTTCACAAGTTTTCAAGTTTATTTTTAATCAACTTCATTTAGTTCAAAATTGTATGACATGTTATGAAAGGCAAAATATTTTTGAAGTAGAAAGGATATTTTGCTCAAAAATGGAGTTCAATTGTTTTATCAAAAATTATTTTCCATATATGATAAAATAGGTTTCTATTTCTATCCCTATTATTACATTGATTTGATTATGTTGTGATGGAATTATTTTTATGAATTCCTTTATCTTATATAAATTGTTTTATGTTGTCACGATGTTTAAGAATCCCATTTTTATTACATGGGTTATGCAATGATGTAGGATTTATGATTTTGTGGAACACATAAGAATGGTATAATTATGAGATGGGTGGGACATATATCTCCCTCCAATGCATTGGGTATAGATTTATATCTCATGAGATAGACATTGTTGGAATGACAGGTTAAACCGGTTTAGTGAAACAAGACTAAAACGAGGAGTGAAATCGGTTCAGAAATGGACTTTGTCTGCTAAGATAGTCCTGGCAATGAGTCTTGACTACTAAGAAATGATTTTCTATGATTATGTGTGTATGACACAACGTTTTATGTTTTATGTTATGATTATTGGGATTACATTTCACTACTATTATTAATCCCATGTTATGAAATTATGATCTTTTTTGCAGGTTAAGATTTCCAAAATGTTATGTTATTATGAATATGATGTGATTGATATTTCTTTTGTTTACCCTTACTAAGCATTTGAGCTCAGCCTTTTGTATATTTTATTTCCCTAGGTTAGGAAGATGGTTATTAAGTTGGATATGCGATAAGGGACTCTAGATATGATGAAATAAATGGGAGACAATGTAGATGCTTTATGTACCAGTTGTTTATGTTTCCCAGTTTCCAAAGACACTATACCTATACGGTCCTTTCCTGGTTTTTTTAGATGTTGTAACTAGTGTGTTTCAATTCTGATGTAATAACAATGTATGTAAAATATGGGTCATTATAAATATGGGATAATTCTAATAGAAATAAATGCTTGACTAAAAAACAACTAACTAAATGATCAACTTTTGAATAATGATACCCATAAAAAACATCAATTAAAACTTTTTTAAAATTAAATAATGGTAATAATTGATATCAAATTTCACAGGGATGTATATAAACAAAATAACAGAAGTAATTGGTGAATGTCGATCAAAAATTGAATTTTTATTATAATATATGGGAACTACAGTGAAACCATAAAATCTCATGGAGTTCTAATGTAGTTAAGTCCAAGGAAATCCCCTTAGACAACGTTTTTGTATAAAATGGGTAGTGAACCATTACTACAATATATTATCATGTTGTCATGGGAATTACACCCTTACGATAGGGAATCCCTGGCATAATTTTCCTCTCTTTTAACATGATGC
The DNA here is from genome assembly GCA_963277665.1 of Viscum album. NCBI lineage: Eukaryota > Viridiplantae > Streptophyta > Magnoliopsida > Santalales > Viscaceae > Viscum > Viscum album. Next base: position 1,400,772,667 of record OY728164.1, on the reverse strand, counting down.
ACAAAACAACATTGATTGATCACCACAGAACATCTACAAACTAGATAAATTAAATGACAAGTAGGAGCTGGTTTTCCATGTATAGAATGAACCAAAGCTTTACAATAAGATTATACATATGAGACATCCAGTGCACAACTCTTACAATGCATATGCGTAGAATGAAACACTATCACATACTATCCTAATGTGGTCCACGTTCCATACAAGCAGTTGAAAGAAATCAACAATGAACCATATGCCTCATGAAGCAGATCACCCCCACTCATCATTCCATTCAAAAAAGAGCTATCGACATTGAGTTTGAGGTGGTACACTAGTGAACACTAGATGATCTAGTAACCTTGGGTACTCGTAGACTCAATTAGTCTATTGAGGAGACTGAAAATAAGAGGAGATCATAATTCATCTTTAACAAGTGAGAAAAGATCATGAATCAACACCATCATTCAAAAATGTATAATAGAACCCATGGGTTGAGTTTAAACCACACTTTATTCCTCGCTTCCCACAATGTCTAGAAGATAGAAGTGAAAATGATGGCACATATCATTATATCAATCTCTTGAATTCCCAGATTCGAGAGCCAACATACGAGAAAACACATCATGGAATCACATGTAGAATCATAATGTCCCCATATGGCCATGGATGACAAGAGGGAAACATCCCACTAGCTCGTGACAACAAGGTAGAAGGAAGATTCTTGTTTGGGATATGATTAACAAAGGCAGTGCTAGGCCAGTGAGATCCCTTTTCATGTCACAAATGTAAAAAGTGACATGATATTCTATTACTATGACCCCTGACTCTCGTAATACGTCTACATTCCTTCCCTATAAAAATTAATGATTTTTTAAAATAAAATTAATATTCATATATATAAAACTTTATATGATTTACATATGGAATTATATTATCCTTCTATTGAAAATTACATATTATTGTTAGGTTTCATGTAATAAACACTTAGTTTTTCATACTTGTTTTGAATATTTATTCAAGATACACATACATTGGACATGATTTATATATTTATATTATTTAATGAATGTTATAAATACAAAATATTTCTAATATATATTTAATTATATTAATATAAAAAATATAAAAATATGAAATTAAATACACCATTCCTCTATATTTACGTATTCATAAACGTTATTTCTATTTTCTTATCATATTTTGAATGAATGAAAATTAAATGATGTATATATGTATATTAAAATTAAAATATAATTATTATATAACACAAATTATTATTTTGTTAAACCAATCCTTAATTTTTTACAAATTATTCATGAATGAATCACATTGCATTGAAAGGGTAGCACTCCATACATCCACAAACAAAGTTATCATATAAACAAAATATATATATCAAAATGGTATATATTATATACTAACTCTAGAAGAATATATGCATCCTAAATATCATAAATATAAAATAAAAATATCATTTAAATAATTTTTAAGAATGTTTAGAGGTGGTAACGAATGTAAGACATTGGTTCATGAGGTCGTAGGATATTGTACACGCGGACAATTAATGTGTATACCATTTGATGGAAGTGTGTGAATGTGTGGGTAATAAAAATTAAATAACTGTGTATCACTATATTTAGGATACATAGGTTATTATATAATCATTTAATAATAAAAGTGGAATAGGTGGATAATAACATAAAATAGAAGTTCTCATTGAAGAATGTTAACACTTCTTGGGGTAATTAATTTCAGTTTTCAGCAAAGGGATTCATTGGTTGAATTTCTTCCATACCAATGGATTATATGATTAATATTTGGATGATGCATGATTATTTGTGTAGTTTTTTTGGATGAGATACTTTTCATTAGAGGTGTTAAGAGAGGGGGATACATTGTGGCCTTTTATAATGGAGGTATTTGACAAAATTGGTGTCTTGAAATGAATGTTGGGCGAATCCATTTTTTAACTAAAATGTTTATTAAACATGGAATAAAATTATATACTAGATATTCAGTAATAATTCTATGATAAAAAGTATTTTTGATATGTTTAGTTATTATTTTTACATAATTAATTTCATGTTGATCTTCTAAGTAGTCTTGTTTTTACATTATTCAATGTGATTAATTTGTATTACATTCACTAATATATTTGGTCAAAAAATAAGTTCAACATATAAGAAATATTAAATTTTTCTGATTCCAAATATTTATGAAAATTTTTAATATTTTAATAATAGATATTTTAGAAATCAATTTATTATTATACCAAAAAAAATGATGAAAAAGGTTTTTAATGGAAAATTATCAATCGTTTGGAATGTTTCTCCATTAGATTTCATTACTGAAACTGATTCCACCGGAATTAATTATATTAATAGATTTAAAATCTATCAAAATATAAATTAAAATCAATAAAAATATTATTTAACTATATAAATAAATTCATTGAATAATCAGTTTTCAATTAAAAATTAAAATATATCACTATTCATAAAAACAATTAATCAATTCACAAAAATACCAAACATTATCCATAATATAAATCTAGTTTATAACTTTAAAAAAATGATTATTTATTCAAATTGAATTTATAGTATTTTCAGTAAATGGGTAAAAAATGGATCTCTATTAATAGGTGGTAAAATCTGTTTTATGGAAAATACATCTCTTTATGTGTATAAATGTATTTATTCATATGTCATTTAAATTAACATTGAAGATAAAATATAATTATTGATTGAATATAATATATATATTTTATTAAAATTATTTGTAAATGTTTTATTACATAATTTTTTGAAATAAAATGTGTTTGATTTCATAAATATACTTTCCTAGTAAAAGAATTCCTATATTTTCAATATTCTTTTATTTTAATATCTAGTCAATTGGTCCCAAATAATATATCTTATATACACGTTTCAATAATATTTTCATAAATTAATTAATCATATTCATAACATCCTTTCCTATTGATAGGTGAAAACTATCATATTATTCGATTAATAATGTTAATAATATCTTGTTGTTTGGTAAGAATATATATTCCATGTAATAGAATCAAAACATAGTGTTTTTTTACAGCAACCTAATCTAAATAAATCATGTAGCACATGGTTAACATGATGTTTTATATGAACAAAATTTATCTCGTTGTAGAATGCTAATAATTCCATCACAAAAATCTATTTTATTTAATAAATATATCCATAAAAACTCTTGGTGTTACACTTCCACTTTGTTTCTTACCAGTTATATTCGATTACACCAAATTTCACTACTCAAGGTCCTAAATTTTAAGTAAGGGTCAAATTATATTTGATCAATATAAATCTATCCATTATTGATTATCCATAAAAATCCACGTGCAACCCTTTCACTGCCCATGTCTCATCATAGTGGTCTTCCCAATGTAGTTCCTCACCAACCAATATTATCTACTAGAGAGAAGAAATGATAGACTACCATTGAATGTATGATTCTCTAAACTGTTGACTTATGTAGCCAATGCACTATATAAAAATGACGTCTTTATCATAAGGGACATCTAGATACTTCTTAGAATAATAACCAATGCCCGTACCTGATTTTTTGTGAAATTCCTTTATAATACATTCTTATATAATGATTTCGTAATATAATGAACTATGATAATAAGTTAAAAAAATCCTAAAAAATTTATCATGGTCCCGTGAACCTTCACTTGTGAGGGTAGAAATAAGGAATCCAAAAATCTACTCCTACATTAAAATGATCCATGAAATCCTATAACCAAAATGAAATATTGATCACTATGGCCAATTCCCCATCCTGTAATGGACTTATTTACTGATATTGAATTAGAACATGCTCACTCTTAAAAGTTAACTCACAACACCACTCATTACCACACCCAAATAATAGTCTTCAGTAAAAAAATCGGAATACCATCTCACAATAAGGTACACATAAATAAATAATCCATTGGTCCAATGCCCACCATTGGTCTTACATTATACCGCTGCACAAGTGCAACATTAAAGGAGTTTTTAATAAAAAAAATACATTATATTTATATCTTTATACAAACTTATATTTGGTTCTCTATAAATGTTCTCAATGCGGTTTCATGATATGAGAATTTCCATCTCTAAACAAGGAGTACACTAATATTCCATTGATATATATATATATCTATGTGTGTGTGTGTATTTTTATAATGATTTATGATCACATCCAGTAAACCATGCATTCCCCTATCCATCCTCCATCCCCACATCACCCAACACTATGTGTAATGGTCCACCCATGAGTCCATGAGTTCATGGTAACCAATTTATCCTTGACTTCACCACTATCAGTATGGTACATTCCTATTTTTATCACAAATAATTGGAGACCATGTAAATAATATAACACTAAACCCCTGGTTCCTTATCATGAACATGTCCAGCCTATTATTTATGTTTTAAACATTACAAAAAGAAAACTAATTCACACCATTATAACCCGACTCATGATCCAATGACTTATCCATTATAAGTACAAGTTGAAAATTCAACATGTAACTGTAGTCTTGTTAATATGGTTGGTCCTTTGAAACTACTCTCTCATGTTGATCATAGAAAATGTGCAATGTTTTATTTCCATTACATACAATGAAACATCTTTGTTTCTGAAATTAATGTTATGACCTCATAACCACTAGTTAATTGGGCTAGTAACATGAAGATCCCAACCCTTTAAACAGGTCTCATAAAAAATAATCCAGTGATATTTAATTGAAATAGTAGTAATAAACTTTCCGTTATTTTAAAACTTGCGAAACTACAATGTCTAATTCTCCAACATGTATGCAAACTAGCACATGTCATAAAAAGTCATCAGTAAACCCTGGACAACCCTACTATTATGGTTCCCTATATAAAATATAATGTTGACCTACAATGTTATAAGGAAGAACTATTAGCCTCTTAGTATCCCACCTATACCAATAATTATATTATCCTAATAAGGGATCTAGGTACTTCAATCATTCCCCTCAGTCAATCCATTAATAAAGGACACATTTTACGTGTCCTTTATCCAAAATTTTGTATTATCCTAATGAATCTTCCAATCCAATCAATTATCTATATGTGAGTAAAGGACAAAAAAAATAAGGCTAATTTTTTTTAAAAAATGTATACATTTATATATGTTTTCAATTCCATTTTAGAGCTAAAAAACAATTTAATTTGTAATTGGAAAAACATTTTATTAAAACCCAATATACATTAATAACATAAATATTGATCTCTAATGGAATTATTGTAAAACAGTCATCCAACAGGGAAATGATCCTCTTAGAGAACCATTATAAATAACTATTCTCTAGTAGTATTGTGATAATAATTTGTAAACTAGAGAGATAACAATTTGATCCTCACTAGTATTCTATATATGGTAATACACCAACGAGGATCCATTTTACTCGAAATGATTATGAATATATTGGGATAATTCATAGAAAAATGAAAATATATCCATAAACGAGTGTAACAACTACCAAAATTGACCTATAAGGGTCAATAGTACAAAAAAATTTGGTGTTCAATTCCATTCCATAATAATGTGGATTATTTTATTAAAATTACATTACAAGCTGTGCAAGAAGAAAACACTAAATAGGATGTTACTCACACATTAAAATTTTAAACCTATATAAAACGACCATATGAGTGGTCTAACAAATGGGTATCATGTTCCCTATCCAACTAGTAGGGTTACCACACCTCATGTATGTGTGGACTGAGTCTTAATCCTTAATATCAAACCACTCACCATACATCCACCTGACCAACCATTATAGAGAAATATTCATAGAAGTAATAATAATTGAATTAAATTCCACTAAGAACATATATTGTAAAAAATCATTTAGGTTTCTGTTTTAAATTTTTAAAAATTTTGATTAGTCATCAGTGTTATGGAAAAAATAGTCTGAGTATAATATGTGCACTCTTTTTCCCAAATATAATGAATGTGATATCACTTGACTTTCTCAGACGAGGGTCAAAAGTAGTCATTAGCATATTTATAATCAGTTCAGAGCTATGTTTCCAAATTAATTAATATATTCCACATACCATGTGTGCATATGAATGTATAAATAATATACAATTGTAAGAACAGTGATCTTGAAAAATAATTCGGAATCCCTTGAAAATTGGAATTCATAATTTAATAAGTGTTCTCAATGCAAAAATCATATACGTGTCAAATTCTTGAACATCTTCCTAATAATTTTGTATACCATATATGAAATATTACAATTATAGGATAAGAAACCATATTATACCATTATTAATTTCCCAAACCAAAATCCACTAATCTAGTTCCTTGATCTAGTTCTCCACAAGTCCTAAATTTCACAACTCCATATACATGTGGTTGTTGAGTTGTAATGAGGGACTGTTGTCTATCCATTTAGAGATTTGTCCCTCAGATAACAGTAAAAATGTAGTGTAAATAAAATTATGTTATCCATATGAGTAATAATTCTAGTGTGGAAGTTTAAAATATAAACAAGTATGTACTCAAAAAACGAGACAAAGTAAATTCCCAAAAGACCATGTCATACATACAACACTAATATCCCACTAGGATATCCTCAAATAAAATGTCAAATAATTTAAAAAATAGATGTAATATGTTGAAATGATTAAATATTTCAATACCATATACCCATTATCATTGTACATATATAAGTAACCATGCTCAATCGGTCTCATGCTTCATTCTACCATGTTCCAAAAACAAAGCAAATGTCTCCTTGGGTACCCATGTCGAACTGAAGATTGAGCAAGGAGTGGATAAATACTACGTAGGACACCACCATGTCTGTACAATACTTATAAATTAAATAAATTGTATGTGTATATGTGCTACTCATCATGATAATAGTAATAATTATAAGTACTAAAAATAAATAAATAAAAGTTACTTTAAGGAATTCCATGAAAATTATATATACAGTTATAGTTTTTAGTCTAGATGAGACACATAAAAATGTTAAATAAAACTAATTATAATTAACCATTGGGAAATTGATCATGATTGTATAGAAATCTAATGATTAGGTTATTATGCTTGATGGTGTACCAACCAAGTTATAGATAATCAATTTTATAATAAGTTCTATAATCCCAATTAACAATACCTACAAATTATAGTGTTATAAATATATCTAAAAATCCATTTATTCATAGTGGAATACATGACCTTGTACTAGGATCAACTGTACTATCCTCTAATAAGTATGTTGAATGATCCCATGTATTTAGTGGATATCATTTGAAACTAGAAATTTTACCTTATATAAATAATTTCTCAACCCCCGATATATAACCATGTAATCCCTTTATAAGGATGATAAATATTAAAATAATAAAATTTCCCGACCATTATGTCGAATGAATTCATATATGGGAATCCATGTATCATTGGACAAATAATATACTCAATTTTTTATTTGAATTATTCAATGGAACTCATTCATGGAAATGAAGGAATCAATTAATTCATCATTGTGTTCAATCACCCTATGATTCTAACAATGAAATTCATTTATGTGAATATTAATATCACTCAAGGAATTATATAATTGTCTCTCTATATGAGTCCATAACTGGAACAACTACATTGTAATTAAAGTATTAATAAATGAATAATGAAATTTAATTTATGTATGAGTCTGTCCTCATAATTCAAATAGGACAATACATGTTTCACTCAATGAATCATATAATCCAATTCCCTATGGGTATTTACAAGGTATTATTACATAAGAATCCATGTATCTCCCATGAAAGCATAATTATGTATCTATTATTAATCTTAGGAAGTACCTCTTGGATCCCTACTATAGTGTCCTATAAAATCTAACCCCATAGGATGAGTAATAGGAAAACCTTATAGATTCATGTCTCAATCACCAAAAATAAATTGAATAATTAGATAATTTATGGTGGATTTTTGAAAACCTAGACCCACCACTAATTCTATATGCTCATGGGATTATATAATCAGTATCAGTTCTAGATGACAAGAGTTAACATATCTACCCAAAATCATATGATCAAGGATAGGTTTTGTAGACTATTGGGACTCCCTTTGGAGTAAGATAAATTGATATACCAAAGATGAATCAAAATCAGATTCCTTGAGGTCTATAATTAGTAATAGGTATCTAGGTTTGTATCCTCTACGATATTACCACAATCTCAGGTCAACACCCAACGTCTGGGATAATTTAATCACATGAAATCATAATATGGGAAGCCTTACCATTCTATCTGCATTTGGTCTTGGCATTAAGGAAACCATATATAGATGTTTTATAACCCAATTAGGATGGAAAGGTCTTTGTTGAATGGTCTACACACCAAACTGAGTATTGGTCTATCGATAATTTACCCACATAGTCCTACAAACAGATTGAAACATTCATTACCATGTTCAATGGAACATCCCATGTGTTTTTAGGCAACTCGAAGACTCACAGGACTACTCCAGAATCAGTATTGGACATGTAATTATACTAGAGGACATGAGATGTTAGTGACCCCTTAAAATCATACAATACAATTCATCAATATGTAAAATTAAACAATAAACTTGTGTATATTTAAATTAGAGGTTTCACCCTTAGGGGAGAACAAATTATTACACATGCTACTATAAAAATTAACTAATATGATAAGGAATGTATGATATTTCCCCTACCTTTATAAATCCTTTCATTTATTATCCCATGTTTCGAACTAGATGTAATGGCCTATCCATGCCTTTATAAGAAAAAAAACCACGTCTCCCAAAAAAACCATTAGATGATAAATAATTAGAACTACATTACTATTAATAATAAATTCAATAAGATATAAAACAATAACATCTAGAGGTACCAATGAATAAATAACAAAACCTAGAAATCCAATGTCATCACACCATAAATATGTCAAAACACACACCAATAGACTAAAACCTGAGAAAAAACATTGAACAAATTATAATTCCTAATAAACCACAGAATAAAACATCCAAATAATTTAACATAATATTAAAAGAATTGTAAATTCCTAGCAGTAACATACAACAATGAAAATAAATTTTGCATTATGAAGAAGAGATCTCGGGTCACCCTTATCCTGTGTAGAGTGGAAACCCCATAACATTATAAAGTTACCACATTATGTTTAAGAATAAATATTAATTACCTTAAGAATAAGAACTCGTCCAAGTGTATGTTGAAGAAAAACACCATAGAGGATCGATTAGTTTTTTAAATTTCTCTATGCTTTCAAAATAAATGAAAATAATTTATTTGGACCTTGAAAAAGAGAGAACTCCACAGGTGTAAGGGAAAAGGGGGATGACATGAATGAGTGATATCTTGGGTTAATGGATTGTGAAAATTTGTTTAAAAAATATAAGTGTACGAGGGGAAATAATGTAAATTTACCCATTTTAATAAATTATAATTTTTGGGAACCATGCAATTCTACTTCACTAATACACATATAACTTAAAGGGTACTAGAATAGATTATTTAAATCTTGTGCTAACCATGTGACATGCCGATAGAAAACTGTAGAACCCTATATGATTTCCTCTTCACTATTGAATGAATTCACCAAAAACACACTAGGAAAAAATTGGCAGAATAGTTAGGTAACACGGTTACACCTAACAAGAGGCCAACCATTCTCTAAGAATTACACTATTCCAAATCTCCAGATTTCGGACCTGAGAACCCACATAAAAAGATTCCAAAACCATTTCTATTCCTTTCATGCCTCATTCATTGATAATAAAATTTACTTAAAGATAGTATAGTTATTTTAATTCCATTATGATCATCTGATTAGAAATTCTACCCAAATAATAAATGAAAATTAAATTTCCATAGAAAAACTTAAAACCCAAATAAATATAGGAAAAATATTTAGATTGAATTTAATTAGTAACTCTTAATTATATTAATTTATAAATGAATTAATCCATGAAAACCAAATCAATCACACCATATTAAAATATAATTTTTGGGGTTTTATAGTTTTTATCACTTGTTCATTAATATTCTTTAATATGTGTGTTATAGGAATCAATGACACCTAAATATTAAACTCCTCTCAAATCATTTGGGGAATTCCAAAAATTGTTTTATTTTTCTTTTTAATATAATAAAAATATTACTATATTCAAAAACATTACTGCAATCAAAAGAAATTTTCCAATCATTACACCCTATATCATTAAGTATAAACTATACTAAGTGAAAAGAGAGTGTAAATAATCCACTAAGGGAAAATAATAATATATGGCATAGTAAATGAAAAAAATCACATTTAAATAACTAACTACTTCCATATATATATAGATATCATAAAATAGAAAAATATTTTATTCATTAATTTTTCTAATCATAGGGATTTGTTTCTTAGTATTCTTAATTTCATATTTTCACTAAATCCAAAGATGGTGGATTTATTTCAATAAATAGAGGTCATTTATTCTTTGAAAAATTATATTTAATAATGGATTTAATTGTCACACACATTTAATGTATAATTTATTCCTTATTATTACAAATACAAATTTTCCTTGGAAGGATTATTAATCATCCTTGTCGGATCTTTATATTTGTGTTCAATAAATTTTGTTCTTTAAATAAATTTATCTATTTAATTTATGAAATATAATTTAATGCTCATAAGTCAATTTTAAAAAAATATTAGATACATGTTTTATTTAAAATGTATTTTAACTGATATGTTATTTTTATAAAAACAATATCATTTTTTTTAATTTTCTGTTGATGCATAAATATTTATAAATTGAGGTCTAAATCATTATTTATCACTGATGCTTCAATATTATGTATATATGGTTATTGTGTTTTATTATTTAAAATATTTTTTATGTAAAATTTTTTTTGTGGGGGTTTTGGAAATGAAATATGACTTTTATATCATGGAAACCCTGAGTTGTTATATACGTAATCATGATTAATACTAAAATAAGAATGTTTCAAACCTAGAAATTGTATGTCACTATAGTTTATACCATGGATTGGGGGTTGCCTCATAGTGAGTAAAATGAGGGTATATCTAGATAAATAACTATTCAGACCATATCATAGGCTAATAAAAGATACACATTTAGGTTTGGGTCATAATTTATACAATTATATTTGGGTCTAAAATCTCATGTTTTGTAATATTCATGGATGTTTTAAATATTACCACAATTTATCATTACATATATTCATTATATATATATATATATATTTTTTAATAACATGTTTCATAATTTTTTTAAATTATTTTTTTATAATCTATGATGTTATTTAATTTATTTTTCAAGTTTACATAATGTGAAAAATAAAATACAAATTTTATTGAAGAATATTTGAACGAGTTGTTATTTTAAAATATAAAATATATATGTGAATAATATTTATGTGTACAATTATTTTTTTTGTTTTTTATGATTATTATTTTATCGGTTATAGATTATATAAGTTTTGATGAACAGTGACATATATATGTATATTAAAATGAAACCATATATGTAAAATATATATTTCACAATGGTTTAAACAACTTATATATGGAAAACAATATATAGTAGTGGTTTAAACAACAACATAAACTTTTACACTTTTTATAGCCAAAAACACACATAAAAATTGGATTGTCCACATTTAATTATATTTTCAGGACACATCCATGAACCCTCTATTTAATATGAGACAAATATGTGAGTTTCTTTATAATTAAACAGTTAGTGGATTCTTACTAACACTATCATGGAACCACTTTGTCATTGTTTAATTGGTTTCTAAATGATTATAAAACTTCCAATAGTCCCACGATTTTTCATAGTAGTTTGTGAGTACTTTTTTTGAGAGATATATTAGAGAAAAATTTAAGGGTTATAGTAAATGTTCTTTAAAGGATTTTATTAGTCTTCATGTGGTATTGGGAACACTTTGAAAATATGGGTCCAATGAAATCTTGAATCTGATAGAAGTTATTATAATTAAAGGTATAAATCCTCCCGACGGGGGAATCAAGGAAGGATTGTATGATTTTTTTTCACTAGCTAGGTGATGGATACATGTTAGTTATATAAGAAAAATGTGGTACAGGACTGGGGAGTTTGTTTTATATACCTTTCAGGGGGATATTTATTCAATTGTGGTAAGATTGTTATGCCATTCATGGTTGGGTATATTTTAAAATGTTTGACCTAATAGGTAAGGTATAAATGGTGTTGTGACATAGGAAATTTATATATCCCAATATTGACAAGTATTTATGTTTTCAAAGAAGGTTTGGTATGCATGGTCCTTCTAAGATTCCAACTAATGATTTAGTTATGCGATTAAAAGGCCTTATTGACTTGGTTTCACCCTAGTTATTTTTTATATGTATAAATGCTGATGTTGAAATTTGAAATTAGTAACTAATGTGTAGATTCACAATAAAAAACCTAATAATAACATCCATATATAGTAAATCCATTTACAAGATTAATCATTTCACCCCTAAATAAGACACACCCTATATCTTAGATATTTGCTTCTATGAGGACTGAACACAAAATTTTAAAATATTAAAAATAAATGTCATTATATCCGAGAAAAATTATTGACACATGATTCCAATTTAAAAATACCATATATAAAAACTTATTAATAAAATAATGAAATCAAAACAAAAAATGGGTGACAAGAGATGATTAATAAAGGGTAATGATATGAGAAATCATAAAATTTCATACTCGATAATAATATCAACATGCTGGAATACACACATAATCAGGGTACATGAAAATAACATAAAAAATCCTAAAAAATAAAATATTCTTTTAAAATCATAAATCTTTGAATAAAAATATCCTTTTGTCAATATATTGTTCAAACATGAGTCAATATTCACGAGTCATGAAAAAATTTCATAGGATCACTATTTAGTATGAAAATATGAAAATAAGGGATTATAATTTTGAGCCAGGGGGAATAACATAATAATATGGAACAAGTATAGGAATAAGATACCATATAAATGTTAATATTTCTGATGACATCCATCTATATGTATATTGTTATGAATATATCTATCTCAAATCAGGCATCTACATTGCATTGTTTACAAACAAAATGTGAACCATATCTATTAATAATGTTATTATCATAAGTAACCAATAATAATGGCCATGATAAAAATCATTAAATATTGATCTAGAAATATTTATCTAATGTATTAGAGGTCTATGTCAAACCTACACATAAAATAATGATGAACCATGTATATTTTTTAATGACCAAAATGTTTATTAATGAAAATTATTCTTGTTGGAATTTAATTTATTACTATGTAAAGTGGTTATATAAAACATATGAAATTCATTGGTTTTATGTTTATTGATTATAAAATACTGTTATGAAATATTACCGTCACTAATATATCCATTGAATAGTGATCACATGATTAGTATAAATATAGGGCTTTAAAAAATATAATTTACCTAGAAAAAGGACAAAATGTCCTCATTCAGTAGAATTTACCAATATTTATACATTTTTTAGTACTAGAAAAGGATGTAGAATCACTAGGATTCTCTCTTGACCATGCCCTAGTTGAGATTCAACACATTCATCTTAAACGGAAACTCATATGTGATAAGATGATTTTAATAGAGATTACTACTCAAACAACATTATCAGACCTACCCAAAGAGTCTTTCACAATCACACAGCATACCCTTAGGTCTTATATGGGTTTCATAAGGGGTTATATAACAATAACCTAGGACTATGTATATGTACATTATTTCTGTAAAGATAATATACATTCATTTAATCATTGTTACACTATATATGGTTTTTGAAGAAAAAATGGTATTTTTTAGTTAATATTCAATTAATAAATCTATTTTGATGATTTAATGTATTTTTTAACTAAATAATATTTTAATAAAATAATATAACGAAATTAATTTTTATAAAATATAAATGAATGTACAATTTTTATGAATATAATTGTAATTTTTATTATGGTTTGAAAACTATTTTTTTCAAAACCCATGAATTTTTAATATTAGTCAATTTTAATTTTAAAAGTTAAAATTCCAATCATTAGAAAATTATATCTATAAAATGAATATTATTTTAGGAATCAGGATTTCGAAATTATCCCTCAATGAATTTTTCCTAACTTTCTAGGATAGTCGAATTTCTGTTTAAAATTTAAATGCCTCTTAAATATATTATGGGGTTTATGAAAGCACAATGTCCCAATAGTGATGTAATAAATTACTATAAATGGTTTATTAGTGTAATATCTATTTTAAATATAAAATTATTTTATTATATATTTGTTTTATTTATTTTACAATGCCTTAGTGAACCCGCTAAAACATATAATATATTTTAACTTTTTAAAATGATTTCTTATACTGTGTAACTCACCTCCACATAAAAAAGAATAATTTTTAATAAGGTGGGTCATTGGACTTATAAATTTAAATTTTTCAATATCCTTTAAACAAACCATGGAAAAACATATGGGTCAGTTTTTGGTTTGGATTAGTATAATGGGTAGTGTCTAGAACCTAAATAATAATGAATTCCCTCTCCTTTCTTATATAAACCCACTAAATCTCGCATTCCTATTCAATAAAACAATTTCAAACTCAACAAAACTGTTCTCTAATATCTCTATAATCCTATAAAGGTTTCATAAGATCCCAATAAGCCTCTCTCAAGCCACTCCCAAGCCACTGGGATCACGGTTCCAAGTAAGGGATCATCACATTCCAACCTACCATATCTATGTCATGGTTTCCTTATATAGGTATGCCCTTTTATTTTCAATTAAAAATTTTGGGGTATGATTTTTCACCTCCCCTATACTGCTCTGATTAAGTTTTAAGGATGAGATAACCATTTATTATTCATTAATGCTGCCCATGTACACCTTTTTCCATGCTGAAATTCCATAAGCGATTTCTCCCTCCCCATTAATATTCAAGTAGTTATTTTATATTATGCATCTAAATTAAATTAAATATGTAATAACATGTATCCATATGACCAAATTAATTTCAATATCATGTACATATGATTAGGTACCCATTTATCTCTCATCAACCTCTTATTTGAATTCATATATCATGTTGTTATGCTGCTGAAGTTGCACCGTGATTTTCGGAGCCTAATTCATTGTATAGTGAGTAGAATGCTCATTTCTCTATAAAAGGTATTCAACTTTAGGAACATTTAATTATTTATAATATAGTTTCATGAATGAATTACAGCTTCCATTATCATTTAATAAATGATTATGTTGATTGATTCAATATTGTATGATGCATGTGGCACAATTATGCATATAATGAAATGTTTATAATGGGTGCACACTGATTGTGCTCTAATTCATTGGGTATAGAATAGTATCATGATACACCATGTGATATGAGGGATTACTATTTCTAATTCATGTTCAATGATGTTTTACTCATTCTTATTCAAGTGTAATGAGGTTTTACTCATGCTCGGTGTGTAATGAGCCTTGGTTCATGCTAATATCATGTAAAATGTTATATCCACATCTCCACCTTATAATAATCATGATATATCATGCCTTTATGTTCATGTTTCTCTTATGATCAATTTATTTTCCTATTTCCTATCATATATTTTATTCTTCATGTTATGACTTTTTTCTCCCTTACTGAGATTTATAGATCACCGTTTTGTAATGTATGTCCTTAGGTTATCCCATGCAATGCTAAGTATGAAAGAATGTTGTGGTCATGTAAAATAATTTTTCAATAAAGATTTATATATCATGTTATAAGTTTCTATGTAATTTGATTAATCCATAAAGAAAATAGACCTCTCAATTGTTAGTGATTTCTTAAGTGTAATTCTTTGTAATAAATCATATTTATGTGTATAATAAAGAGAAGGGTTGTAAAAGTTGGTTTCAGAGGATATGCTTAGTTATTTTTCTTATTAGTATAAAAAAGATTGGTGAATGACTTAGGTATAGGACAATGTAAAATAAAAACAACTCTATATTATTGTGACTACCAAGTAAGTGGTTTAACAAGAAAAAACATACCTGTCTGGATACAAAAAAATAGTGGTGGCTATGGCACAGATGTATCTAGGGGTAAAACCTGAAAATACTGCTTTCAGCTAGACTCAAACAGGAACTGGTTCACAACAATGGTTTTTTATTAACAATAGGATATGATTCTCCCAAGGGATATTATTTGCTAAATTTAGATGCTTTGTATGAACAATTGTTAAGGGAATAAAAAAATTACCCTAAGAATATATATTAGGAAGTAGATCATGGATAATATAGATTGAAGCCTATAAAAGCATAAGTTAAGAAAATAAATGTAATTTAAATGTTATCAATTTTTTATTTGGATTCCCATTTATGTGTGACACTTAACATTCCTTTTATTCTAGACAATGGCTAGTAATAAGTGGGCATAGGCTAACAACTGATGTAATTATCAATGTGATGACTATTCTCATGAGATTCACAATATTATGTGAGTGACAATCACAAACTATGACATGATATTATCTATGTTAACTCAATTTTTAATAGAAATATAGGTCATGTGGAACTTTTACCCCCTCTAAGAATGAAAACCCCACAATCAAGATCTTCATGAGACAAAGGCCTCATAATTTTAATGGATAATTTGATCCCTCAATAACCGAACAATGGATCAACTCCATTGAAATGATATTCTACATCCTTCAATGATCCTAACTAGAGAATGTTCTTCAGGATTCTTCTCATATGGATGGTGAATCTAATCAATGGTTGAATTCGATTAAAAAAACTAATCCTAATGAAGATATCCTGGAATTAGAATGGATGGATTTCCAGAAATTTCATTCCACACACCCTCCAACATATGTTGGAAAGGAACATATTTTAACTCATTAAAAAAGACTACAAATCCATCAAATCATACATGAAAAATTCACATGGCTTTCTCGATATGCCTCATATTTTTCATTACCACTGAATTCAAGTTTGACCACTTCTTTGGTGGGTAAAATCTAGCCTATGAAAAGCCTCATAGATCCTGACTTCGATAGCTATGATGAAATTGTCAAATGTTCCCTCAATGTGAAAATAAATAATGGTGAATATTAATGGTATCTTCTGAATAAGAAGGAGAAAGTGGTATTTAATTCTGGTGATTCAATTAATAAATCCAACAATGCTCTGAAACTCCAGCACCCCTCTTGCCAATGGTGTGGAAAGAGTAACCTCAAAAACTGCTTAAATAGGATGATGAAATTATTGAGCTGTGAAGGAGAAGAGAACCTGACCATAATTTTTCGGCAACAAAAACATGTTAATGCAATAGAAGAATGGAACGCTCTGTTCGACCCCCAAGACATTGTTCATTTCTTCAACTACAATGAACCATGGTACTTTGAAAATCAGTGCACTATGAAAAGTGTTTTCAGAGGCCGCTAACAACCTCCAAGGTACCAAGGGATACATTTTTCCATCACTACTACCGAATAGAACCTAAAATTAATTTGATGATAGGTACATTAGTTATTCATTCAAGAATAGTGAATGAAAAATTTTAATATAGTTATACGCATTCATTTAAATCCCTAGTTTGTAGTAGAAAAATCCAAACACGACCACAAATCATGGATGTGGAGATGTAATTGAAAATGGAAAATGGGGAAATCATTGTATCCCATGGATATCACTCCTCCCCTAAAACAATTTGTGGATTGAACATCCCAGAAAACATCTACATACTCCCTCTGGTAGAATTTGATTCAATTCTTGGTATTGATTTGATTTCCCTATATAGATCCAACATAAATTTCCATTAGAGGGACATCACTCTCTATATGGAGAATCGATCAACCGATTGTGTATAGGTGCAAGGAGTACGGAGAATATACTCTATATCCATAATCTCAAGAATGGATATTACTACCCTATGAGAATGTGTATCATGCTCATATGATTTATTATATATATATAACTATCTATGAAGACATGCCTATTCTGAGATAATTTACATTGGTGTTTCTTGAGTAATTTCGTGGTTTTCCTCCCAGATGAGATTTTTAATTCTAAATTTATCTTATACCAGGGTCTTTTTCAATATCCCAGAATCTGTATAGAATGGCTGTTGTGGAGTTTGAAAATCAAACCAAACAACTACAAGAGAATATGGATAAAGGGCTTATATGCCCAAGTGTTCACCAAGGGGTGCATCATTTCTCTTCATCATGAATATGGATGGGTCATCGCACCTTCGCATTGATTATCATGAGATCAATAATGTAATGATAAAGAATAAGTATCCTCTGTCACTAATTTTTGACATGTTCGATCAGATAAGTGGAACACGATACATATCCAATGTAGATTTTTGGACTAGATATTACCATGTAAGAGTGAATAAATAGTATATCACCAAGAGTTCTATTTCTACAAGGTACCAATACCAAGAATTCATTGTAATTACTTTTAGACTCACTAACACTCAAGCTATCTTCATGTAATTGATGAATAAAGTCATTATAAATTACCATGTCAAATTTTTTATAGTATTTATATATCATATTCTTATATAATAAACAACCAAGGAGGATCATTAGAGGAATCTATTCATTGTACAAGATACCTCTCAAAATGATATGATCTACGAGAATTACATAAAGTGTAATTTTTTATTAATTTAAGTCTCATTATTGGGTCATTTCGTCACATGAAATCGGCTATCTATGGATCCCTTCAAGAGAAATTCAACTGAGGGATGGATGAGGCCAACATATGTGACATATATCCATAGTTTTGAAGTGTTAGAAGGATATCATCAGTGATTTGTGAGAAATTCCTCACGATTTTAAAACCCTTTTACAAGCGAACTTGGAAGGGAGTCAAGTTTTCTTGGAGAGATGAATGCGAAGATAACTCTATGTAGTAAAAAAGGAGGATTATCACTGTTTAGTGCTCACTTTACCCACAAGTGGAGAGATTTTTATGGGATCCAGTGACACATCAAATAAGGGCATGGGTTCTGTGTTGATTCAAATTGAAAATAATTTCATATGCTTCATCGAAATTGAAAGTTCATGAACAAAACTATCATACAAATGAACTGTATTTGGCTTTTGTAATATTTGATATGAAAAAATTTCAGCATTACCTCTTTGGGGAGATGTGTGAAATATAAAAGGATCACACAATCCTCATGTATATATTCACATAGTAAGATATGAACATGCGCCAATGAAGATGGTTAGATCTGATCAAAGACTATGATTCCTCAATCCATTACCACCTAGGAAAATCGAACAAGGTGGTCAATGCTCTAAGCAGAAAGGACTCATAATTTCTTTCATTGATGAGAATTGAAATGATCCAATCTTCTTAGATTTGATTAATATGGAAATTGTAATCATAAAGAGTGGGACAACATCAATACATTCAAAACAAATTTCTCAACAGTCTCTTTTGTAAAAGTTAATGTATGATTAAAATGATGATCTCATAATTCAAAAGAAATTGGAAATGATCAAAAGACGGAAATCCCTGGAGAACAATTTTAATGAAAAAGGAATTGTATGATTTTTGTGAAGACTAATTGTTCCATAAAATCTGGAGGTAAGGAATGATCTTTTTAATCATGCAAATAGTTATAATTTCTCCATTCACCCAGGAAACACAAATTTGTATTGAGATCTCCAAGAAAATTGTTGGTTAGATAACATGGATAAGGATATCATTGAGTATACATCAAAGTGCCTAGTATGTTAGAAAGTGAATTATATGTGGAATAAGTCTATGGTGATGATGAAACCATTACCCATACTGTCATGGAAATTGGAGAACATCACCATGGTCATTGTCATCGTACTTTAGATGAAATCCAATGGAAACAATGCTATCTAGGTTATTTGTGGACTGTCTTAAAAAGACTACACACTTAATTGAAATTAGACAGGATTTATCATTGGATAAACTAGCATCCATATAAATCAGAGAAGTGGTGATGTTTCATGGAGTACCACTACTGATTGTATCTGATCAGGATCCATGATTTACCTCTATGTTCTAGTAGTGTCTCCAACACATTCTAAATGTTGAGCTGAACATCAGTATATATTATCATACTCAAATGGATGGCGAATCTATATAGACTCTCCAAACACTTGAGTACATGTTGAAAGAATGATCAGTGGTCTTAAAATGTGAATTGGATCAATATCCTCATATAGTAGAGTTCTCGTACAATAATAGTTTCCACACAAGCATCCAAATAGATCCATATGAATCTCTTTATGAGAATAGGTGCAAAACCCAAAAATGTTGGGATGATGTTAGGGAGAGACAACTCCTAGGTCCATAAATGGTTGTTGAAATGGTAGAGAAGGTTTTGAAAATCCATAATCACATTAAATATTCTCGGATTTGACAAAAGATAAATGTAGATAATCATTAAAAAGGCCTAGAGATTGATATAAGAGACATGGTATTCCTCCTTTTATCAGCGTGGAAGAGAGTTATGTGATTTTTGATGAATGGAAGGAATATTACAAGGTATAGTGCACATTTTAATATCTTTGATCACATTGGAACAGTTTCCAATCGACTGGAACTCCCACCAAACCTATCTCAAAGTAACGTTCTGATTCCGAAAGCCACCCAGAGGCGCCTCGTACCGAGTTTTCCAAATGTCCTCAGGGTCATTTCCCAGAATTCAAGAGGATTCCAACTAAAAGTGAGGGCATTAGTTGTGATAGTGGGAAAACTATGCCCTAATTAGTTGAGTATCACAAAGAAATTTAAAAAATGGAAATAACAGAAGTAGTAATAATAACATATAACAGTAAATAGAGGAACACTGAAAGTAAGAAAAAACAATAGAAAAAATATAAATAAGGAATGATATATATGTCAATTAAAGTTGCCAAAAAAACACAATTTTTGAATACATTACAAAACCATGTACAAAATAAAATACATAACTCCTTAGCATTGCAAGCCTCAGCTGGGTTTCATGCTCTCCAACTCCTCAGCAATCAAGTACATAAAGTAGAAGGTCACTTTACCTTATCTATAAAAGAAAAAATATGCTCTATTTGGGAAGAAAAGAATGATCCAAATAGGGTGTGAGAGTAAATCCCAATAGGAAACCACCAAAAGATATGTTCCTAACATTCAGTGATTATATAACTGCTAATAAGTAATAAAGAAATAGTAAACAAGGAAGTACTCAACAGAAACCATTCCAACAGTTCCAAGAACTAAATTTCATATATAAAGCTACAACTAATCAAAGAAGGTAACCCTCTGGAGTGTACTCTGACCCTAACCCCTCTGTTTCATCCAAAACCACCCATTAAACCCCTTGAGAAGTATACATAGTCTAACCCCTTTGGTTTTGCTTAAGCATAGACTCTTTGAAGAAGTACTAACCGTCAATTCCCCATATAGTCTCATATTAGTATCTAAAAGTCACTCTGGGGAAGCACATATGTCACATTCCCCCTGTGGCCCTCGTTGAGGAACTACAGACACTCTGGGGAAGAACTTTCCTCAATTCCCCCTATGGACTCACATCGTAAGTGTAAAAACAGACACTCTGGAGAAACCCATATGTCTATTCTCTCTATGGTCATCTACACTAGGTTCTCATAGGCCTGTGTAAGTCAACATGTGAAAAAAAGAATATTGGCCAAATTAAACCACAATAAATACTTGGATAACAATCTACAACATATCAGAATGCCAGAAATTCAAACACCCCATCCTACAACACTAGTCAGGGAAAATAGGCAAGGCATCCTAACTGGCTTTGTAGGACCGAATGGTAATAAACAGAACATGCATGGGAGAACAGTTCCATAGCATAAAAATTAACCCTATTCACATTCAATTTACCTTTACTCAATCATATAAGCATAGCAGGAAAATAACAGCACAAAAACAGAAAACATGGAATACCTCGTTCATGGGTATTGGGATATTTTTTACATATAACTCATTGAATTCCAACTGAAAGGCACAAAAAACCTAACTCGGTGTTCGAAGATCGATATACAAGAACCTCAAGCCCTAAATCACCCATGAAAACAATAAATCTACAATAAAACTCAAAACGGTCAACTGAAGATATCTTGAGAAAGAGTATTAATACAGAAATAAAGCTCTAGAATAAGGAAGAAATTACTTAGGTGATCCCAATGAAATAGACGAAGGTCGAATCAGATATCAAATTCATTATCAGGGAATCAGGGGAATATTATGGACTTATGGTCACTCTCGAATGAACAAGACCTTGATAAAGATGATTATGTCCATTAGATGTGACCCAAGTACCATTAATGAAAAAAAGAAAATACACGGCTTGTACTTTTGAAGTGCACAACATGTACTTAACATTACGGAGCCCCTCTTTAAGCGGCCTCCGGGTCAGCACACATGGATGTGTTCAAGGCCAATACATGTCCAACATAGTTCTACCCGTGGTAACCGAGTACACGATGTGTATTTATAATGTACATGGAGTGTACATAAAAAATTTAAAAAAATTCATCTTTTCCTCAAAAATTCTAGAAAACGAAAAACATAACTAAAAAGATGACCTGGGTTCCTATGAACCACCGAGGTAACTGTATCCGATAGGAAACCATTTATAATCCCAATAAAACCTTAAATGGCCAGACATACCTCGGTGTAAGCTTGCCATATCTTCTAATCCGCCCTTTTCCAAACCTTATTGTGACACATAGAAAAACCAGATCCATGACCACAAATGCTAGAGTTCGTCTCCATCGATCATTATAAAACTTCAATTGAGATTGTTCAGTAGCCATCCTCTTTTTAATAAACTCTATCTACTATGTGGTCTCCTAGACAAGATGATGTCCCAGCATAACTACCTCTTCTTCCTGCACACAAAAACAGCAAAAAAATAGAAAAAATACCTAGAAAGTTGATCTGGGTTCTTACAAACTTTCCCCCTTAATTAAATTTTTCCTCGAATTTCCCCAACATGGCGGCGAAGATTATGAAACTCTGAACAACTCCGACCACTGCAATAGCACATTGGACTCCATCTTATAAGTCATGTCATGTCCTCGACTATGCTGCTATAGAAGTTGTACTAAAGGATTAGACCGACCATTGAGAACCTTCATATCTAGATCAAAAATCCTGATAGGATGCTACTCAAATGAGGTGTGCATCTCTATATTAGCCACCTCTGGTGGAAAAAACATGAGATAGGTCTGAGAAGTAACATCGATGTAGAGAAACATGGAAAATGTCATGCATAGCCTTGTGATTTTGAGGTAACTACAACCGATAGGAAACCATCCCAACTCTATCCAAAAACTCAAACAACCCAACATACCTAGGAAAACGCATGCCCTGTCTCCTAATCCACCTATGTCTCATCCTTGTTGTGACATATAGAAAAATCTAATCCCGGACCTCAAACTAAAGAGTTTGTCTCCATCGATCAGCATAATACTACTATCAAGAATGTGATATTGACATCCTCTTCTATATCAAATCTATTCGCTCTATGGTCTCTTGTACAAGACGAGGTCCCATAATAGCTGCATCTCCTAATTATAACCATCATAAGGGTTATCGACATGGCCTACCATACAAAGCCTCATAATGTGCCATCTGAATAGTTTCTTGAAAACTATTATTGTAGGAAAACTACAGAAGACGTATGTCCATCTCCTAAGAACCTCCAAAAATCAATAATTCATGCTTGGACTATGTCCTCATGCAAATAAATCATATTCTTGGAATGGTTATTTGACTGGGGATGGAAAGCTATACTCAAAAGTACATGTTTACCAAAAGCCTTTTGAAGCCCCTACTAGACCTGAGTGGTAAAACAAGTGTCCCGGTCTGACATAATAGAGTGTGGAACTCCATGTAGAGATACAATCTCTTGTATGTACAACCATCCCAAATAATTGACACTATAGGTCTCCTCGATCATCACGAAGTGAGAAACCATCATGATTCTGTCAATGATAACCCATACTACATCATTCCCTTGAGGGGACCTCGAAAAACCAGTAACATAATCCATTGTGACATCATTCTACTTTCAATCAGTAATGGCCAACTACTGCAAAATCCCTTCTAGTTAGTTAAGCAAAACATTCACTTACTGAGAGGTGGACCACCACATGAAGAAACTAGAAAAATATCTCTTCATTCCTGGCCAACAATACTGACAGTGTAGATCATGATATATCTTGATGAAAACAGGTTGAACTGCCCAAACTGAGGAATGGAAGTCTTGAATCAGCTCCTTACATATGTGTTCTGACACCCAAACGTGTCCTTAAAAATGTAAGATCTCATCCTTGCCAATGGTCCCTCCAGTAATAGGGTCCTCTACTAACATGATTTCCCGTGGGACTTGGAATTCTAAATCTGATAGTTTCCTCATTCACACCTGATCATGAAATGAGGAGGTAACAAATATAGAATAAAGAAATGTCCACCTCTATCTATCGTTCACCTCTAAATGCATCTTAGAGAACATAACCATAAGCTGACACTCACTACCAGCCACCTGAACTGCCTGTATCTGATTCCTCTTTCTCAATGCATCAACCACTGTGTTGCTTTTCCCAGGGGTACAGGCTGGCATAATGTTAAAGGACTGAAGGTACTCAACCCACCATCACTGTATCAAATTCAGGTCATTCTTAGTGAATATGTACTTGAGACTATTGTGGTCGGTGAAAACCAGAAAATGCACTCCCATAAGATAATGTCTCCAACATCCTAAAGCATGAACAATAGCAGCCAACTCGAGGTCATGCGTTGGGTAGTTCTACTCATGTGGCAGAAACTGCCAAGACCCGTACGCAGCAACTCCTTCTCTCAGCATAAACACAACTCATAGCCCAATACCTGAAGTATCACAGTAAAAAGTATAACTCTTAACAGACACTAAATACACTTGTATCGGGGTTGAGGTCAACCTCCCTTGCATCTCGTGAAAGGATTACACACAATAGTCCGACAATAAGAACATTTCACCCTTCTTAATCAGGCCCATCAGTGGCACTTCTTATGTGTGAAATGTCCATTATGAAATGTCTGTATTATCCAGACAGCCCTAGAAAACATTATATGACGAAGACATTCAGAGGCTGCTCCCATGAAACTACTTCTCTCACATTCTCTGGGTCTACTAATACTCCCGTCTCTAAGGTAACATGACCCAAGAAGTGAATCTTGTCGATCCAAAAGTGGAAATTTAGGAGATTGGCATATAACAGATGCTCCCTTAGTGTATTCAAAATGATCTCAATATGGGTAGCTTGGTTGTGTCGAGTGTGAGAGTGCACCAAGTTATCATAAACAAAGACTACCATGAATAAACCCATGTATGGATGGAACCCTTGGTTTATAAGTTCCATAATGACTGGAGGTGTGTTCATGAGACCGAACGACATAACCAATTACTTGTATAGACCATTCCTACACTGGAAGGTTGTAATAGGTATATCAGATGGCCTAACACACTACTGATGGTAACCGGTTATCAAGTCAATCATCTAGAACACTCGGGCCCCTCGAAAAATATCAAAGATATCATCAATACTCAGTTAGTGATATCGGTTCTTGAACGTCAACTAGATCTTCTTTCGATAATCCACACAGTGTATGAGGTTACCATCTTCCTTCTTCACAAACAAAATAGAGGAACCCCAAGTAGATGTACTAGGTCAGATAAAACCCATTGCCTGCAACTCTTCCAACTACTTCTTGAGCACCTAAAACTCTTGTGTTGCCATACTATATGTAGGAAGGGACACTGGTGTTGCTCATGGAACAAGGTCAATAAAAAAGTCTACCTCACGCTCTAGAGGATAACATGAAAAATCCTCTTGAAAGACATCTCTGAAAGTTTTCACCACATGTGGAAAGGTCAAATATGAAGTCCCATTGTCATCCAGATATAGACTAACAATCTAGGAGGTAACTCCTCCCAAACCATGATTCTTGGGTCCCACTCTGCTCTCCTGAACATCACATTCACCCTTGTGAAGAAAATATCCACCCTATATTTATTTAAAACTCACTATATGATGATAGCAATTGACAACAACATAAAAGGGAACTAAATTGGCCATATCAAGAATGACATCATATCATGTCATCTCTAGGACATATAAGTCCCATAATAAGTGAAACCCACCACCCACTAGAGGCCACTTCTTGAATAGACATACATTAGCCATTCTAGTCTTGAACAGAGTGTCCAACAGTGGGTCTGGGATCCTACTCCTACGAGGCCAGCTATACTGCAAAAATCTAACCAACACCACGGTCATGTGACCCTCCCTGAGCACTCTGAGCTAATCCAACCTATTGTCGTTGAATTCCTGGAAACGTGCTACCACAACCATGACTTCCACCTTGGCTCGAATTGCCTGAAAATTTTCAATTCCCATAATAATGAGAAAATGGGGGTGATGCACTTGATTGTGGAGTCATAGAACAACCCCTTTCACTAATTTTTGGTGAAAAGATCTGATAAAAGCACTGAAGAAGATCCATCTTTCCACAAGATGGACACTCCACTGGGACTTTTGGGAAATGTGGCATCATATTCCCACTCTTCCTACACTTGTAGAACTCCACCTTGCTACCAGAAGAAGTCTCTTACCTCCTCATATCATCATGAGAAGACTCCATATGGTGATTCCTGTTGTTAGTAGGAGGGATACTAACCCCAGATGTCGAGATACCCAGGCACACAATTTCAGACTCCCCCGGATTATGCTACATGATCAGCACCTGGATGACTATACAAGTGATTGATTTCCACCATAAGGTGTTAACATGAGATCGAATTTCATTCCTGAGACCATACTCAAACTTCCATAATAGGAATAACAAACCACCTCCTAGAATGGGAGTGAACCACTGCAGCTCTGTGGAGTGAGAAAAATACTCCATAACATAAAGTGTACCCTGCTCTAGAGACATTAACTCCCTGGCTCGATCGGCACTCAATGTCTCTAGATAGAAGTACTCTTAGAAGACCCACTTAAAATCATCCCAAGACATGACCTACTGGCATCCCTCCTATGAGGTCAAATCCCAACATATCATTGTGGAATCGTGAACTATTTACATAGCAAGATACACCCACCTCTCTGTAGGCATCTCCATATGATTAATGATTGACATCATGGCCCCTATCCATGACTCTGCAGCCAGATGTCCTCCTTCCCAAGTGAATGTGTGATGTTGTTGCTACTGAATAACCCATGTATACTCTGTCGTAGTAGGGGAAGGATGTAGTTCTAATCAGAAGGTTTGTATGATCCTCATGAAGACCTCTTGGAACTGTGCATCAACACCAGTGTCCAGAATTATGGCTGGTGGAAAGACTACCACAACAGGAGGATATACTGGTAGTCCCTGAGCAACCATGTCTGGTGTCTGATCACCGCCTTGCAACTGGTGTACAACCGGAGGATGTCTCGGTGGAAAGACACTGTATGGTCAAGTGCACACCTTAGATCAAGATTATCAGGGACCAAAACATTAAAGTAAAAGAATGTAACATGAGAAATAAAGCATTCACATTTTTTAAAATATGGATACACAAAGTGTATAATGACTACATGGCATGTTACCTGAAGCCTTTCACTTGGGCATGTACACCTATCAAAAATGGTTGTGTAACACCCCATACACGGTATATTGTCTAAACACACATTGTGTACATGACTTTCCTTTCCATGCCCAAGTTCTTCTACATAGCTATGCCACATGGTTCTCCTAGAAGTAGACTACACGACATGTTCATGCCAGACACAACGTATACTAGATGATCATCACTGACCCGTGTTGTTGGTGACATGTGTGGATACACGACTCACTCTACACAGTGTGTTCCAGATGGATATAGCGTATACTGTTACGGTTTTGACTACCCATGTTGTTAGTTACACAGGTGGACACACGGCTAAAACTAAATTGCGTATTTGTTCAAGACACAACATGTACCGGGAAGATTTGACTAACCCATGTTGTTTGTTACATGGCAGGATACGTAGATTAAACTACACTATGTGTTTTGAGAAGACACAGAGTGTATTAGAAAATACTCAACTGACCTGTGTTGTTAGTGACATGACCAGTTACACTGTTCTACAATACGACATGTACATCTTGTAAAAAGTGTGTCCTTCCAATGATTTCCAATCCCCATTTCCCCACCCACATAGTCTTAGACACGTTTTGGGAGTATATGGCGTGTACATACGGTACGCAACGTGTACATAAGTAAAACAGTCTCATCCCAAATAAAATAACACATGGCCTGTATTCAAAATTACACACCATGTATTATTGGGTTTTCTAGACAGTAAGCTTGAAAAACTACTCCGAAACCCAAAAGAACACTGAAACAAACATGAAAGTGCCAAATTAAGATCTTTAAGAGCCCATACTCCACAAAAATCAATGATTGGAAACTTTTACATGTCATATACATGGAAAAAAAGTCAATGATCCACCAAATTCATATTCATGAGGGCCCATAACACATTCTGAATGAATGTTTGGCATTTATTCAAACAAACCTTACAACAAGAATTACCCTATCAAAACATGTAATATATCATGGCTTCTATAAAAACAACATGAATATCTGACACAACTTATATCACAACAATATGCAATCACCAATGCACCCTATATGGCATGGAAATAATTCATAACATGTGATTTCTACCAGGTTCCTATATGATGCATGATATGGTATACCCTAATCTCAACGGGTTACGATAGAAATAGATCCTCAATAACATAAAAAAAATAACATCAGAAAACATGTGAATCTCCCAACGGGGAAAATCAAATCAACATAAAAATTTCCAAAAATGAAAAAACTGTATTAAACGAGGTAGATTAGATTTTCCATGTACACGAGTTAGCTACTCTTGAGCACAACTTATTACCATGTACAATTTCATCTTATCCCTAGCTATAGGCTCTAAACTGTATGTCAAGAAGAAAATAATTCCTCTAATACCACATTGTAATGTCTCAGTTCTAGAAGCCACCCAGAGGCACCGCATACCCGATGGGCCAAATTATATTAAGCGCATTTCCTCGAATTCTAGAGGCTGACAACTAGCAGCAAGGGCCTCGAGTATTATAGTGGGGAAACTATGCCCTCATTGGCAGTGTAACACATTATAAGTAAAACAAATGGGAATAGAAGAAGAAGTAATAATAACAAACAAAAGTAAACAGTGGAAGTCGTAAAGTAAGAAACAAAAGGAGAACATATATAAATGATACAAGATATATATATCATGGAAAGCAGAAAAAATAAAAAAATTCTAGAATATTGGACAAAACCATGTACAAATGAAAATGGATATCTCCTCTGCTTCGCAAGCCTCAGCATGGTCCCATGCTCCCTAGTTCCTCAGCAATTCAGTACCTGAAGTATAAGGGTGCTTTACCTTATCTATACATGTAGCAATATAATATTTTTGGTCCAAAAATCATGACCCAAATATGGTGTGAGACTAAATACCAGTAGGAAACCACCAACTGTTTTGTGCCTAACATTAAGTGAGAATATAATTGGTAATAAGTAAAAAAACAATTTTAAATAAAGAAGTACTCAGTAGTAGCCATTCCTACAGTTCAATGCATTCAATTTCAAATATGAAGCTATATCTAATCAAATCAGGCATCAATCTGGGGATTATTCTATGCTTAACCACTCTATTTCAACCAGAACCACACAAGAAACCCTCTAGAAAGTACCCACAGCATAACCCATCTAGATCAGCAAAATCATAGACTCTTTGCGGAAGCACTCACTGTAGATTCCCCCTATAGTGTCGTATTAGTAAATAAAAGATACTCTAGGGAAGTACAAACATCACATTCACCATGTGGCCCACGTCGAGGAACTAAAGACACTCTGAGGATGAACTTACATCAATTTCCACTTTGGACTCGCATTGTAAGTGTAAAAACAGACACTCTAGAGAAGCTCGTATGTCCCTTATTCCTATGGTCTACTACACCTGATTCTCATTGACATGTGTAATTAAACAAGTACAAAAACTCATATTGGATAAATAAAACATCAAGAAATACTTTTCTAAAAATCAAAAACACATCAGCATGTCAGAATTACAAACACTCCATCCTACAACACTAGGCATGGAAAACAGGAAAGGCAGCCTTACAAGATAAACAGGACCAAATGATAAAAAACAAATCATTCTTGGGAAAACACTTCTGAATCCTTTAAATTAATCATATTCACATTCTATTTATCTCTACTCAATCATATAAGCATAACCAGAAAATAACATGGACAAAACATTAAACACACAATATCCCATTCATGGGTATTATGTGATTTTTCACATATAACTCAAATACTTCAAATACAAAGGCACAAACCACATACCTCAGTGTTAAGAGATTGATATAAGAGATCATTAGGCCTTGAATCACACATGAAAATTGTAAATCTACAAAAACACTAAAATTGATCAATTGAAGATAACACGAGAATGAGTAGGAATCAGGAAACAAAGCTCTAGATGAAGTAAGATATTACTGAGGTGATCCGAACACAATCAATGGTTGTCGAATCAGAGATCAGATGCTCTATCAGTGTCTCGGGGAAAATTACAGCCATAAGATCTCTCTCAGAAGAACCCGACCAAGAAGGAGATATTTCTATCCAGCAAATGTTACCTCAGTACGTTTAATGAAAAAAACACATGGAGTGCACTTTTTAGGTAAAAAAACAAGTACATACCCATAGTGAGGCCCACTTTAGGCAGTCTCCAGGTCACCACACATAGTAGTGTGCACAGTTTCTACACTGCCAACACATGGCTACCTGTATTAACGGAGTTCATGACGTGTACATATAATGTACACGGTGTGTACTTAATAAATTTCCATAAATTCAACTTTTTCTAAAAAACACCAGAACGAGAAAAACATACTAGAATAAGTGAATCGGGTTCTTACACTAAATTACATAATGTATTCTATATGTAACTCTCAAAGAAGTACATAAATGCCCCATTGCATGTACTCAATCTAGAGGTGGTACTATTATAGAATTACCTTTCCTATGAAGATATATTGATGAAGATATTAGATCATAGGGAAAATTTTCTACAAAATAAGACAATGAAATTTGTCATGTTGTTGTATAGAAACAACAATTTTGAAGAAGAAACATGGAAATCTAAGGAAGGGATGAAGCAGAGTTACCCTCATCTATTTTATTGTGGTAAAAATAAATTTCATGGGTGTGATTTCTTAAGGGGGGATGATTGAAAAAACCCAAACATTTATTAATGAAAATTCATCATGATCTAGTTAAATGTATTATTATGTAAAAGGGTTATGAAAAACATATGAACATAAATGGTTTTATGGTTTCAAATTTTAAAATTACATTATGAATAGTTCCCATTTCTAATATAGACGTTTAATATTGATCATATGATTAGTATAAATATATGACCTAAACAAAAAAAAAATTTACTCAAAAAAGGAACCAATTGACTAATCTAATAGAATTACTCTATATGAAGACCATATGTCAGAGCTCGGAAAGAAGGTAGTTTCACTGGTCTATACTCTTGACCAAACCCATTCCGAGCTTCAACCTGATAAGTTTGAATTGAATCTCCTATGGGAGAAG
The DNA here is from genome assembly GCA_963277665.1 of Viscum album. NCBI lineage: Eukaryota > Viridiplantae > Streptophyta > Magnoliopsida > Santalales > Viscaceae > Viscum > Viscum album. The sequence goes on along the minus strand of OY728164.1, from coordinate 1,400,740,858 downwards.
TGGAAGTTAATAGATATTACCACCCATGTGATGTTATCTGTGCCTCCCCTAGTGTTTTTTACCATCAAAGACGTTACCCTTAGGTATTATTATGGTGTTATAGGGCGATATGTAAAAATACCCAGGCATTATGATTATGTACGTTAATTTTTTTATAAATAATATACATTCATTTTTTTATTTTTGCTTTGTAAATTATTTTTAAAGCACAAATAGAATATTTATATAATATTCTACTATAAAATTTATTTTCTTGAATTATTGGATTTTTTAATTAAATATTATTTTAATAAAATATTATTATTAAATTAATCATAATTAAACATAAATTATTGTATAATTTCTATGAATAAAATTGTAATTTTTATTAAGGTTTGAAAACTATTTTTTTCAAAACCACTAAATATTAAATAAATTTCAATTTTTATTTTAAAAGTAAAAATGTTCATATTTAGAAAATTATTTAAATAAAATGAATATTATTTTTGGAATCAGGATGTTGAAATTATCCAATGGGAAATTATTCACAATTTTCTAAGACAATCAAATGTTTAGGTAAAAATTAAATACTATTTAAATATATAATGTGTTTTATAGAATCATAATGACAAAATAGTGATGTACTAAAATACTATAAAAGGGATATTCCGACAATATATGTTTTACCTTTGAAATAATTTTATTTTAGATTTTTTTATTTTTATTTTTTAATTTCTTAGTGGATGCTCCAAGACTTATAAAATATTTTAACTTTTTAAAATAGTTTCTTTGAGGGTGTGACTCATGTCCACATACGAAAGAAAAATATTTTAATAATTTCGAAAATTGGCCATATAAAATAATATTTTATTCTACCATTTATTAGAAACAAAGTTCAAAAACAATGGGATGACGTGGGTTTTTTATTAGATTAATGTGTAGTGTCCAAAACCTAAATAATAAATAATTCCCTCTTCATTCCTATCTAATCCGATAAAATCTCCAGTTACTCTTAACTAAAACAATTTGGAGCTCGACCAACCTATTATATATTCTCTATATAATCCTCTCAGTGTTTCTTATCCCTCAGGAAGCCGCTCTAAAGCCTATTGTAATGCCTCGACCACTGTTACCTAGAGTCGGTGCATTATTACATAACATTGGCATGATCACAAAAGATCAAATCTCAAAAGACCAATTTGTTTTGAAGCCTTGGAAACACTAGACAGATTCATAAAGATTAAATTTCATCATAAAGAGAGATCTACAACAAAATCTTGTCTACACACTCATATCCCCTTATAATATCCCTACAGATCATTCATAAAATACTTCTTCACATCTTGGGAAAAATAACACATAGAAAGGGGTGAACTCAAATGCCCTGTTAGGATAACAATATAACAGAAACTTTCATAAATAAGCGTAAAACTTTAAGTCAATCCATAACTAAATCAAAATCCTTTTAAACATGAACTTCAGCATAATATGAAAAAGATAAAATGAAACAACACCATTTAATTATTCACAAGGATATTCTACTAGTTGAATAATCATATTCAATATCAATAACCACTTTCATAATGATGGAATGAATTATACAAAACTATCATAACCACATATCCATGGCCCCGTGCCAAGACTACAAATAAGTTTTTTTCAAGGCCTCGTGCCAACACACTAGTTTGTATCATGAGACCTACCGATGCATCGATGAGATATAGTGGTCTCCACCCTTCACTTATTATGTTCAATGCATTCTTCATATTAATAGGTTTAAACATAACAAAAAAATTCGTATTAAAACTAGAATACGAAATGTCAATACTTTCTCTATAAACCATGAATGGTATAAAAATAAAACATCCACAGTCAAAAGTATCTCAAAAACTTCAATACAATATGGATGTTTTGTATCATAATAAATCAACTTCAAATAAGCTTAAATTTGATCAATTGATGTTGACAGAGATGAAATCAAAACAATTTGAGAGAAATATATCTTTTTTATTAAATCATTTATAATCCACATAATTATAAAATAAAATAGTTACATTGAATATATCCTTATAAAATTGTAAGTCAAGATTTGAAGATTTTATAATGGCAGAAAATAGCTGCACCCAACGTATAAGTTAAAAAAGAAATTCTTACCTTATTTTTGTCGAAAAGGTGATAAAGAACCTTGTTTGGAAAATGACAGAAAGATTCCTTTAAAACATTTAATAAAAAGTATAATAAGGGTATAAATGAGTATAACCCATAGTCTATTAAATAGTTAAAATGTTTTGAAATACATTTTTAAGAATCATGGATGTGGATGATAAAGAAGTCACAGTAGATAATTACATATAAACATCCTCAGATAATGAAGAAATTGTGAAATAAACCCCTACATTGTACTTTTCCTTGGTTGGGGATAGTTTAAACTCCTCTATAATAGTGAAATAATTGTTATTAAATTATAGAAGAATCATATACATTAAAATGATATCATATATGATCTTTTAACAATGCTTTGTTAATAATATCATAGAATTACCGTCGTTTCGGGTGTTAACTTACTCATTTCCAATTATTGTTTTGTTACATAAGCCTATTTTTTATGGGTAGGTTGTATCTTATTCATATATGGAATTATATCAAGTCCTTAAACATTATTTTTAATCATCAAAAGAGAATTAGACTTGCATGGATACTATTTGGAATGAATCTCATCGCATTTGTGGAGACGGTTGTCCCTACGTACGCATGAGAGACAATATCATTGTTTTGATATTAAAATAAAATATAATTGGATTGTATATCATATATACATAATCATTATCATATTATATTATTTATTTACATTAATTACACACCATTATTATACCCATCCAAATAATAGTGTACTGAATAACAATTACACCACAACGTGGAGATGGTAAGCCGTACGTACAAACTTATGCTGACATGTCATTTAAAGGATGAATAAAATACTGAATATGGTTGTACCAAATTTATAATAACATCAAAGTTTATATAAGATACTATAGATATTGTGTTAGAATGGAAATAACAAAGAATGAAGAATTTGAAGAAGAAACGAACTTGAAAGAGGTTGGTGAAAACATTACCACTTCTTCAAGTTCTTCATTCCAATTTGATCAAAAGGGATCGTTAGGTTGAATTTATGATCAAAATAAAGACTCTAGGATGAAGTGAGGGAAATTGATAGTATAATTGGGTAGGGTTTGGCCGAACTAAAAGCCTTTGAAGATTTGAAGAATTGGTTAGAAGTGGTGTCCATTTATAAGGGGGAGGAGGGGCTCTTTAAGAAAAACATAAAGTATTATTATATAATAAATTCATATTAATTATCTAATGGATCTAAAGATGATTATTAAAATTATAAGGTGGGTATGTGTTTAAAACCACTCAACCAATAGATTTTAGATAGGTTTTGGTCAGTATAGTAACCATATCATTTAGATTTAACTCTTAGTTAAATAGTTTATCATTTACCATATCTCTTTGTATTTTTATATTATATAGTTAATAAACATACAATATACTTCCAAGAGACACCCAAGTGGTCCATTAATGATACACCTATAATTATATTTTTACTTTGGAAGAGAATTATATTTTTAAGAATACAATATCAATTATTAATATAATATTTGTTTTAAAAACTCTATTATGTCAATTTTCGAACTATTGGGTATTTTGTTTTTGATAAATTAATAACAACATTATTATTCAAATTTAATTCATATAACCATTAATAATATATCATATTATACTATAAAATTATTGGAAATCATAAAAAGTCCCAAATTACATTTATTTGGATATTTATAATATAAATTATTTTAATATTTCATTAATTAGGTAATTACTTCATCGCCATTGTGCCATGAATAAATTAAATTATTTAAGGTCTAAAAATTATAAATAAATTAAATTACCTTATAAATATTTTTATCTTTCTAATTAATATTTATAATTCAATTTGTCTTATGTATAACCCCATATTAAAAATGTATTAGTTATTAAACTTTCATTTTAACTATTCTGACTCTTCTATGAATTAATTAATATTAAATCTCCTAATTTAATCCATGGGGACCAATGATGATCATATTTTATTGAAAAGGCTGTTTTTGGTCGAATAATACTTATCCAATTGAAATAGGACATGTTATAGGGTAAAAATAATTTCATTTTTACCCTTAATTAGTCAATTTACTTTTTACCGTGGTAAATAAAAGTAAAAAGTTACTATTCACCAAAAATTATTTTTATCTTATTGAACCACATTTTACTCCATGATATTAACCATGCCTCTCAAATTTTATAAATCCCACACACAAAAGCAGTAAAATTATGTTTTATGTGAATTTCAAATTCTTCTAGGAGATGGGTAAAAAACAGTGAAAAGTTCAATTAAATTTTTATATGTATAAATTTATTATAAACTGACTCTAATGAATTACATTGAAATTATATAGGAATTACTTATCGATTTTGACCTAAAATTAATTTAAATAAATTAGATAATTATTTAAATAAAATGTCGGTTTTAACCAATAACATAGTGTTTTTCACTATTCATCAAAAATTCATATTTTTCAGAAAAATACAAAAAAATCAACCTAGGATAACTTCGATATTTTAAATCCAATAATGAAGTCCATTTTTAAAGATAAAATTTATAAAATTTAAAAAGTGGATATTACTATTCATAATGGCTTGTTTGATTGGTCACAGTGTGTTAGAATCTCGAAATTACGTACAATGCAAGCTATTGCATTATTCAAAGGGAAACGTACCGTGGATGATTGGGGTGTTACATTCTCCCCTACTTCAAATAATTTCATCCTCGAAATTTCTAGAATATTATTGGATAAAAATAATTGGGTGATTCTTCATCATATATTCCTTGGGTTCCCAGGTTGCCTCTTCCATATCATGGTTTCTCCATAGAACTATTACCAGACAAGTCGTCCAGTTTCTCAGCACTTGTTCATTGGTATCAAGAATCATTATGGGCTCTTTGCAATAAGATAGATCGGGTTCCAATTATAATTCCTCATAAGTGATTACATGCGTTGGTTCAGGCATATATTTTCTCAACAGTGAAATGTGGAAGACATCGTGAATTGTGGATAGACTTAGTTGTATTTCCAAATGGTAAGCTACAGCCCCAATTCGTTCTAGAATTTCAAAAGGCCATATATACCTAGGACTCAATTTACCTTTCATACCAAAACGTATAACTCCCTTCCATGGAGATACCTTCAAGAATACATGATCTCCAAACTAAAATTCCAAATCCTTCCATCGTTTTCCCTTATGGATCTTCTGCCTACTTGGAGATGATTTGATGTGGTTTTGGATTACCTTTACCTTTTCATCGTTTCCTCCACTAGTTCTAGGCCTACATGTTTTCTTTCACCAACACCATCCCAACAGGTTGGTCTGCAACATCACATTCTGTAAAACGCTTCATATAGTGCCATCCGAATACTTGAATGGAAGCTATTGTTATAGGAAAATTCCACCAGAGGTAAATATTGATCCCACATACCCTGAAAGTCATGTGAGAAGGATCTCAACTTGTCTTATAAGGTTTGAATAGTATTTTCTGATTGTCCATCTGTTTGAGAGTGGTAAGCAGTGCTCAAACAGAGTTCAGTATCCAGGGATTTATAGAGACATTTCCATAATCTTGATGTAAAACGGGGATCACGATCCGAAACAATTGATATGGATAATCCATGAAGTCTCAACACTTCATTAATATATAGTCTTTCTAGACATTCAAGTTGTAAATCTTCCCATATATAATGAAAATGTGCTGACTTGGTAAGACGATCAACAGTAATCCATATTGCATCATTCCTTCTAGGAGTCTTTGGTATCCCCATGACAAAGTCCATCGTAATATTTTCCCATTTCAACTCCGTTATGGGAAGAGGATGCATGACTCCACCAGGCTGTTGCCTTCCATCATTCACTTGTTGACAAACCGTACATCTTGAAACAAAATCAGCAATCTCCCTCTTCATGTTGTCCCACCAAAAATGTTCCATCAAATATCTATATATTTTGGTTCTCCCAGGGTGTATAAAGAAATTCGAGCTATGATCATCACCTAACAATTCCCTTTTTCAGATCAGGTATAACGAGAAAACAAAGTCTCTCCCCAAATTTCAAAATTCCTTCTTGATGCACAATGTCTCTCAATCTCCCGTCACTCATATCATTAATCTTCTTTGGTAATTCTTCATCATCGGTCTAATAAATATTAATCCTTTCTAGTAAAGATGGTTTGACAACCATTTGAAAAATAATTGATGTTTCACCTTCCATGGTGATTCCCATATCCATCTTTACTAAATCCATGAAAATAGGATCCATTTCAAATTTCTTCTTTTTCAAAACACCATGATCCTTTTAGCTCAAAGAATCTACCACCTTATTTTCCTTCTCCGAGTGGTAGTGTATCGTGCAATCATAATCCTTGAGTAGTTCAATCTATCGCCATTGCCTCATGTTGAGTTCTTTCTGTGAGAAAATATACTTCAATCTCTTGCGATTGTTATATATCTTACATTTTCCACCATAGAGATATTGTCTCTATATCTTCAAAGCAATGATTACAGTAGCTAACTCAAGATCAGGAGTAGGATAGTTTTTCTAATGAATATTTAGTTGTCGTGATGCATAGGAAATAACTCTATCATTCTACATAAGGACACAACCAAGTACTTTCTTCGATGAATCACTATAAAAAATGAACCCATCATTCCCTGATGGTAGAGTCAATATAGGAGAACTGACTAATCTTCTCTTTAGTCATTCAAAACATTATTGACACTTTTTTTTCCAAAAAAATTTAACCCCTTTATGTGTGAGATTTGTTAATGGGTTAGCAAATCAGGAAACATTCATGATGAAATGCCGATAATAACGTGCTAAACAAATAAACTTACATACCTCAGTTATACTCATTGGTGCTGGCCATTCTTGATTGCTCTTGTCTTAGCATGATCAACAGAGATTCCGTCCTTATAGACAACATGGACAAGAAAAGAAATCTCTTGAAGCCTGAATTCACACTTGCTAAACATCCCATATAATTCATGTCTTCTCAGAGTCATTAGGATAATGCTTAGGTGATTTTCATGATCTTCGTAGATTTTGTTGTTTACAAATATTTCATCAATAAATGCCACTATAAAATCATCGAGATATTCCATGACAACATTGTTAATTATATCTATGAAAATTGAGGGTGCATTAGTCATACCCAAAGGCATTACTGTAAACTCATAATTCTCTTACCTATTTCGAAATGCTGTCTTCAAAACGTATTCCTTCTTCACACACAAGTGATGATATCCAAATCGAAGGTCAATCTTTGGAATGTTTTGAGCATTATGCAGTTGATCAAATAAATTATCAATATTAGGTAGGGGATACTTGTTCTTTATTGTTATAGCATTGATTTCCCTTTAGTCGATACATAACCTCATAGATAAATATTTATTCTTATCAAAAACTACAGGGGATCCCCATGGAGAAAAACTAGGGCGAATAAATCCCTTATTAATAAATTCCTCTAGTTGCTTCTTTAGTTTAACTAATTCCACAGTGTCCATTCTATAAGGGGTCTTCGATATAGGACTTGAACCAGGAATTAAATTAATGGAAAACTCAATTTCTCGTTCTGGAATATGTCTAGGTAAATATTTCGGAAACACATCAACATATTATCTCAAAATAGGCACATCCTCTATTTGAACATTCCTTTCCACACCCACAGTTATTTCATTATCTTCTTCCCTGATAATTTAATTTACTTCAGCTATTGGGGCTGAATCTAGGTATGAATTAGGAGGAGATTATTCTACTCTATAGATAAGGTGTTCCTTATCATCATCTTCAAAAATCATAACCCCCTTCTTATTACATGAAATCATCACATCCTGGTCCGAAAGCCAATGAATACCGAGGATTATATCAATCTCAATCAAATGTATGACGATGAGATCAGCAGATAAAGAATAATTGTATACTCTAATAGGGACTGATTCACAAAACATTGTGGTAATGATTCTTCTCTTAGGAGTTTTGACTAACAACTATCTTGTTAAATCTAATTTGAAATATCTAATTTTATTAGAAAACTGGGATGATGTGAAACAATGCGATGATCCAGAATCAAATAAATCATTTTCTAATCTTGAGGAAACCATTAAATTACATGCCACCACGTCTTTAAGATCTTTTACCTCGGCAGTAGTGATAGAATAAGCTTGGCCTTGATACCTTGGCCTTTTCTGAGGTATGTTCCCCTGACGCTTAGGACATTCATTTTCTTAATGTCCCATTTCTCTAAAATTATAGAATTCCACGTTGATAGAAACTATCTTTCCCTTCCAATCATGTGCTTGGTGGCCTTTTTCACCATTCCTGTAACAGACTACCATTCCTTTCAAGAAATTACCTGGGATTTTCATCCCAAATTTAATATTGGATGGATATTAAACTATTCCCTTAATCCCTTTATTTCCATTCCCAGAATGATTAGTAGATCTATTCTTCTATTCCTTTTCATTAAAGTTATAAGTCTTAGAGAATTCATTTTCTATCTTGATAGCACATGAGACAATATCTTAGTACGGTGGGAAATCATGTGAGACTAATTCTCGATGGAGAAAATGTTTTAACCCATCAAAGAAATGATCAATCATACTTCTTGTGTTACTTATATAATCTGATATATACCTCTCTAACCTAGTGATGTTAGCCTCATAAATTGCGACATTATCATCCTCCTTTTCCCTCAGACTTAGAAATTTCCTTTCCATATCTCCTCACTGGTCACGAGGAAAGTATTTTTCTATGAAATGATCTTTGAACTCCCTCCATTACATATTTGATACTTCATCATATTCCGTTGTGTTTTGAATCAATGAACACCATTGATCAGCATCTCCAGTGAGGCAGTAAACTGCCATGATAACTTTTTCCCTTTCACTACTCCCGAACGCCTGAAATATTTTCTATAGGGAACTTATCCAATAGTCAGCTACCAATGGATTTGTACTCCCCTTGAATGATTCTGGATGTTTTCTCATGAAGCATTTTAACAATGATCCTCCACGCTATGGATCTGGGTGCTCCATACGAGTATGGTCATTATTCATAACCTGAGTGAGTCTTCCCAGTATGTTGATAAGCTGATCAACACCGGTTGTATCACCAAATCTACTATAATTATCTTGAGCAGGAGGGAAATCCCTACATGGAGTGCATGCATTGATATAGTTTCCTTTCCTTCCACTAGGTGACATTTCTAAAAAATGGCATAAACTAGATCGATTTTTGAATCAAAATACATAATTCCATACTTGTAAAACACTTATCATTAATTTAATAGTTTATGGATACAATCCATTATCATAAAAAATGTTTTCTTTGAGGAAGTATATACTCATAAACCCTTCATAATGGTTTGTAATGAAAATTAGAATTATCCTAAACAAATCCGCTGGGGGTGTCATAACCAAGAGTGCAGCAAGGCCCGTTGTCGTGCACCAGTTCCCGTTCGAGTCTAGCTCAAAATGGTGTTTTCAGGTTTTACCCATAGGTACATATGTGCCAGTGCTGCCTCTACCTGATCGTATCCATACATGGATTAATTTCTCAGAAAAATCACAAAATCTCTACAATACCAAAATTCTAGGCTGTTCTTCTATACTAATCCTCAAAGTCCATCTTCAGTCTTATGATATAATTAGAGTTTCTCTAAATCTAGCTTCCAAGGATTTTAAAAAATATCCTCTTATACCAACTGTAACGCTCTGACCCCAGCTACCCAGATTCAGTGCATTATTACATAACATTGTCATGATCACAAAAGATCAAATCCCGAAATACCGATTAGTTTAGTAGCATTGGAAACTCTAGATACATTCATAAAGTTTACATTACAGCATAAAGTGAAAACTAAAACAACATCATGTATCCACACGCATATCCCCTTATACTATCCTGGTAGGTCATTCATAATATATTTTTTCACATCCTTGAATAAATAAACCATATAAAGGGTGAGCTCAAATGCCCTGTAAGGATAATAATATAGCGGAAACATTCATAAATAGTCATAAACATTTATGGCAATGTATAACTAAAACAAAAGCCTTTTAGACTTGAACTTCAGCATAATATCACAACGATAAAATGAAATAATTCCATTTAATTATTCACATGATATTCTACAAGTAGAATAATCACATGCAATATTAATAACCACTTTTATAATGATGGAATGCATAAAGACAGACTATCATAACCATGTAACCAAGGCCTCGTGCAAAGACTACAAATAAGCTATTGTCAAGGCCTCGTGCCAAGAAACTAGTTTGTCTCATGAGACCTACCAATGCATCGAGGAGTTATAGCAAGATCCACCCGTCACTTAATAAGTCCAATGTATTCCCTATATGAATAGGTTTAAACATAACATAAACATTCATATTAAAACTAGCATACGAAATGTCAATAATTTCTCCATAAACCATGAATGGTATAAAATTAACACATCCACAGTAAAAAATATCTCAAAACCTTAAATACAATATTGAAGATTTGTATCATAATAAATCAACTTCAAATAAGCTTAAAATCCATCAATGGATGTTGACATAGATGAAATCAAAACTATTTAAGAGAAATATATCATTTTTTTGAAATCATTTAAAAGTCACATAATTATTAAATAAAACATTTACATTTAAAATATCCTTATAATCTTGTAAGGGAAGCTTCAAAGATTTTATAATCGTAGAAAATAGCCACACCCACCGTATAATTTAAAAAGTCACTCTTACCATAACTTTGTCGAAAATGTTAAAAAGGACCTTGTTTGGAAAATGACAGAAAGATTCCTTTAAAATAATTTTATAAAAATTATAAGAAGGGTATGAATGACTTTAACTCATAATCTAGTAGATAGTACATATGATTTGAAATACATTTTTAAGAAACATGGATGTGGATGATAAAGAAGCCCCAGTAGATAATTACGTATAAACAACCTCGGATAATGAAGAGATTGTGAAATAAAACATTACCGTGTACTTTTTCTTAGTTGGGGGTAGGTTATCCTCTTGTATAATGGTGAATAATTTGTTATTAAAATATACAAGAATCATATACTTTAATATGATATCATATATGATCTTTTAACATTGATTTATTTATAAAATCTTAGTATTATCATCGTTTTGGGTGTTAACTTACTCGTTTTATTTTATATGTTTCGTTTCATAATCCATTTTTGTTATGGATAGGTTGTATATTATTCATATCAAGAATTATATAAATTCCTTAAAATTTTTTATAATCATCATATGAGAATTATACTTGCATGGATACGATGTAGAATGAATCTCATCGTGTTCATGGAGGCGGTAGTCCGTACGTACGCACGAGCGACAATATCATTTTTTTAATATTAAAATAATAATAAATTGGATGGTATATCATATATACAGAGTCATTATCATGTTGTATTTATTATTTACATTAATTTCAGATCATTATTATACCCATCCAAATAATATTTTATTGAATAACAATTACACCACGACGTGGAGATGGTAATCCGTACGTACACATGTATGGTGACATGTCATTCAAAGGATGAATAGAATACTCAATATGGTCGTACCATATTTACAATTACATCACATTATATAGAAGATATTGGATTTATTATTTTAGAATGGAAATAACAAAGAAATATGATGTTGAAAAAGAAAGGAACTTGAAAGAGTGTGGTGAAAACATTACCTCTTCTTCGGGTTCTTCCTTTTGATTTGATCAAAACGGATCCATAGGTTTGATTTATGATCAAACTAAGGCCACTAAGATAAAGTTAGGTAAGTGGAGATAATAATTAGGCCGGGGTTGGCCGAACCAAAAGGCTTTTATGGTGTGAAGAATTGGTTAGAAGTGGTTTCCTATTATAAGGGGGAGGAGGGGCTCTTTAGGAAAAGCTTAAAGTATTATTTTATAATAAATTCATATTCGGTTTCTAAGGGATCCAAAATGGATTATTAAAAGTCTAATGTGGTTATGGGTCTAAAAACACTAAATTAATAGATTTTAGATAGGTTTGGGTCACTATAGTAACCTTATCCTTTAGATTTAACTCTTAGTTAAATAGTTTTACATTTACCATGTCTCTTTGCATTTTTATATTATATTGTTAATAAACATACAATATACTTCCAAGATACCCCCAAGTGGTCTATTACTGATACACCTATAATTATATAATTCCGTTGGGTGAAAATTAGGTATTTGGGAATATAATATCAATTAATAATATAATATTTGTTTTTAAAACTCATATATGTCAATTTTGAAACCATTTGGTATTTTGTTTTTGGTAAGCTTATAACAGCATTATTACTTCGATTCAAATTTATATAACCAATAATAATTTGTCGTGTTAACCTAGAAAATTATTTTATTTCATAAAAAGTCGCAAATTATATTTATTTAGATATTTATAATTTCAATTATTTTAATATTTCAATAATTATTTAATTACTGCTTCACCATTGAGTCATAAATAAATTAAATTATTTAATGTCCAAAATTTATAAATAAAAATCCATTATGTTGGAAATATTTTTATCTTTCTAATGAATATTTATAATCTAATTTATCTTATGTATAACCCAATATTAAAAATGTTTTAGTTATTAAACATTCATTTTAACTCTTTAAATCTTCTTTGAATTAAATAATAATAAATGTCCTAATCTTATCCAAGTGGACCAAAGAGGTTAATAGTTTATTCCTAATTTTTTTTGGTGGAATTATCCCTAGCCAATATAATTAGGACATGTTTTAGGGTAATAATAATTTCATTTTTACCCTTAATTACCCTATTTACTTTTTACCATGGTATATAAAAGTAAAATGTTAACATTCATCACACATTATTATTATAATATTGAACCACATTTCACTCCTTGATATAAACCGTGTCTCTTGGATTTCTGAAATTCCACACAGAGAAGCGGTAAAATTATGTTTTATGTGAATTTGAAAATTCTCCTAGGAGATGGGTAGAACACGATGAAAAGTTCTACAAAATTACTATATGTCTAAAATTATTATAAACTAACTCCAATGAATTACATTGAACTTATATAGGTATTATGTATTTATTTTGACCCAAAATAAATCTAAATAAAATAAATAATTATTTATTTAAAAAGTTAGTTTTAACCAATAACTCAGTGTTTTTCACTATTCATCAAAAATTGAATGTTTACAAAAAAATACCAAAAATTCACCCTAGGCTAATTTCGATATTCCGAATCCAAAAATAAAGTCCATTTTGAAAATAAAATTTATAAAATTTCAAAAAGTTGGTATTACTATTCATAACAGCTAGTTTGATTGGTCACAATGTGTTAGAATCACAAAATTTCGTACCATCCATGTTATTGCATTATTCAAAGGGAAACATACCGTGGATACTTGGTGTGGTACACCTATCCCAAGCCTTTGGAATCAAATTTCCATTTACGAGATCGGCACTTTCCATCCGTCTTTATTTAGGTCCATGTTTCCTTATATTGTAATGCCTTTTTATTTTCATTTAAAAATGTTGGGGGTATGATTTTTCACCTCCCCAATACAGTCCTCCATCAGTTTGAATGATTAGAGACACCTTTACCTATCATCAATGGCTCCCATGTACATCAGTTACCATGCCTAAATTCCATAATGGATTTCTCTCTCCCCATTTACATTCAAGAAATTATTTAATATTATGAATCAAAATTCAATAGCATATATTGAGATATGTTTCTATTTGACCCCTTACTTTTCATTTCATGTAAATATGATAAGGTACCCCTTTCTATCTCGTCAACTATTTTTATGAATTCTTATGTCACAACGTTATACTGCCGAAATTACACCACAATTTTCCTTGCCAATGTCATTATGTAGTGTATACCATGCCCATTTATCTATCAAGGGTATTAATCTTTATGCACATTTAATTATTGATTATAGAGTTTCATATATGTATTCCACATTCCATTATCATGGAATAAATGATGATGCTGAATGATTCCATGTTGTATGATCTATGAGGAACACTTATTCATGAAAAGAAATATTTATAAATTGTGTGCCCCAATACCGCTCCAATGATTAGGTAATGAATAGTATCATTAGACTCCATGTACAATGAGGGTTTACACATGCTAATTCAAGTGAAATGAGAGTTTACACTTGCTGATTCAAGTGAAATGAGTGTTTACTCATGCACATTCAAGTGAAATAGAGGTTTACTCATGCTTCATGTTCAATGATCCTTGGATCATGCTAATGTCATGTTTAATGTTGTTTCCACATATCCACGTAATGATAATCATGTTATATCATGCCTTTAGGTCCATGCTTCTATTATGCTCAATTGATATGACAATTGCCAAACATGTATTGCATTATTAATGTTATGCCTTTTTTACCCCCTTACATGGATTTATACCACACACTTTTCTTATATAAGTCCTTAGGTTATCCCATGCAATGCAAAGTATGAAGAAATGTTTTTGACATGTAAAAGAATATTTCAACAAAGATATATATTTAATGTTATAAATTGAAATATCATGTTCTTGTGCCAAAAATAAACTAGAACTCTCGATACTCATAGTTTTCTTAATTTTATTTTTATTTAATAAATCATGTTTATATGTGTAATAAAGAGAAGGGTTTTTATATATTTCCACCACAAGATCTGGAAATAATTAAAAATCCCATTATATATTAGTCAACACGAGAGAAATATATCAGTTTGTTGAAACTTTTCACCAAACACGATCATATGTTTTCCATTAATCACTTTGATATAGTTGTTAGACAACTTCTAAATTTTATAAAATGTTTCAAGGGTTTTATTCAGATATTGAATGATATAGCATGTTTTACAGAACCAAAAAATTAATAAATGAAAAATATTAAATAAATTAAACATCACATTCTTATTATTTAATAATCATTATAATCAACATTACTTTTATTAATCTTGTCGTAAAATGATAATTCTTTTAGATTTGGAAATTTTATGTTATCTTATACATAACATAAATATTTTTTTCATCATGTTCCATAATGATGTGATATCAAAGCTAGATTCTACAAAAAATAATTTAAATTATTTAATTACTCAATTAAACCTAATCCATAGACTATATAATTATATTGTGGATTATTATGTGGTTTATCTATATATCCTATAGAGGTTCCCCAATGATAGAGTCATATAAACCATGAGAGAATAGTTTTATATAGAAAATAAAGGAAACATTAACATATTGATGATCAGAATCTGTATTGTTCATCATCAATGGATGTTTTCTAGTATGTCACCAACAAGGACAAAACATAAATCTTATTATGTACTGATTTATTGAACATGTTTTTGTTAATTTTTATAATAGTATTCACATCCATTTACAACTGAATTCTTACATCGATTAATTTATCTTCTATAAATTCAATTATACACTTATATTATAATGGTCAACTCAATTGAAGATTTTGATTTCAATTGATATTCATAATTTATTATATATTTTGTATTTTCATATTTAATTATTATTGGTTGAATCAATAATGAAAATTGTGATCTTCACATTGATTTCATATTTGGTTTTATATGACCATTATTCACATTGATAAATATAATACATATTTCAGGTGGCAGTATGAATATTTTGGGTTTCTTTAAAATCATAATAATACCTCAATATTCACTTTGACATGTGTGTGATAGAGTTTAGTGATTGATTTTCATGGATAATGTATAAATTATGGAATATTATAGACCAATGGATGTATCAATATAGTTATTCCCCAATTTAGACATGTGGGAATTATGGTATTTCCTCGAGACATTATTTATGTTGTAGAAAGGTATGATGTTCAGTCTTAAATGGTGGATGTTATGTGGTCACTCTATCTGGAGGTATCATATGTGTAATTTTGTGAGAGATATATAGTTGATAAACATTAATACTGAATGATATGTAATTAATTTTAGTTACACTTGTTCACATTTTATTGTTCATGGAACCCATTTCAAGTTTCATCTTTGGTTGAAGAGGATATGGTTTTTGGATATGTCATGTATGCCCATGCCTGTGGTGATAGCACAATCACTATGATATTACCTAACATTTTGATCCATGATTATGGGGAACATGTGTAGGAACCCATGTTGTAGAGACCCAAAGATTGACGTATATGGACATTACATTACTTTAGCGTAATACTTAATACATAACAAAAATAGACACACAAGGACCGTAATAGTTTAGTGTCTTTGGAAACATGGAACATAATCTTCTAATCGTGGTGAATGATCTTCAACATCTCCCATAAATATCATTCCCTTTTTTTCTTACCTAAAACCTTTCTTTATATCATGGGGAAAAGAAAAAAAAAGGTTGAGCTCAAATGCTCATTAAGGGTAAGCATGGATAAATCAAAACATACTATATACATTTGAACTTAAAATAATGAACATAATGTTTAAACATCAAAATCTTGAGAAATAACATAAAACATGGAAGTAGGTAAGGCATAGATCATAATGAAACATTAATAATGACAAAATATAATGGGAATAAAACAAGTAATAGTGGAATCCATTAAGCACGTGTAATGATTTCTATAGTAGCCATGGCATTGCTACCAAGACCATCTTAGTGGACAAAGTCCCTTTCTGAATCGAGTTCACTCCTCGTTTCAGCCTTGTTTTACTGAACCCGTTTAACCTGTCGTTCCAGCCATGTCTATCTCATGAGATATAAATCTTTACCCAATGCATTGGAGGGAGATATAGGTCCCACCAATCTCATAGTGAAATCATTCTTACTTGTGCCACAAAATAAACTCAATACATTCATCATAACACAAAGAATAAAATGGGTTTCATAAACATCATCCCATCATCACATAATCCATATCAAACAAATAAATATTTCATCATAAGAAAATTGAAACCATGTAAATCATAGAGACATTATACTTGAAACATACACATATGAAATAATTTCATCTTAGATGGAAAATGGTTTTGATAAAACACTTGAAATGAATTATTGAGAAAAATATCATTTTTTACTTCAAAATCATTTTATTTTCACAAAATGTCATGTAATTTTAGAAGAAAAGGTTTGTTTTTGAAAATATTCATGAAATCTTTTGAAGGAATCTTCATGAAAATAAGGCTTTATAAAACCATAAAAACTCGTTCGTGCCTTATAAGTTAAAAAAACATTTTTTTCGTACTTTTGCCAGAAAAGTCAAAAAGTACCTCGTAACGTAAACAAAAGAATGATTCCTTATATACCATGTAGTAAAAGTCAAAAATGGGTAAAAATGACTTTAAACATACATGAAAACATTTTTATAAAACATGGACATGGATGATAGAAATAACCCCCGTAAATACCTACAAATATGCAATCTCGGATAAAAATGAGATTTGCAAAATTATCCCTTAGCTTAGGTCTGATATGCATCGTACGTATCCGAACCTTCTGTATAATTTTTTAAATAATGTTGTTGACTTATTACAGAATCATATTAATTGTTATGATATCATATATGGTTCACTTATGACTTTATATTACCTGTTCTTTTGTGAATTCCATGTTAAATAGCGTTTTGGGTAAAATCGTTTCATTTGTCGTCCGTGATTTGACTTATAATTATTAATAGGATTACATAGATCATGATTACTTACATCCAGATTGTAAAACATTATTTATATATAATATATATTCAGAATATACATATATGTAATAGATCGATAAATGGAAACAAATACACTTTTCATAGAGACGGTAGGTCGTACGTACGCATGAACATTGTTTTCGTTTCCTCATTGAATTGAATGGAATTAATTGGATGAAATATATATATATATATATATACATAAATCCATTATCATTATTATGTAATATATTTCATGATTACTTATTATATATACTTTATAATCATTTATGAATGGTTAATCATTGAGAATGAATCACATCGCGTCGTGGAGACAGTATTCCGTACGTACGCACAAGCGATGATATCGTTCCCATGATCGTGGAATTTTATTGGAGTGTATGTATACTATTACAGAATAATTATCAATTTACAATAATCTAATATAGTTATTATTTACACCATTATACCCATCCAATTAAGGTGGTGGTGGAAAATAGATTACACCACGGCGTGGAGACGGTATTCCGTACGTATGCACGCGCGGTGATTTCGTTTTCCATATGTAGGTAGATGGTGAAATAGGGTTGTTTCATACTTATAATAACATATCAGTATATGAGTGATACTGATGTTATTACTTTATAATGAAACAACCTAAGAAGAAGAAGTGGAAGAAGAAATAAAGGTGAAATAATCGGGAATGGAAATTACCTCTTCTTTGAATCGCCTCTTTGAGACCTCCCCTTAGGGCACTAAAATTGGACTTTGAAAAAACCAGGACCACTATGATGTTTCTAGGTAAGTTTAAAAGATAATTGGGCAGGATTTGGCCTATATTGAAGGCTCAAAGTGGTTTGTGGAAGAGAGAGAGGAGGTGCCCTTTAATATGGGAGGAGAGGGGCACCTATGGAATTCTAAAAAATATTAATTTATAATAAATCTAACCCCACTTAAAAACCTCCAAATATGACTCATATTAAAATATTAGATGAGTTATTGTTGTAATATCATAAACCAATCAAATTTAGACATGTTTGGATCTTATTTTAAACCTTATCATTTTGATTTATCCATATTTAATCTATTTAGGATTATTTGTGGTAATAAAATTATAAATTTTAAATTATAACAAATAATTACTTATTTGTTTTTAATTTTCCATAATTGTTTACTTTAAAAACTTATAGACCATATAAATTTTAATTTATAATTTTTAAATATTTTTTGATTTTTAAACAATTTTATAATATGTTATTTTTATAAAATAACAATAGGGTCAATTTTGACACTATTAATTTATTTTAATTTAAATAAAATATATACAGAAGTTATATTGGAACTAAAATCTTTAATAGATTCATAAAAGGTCATATGTATCTATTAAATTAGTGGAGAACATTAAATAGTTCATATAATATTTATTTTATTATTTTTAAAACAATTTATTTGGTTTTTCTCTTAATAAAATAATTACTACAACATTTTTGTATAATTATTTAATATACATATATGTTGCATAAAATTTAAAAATAAAATCCTATGATGAAAATAAATCTATTATATTTCCAAATAATACTTTTACTCGAATTTATCATCTTAAAATCAAAATAGTTAAATTTTTATATTTATTAAATTATGAAGGTGACAACATTGGCATCATTTAATATAAAATAATATAAGAGTCATAATTGCTTGTATAAGACTAAAAATGGTCAAATATTATACCATTGGATTATTATAGTTTAAATGTACATGAACAATAAGTTTTGGTCAGGGTTTTGTGCATTTTATAGTCACTATTAGTTTAATAAAAAACTATATTCTTGATTTTTCACTAGATAAATAATTTTTACATCACTATTGTTTCACAATTAATGACAATTATTTAATCCCAAAAAATTATAAATAAATTCTCATGATGTAGATAATTTTTTGATATTTCTGTAGATTATTAATGTTCGAAGTTTCATGATATTTATCACTAACTTAAAATTATTATACTTATAGTATTTAAGAGAGTGACATGTTGTCACTTTCTTTGGTTTTAATAATAATTAAATTATTTTCATGGAAAAAAGTCCATTAAATGAATCTAATCCAACACTTAGATGATATGGGTCTACTTTTAGTCATCCAATAGGATTTTTCCAAGTGTTAGGGTAATTTTATAATCTTATATTTACCCTTAATTACCCGATTTACCTTTAACTATAGTAAATAAAATTTACCGAAGTTATATTTACAATGCCCAAAAATAAAAAGTAGCTTATTAACATAATTTGGACCCACTGATTCCAAATTGGGAATCCATTTTTCCCAATTCAATACACAAAAGTTGCATTAATTAAATTAAAATTAATCCCGTTGTCGAAAGAAAACAGATTTTTCTTTAAAACATTGCAAAAGATTGAATTGATTTAACCTACGAATTCAAGGTAAAATCAATGATAATGACATAAATTACATTAAATGGTAAAAATATATTCTACTTATAATTTAAAACCATTAAATATTATAATTTAACCACATAAGATATTACGAATAAAAAAGTTGTTTTTAATTAAAATATTTCATGTCATTACTATTCATTAAAATATGAAAGTCATCAGAATAAAATGAAAAATTTATCCAAAGTAAATTTTTATTTCTTGATTACAAAGAATAATTTTATTTTTTCGAAAGGAAATTATAATAATTTCAAAAACTAGATTTAATGTAGGTGCGCCATCAAAAGGCGGCACAACTGTATTTTTTTTAAAAATACTTATTTTACCTGAAAATTTTATTTTATTCTTATAACATGTTCTAGAAAATGTGTAGGATAAATAATAATGTTATAAAATTCAAATTTTAGTTAATACTATTCATAATGGCTAGTTCATAATAATATTATAAAAATATATCGTTGTTTAGTAACACCCGGTATTGCGTACAACACACGCTATCGAGGAAGGTCGCGAATGCGTGTAATGCAAGCCTTGTCAGGGTCGCATGTTGTGAAAGAATCCATCGTTGTTTCGTATAACAGAATCCATCCATATTTCATTTATACATTAAATATATATATATATATATATACTCAATGTTGTGTAGAATAACTATTATAAAAATTGTGTGTAACACGATCCAAGAATAGTGATGCGTATACTGCAAGCTAATATGGTGTTGCGTATAGTGAAATGTAATCTTGGTGTAGCATACAACACAAGAAATTAAGGAAATTAAAAGAATATTTTTCATAAAATCTCGGGGTGTTACATTCTACCCTCCTTAAAATGAATTTCGCCCTCGAAATTCGTCAGGGTTATAAATAGTTTACTACTCGAAAGTTTGTTTAATAGAAACCCACATCGTAAAAAGGAATACCAAAACATGTCTTTTAAAAACTAAAGTATGAAATGTAACAGTTACCCAAATTAACTCATCACAGAGTTTCCACGTAGGAGAACATAGGTGAAAATATGGATATGGAAGAAAAATCTAATCGTCAAGTTCTGAATGAGAGTGGTAGAGAACATGGCTATGAAAAATACAACAATCACAAAGCTATAGATTTGGGATGATCTAAGGTACCATCTGATTAATCGGATATCAGGGAACTAGGATAACATTTTTTGTTTTCAAGATCATTTGACTAAAGTTAATGAATTAAAAGAAATACTTGCATGATTTTGGTACAATTTCACTATTGTTCATTCTTTGGAAAATTTCCACTTCATCTCTTAAAGAAATGAAGTTGAATTTGTTATTCATGAAGTGTTAATAGATCATGTGATAGAATGATGGGTCCTTCCATCTGTTTCAAACAAAAGGTTAGAAAAATTTATCAAATATACATAAGTCCATCTATGGTGAGGTTAATCGTATACGATTCCAAAAATGAACTTATAATTCATATATCATACCGCATAATAAAATAAAACTATTTTCTACTAATCAGGGACTTCATGTAGGCCAGTGGTAGGTGATAAAGGCTAGTCACACTTCGGTTTTGGGTTCGATTCCCACAGCCTTGTCCGACGCGATGGGCTGTCGTCTGTCCTGCAGGTTGTCCTTTTTCTAAAGCTATATTTCTATAACATCCCATCAATAATATCGAAAAAAGATCTATCCCAACATATGTCCAACATAATCCATTCCAATCTTTTGTCTTATCTAAAATACTTCGGTCGAAGCTCATAGTATAAAGAAAATGATTAGTTGAAATTTCACATAACAATAACCTGAATGCCATCATTTATCCCCCATATATCATAAGATATATCTTGTTGGTTAATTACAAACATGTGAATACCTTAATCATGTATTCTCTTGAAGAATGAATACCCATTAATTGAACCATAGTGAAAACATAAATGCTGTCAAAAGTTAACACTTTCCACATACCAAAATCCAAAAATTCTATATACTCAAACCATGATATAACCTTATCCTTATATCAGTCATGGCTCATGTATTAGGACAAACATTTCATTTTCTCATTTTCTGCATATCATCTTTTTTTCCAAAAACATCTCAATAACATTCAATGGTTACCGTTACCATTGAAAACCACAATAGACCAATACATAAATATTCCAATATTCCACAATAATATATACAACATTATTTTGGAATCCCATTACATAAACACTTAATCATTCCACCACATCATTGTCATATTCAACATTGGAAATAGTGATCGCATGTGACTTCCATTTATCCTTTTCCTTAAGTGGTTTCTCATGTCGATCATCAGTAACCCTTGGATTAGGGCATTTATTAGCATAATGCCCCATTTCCATACACTTGAAGAATTGAAGTGTTGGTGGGGTGTTCTCTGCAGTCTTTTCTTTATTCACATCATTAGAAACCCTTTTTACATTACTTCGACACTCAGCTACTCGATGACCTTCTTTTCCACACTTAATACATTTTCTAGTCCCTTTAATAGAATCTCCACCATGATTCTTTCCATACTTTGTGCATAAGGAAACATTCATCTTCTTTTCACCATTATTCTGAGATTTCTCCTTGAACTCCATCTTTCATTTCTTGTCAAAACTATGAGATGGATAAGTAACACCAACTTTCATTTCTACCTTGATAGCACGACGCACAATTTATTCATAGCTTCTGAAGTCTCTTATATCTAATTCCCTTCGAAGATTTGGTTTTAAGCCACCGAATAATCGATCAAATTTACTTTTAGGATGGATGATAAATCCAAATGCATACCTGGCGAGCCTTTTAAAATTCACTTCGTATATTCAAATAGATTCATCATCCTTTTTCTTTATTTCAAGAAACTCCTTCTCCATCTTTGTTTGAAGAATATGAGGGAAGTACTTATTGAAAAATAACTTCTTGAACTCGTCCCATTCCGTGGACTCAATTTCATCTCTTGGCCTTGTATTCTTGACAAGATCCCACCATTGATCAGCTTCACCTTCCAAACGATATACTTCTAAGATGACTTTATCATGTTTAGAACATTGAAGAACTGAAAATATCTTTTCAGTAGTACTGATCCATTGTTCAGCAACAAGTGGATCAGAAGACCCACTGAAAGAAGGCGGACGTTTCCTCATGATGGACTCAATAGAATATTGTTCCCTTCTCTACTCATTTGGATGTCCAGAATAATTCATAGCTTGTGTAAGTATACAATAATATTTTGCACTCCATCTCCCATAACATTTGTTTGTTCAAGAGCGCAATCATTGCATTGTCCATTACATTGATCAACACGGTTCCTTCGGGTTCCAGCCATCGTCTAAAACCCAACAAGAATAGTGTGAGAGGAAAAAATCACCCTAGGGAAAACAACATAATAAAGGGGGAGTACCATAAATATCTAAAATCTTTGGTTACTGTAATTCTAGTAATATAACCTATACTTATCCTTAGGGACATCCCTAGCCATACCTTAGAAATATCTCTATGGATCTTACTAAAGTTCTCGCATCCTAGTTTCCAAAGGTTGATTTAACCTTTTCTCTGATACCAACTGTAGTGACCCAAAGCTTGACGTACATGGAAATTACATTACTTTAGAGGAATAATTAATACATAACAAAAACAGACACAAAAGGACCGTGATTTTTTAGTGTCTTTGGAAACTTGGAACGTAATCTTCTAATCATGGTGAAAGATATTCAACATCTCCCATAAAGATCTTTCCTTTTTTTCTTACCTAAAACCTTTCTTTATATCCCGGGGAAAATAAAACATAAAAAGGTTGATATCAAATGCTCAGTAAGGGTAATAATGGATAAAATAAAACATAACATATACATTTGAACTTAAAAACATGAACATAATGTTTAAACATCAAAAGCATGAGAAATGACATAAAACATGGAAGTGCGTAAGGCATAGATCATAAAGAAACCTTAATAATGAAAAAATATCATGGGAATAAAACATGTAATTGTGACATCCATTAAGCATGTGTAATGATTTCCATAGTAGCCAAGGCATTGCGGCCAAGACCATCTTAGTGGACAAAGTCCCTTTTTGAATCGAGTTCACTCCTCATTTCAGTCCTCTTTTACTGAACCGGTTTAACCTACCGTTCCTGCCATGTCTATCTAATGAGATATAAATCTTTACCCAATGCATTGGAGGGAGATATAGGTCCCACCCATCTCATAGTGAAATCATTCTTACTTGCGCCACAAAATAAACTTAAAACATTCATCATAACCCAAAGAATAAAATGGGTTTCATAAACATCATCCCATCATCACATAATCCATATAAAACAAATAGATATTTTATCATAAGAAACTTGAAACCATCTAAATCATAGAGACATTATACATGAGACATACACATATGAAATAATTTCATCTTAGATGGAAAATGCTTTTGATAAAACACTTGAAATGAATTCTTGAGGAAAATATCCTTTTTCCTTCAAAATCATTTTATTTTCACAAAATGTCATGAAATTTTAGAAGGAAGGGTTTGTTTTTGAAAATATTCATGAAATATTTTGAATTAATCTTCATGAAAATAAGGCTTTATAAAACCATAAAAATTCTTTCGTGCCATATAAGTTAAAAAAACATTCTTTTCGTACTTTTGTCGGAAAAGTCAAAAAGTACCTCGTAACGAAATCAAAAGAAAGATTCCTTACATTCTATGTAGTAAGAGTCAAAAATGGGTTAAAAGGACATTAAAAATACATGAAAACACTTTTATAAAACATGGACACGAATGATAGAAATAACCCTAGTAAATACTTTGAAATATGCAATCTTGGAGAAAAATGAGATTTGAAAAATTATCCCTTACATTAGGTCCGATATGCATCGTACGTATCCAAAAGTCCTGTATAATGATTTAAATAATGTTATTGACTTATTACATAATCATATTAATTGTTATGATATCATATATGGTTCACTTATGACTTTATATTACCCGTTATTTTATAAATTCCATGTTCAAGAGCGTTTTGCGTAAAATCATTTCATTTGTCGTCCGTGTTTTGACTTGTAATTATTCATATGATTACTTAGATAATGATTAATTACATCCAGAATGTAAAACATGATTTATATATAATATATATTCATAATATACAAATATGTAATAGATCGATAAATGGAAAGAAATACACCGTTCATTGAGACGGTAGGCCGTACGTACGCATGAACGTTGTTTTCGTTTCCTCATTGAATTGAATGGAATTAATTGGATGAAATACATATATATATATACATAAATCCAGTATCATTATTATGTCATATATTTCATGATTACTTATTATATATACTTTATAATCATTTATGAATGGTTAATCATTGTGAATGAATCTCATCGCATCATGGAGACGGTATTCTGTACGTACGCACGAGCTATGATATCATTCCCATGATCGTGGAATTTTATTGGAGTTTATGTATACTATTATAGAATCATTATCCCTTTACAATAATCATATATAGTTATTATTTACACCATTATACCCATCCAATTAAGGTGGTGGTGGAAAATAGATTACACCTCGGCGTGGAGACGGTATTCCGTACGTACGCACGCGCAATGATTTCGTTTTCCGTAGGATGGATAGATTGTGAAATAGGGTTGTTTCATAATTATAATAACATATCAGTATATGAGTGATACTAATGTTATTACTTCATAATGAAACAACCAAATAAGATGAAGTGGAAGAAGAAATAAATGTGAAATAATCGGTAACGGAAATTACCTCTTCTTTGAAGCGCATCTTTGAGACCTCCTCTTAGGGCACTAAAATTGGTCGTTGAAAAAGACCAGGGCCTCTAGGACGTTTCTAGGGAAGTGGAGAAGAGAATTTGGTAGGGTTTGGCCGATCTTGAATGCTCAAAGAGGTGTGTGGAATAGAGGGAGGAGGTGCCCTTTTATAAGGGAGGAGACGGGCACCTTTGGAATTCTTAAAAATATTAATTTATAATAAATCTAACCCAACTTAAAAACCGCCTAAAATGACTCATATTAAAATATTAGATGATTTATGGTTTTAATATAATAAAACAATCAAATTTAGACATGTGGGGATCTTATTTTAAACCTTATCATTTTGATTTATCCTTATTTAATCTATTTAGGTTTATTTGTTGTAATAAAATTCTAAATTTTAAATTATAACAAATAATTGCTTATTTTTTGTGAATTTTCTATAATTGTTACCTATACAACATTATATACCATATAAATTTAAAATTTATAATTTTGGAATATTTTTGTGATTTTTAAACAATTTTATAATATGTTATTTTTATAAAATAACAATAGTGTCAATTTTGACAATATTCATTTATTTGAATTTAAATAAAATATATACAGAATATATGTTCGAAATAAAATCTTTAATAGATTCATAAAAGGTCATATTTATCTATAAAATTAGTGGAGAACATTAAATAGTTCATATAATATTTATTTTATTATTTTTAAAACCATTTATTTGGTTTATCTCTTAACAAAATAATTACTACAACATTTTTGTATAATATTTAATATAATTATATGTTGCATAAAAATTAAAAATAAAATCCAATGATGAATATAAATCTATTAAATTTTAAAATAATTATTTTAATCGAATTTATCATCTTAAAATCACAATATTTAAATTGTTATATTTATTAAATTATGAAGGTGACAACTTTGGCATCATTTAAAATAATATAATATAAGTGTCATAATTGCTTGTATAAGACTCCAAATGGTCAAATATGCGTCCATTGGATGATTATTGTTTACATGTACATGACCAATATGTTTTGGTTAGGGGTTTGTGCCTTTATTGTCACTATTAGTTTAATAAAAAACAATATTCTTGATTTTTCACTAGATAAATAATTTTTACATCACTATTGTGTCACAATTAATGATAATTATTTAATCCCAAAAAATTATGAATAAATTCTCATGATGTATATAATTTTGTTATATTTCTGTAGATTATCAATGTTATAAGTTTCATGATGTTTATCACTAACTTAAAATTATTATACTTATAGTATTTAAGAGAGTGACATGTTGTCACTTTCTTTGGTTTTAATAATAATTAAATTACTTTCATGGAACAAAGTCCATTAAATGAATCTAATCCGACACATAGGTGGTATGGGTCGAATTTTAGTTATCCAATAGTATTTTTCCAAATGTTAGGGTAATTTTATAATCTTATATTTTCCCTTAATTACCCGATTTACCTTTAACTATAGTAAATAAAATTTACGGTAGTTACTATTCACAATGCCCAAAAATAAAAAGTAGCTTATTAACATAGTTTGGACCCACTTATTCCAAATATGGAATCCATTTTTCCAAATTCAATACACAAAAGTTGTAGAAATTAAATTAAAATTAATCCTGTTGTCGAATGAAAACGGGTTTTTCTTTAAAACATTGCAAAAGATTGAATTAATTTAACCTACGAATTCAAGGTAAAATCAATGATAATGACATACATTATATTAAGTGGTAAAAATATATTATATTTATAATTTAAAACCATTCAATATTATAATTTAACAACATAAGATATTACAATGGGAAAAGTTGTTTTTAATTAAAATATATCATGTTTTTACTATTCATTAAAATATGAATGTCATCAGAATAAAATGAATAATTTATCCAAAGTAAATTCTTATTTATTGATTCCAAAGTATAATTTTATTTTGTCAAATGAAACTTAAAAACATGTCAAAAACTATATTTAATGTTGGTGCGCCATCAAAAGGTGGCAAAAATGTATTTGTTTGAAAAATAATTATTTTACCTGAAAAATTAATTTTGTTCTTATAACATGATCTAGAAAATGTGTAATATGAATGATAATGTCATAAAATTCAAAATTAAGTTAATACTATTTATAACATCTAGTTCATAATAATATTATAATAATATATCGTTGTTTAGTAACACTCGGTATTGCGTACAACACACACTATCGAGGAATGTCGCGATTGCGTGTAATGCAAGCCAAGTCAGGGTTGCGTGTTGTGAAAGAATACTTTGTTGTTTTGTATAACAGAATCCATCCATATTTCATTTATACATTGAATATATATTTATATATATATACTCAATGTTGCGTAGAATAACTATTTTCAAAATTATGTGTAACACGATCCAAGAATAGTGTTGCGTATACTGCAAGCTAATACGGTGTTGCGTATAGCGCAAGGTAATCTTGGTGTAGCATACAACACAAGACATTAATGAAATTAAAAGAATATTTTTCATAAAATCTCGGGGTGTTACACATGTGGTCCAATGCACCATGTGTGTTTTCACACACTCCATGTCCAATGGTTTTAACACATTTTGTGGAGTAGTAGAACATGATCAAGACTCATCATGGGAGAAAAATACATGAATCAAAATTAACACATTATATAAATCATTTATTATGATATATATCTTTTATCATATTAACTATGACTATGATTTGGGCCTCTGTGACTTGTATTATATTTAGTTTTCTATATAGGATATGGAGACAACCCTTTTATACATAAAAGACATGAGATGTGGAGATTTATTTTTAATTCTTATTTATGTGAAATATGGATTCTGATAATGTTTAGTTTTGATAATCAGAGTGATGTTGGGTTTGGTACTCTGATCAATCTATAGGGAATAGGTTCCCTATACCATACATTAATGTAGATTCGGTACTCAAACAAATTGTATAAGGTGTGTCTCACGTATCTATGGACTCATAATCCCATATATTAATGCTCTTGTGGAAAGAATTTCCTCTATTTTGGTGATAACTCCCCAAAATATTACATGTAATGAGGAGGTTTAGGTATCCAAATCTATTTTCTGGAATCATGAACACAGTTTTTAAAATCTAGGATATGGCCATTAGAGTTGTAGGACGAATCGTAATTCTTAGTTGGGTGTGGATTTCAAAATTATTCTTTCTTCAAGGAAAATTCCCATTATTACTATATCTATGTTCATTTTGTTCATCCCCGCATATTGTTAGGATTGAAATAATTGTATTATTACTAATTGCTACTTTATATTTATTTGGAATATTCTTCTAAATAAGTTAGTAATATCCCTCATATATGTTATTTTGAAATATTTCATGTCTTATATAGACAATAAGAATATTAGTAGAGACTTTGGTGGACCGGGGGTGGGTGGATCTTATTTGTACCAGGAGACAATGGATCCATATAGTCATTGGTTCCAATTACCATGATATGATATTAGATTATTCCTAGACTATGTTTTAGGATGGGTAACATTACATTTTCTATGGAATGTATTTTTCAATTATTCTTACATGGATTCATTATTTTTCAATGTATTATACCTAAAGGTAGTTTCTTGAATTGTATTATAATCTAAGAGATTTATTTTTTAGTATTATCCAATAACTATTATATGGAGATGTGTGCATGTGTACTTTTACTCTGTTTCAATTTCCTATAATATGATATATTCAAATTTGGTTGTAGTTTCAAGCAATGTTCATATTGGAGGTATGACTGTGGTGTAAATTTTTTTATACTAGTGGTGTGGGATTGGCATTAATAGGCCGAGTCATGAAATAAGTTTATCATAGATAATCTTCCCCAGGGATGGTATTTAGAAATATATGTCTTTTGAGTAATGATTAAGTATTTTGGGATATGATTTATAAGATTTTTTGGGATATATATCTGGATAGAGAACTCAATAATATTGTGTTGGTCGTTGTTTCCATACCCTGGGAATATGATCCCCATCTTCTCCACACAACATGCTAAGGAACAATTTACCTAGTGATAATATATAACTGAGTACTTAGATATCATTTCCTTCTAGAGTAAACTATATAAATACCATTCACTATGATTAAGAAATATTGTAAACATTCATAATGTCTATGTGATGACAAAAATATATTATTCTAGGATAGGGTCAAGGGTATGAAAAGCTGAGTATTGAGGCCTCAATATATGGTTTTTGGTACAGAGAACGCTACATTGAGGGCCTAATTTATGTTACATTATGCGCGGTGTTATAAATAGGGGTATAGTGAGAGGTGTTTCCACATATTATGTATCGAGTAGACCCATACCCAATGGATCAGATGGATCTTCTGAGCCAATTTGATTTTTCATGCTAGTTTCAATAAATGTTTGTTCCATGTATTTAGGAAAAAGATACATATGGAATGGAAAAGCAATTATATCAGTAGTACCATATTCTATATAGAATCTAGAGTGATACAAAACCTTATATCATCGATTATTGGTAGTTATATATAGTTTGATTTTTATTATTTATTGGAACTAAACCAGGTCATAGGTTCACAGAAGTAACTATCCACTTTCATATAGTTGTAATAATTCTATTTATATGGTCACCAAGACACATGATGAGTTGAAACTCTTCTGGGAGAGGTTTGATTTCCTATTATACAATGAGTTATTTCCTCTATCAGAGCCTCAGTGTATGTTCAAGAGCTTCTTGAGTAGTCTTAGGTGATAGAGTTCTTCTTGGTAATAGATAGTTAGTAACTCAAAGATATAATTACTAATCATTACACTGATCAATTTACTAAAAAATCAATCAATAGTCATCAGTACAAAAATAGTACTGGCACACTCACGCTTAGACATCGACATATGGATATTTAATTCAAGTAATGTGGGGATTTCCTTGACATCCTAGAAGTTTTTCATCATAAAAGGATTATATATTACTAGTTGTCAGAAAAATGGGTTATTTTATACCTTCAATGAAAAGGGCCATATTTTGTGGGAATATCCAAACCATCATTCGATAGTAATAGGAAATACATGTGAGGATTATGATATAAAGTATCATAACATTGGAGATGATTCATCTATATTATCCATATAATTTAAATTGCTTGTTTCTTTATCTCTTTTCATGCATATTAATTATCAATATTTTACGATATTATCATTCCTATGGTGCCTTTTGACTAAGCATAAATGTTAGGGATGTCGATCAATAAGTGAATAAATCATTTGTTACGTTTTCTCATATATCTAGTTATTCTTTATCAATGTGAGTTCATTTTGGACTTATTTCATGTTACATTGAACCCAATGTGATGTCATCCAATGAATGAACTTTTTGACCATGGTGTGTCCTAAAATACATCGTCATAGAAAATGTGATTATTCATAATGTTTAAATTGATGAGAATCTCAATTTAAAGGGAAAAAAACCATTTAGTGGAACAAGTGGTGCTAATGAGTAGATATCTAAAAACTACATCACATTAGTTGGAATGTTTGGACATTGTTTATGTGATATCATTACACATATGGATTAAATTTATTATGGACTTTTGATTTTAGATGTTCTTCGGTGATGTTATCTTATAACCTCAGTGAGGGAGATCTTCTTCAGTATATTATTACACCCCAATAATGAATTGATATCTTCTTCATCATATCAAATTTACCTTAAAAAACTTTATGACATGTTGTCATAGATAGAGGGACATTATGAAATTGAATTTTTAATATACAATATGTTTTCAAATAAATATTGAGTTTTTCATGAATGTGGTTGTAATATCCCAGTTTTGATTTGAATATCATCACATTATTTAGGTGTCGGTGAGAATATAAAAGTCTTTATAAGCAAATTTGAACAAATAGATCAACCATAATGTGAGATATTATACAATTTGATTGATATATTGTGTGATAATCACATGTTTAGGATTTTTAAGAATAATATTATATAGATTTAATTCAGATGAAACTATAATAATTATGAGATCCTGGGGATTTATTTTCGTGTGATGAATTCCTATTCAATCATTTTTAATCTTATGAACATGACCTTTCATCTTTTATTAGAGTAGTTCATAATTTTCTTTGTTGATAAAATTATCATTTACTCTATTTTTTTGAGGATCGCATAATGAATTAGATCATTGAATTTGACATATATGGAGTGTTCCATTTTTATGGTAAGTCTTTGATATTTCACTTTTATTTTATGGGGTTTTCCACTCTAATCATAGTCCATTAGTGCCCAATTTTTGTAAATTAACTATTCTATTTGGTTCCACCAAATAGAATGGGGAGGGGGAGTTTCCTTATAATTTATGTGCTTTAATTATGGTTTGAGAGGTAATTTTTAATGATTTAAAAATAATTGAAGACCATGAAATCGAATGGGAGATTATTTTATTTAAAAAACCTATTATATATATTATTGTATGAGAATATATAAAGTTTAAATGTTCTTATATTTTCAGACTTGTAGTGAATGGTTTCGAGTACCTGATGTTTTGAGAAACCACTAAAGTTAATCTAACATGTATATCGATTTAGAGGTTGGTATCATATTCTTATAGGATATTGTTTTTTATTTATCATTAGTAAAAAATATCCCTCAACATTGAATTTGTGGTATTTGTATTCAGTATGATTATATAGTGTAATTATCATAGGGCTACTCACTTTTTGTTTTTTCTGGATCACTAGATTCATAAAAATGTATCTCCATATAGAGACCAAAAATAAATACAGAAACCCATAATGGAATTAATTTTGGTATACACATTGATATATTATACACTCCACGGATTGGATTCATAGATTATCATAATTGGATGTCCCAATATCACTTGATAAAGGAAGTGTTAGATTAGTTTTCCTTTTTAAATATGAACCTAGAGGAGAAGTGAGGGAACTATTATCTCCAGTTAGTGGAGGTGTCCCCACAAAATATTATTTATATAGGAGATGATTTGTTGTGATATATATATTAGGATTTTCTGCATGACCATATATCAATCAGATATTCCCTGAGATGAATATTTAAAGATGGGGAGTACATAATCAATTTTAATGGAAAGATGATATGTCTATCATATTTGTGTAATTAGGTTTTAATTGAATTGTATAACCTCTTATGACTATATTTCATGTGCTGGTGATGATTTACTTGGATATTTGGAAGAAGATTTGGTGGGATGGAATAAGGCATAATGTTTCTCTCATTAATTCTTGATGCCTCAAATGCATTTATATGGTGGAAGGATGCTAGGTATACTCATTTCATACACAAAATATTAAGATCCCATTATGGTATACTGATGAAATTTCGATAGTTTTTATTATGTGTATTCCACATATTGATAGTGTCCTTGAAATATTCTTGGTGATTTTATATTGAATTACCAATTCAGCACCCTTCCATTACATTGGGGTGCAGAGTTTAGATTATAGTTGCTTTAATTTTATGAGAAGGTGGTAGTATGTATTTATAAGGTACCATTAATACTTTTTTATAATTTATATTATTTGGTCATTTAATGGTCTTGTGATGTTTTATAGGGGATTTTAGGACACTTTTATGTATAAGTGAGACATTTATCCCCCTTACAAATGGCATGATTATGGGAACTATCTTGATTATAGAAGATATAGTGAGTTCCTTTATGTTAGAAATCAATCTTTGTTGGGTGAGTTAATTTAATATAGTAGATAG
Source organism: Viscum album (assembly GCA_963277665.1). Taxonomy (NCBI): domain Eukaryota; kingdom Viridiplantae; phylum Streptophyta; class Magnoliopsida; order Santalales; family Viscaceae; genus Viscum; species Viscum album. The sequence goes on along the minus strand of OY728164.1, from coordinate 1,400,707,078 downwards.
AATGTATAAAAATTACTATCACTATATTAATTTCCTGATACTATTTTAATATTTGTATGAAATTCCCTATAGGTTACATGTGTACTGGTCTGAGAATGGGATTGTATTTCTTATTGGACTAGAGATGGTACAGGTAACCATGGAATAGGTTTACATTATTCTCATGTAAATGAGATCCACATAGATTGAGTAGAATGACTATATAGAATGACATTGTGGTCTATTAGAGTTAAAGTAGGGAGATCTTATATCTAGAAATTCTTCACATGATCGGGATTTCATAGGATCAATCTAGGTATGAAGTTATCCCTAAGCTTCATAATGTTGTAATATAATCTACATAATGATGGGAATGTGGGTTAATTCATAGAATTACCCTATCAGTTTGTCTATGTTCGTGGAATATTTCACATGTCCCAATGTGGAAGATATATCCATGACACATAACAAATTATTAGCGAGTGTGAGATGATCATTATAGATGGTTCCCCCTTCATTAGAGAACCACTTCCCAATAATTATAGATAGTATAGTATCCTTTCAGGGTTAGAAATACAACTATTTAATGTTAGTTTAAATTATTGTATTATACTAGATAGCTCAGAGGTGCATGAAAGTCATATTACAACATTTTATCCAAAACTTTCTAATTAAAATTGTTTTCGAGGTGAAAATTTATGATGGTGATGTCATGAAAAAAAATTTCTATTAGGACCCTCTTCATATTTTTATAAATATTTATATGTTTTTATTTCAATTTTGGATGATGTTTATAGTATCGTAGGGCCCTATAATTAAAATATTTAATATATTATATATTTTAATGTTTAGATTTGTGTTATTTTAAAATTATAGGATATATCTATGATTTTTTTGGGAATCTACGAGCACTATTTTATCTATAACATAGTCATTACCCTTGATACACCATAATCTTTTTTTTCATGGGACCATTGGTTGATGGGATATCATATAGAGATGTTAGAGAAAATAAATAAATATTTTTTTTTACTAATTTTTCAAAAAATAATTATCTATATATTATTTATTAATTTTTATATGTTATTCCTTGTGTTAACAACATACCCCCAAAAGGGGGTCTTATTTGAGAGGGGAATCCACCATGTGAGGAACCATAAATGGGGAATATGAGGGAAAAATATATGCATTGATGATCAGATTTAACTAGGTTTATCATCAACTATGGTGTTATTGGATCTCAATGATGAAAAGGACACAAAATTATCATATCTTAATGAATTATCCTATTAAATGTATAAATTTTCATTTCTGGACAACACATAATTATTCATGAATTATAACAGTAATTTATTAATCATCTATGAATGTCATTATATCATCATATTCTTAGGACGGTAAATTTATCAATATGATTAATATTTTATGTAATGATTTATTATATATTATTATATTTAAACATTGAAAATGAATGGTCAGGCATAAAATAATAATGTTGATATTTAATTTAATGTACTACATTGTTATTTTCATTTTATTCTTCATTGTTGTCCCTGTTTTGAGTATAAATTTGATTATTACATGTTTGCTACAAACTAAGACCGAAACCCCATACTCACTTTTATGAGATTGAAGAAAAATTATATAACTATTATTCATATATAATTGACATGAAATTGGGGAAACCTAATATATAGTATAATTATAATGTTATTATTAATTTTGATATGCATATATGACCCGATATGCTATTGAATTTTTGTTTTTGTATATGAGGGAATGATATTTGAATCAAGTGGAGGAATAGTAGTGTTTGATTCCAATGGATGTATATTAGGTATAAATTGGGTCATGTTTAGTGATTAGGATTCATTTATAATGAACTATATGAATCTTGTCCTAAATAATGACTACATATCAAGTAGTCTAAGGAAAACACACCATGCTTCCAATTTGGTTGTAGAGGCTGTGGTTTTCAGTTGATTTACTTATTACATGAATATTTGGTGGGCTCACACACCCTTTGAGATTATCTGTCAATCCACTATATTTTTAAAGAGAACAAACATAAGACTCTGGTTTGTCAAACATGACATGCGACTCTATACATATTCCTTATATAGTGGTTTTGACACACTGAGTGGAGAAATATAAAATTACCCACACTATACTTCCAGGCTAGCCCTATGTACCCCAATTAAGATGTCATATAATACATTTCGAATTATCTACCAATCATATTGTTTTAGTTCAGAATCAGATTTGATACCACAAGTAGTCAACTCTAAGTAGTTTTCTATATAGGACAAGATGATGTTCTCTATTTAGACATCATTGATACAATGAAATGTGATGTGGGTGGGATGATTCTTCTATCATCACATAGAAAATGGATATTTTACTTTGTGATCAACACACTGATTCCAATATAAGAACATTTCTAACTCTCTTACGAACAAGACCCAAATGTCATATATATATATATATATGTGTATATACATAGAGTGGGTTCTCCCGACATTAAATATAGAATGATTCCTCTATATGTATAGTGGTTCCCCCATCATTGATTTTTGGTGGTCAGTATTTCCTCTAATATATTATGTGTTCCCTCAGTTTTGGACTATTGTTAAAATATGTTGGTCTAAAAATATGATTATATAATGGTTTCATGTTGTATTTTTCATTAGAGATAATACCTTTGGAGGTACTTGTAGACAAAAACATCATAGATGATTTGGGGGATCTCGATTCCTCTATGTTAAACAAGGGTTCCCATTCCAATAATATTATTAATGGGTTATTCCATCACCTGTTTTCTTTTAGTTTGAATTGAATATCTCTTTTTTTACATACCAATTAATGTTTATTAAGGGCCACCTATTACATGTGTGTTTAAACTCATCCCATCATGGGCTATTCTTGCACATGTCATGCCTTATGCGGATGGTAGATAACCCAATAGAATTATAGGTGGATCTGAATATTGTAGAGTTGGGTTATAATTGTATTCTATTACCATATACGGTGGTTAGTTATTTATATTTGGATCTAATATTTATTTCGTTCACATAGTTATCTTTGTATTGGGTTACATTCTATTTTGTTGGGAATATATTTCTCTATATTTTTTATGAATTCATTGTTGACAATTTATATTTATCGAGATGTTGTATCATGTATTTTTTGACACACTATAGGTTTTATCTTTTATTATCATCTTAGAACTATTTTATTTAGATGCGTTCATGTGTAAAGTGATTACATTATGGGGAATCTTATGATATGTGACAAACCTACATGGATATAGTTTCTACCCAAAGACAATTAAGGATTGCATGTGGTGTCACTCTCAAAATACTACTATCCTAGATAGGGCCCTTGTGGGTTGGGTACTGAAATTCCATTTTAAATATGGAGAATGGTAATTTTTGAGATCACACCAAGTGAATCATTAGATTATTAATGGTTGTTGAAATAGATGAAAAATATATTACAATAGAATTATAACATTACATAGAAATATATGAAGAAATGTCCTATATATTTTAAATTAATAATAATTATAATATTTCTTTAACGAAACTATTTCATAAAAACATATTTTTTTTAAAAAATGAAACTAATCTTCACAAAATATTGTATGGTTTGATAATTATATCATGCAAAAATTGTAAAAAAAACGTTATTCCTATAATAATTATATATATATCGTCAAATAGTTTAAAAAACAACTCACGTGAAACATATTACCTTGTGATTTCTTACAAACAATTGAAAAGTGTATTAATGTAGATATTTAATTACATTATGAAATATTATAATTATTGATAAATGAATCAATAATACAATTTAATTAATATGGATATATTCAAATAACATTTATGAAAAAAATGATGAGATAATTTAAGATCCACTTAAATCCTTCCATTTAGTTGAGATAAGAAAAAAGGGAGCTGGAAATGTTAGAATGTATATAAAATCCATTATTTACAATATTACGAAAACATATATAGGTTTGTATGGAAATTACAAAAAAAATTTGAGAAATTTTTTTTTTACATAAATGACCTCAGATTCAAAGTCATACTAAAAGATAAACCCATAAAATGGCCTTGCACTTGATAGGAAAATTTTAATCATCATGTAAAAATAGGTTTTTTTTATTCATAATATTTTTAAGAATCATAAATAAATTTATTTTACTAAATGTGTTTCATTTATAATAGATTAATACCCACATATTAATTATTTACTATTAAAATAAATATGTGGTTGTTAATTGTTCTACTTAACATGAATGGATCGGGTTGGGGATTTTTATTCTATGTCGATAATATTTTTTTTCAGAAAATAAATAATTTTCATTGGGATATAACAAATGTTTTAGATGTTTTTATTTGTTCCCCTTATCATTTTATTAAATATATAATGATGTTTTACAAATAATTCATAAAAATTTCAATTTATAGTGATTATTGAATTTGGAGAAAAAGGTAAATTTTTTATATATTTGAATGTGAAATATTAAAAATAAAAATTAATTTTTATAATTAATTTTATAATTATTAAATATTATTATTAGTATTTAATATTTCATAATCATTCGTTTTGTAAACATTATTACATCATTAATGAAGGTCATAAAACCCATTTAAACATGAACATATGGTAATAAATAAATGAGTGTGAACATGTTATATTATAGTAATAATAAATTTTTTCTCTTTCTTAATGATTTTAATTTCTAATTTTGATATTGTAATATGTATATTAAGATGAGAAAAATAATTATTAAGAAAAGTACAACAGTTATATTGATGAATTGAATCTCATTTCAAAGAGTCTTTGATAATAATGTGTTTTCAGACTTATTCACCTGACCAAATGCACCCAACCCAATGATATTCTTGTTATGGAATGTATTTCCTCATATATTAAAAATAAAACTTTAGTAAAGGTGTGTAATAAATTGTTATGATGGTGGGTACTTTTATATATGATAAGAGGTATCATTTTTTCTGAATACTTATTCTTTATTATAAAAGGAATTTCATTTGCACAGAAAGTTGATCCAATGAATAATGTATGGATTAGAAGACAGTGGGAGGTCAATATTGTCCTCATTAATTCATATAGAGATATGGGATCTTGATATTTTATGACTTTATCCCATAATTACAATAATTTCTCTCTTAATATGGTGGCTAAATTATTCCATGGTAACTAATTTTAATCATAAATAGAAATCAAAAATATTAATAAATTTAGATATAATGAATCCATATACTAAAAACATGTCATAGTAATAAATTTATAAAGGTGATAGATATAAATTTTCATATATCTATAGAGAATATTTTTTTAGAAATATATATATATATATAAGTAATTAAAAGAAATAATAATTTTAATTTTAATTTTATAATCAATTTTTTTTCATTTTTTATAGATTTAAAAAATTAATTTCAATAAATTCAATCATTAAAATATATCATTTTAATTTATAAAAATAAATAACATATAGATAAACAATTCCTGGGGTCAAATCAATTTTTTAAAAAATTAAATAATTATGTTTTATTACTAAGTAATTAATTATCAATGAATGTATAATTCTTTATATATATATATAATATTTCATATAATTTGGTACATAATATATGATAATTTTTATTTTATATAAATCATATAATAGATAGTATAAATAATGTTCTGGAAAACATTTTTTTTATTCAAGAATAACCATTCCCGTTAGTTCCTTAATTATTTCATCATTTACATTAAATAATCTAAAATAGTACTAAATTAATTTTATCAAAAAATAAATATTTATATCTTTTTTAAAAATAAATAAATATTTTAAAAAATAAAATTCATAATAAAAAGTGTATTGAGAATCAACTATATTTTACTATCCACTATTTCTTATAGAGACATTATTTTGTTAATAAAGATTCATTTACATATTTTGTATTATGATTCATTAATAATAACAAATAATTTTTTACATTAGTTTAGTTTTTTCACAAGTTATAATATAAAAATTATTTATATAAATGGATGTTGTTAAAAAATATTGGGTCTTACATTATATCCCCCTTAAAATAATTTTTCCCATAAGATCTCATTACACATATGAGAAAATGAGGATACATCTACATTATTACATCATTAGGTTCCTACTTGTCTTTTTCAAAAAAATTCCCCTGTAGAACATTAACATTGTGAGTGGTCTTGTTTCATATTAATTAATCTATAACTGTATAATTTCTCTTTTCCCCCCTCATAAGATAGTTCATGATCTAACAAAATGACTTCTTAATGATTTACTGGAGAAGGCTCTTGTATATACATATACAAAAGTGAAACATAGAACATTACTCTCCTATGATATATTTTTTCGAAGAACTAAGTAAAATATGAAATCCTTAAATGATCATGAATCTTGAAGGGAATGATTTATCAAGGGAACCCCATTATGTTATACCCATATCATATTACACTATTCCATGGCGATATTATCATCGACCCATTCACATTAAATATTTTTATAATAGAACATCTATTGAATCTGTGCTACTTAAATATATCTCTAAATGGTTTGAAAAATATCTTTCATTTCTAGAAACAAGATCAAGTCCATACATAATTCTCTCTTCAACATCATCCCATCATGATGGAGTTAAACATATTTTCTCAAATTTTTTCTTATATGGTAACATATTAATAATAGAGTAGAAAAAAATATTTTATGATACGTTATTTAGTGGAATATTTCATTACCAAAATCATATGAAAACCATTATATTATATCTCAATAAATATTCCAAAATTTTAAGGTTGCAATTATAATGAACATTATTATGTTGATGAAATAATGTTTTAAATATCAAATCATTATCCAATTTTTTTGGAATGCATTATCATAAATTCATGGAATAACATTGGTCTAGATCTAATCCAATAGAATGGTGTATTACATGAGTCCATATTGTTTCAATTATGATGTCCCAGAGAAAATTACATATTATTTTCTTCCCATTCTATATAGTTATGGGTTTTATTGCATCATTCAATTATATTGATATCAATATAAATTATTTTTTGGCGAAAATGAATAATTGTATATATTATGTAATATCTCTATTCAAGTGGTGCCAAAAGAAATTACTCATGAGAAATTTCTATTGCTTTTGGAAGGATAGAAAAGGATGAGATATTCGTATCATTAAAAAATCCATCGTATAATAAGTTATTTATGTGAAACATTTTCATTTCCAATGTCTCATAATTCCTTCATTTGTATTTTAGAACACATGAATATTCTATAATTTCTTTTCTACCTTAATATCATCCATTTACATCTCCTAGATGATCAAATTGATAGATAATAGATTAATAATTTGAAAAATATAGGGCATTCCCACTTCATATATGAAATTATCGTCAATCCATTTGAAATTTATTATAATATGGTCAGTTTTTCTTCTGATAATGGATAAGGTACCATGATCCATCAAAAACAGAGCATGAAATACCGTGTTCTCATTCCTTGGATATTAATTTAATCAACTATCATATTTTTTTATCTCCAAACATCAACTTTTTCACATTAACAACACCATATATGATAATATATTATTTTATTACATGTGATAACTATATATCAAACCATTAAAAAAAATAAAATTCCACCAAATTATTAATGAAAAAAATATTGTTGATACATTAAGTTCATACATCTGATAATTTTTTATTGAACATTAATTTACATGATTAATAATAAATAATCTTTTGATTTTTAATAAGTAATAATTTAAATACAATTTTCAAACCATCAAATTATATCAAAAACCATTTCCCACTATAGAGTATTTTATTTACTAGTGATGTGAAAATCATTTTTCATCTTTCCTGAAGTTCTATTTACTTTCATATATCTAGAGAAACATTACCCCCTTCCAAGTAAACAAGGTTAAAATATATTTAATTAATGTGAAGTGTTTCAAAAAGAATCAGTAATAACCTTCTAATCTATGAAAACTACAAATATTTAATAAAAATATATTTTAGGCCAATCTTCACTAACAACTATCTTAGAAGGATACAATGATTTAACAGTAATTATGACTACATGACCCAAAAGTCTATAATTATTAGTCATAATTAATATTTCTTAATCTCGATTTATAGTTTCATCTTTATCATTTTCCATATTAAAACTCTATAATGATATCTACTTCTTTATACCTCTTAAAAAAATTTATAATATCATTTATTATGATTACAAATAACATTAACTGGTATGAATTAATATCTCTATTCATAAAAACCATGATGAAAAATGTGGATTTTGTAGGATTATATTATATCACTATATATTTTTATGTCATATAATTTTTTGAAAAAGGTCAGGGGTTTATCTGCTCTCCATAACCTTAAATTAAAGGTGTCTAGATAGAATATCCATATTATATAGGTATTTTTGACAACTATGTTGAAAAAAATATTCAATTTGGTAGATAATACATTTTCCTAATTAGGATCTCATTAATTTTGTGATAGTTATTGTAATGAACAAATTATATTTCATTTTATTGGAAAAATAGGTCTGAAGGACCCCATTATGAAACAAATACATTAATAAAACCCCTTTCAATTTATGATGGAATGAGTTCAATTGAAATCACAACCACAAATTTAGGTGCTATACTGTAGAATTCATTTTGAAATGCACCAATATATTTTCATATAATTAGAATGTATACAATGTTCAGTTCCTACCCAACCAATTAAGCTAAAAATCAATTATTATATTATATAAGGACCCATAATAAAAAAATATTTATGAAATTGCGTTTATACTCATCTTTGGATTAATATTTGATTATGGGGTAACATGGGATATGAAATGGTTTTTCTTTATTGTAGAATTATATATATGGTCTATTCATGGTTCGAAACTCCATGTTGAAAATCATAATTAACTATGAGTATATAAGGGGGTCATGATTTATAGGGTGAATCTTCTCACAAACCATTATTGGATAAATTTTTGTATGTAGGAAGAGACTCTCTCATCCTAAGGTTCTTTTACTAATAATTAAATATCCAATGTTTGAGGTGGTAAATTTATATTCTTTGTAATCATATATGATCTGAAATAATTTAAACAATAGTATTAAAATACAAAATTCAAACATTTGGAGTGGAATAAAAGCATACTACTCCCCTCATGATTATCATTATACACAATAGATGTAGTGATTATATAGAATCATCCTTATCCCCATGGTCATAGAGGATGATTGTGTATATTATCAATGTAAGACATTAGATTGGTATATTGATTCCCATTATTCCCAACATTTATTTCTATGAATTATTTTTGTATGTGTAAATAATTGTTTTCAAAATTCTTACACTAAATTTTATTGAATAGAATCTTTTTCTATCTTAAAAAATCATAAATTTCATGGCATCTCCTTCCATGCATGAAATAGTTACTTGTAACATTATGAGCACTCCGCCGGTATAATCCCAAATTTTTTATATGTAGGTGGTTGATATTTATATATCATTTGTGAATAATCATTTACGTGAAAAATATATTTCCATTTTCTTCTCTCAATGTTCATAGTAGTCTCTGATTTTCATTTCCATATTATATTCCAATCATAATATTTATTCTTAGTGACCAATTTCACTTAAGAAAATACATTTTATAAATTCTCATTAAAGGAAATAAGAATTAATACATATATAATTTATTGTAAATGAAAAAACATGTATCTTATAATGTGATTTTTGTTAATTTTCCATCATATTAACCAATATATTAATTATATTTTCTCTTTAATTTTAGGAATTATCAATCTATTTTAAAATGAAGAGATCGTGGAAAATTTTGGTGTAGAATATCTTCTTATACTTCCAAATTTAAATAATGGTATCTTGATCCTCAGTCATTATATTCATAATGAGAGTAAACTATTGAGTAGATTCATCATCCATCTAATAAAAATATTACCAAACTGTTTCACTCTATGAGGTGTATTGAATGTAAAATATAAGTTTTGTTACATTGACCAATTACATGGATTTTTTATTGAATTCTGCTCTAAATGATGGTGGGTTTCTCCAAATGAATGAATAAATATAGACTAATTACTTATTTGGAATTATTTAGACTACAACATATTAACTAAAAATTTAATTTTTTTTCTATAGAAAAGGATAAAATTTAAAATTACAAGAATAATGGGTGTCTAATATGGCGAATTTAAAGAGGATATTCACATATAATTGGAGACAAATCTAGTGGGAAAGTATAATTATTTGAATTGTTTTTTAATTCAACTCATTAAAATCATTATAATGATATAAAATGGTCTACCATGTTCGCATCATTCCTTTTTAGCATATCTGATCATTTCAGGCATGTAACTTTTTATAATACTTGACATTGTGATTTATAGAAAAATGTGTATATCCATTCCATAGAAATGATTTATCAGCCAATACTGAGTTAGTTTCCACTAAATATATAAGAATATTAATACTCTTATATATAAATATTAAACAAAACATCACTTTGTATTCTAAAAAAATAATTACAGTTCTACTATAATGAACGTGTTTCTTATTTCAAAAAACCCCACATGGCATGAATGATAGACCATATTATCATAAATCAATGGGTATAAGGGCCAATTTTTTAATATTTTATACTATCATATAGGATTTCTAGTAAATACACCCCCCAATTAATATCCAATAAATCCATCCACCCTCTTAACATAATATGTGGTTAGCTTATTAATTTGAATGGTGTTTCCATCCATTTAATATTAAAACCATAATCTATGATTATTGATAAAAAAATTCATTTTGTTAGGGATTAAAAAAACTATAATATATTTTCATAACATAATTTTATTCCTCCCATATTGATAAGTAATCAAGTGGTATCATTATTCTTTAACATATGTTTCCATCAACATAGGTTCCCAATTTTGAATCCAGGATTGTGTGAAATGATTAATTGACTCTAGATGTACATATTCTATACCGAAATCCCCCATGGGGGGTTATATAAAATCATCCCCATACCCAAAAATGAACGTGTGGGTATACTGTTTTTTCTTTAAAATCATCACAAAAAACTTATTTTGAAGCTAACTATAAATTATTCCCTTGAAATTAATAATTGGTAGGCTTAGGCATGATAATTTTCAAAAATACTCGCATCCAATTTGGGTTTTCATTTGGGTGATCATTTCATTATCCATAACACTCCAAATTAATTTGATTTCCCCTTACATAATAATTTGAACATAACTAATGATGTTAGTGTGAGTTTCATATAATAATAATAATATTAATATGTCTTATGATAAGTTAAGAAAATCGTAATATATATATAATGAAAAAATAATTATTTTATTCTATCACATTCTTCTCAATATAGGTTGATTATAATTGTTCACTATTAAACATATTAACCTAATAAGAAAAATTAACTAAAACTGAATAAAATATCAATTACTATAAAATATGAATGAAATAGATTAATACGAAATCATTTTACATGATTATTCATCTCACATCATAGTAAAACACACCCTAGAACATATTGGTTTAATTTCATTAGATATTAGATATATAACCAACATATTTAACAAAACAATTCAATATATACAAAAAAATAAAATTTATTGAATATAAACCAAACAAATAATTATATATTATAATCCTCACTATAACATAGTACATTTGATACATTTGAATTTGGGATCATAGAAACTCAGGAGTGGTAAACATTAATGAAATCAATAAATGTTAATTATTGAGAATAAGAATATTCAATGGGGTTAATAACATAGTAATTAAATATGACAATAACATAAATTAATTATACCAAAAAAACATGGATAATAAATAATGAATAATGAAATATTAAAAATATATCCAATATTGTATTGTTGAAACATGATTAACTAATATTGAGTTATGCTAATATTTAATCGGTACATTTTATAACATGATAAAGTGGAACATGATACAAAAATCCCAAATTATAAGGTATAAAAAATGAAAATTAAACAACAATAAGTATATGAAACAATTAAATTTTTATAATAGTTAAATATAATCATGTGAAAACATTATTTTGTAAAAATAGTCAATTACAGTCACTCCCATATATAATTTTTGGAATATATTTTAATATAATCATTTCCATGCATAAATATTTGAACATAGATATCCATAGTATTGTACATGATCAGTATACTTATCTCTTGAGATGAAAATATTCTCCAAATTAGTTTGAGGTATACATCTTACCCAACCATAAAATAGTTATAAACCATAAATTTTAGTTCTATATGAACATGATTATATTTACAATCCCAACATAGAATAATTAATCCATGAGAAAAGACAAATTTATAGAAAATATCCAAAAAACGGGATCATAAGTCATCCAAGGAAAGAATTTGTGTTTCATTGTTATTGTATATATTAAAAAAATAGATGAACATTTATATATAATAAAATATATAAAAATTTTATTTAAAACAACAATATAAAATTACATTGAAAAATAAAAACAAAATTCCATATTAATATATAATTTTTATTTCATAAAAAAATTTCTAAAAGAATTAAAATAAAAATTTATTTAGAAAATCATAAAGAAATGGAATTGATTATTCATACTGAAAAAAATTATAATTTTGGTGAATTTGATCATATTTATAATTATTAAATCAATATTTTTTCCATAGTATCATAAATAAATTGAAATAAAATTGAGAATCGCATTTGTGGAAAATCTTTAAAACCGTAAAACATAAACAGAAAATATCAATGGAAATATAAAATTACCTCAATAAAATATATTATCATATAAAATTTTACTCATAATAAAATTTAATGAATGTAGACATGATAGATAATGAGTCTATAAAAATATGTGATAAAGTCATCTGCACATAAAGGCTATATTTAGGTTGATTTATGATCCAAAAGGATTTAAAATGACTAGAAAGAAAGAAAAACCTTAAAATAATCATATTAAAATAAAATATAATGTGTTTATAGAGAAATTATGTATAAAGATGAAAATACTAATTTATATATAAGTAGTATTGAATTCATTGTGATATTGTAAAAGTAACCATTACCCAAGACTTCAACTTAATTAATTGTGTTGTATCTATTTGTATAATAGAATTAGGTTAATTATTCTTATTCATATAAACATAATTAAAATTTATTTTACTTAATGAAAATAATTATAATTACTTATGACACCCAGATTAATTTTTTATTATAAATATTAATATTTGGTTGTTAATTTTTCTGTTTAACATAATGCTTGGTATGGTTAATCTGGTCATTCTTCATTGATTTTGGATTCATTTAATTATGTATTTCCCTGATGAATAAATATATATGTTTCATATATATTAAGAGTCCCATTCTCATTTATTGAAACATATGGTTACAAGTCTCCTAAAATTATTAAATATAACCTATTAGTAGTTATTGAATTAACAAAATAATAAACAAAATTTTATATTACCATTATAAATTTTTTATAAAAAATCATAAAAATATTAATTATTAAAAAATATTAGAATTATTAGAACACTATTTTTTATTCATAATGTATTGATTATATTATCATCCATGTATATGGTAGAATCGACGCAGACAATACCACATTATAAAGACAATATGGATAATATAAGGGTTTTGTATAGTAATAATATTTGTGTTAAGAGGCCATAATGTTTTAAAAAAATATCACAGTTATAAATCAAATTTTATAAGGGGTAAATATAGAAGATAATAAGAAATCAAATAGTAGATGATAACAATTTTTTTAATACATAAATCAATACTTATAAAGACTCTTGGTATTTTTTTATCGAAGACATTTTCATGAGAACATAAGAGCCCAAATGTGGGATAGGATTGATAGTGGGAAAATGTTTTTATCTGTTACGGACATATAATAAGGAAGCGTTTGTAATTTTTTTGAAAGATGTGGGGTCCTTTATTTTTTAATATGGGTTATATTATTATAAATACATATTCTTTAATATAAATAGATTTTAAAATTTAGGTAATATTTATCCATAGTATTAAAATACTGATGTTGGTATAATATAAGGTTTGGAATACCCTCATTCACCTATTTAGAGATATGTTTTGGCAATATTTTATGAATTTAACAATTAATTTTACCCCTTAACATCATTTTATATTTACCATATTGAGTTAATGTAATATTGAAAAATTATTTTTATGTCCAAAAAATAAATTAAACATATTTAATAATCATTTAATTATGAATAAAAATATCAAAACACTTTTATTAAATTAAATTTCCATATTTTATATAAAATTAACTTTTTTACAATTATGTGAAATTGGTAAAATAAATTTATGATATAATGTATTTTACGAAGAATATTGATTTAATCATTCTAATTAGCACTTATTTAAAATTAGATAACTTATATTTCATTTATATACATAAAATATTCATTTAATTTAAATCATTCTATATAATAGATCATTTAAATTTATCAAAATAAAATACATATAATCATTTATATATTTAAAAAACATTTTTACATTATATGATTTTATCTTCATTATTATCTAAATAATTATAATTTATTTCATTTTTAATATTTAAATATTTATAAATATATATTTCATTAAACTTAATATCTCAAATATAATATACTTTTTCTTTTATGAAATAAATATAATATAAAATAAAATCAATGATTAAAAAAAACTATTTTTTTGGTCGAAGATTAATTGTTCTATATAATATCTGAATTATTTTATAGATGTAGTTAATTTTTTTTCTAATCATCACATGAATTTTATAAATAAATATTTTCTAAATACTATTTTAAAATTAATATATATATATATATATATATATATATATATATTTATAACAAAATTTAAAAGAATATTTTCTTTATATTTATTTGTATTTTAAAAATTATGTTTTATTAAATAAATTATGTATAATTCATTTAGATATTTTGTAAAATAATTCATCCGGTATAAAAAATAATTTTTATTTTCTTTTTTAATATGTTTACTAAAATATAATAAAGTATAATATTTATTTAAATCTAAATAATTACATAATTCATAGTGTATTACAAACACCACATGGGAATAGGTCTCTATAGATATATTTCCCTTTAGCGACTATTGTCAAACCGATGATATGGTTTGGAATTCATTTTTAATTTAGCTCTAATAGGAAAAATTAGTAGGTTATTATGACACTATTTGAAATTTTCCATCCATCGTTAAACCTATTGATATATTAGGTTTTTTATTAAATTTTGTTCCTATAAAGAGAATGACAGAGAACTGTTATACCATAGGAAATTCAGAACAAATATGTAGAATAGATGAGATTTTTTATTTTTTTGGAACACAACATTAATGATTAGACACAAAAAGAAATGGGATTATTTCTTTCATCATGTCACCACTTTTAGAATGGTCAAAAGTTAGGATTCCATTTAATAATTTATACCCATGGTCAGAACATATAAAATAGAAGAAATCATATTGAAATTAGATATTGTAGTTAGTAAACTTTTGATATTGGGATTAAATATTGAATGTATATACATATTGTCTGAGTGGTAGTTAATATGAGATTATGTATAACATACTTATAAATATTTTTAATAACATATTACCATCACAATATATTAGAATCATTATATAGTCGATTTTTTTATGGTTAAAGGAATTTTCATTGAAACCATGTCAATGTTTAGAAATTTATTTTTCCTACTTTCTACTCTATAGAGGCTTTTGGTTTCAAACCCAAGGGAAGGACTAAATGTTATATGGGTGGCCAAATTTTCAAAAAAAACCCACTTTTGTCACTAGTGGGTAAAAGTCGTTTTTAATTTTTACATTTTTCATATATTAAAAAAATGACCAAAGATGAGTAATTTTTTCCAAAATAATTATGATATAACTGGGGCTATGATAGACTAATAGGGAATGTTATGAATTAAAATATAAACATAGACTGATAAAAACTGACCAAGTAAAATTCTTAGGAATTCAAGGAACTGCTAGATCAGAAATGAAATCATCATCATAGAATAATATTTAAATTTTAAACCATGGAAAAATATTCCTTCAATATACCTCTCCATGATATCAAACACACATAATTATGAAATCTTGGAGTTTACCACTCCAAGAATCATCAGAATGAATTGATTATTGAAATTAAAATTGCAATAAAAACACCATTAGATTCTTATAATGATGGAATTTATGCTTTTAAAAAGAATAGAAGATAAATCACACTGATTTATCTTGAATTTTTGAACTTGAAAATGTTATGGTGAGAACACTTATCTCTAGAAAAAGAGTCAACCTCACCGATTGATTCTGATTTTGTTACAAAGGAATTGTGTGAAGAAATATTTTTTAAACAAAATTGGAATGTAAATTCCAGAGAAAAGAGAACAATATTAAATACATATATATAATAAGAATTGAAAATATTTGCTTAGAAATTAAAAAAATAGAATGAAAGTGGAATAAATCTCCTTCACTGATCTTTAGTTACTGCTCTTTTCTCAAGATCCCCTATGTCTTTGGGTGTGCTATGAAGCATTTTCATGAAGTCACCTGATTAATGTAGTTAATTTCTTAAAAATGTAAATGATGAATTCTTTATCCCCTACATCATCATTTTTCACTTTAAAATCATTCATCAATCACTGTTTGAATCCCAAATTATCGACGGTCTATAGTTGGTCCCGTCTTTTTCATCACACATGTGATGAATTTCACTTACTAGATTCCACTACATGTGACTTTATCAACACTCTTCTAACATAATGCATCAAAGAAAAATGATTGAATCTGGACAATATTTGATATTAAGAATGAATACTCAAATTGTTGACAATGACAAATTAAAAGTAATTTGATATTAATTTGTTTCAAAAAAATCATTCTTTTAATTATTATGAAAATTAATTATGTTAATTAATTTATATATATTTCATGTTATTTTTAATTAAATTTAATTTATTATTAATTGTTATTATTATTTATTTTTTTAATTTTAAAAAATTTAATAATTAGTTTTAATTAATAAAGAAAATATTTTTATTATAAAATTAATTTTGTTATTATAATTTTTATATTATTAATTTTTTTAAATTTAATTAGTTAATTTAAAATTATTTGTTCTATTAAATAATAATATTATTAATGATATTAATTTGTTAATTATTTTTACATATATTTATAATTTTTATTAAATTTTAAATTATTAAACATAAATTTTAAATTAATTCATTCGACTATAATAATTAATTTAATATTTTATTAATTATTAATAATTATACATTATTTATTATTTTTATAATTATATATTATTATTATATTTAAATTATAATAATTGTTATGATTATTATTTTCATTATAATGTTTTCTTAATTATTACTTTTTAATATACATTTTTTTCTATAATTTCGATTTTTAGACATATATGCATGAGAGGGATACCTCTGCATAGTTCCTCCTCATGGCGCAACACCTTCTTTTGGCTTGGTAGTGACCTTCACATTGGAAACACATGCCAGTTTCTCCTCACAGCGGTGGCATATGGGGATGTCCTACTGCAACGCATCTCTGACCGGCAGGGGCTACCCCCTCAAGGACTCATGAATTCTCACCTTCCCACAATAGAAATGGAATTATACAACTCTCCAGTTCCAATAGTGTGGATTTGAGATACATCTACAACACTACAGTTTTAGAACTGTGTGGGGACGGATTCCTCAGATCTGCCTCCAGATAAGGCTTCTATGGTGAGCTCCAATAACCATCCTCCTCTACAACTAGTTACCAGGGTTTTCAAATCTTGTCGTTAAATGGTGGATTAGGTTACAAAAACTGGGGACTGAGATATTTAGGTGGAGGTGGTGTCTCGTGAAGCCCTGTTGGAGTCTTATAGAGTGGAGAATGGTAGTGGTATTGGTGGCTAAGGAGGAAGGAGTCATTATTGAACTAGAAGTGGCAGTGACACCCAGAAAAAGCAATAGAATATTGACTCTAGAGAGTCACTATTGCATGAGGTTAATAGTGTGTTACGAGAATAGAGGTGTGGTGGTGATTTATGACTTATCATAAATAACTAAAAATCAAAAAAGGGAGATCAACTATTGCAATGGTCTAGGGGTGGCTCGATGGATTTATCATTTCCTTTTTCTAATGGTGTCTTAATATCGAACTATGGACTAAAATATAAATAATTAACAAAATTAATTGAAACAATTAAAAAATAAATAAAATTTAATTTAAAAACATATTTCAATTAATTAAGATAATGATAGTCGAACAGAAAAAACTGTTAAATAATGAACAAAATAAATAATTCAAGATAGAAAAAATAAATACTAAAAGATATATTAAATTTATAATAAATATACATAAATCACCAATAATATTAATTCACTAAATTGATTTTAGAGTTTTAAATTGATTTAAATCATTAAATTAAAATGAATAAATTTAATAAATGAACAGATATTAAATTTTTAAATTGATAAATTAAATTAATTAATATTAGTATCAAATAATTATAATATTTTATCAATGTTTATGTAGTTAAATGTAACAAAAATTTATTAATTGTTTAATTATTAAATCCAAACAATCTTAATATTTTTTAACTATGAAGTATAAAAATTAATATATTAAAAGAAAATAAATAAACCTAACAAATAAAAAATAATAAATTAATTATTTCAAAATTAAAAAATACAAAATTATATAAAAAATTTATTAAATATGGAATGAAACAATATTATTGAAAATTTTTGATTTATTAGAGAAAAATATAAAATTAATAAGATAAATATCATAATTATTGAAATAACATGAGGTAAAATTATGCAGTTTAAGGCCACAATTAATTACGCCACACAAAATCATTAATTTTCCTCAATAAATTTCACGATTTTAATCTTTTGAAATAGAAATATGTTTTTATTGAACATATCAAATTAAAAAATGTTGAACATTTAAGAATTCGAGCACCAAAATATATTAATAGGATTTTGAATAAAAATGTTAAAATCAAATCTTTCAAAATTAAAATACTAACTGGGTGATCAAGGGAGCTATGAATTATCTGGTAATGAATTTATCAAGCCTCGTATAAGAAACTACCTACTAACTTACATCAATTCATATTCAATTTCTATGTTTGAGAGTGATAAAATGTTAAAAATAAGTTGACTTAATGACATAATAAAATGTACATTATACATTGACATTCTTTTAGATTCCAAAAGAAAAAAATTAAATTATTTTTTCAAGAATTACATTATTGATACTTCATAAATGGATTCTATGTAAATCGGTTTCCCCCTTCTTACTATACAGTTAATAACCCCACTCACCATAATGAACTCTTTTATTAAAACTAGACATTTTATTATAATTTTTTTTTATTTTTGTCGTCCATTTAACATGTTATGTGTACTATGTCGATGAAATTATTTAGTATTTTATAGAGGGCTTAGTCACATACACATAGTGCCTAGGGTCTCATAGGTTAACCGTGGGTTCACAAAATCACATTTTACTCATGTTTTAAATTTTTTTATACACACCATTTTATTTTCTCCCTAATGTGATTAAATTTTTTAATGATGAAAAAATGACCATACTAGTAAAAAGATAAAACATCATATTCTCTATTGTTATGAACGTAAATTCAAAAAAAGTATCATATATTACTCTCAATCTTAATTCATAAACAGAACATTCAAAAAATCATTAATAAACTTCACTCAGAATTCATTCATCTATTAAATTTCCAAACTAATGGAATTTATGAACTACTATTTATATAATAATCATGGGGATGAATGATTTTATGTACAGTGTTAATACTTAAGAAACCCAAATTGTGAAATATTTTCGAATTTTATTTCCATTTTTTATAAAAAAAATTATTTAAAGAGTTGTGAAATCCGGTGTGATAACAATAAAGCACAAATTAGATAAAACTATACTGACCCCTCCCACTCATTAGAAACCCAACATTGTCCCCAATGATGAATTTTAATATGTATCACATAATTTGAAAATTAAACATCAAATATGATTTCTAATTTATTGTATTGATGACATGTATACGGGTCTCATTGATATATGAAATGAATGACTTCCAATAAAATATTTTACTGCTAGAAAAAATTAATTAAAAATTTAATCCAATGATAAAAAATTTCAATTATTTACAAACAATTGTATATATAAAATTTGATTTCATAGTAAGTACGGTGTCTTCTATTTCAAAATTTTGCTTCAAACAGTTGTATAATAGAGAAGAAAATTTTAATGTAGACACCATAAAATAATAAAAATAAAAATTAACAACAAATAACCAACCTAACCCCCCCCCCCTAAACCTACATATTTACAAATTGTGAAGAGGTAAAAATATTAATGTCAATTTCTAGCAATAATTCAATTATTTTGTAAAATTTCTAGAATACCAGCACGAGAAAAAAAATATAACTTCATCAGAATGATAATGAATCACCCCCTAACTTACCAATGAGTCGCCATTGTGGTTTCTCCCTAACAACAATGTAATGGGTATTCATAGACACAACTTTGTATAGGTGAATAATGAATGAATCGTTTTTTTAATTAATAAAGAGAAAAAAAATAAATGCAGATTTACATCACATGCACTTCACTAAATAATTTTATCTAGAGATGCTCCACCAATGGTAAAAAGTAATTTTAAGAAGATATTTCACCTCAAGTGAAACAAAAAGTAGTATCATATAAATAATTAACAAGAAATCCCACAAAAATATATCCATAAAAAATAAGGAATAGACAGACCAAGTTTCACATTATTCAAAAAAAATAGGAAAAAGTTTAACAATTTGTGAAGGAGCACGAACCATGGGTTGACTCCCATGAAGTACTGAATTTATAGTCTTCTGTTAGGAGATTTTTAAATCACACAAATTTATTTATTAAATTTAATAAAATTATGGGTTTCATCCCATGTAATGCTATATTTGAAGTCCCCACTCAAACACTCCTAGAAAGTCACAATATTCACTTGGAGGATGTGGTTTCTTCTCCATAAACCACCACAATGTGTTCCAAATTTTTATTAATAGAATAATAAATTATGTTGGAACTTATAATATTAAGGGTAAAATTAAATCCCTTCATAATTACAAAAACACCTAGGAAACACCCTTTGTCATTAAGGAACCACTCAGTGGAGTATTAAAGCTGAGCAGCAGGTTCCTCGCCCATATTCATTTTTTTAGTATTTTAATATTAATTATGTTTCGATGGACATTAAATAAATCCATAAAGCCCCCCCATGCATCTCATAATTTCAGCCACATCAAATTCATTTTGGGTAGTAGTGATGAGCACTTCTAGAATTAATTCATATTAGAATATTTGAAAAACATTTAATGGGGAAACAATAAACCATGTTATTTAAATGATGTGTCACAATATAAAAAGATTAAAAACTCATTAAAAATCACAATATGATTTTTATTATTGGTGAGAATTGATGTGTTCTGATAATTACATTCAAAAAGAGGCATAACAAGAGAATCATCTATAGTTTCTAAATTAATACTCAAAAGGGTTACTATTCAAAACTACTATTAGTCCCAAAAAGTGAATAATAAGCTATCTCTACTGAGGTCAATTTAGAACAACATGGAAGACTTAATTTTTCTTCATCAAATATTCTTGGTTTAAAAATATTATAAATATCTTCCAATAATTCTTATTCTTAAAATTAAAAATTTATATCATATACTTATGTAGAATTAACTCTACATAAATTAGTATGTCTGGGTTCAAACTCTCTATGATGATCAAAATAAAATTTCTCATTTTAAAAATACTATTTTTTTTCAGGTTCATAGATAGGATAGTTCTGTCATAGAATTGTTCAATTCATCAATAGTAAAATCTGAATCAATAATTATCATGTTTAAAAATTTTTCCCCAGAATGATCTACACTGTTTGAAATTTCACTAGAGAAATAATCAGAATATTCATTACTCAGAGAATATGGAATTTAAGAATCATCGGTTATTCTATCTTCAAAGATCATTCTCTCATCATTGTACTTAAACATAATCTATGTTATTTATAGGTTTATATTTACTAAATTGGGAAAATATTTTTTTTAAAACATGTTCAAGAATTTTAAATTCGATGATTTCCAATTAAATATTATTTTCCCAAAAATACTAAAATTCATGTTGATTGTATTTATTAAAAAATTAATTAAATGTGATTGAAAATATTTTAACACTAAAGTTCCATTTATTCATATTCTACTCAATTTGAGTAATAACCATTTTAAAATTATAAAATTAGTGCATCATTTCAAAGATTGCAACCATGAAAAGAATATGGATTTTATTCACTATATTTTCATTCATTCTATAAATTTTCCTACTCAATCCATTTTATTTCTGGATAGGAACATAATTTTTGTTTACTTCATTCATTTATTTTTTTATTTCTATATTTTATTCTTCATCATATTTAAAATCATCATAGAAAGTGTATTTCTATTACATATATTTATCCCCACAATCTACATCACATTTTCTCTCAATATATCTTATAATATATTCTTCATCATATACTTCAATTTATCCTCTTTTAACACTTTCTTTTTTACTCTATAAGAATTATTTATAACTTCATGAGTTATATATATTGTTCTAGAGAATTCATAATGCAATGTTCATGGTTTTGGTAGAATGTAGAATTTATCCTATCAGACATTTTAAAATAAATCTTAGTTAAATATTGTTCAAATTTTAATAGGAAGTCCTGATCAAGCTTAAATTGATTCTAATTTTCCTCAAAATGAATAAATTATTATGGTTGATTTAAGGCAAACTATCTTTCAATGTGTCCATAACATCCACAACAAAAATTGTAAGGGAAAATAGCATGAATTAAAACATCATATAGTTACATTTTTAATGGAATCTGATTAAACACACACATTGAATTACACAAAATTGAGTATTGAAATTAATCTCAATAAGTATGTTCTTTAATTAATTTTTTGAATTTTTATAAAAATAATATTTAGGGATTATTTTTAGTTTACAGAAATATTGGTTGCTCGATTCCCTCCTTTCAAATGATGCCAAAACAGGACCTGATAATCGTAGGAACCATGTAAATGTTTAGAGATTTTTGTTTTGTATATAATAATCTATAGTGGCTATTAGGTTCGAACCCAAGGGAAGGATTATAAGTGAGATGAGTGACCAAATTTTCAAAACATACATACTGTTATCAAATGTGGGTAAAATTAATTTTTCATTTTTAATTAATTTTATTTATATTATGTTTAAATCAATAATGATGAATAATTTAATTTTTTCTAAAATAATTTTTCAATAACTTGTGATATGATAGACCAATATAGAATTCATAAATGAATACAATAATATAGACTGAGGAAAAAAATATCATCAAAAATTCTTCGGAATTCAATGACTTATGGATAAGAAATTAAATATTATCCATTGAATATTTATTAAATTTGAAATCATGAAAAACTAAATGTTTAATATCCCTCCTCATGAGATAAAACATATAGAACACTGAAATCTTTTAGTTATCCACTACAATAATCATATATATTTAATGATATTTGAAAGATAATTGAAATAAAACATGCCATAAAATTCCAATATTGATGGAATTGAGGCTTCTAAAAATAGTTCAAGATAAACCTCACTAATTGAACATGATGTTATAAATTTTAAAAAGTTATGGCCTCAACAATTCAGTTGAGAATCATAATCAGTCGGGCTGATTGGTTGCGATTTTAAAAAAAATGAACTGTGTGAAGAGATATACAAGAGGAAGTATATGAATGTAAATTCTCAAGAAAATATTTATAATAAATTCATAAGGATAACTAGAATCATAAACATTCAATTAAAAATTAAATAAATTGATAGCTAATGGTGAAGAATTATCCCACACTAATCTTGAGCAGTTTCTCTATTCATGAGCTCCGCCATGTCTCTATGTGTTCTCTAATGACTTTCTTTGAAGACTCCTGTTGAATTTCTTGAATGTATTCTAAATATCAATGATGAATTCCCTCTCTGAAGTTGTGAATTTTGTCACATTAAAATCCTTAGTCATACTCTGTTTGTCACCCACATTTTGACGTATTTTAGATGGTCTCCTCTTGTTCATCACACATGTGATACAGTTCTCCATCATGATTCCACTGCATGTGACATTATCAACACCCTTTTTATTGAATAGAAAAAGTTGAAAGGAATGAATTTGATAAATATTTCTTCTATGGAATGAATTTATGAATTATAGACAAATATAAATTTATTATATATTACATTGTTTTAGAAAAACTTATTCAGTTAATTATTTCATAATTTATTAATTTAATGAATTTTTATTTATTTAAGGTTATTTCTAATTAATATTTATTAATTATTAATTATTATATTATTTGTTTTATGATATTTAAAACACAAATTAATTATTATTAATTAATTAAGTTAGTTTATATATAGTAAAAGGGAATTATTATTATTAATATTATTAGACTATTAAAAAAATTTATTTTATTAACCATACATTTTTTGATTAATTCTATTAAATATTAATGATATTAATGTAATTAATTTTTTAATTAAGTTTCATTATAATTATAATTTATATATATTATAAATTATTAAACATAAAATTTTAAATTCATTCAATCAATTATAAGTAATAAATTTTTTATTTATTAATTACTAATTACTAATAGTTATAATTATAATTTTCTTAATGTTTGTTCTATTACTTAAAATTTTGTTATTATAATTATTATTTAAAATTTATTCTTTTATACATCACATTTTTAACACTATTCACACGGCGGTTCCTTTTTCTACATAGTTCCTCCTCAGGGTAGAGCTCCACCTCAGGGATCAGAGGTAGCCTTCATAGTGGCAATGAGAAGCAGTGTCCCCCCATAGTGGTGCATGAGACGATGTCACATGACGGTGCATCTCTAGAAGGTGGAGGAATCCCTCCTCAATGAATTGTGATAGCTCAACTTCCCACAATGGAAATCAGCTTCACTAGCCCTTTGTTGGTAATAGAGTGGAGCTGAGTAGAATATATGAATCATCTATTAAGATCTGAGTAGAGGAAGTATAATTTTATCTACCTCTAGGAGAGGCTTCGATCGTGTGTTTTGATGGACCTCTTCCTCCACAAATAGCGACTAGGGTTTTCAGATCTTCTCATTAAGTGGTGGCTTCGGTTCAAATTTGGAGATGGAGTGGTTCGAAATATATATTTTTGTCAGGGTTTTTTTGATTATTTTCCTCTGATCATGAATTGAATTTTCTATGATGATAATATGGTGATGAGATGTTGTTTTGGGGTGCGCTGGTTTGAAACGGAATAAGCCCTTGTACTTGTAATATTGAACCATGGGGGAAAACAATAGAGTGTTTAGGTAATAATGGAATGAAAGTGAGATATTTGAAAATTGGAGGTGGCCCATGAAGCCATATAGATGTCTCCCAGGGTAAAGCAAGGTAGTGGTGATGGTGTCTCATGAGGAAGGATTCATCATTGAACTAGAGGTGGCAGTGACTCCAAGAGGAAGCAAAAGAACAATGCCTCAAGGTAGTCAATTGTTCATGAGGCTGATGGTGGGAAAATATAACTGCTTCCAATGCTTCCATCGGGCTGCGTGCATCCGTATAGTAGAGGATGCGTAGCTGTTACCCTGCATTCCTGCTTTCCAAGGGTGGGTGCCATCATCTCCTTATTTAGGGTCGTTTCTTCTTTGTTCGAAACATGATGATGGGATATTGGTTCTTCCTTCTGTGGATTCATCCTCAGAACTCGTCACCTAGTCTGGGTCTCCCTCATAGATTTAGGACATTGTTTGTGAAATCTTCCCTGAGCCATATCATCATGGACCCTAGTAAATTATGCTGCTTCTATCAGGACATTCCAAGGGCTCTGGTCAGGGTGGAAACCTTCGGTTAGAGGAGTAGTCGCGTGGGGAATCACTAGCATATCTGGATGGAGGGGGGTTGGTGGGTCTGTCTTGTGTCCTTTATTAAAGGCTTATGGAGGTCATGGAAGCCCGAGGCTTCCCACATCAAATGCGGGGAACCGTATGCCATGGGCATGTATTTGAGGGTTTACTCATCTTCTTATACTAAACATAGGGTATAACGCTAGTTTAACATTTGGCGGAGATGGATCGGGCTGATCAGAACACTGAATAGAGTGGATCAGATTGAAAAAAACCTTGGGGGGGAACACCGACACTAGCACCAACACATGGGTGGATTCCCGAATGCTGCTAGTGGGAATGGAGAATGGGGTGGAATGATTCCACCAGATTGTGGCAGCCAGCGAAAGAACCCGAATGGATGATGGAAGGATGAAATGGAGTGGAGGGGGAATGAGATGGAACTGTCGTGAAGGTGATGGTTATTTTTGGATTGAGGATCGAAGAGACTTCCTAGGTATCCCTATGGAAGGGAATCAAAGTCCGCAAAGTTCAGGGAGATGACGGGACACCTTAACAGGTGGCCCATGAGAATGGACGCATGGATGGAACCTGGAGTAAGTAGAACATCCGAGTTGAGGCATTATCTTCCTATAACACATGGGATCAAGGGAGATATCAGGATGAGACATGAGTGATGGGATTGAGCCACATGTAGGCTTCCTAAGTATCCACGTTATAGGGAATCAAAGACCAAGTAGATCGGATGGTGAATATAGTTTAACATCATGAAGGATGCATGAGAACTTATGTGAAGGGGGTCAGAATGAAAGATTGGTAGGCTTGATCCTCTTGGTGGCTTCTTACGTACCTATCCTTGACATGGATCAGAGACAATGTAGTTCGGATGGAATGGGACTTACACTCTGAGGCACCCCATGGTGTTGGAGTTGGTGAACCGACATTAATATGGTCATGGGGTCCTGGTGGATGGTGGGTGTGAACCTTGTGGAGGCTTCCTACATACCATGCCATGACATGGATCAATGTCCTCGTAGTTCAGGTCAAAATGAGATTGGAAAACTGACACGGAGACGGTTGGGGCCAATGATTGTTGGGATTGAACCTCGTGGAGGCTTCCTACGTACAATGCCTGGACATGGATCAATGTCCTCGTAGTTCGGAAGAGGCTTGGGGCTTACACTATGAGGCAGCTCAGGGTGTTGGTGAACATATGTGAAGAAGGTCGGAATGACCGGGTGGTGGGCTTGAACCTTGTGGAGGCCTCCTACGTACCATGTCTTGACATGGATCAATGTGCAAATAGTTCAAATGGTTAGGGTTTACACTCTAAGATTCCTAGGGTGTTGGTGAAATGACGTGAAGAAGGTCGAAATGACAGGGTGGTGGGCTTGAACCTCATGGAGGCTTCATACGTACCATACCTTGACATGGATCAAAGTACACGTAGTTTGGATTGGTGTGGGACTTACACTATGAGGCAGCCCAAGGTGTTGGTGAACTGACATGAAGGTGGTATTAATGACTAGGTGGTAGGGATGAACCTCGTGGAGGCTTCATACGTACCCTTCCTTTGGAAAGATTAAATTCCACGTAGTTTATATTGGTGTGGGGATTACACTCTGAGGTGGCCCAAGGTGTGGGTGAACTGACGTGAAGGAGGTTGGAATGACCGGGTATTGGGCATGAACCTCATGGAGGCTTCCTACATACCATGCCATTACATAGATCAATTTCCCCAAAGTTTGGGATGGGTTGGGGCTTACACTCTGAGGAGACAAAAGGTGTTGCTGAACAGACGCGATGGAGGTCAGAATGACCAGGTGTTATGATTGAACCTTGTGGAGGCATCCTATGTACCATTCCATGACAGGGATCAAAGTCCTCAAATTTTGGGATGGGATGGGTCTTACACTGTGAGGTTTCCAAAGGTGCTAGGGCTTGATCCTTGTGGAGACTTCCTTCGTACCATTCCTTGACATGGATCAAAGTGTCCATAGTTCGGGAGACGGTTGGGGCTTACACTCTGAGGTGGACCAATGTGTTGGTGAAAGGACATGAAAGTGGTCTGAATGACCAGGTGGTGGGCTTGTACCTCAAGGAGGCTTCCTACGTACCATGCCTTGGAAAGGATCAAAATAGATGAAGTTCATATGGGTGTGGGGCTTACCCTCTGAGGCGGGCCATGTTATTGGTGAACCCACGTGAAGGGGGTCAGAACGAATGGTTGGTGTACATGAACCACATGGAGGCCCCCTACGTACCCTACCGTAGCAATGATAACAGTCCACATAGTTCATATGGTCGTGGGGTTACACTCTGAGGTTGCCCAAGCTGTTGGTGAACCAATGTGAAGGAGGTCAGAACGACCGGGTGGTGGGATTGATCCTCATTGAGGCTTCTTACGTACCATGTATTGACATGGATCAATGTCCTTGTAGTTCGGGATGGGTTGGTGATTACACTCTGAGGTGGACTATGTTGTTGGGGTTTGAACCTCGTGGAGGCTTTCAATGTACCATGCCTTGACACGGATCAAAGTCCACGTAGTTTGGGATGGGTTGGGTCTTACACTCTGCGGAGACCCAAGGTTTTGGGGATTAAAACTAATGGAGGCTTCATAAGTACCATGCGTTGACATGGATCAGTGTCCTTGTAGTTCAGGTGGGTGTGGGGCTTAAACTCTGAGGTTGCCTAGTCCTGGGATTGAACCTCGTGGAGGCTTCGTACGTACCTCGCCATAACAAAGATCAAAGACCATGCAGTTCAGATTAGTGTGGGGCTTACACTCAAAGGCATCCCAGTGTTGGGATTGAACCTCAGGGAGGCTTCCTACGTACTTCACCTTAGCAGGGATCAAAGACCACATAGTTGAGATGGGTGTGGGGCATACACTTTAAGGCTGCCCAGTGTTGCTGAACCGATGTGAAGGAGGTCCGAACGACCGGGTGGTTGGCATTAATCTCATGTAGCATTCTTATATACACTTCCTTGGCAAGGATCAAACTCCACATCATTTAGATGGGTTTGGGGTTTATACTCTGAGGCGGCCCAAGGTGTTGGTGAACCGACGTGAAGGATCTCGGAATGACTGGGTGGTGGGCTTGAACATCGGGGAGGCTTCCTATATACCATGAATTTAAGTGGATCAATGACCCTGTATTTCGGGATGGGTTGGGGATTACACTCTGAGGCGGCCCAAGGTGTTAGGGCCTGATCCTCAAGTAGGATTCCTACATACCATGCGTTGACATGGATCAAAGTACGCGTAGTTCGAGATGGGTTAGGGATTATACTTTGAGATAGATAAAGGTGTTGGGGCTTGAACCTCGTGGAGTATTCCTACGTACCATGACTTGACATGGATCAATGTCCTCATAGTTTGGGTGGGTGTGGTGCTTACCTTATAGGCTAACCAAGGTGGTGTGGCTTGAACCTCGTCGAGGCATACTACGTACCATGCCTTGACATTGATCAAATTCCCCGTAGTTCAGGTGGGTGTGGGGATTACACTCTAGGATACCCAAGGTGGTGGGGCATGAACCTCATAGAGGCTTCCTATGTACTATTCCTTGACATGGATCAATGTTTTCGTAGTTCGGGTGGGTGTGGGGCTTACACTATGAGGTTTCCCAAAATAGTGGTCAGGGTTGATGCTTTCTCTAAGCTCACACGAGTCGTGTTCGGTGTGAGAAACAATAGATAGTAGAGACCTGGCGACCATGTCATGAAAGGTGCGTCTGTGGGATGTGAAGAGGGGAATTCAAATGAAGCATCCCAAAGAGAAAACAGGAAATTACACATGGTTAGCAGCCTATAGGAGTCAGGACATACTCCAGGATGGATGTTCAAGGGAGACAAAGTGCAGTGGGAGAGGGATTTGGGACTGAAGAAAGGAGGATCCCCATTCTCTACCACACCCTTTACTGGACCTGTGATAGAAGATGAAAGGAGGAGTAGGGATGCTACCTCCTAGAGGGAAATCTAGGGGCTTACACCACGATGTCTGACCTTCCCTATGTAGATATTCCACTTCGATAAGAAGGATATCATTCAATATGATGGGTGATCCCATCCCCATGGAAATGAGTGGGTGTGGAAAATTTCCATGGTGGGGGACCCTATGTGTGAGGCACTGGGCCAGGTCACAGTTTAATGTCATGTGCGGTGGATGATGGTGCTTGAAAGTTTAATGTCTTGTAGCTTAGATGAGTTGGGTTTACTCCGCACCCCTAGAACATACATAACTGGTACTCTCTACTCCTTGTGTAAGGGAAGGCACCAGCAAAGCCGTTGTGAAGGGATATCATGGAGCGAACCATCAAGGGGTCCAAGTTAGTGTGGCTATGCGAAGAAAGAGTAGAAATTAGTCTTCCTATGCATAGATGCATGAGGCAAAGAAATTCAATGGGAAGTATCATCTAGTGGGCATTGAATTCACATATTTCAAACCTAGAGGGTCGCACGAGTAAAGGAAATTCCAAGAAGAGGGGTCCATAGGCAAGGGCCTTCTGAAGCTCTATTTCTCCATGTGGAGGAGGGCACTCACGAAGGGGTGTGCTTTAAAAATTGTGAACCCTTAGCCTAACCATAGGGTAGAGATGCATATTAGAGATTTTTCATGAATTAGAAATGAATTTACGGAGCAATTCTATGCGGATAAAAGGTGCCTCGTGAAGCAACGTGTCATGAAGCAATGTGCTTTACGAAGTACAGTGACCTTGCCTTAGCATGTAGATCATGTGTACATGAAGGGTGGTTCATGAAGCTTAAATGCTCCACGACGACCCGGGTCCCCTTGGGGATCTTCATCCTTTGGAAAGGCCCTTGGGCTTCATGAAGGCCCTTGTGATTCACAGAAGGAATCCCACTCGGAGGAGGGGATCAAAATGAGGAAACATGGAGGCACTTCCCGGAGCTAAAGTACCTCGCACAACTCATGGTTCGAAGAGTAGAAGGATGCTTCATTATTCGTCAGTTGGGAAGTTGAAGGGTCGGATTTTCCATCCTTTGGGCTCAAGGGGATCCCGGAATTTATATGCAAGAGGCACCATGGAGTGGAGATGATGATGTCTGAAGAGGGACTTGGTTTCTTCGCAGTCGGTTCGTGAATGTCAAATGTTTTTGCGGAGCTTCCTACCTCTTTTCTTCGCGACGAGCTTGCAAACTTCAAATTCATTCACAAAGAAGATATGACGTGGCATGAATAAGGACATGGTTTCATCTCAGGGGGGGTCACGAACGTCATATGCATTTGTAGAGCATCTCACCTTCTTAATTTTCTAGGGGTCGCGATCATCAAATACGTTCACGGAGTGTCCCTTTTCCATGCTTAGCATTGGGCTGGAGAACATCAAATGTGTTCATGGAGCTCCCACCTCCATGCTTCGCGGCGGCCATGGTGCTGAGGGGGGCTCTGCGAAATAGCTTCGTAAGGCAGTCTTGATGCTTCTTTACATGGCTTCTTATCAATCAGGAATTTTAGTGCCAAAAAATTTCCCCCTCATACTAGGAGCCGCGGAGAGATCAAGGGTCAATGATTGAGGGAAATTGCCAAAATCATTGGCCCTTCACGATGCGGGATCGTGGAGAGGGCTCGCGAGGTGGATACGGAACGCACGGGCCGCGATCGCCGCGAAGATCGGTGCGAACTGGATGTGCCGTGAAGCTCCAATGGCCATCACTTATAAATAGGGGGATTCCATTTCTTTTTCCCTTTCCCATCTCTTCAAATGTTCATTTTTCAAATCTTGATTCAAGAAGATTTCTATACTCTGCGAGTGTCCTCTGTGAATTAAGTCTTCACAGTGCACAACGAGTCCTCGACTCCGAATTTTCACTCCATGATCCAGCACAATAATGCCTCGACAGTGCTCTACGAACAGTCTTCGAGGAGAGTCTTCATGAACGTGCTATGCGAAAGAGCTTTAGGAAGCATCCGAAAAATCATCCATGTTCCAAAATAGAATGGCCCACCAAGAAGATGCCCAGGGGTCCTTACATATGCCGCTAGGAGGGATGAGATGTAAAATAGTCTAGGACTAGGGGAGTTAGTCTGTTGGCACTCTAAATATAGTTCATTGGTGGAGCATCTATTGGAGAGCTAGGAGAAATAACCCTTCTGCAGGAGGTTTCCATTTTATGGATTTCAGCCAAGGGATGATGTCTTCATCTGTAAAGTAAGTAGGGACGAGCCAGCTTACTGGTTCAAGAGTAGGCCATGCCAGTGTCGATGGTCCAGGGTGCCCGATGGTCATGCCCAGAAGGACTTCACGTCCGTCATCACTGACAGCTTATATAAATAGCTGAACAACGTCGATGGGAAGGCATTGTAACCTAAGATGTCCCATCCTCTGTACTGAACTATCCTCAAGGAGGCACTGGGGATCCTGAAGAAGGTGTCGTCTGAGGAATGGGACCTGCGCCAAGGCGGAATCTTCATGGATGATTGGTCCTGGGCATACAAGGTAAGAGACTCGTGGGAGGAGTTCGGGCCAGAGTTGAGAAGAGTGAGCCTGAATGAGGCAGCATGGGCATCCCAGTTCAACATATACTATCCAAAGCAGGTAATGCCGGAGCTGCTGAGCTTGTGGTCACCGAGGACCAATACCTTCTACCTACATCACAAAGTGGTCGACATTAGCTTATGGGATGTGCATCAGATCTCGGGTGTCTCGATATTTGGAGTGATTAATGAAAAATTCTGCCTTGTTATGGGTGCATTGGAGGATCCACATCAGATGTTGCATCTAGAAATGGAATTGATAGAGCTCGTGCCCAGGGAGGACAAGGAGACAGTGAGGTACATCCACTTGAAGCATTGGTTAAAAACGTTCCTAAACATCCTAGTAGACTGTCAGTTCCCAGAGAGACCTCAAATTTTCCCAAAGGGGGCCTAGAGTAAGGAACACTCGTACTGGTGGATGTTGGAGAATATCTAGTGGAAGACCTGGGGGTTCAGTGTCAGCACTGAGCAACAGCCAATAGTCAGGCTGGCGGTATTCATCGCAACTCTCACTGTGGTTGGATCCTGCCGGTGAGGGATACCAACATGGGATTGCTACCACACACTTTCAACATGGCATCCACATTTGTGACATGAGGCCTTTTCAACCTAGGGATCCCGATGCTTGCCAAGTTGTAAAAAATGTTGTGGAAAATCAGCAAGGGGAAGAGGCCACAGAGGGTATGAGGGTCGTTCCACCTCCTTTGTGGGTAGACTGCGGTGCACATCAGGGGGATCTATGAGTATCCAAACCATATCACACCTCTAGGGATGAACTTACTCTCATCGATCCTGAATGCCCCAGGGAGCTTTCCAACCATGTTGGGAGCACCATCTATCCTGAACCGGGTGTGGAGGGTGGAAGAATTCAATTTCCTCCCATTTCCATTGATGATGTGAGTATTAATCGAATAGGGTTGTGGGATGGAAGATACCTGGGCCTTTCTCATTACATTTATAGGTGGAGTCCTGGTGGCTAGGGTGGACTGCGAGCATCTCTATGAGCCATAAACCCCACAACAGTTTGTACGGCAATTCTGGTCCCTATAGGGACTGACCCCTCAATTTTACTTGGATGTGCATCACGAGGATCACCCGTGTGTGATGAGGCAGATGTGGCTCATGTTCAAATGGGAAGATGGGAAGATAGGGAATGAACTACCCCTACCGACTCCCTTCTACGGGATAATAAAGGAATATTCCTAGAGATAGAAGGTAGGATACATGGGGGAGACGTTGAAGTGTACAACCACTTTAGTTAGTGATGTTGAGACTCCCCGTCCTTGGGGCCGAGGCTGGATGGTGTCAATGGCATCCCACAGTGGTGGGGCTCCAAAAGCGGCGACACCCACACCAGTTGAGGGAGAAGCAGTGGTAGAATATCCGGCAGCAACATCAGACCCAATGGGCCCAGGAGAATAGATTCATCTGAAGGGGAAGCCACCAAGAGGATTCTGTAGGATTTCTACTCAGGCCCCTGGGAAACAACTACACCATAATGACATGTTGGATAATGTTGTTTTCCCGGAGCACTGGGACTTCAAGGAAGTCAATCGGCAATTCCTCGGCCCATCTGAGTTATGACAGCACCTTAACAATCTTGAGATGGACTTTCCGGGGATTTTCCCCATTAGAACCTGTTTTGTTGAATGCCAGATGTAGGTGGAGCAATACATGGTCAAACTGGAAGACTTCATCCAGTAACAGGGTGCCCTGCACTTGATGACAGACCTGGTCAGGGTGCTATTGTATCATACAGTGCCTCTGCAGCTATCAGTTGATGACCTAAGGTAGCTCTTCCCTCTCCCGAAAGAATTGGATGAGTCCTCCTGGGGAGATGAGGCTTGTAGAGGGAGTCCATTGGAGGAGAGTGAATTCGGTGATCAGTACTTGGATTTTGAAGATTTTCCAGAGGTCCTCAAGGTAAAATCCCATTTTCCTTCCTCAAGGTGTGCTATTAGGTTACTCTGGATTCCTTATCGGCATTCTCATGATACAGGAGGACCTTGTTCATAGACCTCATTCTCTCCCCTCAGTGGGTGATGTCGCGGGTCCTTCGGGATCCACCCACATTGCCGCAACAACTTTCATGTCTAGTGGGGCTAGGACACTTGAGGCAGCTCCCTCGGAGTCTCCAAACATGCCAACCATATATGGGGAGTCGTGTCTGGGGGCCCGACGACATCATCCCAAGAGCGAGACATGGATTTGACCATTGTAAGTCTTCTCTAACACATTTACGACTGTCATCCCCTAACCAAGTTAACTGACATTCACGTTCCCTTTTTTTGAATGTACAGTCCTTCAATTGGCTTGGGCCGCTACGACCATGTTTGTCAGGACATCTGGTTGTGCCTATCCCTGAGGCATGCCAATGATCGTGGTGGTGGACATCCGGCCTGACCGAACTGCAGTGCTCCACATCACTGGTGGGGATACTAGGGGGATTGTGCCAGAGGTTATCAAGGTGGGATCTGATTATGGGGATCAAGCAAACAGATCAGGCCCCACTACACCTGATTCAATGCCAAACGTGGACCTGACTGAGGAGTTTCGGGGGGCATTCCCTATATACAACTTTTCCAATTGGGCCAACTGGAATGAGATAGCCTCTGACAAAGAGGATAGTAAGATAGTCCTTTGCCAATCATTGAAGCTGATCACATGCTTCATCAATGACACCCCCAAATAATATGAACAGATGAGATGGAAAAACTTTTCTCATGACAGCACGAACTATTTGTTGGGGGAGTGGATGCCCAGTTCCCCCACATTCTCATCCGAGATCTTATAGAGGAAATATTTCATGATTATGACAGTGTCCTAAGTGTGGTATGGCAGCGGAGGAGGGCGGTAAACATCAAGAGGCTCTAGGAGGCTGAAGACGAGGTCTAGCGGCCGCAAAATCGGTTGTACGAGCACTTGACCTCTCTCAATACATGATTTGAGTTAATACTACGATTAGAGGCCTAGGTAGAAAAATCCTAAGAGGGATCGAAGTGAGCCTTCAATGATATGACCTCTATTTGGTCCAATGCGGAGCAGGCCTATATTGTTTCCAACGAATTTCACCCTCTCACTGCCGAGGAGGTGCAAGAGCAGAACAAGCGGTAGAAACTACTGGATGCCACTAGCCAGAGGGTGGCGGAGCCTCTAAACTCATTTGACATGGTCAACCCGTTCATGGGGGGAGTCAACCCTCAGGTATTGTAATTATTACAAAACATGAAATGTACATTCATGCTTTAACAATTTGATATCGTACCATGCATGAGTCCTATTGTTTACATTGGTTTATTGCATCCTCATGGTGCTTGCAGAGCATCCAAAGGTCATTCCCTAAGATCACATCGGTCGAGCCCGACATGAGAAACAAGGGGTGATATCCTTATCACCTCATCCAAATGTAGGAGTGAAAACCATGTTTCGGGCTTCCGGGGTTTGAACAACCAATCCATATTTCCGTGGGGAAATGGGAGGGACCATACTGGAGAAGGAAGCTCTCAGAAAAGCTGAATTACCGTTTTCCCAGTGTGCTCTTGTGCGCGAACGAGGTAATACTAGGGGCACTAGAATCAATCCAAACAGATGGGAATGGGAGGTGTGAATCATGATACCTAGTATTCGTAACATTGTTGGGGGTGGAATGACAATAATGAATAACTATTGACCGCGTTCGAACCCCAATATCCTTATTGTATTATCATAAAGTGGTGATAGAAAATGAGGGCTAACCACTAACCATGTTCGAAACAGAGGGATTGACTCAAAATGACACCAGTTTTCATTCTAGAATGTTTCCCTAGGAAAATAGGTGGTCCATAGGCCAAGAATTGATATTGTTAGAGGGTTCCTCTAGAAAGGAAAGAGGATGAGGGTTCGAATAAGGGGCACGAAAAGCGTGGAATGTAGAGTGATGGTTTGTTCAAACAGAATCCAACACCCTCGAAATTACTCCATCGTGGTGAATTAACATTAGATGGACACCTCGGTATGATCACGAATCGTTCATTTTTTTCATCAGGACCACTCTGGTGAGGGATACATCGGTTCCCAAAGTCATCTTGGGGCATCCCAAACTTGTTCAGGGATAAATTGTAGTTACATGGATCCCCACAAGGGGTCCAGAATGGGGCCAGAAATGAGGCGGAACAGGATTTATGATTCATGGGACTGAACCCTAGCTGAAATGCTAGGGTGTCACTACATATCCCCTGAGGATGGGAATCAAACTGTTTGTAGTTCTAGAAGCACAATTTAACATCATGCGGGATGATGAAAAGCCTAGTTGTGATGGTGTTCACCCACCAAAACTATTAATCCCATGTGAGTTATGATCGATGTGGGAAACAAGAAGTAGCAGTGGGACCTTCCCAACACATAAAAGAACATGTTAGGGTGAAAGGATGCTCAGTGAATGATTTTCCAATAGTGATAAAACTTCTAATTATCGCAACTATATGCACAAATAAGTAGAGACGAATATGTTGGGATTCCACATGAACATGGTGAAGTGGAAACCAGTGAATCATGATGCTCGAATCCCAGATCAGAATGATAGTGCAGTGAAGATCATGGATAACTATTTACTATGTTCGAAACACAGTATCCATATTACGTTATCCTTTAATGAGGATTGACAAATGAGGGTTGACTGTTGACCGTGTTAGAAACACAGGACCTGACAAAAATGTCATCCGAGATCCTTGGGGACGTTGGCCCGAAACGGTAGGAGAGCCCTTAGGACTAGCATCCATGTCATCTGGGTTTCCTTTGTGGATGTGGAAGAGGATGAGTATCAAAATAGAGTGCTCATGATGCTTCGACATGGAATGAGGAGAATGTCCATTTGAAAATTCATCATCTCAAGCTCTTTTTTAAAACAAATATGAATAAGAAAACAAGGTGTATTAGATAGAGTGAGTTGAGTCCCTGCCCCTGGGGAGATCTTAGTTTAGATTTGTATAATTCCAACCATGAATGGTAGGGAACTTGGGAGACACAAGGTGAGTTAATTATAAAACCCAGCGTGGATGGGAACCTGGGGATCTGACCATCATTTCCTTGGGAAGATTTTAGTTCAAGGGACCAAATACCGAGAGTTATGCGTGGATAAAAGCAAGATGCACAGAGGTTCCTATATTTTGCATGATGATGGGGATCAAGCTGCATGTAGTTATAATGTTGGAACGGTAAGGTACCAGTGATAAGGATCAGAGGGGCGTTCAGGTGTGGCCCGAACACCAAAATATGTGGTAGTTGATGTAACTTGTTTGTAATTTATTGTTAATGTTTTTTCTGTGAAGAGATAGACTCAGATATCATGTCCTGGTATAACCAAAATAAGCAATCTATATGCTGGCGGTGAAAAATGGTATGGCATGTGGCTGATACCAAACATTGTGTCCTCACGAATGAGGACATCACGATGTAGTTTCATTTCTCGTCGTGAGGCTATGATGATAATGTCACAGTTTTCGGTCTTGTGATGGGAACAAAGGGGTGATTTTCATGGTGTAAGAAATCATACCTGATGTAATCGAGGACCACGAGTCTAGATTACCACACCGTATGCAATTCCGAGAAAGGAACCCTAGGCCAAGGGGCCCAAATAAGGGTAGGAGGGTAAGGGGTAGGAGAAACTAGCTTCCCATTGGGCTGTACCCAAAAAAGAGATATCCGGGTGATCCTACCTATCCCATAAGGATGGTAATCAAGCTATACATAGTTCTGAAAAAGGGAAATATGAAAATATTTTAGTTTTAGGGTCTTTGAACTCAGACAATAGAGAAGAAAGACTATCCCAAGTAAAGGAGAAGATTAACCTAATCTCTATGTCTACATGAGTTGATCTAGATGTAGGAAACAAGAGCAGATAAGTTATTTAAAATACATGAGATAATAACAAAGGGGAAACCGGTTAGGTCTCAAGTGATTTCCTTATCGTGGCTTTTTTCCTTCCTAATGCGTGGATATGTACTGAGTAATAGTTCCAAGAGTTTCTAAGCGCTTCATGGACATGGTGAGGTGGAGAAGAACATGAATCTTGTAACTGAAATTTTGGGCTAAATGGGGTTAGCGTTATGTTGGAGGATGACTATTGACCATGTTCAAAACACAACATCCCTATTGCATTAGCCCAGAATGGGAACAAAAAATGATCATCGACCACTGACCATATTCACAACGTGGGATTTGAATCTGCTTTTAGCTCAACATCCTCGAGGTAATTGGACCAAAGTTGCAGGAGATCCCCTGTGTCTATCATCAATCCCGTTTGGGGGCCATTCTGTATGTGAAAAGTGTTGAAATCCCTAATGAAGGGGAACACGACACCAGAGAAATGGATGATATCATTTCCGAGTAGAGTCCGTCATTCCATAAATTAAACAAGGTTACCCTTTGGCACATTGGTGAATCACTGTGGAGGATCGAGGGGCTCATCATGAAAGTGGCTGACTTGAATAGACAAATAAAGAACATAGGGATAGAGAACCCTCTGGATAATGTGGTACTGGTGGGGTTGTTACAACCCAAATGTGAACGAGGACATAATCCCATACCACACCATATATCCCTTTTAGGAAAAAATGTGGGTCAAGGGGCCAATATGAAAGAGAGATCTCAATGAGATGGGGCTGGCCTGATGTTGAGACATTCGGGTGGTCCAACATATCTCATGATAGTGGGAATCAAGTAACACATAGTTCATGAATTTAACATAGGGGTAAGATACTCTAAAGAGGGTGGTGTACGACATGGTGAGTAACACGATGTCAATGAGGACATGATCCTGTACCACACCATGCAACCCTAAGTAGAAACATGGGCAGGGGGCCTGAAAAACCCAAGGGTCCTGAGGATGGGCCTCGGTCAGAAAGTCCTGACCAGTTTACTTAACGTCTTGAAATTAGGATGAGGGGTGTATCATCTGGGGATGTGTATGACACGGTGACTGATCCGACATGAATGAGGCCATAATCTCACACCACACCGTACAATCCCATAATAGAGAACCTGTGTCAGGGCCCGAGATGGGAAAGGGGCCTAAGGATGGGCCTTGGATATGGAGGCCATATGACCTCTTGTACTATTACTACCTCATCACAGCTCCTAAGTCCAAGTGAGCGGTGCTCGTTGTGGGATAATAGGAGATGATCTTGGGTCTCCCCGTTAAATGGGGCCTAATAGGTGGCATTGCCTGAAGGGAGTTCGATTCATGGAGATACAACGGGGAATAATGAACCACTACACTCGATGCTTAGGACATTTGCGGTGGTCTTAACGATCCAGGACAGTTGTTGACCATGTTCAAACCACAGTGTCCCTATAGTGACTTGAAATGGGAGCTAAAAATGTGCATCCACCACTGACAAAATTTAAAATATGGGACATGTATCGGCTTGTTGATCAACATCCTTGTGGGAGTTGGCCCAAAGTGGTAGGAGAGCCCATAATCCATGAATCCATACCATTCGAAGGCCCTTCCCGATGGGGAAGATAACGGAGTCCAAATCAAGGAGTGGGTGAAGCATAGTTGTACCCATATATGAAAGTGGTGAATGTCTCTAGGGAGTATGACGTATGGACAGATCATGTTTAGCTCGACGAGAAATGGGGCATGATTCTGCACCCCACCATATGTCTTGACCCGAGGGGAATATTTTGGCATGTGTGCTGGGCCAACAGACATAATGTTTGGGCCTTCATATGTATCCCGTGCAGATTTGAATCAAGCCATATGAAGTTCTTTAAGTCCATGCAGATTAACGTCATGTAGTGAAGATGTGGGTGTATAAAATAATGGGTGTGGGCACATGGTTCCACCATTATAATATTTTCATGAGTATCGAAATGGAAGCCTACACTATATCGTGCAGGGATCCTCCGAATGAACTAAACCTAGAGGGATAGTCAAATGATGATTTTAGGGCTAGGCTCAAGATGATGCGTCTGGGAATTCTTGCGTATCCCAAGAGGATGGGAATAATGCCATATATAGTTCTCAAAATACAGTTTAACACCATGAATGATGATGCACAGTTTAAAGTCATGCAGGACTGGATAATTTAAGGTCATGCGGGACTATCCAGTTTAAGGTCAGGCAGGACCATTGGGATCAAGAGAATTATTTCTTAAGGAACACGACATTTTTGGGAGGATATATATGCTCACCATGCATGGTTACCAGGGGTGTGCTCCATTGGGGTAAACGATGGGGACTATGTAAGGTCCATCCCTTTAAGGATCCAACTGTGGTGGTTTCCTTCCAGGGATCATTGGCAATCA
Source organism: Viscum album (assembly GCA_963277665.1). NCBI lineage: Eukaryota > Viridiplantae > Streptophyta > Magnoliopsida > Santalales > Viscaceae > Viscum > Viscum album. The sequence continues at coordinate 1,400,666,140 of OY728164.1, read as the reverse complement.
GAAGGCCAATACTAGGTCACCTTGTAGAAAATAGAAGAGGCAAACCATTTAGTTGAAGGCTCTAACTTTCTTATTCTGATGCCTTTCAGATTGTGCATGGCATATAGCCTATTCTCATCAAGTGCTTCCAATTCAGCCCGATGAATTTAAGCCAACTTATATGGTGCCTACTTGTCATAGACCGCGGTGCGTAATGAAGGCCACTGGATATTGATGGACATGATGACCTCAGCTCCGTACACCAGGGAATTTGGGTTCACCATGGTGGAATTACGAGTCATCATTTGATAGGCCCAGAGGGTGTTGGGGTGCTTGTCTGGCCAACTATTCTTGTTCTGGCCAACCATTTTCAATTAAATGATAGAGAGGGTTTTGTTGAATGCATCGATCTAACCATTTTTCTTGTGCATGATATCGGGAGGAATGGTTCGAACTAGTATTGTACTTGGTGTAAAATTTTATCAGCTCAGATGCTCGAATGTTGGTTTCATTATCATTGAGTACAACACGAGGGACCCTAAAGCAATGGATGATGTTGGCGAACACGATGTCAATTATAGAGTGTTCCTTGACCTTCTTGAGCAGAACTGCCTCTACACACTTAGAGAAGAAATCTATTATAGTTAGGATGAACCTGCATTGGTGAGATATCACTGGTGGATATGGTCCCACAACATCAAGTCCCCACACCAGAAACGACTAAGAGTACTTGGTGGAGTTGAGAGGTTCTGGTGGCCGATCCATGAAGTTAGGATAGATTTTCCATGCATGACATCTCTTGGTGAAATCAATACAATCATGGATCATAGATGGCCTAAAGTACCCCAGTCTCTGAATCTGATGGGATAGCATCGACATAGCCTGATTACCACTGTAGGAACCAGCATGAACCTCATGCATGACCATAGAAATCTCGACTCCTAGGATTAAACGAAGGAGAACACCATTGAACTCATGCTCGTAGAGGATCTTCTCAATACGGGGACCACTCTAGAGCGTAAAATGTAGTGCGCTGTGTCATATTCGCTCACGCTTAGCCTGATCAGCTGGGAGGCAACCATTTTGGAGATACTTGATAAAAGGGGCTCTCTAGTCGGGGGTCACTTCAACCATGGAATCTATAGAACCTAGGGGTCCTAATGTGGTCGATACGGCGGTAATATGTCTTACTCACAGGCCATCATCATCTTGTACGGTGAAAGGGGCAATGAATCTCTGGTGTGCCACATGTATAATCAGATCATCCTGCTTGGGCTCTGCAAGTGATGCAGGTAAGCTGGCTAAAGTGTCCGCTTGACCATTTTGCGACTGAGGGACATGGGTAACCTATAGTAAAGAAGGTAATGGGGTTATTAACTAAATGGTTGGTTCAAACAATGACACAAGCACTGTCTTTTGGAAAACTTAGTCACCATTGATCTGCATGATAACTAGTTCAATGTCCCCTGTCACATGCAAATGGGGTTCGTTGATCATAAGGGTCATCTCGAGGACAGTGACAAGAGCCTAATTCTATACCTCATTGTTGGTGCATCCTTCTGACAACAGGAATGAGTACGGTAGAACAGCTTGCACCAAGGTAATTAAGATGATACCCGAGCCCACTCTGTTGAGTCAAGGATCATTGAGCCTCCTACCGGTTGGGCTCGAGGAGGCACCATAAGATTGCATCTGCCAACATGAGCTAACATGATCTACCGAGAGTATTTCCTCATCATGAAAATCAATGTCTAGGGATAGGTCAAGAGAGGTTGTATGGGTATCACAGAAATCTGCCAATGCCTACCCCTTGATAGCCTTCTCAGGAACGAACCCGATGTCGAACTGCTGAAGGATTATTGCCCACCATGCTAGTCGGCCAGTCAACATGGGGCCATCCATGATGTACTTCAATGGGTCTACTAAAAAGACCAACTGTACCTCACGGTGTTGTATGTAGTGTCACAACTTCTGATATATGAATACCAATGCAAGACATCTCTTCTCGATGAGGGAGTACCTGGTCTCCTTATCGAGGAGCATGCGGCTAAGGTACTATAGACTCTTTTTTGTCCCCTTATTGTTATTCTGGGAGAGAAGGGAACTAAGGGAAAATCTAGGGTAGTCACGTACATGAATAATGGCATTCCAGAGACAGGTGGAAATAAGACCGGTGGTTGGATCAAATACTACATGATTTCTTTAAATGTAGTTTGGTACTCTTCATCACACTCAAAAGTAGTGCCCTTCTTCATTATCCAAAAAAACGACATAGACATGCTTTCCAGATTCGCAAATAATCGTCATATGTAGTATAATTAGCCTTGAAAACCATGAAAGCTCATGCATATTGCTCGAGGGAGGCATCTAGATGATTTCCTTGATTTTCTCTGGGTCGATCTCGATGCCTCGGTATCTGACAACAAAACCAATAAACTTCATGTAAATGAATCTGAAGGCACACTTCAACGGGATCATCTTCAGGTGGTGGGAATACATGAAGCTGAACACTTTCTCAAGGTCCTTGTTATGGCCCTAACACTAGAGATATTTGACCACCAAATCATCTACATATAATTCCACCAATGTTACAAGGATTTTCTTGAATATGTGGTACATGGCCCGCTGATAGGTAGCACCTGCATTCTTCTGGTCAAAGGGCATCACCTTATAATAGAATGTAACTTGGGGAACCATGAATGTGGTGGAATCTTTATCCTCGAGGGCCATCCAGATCTGATTATATCCAGAGTATCCATCCATGAAGGAGAGGGCTTGGAACCCAACCATAGCATCGATCAAAAATTCTATCACTTGAAGGGGAAAATCATCCTTTAGACAATGGATGTTGATATCTTGGAAGTCGATGCAGACTCTGATATGTCAGTTCTTCATCCTGACTGGCACAATGTTGGCCAGCCACATGGGGGTATTGGACCTCCTTTAGCGAAGTTTTATTTAATGATATTTTCAACATCAGCCTTGATCATGGAACCGTGAGAACGATGTATCTTTATTGGTGTTGGATGAACCTGCAATGATTTTTTGAAAGACTAAGGCAGTGGAAGACTACCTAAGGATCTAGTCCTTGAATCTTTTCGTAACTCTAGGAAAACACATCATGGTGTTGTTTAAGGAAATATGTATACTGTTGTTGCTCCCCATGGGACATGGAGGCACTAATAAATGTGGGTCTCAGATATGCCTCGCTACCACGGTTTACCTGTACCAGTTCATCGACTATAGATGAGATGACTTCTTTAATGTTAGGGGGGTCATCCTCTAAATCCTCTTATTCACTTGTGGGGGAGGGATTCCCAGTGGGTGGAGCTTCCCTTGGGTCATAAATACCTGACAGGAGGCTGGTACCAGCCTCCACAGTAGTGGAAAACTTCTCAGGAGATTCACGCGCTGCTGAGACCATAGCGATGAAGACAGTCGATCAAATCCCATATAGTCTTTGGCCTAAGGGGCCATGCTTGATAACATAAAAGAAATAGTGGTGTGTTAGCTTGAACCGGTTAATTCCAGCCCAGTGGAACAGACACGAATAACGTAATGTCGTGGCTATGGGGTAGACATCCCAATACCATACAGGGGTAGGATGCTCCAGGATCACCTGAGCCTGGTTTGTGTATGAGTACGAGGTGATTTTCCGCCATCGCATGGACCTGGAAATATGCATTCCACTCATACCAGAGACAAAAAATCATTTCCCCGTGTTGGGGGTTGTGGCCTCAAATCAATGGATTGTGAAGACGAAGTTTTCATCCAGACCTGCCCAGGGGTCACTAGTGACCAGGGCGGGCTCGACCTCACCTGCCAGAATCTGCTTATCCATACTCTTGTAATATTCACCATCTGGTTAATGGGAATCACAAGAGGTGAAAGGAGATGAATCACCTTGGATTATTCCAACATGACCATTAAGGGAGTACTAGAGGCATTGATGATACAATGAGGGGACTGTTGTGTATAGGTGGATTCATAGTCTTCCCATCAATGCATTGTACATGGTGTCATGGGATACAACCATAAACTCGGTACTGTCAACTAGGCCACCAAACTGGGTCTTCAAATAGATCTGGCCGACCAGGGTCTGTTCTGTCTTGTCATATCCCGGGATCCTTAAATCATAGGGAGTCAGGTCATCTTCGGATAACCCCAGCTTCAAAAATATCTGTGTCAGTATAAGGTTGATCCTGGATCCAGTGTCAACAAGACGACAACAAAACTACACATTGTTATATTGGCTGGTTATGTACAGTGGGAAGATGTGACCCTGTATGGGAGAGCCTTAATCTAATCCTGAGAACAAAATGATTTCCTAACATTTGGAATTCTTGACTACATCAGCGTGATAGGCATCTACAGCTGCTACCTCTGTCTCAAACTAGATGGAAGTCTCAGTGAGGGCCTAGCACATATCTGATGACAAGAGGAGGGCTTTGAGGATGGAAATCCTTGCTGGGATGCCGAATAGTTTCTTGAGGACATCGTACTTCCACGCTAGGTGTGAAATTCTGCTTACAGGGGGACGCTTTGTGATGGGAGGCATAAAATGGGCCTACCAGCTGGACCGGTGACTGACTGGTACTGGGTATATCCCCCTTTTCACTTGTCATATCCCGGAGAGTCACTTCCAGATGAATACCGGATGACAGAGATCGGTCTATAGTGGGGAGAGGCTGGCCACATTATGGCTGAAGTTGTTATGCCTGATCTAGTAGCACACACTATGGTGGAGGCGGTCCTGATGACACCAAATGAAGAGTCTGCGAGTGCTGAGCTCTACGCGGGGCCTGTTGTCTGGTCTCAGTAGCATGCACAACATAGTTGGAGGTGCCAACTAATGTGCCCTGATGCCCCATATAGTATTGACTCAGTCAACGTTGACATTGGATGGGGACATTGGGGAGGTTCGCCTGGCACTCCACCTCGCTGGGAGTCATATAAAGGATTACCAACTCAATGGTGTTAACAAAAGCATCCCCTTTTCTTTCACATTACGTGTCATCCACAACTGGGCTTATTCGTGGATGGATCCCCATCTTCGGGTGCATGAAGTCGCCGAGAGTGTGGGATGATGACGATATTGCCATGGCACGTTTCTTCTTCTTGCCCCGCCAATGCTTTCTCTTCTAGGAAGAAGCCGACTGAGATGGTGATGCAGAAGTGATGGACATATATTTTAAAGGTTTATTATGATTCCAGCGTGCCCCAATGAAACCATGGGTTTGAGAAATCATTATACAAGCCATCCTGTCGTCGTACTTAGGAGATACGTGGCTGGAAGCCTACCGCCACTCGCCTTCACTGTCGTTATTGCTGTCTGACATTACAAATACACCAGCCACTTGTGCCAAGGATGGGCCCAACATGAATATGTTTTTATTGATATGGTCATGCATCATGTCTTTAAATACATATCAATTCTTGAGGGTGTGCCCCATAATCTGATGATTGGGCCAGTAGTTGGTGCGATCAGTGAGATTCACCTCTTCTGTCCTTCTACACTCAGGAAAATGTACAATCCTCTGATCTAAGGCACTACAGATGTAATCGAGGACATGATTCTCGCTAAACGAGTAAGTTCAGTGTCTTATTTCTGGATAGAGATCCCTTGGAGCGTGTCCCTGAGGAGGAGTCTAAGGGGCCAGTCGAGGAGGTGGATCTTGATTGTCCCGCCTAGGTGGTGTAAGTGCATTACACGGAGGCTCTTGCCGATTATATGGATGCTACTGAACCAGAAGTTGTACCTAAGGTGGGGGCCACTATGAGGCTGTAGGGATGGTGCAACTGACAACAATTCTTATTGCAAGGGGGCTTATATTTGGGCCACCATGGTGAGCTTAGCTCTGGAAACTCTCCTGGCTCTGATTACAAGGGGAAACAAATGTGCCTGGTTTTCCTGTTATAGAGCTTCTTCAAGGCACTAGGCCTTATATGAAATGTATTGGAAACCTCCGGGATAAATATGAGTGATCGGAGTTGGAAGTAGTTCCGTCTTGACATTTCCCACGCACATCTTCAGCAATTTCTGCTGAGTCAGTGGCATGTCAAGAGAGTATGTGAGCCCCTTCCACCAGGCAATAATTTTTTGTGACTCTCTCATCAGGCCATTGCTTTCCCTTGAAGAGGTCTGTGATACTAGTCTTCCAATTGGTAGAGCTAAACTTGTAATGGAATTGCCTGTGAAGGTCCTCCCAGCTAGTCACAGATCCAAAGGGGAGCTAACTATACAAGATGAAGGCCGACCCCTCCAATGTCTGGATAATATAACAGATCTTGGCGGCCTCCTTCTATGTTGGGGTCCCTAGAATGGGTGAAAACCTTGAGTTGAGGTGGAATAGATGTTCTGGTAGGTCCCCTATCCCATTAAAGAGGGATAAGGTGGGAATCCCAATGCCCGGAGGTGCTGGCATATCATGCACCCTTGCCGGCTATGGCTTTCCATTAAGTGGGATGGCCACCTGTCACGTTTCCAATGCCTCAAGGTGGGCTATGAGCATGACCATATGATTATCTTTGTGGGATCCCTAACCTGGTGGGAATCCCTAACCACGAGTGTGTTTCTAGGTTCTTTAACACTGTAGACAGGCTCAGCGGCTGGTGTAGCAGCTGGTGGAGCGGCATGTGGGGTAGTTGGGGGTACCCAGGCAGGATTTCATGGATTGAAGTGCCTATCAGGAGGGTTTGGTGAGATATACCATGCCCTTTTGTTGTGAACTCTAGCTTCAGTCCTTTCTGCAGGAGCGGTATGATCAGGGTGGCCTGGGGGAATCTCACGAAGGGTTAGTTGTTCATTCCCCTTCTACACCGGCCTAGGATTGTCATAGTCAGGTCGTCTCTCTATGGCGTGTTCAGCCAAAATTATGTCAACCAACCTATTCATCTTAGCATGTTGATGGAACAGTGTGGCCTTATTAGGGTCCTCCTCCATCTTCTGCACTGAAGTGGATGGGTCAGAGTGCTCCACAGTTCCAACATGATCTTTGACCTTACCAAAATTCTGGCAGAGTATCAACGCCTCTGTGGGCCATTGAGACCTATATGATTCCTCTGATAATGGGTAATCCTCCACGATGGGTCCAATAGTGGTGGTAAACCCTCTGGGGGAAGTCTTAGTCAAGAATCTATAGATCATCTTCCTTGTCCACTATGTCAGCCATGTTGATTGTGTCCCTTCTTGGGTGCATGTCCTCAATATCGCATAGCAAGTCAGGCTGCCGGTAGATAGGGCTAAAGAAGAGGGCAACATACTTCCCCCAGCCACAGATTTTTACTTGTGGGTATCCTCCCTAATAATTTTGTAGATTACATTGATACTATGAATGCATTACTACTGGAGGGCCTCACAGCAACCTTGTGACTCAGGGTGCTAGGCCACAGGATGTACGGTGAGATTGACCAGATGACACTACTAATTGATGACTTTAAAAAGCATTTGGATTATTGTATAAATGACAAGATGATGATAGAGAATGAAATGTGTCACCCAAAGGGTGTAGCATAAACACTCAACTTTCTCTGGGGTGAGATTTTCCAGTATGAGGAAATCCTACATTGCTACAAGCCATAACTTCTCGAGGATGTAGTCTACCGCAGGGATGCTCCAGAAGATCATCAACATAAATTCCGGGTTTGGCCCATGATTTCCCAACTCGCTAACTAGGGATCTTTGGGGAACTAGCAGTTGTATAGAGGTAGACCGCTAGGATGGTTGGACAGCTGGTGGTGAATATGGCGAACGGGCTGACAGGCCACCGATTCTCGGACTGTCCACTGAAGCGTACAATGACCTGGCCGCTACGTCATAGTAGGATGGGCTGACGACCAATGTTCCGGGCTCAGGGGCCAGGGATACTTGTGATAGGTTGCGATGCTGATCGCCTAAAATCGGTCCCCATAATAGCTCTCCATTATCTCTTGGGGAAGAAGAAAGTGCTTCCAGTGATGATGGTTGTGACTGCCAAACTGCAACCTGCTGGGTCACCATATTTTCATCCTCTTATATAAACCTATGGAGGGAAGTGGGAATATTTTGGACTTCAAATTCTAGGAGCACCAGTCTGATGCGCCATGTCACTGCCTCAACCCTTGACTCAGTTGAACGAGTGGAGCATTCCTGAGCTGAGTCGTACTCTACTTCAGGGTATGAGAGGCGGACCAACATGATCTCCATCTAGACCATCCCTGTATTCTTTCTTTGGTGGCAACGACCCACCTTCTTACGCCTACGTGGCTCCTCAGGATAGGGTTGATTTCTAACATAGGGTCCTCCGGCCACACTGGTGCTGGGCTGGAGTGGGTTTCCACCCGAAAATGCCACGGTGCTAGGATAAATGGGGAAAATTTCGATGGGGACATGAGGAGGACCTCCATGGACAACACTAGAGTGGGAAAACCCTTCATTGGAACCGACGGTAGCATGGGGAGGACCTCCATGTTTGGTGCTGATGGAACGTGGCTGGCCATCGCTCCTATAGTTATTAGGGAAAGGGTGACCTTCACCTACTGTGGAGAGGATGTAGTGAGTATCCCCACATTGGAGAGAGAACGGATGGACGATGTCCCCACATCGACAGTTGGGGGTAGGAGGAAAGACTCAATAACATGTTTAATGGGCATGAGAGAGGCTTTCGTACAGAACATCACTACTGTGGGGTGAACCTTTATTCGGATTGGGGGTGGCACGGGGAGGATCTCCATGCGGAGCCTCAATGTGGGGAATGCCATGCTCTATGTGGTAGTGGAACATGGAGGACTTTCGTACGGTGTGGCATCGCTGCGGGTTGATTCGCGGAGACAACTACTCATGCCTTTGACCAGGGGAGTTGACCCAACCTACCCATGGGTCGGTTGGGGCCTCAATCCTTGTTGGGAATATAAGTGCCCATGCTCAGTGTATGCAGGGAATTTATGATATGTGTCAGTGGTGGCTCGGGCCATATTATCCCTCCATATTGGCGCCCCTTAGCGGGTGTCCTCCTCAGCTCGTGCCCGATGCTGGAATCAGGTCGGATGAGCCAGTGAAGGTGGTGCAGGTGCATAGCATAACTGCTCCTCTGGAAAGATTGGGTGGAGGTGTTGATGCGGCCAGGTGGGAGCCCTTGCTGGGAACCATTGGATTGGGACTCTGACCGAGTAGGGTCAGACATCACCCACCTCATCAGCGAAAGGCAGGGAGTCATCAAGGCGTTCCAGGGACAAGCTGCCAAAACAATTGAATGTTGGGGTGTGGAGTAGTGGCTCCCTGTGCATCACTTGGGGGCAGCATTGACGGTGGGTCCTGAGTGCCTCCAGGTCCAGGCTTACTATATCTCGAGTCAGGATTATGCCCTCCTCCTCATAACGATGTACAAGGTCATTAATTACCCTTCGTTGGATAACTTCCTATCGAGAGATGGGGTGTGGGGGAATCACGGTGGTGGACATAGAAGCCATCGTGGAAGAAGTGATGTCACGCAGAGCGACTGTGCTGGTGTTTCCCTTACCCCTGCATAGGCGGGCAGGTGGTGACTGTGTTCCTATGACATCAACCTGATTCATGAGAATTAGAGAGATGAACTCGTCAGTGCTAAAAGAAAATGAATCGACGACCAATTCCCCTATACCATCTCGTCTTCCATGATCGGTAAGAGGGATCCACGCTGACAATGTCGTAGAACGTGATGTACAATGTCCTACTGCTCCAACTTCTGGTGACCTTCATGCCAGGCCCACTATTTTTTTAGTGGGACCTGACACTAAATAACTGGATATGGTGACACGTCAATCTATAGATTCCTCGAGCACTACTAATATCCATATTGAGCAAAAGAACATCACGTTGGGTTCACTATTTCTATTTTCGATTCTTCCGATGAGGTGCGCACATCCGTCACATAGAGGACACGTAGTTGTTACCCCACACTCCAACTTTCTAAAGGCGGGCGACATCCGCTCCTTATACAAGGCCGTTTTCTTCTTAATCGAAATGGGATGATGGGATGTTGGTTCTTCCTTCCATGGATTCCTCATAAGAACTTTTCACATAGTCTGAGTCTCCCTCATATATTTAAGACATTTTTCATGAAACTCTTCCCGATTCCATATAATCATGTCCACCAGTTAATTACAATGTTTCTTTCAGGACATTCCAAGGGGTCCGGTCAGGGAAGCAACCATCAGTTAGGGGATATGTCACGTGGGGTATCACTGGCGTGTCTAGACACTGGGGGATTGGTGTGTCTGTCTCCTATCCCTTATTATTGGTCTTCTCGAGGACGCGGAAGCCTCAGGCATCCCACATCGAACGTGGGGAACCAAAATCCATTGGAATGTATCTAAGGTTTCCCTCACCTTCATATTCTTATCACAGTGTATGTCGCAAGTTTAACGTCCAATGGAGACGGTCATGCTGATCAGAACATTGACAAGAGTGGATCGGATAGAGGATCACTCTAGAGGGAATGCCAACACTGGGGCCAACATGTGGGTGGCTTCTCGAATGCTACTAGTTGGAACTAAGAATGGGGTGGAATGATTCCACCGGGAAGTGGCAACTCGAGTAATAACTGGGATGGTTGATGGAATTTTTAAATGGAGTAGAGGGTAATGATATAGATACATCATGAAGGTGATGTTGGTTTTGGGCTTTATCCTTGAAAAGACTTCATACGTATCCCCTTGGTAGGGAATCATAGTCTGCGTAGTTCGGTGGGATGATGTGAAACCTGAGGAGGTGGCCCGAGAGAATGGATGCAAGGGTGTGACCCGGAGAAAGTAGAACCTCCGATTTGGGGCATGATCTTCTCAGAACACATCAGATCAAGGGAGAGATCAGTTTGAGACATGAGTGATTGGCTTGAGCCTCGTGGAGGCTTCTTATGAATCCCCATGTCATAAAACTAAATACCACATAGTTCATATGGAGAATACAGTTTAACGTCATGTGGTTGTTGGACGGAGAGTGATGGCAAGAGGGGGGGGGGGGTGAATTTCCTTTTAAAAAGAAGTTTAAAAATTTAAAAACAAAGTTAAAAGTGCAGCGGAAATAAAAGAGGCAAGACACAAAACTTGATAACGGAGTTCGGCTTAAACCAAAGCCTACGTCTCCGCTCCCAACTCAACCATTGAGAGATTTACTACCGCTTTCTTTTTAATGGTTTTAGCAAGAAACCCACTAGACTTTAAGGTAGTCTAGAACCTATTACATCTTTCTTTTAATGGTTGAGCAAGAACCCACTAGCCTTCTTACAGGTGAAGGCTAGCTCACCTATGACTCAAGCCTTTTAAAGGGAAGGCTTGACTAACATCTTCACACCTTGAAGGTGGTGTGAAAACCCAAACAAAAGGAAGATAAAAGAAATGGGGGTTTGTACGCACAAACCCAAATTGATTCTCAAAATAATAAACAAGAAAAACAGTAAAAGGAGAAGCCTTTGGCGCCAATGGATTGATTGGAGTTGATGAAGAGCGCTCCCAAGCTTCTATAGTGTTGCTCCTTGGATGTGGAAATGGGTTGGAGCAATTTGAGGTTCCTTGAAGGAATCCGCCGGAGGATTTCCAAATGATGAAAAATGTGCCTGTTGGATTCCGTTGGCTTGGTTATTGTTCCATTAATGTTCTGGGGCTTCCTAGTCCTTTATTTATAGAGGGGAAACCCTCATATGGTCGTTCGGGGTCTTTGGAGCCGTTGGAAAAGTCTTTGGAGCCGTTGGGAGCAGGCTGGTCAAAGCCCAACGGCTAGTTTGACTGGCTCCACCAGCTGACCGGTGCTTGGCAACCGGTTGGCCGGTGCTTTGGAAAAAGGAGAGGCCTTCTGCCTAGGCACCACTGAGTTTGACTGGCTCCACCGGCTGACCGGTGCTTGGCCACCGGTTGGCTGGTGCTTTGGAAAAAGGAGAGGCCTTCTGCCCAGGCACCACCGGTTGGCCGGTGAGGAGGCCACCGGTTGGCCGGTGCTGAGATAGTAGGTGTCCCTTCTATCTGGGTTCCACCGGCTGTCCGGTGAGGAGGCCACAGGTTGGCCGGTGCTGAGACAGTAGGTCTCCCTTCTGTCTGGGTTCCACCGGCTGGCCGGTGGTAATCCACCGGTTGGCCGGTGGACTGAAATTAGTCCACTTTTGCTTTCAGCTTTCTTGGCCCAATTCCTTGGCAACCTGAAATCATGCCTATCATCCAAAAACACTTAAAACAAGATTAGATAAATAAGAGAGTGATTGTTATCATGAAAATTAAACCACGAGGGGTACGAGAAGTACAACAATCTCCCCCTATTTTGATGATCACAATCACCAAAACAAGCAATGTAAAAGGCTAAAATGAAAGGCATGCTTTAAAAGATAAATTGAAAAGTAAAGCAAAGCATGAGAGAAATATTTCTCCCCCAATCAACCAAGAATTTCTCCCCATTTGTGATTATCAAAATAGCACGGGGCATAAAACTTGATTGAGGGAAAGGATTGAAAAACAAGATAGAGATTTTGAACCAATTGAAATTTTTGAAATTTGAATTGAATGTTTTGATTGGAAAGTTTTGAATTTAAAGCTTTGAATTGAAAGTTTTGAAAATAAAGAATTGAATTGAAAGTTTTGAATTGAATGTTTTGAAAATAAAGATTTGAATTGAAAGTTTTGAAAATAAATCAAAAAGGCTTAAACAATCCTAACTCCCCCTAAATAAAAACAACAAATTACCGGGGAGAGGTTTTTGAAACCGAGACAAATTTTGGTCTGGAGAGACTCGCTAAAAGGGATTTTTCAATCCACACTTTTCTTGTGACGGGTCTTCTCCTAAAAAATTCAACATTAAAGAAAATGGTTTTGGGCCTTCCATACCGGGCATTTTTGCAATTGCACTCATAAATTAATTGCCCGGGTTTTTTACAATAGTTGCAAAATTTATATTGGGAGCTCCCCCTTACAAAAATAGTAGCAGCATGGGAAGAGGAAGCTTGCTTGGAATAGCCAAGCCCTTGGGTGGTTCTAGATACGCATTGGGAACCAAGGAGCTTCGAAAGGTTATGTTCACCTTCGGTGAACTTAGCTAGGGATTCCCTTAAATCCTTGATTGTTCATTCCATAGAATCAACATCGGGAAGGTTTTGGATCTTGAGGGACAAGTCTTCTTTTTCTTTGAGAATTTGTTCCTTTTGGGAAGAAATAATTTTGAATTTCTTTTTTAAAGCAATAAATTTGGAAGAATGTTCGTGAAAACCTTCCTCCAATTGATCTCTTGCATGTTGGAGATCCTCGTAAGATAAATGATTGAAAGAATTTGAAGAACTAGAGGATGAGGAGTCGGAAGAGGTTACCTCATGAAATGCCATTAGGAATTTTTTACCGTTTTCACTTGAGGAGGAGGAGGAGGAGGATGTCGAGATATCACTCCATGTGGCCTTGAATGACTTCTTCTTTTCCTTTTTCTTGGCCTTTTTCTTGTTGAGTGGACAATCGGGCTTGTAATGGCATTTCTTGCCACACCCGTAACATGTTACCTCGGGCTCGGATTTTTCATTGGGTTGAGCCTTGCGGGATTTCTTCTTCTTGTACTTCTTCATGAATTTGTGCATTTTGCGGGCAAGATTCCCCATTTCTGAATCGCCGCTTGAAGAGGAAGATGATGAGGAGGAGGAGCTTTCTTCTTTTTGAACTTTGAAGGCGATGTTCTTTGGAGTTTTGATCGGGTTTCCTTCCTTTTCAACTTGCCTCCTCATAGTGATCTCGTAGGTCACGAGGGATCCAATGAGCTCATCGACTGGCATTTTCTTGACATCTTTTGCTTCTTGGATTTCCATGACTTTCGGTGCCCATGAACATGGTAAGATCCAAAGGATCTTCTTGACCATCATCTCTGCAGACACATCTTCACCAAGGGACCTTCTCCCATTGCAAGCATCAGTAAAACGTGTAAACATTTCAGTAATATTTTCAGATGGATGCATGGTAAAAGGCTCAAAATCTTGACGGTACATATCCAATCGAGTATCCTTATCTTTGTTGGTCCCCTCATGGGTAACCTCCAAAATTTTCCAGATTTCATGAGATGAAGTGCATGTGGAAACTCGATTGAATTCATTACGATCAAGGCCGCAATGAAGAGCGTTCATGGCTTTGCCATCAAGCTCGAAATTTTTAATATCGGCTTGAGTCCATTTGGATTCATCGGGAGAAGAAAGAGAATAACCATGCATGACAATTTTATAAATTGGATAACCAATGCTTCTAAGAAAAGTGGTCATGCGGGTTTTCCAATAAGTATAGTCGGTTCCATCAAAGAATGGAGCATGACCCAAAGAATAGCCTTCGGGGGCAATAGAAGTTGAAGCCATCACAATGGATCTTGAATTTGAAACTAGTTAGGGTATTACTCAAATTTTGGCTCCGATACCAATTGTTGGGCGGAGAGTGATGGCAAGAGGGGGGGAGGTGAATTGCCTTTTTAAAAAAAGTTTAATAATTTAAAAACAAAGTTAAAAGTGCAGCGGAAATAAAAGAGGAAACACACAAAACTTGATAACGGAGTTCGGCTTAAACCAAAGCCTACGTCTTCGCTCCCAACGCAACCGTTGAGAGATTTACTACTGCTTGCTTTTTAATGGTTTTAGCAAGAAACCCACTAGAATTTAAGGTAGTCTAGAACCTATTACAGCTTTCTTTTAATGGATGAGAAAGAACCCACTAGCCTTCTTACAGGTGAAGGCTAGCTCACCTATGACTCAAGAATTTTAAAGGGAAGGCTTGAATAACCTCTTCACACCTTGAAGGTGGTGTGAAAACCCAAACAAAAGGAAGATAAAAGAAATGGGGGTTTGTAGGCACAAACCCAAATTGATGCTCAAAATAATAAAAAAGAAAAACTGTAAAAGGAGAATCCTTGGGCACCAATGGATTGATTGGAGTTGATAAAGAGCACTCACAAGCTTCTATGGTGGTGCTCCTTGGATGTGGAAATGGGATGGAGCAATTTGAGGTTCCTTGAAGGAATCCACCAAAGGTTTGCCTAATGATGAAAAATGTGCCCGTTGGCTTCCGTTGGCTTGGTTATTGATCCACTAATGTTCCGGGGCTTCCTAGTCCTTTATTTATAGAGGGGAAACCCTCATATGCCCGTTCGGGGTATTCAGAGCCGTTGGAAAAGTCTTCGGAGCCATTGGGAGCAGGCTGGTCAAAGCCCAACGACTAGTTTGACTGGCTCCACCGGCTGACCGGTGCTTGGCCACCGGTTGGCCGGTGCTTTGGAAAAAGGAGAGGCCTTCTGCCCAGGCACCACCGGTTGGCCGGTGAGGAGGCCACCGGTTGGTCGGTGCTTAGACACTAGGTGTCCCTTCTGTCTGGGTTCCACCGGCTGGCCGGTGAGGAGGCCACCGGTTGGCCGGTGCTGAGACAGTAGGTGTCCCTTCTGTCTGGGTTCCACCGGCTGGTCGGTGGTCATCCACCGGTTGGCCGGTGGACTGAAATTAGTCCACTTTTGCTTTCAGCTTTCTTGGCCCAATTCCTTGGCAACCTGAAATCATGCCTATCATCCAAAAACACTTAAAACAATATTAGATAAATAAGAGAGTGATTGTGATCATGAAAATTAAACCACGAGGGGTACGAGAGGTACAACAGTGGTAAGGGGGATAAATGATGTGAAGGGGGTCAGAATGACTGCTTAGTGGGATTGAACCTCATTGAGGCTTCCTATATACCATGCCATGACATAGATCAAAGACCACATATTTCGGAAGGAAAGGGTATTACACTATGAGGCGGCCCAAGGAGTTGGGGTCAGTGAACTAACGTGAATAGGGACCTAGGGTCCAGGTGGATGGTGGGATTGAACCTCATGGAGGCTTCTAACATACCATTACATGACATAGATCAATGTCCTCATAGTTCAGGTGAAAAGGGGATTGACACACTGACCAGAGATAGTTGATACCAATGATTGTTAGTCTTGAACCTTGTGGAGGCCTCCTACATACCATGACATGACATGGATCAAAGTCCTCATAGTTTGGAAGATGGTTGGGTATTAAACTCTAAAGCGGCCTAGGGTGTTGGTGATCCGATGTGAATATGGTCGGAAGGACCGGGTGGTGGTCTTGAACCTCGTGGAGGCTTTCTACGTACCATGACATAACATGGATCAAAGTCCATGTAGTTCAGATGGTTGGGGATTACACTCTAGGCTACCCAGGGTGTTGGTGAACCAACGTGAAGATGTTCAGAATCACGTGGTGGTGGGCCTAAACCTCATGGAGGCTTCCTACGTACTATGACTTGACATGGAAAAAAGTCCATGTAGTTCGGATGGGTGTGGGGCCTACAATCTGAGGTGGCCTATGGTGTTGGTGAACTGACGTGAAGGAGGTCAGAATGACTGGGTGGTGGACTTGAACCTCATGCAGGCTTCCTACATACCCTGCCTTGGCAAGGATCAACGGAAATGTCGTTTAGATGGGTGTGGGGCTTATACTACGAGGCCGCTGAAGATGTTGGTGAACCGACGTGAAGGAGGTTGGAAAGACTGAGTGATGTGATTGAACCTAATGGAGGTTTTATACATACCATGCCTAGACCTAGATCAATGTCCATGTAGTTTAGGATGGGTTGTGGCTTCGAGTCTCAGGCGACCCAATGTGTTGTGGAATCAACGTAATGGAGGTCAGAAAGACTGTATGGTGGGATTGAACCTTAGGGAGGCTTCCTACATATTATTCCTTGACATGGATTAGACTCCTCATAGTTCAGGATGGGTTGGGGCTAACACTCTGAGGTGGCCCAAGGTGTTGGGGCCTGAACCCCGTGGAGGATTCCTACTTACCATTCCTTGACATGGATCAAAGTCCATGTTGTTCGGGAGGGGGTTGGGGCTTACACTATGAGGTGGCCCCAATGTGTTGTTGAACCGACGTGAAAGTGGTCAAAATGACCGGTTGGTGGGTTTGAACCTCATAGAGGCTTCCTACATACCATGCCTTGGAAAGGATCAAAGTCGATGAAGTTAAGATGGGTGTGGGGCTTACACTCTATGGTGGCCAAAGGTGATTGTGAACTAACGTGAAGGAGGTCGGAATGACCCAGTGGTGGGCTTGAACCACATTGAGGCTTCCTACATACCCTACCATGGAAAGGATCTATGTCCAGGTAGTTCAGATGGGTGTGGGGCTTACAATCTCAGGCGGCCCAAGCTATTGGTGAACTGACATGAAGGAGTTCAAAACGACCGGGTGGTGAGCTTGAACCTCGTGGAGGCTTCATATGTACCATTCCTTGACATGGATCAAAGTCCCCATAGTTCGGGATGGGTTGGGGCTTACACTCTGAGGCATCCCAAGGTGTTGGGGCATGAACCTCATGGAGGCTTCCAACGTCGCATTCCTTGACATGGATCAATGACCCCATAGTTTGAGATTGGTTGGGGATTACACTATGAGGCGACACAAGGTGTTGGGGCTAGAACCTCGTGGAGGCTTCCTATGTACCATTCCATGACATGGATCAATGTTACCATAGTTTGGGAGGGTGTGGGGCTTACACTCTAAGGTTTCCCAGTGTTGGGATTGAACATCGTGGAGCTTTCCTAAGTTTCTCGCCTTACCAAGGATCAAAGACCACATAGTTCTGATGAGTGTGGGGCTTACACACTGAGGCTACCCATTGTTGGGATTGAACCTTGTGGAGGCTTCCTACGTAACATGCCATAGAAATGATCAAAGACTACATAGTTCATATGGGTGTGGGGCTTACACTCTGAGGCTACCCAGTGTTGATGAACCGACCATAGGGAGGTCAGAATGACCGGGTTTTGGGCTTGAACCTCCTGGAACCTTCTTACATACCCTTCCTTGGCAAGGATCAATGCCCACGTGTTTTATATGGGTGTGTTTCTTCACTCTGAGGCGGTCCAAGGTGTTGGTGAACTGACGTGAAGGAGGTCAGAACGACTGGGTGGTGGGCTTAACCCTCATGGAAACTTCCTAAATTACATCCCAAGATATTTATCAAAGTCCCCATAGTTCGGGATGGGTAGGGGATTTCACTCTAAGGTGGCCCAAGGTGTCGGGGCTTGAACCTCGTGGATGCTTCCTACGCACCATGGCTTGACGTTGATCAACATCCCCGTAGTTTGGGATGGGTTGGGGCATATACTCTGAGGTGGCCCAAGGTGTTGGGGATTTAACCTCGTGGAGGATTCCTACATACCATGTCATGACATTGATCAATTTCCTCGTAGTTTTTGTGGGTGTGGTGCTTACACTCTAGGATTCCCAAGGTGGTGGTGCCTGAACCTCATGGAGGATTCCTAAATTCCATTCTTTGACATGGATCAAAGTCTCAGTAGTTTAGGTGGGTGTGGGGCATACACTCTAGGCTTCCCAAGTTTGTGGGGCTTGATCCTCGTGAAGTCTTCCTTCCTACCATTCCATGACATTGATCAATGTCCTCGTACTTCGGGTGGGTGTGGGGATTATACTCTATGGCTGCCCAAGGAGGTGGTCATGGTCGATTCTTTCACTATGCTCACGTGAGTCATGATCAGTGTGAGAAACAAGAGGTAACCGAGACCTGATGATCACGTCGCGAATGGTGCGACCATGGGATGTGAAGAGGGGCTTACACGCGGAGCAACCTATAGCGGAAACATGGCCTTACGTGTGGTTAGCAGCCCAGAGGGGTCTGGAATTACTCAATGATGGAGGCCCGAGGCAGAAAAAGCATAGCGGGAGATGGGTTTGGGACTAAAGAAAGTAGCAGCCTCGTTCCCTACCATGCCCTTTGCTTCCCCTGGGACCGATGATGAAAGGAGGAGTATGGATGCTGCCTCCTAGAGGGGAAGCTAGGGGCTTACACCGAGGTGGTTTCCATTCCCCATGGACAAACTTCACTCTGATAAGGACGATATAATACCTTGTTAGGGGTTATCCAATTCCCATGGAGACAAGTGGGCATTGAAATTAAAAGGTGGGGGACTCTACGTGCCAGGAACGGGGCTAGGATCTAGTTTAACATCATGTGCTAAGGATGATGGTGCTCGATAGCATAACATCCTATAACTCGGATGAGGTGGGTTTACTCCACACCCCTAGGACATACATAACCAGTACCATCTTATCCTTGTAGAGGGAAGGCAGTAGTAATGTCATGGTGAAGGGTTGTCATGGAGAGAACCATCGAAGGCTCCACGTTAGCGTGGCTATAGGAAGAAGAAATAGCAATTAGCATTCCTATGTGAAAATGAATGTGGAAAAGAAACCCGATAGTCAGTATCATCCAGGGGACTTTGAAGTCAAATCTTGCAAACCTGGGGCGTCGCACAGGAAAAGGAATTTCCAAGTAGAGGAGTCCATAGGAAAGGGCTATGTGAAGCTCTGTTGCTCCGCGTGGCACAGGGCACTCGTGAAGGGGTGTGCTTTGAAATGTGGGGTTCCTAAGACTAAGCCTTAGGATGAGGCACATATCAGATGTGCTTTGCGAAGTGGAAAGGCATTCGCGGAGCACTGTCTCATGGAGCAAAGGTGCCTCGTGAAGAAATGTGTTGTGAATGAATTTTCTTTGCGAAGTACAGTGAGACTACTTTTTCAAGTGGATCATGTGTACATGAAGGGTGTTTCAAGAAGCATAAACACTCTATGACGACCTGAGTCCCCTTGGGGATCCCATTCTTTTGCGAAGGCCCCTCAGATTCCCGAATGGCATCCCTCTCAAAAGAGGGGATTATAATGAGACAATGTGGAGGCACATCGTAGAGTAGAAGTACCTCGCACAACTCATGGTTTGCAGAGTATAAGGATGCTTCACGTTTCAGGAGTTGTGATGTCGAAGGGTCGGATTGTCTATCCTTTAGGCTCAGGGGTATCCTAGTATTTATAGTAAAGAGGCACCACAGAGTAGTTCTAACATGGTGCAAATAAGGACATAGTTGCTTTGTGGCGGGCTGGCGAATGTCAAATGCATTCGTAGAGCATCATGCATCCTTGCTTTGGGACAGGCTCGCAAACGTCAAATGGGTTCATGGACCATCCCAATTCCTTGCTTCGTGGCAGGCTCATGAACATCAAATAATTTTGCCGAGCGTCCCTCCTCCGTGCTTCACGGTGGGCTCGCGAACGTCCAATGTGTTCGCTGATTGTCCAACCTTCGTGCTTCGCAGCGGCCATAGTGCTAATGGGGGCTCTGTGGAATAGCTTTTCGATGCAGTCCCAATGCTTCTTTTCTTGGCTTCTTATCCACCCAGAATTTTGGCACCAATAAGAACAAAGGGTTTCAGTTAGTCATGAATCACTGATATAAAATAAAAAAATAGAAAAGGGAGAGCCACCATTCCAAGGGTCTGATAGTGACTCACTAGAGTCACTATTGCATTTGTCTAATAGTGTATTAATATTAAACTGAAAACTAAAATAAAACAAATAATTTAAAAATATTAATTAAAAAATCTAATAATTAAATACTTTAATTTTAATATATAAATTAATTAACTTAGAAATATTGAAACATGAATTAAAAAAGAAGTAGTTATATAATTTACTAATTAAATAATTCAAAATAACAATTTATACGAAATCATTAATTAAATTTAAATTAAAAACAATCATAAATTGACAAGATGAAAAATAAACTAAATTGATACTATATTTTTAAATTTATTTAAAACATTAAATTAAAAAAATTTAATGAAACAAATGAAATGATATTAATTTCATAAATTTGTGAAATAATTAAATTAATATTAATACTAATTAAATAAAAAGTTATATTAATGTCTAGGTTAATGAAATGTTATATAAATTTATTATTATATAAATTATAAATAAAAAAATTCATAAAATTTATAAAAAATTAAAATTAATAACTAGAATAGTAAATAGAGAATAAATGAACATGAAAAACAAGAAAGGATAAACAAATTATTTTCAACGAAAAAAATACAAAATTATTTATGAAAAATGATTACATAAGGAAATAAAAAATATATTATAAAAAAGTGTAAATAATTAGAAAAAACACCAAAATTATTTACATAAAATATTGAAATTCAACTAAAAGTTGTAGATAAATTATGCATTTTATGGCCACATCAGTGGTACTATTGTAAAATTTGTACTAAAATATATTCTTTAAAATCATGTGTGTGCCTTTATATTTATTTATCATGTCTTTACAGATGTACGTCATGGATTATATTAACATTTTTATTAGTGGTACTCTATTAAATGTTATTCTGATAACTTTCGCAATAACATTGTAGTTTATGAAGATCATAAATATAAATATTAGAGGATAGGTTGTATATGGGGTCTGATTAGAGTAGTTGGACATTTGATAGGATATAGGATAAGAAAGGTAATAATTTGTTTTAGTTGTATCTCATCATGTATTTTTTCTTTTAGTCATTCTATACTAATCAGTCTCGTGGGTGAACCATTTATGTGAATATCCATATTCCATATTGTTACATTTTGATAAAAAGTGTTCTTTTTATTTGATATTAATTGTTAGATTATATCCGTGATTCATTTTTGTTAAACTGATTTTGTATTCAATTTCATTAATTACAATTCAATAGTTATAATGATACTGTGTGTGCTGTATAATTTTTAGTTATATCCTTTATCTACTAGTTTTTAGCCATTAGCGAATGGTGATGTGTTCTATAGGTCAAATTGAACCCTTGACCCAACAACATTATGAGTTTTGTTTGGATGGGGTGTTATATTATTCATCATGACCATAAAATGAATAGTAAAAAAATAAAAAATTGGTGTTCACTGGAGGAAATATAATTTTGGAAATAACTATGTTAAACACCACCAATTAAAACTATTATATCGATACCAAGACATCTAATAAATCATAAGACAAGAAGGATTATTATAGGTGGTGAATCGATCAGTCGCCATAGATAATTTTTAAAAAAAATAAACAATATGGACTATTAAAAAAATATAAAACTCAATGATTATTACAAAACACATCTTCCTAATAATAATAATATGTTGAATAATTCCGAATATTATAAAAGTCATTTGAAATATCCATGAAACGATGAAATGATTGAAAAATGATTCCATATGTACATGATGAAATGTCTAGGTATTAAAATTCCATCAATGATGAGTGTGTTTGTTAGATCCCTTAATGAAATCTCTAATCCTAGTGTCCTTATAGAATTTATTGGACAAATTTAAAATAAATATGGGTTTATATTTATATATTTATTTTTAATATATATGTTAGGTTATATAGTATAAATTTTAATAACCCCATACATGCTGGACTTGACTCCCATAACCAAGACAACAATTACACCTCCAATATGAAAATTCCAAGTCTCATGAATAAACATGGTTGAATTAGTAGTTATTTAATTTTATTAAAAGTGGATCTATGTAAATACTATAAGGAAAATAGATATTTATAATAAGGATTAGAAATTGACTGTAAGACACATGACCATGCCCTACTCACTAGATCCCCTGACACATGCTCAACTTCCAGCACCCACATTGAGAAATATGTCATTGTCACATCTAAATTAGAAACTTTTTACACTTCAGTATTTAATAAAATTTGATATTCTCATCATTCATGCATCATATATTAGATCCTCCCCACACATCATCCCAATACATATTCACCATGCATGATCCTTGAAAGAAATTGGATTATAAAGAAATTACATACGATTATCAAGGGGAGAAGATCACATTTCCAATATCAATATCACTTTAATACCAATTACAATACAATGTATATGAACACAAATATTGCAATAAACTGGGAATAAGAGATGACTTTTTTTCATGTATAGGGCTTCAAAACATACACTGTGTAGATGTTCATAAAAACGTATGGAAAATGAATGGAATAAAAGGTAATTTTTTCAATAGATGTTTCAAATCATCTATGATATCTGCAATAATTGTTCATCACTAAAAATACAGTGATGTAAATTTCCTATGGGAGAATATTTATAAAATAGGACATGACCCTTTGAGGGCCCCTTATTTTAATTAGCGGGTCCTGGCCTAATTCTTAAGGAATATACTTTTGAAACCATTCACCAATGTATACTATTTTGGAATAATTTAATACATTGATGTCCCAAAACCATGCATCATATGTCATCAAAATGACATCCATGAATAGTTTATCAAACATGGAACCCATACATATAAATCACCTAATCAGACACCCATTCACTAAGTTAGATTATGTGATTATATAATCAAATATGTACCATATAATGGTTCAATCCTAGATTTTAATGATATTATATTGTGAGATATAAGTTTTATTATATAATAATTATTCAACCACTGAGTCCAAAAAATGGCCTCTAAAATCACATGATTGTGTTACATAGATCATTTTTATATCTCATGACCATGTATTCTTTTTATAATGTGAACTGGACCTCCTTAAAGAAATCCCCCTCAGTTTTCAACCATAATTGATTATATCATAATGATACATTCATTCATGTATTTTCATTATAAAAAGGAATCATTTTTATGATATTTTAAATCCATTAATGAAAAAACATATCATATCATTCAATATGGTGGTTCTGAATTGAATCAATATTCCCAGACACTGAGTTCATTTTTAAATCCTCCTATACTTTCTAATTAATTTGAATTGAATATAAATCAATATAAAATATGGATTATTCACAAAACAATAATTACTTGAGTCATATTCAATGATTACTTCTTATATCCAATAGTGATAAGTCTGTTTCCCCATGTGTTATATTTCAGATGACTATAATTTTTGTGTAATTTTTTCTTCTCATATTACCTGAATTTAAATGATGACATTTTCAATGTTATGGTGATCATAAAATTCACATCATTATTCATGTTTATTTGAATTTAAATGGTACATAATTATTCCTAGTTTTATGATCATAAAATCTACATATTTGGTTCTTGAGGATTGATACAAATATAGATAATCTCCTTAACACATGCATGCACATGTAGTTTCTGGAAACCCATACCATAAAATGAACATTATTGGCCATGGATGCATAAGAATAAGTTTAACTACAATGTACCTATAATTTGATAAATTTATATTCCTCAAAACTTATTTCCCCATCGAATGGATATAAATTATATAATTCCCAATGATATAGATTTAAACATGACAATGATGAACCAAAGTGGGAGGATATGGAACCTATTATAATAATAAAAGGAGAACAGCCAATATACAAAAAAGTTCCACTAAATGGATGTTGTTTATTAATTAAGTTCATTATAAGGTTGAATATTACTCTAATTGGGAAGGATTACATAAATTTTCCATAAATATATAATAGTGCAATGCAATGTGAAATAATATCGTTCAAGGGATGATCTAATCTCTCGTAATCTAAACATACATTCATAGTTCAATAAATCATGGAATTATCCAAATAAAAACCCACCATTAGAATGTGGCTATTAAAAAATTAGTCATAGGTAAGAATTAATGGGGGATAATTTTTTCACCCAATATAAAATAATTTACCCATTATAGAGTTCATTTAATAGTGCATAGTTACTTGTGATGTTTCACTATTCATTTGTTGTAAATGGTATATCTATTTTGACCGTTGATTTAAAATCCTTAATTTCCTTAGTATATAAATATGATTCAAATAAAAAATTATTGATCACTGATATTGGTTTTAAATATTCAACCATTGGTTCCATTCACTATGAAAATATTGCAGCAAAGTCAACTTTTTTATCCATAATTACTGTTACAGACCCATACCTCAAATAAGTTGTTCCATCTACTCAATGTGTTAAAAATAGTGGGGATAATTTCATTAAAATTTAGTAAAACCTCAATCATTCTATCTCGGCCATGTAGGAAACTCATGAAAGTATTCAAACGATGATGCCATATGATTCATTTGATCAATAATTGGACAATATTATACAAGAGTGCCCATATTTAAATAAGAAACAACTTTGGATTTCTATCAACAATGAAAAGACACACCCATGTACCAAGTAATATATATACAATGAAATTAATTTTTAATTTATACCTATAGCTTGTAAATACCCACTATCTCTCAAAATTTTGGGATTTAGAAATTTCCACTCAACCAATCCATATTACGAGGTCATAGATGAATCTATTATTGTTCCTTCTACTCTTTCTATCCATACCAGTGAACTAAATATGTGAAACTATTAAGGTTCATCCACAATTTTATTCCATGATAATGACCATACATTAATGGATTCTAACATCTCTATCACCCACTATCATATATTAATGGTGACTTGAGTATCACTCAACATCACTTTCACCATGTGACCCAAAATCATTCCCTGATGGGCACCAGTGTATAGATCAAAAAGGCCTTAACCCATGAGACAATAAAATAAATTATATATAGATCCACCTCATAGTGATAAAAATTTCAATATGTATGGATTTACTACCTAGGGTACCTTTTATAATGTTCATCCACATGACATTATAAATTTCAATCAAGAGGCTGCTCCGCATGGAGGGAATCAAAAAGTCACTAACCACTAAGTCCCTCCAAAATAATTTACATGAGTAAGTAACTCTATATGGCCTCAATAGATTCCTAATTATATGTTTCATCCTCACATCTATAATTATTTATGTTTTAGATTCCCTCCACATGGAAAAACGCCATCTACAAATCTTATCAGACATCTGTGTGATGTTTGTTGTAGAGGTCCTCTTATAGTGTATGATATAACAACCATGGATGTATTTCTTCTCACAAATGTTTTATATTTCATAAAATTAACACAATGATGAATATGTAGAGAGTTACCCCCATATTCAATAAAAAACAATCAATAAAAACATTGTTCCTACTAAATGTGTTTATGTGGGAAAATTTAAATTTACATCATCCACATATTAGCTAAAATACAATATCCATATCTGCTAAACATGGTGATTATTTAAATAGATATAGATGTCCTCCACAGATTATATATTAATGTTCAACTCTCTATGACATGATATATGAACAATATAGAGGTAACCCTAACTTTGAAATATGACTTGTCAACAACTATTGTGGTCCTCCTCATATTGATCAAATAAAATGACAAAATTTAGCTCCTCCATATGATATGGAAATAGAAATAATTAAATATGGGGACACCTTACCCTCGATGTGAATTAAATCCCCTCTAATAAATTTTATATTTATAGTATTTTCATCCATAAGTTATAATGAATCCCATGATATCCCCATATAAATAGGCATTGAAAAAAATATCCCTCCCCATGAACACATATTTTTCAACAGTGTTCTATCAAAAACAATAAAAAATAAAATCCAATTTTTATCATCAATTCCATCATAATATTAGAAAATCATTAATCATAATGGGGATATTCATAATGATCCAATATCTCTTAATGATGTGTTACTAAAAGGTACATTTTTTTAGTACATTTTAAAGAACCGCTCACCCAAGATATCAATAATTTCTTTAACAGATAGAAGGAACTGACTAAATATTTCATATCATCCATGTTATTTCCCAAACATCATATAATCATATTTATATGTATAAATCAAAAAAATTCTAATATATATAATACACACTACTACATTAAATTAATCAATGTACTCTATGAGGGTTACTTTGATCACATCAAGTTGTTGTAAGAGTAATGCTTCCATGATGATCTAATTTCTCTTTCAGTGGATCCAAATCCAAAAAATAAAGAAAAAATATAATTTTATTCACTTTCCTTTTATCTAAGTGATGGTTGAAACATGAATAAATGATTTTTAATTTTGTTTAATCATACACTTTAGAATTTGTAATGAATAAATGTCACTACAATTCACTCCACATCAAATCCATTGAAGTTATTCACGAAAGACGTATTACAATATGATAACCTCAGGTCAAGTTTTAGTTCTTGGGAATATATGTCAAATTATTACTCCAAATAAATACCACCACCACTAAATATCAGAATATGTGAACATTATGGGAATGGGATATTCAAAATACATTTCATTAATCATCCTAAAAGGTAAATAAGAAATCCATTTTTAGAAATATTATTCATTGATTTTTTAACAACCTCTAAATGGTGGTACCTCTCATCCTGAATAGCTATAACAAATAAATCTCTTAACTCATCCATGCATGTGATCTCAATATTTAGGTATAAATTTAGTGAATTCTTAGACATTATCATAAGGGATACCATAATCTATTATGTTATGGTATTGTTTCACTACATAAACTCCTATAAAATCATCAAACATAGAATGAGGTGTGGTCAAAACTATAGATAAATTTGATCTACCCCACCACTTTAGGATGATATAATTTATTCCATCACCTCCTTCTTTTAAATTAATCATTTCTAGAATATTAGATGATCTAGAAGAAATATTTTTATGGGTTTTTATACAAATGGTTTTTTGTTGATCCCCAATATTAAAATTATGTTTAATAAAAATATTGGGATATTATCTCAAGATAAAAATATACAAATGATTTAATCCTAACTAAAAATATAAGATACCTTGGAGGTAATTAAAACCATAACTGGGTTTCATTCCCAAGAAATCACCCATTCATGCATTCTTAATGGAGTATTACAATCTACAACTCAATGGAATTTTAGAAACATATGAGGATCCATACTATACTAATAAGAATGAGGGTCTTATTTATAATTTTCAATACATGTTAGTAAATGATATCTATTGATATCATGTATATTATATGGGTCTTGATAACAACACCAAAGAAAAATACCAATAGGATTTAAATTGAAATGGGATTCATAAAAAGGAATAATAAGAGTGTGTGTTCCCTCACTATTTATGAATATATCAATACTTGAGAGGGTTTTGAAACATATAGTTAATCAATAATCAATAGAGTTTGGTGAAAGAAGTATGAAATGATTTATATACAACTATTTTGCAACCACAACATGAGGAATATTACAATTTTTTCAGAAGGATGATACCTATGATAATGAATTAGATCGTGAAAATCTTAGGTGACTTAATTTATAATTTCTAAAAGATAATATATAAATAGTGTTATTCCATAAGGATAAATATTCCATTATTACTTCATATAAAAAATAAACAATAAATGGTGATTAGATGACCATAAATGGTAGAGTTGAGGCAGCTAGAACATGTGTGATCAATGAATGAATTTAAGTTGATCCTCATATCATGGGATTATTAATAGTGTCATCTTATAGACACAAATAATAATAAAAAATTAGTGAAACAATTAATCATTATGATAATTATTATTTATAGATGTATGTAGTCTTTCTATATTATTATCTTCCAATTATTCCCACTTAAACATTGAATCGATAAGTGATAACATAAAATATCTTGAGCCTATTTAATTTATTATTGTTCAAATAGAAGGATTTATTGAAAGTTAAACACTTGTATTAAAAAAATGATTCTATATACTTTTGTGGTTGATCTATTTCATCCACTAATTATCTTCCTAAATCCAAACATATCGAAAATTAAAGTTATAAGATATATGGAATAATATCTTATATATCTTTTTTTAGAATTAGGTCATATGTTTGATATTATTGTGTAAACATAACCAGTGAAGATAGGTGATTCATCCAATATCTAGAAGTACCCATGTATATGTGGTATTTTAATTTTAAATCAGCCCCATTAAGGGGTTGGAAAGGTATCGATGATTGTATTTTTGTTGGTTATACACACCATTGATATGGTGGAACTTTATTGAATGCATAAAAATTATGGTACTAAAAAAGGAGTGGGCTTCAAACATCATAACCATTTCTAATTTTTTATCATATTATATAAACACGATTCACTAAAAATAGTTGTTATGGGAGATTATTTTAGAGAATATATATGATGAGAAACAAACATTTCTCATCCCATTAATGTATCTTGGTATTTGTAATATGTTTTTAATAATTTTCTAATCATTAGAATATTTATTTTTCATGGTCCAAATATATGACATAGATGAATCCCTCATGACATATAATGTAATATTAAATGATAGGAATTATGACTTCTAATCTGAAACAATTATCGATTCTAGCGTTGGCTGAAATTACTTCCCATTACAATGTTGTACATCCAAACATAAAGAAACATTACTATAACATCATAATGATAATAGGAATATATATAACTTATTAAATTTCAGATATAATATGAAATAATGATAATATTTTTTGAAATATTAGTTCATCTATTTTTTCCACCTTTTAGAAGAATCTAGTTTATTTTCCCAATGTTAAAATATTGAATGATATTTGTCCAAATTATGAATCTTATTATTCTACTAATTTTCAATTTAATAATAAAATGATCCATGAAAAAAATATATTTAAGTAAATAATTTATAAAATTATATAAAATAGGATTGTATTTTATGGCCATTTCCATTCTATATTGACTTATTTGTGTTATACCCTCCTTGAGAAAGATGGACAGTTGATGGAAGACATGTAAAATATTTCATAGAATTTTGGGGATGTTATTACTAGAAAATTGATTGAATGTTAACATTATTTCATTTATTATTGAGTGACCAACCTATAAAATCCAAAACTCCCTCTACAAAGGATGAGGTGTTAAAGTTGTCACCATAATATTTAAAATTGAATTCAAATGACATCGATATAAATAACCTAAGAAGAAGAGTCTCCATGGGAAACCAATATTTACCAAACCATAGTGGACATCCATCACCAATCATTAGGAAAATGGAAACCACACCCCCATAAATAATTTTACATAATATTGAAGCTATAATACAAATATATAATTATTATACAATTAACATATCTCTTATATGATAATGTAGACTCATATGAAGTAAAATTCTACAAAATTCTTCTTAGTTGAGGGTGTAGAGTCCAATAAAGGAGAGGCCATAGTGGATCCTGATGTTCAAGAACCATTCTTATATAGATTATACATTTAATCAAATCAATGAAATAGGAACCCAAATGTGACCATTAGAGTAATTATTTAGAACATGGTTATTTTAGGTCACATTTTGATTTGATCATATTCATACACAATGTAGATAGAAAATATTCATGAGACTAAACTGTTGTCTAACACCCAAAAGTCACCAATTACCATTATTTTATGAAAATTCATCCCAAATTCTGAATTCTCAGAAGAATACACATAGTAGTATTCATTTGTATCTGAAATAAATGTATGATTTTTTAGGATAACAATTCAATATTCCAAAATATAATGAAAATACCAAATTCAATTTAACTTTATAAAGAATATACGAAGGAATTTATTGAGGCCTATTTAGTCAATAAAGGTTTGTGATTAATGTTGATATATATAAGGTGAAATGTGCTTAACTGGGTTCCAATGAGTTCCATATAGTATTTTTTTACAATAAAACATACAGAGAAACATCTATTCAAGGATATATCATACCCTTAAATATTCCTAGAATGTGAAATGATATTAGTATTCATCAAGATATAATTGAAAATTGCTCTCTAATAAACCTCTTCTCCGTTGTAACCCAACATTTTGTATGTTACTTTGTGGATGGTTTATTTCCCTACTATTTAAAAGTCCATATATATAAAAACTATTTTTAATGGACACTCAAGAGAGTCATGTTAGAAGTCCAATTTTTTGATCTCATAATTGACTCAGATTTCTAGGTGGCCCACCATGATATGACCTTCCTTTCATTATTTGAAAGGATGTTACATAATATGATCAAACACATGTCCTCATTATATATTTAATAACTAAAATAATATATTGATTGTCAATTAATGATAATGTAATGTGTATAATCATATTTTTAATGTTATGAATCACAATTCATTAACATGAGATAATGTCTCGACCCCTTCCCCACTAGTTGCAACCCTCTTGGGCAGGTAATGTGAGAAGTGAGTAGTGACCCCTTAGTCCCACCACCAGTAGGCCTTGGGTTGGTTACTAGAACTAGGGGTATTATAAAACACACAAATATATGGCATAAACCACTATGATAACTCATGTAAAAGAGAGTGGAAAGACATAAACCAACCAACTACAACTCAGATTTAAATATAAAAGAAATTACAAGTAAACATAATTAATTTCATGAAATAATACTATAATTGGAATGGAAAACCATAAGTACCAAATGGAACTAAAATTAGCAGTGACCATGAAGCTCGAACAACTCATGCAACCCCAATCTAGTAATCACCATATTCTGCTCCAACCTGCTCTATTTGACATGAAAAATATTTTATATATAAATAAGCTGAGTATAACAATATATTCAGTATGATCCTCCCCAGATCCTCTCATGCCATATTAAATAATGCATAATAAATAATAGCGAACAACAAGTAAAAGATACTCATCACATAAATAGGAATACAAAGTATTTGGCCTCATCAAGGAAACTTCCACCAAGTATATAATAAAAATGTATATAATATAATAAATAATATCAAGGTTACCTCACTTCTTATTCCCAACCGGTTTTCCAATTTGACCCAACTTCGCACGTCCTAATTATCTCTCTCCAAAAAGGCTTGCTCGCAGACACCTGGGCATAGAACAAAAACACGCACCTTGTGAAACACAACCAACATGTCCATGTAACCAATGTAACTAGGCAGTTTCCTAGATCCCCCACATCTCACATAACGTGTATCGTACATCGGTTATGGAACCTCAAACCATTATAGCCTATACACTGAGTAAGGATCCTGAATCTATCACAACCTATGTATGTTATAACCATAGTAGTCCATAGGAAACTATATCCATAATATATTTCTATTAATAACCACAATCCATTACATCCATCTACACACATATATGGGGAAAACGATCCACTGTACCAACCAGAATAGGTAACTACCCGGAGAAGAGAGTAGGGTCAATGGGGTAGTCATCCATCAATCCTTCCACAAAAATGTTGTGAAAAACACCCCGGAACACAAAATCCCCTAGGTGTTAGTTTCCCTAACTGATAGGGTGGAATAGTGTATAGAAACACAAAAAGTAAAAGAATACACTATAGCTAATAACTAAACTATGGGAATATCCTAATATTATAGTCAACTGCATCTAACACCTCTCGGAATCTATGGTGCCACTTATAAGACTAGGTATCCTATAATCACATAACAATTTAAAGAGATTTATTACATTACATAATTCTCTTTTTATCAGTTGAAATTTACGTTAATTAATTATTTAAAAATTAATTTACCATTTAAAATTATACATTATTTTTCATTAGCATGAATACAAAAGTCCACTATTACATTAAATTGCTACTTCAGTGTTGTGTCCCTGCAAGCTCCAACCCCTTGGGTTAACATCATTTATTCAATCATTTATTAACAATATTATTACATTCCCATATTCCTAAGATTTCGATGAAATCATTCTATTATAGTAAACAAAATGGGGTCCAACTTGGTGGAAAATTGAGCTACGTGGAAAGTATTTTCCACCTATAGTAAGAGTGTTGATGCATCCTCCCTTGAGAAGCTATACATGGAAAGCCAATGACATACCCCATGCATCATTCCCCTTTTGGAAGGAGGGTAAGAGAGACCAGCTACCATGAAATGCAGGGAACATAATGAAGATAAAAAACCAACATGAGTAAGAAAGAATCCAAACATTCACATAAAACCCATTTCATTATCCCTAGTATCCTCCCGAACACCATCATTCATAAACTGATGCACCTCACCACTCCAGGCATCAACTACTGCCACAAACAATTGGCCTCCCTACCCCCATAGATCACAATAGGCATCTAGGTTCACATCACAACACCAGCAGCAGAAAAAAATCATATAAATTGGTCTCTTGGCCCATAAACAATGCATCTGACCATCAATCATATAAACATCTCAAGGCTCCAAAGCATAAGGCACTTGGCCTTTCAATCAAGAAGGTAACTCAAAACCATTCTTGGAATTATTTTTTATCAAACAACTAGTTTTTTAGTCCTTCTTGAATTATCCAATTCATTTATAGTATGTTATTACTATAGGAAACCTAAACAGAAATATATTGTAGGTATCACAAATTTATTAAACATAATCTCTGCATCAATTTGATTAACATTAAATTATACCAACAACAAAAACAATATTCATTTACATGCCTCTTTGTCTTTTAAATTTAATTTACAATTAATACTAATTTATGTTCATTACCAATTTCCATCATGAATAGAATGCTAAAAAAAGAAACAACAGATTTCAAACTATCTAGAAAAAACATATGTAATAACATATGATTGATAACTATTTATTTATCTTGTTAAAATATTTATTATAAAAATTAAAATGTGAACTAGTGGGATATAAAATTATAACACTATAGTTTCATGAAAAATAAAACTAAATCCACAATTCACCTACCTTAACATGTTTTTGATTCTCATTGATCATGCTAACAAAATAGATCACGATCACCTCTTTTGGAGGACTACACCCACAAGAGGATGCAGAGACAGCAACACACATGCCAATATCCAAGAAATGTCCATTTGGAAAATGAATATAGCATGCCATTACATGGAAAAGACAAAAATAAGAAGACGAATCCAAAAGACCAATGAATAATCAGAAATTATATCGTAGATTGATCGATGCTACTAGGTTTCACCAAAACAGGAGGATACGCATGCAGCATGAAAAACATCACGGGGAGCCAATTAAAGGAGTAATGTTTGATCGCATGACTCCTATGGTATGTACGGAAAGGATCATTCATCTTGTACTAGTAAACTATAATGATGAAAATGGGGGGAGATATCTCATCACTTCAGAAGGTTAAACAAAAAAAATTATGATACGATAGATTTTCTATTAAAAGAGGATGACATTAAACCATGAGGTT
Organism: Viscum album; assembly: GCA_963277665.1. NCBI lineage: Eukaryota > Viridiplantae > Streptophyta > Magnoliopsida > Santalales > Viscaceae > Viscum > Viscum album. The sequence continues at coordinate 1,400,632,260 of OY728164.1, read as the reverse complement.
TTACTATGTAAAGGCTTCCTAACCCATTAGAAAATTAATATAGGAGTTAAAGGGAATTGATTCATCCTTAAATTAATTATAGCAAGGATTTAAATGCGTTTTTGTCATAGATAATGTTAAATAGGAAAATCTGGAAAATCTGGAAATTTGGAAAAGGAAATATGAAACAGTATCAGTGAGACAGAAACTGTGACACCATTTCAGTGACACTATTTCTGTGACACCATTTTTGTGAAACCATTTCTGTTACACAGTTTCTCTGACACTGTCTCTGTGACACCATTTTTTTGACACCATTTCTGTTGCACCTTCTCTGTGACACCATTTATGTGACACCATTTCTAGGACACGGTTTCCATGACACTATTATGGTGACACCGTTTCTATGACACCCATTCGGGCACACTATTATTGTGACACTATTTCTATGACATTGTTTCTGTTATAGTTTTTATGTGACAATATTTTTATGACACTGTTTCGGTTACAACATTTGGGATACACCATTTCTGTGACACAGTTTCATTCAATTATTTTGAATTTTGGAAAAGGAAGAGTAAAACCATTTAATGATATTGTCAGGAATTTACGAAAATGAACAGTGACACAGTTTAATGAAACTATTTGGAATTTTGGAAAAGGAATAGTTTAAAATATTCATGAAATATTTTGGATCTTTTGAAAAGGAAAAGTGACACCGTTTCATGAAATAGTTTGGAATTTTAGAAAAGGAAAAGTGACAGAACTTCAATAAACTCATTATAATTTTGGCTAAGTGTTGGGGATAAGTCACCTTGTCCTCCCAGAACACATAAAATAGTGAATTTTAGCAACGGAAAGTACTACAGTTGTCTGTTCCATTACATCAGATACCTCTAAAGACATTATCATCATCGATAATTCAAAACCAACCTAAAATGAAACAAAGATGGTGTCCAAACAACTACCCATCGAGATAAATCTCAGAAGAGATAAATCCACAGAAGCCATGAGTGATATTAATCTTATAAACAGTAATGTTATATAACCCAAACGTGAGCATTTTTACTTGAAAGGAGTTAAACATCAATCGACTGGGGATAATGAGAAGGTATTTGGTACTCACATTCCTAGGTACTATTCGTGAAACTACTGTGTTACCACAAGATATGAACTGAGGGGATAGAACTCCCACACAACACTATATCATTGTAATGTTGTATTTCCATAGGTCTCTCCTCGAAGGCCACATCTTCATCAACATCGATCCCTCCCCAATCAATGGAGTGAGAGTCATCATGAAGATAATGATGGAACTATGAGACATTAAAAAAATCATGTATCCAGATCATCTATGGGTAAAGCTCCAAACAATACATAACGACTCTAAAACGAGACAACACATCGAATGGCCCAATGAATTGGGGAGAAATCTTACTCCAATGACCAATCCTTTGCTACCCATGATAGGGAATCACCTTCAGAAACACATGATCCCCAACATCAAACTCCAAAGTTCTCCTCCTTTGATAGACATATGATTTCTAACAATCCAATGATTTCTTCATCCTCTCACAAATCCCTCGAACCATCTCCAATGTATTCTTCACTAGTTCCAGTATGAGAATTGCTAACTCTCTAACCCGAGTCCAATATATTTGAGAACAGAATGTTCAGTCATACAAGACTTAAAACTAAACTATAACAATGGTGTAGTGAACACTATTATTGTATGAAAACTACACTAAGGGTATGTGCCTCAGTCATGAACCCTCTAAATCTGGGTCAGAAGGGTGAAACATGTCTTCAGGTGTATGGATATTCCACTATGTTTGACCATCCATCTACAAAAGAAAACCAGGGATAAGGCATAGCATAGAACCAAATAATTTTGGAAACCTCTCCACACACTATAAGTAGAATGAGGATCTAGATCTGAAATGACCATCCTCGGGACTTTCTGGAGTCACAATACCTCCTCCAGATACTGCCTCAACAAAACATCCACTGAGAACAATTCCATGATCTCTATGATGTTGGATGATTTCGTTAAATGATAAAATACAACCCAAATAGTATCATGGCCTCCCTGAGCTCTAGGTAAACCCATAACTACTTCCATTATGATGTCCTACCTCTTCAATTGTGTAATATCTAATTTATGGATCAAACCACTGAGGACACAGTGCTTGGTCTCTACCTTTTAGAAGACCAAACATTTAGACACATGCTCTACAACTGCACGCTTCAGCCAAAGCCACCAAAACCACATCCTGAATCCTCGATACATTTTTTTCACTAAATGATGCACCGATACATTAGAATTATGGAACTCTCTAAAAACATTCTCATGTTTCATCATAGGAATTAAAATCTATCCTTGATACAACACATGGGGTTCTTCATCCTCAGACTGACCATCAAAGGTCTCTGCACAAACAACTCGGTCTCTCCAGACCTCCACCTTTAGATCCCCCAACTTGGACTCTTCCACCTGATGCACCAGAAATGAATTCATTGTCATCTAAAAAAAGAACATTTTCCCCCAACTCCCCCCATATCGAGATATAATGCTGACAGTTCTTCCATCACTCTCAAAGAATCACCATATTCACCCACTGAATCACTACATGCCTTATTACATAGCGCATCATCCACAAAATATACCTTTCTATGTTTGTATGATATTTTGATGTCATATTCTGTAAATAACTCCATCCACTAACTCTCCCAAAAGTTCATGTCACATTTGGATAAAACATACCATAGGCTCTTATGATCAGTGAAAACCCCAAAGCACTTTCTAATGAGGTAAAGTATCCACAACATCTGAGAAAACAACATTTTCTCAAATTCCATAATATGGGTGGAATATTTACATTCATGTCAATGCAACTACTGAGACCCATAAAAAACAACTGATCTCTAATACATCAGAACTCAGCCTAACCTCAAATACGATGCATCATAGAAAACATTAATCTATACTCCCTCTGCGGGAAGGTAAAGAACTAGAGAACTTTCTAACATATCCTTCAGATAATGAAATGAAATATTTCACTATTAGTCCACAATAACGCATGGTATTTTCTATTCAATGTTTTCATGGGAGTCCCAACACAAGATAAATCTGCTACAAACCACCTATAGTTGAATGGGAGACTAAAACATCTTCGCACCACTTCCATTGTCTTGGGGGCTTCAAAAGACACAAATTAATATATATTAGATTCATACACAGCTAATCCCTACTATGACACTACAAGCCCTATTAAATGGTCTTCTTGAGGAAAAAAATAAATCTTTGAAAAATTCCCATACAACTGACATTGATGAAAAACTCCCAAAATGGTGTGTATATGGTCTACATGATCCTCCTTAGATGAGGATTACACAATGTAATCGATGAAAACCACCAATAATTTATCTAGGAACATATATAACATAGCATTCAAAAATCCAATGAACAGAACATGAGAATTTGGCACACACAATGGAATTAAACTGAACTCATAATACCCATGACAACAACAGAGTGAAGTCTTCGGGATATCAACATCTTTCACACACATATGATGATGTCCTAACCAAAAGTCATTATTTGAGAACCAACTATAACCCTTAAGCCTATCAAATAAATCTTCAATCCATGTAAGAGTATTACGATTATTCACTGTCACATTATTTATGATATGATAATTTACATTCAACTATAAACTGTAGAGAGCCTTATTCACGAAAAAAACCATTGCACCCCACGGTGACACAGTCGGCCGAAAAAAACCACAGTGTAACAGACCATCATGCAGTATATGTAGCTCTCGTAACTAAAAACAGGCTTCCCTATATAGAGGCTTTGTGATAAACGATGGTCTGGGATATTGAACAACCACATACTCGATCTCTCACTGAGGTGGTAATTATACAACCTATTCGAGAAAGTCATCAGTGTACTCTTCTACAACCATGGGAACCCTAATACTGAACCTATGAAGAACATAGCATCCACTCATCCATCATGAATAATATACACGAAGCATGCCCCTGGCCCATTAGAGGGTCTCCCTCACCAAAAAACACTGTCGGATCTCCATCATCATCAATGAACAAAACATGTTTCCTAATGAAATCCATGATATACTACACGTAATACCACCAATAAATGCTAAGAATGAAATCATATGGTTGTATCCATAAACCTATTAAATGTCCCTATGTGCGGTGCTTCCACGCCACTATCTCACAATCTCTTCATACTTCAAACATGTCAGCTCAACCTCTAATTGGTGTAGTTAATGGAAATGGAATATGAATCCTCATTACATCAAGTTTGAAATCATGGATAAGGGCGTCTTATATGAAGGATCATGTATCTCTTAAAAAAAACAAGGAATAAACCCATGTATAAATCAATCAAATGGTTCCTTAAATGACGTCTGGCCTGCCTGGAACTGGCAACGCTAAGGCATGATGTTGACCACAATATCTACTACGGCCTCTCTGAGCTGGATGATGACCACCACCATGGCCACCATCTACAATATGATGTTGGGAGCCTCATAGGGATGTCTTATGCCAGCCACATCTGCTCTATGCCAATACAAAGCTCAAGCACTCTACTGCTACTACCTCAGCTGGAACTGCCTCAATAGAGGAACCTGGAGCGGATCACCGGGTATATGATGACTGTTTTGACGGGTTGGGAACTCTCACTGCTGATGACCACATCCTCCACAAGAAACAAAATTCTAGATAACTTGAAATAGGCCCGAGATCCACCTCACCCAGAGAAAAGATATTCTGAGGGACGTGACCTACACCCAGCCAAATCGAAAATCTTATGCCCTAAAAACCGGGAAACCTAGGCCACAACTATTCTTTGTGTGGAATCATGATGACTCCCTTGTCGTGACAATTTGATTTTGGACAATGTCCTCTTGATGGCCTCTTCCCTTTCCAGCACCTCATGATATGTCATCAACATTAATCGGGTGACCTAGCACAAGATCTCAAGATGTGATGTCTCCCCAAAATTCCTCGCCCTGGCCTCCTCATCTTGAAAATGGTCCGATGCATTTTGTAAAATTTTCTTGAATTGGATTCCAAACTCTCTCACAAAATATCTCCCCTGGTGAAGGGTAAGATTCTCTTGGTGACTAGATGCCTTTGTGGTTGAATAAGGAAACATGACTCTAAACATGTCTGAAAACTCCTCCCATGAGATGGCCAACTCCTCACGATCCTCGAATAAAAAGAAACAACCACTACCTTGATTCTCTACGCAGTATCGTCACAACCAAATACACCTAGTGATTCTTTTGAGAATGGATCGAACTAACATCAATCTAGACCTCCTGCAACCAGTCATCCGAGACTGCATCTAAAATAGATACCTTGTACTTTTGTAGATTCTGGTGGTGAAACTCACAGAGTGTCATCCTCTATGTGTTGTCGTCATCATCCTCAACCATACGACGTTCTACTAGCACAACCTGCTAGACATATTCTACAAGAACATGGTGAGGACGTCAAGCTAGATACATACCTACATATTAACAAACACATAAAGCTGTTAACCATAGAATATTGAAGACCCAACATTAATTCATTAATTGTTTTCTTTTATCCATTTAGGTTAGCCTATCCCAAGGTATACCAATTCATACACAGGGATACATAAGAATGATGCATGATCCATTCCTAGGTCTCTACCCAGAAACTACCATCACCTCATTTAGTAGATGCTGTAATCTTAATGGTATATGCATCAGATCAAAGGGGCCCTAAATTACTATTTCTAAGCCAGTCTTTAGTGTTCCCATCACTTGTTAAACAAAACTGAAATTGTTCCTTGAGCACCCCATGAAACATCACATGTTCCAAACACCAAACTCCACCATATTTCTCAACCATACCTCCGATAACACTCTATCACGACCCCCTCCACACATTTTGTACACCTCCTTGTCCAATAATATGATATAGGAGATAGTTAGCCTAGAGTCCCACCTCATGTAGGCCCTGGGATGGTGAATAGAACTGTGGGTATAAGAAGCTAACAAATATGAGGAATTACACTCTAAGATAACATATGCGAAGGAGAGAGATAAGGAAAACCCAATCCAACTCCACCATAGTCTTCTATATAAAAACATATTAAGTACACATATGTAATTTAATGGAAAATTTATAAAACATGATTGAAAAACTAAAATAATTATGGGAAATTGAAAATAGAAGCAACCAAAAAGCATTAACACATCTAGCATCCACAAGCTAGTAGTAACTAGGATGATCTCCACCCAGCTCCAAGTGACCTGAAAAGTTGTTTATTTATTCATAGATTGAGTAATATAGTATACTTAATAGGATTCTTCTAGATTCCTCAAGTGAAAAGGTATAGAACAAATGCCAAATATCAGTGAAAAAAAAGTGAAACAAAATAGTCATCTAAATATGAATAATAGGTTCCTCGCCTCATCATGAATAATATCGCCAAGTGTTGCATAAAAGATTAAGTAATATAATAACAAATTTCAATGGTACCCCTACTACATACCCACTTGTTCGCTACTTTTCCCCAATGTCGCACATCCAAAGAATCCCTCTTCAAAAAACTCTTTCCTACAGACACCTGGGCGTAGCACCCCAACATGAAACAAATTCAAAAAAACCACCATGTCCATGTAAGGAAAGAAACCATGTAGTTTCAGGGAGACACCAAATCACTCTTATCATGTATCATGAGTCGAGTATTGAACCTCAAGACATTATAGCGCATACACAGAGTAAGGATCCTCAAGTCATCATAACTTACACATGTTATACCTATAGTAGTCCATATGAAACTATATACAGAATATATGTGTGTGAATAACAAAAAGACATTATAGCCCACTACACACATATATGGGTAAAACTAACTGCTATTCCAACCATCACAAGAATCTACCAAGAGAAGAGAGTGGGAAAAAAGGGGGTAGTCAACAATCTATCCTAAACCTGAATGATGGGGAATACATCCCCTCAGGGCTCAGAATTTCTGGGGTGTCAGTTCTCCTAACTGATAGGGTGGATTAACATATAGAAACACAAAAATAACAGAATATAAAATGTCTCACAAAAAAATATGTGCATAACCTAGTCTTAGAATCAAAAGTAGCTAACGTCTCTTGGACTCCCAAATACCACTTTAACACTATTTATCCTTTAGGCACACAACCATTAATAGATATTTATTATATTACTTCTTTCCCTTTTAATCAGTTGTACATTACATTAACTAATTCTTTAAACATTAATTAACCATTAACAAGTCCACATTAATGTTCATTAGGATCACACCCAAAGTCCATTGGTCCATTAAATTATATCCTCAACATTGCAACCCATTAATCTCAAAAACCATTAGTTAAAATCCTTTTTTAGATCACTAATTCCCAAATTTATTACATTCTCATATTCCCATGCATTCTTGAAAAACATTCTAGGTTACTAAACACAAGTATCTCAACATGGTAGGATGTTTAACTACTCATCTAGACATTTTCACCTATAATAAGAACGTATACCCATCATCCTTTGAGAATCTAGACGTAGAAAGCATGTGACATACCCCATACATCTTCACCCATTTTGGAAGGAGGGCAAACAAGAGCAGATGACTTGATCAGTGTAGAATGTAATGAAGATAAAAAACCAACAAGATTCTGAAGGCATCAAAACATTCATATCTACCATGTTTCATCGTGTCTTTTGTCCTCCCCAACACCGATATGTATAAATTGATCCATCTCACCACTCTAGGCCTCAACTTCTACCATAACTAATGGGCCGCCCTGCCCCACATATCACAACATCCATCCCGGCAGGCTTCACAACACAGATCACTGGAAAACAAACATCACATCAATTGGGCTCTTGGACTATAATCAGGGCATCCAACCTTCAATCATAATGTGTTTTCAAGGCTCTAATGCATAAGTCACCCAGCCTTACAAGAAAAAGGGTAACTCAAAACCCTACCAAGAACAATATTTTATTAGATAGCCATCTGGTTAATCGATGTCAAATTTTCCATTTTATTAATATTAAGTTCCAAATATGGGAATCCTAAATAAAATCAATCATAGTTATAAAAAATTTATTAAACATTCTTATTTCATCAATTTGACAAAAAAAATTACAAAAAAAACAACCATATTTATTTACATGCCTGTTTATTTTTGAAAATTAATTTACAATGAATCATAGTTTAAATTCATTACCAATTTCCTTGAAGACCGAAATTCTAAACAAAGAAATAATGGATATCACACTATCTTGAAAAATATAAGGCTTTAATATACGATCAATATCAATTTTTTATCTAGTTCAAATATTTATTATGTCAATTACATTGTGATCTAGTGTGATAAATCTTAATCACTCTATAATTTCATGTAAAAGAAATGAGAATCCATGAATCTCATGCCTCAAAAGGATTTTGATGCCCTTTGAACTAAATTAAAAAACAGACCATGATTGCCTCCCCTTGGAGGATTGCATCCACCCGTCGATGCAGAGACACCACAACACTGGCCAACACCATAGAAAAATCACAAGATAATAAAAAGGTAGAATGATATAGAATTGAAATGGGGAAAAAGAGAATATGAACCCAAAAGAATGATGAAAAATCAGACCTTATGTAGAAGATTGATCAATACTACTTGGTTTCACAAAAACAGGGGTGAGCTTGTAGTAAGAAAAAATTTAAGGGTAAAAAATACAAGGTGGAATGTTTCATCGCACGACTCCTATAGGGAGTAATAAAACATTCAATTGCCCCATACCAAGAAACTATAATGAAGAAATAGGGATGAAGATATCATGTCCCTTTTGAAGATTTAATGGATGAAAAATTTAAGATATGCTGGATTTTCCATCAAAATAGATTCATATTAAACTATGTGATTTGACCATATTAAGGAATCCCAATCCTTAGGAAAATTAATATGAGAGGTATGATATTTTAATATACTTTAAACCCCATAAAACAAGGATTTTCATACCTTTGTTGTTAAAGAAAATGTCAAATCGGAGAATTTGAAAAAATCTGGAAATTTGGAAAATGAAATATGAAACATTATCTATGAGACAATAACTATGACACCATTTCTGAGACACCATTTTTATGACCCCATTTCTATTACACCATTTCTTTGACACCATTTTTGTGACAACATTTCTTTGACACAGTTTCAGTGACACTGTTTATGGGACACTATTTCTGTGACACCATTTTTTCAACACCGTTTTTGAGACATGGTTTCAATGACATTATTTCTATGGAACATTTTTTGTGACATGGTTTCTATGACACCATTTATGTGACACTGTTTCATTGAAACAATTTCTACGACACATTTTGATGAAATTGTTAGGATTATTGGATAAGTAAAAGTTACACCATTTCATAAAATTGTTTAGAAATTTGGAAAAGGAAAAATGAGAGCATTTCATGAAATAGTTTCAAATTTTGGAAATGTAAATGTGGAAAATTTTCATGAAATATTTTGGAATTTTGGAAAAGGAAAAGTGACACAGTTTCACGAAATAGTTTGGAAATATTGCAAAGGAAAAGTGACATAGTTTCATGAAATGGTTTGGAATTTTATCTTAGTGTTGGGGATAAGTCCCCTTGACCTCCTAGAACACCTCGAACACAAAATTTCTGAAAATGAATTGATAGGAGAGTTCTAGTTCTTCAAAAAAAACTATAAAACAAAGGGGATGAAATCATCAATAAATTATAAAAAAATGATTTCTACCATGAATTTTATGGTTGTTTATCCAATTAATATATGTAGAAAAATTATTGGAAACATCATATTCACTATAAAAAAATCAAGGAAACGTCTCCATATTTGGGAAGTCATTAGGATGTGTCAGACAATGAAATATTAAAAAAAATTTCTTTCCATTCTTAATATGGTAAAGTATAGGTTTTCATTGAACAATAAACAAAAACATATGAGGAGACACCCATGTAGTCCATATAAAACAATGACACACATTAAAACCAATAATTAACAATTTTAATAATGGATCTGTTCCATAAAAATAAATTTATCATCAACTAGTTTGATATATACCATTGAAGAAGTACACGGGTTCTGTTAAACTTATTATATTAATATATTGCTCATCTATACAAAATAAAATCTCAATCTACACAATTAATTTTGTTTTATATAGAAGTGATGGTACATCTATATCATCAAATGAGGTAAACATGTATTATTCACATGATGATGATATTAAATATAATGATATCTAGAACTATCAGTCATCTTTTTAAGAACAAATTATTAAAATTAATGGATTCAGAAAGGGATATTTGGATACTGATGATTTCATAGAACTGACACATATCAATGTAGTCATTACCCAGAAAGAGTAGGTAGAAAAAAATATTACCTAAAATATTCAGCATGTGTAGATCATCAGATTCATGATTTGATAATACAAGATGAGGTTGATAAGATGAATAAATATTGATTCTGTAAGACAATTTAATACATAAAATATATTTTAAAAATCATCCTAGTTAAGAAGTAATACATGAATATAATATTCTATAATATTTTCAATTATTTGAAATATCAGTATCCTATGCATGGTTCCCCTTTTCTGATCATAAATATATTTTTTTGATTTGACGACCATATTTCAATCTATATCATTCATGGATGGGGTCATTGGAAATAATTATATCTCAATTTCCATTGATAATGAGGAACATAATAACATTAAGGAACTCAAAGGAGTATACCCCTACAATGTAATTTTATTATAATTGATGAATGTTTTTTTACAAACCATTGTTCCATTAAAAAATATATATTCTTTTAGGGAGAAGATAATGTAATTATATTTCAATGTCCTAGTAGATAAATCAAATTAGTTTTATGTTCAATTTTAAAATCAGGAGGCAATTTTAATGATTTTTTACAACATACATTGATAATAAATCCAATGAAATATTCTATTGGGGTAACATTAGAGAAATTCCACATTTTTAGGCACTCTACTATATCATCGAGGTATACATCATGGAAATTAGGGTGATACATGATATGAACCATCCTTGATACCATCATGAATAGATAGGACTACAAGGAAATATAACTTAAATTTGGTTCTTCATTTAAATTAGAATAGGTATATCCATGCCCATAATGAAGCTAATAAATAATTTGGTGACGTATTAGTGGGTAGAAGACAATGAGAAAGGCTTATATGAACTCATGATGTGTATCTAATATTCTATAAATTTTAGTATCCCTATATAAGTGATACATTATATATTCTATATAGAAACAATGGATTGTTTACATAGTTTCTTCATTTCTAAATATAATGATTCAAAAAAGTATATTGATCTTTATAATCTCAATAGAATAATGTACTTGGTTGAGAATCGATATTCTATATCATGAATAATTTCCTTTTGTTGATATTTTCTATACATGAAAAATGTAATTAACAAATATATTATGAATTACACTTGGATTATTTTATAAAAAATACAATGTTCTTTGTTACCCCATGATGATGAGAATACTATAAATATTTTAATTTATCATATAGATGTTTGACATTAGATTCATATCCTAGAAGTGAATCACATGTTATGGAAATTATTTTTTTCTTATAGAATTATTTACAACAAAAGATATATAATTGGACATGAGACCCCATCAAAATATTATCATAATTGATGAGAGTTACAAAAGAAAAGGAATATATTACAATAGTTCTTTCTAATGTTCAATGTGAATAATGGAACAAAACTCAAGGATCACCCCATATAGCATATAAATTATATTTAAAAAATCAAAAAAAAAATGTACAATATTATACAGTCCTCCTCTACAAATTACACACTAATAAATATATAATTAATTATTCAATTATTACTATTTTAAAACAAAAAATATAGGAATTGGTATACTTATTAAATATCAATATAGATTACAAAATGTAATTGAGGCTTTCAAAATTATAAATAAGAATTGTTATCCCTGCATTAGTAAGGATATGATTTTATGTGAGATACTATTTTAGTTCCGACATTGTCACATTATTTTTAATCATATAATTTTTATGTTTATACATTAGTATGTGCTTAAACAACCCCTGATGATATATATAAACTATAGATGATGGCTAAAATTATCAAGCACATAGTGGAATCTCTATATTTCCTTAATTATTGGGCGTATATATGGTAGGTTAGTGATGCCCCATACTATGGAGAGAGTTCAACCGCACTAGTAGAATATATAAATAAATTAATGATTAATATAATTGAGTATATTAAAATTGAGTACCTCATAAAATACTAACCTCATAAAAACTATAAATATTTATGGGGAGAAAATTTTATCCAATATGATGATTGGAATTCCTAGAAATTTAATTACACTAATGGATGATAGGTAATACTTTGGTTGAATAAGTGATATAGACTCTCAATGTTATGAAATAAGTCCATGATTATTCTTGTGATTCCCACTAGTAAATGTTAAATATCATCAATATGATTAGAATTTAGGGGTTTTTGGAAATATATGATTCGATACTAAATGTGATTAAACAATATGTTTAATTCATGTTAAATCCATGTAAACCGCATTAACTAACACCTAGAGTTACTATACATTATGATGTAATTATATCCATTCTCTACAAGGTTTAAAGATTTCATTGTTAAATAGCCTGAAACATCACCAAAGAAGTCCATTTTTATCTTTATAGATACATAATAATTCACTATTTTGGATGAATATATACCTCTAATATATATCAGTATATGCGGTATGATCAACATCATGATTTCTAACATCATTAAAAAGTTTTTGCACCTTCTAAAATTTTTATGGACAATGGAACATTGTTAAATTTCTCCAAATTGAGGAAATTTTATCAAGATTATAATATTAATTCCAATCATTCATTCCAATATCATGTGCATACCAAATTAAAATTATAGCTCAATAACATGATTCTATAAAATCTTATCTATAATCAGGTGAAAAAGGATAATAATAATATCCTATAAAAAGAACATCTTTCTTTATGGTCTTATCAAACAGAATCTTATTCTTACACAAAAGAAACTTTCAACTGATCATTAAATTCTACATTAATAGCATTTCATAATGTGTTTTACTTCAATTAGCTATTAATTTATTTTTGAGATAAAATTATTTAATGTGAATAGTATCATTTCCAACATTAATAATTCTAGTAAAGAAATGTGAAATATATTCACACACAACATAACCTCAAAGTATCCTCAAATAATTTCATATGATCATTTAATAAGATGGGTTTCCTGTAATAATTCAACGAAATTTATCTATAATATTCATTTAGAAGTAAAATTTATCATTTAATGAATCCTCAATCATTGCTATAAATTTTTAGGGACCCTATTTTATACATATTTTATCTCCATTGGATTTTATTCCATCATCATAATTGGTAGATACAATATAATTCATTGTACTAACATATGGTTTTAAAAATAAGAACTTTTAGTAGATTCAAAATAAAGGTTATTTCCAAATGAGTGTTTACATCATAGAGTGTTCCCACATGAAATATAATTTATGGAAATTACCCTTCAGTCCATAATGCTTGAATTTAAACTACATAATATAACATCCCTTTGACATTATGTTATACTATATTTTATTAATATAAACCCATCATGACGGCTGAACTTCCAGGGTTGTTTATTTAATATTACATGATTTATCACATGACATTACACCGTACCCCCAATGGTACACCTCCTCGGTTAGAATTTATTTAAGGGAAATAATTACCTTGCAATGTAGTATCCCTAAAATATTAAAAAATTCATTCTCTTCAATAACTTGTAAAACATGCATTACTGCACATAAATGAACCGTTGAATATTTTTATTTAATTATGACCATTTTTACATAGCTATTGAATAGGATGGTATGAGTAAGATTAAATAATTATATATATATATATAATGGATTCAATCAACAAAAAATTATTTTATATAGTTTAAAAAAATGAATCAATTTTATGTAAAGTCATTTAATACTAGAAATTACATTTTGATAAAAAATGATTATTATTTGTTTGTTGGCTGTATATTAGGATTATGTTATTTTACTTTGAAAAGTTTTTGTTGATGAAATATGTATTATTTTTTATATTTTAACATCAAAAGTTTGGTTTGGTAATTTTATTTTACTTTTATAAAAATATTTATTATTAGTGAACAGTGAAAAATTTATATTTTTCATCAAAACTGTATTATCATTTAGCATATTTAAAATGTAAAATTATATTATTGAGTAGTTTTAAAATTTAATTAGCTAATTTTTGTATAAAATGATCCATTTATTCTTTTTTAAATTATTTATATAAATTAATTTAGTATGGAATTATATAATATTTTAAAAGGGAATTATTCTGAAAAACAATGGCACATTTTGTTTTTTCATATTTGATTTTAAATTAAATTATAACAATTATATGTTTCAGTTATGAAAAATTTATTTCATATTTGGAATCCAGAGTTCCAAATCTTGTAAATATAATACATTTATTTTTTAATGAAATTTAAAATTAACCATAGTAATTTTTGCTAGCATAATAAATGGAAAAACTAGAATTTTGGATTAAAATTTATACGATAAGGACTAGAAAATGAACACAAAACATTAATTAATATTATTTATATAGTTAATTGTATTAATAATCATACAATATTGTTTTATATTCCCTTTTTTTCCTTATGTATTGGATTTTTACTATATTAAATTTTATTAATATGAAAGTGAAAATTCCACAATCTTGATTTTCAAAACTATAATATTTTTTATGGTTTGATGAAAGAATAAATTTTAAATTAATAATATTTATTTATATAATCATTTTTATCCAAATTATTATATTTTTTTAATATGTTATTACATTAAATTCGTACAGAATGCCGACATGATAATTATCAATTAGTTTATAATTCAAAGAATGTATCTAAAAAATACTAAAAAAATTGTATTTTTATATAATTAATTTTGAACATGAATTATATATATAAATATTACATGATAGATATGTAATATTTTTTTACATATTTTAATTTTTCACTTTACATTATTTATTTCAATGAAATAAATAGTTCAAATATTTACATTAATGAAATTTCTAAGGAAATAGTACTGTATTAATAGATATAAAATTCATAAAAAAAATAAATTTTTTTCATTTAATTATGATATGGATTATAATATCCAACCAGATCCATTAATTATTGTTATTTATAATTATTGAATCTATAATTAATCTCATGGAGTAAAAAAACATTGTTTCCCCAATAATGATGAAATAGGTTAATGGGGGTTAAAAAAATATAAGTGACAAAATATAATCAAAACCAATCAAAACGTAACTTAATAATATTATTATAACTAATTGTCAAATTAAATTCTAATTGTATCAATTTACAGGCATTTGGACGTCAATGTTAATATATATTAATTATATATTTTATGAAATTCTAATAGTGACCCTCCCCTCTATTATAATTGGGAATATCTTCTTCTCTTTACATGGAACATTAAATCAACTTTATTTTGGACCTTATATGAACTAATACGTTATGGGAATACCTACCCACCTAGGATGGTTTTTTATAAACTTGGATTTAATGTCAATGTAAGTTAATAATGAGATATTTACAATTATTAAATCATAATATATATTTTACTCACTTAACAATACACTCATCGAGAAATCATAACGACATTTTTATGTACAAGAGGACTACAGCCTCCACATGATGATGAGAATTTTCTTCATCACCACATCACATTGATGATATATAAATATAGAATTAAATAATTAATAAAAAATTTATGATATATTTTTCATTATGTAATCATCAAATAACACATTCTTTTTTCCTATTGTTATAATCAAAAAATAAAATTTTACACATTCATATATATGGCCTTCCATATCCATGTTTTTAATGAATTTAATTTATCATGACCATATTTTATGATTGGTTTTAAATATATAATTTATTTATGAAATTGATAATTTTTTCTTTGTAATTTTTTGGAGATTATTAAATGATTTCCTCTATGACCTCAGTCATCCTACAAAAGTCATTTTGAACTTTTAAATTGAATTTCATCAAAACAGATGACATAGATATAACATATATAATAATATATGTCATTATGAAAATTGAAATAAATTTATTAATGAAAAAATTCAAAAAACTATATTTTTTATTAAATAAAATAATAGATATTATTTTATTATACATTAGTTAAAAAGAAATAAATGGAATTTGTGGACTAATGGTATGGGATTTTTCTCAATATTATTTCATTGAGATATATTTTAGTAATATTCACTTATTTTATTTTATATGGTGTATATAGTACATATTTTACATGTTATATCATGAATAATTTAAACATAATTTAATTTTACATTTTAATTTGAATACATTTATATAGTATATTATTATTAATAAACGTTACCATTTCGTAATGGGTTTCATAACTAAATTTTCTTTTATTTGGGTATAACACATCTTCAATGATGTTATAACATCATAATTATGTGGGAATTGATATATATGTATATAGATTATATATTTAAAGTTTTGTTGTGTGGATTTACATTTTTTAGACATAATATCATTATTAATTATTTATTAATTACATGATATTATCATTATACGTGATATTCATATTAAATTCCCTTATATAGGGACAAATGTTTGTGATATGCACCTATATTTTTTTATAGGTGTATATATTATCCCACTAAATTAATGAATTAGGTGTATCATTATATTAGTGTTATTAAATCTCTCATTAGTCACCATTCATTCATGGGGATTATGATTTCAATGATACCAATGATTCATGGAATTTATGTCACAATCTCATTTTATTTCAGGATTTTTTTATCAAGGTTCCTTTTGGATGAAATTATATGATCTTATATTATTGATCCAAATAAATTTTATTTACTTCAATTTTGGTATTTTCATCATAATTTCAATTTTAATTTCATTAATTATATATTGAATAAATTTCAACAATTTCAATTGTATGTGAAATAGATCTTGTATATTCCTTTTAACATATTTTTAAATGAATATTTATTTTTGACATCTACAAGATGAAATTAATTTTCCGCCTTTAGGATTATTATTTGATATTTATAATTCTTTATAATTTTGTACTTTTATTTTCTATAAAATTTGTTATCACTATATTATGTAAGGTTTTTGTTTTATTAATTTATTTACAAGGTGAAAAAAAAAATTCTCAATAATTATATTGATGATATTTTAAAGGAATTTAAATTGATAAATAAAAAAATCATAAATTTAACATTATTTAATGTGATAATTTTTTATAAAACCATTTACATTAGTTATATATATTTATTATTATTATTCAACTGATACAAACATGGAAAAAATTTCTTTTCCATGTCTTAATAATGTTATGAATGGAATTCACTATTTGAAAATATATGGTGAAAAATAATTTTACCACTATCTTACCCATATTTTTTTATTAGATTATCATAAAATTATTCATATCATATTTAATTTATACACCTCCAACACTTTATCAAGGTGTTTTATTTATTTGAAATGGGGTCAAAATGTAATGAGAATTTTCATATCTGGAAGTGAATTCACGTCAGTAAAAGAAGCATGTTTTTTATAATTTAAATGGTTCTCAGATAATTTTTTAGTGGTCTTAGTCTCACTATAGATCATGGGTAAGCTCTATTTAGATTATATGATTGGGTTTTCCCATTATAGCTCATGGGTGAGATAAATATAGCTTATAAAAAGAGTGTACCAAGATAGTTATCCATTAAAATGTTTAATGATTATTTTATCTAGATAATAATATTGGAATCAAACTATATCATTATTCCAATTTTATGGGATCTGTAAGGGTTATCCGATGATGATGTCACAAATTATCAACACATTTTTTAATGTATTTGGGTTATAAGGGTTTCATTTGATCATGGTTAACATCACATTCTTCAATATTATTGAATCATATAAAACTTTTACAATGCTAAATTACATTTATATGTATAATAATTGACGTTACAGGTATATAGTATTATGAATTATCATATTTTTTTATCATGAAAATTTATTATGTCATTATACACTTTTGGAAATCTTATAATCACTGATGTTATTCAATTTTTAATATTTATATTTACCTTTACTGAGAATTTGAGATAATATTTTTTATGATTTTTTTTAATTCATGAATATTGATGAAAGATGTCTTTTTCAAGAACGTTTTCATTTATAGATGATTTTAATGATTATTCTGAAAACCTAGTATGGAATACGAAAAGTAGAATATAGTGGATGTTGATGTTAGTCTTTAGGAACCTTTGTTTTTAAGAGTTTTTCATGATTATCTAAATGACTAAACATAAAATTTTCATCAATATGTAATTGATCCTAAATATAATTATTTTGTTTTCGGTATCATATGAAAAAAATCAGTCCCACATATTGTTACTGAAAAAATAAGGTTTCTATTTTTTTTTCACGAGATCCACGATTATGGGTTCATGGCTATCACAAGTGATTACAAAGTAGGCTCTAAATAAATTTTGATATTAGGATGATTCTTTATCTAGGTATCATAATATTTATTAATTTCATTATGGGATTATATGTATAAGGTTTATTTTATTTTCAATGTCATAGATATCTCTTATATTTTTTATAATTGTGTAAAATTAATTTTACAGGTAATATTTTAGAATGAATTTACCTTTCTTGAGGTATATATGAACCTAATGATTGACATGATGTATTTGTTTGGTGTCAAGGATTAATTGCCTTTTGGAATCATACTTGATCCTATTGTGAATTTATGGTGATTATGGTTATTATTGGATATAAAAAGAACATTCTAGAGATTATATAATTACAGTGTAATCAATTTGTTTCCAAATGAATTGTGATTGAATAATTTTATTTAGAGTGATATGATACATATTATGTTGTATGACTGAATGATAAAGTCATCATGATTTTTGGGTGAAACAATTTGTTTAGAATATGATGATGAATTTTAAAGATAGTTAAATATGAAATTAATTAGTTTGATCACTGGTTAATACTATTGAATTTGTCTTGTCAATGTGTTAAATAATAATTAAAAGTATTATACATTTTGGGAAATAAAAATAGTTATTATACATATTATTATTTATATTATCTTAATATAACAGAGAAAAATCATTCTTTTATCCATTGTATTATTCATTTGATGTTTTATTAATGCTTCATGAATAAAAAATCATCTTGAATTCTCATAACGTCTGGAGAATATGATATTTTTATGAAAATTAATTAAAGGATTATATTCTACAAGTCACATTAGTATATATATTTTATTATAATGGGTGATATAATAAAATAATTCTTAAACTATTCCAAAAATGTCATATATAGTAAATTTTATCCTTTTACTTTCTATTTTAATGAATCAATGGTATTTTTTAACCTACATTGGTTTATGGTTTTGGGGGTTCAATTTCTCATGATCATTCAATTTTATGTGATCAATGATCTCTTATATTCTATATAATTATATATATAATATTTATTTCTTCTATTTAATTACTTTCACTTATCAAAAAAGTTGAACTATTTGGGAATGTAGTATGTGTTATGTGAGATAAACATTGAACTACACATTCTATTTATTCAATAGTATTATTTATTTATTATTTTTATAATATGATATTTGAATAATGGTATATGATAATGGAACCATATTATTATATTGATTATATAAAATTTTTAGAATGAAATTTCGTAAATGGCGGAAATATATTTTAATATCCCAATATTTTATAACAATGAAATTATGTTTGGTAATGTGTACCACATGAAAAAATAAGTTCATAAAAAATGTTAGATGTTATTATTTAAATATTACTGTCATAAAAATTTAAATAATGATCCACACTTATCTTTCATAAATGTCTTCATCCCTACTTGTGCATGAAAAAAAGTGAGAGTCTACTCGGTTGCCCAAGTTTATTGGCCGGTCAAGCAGTTTTTGAGTACATAACACAATAAGGAACCACCAATTAAGTACCATAGAATACCAAAAAATGTAGTGATAGTTGAATTTTTTATTCTCAACTAATACAATAAATAAATTAAAGATATAAATACATAGATATAAATGTAATTTTGATCCATAGATATGAGATCTTGACAGACCAAACATGCCTCATATAATGTTGGGGTAACACTAAGCATGTCCCAAATTCCATATTGTGATACAGATATAGTATCCTAGTTGGGTAATCTCATTATCACTAATGATAAGTCTTAATAGAGAGCGAAATCAGGATATACTACTATATTGTTAGTTACCGGTGATCTTTTTCAACACTAAAAACTCAATTATAATGAATGACCTTCAGATGACTATTTAGTGTCACATGTAATATATGAATTATCTCATCTGTATGAAAAATTATCCAATTGATGGATTCTTAGAATCAAGGGAATTATCAACAGGTTTCAACAATGATATCATGGTCGACATGATGCATCCTAGGGGTTACATAGGAATATAAAAAGAAAATTAGTTATAATATTAAAAATCCTCCCAGGCCTACACAGCTAGATCATAGTGAGGCTAGGAATTACAGGGATCTATAGTGTCCATGGAATCATCTATATACATGAGTTAAAATCTTAGTATTTTGGAAAATATACACATGGTTCAATAATTACATATAATATAGACACTAGGAATCATCAGTGATATCCGGATATTCAAACTAATCAACACCGATATCACTTGAGGATGAAGGCTACATCCGAAAAAGTACCTATATTAATCATCTATACAATTGTCATATTAGTTTTATATGGTGCGTACCTAAATGTAAATTTTTTTTCATTGTTCATTCTTCATAAATAGATGAAATTATTAAAATAAGATAGGTTTTTATTGAAAAAAAAACCCATATTTTAAATTCATTGACCCTTAAGCCTACATTTATGGTATGAGTTCTATTTTGAAACACTTTAAAATATCATCCCATTCCAATAAATCCCCTCTAGTTCATTTCTTGATGTGGTGAACATAGTTTCTCGAAGGTCAATACAATGGTAGAGCAATCTAACTTGGGATCCTCCAACAAACTAATTGTGGAAATAATATGATCTATGCTCACAAAGATTCATATATTAAATCATCATCATAGTCATACCATGACCTAAGGGACACATCACATTGGAAATAATATTAAAATATGGATCAAGGAATATGTTTTTGTGTTGGGTCACCCCCATCTTATTAACATACCCAAACCCAAAAAAACATCATATATTATAAATCCACCTAAACAATACATGTCTAAAGGGTCTATCCACCATACTAGGATCATCTATCTCATACTATTAAACATAATTAAGTCATGTAAGTGAATGTGTTTAGGGTTCACATTTTTCTAGATGTTTTTTGTCAGTTGTCGAGGCATCATGTCAATACACAATTTAAAAAGGGGACCTAGCACTATGTGAACATATTCATAATTACCCATAAAAATTTTATATTCAAAATTAATAATAACTATTACCTATAATTTAAAAACTTCATCAATAATAACATAACCATAATAAGGGTGGCACTACAAACACATATTAATATATAAACAATTCATTAGTTGATAAGGTTATTACCAGGACTACCTAACTACATACAATGGGAAACGTTTTCCCAACACATCTCAAATACACCCCTTGAGTCTCGTCAAGACAATTCATCGGTCATCCAAATTATATGAGTTTATGACTAAAAACTAAAAATAACTATATATTTATAATGATATTATAACTAATTAATTTAATATGATAAATTAAATACAAAATTTAAATTTTTTTAGTTACAACTTCCTAAAACATCAAATGTCAACATCGTTTCATAGAAACTATGGCCATTAACTCACCAATGATTTGTTATGTACTATCAAACTTTAACTATGAAAAATATCTATCAAACTACACCTAATTAATTATAAATACATTAATATTTAATTTTAATTAAAAAAATTCATCCAACATCATACCTCCCACAAAATAATGTGTGAAACTGTGTGGACACTATATACGGATTAATACATTTCAATTCAGAAAAATCACCAAAATACATTACCAATTAAACCATTGTTTTTTTATTCAAAGCTAAAATCCTAATATAGAGAAAATAAAATCATCCATAAGTAAGTGAGTGTAATTAATTGGAGGGTATAAAAAACACTAAAACCAAATGTTTGAAAAAACACAGATTGAACATCATAATGTTAAGGTGATTGAATTTGATATAGGGGGAGGGATAAATACTAGTATGGGAATGTATAAGTGTGGAATGGGGTGGGGAATTGATAAAACATGAGGGATTATTATAATTATTTTCAAAAAAGATAACACAACTGTGAGATCTACATAGTTTCACCCCATTGTTTCCAGACCATTTACCCTATATAATCTAATATAAAACACATATCTTGGTTTATCTACATTGTTTATTAACCATGTTAATACCATGAAAAAATAAACTAAATATATCTATAACACATCACACGTATTCTTATAAAACCGCCATGTTATTATGTTGACCATTTTATAACCAATCCTTCATGCCTTCATTAGGTTTAATGGAACTGAAAATTCTCATAGACATAGAGGGAGACAATGTTTACCATGAAATTGTCTCCATAAATGGAAAAATAAATAAAATAATAACCAAACCAAAATGCCTCATTGGCTTCTTAAAAACTATAGTCCCCCTATAGATAATTAAAGATAAGAAAACATCAAATTAAAACATCCCAACACACCTTACTCCATCCCAAATACCTAATAAAAATTCAAACCATCTTGTAATAAAAATTCATATTCATCTTTGATTTCAAATTTATTCATGGGAATGGGGTTTGAAAATCTTTCAACTATTGGACTTATCAACCATGTCAATTCTAGACAAGAATTATATTAATGGCTATAAACCACTTGGGCATTTAATTCTTGATAAAACGGATGTGATCTATCTTTCAATACCTAATTTTTTTAAACCGCCAATATAAATACACAATCTAAAATAGAAAATTTACATTTTTATTATTGATTCTATTATCAAAATATAATTATGATCTTCCATGACATCCAACATTCCTAAGACACCTAGGTGTGTTTTTTATAATTGTTTCCTTGAAATATTTCTACCCACCATATAATTTGGATCATAACAGCCATTCCCAACCACACATTGCAACCACTATGTGAATATCCTATTGAAACAAACTATAATTTTTCCAATAACACACTCTAATAGTTTCCCATATTATCATTCCTATAAATTAAAAATAAAATCACCCAGAAAATGTTTCTCGTTGTCATTCTCCAATGTTAAACCCAAAAAAATGTTGGTCTCTACCATTAAATAATATGATAAAAAACTATATTTTCCATAAAGATCCTCCATCATCACTCAAAATAGTCCCATCATATCGAAAATGATATACATGATGTAGTACATATCCAAAAATATATCATTACATGTAAAATAACATTCACACCTACATTTTTCATCTTCTCATGAAATCTCTCAAATTTGACCCTTGAAAAAACAATTCATTTATAGTATATTAATTCATTTGTTTTTTGTAAAATTTATTATTATATTTAATCATTATTGTAGGTTTAAATCTTACAGCGTGTGGGGTTATGTGGGTGAATACACAATGGAATAAACCCATTCTATGTTCTAAATGAGGTCATCAATACCTTCCTTATTTGGTCACATTCAACCCATGTTACAACTACCTTAATCCTAAAGATAATGATTTCAACCCATTTTATTAGACATCTTAATATTTATTGTGATTTTTACCAAAATTCATTCGAAATAAATTTTATTCATCAACCATAATGAGAATTCTATATCAATAATCCAAAACTCATTCCCATGCTATGGGGTCATCTGCAACATATGTGTCATACAAACTGCAAAAGAAAATAAATTTACCTCTATAGGAGTGATCATGAAATCACATCACTAGCTCAAAAACATGACCACCATAACCTACTCTACATCCATCACTGAAAATGTATTTTAGTGTTTCTGAAATATAATTATGCCTAGGAAGTAACCCAAAACATCAATGAGCATCCATTTCCGGTTGACAAGAACATATTCCTTATTATTTTTGAATATATCATTCACAATATGGGTCACACCATTTAATGGAAAATTGTGTACTATAAACCATATAGATTACCTTATTTCACACTTCATGAAATAATATGAATTTATACATCAAATCCCAGGAATAACTCATATAGAGACACACTCCATCTCATGTCATTACGTTACGAGGATTATCCCATGTTGGTTGTTCAATTAAAATTGAGGAATTTTAAATGTATCCTATACCATTGAGTTGAAATTTACATTTTATAAAAATTTCAATATATCTATTCTTATAATGTCTCATCAATTTTAATTATCCCTTATTTCATAAATATCCATTTCATTATAAAATTCAATAGGTCCAATAAAACATTTGAGTCCTTATCTCAAACTTATCTAAAAAATGAGGATAATATTATCCAATACCACAAAGCTATAAAAAACGTTCATGATCCTATTAAAAAAAATAATCAGAATTAATCATTCACTCATCAAAACTATCCATTATATGTGAAATGTGTATCTCACTATTCTATATAACTCATGTAATTCCTCTTCATAATCAATCACATTTCATGTGAGAAGTTCTATCTCAAAATCACCCAACATAGAAGGGTTGTTCCAAAACTATAATAATAAAACCTATATATGAACCATTAAATCTCATTCAAATTATTATCCACCACCCAAATATTATCAATATCATGAGTGTCTACTGAAACTCTCAACATCTACTAAAACACATATATAATAGTAGATTCAGGAACCTAAATAGGTCTACCATCAAAACCAGTCTCGGATCTATAAAACACTATGTGAATCACTTCCCATAGAACTTTAAATAAATGTGATTTTTGGATTAAAATAATTGGTGTATCCATGATGATATCCTAAACTTGATTTAACCTCCAGTGCATCAATCAAAAAATCATAAATGTATTATATCATAGTCTATATAAGAAACTATGAATCTTAAGAGAACCCTTACTAAGGGAATTTCCCCAAATAAACTATATAATGACCCACTATGGTTCAACTCAACCATAAAAGGAATATTAGTCTTCCACCTAGTACTAAATTAGAAACTCATAGAAGTTCATGACACCTAGGGAATCATCTAGTCCCCCATCTTTGAATTCCCAAACAACACACATACTAAACCATGAACGCACTGGTATAACACAATAAAATACTAGGTAGCTCAAGAAAATACATCATTATATTTTGGAATCAATTTACATCGAGAATCAACATATATAATTGATAAACTAAGAATCCACATTCACAATTCATAATTCCTATGAATCTTGACATAATTTTATGTGATTTTTATTCTGAAAAACACAACCATTAGCTTAGTTATATTCAATTTAATTCCAATTTATATAGGAAAATTATATATAGGTTGTTAGTGACACTTTATGTAGCCAAACTGAAAAACAAATGACCTAAACATAGTTTCCCATGAATTCATAAAATGACATACTGACCTATGAGGGTCACACCATGTTTAATACAGTAAGGTACTCTATCTATTTTTGGAAAAAATAATAACAGTAGAGATCAACATGAATTTAAATTATATGGAAGAATATATACATGGACGTCCCACTGTGAACAATAACACAAAGTACTAATATAATAATTATATTATTGAGATGTACCTAAAACAAAAAATATTCAATCCTTGGTGAGTATTAAAATAAATATAGCAGGACCTTACATTTCATGTGAATCATATTTAACAAATAATGATACAAGAGTTGCATATCGCCTATATTTGTGTATAGTCAAAATATTTAACAAGATTATTTCAAATAACACAATATTGAATATATAATACATCATAAATCATGAAGACAATAAGTGTTATCGAAGGTAAAAATCAAATAAATCATAATATAACATATAATTAAAAAAACATGACACCATGTTAAACTATAATTCCTTGTAGATAATGTGTTTATGATATTTTAGTCTAGAATAAATCATTGGATTCAACAAATTCCATGATCTAATGGAAACTAATTCCCAAATATTTAATGAAATAATTAAATCAAATGTGATAAAACATATTCATTTATAGGATTGGATTCCACTCAATATTTGCCATGATTAGGTTCACCATATGTCCATAGGAAAACCTTCTGATATACTAGAGCATTCCATCTAGTAGTCAGAGTTTATGGAAGCACCATGGGGAGAGTAAAACCCATAGACCATTTTTTATAATAATTCCACACTACATAGAGTGACATATATATCAGATTACATAGAAGAAATTACTAGTATATATATTCCATATAAAAAATAATTATATAGATACTTGTATACATGCATGATCTCCAATAAGGATGATCACATATAAAAAGTAACATGAAAAAATAAATTGCCAATGATTTTTTACATCCAATTCCAATCAATAAATAATTCCATGCTCTAAGAATATGATATGATACCTTGATCAATAATTCATTGGAATCAGACCAAACTATTCCTAAAAGCAAGTGATATTCTACTAGAGTACCCAAGATTTTTGGATACCCATATAGTGTGTGATTAAATAACTCATTTGGGAAGCACACAAATGGTTACACGATATACAAGTAGTATAATAATATATTAGTTTGATATAATAACCTAAAATAATAAATAAATAATCGATGTAAATAAATAAGTATCTACAATTGATCCTAATGTATTAGACATTTATTGACACAACTTTCCTAAACCCGTGATGTGGTTTCACTGGTCACATATTTATACCCATTCTATTATATAAATTCAAAATACTATGGGTTTAATCTAAAAATATATAAATATTAGTATCAATTGATTAATAAATCATATTGAATGACCCTCTAACAAAATAAATTTCATATTAAACATTTATCTAAACTTTAGTATAATGAATGTCTTGAATATTATTTACGGGCATCTCAGGAAGTCACTAAATCGAATTATTCTACATGACATGATACAGAACAAATATATCCCATGGATTATTACTAGGTTTGAGTAATGTCATCAATCTCATGTGGTTAGATCATTGGGTCGAAACATGAATCACATAAGAGACATGGAAATAATGTTAATAAGCATCCAAAGTATACCAAAGTTGATAGTAGACATGATTTTATTCCTAGAAAATAATAGTGTATAAGGAACCCCATATGAACCATGGGTTAAATCCATGTGTCTTTTAATGTATTTAGGTCTCTTAATAGATAGATCATATCATACACACATGGAATCATCTGGGACATCATAACATCCTATCTGGTCAATATCAATATCATGTGAGGGATAATATCAGATCCCACGTATTACCTATGGGAATTCCCCCCACCGTCACCACATTAGGTTGATATGCCTAGTACTAGTATGATTTAAATTATTCCATATATACATCAATATAAATAGGTGAAATCAGAATAGGAATATTCAGTTTTTTTGAAAACCAAACTCAAAATTACCATTAACAGTCCATAGTCATTCATGTTCACTATGTATTCAATGGTGACCTATGTTACAATATCTAAACACTCCATAAATACAATTAGTATGATCACATGAACAAAAACCCATAGTGCCTCTTTTCTAATTACCATAATAGTGGAATCCCACTCATGATCCTCCATCACAACCTATATATTAATCCTACCACAAACAGTGAACGGTATCCTATCACTTGTTATCATCATAGTTTTCTAATTTCCTAAAAATAATTAGGGCAATATTAAATTATAGTCACTACCAATATACGGCCCAAGTATGTTATATATATATTATTTCATAATAAAATGGTCAACTAATCCCAACACAGTTCCAATATACTAATTTCTGTTCTAGTTAGGATAAACACATATAAAAAGATCATGAGACCTATCACTTTTGTGCTTCTAATGTTATTACACAACCTATTATTTGTATTGTTTAATAGAGTAGGTATACCCTTAGTCTAGGCTTCATCCTTAGGAGGATGAGGAATAATGCTTTTGAACATGTTATAATGGGGACTTGGAACTATTTCTCTATATTCTTAGCAACATATTTGACATTAGAATTTAATTGAAAATTAATTATTTAAATAAAATTAGAAAATTCATAATTAATAGATCCACCACTTTATAGGTTACAAAACCCACACATATGTATTCATATATGATGTATAAAATCATAGGGCCAATACAAGTCCAACCTAAATTCATCTAAATAGAAACCCCATTTCAATATATCCTAATTACTCTCACTGAGGCCCATCAAGCACATAAAACCATAAACCAAAAAATCATGAGTCCATTCCTCATAACCAAACCAATAAATTAGTTAGTTATAGTTTTTAATTAATTAATAATGAATAATAATTAAAAAAAATTATATTCTAATTTAAATAACCCTTAAATCCTAAAAAACACCAGTTAACATTGTTTCAAGGAAACTGTGAAAAACATTCCACCAATCACCCATGCCTCACTCCCAACCTTGAATTGTGAAAAATACCAATAATGATATTCAAAATTAATAATAAATTCATTTATGTTTTACTTGAAATAAGAAAAAAATAAATAATTTGGAATGATACCTACAATGAAATTTTGAGAGAAGGGGTGTAAACATATAATGAAATCATCTTAATAGGAAACATAATATCCATATTCTTAGTTGATTTAGCCATGATGTGGTGGAATCTAAACAAAAATTATAATCAGTGGACACCAATATCAAACATATGTATGGATTTGAGAGAAATAAACAGACCTCAACGTGTGAATAGGATAACCAATAATACTACAAAATCGTTGTTTTTGGAAGAGAAAGTTAGCAGTGGGAGAAAACCATTTCTATGAACTTATATTTAAGGGATAGGGAAGGGGAATGGAAAAAAACCTGGGATTATTTCTGTTATTTACCACTTTTTAACACTATATTGATGGATGCATATAGTTTTTGATGAGTTTCCCAATTGATATTCCCACTTCTAACCCTACACCATTCAACAAAACACTCCATGCATCATTTGGCCTTACTGTTTTCTAACCCTGCACCAACTATTCGAAGACTAACAGTCCCCTCTATAACACTTCACACAGTTTCGTTGAAAATTCAATCATTTTTATCACGACTATGATCTAACAATGCATGAAAGACATTATTAAAGGTAATTAAACTAAAAATTCCCTTTGGTTTAATGTTCCACCCAATTCCCCTAAAACATTATGCACTAGACCATGTTACCAAAGAAAAGTCGTCCAAAATATAGAAACCTATCTCAAAATACATTTTTCAAACCTGACTATATAATAAATGCCCCGAATCATATCCCATCTAATTAAATCTACTTAGGAAATCCAAAATATCATATATATATATATATATATCCTAAACTATGACAATAATTCATCATATATTGTTATATAATTTTTTTCACTAATATCAAAATACCTACAAAAAACATGGTCATACAATGACATAGAAGGGAGATATTAACATCAAGAAAAATTTATGGGATAATAGATAAAATGAAGAAACACAAACAAAAACCTATTAAAATTTAAAAATCAGTCCCAATATGTAATGAAATTTCGCACAACTAAAATAATTTAAAGACCTAAAAATTCAATTAATTAATCGCTAGCCGTGACTATGAATCTCTTATTGATCTTGAACGTATCCTAATGATAGTAACAAACAAATATCCCAAAACAACTCTTAATGGCCTGAATTTTTTTTATAAATATATTTAGTGAGTGTAAAATGTATAATTAGTATAATTCTCCTAGAAAACTATAATGTAATATGTAAAATAATCAATCTAAATATTCATAAATAAACAAATAAAACCAACTCATCACTAAAACATTATAGAATTTTTCCTTTTATTTAACGTGGATCACTGACCCTATAATGCATAAACCATTTCATTCTATAATAAATGACATATATGAGAAATGATTCCTTGGATCATCTTCCACATAGGATTATATCTCTCAATACACAAAGTCATACACCATATTATTATCCCTTTCATAGATATACTACATCTAATGTAATTATATCACAATAATTTTTTATT
The DNA here is from genome assembly GCA_963277665.1 of Viscum album. Lineage (NCBI taxonomy): Eukaryota > Viridiplantae > Streptophyta > Magnoliopsida > Santalales > Viscaceae > Viscum > Viscum album. Next base: position 1,400,601,864 of record OY728164.1, on the reverse strand, counting down.
TTTTATAACCTATAAACTCATCATTTTAATTTACCCATAAAAATTTACATAACACCCAGCTATTTTAGAATATCAGACTTATAATATAAATTTTTTGTGATCGATAAATTTATTTAAATAATACATCAAGCTTCAACACAGAAATTTTTTGACAAACAATTATCAATCTATCAAGTATGTCTCTAACCTCATCATAATTTTTATTTTTCTCAATGACTATTGGGGGCCGAGAAGGAATTGGGAGGAATCCTATCACAGATTAGTTGAAATCATATCTTGAACTGGCTTGTATGTAGGCTTCATGAGGATGTCACACCATGTAACTAGATTACATGATGTGTGAGAGTTATTGGATGCATGCAATGATGGGATTCACAAAGTCAAAGATTACACACTGTGAAGAGATGTTTCAAATAATTAATATTTTAAATAATATACTTTAATCTATGGCTACAAGTTTTCTATGGCATGTCAGCCTTCACTGGTTACATGCTATGTAATTGGGTTACAGGTCATGCGACGACCCATGTATAGTATTCAAAATGGGGTGTAGATGTTTTGTTTTGGTTCAATCTCAAAAATACTTTTATATCAACCCTATGAAATTCCAAATTGATTTTTATAGATTTTAATACTTCTAGATCAATCCTTCTAATGTTCTATCTTCATTGAAATTATAATTCATCTCTCCGAGAATTTTTTCAATCCACTTCATCAATTTCCATGATCATGATAGTTCCCTTGGGTTGTTTTATTGGATCTATTGGTCTAGGATTGTGTTTTCACTATTATTCATTATGATCCGTTTTATGATCTTGTTCTGATGGCCAATACATTGTTTTGTGTGATGGAGTGGGTGTTTGTTCTTGAGGTGTGTGGTGTTTCCTCTTCTCCACCAAAACCTATTTAAAAATTTAATCAATCCTATGACATATTTATTTGGAATTTAGGGACATCATATTCATGGTTGGGATTTAGATTTTGGAGGATCCCATTGTGGGCATGGGTGACCCAAGTTTGAGATTTTTGGTTCTATCTCCACCCTATGTTGATAAACCTTTTTTTTGAATTTTTTATAAACTAATTAATTCAAGGAATTTTCATGGTTTATTAGGAGGTTTTAAAAATAATTATTAATGCAAAATTTCTTTTCCCAAATTTTGGATGAATAAAAAGAGAAAGGGTATTTTCAAATCACAGAAAATGGTTTTATTGAATGGGTTTGAAATGATTTTTGGATCATTGAAATGATTGTGAAAACGATCACATGGGTTTCCTTGGGTATTAGGTAGATGTTTTAGCATGAGGAAATATTACATTATGGGGGGGTTAACTTTTGTGTTTTTTCTCATGTTATATAGTGAATATTTTTGGCTATACATTTGTATATGATAACAGTGGTTCACTTTTTGGGTTGTCTTCTAGGTTTTGGAGTGTAGATCATTTGCTTTAAGTACCGTAGTGCACTGTTTCATAGATTAATGGGTACAAGTAGTATATTTTCTGACTTGTTTATATTATTGGTATTTGGATGCATGTGCTTCTATTGTTGTTTATGTATTTTTTTGAATTTTTTTTATTTTATCCTTGATATTCATGTTGATTCTTGTGAAAGATGATATTTAAAAAAATTATTTGAAATTGACATACATTCTTTTGTTTTAGAAATGTTATAAAAGGGAAATTTTTAACATATTTTCTATAAAACTGTTTTATGACATATATGTCCTTGATTTATTCAAAATTATAGTAACAGAATTTTTATTCAGATTCCAGTTAAGGAACCCCCTGGTATGATTCTACTGATCCTATTATATCACACCATGCACACCACATTGGTAGTTCATAGAACATTTTATTTATTACATTGTAGGTAGAGGCAATGAAATATTATTTTCAAGTGAGGTTTTGTGTCAATTAGGTTTTGTAGCGGGTGATGAGATGGTGATTTTTCATCCACACCATCATTTGGAGTAGCTATTTAGATTTCTCCCATTGAAGTTTGAAATATATTCTAGAGTTTTATCCACATTTATAAGTTATTTGATTCCTCTATTTCCCCACAGTTATGGAATATATATTTTTATTATTCTACTGAATCAATTTGTTCTCTGGGTATATATTTTCCATGTGTTATTATAGACTGGGAAAAAATCAATTTGTCTGGTTTTGTTATCAAATCCTAAGTGCTTCTCACTAGCCCATGGGGATCATGAATCCTCTTTGTGTATGTGATGGACCAAGTTGGGTGCCTGTTTGGTGGGTAACCTATGATGGTTCTTTAAAAAATTGTCTTAATTTAGGTTTTCCCTTAACAGGCCTTGTCTTGGGACGTCTGATAGACTAATGTTTTGGTTGTCAGTAATTGGGAGGTTTGTTGCGATAAGCATTTGACCAGCACTTATGGTGATAAGACTCAAGTTACCATGGGATGTTTGGATATGTGTGTCAAGTGTGGGGTTTGGTTTTAAATATCATTTTCTACACATGTGTTTTCTTGTTGAAAATTATATTTACTATGTTTTCTGATCACTACTTTTATTTTGTTGTGCTTTAGTTGGCCTCTATGACATCTTCCCTGAGTTCCTTAGGAAGGCGTAGATAATGCACCACCAGGAAATTTGAATGTGTATTAAATTCTCATAGAGACTGTCATATAATCAGTTCATGTTGTTGATCAAGATTATCCATGGTACCAAAACATGATTTTTGAGATACAAGAAGGAGGTGGGATACCAAGAGATCGTTCAATGGAATTATTCTGGGAGAATACACTTCCATTTAAATGAATAAATGAACCTCAAGTTCTAAATATTTTTATACATATGATTGATAAATTATTTTACTTCATTGAGATAGATGATAATATCAAGGTGATGTTTGATTCACTTAGGCTTGAGGGTTATAGAAATCGATGATGGGATTCTATTGTCTTGGTAGACATACATGTGGTCATTTATTGGTAGGCTTTCAAAAACCTATTATTCTAGTCATTTTATTTTGAGTCATTGATGTTTCAAAAATTCTATTTAGTTCATTTCTTTTTTGTAGAGAGATTGTTCACTGTTGTCGTACACCAATTGGTTTTTTGAGCTTGTCCAATTCTCATTATACATGGTGAAGAATGACCAGCCAAAATCTCAGAAGTACATGCATGGTTTGTGACCAGATATAAGATCATAGTTATTTATGACTAATATTTTCACCAATAAGGATATATTATATAGATATATAATTGAAGTGATTGATATAGTAGGATTGGTTGGTTTTTTAATCTATTCTCATTCATATAGTGGCAGATTTAGTGGTGTGCATGAGAAGAAGAAGATGTGGAAGGATCATCACATAAGTGGTGGTGGTGGGTCTTAGTAGTGTTCATCCTCTGGACTATATTATTTATATAGTTGTGTGCCTCTGACACTATATCTATATGGCATGTTCGGACACACCACACTCCTTTGTCTTATTCCTATGAAGACGGTAAGCAAATATATACTTGCTGGATACACACTATGCTTCTTTCAGGCAATGATTATGACTCATTATGCTTTGGGTTTTTTGGATTTAATGGTTACAGTGGAGCATTCATAAGATACAATGATTATTGGTTTCCATATATAGGACATAAGAGTGATTCACTCTTCACATAGTAGATGAATGTCTAGTGGAAGTTGATGCAGGACCGATAATAGTGAGAGTTAGTATCCCTATTTTATCTTTATTATAAATTTATATATTTGATACAGGTTCCTCAGACTAATTTATACATTCCTTTTTTGGTTAATATTATTAAAATTCAAATGGATCTTATGTCCCTTATAATATATTTAGAGAAACTTCATTGAAGGAGGAGTGGAAAGGGGTTTTGTTGTCCTTGTTCATTAATGATTGCTGATACAACGTTGTCCTAGAATTTTCTCATTCATTATATGTATCTATTTGACATAATAATCCATATAGATTGGATTTTTCTCATCAAGATGAGGTTTATTACTATCATCATCCTTTACCTTTTCTTACTAACGATTAGGGTACTCCTGTGCCTCTAGGGGAGTGAGAACTGAGATCTGGATGTGGAAGGCCCTTACATCTAAAGATAATGAGGTTTTTGTCTACTGTTTCATATGAGACCAATGCCATTTCCCCTATTTTTGATCTTCTATTTATTTTTCAAGTCATTAAATAAATTTTAATAGATGACATGAATGATCTTACTCTACAGAGAGAGAGAGGAAGAGTTTATAATTGACATGGTTCCAGCTAAAAGGACGATATGTATACCTTCTTATCATATGGACCCAGTAGATAGGAAGGATAACAAAATTTCATTGGTGGACTGTAACGCCCCGACCCCAGTTGCCCAGAGTCGGTGCATTACTTCGTAACATTGGCATGATCACAAGAAAGATCAAATCTCGAAAGACCGATTGGTTTAGTAGCCTTGGAAACACTAGATATATTCATAAGTTTTACATTACATCATAAAATGAAAAACTAATACAACAACATAATGTTTCCACAATCCACACTATTAACCCCTCATAAAATCCCTGCAGGTCATTCATAACTTACTTCTTCACATCCTGGGAAAAACAAAACATAGAAAAGGGGTGAGCTCAAATGCCCAGTAAGGATAACAATATAGAGGAAACTTTCATAAATAAGAATAAACTTTTAAGGCAATGTATAACTAAAACAAAAGCCTTTAAAACATGAACTTTCAACATGGTATGGCATAAATAAAATGAAATAATGCCATTTACTTATTCACATGGATATTCTACTAATCGAATAATCACGTGCAAAAATCATTAACCACTTTCATAATGTTGGAATGCATAATGTCAAACGTTAATTTCATTGTCTAGGCCTCATCCCAAGACCTAGGGGTTACTTCTAACCGGAACCCAACCCGGAGTGCCTCTAATAACCGGACACCAACCCGGAGTGCCTCTAATAACCGGACACCAACCCGGAGTGCCTCTAATAACCGGACACCAACCCGGAGTACCTCTAATAACCGGAGACCAAACCGGAGGGCTTACTTTTACCAGTCCCTAACCTGGAGGGCTTACTTTAACCAGTCCCCAACCTGGAGGGCTTACTTTTACCGGTCCCCAACCCGGAACATACTTGTTTAGCACAATCATCTGAAGAAAAGTTTGAAATATAACATAAACATTCGGGTTAAAACTAGCATACGAAATGTCAAGAGTTTTACCATAAACTATGAATGGTATAAAATAGCACATCCACATTCAAACATATCACAAAACCTTCAATACAATATAGATGTTTTGTATTATAATAAATCAACTTCAAATAATCTTAAAATCCATCAAAGGATGTTGACATAGATGAAATCAAAATTCTTTTAAAAGAAGTATCTCCTTTTATTTTGAAAACATTTAAGATCCATATAAAATAAAACATTTTCTTGGAAAATATTCTTATAAGCTTGTAAGAAAAGCTTCGACGATTTTATAACAGCGGAAAGTAACCGCACCCACCATATAAGTTTAAAAAACATTCTTACCTCAATTCTGTCGAAAAGGTTAAAAAGGACCTTGTTTTGAAAACGACAGAAAGATTCCTTTATAAACCTCTTATAAAAAGTCAAACAAGGGTATAAATGACTTTAACCCATATTCTTGTAAATAGTAAAAACGTTTTGAAATACATTTCGAAGAAACATGGATGTGGATGATAATGAAATCCCAGTAGATTATTAAGTATAAACAACCTCGGATAATGAAGAGATTGTGAAATAACCCTTACCTTGTACTTTTCCTTGGTTGGGGTAGGTTAACCTCCTGTATAATGGTGAAATAATTGTTATTAAATTATACAAGAATCATATATATTAATATGATATCATATATGATCTTTTAACATTGATTTGTTAATAATATCTTAGTATTATCGTTGTTTCGGGTGTTAACTTACTCGTTTGCTTTTGTATGTTTTGTTACGTAAGACATGTTTGTAAAGGATAGGTTGTATATTATTCAAATCCAGAATGGTATTAAGTCCTTAAACATCATTTTTAAATCATCTAATGATAATTATACTTGAATGGATATGATGGAGAATGAATCTCATCGCGTTCGTGGAGACGGTAGTCCGTACGTACGCACGAACGCTACTTCCATTTAATTTTTATTTTAAAAGAATCGAATCCAAATGATACATAGGTATATTACTATTCCAGTATAATATAATATTTTATATATGTTACTTAAGTTCATTAACACCATCCTTTATACGTTCCATGTGTGGTATGAATGAGTCATATCATTTTAAGGGGGCGGTAGTCCGCACTTCCTCAAATGAAATTATCGTATGTATATACAACATGAAACGAATAATGGTATGAAATAAAATGGAATTACAGAAGCTTATATATAAAATATATATCATTAATATCATATTTAATTACAGTGCCATCATAATGGCCACCATGAGAGGCGGTAAGATGTTTTTGAACAATCATCGTTTCGTGAGGCGTTAGTTTGCCATCCACAGAAACATTATGTTCATCATCCATTAGATGGAGTTGTGTGCATGTGTAGTTTGAATCCTTCTAATAACAACATCCTAGTATATTGTGGATACTGGTGTTGTTACAAAAGAAAGTAAATAAAAAGAGTTAGGGGGTTGAAAAATCAAAATAAATGAAAATAATTTAAGAGAAATCGTTACCTTTAATTTAGGTAACTCACTTTGGTTGGAACCAAAGGACTTCTTGAAATGCTTTCTGCCTAAGGGGAAGCTTCAAGGAGGAGGAGAGGGATGTGGGGAGCTTAGTTGGGCAGAGTTTGGACGAGCCAAGTGGCTTGATAGGTGTGAGGAAAAGAGAATGAAGAGTGCCCTTTTATAAGAGGGGTGAGGGGCACCTTTGGAAAAGCTAGAAATATTAATTTATAATAAATTCATATTCGGTTTCTAATGGCTCCAAAGTTGATTATTCAAAGGTTAAGGTGGGGATAGGTCGAAAACCACTCAACCAATAGAATTTAGACAGGTTTGGGTACTTATATTAACCTTATCTTTAAGTATTAACTCTAAGTTAATTAGTTTCACTTTTACAATGTCTCTTTGTATTTTTATATAATATGGTTAATAAACTTACTATATACATCCAAGCGACCCCCAAGTGGTCCATTAATTATGAACCTATCATGATATAAGTCTCTTGGACGAACCTTAGATTTTTAGGAATTTAATATCAATTAATAATATAATATTTGTTTTAAGAACTCTTTTATGTCAATTTTGACACTATTCAATAGTTGATTTTTGTGAAACTCATAACAGATTGATTATTTCGAAAAAAGTCAATTAAATCAATCCTAATATATCATATTATCCTAGAAAATTATTTTAATTCATTAAAAGTTTCATATTATATTTATTTGGGTATTTATAATATCAATTATTTTAATTTTTCACTATTATAGTAATTACTGCATCATCATTCTGTCATATATAAAATACATTATTTAATGTCTAAAAATTATAAATAAAATATAATTATGTAGGAAATCTTTTTTGCTTTCTAATTAATATTTATAATCTAAAATCCAACATATATAACCCTATGTAACAATTGTTTTTGCTAAAAGATATATGCTTGTGTCATTTTTGTATTCATTTTAACTTAATTAAAATAAAGTGTCATTATCACTTACAAGTGGATCCATGGGGTCCCAAAATCGACCCAAAGATGCCCATGGTCGACCATGTATCAACCAATAGGGTTAAGACACGTTTTAGGGTAATTTAGTATTATTATAATATTATTTTTTTAACCCTTATTTACTGGATTTACCCTTAACCATGGTAAATAAAATATTTACCGCAGTAATTATTCAAAATGTCTAAAAATAAAAATTACCTATTTACACAATTTGAACATCCTGATTCCAAATATGGAATCCATTTTTCTAAATTCAAAACACAGAAGTGGCAGAAATTAATTTAAAATTAATTCCCGCTGTCAAAACAAAAAGCGTGTTTTTAAGAGATAATAACTATCAAAAGATTGACACTTGTTTATGTTCGGTTTAATTGTAAAATTATGTCTAATGACCAACATTATATTAAATTGTAAAAATATATTCTAAATATACTTTAAAACCACTCAAATTCATAATTTATCACTATTAATTATTTTGATTAAAAAAGTTGGTTTTAATTAAAATTTAGTAATTTTCACTATTCATCAAAATATGAAAGTTATCCGAAAAGTACCAAAATTTCACCTTAGGCTAAATTCGATATTCCGAATCCAAAAATGAAGTCTATTTCGAAATATAAAATATATATAATTTCAAAATTTAGGTATTACTATTAATAACGGCTAGTTTGATCGGTTGTGGTGTGTGTTAAAACTCGACGTTGCGTACAACACACGCTACTGTTTTATTCAAAGGAAAGTGTACCGTGTAAGCTTGGGATGTTTCATTTTAAATTTTTTGATGTCCCCATTTAGTCAAAAAGTATAAAATATTGTATTTAAAAAGGTTTCACTATTAAAAGTTGATAAAAGTGTAATACTGAAAATGAATCTGTTCTTGCATTATGACTAAGAATCTCATAATATGGATTCTAAAATTATAAGGATTATATAAAGTTTAAAATGTAGTTAATTCCATTCATGACCTATTTTAATGGCTTTTTTTTGTATGTCATGGTGTGATTGAACTCGGTGTTGCGTGTAGTGCAAGTTGTTGAATTATTTTGAAGAAATAACACAGTATGAAATCTTGGGGTGTTACATTCTCCCCTCCTTCAATAAATTGCGTCCTCGCAATTTGAAATTGTTCTTAGAAAATAAAAGGTTGAAAATAGAAAATATATTTGTGGGAAAACCCTCATCGTAAATTGGGTTACTAAAATTTAGTCTTAATATGAGGAAAAGAGAAATGAAAGGGTCACCACCAAATTATGATCTCGATTAGGAGAACATTGGTGGCAATTAGAGACATATAATTGGAGGAAAAACGTAAATATTTATAGGTAGTGATTGAGGTCATCAATCACAAACAAGTGTAAAATTGAGGTCCTTAAATTCATCAATCTATGATGATTTGAAATACCATCGGTTCAACAAAACATAGGATATTAGGATAACACATTTTTGACGTTTCAAAATATCTTAGTTTAAATCCCACATCGAAAAATGAATTAATGAGGCCTCTATTTTTAAAAAAAAGGGTGGAAAGTATGAAGATTACCGAACATAACACATACTAGGGTTCCATGTAGGAAAATATGGATATGGAAGAGAAATCTAACCATCAATTATCTGATGGAGAGTGGTAGAGAACATGGCTATGAAAAGGCTAACAATCCCAAAGCCATGAATTAGTGATGATTTAAGGTACCATCTAGGACAACATTTTTGTTCTAAGTTCCTTTTATTAATGTTGAGGAATATATTTATGAGATTGGCTAAGATCATAAGGAGATATACTTACTTTATAATTAGAGTTTTATCCATTAATAAATTTCTACCGCAAACTCATCTTTCACTCTAAAAGATAATAGAATGTTATTCGTACAGGGTTCCAAAATAAATGAATTTATAATTCATCTACCAGATCTTTAAAGAAAACAACATTATTTAATCCAGGACATCTCGTGGGCCAGTGGTAGGTGATACAACCTTGTCGCCCTTCGGTTGCGGGTTCAAGTCTCACAGCCTTGCCGGACGCGACGGGTTGCCGCCCGACCTCCGGGTTGTCCTTTTATGGTAATCCAAAATAATCCAAAATAGAACTATCCAAAATACTTCTGTCCAAACTCACAGTCCAACATTTATAAGGAAGGTAAACATAATATAGATCCTTTTTACCCCGTAATAGTATATGAATACCTTCATCTTGTATTCTTTTAATAAACTGAAACATCTTGAATTACCATATTCCTTATTCATGCTCCCCTATTCCATATAGAATGCTGGATATACTTCATCAATCCAAAAATGTTTTAAAACCCAAAAAAAAGATGGAATATACAAATCATTAATCAGTTTCAAGGTAGTCAAGAATATCCAACATAATTTATCCAAATCAATCATGTATTATTCTAGAATCACTAACTCGGTATCAGAACCATATTATGGTTTATCTTTCTCTCAACCATATATTTTCCAAAAATTTATCCTGCTATTGAGTCACTTTTCTTTGTTCCACACAATCTCAAGTCCTTAATGAAATAGTACTGCAGTACAATCCTTATATACTCCATAATTATTATAACAAGTACATTGTTGATACAACACTCAATTGACATAATCAATATAAGAACTCTAATCATTCCTCTTCATCTGTGGTAGTATCATAACTTGATTATTATCCAATAGCATCATTTGCGGCATAGTCTGATGACTGGGGCATAGGTTCGCGTAGTGTCCAAACTCGTTGCAAATGAAGCATTGTACATTTGAAACCATTTTCTCACCCTTGCAGTCACGTACTTTGTGCCCTTTTCCTCCACACTTATAACAAACTCCCATTCCTTTCAGGCAAGTTCCAGGGTGTTTCTTCCCACAGTTACCACATATGGGAAAATTCTTCTTTTCCCTCTTCCCTTTATCCATTTTTCTCTCTTCCATCCTTTTCTTCTCTTGCTTACCTTCAAAGCCATAGGACTCAATAAACTCTTTACTTATCTTATCAACACATGATATTATTTCTTCATATGATGATAATACATGGGAGACTATTTCTCTTATCAATTCTATCTTAAGACCATGAAAGATATGATCCTTCCTTCTCTTTGGATCATGTGCATTTCTGGAGTTCTCATTCCTTCTACTGGGCGCCATTTCTAAACAATGGCATAAACTAGATCAGTTTATGAATCAAAATACATAATCCCATACTTATAAAACACTTAACATAAATTGAACTATTTATGGATATAATCCATAATCATAAAAATGTTTTCTTTGAGGAAGTATATACTCATAAACCCTTCATAATGATTTGTAAAGAAAATGAGATTTATCCTAAGCATATCCCCCGGGAGTGTCGTAACCAAGAGTGCAGCAAGGCCCGTTGTCGTGCACCAGTTCCCGTTCGAGTCTAGCTCAAAGCGGTGTTTTCGGGTTTTACCCCTAGGTACATCTGTGCCAGAGCTGCCTCTACCTGCTCGTATCCAGACAGGGATGTATTGCTCGGAAAACTCACAAAGTCTCTACAATACCAAAATTCTAGGAAGTTATTCTATACTAATCCTCAAAGTTCATCTTAGGTCTATGTGCTCTAATCAGAGTTTATCTAAATCTAGCTTCCAAGGTTTGTACTAAACTTCCTCTGATACCAACTGTAACGCCCCGACCCCAGTTGCCCAGAGTTGGTGCATTACTTCGTAACATTGGCATGATCACAAGAAAGATCAAATCTCGAAAGACCGATTGGTTTAGTAGCCTTGGAAACACTAGATATATTCATAAGTTTTACATTACATCATAAAATGAAAAACTAATACAACAACATAATGTTTCCACAATCCACACTATTAACCCCTCATAAAATCCCTGCAGGTCATTCATAACTTACTTCTTCACATCCTGGGAAAAATAAAACATAGAAAAGGGGTGAGCTCAAATGCCCAGTAAGGATAACAATATAGAGGAAACTTTCATAAATAAGAATAAACTTTTAAGGCAATGTATAACTAAAACAAAAGCCTTTAAAACATGAACTTTCAACATGGTATGGCATAAATAAAATGAAATAATGCCATTTACTTATTCACATGGATATTATACTAATCGAATAATCACATGAAAAAATCATTAACCACTTTCATAATGTTGGAATGCATAATGTCAAACGTTAATTTCATTGTCTAGGCCTCATCCCAAGACCTAGGGGTTACTTCTAACCGGAACCCAACCCGGAGTGCCTCTAATAACCGGACACCAACCCGGAGTGCCTCTAATAACCGGACACCAACCCGGAGTGCCTCTAATAACCGGACACCAACCCGGAGTACCTCTAATAACCGGAGACCAAACCGGAGGGCTTACTTTTACCAGTCCCTAACCTGGAGGGCTTACTTTAACCAGTCCCCAACCTGGAGGGCTTACTTTTACCGGTCCCCAACCCGGAACATACTTGTTTAGCACAATCATCTGAAGAAAAGTTTGAAATATAACATAAACATTCGGGTTAAAACTAGCATACGAAATGTCAAGAGTTTTACCATAAACTATGAATGGTATAAAATAGCACATCCACATTCAAACATATCACAAAACCTTCAATACAATATAGAAGTTTTGTATTATAATAAATCAACTTCAAATAATCTTAAAATCCATCAAAGGATGTTGACATAGATGAAATCAAAATTCTTTTAAAAGAAGTATATCCTTTTATTTTGAAAACATTTAACATCCATATAAAATAAAACATTTTCTTTGAAAATATTCTTATAAGCTTGTAAGAAAATCTTCGACGATTTTATAACAGCGGAAAGTAACCGCACCCACCGTATAAGTTAAAAAAACATTCTTACCTCAATTCTGTCGAAAAGGTTAAAAAGGACCTTGTTTTGAAAACGACGGAAAGATTCCTTTATAAACCTCTTATAAAAAGTCAAACAAGGGTATAAATGACTTTAACCCATATTCTTGTAAATAGTAAAAATGTTTTGAAATACATTTCGAAAAAAACATGGATGTGGATGATAATGAAATCCCAGTAGATTATTACGTATAAACAACCTCGGATAATGAAGAGATTGTGAAATAAACCTTACCTTGTACTTTTCCTTGGTTGGGGTAGGTTAACCTCCTGTATAATGGTGAAATAATTGTTATTAAATTATACAAGAATCATATATATTAATATGATATCATATATGATCTTTTAACATTGATTTGTTAATAATATCTTAGTATTATCGTTGTTTCGGGTGTTAACTTACTCGTTTGCTTTTGTATGTTTTGTTACGTAAGACATGTTTGTAAAGGATAGGTTGTATATTATTCAAATCCAGAATGGTATTAAGTCCTTAAACATCATTTTTAAATCATCAAATGATAATTATACTTTAATGGATACGATGGAGAATGAATCTCATCGCGTTCGTGGAGACGGTAGTCCGTACGTACGCACGAACGCTACTTCCATTTAATTTTTATTTTAAAAGAATCGAATCCAAATGATACATAGGTATATTACTATTCCAGTATAATATAATATTTTATATATGTTACTTAAGTTCATTAACACCATCCTTTATACGTTCCATGTGTGGTATGAATGAGTCATATCATTTTAAGGGGGCGGTAGTCCGCACTTCCTCATATGAAATTATCGTATGTATATACAACATGAAACGAATAATGGTATGAAATAAAATGGAATTACAGAAGATTATATATAAAATATATATCATTAATATCATATTTAATTACAGTGCCATCATAATGGCCACCATGAGAGGCGGTAATATGTTTTTGAACAATCATCGTTTCGTGAGGCGTTAGTTTGCCATCCACAGAAACATTATGTTCATCATCCATTAGATGGAGTTGTGTGCATGTGTAGTTTGAATCCTTCTTATAACAACATCCTAGTATATTGTGGATACTGGTGTTGTTACAAAATAAAGTAAATAAAAAGAGTTTGGGGGTTGAAGAATCAAAATAAATGAAAATAATTTAAGAGAAATCGTTACCTTTAATTTAGGTAACTCACTTTGGTTGGAACCAAAGGACTTTTTGAAATGCTTTCTGCCTAAGGGGAAGCTTCAAGGAGGAGGAGAGGGATGTGGGGAGCTTAGTTGGGCAGAGTTTGGGCGAGCCAAGTGGCTTGATAGGTGTGAGGAAAAGAGAAGGAGGAGTGCCCTTTTATAAGAGGGGTGAGGGGCACCTTTGGAAAAGCTAGAAATATTAATTTATAATAAATTCATATTCGGTTTCTAATGGCTCCAAAGTTGATTATTCAAAGGTTAAGGTGGGGATAGGTCGAAAACCACTCAACCAATAGAATTTAGACAGGTTTGGGTACTTATATTAACCTTATCTTTAAGTATTAACTCTAAGTTAATTAGTTTCACTTTTACAATGTCTCTTTGTATTTTTATATAATATGGTTAATAAACTTACTATATACATCCAAGCGACCCCCAAGTGGTCCATTAATTATGAACCTATCATGATATAAGTCTCTTGGCCGAACCTTAGATTTTTAGGAATTTAATATCAATTAATAATATAATATTTGTTTTAAGAACTCTTTTATGTCAATTTTGACACTATTCAATAGTTGATTTTTTTGAAACTCATAACAGATTGATTATTTCGAAAAAAAGTGATTTAAATCAATCCTAATATATCATATTATCCTAGAAAATTAGTTTAATTCATTAAAAGTTTCATATTATATTTATTTGGGTATTTATAATATCAATTATTTTAATTTTTCACTATTATAGTAATTACTGCATCATCATTGTGTCATATATAAAATACATTATTTAATGTCTAAAAATTATAAATAAAATAAAATTATGTAGGAAATCTTTTTAGCTTTCTAATTAATATTTATAATCTAAAATCCAACATATATAACCCTATGTAACAATTGTTTTTGCTAAAAGATATATGCTTGTGTCATTTTTGTATTCATTTTAACTTAATTAAAATAAAGTGTCATTATCACTTACAAGTGGATCCATGGGGTCCCAAAATCGACCCAAAGATGCCCATGGTCGACCATGTATCAACCAATAGGGTTAAGACACGTTTTAGGGTAATTTAGTATTATTATAATATTATTTTTTAACCCTTATTTACTAAATTTACCCTTAACCATGGTAAATAAAATATTTACCGCAGTAATTATTCAAAATTTCTAAAAATAAAAATTACCTATTTAGACAATTTGAACATCCTGATTCCAAATATGGAATCCATTTTTCTAAATTCAAAACACAGAAGTGGCAGAAATTAATTTAAAATTAATTCCCGTTGTCAAAACAAAAAGCGTGTTTTTAAGAGATAATAACTATCAAAAGATTGACACTTGTTTATGTTCGGTTTAATTGTAAAATTATGTCTAATGACCAACATTATATTAAATTGTAAAAATATATTCTAAATATACTTTAAAACCACTCAAATTCATAATTTATCACTATTAATTATTTTGATTAAAAAAGTTGTTTTTAATTAAAATTTAGTAATTTTCACTATTCATCAAAATATGAAATTTATCCGAAAAGTACCAAAATTTCACCTTAGGATAAATTCGATATTCCGAATCCAAAAATGAAGTCCATTTCGAAATATAAAATATATATAATTTCAAAATTTAGGTATTACTATTCATAACGGCTAGTTTGATCGGTTGTGGTGTGTGTTAAAACTCGACGTTGCGTACAACACACGCTACTGTTTTATTCAAAGGAAAGCGTACCGTGTAAGCTTGGGATGTTTCATTTTAAATTTTTTGATGTCCCCATTTAGTCAAAAAGTATAAAATATTGTATTTAAAAAGGTTTCACTATTAAAAGTTGATAAAAGTGTAATACTGAAAATGAATCTGTTCTTGCATTATGACTAAGAATCTCATAATATGGATTCTAAAATTATAAGGATTATATAAAGTTTAAAATGTAGTTAATGCCATTCATGACCTCTTTTAATGGTTTTTTTTGTTAGTCATGGTGTGATTGAACTCGGTGTTGCGTGTAGTGCAAGTTATTGAATTATTTTGAAGAAATAACACAGTATGAAATCTTGGGGTGTTACATGGACTTTTTGGAAGATGATTTTGTTCTCCCTAGTGTTTCAAGGGTGGCATCACCTATTTCCATTTCAATGAAATCTTATGGTTCTCTTAAATTTTGTGTAGAATATCAGATGTTGAAACATGTAATGGTTATGAACAAATACCCGTTCCTCACCATGTGGAAGGACTCAGGCAGGGAAGAAGGATTCATGTACACGCCGTGTGTTGGGACAACACGTCGTTTAGTTGGGGTGTTACACAACCATTTTTAGCTGTAGTACGCGCCCATGTGGATGACCTGTGACAACACACTGGGTAGTAATTATACATGTAGTGTAGTCAAGTTTTGTGAAATTTAAATTCTTCTATACTCATGTTCCCTTCTTACACCGCTTGTTTCAGTCATTTATAATCTTGATCTAAGGTGTGAGTTTGACCTTGTAGAGTCATGCCACAGAGATGGCCACTGTTTTTTCTCTAGGAGAGCGGTGACGATTTTACTCTTTAGATGGTGGGTCATGGGCTACCAGTGGATCCTCCAGCAGTACCAAATGCGGTACCAGGTGTTATACCGGACGCAGGCACCAAGACGCAGTTCCGTGAAGGCTTCATGTGGTTCATGCAGACTTTCCAGGGAGCATCGCAGGCCACCACATCTATAGAAGAGCTGCCTCGTATCTTCGAGCAACAACATCCACCCACTTTTTCAGGGGATGGAGGACTGCAGGCTATGAAGTCAGGGCTAGATTTAATGGAGATGATATTCAAGAATCATGAGATGCCTACAGGTCAGAGGGTCAAGGTCACTACATATATGCTGTTTGATTCATTCAAGAGGTTTTGGGATGTTACAACCCATTTTGAGCATCACTCAGACATGGAGTTGGTTGATTTTCAGACATCATTCTATGACTTATTCTTCTCGGAGATACTGCAGGCAGTTTGAGATCGAGAGTTCATGAATCTGTCGTAGGGAACCATGTTAGTGATGGATTATTCTCCTCGCATCACCAAGCTTCAGTGTTTTTCACAGGTTATGGTGGGTGATGATCCATTGAGGTATAGACGCTTTGAGTGTGGTCTTCAGGGTGACATCTGAGTGATGTTAAATGTTTTCATGCTGCCTACCATACATGCTCTTGTGAACTAAGCACTGATTATCTAGTGGAACCTATGGGAAACTTGTGGTGTGGGCCAGGGCGGTTCAACACCCGTTAATGGTATTAATTCTTCTAGCCAGAGGAAGAGGGAGATGAGTTTCTTTCATGGTGGCAGTACTAGACAACAGAATACTTCAGGTGGCCAGGCCATGTGCTACCAATGTGGAAAAGTAGTGTACAAGACACCACATTGTCCATGTGACCACGTTTAGTGTCGATCTTGCGGTAGGATGGGTCATCTACAGTGCTTTTGGAGGGTGTTTCCCCAAGTGGCTAGTGAGAGGGGTTCTATACAGACTCCACATGTGAGAGCTAGACCGGAAGCTTGTTTCCAGTCGAGGAAGTGGAATATGTTAGGGCGTTCAGGAAACGATGGGGGTTGTGGTCGTGGTAGCCAAACACCATGATCTTAGAGGCAATAGCATGGGACAACTCAAGGTAGCTAGGTTGTGTTGTCAGGCCGCGACATTGGGCAGGAATATGTAGTGAAACAGACCTAGTAGGAGCAGGATCATGGAACTTCTACTGTCAGAGGTAGTATTCTAGTAACTTCTGTTTTATCTTTACTACTTTTTTATACGGGTGATACACATAGCTTTATATCATTCCCCTTTGTGGAGAGCCTTGGGCTCTGTCTTTCTTCTTCTTCAGATGTTATCACGCAAGACACTCCATTGGGAACTAGAACTGCTGGTGTGAGTCAGTGCAGGGAGTGCCCTATAGAGGTTGGTGGGTGTCACATTCTGTGGGACCTCTATGTCTTAGTGATGACGAGATATGACATCGTTCTCGGGATGGACTGGCTGGATCCTTTTCAAGCCTTTTTAGATTTCTACCATTACAGGGTGAGTTTTACGTCACCAGATAGCCGATATTTCCTATACAATGGTGAATGGGATGTCTAGGCGAGCTGAGATGGACCCAAGCATCGTGGGAAAGGTGGTGTGACAGCCCAGATTACGAGCTTATATCTAGATGATCAACGAACTCATCATTAGGATTTCCCTCTAGTTGTTAATCATTTAAGGGATGTATTTTTTGATGACTTTTTAGGTCTACCACCTGATTATGGGGTAGATTTCTCTATTGATATTGTCCCAGGAGCGGCACCAGTGTCCATTCCTTCTTATAGGATGGCCACACCTTAGTATCAAGAGCTCAAGAGGCAGTTGGAGGAGTTGTAGGCAAAGGTTTTAATCCGAC
The DNA here is from genome assembly GCA_963277665.1 of Viscum album. NCBI lineage: Eukaryota > Viridiplantae > Streptophyta > Magnoliopsida > Santalales > Viscaceae > Viscum > Viscum album. Next base: position 1,400,583,743 of record OY728164.1, on the reverse strand, counting down.
CTAGTACTTCTCCTTGGGGATCGCCTGTCCTTTTTTCTATGAAGGTGAACTATAACCTTAGAAATTTTGTGGATTATCGGATGATGAACTAGTTGACTATTAAGAACTAATATCCCGTTCCAAGGATTGATGACCTTTTGATAAACTTCGAGGAGCACAAGTGTTCTTGAAGATTGAATTGATGTCTAGATATCATCAGTTACATATCAGACCATCTGACATACTGCTTACATATTTTCGGAGCTGATATGGTCTATACGAGTACATGGTTATGCCGTTCAGACATACAAACACACTAATCGTTTTCAGGTCTCTTATGAATCGTTTGTATCCATAACTATCTGGATTCTTTCATGGTTGTCTTTGTGGATGACATCATGGTGTACTCTCGCACATGGCATGACCATTCCACCCATCTTGAGAACATAATGAGTACATTGAGCGAGCCTCAGATGTATGCTAAGCTCATAATGTGAAACTTTTGGATGGATGAGATTCACTTCCTAGGTCATATTATCTCAGAGGCAGCAGTTGTGGTGGACTTAATGAAGGTGAGAGTAGTAGTTTCTTTGGAGAAACCTAATAATGTGTTTGACATAAGAAGTTTCATGGGGATGGCTGGTTACTAAAAGAATTATATACAAGACTACTCCCTCTTAGTAGTGTCGTTGACGAGTCTGACCAAGAATGGTGTGAATTTTATCTTATCAGAGGCTTGCGAGACTGCCTTTCAGGAGCTGAAGGGAATGTTGACATCAACACCAGTCCTAATACTTATAGAGATAGAGAATTGATATATATTTTACTGTAGTGCATCAGGTATTGGGATGGGATCAGTTTTGATGCAGGGCGATCAATTTGTTGCATAGAGGTCTCGGTAGTTGAGGCCACATAAGATGAATTACCTGATTCATGTCCTCGAGTTGGCTTTAGATGTTCATGTGTTTTGCTGTTGGATAAATTATCTCTTGGGAGAACATTTTTTGGGTTTCACCGACCACAAAAGTCCCAACTATATCTTTATCCCTCGTGACCTGAATTTGAAACAGCGAATATGGGTAGAATACCTTTAGTCCTTCAACTTTGATCTACCTATACACCCGGAAAAGGTAATGCAGTAGATGATGTACTGAGCAGGAAGACTCAAACACAGGAAGTGAAGAAGGATAGTGGTGAGTGGAATATTATGGCTTTGTTCTCTGAGATGATTTTAATGGTCCACGATATTAATGGGAAATCTTATCTTTCTTCTTTAGCAGTGACTTCTACCCTCTTGGGTAGAGTGAGGATGAGACAGCTATCAGTTTCTGAAGGCCTAGTTCTACATGAGTCAGTGGAAAGTGGGGACCCTCCTCCAGGACGGACGATAGGTGATGATGAGGTCTTACAATTCCACAGATGAGTGTGGGTTCCATGGGATATACGTGAGGATCTGATGCGGGAGTTTCATGCTTCATCTTGGGCATTGCATCCCGAAGATACCAAAATGTACCGTGATATGAGAAGTCTTTACTGGTGGCCGAGTATGAAATGAGAGGTAGCAGATTTTGTTATGAGATGTTCCACCTATCAGCCGGTGATGGTGGAGCATCAGAGGCCATCTTGACTGTTATAGTAGTGAATCATTCCAGAGTAAAAATGGGATGATGTCGTGATCAATTTCATGACAGGTTTACCGAGGACACCTTGAGGCAGTGATGTCGTGTGGGTTGTTGTAGACAGACATACAATGATAGATCAGTTTTTTTCGATCAAGGAGACCTTTTCTGTAGACAAGATCAGAATTTTGTATATCCTAGAGGAAATACATCTTTAGTGGGTCCCTTGTTCTATTGTTTCTGATATGGATTCTAAGTTTACATCTTGTTTTTAGCAGAGTTTTTAGAGGGAACAGGGTACACAGTTGATTCTGAGCACAACTTACCTCCCTCAGACCGATGGCCAGTTAGAGTGTACAATATAGGTGCTAGAGGAAATGTTGCATGTATATGTCCTAGAATTTGGGGGCTCTTGGGAGAAGCACATACCCTGGTCATGTTTTCTTACAATACAAGTTTTCAGGATACTATTGAGATGTCACCTTACAAGGTTTTATATATTAGGCCATGCCGATCACCATTGTGCTGGATGGGGGAGGTGAGGCAACATAACCAGGGCCACATCTCATACACGAGACTTCTGAGTAGGTCTAGTTGATAAAGAAGATGATGGTTACCACATATTCGCGTTAGAAATATTATGCTGATTGCCAGAGACAACCTTTGGAGTTCATGGTTAGGGATCATTTTTTCTTACCTGTTTCACAGAGGTTGGGACACAGACAGATCAGGAGACAAGGGAAACTTTTTTCGTGGTATGTGGGGGTCGTTTGAGATTCTAGAGAGATTCGGGTCGGTTGCCTATCGTTTGTATTATCCACAGAGGTACCGGGCCATGCACGATGTCTTCCGTGTATCTCAGTTGTGCCACTATCATTCAGAACCATCTCATGTTTTTCTGCACGAGGTAGTTGAAATTCAGTCGGATGCATCCTATGAGAAGCATTTTTTCTTATTATTAATAAGAGCATGAAGGTTCTCTATGGCCAGTCTGTTCATCTCGTTCGGGTGATATAGAAGCATGGCTGAGTGCAGGACGAAACCTGGGAGTGGGAGACTGACGAACGTGCTTAGTGGCCAGTGATTTTCTGAGCTTTATCTCCGCCACCCTTTGAAGGGAAATTCCAGGATGAATTTCTTTAAGGGGGGATGTTTTTAAGAACATGGTTCTTCATTTTGAGGTACGATTATCTTATTTTACCTTTTTCATAGGTGTTTTAGAAAAAATATAGAAAATGTGGAAAATACCATATTTTTGGACTACATGCAGTGTAAAATTCCACATGACATATACTTTGGCCGTGTGAGATGAGTACATAGGGCGTATAGGCCTATCAATGATGAATGGTGTAAAAACAGACTACATACTGTTTATAAGGTATTTACACATCAGGTATTAAGTCGGAAGGTGAATAGTAAGGCTGTGGAGGCAGACACCAGGGGAGTGACAGTACACGCTATGTAATCATGACTACACGACATGTACTCATGTCGACAGGTGAACAATGCCACGGTGGAAAGAAGTAGCCAGAGGAACAGTTAAAAAATTAGAAGTACACACCGTGCACTTGAGAGTACATGCCTTGTAGTTTTATTTCAATAAAAACATGAAGTATCCTCTTCTATTCAATGATGAATCTTAGAACACCAAAGGAGAAAGAGAGAGACATCCTGAGCGTGGAGGATCTCCAAACTGTACATCGGTAATCCGTTTCTGCTTCTGTTGATCACGTTGGGAACGCACGGGTAAGACCTTCCTTCTCATGGATATTTTTATACAAATTATTTCCTTAGTAAAATGTATTTGAGTTTTAATGAGATTATTTCTCCCTATATCTATGTCATTCTTGTTTCATCCAGGAGGCTTCGTTCACGTATACCGATCAACGGTGATCGAGGTAGGTGGTCTAGTGTTTAAATTCAAACTTATTTGTGTTGTTTTGTATCGTTGGGATAATAACCCATGTTGGTGTGTCGTATGGATATGGAATTGGATGAAAAGATATCTATAATTTTATAGATTATCTAATGAAAATTTTGAAATGCTATTTGGGATCACTGATTAGATCCACGACCACCCATGGGTTATGTTCGAATGTTTAGTCGTTTGTCCAGGATTCCCAAGATAATGCCATGATTATATTGTGCATTTATTTTTCATGAGAGAAAATGTATACAAATTATGGGTTTATGATTTGGGGTCAGTCCGGTTCCTTTAGCCTGTGGGTGGTGTTTAATAGCCTGTGGGTGGTGTTTTTCTTAGCCTAAGGGAATTGTTTCGTTTAGCCTGTGGGAAACCTTCTTATGGCCGTGGGTAGTAGATTCTATGTATGTGGGTGACATTAGTACACCTATGGGCAATATCTGTTATGCCTGTGGGAAGACACCTGTGGGTTTTGATTCTGGTTACCTGAGTGTACGAATTGTATGTTTGAGGACAGTGTTATCATGAATATTCACCATGGTGATTTTAATATGTTGTAACTTCCAAGTTAAAGCACAGGCTTGGCATGCTTAAATGAATATTAAAATGGTAATATAACATGTAGAGTTAGTTAATTTTGAGTACTGCTTAGTTTATTAAATTTAATACTGCACACTACTACTGCACATTTTCACTAACAGTTGGGCACAACCCTTTGGTGGGTGCCTATTGGGATTTATTTCTAAAATTCAATTTTTTTCATGTATTCGGCCAAAACAGACTATATTGATGCAGCTGTCAACATGGGCAAGGTTCCCTATATAGGTAGATGATTATAGTAGAGGAGTAGGAGAGAATGGGTCCGAGCCTTTGCTTGCATGTTGCTGCATTTTATTTTCTCTTCTTTGTTTCATTTGGATTTACCTTGTACATTGAATTGTATTTTATTGTATTGTAGAATATCTTGTTCTGGATGTTTTTATAGAATTTGTTACAATATGCATCTTTATATATATGACTTCTAGTTCTCATTTACTTAGTTATCCATTTAAGTTGAATATTGTTTACTACTTCCACTGTTGTATATTATTTATCTTTTACACTACGCAACACTATGACAAATGAGGTCATAGTTTCCCCACTATCAAACCTGAGACCTCGCTGCTAGTTGGAAGCCTCTCGCGTTTGGGGAAGTGCATTTGAGGTCTTGTGACCAACCGGGAATAGGGAACCCGTTGAGTGGCACCCGGATCCGAGATGTTACAAAGTGGTATAAAAGGGGGTACTTTTCTTTGACATAAATTTTGGAGTCATAGTCTGGGATAGGATGGAAAGGGTAGTTGGTAATAAGCTATTCCAGAGAGTAGCAAACTCGTGAATAAGGAAAATTCAGTCTACCTCAGTTGTTGCAATTATTATTGGTTTTTCAATTTTACACAGTATTTGATTTTCACTATTGGGTGATGCACTTGTGATGTGTTGTTTATATGTTATATGTGGGTTATATCTGGGTTCAACCCAATGAGATGAAGGTATTCCATCTCATGCATCATTTAGGCACATTCTAGAAATCATAGGTCATGAATTCTTTCCATGCCACGTAGGTGCACTAGAAATTGCATGTTGTTGTGATAGTTGATGTGTTGAAAGAGCATGCTATTATGATAGCTACTTTGATAAATGCCTACTTTTTTAGGGTATTGTTGTTTGAAAATTTGATAGAATAAATGTGAAACTCTATTTCTTGAGGAGTATGGGCCCTCATTGACCAGAATTTGGTGGATCATTGATGTGTTCACTTTGTTATAACATGTTTAAGAGGCCAAGAATAGATTCGCGAGAAGTATGGGCCCTCACGGATCAAAATTTGGCACTAAGGTGTTAGTTTCAGTGTTTTTATGGGTTCTGGTGTAGTTTTGGTGGCTTACTATCTGGAAATCCCAGGATACACATAGTGTAGTTCTATAGACACACGCCATGTGTTCTTCTGTTTGGGAAGAAATAAAATCATTTTAAGTACATGACGTGTACCCTAAGTACACGCTGTGTAGTCTCTTCCCATGTCATAGGCCGTGTGGGAGAGGACACAGGGTAGGGAATGGATTAGGAGAAACATGCTGTGTAATAATTGTACCCACCGTGTAGTATTGACCTGGTATCTGCTTGTGTAACTAACAACACGGATGGAAAAAACCTTATGACAGACATATTGTGTCAACCGTAAACACACTGTGTAGTCTGACCAAGGTACCCAGCCGTGTCACGAAAAACACGGGTCAGTGTAATCTTTCCAAGTACATGCCTAGTTTGATTTGAACACGCCGTCTAGTGTTAGCCGTGTATCCGGCTGTGTAGCGAGCAACACTGGTTGGTTTGGGGATTCATTCAACACGCTGTTTCTTTTGGAAGGTGTCGTGTAGTGTGACCTGGGTACACAGGCCCTTTGATTAACAACATAGGCCTATAAAATCTTGTAGAGCACATGTCGTGTACCTGTGGGACATGCAATGTAGGCTGGTTTTAGGAGAGTCATGTGGCCTAGCCACGTGGAAGGACTCGGGCATGGAAGAAGGATTCAAGTACACTCAGTGTGTTGGGACAACCCGCCGTGCAGTTGGGTGGTTACACGACCAGTTTTATCTGGACTACACGCCCATGTAGATGACCTGGGACAACATGACCGTTTATTATTTATACACATTGTGTAATCAGGTTTTGTGATACTTGAATGATTTTATTCCTTTTTTCCCTTCATACACTGCTTTTTTTCGGTCATTGATAATCTTGATGTAAGGTGTGCATTTGACCTTATAGAGTCATGCCACCGAGACTACCACCGGTTGTTCACTAGGAGAGCGGCAATGATTTTACGCCTGAGATTGTGGGCCAGGGGCTAATCGTGGATCTTTTAGTAGTACCAGATGCGGTGCCAACCGTTACACTAGACGCAGGCACATAGGCGCAGTTCTTTGAAGGCTTCATGTGGTTCATGAAGAACTTCCAGGGAGAACCCCATGTCTCCACATATATGAAAGAGTTGACTCATATCTTCTAGAAGTATCATCTGCCAACATTTTAAAGGGATGGCTGACTGCAGGCTGTGGAGTCATGGTTGGATTCGATGCAGACGATATTCGAGAATCTTGAGACACCTCCAAGGCGGAGGGTCAAACTCGCTACATACATGCTGAGTGATTCCTGCATGAGGTGGTGGGATGTTGCCAGCCAGTCTAAGCATCACCGAGACCTAGTTTGGGAGGATTTTCTGACATCCTTTTATGACTTATTCTTCTTGGAGACGCTGTAGGTAGATCGAGCTTGAGAGTTCATGAATCTGCAGTAGGGGACCATGTGAGTGATGGATTATTCTTATAACTTCACTGAGCTTTAGTTTTTTTTCACCCATTATGGTGGGTGATGAGGTGTTGAGGGCTAGATGCTTTGAGGATGGTCTTTGGAGTGACATCCGAGTGCTGGTTAATTTTTTCAGGCTTCCTGACGTACATGCTATTGTAAACAAGGCACTGATATCCGAGCGTAACCTGCGGGAAACTAGTGCTCTGGTCCAGGGCGGTTCGACATCAGTTACTAGTACTATTTCTACTGGCAAGTGGAAGAGGAGGATGAGTTTCTCTCAAGGTGGATGTGCTAGGCAGAAGAATTCTTTTGGTGGCCAGGTCATGTGCTACCAGTGTGGCAAAGTGGGGCATAAGATACTGTAGTGTCCTTGTGACCCAGTGGAGTGCTGATCTTGCAGTAGGATGGGTCATCTGTAGTGCTTTCGTAGGGTGTTTCCACTAGTGGCTAGTGAGATGGGTTCTTTGCAGACTCCACATGGTGCAGCAGGACCAGCAGCTTCTTACCAGTCGGGAAACTGGAATATGTCAGGGCATGTAGGTAGAGATGGTGGTCGTGGTCGTGGTATCCAGACACCTGGATCTCAGAGGCAGTAGGGCGTGATAGCTCTGGGTAGCCAGGCTTTGTTTCAGGGCCGTGACACTGGGTAGTTATATGTAGTGAAACAGACCCAGTAGGAGCAAGATCATAGACCTTCTACTATCAGAGTTACTATTCTAGTATCTTCTGTTTTATCTTCAGTACTTTTCGAAACAGGTGATACACATTGCATTATATCTGTGCTCGTTGTGTTCATCCTTGGGCTCTGTGTTTCTTCTTCTTCTGATGTTATCATGATAGACACTCTTTTGGGAACTACAACAGCATGTGTGCGTCGGTGTAGGGAGTACCCCTATAGGTTGGTGGGTCTCACTTTCTGTGGGACCACTATGTCTTAGAGATGACGAGCTATGGCATCATTTTCAAGATGGACTGGTTGGTTCCATTTAGAGCCTTTGTATATTGATACCATTGAAGGGTGAGTTTCACATCACAAGAGGGATGAGTGTTCCTATACAAGGGCGAATGTGATATACAGGTGGCCCGAGCTAGACCCGAGCATCGTGGGCGAGGTGGTGTGACAACCAAAATTGCGAGCTTATATTTGGATGTCCAGGGATCTTGTGAGAAGGTTTTCCCTCCAGTGGTTGATTGTTTCAGGGATGTCTTCCCAGAAATTTTTTCAGGTCTACCTCCTGAGTGTGAGTTGGATTTCTCTATTTATCTTGTTCCAAGAGTAAAACTAGTGTCCATTCCTCCTTATTAGATGGCCACAATTGAGTTGCAGGAGCTCAAGAGGCAGTTGGAGGAGTTGCACGCAAAGGGTTTCATCCGACCCTATAATTCTCTTTGGGGTTCGCCTGTCCGGTTTTTTAAGAAGGCGGATGGTACACTCAGACTTTGTGTGGATTATGAGATGTTGAACCAGTTGATGGTTAAGAACTGGTATCCCTTACTGAGGATTGATGACCATTTTTATCAACTTCGAGGAGCACGAGTTTCATCAAAGATTGACATGAGGTCCGAATATCATCAGTTATGCATCAGACCATCCAACATACTGCATACAGATTTTCATAGCAGATAAGCTCTATATTAGTACATGGTTATGCTGTTTGGACTGACAAACGCACCAGAAGTTATCATGGCTCTGATGTATCATATGTTCCATCCCTATCTGAATTCTTTCATGGTAGTCTTCATGGATGACATATTGGTGCACTCTCACACTCGGCATTACCAGGCCACCCATCTTGAGATCGTATTGATTATACTGATATAGTATCTCTTGTATGCTACGTGTAACACCCCGAACCCTAAAGGGAGGAGTTGGTGCATTACTTGTGTTATTTTCATGGTTAGAAGGAATGAAAATCCAAAAGGAACGATCAATTTAGTTGTCTTGAAGAAACTAGATACATATATTTAACACAAATTTCATTGAAAAGGGTTACAAGATACAATAAAAAACAAAACAAAAAACTGCATCCACATGAAATCAATAAAAGACCTTCTCTTCATCACCTATTGATGGTAGAAAATTAAATGGTTGAGCTCAAATGCTCATTAAGGGTTACAAATAGAGGAATCATGAGTACAATAAGAAGTTTAACATAATAAATCTATCATAATCAATATGTCATAGTGAATAAATGAATAACTAATGCCATTAATAAACTAAGAATGAAATTGCATCCTTATATTTTGTCATAGTGAAAACCACATGGATAATAATAATAACTGATAATGAATAAAGAGAATTCTTATTAACTAGACATCATGTATCTAGAACATGAAACAATAATACCATAAAAATGGTTATGTTCTATGGGTAGAAACCTGTCTGATTTTCGGAAACAAACTCAAAGGGTTTGTTTCCAAAATGATTTGTCTCAAGAGACCTACCGATGCATCGAGGGGATATATCTGTCCACACCCGCCACTGCATGTCCAAATAATTCGTTATACATTGATTAAATACAAGATAAATATTCCTTCTCAATATCTGTATTGAGTAGAGTATACAGATTCATCAATATTTCCATAATGAAAATAACATTCCAAAATAAGCACCGTATATAAAATGGTATGTGGTTTAGACAACAACATATCCATGACATGAGAATATGGATATTTATTATCAATGTAGTTTCAAATTAAATGTTATATCAAATGGGCAGTAGGTACACCACATACAGATTATTAGGTGTGCAATACAATGTTAGTCACAACAAAATAGTGGTTGAGACAAAGGCCCTTAACGCAATGTAATCGGTTGAATCATATGACCATAAAATATAAACCTCAAATGGATCATCTAATAACATGAATATATAGATAATCATATTATTATATATAAAATGGCAGTACACATATACCAAATCCAAGAAATAAGGGGAAAACAATTAAAATATCACATAAATTAAAGTGAGATGAGAAACCCCTTACCTTATGCTTGAGTATGTTCCTCATTTGGTTTAATTACCTGAATAATCAAATGTAGAAAAATTAATTAATATTTCTAGAACCTCATATAGATTTAATTGATTTATTATAACCTTATTGGGTTCATTCACGGCCCATTCTATGGGATCAATGTGTTCCATTTTTATGTTTTGGAAGCATTTTCTCCCTTGGTTTTCATGGTTTGTTTACTTGTTTCCATGAATGGAAGTTCATTTGAAACATGGTTAATCATACAGAATTGTTAATGCATATTATTAAAGAAATTATGGAGATATAAATGATCTTATAATGATTTTTGGTTTTATACCATGACGATTATTCATTAGTTAAAACATTAATGGTGTTCGTTTAGATCATTTTAGTCGTTGTTTTATAATAACAACCTCATTTTGTTTTATAAATTATAACCATGAGTACCAAATAATTACATAACCATGGGAGAGTCATAAGACATAGAATATAACCTGGTTCAACTGTATAAATGGTTTCATGACCAGAATTGAAATAATTAAAGCGAATTGAAATCACATCGACTACGATGTCAGTAATTCGACACGTCACGGAAAATGTTTTTAATTTCTTGAACTAGTGGGGAACAAAGAATATTGATGATGAATTTCTCATGAACATTAGAAAATTCAGAATATAAAAGATTCTAGAGATTTCATTCCTCTTGGGTAATAAGAGATGATGAATGAATATATAATGAACTCAATATAAAAGAATAATTTTGAAAGCGCTTACAAAAAATCGGCAGCCTAACGGCTGCACAACATGGTTTTAGAAAGTATTAAAAATAGAGGGGACAAGGGTCACCTATCCAGAAATGAATCGTAATATATATTATATTGATAAGAAGACTAAAAATAATAATATGTTATGGAAACATGAAATATATACCAAATAAAAGAGAACTTGAAAGGAAAAAAGAAAGAAATTGAGAATTTTCATACCTTGTAGAGTAAACCTTAGAACATTAACGTTGGGACCTTGGGAGCTTCAGGAAATCTTGGGAGGACTTCTATGAAGTTTATGAAGCCACATATTTGTTTTTGGAGAATTGGGAATGAATTCAATGAAGAGAAGAGTTGGTATTTATTGGAAAAGTGAGGTATTATTTTAATAATTTCCTAGGCACACCCCATGGGTTGTTTTTACAAAACCATAGGCTTTCCCATGATATTATACCATTTTAAAATCCAATTGGGACACCTCACATATTATCTTACAATACAAAATTTGACCATATTTATGACATCATTATTACATCATTAATGATGTCATAAGCACACCGAAACTAAAAATAGTATTTTTTACCATTCACATAAAAATATACTCTTTCCGAAAAATTCCTAAAAGTCACCCTAACCACCTTTCAACGTGTAGAATTGAAAAGTGAAATTCATTTTTCAAAAATAATTTTCTAAATATTATTAATGTAATTTTAAAATAAAGTAATCGTTAATTGGAAAAATAACAATCTTAATGTGAAATTAGTTTTATTTCTCATTGAAAAACTAATTAAGATCACATTATATTATATCCTTAATAACATAAAATAATAATATTATTTACTATTCATTAGGGTCATATTACTATTCATAAGGGTATGTTACTATTCACCAAAAATCATTTTTATTCTATCAGATTCCAAATGACTTACTGATCACAACTCTAGATGACCATTTTTTGAAATTCAAAACATAGAAGTGGAAAAATTATATTTAATGGCTAGGTTTTGACTATCTCTTAAATAACCTAGTGTTTTTTAAAGGAACATGGTGATGAATATAATGTATTTAATAGAAAAATACAATAAAATTTTTGGGGTGCTACATTATTTCCTCCTTTGGAAATTTATTCCTTGAAATTTTATGTATAAATCCCACAAAAATATGTGGGTGGTTCTTCTTCATTAAATCCTCCAGTTCCCATGTTGCTTCCTCCATATTATAGTTTCTCCCAAGAACCTTTACGTGACGAGTTTTTTAATTTCTCAATACCTACCCCCTTCTATCAAGAATCCTGATAGGCTTTTCACAATATGACAAATCTTGTTCCAGTTCTATTCCTTCCTATGTGAGTACATGTGTTTGGTATGGCATGTATTTCTTTAATAATGATACGTGGAATACATCATGATACTTGGAGAGACTTGGAATCATTTCCAAATGGTATGCTATAGCTCTAATTCTTCTGAAAATTTCAAATGGTATGATGTACCTAGGGCTCAGTTTCCCTTTCCTACTAAACTTTAAGATGCACTTACATGGAGATACTTTCAGAAATACATGATCTCCCACTTGAAATTCCATGTCCTTTCTTCGATTGTCAGCATAACTCTTCTACATACTTTGGGTTGTTTTAATATGGGCTTGTATTCTATTCACCTTTTTCATGGTCTCTTTAATATGTTCTAGTCCTATAAGTTTCCTCTCACCAACTTCATTCCAAAAAGATGGAGTTCGACATCTCCTTCCATATAATGCTTCATATGGAGCCATTTGAATACTAGAATGGAAACTATTATTGTATGAAAATTCCACCAAAGGAATGTATTGATCCCACATACCTAGTAAGTCAAGAGATCATGATCTCATCATGTCTTCTAGAGTTTGAATAGTCATTTCAGACTATCCGTCAGTTTGAGGGTGATATGCAGTACTCAAACGAAGCTCAGTATTCAAAGCCTTCTAGAGACCTTTCGAGAATTTTGTTGTAAACTAGGGATCTCGATCTATGAAAATCGATAGAGGTGAACTATGAAGTCTCACAAATTCATTAATATAATGTCTATCCAGGTGATCAATTGGTATATACTCTATTATTGGAAGAAAATGTGGTGATTTAGTGAGACGATCAACAATTACCCCTATTGCATCATTCCTTCTAGGTGTCCTTGGTAGTCTGGTGAAAAAATCCATCGTAATGTTACCCAATTCCACATAGAAATTGGGAGAGGTTTCATAAATCCTTTGGGTTGTTGTCTCTTAGCCTTAACATGTTAACAAACTAGAAATATTGACACGTAGTTAGCTATTTCTTGCTTCATATTATCCCACCAAAAATATTCCTTCAGATCTCTGTACATCATTGTGTTACCCAAGTTTATAGAGCAATTTGAGCTATGAGCATCATCTAAAATTTCCCTTTTTATCTCAGGTACGGATGAGACACATAACCTCTTCCAAAATTATAGAAACCCTTCTTCATACACGAATTCATCCAGTCTCTCATCCCTAACAACATTATTTTTCTTTTGCAGACTCTCATCATCAATTTGAGAGCTTTTTGTCTTCTCTAATAATGATGGTTTAGAAATAAATTGAAAGGGAAAAGAAGTTTCCCCTTCAATAACAATTCCCATATCCATATTTAGAAGATTCAAAATATATGATCTCTCTCAATCCTCATTTGAGTTAGAAGTCCATGATCCTTCATACATAATGAATCTTCCACCTTATTCACCTTCCCTGGGTGGTAGTGTACTGAATAATCGTAATATTTGAGTAACATGAGCCATATTTTCTACCTCATGTTGATTTATTTTTGTGTGAAAATGTATTTCAAACTCTTATGGTCTGTATAGGTCTCACATCTATCTCCGTAGAGATAATTCCTCAATATTTTCAGAGAAAAGATTAGAGCTAATAACTCAAGATCATGAGTTTGATTATTTTTCTCCTGAATCTTATACTTATCTAGATTTATAAGAAATAACGTTATCATTGTAACAGCCTGAGATTTTATGAAAAATATTCTTTTTAATTTTATTATTGTATTGTGTTGTACGCTACACCAAAAGAAGCTTTCACAACACGCATCCTTGACTTTCCTTCCATTACACGCAATCGCGACCTTCCACGATAGCGTGTGTTGTACGCAACACCAAGTTTCGCTAAACAACGATATGCTATTAAGATATTATTAAAACTAGCCGTTATGAATAGTAATAACCACTTTTTAAATTTTAGAAATTTTATCTCTCAAAATGGACTTCATTTTTGGATTCGGAGTATCGAATTTAGACTAAGGTAAAATTTTGGTACATTTCGGATAACTTCCATATTCTAATGAATAGTGAAAATTACTAAATTATAATTAAAAACAACTTTTTTTAATCGAAATAATTAATAGAGATAAATTATTAATTTGAGTGGTTTTAAAGTATATTTAGAATATATTTTTACAATTTAATACAATGTTGGTCATTGGTTGTAATTTCACATTTAAACCAGACATAATCAAGTGTCAATCTTTTGATATATTTTGTTTACTAAAAACAAGCTATTTATTTTAACAGCGGGATTTAATTATAAAATTAATTAATGCAACTTCTATGTTATGAATTTGGTAAAATAGATTTAATTTTTGAATTCGGAATATGAAATATAGCTTAGGATGAAATTTTGGCATTGTTCTGAAAAACATCAATTTTTGATGAATAGTGAAACTACTAAGTGGTAGTTAAAAAAACTGAATTTTTCATAAAACTTAATTTTACCGCTTCTGTGAATGGAATTTCAAAAATCTGAGAGACACGGTTGATATCAGTAAGTAAAATGTGGTTCAATGAGATGAAAATAATTTTTGGTGAATAGTAACTTTTTACTTTTTTTACCACGGTTAATAGTAAATAGGGTAACTAAGGGTAAATATGATATTATTATTACCCTAACACATGTCCTAATTCTATTGGATAAGTGTAATTCGACCAAAAACAACCTTATGAATATAATATTACCATTTAGGTCCACTTGGATTAGATTATGACATTTAATATTATTTTATTTAATGAATAGTTAAAATAGTTAAAATCAAAGTTTAATAACTAAATCATTTTTAATATGGGGTTATACATAAGATAAATTCGATTATAAATATTCATTAGAAAGCTAAAAAGATTCCCTACATAATGATATTTTATTTATAATTTTTATAATTTATATAAATTAATTTATGACACAACGATGATGCAGTAATTACCCTTTTAAGGAAATATTAACATAATTGATGTTATAAATGCTCAAATGAATGTAATTTGAGACTTTTTATGAATTACACTAATTTTCTAGGTTACTATGATATATTAGAGTTGATTTAATCAACTTGTTTCGAACATATAATTCTGTTATTACTTTCAAAAAAATCATATATCAAATAGTGTCAAAATTGACACAAAATAGTTTTGAAATCAAATATTATATTATTAATTGTTATTTTATTCATAAAAATCTAAGGTTCGGCCAAATGACTTAGATAAGGATATATATATTAATAATAAACAATTTGGGGTTCGTTTGGCATGTTATAGTAAGTGTATTAACCATATAGTGAAAGAAAACAAAAAGACACGGTAAAAGTTAAATTATTTAACTTAGAGTTAATTCTAATTGATAAGGATAAAATAATACCCTAAACTTGTCTAAATCCTATTGGTTGATAGGATTTCGACCCATCCCCACTTTAGCTTCGAAATAATACCCTTTGGAACCATTATAAACCGATGTTGACTTTAATATAAAATAATATTTTGAGATATTCCTAAGGTGCCCGTCTCCTCCCTTATAAAAGGGAACCTCCTCCTCCTCCTCCTCACACCAATTTGAGAACTCAAGCTCGGCCAACCCCTGCAATTTTCCCTTATCCACTTCCCTAGAATAATCCTATAGGTCCTGGTCTTTTTCAAAGACCAATCTTAGTTCCCTAAGTGAAGAATTCAAAGAGGCGTTTCAAAGAAGAGGTAATAACCATTACCGATCTTTTCAATTTCTTTCTTCTTCAACTTCTTCTTCTTTAGTTGTTTCATGATAAAGTAATAACATCAGTATTACTTACATACTGATATGTTATTATAAATATGAAACAACTCTAATTAACCTTCTATCCATCCTGTGGAAAAAGGAAATCACCGCGCGTGCGTACGTACGGAATACCGTCTCCACGCCGTGGTGTAATCTATTTTCCGCCACCACCTTAATTGGATGGGTATAATGGTTTAATGAGTAACTATATATGATTATTATAAAGTTATATTGATACTGAAATAGTATAAATACACTTCAACGCAATTCCACGACCATGGGAACGATATCATCGCTCGTGCGTACGTACGGACTACCGTCTCCACGACGCGATGAGATTCATTCTCAATGATTAACAATTAATGAATGATTATAAAGTATATATAACAAGTACTAATGAAATATATGACCTAATAATGACACTGGAATTATTTATATGTATGTCATCTACTTAATTCCATTCAATTCAATAAAGAAACGAAAACAGCGTTCATGCGTACGTACGGACTACCGTCTCCATGAACGGTGTATTTCTTTCCATTTACTGATTTATTATATATGTATATTATGAATATATATATATATATATATCATGTTTTATAATCTGGAATTAATTAATCATGATCTATGTAATCATATTAATAATTACAAGTTAAAAACACAAACGACAAATGAGACGATTTTACCCAAAACGCTACCTTAACATGAATTTACAAAAGAATGGGTAATATAAAGTCATAAGTGGACCATATATGATATAATAACAATGGATGTGATTCTGGAATAAGTCAATAACATGATTTAAATCATTATACAGGAGGTTCGGACACTTACGAAGCAAATCGGACCTAAGGTAAGGGAAATATCACAATCTCATTTTTATCCGAGATTGTTTATTCGAGAGTATTTACTAGGGTGTATTTTATCATCCACATCCATGTTTCATCAATATGTAATATCATTTCCATCCACCTACAATTGATTAAATCCATTTTTACTATTCGGTGAGTTTTAGTAATATGTATGAAAGGAATCTTTTGTCGTACGAGGTACTTTTTGACTTTTCCGACAAAAGTACGAAGAATGTTTTTTTTATACGGCATGAATGGATTTTTAAAACATTATTTCCAAGAAGCTTCCTTTACAAGTTTTCAAGTTTATTTTTAATCAACTTCTTTTATTTTAAAGTTGTATGACATGTTATGAAAGGAAAAATGTTTTTGAAGAAGAAAGGATATTTTCCTCAAGAATGGAGTTCAAGTGTTTTATCAAAATTATTTTCCATCTAAGATAATAAAGGGTTCTGTTTTCATCCCTATTATTAAATTTATTTTATCATGTTGTGATGGAATTATTTTTATGAATTCCTTTATCTTATATGAATTGATTTATGATGTCATGATGTTTCAAGAATCCCATTTTTGTTACATGTGTTTTGCGATGATGTATGTTTTATGGTTATGTGGCACACATAAGAAATGATTCATTATAAGATGGGTGGGACCTATATCTCCCACCAATGCATTGGGTAAAGTTTTTATATCTCATGAGATAGACAGGGCTGGAACGGTAGGTTATACCGGTTCAGTGAAACAGGACTGAAACGAGGGTTACTCGATTCAGAAAGGGACTTTTTCCACTAAGATAGTCCTGGCAATGAGTCACGACTAACAAGAAATGATTTTCCATGATTATGTGTGCATGCCACAAAGTTTCAAGTTTTATGTGATGATTATGGAGATTTCATTCTCAATTCTATGATTTATTCCATGTTAAGATATTATGATCTCTTTTGCAGGTTATGATTTTCAAAAAAAATATATGATATGATTTTTAGTTCCATTATTTGCCTTGCTGAGCATTTGAGCTCACCCTTTTATGTTTTCTTTTCCCCAGGATATAAAGAAAGGTTTTAGGTAAAGAAAAAAAGGGAAGATCATTATGGGAGATATTGAAGATCTTTCACCACGATTAGAAGATTACGTTCCGAGTTTCCAAAGACACTAAACTATTACGATCCTTGTGTGTTTTGTTTTTGTTATGTACTAAGTATTCCGGAAAAGTAATGTAATGTACATGTACGATAAGCTTAGGGTCTCTACAGTTGGTATCAGAGGAAAGGTTTAGTCAACCTTTGGAAACTAGGATGCGAAAACGTTAGTGAGATCTCTAGAGATATTTCTACGGTATGTCTAGGGATGTCCCTAAGGTTAAGTATACGTATAGGTTATAGTACTAGAACTATTCTAACGATCATAGAATTAAACCTAAGATGTTAGATATTGAAGGTACTCCCCCTTTATTATGTTGTTTTCCCTAGCATGATTTTTGCCACTCACACTATTCTTTTTGGGTTTTAGATGATGGCTGGAACCCGAAGGAACCGTGTTGATCAATGCAATGGACAATGCAACGATTGTCCTCCTGAACAAACAAATGTTATGGGAGATGGAGTGAAAAATATTTATGCTATACTTACACAAGCTATGAATCATTCTAAACTTCCAAATGAGCAGAGAAGGGAACAATATTCTATAGAGTCCTTCATGAGGCAACGCCCACCTTCGTTCAGTGGAACTTCCGATCCACTTGTTGCTGAACAATGGATCAGTACCACTGAAAAGATATTTTCAGTTCTTCAATGTTCTGAGCATGATAAAGTCATCTTAGCAATATATCGTTTGGGAGGTGAAGCTAATCAATGGTGGAATCTTATCAAGAATACGAGGCCAAGAGATGAAATTGAGTCCATGGAATGGGACGAGTTCAAGAACTTATTTTTCAATAAGTACATCCCTCATATTCTTCGAACAAAGATGGAAAAGGAGTTTCATGAGCTGAAATAGAAGGATGATGAATCTGTTGGTATATACGAAGCGAATTTTACAAGACTTGCAAGGTATGCATCTGGCATTATCATCCAACCTGAAAGTAAAGTTGATCGATTTTTCAGTGGCTTAAAACCAAGTCTTCGAAGGGAATTAGCTATAAGAGACTTCAGTAGCTATGAAGAAATTGTGCGTTGTGCTATCAAGGTAGAAATGGAAGTTGGTGTTACATAACCATCTCATGGTTTTGACAAAAAACGAATGATGGAGTTCAAGGAGAAATCTCAGAATAATGGTGAAAAGAAGATGAATGTTTCCTTATGCACAAAGTGTGGAAAGAAGCATGGTGGAGATTGTCTTAAAGGGACTAGAAAATGTTTTAAGTGTGGAAAAGAAGGTCATCGAGCAGCTGTGTGTCGAAGTAATGGAAAGAGGTATTCTAATGATGTGAATAAAGCAAACACTGCAGAGAACGCACCACCAACACTTCAATGCTTCAAGTGCAAGGAAATGGGGCATTATGCTTATAAATTCCCTAATCCAAGGGTTAGTGATGATCAACATGAAAAACCACTGAAGGCAAAGGACAAAGGGAAGTCACATGCAATCACTATTGCCAATGTTGAATATGACAACGATGTGGTGGAATGATTAAGTGTTTATGTAATGGGATTTCGAAATAATGTTGTATCATTGAGTATTGCAATATTTAATGATGTGGTATTCAATGTGATTGATATATTTTGGAAATAAGATGATATGTGCATAATGAAGGGTAAAAGAGAAAATGAAATGTTTAATAGTATTCATGAGCTCATGATTAATATAAGGACTAAGTGATATCATGGTTTGAGTATATACAATTTTGAGGATTTTGGTATGTGGAAGGTGTTAACTTTTAACTACATTCAAGTTTTCACTATGGTTCAATGGGTATTCAAGAGAATACATGATTAAGGCCTTTAAATGTTTGGAATGTGACCAACAAGACATATATATGGGGATTAACGATAGTATTAAATCTCTGGTAATCGTTTTCACTATATTATGAGAGTGGACTGCAGTATTATGGATAAGCCTAAAGATTAGAATGGATTATGTTGGACATAAGTTAGTATTGTTTAAGGATAGAAGTTTTTTCGATATTATTGATGGGATGTTATAGTAATATAGTTTTAGAAAAAGGACAACCTGTTGGACGGGCGACAGCCCATCGCGTCGGATAAGGCTGTGGGAATCGAACCCACAACCGAAGTGCGACTGGCCTTTATCGCCTACCACTGGCCTACAGGAAGTCTCTGTTTAGTAGAAACTAGTTTTATTATATTAAGAAGTATTATATATGAAGTATAAGTCCATTTTAGGAACCATATATGATTAATCTCACTATAGACCGACTTATGTATATAATTTTTGCTAACCTTTTGTTTGAGACAGATGGAATGACCCGTCATTCTATCACATAATCTGCTAACACTTCACGAATAACAAATTCAACTTCATTTATGTAAGAGATGAAGTGGAAATTGTTCAAGGAACGAACAACAGTGAGATTGTAGCAAAATAAAGTAAGTATTTATTCTAATTCAAATTTTCAACTTTAGGGAAATGATCTTGAAAACCAAAAATGTTTTCCTAGTGATCTTATACCTGATGAATTAGATGGTACCTTATATCATCACAAATATATGGATTTGTGATTACTGGCTTTTCCATAGCGATGTTCTCTACCACTCTCCATCAGAACATGATGGTTAGATTTCTCTTCCATATCCATATTTTTACCTATGTGGAAACCCAACGATTAGTTTATTTGGGTAATTGTTACATTTCATACTTTAGTTTTTAAAGCCAAGTTTTGGTATTCCTTTTTACGATGTGGGATTCTATTAAAGAAACTTTCGAATAGTAAACCATTTATAACCACGACGAATTTCGAGGGCGAAATTCATATTAAGGGGGGTAGAATGTAACAGCCTGAGATTTTATGAAAAATATTCTTTTTAATTTTATTATTGTATTGTGTTGTACGCTACACCAAAAGGAGCTTTCACAACATGTATCCTTGACTTTCCTTCCATTACACGCAATCGCGACCTTCCACGATAGCGTGTGTTGTACGCAACACCAAGTTTCGCTAAACAACGATATGCTATTAAGATATTATTAAAACTAACCGTTATGAATAGTAATAACCACTTTTTAAATTTTAGAAAATTTAGCTCTCAAAATGGACTTCATTTTTGGATTCGGAGTATCGAATTTAGCCTAAGGTGAAATTTTTGTACATTTCGGATAACTTCCATATTCTAATGAATAGTGAAAATTACTAAATTATAATTAAAAACAACTTTTTTTAATCGAAATAATTAATAGAGATAAATTATTAATTTGTGTGGTTTTAAAGTATATTTAGAATATATTTTTACAATTTAATACAATGTTGGTCATTGGTTGTAATTTCATATTTAAACCAGACATAATCAAGTGTCAATCTTTTGATATATTTTGTTTACTAAAAACACGCTATTTATTTTAACAGCGGGATTTAATTATAAAATTAATTAATGCAACTTCTATGTTATGAATTTGTTAAAATATATTTCATTTTTGAATTCAGAATATGAAATAAAGCTTAGGATGAAATTTTGGCATTGTTCTGAAAAACATCAATTTTTGATGAATAGTGAAACTACTAAGTGGTAGTTAAAAAAACTGAATTTTTCATAAAACTTAATTTTACCGCTTCTGTGAATGGAATTTCTAAAATCCGAGAGACACGGTTGATGTCAGTAAGTAAAATGTGGTTCAATGAGATGAAAATAATTTTTGGTGAATAGTAACTTTTTACTTTTTTTACCACGGTTAATAGTAAATAGGGTAACTATAGGGTAAATATGATATTACTATTACCCTAACACATGTCCTAATTCTATTGGATAAGTGTAATTCGACCAAAAACAACCTTATGAATATAATATGACCATTTAGGTCCACTTAGATTAGATTATGACATTTAATATTATTTTATTTAATGAATAGTTAAAATAGTTAAAATCAAAGTTTAATAACTAAAACATTTTTAATATGGGGTTATACATAAGATAAATTCGATTATAAATATTCATTAGAAAGCTAAAAAGATTCCCTACATAATGATATTTTATTTATAATTTTTAGACTTTATATAAATTAATTTATGACACAACGATGATGCAGTAATTACCCTTTAAAGGAAATATTATCATAATTGATGTTATAAATGCTCAAATGAATGTAATTTGAGACTTTTTATGAATTCCACTAATTTTATAGGTTACTATGATATATTAGTGTTGATTTAATCAACTTGGTTCGAACATATAATTCTGTTATGACTTTCACAAAAATCATATATCAAATAGTGTCAAAATTGACACAAAATAGTTTTTAAATCAAATATTATTTTATTAATTGTTATTTTATTCCTAAAAATCTAAGGTTCGGCCAAATGACATAGATAAGGATATATATATTAATAATAGACAATTTGGGGTTCGTTTGGCATGTTATAGTAAGTGTATTAACCATATAGTGAAAGAAAACAAAAAGACACAGTAAAAGTTAAATTATTTAACTTAGAGTTAAATCTAATTGATAAGGATAAAATAATACCCTAAACTTGTCTAAATCCTATTGGTTGATAGGATTTCGACCCATCCCCACTTTAGCTTCGAAATAAGACCCTTTGGATCCATTATATACCGATTTTGACTTTAATATAAAATAATATTTTGAGATATTCCTAAGGTGCCCCTCTCCTCCCTTATAAAAGGGCACCTCCTCCCCCTCCTCCTCACACCAATTTGAGCACTCAAGCTCGGCCAACCCCTGCAATTTTACCTTCTCCACTTCCCTAGAATAATCCTAGAGGTCCTGGTCTTCTTCAAAGACCAATCTTAGTTCCCTAAGTGAAGGATTCAAAGAGGCGTTTCAAAGAAGAGGTAATAACCATTACCGATCTTTTCAATTTCTTTCTTCTTCAACTTCTTCTTCTTTAGTTGTTTCATGATAAAGTAATAACATCAGTATTACTTACATACTGATATGTTATTATAAATATGAAACAACTCTAATTAACCTTCTATCCATCCTGCGGAAAAAGGAAATCACCGCGCGTGCGTACGTATGGAATACCGTCTCCACGCCGTGGTGTAATCTATTTTCCGCCACCACCTTAATTGGATGGGTATAATGGTTTAATGAGTAACTATATATGATTATTATAAAGTGATATTGATACTGAAATTGTATAAATACACTTCAACGCAATTCCACGACCATGGGAACGATATCATCGCTCGTGCGTACGTACGGACTACCGTCTCCACGACGCGATGAGATTCATTCTCAATGATTAACCATTAATGAATGATTATAAAGTATATATAACAAATACTAATGAAATATATGACCTAATAATGATACTGGAATTATTTATATGTATGTCATCTACTTAATTCCATTCAATTCAATAAAGAAACGAAAACAGCGTTCATGCGTACTTACGGACTACCGTCTCCATGAACGGTGTATTTCTTTCCATTTACTGATTTATTATATATGTATATTCTGAATATATATATATATATATATCATGTTTTATAATCTGGAATTAAGTAATCATGATCTATGTAATCATATTAATAATTACAAGTTAAAAACACAAACGACAAATGAGACGATTTTACCCAAAATGCTACTTTAACATGAATTTACAAAAGAACGGGTAATATAAAGTCATAAGTGAACCATATATGATATAATAACAATGAATATGATTATGGAATAAGTCAATAACATGATTTAAATCATTATACAGGAGGTTCAGACACTTACGAAGCAAATCGGACCTAAGGTAAGGGAAATATCACAATGTCATTTTTATCCGAGATTGTTTATTCGAAACTATTTACTAGGGTGCATTTTATCATCCACATCCATGTTTCATCAATATGTAATATCATTTCAATCCACCTACAATTGATTAAATCCATTTTTACTATTCGATGAGTTTTTAGTAATATGTATGAAAGGAATCTTTTGTCGTACGAGGTACTTTTTGACTTTTCCGACAAAAGTACGAAGAATGTTTTTTTTATACGGCATGAATGGATTTTTAAAACATTATTTCCAAGAAGCTTCCTTTACATGTTTTCAAGTTTATTTTTAATCAACTTATTTTATTTTAAAGTTGTATGACATGTTATGAAAGGAAAAAATTTTTTGAAGAAGAAACGATATTTTCCTCAAGAATGGAGTTCAAGTGTTTTATCAAAATTATTTTCCATCTAAGATAATAAAGGGTTCTGTTTTTATCCCTATTATTAAATTTATTTGATCATGTTGTGATGGAATTATTTTTATGAATTCCTTTATCTTATATGAATTGATTTATGATGTCATGATGTTTCAAGAATCCCATTTTTGTTACATGTGTTATGCGATGATGTATGTTTTATGATTATGTGGCACACATAAGAAAGGATTCATTATAAGATGGGTGGGACCTATATCTCCCTCCAATGCATTGGGTAAAGATTTTATATCTCATGAGATAGACAGGGCTGGAACGGTAGGTTATACCGGTTCAGTGAAACAGGACTGAAACGAGGGTTACTCGATTTAGAAAGGGACTTTGTTTACTAAGATAGTCCTGGCAATGAGTCATGACTAACAAGAAATGATTTTCCATGATTATGTGTGCATGCCACAAAGTTTCAAGTTTTATGTTATGATTATGGAGATCTCATTCTCACTTCTATGATTTATTCCATGTTAAGATATTATGATCTCTTTTGCAGGTTATGATTTTCAAAAAAAAATATGATATGATTTTTAGTTCCTTTATTTGCCTTGCTGAGCATTTGAGCTCACCCTTTTATGTTTTCTTTTCCCCAGGATATAAAGAAAGGTTTTAGGTAAAGAAAAAAAGGGAAGATCTTTATGGGAGATATTGAATATCTTTCACCACGATTAGAAGATTACGTTCCGAGTTTCCAAAGACACTAAACTATTACGATCCTTGTGTGTGTGTTTTTGTTATGTACTAAGTATTCCGCAAAAGTAATGTAATGTCCATGTACGATAAGCTTAGGGTCTCTACAGTTGGTATCAGAGGAAAGGTTTAGTCAACCTTTGGAAACTAGGATGCGAAAACGTTAGTGAGATCCCTAGAGATATTTCTACGGTATGTCTAGGGATGTCCCTAAGGTTAAGTATACGTATAGGTTATAGTACTAGAACTATGCTAACGATCATAGAATTAAACCTAAGATGTTAGATATTGAAGGTACTCCCCCTTTATTATGTTGTTTTCCCTAGCATGATTTTTTCCTCTCACACTATTCTTTTTGGGTTTTAGATGATGGATGGAACCCGAAGGAACCGTGTTGATCAATGCAATGGAAAATGCAATGATTGTCCTCCTGAACAAACAAATGTTATGGGAGATGGAGTGCAAAATCTTATTTATATACTTACACAAGCTATGAATCATTTTGGACTTCCAAATGAGCAGAGAAGGGAACAATATTCTATAGAGTCCTTCATGAGGCAACGTCCACCTTCGTTCAGTGGAACTTCCGATCCACTTGTTGCTGAACAATGGATCAGTACCACTGAAAAGATATTTTCAGTTCTTCAATGTTCTGAGCATGATAAAGTCATCTAAGCAGTATATCGTTTGGAAGGTGAAGCTGATCAATAGTGGAATCTTATCAAGAATACGAGGCCAAGAATTGAAATTGAGTCCATGGAATGGGACGAGTTCAAGAACTTATTTTTCAATAAGTACTTCCCTCGTATTCTTCGAACGAAGATGGAAAAGGAGTTTCTTGAGCTGAAACAGAAGGATGATGAATCTGTTGGTATATACGAAGTGAATTTTACAAGACTTGCAAGGTATGCATCTGGCATTATCATCCAACCTGAAAGTAAAGTTGATCGATTTTTCAGTGGCTTAAAACCAAGACTTCGAAGGGCATTAGCTATAAGAGACTTCAGTAGCTATGAAGAAATTGTGTGTTGTGCTATCAAGGTTGAAATGGAAGTTGGTGTTACATATCCATCTCATGGTTTTGAAAAAAAAACGAAAGATGGAGTTCAAGGAGAAATCTCATAATAATGGTGAAAAGAAGATGAATGTTTCCTTATGCACAAAGTGTGGAAAGAAGCATGGTGGAGATTGTCTTAAAGGGACTAGAAAATGTTTTAAGTGTGGAAAAGAAGGTCATCGAGCAGCTATGTGTCGAAGTAATGGAAAGAGGGATTCTAATGATGTGAATAAAGCAAACACTGCAGAGAACGCACCACCAACACTTCAATGCTTCAAGTGCAAGGAAATGGGGCATTATGCTAATAAATGCCCTAATCCAAGGGTTAGTGATGATCAACATGAGCAACCACTGAAGGCAAAGGACAAAGGGAAGTCACATGCGATCACTGTTGGCAATGTTGAATATGACAACGATGTGGTGGAATGATTAAGTGTTTATGTAATGGGATTTCGAAATAATGTTGTATCATTGAGTATTGCAATATTTATTGATGTGGTATTCAAAGTGATTGATATATTTTGGAAATAAGATGATATATGCATAATGAAGGGAAAAAGAGAAAATGAAATGTTTAATAGTATTCATGAGCTCATGATTAATATACGGACTAAGTGATATCATGGTTTGAGTATATACAATTTTGAGGATTTTGGTATGTGGAAGGTGTTAACTTTTAACTACATTCAAGTTTTCACTATGGTTCAATGGGTATTCAAGAGAATACATGATTAAGGCCTTTAAATGTTTGGAATGTGACCAACAAGACATATATATGGGGATTAACGATAGTATTAAATCTCTGGTAATCGTTTTCACTATATTATGAGAGTGGACTGCAGTATTATGGATAAGCCTAATGATTAGAATGGATTATGTTGGACATAAGTTAGTATTGTTTAAGGATAGAAGTTTTTTCGATATTATTGATGGGATGTTATAGTAATAGAGTTTTAGAAAAAGGACAACCTGCAGGACGGGCGACAGCCCATCGCGTCGGACAAGGCTGTGGGAATCGAACCCACAACCGAAGTGCGACTGGCCTTTATCGCCTACCACTGGCCTACAGGAAGTCCCTGTTTAGTAGAAACTAGTTTTATTATATTAAGCAGTATGATATATGAAGTATAAGTCCATTTTAGGAACCATATATGATTAATCTCACTATAGACCGACTTATGTATATAATTTTTGCTAACCTTTTGTTTGAGACGGATGGAATGACCCGTCATTCTATCACATAATCTGCTAACACTTCACGAATAACAAATTCAACTTCATTTATTTAAGAGATGAAGTGGAAATTGTTCAAGGCACGAACAACAGTGAGATTGTACCAAAATAAAGTAAGTATTTATTCTAATTCAAATTTTCAACTTTAGGGAAATGATCTTGAAAAACAAAAATGTTGTCCTAGTGATCTTATACCTGATGAATCAGATGGTACCTTATATCATCACAAATATATGGATTTGTGATTACTGGCTTTTCCATAGCCATGTTCTCTACCACTCTCCATCAGAACATGATGGTTAGATTTCTCTTCTATATCCATATTTTTACCTATGTGGAAACCCAACGATTAGTTTATTTGGGTAATAGTTACATTTCATACTTTAGTTTTTAAAGCCAAGTTTTGGTATTCCTTTTTACGATGTGTGATTCTATTAAAGAAACTTTCGAATAGTAAACCATTTATAACCACGACGAATTTCGAGGGCGAAATTCATTTTAAGGGGGGTAGAATGTAATAGCCTGAGATTTTATGAAAAATATTCTTTTTAATTTTATTATTGTATTGTGTTGTACGCTACACTAAAAGGAGCTTTCACAACACGCATCCTTGACTTTCCTTCCATTACACGCAATCACGACCTTCCACGATAGCGTGTGTTGTACGCAACACCAAGTTTCGCTAAACAACGATATGCTATTAAGATATTATTAAAACTAGCCGTCATGAATAGTAATAACCACTTTTTAAATTTTAGAAATTTTAGCTCTCAAAATGGACTTCATTTTTGGAATCGGAGTATCGAATTTAGCCTAAGGTGAAATTTTGGTACATTTCGGATAACTTCCATATTCTAATGAATAGTGAAAATTACTAAATTATAATTAAAAACAAGTTTTTTTAATCGAAATAATTAATAGAGATAAATTATTAATTTGAGTGGTTTTAAAGTATATTTACAATATATTTGTACAATTTAATACAATGTTGGTCATTGGTTGTAATTTCACATTTAAACCAGACATAATCAAGTGTCAATCTTTTGATATATTTTGTTTACTAAAAACACGCTATTTATTTTAACAGCGGGATTTAATTATAAAATTAATTAATGCAACTTCTATGTTATGAATTTGGTAAAATAGATTTCATTTTTGAATTCGGAATATGAAATATAGCTTAGGATGAAATTTTGGCATTGTTCTGAAAAACATCAATTTTTGATGAATAGTGAAACTACTAAGTGGTAGTTAAAAAAACTGAATTTTTCATAAAACTTAATTTTACCGCTTCTGTGAATGGAATTTCTAAAATCCGAGAGACACGGTTGATGTCAGTAAGTAAACTGTGGTTCAATGAGATGAAAATAATTTTTGGTGAATAGTAATTTTTTACTTTTTTTACCACGGTTAATAGTAAATAGGGTAACTAAGGGTAAATATGATATTAATATTACCCTAACACATGTCCTAATTCTATTGGATAAGTTTAATTCGACCAAAAACAACCTTATGAATATAATATGACCATTTAGGTCCACTTGGATTAGATTATGACATTTAATATTATTTTATTTAATGAATAGTTAAAATAGTTAAAATCAAAGTTTAATAACAAAAACATTTTTAATATGGGGTTATAAATAAGATAAATTCGATTATAAATATTCATTAGAAATCTAAAAAGATTCCCTACATAATGATATTTTATTTATAATTTTTAGACTTTATATAAATTAATTTATGACACAACGATGATGCAGTAATTACCCTTTTAAGGAAATATTAACATAATTGATGTTATAAATGCTCAAATGAATGTAATTTGAGACTTTTTATGAATTCCACTAATTTTATAGGTTACTATGATATATTAGTGTTGATTTAATCAACTTGGTTCGAACATATAATTCTGTTATGACTTTCACAAAAATCATATATCAAATAGTGTCAAAATTGACACAAAATAGTTTTTAAATCAAATATTATATTATTAATTGTTATTTTATTCCTAAAAATCTAAGGTTCGTCCAAATGACTTAGATAAGGATATATATATTAATAATAAACAATTTGGGGTTCGTTTGGCATGTTATAGTAAGTGTATTAACCATATAGTGAAAGAAAACAAAAAGACACGGTAAAAGTTAAATTATTTAACTTAGAGTTAAATCTAATTGATAAGGATAAAATAATACCCTAAACTTGTCTAAATCCTATTGGTTGATAGGATTTAGACCCATCCCCACTTTAGCTTCGAAATAAGACCCTTTGGAACCATTATAAACCGATTTTGACTTTAATATAAAATAATATTTTGAGATATTCCTAAGGTGCCCCTCTCCTCCCTTATAAAAGGGCACCTCCTCCCCCTCCTCCTCACACCAATTTGAGCACTCAAGCTCGGCCAACCCCTGAAATTTTCCCTTCTCCACTTCCCTAGAATAATCCTAGAGGTCCTGGTCCTCTTCAAAGACCAATCTTAGTTCCCTAAGTGAAGGATTCAAAGAGGCATTTCAAAGAAGAGGTAATAACCATTACCGATCTTTTCAATTTCTTTTTTCTTCAACTTCTTCTTCTTTAGTTGTTTCTTGATAAAGTAATAACATCAGTATTACTTACATACTGATATTTTATTATAAATATGAAACAACTCTAATTAACCTTCTATCCATCCTGCGGGAAAAGGAAATCACCGCGCGTGCGTACGTACGGAATACCGTCTCCACGTCGTGGTGTAATCTATTTTCCGCCAGCACCTTAATTGGATGGGTATAATGGTTTAATGAGTAACTATATATGATTATTATAAAGTGATATTGATACTGAAATAGTATAAATACACTTCAACGCAATTCCACGACCATGGGAACGATATCATCGCTCGTGCGTACGTACGGACTACCGTCTCCACGACGCGATGAGATTCATTCTCAATGATTAACCATTAATGAATGATTATAAAGTATATATAACAAGTAATAATGAAATATATGACCTAATAATGATACTTGAATTATTTATATGTATGTCATCTACTTAATTCCATTCAATTCAATAAAGAAACGAAAACAGCGTTCATGCGTACGTACGGACTACCGTCTCCATGAACGGTGTATTTCTTTCCATTTACTTATTTATTATATATGTATATTCTGACTATATATATATATATATATCATGTTTTATAATCTGGAATTAAGTAATCATTATATATGTAATCATATTAATAATTACAAGTTAAAAACACAAACGACAAATGAGACGATTTTACCCAAAACGCAACTTTAACATGAATTTACAAAAGAACGGGTAATATAAAGTCATAAGTGGACCATATATGATATAATAACAATGAATATGATTCTGTAATAAGTCAATAACATGATTTAAATCATTATACAGGATGTTCGGACACTTACGAAGCAAATTGGACATAAGGTAAGGGAAATATCACAATCTCATTTTTATCCGAGATTGTTTATTCGAAAGTATTTACTAGGGTGTATTTTATCATCCACATCCATGTTTCATCAATATGTAATATCATTTCAATCCACCTACAATTTATTAAATCCATTTTTACTATTCAGTGAGTTTTTAGTAATATGTATGAAAGGAATCTTTTGTCGTACGAGGTACTTTTTGACTTTTCCGACAAAAGTACAAAGAATGTTTTTTTTATACGGCATGAATGGATTTTTAAAACATTATTTCCAAGAAGCTTCCTTTACAAGTTTTCAAGTTTATTTTTAATCAACTTCTTTTATTTTAAAGTTGTATGACATGTTATGAAAGGAAAAATGTTTTTGAAGAAGAAAGGATATTTTCCTCAAGAATGGAGTTCAAGTGTTTTATCAAAATTATTTTCCATCTAAGATAATAAAGGGTTCTGTTTTTATCCCTATTATTAAATTGATTTGATCATGTTGTGATGGAATTATTTTTATGAATTCCTTTATCTTATATGAATTGATTTATGATGTCATGATGTTTCAAGAATCCCATTTTTGTTACATGTGTTATGCGATGATGTATGTTTTATGATTATGTGGCACACATTAGAAAGGATTCATTATAAGATGGGTGGGACCTATATCTCCCTCCAATGCATTGGGTAAAGATTTTATATCTCATGAGATAGACAGGGCTGTAACGGTAGGTTATACCGGTTCAGTGAAACAGGACTGAAACAAGGGTTACTCGATTCAGAAAGGGACTTTGTCCACAATGATAGTCCTGGCAATGAGTCATGACTAACAAGAAATGATTTTCCATGATTATGTGTGCATGCCACAAAGTTTCAAGTTTTATGTTATGATTATGGAGATCTCATTCTCACTTCTATGATTTATTCCATGTTAAGATATTATGATCTCTTTTGCAGGTTATGATTTTCAAAAAAAAATATGATATGATTTTTAGTTCCTTTATTTGCCTTGCTGAGCATTTGAGCTCACCCTTTTATGTTTTCTTTTCCCCAGGATATAAAGAAATGTTTTAGGTAAAGAAAAAAAGGGGAAGATCTTTATGTGAGATATTGAAGATCTTTCACCACGATTGGAAGATTACGTTCCGAGTTTCCAAAGACACTATACTATTACGATCCTTGTGTGTGTGTTTTTGTTATGTACTAAGTATTCCGCAAAAGTAATGTAATGTCCATGTACGATAAGCTTAGGGTCTCTACAGTCATTTTTCATATGGATTCCAACCAATCCATTCATTTATGCATCGCTGTATATTACAAATCCATCAATTACAGATAGCAGAGTCAAAATTGGAGCATTGACCATTCTTATTTTCAATTCATCGAAGAATTTTGGACACTCTATTGTCCACAAAAGCTTAACTCTTTTATGTGTGAGCTTCATTAGCGGGTTAGCCAGTCAGGCAAAATTCTGAACGAAGCGCCGATAGTAACCTGGTAATCCAATAAAACTACCTACCACAGTTTATTTTTGTTGGTGTGGTCCATTATTGGATTGCCTTTGTCTTTTCAGGATCAACTTTGAATCCATCCTTAGAGGTAATATGTCCTAGAAAAGAAACTGACTGAAGCCAGAATTTTCACTTGCTATGCTCCCCTTATAATTGATTTCATCTAAGAGTTTTCAGAATAGTTCGCAAATGATCCTCATGGTCTTCAAAGCTTTTTGAGTATACTGGGATATCATAGAAGAATAACACAAATAATTTATGAAGATATACCTAGAAAACCCTATTAATTAAATACATGAAAATAGAGGGTGCATTTCTCAGTCCAAAAGGAATCATTGTAAACTCATAATGCCCATACCTAGTTCGAAATGATGTTTTTGGAATGTCTTCCTTCGTCACAATCAACTGATGATATCCAGATCGAATTTCAATATTTGAAAAG
The DNA here is from genome assembly GCA_963277665.1 of Viscum album. Taxonomy (NCBI): domain Eukaryota; kingdom Viridiplantae; phylum Streptophyta; class Magnoliopsida; order Santalales; family Viscaceae; genus Viscum; species Viscum album. The sequence goes on along the minus strand of OY728164.1, from coordinate 1,400,551,516 downwards.
TATTTATGTCCATGAATTTGGTCAAATAAATCATCAATATGGTGTATATGATACTTATTCTTTATTGTAATAGAATTTATTTCTCTGTAATCAATGCAAATCTTTATGGATCTATCAATATTCTTTAAAAAAATATTGGGGCTCCCCATGGAGAAACACTAGGTCGAATAAATCCTTTGTCACTTAACTCTTCTAGGTGTGTCATCAGATCTAGTAACTCCACAATGGCCATTATATATGAGGTATTTGATATAGGTCCTTCATCAGGAATTAAATCAATAGATAACTGAACTTCCCCCTTTAGAGGATGTCCAGGTAAATCCTCTAGAAATACATCAATGTACGCTTTCACTATGTGGTCATCTTTAATTTGAATATTTTATTCCTCTCCCATAGATATTGGTTTATCTTACTCCATATGTATTCCAATAAATAATGCTTCTAGAGGTGGTTCTAGATAAGAATCAGGTGGCAAAGTTTCTGCCCTAAAGACAAGAGATTCTACACCATTTTCAAACATTGTAACTTCCTTATTCTTGCAATAAATCCTCACATCATAATTTGACATCCAATACATACAAAAAATGATATCAAATTCCATCATGGGTATGATGATATGGTTAGAAACTAAAGCACGTTTTGGTGTTTGGAGGGGGACTAGTCGACATGCCTTTGTTGTAATGATACATCCTATGAGATTTTTGACTAACAAAACCTTTTTTAATCAAATTGTAGATATCTAATTTTATTTGATAAATGAGAGGATATTAAATAATGCGATGATCCATAATCAAATAAAGTGTTGGAGAAGCTTGAGGAAACCATTAATGTAGTTGTCACTACATCACTAGGATCATCAACCTCTTCGGTTGTAATTGCAAAGGCTCTCCCTTCCTCTCTTGGATTTTTCTGAGGCATTTTTACTTGGCTCTTAGGACACTCATTTTTATAGTGTCCCATATCTCTGCAAATTTAGAATTGAATATCATTGAATATTTTCTTCCCCTTGCGTTCATCAGATCGATGACCCTTTTCTCCGCATTTATAGTAGACTCCCATGCCTTTCAAGCATTTCCTGAGAAGATTCTTTCTACAGTTCTCACATAATGGGAAACTATTCATTCCCTTGATCTTCATTGGTGCTTATCCTTTTCTTCTGTTATCAAAATACCACTTCTTATCTTCATTTACTTTGAAAAAATTTGATCTAGAAAATTCTTTATCTGTTTTGATGGCATATGGTACAATTTCATCATATGATGAAAATGATTGAGAATCTAGTGCCCTTTGAAGACTTGGACTATGAACTTCAATGGAATGATCTATCTTATCTTTCGAGTCTTGTACGTAATCCACAATAGACCTGGCCAGCCTTGGGAAGGTAGACTCATACTCTGCAACACTGTCTTCTTCCCTTTGTTTCAAGCCATGTTATTTCCTCATCATTTCAGTTCGTTCCTCATGAGGGAAATATTTTTCAAAGAATATTTCCTTGAAAGTCCCCCATTACATATCCTCTATCTCTTCTTCCTCCATGGTATTTTGAATCAGTTACCATCTCCCTTGAGACAATATTCTACCAGTACTAACTTTTCATTTTCATTGCATCCTATAATTACGAATATCTTTTCAACGGACTTGATCCATTGCTCAGCAACCACTATACTAGTAGTCCCACTTAAAGATGGGGACTTTTGTCTCGTGAAACGATCCAACCTAGGTGTTAAATGGTTATTATTTACATCTTGAGTAAGTTGCCCCAATATGTTCATGATCTGATCTCCTCAAACATTGTCTGTATTGACTTTCTCAATCGGGAGATACCTACCTTTTTCACGAGTATTTATTACCCTTATTCCATTAGATTCCATTTCTAAATAATGGGATACACTATATTAGATTATGAATCTCAAATAAAAAATCACTCAACATAGATTGAAATTCTATGCATATCTAATCTTAGAAACATGGTCCTTCGGAGGAAAAATTTACATTAAATCTTTTATAATGTCTTATAAAGAAAATATGAATTATCTTAAGAATATCCCCTCAGAGTGACATAACCAAGAGTGCAGCAAGGCCCGTTTTCGTGCACCAGTTCCCATTTGAGTGTAGGTCAAAGCGTTATTTTCATGTTTTACCCCTAGATACATTTGTGCCTGAGCCACCTCTACCTGCTCATATACAGACAGGGACGTATTGCTTAAAATATCCACATAATCTATTCCTTAAAAAAATACCTTGACATTATTGTATGTTAATCCTCGAATAATACCTTAGGGATTTTTTCCCTACTATATATTTGCTACTCTAGTTTCTATGTTTTCAACTAAAATTCCTCTGATATCAACTATAACACCCTGACCCCTCTAAGAAATTGCATGTGGATTACTTTTGGTATTGGCATGGTTGGAAGGAATGAAAATACTGAATAAATGATCAGTTTAGTAGAATTAAAGAAACTAGATATATAGATTCAAAACAAATTACATTGAAAAAGGTGACAAGATACAAAAAAAACAAAACTAAAAACTCCATCCACACGAACTCAATTAAAGGCCTACTCTTCATCACCCGTTGAATGAAGACAATGAAAGTGATGAGCCCAAATGATCAATAAGGGTTGAAAATAGCAAAACCATGAGTATAATATTATGTGAATCATAATAAATCTGACATAATCAATATGGAATAGTGAATAAATGAACTACTAATGCCATTAATAAACTGAGAACGAAACTACATCCATAGATTTTGTCATAGTGAAAACCTCATGGATAATAATAACAACTGATAATGAATAAAGAGAATGATTATTAACTGGATGTCATGTATCAGGCACATGAAACCATAATACCAAAAAAACGGTTTAGTTCTGTGGGTATTAAGCCATCTGATTTTTGGAAACAAACTCGAAGGGTTTGTCGCCAAACATTTTGGTCTCAAGAGTCCTAATGATGCATCGAGGGGAAATAGTGTGCCCCACCAACCACTGAAATTCCGAAAAATTCTTTGTACATTGATTAATTATAATATAAATATTCCTTTTCAATATCTGTATAGAGTAGAGTATACGAATTCATCAACAATTCCATAATTAAAATAACATTCGAAAATAAACACTATTAGTAAAATGGTATACAGTTTAGAAAACAACATATCCATGATATAAGATTATGGATATTTATTTTCAATTTAATTTCAAATGAAAAGTGATCTCAAATGGGCATTGGGTACACAACATAATGAATTTTAGGTTCACAAAACAAGGTTAGTCACAACAAAATAGTTATTGAGATAAAGGCCCTTACCACAATGTAATCGGTTGAATCATATGACCAGAAAATATAACCCTCAAATGAATCATTGAATAACATGAATATACATAGAATAATGTTATTATATATCAAATGTAAGTACACATATACCACATACATGAAATAAGTGGCAAACAATGAAAATCTCACAGAAATGAAAGTGAGATGAAAAATATCTTACCTTATACTCGAGTGTGTTTTCGTTTGTTTTAAAGACCTTAATAATAAAATTTATCATCATAAATTAATATGTCCAGAACATCATATGCATTTTATTGATTTATTGTTACCTTATTGTGTTTATTCATGGCCCTTTATATGTGTCCAATTTGTTCAATTTTCATGTTTTGGATGTATTTTCTCCCTTGGTTTTCATGGTTAGTTTACTTGTTTCCATGAATGTAAGTTCATTTGAAACAAGGTTAAACATCCAGAATTGTTAATACATATTATTAACACAATTATGGAGGTATTAGTGATCTTATAATTATTTTTGGTTATATACCATGATGATGCTTCATTAATTAAAACATTAATGATGTTAGTTTAGATCATTTTAGTGGTTCTTTGATAATAACAACCTCATTTTGTTTTATAAATTAGATCCATGAGTAACAATGAATTACAGAACCATGGGTGATTTATAACACATGTATTATAACCTGTTTCAACTATATAAATGGTTTCAGGACCATACATGAAAGAATTAATGCGAATTGAAATCACATCGTCTATGATGTTGGTAATTCGACACGTCATGGAAAATGGTTTTTATTCCTTGAACACGTGGGGGAAAGAATAATCTTGATGATGAATTTCTCATGAACATTATAACATTCAGAATATAAAAGATTATGAAGATTTCATTCCTCTTGGGTATGAAGAGATTATGAAATAATAAATAATGAACTCAAAATAAAAGAATAATTTTGAAATCTCTTACAAAAATTCGGCAGCCTAACGGCTACGCCAAATGGTTTTAGAAATTATTAAAAAGAAGTCCAGAGCTTCTTTGAGGGGGAATTGGGAATGAATTCAATGAAGAGAAGAGTTGGTATTTATAGGAATAGTGAGGGATTATTTTAATAATTTTCAAGGGACACCTAATGGGTGGTTTTTGAAAAACCATAGGCTTTCCCATTGTATTTTCTTTTGGTAAAGTCTACCTGGGACACCTCACATCTTATCTAACTATACAAAGTCAACCTGATTTATGACATCATTATTACATCATTAATGATGTCATAAACACACTGAAACTAAAAAATGTATTTTTTAGTATTCACTGAAAAAACAACTGTTTCAGACAAATTCATAAAATTCTCCCTAACAATTTTTCAATGTGTAGAATTCAAAAATGAAATCCAATTTTCAAAAATAATTTTCTATATATTACTAATTGAATTTTTATATAAAGTCATAATTAATTAGAAAAATAACAATCGTAAAGTGCAATTAGTATTATTTCTCATTGAAAAAGTAATTAAGATCCTATTATCTCATTGCCTTTAGAAAACTAAATAATAATATTATTTACTATTTATAAGGGTCACATTACTATTCACATTACTATTCATAAGGGTATGTTACTATTCACTAAAATTCATTTTTGTTCTATAAGACTCCAAATGACTTACTAATCACAACTCTAGATGACCATTTTTCAAAATTCAAAACATAGAAGTGGAAAATTTATATTTAATGGCTAGGTTTTTACTATCTCTTTAATAAACTAGTGTTTTTCAAAGGAACACAATGATGAATATAATGTATATAACAGAAACATTCCATAAAATGATTGGGGGATCTACACTAAGCTCTAAAAGTGCCACTTTTTGATAGATGTGATTTACATCCTGGGTCATATTATCTTCAAGGTAGGAGTTGTAGTAGAATCAGAGAAGGCGAAAGTAGTATTTTCCTGGGCGAAACATAAGAACATGTTTGAGATACAAAGTTTCATAGGGATGGATGGTTACTATAGGCATTTTATACAGGACTTCTCCCACTTAGCAGCACCATTGATGGGTTTGACCAAGAAGGCTGTGAAGTTTGTTTGGTTAGAGGCTTGCGAGACTGCCTTTCAGGAGCTGAAGTGAAAGTCGACATCAGCACTCGTCCTGTTACTTCTAGATCAAGAGAAGAGCTATAAAGTTTACTGTGAGTCATCTGGTATTTGGCTGGGAGCAGTGTAGATGCATGGTGATTGAGTTGTTGCATACAGGTATTGGCAGTTAAGGCCACATGAGAGGAATTACGCAACACATGACCCCGAGTATGCTGAATTTGTTCATGTGTTACGCTAATGGATACATTATCTCTTGGGAAATCATTTTGTGGGTCTCACCGAACACAAAAGTCTCATATATATCATTACCCAACGTGACCTGAATTTAAGACAGTGAAGGTGGGTCGAATACCATCAGTCCTTCTTCTTTGAGCATGCCTATAGACCTGGTAAAGTTAATACAGTAGCTGATGCATTGCAAAGGATGACTCAGACATAGGCAGTGTAGGAGACCAGTGGTGAGTGGTAGCTTATTGCTTTGTTCTATGAGATGCATTTGAAGGTGCACCAAATTCAGTGGAAAACCTTTCATTCCATGTTAACTGTGATTTCTACCCTCTTCAATAGAGTGAAGATATGACAACATTCAGTTTTTAAATTCCTAGATATATGGGAGTTGGTGGAAAGTGAGGACCCTCCTCTTGGATTTAGAACATGAGATAATGAGGTCTTGTGTTTCCATGGATGAGTGTTGGTTCCATGTGATATATGCGAGGAGATGATGTGGGAGTTTTATGATTCAGCTTGGGCATTACATATCGGTGTTACCAAAATGTACCGTGACTTGAGACGTCAGTACTGGTGGCTGGGTATGAAATGAGAGGTAGCAGGTTTTGTTACGAGATATTCCACCTATCAGCAAGTGAAGTTGAAGCATCAGAGTCCATCCGAACTATTTCAACAGTTACCCATTCTGGAGTGGAAATGGGATGATGTTGCGAAGGATTTTGTGATAGATTTGCTGAGGTCACATCAAGGCAGTGATGCCATGTGGGTTGTTGTAGAGAGACTTACGAAGGTAGCTCACTTTTTGCCGATCAAGTAGACCTTCGGTGTGGACGAGCTCATAAAGTTGTTTATCTGAGTGGTAGTATGTCTTCATGGGTTCTCCCATTCTATCATTTCTGATAGGGATGCATGCTTTACGTCTCATTTATGGAAGATTGTTCTAAGGGAACTAGGTACATAGGTGCTTTTGAGCACAACATACCAGCCTCAGACTGATGGCAAGTCATATTGTATGATACAGGTGATAGAGAAAATGTAGTATGCATGCATCATAGAAATTGGGGGCTCTTGGGAGAATCACATACCCCTGTTCATGTTTTCATAGAATAATAGTTTTTAGGAAACTATTGAGATGACACCTTACGAGGATTTATATGGTAGGAAATGCTGATCAGCTTTGCGCTGCATAGAGGCAGGTGAGACACCTTTACTGAGGCCATATATCGTACAAGATACATTTGATCAGGTCCAATTGATACAGAAGTATAAGGCTACCACACAGTCTCAACATAAATTTTATAATAATCTCCACAAAAAACCCTTGGATTTCATGGTCGGGGATCATGTTACATTATGTGTTTCACCAAGGTTGGGACACTGGTGAATTAGAATACTGGGTAAAATATTGTCGAGGTATGTGGGGTCGTTTGAGATTTTGGAGAGATTCAGGTCAGTTTCCTATTGGTTGCAGTTACCCCAAATGCACTAGGCCAAGCATGACGTCATCCATATATCTCTGCTGCACCATTATCGTTCAGACCTGTCTCATTTTTTTCAGCCCGAGGAGGTTGAGTGTTAGGTCGATGCGTCCTTTGAGGGCAATCTGATTTGTATTATTGATAGGAGCCTGAAGGTACTCCGAAGCTGGTTAGTTCCTCTCTTTCAGGTGTTATGGCAGCATGGCCGAGTGCAGGATGAAACCTGGGAGCAAGAGACCGACATACATGCTCAGTGGCTGGAGTTCATCTGAACTTTATCTTTGCCTCCCTTCGAAGGGCAATTCAGCGATGAATTTCATTATGGGGGTAATTTTGTAAGAACATGTTTCTTCATTTTGAGGTACCAGTCTATTCTTTTCCCTTTTCCTTAAGTGTTTTTCATAAAATAAGGAAGACATGGAAAAATACCATATTTTGTTACTACACGCCCTGTACTTTTCCACACACCGTGTACATTGGCCGCGTGGGATGAGTACAAAGGGTGTGTAGTCTTGTCAGCATTGAAGGGTGTAAAAACTAACTAAAATTCTTGTATAATGTATTTAGATGGCATTTATTCATTTAAAAGGTGAATAGTAAGGCGGTGGATGCAGCCACCAGCGATGCAACAGAACACACTGTGTAATCAGTACTACACACCGTGTACTCATGTCGACAGGTGAACAGTGCCGCGGTGGAAAGAAGCCGCCAGAGGAACAGTTAAAAAATTAGAAGTACACAACATGTACTTGATAGTACACGCCATGTATTTTATTTTTTTCTCATAAAACAGGCAGTAGCCTCCACTTTTTATAGAGGTAGCTTAGAACGCCGGATGGGAGCGAGAGAGATTGCCGGATCTTAGAGGATCTCCCTACTGCACAACAGGAATCATTTTCCACTTCGGTTGATCACGTTAGGAACGCATAGTTAATACCATCATTATACTAGAGATTTTCATACCAATTATTTCCCGAGTGAAAGATATTTGAGTTTTACAAATATTATGTTCACCTCTATCTGTGCCGATCTCGTATGTTCTGGGTGGCGTCATTAACGTATACCGATCAGTGGCAATTGAGGTAGGTGGTCTGGTGTATAAATTCCTACCACTGTGTGTTTATGTGTATTGTTGTTCTAAGAACCCATATTGGGGTGTCTTATGGCTTTGACCTTTGATGAAAAGATATCTAGAGTTTTATTGATAATCTAATGATAAGTTTGAACTACTGTTTGGGATCACTGCTTGGATCCAGGACAACTCTGGGGGTGTGTTCCTCTGTTTAGCTGTTTGGCCAGGATTCCCGAGGGTATTCCATGAATATATAGTGCATTTCATTTTCTTGAGATAATATGCATACAAAATTTGGTTTATTATTTGGGCTCGGCCCGGTTCCTTTACCATGTGGGTGGTGTTTAATAGCTCGTGGGTTGTGTTTTTCTTAGCCAGAGGGGAGTGTTTCGTTTAGCCTGTGGGTAGTAGATTCTGTATATGTGGGTCAAACTTCATATGCTAGTGGGAAATATCCATTAGGCCTATGGGCAGGCACCTGTGGGTTTCGATTCTGGTTACGTGAGGGTAAGAATTGTAAGTCTGACGATAGTGTTATCATGAATATTCACCCTCGTGATTTTCATATGTAGTACCTACCAAGATAAAGCATAGGCTTGGCATGGTTAAATGAATATTAAAATGGAAATATAACTGGTATAGTTAGTCACTTTTGAGTACTGCTTAGTTTATTGCATTTACTACTGCACACCGCTGCTGCACATTTTCACTAACAGTTGGGAAAGGTCCTTTGGTGGGTGCCTATTGGGATTTATTTCTCACACCATATGTGGGTCATGTCCTCTCCCCAAACAGACTATATTTCTACATGTGTTGATATGGAAAAGGGTCCCTATACAGGAACATGATTGTTGTAGAGGAGTAGGAGAGCATGGGTCCGAGCCTTGTATTGCGATGCTATTACATTTTATTTTCTTTGCTTTGTTTCATTTAGATGTACCTTGTAATTTGACTTATATTGTCTTTTATTGTAGTATATTCTATTTTGGTTTTTTTATAAAATTATTGACATACAACATCTTGATATTTATGACTTTTGGTTCTCTTTTACTCAGTTATCCATTTCAGTTTTATATTGTTTTCTGCTTCTGATGTTATATGTAATTTATCTTTCCTACTGCGCTACACATTGAAAAATGAGGGCATATATTCCCCACTATCAGACCTGGGCCCTCGCTACTAGTATGCAGCCTCTGGCATTTGGGGAAGTTCACTTGAGGTTATGTGACCAACCGGGTTTGAGGCACACTTTGAGTGGAACCCGAATCCGGGACTTTACACATCAACCATGCATGGTATAAGATACTTCAATAAATATTCAACAGGCACATAGAAATATGGTTACAAATAAGAGTCTAAATAAATCGTATGAAGATTAGTGGAATTATCTTATAGAGTTTGTCCATCACGACTGGGTTTTCTTTAATGTTTCTACTCGGTTGGGTCACGATCAAAATGGAAAACAATTAATGTTGGCTCAGAAATATGTTGGATGATTTGAGGTCCCCCTGTGATTTGGATTGGTTTCATATTACTTAGAATTTATTGTTTAGTTGACAGGTATTAATGATATTTTCCACCTTTCACATCTCAAGATGTGCCATATTGATCCTGCTCACAATCTCCGTTGGGAGGAAAATGAGTTAAAGCCAGATGTTTTTTATTTTGGAGAATCCTATTGAGATTTTTCACATTGAAGTTAATGTGTAGCATGGGATGTTTATTATATTGGATATCTTACAATGGAAACATGGATCATATTCTCATGCTACATGAGAACATGAGTTGATGATGGGAGAGAAGATGAATAATATTTTTCCAATGATTACTTCCTCCACATGATTTCATGGGGATTAAAAGTCATTATAGTGGGGAGTTTGTAACATATTATTACTAATATAATAGGTGTTATTTAACATCATCATGTATTTCCCTTTTCTATTTATCTATATAGGGATAAAAATTAGTTTAATAGATTCTTATAATTACAAAGATAGTGATTTGGTGGACTTTTAGCTTGAAAAAGCTTTTCTGCACGTAGCAGGTGGATTTCATGTTGTGAAACTAGGTTACATGACATGTAAGAGTTTCTAGATTCATTTCATGATGGGATTAATGTTGTTGAAGGACACACATCGTGAAGATATGCTTCACATCATGTATTTTTTAATAATGGTTTTTAACATGAGGAGACATGTTTTCTAGCATATGTGGGACCTTGGTAATTACACATCCTGTAACTGGGTTACACACCGTTAAATGGCCTAGGTACAATTTTTAACATATGTGTGAAATTTTTTTGTTTATGTTCCTTCTCTAGTCACTTTTTCTATCAAAATAGGAAAATTCCCAGGCCATTTTGGTAAACTCAAATCCTTCTTGATTGGCATATTTGACAACTGATCTTCTTTTCGATTTTAGTGCAACTCTTTGAGAAAGTGACCATTTAACTTATTTCTTTTCTTTGATCATTGTTGATCCCTTGGGTTGATTAATCAGATCAATATATCCATGATTGTGTTTTATATTAAATTCTTCTATATTTATTTTGTGATCTTGTTCTGGAGGCCGTTCAATTGTTTTCTATGGGTTGGTGGGAATTTGTTCTTGAGGTATTTTGTGTTTTCACTTCATTTCCATCCCACTTTATAAATTGAATCAATCAGAATACATATGGATTTGTATTCTCAGGACTTCAAATACATCATTGAGTTTTATTTGTTGTGTAATCCCATTGCATATGTGTGTGACTTGAGTTTTGGGGTAGGTGGTCACTTCTCTATCAAATGTTGATAAACCTTGTTTTTCCTACTTTATTATATATTTTTTACAAGGAATTGGCATGTTTGATTTTTATTTGTTGAAAAGAGTTTGTAAAAAAATTGGGGTTCTCTTATTATTGAAAAAATGGTATAAAATAGTGTATTTGCAATGAATAAAAAAATTATTATTTGGAATAGTTTTGAAATGATTTTCAAAACATTATATTGATTGGGGAAATGGGAATTTCTGTTACCTTGGGTATTAGGTGGAAGGATTAGCATGAGGACATCATCCATTGTATGGGTTCACATTTGGGGGTGTTATACTTTTTTAGAGTTTATATTATTATCTCGAGGTATATATATGATATTAGGGCATCACTTTTTCTGGTGTCTCCATAGGCTTGGAGTGTTGAACCTTAGATTAAGGTACAACAATGCACATTTTCATAGACTAATGGGTATGTGAAATTTATTTTCTAACCTATTTGTATTCATTGGTATTATGAAGCTAATAATACAACTATTTTTTTGTATTTCATGGATTTGTAAAATTTTATCCTTGATATACATATCTTTTTACAGAAAGATGATATCGAAGATGTTCTTTGAAACTAAAATCATTGATTTTGTTTTTGAACTATGATAAAAGAGAAATGATTACCATGTTTCTTATAACACTATATTACTCCTTATAATTCCATGTTTTATTAAAAAGATCATACATTAATGTTTATATAGATACAGGGTTTGTACCACCATGGTGGGATCCTACTAAGAATGTTATCTCACACCCAGTGCACCTCTTTGGGGGATCATCAACCATTGTATGTCTTCCATTACATGGAAAGACAATGTGCCGTAGTGAGGTGGCATGATATCTTGTTAGATGAGTTTGGTAACTGGTGGTGTAATAGTGGGAGTTCATCCACGCCATCACTTGGAGAAGCTATTTCATGTTGGAAAATTGTAGTTGTATTTGTGTTAGGGATTTTTAGCCACTTTTAAATGATTTTTGTTTTTATTTCCTTCTCAAAGTTATGACAAATATATTTTTATCCTTATTCTATCTCTTTCCTTTCCATGTGTATATATATACCATGTGTTTATATAAGTTTTGAAAAATAATTCCCACTATTATTTTCATCGATGTTTGAGTTCTTGTCTCCATCTCATGGGGAATGGGAATACACTACAGTTTCATGACATACTGGGTTGGGTGACAATTTGGAGGGTAACCCAGGCTAGTTTTTTACATATGATATATTAAAACATATTTATTAAATTAGAAGTTATAAATAAGATTTAATAAATTAAGAAATATTTATAAATTTAAGAAATAATTAAAATTTATTTATTAAAACATAAATTTTAGGCACAAACGTTTTTTTAATATTTTATGTTTGAAAAATATATTTTATTCAAAAAATAGAAATGACATGTTGAGTAAATATTATAATAATTTATAAAAAAAATTAAAAATTTTATATGACAAAATGGATTTCATTGGGAACTGATCAAATAAAACATATCCGTGGTTGATTTCTTTTCAAAAGATAATAATTTTAATGAAGTGTATAAAATAATGAATCTTATTGAAAATTTTATTTTCTTTCATTCAATTAAAAAGATCAATTTTTTAAAATTTGAATAAAAGTAAAATTAGTGCATTTATATTATCAATATACCAATTAATATCATTGGAATAAATTTTATTATCACTATTGGAATGGATTTTTTTTATAAATCATAATTGTTTACAAAAATGATTTTTATCATTTTTTAAGGGGTTTAATTTTAAATTAATTTCTTCAGAAATACTTAGTTAATTTTATAAAATAGATTAAATGATTTTAATCATTTTTTTTAAAACAATTTCATAGATTCATGTAAATTGTTTATCCTTGCAAATTAAAATTATAGAAATGATTTGTCAAATACATAAAAGAGGTAAAAAAAAGTTTAATCAGTTGGTAATACATTAAAATAACTCATATATTTGCATTTATCTTTTGGATGATGATTCTTCAACCATATATAATTTTAAATAATTAAATAAATTAATTTAAAACATAATTCTAAATATTTTAATCCAAAATAGTGTTTTTTATGATATATTTTATATTTTTTGAATTTAAATATATTTTTTAAATTTACATTTAATTTAATGGTTATGAGAATAAATTTAGTTTCTTCCGGATCCAAATTTTAAAAAATTTATTCATTTTAACTTAACCAAATATATATGTTGAATCCAAATTGTTTCTTAATTTTATTGTGGAGAGATATTTACTCTAAAATTAAGTATTTTTATAAACATTTTCATATGTTTTGTGTTTTTATATTATATAGGATTTGTAAAAAATTAATAATTTAATAATAAAAATCAGATAAAAAATTAAAACCCAATAAATTATTTTTTTTTAAAACTCCTGAAAAATAATTTCTTATAATATTAATTTCCCCTCAAACAAACATAAATTATCACAATTATTAATTATATGAGTTTAAATTAGTCTTACTATACGATAAGGAAAAAATGTAAAAAAAAAAGATTAAAAAATTTTATATGTTCTGTTTATTTTGAAAAAAATCACATATTATCATCTAATTGGGGTTTCTTAGTAAGAAATGATATAATTATGGTTAAAATGTATGTTATAAAAAATATTATATAATTATAAGTGTTCCATATCCATCCCCTATAAAAGGATACCACCTCTCTTGTCTTATTTATTACAATTTGTTTCATTAGCCATAAAAAAATCCATCCCATTTTCCATTAAAAATCACATAAAATAAATCATATCTCATGTTTTTCTAAATATTCCATTCCAAGGAATTGTGAAATGATATAAAGGAGGTCAAACAAATAATAGGAAATCATATTCTCCAACCTATTTTGAATTATTTCAATCTATACCTATTTTAAAATATATTGTATTAAAAATAAAATAATAAATAAAATAATAAATAAAATATAATAAATATATTTAAATGATATTATAATTATGTATCCACCATTATTCACCCTAATTTATATGAAATGGTATGTGAATGTATAGTTAATGTGTATATACAGACTACTTTATCCACATAGAGATACATTTTAGTTTTGGAAACCATTTTTTTTGTGTGATGCTTATTTGTTATATTTATTATATAATTATAAAATTATTAATAATTATATAATATTTACCTTCAAACAATTATATTCATTGGAAATTGGTATCCTATATAATTTGTAAGTGTTTACTACCGCCTCAACGAAAGGATGTGATGTTATCCATTTCTATTTTAGATGGATGGTATTAAAGATATATTTATTAAGAATATATATCATTTATGATATATAAAATAATTTCTATAATGATTAAATAATATTTATCAATGTTTTATTCATTTCATTATAATATGTATAAAATGTTAATGGGTACGTATGACCTACTATCTATGTAAATGGTGTAAATAATTATCAATACCAAAATTTTATGAATGATTCCAAATATATATATAGTGAATATAATTTATATTTCTATCAAGAATAACATATTAGATAATAAAAAATCATTAACAATATTCAAATATTGGAACTTTCAAACTAAAAAATCAACACAAAATAAAAAATTTAAAACCATAAAAAATACAATTTTAATAAGGTGTTATTAATACATTATTGAAATGTTATAAATTAATATTATATGAAATCATATATATGTAAATTAATAATGAATTGAATTATAATTCGTTTGAATTATTTATAGAATATGTTGTATTGCTTTCAAATCAAGTTGATCATGATGTACGAGATTTTCATCTCTCTTTTACTTCCTAAAGACACATTCCATGCTCACTAATTATTCCCTTTATTAATTGTATATTCTTACCATGATTGTATTATATATTGATTCTAATAAAAAATGGATGTAAAATTCAATATATGGTTATTTATTTCATGTGGTTTTTAGTTTATTGTAACTAAAGTGGAATTGGATTTATGCTTCAATCCCCCTTTAATTGATTTTATTTATACATAAATTTCCATTGAAGAAATTAAATGTTCCACATCTAAAAAAACACTTCAATTTATATTATTATATTGTCTTTAATGTAATTTTCATATAATAATACCACATTCTCTTTATTGAAAGTTTAAATGATCGATAAAATGTTTTTAATAAATAAGGAAAAATTATTTTTTCTGTCCTTGAATACATTCCTTAAATGTTTATTTTTTATTTAAATACTTTCCCTTATTTTTTTCTTTTCTCAGAAAATTGTTTTTCCATTTTAAATCACAAAAATAAATTTTTGGATTTTTTTTCATAAATTCACATTACTATTTATATGAACCTTTCAATTGATAACAAAAATTAAATAATGTACTTGCACTTTTCTAGAAGATTTATATTTGATTTTTAGCTTAAATTTTTCATGGAATATATGTTTTAATGATTGTTTTATTAAAAAAAATTCCCATTACTAGGATTATTTCTTTTAAATGATGGTTCCTTTATGATTTTTCAGTGTTAAATTCAGAGATATTATTTTTATTAATTTTTTCTATTTAATTTAAATGTTAATGGTAATTTTTAAAATGAGAATTTCATATAATATTTTTATAAATTTTTTTAACTTTGAAAACATCTATTCATATTAATTATTATTTAAAAGGGATACAATCTACTGATTCCATCATAATCATGTTGTGAAATAATGATTTATATATAACTTGTTTACCGCAATAATTATAAAACATCACAATTTCTTATGTTTTCCATCCCAATGATTTTATGGAACTCAATATTGATGATTAATCTATAAGTGAATATTATATAAAGAAAGATGTAAGAGGTTATAATAATCATTCTTATATATTTTTTTTATTTTAATTTTCTCTAAAGACACTAAACCATTATGATTCTAAGATAGACCATGATGTTAGGCCATGAATATTCATGAAATAATATTTTATATATGTGTGTGAAAAGTACATGTCACTGTAGTTGTTTTTAGAGTATGGTTTCACCAATATATTAACAATATGATTAAATATATCTGTTAAAAAACATGGGAATAAGACTATGTATTTGATAATATCAAAATGTTATGGTAAAGTACT
The DNA here is from genome assembly GCA_963277665.1 of Viscum album. Classification (NCBI taxonomy): domain Eukaryota; kingdom Viridiplantae; phylum Streptophyta; class Magnoliopsida; order Santalales; family Viscaceae; genus Viscum; species Viscum album. The sequence continues at coordinate 1,400,535,469 of OY728164.1, read as the reverse complement.
GATTTTGTGGTTTTAGAAACAAATACCTCTATATATAGATAATATAGGTGGATGTGATATTGGTATAGATTCATATACATAAAATAATCCCAAAATGAATTGGTTGATTATATCTTAACTGTTATTCTAATGTATAGTGATTGTGCACTTTTAGTACCCCTGATTTAAAATTCATTATATATATTCTTATATAAATTAAAATTTTATTTATAATCCATTAATATGGATCTCAATAGATAATGTGTATTGATGAACTGGGCAATGCATAAAGATTCATTTCTTTTCATAACAATATGCCTTATTTTAGTGAATATTTGTTATTATTTCATAGAATATATGATTATTCACTATGATTCATATGGCTTGATAATTACGAAATGTTTATTTGGTTTTAGTCAATGTATAAAACCAATACTAATGGTGACAATGATTAATATGATTAATTATTAAATTATCTTTATCACTATGAAGAAAATGAAATAGGAGATGGAATGCAAAACATATTGTTCATGACTAACTTTTTATATTGATATAGGATAAAAAATCTGAACAATTGTTGGTCTGAAAATAAAAAATCATAAAAAATTGTTGTTTCATAAAGTCAATGTATTAAGTAAAATTATTAATGTTATATGATTATAATTATAGAGTAAACACTCAAGCTGTTGTATGAAATGAACAAGAATATTATTTATTTGTTCATATTAATGAAATATAGTAAATAATTGATGATAAAAAATAATTTTTAATAAATTAAATGAATGTGAATAATAGGTTCCCAATGACCTAATCGACGGTTGAGTTATCAAATGTGTAATTTATTTATTTATTAAAATTTATATCATATGGGGTAATATCCTTAATACTATTACAATGCATGTATGATTAATGGTTTCATTTTTTACAGTGAACGAACTACAAATGACATATGAAAGGAAGGGGTATTATTGAATTTTACAAATAATCATTTTTATTGGTTTAAGAATGAAGTGGAATGGTTTAAGGGTTAATTTATTTAGATTATTTATTCATGTTGTAGAATTATTTTTATTAACTGTAGTATCTTCATTCGAATTGTAGAATAAATAAATATTTTTTTCAACTATTGTTTTCTATTTAGAAGTTTTAATAATTTGATGAATGGTACCAATAACCTATAATAGTTATTATGTGGTATTGTGATATTCTATGTAAAAAAATAGGATTTATGGACAGAAAAAATAACATGGAATTTATTTTAATATAATAATATATACATGAGTTAAAAAATGATTGGAAATATTAATGTAAATTGGATGACATTTTTAATATATAAATTTTATAATGAATTGAGTAGAAAATTCATTTGAGGATATCTTTGAAGACATTTATTTCATTTTTTTGGTTTTAGGGAATATGATGTATAGAGTTATGTTCTAGATTATTATATGTTTTAATTATGGTTTTATCATGATTCATTATATTTTTGGATTGTATTAGAATATTTTATGTAATAATACCATCGTATTGGTCACTAGTTTGGTATGTAAAACATTAATCTAATTTCTATTGTTAGGGGGTAGATGATAAAATTGATTGTGGAAAATATATATTCTTAAATCATATAAATTCATGGGTATAGATTTATCATAAATATTTTCCATGAATTAGTATTGTCAAATATTTATGGAATGGGTTAATACAACCTTTCAGTGTTACTTATAACATTTTATAGAATTATGTATTATATTGATACATATTGGAAAATGTTTTCTACCCATTCCATCTTCAGTAAATATGTATATATAAGACGAATGGATTTAAATTATAGTTTGGAATTTTGGATCACTTAAAACAAAATATTAGTGCCTCATTTAAGAAAAATTCCACTTGATTGTCATTTTCATAGTGTATGATATGAAGAGAAAAATAATCAAACCATAACCAAAGGCTGAAATTATTCTTACTAAAATGATTGAAATCAAGTATGTATATTTTGTAATTTTAGTATATTTATACTAAAAAATTCATTTAAAATATTGAAATGGTCTAAAAATGATATTATTATATTTTGACATTCAATTAAGAGTAATTGATTTTATTTTAGAACTTATAAATATTTCATTTTGGGATCATTAAATATTTGAAAAGAATGTTAATTATCACAATCTACTATTCCATGGAAATTAGTTTTCTCATACTAGTATTAATTTAATATTATTCATATTTGTTCCATCCATTGGAACCTAAATATGTGTTTTATCATTTTACCATTCTATTTTCTAATTTCATTTTCATAGAATGTTGTAATATCCACTTTATAGGATTTAAATTTTAAAAAATGGTATTTTAAAATATTTATCCATTGAAGGATTATATAAATTTATGGGGGTGAAATTAATTTAGTGGAGGGGTACGGTGGTATAATGTAATAATTTTATTTTTTATAATATATCTCTTCTCAATTGAATTTTATGTGGTGAATTTTTTTCATGATATGCAATATCGATAAAAAACAAACTATTATAAAATATAAAAAATAGTTAAATTGATGGTTATGGATCAGATTAACATAATTATGATAAATATATAAATTTTTTTTCTATAAATAATGTTTTTAATTAATTATTAATCCATATGATCAAAACATTTAGTAAAGCTATTTTTGGCTTCAAGAATATGTTGTTGTCGAAATGGATTAATTATTGTCATGAGAAAATATGATAAATAATTTTTATTAAAATTAAAAATTATAAATGTCAAAAGGTTATAATTTTTAATATTAAGAAATAAAAATTATCTTACCATGAATTTTTTTATATTTATGGAAATTATAATTGTTTATTCAATAGAAAAAATACTAATTTTTATTAAATAAAGATTTTTTTTCATTTACAAACATCCAATTTATTTCGAAACAGTTTTAATGTAAATTTATATAAATTATTATTTTCATAATCTTATTTATATCATTATCATAACTTCTATTTTCATTTGGTATAACTTTATTAAACATATTAAAAAATTTCTAAAAACCCATATTTCATCATGTTTTGATGGTGTAATTTTATATTAAAATACTACAAAAAATAATGGATTTTAATAATATGGTTTTAAAATTTTTAGTCATAATAAATTATATAATTGTGTAGGGATAACATTGTTTTTGTCATTATATATAGTAACATTGCAAATATTTTTCACCTAGGTTAAATAGGTAAAACTATTTCAAAACGTTGGGGTAAACCATTAAAATAAATCTACTAGTTGATTTTGAACTAGTGTATAAGTGTTTTTTGATGAAATATTTATCTATGGAATTAAAAAATTGTTTAATAACTATTTGGAATTTGGGGACCCAAGTGTGGATTTTGAATAAATAATTTCTATTTTATTCAAATAAGAATATAAATTCTGGTCATTTCATATAATGGAATGTTTTGGAGATTCCATTAATTTTGGATTGATAAAAAAGAATTATAACATTAATTTTCATTATAGAACATAAAATAAAAATGGAAACTAATATATTTATTAATTTCAAGGGAAACCTTTTTTCACTTTTAAAACAAATATTTTATTAACAACAATTTTTAATGTGTTTTATATTATTATATTATATTTAAATTATGCCCAATGTATACATTGAATATGAAAAAAATGGATTATAAATTTTTCATGGTTGTCCCCTTTTATTTTATTTCATATAATTATATTACAATGGTATAAATTACATTTTCATTATTAAGGTAAAAATGGGATAAAAGTGGTCTAACTAAATGATAAGGCCTGAAATATGTCCAATACATTCCAAAATGTTATTAGATCAGATTTGTTTTTATCCCTATGGAATATTACATTAAAATATGGATTTTAGTTTTTGCACATTACATTGTGATGATAGATATTTTTATATTATTTAATATTATAAGTATTTCCAATTTTTCCATTACCCACCCTTATATAAGAAAACCACCACTAATCTAATATTCACAAAACAATGACCCATATAAATGGACCAGACCGTTACCGAGCCTCTTATATTATACCATACCAATTTATTTGATTCGATGATTTAATTAAAAAAACATTTCAATGGTATGTAATAATGGAAATAAATTAGGTTTATTAAATAAGAGGAAATTGGCCAACCCAACCTCTATCAATTTATTTATTATTCTACATTATCTAAAAAATTTATTATTCCACATAAAATAAAATGTTCAGTAAAAAATTATAAAAAATAATTATATTGATCATGGAACCACCCTTATACACTCTCTTTTCTAGGAATTGGTAAGTGACTGTATCTCTCACGAGTTTATGTGGACTATTACCACCAAAAAGAGATATAATATAGTTTTAATCTCCATTTTTCATATACGATTTTATGATGTTTTGAAAATTTATATATGTTATTTATGAAATAATTAGTCACCAATAAATATAATATAATTTATACATTTTAAACTTCCATTACATTAGAAAATGTTATTGTAGAACATGTGTAAAAGACGAAAACCACCACTGCAAAGCGATACGGTTTCTATTGATATAATATTATTCCTCATTCTTTCATTTTTTGTGAGAAATTTCAAACAACAGTCATGCTTATGTACGACACAAACTCTCAACTAACATTGAAAATAATTTTTATATACATTACATTAGTTGATGATTTTTGATATGTTTACAATTAAAATATATGATATTTATATACTTGATAAAATTCTATAAATTCTGGAAATACTATTATTGTACAATGATTAAAACATCCATATCAAAACATCTATGAAATTTGAAACAGTTAACAACCAAAAAATGTTACTACTAGTATTGAATTATTAATAAATGGGTATTCGATTGATATAAGTGGCTAATTTTTTATAATATAATTATTTATGCGATATATTTATTTAATTATAATTTATTGAAATTTATTTTTCACGATTTTAGATCTGGTTTTATGAAATATGAACTTAATAAAAAAATATTTTTAATTAACTTTTTTTTCTATTAGACACATCTCATATGAACCAAGATATTTGTTGATGTTGTGTATATAATAATAATGGATTCATTTTATGATCATTATCATTAAAATTGATGGGATTTATATGTATCTATTTACATTCATATAATTAATGAGGTTATTATATTAATGTTTTCAAATGGTAATGGATTAATGTTTTAAACCCATTAAATGTCTCTTATATGATAATCCTAATTAGTTTTCCCTATGTACTATTGATTCATTTAATTTTCATGTAATAATACCAATTTTATTTCATTGGTACCTAAAATGATAGGGAACTTTTTATGTAGTCTTTATTTCCAATATTTTTTATTTAATATTTTTTTAATGATATTTAAATATGAATGGAAATTATCCTCAGTATGAATTCTAGGGATATTAAAATGAAAATTTTCATTTATAAGGGTGTCTGTAAATGTTAAATATGCTTAAATAGGGTTCTGATACAATGATAACATTATTAATGTTTCTATATATAGTCAATGATTAAAAATATGATATGTTTCTGAATCCTGAATAATTTCCAAAGGTTATAATATAATGGTATGGTTGTGGTTATATGTTAATTTTGTATTTATATGAATGTATATTTTTTATGTGATGGATTTGTCTATTATATTCCTCCTATAAACTGGGTAAATTCTTATTGATATCTCATGTAGTGATGATGATTATTCTTTTTACTTGACATAACATATTTTTGTTTACCTTCTTAGTAGTGAGTATGATATCTTATTAATATAATATTTGATATATGCATGAATATGATTATGAATAGCTAAGTTCACATTTTATTTCATGAATATGATGACTTTTAGGATACAATCATAGAGTCATTCAGGGATATGATTGAATTTATCTATTATCACATGAATAATATATATTTTACTTCTGAATCCAAAAGACTAGGATAGAATACATGAATGGTATTTACAACCGTAAAATTGTTATCAATTATGCCTCAATATTTTAATATATTATTACAGATAACGATATATGCATTTATAGGGTTGAATATTTTATATTGAGAATATAAAATTAGATATATTATCTGAGACATATGATCATATTATTATCTTAATGTTTATTTTTATCATGATTACATTATTGATCATCATTATATACAATTTTGTATAGTTTAATTTTTCAATATTGACGATGTTTCTATGTGTGATGTGTTTAGAAGGTACCGTTTTCATGAAATATGTTTGAGATAAAAAGGATAGTATATAAATAAAAAATTTATTTTTTAAAAAATTCAATGAAATTAAACTTATCTATTATATATTTTATAGGGATGTTATGTATTAAATATTCATCTAATATTGTATAATATATTTGATTTAATGTTATGGGTCACTATAAAGTGTATTTCTAGAGGAATCTATAGACTATGTAAATGAATTATATGTGAGTCCTTCATACTCTATGCACACAAAGTCATCTTAATCTAATTATTTTATGACTAGAAAAAAGTATGTACAATAAAAATAAGTTGTAATAGTCTACATATAAATGTATATTTAACTATGAGACATCATAACCTAGGTAGTAACACAACATATACTATAATACAAATACCATTAGTTAAGACTATAAAAAGCTAAAAAAATATACAATACTCATGATAAATAACTCACCCTTATATTTTCCCACCAACATGGATTTTATAGAAAAAAGCTAACAAAATATTTTGTAATTGATTTCCTTACCTAAGATATTAGTAAAGCATTCAAAATTATAATATATAATTAATACAACACAAAACTATACATAGGAAAACTACCTAGCCATTTACTCAGCTATAACCATCATATTCCATGACACGTAACGACAACCACTAGGTTATATGTCCCAAAAATGCATACAATAACTTAATATCAACATTAATTATTAATCAATCATTCTCCATTTAATAATTTTCCATATTATTTAATTGGACTAGTATTTTAATATCATAAACCATGCCTTTTCGAAAAAAAATAAACGTAATATCAGCTTATCATGTATATAATATTCATCATTAATCATCTTGAATAAAGATCACACATTTATTAATTCAGTTACAATTTAATGAATTCTTATAACTCTAGTTAACATATTATTCTACCATAGAAAGGATTTAATCATCAGGCATAGAGTCAAACTATGTCATATATGTGTAAAAATACTAGATAATATCAGACCAACCCTTCATTGAATATCTTTAGGTATGAGAAATATTGAAAGTATATATATACAAATATTTATCATAACTAACATGGCATCATCCCCAACACCATTGAAAAAATATTTATCCATCCTTCCATCATCAAAACCCAATATCTCTATCACCCACATAATCCAACACATTTATTTTCTTATATTCCAAATCATATCAGTTTATCAATAAAAACAACATTTATATAAGTATTTGAATGCATTAAATCATACTGAACATGTTTCTGCATATAAAAATGCTTCAAAGAACATTGTAGGAAGTATTTAAGTCTCCCAAAAAGAAAAAATGGTTCCTTCAAATTAAAAAAATTAAAATTATAATAAACAAATAAAAATTCCACTTTTGAGTTAATGAGTTAATTATACATCGAATTTCAACATCATGAAAAATATAATATATACATAACAATATATTGAAAAAAAAACAAAAAACAATCATCTAGAAATTATATCAATAATGGAATAATTTCGATGAATAATTATGGATATTTTTTATGAAACATTCACTAAATCACTTAATGATACATTTTTTATCATTTTTATCACTTATAATAAATTAAAACATAATAAACAAGAACAATATATATTAACCAAAATGATATTAAACTATCTAATACAGATGAAGTGAATCATTTGGAATATGATAAATCACACATGAACTAAATTAAATATCCATTTATTATATCCCAATATAATAAAACGTTTATTATCTATAATAATAAATAATTATATTATTTAATTCCTTCAATATAATGATTCATAAAAATAATTATTAACAAAAAATGTTTATAAAATGATATTACATCATGGGATTCCGTATTAATTACTTTAATCTTGCACACCCTATAATAATATGTGGAATTCTATAATTGATTTTTCAATTTATATTTCATAGATGATTTTATATAATAAAAATGTAATTTTTTTCTATTATAAAATTTTAGTAAATCAATTTAAAAACACATAATAATAATAATATTCCTTTCCACTACAACTAAATATCTTGACAACAAATAATATTATGGTATACAATAGTCGATTTCTATATTTCATATAAATATGTATTATTATATCATTATTGAAACTCCCATCAAATTAAAAAAATAGAATATAATTGATTATTAAAACACACCATTCAAAAATTTAATTATCTCAATCAGACCCCCTACCTTATGAAACTTATATGTTTTATTCTACATCACAAATAATGGAATGTGGGGGGTTTTTAATAGGATAGTAACTTGAAGGAATGATATAGAAGATTATGTAAGGTATGAAATACATTATTAGTGAAGTATGGATAACATTGACTTTGGGAAATTTAATCCAAATGAAAGAGGGAAAAAATTATCATTTTTGGAAAATACACATTTCATGATCTCAAATATCAAACAAATAATATCAAAATTCTCATTAATCAATCATTTAAGAGGGTTTTATTTAATTTATTCCATAAATAAATTAAATCCCAAAATTTCGTGTAATTATAATATTTAATATGTTTCAATAGATTTTTTTCTTAATCATTCTTTTCAAATAAATATTTTATTTTTTTAAAAGGTAATTATAATCATTCAATAAAAACATAGATGTTTTTTAAACAAACTAATGTCTGAATATTAAAATATAAAATGTGATGTGACCACATGGATCAACCAGATGAATAGTATTAAGACCGAACGAATATTCCATCCATATAAAAAAATTTATTACCATTCCAATCACCATCTTGGAAGAAAGAACAACCACATTAGCAAGTATTTACTATAGGAAAAGATTATCGACCATAAAAATAAGTTATCGACGAAAAGAACAAACTAGAGACAACATGAAATGAAATGAAAAAATAAAAAATTATTAATAAAAATCACGTTCAAGTAAATAATTTTTTTTAATAAGTAATGTATTTATAGAAAACACATGAACTACTTTGGAATATTTGGATCATTTCAAAAAATACATTTTCATATCTAAAATACCATCAAGTATTTTAACCATGGATAATATATCCATTGTACAATGAATATAATGATTATTTAATTAATAATTATTATGATGTTCATTTAACCCAAATGGATTAATTGAAAACCTTCAATAGTAGAATTCTACAAAATTATGCCCATTTATTAATTCTCCCTTGGGAAATTCCATCATTGGTATTTTACATTTACCAAGTCATAGATGAGGTTCAGCAACTGTTGCTCGATCGAATCTATGTATGAGAGAATTCCATGTTTTTTGAGATCATAGACCAAGCAATGATCATTGATTCTATAGATACACAAACATAATATAAATGAATATATCATCATTTAGATGAATATTCATCACCTTAAAAAATTATATGCATAGGGACTGTAATAGTTTAGTGTGTTAGGAAGACGGGATCAAAATATCTTCTATTATGTTGAAGGATCACCAAAGTCTCCTATAAAGTTATTCCCCTTTTTTACTCCTACCTTAAACAATACCTCACAAATTGGGGAATTAAATCATGAGAAATTGTGAGCTAAAATAATTAATAATGGTAAATAAAAGGGATTCATTTGAATAATAATAACACATGAATATGGGAATAATATTTTAAGATCACACCTGATATATAATATATCATATAATTGAATCATGGAGTTAATATTGGATGTTCATAAGACATGAATCATTAGGTAATCAAATATCATAACTTATGGAAGCATAACATAGGAATTAGAAATTTAATATGGTTATACAGATAAAAAAAATTATGTTCAAGATACCTATGAAGTCATTCATAAAATGTCATGAATCAGATAATCACCCATATAACTGCGTTAGACATGGGATTTTATTTATAATTTACCCTATAATTTCATGATTGGGATGTCCTGAAATGTAACATTTTCTATTGAGATTGGGAATCCCTCCCTTGTACGCTCTTTTTGTATCTATGAGAATTCTTTTAGTGTACACTCTTGTTTCAGTCTTGGGATTTAGTCTTGTGTACACTTTTTTTTTCAGGCATTAGATTCCATCCCATGTAGTCTCTTGTTTCATAATTGATAATACCTCCCATGTACCCTCTAGTTTTAGGATTTTTATTCCCTCATATGTACCCTTTGATATCATTAAAAATTTACTATTACCCAATGCATCGGATGTAGATTTAGGGCCCACTCTTCTTAGAATCAAATAATTTGTATTTGTTAGAGAAGGCAATAAAACATTAATTATGTCATGACCAAAAAAGTGATACGTGTTTCATAAAAATCATATCAAAACCCATAAGGAAATATGGGTATCATAAATATTTCATAATAACATAACAAGTGAGAAAGAGACTGTTTAAATAATCAGTTCATTATATAATAAAATATCATAAAATGAAGGTTTTATAATCATTTTATTATATTATAACACATGGTAGATAAATGGGCTTCAGGAAATAAAAATTTTTATTTACCATAAACATTTCAAAGAAATAATAATAATGTTTTCCATGTGTCATATACCTAAAAATTAATATACTATATCTAAAAATAGCTTTTTATATGGAGAATGATTTTTGATGACCACAGAGAGAATTGTTTATAGAATATATCCTTCTATTGAATGTAATATTTTGATAAAAAAATTAATTTTAAAATCACATTTTTTAAATGAACTTAAAAAAATGATGATGTAATCAATAAAGATTATTTAAAAACTTTCAGGTGGAAAATATCCATTCTTCCTCTAGAATACTTTTTAATTAATCTAAAATAATGGAAACCATTTTCATTTAGAAAAAAATTGAATGATTATAAATAAATAAATTAAAAAATATATTTGTTTAAATCTCAAAATATATTTGGAAATTTTTTTGATTTAAAATGATCCTAAGAAATTATATATTAAATTTTAAAACATTTTCATAAAATATGATTTTTTAATGAAATTGGATTCCAACCAATGAAAGGAATAAAATTAAATCATCAGAAAAATAGTTTCTTAATTATCATATGTACCAAAGAGTGGTAAAATGGTACAATTACCTGACGATTTTACAAATAAATAATTTTGAGTAAAATTATAAGCAGTCATTATATATATATATATCAAAATATTTCATCATTAAAACAATAATCATAATTAATCTTAATAATGTTTGATATTAGAGCAATAGTCTCATAAAACATTAGTAACATTGAATCATATTCCACAAGAGATAATAACATTTCATTAGTTATAGAATATCATAAAAATAATCAGATTCATTATTAAATATTTCAATGGGTAGTATATAAACAACAAAAAAGTATTTTGGTGCATTAGATTACATGTGTATCAAAGAATAAAAATTAAGAAAAAACTACCTTTCTGGTTTGATAAATTTTAAATAGTTATCAAAAAATTTATATTTAAATACCCATAAATTTATATATAATAATAATATAATAAATTCATGGGTAGTATATACACCAAAAAAAAGAAACCAATAGTTAATTTAGAAATAGTCTCAAAAAAATAAACATGAGACTATAAATTATCTTTCTAATTTATTGAAATTTTAAACGTGTTAACTATTGTGATCCATGAATAAAATTCATGGATATTGCCTCATTTTAAACAAATATTCACCACATTATAGAAATTCAAGCCGCATGACCACAATTGTTTAGTATTATTGGGAACATGGAACTCAATTTCTTTAACTCAGTGAAAAATAATCACTGATTCCCAGAAACATCATCCCATATAGTAATTATACCTAAAATTATTTATCATTACCTAAAGAAAGGGATCATACAAATTTGGAGAGAACACATTTTTATTTATGGTATGAAATAAGATACATAAACCTAAAAAGTGAATAAGTGTATGAGAATAAAATTTAGACAGGAACCCCTGCACATGAAAGACCATATTCATGAGTCATTAAATAAATATTAGAAATTCATAAGATATTAGTAATAAATAATATAAGATCATAATTCCTGAAAACATAACATAGGAATAGAAAATTGAATTAGAGTAATATACATAATAAAATAAAATCATATGTTATTTCTACCCACCATAACCTTCACAACATATTAGGATTTTGATAATAACCTGCCTACTTATATCGGGCTTGGGATTCCATACAATATACTATTTGTTTTTGAATTGGGATTCTCTCCCATGTAACCTATTATTTAAGGATTGTGTTTTCATCTTTTATACCCTCTTTTTTTGTGGCATGAGATTCCTTCATGGCTACCATTTTATTTTTGTCTAGGGATTCCAACTCATGTACAATATTGTCTCGAGAAAAATATTAAATATTGTTTTAGGCTAGAAATAAACTCTCATGTACCATATTTATCTCATAATAAATTTATCATTACCCCTGATTTTGAGGGATATTTAGGTCCCACAAATAACACAATGAAATCATACATGCATGTTACATGAGATAAAAAACAATTCATCATATCATGAAAAATGAATTTTAATTTTAATCATTAACACTTCATCGCATCATAACCTATATAATGGTTAAGGTTTCATGATAATTTAGTACAAACATAAGCCATAAAAAAAGATAATTTTAGAATCACATAGAATATGATAAATAAATATGTTTTATTCAAAAATAACATGTAAGAGATAATCATGTTTCCTAAATATCACGTAATCATAACATATACCATTCAAAAAAAGTATACAAATTTAAATTTAGAATCATTTTCTAGAAAGGAATTAGTAATATCAATGGATTTAATAATACATGTAAAATAATTTGGAAACATCATTGAACGAAATTTATTGAGGATAATATCATTTCTTGTTTATTTTTTTTTTAAAAATTATTCCTCTTCAAAAAAAGTTCTATTGAAATCATATTAATGAATATCGATTTTATTATAAACAAGTTATTTTAAAACACTTTGAAATATTATAATCAAAGCGTAGATTTTTTTAGACCATTTTTTTAAAAATTATTTTATTATGTTTAAATAAAGAATGAATTTTATAAAATCCATTTATTTAAAAACACATTTATAATTTATGGAGAAATAATTAAAACGTTTTTAATAACATTTAATTGAAACACATTGAAAATATATAAATTGGGCTTCAAAAGTTATTTCAAAAACCATTTCTTTGAAAAACATGAAAACGTAAAATGAATTCATTAAATCCTTTTGATGAAAATTTATATGAAAACACATCGAAAACATTTAATTAAATCATGTAAAAAATTAGAAACATTTTTTTCTAAAAACATTGAATACATTTAAGGAAATATATATTACTTTTTGATGAACATTTCCTTGAAAACACTTCATAAGATTTTAATGGAACCTACAAAATATTTTGACAAAAGTTTCATTGAAAAAAATTTGAAAACATATATTAAAATTTTGAAAATGTTTTGAAAACCATTTCATTTAAAACATAGGGAAAACATATAAATAAACATTGAAAACGTTTTGGAGACCATTTATTTGAAAAAAATTTGAAAACCAATAAAATATTGTAGAAAATTTGAACCATGTTTATATAAATGAAAATAAAAAACATATAAAGGATTATTTTGTGTCAATAAACCATTTTTAAAATAATTTTTAATTTAAAATTAGATAAAAATACAATATTTGAAAACATGTTTACAAACATTGTTTCTCCAATAAATATGATTTCCTATCGAAAAAAATCATTATAAAATTTCATAAAAACATGTTCATAATTACATTTAGAATCAATGAGTACAAATATGTATCACTACATTGATATAACATATATATATATATATAGGTAAATATCCTCCATGAGAGTTATCAAGAGAAGTAGCATATGATTTCATTAATATAATAATAATCATAAACAATCTCGATAAACGAATAGATTATAACTACAAACCACTACATTGTTGGTATATTTTAATAAAAATACAATTGAAAAAATAACATTACACAAATCATGAGATATCTGGAAAATTATACAATTCATGATATAACATTTCATGGTCAATATGTACACCTTATAATAAAATATAGGTGCATAACATGACATGTGTCTCGAAAAATGAAAATGAAGAAAAACATTATCGATTTGGTATAATTTTAAACATAAAACCTATGAAATAAAGATCCTAAAATAGATTTTAATGTAAGAATAAATTTATTTATAACAAAAATTTAATAAATCACTGGTTATAAAATACACCCCATATAGGAATATCTGTGTAAATGGAATGTGCCTTATAGAAAAATGAAGTGATATGAGAAAACCCATAGTACATAATTAAGCTAAAACCATGATCCCCATGGAATAATAATATCATATAAATCATTTAATATGAATAAATAATTTAAATTCTTGATATAACATTTAATTGGCTTGTATACGCTTCAAACAAAATAATTGAGTGATGAGTATGGTATGTATCTCACAGAAATAAAATGTCAGATTAAATCCACATACCGTAATAATAAAATTTCATCGTACCAATTAAAACATCCTATATTATAAATATAATTATATTATAAATCTATAACTGAAAAATATTATTATATATAATTAAATATATGATTTTTATGTGTTTATATTACCCATTTATTAACAACTCAATGAAAATGTCATGTTTTTGGTTATATTTGATTTATTTTTTATATATGTTTTGACTTTTTTTACTCATACTCATAATAAGATATATATTTAATTATATCTGGAATATAAATATGGTATAAATACTATTTATATTTAATCTATATTTATCTATAATAATATATATAAGATAGAAGTTTGAAATTGAGTACACTGTTCATGGAGACTGTAGGCTATACGTATGCATTAATGTTGTTTCCATTTTATTGTTCGGTTGAAATAAAACATGTAAATAATATATATATATATATTATTCATCCATTATAAATATAATATTTTTATGTATCATATACCTTGAATGAACTCATCCTTAATACATTTCATGTAAGTTGTGAAAAAATATTTTCCATTGAGGATGCAGTAGTCATCACTTCCCCAAATCAAATTAACATACTAAAAAATTTAAATCATTAAGGTATGAGTTATATAACAATTAAAAAATCATTAATACATCAAATATATCTTTTATAATATATAAAATTACTGTGTCCTTCATATTTCCTAACCATGATAGGGCGTAATGGATTAAATGAACAATATTGTTATGTGATTAGGTAGTTCCCCAAACATAAGAAGTATACATTTGTTACCCATTAGATAGATGTTTTATTAATGTATTATTTGAAAAATTGAATTATTGAAAATTTTTATATTGAGTAGAATGGTTTTATTATAATTAAGGTAATAATAGTATAAATTTAGGTGGGTTATAATAAAAATTTAGCAAAGGTTCTTGAGAAATGATGTTGCCTCTTTTCTGGGCAACCCATTTGGTGTGAACCAATTGGACTCATTGGTTGGATTTTTGTTTTAATGGAGTCTTACAGTAGGATTATAGATAATTTTGGAGATTATTTGAGAAAATTTTGGAGAGAAAAAGGGCTTGATAAGTGTGAATAAGTGGGAGGGGTTAGTGTGTTTTTATAATGGAGGTGGAGTGGAGTTCACATAAATAATGGAAAAGGAAATTCCCCCACATATTTATAAATGGTGATCCAATAATATAACCAATTAATGAAAAAAGAGGATCATTTCTAGATATAAGCATTTAAAGAATTCTATAAAATTTTATAGGTCAATTTATCCCTTATTCTTCTGTTTGTTGTCCATTGTTAAGATAATTTTCCTCCAAATCATTACAACCAATTTTAACTACCTTCACTAATATTTTATGATAGAAAACCAATTTTAAATTATTATAAATTTAAAATTATTATAAATAATAATATTAATTAAAATTTTCTAAATTCAAATAATAAAATTGATGGATATTTTTTTAAATTAATCCCATAGATGTAATGACAACTAATGTTTTTAATGTAAAAATTCTATAAATGTTTTTAATGTTATGATATCTATTTTCAATGTGGAATTGATCCCAATGACTTAAATTGAATAACTAAATCTATGATTTTTATAATTATATATTAAAAAAATTATAAATAGAATTTATACTTATAAATAAATTATACAAAAAAACATTAATTAATTAAATTTCTATATTCCACAGTATTAATCCAAAAAAATATAACCTCACAAAAAAATATTAAAATTCAAACTCTAAAATTATTTATGTTTCAATTAAAAAAATAATAATTGTTTTTACATATTATGTTTATTAAAGTTCCAAAATTAATATTTCAAATAGGATTGACATTAAAAGGCAGTGAAACTACTTTTACCAAAATATAGTTTTTATGTGTAATTTTGGGTGTGTTCCTATATTAATACTCTAAAATATTTTTTATGATTTATGAAATATAATTAATGGAATATAAATAATATATATTCAATTTATTTCATTCACCATTAGTATGTAATATAATTTATTAGGAGGAGATTCTATTATGAGCATAATTTTTTTTTGAAAACATTCCCTTTTTATTTAATTGAATATTCTATTCATTTATAATTAACATGTAACCAAATAATTAGTCCATGTATTAAAATTTCTTATATAATACACTTTATATCAACCAACATAATTTATAGGTTATATATTATTATATTAAATAATATTATTTCTAAAAATATAATATTTTTTAGTGAAACCTAGTCTCGTGTTTTACAAAAACCATCATGAAAGGTGTGTCATGGTTGTAATGTATTCTAAACTCTCTGTTACATATAGAAAAGGATAAAAATTATTATTCATTTAGTTGATGATTAAAATTGTTTTTATTATATCTCAATCCAAAAAACAATATTTTTTGATTCACGAAGTGAATAATATATAAAATATTTAATTAAATCGAAAAAATAATTCTGAAAATATTATGGCATTACATTACACCCCCATAAAATTATGTTATCCCTAAAATTTATTCTATTTTAATAATTGTTTAATACATAAAATTTCATTTCAACTAAACAATCATTAAAATAAATAATAATAAAAGATCATTTAAAATTGGGATTTTGTAGTACATAATGGTTACCAATAATTACACATAATTGGATTTGAACAATGGTAACAAAGGAGGGATGTGAATACATGGGCATACAAGATAAAAATAACTATAAAGTTTTGATAGATGGTGAAATAAAAGAAAATTATGTGAATCATAATAATAACAACGACATATATAAGTGAGGATCTAATAGTCCATTTGATTCATTGAAAAAAATGTATAAGGATATTTTTTTTTCATAATCATTTCCTAAAATATGAACAATTAATAATGAAAATAGAAAGTAAAATGATTTTAGTATGACCTTACCATTTTTTGTGTCCAAAATAACTTCCACCTCATATATCATTCAATAAAATGATGGTGAATTTTTAATTCATGAAACATTAAAAAATCATGAAGTCCATGAATAGAATGAAATTTCATTGTAGAAATTTTTAACATAATAAATTTCCGTCCATATTATATAATATGAATAAATCCCTATCTGGAGATATTATAAATTAAAATCTGAAACATGATCCAATGATTAGAAAAAAACAATCCATAAAATGGTCATCCTTTTCACCATTAAAAACTATAATTCATACTTTATTCCTTAACTAGGATCTTATCATATACTAAAAATATTTAATTGGAAAGTACTTCCAATCATTCTACTAATATAATATAAATTAAAATTTTATTAATAAAAAATCCATGTATATGGAGATAATCCAATGAAACTACCCTAAAGAATGAACATTAATATTTATATATGGATTATTCATTAAAAATTAAACAATAAATTATGTACTAATAATGAGAGGATAAATGTGACATAACTATCATGATTCACATAATTAATTGTGTTTTCATATTCTTTACAATTTTATTTTTCCCTCATAGTATTTTTCATATTATAATATCCAATATTCCTGATATCATGAAACTATATAGAATAAGAGAAAAACCCTGTGAAATTGAATGATTGAAGTTTGGGAGGTGAATAAGATGGGAATTTCTCAATATTCAAACCTTTAGAAATCTTCATCCCATTACATGGAAATTTATTAACTAAATGAACTTCAAATAAAATCATAAGATATTGAATAGTCCCCTTAAGACAATTCCATCGATTTGTCATTCCAAATATTGTGCATAATGGAAGGTTTATTTACTTTTCACTATAGTTGTTAGAGTTTCATTTAAACTCCATATTTAATTTAATTTCAAAAGGATGGCATTGATATGAAATTACAACCTCCTTTTTTACATTGATAGAACATTAAAAAATTTCATCATGAATTATAATTCACATATAGAAGAGGCCATTCCAAAAAATCGTTTCAGGGAACTAGAGAATCAATCAATTTTTAATTTTAGTTGGATGATATTACTTGATTAAATCCTTAAAATACTTAAAAATTTTGATTTATATACACTAACATATTCACTTTTCTTCTTCAAAATATCATCTTATTCATTTTATATCTTAATAAGAATAATATAATGGTATATATTATTAAATAATTTGTTATTGAACTTATTTTAGTCTATGGATTCAATTTCATCTTGCATAATTATAGTATAAATTAGTGTCCACTATTAGTCAACTTTACATTTAAAATGATAAATAAAAAGAATGAATTTCTCATGTTTAAAACACCATTTAATGGAAAGTATATTTTTAGTGGTAACAATCCTCTATTAATCCTAAAGTGGATTTAATTACCCTATTGAATATGGTGGAAAATTCCTGATGTATAGATCAATAGAAAATTATTCCCTCATTTTCTCATTTGGAAGCTCAATATGATTCATATTTTGGGAAACTTGTGTGATCACAACAATGAGTTTATTCATTCAATCACCTATAACATTTATTTTCTTAGGATTAGAATCAAGTCATTCTCCATGTAATTATCTAGTACCATAATTACATTGGGTTCCATCCATTAAATAAAACCAAAAATCATAAAGTATGAATAAAACATAATATTGGAAGAGTAACTAATCAATAAAAAAACTTATAGTATATTAAAATAATGGATATTATATGATTATTATTTGATACATTATTTTTACAATTGGTTATTCATAGTAAAATTATACTTTAATCCATCAATAATGTTCATAAAGATTTTGGGAATTCCCAATCCATATCCCTTGGGAGTGTCAAACTATGTGTACAAAAAGACCCATTTTCATGTACCCAGTTACACTTTAGTTAGACCTGACACACATTTTATGATTTTTCACCCATAGGTATATTTATTCTAGGTCAAAATCAACTTATATTTTATAAACTATGATTTATTACATGGAAAACCTTACCAAGATCCTATACAAAAATTACAAATCAATTTACTAAAATATTATATATTCGTATACTTACCCCTATAGACATCCCCATACATGTCCTTAGAAATATCATTATAGATCTCACTACTCTTTTCTCCTCCTAGATTCCAATGGACGAATAAAACATTCCATTAATATTGAAAATATTTACCCATTATTAAAATACATGAGAATTATATAATTTTAGATATATATTTATAACAATAAATAAAGAAACACATGAGAATGATAAATGTTTAGTGACATTGGTAACTTGCATCAAAATCATCTTACTTTGTGAAAAAATTTAATGGGTTCCTACAAAGATATTCCCCTATATTATTTGTACCTAAATGCATTATTCATAACCTCGAGGAATGATACATTAAAAAGGTGTGACCATAGGTGACTAGTAAAGATAAACAATAGATATACATAAGAATAACATGAGAATAATCTTATGAGAAGAACTTTTGATGTTCATACCCAGTATATCAGTAATCATATACATAGTTCAAGACACAAATATTGGTATTTAATAATACATTAATCATAATGGAAACAAGATCATGATACATGAAGAAATAACATAGTAATAAGATCTGGAATTTGTTGCATGCACATAATAATAGAAAATCCAATGTTAACACTACCTACACATTCATTCATAACATGTTCGGTTTGGGATAGTATAATGTTTACCTAATTTAGGCTTGGAATATCCTCCCATGTACCCTCTTGTTTTGGGCTGGGAATTCACACCAATTTTACATCTTATTTCACCATTGGTATTCCCTCTAATGTACCCTCATGTTTTTTGATTGATATGGCCTCCCATATACACTCTTATTTTAGGAATGGGATGTCATTAGGTGTACCATCTTCATTCAGGAATAATATTCCATCTTCTATTAGTCTTGGTATTCCCTCATGTGTTCCATTATATTCTCATTAAACACATACTATTATCCAATGCATTATAGAGATATATAGGTCCCACTCATCACATAATAAAATCATACATTCACATTCCAAAAGATAAAAAAACATTCAGCATATCATGACCCATGAAATTTAATGTGAATCATTAACGGTTCAAAAAATCCAAACCCATGGGAAAGGTTTAGGTTTCATAGTCATATCATCAAATAAAAATCGATGAAAATATGTAGGTTTAAAAAGGACATTAACCGTGAAAGGTAATGATTTTCATAAAAATATATCCCAGGAATGATAAATAGGTTTCATAAACATAATTCCATCAAAAGATAAGCAATTCAAACAAATTATATGAATATATCATAATAATTATTCTAAACAAATGATTGTGTAGGGTCTAAATATTTCACCATATATGGAAATTATATTTGAAATTTCTATAAGACCATTTATTGTGGAAATATAATTTCAAATTGGAAAAAATATTTTTAAAACATTATTCCTATTGTAATCATTTCCCCTTGAGAACATATTAAACATCCAATAAAATGTTTTGAAAACCATATATTTTAAAAATATTTCAAAAATATAAATAATTCTTGAATATGTTTAGAAACCCATTTCATTGTTGAAAAATTAAAAACTAATACAAAATATTTATTATTTTAGAAAACCCATCCATTGATAACATATTAAAAAATATAATGAATGATTGAAAACATTTTGAATAATTTTTTTTTTGAAAACACATTTTAAATATATAACTAAAATTTTAAAATCATTAAAAAAATTCATTGAAATAACATATAAATTATAAATTAATGATCAAAAGTTTTTTATGACCATTTATTTTAATAAACTATTAAAATTTATAAATACATCTTTAAAACATTATGGAAAAAAATAATTGGAAAAACATTGAAAACATATAAAAAACATTAAATTTTTTTCTCTATGATGAAAAAATAATATGATTACTGTGATGTTAAAATAACAATGACTCCCTTAAAATGTTTCGAATATAATTCCTTTTAGAACACATTGAAAACAAAAAAATAATTCTTGAATATGTTTTGAAAGACATATCATTGAAAAAACATTGAATCGTTATAAATAAATATTTCAAATATATTGAAATAAATTTCATTGAAATCAATTTCATAATGTATAATGAATTCATGAAAAAATATTGAAGACCATTTCATTTAAAATAGTTTGAAAACATATAAATAAAGCATAATTTTTTTAAAAAATTATTCATTGAAAGAAAAATGACAAAATATAAAGGATTATTTGAAAAATATAATTTTTTTTCTTGAAAATGAGGATAAAACATAATACATGAAAAAAATTTGAAAAAATTTCTTAAAACATTGTTTTCGAAAAAGAAATTTTTTCTGACAGAAAAAAAATGTTGGATTTTGGAAATATTTTTTTATGTGTGCTATATTAAAACATGTAAAAATGGATCCCTTATTAAACCATTACATATATAACCATAGGTTAAGAATATTAATTAGTGTTAATAATAGAATTATCATTATATTTTATCAATAGAATAATTATAAAAAAACAATCAATAAATGATGAGATTATAGATATAAACTGTTACAACATTGTTAAAATTGACTCATAATAAAATGAAAATAATAAAATCAAATAAATCATGAACTATCAAAAAAAATAAGCGGAATAATTATATAAAAATTTAATTTATGTATATAAAACTCATTGAAAAATATTTGTGCATATCATGACATGTCTCTCAAAGATGGAAAATTGTAAGAAAATTACATTACTGATTTGGTAACTACTGAAACATAATCTCCATGAAATACATATCATAAAATGGGTATTTTAATACCAATAAATTTTTATATATGAATCAAATAATACATTTATTTTTATTAGAAAAACCACATATATGAAATATGTTGTTAACATTGCTTTTGTTTAATGAAAAATAAAAGTATGATGAAAAAACACTTTCTACTTATGTAACATTAGAATAATGATCATCATGGAATAATAACATAATTTTCAGATTTTATATAATTAAATTTTAGAAATTAAATACATAATATGTAAAACTGCAGTATATAGGCCACACAAAAGAAGTGATTGATGAATATAACATGTATCAAATGAAAATAAAATTTGAGTTGAAATCCCATCACATTAATTATTGAATTTCTTAACTCATGTTCAAAACTCATGTATTATAAATACAATTATATTATAAATCAACTAATGAAAAATAATATTATATATAATAACATATAGGATTTTCTGTGACTATGTGATACATATTTATTTAAGAACTGAGGTTAATGTCATGTTTTGGGTAATATCGACTTTTTTTGTTTTTTAACTTCTTATCCTTGATCCTGTTACATAGGCCATCATTTATAAATTTATAGAATGAAAATTATGGTATTAATATAAATTTTTTTGAGTATATATTTATTTCTAATAATATATGTGATATATAATTATGAAATTGAATACGCCATTCATGGAGAAGATATGTTGTATGTACGGATGATTGATGATTCCATTTCGTAGTTGAACTAAAATAACAAAAATAAATGAATTATATATATATATATATATATATATTAAATAAGATTTTTTAATTCATATTTATGTTGTAACATTTATAAAAAAAATTATTTAATACATTCTATATAATGTGTGACCGAATCACATTACTTTGAAGAGGTGGTATTTCACACATCCCCAAATGAATTTATTATACATACAAAAACTATAAAGCATGAAAATATTTGTAATATAGTAATTATTGAAGAATAAATATATAATATTATTATATATTAGATATAAAAAATATATTTTTATCATAATTTCCAACCCCGGTAGGTGGTAAAGGAAAAACCAACTACATCATTTTGTGAGGTAGTAGATTACTATAAACAACAACATTATGTTCGTTACCTATTAGATGGAAGAGTGTATAATTTTTAGTATAAAAATTTTAATAAAAAATATGAGTATATTTAAGTTAATTTTTATATTATGTATTTTTAAATTATGTAAAATTTATTTGTTATAGAATGAATATAAAAAATGGAGCTTGAAGATGGATTTTACCTCTTCTTTAGGAAACACCTTTTGGATTTCACAGAATGGAATATTTTGTTGGATTTAATCAAAAAGGGATTATTCATGGATGATTTATGGGATTTTCGGGATAATTTACTCGTAGAGTATTGTAGTTCCAAATTGTTTTATATTTGTGAATGAGATAGAGGGTGAGTGTATTTTTATAGTGGATGAGGAGTGATATTCTTGTAAATTTTTAAAATGGGAATTCAACCCAGGTTTTCCCCATGCCAATTAGCTCAAAATTTGGAAAAAAATCAATAAAATCGAGGGTAGTGTAGAAATATTAATATCCAATTTATTTTGGACAAGTTTCTTTGTCAATTTATTAATTGTGTTTAGAGTTTTATCCCTTGATAAGATAAATTTTCCTCTAATCATTGTAAATAATTTTAATTATATTAATTATTAATTAATTTTTATAAAATAAGTTTCTATTATTAGAAATTTGAAATTATAATGATTCAAAATATTTAATCTATTTTCAAAATTACTATCTTCATAGTGGCATAAATTAATTAAACAGTAACCGCATAGATGGGATGACAATGCTGGGTTTTAATATAAAAATGATTAAATGATTTTATAAGATTTAATATCTAATTTAAAATACTAATTGATCCCAAAGAAATAATTTGGATTAATTTATGCAAAATTTATATAATTATAAATTAAAAACAGTTATCAATATTATTTATCATTTTTAATAAATTATAAAAAATGATGTTTTGAATTAAAACAAACTATATTTCACTATTTATCAAAACATTAAATGTCAAAAAAACTAAAAATCATAATAACCTAATATTTATGATTATATTTAAAAAATGAAGTTTATTTTGACATATAATAAATATAAATGTTCTAATATTACTATTTAGAATATGATTCCATTAAATGGCTATAAAATATATATTATAAAAATATATCTTTTTATGTATAATACTTGGGTTTTTTCTATCGTATGCCCATCATATATATTCTATGAATATAAAAAATATTTTATTAGATATATAAAATATATATTTTTTTAAATTATTTTATAAATATTGATTAATTTATTTTTGTAGGATAAAATATAATTTCTGATCATAACAAGAGTTTTTATGAAAACTTTAACTTTATATTCAATTGGTTATTATACTCATGTCTATTTTAATTTATAACCAATAAATTCAACCAAGTATTTTATTTATTTTGATAATAATATTCATAAACACCAACATAATGGAAAAATTTTCAATTATTAAATTAAATAATACTCTTTTTTTAATAACTTATCATTCGGTAAAACATGTTATTTAATGTTTCCTAAGACATCTACGAATGGCAGTCTTCCATTTAATGAAATATGACCTCAAAGTTCCATATAGAGAAGGTTAAAAAATTTTTTATTGTATTTAATCATATTATTTGTGTTGTGGGTAATTGAAAAAAAACATATTTCATTTAAATTGGAAAATATATTAAATGTAATGTGAAGTATAAAATATCTTCATGATGAAATTAATTTTAATTTTTTTATTTATGTCGGTGCGTTACAATAGAAAGGAAGTAATAACATCACATTGTACTTATAATATCACGAATTAAATGTTATTAAATACTTAAAATTTTATAGCGTATTATATAAACTATAAAAAATAAATGAGTGGGGAATATAAAATATATCTCAGGGATATAAAATGAAACCTATCATGAATATTTGTATTATTATTTTTTGAATTAATTTTATCCTGTTGAAATTTTTTATATCTTGAAACTCTGAAAATATTTTATTTTATATTAAAGCACAATGTATGGATTATGTTATATGCTACACCAATTAAGTCATTAATTGCATGAAACATAATGTTCTTCTAACCATACCCTGAACACCTAGGTTAGCTTGTGTTACACGCAACAATGACATTCCTCCATGGATTTCATAACATGAATGACCGAGGTTTACCAAAAAATAATATATAATTAATGTATTATTATTTGATAAAATAATATATAAACTAGATGTTAAATTAGCTGTTATGAATAGTATAATTTTATTTATGAAAGAATATGGTTTATATTAATATAATATTAATTCATTGGTTACAAATTAAATATTAATGAATATGAAACCCAATTGAATATAAAGAGAAATATTATTTTTTTAGAGTCAAAAAGATGATTTACGATTATAAATTAAAATAATTATGATTAGTTAGTGATATTTATTTAATATATATGTTATATATTCAAAAAAAATATTTTTTATTCATTCAATAGATTATATAGTCATAAGATAATAAGAAAGAAACATTTATGATTAAAACCCTATATATTAATAAAGAATGTTTTACCACATTTTAATTGATGAACCATTTAAAATCCCAAATTTTAATGCTATATATATTTAATATGCCAAAAAATATTCATATTTTAATTTTAAACATATAAATTATGTTAGGATTAATTTTTCACATTTTTCAATAAGGTTTTATTTTAATTGAATATTTAAAAATACTACATTTTTGTTCAAAACTACATTTTCATATAAATTATTTATAATGAAAAATTTATTTTTTCATGATTTCATGTTTTAATAAGATCATAATTCTATAAATTATTTAAATTAGTTCATTTTATCCATTTTTATAATGAAATTGGATATAAAAATATTGAAAACATTTCTTCATTTTTACATTGTAACCCCGAATTTTCGACCCAACTATCAGAATAATTATAAATTTATTTTTTCCACTTATGTGTTTTGAATTTTAAAAACATAATTCCATATTTGTAATTAGAATAATATTTATTATATTATTATTCTGACTTCATTTATAAAAAATATTAGTGAATGTGATTAAAATTATTTTCATTGATTAAGGTAAAATTAATCATAATAAGGGGCTAAACCATAACCATAAGGCCCAATATATCATATATACTTGTTCAATATCCATATAATTTTTATATTTATACCCTATAATTCCATTGTTATGGTTTTGATGATTTTGGAATCCATATGTAAGATGAAAAATGTGGGTGGAATTCTCTCTTCAAATATATAATGGATTTCCACTCTTCCATCCACCCAAAAAGCCACCACATCTCTCTATTATATACACCTCTAAAAAAAACATAACTTAGTAAAATATCTATCTAATATAATTCCCAAAATCTATACATTACTTCATGAAACCACCCTTTAGGATGAAATTATTTCAAGGAGGCCTTCAGAATAATCCAAAACGAATTGCCTAATTATGAGGTGACACCTTCTCTCAAGCTCCTTTCTTTACCTTCTCGACCACATCCATGTCCTATAATACATGATTCTTTTAAAAAAAAATTCAATATACTACTGTTTTTATAATAATTTTTCAAGATAAATATATTCATAACTATATATAATGGGTAATAAACATATAGTTTATTTGTACGGTGAACTATAACCTCACAAAACAATGATTGCTCATTTCTACATTACTACCTATCATGATAGAAATTATGGTGTTTAATTTATTTTTATATGTTTTGTATTATATTTATTATGTATTTAAGAATAATTTTTCTTTCTAAAACACATATCTATTTATATTAAATTTGATGTAATTTAGATAATATTTTTTTGAGATGTGTGGACTACTGCCCCTTCAAAGTGAGGTGATTTTTCCCACACTACATAGAATGTATTATTTATGGTTTTACTGAAAATATATGATATATATGACTTTATAATTATAATGTAATGATATTATAATTATATATTGATATATGACATTTTCATTCATTATTTCAATACAAAAAATAGAAATAGCGTTCACACATACAAATAACTTACCATCTCCATGAATGTTGTTTTCCATTTCATATTTAATAATTGTATATATTATTATAAAACAAATATGATAAATGTAAAATAATTTTCAATACTAATTTACATGATGGAATAATTATATATTTATAAGGACCAAATACATTACACATTAAGACACATGCGAAGAACAAAGAGAATATTATCCAACGTGAAACCCTAATATATTATGGTTAACAAGTTGGTAATATATGCCTATAATAAAACCATACATGGTGTTAGTTATAATAATATGTTCCTTTAAAATATGTATAAAAAATTTATATTTATTATATTGATGTTTTGAATGATTTTCATGAGAGTCAATACACATTGTAAGGGGTTTTCACCTCACTTTTTCTTTCTGTGGGAAACATGATTTATTCACCACTCATTCATTTAATGCCTTGCTATACATATGAAGGATATATTCCAGGATTAAAATCATAAAATTTATTTAAATTTATATATCTATTCTATGATATTGTATTTCTCTATGTTAATGTTTCAAAAGCAACCAGATCAAAAAGATATTTTTGTCTCAATTTACCTTATTTGACAGACATGTTTTGTAATGCCACTAAATTTTTTTCATGCTGTATATACATCCCGTTGATATATTGTATATTAAATATAAAAAATTTTATTTTATTATATTCTTAATTTCTTATCATTTTATAACATTATAATATAGTTTAAAATTCTTATATGATAAGGGTTTATTTAAAAAATCTCAACTCTTTTCGATATTGTTTATAATTATTCATCCATTTTGAAATATTTTAATCCATATCCAATTAAGATTCATGTATATTATTATCCTATGGTTATTCATTATATATTTTATTTTTTAACTATTTTTACTCTATTTGGTTCATTTTATAGTTAAGAATGTTCTTCTTAAGATATCCATAGATTACCATTTCCTCGATCGTAAATCCATTTTCCATCAAAAACTATTTTCCCTAAAAATGTTTTCCAAAAATGTTGTACTATTATCCTATGATATTTGGAAAAAAATTATCCTCTATTTCTTACCAATATTTTTAATGGAATCTTTCTGTCACATTCTAAATAAAGAATATTTCTACACCCTTACTTTGAAAATGAAATGTTCATCTTACCACGTACGATATGTACGGATTTACCCACAATTATTTCTATGATGTTTCATTTTAATGAATAATTAGAGATTTGGTAAGACAATTTTTAACAAATTAAATTTCAATGAAGGTGTTTTAGAAATGAATTCATGATTACTTTACAATTATTTAAATTATTTTTCATCTAAAGTGTTTTTCTAATGATATTTAATACTCTTATATATTTTTTATAGAAAATTGTAATAAAAAAAATTTCAATTTTATTTTTATGTTCTCAGTGAATTTTTTGAATTTTTTTTCAATCCTCTTCTATGTGTTTTCATGAAAAATGGGGTTTTAAATGATTTAATTATTTATTTATATGATTGAAATGTATTTTCAATGATGTGGTTTTCAAAATGTATTAAAACATTATTTATATGTTTTCGATGTGTTGTAAATTAATTGTTCATAAAAAATTCAAATATTATTTCATATATTTTCATGTAAAATGTATTTCAAAACATTTTTAGTTTTTACTAATATGTTTTTCAATGTGTTTTCAAAATTTTTTAAAATGTTTGTAAAATTAATTTATATGTTGTCTCAAAAAATTGATTTCAAAATGATTTCAATTATTATTTATAATTAATTAATGTATTTTATATGAAAATTATTTACACATGGTTTTATATATCAAAACTCAATTTCTAATGAAAATTTGAGTTTTCTTCAAGGAATGTTTTTAATCGATATTTAAAAATTATTTTCCATCTATGATGAAATATGTCAATTTTAGTTATTCAAATATTATAAATGATAAAAAGTTTCAATTAATATTCTTCTTATTAATTGACTATACATAACTTCATGATATTTATTAATCTCTTTTCTCTTTCAAAATTTTTATTTTTATGAAATTTGTTTCACTTTAATGGTTTCTTCTTTTGATTAAATGATTATGAATCAGGTATCTTTACCTATAGGAAATGATATGTTTACATGTTTATGATACCCATTTCATTTCATGGGATATAATATTATTATTTATAATTTTGTGGCACATGTCTATATGATTTCATTGTCAGATCGATGAGACATATATCTCCCTCAAATTTATTGGGTATCATTTTATACCATATGAGATAAACATAGACGAAAAAAATATCTATGTTAAGTATTGGAGATCTATAATAAAAAATGAACTATATTCAGTATTACAAGATGGGAATGGGAAATGAACATGGTTCAATATTACAAGGGTGGAATAATGAGTGGACTTGGATTAGTAACATATTAATGGAACATAATATGAACCCGTTTCAATAAAGGACATTATCAACTAAGATGTTATCGGTAGAAATACCTTGACCACTATAGATATTATTATATCTCCTTATGTGACATCATTGATTCCATGTTTTATTCCTAAGTTATGCTTTCATGTTTATGTTCATTATTTCTAAATGATTCACATCTTATGAACTTCCTATCTTTATTACATGATTCTTGTTTTTGTTCTTTCACATACAGGGTATGATATTCTTTTTTCAGGATCATTTTTTCATACCCTTATGCTACTTATTATGTTTATGTATCTCTTTTATTTACCATTTTGGAGAATTTGACCTCACACCTTTTTATGTTTCCTTCCCTCAAGATATGAAGACATGTATTATGATTGTTGTTTCTAAGAAGGGTTATAGTCATGAAAAGCTTAGTAGGAGATGATGTAACTAATTTATGAACCAGTGATTATGTCTCCATGTTTCCAAAGGCACTATACTAGAATGATATTTGGTCATATATTTGTATAATTTATTTTATTACCTTATTTAATGTAATTGTATGATTACAGTTTAGTTATCCTATCAAATATAGGATTAAAAAACATTAGTTAGAACCCTATGTAAATGTTTAATGATATGTTTAAGTTCAATGAAAATTAAGTGAAAATTTTCTAGATTTTTTTGTAGATAATATAGTTAGTTATTTCGTAGAAATACATCCTTGTTTGGAAATAATAAGTGGATGTTTTTCTAGAATAGATGTACCTAAGGGTAAAAACTGTGACAAGATGTTCTAGGACTATCTCTAAGAAAAATAATTCACAACAATGGGCCTTGACACACACCGAGTTTGACACTATTTAGGGATATTCTTAGGGAATTCACAAACACTTCATGAGCCTTCATGAATGATATAAATAGTAATTGGGTATGAATAAACTAGGATAATACAAGGGCATCAATGATTTTTGAAGGTGTCATGGTATAGATATATTATATGTATTTATTTTCTTGATTATGTGGTTTTACTCTAAGATATGTGTTTCTCACCCCAAGCATTCTATTTTATGTTAAAAAACATAACTATAAGGAAAATATTTCTCATTGAATATTCCATATTTGGTAAGTAATTTCATTTTTAAAATTGATTTTTCAAGAGGCAATCACAAAATGAGAATAAGAAATATTGTATGGGTATTGGTTACACATCTGAAGATAGATAGATATTAAATGACATGAGAAACATACATGATGTTCCTATAGTATAGTTTAATTTAATGAAATATCATGATTAGAATAGGATTGAGGGACCATAAGAAATGATCCATATTTTATATTCTAGTAAAGTGGTATTAAGGAATAATTTAATGAATAATGTATAATAGATTAATAATAATTTTTGATGAATTAAGTACATATGATTTAGAATTGAAAAAAATATTTTATAATAATCATGAAAAATAAAATAATTTTTATTGTAATATGACATTATGTATTTTATTGTATATGTTTATTGGTGTTGAAGAATTATAAAAGTGATATATTTATTAAATGAAGGTAACCATTAATGTATCAACCCATGTATTTAATGAATAATACTTTTTTCTATTAATTATATGGACTCAGCCATAAAAAATTAAATAATATTGAATTAAATGAATAATTCACATTGAGGATATTTTCATGTTTATAGTTTTTGAGATTTTTTCCATAATATGACATAACAACTTGAATATTACATGTAGAAATCACTACTCAGTATCTATTTTTTCATAAAATAAAAACTCCTAAAAGGAAACATTTCTAGTTCCATTTTTGAGACATCATGACTTTTCCATGATCACATACTTGACCCTATTTATAATTAAGTCTTGTGGAAAACATTTCAACAACTTGGGATGAGAATAAAAAGTTCAGTAAGGGTTATAAAATAAGTAAGGAAAACATTATCCCATCAATGAATACAAATAAATGATACCATACATTTCAATCATTACATACCAAACGAAATCATAAGATTTATGAATAATACACACAAATCATAAATCATAAAGGTTACTTAAGGGATCCATATCGAACATACATTATAGTTGTCACAGACATGGAGGGAGTTTCACATGGAATACCTATAACAGTATATTCCCTAAATCTCTTAGGAGAAACCTCACGTTTACCTCTATCATGTTACCCAATGCATTAGAGAGCTATCTAGGGCTCACCCATCCTAGGTTTATAACGGAACATCCTGTATACGTAAAAAATTCCCAATAACCATAACATAATCATAAAATATAACACATTTATAATGTAAATATAACATTTCATCATTCCAATATATCAAATCAATATATTGAAATAAACAATGTTTTATTAAATCATTTTAAAAATAATTTAAAAAGATATTTTTAAATAAAAGTTTCACTTAAGAATTTGATGATTTTAAATGAATTATCATTTTAAAATATTAATGACCATATAAATAAATCCTAAAACCCATTTTGAAAACATCGACATTAATGAGAAATATATTTAATAATTAATCTTTAGAACATTTAAAATTATATTTTAGTTAAAGAGTTTTTAACAAAAAAGTGAGATGCTTGAATACAAATAATTGAAGAATAACTTTTAATAAAAACTTTATAATATAATGAGAATAATGTTATTCATGATATAATATGTCAAACGATAGAACATACACCATATACGTGTTAATTTGTGCATAACAACAATGAAGTCTCAGTGGAAAAGTAAATTGGGATGAAATCTATAATAAAGATGGGATAATTAAATTATAGATAAATCAGTCCCATAATAATGTGTGTGAAATATAAATAAAACCAATATAAGTGGATATTAAGTTAAAAACAATTAGTGGTCATTCACACATATTAATTTGATGACATATTCCAAAGAATTGAAATTGGGTTAAGAAGTTCCCTTGTAAAAATTCAACAGCCTAACGATGTCACTTTAAAAATCAGCAAATGAGTTTATGAGATAAGAAGGGTATCTCATCACTTGGACATACAGTATTCCTAAATGATGATAAAGAAGAACATATACCAACATAATATGATTTAAATTAAAAGACTTAACAAAAAAAAAGTCTTTTAAATAGAGGAGGGTCAAAGGTTCCCTTACCCATTTGGTAAAATAAAAAACATACGCCACATGAGAGAAGGATCATACAATGAAGATTTAAATACCCATAAATTTAATTATATTACACAATGAGTAAAATATTGGGCAGTAAATACAACACAAAAATGGAAATAGTGGAAAATAAAGCATGAATCTCACGATAATAAAAAGTGAGATGAAACCCTTTACCACGTTGTAATCAACTGAGTCATATGAACCAATGATTATAACCACAAAATGAATCACATAATAACATGAATATAATGAGAATAATGATAATATATATCAAATGGCAGAATATAATACACCACATGCAATTAATAAGTGGCGAACAATAGAAATCTTACAGAATTAAAAATGAGATAGGAAAATTCCTTACCTCGTGTCCGAAATGAATCAATCGTTTTTTAATCGCCTAAATTGTAAACTAATGTTAATTTATACTTGATTAAGAACCATTTTAAAGTTTATTATTCCTTTTATATACCTTATTACCATGTTATATACATTATGTAATCATTTATGTTAATAACGTTCATTTTGTGGATATTTGGTACTTGAGTAAAAAATGAACACCTTATATTCACATGTTTTCCATGTGGTCAATAGTCCATTATATCCAGAATGAAATTCAATATTTAGATATCATATATTTTTTATATATCCAGTATATATATATATTTATAAAAGTACATTTCATTTTGAGGTAAGAAATGAAATGCACCGTTAATGGAGAAGGTAAGCCGTGCGTACGCATGAACGCTACTTTCATTTATATTTTTTATTTTAATTATATTAAAACATAATGACACATAGATATATTATAATTCCAGTATAATATCCTATATAATATAATTAACCACATCCTTTATACGTCCCACATATGGTATTGATGAGTCATATCACTTTGAGGGGGCAATAGTTCGCACTTCTACAACTGAAACTATTGCGTTTACCCATAATGGAAACCATAAAGGTATTCTATAATAGAAAAATAAAGAAATATGAAGAAAAAATAAACATAATATATATCATGTATAAATTTAGTGTCATCTTAATGGCCACGATGAGAGGTGGTAGGAGACGATCGAACAACCATTATTTCGTGAGGCATTAGTTTGTTATCCAAAGAAATAGTATTTTCTTCACCCATTAGATGGAGGCGTGTGTAAGTGTAGTTCAAATACATATCGTAAAAACATCCTAGTACATTGAGGATACTGATTTTGTAATAAAATATTGTAATAAAAAGTGTATAGGGGTTGGAGAAGTAAAATAAATGAATCGAAGTTAAGAGAAACGGTTACCTTTAATTTAGTTAACTTCTTTTGGATTGAACCAAAAAGACATCTTGAAGTTCCTTTTACTTATATTAAGGCTTCTAACAAGAGTATAGGGATGTAGGGAGATTAATTGGACATAGTTTGGACGATCCAAAAGGATTTGGAGGTGTGAGGAATTGGTTAGAAGTTGTGTTCTTTTATAAAAGGTGGAGGGGCTCTTTAGGAAAGTGTGAAAATATTATTTTATTATATAACAATATATGGTTTATAAAGGTCCAAAACTAATTAAAGACAATGATAAGATGAATCATGGTCAAAATAAAATCATCCAATAATAATTGGACAGGTTTTGGATGTTATTTTAATATTTATAGTCTTATTTATTCAAATCATTTATTAATGATGTATATACTGCATCATTATTGTGTCATAAATAATTTAATTTATTTGTTTTATAAAAATTATAAACAAAATACCATGATGTAGGAAATATTTTTAGTTTTACAATGAATATTTATAGTCAAAATGATAATTTACAGAACCCCTTGTAAAAATTAATTTACTAAAAGATATTTGTTTTTGTCATTTTTTCTTTACATTATTTTAGTTAATCTAAAGTGTCATTTTCACTCCAAAGATGCTCAATGGGGTCCCAAAATCGACCCAAAGATTCCCATGGTCATAAATGACTAATCCAATAAGGTTTGGACACATGTTAAGGTAATTTTGAATTATTATAATATTCTTTTTACATTGATGTACCTTATTTTCCTTTAACCGCGATAAATATATTTCAATATTTACTATTAACCAAAAATTATTTTCATCTTATTGAATGGAATTTTACTTACTAATAAAAACCATATATGTCATATTTTGTAATCGAATTCATAGAAGTGGTAAAATTTCATTTAAATGAAAAATTTCATTTTTTAACTACTACTAAGTGGTTTCAATATTTATAAAAAATTGTAGTTTTTCATAAAAATACCAAAACTTCAGCCTAAGTCATATTTGAAATTCCATATTAAAAAATTTATGTATATTTTACCAAATTATAAAAATATAATTTTCATTAATTAATTTAAAATTAATTCTTGTTGTTAAAACAAATAGCGTGTTTTTAAGAAACAATAACAATCAAAAGATTGACAATTGTTTATGTCCAATTTTAAAGTGGAATTAATTCCAATGACAAAAATTTGATTAAATGATAAAAATATATTCTAATTTCACTTTAAAACCAATTAAAAAGATAATCTAATGATATAAATAAATTATATTAAAACGCATCTTTGAATTAAAATACAATATTTTCACTATTCATTAAAAAATGAACTTTATCGGAATAATTCCAAAAATTTACTCAAAGAAAATTTTGATGTCCCCATTATAATGAAGTATTTTATTTGGTCAAATTGAATTTATTAATGTGATAAAAACTATATTTAAAGATGGTTCACCCTTATATGGTGTTAAATCGGCCTTTTAAGGTAAACTATGCTTAAAATTAGATTCATTCAAATTTTAAGCCTCTAAATTTTAATGGATAAATGTTGATACATTAAACAAACACGTATAATTATTTTTTAGTTAGTTCACTTCATTTATATTTTTACAATGGCTAGGCATTAACTACCTTTTAAAATAATATTATTATATTTTCAGGGATCAACGTAAGATTTCAAAGAAATCTATTGTAGTGTATCAGGTATGCTATCGAACATAGCAACTCATTTAAAGTAAAATTAATATTTAATTTATAAATATTAATAAATATGAAAATTTTATATTCTTCATTTGTCAAGGATGTTACATCCTTCCCCCGATTCTGGAATTGCGTCCTTGCAATTTTAAAATTGGGCTCAGAAATTTCTTTTCAAGCCCCACATTGAAAAAAGATTGAATAAAACTATCACTTTAAAACAAAGGAAGAGAAGTACAAAGGTCACCTGAGATAACCCATACTAAGATTCAATGTAGGAAAACATAGATATAGAAGAGAGGAAAAATGGTCATGTTCTAATGTAGAGTGAAAGAAAACATGATTAAGAGAATGTTAACCACCAGAAAATCACAATCATGTGATGGGTTCAATGGTTCTTGATTTCCCAGTAGGAAAAATAATCAGAAAAAGTTTTTATTTTAAGAAACATTTCATAATGTTGAGTAATTTATTTATGAGATTAAGTCAAAACATAAGGAATCATGCTTAGGTGACATGTAGACATTCATCCTTTACTAAATTCCTACCACAAACTCATATTTCCTCTAAACGATGAGTATTCAGGATGACTTCTTCACATAAAAATGTTATAACCAACTTCAATAGAATCACATAATCCAAAAAAGATGAACTATATATTTCCCTTGACTTTAGATATTATCTAAATCAAAAATGGTTAGTACAAGATCATATAATTCCCCAAAAGGATATTCCATTTTAAAAAGAAATACTACTATTATTATCCAAAATTTAAAAAAAGTACCAAAAGTTCAAGAAAGACCATTCAATACACAATTGTCCTTAAAATTCATCAAAATAATCAAAAAAATATTTAAACCCAAAACTCAGAAGGATTTAAATCACATAGTCTTTCAGAGTAAATCATAATTTTTATCCCCAAAAACATCGTCTACTCTTAAAGTATCATACTGAAGTTTAATTAACATAATCACATATTCTCTATGTTAGGTTGATAATTTCTATAAATAACAATTATAATATATATTCTTCCAAAATAAAATCTCAACCATTACTCTAAAATTTAAATCCCATGGTATTCTATTTTATTTATACATATAGTGTTCTCTCAAAAGAGATAACGTCTTCCACAACAACCTTTATCACTTAATCACTAAATTATTTTTCCATACTATGTATATCCATTTGATAAAACATAAGTTCAAAAAATAAACTAACTCTTGTTCCATGTAATCATTTTACTAAAATAATAAGTCATACTAACCAGGGAAATCAAATAGGCTAGTGGTAGGCGATGCGCACTTGTCACCCTTCGGATGTGGGTTCGATTCCTGTAGCCTTTCTAGATGTGATAGGTTGCCACCCGTCCTACAGGTTTTCCTTTTTATAATACTCAAAAATAACCCTAACACGTTTTAACCTCAATGGTTTCTTTATACCTCTCATTATCATCCAAATTCATTATGATCTCAATATATTTATTATTAAAGTATTATTTCACCAACATATGATAAAATAAAATGATCTCCAAAATGAAGAACATCATACCATTATCATGGTGTCCATTTGGTTTCATCTTCATATTGCTCACGTAGGTAGAAGTTCCATGCATTGTTACAATGATTTAAATATCCATCAAAATAATTTTCTTCCTCCATCCAAGAACACCTTGTACAACATGGGTAATATGGGTGTTCATAGAAAAACAGTTTTGGAAAATAATCATGAATGACATATAATTTCATAACAACTGATAAAACATGATTTCTATAAAATAGTTGGACCAAATTTGATTTTTAACATTCCATTAAAGTACCTTTAAAAATACTATAATCATGTGCTGAGATACTATATTGTAAAATCAAATATAAATAGGTTGCAAAAGGTTCTCCTTCTTTCTCACTTTTTTTTAAATCATAATATGATTAAAAATATTGTGATAAAGTAAAATATATGAAAATTCCTTGATAATATTTACCTTTCTTGAAAATATTAAATTATTGTAAAAATAGGATTTTTCTAAATACAACCAATGATCCAAGATGATAACGAGGTATAGTGGAGGTGATTGATATCTCACACATCAGCTTTCAAGTGATTTGTATTCTAGAAAATGTTTCATAATCATCTGAACATGACATTGCAATAATTATTGAAAGCATGTCATAATAAAGAGATAGGAATATCATTTGAGATCCTCATCCTTCCATTTATAACTGACATTATTTGATTTTAATAAGGTATAAAAGAAGTATTTTAATGAAATAATAGATAGGGACTAACCATATGTCTAACTAAAACTACTAAAACCTAATGTTTTCTAATCTAACATCTGATACAAACTATAACGACTCGGCCTTAAATCATTACATAATATTGAATTAAATAAATATTTCATATTGAAGATCTTTTCAGGTTGAGAGTTTTATATAATTAGGCCATACTATTAAATAAAAACAATAATATTACATGTAAACATCACAACTTATTATCTATTTTTTCATAAAATAATTCATCTTAAAAATAAACATGTTTAGTTCCATGTTTTAGACAGCATGACATTTCCATGACCCCATCCTTGACCCTATTCATAATTATGTCAAGTGGAAAACATTTAAAAACCTTGGGATGGGAATAAAAAGATCTGTAGGCGTTATAAAATAAGGAAGGAAAAAATTATCCCATCAATAAATACAAATCAATGAAACCATACTTTTCAATCCTAACATACCATTCAAAATCATTAGATTAATTAATAACACACACAAATGGTAAATCATAATGGTTATTGAAAGAATCCATTTCGAACAAACATTGTAGCTATCATAGCTATGTAGGGAGTTACACTTGGAATACCCAACATAGTATATTCCCCAAAATCTCTTAGGAGAAACATCATGTTTAACTCCGTCATGTTACCCAATGCATTGGAGAGCTACCTCGGGCTCACCCGCCATAGGTTTCTCATGGAACAAACCATAAACGTAAACAAATCCCAATAAAAATAACATAATCATATCATATAACACATTTATAAATTAATGATAACATTTCCACATTCAAATATATCAATTCAATATATTAAAATAAATAATGTTTTATCAAATCATTTTGAAAACCATTTAAAAAGAGAATTTTGAATCAGAGTGTCCCATACCACATTGATGCTTTTAAATGAATTATCATTTGACAATATTAATGTCAAGATAAATAAATCCTAAAATCCATTTTGAAAACATGGACTTTAATGAGATATATTTAAGAGAATACATCTTTAAAACATTTAAAATGATATTTTAGTTAAAGAGTTTTTAACAAAAATATATATGCTTGAATAAATATATTTAAAGAATAAATTTTAATATGAACTTTATAATATAATGATAATAATTTTATTCATGATATAATATGTCAAAGGACATTATATACACCAAATAAGAGTTAATTGGTACCTATCAACAATGAAGTCTCAATGGAAATGTAAATTGGGATGAAATACTTTATAAAGATGCTATCCTTAAATTAAGGATAAATTAATCACATAATTATGTGTGATAAATATAAATACACACAATATAAGTGGATATTAATTGTAAAATAATTACATGTCATTCACACATAATCATAGGATGACATATTCCAAATAATTGAAATTGGGTTAAGAAGCTCCTTTGTAAAGATTCGACAGCATAACAGCGTCACATTAAAATTAAGAAAATGAGTTGATGAGATAAAAAGGGTATATAATCACTTGTACGTGAATTTAAAATCAATGATGATATAGAATAACATATCCCAACATAATAAGATGTAAATTAAAAGACATAATAAAAAGAAGTCTTTTAAATAGTTGAGGGTCAAAGGTTCCCTTACTGATTTGGTAACTTACAAAACATACGCCCGATGAAAGAAGGATCATAAAATGAAGAATTAAATACTCATAAATGAATGTATATTACACAAAGAGTACAATAATAGGAAATAAATACACCACACAAAAGGAAATAGTGGAAAATATAGAATGAATCTCACGGGAATAAAATGTGAGATGAAACCCTTTACCACATTGTAATCAATGAAGTTGTATGAAAAAAAGTTAATAACCACAAAATGAATCATATAATACCATTAATATAATGAGAATAATGATAATATATATAAAATTTCAGAACAAAATACACCACATGAAATTAATTAGTTGTGATCAATGGAAATCTCACAGAATTAAAAGTGAGATAAGAAAATCCCTTACATCTGGTCTGACTTGACTAGATAGTTCCTTAATCTCTTGAATAATAAAATAAATTTTCTTATACATTATTAATAACCTTATTCAAGTTTTTTTTACTTTTATATCACTTGCTACCATGTTATAAACATTTTGTAGTCATTTAAGTTAATAACATTCATTTTGTTGATATTTAGTACTTGAGTAAAATATGAACACCTTATATTTACAAGTTGTCCATGTGGTCAATACTCCAATATATCCAGAATGAAATTCATTATTTAGATACCATATATACCATATATATCCAATATATATATATATTAGTCAATATCATTTGGAGGTAAGAAATAAAATGCACCATTCATGGAGACAGTAAGCTGTATGTACGCCTGAATGCTACTTTCATTTCTCTTTATTATTTTAATGGAAATAGAACATAATTATAAATAGATATATTATAATTCCAGTATAATATAATATATAATATAATTAAATCTTTCCTTTATACTTCCCACATATGGTATTAACGAGTCATATCACTTTGAGGGGGTGGTAGTTCACACTTCCTCAAATGAAATTATCATGTTTACCCATAATGGAAACCATAACGGTATGCTATAAAAGAAAAATACATAACCATGGATAAAACATAAAAATATTATATTTCATATATAAATATAGTTTCATATTAATGGCCACCATGAGATTTGGTTGGAGATAATCGAACAATCATCATTTCGTGAGACGTTAGTTTTCCATCCAAAGAAATAGTATGTTCTTCCCCATTAGATGGAGTCATGTGTAAATGTAGTTATAATCCATATCATAACAACATCCTAGTATATTTAGGATACTAGTTCTGTTATAAAATAAAGGAATAAAAAGAGTTTATTGTTTGGAGGAGTAAAATAAAAGAAAAGATGTTAAGAGAAACTGTCACCTTTAATTTGGGTAACTTCCTTTGGATTGAACAAAAGTACTTCCTAAAGTTCCATATTCCTATAGTAAGGCTTCTAAGAGGAGTATAGGGATGTAGGGAGATTAATTGGGCAGGTTTTGGATTAGCCAAAAGACTGTAGAGGTGTGAGGAATTGGATAAAAGTGGTGTCTTTTTATAAAGGGGGGGAGGGGATCTTTTGGAAAGTGTGAAAATATTATTTTATTATATAATGATATTCAGTTTATAAAGATCAAAAACTAATTAATGTAAAATATAAGATGATTCATGGTCAAAATAAAATCATCAAATAAAAATTGGATAGGTTTTGGATGTTATTTTAATATTTATAATCTTATTTATTTAAATCATTTATTAATGAGGTATATAATGCATCATTATTGTGTCAAAAATAATTTAATTTATTTGTTATAAAAATATTATAAAACAAATTCCATGATGTAGAAAATATTTTTAACTTTCCATTGAATATTTATAGTTTAAAGGACAATT
Organism: Viscum album; assembly: GCA_963277665.1. Classification (NCBI taxonomy): domain Eukaryota; kingdom Viridiplantae; phylum Streptophyta; class Magnoliopsida; order Santalales; family Viscaceae; genus Viscum; species Viscum album. The sequence continues at coordinate 1,400,493,807 of OY728164.1, read as the reverse complement.
TATATAACCCCTTGTAAAAAATAATTTACTAAAAGATATTTGTTTTTGTCATCTTTTTCTTTAATTTATGTGAATTAATCTAAAGTGTCTTTATGACTCCAATTGGCTCAATGGGGACCAAAAATCGACCCAAATATTCCCATGGTCTTAAATGACTCATCAAATAAGGGTTACACAAGTGTTATGGTAATTTTAAATTATTATAATATTTTTTTACCTTAAATTACCTTAATTACCTTTAACCGCGGTAAATAAAACTAAAAATTATTTCCATTTTATTTATCCACATTTTACTAACTAATAACAACCATATATGTTGGATTTTCAAAATCTAATTCAAATATGTTTTAATATTTCATTTAAAATAAAAATTCAGTTTTTTTACTACTACTATGTGGTTTCTCTATTCATCAAAAATTGATGTTTATCAGAAAAATACAAAAAACTCAGCCTAAGCTACATTTGATATTCCAAATTCAAAAATGATGACTATTTTACTGAATTATAAACATATAAGTTGCATTAATTAATTTAATATTAATTATCATAGTTAAATCTAATAGAATGTTTTTAAGAAACAATAACAATCAAATGATTGACATTGTTTATGTACAATTTCAATGTGGAATTTATACAAAGGAAAAAAATTGGATTAAATGATAAAAAATTATTTTAATTCAGCTTTAAAACCAATTAAAATGACAATATAACCATATAAATAATTTAGATTAAAATGTAGTTTTGAATTGAAATACAATATTTTCCATATTCATTAAAAATGACTTTATCGGAAAAAATCCAAAAATTTACATAAACTAAATTTTGATGTCACCATTCTAAAACATTATTTTATTTAGTCAAATATAATGTAATAAAGTGGCCAAAACTATATTTAATGAGGATTCACCCTTAAAAGGTGGTAAATCGGTCTTTTAATGTAAATTATGCTTAAAATCAGATTCATTCACATTTTTAGCCTCTAAATTTTATTGGATAAATGTAAATACTTTTAACAAACATGTATTATTATTTTGTAGTTAGTTCAGTTCATTTACACCAATACAATGACTAGTCATTAACTACCTTTTAAAATAATAATATTATATTATTAGTGTGCAACATAAGATTTCAAAGAAACCCGTTGTTACGGATCAGGAACGCTATCAAACATAGAAACCCCTTTGAAGTAAAATTAATATTTAATTCACAAATATTAATAAATATGAAAACTTCATTTTCTTCATTTATTCAGGATGTTACATTAATATTTATGAATAAGATATTAATTTTATCTTAAAGGGGACAATTTTTCTGATAGAATAATCAATACACAACAATTGGTTTCTCTGATATCATACATTGCACACAACATTGAGTTATACCTAGAAACAATACAACAATTATATTATTAATTTAATTTGTAGCTAATTACTAGCCATTTTTTAGTGGGAATGAATGGAAATAACTAAAATAATATTTTACTTATTTTTTATATGTTTTTACATTTATCTATATAATATTAGTTGTGTAAATTGAGAATGAATCAAATTTAATGAATAAAATATTCTAATATTTTTGAAATTTCGTTTTACTGCCTTTGAGGGTGAAAGATTTTTAAATTTTTTTTGACCCCTTTATATGTTCTATTCGAAAAAATAAAAGTCTTCTATAGAATTTGGACATAAAAATTTACATTATAGGATTATTTGATATTTTTATGATAACTATCATGTTTTGATGAATCGTGAAAATATGCTAAATTTTAATTGATAACAAAATTCTCAATCGAGATAATTTATAGAGTAAAAAAATATTATTTAAGAGTTTTAAAGTATAAATGGAATGTATTTTTATTAGTTAATATAATTTTGGTCATTGTAATTAATTTCACCTTTAAAATAGATTTAAACACATATCAATTTTTTGATAGAATTTATTTCTTAAAAACATGCTTTTTTGTTTTGACAACCTGAATTAATTTTAATGTAATTACTGAAAGAACATTATTTTGAATTTTAAAAAAATTATTTAATATTTGAAATCATATTTTCCAAATTATATTAATATATACCTTTTATTTTATATCATTATGAATAGTATGTTCAGTAATTTTTTTATCAACCATGGTTAAAGGGTAAATCTGGTAAACAAGGGTAAAAAATAATATTATAATAATATTAAAATACTATAAAACATATTTTAATCCTATTGGATGAGATATGAATGAAAATTGGCATCCATGGGTCTATTTTGGGGCCTAATAAAGCCACATGGATGTGAAAATGTCATTTTATAAGATTCAATTTAATGTAAAGAGAAATATAACATAAAAATGTATCTTTTACTAAAAGAATTTAAGTATGATGATTTATAACAGATATATTTAACTATAAATTTTAATTATAATGCTGAAAATATTTCCATTACCATGAAAATTTATTTATAATTTTTAGACATTAAATAAATACATTTATTCATCTCACAATTTTTATACACTGATGGTTTCATTAATAAAGGATTCAAATAAAATAAATTATAATTTTTAAAATAAATTTAATATGATATTTGTTATTCCATAAAAGAATTTTATGGATGATATTGAAATAATATGTTTTATTTAATTCTTTTGTTTCAAATGAATTAGGTTATTTTGGATTTTTAAAATAGTTATGTATGAATAGTTTCCAAAATTAACCGAAATCGTAATTAAAACATAATATAGATTATTATGTTATATTAAATTCCTAAAAATATAATATTTTAAAAAAAATGAACATTTGTCCAAATATGTAATAATTTTTTTGTCTTTTTACATGATATTGTAATTTCAGTCACCAACAATGTTTAAATAACCAGATATTACTATAAGATTAGAAAGTGTAAAATAACGGTTAAACAAATAATATATTGATAAAAAAATATAGAAAACATGTATAATGTTTTTATAATGGTAATTTGAACCAAAATCATCTTATCTTTGAATTAAATGAGTTTCAGACAATTTATAATTGAAATGAGTTGATAATAAATTAATATTTCTTGACATTCCTAAAGAGCCCCTACTCCCTCTTATAAAAGGCCACCACATCTACCCATATAACTCACACCTCTAAAGCCCATTATCTCATAAAAATTATGCCAAAATAAGCTCCCATCACCCCTCAATTACATTTATTCACTTTACCATATGAATAAGAAAAATAAACAATGAATTTTTTCCCTAATCAAAATAAGTTACCCAATTTAGGGGCAACATCTTCTCCCAAGTTCATTTTCATTATTTTCCTTATCCACTACCTATTCTCTTATTATTGTTTGATTACAGAAAAACAAAAACATCCTCAATATACTTGTATGATTTTAGAAGAATTATTTTAACTACACTTACACACACAACCATTTAATGTATACGGACAGACTATTTATATGCACAACGAAATACTACCTCACAAAACTATGATTGTTCAATTCTCCCCAACCACCTCTCATGGTGGAAATTATGATGGCACTGTATTTATATATGATATATATATTATTATTGTCTCTATGATTCATTATTTTTTTATTTACAATATACCATTATGCTTTATAGAAATTTGAAATATGATAATTTCATTTGGGGGAGTGTGGACTACTACCCCCTCAATGTTATATGACTCATTCATGCCATACATGGAACATATTAAATATTTAATTAATGAAAATATTTTACAAATATAACATGGATATTTTATTTTTATTTTAATTTACCTATGTATCATTTATTTTTCATTCCTTTAAAAAGACAAAAAAATAAAAGTAGCGTGCATGCGTACGTAGGACCCACTGTCTCCATGAATGGTGAATTTAATTTATTATCTTCAAATGTTATGTAACATTATGAATATATATATATATATACATATATATATTATGGATATATATTATATTTATATCTGAAATAATATTCTGGATAAAATGGTCTTTCGACCACATGGACAATTTGTAATTATAATAAGTTCATTTTTGACTCAAGTACTGAAAATCAACAAAAACAACTGATATTATCCTGAATAATTATACGATTGTTATAAGAAGGTAATAAGTGATATAAAAGGAATAATATATATGAAAAATGTTCTGAGGAATGTATAAATTAACTTATGTTTATTATTTAGGGATATAAATAATGAACAAGACAATTCAGACTAATGGTATGGGACTTCGTCTCAATCAATTTTCATTGAGGCATATCTAGATATTGTGCACCATTAATATCATATAAAGAGTATATGAAAACCTTTGGAAATTTTATATCATGAATTTCTATGTTCTTATGATATTTATTGTTCTATTTTATGTTATTCGTTAATTATTTTTATTTAAATTCTTCTCAAGGGTTACAAGTATCTTTAACTAAAACATCTTTTTAGAAGTTTTAATGATATATTATTATAAACATGTCTCCTAAAGGTCCATGTTTTCAAAATGATTTTAAGGATTTATTTATATGGACATTTATGTTTAATAATTTTAATTCTCAGATTTCTTTTCAAAGATTCAATGTGGTATGGGAATCTATGATTCAAAGATCACATTACCAACTGTTTTAAACTGTTTTTGAAATGGATTTAAAATTTCAATATCATGTATTGGTTTAATTTGATTGATGAGTGAAATGTTGATAATTTGAATCATTTATGTGTTATGATTATGTAATGGTACTTCTGCATTTGATGGGTGGTTACATGGTAAACAAAATATAGGTGGATCTGTGATAAGCCGAGTGTGGGTGATCCCATGATAGCTCTTTAATACATTGGGTAACATGATAGAGGTAAATAATAATATTTCTCTTAAGAGATTTAGGGAATATATACCATGAATCTTACTCCATTTGTCACTGTGAATGGTACAGTTTATGTTTTTTATTTATTCCACAAGTTACCATTATTATTTTTTATTTCTATGAGTTATTCAATAATCTTATGATTTTATGATGTATATTAAGAAGCTTATTTTTTATAAGTAAAAATGTTTGATTTAATTGATTTGTATGTATTCATGGACTAATGTTTTATTTTTTTATATTATATCCCTCATTAAGATTGTTATTCTCATCCCATGTATTTTAAATACTCATCATAGGGTATAATGAAGGTTAAGAGAAATAAAGAATTGACGAAAGTTTTTATGATGAAAATAATTATTGTTTTATTTAAAGAGTTAATTTATCTTCAAAACATTGGATAAAGTATATGTTTATAATTTGTAATATTTGAGATTTAATTTAATTTTTATGTACTAATTATATAAAACTCCAATCATGAAAATACCCTCAATGTGAATTCTTCACATAACTCAAGATTATGTAAGGTTTACTATAGTGAACTTATAGTTCAATCATAGGTTGGTTTAGATAACATTAAAGGATAGAGTGTTATTGCAGTGTAGGTAAAGGATCCAATATAACCAAGTGGGTTATTATTAGTTGGAATATTTTTGAGGGATATGATAAAATATGTTGATTAGAGAAAACCTTACATTGGAGATATAAAGAGGTTTATAATTTTTTGTAATATAAAATTGTTTATGATATATTTACCCAAGAAAGGATAATTATTTTTAATAATAAAATTTCATTTCATGTTTGCTTGTTTTATAATTTCATCAGATTAAGGATCATTTTCAACATGGTAGGAATATGATATTTCACAAGATTCATATCCCTATCTAAGGATTTGATCATCACTATTATGGAAAAATACTGTTTAAATTATTTTGACAACTTATTGAGTATTCAAATCAGCCGTAAGAAATTTATTAAGTTATCCAACAACTACTCAATTCTAAAAAAATTTATGGGTCATGGTATCTTTTTTATATGATTTCATGATCTATATTTTCTAACCCTATCAAAAACTGAAATTACAGAAGTGGAGAAAACGTTTGGTATTTGAAAGTATGAAAACATGATGAAATTGAAATGGAAAATCCTAAAGATGATGATATCTGGATTCAAGGTATAATATATTTCATTATCCATAAATAATGAAGCATATTCGGATTGATATTTATTAATTATTTGGATATTTGATCTGCATGATTGATGGGTTCCGAAATAATATGGAAATGCATTGTTAATGGATTATGAAGAATGATGAATGAGTAAGAAGTCTATATATAAGGTATTCAAGAGTTATAGTAGATTGTATGATGATTAAATGTTTAAAAGTATACATGATTTTTTGGTGATGGGATTACTTTTGATTACATTTTATAGTATGTGTAGCCCTGATGTTTGATATGTGAAAATTTTCTTCAAGGAAGAATTATCGTTTCCTGTATGGACATAATGGATAACCAAAGGGGTTCATATTGTATTCTCGAGGAGATTAATGGTTATTACATTAGGGGATGAAAAATGAATGGTATTAGATAACATTTGAGGATAATTTCGGTTATGGTTATTTTTGTGAAAATTTTATTATTTTATAGAATATTATAAAAATTATATGGTATTTGGAAGAAGTACAATCCATATGATGGGTGACCGCCCATAATTTCTGTCAATTCCCTGGGAATAGAACCCACATCTGAACGTAGGCATGGACATATCACCTACAACTAGCCTACTTGATTTCCACGAATAGTATGATGTATTGATTTTAGTTAAATTATTTTATGGAACAAGAATAAATTAATTTTGGGAACTTATGTTTAGTAAACTACAAATCCTTAGGACATGAAAATGATTTGGTTATTGAGTGATAAATGATATTTTTGAATATTTTCACACTTTGGGGTACACAATATGCCTATGGAAAATATTATACTATGGGATTTCATTTGTGGAGTAATGATTCAGATATTATTTTTGAAGAATGTATGTTTTTATTGTGGACATATGGTAAATTGATTAATTTATAGAAATGGTTAACATATCACAAATAATACATGATTTGGTTCATTACAGTTTTGTATGAGCCTATAATATTAGTCAATGGTATATGATGATAAATGTTATGTTTTTATGTGGAAGACTGTGTGATCAAATCCTTCTAAAATTTGGGTTTCAATCTTGGATTGGTTTATTTTAAATAATTTTAAAGAAAAGTGTGTGTTGAATGATATTTATTGAAATTTGGGTACTATTCTTTGAATTATGAATATTAAGAGCTGTATTTCTTTTTATAAGGTATTATCCTTTTTTGGGGTTATATGATATTGTACATAAAATTTTGGTTTTCATTGTTGTATAAAGATAGGGGAATTATATAGTACATATTTTTTGGAATAAGTTATTCTCTATAATTTAATTCAAGTTCTTCAAATGTGACCAATTCATCTTGAATACTCATCATTTAGAGAAAATATGAGTTTTTAATATAAATTTATTAAAGGGTGAAACTCTATATGAAAAATAAGAATATTTCATTATGTTCTTAGTAAATTTCATAAATAAATTCCATAGAATTATCAAAATGTACTCAAAAAAAATAATTTTATGATTAATATTTCTACTAGGGAATAAAATACTCTTTAACCCATCACAATTTTATGGTATTCTGGTAGTAATCATTCTCCAAATCATGTTTTTATCACTATTCAACTAAACTTGATGCTTAGTTTTTCTTCCATATAAATTTTATCCTTCATGGAATCCTAGTATGTGTTATCTCAGGTGACATTCTTTTCTCTTTCATTATTTTAATGTGATAATTTTATTGAATCTTTTTATGATTTTGGATTATCAATGATGTTTCCAAACTAATTTTAAAATAATGAAGGCACAATTTCCAAAGGGGGGGAATGATGTAACGACCTAGTTATTTATAAAATAAAACATTTTCTTTTCTATTAATATTTGTAAATAAGATAATAATTTCACATTAAAAGGGGATTAATTTTTTTATTTCTAACTCGACACCCAAAAATTGGTTTCTTCAAAACATTATATTTCACACAACACTGAGTTATATAAAGACAAAATACTACAATAACAATTTTATTTTAAATTGTAGTTAATTCCAAGACATTGAATTAGAGAAAATGAAAATAACTAACTACAATTTTTTTTACAATTTTTTCAAATGTTTTTTCATTTGATAAATACATTTTAGTGTCTTAAAATGAGAAGGATTCAAAATTTATTCTTAAAATACTCTAATATTTTAAATGATCATTTTACCACTATTTGATGGAGATCCATTTTTAAATTTAGTTTTTGACATATTTATATTTTCTATTTAACAAAATAAGCTTCTTATTTAGAAATGGGATATATAAATTTATTTCGGATGATTTTTTTATATTTTTCTAATAACTATCATGTTTTTATGAATAGTAAGAATATGGTAAATTTTAATTGAAAACAACTTTCTCCATAGATATAATTTATATGGTTAAATAATATTATTTAATGGGTTTAAACTATCAATGGAATATATTTTATTCATTTAATCCAACATAGGTCATTTGAATTTATTTCATATTTAAATTTGATATAAAAACATGTTAATCTTTTGATAGATTTTACTTCTTCAAAACCAACTTTTTAGTTTACACAAGGGCAATTTATTTTAAATTATTTACTGAAATGTAGGTATTTTGAATTTGGAAAATTGGATTATATATTTTGAATCATATGGTTCATATTTTGTTAATATTTATGTTTTATTTTTCGACATTAAGAATAGTAACACCTATAATTATTTTATTTACCAAGCTTAAAAGGATAAATCTAGTAAATAAAGGTAACAAATAATATTATAATAATATAAAACTACCCTAAAACATTACATAATCATATTTTATGAGATATGTTCGACCATGGTCATCCTTGGGTCAATTTTTGAGACACCATGGAGCCATTTGGAATAGAAAATGACATTTCATAAGAAATAATTTAAAGTAAAGTGAAATATAACACAATCATGTATCTTTTACTCAATAAAAATTAATATGTTTTTATATAACCGATCTATTGAATATAATTATCCATTTTAAATATAATAAAATTCCATAAATTATGGTATTTTATTGATAACTATTAGGAATTAAATTAATTAATTTAATTATTATACAATAATGACCCATTGATTGATTTATTAATAAAGGATTCAAATCACTGATATTATAAATTTTTAAATAAAAATAATTTGAATATTTTTATTCCATAAGATAATTATATGGATGATATTGATGTATTATCTTTTAGTTAATCCCATTATATTGAAGTAATCAGGTAGTTATGAATTTGTAAAAAAGTAATGTATGTATAGTGTCCAAAAGTTCACCTAATTCAAATATTAAAACATAAAATAGATTATTAAATGATATTAAATTCATAAAAAATAATATTTTGTAAAATGGTTAATATAAGACCTAATATGTCATAAATTACTTTATGATGGCCTTTTTACATGATATTTTAATAAAAATAACCCACAATGTGTAGATAACATGATATTACTATATGATTAAAAAGGTTAAAATAAGGGTTAAACAAAAATGATAAGGATAAAAATATATATAAATCAAGTTTAAAAATTATTTTATGAAGGGTATTAGAACAAAAATCATCTTATATTCAAATTAAATGAGTTTTTGACCATTTTTAATTGAAATTAAATTTATAATAAAATAATATGTGTTGACTTTTATAATGTTTCCCTCCTCCCACTTATAAAAGGCCACCAACTCTACCCACATAACTCACACCTCTCAAGCCCCATGGCCATTGAAAATTCTACTCAAAAAATATACCAACATACTTCAATCCCCTAAGAATACTTAGCATGGGTAGAAGTCAATTAAAGAATCCATTTTTGCTCAAATAAATAGATATTACCTGATCTATAGGTAACATCTTCTCTCATGTTCCTTTCAATTATTTTCCTTCTCCACTACCTTTGATATTATTATGCATTTATTTAATAAAAAATCATGTATCCCAAATATAATATGATTTTTTATGAACATTATTTTTATTTCACTTACAATGACCTCTTTCTAATGGATACGATCATACTATTTCTATGTACAACGACCTACTATATCACGGAACGATGAATTTAATATTTTACCCTACTCCATATCATGGTTGAAATTATGATGGAACTATATTAATATATTATATATATTATATTTATATTGTCTCTCTTATTCTATATCTTTTCATATACAACATACTGTTATGTATTCTGTAATTATTAAATATGATAATTTCATTTAAGGATGTGAGGACTACCTCCCGCTCAATGTGATATAACCCATTCCTTCTATATATAGAACATATAAAGGATGGAATTAATGTTATTATATAACATATGTAACATATATATTATAGTGTAATTATAATCAACCTTTTTCTAATGTAGTTTTCATTCCTTTAATATGAAAATGAAATAAATTTAGTCTTCAAGCGTACGTACGGCCTACCATCTCTATGAATGGTGATTTTAATTTCATATATTCAAATGTTATGTAATATTATAAAAATTAATATTCTGGATATATATGATATTTATATAATTAATTACATTCTATAGATAATTGAATTTTTACCACATGTACAATTTGTAATTATAATAAGTTCATTTTCGACTCAAGTGCTGATTATCAACAAAATGACCGATATAATCATGAATAAATGTATGATTCTTATATAAAGATAATAATTGATATAAAAGGAATAATAAACATGTAAATGGTTCTGAATCATGTAGAAGTTAATAATGGTTTATTATTCAGGGATATAAAGAACGAACCAGATAACTCAGACTCAATGTAGGGGACTTCATCTCAATATTCATTCATTGAGGTATATTTTGATATTGTGCTCCTTTAATTTCCTATAAGGTGTATATACAATAATTATGACAATTTATATCATGAAGTTCTATATATCATGGTATTTAATGTTTCATTTGATGTTGTTTCTATAATTATTTTTATTCAAATGTTTCACTTGTGTTACGAGTCTCTTTAAATAAATAATCATTTTATAATATTTAAATATTAGAACTTAAATATATTTATCATTAATGTCCATGTTTTCAAATTGGTTTTATATATGCACTTATATGAAATATATGCTTTAAAATTTAAATTCTAAAATTTATTTTAAACATTTCAAAGTTGTATTGGACACTTTGATTCAAAATTGTCTTTAATAAATGTCTGAAATTTTATTTGAAAAGGATTAAATATTTCAATATCATGAATTTATATATTTGGATTTATGAATGAAATATTGATAATTTAAATTTTGAATGTGTTATTGTTATGTAATTTTACACGTACTTTTGATAGGTGGTTACGTGATGAACTAAATACGTGTGGTTCCATGATAAACATTGGGCACGTAATCCTGTGATAGCTCTTCAATTAATTATATAACATGGTGGAGGAAAATGATAATGTTTCTCATATGATATTTACATAATATAATATGATGGGTATTCTAAACATAACAATTAACGATACTCCCTATGTGGTTGTGAAAGCTACAATGTATGTATGTTATGGATGCCATAAGTTACCATTATGATTTATTATTTCTATGAGCTATTAATAAATCATATGATTTCATGAGGTATGTTAAAGAGATTATTTTTCATGATTAATATGTATGATTTCATTGATTTGTATGTATTCATTTAGTAGTGATTTCATTCGTTATTTTATATCCCATACTAATATTGTTATGCTCGTCCTATGTTTCTGAAATGCTTATAATAGGTTATAAATAAGGGTAAGAGAATGGAATAATTCAAGAAAAATTATAATAAATAAAATAATTCTTATTTTATTTAAGTAGTTTTATTATTATGAATAAATTTTATAGATTAGAAGTGTCTACATTATAATATTTTGGATGTAATATGATAGTTATGTCCCAATCCTCTAATAAACTAAACCTGAAGAGATCCTCAATGTGGATATTTGACATTACTCAATATAATGTAATGTTTATGGATAATGCCTTATAATTAATGTGATAAAGATATTTAAAAAATTCCATTTCTCTTGCTTAAAGAGATGATTAACTTGGGTAAAGTAAATTGGATAGCCCTGATTACCATAGATCTGATTATTAATTGGTATGAAAATTGGTCTATGTCATCATCGATTACGTTCAACAATTTTTAGATTTAGGGAACATATAGTGTAATATTTATAATAAAGAGTCATTGAATTTTTACAAATGTACATATGGTAATTTAGGTTATTACCATGTTTCAATAGAATATATGTTGAGGGTATTAACATTTTTTTGAATGTCTCAACAATGAAATACTTTTTGATATATAGGGTATCAATGTGAATATTTTTTAGTGACTTTATATCTAATTTTTTTTGGATTTTAATCATTCAAAATGGTTATAATGTAATCATTTTATGGGATGTTAATGTGAAACATCAGTTGAATTTTTTGAGATTTTAGTATTATCCCACCACATGAGGATTCATTAACATTGATTAAAATTCTATAAAAATGATTGTTTATGGTAAATAAGGAGAGATGATATGACTTATCATGGATAACTGGATCTATTAGTGATTCTTAAATGAAAAATTCAACACCCTATTTAGAGGAAGAGGTGATGTGGATCATGTAACAAAAAGGGGAGAGAATGAATTTAAATCCAGAAATTATATCTTTTATAAAAAATTATTTATATTTAAGAAATTAATATATAAATAAAATTTTATCCTATTACCTAATTCTCTAATAATAAAATGGTCCCCTATGTAATCAAAAATATATAGAGTTATGATTTTTATCTTTCTCATGACCAATATCTCGATCAATATTTATTAGAACATGACGATTATATTTCTCTTCCCTTTTCATGTTTTCACTTCCCTCATATGATCTACTATGTGAGAATCTACTTTTGAGTTAGTTATGATAAATATTACATCTTTATATTTCAATTTTGAAAAGATTTTTTAGTATTAATTTTTATTATGTGAGTATCTATGAGTGAAAGTTTAGGTATAATAACATTGATATCCCCAATGATTTTAAAGTTATAAGTTCATTTTTGGGGTTTGGAATGTAACACCTTAGGATTTTTTAAATTATTGAATTTTAAAATTCATTTAATCCTTTTGGATTTTTTCATTTCACAAAATTGTCACACAATTATCAAGATAGTGACCCATATTATCATCGAAAAAACAACTTCATTAAGATCCATCTCATGCATATAAATTTTCTACACATAAGACATGAAAATTTGAGAATCATGAGAAATAACATTTTAATTTTTCATGTTTCCTAACCCACGTCCTTTCAAAGATGAATCTCTAATAATAACGAATCCTTCTCTAATAGAGGTAAATTTTAACATGGTAACAATAACAAATAACCTGTCAAATTTTTTGAAGAATTCATCACACTCTTTTTTGAGATGAACAACACCCCTTTCCTAAATGGCATGGTTAGTTAATTAGATAATATTGTAATGTTTTTCAATAACTAGCTATAATATCATTATAAACCAAGGAAACTATGAATACATGTTACTTATGTTGGATGAGGCCACTCCTCTGAAATTCTTTTCATCATATCTTCAACTGAAATTACTACAGTGGTTATAATTTTCCCAATGAAACAAACATGATGTACCCAAAGTCACATTTTATTAACATTCAAAATAGACTATCACAATATTTCTCCCTCTTCCTTTGAGGGGTTGATGATGATTCGTCACAATTAATATCAGACATGGATATTGTTTAGGAATGTGACCAAGATGTCCACAATTGAAGAAATGGACTTCTGGTAGGGCCTACTCCATCTTCCCATTATAGTTACTATTGATATTCGGAGTCTTCAACTCAATATGATAGTTGCAAGAAATATGGTCTTATCATCCTCAGTTTTGAAATTTACCTCTCCAAAACAATATGTACTCAGAATGCTTATTTCCACACACATTGCATGTATAATGTTGCACTTTCTTTCCTCCCCATCCTTGATATATGATACTCTATAGTATTGGAACGATATATATCTTCATTTTCAATTGATTAGTGGGACAACAAAATATCAATGATCTCTTGCCCAATATTCACAACACTTCATACTTTATCCTCCTAGCTGACATTGTCTCAATTGGAAAGATTCTACCGTATATAGAGTGGTTGTTCTATAAAGAATCTATCATCCTTTTCATAAGGAAACATTATAATGATATTTGTGTAGTGATAAATTCATGTTATGTTCATCTCATTTCATAACCTAGATTCATTATCCCTCTTCTTCATCTCCTAGAATTCCATCTAATTTTTGTTCTAATCAAATGGGGGAAATATTTTTTGAAAACGGTTCCCCAAAACTCATATAACTACATATCATTAATCTATCCTCTTGTATTTTTATTTTTTACTAGCTCCCACCACTGATCAACATCTCCATTTAACCGATTGATATCAAAAGTGACCATTTTTTAACAATAGAGGACAGAAAATTTACTTTCATATAGTGTATCCACTATTTAACAATCAATCGGTTGATAGATCCAATGAAATAATGAGGTCACTGATTTATAAAATAATAAAAAGTTATTCCCTTTAATAACAATATGTTTTCTCTTCATCCTTCAATTTGTGTCCCATAACTCAGGTTAGTTGATTAATCATTCTCATGAAGTATTCCATTCCATATTCGAAGGGATGATTGTCTGTACTTGGTTTATTGCACTCTCCATTTACACGGTTTCCCATATATCCCAGAATTTTCTAAAACATGAAAACCGTGCTGAGAAAAAGTTTTATATAATAGTTAATAATTCATAAAAATTTAATGTCTTAAAATATCATTCATAAATTTGTTATTTTTAATAAAAAATAAATTTTACATAAATACATCAAAATGGTTCTTAAAAATACTGTGATTAACCAAACATAACCACAGAGTATGAAAAATAAGGAGGGAAGTCAAGATGATTTTTATGCATTAGTTTTCCTTTGATTTTAGATAATATATGAACTCATGGTTTTAACACATAAATACAACTATTCTAGATCAATATCCAATTGGTTGTATCCAAACAATGATTTCTTTGCTCGGAAACCAATTACATATATATAAAAAAATCTAGGATTCTTTCTATATTTTATCTTCTTCTTAGGATTCTTCCAAATATTTTAAAATCCTAATTTCAATAAAAATATAAAACGTCCTTTGATATAAACTATGGAATCCCAAATTTTTATTTCATAACCTTCCATTAACATGGTACAGACAGAGTCTCTTTTAATATTGTTTTCTGGAAAATTTGTTACTTAATATGTGAAACCATGGATGAAGTATTCTGATAAACATTATGTTCTTCATAATATACTCCTTATAGTTTCAATAAATTAGTCTTATAACCTTGGGACATACATCAAAGGAATGTGGGAGCATAATTCCCATTTAGGGAAAGCATGGGAAGCCATTTACATGTTATTTTGAGAATTATCAATAATAACATAAGGGATATCCTAAAGGAATGTGAAATGGTAAAATAGGCATATAATAATGAAAAAATTCATTCGTAATATCTTTACATGGAAACAACATTTAATTTATTCATTCATAAGAATATCACTATGGTTTATCACTGATTGTTCATAAAAATTACCAAGGTTAATCATCATGGTAATATAAAACATTTCATCTCTAGATAATAAATTCATTAAAGAATTATTAATCGAATTATTAGGGTGCACCCTTCATATATTCTAATTAAATTTATCCACATAGATCATAATATAATATTTCATAAATAACCTGTGTAAAATAAAAAAACTAGTTACATATCAAAATCATGGTGGTTTAGAAAGTTCTTAAAAACAAAATCCCTTTGTCATTCATATACCATAGAAAATGAATGAGGGTTTTATGTATGTTAATCATAAAGTAAAAAAATCTTTATTATATCCATGTTAATACACATGGAGAAAAAGTGTCTTTGTTATTAAAAAATTAAAATAAATCAATTTCATTACAAAGAGAGTGAAATTTTGAAAAGGAAATTCTACACCAAAATTGTAATGAAACATGGTTTTAGAACACATATTAAACAGAGGGGGAAAAGGTATCACATTTATTAAATAATATTAATATATTATATTGATTTAATTAAATATAAATAAGATCATAGTATAAAAATTTGAAATACATACCACATAAAAAAGAGATCTTGAATGGAAACGATTTTTTGGGATTTCCCTTTCCTTTAATAGTAAGTCCTAAAACTCAATGATTGGGTCCTTGTGGCCATTATGACATATTAGGAGGAATAAAATGGAAGTAATAATATAATATCTTCATGGAAGATTAATTATTAAAGAATTTATCTTTATAAATGGGTCTGTATTAATTGCATAATAGAGGGATTTTTTTATTAATTTCATTAGATACCACATTAGTGGTATTTACAAAACCTTGTGCATGCCCCTGATATTTTCCCATAGTATTAGCCAAATGAAAAAAATATTCAAATATTTTAATAAAAAATATTTTTCCAGAGTTTTATATTATTTATTAAATCATTATGATGTCATTATAGAAACCAAAAACTTAAAACTATATTTTTGTTTACTATTCACCTAGAAACCAAATATTTTAGAAAATTCACATAAATTCACAAGGATCTAATATAAACATGATGATTTGAAAATTGATATATATTTAATCATAGTAATTATAAATGTATGATACATGTAACATTTAGATATAAACCAACCATATTTATTAAAAATAATAGCATACAGAAAATCCATAGTGAAGTGCATAGTGAAATTTCTATGACTTGAAAAAATAAAATTATTTTATCATTTAAACTTAAATAATATTGTTTTAGTAAATCAATTTCATTAAAAAAATTATTAGTTCCTTATTCAATTATAATATATATATATATATTTATATATTTAAATGTACAATTTTAGTCCAAAAAATCAATTTATCAAAAACATCATATTTTTATGAAAAACTGAGCTCAAAATAGAGATGATGGAATAAAAATGTAATTTATACCCAAGAATTATATGAAAAGTGACTAAGGAATTGAAACATAACCCATTATAACAATATCATATGGCATAAGGGTAAGGTGTGTGATAGTAATAGAATCATGGGGCGGCTCGGTTAGCATCCCAGGAGTGGTAATAACCACTAACATGAACTTCAGCCATAGATGATTTCATTGCAACTTAAAATGTCGATTCTCAACTGGGGCATGGTCAATAGATATTCCCAAAGTCACTACCTCCAAACCGTGTTCTTAAAAACTAGCTTCTTAAAACATGGCTCTACTGGATGTGTCCACCAGCTGTTCTTTCTGTATTAATTATCAATTTTAATTTCTATTTATTATACAAATTATAGCATTATAATTACTATTTTCAGTATTGTTTCCAACAACCATATTTGACAACAGTCATAATTGACCAATGATCATATAATTTCCAAAAAAAGGTCACATTTCAAATATACATTTTTCATTAGTAATTTGAAATAGATTTGATGTGTAAAAAATAATATTGCACACATTTTTAGGAAACAATTTTCATTCAAAAAGGTTGAGTCATTATAAAAGACCAATCAAGGAAATATTACTCATAAAAAACCCCAAAAAGTATGAAATAATTATAAAAACATATCATGTAATGTTTGTAAATTCTGGTGCCTAAAAATAAATTTCTAATGATTAAAATTGGTGATATGATATAACTATAAGCCAAAAGTGACATGTATACCTCTCATGAAAATAGAGGAAAAATGTAGATTTAAATAAGAGAAGATTATATTCATAACACCATGAGACCCCAATACCTCTACAATATATTTCCCTACTATACAAAACCGAGATAGATTCCCTAGACACTATTATATGAGATTACTTCATCAATAAATCTAGAACAGACCATATAATATCATAACCACCTTCATGTCAGGGAAAATATTATAAATTTCCATCAATATTTCGTCTCACATCTAATAAGGAAAATCATATGACTAAAATGACGAAAGAAAATTATGCTCATTGTTCAATATGTGGTATACTATTCATTGAGAGATAATCATATAATATTAGAGTATTATAATAGAAAAAATGTCCTCTTAGAGAATGATATGTCATTGTGATACCAGAATTAACAAGTAAGAGATATGTTTGGAACTGAAAGAGAACAACAACGTTTTTCAATAAAAGAACAAAGAGGACTCCAAATAGTAAAAACCAATATATCAAATCATCTGACCATCACACATGATACTCACTCTAATGAACATTATCACAACATCCCTATACCTCACAGTCCCCAATCTGGGTCTTCACATGATACAAAAAAAGATGAATAATGTATGTTCTGATAAATAAATAGTCTTTTGTCATCGAATCCAATGTAAATGTGTACCTTTTCCCACTCATGTATAAAATTTCTACAGTATGAAGACCCATTCCCACAAATTCCATATGACATTATGATAATATAAAATCCATAAAATTCCATTTACCAGGAATATGGTCAATCTTAATGTATTATTTCTACATGAAATAAATTAATATTTGGCGATAAATATAAAAATATAATCTTTAAATGATATAATTCGGAATCATGGGATTATTGAATTCAATAAAATATTTATTTATGAGATAATATTTTAAAAAATTCAATGATAATACCACCATAACAAGTTCAATATCATGGACGATATAGTCCTATTATTATGGATAATACTAATAACATAAAAAATATATTAGAAACCGTTTATGGATAAAAAATAAAATCTGATTTTAGCATAATAAAAATATTCCTTGAATGAAATTCCATCACATGATATATGAATTATTATTGCACTGGATAAATTCTACATTAACATTATGTTTTCATCTTAGCTTTGATTCCCTATGAATTTTATGTATAATAAATACATCACATAATAAAATATATTACTATATTACAATCCAGTAATTTTTTTGGGGTTTGAGTTTGTGGAAACTTGTTCAAAAAAATAACATGGGAAATTTTGTTTTCAACAATTTTAAAATTTTATCACTATATATAAAAGTTAATGGATCTATGTAATCTATCCCTTTTCATGCTTCAAAATATTGTGGTTCCTGAAGAAGGACTAGATTCAGTGTGGAGGTGTTTGGAAATAAAAATATGGATGTTGTGAGGATTCATGAAATGTATGTATTTCACGTAGTGACTGTGAAAATCAATTTTTTTTTAGTATAGTGATTCATGAATATTCTAATATTCTATGTGGGTTCATTGGCTACATGGATCAATAATATAGGTAGAATAGTCACATATATGAGATATTTTATATGGATGGATTGTATATTTGAATTGGATATATATATATATATAGTGGGATCAGATGTGTGAATTGGATTTGTAGTAAATCTCTTATATCAGTGATTTGATACATGGACATATCTTCTTTATGAATCAGCTATGTGGATAGATCTACTATGTGAATCAAATTCGTGGTTGAATCAAACAAGTGAATCAATTACATAGTAAATTTACAAAATGGGAAATTAGATATATGGATTGGCTATCTGAAAAATTAGTTGTGTGGGCGATCACATATGTGAATCGGTTATATGAACAATCAGTTACATTAAATTGTTACATGGGGAATTGAATATATGGAATCACCCACCTCGGGTTCGCCACCAATCACTTGAAAACAACCATGTAGTTTTTTTGGAGTGAGTAATGGTCCTTCAATGGATGATTCATTAGAAATAATAGTTTCTAATATTTTCATTGATTTTAAAGGTTTTAATTGCGTCATTTCACATTGAGTTTAATGATATTATATTTTATTTTCATTTAATATTTGTGATCTAACAAATTGAAATTGTCACATAACCATCGATAAAAAAATATTTTTTCCCAACACTCCTTTAATGATTCTTCTTCTGATGATCAGGTGCTTAGAATATTTCCCTTGCAGTCAAAGAGTACATCTATTGTTTCATTTTTCCTACAATAGTTATTCCATATTACTTGACCGCTCTATTTTTAGGGCATTTAGTCACATGAAAGTACTTCATCAAGGTATTAGATATTGATTATCATATATATTCCAAATAAATCTTTTTGGTATAGTAGTTTTTCACCATGGAATGAAATTTATTTCATCAAATAAATATTTAACTACATAAATATAAAATAATATTATGATGATGTTTCATTTCACTCTATAGTGATAACCGTTTTCCTTTTGTTTCGGTAGAATATATAAGATTTATTCAAACATCAGTATTTCTATATTATACATGTTTTAATAATGTTTTTCTTCTTAAAAATGGTAGTGAACATAATGATGAAATTAATTGATAACAAATTTTTTTGTAGAATAATGATCCATGATAAATGAATATGGTGTTTTTTATAATTATATAATATTTAATGTTATGTGAATATAGATACCTATTTAACTATATACAACACTGTGTTGATGGAATTTGATAAATAATGAGATGCATATTGTTTTTTTGGAATAAAATAACTTATTAATGGTTAATAAATTGGAATAATAATGTTTTTTAGAAATTGAAATGTAAGATTTTTTCATGTTTAAATTAATTTTTTTTATAATTTAGCAGTTTATTATAGCCTAATGCCTGATGATTCTAATATATGGAAGTTATTAATAATTAATCTGTTAATTTATTAATGAATAAAAACTATTTTTTTAGTAAATATTATTTTTTTATCATGTGTTTCTTATCTTCATGAGAAGACCAAGTTATATGTGTTTGGATATATTTTATGATTTTTATATTTGAACTCTATATGCATTATTATTGGATCATTTTTTTCTATTAACTATTATTTTTTTCATTTAAAATTGTGATGTTCAATTAATGTAAGATTTTGGTGTGATATGAACATCAAATTACTAAGAATATAATGGTTATTTTGATATGATCCTAGAATGGGTGATGTGGTATGGTGCGGGGAGGCCGAAATCTTGTTGAATAAGGCAATTAATGTGATTGTGAGATGCATTGGGATATTCATGGGTTTTTTGGGGATGTAACGTAAAATAACTAAATGGGTTGAATCTAGGCTTACACATTTATGTGACAATTCTAGTTGACTACTTGAAATGAAATTGTTTAATGTATGATCATCATGTTTATTGTTTTATCCACCTTACATTCCCCCACATATTTTTATGGCATGATGTTATAGGTTGCATATTTTCTATTTTTCGTAGCATAAGTTATTTTTCTAAGAGTACAAGTAATTATGTAAAGATTAAATGTTTAATAAATTTGAACCTCACAGATTTATTAATAATGGAATAAAAATGACTGAAATATATAAATCATTAGAAACTATGGAATCATTTGGATTCTACTTGGATGGTGTAGAATATACTATGGTGATTAATAAACTTAAATTGTGTATAATGGAATTGGTTAATTAATATTTATTTCATTAATTAATATTTTATTTAGTAAAATGAATTGATGTAATATATCTCTTTATATGCATGTGTGATAATGGGTTATCTATTTTTAGCAGTTGTAGGTTTGAGTTCGAATGTCATTAGGAGTAGTTGAGTATAAGAAAAGGTTATCCCAATTTTGTGGTTGTGATCTTTTCTATATCATCTATATTGTGTGGTTTTATATTCATCCCCCACACACATTGGTTAGGGGGACTATCTACTACTATATTAAGGGATGGTATTTCCATTAACATCATAGGGAGAGTATGAATGGATGACTACACCTTCTTTCCCACACTATTCTCTTGTTAGTCACATGTGCTTGAATGCATGGTGGATAGTTTTCCCAACTACATGGATAATGGGATATGATGGCCTATGAGTATTTAACACACATCTATATTTTAATATACTATGCAAATTGTAATTATACTTATGATGTGTTAAGGCTATGATGGATTGAGGCACATTACTCGGTGTGTGGGTGGTGATGGCTTGAAGTATAATACCTTATATATGGTACATGTCCTATAGGATGGGGTGGGCCGCAGAATATGTTGGTTACTATAGGATGATAATATGTTGGATGATTTGATTATGTTATGCATGAGTTTCATGTAATGATATGTTTCCAAGGTTTAACCAGGATGGCTTATTTTAGAGAGAGATGGTCATGAATGTGGGATGATGTGGAATATCCACAAAGTAGTGGAATGTGGGAGAAGGGTACCCTTAATGATACTATATTTAATTACATTCTACTATGAAAGTGATACTTATGGGTGTTACCTATGGTGAGGTTGGGAACAATGTATACCTATTTTGGGTGATGAGTTCGATTCATTATTGTCCACTAGGTTTTAGTATACTTTATTTATCTTCTTAATGAGATTATATGCCGAGGGTACTACTATGGATACTACTAATCTCACCCCACACATATATAAACCAATTTTAGGATACCATATATATGAATGATATTTTGATTTATATTTCTAGAATGCGGTTTTGTAGTTTACCATTAGTATTCATTATCACTACCATTGTTTCCATTATTCTACTTGTAGTATTCCATTTAGTTGTTTTTTTACAATATGAAATTCATTATATGCATTGAGTATTTCTATATATATCTAAGTTGGATTTCATTGGTGTATCTTTATTATCATCCTATTTTTAATGTTCTATTTGAGTGTAATGCATCCCATATATATTCATATTATACCCTAAGTGATCGCCACAGACCTGGTGCCTACTCAAGGTTGGAATCTCAATGTAACCATATATCCTCTCTCATTTCATTCCCAAGAAGGGTACTCTTTGGTTCCAGTGTTTCATGATTGATTTCTATCTAAGTATCAGATTGGGGATTATAAATTTGTTTTTAGTTAGGCATAAGTGAGGATTCATGGGTTGTTAGGGAAACTAAGTTGGCTACATTTTGTACCAAATTTAATAATGTGATACTAACACAGACACAATTATTTTCACCGCATTACATAATTCATACAAAATTATTTTTATTAATCTGACTAAAAAAATGTTACTTGTTTCATGGAAGAGAACTAGGAATTATGATGAATCAGTGATCTTTGTGCTTGTTTTTGAATTCCATAGGCCTTGTGATATATTAAGTCATTAACAATATAAGAATGAACTGATTAATGTAGGTATGTATTCTATATTATAGGTTCAAGACTGTAATATTTTACTATTTTACAATCATCTATCTAGGTCGATATCCCTGCTAGGTTGTCACCTAATATGGTATGCTCAATGTTCAAGAACATCACGCCAATGTAGAGGTCTATAATGATGAAAATTGGATGGGGAAACTCAGAAATCTCAAACACCAGAGTCTCAAGAAGAATGTGGTGTCAATTGTTTATTCAATCATAGAAGACTAGTTAAAAAATAATGAGCTAGATTTTAGATTTATATATTCTTATATTGTGTAATGGGATGAATTGGTTGAAAAGATGTTGTGTGGAGCTGTGAGGTAGTGGTAGTTCATGTTCATATAGTATTTTGGGTAGTTGAAATTCATATTGGATTTCACATGAGAACAGATCCATGAATTGTTTCTATCTTTAACGATGAAGGTGGCTAGTCAATGTGAGATTTTTTATCATTAACAGGTGATTTCTAGTCAATTATGGCTTTGTATATTTTTTAGGACCCTTATGTGATATACATTATGCCTTCATAATAGTAAGTGCATATGGGGAGACATTTCAATGATTTTTCTGTGTCTATACACATAGCATCGAGTCATCCCAGTAATAATGAAGCCATTTTTTCAGGTGCTGGTGAGAGAAGAATTTATTTTTAGGTTGATAGCCAGAGTAAGATTATATTGAAAGTGGGGAATTCACTATTTCACATGAAATATAAATGTGGAATTTGTTCACAAGTTTCCATGACAAATGATATTCTATTTATCCTAGTCTGGGTCATATATGTTATCATCTAATTTCATTGGTGTACTGATCTCAGACCTAAATGAAGGAATCATATACATGTTATTTTTGTGTTGGATGAGGTAATTAGTGGGAAGTGTTTCATAACATTATTATAAGTTAGTAGTCACTTGTATTTTCACATTTGGTTGCTTGGATTATGCAGTTTAAGTTGAGGAAGAAATTTCATGGTGCCCCTGTTTAAGATCAATAGTGGTATTATAAAGCACAGATAATACCTCCCAAAGATACTTCTTATCCTGGAAGAGTATAGTAAATTAATAGAGGTGGTCATCAATATGAACAGTGAGTCCATGGAGTGGGACATGTATAGAATTATTCTTTTGTGTTCCTAGTTATGAGTAATCCATAAACTTTTTAAGATAAAAATGTATTGATTAATACCCTGGTGTATTATTTTTTTTATTCCAGATACACACAAACTTTTATATCATCCACCCTCATCCATTCCTTTATATTTTAGGTACATATGAACCCAATTTTTTGTGCTGACTACATTACATGGATTATATAATGACTAGAACTGTGTGTGTAGAGACTATGTGCTAGTGCCATGGAAGAAACACTCTTTGGGGAAAACCTTATTTTTATATATATATTTATATAAAATCATCACCAAAATGGATTAGATATATTTGGTGCATGATTCCATTGATTTCACGAAGAGAAAGGTTGTGTTATATGATGAATATAGAGATATAGTGATGTTTTTTGGAAATTGAGACCCTCAAATGGGTTGGTGGAATGTTTTTTCATAGTTATTATTGAGGGTTGATTTAATTATATGTACATAAGCGGTTAATTATTTATTGTTTCCTAGGGTTTTATAACCATACCTAGATATATTTCTATAAGAGTTTAGAAAATTACCCACTAAAATAGTGATTGAGTTTCAGGTCTATATACCATTAGTCTAGTCCACTATATTGATTTTTCCATATTAGATAATATCTTCTAAGAAGAAAGGGAAATGTGTACTGATTGGTTATCTATTTTAGCATGATTTTTTTTCTAATCTTCTAGGTTGGGGTGGAAAAAAATTTCATGAATAAGGATGGTGGTAGGTTTCATGTTTGATCAATAGTTATATCCCAAACCAAGTGATAGTGGAGAACTGCTATCCATATTTATAGATTGATGATTTATTTGATTAGCTCAAGAGAGATAGTTGGTTCTAGAAATTTTATTTCTATTCCTACTGTCATATGATGCATGTAAGGATAATGATATCAGGAAGACTTCTTTCTATTTTCATCATGGGTATTATGATTATGTTAATAATCTATTTAGAGTGATGAATTCTCCCAAAAAGATCATGTGGTTAATTAATTATATATTTTTTGAGTGACTATATATGTTCATGGATGTTTTAAACGAATACATCATTGGGAACTTAATATATCTAAGGGATCATGCAAAGAAATACATATCATTTTAGTATCTCTATGTTATGATGACCTATTTGGGATGTTGTACAAGTATCTGTTATAGGATTATTAATTTTATTTCATGAGTCATTCCATGTTTTAAAATCTATTTTCTCTGTATAATTTGATGATATTGGTGGTAGTCTCTTTAGGTTTCCTCAAAATAGTGGTAGAGTTGAGAAGATTTCATAGTCTTACATAGAACTACATGTTTTTATAGCCTATTTCTATTAGGATGTGGGACCAATAATAGCATTTCTTTTAAACGATCATATTTTAATTTCTATTGAACTATTTTAGGAAGGTTTTCTATACATGAAGATGATGTTGGTTAGTTATCCGGTTTCATTTTTTTCAAAATAAAATATTATCATTTGAGGTTTTCAGTAACAATTTTTATATTTAGATTACATGTGTTCTAATGTTGTAATTATTTATTATCTCTTCTGGTTCTTATAAGTTATATAATTATGTCTGTAACAGTTCCCCGAATGACCTCTAATTGGATTATTTTTTTATTATGTTTATGTTTTCAGGAACTTAATACATAAATGTGTATTTTTTATTAATCATAGGATATGTAGCCATGTTCTCTACTATCATGACATCAACATTCTTCAGTGTGAGGTTATGTCGGCACAGGATTATGAAATTTATTTTTCATAAATGTTATGCTACTGAAATCACATGGCTGTTGAAATTATCTAGAAATAAAAAATTTCTATGTTATGCATTAATATGTGGATTCATAGAGTTAATTAAAATAAATATGGGTGAATCATCTTGATATGAGAGGGTATTGATGTATAAGGTGTCTTATCCATATTATTTTCACTCATATTTGGTGTATATGGAATAAGTGTCTAAGATGTGGGATTTATATGTGGATCTCTTGAGATTAGGAGTTCTTTTTATTTATTTATTGGTGGTTTTCTGATGATTTCCAACACCATGTTTTGTTTAATGGAATTTATTTAATACCTTTAGTGATTCATGATATATTTCATCATGAGTTACAATTACTACCTTTCGAAATAAATCATGGTGTGATAATGATGTACCAAACTATGAGAGGTATGTCCTGGTGGCATGGGTTGAATCATTAATTTATAGTGTTTGATTCTATATTTTTTATCCTTTAAAATGTGATGGTATAGAAACATGTTCCTGATGGATATCACCATCCATATGATATTCCCTTGTGGATGTGGGAGGAAATCACAATGGACATTATTATTTGATTACATAATTCCCATGTATGCATTGATATCATATTTGTTATAGTGGAAATTTTTATAAAATTAACCCACAATATAATGATCATGTAGTCAATATCATGGGAGGTTTTTTCTATGTAGTACCTAGAGGATGTTGTAAATCTCCACAATATCCTGAGGACGATTTTAAAAAACCATGAACCACATTTTACCCCCATGTTGTTGCATTTCCTCCCACACTCTTTTTGATATCAATTTTGACTAAAAAATTATTTTCTTAGGTATATTAATGTTTAGATAGAGTACACCATAAGTACTCATAATTAAATTTTTATCACTTGTATTCTATATTTTTTAGGTTCGTGGTTGAGACACCTATCCTTGGTTAAGTATTGATATAATATTATTTTCCAGAAAAGTATTTGTATAAGACCGATTTTATATTATTATGTATGATATTTATATTAGTTATTTATTAGGACTCAGGTTAGAGAAGTAGTATTTAAAATTTCAAAACTGGTATAGAATATTATAGAGATGTATTAGGATATTATTGAACGGAGTAACGTAATTCATTATCATCATAAATTTTATTCTTATTGTAATATGAGACATATAGAGTTCATTTTTTAGAACACATATTCCTTATTATCACAACTCATCATGGGTAATAAACAAGTTTTAATGGTATTAATATATATCCTAAAATTTATAGACCTTTTCATGTGTCAACTCATATTTAAGACATGGAATATAAGTTGAAAAATCCCCATTAGATGATAAAAATACATGTTTTTTTAACATGTCACAAATCCATTATTATCTTCAAAAGTAAAGGTATTTGGTGTCCCATCGGTGTTTAATTCCATTAGTTCGTGTCTTATGGCAGAATGGTGTCATGGAAGAAATTACCCATAAAAATAATTTGTAGATGCTCACTCAATTACAAGAGCTATTTGATGTTTATAACTACTATTGTAACATTTATATTTCATGGATATTAACCTTTTAGTTTTATTAGATAGTTCCTTGTTTTTTATATTTCATATCCTTTCTCATCTAGGATAGGTATCTCCCCCATTATATTGTTAAGAATCTAGTTTTTGTTTTTGATGTATGGTTTTACAATCATTTCCTCTAGTGATATTGTTGACCTTTTTTGGTAGAATGTTCATTGAGTGGTATTTCAGTTTAGGGTTTTTTGGATGAACCCTTTGGGCTTTCACTATGGGTTTCGTTTTGGATTCATGATGATGAATGTTTATTTGTAGTTGACATGTTTATGTTCTGATATCTGTACCATCAATCCCTATGTGTTTTTCTAAACATCTTGGTTCTCATAGGAGGAAAAGAGTGATTCTGGAAGAGATTATATACTAAATTATAGAGGCAAGGACGATTCACAATGTGAAAAGATTTCAGGAAATGAATGTGTGATTCATAGGTTTTGTGAAAGTACATTTTGTAGTTATTTGAATTTTATATGGGGATCCATTGAAAACATGGATCCATCATATAGGTGGATGAGTCACATACATAGAACCATCGACAATATGGATCCGTTGTCTATCATATCGTACTCTTCTAGGTACATCCCTACATGATTTTTTTGATAAATATCATTCATTGGTTTCTAGTTTTTTTATGCCTTAATGGGTGAGTATTGTTCAGTGAAGTAGTGACTTTATTGGGAAAAATTTCATAATATTATGCTATGAATTTTTTTTTATTTTTTTAATTGTGGATTTAAATGGGTTATGAGAGTTTTTCTAGGAATGGATTGTTTTGGGGGTGTTTTACTTACTTATAAATGAAACTTGGCTAAAAAATTTCAATTTGAGTTGTACATGAAATGTTAAGGTATTGCACGCAGTATAAAATCATCCAGACACAAGTAATTTACTCAAATAAGGGTGTGATGTTGTTAGAAATATTCCATGAATTATATGTTTTTAACTATTTATGGTAACTAAAAATATCATCTGAGATGATGGATATATTCATCAAACTCTCTATAATTGTAAAAGATTTTTAATAAAGATACATGATGAATAATTTCCTTACCATCAGTTTTAAACAATTTAGCATTATCGATTTTATATTAAACTCTAATGAATCTTCCTCATATCTACCCTGAGTGAGATTCCAAATGATTTTTTCAACAACATTATTCAATTTCGACATCTGGATCATGAATATGATCCTTTAACAGTGGTTTGTCTTGGGTTTTGATGTTGAATTATTTTGACCTCAAAAACTTCTATTTATTTATTTTCAACATAACTTGTGTTGGATAATTACTTTCTATGTGATTATTTAATCACTAATTAATGGTAGGGAGTATACGACATAACCCTGTGGTCTGTTAAACTGGATTTTTGTTCAATATTTCAAATTGATCCAATATAATATGCGACTAAATAAATTAAATGGTGAATAAGATTATTCCTTATAATAAATTCGGATTAAATGTTTATTGTCAGGACTTATGGTTACTTTTGAATTGATATAAAAATTGAATATAAATAATTTGTTTTTTTCAGGGTTTTAAGAATTCCCTGGGATTTTGGTCATTTCAAGGTATAGATTCATCTTTTCTTGGCCTAATTATTGAAATTACTAGCACGTTGTTGGTTTATGAACAAATGGTAAATGAAACGTGTAATTGATTGAAAAATTGTAATTTTAATAATTGATAATTGAGCCTTATTATTTTGTATAATGAATTAATTGTTGAAATGATATGTGTTGTAGTGTTAGGTTGTAATAAATATATAATAGGCCATGACACGTTAAATTTTGTAATACTTATATACTATTTGTAACACCCCAATAATTCTAAAAAATATATAATATTGAAAGAATGAAACACCGAGTCTCTAAAAAACACCACTTTCTTATAACCTATCTAGAAAAACAATTCATCACATATGATTTTGATTTCAAAAATCTTACATACACGGTTGTAATTAGGAATTTATTTAGTGTCTAATATGGCCAAATTAATTATTATAGAATAATAACATACCCTTATGAATAGTAGTGATAGAATTTTGAATAGTGACACATCCTTATGAATAGTAACCTCACCTATGATACTATATATATTCAATTTATGAGTAAGTATAATGTACCTTTCTTTTGGAATATGTAAATAAATGTTTTAAAAATTGTATTTTTCACACAAATTATTATTTTAACTAAAAATTAATTTAATAATATGTAGAAAATTATTCTTGAAAAATTTAATTCATTTTTATTTTCTACACGTCAAAAATTGGTTAGGTTGATTTTTTTCCTTCTCTAAAAACATGATTTTTGGGGAATTTAAAAATATGATAATTTATAATAAATGCTAAATATTTGATTTATTATTTAATTGATGATTTCTACTAATGTAAGAATCAATGTTTTGAACTCAAATTATCATATTGTTATTTTTTTACATTTAATCATCCATATTTCTAATAATATAGAAAAATAATTAATTAATGATTTACATATAAAGAAAACCCCCTCTCTGCTACTATAAATACCACCTCTTCCGCTCGCTTCTATTGACTCATCTAAATCCGTGTGCCTTCTCAAAATTCTACCCAAAAATCTTCCCAAAAACCTCCCCCCTACCAATATCACATTGTTAAATAAAAATACAAAATCCACTTCCATTAAGTGTCTCTTGAGTAATTTTAACTCAAGATGTAAAATTCTTCTTTTATTTTGTTTTATTTTGATAATCCATTGTTCTCTTTTATTTCCAATCTTCCCCTCATCCAAATTGTATGAAAGCTAATGTACAATGTATATATTTGAATTTTTTTATGGTAATTGGATAATTCATCTTCCTCTCTCCTTGCCCCCTCATTTATGCAAAAAATAAAATTCATCCGAGATGTGTTGATTAATCACATTAAAGGATGACAATGCTTTCAATTTGACTTTCCTTCTTCAACTCTAGTTATGAAAAAAAAATTATGGTCAAACCAGATTATTATATATTTTTTTTATTTTATGTAATGTTTTTAATCCTTATGCACTCATGATGTTAAATAATAATACAAAATAATATAATTGTGAGAAAAATCACCAAATTTATCCACGTGATTATCATTGATGTTCTATATAATGATTCACCTTTACTAAAAATAGCCCAAGGAATTTTATAACCATGTAATATTTTAAATGTTCATTAATAACATATATAATCAATTCTGGACTACATCTCCCATCTTATATGAACCACCATACGCTTTTATAAGTTTTTTGATCTTGAATATTATGAAAATGAGCACCCACGAACAATAAAATTGAATCCCTTAACATATATAAGTACATGAATGAACATAATAAAGTCATAATAAACCAAATAAATGTACAAAGGGTTTGTCATGACCCGTCCACCAAGGCCCACATTGTGACTACCCCAAACCCACATTTCATATGCCAGGGGCTGGCGACTAGCACAAAAGGCATAATTCCCTAAAACTGGGAAGGAATTGCCTTTATAGAACGTAAACACACACAACCAGAGTGCATGCAGAAGAAAAAACTATGTAAAAACTGTATACAAAAGTAGGGATGAAAAGTAAATATGCCGGAAAAACAATCCCAAATGTATAGTTCAAGGAAAAGACATAACAGGTACAACTAAACGACAAAGAGCTGGAAGGTTTCTAGAAGCTCCTGGATGGTCCACCATGGATCCTATCTGAAGGGTAGGTACACATAGCATCCTTAATGCTCCACATCTGTCCGTCTCCCCTGGGTACCGACTCGTTGTGAGGTCCAACTCCAGGTACCATCCAGTCCTCCTACACTCTGCCCGGTCAGCGCTATCCATCGTCTACATCCTACACAACATGGTGCGGGCATAGCCCATGCAGGGGTGAGTATAAAAATACTCAATTGGGACCCCGAGACCCTCAAGGACTCACAAAATTCAACAAGGATAAACCAAAAAGAATGATTTCAACGGATAACCATTACTTAGGTATATGCCCATACATATAACTAAGTTATCAAGTAACCCATCTCAATCATGTAGAAAACACAAAGGTCATTGACTCAGATCAAACCAGGATATTCATTGTCAAAACCATGGTTGGTGAAGTATAGAAGTACAGATGATTAGTCGTGAAGCTATATAATCTTATTCTATCATGAGGCACTGCTTCTAACCATATGGAGTCTAACCCACCCAGGACCTATAGGTACTAACCCCCACAATGACCCACATAGGATCTGACCCACAAAGGATCGGTAAGCGCTGACCCACACAAGAGTTCTGAGCACTGACCATACAGGATCTGACCCACACAGGATCTGTATGTACTACCCCATACATGATCGCTGAGTGCTGACCCGCACAGGATCTGACCCACACTGGATCGACATCTGTTGCATTGAGACCCCTATGAAGAGGTGGACCTTTGAGATACTTATACTTGGGACTTTGTTGAAATTGGAGTTCGACTAGTAGATCGTGGAGAGGATTATTCTATAGGTGAGTAGACAGTGTACGGTGTTCGACTAGTATCTCACACCATCTATGGTCAGTAGGAAGTGGGACAACATGGTGAGATAGTTGATGATCATCCAAATTGAGTAATTTCTCATGGATGTATGTGGAAGACCTGTCACGAATTCAATGGATATATCATCCCTCTTCAACTTTGGGACCTCTAAAGGCTGAACCATTCTGTTTGGTACCTGATTCATCTCCTTCACTTTCTGAAAATTGAGGTATCGAGATACAAACTCTGCTACAACATTTTTCATACCTGACCACCAGGGCTGTCGTCGAAGGTCCTGGTACATCTTCGCCACTCCTGGATGTACCACTATAGGTGATGTGTAGACCTCT
Organism: Viscum album; assembly: GCA_963277665.1. NCBI lineage: Eukaryota > Viridiplantae > Streptophyta > Magnoliopsida > Santalales > Viscaceae > Viscum > Viscum album. The sequence goes on along the minus strand of OY728164.1, from coordinate 1,400,461,348 downwards.
CTCAACACATCTTCCTGAAGTGAAACTAGTACCATGGTTTTTCTTCTGAAGAAGATGACAAGCTTCCCACTATCATAAAATCCATCATGTGCCTGCCCTATGGGTATTTGAGCACATCGTTTCTTGTAGTCAGCATCTCTACGATGTGCCTCCCAGACTCACTAATGAAGTAGGGGTGTGACTATAAGAGACGGTAGAAAGGATACTTCATCCCTATCCATGAATGATATCTGTAAGGCAACCAGCTGTTCAGTCGCCTCACCTAGCAGTTGTATACCAGTCCTCCTGCTGAGCACATCCGCAAAAACGTTCCCCTTCCCAGGAGTATAGACTATCTCAATGTCATATTCATTGAGGAACTAAAATCTCAACACTCATGCTGCCACGAGGGTAAGGTTGGATGACTCAAGAGTGATTGATTGCACCCTCCTATGCATGATCGGATCATGTGCTGCCTGGGATTCCTTTTTCACTAACAATGTAAAACTCAACTCCAACATTGAAGATAAACCACAACCTTATTTCCTAATACAGTCAGTCTGATTATGAACTGTGAATTTCCAATCCATACACAAACCAACGTCATAAGGTCTCAACACTGGAACCAATAGGTTCTAACCGAAACTCTCACCACGAGGGTCAGATCACACCATCAGCGTAAGTGTGATTATCGGGTCTCCTCCCAAAGGTATCTCTAGATGTAAGGTTAATGTCAATGGTTTTACCAGAAACTCTAGGTATGGGACATGATTTATGGAAAGAATTAATGATTGGTACCTATGTCTATTGATATGATAGCTATTAGTAGACAATGACCATACCTCGAATCATTCCTAGAGCCCTTGGGACACACTCCTTGATTGCATACAACTATTCTCTTCATCTTCCCTCAATCACCCTGAGCCTGGCAGGGACTACAATGGTGGGTAGTTGTAACATGTCAAAATGTACACCACCTCACGCTACACTCCATGCTCTGATTTCCACGTCTGCTGCCCTGAAAATTCATTTTTCATTGTTAAAACCTCTTTTAGAAATAGTTTACACTCCTAAGTCTCTGAGACTGATGCTAGTTTCCTACCTTCCCACTACTAACATTCACTGACTGTATCTACTCAACAAAAGAACATTCAACCGAAAAGATTCTCTCTGTCATCCTAACATATGTAAAACTACATAGAGGAAAAGGAATGTTTTGGCTCGGATGTCCCAAAACACATCTCACATGGAGGTCCAATCTCTGAAGCACTGATCATATCATTTCCATTGAGTATTAGGAATGATCGGTACACCTTGATGAATACTCTGCTACCAACATGTCATTCTGCCGAAGCTGTAGAAGTTCTAGACAACTCTGAGCAACCTCATCAGGCCAGTCCTCAGCCGCTTGTTAGTTGGGCTCGCCTGAGATCCTGATGGGTATCTGATATTGAAACACGTGTAAGGCACTAATACTACTTGTGTAATCAATCAGAACCACCAGTTGAAACTCCTACATAACAGGCAGTGATATAGCTTACATACTACCTGAAGTTACAATCTCGGGAAATAGTCCACGTACTGAAACCTAATCGCTATACAGACCATCATCATGGTCACTCACTGGTAAACACTAGTAGCTAAGATCAACATCATCTCTAATTTTGTCTCAAATAGGTGGATAACTCTAGAAATCGCCTCCAGTCAATCGTCTGTTGCCTGGGAATCTGTCTCTCCTCGTAACCTTGAAGGCCTCTGCAACTGGAACTCGTACAATGCACTCAGTCGGCATGCACAATCCTCCAGTGCGGCTGGTGGTATATTCTACCCAACGGGTGGTGGTTCTTCCGGTACACCACCTGAAGGTGCCAACATAGTAAAAGGGCCATGCACCGGAGCCTTGTCACTCGGTGGGCCATCTTCGGGTACTCTCTCGAAACTCCAACTGGCTATCTACGTAGAGGCATCCTGAACAGTTGCAACACAGTCAATAAAGTATACTTGGTGAGCTTACCTGGTCTGAGCTGATATAAAGAAAACATTTCAAAATATATGAGAAATCAGTGTTTTCATGTACTATGTCAGAAATCAGTAGTCAGGGTCTTGGTGTATGGATACGTCGTCCGCCGCACCAACACTAGACTCCCTGAACTAAAAACCAAAATGAGAACCCTTAACACTATTGCTTCACAGAAGGAAAATATCAGAGTCTTCTATTCTTTGGTAGATCTGACTCCTCTGATATCAATTTTTCACGACCCATCCCCCGGGGACCGCATCATGACTACCCCAAGCCTGCCTTCCAATGCCCAGGGGCAAGCGACTAGCACCAAAGGTGTACATCCCTAAAACTGGGAAGTCATTTCCTTTATAGAATGTAAACACACAAAACCAGAGTACAAGTGGCAGTGAACAATATGTAATAACTGTATAAAGAAGTATTAATTAAATGTATTGGGTTTGGAAATACAATCCCAGCTGTAAAGTTCATGGAAAAGACAAATCAATTACAACATAAATACAAATATGTGTAGTGTGTCTAGCAGTTCTTGGATCATCCACCACGGATCCTACCTGAAGGGTAGGTATAGATAGCCTCCTTAGTGCTCCATGTTTATCTGTCTCCCCTGGGAACTGACTAATCGTGAGGTCCACCTCCAGGTACCATCCAATCCTTATACACTCTGCATCGGTCAGCGATGCCCATCGTCTGTATCCAACACAATGAGGTGCACGCATAACCTGTGCAGGTGTGAGTATAAACATAATCAGTAGGGACCCCGAGACCCTCATGGTCTCACAAAATTAAATGAGGATAAAACTCTAAGTATGATTTCAACGGATAACCATTTCTTAGGTATATTCTCATACATATACCTATGTTGTCATGTAACGCTTCTCAATAATGAAGAAAACAGAAAGGTCATTGACTAAGCTCAAACTGGGATATTTGTTAACGAAACCATGGTTGGTGAAGTATTGAAGTAAAGATGATTAGTGGTGAAGTTATATCATCTTATTTTATCCAGAGGCACTGCCTATGACCATACAGAGTCCGACCCACACTGGATAGATAGGTACTAACCCCTACAATGACCCACACATGATCTGACCCCCACAGGATCGGTATGCGCTGACCCACAAAAGATCGCTCAACACTAACTCACATAGGATCTAAACCACACAAGATCGGTATGAAATGACCCCCATAGGATAACTGATTGCTAACCCACACATGATCTGACCCGCATAGGATCGCTCGGTACTAACCTCTGTATGTTTTTTCTCCCACCTCTGCCTCACTGCCAGCAACTAGGTCTTCGTACACTATCTGCTCACCTCTGGAAGGATATGCTCCATGAGTTAATAGTTGACCTCCAACTTTCACGAAGTTCCGAGTAGAAGTATCTCAAATGTCTTCCTCCTCATAGGGGTTTCAACACAATAGACGACACACCAATCGGACGCCCAGTCGGTGAGTTATTAGCCTTTTAGACCCACGGTCCCGGTTGGTTTCGTTTATGAACCAACCTGACCATATCTCAAATATACCTTGAAATACCATGCGGTATTCTCAAAGGTACGACTATGCTCTATGAAAACTGGTTCCACAAACGGTTTGTCAAATGGATGTTTATTTCCAAAGATGTGGCCCAAAAAGTTAAAGGGTCAGTAATGGGCCCGAGTCCGGTCCGACCCGGTCAAGGTCGACCCGGTCCGACTCACTGGGTCTGACTCGACCCATTGTGTGAGTGAGCCTGCTATGTTTTGACACGGACCACTGGGTCTGGCTCAGCAGCCCGTCAAGGAGGTTCGGCCGGGTAGTCGCCACGTAGGAGGCTCGGTGACTCGGCCCGAGAGACTGGGCCGGTTCATCCAACGACATTACGTGGAATGTCGGGGGTCAGATCTAGAGACCGGTGTCCAGGTGGCCAGCTGGCAGGCCGTCTATACACTAGGAAGGCCGCGGGTGCACCGGGCTGGGTGAGGCAGGCCGTGGGGCAAGACACGGGGACACCGGGCATGCTGCCAGCATGGTTCGAGTAGGTCGTCGGGCGTGCGGCCAGTGCGCCGGGTTAGCATGCTTGGGAACGGGTAGCGCGCTAGGGCAGTGCGCCAGGACTCTGGGTCATTGGGGTGCCGGGCAGGCCGGGAAGCATGCCAGGGGGCGCTAGGCAGGACGGGCGGTGCCCTAGGGGGCACCGGGCAGGCCAGGCAGCGCGCCGGGGGGGGGGGGGGCATCGGGCTTTCTTGGAAGCGTGTTGGGGGCACCGGGCAGTGCGGGCAGGGCATGGGGGGTGCCTCGCAGTGGAGCAGGGAACCATCGGTTGCACTGGGCAGCGAGGCAGGGCGCTGGTAGGGTCGGGCGGCACGCCGAGGGTGAAAGAATCACACCGTCGAGGCACGGGCAACGCGCCCGTGAGGTGCGGCAGGCCGTCGGCAAGGATGCGGAGTAGATTGTGGGGTAAAATTCAGACACCTCTTGGCCGGAAGTGTTCGGCCGGGGCCGCCGGTGCACCGCGGGGCGGTGTGCTTCATGGAGGCCATGGCTAGCGCAACCTTTTTCGTTGCTGCAATCATTGACTCTTGCTTCATCGCCAAGCCATAGAACAATCAAAAATGACAAAGGCAGAGCATTTCAGGCCGCATTAGTTGGCCCACACCATCCACGTTTATCGGGTGATTACATTTTGCTCACAGAGAGAAGAATAATGTTCAGAAATACGTCCACAATAAACCTTTATCATTCATTGAAGAAGGGAGGATAAAGATACAATTTCAACAAGTATAAACCCCCTAAATTTTGATTAATGGGCGATTTTTCAATGATGTCACAGTATGTTAGCCGTTGATAAGTTGTAAAAAATCACATCCCATGTCGATGGGGTCCGAGGATGAAGGTCAGAGAAGAAGATCGTCGCAGGTGTTCTTCACGCTTTCACGTTCATCGTTGGGAGGGGCATAATCCTCCAAGTGTTGGGCGATGCGTCTCTTTGCCTTCATTTCACTGCTTGATGAAGCCATCCCAAAACCTTCCCCTAAGATTCCTTTATGTAGGAGTGGGAGGTTTTTGTCTAAAATACCATTGGCATGTGATTCATATGGTAGAATTAATTAAGCCGTCTCCCCCAAATTAACTACACCAGGGGTGTCACAATCAATTTAGAAGTTGTCAAGAGACTCCCCTTAATTAATTCACATGCGTTGGTTTAATTAATTAAGGGAGATGACACAAATTTAAAGTGGAGGTTTTTTCCATTAAAGGGGTCGTGGTGGCACCATTAATAGTGGTAGTTGAGAGGTCATGGTCTCCTCCCTTTAATAGGGGTCGGGTGGCCTGGTGTTGTCCCCACCACATTTAACCTCACACGTGATATTGGGTTCAGGTGGTCCCCACCACCATAACCTCTCATGGAAGTTTAAGTTATGGAGATCCCACCACCAACTCCCATGTAGAGGTTCCAACTACCCACACTCAAATGGCGGCTGGAATAAAATAAATTGTGTCTACAATTTTTTTAAAAAAAAAGACAAAACCTAACTCTTATTCTTGACCATCAGCCGTCGAGGTGAATGTTTTATAATGAGAATATCGATGGTGCGAGTTCAATGGTGCCCTCAGATTTCAAATCTGAATAACATTTCAAAAGCTATAAAACTCTATTCACAGGATTACTAAACATACCCTAAAAAATGTTCATAAAATTATTATCAGCCACCCTCGCACCATGCTGGTCGAGGATAGGCTCTGCCAAGGTGAAAAACAACCCAACGAACCCAACAGTACTCTCAAATTTTCAATCCGAGTTACCAGTTAAATGTTACGAATTTTACAATAAAATAATTGGTACTTAATTATTTTATTTGCGGCCAAAAACTAACTTTTCCTTGTGGACCGTGCTGGCCAAAGTTAGTATCTTCTTAAATAATGAAATCCCTCACGAGTTCAGTTATGGTATCAGATTTTTAATCTAAGATACCGTTTGTGAGTTATAATCATTTGAAATATAAAATAACTTTATTTAATTATTTTATTTATTGTTATGCCATTTTCTGGATTTCTCAGAAGAGACTCGTGCTGACTAAACACAAGTCACGCATATGGTAAACCAACCATCCTTAGTGAAACGATGACCTCAGATTTCTGATCAGAGTAACCATTTATGAATTATTCCACTTTTTAAGGAAAACTTCTTATGTATGTTAATTTAATCTTAACAAAACTTCAACAGATCATTCTTGGCACTCTAGCCCACGGAATCGCACGTCGTCAGAAACTACGGACTCATAGAAATTGCCATATATTTTTTAAAAAAAATTACATTGAAATTATCGGTATTTATAAGGTTCAATAATCGTTAAATAATGAACCTAATTTTGTTTTTCAGGTTATTAAGATCAATCAAAGAACACCCTCACATTTATGATAAAGAATCATCTCTCTCACTTTTATTCATGAATCTTCCATATTTTTTCTCATTTTATTTATAATTCTTAATTATGTGGTATGTTTTCGCACCTCCAATATACAAAACATATCTTAAATAAATGATTGGATACTTTCTTACATCTCATTAATCACTCACAAGAACACTCATTACCATGCCAAAATGTTTGTAAGGGGTTTCTTCAACTCACATCCAATTTTGTACGATATTCCTTATTCACTCCTATTAGTTATGTATGGTGTATGTATAGTTTCCATTTATCATTCATACCATGAATATATTTATTTTAATGATACTAAATGTATGATTTTATTATTATTAATTTTTGGGCATACAGTTAAATTCATTACAATGTGGTATGTCTTTTCTACTCGAACCTCCATTTTCATTCAAGTTTCTCTTATTCTATTTTAACCTCTAAAAAATTATAATTTATTATTATTTACTCAAAATAAATTCTATTTGAATGTTATATATATTTTTTCCCATTAAAATCCATCTTTTTTGGGGGTGTTACATTTTTTAAAAGAACCCTTCAATAATTCATCTAAAATGCAAACCCTATCAAGAACGTCACAAAAATTATTACCTATTTTTAAGTACAATATATAATAAATTTTATTCAATATTAAACATGTTAAAATCAGAAATTTTATAATGGAAAATATTATTTGGTTCATTTTTTTAATGAAAGCAATCATTCATTTCAACTTTAAAATAATTAATTAATTTCGTTAAACCAGACATAACTGTTTTATTTCTAAAGATTCTTTAAAAAATATTTTTAAATGATTTCACCTCAATAAGTCTTTATACAATCCTCATGTATAGCTTCAATGAAAATAACATTTTTTACTTGGATATACATGTTTACAATATGATTTAATGACAAATTCAAATGATTTTCCAATAGAACTCTTCTTTCCAAATAAGAAAATTGATTTTCTCATTTCATATTAACATTTATGAGATATATTCGATGTTCAACAATTATTTATTCATTGTGGTGTATGTAATACACTTTTTTATATCATATTAATAGTATAAATTTTATATTGTTATTATATGGAATTTTTATTTGAATGTTTCAAGGTAGTATGAAACACATTGGAATGCATACAAATTATTTCCTCAAGGATTTTTCAATGGTATAATTTAATAGAATCTTCATCAATGTCAACATCGTTATTTTAATCTCATACTTCATTAAGGATTATTTCATATGATATCTCACCCCATGTTTTATTTATTAGTTAATGATTAGTTTGATTATGGATGAGCTATCATGAAAACATTCAACATATTACCCGTAATGGTTAATGGTAATTTTTAATGATTGGAGAATGTTATTTATATTTCATATGTTTGTTTGAATATTATTTTGTATTTTTTTTATGTTTAAATTCATAAATATGAATAATACATTGGACATAGTATTTGATGGGTATACCCCTCTATATCTCCTCGATGCATTGGTATTTCTTATGAGATAAAAAGATATAGAGTTGTCAGAGGGCTGTCCCATTTTTCTATATGATTTTGTCTGAGGCCATATTAATTTTTATATGTCTTGGTTGAGGTCTTGATGATATGTTTTATATTGTTCAAAAAATGAATTTCTCACACTATTAAACAAGTAATTAAATGATCATGAGGTTACTATACTAGTAGAATACCAATATTTATGCTTTGTCATGAAATTATTTATTCGGATCATATTCTTTCCATAATGTGTTGAAGTTCATTTTTAAATGCATGCATTTTTAGTTATTCGCCATGCCTAATGTGTATGTCTTTTATATCTTCTACTATATTTTTTTCCCTTATTGAGCATTTGATCTCACCCCTTTCTTATGTTTTATGCTTCTAGTTTATGAGGATGATTGTACTATGAATGAATAGTATGGTTAATCAATGATATTATGGTCTTTTATGTTGAATTTATTATGTGGTTTTAGTTTTGAGATATAATTTTGAACTCTAGTATGTATTTTGTCTCCAAGACTGATAATATAATTTGTCTTTCGGGATGTATATTCCATGTATCTTTGCCATGTAATAAAATAAGGAACCAAATCTATGCTTCTGTATTTGGGAGTTATAGTTGGTATTAGAGGAAGTTTAGTAGAAAACTTGAAAAATATATATGGAAACGGAATGATAGGGAACAAACCCCTAGGATAGACAATGGGGATAAGAATACAAGGAAATCCAGAATTTTGGTACAGAATAGATTATGTGATTTATCAAGACAATAAATCCTTATCCGGATACAATCAAGTAGAGGTGGATCTAGGATAGGTGTATCTTGAGATAAAACCCAAAAACACCGCTTTTAACTAGACATGAATTGGAAGAGGTACATGAAAATGTGCCTTACTGCACTCTTGGTTCGAAACCCCTGGGGGATATTCTTTGGTAAATTCATAATCTTATTACAAAACATTATGAATGATTTATTCCACAAAAGTAATAAATGTATATGGTTCTTGGATTTATGATCCATAAATATATGTCATGTGTTATACCATGTTTAGTGATATAGAATGTTCATAATATTTTGATCTAATATATTATATAGAATTGATTAGAAATGGTGTATAGAAGAAAGAATATGAACATCACCAATAGACATGATGAAAAGAGTAAGAAGGATCATATATCTAATGGTATTAAGACATCGCTTCAAAGATATATAGTCTCCCCAGTATACTCATCATATGAGGAAATAATAACATGATTTAATAATTTATACAAGGAATTATATGAGTAATATGGATTTGATGGTATGAAAATGAAGAAGAGTATGGTATAGAAATACATGGACTAAGGGAATAATGGAAAAAATGGTTTTACCAGATGTGATAATTGTGGAAAGAATCACATTGGTATATTCTTTAAGGGAATATAAATTTGTTATATGTTTTTCATAGAAGGACACCATGTTCGTGATGGAAGGGTTAAGAAAAAGGATTCCAACGTACAATGCAATAACTACATGGAGATGGGACACCTTTTAAATAAAAGTCCCAAGAATCATGGGAATATACACCAAATGATGGTACTAGATAAAGAACAAGTTATGATACTACAATAGATTATGTGGAATGATTAATATTCCTAGTCAAGATACATTTATTTTGAGTATTTTAGCATCAATGTAATATTTATATGAATTATGGAATATAAGAAGATGTTATAGTATTACTTTTCTTTAAGGATTTGAATTTGAATGATTAATGTAACATAGAAAAATTGACTCAGTAGTAGGTCAATCTTTTGGAAAATATATGGTCAATATATAGAAAACCCTTATTATGTTCATAATACTAAGAATTCAATTTCGTAACAAAGAGATGATATGTATGGATAAATTAAATTGGATAGTACTAACTACCATGTAAATGATTATAAAGTATTTGATGATGATCTTTTATAATGTTAAACAATTTATTAAATGGTTCGAATTTATCATTGTATGAGGTTTTAGAGGTTAATGACAACACATGATGCAACTTATGATAAGAGACGATGTATAGGTAGATCATAGAACAATAAAAGGATAAGATCAGTTTTATGAAATATAAAAAAAATTTATATACTTATTAAGTGTAATAATAACTCAACTCTATGAAAAGAGACTTAAATGTTGTTATCTTATCATAATCCTTTATAATGTTAATGAAATTTTTCAAAATTATATTTATGAATTTTTGGTAATCTAATTTGATCTAAAACTATTTTCTATCACTAGAAATTCATGGTTTTTTATAAAAAATTAGGTTTCTAATTCAAATAAATGTCATTATATTCTAAAGGATAATTTATTTATTTATTTATTTTTGACCTGATCTTTTATTTTAACCATTTTACAAAGGATATTTTATTCACGTTATTTCTAATATTTGTTTTTTTAAACTGAAATTTTAAAGTGACAACCAATAACCTTTAAATTGAAATATCAAATATCATGGAAGAAATTTTTTATAAGGAGCGGATAATGTAACACACCAATATTTTGAAAATAAATTTAATTTTTAATAATTAAAAAATGAGTCTATTCAAAACACAAAATTTTTATAACCTAGCCAATAAACATAATTTTACCACCCCCATGGTTTGAGTTTCGATAATCTGACATCCACGATTATGATTAGTATGTTATTTTGTGTCTGATATGTTAAACATAATTTTAGGTGAATAGAAACACACCATTATGAATAGTAATGTTACCTTAATGAATTGGGACATACCGTTATAAATATTATCCTCACCTATGATAGTATATATATAGTATGATGTACCTACGTTTTGAAATAATTAAATAAATGATTTAAAAACTTCTTTATTCAAGAAAATTTTGATTTTAATTCAAAATTAAATTAATAATATTTATAATGTTCTAAAAAATTTACTTCATTTAAATATTATACCCATCAAAAAATGGTTACAGTTAATTTTTGGGATTTTTCTAAAATACATTATTATTTATGAATAGTGAAATACGATAATTTTCCGTAAATGTTAAATAACTGATTTACTGAATCCTTGATGATATTGTTCTAATATAAGAATCAATGAGTATAAATAACATTTAAATATTTCTTTTTTGGGTCATTGAATAATCAATATTCATTTTCTTATCATAAAAAATATACTAATGAATAAAATATTAAGAAACCCCTCCTCCCCTCCACTATAAATACCACTTCTTCCACCCTCTCATCTTCACTCCTCTCAAGCCATGTTCCTTCTGAAAAATCTTCCCAAATCTCATCCCATTATCATTACCAACGACCACATTCCATCGTTCTCATAAAAAAACTAAATCCTCTTCTGTTTAGAGTCTATTAAGGAATGTAATTTCAAGAGGTAAAATTCTACTTTTCATTTAATTCTTTTTCATGTTTCATTGTTCACTTTTATTTCCTAAACATTCCTTATAAAAATTATATGAAAAATATAGTACCATATATGTACTAGAATGCTGTTATAATAATGGTACAATTTATCTTCATCGCTCCTTTCCCCCTCATGTATGAAAAAAATCAAACATCATCTGAGATGTGTCGATTTATCACATTCATGGATGACGATGCATTGAATTTGATTTACCTTATTCAAATATAGTCATGAAAATTTTTTTAGGCTTGATCAAGACTATAATATTTTTTTTAACTTATTTAATGTTATGTTTTCCTTATGAACTAATTATTTAATATAATATAACAAAACAACATAATTGTGAGAATAATCGCCAAATTAATCCAAGGGATTATCATTAATGTGTTATATAATGATTCACCCCCAGTTAGAATAGCCAATTTAGTTTTACAACCATTTAATCTTCTGAATTATCATTAGTATTATATAAAAGAAATTCTTTAATTCAACTCCCAGGTTACATGAACTATTATTCTCTTTTATAAGTGAGCTGATCATGATTATTATGAAAACAAGCACTCACAAACTGTGAAATTGAATCCATTAACCAATAAAAAAGGCCTTTAATGAAATTAATTAAGTCATAATTATCAAAATAAATGAATAATGGGGTTGTAAATTTCTAATTAATCATCCAAATTACTTTATTCAGGTCATTCAGATCAAGAAAAGAACAACCATATATTTTAGGTAATGGATCATCTCTCTCAATTTTATTCAACAACCCCCTTATGTTGGGTCTGTTTGTTTTTAATTCATAATGATGGGGTATAGTTTCTCACCTAAAAATTACATCAATTATGATATATATATTTTGGGATACCCCTTGAGCTATCATTAATCCTTCACAAGAGCACCCATCACCATGCCATAATTTTTGTAAGGGGCTTCTTCATCTCAATTCCAATTTTGTGGGATATTCTGTATAGACTTCAAATAAATGTTTGTGGTTTATATATTATGACCATTTTTTTAATATCATCAAAATATTAATTTTAATTATATTCAATTTATAATTTTATGTTTATTAATTTTGGGGCATACTATTCAAACGATTATAACGTTGTTTGTTTTTTCTACCTTATCATCCATTTTTGTTCGGGTTGCTCTTATTCTATATTCACCTAAATGAAATTATTATATATTCATATTTACTCCTCACATATTGTTTGGTAATGTTAAATATTTTTGTACCAATCATAATCTTTATTTTATTATTGGTATTTACATGTTTTAAATAAATATTTTAAAAATTCTTCAGAAATACAATCTCGATTCGCGGAACATATCAAATTCATACCTATTTCCATGTTAACTTAGTCATCTATTTTACACTATATTTAACTTAATAATATCACAAATATTAACTTTATAAATCTATTTTGGTTCATTTCTGGTTTTATGAAAGTAATGTTACCTTTGCGCTTAAAAAGTATTTAATATTTTCTGTAAACAACACTAAAATGATTTAATTCAAATGCTCATTTGAAATATATTTTAAAATTATTTTACCTCAATACAACATTATTTAATTCTCAAGTATAATTTCAATTTCCTTCCCTTTTATTTTATGTGATATAAATTTTTAGAATATTATTTAATGAAATATAAAAATGATTTACCAAAAAACACATCATTCCAAAGTAAAACATATTTTTCTCATATCACATTAACATTTATTAGATACATGCCTTTTCCACCAATTATATATTTCATGCGTAGTATGTAATTCCATTTTTTTATGTAATATAATGAGTCTCTTTATTCTCATGATATCCTAAGGGATTATGATTTGAATGATTTACGGTGGTATGGGACACTTTGGAATGTTTATGGATTATTTACTCCAAGATTTTTCAAGGGTCTCATTTAAATGTATCCTCATATATGACAACATCATTTGTTGAATCTTGTACATCATTGAAGTTAATATCTTATTAAATAATACACCATGTTTTATAAAATGGTTAATTATTATATTGACTGTGTAGGTTCTATCTTGAAACCATTCAACAAATTACATCAAACGGTTAGTGTTTATGTTTAATGATTGGAGAAATCTATTTTCATTCCATATGTTAGTTTCTATATGATTTTATATGTTTTTTATGTTGAAAATAATTAATACGAGGAATTCATTGGACTTAGTATGTGACATATGGGGATTTCTATATCCTCTCGATGAATCTGTAGGTCCCATGAGTCAAATTGATATGGACTTGGCTAGAGCCATACGAATTTATAGATATGGTTTTGGCCAAGGCCTTAATCATTTTTATATATATTGGATGAGGTCTTTATGGTATGTTTTATATTGTCTAGAATATGAATTTACCTCATTATGAAACAAGAAATTGAAAGTAAATGATTTTATTCAATTAATAGAATAAACATGTTTATTCTTTAATATGGTATATATATTCATCTTCAATTCCGGCCATAATATGTTCAAGTTCAATTTTAGGGAATGTGATTGTAGTTAATAACCATGCCTAATAATTATTTTTATGATATCTTTTGCTATATTTCTTACCCCTAATAATAATTTGAGGACAACGATTTCTTATTTTTTAATCCTTCCAGGATAAGAGGATGATTATACTGTGAATAAATTAAAGGTTAATCTAAGATATTATGGTATTTTATAATGAATTTGTTATATTTTATTTAGTCTAAAGATGTAATTTTGAACTCATTTATGTATCTTGTTTCCAAAACTTCTAAACTAATTGGTCCTTAGGGTTTCATCTTCCTTGAATCTATGATAATTTAATAAAATAAGGAAATGACTTCGAGCTTTTGAGGTAGGGGCGTTACACCAGGCATGTCCTGTATAAATAATGTAATGATTATATACCAATAATAGCCCTGATATATCATGTATTTCATATATACTAGTATTAACCATGAAAAATAATGTAACATTTACTTACTAAGGGAATCCATGACATTTTTTTCATAAATTATTTTATATTTGGGTTTCACCAGATTTGATTGATTTTAAAACCACAACTATATGGTTATGGATGGCAAGGATGTGTTACATGATCTGGGATGATACAACAAGGAACTAACATGTTTTGATTTTCCATGGATTAATTATTATTGTAGTAATGGTTCAAAAACATTATCAAATATATTCTAAAATGGTTCCAAAGAAGTTTGATGTGGTATTAGATTAATTAATTTTTAGTTGTTAAACTAATTTATTGAATTGTTTCATTTACTTTTTATCATATTGGTTTTGATTAGACATGGTGGTGTCAACCAAATGGGTTATAATCACACCCTATTTCGGCCTCCATTTTTCACTCAATAAAATTAAATGGATTTATTATCTATAAAGGGTGACATAACTTATTCTTGATTGTATCTTTTTGTTGGAATTGAATTTCGGGATAGGACTGCCATGTGATTTGGCATAGGGGAATTTTAAGTCTTTATCTAAGACTATATGTAATTCATTTTAATCACTTATAGAATGATATTTACTCAAATTCTAAAATTACATTACAGTACTATTATATATATTTTATTATGCATTTGGCTTTAGTTCATTGGTCTTCCATTGTATTGTATAATTCCATTATTTCCGCTTCCATGATATTTATTTATATATTTATTTATTTTTAATATTAAAATATATTGTAACCCTATTTTAGGTGGTATAGTTACCACAATTTTGATATACCACCCAAGCCTATAGTTGATAGCCTCTAGCATTAGACGATACACACTTGAGTTCCCACAACCAACCTGATTAGGCCATGTGAGATAGTGGAAAATCCATTGATTTTACAATGTGGTATCAAATGTGTATTTAGTAAATCTTTATTTACTATTTTAGAAGGATATAAAGGAATATATTATGTAATGGGACGTAAAAATGATCTTGTTCATGGTAGTCAATAAACCATGTATAAGGGAAAATATGAGTGCCTAAAGATCTGATTGTTGCTTATACTGTTTATATTAATACAATCGATGATAAGTTATTTTCAATGATTCACATGTTTTAGAAGGTTATTATTTCATGATGTTATTAATTCATGAAATTTAGACTCATTTATTGATGTGTTATGAGATGTGTTTTCATTCATCATGATTGGAATATAGGAAAAATTTCAAATTATTTTTTCATGATAGTGACATTTTTACTCTATGTGATATATACTTTCATATTGAACTATTTTATCGTATACATATTTTAATTATTTACTAAAATATTTGAATAAATATTTCATGAAAAAAATACATGTAATCTATATTTAGAGATACAAGGAGTTGTGGTTCTATATTATTTTCAACTATTGAGGTAAGAATTATTTTGTCTAATCTAGTGGTCTAAGGAGTGTGTTTTTCATATTGAGAAAATTCATCCAGCGTATATATGATTTGAGAATCATTAAAATAGAAATATTAACAATCATAATGGTGTAGAGATGGAGCGTCATGTAACTCTTGAGGATTAGAACGATTATTTTCTTCATGAAAACATCCTACTGATTATGATATCTATGGGACATAATGATGTGCACACCTTGCCATCAATTTCCTAATCTAATGAAAGTTTTAATTGTAGAAGAATGAACATAAATTAATTGGTGAATGAGTGTACCATGAAGTTACGTTCTAGATTGAGTCATTATGGATGATCATTATAAATCTTGAGACATGTCACATCCCGACCACAGATGTCATTATTTTACTTTTTTCTTGGTCCCGATTTAAAATTTTCGAGGTTTAGTTGTGTTGGCGGTTTCACATCGGTGCGCAGCTACCGCCTCGTTAGCGGTGACCGTGCATTCAGCCCGACGTTTTAAATATTAAACTTTTATGTAGATATATTATTATTATCAATTTTTAAATTGTTGTTGTTATTTTTTCTGTTACTTTTGTTTATTGTATATATGTCTACATACATGTATATATATATATATATGCATATATATATATATGTGTGTGTATATGTATGTGTGTGTATATATATATATATGTTTATATGCGTTTATATAAAAGCGTACATGTTTATATATGTATATATATATATTTATATGTTTGTATATGTATATATATCTATATGTGTGTGTGTGTGCGAGCGCGCGCATGCGCGCACACATTTATTTTCAAATGGTTTTAATATTTTAAATTTTTTATTAAAAATAATTATTATTATAAATTTTCTAATTATTACTATTATTATTATTATTTTTTATAATGTTTTTTTCCAATGATGTCTTATTTTTATTATTAGGATTTGACTATTTATTTAACTATTTTATTGTTATTATTACTATTATTACTCTATTTATTATTATTATTATAATTATTATTATTATTATTGTTGTTTGTATATATATATATAATTTATTTTCCTTCCTAACCCTAATCTTCCCCCTCTCCCGCAGCCGGCGCCTCCCCCTCTCCCCTATCTCTCTCCCCCTTCCCCCCCCCCCTTGCTGGTTTGGCCGGCCGTGCCGCCTCCTGCGTGCTCCCCTTCAGCCCGCGCCGTCCGACCCCACGCTGCCCTCTCCCCCCAGCGCCACACCTGCTGCCCGCACCCTTCCCTCTTGCACGCTCCAACTCGCCGCACCCAGCCTACCTCCGCCCCGGCGTCCGGCCGCGCCGACCTGCCTTTCCGGCACCCTGCCGTGATGGCCTGCTGCTCCGGTGCGACTCCCCGCTCCCCCATCCACCTCTCAGGCTCCCTCTGCTGTCCCGACCTCCATTTCAGTGGACTCCCCCTATCCGGCGAACAGCCTGGCAACCCGCTCCCTCTCCCCCTGTCCCGGCCTCCCTCCGTCGCTGGTGCACCCTGATGCCTCCACCAGTCCGGCCACCCCGTCGCCGGCCCGCACCCCCCTGTTCCAGCTCTCCCCATGGCTTGCATCCGGCCTCCGCCAGGCACGCCCATCGCTGCGCCCCGTCGCCGTTCCGGCCCTGTTTTCCCGCCGCTGTGGCGATCTCTGCTTCTCTGTAAGTTTGTTTTTTAATTTTTTTTATGTTAATCTTATTTATTTACGTTTTATTTTTATATAACGTTTTAATATTTTTATCATGTTAAAAATAATAATAATAATATTATTATTATTATTCTTATGTTAATATTTTTCTATTATTGTTATTATTATTATTATTATATTATGTTATTATTATTATTATTATTATTATATTATTATTGTTATTACTATATTATGGCTATGATTTTATTATTATTATTACATTATTGTTATTATTTCTATTATTATTATTAGGCTATTATTTTTATTATTATTCTTATTAGTATTATGTTATTATTATTATTAGATTATTTTTATTATTATGATAATATTATTACATTATTATTATTATTATTATTATTATTATACTATTATCATTATGATTATGTTATTATTAATATATTGTTGATATTAACATTATATTGTGGTTATGCTAATATTATTATTATTATTATATTATTATTGTTATTATTATTACTATATTATTATGTTATAACTATGCCATATTATGAGTGTTATTATTATATTATCATTATTGTTATTATTATGTTGTGTTAGTATTATTATGATGTTATTGTTATCACCATTATTATTTTCACATTATTATTATTATTATTGTTATTACTATTATGTTATTATTATTATCGTTGGACCCGTTTAACGGTCTTTTGTTTTAGGACCGGTTTGATGGCGCAGTACAGTGCGCCCTTTTACGCAACGGGAGTTTTGCACCATGTCATCCTTCGTTCCGATTCGAGGTAGGTCTCCCTTTGCACTCGCCTTTATATAAAGAATTTATTTATTCCTTGTCTTTTCATTGAGTTTCAGTAAATTAAAAAGTATTATTTAGTAGTTATTTATAGTGTGTTGATCTGATGATAAAAGTTGTTTAAATTCTATCGTTTCATTGAAAGTGTTTTTCTTGGTTTCAATTGTGTGCTTCCATGGTAATATTGCTAAATGGTTCTTTATGAAATGTGAAATTGTGTTTTGAAATGTTTTTGGTGTGTATAAATTAGTAGGTGTATTGTTTATAAAAAAAATGTGTTTTTTAGAACCTTGATTAGAAGAAATGCCGTATCACCTTTAAACTTGATTTTGGAAACTTAAAGTGTGGTTCTTGGTTGAAAAAAAATGTTTTCCTTTGTCGCATGAACACAAGTTTGGATTTCATTTGAGAAATGGTGTTCCTTCAAAAAATGATTACATGCCCGTTTGGATCTTAATAAAAGTGGGGTGCGTTTGGATATTGGAAAATGAATCTACTTGTGGAACCAGTGTGTTTCAGGTCTAATATGATGATTTGAGTTTCTTAAATAATGTTCTAAGTGTGTTTCTGGTTTTTAATGGAATGGCGTGTGTCATATCCCATTGGAAATGTTTTAGTGTTAAATGTTCAAAATGTAAATGATATGACGGCCCGGTTGGAACTTTATTAAATGCGAAGTGATTATACATATATATCTATATATATACGTACTTATGAGGGCATCTCTACAGGGGGACTTCCCTTCGAGGGTTGTCGTGTAGCGATGTCCGTGTAAGGGGTTAGCAAGTGCGGTGAGATGAGTCACACGTGCGAGGGTCTCCCACTTACACAGTGTTACTAAAACCACCATGGGTTCTTGTTCGTCTTGTAGATTATCGAGTGATGATTGCTTGCTAAACCTGATTAGACGAGTTAGTACCCCCTGGAGTTGTGGATAGGTCAGGAGGGATGTGCCACTGGTTGGCTATTAGGGCGGCCAGTTGGTTATTGACTATGGAGTACCACGCCGGCAGGTAGTCTGAACCTTAGTACATCCAAGGGTTTTCTAGGGATGTTTAGGATCGCCCATGGTTATTGCTAATAACTTCTGGTTTATTTTTACTTGCACTTGGTTTTCCTTTCTTGTTTACCTTTACTTGCACTTGTTGTCCCTGCTTTTTTACTTCCAGTCATCCTTCACAGCCTATACAGTTTGACTTTGGGTAAATGGTTTTCAAATGAAAATACATTATTCTCTTTGTGTAAGATTTGAAAATGCAATGCTTCTTTGACTTTTTGAATGATTTTAAAACTAATTAATGGGAACCAATTTTCGAAAAAGAATAAGGGGAAAGACTCGTCTTTTGATTTTTAAGAAAAGCATTATGAAATCTTACTTTTATAGATTGTAGTTCAATCCTGGAATATGTAGATTCTTTATTTACTGGTAGGGCTTTGGGATTTGTTGTGGGGCTCACCTACTGAGTACTTTTGTGCTCACGCCTATCTTTTACCATTTCAGTTGCGGGTTCCTTGTGTTCAGGTTTTCCTGGCTTGAGTCGCTCAGTGAGGGAGCGACGTTGGTTGTAGTTGGGTGGTGACCCGTGAGGTCACGTGGAGGTATGTCGTGGAGTAGTTTTGTTTATGTCTTTAGTGTTTGTCTGTTTGTTTAGTTTATATTTGTTCCTTGTTCCTGTTTTTATTTTGGGCTGAAATCGTTCCCAATGATTGAAATTTTTAATGCCCGACACTTGTTTCCATCCCGGGGGGATCGAGAACGCTCCTCGGGACTTGCCGAGGACCGGCTCGGGAGACCAGTTTAGGGTCGACTCGGGCTGGTTTGTGACAAGACACCTATATATAAAAGGTTGAAACATACAACATATATTCCTCATGGGCTAGCCAAGCATTGGTGGAACATTTTGGAGAAGGAAGGGAATTATGGGGTGTTTTCTTAGAAGGAAATAATGTTAATGTTCCAAATAAATTTTTATCTGATGACATTTAGTGATGAGAAGGATCATGTGTTCTTTTAGTTGAGAAAGTAGGGTATTAATTATTTGGACTATGTTGAACCTTTCAATGAACCATAGCATTATTCACTATCTATTGAAGATGATGATATCTCATCGGTGATATATTTTAATGATTGGTTTTTATGTGTGATCATATTTTAGGTGAATATGTTTTGACTAATGAGTTTTTTATAAGTGATGAATCATACAATAATTTTAGAAAGAAACACAAAATAGGACTTGGGGAGTGGATTGGATGTTACCTAATGGAAAACTCGGAACCCTATTTTTAGTGGGAAGATGCGTCCCTATAATAGTTTTCATTAAGGAAACAATGGTAAGAGAATTTAGGGTTGTGTAAATCCATCCCCATATCATGTCCCCCTATAGTGAAAACAATAAGGAAGAATGGGAAACCATTATACTCAATGTACATGCAATGCTTCATTGTTCTGTAATTTGAATAGTACAAACCAAAAATAGAGGTTTTTAGGGGAATTCCAGAAAATAATAGTGGTATGGGATAATGAATGGATCTGGTGTTTTGAAAGGACTCAGGTAGTTCTCATAAAAAAAGTAACTGGATTTCTACATGATGTCCTCATCGTGGAAGGGGTTGTGGAACCTTTTGGTTGAAATAATAGTAACAAAAATATCGCATATATCAGGGGGAAGGGTAAAGGCTATGGTAGAGGGTTCGGTTAACTACATGAAATTGATACTACAATAACCAATGTAGAGTGAAGATCATCTACTGCCAGTGGTACAATTCTTGTATCATCTACAATTTCATGTAATTTGACTTATATAGTAGCATAAAATTCATTTTTTGGTCTCCTTTAATTAAAATGGATTGGAAATTGATGTGGATGTCTTTTATGGGTTTTGGACAATGTTACACCATTGGTAGTGGAGATAAAAAATATGAATTGTTTCAAGGTGTGTTCTCAAGAGTTTGGAGTTTACCATTTCATTTGGTAACAATGTGTTATAGAAAAACATGTGTGGATTTAATTATTTATATGTATAGTGTAATTCTATATTAGTCTCATTACAACTACTATAGATATAATATTACCATTTTTTCTCTAAAACGTGGTTACTATTCTCACTAGGGTGAGTGGGACATATATTAATGAAATATAGGATCAATATTGTGCAGAATAGATTGTATCATTTTTTATATTTCTAATATTTATCTAGATTAATTTGTAATATATCCTGAATGTTTTGCACCAATTGTAGACCATTCTTAGGATAAATTTCATGATATGTTATATGGATTACCACCAGAGCAAGAAATCCATTTCACATTCAAAATGGTTCTTTGAGCAGAGCCAGTCTCTGTCTGGCTAAATAAAATAGAACTAATAGAGCATTAGGAAATGAATATTAAGTCACAGATTTTGGAATCTAAAGGAAACATATGGCCTAGTTTTTATCTATGGGTCACATTTTTTATTTTCACAAAAAAATTATTGGTTTTTCATTCTTATGTGAGGATTATCCAATATTGAAGAAGATTATGGTCATGGATCATTATCCCTATCCATGCATTCACGTAATTTTAAATTAGTTTAGAAGTGCAATGATCATATAAATTATCAACCAAAAATCTATATACCACTAGTTTTGGGTGCTAAATTCATACATAACTCCATCAAATTTTACATTAAGGTATGTATTGTAGTAATTCATAGTGATGTTGGTTGGGTTTACCAACACACCAAAATTATTCATGTCATTGATATATTATATCATTAAAAACTTTGTAGATAATTTTTAGTTGTTCTCCATGAAGATCTCTTACTGTACTTCCATTCATAATATGTTAATTTAAAATATCATGACATCATCCTTAGTATATTGAGAGAGATTTATCATTATGAATTTCTAACCAAATGTAGCTTCTAGTTTGATAAATTTCATTTTCTAGGGAATACCATCATAGTGGAAGGGGTGTTAGTGGACCTAGATAAGGATATAGAAATTGTGTCTTTAGATAATCTGAAGAATGAATTCTGGATTCAAAGAACTCTAGGTGTTACGGGTTATTAATAGTTATTTATCCATAACCTCTCCCATCAAGATGAACCAATGGCAAGGCTGACTAGGAAGGGGTTATTTTTTGTATAAAGCTTCTGAGAGATATTTTCTATAGATAAAAGTTACATAGATCATAGTACCTATTCTCAAATTACCTATTTTAGGTGAAAAATATACCTTGTACAATGACACTTTTAGAGTTGTGATCTGAGTGATTTTTATGAAAGAGGATAAAGTATTTTCATATGGCTCTAGATAGTTGATTCAACATGAGATTAATTACGCACTAATTATTTGAAGTAAGAAACTATTGTACATGCCCTATGGTTCTTAAGGAATTATATGTTCTGTCATAGTATTTTGGTAAACATTTACCATGAGATCCCTAGGTAAATATTTTTATAGTGAGCCTTAAACATTTAGTATAAGGGGTTGGTCAGGTTTCTATAGTTTGTGGGCATTGACTTGGAAAATACCAAAGGAAGAGGAAACAACATTGCTTATGATTTATAAAAATGTATATATAAATTGGAATCATGGGTGTCTGTGATATTTTTGGAATGATGAATCTATCTGGAGACATCAATATAGATTTCTAGGTGTCTTAGTAAATGAATAGTTGTGACTTCAACATCTATTATACCAATGTTTTTTGGAATTATAAATACTGAACAGTTATTGGATCTAGAGTGGTTAGCACATATAGATAGCCAATAATATAGGGACACAATATTATGATGATGTCTTGATAGTTTAAACTATATTATTCTTTGTGGCCCATTATGTGTTTCTATGTAATTTCATGAAGAGCTGATGAGGGAGTTTCATCCTTCAATATGGGCGTTAAATATTGTTTTCACAAAGAGGATTCATGAATTTTATAGGATCTAATTGTACTAAGCAAGGAATAAAAATTTATACGTCATTGTTTGATGATGTTTAAAATTTGAAAAGGTTAATTCCCATCATCAAAGGCCAGTTTTTCATTTGTAGCCATTTTTCATTCACTAGTTGAACTTGGACAATTTCATTATGGATTTTGAGATAAGATTTCCTAGGAAAACACATACGAATGTTTTGGTATGGATAAATATGGATCAATTATGATTGTTTCCCAATATTTAAATTATTTTATATGTACACTATTGATTATTATTATGGTCATAACATTGATGAGGTAATACAATTGAATTGGGTTTTTTATGTTTCATTTAAGTTAAATATGCTCTTTCAAATTGACATTCTTGTAGGGTCATCTCAAGGATCTTAGATCATAACTTATCTTGAATATAGACAATCATTCATATACATTGGGTCAATATGAGAAGACCTTTTAGGTTATCAAAATTATATTGTTATCTTGTGTTATGGATTTCAGTTGTTTATGGGGGAAACATATGGTTCATATGAACTTTCCATAAAATAATATCTTCCACACATCAATACAAATGAATCCATTCAAATCATTTAATGCATTGTCATTTTATTTGATTATTTATAGGCTATATGTGGGTTATTTTGTTCATGTTGGTCCTAGTGTCATGATGGATATGTCTACTAAAGTTTATTTTATTAGGAGTCAGTTGGTGACCACATAGTGAAGAATGTAATCCTATAATGATATTCATTGACGTACTATAGAGTTATAGTTTGGTCATCCTATATTCCTCATGATAAATCATTTTTTGGGAAACCACATTATCAGAAATCATGGAATTCAAGATCCCAAGTTTGGTAGGCCGTTTAAGATAGTACGGAGGATGGGTCATGTGGTATACATATTACCCCTTCCACAATGCTATAGTGTCATGTATTAAATGTTTCATCTGTCACAACATTATATATATTATCCATAAATATATGATATGGTGATAATAAAACAAATAAATCATAGTTTTGACGCATCCCTTGGGGTGATCGAATATAGATTTTCGACCTGGTTGAGAAGTATATCTAAACTAGGGTGACATATTTGTTTTCAGTTTAGTGGCAGCATAGGTGAGTTTCAAATGAGACTATGGAATGGGATTCTAATATATTATAATAGCGGTCCAACTTTTCTAGCATGACCCCGTAGTAAATATTGATGAATATAAGTTATGGTCTACTATATGTTTTTGAGATTTAATACCCCATTATATTTCTACAAATATACCTCAATTAGCAATCATGTGAATGACTTTTTTTTGGTTTTCCATTACCATTGAGCCTTGGTATATGAATTTTGTTCTGATATGGGGAGCCTTTATTGGAAACAAAATGAATTAAATGTATGCGATGAATGCATTTTTTTAAATTAATGAAGTTGATATATAATTGGGTTATGATGGTTCTTCCATGATTGAATGAATTTTGTCATGTTCTGGATCGATATATATGTTATTGTGATGACATGTGACTACTAGATAATTACATATCCTTTAGATGTATTTCATGACACAAGAACTCTGATAGAGAAATTTCATGAACTCAATGATAGGCACGAACAAGTAATATTTCATATAAGATTAACATTTCATGTAATTTTTTTGATAATTAAAAAAAATAAGCCGAGATGATGGATTTTAAGTTTATATATCTAAAAAGAATGTCATGAAATGTAAAGGACATAGATTAAAAAATATTTCCTGACCTTTATTTCTAAACATTGCATAGTATTTGAAAATATCGTTTTCTCTTGTCCATCTTCCCCATTTAAGCCCTAGAGAATCTTCTAGGTTATTTTTATAGTACCAATTTTAATTATGAAAATTTTCAACAAGAATATTATACCAGGTGACTACTGTTTGTTTATTTTTTCCTTATATCCCACTATTCTCTGGTTGTTGTAGTTTCATCCCTAAACTGTGGTTTTTTTGGGGTTTAAAGTAGATTGTTTATATTGTATCACTATTATATTTATCTACACCTCTAGTTTTGTTCGATAATACCATCAGATGTTCTATGTTAATCTCCTATTAAATGTCCATGCTTAACCCTAACCCCTATTTTTTAAAATTACAAATATCTTTAATATTGAAAATCTATCAAATATAAAATTAACCAAAAAAATTAAATGATGATTATGATTATACACTAGATTCCATTTGGAATTAATGGATATTGACTAGATTTGTGTAAACTGATTTGGGTGAGTGAACCATTGATTATAAATCATAGATTAATGGATTAATGTGTACATAGATAGTCATAATGTTTTGGTGATTAATTTCTATAGCTTCACATTGTCTTTGACGGATTACTAAAATGAATGAACCATTGTTTTTTTTGATAAAATGATAAATTAAATGCAGAATTTAAAGAAAAATGGAAATATTAATAATTTATATTGAGCATTATCATGTTATGTGGTGATATCCTTATTTATTTGAGAAATGTATTAAGTTTATGATTAAATGATTATATATCATGATAAGAACTTATAAATGTAATTATGATTATGTACCAGACAGTGAACATATAACTTTTCTTAATAATTATATATTGGTATTTTCCTTGATAAGTGCTATAATTTATATATTAATATAATGGAACTAAAAATGAATTAATATTTATATACTCAGAAAAATCTTGAAACATTTATAACAATATTATATAAAGGGGTCGACATGATTTTTGGAATGAATTTTCACCATTTTTGCATGGTTATAGTTGACATGGTTGTGAGACTTGTGCAGAGGCAATCCCCTATGGATCCAATGCAGTTTATGATTTATCAAAGTTATATTGTTATGTTTGGAATTTTTGTGAGACAAGATTAGAGATATTATATATTTTCAATGATGCAGATTTGTATGGTATTAATTTAATTTTAAAATTAATTAATACACACGATTATTTCATTACTACATGAACTTATTTTTAGCGAGGTTATGTTTAGACATAGTGGCATCAACCTATGGAGATACACTCAAACATTATTTATGAAATCTGTTTGGTACCCAATATGAATACATGGATTAATGAAAACACAATGTAATGAGGACTTGATTTGGATTGTTTCCTTATAGATGGGCATGAATTTGGATGTGGGAGTGACATGGGGTTTGACACATGTGGAATTTTTAGTCTTTAGATGTGTCTGTTAGTCATTTAATATAATTACATATTTCTTGACACTTAGAAAAATTCCAAAATCATATTAAATTACATATTATATATTATCTAGATTATACTTTTGTAATTATAATATTTGTTTTTCATTTTATTGTAGTGTACCATTATTTTCATTATAATGATATAAATTTATTTATTTATTATATTACATTTTATGTTTTTCAATAAATGTTTTATAGGGGTTATACTCTCCCTAATAAACATATTACACCGCTAAGTCTAGCTAATGGCATCTATCATTCTAAGAAGAACACTTTTGGTTGCATATCCAACCTGATTCAGCCACGTGTGAGAGTAACAGATAAGGAAATATTAAAAATACGCTACGTAGATCCATTTACTATGTGGTTTCATAAGATACATGAAATTGAATATGTGAATTGATTAACTATGTAAATAATCTACATGATTTTTCAACTATGGTAATCATCTACATGGTTGATCAGATTCATTAATGGATTAGATAAATGAATCGGCTATATGGCTAGATAATCCTTGTAAATAAGCTACATGGTTCAATTAGTAATATGAATAAAATATGTGTTTAATTGAATCTATGAGCATTCAAATACATTGATTAGATACCTGAGAAATAATTTATATGAGTTATTAGATACATGAATCTTATATATGATCAATTAGATTCATGAAATTGTTAAATGGGGGTTTCAGTTTAGCGGAATAAAATGACTAGGGTTTTCTACAGGTTTTAGGAAAGTGTCCAAGAAGTTTTTCGATGGATCCAATTAAGTTCCATCAATGGATGATTCATAATGTTTAATTGTATCCTTTTTTTTGTGATGACTAAATCTATAAATACCTATATTCAAATTGGAGTTAATAAAATCATAAATAGTTATATGTAAGACTCTGTGATATGAATTTTTTTGATCGTCCCTTGTATGTCAAATAGAAAATGAAATCCCTTCCCATTATTCATTTCTGGATACTTCATCACAATATCAGTGTTTCTGTTGCCATACATTTGAGTGGTTGAATACTACTACCAAGGTCTCTTGTTAGTCCCACTTTCATTCTATCTTATGTGCACCCCCTATTTTGGGTTCAGTGACACATGTGTTGCATCTACTTCAAGGTAGGGGATGTTTTCATCTAATTACTGTTTACACGAACCATATAGTAATAATATTTAAAACCATTTATCAGAATTAAATTTACCTAATTATGATTGAACCTTATAGAAAACACTTGAATTGTCGCTGTCTATCGTTGTTGTCTACCATTATATTAGGTTACCTTATATTTGTCTAAATAGTGTATAATGTTTTATATGATTATATAGTTTACTGTTCTAATCATTTTATTCAAATATTTATTTATTTAAAAGGTATTGAAATAATTGATAAATTAATTTAAAATAAAAATTATTTTTTTAATGAATATGGTGTTTTTTATTTTTTAATGATCAAGTTAATGTGAGTATTCATGTTTATTTCACTATTTTATTCCATGTTTTGATTGAGTTATATAAAAAATTGTGAATAATTTTATTTATTTTGGATGAAAATTATTAATGTCATGTTAATAAATTGAAATTTTATATCTATTTAAAATTATAATGTAGGTTTGGAGACATATTTACGTCAATTTAGTATCTTATGATAATTTAATTCTATTGGTTCCCATAGTTTTCATAATTTAGAAATTATTTTGTTTACCCTTTAAGGAATAGAAATAATTTTTTTAAATAATTTTTTTCTAAGGGTTGAACATTCCATTCCACATGAGAAGGAAAAGAGCAATGTGATGGGAGCCACGAGAGAACAATTATATCTGAAGGCTATATAATTTTTTTAGGGTGTTGATTTACTTGTTGACTATGATTGTTTTCATTATTCCTTGTGAAGTGGTAAAGATATTTTCATGTAGTGTGATATGATATTTTGATGTCTATATCTGGGATAAATGATGTGATATGTTCTTGTGATGGGTGATGTAATATGGGGTGGGAGGCCTAGAAAATGTGTCAATAGATGACACCTTTTACGGAGAGATGAATCAATATATACATGTGGGTGTCAGGTATGACAGTAGAAATAATCTGATGCTTTGAATATGGACATACCTATTGATGTTATAAACCGATATGCTTTATTTAAATTTATTTTGTTAATGTATAATCAATTTTTTTTTCAAAAATACAATGCCCACTACATGAGGGATTTGGATGGTCTTGGAATCATGTTTCCTATTGGTGGTTACTTATGATGGGATTCCTAGTGTACATGGAATCATGGATTGTAGTAATTTTAAATAGTTTCAAATCCCATGTGGTTGGTAATGATAGAATGGGAAATATTTATTGATATTAATTTTGAGAAAGCATAAACATTTTTAGGATTGTATAGGGAGGTAATGGGGTTTACTCTGGTGATTAATATAATTAAACATAATTAATGGAGCTTGTTAATAAATTTAAAATTTATTATTTTTTTTCAACTGAAATTTTTAATGAAAACATGTTATTTAATGTACCTGTATAAATAGTCTCGTTCTTATAGAGTATCTTGTCATAGTAGTGGATAATGAGAGGTAGAGAGACATTATCTGTAGTTGAGTCTAATCCAAGGTTATTCCCATAATGTTTTTGTGCGTATATTATATCATTAATATTTTCTGATTTCATATGATCACCATCATGTTAATTTTATTTTATATGATTTGATGAAAAATGTTCATGTTGCGATATATTGATTTAGTTTCTTTGGGAGGGTTATTTTTTAAAGACATGGTGAATGATGTAGGAAGTTGGTGTATAGTCGTAAAATAGAATTGATGTAGGAGTGAGGTTTCCTTCACATTAAATTATATTATTATATTGTCAAATTTAAGTGATTAATTTCAAGGGTTCTCCATTTGGAGGCTAGGAACATAGTATAATTGTTTAGGTGAAGAATTAGTTTCATTATTGTTAACTGTGTATTAGCAAGGTAAGATTTTTAATTTCATTATAGGATTTGGGGGGATCATAATAAGTATACCACTATGATCTACCCATGTATATATATAAAATTAATTATAGTAGGAGAATGTTGGATATTGTGTTAGATATCATCATATCATGGTTTTGTAAGAGCTATCTGAGAGTCCTGGTTTCTTTCGTCATTAAATTTTCAGTAATTTTATATTTTCTCATTATAATTCTTATACACTATGAAATTTATTGTATGTATATTTTATTTACATGTATATCAGATGGGTTTTATTAGTGTATCAGTCATACATCTATATTCATCTGAATTTAAATGTGTTTAATTCATCTTATATGTATTCTTACTATACCCTTGATGATAATCTCTATTTTGGATCCTACTAGTGGGGGAGGGGGAATTAGGTAGTTACCCACCTCTATATCTCATTATTTTTATACGAGGGATACTATTTGGGAGTGGTTTCATTATATTATATATATATCCTCCAATTCTATAATATTTATTTTAAAATCTCCTAGAAATTCTACAAAAATTCTCTTCTAGAAAATTCATATGTCGTAATTTTATTCATTACTTTAATAAAGAGAATAATAAAAAGGACTATACTCAAATGACTAGTAAGGGTACACGTAAGAAAAAATAAAAGGATATAAGTATGAAGAAGTTGAGCATGCATATATGAAAATATAATCATTGTTGAAGAACATATAATATAAAAATCATAAAAAACAAGGATCACAATCCCAGAATCATGAAGAAAATATTTTACAATATATAAAATGATATCATTTCATCTCGGAATCAACATATTATGAACAAAACATTAAAATTTATGTTTTATTTTTATCACCAAATATCATGAACATGTATTATTAAAATGTATTACCACATCTATTCACTAAGGTATTGTATAACATTACTATTTCATTCGTCCATATACCAAAAAAATGTTATCTTTGAAGATTAATTATTTACCCTATACATCGGATCTTAGTTAGGGTGAACCCTTCAATACATTTAATGTGAATTACATATGTTTTGTTATATAAAACAAATAACCATTATATCATAATAATCCAATTAAAATTGAATGGGTATCATATGCTTTTCCAAGGAATATTATAAGGAAAAAATTCATAATTTCCTCAAAAAACATTATAAACCTCTGGAATATAAATGGTTATAAAATGATAGTAAATAAATATCTTGGTAGATAACAATGAATTATTTATAATCTATTTACACTATATAGAATAATGTTACATGGATTATTAAATAATTTAAATAATTAATTAATATATGGAATTTTAGTAAACAACCAATATTCATTGAAATAAAAATTGAGGTTTTAAAAGAGATCTGGAATTAGATTAAAATAAATTCATATTCAAAGTAAACGGTTTTACAATACAATTGTATTGATTGATTGCAGCATATAAGGAAAATAAAATTTTATTATCATTTCATTAAAAAAATATTTTATTGTAATATTTTAATAATATCCTTTAAGATGAATTAAATATTACAAAACTTGATATAAAAGTTGTAAATAGTACTCAAGACAGATTTGAAAAATCATAATGGAAGAAATTAAAGTATTTTTTCATTTGAAAATATATATTAGAAAATCAATATATAAAAAATTGTGTTTTATAATTAGGTTAGAAAAGAACAATATTGTAAAGAACATATTTTTTAGTAATAGATAAAATTTTCGTATAATTTTGTCACACAAAAATGTTACAAATATATACTTTTAACACATTGACAAAAAATAAACTAATATAAAACGTTAATGATATATTTAATTTCATTATTAAATGTAACAGAAAATTATATTAATAAATAGTTGATACATATATAAAAACATTCTAAAAATCATTTAATGACTTTGTATATGGAAAATGGAGGGTCACTACATAAAATAAGGGACATTCTTATCATCAAATAATAGAATTACACTGGTCCAAATATGAGTTAAGGGTTAAATAAATTTTACTGGGAAATTTAAAACCCCATGAATTAAATAAATGTGATAAAATAAATTCATTTAGGAGTAATCATGAAAAATACATGATATGATCGATCTTAAATGGAAATTTGTTTCAAAAAACAATATTTTAGACATATGATCCATTTCAATAATACATAAATTCAATTAATTCAATTGAGTTTCAAATATTAAACTTATATAACCTTAACCTTATATTTGAGAGCATTATTCATATCAATATGCATCAATAAAATTAATATTAAATTATTCTCTACATGTATCATAGTTTTTTATTATTTATTTTAAATATTGGGTGTGAGTAATATTTTTATTTTTGAACATGTTTCATAATAGCAAAGACGTTATTGTTTCTAATCAGAATTTTGATCATTCTTATATCCAAAATTTTACTGAAAATGATTGTTTTTAATTAGTTATGAGTTTATAATTTCAGTCAATATACGTTTCTTCATGATTGTTAAGGATGAAATGAATTGTGAGATTATTATTTTGATATCAATGAATATGTTGGCGTATCATAATTAATGAGTTTAATATAAATATTATCATTCAGAAAAAATATAATTATTTTATTAATTATATAAGTTTTTATTTATAATTATGTTGTCATAGTCATAAATAATATCATTAAATAGTATTTTTCATATTTATGGTTAGACTGACCCAATCATTAACATTCCATATTTAGTGAAAGTTTACAGTTTATATAATGAATTATTTAAGAAAAATATAATTATTTAATATGTATAAGGATTATACATAGTTATTTTCATTCTATTTAATATTATTTTGTGTGATTATATTTAATAATTAATAAACTAGATGAAAAATGTTATGTGTTGCTTAATGGAGGGAGTAGTCCACAGAATCCTAAGAATGTCAATTTAATTTTTGTTAACTAAAAAAGGGTGAAGTGGTGAATTTTTAATCTAAAAAATATAAAATTATTCCATATAATTTAAATAGCTAATACATAATTATATATTGAGATATATGATATTCAAATGGAATGACAAAAAAATAGCTTTTTCGAAAATGTGATACATACATTGAGACATTTTTCCCATAGAGGATTTCTTGAAATATAATAAATATGATATGACCATAAATGTATAAGTTAAATGAAGTTCAATAAGATTCTATGAAATAAAAATATGATTTATTTTTCATAGGAATCCAAATCTAGAGTGATCTTGAATGTGTGATGATAGGATTCTTTCAAAAGTTGTTAGAAAGCTGGTTTTTGTAAATATTTAGTGTTTATCATAATAGAACAGTTGTTTTACATGTCAAGAAGAAAAAATAGATAAAATGGATTGGGGATAAAATATTGTTGATTCCCACCACTACTAATTATCAATAACTTCATTTTTAAAATTTTATTCTTATTACCCACTTGGTTATCCAATTTTACCATTTTTCAATTTATTGTGATAGATTTTTCTAACTAATTGATTCAACATTTTATGTATAAAAATAAAATATAACTTATTATATTTTATGAAATAGTATTTACAAATATAAATATACATTTTATTTTATATAATTAATTTTTATATGAAAAATTGTTTTTACACCTACCGCATCTAAAACACAAATAAACAGATTTAGATAAATTTTTTTAGAGGATTTAAAATATATGAATGATAAGTTTATCGTTTTATTTAATTTTCGTTATATAAATTTTTAAATTTTTAAATAATAAATATTTTTGGATTTAAAATCATTAAATGCCTAATTTAAAAAAAATTAAATAAGTGAATATAACAAAAAAAGTTTATTTTATTGCAATGTATTTGTTATGTTAATAAAATGTTAAACATATTTTATATAAATTTTAATTGGTATTTAAAAATGTATCAATAACATTTAATATAAATTTTTTCCATAGTTTTTGTATAATTTTTTATGTTTATCATACTTTTTGATATAATCATAAATGCAATGTTCTTATAAAAAACTATATTTTTTACTATTCACTTGAAATCAATTATTTTATAAAAATTACTAAGAAAATAAAATATTATTTTTAACTATAGATTTAAATATTTAATAATTTTAAATAAATAAAATTACTATATTTTATTAATTATAATTTTTTGAAAAATAATAATATTATGAAAACTGCTTTTGTTGAAAAAATTTCATTTTTGAACATGAAGAGTTATTGATTTTATTTGATTATAATTTAAATTTTAAATAATTTAGTATAATATATTATCATAATATGAATTTAATAGGGACTAATTTGATTTAATAACTCATTGAAATAATATTTGAGAAAGGAATATAGTTTTTATCACACTAGTTACTCAACATTTAATGTTAGAATTTTTATTTTTTACGATATTATTATTTACTATATTTGTTAATATTCATGAATTTTAATTAAAATAGTCATATAATATGTCAAAGTTTTTATTGTTACATATAAAACATTATATTACCATAAAATATATTTAAGTAAAATAAATATTCAAATTTCAGGTCATCATATTCTCCATAGATAAATTATGTTCATTACAATATTTATTTATCCTAGAAAAATGGTATTGTTATGTGTGTCTATAAGATAAAATGTCTTTGGTTCTACATTATAGTGATTTTTTATCCCCACTCTCCTTGGAATGACATGTCAAATCAACATTTATAGTATAACATAAATATAACTAATGTTATCATTCCAATAACCATTTTTTTAAAATACCATAATATAATTGGTTTAATTTTTAATAGGGAGTTCATAGTTACTCTTTTATTACTATCTAATAGAGTGGTAAATTTAACATTTAATTTTCTTATCATCAAATAATTTTGACCTCAATTTTTAGATACCAAAACTATATTGTTTTCAAATAAAATTTTACTAAATTATGGATAATGCGATTTTATTAGAAGTAGATTCCAATAAATAATTTTACGGGGGAGTTATAAAATTAGGAATCAATAATATTACAGTTAAGTGTTTTTGTTAATAATTAATGTAATAGTAATCAGTGTGATAATTTTTTAGTTTTTAGTTAAATATGAGTGGGTTAATAATACATGACTAAAATATCCATTGTTCATTACTGGGTAATCAATGTTCCTCATTTGATATCATCTTCACAGCCCACATAAAAAGTTGAAGTTATAAAGGGTTTCCTTTTTCATACAATATACTAGTGTCTATTATGTTTTTTTTGACACATGATTATATCAATGATTATATATTGTCAATTTCCTACATTATAGATGTTGAAATATCAATTGTACATCCATATGAAAATGATTCCATTTTAGAATTTACACTATTCTATAAATTAGTTCTTAGAAATTAATTTCTCTATACCACCTTTTATACACATAAATCATATCACAATTCAATTAAAAAATATCCTTGGTGTTATCCTCACATATTTTACATGTATGAAATTGGAAATTCTATACACTCTCTTCATTATAACAAATATTTCATATATACATAAATCATAACTTCTTTAATGTGGTCGAAAAAACAAGTAATTTTTTGTTTCTAATTATTAATTATAATAGATTATTTTTCGTTTCCATATTTTTTCTGACTCCGTATGTTATATTTCTATATTTATACTTGAAAACAAATCGATATATTCCATCTCATATAATTTAAACAAGATTCACTCAAGATGTAAGGATTACTGAAACTAAATGGAGTTAATGTTAGTTATGAAAATATAACAACATAGGGAAATTAATAATTGATAATTAGAAGAAAAATTGAACCTCAAAATGTCATATGATTTAATAATATTACATTATCTTTTAGTTAAATCAAAATTAATCTTGGTACAGATTTTTATTTTATTTTTGTTTCTCTAATATTTTTTATGCTAATTCCTTCTCATAATAATTCCTTCAAATGTTTTTATAAAAAAAATTAATTATGAATTGTGTATTCCTAGATGAATATGTCCACATGTAAAATATTATTCCCACTGATCATGTAACACCCCAGGAAAATAAAGAACATTAAATCATTATATTTATCCATATTTGGGAATAAAATATTAATATTGCTTTAAAGGGGATTCTATGCTCGATGGCGTACCCAATACGCAACAACGAGTTTCTTGGGAATCTTACCTTGCACTTTAATAATAAAATAATATTATCTTAAATGGTAGTTAACGCCTAGCCGTTGTAATGGAGGGAATGAACAGAAATAACTACAAAATGGTTATATATGTTTTTCAAATATTTTTACTCTTTACAATAAATGTTAGGGGATTAAAAATTCAAATAAATCCAGTTTTTAAGCGTAAACATTCTAATATTCTTTTAAAGGTTGATTAACTGCCTTTTGATGGAGAACCCCTTTTAAATCCTCTTTTTGACAATTTTATAAGCTCTATTTTTCAAAATAAACATATTATTTATGATTGGGACATTGAAATTTACCTTGGGTTAATTTTTGGTATTTATCTGACAATGATCATTTTTCAATGAATAGTGAAAAATACTGCATTTTACATCAAAACTGATTTTTCATATAATTTAATTATATGGTTATCTTATCTTTTTAATTTGTTTTAAAGTGTAATTAGAATATATTTTTACCATTTAATTTAATGATGGTCATTCGGATTAATTTCACTTTGGAATTAGGCATAAATAAGTGCCAAACTTTTTAAAAATATTGTTTCTAAAAAACCCTCTATTTGTTTTGACAACGGGAAGTTTTTTTAAAATTAATTATTGCAATTTATGTGTTTGGAATTCAGTAAAATAAATTACATATTTGGAATCAGAAGGTCCTAATTATGTAAATAAGACTCTTTTGTTTGTGGACATTATGAATAGTAACGACAGCAATTATCTTTAATTATCTTGATTAATGAGTAATCGGGTTGTTAAAGATAATAAGATAATATAATAATAATAAAAAATGACAACAAACTGTGTCCTAAGGATACGGGTTATCTCATGGCCGACCATGGGATGCCTTTTTCCAAACATGGTGGCCCCATGGAATCACTTTTGTGAGAAAGTGACTTTTTATCTTTTTATTTTTAAGGATTGTTAAATGTAACAAAGAATGTATCAACTAAGTAAAATATTTTTAATTTTGTCTACATAAATTATCATTTAGACTATAAATATTCATTGGAAATATAAAAATATTTCCTACATCATAGTAATTTTTTTAAATTATTAGACAATAAATAAATTAAATTATTTATGACATCATGATGATGTAGTGATGACCTCATTATTTAACGATTTAAATAAAATGGGAAGATAATGTAAAATATAAGACCTACACATGTCCAAAACCTATTTGATGGGTGGATTTAAACTCTTATCACCCTATCCTCTAACCACATCGATGTGGGACCATTAAAATCTGAAACTCATTTGGAAATAAAGTTACCTTTTATACCTTTCCAAGAGTGGCCCTCCTCTCCTCTTATAAAAGGCCCCCACCTCTAACTCCTTACCCACACTTCCAAAGCCTTTGGCTCGACCAAAACCTACCCATTTTGTCTCTCCATATCTATCTATAACTCTTTGAATCCTCACCTTGGGCAGAATCCTTTCCAAGGAAGCCTTTGAGCTCAAATCAATGGAAGTTACCCGATTTTAAGATAATGTCTTCGCTTGAGTCCTTTTGTTTTATTTTGCTTCTCTAACCCCCTAAACACTTTTTATTCATTTATTTTGTAACAAATCCAGTATCTTCAATATAATAGGATTTTTTTATAATAATTATTCGAGCTACACATACACAAACCTACATCTAATGGTTAAAGAACATATTGTTTCCGTGGATGGCGAATTTCTGCCTCCCGAAACGATGATTGTTCAACTTTCTTCTAACACCTTCAAAGGTGGCCATTAAGATGAAAATATATTTATATATGATATATAATATTTTTATGTTATACTTAAACTTCTGTATTTTTCATTTATGGCATACCTTTATGGTTTCCATTATGGGTAAACGCGATATCTTCATTTAAGGAAATGCGGACTACCGCCCCCACAAAGTGATTTGATTCGTTAATACCATATGTGGTATATATAAAGGATATATTTAGTGATATTATATATGATACCATACTAGAATTAAAATACTATTATGTATCATTATGTTTTAATTCCATTAAATATGAAATAGAAATGGAAGTAGCGTTCATGCGTACTTACGGCTTACCATCTCCATGAACGGTGCATTTCATTTCTTAACTCTAAATGTTATGTAATATTATAAATGCATCAATATACCGGATATATATGATATATATGATATATACATCATGAATACAATTCTGGATATAATGAACCTTTGACCACATGAACAACATGTAATTGTAAGAAGTCCACTTTCGATTTAAGAACCAAATATCGACAAAACATACATTATTAACTTAAAGGATTACATAATGTTTATGACATGGTAAAAAAGTGATATAAAAGGA
The DNA here is from genome assembly GCA_963277665.1 of Viscum album. Classification (NCBI taxonomy): domain Eukaryota; kingdom Viridiplantae; phylum Streptophyta; class Magnoliopsida; order Santalales; family Viscaceae; genus Viscum; species Viscum album. Next base: position 1,400,423,644 of record OY728164.1, on the reverse strand, counting down.
ATAATGAACTTGAAAAAGGTTATTAAGGAAGAATAAATTAACTCAAGCTTATTATTCAGGAGATTAATGAACGATCGAGTCAAGTCGGACCTGAGGTAAGGGATCCTACCCCTCTCTTTCTTTTTAAGTACACTCTTTTATGTCATTCCTTTTTAAGCTCATATTTCCTGTAATTGGGATATTCGTTCATATTACCCTTATTGTAATTTTTATGCTCATATGATGAGAGAACATATTCTCTCTCATAAATCCATTTTGGGGGTTTTGAGTGGCACCGTTAGGCTACCGAATTTTTCGTAAGAGATCTAACCTCTCTCTTTCTTTTTAAGTACTATCATTTATGTCACTTCTTTTAAGCTAATCTATGTTATGTTGGGGGATGTTATTTTATATTCCTCTTGCTGTAAAAAGAATTTTAATATGATTAGATACCCTATTTGATCTCATCAATCCATTTTTGTAAGTTTTAAGTGGCGTCGTTAGGCTACCGAGTTTTCGTAAGGGATTTTTTCATCTCACTTTTATTCCCGTGATATTTATGCTACATTTTCCACAATTTCCATTGAGTGGGGTATGTACTTCCCATTATTTTACTGATTTTGTATAATACATTCACTTATGAGTATTTACATCAATTTTGTATTGTCCTAGTTTCACGGGGTGCATGTCTCAAAAGATACCCATGTCGGTAAAAGAACCTTTCACCCTCCTCTTTTTAAAAGACTGCTTTTGTTGGGTCTTTTAATTTATATATTGTTATGTTGGGATATGTTCTCATATATCCTTATTGATGTAAATTTTATGTTCAAGTGATGAGATACCGTTTTTATCTCTCATCAACTCATTTTCTGAATTTTGTAGTGACGCCGTTAGGCTGTCATATTTTTGCAAGGGAACTTCTTAACCCAAAATTGATTCTTTGGGATAATCTTGTACTCCTTGAATATGTAATTCTATGAATAAGTTTGAATAATCTCTGATTGTTTTACACTTAATATACACTTATATTGGGTCTATTCGTTTTTCACACATAATTATGTAATTGATTTTTCCTTAAACCAAGGATACAATCTTTGTAAGGGACTTCATCTCAATCTCTAATCATTGAGGCATATTTTTTTTATACACCACCCTGTTTTATACGGTGTATAATCATCTTTGACTTTTACATTTATTCAAATGAAATATTTGATCTATGAAGCATTTTACTAAACGACAAAAAGGAATATTTCTTTTTACGTACACGGTGACAACGACCTTTTCCGCCACCGCGAGTATTATTTGATCTTTGGCTTCCTCAACAAGCCGTAATGTATTTAAAAAAAAATAAATACCACAATTTTTTTTTTGTATTTTGGTATTGAAAATTTTTTTGATTAAGGATTCTATTATGTCAAAATATTTAAATGATATATTGTGATTGAAATGTAGAAATGTTATCATTCCTTTATGTTGGTTTTATGTGTTATAATTTTATAATGGTACTTGGACATTTTACGGGTGGTTATGTGATAAACCATATGACGGGTGGTGCCGTGAATACCAGGATGGGTGGTTACGTTATAACCTCCAACACATTGGGTATGGAAGCCAGCCGTATGGCTATTCCATTAAGTATGTATGGAAGTTGGCCGAATGGTTATTCCATTAAGTGATATGTGTGGAAGTTGACCTTATGGTTATTCCACTTATGTATGTTTATGTCCCAAGATACCTTTATATGTTATGTGATCTTTATATGGGTTTTATTGTAATCTTTTGGTTAAAGAAGGGTAAGTAATGAACTTTTATTCAGTGAAGTGTTTTTAATACTTTGAAAAGGTGAAAAGTATTACCTTGATAAAGTATACATGGTTTACTTGTTATTTTGAGAAACTAATAATTTTCATTCATTATGTATCCCTTACCGAGCTTTTTATGCTCATCCCATGTTTTTGAAATGTTTTTCACAGGACTTAACATGGAATAGGGTTAAGGATGGGATCAAGGGAAAGTCATGCTACCTAAAACATGGAACTGGACATGTTTTTTTAAGAGTTATTATTTTATTGAAACTTAGTAGAAGTTTCTACTTTGTAATCTTTTGAGATGTAATAGTTATTTCATAATTCTCTAGAACTCTAAACCTAAAAATATCCTCAATGTGAATTATTCATTTAATTCAATATTAAGTAAGGTTTAAGATCGGGGCCTTATAGTTGGTATTAGAGGTCGGTTTAGATAACATTAGAGGTTAGGGTATTATTTAATCATAAGTGACATTACCATAATGGTTAGGATTTCAGAAAGAGTCCTAGTATTAGATAAAGTGAATGAGTAAGTATATCTTGGTGTTTATCTTCCTCATTAATACATGATGGTTTTGTTGATATACTCACACTGACCTTTTTGGTTTTAGTAAATGGCTGGATCTAGCAGGCACCAAAGTAACAGTGGATGTGAAGGAAATTGTGACAGTTTTTTGAGCAAGAAACTGAATGATATGGGAGATGCAATGAGAACTCTTGTGATTATCCTCAACCAACTATCTGGAGTCATTATTGACCACCTAAACCATGGTGATTTCTCTAAGGAATCATATATGCGAGAAACAAATCCCTACAGAACTACAGGTAATAATCATAGAGGTAAGTGTGTTCAAAAACCTATGTGTGAAAAATGTTGAAAGAAACACCTAGGAAAATGTTTCAAAGGGACAGAAATATGCTATAGATGTGGAAATGAAGGTCATAAAGCAAGAACCTTCCATGGAAAAAGGAAGCATCCAGTTGACTCGAGGAAAGGGAAAGAAGTTCTTTCAGAGGGATCAATTGAATGTATTAAATGTGGTGTGCATGGTCATTATGCAAACACATGGCCTATGAAGAATTTTCGTGAATGGGATCACCAAGATCTTACAAATGTTCGTTTACCAAAACCTAATGCCATTCCGATTGAGGATGAAGAAACTGAAAATGACCAATCAAAGGTATGGATTATTTCATAACTATTGTTTTCCTATTTTGGAATCTTAGGATATGATTCATGATTTTGTTTGTAGGAATGAAGTATTTCAGAATAAGTTAGAAAGGAATGGTTAATGGATCATGAATAATGTTGAATGAGTAAGATGTCAACATATAAGGGCTTCAAGAGTTATGGTGAAATTCTTAAGAGTATTAAGTCTTTTTTGATGATGGGGTTACATTAGAAGACTTTTTATAGTATGGGTAAGCCTGATGTTTAATATATGAAAATTTTATTCAAGGAATAGTTATCTTTTCTTTTGTGGACATAGTTATACAGAACCATTTGGGTTTATATGACCCTTACTTTTGAGGTAATTATGGGTTACTATATGTCATGATGGAAGTGAAAGGCTTGAGATAAAATTGAAGTTAAATTATGTTATGGTTATTTTTGATGATTTTATCTCTTTTTGGGGAATGATTTGAGAATTATATAGTTTTGGAAAAATTACAACACGCAGACTGTGTGACAACCCATCGCGTCGGACAAAGATGTGGGAATCGAACCCATAACCAAAGTGCAACTGGTATTTATCGCCTACCACTGGACTGCGTGAAGTCCCTGGTTAGTTTGACTGATTCTTTTTAGTTAGATGATTTTATGAATTAAGAGTAAGTTGATTCTGGGTTATCTATGGATATTTATTAACCTATCATGGAGGATATGTGATTAGGTTAATTACTTTTCAATACGAGACATTAAGAGCAACTGATGTTGTTTGGAGATAAATGTTACGATATAACATGGAAGACTATGTGATTAATCCTTCAAATATTTGAGTTTCAATATTAGATTGGTTTAATTTGAAGAATTTTATTGACAAAGATATTATCGAATGGTCCTCGTTGAACTTTGGGTTTTGTTGGACAAATTTTGGAGATTAAGAATAGATTTTATTTTTATAAGGGTTTATCCTTTTCTGGATTATGTGATCTTGTACTAACCATTTTGGTTTTAGTTTTGGTTAATGTCTAAAGACATGGGAAGTATATAGTTCTCTTTTTTGGATTAGGTGATTCTCTAGAAGTTGATTATAGTACTCTTAATGTTAACAAGTCTTCATAAATACTCGTCTTTTGGAGAAAATATGAGTTTCTGTAAGGAAAATTGTAAAGACCCATAAAATTCAAGAGAAATTTTTTCTTAATTTTCTTTGGAATTTTACAAGAGCGCGGTTTCAGATGGAACCTGATTCCGAGGCCCGGAGTGCCCGGAATCAATTTCCGATGTTTGGCTCGGGTACGTTCAGTGAACGAACGAGCGGGAATTCCTAACTTTTGATCTGGTGCTCGGAATTGAAATCCGAGGACACCGATGAACTCGCAGCGCCGATATTTGCTTAAGAACGCCTATTCCGAAGTTGCGTTTACACGAGGAATGTTGTAAAATAAATTGTGAATGTTAAAATAAAAATTTAACATTCAATTTTTAATTTTAATTTTCCTTAAGTGATTTTATCCATTGAATGGATGTTGGGTAACTACCCAACTTCCCTTGGGAGATTAAGAGGGTGGTGGGGCCCACACCAACCCCACCCCTTCATATCCTCTAACCCCCAACTCACAATTAATGTTGTGAACTTGAGTTATAACTTATGTCATTAATAAGTGAGTTTAATTTGAGTTTTGAAATTAAAACTCCTGAATTTCAAAGGTTGGTGTTGTGTTAATAAATTAAGTGTGAGCTTAATTTATTTAGTTTCATTGTTGCTTGGGAGGTTTGGGAGAATCGTTGATAGTCTTGAAGATCTTCTTCGTCTTCGACGAAGAACGTGAAGAACAGTTCTTCTCCGACGAAGAACATCGACCCCACGACCTTCAAGACTAGGCGACCCGGATCCTTCCATCTTCATCTTCCTCCTCGACAAGGGAGAAGTCGCCGACCGTGGTGATCATCGCCAACGACAACATACCTCTCTTCTTCGTCATAGCGAAAAGTGAAGAGACGTCGTTTCCTTCTCGGGCGCACCCCGACGTCCACGGAATCTACGTCCGACGCCGCGACCCCTTTCTCCACGATACCCGACGTGCGACGTCATTTTTTCAAGGTAGGGGTTGTTGTTATTTGTTTATTTATTTATTCTTGTTCGTGGTTCTAGCATGACTAACGTGAGGATATTTAAATATGTTTTATCATTTAACGTGATGGGGGCCGGACCGCATGAACACGGCCGAACCCCCCCCCCCCCCTTGTTCTTGTTGATTTATCTTACGAAAGAAACAAGATGGCGTGGTGCCGTCGTACCACGCGGTTATTCGCTCGGCTTATTTGCGCCGCGCCGTCGCGCCGCGCCGTGGAAGAATCATCAAGAACGTGACGCCGTCGCGCCGCATCGAAGGGAATCAAAGGTGCGGTGGAGGGGCGCGGTGTCGTCGCACCGCGCCGGACGATGAACACCGCGACCGGTTCCGGGCCGCGGCGGGACGAGAAGACCGGTGGTCGGGCTGCCGGTGTTGGAAGCCGGAAAGGGGACCGGTTTTCTGGTCCCGTTGGTGAAAACCGGCCGGCAGTTGGCCGGCCGGAAGGTCAAAGGCCGGGGGAAATAAATTCCCCCGGCCAGATCTAAAACCCCCCTCATTTATGAGGGGGGGCGGTTTCCCTGAGGGGGGAAGCCCCCCCCCCCCCCGGTTTCTCCAAAAAGTTGGCCCCCAGGAGGGGGGCCGTTGTTTGACAAAGGGGCGCGGCTGATTGTCGCGCCGCCAAAACAAGAAGCGGGGGCCTTCCCCCCCCCCCCCCCCCCCCCCCCCCCCGCGCTGCACCTGTGCGGCGCCAGGCCGCCGCGCAGCCACCGGCCGGGCCGCGCCGCCACTGGCCGGGCCGCGCCGCCGCGCCGCCGGCCGGACCTGGTCGGACCCGGGTCGGGTCGACACGGTTCGGGCCGACCCAGGGGGGGTCGGGCCGGGTCGGCCCGGACCCGGACCCCCATTTTCAAGATGGTTTTGGTCTTTGGGCCATAACATGAGCCACTGACCTCCGAATGACGAACCGTCTACGGAAACGCGATCCTTGGATCGAGACGGTCGTTTTGGTATATCACACTCAGGGTTTCGGAATACTTTGAGTTCGGCCGGGTTGGTTCGTTCACGAAACCAACACGGCCCTCGGAGCGGAAACGCTCATATCTTGAGCTACGGATGTCCGATTGATGTGCTGTAAGCTTTGTTGTGTTCCTCTTAGTGAGACGGATCTTTTGCCATACTCCGCCCGAGGTTTGGACGCAGGTGGAGTACGGTCGGGTTGGTTTTGCCTTAAAAACCAACCAGGCCCCGGGGACGAAAATGCCAATAACTCTCATACCGGGCGTCCGATCGACGCGCCGTCTATTGCGTTGAGTTCCTGTTGACGATACAAAACTTTTGGATACATCAACTCTGGACTTTGTGACAGTTGATGTATCAGCCTCTCGGCTCGTGGAGCGGACCCTCCGAACGAGCTTGCTGTGTGCGGGAACCCTAGTGCTGGCTGCGACTGTGACTTCTACTGCTACTGCTACTGTGACTGCGATGACGACAGTACTGAGATCCTGTGTGGATTCGACGACGACGACTACAGCACTCAGCGATCCTACGTGGATCAGTGCTACAGGTCCTGTGTGGGCCCGATCCTCTATGGGTCCGATCCTGTGTGTAAAGACCCGTAAAATTCAAGGGAAATTTTTTCTGAATTTTCTTTGAAATATTACAAGAGCGCGGTTTCTGACGGCACCTGATTCCAAGGCCCGGTGTGCCCGGAATCAATTTCCGAAATTTAGCTCGGGTACGTTCAGTGAACGAACGAGCGGGTTTTTCTAACTTTTGATCCGGTGCTCGGAATTGAAATCCGAGGACACCGATGAACTCGCAGCGCCGATTTTCGCTTAAGGAGACCTTTTCCGGAGTTGCCTTTACACGAGGGAAGTTTTAAAAAAAATTGTGAATGTTAAAATAAAAATTTAACTTCAATTTTTATTTTTATCATTCCTTAAGTGTTTTTATCCATTGGATGGAAGTTGGGTAACTACCCAACTTCCCTTAGGAGGTTAAGAGGGTGGTGGGGCCCACACTAACCCCACCCCTTCATATCCTCTAACCCCCCAACTCACAATTAATGATGTGAACTTGAGTTACAACTTATGACATTAATAAGTGAGTTTAATTTGAGTTTTTGAAATTCAAACTCTTGAATTTCAAAGGTTGGTGTTGTCTTAATAAATTAAGTGTGAGCTTAATTTATTTTTGGTTAGTTTCTTTGTTGCTTGAGAGGTTTGGGAGAATCGTTGAGAGACTTAAAGATCTTCTTCGTCTTCGACGAAGAACGTGAAGAATGGTTCTTCTCCGACGAAGAACATCGACCCCACGACCTTCAAGACTCGGCGTCCCGGATTCTTCTGTCTTCATCTTCCTCCTCGACAAGGGAGAAGTCGCCGACCTTGGTGATCATCGCCAACGACAACGTACCTCCCTTCTTCGTCATAGCGACAAGTGAAGAGACGTCGTTTCCTCCTCGGACGCACCTCGACGTCCACGGAATCTACGTCCGACGCCGTGACTCCTTTCTCCACGATACCTGACGTGCGACGTCAATTTTCAATGTAGGGGTTGTTGTTATTTGTTTATTTATTTATTCTTGTTTGGGTTCTAGCATGACTAACGTGAGGATTTTCATTATGTGTTATCATTTAACGTGAGGGGGCCGGACCGCATGAACACGGACGAACCCCCTCCTTTGTTCTTGATAATTTATCCCGCGGTTGATACAAGATGGCGTGGTGCCGTCGCACCACGTGGATATTCGCACGATTAAATTGCGTGGCGCCGTCGCGCCACGCCATGGAAGGATCATTAAGAACGCGACGCTGTCGCGCCGCGTCGAAGGGAATCGAAGGCGCGGCATAGGGGCGCGGTGCCGTCGCACCGTGCCGGACGAAGAACACCGTGGCCGGTTCCGGGACGCGTCGGGACGAGAAGACCGGCGGGCGGGCCGCCGGCGTCGGAATGCGGAAAGGGGACCGGTTATCCAGTCCCGTTGGAGAAAACCGGACGGCAGTTGGCCGGCTGGAAGGTCAAAGGCCGGGGGAAATAAATTCCCCCGGCCATCTCTAAAACCCCCTTCATTTATGAGGGGGGCGGTTTCCTTGAGGGGGGCAGCCGGCCCCCCGGTTTCTCCACAAAGCAGGCCCCCAGGAGGGGGGCCGTTGTTTGACAAAGGGGCGCGGCTGATTGCCGCGCCACCAAAACAAGAAGCGGGGGGCCCTGCCCCCCCGCGCTGCACCCGTGCAGCGCCAGGCCGCCGCGCCGCCGGCCGGCCGGGCCGACCCAGGGGAGGTCGGGCCGGGTCGGCCCGGACCAGGACCCCCATTTTCGAGACGGTTTCGGTCTTTTGGCCATAACGTGAGCCACAGACTTCCGAATGACGAACCGTCTGCGGCAACGCGATCCTTGGATCGAGACGGTCGTTTCAGTATATTACTCTCAGGGTTTCAGAACAATTTGAGTTCGGCCGGGTTGATTCGTACACAAAACCAACCGGGCCTTCGGAGCGGAAACGCTCATATCATGAGCTACGGACGTCCGATTGACGTGCCGTAAGCTTTGTTGTGTTACTCTTAGTGAGACGGATCTTTTGGCATACTCTGCCTGAGGTTTGGACGCAGGTGGAGTACGGTCGGGTTGGTTTTGCCTTAAAACCAACCGGGCCCCGGGGACGAAAATGCCAATAACTCTCAGACCGGGCGTCCGATCGACGCGCCGTCTGTTGCGTTGAGTTCCTGTTGACGATATAGAACTTTTTGATACATCAACTCTGGACGTTGTTAAAGTTGATGTATCAGCCTCTCGGCTCGTGGAGCGGACCCTCTGAACGAGCTTGCTGTGTGCGGGAACCCTAGTGCTGGCTGCGTTTGTTATAGCTACTGCTACTGTGACTGCGACGACGACTGTACAGAGATCCTGTGTGGATTCGACGACGACGACTACATCACTCAGCGATCCTACGTGGATCAGTGCTACAGGTCTAGTGTGGGCCCGATCCTGTGTGGATTCGACGACGATGACTACAGCACTCAGCGATCCTACGTGGATCAGTGCTATAGGTCCTGTGTGGGCCTGATCTTGTGTGGGTCTGATCCTGTGTTGGTCTTTGCGCTCAGCGGTCCTGTGTGAACCAGCGCCTACAGGTCCTGTGTGGGCCCGACCCTCTGTGGGTCTTTTGCGGGGGTTAGTTACCTATCGGCCCTTCGTGGGTCCGATGACTTAGATGGATCAGAGATCATCTTTATCTTCCTTTGAAGAAATATACCTGTGTGAGCTGAGTCTTGTTGCTTTCCTATGTGGATTGTGTTGTGCTATCCTGTGTGGATTTCGTTTTGCTTTCCAATGTGGAATACGTTTACTTTCCTGTGTGGACTGAGTTGTACTTGGGCTCAGAGGTTGGAGCGTATTTGAAATTGATGACTTAGGTATATGTATGGGCATATACCTAAGCAGTGTCGGTTGTTACTTCGTGATTGTACCTTTCTTTGTGGTTATCCTTTGTGGATTTTGAGAGACCTTCAGGTGTCTGGGGGTCCCTACTGAGTATCTTATACTCACCCCTGCACGGGCTTTGCCCGCACTACGTTGTGTTGGTTGCAGATGACGGACAGCATTGATCTTAGCTGAGGCTTGCAGAGCAGGACGGTACCTTTAGGTGTACCACTGGGCGGGACGTGCTCGGAGCGGACGGCGGGACCCGTGGAGCAGTGGAGCTATCTGTACCCACCCTTCAGGTGGTATTTCCTGTGGACAGCTCGGTGTAGCAGCTTTTACTTTTCAGTTGTTGTTTTCCCTTTCGATATGTACTTTACTTTTAGTTTGGGTTTGTATACTGGCCCATTTATTTTTCCACACTTTCAGTTGTACTCTGCTTTTGCTTAGTGTTTACTTTCTGCATTCTTACTCTGTGGTGTTTGTTTAATTCACAAAGGCAATGCCTTCCATTTTTACCAGGATTTACGCCTTGGTGCTAGTCGCCAGCCCCTGGCCTATGGAAGGCGGGCTTGGGGTAGTCACGGCACGGACCCCGAGGGCGGGTCGTGACAAATTGGTATTAGAGGAGTTCGGTTCTACCGTGAACTCTGATCTTTTCTATGTGAAGCAATAATGTTTAACGTATTGAGTGTGGTTATCAGTACAGGGAGTCCAGTGTTGGTGCGGCGGCCGACGTATCCGTACACCAGGACCCTGACTTCTGATTTCCGACTTATTGCACGAAAACATTGATTGCGTGTGTGTTTCAAAGTTTTCTTTGTGATTTCTTTGTGTCAGCTCACCAGGTATACTGTTCTGACCGGGGCGCACCTGTTTCCTTTTCAGGATGGCCCCACGGTGGCAGCCAGCTAGGGTTCCGAGAGTTGAGAATGAAGACAGCCCACCGAGCGACGAGGCCTCGGTGCAGGGCCCTTTGTCAGCAGTGGCACCGGCGGTAGCTCTACCCGCCGAGCCCCCGATGCTTCCAGTGCCAGCCGCTGACGATGCACGTCGCCTCAGTGCACTACATGAGTTTCAACGCCAGCGACCACCCAGGTTTCATGGGGAGACGGATCCCCAGGCAGCAGAGGACTGGCTGGAGGCAGTGGTACGTGTGTTTAGGCTAGTGAGGACACCAGCAGACCTCATGGTGATTCTCGCTGCGAGCCTACTACACGCAGCAGCAGGACGATGGTGGAGCTTGATGCTCCAGGTTCACGATGAAGCATCTCTACTTTGGACGGACTTTAAGAGCCTCTTCCGCTCGGAGTTCATCCCAGCCACCCTTCGTGTGGTGCTTATCCAGGAGCTTCTTCAGCTGCGGCAGGGCAGCATGACGGCCGCTCAGTACTCAGCGAGATTTACTGATCTCTCGCGCTACTCGACCGACATGGTACGGGACCCATTCTTCCGGGCCCGGACCTTCGAGCAGGGTTTGAGACACGAGATCAGGGCATCGCTGATCTCCCTCAGCATACCAACTCAGACAGAAGTACTGGAGAGGGCCCTTCTGATCGAGAGCTTCCTTGCTGAGTCTACACCAGCGGAGCGACCCACCGCAGGGCGGCACGTGGCAGAGTCATCTGCAGCAGGCAGTCGACGGATGAATCAGGGGTCCAGACAGACCAGACCATCAGGCAAACGACCTCAGGACACTAGCTCAGCAGTGCGGGGCACGCAGCGCAGAGCCAGTCTTTCGAGTGGAAGACAGTGCTATGCATGCGGCGAGCAAGGCCACATGGATCGTGAATGCCCGACCCGCCATACAAAGGAGCATTAGACGGTTGAGGAACCACCTAGGCAGAGGCAGAGGTTCGACCGTGGCAGTCCGCAGGGAGTAGGAGGATGAGGCAGAGGAGCTGGCCGAGCAGCAGGTGGTGGGCGACGCTTTGAGGCTCTACCACCACCACCACCACCAGGAGGTCTACCCCGACCTCAGGGGAGAGCACAGCTTCAGGCAGCTGAAGCATACGATCATGGAGCTCTGGAAGCGGGTGGACTAGTGCAGGACTAGCTCCAGGCATAGAGGCCTTTGCCCATAATGCCTCTAGCTTCGTAGTTGGTGTTGCCTTGTGTCCTTGTACTTTAATTTGACGTAATAAAAGACACTTGCCTTGGTGAATTTTGTTTTATTGTCTTTTGTTTGTTTTTACTAAGAGGTGCCGGTTAAAAACTGTTGACTTGACCCTCACTTGCGAGATTCTTACTAGAGGAAACCCAGTGACCACACACTGATGCCGATAGTGTGACTCAATCCTTGGAGGCGAGAGTAACAGTTGGATCTCTTGGTAGCAGCATCGAGGCCTTACGACGTCATCCATTCCATGAGTTAACTAATCATGACGGGATTGACTGTTTTAGGCAAGGAACGTGGTTCATCCAGGGGATGAGACCGGATTTCACTTTTTGGAAAAGGAGAAATCTTTGCAGCTAGCCTCTTTGCAGATATCCTTCGTGGATAGAGATGGAGCAGCCTTCCTCCAGTCTCTCATAGTCACCCCTCCACTACGGCAGCGGGTCAGAGAGGCACAACATGAGGACGCTGACTGTGAGACACGGCGTGCACAGATATCTTCGGGACAGACACCTGATGGTTTCTCCCTTGGAGAAGAGCACGACATCCTTTTCAAAGGACATACCATGGTACCAGTCGCTTTGCGAGAGGAGGTGCTGAGAGAGTTTCACACTTCTCCTTTGGCGGTACATCCTGGAGTGGCGAAGATGTACCAGGATCTCAGACAACAGCACTGGTGGCCGGGCATGAAGAAGGATGTAGTAGTGTTCGTTTCTCAATGCCTCACCTGCCAGCAGGTGAAGGCAGAGCATCAGGTACCAGTAGGCTCGGTACAACCCTTGGAGGTCCCGAAGTGGAAGTGGGATGACATATCTATGGACTTCATGACTGGACTTCCACGCACTTCCAGAGGTCATGACTCCATCTGGGTGATTGTTGACCGACTCACCAAGTCGGCACACTTCTTACCCATCAGAGAGAAGGGCTCAGTGGAGAGCTTGGGACGTCTCTACGTTCAAGAGATTGTGCGGCTCCACGGTGTTCCATCATCTATCATCTCCGATCGAGATGCTCGCTTTACTTCCCGGCTTTGGAATGGGTTACAGGAGTAGTTCGGGACGCAGCTACGTCTGAGCACAACCTTTCACCCTCAGACGGATGGTCAGTCTGAGAGGACCATTCAGACTCTCGAGGACATGCTCCGCGCATGTGTCCTCGACTTTGGTCGTCGCTGGGAGGACCACCTACCCTTGGTGGATTTTGCGTACAACAACAGCTACCACTCCACCATCGGGATGGCACCGTACGAGGCGTTGTACGACTAACCTTGTAGATCTCATTTGTGCTGGACAGACCCTAGGGAGTCAGCACTGGTGGGACCGGAGATGGTCCAGGCCACGACAGAGAAGGTCCAGGTCATCCAGGAGCGGAGGAGGACAGCTCAGAGCCGGCAGAAGTCATATGCTAACAGGAGACGGAGGCCATTGGAGTTCGAGGATGGCTACCACGTCTTCTTGCGGGTCTCACCTCGACGTGGTATTCGGAGATTTGGCTGAGGTGGCAAGTTATCTCCGCGCTTCATCGGACCCTTCCAGATCCTCAGCAGGATTGGCGAGGTGGCTTATCGCCAGGCTCTACCACCTCAGTTGCACCGGGTGCACGATGTCTTCCACGTATCTCAGCTGAGGAGATACGTGCACGACCCGACGCACATCATTGACCATGGGGAGCTTGACGTTGACGATGGGGCGATTTTTACGGAGGTCCTGGTGGAGATAGAGGTTCAACAGGAGCAGGTCCTACGTGGGCGATCGATTCCTCTTGTGCGCATCAGATGGCAGCACGGGAATCTCCAGGAGAGCACATGGGAGCGGGAGGCTCAGATGCGTGCTCAGTACCCTCATTTGTTTCCCTAGTTTTTGATGTATCTTTACGGGGACGTAAAGCCCTGAGGTGGGAGTAATGTAAAGACCCATAAAATTCAAGGGAAATTTTTTCGTAATTTTCTTTGTAATTTTACAAGAGCGCGGTTTCTGAAGGCACCTGATTCCGAGGCCCGGTGTGCCCGGAATCAATTTCTGAAGTTTAGCTCGGGTACGTTCAGTGAACGAACGAGCGGGTTTTTCTAACTTTTGATCCGGTGCACGGAATTGAAATCCGAGGACACTTATGAACTTGCAGTGCTGATTTTTGCTTAAGGAGACCTTTTCTGGAGTTGCGTTTACATGAGGGAAGTTGTAAAAAAAATTGTGAATGTTAAAATAAAAATTTAACTTCAATTTTTATTTTTAACTTTCCTTAAGTGTTTTTATCCATTGGATGGAAGTTGGGTAACTACCCAACTTCCCTTGGGAGGTTAAGAGGGTGGTGGGGCCCACACGAACCCCACCCCTTCATATCCTCTAACCCCCCAACTCACAATTAATGATGTGAACTTGAGTTATAACTTATGACATTAATAAGTGAGTTTAATTTGAGTTTTTGAAATTCAAACTCTTGAATTTCAAAGGTTGGTGTTGTGTTAATAAATTAAGTGTGAGCTTAATTTATTTTTGGTTAGTTTCTTTGTTGCTTGAGAGGTTTGGGAGAATCGTTGAGAGACTTGAAGATCTTCTTCGTCTTCGACGAAGAACGTGAAGAACGGTTCTTCTCCGAAGAAGAACATCGACCCCACGACCTTCAAGACTCGGCGTCCCAGATTCTTCCGTCTTCATCTTCCTCCTCGACAAGGGAGAAGTCGCCGACCGTGGTGATCATCGCCAATGGCAACGTACATCCCTTCTTCGTCATAGCGACAAGTGAAGAGACGTTATTTCTTCCTCGGACGCACCTCGACGTCCACAGAATCTACGTCCGACGCCGTGACGCCTTTCTCCGCGATACCTGACGTGCGACGTCAATTTTCAATGTAGGGGTTGTTGTTATTTGTTTATGTATTTATTCTTGTTCGTGGTTATAGCATGACTAACGTGAGGATTTTCATTATGTGTTATCATTTAACGTGAGGGGGCTGGACCGCATGAACACGGCCGAACCCCCTCCTTTGTTCTTGATAATTTATCCTGCGCTTGATACAAGATGGCGTGGTGCCGTCGCACCACGTGGTTATTCGCACGATTAAATTGTGCGGCGCCGTCGCGCAGCGCCATGGAAGGATCATTAAGAACGCGACGCCGTCGCGCCATGTCGAAGGGAATCGACGGCACGACATAGGGGCGCGGTGCCGTCGCACCACGCCGGACGAAGAACACCGCGGCCGGTTCCGGGCCGCGGCAGGATGAGAAGACTGGCGGCCGGGCCGCCGGCGTCGGAAGCCGGAAAGGGGACCGGTTTTCTGGTCCCGTTGGAGAAAATCGGCCGGTAGCTGGCCGGCCGGAAGGTCAAAGGCCGAGGGAAATAAATTCCCCCGGCCAGCTCTAAAACCCCCCTCATTTATGAGGGGGGGCGGTTTCTTTGAGGGGGGCAGCCGGCCCCCCGGTTTCTCCACAAAGCAGGCCCCCAGGAGGAGGGTCGTTGTTTGACCAAGGGGCGCGGCTGATTGCTGCGCCGCCAAAACAAGAAGCGGGGGGCCCTGCCCCCCCGCGCTGCACTCGTGCGGCGCCAGGCCGCCACGCCGCTGGCCGGACTGGGTCGGACCCGGGTCGGGTCGAACCAGTTCGGGCCGACCCAGGGGGGGTCGGGCAGGGTCGGCCCGGACCCGGATCCCCATTTTCGAGACTGTTTCGGTATTTTGGCCATAACTTGAGCCAATGAGCTCCGAATGATGAACCGTCTGTGGAAACGCGATCCTTGGATTGAGACGGTCGTTTTAGTATATTACTCTCAGGGTTTCGGAACACTTTGAGTTCGGCTGGGTTGATTCGTACACGAAACCAACCGGCCCTTCGGAGCAGAAACGCTCATATCTTGAGCTACGGACGTCCGATTGACGTACCGTCATTTTTTATGTGTTCCTCTTAGTGAGACGGATCTTTTGGCATACTCCGCCCGAGGTTTGGACGCAGGTGGAGTACGGTCGGGTTGGTTTTGCCTTAAAAACCAACCGGGCCCCGGGGACGAAAATGCCAATAACTCTCAGACCGGGCGTCCGATCGACGCGCCGTCTGTTGCGTTGAGTTCCTGTTGATGATACGGAACTTTTGGATACATCAACTCTGGACTTTGTGACAGTTGATGTATCAGCCTCTCGGCTCGTGGAGCGGACCCTCTGATGGAGCTTGCTGTGTGCGGGAACACTAGTGCTGGTTGCGTTTGTTACTGCTACTGCTACTGTGACTGCGACGACGACAGTACAGAGAACCTATGTGGATTCGACGACGACGACTACAGCACTCATCGATCCTACGTGGATCAGTGCTACATGTCCTGTTTGGGCCCGATCCTGTGTGGGTCCAATCTTGTGTGGGTCTTTGCGCTCAGCGGTCCTGTATGAACCAGCGCCTACAGGTCCTGTGTGGGCCCGATTCTGTGTGGGTCTTTTGCGGGGGTTAGTTACCTATCGATCCTTCGTGGGTCCGACGACTTAGATGGATCAGAGATCATCTTTATCGTCCTTTGAAGAAGTATACCTGTGTGAGCTGAGTCTTGTTGCTTTCCTGTGTGGATTGTGTTGTGCTATCCTGTGTGGATTTCGTTTTGCTTTCCTGTGTGGAATACGTTTACTTTCCTATGTGGACTGAGTTGTACTAGGGCTCGAAGGTTGGAGTGTATTTGAAATTGATGACTTAGGTATATGTATGGGCATATACCTAAGCAGTGTCGGTTGTTACTTCGTGATTGTACCATTCATTGTGGTTATCCTTTGTGGATTTTGAGAGACCTTCAGGGGTCTCGGGGTCCCTACTGAGTAGCTTATACTCACCCCTGCACGGGCTTTGCCCGCACTACGTTGTGTTGGTTGCAGACGACGGACAGCGTTGATCTTAGCTGAGGCTTGCAGAGTAGGACGGTACCTGGAGGTGGACCACTGGGCGGGACGTGCTCGGAGTGGACGGCGGGACCCGTGGAGCAGTGGAGCTATCTGTACCCACCCTTCAGGTGGGATTTCCAGTGGACAGCTCAGTGTAGTGGCTTTTACTTTTTAGTTGCGATTTTCCCATTCGAGTTGTACTTTACTTTCAGTTTGGGTTTGTATACTTGCCCATTTATTTTTCCGCACTTTCAGTTGTACTGTGCTTTTGCTTAGTGTTTACTTTCCGCTTGCTTACTCTGTGGTGTTTCTTTACTTCACAAAGGCAATGCCTTCCCTTTTTACCGGGATTTACGCCTTGGTGCTAGTCGCCAACCCCTGGCCTATGAAAGGCGGTCTTGGGGTAGTCACGGCACGGACCCCGAGGGCGGGTCGTGACACTGTGTGGGTCTTTGCGCTCAGCGGTCCTCTATGAACCAGTGCCTACAGGTCCTATGTGGGCCCGATCCTATGTGGGTCTTTGCAGTGATTATCTACAGGTCCTACATGGGCCCGATCCTGTGCGGGTCTTTTGTGGGGGTTAGTTACCTATCGATCCTTCGTGGGTCCGATGACTTAGATGGATCAGAGATCATCATTATCGTCCTTTGAAGAAGTATACCTGTGTGAGCTGAATCCTGTTGTTTTCATGTGTGGATTGTGTTGTGCTATCCTGTGTGGATTATGTTTTGCTTTCCTATGTGGAATACGTTTACTTTCCTGTGTGGACTGAGTTGTACTTGGGCTCAGAGGTTGGAGCGTATTTGAAATTGATGACTTAGGTATATGTATGGGCATATACCTAAGCAGTGTCGGTTGTTACTTCGTGATTGTACCTTTCATCATGGTTTATCCTTTGTGGATTTTGAGAGACCTTCAGGGGTCTCGGGGTCCCTACTGAGTAACTTATACTCACCCCTACACTGGCTTTGCCCGCACTACATTGTGTTGGTTGCAGACGACGGACAAAGTTGATCTTAGCTGTGGCTTGCAGAGCAAGACGGTACCTGGAGGTGGATCACTGGGCGGGACGTGCTCGGAGCGGACGACGGGACCCGTGGAGTAGTGGAGCTATCTGTACCCACCCTTCAGGTGGGATTTCCAGTGGACAGCTCGGAGTTGCGACATTTACTTTTCAGTTGCTGTTTTCCCTTAAGAGTTGTACTTTACTTTCAGTTTGGGTTTGTATACTGGCCCATTAACTTTTCCGCACTTTCAGTTGTACTCTACTTTTACTTAGTGTTTACTTTCTGCTTGATTACTCTGTGTTGTTTGTTTACTTTACAAAGGCAACGCCTTCCCTTTTTACCGGGATTTACGCCTTGGTGCTAGTCGCCAGCCCCTGGCCTTTGGAAGGCGGGCTTGGGGTAGTCACGGCACGGACCCTGAGGGCGGGTCGTTACAAATCTAATAAAAGTTGAAAGTCAACATGATAAGTGATTATGTTTCCTTATGAATATATTCCTCAATAAAAAGTAACCTAAAACAAAAATGTTGTATATTATCTTTTCCTACTGGGGAATCGAATACCATTTAACCCATCACAAGTTTGTGATTTTCTTGTGGTTAACTTTCTCCTAAACATGTTTTCTATCACTCTCCATCAGAACATGACCCTTTGTTTTTTCCTCCATTTCCATATTTTCATACGTGGAATCCTAGTATGGGTTAACTTGAGTGACCTTTGTACTTATCATTCTTTACTTTAATGTGATTTTTTTACCAACTCTTGTTCTGATGTGGGATTTTCAAGGATGTTTCCAAGCTCAATCTTAAAATTGCGAGGACGCAATTCCCATAAGGGGGGAAGGATGTAACACCCCAGGTAAATAAAGAACATGAAATCCTAATATTTATACATATTTGTGAATAAAATATTAATATTACTTTAAAGGGGATGCTATGCTCGATGGCGTACCCAATATGCAACAACGATTTTCTTGGGAATCTTACGTTGCACTTTAATAATAAAATAATATTATTTTAAATGGTAGTTAACACCTAGCCGCTGTAATCATGGCAATGAACAAAAATAACTACAAAATGGTTATATATGTTTGTCAAATATTTTTACTCTTTACAATAAATGTTATAGGATTTAAAATGCAAATGAATCCAGTTTTTAAGCGAAAACATTCTAATATTCTTTAAAAGGTTTCTTAACCACCTTTTGATGGATAACCCCTTTTAAATCCACTTTTTGACAATTTTATAAGCTCTATTTTTCAAAATAAACATATTATTTATGATTGGGACATTGAAATTTACCATGGGTTAATTTTTGATATTTTTCTGACAATGTTCATTTTTCAATGAATAGTGAAAAATAATGCATTTTACATCAAAACTGCTTTTTCATATAATTTAATTATATGGTTATCTTATATTTTTAATTTGTTTTAAAGATTAATTAGAATATATTTTTACCATGTAATTTAATGATGGTCATTGGGATTAATTTCACTTTGGAATTAGGCATAAACAAGTCCCAAAGGTTTCATAAATATTGTTTCTAAAAAACCTGCTATTTGTTTTGACAACAAGATGTTTTTTTAAAATTAATTATTGTAATTTATGTGTTTGTAATTTGGTAAAATTAACTAAATATTTGGAATCATAATGTCCAAATTATGTAATTAGGACTCTGTTGTTTTTGGACATTATGAATAGTAACGACGATAATTATCTTTAATTATCTTGATTAATGAGTAATCAGATGTTAAAGATAATAAGATAATATCATAATAATAAAAAATGACAACAAAATGTGTCCTAAGGCTACTGGTTGTGTCATGGCCGACCATGGGATGACTTGTGACAAACTTGGGGGCCCCATGGAATCACCTTTGTGAGAAAGTGACTTTTTATCTTTTTATTTTTAAAGATTGTTAAATGTAACAAAGAATGTATCACCTAAGTAAACTATTTTTAATTTTGTCTACATAAATGATATATTAGACAATAAAAATTCATTGGAAAGAGAAAAAGATTTCCTACATCATTGTATTTGTTTTATAATTTTTAGACATGAAATAAATTAAATTATTTATGACATCATGATGATGCAACGTTGACCTCATTATTTAACGAATAAAATAAAATGGAAAGATAATGTAAAATATAAGACCTACACATGTCCAAAACCTATTGTATGGGTGGATTTCGAACACTTATCACCTTATCCTCAAAAAATATCATTGTGGGATCATTAAAATCCGAAACTCATTTGGAAATAAAGTTACCTTTTATACCTTTCCAAGAGTGCCCCTCCTCTCCTCTTATAAAAGGCCCCCAACTCTACCTACTTACCTCGGCCAAACTCTGGCCATTTAGTCTCTACCATTCCTCACTAACTTTTTGAAGCCTCACTTTGTGCAGAATCCTTTACAAGGAAGCCTTTGAGCTCAAATCAATGGAAGTTACCCGATTTTAAGGTAATGTCTTTGCTTGAGTCCTTTTGTTTTATTTTGCTTCTCCAACCCACTAAAATCTTTTTATTCATTTATTTTGTAACAAATCCAGTATCTTAAATATACTAGGATGTTTCTATAAGAATTATTTGATCTACACTTACACACACCTACATCTAATGGTTAAAGAACATACTGTTTCCGTGGATGGAGAATTTCTGCCTCCCGAAACGATGATTGTTCAACATTCTTCTCACACCTTCAAAAGGTGGCCATTAAGATGACACTATATTTATATATGATATCTAATATGTTTATGTTTTACTTATGATTCTGTATTTATCATTTATGGCATACCTTTATGTTTTCCATTATGGGTAAACACGATATCTTCATTTAAGGAAGTGCGGACTACCGCCCCCTCAAAGTGATTTGATTCGTTAATACCATATGTGGTACGTATAAAGGATATATTTAATGATATAATATATGATACAATACTTTAATTAAAAAACTATTATGTATCATTATGTTTTAATTCCATTAAATATGAAATAGAAATGGAAGTAGCGTTCATGCGTATGTACGGCTTACCGTCTCCATGAATGGTGCATTTCATTTCTTAACTCTAAATGTAATTTAATATTATAAATGCATTAATATACTGGATATATATGATATATATGATATATAACTCATGCATAGAATTCTGGATATAATGAACCTGAGACCACAAGAACAACATGTAATTGTTAGAAGTCCACTTTCGACATAAGAACCAAATATTGACAAAACAAACATTATTATCTTAAAAGATTACATAATGTTTATGACATGGTAATAAGTGATATAAAAGGAATAATGAACTTGAAAAAGGTTCTTAAGGAAGTATAAATTAACTCATGTTTATTATTCAGTATATTAAAGAACGATCGAGTCAAGTCGGACCCGAGGTAAGGGATCCTACCCCTCTCTTTCTTTTTAACTACACTATTTTATGTCATTCCTTTTAAAGCTCATATTCTTGTTATTGGGACATTCTTTTATATTACTCTTACTGTAATTTTTATGATCATATGATTAGAGACCCTATTCTCTATCATTAATCCATTTTTTGAGTTTTGAGTGGCGCCGTTAGGCTGCAGAATTTTTCAGAAGAGATCTAACCTATATCTTTATTTTTAAATACTCTCCTTTATGTCACTTCTTTTAAGCTCATATTTGTTTTGTTGGGGGATGTTAATTTATATTCCCCTTGCTGTAAACTTCATGTTAATATGATGAGAGATCCTATTTGATCTCATAAATCCATTTTTATAGGTTTTATGTGGCGTCATTAGGCTGTCCAGTTTTCGTTTGGGATTTTTTCATCTCACTTTTATTCCTGTGAGATTTATGCTAAATTTGCCACAATTTCCTTTGAGTGTTGTGTGTACTGCCCATTATTTTACTAATTGTGTATAATAATTTCATTTATGAGTATTTACATCGATATTGTATTGTCCTCCTTTCACGGGGTGCAAGTCTCGAAAGATACCCATGTCGGTAAGGGAACCTTTCACCCTCCTCTTTTTAAAAGACTTCTTTGGTTGGGTCTTTTAATTTATATATTGTTAAATTGGGATATGTTCTCATATATCATTATTGAAGTAAATTTTATGTCCAAGTGATGAGATACCCTTTTTATCTATCATCAACTCATTCTCTGAATTTTGTAGTGACGTCGTTAGGCTGTCATATTCTTGCAAGGGAACTTCTTAACCCAAATTTGATTCTTTGGGATAATCTGTACTCCTTGAATATGTCATTCTATGAATATGTGTGAATATCCTCTGATTGTTTTACACTTAATATCCACTTATATTGGGTGTATTCGTTTGTCACACATAATTATGTAATTGATTTATCCTTAAACCAAGGATACCATCTTTGTAAGGGACTTCGTCTCAATCTCCATCCATTGATGCATATTTTGTTTTATACACAACATTCTTTTATACGGTGTATAAACCCCTTTGACATTTACGTTTATTCAAAAGTAATCTTTTATCTATGAAGCATTTTACTAAACGACAAAGAGGAATGATTCTTTTTACGTACGCGGTGACAACGACCTTTTCCTCCGCCGTGAGTATTATTTGATCTTTGGATTCTACAACAAGCCGTAATGTTTTTAAAATAAAATAAATACCATATACTTTTTTTTGTATTTTGGTATTGAAAATGTTTTAGATAAAGGATTCTATTATGTCAATATATTTAAATGATATATTGTGATTGAAATGTGGAAATGTTATCATTCCTTTATGTTGGTTTTATGAGTTATAATTTTATAATGGTACTTGGACATTTTACGGGTGGTTACGTGATAAACCATATGACGGGTGGTTCCGTGAATACCAGGATGGGTGGTTATGTTATAACCTCCAATGCATTGGGTATGGAAGTCGGCCGTATGTCTATTATATTAAGTATTTATGGATGTTGGCCGAATGGCTATTCCATTAAGTGATATGTGTGGAAGTCGACCTTATTGTTATTCCACTTAAGTATGATTATGTCCCAAGATACCTTTATATGTTATGTGATCATTATATGGGTTTTATGGTAATCTTTTGGTTAAATAAGGGTATGTAATGAACTTTTATTCAATGAAGAGTTTTTACTTCTTCGAAAAGGTGAAAAGTATTACTTTGATAAAGTATACATGGTTTACTTGTTGTTTTGAAAAACTAACAGTTTTCATTCTTTGTGTATCCCTTACTAAGCTTTTTATGCTCATCCCAAGTTTTTGAAATGTTTTTCACCGTAGTTAACGTGGAATAGGGTCAAGGATAGGACTAAGGGAAAGTCATGCTACCTAAAACATGTAACTAGACATGTTTATTTTTAAGAGTTTTTATTTTATGGAAACTTAGTAGAAGTTTCTAATTTGTAATGTTTTGAGATGTAATAGTTATGTCCTATTTCTACAAAAATCTAAACCAGAAAAGATTCTCAAAGTGAATTATTCATTTATTTCAATATTAATTAAGGTTTATGGTCGGGGCCTTATAGATCATGCAATTGGGTTATGATTTAATTAATACTCAAACAACTTTATTTTTATATATAATCCCAATATTTCTCTATTTAATTTCTATATCCACATTCCAATAACCATTAAGATATTTAATTTCATGTAGAACCATATAGTATATAATTTAGAAAAAACAATTAGGATGTTATACTCTAGATACACTTATACGTTATGTTTTCCCTATGGAACAGTTATCTGAATCCCTAAAATATTCAATATTTCCTCAACTAACATTATGAGTACTCTATACCTTTAAAAATATAATTAATCATTACTTATTATACATTTGTGATATTTACATCCCAAAATGATAAAATTTTAAATAAAATTATTTAGAAACCCTACTTAGATAATAATAAATGTTCTACATATATGTTCCTGCATAATTATTTCGTTTATTAAGTAAAATCTTTCAATATAAAAATTTACTATTGAATTTTAGAATTATAGTTTGAAATAATTAAGGAAAACCATTATATATTAAAACTCTTATATTTTTCAACAGGTGTACATTTTTTTGATTATAAAGGCATCCACTTAGTCCATAAAATTTATTCAACATTTCTATGAAATTATATTAAAAATATATTATTCTAAAAAATTTTTACATACTTTTTTATTCAATATCATCTCAAATATTATCGTAATAAGTAGTGATCAAAAAACCTTCGTAAGGACATATGTAATAAATAAAAAACATATATCCTATGTTATTATGTTGGTATTTTATTATAACCATGGTACAAAAACACATAATAGTTAAATTATACACAATAAAAATGGCTCCTAAATGATAAATCGTCAAATGATTATTATTGCATAAGGGAATAGTTATCGAAATATATTGAAATAAAAATAATATGATCACAAAATAATAGAAGACATCATAGTCATATGAACAATTTACATTACTAATGTCTTGTAAAATCATATTATTATGGATGCCCACCAAGGTATTAGAAAACAATACCACCAAATACTTTCAAGGTCTAATGATATTTTTATTTTAAGGGATTTATTATTTACCCAATATTTTGGATCATTTTAGAGTGTTCCCTTCCATACATTACAAGTATGTTTTATATATTTGTTACATAATATAAATCATCATAATAATATAAAAAACACCATTAATGAGAATAGGAATCATATTATTTTATAATAGAATAATATAAATATACAATTGATAATTGTATCATTAAATTTGATAATCCCAAAGAATTAACATGTGTGTCCTTTGACACTAAATCATTTCTTAGGTTGACACCATTGAATGTAATACATATTACTTACATCATATAGATAATGTTGATATGTTTTAGTAAAAAATTTCTCTGTATAATCACAATATGAAATATATTGGAGAACACACTACAATCAATGAAATGGAGAAATAGTATTTATGAAGGAAATGAATTTAATGAAATGTTATTACTATTCATATTGGATGGATACAAATGATAAAGGTGGTGATGGATCACTCCACTTTTAGAAAATATATTTTTATTTGACATTGCAAGAAACAAATGTGGATGGTAATAATGTAATAATATACATTATTAGGCATATAGTTTTTTTAATGTTGTCGAAATTTGTTACAATCACTCCATAGAGCATTAGATAAAATATATTTGGGAGTAAAAATTTTTTTTCCCTTATAAAAATAGTTATAATAAGTATAATATGTTTATGAATCACAAATGATAATAATTTTTTTAATTTTTTTATTGTGTGTAGAGACTATATAATAGGCAAATTAGAAATGGCAGAAACATGTGTAGACTCAAAAAATGATAAAAATTTATTCCATTCAATGTTAGATGAAAAAATACCATTTATAAAACATTGAATTTTTTTTAAAAAATGTTATGAATATTTGAGTAAATGTCCCTGATCATTTTCTCATTATTTAATGAAGATATTATATAAATCATCTAATGAATATGGAAATAGGAATGTGAACTTCCATACTGAAAATAATAAATAGTGTTAGTTTAACATATCAAAATCACATTAGCTAAAATATGAGACAATGTGAAATAAAATTTTGAGGGGAAATGTAAAAGAACATTAATTAACAGAAAACAGTGAATGAAATATATTTGTATTTGTTAACATAACATTAATGATATCCGTGATCAAAATATAAAATAATTTTTATGAAAATAGTTTTTATATAAAGAAACACATTACATTATTCATTGAATCCACTAATGTCATTGAATATTTTGTACAACAAAATTACCACGGTTAATCATATATTTCATAATCGAAATTATATTTATAATCAATTATAAGAATAATTTATGATTATTGAATAAATGTTTATTTTTTAGTTACAATCTATCTCTAATATAATGTCTGGGTAATCTTGATCAATTTGAATTTGTTTCATTATAGCTGTATTTTCAGTCCTTTTTATCCCAAATTATATCATTACTAAATGAAAAAATGTATTATAATTGATTATTTATAATTATTTGTAATTTTTTAATTTCAATATGTTGTATTTTTTATTATTTTCTACAACTAGGAAATCATTGTTTATCATGCTCTGATGACATTTAAAAAATAGATTTTTGTATCTTAATTAATGTGTTTAATATTAATTTTTCAATTTAATATCCAAAATAAAATAACTTTTTAATTATCTATAAAAAGTATTTTACTAATTTAATTGCTATAGTTATCTTTGATGTTATTTATTTGCATTTTTCTTGTGGGTGTTTAGAAAGACCTTAAAATTAAAATGTTTTAATTAATAGATGTGTACAGATAAGATTATATTTTATATTGGAATAATATCCTTATTATATAAGATTTATGATAATAATTAAGGGTTTTTAATGTATTGAATTATATTTTAAGATATTTTAAAATATAAGAACCAATATATATAATAATAATTATATATTACATTAGGGAGTCAATATTATACAAAAATGTAAGAATAATAATTTCATATTTTCCTTAATTGAAATTGGGAAATGTAGTAAAAGTTTATTACCCATATATAGAGAAATTATAAATATCATATTTATAAAATAATATTGGGAAAAATAAATGTTAAAGGGAATGATAGAAAAGGATCAACATTATGGAAATTTTAGAACATCTGTTGAGAACATAAGTTTTCCCATAGAGGACTCCTCGGATGTGGATAAATTATGATAGAGCCATCTTTAAAAAATAATAATGAATGTAATGTAAATTATATTGTAATCCAATATTTATATGGTTTAAGAGAAAACTATATTTTAGATGGTTTGTGAAGGGTTCGAGAGAGGCTAATTTAATAAATCATGAGAATGGTTTTTTTCTAAATATTTCATGTTAATATAAATATGAAAATTCATCACTTTTTAGGAAGTATCAAAAATGGAAAAAAATGATTTCATTATAATTTTAAGTCAATAAGTACATGAAATAGAAAATAATAAATGGGTTTTTAGAATAATTTACCTTTTAATGTTCTAGTCATCCATTTTCATCTATTTGGATTCTACATAAATAACTATTTTTTACCAAAATATATAATTTTTTAATGTCTGCAAATATATTTAACTTATTAAACAATGTATACAAATTTATTAATAATATTTTATACATTTTATCATATATAATTACTATGAGTAAGGAAAATTAATTTTCACAATATCAAATCTAATGCATAAAAAAGAATTTATAGAAGATGTGTTTTTAGTTATAAAATTTATATTTATGGTAAAACTATAGAAATGTTATATTTTAATGATATAAAATTGGATATTAATATTTTTTAGTGGTTTTTAAAGCAATTCAAACATGTCATACCCCAAATTATTGTTGAAATAAATAAACTACTAAAAAATAATTTTATTTGAAAATATTACTTTACTACGTAAAATATTTAATAGGACATAAAAATAAAAAATATGAAGTTAAAAATTTATATTTTAACTTCATAGACAAATCCTTATTAATGAATATTAATTAATTAATTTTTACGTTATTCTAACATATGGATAGATTTATAAATGCTATCATTTTAGTAAAATATGTATTTAAAATTTTAATTTAAAAATTATGTATTTAAAAATAAATTATAATAATTTTAAATTTATATATTAGATAACATAATCTAGTTATATCCTTTATATTATATATTTTATAGCTTTTTTTAATATTTAATAGTAAATGTGATGAAAAATATATGTTTTAAAAATATTGATTTGAACATTATATGTTATTAATATTGTTCAATAACAATTTCCAATTTAAGGAATACCTCATTATACATCATTGTAATACTTATTTAAATGTCATAAATTGTATTTAATAACACTTTTTTATATTTGTTAAAAATTTCTAGTCTATTTAAATTTTATTATCTAATTATCCTTTAAATGTAAGATATTTTTATTTATGTCTATCTTTTTATTTACATGAGGAATTAATAATATCATTTATGATAACAAATTTTGACCAATATTTAATGGAATTATTTATTTAGTTCCTGAATAGTTAATAATAAATTGAAAATTTAAATATTTAAGTGAAATACATATTGAAATATTATTTCATTAACCTAGTTAAATATTTTCAACAGTATTGTAAGGTCCTTCATGGTCAACAATGTCATCATAGTCACAATGAAAAAAAATTAATGAGCAAATAACCTATAATGTCTAGTGATACTAATAAAACACTATACCTATAGAAAATTCTCGGATGTACCCAAGAAACAATCACATCAACCATTTAATGATTTATGACTTGTCCATTGGGAGATATGATATTCCACAAGAAATAGACATTACATGATCATAAATAACACTTTTACAATTTCATGGATAGCTGATGGAAACATTGAAGTACCAACATAGATTTTATATTCTCTTTTCTCCCCTCATCACCCCTAGAAAAAATTATTCCACATATAAAGACCACCCTAATATGGTCTAAAAATTTCTTGAAAACATCATTTAATAATCACATAAACACGACATGTGAATTATTAATTGTTAATGGCACCAAAATAGACTCATTATCCTTATGAGGAAATTTCAATATAATCTTTCGGATATAATAATCTTCCACACACATCGAATGATATCCATGAAAAAAATTAATCATTTGATTCCCTACATCCATTTTATATTTATTTATTAAATAAATAATTATTGAGATATGATAGTAGTTTGCACTGTTTCCTAATGAAAATGGTGATAATTTGCTAACAATCATTGACATAAATATTCCTTAATTGAAAATATATTGATTTTATGAGGAAAGAAAACTATAAAAAATTAATCCATTCAATAATATATCATTACTCTTATTTAATAAAACCCATAATGTGGAAAAGAAAACAAAATATGGAGAAATAAATATAAGAGAAACACATGGTCATAACTCTGTCCTAGAAATGATATATCATCAAAGGTGGTAGTATTAGAACTTATTTTCGAAAAAAATATGTTTAATCTTATAACACCCATCAAAATATTGAAATATGATCATCTATATAATGTAATATTATTTTAGACAAAAAAGAAGATAAAGACCTAATATTCATCTTTCTAATTTGAGGGTCTTTCTCACCAAGAAATATTGCTTGATCCCAATATGAATCATTGAATTTGATACTAATACTGAATAATAGCACAATAGTATACACCAATAATATCCAATCCATACATAGAATGACTATTTTGGCCAAATAAATAAAAATACAATTATTCATTAAGACTGTTGTTTGCTAAAAAAACTAAAATTACATAACCAGATCATATTTATAGGATTTACCATTAACTATCATAGAAAAAACAAATAGAATTAAATTTCACTCTTTATCATATCTCAAAGAATGTACATTAGTGGAGAAGTAAATTATTCCATAGTTATTGGATCAGACATTACATAAACCCATGTGGATAAACGGAAAATAGTACCTCAATTTTTTGGATTTTATAGAATTGAAAATGATAAGTCTTGAGATTGACTATGTTTTTATATGTTTACTCTTTGGACTATATGGATAGGACCCAAAACAACATAATTTACCTAAAATCCCTAAAGATAAGGGTATCATTTTGTTGTTATATGAAATGAAAATATAATTAGTTCATCATAAATATGAGAACCCTAATAATTATCCATCCTTGGTTGATACTATTATAATGGATTTACATGTAATGTTAAAAAAATGACATGATGTCTTCCATGGAAGATCAAAACCTGTTTCTTATATTACTAAAACTTCAAAAAACCTCCCATGACCTATTAGAATGGGTTAAAATAATTTTTTATATATTAAAAAATGATTGAGAATGTCATGAACCAACCTGAGTCATCCATGAACTGGTCACCCAGGCCAGCCCGTGAAAAGTACCGAGAGGCGTTCCTGATCCTCCCGGTATGGCGAGAAGCACCAAGTGCATCAATACATTATACAAGGGAATTATTTTTCCCATATATAAACAATCAAAAAAATATTGTAAATAAATGGACAGCTCAAAAAACCATTATAAAAAAATTGAATTGAACATTATTTGTACAAGAAACTGGATGTACAACTAATCCAAAAACTCAACTGACCAAACTAGTTAACCAACGAACTCTATGTTACCCCACAGGTCACTCTCCAACAAAATTATCACACAACACCCAAGGAGATCAAACTCAAGCTGAAACCTGCACAGAGGGTAAAAACAGAAGATGATTATAGGCGTGAGTATTAAAACTCAGTAGGTTAGCCTAATTTTCTATTCCCAATGCACTTTATATAAAATAAATGAAACATAAATTTATATTTTTAAATACATGATGTAAAAGTATGTTTTTCAAATGAGGTTCCATTCTATAATAATCATCAGACAAAAACATGCATGTTTAATAAACAAAAATGTAAGTAAAACATTTACCAAGAGGTGCAACTTCAAAAGGAAAATTTATTCAATGAGGGCTTCTTTAAAGATTGTACAATTTTAAATATTAACACACACTACTGAATTTACCAAAAAAACACACCATATGCTGATTGTGTGTACTAGATAGCCAATGAGCACAACTCCCGGGAACACTCCTATGCATTAGTTAGTTGTGAGCCCGAGGTACCACGTATCTTGGCGAATATAACCATAATAAATATTTGTTCTCATGCACACGAGACACTCGTAGGGTGGATACCCATAACCTAGTGTTCCCCCCAACAACATTATCCTCATATTTTAGTAAATTTTGTTGTTGTTAATCATGCAACATAAAACCGGGGGCAAACCCCATAGAATCACTATCATACTAGTACACGTCCGCCAACATACATACGTGGGATTCCCTTAAGTGCTAAATACAATTACGCATATTATCAAATACAAATTTCACATCCAAATTCCATTCCAAAACCATAAAAACACAAAAATCCCATAAAAGTTCATCACATTTCTCAAAAAAATCAATAAACCACTACAAATTTTCATAAAACAATTTCATGGAGTGTATTGAGGTTTTACACATAAAACTCATTCAAAAAAACTATTTAAATTATAAACACATAACAAGAACATACCCAAACATATTTTTAATACATAAAAAAATTTAATAAAATCATTTCATGAATGATAAAACAATACCGATTGACACAACATGGTATATTCAAGTAAAACACTCATTCTTCATTTTTAAGAATGGCCAAATAGCCCTTTAAACATTTTAACAAAACTAACATTTGAAGAATATATGAATTTCAATTTTTTTAAATAGGTGTATCGACACCATATAAAGAATCAAAACAAATTCATAAATCCCATAAAACACTCAGGTTACATATTCAAAACAAAACCATATTCATAAGAATGTGAAACATGCCATTTTTCAGCAACTCGGTCCAAAACATGTTATAAACAAAAACCCATTTATTTGTAAAACAAAATACAAATTGGAAATCCTTAAAAGGATCCAAAAATTATTCTTTATATGATTCCAATGTATTTATAAATCCAAAAAAATCATTTTAAATTGCACTAGACACATTATAGCCAATCAGGCAATTTACCGAACACGAGACATGCACTCTTTAAAAAAACAGCTTATATTAAGCACTAAAAAAGAGATAAAATAACATTTAAATGCCATAAAGTTATTTAATCTGCTGAAACATATTCAAAATACTATAATCCAATTTTGGAAGCTCATGGAATAATATATCAATCAAGAGGAGTTCACATTTACACCAATACAATTATATTTTTTACAAAATAAGTCATAAAACATAATTTTCACACAAAACATTTAAAATCAAGGATTCATAGCACCATATATCATATAAATATGGTTGTAACATCATGAGAATAATGAATCTTAAATACTAAAGGCTTGTGCAATGGATATCCTACCTCAAATCATTGGCGTAATGGAAATGCACTCCCAAAATCACCATCGGAGGGTTTTCAAACCCGAAACCTTTGAAAACTAGACCCAGATGAATAAAAACCCATAAAAATCATTGACTAACAGAACCCAAAGTCTAATAGGACTTGGGGAAATTATAAAAACCATAAATAATGAAAAGATGAAGAAGATTGAGGATAAAGGATAAGGTATCTCACATTTTCAACTAGAAAACTCTTCATATTCCACCAGATCTTCTCCCATAGATAAATGTCAATGGATTTAAACGTCTTGGGGAGACTTCAATGGCCTGGAAGAACCAGGTAAAGAAGACTGGTGGCCAAAATATTCCGAATTGATTGATTTATGAATGAGAAAATTTACCATATCTATTCTAGATAATTTGAGAGACATTGAAAATGATTCCCCACTCCCTGATTATTATGAGATATAAGGAGGGAAAATATATAATTTGGGTGAGGATAGCGATATTGGATTTCGATGGGAGGAGGAATCACTGAAAAATATTAAATACTCTATTAGATATGAAATACACAATTTATTTTTTAAAAACATGAAATGGTCCCATGGGCTGGCCCAATGCCTAAATAAGTAACCCAAATTCACCATGATTATGAATTCTTAAGGAGTAAAAAAAGGCATGGGAGATTAAATATTTTAGTTGAGGCCATGTGTTAATCATAATGGGAGAAATAATTTGAAAAACAATAAAGTTATAAAAGAAAGAATTTGGCTTCTAAACTGAAAATGGGCTCCCGGTTGGCCCAAATCATGAAGCAACCACGCTTTCTCCAAAAACTCCTAAAAAAGAAATGGGGAACCCAAATTAGGGAGATTATAAATAGATGAAACATAAAAACTCAACATAAATCTCACACAAGACCCAAGAAATGTATCAGTATTTCAAATGAACCGGATCAACATAAAGACATGAAAAACTGGGTGTGACAATTCTCCCCACCATTAAAGTTTTCTGATCCCGGAAAGCCATAACCCATTCCTACTGAAAGATAAACACCTAAGGATTTTATATCAACATGATCTAACCTATTAATATAGTGAAATAACAGTTTCCATCAACAAAACATAATCCTCTTTCCCAAAAAAACACCGACTCACAAACACTATGTGAAAATCAATGGAACGGTCAAGCCACCACCTCCACAACCTAGCAAAGAACCTGATGGTTCGGACTTCTCTAAATGATACAAGATATAACCCAAACTGAAGAGAACTAAAGAAAACCAAGGAATCAAGGGGATTAAAGATATTAATCCACAAAAATAATATACAACTATCACTAGACAAGTTTATTGGAGGACAAGTCAATGAGACCTGTGCTCGGTCTCCTCACCATTAGAACCCAACTAGCAATGAAAAAAACAAGAAATGAACATTACCTCACATTCACATGTCCAAAAACCCTCTACCACAACAACCTACCAAACCAAGTTATGTGGGTAAAACATGAACATATAAACCACCTACTTCCGAACAGAGGGGATGAGAACATGGAAAACACTTTCAGCATGGATTCAGACCCCCACCACTCAGGGTGGGGAGGGAAGGGGACCCAATAAGTTGGCCAATGAAACCACAAATGAAACTAAGGAACTACCCAGAACTGTACACCTACGAATAGGTTACACCAAGACTACACACGAGTTTTAAAGGCAGTCCACAAAAGGAAATTGATTTGAAACCTGCATCCATGAAGGCATAACCATTAACACCATGTGAGGGGTAAGTACACCACAATAGTTGTGACAATTGGAAATTCTTATAATGAGTAACCACAATATAGACATAGAAAATACCTCATCAAAATGGTGGAGGCAAGATCTTGGATAATTCCCCACACCGTTGAATATTTCCAAACTGCGTGAAAAGCTTCCCACTGAGGCCTATGGCTAGATCCCTAAATCATGAAGCATCTGATGTCGTGCAGTCAAGTGCGAACTATCACACTACTCAAAAAAACTCACTTTCCCAACTAAAAAATTGCATCTATATAAGAACTCATAGATATATATCAAAATTCTATCTCACTCAGAATGAGGAGAAGAATGGACAATGAATACGGTGAAATGAATCGACATCAACGAACATAATTGTTATGTCTACAAGAATAATCATTAATAGGAAGCACTTTAACTCGATTCCAATCATCTCTCTATTTAAACTAATAGGATATCAAATTATTTTAGGAGGTGGATATAGCTTGTGAAACATGTGAAACTATCCATAGGTTTATCAATTGGAAATATTGCAGACATAGAACTATCTGTGGCCACATCACACCATCCAACACATCTTTAGAAACCCACTAAACATTACTCCAAAACCAGGCCACAATAAGATCCCATATCACGATGCAACAATAGTATGAATTATAAGTCATAAAGAATCATATTGAATAGACAATACTTCTAAGACATAGGATAAACCATCCACATAATCGTCGGTTCAAAAATAACACCACAATTTTTAAACTAAAAACATGTTTTAAAAAAAACTAACTTTGTGGATTTTCACATTCACCAATGCTATTTTATCAAGTCTAACTGACATGAACATTTATGTGCCACCCTAGGAACTCCAAAACCATGCCATATAAGCCATACTTCCAGATAAAAATAAAACAATGCATGTGAGATCCCATGAAAACACACATGGCTAAAACAAAACAACATCATTATATAAATCATGTACCGTCAAAAGGAACACCAACCACCATGTCAAAAAATCTTTTCATATTCCAAAAAACAAACCACACTAAATCAAGAACCACTTGATTAAAAAAAATTGCATTTAATTTAATAGAACATACAGAAAAACCATTCTATTCAAAATATCCATTCCCCGTTTTAAAAAAAATCAGCAATGTCTCTTTTAATAATCAGACAACCACAAAAGCAAAAACCACTTTTCCGAAAAACACCAGCCGCACAAAACCGAGTTTCGAAAACTTATTCCTCAGATTCAAAAACTTTTTAACAGCCCATAACACTCCATTTAAAAAAAATTCTAATGTACTTTAAAATAATTCACACATTCAAAACATTTTATTTCAACAAACCACATGTATAGATTAGGGAAAATCCAATCCTGTTAAATCATTTCCATTTCCACCCAAAAATTTGTTTAAAAACAAAAACCTTACCAAAACCATTCTTATACATAATTTTTGAAAACCCTTTTTCTACATTTCCAAATCAAATCCTTTATTTAAAACCAATTTCCATAATTTTCACACAAATATTTTAATAAAAAAAATTCAAATTTCATGAATGGTCCAAGAAACCTACAAAAGGGAACTAGTGTCAGTGGGTGATTTGACCATATGGTCGGTGGACATATGTCAAACACAACACCAACTTATAAAGACATATTATGACCATGCCCTGGCTCCACATGGCTTTCCAGGCCCTACGATCTCACAAATGCCATTAGTCAGACTTTCCTTGCCATATCTTAACACTAAATAATCAGCAAGAACAAAGGACACTAATAAAACCAGACATCCCATGGAAACCTGAGGATCCGATAGAGAAACAGTTCTTAGAGCTCTTTCCTCATATACCCCTCTAGTCCCAACAATCCTACTCCATCTACCTTGAAATACCCAAATAACAAGGGCGCTCTAAAATAATGGTCTTCTACGAGCTGACCTCATTTGATACCATTTTGTCATGAACCTGCCTAAGTCTACCATGAACGGGTCACCCTGGCCATCCCGCGACATGTCCTGTGAGGCATTCCCGATCCTCCCAGGATGGTGAAAAGAACCAAGGTCATCAATAGAGTATAAAATGGAATTATTTCAACCCTATATAAACAATCAAACAAACAATGGAATGAAATGGAAAGCCTAAAAAAACATATATATAAAAATATAGATGAACATTATTTGTACTTGAAACTGGAAGTACAACTAACCCAAAAACTCAACTGACCAAACCAGTTAACCAATGAACTCCATGTGACCCCACTGGTAACTATCCAACAAAATTATCACAGATCATCCAAGGTGATCAAACTCGAGCTAAAACTTGCACAGGGGCTAAAAAAAGAAGAAGACTATAGGCGTGACTATTAAAACTCAGTAGGTTATCCTGATATTCTATTCCCAATTCACATCCATTAAAATAAAAGAAAAATCAATTTAATGTTTTAAATACATGATATAAATTTATATTTTTCAAATGAGGATCCATGCAATAATAATTATCAGAAAAAAACATTCCTATTTAATAAAAAAACGCAAGAAATAATTTTTCAAAGAGGTGAAACTTCAAAATGAGAATTGTTTAAATGAGGGTTGCTTTAACGATTGTACACTCTTAAATAAGTAAAAAAACACAACAAAATTTATGAAACAAACACATCGTATGCTGAAGATGACTACAAAAGTGCCAATGATCACAACTCACAGGAACACCGATAGGCACGAGTTAGTTGTGATCCCCATGTACCTTGTATCTCGGTGAAAGTAACCATAATAAATATCTATTATCATGTAAAAAATCCTCTAGTATGGAGCATACCCATACCCTAGTGGTCCCCCAACATCATCATCATCATATTTTAGTTAGTGTTGTCATATTCAAACATGTTACGTGAAATAGGGGCCAAACCCCACAGATTCACTAGCATACTAGTACACGTTAACCCACCAAGATACCAGGGATTTCCTTTAGTGATCAATCAAGTTACATATATTATAAAATACTCATTTCACATCCAACTTCCATTCCCAAAACATAAAAACACAAACATCCCATAAATATTCTTCACAATTCATTAACAAATCAATAAACCACTACAAATTTTCATAAAAAACTTCCAAGGAGTGTATTAAGGTTTTTCACATAAAACTCATTCAAAAACAATTTTTGAATTATAAACACACCAAAATAATATAAGGCCCCTACCATTAAAATTACTTAATCATGAGTTATTACAAGAATACACATTGAAGATATTTTCAGATTTAGATTTTTAGATAATTATATCATAAATCATGGATTACATTCCACATTTAAACAAGGTGTTTACATAAAAGAAAATATTCACTTTTCCGATCAAAGGAAACATATTTAAAATAAAACATGTATTCTTTCTTGACACTTTCACAACATTATCATCACATCATGTAACTTTCCCTTGGCCTGTGAAAAACATTTCAAAAACATTGATTGAGCATATAAAGCCCACTAAGGGATATAAAAACATGGAAAGAAAACCTAAGTCTATGTATACATAAGAATCATTGAAAACAAACATTACTCATAAACATAAACACATTAAAATATATCATTGAATCATAATATTTATGAATAAATCATATAAATCATATGACATAAAGGTAACTTGAGGCATTCAAAACATTCTTACAAAGGGAGTAACCCTCATGGTTACGTTTGGAATACCCATCAATAGTATAATCCCTAAATCACTTTGGAGAAACCTTAGAATTTAACCCCTTTGCGTGATGCAATGCATTGGAGAGCTATCATGGGCTCACCCGCCCTTAGTTTATCATGGAACAACCCATCTTATAAACAATGCCCAAGAACCATAACATACTCGTATCACATAAATCATGCATAAAGTTAACTTAACATTTCCACATTTCAATCACAAGATATCAAAAACACATTTATATAATCATAAAATTATCAAAATCATTTTCAATAAAAAAATAAAATAAGAGTAAAACATTATATTTATTTTTCATTTAAAAAATTTATGGCTTGTAGAAGAAGTCGAAAGTCAAATAATGGGCACAGCAGCGGAGAAGTCGTTGTCGCCGCATACATAAGAAAAAACATTCTTTTTTTGTCGTTTAGTAAAAAAAATCATATAAATAGATTCCTTTTGAATAAAATTCAATGTCAAAGGGGTTTATACACCGTATAAAAAAAATTTGTATAAAACAAAATATGCCTCAATGAAAGGAGATTGAGACGAAGTCCCTTACCTCATGTCTGACATGACTCGATCGTTCTTTAATATCTAGAATAATAAACTAGAGTAAATTTATAATTTCTTAAGAACCTTTTTCAAGTTCATTTTTCCTTTTATATCACTTATTACCTTGTTATGAACATTATGTAATCATTTATGTTAATAATGGTTGTTTTTTCGATCTTTGGTACTTGAGCCAAAAATAAACTTTTTATAATTACATGTTGTTCATGTGGTAAAATATCAATAATATACCATATTATATTCATGATTTAGATATCATATATATCATATATATCCAATATATACATTCATTTATAATATTACATAACATTTAGATGTAAGAAATGAAATTCACTGTTCATGGAGACGGTAAGCCGTACGTACGCATGAACGCTACTTTCATTTCAATTTCATGTTTAATGGAATGAAATCATAATGATATAAAGTTATATTATAATTCAATTATAATATCATATATAAAATCATTAACTCCATTCTTTATACGACCCACATATGGAATTAATGATTCAAATCACTTTAAGGGTGCGGTAGTCCGCCATATATAAAATGAAATTATCGCGTTTACCCATAATGGAAACCATAAAGGAATGCCATAAATGAAAAATACAGAAGTATAAGGAAATAATAAACCTAATTTATGTCATATATAAATATAGTGACATCTTAATGTCTACCATTAATGTTGTTAAAAGAATATTTAACAATCACTGTTTCTTGAAGCTATATTTCGCCACTCATAGAAACAATATGATCATTAAAAGTTAGACAGAGGTGTGTATAAGTGTAAATCAAACCCTTCTCGTAACAATATCCTAGTATATTGAAGATAATATTTTGGTTACAAAATAAAGTAATAAAAAGATTTTAGGGGGTTGTAGAGGCAAAATAAAACAAAAGAACATAAGAAAAGACATTACCTTTAAATTGGGTAACTCCCCTTGGTTTGAAAAAAAATGTGTTTATTAAAGAGCTTTCTGCCTAAGGAAAGGATTCTAGGATGAAGATTGGTATCTTTAGAGATAAAATGGTCAGATTTTGGTAGATAAAATGGCTTGAGAGGTCTGGGTAAGGGGGTAGAGGTTGGGGCCTTTTATAAGAGGGAGGAGGGAACTCATGGAAAGTCATGAAATGTTACTTTATTATAAAATTATTTTCTGATATTAAAGTTCCCACAAAGATATATTTCGAGGATAAGGTGATAAGGGTTAGTAATACACCCATTTGATAGATTTTTTACAAGTATATGTCTTAGATTTTACATTATCTTGTCATTTTATGTAAATCATTCATTAATGAGGTAATCACTGCATCATCATGGTGTCATAAATAAATTGATTATTTTAATGTCACAAAATTAAAAACAAAATAATATGATGTAGGAAATATTTTTATCTTTCCAATGACTATATATAGTCTATGATATCGTTTACACAGACAAAACTAAAATTGTTTTACTTGGGTGTTACATACATAGGTTATACATTCCTTTATAAAAAGATATAATAAAAGGTCACTATCACACTAAAATGATTCCATGGGGTCCCAAAGTTGGAACAAGGCATCCCATTGTCAGACATGACACAACAAGTAGCATTAGGACACTTTTTGGGAACATTTTATATTATTATGATATTATTTTATTACCCTTAACTTCCCGATTACTAATTAATCACGATAATTAATGATAATTACCGTCATTACTATTCAATATGTCCCAAAACAAAAAAGTATTAATAACATAATTTGGGAGTTATGATTCCAAATATGTAATCCATTTTACCAAATTTCAAACACAAAAATTTTAGTAATTAATTTAAAAATAATTCCCGTTGTTAAAACAAATAGCAGGTTTTTTAGAAACAATATCTATCAAAGGATTGATAATTGTTTATGTCCAATTCCGAAGTGAAATTAATTCCAGTGACCACCATTAGATTAAATTTTAAAAATATATTCTTTTTAAAATTTAATACCAAATAACAATAATATTTCTCTATATAATTTAATTAGATGAAAAAGCTGTTTTGAAGTGAAATGTAGTATTTTTCACTATTCATTAAAAAAATGAACATTGTCAGAAAAATAATGAAAATTAATAAAATGTAAATTTCATTGTCCCAATCTTAAATAATAAGCTTATTTTGAAAAATATTGCTTATAAAATTGTAAAAAAATTTATTTAAAAATGGTCCACCATCAAAATGCAGTAAAACAATCTTTTAAAAATATTAGAGAATTCTATGATTAAGATTGGATTTGTTCTCATTTTATGCCTCTATAACACTATATAATTAATAAATAGACATAGAATTGGAAATCCATATTTCTTTACTTACTTGGGATGTTACATCATTCCCTCCTTTAGAAAATTTCATCCCCGCAATTTCATTACTTATCGAATAAGT
Organism: Viscum album; assembly: GCA_963277665.1. NCBI lineage: Eukaryota > Viridiplantae > Streptophyta > Magnoliopsida > Santalales > Viscaceae > Viscum > Viscum album. Next base: position 1,400,383,909 of record OY728164.1, on the reverse strand, counting down.
GGGGGTATATATCCGTCATTGCATTTCCAGATTCCCATGTTTCCTCTTCAATCATGTGGTTTTTCGACAAAAAAGTTACATTATGAATCGACTTATTCTGAAATACTTGCTCCCTATGGTTAAGAATCAAGACCGGTTGTTCCTCATAAGATAGATTCTCTTCCAGCTGAACTACCTCTAGACTCAAAAAATGAGATGGATCTGGCATGTACTTCCTTAACATAGAATCATGAAAAACATTATTACCTGAGATAAACTTGAAGGTAAATCTACTTGGTATGCAACTGATCCAACTCTCTCTAGAATTTAATATGGTTCAATTATCCTTGGACTCAGATTTCCTTTCTTACCAAATCCCATCACACATTCCCATGGAGAAACATTGAGGAAGGCATGATCACCTACATCAAAAGAGAGATCCTTCCTCTTGTTCGCTCATAACTATTATGACTACCCTGAGCTCTTCTAATGTGTTTCTGTATCAGATGAACATTTTTTGCAAACTCTTCTACCATTTATAGTCCCATCAACTTCTTTTCACCCACTTCATCCCAAAAATCTGATGTTCAACACCACTTCCCATATAATTCCTCAAATGGTGCCATTTGTATACTAGAATGAAAATTGTTATTATAAGAAAACTAATCCAAAGAAATATGTTGTTCCTAACATCCTTGATAATCCATTGAACAAGCATGTAACATATCCTCCAAAGTCTGAATTGTTCATTCTGACTTCCCTTCTGATTAAGGATGAAAATCTATACTAAAATTTAATTCAGTACCCAACAACCTCTAAAGGCCTTTCCAAAATTTATAAGTAAACCTGGTATCATGATTAGATACAATGGAGAGGGAAACTTCGCGTAACCTAACTATCTCTTTAAGATACAAATAAGAATGTTGATCTAGGGAGAATGTATCTCGTATAGCAAGGAAATGAGCATTTTTACTCAAGCGATCAATAATAACCTAGATTTCATTATTTCCTTGAGGTGTCTTCGACAATACCACAATAAAGTCCATGGATATATTCTCACATTTCAACTATGGTACCTGTAAAGGCTGAAGCATCCCTTTTAGTAACTTTTGCTCTGTTTTAAACTATTGACAAGTCAAACAAATCATAGTAAAATCAGCAATATCTCTTTTCATTCAATCCCACCAGTAATTGTTCCGAAGATCTCTAAACATCTTAGTACTACCAGGATAAACTGAAAACGGAGAACTATGAGCAACACATAACAACTCTATATTCAAATGTGAATCACAAAACATACACAATATATTCCCAAATATCAAAACACAATCATTATCAATGTTGAATTTAGGTAACATACCATTCTGAACCAATCTCTACCTTTTATGCAACTCACTGTCTTGCTTCTGAGCTTGTATAATTCTATCTGATTGAGAAGATTTCACTAATACCTATACCAAAACAGAAGAAAATCCTACACCAACAACTTCTATGACAAATTTCATCAAATACATAACCCAAGTATCATGTTCCAAACGTATCATGGTTAATGAAGCATTACTTTTTTGACTCGAAGCATCAACCACTTTATTTGATTTTCTCATATGGTAATGAATTGTACAATCATAATCCTTGATTAATTCTAACCATATCTTCTATCTCATGTTCAATTCATTCTGAGTGAATATATACTTTAAACATTTTTGATCGGTATATATTTCACACTTTACACTATACAAATGATGCCTCAATATTTTTAAAGTTAAAACAACAGAAGCTAATTCCAAATCATGTGTATGGTAATTTTACTCATGAGTTTTCAACTGACGTGAAGCATAAAAAATTACCTGATCATTCTTCATTAGGATGAAACCAAGTCCTTTCAATGAAGCATCACAGTAGATAAAAAACGCAACATTCCTGAAGTTAGTGCCAAAACTCTAGCATTCACCAATCTTCTTTTCAACTCCTGAAAAAAATCATCACATTCTTTTGTCAAGATACACATAACACCCTTATGAGTTAGCTTAGTCATTTGACTAGATAACTATGAACTTATTTTAACAAACCTTATGTAATAGCCTACCAAACCAAGAAAAATAAAAAGCTCAGTTACATTTGTGGTTCTTGTACATTTTTCAACAACCATTTTTTTTGCAGGATCAACAGTTACCCCATATTTAGAAACAATGTGAACAAAGAATGAAATTTGTTGCCACCAAAACTCACACTTGTTGAATTTCCCATACTATTTCTTTTATTTTATGTTTTCCAAAATAAACCATAAATGACTTCTATGCTCCTCTTTAATTTTAGAAAACACCAAAATTTCATCAATGAAAACAACAACAAACTTATCCAAGAACTCATGGAAAATTCTATTCATAAGATCCATGAATACAAAAGGTGTATTGGTTAACCCAAAAGGCATTACTACAAATTCATAATGGCCATATCTTATACGAAACACAGTCTTCAGAATATCTTCTTCCATTACCTTCAATTGATGGTACCCCGATCTCATGCCAATCATTGAAAAATACTGATCTCCCTGGATCTGATCAAACAAATCATCTATATGAGGAAAAGGATATTTCTTCTTAACATTGATGTTATTCAAGGCTTAATAATCGATGAAAAGTCACATTGAACCATATTAGTTTAACAAATATGACAAGAGAACCCCATTGTGATGTGCTAGGTTGAATGAAACCTTTCTCTAATAAATCATACAATTGATACATCAACTCTAAAAGATCAATTTGATCCATTCGATAAGGGGGTTTTGAAGTTGTCTTAGCATCAGGAACTACGTCAACAATAAATTCAACTTCCCGATCCAGTATTATGCCATGAAACTAATCAGGAATAACATCAGGATAATCATTTACCACTGGCACATCATTATTTTGAACGGTTCCTTTTTTTTCAACAATATGTGCAAGGTAACATTCATTTCCATCTTTTACATGTTTCTCAGCCTCTTGATATGTTTTCAACAGTAAGGGTACATTCTTGTACAAAAACAGAAAGACTTTCTAAAAATAAACTTTTTTAGCTCTATAATAAATCTTAACATGGTAAACAGAGATCCAATCCATACCCAAGATAACATCAATCTCTAGTAGAGGTAAAACAATAAGGATTTCAAGTAGGTTCTTTCTATAGATAAGGATATGAAGATTCTTATAAATTATTTATGCCTCAAAATTTCCCCTGGGTGTTTTTACCACAAGTTCAAGAGTAATTTTTTGAGTTGGAATTCCTAATTTACTAGAAATTTTTTCAGAGATGAATGAATGTGTAGACCCAGAATCAAACAACACAATGAAATAATCTGAAGAAAATAAGTACATAATACCACTTCATTTGATGGGCCAACATCTTCTGTAGTAGTTGAAAAGGCTTTCACCACACCATTCTGCTTGAAGTCTGATTACTTCCCATCATTTGAGCTATTTGTCGAACACTCATTTGCATAATGACCCATATCATTTCACTTTAAACATTTCACTAACTTTAAATCAAATTTGTTCTTTCCATCACCCAGATCTTTTTCAGTGTAATAACGAGACTTATGTCCCATTTTAACACATTGGTAGCACTTTCTAGACTTCAAAAGAAATTCCCCAGCATGATTTTTACCAAATTTATCACAAAATGAAAACATAGTTTTCTTACCATCAATCATTTTTGAAGGATTCATTCCATTCTCCTACCACATTGGTCTATTCTTCTGTTGGATGTTATAGAACACTTGATCATCAGAAAACTTTTTTTACACCTTCTCATCACATCAAACAAGCTTTTCATAACTCTTGAAATCGTGAGAAGCTAATTCCCTTCGATATTTTGGCATTAATTGTGAGTAAAAATGATTGATTTTACTATCAAGGTCTTAGATAAAATTTGGAGCATACCCTCCCAGTCGAGTGAACTTTTCTTCATAAACACCCACTGATTCATCCTCTTTCCTCAATTCCAAGAATTTTTTTTCCATCCTATATCAAACAACATTAGGAAAATATTTCTCAAGAATCATACCTTGGAATTCATCCCAGTCAAGAGCATCAATCTCATCAGTGTCCCTGATATTTTTAACCATTGACCACCACTGATCTGCTTCACCCTTCAAGCAGTGAACAACAAGACTAACATTTTGATTGTGTGAACACCCCATGACATCAAAAATCTTCTATAGTTATTTAATCCACCCTTCAGCTAGGATAGGGTCGGATGATCCTCAGAATGATGGGGGATGTTGCCTCATGAAATATTCCACCACTGACATGTTCCTCTACAGTTGATCTAGCTGATCTCGTGCATGGATACCACCAGCCTTTACCACTAGAGTCAACTGAGCCATTACTGCAACAAACTGTTCAGTTACAATTCAGACCATCTCAGGATTCTGATTTGGAAGGTCATTTCCTTCTGTATGCCTTCCGTGCACTAATTCCCTATTTCTTCTATGGAAAACAATTTTTAACAAACATGTCTTAGTTGATGCAACATGGTAATCTTCAAATTCTATATCATTTCAATTTGACGATAAAAAAATATTTTTGCATTATAATTTAATAGAATTATTACTCCCAAAGTTATCTAAACTGACCTCTGATACCAACTATATTGCTCTTCCCTTTAACATTAATTAAATTTGAGTTATTAAAAGAATACAGATTGAAGATCTTTTTAGGTTGATATTTTTAGAGAATGAGATCTTAAATCATCCATTACATTCAACATTTAAACAAGGTGGTTATATAAACGACAATATTCACTTTTCCCATCAAAGGAAACATATTAAAAATAAAACATGGATTCTTTCTTGACACTTCCTCGACATTATCATCACATCATGTACCATTCCCTTGACCTATGAAAAACATTTCAATAACTTGGGATGAGCAAAAAAATCCCAGTAAGGGATATAAAAACACTGAAATAAAACCTTAGTCCATGTATACATAAGAATCATTGAAAACATACTTTACACATAAACATAAGCACTTTAACATACCTCATGAAATCATATCATATATGAATAACTCATAGAAATCATAAGACATAATGGTAAAATGAGGCATTAATAACATTCTTACATAGGGAGAAACCCTCATGGTTATATTTGAAATACCCATCATAGTATATTCCCTAAATCTCTTCGGAGAAACCTCAATGTTTAGCCCCTTCACGTTACCCAGTGCATTAGAGAGATATAACGGTCTCACCCACCCTTATATTATCACAGAACCACCCATCATCATAAACAATGCCCATGAACCATAACATAATCGTATCACATAAAACATGCATAAAGGAAACATAACATTTCTACATTTTAATCACAAGATATTAAAAAAACATTGATATAAGAAAAAAATTATCAAAACCATTTTCAATACCAAAATAAAATAGGAGTAAAACATGGTATTTATTTTTCATTTAAAAATAGTTATGGCTTTTAGAGGAAGTCTAAACTCAAATAATGGTCACGTCGGTGGAGAAGTTATTGTTGCTGCATATGTGAGTCAAAAACATTCCATTTTGTCCTTTATTATAATGCTTCATATAAAAATATTCCTTTTTAATAAATGTCAGTGTAAAAGGGGTTTATACACCATATAAAAAAATTTATGGATAAACAAAAATATGCCTCAATGAAAGGAGATTGAGATGAAGTCCCTTACATCGTGTCCGACTTGACTCGATGGTTCTTTAATCTCCGAAATAATAAACTAGAGTTAATTTCTACTTTTTTAAGAACATTTTTCAAGTTAATTATTCCTTTTATAACACTTATTACCATTTCATGATAACGATCGTTTTATCGATCTTTGGTACTTGAGCCAAAAAATAAACTTCTTATAATTACAAGTTGTTCATGTAGTAAAATATGCATTATATCCAGAATTATATTCATGATGTAGATATCATATATATCATATATACCAGTATGTACATGAATTTATAAAATTACATAACATTTATATGTATGAAATGAAATGCACCGTTCATGGAGACGGTAAATCGTACGTACACAAGAACGCTAGCTTCATTTCTATTTCATATTTAATGGAATGAAATCATAATGATATAAATTTATACTATATTTCTAGTATAATATCAAATATAATATCATTAAATACATCCTTTATATGACCCACGTATGGAATAAATGATTCAAATCACATTGAGGGGTCGGTAGTCCGCACTTCTTAAAAGGAAATTATCGCTTTAACCCATAATGGAAACCACAAAGTTATGCCATAAATGAAAAATACAGAATCATAAGGAAAAAATAAACATAATATTTATCATATATAAATATAGTTACATATTAATTACCACCATGAAAGGTGTTAAATATAGATTGAACAATCATCGTTTCGTGAGAGAGTAATTCGCCACTCACAGAAATAGTATGTTCTTTAACCATTAGAAGGAGGTGTGTGTAAGTGTAAATCAAATAATTCTCATAAAAACATCCTAGTATTTTGAAGATACTAGTTTTTTTACAAAACGGAGGAATAGATAGAGTTCAGGGGGTTGTTGAAGTAGAATAAAACAAAAGAACATAAGAGAAGACATTAACTTTATATCGGGTAACTCCCCTTTGATTGATGCAAAATGGTTTCTTGAAGATCTTTATGCCTATGGTAAGGATTTTAGGATGAATAGAGGTATGTGGAGAGGTAAAATTTTCATATTTTGGCCAAGACAATGGCTTGAGAGGTGTGCATAAGGTGGTATAGGTGGGGGCCTTTTATAAGAGGGAGGACGGGCACTCTTGGAAAGTAATGAAATGTTACATTATTTTGAAATTATTTTCGGATTTTAAAGTTCCCACAAAGATATATTTAGAGTATAAGGTGATAAGGGTTCAAAATACACCGATAAAATAGGTTTTATTACAAGTGTAAGTCTTATATTTTACATTATGATTTCATTTTATTTCAATCATTCATTAATGAAGTAATTGCTGCATCATCATGGTATCATAAATAAATTAATTTATTTTATGTTTAAAAAATATAAAAAAATTACTATAATGTTAGAAATCTTTTTATATTTCCAAGGAATATTTATAGCCTAAGATATCGTTTACACAGAAAAAACTAAAAATGTTTTACAAGGGTGTTAAATACTTTGGTTGTACTTTCCTTCAAAAAAAAGATATATTAAAAGGTCACTATCACACTGAAGTGGTACAATGGGGTACCAAATTTGGCACATGGCATACCATGGTCGGACATGACATAACAAGTAGCATTAGGACACATTTTGGGGTCATTTTAGTTTATTATGAAATTATTTTATTACCCTTAACTACCTAATTAATAAATAATCACGATAACTAAACATAATTATCATTGTTATTATTCATAATGTTCAAAAACAAAAGAGTCTTAATTACATAATTTGGATCTTCTGATTCCAAATAAGGAATCCATTTTACCAAATTCCAAACACATATATTGTAGTAATTAATTTAAAAATAATTCTCGTTTTCAAATAAATAGCTGGTTTTTAGAAACAATATCTATCGAAAGTTTGAAAATTGTTTATGTCCAATTTCAAAGTTAAATTATTTACAATGACAAACATTGGATAAAATGGTAATAATATATTCTATTTACACTTTAAAAAAAATTAAAAATATAATCTATACAATTAATTAAATTAGATGAAAAAGCAGTTTTGAAGTGAAATGCAGTATTTTTAACTATTCATTAAAAATGAACATTGTAAGAAAAATACCAAAAATAAATCCATTGTAAATTTCAATGTCCCAATACTAAATAATAAGTTTATATTAAAAAATATAGCATATAAAATTGTCAAAAGTTTTATTTAATAACGTTTCTCCATCAAAAGGCAGTAAAACAATCTTTTAAAAATATTAGAGAATATTATGCTTTAGATTGGATTTATTCTCATTTTAAGCCTCTAAAACACTATCTATTTCATAAATAGATATAGATATGAAAATCCATAATTATTTAAATACTTAGGATGTTACAAATAACATACCCAAACATATATTAATCCATATAAACATTTAATAGAATCATTTCATGGATGATAAAACAATCCCAATTGACACAACATGGTATATTCATGTAAAACACTCATTCTTCATATTTAAGAAAGGCCAAACAGGACTTTAAACTTTTTCCAAAAGGAAAAATTTGAAAAACATATGAATTTCAATTTTTTGAAGTGTTTTATACACATCATATATAGCTTCAAACCACATTCATAAATCCCATCACATAGTCAGGTTACATATTCAAAACAAAACCATTTTTATAAGAATGTGAAATCGAAAAATTTCCAGCAACTCGAGCCAAAACATGTTGTAAAGAAAAACCCATTAATTTTTAAAACCAAATAAAAATTGGAAAGAAAAAAAGGATCCCAAATTAATTTTTTACATTCTGCCAATGTATTTGTAAATCCAAACAAATCATTATAAACTGCACAAGACACATAAATGCCAACCGGGTAGTTTACCGAACCTGTGGCATTCACTATTTAAAAAAAACTCAAGTTAAGAACTTAAAAAGGGATGAAATACCATTTCCATGCCATAAATTTATTCAATCTACTGAAAAATATTCAAATTACTACAGTTCAAGTCTGGAATCTCATAGAATAATTTATCAATCAAGTAAAGTACACATTTATACCAAAACAAATAGATTTTTAACAAAATAAGTCATAAAACATAATTTGCACACAAAACCATTTAAACCGAGGTTTCAAAAAAGCACATATCAAATAAATAAGGTTATAAAAGTAAAAAAATGATTAAACATAAATTATGAAGGCTTGTGCAATGGACATCCTACCACAAATCCTTGGCGTAATGGAAACCCACTCCCAAAATCACCATCTGAGGGTTTACAAACCCAAAACCTATGAAGACCATACCCAAATGAATAAAAACCCCATCAAAAATAATGGAATAATAGAACCCTATGTTGAACTGGACTATGGGAGATTAAAAAACAAATAAATAATAAAAGGAGAAAGAAGATGTAGGATAAAGGAGAAGGAATCTAACCTTTTCCACTGGAAAACTCATCATATTCCACAGGATCTAAACCCATAGATAAAATGTAATGGCTTCAAAAAGTCCATGAGAGACTCTTATAGTCTAGAGGAACTATGGAAAGAGGATCTGTTTCCAAAGGAGTTTGAATTGATTGATTTATGAATGATACAATTTACCTTTTTCAATTCTGGATGATTTGAGAGACATTGAGAATTCTTCTCAACTCCATGGCTATTATGAGCTCCAATGAGGGAAAATCTATAACGGGTGTGAGGATAGGGCTATTTTCTTCGTTTGGGTGGAAGAAATACCGAAAATATTAAATAATAAATTAGATATAAAATAAACAAATTTTTTTTAAAATAAGAAATGGGCTCATGGGCTAGACCAATTCCTAAATAAGTTACGCTGATTCACCATTATTATGAATTATTAAGGGGTAAAAAAGGTTAAGGTAGTTTGAATATATCATTTTCTGCCATGTGGGAAGTGTAATGGGTGAAAAATTATAAAAAAAAGGATTTATAAAATAATCAAATTTGGTTTTTAAAACTGGAAATGGGCTCACAGTTGGACCAAATCATGAAGTAACCACCCTTTCTCCAAAAACTCCTAAAAAATCAATGGGGAACCCAAATTACGGTGACTAGACATATATTAAACATAAAAACTCAACATTAATCTCAAACATGACCCAATAAACGTATTGGGATCTCAAATGAACCGGATCAAAACAACGACATGATAAACCGGGTGTGATAGAGAAGGCTTTAATAAATTCCATGATGAATAAAATAAATTTAACAAGGGGAAAAATAACTTCCAGTTAGAGATGTCGTCCAAAATATCCTTGAATATATCATCTTTTTGTGACTACATTTTGGCCAATATCCACTTAACAAAATCTTCTATATATATAACATTGAGATATAACTTCATCATACATGGGGTGACATAGAACATCTTATATAGATTAAATTCATCTTAAAAATGCATATATAATTAGTATAATATTTTGTAAAAATTAATAAAATGTAATGTAAAAGTTCATATATTTGAGTATTAAATTACCACATGGTAGAATATCTTTGTAGAATAGTGATAATGTCTAATAGATGGTCCACCTGAGTTGTAAAAATATTATTCTAGGCATAGAACATATCTTAAAACCAATCCCAACAAAAATCATTCATAATCCTTGAGGAACATAATAAACTAGTATCGAGTTGACCCAATAAAACATCATCATAGACAAAGAGACCCAATAAAACATCTAATAAATAATCAAACAAAAGAGAATCTACATATCTTCCAAAAAAATCTATTATATTTAGATCTAAAATATAGCACTCATATATCAAAAAACTCTATTATATGGAGTATTGGAGTATCCTACTCCAAGTATCATTGCCTTTTTCCTCAATTATGTTATGTCCAATGACAATATGATATTGATAATATTTGGCATGAAACATTTAAGATAATTAAAAAGTATCTATGTATAAAAAATAATAAACATTAGTAATATCTAAACATTAGATAAAAGAATATTTTACCTGAATTATCTAATTCATATTTTCCATATTTTCCACTATCCACATAACTCATTCAAATGAATCAAATGTCACAATGTATGTCTGTTACCTATTTATTTAACCTGCAAGAAAATTCACTTTACTATTTTTTTTAATTTACCATGAATGTATTTATAATGGATTATAGGTAACCCAAAATCCCATATCCTATACATTATCCCTTAGTTAGAGCACATATTAGGCACTTCTGATATTGTTTCTCTACCAACAAAAGCATTATCACCTATTGAAAACATCATACGTCATCTTATATCACTAAATTGATATATAAAAATAGTATTTCATTAACCCTCCCTCCCAATGTACACATACTAGGATAAAAATGATAAATGTGAGCTAATGACTAATAAAGATGACTCCCAATAGGCCACAAGTAGGGGAATAGCACAGATGATATATCAAACATATTTTTTTGATTTATCACCCTCAAGTAAAATTGAATAAATTATTATAAATATTAAATAACACAAACCAAAAGAATAAAATATTTAATAATTAATCCCAATATGTAATGTAATTTAATACAACCAATAAAACCAGAAGAAATGAAAATAATAAATGTAAATATGTGATAGTTACCACTAACATCAAAACACTCCATAAAATCTAATCTTGACATTAACACCCATATTAATAAACATATAGAACCTATGACCATGAAAAATGTTGTTTATTTTTGTTGGGTGAGAAAAACTAGTATTCATTTTACAAACCTCAGTAAATCTAGATTTCAAAAATTTGAATGAATCATACAACATCATATTGATTACATAAAGGATACTAACTTTTCACCTGATATGTGAAATATATTTTCCCATCCTTACTATATATTGATCACGATGTAAAACATAAATGTGAATAATTCTATATGAGAATCATATAGATAAATCGAGGTACCCCACTTTAAATACCAAAACATATTCAAAACACTCACACAAAAATTCCTCAAATCTTCTTCTCAACCCTCATAAAGTCATAAACTATACCTTGTAATTGAATCAAAGACATTTTTCATCTTGGGTAGGCATCAACCTAATCATTATGAGCATATATGAAACCACGTGTTTGTTTGGAAGCTAATACAACCTATGTAAATGCATTATATCACATTCCATAACAACCCATTTTTGTGGACCCATGGGGAAATATATTTATAATGATATGATATGTGTATGTTCTAGAACCAACAACTATTAAAAACTTGGAATGAATATTTTAAATAAAAAAACCATTACATCCCAGATTCGAAAGCATCATATACCAAAAGATATTATAGCGTGCGATATTCGTACATCTAACTATACCCAAAGAGAGAGTACAGAGGTTAGAGACACTAAACAAGAATAAATATATCATTGGGAAACATGAATTTTTAATCATCCATTCATTAATTAAAATTACCTCATATTAATTTCAATGATTAATATTCTCATCTAAAAAACATGGAGTTATATTTACCCTAATTATCATATCTCATTCTCAAGTATGTCACTATTATCAATTATCACCATGAACCAAACCCATTAATTTATTAATTCATTTATAATTTCATTAGTTATTGTTTCTATTAGACACAACCTATACTAACACAAAAAATATACATATGTAACAACATGTGATTTTAGAATGTATTACATGACATAAATATCTTGTTGAATAGTTTGTGATATATACCAAAAAATTTAAGATAATAAATTATACTCTTAAATTATATTTAAATACGAATAAATTGGGTACATAAAATGTTATAAAATCATATATTTTAAATAATTATTAATGGAAGTGATATTTTGTTACAAGAACATAATGGAAAAAAGTGTCATTATTCTATAAATTTAGGTATTACTTATATTTACTAATTTATAAAAAAATCATATTCATTTATTTTTGAAAAATTAATTTTTATAATGGAATAAAAGTTTTAAATAATCATCTCAAAATAATATAATTTTTTAAATTTCGTATTTTTCAGAATTTCCAGTTATTTGTTTTAATAGTGAAAACTATAATTTTTTAAATACATTTAATTTTTGGTTATTAAAATTATATATGAATTACAGAATGTTTTTGAAACAAATTTTACTTAAAAAATAATTTATTTAATAATAAATATGATGAATTAAAAATATATAATGATTATCTTATAAATATATTTTTAATCTTTGGGAAATCTAGGTAATATTTTTATAATAATAATAACTATTTTTGTTTATTCACATTTATTCATGTTTACACAAAGTTAATTTTAATTTTGATTTGTTTTAATGTGAAATAAAAATTATTTTATTAATAATATATCAATAAATTAAATATGAATAATTATTATACATGATTTTCTAATAAAATAATTATTATACTTAAAAATGTTTTTTCATAATCCATGTTTACCCTTACATTACAAATAATTTTTTTAAAAATATTTTTATCTGTTAAATAAATTTAATTTTTAAAAATTGATTATATATTTGGGGATTTAATTTTCAAATAAATTTTTAATATGATTTTTAATTGTATTCACGGTGAATAGATACCATAGTAAAAAAAATTTCACCATGATATAAGGATAAAAGTTTTTATAAAGTTGTCAAAAAAGATATATTTCCTCAAATATCACTAAATATTATCAATATTTCATTTAATGAGTTTATATCAGCCCTTATTCATCATTTTTATAATAAAATTTCATTATTTTCCAAATTAATTTAATATGACATCACGATAATATTATAAAATTAAGAAAAATAAAAAATTTATAGTATATCACCTAAAACATTTTCATGAAAATTAAAGTGATAACAATACAATATGATTGACTAAACATCATTATATTTGATATTATTTAATTTAAAAACTAATTTTAAATTTTTTTAAAAATTACATTATTATATTATTATCTAAAAATCATATACATCAACGACCTAATACCCATGCAAGAACTCAATAAATAAAGTAAATTATTGTAAAAATAATTAAAATGATAATTAATGAAATGATTATTGGGTTTCATGGTTATTATGAATAATTTTTAAGGATAATTGATTTATTAATTGTTTATATTCAATATAAATTAATTTATTATTTGTTAGATGTATTGTTTTGTATATTCGTCTAAAATTTTCATAAAATATTTAATGTTAAAACATAATTAATTAATCGATTAATATAAATAAAAAATATTCTTAGATGTATAGTGTGAATTTAAATTGTTATGTGTTTAGTTGAAGTTACATTTTTTAGATACTTAGATTTTTTATAATTCAATTCATGATCCATAAATTTTTATATGTGTAAAAAAACCATTAATTTTTTATTAAAACATGGGATTTAGTATAGGGTTTCAAATTTCATATATGAAATCAGTTATATATAATTTTTTTCCCAAATCCATAATGTCTCTTAACATACCTATTTTTCATTCCCAATGTTTTACAAAAATTCTCTTCTCATAAGGAGTTCTGTTCAGTCTAATGGTCAACCTAAATGGAAGAGAAATTTGTGTTAATTGATTTCATACAAGATTAATTATTGATTAAAATATATTAAATATATTTTCTCCATGCTATCATATTGTAATTAAAATATAATATTTAGTGGTATTATATAATATTATTTTAATAATAAATTTCTATCTCTTTTTAATCTTATATAAAATTATAATTGTAGTAGGGTGTATATGTTTACTACTGCCCCCATTAAGTGATGCAATTAAATTTTCAGAACCACCTACCTTTGAATATATATAGTGATAAAAATAATTAATATATATATATATGAAATTTGTGATATATTTTTTATTTTGTAATGATAATGTTTTATCAATCATCTCACCCTCATATCGATTGTAAAATTTAAATATCCCTCATGTCTATGAGAAAACAACCACCTTTATAAAAAATGAATTTCATTTTTTATTTCCATCCCATGTGGATAGTTGTAAGGATATATTTGAGGAAAAATATGATAATTATTATATTCTAATGATTGTTTGAAGTTAATAATTTTTAAAAATTATATCATTTTCATCCATTATAAAAATAAAAACATTCATCATTATTCTATGTAGACTACTACATCCATCATTTATGTATCTAGTTATTATTATTTCTATAAAATATGTTTTTGTAATATTATATTGAATGTATAAAAATGATTTTTTTTTTATTTGTATGAGTTTTTAAATTATTGAACCTGGTACATTTCACATAAGTCAATATTCTAAATTTTTTTAATGGATATGGACAGAAAGACATCAAAAGGTTGCACATGGAAATGAATGATCAAATAACTAAATATAACATTATAAAAATGAAACAAAATGAATAATGATATTGTTACGAACCTGAAAAGGGTATTTAATCAAATAGAAATTTAATAATTTTTAATAATTCAATAATGTAAAATATGTATAAGGAAATTTGAGGTATAATGTCTGGGGGTCTTTATTAAAATACATATCTATTTTATTTTAAATGTATAAATAGTGTTCTTATCTAGGATTAAATTATTTTTAATGTCCATTTGTATTAATGTTTTTAATTATTTATAGTAGTTTCTAATTTCCTCTTTAATAAATTTTCATGGTCTATTTTTTAAATTATTTAAAAATTATTAAAAGGAATGTTTTAATGGAAAACACATAACAAAATTTTCTAAAAATTATATCCATTGTTCGTTTTAATTTTTTTTAATCAATGATTCTCAAAATTGGATGTTAATGTATTTCTATTTCTAATCCACACTAGGTTTAAAAATCATTATTCATTCAAATTGATCTAATCAGTATATGTGGTTTTCTGTTTCACGGTGGTGTTGTTACAAAATTACTGCCAATATTTCAGGTTCCTAATTTTATTCAAGAGTCAATTTTTCATGAAGATAATGTTTTGGATGTTATATGAAATTTTATAAAAACATCACAAGTTTTATGAATGATGGATGATTGTGTTAATTTTTGGTATTTTATGAAAATATTATTGTGTAAAAAGGTGAGAGATTATTAGATATTAAGGAAGCTCTTTGAATGATTAAGTTATACTGAGAGGATGATGTTGGTGTATTAAATGTGGAATGTTATGTAGACATGGTAATGTTTCGTGAATGATTGGGAGTTCTGTGATAGTTTGTTTCCCAAATGAGGAAGACGAAAAAACAAAAATGTGCAATGTTTCATGAATTATCAATTTTAAGAATAGGATAATAGTATAAATTTAGAGGCAATATGTTTTATGGGTGTGATCGAGATCCAAAAAAGTGATGGAGTTTCCAAAAAGGGATCCTTTCATAAATAAATTGGCCGTTAATGACCATATTATGCTTTGATGTTTTTTTAGGATGTCATACCACTATTATTATATGAAATACTTCTCCAATTAAATATCATAAGAGAAAACATAAATATATATTAATATATTATTTGAAAAATAATTTATAAGTAATTTTTTGTAGAAAAGGGAAATTAGTAATGGAATTCACATGAATGGTGTATGTTTTCGGAAAATATATGTTTCAAAAAATGTTATATTTTTTGTGATGGTTAGTAGTCTTTGGGAATTGAAATGTGTCTAATTAGAAATATATCTTCATGAAAAATAAATATTTGAATCTATAAAAATCTATTTCATATTGATGATTATCCTACAGAAAATAAAAATTTATATTGTTATAAAATATTATGGAAATAGTTTTAAAAATATTGAGCATTGGAATAGATGTCTCCATAAAAATTTATGGAGTAGAGATTATAAATTATAAAATTATGAGATAATTAAAATATAAGGGGTCAATGTGGATGTTATAAATCAAAAATTCCTATCTTTGAGTAAAATTTGTAACCAATGACTGTTGGTGATATTTATTCATAATTTATTGATGGTCGACAACATTGTATGTAATTATTTCATGTAACAAGAGTGTAGAAATGATAATTTATACCCATTGGATAATAAAATAGTCATATTTTCATACTAATTTGAGAGGAAATGATCATTTTGATGTATATGATTGGCCTTCCTAAGAAAAATAACATGTAAAACATATCAATGTAAAAGAATATTTATAATGACCCAACATTATTACATACATAATCTTTAATTAATCAATAAAACACTTCCTTTTACTTTTATGATGTTTTTAATTTTAGATATTTATAGAATTAGGATGGTACATTAATTACATTACACATTATTACAGAGTGTATACCATAAAAACAGTTTCCATTTTCTTTCAAAATATAAAACATTAAACCTTAAAACAAGAATCCTTGAAAATTCTTCAACATTTAATGTGTCTTCATCCTTTTAGTAAACATAATTTAACATGTGAAAATCATTTAAAAACTTGGGATGTGCACAAAATCTCCGTGAGGGATGGAAAATAAGGAAAAAACGCATTAGTCTATGAAAACTGGTAACGTATGAATGCATTTTAAAAAGAAATTCTTGTCACCCTTATATACTTACTTTGTGTAACATGAGATTTACAAAATATCCCCACAAAACAAGAAAACATAAATATAATAATAAAGGTATCATGGGGAATTACTTACATAATCTTTTAACCATTCGTGGCTACCTTATAGTTTGTAACCCTCACGGCTACCATACTTTGTGTAACCATCGCAGTTACACTTTGTGTAACCATACAACCGACCTACATATTACTCACACCCAATGCATTGGAGGGAAATATAGTTCCCGCCATTCATTATAAATAATTCCCAAGAACTAGGACATAATTATACAATATGATCAATTCCATAAAAACCTTACTTTATAATTTAATAAAACCGAATTTAAAAAGAAGATTTTTAAATAAATTCCCCTTATAAAGATCATAAAATTGAAGAGAGACATATTAGAGTGGACGGAGTATGTATATATAAATTATATACACATAACAAAACATAATATAAATAGAACATATCACACAAACAATTAAAATAGCACATAAATAATGAAATAGAAGGTTATCCCAAAGAATGGAAATCAGGTTAAGAGTTCCCTTATCTCAAGTTTTTCTTAATTACAACTTGTATAAACATCGTTTATAATGGTTAAAAGATTGTTATTAACATTTTAATATTTATAACATCATATATTATCATCTCATATAATCATTTCACCCTTAATTGTTTGTATTTTTCCCCTTGCACTGTTTTTTGGTTGAATTCTTTACATGATTTCTATGATTGGTTCATGGTGGAGATTCTTGTTGATTGGATGTGAAAGTACATAATTGGAATGGAGTAGTATTTACATATATCAAGTAATATAAATTATTCCATTCATAATTTTTTAATTCATACATGAGGATGATTCATATGATAGAAAATTAATGATGTTCGTTTAGATTGTTATAGTGGCTCTTTGATAATAACAACCTCGTTTTGTTGCATAATTTAGAACCATGGTAAAAAAATATTTCTAGAAAAATGGGTGAGTCGTAACACATATATTAAAACCTGGTTAAACCATATAAATGATTTCATTACCAGAATTAAAAGAATTAATGGAAATTGAAATCACATCGTCCACGTTGTCGATAATTCGACACAAACGGACAATGTTTTTATTCTTGAAATAAGTGGGATAGAAGAAGAATAATGATGAGAAAATTTCCATAAACATGATAAAATATAGAATATTAATGATTTCTGGATATTTCATTCCTCTTGGGTAAGGATATATGATGAAATAATAAGGAAAGAACTCAAAATAAAACAATATTTGTGAAATTGCTTACAAAAATTCAGCAGCCTAACATCTACGCAACATGGTTTTTGAAAATATTAAAAAGAGAGGGGACATGGGTCAAACATCCAAAAATGAATAATAATATATATTAGATCAAGAATAAGAAGAAAATTAGAACATGGTATGGAAATTTGAAAGTTATACCACATAAAAGAGAACTTGAAAAGAAAAAGAAAGAATTTGAGAATTTTCTTACCTTGTAGAGTAACACTTATAACATGAAGGTCGTGACTGTGGGGGCTTGATGAAACCTTGGGAGGACTAATATGAAAGTATGGAGTCCAAATCATCATTTAGGGATAATTTTAATTGAATTCAATGATGAGAAGAGTTGTATTTATAAGAAAAGTGAGGGATTATTTTAATAATTTTAAAGGGAAACCTCATGAGTGGTATTGGTAAAACCATGGGGTTTCCCATGGTATTTGAACAAGGTATAAACCACTTGAGACACCTCACATCTTATTTAACTATAAACAAGTCAACCAGATTTATGAAATAATTATTATATCATTAATGATGTCATAAACACACTGAAACTAAAAACTGTATTTTTTACTATTCACCAAAAAATCAATTGATTTGGAAAATTTCACAAAATTCACCCTAACCATATATTGACATGTAAAATTCAAAAATTAAGTACATTTTTTAAAATAATTTTCTAATTTTTATTAATTTAACTTATAGATAAAATCAAACTTAACTCAAAAATTAAAAATTCTAATTTTATAACAACTTCTATATCATGTTGAAAAATTCACCAATATGTTATTATAATAAAGCATTAAGAAAATAAAATAGTAATAAAATTTACTATTCAATAGGGTCATGTTACTATTAATATTACTATTCATAAGGGTATGTTAATTTTCAACAAAAATACAAGTTGGTTCTAATAGGCTCTAATTAATACACTGAGCATAATTGCAAATGACGCTTTTTTGGAATTCAAAACATTGAAGTGTAAAAAAATATGTTTAAAGGATAGTTATAAATGTCTACTTAAAACAGAGTTCCATGAATTTATATTTATTTTTAGAAAACCATGTGGTGTTACATTATCCCTATGATCATGAAATTCCATCCTCTCAATTTTATTTACTTATTAAAAAACTGAGGGTATTGTTCCCTCATTGCATTATCAGACTCCCATGTTGCTTCTTCAACCATGTGGTTTCTCCACAAATCCTTTACCTGGTGGATTACCTTATTCCGTAATACATATTACCTTCGATCATGAATTTGAACCGGTTTCTCTTCATAAGAATGGTTCTCATCCAGCTAAACTGCTTCTGGGCTCAAGATATGTGATGAATCAGGCACATACTTTGTCAACCTTAAAACATGAAAAACATTGTGTACCTGAGACAAACTCGGAGGAAAAGCTACACGGTATGCAACTATTCCAACTTTATCCAAGATTTAAAAAGGACTAATGAACCATGGAATTATCTTTCCATTCTTATCAAAACACATCACACTTTTCTATGTAAAGACATTAAGGAAAACATCGTCACCTACCTCGAAATAGAAGTCTTTCCTTCTATTTTCTGCATAATATTTCTGCCTACTCTTAGCTGTCCTCATGTGCTGCTAGATTATTCTCACAATCTCAGCCACATCCTCTACTAATTTTAGCCCCATTAACTTCCTTTTACTGACTTTGTCCCAAAACGCTGGAGTCTGACATTGCTTCCCATACAAGGCCTCAGAAGGTGCCATCTGAATACTAGAATAAAAAATATTATTATATGAAAACTCAACTAAAGAAAGATTCTGATATCAACTTCCCTGATAGTCCATTGAACAAGCTAGAAGCATATCCTCCAATGTTTGAATCAGTCGTTCTAACTTCAAATCTGATTGATGATGAAAAGCTGTACTGAAATTTAACTATGTGCCCAACGAATTCTGAAGTCCCTTCCAAAAATTAGAAGTGATGCTGGGATATTGGTCAAACAAAAAGAAAAGAGGAACTCAATGTAAACTGAAAATATCCTTGAGGTAAAATCAAGGATACTGATCCAAAGACATTGTATCTCAAATAGAAAAAAATGTGTAGATTTTGTCAGCCGATCAACAATAACCCAAATCGCATTGTTACCTCAAGAAGTATTTGGTAGTCCCACCACGACGTCCATGGATACATTCTCCCATTTCCACTCTGGGACTATAAAAGGCTGAAGCATACCCTTCAATAATTGTTTCATTGCATTAACCTATTGACATGTCAAATATATCATGGTAAAATCATATATATCTCTTTTCATTCCATCCCACCAATAATACACTTGAAGGTCTATGTACATCTTAGTACTGCCTGGATGAATAGAAAATGGAGAACTATGAGCTTCACAAAACAATTATTTCTTCAACTGAGAATCACAAGGCACAAACAACCTTTTTCCAAATATTAAAACACAATCTTTATCAAGGTTAAATTATGCCAACATAACCATTTTAACCAATTATAACTTTTTTTATACCACACAGTCAACCTTTTATGCTTGCGTAATTCTATCTGACAATGAAGAATACACTAAAACCTGAAACAAAATAGAGGTATTCCCTGCACCAACACATTCTATGCCAAAAATAATCAAATCATTGATCAAGGGATCATGTTTCAAATGTAACATGGTTAATGATGAATGATGTTTCTGATTTAAGGCATCTACTACTTTGTTTGCTTTTCCAGGATGGTCATTGATCATGCAATCATAATCCTTTATCAGTTCTAGCCATCTTCTCTGCCTCATGTTTAATTCCTTTTGTGTGAATATATAGTTCAGACTTTTATGGTCAGTATATATTTGTCATTTGTTTCCTTATAGATGATGCCTCCATATTTTAAATCAAAAACCACAGGTGCCAATTCCAAATCATGTGTGGCAAAATTTATCTCATGAGGTTTAAGTTGTCTTGAAGCATATGCAATTACCTGATCATTTTGTATCAAAACACAACCAATTCCTTTCAAAGAAGAATCACTATAGATGAAAATATCCCCATTTCGGGAAGGTAAGGCCAAAACTAGAGCATTCACCAATCACTTATTCAGTTACTAAAAACAAACATCACACTCTTCTGTCAAAACAAATTTAACCCCTTTCTGTGTTAACTTAGTTATCGGGCTAGATAATTGTGCAATGTTCTTAGCAAACCATCGGTAATAACATGATAAACCTAGAAAACAACGAATCTATATTACATTTTTTTGTCTTGGACATTCATAAACTAAATTTTTTTTGGTAGGATCAACTTTTATTCAATCCTTATTTACAATGTGCCTTAGAAAAAAATCTTTTGCATCCAAAAATCATACTTTCTGAATTTTATATACAATTTATTTTCTTTTAATGATTGTAAAACAACCCTTAGATGTTTTTCATGCTCCTATTTACTTTTAGAAAATACCAGAATGTCATCAATAAATAAAACCACAATATTTTCCATGAACTGATGAAATACTCTATTCATAAGATTCATGAATACAGTAGGTGGATTAGTTAATCCAATGGCATAACAACAAATTCATAAGGCCCATATCTATTACAAAAGGCCATCTTCAGGATTTCATCCTCCTTCACCTTTAACTGATGGTATCTGGATCACAAGTCAATCATGGAAAAGTATTGAGCTACATAGAATTGATCAAACAAGTCATAAATATGAGGCAAAGGATAATTATTTTTAGCAGTGATGTTATTCAAAGCTCTATAATCAATAAAAAGTCTTATGGAACCATCTTTATATTTGAAAAACAAAACACGGGCTCCATATGGTGAAGTGATAGGATGAATGAAGAATTTTTCAAGCACATCCTGCAACTGATTTTTCAATTCAAGAAGTTCTATTGGAGCCATACAATATAAGGGTTTTGAAATTGTATTAGCATCAGGAACTAAGTCAATTGTGAAGTCGACTTCTCGAACAGGTATGACACTGTGTAACTAATCTGGAAAAACATCAAGGTATTAATTTACCACTGCCACACTATTAATTTGAATAATTCCTTTATTTTCAACAATATGAGCAAGATAACGTTCATTTCCATCTTTTAATAGTTTCTCAGCTTCCTGATATGTTATCAATTTTATGGGTTCATTATTGTATACAAACTAAAACTCTTTATGAAAAACATATTTTTTAGATATAAAATCAATCATAGCATGATAATATTAATGCAAGTAAATCCCCAGAATAATTTCAAACTTGACTAAGGGTAAAACAACAAGGTTTGTAGGTAATGTATTTCCACAGACCATGATAGAAATATTCGTATAATTCTTTTTTTCTATAAAATTTCCCCCTACTGTTTTAACAACAAGTTTGGGTTTCATTTTTTATGGTGATTTGTCCAATTTACTTGAATCTTTATCAGAGATGAAGGAATGTGTTGACCCCGTATCAAATAAATCTTTAGCAAAATTAGAGTGAACAAACAAAGTACCTAATATGACTTAATTAGATGGACCAACATCTGCTGACGTAGTCGCAAAGGTTCTCACATCACCTTTATTCTTGTAGTCTGGCTTCTTTGCATCATTCAGATCTCTCTTTGGGAATGCATTTGCATAATGACCCATTTCACCACATTTAAAACACATTATAGTCTTCTTGTCAGGATTAGTCTTTGGATCATTTTCATTACAATCTCGGGCCATATGTCCAAACTTACAACATCTAAAACACTTACCCATTTTTCTAAGACATTCTCTAGGGTGTTTCATTACACACATTTTACAAACTGGAAATTGGATTTTCTTACCATGAGATTTCTTTAGTTGATTATTACCCATTGCATTCCAACTATACCTCTTCTTCTCTTTGTTTCCAAAATGCACATGATCATATGAAAACTCCATCTCTACCCCCTCAGCACAACGAAAAAGTCTCTCATAACTTTTTAATTAAAGGGAGGCCAACCCCCTTCGATACCTTGGCTTCATTCATAAGTAAAAGAAGATGATTTTTCTATCATGATCTGGAATAATATTTGGTTCATAACTCGCCAATCGGGTGAAGTTTGATTCATATAAAACAACTGAATCTTCCTCCTTCTCTTTTAATTCACTAAATTTCTTCTTCATTCTATGTCGCACCACCTTAGGAAAATATTTTTCAAGGAAAATACTTTTAAATTGATCCCACTCTAAGGAATAAAAATATTATCTACCCCTAACATTTTTTACCATTTACCACCACTGATCAGCTTCCCCTTCAAAACATAAAATGGAAGGACATAACTTTTGATTATCTGAACATCCCATAGCATCAAATATCTTTTCATGGGCTATGATCCATCCTTCAGCTGCTACTGGGTCAAAAGATCCATTGAATGCAGTAGGTTGTTGTCTCATAAAATGTTCGACTACTATCATGTTCCATTGTGGTACCTCTATTGGTCCTCTTTCATGAATGCTGCCAAAATTTATTGCATGTGTTATCGAGCCATAAATATCACAAACTGCTCCATTCCAATCCCTACCATTTCGGGCTATAGTTCATGAAGGATGTCATTCTGTTAGTGACTCTCCTATTCAGCATCCCTATTCCTTCAGCGAACAACCATTCTGAATAAACATTTACTTGATAAAGCATCATGGTAATCTTCAAATGCTATAACAAATTAATCATATAGTAAAAATGATTTATGGTATTCTATTAAACTCACCCTAACCCCTAAAGTTATCTAAACTATCCTATTATTCCAACTATAACGATCAGACCTTATTACATACATAATATTGAATTTAGTTAAGAAAACACTTCTATTTACTTTGAAAATATTTTCATGATTAGAGCTTTAGAGAATTAGGATAGTACATTTATGACATTACACATTATTAAAGAGTGGATACCATAAAAACAGTTTCCATTTTCATTCAAAATATAAAACATTAAAACAAAAAAGAAGACTCCTAGAAAATACTTCAACATTTTACATGTCTTATTTCCATGTATTAAACATCCATTTACATGTTAAGAATCATTTAAAAACATGGGATGAGCACAAAATCTCAGTACGGGATGGAAAGGAAGGAAACAAATGCATTAGTCCTTGAATACTCGTAACGTATGAAACCATTTTCAAAAGACATTCTTGTCACCCATATATACATACTTTGTGTAACATGAGATTTACACAAGATCCAAACAAAACATGAGAACATAAATATAATTATAAAGGTATATTATGGCATTACTTACATAATCTTGAATCCATTCTTGGCTACCTTATAATTTGTAACCCTCACGGCTACCTTACTTTGTATAACCATCCCTGTTACACTTGGAGTAAGCATACAACCAACCTCTAAAATACTCATACCCAATTCATTGGAAGAAAATATAGGTCCCAAACATCATCATAAATAATTCCCAATAATGAATACATACTCAAAAAACTAGAATAATTCCCTAAAAACATTACATTAGAATTTCATAAAACCAAATTTAAAATGTGGATTTTTAAAGAAAAGAACTTTATAAAGATCATACAATTGAAGAGAGAATTAATAGAGTGGATGGAGTACATATATAAACTATAAATACACATAATAAAACATAATATAAACATAAACCATAACACAAACAATTTAAATAGCACATAAATAATGAAGTAGACGGTTAACCCAAAGAATGTAAATCGGGTTAAGAATTCCCTTACCATGAGTTTTTCTTACATATAACTTGTTTAAACATCTTATATAATAGTTAAAAGAGTATTATTAACATTTTCATGTTTATACCATATTATACGATCATTTAATAACATTATTTCACCCTTAATTGTTAGAATTTTTCCCCTTTCACTGTTTTTTGGTTGAATTCATTACATGATTTCAATGATTGGTTCATGGTGGAAATTCTTATCGATTGGAAGTGAAACTCCAGAATTTTAATGGAGTATTATTTACATATATCCAGTAACTTAAATTATTCCATTAATCATTTTTAATTCTTACATGAGGATGGTACATAAGAAAGAAAATTAATGACATTCCTTTAGATCATTTTAGAGGTTCTTTGATAATAACAACCTCATTTTGTCTTATAAATTATAACCATGAGTACAAAAGAATTAAAAAACAATTTTTGAGTAATAAAACATATATTATAACATTATTAAACAATAAAATTGATTTCATAACTATATTTTAACAAATTAATGGAAATTGAAATCACATCGTCCACGATGTCGATAATTCGACACAAATGGACAATGTTTTTATTCATTAAATAAGTGGGAGAGGAGAAGAATAATGATGAGTAAATTTACATAAACATGTTAATATCCAGAATATTCATGATTTAGGGAGATTTAATTCTTCTTGAGTAAGGATATATGAAGAATTAATAAGGAAAGAACTCAAAATAAAACAATAATTGTGAAATCCCTTACAAAAATTCGGCAGCCTAACGGCTACGCAACAAGGTTTTAGAAAATATTAAAAAGGGAGGCGAAAAAGGTAACCCATCTAGAAATGAATCATAAATTATATTATATCATTATTAAGAATAAAATAATAACATGGTATGGAATCTTGAATGTAATACCACATAAAAGAGAACTTGAAAGGAAAAAAGAAAGAAATTGGGATTTTTTTTACATTGTAGAGTAACACTTATAACATGAATGTTGGGACCTTGGGGGCTTGAGGGAACCTTATGAGGAATACTATGAGGGTAAGGAGGCCAGATCATTGTTATGTGAGAATTTTGAATGATTTAAATGAAGGGAAGAGATGATATTAATAGGAAAAGTGAAGGATTATTTTAATAATTTTCAAGGGACACCTCATGAGTGGTATTGGAAAAACCATGGGCATTCCCATGGTGTTTTTTCAAGGTATAGGCCACTTGGAACACCTCACATCATATTTAACTATACAAAAGTCTACCAGAATTATGATATAATTATTATATCATTAATTATTTCATTAACACACCGAAACAAAAAACTGTATTTTTTACTATTCACCGAAAAAT
Organism: Viscum album; assembly: GCA_963277665.1. Classification (NCBI taxonomy): domain Eukaryota; kingdom Viridiplantae; phylum Streptophyta; class Magnoliopsida; order Santalales; family Viscaceae; genus Viscum; species Viscum album. The sequence continues at coordinate 1,400,357,522 of OY728164.1, read as the reverse complement.
CAATTGTTTCAGAAAAATTCCCAAAATTCACCCTAACCATTTATCGACATGTAGAATTCAAAAATGAATTCCATTTTTTTTAAAATAATTTTCTAAATATTATAAATTAAATTTTTAAATAAAATCATACTTAATTCAAAAATTAACAATTCTAATTTTATAATAACTTCTATATCACGATGAAAAAATCCCCAAGATGTTGTTATCATAAAGCCTTAAGAAAATAAAATAATAATAAAATGTACTATTCATTAGGGTCATGTTACTATTCATATTACTATTCATAAGGTTATGTTACTATTCACCAAAAGAACAAGTTGGTTTCAATAGACTCTAAATAACATACTTTGCACAATTGTAGATGACATATTAATGAAATTCAAAACATATAAGTGGGAAAAAATATGTTTAATGGGTAGTTATAAATATCTACATAAATAAAGTTCAATTCATTTATATTTTTTTAGAAGAACAATGGGTGTTACAGTATTATAGTGATTCCAAACCTAAATTATGATTGAATATTTACATGTTATTCATTGGTGTGGGGGAAGCTTTGATGGAATTCTTATCTATAGGGGATGAAAAGGGAATCAAATATCAATGATATTTTATTTATATATTTGTGATATCTAATGAATCTAGATAAAATATTAATGAGGGAACTCAATGTTTTTATTGATGTATATTTTTGAATGAAATTTTTAGTTCTTATAATGATATAATGGGATGTGATCAACTACTGTAAGGGATACTAGTGGAGAGATGAGAATAAAACTGACTACAAACAAAATTATTTACAACTTTAAAATAGAAATGAATAAAAATAATTTAATTTTTATATTACCTACAAAAATGGAATATGTCATAAAGTCTCACTAGGGAGAACACTTCAATATATATGGGCTGTTAAATAATGAAATTTACTTGTGAATAATGTAGACAAAATTATGTTGATTTAGATTACTATTTCTCTTCACTATTAAAAAGAGGAAATTCAATTATCACTATATGATCAATATCCAACATTGTTGTGTTTATAAGAATAATGGAATCTATAAAATTTTATCATGGATTGAAGTCCCCAATATTGAATTTATGAGTTTTTGAAAGAAAATGTTTCATCAAAAAAATCTTATTTAATCATGAAAATATTGATTATTTGGTAAATAAATAAAGATCCCCTACATACTCAATGAATAGTAGAGCCTATATATTATATAATAATAAACATTGAATTTTTTTCGAATTAATGTTAAGATAATTGAGGGTATGTTTTTGATGAACTGTAAAGGAAAATATGTTTGTTTTTCTCATGATATAGAAGAGTGTGAAAAGGGAATATGTTCAAATATATAATTTGTGGATGGATTTACTTCAATTATAGGATCTCTAAATGATAATTATTGAAAATTGTGATTATAAGAGGAATGTATTATATAATAATAAAAACCCTAAACATAAAGTAGAATGATAATATAAATGTACTATCAATCCATAATTATTGAGGATTGGACAACACTAACACAAACAATTATATTGAGGAATGTAGAATATCTGGATCTCTTACTAATGGTTAAAAAAGCATTTTTTTATGATTAAGTGATAGAGAAGTCTTGGGTTTTTTTCATGAATGAATAAAAATCTTAGAAATATATAAACCATAAATATAATCATGTTAATAGGATAGAAAACACAATGTTATTTAGAAAGGTGAATGTATAAGGACCAAAATTCTATGATCCTGTTAATGTGATCAAGGAAAAAATTTAAATCATTATGTGAATGGATATGCAAAAATAGAGGTATTTTATGTTGATGTAACATTTTAATTAGATGGATAACTGTTTAAAATTAGTATCATATTTTAAATTATAACTCAATTTGGGTAGACAGTTTATTATACTGATGTTAAAATGGAATTAGTAAATATTGTCCTTAATGTCACACCTAATTTTTTTTTCATGTCATGGTTTTGATCCAATTCATTTGAAATATTGATCCATTTAACAGAATTTTGGATAGGTGAATCTTGATATTTGAACAATAAACTATTTATAATCATACCAAAATTGTTTCCACATGTATTGTTTGGGATTTTTTTGGTGATAAACGATATTTACATTCTGATTTAGGCCAACCATGACCCCATTTCTATATTTTTTTTATAAAATTGTTTCTTTAATAACAATTTAAATTTTCATAATTTTCAATCATTTCCCTTTCCACATGTCCTCCCATGAACTATTCAAAACACCATATCCTTTGACACCCTTAGGAATTTATAATCAAAGCTGATTTGCGTAATTTATTCATGTATTGTTCCAGATCGTGACCACATTTATAGTTTTCAAAAAAATAATTTTTTTCTTTCATATATTATAAATTTATTTATATTATTTACTTATTAAATAGATAACTCAATAATAATAACCCCAGATTCATACCTCAAGTTCTAGTTTCTATTTTTTGAGTTCATATTAGTCTCAGATTAGGTAGAAATTGCTCAAGGCTTCTCAAATTGTCCATATTTGGTAATGTAATTTTTTCCATTCATAAAACAATAAATTTTCTCCCCAATCCCAAAAAATAATCCTTCTATAGTTCTTATATACCATGGGAGATTATACAAGAATTTTCATTCCTTTCCCTTTCTAATAATGGTGTAGATCTAAAAGAATATGAAAAGTTATCTCTTTTCTAAGGTGAGATACCTTCTTCATTCTCCTCCCACCACCTTCTCCTTCCACATTATTTTGGATTCCTCTTCACCCATGGTCATAAATTATCTAGGGTTATTTTATAAAATTATTGTTTATGAGGTTTTTTTTTATTTGTGGCTTATCATCAGAAATCTAGGGTGTAGGGTACAACGATAGGTGATATCCGGGGGCAATTCCCTTCTACCATGGTTTTGACGTAAGATTTTATTTAAAATTAATTTATAATTTAATATTCATAATTTTATTGTTTTTCTAACCTGATATATGTGTTTATTATTTTCTATATCCTTTGGATAAATTTCTTATTTTTAAAACATTTTTAAGCATTGTTTTGTGTAAAGTAGTGTTTTTTTATAAATGTGTATAATGCTTGCTTACATAAATTTCCAGTTATATTACACATCTATTTTAAGGTATTTGGACAATTTTTAGTATCTTTAATAACATTATGGCATGAAAATCTAATTTTATCCCTTTTTAGGTGCTTAAAATAAGTTGTTTGTTTAAAAGGGCATGCCATGTGTTTAGTAAATTTCCTGGTTGGCTTTTATGTGATTAATATGATTTATAATTATTTTATTTGGATTTATAAATAAAATTTAAGAAATAAAAATGTTATTTTGGGTCCTTTTATTGCTGTACAATGTATAATTGTTTTATATTCAAATGTTTCATTATGGTAAACAAGTTTTTTCATAAGATTATGGAAAATGGCCCATTTGACACCCTTATAAGAATAGTCATGATTTGGATGTGTAACCTAAATGATTTATGTGAATTATTATAGTGGTATTCTAATTTAAATTATCTATATACTTATCTTTATAAAAATTGAAATTTTTACATTTGGAAAATTTTAGTTTTGAGAAATGATTAAACGCCAGTTTGGAAATTGTTCTTGCAAAAATATATTCCATGAGTCTTTCATGTGGTATTCCTTGGGTCCATTTTATGGTCCATGAAAATTCTTTATAAAATGGAATTCGGGCTTTGAAATATGTTTTTATATTTTATTTGTAGGGTTTTGTCCTTGAAAGACAATTTTTTAATGGATTTTATGTGCTAGGCCTCATTATAAATCATGAAATTGTTTTATGAATATTAGGGGGTTTTTTGATCCATGAAACAAATGTTAGATAATTTTATGGAATTTTTGTCAAGGGCATGATTTTAAATGGTTTATTTATGATTAAATTGTATTTTATATATGTGTATTTTGTTTGAGATAAAAAAGGGAAAACATGGGTATCTATGTTGGGAGACGTGTAATAGTTTGCTAGTGATCTAGAGGGGTTTTTCCCATGTTTCATGTAGATTCTTTGATGATGACAACACTTACTAAACTATGATGAATTTGATGTTAGGTAAAACTCAGTTACAATTTATTCTCTTAATAGTGGATTGTTTTCATGTCAACAAAAAAAATTTAGGGTTACTTTTAGATCAAGATATGAGGTACATGGGGGGCCATAATGAACTAGTACCTAGGGTTGTTCCCATGACCTGTGCTCATTGTTCATTTTGTGCTCACCATCAGAATATAGTGTGTTAGTTGGTAAATTCAGTATAATGTGTTTTTATTTAAAATATTACATTATATAAAGTATCCTTCTTGAAATGTAGCTTCATTTTGAAGTTGCACCTCTTTAAAAAATTATTATTAGTATTCTTGTCTATAAAACATGCTTATTTTTGTCTGGTAAATTTTATAGAATATTACCTCATTTTAAAAACTTAATTTCATATATTTTATCTCATATTTGAAATTGATGTTTCATTTATTGTAATATATGTGCATTGGTTGTGTAATATCGGTATTTCCTTCTTATTTTCAATCACCATGCTTAAGTTTTCTTCTGTTTTTAACCCTTGTGATGGTTTCAGATTGATTTCGGTAACTTTGGGCAGTGAGTACTCATTTTGTGTGAGACTATTTAGTGGGGTCACATTTTGTTAGTATCATTTTCAGGTTTATTCGTTTGGTTTTATTCCTCAGTAATAATTTTAGTTTCTAGTATAAATAATGTTTAGTTCAATTTTATATAAATTTATGTTGGGTTTTCAAATTAATTATATAGTTTAGTTCTTTATTATATTTGTGAAAAAATAATACCATGTCACTCTAAATGATTCAATTGGTGCTTGTCCCCATCCTGTGAGGATCATGAATTCCTCTCGATACTTTTCACGGAGCATCCCAGGAGACTTGGTTCTAGGGAGACCTGGAATGGTTCACGACAAAATGGTATCAGAAGAGGATGTTTCTTAGAGGACCATTCTTTTTATAGCGCCCTTGTTATTTATTGGATTACAAGGTTGATGAAGTAGGGTTTTCAGGACATTATGGGTAGGTTTGAAAAGAGCATCACAAACTCTTTCTTATTCTCATCTTGGGGTGTCTATGGGATGTCTGTTTTTATTTTATTCTTTGTTTTTTTTTAAATTATGATTGGGATACAAAATGGGAGTTGGATTATTAGACTCCATGAGCTCTCAAGGCCTGAAAATCCATGTAGAATTGTGGAATGTTCTAAAAAAATTTATTGGTGCTTATGATGTGTTTGGCATATGGCCTTCAGCCATATGGTTAGGTCACCCACATACAGTAGTTTCCTTTTGTGGGTCTCTTAGAACATTCATGAATAGTGAATTATTTTTTGAATGACCTTATGAGAGAGTTGTGAAATTGGGGTTCCAATTCTTAATTTAATTATTTTTTTGAGAATGTTGGGTTTTTGTGAAACAATTTTTTGTGGAGAAAGTGGATTGATTTAATGGGATCAAATTTCCATAATCTAATATTGTAGTTTATTGAAATATAATGACTGGAAGGTATGAATTACATTAAGATGATTCCAAAAATTCTTTTAAAATTGGATGATTTTTCTTTTTTTCAATTTTTTTTAATCTAATGAATTTTTTAGGAATTAGTTTTCATCATTAGGTATTTTCCTAAAAACGGTTTTGTCCTTTGTGGTTGCTGGTATAATAAAGTAGGCTTTGCTGATTTTTTTAAAAATTTGAAATTGATTATTGAATTTCATTCATGTTTTGGTGGTTGTTTTAAAATTAATGAAATGGGTTCTAAATGAAATGGTTCTTGAAAAAGTGTATTTTGTTGAGATTCTGAAAAATATTTTGAATAAATGGAGATATTATTAATGGTGTCCTATTTGGTTGTTAGTATGACCATGTAAGGTACATTTATTGGAAATGGGTTTAATTTTTTGTCTTGTAAAATGAGGATATTTTTTTTGTCATAGTTGTTTTAATGGGTGTTGGCATTCATGTTTTTTATAGATATATATTTGGATGCCTGATATGCAATAATGGATGGGTTCTCCAGGTGCCATGAGATTGTTCATGTGATCTATACTTGATGAAACACCATGGGTGAATGTAAATATCCACCGTTATAATTTATTTTTCAAACTTGTTTTAAGATGAAAATGTGTTGTGTTTTTTAAACTAGTATTAATGTGAGTCACTTTTTCATATATTAAAACTTTGGTTTGTTTGGTATGCTTCATCAGGATCTGGAAGTGATACTCTTTTTGAGTCTTGATATGGCATATTGATGGTGGATCATTCTTAGAGAAATTTTCTATGAATTTATAAGGATATGTATGATGTTGTGATATAAAAATGGATGGTTTCTTTTTGAAATAATTCTATTGTATCATCCTAGGGATTTGATTCCAGAATTAAATCCACATCTTCAGATGATGCCTCAACTCACTTGAGAGAATAGAGAGAAGTTTGGGAATTTTTTAATGTTTTTCACTTTTGAGATAATTTTCTTGGATATAATAGTTGTGTTTGGTGACGTCGATGTGATTTTCTGTATTTCTTGTCTATTTTGTTCCTTGTTCTGAGTGAGAGAGAATGTTTCTATTTATCTTTGAGTTTCTATTTAGATGAAGGTTTGTTTTTTGAGAAAGTTAGTTTCATGAGACATTGTGATCCTTAACTTTTAGATGCAGTGCATCAGATTCCTTAAACATCCAGGCTCTAGCCATAGGCCTCATCATAAAGAATTTCAAGCATTCGGGTAATCACCAAAGGTGTGGGTAGCTCTACTAATCTCACACCTTCACTATTATGGTAATTAAATTTTAATTTTTTTATTATTGTTTCTTATCAGAGTGATTTTTCTTTTTTTACAATGATTATGGTGGACATATCCCTCATGTAGTGTCTATGGTTTTGACTTCTCAAATGTGGGGTTCTCATCAATGTCCCATTGTGATCATATAATGTGAATCAGGTGAGGTGTTGGATTTACTTTTTCATAAGGGAAGAGTTTTGGGTAGTTCCTCTATTACTTTTTTGGTGTATGGGGGCCAAACATTATGTCCCCTTACCTCCCCACCCTTAGTGGTGGGGTTTTTGATCTGTGCCAACAGTGTTGGACCAGTTATTGTCCCCTCTATTTGGGAGTGGATGGTTTTAATTTTCATGTTAATCCCTATAAAATTGGGTTTTGAAGTTGTTATGGGAGTGTTTTGTGGGACTGTTCGGCTGAGGACCAATTCTAGTTCGTTTTGAATTCTTTTTTGTTCATTTCTAGTTCGTCTCGAATGGTGGGGATACTAACTACAGGTCTCTATGATAATTCATTTAATGATTATTATGGTGGTAGTTGTAATTAAATTATGGGGATCCTGTTCTATCCTCCCCAACAAGTATTTGGATACCGTGAGTGTGCTTTGGTGTAGGTTATTGTTGTATTAATTTGGAGAGGGCCAAACAATATGGTTCTTGACTTGGTTGCAGAGGTGGTGGCTTGAGCGTTAGGATGATTCTCAGGATGTAGTTTTGATTTGGTGTTTTATTTGAGAAAGATGAATAATTTCCATTTATGGTGAATGATATTTACTTGTATTTAGAGGATGGACTATTTTGACATGGAATATATAACTTCTTATCTTTCAGTAGGTATGTTTTATGGATTTCTACAGGTGGAACGCTTTAATAGTGGGGAGAATGGTCACAAGCAATTTTATAACATGTTTGGGTTTTAATCTTGTTCATTGGATATACATATCATTTTCCTAGGTTTATTTGTTAGAGGAATTTTTATTTTTGAACAACCAACTATGTCTAATCATCGTACCATGCTTTCTCCATATCTTTTTTGGGAGTTTTTGGAGAAATGTGTGGTTACTTTAAGATTTGGGCCAACTATAAGCCCCTTTCCAGACATAAAAAAAATAGTTTATTGAATTATAAAACTTTATTTTTTCACCATTATTAACTTATTCTACTTACCAAAAGGGCTCAAATGACCTATTAAAAACACCATACACTTTTAGATCTACATAGGAATTCATTATCATGGTGGATTTTGGTTATTTCTTCAGGTATTCGGCAAGCCAGTGAGTCTATTTCTAGTTTGAAAAAAAAAATTGTTTCTTTTATAAATCTATCAATGTTTTATAATTTTTTGTAATTAATCCTCTCACTTGAGACCACCAACCCTTTGTGCACATCCATGTTCCAATTTCCATTTTTGGAGATCATCTGAGTCGTGGAGTAGGGTGAAATTTCTCAAGTCTTGTCAAATCGTCTAGATTTGGTATAGTATTTAGTTTATTTCATGAATCCTTATTTTTTTTATATTTTTCACCCAAATATTTTTACCTAGTTCTTTCTTGCCTAAGGATCCTCTATGTTAATTACCAATCAATTATCTTTCCTATAATGGTGAAGATCTAATGGAGTATCAAGTGTTCTCTAGTTTCCAAGGTGAGATTCCTTCTTTGTTCTCCTTCTTCTTCATTATCCTTCAACTTTATTTTGCAATAATATTCCTTAATAGTCATTAATGACCGAGTTTTATGTTATTTAATGAATTTAATGGGGTTTTGGTTTGATTTGGGAAGGTCTCCATAGATCTAGTGTGTTGGGAACCACGACTGGTGATATCAGGATGGTGGTTCTTTTCCTCCATGTTTTTAAGGTATGGAATCCATTTAAAATGAATTTATAATTTATGTTTAATAATTTTCATTATATTCAGACATGATATTTGTTTTTATAATCATTTTTCTGATTTTTTATATTTTTTTGGTGTTCAAAACTGTTCTTTAAGCCTTGCATTGTGACAAGTAGTGTTGTTTTGTCAAAATAGTGTACACCACATTCTTACATAAATTTTTCATTAGATTAAGCAATTGGTTTATTATATTTTCATCATATTTTTGTCTCTTATATAACTTTAAATAAATAAAATGGTATTTTATCCCTTTAGAAGTTCTTAAAAAAAGATGTTTGTTTAAATGTGAATGCCATGAGTTTGAAAAATTTTCTAGATGGATTTTATGTGCTTAGTGTGATTTAAAATGATTATTTAAATTTAAAAATACATTTTAAGAATTAATAATGGTATTTTAGGCCATTTTATGGTTGTCCATTGTATATTTGGTTTTATATATGTGTGGGGTTTTTGTAGTAAAATTTTTTTGGCAAGAGTTTCTAGAAAATCAACTATTTGGAATCCTTATAAAAATGGTTGTTCACTAGATGTGTATCCTAAATGTTATAAGGTATTTATTAATGTGGGTTTCTATTATAAATGATGGGTTTATAAATCTTTATTAAAAGGGAAATTTGTACCTTATAAAAATTAATGTTTTGAGAAATTATTAATATCCCATTTAGCAATTTTCTTATAAAAATGATTTCCCTGTGTATTTAGTATTCTATCATTTATGGCCTATTTATGGTCCATGAATTAGATTTATTAACTGAATTTGGGGCTTCCATATCAGGTTTGATATGGTATTGGTGGGTATTAGTCCTTGAAAGATCTTTTTTGAATGGATATTCTGTGCAATGCCTCTTTATAATTCATGTAAATGTTTTATGAAAATTTAGGGTATTTAATGATTTGTCAAATAAATGTGAGATATGTGTACAACATTTTTGATGTGTTTATTATTTTTAAATGGCACATTCATGATTATATGGTATTTTTTATATATGTTACATTTTGTATACAAAAAATGGAAAACATGGGTATCTTGGTGCGCGAACATGTACTATTATGCTAGTGATATGTAAGGGTTTGGTCCCTATTTTACATAGAAATTGTGACGATGAAAAAACTAAGTAAACGATAATGACGAAGATTAGGGGGACCAATAGGTTATGTATGATTTTATAGCTTTTTTTGTTAATTATAATGTATATTTTTTATAGTTTCATTTACACTTTGATACGGGTACCTATGGCCCATAATGAACTAGTGCCAAGGTGTGTTCTCTTGTCTTGTGATCATTATCTATTGTGTTCTCACCATCAGCAAAAAATTATTTTAATTAGTAAATTCTTCAATTTGGGTGTTTTATTTAAATTTATACAACCTTTAAAATAGACCTCTTTAAAATTATATTCATTTTTAAGTTTCACCTATTTGAAAAATTGTTACTACCATTCATGTTTAATAAAACATGAAATTTTTTGTCTGGTAATTTTTATAGCATGTAATCTCATTTTGAAAAAATAATTTTTTATATTGTATAAAAAACGTGAAATTGAGGATTCTTTTATTAAAAAGGAAGTGCATTGCGATTAGAATATTGGGATAACCTACTAAATTTTAATACTCACGCCTATAGTTTTCTTCTATTTTTATCCCTTTAGTGGGTTTGATATTGAGTTTGGTCACTTTGGGATATGAGTATTAGTTGAGTTATAGAGTGAACTGTGTGGTAACATGGTGTCATTTTAGTTTTCAGGTTTGGCTAGATGGTTATATGTTTTTGTTTTACAATTGGTTTCTAGTATAAATAATGTTCAATTCAGTTTTCTATAAATGTGTGTTCAGATGGCTGTTTCATTTCATTTTTTAGTTCTTGAAAATATTCGGGTGAAATTATTCCCTTGTCAAACTAGTTGATTCCCTCGCCACTTTTCTCTATCCCAGGAGGATTGAGAATGCCTCTCAGGACTTGTCGTGGAGTGGCTCGGGTGACCGGTTCTAGGTCGACCTGGACTCGTGCGAGACACTTAATTAATATATTTAAATTACTCACCCAAATAGATTTATAAATAAAAATTATGAAATTCATGTTTTTGGATATAATATGGATTTATATAGTCCAAAACTAAGACTATGATAATATTATGATTGGCCATATTCATATCAAACAAATCTACAATAAAAAAGTGTAGGAGTCAAAAAAACCCATTATGTGAAGATATCATAGGGATATTAATTTATAGAGATTGTTTATGTTGATGATATATTAATTTATAATGTTAATCAAAGTCTAATATATGAATTTTATAATAAAATGAAATTTTAATTTAAAATTTCCATGACAGGTAAAATCTCATAATTTTGGGAAGGATGTAATTCAATATAAAGAGCATGCCATCATTTCCTAGCTACAATATACTAGATTGATATTAAAGATGTCTAACCTGCATGTTTCAAAAAAATATCAACTCAAATGAAAAATGGGTTAAATCATTACATCCACAAGGATGATAAATCAATAGATCTCACCCCTTAAAATATAATAATTGGAAGCTTTCTATATTTGATCAAAACAAGACGACATATCATTTTTTATCGTTTTTATCAACATGCTTATAATATTTTATGACATAAAAAATTTCATATTTTTTTAATAAAATAATTATTTAAATTAAAGGGAATATCAAAATTATTTCCATTACATTTATGATCTATAAAATCATGAAATTAAATCATTTTCATTTATTATTGGTCTGGTGTTGTGGAGGATTTAAATTCCCCATGTGGTGGTTTTTATATCAATTCAAATTAATGTTTGTGTTTGATTAGTAAGAAACTGGATTAAATATGTTACTATTTGGATATGGAATTGTATATATCATTAAAAATGGAATGCACTCAATTATTGTTAATGAATAAGTAGTATGATAATATCGCGAAGGTGGTGAATTATTTGAAAGTAATATTTAGTGATAACAAGGGAGAGATATAGTAAATGAAAAATTACAGTCAACAATACCATTCCAAACAAATCATGAGATGATTTCATGTCAGGAAATTACATTTAGAGAATTGAATGATAAAAAAATATGTCGAAACTAATCATTATGTAGAAGAAATAATTATTTTAAAATTGGAAGCACTAATGATTTAAAAAAAATTCATCCAAAACTCAGCAATCATTAATATCGTATTACACATGGAGTTTGGGATTTATTCCCCCACTAACAATGTTATAAAATTAATATATTAGATTTTGAAAGTACCTTAGTGTTTATATAGAGATATGAACAAGAGGTTTTCATTGGTACTAGAGGGGAAAAATAATAATTTATTGCCTTTATTTACAGAGGAATGAATTTTGAAATTCCATTGAAGTGTGGCCGGTATGATATGAGGTCACTAGAGGATTGAAATTATCTCTTGAAATTTTTTCCTAAATTTATTTTTTATCATATATACATATAGTTATCGATGAATTATTTCACTATAATAATAGTTTTTGAGGATTTTTCTTTATATAATATATCTTGGGATTTATAACAAACCCAAAGTGGGATATTATATAATCCAATGTCATTCTAAACTAGAATTTCATGGGATATTATATTTTCAAAAAATCCACACTAGGATGATAATATAGTATAAAATACAAGTTATCTAATCAGCGATGGAGGATTCAATGTTAACGGTGGTCTAGTTCCCATGTTTTGGTGAAATGTTGTTGATCAATATCTTAGAGTGAGTTCATATATTTGTGAAAAACATGGTTTGTAAGATATTTATTTTATTTGGGAAAATGATTGTGTTTAACATAAGAATTATTTTTGTTTTGGAATAAAATCATTAAAAATTCTACATGAAGAAGATGTAAAAATTTCATAAAGAATAAATGATCCTGAAATATAGATATTTATTAACATGTCAACATTGTAGAATTGGAGTTGACATGTTATAATATGAGTTATATATGTAAAAAGGTTTTTTATATTCATGACTATTGGTTAGCCAAAAAATGAAAATGAAATATTGGAAATTCGTACATTATGTATATAGAGTTTATTTAATGTGTTTTTATATGATGAAAAATCAGATGTATCAAATTTATCAGGAATGGTAGAGTTTTTCTAAAGTTATGGAGCTTCATGAATGGATTCGTATTTTTATAAATAATCCACAGATAATAATTTTATATATCATGGTTTTTGGATGAGTACATATCCATTTAATTTTAATAAAGATAATCTTTAACACATTTCCTATGAGAATCAATAGAATTAAATGTATAGAAGTTTGGGGAAAAGCATTTCTCAGTAAAAAAGAATATTAATTAGAAATCTGTGATGCAGGTTTTCTTTTTGGTATTGGAATCCTAAAATTTATCAGCTTGATGGTTATTTTACTGTTTTTATTTATGAATATAAATAAAGTGGTTCTATAAAAATAAAATATTGAAGAATAGTAAATTTGATGAATGTAGTTTCATTTGGGGAAATATTTTATAATGAATTAAAAATTTAAACATGGAACCTTGTCACAACCTCTCCCCAGGTCCCATGCCTTGACTACCCCATGCCTCGCCTTATATAGGACATGGTCTAGTGACTAGAAGTGAAAGGCTTATTACCAAAAATTTGAAGGCATTTCCATCAAACCTATATAAACACCAGATCCAAGAACACAACCAGATGCAACTGTGAAGTTAACTGAGGTAGTAAAAAGGAGTTCCAAAAGTAAAATGGACCAGAATACATTCCCAAGTATAAATTCACATGTATGAATGAAAGTACAGTACAACTAAAAGATGTAGGAAAATTGTAATGGCCCAGACCTCTCTATTCTATTACTTTGTGAAAATGTGGTGTTGGAGGTATTTGGGAGGTCAAGATGACATAAACCCAACACAGGTCCAATTTTCCAATTCCGTGAACTATGTTTCCAGGTTTATGAATAGTAACAGATCAGTTTCACAGATAGGTATCACAGATCGGTTTCACTGATCGGTTTCACAGATCGATTTCACAAATTGGTTTTAGAGATTGGTTTCAAAGATCAGTTTCATAGATCGATTTCACTGATCAGTTTCACAGTTCCATTTCACAGATTGGTTTCACAGATCCATTTCATAGATTGGTTTCACAGATCAGTTTCATAGATCGGTAGGTGTATAGTAACGGTAGGTGAACAATGTTTCCATCTTCCTACAGTTTTTCACCTTTTGGCATTTTCTTTGATGTAAAATACATTTAAAGCCTTATTTTAAGGACTATAAAGGTTCATTCAAATTCCATAAATCTTATATTAATTATTCCTATGGCTTGGAATGTTTTTCTTGGTCAAACCATGTGGGTTAATGCGATCTGTTTTTAATGGATAAGTAAGTGCATCTTAAAACGTCTCCCCAATAAATCTTCAAAAGAGGAATTCGATAACATTCTCCCTTGTAATTCTTATTTTTTCTTCTATGAGATGCTAGAACATTTCAATCCTTCTCGTAGGAGTTTCACAATCAAACTTTAATACTAGGATTGGTTCTGCTCTATTTTGATGCAACCAAGCTGTGTCGATCATTCTTTGACATAAGGTATGTTTTATCATTGTTCCTTCATGGATCATCTTCTCTTGTTCTCTTTTCTATATTATAATGTAATATCCATGCTTCTAATGGGGTTTTATCGGGGTTTGGATGGGGCGGAAGTACTGTGGAATCCTCGAGTAGATGAATTTGATGCAAGAGGAGGATTGTGACCCGTTGTGTGGATAAAGAACGTCAAGAACTCTTCGAGGTAGGGGATTCATGGCTTCTCTTGTGTTTTATGTGAAATCATCGAGTTCGAATGATTTATCCCTTTGTATCACAATGGAATTGACCTAATTAAATATTTGAATTGGATAATGAAATTGTTGTCACTCGTATATCACTACCTCATGTTTTTCTAGACAGTGTGATATCAATGTTTGCTTTGGTTAGCTGTTTGTTCTTGATGGGACTTGATAAAGAACGTAAAGATGGAAATAATTGATAATTAACTGGATAAAGATAATGTTGCATGTAAATGAATCTGGTTGTTTCCATTGTTGGAGTTGTTCTAATTTTTATGTTAATGAAATTGGCATAGTAAGCATGTTGAATCTTTTGTGATAGCTTACAGAATATATTTCCTAGAATTGGAACTTACGAATTGAATATTTTAATTCAATAGGGATTAATGAACTGTTTGGTTAATAAATGTTAATGACAGGTAGGGTTTTTAGTTACCCTCTTGTTCGTAAGGATGAGTGCCTTGTGCTTTAGATCCATGAGAGATCATTTTTTATAAAGGCGGGATGCCTTGTTAAATGGACAAGATCCCATTTGATGTGATTATTGTTTTCCTAATTCTTGTGCTGTGATGTGGGCCTAGATTTCTATTGTGATATGTAGAGGTAGGGATGCCTTGTGGTTGTGGCTGCGGATGGCGCCAAGACTGGCGAGATGCATCAGTTTATGCATGTTGCTTTTGGGGAGGACACCATGGATGATGGTATGTGATGGATGTGATGGTGAGATATTGGTGGTTTTGTCTGATTGTTATATCTAATTTACTTTTCCCCAATACTCAAGGCAGTTGGTCTTGCTTACCCTCCTTCCGAAGGAGGTGAAGACACGTGGGGTATTCCACGTGCATTCCGTGCTTAGCCTCTCGAGGGAGAATTGGTCTATGCTATTGCTATAGGTGGAAAAGACTCGATGGGTAGTATATCTAATCACTGTGTTGATCCCCCTTTCTGCTTAGTAGCATAGGTTGCTTTTCTAGAATTCTTGGGAATATGGGAAAGTAATTTCTGTAATGAATTATTGATTAAATGGTGATAATCCATAGGAATGGAGATGTTGGGATTCAACGGTGATGTTAAATCTTAAAAGGGGAAGTTGATTTTCAATGTGATGCCAACTCAGTTTAATGTAGAATTGTTTATGGTTAATTAATGTTTTAATAATTAATTATCGTAATGTGGAACTGATAAAAATAGAATGAATTAATCTAAAAAAGCTCTTCAAATGGTTGTATGCTTATAGGATACCTAGTCTTAGAAGAAGCAACATGGAGTCGGACAGACATTAGCTGCAGTTGTGTCTAATATTAGGTAATGCCTATAGTGTGGTTGTGAGTTATATATATTCTGTACTTTTTGTATTTCTATACGCTACTCCACCCTGTCGGAAAGGGCAGATGACACCCTAAGGATTCTGAGCCCAGGGGGGTTATTTTCCCCAACATTCTAATGTGAGGTTGAATGGATGACTACCCCCTTTAGCCCCGCTCTTTTCTCTTGGTAGATTCTAGTGCCTTTGGCACAACGGTTAGTTTCCCCATATATATGTATTGAGGGCTGTAATGGATTTTGGTTATTTCATACATATATATTCTAGATATAGTATTCTATGGACTACTATAGGTGTAACGTGTATAGGTTGTAATGGCTTGAGTATCCTTACTCGTCGTATGGGTTGTGATGGCATGAGGTATAATACCCGATGTGTGATACACGTTATGCGAGCTGTGGTGGCTCCCAGAAACTACCTGGTAACTTTTGGTTGTGAGAATTGTGTGGTGCTTAGCCCAGGATT
Source organism: Viscum album (assembly GCA_963277665.1). NCBI lineage: Eukaryota > Viridiplantae > Streptophyta > Magnoliopsida > Santalales > Viscaceae > Viscum > Viscum album. The sequence continues at coordinate 1,400,341,201 of OY728164.1, read as the reverse complement.
CAACGGGAATCCATTTATGGTGCACGTGGTGCTGATTGTGGAGCTTAGCCCAGGTGTATATGGGGAAGCCTTTGGAGAGAGATGAACATGACGTTTTTCATTGGGGCATATCGTCAAACTAGTGGAGATGTAATAGTGGGGTACCCCTGATATTCTTTAGTATATGATATACTCTTATATGTGTTACTTGGTGAGAGTAACCATGTTGAGGTTGGAAACATTGTATACCTGTTTAGGTGATGAGTTAGTTTCACTTATTGTTCACAAGTCTTTAGCATTCATTCTTTACTTTTTCATGAGAGGCTTCATGGAGGATCCTACAGAGTATACTGTTATACTCACCCTAAGTATATATTAACTGTTTTTCAGGTCACTTGGAGCAGGTTGGAGAACAGGCGGGTTACTACTAGCTTGTGGTTTCAAGAGCAGTTCGAGCTTGTGGTTACTGCTGTTTTATTTTCTTCTGGGTACTTGTAATTTTCCACTTTCAGTTATAGGACTTCTGCATGGAATTTTATATATGTACTTGGGTATATTTTATATTTTATTTGGAGTTGGTTGGTTTCTATCTTATATCTCTCTTCCGAATGTGTTCTCATAGATGGTAATGCCTCCCATTTTTGTGTTTCTATACCCTCGGTGCTGGTCGCCAACTCGGGTCCTTCTGGAGGTGGGACTAGGGGGTCATTATCTCCCTTCTCACATTTCTGGCCCAGGAGGGGTACACGTTGTGGGGAGGGGGTCATGACAGAGTGGTATCAGAGGTCTGGTTGAGGGATAGTATGGAGTTCAGAGTTAGGTACATGTGAGGTTGCATGGGTTGGTAGGGAAACAGTGTCATTCATGTTTAGCACGTGAGGTAATCACTGGATACTGGCTATGACATAGGCGTTTAGGGACCCCTATGATCGGATTTATGGACCATTATGTTTACAATGGCTAATAAACAAGGTGACACTAGTTGCAGGGTAGAGACCTAGGAAAGGATCATCCATCATTCTTCTTGTGACTGTGTTTGAATGGGTAGGCCTTGGGATAAGTTAACCTAAAATGAATGAAATAATACATTACATTAATTAATCTTGAGTCTTCCATATTCTTGGCTTAGGTGCTCGAACAGTTTGTTATTTAACAGGTATAGCTCCATGACGACGTCCTCATCAGGTTCACATGGAAGATGACCAGCAGGCTATTCCAGCAAAATGTCGCAGGGTAGAGGTTGTTGACGAAGACACATGGAGGAAGAAACTCTTAGAGCTTCAGAACCATAGTCTACAGAAGTACAAGGGAAACGTTTCAGTTACAATCACAAATGATTGGTTAGAGGAGGTTGAGATCGGCTTCATTTTGATTCATGCTCGAATAAATAACTGGGTTTTCTTGGTTGTGATTATTTTGCATGGAGAAGCACGGAAGTGGTGTCTCTTGTTCCTCGGAGATCATGAGGAGTCGTCGATCTCATGGGAGTTGTTTAGAGAAATGTTTAGAGTTGAGTTCCTTTCCTCGACCGTGAAGGCGTCTAGTCGTCAGGAGATTCTTACCATTCGACAGTGGAGATCAAATGTTGGAAATTTTTGTATCCAGTTCAAGAACCATCTACGATATGCTTCAGACCTGTCACCAAATGAGGAGGCTAAGGCGAGGCATTTCGAGAAGGCTTTGCATCCAGAGATCCAGCGTGAGGTCACCCCATTTATACTGAAGACTAATCATGAGGTGTTGGCGAGGGAATAGGTTTTTGAGAGGACATTGGCCAGGACTGGATCATCATGAGAGGGGAATCGTCATGATTCCACATAACTTAGAGATTTGGTACGGGATTCCCAGTTTTCAAGACAGAAGAGTTTCCATTCACCTGGGGGTAGGTCCCAACCCTTCCCATCTCATTTGTCCGGAGGTAGAAGCTCTCAAGCCTATGCCAAGGGATCAGCCACTTGTTTTTCTTTTGGTGGTCAGGGTCATCAGCATCACGAGTGCCCGACTTTTCAGAGCAGTCATCGTGCATCAGGATCTCCACTCCCGGTTCCTCCGTTGATGCAGTTCCAGCTGAGGCAGTAGTAGTTGGTTGAACTAGCTTTAGATCACCAGAGGGTATATGGGGCAGGTAGAGGACAACTCCATGACGCTCCCCGTCCTCAGAGAGAAGAGCGTGGCCATGGTGGTGGTCGTCATGAGGGTCAAAGATGCTGTAGAGGAGGTCGTGGTCAACTTCATGCTCTAGCGTTTCCAGCTCCGGGCGAGCCATTTGTCATTCGAGGTACCCTTATCTTTTTTTCTACCTTGGTGTATGCCTTGTTTGATTCAGGATTGACACACTCCTTAATATCACCTACCCTTGTCCATGCTTTAGGACTTGAGGTAGACTGGCTTCCAGTGCACTTGGTGTTGACAACGCTAGTTGGCGGTTGAGATAGCTTGTTTGAAGTATGTAGAGACTGTGATCTAATGTTAGGGAAACAATGCTCTTGGGGAGATTTCCTATGTTTACGAATACAACCATATGATTTCATCCTCGACATTGATTAGTTGTATTCGGTGCAGGATATTGTGGATTGCTTCAAGAAGAAGGTCATCATCATTAGTGTAGGCGGAGAGAAAGTGGTGTTTTTTGGTGAGTCAGATCCGCGGATGGGTCATAGATGAGTTCCATCCTTATCATCCTTGATGGATGAGTTGATGATGAGTTTTTCAGAGGTACAGCAGTTGTAGATTCCTAGGGTCGTGGAATAGTACCCTGATGTCTTTCTAGAAGAGGTCGTAGAATTACCCCCTTAATGAGAGATCGATTTTGGGATCGATCTACATCCAGGATTGTCTCCTATATCTAGGTCTCCATATAGGATGGCCCCTTCTAAGTTACGAGTGCTACGTATGCAGATTAAAGGTCTGTTGTAGTGTGGTTTTGTTTAGCCATGTGTGTCACCATAGGGTGCACCATTCTTGTTCATAAAAAAGGCCGACGGTAGTTTGCGGTTTCCTATCAAATATCATTGCTTAAATAAAGCGACAATAAAGAACCACTATCCTCTTCCACGGATGGATGATTTATTCGATCAACAGAAGGGTGAAAGTTGGTTCTCAAACATTGACTTTCGGTTAGGATATCATCAAATGCGTGTGAAGTATGAGGATATCCTGAAGACTGCATTCCGTTGTGATCATGGGCATTATGAATTCGTTGCAATGCCATTCGGTGTGACGAATGCTCCAGCTGTGTTCACGGGATTGATGAATGCTGTGTTTCGTGTGTTCTTGGACAACTTTGTGGTGGTTTTCATCAATGACATCCTTGTGTACTCCAAAACTGAAGAGGATCATGCAAAGCATCTACATGATATTTTTGGAGTTCATCTTAATCATTGGCTATTTGGGAAGTTGTCAAAGTGTGAGTTTTTGGCTTGCGAAGTCCGTTTCCTGGGACATGTTGTGTCCCAACTGGGAGTAGCTGTGCATCCATCGATGATAGAACCAGTCATCTCTTTGGATGCCCCCAAGACAGTGTTAGAGGTGTGAAGTTTCCATGGTCTCGTAAGCTACTACAGGATGTTCATAGCCAATTTCCCTTGAGTTGCGAATCCTCTAACAGCTTAGACTAGGAAGGATAATGAATTCATATGGACTAATCAGTGTTAGGAAGCTTTCGATTATCTATAGGAGACATTAGTAAGTGCTCTAGTTATTTTTCTTCCAGCCGAGGGAGTTCAGTTTGATGTTTTTTGCAATGCTTCGCATCTGGGGTTAGAGTGTGTCCTCATGCAGCAGAGGTCAGTTGTTTCTTATGGGTCATAAAAGTTACATCCCCATGAACGCAACTATTCCACCCATGAACTTGAGTTGACTGCCATGGTGTTTTTTCTGAAATTGTGGAGACATTACCTCATTGGTGAGCGCTTTTTGGTTTTTACTGTTCATAACAGTTTGAGGTATGTTTTCCCCCAGTGTGACTTGACCTTATGAAAACATCGGTGGATGGGTTTCATGAAGGAATATGACTTCAGAGTATCATGTAAACCTAGAAATGGGAATGTTGTAGCTGCTGCGCTGAGCCGAAACTCACGTAGTGATGTTGTGCATGAATCCGGTGATTCCTGGAGTGTAATGGAGGAACTGTCAGCTTTGCATATTGACATGGGAGAAGTCTGTGGTAGATGATGTCGATTTTAGATGATTGTACAGTCATCCCTGATGCAGAAGTTGGAAGAATCCTAGTTTGGGGATCTTGTGGTGGAGGTGTGGAGATACAGATTTGTTTGTGGTGAGGCGCCCGATGGTTGGTCAGAGGATGAACAACACGGAGTGTTGTAACATGGAAGGATTTTTGTTCCATTGGTGATGAGCGAGAAGGATCTTAGAGAATTCCATAGTTCACCCTTAGCAATACATCCTGGTGTGAAAAATATGTACCGATCCTTGAGGCGTCAGTTTTGGTGGTCTGGGCTAAAGCGTGCGGTTGTGGATTTTGTGTCTCGATGTTTAGTTTTCCAGAAGGTGAAGGCCGAACACAGTGTTTACGGTGGTCTTCTCCAGCCATTAGAGATTCCTCAGTGGATGTGGGGGGACATATCAATGGACTTTGTTACTGGTTTACCTCAAGCTCAAGGAGGTTATGAGGCTATTTGGGTGGTAGTGGATAGTTTAAAAAAATCATCCCACTTCATAGCGGTCAAGGAGTCGAGCTCAGTGGAAGTTTTGTTGAGGTAGTATCTAGAGGAGGTGGTGAGACTTCATGGAGTCCCTAGGAAGATCATTTCTGATCGAGATCCTCGTTTTACCTCCAGGGTGTGGAGGGGTCTCCAACATGCTTTCGGTTCTAAACTATGCCTTAGCACTGATTTTCATCCTAAAAAAGATGGTAAAAATGACTGAACCATCCAAACTCTCCAGGACATGTTATGATCTTGTGTTCATGATTTTGGAGGTTCATGGATGAGGCACTTACACTTGGTGAAATTCACTTAAATTAATATTTTTCACTCGACCATCGGTATGGTGCCGTTTAAAGCCTTGTATGGCCGACCTTTCCATTCTCTATTGTTCTGGACTGGGGTCGGAGAGTCAGCCTTTCTCGGACCAGAACTAGTGCAGAATACAACATAGATGGTTCAAGTGATTTGTGAGAGGATGAAGATAGTGCAAGATCATCAAAAATCATATGCTGATAAAAGTAGGATAACCTTGGAGTTTAATGTTGGTGATCATGTGTTTCTGAAGGTGACTCCCCGCCATGGGAAGAGAATGGTAGGTCATAGAAATAAGCTTTCTCCCTAGTTTTTTGGGACTTTCGATGTGTGATCTCATGTTGGAGCTGTGGAATATCATGTAGCACTTCCACCACAGATGAGTCGGGTACATGTTGTTTTCCATGTATCAAAACTACATCGTTATCTTCATGATGACTCTCACATCATCAATTCGGGAGAGATCGATGTCGATGAGGATGCAACCTTCAAGGAGCGACTTGTGGAGATCCAAGACCCAAAGGAGAAGGTGTAGAGTGTGTAAAGACCCAGAAATTTCAAGGAAAATTTTTTTCCTTAATTTTCTTTGGAATTTTTCAAGAATGCAGTTTCTGACGACATCTAATTCCAAGGCCTGGTGTGCCCGGAATCATTTTCTGAAATTTGGCTCGGGTACGTTTAGTGAACGGACGAGTGTGTTTTTCTAACATTTGAACCGGTGCCCGGAATCGAATTCTGAGGGTACCGATGAAATCGCATTGCCAGTATTCTCTTAGAAACGCCTCTTCCGGAGTTGTGTTTGCTCGGGTGTGGTTTTTAATTTTCGGGCTTCAAGTTAAGAAATAAAATAATTTTTCAACAACATTATTTTATTTCACGTAAGCCTCTTTGAAGCCACTTGAAGCCACTTAAAAACGGCATAAACTGAGTTGATTCGGATAGGATGCTATCCAGAAATATCCTACCCCCTTTGTAGGATATTTGTGAGGTGGGGCCCGCACGAGCCCTGCCGTTTCATTCCGCTAAGTAACGCACCCGCAAAAACACATCATTATAAAGTCAACTGACGCGTTTTCTTAATTTCTTAACATACCATTTAATTGGGAGGTTTATTTTGTGAATTAAATGGGCAGTTTCTTTAGTGAATTAATTCAACGAATTAATTCAATCGTTTCTTAACCAGTTTTCAAATTCGTTGGAGTAATAATAAAATAAGGCCAACGCATGACCCCTGGTTATTTGCGCATTGAGAAGATTTGAGAGGAACCTAGTATCTTCTTCTCCCTTGCGAAGAACGCGAAGAACGCGAAGAACGCGAAGAACGCCGAACCCAGAAATCGACGACGCTCCCATCCGAGTCGTTCTTCCCCGCCCCGATCTCCGATCACCAACCATTTGAGGTGAGTTATTTCGGGTTTCCTCGAAAGGTTCATTTTGGTTTTAATCGAAACACAGATTTAATTAATTATAATTTAAATCTGTTGTTCTTGGTCCGTTGAGCTCGCCGACTCAATGTCGGATTCCGCGACGACGCGACGCCTTCCCGCGACGACGCGACGATCCCCCTCTTCCGCGAAGAGATTTTCCGTGAAAAACACCCGCGCGCGACGGCCAACTAGGTAGGGATTTATTTTGGGAATTACCCCCATTTTTTTATATTCTCGTCAATGTTTCTTTAAAGAAATTAAACAATCGGTTTGTGAACAATTTTTTAAACTTATTTAAATTGTTGTTTTCTGTGTGGAATAAAAATTCTCCCGTCATTTATATCTAACGCGGAGGGTGCGGGTCAAACGAACATGGGCTGACAACCCTCCGCCGTTCTTCGTTCTCGTGCATATTCGACGGGCGACGACGGAACGTGCCGCAATGGAAGTTTGATGATCCTGCAGTGAAAAACGAGTCCCGGGAGGAGCAACGGCGCAGACGAGAACAAAATCGGACCACCGGAGTGATCCCGGAGGCCTGCGGAACACGCAGGCGGCGCGGGGCGCCGGCGCGGCTGAAGCCGCGGCGGCAGCGGCACCCGCGGACCCCCGGCCACATGGGTCTGATGCCTTTGGACGCGACGGAAGCCGCGTACTTGACTCAGCGCGGCCCCACGCGGGGGGCCGCGACACCACCAGGCCGCGGGGGTGGCGCCCCGCGGCCCCTTGGCCGTTCTGCCGCTCGACCGAACGGAGCCAGGCCAGTCTGACTGGCCGGGCCACCCCCCGGCCGGACCAGACCGGGTTGGACCAGGTCGGGTTGACCCGGTTCGGCCGACGCTCGGGGGGGGGGGGGGGGGGGGGGGTCGGCCCGGGTCGGCCCGGGCCCAGACCCCCCGTCTTCGGACGGTCTTCGTTCAAATGCCCGTAACATGAGCTACGAGCCTCCAAACGAGTCGCCTTCAGCCGAAACGCGATCCTTGGATCGAGACGGTCATTTCGGTATATCGCACTCAATGTTTAGTAATACTTTGTGTTTGGCCGGGTTGGTTCGTACACGAAACCAACCGGGCCATCGGAGCGGAAACACTCATATCTTGAGCCACGGACGTCCGATTGACATGCCGTCAGCTTTGTTAAATTTCTATAAATGAGATGGATCATTTGGCTCACTCTGCCTGAGTTATGGACGCAGGTGGAGTACGGTCGGGTTGGTTTTGCCTTAAAAATCAACCGGGCCCCTGGGACGAAAATGCCAATAACTCTCAGACCGGGCGTCCGATTGACGCGCCGTCTGCGACGTTGAGTTCCTGTTGACGATACGGAACTTTTTGATACATCAACTTCGGACTTTGTGTCAGTTGATGTATCAGCCTCTCAGCTCGTGTAGCGGACCCTCCCGAATGAGCTTGCTGTGTGCGGGAACCCTAGTGCTGGCTGCGACTGCTACTTCGACAGCGACGACTGTGCAAAGATCCTCCGTGGACTCCGACGACGACCATGCAGAGATCCTCAGTGGACCGCGGCGACGACTGTGCAGAGATTCTCAGTGGACTCCAATGACTACTGCACTCAGCGATCCTCCGTGGATCAGTGCTACATGTCCTGTGTGGGCCCGGTCCTGTGTGGGCCCGATCCTGTGTGGGTCCGATCCTGTATGGGTCCGCGCTCAGCAGTTCTGTGTGAGCCAGTGCCTACAGGTCCTGTGTGGGCCCGATCCTGTGTGGGTCACCGTGGGGGTTAGTATCTATCAATCCTTCGTGGGTCTGACGACTTAGATAGATCAGTGATCATCTTTATCGTCATCCGAAGAAGTATACCTATGTGAGATGAATCTTGTGTTCCTCTCCTTTGTGGTTGTGTTGAGCTATCCTGTGTGGATTTACTGTTTACTCTCCTTTGTGGATTGTGTTATTCTATCCTGTGTGGGAATACGTTTTCTTTCTTCTGTGGACTGGGATGTGATTGGGCTCGGACGTTGGATCCGAATGGGAATTGATGACTTAGGTATATGTATGGGCATATACCTAAGCCGTGTCAGATGTTACTTCGTGATTGTATCTTTCCTTTGTGGATTATCCATTGTGGATTTTGGGAGACCTTAGGAGGTCTCGGGTTCCCTACTGAATATCTTATACTCACCCCTGCAAGGGCGTTTCCCGCACTACGTTGTGTTGGTTGCAGACGATGGACAGCACTGATCGTGGTAGAGGCGTGCGGAGCAGGACAGTACCTGGAGGTGGACCACTGGGCGGGACGTACTCGGAGCGGTCAGGTGGACCTGAGGAGTAGTGGAGGCTATCTGTACCCACCCTTCAGGTGGGACTTCCAGAGGACGGCTCGATGTTGTAGTTTTCCCATTTCAGTTGCTGTTTTTCCTTTCAGTTGTACTTTACATTTGCGCTTGTATTTCCAGACCCTTTTACTTTCAACACAGCTTGTACAGTTTTTACTTAGTGTTTACTTTTCCGCTTGCTTACTCTGTGGTGCTTGTTAAGTTTTCAAAGGCAACACCTTCCCTTTTTGTTGGGATTTACACCTTGGTGCTAGTCGCCAGCCCCTGGCCTATGGATGGCGGGCTTGGGGTAGTCACGACACGGGCCCCGAGGACGGGCTGTGACAATTTGGTATCAGAGGTGGTCGGTTCTACCGCAGACACTGACCTTTCCTCTATGTGAAGCAATACTGTTTAGCATATTGGGTGTGGTTATCAGTCCCGGGAGTCCAGTGTTGGTGCGTCGGCCGACGTATCCATACACCAGGACCCTGACTTCGGATTTCCAACTTAATGCATGAAAACATTGATTGCATGTGTGTTTCAAGTTTTCTTTGTGATTACATATGTCAGCTCACCAGGTATACTGTTCTGACCGTGGCGCACTTGTTTCCTTTTCAGGATGGCCTGACGACAACAACCATCTAGGGTTCCTATAGTAGAGCGCGACGACAGCCCGCCGAGCGATGAGGCCTCAGTACAGGGCCCGTTGACAGCAGAGGAACCGACGGTACCTTAACCCGCCGAGCCCCCGATGCTTCCAGCACTGACGGCTGACGATGCACGACGCCTCAGAGCTCTGCACGAGTTCTAGCGCCAGCGACCACCAAGGTTCCATGGGGAGGCGGACCCCCAGGCAGCCGAGGACTGGCTGGAGGTGGTCGTCCGAGTTTTCAGGCTATTGAGGACACCAGCAGACCTCATGGTGATCCTCGCAGCGAGCCTACTGCACGCAGCAGCAGGGAGATGGTGGAGCTTGATGCTCCAGGTACACGTTGAGTCCTCACTCATCTGGACGAACTTCGAGAGCCTCTTCCGCTCAGAGTTCATCCCAGCCACCCTCCATGTGGTGCGCATCCAGGAGCTTCTTCAGCTGCGGCAGGGCAGCTTGACGGTCGCTCAGTACGTGGCGAGGTTCACCGATCATTCTCGCTAGTCGACAGACATGGTGTGGGACCCCTTCTTCCGTGGCCAGACCTTCGAGCATGGTTTGAGACACGAGATCAGGGCATTGCTGATCTCTCTCACCATCCTGACCCAGGCAGGAGTACTGGAGCGAGCCCTCTTGATCGAGAGCTTTCTGGCTGAGTCTACAGCGAGACCTACTGTAGGGCGGTAGGTAGCAGACTCTTCGGCAGTTGGTAACCGACGGATGACTCAGGGTTCCAGGCAGACCAGACCTTCCGACAGACGAACTCAGGACACTGGCTTAGCAGTGTGGGGCACACAGCGCAGAGCCAGTCTTCCGAGAGGCAGGCAGTGCTACGTGTGCAGCGGGCAGGGCCACATGGCTCGTGAATGCCTGACCCATCGTACCGAGGGGCAACAGATGGTGGAGGGACCACCCAGGAAGAGGCAGAGGGTCGACCGTGGTTGTCCGCATAGAGGAGGCGGACAAGGCAGAGGAGCTGACCGAGAAGTAGGTGGTGGGCGAAGCTTTGAGGCTCTGCCACCACCACCACCTTGAGGCCCGCCCCGACCACAGGGGGCTGGCGGGGAGAGACAGGCTCAACTCCAGGCAGTGGAGGCCTACGACCACGGCACGCCAGAGATGATTCGAGGTACGATCTGTGTCTATTCCACCCTTGCTGCAGTTCTGATAGACACAGGAGTGAGTCACTCTTTCATAGCCACTGCCCTTGTTCTAAGCTCGGAGATTCCGACAGAGCCGTTGGCTCGATCCATACGGCTAGAGACTCCTACGGGAGCAGACTCGACGATTACGCACTGGTGTCGGCAGTGTGAGATTACTCTAGGAGGCGAGAGCTTTGGCTGGGATATTCTTGTAGCGGCGTCGAGGCCTTACGACGTCATCATGGGCATGGATTGGTTATGTACGGTCCATGCTCAGATTGACTGCATTAGGCGCAAGGTGCGATGTGTGCGCACCGACGGGAGCAGGTTCACCTTCACCAGCGAGAAGGGAGCCTTCGCAGCACAGGATGGACTCACGCAGAGGAGAGGTCAGCCCATAACTCATCAGTTGGATAGCCTCATCCTGGGAGCAGTTGACGTGCGGAGTCCCAGTTTTCCTGTAGTGGTGCATCAGTATGCGGACGGCTTCCCTGACGACGTTCCAGGGCTACCTCCTCGCAGAGTGGTAGACTTTTATATTGATCTGTACCCTGGGACAGCCCCGATATCCACTCCAGCATATCGGATGGCCCCCGTCAAGCTTCGAGAGCTACGGGTACAGTTGAAGGACTTACAGGGCAAGGGGTTCATCCGACCCAGTGTTTCACCCTGGGATTCCCCGATTTTGTTCGCCAATAAGGCGGACGAGAGCTTGCGACTGTGTGTCGACTATCGTCGCCTGAACTAGGTGACTGTGAGGAACAAGTATCCGCTACCGAGGATTGATGTCCTCTTCGATCAGCTCAAGGGAGCACGGTGGTTCTCAAAGATAGACCTCAGGTCAGGCTATCATCAGCTCAGAGTTCGAGACGAGGATGTGTAGAAGACGGCCTTCAGGTGTCGGTATGGCCACTATGAGTTCATGGTTAGGCCTTTCGGCGTAACCAACGCTCCAGCAGTGTTCATGAGCCACATGAACAGGATCTTCCAGCCATACCTCGATCGATTTGTCATGGTCTTCGTCGACGACATTTTGGTGTACTCGACCAAGGAGGAGCACGCCTACCACCTGTGGGTTGTACTAGACACACTCCGAGAGAACCAGCTTTATGGAAAGCTCTCGAAGTGCCAGTTCTGGTTACGTGAGGTCCACTTCTTGGGGCACGTCATTTCTGAGGCGGGAGTTGCAGTGGATCCCACGAAGATCGAGGCAGTTCTAGCTTGGGAGCCACCCAAGAGCATGACAGAGGTGTAGAGTTTCTTGGGCCTAGCCCGATACTATCAGAGATTTGTGCCAGACTTCTCCAGAGTTGCGGCACCACTCTCAGTGTTGACGATGAAGTGGAAACCCTTCGTGTGGTCAGATATATGTCAGCAGAGCTTCCAGGAGCTGAGGGAGAGGTTAACCAGCGCACCTATCTTGAGGTTGCCTGAGGAGGGAGTTGGATACGTAGTCTACTGCGATGCATCAGGGACCGGACTCGGGTGTGTCATGATGCAGTAGCAGGCCATGATTGCCTTCAGATCAAGTCAGTTCAGGCCGCATGAGCAGAACTACGCTACCCATGACCTGGAGTTAGCAGCAGTGGTCTTCGCCCTGAAGACATGGCGGCACTATCTGATGGGTGAGCGCTTCACAGTCTTTTCTGACCACCAGAGTCTCAGGTACATCTTCTCTCAGAAGGACCTAAACCTGAGACAGCGGCGATGGCTCGAGATTCTCCAGGACTATGACTTTGAGATATTCTATACACTTGGGAAGGGGAACGTGGTAGCCGATGCCCTCAGCAGAAGGTCGGGCATCCAGCTACTTAAGGAGGCGACAGAGCAGCTAGCCACTTTGCAGATATCCTTCGTGGATAGAGACGGAGCAGCCTTCCTTCAGTCTCACACAGTCTCTCCTCCACTTCTACAGTGGGTCAGAGAGGCACAGCATGGGGACGCTGACTGTGAGACACGTCGTGCATAGATATCCTCGGGACAGGCACCTGATGGTTTCTCCCTTGGAGCAGAGCACGATGTCCTTTTCAGAGGACGTACCTTGGTACCAGTCGCTTTACGAGAGGAGGTGATGAGAGAGTTTCACACTTCTCCTTTGGCGGTACATCCTGGAGTGGCGAAGATGTACCAGGATCTCAGACAACAACACTGGTGGTCGGGCATGAAGAAGGCTGTAGCAGAGTTCGTTTCGTGGTGCCTCACCTGCCAGCAGGTGAAGGCAGAGCACCAGGTACCAGCAGGCTTGGTACAGCCCTTGGGGGTCCCAGAGTGGAAGTGGGACGGGATATCTATGGACTTCATGACTGGACTTCCACGCACTTCCAGAGGTCACGACTCCATTTGGGTGATTGTTGACCGACTCACCAAGTCGGCACACTTCTTACCCATTCGAGAGCAGGGCTCAATGGAGAGCTTGGGGCGTATCTACGTCCAAGAGATTGTATGGCATCACGGTGTGCCATCAACTATGGTCTCTGATCGGGATGTTCGCTTTACTTCCTGGCTTTGGAAGGGGTTGAAGGAGGCGTTCGGGACGCGGCTACGTCTGAGCACCTCCTTTGACCCTTAGACGGATGGTCAGACGGAGAGGACCATTCAGACTCTCGAGGACATGCTCCACGCATGTGTCCTCAACTTTGGTCACAGTTGGGAGGACCACCTACCTTTGGTGGAGTTCGCGTACAACAACATCTACCACTCCACCATCGGGATGGCACCATACGAGGCATTGTACGGCAGGCCTTTCAGATCTCCTTTGGGCTGGACAGACCTTGGGGAGTCAGCACTTGTGGGACCAGAGATGGTCCGGGCCACGACAAAGAAGGTCCAGGTCATCTAGGAGCGTATGAGGACAGCACAGAGGCGGCAGATGTCATATGATGATAGGAGGCGGAGGCCACTAGAGTTCGAGGATGGCGACCACGTCTTCTTGCGGGTCTCACCTCGACGTGGTTTGCGGAGATTTGGTCGAGGCGGCAAGTTGTCTCCATGCTTAATCGGGCCTTTCCAGGTCCTCATTAGGATTGGCAAGGTCGATTATCGCCTGGCTCTGCCACCTCAGTTGCACCGGGTGCACGACGTCTTCCACGTATCTCAGTTGAGGAGATACGTGCATGACCCGACGCACATCGTTGACTATGGGGAGCTAGACGTGGATGATGGGGCGACTTTTGCGGAGGTCCCGGTGGAGATAGAGGATCGACAGGAGCGGGTCCTACATGGTCGATCGATTCCTCTTGTGCGCATCAGATGGCAGCACGGGAACCTCCAGGAGAGCACATGGGAGCGGGAGGCTCAGATGCCTGCTCATTACTCACATTTGTTTCCCTAGATTATGATGTATCTTTACGGGGACATAAAGCCTTGATGTGGGAGTAATGTAAAGACCCATAAATTTCAAGGAAATTTTTTTTCCATAATTTTCTTTGGAATTTTTCAATAACGCAGTTTCTGACGGCACCTGATTCCGAGGCCCGGTGTGCCCAGAATCATTTTCCGAAGTTTGGCTCGGGTACGTTCAGTGAACGAACGAGCGGGTTTTTCTAACTTTTGAACCGGCGCCCGGAATCGAATTCTGAGGGCACCGATGAAATCGCAGTGCCAGTATTCGCTTAGAAATGCCTCTTCCGGAGTTGCGTTTTCTCGGGTGTGGTTTTTAATTTTCGGGCTTAAAGTTAAGAAATAAAATAATTTTTCGACAACTATATTTTATTTCACATAATCCACTTTGAAGCCACTTGAAGCCACTTAAAAGCGTCTTAAACTGAGTTGATTCGGATAGGATGCTATCCAGAAATATCATACCCCCTTGGTAGGGTATTTGTGAGGTGGGGCCCACACGAGCCCCGCCGTTTCTTTCTGCTAAGTAACGCACCCGCGAAAACCCGTCATTATGAAGTCAACTGACGCATTTTCTTAATATCTTAACAGACCATTTAATTGGGTGGTTTATTTCGTGAATTAAATTGGTAGTTTCTTTCGTCAATTAATTCAACAAATTAATTCAATCGTTTCTTAACCAGTTTTCAAATTTGTTGGCGTAATAATAAAATAACGCCAACGCATGACCCCTGGTTATTTGCACATTGAGAAGATTTGAGAGGACCCTTGTATCTTATTCTCCCTTGCGAAGAACGCGAAGAACGTGAAGAACACCGAACCCGGAAATCGACGACGCTCCCATCCGAGACGTTCTTCCCCGCCCCGATCTCCGATCACCAACCATTTGAGGTGAGTGATTTCGGGTTTCCTCTAACGGTTCTTTTTGGTTTTAATTGAAACACAGATTTAATTATTTATAATTTAATTCTGTTGTTCTTGGTCCGTTGAGCTCGCCGACTCAATGCCAGATTCCGCAATGACACGGCGACTTCCCGCGACGACGCGACGATCCCCCTCTTCCGCGACGAGCTTTTCCGCGAAAAACGCCCGCGCGCGACGACCAACGAGGTAGGGACTTATTTTGGGAATTACCCCCTTTTTTTTATATTCCTATCATCGTTTCTTTAAAGAAATTAAAGAACCGGTTTGTGAACTATTTCTTAAACTTATTAAAATTGTTGTTTCCTGTGTGGAATAAAAATTCTCCCATCATTTATATCTAACGCGGAGGGTGCGGGCCAAACGAACACGGCCCGACAACCCTCCGCCGTTCTTCCTTCTCGTGCGGATTCGACGGGCGATGACAGAACATGCCGCAATGGAAGTTTGATGATCCCGCAGTGAAGAAAGATTCCCGGGAGGAGCAACGGCGTAGACGGGAAGAAAATCGGACCACCGTAGCGATCCTGGTGGCCCGCGGAACACGCCGGCAGTCGGGAGCGGCGGTGCCCCGGCGCGCTGCCTGACAGGCAGCCACGGCTGAAGCCGCGGTGGCAGCGGCACCCACGGACCCGCAGCCGCGCGGGTCCGATGCCTTCGTACACGGCTGGAGCCGCGTCCTTGACTCAGCGCGTCCCCACGCGGGGGGCCGCGGCACCACCAGGCCGTGGGGGCGGCGCCCCGCGGCGCCTTGGCTGTTTTGCCGCTTGGTCGAACCGGGCCAGGCCGGTCCGACCGGCCGGGCCACGCCCCGGCCGGACCAAACTGGGTAGGACCGGCTCGGGTCGACCCGGTTCGACCGACGCCCGGGGGGGAGGGGGGTCGGGCCGGGTCGGCCCAGGCCCGGACCCCCCGTCTTCGGACAGTCTTCGTTCAAACGCCCGTAACATGAGATACGGGCCTCCAAACGACTCCCCGTCAGAGTTAACGCGATCCTTGGATCGAGACGGTCGTTTTAGTATATCGCACTCAAGGTTTCGGAATACTTTGAGTTCGGCCGGGTTGGTTCGTACACGAAACCAACCGGGCCTTCGGAGCGGAAACGCTCATATCTTGAGCCACAGACGTCTGATTGGCGTGCCGTCAGTTTTGTTGAATTCCTCTAAGTGAGACGGATCTTTTGGCTCACTCCGCCCGAGGTTTGGATGCAGGTGGAGTACGGTCGGGTTGGTTTTGCTTTAAAAACCAACCGGGCCCCTGGGACGAAAATGCCAATAACTCTCAGACCGGGCGTCCGATTGACGCGCCGTCTGCGACGTTGAGTTCCTGTTGACGATACGGAACTTTTGGATACATCAACTTCGGACTTTGTGTCAGTTGATGTATCAGACTCTCGGCTCGTGGAGCGGACCCTCCCGAACGAGCTTGCTGTGTGCGGGAACCCTAGTGCTGGCTGCGACTGCTACTTCGACAGCGACGACTATGCAGAGATCCTCCGTGGACTCCGACGACGACCGTGCAGAGATCCTCAGTGGACTACGGCGACGATTGTGCAGAGATCCTCAGTGGACTTCAACGACTACTGCACTCAGCGATCCTCCGTGGATCTGTGCTACAGGTCCTATGTGGGCCCGGTCCTGTGTGGGCCCGATCCTGTGTGGGTCCGATCCTGTGTGGGTCCGCGCTCAGCGGTTCTGTGTGAGCCAGCGCCTACAGGTCCTGTGTGGGCCCGATCCTGTGTGGGTCACTGCGGGGGTTAGTACCTATCGATCCTTCGTGGGTCCGACGACATAGATGGATCAGTGATCATCTTTATCGTCATCCGAAAAGTATACCTGTGTGAGCTGAATCTTGTGTTCCTCTCCTTTGTGGATTGTGTTGAGCTATCCTGTGTGGATTTACTGTTTACTCTCCTTTGTGGATTGTGTTGTTCTATCCTCTGTGGGTATACGTTTGCTTTCCTGTGTGGACTGGGTTGTGCATTGGCTCGGACGTTGGAGCCGAACGGGAATTGATGACTAAGGTATATGTATGGGAATATACCTAAGCCGTGTCAGATGTTACTTCGTGATTGTATCTTTCCTTTTTGGATTATCCTTTGTGGATTTCGGGAGACCTTCGGGGGTCTCAGGGTCCCTACTGAGTAGCTTATACTCACCCCTGCACGGGCATTGCCCGCACTACATTGTGTTGGTTGCAGACAACGGACAGCGCTGATCGTGGTGGAGGCGTGCGGAGCAGGACGGTACCTGGAGGTGGACCACTGGGCGGGACGTACTCGGAGCGGTCAGGTGGACCCGAGGAGTAGTGGAGGCTATCTGTACCCACCCTTCACGTGGGACTTCCAGGAGACGGCTCGACGCTGCAGTTTTCCCTTTTCAGTTGATGTTTTTCCTTTCAGTTGTACTTTACAGTTGGGCTTGTATTTCCAGCGCCTTTTACTTTCAGCACAGCTTGTACAGTTTTTACTTAGTGTTTACTTTTTTTCTTGCTTACTCTGTGGTGCTTGTATACTTTCAAAGGCAATGCCTTCCCTTTTTTTGGGATTTACGCCTTGGTGCTAGTCGCCAGCCCCTGGCCTATGGACGGAGGGCTTGGGGTAGTCACGGCACGGGCCCCGAGGACGGGCCGTAACAGAGTGGGAGTTATATTCCCTTGGTTCGTGTCTTGTGGCGACATGGTGGCATGGTGGAGAGTACCTGGGAACATGAGTCAAAGATGCGTGTCTAGTACCCAGATCAGTTTTAAGTTGTTGTGATGAGTTTTATTTGATCATTTCTTTTATGCAACATTGATGTGATGTTATGGTTGAATTGTTTGGTTATGAATTGTTTATTCCCTTTCTCTCAGATGTCATGGTTTTGTCCCAGCTTCATAACAACTCAGGATGGTTTCCCCCTGAGAGGTATCTTACGGGGTGGTTGTTCGGACCCCACATTTCATTAGGTTGGTTTTAAATTCATGAGGATGAGAATGTTTTGAGAGGTATCTTATGTAATGGCCTAGACCTCTATGGTCATTACATTGAAAAAATGTGGTGTTGAAGGTGTTCCGGGAGGTTAATATGACATATCCCGAACACCTTTCCAATTTTCCAGTTCTGTGAATAGTGTTTCCAATTTTATGCAGAATAAGAGATCGGTTTCACAGATCAGTTTCATGGATCGGTTTCACATATCGGTTTCACTGATCGGTTTCATAGATCAGTTTCACATATCGGATTCACAGATCGGATTCACAGTTTGGTTTCACAGATCGGTTTCACAGATCGGTTTCACAGATCAGTTTCACCGATCAGTTTCACAGATCGGTTTCACAGATCGGTTTCATAGATCCGTTTCACAGATCGGTTTCACAGATCGATTTCACAGATCGTTAGGTGTATAGTAACGGTAGGTGAATAGTGCTTCTAGTTTTCTACAGTTTTTGCCCTTTTGACGTTTCCATTGACATAAAATACATTTAAAGCCTTATTTTAAGGACTTTTAAGGACGATTCAAATGAAATAAATCCAATATTAATTATTCCAATGTCTTGGAATGTTTTACTTGGTAAAAACGTGTGGTTTAATGCGATCTATTTTTAATGGAGAATTATGTTCATCTTAATCCATCGCCCCATTAAATCTTCAAAAAAGGAATGAGATATCATTCTCCCTTGTTCTTCTTCTTTGATATTGGTTATGAGATGATCGAACCTTTCAATCCTTGTTGTAGGAGTTGCACAATCAAACTTTACTTCTAGGATTGCTTCTGCTCTGTTTTGATGAAACCAAGATGTGTCGATCATTCTTCGATATAACGTATGTTTTATCATCCTTCCTTCAAGGATAATATTCTCTTGTTATATTTTCCATTTTTTCATGTAATATCCATGCTTCTAATGGGGTTTTTGTGTGGTTTGGTTGGAGCGGACGTACCGTGGAATCATCGGGTGGATGCAGTTGTAACGAGAGGAGGATCGTGACCGATTGTGTTGATAAATAACATCAAGAACTCTTTGAGGTATAGGATTCATGGCTTCTCTAATTGTTTATAAGAAATCGTAGAGTTATCATTATTTATCCCTTTGGATCACAATGGAATTATCCTTATTGAATATTTGAACCGGATAATGAAATTGTTATCACTCGTATGTTACTGCCTCATGTATTGCTAGATAGTGTGATATCTATGCTTTCTTTGCTTAGCTGTTTGTTCTTTAGGGGAATTGATAAATAACGTAATGTCAGAAATAATTGATAACTAATTGGCTAATAATAAAGAGGAATGTAAATGAATACGGTTGTTTTTGTTATTGTATTTGTTCTAATTTTTATTTTAATAAAATTGGCATAGTATGCATGTTAAATCTCTTATGATAGCTTACTGAATAGATTTCCAAGAATTGGAACCAATGAATTGAATCTTTTGATTGAATAGGTATTAATGAACTATTTGATTGAGAAAAGTTAATGCCTGGTAGGGTTCTTAGTTACCCTCTGGTTCATAAGGATGGGTGCCTTGTGCTTTAGAGCCTTGATAGCTCATTTTGTATAATGGCTGGATGCCTTGTTAAAGGGCCAAGAACCCATTTAATGTGATGATTGTTTTCGTTCTGTTTGTGTTGTGATGTCAGCTTGGAAGGCTATTGTGATATGTGGAGGTAGGGTGGCCTTGTGGTTGTGGCAGCAGATGGCACCTAGAGTGGCGAGATGCATTTTTTTTATGCATGTGGGTGTCAGGGAGGACACCAAAGATGATGGTATGGGATGGATGTGATGGCTAGATATTGGTTGTTTTGTTTGGTTGTTTATCTGATTTACTTTTCCCCACTACTCAAGGAAGATGGTCTTGCTTACCCTCCTTCCAAAGGAGGCGATGACACACGGGGTATGCCACATGCTTTCTGTGTTTAGCCTCTCAAGGGATAATGGGTCTATGCTCTTGCTATAGGTGAAAAAGACTCGATGGGTAGTATATATACTCACCGTGTTGATCCCCCTTTGTGTTTAGTAGCATAGGTTTCTTTTCTAGAATTCCTGTGAATATGGGAATGTAATTTCTGTAATGAATGATTGATTAAATGGTGATAATCCACAGGGATGGAGATACTGGGATTTAAAGGTGATGTTGAATCTCAAAAGGAGTAGTAGATTTTGAATTTGATGCCAATTCAGTATAATGTGGAATTGTTCATGGTTAATTAATGTTTAAAAAATTAATTAATGTATAGTGGAACTGATAAAAAGAGAATGAAGTAATCTAATAAATCTGATCAAATGGTTGTATTTCTTATAGGATACCAAGTCTTAGAAGTAGCAGCTCGGAGTCTGAGATACGTTAGTTGAAGTTGTGTCTAAGACTAGTTAATGCCCATAGTGTGGTTGTGAGTTATATATATTATGTACTTTTTGTGTTTCTAAACGCTACTCCACCTTGTCGGTAATGTAAATTGACACCCTAGGTATTCTAATCCCAGGGGGTGTTTTCCCCAACATTATTATGGGAGGTTCAATGGTTGAATACCCCCTTTAGCCTCGCTCTTTTATCTAGGAAGATACTAGAGCCTTTGGCACAGCGGTTAGTTTCCCAATATATGTGTGTAGAGGGCTGTAATGGCTTGTGGTTATTTCTCACACAAATATTCTGGATATAGTATTCTATGGACTACTATAGTTGTAACATGTATTGGTTGTGATGGCTTGAGGGTCATCACTCGGCGTATGGGTTGTGTTGGCTTGAGGTATAATACCTGATGCATGATAAATGTTATGCGAGCTGTGGTGGCTCCTGGAAACTACTAGGTTACTTTTGGTTGTGCGGATGGTGTGGTGCTTAGCCCAGGTGTCTGTGGGAAAGCCTTTGTGGTGCATGTGGTGTAGATTGTAGAGCTTAGCCTAGGTGTATACGGGCATGCCTTTGGAGAGAGATGAACATGACGTATGTCGTTGGGGAATGAAGGAAACTAGTTGGGAAGTTATAGTGGGATACCTTTGATATTATTTAATATATGATATATTCTTGAATGCATTACTTTGTGAGAGTATCCATGGTGATGTTGGGAACTTTGTATACCTATTTAGGTGACGATTTAGTTTCACTTGTTGTTCACTAGGTTTTGACATGATTTCATTACCTTTTCACAAGAGGCTTCTGGGAGGATCATACTGAGAATACTCTTATACTCACCCTATGTATATATAAACTGTTTTTCAGGTAACTTGGAGCAGGTTGGAGATCAAGCAGGTTACTACTAGCTTGAGGTTGTAGGAGCTGTTCGGTCTTGTGGTTGCTACTGTTTTATTTTATTTGGGGTACTTTTAGTTTTCCCCTTTTAGTTGTAGTTATTTTTCATGGAATTTCATATATGTACATGGGTTTATTTTATAATTCAGTTGGATTTGGTTGGTGTCTATCTTATCTCTCTCTTCCGCATGTGTTCTCATAGAGGGTAATGCCTCCCATTTGTGTGTCACTATACCATCGGTGCTGGTTGCCAACTTGAGGCCTATTGGAGGTGGGAATCGTGGGTTACTATCTCCCTTCTCACATTTCCGGCCTAGGAGGGGTACACTTTGTGTGGAGGGGGTCATGAAAAAAATAGTTACAAGGTCATCCTATGAGTTTCCTACCAGAAGGGTAGGTACATATCACATCCTCAACACTCCACGTCCGTCCATCTCTTTCACATACCAC
Organism: Viscum album; assembly: GCA_963277665.1. Classification (NCBI taxonomy): domain Eukaryota; kingdom Viridiplantae; phylum Streptophyta; class Magnoliopsida; order Santalales; family Viscaceae; genus Viscum; species Viscum album. The sequence continues at coordinate 1,400,319,810 of OY728164.1, read as the reverse complement.
TAGTTCATGGTTCCCTCAAACATCAGTCCAACTGCTCATCATCTGCATAAGACACAACAAGGTGTGGGTGAAGCCCATGTAGGGCTGGGTATACCAATACTTAGTAGGGACATCAAGAACCCGAAGGTTTCCTAGAGTTCTACCATGAAAACCAATAGGGTAACACCATGAAGGAAAAATACCACAAAGGTAAAGTACAACATTGCATAACCTCAATCACTAGAAAAAACCTAATACATCTCTAACTATGATTTATTCTAGGGGTAGTAACAAGTAACATTCCAAATAACAACATCTAAGGCCTCAGATGCTGGATAACTTGTAACACCCCAATATTGTAGGACCCTGGGTCATCCTGAGAGGGGAGGGTTGAATCAGGGTGACAAATTTTTTTTTACAAACAAGGATCTGGTTCCCATGTTTTTAGGAACTAGTTAAACCTATATGATGGATATAATCAGAAATGAAACATTCTCACACAAAGAGATGACACATCAATTTTTACATGGCTCACCGCTAAGGGCTACATCCAAGGAGCATACAGTGACAAGTTTTTCGGTCATACCAAATTCAAATATTCTTCACTAGTTGTGGATTATAATGGTTTATATATAATCACTCTATCCCAATCTCACTACATTTACAAAAGTTCAGGGACAACACACTGTGTCCCTCAGGTCCCTCTCGTTGACTCCCCATGGCTCACTGCCTTTGGTGAAGTCCCACTCAGTTTATAGATGTGAAGGCTTCTTCAACATCTAGGCATAATGTTCTTTGTCTCTTGTTCATCATGCCACTTTTCTTGCATCAGGGTTCAGAGTTGATGCTCTTTTCAGTCCAATCATTCTTCTTTAGTGCAATGACTAAATGAACAAGATCCTCTTTTCGTTGTTTTCCTGAATCACATCCACTTATGTGATTTCCCAAGAAATGAAGCTTAGCATACAAGTTATTGTTAGAATCAGTTCTCCATGTGTGAATGAGATCATGCCTGTATCATTTATATTTCTTATTTAATCTAACTTTGCACCGAAGGTATCAGGAAATATTCTGGCTTTTATGCAGCTCTAAAAAGACCGGCGGGCTTCAGCAATACCTAGCATTCTTTCCCAAGCCCAGCACACAAGTCTCTTGATGGCGCAGAAGTCTCTGCATGAAAGTCCAAACTGGCTTGCAGGTGGACGAAAACCACTTGCATGAAACTCACTTCTTCAACTTCAAACATGCATGAAAAAAAATCCATTTCTCTCCCAAAACACCTTGGATGCATAGAAAATCACTATTGTGAATCTTACACTTGTGCGACCTACACACCACTTGAGTGTCCACCACACCTGCACGACGGGAGCTCTGATTTTATCTAAGTTTTGATCTCATGCCGAATGAAGAGGGGTCGAACAGTATTTATAGGCATTTGGACACCCTGAACGACGGTGCACAAGTCTCCCCTCGGCACACATGTTTTGGCACACAACTGCAACCGCCGTAACTGTTGTCACGCTACTCACTTGCGTAACCAATCCAATACTTTTGTGACCCTCTTTCAATTACCATATTTTGAATTTCTGATCTCAAAAAAATATGGCGCACAACATTCCAATCCTCTAAGGCACTGATGTGCATGTCCTTTCTTGGAGCGCAAGTCTCGCCACCCTTGTCCTGCCGCCCTTGCCTCTGCTGTGCTAGTCACTTGCGTGACCATACCCAAAAATTGTGTGAACCTTATGCCTTTGCCATATCTTGATGTTTTTATCTTTAAAAACATATGTCATGCAAGTTTCCAAACCTCCAAGACCTTAGCGTGCACATCCCTTTGCAAACATGGATCATTAACCACATCCCTTGAACTCGACATGCCACTGTGAAATTCATTTTTTTCAACAAATTTGTATGCCATTGTTTTCTTTGTCAACAATCACAACACAAAAATGATTCTTTTCTGTGACTTTCCTTCTTTAGCAAATCTTTTTCATTCATTAGAAACTCCACTATCATGATATATATCCTTTGATAGATCAGCTTTAACATCATCATATTTTGATACAATATGAAGTGTATGGCCATCTCAGAATTTCAATCCCTTGCACATTGTCTTCTTCTTCAATCGACATTCTCTGCTTCATGCAAATCATATAATTCTATTCTTCAAGAAGTATTTTTAATGGTTCTAGTGATATCATGAAGATATTCATGGTCTTCATCAAATCCTCATTCTTATTTAATCATCCTCAGATAGATTATACCTCCCCTTTATTCACTGTTGTAAACAATGTGTCACCTTTGAAACATCTTATTAGAACTTATGATCAGAACAAAAAACATCTAAATTTCCATTACTCCATTTTTTTATGTACATCATGATCTCATTCACTTTGATCATAATTTACAACTATTGACAAAAAATACAACCTTATACACAATGTGGTTCCAAAAAATATTTCATAGTACATTATTTCATCAAAGTAATTACATTACTTGCGCTACATGCAACACTGAGTTCAAGTGCACCACAACTTACCAAACAAGCCGTTCAAAAGAGGTTATGAATAATATTAACTTAATTTTAAATTTTATATATACCATATAATTTTAAAATCCATATTTTTATTTTCTGGGACATCATATAAGAACAAATTATTTTTTTCAAATAAAAGAAGTATTTTTTAGAATATGCAATTTTACCACCTTTTAATGGAGAACATTTTTTTAATTCAATATTGGATACTTTTATATATTTATTTCTTAAAAATAAACTCCTTCATTATAATGGAGACGTAAAAATTTATTTTTGATAATGTTTTTGGTTTTTTTCTCATAACTTTCGTATTTGGGTGAATAGTTAAAAATACTAAATTTTAATTAAAATCAAAATGATTAGTGACAATAATTTATATTGTTTATTTATAAATTTTTATGGGTTGGAAATATAATTAGATTATAATTTTATAATTTAATACATTTTGGTCATTATATGTAATTTCACATTTAAATTTTACATAAACAAATTTCAATCTGTTGATAGTTTTTACTTTTTAAAAACCCAATTTTTTGTTTTGTAAAAAAGGTATTAATTTTAAATTAATAAATGCATTTTATATATTTTGAATTATGGAAAATAGTCTTCATTTTTTAATTTAGAATAGCAAAAAAAATTAGTGGGGATATTTTGTATTTTTATGAAAACATTCAATTTTTGATGAATAGTGAAAAACACTACGCTATTGTTTAAAACTGACTTTTTAATTATGTAATAATTTATTTTAATTAAAATTATTTTAAGTCAATGTAGATATATAATATATATATAAATTCAATGTAATTCATTGGTGTCATTTTATAATAAAATTTGATATATAAAATTTTATCTAACTTTTTACTGTCTTTTACCCACCTTCTAGGAGCAATTGCAAATTTGCATAAAACAGAATTTAACCACTTCTCTAAGTTGAATTTCAAAAATCTAAGAGACCCAATTTACATCAGTATTTGAAATGTTTTTCAATAGGATGAAAATAATTTTGGTTGAATAGTAACTTTGGAATTTTATTTTCAAGTGTTAATGGTAAATAGTGTAATTAATGGTAAAATGATATTATAATTATCCTAACACATGTCCTAATTATATTGGATAAGTGTATTTATATCAATAAAACCCATAGGAATAAAATATTATACTTTTGGTCAACTTGGATTAGATTTGGACATATATTTTAATTTTATTTAAAGAAGAGTTAAAAATGTTAAATTGAATGATTAATAATTAAAAAAATAATTAATATAGGTTTATATATAAGATAAGTTCAACTATAAAAACTAATTATAAAGATAAAATGATTTCCTACAACATGGTTTTTTGTTTATAATTTTAAGGCATTACATAATTAAATTTATTTATGACATGTTGATGTTGTAGTAATTTCCTTATTAATGAAATAATAAAGTAAATGGAATTATAAATATTATAATAAATATAAATTCAATGTTTTTATGAAATAAAATAATTATATATGTTAATATGACATGTTATTGTAGATTAAAGTAATTTTTTTCGAAGTAATCATGCTGTTATGAATTTCACAAAAAGAAAATACCATATCATGTAGAAATTGACATAAATTAATTTTTCAAACAAATACTCTATTATTTGTTGATATAATATTCCTAAAAATATAAGGTTCGGCCGAAGGGATTAAGTAATATTATATATGTCATTAATGAACCAGTTGAGGTTATCTTTGATGTTTAGTGTTAGTTTATAATCCATACAGTGTAAGAATACAAGAAGACACTTTAAAAAATAAACTATTTATCTAAGTGTTAAATCTAAAAGTGAAGGTTAAAATGGTAATATAAACTTGTATAAAACTTACTGGTTGAGAGTATTTCGACCAATAACCCCCTAAGACTCTAAATAAATTAATTTTGGGGCATTATAAACTAAATATAATTGAATAATAAATTAATATTTTAATCTCTTCCTAAAGTGACCCTCACCCCTCTTATGAAAGAAAACTTCCCTTCTCTCAAAATCACACCTCAAAAGATATTTTTCTCTCCCAAAACCAACCCAAATATATTAAAAAAATTTATTAGATAAACCTAGAGTCAATAAATTCATCATAAATCCATCTTAAGGAGCCATTTTGATCAACAAAAAAAAAAGAAACACCTGAAAAATATGTAATAATTTCACCACCCATTCCAAATTATTTTATTCTTTCTCTTTATCATTCTATGTTGTTTCCATAAAAAATAATAAATCCATTAAATTCTACATACTTTTATGATATTATAAATATGTTAATACTATAATCATTATTGTATCCATCATTTAAATGACAAAGTCACCGTATGTTCATACGTACGGCTTACCGTCTTCATGTCGTGATTTAGTTTGTTATTAAAATGATTTATTATTTTGATGGGAATAATAATGAGTATAACTGATGTAAATAATAAATATTATAGGTTAATTATTCAATGTATATGATATACCTCCAAATTATATACAATTCCACCATCAATATAATTTTATTGACGCTCATGCATATGTACAAATTATCGTCTCCACGAACGCGGGGAGATTCATTTTCATCATAATCCTTCAAGAATAATTTTCATTTTATGATTGAAAATAATTTTTTATAACTTAATAAAACTATGTATATTAATCAAATACATCAAATCCATAACAAACAAAGCATTCATAACCATGAATATAAAGGAAAACAGATATGTTAACACCCCTAACGAGGATACTACTGAAATATTATTTACAAAGCAATATTAGAAGATCATATATGATATCTTATTTAGGTATGTGGTTCTTTTATAATTTAATAACAATGATTTAACTATTATAGAAGAGGTTAATTTACCCTCAAACAAGAAAACATACAAGGAAATGGTTTATTCCTTAATTTCATTATTATCTGATATAGATTATGAAGAAGTATTTAATCAAAAATATTTATCATCCTGTCCATATTTCATAAATTTTTTTCAAAGGAATATTTTAAGGTTTTATGGAAGGGTATATTTAACTATATCATCATTTTAAATTTATTAAATATTTTTTTTCATAATATTTTTAATTAATGTTCATGTTTACAAAATGATTTTAAAGATTTATTAATATGTACATCATTGTTTTAAAATGATAATTCCTTTAAAAGTTTCAAAGTGGTATGGGACATTTAGATTTATAAATTTCATTAATTGTCTTTCTATCTAAATTATGTTACATTTAATGGATTTCAAAAATTAATGAGATATTTCTCTCTAATAGTTTTTATTTCATCTATGACAACATCAATTGATGGATTTTACAAATGTTTAAAGTTGATTTATTATGATACAATTCTCCCATATTGTATTGAATGATTTGTGATATGTTTGACTGTTGATGTGTCATTTTTATACTGCTCATGGTTTATGAATAAAGTATTGATATTTCATTTGGTAGTTTTAATATGAATTTTTATGTTATGTTTAGATATTTCATTTGTGGAATGAATTGGACATAGTATGTGATAAGTGGAGCCCACTATATCTCCTCGATGCATCAGAAGGTCTCATGAAAAAAATAGTATCCTAGGAGAAGGCTTTTGAGAAATCTTATTTATAGTCTTGGAACAAGGCCATGACAATATGGTTAGGAAGTCTGCAATTATGCATTCCATCATTATGAAATTATCTATGGATATTACATGTGTTTATTTAACTAGTAGAATATATATGTGAATAAGTAAATGGAATTATTTGATTTAACTTTTCTTTATTATAATTATTTTTATGTTCAAAATGTCCAGTGATTTATTCTTATCTATTGCATTAAATGTTTATGATTATTTATAAATGTTTCCTCTAACTTGTTAACCATACTGAACATATGATATAACCCCTTTATTATGTTATATTATCCCAAGATTCCAAGAAGTGTATTATGATTGATAATCAGGGTTAACCTAAGGGATTAATGATGTTATCAAAGGATAATTTATGTTTTGCTTCATTTTGTAATGTGTAATGTAATGTTCATGTATACAATCAATTTTCCACGACTGTTAAACTAATCATTCCTTGAGGACATGACTCCTTGTAATCATGCCATTTTATTAAAATAATGTACTGGCTCTGGGTAACTGGGGTTAGGGCATAACACTTGGTATCAGAGAAGTGTATTAAAAGTAATAAAACAAGATTTAAATAATCTCTGATTAGAGAACATTCCCTAAGATAGACTTTGGGGATTAGTATAGAATAACTTCTTTGAATTTTTTTAATGTAGAGATAGTTTGTATTTTCTAAGCAATACATCACTACCGGTATACGAGCAGGTAGAGGTGGCTCTGGCATAGCTGTACCTAGGAGTGAAAACTCTTACAAGGAGTTTTGGGCTTTACCTATGGTATCCTGGAAGACGATAGTGGGACTTGCTGCACTCTTGTTTACGACACACCCATGGGATATTCTTAGGATAATTCAAACTGTACATAAAAGACATTATGAAGTAGTTATAAGTAAATAATTCGTCAAAGAAAAAATTTTATGATTATATATTATATGCATAATCGTTTCAATTAATGTTTGGTATTTTACAAGTTTGGAATTATTAATTGTGATTCATAATATAACCTAGTGTATTCCATTGTTTAGAAAAGGCGCCTAGTAGAAGAAATAAAAACACCATCAATACGCATGATTGAAAGAGTAAGAAGGATCATATCATTCATAGTATTTAGCAAACATTTGGAATGGAAATAGTCTCCCATGTATTATCATCATATGAATAAATAGTATCATGTCTTAATAGGATAAATAAAAAACACTCTGAGTCATATGTCTTTGAAGGGATGAAAGAGATGAAAATGATGGTAGAGAGAAAGATGGAAAAGAGAAGAGGGAAATGATGGAATTTTCAATATGTGATAACTGTGGAAAGAATATCCTTGGTAAATGCATAAAGGGAATTGGAGTTTGTTTTATGTTTGGAGAAAAAGGACACAAAATACTTCATTTCAATGGTTAAAAAATGATTCAAATGTGTAATGTTTCATCTGTAAGGATTTTTGGCACTTGGAAAATCAATGTACAAATCATAAGAGTATTTCGCAAATGATGTAATTTGATAATAATAATGTTATGATACTACCAAATATGAAGTTAAATGACTAGAGTTATTATGTTGATATTAAATTAGTATTTAATTTTAGTGTTTTATTAACAATGTACTGGTTATATGAATTATGGAAATAAATAAGGATTGCATTATAGCACCATTTCATTAATGATTTGAGATTGTGCGGTTCCATGAAAAATGACTCAATAACAAGTTAATATTTTTGAAGAAATACATGGTTGATGGAATGATAAACATTAATATGATCTAGATACTGAGTTAATAATTTTGGAATAAGAGATTATTGATTTGGATAAATTTTATTGAATATTATTGACATCATTAGAACTGATTTACAGTTTTTTATTCCATGATTGTTTGAATTTTCAAAATTTTTGGATATTAGGAGTGTAACCAGAATTCTATAATGAACAAGGTAGCATGAATGTGTTCAATAAGATTTTATGGTAACTCGGGGTGCTATAGTGATTTACAAGAATACATGATGATGATTTTAACATGTTATTAGGTGTAAAAAATGATATTCATTATGTTTACCTTCCTTATAAATTTTGGACAGTGATTATGGCCCGAAGTATTTTGGAAATGTCTAATGGTTGGAATGGATAAAGTTAAACATTGTATACTATTGGTTAATGTTAAAAAAAATTCTTAATATTATTTGTTGTATTTTTAAAAAAAGGGTAACCCATAGGTCAGGCAACAACCCATGACATCAGGCAAGGCCAAGAGACATGAACCCGAAATCGAAGGGAAAAAAAGGTGGATCAACTACCACTAGAATACGTGATGTCCCGGTTTTTATAATGTAGTTTTTTAAATAGATTGAAAAATGAATTATAAATTTATTATTTTTGGAACCCAATATGATTAGGATAAATAGAATATTTTGGAATTGCATTATCTTTTGACGTGATATATAAGTTTGCGGTAGGAAGTAGTTTAAAGGTGAACACTACTTGTCAAGTATATATTTTTCCTATTAATCTATGAATTAATTAATTCTTAATCATTAGTTAAGGGATCATAAAACAAAAAATTGGAAATTCTAATACATTATATTTTGTTGAACTAACAATATTTTAAATCATTACAGATTGATGGCTTTGAGGACCAAAATTTTATTCTTTTCAGTTATTGATGTCCTCAATCACTCCCTATAAATATTTAATGTTTTTCTCAAGTTATGTGTCTCTAATTACCACTAATGTTCTTCTAATCGAGATCATAATTTTGTGGTGAATTTTTCATTTATATTACTCTCTTATTAAGACTAAATTTTATTAAACCAATTTCAGATGTGGGTTTTCCAAAAAGGTATTTTTCTATTTTTAACCATTTATTTTTAAAGAAAAACTTAAAATTGCGAGGAATCAATTTTTTGAAGGAGGTGATAATGTAACACCCTAATATTTTTACAGTGTGTTATATCTTCAAAATAATTCAATAACTTGCACTTTACGTAACACTGAGTTCAAACACACCCCGACCTACCAAACTATCCATTAAAAAGCAGTTATGAATATTATTAATTGGATTTTGAATTTTAGATATTCCATATAAATTTATCATAAATATTATGTGTTTCATAGACATAATATAAGAACAAATATATTTTTTCAGATAAAGGAATTAGTTTTTAGAAAATGAAATTTTACAGCCTTTAAATGGAGAACACTTTTAAATCACATATTTAACAGTTTAATATATTCAATTTGAAAAAATAAACTTTTTCAAAAGAATAAGAACATAACAAATTAGTTTCAATATTTTTTTTTCTACTAATTTTCATATTTGGGTAAATAGTGAAACATACTATGTTTTATTTGAAAGAAACTATTTTAATCAAAATAATTTATAGTGTTTAATTATACATTTGTGTGGTTTAGAAGTATAATTAGATTATTTTCTTATCATTTAATATAATTTTTTTGATTATAAGTTATTTTACATTTAAATTTGACATAAACACATGACAATATTTTGATAGTTTTTAATTTTTGAAACCCGCCTTTTTATTTTGACAATGAGAATTAATTTTAAATTAATAAATTCAACTTATATGTATGGAATTCGGTAAAATATACATCATTTTTGAATTCATAAGTAATTTTACATTTAAATTTGACACAAACACATGTCAATCTTTTTATAGTTTTTAATTTTTGAAACCCGCCTTTTGATTTTAAAAATGAGAATTAATTTTAAATTAATAAATGAAGGTTATATGTATGGAATTTGACAAAATATACTTCATTTTTGAATTCATAATATCAAAATTATCTTATTGTTTATTTTTAGTATTTTTATGAAAACATTCACTCTTTTATGAATAGTGAAAACATTGCGTAATTGTTTAAAATAGACCTTTTATTTAGGAAATTACTTATTTTATTTCAATTTATTTTTAGTCTAAATAGATATATAATATATAAATATGTTCAATTTAATTCATTTGAGTAATTTTATAATAAAATTAGATGTTCAAAATTTAATATAACTTTTTACTGACTTTTACCCACTTTCTAGGAGCATTCTCAAATTTGCATAAAACAAGATATTACCGCTTCTACGAGTTGAATTTCAAATATCTGAGTGACCCATTGAAATTAGTGTGAAAAATTTGGTTCAATAAGCTGGAAATTATTTTGGTGAATAGTCACTTTTGACTTTTATTTACCATGTTTAAAAGTAAATAGGGTAATTAATGGTAAAAATGATTTTATAATTACCCAAAAAATGTACTATTTTTATCGGATAAGTGTATTTCAAACAAAAAATTACATATGAATAAAATATGATCTTTTTGGTCCAACTAGATTAGATTAGGACATTTATTAATATTTTATTTATATAATAGATAAATGTGTTAAATTTAATGTTTAATAACTAGACCATTTTTAATATAGGGTTATACATAAGCTAAATTTGACTAAAAATATTCACTAGAAATATAAATAAAATTCCTATATCATGGTAGTTTATTTAAAATTTTCTGACATTACATAGAAAATTTTATTTATGAAACAATAATGATATTGTAATTACCTTATTAATGAAATAATCAAATAAATGGTATTATAAATATTAAAATAAATATAATTTCCAAGTCATTATGGCATCCAATAATTATCAAGGTTATTGAGACATGTTAGGGTTAATTAAATGATTTTTTTAATGTAATATTACTAGTATGAATTTCACAAAAACAAAATACCAAATAGTGTCAAAATTGACATAAATGAAATTTTAAAAAAAATACATTATTATTGATTATATAATACTCCTAGAAATATATGGATCATTCATAGGGATTAAATAATATTATATCTTTCATTAATGAACAACTTGAGGGTCTCTTTTATGTTTATAGTATGTTTATTAACCAAATAGTGTAACAATACAAGAAGTCGTGGTAAAAGTTAAAATATTTATCTAAAGTTAAATCTAAAAGATAATGTTAAAATGGTAAGATAAACATATCTAAAACCTATTGGTTTAGAGGATTCCAATCCATAACCACCTAAGGCAAGAAATAAACTCATTTTAAGCCATTATAAATAGAATATGATTGTATAATAAGTTAATATTTTAATCATATCCTTAAGTGTCCCCCACCCCTCTTATAAAAGGGACCATCCCCCTCACTCAAAATTACACCTCCAAAGACATTTGGCTAGGCCAACCCCTACCCAATTATCCTACCAATTTCCATCAAATAATCCTAGACTCTTTACTATGATCTGAAATCAAACCTAAAGAGACATTTTGAACAACTAAAAAAGGAAACACCCGAAGAAGAGATAATAATTTCACCACCCTCTTACAAGTTCATTTATTCTTCCACATCCCCTTTCAATGTTGTTTCCATAAATATAATAATAAATCCAGTACATTCTATATGCTGGTAAGTTATTATAAATATGGTATAACCATATTTTTTATTCATTCTATCCTATAAATGAGAAAGTCACCATACTTGTGAACGTACGACTTACCATCTCCATGTCGTGGTGTATTTTGATATTCAAACACTTTATTTTTCGAATCGGAATAATAATGAGAATAATTGATGTAAATAATAAATATAACATGTTTATGATTCTATGTATATAATATACCACAAAATGAAATATTATTTCACCATCAATATAATTATATTGTCGCCTGTGTGTATGTACGAATTGCTATCTCCCCGAACTCAATGATATTCATTCCCCATTGTAATCATTCAAGAAAAATTTTTATTTTAGGATTAAAAATATTTTTTAAGAACTTAATATCATTCTTTATATGAATCAAATACATTCTATCCATAATGAACATGTCTTACGTATCCAAGCATGTAAAGGAAAACGGATCAGTTGACATAAGAAACCAGGATTCTACTAAGAAATTATTAACAAATAAATATTAGAAGATCATATATGACATCAAATTTATGTATATTTTTATTTTATAATTTAATAACAGTTATTTAACTATTATACAAGATTTTAACATACCCTCAACCAAGAAAATGTACAAGGTAAGGGTTAATTACTAAATTTAATTATTATCTGAGATTTTTTATGAGTAAGTATTTACTGGGACACATTAATCATAAATTACCATATTTAATAAAAAATAATTTAAAAAGGAGTCTTTTATGGTTGTATGGAAGGGTCTGTTTAAATATATTATCATTTTACATGTTTGAAATTTTTATTTTTCAAAATATATTTAATTAATTTCCATGTTTTCAAAATGATTTTAAGGATATATTTATATGGGAATCATTGTTTTAAAATGTTAATTCCTTTTGAAGTTTAATGTTTTATGGTAAACTTAGATAAAAAAATGCCATTAAATATCTTCCTTTCTAAATTATGTGACTTTTAAATGATTTCAAAAAAAGAAAGAGATAATTCTGTCAAATAGTTTTGATTTCATCTATGTCAACATCTGAGGATGGATTTTTCCCTTTTTGAAGTTGATTTATTATGATACAAATATTCCTTATTGTATTGACGGTTTTGTAATATTTTTGACTATGGATGTGGAATTTTTATACCATTATTAGTTTATGGATAAAATATTTACATTTCATATTCCATATTTATTACAAATGATTATGTTTCATTTAAACCATTTCGTATGTGGAATGCATTGGACATAGTATGTGATGGGTGGATCCTGCTATAGCTCCCCGATGCATCAGTTGGACTCATTAGAGAAACTATTGTCTTAGCACAAGGCCTTGAGAAAATATTATTTGTAGTCATGTAATAAGGCCTTGACTTTGTGGTTATGAAGTCTTGCATTATGCATTCTGTCATTATATAATTGGTTATTGATAATACATATGATTTTACGACTAGTAGAATATCACTTTGAATAAGTAAATGGGATTATTTGGGTTATCGTTGCCATATTATTATGATGTTTAATTTTAAATGGCTTGTTTTTTAGTCATATACATTGACATAAATATTTATGCTTATTTACTAAATATTCTACTATATTGCTGTCCATACTGAGTATCTGAGCTCACCCCTTTCTTATGTTTTATATTCCCAGGATTGGAAGAAGTGTTTTATGAATGATAATAAAGGTTAAGCATGGGGATTAATGGTGTTATCAAAGGATAATTTATGTTGCGTTTCATTTTCTAATATTTAATGTAACGTTCTTTTCCAAGACTAAAAAACTAATAAGTCCTTCAGGACTCGATTCCTTGTAATCATGACACTGTATTAAAATAGTGCACTATATTTGGATAAATTTGGTCAGGGCATTACAAAACTCCTCCTCTATGGAATACAGTGTCTTTTCGCATCACACTGAGGTGCTTCCCACTAACCATGAACTATGGAGGTACTTCTCCCCATCCCGTACCATTGGACATCTGCGTAACACAGAGCCATACCTCCCCACCATGGTCTGCTAAGTTACTCCACTCCATCGTGTACCATGGACGCTCCCCACTGTGTCCTGCTGAGGTACTCTTCCCCACCACGTATCGTGGTTGTTGAGTCACTCCGAGCAGAAAAGTTAGCAGTCGTTATGTCTCACCCTATCACAGGGTTACATACATAGTGAGCTTGGGAGAACTACTCCCCAAGCCATCAGTTGTATCTCAACCTATACAATGTCTCTAAATAAGTATCTTGATAATCTGCCATTTTATAAGGGTCCCAATGCAATAAATGGTGTGTCAATCGGATGCTCGGTCTGTGCATTATTGGCATTTCAGTGTTAAGGTACTGGTTGGATTGGTGTGCGATCCAACCCAGTCATAATCCAAGTTTCTTCGAAACTCTAATGGAATAATTCAAAAGGTACATCTTCTGTTAGGGGTCCCAACGCCATAGACGGGTTGTCAAACGAGTATCTGGTTCTCACAATAAGGTCCTTTGAGAATTTCTGGGTCCGGTTGGTCCTGGGTCTAGTCTGACCCGGCCCAGGCTTTTTTGGACTCGGATGAGGAGGACTCGGCCCACTGGGCCGATATCTGGTCCATCTCACAAGAGGGTCGGCTTGCAAGGGAGGCCAAACTATAATAGCAAGGTCCACAAGGGGTTTCCCAGACCGCGTGGCGCAGGTGCCCGCTAGGGAGGCGACATAGTTTAGGGGTGGTGAACTAGTGCAAGGGAGGAGGCCTGACTTGAGGGTGGTGGCCCACTCTGAGGGCATCAGGACAGTGCCCCAGTGGCAGCCCGGTCCTGGGGTGGCAGCCCGACTCGAGGGAGGAAGCTCGGTGCGAGGGTGGTGACCTGGTGTGAGGGCGGCATCCCGGTCCGATGTTGGCAGCCAGGCTTGAGGGTAGCAACAAAACTTGAGGGTGGAAGTCCAGTCTGAGGGAAACAACCTGGCTTGAAGGTGGTAGCCAGATCTGAGGTTGGCGGCCCAGTCTATGGGCACCGGCCTAGCTCAAGGATGGCGGCCCGCTCTGAGGGTAGTGGCCCATTTCGAGGGAGGCAGCCTGACTCAGTCTGATGTGGGGGGGGGGGGGGACCCCTGGTCTACCAGAATCATGAATGTCATAGATACCATTAGGTTTACAAGGCAGAAGAGTTATGTTGGCACCACATGGTCATCGCGGAAACCTCTAGAGTGGTGTTCGGCCTCCACCGCGGCTTCTGTTCATTGCCGCGTGACGGTCGCCCCGCCTCCCTTCTAGTGGTTAGACATATTGCTGGCCGCCTCCTCTGTTCACCACGGCTAATAAGATGTGGCCCTTCTCATACGGTGTGCATTGAAATGCTTAATGTCTTCCACGAAGGTACAAGGATAGCAAGATAGGGGAGGGCTCGGGCCGAGACTATTAGGACTGCATGTAAAGGCCGGTAAAAAATCAAGGAATTTTTTTTTCTTAATTTTCATTGGAATTTAACAATAGGGAAGTTTCTGACGGCACCTGATTCCGAGGCTCGGTGTGCCCGAAATCATTTTCTGAAGTTTGGCTCGGGTACGTTCAGTGAATGAACGAGCGGGTTTTCTAACTTTTGAACCAGTGCTCGGAATAAAATTTTGAGGGAACCAATGGAATTGCAGCGCCGATATTTTCATAGAAACAGCATTTCTGGAGTTGTGTTTTCTCGGGTGTGGTTTTTAATTTTTGGGGATAAGTTAAGAAATAAAATAAAAGTGGTGTAACACCTTATTTTATTTCACTTAAATCCACTTAAAGCCACTTAATCATGGTTTAGCGGATAGGGTGGAACCCAAAATATCCTACCATCTTGGTAGGATAATTGTGAAGTGGGGCCCGCACGAGCCCCAACATTTCTTTCCCTCTATGTAACACACCCACAACCCCCCTCTTTAATGAAAGTCAATCGTGCATTTTTCTGGTTAAGAAACGCCCCTATTAATTGGGTAGTTAAGTCGTTACCATTAATTAATCGAATTAATGGTTCATTTCTTATCTTTTTTTTGTTTCATGGCATAAGAATAAAATAAGACCAACAAATGTTTACTTGAGGGTTGCCTGTTGAGAGGATTTGGGGAAACTCTATGTTCTTCATCCTTCTTCGCGAATAACTCGAAGAACGCGAAGAACGCCGAACCCTCGGAGATCGACAAAGCGACGCCCCTTCCGCGACGCGACGATCCTCTCCTTCCGCGACGAACTCACATTCGATGACAACGTTGAGTTAGGGTTTTGATTAATTTAAATATTTGTGATTCATATCCGCTATTATTAAAATGATTATGGTGAGACCTTTTAAAAACCGCTAACGCGGTGGGTGTGGACCAACGAACGAGTCTGAACCCACCACCTTTTTCGTTCTTGGTGTGCGGAATGGAGGACGATGACAAAACAGGCCACCCGGGCGATGTGAGGTTCTCGCAGTGATGGACGGACCCTAAGAGGGAACATGGTGAAGACGACCTACAATTCCGACCACTGGAACTCGTCCGGTGGTCCGCGGAGCAGCCCATCGGTGCGCCTCGTCGGCACGGCGGTGCCGGCGGCAGGTGGCGGCGGTGTGTCGAGCGCTGCCGGAAGGAGCCGCCACGGCTTCATCCGCGGCGGCAGGACGTGATCCCGCGACCGCGCGGGACCGGAGGAGGATGGGATGCGGCAGCCCTACGCGGGGCCGCGGTTCCCTCAAGCAGGGGCAGCACGCCCCCCGCTCCGCTCGGCCGTAACTGGCTGAGCCGAACTGCCTGGCAACAGGGCCGATCCTGCGCCGGCCGGGCCGGGTCACGCCCAGGCGAGGCCGGGCTGCGTCGGCCGGGTCGGACCCAGACCCGGGTCGGGTCGACCCAGGGGGGTTAGGCAGGGTCGGTCCGGGCCCAGACCCCCCGTTTTCTGAACTTTTTGGTCTTTTGCTCATAACTTGAGCAACGGGCCTCTGATTGATGAACCGTCAATGGCGATGTAATCCTTGGATTGAGATGGTCATTTTTAAATACTGCAATAAAGGTTTCTGAATAATTTGGGTTCGGCTGGGTTGGTTTGTACGCGGAACCAACTGGGCCCTCAGAGCGGAAATGCTTATAACTTGAGCTTCGGACGTCTGATTGACGTGTTGTCGAATTTGATGGATTCCTATAAGTGAGATAGATCATTTGTCTTTCTCCGCCTGAGGTTTCGACACAGGTTTAGTATGGTCGGGTTGGTTTTGACTTAAAAACCAACCAGGCCCCTCAGACAGAAAAGCCTATAACTCTCAGACCGGGCGTCCGATTGATGCACCGTCTACGACATAGAGTTCCTGTTGACGATACGGAACTTTTAGATACATCGGCCCGGGATTATGTGTCATTTTATGTATCATCCCCTCAGCTCCTGGAGCGGACCCTCCTGAACGAGCTTGCTGTGTGCGGGAACCCTAGAGCTGGCTGCGTCTGCGGCGACAATGAAGACATTACGGGAATCCTCTTTGGGTTCAGTAGTGACCACTACGGTTCTTTTTGGGATACATCAACTACGTACTTCATGTCAGTTGATGCATCTACCTCTTGGCTCATGGAGTGGACCCTCACGGAATGATCATTATGTGTGCGGAAACCCAAGAGCCAGTTGAGACTTGACGACTACTGATCGAACGACTCAGTGTGTTACGGATAGCCTAGTGGGAAGCGCATGGTTGTAGCAGCAGACCCACAGAGGAGGAGCACTTGGTTGTAGCGGTAGACCCGCGGTACTCAACAGAAGGGTACCTCCAGAGGCTATGAGGGGGAGCGCTTGGTTGTAGTGGTAGAAAAACGACGGAGGAGCGCATGGTTGTAGAGGCAGACCTATGATGGAGGAGCGCTTGGTTGCAGCAGCATGGGGGAGCGCTTTGTTGTAGCAGCAGACCCACGGCAGAGGAGCGCATGGTTATAGCGGCAGAACTATGGTACTCAACAGAAGGAGTACCAATAGAGGCTATTAGGGGAGCGCTTGGTTGTAGCGGCAGACCCATGGTGGGAAGTGCTTGGTTGTAGCAGTAGGCCCACAGTACTCGATAGGTGGAGTAATACAGAAGTCCAAGGTTAGAGTGAAGCACTTGGTTGTAGCAGCATACCCACTGTACTTGATGGAGAAGGAGTTTCCCAATAGCTATGGTTTCAACATCATGATTTATCTTGTGTGGTTCATTGTGGGGGTTAGTACCTACCGATCCCTTTTGGGTCCGACGGCTTAGATGAATCAGTAGCTACATCTGATCATCTCTATCGTCTTCAGAAGAAGTATACCTGTGTGAGCTGAAATCCTGTTTGGCTTTCCTATGTGGATTGTGTTGTGCTATTCTGTGTGGATGTACATTTTGCTTTCCTGTGTGGACTGGGTTGTACATGAGCTCAGATGTTGGAGCATACTGGAATTCATGACATAGGTATATGTATGGGCATATACCTAAGCAGTGTCAGATGTTACTTCGTGATTGTATCTTTCCTTTCTAGATTATCCTTTGTGGATTCTGGGAGACCATCAGGGGTCTCGGGGTCCCTACAGAGAAGCTTATACTCACCCTTGCATGGGCTATGCCCGCACTACGATGTGTTGGTTGTAGACAATGAACAACGGTGATCGTGGTTAAGGCTTACGGAGCAGGACGGTACCTGGAGGTGGACCACTGGGCGGGACGTACTCGGAGCGGTCGGCTGGACCCAAGGAGTAGTGGAGGCTATCGGTACCCACCCTTCAGGTGGGATTTCCAGTGGGCAGCTCGACGTTGCGGCTTTACATTTCAGTTTATGTTTCCCTTCCAGTTGTACTTTACTTTCAGTTTGACTTTGTATGCTGGCCCACTTACTCTTCCACACTTTCTATTGTACTCAGTTTTTACATAGTCTTTGCTTCTACTACTTGCTTTCTCTGTGGTGTTTTTTTACTTTACAAATGCAATGACTTCCCTTTTTACTGGGATTGACGCCTTGGTGCTAGTCGCCATCCCCTGGCCTGTGGAAGGCGGGCTTGGGGTAGTCACGGCATGGTCCCCGAGGACGGTTCGTGACACTGCGCCCTCCGTGTTTTCTATAATTATAGAGTTTATTAAGGGACTTCCATAAATTCAGATGAATTTCAAATGATAATAAAACCCGCTATCTCAAAATAGAAGAGAAATGTCTATTCTTGAACGTGGATCATGTTCTTCATTCTGTCACCCTGTTACCATAGATGCCACTCGCACCTCTCCCTTTGGTTCAGCGTTGTCCATCACCTCACACTAGATCGGCAATGACTTCTATGTGTTAGGTGTCGTAGTGTTCCTTCAACACTTCACTTCTTGGTGAAGCTCATTGATACCCCTTCTCATAGTTCATATATATATAAGAGTGGGAGGGAATGTAATGCCACAGGGAAATAAATGGGGCTCATTAATTAGGAAGATTCCTAATTTCCCTACCATCATCGTTACATAAGGTTGGTTGGTCATTCCATTTAATGTCTTGACTCACCGCTGACCCCACCATCTAATTGGTCCACTGAATGATATAAAATGAAATAAAAAATTATTTTATTTAATTTCATTTAATAGTTGTATAACATAACTTTTTCTCCAGACCTACTATTGTCAATATAATGTCTCTCTTAATCGAATCCTGACACTAATGATTCAATGGTGGCCTAGGATTTATAATTTCGAGCAACTCTTCTTATGTTAGAAAATTCCACTCACGCGTTTAATGAATATACCTAGAAAAAGTTCAGAAATTCTTATCGGGCACACAAGGCCTCAGAATAATATTCCATTAATTTTTGTAGACTCATAATAATTCCATATAACAAAAAATATATTGGGAAAATCAAGGTCTTTACATTCTCCCCACCTTAGGGCTTTACGTCCCCGAATTCCACAACATATACTAAGAAAAAAATGGGGGTACTAAGCACGAATCTGAGCCTCCCACTCCCATCTTTTCTTCTGGAGGTTCTCATTCTTCCAGTGAATGTGCACTAGAGTTATAGACTACCCACGAAGTACCATCTCATATCGATCCTCAATCTCTACTAGAACCTCCGTAAACATCGCCCCATCATCTAAGTCTAGATAGACATGGTTCATGACATCAGATGGTTCATGCACGTATCTCCTCAGCTAGTATACATGGAAGACATCATGCACCTTCTCCAACAGTTGTGGAGGTTTCAAGAGGTATTCCACCTCATATATCATTTGATGTTTCAGAAATTTCTTGATTTTCATTGATGATAACTTGCCACCTTAGCCAAATTTCTGTTGTCCCCGTCGGGGAGAGACATGCATGAAAACTCGGTCCCCTCCTTGTACTTAATGTGTGTCTATAACTTATCGGAATATGACTACTGTATGATCAATGCAGTCTCCATATCTCATGGATTGTATAGACATTCTTAGTGGTAGCACATACCTACTCTAGTCTCATTTGTAAAGACTCCTCTGGGTCTCTCTAGCATAGAGGTAATCTGCAGGGTCGATCGTACAAGGCTTTGAATGGTTCCATACAAATGGGGGAGTGATTATTTTTGTTGTGTGAAAACTCCACCAGGGGAATGTAATCCTCCAAACAGTGGAAAAAAATATAGGACACATGCACGAAGCATGTCCTGTAGAGTCATAATGGTCTATTTCGTCTGACCATCCGTCTGGGGGTGAAATGTTGTGCTCAAATACAGCTGAATCCCAAACACCACCTACAATCCCTTCCTACATCAGGATGTGAAGCATGCATCATGGTCAGAGATGATCGTTGATGGAACCCCATGAAGTCGCACAATCTTTTGTATGTAGAGGCTCCCCAATCCCTCTATTGATCCCCTCTCTCAGATAGGTAGGATGTTTGTCGACTTGGTTATTAGGTTAACGATCACCCGAAGGGAATCATGTCTCATGGATGTATGTGAAATCCATATAAAATAGTCCCTGGAGATTCCAACCCACTTCCACTCTATCACCTCTAGTGGCTGAGCTAAGCCTGCTGGAACATGATGCCTGGCCTTCACATGCTGACAAGTGAGACATCCTAATACAAACACCAATATAGACTTCTTCATTCATGGACACCAGTTCTGATGCCAGAGGTCCTAGTACATATTCACCACACTAGGATGTACCACCAGATGGGATGTATGGAACACTCTCAACACCTCCTCCAGTACTGCCACTGATTCCATGGTACAACCTCTGAAGAGGAAGACGTGCTCCCCACCTTTAGAAAATCCATCAGTTGTCTGCACTGAGGAAATATGATCATGCTAAACGTCATAGTTAGTGCCACCAAGCTATGCCTCCTTGACTCAATGAAATATTTGAGGAGTGACAGTCAGAGACTGGAGGACTGTTTCCACATCTTGATCCTTAACGGATAACTGCAACGTAGCTAGCTGCTCTATAGCCTCACTCAACAACTGCAGACCAGAAATCCTGCTGAGTGCAGCTGCAACCATATTCCCCTTCCAAGGAGTATAGAATATCTCAATTTTATACCCCTAGAGGAACTCTAGCCATAGTTGATGCCTCAGGATCAGGCCCTTCAAAGAGAAGATATTCCCAACACTCTTGTGATCAAATTAGACAGTAAAAAAATCTTCCATCATGTAATGTCGCCACATCTTCAAGGCAAAGACGACTATTTCTAACTCCAGTTCAGGGGTAGCATAGTTATTCTCATGTTGTCTTAGAAATCGGGGACCATAAGTGATCACTGCTTACTCCTACATCTGGAAACATCCAATCCTATTCCATGATGTGTCACAGTAGGCTACATACCAAATGCTCTATCCTAGAAGCCTCAAGATGGGGTCACTCATCCGGTGCTACCTCATATCCTAGAAATTTTTTTGGATTCTATCTATCCATATGTATGTTTTCCCCTTGTTTTTCAAAGATAACAAGGCTGCAGTGACTTTGGAAAAGTGAAGCACATATCTCTGATAGTATCCCATCAACCCCATGACACTCCTCACCTCCGTCACATTCTTAGGTGTCTCCAGGGAAAAAAAACCTCTATATTCATTGTATCCACTACAATTCCATCCTATGAGATAACATATTCCATAAATTTGACCTCTCATATCCAGAACTAGAACTTCAAGAGTTTTCCAAAAATATGGTGTTGTCAGAGTTTATCCAGAACTACCTGTAGTGGACAGGCATGCTCATCCACTATCATTGAGTATATCAAGATTTCATCGATGAACCCCACCATGAACCAATTGAGGAATGGCTGAATGATCCTATTCACGAGTCCCATGAACACTACTGTGGAATTGGTGATGCCAAAATGCATACCCAAGAAATCATAATGTACATACCAAGATCTAAATGTTATCTTCTACACATCCTCATCTCGTATCCTGAGCTAATTATAGCCTAATTGTATGTATATCTTTGAAAACCAGAGAGCTCCCTTCAACTGATCGAAAAGATCATCAATCCTTGCGAGTGGATACTTGTTCCTAATGGTCATCTGGTTCTGGTGACGATAGTCCACATAGAGACTCAAATTCCCAAATTCCTTATTAGAAGACAGTATCGGGGCTTCTTATGGAGAAACACTGGGTCTTATGAATCCCTTTCTTGACAAGTCATCCAATTATTCATGTAACTCAAGAAGCTCCATGGGATCCATCTGATATTCTCTGGTAGATATCGGTGTCGTCTCAAGTTATTGGTCGATGTAAATTTCTACCTCATTGTGTGGAGGTAGTCATGGAACATTATCAAGAAATACCTCGCCATACTAGTCCCCCACTACAGGATACCATGAACTCTCAACATCAAATGCACTGTGTGTAAGTCTAGAAAATTGAATAGTAATTTGGCTGCACCCTCCTATGGGAAAATCTATCCAATGCTGTAATAGTTATAATGTCACTGGTCAAAGAAAACCTGGTCCCTTTTATGTAGACACACAACACATTGTGCCTAATACAGTCAATCTGAGCATGTACTGTGGATAACCATTCCATACCCATGATGACATCTTAAGGACTTGACGCCACTACTAAGAGATCCCAGTCGAATCCCACACCTCCTAGAGTAATCTCACACTTCCAAAACCAATGTGTAATCATTGAATACTCTCTAATAAGAGTCTCTAGCGATAATGATCAGGCCAATAGCTCCAACAGAATCTACGAGCACTGAACAAAGTCTATGGTGATAAAAGAGTGACTGACACCTGTATTTGTATGTAATGAAACTATGTTGGAGTATACACATATCATATCTCTAATCATCTCCAGAGCACCGTTTTCATTGGCCTCAGCTACTTGGAGATACGCTCACCCCTATCCTCCTGCTCCCTTTGGTCATGGTGGACCACCTAACTATAGTGTCAAAAGAATCTAAAAACGTCACCCTCCACCTGCTTCTCGATCAACTCCTCTGGCACGTCTACAACCCTACAAACCTCCTCACTCAAACCAATACCACTACATTTGTGGTCCCTTGACCATCTGCTAGTTTTCTTTATAGTGGGTTAGGCAGTCAGAAGCCATATGACCCTTCCCTCCACTTTTG
The DNA here is from genome assembly GCA_963277665.1 of Viscum album. Taxonomy (NCBI): domain Eukaryota; kingdom Viridiplantae; phylum Streptophyta; class Magnoliopsida; order Santalales; family Viscaceae; genus Viscum; species Viscum album. The sequence continues at coordinate 1,400,296,743 of OY728164.1, read as the reverse complement.
TAACACTACAAGTAAATCGCCTGTCTTATTCTACACTGTGAGCATCACACCTCTGACCCTACGTTTTGGGGTTTTCCACCAGAAGGTCTAGTCCGCTTGGACCATTGTGTAATCAAACTACTACCTCTTGTAGATGACTCGGATACCTGTCATCTTGTTGTATCTCTCTCTTTCAGTGCCATATCAACTAGGAAACTCTTAACCAAATGTGCATTCTCAAGCACCCCATCCTGTGTCCGAATGTTGAGTGATACAATCGATACTTTGATCTCTAGTCAGAGACCTTGATCAAATATCTAGGCCCAGATGAAAGGGTCCCAAACCATGTCAGTGGAGTAGTGGGAGAGATCAGTGAACCTCACCGATTACTAAGCCACTATCATGCTTCCCTACTGTTGGTGCAACAACTCATGTATACGCATAGAGCGTAAGGTCACTGCGACAAACTCTGCCATGAAAAGGCCCAAGAAGTCTGCCCAGATGAGGGTCTACTCATCGTGTATCTAATGAATCAGGATCCACCATCCCCATGCTGCTTCTTTAAAATGTATAGCATCATGGATCACCATAAAATCAGTAGGTGACCCAACTAAGTGAAAAAATCTGGACACAGACGCCAACCAGTCCTTAGCCTCTAGTGAGTCCATCTCACCTCGAAACCTTGGAGGTAATTGACACTGGAACTCAAGAAACACGCTGAGTCGGAATTCATTCTATACTAGTGGTCCTGGTGGAAAAACCAGTACAATGGATAGTGGTGTTGCTGGTACAACACATGAAGTTGCTAACTTCATAAGAGGGCCCTGCACCGAGGCCTCATCGCTTGGTGGGCTCTCGCCGCCTACTCTCTTAGGAAACATGGATGGTTGTCTACATGGAAGCATCCTAAAAACAAATAGGTTTTCCATGGTAAATAGTTATACCTGGTTACCTGATTCAAGAAAACACAAGAAAAACATTTCAAAACACAAACAATATGGGTTTTCAGGCGCGGTGTCAGTAATCAAAACATAGGGTCATGATGTATGGATACGTTGGCCATCACACCAATACTGGACTTCACAAACTGAAAACCACACTGATAACACTTAACACTATCATAACATAGAAAAGATTATAGTCTTAGTTCTTTGATCGAACCAAACTCCACTAATACAACTTTTTCACGACCCGCCCCATGGGGCCCGTGCTTAGACTACCCCAATCCCACCTTACGTAGGCCAGGGGAAAGAGAATAGCACCAAAAGAAATATTGCATAAAATATGAAGTTATTGCTTTTAAACCTATACAAACACACTGTCCAAGAATAGAACAAGAATAAATAGTGAAGTAACAGAGGTTGTAAAGAGGAGTGCTGAAAGTAAATGGGACTGGAATACAAGACCATCTGTAAAAGTACAAGTATGACTGAAAGTACAATACAATTGAATGAAAAAGGGAAAAAACTATTGGGTTTTCCTCTGTGGTTCCTAATGGAATTGTAGGTAAAGATCACCTCCTCACCACTCCACATCCATCCGTCTCTTCGGCGAACAACCAGGTCTAAGATCCCACAAACCTCATCACATGAGCTTGTTGTCTGCCCAAAACACCACAAGGTGTGGGAAAAGCCTGTGCATGGGTGTGTATAAAGATACATAGTAGGGACCCAGAGAAGCCAAAGGTATCCAAGATCATATAATGAAAAACCACAGGGTTACACAATGAAGGTACATTACTCAACAAGTAATGTACCCCATCGTATAACCTCAATCACAATCACAATGTGAAGAAAACTCAAACTAGGATTTATTCTAGGGGTAGTAACATGTTGCATCCCTAGTCACAATGTTGAATGCGTTCGAAGATAGAGAAATTTTACATTATCGATTACAGTGGGCCTACATCATGATAAATAGGTGCTTCCCACTAACCTTGAACTGTTGAGGTATTCCTCCCCGTCATGTACTATGTGTATTCCGGGTCACAAAGAGTCATCCCTCCAAATTTTGGTCTACTAAGGTACTCCTCCCCATCGTTTACTGAAACCTATTACAACCATGGACTATTGATGTACTCTTTCCCATCGCATACCGTGGCCACCGATTCAATATAAGTCGAAAAGTTAGCAGTCGTTAGATCTTAGCCAATCACAGGGTTCTGTACGTAGTATGATTCGTTGAACTACTCCACAATCCATCAGTCGTATCTCAAACAGCATGAAGTCTCGCAAGAAGAAATCCAATGATCCGCCATTTCATAAGGATCCCAATTCAATAGATGACATGTCAATCAGACACCTGGTGTAAGGACCCAGCCTTAAACATTTCATAATGTTGAATTAAATAAATAATTCACATTGAGGACATTTTTAGGTTTAGAGTTTTAGAGAACTAGTCTATAACTATTACATAACAACATTAATATTACATGTAGACACTTATACCCAGTATCCATTTTTCATAAAATAAAAACTCTTAAAAAAAGAGACATGTCTAGTTCAATGTTTTAGACATCACAACTTTTCTTTGATCTCATCCTTGACCATATTCATCAATATGTCCTGTGAAAAACATTTCAAAATATTGGATAAGCATAAAAAGATCAGTAAGGGTAATAAAATAATGAAAAGAAACATTAGCCCATCAATAAATACAAATCAATGAAACCATATTTTTCAATCATAACATACCTTACGAAATCATAAGATTTATGAATAACACACGCAAATCATAAATCATAAAGGTTACTTATGGCATCCATATCAAACTAACATTTTAGCTATCACAGCTGCATAGGGAGTTACACTTGGAATACCCATCATAGTATATTCCCTAAATATATTTGGAGAAACATCATGTTTACCTCTGTCATGTTACCCAATGAATTAGAGAGCTATCACAGTCTCACCTGCCCTAGGTTTATTGCGGAACCACATGTATACATAAAAAATTCCCAATAACCATATCATAATCATAACACATAACACAAGTATAATATAAGGATAACTTTTCCACATTCCAATACATTAAATCATGATATTTAAATAAACAATGCTTTATCGAATCATTTTCAAAACCATTTAAAAAGATATTTTGGAATAAAAGTGTCCCATACCACTTTGCAGCTTTTAAATGAATTATCATTTAAATACATTAATTTCCATATAAAAAAAATCCTAAAACCCATTTTGAACACATGGAAATTAATGAGAAATATTTAGAATAATATATCATTAACACATTTAAAGTGATATTTTAGTTAAAGAGTTTTTTAACCAAAAGAGGGATGCTTAAATACAAACTATTGAGGAATATAATTTAATCAAAACATTTTTATATCATGAGAATATAGGTATTCATGATATAATATTTCAAAGGACAGTATATACACCATATAATAGTGAATTGGTGAATAATAACCATGATGTCTCAATGGAACATAAATTGAGACGAAATCACTTATAAAGATGGTATCCTTATATTAAAGATAAATAAATTACATAATTTTGTGTGATGAATATAAATAAAACCAATATAATTGAATATTAAGTGTAAAATAACAATTTTTCATTCACACATATTTTTATAATGACATAATCATCAGGTATAAGATGAACCAAAAGAATTGAAATAGGGTTATGAAGATCCTTTACAGAGATTCAATAGCCTAACGACACCACTTTAAAATTTAGAAAATGAGTTGATGAGAGAAAAATGGTATCTCATAACTTGGACTTATAATTTACAGAAATAAATATATATAAGAACATATCCAAACAAAAGAATATGTAAATTAAAAGACAAACAAAAAAGAAGACTATTAAAATGAGAAGGTTGAAAGGTTCCCTTACCGATTTGGTAGCATACAAAACATACGCCATATAAAAGAAGGATCAAACAATGAAGATGTAAATACTCATAAATGAAAGTATATTACACAAATACTTTAATAATGGGAAGTACATACACCACACAATAGGAAATAGTGGCCAATATAGCATGAATCTCATCTGAATAAAAGTGAGATGAAAAACCCGTACATCATTGTAACCAATCGAGTCGTATGACCAAAATATAATAACAAAAAAATTAATCACACAATTCCATGAATATAAATAGAATCATGTTAATATATATATCAATGTAATTATACGTTAAACAACATGAAATAAATAAGTGGTGAATAATCGAAATCTCATCGAATTAAAAGTGACATAAGAAAATCTCTTACCTCATGTCCTACTTGACTATATCATTCTTTAATCTCCTGAATAATTAAATAAAGTTAATTTATTATTGATTAATAACCTTTTTCAAGTTGATTATTCCTTTTATATCAATTATTCCACATTACAAACATTATGTAATCATTTATGTTAATACTGATCATTTTGTCGATATTTGGTACTTGAGTAAAAAATGGACTTCTTATAATTTCATGTTGTTCATGTGGACAATGGTTCATTATATATAGAATTATATTAATGATTTAGATATCATATATATAATATATATCTAGTATATACAATTATTTATAATAGTAAATAACATTTAGATGTAAGAAATCAAATACATTGTTCATGGAGACTGTAAGTCGTACGTACGCATGAACGCTACTTTCATTTGCGTTTCTTATTTTAATGTAATTAAAAAAAATTATACATAGTTATATAATAATTCCAGTATAATTTATTATATAATATCATATATAATATCATTAACTCCATCCTTTATACATCCCACATATGGAATTAACGAGTCATATCACTTTAAGGGGGCGGTAGTCCACAATTCCTCTAATGAGATTATCATGTTTACCCATAATTGAAACCATAGAGGAATGCTATGAATGGAAAATAAAAAAGAATAAAGAAAACATAAACATAATATATATCATCTATAAATATAGTTCCATCATAATGGCCACCAATATAGGCAGTGGAAGATATTTGAACAATCATCGTTTCGTGAGGTATTTGTTTGCCATCCACAGAAACATTATGTTCTTCATCCATTAAATGAAGGAGTGTGTAAGTGTAGTTCTAATAATTATCATAAAAACATCCTAGTATATTTAAGATACTGGTTTTGTTACAAAAGAATGTAATAAAAATATTTTAGGGGTTGGAGAAGGAATATAAAAGAGAACATTTTAAGAGAAATTGTTACCATTAATTTGTGTAACTCCATTTGGTTTGAAACAATGGACTACTTGAGGTGCCTTATGCCCAAGGTAAGGCTTCTAGGAGGAGAAGAGGAATTTAGGGAGATTAATTGGGTAGAGGTTGGATGATCCAAATGGATTGAGATGTGCGAGGAATCGGTTAGAAATGGTCTTTTTTATAAGGGAGCGGAGGGGCTCTTTAGGAATGCGTGAAAACATTATTTTATTATATAATGATATTCAGTTTATAATGGTCCAAAAATCATTATAGTTGAAGATAAGAAGACTCATGGTTGAAATAAAATCATCCAATAAGAATTTTACAGGTTTCAGATAATATTTTAATCATTATAATCTTATTCATTTAAATGATTTATAAATGAGGTAAACATTGCATCATTATTGTGTCATAAATAATTTGGATTATTTGATGTCTAAAAATTATATAAAAATTACCATGATATAGGAAATATTTATATATTTATAATTAATATTTATATACAAAGGGTAATTTATATAACCCCTTATAAAAATTAATTTACTAAAAGATATTTGCTTTTGTAATTTTTTCCTTCACATTAAGTTAATTAATCTATTATCTCATTATCACTCCCAAGTGACCCAATGGGGTTCCAAAATCGACCAAAAGATGCCCATGGTCATTAATGTCTCAACCGATAAGGTGTGGACAGGTGTTAAGGTAATATTGTGTTATTAAAATATTATTTTTACCTTGAATTGCCTTATTTACCTTTAGCAACGGTAAATAAAAGCCAAAAGTTACTATTCACCAAAAAATACATCTTATTGAACCAAATTTTAATTCATGATAATATCCATGTATGTATGATTTTCAAAATTTAATTCACAGAAGTGGTATGTTTTCATTTAAATCCAAATGTTAGTTTTTTAACTACTACTAAGTGGTTTTATTATTCATCAAAAATTGATGTTTTTTAGAAAAATACAAAAAACTCATTAAAAGAATTATTTGATATACTAAATCCAAAAATGATGTTTATTTTTCCAAATTCATAAAATAAATGTTTCATTAATTAATTTTAAATTTAATTCCCATTGTAAAAAAAAATTGCGTGTTTTTATGAAACAATAACTATCAAAAGATCGACACTTGTTTATTTTCAATTTCAAAGTGAAATTAATTCCAATGACCATCATTGGATTAAATGGTTAAAATATATTCTAATTACTCTTTAAAACCAATTAAAAGATAATGTAAAAATATAAATAAATTAGATTAAAAGGCACATTTGAATTAAAATACTATATTTACCACTATTCATTAAAAAAATGAACATTATCCCAAAAATAGCAAAAAATTACCCAGAGTAAAATTTAATGTCCCAAATCAAAAGAATAATTTTTTTTGTCAAATATAACATATAAAAATTACCAAAACTATATTTAAATAGGGTTCTCTATTAAAAGGTGGTAATTCGACCTTTTAATGTAAATTATGCTAAAAATTAGATTCATTCACATTTTAAGCCTCTAGCGTTTATTGGATAAAAGTAAATACATATAACAAACATATATAATCACATTTATGTGTGTTTTGTTCATTCCCACCAATACAACATCTAAGAGTTAAATATTATTTAAAATAATAATATTTTATTATTAGTGTGCAACGTAAGATTTTAATGAAACCCTTTGCTGCATATCAGGTAGGCTATTGAACACAACAACCACTTTAAAATAAAATTAATATTTAATTCAAAAATATTAATAAATATGAAATATGTATTATTATTTATTTACCTGTGATGTTACATCCTTCCACCCTTTTGGGAATTTCATCCTCACAATTAAACAAAATGGGCTCAGAAACATCATTGTAAGTCCAACATCATAAAAAGAGTCAGTAAAACTATCACTTTAAATGAAATATAGAGAAACACAAAGGTCAACCGAGATAAACCATACTAGGATTCCATGTAGGAAAACATGGATATGAATGATAAAACAAAGGGTCATGTTCTGGTGGAGAGTGATAAAAAAACATGTTTAGGAGAAAGTTAACCATCCGAAAATCACAAACATGTGATGTGTTAAACGGTATTTGATTACTCAGTAGCCAAATTAAACCAATAACATTTTTGTTTTAGATTACTTTTCATAATTTGGGGGAATTAATTTACTATATTGAATAAGAACATAAGGAAATATACTTACCTTCAAGTAGAGTTTCATCCTTTAATAAGATTCTACCAAAAACTGATCTTCTCTCCAAACAAAGAGCATTCAAAAATACATGGTCACATCAAAAGCACAAGAATAATATGATTGAGAATCACATAATAAACAAAAAAGAACTATATATTTCCCTTGTCTTTAAAAATCAACTAAAACAAAAAATTTTAGTGCGAGATCAGATAATACCCAAAAAGAATAATCTTTTACAAGAAGAAAAACTACTCTAAATCCCCAAAATTTGTCCAAAAAGACCCAAAGATCAACAATGACCATTCAATAAACAAATGTCCCCAAAATTATTTAAAATTAATCCAATCTATGATTGAAACACAAATATCATAAGGATTTAATTACGTAGTATTCCAAGGTAAATCTTATTATTTATCACCAAATAACATTAGTTACTCATAAAATCTCATATTGAAAAATAATTAACCTAATAAAATATTCTCCATGAAAGGTTAATCAGTTTCATAAAGAAACAAAATCATCATATGTCCATAACAAAAAAATAGATTCTTCCAAACTAACCATTATTCCATAATTGAAATCCCATAGTATTCTATCTTCCTGAGGCATATAGTGTTTCCTTAAAAGGGAGAATGTCTTTCACAACAATATTTATCACATAATAACTAAATCATTTTTCTATACTAAGTAAATCATACGTTCCAAAAATTAACTTATTCTTGTTCTATAAAAACATTTTACTAAAATATTAGGTCATACTAACAAGGGACATCATGTAGGCTAGTGGTAGGTGATGCACCCTTGTCACCCTTCGGTTGTGGGTTCGATTTCTATGGCCTTACCAGATGTGACAGGTTGTCACAAATCCTACGGGATAACTGTGTTATCAAACTCTAAAATAACCCTAACTAGTTTTAACCACAATTGTTTCTTTATACCTCTCATTTTAATCCAAAATCATTATGATCTCAACATCTTAATACATGAAGTCTTATTTCACCAACATATGATAAAATAAAACTATCCCCAAAATGAAGAACATCATACCTTGATCCTATTGTCCATTTGGTTTCATTGTCATCTTGTTCACGTAGGTAGAAGGTCCATGCATTGCAAAAATGATTTAATGATCCTTCAATATCATTTTAATCCTCCATCGAAGTACACCTTGTACAATATGGGTCATATGGGTGTTCACAGAAAAATATTTTTTGAAAATAATCTTGTGTGACATATAATTTCAATATATCTGATAAACCAAGATTTCTATAAAACAGTCGAACCAAATTTGAGTTGAAACATTCAATAAACTGTCCTTTTAAAATACCATAAGTATGTGCTGAGAGACTATATTTGAAAATCAAATATAAATATGTTCCGCTAGGGTATCCTTCTTCAACATCTTTTTTAAAATCATTATATGCTTCAAAATCTTGTGATAATGTAAAATATTTGAAAATACCTTGATAATATTTAACTTTCTTGAAAATATGAGAATATTTTGAAAATAGGATTTTCCTAAATACAACCCATGATCCACGATGATAACGAGGTATATTGGAGTTGTTTGATATCTCAAACAACTTCTTTCAAGTGAGTTGTTTACTAAAAGTTGTTTCACAATCACCCGAACATGACTTTTCAATAAATATTGCTGGCATGTCATCAGGAAGAGATAGAAATGTATTTTGAGATCCTCCTCCTTCCATTTTGTTGAGCCCTCTGGAAGATTTCTGATTTCATGTTTATAATTGATGTTTTAATAATCACAAATCATCACAACTCATTAATGCTTAATCTGGTTTGATTTCTCATAAACATAATTCCAATCTGTTAATGAATCAGTTATCATGTTTTTAACTATGCTTATTGATTTACAAGTACTTTGGAAGTCTTCTGGATTCAGCAGACATCAGAGGCACCGATCCATCAGACGCACCGATCATCAGACTCACCGATCAGATGACAGACCGATTCTGATCAAAATGACTCACCGATCAGATGACAGACCGATGCTAATCAAAATGACTCACCGATCAGATGACAGACCGATGGTGATCAAAATGACTCACCGATCAGATGACAGACCGATGCTGATCAAAATGACTCACCGATCAGATGACAGACCGATGCTGATCAAAATGACTCACTGATCAGATGATAGACCGATGCTGATCAAAATGACTCACCGATCAGATGACAGACCGATGCTGAGCAAAATGACTCACCGATCAGATGACAGACCGATGCTGATCTAAATGACTCACCGATCAGATGACAGACCGATGCTGATCAAAATGACTCACCGATCAGATGACAGACTGATGCTGATCAAAATGACTCACCGATCAGATGACAGACCGATGCTGATCTATCTGAGTCACCGATCATTACTCTAATGCTAATGACCTACCGATCACTTGAACAGTCATAAACAACTGTTTGAATTTCTTTATCTTTATCTTTATTTATTCTAACCAACGGTCATATTAGTTATATTTTAATACCCTGACAATTAATTAATAAAGGTTGTCGGATGTCAGGAAACCGTACCTCGTACCTGCGGAAAGGAAACCTTTTCTATCCTACGGAGCACGTGACATAAATACAAGAAGACTATGCTGAAGAGAGAACAGACAACACACACAGAGACAAGGAAGACATACGACATACTCAAGAAGAGCTCTGTGCATACAAGAAGAACCAAGCAAGACAGAATCATATATACAATCAAGCCTACTCAAGAAGAGTTCTATGCATACAAAAGAATATCGAAGAGCTTCATCGACTACATCTCACTGCCTGTGAACCTGAAGCATACGACACTCTGCTTCTCAAACAAAATCGAGAAGAGGACTCAGAATCACTTCTGATCAATTCCAAAACGAGTCCAGTGCTACACTGAAATCACTAGAGCCATTTCTAAACTCTACATCTCTGCTCTGTGATTTATTTATTCTAAAATTTGAGCATTGTGTGTTATCTGCTGTATTAAACACACACACTGACTCTTGTACTTTCACTGGAGGATCTGTAAATCCTCAGCAAACCTTTTTACACTTCATTTCCCACTGTGGATAGTGGTAGAGGTCTTGTGACCTGGACAGCTGGCTGCTGTTGTTTGTTTTCCCACGTAGAACTGTGGTAGAGGTCTTGTGACCTGGACAGTGTGTTCACTGTTGTTAACCCCGATCCAGGGTGTGGATCATTTTTATATAAACTTTTTAGAGGACTAAGTCTCGGCTTGAGACTGAACCTCTTGGTTAAATCTCTGTGTTTTGTAGTTATACTCTATATCCATACTATACATATTTATTTCATATTCCGCTTCTATTACCTTGAAATATAATCTATCTTCAAAGCTACTTTGATAATTAAACTCGCAAGTGTTTATATTTATTATAAATCAGTAAGTTAGTTTCAAAAGTTAATTTAATCATAAGATTAAGTTAACTGAGAACTAATCAATCTTTGAGAAACTAATTGAACCTTTATAATCTATATAAATTCACTACAGTTTAATTTGTTTTTGAAATTGGGGGATGTTAATAGATATTGTTTTTAACATAAATTTTAATTGGAACTCAATTCACCCCCCCCCCTCTTGAGTGTCCACTCCGACCAACATTTGGTATCAGAGGTTGGACAATATTTTCTAAAGTATTCTGTTTTTCAACTGTGATTTTAGTTGTATTTTAAAGTTCTTAAAATTTCTGTTATTTCTAAATTTTTATCTCTTTAAAATCCTTTTGTGATATCATGGATAATAGACTTGAGGGTGATGCTACTAACCGGCCACCTTTCTTCAATGGAAATAACTATGCTTAGTGGAAACTTAAAATGAAAATCCATTTATAAAGCATGGGCTTTGATATTTGGACTGCTATAGAATCTCAATAAAAAATTCCAGAAACTGAAAGAATAACTTGGGATGAACCTACTAAGGGTACTTATAATAATAATTTTAAAGCCATGAATGCCCTCTACTGTGCTTTAGGAGATGAGGAATTCAATAGAATTTCAGCCTGCAAAACTGGTTTTGATATTTGGGATACCTTGGTTGTTTCTCACGAAGGAACAACTAATGTTAAGGAAATTCGGTTAAATACTTATACTATTAAATATGATAACTTTAAGATGAAACCTGATGAACCCATTTCTGACATGTATCTCAGGTTCAATGAGATAGTCAACACAATGACCTCCCTTGGAAAGGTTGTTCCAGCAAAGGAACAAATCATGAGAATACTGAGATGTTTGCCAGATAGATGGAGAGGCACGTCTGTCTCCATTAGAGAATCATGTGACATTGGAGATCTACCTATCAAAGAACTTATTGGAAAATTGATGATGTATGAAGAAGAACTCAAGGTGAAAAAAGAAGAATATGGTGAACCTAGAAGGAATTCTATTGCCTTCAAGACTACAACCTCAAGGAATAAGGATAAAGAAAAGCCTCAGGCTATAAATGAAAGTTCATGCAGTGAAGAAAGTGAGAATGATTCTGACAGTGATACTCAGATGGCTCACATTGCTAGAAGATTTAAGAAATTCTATATGAAGAAGATGTTTTTCAGAAAGTCAAACTACAAAGGCAAGTATGATAACAAAGGACACTGGAAAAAGGATTGGAAGAAGTCGGATAAAGAAGATGATATAGTCTGCTATGAATGCAAAAGGAAAGGACACATCAAAGTCGACTATCCTAAGTTAAAATTCAAGAAAAAATATGACTATAAGGATAAGAGGTTCAAGAAATCCATGAAGGATACTCAGAGTGCTTCAGAAGACAACACAAGTGAAGCTGAATCTTCAGACTCTGAAAAGAATCGGGCCAACATGTGTTTCATGACAAACACTTCTGAGGTAACATCAGAGACTCCTGTTTTTAATTCATACTATTCTGGAGAATATTCTGACTCCGAAAACATGTCAAAATCTGAAATGTTTGAATACTTTGACATGTTAGATGAAACTTGTAATGAGCTTAAAGATAAATATAAAGGTGTAAAGAAACAGTATGCTTTAAGTGTTAAGCATAAATCTGATCTTGATATAGAAAAGGAAAAGAATGCTCAACTACTTAAGGAAAATACAGAACTGAAACTGTCAAATGAGCAACTCAGAAAATACTTAGAGAAGTTTACAAATGACAAGAATATCTAACACAAATGCTAGGAAAGCAAGTTGCACCTAGATACACTACTGTTATAGGATACCAACCTGGACAGAGAAAAGTTTCCAAAACTAGATTCATTCCTAAATCTGGACAGAAGATAGTTAATTCTGGAACTTCTTATGCCTCAACCAGTTATATTCATAGTTTTGGATCTAATAAGGTTTATCTTTCAAAGAATGTTATTTCTACAAGTTATATGAGACCCATTAGACAAATATGGGTACCTAAAGTATTATTCGCTAACCTGTCTGGACCCAAGAAGATCTGGGTACCAAAATCATCTTCTATCTAAATCTGTTTTGTAGGAGACCTGCCTGAAGAGCTGTCACAAGAAGATTTGGTACTTAGACAGTGGATGTTCAAGACATATGTCAGGATACTTTTCATGTTTCAAGAGCTTAGTAAAAGTTGATGGAGGCTTTGTCACTTTTAGTGATAATTCAAAAGGAAAAATCATCGGCTTAGGCCAGATTGGTAACACTGACTCAGTATTAATTTCTAAAGTTTTATTTGTCGATGGACTTAAATATGACATGTTAAGCATTTCTCAGTTGTGTGATGATGGTTTTTATGTGAAATTTAAAAATGATTCTTGCAATGTTTTTAACTCTAAAAATGTTTTAGTATTTTCTGCTATAAGAAATGAAAATGTTTATGCTGTTGATTTAGATTCTTTAGCTAAACAGAACATTCCTTGTTTAAATGCTTTTCATAAAGAGTCTTGGCTTTGGAACAGAAGATTAGGACACTGCAATGTGCACTCACTTAGAAAAATTTCTAGGAAGAACTTAGTTATAGACTTACCCAAACTTGAATTTCTAGCAGACAAAGTTTGTAATCCTTGTCAAAAGGGAAAGCAACATAACGTTTCTTTTAAATCAATGAAAGAAGTCTCAACTTCTCAACCACTTGAGTTGGTTCACATGGATTTGTTTGGACCATCAAGAGTTTCTAGTCTAAATGGGAAGCATTATGTCTATGTTCTTGTAGATGAATTTTCTAGATATACTTGGGTATACTTTATAGCTCACAAAAGTGAAGCTTGTTCTTACTTTATTAAATATTCCAAGTCTGTAGAGAATCTTAGTGGACATAAGATTAAGACCCTGAGAAGTGATCATGGTCGTGAGTTTGAAAATCATGAGTTTGATTCTTACTGCTCACACAGTGGCTATAGTCACAATTTCTCTGCCCCTAGGACACCCCAAAAAAATGGTGTAGTAGAAAGGCGAAACCGAACCCTTCAAGAAATAGCTAGAACCATGCTCAATGAATATGAACTGCCTATTTACTTTTGGGCTGAAGCTGTAAATACAGCTTGTTATGTCATTAATAGAGTCTTGATCAGACCAGTTCTTAAGAGGACTCCTTATGAGTTGTGGAACAATAGGAAACCCAAGGTTAACTACTTCAAAGTTTTTGGCTGCAAAGTCTTCATTCTCAATACTAAAGACAATCTTGACAAATTTGCATCCAAGAGTGATGAAGGAATTTTCCTAGGTTACTCTATCTCTAGTAAATCCTATAGAGTTTTCAATAAAAGAACCAAATGTGTGGAAGAATCTGTTCACATCAAATTTGATGAAATTGATCCACAAGAACCTAAAATCTCTCTTGAAGATGATCTCTCTGGTTTGAATCTCAATGATAAAGACAATGGACCTATAGTTAAAACATCCAGCTCTGGAAATTCTCCAGAACGTGCTTCTGTTGAACCTCAATCAGTAGGTGAATCTGAAATCTCTAGCCCTATCTTTTCAAGACCATCTAGGACTCTAAAGAACCATCCTATAGATGCTGTTGTAGGAAATCTGGATAGAGGAACACAGACTAGAGCTTTTCTAAGAAATCAGGTGAACATCAAGATTTTCTTTCACAGTTAGAACCTAAAGATATCAATGATGCTATCAATGATGAATTTTGGGTAATGGCTATGCAAGAAGAACTAAATCAGTTTGAAAGAAACAAAGTCTGGAAATTAGTAGAAAGACATTAGGACACTTTGACCATAGGCACAAAATGGGTGTTCAGAAACAAAGTTGATGAATCTAGAAACATCATTAGAAATAAAGCTAGGCTAGTTGCACAAGGTTACAATAATGAAGAAGGAATTGACTATGAGGAAACCTTTGCACCTGTAGCTAGATTAGAAGCTATTAGAATCTTACTTGCATATGCATCACATCTGAATTTCATGTTATATCAAATGGATGTCAAAAGTGCTTTTTTAAATGGTGTTATTATTGAAGATGTTTTTGTAGAACAACCACCTGGTTTTTTAAGTTCTCATTTTCCAAATCATGTTTTTAAACTTTCTAAAGCTTTATTTGGTTTAAAACAAGCTCCAAGAGCTTGGTATGAAAGGTTTTCAAAATTTCTTATCTCCAAAGGATTTACAAAAGTAGTAGCTGATCCAACTCTTTTTATAAAAAGGATTTCAAAAGATGTTTTAATAGTACAAATCTATGTTGATGATATTATTTTTGGATCTTATAAAAATTCCTTATATACTGATTTTTCAAAGGATATGCAAAATGAATTTGAAACGAGCCTAATGGGAGAGCTTAAGTATTTTCTTGGATTTAAAATCTTTCAAAATGAAGATGGCATTATTTTAAATCAAAGTAAATATACAAAGGATCTTTTAAAACGTTTTGGATTGGATAGTATTAAGGAAAGTGATACACCTATGAGTACTACCTGTAAATTGGATGTTGATGAAACTGGGAAACCAGTTGATCAAACCAATTACAGAGGTATGATTGGAAGCTTACTTTATCTTACTACTAGTCGACCAGCTATTATTTTTAGTGTATTTAGGTGTGCTAGATTTCAAGCTAATCCTAAAGAATCACACTTACTAGCTGTTAAACGGATTTTTAAGTATCTTAAGTATACTGTAAATTTAGGTTTGCTTTATCCAAAAGGACAATCATTTAATCTAACTAGTTATTCAGATGCTGACTTTGCAGGATGTAAGTTAGATAGGAAGAGCACATCTGGAACATGTCATTCACTTGGAAAATCCCTAGTATCATGGTGTAGTATGAAACAGAATTCAGTTGCATTTTCTACTACCGAGGCAGAATACATAGCTGCTGGTAGTTACTGTGCACAAATTTTGTGGATGAAACACACTTTATTGGATTATGGATTTGATTTTAAACATGTTTCAATTAACTGCGACAACACTAGTGCAATAAACGTATCCAAGAACCCTGTGTCTCACTCTAGAACTAAGCACATTGATGTCAGACATCACTTTCTAAGAGATCATTATCAGAAAGGTGATATTTCTCTGGAATTTGTTAGTTCTGAAAATCAATTAGCTGATATATTCACAAAGCCCTTATGCTCTGAAAGAAGAAAATTTATTAAACAAGAGTTGTGTATGATTGATCTGTGAAACTGATCTGTGAAACTGATCTGTGAAACTGATATGTGAAACTGATCTGTGAAACCGATCTGTGAAACCGATCTGTGGAACCGATCTGTCACACTGTTCTGTCAAACCGGTCTATTTTCAATTACTTTTTATTAATTAGTAAATTAATTTTTATGGAAACCCAAAATGATAAAATAAATTATATGCGGCTATTTATCTTCCCTAAACCTTTGACCTTTCATTTCCCGCCGAACCTCTCAACATCTCTTCCCCTCTACTTAGAACATTCAAACCATCGAACTCCTGCCTTCCCAAAATCTTCAAATGACTAAGAAAAAGAGACCGAGCAAAGGACCAGATTGCCCTGTACCTTCAAGGTGTGCTCGAGGCGAGTCGAGCAGTACCTCTCAATGATCAGTAAATCCGAACCTGGAAACTCGGATTGTTGCTGTAGAAAAAGAAGTCAACTCTGCGTGGCTTCTGTCAAGTAAGTCACTGTTGCTACAAGTTCTTGAATCGCAAGGATGGATAGACTGGTTTTCAGACAACACCCGAATAGATTACCCAGAGCTAGTACATGAGTTCTACATGAACCAGAAAATCACTCTTGATGGTGTGGAAGCTGCTAGGATGTCGTCTGTTGTAAAAGGAAAGAAAATATCTTTCTCATCTAAGCAGTGGGCTGAATGTTTAAATGTACCTCGTGAAGGTCGATATGAGGACTATGCTGGCAATATACCTCCAATCACTGACTATTTTTATTATGAGCTAGCACTAGAGCTTTTGACTGGAAACAGAGAATCAAGGAGAATCACATCTTCAGAATTAGATGGTGAAAGCATACTCCTATTCAAGTTTATTCAGCACCAACTTTTCCCTCGAAGAGGAGATTTTGCTGCTGTTATGTTTCAAGATGTTTTTCTGTTGTTTCTGCTCAAAACCCATGAAAAGATTAACTTGTGTAGATATGTGATGGTCCACATAGCTGGTATGCTGAAACCATCCAAGAAATCCACAGCGTTGTTTTATTCAAAAATGATATCTACTATGCTCAAGAATCTGGAATGTGTTGATGAAGATGATGAAGTTGTTGAAACAGAGCGTACCTTCTGTCTCAACAAAGAGATCTGCAAGAGGATGAAAATCAATTGGAATCCTTGGAAGAAGTGTTGGGTTGCAGATGAAGATAAATTTTATGAAGCCTACAATCCCATAGATCATGGCAAGAGGCCAAAGGATTTGAGAGACCCTGGATTAAAACCAGATGAGGAACCAGTTTATTCTGATGATGATGAGCAAGAAGAAGCTGAGACTGAAGAAGGAAGTGTGTCTTCTCCTGATGATAGGAGTGATCCTGACACTGCTAGTCCCAATAAAAGAATAGAATTTGGACCTGCTAGTCCACCCTTAACCCTACTAGAGTCATAACCTATTCTTGGTGATGAAGAAGATTCTGATACTGAAGAATATCACAGTGAAGCCTCTGAGCAGAGTAATAATGAGCAAGGTGATGCTGATGATAATCATGATGGTGGTGATGATGATGCTGATGATGTTGAAGCTGTTTTTGATGGTGTTAACAGACCGGTGGATGGTCTTGCTGTAGATCAAGTAGAACAACCTCTGTCAATACAAGAAATCCATATCAGTGGAAAGGCTGACTCACCAAAAATCAGTGGAACAACAAGCTATGAAAAACCAAAATACACCTTGTGTGCTGCTGTTTGGGATGACTACCCTGGTTATGCTGTGTTGGGATTAGAATATTCTGAAGAAGAAGAAGAATTGCCAGAATCTGCTGCAGCTGTGAAAAGGAACCTTCCAAGAGAAGAAAGGTCTATTCCTGCTGTTGATCCTGTAAATGTAAATTTACCTGGTTCTGAAATCTCTCAATCTGATCTTGATAAGATTAAGATTGAATTGCTAACCAATGTGACAGACATAGTCAGAGAAGAAATTTCCAATGCCCTTCATCAAGTATCTCTGCATGTTTTTGAAAATTCCTTGAAATCTTTTTCAACGGCAGTCTCAGATGTTCTCAAGCAAGACCTGACTGATACTGGTGAATTTATTTGTAGGCACATATCCTCTTTGAATCAAACTTTGAAGGATCTCCAAATTGGCTTAGTTTCTCTATCAAATGAGTTCAGATCAACCATCTCTGGTATGATAGAAGTTTTGAGAAATCTGATTGAACATCTCAACAAGTCTGACCTGAGGAAGTTGAAAGCTGAACTAACTCACATAGTCGGCCAAGCCAGTACATCCAAGGTCACCAAGATCACTACCCGTGAGCTAGAAGCTCTAAGAGAAGTTGTGCATGATGAGTTAGCTGCTGTTAGAAAAATTCTTGATTTAGAATCCTTGAGGAAGATGCAAGAAGTCTGTGATCTCAGTCATAAGATGACATTGGTATATTCATCAGATGCTAAGAAAGCTCTGCTTGAGATCAAAGCAAAAGTTGATACTTACTTTTCCAAGATTTATACAAAGCATGAGATGGCTGCAAACTTCAAAGTCTTGACAGAGAATCTGAAATTACCTCCTATCACTCAGGCCTTCAAAACTCAAGTTCGCCAATTGCAAGATTTTACCCCAACCTTTGCACAGTTCATGGAGAACAAGGATGATTTTGAAAAAGCTATTAAGTATGGAGCAGAAGTCATTCAGGACTTCATTCATCTGTTGAAGCCTTACTTGGATGCACATGCCACTGCAATAGTACTTCCTACTTCTGAACCTCTCAGTTCCTCTGATGTAGCTCCAAATCAGCTGTCTGTTGCCCAAGCTCTATCTCAGTTGCGACCAGTCTCTCAGAAAGCTTCTCAACCATCTCATGCTCCTTCTCAACAACTCTCTGTGGCACCTCCAAATGCACCTGCCAGAGTTGTCCTACCGCCACTTCAGCTCTGCGAACCACAGCCTGCCTCCAAGCCTTCCACCTTACCTACTATTGATCCAAAAGACAAAGGGAAAGCCCCTTTGCATCCCAACAAATAGCCATGTATTGTTTTTGGTAGGGTGATCTATGTATTGTTTATCCTCTTCTGTGACATTATATAATTTTTTTTTGTTTTATCTCTATACTCTATGCAACCTGCTTCTCCTTTCCCTTATCTGTTTTCCCTCCTTTTTGATTATCCCAAAGGGGGAGAAAGATATATATAATGGGAGAAAGATATATATAATGGGAGAAAGATATATATAATGGGAGAACTCTATATATGAAGGGGGAAATATATATCTAAGGGAGAGAATGATCTATATATATATGAGAGATGTGAATATCTCAGAGAGAGATAAATATATCAGGGGGAGAAATCTGAATACTATATATATGGGAATGTTAAATTAAGAGGGAGATTTATATCTCTTTACTTTTATTCTCATTATGTTTTTATTATTGATTGATGATATGTTTATATATATATATAAAAATTTGTGATTATCAAAAAGGGGGAGATTGTTGAGCCCTCTGGAAGATTGCTGATTTCATGTTTATAATTGATTTTTTTAATAATCACAAATCATCACAACTCATTAATGCTTAATCTGGTTTGATTTCTCATAAACATAATTCCAATCTGTTAATGAATCATTTATCATGTTTTTAACTATGCTTATTGATTTACAAGTACTTTGGAAGTCTTCTAGATTCAACATACATCAGACGCACCGATCCATAAAACGCACCGATCCATCAGACTCACCGATCCATCAGACGCACCGATCCATCAGACGCACCAATCCATCAGACTCACCGATCCATCAGACGCACCGATCCATCACTCACCGATCAGATGACAGACCGATGCTGATCAAAATGACTCACCGATCAGATGACAGACCGATGCTGATCAAAATGACTCACCGATCAGATAACAGACCGATGCTGATCAAAATGACTCACCGATCAGATGACAAACTGATGCTGATCAAAATGACTCACCGATCAGATGACAGACCGATGCTGATCAAAATGACTCACCGACCAGATGACAGACTGATGCTGATCAAAATGACTCACCGATCAGATGACAGACCGATGCTGATCAAAATGACTCACCGATCAGATGACAGACCGATGCTGATCAAAATGACTCACCGATCAGATGATAGACCGATGCTGATCAAAATGACTCACCGATCAGATGACAGACCGATGCTGATCTATCTGAGTCACCGTTCATTACTCTAATGCTGATGACCTACCGATCACTTGAACAGTCATAAACAACTGTTTGACTTTCTTTATCTTTATCTTTATTTATTCTAACCAACGGTCATATTAGTTATATTTTAATACCCTGACAATTAATTAATAAAGGTTGTCGGATGTCAGGAAACTGTACCTCGTACCTACGGAAAGGAAACCTTTTCTGTCCTACGGAGCACGTGACATAAATATAAGAAGACTCGGCCGCAGAGAGAACAGACAACACACACAGAGACAAAGAAGACATACGACATACTCAAGAAGAGCTCTGTGCATACAAGAAGAACCAAGCAAGACAGAATCATATATACAATCAAGCCTACTCAAGAAGAGTTTTGTGCATACAAAAGAATATCGAAGAACTTCATCGACTACATCTCACTGCCTGTGAACCTGAAGCATACGACACTCTGCTTCTCAAACAAAATCGAGAAGAGGACTCAGAATCACTTCTGATCAATTCCAAAACGAGTCCAGTGCTACACTGAAATCACTAGAGCCATTTCTAAACTCTACATCTCTGCTCTGTGATTTATTTATTCTACATTTTGAGCAGTGTGTGTTATCTGCTGTATTAAACACACACACTGACTCTTGTACTTTCACTGGAGGATCTGTAAATCCTCAGCAATCCTTTTTACACTTCATTTCCTATTGTGGATAGTGGTAGAGGTCTTGTGACCTGGACAGCTGGCTGCTGTTGTTTGTTTTCCCACGTAGAACTGTGGTAGAGGTCTTCTGACCTGGACAGTGTGTTCACTGTTGTTAACCCCGATCCAGGGTGTGGATCATTTTTATATAAACTTTTGAGAGGACTAAGTATTGGCTTGAGACTGAACATCTTGGATAATTCTCTGTGTTTTGTAGTTATACTCTATATCCATACTATACATATTTATTTCATATTCTGCTGCAATTACCTTGAAATATAATCTATCTTCAAAGCTACTTTGATAATTAAACTCGCAAGTGTTTATATTTATTATAAATCAGTAAGTTATTTTCAAAAGTTAATTTAATCATAAGATTACGTTAACTGAGAACTAATCAATCTTTGAGAAAATAATTGAACCTTTATAATCTATATAAATTCACTACAGTTTAATTTGTTTTTGAAATTGGGGGATGTTAATAGAAATTGGTTTTAACAGAAATTTTAATTGGAACTCAATTCACCCCCCCTCTTGAGTGTCCACTCCGACCAACACATTTGTTACTGAATCTCCTTGCTCAAAAAAAGTTATAAAACAAGGCTTTAACTGAAATAATAGACAAAGGGACTAACCATGTGTCTAACAAAAACTCTTAATCACTAAAGTTGTCTAAACCAACCTCTGATACCAACTGTAATGACCTGGACTTAAACATTTCATAATATTGAATTAAATGAATAATTCACATTGAGGATCTTTTCAGGTTTAGTGTTTTTGAGAATTAGGCCATAATTATTACATAACAACTTAAATATTACATGTAGACAATATTACCTAGTATCCATTTTTCATAAAATAAAAACTCTTAAAAAATAGTCATGTCTAGTTCCATGTTTTAGAGGACATGACTTTTCCTTGAGCTCATACTTGACCCTATTCATCTTTATGTCATGAGAAAAACATTTAAAAACATGGGATGAGCATAAAAAGCTCATTAAGGGTTATAAAATAATAAAAAAAAATTATCCCATCAATAAATACAAATCAATGAAACCATATATTTCAATCATATCATACCTTATAAAATCATAATATTTATGAATAACACACACAAATCATAAATCATAAAGGTTAATTATGGAATCATTATCAAAATTACATTGTAGCTATCACTTATATATAGGTAGTCACACTTGGAATACCCATCACAGTATATTCCCTAAATCTATTAGGAGAAACATCGAGTTTTCCTCCGTCACGTTACCATATGCATTGGAGAGCTATCACGGGCTCACCCTCCCTAGGTTTATCACGAAACCACCCACATATGTAAACAATTCCCAATAACCATAACATAATCATAACACATAACACATGTATAATGTAAATATAAGTTTTACACATTCCAATATATCAAATCTAGATATTGGAATAAACAAGAGTTGTGTATGATTGATCTGTGAAACTGATCTGTGAAACTGATCTGTAAAACTGATATGTGAAACTGATCTGTGAAACCGATCTGTGAAACCGATCTGTGGAACCGATCTGTCACACTGTTCTGTCAAACCGGTCTATTTTCAATTACTTTTTATTAATTAGTAAATTAATTTTTATGGAAACCCAAAATGATAAAATAAATTATATGCGGCTATTTATCTTCCCTAAACCTTTGACCTTTCATTTCCCGCCGAACCTCTCAACATCTCTTCCCCTCTACTTCGAACCTTCAAACCATCGAACTCCTGCCTTCCCAAAATCTTCAAATGACTAAGAAAAAGAGACCGAGCAAAGGACCAGATTGCCCTGTACCTTCAAGGTGTGCTCGAGGCGAGTCGAGCAGTACCTCTCAATGATCAGTAAATCCGAACCTGGAAACTCGGATTGTTGCTGTAGAAAAAGAAGTCAACTCTGCGTGGCTTCTGTCAAGTAAGTCACTGTTGCTACAAGTTCTTGAATCGCAAGGATGGATAGACTAGTTTTCAGACAACACCCGAATAGATTACCCAAAGCTAGTACATGAGTTCTACATGAACCAGAAAATCACTCTTGATGGTGTGGAAGCTGCTAGGATGTCGTCTGTTGTAAAAGGAAAGAAAATATCTTTCTCATCTAAGCAGTGGGCTGAATGTTTAAATGTACCTCGTGAAGGTCGATATGAGGACTATGCTGGCAATATACCTCCAATCACTGACTATTTTTATTATGAGCTAGCACTAGAGCTTTTGACTGGAAACAGAGAATCAAGGAGAATCACATCTTCAGAATTAGATGGTGAAAGCATACTCCTATTCAAGTTTATTCAGCACCAACTTTTCCCTCGAAGAGGAGATTTTGCTGCTGTTATGTTTCAAGATGTTTTTCTGTTGTTTCTGCTCAAAACCCATGAAAAGATTAACTTGTGTAGATATGTGATGGTCCACATAGCTGGTATGCTGAAACCATCCAAGAAATCCACAGCATTGTTTTATTCAAAAATGATATCTACTATGCTCAAGAATCTGGAATGTGTTGATGAAGATGATGAAGTTGTTGAAACAGAGCGTACCTTCTGTCTCAACAAAGAGATCTGCAAGAGGATGAAAATCAATTGGAATCCTTGGAAGAAGTGTTGGGTTGCAGATGAAGATAAATTGTATGAAGCCTACAATCCCATAGATCATGGCAAGAGGCCAAAGGATTTGAGAGAACCTGGATTAAAACCAGATGAGGAACCAGTTTATTCTGATGATGATGAGCAAGAAGAAGCTGAGACTGAAGAAGGAAGTGTGTCTTCTCCTGATGATAGGAGTGATCCTGACACTGCTAGTCCCAATAAAAGAATAGAATTTGGACCTGCTAGTCCACCCTTAACCCTACTAGAGTCATAACCTATTCTTGGTGATGAAGAAGATTCTGATACTGAAGAATATCACAGTGAAGCCTCTGAGCAGAGTAATAATGAGCAAGGTGAAGCTGATGATAATCATGATGGTGGTGATGATGATGCTGATGATGTTGAAGCTGTTTTTGGTGGTGTTAACAGACCGGTGGATGGTCTTGCTGTAGATCAAGTAGAACAACCTCTGTCAGTACAAGAAATCCATATCAGTGGCAAGGCTGACTCACCAAAAATTAGTGGAATAACAAGCTATGAAAAACCAAAATACACCTTGTGTGCTGCTGTTTGGGATGACTACCCTGGTTATGCTGTGTTGGGATTAGAATATTCTGAAGAAGAAGAAGAATTGCCAGAATCTGCTGCAGCTGTGAAAAGGAACCTTCCAAGAGAAGAAAGGTCTATTCCTGCTGTTGATCCTGTAAATGTAAATTTACCTGGTTCTGAAATCTCTCAATCTGATCTTGATAAGATTAAGATTGAATTGCTAACCAATGTGACAGACATAGTCAGAGAAGAAATTTCCAATGCCCTTCATCAAGTATCTCTGCAAGTTTTTGAAAATTCCTTGAAATCTTTTTCAACGGCAGTCTCAGATGTTCTCAAGCAAGACCTGACTGATACTGGTGAATTTATTTGTAGGCACATATCCTCTTTGAATCAAACTTTGAAGGATCTCCAAATTGGCTTAGTTTCTCTATCAAATGATTTCAGATCAACCATCTCTGGTATGATAGAAGTTTTGAGAAATCTGACTGAACATCTCAACAAGTCTGACCTGAGGAAGTTGAAAGCTGAACTAACTCACATAGTCGGCCAAGCCAGTACATCCAAGGTCACCAAGATCACTACCCGTGAGCTAGAAGCTCTAAGAGAAGTTGTGCATGATGAGTTAGCCGCTGTTAGAAAAATTCTTGATTTAGAATCCTTGAGGAAGATGCAAGAAGTCTGTGATCTCAGTCATAAGATGACATTGGTATATTCAGCAGATGCTAAGAAAGCTCTTCTTGAGATCAAAGCAAAAGTTGATACTTACTTTTCCAAGATTTATACAAAGCATGAGATGGCTGCAAACTTCAAAGTCTTGACAGAGAATCTGAAATTACCTCCTATCACTCAGGCCTTCAAAACTCAAGTTCGCCAATTGCAAGATTTTACCCCAACCTTTGCACAGTTCATGGAGAACAAGGATGATTTTGAAAAAGCTATTAAGTATGGAGCAGAAGTCATTCAGGACTTCATTCATCTGTTGAAGCCTTACTTGGATGCACATGCCACTGCAATAGTACTTCCTACTTCTGAACCTCTCAGTTCCTCTGATGTAGCTCCAAATCAGCTGTCTGTTGCCCAAGCTCTATCTCAGTTGCGACCAGTCTCTCAGAAAGCTTCTCAACCATCTCATGCTCCTTCTCAACAACTCTCTGTGGCACCTCCAAATGCACCTGCCAGAGTTGTCCTACCGCCACTTCAGCTCTGCGAACCACAGCCTGCCTCCAAGCCTTCCACCTTACCTACTATTGATCCAAAAGACAAAGGGAAAGCCCCTTTGCATCCCAACAAATAGCCATGTATTGTTTTTGGTAGGGTGATCTATGTATTGTTTATCCTCTTCTGTGACATTATATAATTTTTTTTTGTTTTATCTCTATACTCTATGCAACCTGCTTCTCCTTTCCCTTATCTGTTTTCACTCCTTTTTGATTATCCCAAAGGGGGAGAAAGATATATATAATGGGAGAAAGATATATATAATGGGAGAAAGATATATATAATGGGAGAACTCTATATATGAAGGGGGAAATATATATCTAAGGGGGAGAACGATCTATATATATATGAGAGATGTGAATATCTCAGAGAGAGATAAATATATCAGGGGGAGAAATCTGAATACTATATATATGGGAATGTTAAATTAAGAGGGAGATTTATATCTCTTTACTTTTATTCTCATTATGTTTTTATTATTGATTGATGATATGTTTTTATATATATATGAAAATTTGTGATTATCAAAAAGGGGGAGATTGTTGAGCCCTCTGGAAGATTGCTGATTTCATGTTTATAATTGATTTTTTTAATAATCACAAATCATCACAACTCATTAATGCTTAATCTGGTTTGATTTCTCATAAACATAATTCCAATCTGTTAATGAATCATTTATCATGTTTTTAACTATGCTTATTGATTTACAAGTACTTTGGAAGTCTTCTAGATTCAACATACATCAGACGCACCGATCCATAAAACGCACCGATCCATCAGACTCACCGATCCATCAGACGCACCTATCCATTAGACGCACCGATCCATCAGACTCACCGATCCATCAGACGCACCGATCCATCAGACGCACCAATCCATCAGACTCACCGATCCATCAGACGCACCGATCCATCACTCACCGATCAGATGACAGACCGATGCTGATCAAAATGACTCACCGATCAGATGACAGACCGATGCTGATCAAAATGACTCACCGATCAGATAACAGACCGATGCTGATCAAAATGACTCACCGATCAGATGACAAACCGATGCTGATCAAAATGACTCACCGATCAGATGACAGACCGATGCTGATCAAAATGACTCACCGACCAGATGACAGACTGATGCTGATCAAAATGACTCACCGATCAGATGACAGACCGATGCTGATCAAAATGACACACCGATCAGATGACAGACCGATGCTGATCAAAATGACTCACCGATCAGATGACAGACCGATGCTGATCAAAATGACTCACCGATCAGATGACAGACCGATGCTGATCTATCTGAGTCACCGTTCATTACTCTAATGCTGATGACCTACCGATCACTTGAACAGTCATAAACAACTGTTTTACTTTCTTTATCTTTATCTTTATTTATTCTAACCAACGGTCATATTAGTTATATTTTAATACCCTGACAATTAATTAATAAAGGTTGTTGGATGTCAGGAAACTGTACCTCGTACCTACGGAAAGGAAACCTTTTCTGTCCTACGGAGCACGTGACATAAATATAAGAAGACTCGGCCGCAGAGAGAACAGACAACACACACAGAGACAAGGAAGACATACGACATACTCAAGAAGAGCTCTGTGCATACAAGAAGAACCAAGCAAGACAGAATCATATATACAATCAAGCCTACTCAAGAAGTGTTTTGTGCATACAAAAGAATATCGAAGAACTTCATCGACTACATCTCACTGCCTGTGAACCTGAAGCATACGACACTCTGCTTCTCAAACAAAATCGAGAAGAGGACTCAGAATCACTTCTGATCAATTCCAAAACGAGTCCAGTGCTACACTGAAATCACTAGAGCCATTTCTAAACTCTACATCTCTGCTCTGTGATTTATTTATTCTAAATTTTGAGCAGTGTGTGTTATCTGCTGTATTAAACACACACACTGACTCTTGTACTTTCACTGGAGGATCTGTAAATCCTCAGCAATCCTTTTTACACTTCATTTCCTATTGTGGATAGTGGTAGAGGTCTTGTGACCTGGACAGCTGGCTGCTGTTGTTTGTTTTCCCACGTAGAACTGGGGTAGAGGTCTTCTGACCTGGACAGTGTGTTCACTGTTGTTAACCCCGATCCAGGGTGTGGATCATTTTTATATAAACTTTTGAGAGGACTAAGTATTGGCTTGAGACTGAACATCTTGGATAATTCTTTGTGTTTTGTAGTTATACTCTATATCCATACTATACATATTTATTTCATATTCTGCTGCAATTACCTTGAAATATAATCTATCTTCAAAGCTACTTTGATAATTAAACTCGCAAGTGTTTATATTTATTATAAATCAGTAAGTTATTTTCAAAAGTTAATTTAATCATAAGATTACGTTAACTGAGAACTAATCAATCTTTGAGAAACTAATTGAACCTTTATAATCTATATAAATTCACTACAGTTTAATTTGTTTTTGAAATTGGGGGATGTTAATAGAAATTGGTTTTAACAGAAATTTTAATTGGAACTCAATTCACCCCCCCTCTTGAGTGTCCACTCCGACCAACACATTTGTTACTGAATCTCCTTGCTCAAAAAAAGTTATAAAACAAGGCTTTAACTGAAATAATAGACAAAGGGACTAACCATGTGTCTAACAAAAACTCTTAATCACTAAAGTTGTCTAAACCAACCTCTGATACCCACTGTAATGACCTGGACTTAAACATTTCATAATATTGAATTAAATGAATAATTCACATTGAGGATCTTTTCAGGTTTAGTGTTTTTGAGAATTAGGCCATAATTATTACATAACAACTTAAATATTACATGTAGACAATATTACCTAGTATCCATTTTTCATAAAATAAAAACTCTTAAAAAATAGTCATGTCTAGTTCCATGTTTTAGAGAACATGACTTTTCCTTGAGCTCATACTTGACCCTATTCATCTTTATGTCATGAGAAAAACATTTAAAAACTTGGGATGAGCATAAAAAGCTCATTAAGGGTTATAAAATAAAAAAAAAAATTATCCCATCAATAAATACAAATCAATGAAACCATATATTTCAATCATAACATACCTTATAAAATCATAATATTTATGAATAACACACACAAATCATAAATCATAAAGGTTAAATATGGAATCATTATCAAAATTACATTGTAGCTATCACTTATATATAGGTAGTCACACTTGGAATACCCATCACAGTATATTCCCTAAATCTATTAGGAGAAACATCGAGTTTTCCTCCGTCACGTTACCATATGCATTGGAGAGCTATCACGGGCTCACCCTCCCTAGGTTTATCACAAAACCACCCACATATGTAAACAATTCCCAATAACCATAACATAATCATAACACATAACACATGTATAATGTAAATATAAGTTTTACACATTCCAATATATCAAATCTAGATATTGGAATAAACAATGGTTCATTGAGTCATTTCAATACTACTTAAAAAGATATTTTTGAATCAAAGTGTCCCATAGAACATTGAATATTTTAAATAAATTATAATTTTAATACATTTATGTCCATATAAATAAATCCTAAAACCCATTTTGATAACATGTATGTTAATGAGAAATATTTATAAGAATATATCTTTAAAACATTTAATATGATATTTTAGACAAAAGAGTTTTTTTAACCAAAAGAGGGATTCATGAATAAATATAATTGAGGAATATAATATAATCAAATCATTATAATATCATGAGAATAAATGTATTAATGATATAATATTCCAATGGAATGTATATACACCATATAATAGTGAATAAATGCATAATTACAATGAAGTCACAATGGAACATAAA
Organism: Viscum album; assembly: GCA_963277665.1. Classification (NCBI taxonomy): domain Eukaryota; kingdom Viridiplantae; phylum Streptophyta; class Magnoliopsida; order Santalales; family Viscaceae; genus Viscum; species Viscum album. The sequence goes on along the minus strand of OY728164.1, from coordinate 1,400,267,785 downwards.
TTGAGACGAAATCCATTATAAAGAAGGTATCCTAAGATTAAGGATAAATTAATTACATAATTATGTTTGATTAATATAAATAAACACAATATAAGTGAATATTAAGTGTAAAAAATTCATAGTTAATTCACAAGTATTTGCATAAAGACGTAATAAACAAGTATAAGTTTAACCCAATGAATTGAAATTGGGTTAATAAGTTCCTTTACATATATTCAATAACATAACGACACCACATTAAAATTCAGAAAATTAGTTGATGAGATAAAATGGGAATCCCTTCACTTGGAAATAAAATTTATAGTAATAAGGATATAGAAGAACATATCCAAACAAATGAATATGTAAATTAAAATACATAATATAAAGAAGTTTTTAAAAGGAGGAGGGTGAAAGGTTCCCATACCCATTTGGTAGCATTAAAAACATACGCCACATGAATGATGGATCATATAAGGAAGATTTAAATACTACTAAATGAAAGTATATTACACAAATATTACAATCACGGGTAGTACATACACCACACAAATTTAAATGGTGGCCAATATAGCATGAATCTCACAGGAATAAAAGTGAGATGAAATATCCTTACTTCGTTGTAACCAATCAAGTCGTATGACCAAAACATAATAACCACCAAATAAATCACAAAATAACTTTAATATAAATATAATCATGATAATTTATATATAAATGGAAGTATACATTACACCACATGCAATAAATAAGTGGCGAACAATGTAAATCTCACAGAATTAAAAGTGAGATAAGAAAATCCCTTACCACGTGTCCAGCTTGACTTGATCGTTCTTTAATATACTTAATAATAAACTAAAGATAATTTAAACATTATTAATAACCCTTTTAAAGTTTATTATTCCTTTTATATCACTTATTACCATGTTATAAACATTATGTAATCATTTAAGTTAATAATGTTCATTTTGTCGATATTTTGTATTTGAGTCAAAAATGGACTTCTTATAATTACATGTTGTTCATGTGGTCATAGGTTCATTATATACAAAATTAAATTCATGATTTAGATATCATATATATCATATATATCTAGTATATACATGTATTTATAATAGTACATAACATTTAGTGGTAAGAAATGAAATGCACCGTTCATGGAGTTGGTATGTTGTACGTACTCATGAACGCTACTTTCATTTCAGTTTCTTATATTAATAGAATTAAGACATAATGATACATAGGTATATTATAATTTTAGTATAATTTAATATATAATATCATATATAATATCATTAACTCCATCCTTTACACGTCCCACATATGGAATTAATGAGTCATATCACTTTGAGGGGCCGGTAGTCCGCACTTCCTCTAATGAGGTTATAATGTTTACCCATAATTTAAACCATAAAGGAATGATATAAATGGAAAATAAAAAATAATAAATAAAACATAAACATTATATAAATCATATATAAATATAGTGCCATCATAATGGCCAACATGAGAGGCAGTTGGAGGTATTTCAACAATCATCGTTTCGTGGGGAGTTAGTTTATTATCCACAAAAACATTATGTTCATCATCCACTAGATGGAGGTGTGTGTATGTGTAGATCTAATCATTATAATAAAAAAATCATATTATATTGATGATACTGGTGTTGTTACAAAATAATGGAATAAAAAGATTTTAGGGGTTGGCGAAGTAAAATAAAAGAAAACAATTTAAGAGAAATCGTTACCTTTAAGTTGGGTAACTCCATTTGGTTTGAACTGAAGGACTTATTGAATTGCTTCTACCTATGATAATGCTTCTAGGGTGATGATATGGATGTAAGGAGATTAATTGGGCAATGTTTGGAAATGAAAAATGGCTTGAGAGGTCTGAGTAATTGGTTAGAAGTGGTCTGCTTTTATAAGGGACAGGAGGGGCTCTTTATGAAAGTGTCAAATAATTAATTTATTATATAATGATATTCAGTTTAAAATGGTCCAAAAATAATTATAGTTGAAGATAATATGACTCATGGTCTAAATAAAATCATCCAATACGAATTGGACTTTTTTTATAATATTTTATTCATTATAATCTTATTGATTTAAATGATTTATTAATGAGGTAAACACTGCATCATTATTGTGTCAAATATACTTTAAATTATTTGATGTCTAAAAATTATAAAAAAATACAATGATATAAGAAATATTTTTATATTTCCAATGAATATTTATAGTCAAATCGATAATTTATATAACCCCATATAAAAATTAATTGACTTAAATATATTTTCTTTTAACATTTTTTCCATCACTTTAAGTTAATTAATCTAAATTGTCATTATCACTCTCATGTGGCTCAATGGGGTCCCAAATTCGACCCAAACATTCCCATGGTAGTTAATGAATCAACCAATAAGGTGTGGACACGTGTTAAGGTAAATTTGAATTATTATAATATTCTTTTTACCTTGAATTATCTTATTTTCTTTTAACCGCGGTAAATAAAAGTCAAAAGTTACTATTCACCAAAAAAACAATTTTCATCTTATTGAACCAAATGTTACTTCTTTAAAAAACCATTTATGTTGTATTTTTGAAATTCAATTCACAGAAGCAGTAAAATATCATTTAGATCAAAAAGTCATCTTTTTAACTACTACTAAGTGGTTTCACTATTCATCAAAAATTGATGTTTTTCAGAAAAATATAAAAATTCAGCCTATGATTTATTTTATTTATGAATTCAAAAATGTTGTTTAATTTTCAAAATTCCGAAAATAAAATTTTCATTAAATAATTTTAAAATTAATTCTTGTTGTGAAAACAAATAGCGTGTTTTTGAGAAACAATAACTATCAAAAGATCGACACTTGTATATGTCCAATTTCAATGTAAAATTAATTCAGCTGACCAACATTAGATTAAATAGTAAAAATATATTATAATTAAAATTTTAAACCAAATTAAAGATAATATATCCATAAAATAAATTATATTAAAAGGCACATTTGAATTAAAATACAATACATTCCACTATTCATTAAAAAATGAACTTTATCCGAAACACACCAAACAATTACCCAATGTACAATTTAATGTCCCAAATAATAAGAAGAATTTTATTTGGTCAAATAAAACTTATAAAAATTAAGAAAACTAGATTGAAAGAGGGATCATCATTAAAAGGCGGTAAATCAATCTTTTAATGTAAATTATGCTAAAAATTAGATTCATTCACATTTTAAGCCTATAACATTTATTAGATAAAAGTAAATACATCTAAAAGACATGTATAATCACATTTAAGTTGGTTTTTTTCATTCTCGCCAATACAATGGTTAGGGGTTAACTTCCATCTAAAATAATAATATTTTATTATTAGTGTGCAACGTAACATTTTAATGAAACACGTTGTTGCATATCGAGTACACTATAGAACATAGAATCCAATTTAAATTAAAATTAATATTTAATTCAGAAATATTAATAAATATGAAATATGTATTTTTCTTTATTAACTTGGTATGTTACACCGGGTTTGTGCGTTATTGGAATTTCAGTGCCGAGGGCCTGGTTTGATTCAGGTGCAATCCAACTCAGTTATACACCTAGTATCTTCAAAACTCTAGTAGAGTAATACAAAAGGACAATCTCGCTCTAAGGGTCTAAATGATGCAAACAGTTCATTAAACGGGCGTCTGGTTCTCATGATAAAGTCCATTGAGTGTTTTTGGGCCTAGTTTGTCCCGGGTCCGGTCCGAACGCCCAGCTCGAGGGTGGGGGACCGGTCCGAGGGTGGCGGCTCGGTTCGAGGGATGCGTCCTAGCTCAGTCCAACATTGTGGTGTAACCCCCTATCACTCAGATTTTTAAATGGCCCAGAGGCAATTCGGTTTGCAAGGCGACAACGCTACATGGGTGCCACATGGTAACCAAAGAACCCGCTACAGGCAGGTTACACCTCCCCCGTGGAATCGGCCGCGAAATCCATTCACTAGTGGTGAGGTGGTCATGCCACCTACCTTCCCATAGTTGGATATCATGTTGGATGCCTCTTCCAGTCACCGCAACTGACAAGTTGTGACCCTCCTCTTGTGGTGTGTGTCTGCATGCCCACAGTCTTCCATGGAGGTGCAAGGACAGAAAGATAGCAAAGGGTTCGGGCTGGGATTGTTTGGCCCACGCCCTCCTTGTTTGTTCGTATAATAGAGGATATTAATAGAGTTCAATAAATTCACATGAATTTGAATTGAGAATCAAAACCGCTACCTGGAAAGGTCAGATAAATGTCTGTGCTTAAAGTTGTGTCGTGTTCATCATTCCCAGAACCGGTTCCCAAAGATTCCACTTGCACGTCCTACTTTTGTTCGGTGTCAACCAAGACCTCATTCTGGGTCAGCTTCGTCTTCTAAGATTCTAGCGTTGTGGTGTTCCTTCAGCACTTCGCTCCTTGGTGAAGCTCTCAAATACCCCTTCCCTAGATATATATATATATATATAGAAGTAGGGGAGGGTAAGTAACGACGTGGGGAAATAACAAGGCACATCAATTAGGAAGCTTCTTAATTTACCCAACATCGTTGTTACTTATGGTTGGCAGGTCAAACCATTTAATGTCTTGCCACACCACTGGCCCCACCATTTAATTTGTCCATTGGAGGATATGAAATAAAATAAATAAATTATTTAATTTCTTTTCTTTTAAAAGTTTCATAACATAACTTTTTCTCCGAACATACTATGGTCAATGTAACGCCTCCTTTGATCAAATCCCAGCACTGCGGATTGAATGGTGCCATAGAAATTTTAGACTGAGCAATGGTTCAAATGATAGAAAACACCACTCACATGTTTACATAATGTACCTGAATAAATGTACAGAAATTATTTTCAGGAACACATTGTATCAGAATCACACACCATCATATTTTTCAGACTCATAATAATTTCATATAATTAAAATAAATTAAATGAAAATTCCGGGTCATTATAAACCTCATGATGTAAAACATTCCCAACATTATCTCATATATGGGAGTGACCTTCATGATGATAATCCAAGAATGAATTAACCCAATCCAGGGATCGTAAAGGAGTTTATTGAAGATATCATAGGGAGGAATTATATGCACTTATGATTTATTACAATTGGAGTGATCCTTTCATAGATTTTCTATCAATGAACTATTGTTATCCATTAATAATAATTGATTCTTATATAATTTTGTTCTAATTGACATTCTATTGTTTCATGGTCCTTGTAACTTCCCTTATAGGTGATCATATTAACACCACTACATTTTGTATTCATTTTTGTGTTTGTATATCACCTAATGCAACAATTCTATTAGAAATGTTTCAAAATATCCTCTATATATTGGAACATGATGCATCTAATTAAATGAAAATTTTGACACAATAATTCACCCATCCCATCAATGGGTGCTTTGCGGTCATAAATATTTCTCACTACAATTTTCAATGGTTTTTTATACATGACTTGTGGGAATAAATAGTAAAATAAATAAATATATCATTATTTTTTTTAATATTAATTATATACTACAAGTATACATTCTCATGGTTCAAAAAATTTCATTTCATTTTGAGACTATAAACAAAATTAACATACTTATTTAATGAACTCAAATATATCCAAAAAATATCATTATATTAGTAATAATTTAGGTATATCTGTAAGAACCCGGGTTTTTTGAACGGGTCAAAATCTCAACCCTGATTAAATTTTTGACTGGTTTCTAAGGAAACAGGAGAAAATGGTAATGTTCTAGAAATTTCAAGTCTACACGGCGTGTATATTTATGTACACTCTGTGTATATGTTAAAGAGAGTGTCGACCGTGTGCTTGCCATGTACAGGTCGTGTGATGACCGTGTAGAAATTCCTTACTAAACGACGTGTAGTTTTAAACACGCCGTGTACCCTAGACCGTGTAGAGGCCATAAATGGCGTGTAGGCCGATTAGCCGGGTAGAACTAGGTACACTGTAGGTTTCCCTTTAACATGTCATGTAGTCTAGCTGTGTATGAGAGATATATATGTCATGTGGGTAAGGCAGTGAGGAAGAAAAGGGAAATCAAGTACACGCCGTGTACTCATATTGGCAGGTCGGCAGAATCCCAGCCACAAAATGAAGAGTTAAATGAAATATACACGACATTTAGTCATGAAGTTCACACCGTGTACTTTCTTTTTTTGCGTTAAAACAAGAAGTAGCCTCATTTTGAGGCAGAAACACATATTGACAACTGGTTTCATGAACCAAGCTGGCTGGACCTATTTTATTCTCCCGATCGTCCGTCTGATACCCAATTCAAACTCCAATTAATGCGTTGGAACCCCCTCGGTAAGGCCTCGATTCTACTTTGGTCATTTTATTTGATTTTCATTCAAGAACGATTTATAGGCTATTGTGCGGTTTTGAATATTTTTTAGATTTACTGCGTTTTAGATCGAATTGGTGGTTATTACCAAAGGAGTAGCATTGTACGAGTCTTAGGTAGGTGGTGCATACCTCACTTAGGGTTTTTGTGGTTGTTTGGGTGACGCGGCCTTCATTGCGTTTTCAGGTATTTTGAACAGGACCCATTTTATCTTCTTGTTTATTATTGCATTGCATATTGAACCTATGGGATGCCTTTGGGTATGGCCTATTACTAGTTTGTGTTAGTGGGGCAGGGTGAGGGGCCATTGTTCATCAAGGCATTTTGGTCGAGGAACACCAAAATGGTTTTAATTGAAATATTAATGTGTTAAACTGTCGAGTATAATTTATTAAATCCAGATATAAACTGTTAGAGGCATTAATGACCTCAGTACTACTATGGGACAACACCTTACATAGTGCAATTCAACTGTTTAGTTTTTTTTTTCCGATTTTTATTTTTCTGTTTAAATATGTTAAATATGAATTGATGAAATTGCATCTGCTAGAAACTTTTGGTGGGGTTGGGCAAGGCTTATATACTCTTGTGTGATGCAGATCACAGGTTGGGCATGGCTTGGGTTACATTGGCTGCTGTTGACCACAGGATTGGGTATCATGTATGTCAGCTTGAGGCAGTAAGACTTTCAGGTTAGGGATGGCCCAGGTTAATAGGATGGTGATGCCATAGGACTTGAGCGGCATGGTCCTAGGGTCATAAGGTGTTAGATGTGTTTGTTGATTAGGTACTATTTTTGGGGATTACTGCTCATTCAGAACATTGAGTAGTGTGTATATAGATATACTCCGTGATGAGGTGGTTTTGACCACCCGTGTGTGTAGAGTCCCCCGTAGTTGTGGTTAGGTATTTTGGTTGGAGGTGCTTGTCGTTGAAAGCCAAGTGGGATGTGAGGAGCCTTCAGGGAATGGGCGTGACTTCAGGATGTCAGTACTTGAGACATAAGGTGTCAGGAGGCACATGGTGTCGGGTTACTCTTTTTGGGTGTGCCATCAGGACATCGGTAATTGAGACACAAGGTATCAAGAGACACATGGTGCTGGGTTACTATTATTGGGCATTCCTTGCGGACATCGGTACTTGAGACACAATTTGTCAGGTGGAACATGGGGTCGGGTTACACAACATAGATTCCGGTGTTGGATGAAGCAGGTGACACTCCATGGTGGCTATTGACCACCAGTGGAGTTTTCATTTACTTGTGCTATGTATTGATTACTATTTTTCTTTATAAATGAGTGAGTACTTAAACACATATATATGGTACACACCGTTGGGCGGTATCCAACTGAGATTTGTCTCACACCCTTCACATGCCCTCCGGGACACATTTAGACTTTATGGATCTACGTGTAGTAAAGAGGCCAGCTTTAGGAGCTGGGCTATGTTAGTTTTTCCATGGAGATGGTATGCACTTTGAGGTCATACCTAGTTAGGGTATACATTGTTTTGTTTTCCCTTCTGTACTGTCATGCTTACTTGTTGTAGCTACTGTTGGTTAGCCATTGGTGCCCTTTTTATATATTCAGCTGTGTGACCTGCTTTGGATGCATTTTTTACTATTCAGTAGTAGTTACATGTTATCAGCATTATGTTGTGTTGATTTCCGCATCTATTGTTATATTTACTTCTTCCGTTATTTATCAATATTGACTATTCTTCCACTCTGCGGGTTAGGTTCGAGTCTGATGTGTCTTTTATTCTAAAGCATCTTTACTGATATACCCGGAACAATACCCTTATTATGACCCTCCGAGAGGGTATAGCCTCCCCACTATACCTATCAGACCCTCACTGATAGTCATCACCCTTTGTCGTTCAGGGGAGGTGCACCTATGGTAGTGACACTTGACCCGTTTGGCACTGTTCAAGTGGCTAGCCTTGTCCGGGTGGTTACAAAGATGCATTAGAGGTGTTCTTGACAAGGATTTAGTAGTAGTGTTTTTCTGGATACTAATGAGATTGAGACTTCACTTTTTATTTTTTCTAGTTTTACAATTTTGGATAGGGTAGATTGGAGATAGGTTGTTACTGGAACTGGGTTTCTAGCTTGTGCTTGGGTGCCTGCATCCCCAGGTACGAGCGATGGACCAAGTTACCTTGGGTGGGAATTGTTGTTGCATTTGATTATATTACAGTTTATATGAATACCTCCTCGGTGGCTCACTTGGTGTGTGATGTTATTGATTGTGACATGTAACCCTTGAAAAGGTGTAGAAATGGGTAATTAGGCCTTGTCCCGGTATGGCAATTCTACATTCCTTGGATTTTAAAAGGCACATTTTTAGGGTATTTCAAATTCATAATTTCATGTATGCTTTGTGAAGTGATAATTCCATGTGAATAAAAACCAATTGCCAGGATTTATATTCTTTGAAATGTGAATTGGTGAAATTAATGATAGAATTTATAGTTGTGAAAATGTGAATTCCATGCTTTATATTTTTTAGAATTACATGTTGAAGGTTTTTTGTGTCTGGATCTTATGAGAGCAGACAGGTACTATGGCTGAGGATGTGTAACTATCAGGATAGGGTGACTCAGTCGTCTGTTTGAGGCAACATGGGTTGTCAGGACGGGCATTGCCCAAGGTAGTTTTGGTACTTGGCACTGTTGAGGGCGGGTAAGGATGCCATTAGTCCGGGATATCATAGGGCATGGGTTGTGGTGAGGGGGAGTAAGGGTAGTTGTTATGCCCTTCCATTTACTACATTCCTTATATACATAGAATATATTATTATATACGTGTATGGGTTATCTAACCATTTATGGTATTCAGCGGGTTACCCTTTCATGACTTGATGGAGCATCAGGCAAGAGATGATATCGTGCCATAGGATCCGGGTCAGAATTCAGTAAAGGAATAGCCCGAGCTGCACATACATTTTCAAGGACAGGATCAGGTTCAAGATCTAGTTCAGGAAAGACAACAACCATGTTTTTAAACATTCGGACCATGGCATGATGAGTAGCTCCGAGAATTCCTGGTACGTGTCTTGCAAGAGATTGACAGTGGCACTCAAACTACAGAGCCTTCTATGGTGTATCTGACAAGGGAGTTCCAGTAGCTGCACCCACCACTTTTTTATAGTGAGGGTGGTCCACAGGTGGCTGAGAACTGGATAGAGAGTATGCAGATGGTCTTCATACAGCTTGAGAGGCCTCCAGGGAAGAGGGTCAAGCAAGATATGTACATGCTTAGAGGACCGGTAAAGCGTTGGTGGGACATAAAGGTTCAGACTTGTTGGAATGAGGGGCTGGCATGGCAGGACTTCGAGGTTAGGTTTCATTCAACACTTCTACCCGAATACAATGAGGGCAGAGAGAGATTGAGAGTTCTTGGGTAATAAGTAGGAAGACAAATTAGTCATGGACTACGCAGATACCTTCACAAAGTTTTCTTGCTTTGCACCTGGTATAGCGAGCAATGATACAGATAGGTTAAGGTGCTTCGAGGATAGCTTGAGACATGCCATTCAGGTCCAGGTGAACAAAATCAGGATGGGTTCCTTCTCTTAGGCGGTGAATCAAGCGCTCATAGACGATGGAAACCAGAGAGAAAAGTCTCGCATGGGCAGGGTGACATCTTCAGGTGATGATTCAGATAGCAGGAAGCGAGGATGGGATGAGTTCCTGCAGGGCAGTCAGGCTAGTGATTTATCTAGACCACATCCTTGTAGTTCTTCGGTGATTTTCTTTCAGTGTGGGCTGCCGAGACATGTTTGGGCGCAGTGCGATAGGCCTCCTAAAGAGTTCCGAGCATGCAGACGGGGCGAACATCTCGAGAGGTTTTTCATGCAGCCTTCTCAGACAGACAGCAGGTAGGGACCATCAAAAATTGTTGCTTCGAGAGTTGGTTCAGGTTCTGTACCAATAGAGGGTAGTTGAGGTTCAACTATTCATGAAGGTCATGATAGAGACGGTGGGACCCAACTAAGGTGTTATTAGTCAGTGACTAGAGAAGCACCACTTGGAGGTCAGGCATCAGGTAGACGTGTTTCAGGCCAGGTGCACGCCGTGGAGCTCCCAGAGGCTGAGTAGGCCGGTGAGCTGACGACAGTTAGAGGTACACCGCAGTGTGGCCATGATATTCATGTTTCCTTTTTGGCATGACCTGTATATGGATGTCTGTCTTGAATGCATGGGGTGCACAATATCTGTGTGGACTGACTAGAATCTAGTCAGTGGGATTGACACCATATCAGATGAATGATATATTATAAATAAATATATATATGTATGTATGTATGTATGTATGATGTGTTGTGGGCATCGTGGCATCGAGGTTGTGGGTTACATGAGGTGTTGTGGGCATTGGGGAATCAAGGATGCAAGTTACTTGAGGTGCCTTGGGCATCGGGGCATCGAGGATGCTGGTTACTTGAGGTACTAGGCACCCAGACCTCTTAGAGGTGGACACCGATACGGTTCGGGTTACGATGGGTGTCAGAAGTGACATAGGATCACCAATGGGGCGCGGGGGTGACGATGCGTCACTAGGGGACTATGCGTCTAGAAAACAGGTTAGTAAACTATTTTTTCATTATGTTTTTTAGGTTGCGACTGGTTTAAGAGACTCTTAAGGTGGGGAGGCCCTTGAGGAATATAGATGGAACCTTGAGACCAGGGGAGTTCGGGTTGCTTTGTTCGGCGTGGTATGTCTAGTGCCATCTTCAGGTTCCTTTTTATAGCTCGTGGATGAGCTATGTTAAAGTGGGGAGATTTTAGGAACCCGAGTTTTTAGAATGGGTAAAAATCCTGACCCTTTTTAAATTTTTTATTGGTTTCTGGGGAAACTTGAGAAAATGGGAATGTTCTGGAATGATCCAGACTACACGTCGTGAACATTTTAGTACACTCCGTGTATATGTTAAAGTGAGTGTCGGCTGTGTGCTCGCCAAGTACATGCCGTGTGATGACTGTGTAGAAATTCATTAATACAGGGCGTGTTGTTTTAAACATGCCGTGTATCCCAGACCGTGTAGAGGCCATACAGGGTGTGTAGGACTATTATCCGTGTAGAACTAGGTACACGCCATGTTTCCCTTGGACATGCCATGTAGTATAGCTGTGTATGAGAGACATACATGGTGTGTGGGTATGACGGTGAGGATGAGAAGATAAATAAAGTACACGCAGTGTACCCACAGTTACACGCCGTGTACTCATGTCGGTCGGTCAGCGGAATCCTAGCCACCAAATGAACTGTTAAATGAAATATACACGGCCTGTAGTCATGAATTACATGATGTGTACATTATTTTTTTTGCATTAAAATGGGAAGTAGCCTCGTTTTTATGCCGAAACACATATTGACGCCTGGATTCATGAACCAAGCTAGCCGGACCTATTTCCTACTCCCGATCGTCCGTCTGAGACCCGATTTGAACTCCAATTAATGTGTTGGAACCCCCTCAGTAAGGCCTCGATTCGTCTTATGCCATTTTGTTTGATTTTAATTCTGTAAAGAGGTTTAGGTGTTTGAGTGGTTTTGAAATATTTTTAGATTTACCGTGTTTTAGACCAAATTGGTGGTTGTAACTGAAGGAGTAGCATCTTACAAGTCTCAGATAGGTGGTGCATACCTCATTTTTTGTTTTCATGATTGTTTGGGTGATGCGGCCTTCGGAAAATTTTCGGGTATTTTGAGTGGGACCTGTTTTATCTACTATTTATTATTTCATTGCCTGTTGTACCTATGGGATGCCATTGGTTATGCCTTGTTACTAGTTTGCGTGAGCGGGGCCGGGTGAGGGTCCATTTCTCATCAGGGAATTTTGGCCAAGGAACGCCAAAAATATTTTAATTGAAATATTAATGTGTTAAACTGTTGAGTTTAATTTACTAATGCTTGATATAAATTTTTAGATGCATTAAAGACCTCAGTGCTGGTATGGGACAACACCTTGCATAGTTTAATTCAACTGTTTAGTTTGTTTTTCCGGTTTATATTTTTCTATTTAAAAATGTTATATATGAAATTGGTGAAATTTCATTTTATGGACCCTTTGGGTGGTGTTGGGCATGACCCAGATACTCTTGAGTGATGCGGATCACTGGTTGGGCTTGGCCCCAGTTACATTGGGTGGTGTCGACCATGATATTGGGCATCATGGACATCATCTTGAAGTAGTACGACTGTCATGTTGGGCATGGTCTGGGTTACTAGGATGGCAATGCCATCAGACTTGATCGGAATGGTCATAGGGATACGAGGATTCTGATGTGTGGGAGGCTTACGAATTATTTTTGGTTATTACCGCTCAATATAATCTTTGAGTAGTGTGCAAACAAAGATACTCCGTGTTGAGGTGGTTTTGACCACTCGTGTGGGAAGATCCCCCGTAGTTTCAGTTAGGCATTTTGGTTTGGGGTGCTTGCCATAGAAAGCCACGTGGGAGGTGAGGAGCCTTCAGGGAATGGGTGTTCATTCAGGACGTCGGTACATGAGACAAAAGGTGTCATGAGTCACATGGTGCCGGGTATGTATTTTTGGGCATGCCTTCGGGACGTCGATACTTGAGACAGAAGGTGTCAAGAGGCACATGATGACAGGTTACTATTCTTGGGATTGCCTTCAGGACATCGGTACTTGAGACACAAGGTGTCAGTTGGCACATGGTGCCAGGTTACACAATAGAAATTCCAGCATTGGCCAAAGCAGGTGACACTCCATGGTTCCTGTTGAGCACAAGTGGAGTTTTCATTTACTTTTGCACTGTATTGTTTACTGCTTTCCTTGTAAATACATGACTGCTTAAACACATATATTTTATATGCACCATTGGGTGGTATCCAACTGAGATTTGTCTCAGACCCTGCACGGGCCCTTCGGAATGCGTGCAGACTTTATGGATCTACGTGAAGGAAAGAGGCCAGCATCAGGAGCTGGACTACGTCAGTTGTTGGATGGAGATGATATGGACCTTGAGGTCATACATAGCTGGGTTTACTTTGTTTTGTTCTCTCTTCTGTACCAGCATTTTTACTTGTTGTAGCTATTGTTGGTTAGCCATTGGTGCCCTTTTCTTATATTCAGTTGCGTGACCTTCCTTGGATGCATGTTTTACTGTTCAGTAGTAGTTACATGTTATCAGCATGCCATTGTGTTTATTTCTGCTGATTTTATTATATTTAGTGCTTCCACAGTTTATATATATTGACTATGCTTCCTCTCTACGTGTCTGGTTCGAGTCTGCTGAGTCTTTTATTCTACTGCATCATTACTAATATATGTTGACTAGTACCCTTATTAAGATCCTTCGAAATGATATAGCCTCCCCAATATACCTAACAAACCCTCGCAGCTAGTCGGAAGCCTTTGGCGGTCAAGGGAGGTGTGCCTAAGGTAGTGACGCCCGACCCGTTTGGCACTATTTGTGTGGATGGCCGGGTCCGGGTCATTACAATATCATACAATGAACGATCCGTCAAAACATGGGAAAAAAATAAAAAAATTTGGGGCTAGATACTCAGTAAGGGTAAATTGAAGAGTTATCAATATTTAGATCAGAATATGATCATAAGGTTATAATAATATAATCATGTGCATGTTCTCAATCGAAGAAATATTCATACATAGTAAAATATTATTTTAGGAACATAAAAATCATCCCACATCTTCATGCATGATTAATATTTGTATTAATTTAATAATTAACATTCCAAATTTATAAAATTGTGATGTAACATGATATGATTTTTTAATCATAATTTTGTGATTATTTCCTTCCAAAACCATTTATACTCTAAATATTTTGACAATTAATTGTTGAAATCACAATATGATATAAACAATGAAAACATAGCTATTATTAATCATTTATATGAATATTATTTAGATAATGGAAATTATAAGAAAAACTAAATAATAAAAATGTGATCATAGATATCCTAAATCATGAAAATTTTTATCTTCATAATCTCGTGAGATATCTATATTACAGTACACAATATATCGAAGGGCTATAAAATTCTCGATCTTCATGTAATTATAATAAATTTATATGTATTACATATGGTGATGAATACATTTATCATTTCAGCGCAACTTATTATGTAGAAAACAAAAATGAGTTTCTTCAATATTTCATCATCATATTCAATCAATATATACATGAATAATATGTATAATATTATAGGTTTATGAACATATTGAAGCATAAAAATATTTAAATGATTATGACATAGATGAAATTACAATTGAAATATCACTCCCGCATTTCATTGTGAAAATAACCTATACTTATTGAAATTTTATATTGAAAATATAATAAATTAAAATATTTAGATAAAAATTTTATAGAAAAATAATATTTGAATATTGATAAGTAACCACTAATGAAGCTTCTATTAATGATGATGAAAATTTTCATTTGTGTAATATAAGTTAAAAAAAAGATTATTTTCACATATTTGGTAAAAAAATATCATTTGGAAATTAATAAAAAGATTAGATGAAATCCATTTTTAGAAAAAATTAAATATTTTTAATAGTGAATATAATAAATCATTTCATAATCTAAAAACAATCTTCCTGGTATTTGAAATAAAATATGTAGAAAGATGAAATTTCATTCAATGTAAAGAGAATATAAAATAATTTTTTATAAATAATATCACCTATGAATTTATGTACCATGGATTAAAATACTATAAAATTAATTTTAAATTCAATGAATTACTATTGTATTTGAATATATGCAAGTTTAAAAGGATAATATAATTATAATTACACATTATATAAATTTATCATAGAAAATGTTGGAATGTAATGATAATTTAGCATAAATACCTTACCAAAAGTCTCATCTTTCATTATATTCATTAAAAATTATTTACAATATATATATTTTTCATGGATATATTCTAAAACCATATTCATATATAAAATAATATTTACTATTACATTATAATTTTCCATTATAATTTTATTACTAAATCTTTTGTAAATTGGCCATTTAGGTGAAAAAAACCATTATCCCATGTATGTTTTAGTAAAATGGTTCAGATACAGAAAAATTAGTTTTGGTTTCTTCATTTAAATTATAATATTAATTTAATAATAATCATAATTATTAAATATATACACTTTTACAACCAATCACATAAAGTTG
Source organism: Viscum album (assembly GCA_963277665.1). Taxonomy (NCBI): domain Eukaryota; kingdom Viridiplantae; phylum Streptophyta; class Magnoliopsida; order Santalales; family Viscaceae; genus Viscum; species Viscum album. Next base: position 1,400,252,222 of record OY728164.1, on the reverse strand, counting down.
TAATGAAAAATGAATCACATCATTTCATGGATATGAAAGTGTGTATGTACAAATGAGTGACATTTCCATTTTTTAATAGATAGAATGGAAAAATAGAAAAAATTATTATACATATTAGGTACCTTATTATATAATAAATTTAATATATTTTACTTTAATATATAATTATTATGATAAATGTAATGTGTATTGGAAAAATAAATCATATTACTTCGTAGAGGCGGCGGTCTTGTTATACTAATGAAAGATAGTATAATATTCTAACACATTGGAAGGAAAGAAGGTAAATAATTTATAATTATTTAAAATTAATTATTATGTAATAAATATAATATATATACATTATATAAATAAAATAATCCAAATATGAATTCTGTATATTTAAAATGATTTATATTACTATATGGATGTTATTGTAAAAAAATAGGGATGATTGGTACTTTCACATCCCATTTGATGGAATAGAGGATGAAAGTGGATGTACCATAATAGTAATAACATGTATGTTTTTCTATGATACGAGATTAGTTATTTTATGATGTATAAAACTGACTTAGAGGAATTGTAAATGAAGAACATGATACATATTTGTGAGAACATATAATCCTTTTTCGGAAAACAGCAGTAGGTTTATGCCTATCATTATTATAATAGAAATAGGATATGAAATTACATATAATTAATTTTTAGGGACATCAAGATTGTATTTTATAGGTATTTTTCATGATTATAGGATCCTACAGTGTGGATATGATATGATAGGAGATGTCATTTATAATTTAGGGAGAAGTCAAAATAGAATTTTTTTAAAATATAAAAATTTATAAATGTCATACTCAAATAAATGTATCCCAAATGACTCATATAGAATTAGGATATGATTCACAGAAAATATACGAGTATAATGATGTATTTAAATAAATTTTGTTTTCATTTTATCCCTTATATTGTTAGTTTATCCTATTGTTATCCAATTTTAACTATTACTTAGGTCATACATTTTTTCATGTGTGAATATTCATAATGACCAAAAATTAGGTTGATAAGAATAATTATTTTTTGTTTATTATGTAATTATATAATCAATTATATTTCATTTAGTCACACTTATTGGTAGATTACGATTTAAAAATAAGTGAGGAAAACATACTAAATTTTTTTTTGACATATTAGTTTTAAATTACTAAAATGTGTTTAAATTTCGTTATTTTAATAGAAAAACTAATATATGACTATAAAAATATATTATTGAATATATTATAGAAAATTTTATATTAAAATAATTCATAAATATGTGATTATTTATTTTATTATTATAAAATCAATTTCATGAATAAAAATAATTATATTAAAAATACTTCTATTTTCACCTTCACCTACATCTATTTTAATTTCTAAAAAATCTCAAATGAAGGTATTAATTTTATGACTATTTAAAAAGAATATTTGATTTTATAATATTATTACCCCCTAAAATAAGGGATAAGAAAAAAAATTCAAAATAATTAATAATAATTCAATATTATATCGTATTTTTTTAGATATAATGTTTATTTATTGAATGTTCTCAATAAAATAATAATTATTTAAAGAGAAAAATATCATAAAATAATGAGGGTTTAAATGATTTCAAAAATAAAATTAATTCTACAATAGAATTTTTCAACTCATAAAAAAATAGAGGACACATCTTCCCCATCGTATCCTTATGTTACAACAATGTTTCATCAAATTTAATGATTCACCACAAAAAACTATTCAAGTTAGTGTTATTGTTTGTAGAACATTGTCTCTACAATGAAACATATATATAGACTGTTCATCATAAGAGATATCCTGATATAGTAATAAAACCTCTATGATTAATACATGAGGAAGAAAAATATGTACTTCCTTTGTAGAAACATATGTAACACATCGTGAACATGAGAGAGATTTATGGGAGGTTCCACAATTTAAGATTTTTTCATAACAAGAAGATTAAAATTAATTTGACTCATCTATCATGATTTTAAATATCATTTTTTTTAAGTTGAATAAAATTATTCCAAGGATATATTCATTGGAATAACATATCATCATATTCAAAATATAGAACTCATTTATGGTATTTAGTAAACATTTATGTCAATTCATAGCTTCCCTGATTTGTAGTTGAATGGTAATTAACAATTTTTATATTTACTCATATGTCCACTACACAAATGTAATTCAATCCCCAACATTAACCATTTACATTGGATAATTTCAGGTCCCACCATTTAGTGTTTTATAAGGGGCCATTTAAAAGAATGAGTGATTTTTTTGAGAAATAATTTCACCAAAGGAATATTTTGATCACAAAAGCCTTTAAAATATATTGAAAATGACAGTACCTTATCCTAGATGGGTTTAAAAGTCCCCTTACACATAACATGTGTATTAGGATGATATTTAACACTAATCTTTAACTCTGTAGTCAATTCTAACAGAGGACTTCTAAAAAACATTATGGTAATCCCAAAATCCTTAAAAAAATATTAAAGAATTTTATACTCCATAAAATTTTACAACTATATTTTTATATATAATGGAACGATGATCGAGAAATATATCAAATATTAGTGAAATGATATTTTTGACATCACAAGGAAATCATCCACATCCAAAATAGTGTTGTCCCAATATAATTATTTGAGAGTAAAATTATGAAATCCATGGTAACGTTTTTATAATTTTTATTTTTGAAGAGAAATGGTTATAAAAACCCCTTATAAATCCATAACAATTTTTGCATACCCTGTATCACAATATATAATTCGAAATATCAATTTTCATATTTCCCACTCGAAAAAATCATCTAGATTTCTATACATCATTTTACATCATGGATGAATAGAGAATGATGATCCGTGTAATTCATATAATAACTCATTATTCACATTTAGTAATGATGAGGCACATATTCAGGTTTGGAACTTTTACATTACACAACAATCATAAACAAATTGATGAACATTTTTAATATATTCTATACTTCATTAGCCATTTTCAATGACTATTAAATCATTATATAGATGTATGGTTGAATATTAATAATAGAATGATATGAACTATCATAATAGTTAATTATTTAATAGTCCATTTTCAGAAAATAAATTTACATTATATCACATTTAATCTTCATTATAGATAAAGAAACATGATCATTCTGACTATGATCACCATCCACATTATTTAGATTCATATGGTGGTATTATAATAAAGATTAATACTCTTTATTAAATTATATCATGATTCCTCAGTTTATTAAAAATAATTATATGTGAATATATATAATTTATTGTTTTATTAATTTTATATTAATCAAATATTTTACCATAAATAATATACATCAATATTATCAATGAAAAAATTATAGATGATAGTGCCAAATCATTTGTCCTACAATATTCCACATAAATTTTAAATTGTTATAAAAAATAACCTATCATCATGTCATTCATCATGAGGATACATTATAGTGCTATATTATATTCATAAATATAGAAAAAAACCCTTATCAACTATAGTGTAGTGTGAGAATAGTTTCACTGACCAACCATATATTCTAATCCTTCAAATATTCATCATTTTAATTTTTCCATAGGAATATGGATCAATTAAATACCGACATGGTTATTGGATTATATATTAATGATACATATCTCACTTAGAGTTATTAATGTTAATAATAACAATTAAACCCATTTTTATGAGTCATGGTGGTTCATTTTATCATTTTTTAGTAAATGTTGTCTTTGATAGAATTATTGATATACGATCTCGTGAGATAATATGAACCTTTAATGAGTATTTATGTTTGTAGAATTCACACATGTGGAATTTGGAATATATATTATCCCCATTAGGATATTAAATATAATTCCAAAATTATCATATTTTATTTCGTTTCTATTTGAATATATATTAATATAATCAATATTGAATACCATAATATGATAAAGGTAGTATCAAAGACTATATTTATTTTATATTTTATTTTTTAGGGGGAATTTGCATGTCTAATTAATCTTCTTATATATTATTAATGGTCAATATTTTTATGGAGGTAAATATGAGGTATATAATTATTCAGGGCCATCAATTGATGATATCAAAAATTAAATACAACCATTTAAATCAATAATACTCTATGCAATTGAAGAAATATGTAATCAATACAGGGTAATGAAAACATATTTTCGATATTTTTTTTCTAATAATCAATTTAATTTATCATTAATCAATTTTTTTTCATTATAAGAATAATTGGTTAACTCATGAACATGTGAGTAGGAATAAATTATAAATATTGTACATGCATAAATTTATCCATTCTTATAACAAAATATTTGTCAGTTATATATGTAATCATTAAAATAAGTGTAGCACCAATTATGGGGTTTACTAAATACTCTACATCCTAATTCTAAAGAAGAAAAATAATATATTTAAGAAATACATCATCATATTCAAAAACATCAGGAATATACTCAATGATGATTTCCTGCAACTATTTAATAAAAATATCACTCTTGAAAAGTAATTATGTCCCATAAAATGAAAGTAATTCAAAATATATGTTGATCTTTTTCATATTTTATATATATAATAATAGGTTTATTTTTAATAAGATATTTTATTACCCTTACATGAAATTTGTTATGTAATTTATATAATGAAATCTAATCCATTCTAAATATTATATAAAATTCAACTATAAGGAGACTAATAAGATTTCCATGAAGTGTATTCCCGTAATATTATATCATAGAGGATATTTATTCTTGATATGTGATCTCAATTACATTAGGGGGTTACTGACCTATAAAGATATAATCCTTGAGGTGGTGATATGATACCATTACATAATATTCAAATATAAAACAGTGGGTAGAGAGTAATCAAAATAACGTATTTTCAGTCATAGCGTGGATTGTATTTGAATATTTTACCATTTCATTCTACAAAATCATGAAAATTATGAGTGAGAATAGAATCCTTTAAAACTTTTCTTTGGGGTTTTTTGGGACCTACCATCCTCGTTATCTAATTGATTATGGAATTGATTCCCATAATTTCCAAAGGCACAATATATGTATTATTAAACATAAATAATGGAATCCTTCTTATTCTATATATTATTTTTGGATATGTTCATCCCAAAAAATATAATCACTATATCAGTGGTTAGACTATTCAATACTGAATCATTTATTAATTACTTATAGAGTATTTCTTTAGTTACTTCTCCCAATTATTTTTTCACAGAGGTGGTCGGAATTTATTTCCTCATTTGGATTTAACATTGGAGTTTTTATGAATCTGAATTAACATATTATTATAACTAAAACCTAATTATTAGTTGGAGTATAAACTATATAAATACATATTTATAGTAAATTTAATTTTTATTATGCCATCTAAAATCAATTACGACAAATTACTTTCAACGAATTGATTTTGGGAATTTAATGAGTCAATAATTTTTAGTCCTTGGGTCGATGATAAAAACATAACCACACCATGAATGTCCTATAATTTTTTATTTATATGTACCAATGGAATAACCATCTTTCTATTTATATGCAAGATGGAGGCTATCAATAAAATTTTAATACTTTTGTGGAATATAATTATTGAGAAATTCCCTAAAAATTTACTATAGTTCCATAACTAATATTTCCACAGATTTCATCAACATTATTTTTGACACCATTAATAAAAATTGCCTCACATTATATATAACTCTATGAAAACATTCTCATTGTTTGAGTGATGATGAATGTAAAATTAATTTTCCAACACATTGATATTTTTCATGAAATCATGGGGATAAAAAGAGAAACAAATTTATCGAAATCAATGTAACATTAAAGTATCAATGTAATGATGCTCTTTCCATAGTTAATTCTAAATGGAAATAATTTTTTCCATATTATTTAAATATTTTGAGATTTGTGTAAAAATAGCTATAAAATATTTAATCCAAACACTGGTTCCATTTTTATCTTGCATTCATGTTCATTTATTTTAATACATATCTATTGATAGCATAATTCCTTCTAGTACCAGCCATTGACTAAAACATAAAATATCTAACATTATGATTGAGAAATTAAAATGAGAGAGAAAACTATCCTTAATGTTTTTTAAAACGTATCTCTTAATACTTTTTATCAACCTATGATATTTTAGGATCAACATATATATGTTTTGGATCACCATAAAGTTTCATAATTTTTATACTGAAATTCACCATAACCAAATATTAGTAAATAATTGAACTTTTCACTTATATCAACTCAGAAAATCCAATAATATTATAAAAAATACTATATTATCCCATATAAATATTATATTAATATAATCATTATAAAGCCCTAAATATCAAAAATTATTAATGTCTTTGGGGAATAGATAAATAATTACAACATTTCCTTAAAATCATAATCCTATTTGAAAATGATATATATATATATATATGTGTGTGTGTTAACATTATATGCATTTAATTTGTAGAAAATTCTATCAAGACTCTAGGGCTGAATATATAATAATGTGGGATATCATATAAACATTAATGGTATACATGGGAGATTTCAATCTATTATGATAAGATGATAATAACTATTAGATAACATAATAATATACATGTTCTCAATCATAAAAATATATAAACCAAAAATCATAGATCATAATCTCAAAAAATAAAGCCACACCAAGTAGAATTAATATAAAGAGAGTCAAAGCTGTAATCATAATTAAATAGTCATAAAATAAGAATGTGTCTATATATGAATGTGAAATCCTAATTTTGTGAATATAAATACCCATAATAACATCTATTCATTATCATGAAATCATTTTCAGAAGTAATCATAACCATGCATCAAAATGATAACATATATCTTCCCAATACATCATATGATTATTTTTATTATCTTATTAAGGTGAAATCACAGACATAGATACAAATTTTGGAATGTTATATCCTTAATCATCATGAAAAATGATGTCATAATCTCATGATATACCAATATCACATTACCCAATTCATTGGAACATAATAATAGACCCAACCATTAAATAAAAATAATGCTCCCATATTTATACCAAATTGTCATGAAAACATCTTCCATACTATTAAATATTAACATTATAAAAAATCACATAGCTTTGTGAGTTTGGTAGTCCCCACATACACTTGAGTGATGCTATATTTTTCTAAAAGATGTTAACGTGAGAAGATACATAACATCATATAATTTTAAAAAATATTTATTTGATAAATATAATATATAAAATGTAAATAAACTATAATGATGAACCATGAATTATAGTTATGGGAAATGAATTATATCATTGTCTGGATGAAGTAGTACCCATATAATCCTTCCCGATATTTTCAATTACCTTTTGATTAAAATGACTTGGAAAATCGTCATTCACATTCTTAATAAAATTTATGATACTGATTAAATTGAATTAATTATTTTAGGATTAATAAAATATGTTTATTTTATATGTTATAATAATTAAAGTAGAAAATATCAGTAAACACATATATCAATCTTAATAAACCAATTGTAGGTTTATACCTAATACCTATATAGAATGGTAAACCAAATATTAAATAAATCAAGGATAAAGGATGGGATAGTATAAAATTATTTGGGATATTATTGTATGTGATAATAATATATTGAATTATATACAATAATGGAGAGTTTTTGTACATTTATTTGTGAGGGAGATGACTTAATATGAATTTTTCAATATATTAAAATATAGTAACATATTACTAAAGTAAGATGGATCCAAAAATACATATATTGAAATAATATTTGATAAAAATTGACATATAACCATATCATCGGATTTATACTAGTTTTTATGTGATATTAAACAAGTTTTATATAGTTTTACCCTCATTAAATCATCTTAATCTTTATTGTAATAATGAATTTTTTCTTTGACAACTATTCATATTAAAAAAATAATGTTAGTCATGTTATATTATATTAATTAGGTTTTATAAAAATAGATAAACCAATTTATCAATTTCAATATGTATAATTGATATAAAAACATTTTAAAATAAATTCACAAAATTTACCAAAATAATTATTACCAAAACAAAATTGTAATCTTAAAACTGGTTTTAACTAAATTCAATGATTTGTAAAAACTTGTAGATGAATGTGTAAAAATTTAAATGAAATAGTAATTAAAATATTTATTATAAATATTACATAAATTGAGGTTAATATATTTCATTATGATAAATGAACATTATGTTTATGAAATAGTTTTTTATAAAAACATTTCATCATTACCATCAAATTATTTTAATTTAATTTCATACAAACTGAAATCCAACGAATTCATTTTTACATATGAAAAATTTATTTGTCAAAATTTATTAATTCATATTCATTCCCTCTAATAAAATGGATATGTGGTTACATTTATATTAAATAATAACAACTAAATAGTATATCATGCAACATTGAAACATTATCTTTCATTTTTGTTAAGCTGTAATGAAATAAAATTGATATAATGAGAAATACATCATAACATGATGGAGTGTTATAACATGTTTCCATATTTTTTAAATAATTGTTAGTTTGTTATTGTATCTTACAAAATGAATATTTATTCTCATTTTATAAGAAAAGTGAAATTGGTTTTTCATATGTTTAGACATGAATTATTATTTGTTTAATGAATAAATGAAAAAAATTATTTTTTTGTATTTTTTATTGATCTATTACACTGTTTATATTGATTAGTGGGTTTGATATTTCCCTAAAATTCATTATTAATGAAATTTTATCAAATATGACAAATAAAAAAATTATAATTGTGAAGTTAATTTATTTATAAATGTAACTGTAAGAGTAATAAGAATATGATTCATTATGGTAACAATATGTTATCAAATTTTTCAAATGGGTTTTTAGGAAAATATTATTTTCAAATGGTACAAAAATGTATTTATCATTAAATGAATTCAATATGATCTTATAAATTTGGATTGTTTTTACAAGGAAATTTATTCATTTTAGGTAATAAATTAAGAATTATTAATATTCCTTTCTCTGTGGTTTAAATAATTTTTAAAATACTTTTGGAGATAAACTTATTTCACGAGTGATTAAATAATTATATAAGATCGGTTTTTAATTTATAAAAATAATTATTTCCTTATATATTATTGGTTTTTTCAAAAATATGTTAATTGGTTTTCTTCTATTTTTATATCCCAATCTATGATTTTTCTAATAAAGTATTTTCTATTTTATTTCATATGATCTAATGATGTGTATTAACTATTTAAAGGTCACTCTTCCCACCATTTGGACTCATATTAATATATATAAAACAATATTTAATAAATAATGTGTTTAAATATATTAATAAGGTTTGGTAGAAAAAATGTGAACTGTACGGTAGTGTCCACATTGATATGTAATGGATTCTGAAATTCAGTAGAACTCTAATCCTTAAATATTATTGTTATTGATGGAAAGGATATTTTTTAAATTAAACACATAATTATGTTTTGTTAATATTATGGAATATTATATTTTTAATTAGAGAAAGGTATTAGATAATTTTTCTGATTTGAATATCATTTTAGAATATTGTGGAATTATTATATAACCTTATTTTACGGTAGGTTTAGGAGGAATTGTATTATCTTATGTAATTAAAGGATAATGGGAATGGTTTGAATAACATTCCCAGTTTTTATGGACATCTTATTATTTATTTTTAATAATATTATGGATTACTAAGATAATTTATACTCATAGTAAATATGTTTCGTTTTAGTAAATCGATTGATGACGATATAATAAAGTTGAAAATGGTTGTGATGGATAATGTGGGGGTTTTATAAATAATAAACACATTATAGGATTTATGGTGAAATAATTGTTGTTATTAATGAAATCCTACCTCTCTTTATGACTGAAATCCTAATCCTTAGTTATATTTCTAATTCAAAAATTAATATGTAATTTCTGATTCATATAATTATTTGTGATAAATATGTAAGATTATTCAACATTAAATTTTTCGAGAAATTATAAATAAGTAACAATAGTAATCTCTCAACATTCCATAAATATTTTTTATGTGTGGAAACTATGTTGTTGTGGATATAATATGTCGTGGTAGATTGAAGGGTTCTTTTAACACTTCTTCCTCATCGTATCCTTATGTTACAATAATGTTTCATCAAATTTAATGATTCACCACAAAACACTGTTCAAGTGAGTGCTATTGTTTTTAGAACATTTTCTCTATAATGAAACATATATATTGACAGTTCATCATAAGAGATATCTAGATATTGTAGTAAAACCTCTATGTTTAATACATGAGGAAGAAAAATATGCACTTCATTCAGAGAAACATTTGTAACACATCGTGAACTTAAGAGAGATTTATGGGAGGTTCAATAATTTAAAATTTATTCCTAACAAGAAGATTAAATTAAATGTGACTCATCTATCATGGTATTAAATATCAATTTTTTTAGTTGAATAAAATTTTTCCAAGGATATATTCATAGGAATAACATATCATCATATTCAAAATATAGAACTCACTGAAGGTTGTCAGTAAACTGTTATGTCAATTCATAGCTTCCCTGATGTGTAGTTGAATGATAATTAACAATTGTTATATTTCGTCATATGTCCACTATACAAATGTAATTCACTCCCCACAATTAACCATTCACATTGGATAATTTCATGTCCCACCATTTAGGGTTTTATGAGGGGCCATTTAAAAACATTATTGAGTTTTTTTAGAAATAATTCCAGCAAAAGACAGATTTGATCACAAAAAGATTTCAAATATATTTAAAATGACAGTACCTTATACTTGATGGGTTTAATAGTCCCCTTACACATAACATGTGTATTATGATGATATTTGACACTAATCTTTAACTCTGTAGTCAATTCCAACTGAGGACTTCTAAAAAACATTACGGTAATCCCAAAATCATTAAAAAATAATGAATAATGTTATAGTCTATAAAATTTTACCAATACACTTTTATATGTAATGGAATGATGATCGAGAAAAATATCAAATATTATTGAAATGAAATGTTTTAACATCACAAGGAAATCATCCACATCCAAAATAGTGTCTTCCCTCTATAATTATTTGAGAGTAAAATTATGAAATCCATGGTAATGTTGTTACATTTTTTATTTCTTCAAGAGAAATGGTTATAAAAACTCCTTATAAATCCTTAACAATTTTTACATACCTTGTATCACAATATATAATTCAATATATCAATTTTCATATTTCACACAAAAAAATCATCTAGATTTCTATACATCATTTTACTTCATGGATGAATAGAGAATAATGATCTATGTAATTCCTATAATAACTCATTATTCAAATTTAGTAATGGTGCGTCACATATTCATTTTTGGAACTTTTACATTACACAACAATCATTAACAATATGAAGAACATTTTTAACATATTCTATACTTCATTATCCATTTTCTATGACTATTAAATCATTATATATATGGATGATTGAATATTAATCATAGAATGATATGACCTATCATAATAACTAATTATTTCATAGTCCATTTTCAGAAAAGAAATTTGCATTATATTACTTTTAAACATCATTATAGATAAACAAACATGCTGATTCTGACTATGATCATTATCCACATTATTTAGATTCATATTGTGGTATTATAATGAAGATTAATACTCTTTATTAAATTATATCATTCTTCCTCAGTTTATTAAAAATAATTATATGTGAATATATATATAATTTATTCTTTTATTAATTTTATATTAATCAAATATTTTTCCATAAAGAATATACATCTATATTTCAAATAAAAAATTATAGATGATAGTGCCAAATCATTTTTCCTATAATATTCCACATAAATTATAAATTAGTATAAAAAATAACCTATCATCATGTCATTCCTCATGAGGATATATTATATCGATATATTATATTCATAAATATATATAAAAAACCCTTATCAACTATAGGGTAGTGTGAGAATAGCTTCACTGACCAACCATATATTCGGATCCTTCAAATTTTCCCCATTTTAATATTTCCATAGTAATATGGATCAATTAAATACCGACATGTTTATTGGATTTTATATTAAGGATAAATATCTCTCAAAGAGTTATTAATGTCAATAATAACAATTAAACCCATTTTTATAAGTCATGGTGGTTCATTTTATCCATTTTTTAATAAATTTTTTCTTTGATAGAATGATTGATATACGATCTCGTGAGATAATATGAACCCTGAATGAGTATTTATGTTTGTAGAATTCACACGTGTGGAATTTGGAATATATATAATCCCCTTTAGGGTATTAAATAGAATTCTAAAATTATCATATTTTATTTCATTTCTATTTGAATATATATTAATATAATCAATAATGACTACCACAATATGATAATGGTAATATCAAAAACTATATTTATTAGATATTTCATGTTTTGGGGGGAATTGATATGTCCAGATATTCTTCTTATATATTCATAATTGTCAATATTTTTATGGAAGTAAATATAAGGTATATAATTATTCTTTACCATCAATTGATGATATAAAAAATTAAATACAACCATTGGAATCAATCATACTCTATGCAATTGAAGAAATATGTAATCAACACAGGGTAATGAAATCATATTTTTGATATTGTTGTTTTTTCTAATAATCAATTTAATGAATCATTATCTAGCTTTTCTCATTACAAAAATAATTGGTTCACTCAAGAACATGTGAGTAGGAATAAATTATAAATATTGTATATTTGTAAATTTATCCATTCTTATAACTAAATATTGGTCAGTTATATATGTAATTATTAAAATAAGTGTATCACCAATTATGGGTTTTACTGAAAACTCAACATCCATATTCTAAAGAAGAAAAATAAAATATTTAAGAAATACATCATCATTTTCAAAAACATTATGAATATATTCAATGATGATATCCCATAACTATTTAAGAAAAATATCACTCTTGAATAGTAATTATGTCCCAAAAAATTAATTTAATTCCCAATATATGTTGATTATTTTCATATTATATACATAAAATCATAGGTTTATTTTTAATAAGATATTTTATTACCCTTACATGACATTTGTCATGTGATTTATATAATGAAATCTAATCCATTACAAATATGATATAAAATTCAACTATAAGGAGACTAATAATATTTCCATGAAGGGTATTCCCATAATATTATATCATATAGGATATTTAATCTTTATATGTGATCTCAATTACATTAGGGGGTTACTGAGCTATAAAGATATAATCATTGAGGTGGTGATATGATACCATTACATAATATACAAATATGAAACAGTGTGTATAGAGTAATCAAAATAACCCGTTTTTGGTCATAGAGTGGATTGTATTTGAATATTTTACAATTTCATTCCCCAAAACCATATAAATTATAAGCGATAATAGAATATTTAAATATTGTATTAGGGGTTTTTTGTGACCTACCATCCTCGTTATCTTATTGATTACAAAATTAATTCCAATAATTTCTAAAGGCACAATATCTGAATCATTAAACATAAATAATGGAATCCTTCTTATTCTGTATATTAATTTTGGATATGTTCATCCCAAAAATATAATCACTATATAAGTGGTTAGACTATTCAATAATGAATTATTTATTAATTACTTTTAGTGTATTTCATTCGTTACTTCCCCCAATTTTTTTCACAGAGGTGGTCGGAATTTATTTCCTAATTTGGATTTAAAATTGGAGTTTTTATGAAGCCGGATTAAGATATTATTATCACTAAAACATAATTAGTAGTTGGAGTTTAAACTTTATAATTACATATTTAGATTAAATTTATTTTTTATTTTTCCAACTAAAATCAATTACGAAAAATGACTTTCAATGAATTTTTTTTGGGAATCTAATGAGTCAATCAATTTCGTTCCTTGGGTCGATGATAAAAACTTAACGACACCTTCAATGTCCTATAATTTTTTCTTTATATTTACCAATGGAATCACCATCTTTCTATTTATATGCAAGATAGAGGCTATCAATAATAGTTTAATACTTTTGAGGAATATAATTATTGATAAATTCCCTAAAAATTTTCTATAGTTCCATAACTAATATTTCCTCATATTTCCTAAAAATTATTTTTTACACCATTAATAAAAATTACCTTACATTATATATAATACTTTGAAAACATTATCATGTTTTGATTGATGATGAATGTAAAATTAATTTTCCAACACATTGATATTTTTCATGAAATCATGGGGACCAAAATAGAAACAAATAATAGAAAACAATGTATCATTAAAGTAACAATGTAATGATGCTCTTTCCATTGTGAATTCTAAACGGACATAATTTTGTCCATATTATTCAGATATTTTGAGATTTGTGTAAAAATCTCAATAAATTATTTAATCCAAACTATAGTTCCATTTTTATCTCATATTCATGTTTATTTTATTTAATACATATCTATTGATAGCGTAATTCCTTCTAGTACCAGTCATTGACTAGAACATAAAATATCTAACATTATGATTGAGAAATTAAAAAGAGAGATAAAACTAACCTTAATGTTTTTTAAAAAGTCTTTATTAATACTTTTTATCAAACAATGATATTTTAGGATCATCATATATATGTTTCGGCTCACCATAAAGTTTCATAATTTTTATTCTCATATTCAACATAACCAAATATTAGTAAATAATTGAAATTTTAACTTATATCAACATAGAAAATCCAATAATATTATAAAAAATACTATATTATCCCATATAAATATTATATTAATATAAACATGAGAAAGACCTAAATATTAAAAAGGATTAATGTCTTTGGGGAATAGATAAATAATTACAACATTTCATTAAAATCATAAACATATTTGAATGTGATATATATATATATATTATTAACATTATATTCATTTAATTTTTAGAACATTCCATCAAGAAAATAGGGATGAATATATAATAAAGTGGTATCTCAGATGAACATTAAATGTATACATGGGATATTTCAATCTATTATGATAAGATGATAATAACTATTTGATAACATAATAATATACATGTTCTAAATTCTAAAAATATATATACCAAAAATCATTGATCATAATCCCAAAAAATAAAGTCACACCAAGAAGAATTAATATTAAGGGATTCAAAGCTGTAATCATCATTAAATAGTCATAAAATTGGAATGTGTCTATATATGAATGTGAAATCCTAATTTTTTTAATATAGATACTCATAATAACGTCCATTCATTATCAAGAAATCATTTTTAGAAGTAATCATACCCATGCATCAAAATGATAACATATATCTTCCCAATAGTGCATATGATTATTTTAGTTATCTTTTTAAGGTGAAATGATAGACATATATACAAATTTTGGAATGTTATATCCATAGTCATCATAAAAAATGATGTCACAATCTCATAATATACCTATATCACATTACCCAATCCATTGAAACATAATAAGGGACCCAACAATGAAATAAACATAATGATCCCATATTTGTACCAAATTTTCATGAAAACATCTATCATTTCCTCATTTAATAAATTGTTGAATAAAAAAAGTGAGTTATTAATATTTCATCATCATTATAATTAAACATGTAATGAAAAATTTTGGAGTGTATCATTGCATCATCCTAACAGTTACATAGAAGTAAAATCAATTTTTCTAATCATATATTAAAATCCATTTGAAATGTCATTAGAATTTTTTTAAAAAAATTAACATTTTCATTTTGAAATAACTTATTCAGAATATAATAATGTATAGAATATATCATAAAATAATTATTTAAACATAATAATGTATAAATTTTAATGTAATATATTAATTTCATAGTATTCTTGATGCTTTGAAAATAAATTCTTGTGATATATGTTAATAAATAATTCCATTAATAGAATTGGTAACAAGTACATCATTATGAAAAATGAATGAATATTATTTAATAAAATATTTTATAATGGAAAAAAATTGTAATAATTAATTTACTAAATTTTTTAGGAATATAGAAAAAAATAATTGATTTTTTAACAAAACATTAACATTGAATAATATGATTCGGAAAGAATGTGGACATAGTAATCCTTTTCTAGAAACATGTTACCTTGGACATTTTAAATATTAATGATTTTAAAAGGTAAATATTATATTAAAATATAGTTAATAATTATCAAAGAGGAAAATTTAATTTTTTATGTATAATATCCATGTAATTTACTTGAAAATATATATAATAAAAAATACTAAAGATAAATTATATTGTAACTTCAATATATTACATCAAATATCATCTTTCTTAATACACATTAATAAAAAAATTTATTATATTTATATTTATTTATTGATTTTAAATAAATTTCAAGACCAAAATAATATATAACTATTTATTTAAAATTCCTCTATATTTTCCAATTATCATTAAATTAACAAGTCATACATAATGGGTCAATTGAGTGAAAACTTGTAAATCATGATGCAAGTTTCAGTTTGACGGTCCTAGTACATTCACCATGGTCAGGGTCACATCATTTCAAAAATCATAATCCTGAAACATGTATTATATTTAATTTTTATGTTTTATTTTATAACCATTCAAATAAGGTTTTGAATAAAAATTAATTATATCCCTTTAAGGAGGTAATAGGTAGTAATTTCAGATCAGTGATGTTTTTACTTTTTGATGGATTTTACGAAGGAAAGAAAAATATAAAATAAACAATTAGGATAATTATTTTATCATTAATATCATATACATTTCATTAAATATATACTTATTACCATACACTTAAATATATAAATTATAATAAATTACATAGCTTTGTGAATGTGGTAGTCCACACATACACATGAGCGATGCAATCTTTTTCTAAAAGTTGTTAATGTGAGAAGATACATAACATCATATAAATTTAAAGAATATTTATTTGATAAATATAATATATAAAATGAAAATAAATTATAATGATGAACCATGAATTATAGTTATGGACTACGAATTATATCATTGTGTGGTTGAAGTAGTACATATATAATCTTTCCTGATATTTTCAATTACCTTGTGATTAAAAGGACTTGGAAAATGGTCCTTCAAAATCTTAATAAAATTTACGATACTGATTAAATTGAATTAATTATTTTAGGATTCATTAAATATGTTTATTTTAAATATTATAAGATTTAATGTAGAAAATATTAGTAAACAGATATATCAATCATCATAAAACAATTGTAGGTTTAAAACTAATGCCTATATAGAATGGTAATCCAAATAAAAAAATCAAGGATAAAGGATGGGATGATAGAAAATTATTTGGGAAACTATTGAATGTGATAATAAAATATTGAATTATATAAAATAATGGAGAGTTGGTGTACTTTTATTGGTGAGGGAGATGACTTAATTTGAATTTTTTATGATATTAAAAAATAGTAACATATTACTAATGTAAGATGGATCCAAAATTACATATATTAAAATAAGATTTGATAGAAATGGACATATAACCATATAATCGGATTTATACTAGTTTTTATGTTATATTAAACAAGTTTTTTATAGTTTTCCCCTCATTAAATTGTTTTAATATTTATTGTAATAATGATTTTTTCATTGAAAACTATTTATATTAAAAAAATAATGTTAGTAATGTTATATTATATTAATTATGTTTAATAAAAATATATAAACCAATTTATCAATTTCAATATGTATAATTGTTATAAAAAAATTATAAAATAAATTCACCAAATTTACCAAAACCATTTTTAACAAAAAAAAATATTAATCCTAAAACTGGTTTTATTGAAATTCCATGATTTATAAATACTTTTAGTTGAATGTGATAAAATCTAAATGAAATAGTAATTAAAATAATTATTAAAAATATTACATAAATTGAGGTTAATATAATTCATTATGATAAATGAACATTATGTTTATGAAATAATTTTTTTTAAAAACAATTCACCATTACCATCAAATTATTTTAATTGAATTTCATACAAACTGAAATCCAATGAATTCATTTTTAGATATAGAAAATTTATTTTTCAAAATTTATGAATTCATATTCGTTCCCCCTAATACAATGGATATGTGGTTACATTTATATTAAATAATAACAACTAAATAATAAATCATGCAACATTGAAACATTATCTTTCATTTCAGTTAAGCTACAATGACATAAAATTAATATAATGAAGAATACATCATAACATGATGGAGTGTTATAACATATTTTCAATATTTTTTAGATAATTTTTAGTTTGTTATTTTATCTTAAAAAATTTATATTTATTCTCATTTTATAAGAAAACTGAAATTGGGTTTTCATATGTTTAGATATGACTATATTATTTGTTTAATGAATAAATGAAAAAAAATATTATTTTTGTATTTTTTTAATGACCTATTACACTGTTTATATTGATTAATGGGTCTGATATATCCCTACAATGCATTTTTAATGAAATTTTATCCAATAGGATAAATAAAAAATATAATTGTGATGTTAATTCATTTATAAATGTAATTGTAAGAGTAATAAGAATATGATTCATTATGGTAACTATATGTTATTAAATTTTTCAAATGGGTTTTTAGGAAAATATTATTTTCAAATGGTACTAAAATTTTTTTATCATTAAATGAATGGAATATGATTTCATAAATTTGGATTGTTTTTTACAAGGAAATTTATTCATTTCATCTAATAAATAATTAATTATGAATCTTCCTTTGTCCTTGCTTTAAATAATTTTTTAAAATACTTTTAGAGATAAACTTTTTTCATGAGTGGTTAAATGATTATATAAGCTCAGTTTTTATTTTATAAAAATAAATATTTCCTTATATATTATTGGTTTTTTTCGAAAATGGGTTAATTTGTTTCTTCTATTTTTATATCCCATTCAATAATTTTTTTAATAAAAAATTTTCTATTTTATTTCGTATGATCTGATATTGTGTATTAACTATTTAAAGGTCACTCTTCCCACCATTGTGACTCATATTATTATATATAAAACTATATTTAATAAATAATGTGTTTAAATATAATAATAATGTTTGGTAGAAAAAATGTGAAATGTATGGTAGTGTCCACATTGATATGTAATAGATTCTGAAATTCACTAGAACTCTAAACCTTAAATATTATTTTTATTTATGAAAGGGATATATTTTCAATTAAACACATAATTAAGGTTTGTTAATGTTGTAGAATATTATAATTTGAATTAGAGAAAGGTTTTAGATTATTTTTGTTATTTGAATGTCATTTTTGAAAATTATGGAATTATCACATAACCTTATTTTATGGAAGGTTTAGGAGGAATATTATTATCTTTTGTAATTAAAGGATAACGGTAATGGTTTGAATAATATTCCTAGTTTTTATGGACATATTATTATTTATTTTTATTAATATTGTGGATTACTATGATAATTTATACTCATAGTTTATATTTATGGTTTTAGTAAATCTATTGATGATGAGATAACAAAGTTGAAAATGGTTGTGATTGTTAATGTGGAGGTTTTATAAATGATAAAAACATTATAGGATTTAGGGTGAAATAATTGTTTTTATTAATGACATCTTACCTCTCTTTATAACTGAAATCCTAATCCTTAGTGATTTTTATAATTCAAAAATTAATATATAATATCTTATTATTGTAATTATTTGTGATAAAAATGTAAGATTATTCAACATAATATTTTTCAAGAAATTGTAAATAACTAACAATAATAATCTCTCAACATTCCATAAATATTTTTTATGTGTGGAAACTAAGTTGTTGTGGATATAAGATATCATGGTAGAATGAAGGGTTATTTTAAAACAATCCAAGGTATTGATGATCATTCTTATATAATTAATTATTTTTTAAATGTGGAGAGTATTGGAATTTCACAGACAAGTTCCCAATGTGTAATGTTTCATAAATGTGAAAAAATACCAAAAGACACAATAAATTATTAAATGTGGATTTTTTTTATATCATATAATGAGAAAAATAAAAATATATAAATGGATTGAAATATTTTAACATCATAGCGTAAGATTAATGTGGGAAACAATATTATACTAATATTATTTATATTTAAGATATGATTCATATTTATTTATATAAGAAAATGTAATAGAGAATAATATTGAAATTATTTGATAATGGTTTATTAAAGATATTGATAGAACAAAGTGGGAATATATTCAGGTTACAGAGATATGATATATGGGTATTTTATTTAGGGGTTGATAAATTTATTTATTATAATTTGTTCAAATGTATAGATATATATTTTTAGGACTTATGTGATTGCATACTAAGGTTATTAATTCATATTTCTAAATAATATTATTTAGTTTTAATAGATATTTGAAGTATATATATCCATTAATATTTATTTATAATAAAATATAATGATTATTTGGAAAAATATTTGTTATATTATTTACATGTAGGTTGAAATGTATAAATAACAAATATGGTTCACATATTCTTTCATGTTGAATTTTTTTTGTAGATAGTGTTAAAATATAATTATAAGAAAACATATTTTGGAACATGTACTAATTATTGTAGATTACCATTGCTATTAAAAAAGTGAAAATATGACTACATGATTTTGTAGAATTTCACTACATTTTTTTGAAAATTTTTATAAATTTTATTATGATATATTATTATTTAATTAATTGAGGAACAAATGTTGAGAATATATTTTATAAGTACCATTTTCTTTAATACGCATTCATTGATGATTTATTACATAATATTTTGACGTAATTCAACCCTTAATATTAAGATGCCTACTGTCTTTGGAAGTTAATCTATAAAACCTAACATCATAAAACAAGGATACAAATACATTAATAAAAATTTCCAAAATAGTATCTTAAATATTCACCACCCTTATAAAAATAATTGGGATAACTAGAGGATGGAAATAAGAATGTTTTGGGCAATGAAACCTAGTAATGGAATAAAAATTAATTTCATAGGGTAAGGAAATGACTATTATCCATGTGGAATATTAATTGACCATATGGTGTTAAAACCATAATCATGAACAATAAGTCGCAATATTACATGATTGGATAATAGAACCATTATAAATATAGAAAGACCTTACAACTTGGAATCTTATGTCTAAGTCAAGGTTAACCACTATGAAATCATAACATAGTGTTAGTTTGTTGAACTCTAGTGGATCAGAAATTGTATATATGGATATTAGAACATTACCCAATGTATTAGAGTGATACTTGGGCACACCCACCTTTATCATAACATGTACATGAATAACTATTCAACTTAAATAAAATAATACTAGAATGTATTTCATGTCTATTAATCCCATAATATTTTAGTCTGATTTACTTATAATTATTTCCCCAATACAATATGTTTTTGGTAAATATTTATGAATACCATTTAGTTGAAAGTGGTTTGGTAATCCACTTAACTATTGTTTATTGTCAGAAATAACAATGGAATTTATATATCTTAACAATAATACAAAAATTTAAATGAATGGGTTGAGGCGAGAGAAACATGTCTCTAACAATCTTTAAATCAAGATATAAGTACGATATATTTAAAAAACATATCTGAATGTTAGTAACTCTAAATCAAAAGTCATAAAATAAGGGAGGGTCATGATAAATGATGGGAATGGGAAGATTCCTCAACATGATATGGTGTTTCCAAAATCATGGTGCGAGTGTCATCAGAATAAGTGGTAACTAAGTGATGTATATAGAGGGAAAAAATAACAAGGATATTCTCTATGTTTTTTTACTGACTAAAAAAGGGATCGTCGATGGGTTTATATTGGAATAGTGAGGCTAATTATTTATTATTTCAAAAACATTTTTTGGAAATTATATAATTATTTAATCAAACCACAATAATTCCATTGTTTTTCCACACGGTATTTTCAAAATATGAATTTTTTACATTATTTTATAATTTCATGGATACAAATAATAATACTCTTGTTGATTTAGAAGAATGTTTTATTTATAATGAATTTATTTTAAAACGTTATTATAAAATATTAGTTTTTATGGATTAATATAGAGTTTATAAAATTAATAAAATAAAATACAAGGAAATTATTTTAAAAGTTAGTATATGGTTGTTATTTAATACCTTTTATGAATTATATTATGAAATATTTTGACATTATAATGTCATAATAAATAATAAAAATTTATATAGTATTTAATTTTTACCCAGAAATTTGATGGTCTCAGAAGAGAAATCAATATTATATTAACTGAATATTAATAATATTTATATAATATTTATTTTATCCAATGGAATATATTTATATATAAATATATTTTTTTAAATTAAAATCCGAGTTTATATAAAAATACATGTTTTATATAATTATAGTCGTATAACATGTATAAAAATAATTTTTTATTTTTTTAGGTGGTGTTATAGAAATCACATTAAAAATATTATTTAATAATAAAAATATAAAAATTTCATTTATTTTTAAAATTTATGCATTCATGAAAAATAATTCCTTTATAGAAATTTGTGAATACTAAAAAACTACAATGGTACTTTTTTTTCAAATTGATTTTTTTATCAAACTCATTATTTAATCATTTATTAAGTAAAATAATCAAATACTAAATATAATAATTATTTCCTGAAAAATAAAAGACTCATTCTATTTATATTGTGGTGAAAATACTAATCTCTTTATTAAACTAGATAATTTTTAAAGGGTAATAATGGGACTATTATATTTTCATGGAATGATTTTGTAATCCTTGTTTGGACCATGACTGTTATGTTCATGATTTTTTTCATTTAAAAAATTATATCATTATTTAGTTATTAAATAAAACTTATTTATTGTTAAATGAATATTATAGGGAATTTATTCCCTTGGAAGCTCTAGTAGATGAGATTTATAGGGTATGATCCTACTAGTCACGGTCATCAATTTTTTTATGTCGATTATTTTAATAAATGAACTTAAAATATATGAATTTTAAGATGACATTTCAAAATATATAATATCATAGATAATTATTTTCACCATTCATTTAAATCTTCTAAGATACAATATTCGCAGAAAAAGTGAATGTGTGTTCTTATATTGATCATAATAAAATATCTAATTTATTCCATCATTGAAGAAATTTAATTTATAAATGACATGGACATTAATGTATTCCAACATTATGAAATGTTCCCTCAGAATATTCATTTCATAAAATAAAATTTTTGATGGTACTTATATTTCATTACCTCTTTGAGTTCCCATGATCCTTCCTCAAGCATGAGGTTCGACCACAACACTAAGACTATGTGTGTTTTCATAATTTGTAGAACATTGTATCTATGTTCATTGATCTTCATTGGTATGTCGACACATGAGTTTTAATTTTATAATTGTTAAAGCTCTCGATTTATTACAACTGATGGGTTTTGAATTATCAAATAGGGATACATAAGAAACATCATGTACTTGAGATATGATATGTGAGTGAGATAGTTGATAGTAGTCTACTTTAATGAAATCAATGATATCTATGTGGTTTATGTATCTTGGAGTTATAATTCCCTTCTTCCCAATCATGGTGATGTTCCTCAAGGGGGATAAAAAAGGAATGTTTTATAATAATACTAAAACTTTTAGTCTCGTTGATGATGCTATTCATATCTTTTATCAACATTTTGGGGATTTTATTTTATTTT
Source organism: Viscum album (assembly GCA_963277665.1). NCBI lineage: Eukaryota > Viridiplantae > Streptophyta > Magnoliopsida > Santalales > Viscaceae > Viscum > Viscum album. Next base: position 1,400,228,312 of record OY728164.1, on the reverse strand, counting down.
GAATGGTTTGAACTAACACTTTCCTCCCATGGATAATATTAGTTCACATCATTTTTCCCAATTCAAAATCATCCCAGAACGACGTATTCTAACACCTTTTCACATATAAGTCCTTTTAAGCAGTTACGATTTCTAGAATGGATGTTATTTCTATATGTGATCTCCACTATAGGAATTTATTGATCCCAACACCCTAGGAAAACAACTGATCATGGTCTTAGTATACTTGGATGTGTTGTATTTTTCCTTTCAGAAATACTATCCATTTAGGGGTGATATCCTGTGTTGAAGTTAATTTCAATATCCACGGATTTGTGATGGTTTTCATAATCCCAAGAGAACAAACATGGATCTTGATAAGACACAACATATCATGGAACTCCATGTTGTCTTACAACATAAAAAATATATATATTAGTTATTTATTCAATAGGTATATATTCATATAATCTTCACAAAATTAATGGTAATTTTATAGATATCGAGTACCACAAATAAGGTGTTATTACCTTTTAGTGTCACTGGGAGTCCCGTGATGAAATCCATGGTTATATTGATCTGTTCCCATAAGGAACGTGAAATGCTTTCATCAAACTAAAAATCATATTTCCTTCATCTTTGACATTATGGAATACCAGTAATCAAGATATAGACTCCACAATCTCTATATTAAGGTTATTTAATAAATTGTTTTCTATCAAATCTATAAAAATATTAGTCCTTCATGGATTAATAGACAAGGACGATATTTGTAAACAATATTAGACTTCCTTCATAAATTATGTATTTTAGGGTCATATAATTTGATTAATATCAATATACCTCTATTGTAAAAATTTAAAACTACATAATATTTTTTCCATCTTTGATAACAACTCATCATCCCTTAATGACTATTTTGTTCTGTCATGGTTAGACGATTGAGTCGTTATTTGAAAAATGTATGATGATGATAATTTTATTCTTCATCCAATTTTTCCCAGGCACAAATGGAACCCTTAAAATCCAAATCATGGATATAGTTATATTATCCATTATTCTCGGAGCATCTACCACATTTTTGGTCTCATGGTGGTAAGGGAATTAATAGTCATAATCCCTTAACAAATATAACCACCACTATTGGTTCATATTATGATCAATTTTTGTGAATATATAAATACATATTTTTTATATGTCTATATATACCACACCTATCTATATAATGGTAATTTCATAAAAAAAATAATGCAATGATCACATCGGCCATTTATTGAATTGGTGTTACATAGTACAACTCATTGTTCATTTATTGGTGGGAGGAATAGGATATCATAGTTTAATTTTTAATTAGTAAAAATTACAATACCATTTTAAATGAATATTTTTATATATAAAATCCTTCCCCATAGGTGATATAATTGATCATATGTATTGTAATTATCCACTTCTTATCCTCTGTAAGTCTTTCCATACATTCATCATATTATAAAAAACATTACTACAATATATGCGATTTTGGTTATGGGTCATCAAAATCCGGAGAATGTTCTAACAAATGCATTATAGTACCAAACTAATACAACGAAACTACAAGTATCCATCACTAGGGTTGGTCCTGGCCATCCATTGATTATCTATTTTTTCTGAAAGATCCATTGACATAGCTTTTTCTAGTATTGTATACTCTAGTAAATTTAGACCCTTCATCCATAACTCACATTGAATGTAAATTTCATATGTATTTTGTTTTATTTTTGAACATAGTATATTATTAAAATTCTCCGCATTTTCCTCATTAACTTGAGTATATATAGCAATATCGTAAATAATATCTATCAAATTTTATTAGAAGAAATCCTTAATGACTATATTCATCAATTTAATCTATATTTTTGAATAATTAGGGAGTCTTCAATATTAGAAAATCTCAAGGTATAAGAATTATTTAAAATTCATCCTCTTATCTAGGAGGAAGGCCAGATAATTTTTTTGGGAAACACATCATCATATTCCCTCATATTTGGAAAGTATTCAATTATGAGAACTTAAATGGAATTAGTCATTTTAGAAATCTCTTCCTTATCATAGGGATATCGTATCAATATTTTAGATGTTCATACTATATATGAGTCATCCACTTCCTTGACCTTTTATAAAACCATTTTGATATTTTTGATAAAAAAAGTTGATTTATTTATCTCAGCAATTTAACATGTCTCTATATTAGGAAATCCAATCCATTTCGGTAATAAAAACATTCATTTACAGCAGGTATGAGAAGGTTCTATAGTATGTTCATCATGACTATGTGTATAACGGAGGAGTTATATAACATTGATTCATTAATTTAAACATTATATATTTTCACCACAATCTCCACATTAATGATTAGTATTAGTGTCTAATTAGTACTATTATTATTTATTATATCAATTAATTCATAGTAGTAGAAAAACATCATGTTCTATATTCATTAATGAATGACTAGTTCAATTATCACAACATTTTTGTTATGGTACATATCAATAATTATGTTTTAATATGTTTAACATTTTTACCATCGACTTTTTTGGAGATTATTTTTGTAACATCTTTCCCCTCCTCATTGTCTTTTGGAAAGGAAATGATAATTTTCTATTGGTGACCTCCCCAATGCAGCAAAGTCATTTAATGAATGAAAAGTTATTCAATACATTTTGGGGAACAATTTTCCTTTAAGAAATAAACATACAAAAATAAATGTTCCATAAAAATGATTACTAGAAGTTGAAAGATAAAAATGCAAGAAAAATAAAAGAAAATATATTGATATCAATACAATAATACATCAGAGTCTAGTAATGAATGAATAATAACATTAATGTACATGGATGTAGACAAACCATCAAAACTCAATGATAAAAATCATAGCTCAAAAATATCGCAAGGCAGACAACACTCCAACTCTAAAATACAGCCCATGTATAATAACACATAGCTAAATAAGTGTGATACATTACCTTTTGTTTTACCTCTATGAATAAAATATAAAAAATTAAAGATGTTCGAATAAGGGGACAATAATGAGACTCTGTAGGCATTCCCAAAATCACTTCCCTACTAATTCCACTAGGATAAAACATTTTAGAAAATTTATATAGAATAATTTATATTAAAAAAATTTAATATTGTTACAAAAAATAAAAAAAATTAATCACAAAAGTGTATTCCAAGGAAGAGAAACCATAAATGTACTTAAACCAATTTCACATTCTTTTTAGGCATACCCATTTCTTGATTCAGAAACACACCCACACATGCATGCTTCACTAAATGATCCATACTCATTAGCATTTTTTTGGTCCATCCACTAAGTCTTCATAATGTTTCCAATCTCCTTGTGCAACAACAAAACTCCTCTCATATCTTGGGTCACCTCCCCTTCCATCTTAATGGTAAATGCCTTTTATTTATTGTCACATTGAAAGCATGAGCTCACAGAAACTGATGTATGGAAAAACCATTTCAAACCAACCATTTAGAAATAATTTAATAAACCCATTATTTAATTGAAAAAAATTCACATTTTTTTCATTAATCTATAAAATATAATTTTTAAAATCATAATTTTAAAATCAAGAGACCCAATATATTTGAAAACCCAATTTTTAAAAATCCCCAAATCCTAAAACCATCAATAACGAAGGTTCATATTGTGCATCAAACACACATTTCACAATCAATTTCATCTAATTCAACTAATGTGAAACTAACATATCATGTTATAATATTTATGGTTAGATGTGAAGCAGCCAACCATATGAATTATGATGAAAATGATGAACGACATGAAAATTCATACAAAACAAGGTTGAATATCCCAAAACACACCTTATATCTATTACCATAACATCAAGAAAACCAAAACTAACCATTATTGGAATAAAATAACATAATTATATACATATAAAACTATATCTAATAAAATGAAAGAAGAATACTATAGATCTATGAAAGCCATCAAAATATAAAATAAGGACCAATAAATGGAACCTTTTTTCAACAAATCAAGAAACACATCCGAATAACATTGAATTCGATGTGGAATGGTTCCACTACATTTTTTAGAAGTATGTATCAATATAAAAAAATGGTGGTAGTACAAGTGTTTAAATGTTAATCCTAACCTATATCCACTTTTTTATGATCTTGTTCTTAAACTGTACATGAGTAATTTCATACTTAGGCAATCCAAGTGCTAACATTGACCTAGATTCTACCTAAATTATCATCATCATTGGTTTCCCTATATTGTTAGAAATACCATGTGCCAACAATGATATATATCTATATCCATATTTACATGGTTTCTCCTTGGTGACCTCCTAATTTGGCCAACTTATACACCTTCCAAAAAGACCATATCTCATTATTTATAGATTCATATAGGATTTTCATAGCTTCAAAAAATCTTTCTCAAACCCTAAAACATTAGGAAATACCATAATAAATTCAATAATACTTCCAAACCATCCTAATAATCATTCAATGAAATTAAATACATAAAAATATTAATGAATGTGTAACTTAATTGAAACTAGTGGGGTGTTACCTTGTCCCCAAAATTGGACATTACATCAAGGAAATATTTAAAAACCACGGCTATCCCAAAAGCATTGGGGCCATTATTCAATCAATTATTTCTCAAGAACCCTTTTATTTTGTTGAATATGAATGTGTGTCCATAATCCCACACTAGAATTATTCTTTTCCGAGTAAATAAATTCTATTTCTTATCCCTAGTCTATACTTTCTTATGCACCAACAATGCATATATCCCATGGTCAATGTAATTTTATCAAATTTGATGGTTAAGATAAGGATGAAACATTTTCAACTAAAATACATGAAACAAAATATGATCCACACTAAACCAGGTGGGAAAATACAACATATTTTACCTCTCACCAACCAATTCCAATATCTCTAAATAGACTATGTATTGACAAGATAATATTCCCATCATCCAGAAGCAATGATGACCAAATATTTGAGACATCCTAAATATCACATGATCTACCACCTAACATGAAAATATTCATTTAACATGATTTTCATATGATATCAGATTAATCTGATCTATCTCCATATGATTCAGGGTCAACTGAATATTCATTATTGTCTCTTGGAAAATGTTCATCCTACCTGACAATGTATCACCAATTTCTAATCATCATAGTAGAGGATGAAAAAGGAACTGATAGAATGCTTCAAAAGGAATAATATGTATTGATTCTTGAAAACTATTACATTATGACAACTCCACCTATGGTATGTTCCCTTACCACGGTGCACTAAAATCCATTATAGAATCCCTAAAAATTTAATCCAAACATCGTATCTTATATTATGATTTTCCAACACTCTGAGTATGATACTTTTTAATATTAGTCAACTGAGTACTAATATATTTATATGCATTTTTAGAACAAAATGTAAGCCTTTGATCTTTTTTTTATACTTTCTATAGTAGAACCCCTTACTCTTTACAAATTCTCAAAAATAGAATTTTGTCATCTCCTCAACCATATGAGATTCGAGGATTGGGATGAAATGGAATGACTTAATTAGAAGATTCACTATCACCCATATAAAATCTTGTTTCTAAAACGTTCTTTGTAGACCTATTACACAGTGGATTTTTATCAATTCCAATTTCTAAGCATGAGTATATAAATATTTTTACATACATTCTAGTTGTTGATACAATTCCTTAACCTGTTGAAAATTTAAGCATCTCGAAACAGACTCATCCACCTTTATTTTAATTCCAAACCACCAAAAATGTACTTTCAACATCTTATAAATAATTTGAATACCAGTATGAACAACCCATCATGATTGGTTTTGAGATTGGATTTTTTTCCAAAAAAACACAAGTATGACCATCCTATATCCAGACCACAAAACTGAACATCTCTTCATGTATCTCCCTCTAAATGGTATCTCTACCACTGAGTATTGTCCTTATATCATCAAATTCATAAATCAAAATCATTACCTCTCTAAACTTCTCCACCAAATCAGGAATGAGTAAAATATGAATGAAAACAACAACCTCACCTGAGTCTTCATATTCCATGTGCATAATGTCTATCATCGATATCAACTACTGTTGGACTGAATATTCTTTTTTGAATTGAGTGTAATACATTCTTATTAGTGTATCTTCAACCATATTTCACTTATCCAATGTATTCATTATATAAATGATAGACATATATAGACACCTCATCCATCTTCATTTTATATGATTATAATAACTTTTTGATATAATATTTTTTTATCTCAAAAGATCTGAAACATAAGAAATTTCCCACGAAAGATGTAATGACGCTGAATATTCAAAAAATGAACTAAGATAGAAAAACAAATTAATTTTGGGTAGTTCATCCCATGAAAACATAATTACCTTGATAATTAAGATACAATATTCACTCCTTTGATGAGAACACATCCCTACAAATATCCTAAATCATCAAAATACACCTTGTACTCATGTCCTATTTCAGGAAAAATCAAGATTGCATCCAATTGGTGGTGAAAATTTAGATCTTCAAATTAACTATCAAATTCATCAATCAATTCTAATATAAAATTATACCTTCTACAAGCTATAATAGGTGAGTGTAGTCATGAAAAATCACAAAAAATCTTATGTAATATCCATATATACTAAAGAAACTTTTTATCTCAAATAAATTATTTAGCTATTTCGAAGAGAAAACAAAATTTATCTTTTTAAGATCCACACAAATAAAATATTATTATATTACATTGCAAATTAAATTTATTTATTATATTGAAAAAAAATAACATATTGATATATATGTAAATATATGACATTCTAATAAGATATCCAACACTATCTCCAGTTGTTTCTCATGACCAGCCCTTATCATTGAATATATTAATATATCATCAAAGAAGACCACCACAAAAGAATCTAGATATCTTCCAAATATATGATTCATAAATTCAATAAATATTAATGGTGAATTGGTAATATAGAAAGGAATTACAACATATTTTCAATGGCTATATCTACTTTTGAATGTTGTTTTAAAATATCCACATTTTGAACCCATAATTGGAGATGTCACGATACCATGTCAATCATAGTGAAATATTGATAATTTATAGAAAATATTAAAAATCCATGAATGTGGATACCCATTCATAGTTGTATCGTGGTTAAACAACCAATATTGCAAACCAAACCAAATACTTCCATACTCATTTTCCATAGAAACTTGAAAGGTTGAATGAACCCATTTATTTCCATATATTCTAATTAAAATTTCAATTACCTTAATTCTGTTGGTTCCATAAGGTATGACATAAGATAAATTCGACCAATCCCCTAAATAAGTTCAATCATATTATCATATTCTCTTGTTCATGGAAACCCTAATATATTTATGGGAGAAAATAAAGAAACTAATAAAAAATTGATGAAAGTATTCTTTTCACGATATATTACATCGATTGAAATGTTTTTGATTTGAATTGGTATGTGATCATATGAACTAATAGCTCCAACAAGCCCATCTCACTAGACGTTACATTTTTTTCTACTATAAATGGATTGCGGATGCCATCGTCAACAATAAAACAACCCATTAACTATAAAAATCAATGAAATCCATGAAAATTGTTATACAATCAATACTAAGGATTATTTGAAAGACAACCATATCAACTACTATGAAACCCATATTAGCTCAGTTACATCAAGGTTTTTATAAAATTATTAATCATAATTTCTTGAAATTCTCTTTGACCAAGAGGAGTTTTATGTTTCATCATATAATGCTTAATCTCTACATTTATTCTTAACAAATCAGTAGCTTGATAAGAAATAATGGAATTATTTTCTCCCATAATAGAAAAATTGCATAATATTTGAATTAAAAATAATTATACCTCTCAACATCAATAGTCTTGTCAAATAATTCACCTTAACATCCTCATCACCATATAATTTCTTTCTAATGAAACTTTTTTCATTATCGTCTTATTGAGATTTCCCATTCTGAGTTATCATGTTATTACTAGAACCACCATGTGTACCTCTATTCTATTGTTGATTATTTTTCTGCTACCCTCATCTCATAATATAATATGTTGACTATGCTACATGATTACAGAATCAACACTCAATATCATAGAATTGTGAAAATTATACAGACGATTCCCCATATTATTACAAATGTGGTCTGATCTGGGAGGTGTTGCACACTCTCTCTTGTTGTGGGTGAATGAAAAATAAAAAATTCATCAAACATAGCACTTGGTTCTTTTAGGAATTCTTACTAATCCACATGTCAAATTCTGAGTCTTACCACTACCATTGAAATAGGTTTCCCTCTACCAAATGCTCCCAACATTAGAGCTCCCTTCGTTTCCCTTAGGTATCAACATTACTCTTATTCCCATAGATCATGATATTTCCATTTTTATTACCATCTATTTATTGTCTACCTTTGAATAGTCCATTATAAAAATCATGGAAATCATTGAGAAGATCTCCTTCCACATCCCTTGTTCCCAAATACATTTCTTTAAGGATGTATTAGTCGAACCATGTCCTGGGCCATCCCTAGTACCCTAGTATCATGATAACTAAACAAACACTAACATTGCCAAATGGGTGTTCCTGATCCCCACTGGTTGGTGACGAGCACCTAGAATCATAAAAAATATAATTGGGAATGAATTTCACACAAAATGTAGGGAATATAAGAGAAGAAAAATACAATGCATATTAAAAGAAATCTACACTAAGAGTAAAGTACCAGAATACAATAAGGAATAAATGAAAAATGTACTATAACCCAAAGAACTAATATGGGAAAACCTATTATTCCCTAAGGATAAAACTCACAATGAACATGGTTTAGCAGATAGATTCTCCTTTAATAGATTCCATCCCATATCTCAAATCTGGAAGATGAAATTCTAAAAACACTGGAAGAAAAATGTTGGGTGTGAGCATAAGAATAGTTGGATACCACAATAATTTACCTAAGAGATTCCAAATAAAGAATAACTATTGAAAATATGTCATGTTTTAAAGGAAAACTTGTTTGCAAAATCAAGAAAATATTTTTAAAAAATATGATATAAATTTTAAAAATGCTGGAATGATATGTTTAAAGTACAATATTTTCCTTAAAAAAGATGGAACATTTCTAAAAAATGGTTTAATAAAGAAATTTACATAACATAATTTATATAAATTATACAGGTATATAAATAAGTTCAAATAACATTGGAATTAATTTATATCTACAATAAAAACAATCAGACAAGGAACATTGTCATCATATAAAAGATACGATAGTGTTAACCCACTATAGGATTTCACACTCACTATGCGTACATAGGGAAATTTGTACACTCATATCCCACTAACACTAGCTAGAGGAATCTCATCACCCACACATCTAGGATGTGACCCACTATATGTATGATTTATAATGTTTTCATAGCATAATGTGTATCGAAATAACTCACCAACTACCTAAGGAATGCATGGACTCTTACACGAATGGAAATTTTTTAAGACTAATTGAAAAAAATAAATCTCATTCTTCCATTTCAAAATTGAAAATGTCATTTCATTTAAAATCCAAACATACTTAATTCAAAAACATTCCTATTTCATATGATAAAACCAATGGGTTTCTATAATATATTTTAAGCAATTTTCATGAGTTTTAAATCCACCCAAGAATAATTTTATCCTTTCAACAATTCATTATCACAATTAAATTCAATAGTTTAATTGAAATCATTTCAATAAAATACACAATTTAAATTCAACAATTTAAATCAACCAATTTCCACAAACCCACCCCAATTCAGTTTAAATTGGGATTTTCTAAATTTCAATCCCAAAACTATCTCTAACACCCCAATTTGATACAATTTTTTTATCAAAGAAATTGAATTCATGTTTTTGAAATTTAATTTAAATCATCAATTGAAGTAAATCAATAAATACAATGGTATCAAGTAGGCCAAATTGGGACATAACCACCAACATTAAGGCTCGAGTCTCACCCTACCATAATAGATATTCTCTATAATTAAAACCCAAAACACCAATGAAGGCCCTAGAATCAAATTACCACAAAATAGGATTGATCCAAATCTAGACACAAGAGGTAAATGACAGAGTTGAAACCCAGACAAATTTAGGATGAATTCCAACCATACCATGACGAATGAAGGAAGAGGTCTCTATAATGAGATATCAAAATAGATATACACGAAACCAAGAAGAAACATCAAATATAGATTAACGGAACATGAACATTAAACCTAGAGAACTAATGCGATCAAACACAATGATAAACTAGAAAAAAACGTACCCAAAGAGATGTGCTTTAGATAAAATGATGATCTATAGCCTATAGGGTTAACCATGATGCAGGGAACCTCTGCCAAATTCCTAGGAAGGGTTTTGGTTTGAGAACAAGGATATGTGGAAAGCAAATACTGAGGTAAACTGTCAAATGCATGAATTTAAGCTACTAACCGATTGGGTCAGTATGTATACCCTAGGGCCACAATCTTTAGTCCACACTTGTTATGTTGTGCTTTAAAAACCTTTAACCCAATATAAAACTGACAATTTTTTATATTCATGTTGTGTAGGCCCCAGTCAATATGTGTACAACTAGTACATCATGTATACCTCAAGTACATGACATGTGCATGCTCAGTAGCCTACATAAAAACCAGAAAACCACATATAATTACATTAGACCAAAATGGAACATAGGGAAAGGGAAAACATACCCAATCAATGTAACATGATGTTACAAACTCCCTGCTACAAATACTTTCTGCCCTAATAAATCCAATGTACTACCTTCCTAGACTATATGATGAGGCCACTTCCCCCTCATTAATGCCTCTCATTCCTACATATTGTGACTATTAGTGACATTCTACCAGAGTACAAAAACCAAAGATATAATCCTAACATAACGTAATGTTTCCTCATAATCAACAATTCTATCTAGTCTCTTAGTATAAGAAATATCAGGCTCTATATCAAGATAACTCTAACTAAAAATGTGAAATGAATTAGATAGATACTTTCATAGCTAAAATACATGGAACATGTCATGTATCAAAATCATCTATAGTGGAAGTTCCAAATGGTAAATAATCATACCCAACTGCTCAACAACCTTTACAGGTCTCTCAAATAGAGGAGACATCTTCCCTTATCACCCAAGATGTTGATAACCCATCTTGGGTGAGCCTTTAAAGAACACCTAATTAAAAATAAAAAATTATAATGGACTATGGTTTCAATCAGCTGAAAAATATACTGTATATGTGTTGACAACATCTGAAGATGAGTCAGATAAATCTTAGATGTCATCTCTTGAACCAATCATGGTCCCACGAAAGAACATTCCCCCACAACCGACCAACACAATGAATATTTAAATGGATAGCCATACAAGGCATTGAAATGTTTCATTTTGATTAGGGAATGCTTACTAATGTTTAATGAAAAATCAAACTACACTAAGTGAACATCTTAAGTCCCACTAAAGAAGAGAACATATTCATGAAGCATATCCTCAATAATCATCATTTGATTTTCTATCTAGCCATCCAGAATACAATCATAGGCCACTATTAAATAGACCTGATATCCCTTTTCCTCCTGAAGGACTCTCAAAAAGAATTATGTAAAACAAGTATCCCTATCACATACTATATTAGATAGTAATCTATGAAAATGAACAATCTCTTCCACATAGTGACATCACAACTCCTCAACCATGGATATACCTTGAATGGGCATATAGTGAGTTGACATATTCATCCTATTGATCACAACCCAATTTTCATTATTCATTCTCAAGGTATGTGGCATCCCAACCAAAATGTACATAGAGATATAATACCAAATCCATGTAGGAACAATAAGTGTTTGAAGAAAACTAGATGGTTTTTGATACTCGGCCTTAACATTCTGGATTGTATAGAAATGAGATTCAATCTTCACAATGTCCCATATCATTCTTGGAATCCATAACGACCACCACACATTACATAAGTGTTTTGTGGTTCATATGGGCACATTCCATTAAGAGTTATCGAAATATCCCATCATAACCATTCTTAATGACAATGACACAATGAAGTAGTTGGGATATCTTAGAACAAAATCTTTGGAGAGATACAGTAGGGAAACTATATTAAGACCATAAAGGGATTATATAGTCATACTGAACTCATAATCAAGATGTTGATCATGAATTAACAAATCGATAAGGGAATATGTCACCTATAAGCTTTCCAAATAATCCTTATCCCTTTTTCCCTGAACATCAATATGAAATTTTGCAATGGTTTCCCTAAAATGCAACAATTCCATGGATACTTTCACTACATGGTTTGGATGATTCTTGCTCAATTAACCTACAATGAAAAACACATTTTCTAGGGTATATGTGATTTTAGAGTCGAAAGACTACAAATACTCCAACCAACACCTCTTCCGAAGAATAAAATCATTTTCAAAGATGATATAACTCACTATATTGTGGTCTGAATACACCATAATCCTTTCAATAGAAAGCTAGTTCCACAAAATCATTTCTTTTTCATCATTTATCTATGATCCAGGTCATGGTAGGATAATTATTCTAATGTGGCCTCAGGTGATGGGATCTATATGCTACTACATGATCACCCTGCATCATAACACAAACCAATCTAAAACATGATGCATCACAAAAAAACCACATAGCACTGCCCTGATTCTTGAAGAGTCAATATCAGCGTAGTATTAAAAAACCGTTTCAGCTCGACAAATGAAAATTGATATATATCCTTCCACACAATATTCACTGACATCCAAGTCATAGATGTCATCGGATAATCCAAAATCATGAATACATTCATGAACCTGATGTAATATATGTGTTAGAACACTGAGCTCCAGATCTCAATGACATTTCATGGTTTCTACCAAGTCATGGTAGCCTTCAGCATCTCAGGATCAACTAATATTATTTGTTTAGACACCACATGTCCCAATAATTTTAATTTCTGAATCTAGAAACCAATCTATGAATGCACGGAATAAATATGGTCATTTCCCAATAGACTTAAAACTATTCTCAAAATTTTTCCTTGATCCTTTTTCGAAATGGAGTAGACAAGAATTTCATCCAAAAAGACTAAAATAAAGGTATAAATATACTTGTAGAAAATCTTATTTGATGAGGCCATGAAAAATGTTAGATAATTTGTTAACGTATTGTGAAAAGAATGCTACTCATAGTGGCTATACGTACTCTGAAATATGGTTTTAAAAATGTAATCCTCTTTTATCCTAAACTAATTGTCACCATATCAATGGTTGATCTCTGAAAACCACTTCTTACTTTTCATTTGCTCAAATAGGTCAAAATTCCATGGAAACCAAGACTTTTTATTTAACTTAACTCAATAGATCATCGATAATCAAAATATAGGCAATGGGAAATATTATTTTTCTAGTATATTTGAACTACACTACCAAAGGTGACACACATAGGTTAATAAATGCATTCTCAAGAAGAACATCCAATTGGTCTTTCAACTATTTCCATTTATATGGATCCATTTGGGATTGGGGAATGAAGAATGGTTGAGTTCCAGGAATTAAATCAATAGAAAACTCAACCTATCTCACCGGTGGAAGACTAGTGAACCAGAATTGAACACATATGATAACACGATTAATAATGGTGGGAGATCACCACTCATTGAACACTTCTCCTAATCAATTGAAGAAAATGATATCACCATCCCCAATTCCACATTAGAAGGTCCAGCTCTCCTCGACCTTGTGTCCCAATATCCTAGAAAGAGTCACATCACACGGTGTAGTAAATTATACCCATAAATGATATCAATAAATTCATTCTTTGTTGGAAAATAAACAATCCATTATAAATATGACATGAAAGGATACCATATCAAGAACCCAAAAACACCAAGATAGCTTGATATAATATTTTTAGAAGACAGAAGATGGACTAAAGAGAAACTACCCTCTCTTCGTACCTAGGGGTATAATAATATGTATATCATATGATAGTTCATCTATAGAAATATTATGAATATTAATGATACAAGTTGAAATAAAAGAGTGAGAAGCACTAGTATCAAAAAGAGTAGTCACAAATGATGATGTTATTATAATGGTACCTGTCATAGTAAACGGTCCTATGTCTGCCCCATCTGGAGAATTTTCAACTATTTGAATAAGAATTGTTCTCAATTTTTATGGGTGGAACCATTTTGAACATGAATTATTTGTTATCTACATAGTTTAATGAGGAGGTGATGATCATGTCCAATTATTTAGACTAGAGAAGTGATGGAGGAACCATTTTAGTTGTTCTAAAATACTGTATGAACTACAATACTTGGTTTTATTAGTTTAAAACCTCTTCTAATTCCCTATCTTCTCACATTGATAGCAATCCAAAGAACATCCTTCTTGATTTGAATGGATTATAAAATGACTCTTCTATCGAGAACCACCATGAGAATCATCATGCTACCATTTTTTATTGAAGGAACCAATACATCCATTGGGAGGAAATGAAACTCCCATCAACCATGAATTCTTAGACATGTCTATCATAAAAATCATCACCATATCCGTAAAATCATCGTAAGTGGAAAGATTCATAAAAAAAATACCTAAGAATGAATGTACAATCTAATTAAAAATTAAAAACATTAAGACTCCATCATCAAATTAGATAAAGTCTTAGGAGAAAACTACACTAGCTCAGTAAAGAGATTTTAATACTTTGCCAGCGTCCAGTCAGCCTCCTCAATCTTGATGAACTTCACATCCTTATCTAACACCATTGTCTCAAGATAGAATTGGATGTTGAAAGTACCTTTCATGAATTATTATTATAAGCTCTCATGTTTCTAGGAATTCACCACCTTATCAAATAATATCCTACTTGGTCCTTCCAGAACAAAGGCGGCACACCTTATCTTGATCTCATCAAATGTCTCTAAGAACTCAAAACGTCGTTCCATCTTGCACAAATCTTCATCGAAATGTTGAGGTTCAGTGGATCCCATAAAAATAGGTGGCTTTTGGTGAAGGAACTATTTATAATTATTCCAATGAACACCCCCCTTAGGATCCACACTTGGAACCTAAGCAGGAACTAGAGGTGGTGGCTGTCCCAGATCATGAACATTGCGCACAATCACCTCTATTGAATTAAGATCAGGGACATGATTTTTAGGTTTTGGTTTAGTAGTATCATCCACCCATAGATGATTTAATATATTCTAAGAGGCATGATTCTAAAAAACAACAGAAGATAAAAGAAATTAATTAGATTAACACTCAAAATTGAGTAACAAGATAGGATAATAATTATCCATAGATAGAATGAACATTATTAGTGTAACACCCCGAGATTTTATGAGATATATTCTTTTTAATTTTCTTTCATATATTTTGTTGTACGCTACACCAATATTATCATGCACTATATACAACACCGTATTATCTTGCAATATAGGCAACCCTGATATGGATTTCATTACACGCAATCATGACCTTTCTCGATAGCGTGTGTTGTACGCAATACTGGGTTTTACTAAACAATGATATATGGATATAATATTATTATGAAATTTCCGTTATGAGTAGTATTATCTAAATTTTGAATATTATAACATTATTATTTCATCTTACACGTTTTCTACAACCTGTTATGTGAACAAAATAAATTTTTCAGGAAAAATAAGTATTTTAAAAAAAATGTTGTTTTGCCACCTTTTGATGGCGCACCAAC
The DNA here is from genome assembly GCA_963277665.1 of Viscum album. Classification (NCBI taxonomy): domain Eukaryota; kingdom Viridiplantae; phylum Streptophyta; class Magnoliopsida; order Santalales; family Viscaceae; genus Viscum; species Viscum album. Next base: position 1,400,212,428 of record OY728164.1, on the reverse strand, counting down.
ATTAAATATAGTTATTGACATTTTTATAAGTTAAATTTGAAAAAGAAATTACTATTTGTAATCAGGATATTAAAGTTTACTTTGGATAAATTTTTCATATTATTCTGATAACATTAATATTTTCATGAATAGTAAAAACTGTCTATATTTTAAGTAAAAACAACTTTTTTCATCGTTATAATTTATATGGATAAATTAAAATATTCAATGGTTTTAAATTTTAAATATAATATATTATTACCATTTAATATAATATATGTCATTATCATTGATTTTACATTGAATTCCTATGTAAAATAATTTCAATCTTTTGCAATGTTTTAACTTTGAAAACTCGTTTTCTTGACAGCTGGATTAATTTTAAAGTAATTTCTGAAATGTATGTAATTTGAATGTGAAAAAATGGATTCCATATTTGGAATCATTAAGTCCAAATTATTTTAATATGCAAATTTTTATTTTTGGGCACTACGAATAGTAACTATAGTAATTTTTATTTACATCAATTAAAGATAAATAAGGTAATTAAGGGTAAACCTAAGATTATAAAATTACCCTAACACATGCCAAAATTATATTGGATGACTAAAAGTCGACCCATATCACATAAGGGTCGTATTATATTCATTTTATGTACTTTTGACCATGAAAATAATTTAATTATTGTTGAAACCAAAGAAAGTCACAACATGTCACTCTCTTAAATATTATAAGTATAATAATTTTAATTTGGTGGTAAACTTCATGAAATGTTGAATTTAAATAGTATACAGAAAGAAAAAATATTATATACCTCATGAGAGTTTATTTATAATTTTTAGGGATTAAATAATTGCCATTAATAGTGACACAATAGTGATGCAGAAATTGTTTATTTGGTGAAAAATCAATAATATAGTTTTTATTTTAATATCAATACCTATAAAAAGGTTCATAAACGTGAACAAACATTATTTTTAAACTATATATATACCATAAGCATTCAAGGGTAGATTTTTGGATCATTTGGTGCTTTAAAAAACTGATTTTGAAATTTATATTATTTTATATTAAATGATGTCAAAGATGTCACATTCATAATTTAATAAATATTACAATTTAAATGTTGTGATTTTAAGTTGATAAATTCATGTAAAAATATTATTATGAAAGGTATTATATTTATATTCATCATAGGATTTTAATTTTATTTTTTATGCAATAAATATGTAAATTATATAATTATAAAAAAAATTGTAGTAATTATTATTTTTAGAGATATAACAAATAAATGGTTTTAAAAATATATAAATAAATAGTATATGAACAAACTAATGTTCCCCATGAATTTTTTTGATTAATATGACATTATAGGAATCTATTATATATTTTTTTTTCTAACACATCTTATGTGTGGTTTTAATTTAAATTCAAATAAGAAATAGTGTCAAATTTGACACTATTGATATTTTATAAAAATAACATATTATTAAATTATATAAAAATAAAATAAATATTTTAAAACTACAAATTAAAAATTATATGATATAAATGGTTATAAAGTATCCAATTATTTGAAATTGGCAACATTTATGTTTTTATTTATATCAATTTACAATTTAGAAGTTTATTACCACAAATAAAATGAAATAGATTAAAGAATGATAAATCAGGTTGATAAGGTTAAAAATAAAAATAAAACTTGTCTAAATTTTAATGGTTGATGGGATTAAAATCATATTCCATATCATCTTCTAATTGAGTCATTTTTGGAGGTTTTTAATAGGGTTTTAATTTTATTAATAATTAATATTTTTAAGGTTTCAAAAAGTTCCCCTCTCCTCTCTTATAAAAGGTCACCTCCTCCCTCTCCTCTTCACAACACTTTAAGCCTTAAAGCTCAAGAAAACCCTACCCATTTCCCTTCTAAAAATCCTTAGAAACATTCTAGAGGTCCTGGTCTTCTTCAATGTCCAATTTTAGTTCCCTAAGAGGAGGTTTCAAAGAGGTGTGTCGAATAAGAGGTAATATCCGTTACTGATTCTTTCAAATTTATTTCTTATTCTACTTCTTAATATTTAGTTGTTTAATTATGAATTAATAAAATTGGTATCACTCATATAATTATATGTTATTATAAATATGAAACTACCTTATTTCACCTTCTTTCCATTCTAAGGGAAACGAAATCACCGCCCGTGCGTACGTACGGAATGTCATCTCCATGCTGTGGTGTAATCTGTTTTTCCACCACCACCTTACTTGGATGGGTACAATGGTGTAAAGAATAAGTAAATATAATTAATATAACATAATACTAATTCTATGATATTATATCATTCAATCTAATTCCATTCAATATATATGGGAAGGATATCATCACTTGTGCGTACGTACAGATTGTCGTTTTCACGACGCGATGAGATTCATTTTCCATGTTAACAATTCAAGAATTATTTTAAAGTATATATTATAAGTAATAATGAAATATATGAAATATTAATGCTACTGGATATATATATATATATATATATATATATATATATATGTTTTTCATCTACTTAATTCCACTCAATTCAATAAGGAACAAAAAACAATGTTCATTCGTACGTACAACCTACCATCTCTATGAACGGTGTATTTCTTTCCATTTATCGATATATTTTATATATATGTATATTATGAATATATATTATATATAAATAATTTATTATATTATGTAATTATGTAATCACAATATATGTAATCATAATAATAATTATAAGTCAAAACATAGAAGATAAATGAAACGATTTTACCCAAAACTCTACATTAACCTGAATTTACTAAATAATGGGTAATATAAAGTCTTAAGTGAACTATATATGATATCATAACAATGAAGATGAAACTGTAATAATTCAATGAAATTATTTAAATCATTATACAAGAGTTTTGTATACGTACGTAGCATATTAGACCTAAGGTAAGGGATAATTTTTCCAATCTCGTTTTTATCTGAGATTGTTTATTCGTAAGTATTTACTGTGGTGATATGTATCATCCATGTTGATGTTTTATAAAAATGGTTTCATTTATGATGAATTTCCTTTTTACCCATTTTTTACTTTTACTACATGGTATGTAAGAAATCATTCTTTTGTCTACTATACGAGGTACTTTTCGACTTTTCTGGAAAAAGTATGAGAAGAATGTTTTTTTAACTTATACGGCATGAACGGATTTTTAAGGTTTTATAACGCCTTTTTTTATGAATCATAAACTACATTATTTCATGACTTTTTTCAACAAAATACTTATCTTTTAAAATTGCATGGTATTTTCTGAAAATAAAATGTATTTTTAAGAAGAAAGGATATTTTCCTCAATTCTATTCAAGTGTTATATCAAAACTATTTTCCATCTAAGATGACATTATTTAATATGTGTATTTTTCAAGAATAATATCTCTATTAATTACATGGTTTAACTTTTCTTATGATGAAACGATATCCATTTGTTTTAAATGGAATTTGTTATGATGGAATGATGATTATGAAACCCATTTTTATTCATTGGGCTAGGATTAATGATTTATGTTTACGTTGTGGCACAAGTAAGAATGATTTCTTTATGAGAAGGGTGGGACCTATATCTCCCTAAAATTTATTGGGAAAGGATTTTATCTCATTAGATAAACATGGCTGGAAAGGAATGTAAATCTGGTTCAGTAATACAGGGATGGAATGGCATGTAAACCCGGTTCAGTAAGGGACTTTGTCCACTAAGATGGTCTTGGAAGCAATGCCTTGGATACTATAGAAATCATAACATGTGATTAATGGTTTCAACAATTACATGATTTATTCTCATTAAATTTTATTATATTTGATGATCCATTATGATCTATGCCTTATATAATTCCATTTTTTATGCCAATGCTCATGAATTTGATGTATAAATATCTTGTTCATGTTTTGAAGTTCAAATGTATATAGTTTGATTTATTTTCTCCAAGCATACCCTTACTAAGCATTTGAGGTCACCCTTTATATGTTTTATTTTCCCCAGGATATAAAGAATGGTTTTAGGTAATAAAGAAAGGTAATATCTTTATTAGAGATATTGAAGATCTTTCAACATGATTAGATGATTATGTTCCAAGTTTCCAAAGACACTAAACTATTACTATCCTTGTGTGTCTGTTTTTTTTATATTACATATTCTACAAAAGTAATGTAATGTCCATGTACATCATGATTTGGGTTTCTACAGTTTTCATTAGAGTAAAGTTTTAGTTATCCTTTGGAAACTAGGATGAAAAAACATTAGTGAGATCCGTAGATATATTTCTAAGGTATGTCTAGGGATGTCCCTAAGGTTATGTATAACTATAGGTTAATGTCCTTGAATTATGTTGATGATCATGAATAACCTATGGTGAACCTAGGGTGTCATGGATTTAAGAATGTGTTATATTTTAGACATCCCATAATTGACTTTTTATGATTATGTGGTTCCACATTATTTTAACTATTTCGTAAAATATGATTTATGGTCTTAGTAAATGGAGGGAACGAGAAGGAATTCAGTTAAAAATGATTCCAATTGAAAAATTGGTGAATATTATCGACGAAATTGTGTAACGTCTCGAGAGAAAGATATTACGATTATGTCTAATTGGTCATCTCGATATATGATTAACAAGGTGAAGTTTAGTTATATTCATAAGTCATCAAATAAGAGGAAGATGGAATTTTATGCATGTTCACATGGTGAGGAGCATAGAGAATGGAAGATTGAGATTTCTAAAGAAGGGAAGAAGAACCATGAAGAATACCTCATATAGAGGGGAAGATGTTATCTATGTGGAGAAATGGGTCGTAGAGTGACAAACTATTATGGATTCCAATGTCTTATCTGTGGAGAAAATTGGCATTACAGAACTCAATTCCCTGACCTAAGATGTTACTTCTAAATCAAGGAAAGACTTATTCCACGACAATCATTGAAGAATATGGATTAAAGTGTTTATGTATTGGTATTCAAGAATAATGTAGTTGAGCCACTTTTATGGTATATTGGAACATCTATGTATTTTTCCATTGTGGTTTTCAATAATTATATGGTATTGGTAACCATGAAAATTAATTCAAATACATCAGAAAGTAGATGATATGTTTATAATGAAGGGATAAGAAGAAAATAATATGTTTGATAGTATTAATAAGCTCATGGATGATATAAGGACAAAGTGATATCATTGTTTGACTATACAGAAATTTTGGGATGTTGGAATGTTGAAAGAGTTAACTTTTGACAGCATTCATGTCTTTACTAAGGTTCAATGGGTATTCATTTTTCAAGAGAATACATGATTAACGTATTCACATGTTTGGAATGTGCCCAAAAATATATATCATATGATATATGGGGGATAAATTATGGTATTAATGTGATTTTTATGTGAGATTTCATGTAATCGTATTCTTTATACTATGAGATTGGACATATGTATAATCCTAAAGATTGGAATGTATTATGGTGGACATAAGATAGTATTGTTTAAGGATAGAACTTTTTTTCGATATTATTTCTGGAATGTTATAATAGTATAGTTTTAGAAAAAGGACAACCTACAGGACGGGCAATAACCCATCATGTCGGACAAGGTTGCGAGAATCGAACCCACAACCGATGTGCGACAAGCCTTTTTTACATATCAGTAGCCCACATGAAGTCTCTAGTTAGTAGAAACTGGTTTTATATTATTAAGAAATATGATAGATGAAGTATAAGTCTATTTTAGGAACCATATACGATTAATCTTACCATAGATGAACTTATGTACATAACTTTTGCTAACCTTATGTTTGATACAATTGGAATGACCAATCATTCTATAACATGATCTGCTGACACTACATGGAAGACAAATTTAACCTAAATTTATTAAGAGATGATTTGGAAATTGTTTATGGCACAAACAACAATTATATTGTACCAAAATCAAGTAAGTATTTCTTCTAAATTTTCAACATTAGGGAAAGGATATTGAGAACCAAAAATGTTGTCCTAATGCTCTTATATCTAATAAATTAGATGGTACATTAGATCATCACAGATTTATGGCTTTGTGAATATTGGGTTTTTCATAGCCATGTTATCTACCACTCTCCATCAAAACATGATGGTAAAATTTCTCTTCCATATCCATATTTTCACGTATGTTCTCCTATGTGGAATCCAAGTAATGAGTTAATTTGGGTTACTGTTATGTTTCATACTTCACTTTTTAAAATTAAGTTTTAGTATTCCTTTTATAATGTGGGTTTTTACGAACGAAACATTCAAGTAGTAAACAATTTATAACCCTGACAAATATCGACAAAGAAATTCATTTTAAGGGGGGGTAGAATGTAACACCCCAAGATTTTATAAGATATATTATTTTTAAATTTTATTTATATCCTCTGTGGTATGCTACACCATGATTATATTGTGCTATACGAAACACCAAATTATCTTGTATTATACGCAACCCTGACTTGGCTGGCATTACATGAAATCGCGACCTTCCTCTATAGCGTGTGTTGTACGAAATACCGGGTTTCACTAAACAATGATTTATGATTATAATATTATTATGAAATAGACGTTATGAATATTATTAACTACATTTTGAATTTTTTAACATTATTATTTCATCTTACACATTTTATAGATTATGTTATGTGATGAAAATAAATTTTTCTGGAAATATAAGTATTTTTAAAAAAATGCAGTTTTTCCACCTTTTGATGGCGCACCCACTGTAAATCTAGTTTTTGACATTTTTATAAGTTTAATTTGAAAAAGAAAATTCTTTTTTTGAATCAGGATATAAAAATTTACCTCGGATAAATTTTTTATATTATTCTGATAACTTTCATATTTTAATGAATAATAAAAACATGCTATATTTTAATTAAAAACATCCTTTTTCATCGTAATAAATTATATTGTAAAATTATAATATTTAATGTTTTTAAAGTATAAATAGAATATAATTTTACCATTTAATATAATCTATGTCAATACCATTTATTTTACATTGAATTCATAAGTAAAATAATTTGAATCTTTTGCAATGTTTTAACAGTTAAAACTAGTTTTCTTAACAGCAAGATTAATTTTAAATTAATTTCTGAAACTTATATGATTTTAATTTGGAAATTTGGATTCCATAAATTGAATCAGTAGGTCCAAATTATGTTAATAAGCAACTTTTTATTTTTGGGCACTGTGAATAGTAACTATGGTAATTTTTATTTACTTCAGTTAAAGATAAATCGGGTAATTATGGGTAAACCTAAAATTATAAAATTACTCTAACACATGTCAAAATTATATTGGATGACTTAAAGTCGACCTATATCACTTAAGGGTCGGATTATATTCATTTTATGGACTTTTGACCATGAAAATAATTTAATTATTATTAAAACCAATGAATGTGACAACATGTCACTCTCTAAAATATTATAAGTATAATAATTTTAATTTAGTTATAAACGTCATGAAACATAGAACATGAATACTTTCCAGAAATCTTAAAAACATATCTACATCATGATAATTTATTTAGAATTTTTAGGGATTAAATAATTGTCATTAATAGTGACACAATAGTGATGCAAAAATTGTTTATTTGGTGAACAATCAAAAATATAGTTTTTATTAAAATTACAATACCTATCAAAAGGACCAGAAACATGACCAAACATTATTTTTAGTCTATATCTATACCCTAATCATACAAGGGACTATTTTTGGACCATTTGTTGCCATATACAACTGATTATGACATTTATATTGTTTTTTTAAATGATGTCAATGGTGTCACCTTCATAATTTAATAAATATAACAATTTAAATGCTGTGATTTTAAGATGATAAAATCATGTAAGAATATTATTAGAAAATTTATTATATTTATATTCTTCATAGGATTTTATTTTAAATTTTTATGAAAAAATATTTATATAAAATAATTATACAAAAATGTTGTAGTAATTATTTTATTAAGAGATATAAAAAATAAATGGTTTTAAAAATAATTAAATAAATAATATATGAACAAAATTATTTTCCCGATGATTTTTTTGATTCATATGACATTTTGGGAATCCATTATATATTTTGGTTCGAACATATCTTCTGTTTGGGTTTTATTTAAATTCGAATAATGAATAGTGTCAAATTTGACACTATTGATATTTTATAAAAATATCATATTGTTAAATTATTTTAAAAAATAAATATTTAAACACTAAAAATTGAAAATTATATGGTCTAAATCATTGTAAATTATTAAATTATTGGAAATTGAAAACATTTATGTATGTATAAATAACTATTTAATATTTAGAAGTTTATTACCACAAATAAAATTAAATAGATTAAATAATGATAAATCAAGTTGATAAGGTTTAAAATAAACATAAAACATGAATAAATTTTATTGGTTGGTGAGATTAAAATACTATCTCATCTCATATTATAATTGAGTCATTTTTGGAGCTTTTTAACCGGGGTTTCATTTTATTATTAATTAATATTTTTAAAGTTTACAAAAGTGCCCCTCTCCTCTCCTATATAAGGGATCCTCCTCCCTCTCCTCTTCGCAACAAATTGAGCTTTCATGCATGGCCATCCCCTTCCCATTTCAATTCTAAACCTCCTTAAAAACACACTAGAGGTCCTGGTCTTCTTCAAAGACCAATTTTGGTGCCCTAAGAGGATGTTTCAATGAGGCGTGTCGAAGAAGAGAAAATTTCTGTTACCGATTCATTCAAATTTATTTATTCTTCTTCTTATTCTTATTTAGTTGTTTCATTATGAATTAATAACATCAGTATCACTAATATACTGATATTTCATTATAAATATTAAACTACCCTATTTCACCTTCTATCCATTCTATGGAAAACGAAATCACCGTGCGTGCATACGTACGGAATACCGTCTCCACGCCGTGGTGTAATCTGTTTTTCCACCACCACCGTACTTGGTTGGGTATAATGGTGTAAATAATAACTACATATGATTATTATAACATCATACTTATTCTAATATATTATATCATTCACTCCAATTCCATTCAATAAATATGGGATTAATATCATCGCTCATGAGTACGTATGGACTACCGTCTCCACAACGCGATGAGATTCATTTTCCATGTTAACAATCCAAGAATGATTATAAAGTGTATATAATAAGTAATAATGAAATATATGAAATAATAACGATACTATATTTATGAATATATATATATATATGTGTGTGTGTGTATGTCATCTAATTAATTCCATTCAATTAAATAAGGAAACAAAAACAACGTTCATGCGTACGTACGACCTACCGCCTCCATGAATGGTGTATTTCATTCAATTTATCGATCTATTATATATATATATATTCTGAATATATATTATATATAAATAATGTTTTATATTATTGAATTATTTAATCATGATCTATATAATCATATTAATAATTACAAGTCAAAACACGGATGATAAATGAAACGATTTTACCCAAAATGCTACATTAACATTAATTTACAAAAGAACTGGTAATATAAAGTCATAAGTGAACCATATATGATATCATAAAAATGAATATTATTCTGTAATAATTCAATTACATTATTTAAATCATTATACTGGAGGATTGGATACGTACGAATCATATCATATCTAAGGTAAGGGATAACTTTTCCAATCATGTTTTTATCAGAGATTGTTTATTCGTAAGTATTTACTAGGGTTATAGTTATCATCTATGTCCCTATATTCTAAAAATGAATTCATATATTTTTAATGTCATTTTTACCCATTTTTTACATTAACTACATGGTATTTAAGGAATCTTTGTTTTGTTTACCATACGAGGCACTTTTTGACTTTTCCGGCAAAAGTATGAGAAAATGTTTTTTTAACTTATACAACATGAATAGATTTTTACGGTTTAATAACTCCTTATTTTTATAAATCATAATCTACAATATTTCATTAATATTCTCAAAAAATCATTTTCATTTAAATTTCATGACATTTTGTGAAAATAAAATTTATATTTAAGAAGAAAGGATATTTTCCTCAAGAGTTATTTTCAAGTGTTTTATCAAAACCATTTTCCATCTAAGATGAAATTATTTCATATGTGTAGGTTTCAAGTATAGTATATCTATGATTTAGAAGGATTCAATTTTCTTATGATGAAACAATATCCATTTTTTATATGGATTATGTTATGATGGGATGCTGTTTATGAATGCCATTTTTATTCATTGGGTTATGATTAATGATTTATGTTTACGTTGTGGAACTAGTAAGAATGATTTAATTATGATAATGGTGGGACCTATATCTCCCTCTAATGCATTGGGTATGGAATTATATCTCAAGATATAGACATGGCTGGAACGGAAAGTAAATCTGGTTCAGTAAGACAGGGCTGGAATGGAAATTAAACCCGGTTCAGTAATGGAATTTGTCTACTAAGATGGTCTTGGCAGCAATGCATTGCTACTATGGAAATCATAACATGTGCTTAATGGTTACCAAAATTAAATGCTTTATTCCCATGATATTTTATCATAATTGAAGATCCATTATGATTTATCCCTTATGTACTACCATGTTTTATGTCAATGCTCAAGAATTTGATGTTTAAATATTGTGTTCATGTTTTGAAGTTCAAATGTATATGGTTTGTTTTATTTTCTCCATTAATACCCAAACTAAGCATTTGGGCTCACCCTTTATATGTTTTATTTTCCCCATGAAATAAAGAATGGTTTTATGTATGAAAAAAAAGGTAATATATTTATGGGAGATGTGGAATATCTTTCACAAAGACTAGAAGATTATGTTCCTTGTTTCCAATGACACTAAACTATTACGGTCCTTGTGTGTCTGTTTTTGTTATGTATTTAGTATTCAGAAAAAGTAATGTAATTTCCAGGTACGTCAAGCTTTGGGTCTCTAAAATTTGGATTTATATATATCCAAATACCAATAGGTAAATGAATTTAACTAATCCACAATACATCTTTCCTTAACCACTCTCGGGGACTTAATGTTCATTCAGGTGAGATCTTTCCAGAAAATCAATTGAAATACCTCCTATGTCCCAAAATGTTACTCAATATCATACTATCATCAAGGCATGATGATGAACGACCTCCCATTAATAACAATTTGTCATAATCTATCTCTTGTACAATGGTAACTAGATAAATGAGAAAGACCGAAAATGGCGCAAAGGGTGTACCTGATCCCCATGAAATGGAGAATAGCACCTAGCATTATACAACATTCAAGTTTGTATGAATTTTCCACAAAATATCATTGATTTAATAAAAGCATGATAGTTTTTTTTATCAAAATATTGACCCTTTAGGCATAATGTAAAAGAATAAAAAGAGGGATTAAATAAAAAATTACAACAACTTAGGGAACTAAAAAGGGAAACCCCCCCCCCCCAAGGTCCCTAAGGATAGATCTCACCAAGACCATAGTTCAGCTGCAAAATTGACCTCTAATATATCTCTTCCCATTGCTCAAACCTGGAAGAATAATTTCTATAAACTTCAAAAGTAAAAAGTAGGGTGAGAGACTAGGCTTTGTAAGATACCTCCAACGATTCCATAAAATATCTAAAACATATATTATCAAAATAAAAGTATTCAATTTTTTAGTGTCAACTTTTTTGGAAAAAAAATTATGTTTAAAAAGCTAGAAATACATTATAAAAAAGTATTGAAGGATAATATTAAAGAACATGCATTTCATTACAAAAAATGGATCATTTATAACACAATGGATTATGCAAACAATTTATATGAAATTGGTTATATATATTTAGTATCAATGTTATGAATTTAGAACATCATTGGCATACATTTATATATTAAATTGAAATTAACAAGTGAACAACATGGTTGTCTTCGAAATGGTATGATAGTATTTACCAGCTATAAGATTCCACACTCTCTAAGTGAATATAATAAATGATTATAATCACATCTCCCTAACACTGGATAGAGGGGAATATTAACTGTCCCATTGGGGTTGTGTTCCACTATATGTAGGCTTTAGAATATTGTCCTTGTGTAGAGTGTGTTAAAATAACTAACCGACTACCTAAGGTTTACTTATTCTCTTAAATGATGTGAAAATTATATTAAGACTACTTGAAATACAATAAATACCATTCTTAAATTTTAAAATTTCCAATTTCATTCCATTTAAAACAGAAATATGTTTTATTCATAAATATTTATCTTTAAGAAGATAAAACCATTGGGTTTCAATATAAACAAACTTATACAATTTTCATGTGTTTGAAATCCAATCAATTAAAATTACATCCTTTATATAATTAATGTTCACAATTAAATTCTATAATCTAATTGTTATAATTTCCTTCCAATCATCAATTTAAATAAACCAACATCCACAAACCTGCCACTATTAAATTAATTTCAGTGAATTACAATTTTTTTCCAAAGTTATTTTAAATCCCCCAATTTAATGGAATTGGGTTTTATAAATGAAATTGCATGAAATGTTTAGGAATATAATTTATGTTATAAATTGAAATAAATCATGTAATAAAATGGTAATCAAATTGGACAAATCTGGATAGAAGCACATACCTCAATGCTCGGGTCACACCCACCCACAACAGAGTTCGCCATCATCAAAAACCCACAACCCCAATAAAGGCTCTAGAATCAAATCCTTGCACATTAGGATAGATCGAAATCTAAACACAAGCGGTGTTTTGGATAGAGGCATCAAACATACTTCGAGGAAGAATTCCTTATGTACCATGAAAAACAAATGAAGAGGCATATGAAATGAAATCTCAATATGGATATACATTAAACGATGATGAATCACTCATAATATATTAATGTATTTGAAACAAAAAAGCTATGACTCTCATGTGATCAACTTTAATAAAGAATAGGAAATAATAGTTACGTGGAGAGATGGAAAACATGTACAACAATGATACAAAGATGATCAGATCGATCCGAAAGTAGGGGAGCCTCTTAAAAATTCCGAGGAAGGGTTATGGTTCAATATACAAGAGGTCTAGAAAGAAAAGACCAAGTAAAACTATCATACACATTCCATATAGATGTGCATGAGATGGGTCATGACATGTACCCAAGGATTATGACATGTAGTCCACGCTAGATAAGATATGCTAAAAATCACATCGCCATGGGTTACAAACTGACATTATATCTATTTATTTCATGTAGGCCCTGGTCAAAATGCATACCTTAGGTACATGACATATACCTCTGGTACATAACATGTTCATACTCTATAGCCTATAGAAAAACAAGAATACCACAACATAGTCCTTAAACCAAATGGGAACTTATAAAAAGCGTAAAATTACTCAATCAATGTAATGGGATTTTATAAACCCTTAGGTTAAAATAAGCCTAAAATCATAAATTTTTCATGTACTATGTAACAAGAAGGATCTATTGTTTTGATATAAATAAGTATTTGGTCCTTGAATTCCTCAATAGATGAGGATAGAATTATTTGTTGAACAATTCCTCAAAATCATTCCATACGAGGACATGGTATAATTTATCTGAAACTGATAAATCGAATATTTTTCTTGCATGATCTTCCAGTATATACATCACCTCTTTTAATTTTTCCTCTCATCATGTATGTAGGAAATAAATGATTCTATTCATCATATTCATCCTCACCCTTAACTTCTATGGTACATAATCAACATATATGATTGGTGGATTCTTCTTATGAAATTATTGAAGGATACACTATCTTTGGTTCATCCCTTATGTTCCCTTTTTTCCATATCCTGAATATCATAAACTATACTCTAAACTTGTTTTTAGTTCACCTATAACCCATGTTCAATCCTGCTCCGATTATATTTCTCTGATTGGTATCTAGGATTTCCACTGGGTTACATTAATATAATTGTAAAAAAAACATAAAGACCCTATAAATAATCGGAATTCAAAAATATTTATAATTCATCTACATCATATATCAAAATATTTTTTATAAAATTAAACATTTTACTTAGTAAACAATTTTTAAAAAATTTCCCTTTCTTTTAAAATGCAGATAATTCTAAAAATTAATATTTCATTACATTTCAGAATTTAACATTTTGGAACAAATTTATCAATTCTAAAAAAATAAAAACATCACTTAAAAATCCTAAATCACTACTCTAAAAGAAATATTTACTCCTACTTGAAATCCATTTCTTTAATTTATGTCATGGTTTTCTAATTGACTAAGACAATGATAATTATATTCCAATTCCTATAGCTATCATATGAAGACTTATGATCACAAATCAATAGTAACATGATGTTCAAAAAAAATATGTTAGTTATATATTTTTATTCTATACATTTCATGTCTCGATAATCATACTCATTTTTGCATACCTAAATCATGGAATATATCTTAATTAATTTCAACTCCAATACAGATAAAATACAGACAAATTCAAACACAAAACATGGCTAATACCAATTTCATGTCAAGGAATGAACAAGATGACACCTATTTTAACATCCCTCCCCTCCTCAATTGATTTTGTTATGGCCTTAAGTGACATCCACATGGCTCCAATGTATTGCAAAAAATGAAATGGATTTCACTAGAATTGCAGTTTACTTTTCCCATTGAAAAATAAATTAAACAAGAAAAAATTCATAACTGAATACTAATAAATGATGCATGATAATAATTTAAAAAAACGCATTCGAAAAACTATTTATATTGAAACCAATCTACAATATAGTACCATAATTAAAGACAAGTAACATCCATGTACAATGTGGATGATAAGAAAACAAAACTCAATGACACAAAACATAATTGTAATTTTCCCAACTTACCCCATTATCCTACTCATATATACATCCCATGAATCATGGTTTATTACTAAAGAAGAATGACACATCACATATAACTACGTGTAGTGAAAAAAGTCTATAAATTAACAAAACATCCAAAAAATGGAAGAGTAATGAAACTCAGTAGGTTTCCACAAATGAATTCCCTATTCATGCTATTAGAATTTAACAATTTAGCACATTTATAAAAAAAATTATATAAAACACATTTAAATGGGATTAAAAACATATAACAAAGACAAACACTTACATTCCAAAACAATCCATGGAAAATAAACCAAATAAGTACTTTAATCCATTTCACATTCCTTTAGGGAATATCTATTCCAAGATTCCCAAACACACCCAGACTTGCAAGCCCCGCTAATAGTTTCATACTCATTATTGGTTTCCTTGTACATTCGCTAATTCATCACAAAGTGGAAAATATCTTTGTCCCCCAATGATACAGATCCCTAATATTGGGTCACATACATTTTTACCAGCATGGTACACTCCACATATTCATGGTCACTTTGAACCCATAAACTCACACAATATTATATATGCAAAAAGAATTTAAAAGAACTATTTTGTAACAATTATATAAAATAGTTCTCTTATTTATAAACATTCAACAAACAATATAATGAAATTTAATAAATCCATATTTTAAAATTCATATTTTAAAATAAGTAAAACCAATCCTTTTGCACAACCAATTTCAACAAATCCATAAAACAACACTATATAAGGTTTATAGCATGACTCTGAGACCAATTTTACAATAATTTTCTTGTAATATATTCAAAATAAAATTAATAATTCATTCTATAATAAATGGAGTCAAGATTGAAGCCACCTACTTTGATATTTATGATAAAAGTGATGAATGGTTGGAAAATTCCAAAAAAACAATATTTAATCTCTAAAAAACAAAATATGTATTCCCCACACATGAAAAATTAACAAATTAACCATTATAAGAATCTACCAACTTATATATATATATCCATGTTTGACTAGATATGCCAAAAATAATTAAAGAAGAATGTATAACTAATAATAACAAGAAAAAATTTCCATAAAGGATAACATACGAA
The DNA here is from genome assembly GCA_963277665.1 of Viscum album. NCBI lineage: Eukaryota > Viridiplantae > Streptophyta > Magnoliopsida > Santalales > Viscaceae > Viscum > Viscum album. The sequence goes on along the minus strand of OY728164.1, from coordinate 1,400,196,399 downwards.
GAGAATCTGGAATCAATACACTAAAAAATGCCTCTAGATCACTTCTGATTTGTTGGAAAAGGATACAAAAAAATAGTATACATAATTATTTTGTTAGGAAAAAAATTGATGAAATGCTAGGGGTTGAATGTTAATGCTGACCATGATCTACATTTTTAGGATAATATATTTAAATTGTGCATAGGTTGACACAGAATTGGGAAAAACCAAAAAAATGGTGTTCTAACATTTTTCTTAAGGTGAACCTCGCATGGTTGGCCCAAATGGTTAGTATTTCAATGTTATATAAAAAGAAAATATCACTATCCAACTTGTTATAATTTTATTTTGGTGGATCCTAGGCCTGGAAAAACCATGCGCCTGCCCAGAAGCCCCTGTTTCACTGACTATGGATTCTTATAATAGTTCCATGATTTACATAAACCATTCAGGGACTATCAAACTTTATAAAATACTAAAATAACTCAAAATGTCTTAAAAATTATCTCACTCTCCACCCAAACACATAAAACCATAAAAATAAAACAAAATGGGTTACTAAAATAAAACGAGGGGTACAAAAATAGTCACTAACAACCACTGTATTAGCACAGTGGTTCATATAGTATACTTGAGCCTTAATGTTAAAACAGAGGTCAATTTTATGAAGTACAGTTAATGTATATCTAAAAATTAATCATACTTTTTATTTTTTTCTGTTGGAAATCAGTAGTTAGGTTCCCTTATTTGCCACACATAATAAATTTACTCATCTAGTTTTTTCAATTTTTAGGGTTCATCTTACAAATATTTTGACATGTGGGAAGTTAAAAAAATTCAACAATCTTATTTTCCCATTGAATATCAAAAATTAAACTCCAAAATATCTTTATTAAAACCCTAATTCTCAGTAAAATTAATAAATCTATATTTGTAATTTGTGAAATTTATAATAAATTTCCACCAAACTATTAAATTCATGACATTCCAATTATTTTCATAGAATTGGATTTTATCAAAAAAAATGAATCTAAATATATATTAATTATTATCAGAAACTACTAAGGCATAAAATGTGTTTCCTTGTAAATTTTTTCACATTCACCACAATATAGTCATCGTTTTTCTACGTCAGCCTATGGAAGTCCCTATATATTTTTAATCATAGAGTGCGCATGAAATATTTATCAAAAACAATTTTATATAATTGCATCCAATTTATTTTTCTAATATCCTCTCTAGGATTCAAATTATTAATCAAATACACCATTTACCATACACTCCATCGATATGTAAGTATAATGTATGAAATTCTCACTCCCAAAAAATTGAAGGGCATTAAAGGTCACTTTAAAGGAGATGATCAATTATTACACAACTTAAGGATTAATATATTCAATAAAAGTCGATTTACATTGTCACGTGAAGGTTTAAATTGAAGATTTATCATTATTTGGGTGTATTATATTTTCCTCTTTATCCCAGTTTTAGATTAAAATATGATTCTTTTGAAAATGTATAGTTATGATGTTCTTGATAATTATTGTCATTCTATTGGGAATATATTTTTGGAATTCATGAAATTCCCCCACACATTTCTTTTTCATCATGTTTCTCATATTTATATGAATTGAATGGAATAGAGAGAAATATAGTGATAACAATTTTTAAATTAATAAACACATAAAAGTTATACAAGAATGTTGTGGGGAAATATTATAAATTAATAATATATTTTAGAAACCTATAATTATATATGGTTCAATCTACATTATCCATGATCTATTTCTCACAAAAAATAATATATAAATATTTTTTCCTTTTATAATAGTTCATAATGAGAATTTGAATTTAGAAAAATCATCCTCCATGTGTTTTAATCTTAGTGTAATGTAGGCCCATTTCCCATTCCCCATTTCCTAATTCAGTCAATCTGAATATAGTGATTTCAGGGTTGCTACTCATATGTACTTATGTATTAGAGAAATATATGCTTGTATTATAGAGGTAGGTTTGTATTTTCAAGTAAAAAAAATATTATATGATTTATAATCATTATAAAGATTTTTTCCAATGTTCATTCTTTTTTATGGATTTTATAATATTTTAAAAAAAACCAAATTAAAAAAATAACAAAACAATACATTAATAAAAACTGTGAAAATTATTGCTTTCAATACAAATTATTTATTTATTTATTACACCATTTTCTAGTTAATTTAATTAAATATATATAGTCATTTTTAATTTGTAAAATTAGGTACATAAAATAAGATAAAATACCTTGTATACAAATATTTTGTTGGAAACATCGATTACATGCACTTAATTTTTTTGATCATTCTTAAAATTCCATGAAATAAAGTGGGGATGTAAACGTGAAAGGGGTGATCGATAAATCCTAGTAATGGAATATTAAAATATATAAAATGCGTAAACAAATAAATATTATCCATGAGGGTTTAAAATGAATAATAATACTAGAGAATAATAATCATGAACAATGAGGAAATATATAAGTTATAACATAAAGGAAACATTGGAAATGGGGAAACAACATTAAATAATGAATCATAAACCCAAGTAATTGTTCAAAAAATAAATTATAACATAATGTAATTTTTATATCCTCACATGAACTGTACATGGAATCTAATGAGATTAAAACATATTCGATGAACAAGATCACTTTCTGGGTGCACTAATCCAAATAATATCATGTAAATATATTAGTGTGAAAAATAGTTCATATAACAAGAGTATGTATTTCATATTAACTGAAACTGTTATTAAGGATAATGGGTTACCAAAAATAACTTCCACATAAAATTAATTATATGTACATATAGGTCGTTACAATTTAGTATTAATTTGAATGGGAATTCAATTCACAGTCATTTGGGATTAAATATTGTCGTGATAATTCAGCAGTATAATGATAGAACATTTGGACACATAAATGTTATAATAATAGTTAATGGGTATCTCATAACATGTAAATATAATTTATGTAAGGATAGATGTGGAAACATATATTAATAATAGTAATTTTAAATTAAATATCATAAATTTAAGAAGTTTTTTGAAAAGAGTAGAGAATGATAGGATCCCTTAACATGTGAGGGTGTTTCAAAAATCTTGGTAGGAGATTCGTGAGAGATTTGGGGAACCATTGGAGGTCAGTATAGTGGTAAATTATGTGTAATGACGTTATATATGGTTTTTTTCCAGTATAGAAGGGATATAATTTGGGTTTATAGATAAAAAGTAATGGGAGTTCTACAATTATTTTTAAAATTTTGTTTTAGACAGCAAACAATAAAATAATGAAATCCATAAACCACCGTATGGATATTTATTAGGGTTTGTACTTATGTGGAGTTTTTACATTAATTTTTATGTCTATTAACCAATTTGAATTATATATTACCATTGGCTATGGGGAATTGAGTCACATTTTTTTAGAATTTATTAAAAACCCATAAAATAAAATATTAGTTTTGTAGGATTCATAAAGACAGTATAAAACAAATTAAATATCCCTAAAATAGTTAATTTTAATTAATAAATATATATTTAGTCATGTATACCACTTATGATTTAAATTTCACAACATTTAGGTCATTATGACGTCACATTACACACTTTATATTTATAAAATGGGTTTTTTCCTTTAAATTCAAATCCCTCAAAAAATTATGAAAAATTAACAATTGCATAATTATGACCTATTGATTCCAAAAATAATATACTTATTTTATTAAAAATTATCAATATAATATTTTATATTTGCAAATAAAAATTTCTATATATTGTAAAATACTTGTTTTTTTACCAAACAATTATTGTGACATTAATAATAAATTACTTAAAAAATGTTATTATACAAATAAATTAATTAACAATATTTATAAACAATATTTTACTAAATTATGATTTATTTTTCATAATCAGGGTTTCTTGAAGTGGAATGTATTAATTAAAAATTACATACTACCCCAAAAAACATTATGAGTTTTGTCTTTTTTTAAATAATAATTTTTAAAAACTCATTTTCTAATAATTTATAATGTAAGATAATTAACTAATTATTATAACAATTATTTAATAAAAAATAATTTTTTAATATTTAATTTATAATTGTAACATCCCAGGTAAATAAATAATATGACTTATTCATATTTATTAATTTTTGAATTAAATATTAATTTTTCTTTAAAAGGGTTTCTATATTCGATAGCGTAATCAACAAAAAAGAACGGATTTGTTTGAAATCTTACGTTGCACACTACTAATATATTATTATTTTAATCTGTATTTAACTCCTAGCCAGCGTATTGGAGAGAATGAATGAAACTAACTACAATATGATTTTACATATTTTTTAAATTTATTTACATTTCTCCAATAAAAATTAGAGGCTTAAAATGTGAATTAATCTAATTTTAAGCACAATTTACATTAAAAGGTTGATTTATCACGTTTTAATGGCGAACCATTTTTAAATCTAGTTTTGGTCACATTAATACATTATATTTGATCAAATAAAATCCTGATTTATAACGGGGACATCAAAATTTACTTTGTGTAAAAATTTTGGAATTTTTCAGATAAAGTTCATTTTTTAATGATTGGTGAAAAATATTGTATTTTAATTCAAAGGTACCTTTTAATCTAATTTATTTATATTTTCAGATTATCTTTTTATTTGGGACTAAAGTTAAATTAAAATATATTTGTACCATTTAATCCAATATTGGTCATTTTAATTAGTTTCACTTTGAAATTTGACATAAATAAGTATCAATCTTTTGATAGTTATTATTTCATAAAAACACTCTATTTATTTTGATAATAGAAATTAATTTAAAAATTAATTAGTTCCAGTTATATGTTTTGAATTTGAAAAAATAGACATCATTTTTGAATTCGGAATATCAAATATAGCTTAGGCTGAATTTTTGGTATTTTTTTGAAAAACATCAATTTTTGATGAATAGTGAAACCACTTAGTATTAGTTAAAAAAACTAACATTTTAATTTAAATGAAATTTTAACACTTATGTGAATTGAATTTAGAAAATACGACATACATGGTTGTTTTAAATAAGTAAAATGTGGTTCAATAAGATGAAAATATTTTTTGGTAAATAGTAAATTTTGACTTTTATTTACTGTAGTTGAAGGTAAATAAGGCAATTCAATGTAAAATGAATATTATAATAATAAAAAATTACCTTAAAACTTGTGAAAAAATTATTGGTTGATTCATTTACAACCATGGTCATCTTTTGGTCGATTTGGGAACCCATTGTGCCACTTGGGAGTGATAATGACAATTTAGATTAATTAACTTAAAGTAATGGCAAAAATGACAAAAGCAAATATCTTTTAGTAAATTAACATTTATATGGTTTTATATAAGTCTAAATTTCGACTTTAAATATTATTTAGAAAGATAAAAGGATTTACTAAATTTCAGATTTTTTTTAATTTTTAGACTTCAAATAATTTAAATTATTTATGACACAATAATGATGTAGTGTTTATCTCATTAATAAGTCATTTAAATAAATAAAATTATAATGATTAAAATATTATCCAAAACCTATATAATTCCTATTTTATGATATTATTTAGACCTTGAGTCATCTTATCCTAGACAATAATTATTTTTGGTCCATTAGAAACCGAATATCAATATATAATAAAATAACGTTTTCACACTTTCCTAAAAAACCCCTCCTCTCCCTTATAAATGGAGACCACTTATAACCAATTACACACACCTCTCAAGCCTATTGGCTAGTAAAAAATCTTCCTAAATATGCTCTATACATACCTATACTCATATTAGAAGCCTTAGCTTAGGTAGAAGGCACTTAAAGAAGTCTGTTGGTTCAAACCAAAGGGAGTTACCCAAATTAAATGTAACGGTTTCTTTTAATTTGTTTTCTTTTATTTTAATTCTCCAACCCCTAAACTATTTTATTCCTTTATTTTATAATAAAAACAGTATCCTAAATATATTAGGACGTTGTTATGAGAAGTATTCTAACTACACGTATACACACCTCCATATAATAGATGAAGAACATAATGTTTCTGTGGATGGAAAATTAACGCCTCACGAAATGATGATTGTTAAAAAATCTCCAACTGCCTCTCATGGTAGCCATTATGATTAAACTGTATATATATATGATATATATTATTTTTATGTGTTTTTATTCTAGTGTATTTTCCATTTATAGCACTTTTTTATGGTTTCCATAGAGGGTAAATACGATAATCTCATTTGAGGAAGTGCCGACTACCGCCCTCTCAAAGTGATGTGACTTATTAATGCCTTATGTGGGATGTATAAATGATAGAGTTAACAATATTATATATGATATAATACTGGAATTATAATATACCTATGTATCAATATGTTTTAATTCCATTAAAAAAAGAAATAGAAATGAAAGTAGCGTTCATGTGTACGTACGACTTACCGTCTCCATAAACAGTGCATTTCATATCCTACCTCTAAATGTTATGTACTATAATAAATACATGTATATACTAGATATATATAATATATATGATATATAAATCATGAATATAATTCTGGATATAATGAACCATTGACTACATGAACAACATGTAATTATAATATGTCCATTTTTGACTCAAGTACCAAATATCGACAAAATGAACATTATTAAATTAAATGATTACATAAGGTTTATGACATGGTAATAAGTAATATAAAAGTAATAAAAAACTTGAAAAAGGTTCTTAAGAAGGTATAAATTAATTTTTTTTGAGATTAATGTATGATCGTGTCAAGTCGGACACGAGGTAAGAGATTTTTTATCTCACTTTTAATTCCCTGAGATTTTCATTGTTCGCCACTAATTTAGTGCATGATGTGTATTGTTTACTGCCATTTGATATATATTATCATGATTCTATTTATATTCATGTAATTTTGTGATTCATTTAATGGATATTATCTTTTCGTCATATGACTCGATCGATTACATCGTGGTAATTAGTTTTCGTCTCACTTTTTATTCACGTGAGATTCATGCTATATTGCCACTATTTTACTTTTTTGGTGTTTGTACTTCGCATGATTGTACTCTTTTTGTAATATACTATCATTTATGAGTATTTAAATCTTCATTGTATGACCCTTCTTTCAGGTGGCGTATGTTTTGTAAGTTACCAAATCGGTAATGGAACCTTTCACCCTCCTCATTTTAAAATACATCTTGTTGTTATGTCATTTAATTTACATCTTATTATGTTAGGATATGTTCTTATATATAATTATTGATGTAGAATTTATGTCCAATTTATGATATACCCTTTTTCCCTCATCAACCCGTTTTTTTTAATTTTAATGCGACACCGTTAGGCTGTCGTATTTTTACAAGGGGACTTCTTAAACCAATTACAATTCTTCGGGTTCAAATTATACTTCATGAATATGTCATCCTATGAATATGTTTGAATGACATCTGATTTTTTACACTGAATATCCAATAATATTGCGAGTATTTATATTTTTCACACATAATTATGTGATGGATTTGTCCTTAATTTAAGGAAACCATCTTTATAAGGGATTTCATCTCAATTTACATTTCCACTGAGACATCATTGTTGTTATCCACCAATTCACACATATATGTTGTATATACTATACTTTGACATATTATATCATGGATCCCTTTATTCTCATGATATTATAAACTTCTGATTAAAATTTATTCTTCAATTATTTGTATTCAAGCATCTCTCTTTTTGTTAAAAAACTATTTAACTAAAATATCATTTTAAATATTTTAATGATTTAATATTTTAAATATTTCTCATTAATGTCCATGTTTTCAAAATGGTTTTTAGGATTTATTTATAAGGACAATAATTTTTTTCAAATAATAATTCATTTATAATCTTCATTGTTGTATAGGACACATTGATTCAAAAATCTCCTTTTAAAAGGTTTTGAAAATGATTTGATAAAACACTATTTATTTCAATATCTTGATTTGATATATTGGAATGTGGAAATGTTATATTTCTTTTTTACATGTGTTATATGTTATGATTATGTTATGGTTATTGGGCATTGTTTACGTATACGGGTGGTTCCTTAATTAACCTAGGGCCGGTGAGCCCGAGATAGCTCTACAATGCATTAGGTAACGTGACAGAGGTAAACGTGATGTTTCTCCTAAGAGATTTAGGGGATATACTATGATGGGTATTCCAAGTGTAACTCCCTATATAGTTGTGATAACTATAGTGTAAGTTTGATATGGATGTCATACGTAACCTTTATGATTTATGATTTCTGTGTCTTATTTATAAATCTAATGATTTCGTAAGGTATGTTATGATTGAAAAATATATTTTCATTGATTTTAATTTATTGATTGGATAATGTTTTCCTTCCTTATTTTATAACTGTTACTGAGCTTTGTATGCCTATCCCATGTTTTTTAAAATTTTTCCACAGGAATTATAGATTAATATGGTCAAGGATGGGATGAAGGAAAATTTATGCTATCAAAAACAAGGAACTATAGATGACTCTATATTTTAAAAGTTTTTATTTTATGACAAAAAATTGAAACTGTGTAGAAGTGTCTACTTTGAAATCATTTTAGATGGAATAGTTATGTCTAATTTCTATAAAACTCTAAAACTAAAAATATCCTCAAAGTGAATTAATAATTTAACTCAATATTATGTAATGTTTGTGGCTGAGTCTTTAAGGTTGGTATCAGAGGTCAGTTTAGATATTTTTAGAGGTTAGGGAATTCTTTAAGAATAAGTGATATTACCATAATTGTTAGGATTTCAGGAAGTGTCACAGTTTTTTAGATAAAGTAAATGAGATTAATATAACATTAATAAGTCTATCTTATTGTTTACCATCCTCATAAGATATTATATGATTATTTTACTGATATAAGAAAAACTGACCTTTTTGGTTTTAGTAAATGGCTGGATCTAGTAGGAACCAAATTAGCAGTGGATGTGAAGAAAACAGTGAAGGTGTTCTGAATGAGCAACTGAATGATATGGGAGTTGCAATGAAAACACTTGTGGTTATTCTCAACCAACTATCTGGATTCATGATTCACCACCTGAACCTTAGTGATATTTATAAGCCATCATATATGCAAGAAAAAAATCCCTACAGATGTTCAGGTAATTATCATAAAGGTAAGTGTGTTCAAAATCCTATGTGTCAATGATGTAGAAAGAAACACCAAGGAAAATGTTTCAAAGGGACAGAAAGATGAAATATATTTGGAAATGAAGGTCATAAAGCAAGAACCTTTGATGAAAAAAGGATGCATCTAGTTGACTCTATAAAAGGTAATGAAGTCCTTTCTGAGGGATCAATTGAATGTTTTAAATGTGGTGTGCATGGTCATTATGAAAACACATGTCCTACAACGATGTTCTGGTAATGGGATCACCAAGATCATACAAATATTTGTTTACCAATACCTAATTCCATTCCAATTGAGGATGAAGAAACTGACAATGACCAATGAAAGGTTTGGATTATTTATTAACATTTGTTTTTCTATTATGGATATCATAGGATATGATTCATGATTTTGTTTGTAGGAAAGTATTAGTTCAGTATAAGTTGGAAAGGAATGGTTAATGGATCACGAAGAATGTTGAATGAGTAAGACGTCCACATATAAGGGATTTAAGAGTTATGATTGCATTTAAGAAGGTGAAATACTTAAATGTATTAAGGCTCTTCTGATGATGGGGTTACATTAGAAGACATTTTATATTATGTGTAACCCTGATGTTTGATATATGAAAATTTTATTCAAGGAATAATTATCTTCCCTATTGAGTATATAGTTATAAAGAACCATTTGGGATTATATAATCCTTAAATTTTAGGCAATTACCATTTAATACATTTTGGGATGCAAAAAGAAAGTTATTAGATAACCATTATGGTTAAAAAAGGTTATGGTTTTTTAATGATTTTACCTCTTTTGGGAATTTTATAAAATTATTTAGTTTTTGAGAATAGATAACCCGCAAACCGTGTGACAACAAGTAGAGTCGAACAAAGTTGTGGGAATCAAACCCACAACCATAGTGCGACTGGTATTTATCGCTTACCGCTAGACTACATGAAGTCCCTGGTTAGTATGACTAATTATTTTTAGGTACATGATCTTATGAATCAATAATAAGTTGATTTGGGGTTATCTATGGAAATGATTAACCTATCATAGAGGATATGTGATTAGGTTAATTACTTATGAGATGTTAAGAGTAACTAATATTTTTTGGACATAAATGATAAGATTTCCTTTGGAAGACTATGTGATTAAATCCTTCAATGATTTGGGCTTCTATCATAGTTTGGATAACTTTGAAAAAATTTAAGGATAACTATTTTTTTAATTGTCTGTATTGAACATTGGGTTCATTTTGTTGAATTTTGGAGATTAAGAGTAGTATTTCTTTTTATAAAGGATTATCCTTTTGGTGATTATCTGATCTTGTACTAAATATTTTGGATTTATTTGATGTATAAATACAAGGGAAATAGATAGTTCTCCGTTTGTGGATTATGTGATTACCTAGAAGATGATTCTTGTGCTTTTTATGTGACCAAGTCTTTTTTAATGCACAACATTTAGAGAAATAATTAGTTTTTGTAGAAACTTATAAAAAAATTATACTATATTGAAGGTAAGTATATTTCCTTATTTTTTATTCTATTTAGAAGATGAATTCATCAAAATTATTAAAAGGAATGTAAAACAAAAATATTGTTGGTCATTGGAATTAATAGTAGTTAAGTCCTATACATTTTATTGGTAGGAATGAATGAAACTAAAAAAAGTATGATTATACATGTTTTTTAAAAGTATTTACATTTATTCAATAAAAATTAGAGGCTTAAAATGTGAATGAATCTAATTTAAGCATAATTTACATTAAAAGGTTGATTTATAACCTTTTAATGGTGAACCATTTTTAAATCTAGTTTTAGTAACTTTAATGCATTCTATTTGACAAAATAAAATCTTTCTTTATAATGGGTACATCAAAACTTAATTTGTGTAAATTTTGGGAATTTTCCCCATAATTTTAATTTTTAATGAAAAGTGAAAAATATTGTATTTTATTTCAAAAGTGACATTTAATTAATTTATTTATATGGATGGATTATATTTTCATTTTTTTTAAGTGAAATTAAAATATATTTTTACCATTTAATCCAATGTTTGTCATTGGAATTAATTTCACATTAAAATTGAACATAAATAAGTATCAATATTTTGATAGTTATTATTTATTAAAAACACGCTTTTGTTTTGATAACGAGAATTAATTTTAAAATTAAATAATGACACTTATATATTTTGAATCTGAAAAAATAGAAATAATTTTTTAATTCAGAATATCCAATATATCTTAGGCTGATTTTTTTGGTATTTTTCTTAAAAACTATAATTTTTTATGAATAGGGAAACCACTTAGTGGTAGTAAAAAACTAAATTTATCATTTAAATGAAAATTTAACAATTATGTGAATTGAATTTAGAAAATCAGACATACATGGTTGTTATCAAGAATGAATATTTCGATTAATAAGATAAAACTAATTCTTGGTGGATAGTAATTTTTGACTTTTAATTACGGCGATTAAAGGTAAATAAGGCAATTCAAGGTAAAAAAAATATTATAATAATTCAAAATTACCTTAACACTTGTCCAAACCTTATTTTTTGAGTCTTTTACGAACATGAGGATCGTTGTGTATATTTTGGGACCACATTGAGCCACATGGGAGTGATAATGACAATTTAGATTATTTATCTTAGTGTAAAGGAAAAAATGTCAAAAGAAAATATCATTTAGTAAATTAATTTTTATATGGTGTCATATTAGTCATATTTTTGACTATAAATATTCTTTATAAATATAAAAATATTTTATACATTATAGTAATTTTTTTAATAATTTTTAGACATCAAATATTTTAAATTATTTAGGACACAATAATGATGTAGTGTTTACGTCATTAATAAATCGTTTAAATAAATTAGATTATAATGAATAAAATATTATCCAAGACCTGTCCAATTCCTATTTTATGATTTTATTTCGACCTTGATTCATCTTATATATGACTATAATGATTTTTTAACCATTAAAAACCAAATATAGATATATAATAAAATAATGTTTTCACACATTCCTAAAAAGGCCCTCCTCTCCCTTATAAAATAGGACCACTTCCAACTAATTCCACACACCTCTCAAGCCTTTTGGATCATCCTAAATCTTCCCAATTAAACTCCCTACATCCCTATCCTACTCCTAGAAGCCATACCTAAGGTAGAAGGCACTTCAGGAAGTCATTTGATTCAAACCAAAGGGAGTTACCCAAATTAATGGTACCAGTTTCTTTTAATTTGTTTTCTTCTATTTTACTTCTTCAAACCCTAATCACTTTTACTCCATTATTTTGTAACAACACCAGTATCCTCAATATACTAGGATTTTATTATGAGAAGTATTCTAACTACACTTACACACACTTCCATATAATGGATGAAGAAACATAATGTTTCAGTGGATGGAAAACTAACCCCTCACGAAACGATGATTGTTCAAATATCTCCAACCACCATCTATGGTGGCCATTATGATGGAAATGTATTTATATATTATATATCTAATGTTTATTTTTTCTTTATTCTTCTTAATTTTACATTTATACCATCCCTTTATGGTTTCCATAGTGGGAAAATATGATAATCTCATTTGAGGATGCGCGGACTACCACCCTCTCAAAGTGATGTGACTTGTTAATGCCTTATGTGGGATGCATAAAGGAAATAGGTAATGATATTATATATGATATTATACTAGAATTATAATATACCTATGTATCAATATGTTTTAATTCCATTAAATTAATAAATAGAAATGAATGTAGCATTCATGCGTACGTATGACTTACCATCTTTATGAATGGTGCATTTCATTTCATACCTCTAAATGTTATGTACTATTATAAATACATGTATATAATAGATATATATGGTATCCAAATCATGAATATAATTCTGGATATAATGAATCATTGACCACATGAACAACATTTAATTATAAGAAGTCCATTTTTGACTCAAGTTCCAAATATAGAAAAAACAAACATCGTTAACTTAAATGATTAAACAATTTATATAACATGGTAATAATAGATATAAAATGAATAATAAACTTGATAAAGGTTCTTAAGAAAATATAAATTAACATTATTTTACTATTCATGAGATTTAATAACAATCTAATCAAGTCAGACACGAGGTAAGGGATTTTTTATCTCACTTTTAATTCCCTGAGATTTCCATTGTTCACCACTAATTTATTGCATGTGGTGTAATATGTACTAATATTTGATATGTATTATCCTGATTATTTTTATATTCATCAAATTAGGTGATTCATTTAATGTATATTTTCTTTTGGTCATATGAATCGATTGATTACTTCGTGGCAAGGAGTTTTCATCTCACTTTTTATTCCCGTGAGATTCATGATATATTTCTACTATTTTACTTGTGTGGTGTATGTACTTCACATTATTGTACAATTTGTGTAATATATATTAATTTATTAGAATTTATATCTTCATTTTATGGTCCTTATTTCATGTGGCGTATGTTTTTTAAGTTACCAAATCGTTAAGGGAAACTTTCACCCTCCTATTTTTAAAAGACTTATTAAAGTTATGTATTTTAATTTACATCTTATAATGGTAGCATATGTTCTTATATGTCCTTATTGATGTAAAATTTATGTCCAAGTGATGAGATACCCTTTTTATCTCACCAAATAATTTTCTAAATTTTAATGTGACCCCGTTGGTTGTCGTATTTTTACAAGGGAACTTCTTAACCCAATTTCAATTCTGTGGGTTCAACTTGTACTTATTGAATATGTCATCCTATGAATATGATTGAATGACCTATAATTGTTTTACACTTAATATCCAACCATATTCAGTGTGTTTATATTTGTCACACATAATTATGTGACTGACTTATCCTTAATTTAAGGATAGCATCATTATAATGGATTTCATCTCAATTTACATTTCCACTAAGACTTCATTGTTTTTATGCACCAATTCACTCTTATTTGGTGTATATACTGTCCTTTGACATATTATATAATTAATGCATTTATTATCATGATATAATAAATTTCTGATTAAAATTTATTCTTCAATTATTTGTATTGAAGAGTCTCCCTTTTTGTTAAAAAATACTCTTTAACTAAAATATAATTTCAATTGTTATAATGATTTACTATTCTAAATATTTCTCATTAATTACCATGTTTTCTAAATGGGTTTTACGATTTATTTATATGGACATTAAATCTTTTAACTGATAATTTATTTAAAAGCATCAATTTTTTATGGGACACATTGATTCAAAAATAACGTTTTAAAAGGTTTTGAAAATTATTTGATAAAACATTATTAATTTCAATATCTTGATTTGATATATTAGAATGTGGAAATATTATCATTCCATTATACATGTGTTATATGTTATGATTATGTTGTTGTTATTGGGCATTGATTACATATACAGGTGGTTCCATGATAAACCTAGGGAGGGTGAGCCCGAGACAGCTCTCCAATGCATTGGGTAACGTGATGGAGGAAAAAGTGATGTTTCTCTTAAGAGATTTTGGGAATATAGTATGATGTGTATTCCAAGTGTTACTCCCTATATTGTTTTGATAGATATAGTTTATGTTTGATATTAATTCCATAAGTAACATTTTGACTTATGATTTGTGTGTTTTATTCATAAATCTTTTGATTTTTTAAGGTATGTTATGATTGAAAAATATAGTTTCATTGTTTTGTATTTATTGATGGGATAATGTTTTCCTCCCTTGGTTTATAACCCTTACTGAAAATTTTATGCTCATCCCATTTTTTAAAATGTTTTCCATGTGAATTAAAGATTAATAGTGTCAAGGATGGGATCAAGGAAAATTCATGCTATCAAAAACATGGAACTAGACATGACACTTTTTTTCAAGAGTTTTTATTTTATGAAAAAATGGAAACTGTGTAGAAGTGTCTATTTTTTAATCTTTTTAGATGTAATAACTATGTCCTAATTCTCTAAAACTCTAAACCTAAAAAGATCCTCAATGTGAATTAATCATTTAATTGAATATTATGTAGTGTTTAAGTCCGAGTCCTTATAATTATGGTTGAGAAACATTGAACCTATATTACACTATCAAATTCCTTAAGGGCATTGTGTGTGAAGGTGAGATTTTATTATAGAGGTTCGGTGAACGTATTTAGGGCCATTATCTAAATGATCTTGACCATCTCACATAAAATATTTAAAAATTGATTTAATTTATTAATTTATTAATGGGAATGGACAATGGAAAATCTTATAACATCTACTCCCTTGGATACTTTGATATATAAGCTTAATATGATAAAATACTACTACTTGAGTCAATAAATTATTTTTTTATGTCAATTTTAATAATCCTAACCATTAATATATAAAATTATTTGTCACTATTAAATGGTAATATTATCAATTCTCATAATTCTCATTATACATTTGAATCTTATGGGAAATAATAGTGACAAAAAAACCAATGATGTTTATATATTTTTTAATAATAAAATAACATTTAATTCATTTACAAAGGGAATATCATTGATAAATTTCTATGTTGTTACAGTTTGGACGAATATAAAAATTATTAATCATAATTCTTGTCATTTTTCTAAAATATTCACATATTTTATATATTATATTATTATTTAATTTACATTTTTTTCAATAGGACATTAGAATTAAATAATCTTGTACATAGATAAATGTTTTGTAAATATTTTAGGAATATGTTTTCAATGATCTCTAATTTTTTCATTTCGAATTTTATCAACAATATTTTATTTTTTATATGGTAAATTATTAATTTTTTCATTTCTATTTATTTATATCTATATATTTAATTTTCATGTTTTTAGATATTAATTTACTATTTCATAAAGTATAGGATTATTTATACAACGTATTATCTTATATTAATCTGAGCAATTAGGTTTTATTAAATTTAATGGAATATGATGAATAAATTATCATCCTTTATTGGTTCATAAATTTTAAAAATATTTTTATTTAGAGTTTTATGAATGAAAATTTTAACTTGGATGTTTTCATTTAGATTAGGAGGAGAACCTGATATGTAAAATGGGTATAAGTATAACCAAAATATCAAATTAAATATATGTAACTGAATTAAATCAGGTATTAATATTTTATCATATTGTCTAGCATAGTGGGGAAATATTTTCTAAACTCAATAATTAGTATGATAAATAAATCAAGTCATATATGGAAAATATCAATCCAATATAAATGTAAATATTATTACACTAATTTACTAGTATGAGTCTCATAATTTTAAATTTAGGATTTAAGAAATACTTTAGAAATGATATGTTTTTATTTCCATAACATATAAAAAATGCATTTCAAAAGAAATTTATATTGTTGTGTATGAAAAGGGATTTAGTTCCAATATATTTATTTATTTTCTATTACATATTCAATATATTTTGATTTTTTATGTCTCACTTATTGGGGATATTATAAATGCGATCTATCTTAAATTCCTTTTCTTCCCTATGGAATTGATTGTGAAAAAAATTTAAACTCTTTTCCATTTATCCAAAGTAAAAAACTATGAGGATTAAATATATTCATTGGAAACATATTATAGATCCTAGAGGATATATATTTTATTAATTTATCTAAATATTTTTTTTTCAGAGTGTGTGGTGTAGAAAAAACCAATCTAATGAGAATAATAAAATATTAAAATTTTAATTATGAATAAATAACTTATCAATATAAAACATGAAAAAAAAATAAACTAACACACACTTTTAGTTGATATGTTATAATGTTAAGAACACATAATTTTTAAAAATGATCATTTTTTTATAAAAGGGAGTTTTTTATGTTGAGAATATAAATTTCATAATCTAGTAATTTGAGATTTACATAATTGGTATAAATTCTAAAATCAAAATTTCAAAATAACAATAGGATAGTTTTGGGGTCCTTTTTATATATTGTATTTTTTGGTCAATAGTGATAAATATTGGTTTAAAATATACATACATTTATATGATATTTTCACTATATAAGAATGAATATTTAATTATATATATTATTTACATGTATAACCCACGACATTTCTAGAGTTTCATTTGGTTCATTTACATGTAATGTTTTTCCTTTTCTGGGGAACTTTTTTTTTCATTGGGGCTAGTTTGGTTAAAAATTTGTGAATAAAATAAGAAAAAGGGTAGTCCATGGTTAGCGTAAAACATTCCCAAACCATGTACCTCAACCATGTTAAATATTTAACTTGTGAGAATGTGCTTTTCTAGGGTTTCTTATGGATTTTCAAACTATGTGCCCAAAAAACATAAAGTGAGCACCCGAGAAGGGGTGTGTGATTATGGAATATTGTTAATTGAAATTATATTCCCCTAGTAGAAGACTGTACATATGTGATTCTAATAAAAGGAGAACCAGTTATAAAACATCTCAATACCTCATTTTAAAACTAATTATTCTCTTATCTTGACCCCTAATACCCTTAAATGATTTTAGAGCCTCCCAAAATTATTCCATTCCATTATAACCTTCGTTCATCATGATTCAAAGACTAGATTAATGATCATCACGCCAATATGTAACAAGATATCATCCCATATGGTATAGTTTTCATTTCATGTTCTACTTTGATCCATTTTGTGGGTTTTCTCACTTGTATTTGGTTAGATCTAAACCTAGGATTGGGGATCTAGATCAAAAATTAAGGGATATTGATTCTTATGATCTTAAATTATGGATTAAGATATAGATCTGATGCAACATCATTTTTCTCTTGAATTATATAATTACCATTAGAATGAATTTATCATCAAATTGTTGTAGGTGGTCTATAATTCAAATCCCAAATTTATTATTACAATTTTTTGTATGAAAATGTTAAATTTTTATCAAATGTTTAGAAATTTATTTTTTGATTGAATTAATTAATTTGATAAATTAAGAAAAAAGAGAAATAGGGGGATTTTGTAATTTAAATTATGATTAAAAAATTTTGGAATTAATTAAGAAAGAAATAGATTTTTTTGAATTGAATAATTAATTGTTTAATTAATTATGATATATTAAAATTGTTCGTATCAAAAATTAATTTTTGAATTAATTATGAGATCTTGATATCATGGGTTTGAATAAGTAATTGTTGGATTTATTATGAGATATCAATATTTTATAAATAAATAATTAATTGTCGAATAATATTTTTCATATAGATATTGTGAGTATGAATAATTAATTATTGAGTTAATTATTATCTATTTATATTGTTAGTATGAATAATTAATTCTGAATATTAATAATTAACTATTTAATTAATTATGGGATATTGATATAGTGATGTAGAATAATTAACTATTAAATTTATTATTAATATTGAAATTATTAATAAGAATAATTAATTGGTGAATTATTTATTGGATGTTTTCATTTATAAATGGATATTTAATTCATAAATAAATTAATATAATTGATGTGATATATTAATTTTTGAATTCATTAATTGAATGATGGTTATTTATAATTATTTATTGTGATTAATTAATTAGAGAATTAAATAATGTGATAAATGTGTGTGGGACATGTAAATTTGAATCCAAATCCCAAATGGTGATAATATTTAATGACTAGATAAAATAGAATTCATATGTGAAATCTAGGATTGGGATATGGTCTTCTACATTAGAGGCTTGTTGTCTGATAAGATATGTTTAATATTAAAAATGGCATTGACATGTGATAATTGGGTGGGGGACATTTAATATTGCCTCAAAATCCCAGAGTGTGACAAGATTTGATAAATGGTAACAATATAATTCACATGTGAATTATGATAATGAATTTTAATAAGGGAAATAAATTATATGATATACCCTAGGAATAGTTTAGACTCTGGCTTGGGCCAATGAAGGTATTCAGAGTTCTGGTTTCCTCAAGGACCCGTGTGTCTTGTAATTAAATAATGATTAATTGAATGAGGGTAAATTAATTAAATTGTGTGATTTATTTATTCATTATATGTCTCAATAAAGATGTTATTATCTAGATATTATTTTATATTTTGTAGGTGGTGTTCTACTGATTTGATCACACACCCTACACTAAATTCCTGATTGATAACTGAATAGACATCATGGGTGGATGAAAGGATAAGGTAAAAGGCCCTATGGGATTTTTGGTGTCTTTAATTTTCATTTTCATTTTTGAAATAATGAACATACATTATGTTGACATATTATACTATTCCATTTTGATATTGTACATCCATTTTTGATCATCTTGTGGGATTGGTATAATTGTGATTATGATTAAATGACATTTTGTTATTGTAAATTTATTTCCCCTCATTTATTACTCTGATAAAAAGGGTAGAGTCTTCCCATTTCTAATATTATACCATCACTAGTAGTTTTATCCCTCTAGTATACGCGAGGACACTCTTGAAGTCAGCTTCTATGCCAGATCATGCCCTATCGTGTGGCACCTCATTTGGGATATAAAACGGTTGTATGAAATGATTTTTATTTTACATTTGAATGTATTACAATTTGGGAATTCTATTTGAGAGACTATGAAGAGTTAGGCTTTGGATACGAGCTTGTGTGTGGGAGTAGAAAACCCATGTATGAGGGAGAAGCCAAGTTCCCAAGGTGGGATTATTGTTGTAAATATTTTTTGTTATAGAATAATGTTATTTAACATTGAGGGATAAACATATTGTGTTGTGTTATTATAATTTCAATGGTTTAGTAATATAAGAAAAATGGGAAAGTCTAGTATGAGAGTTGAGTATTCATGAATCATTCACGAGTCTCAGGATTATTGTGGAATACATCATTTTTGGATGCCATTGGAAAATGGGTATTGGTATGTTGTTGAACATGAACCTTTTTCCATTTCTTTTGAAATTGATCTAAAATAGGTTTTTTACACAAAATTGAAAAAGATTTTAAAATCATGCAAGATGAAAACAAATGTTTTTAAAGGAAAATCATCTATTAGGAGAATGTGTTTACCCTTTTAAACTAGTACCACAGAGTAGGATGGTTGAGAGTAGTGATAACTCATTGCTTTTCAATGTGTGGTGGTGTTTGGTTAAATGACTTGTTGTGGGATATTTTTCCACTTAAATGTGTTGTCTCGTATTATGTTTCTTAAAAAATCTGTTTGGTGTCTTTTATATATGGCTTCAAAATAATTTTTGTTTTTAGGTAAACATGAGGACATGGTGAGAGATTCCCCTATAGTAGTGGAACTTGTGGCACTAATAGTGTTGGGTAAGGAAGGTAGAGATATTTTTTGTGAGAATATTGCTCACTTCATGTAGTTTATTGAAAGGGACATAGAGTGGGTTGTGAGGACCATGTATCATTTTACATGTGTTCCATAATTGAAACACCCTATGGAATTTACAATAGAGGGTGGTCTTGAGAGACCACAATTATAGATTGAGTCCATGTCGAATATCCATTAACAATTTAAAACCCCTACTGAGATGGGGGTCAACTTGGATACAAATATGATATGAGTATTAGGGAAGAACTATTAGCATGCTCAAGTTCTTACTCGATATGATGATGGAATATTATGGAAGGAATTCTTAGATACATTCATGGAGAACTTCTATCCAGAGACACACAATATGGAGAGAACCATTCAGTTCAGAAGACTAACTCAGGGGAGTAGGATTTAGATGTACTATATTGGATACTTTATAGACATCCAATGCATTCTCCATAATTTGTAGGATATGAGATAGTGAGGGAGATTTATTTAGAGGAAGGGATTAATAGTGAAATTAATTTCCATGTTAACACTATTTAGTTTAGTATGTTTATTTATTTGGTGGATTAATATCTCATTTAATAGGTTAAATTGGTAGAGGGTATAAGTATTGGAAAAACCGTTCTTTTTGGATGATTAGTAGGTACAAATTATGAGGGCAGGAACCATCACTATGATAACACTACCCATGGTAATAAGATGTGGAGTACCAAGATAGATGGGGCAGTTTCCCGGGATATTACCTGAGTGATTTTTCACCAGTATTGTAGGTCAGGACACTTCTTTACATAGTTCCACCAAACACTGCAATATTGCAATATCTGTGGCATGTTGGGAAAGATACAATGGATTCTTTTGGAACCCCTGATACATGGTAATTAATAGAGAAACTAGGTAGATCTAGTGGGATAGAAGAGGATATTATACACCATAACATTATGGAATCTAGAGTTCTACATGGTCACATAATATCAAGGAAAGGTGTGTCTATGGAACTGGAGAAGGTTTAGGTGGTTGTCTGTCAGGATCAGGATAATAAATTTTGTGATATTTTAGATTTCATGAGATAGATGAATATTATTAGAGACTCGTTCAGGACATTTCATATTTTGGAACTCCACTTTCTATCTTGACCATTAATGGATTAATGGATGTATTTTCATAATCGTGAAAAAAGTTTCTCCATGAGATGAATAATTACATGATATCAACACCAATATTGATCCTTCCAAATAAATGTTAGTAATATATGGTATTCTGTGATTATTTTGGGACATTATTTAGAGTATTTTTTATGATAGGAGGTAATGTTTCGGTGTATGGGACATGGGTGTTGGGGTTGCCTGAATGGAACTAACCTATGCATGACGTAGAGTTATATGTGGTTGTTTATGATTTACTTCTTTGGTGACATAGCTGTTAAGAGATAATTATATTATGTATATAGATCACAATAACATGATGTATATACTTTTTTGGAAGTATTTGAAAATTCAGTAGCAGAGGAGGGTTCAAAATATACATTTATTTGAATTTGATCAAGAATATCTAATATGAATGAGAAGAAATTTGGATAATTCCTTAAGTAGGTAATGTCAAAAACATAATGTTCAAGAGTCTATTGTTGAGTTGAATATTATGATATTTCTAGTTTATATTAATATATTTTTATAAGAGAGTCATGAAAATATGACTCGTATATAATTTTTAGTTGATTATACACAATTCATGTAGACCTGAGATCGATAGTGTGAGAATCTAGAGTGCTTGACTTGAGATATATCCTTGAAGCTAGAGAGTCTCTTTCTGATTATAGAATATATTATGATGATATAATCTTTTTTATGGATTAGGTTGATATTTATATGAGTATACAGGAGGTGATGATGGTTGTTTTTCTTTCTTCAATATTGGATGTACATCCTTGTTTGACTAAAATTTATAATAACCAATGGTGAATGTTTCGGTGTATGAGAATGAAAAATTTGATAGAAAATTATGTGAATTGATGACACGCCTATAGAATGGTGAAGGATGAGAATCAATGACCTGTGGGTTTAATGTAGTCATTGACTATTCTAGAATGGAAGTGGTACAATGCTACAATGTTTTTTTGATCGGTAACCTGAAAACACCTCAGAGTATTGAATGTTTCGGTTGTAGACACTGTTACAATTGTAGATATTAGTGGAGATGTTGACCGAAATGTGTGTTTTGATGATAGTCCATCTTCATGGGGTGACATAGAATTTTGTTTTCTATTATGACTCCATTTTAACTTCACATAATTGTTAGGTCTTGTTGGAGGAAATTTGTACCTAGGTATCATTGAGTAAAATATTACACACATAGAAATATAGGATGTTATATAATTCTATATAGGTTCTAGAGGATATGATGTGGTATTGTGTTCCTGAATTTATTGGGTTTTGTAGAAGCACAAAACTATAGAATAGTTTCACTATAACAATTGTTATCAGGAAACTATATAGATGGACCAATATAAGGATCCGTATGGTATGACACATAGATCACCCCTATACAAGATTGAGACAGGTGTGTTATAGTTATTGGGAAAGTGTCTTGTGCAAGAGATATCTGTCCATATACATCTGATTTGAATTCATTTGGCTACGGGTCAGAGTATATATATTTCACTTTCTAATAGACTCTGATGACCCATAGATTATTTAAAGGGTGATCATGTATTATTTTTGGATTTAACTGGATTTGGTGACCAAATGACATTGAGCAATGGAAAGCTAGTGTCCAAGATCGTTGGACCGTTTGATGTTGTGAAGAGAATTAGTTGGTGGTATACATAATGGATCTTCCTCTTGGATACATTATAATTAATGTTGTTTTACTTGTGTCACGAAATTTTTTGTATCACCCCATCCCATATAATGTGATCGAGGAGGATTATGTTGATCATGAGATATAATTGTTATTTGAGAATCATTTAATATGTGTTTTGGTGAAATATGTGAAGGTTTTGAAGGGAATAATTATGCTCACAATTTATGAAAATTTGAAAACATGGTTGTGTTTAGGTGGAAAATGGGAGAGAAAATAGATTTGAGGGCTTAGTTTCCAAATATCTTTAACTTGGAATCTTAGTGATTCATTGGAGTATAACTTGAGGGAAATATATTATTTGGAGGGAAGATTGTAACACCCATGTATTTTCATGACATGCCTCATGATCATTCAATGTTATTATTTATTCTAATGTTTAGTACTTTTCATTTGTTTTTTTAATCATCTTGTGTTTGGGTAAAAATTTTACGAATTTAGAATAATTTCTACTTTGCAAGGCTTACCCATGATTTTCCAGATCCATGTACATTGGGCCAAAAGACCATGTAAGCTAGGTCAATGACGGTTTTCACTGGTGACACATGTTTTTTAAATTTATTACCCAAAAAAGATAGAATATACACCCCCATGATGAGGTGTAAGTTTAAGGAAAATAGTTTAGGGAAAAAATGATCCTTGAGGACAAAACAATTTATATGAAATTTTTTTTAGTGAAAAATAGATTTAAAATTTCATGATCCCACATTTTAACAACTATTGGGATGTAAATCGACCACTAACACCTTTTCAAAATGTTGGAGACTCCCAGATAACTTTTATAACATTTTACCCTCAATTATTTGAGATCTGAATCCCAGACTGAGGAGTTTCACCCTTCCTTGTAAGAGGATCACATCCCACATGGTTTCTTTTTTCCTTTATAATTGTTCTCCCATCCATTTGATTCATTTATTCACTGTTTTTTGTTGTCTATATATATATATATGAATTTTCAACTAGATCTATAATTGATGTTTCTTTGTTAATTTGATCTTTAATTTAGGTCTATGATCATGATCACATTCAACATCAATTTTCTATTCATAATGGGGATTTTCCATTCGATAGCATTTATCATAAAATTGAGTTAGGCAGCTGATAATCAAATATTCAATATTTTAATTTTATTATGTGTATGAAATTGTAAAATATTCATTAGGTTTTTCGAAAATTTATTTTTTAATTGATGTGATAAATTTTTTAGTTGAATTTATTGAGGAAAATATGAAATTGGTGGTTATTGGAATTTTATTTTGTGAATATTTAATTGATAAATAATTTATGATTTAATTGGAAATTTTGAATTAAATATTTTATATTTTAATTAATTAATTACATTGAGATTTTGAGTATGAATAATTAATTGTTGAAATACGTTTTTGATATGGAGCTCTTGAGTATGAATATTTAATTCATGAATTAATTATTCGATGTTGTGATTGTGAGAAGGAATAATTAATTTTTGAATTAATTATGGGATATTGAGATTGGTAATTTTTAATAGTTAAATGTTAAATTGGTTCTGATATTTTGAGAATTTGAGTAAAATTTATTAATTGTGGGTATAAATAATTTATAGTTCAATTTATTATGGGATATTGAGATTGGGAAATTGAATAATAAATTGTTTAATTAATTATAGATATTTTAATTTTGAATTATAATACTGCATTATTGAATTAATTATTGGATGTTGAGACTATGAAATGTTTAATTATTTATTGACTTAATTAATATACATTTTGTGATTAATTTGATGTGAATTAATTAATTGAATGACCGGTGTGTGTAATTCTTGAATGTGATTCATTTATTGGGGAATTATTTAATGTGATAATTATATATGGGACATGGTCTGTTGTATCAAAATCCCATAGTGATATAAAATATGTCGATTTGTAACAATATTATAGACAAGTGAAATTTGAGTGTAGTACATGGTCTGATGCATCAAAGGCTAATAGTGGGCTAAGAAAAGTTGAATGGTGAAAATGGAATTCACATGTGATAATTGTGGGTGGGACATGGACTTCCAAATCAAAAACCTATATTGTGAAAATATATGATCAATTATACCAATGGAATTTATATGTGAATTTTAATAATGAAATTTAACATGATTATTTATTTATATGATATCCCTTTAAGATAGATCAGACTCCATAATAAGCCAAAGAAGATATTTAGAGTTCGAGTGTCCCCAAGAACCCAATGGTTATGTGATTAAATAAAAAGAAATTTAATAAATGTCTGTTTTTTTAGTTTAACAATTTTATGAAATAATTTTAAATCATCATAGATTAATTATTGAAATGATATTATTTTAGACGTTGTTGTTGGTGTTCTATTAAGTTGTAATAGCACCAAACATGGGATGCCTGATCTATACCCAAATAGATTTATCAATTGCAGGACATTATATAGAATAAGCCTCTATATAAGATGGATGAGTCCATTTGAATCATGAGTGATGGAATCATATGTGTTTTAGGACCCACTTCAATGTTTTTAGTTTCCTTACTTTTGATTATCTTTTTCAAACTTAGAATATACATTAACATGATGTATTTTTTTGATATGTTTTGATATGTTTCATCCAGTTTTTGTCATCCTGTGATAATAGTATTATCATTGGTAGGATTTTATTTCACTTATTTATTATTTGTTGATTTTTATGGTCTACTACTTGGATAATTATTGTATAGTCTTCCCATAACTGTAATTAGATCCCGTGTGTTATTCGACAACCTATAGCAAATGGGAGGCAAGCACAAGGTCCCATGGCCCATATTCTCAAGGAACCTATTTTGGGAACCCATTTTTGGATGTCAAATTACATTATATTTATATATTTATCAAGTAATACAATTTAGCTTAAATATTTAATCATGATCTATGAATTCTTGGTTTGATATTTCTAAAATCCATGTAATTTTTTTTTATCAAAGAAAATATTTCTTACGATTTATCTTCAAATCAATGATTTACAGTGATTATTTGGTTTTTCTATTTGATGAAAAAAATATTTATTATATATAATAAAATTATGTCCATTTATTCAATATTAAACATTATTTTGGAATAAAATAATTATTTTGTTAAAAAGATAATTTTCTATAAATTTTTTTTAATTGTAGGATGATTTATTTTATATAAATTAATTTGTAACAAATATAAAATATTAATAATTTAATATGTATTCTATATATATTTTTATAAAATTTATATAGTTTAATAATGCTAATTTTATTTTTTTTAAAATAAATAGTTATAATGATAAATTTTTATTCACCATAATAAAGGTTAAGTGTAAAATAAGAGGTAAAAGTAAGAGATAAGAACTAAAAAACCTCTAAATAATTTTTAAATGTTATTTAAATAGTCTATAAATTGTCCTATAAATAATGTTTTTCCTTTTAGTACAACTTTATGTGATTTTGACGTTGTTATTATTTTAAAAATATTATATGCTCAAAAATGATATGCTCACTCAATTTATATTTTTCACGATAATGATAACGAATAAAATACATATTAATTTTTTAAGATGATAATACTTTTTATGAGCATATTTAAGTTATTTTGTTTATTAATTTTTCACAATAGTATAATTATTTAAAATTCATATGCATTGTCAACATAGCACTTGGGAATGGAGTTAAAAAAATCATGACAATTATTTGAAAATCATTAAATGTTAAAAGGATATAACTAATTATTCTTTTACCATAATGTTATAGATATATGTGTTGAATTTTATGTGGTTTAATTTTTTATTATCTAATTATATTGTTATCTTGTTGTATGAACAAATTAGTTTTTCAATTATCTTG
This sequence comes from Viscum album, assembly GCA_963277665.1. NCBI lineage: Eukaryota > Viridiplantae > Streptophyta > Magnoliopsida > Santalales > Viscaceae > Viscum > Viscum album. The sequence goes on along the minus strand of OY728164.1, from coordinate 1,400,169,194 downwards.
AAAACATCATCAAGGATGATTAATGTTTACAAGTATATTAATAATTAATTTTGAAATATAAATAATAATGTCTTAGAGGAATTTTTGTGTAAATCAATTTCTAAAATTTAATCTATGATATACATCTGAGAAGCATTGTATTTTTATAATTACAAATATGATCCATAAAGCCTTTATATTTTAAAATATTCAATTGATTATTCCATATAATTGGTAAATTAGTTTATCTATTTGATGGGAACATATTTATTAGTATTTATATCCAATGTATGTGAAATAATATCAATATACTTGTAATTATATGAAAAAAAATCATCCAGTACGTCCATTAATGTGTTCTTTGATGGTTGTATATTCAATTGAAAGAAGGATATCCGAAGAAGGGGTAATCATTTTAACCAAGTTCATTCTATTTCAATATTCATTAATCTATTATAAATATATTCCAAACGTCTTAAATTAATCAAATTAAAATTATAAATACACATTTATTATTATATGTATATTTAACAACTTAACTTTACCTCCTTTCCTTCATTTGGAAAATTTAGTTTTTTCACATGTCTATAGGTGGACTACCTCTTATAGTAAGAGATTTAAATAATTTTCCATCAATGGAATATATGGATTGTTATAACTATGTAATTAATGTATAAATATAAGATTTATTAAATAATTATTATTCGAGAAATAAAGGTCAGTATATACGTAATTAGACCAGAATTTATTGGAAAATGGAAACGTCTGTCATGAGTACAAGGTGAGAACTACATCCATGAACATCACATTTCATTTTTCAATACCATCTCACATTGATTGTTATAGTAATTAATTTTATAGTAATATATGATTTCATAAAATTATTATTATTTTATGTAAATACATTATATCCTTTATTTTAATTCCATTCATTAGAAAATTGAAAATGTCCATCACTTGTACGGGCCAAGAATCAACTCCATAAATGATATATCTCACTATTTATGCCCTCTTTAAAGTATGGTTTAATAATAATTTTAACGGAATCAGAATGATAATTATATGTTTTTAGTTTCAAAGACAATGAACACATTATCTTCCTTCAACCTACCTATTTGTTTTAAATGACCATAAACAAACATCCTCAAAAAATCATATGTGACCTAAATTTATTTCTCAAAAAAATATAATATTATTATAATTTATATAAAATGAGTAAATATAATAGAATAAATATTAATGGTTCTTACTTTTGCTAATAATTAATATAGTTTTATTATTCATTACAATAAAATTTATATTTTGTTTTTATGGACATGAGGTAATGTATTTCTCAATAAAACCATGATTTAAATTTTTTATACTAAGGAGGTGGTTGTTTTCAAGATAGTCTTTCTCTTTGAAAAATTATTCTCGGAAATTAATTCATGATAGATTTATCTTGGATTTATCATTTAAAACATGAAAAAATTCCCTTCGCAAAAGATTAATAGTGTTTTTGGCTTGATACATGTTGTTGTTTTTCCTATGGAACTATCTATGTGGAATCAAACTCCCCTACACCCCATGTTGGAAGAGCTTAATAATTTGTATGATTTTCATATGATTGGTCTTGAATGTTTTTTTATATGTTTCTAATGATAGTGTTCCTAATAAGAGGGTCTTGTAGAATGAAATGCTAGATATGGGTGATGAAAACCCTAGTTTCATTCTAGACCATGTTGAGGCTTGTAGGCACTCAATTGTGTCCCAAATAATTTCTCATATCAACCACTTATAGAAATTTTATTATCTTCGAATATGTACCCAATAGATTTTGGGTTTCAATGATTGGAACCTTATATTGCTTTTAATGAAATTATCACATATTATTTTTCGATATTGTGAGATGAAATTGATGTCATGGAGATACATATTTTTTAATCTTATGTCTTGGGGTATTTATTTTTCAGAATTGGGAAACCTATTCTGATCATTTATGAGCTAATAGTATTGTTAAAAAATCTTTGATCTATGTCATGTTTTATACAAGGTTTTCTAGAACCCTAGAAACCTATGGTATGGTGATCTTGCTTTCGGTAGCCCTATTAAAATTGATAAAGAGACATTTTGGTCAGGTACGTCCATTTTTATAATATTCTTGATGATTTTGATTTTTTATGCCACTTGATGAGATGGTTTATCAAGTTTCTAGTTAGTTAAAATTTAAACTTGTTATCAAATATGATCATGTCCCATATTTTTGCAGTATTTCAAAGCTATTGGACCTGTTAAGGATATATATAATAATGGGATACTATGATATAACTGTAATATATGTGGGAAATTTGTTGAAAAGTTCTAGTTAAAATTGGAGCTGGTATATGCTCCCTCTTTGTCTAATAATGATAGAAGACTTCCCCATGGTGGTGTAGTGGAGTCTTTAACTCTACCCACCATAAGGGGTTTGAGGATAAGTGATGGGGGTCTTTGTGTCCATTGTGGATGTTGTGACAACCAAATGTATTTAGTGTGGTGATTATTAATGTGTTACGGTGGGGGAGGTACAACCTGGTTCAGGGGATTGCACTTCCCTCACTCATGATGCTTCTGCTACGTTTCTACATGGGCTGATTCTATGTGGGGTGATGACTATCCAGATAGTGATTCTAAATTAGAACATTCTATTTTCTTGCAATATAAATATGATGCTGAAGGAAAATTTAATACTAGAGGGAGTTATGTCTGTCCCCTTGGGATACATCTTCCTCATAATGGGGTGTTTATTACAACTTCTACTAAAAGAAAAGTTTCCATTACCCCTGTATCTTCTCAGGGGAATGTGGTAATGCATACTGTACAAGTTCCTAGTGTTTTCAATGCCTCTACTATACATATTTCTTTCATAAAAATCTTAGATTTTTTGATGGTGGGTTCTCTATATAGGAGCCTTGATTGAGGACCACAACCTGACTCCACCATAAGGAATGTTATGAAGGCCTTTTTCCGATGCAATCCACTACTATAAGTAATCAATTGCATTCCAAATCCCCCACTATAAATACTAATACTATAGTTATTGCTGGGAGTGCTATGTGAGAGATGCTGACAGGGATCCTTCCTCATGTAAATTCAATGAAGGATCATTCGACATTGGATATATCCAACACTAGTTTTGTGAAGCCCAATTGTTTCAACAGGATGGATGCAATTAACTCTATAGAATTTGATTCTCTATATTTGGATAGTCGAGACATGAAATGTACTATATCCTCTCAAGTGTACAATACCACTACTTTCAATATGGTTGAATCCATATATATTTAATCTGAGAAACACACTTTTGATGGAAATGTTGATGTTGCACAATGTGTTGACAATGGTCATGTAGCTAATGATGCATCTATCCCATCGGTGGGTGACCTGACTGTTGACGCAGTTGATGAGTCATTGTGCACTGAATATGGTACATGGCATATCCCAATTAAATAAAAATTTGGGATGCATCCAAAAGGATGAGGAGGATTTCGTGGAATCGGCTGTCATGCTAAGATATTATATAGGTACTTTGTACTTTTTTTAGTAGTGTGACTTCACTATTACAAATTTTTAATAAAAAAAATCTTGGACCATGGAGCTCCTCCTTGGTCCACGGTATTCTTGTATATATTTTATACTCTCTATTCCATGCCCATGTTATTTTAAATATTTAATAATGTTTAATTAATATTTTAATGATTTTTATTGTTTATTTTCCAATAAATTTTAATATATTTAATAGGTTTTGAAATTAAATAATTTCAATATTTTTTACAAAACTTATTTTTTACATTATATTCAAATTTGATAAAAGAATTGTTTTTAATTTTTGACATCTGAATTAATATTCCCACATTCATAGATATTAGTATTTATTAATATTATATTAAAATACTATGTTGGTTTTATATCATATAAATTTCTGAGTGTTCTATGGATTTTTTATATGTTTTTGATTGAAAACAATTTTTTTTTGTTTTTTTAAAAAATCATTGCATTATTTATTGAGGGATTAAATTCCAATTTAATGGAATTATTGATAAAAAATGATTAATGATACGTGTTTTAATAATATTAACAATTTTATTCATTAATTATATTAATGTTTTTGTATTATATTGACTTCCAATGCATTGGGAAATGATATTTTATCATAGAGGAGACAAATGAATTAACCATTGAATTTTAATCATTTTTATGAGTTATTATGAGAGAGATATAAGGATAATTATCAAGGGAATCAATGTGTTCACATATTCTAAAACACTGATTTCAAGGAAATAATATTATATCACAAGGTATCACAATTATACCTTGATTTAATATTATTTTAATTATCTTATAATGATTGTTGTTTTTTTCAAAGGATTATTTTTCTATTTTTTATTGTTAAATCATATAAATAATATTTTTCTCATTTATAAATTATATAGAATGATTTAATAAAAAATAATCAATAAATATGGCATTATATTTGAGTAAATTATTATGTATGATAAATGTGAAAATTTTAATATGAAACATTTTTTATTTATTTAGTGTTTTTTACAATAGTAATTAATTAATTTTATTTATTTTTATATCCCTTAATGAAATTTTTTTATCATACACTATTTTCAAAATTATTTAATAGGATCAAAAGTAGTGTTAGAAATATACAAAGTGAAATAATTTTTTTTGGGGACTTTTCCTAAACTAAGTATTCATTTCATGTATAAAACATTCCTTCAAATTTAAAAACCTATTTTTTAAGGAGTACTCTATGATACAATATATATTTTAATATATATGAATTAGTGGGATTTTTCCACTATATCAAAAACAATAATACAAAAATCACAAGAGATTAATGAAATGAAATCCATATTATTAAAATATAATTAGGGGTTGATAAATTTATGTGTTTTTAATGAATATATCATCCACATAGTCAAACAACACAAATTATTTAGAAACTGATCATATAATATCAAAAAAACAACCATTCAAATAAGTATGAGGGAATTAATTGGGTTTTCCAAAATATGAAATATAAAAAAATTATGATGAAATTAAATGTACTGATAACCCCAAAATTTTATTAAAATCATTTAATAATAACTCAACTTATTTTTCGATGAAATTATTTTCTCAACATGTAATGAATTTATTTTCCTGAAAATATATTATTGATTATTATTCTAAAAAAATAAATATATAATTAATATGAATAAATAAATAATACAAAATTTATTAGTTTTCTAATGTTAATGAATGAAGAAAAAATCATTTAATGGTTTAAAGTATTTTTTTAATAAAAACATTTCAAATATACAAAACATTTTTTTCATAGTATATTAAATTAAAAATTATTTATTAATAGATTTAATAAAATTAATATGTTAAATATTTAACAAAAAATTATAATTCATTTAAAATTACTTATTGGGTAAGAAATAAAATTCAATTCTGTGTTATTATAAAAAATATTGTTATATAAATATTGATTTCTATTACAAATGTCACATTTAATTGAAAATTCATTTCATCCAATTATAGAATTTGTATTTAAGAAAATATATATCATATTATAATTCATAATTTTGAATATTTATATGGACTCATCTATCATTTTTAATAATGATTTAAAAAAAGACAAATTTGTTGTCATGCTTATGATTAAAACGTATTTACTATGTTGATTAATTTTTTAGATATGATTAATAATTCAATATAATGCTTGATAATTTATATGTATTGAATATAATTTTACCCTATATTATCTTAAGTTAAAATATATTGCCATTTAGAAGAATCATACATCAAGAAATACATTAAATATAACTTAATGTTTAACTACTTCCATTTGTTTTTTTAAGAAAATTGGTGACATGAATTGGTTTCCCAATTCATGTCGCCCATGGAATTTATTAAAGTCAAAAAAGGACAGTACAACCTCGAAGCGTAAAGAACTTACGCCAGCAGGGATTTAAAGGGGTTACAAAAAATACTCAATCCCAAAAAACCAATTCTTTAAACAGCCCAGAACAATCACCATTCAGTTTTTTCAAATCTGGATCTTTGAAAATGCAGTCCATCCATAAAATCTGCAAGCTATCATATTGAAGAGAATATATCCATCCGAGCCATCCTCACCTGAAAACAGCATGAATTGCAACCATGCGGAGCAGGGGAAAAAAGTAGAAAGAGGTCATCTTGCTTCTTTAGTATCCTTGCCATAGCCGTCGAATATACAAAAGGCATACTGATCAAACCAGGAAATCAGAATACTTAATTCCAGCAATATAAGCAGATAGAGAAAATCTTCAAAATCAACTAGTGTCCAGGCAAAAACAAGCTGGAGGTTCAGAAAATCCAGACCTTGTGGTGTGTTAACAGTAGGATAGGGAGAGGTTTTAAGGACCTCACTTCTCAACCATTCAACATCAGTCATAAGGAACAACAACTTCAGGCCAGTACCAAGGAATTCATGTCCTCAAATCCAAGACCATATTGTAAAAGTCCCCAATCTGCAACAGAATCTAGACAAAAGCCCATCCTTGAAGCAATCATTAGCAATAAACAAGATAATCCTGGTAGTGAGTGCACTTTCCAAACCAAAATTCAGCATTATAAAGTTGTCAACCATAGTATAAAAGTCACCAATCTGCAATAGAATCCAGAAAATAGCCCATCCTTGAAGCAATCATCAGCAAGCAACAAAAAATCCAGGAGAGTGTGCACTTTCCAAACCAGAATGCAGAACTAAACCAGCTGTCAAAAGAAAAGCAGTAAACTAGTTCTTCCAGATAGCCAAATAGAAGCTCCATAACAGTGAAGGATAAATCCATATACAGCCCTCCATGATTTGTAATCAAGCTCATAAATAGAGATAACCATCCAGAATGAAAACCTCAAAATCATTGGTAAAGCCAAATAGCATGATGTCAAAACTCCAAGAGAGCAGGAAAAAAGAAACCAAACTCCAAGAGGAAGCGGTCTTTCAATTCAGAACAGAAACCAAAGCGGCAGTGATTCATCCATCCAACTCATTCACATCAAGCAGAATGTAACCATACTGATTCAATCTGCTAATGCAACAGTGAAGCAGGCCAGAAAATCCTCTTAAAGCATGACAATAACAAAAAAACAAACAACCGGATTTAGAAGTCCAGTTTATGTCATAAATCAAAAAGCAGCCTTCAAACTGTTTCACAATCAGTAGACGGGTTGAAAGCAGAAACACAAACAATAAAACAAACAACCATCAAGGGTTCCAGCAAAAGGTTTCAAACGACTACAGGAAACAGGGAAATCCAAGTTGAGCAGACAAAGACAGAATCAGAAAGAGAGTAGTGCAGAGTTGAAATAGGTCATAGAAGTTCCTGCAAGGCTAAACCCATTTGGCTATCCACTGAGCAGATCAGATCCAGATCCAAAAAGAAATCTCTGAAGCAGAAGGGAACCAGAAAAATGAGTCACTTCCATGTTATGTTCTTAAAATCGAAATTTGGATTTTTCTCAAATTCCTCAGCCATTTTGATAAACATTCTTTTTCTAATATCAAGATAAGCCTCAGCAGTCAATTCACCATTTTGGTAACTTCTAAAGGAAGCTGTATCATGTGCGACAATCCAGGAGTCAAGCTACTCTGGGAATTTCAAAGACTCCTCAAACTGATAGGCATCCTTTAGAGCAGGATCATTATTGTCCTCACTTGATGATGAATCTGAATCCGAACATTCAGAGGATTGTGAGGGGTCAGGCAATTGTTCAAAAGGTGCAGGTTGTGGAGGGACCTCAACCTCAATAGCCTTGGCAGCTAGAGATCTTGTGATAATAGTCCTTTCACTATTGACATTACCACGATATTTTCGGGTTTTTCTGGGATGAGGAGTGATAAAACCATCAAAATCAACTATAATTTTTTTTCCTTTTCGAACCAACATTGATTCATCATAAACATCTGAAACCTCATCATTAGTGCCCCTATCATCAAGTGATTCATCTCTTTTAACTTCAGATGAGCTGATTGAATTGTTGTGATCTTTTCTAATAATTTCAGAAGTCTCATGATGTTGCAATTTATCCTTAAGAGAAGTGGTGTTATCAAACTCAGTAATGGATATGTTAATAAAATCCGAAATTTGCTTCATAGGGACTTGTATGGTCCGGTCCACACTAACATTTGCTTGATTAGAGGAGTCAGAGGGGCCAGCTTCCTTGTGACTGTCGTTATCCTTTTCAGTCCATTTTGATTTCAATTTTTTACAGCCTAATTCAAAATTTCCACAGCTGAGAGAATCATGTCCCAGCCTAAAACACATCATGCAATAGTCTGGAACTCTCTCATAAACAACCTCTTGTAAGAATCCTAAGTCACCACTCTGAATCCAAATGTTCGAGGGCAGTGATTTTGAAACATCAATCTCAATGCATATCCTGGCAATTGATGGTCTTGAAAGAGTTTTTGTAGCTGCATCTAGCCTCAGAGGATTGCCAATGAGTCTGGCAATAGGAAATAATGCTTCCTGTTTGAACAAGTGCAAGGGAAGTTCTAGAAATCCTACCCAAATGGGGACTATCGGAGGTTCAGAGTTGGGATTAAAATCCGGTGTCCACTTTAATATTTTCATTAGACATCCTCCAAAGGACCAAGAACGTTTGACCCACAGTCGATAGTAATCCTCTTTATAGTTTAAACGTTAACTACTTCCATTTGTGTCCTCTCCTTCTATCATAAAAAGAATCCTCATATCAACCATTACTTATGAATTTTGAGAATTATTGTTCAAATAAAAAATTCAAGAAAATATTATTTTACTTTAAATCATCCTATATCCTCCATTTTTTTATAATAACAATCATTCAGGAATTATTCTTTCAGCCAATAGAGGTCTCAAAAATAAGAATTATGAATTGTAACAATTCTCGTTAAATTTTATTTATTTATCCGGAACATTAAATTTTTATAATCAATCATTAAATAATGTAATAAATATAATAAATATACTATGATAATAATGATATGATATTGGAAACATTTTGACCTCATATCAATTTAATCATAAATGAATATATTTTTTAAGCATTTATGTGGATCACAACCTTTATATTGCGATATTATTCATCTTCAATAAATTTATGACACGAATCAATATAATTATGGATTGAAGAAATATAAATGAAATTTGATTTTTAATTTTGAATAATTAATTGTAAATAATTATTTATCTTTTTTTGATTAATTTTTTATAAAAAGAAAGCATCATTCATGCGCACGTGGAGACAATAATCACTCTAGATAGATCAATTCATTTTGTTATATAGTCTATTTGTAGAAAATTATAATTTTTTAAATAATAAATATAAATTCTATTTATATTATTATGAAATTATTTAGATGATCAAACTATGAACAATTTTCAGGGACCAAAATTACTTTAATGAGTCATTAATGACACACAAAATATTTAACACATAGAAATAATGATTTCAATAAATATTAGTTATAAATGGGTGTCAGAATGAAATAATTGGATTATATATGAAATAATAAGTATTAATATTAAAATTTAAAAAATAATAATACATTTAAATACATTACATAGGACATCTCTGTACTTAGTATAAAATTTTAAAATGAGGTAAGAATTTTATGTTTCATTTTCATTTTTACCAGAATTACATGTTCATAAATTTATGATAATTTAATTATACAACATATCTATCAAAAGATCTCATTATTCTATTTTAATCATTTAATTTCTATAAATCATGGTTTTCCATTAAATTTACTTCCTCTATGTACTCTAATATTAATGATAATGCCTTTATAGATACATTTCCTTATATCCTTATTTGGAAAGGAATATTTTATATCATGTATAGATTTTGATTAAATTTTTTTCTAGATTTATTTAATTATTCTAAAAGTATTTCTTAATTACATTTTACATCCATTTTCTTTTGAATTTCTTCTGTATTGAATTATAATATCATATTCTTAATTTGGAAATTTTTACTAAATGAGTGAGGAAAATAGTTTTTAATATATATTTTACAAATACTACACATAAAACTATGAATACTAATTTTATTAAATATTCAATGAAATTAATCCATTAATTTAATAAAATAAAATATTTTCCCTTAACTTTTTGAAACTGGTATATTATAAATAATTGATTTCAATATGAGAAGTGCATTATCTTCATGAAATATAACTATGCTATTTTTAGGTAGATTTCATCTATAATAATACCATTTGATGTTACATATTCATCGCTACGGATATAATTTAAATATAAAATTGTTTTTCCATATCTATATTGTTTATTATTGTGATGATAATATATTGATATAAATGATATTATTTTTCATATTTCATGAAATGATGAAATGCTAAATGTTATCATCATCATGTATAATAAATATGAATCAATTTAGATAATGAGATTTATTTGTCCATTAGAACAATTAAATGAATTCCTAAAGGATAATGTTTAATGGGACAAAAGTGTGCAATAGAGATTATATGAAGCCTAAAATAATTCATGATAGGATATATCATTCCTAATGTAAGTTCAAGGATTGTTTTTCAAAGCATAATATATGATTAATATATTTATGGGATACCATGAAATAAGATTTTCATGATTATTAATATTTCATACATTATGAAACTATTTAAGGAGACGGTTTTATACGAGTATGATGTTTTCCTAAACAATGTAATTTATTGATATTATGATTCTATTATTATTATATTCCACGAATTATTGTATTACATGTTATTATGATATATGAATAATAATGAATGTTTTTCATATGATAATTCAATATTATCAAAACTGCACACTAATGTATTATTGAAAATAATAATGATTTTAATATCATTATTACCCTTATAGAGATCCAAGATTGACCAATATTATGATTCCTTTCTATATGATATGATGACAGTATTTATGATTCATATGTATATGAATGGTTATATTTTTGATGATATTTATTTGAGAAAATGTATATCCTTTATTTTCATGTTTTTAAAGTTTCAATGATTCCGAAAATAATAAACACATATCAGTATATCATAGATTATAATTAAATGTGATTATTAATCATCTAATGAGATATAGTATTTATTAATGAATAGCTTGAGTCTTTAAATTTGGTAATATGTAAGGATTTGGTTATTTTTGTAAAGTAGTAAAAAGAAACTTTTCTATGAACCATTTGGATATAAATAATCATAATATGTAATCCTATATAATTATTGATATAGGAGATTTTTTTGAGAAAATGAATCCTTTTCTAGATACTAGGAAGTGGATTTAAAAAAGGAATAGACTCACTTAGGGATACCAAATCTGAATGGGGGATATTGGGTATTAACATTATTATCATTTGTTCACGATATGTGGGCTTAAAGGAACCCAGAATGATAGACACTCATGGGTGATAGGTTTGGGGTAATTCACATTTTAATTTTGAATCATTATTATGGATTAGAATGCATATTAATCATGTATTCTTATGGCTAAACTAGAAGATTCACTATTTTAAGGGAATATTTCATTTTTTAGACATAATATATATATAATTTCTAGATTTAATATTAGAATATTAATATTATTTTTCCCAAAACAATGATTTTTTGTTGTAGAAAATGAATTTAACTCAAATTAACAATGTAATTGTTAAATTTAATGAACAATGTAATAATTTTACTCTTCATAAAATAAATACAATGTTACCTATAATATAATTGGTTTTTATTATTCTAAAAAAATATATCAATATATAATTAAAAACATCAACCTATATGAGTGTCCAAACACACATAACAAGAGGAAAATATGTTTCAATGGGAGTCCAATTTGTGTAGACCATGGTGGAAGGGATAATTATTCTTGTCGATTATGTGACCACAATAACAATAAAAAATTTAATAAGTAAAATTTTATATTTTTTATCTATGGAAAATAATGTAATAAATAAATAAATTTTGAATGAAAAATAATATTTTAATAGTTGGGAAAATTCATTTTCGAGTTCCATTAATAGTACAATGTATTATTTGTGGGGAACATGGGAGTTGATCTTCTGAATTCCCAAATATAAAGGCCTACTCTTGTTCTATGGATGGGCATATGATATAAAAATCATTCTAGTGGATCCTAATATTTAAGGAACATTAATCATACAATCTAATAACAGGGATGAAAAGTTGATGATTATAATAATGATTCCTATAAAATATTTATTTTTCATCCAATTATGGAATTTTAGGTGATTTTTATAATTTAATAACACACTATTTATGAATTCCATACAAATTTCATGAAAGAGAACGTCGCATTTGATATTATGAGAAAAAATAATTTTCATTTACAAGTGTGTGGATATGTAAGATCATCCAGATGAAATTAAAACCATTATCATTGACTTGATTTCTAATCAAAGGTGGTATTTGTAATATATGTTTGTTGAGAAAACCCATATCAATGATATTACCATTAAATGGGATTTGGTAATTTCTAATTCCAAATAGTTTCCTCATATTTTATCTAATACATATGTAAATATTTATATAGAATTATAACCTAGACCTACCCATATTTTATATGTTAAATATATAATAGAAATGACTGAGTTGACAAAATTAACGAATCTGCATAGGAAGAATATTATTAACATAATTATTTCATAATTTGATTCACCATGGGGAATACACTTCATCTATTTATAACGAAAAAATGAATTAGTTGGACAATATATTTATTAACAAAAAAATTAAAAAGAGAAAAATGATGAATAAGTATATTATTTCCTTAATTATTTACCTGTTTGATCAATTATAAAGTGATAAAAACAGCACCATGAATGGCCTTCATTTTTGATAAAATCAATTTATTATAAAATATGAATACATAACCAAGATAGTATTACTATAAGGTGTGTAAAATATTAATTTATTTTTATAGTTTCTTGTGTTAATAATTGCTCAAATAGATTCATTGATTTTTTTTAAATGTTTCTTTTTATATTATCTTGATAATTTTGTGGTAGAATTTATAGAAGTTATATTTTAATATTACAATAGTAGGAAAGAGACTGATGATCAATAAATTATTGTAATAAAGACCATATCATATGAGGTGTTTTGTATAAAAAATTCACGATATGAATCTTGGATACAATAAATTCTATTTCTAGGTTATATAATCATAGGCAATGATATTTCAGAAGATCCATAAAAGATGTAAGATAATGAAATTTTGTCCATTTTAACCACTTTAGTCTAATCCATAGTCTACTTGGATTATGTGGAAATTATTATTTCATAATGAAAAACATTATATGGTTATTTATGATAAGAAATATAATGGTGATAAAATATTATTCACGTTAATTGATGGTTCTGGAAAATAATTACATTAATAATTATTTAGAGTTTGTTGGATTATTATTTTCTATAAAAATATTTTAGAATTGAATTTAAAGAGAAATGTGTAACATATATTCTAATCATAAAAACATAAAGTATATATTCAATAAGAAATCATAGAATTGTCTTCAAATAAAATAGTTTTATTTTTTGTTAGAACATGGATTCCCAATACGTTACCACCTTTGGATGTGAATCAATTATTTTAACTGAGTTTAATGGATCATACTTTCTTTATCGATGGTAATTATAAAAAATATCTATTATTTACTAAGTTTTTATCATGAATATTAAATGAAAGAGAGAAATAATTTATCCCTCTTATGATTGTTCATATGTTAATCTATGTTATTTTTAAATCGCTGATGATAAGATATTTAGATCCCTAAATAATTTTAGAAATATTTATGAGTTCAATATTGATTATTGATAATTATATGTTTAATTAATATAAAATGTTTCCCAAAAACAATAGAAAAGATGAAGGATGTGTTTGAAGAAACTCAGAGTTCACCATTCACTATTCAACATGGAAATACAATGATGTATAGATATCACAAAAAAATGGGATAATGAAAATATATATTTTAGAGTAGGTCCATTATTTTGTGATATGTATTAAATTTATGGATGAGGGATATAAATAAATAGATATGACTCAAACATTAACCATACATAAATAAAAATGATAAAAAACAGTAAATATTTTTCATCATAATCCCCATAAAATATAATGTACATAATTTTATTTGTTTGAAAATAAATAATTATTTAAATTTATCAATTTTAATTTATATATGAGAAGTTTTGTCACATGAAAAAAATCATGGATATATTGTAATGAATATTTAAGGTTTCAATGGGTACCAAATTTTATAATATCTGATTAGATTAGAGTTTTAACTCAATCTGATGGTGATTAATTCAGAAATAACTGTATATATAGTTCTGTACCATTACATCCTATCATCTGCAGATAGATGGTCATTCAAATAGAAAAATAAAATCCTTATATTATATATTGGGATTCTTTTATCTTGATATGAATGGTATTTTTGGTTAATATATTCCTCTTTTTGTATTCTGTTATAATAATATCTTCCACTCAATCATTTATAATGATCCTTACGTATACCACTACTCAAGTATGTGTACGAATACATTATCATGTGATTAACTTGAAGAAAATAATCTATCATTACGTGAGCTATATAATGAAATAAAAGAGAAGATTAATGCTGTTAAGAATCATATAAAGGCATCTCCTTGTCTACAAAACATTTATTCTAACAATCATCAAGTAAATATAGAATTTGAATTTATTGAAAAGTTATTGCTATGAATATATCCATTTAATTGTGTTGTGAAATTTAGAAAAGTGGGAAATCAGAGCCCCAGGTATATCATCACATTCAGTATTCTAGAACATTTAAGGATGTTTTAACATTAATTTGTACTCTAATATCTATATACAGTCTTCATAATTTGTTAAAGGTAACTATCATAATGAATTACATTCCCAATACTTAAAATTTAATGAACTCATATGCTTTAAAGATTGGATCATGATCATTTCTAAGAATAAATTCCATTTGATATCTTTTATTATAGGGATAATGTGTTATATAAGATGACTACATAACTGATTGATGTTCTATAAATGTTTTAAAAAATCAGAAAAAATGCTTAGTAACAATGGCTTGTGATTATGTATTGATATCTTCATTTTTTGTTTTAGAGTATGGAATTTTGATGCATAAATTCTTTTTATGTTAATATAATATAATATAATATAAAATTAATTTATATGTATATCCTTTGATATTAACCTAAAGTATTTTATATATTTATTTTAATGAAATAATTCTAGTGGAATAGAGTTAAAAATCGATGGTGCATGGTTTATCAAACCATGTTGACCCACCATGAATTGTATGAATCGAGAGAGAGTAGTATGTGAATATTTAGTACATAGTTTCCCAAATAGTGTATTCTAAAAATGGATCACGATTTAAATATATTTATAACTAGTTTATAACATTGTTTCAACCCATAAAACACTTATTTTTCACTAATCCTATTAGTATAAAAAACTACACTCCTCTTCAATGTATCTGAAGTGCCCAGATCAGTGTGAATCACTGAGAGGGGGAGGGTGTGAATCAGTGATCCCTTAAAATTTTTACTAATTGATTCTTTATCAATTAAACCTCTATGGCTGGTTAAAGCCTCGATCCACTCTTCTTGTATCTCTCAACCTTTCCCGGATAATGCAGTAATGAAAAGGCACAGAACACAAGGATTTACAAGGTTCGGCACCAAAGGCCTACATCCTTGCCATGCTCTCTCAGCATGGATTCTCCCATTATAATCTGTTAGTATTACAATGGTCGATACAGAGTCCCACTGTATCTCTCCTGAGTCCCACAGGAGGGTCTTTATACTGCGTCCCACAGTGTTACCAGAGTCCCACTGGCCTGCTCTAGAATCCCACTGAAGACCTCTTCTCCCTGAGTCCCACAGGGTCTTCTCTTGGCTCCTCGAGTCACACGAGTAGCTCTTCTTCACATTACGTTCTTCAAGTATCCTCAGCAGCCTGGGATAAAGGCTGCTGGCCTTGCTCTGTACCTCTAATCACTTGTGATGATCAGGATCTTCTCAATCTACTGAAAACTCAGACAACCAATCTCTTTAACTTCAGTCTGGCTCAGTCTCAGTTCACTTCAACATCATGCACTGAGTGCATGGCAACTCTTCAAGATCTTCAAGTCTTGGACTCCTCAGATGCACACCACTGATTTAGCACTGTTCACATGTGCACGTGCATGCATGCATGCATGCACTTCTCCTTTCCTCTTCTTGGTGCAGTAGACCCACAAAGGGTGTAATCAATTATAGCACACACCTTCTCACTTGAACTTCACACTTTGTTCAATTTGTTTACACACTTAGAGTGTGTTCTACTTTAGTGTGGATGTCCTCCTTTCAACTTCTTCTAAGTGTGTTCACTTTTAGTGCACACCTAGGTTCGGCCACTTCTTTAGTTTGCACACACAAATTCTTCACTTAGCATACACTTGTAGTGACCTTCCTCTTCTTGTTGCACACACACACTTTAGTGTTCTTTTAGTTGTTCTTCAATAGTGTGCACACACAAGGCTACGGCCTCTTCCACTTGCACACACTTCCTCTCGGCCTTTTTCACTTCACACACAATGTGTGGTATTCCACTTTACTTGGCACACAAGGCACTAAGGCTCAGCCTTCTCTTCCCTTCTTGCACACACACCCGAACACCTACTCCCATTCTTTGCACTTAGCACACACACAAGGGGAAATGTGGCTACGGCCTTCCACTTCTCTTGGCACACAAGGTTTACTCTTTTATTCTTCTTTGCACACACTTAAGCTTGGCCTATTACTTCTTCTTGTACACACACAAACTATTCTTTGTTCTTCAAAGTGTGCACCCCACAAGGGATACGGCCTACTTCACTTGCACACACAAATTGTGTTCATCAATTTTTCACACACACAAAGTGTGCCCTCGGCCTTCTTTGGCACACACACAATGTGTGTAGAACACAACCCGAATCTCCCTGTCTCAAATGAAGGTGCGCAAGGGGTGCGGCCAATCTTCCTCAACACTGGCGCAAGTCCTTGCAAGGGGCAGTCGCGCAAGGTGCATGAGCACAGGGGCGCGCAAGCTCCTCCTGCCGCGGGGCGCGCAAGTGTAACACCCGCGGGGCTTCAACCGTGGGTGCGCAAGATGTTGCGGCCAGGGGTTCTTCCTGCCGCGCAAAGGGAAGGCGTGCAGGGATCTCTCCCTTTCTTCTTTTGTGCAAGTATGCACAAAAGGAACACTACGGAGCTAGTGGGAGCTCCGGGCTTCTGCCGCGCAAGTGATGCGCGCAGTAATTCTTCGCGAGGCACAGGGTGCTTCTCACGGGACTCCTCAAATATTCAGAATATCAGCAAGCTTCTCCAGCGCCTCGGGTCTTCTTTTTATAGGCGAGGAGAGCCTCGGTTCATCCGCGTGAGAAAAACTTCAAACACCCGAGATCTTCGGATCTTCAAGATTTTTCCAAATCTTGATATTTATTCTCGGTTTGACGCGGGCTCATTTATCATTTTCTTCCTCCTCGTGCATGCGATTTATAACGCATGCACGGCCTCTGTTTAAACCCAATCCATGCATGCATAAACACCCCAAAGCCTCGGCAGATTCTCTTGCCTCGGCCTTCTTCGAATTCTTCCAAACATAGCATGCAAGCCAATTTTTAGGCATGGATCTGTTCAGTGTGGCCAGACGAGCCGAATGGAGGTCTCGGTTTCGAAAATGGTGGCCGGGAACTCGAAATAGGTCGTCGGGAGTGCTCTGGTTCAGCGGCTGCTCGCGGGTGGCTTCGGCTCGAGCTCGACGAAGGAGATGAGCCGGGAGCCGTTGGATCGGGCGATCAAAATACATCTGACGGCCTGGATTAGATCGCGGCGCCGCGGATGGATCGTGCGGCGCAGATCAAGCGCGCGATGAGACGGACGGCCAGGATCTCTTCTGCGGGAAAATCCCGCGTCCCACATCAAAACGCCGCCCAGTTTTCTCGCGGCTTATTACCCAGCCGCTCCCTTGAACGGCCAGTTGAAACTCCTCCCTCCACGGTGCCGCCCCGCACCGTGTTCTCCCTGCGGGCGCGCTCTGCGCCCACTCTTGCTCACGCGGGCGCGCTCTAGCGCCCACTATGCTCCTCCGGCGTGTGGGTTTCACCACCACGTGCCCTCAGGGGCTTATACACGGCCCCCTGCGCTCCTCCGGGCGTGCCCCAGGGCCTTTGTGGTGTCTGCGGGTGCGCCCCTGCCGCCCTGAGCTCGCCCCACGGGTTCCCCCTTGGGCGTGGCGCCTTAGGCCCACATGAGCCTTGGGGTTGAACCCACAAGGTGCTCACAGGCAGGCCAATTTTTTGGCTAAGTCTTGAATAAGACTTTGTAAAAACAAAGTCCTCCATGTAAAATATGCCAAGTGCCACTTGCCCTTCAAGGCATTCTTTTCCTTCATCTTCTTCTTGAGAATTCAAACATTAATCTTCTTGATTAAAAAAACAACTCCTCAATTTATAATTCTTCTTCACCATCTCATTTTGAACTTAGGAGAGAATTCTCAAGGATCTTCATCAACCGAGCTACTTGATCAATTATTTCTTCTTCATTAGAATTCCTACATTCTTCTTCAACATTTATTCATCACTTTGTAATGGAATTCACGAAGGGTCTTCATCTTCAACTGAGCTCCTAAATCACTTAAATTCTTCAATGTGCTTCATTGATCTAATCAGAGATCAATTGGATCAACATCAAATTCACATGCACTAAGAGTTAGTACATGGACTTCATTAAACCACTTCATCCACTTAGAAGTAGTGAATGGATCATCTTGCTTCTTCAACTCCTCATGCATTGTCACTACAATGCATGGTCTTCTAATCATGTTGTGACTTTGTATCATCAGGATACAAGTTCGTAGAACTTCATGAGCAGCTCAACAATCGTCTGATGTCCATGGAGAATGTTTCAACCACAATTTCCAATACCACTTAGTGAATCTCCTAAGTGACATGCGTCTTAGTACCATGGCCATTCTCCTTTATCACCATCACCATCACATCCTTTGACATTCACATCTTGACTCCTTGACATCCAAGTGACATGCATCTTAGTACCATGGCCATTCTCCTTCATCACCATCACCATCACATCCTTTGACATTCACATCTTGACTCCTTGACATCCATTCAATCCAAGACAACAACATGTCTCATTGACAACAAATGCAACACAATGCACTTCAATCTCCCCCTTTGTATTTGTTGTCAATACACTCCTTCAGCACATATGAATGGGTCAATATGTGTGCCAATATTTTCTCCCCCTTATTGGAAATCAAATGCAAAGGTGTGGTGTGGTTCACTTTCAAAAATCTCTTCCTCCCTTTGAAAAGTATTTTCTTGAAAAACACTGAGAGAGGGATGATGTCACATGTTCTTCTTTAGCAAAGAACCTTTAGTAAATCACCTCTAAGTCTACTTGGGCTAACCCGGTGTAGAAAACAAGAGTGATATGACCAAGGAATTCAAAGCTGTCCAAAATTCACTGTACATGTGAGATCATGCTTCAGGGGTTTGAAATTTTTCAGATATATCAATGAATTGCTAAATCCTGCACACACTTCACAAAACTTATTAGAAAGTTCAGTGCAAAGATAAAGCTCCCCCTTTCATCCATTTGTCTTCAATCCATACTCCCCCTTAATTGACAAGATAAACTCAATTAAGAAACAAGGGATGAAAGTATGATTGGAATACCTTCACTTTTCTCAAGATGGTATTAATCTAAGAATGCCATCTTCTTCAGATTGGCTCCCCCTCAAGGGGTGCACTCCATTCCTTCCAAACCATTCTCCAGCTCCTTGGTTCATCAATGTGAACAACAAGGTTGAGAAGATTCTCTCAACCGAGATGCCCCATTTTCACCAGTCTTCACACTTGCACATCTGATCTTCAATGATGTTTGTGTTGGTGTGGATCTCAATACATCTTCATGTGAAATCTTCTTCTTCCCTTTGGCCTTAGCAATTTCCAGAACTTCATCTTCAGCTCTTTGTAGATCTTTGGCAAGTTGCAACTGATTTGGCCATATGACTAGTAAATCTCTTGGAAGAGTGGCCTCAGTTTTGGAAATTCCACATGGTTCTTTTGATGCTATCAAGCTACCTCTCTTAGGCAATTTGTTTTCAATCAATCCCTTCTTCTTCTTCTGGATTGATTTTCTATTTGAGTCCAGTTGGCTTCTATTAAATTTCATGGCTTCTTTACAAAGATCCATGGTATGACCATTCCTTCCACAGTAGAAGCATGTCTTCTTGGTGGTCCTACTGGATGACTCACCCTTCTTGGACTTAGACTCCAAGGTCTTCTCTTCATCTTTCAAAACCTTCTTGGGAGCATCTTCCAATTTCTTATGCTTGCTTCCCAAGGATTCTTTTTTAGCCAGGTTCAGTGATCTTATCTTCTTTTGAGCTCTGGATACAGTTGGAGATTGACATGTATCTTTTTGACCACTTTTGCAATCATCCCAGATGTTGTCAAGTAATCCAAATCTATTTGCAGTAAACAGATGTCTCTGGACCTGTGGATGGTGCTTCTTTACTTCTTGCTTGCTCCCCCTAGGCATGGGCTTCCTCTGTGCTTTGGCATTCAGTGGATTGTACCAACAATCCTTTGCACAATGCCCATACTTGTTACAACACCAACATTGACCCACAAATCTTGACCTCTTGAGTCCTTCTGATTGTAGGGTACTTTTCTTGACCTGTTGTGCTGTTTCAGGAGAGCTCTGCTTCTTTACTGTCTTCATCCATATTTGTTTGGAATTATTCTTCCATCCTGCACTTTTAGTAGAAACACTTTTAGAAGCATGAGTACAAGATGGTATGGATGGTACCTTCTTTTTAGAAGTTGTTGCACTTTCACTAGTGGATGTCTTTCTTTTAGAATCATCCTGCTCAATGCATACTTGAGTAGCAACATTTCTCCTTTCAGCTGTCTGGGAGTCTTTGGCTTTGGGTGACTGCTGATTTTTCAATATCATCTCCAGTTCTAAGCATTTCATATTGAGGGAGTTCTTCTCATCCTCAATAGTTCTTAGCCTTCCTTCCCATTTCTCTTCCAGCTGCTTTATCTGGTCTTCATGCACCTTATTCATTTCATGCAATGAGTTGTCAAGCTCCTTCACCCTTTTTACTTTGTCTTCAAGTTGAGCATCTTTAACAACCATTGATACTCTATGCCTCTTCTCCAGTGCATGGTAAACATCTTTGATTATTACTTTAAAGATTTCTTTCTCAGAAAGGCTTCTTTGCAGTTCTTCAGCAGTGTCTTCATATCTTTCATTGCAAAGGGAAACAGTTTCATCTTTAGCCATCACCAGCTTTCTGAGAGTGTTGGTTATTCCAACCCTTTTTGCCAATTGATCTTCCATTGCATTGGCTTTTCTTCTAGCTGTAATTTTTCTTCTTGAAGATCAAGGAGGCCTGTAGCTATACACATTGCAACTTCCTTGGGGACTCTCTTCTGAAGATATTTGATTGCATTTAGAAGATCATTGTTTCTTCCATCTTCATCACAACTAGAGCAGGCTTCATCAGAAGAATGATAAAAGGAATTGTCATCTGATGTGACTTTCACATTTCTTTTCATAGAAGGAGTATCTCTGATTGCAGCAACCTTCTTCCTCATCTTCTTTGCCTGTTTCTTCATTCTGTTTTTCTGAGTTTTGGCAGATATCTCCATTTGAGGCTGTTCTTTCATTTCCTCAAATATGCACTCCATATAGACTATCTTGGATCTTTTAGAGGGAACCTCCCTCTGATACCAATTGAAGTGCCCAGATCAGTTTGAATCACTGAGAGGGGGAGGGGGTGAATCAGTGATCCCTTAAAATTTTTACTAATTGATTCTTTATCAATTAAACCTCTATGGGTGGTTAAAGCCTCGATCCACTCTTCTTGTATCTCTCAACCTTTCCCGGATAATGCAGTAATGAAAAGGCACAGAACACAAGGATTTACAAGGTTCGGCACTAAAGGCCTACATCCTTTCCATGCTCTCTCAGCATGGATTCTCCCATTATAATCTGTTAGTATTACAATGGTCGATACAGAGTCCCACTGTATCTCTCCTGAGTCCCACAGGAGGGTCTTTATACTGCGTCCCACAGTGTTACCAAAGTCTCACTGGCCTGCTCCAGAATCCCACTGAAGACTTCTTCTCCCTGAGTCCCACAGGGTCTTCTCTTGGCTCCTCGAGTCACACGAGTAGCTCTTCTTCACTTTACGTTCTTCAAGTATCCTCAGCAGCCTGGGATAAAGGCTGCTGGCCTTGCTCTGTACCTCTGATCACTTGTGATGATCAGGATCTTCTCAATCTACTGAAAACTCAGACAACCAATCTCTTTAACTTCAGTCTGGCTCAGTCTCAGTTCACTTCAACATCATGCACTGAGTGCATGGCAACTCTTCAAGATCTTCAAGTCTTGGACTCCTCAGATGCACACCACTGATTTAGCACTGTTCACGTGTGCACGTGCATGCATGCATGCATGCATGCACTTCTCCTTTCCTCTTCTTGGTGCAGTAGACCCACAAAGGGTGTAATCAAGTATAGCACACACCTTCTCACTTGAACATCACACTTTGTTCAATTTGTTTACACACTTAGAGTGTGTTCTACTTTAGTGTGGATGTCCTCCTTTCAACTTCTTCTAAGTGTGTTCACTTTTAGTGCACACCTAGGTTCGGCCACTTCTTTAGTTTGCACACACAAATTCTTCACTTAGCATACACTTGTAGTGACCTTCCTTTTCTTGTTGCACACACACACTTTAGTGTCCTTTTAGTTGTTCTTCAATAGTGTGCACACACAAGGCTACGGCATCTTCCACTTGCACACACTTCCTCTCGGCCTTTTTCACTTCACACACAATGTGTGGTATTCCACTTTACTTGGCACACAAGGCACTAAGGCTCGGCCTTCTCTTCCCTTCTTGCACACACACCCGAACACCTACTCCCCTTCTTTGCACTTAGCACACACACAAGGGGAAATGTGGCTACGGCCTTCCACTTCTTTTGGCACACAAGGTTTACTCTTTTATTCTTCTTTGCACACACTTAAGCTTGGCCTATTACTTCTTCTTGTACACACACAAACTATTCTTTGTTCTTCAAAGTGTGCACCCCACAAGGGATACGGCCTACTTCACTTGCACACAAATTGTGTTCATCAATTTTTCACACACACAAAGTGTGCCCTCGGCCTTCTTTGGCACACACACAATGTGTGTAGAACACAACCCGAATCTCCCTGTCTCAAATGAAGGTGCACAAGGGGTGCGGCCAATCTTCCTCAACACTGGCGCAAGTCCTTGCAAGGGGCAGTCACGCAAGGTGCATGAGCACAGGGGCGCACAAGCTCCTCCTGCCGCGGGGCGCGCAAGTGCAACACCCGCGGGGCTTCAACCGTGGGCGCGCAAGATGTTGCGGCCACGGGTTCTTCCTGCCGCGCAAAGGGAAGGCGCGCAGGGATCTATCCCTTTCTTCTTTTGTGAAAGTATGCACAAAAGGAACACTACGGAGCTAATGGGAGCTCCGGGCTTCTGCCGCGCAAGTGATGCGCGCAGTAATTCTTCGCGAGGCACAGGGTTCTTCTCACGAGACTCCTCAAATATTCAGAATATCAGCAAGCTTCTCCAGCGCCTCAGGTCTTCTTTTTATAGGCGAGGAGAGCCTCGGTTCATCCGCGTGAGAAAAACTTCAAACACCCGAGATCTTCGGATCTTCAAGATTTTTCC
This sequence comes from Viscum album, assembly GCA_963277665.1. NCBI lineage: Eukaryota > Viridiplantae > Streptophyta > Magnoliopsida > Santalales > Viscaceae > Viscum > Viscum album. Next base: position 1,400,145,364 of record OY728164.1, on the reverse strand, counting down.
AAATCTTGATATTTATTCTCGGTTTGACGCGGGCTCATTTATCATTTTCTTCCTCCTCGTGCATGCGATTTATAACGCATGCACGGCCTCTGTTTAAACCCAATCCATGCATGCATAAACACCCCAAAGCCTTGGCAGATTCTCTTGCCTCGGCCTTCTTCGAATTCTTCCAAACATAGCATGAAAGCCAATTTTTAGGCATGGATCTGTTCAGTGTGGCCAGACGAGCCGAATGGAGGTCTCAGTTTCGAAAATGGTGGCCGGGAACTCGAAATAGGTCGTCGGCAGTGCTCTGGTTCAGCGGCTGCTCGCGGGTGCCTTCGGCTCGAGCTCGACGAAGGAGATGAGCCGGGAGCCGTTGGATCGGGCGATCAAAATACATCTGACGGCCTGGATTAGATCGCGGTGCCGCGGATGGATCGTGCGGCGCAGATCAAGCGCGCGATGAGCCGGACGGCCAGGATCTCTTCTGCGGGAAAATCCCGCGTCCCACATCGAAACGCCGCCCAGTTTTCTCGCGGCTTATTACCCAGCCGCTCCCTTGAACGGCCAGTTGAAACTCCTCCCTCCACGGTGCCGCCCCGCACCGTGTTCTCCCTGCGGGCACGCTCTGCGCCCACTCTTGCTCCCGCGGGCGCGCTCTAGCGCCCACTATGCTCCTCCGGCGCGCGGGTTTCACCACCGCGTGCCCTCGGGGGCTTATACACGGCCCCCTGCGCTCCTCCGGGCGTGCCCCAGGGCCTCTGTGGTGTCTGCGGGTGCGCCCCTGCCACCCTGAGCTCGCCCCACGGGTTCCCCCTTGGGCGTGGCGCCTTAGGCCCACATGAGCCTTGGGGTTGAACCCACAAGGTGCTCACGGGCAGGCCAATTTTTTGGCTAAGTCTTGAATAAGACTTTGTAAAAACAAAGTCCTCCATGTAAAATATGCCAAGTGCCACTTGCCCTTCAAGGCATTCTTTTCCTTCATCTTCTTCTTGAGAATTCAAACATTAATCTTCTTGATTAAAAAAACAACTCCTCAATTTATAATTCTTCTTCACCATCTCATTTTCAACTTAGGAGAGAATTCTCAAGGATCTTCATCAACCGAGCTACTTGATCAATTATTTCTTCTTCATTAGAATTCCTCCATTCTTCTTCAACATTTATTCATCACATTGTAATGGAATTCACGAAGGGTATTCATCTTCAACTGAGCTCCTAAATCACTTAAATTCTTCAATGTGCTTCATTGATCTAATCAGAGATCAATTGGATCAACTTCAAATTCACATGCACTAAGAGTTAGTACATGGACTTCATTAAACCACTTCATCCACTTAGAAGTAGTGAATGGATCATCTTGCTTCTTCAACTCCTCATGCATTGTCATTACAATGCATGGTCTTCTAATCATGTTGTGACTTTGTATCATCAGGATACAAGTTCTTAGAACTTCAAGATCAGCTCAACAATCGTCTGATGTCCATGGAGAATGTTTCAACCACAATTTCCAATACCACTTAGTGAATCTCCTAAGTGACATGCATCTTAGTACCATGGCCATTCTCCTTCATCACCATCACCATCACATCCTTTGACATTCACATCTTGACTCCTTGACATCCAAGTGACATGCATCTTAGTACCATGGCCATTATCCTTAATCACCATCACCATCACATCCTTTGACATTCACATCTTGACTCCTTGACATCCATTCAATCCAAGACAACAACATGTCTCATTGACAACAAATGCAACACAATGCACTTCAGTATCCATGGTGTTTCCCATTAATATGGATTAATTTTTTTTGAATAATCAACATTTTTTGGATCTCTCGAGTCAGTGGAAAATATCTTTTTTCATTCCTTCACATTATATCTCATTATCTATTCTCCTAATAAATTATATAAATAATCTTTTATGTATGTATCTATGATATATTATGTTTTTTATTGGATCATTATTATATCAATAAAAATACAAGTGTTATAATATCAAAATCTAGAGGTTCTATTTAAAATTTATTTATTTTGTAAAAATGTATATAAACTGGTTGATTCTATCTCTAATCAAAAAATTCTAGAACAAAAGGGATTGAAAATTGAAATTCATTTTCGTAAATAAAAAGAATGAAATATTTTTGATTATTTCTAATTATAATCCAATTTCCTGTATAATTTTGGAATAATGTAAAATAAAATGTATTTGGAAGTAACATTTTAGCTGTAGTTTAAAATTATTTTCTGAGTTTAATAATATAGAGAGATCTGGGTAATATTTTAAGGAAATAATTGTTTTATATGAAATTAATTGGAATGAGAACATGGACAAAGAAACTGAAACACATGATTTGTGTGAGTTTATTTTCGTTTTACATTTACATGAAAAATGGTCACTTTTTTATAGTATAGGCACTAAGAGATTGGTATACTAGTCATGATGTTGTACACCGATGAGTAACATCCGATGAGTATAATAATTTCATGTATAATTCTATTATGTGTGATTAGAGAATGAGATTTGAGATTGAAATTTTAAAATGAATTATATATTGATATGTTTTTTCTATATGAATTTTTAAATGTTTTAAATTGATAAACCAATTTTAAATTCCTAAATTTTCTAGAAATTATATTTTTAACTTTGTTCTAATTTATTCTAGACCTATTATGCTATGTGTGGATGTATTTTGGTGAAATACTACTTGATCAAATTACTCACACCTACATATTCACAATAGCGTGTATGTAGAAATATTATTCATTGCATGGGTTATGGATGTCTCATATTTATCTTAATGTTTATTGAGAATCCACATCTATAATATGGTCTTGGAGAATCAAGTAACTCATATGTATTATTTGGAGGAATTCCACATCATTTATTCTTTATTAGGACACCCTTTGGTTCTATTGAGTCACCATGTTATCATTTATCACTATTAATCTAATGTTTTTGTCTTATTGGTTATTTGTATTGGTTTAATTGTTTACAAATCTTAAATCATAACATTTGTTTGGATGAAATTTTTTTTGTAGATATTATGACTTTTTTATAATGGTAAAAAATCCCCCAATATTTAGTTAAAACAAAGGAATTTAATCACAATTTTGTGTATTGGCGATGTTACATAACGTTAGTAGAACCTCATCTCATTTCAAGCCATTTAGGGTTAGTTTGTAACAAAATATTTTATTATTATCATTATTAAGTAAATTAATAATGGCTTAGGATAATAATAAATTAATAATAAACACTTATATTTAATTTAAAAATTAATGATTAAAAAAATATTTTCCAATGAAATGTCTGTATTGTCATAATATGTACCCTTTATATAAAAATAATACTAATTCGTATTAAAAAAATGATTCAAATAATATATATTTATCATATATCTTAATTAATAATAATAATTGTCAATATATTTTTTAACTATCATTTACGAATGAATACAAAAACATTTGATGGAATAAGGATTACATTTTTAGTGATATTTTATATTAAAAATTGTATCATTCCCAATAATTAACATAAAACATTATGTAATATTTCATGTTATAAAATTTATATATTTTTTTTTTATATAAAAATTTAAATTAATTTAAAATAAAAAATTAAATGTTGAAAAAATATTTTTATTCAATTTGTTCACATATATTTAAATTTAAATCTACCATGTATTGGAATTTTTTATGGTAAAATGATTCCCAAATTTGAAAATTATGTTTAATTTTTAAGTTCAGATACATTCATTTTTTATCATAATGAACATTTATAACTGTAATAATTCTTTGGGAAAATTATGGAAATAATGGGTCTATGGTTGGTGGGGTTTAGTTGACCTATGTGATACTGGTAATAATGATGAAATATATTTATATTTATTAATTTTCGAATATAAATTTTTTATTATATTATGTTACCTTTTACACATTATTAATATGGAATCATTATAAATATGACAAACATTGATTATATTTCAATATTTTATATAATTATACGTGTGTGTTCACCCACACTTATAAATGAGAACTACGTTTCCATTCTTATTAAATAATTATGAGCCTCCTAGATCATACAAGATCATCCTTGAATCCTTAAAATATTCCATTATATCACCATTGATACTAAAGTATATTACTAATTACAATTTGTTATGTCTTAATATGTATGATAATTGAGGCTTATCATTGATGAGGTATAATTCTAAACTGATTTAATTCATATTTATATCTACATTATACTTGTATAAAAAAAGTGTATGAAATATTTTTTTTATAATTGTCCCATTAATAGAATGATATTTTATTATTTTTCCTGATAAAATATTTTCAACCGTCATTCTAAAAAATTTCAATTGAAAGTATCGCTCGGGTGTATGTGTTGAAAGCCATATCCACATAACAATATTAATAATATTCATTAATGTTAAAACATGTTAATTTCTAATTAGTGAATTAGTTAATGTATAAAATATTTTTTATATAATAATTATTTTTATAAAATAAAATTTTTTGGTACTTTTTTCATTCGTTTTTTCGAAAATTAAACCACTGTTATTGTGTATGTATTCACTTTTATAACCATTAATGGAATTATTAATTTTATATCAATCTACATATTATGGATTGTAATTTTTTTTATATAATGACTATATATTATATTTATATGATTATTAAAATTATAAATACTATAGAACATTATCAATGTAAAAGGACCATTTCTTCCCAAACGAATCAGTCATGAAAAGGGAAATAGTTACCCCCCAAAAATGACAATTATACTAAATAATAAACAATTAATATATATTTATATGATATAGGATTGTGCAGCATTAAAGTACAATTATTTATGGGTTTTTATAGAATTATAGTATATATTAATTGATGATATTATTATTTTGATAACATAAGAACTAAATCAAATATTCAATATGGGTTTTATGTTACTATAAAATTTTTGAATGATTATCTATGAATAAATTTTAGGTGAAGAAATAATATTATTTTTATAAATAAAATATTATTATTTTTCATCTATTATATATATTTCAAAAAATTACTCGTTTAATGTTCATTTCTCTATCTATATGTAATAAAAATTCAGAAAGAATTTTATTACGGATAAATGAATTTATTTATCTCATCAGGTGAGAATATTTTCTCCAATGTCCATATTTTGTTTAAAATCTTTTCTGGAATAATTTTTTGAAATTATCAAATGATTTATTAAACTAAATTTTTATCATTATTTTAAAAAATTTAAATGTGTTTTAATGTAATTTTCTTATCATTTCTTACAAAAGGTTCTCTTAACCAACAGTTTCAAATGAATTATTATTTGAAAATACAGTGCATGAAATACAATTTTTGTCCATCATGAATAATTTTTTATTTTAATAATCCTTATCATGATTCAATGATTCAATTAATGGTATATATTTTATTTAATATATTTATATTTCAATATCTAAATTAAGTAATTTAGAAAGGAAAATTGTATTTCCCTAATGACGTATTCCATTGTTCTGTTAGAGGAATTTTTATTACATTATAAAATGAATTGATGTTTTATATGCTTCATTGTGGATATGACCCTATGATTCAATCATTAATATTTCTCATGATGATTTCTATTGTAATGATAAAATATTTAGAAAACATTTTTTTAATGGTTATACTATGACATAATGACTAATATATTCATCATGTTATGGAATACACACTATAAATAATGAATTGATTAGTAGATGTTATTTTTTTAAATTATAATGGCTTTTGACACATTATTAATACATAAGAATTAGTTATGGATAACCAACACTAATTTTTCCTCCTGCTCATATTAGATATAGTTTTGAGGAATCAAAGGTAATGTATTGAAAAATATAGCAGCGATTGTATTAGAGAGGGATAAAACCCCCTCTTATTTTGACCCACATTTCATGAAATACATCATTTTAGGGAAGATTCAATTAGAAAATTTAAGGATCTTTCCTACTTATATTAGAAGTTGTTTTTAGAACGTGATCATAATGTTTTGTCAAATTTATAAAATCGATTAATTAAAGGAGGTTTATAAACTTTCTTATTTTGGCATGTTTTTTCATAAATTAATCAGTCATGGGTGGTTAAACCATACCATAATACATGTACGAAAGTAGAGGTGGTTGTGAAATATCCCTAAAATTGACTATGTTTTTAAAACCTCCCATCATCCCCTATCTGTTTCACCAACAAGCCTCTCTGTTACTTTTTTCACACCCCCTCCTATTATTATCCTATATATATGCCTAGCCACATTCCCTCTGAACATATATAATACCCTTTCATTCCTACTAGTATACTGCATGTTCACCACATCACCACTCTCTCTCTAGTTTAGAAGTTTCATCCAGTAGTTAACCGACCTCCTCTATCCCCAGCACTAAACTATCTTCCAGTGGCCATGTCAGTACACCAAAACCCAATATCCCTCCCAATAGTTGTGTTTGAGGGGGATTAAACCCCACAAAATGTTTATCTACATTTAAATGAATTAATTAATTAAGGGAGGTTTCTATAACCACTAAAAATTTTCCCCATACTCTTATTAGAATCGTTTTTGAGGAACTAGTGGTGATGTATTGACAAATTTAGATGGGGTTTAATTAGAGGGGTTTTAAAACTAGTCTATTTTGATCTATATTTCTTTAAAATCATCATTTTGGGATGGTTAACACCACCGTTAATACATGTATGATATTTTAGGATGTTGTAAAACCACAACTAATTTAATACAATCTTATATAATTTATATAATTTCACATATTAAATAAAATTCTGAATGTACATATTTTAAAATACATCTATATAATAAAAACCCACAAAAACACCATTATGTATTATATATTTATTTTTAAAAAAGTAATTTTTATTTTTATAATTGTATATATATTTATATATTCCGAAAATATAATATGAATAAATAAATATATATTTATATATATTATTTATACATACTCAATTTATAAAGTATTAATATGAATATATTTCTTTATTCTATAAATAAAATATATTAGATATTTTTTTAATACAATTCTATGTATAAAAATATTTATATTACATATATAATAATATATATATATATATACATATATTTTAAAGAAATATTTATATATTGATAAAATTTCATGAATAATTATACATTAATATATATAATTATATTTATATTCATATAGTTATATCATGTATACAAATAATTTTTAACATATAAATCTGAGAACATATTTTTTAAATTATTATAAATTTTTTTATTTAAAAAATATATATATATATCGGTGTATGTCTATGTGTGTGTAATGTATTAATATATTTAATAACAAAATTTCGGTCTAGCTAGATGCCTAGGCTCTTGGATATTTATTCAAAATATAATGAAATGTTATAAACATGAATGATAAATATGTGGTCAAAAATGAAAAAACCCTTTGTCTATTTAAAAATATATATCAAAATGAACAATGTCAACAATATAGCCATAGTCTAAATCACATCCATCAACAGATACCCATTGAGGTTGTGAATTTTATTTTAATTATGAAGCAAAAAATTCATGTCCTAGAGCCCTTATTTCTGCAATGTAACATCATTAGTGGACCTGATGGACTGCCCTCCAAATTCATTACCACTCCCAAGTACCTGAAAATGATCTTTTAGATGTATCCCTGATCTCTATCTTTTTGGATATTAATACACTATGTCTAGATTGTCCAACATTGAGCTGGAATTCGAAGGAAAAGGTTTCCATCTACAACAGATTGGTTTTTCAGGCCATTTAATATGTCATAATCAGATGGAACAGTTTCCCATTTTATTTTTTAATTGAAGGGACCATTTGAAATTCCTCCACAACCATGATGGCTTTATTGATTTTTTTTGGAATTCAACTGAGAAGGTACATCCACCATTTTCATGCCTCTACAGTGACTTGAGGAAATTATCTACTCAGTCATGACCTCCTAATCAACCACCATTTGGATTTCATCATAATTCACTTCATCCACTTACTGATTTGTTTCAAAAAATATGTATTTTGAAATAACATTTTCAATGATGACCTCATTCATAATGGTTTTGGCCGAATATTTCTTGTAATGTGTTTCCAAACCAATAGAGTTATGAGAATATAGGACATCACCTTATTTCCCCCAAGGGTTGGTATCTGTACCATTGTCATCATCATGAGTGACATGTTCATCAGCAAGATGGGAAACCCCACATCCCTTAGTTTCTTATATCTACTCAGGGGAAACCATGTTGGAACTTGCACCAGAAAAACTATATAATTTTATAGAATTCATTTTCAATTTTAATAAATATTTATATTATATTTAATTAATATTATATGGAATAAAATTTACAATAACATTTTATTAACATTTATGTGTGTCTTTATTTATGAATTTCTATAATATTTAAAGATACAATACTTATATATAATTATATTTTTATCCATAAATGTATGTGTGAGGGTTATCATAATATTAATTGTAATTTATTAATAATAAACATATTTTTAAAAAATATATATTATATGTTGGTTTGATAAATACCATATTTTTTATGATTTATATTATATTAAATACCTTGGTACTATATATTTGTTTTTTAGTTACATGAATTTGTATTATATCATGTATATATACATATATATTCCCACAATATTTATTACATTCAAATAATTAGAAAACTAAAATATAATGAAATAATATATATATAGTATGCTAATATATAATTAATATGTTATACTAAATTATATGTATATATATAATATATGATTAAATATTTAATATATATATATATATTATAATTATATACTATTTATATTCATTTTTATCTATATTATATATATTTGAATATATAATATATGTATCCTATATATATAATATAAATGTATTTAAAAAATATATAGTTTTTGAAAAAACAAATAAATTGTTAATATTTGTTAAAATATATTTAAAATTACATTTAAATCATGTATACTAATATTTATATAAGTATACATTTTTTTGAATAAGTATTTATTTAATGTATTAATATAATGTAGTAACACACACACACACACATATATATAATATATTGAACTATATTTTTATAATTTATTTGTGGTATATATATATATATATATATATGTCGGCACACACACATAATATAACATTTGAAATTATACGAGATTAATTTTAGAAAATTAAATAAAATATAGATGGTGTTATAAAACCAATAATCAAATGGATTAGTAGTGGTTAATGAACCAAATAAAATTTATTGTAAAATAGGGGGTTTACAATGACCCTCTAATTTCTTATACTAGATGGGTTCAAACACCCAACTAATCTAAGCAATCAATGATGATTCATGACACCACTCTAATTTCTTATATCTATGGGGTCTCACAACCCCCTCAAATTTCATACATTAAAATTGGTTCAATAACACCTCTAAAATCCAAATGAATAAATATATATATATATCCTCTAATATCCATCCGAATAGATATCCCTGCTCATTATTAAATAGAGATGATTTTGACTTAACTTCCTCTAAAATCAATTTAAATATTTTACAAAATAAAGTTAAAAAATTTATTGTAGGATGTGAACCCTTGTAAATTAGATTATTATTGTGGGATGTGCATAAGCCCTATTAAAATAATATTATATGTTGTATGAATTTGAATCCCTTAGAAAAGAATGACTAATATGGTGTTTTCAGTGACTTGTGAAAGGATAACTATTATAATATTCCAGGTCTATTAAACAACCCCATTGCATTTGGTAAAGATTAATATTTGTGAGAGAAAAAAACGTAATATCTTGCCCAAAAGGGTACACATGTGGTTAGCCAAACACCAATGAAGGAAGATTGTTGGTTAGCCTAATCCAAACATGTGATCATTGTATTGGTGGGTATCATAGACATAAGATTTATATTATTATGATAATGAAACACATTATGAAAATATTTGATTACATTATCTTATTATAATTTCATTCTCTGAAGGATCATGTTCAAAGATTAATTTATCATTCATGAATTACGATATTTCAAGACTTATCCCATTCTCATTATTGTTATCATTAAATTACTTGTTCTAATTTTCATATTTTAAATTCATCTTCTCAAAACCATATTCCAAATATATTTTTAATAATTATTAATCTAATATATCTCCATTTTTACTCCTATTGATTATCTGAGAGAACCATTTATTATGATTCATTGGTCAAGTGGATATAAATAATGGTTTTATATATGATATATCCAATAAGGGTTAGGGTTGTGAAGAACATAGTTGATGTTGATGTACTTATATTATATAAATGTTTTTAATATCCATTCTTCCAAAGAAAGTAATAATTTTAAATGTTTCCATGTATCATAATGATATGTAATTATTATTCATATATTGAGATGTAATATTTATTTATAAAATTCCTTAGTTTTCACACACGCTTTGAACACATCCTAATCACCACTTTTTCATCTACCATACCATTACACATTTCATGATACATCTCTCTCTCGCCGAAATAAACTATCTATAAGGCTCAATGACTAAATGATATTTCATAAAAATATTTCCAAACTACTTCATGTTATCTATAAAACAAATTTTGATTATATATATTTGATAAAAACATTATATTAATTGTATATTTTCAGAAAATAAATTGAAACTATAGAAATGTCATCATGGATGATCTATTACCACTAATAATCATGTCCTCAGTCATTAACATATATGTTTTGAGAATAAATTTTTTTTAATCCCACTATTAAATAACAAGTTTTATATACACTGGATTCCCAATTATATATAACTATAGGTGATGGGAAATAATATATTGGGTACAAAAAAGGCATGATATAATCATTATTTTTGCAAGACCATATTATCCATCAATAATGTTAATTATTTCTCAGTCCAGCTATGATGAATCACATAATATTAACTTATTTATTTTTTTATCCATTTCAATTGATCAAACTATTATGAAATAACATACAAAAAACTAGACAATAACATTGAATAAAATTTAATAAATATTAGTAGTCAACATCAGGAATAACATAAAACCCATGTGTATATATTTTCACTATAATTTATGCAGTCCTCATATCAATAAATATTTATTATATACGTTTTTTTATAATTCTATGAATTAATTTGTTCAATATAAACATTTATATCATGATTTCTCATCATTAAATAATAAATAATAGATACTACATCCTACTACTCCCACATTATTCTATTAATGTTTTATACTCTATATTAATATATATTATTCCTTATGTGATTATAATTTTTATCATTCCAAGATAATTTTATTAATTAAAAATATCATCTTACTATATGAGTAAATTTTGAAAAATAATTTAAACTATAAAATATATTAATAATGTAAATTTATTTATATTCATTTATTTTTCTGGATATGAAATATGAACATAGAATATAATAGTTCATTTATTTTTTATTGATAATTAATAATTTATATAATATTTTTCATTAGTCTTACACACTTATAAAACCATTATAATGAATTATTTAGACACACTAGTCACAAATTAAATGATATAAGTTTAATTCCTCATATCATGAAAGCATCAAGAAATATTTTAAAAAGAAAAAAGTAAAATAGGGGTATGTGTGGAAGATGTAAAGTCTTAAGAATAGAATCAAAATATTATAGATGGTTTTCAAAAATACAAGAGTGAAGGTTATATTATATTGACTCGAGAGAAATTAATAAAAAATTATGGTAAATAAATGTTTTTTATAACAGAATCGATTAACTTAGGTATTTCAAAAAACATAATCATTTTCCCCTTAAATTACTTATATAATTGGGTGATATTTAATTATCATTACACATATCATTGGAATCCCCTAACATTCATTAATTAAAAAAATATAATCACTGTTGATAAATCTTGGTTTTAAGTATACAATTTAATTTTAATATGTATTTATTTTATATTACAATGTAATTTTATATCATTTTGTAAAAACTATAAATTTTTAGTAGAAAATTTTTTAACTAGAATATGTGACCATATTGGTAGACATAAAAAATAAAAATGTTACCATACCAATATATCATCCTTTTGAAAAACCATTAGACCATTCTATCTAAAAAGATGAACAAAAAAATAACCATAAAATTATATAATCCACCTCATGAGAAAGGATATATTGTATTAACAAATTATCGACAACACCACCAAAGGAACAATACATTAAAACATTAGATAATATAAAATGGATTAACGACATTATATAATTAATTGATGATATTTTAAAGACCCGTATTTCTCAGGGAATTTTTTTTAATACATGGGAATTTTACGAGTCCACAGTTTCTGACGGTGCTTGATTCTGTGGAACAGTGTGTTCGGAATCAATTTATAATGTTTTATTCTGGAACATTCAGAAAGGGTATGAGTGGGTTTTAATAACTTCTGAACTGGTGCTCGGAATGGAAATCTTAGGGCATTGTTGAACTCGCAACACTGTTTTTCACTTAAGAAGACATTCACTTCGACGATAGTAAGTGAGGAATAAAAGTTAGTTTTTGGCTTTCTAATAAAAAATAATAAAATAAAGTACAACAGTTTATTTTATTTTTAAGCTGCCATGTTTTGAGTGTGTTGGTCAAGAACTCCCCTTGGAGGTTGGTGATGGGACCGCCACCCCATAACCTCCCATGAGAGGTTATAGTGGAGGGGACCACCTAAGTATAATCTCACAGGGGAGGATATTTGAGGTGGGAACAACCCGAGTCGAAAAACCTCCCTATTAATTATAGGGTTGGGGACCACCTGACCCCTATTGATAGTGGAGGATGAATCCTCTCCACTCTCCCTCATTAATGGGGGAGAGCCTTTGACATCCCAGTGGAATTAATTTCGCCAACACTTATGTTTTAATAAGGAGAGCCTCTTAGCATACTCCAAATCAATGAGACAACACTCATGCATTTAATTTAGTGGAGCTTGGATTTTAATTATCCTTTTTGATTTATGTACCAACACTTAAAATAATTGGAAAACTATTATTTTATTTGGGTTGGCATTCTCTTCTGGTGGGATTGTTTGAGAAAGCTCCCAAAGAAGAACGTGATGAATGAAAAGTACATGAATAAATTTGGTGACACTCTTCTTCTCTGACCTTCTTCTATAGATCCCCTTTGACGCGGGACATGATCGTCTATCACGGATTGTTGGGCATCCTTCCATGACGTCAAAGATCGACTTCTGGTGGATCAATGGTAGAGAGTTTAGTGTTATTTTAAATTTGTTTATAAATCTCCTTCATCATCGAACAAAGATATAGTATGAGAATCTTCAATTTCTATCACCGTAACGAGAAGGTTTTGGGCTGCACGGATACATTACGACCCTCCCCTTGTTTGTTCTTGTTCGATGAAAATGGACTGCAAATGAGGATACAATGATGAATATGGAGTATAAGGGTCACACTACCCGTGGCGTCCGCGAACCGTTCCAACCCCACACCACCCTTGTGCACATCTCGTGCCCTAGCATGGTTCCCTTGCGTGCAACCCGCGTGCCCCGATCAGCGACCGTCTCCGCCGACGGCCCGCCAACACACTACCTGGCGCCCCCGCGCTGCCCAGCCGGCTTCCCGGTGCACCTGTGACCTGCCGGTGGCCTACTGGCTGCCCCCGCGCCCAACCGGTGACCTGTACGGCTCCCACGCACCCTACTGGTGGCTTTCTCAGCCCCTTCCATCTGCCTACCCAGCACCTCAGCGACCTGTTGGGTGCAACCGCGGCCTGCAGGTGACCAACCAGCCTGCCCGCACCCCGCGTGGCCTGCTTGCTGGCCTCCTTGCCACCGACCTCACGAGATGACCCTCGGTGTCGCTGGCCGAACCAGCCTGGTTTTCGGGGCCGAGTCACCAAGCCGCCTACCTAGCGACTACAGGGAAAAACCGCCATCGCGTTCCTCTAGGCTGGGCCTAGCAGACTGGGTCAAAACATAGCGGGCTGACCCACCCAATGGTCCGTGTCAATCCCTGCGAGTTGGACCAGGTCGTCCTCGACCGGGTCGGACCAGACCCAGGCCCATTAATGAATGATTACCTTCTTGGGCCATATCGTTGGCACCAAATGCCCGTTTGACGAACCGTTAGTGGCACCAGTATTATTGGAGCATAGTTGTCGATTTGAGAATATCCCACTAGAGTTCGGGATATAATTGAGCCACAGTCTGTTTGGATCATACATGAATCCAACTGGGCCACCAGGACTAAAATGCTAATAACTCACAGACCCAGCGTCCGATTGACACATCATCTACTGCATTGAGACCCCTATGACATGGTGCTCCCTTGAGATACTTTTATGTGAGACTTTGTGACACTTGGAGTATCGACTAGTATCTTAGGGAGAGGATTCGTCCGGTGACAATTAGACAGAGTGCGGAGACCTAGTAGCTGACAGGCCGGATGACTGGTTGATCGTTTCAACTCGAAGTTATTCGACTAGCCGTGCGGGGAGCGCCCGGTATTTGGCGGCAGGCCCAAGGTGGACAAAGCGCCTAGTATTTGGTAGCAGACCCGCAATAATTGACAAGAGGAGTACTTTTTTAGGCTATTAGGGGGAGCTCCTGGTATTTGGCGGCATGCCCATAGTGGATAGAGCACCTGTTAGTTTGTAGCAAACCCGCGGTACTCGACAGGAGGAGTATCTTAGCAGTCCAAGGTTAGTGATAAGCACCTTAGTGTCACGACATGCCCACTATACTCAATAGAGAAGGAGTTCTTCAGTAGTCGGGTTTTTGATAATGAAAATACTGTTTTGAGATGAGTCAATGACCTTTGTGTTTTCCTCATGATTGATATGAGTTACTTGATAACATAGGTATATGTATGGGCATATACATTAGTAATGGTTATCCATTGATTTCATAATTTTGGGTTTATCTTTGTTGGATTTTGTGATACCTTGAGGGTATCGAGGCCCCTAATGAGTATCGTTATACTCACCCCTGCACGGGCTATTCCCGCACCTCATTATGTTGGATGTAAATGATGGACAATGCTGACGGTGGCCAAGAGCACCAGGACTAGACGGTACCTGTAAATGGACCTTAGGACGTATCGTTACACGATTGAGTCTGATGGATGTGGAGTGTTGTGGTGGCCATTTGCACCTACCCATCATGTAAGAACCCCAGAGGACAATCCAAGAGATGCTTTAACCTTTCAACTGTTTATCCCAATTATGTTGTACTTGTTTTTAGTTGTTTTTGTACTTTACATTTGGGCTTGTATTCTAGCCCCACATTACTTTTAGTACACTTTTTATACAGATTTTACTTTTTTTTTCTTCTACTTATACTCTGGTTGTGTGTGTTTATGATTTATAAAGGCAATGCCTTCCCAGATTAAAGGATGTACGCCTTTGGTGCTAGTCGCCAGCCCCTAGACTATAGAAGGCGGGTTTGGGGTAGTCACAATACAGGCCCTGGGGGACGGGTCATGAAAAATTGGTATCAGAGGAGTCAGTTGTACCATAGAACATAGGACTCTGATATTTCTATTCTATGAAGAAATAGTGTTAAGGGTACTATGTGTGGTTTTTAGTTCAGGTAATCCAGTATTGGTGTGGGTGACTGACGTATCTAGACACCAAGACCCTTACTTCTGATTTCATACTCAGTGCACGAAAACAATTATTGCGTGATTGTTTTCAAAAGTTTTTTAGTCAGCTCAACCAGGTCAACTCACCATGTAGCATTTTGACTGGGTCACATATTTTTCATTCAAGATGCCTCCCCACGGATGACTAGCTAGAGCCTTGAGAGTTGTACGTACTGACCCCCCACCGAGCGACGAGGCCTCAGTACGTGGCCCTCTTCTAGTTGAGGCACTGGAAGAGGCACCAGCGGTAATACTCCCCATTGGGCCACTGATTCCACTAGCCCAAGTAGTAGAGAGTGATCGCTGGTTGAGTGTGCTGCACGAGTTCCAGCGCCAGAGGCCACCTAGGTTTAGGGGAGAGACCAACCCGCAGGTGGCAGAGGATTGGCTGGAGGCTATGGTGAGAGTTTTTAGGCTAGTAGGGACACCATCCAACTTTATGGTTTTTCTTGCTTCCAAGATCCTTCTGGGAGTAGTAGGAAGATGGTAGAGCCTGATTCTCCAGGTTCAGGACGAGGCGACACTTCTATGGGTAGACTTCAAGATCCTATTCCGTTCGGAGTTGTACCAGACACCCTTTGAGCCATGTGGATACAATATCCACATCATCTGCAGCAGAGAAACATGAGTGTAGCTTAATAATTAGTGAGGTTCATAGACATCTCATGCTACTCCACTGATATTGTACGAGACCCATTCATCAGGGATTGATCTTTTGAGAAATGACTCAGGAGATAGATTAGAGATTTAGTTGTCTATTACAGCATCCCGACGTAGATGGGGGTGTCAGACAGAGCCCTCATAGTGGAGAGTTTCCTTACTGAGTAGTCTCTAGCAGCGAGAACCACCACTAGCCAACATGCATTGGAGTCTCCTGCAGCTGGTAGTTGATAGATGACGCAGAGGTCCAAGAGGACCAGACCCACATGTGGTCGACTACACAACTCAGGATCAGTTGTTCGGGACACCCAGAGTGGAGACAGAGCCCGTCATTCCAGGAGTAGACTATGTTACTCCTGCGGTGGGCCTCGTCACATCGCTCGTGACTATACGACCCACCATTCTTACAAGCAATAGATGGTTGAGGGACCTCCTAGGAAGAGTTAGAGGTACGATCGAGGCGGTCTGTAGGGCGCATGCGGATGTGGAAGAGGCACTGGCCGTGCATCTGGAGGTGGATGACATTACGAGGTGCCACCACAAACACCACTAGCTGGTCCTCCCTGGAAACAGGGAAAGGGTGGACATGTAAGAGGAAAACTTCAAGAATCTGAGGACTATGATCACATCGCTCCAGAGATGATTCAGGGGTCGATCTCTATCTATTCCACCTTAGGTGCAGTTCTTATAGGCAAGGGTGACAGTCACTCTTTCATTTACACTCCCTCATTCAGAGCTCGGATATTCCGATGGAGCCTTTGGTTCGACCCTTATGGCTAGAGACTCCTACAGGATCTGATTCGACGATTATGAACTAGTGTCGATAGTGTGAGATTATTCTAGGAGGTGAGAGCTTCGGCTGAGATCTACTAGTTGCAACATCGAGTCCTTACAACATCATCTTGGGTATAGACTTGTTATGTACATTCCATGCTCCGATCGACTGTATTAGGTGAAATGTGAGGTGTGTCTACACGGATGGGACCCGGTTCACCTTCACTGACGAGAAGGGAACCGTTGCATTGTAGGACAGACTTACTCGGAAGAGGGTGTATCTGATCACTCACCAATTGGCTTGCCATACCCTTGGAGCAGTCGATGTGGAGAGTCTGACATATCCTATTGTGGTGGACCAGTACATGGATGTTTTCCCTGACGATGTTCCAGGACTACCTCCTGACAGAGAGCTGGACATCTACATTGACCTGTAACCAGGGAAAACACCTATCTCTACTCCAGCATATTGTATGGTTCTCTTTGAGATTTGTGAGCTACATGTATAGTTGGAGGACTTGCAGGGGAAGGGATTCATCAGGCCTAGTGTTTCTCTATGGGAAGCCCTGATTCTGTTCATCAAGATTTCGGATGGGAGCTTGAGGATCTGTGTCGACTATCGTCACCTGAAACAGGTGACCGTGAAGAAAAAGTACCCACATCCGAGGCTTGATGAACTCATTGATCAGCTCCAGGGAGCTCGATGGTTCTCGAAGATAGACCTCAGTTCAAGCTATCACCAGTTCAGAGTTTGAGACATTGTTGGGCAGAACCCAGACTTCAGATGTCGGTACGGCCACAATGTGTTCTTGGTTATGCCCTTTGGTGCAACCAATTCTCTAGTAGTGTTCATGATTATAATTAATATGATCCTCTGGCCTTACCTCGATCGCTTTGTTGTAGTCCTCATCGCCGACATACTGATTTACTCAACTACAGAGGAGGAGCATGACTACCATTTGCGGGTAGTATTTGACACACTCTGAGAGCACCAGCTTTATGGTAAGCTCTTGAAGTGCCAGTTTTGGATTCAATTGGTTCAATGTTTGAGGAACGTCATCTCAGAGGCTGGAGTTGAAGTGGATCTAGCGAAGTTGAAGGCAGTACTTCCTTGTGAGCCACCCAGGAGTGTAACAGAGGTACGGAGTTTCATGGTCTTGGATGGATACTACTAGAGATTCATTCCAAATTTCCCTAGAGTTACAGCACCACTATCAGCCTTGACAAAGAAGGGTAAATCCTTCGTGTGGTCGGAGAGATTCTATAGAGATTTCAGGAGCTGAGGCAGAGGTTGATTGGTGCCCCAACTTGAGGATTCCAAAAAAAGGCACAGGGTACGTAGTATACAGTGATGGATCTGGGACCAGACTCAAGTGTGGCCTGATACAGGAGCAAGTAGTTATTGCATATCGTTCTCGGTAGCTAAGACAGCATGAGAAGAACTATTCTACCAATGAAATTGAGTTAGAAATAGTGGTCTTCTACTTGAAGATGTGGCGGAACTATCTGATGGGTTAGAATTTTACAGTATCCTCTGATCACACGAGTCTCAGTTATAACATCTATCAAAAGGACCTAAACCTAAGACAACGGCGATTGCTAGAGTTCCTCCTGGACTATGACATTGAGATAGTCTATACTCATGTGAAGGGGAAAGTTGTGGCAGATGCCCTCAGTAGGAGGAATGGTATTTAGCTTCCAGGATAGATGGCAGAGGAACTGGTTGCCTTTCAGATATCCTTTGTGGATAGAGATGGAGCATCCTATCTATAGTCTCTTATAGTCTCTCCCCCACTTCTTCAGCAAGTCAGGGAGGCATAGCATGCAGACACTAACTTCAAGACACTACGTGCTTAGATATCCATAGGGCAGGCACCCGATGGATTTTCTGAAGGTGGGGAGCATGTCATCCTCTTCAGAGGATGCAATTTGGTACTAGTTTCACTTCGATAATAATTGTTGATGGACTTCCACACATCACCTTTAGTGGTACATCCATTTGTGGCGAAGATGTATGAGGACATCAGACGACAACACTGGTGGCCAGGTATGAAGATGGTGGTAGCATAGTTTGTCTCACAGTGCGTCACTTGTCAGCATGTGAAGGTATAACACTAGGTAATAGTAAGCTTGTGTTATCCCTTAGAGGTCCCAAAGTGGAAGTGGGATGGGATATCCATGGACTTTATGATTGATCTTTCATATACATCCAAGGGTCAAGACTCGATTTGGGTGATCGTTGACCGACTCACCATGTCTTCCCACATCATACCAATCAGAGAGTAGGGCTCAGTAGTGAGTTTTGGGCACCTCTATGTGCAGGAGGTTACGTGGTTTCATGGATTACCTTATTCTGTTGTCTCATACTGTGACACATAGTTTACTTGTTGGCTATGGAAGGGGTTTCAGGAAGTATTTGGGACACAACTATGTCTGATCACTGTCTACCATCCTAAGATAGATGGTAAGACCGAGAGGACAATTTAGACCCTAGAGGACATGCTTTGTTCATGTGTCCTCGACTTCGGCCATAGTTAGAAGGACAACCTATCGTTGGTGGAGTTTTCCAGCAACAACAGCTATCACTCCACCATCGGTATGGCACCTTTTGAGGCTTTGTACGGACGACCTTGCAGATCGCCACTGTGATAGACATAAAAAGGGGATTCAACACTAGTGGGAGAAGAGATGGTATGAGCTACCGTGGAGAAGGTGTAGATCATCCAGGAGCATATGAATACTGCACAGAGTAGGAAGAAGTCATAAGCTGAAAGGAGACGGAGACTTCTGGAGTTCGAGGATGGCGACCACGTCCTCAAACAGTTCTCACATTGATGAGGTCTATAGAGATTTGGCCGAGGAGGCATGAAATCTACAATGTTCATCAGACCTTTCAAGGGTCTTAGTAGAGTAGGTGAGGTGGCTTAACGCTTGGCTCTTCCACCTCAGCTGCATCGGGTGCATGAATTCTTCCACGTCTCTCATCTAAGGAGATACGTGAACAACCCATCCTACATCATCGACCATGGAGAGATGGACAACGATGATGGGTCGAATTTCAAAGAGGATCCAATGAAGATTGAGGATCGACAGGATCAGGTCCTATGTGGATGATCAATACCTCGGGTGCACGTTCTCTAGCAGCATGTGAACCTCCAAGAGAGAACATGGTAGCGGGAGGCTCAGATGTGTGCTCAGTACCCCCTTTTTTCCCACAGTTCGAGTTGTAGTTTAAGGGGATGCAATGCCCTAATGTGGGTAGAATGTAATGACCCACATTTCTTGTGTATTTTTTAAAAAAAAACAGGTGAATTTTACGAGCATGTAGTTTCTGACGATGCTTGATTCCATGGCCCGGTGTGGTTGGAATCAATTGATAATGTTTGGTTCAGGTACATTTAGTAAACGAATTAGCGTGTTTTTATATATTTTGAACCGGTTCTCATAATAAAAATATGAGGGAACCGTTGAACTCACAGCACCAGTTTTTTTTAAGAGGACTTTCACTTCAACAATAGTGATTCGGGAATAAAATATAGTTTAAGGATTTTTATAAAAAAAATAAAATAAAGTACAACACTTTATTTTATTTTTAAGCTTCTTTGTGTTGAGTGTGTTGGATAAAACCTCCTCATAGAGGTTGGTGGTGGGACCCCCACACCCTATCCTCCCATGAGAGGTTGTGGTTGTGGGGCCCACCTGAGCATAACCTCCCATGGACAATATTTTAGGTGAGGGCACCCCAAGTCACAAAACCTCCCTATTATTGATAGGGTTGGGGACCACCCGACCCCTATTGATGGTGGAGGATGAAACCTCTCCACTCTCTTTCATTAATGAGGGATAGCCTTTGACCTCCCTATGAAATTAACTACACCAATGCTTGTGTTTTAATTAGGAGAGCCTCTTGGTATCCCCCAAATTAATGAGACAACACTCATGCATTTAATTTGGAGGAGCTGGGATTTTAATTCTCCTTTTTGATTTACATTCCAACACTAAAAATAACAAGAAAAATTTTATTTTATTTTGGTTGGAATTCTCTTCTGTTGGGATTTTCGGAGAAAGCTCCCAACGAAGAAAGCAAAGAACGTGATGAAAGCGAAGAACGATGGTGACACTCTTCTTCTACGTCCATCTTCCATAAACCCCCTACGAAGTGGGACATGATCGTCTAGCATGGCATTTCGGCCATTCTTCTGTGACGTCAACGATCGACTACCGACATATCAATGTTATGGAGTTTGTGTTATTTTATATTTCCTTATAAACCTCATTCTTCATCGAAAAAATATCTGGTATGATAATATCCAATTTCTATCACTATAAAGAGGAGGGATCGGGCCGCATGAACACAGTCCGACCCTACCCTTGTTTGTTCTTGTTTGATGATGATGACTAGGCAAAGGGGAGACAGCAATGAAGATGACGAACAATGGTCACCCTACTAGCGGCCTCTGCGAACCACGCCGCCCCCGTGACGCCCCGACGTGCTTCCCGTGCCCTCTCTAGCTACCTCGACGCACTGTCCGCATGCCTCGCACGCTGCACGGCTCTGCTGGCACCCCACTGGTGCGCTGCCTGACACCCCTGCCCCATTCCAGCGTGTTGCGCAGTAGACCCGGTCCCCACTTGTGCACTGCCTGGTGCCCCTCGCCCCACCGACGCGCTACTCAGCGCCCCCGCGCTCTGCCAGTGCATTGCCCGGCGCCCCCGCTCACCGATGATGTGCTACCCAGGGCCCTCGTGCCCGTTAGGCGGTAGACCCAGCACCCCCGCACCTCTCCGACAGCCTTCCGGGCCCCTGTCGACAACCTGCCTAGCACCCCGACGCCCTGCCCGGTGCACCTGCAGCCTGTTAGAGCCCAACCATCTTGCCCGTGCCCAGCGCGGCCAGCCTACTGGCCTCCCAACCACCAGCCTCCGGAGCCAACCCGCGGCGTCCCTCGTGGTGTTGTTGGCCGAACCAGCCCGGTCTTCCGGGCCATGTCACCGAGCCACCGATGTGGCGAATACGGGGTCGAACTTCCGTCATAGTCACCTGGGTCGGGCCCAACGGACCAGGTCAAAACATAGCGGGCTTAGTCACCCAACGGGCTATGTCAGACCCAGTGAGTCTCACTTGGTAGAACCAGACCGGGTCGACATAAACAGGGTTGGGTCGGGTCGGTCCGACATGGTCGGACCTGACCCGAGCCCATTACTAAGTAATTAACTTCTTGGGTCATATATTTTGCACCAGACTTCCGTTTGACGAACCTTCAACAGCACTATATTCATGGAGCATAGACATCCCTTTTATTATACCCCACTGGAGTTTGAGGTATAGTTGAGTCATGGATAGGTTGGTTCATACCTGAATTATAAGGACCCGGCCTTAAACGTAACATAATATTGAATTAAATGAATAATTCTCATTGAGGATATTTTCAGGTTTTATAGTTTTAGATAATTAGGGCATAACTATTACATTACAACGTGAATATTACATGTAGGCACAACTACTCAGAATAAATTTTCTTCATAAAATAAAAACACTTAAAAAGAAACATGTCCACTTCCATATTTTAGACGGCAAGACTTTTCCTTGATCCAATCCGTAACGCAATTTATCATTTATTCCTCTGGAAAACAATTCAAAAACCTGGTATAAGCATAAAAATTTCGGTAAGGGTTATTAAATAAAGAAGGATAACATAATCCCCCAAAAAATAAAAATCAATGAAAATATATTTTTCAATCATAACATACCTTAAGAAATCATAAGATTTATGAATAACACACTCAAATCATAAATTATAAAGGTTAATTATGGAATCCATATCAATCAAACATTGTAGATATCACAGATATGTAGGGAGTTACACTTGGAATACCCATCAGAGTATATTACATACATATCTTAGGAGAAAAATCATGTTTACCTCTATCACGTTACCCAATGCATTGGAGATCTATCTCGGGCTCTCCCGCCATAAGTTTATCATGGAACCACCTGTATATGTAAACAATGCCCAATAACCACAACATAATCATAGTATCTAACATATTTTAAAGGTAAAATAAAATTTCCACAATCTAATATATCAAATAAATATTTTGGAAAAAACAATGTTTTATCAAATAATTTTCAAAACCTTTTAAAAAGTGATTTTTGAATCAGTGTGTCCCATACCACATTGAAGACTTGAAATGAATTATAAATTGAAAACATTTATTTATATATAAATAAATCCCCAAACACATTTTTAAAACATGGACAATAATGAGAAATATTTACATGAATAAAGCATTAAATCATTTAAAACCCTATTTTAGTAAAATAGTTTTTTTAAAAGAGAGACACTTGAAAACAAATAATTGAGGAATAACATTTAATCATAACTTTATAATATCATGAGAATAAAGGGATTCATGATATAATATGTCAATGTACATTATATATCATATAAGTGTGAATTGGTGCATAACAACAATGAAGTCTCAATATAAATGTAAATTGATATGAAATCCCTTATAAAGATTGTATGCTTAAATTAAGGATAAATCAATCACATAATTATGTGTGAAAAATATAAATAAACCATATATAAGTGGATATTAAGTGTAAAAAATAAGAATACATTCACACATTTTCATTGGATGACATATTCAATAAGTACAAGGTGAACCCAAATAACTGGAATTGTGATAAGAAGTTCCCGTTGTAAAAATTTAACAAGCTAACATCGTCACATTAAAAATCAGAAAATGAGTTCATAAGATAAAAAATGTGTCTCATCACTTGGGAAAAAATTTAAATCAATGGGTATATGAAAAACATATCCCAACACAATAAGATTTAAATTAAAAGACATAATAAATTAATTATTTTAAATAGAGGATGGTCAAAGGTTCCCTAAATGATTTGGTAACGTACAAAACATATTCCACATGAAGAAGGATCGTACGATGAAGATGTAAATACTCATAAATGAATGTATACTAAACAAATATTAAAATCATGGGCAGTACATACATCATACAAAAGGAAATAGTGGAAAATATTGAATGAATATCATGGGAAGAAAAAGTGAGATGCAAAAATCCTACTTCATTGTAATCAAATCGAGTCATATTACCAAAATTTATTGACCACAAATTGAATCAAATAATAACATTAATATAATGATAATCATCATAATATATATCAATGGCAGTACACATTACACCACATACAATAAATAAGTGGTGAACAATAGAAATCTCATCGAATTAAAAGTGAGATAAGAAATCCATTACCTCATGTCCAACTTGACTCTATCGTTCTTTAATATCATTAATAATAAACAAAAGTTAATTTATACAAGATTAAGAACGATTTTCATGTTTATTATTAATTTTATATCATTTAATAAATTGTTATAAATAATATTTAATCATTATGTTAATAATGTTCATTTTGTCAATATTTAGTACTTGAGTCAAAAATGGACACCTTATATTTACAAGTTGTCCATGGGGTCAATAGTCCATTAAATCCAGAATGATATTAATTATTCATATATCATATACATCATATATATCCAGTATATACATGTATTTATAATAGTACATAACCTTTGGAGGTATGAAATATAATGCACCGTTTATGGAGATGGTAAGTCGTACGTATGCATGAACACTAATTTCATTTATATTTCTTATTTTAGTGGAATTAAAACATTATGATACATAGTTATATTACAATTAATGTATAATTTCATATATAATATCATTAATTCCATCCTTTATATATCCCACATATGTAATTAACGAGTCATATCACTTTGAGGGGGCGGTAGTCCGCACTTCATCTAATGAGATTATAGTATTTATCCACTATGGAAACCAAAAAGGCAGTATATAAATGAAAATTAAAGAAGAATAAAGGAAACATAAACATAACATATATCATATATAAATAGATTTCCATCATAATGGGCACCATGAGTGATAGTTGGAGATATTTGAACAATCATCGTTTCGTGAGCCGTTAGTTTTCTATCCCCAGAAACATTGTGTTCTTCATCCTTTAGATGGAGGTGTGTGTAAGTGTAGTTCCAATACATCTCATAACAACATCCTATAATTTTGAGGATAGTTTGTTTGTTAGAAAAGAATGGAATAAAAATATTTATGGGGTTTGAGAATTAAAATAACAGAAAATATTTTAAGAGAGACCAATATCTTTAATTTTGGTAACTCCCTTTGGTTTGACCAAAAGTACTTTTTGATGTGCCTTATACCTATGTTAAGGATTCTAGAAGGAGGAGAGGGATATAAGGAGATTAATTGGGTAGTGTTTGGACGAGCCAAAATTCTTGAGAGGTATGTGGAATTAGTTAGAAGTGGTCTCTTTTTATAAGGGAGAGGATATGATCTTTAGGAAAGTGTGAAAAAATTCTTTAATTATATATTGATATTCGGTTTCTCATGGTCCAAAAATTATTATAGTCAAAGATCAGAAGACTCAAGGTCTAAATAAAATCATCTAATCGAAATTGAACTGGTTTTTTATAATATTTTAATCATTATATTCTTTTTTATTTAAATGATTTGTTAATGAGGTAAACACTGCATCATTATTGTGTCATAAATAATTTTACATATATGGTGTCTAAAAATTAAAAAAAATGTTAATGTAGTAAATATTTTTATCTTTCTAAATAATTTTTATAGTCGACAATATGGCTTATATAACAACATATAAAAATTAATTTACTAAATGATACTTACTTTTGTCATTTTTTCCTTTACATTAAGTTAATTAATCTAAATTGTCATTATCACTCCCAAGTGGCACAATGGGGTCCCAAAATAGATGCAACGATGACCATGGTCATTAATTACTCATCCAATAAGGTTTTGATAAGTGTTAAAGTAATTTTTTATTATTATAATATTCTTTTTACCTTGAATTACCTTATTTACCTTTAATCGCGGTAAATAAAAGTCAAAAATTACGATACACCAAAAATTATTTTCATCTTATTGAACCAAATTTTACTTCTTGATAACAACCATGCCCTTGGAATTTTTGAAATTCAATTCAGTGAAGTGGGAAAATTTCATTTATATAAAAAAATAATGTATTTAACTACTACTGTCACGAAACGAATCTGGTCACCGCCAAAACCGGCACCAAACCCAGCCCGTGACATGACCCGAAGGGCGTTCCCTATCCCCACGGGCTGGCACATGTGCCCGGGTATCATTAATTTTGGTTTGGGAACGATTTACCCGAGTATGAAAGCATAAAACATTAAAAACAATCCATAATATAAATCTGAAATTTTTGAGCCAAACAAGACTTAAGTGAAAACCAAAACTGAGTACATTGGTTTAAAGATTATACAAGTGGTCCAAATAAAAATAATTATAGCATTAAGACATCCCCAAGGACTCCACACGACTAGGGGTCATCGCCCCCAAGCTATCTCCACAACTCTGCACCAAGAATGGGAACTAACACCATGAACCGTCATCACCCTTAGCCTTTCCTTTACCTGAATCAAACATAACCAAGTCTACTTACACCCAAGGGGTGTAAGTAGGGTTTGAGCCTAAGCCCAGTTGGATACCACCCAATGATTCCAAAGAGTAAGAAATACAATGTGAAAAAGCAAGCAGTTTTCAAACGCAAAGAAAAGTAGTGTTAAAATTTCAAGAAATGAAACCTCTAATTGAAAATAGTTTTCAATCCAAAATTTTCAGAATATTAGAACATTAAAATAGAAATGTTAGATACTTTAATTTACTTCCACACACACCCTAATAAATGGGTAGATACTACAAATACAATGAGCAACAACATTGGGAACACCCCTAGGCACTAGGTTGTCTTGGGCCCTATGTACCTCGTACCTCGGTGTAAAGTAACCATAGAAAAATCCTTTCTCATGCACGAGCCACTAGTAGGGAACACAACCATAACATAGTGGTCCCCAATAATAATCCACATAGTTTAGTTAGAGTTGTCGTTATCCAAATGCTAAGTGAAACAGGGACAAAACCCATCCGGTCCACTAGCCGTACTAGTACAAATCCGCCCCACCTAGGTACCCGAGCTTCCCCTTTTGTGCTCAATCAATTAAAGCATGCATCATAAATAAATTTTCATATAAAACACCATTAATGGTAAAATAAAACCAATATAGTAGCTATCACATTTTATACCACTTAAAACACGCAACAAAACACTTAGATTTTTCATAAAACAATTCCTCAAAATCTCGTAGTGTTTCGGACACAAAAGTCCTTATAGACCTCACTTGCATACTATGTGCACATATTTAAGCGTCCAAAACATAAAGGGAATCCTACTAAATTTCAGTGAAAACACAAAATCAGTTTTAGGTCAACCCCATATGGTTCAAGAAATGAAATCATTGCTAAGTCTCCATTTTTACACAACACAAATCTTAGAATTTCATGTGGTTCACAAACACCATTAAAACCAGATTTTTCAGTAAAAAACAGAAGTTAAAATCATTAAAAACAATATTTTTATCCCTATTATAGTTCAATGAAATCAACTATTTACTTTTAGGGTAGCCCCAATTAAACTAATAAAACATTTCTATGAAAAACCCCCAATTTCACATGAAATTGGCCTTTAGGATTCATTTTAAATACAAACACCACTAAAACTATATTTTTCAGAAATAATAAAATTTAATAAGCATGAAAATACCATAAAAACAGTAGCCAATTCACAATGATTTCATACACAATGGAATCACCTACCAAAACCAAGGAAACCCTTGAATCCTTTGTGCGAAAACTCAAACGCACCACCGCCGCACCTCAAGGAAGGTAAACCATACCTAAAACCAGAATTTCAGACCATGAAACACAATATGAAACCCTAATTTTTAAACCCTACTTCCTGTACATAAGGAACCTCAATGATAATGGAAGAAACCCTAATTAAATTGGATGCAACCCTAAACAAATTGAAAGAAGAAAGGAGGAGAACAACTTACTTAAACTATCTTGCAGAAATTGGCCCCAAAAATACCAGTATCAGATTTAAAAAATACTCAAACCTTCCAGGGAGGTTTTAACAAAAATAGATGATCATTTAGGAATTTGAATGGGGGAAAAAGAGTAAGAATCAAAAGAGTTATGAAGGAAACAAATTACCATTATAAATCTGCCCGAAATTTGAGTTCTCCAGAAAGTGCGACCTAAACCGCGATGCAAATGAGATGAAAAGAGGGAGGGAGGATATTGGACGCGAGGCTGGGTTCAAGGGGCGTGTTTGGGGCTTGGAAGCACCGAAAAACCCTTAAAAATGAATAAGTTATTAACTAATCAAATTTTATTTTTAAAACTGGAATTGGGCTTTCGGGCAGGCCCAATCCCTTAAATAAAAACCCATATACACCTTGGTTATGGATTTCCAAAGGCTCCAAATTTTAATTGTGGTGTTAATATATTAGGGGAGGACATTTAGGAGTTGGAATGAGTGAAAAATATAAAAAAATGAATATGTTATAAAAGAAAAAAAAATTATTATTAAATCTGGAATTGGGCTCACTGCTTGGCCCAATTCATGAAAACTCACCTATTCTCCATAAAAACTTTGGAAACCCCCCAAAACAAAGAATTAATGGAAATTAAAATAAAAATACATTTTAAATAAGATATGTATGTGACAATTCTACCCACCATGAAAACTTTCCGCCCCGGAAAGTCACAATAAGGCCAAAACAACAACCAATCTCAACTGAGAAACCAAGAGGTACTCTCTTGCCAGGTTTCTCCCCCAAAGGCCATAAAACCTCCAGTGATCAATGAAGGAAGGAATACTCTCACAAACCTGACTTACACCACTTTCCTGAACGAATAAATCACATTCAAGCTTTATCCCAAATAAAAACTCCTCTAACACAATCTGAACAACACTCAATCAATTTACCCAAATAAACGACAACATCGAACATGGTTACACTTTCCCTACTATAACTAAACCATTGGTCACTCTCCAATATCAATTTTTACCAAAGAAATATGTAGTTAGTTAGATATCTCAAAATTATAATACCTACTTCCCATACAAAACCAAGGAAAAATATGAGTTACTCGTATGAAGAGACACAAATGGGCTCCCCACCATAAGAGACAACTTAATTTTTTTTTCCCGAGACAGAATCAAGACACTAATAGGGGGAGGCCCAAACAGACTCCCTAGTACAAGGGGTATAAATAAATTAGAAATTTACAAAATAATATACATGATACCCACAGTGGGTCTTCCCACCACAAGAACCAACCATATTTACTGACCAGCATGGGCCGACACAAAAAGACCCAATTTTTTTTCAAGATTTGGAAAGGGTGCAGGGTCAGTCCGCACGGTTTGGGAAACCATGCACTAACTATGCTGATCATTATTTGAACGTGGCTTCCTAGCACACTGACACTACTAATCATGCACAAAATTTGTGCTCAAACTTTCTATCCATATTTCCAACCATTCTCCAATGACTCAATGGAAACCAACATGGGAGGGAAAACATTAGGCGATGTCATGGGTACAAGGCCCTCTACCTATTTCCACCGAACGAGAACAACAGAAGGAAGATGATGAAACCATAGGTTTAAACTGTTCTTATCTTTCATACTGAGGATAGGACT
The DNA here is from genome assembly GCA_963277665.1 of Viscum album. Classification (NCBI taxonomy): domain Eukaryota; kingdom Viridiplantae; phylum Streptophyta; class Magnoliopsida; order Santalales; family Viscaceae; genus Viscum; species Viscum album. The sequence continues at coordinate 1,400,115,562 of OY728164.1, read as the reverse complement.
TTGTACAAGTGTTTAAACGACAATGGTGTTTCCCCTGACTACGCGCCAGCTTCTCTCCGGGACCTATGGCTGGAGCTCAAAATATTGCAGCATCTTCGGCCACACAGTTAGGCTGTTGAAACCCCTATGTGGAACTTCTTCTTTCGGTGCCACAAACAACTACACTTCATACCCCGATGGGTTTATCAAGACATAACACACTCCATAACCCACTTTACCAAAACCAGACATTTCACTGAAACAAGGGATCAGAAGATGCACACACATCACACCTTGTTTCTTTTGGTGAGAAACAACAGAAGGGCAGGACACGTATAAACACCTTCCTCTAAGATAAGAGATTTGATATTTTTCCCAAGGGAGACATACTCCCAACATAACAGAGAACCTAAGAGTATTGTGTGACCTTGACCTTTACAGTCAAAAGATCACACAACATCACAATGCGTCACCGAACATGACCCTTGTGATTGATAGAAACAATGCATGGAGAGGGACCTTATACAACATCCCCAAACAACCCACAATTCTAGAAAGTGGCCACAATATCCTATCATGACCATATTTCTCACACTGGTGGTTTAACATGAACTCATGCTTCAAAGAAACTTTGAAGAACCCCAAAGGCCCTCTTAGACACCATCGAGACACTCATCCACAATAACAACCCTATACCACATCCACCTTCGATGAATTAGGAAACATAAGAAACTATGGTCTCTTTCACCCATCCACAAGTACTATCCCATTACAAGAGGATCTAAAAATAAAAGATAGGAATGGGTGTAGACTCAATCTAAAAATCTCAAGAAAAGAAAAATTCCTTATATTGATCAACTGGAGGGTCTTCAAACGGCGAAACAATCCGGGTTGCACTTCAGTTTTGCACTAACCTTTAATGGGGGCGTACCTTATCCAATGAGAGAACCCAAGGACCCAACCAAACTGGTCTATTGGTCAAAACATGCCACAAACCAGATCCAAACACATGAAGGGAACCACTGTAAAGGAATCCCAAAAAAAATTTCAAAAGAGACCACTAACCATCCCTGCAACACAGCTTACCGACCAAACACAAACCCAAAGCACAGTTCAAACAGAAGGGGTTCTTGAACTCAAAACATCCCACAACATCAACATTTTCAAAAACCCATAATACAAACCATTCCAAACTATTCATCAAGACATAATATTTTTCATTAAAACCAATTCTTTGAAAACAAATGGTTTAGCAGTAAGCGTATCCACCAATGGTACCCCATGGGCCTCACACATGCATGTTTTTGTGCCACACCGGGCACCCTCCTCATATCCATCCCAGCACTCATCCAGTCATGCCATCAACCATCCATCATCCCATATAACCCCATGCATGTGGTCACTCATGGAAATACCAAAGGGTAAAAAAAACTTCCTTCCACTTTTCAAAAACAAAATGGTCAACCAACCCAACCTTTTTCTCAAAACCGCTAACAATGAGATCGAAATCCCAATTCACATCTTACAAATCATTTCAAAACAATCACTCTAATGTTTTTTTCAAAACATTTCATAAGGACACAACCACTTAAAAAAGAACTCACTTTCAAGTTATTCACATCAATTTAGAAACATATAATCTCATTAAAACACACTGTAATTGTTTAGAAAACTTTATTGGAAACACTTTTCAAAACCAAATTCAATATAGTACCTACTTTCAAAGAGGTGTAAGCACACCATTTTACATTTCAAAACAATTCTAAAAATTCAGTTCCACCATTTCATAAACCAAACCATTCCCTCTTTATTTGAAAATCATTTCATAAAAACGTTACTCTTCTTAAAACCAAGTCACCTTAAAACCAAAGTGCTAAGATTTCAAAACTAAAGCACAAAACGATGCAAGAGGAAACTAGTTTCGGTGGGTGACTTGGAAATATGGTTGGCACCCATATTCCAATCACTTCTCCGTCACAGAGAGTATTCTAGGGAAATATCCATGGCTCCACATGGCTTGCCAGGCCCTGCGAGCTCACTGAGATTATTCTCCTAACTCTCTTTTCATTTCCCGTAGTCATCATTAATCCAAGAAAACCAAAGGACTCAGATAAATCCATACTTCCCATGGTGACTTGAATCCCTTCATGAGGTGTGCTGTCCAGGCACACTACCCATGACTGAAATTTCAAGTCCCAAAAATCCTAGCTCCAGACTATGCTGACTCTTCCCCAAATAACATGACCCAAGGAGCTAACCTCCTCTGATACCATTTTGTCACGAACCGAATCTGGTCACCGCCAAAACCGGCACCAAACCCAGCCCGTGACATGACCAGAAGGGCGTTCCCTATCCCCACGGGCTGGCACAAGTTCCCGGGTATCATTAATTTTGGTTTGGGAACGATTTACCCGATTATGAAAGCATAAAACATTAAAAACAATCAATAATATAAATCTGAAATTTTTGAGCCAAACAAGACTTAAGTGAAAACCAAAACTGAGTACATTGGTTTAAAGATTATACAAGTGGTCCAAATAAAAATAATTATACCATTAAGACAGCCCCAAGGACTCCACACGACTACGGGTCATCGCCCCCAAGCTATCTCCACAACTCTGCACCTAGAATGCGAACTAACACCATGAACCGCCATCACCCTTAGCCTTTCCTTTACCGGAATCAAACATAACCAAGTCTACTTACACCCAAGAGGTGTAAGTAGGGTGTGAGCCTAAGCCCAGTAGGATACCACCCAATGATTCCAAAGAGTAAGAAATACAATGTGAAAAAGCAAGCAGTTTTCAAATGCAATGAAAAGTAGTGTTAAAATTTCAAGAAATGAAACCTCTAATTGAAAATAGTTTTCAATCCAAAATTTTCAGAATATTAAAACATTAAAATAGAAATGTTATATACTTTAATTTACTTCCACACACACCCTAAGACATGGGTAGATACTACAAATCCAATGAGCAACAACATTGGGAACACCCCTAGGCACTAGGTTGTCTTGGGCCCAATGTACCTCGTACCTCGGTGTAAAGTAACCATAGAAAAATCCTTTCTCGTGCATGAGCCACTAGTAGGGAGCACACCCATAACCTAGTGGTCCTCAATAATAATCTACATAGTTTAGTTAGAGTTTTCGTTATCCAAATGCTAAGTGAAACAGGGACAAAACCCATCCGGTCCACTAGCCGTACTAGTACAAATCTGCCCCACCTAGGTACCCGAGCTTCCCCTTTTGTGCTAAATCAATTCCAGAATGCATCATAAATAAATTTTCATATAAAACACCATTAATGGTAAAATAAAACCAATACAGTAGCTATCACATTTTATACCACTTAAAACAAGCAACAAAACACTTAGATTTTTCATAAAACAATTCCTCAAAATCTCGTAGTGTTTCGGACACAAAAGTACTTATAGACCTCACTTGCATACTATGTGCACATATTTAAGATTCAAAAACATAAAGGGAATCCTACTACAATTCAGTGAAAACACAAAACCAGTTTTAGGTCAACCCCATATGGTTCAAGAAACGACATCATTGCTAAGTCTCCATTTTTACACAACACAAATCTTAGAATTTCATGTGGTTCACAAACACCATTAAAACCAGATTTTTCAGTAAAAAACACAAGGTAAAATCATTAAAAACAGTATTTTTATCCCTATTATAGTTCAATAAAATCAACTAGTTACTTTTAGGGTATCCCCAATTAAACTAATAAAACATTTCTATGAAAAACCCCCAATTTCACATGAAATTGGCCTTTAGGATTCATTTTAAATACAAACACCACTAAAACTATATTTTTCAGAAATAATAAAATTGAATAATCATGAAAATACCATAAAAACAGTCGCCAATTCACAATGATTTCATACACAATGGAATCACCTACCAAAACCAAGGAAACCCTTGAATCCTTTGTGCGAAAACTCAAATGCACCACCGCCGCACCTCAAGGAAGGTAAACCATACCTAAAACCAGAATTTCAGACCATGAAACACAAGATAAAACCATAATTTTTAAACCCTATTTCCTTGACATAAGGAACCTCAATGATAATGGAAGAAACCCTAAGTAAATTGGATGTAACCCTAAACAAATTGAAAGAAGAAAGGAGGAGAACAACTTACTTAAAATATCTTGTAGAAATCGGCCCCCAAAATACCAGTATCTGATTTCAAAAATACTCAAACCATCCAGGGCTGTTTGAACAAGAATAGGTAGATCATTTATGAATTTGAATGGGGGAAAAAGAGTAATAATCGAAAGAGTTATGAAGGAAACAAATTACCTTTATAAATCTGCCCGAAATTTGAGGTCTCCAGAATGTGCGACCTAAACCGAGATGCAAATGAGATGAAAAGAGGGAGGGAGGATATTGGACGCGGGGCTGGGTTCACGGGGCGTGTTCGGGGCTTGGAATCACCGAAAAACCCTTAAAAATGAATAAGTTATTAAGTAATCAAATTTTATTTTTAAAACTGTAATTGGGCTTTCGTGCAGGCCCAATCCCTTAAATAAAAACCCATATACACCTTGGTTATAGATTTCCAAAGGCTCCAAATATTAATTGTAGTGTTAATATATTAGGGGAGGAAATTTAGGAGTTGGAATGAGTGAAAAATATTAAAAAATGAATATGTTATAAAAGAAACAAAATTTATTATTAAATCTGGAATTGGGCTCACTGCTTGGCCCAATTCATGAAAACTCACCTATTCTCCATAAAAACTTTGGAAACCCCTCAAAACAAAGCATTAATGGAAATTAAAATAAAAATAAATTTTAAATAAGCTATGTATGTGACAACTACTATGTGGTTTCACTATTCATCAAAAAAATTTGTTTTTCAGAAAAATAACAATAACTCAGCGTAAGATTTTTTTGATATTCCGAATTCAAAAATGATGTCTATTATTCCAAATTTGAATCATATAATTGGAAAGAATTAGTTTTAAAATTAAATCCCTTTATCCAAACAAATAGCGTGTTTTTAAGAAACAATAACTATCAAATGATTTATACTTGTTTATGTCCAATTTCTAACTAAACCTAATTCCAATGACACAAATTGGATTAAATATAAAAAATATATTTTAATTACACATTAAAACCAATTAATAATATAATCTAAACATATAAATAAATTAGATTAAAGGTCACTTGTGAATTAATATACAATATTTTCACTATTCATGAAATAATGAACTTTATCTGAAAAATTCCAATAATTTACGCAAAGTAAATTTTGATGTCCCCATTATAAAGAAGGATTTTATCTAGTAAAATAGAATGTATTAAAGTGACCAAAACTATATTTAGAAAGGGTTTACCATTAAAAGGCGATAAATCATCCTTTTAATGTAAATTATGCGTAAAATTAGATTCATTCACATATTAAGCCTCTAATTTATATTGGATAAATGTAAATATATTTAACAGACATTTATAATCATACTGTAGGTAGTTTCATTCATTCCTGCCAATACAATGGTAATAGTTAACTACTGTTTAAAATAATAATATATTATTAGTGTGCAAAGTAAGATTTCAAAGAAACATGTTGTTGTGTATCAGGTACGCTATCGAACATACCAAACCTTTTAATGTAAAATTAATATTTAATTAAAAAATTAATAAGTATGAAAAATTCCTATTATTTATTTACCTTGGATGTTACATACTTCCTCCCTTTTGGTAATTGAGTCCTTGAAATTTTAAAATTTGGGATCAAAAACTTTATTGAATGTCCAATATCGAAAATAATAGTCAGTAAAACTATCACATTAAAAGAAATACAGATAAGTAAAATGGTATCCCTAGTTAACCCATACTAAGATTCAATGAAAACATGCATTTATAGGAGAAAAAAATGGGTCATGTTCTAATGGATAGTGATAGGAAACATGATTAGTAGAAAGTTAACCATAAGAAAATCACAAACTTATGATGTCTGTAAACAGACATTGATTACCCAGTAGGAAACGTAATCAAACAAAAATTTTGTTTTGATATCATTTTCTTAATTTATATGAATTCATCTTCTACATAGAATAAAAATATAAGGAAATATATTTACTATAAAGTAGAGTTTCATCTTTTAATATGTTTCTACCAAAACTAATCATTTATCTAAACGATGAGCATTCAAAAAGTCGTGGTCACAACAAAAGCACAAGATTCATCTTCTTCATAATCACATAATCCAAAAAAATGAACTATATAATTTTCTTGTATTTATACATAAAATAATACCAAAATTGTTAGTGCGAGATCAGATAATACCCAAAAAGGATAATCTTTTACAAGAAGAAAAACTACTCTAAATCATCAAAACCTGTCAAACGAAACCCAATGTTCAACAAAGACCATTCGATAATGAATTGTCCATAAAATTCATCAAAGTAATCTAAATTATGTTTGAGACCCAAATCTCATAAGGATTTAATCACATAGTCATTCAGGATAAACGTTAAAAATTATCTCCAAAAAAAATCAGTTAATCTTAATGACTTATATTAAAAAGTAATTAACCTAATAACATAATCTCTATGTTAGATAAATTGTTTTCATAGATAACCCAAAATCAATTTATTATTGATTCATAAAATCATGTAACTAAAATTAATTTGTCATGATAACCAGTGACTACATGTAGTCTAGTAGTATGTTATAAATCTCAATCGCACTTTGGTCGTGGGTTCCATTCTCGTAGCTTTGTTTGTAGCGATGGGTAGCTACACGGTCCGCCTGTCGTCCATTTTTCAAAAACTAAATAATTTTATAGAATTCCGAAATAGAGATAAATTTATCAAAAATAACCATAAGATACTTTCACCACAAATGTTATTTATTAACTTTTATTTTTCATCGCAAAAAAATGTATTAACCTTTAATTTCCACAAATTCAAGAATCATATAATCCCAAATGGTTCTTTAAAACATTATACACAAAAGAAAAGATAATTATTCCTTGAATATAATTTTCATATATCAAAATTTAGTGTTACAGATATGATAAAAATTCTTCTAATATAATTCCTATAATCAAAAGATCCTTATTACTTTTCAACATTTCACTATCTTAAAATCTACCATAACTCTTGAAAACCTTATATGTTTACTTCTTAATCATTCAACATTCTTCAGAATCCATTAACCATTCCTTTTCAACTTATTATTAAATACTTCTTTCCTAAAAACATAATGATGAATCATATCCTATGATTCAATAATATCAAAACATATGTTAAGAAATAATCCAGACCTTTCATTGGTCATTGTTAGTTTCTTCATCCATAATTGGAATGGAATTAGGTATTGGTAAAAAAATATTTGTACGATCATGTTGATCCCATTCCCCAAACTTCTTCATAGGACATGTGTTTGTATAATGACCATGCACACCACATTTAAAACATTCAATTGATCCCTCAGAAACATCTTCATTCCCATTCCTAGAGTCAACTGGATGCTTCCTTTTTTCCACGACAGATTCTTGATTTATGACCTTTATTTTCACATCTACAGAATCTTTTCGTCCCTTTAAAAAATATTATTAGGTTTTTAATTACACATCCTTGAAAGACAGGTTTTTGAACATACATACCATTATGATTATTATATGAACATCTGTGGGGATTTTTTATCTCGCATATACGATGCCTTATAAAAATTTCAAAGGTTTAATTGGTCAATCATTACTCCAGATAGTTGGTTGAGAATAACTAAACATGTTCTGATTAGAGCTCCCATTTCATTCAATTGATCATTCAGAAAACCGCCACAATTTTCTACAAATCCACTTTTAAATTGATTCCTACTAGATCTATCCATTTACTAAAACCAAAATGGCCAGTCTAAGTATATCAGTAAAATCATCATATAATATCTTATGAGTAGGGTAAACACTAATATATACTTATTAATGTTATCATAAACTCATTAACTTTATCTAAAATAAATATTACTCTTTCTAAAATCCTAACCATTATGGTATTGTTACTTATGCTTAAAGAACACCCTAACCTCTAAAGTTCTATAAAACGACCTATGATACCAACTATAAGGACATGGCCTAAAAAATTACATAATATTGAATTAAATGAATAATTCACATTGAGTGCCTTTTCAGATTTAATGTTTTAGAGAATTAGGCCATAACTATTACATTAAAACTTCAATATTATAGGTAGACACTACTACTATGTATCCATTTTTTCATAAAATAAAAACTCATAAAAAGAAACATGTCTAGTTCCATATTTTTTTATATCAAGTCTTTTCCTTGATCCCATCCTTTACCCTATTAATCTTTATTTCCTATGGAAAACATATCAAAAACATGGGATGAGCATAAAAATCACAGAAAAGGTTATAAATCAATAAGGAAAACATTATCCCATCAATAAATATAAATCATTGAAACTATATTTTTCAATCATAACATTCCTTATGAAATCACAAGATTTATGAATAACACACACAAATCATAAATCGTAAATGTAAATTATGGAATCCATATGAAACATACATTGTAGCTATAACATCTACGTAGGGAGTTACACTTGGAATACCCATCACTATATATTCCCTAAATCTCTTATGAGAAACATCATGTTTACCTCCATCACCTTACCCAATTCATTGGAGAGCTATCTCGGGATCACCCGCCCTAGGTTTGTCACGGAACCACCCATATACGTAAACAATTCTCAATAACCATAACATAATAATAACATATAACACATGTATAAAGGAAATATAATATTTCTACATTCCAATATATCAAATCATTATATTGAAATAAACAATGTTTTATCAAATCATTTTCAAATCCTTTTAAAAAATTATTTTTGAATAAAAGTGTCCAATACCACTTTGAAGCTTTTATATGAATTATCATTTGAAATAATTAATTTCCATATAATTAAATACTAAAACCCATTTTGAAAACATTGAAATTAATGAGAAATATTTAGAAGAAGAAAGCATTAAAACATTTAAAACGTTATTTTAGTAAAAGAGTTTTTCTAACAAAAAGAGAGGCATTTGAAAAAAAAATTGAGGAATAACATTTAATTTAAAATTTATAATATCATGATAATAAAGGGATTCATGATATAGTATTTCAAATTACAGTATATACCATATAAGGGTGAATTGCTTCGTAATAACAATGATGTCTCAATGGAAATGTAAATTGAGACGAAATCTCTTATAAAGATGGTATCCTTCAATCAAGGATAAATCAATCACATAATTATGTGTGAAATAAATAAATACACCATATATATGTGGATATAAAGTGTAAAAAAATTAGAGGTCATTCACACATATTCATTTTATGACATATTCAATATGTACAAGTTGAACCCAAAGAATTAAAATTGGATTAAGAGGTTCCCTTATAAAAATTTTCAGCCTAACAGTGTCACTTTAAAATTCAGAAAATAAGTTGATAATATAAAATGGGTATCTCATCACTTGGAAATAATGTTTACATAAATGGGGATATAAAAGAACATGTCCCAACATAATAATATGTAAATTAAAAGAAATAATAAAAAAACTCTTTTAAATAGAGGAGGGTGAAAGGTTCCCTTACCGATTTGGCGACATACAAAATATATGCCACATGAAGAAGGATCATATAATGAAGATGTAAATACTCAAAAATGAATTTATATTAATCAAATAATACAATCATCAGCATTACATACACCACATAAAATGAAATAGTGGTAAATATAACATGAATCTCACGGAAATAAAAAGTGAGATGAAAAATTATTACTTCATTGTAATCAAATCGAGTCGTATGACCAAAAGTTAATGACCAAAAAATGAATCAAATAATACCGTGAATATAAATATAATCATAATAATATATATCAATGTCATTACACATTACACCACATTCAATAAATAAGTGGCGAACAATGGAAATCTCCCAGAATTAAAAGTGAGATAAGAAATCCCTTACCTCCGGTCCAACATGACTCGATCGTTCTTTAATATCCTGAATAATAACCTAAAGGTAATTTATAAATTCTTAATAACCTTTTTCAAGTTTATTATTCATTTTATATCACTTATTAACATGTTATAAAAATTATTCAATCATTTATGTTAATAACGTTCATTTTGTCAATATTTGGTACTTGAGTAAAAAATGGACACCTTATTTTAATAAGTGTCCCATGTGGTCAATAGTCCATTATATCCAGATTGATATTCATTATTTTGATATCATATATATCATATATATCCATTATATAGATATATTTATAATAGTACATAACATTTGGAGGTATGAAATGAAATGCACCATTCATGGAGATGGTAAGTTGTATGTACGCATTAACGATAATTTCCTTTAAATTTATTATTTTAATGGAATTAAAACATAATTATAAATAGTTATATTATAATTCCATTATAATTTCATATATAATATAATATATAATATCTTTAACTCTATCCTTTATTCACCCCACATATGGAACTAACGAGTCATATCACTTGGAGGGAGAGATAGTCCGCACTTCATCTAATGAGATTATCCTATTTACCCACTATGGAAACCATAAATGCATGATATAAATGTAAATTACATAAGAATAAAGAAAAAATAAACATAATAAACATAATATATAAATAAAATTCCATCATAATGGCCACCATGAGAGGCGGTTGGAGATATTTGAACAACCATCGTATCGTGAGGTGTTAGTTTTCCATCCCCAAAAACAATATATTCTTCATCCATTATATAGAGGTTTATGTAAGTTTACTTATAATAATTCTCATAAAAAAATCCTAGCATATATAGGATACTATTTTTGTTACAAAATAATAGAATAAAAAGATTTTAGGGTTGGAGAAGTAAAATAAATGAAAACAATTTAAGAGAAACTGTTACCTTTAATTTTGGTAACTCCCTTTGGTTTGAACCAACGGACTTCTCGAAGTTCCTTATACCTAAGGTAAGGCTTATAGGAGAAGTATAGGGATGTAAATAGATTAATTGGGTATATTTTTGATGAGTCAAAAGGATTGATATGAGTGTGTAATTGGTTATAAGTTGTCTCCTTTTATAAGGGAGAGGAGGGGCTCTTTAGGATAGTGTGAAAACATTATTTTATTATATATTGATATTCGGTTTATAATTATAAAAAATTATTATAGTTAAAGATAAGATGACTCAAGGTCGAAATAAAATCATCCAATAGGAATTGTAAAGGTTTTGGATAATATTTTAATCATTATAATCTTATTTATTTAAATGATTTATTAATGAGGTAAACACTGCATCATTATTGTGTCATAAATAGTTTAAATTATTTGATGTCTAAATATTATAAAACAAATAATATAATTTATGAAATCATTTTAGATTTCTAAAAAAATATTTATAGTAGAGAATATGACTTATATAAAACCATCAATAATTAATTTAGTAAAAGATATTTTATTTTACCATTGTTGTCATTACATTAAGTTAATTAATCTAATTTGTCATTATCACTCCCATGTGGCTCACTTTTGTCCCATAATCGACCCAAAGATTCCCATGGTCGTTAAATACTCAACCAATATGGTTTCGAAAAGTGTTAAGGATATTTTTAATTATTATTATAATCTTTTTACTTTGAAATACCTTATTTACCTTTAATCGTGGTAAATAAAAGTCAAAAGATACAATTCAACAAAAATTATTTTCATCTTATTAAACCACATTTTACTTCATGATAATAACCATGTATGTTGGATTTTAAAAATTCAATTCACAGAAGCTGTAAAATTTCATTTAAATAAATATGTCAGTTTTTAACTTTTACTAAGTGGTTTCACTATTCATCATAAAATGAAGTTTTTCTAAAAAAATACCAAAACTTAGCCTAAGATTTATTTCATATTCCAAATTAAAAAATTATTTCTATTTTTCCAAATTCAATACATAGTAGTGGAATTAATTAATTTTAAAATTAAAACCCATTATCAAAACGAATAGTGTGTTTTTAAGAAACAATAACTATCAAAAGATTGATAATGTTTTATGTCCAATTTCAAAGTGAAACTAATTAAAATGAAAAAAATTAGATTAAATGATAAATATATTTGTTAATTTCACTTTAAAACAAATTAAAAAGATAATCTGGCCATATAAATAAATTAGATTAAAAGGCACTATTGAATTAAAATACAAAATTTTTAAATATTCATTAAAAAATGAACATTATCAGAAAAATTCCAAAAAATTACACAAATTAAATACTGATGTCCCCATTACAAAAAATTATTTTATTTTGTTAAATAGAATCTATTAAAGTGATCAAAACTATATTTAAAAAGGGTTCTCCATTAACAGTGGAAAAATATTCCTTTTAATGTAAATAATGCTTAAAATTCGATTCATTTACATTTTAAGCCTCTAATTTTTATTGGATAAATGTAAATACATTTAACATACATGTATAAGAATACTGTATATAGTTTCATTCATTCCCGCTAATAAAACAGCTATATGTTAACTACCATTTAAAATAATAATATATTATTTGTGTGCGACGTTAGATTTCAAAGATACCCATTGTTGTGTATCAGGTACGCTATCAAACATAGAAACCCTTTTCAAGTAAAATTAATGTTTAATTAAAAAATTAAAAAATATGAAAAAGTCATATTCTTTATTTACATGGAATGTTACACGAATCCAACTGGGCCCCCAGGACTAAAATGCTAATAACTCATAGACCGGGCGTCCGATTGACGCGTCGTCTGTTACGTTGAGACCCCTATGAGGTGGGGGTACTTTGGATACTTCTACATGAGACATGGTGATTATTGGAGTATCGACCTGTAGCTCATGGAGAATATTCATCCGGTGACAAGCAGACAGACTGCGAAGACCTAGTAGCTGACAGACCTTATGACTGCTTGACCGTTTCGACTCAGAGTGATTTGACTAGCCCAGTGGGGAGAGCCTAGTAATTGGCAGCAGACCCATGGCAGACGGAGAGCCTGGTAGTTGGAAGTAGACCCCCATTATTCGATAGGAGAAGTACCTATGTAGGCTATTATGGGGAGCGCACAATATTTGGTGGCAGACCCACAATGGATGGAGCCCCTAGTAGTTGGCAGTATACCCGTGGTACTCAACGGGAGGAGTACCTCAGTAGTCCAACGTTAGTGCGAAGTGCCTCGGGGTCATGACATGCCCACTGTACTCGACATAGGAGTAGTTCTCAAGCAATATTGGTTTTGATAATGAAAATCTTAGTTTGAGCTGAGTCAATGACCACTGTGTTTTCCTTATGATTGAGATGGGTTATTTGATAACATAGGTATATGTATGGCATATAATTATGTAATGGTTATCCATTTATTTCATACTTTGTGATTTATCCTTGTTGGTTTTTGGGAGACCTTGAGGGTAATAGGGGCCCTACTGAGTACCATTATACTCACCCCTACAAAGGTTATTCCTGCACCTCGTTGGGTTGGATGCAGACAACGGACAGCGCTGACCGAGGCCGAGAGCACCAGGACTGGACGGTACCTGGAGGAGGACCTTACGACGTATCAATACACAATGGAGTCTAACGGACATGGCGTGTTGTGGAGTCCATCTATACCTACCCATCAGGTAGGAACCCCCAAAAAAAATCCCGGAGATGCTTTCACCTTTCATCTATTTTTCCAATTTCAGTTTTACTTGTTTTTAGTTGTTTTTGTACATTACAGTTGGGCTTGTATTCTGCCCCCCCCCCCCTTTACTTTATGTACTACTGTTGTACATCTTTTACTTAATGTTTTCTTCTACTTATATTCTGGTTGTGTGAGTTTATGATTTAGAAAGGAAATGCCTTCCCAGATATTGGGATTTAAGCCTTTGGTGCTAGTCGACAGCGCCTGGCCTACGGAAGGCGGGCATGTGGTAGTCACGATACGGGCCTCGGGGGACGGGTCTTGACAGATATAAATAATCAATAATCATTTAGTTCATACAGGAGATCGCACAAATAAATTATTTACAATATGATAAGATAAGATACCAAATGATCAAACAGGATAATTAAAAACATATATTCTATTTTATCACCCACTCAACAACTCAAATATTCTATTACACATTAAATAAGGGTTGTAGAAATTTAGATTTGTTTTTTAAAATTCCTCCACATCCCAAAAAAATCTTCCTAACACATTGTTTTCTCTTCCACTATCGATTAAAATTAAATTAAATTTTTTCCTTATGCATTTTTGACCATCAAATGGTTTGATTACTATATATATATTAATGAACTTTTATATCACATATCTAAAAAATTACTAAAAAATTAATTTTTAAAATATAATATCTGTCATGTTCGGATATTTGGTCTTCATTTTTGTAATATTTATCAAACATAGATATAAATGATGATGTAAATATTTTAATCCTCCCAATATAATAGGCACAAATACTTAGAGGTCATATACAAGAAATAAATGTTCTATGAGTAATGTTTGAACAATATATATAGTGAATTTGGTTTTTTCTACCTTGATCCTTGATTTAGATATCATTCAATCCAAAATTTTACTCTATAATTGTGTTTTTGCAACATTATTAAAATTAATAATTATAATTAACCTGCCTTTGGATTGTAAATATTTACAATTTCATGGTACGTGGGACATTTATCATTCATAATAGGTTCCATTACTTCTATAATCTGGAAATTGATCATTTTCTCCCTTCCTATGAGTTAGATCTAAATAGTGATGATTTCCAATACAAAAATGAGTATTTGATCCTATCATCAAATCATATATTTTGATTTATAGATCAATAATCATAAAACAATACATTAATATTACATTTGACCCATTCCCCTTAACCATTATATAACTTAGGAGTCATTAATATTAGATTGGGGTTCCCATCTTTACCCATATTCCAAGACCTTAAATTTTAATAATTCTCAAGATTAAATCAGGGCTTGATTTTTATTGGCCAATGATAAATTATAAACTAATAATCATCAATAATTAATATATTTTAATTTTTCATTATCATCAAATACCCTTCTCAGAGTATTGTATCTGTTTTCATGTTGATCATTTCTTTATTTGGATACATGTTGTGAAATAATAATTTTATTTCATGAATGTTATGAAACAAGAATAAAATATATTTATTTTATATAATTTATATAATTTAAACATTACAACTCAATGATACATGAAAAATATCTGAACCCAATTGTTACATGTTTATAGTGAATAGCTATATGAATTTATTTTGACACATTATATTCCAATATAACAAAAATATTCTCCCCACGTTAATTACATAAATATATATTCATGCACGTATTTCCTAGGGATTAAGGGAAACATAAAAACAGATTAAATTATTTTTAAGTTAAATTATTACTTATAAATAATTCAAATTATTAAGATTATATGTATTTTAGAAAGAATGACCATAAGTGAAAAATATGGTTAAAAATAATGTGAAGTCATATTACACATACATATGACATGATATATAGATATATAATCTTTGAAGAACTTACATATAACCTGAAATAAGAATTAAAATACATGACATACTAATGATGAGCTACATATAATGACATTGGTATGATGAAAATAATTAAATATAGGGTATGCATTGAAAATCATAGTAATACGGACAATAAAACAATATTTTGGCCAAAAATAAAGACTAAAACATAAAATCATATACAGTCAAAATGTTTTGAATATATATAAATAAAAAAGGTTTATTAATAGAGTATTAAATTATAAATCATCCCACACACAATTTATTGAACATGAATATAGGTCCATGAATATATTTGTGGAAATGAAATCAGGATCCTAAATAATATAAATATATTAGGATATTTAAATCTATACCCACTTAATTGGTGGGTTATGTTATAAAAATCTATAATAGATAGATATACTATAAATATGTGTTCAATAATAATTGAATAATATGTCTCATTATAAAAACCATATATAAATAAAATGGGTTACATTTTAAAATTGTACCATATGAAATCAAATTAATAGTTAATTGGATTATAACAAGAACTAAATTTCATAAAATATTTATATAAAGATTTAATTTAGAGGGAAATATAGAAAATTATATATAAAATATAAATCTTATTGATATAGGGATTAATATAAATGTGATACATTATAAAAAATCCTCATAAAACCTTTATAACATTTCAAAATTAAAATATTATTATGTGTCATAAAAAATATTCATTTTCATGAAGGTGGAAATAAAAAATTTCTAAATTTTATTATAATGTTATCCCTAATAATAAAAACATTAAAATAAATAATTTATAACTAAATATTTTTAGTGTGAATTATAATTTTCTTCAAAATTTAATGATAAATGTATCTCTATAATTTTTAATAAACTTTTATATAAAAATCACAATAATAAAATATTTATGAAATTTTATTAGAGAAATGATAAAATTAAAAATAAAATGAGTATAAAGAAAAGAACATATTTGGATATTAAACTAACAAAATAAAACATTTTTCTATTATGAAATGATGTAGCCATGGTTGAGAAATACCTAATAGTTTGGATTGAAATTATTTTTAGCAATGGTATTGTTTTATGGAGAAAAAACCATTAAAGATGATTATTATGTCATAAAAAAATATTTTACCAATATATCAATAGTAAATATTATATAAAATAGTGAAATTTAATAATATAACATTCATAAAATTGCATATTGTATGATGAAATTATATGAAACAAAAAAAAATTGAGTTGATATAACTACATACTAATATGGTAAATATTGAATCAAAACCCCTAATGAGAATGAAAAAAATGAAACATTAAATAACATTAATAAAGATCAAATTTTGAATAAAATATTACAAAAAATAATGTAATAAAAAAATTATGAAAATAATTTCATAATATTAATAAAATATTAACTATTTAAAAGCGAGATATAATAATTTATTTTAGATTCCTGCTTATTTGGAAAAGCTCAAACCTATGAAAAAATTTCTCCTCCTCGCAAAGCCTTCCTTTTGATAAAGAGTATATTCCATATTCTATTGAAAAGGGTATCAAATTTATAATATGGATAGATCATAGTAAAAATGTTTATGTGATTATGTGGTAATCAATGAATATTAGTGGTTTTAAATGGGTATATGAGAGCATCTTTTATTGATGAAAATGAGTGACATTTCAAAGGAAAAATAAGTTAGATACGGAGTAATGATGGAATTCAAAGGGCGATTATTGAATTATCATAGGAAATATTGGTGAAACATGTTTTATTGATCCCACGCCAATAAAAGCACATTTAGAATGTCAAAATATGAATTTAATTATGGAAACTTATAGAATTTTAATTAATACAAGTATTCCAAAATTTAACTTGTTTATGTATTTACCATGGTAAATATTTTTTTTCGAAAATAAATATTTCCATTATTAAATGACTTCATTTCCATGATTATAAATTTTGAATCTATATTATCTAAATAAAATTTCATAGATGTGATATGTTTTATTTTTAAATGAAAACATAATATATATTAGAAAAAATAATTAAGATAAATTCATTTTAGACATTATGTTTTTTTATTTTTATTTAACATCAATTAATAAATAATGTGGTTTAATATAGTCATTTATAAGAATAAAGACAATATTTTATTAAAATAATCACCTGAACATATTTTATTTAGTATTATATGTTAAAAAAACACAATGTGTAAAAATATTTTTTTAGAAAAAAATATTTTTATGAATGAAATTTACTTCATAATTATTGCATTTGATTTAGAAAACATTTTATTTTTGTTAATTTATACTAATGAAAATTTAGTTTTAAATTTCATTAAAATTAATAATTAGTATTGATTTAATAATTTTTAAAAAATAATGATATTTGATACACATAAGAGTAATTATCTGAATGAAATATAATTTCATATGGTTTTATATTTTTTATTATATAATTAATAAAAAATACATGTTTTTAATATTTTTATTTAAAAAAATATTTCTTTTTAATAGCATACTCTATATAATAAAATAAATTTTTTAATAATAACATATATAATAAAAATATGTCTTTTATAAAAAAATTTCTCAATCGTGAGATAGTAAATTATTATTATTATTATTAATTGTTTTCTTATTCTTGGTAGTAATTGATTTATTTTAATCACCATTATTTTAATTATATCATTTAATTTTATTGATAACATTATTTAAATGTAAAAATTTTAACAAGAAAATAAAATTTATAAATAAAATTTCATTATAATCTATGATAGTTTGAAAAATTAATTGGCATATTTAATAGATGTTAATAATAATTTATTTTATTAAAAAAATTATATAATAAAAATTTAATGTTTTTACAATTAGAAGAAATGTTATGTATATAAACTAAACACCATGAATTCTTGATTGATAGCATGATTTGTTTTATTATAAGAAATGAAAATATACCATTTTATACAATTATATAGGTCCAATATCACAGCCATTACATACAAAAAATATAACCCATTCTAAATTCAAAATGGAAAAAATACCCATATATTTTTTATTTTTTATTTTACAATATTCATCCTCATTTCATGGATTATTCTTGTTCGTTATTTTTTTATATCTACATGTACTAATTCTCATGGTTGAAGATGATCTGATAGATTTCCCAATTGTAATGATATTATTATATTCTATTTATTTTGCAATTTTTATTTAGTCACTTTATAGGTATTTAGTGATCCATGGTTTTTAGTGTAAGGTTTCATGTGTCCTTCATGAAATTTCCTATTATTGGTGAATAAATAATTTTTGATAGATTAATATATTTTCATTCATTACTCAATGTAATGTTAAAATATTTTAATGGAATATAATACCATATTTATGAATGATAGGCATGTATTTTAAATAGAAAATGTTTCAAAAAACATGGGTTATAACATTATATTCCTTATATAAATTACATTCTCATGGGTTTAATTGTATCTCACAAAAAAAACTATGGGTATCCCTAACATATATATCACTGATGATACAATTTTTAATGAGAAATCAAACTCATTTTTAGTGGGAGAACCAAAAAACAAACAAGAAATACAAAAAAAACATTACCTTACAGTTTGAAAGACTTCAATGTTTAGTCGTACATGATCATTAGATCAAACTATCCTATATTATTAGGTATTATAGTGCTTATAACTGATGTTATTACAATCAAGATATTATAGCGATCCTTTCAAAAATAGACAATATTAATATAGTATAGGATAATAATGTTTATTTTAAAATTGAATTTTAAAATATTATCTACAAATAGGGAACTGTGCTTGGAAAAAAGCACAATAGGTTCACCAATAGGATGAATAATATTATTATTATGAATCGCATTCCAAAAAATATCACTAGGATATGATTTTTTGAAATTGAGTGAAATAAAAACACCCCCAAAAAATTTCTCTATTAACTCAACATTTAATCATTATGGATTAAATTTTATGAATAGAACAGGAATAATAGATATTAATTATTTGGAAGAAATATAATAAAAAGATATTTTTCATGATCTTGGGTGGTTTATAAGTATATCATACACGACATTATTTTCATGCCCTCAATAGTAGTAAATAATTAATTCTTCCCAATATCCCTCGGATAATAAGGTTCTTACTATCAGTTGTCCTTAATAACACTTGGTATGGTTGATATATGGGAATATTTAACTAATTCATCCCTTTTAAAAGATGAAATTTTTATAGTTTAGTTGATAATAAATTAATTTCAATCCTCTTTATTAACAAATCTCTTCTTTTAAATTGTTATGTATATCTCTAAATGTCTAAATTTTCATGAAATAAAATATATTTCAATTATATTTATAAATTTCTATCCCATTTTCTCCAAACAAATATGATACAATGAACCTTTAATCATATTTCTTATATGGTATATGTCACGAGAACATTAATTACTCTGCATTTTCAAATATTGTTTTTAATTCACAAGTTGAAAATATTTTAGGTTATTAATAATATCTCAAGACAGTATGGAAATAATAATAAAATGATTCTATAATTGTCCCATACACATTTGGATTCTCATTGGGAAAATACCATTATTTTCAACAACACTAATTTTATGTCATTTCGACTTTTATTAAGAAAATTAGAAATCCCAAATGGGTCAACATGCTTATTAAAAATAAATATATTATTAATTTTTTTAATAACTACATCAAAATTTTTATTTATGATGTCATACTAAGTTATACATTTATTTTATCTTATTAATTTTTTTATTCTATACATTTTTTTGGATGAGATATCCTACAATTAATAAAAAATACCAAAATATAATTGAACAATGCATTGATACCAACTCAAATGAATGACACATAAAAAGAATATATCTCACACCAGTTAAATAAATTAAAATTTACATCCCACAAATAAATCCTCCATTATACATCCCAATGTATTATGGCTGTCAGAGATTAGCAATATAAATTTCAAAATACACATTTCTTCTTCAACATCTTTTGTAAAATTCAGGAAACAATTTTTTCATTCTAAATGCATAATAATATAATTACCTGGGGAAATATAAAATATAATATGATGTGTGATAAAATTATTAGTTAGGTAAATACAAATATTTCAATGATTTATATAAGATTACAAAATAATTATGAGATATTCTATTAACATGACAGAAATATCTTGAATAAAATAGCATAGATACCTAGGATTTTTCAATAGGAAATGATAAAATGACATATAACCTTGAAGGATCATACATATAACATTTAGTGAAAGTGAATATAATTGATAAAATAATAATGACTTATAGAGTATAATATAGGAATACAAAATAACATATCAATAAAAAATTATTCAATGAAAATCAACACAATTTGATTCATTCTAGTAATAATTATATGGACAATACATAAATTTATGGGCTTGAAATTTAGTCCACATAGATATTTGAGAAAAATTTTAATGGAAATATTATCATTCATAGTGTTGATAACAAACAATTAGGTCCAAATATATTATTTTGAAAAGTAATTTTGGTCCACCAATTTGATTCTGATTATGTAATAAGGTTAAGATATATCCCAATTATCCCACAATAAAATAATCATTATAGGTAATTTGATGGATATAGAAAGCCCTCCCATTATATCATAATAAACCATAAAAATGTGTTCTATAACACCCTAAATATTCTGATTAAAATAATAACAGTTTTTTATATATTTTTTTTTACATTTACCACTTTTCTTTATGTGAGTTGTGATATAATATATAAATATTAATATTTTAATGAGACCAATATAACTTAGTATTTGAGTTAGTGGGTATGAATATGAGACAAATAATTACGATATATATTTATAATTTTTAGAGTATATAAAATTTTATTAATAAATTCTTTTGAAGTAAAACAGAATTTTTATTAAATTTCTTTTAATGCTTAAAATTCACCATAATCAGAATTATTATTTTTTAATTAGGTGTGTGAACATTTAAATTTTTAAAATTCTATTAAAATTTATTTTATTTAAAACATATTAATTTATTAGTTTCAAATTATCATAGGAAAAAATTAATATATATTTAGGATGTAACTAAAATTTTAGTAAATTTGAAAAGAAATCAATTTTTTAAATTTTTTCATATCATTTTATTAAATAAAATAATTTAAATATTAAATTATATATTTTTCTATTATTTTTTAATGAGATAAATTTTTGTTAACAATTAATTTATCCTTTTTGAATCAGTAATTTTTATGATTTTAAAAAATGGTAATTTCTTTTAATAAAACCAATTTTTATGACACAAATTTTTAATTCGGTTACTAATAATATAGTAAAAATGATTTTTACCACTTATAAAATATTAATCTTGATTAAAATGTAAACTCTATTTATAATAAATAGGATCGAGTTTTTTTATAGTTCTCTTTTATTGTTTTCTGTTACAAATTTTCTTAATATAATCTATCATATCGGTAAAGGGTATATTGGGAAAATAAAATTACAAACACTACTATAAGGCATTAAAAATATACAATTATCATTTATTTATTCCTTTTTTTTAGTTTAGTTATTAATTATTTTTCCTATGATAGAATATATAGTCTTTTTTCGTTATTTTCCTTAGATAATGAAAAATTTATTTATTTAAATAAAAATTCAAAATGCGACCATCTTGTATTCAGATTTCTCCGACATGTTCACTTATAAAGGACAAGGTATGTAAATGAATATTAAATTATTTTAATAAATAAATATTTTTTCAATGGTATTTTTTAATTATTAACTATAATATAATTACATGAAACAGGTATTCAAAGCATAGAAAATGCTTTTGTATATAGTTGAAAAATCAATGTAAATACCTCTTTTAAAAAAATATAGAGTCTAATTATTGTTTTAAAATAATAAAACTATCATTAAAATTGTAGTATTAATGAAAAATAAATTTTTTTTCTAATGTTATATCCTTTAATTATTTATTTCTAAATAAAATCAATCCTTTCAAAAATGAAATTAATTATATTAAATATTAGAAATTAAATTGAAGAATTATTTATAAATATTTAAAATGAGATATAGGATAATAAATGGCTGATAAATAATTGCTTTATAATTTATGTCATTACATTATCAATAATCATAAAATTATTACCCATTAATTTTGAAACATTTATTATCAATATTATGGGTCATAATGTTTAAATAAGGGGTTTCTCCAAATGAAGTGGTCAAAAATGATAACATAACATGAATATAATTGATTATTTGATAAAATTATGACCATTACTCTTTAATAGTTAATTAATTAAAATTTGGAACAATTTTATATATGTTAGAGACACATTACATTATAATATTTCATTATTTTCTATAAGTTCCCATCCACTATCATATGAAAGGTCACAACATCCCATTATTATTTATGTCCCCTTGAAACATATGGCTCATAAAAATCATAATAGTTTTTATTATAACAATCCATATACATGTTATAGATATTATATCAGCCCAAAAATACTAACCCAGTGTCCCTTAAGTGTAAATTTAATGGAAGTTTATGTAAGGAGATGTAATTACCTTTAAAAACTATTTCAAATTTCATCTGTCTTTTTCATCCAATAAATTAATTTTACCCATTTTAAATTTGAAATATATTATCATCAACCAACTTATATGATATTTTTAATATTGTACATACCTTTTTCATAACTATTCCATCCAAAAAGGGGGAAATTTATCTAATTATGAACATATTATCTTATTCACAATGAATTGTAATTCATGTTCCATCACAATAATAGATGGATGTTTTTTACATTGAAGTAATGAATATATTTTTAAATTATAAAAGATTTATAATTATTTAATTATAGTATCACATCTTCCTTATTAACTTCTAATTCATTGAAAAATTATATAGTCATCCATGTGTACATTTTGAATACCACCTTCATGAAGCAATAGAATAAATTTTTATAAATTTTTAATTATATTGACTGTAAAAAATATTTATCTAACAAATACATATGTTATATATTATATAATAATTGTTCCTAAATGATTAATTAATAATTAATATACTTTCTTTCTATCCATAGTATAATGAAATCTACGTTTATGAATTCGTATGACATAATGTCTCTATGAAGGATGTAATTATTTTTTATATATCTACATCAAAAATACGTCTATAAATATATATATATATATAACTATTATATATTATATATATATCAGAATTAAAAGTATGTATATGATGTTACCAAGACCATTTTATAATGACCAAATATAGTAAATTAATATATAAAAGAAATTCAAAGATGTTACCATGTAAAAAAAGTAATTTTTGTATATATATTTTTAATAAACAGATTATATATGTTTATAAGTAAACAATATTTCATATAATATATATGAATATGGTTTATAATTTGTTAATTATATATTTATATAAATATATATTATATGAGATTCAAAAATGTGTGAAGGATGTCACAATTGAGGTATTGTATTTCACCTCAATATCATCAATTGGGGAAAATTTTAATGCTATATACCTATTTTAATTTATAAAGTATATATAAATCAATTTAATAAGATATAGAATTAAAAAAACATAATGGAAATTTAATGTTGCGATTAAATTATTTCATCCAAGGGGTTTTAATTAGGATGTCCTGAATGTGGTTAGGATTTCTATACCATGATGACATTATTCAATAATGAATATGATTATGCCTCCACTTTGGGATATATTTGACAAATATATAACATACCGATTTTATTTTATTATCCTATGGTATTTTTTGAAAATTATTTCTTTTTCATTTTTCTCTATTTACAAAATCAATAGATAGAAGGAATATTTAATAGGGGAATATTTTTTTTCAATATGTTCTAGAATAGTTTCCATCACTTCCCATAAATTATTTAAAATGATTTCATGATTATTTTATAATTATTTAATTTCTTATCTGAATATGTTTTTACCCATGTATTTATTCCTATAATAATGTTTCAAAAGAATGTTTTTATCATTTTCCAAATGAGTAATTTTAATGATTATTATAAGATATGTTTAAGAAATAAATGTTTTATTATACATGGAATGGATAAAATTTCCCTGTATCATGACCAATAAATTAATATAGTAAAAATTATCAAGTTTCTATTATCTATTTCAATTATATGTTTTTCTAATTGGTTAGTAAGTTATTATTATTAAACGTGAATTTCATAATAAACATGGTATTTTCCTTGATATGTTTTGGGATCCTTCTTATGGTTTTTATGTTAATCCAATAATGAACCAATTATTTTTATTATTATCCACTAGGTATCTCTTCCAATGATATCATTCCAATTATGTATATTTATAGTTTATTATTATCTTGTTTTGGGAAATTATTTACATTCTGTGTATTAGTTTTTCCAATATAGACCCTTATTTATTACCAAGGAAAGTTTATTCAGTGAATTATAGTTTAATATGACTATGAATTGGACATATTAGGTGGTGTGTGGTGTCCTAAATAATATATCCCTAAGATGTGTCAATGTGTGTTAGGGGAGACAACATATTTATTATTTTGTCAAGGCCATAACCATTTATAAATAAGTATTTTCATGATGCCTCAATGATATGTATAATATGTCATGAATTATGTATTGCATCATTATTAAATCATTTATTTAATTCAATATTATTATAGTAATAGTTATTATATAAATAGATATATTTCAGTGTAATTTTCTTATTTAAATTGAATTATTTTTTTTATAATAAATTTCAAAAATATTATTCAAAGATAATATAGTTTCAACTGAATGGATTCATTTACTCAGAAATTGAGCTCACCCAATTTTTATGTTTTCATTATTATAGATACCAATATTTCTTTTATGGTCGATGTGAAGGGGTATTCTATTGTGAATAATTTTGATCCCATATATTTTTTTTTTGTGTTTTATTTTTCTAAATGCAATATTAGATTGAATTATATTCTATATTTTGGTGATACAAAATAATTATAAATTTTTTATGGAACATTTTATGTCATGTAAGGATATAATAATGTAACCACTAACTATGTTCTACTAGGATTTCTGTAACAACTGTTTGTATTAGAATATGTTTATTACAATCATTGGAAAATCAATTTAGTATAGCATAGTTTAGATAAACATGCATATGAAAATATTATTAGGGTAATAATAATTATAGGATAATATGTCAATGTTTTGGAAAGGTAGAGGCTATGTGACTATTATAGAAATTTGGTCATTTATGTAATAAAAGGCCAATGATATTCTGGAACATATTATTTTAGGTGTAATATAATAGAAAAACTTTTGACATGTAAATATCTAAAAGAATTCTAGTATACATAGAATGTGTCCTTCGTATGCACATTTGTTGACATTAAAATGGATATGTGTTGGTTAATTCACATTTTCTCTATGATCCATTTCGATAAAGAGAGAATATATATGTAGACCTTGAAATAATTATCCTAGATTATGTGTTTACATTATTACATTTTAAATTCTAAATGACATAAAATATAGAAAGACTGATCATTTATTAGTCTTCTTAAAAATTACACATACATGAATCTCACATTGAATTAGAAATTATAAACTAAAATATATTTAACTTGAATATTCATCATTAATCTCATTCAAATAATTCTACATCATATCTTGGAAATAGATAAAAAATATGTGGTGACCTTAATCATTCAGTTACGGTTATCGAATGTGTATTAAATCATGAGAAATATGTTTTTATAATTATTTTATTGTTGATAATTAAATAAATATACCATTTAATCAGTATCCTAACCAAGAAGAATAGTAACTTCATACCAACTGATTTTAATATAATTTGATAAAACTAAAAAAATTTACGAAAACATATTAAAAGATATCAAAACTATTCAAATCTTTATATGGTCAGTGATTAAAATTTTCATAATTATGTAATTCTTATAAATAGAAATCCCAACCAAACCATGAAGGCCTCATTCCATGATATCATACACAATTCGCTAAGTTTTCAAAAAAACAATATAATTTTTATAATGAGACCAACAAATGCATCATTGTGTTATAGTAGGCCCAACTAATCACTAAGCGAACCCAATTAATTCTTCATATGAATGGGGTGAAAAAACATTAAATTTCATATTGAAAAGGTAGTATAAATGGTTATAAGTTCCTAAAAAGTCTATATAACTCGATCATAGGCCATAAATAGTAACATGGTGGATGGTATCATTATCATATATCCCAAGTATATCATAAGTAGAATAGAAGGATGTGATCGTTGATTAATATAAATAACCAAAAATTATTACTAAAATTAATCTATATTAAAAAAACATTTCACTTTAAATATCACTAGAGATAAAATAGAAATCGTAAAATATTATGAAAATTATTTTCATCAATATAATACTTGGAATATTTTTAATGAAACACTGTTATATTGATCATTCATGATTATGAGAAATTCAATCCATGCTATGTATTTTAAAAATCATTCCCATTAAGATTGTTTTATTCAATGTCCAATGAAACATCATTCTATAAAAAATATTCCTTTTGAAAAATTTAGTAAAAACTCATGAGTAGTTAAAATATCAATAAATAATATTTTTTTTATAATAAATATATTTAGGAAAACATTTTCATTAAATCATAGACATGAAGGATAGATATTTTAATCTAATTTGAAATAAAATCATTTTTAAAATAAAAAATGTTATTTGACTATTTAAAAGAGAGAAATGAATGGAAAAAATATAATTTTAAGAAAATATATAGAGTAATAAAAAATTTTGGTTTGAAATTGAAAAACAAAAATTCTCCCACTGAAGTCATTGACATAAATAAAGTAAATTAATTATAATATTTTAATTTTTTACCAAATAGTTAACATTAAAATATTAAGAACCATAAATGAATGGCTTCATAGGAAACATTAAATTTCATGAATATCAAAATAATCATAATATAACATATAAATGTTAAATAATATTCACAATATAAAAATAAAAATGTCCATGATACCAAATACGTGTCAATGGAGTGAAAATTGATAAGAAATTCGATACAAATATCATATCATTAGAGTAATAATTAATCAATTATGTGATTATGAGTATCAAAAGTAAATCCTAAAAAGTGAAAATAAAAAATAATATATTCAAAGAAAAATTCTCATATAAACCTAGAATAATGTTTTCAATAATTTATAATTATAAACCAATGAATAAAAATTGATTAAATAAACTCTTTACCACCTAGTGACTTTCAAGTAAAATCCCTTTGGATGAAATAAATTTAATTGATAGTTAATATAACATGGATTCTGAGGAAATAATTATTTAATATATAATGTTAATTATATTTTCATATATTATAAATTTGGTTTCTAACATTAACATATCTACTAGTGAATGGAAATTGAGAGGATGTTATTTACATTTGGTAATAATTCATCCAAATGTGTTAAAACCATTTATATTATAAGATGAAATCTAATATAAATATAATATATAACAGAAATAATATATATATATATATATATCAAATAATATGTGTTCACTTATATCTATTAATGATGCTTTTGTCTGCAAATATTTATTAAAATATTCTTTTTAGGTGCTAACTACTTCACTTTGCATATTTTTTTAGTTTTAAAGTTTTGGCATCATATATTGATCATTAAAACATTATATCTTTTTTTTCCTCATATAAGTATTATATATATATATATTAATCTAATATATTAATATTTATAGTTTTCTATAACTGGTATAGTTATAAAAACTAATTTCATAATTCATGGAGATGATAGGTCATATGATCACTTAAATGTTGTTTTTACTTATTGATCGATTATACAAAATAATGGAAACTAATAATTAATATTTAAATAATAATTTTAATATCCAATATATAAAATATATACAATAAATGTGTATTTATTTCTGTCCTTGTAAATTAAAAATGAAAAATGATTCACATCGTATAACAACCCTTCTCTTAAGTGAACATTAATAATTGATTTATTACACATGATTAAACATAATACAACCAGGATAATTGATATGTCATCTGAAATTGGGAATTATGTACATATAATATCATATTTAACATGGTATATAATATATTATTGAAAAATTCCTTAACATGATTCCAAAATTCCAGGTCTTTTAAACTGCCTGAGATAACCCGGGAAAAAACATAAGAATAGGGTAGGCTATAAATACTTGTATGGGAATAAACATGGTATATATTGATACATGTTACTAAATAAACATATAAATGGTCTATAAAAATATTATTAATAATAAAAATGTAAAATGATACATGATATAGAATGATAATCATAATGGAAATGTGATAAATATGGCAACGTGTGGAATAATTCAACAATACAAAATAATACCTGAAAAAAAAATATCAAGGATAAAATTCCAAGATATCATGGTGGAAAATTTCCTATGAAGGAATGAATTTCACTCCATATCCCAACATAAAGTGTCCTATGACTAAACTCTACCCCATGCATTGGAATTCTATATAATTTTGGGCATGCCTCTCAAACTCATTTCTTTCTCATGCCTAAGTGTGCCCCATATATAACACAACATGGATTCTTTCATTATCATAATTTATATAATGATAAATCAATATGGAATTAATATATTTAATTACATTATATATATATATTTGTGCATAAATTTTATAGCCTTTGATTGATAAATGGTATGGTATTTACTAAACAATTGATTTGGCATGGAAAATTGAAGTGAAATTTTCAAAGAATAACGACGACACATAGATATTCATAAAAAGGGTTGATTAGAGATAAAGGGGCCTATAATAATTTATATATAAAATATCTAGTAATTTGTATATGGAAATAAATATCCTAAAATAAGGAATTTGAAATATAAGGAAAAATATAATAAGGAAAAATGAATAAATAAGAGAAATTAGTATCCCTTAAAAAATTTAGGCATAGTCGAATATATATATAATGGTTAATGGGAGGGATTAAGTAAATTGAAAGAGGTTTTCTCATCATATACAAATTAAATGTCCATTATGGGGGATATGTAATAAAATATCCTAACTTGAAAAAATTGAAACTGAGTGACATAACATTAAAGAGGTTATTTAACTGAAATGAAAAGATAGAAATACCATACCTGAGTGTCTGACTCCAAATGCTTCGGTGGGACTTCTTCAGAGTTTGGGGGAACTTTTAGAGGACTCTAAAGAGTGGAGAGAATCGTATAGGCTTTATAAAAATAGTTTTACTATAGTGAAATGTGCCTATTGGTGGCTCTATATATGAAAATATGGGTATTTAATTATTATTTAGGTTATGAAGTCTTCAAAATAAAATAAAAATAACTAAAAAAAATTCATGATTCCCCCTATATTCATAAAAATTGGCATGGATCCCCATATTTTATATGTTCAAGGGATGGAGTTAATATTATCCAAAAATACTAAAAATGTTTTATTGAATAAAAATAACAAAAACATTTATAAAATAAAAAATAATGAGATGAAAATATATTCATTAATATATAATAAAAATTTTACATACTCATATTTCTAGGGTCCTGATATATATCATTTTAATGCACCAAAAAATACCATAATTGTAAGGTGTGTGGTTGTGGGACTTTTATGCGGTGGTTCTTCAAAGTGTATGATCCTACAGATTGAGCCAATCACTTTATTTTTCTCTGATAATCTGGTTTGATAAAACCCTAAATTAATACTAATTGTGTGAGCACTGTTAAATAGGTACATTTATAATTTTAAATTACATAATGGTACATTAAATCCAATTAGATATAATAAAACAAAATAAGTTCATGTGTTTTCTATATCCATATTACATAATAAGTCATTTACGTAAATAAAAAGTGGGATATTATTTATAATAGTCTAGGTTGTAATAATATTTTCCCATTAATAAATTTCTCCCTTAAATTTGCATTAACCACAATAAAATACATGATGGTCACTCTATGTCATCACATCTTCTAGTTCTCATGTAACTTCATCAAAATTATTGTTTCTCAATATCTTATTACCAAGGTGAATTTACAATTTTTATAGAAACTTGTATCAAGGGTATATGATTTTCCCTTGATGATCCACATATGAGAGTACATTCTACAATAGAATGACCTATATATTGAGTACATGTGTGGGGTCTGGTATATATATCCTGAAGATGGATACATGGAATACATAATGTACATGAGATATGATAGGTGTGGGTGAATTTTTGTAGGAAAACACTCTAATGAGATAAAGGATGTATAAAAAGATAATGTTCCTTTAAGTATGCTTCCTCATCTTCCCAATTATCAGCACATTCAACCATGTTGATATTAAAAGGAATACCATGTCTCTAGCATCAAAATATAGTCATGGTATATTATTTTCAACTTAACTATTATATCGACTCTAAGCTTCCGGGATAAGATACTGAATTTTTTTAAAATTTTCCAAATTTTACTTGAAATTTTACAGACCTACTAGTTTTCCATCCCTCTATTCTTCAAAACATGTAGGTGTTTTGAACCTCTTCCTATAAAGTGTGTCATGAGGATCCTTTTAGAATAATGAGTTGAAACTTTTGGGGTAATAGAAATTAAATAGTAGAAGATGATGGTCCAATCCTCCTTCAAAGTCAATTAATCATCTTGTCTACATAGACTCATGTCTCTGCATATTTATCTCAGATTGGCCATCATTTAGGGGGTGATAAGACATGATTTACATTAAATAAGTGCTTATATGATGTTAAATAATTTTCTATAACAGGTAGGTGAATCTCGAATCTTTATTTCATACAATTGATAGAGTTACTCTATGAATCATTATCAGTTTTCTTATATATATCTAGAAAGGAAGTTCGATGAAGAAATCATATTGAATCACAATGAAGTGTGCACTATTTTTAAGATAATCCACCACAACTCTAATTGAATAGATCCCCATGGATTTCCTCAGAAATATAGAGAAAACATCCATGGTAATGTTTTATCATTTCCATATTTTAATGAGTAATCGTGGAATCATCCCCATAGGTTTTTTATTTCAACATTCATTTGACTAAAAACATGACATATTGATGTATGTTTCATGATTAGTTATCCATATTGTCCCATAAATTGTTCTTTTAGAGATATCGATACATCATTTTTGATCCTGGATGGATAAAGAAGGTTGAATTATGTGCATCATTAAACAACTCCTTATATATCTCATGATTTAATGGTACACATATCTATAACCCATGTCTGATAACTCATTCATCAATAACATTGAACTATGTGTATTTCCATTTAATTATAGTTTCAAATTTCTTTCTAATTCCGAAATCATCTTATTGGGAATCCTTTGACCTATCAATATGTGATAATTGAGAAACCATTTGTGAAATTATTAATGATGTTCATTCCATTAAGAATCCCATGTCCATCATCTTCATGTCTACTAAGAAATGATCCTTATGAAATATCATCAGTGATAGTATTATTAGATCTTTTATACTTAGATAATCATCAAATTTATTGTCATTATAATGAAGTTAGATGATGGATCTATCATATACACTGATTAGTTCGAAACATCTTTGTTGGTACATATTTATCTATTTCATTGGGAGTATATACTTGATTCTTTTCTCATCCATATATATTTCACACATCACTAAAAATAAATAATTATTCCAAATTTTAAATGATAATATTACAAATTATAACTCTATATCATTCATTAGATATTTATATTATGTAAAATTCAATGTCCTTGAAATATAGGCTATAAAATAATCATCCTGCATTAACACACATCCTGATACATTCATAGATGCATTTTTGAATACCACCTATGGGTACTATGAGCACATTTGTAGTAAAATCGAACCTTATAAACTCCATAACTCTATCATCACATTCATCATTAAAAAAATTACTCTGTTTTTGTTATTTTATTCAAAGTGATGATAATCAAGGGATGTATCTCAAAAATTTAGGATAATCACTAGACAATCCAAGGACAGGATGAAAATCTATCACAGATTTTGGCCTTGAACATATATAGATTTCATCTATATTTAATGGTTCTATAGATATATCAATTATTTTGGGGATATTTCCAATGAATGAAAATTTATTAAACCATAACTCACATTCATTTCAATGTCCATAATGCTTCTACTTTTGCAAGGTATTTAGCTCTTTACTCAGATTCTTCTCATCCTCAAACATTATTTTGGAGTCTATTATAATATCTGAAATAAATTCTTCCAAAAAAATTTAATGCAATATCTATATACAATTTTACTAATGTCCATGAATATGTTTGGATAATTATTTAGCCCAAAAGTCATCATTATAAACTCATAGTGCCAGTACCTTATACAAAAAGCTATCTTGGGGACATCCTCTTTATTAAATATAACATGGTAAAATCATGACCACTAATCCCCCTTGAATAAGAGTTTATATCATTTGTACATGGTCAAAAAATTCATCATTTCTTGGAAGGGGACACATATTATTTATCGTGATATTGTTGTGCTCATGATAATTAATGAAAATTCCCATCAACCAATCCTTCTTCATTATGATGTGGACTGGTCCACCCCATGGTGAAGGACATGGTCATATGTATACATTATCCATATTATCCAACAATATTTTCTTCATCTCCTCATGTTCCAAAATAGCCATTATACAAGGATTATTTGATTATGGAAACACCCATGATATAGGGTTGATTTAAAATTCAACCACTATAGTAAGAGGAGGACCTTGAAATTTCTTCTGATACACATCAAAATATTCCCTCAAAATATGAATGTATTCAATGAACATTGATTCAATAGGCATAATAATTTCTGATAGATTTGATTTCACATAGATAAATAGTATACATTTTTGGGATGATAGTGCCAAACAAGACTTATTTACCTTGAATGTGTACAAAATCAGGTGTCGATTAATGATATAGAGTGTTATTTCCATGTCTCATTAATTTAGGATTGCAGAATAATGGAAAATCTATCCTATTCGATGAATTGAATCATCTTCAACCACAAGAATTATGAAAAGTATCATTGGGATGTTTATCTCAAAAATGATATATGGGGAGGTGTTATTTACATGGGATGGAATAATTTCCTTATTTTTTGATTTCCTTAACAAGTCAACTTTTATGATTTTTGGTGGTGTTAAAACTGTTTTAATAAAATTTAAATACATAAAGGGATATATAAAATCAAATTCATTGTGCCCATTAGCTATCATAGAATGAAAAAATAGGGTACATGTCCACACATATATCATAATATCTGCAACATCTGTTGTGATATCTAAATCTCACCCTTTGTTACATAGAGTTTGTTTATTTTATATAAAAACCTTTGCCTATGTTCATTGCTTTTCAATATTCCCAGGATACATGTAGTTGAACAAATTAAATATACAATGATGGTTAACT
The DNA here is from genome assembly GCA_963277665.1 of Viscum album. Classification (NCBI taxonomy): domain Eukaryota; kingdom Viridiplantae; phylum Streptophyta; class Magnoliopsida; order Santalales; family Viscaceae; genus Viscum; species Viscum album. Next base: position 1,400,081,400 of record OY728164.1, on the reverse strand, counting down.
GGTTTATTATATTTCTCTATCATATTAGTGAGTTTCTTCTATTTGTGTTCATTATCTTTGTTCTTTTCCTTCCCATGCCAAAAGAATTTCCACACCCCCTTAGGAAATTTATGGGGTTATTATTTCTGCCCATATGAAAAGTGGGATGCTAAAATTTCATGAATCATGGTATATGTATATAGGAACACCATAATTGAACTCCAAATTCCACTTCTTATCCTTATTATACCATTTAGATTCTCGGATTTTCATTTCAACAATGAGGGAACATCAAAAAATTCCCTCATTTCTATCAAGTCACCGATCACTTAGGCTTTTCATCAACAAGTTCTTAAACCACCAAAGATGTGGGGAACCATTAATTCTATTGTAATGACAAATACAGAGGTATATCTTACAAGTATTATGATTTATTCTTCATGCTTCTTGATAAATTTTTCATCTTTTTTATAAGGGATAATAAATCACATTTTAATTTTAGGCCAACATTGTGAGGGAAATATTTATCAAAAAACTATTTCTATAATTCCTTCCACTCTATTAATTTTATATATGTATTATACATTGTGTTCATTATCATTTTCTACCACTGATCATATTCTATATCCATATGTATGTAGATTGTACAACCTTCTGTTATGTAGAACATTGAATGATGGATAGAAACATCATAATAATGTTGACCCATTATTTTGTGATTAAGGGTTCATATGATCTGCTGAATGTCCAAGACCATATTTATATAAATATATCAATTTTATATTGTTCTATCTTATAGGTAATTGGAGGAACCTCCAAATCTAGATTTCTATTTGAAAATTGAATCGGCTGAAAGAGTATCTTGATTGAGTTTGTGTTTCCTACTCCTATTCGGTTTGGAAATTTTTTAGTGGTTGTCATTATATTTCCCTTCACATTGATTGTTTACCCAATGAATTATATATCTATAAAATGTATATAATAAAAGAAAAATTATGGATGATTATTTTTAAATAATTATACACATAATGTAATATTTAATAAAATTACGGGGTTATCATATAAAATACATTTAAATCATTAAATTGTGAATTTTTAAGCATTAATATATATTATCCATGATCTATTTATTGACATATATTCTTATTGGAATTTATTAACATTTATAATTGTTCATAATTTGAATATGAATTTACCAAATCATATCGCTTAGGAGTGTCGAAATATGTGTGTCGTATGGAATGTTTTCATGTAGTAGGTTACATCATGTCAATATTGACATACATAGTAAAAGTTTTCACCCCTAGGTAAAACTGTTCTAGAGCCACATCCACTTTTAGTATCCAGACAAGTATTTTTTTCATCACAAACATCTTACCCAATAGTTTCTAGAGTTTTGGGATGTTTTAGTATATTTAGGATTATCCCTAATGATTTCACTAGAGTAATCTAATCGTAATACTATATATAACTATAATTTTACTTTGATACAAAATTTATATAAAATTGTATTTATTATACAATAATAACTGATTTATTATATAAGATAGCCCCAAAGAAAACCTGAATGATTGAGATGTATAGTGTCTATGGTAATTAAGAACATTGAATAACATCATTTATATGGGATACAATAACATTATTGAAAAAAAACCATAATCATTTCTAAAATGCCATGCCTTTTAAAACTTCATGAGATTACCTAGTGAAAATCATATTAAATGGCTAATATAGAAATCATACTATGGGAATAAACCTGGAAAAAACAGATACATGTATCAATGGGGGTAATAATATATAAGGAATCATAAACATGTACATTGATACGTTATATAGTGTGATAATAATAATAAAACCAAGTAAAATGTGGAACCATCGGAAATGTGAAATAATGGGAAATGTGGAAACATGGGAAATGTAGAAAAAAATTAAAATACTACGTACTAAATATATGTGAAGTATAAACCTACCACAAATCATTATAGAAAATGTCCAATAAATAAATATGGTTCACTCCATGTCCCAACAAGATATATAATGATAACAACATTAACCAGTTCATTGGATTGCTATATAATTCAATTGGTACCCATCACATTCATTTCATTATCATGCTTAAATGTGCCACATAGATTATACCTAGTGGAATAATTTATAATCATAATTTATTCCATGATCATGGAGTGTTGAATACATATATGTAATTACCTAATCAATAAGTATTTTAACAGAATTGTGAACATCTTTGAAAAAATTGGTATGATATTTACTACATAATTGTATTGGCATGGAAATTCATAGTGTAATTTCTACATTATAACATTATCATAAAAAATTAAATAAAAACGTTTTATTGGAGTTAAATGGGTCTCTTACAATTTATACATGACATAGGATGTAATAGAGAAATGTAAATTCAAATCCCAACATATGTAATTGTATATATAGGGAATATTTTAACAAGTAATCTTGAAAAAAGAAGAGAAGGTTAAAATCCTTTAGAAAATTTCTGAATGCTAACATGTGTATTTAAAAGTTCATGGGAAGGATTAATGAGAATGAATAAGGACTATAATAACATAAAAATAAAATTTATAGTATTTGTGATATGGAATACCAAATCACAATATTAAAAAATTTGAATTGAGAGGAATAACATAAAATTTGTGTTCAAATTGAAATGAGAAGTGACCAATCCTTTATTTGAGTGTCTGAATCCAAATTTTGGGTTGGGGTTTATTGAGATCATGTGGTATATAGGGAGGAATATATAGAGGTTATGTAATATTATTTACATTCTATTATTTTTTTTAATTTTGTTAAATGATAGATTGGTTGGGTTTATATTGGAAAAATTTGGATTTCCATATTATTTATGTTTTAGACACTAAATCATAAAATAACCAAAAACAAAAACCATCCCATGAATTTTTCCATTTATTTAATCCAAATTATTGTTTATACTAATAATTAAAAATTAAAAGGGGTTATCATAATAATATAATACCCTTTCATTTTGGAGTTGAGTAATACTCTTAAATAAATAATTCTAAAACATTCAAATCAATAAATGGTTTTGTTGGATTAATAATGGATTTAGTAAATAAATAAAACAAACAAAAATCACAATATTTCAAAAATAAAACATATATTTGCATGTGGATTCATTTTATAATATACATAATCTCAATTTTGGTTCTTTGTGATAACATAATACACAAAGAATATTTACATGGTATTTTATTTTTACCCAAAATTTTGACTATCTATGGAGATAATAATGAAATTTACCATTAGATAATAGTGAAAATCATGATTCCAAAAATTATTTTCATTTTACACAAATAATTAAATATATATGTGAATATTATCTTCTTAAATAAAATATAAATTTAATTATAATTTCCTTTTTTTTAAAATAACAATATTTAAACCCTTATAAGAATTACAATTTACTTGTTAAGAATTATATAATCATATATTTTTTTAAAAATTATATAAACGTAAAATTCTATAAAATATTATTTATTTAAAAAATTAATTAATTTATCAAATGAAAATCCTTATTTGAAATTTAATATGAACCAAGATCACTATTTGTGTTTTATTGAGCAAAATAAAAAACATTTATAAAATAATAGTAACTTGATGAAAATATGTACATTATTCTATAAAATATAATTTACATACACATATTTATACAATATTGATACCTATATATTTAATAAATAGAAACATCCATAATGATAAGGTGAACTATTGTGTAAATTTCATGGTGTTGTTGGTCAAACATGGATTGGGTCTTGATCTCTATGATCTTGAACTTCTCCCCAAAATGCTTTCTCTTGTGCTTCTCTTATTGGATCTCATCTTTGTATTGTTAAACAAAAAATACTATTCAATCTCTATCCCTCAGAAGCACTGAAAAATGTATCATAGTGTATGATCGGACAATTTTAGGCCATCACATCCTATATCTACTTCAATTGGATTTGGTAAAACCCTATATTTATTATAATCATGTGATCACTATTCATTTTCTACATTATTAACGGTAATGAAAATTAGCGGTATTTTAAATACAATTGAATATAATTGTACAAAATTATTTAATGTATCTTCGACAACCATTTTACATTATAATAGATATAATTAAATAAAAATGAAATTTTAATTTATAATAGTTTGGGTCAATACACATCGATTCATGGAGGTTATATTACACAGATACATCAGACAGACATTAATCATTTATAGTGGATCAGATGAATTAAATATAAATATCATATAAAGATTTAAAAATATTTATATATAATAATTTTAATATATATTAATTTGTTATATATTTATAAAAATCCTTATACAATTTTGATGAAATATTACTCCATTTCTGAGAGATGATCATTCGTACATAATAATGAACAACTTTTTTATTTTACAATGGGTAGAAATATGATACATAATTGTGAAAAAAATAGTAATCATATAATAACTATAACACAAGGCATATTAATTTATTTTATGTAAATATATTCATAGGATGTAGAATAATAAATAATTTATAAAGAGTTCTAATACTATTACATTATCCTAGAGAAACATCATTTGGAACACTTCTTAATAAAAATATGGTTGTTTTGTTGGATGACGAAGCCCTCTATATCATATATAAGTATAGAGGTAAGGAGCCTCTTTAAACAAGTTTGGCGATGTTATTCTTGGAATTTAGAAGAATATTAATCTAATATAAATTATTATTCATTGAAAAGTATCCAAATTGATATTTCTAGAAAACATTGTCACGACCCGTCCTCGGGGCCCGTGCCGTGACTACCCCAAGCCCGCCTTTCATAGGCCAGGGGCTGGCGACTAGCACCAAGGCGTAAATCCCAGTAAAAATGCAAGGCATTGCCTTTGTAAAGTAAACAAGCACCACATAGTAAGAAAGCGGAAAAGTAAACACTATGTAAAAACAAAGTACACCTGAAGTGCAGAAAAGTAAATGGGCCAGTACACAAACCCAAACTGAAAGTAAAGTACAACGTGAAAGGGAATACATCAACTGTAAATTAAAAGCTGCTACAATGAGCTTTCCACTATAAATCCAACCTGATGGGTGGGTATAGATAGCTCCACTCCTCCTCGGGTCCCGCCGTCCGCTCCAAGCACGTCCCGCCCAGTGGTCCACCTCCAGGTACCGTCCTGCTCTGCAAGCCTCAACCACGATCAACGTTGTCCGTCATCTGCAACCAACACAACGTAGTGCGGGCATAGCCCGTGCAGGGGTGAGTATAATGATACTTAGTAGGGACCCCGAGACACTCAAGGTATCACTAAATCCAACAAGGATAACCACAAGAATATCTCAACAGATAACCTCAACTTTGATATATCCCCATACATATACCTAAGTTACCAAGTAACCCATCTCAATCATGAGGAAACACAAGGATTGTGAAATCAACGGATAACCACTACCCAGGTATATGCCCATACATATACCTAAGTTATCAAGTGACCCATCTCAATCATGAAGAAACACAAAGGTCAAAAGTCTCAGCTCAAACCATGATTTTCATTAACGAAATTGTAACTGCTGAAGAGCTCCGTCTCTGGAGTGTACAATGGTCCTGTCATGACTCCGAGGTACTACACTCTATCCTAAGACTGCTGAGATACTCTTCCTGTTGAGTACCGCGGGCCTGCCACCTCACACAGTAGTGCTTCCCACTGGCGTCTGCCACCCAACACAGTAGTTCTCCCCCCTCATCGCCTACAGAGGTACTCCTCCTGTCGAGTACCACGAGTCTGCCACCTCACATAGTAGTGCTCCTCCTCTATGGGTCTGCCACCTCACAAAGTAGTGCTTCCCACTGGGCTACGTAATTCACTCCGAATCGAATCGGACAAGCAGTCTTCAGGTCTCTGCTGGGTACACAGTCTCCGTACTCCGTATGCTCGTCTCTGGGAGGGTCTGCTCCACAAGCTACAAGTCGATACTCCAAGTATCTCAAAGTCCCACGAAGAAGTATCTCAAAGGACCACCTAGTCATAGGGGTCTCAACGCAATAGACGGCGCGTCAATAGGACGCCTGGTCTGTGAGTTATTAGACTTTTTGTCCCAGGGGCCCGATTGGTTTAGTGAGCGAACCAAACCCGGCCGTATCTCAACTGTACCCCAAACTCTCATAGGGTATACTCATAGGGACCGCTTCTCAACGAGATCACCAACGCCGCTGAAGGTTCGTCAAACAGACGTTCTGTCAGAATGGTATCAGTATTTCCGTTCCAGGGGCCCGGTTGGATTTCGGTGCGATCCAACCCGGCCACTTTCCATCTGCATCCAAAACTCGGGTGGAGGATGCCAAAAGTTCCGTATCGTCAACAGGAACGCAACGCAATAGACAGCGCGTCAATCGGACGCCCGGTCTAGAAGTTATTGGCTTCCTTGTTCTAGGGGCCCGGTTGGTTTTTAAGGCAAAACCAGCACGACCGTACTCCACCTACGTCCAAACCTCGGGCAGAGTATCCCAAAAGATCCGTCTCACCAAGAGGAACTCAACAAAGCTGACGGCACATCATTCGGACGTCCGTAGCTCATGATATGAGCGTTTCCGCTCCGAGGGCCCAGTAGGTTTCATGTACAAACCAACCTGGCCGAACTCAAAGTATTCAGAAACATTGAGTGCGATATACCGAAACGACCATCTCGATCCAATGATCACATCGCCGTTGATGGCGCATCGTTTGGAGGTTTGTAGCCCGAGTTATGGGCATTTGAATCCAAACTGCTCGGTATCGGGGGTTTCGGGCCCGGGTCGTCCCGGCCTGAGACCCCCCGGTTGGCCCGAACCGGGTCGACCCGCCCCGGACAAGGTCGACCCCACCTGGCACTACCCGGCCCGGCCCAGCGCGGCCCGCACCAGCGCGGCCCGGCCCGGCGCGCCGGTTCGGCGCAAGGCAGCGCGCTGCCAGCTCGGCCTTCGGCCAAGCTGATTGAGAACAGGGGGCGCCTTCCCGCCCCCCTTTTGTGAAACCGAGGACCCTTAATTGGGGCCGCTTGAAGACCCGGCCGGGGGAATTATTCCCCCCAGTCTCCACTGCCCGGCGGGCCGGCACTCGCCTTCCGGTTCCACCAGCAAGGACCGGCGACGGCAGGTCCTTCCTTCGCCGACACCGGCGGCCCGGTGCCGGCCGCCGGTCATCTTCCTCCGTCGCGGCCCGAAACCAGCTGCGACCTTTGTCGTTCGGTGAGGCACGACGGCGTCGCACCCTCCCGCCGCGGCCCCACTCCGGTCGTTGTGTCTTCGACTTTCTTCGACGTGACGTGACGACATCGCGTTCCAGAATCTCTTTCCATGGCGTGGCGCGACGGCGCCGCGTGTATGTTCCACATGAACCGCGTGGTGCAACGGCAACACACTCCTTCTTACCAACCATAAAGAAAACAATTATGAAATAAGGAGGATGGTCGGCCGTGTATGTGCGGTCCGGCCCCCTCTCGTTAATCAATAACAACTGATTGTAAACTCACGAAGGATGACAAGGTAGAATTTACGATCGAAATAATTAAATAATAAACATCAACATCAATCCGCATGAAAGAATGATCTGCGGATCAACCTGGAATTGGTTGGTCCACCCTCGCCGTTCTATTCTCAAAAGATAAGAGAATTCCAAAATTAATTCCCCAACCTCGGTTTCATGTGCGGAGCACGTCAACAAGCCATGGAAGACAAGCGTCGCGGAGGTCGGGCGTCGCGGGAATCGAACGTCGATTCCATTGACGTTGGTGGAAGAATCTCTCGGTGATGTCGAGTCGAGTGGAGTCGACACTCTCAGAATACTTTGTGGGTGGCGGTGATTCCCTTCCTTGCTCCGATTGAAGAAGGTAGAAGGTGTTTCTTAATGTTCTTCGGAGACGTGGAACGTTCTTCTTCGAGAGGTTGAAGGTCTTACAAAATTTCTTCTCCTCTCCTTAGTTCTCCCCACAATGTTTATGCCAACCCAAAGAGAAGAATAGAATCTCTCATTTTAATGTTGGAAAAATGATTTCAAAAGAAATCAAACACTCAAAATAATTAATTAAGTTGGTTTAGTAAATTTAATGCAAATTGTTGGCAAGAATTTCAAAAGATCGAAATTCAAATAAACAACACTTACTCACCTCATTAATTAAACAAGTTGTCAACATTAAAATGGGAGTTGTGGGGGGGTTTAGAGGATATGAAGGGGTGGGGTTCGTGTGGGACCCACCAACCTCATAACCTCCCAAGGGAGGTTGGGTGGTTACCCTTCATCCATCAAGAGTTTACACTTAGAGTAAAATTAATTAAAATTGTAGTGTCATTACATAATAAACTTCCACAATTTTTATTATCAACACTCGTGTAAACGCAACTTTGGAACAGGAGTTCCTAAGCAATTACCGGCGCTGTGAGTTCATTCGTGTCCTCAAATTCGATTTCGGGCACCAGTTCAAAAGTTAAAAAAACCCCCTCATTCGTTCACTGAACGTACCTGAGCCAAACTTCAGAAATTGATTCCGGGCACACCGGGCCTCGGAATCAGGTGCCGTCAGAAACCGCGTTCTTGTATAATTTAATGAAAATTACGAAAAAATTTCACTTCAATTTTACGGGTCTTTACATTACTCCCACCACAGGGCTTTACGTCCTTGTAAATCTTCAAAACAAACATAGGGAAAAAAGGTTGTACTGAGAATTCATCTGAGCCTTCCGCTCCCATGTGCTTACCTGGAGGTTCCCGTACTGCCAAAGAATGCTCACCCGAGGAATTGATCGTCCTCGTAGGATCCACTCCTGTCGATCCTTGATCCCCACTGGAACCTCCGTGAAAGACACCCCATCGCCATCGTCCAGCTCCTCATGGTCGATGATATGCAGAGGGTCGATCATGTATCTCATCAGTTGAGATACGTGGAAAACATCATGCACCTAGTACAACTGAAGTGGATGGGCCAAGCGGTAAACCACCTCGCCTAGCCAGCTGAGGACCTAGAATGGTCTGTTGAACCTCGGAGATAACTTGCTTCCCTGGCCACATCTCCGTAAACCTCGTCGAGGTGAGACTCGTATAAGGATGTGATGGTCATCCTTGAACTCTAGAGGCCTCCATGTCCTGTCAGCATATGGCTTCTGTCGGCCCTTTGTCGTCCTCATCCGTTCTTGGATGACCTAGACCTTCTCTAGTCTCACAAGAGCTGCTATGATTTCTTCTTGGCCGAAAAAGTGAAATCTGGTCTCATCCCCTGGATGAACCACATTAGATGCCTAATACAGTCAATCCCAAAATGAATGATGCATTCATGCCATGGATGACGTCGTAAGTCCTCGACGTAACTACCAAGAGATCCAACTGTCACTCTCACCTCCAAGGGTCGAGTCACACTGTCGGCATCAGTATGTGGTCACTAGGTCTCCTTCAGTAGAAAACTCGAAAGTGAGGGTCATGTCAACAGTCTTAACTGGAACCTCTTAGTAACAACACAAAAGAGGATAGGTCTGAAAACATCACAAAGGTAAGAATATTTTATTATTGTAGCTCATAATACAAAGATTCTACACAATAGCAACAAGAAACTAGAAGTACAAAGGACACATCTACTAGTTTCTCTCCTATCCATATGCTCCAAGAGCTCCGTGATCGAAGGCCTCAGCTGCCTGAAGCTGAGCTCTCGCATGTCCACAAACTCACTGTGGTCGGGCCGAGCCTCCTGGTGGTGGTGGTGGCAACACCTCGAAGCGTCCTTCACCTCCAGCTGCCCGGCTATCTCCTCTTCCATGTCCGCCCGGATCGAACCTCTGCCTCTACCTCGGAGGTTCTTCATTTAACAGCTGGTCATCTGCATGTCGGGTCAGACAGTCATGTGCTATGTGACCAATTCCATCACAGGAGTAACACCTCATGGCAGGTCTGTCTCTATCACTTCCCTTGGTGCCCCGCACTACCGACCCTGAGTCACACGGTCGACCACCTGTAGGTCTGGTCCTCTTGGACCCCTGCGTCATCTGTCTACTGCCCACTACATAAGACTCTGCCGCATGCCGGCTAGTGGTGGGTCCTCCTACTGGAGACTGCTCAGCAAGTAAACTCTCCACTAAGAGGGCTCACTCCAACACATCTGTCTGCGTCAGAATGTTGTGCGAGGCAACCGAAGTTCTGATCTCCCACCCGAGCCCCTGCTCGATGGTTTGGGCCCTGAAGAATGGGTCTCGTACCATATCTGTGGAGTAGAGCGAGAGGTCTGTGAATCTCGTTGAGTACTGCGCCACTGACATGCTGCCCTGCCGCAACTGAAGTAGCTCATGTATACGCACCGCTCGAAGGGTGGCTGGTACAAACTCTGCCTAGAACAGTCTCTCAAAGTCTGCCCATAGAAGTTTCGCCTTGACATGGATCTGGAGCATGAGGCTCCACCATCTGCCTGTTGCTTCCTGCAGAAGGCTGGCAGCAAGGATCACCATGAAATATGTCGGCATCCCCACTAGCCTGAAGACTCTCACCACATCCTCCAGCCAATCCTCAGCCGCCTGCGGGTCCGTCCCTCCCTAGAACCTGGGTGGCCTTTGGCACTGGAACTCATGCAGTGCGCTCAAGAGACATCCATCCTCTACTGCTGGGGCTGGTGGCATCGGTGGCCCAATGGGTAGTAGTACCGCTGGAGCCTCCGCTGGTGCCTCAACTTGGATAGGTCCCTGTACTGAGGCCACGTCGCTCAGCGGGCTGTCAGTACATACCACCCTCGGGGCTCTAGCTGGTTTTCCACGGGGAAGCATCCTGAAAGAAACAACGTGACACGGTCAAAAGATTATACCTGGTGAGCTGACCTGGTTTGAGATGACATTTAAATAAAACATCTGGAAAAAACACACGCAATCAGTGTTTTCGTGCACAAAGTCGGAAATCAGTTGTTAGGGTCCTTGTGTATGGATACGTCGGCCGCCCGCACCAACACCTGACTCCCTGAACTGAAAACCACACTCGGTACTCTTAACACTATTGCTTCACAGAAAGAAACATCAGAGTTATAAGTTCTGCGGTAGAACCGAACTCCTTTGATACCAATTTGTCACGACCCGTCCTCGGGGCCCGTGCCGTGAATACCCCAAGCCAGCCTTCCATAGGCCAGGGGCTCGCGACTAGCACCAAGGCGTAATTCCTGGTAAAAAGGGAAGGCATTGCCTTTGTAAAGTAAACAATCACCATAGAGTAAGCAAGCGGAAAAGTAAAGTCTAAGTAAAAACAGAGTACAACTGAAGTGCGGAAAAGTAAATGGGCCAGTATACAAACCCAAACTGAAATTAATGTACAACTCGAAAGGTAAAACATCAACTGTAAAGTAAAATCCGCTACACCGAGCTATCCACTTGAAATCCCACCTAAAGGGTGGGTACAGATAGCTCCACTGCTCCTCGGGTCCCGCCGTCCGCTCCGAGCACGTCCCGCCCAGTCGTCCACCTCCAGGTACCGTCCTGCTCTGCAAGCCTCAACCACGATCAATGTTGTACGTCGTCTACAACCAACACAATGTAGTGCGGGCATAGCCCGTGCAGGGGTGAGTATAACGATACTCAGTAGGGACCCCAAGACCCTCAACGTCTCACTTAAACCAACAAGGATAACCACAAGAAGATCTCAACAGATAACCTCTACTTAGATATATGCCCATACATGTACCTATGTTATCAAGTAACCCATCTCAATCATTAGGAAACACAAGGATTGTGAAATCAACGGATAACCACTACCCAGGTATATGCCCATACATATACCTAAGTTATCAAGTGACCCATCCCAATCATGAGGAAACACAAAGGTCAAAAGTCTCAGCTCAAACCAGTATATTCATTAACGAAACCGTAACTGCTGAAGAGCTCCGTCTCTGGAGTGTAGTGGTTCTATCACGACTCTGAGGTACTTCTCACTAACCTAAGACTGCTGAGGTACTCCTCCTGTCGAGTACCGCGGGCCTGCCACCTCCCACAATAGTGCTTCTCACCGGGGTCTGCCACCCAACACAGTAGTGCTCCCCCCTCATAGCCTACATAGGTACTCCACCTGCCGAGTACCGCGGGTCTGCCACCTCACAAAGTAGTGCTTCCCACTGGGCTACGTAAGTCACTCCGAATCGAATCGGACAAGCAGTCTTCAGGTCTCTTCCGGCTACACGGTCTCCGTACTCGGTACGCTCGTCTCTGGGAGGGTCCGCACCACAAGCTACAAGTCGATAATCCAAGTATCTCAAAGTCCCACAAAGAAGTATCTCAAATGACCTCCTCTTCATTGGGGTCTCAACGCAACAAACAGCGCGTCAATCGGACGCCTGGTCTGTTAGTTATTAGCTTTTTCGTCCCAGGGGTCCTGTTGGTTTCGTGAGCGAACCAAACCAGGCAGTATCTCAACTGTATCCCGAACTCTCATAGGGTATAATCATATGGACCGTTTCTCAATGAGATCAACAACGCCGCTGACGGTTCATCAAACGGACGTTCTGTCAGAAAGGTATCAGCCTTTCCGTTCTAGGGGCCTGGTTGGATTTCGGTGCGATCCAACCCGGACACTATCCATCTACATCCAAAACATGGGCCGAGGATGCCAAAAGTTCCATATCGTCAACAGGAACACAACGCAATAGACGACGCATCAATCGGACGCCCGGTCTGGAAGTTATTGGCGTTCTCGTTCCGGGGGCCCGATTGGTTTTTAAGGCAAAACCAGCCCGACCATACTCCACCTGTGTCCAAACCTCATGTGGAGTATGCCAAAAGATCCGTCCCACCAAGAGGAACTCAACAAAGCTGATGGAACGTCATTCGTACGTCCGTAGCTCAAGATATGAGGGTTTCCGCTCCGAGGGCCCGATTGGTTTTGTGTACGTACCAACCTGGCCGAACTCAAAGTATTCCAAAACCTTGAGTGCGATATACCAAAACGACCATCTCGATCTAAGGATCGCATCGCCACTGACAGCATGTCGTTTGGAGGTCCGTATCCCGAGTTATGGTCATTTTAATCTAAACTGCTCGATAATGGGGGTTTCGGGACCGGGCCGTCCCGGCCCGAGACCCCCCTGTTGGCCCGACCCGGGTCGACCCGCCCCGGACAGGGTCGACCTGGCCCAGCACGAACCGACCCTGACCGGCGCGGCGCGGCCCGGCGCGGCGCGGCCCGGCCCGGCGCGGCGCGGCACAGCCTGGCCTAGCGGACCGACCAGGCGCGCCGGTTCGGCGCAAGGCAGCATGCTGGGGGCGGTGCCAGCTCGGCCTTCGTCCGAGCTGATTGAGAATGGGGGGCGCCTGCCCCCACCCCTTTTTGTGAAACTGCGGCTCTTTAATTGGGGCCGCTTGAAGACCCGGTCGGGGGAATTATTTCCCCCAGTCTCCACTGCCTGGCCGGCCCGCACTGGCCGACCGGTTCCGCTAGCAAGGACCAGCGATGGCCGGTCCTTCCTTTTCCGACACCGGTGGCCCGGTGCGGCCGCCGGTCATCTTGCTCCGCCGCGGCCCAGAACCGGCTGCGGCCCTTGTCGTTCGGCGTGGCACGACAGCGTCGCACCCTTCTGCTGCGGCCCCGCTCTAGCCGCGGTGTCTTCGACTTTCTTCGACGTGACGCGACGGCGTCGCGTTCTTGAATCTCTTTCCACAGCGCGGCGCGACGGCACCGCGCGTATGTTCCGCATGAACCGCGTGGTGCGACACAACCACGCTCCTTCGTACCGACCACAAAGAAAACAATTATTAAATAAGGAGGAGGGTCGGCCATGTATGTTCGGTCCGGCCCCCACTCATTAATCGATAACAACTGATTGTAAAATCACGAAGGATGACAAGGTAGAATTTACGAACGATATAATTAAATAATAAACTTCAACATCAATCCGCATGAACGAATGATCCGCAGATCAACCTGGAATTGGTTGGTCCACGCTCGTCGTTCTATTCTCAAAAGATAAGAGAATTCCAAAATAAATTCCCCTACCCCGGTTTCAAGTGCTGAGCATGTCAAAAAGCCGCAGAAGACAAGCGTCGCGGAGGTCGGGCGTCACAGGAATCGAACGTCGATTCCGTTGACGTTGGTGGAAGAAGCGCTCGGTGAAGACGAGTCGAGTCGAGTCGACACTCTCAAAATACATTGTGGGTGGCGGTGATTCCCTTCCTTGCTCCGGTTGAAGAAGGTAGAAGGTGTTGCTTCACGTTCTTCGGAGACATGGAACGTTCTTCTTCGAGAGGTTGACGGTCTTCCAAAAGTTCTTCTCCTCTCCTTAGTTCTCCCCACAATGTTTATGCCAACCCAAAGAGAAGAATAGAATCTCTCATTTTAATGTCGGCAAAATGATTTCAAAAGAAATCAAACACTAAAAATAATTAATTAAGTTGGTTTAATTAATTAAATGCAAAGTGATGGAAAAAATTTCAAAAGATTGAAATTCAAATAAACAATTCTTACTCACCTCATTAATTAAACAATTTGTCAACATTAAAGTGGGAGTTGTGGGGGGGTTTAGAGGATATGAAGGGGTGGGGTTCGTGTGGCCCCCACCACCCTCATAACCTCCCAAGGGAGGTTGGGTGGTTACCCAACTTCCATCAAGAGTTTACACTTAGAGTAAAATTAATTAAAATTGTAGTGTCATTACATAATAAACTTCCACAATTTTTATTATCAACACTCGTGTAAACGCAACTCCGAAACAGGAGTTCCTAAGAAATTACCGGCGCTCCAAGTTCATCGGTGCCCTTGGAATTCGATTATGGGAACTGGTTCAAAAGTTAGAAAAAGCCGCTCGTTCGTTCACTGAACGTACCCGAGCCAAACATCGGAAATTGATTCCGGGCACACCAGGCCTCGGAATCAGGTGCCGTCAGAAACTGCGTTTTTGTAAAATTCCAAAGAAAATTAAGAAAAAATATTCCTTGATTTTTATGCTTCTTTACAAACATAGTGAGAATTGGTCTATATACACTCATAAAATAAAATTATTACATGACTATAATATGTTTTTTCATTATATTTTTCATTTAACCCCCCATTATACCTTTTTACCATTACTATAGTATTAAACATAATTTCCCTTTAAAGGTAATTAATGTTACTAGAATGGAAAAATGGAAAATAAATTGACAATGGTTTATGTTTTCAACCCTATACCATTCATTTTCAATAATATTAAAATTTATAGAGTTTAATTATTTTATAAAAAATTATTTATTTTAATATATTATTAATTAAATTTTAATAAAATTCCATTTTATATGATTTTAAATAAATCATGAAAATGGGAATATAATATATAATCCTATAAAACAACCGTAACATTTATTTTAGATCTATAAAATTTATTGTATACATTTATTCATTAAATTGTATTACTTATATTATTTTTGAAATCATTGACTTAGTTTTTCTATTCATTGAATAAACACTATATCAATGTTTCTTAGGAATTTAAGTGAATTATCCCATCAATAAAATTTTAAAATAAACTATAGTTAAAATTTATTTTTCCTAAAATAAATTTTTATAACAAACATATCATCAATTTATCCTCATGTTAAAAATTTAAAGATAAAAAACACATAGTGAAAATTATCACTTTTTTATATATTCTATCATAAAGCATTAAATAAATTCCATATTGCAGATTAAATCATTTATTATATTACATATTGATTATGAATGAAATAATTTTCAAACATGAAATTAAGGGATGTGTTATTATAATTTTCATGTCTTCATAAAATTTTTTAACCAGAATTACCTGATATACCATTAATATGGTGAAGTTTATTATCAATGGTTAATATTAATAACAAATAAATGGGTTTTATTATTGAATAATAAAATAAATATTTTATGATTCAATTTAAATAAGTGGGAGTAATTAATTTAAAATGAAAATAAAAAATGAAAAGAAAATATGTTTTCTTGAAAACCCCACGTATGTATAAAAAAATTATAAGAAATTGAAAAATAAAATTGATTCAAATTAACAAAATTTCATTATTGTATAATATAAGACAACTAATTTTACACTCAAATAAATTTTAAATAGATTTGATCTATTATGATTATTGAAAAAATATATTTTTTCAATAAAATTTGTACTTTTAATTATATGTTTAGAAATAAATATTTGAAGAAATTCCACAAATTTCATGCTATTCTAATCTTGATATTTAAATTCCAAAAAAAGATGTTATTTTTTTAAGATAATTTGTATATAAGTTCATGAAATTAATTATAATATTAACTTATCAAATACATATTTAAAATAATATACCTATTAATCTTAAAATAACCATGATGAAATTTGCTACATATTTACAATGAATTTTTTTTATGAATTTTTGTTTATATAGTTCTTAATAATTTAGATACAAATATTCACAACTGTATTGTAATATTCCCTCCTGAAATTTTCATATATGAAAAAATTATTTTTGTTACTTTATCCTTGATGATTCACGTCGTTAAGCTATCAATCATAATTTTTTTCAAAATATCAAGGTATTACATTATTAATCCTTTAATAAATTTCATCATTATAATATGAAATTAATCTCCATAATCAGTGGGTTTACATTTGAAAACAGTATTTGGTAAAACACACATTGTTAAATGTTATAATAAAACTACCACTTTAAATGAGGGAAAAGAAAATATTTTGGTCATCAAGAAAAATACAAAACAAGATTTCCATATATGATAATATTTTTGGGAGTTAAAATATGGTCATGGAAGGTAAATAAATCACTTAGGAAATAATTAGGATTGATGAGAAACATGGTTCAGGGAAAACCATCTTCCATAAAAAATTAATTCCACGATGGGGGAAGGACCATAAATTCATCAAAAACAATTATCATAATAGTAGAACATAATTGATGTATGATATTTTTTTATAGTTAATTAATTACTTTATCCTATTGATTGAGAAATTAATTAAAAATAATAAAATTATAATTATAATTTCACTAATTAACTGATTTCTATCCAAATAACATCTTTTAGATAAATTATGAGTACTCAAGATGAATTCATTATTCTTGATGAACATAAAAAAATTATAATGGATATTTGATTCTAAATAAGGATAAGAATATATTCATCCTAATTTTAGAAATTAATATAATCATAAATATTAACAATAAGGTGGTAAAATACAAAACATTTATAATACATGATGTAAAGGGCTGATACATTTTACATAAAAAACTTCATCAAATTACCTCAAGTGCCCATCATATTTGATTACCCAAATAAAATAACTAGTATCCCAAATAACCATAATTTGGTAAACTTTATTGTAATATTTATCCACAATTATTATATCATAAACTTTATATTACAACCTGAACTAATTAATAGCAATCTTCTAAAATAATCTTATATGTTAAACCTAAAGGGAATATATACCATAACCAAATAAAACATCTCCTAAAATTTCATTAATCACATAAATATTCCAAAACCTAAATCATACTGTTCATATAATATGAATCCCAAAATGAACATAATATTTATGCCTAAAACCATTTATTTAATGTAAATGTTAAACTATCATGGAAATCACATAGTATATTTGCAATTAATTCACCCTTATCACACATCATTAGTGGCTTTAACTGAGGCGGCCTTCACAGTTATGTTTTGATATCTCCCAAAGTGTGATTTTTACTTTTTCTAAATAATATTAATATAATTCCTATACCATTAACTAAATGTGAAAAATATTCCTAAAATATAAAGAATGATAAAAATATGTTTTTATGATTACTATTTAATATACATCCAATTTTTTCAAAAATGTAATATTATTATATTACAAAATATTATATTAAAATCAATGATCATATTAACTCTATAATATTCAATATCATTTTCATTATAAACTCAAAATATAAAACCATTATTCCTCAAAAAATATACTTGATAAATCATATAAAAATATGAAGGGTTTTTTTTCTAATTAATTTTCTTCAAAAAATATATAATGATTCTAAACATCAGTCATGAAAAACTTAAATATGGGTATCTATAAATTTATATAAATCCGTACTCATTTCAACCCAATAAAAATTAGAATTATCCCATAAACCTATGAAAACTTATGGGTTTCCATAGGTTTTTAATCTCAAATTCATTATAAGGGTTCAATGTTAAATTGGAAATTAACCAAAACATATCCATTGGGATTTCCAAACCTTGTGAAGAGAAGTGACACATAAACAATGCACTATAATGATAGATAATCAATAATCAATTGACTATTATTAGGGTTGTTACCCTTAAAAGCATCTATAACAAAATTATATCAACTTTTATTATGAAAACATGGTTTTATTTCGTATAAATACCCATAATCCTTTTGTCCCCAATTTATTTTATATTATATATTAATTATAATTATTTTAAAATATATTTACATGGTTATGTTTCGTAATTATTTTTTCCATAATCTATTTTACATGAACTAAAGTAGATATTCGATGATATATTATTGGAGTACCCCAACCCTAGCAGCAAAATATTATCGATTAATTTATTACATTTGAACATGATATATGGAATGAAAACATGAATTTCCTAATATTTTTGCAGACTTGGTAATCTAGATTCATACTTTAATCTTACATTACATATTTTAATGTAAAATGAATCATATTTAAATTGAATATTTATCATACGCAATAAAATTAAATGAGCAGTTATTAATATATAAGAAAAGAAAAAAATTAAGTGGAAACCTCAAATTCATAGTAAAAGATATGTATATTGGACTTTCTCATGTGTAAATAAGGCCCAATAAATTAAGAGGGGAATATTACTAATTACACCATCCATTTAATGAATATCTTGATTACAATGAATAATAATTTCGGATTAAATAGTTATAAAATAATCCCATATTAATAATCAAATAAACATGAAACTTATCCTTTGAAAACATAACTATTAAATTATTCACATTGATATAATTGATCATTATAATTCTCAGGGATTTCATAATTCTCAAAATCATGATCATACCACCAAGGGATTATTAAAAGGCATCAAATATAAATGGGTAAGGTATTTTCCAAATACACTAAAATGTTTTCCACATGATTAATATTGAGGAATTGAGGGGACATATTGGGCTTCATAAATAACTTACTATATCCAATTAATTAATTATATTAAGTGGTATACATAATAAATATAATCATTTTTATTGAGAAAATTTAAAATTATATTTTTTATAATTTCTACTATAAAAAATATATAATGATCACAATCCCACTAATGAAACATATCATATTTTTTCATCACAATATATCTATAGTTTACCATGATTATCATAATGTTTTATTGTCTTGGATGATTAAAAATATAAAAAATATTAGAAAAAATAATTGGGGAAAATATCTTTTCACCTTGTAAATCACGTTATAAAAATAAATATTGAAAAAAAATTATTGAAAATATTTTATTTTAAAATAAAAATTAAAACTATTATGGGAATGATGTCATTTTTTATTGGTTAAAATTGTGGGTAATTATATCTATGTTGTATAAGTTAAAAAATTCCTTCCAATCATCTATAAAAAGTCAAAAATACCTAGTTTATAAAAATAAGATTACTTTTAATACATTGTGTAAAAGGTGGAACATGGGTAAAATAATCTTTGATTACTGACTATATAACACTAAAAATAGACCTTAATCAATTTTGTGTATATATTTTCATGGGGGAAAAATATTATGGACCATGTAGAAAAGAAAATTCTATTTTACATAAAACATTATTTTTGTATGCTGAGTATTTAAAATAAGAATATTGATGGAAAAATATAATTATATCTTATAATAATATTAGTAGAAAATATATTGGTTTTATGAAAGGAATATAAAATAATTCTAGGATCATGTAATTTGATATAATCAATCACATATAATGATAAGGTTGTGAAAAAAACTTTATCTCTTATGTAACTTGTAAATAAAAATACCCAAAAAATAAAAATATCATGTAAAACATTAAAAAGAATTAACAAGAGGAAATTTATAAAATATCAATGTTATTATATATAAAATCAAATTATATATTCAGTATTGTATAATTATAACCGAACGAATGAAAACTATTTTATGAAAACGCTTACAAATTGGAAATATTAAAGTCAATTTAAATTGGTTGAAATTTTTTAATTGGAATTTAAAATCCCATGAAATATGAATTATTCAAGATATTTTATCTAAAATTGAAATATATATACCATATAATATAAATTAGTATCATAAGTGTGAAATATTTCTCAATGAACGAAAATTTAGATCAAATCCCATACCTAATTTATGTCTTCCTCCATATATATTGAATCCAAATTTGAAATAATTATATATTTATTATTAAATTTTTATATATCCATAATTATAGTAATCATATAATATAATATTTACTCATATACTTTTACAACTTTTTGGTTAACAACATATCATTAAAATAACTATTTTAGATGATAACTAAATTAACTTCCACATATGAATCAGTTCAACAGTTTATTTCATTGAACAATAATCAAGGCTTCATTATTTTCATAATTCCATTCATGTTATAAAATAATACATATAGGATATATTTAAATTTAGAACAAAAAAATGTTAATTTAGAAAAGTATATTATAATATTTTTGGACACACTAAGCTAAGAATATGCTTAAAAACTATTTTCACATTTCATCTGATTGTATCAAATTATGGTAAATAATAATTACTTTTTAAAAAAAATAATTATATCATATATATTAATTTAATATATCTTTATTATTATACATATAATATAGAAATAAACAATGAATTTCATCTCTTTCTGGATGTGGAATTATATACACATATGCATTAGAACTGTTATCATTTTCATATGAGTTAGAATAGAAGATGGTACATATAATATCATACTTTAAAAAATTAATAGTTCCATAATATTAATATTTATTCAATAGATCCATATTTATAATAATTTTGGTAATGTGGAAATTAAAAACAAATTACACATGTACATGGATATGAAAAGATTTTTATACCCACAAATGATGTTTTCACATTTGATAGGATTGAATAGTGATTGAAATTGTTCATGACATAATAAGAAAAAAATCATATTATAATTATGATACAATAATTATTACTTTAATATATATATAAAAATATTTAGTGAGTTTTGATGATAAAATAAATTTAAATGTGTTTTAAAAAATAATATATTGACATAGAGAAACCATATTTGGATCACTTGTTTACTACACCAGGGATGGTATATTTGGAACACCAACTCCTCAAAAACTTATCTGTAGATATATAAAATATATTTTTTATGGTTTGGATTAGCTGGATGGATTTATGTTGTATAAAGATGTGACAGAATGTGTGCCGTTTTGTATGATAATGGATGAGAATTCTTGGAATTTATTAAATTATTAAATATATATTAATTAATTTTTGTTGACAAATGAAAAAATTATATATTTAGAGTATTTGATGTGGATGGGTAAAATGAACATAAACATTATTATTATTACTTGTTAAGTGGACTTTTTAATCCTTATGATTTTACCACAGGATAACTCTTTATACAATTTTCATGGTATTTATTTTTTACCCATTAAGTTTTATAAATGTTACTATAAAAGGAACATTTTTCCATAAATTGAAAATGGATGATTCTTTTTGAATAATACCAATAAATTTGTATAACTTATGATTTTTATGACTTTCATATCTTTTAATAAAATAATTTTTGTAATACAAAATATTTAATGTCATTATTAACACTACTAATTTATTACATACTTAAATACATCATAAAAAGGTGGAATTATAATATAACCCATTATAAATCCTTAACATGTCATATAGCTCTATAAAATTAGTCTTACATTATAAATCATTAAATAAATATAATTTTTAAAATTATAAGAAACTTTATGTTAATTATTTGAATAAATATCATGTCAGTGTTGCAAAATAATACAAGGTAATTATTACAATATAGAAAATTAATAATAAAATTCAATTATAAAATAAGGATTTATTTTTATAGTAAATATTTTGAACAAAACATATCCTTTTATTAACCTTATGTTAAAATGTTAAATATAATAAAACAAAAAAATATAATTTCTTACTGTTAATTAAATTAAATAATATTGATGTAACTATTAGAAAAGTTGAATAAATAAAGTCATATTTAAAATATTTTTTTTCTATTAATGATATTATATTATTCAATGAAGTTAAAAAATGTTTTACAGTCTTTTTATAGTCTACATCATATTATTTTAAAACATAAATCCTCGATTTAAACTTATATTTGTGAAAATTATTTAGTATTCATACCATTCATAATGAACAAAACTGAAAAGATAAATTTAACTACGTTTGGACATATTGTTCTAAATTATTGGAATAAATTTTCTTTAATAAATTTCTATATATTAAATTTAATAATTTAAAATCAAAATGTATAATAATATGAATAGCGTTTTTAGAATAAATAATCATTTATAAGCATAAAATGGGCTTTATATACTCAATAAAATATAAAATTTAATTCTAATTAACAAAATGGGATTATTATAAATAAAAAAGAAAAAAAATTTGTTAATTTTTTTTAAATAACTTTTAAAAAATTTTAAATTACATTTCAGTATCCAATAAAATCATTCTTTCCACTATTAAATAAAAAATAAATATTTTTAGAAAAATTATAAGAGTTAGAAATAATTTAATTTTTATATTCTAATCCTTAAAAAGATTTTTATTTATAAAAATAATTTTTTTTAATTTTCAAAAAATTTATTAAAATACTTTTTTTTTTAAAATAAATTTATTAAAATTATTATAAAATTATTTTGATGAATAAGATAAACTTGCTGAATATTGATAAATAAGTTTCTATGAATTAATCAATTAATTTTAATTATATAGGTACTTCATAATTTGATTTTTAATAGTCAATCCCATTCATTTATTGAATATTTTATAAGGTTCATATAGAAATAATAATATTTTTATGTTTATTTCGACTTAGTGTTTTATTTTATTTACACTATCAATCAAAATTTTCATTTTAGATTTCATGATGTGAAAATAAAATATACTGAGGACTATAAAATTAATAAGTGATATGTGACCCAAATATTATGTTATGGGACCAATAATCTATGGCTTATATTTTTAAAAAATTAAAGACAACCCATTTGATTTTTTATGATAAGTGATTAACGAGATTAAAGATACTTTTGTAGACATTTAAGAGAATGAAAAACATTTCATTAATATAATTTTTATATTAATTATTATTTGGGTTGTAATAAATTTATATTTATTGTACATATTTATTATTTTATTGATAAAATTTTGTTTTAATATGATAATTATTTTTACATAATTATGTATTTTTTGAATACAATCAATACAATATTTTGAGAATATATCACATAAGAAACCATGTGACTGAAATGTGATTTGCTGACAATGTGATCAATTTTATTTAGAAAATATTGTTAATATTAAATTATTATGGTAACATTTGTTTTATTAATTAATAGTTTTTAAAATTAATATGAGAATAAATAATTTTATTATTTATTTATGGTATCAAAAAATATTTATGGAAATGAATAGAATATTTTTGAGTGTATTCATATTGGTTATATAATGTTTTTATATAATGCCAAATGATAAATTTATATTATTTAGAGAAAACATTATTTTCATAAATAATTATTATCAAATCTATTATATATTTTGGTTTTCATTTTGGTAAAAAATATATATTAACGAGTTTTAAGGAATTTTTAATCAATTTTTGTTAGTTAGATGGCTTTACAGATTAATTAATTATTTCATCATATATGGATTTATCTATATTTGATATACATGAAAACTAATTTTGGTATCGGTAAATATCCCAATACATGAGGAATAAAATGTACCCGTATTAGGGATTATTTGATCTTCAAGACATTTATTTTATTTATTTATTATTAAAAACTCATAATGAATACTCTTCATTTGTAGGAAAAGATATTGTTATGGTAGAAATTTATTAAAAGATGAAATTATACATTTCTATTATATTCTCTTATTTAAATAAAACTATTGGTATATTTAATTCCAAAACATGATGAAAATGTTCTTGAAAAATATATTTAATACTTTTACATTCTTTCTAAGTGGATCGATGGTATTTTCATTAAAAAATGATTTCTGTTTTTTGGTTAATTAACATTATCGGGATCACGCTTTTATTACACTATATTAGTCCTTGGAAGATAGTTTTATCCACCATGTCTAAATTTAATCTTCCTAGAAAATTATTCTTTATTTGTAAACCATATATGTGATAATTGATGCATCCTTTTTTGTTTTATACTTTACCATTTTGAAATATATTTTTTTCAATCTATATGATCAAGGTTTTAAACAATTATTGAACCCTTGGTGACCAAAATAAAATTTTACCTGAACAAATAATTCTTTTGGGGAGTAGTGTGACAACCTAAAAATATATTTTAACTGAATTGTTATCTCTATATATTTCTCTTCATGAAAATCTATGCTTTAAGAAATTTATGATATAGACTAAAATATTTTTATATAGAAGTGGTCATTATAAATTAGAGGCTAAATTCAAGGTTATTAAAATGTGGAACAAAATAATTTGATTTATTTATATTATTACCAATAAAAAAATATTATATTTGAATTATTAGTAAAATAAATCTCAACTTTTGTTTTCCATTTTATGCTTCCAAAATGAATTTTCCTCAAAATGGGTTTCAATTGTATTATATATGTGAAAACTGTAATTATATTTTTCAACTAATTTTAAATCTTCTTTTTAAAATAATATTTTTTAAATTTTCAATTTAATATTATGTAGGGGATAATTATTTGAGTTTTTATGAACTGATTTATTTTTTATTAAATAGTAAATAATACAGAGATTTTAAAAATTATAATTTATTTTTATTACATCTAGTAATTTAAATGTCTAATTAATTTTATTATTAATGTTATATGGGATCATGTTTCTTAATATTAATATATTTAGTACCATTTTGATGTTAAATTTTGATGGGTTTTATATATGCTAGTATTTATGTGAAAACAAATTTCTTAACCAAATTATTGCCTTTCACACATTAATATTAAAATCCATTATATACCCATATAGATATTTTATGTTTTAAAATTGATACAATATTTTGAATTAGTGTGATCCAATTTTTCATATTGTTCACATTTATTTTTTATCACTATGATTTGTAACCTATATAAATTTGATCACAATTCTAATAATTAAATTGAATAATTAAAATAAATAATAATTTTATATTGCATTAAAAATTTACTTAAAATATCCTTTATTTTATTTTATGAGACTAATTAAACCATATTCACCCTAAATTTTAATATATTCCATTTTGTGACAATTTCATTGAGTAATGACATTTTAATTATTTTATGAATGAAATATTTAAAATATCGCTCTCTATCACTTATATTTCTTTTATATGATCTCATATGCATAAAAATGAGATTTGGAAGAAACATAAATTTTATTTTTTATGTAGTTTAATTATTATATTTAATGGATATATATTTCAATTTTTTTGAATATATCATCACTGAAAACTGTTATACAATGATAACACCATTCTTGTATAAGTAATGGAAAAATAAACTTAGATTATACTAAAATAGTTAACATAATATTAATTTTATTAAATATGGTTAAAAAATTATTTTTCAACAAAAATATATTAAAAATCACAAAAAATAAAATATTTCAATTCTGTTATTCACTTTAGGAAATTATGTAATATTAAACTATTACTGTCAAAAATAAAATTATTGATATTTTTTTAATTATATTTTATTAAATTTTTATAAATCAAAAAAATATATGAATAGTACAAGAAGGATCTTAAATGATATAAAATATCACACTATTGATGTTTATGAGAAAATATAATATTTTGGTATAAATATAACCCTTTAAAATTATAAATATTATTTCTTAGGTTACGGTAAAAATGGGTGAAGAAATGGACAATCATAAGACAATGTTTAAAATAATTTTAAATCAATTATTGACTTTATTTGATGATTATAGAAGAAATATGAACTCATTTTTATCGATTAAATTTCATTTTAGAACTATTTTTCCTATGTTTGATATATATTATATTACAATATTATGATTAATTCGAATTGTTAATCTCCCCTAACATATAACAAAACACCCCATCCATTTATTATAATAACTAATTTTATACATCTATATCAGCAATACCCTTCCCATTTCTCTTCCCAACATCCTCAAACGAGTTCTATAAATTCTAATCATCCAAAAATACCATCAGAATGTCACACAAGATGACATATGAAGGATGTCCAAAGAAGAAAACATAATCATTTATAACCACTATTTCAAAATGAATTCTCCATATACTTCCACTATATTTATTTTACACTTTTAAAAAATTTTAAATCCAGTATTCTCAGTAATCAAATATGTTATAATTAATATGTAATAAGAATTTTTCAACTCTTTTCCAACCTACAGAAATAGGGAACATCATTAATGATAATATAATACTCACCATATCTATTTTTTAGTCTAATTGATTGGTCATAATTATTTTACTAATTAAAATATAATAAATACATTATTTATTTCTAATATATCAAAAAAAATCATAAATTATATCATACATACCATTGTAATAACACATCCATAATGTGTTTTGATTAATTTTTCATTTCTTCTTCTGTTGGATGGTGTGAATATGTGATTTAATGAAAATATTTGATATTATCAATATTATATAAAGGTGAATTAATAATTAAAAATATTTCATTATGCCTATTGATAAGTTAAAATATCATTCATGAATATGTATAGACTATCATCTCAAAAAAATTGGGTAAAACATTTTTTATCTCAATATTTTTTTTGATTATATAAATAATAAATATATATGTTATTTATATCACTATTCAAATTATAGAGTTTATTTACCTAATATTAATATACATGTATTGAATGTTTTACACTATGAGATATATAAAAAATGGAAAAAAATCGGATGGAATAATGATTTTTATAATGAATAGTTGACAAACATAGGATGAAATTATATATAAATATATATCATATATGTATTATAATTAAGAGGATTTTTCATGAATATATGCATAATTATATATTTATTTAATAGAAATCTTGAACATTCATTAAGGTTGTTAGATCTTATTTAATGGATTTCATCTCAATTTCACATCATTAAAATGTTATAATGTAATTAACATAATTAATTTCATATGGTGTATATACCACCCATTTAAATTATATATCTAAAATCATTCATACTACATTGTATATTAATGATAATATTAAAATTATTTCATCAATGGGGTTTTGATTAGACTCTCACCAATTATATAAGTTTTTATCTCACAAACTCATCATTCGTCTGGGTTATTTATGTTTAGGTATCTATTGGAAAAATTATTAGATCTTTATAAGAAAAAAAAATTATTTTATTCTCCTTGGGATATTTTTGAAAAATAAAATATTTTGTATCATTTTTCACTGTTTATGTCCTTTGGGGACTAAAAGAATGTTTTTAAGGATACCTAAAATTATTTTCTATTCAGAAGAGAATAAATTTTCCATATACATATTTTCATTTATTTTTTATTTGGAATGATTTTATGATTATAAAATGAATCATTTTATGACATTATTACCCATGTATTACATCTAATAAAAATGTTTAGAATTAATAATCTAGATATCATCAAGATGAGTTATTTTGTTGATTTTTACAGAAAAATTACAAAAAAACATTTGTTTAAACATACCCAGAATGAATAAAATTTAATACCATCATAAATAATCAATTAAATATTTGATTCCATTAAATTCTTCCTTGGTTTTTTTCCATGATTTGTTTTTCAACTATTTTATAATTATATATATTTAGTTGTGGATTTCAATGTGAAAATTTTATTTTCCGAAACAAATTCATTGAACTTTTGTTGTATTTCTATTAATCATTGTCACAATCACTATTTTAATTATTTACTACTATGTATGTGTTGAAATTATATTTTTCAAATTAGTTTTGTAGATGGTTATGATCAAGTTGATTGGTGATTTTACAGAAATTCTTTTTTGGAGTAACATTAGTATAGAAAATTATTAAATCATAAATGATGTTAATTATTTTTTATAGATACATCATTTTATGAATTCCTTAGATTTATTGACTAAAAATTTGTGAATATATTTATATAAAACATTTATTAATAAGTAGGTCTCATGATACAAACTAGTTATGGTATTTTTCAATCAAATTACACATGTATATAAATATTTTTTATGAGGGATTAATGATAAGTTTAAGATGGTTAATATTATACATTAATAAATTATGATACAATTTATTGATTAGAACATGATTAGATGAATATTTATGATTACCATATGTATATATTACTCTCATTTTATTATTTTTTTGTTGAATTATTTTATAATCATTAATTACATATATATTATTCAAGCATTATTTTCCCTCCTTTCTGCAGATTCCAATACTATGTTTCTGAGAACCCTCATATATTGTTATTAAGTTAATAGTGATTATATTTAGTATATTATGATCTATTGGCATAGATAAGGTAGAATTATTAGTGATGTTATCAAAGAAACTATTTTGGATTGTTTTAGACTTTCAAATGTATTGTTAGATTTAGTTTTGTAACAAGTATTGAAAGACAAATAAAATATTATGTATTTTATAATGTGAGGTCTTTTATATAGTTCTAATAAAATCATTTAACCCCCTATATATGTTACAAAATTATAGGTCCCAATATATTTCACATGATATCAATTATATGTATCATAATGAAGGACTTATGAAATAAATATTTTTTATTTGAAATTTTTAAATACTATATTATAAAATTAAATTCTGAATTAATTCGATTGATACTAGATATTTAATTATCTAAAATAAGTATCCATAATACCATTAATATGATTTTTATTATAATTTTTCAAAAAAAATTATTTTTTGATATATAGGTTAATGAAAGATAAAAATTATGAAGAGTTCACATAAATACTTTTTTATTTTGCGGAAAAAACCGAAATATGTTCCAATTTCAGAAAAATAATTCCATAAGTTTACATAAACACTTTTAAAAACCATATTATGAATGATTACCCAATTTTGGAACCATTAAATTATAAAACTGTTAGGAAGCAAATCATTAGTGGAATATTCAAAATATATAAATGTTTAATAAAATATTGATTATTAATATTTTAATTATGTTTTGGTGAAAATATATATCAATGAATGAATATTATAAATAATTTTACAAAATATATTAAATGAATGATGAACTGTATAAAAAATAATATAGATATTTATTTTTAATAAAAAATTAAAATATTTTTGGATATAATGAATATGAACATAGTGGAGAAAGAGATATTAATCTGGGCAATAATGTTTCATTATAACATCCCTTTTAAGGTGGAAATAAATCCAAAAATATATTATTATGGAATTATAATTTAATTTTATCATTCAATAATGATATAATTCCATATAAATTATTTAAATTTTAGAATATAATATAATTAAATGTTCATTTAAAAATTAATGTGTTATACTGGAAAAAATATATTTGAGGTGCCATAAAATCTAAATCCAAAACTATTTGAATGATGATCATAAACTAAAGAAAATAATTACCATTTTTTATAATGGAAATAAGTCAAAATATATACAAGAGTTAGTAAAAACTCCATGTAATTAAAAATAAGATTATAGCATGAAACATTAATCAAATGTCTTTATTAATACGTGAAGTCTATACTTTGGATTTCCTCTCAGATGGTCATGATCTATACTCTTTGACATAATTATTTGTTCTTGTAATGCAATCCAATTTAATTGAATGAATTAGTACATTTCAAAATTAAAAAAAATATTCAGTCACCCAATAATGTTTTTAGTGAATGATGGGTAGTTATTAGTGAGAGAACAGATGGATATGAGTGGGTTATAATAGGTGTAAGATAGATACCTTTATATCTATAAAATGTGTGAAACTGCTTTGGAGAAATATGGGAGGCGAGTTATAAATAGATAATCACAATGGGGGTAACAGAGATTGTTAAGTAAACATTGGCGAGTCGTTAATAATAGACTCCCCACCTAAAAAATAACTTAATGAATTT
This sequence comes from Viscum album, assembly GCA_963277665.1. Classification (NCBI taxonomy): domain Eukaryota; kingdom Viridiplantae; phylum Streptophyta; class Magnoliopsida; order Santalales; family Viscaceae; genus Viscum; species Viscum album. The sequence continues at coordinate 1,400,051,084 of OY728164.1, read as the reverse complement.
CAAAATGTAATTTTAATTACATAACCTTCTATAAATTTTCATTTACCTCCATCATCCATATTTTTATATTGATTAAATATTTCTAAAGGAAGATAATTTTTAATAAAAATACAATATCATCAACAATATATAATATTGATGCAATCAATCCTAATTCTATATTATTATAATCCAATTTAGTTGTAAAATATTTGAAATTTAAATTTTAAAATAAATCATAAAATATATAAGAAATTGTTTTTCTTAAAAGCATTATTTAAATGGAATTTCCTTAATATTATTTCATATAAATCACTAATAAAATGAGTTTTAATCTAGTTTTTTATTAAAATAAATAAATGATATCATAAAAATTATCATTTTACAAAAATATATTTAGTTTTTTAAAATAAAATATCAAAATTCATAGAATTGTTTCATGGAAAATGTATTATTTTTTGAAAAAAATTGTCATATTTTTATTAAATTCTATGTAATAAAAATTATACTATGTGAATTATATGGTTCTAAATGTTTTAATATATCCAGTTAAAGTATTTCCTTTGTATTTATATGTCTAATTTCTGGAAAGAACTGAAATATGAAAATTAAAATATTCTTTGAAGAGTTGTTTTTTTTTTCAATTTTCAAAATATTTATTACAAACTAAATTAAAATAAATGAATTATTAATTATTAATTACTATAAAAATATAAAAAAAATATTTATATTTTATTCTTAAAATATTTTGTTGAGCATATTTATTTTATTTTTTGTAAATGACATATAAATATGAGGATAATGAGTGGATTGGGGTTGTAATTCTGATTAGAGTGTCCAAAATTTAGATGATTGATTTAACTGATCTTATGTTTGAAGAAATTTGTCACTGGAAGAAACTTTGAGATACCATGCGAATAATTCCATGCAATAATTGAATGCCTGATGAATTTGGAAGATCCATATGTTCGATTATATTTGGATGTAGTGATTGATAAAATTTCCTTGATCATAAATTCCTAAGATAGGAATGGAAATAATTATAGAAGATGAACAGGGAAGATGGATAATGATGAGGATAATTTAAATTCTATGTATGGTGAATTTAATTTTGAATTACTTATATGAATACATTGGGTTCTTACCAATTATTTTATAAGTCTAATACAAAAAATATATGAGTTAGGAAGCTAGCGATCCAGCCAAGCAAAGAAAGAGACTCACTCCAGAAACAGTAGGAGGATGAGCGTAACACTATCATTTCATCCAGTGTGACTGACCTAGGTCTAGAGCACGAGGCAAACAAGAGCATTCCCACAATGGTGCATGGAAAAATAGGATAGAATTCCACCATGCGGGGTGACACATCGGTAGGGAGGATATGGTCACTACAAAGTGCACCCGCTGAATCCAATATGGGGTGGTACCGGTGGAGGTAGAACATTTAATTGAGTTGTCAATACTATATATAATTTTAAAAAGAATTTATATTTTTCACAGTTTTTTGATGTGGGGTATCTTTTTTTAAAATGAATATGAAATCGCTTCAATCTATTAGATCACACTTTCAATCATGGTTTCACATCTTAATCATGGATCGTGTTCTAATCTCCACCGTTCAAGATCTCACACATTGCACATTTGATCCCCATCCATCTGATCGGGTTATGCTGCGTCGGCTTCATCCTTAAAAGCTCCCAAATCCACAACTCAACATTTGTGAGTCCTCACATCCATGATCGAACATTGTCTATATTTTTTTATAAAACCTCATGAATTATTATCTAATCTATGTCATGCACACCTTCATGTAATTTAATTTACTTGCATGAAATGAAACATGAAGAACACACATAGAACAAGATAAAAAAAGTGGCATAAGTAATTTTATTCAATGTTTAGGATGAAGATTGGAATGTGAAACACAGTTCATGTACATGAGGTGTTCATGACAAATAAGGATCCCACTTTGAAAAAAATATAAACTCAGAGATTTGGTGTTTCTATTATTCACATTTGAAAATTTTAAAAAAGAATATCTAAGGAATTGATGGATTTGAACATAATGTCATATAATATGATATTTTAATGTGGAGTAATGCATTGATCCTTTCCTATAAAAACACGAGTCTCTCATACAATCTTAGGGTTGACAAAATTGAGAAATCTCTTATTCATGAAATAACTGATCATCGTAAAGATGAATTATGCAGATCTCATGCTGGAAAGAATAAAGAATAACTCCTTATGAAAATCCTATATGAAAGAGAAGCCTCCCACGAGCACTCTACAATTGCTCCAAAATTTTGAGTTGGTTAGTCAAGATACTATTTGTGAATCCTTACAAGGATACTTCTTCACACTTTTAGTGTTTGCATAACCCATAGAGAACCACAAAACCTCCATGGTTCATGTGTTTTGAGAATCTTCAAGGACCGTAGTACATATAAATTGTCTCTTAAGAATAATCTAGTATACACATAATGAATTGTGTGTTAATAGTGGGTGTAAATAGATAAACTATTGTTGGTCGACCATATTCATATACATGCATATGCATGATATGAAAAAAGAGTCGTGTGTTCAAACTGGATAGTTAGAAGCATTAATAAAAAGTTGGTATATATAGAAGGAAGGAAGGGAATCATTTTTTATTTAGGTTGCATAACACGTAACAAAGATCATATATAAACATATTTGTGCCCTTGCACATATGTAGAAATAATATATAGTAAAAAGTAATTTGAACAATGAGATATAAGGTGCATAAATCAATAAATATTTATAATCTTAATAAATATATGTGCATCACTTGAACACATCTAAGTGAGGTAAGGACATTATATTGAAGAATGAATTATCCATCCAAGTATTTATTGAACTAATATAACTAATAATTACTAGGGATCTGAATCCTTGAGGAAGACAAAAAAATCAATCAGAACCTGTTAAAGATATATGAACAAGTATGAGAAAAATTCTGATTCTAAAAGGGCGTGGCTGAAGATTTTTATATTATCATGTATTAAATCCAATTATCTAAATATAGATGTTGATTTTGGAGGGATAATCATTTTTTTGATGAAGTACAAGGTGTATTGATGTTGTGGGGTTAAACAAACATTTAATTAGGGTTTAACAAATTATATTTTGTAAGCATCTTCTGATAATGTAAAGTATTTGTGTATTGGAGAATAACCAACACTGAAAGAATTAGGTCTTTGTACTGAACAATTTAAATCCATGTGTTTTGTGATTTTTCTTTACAACATCATATGAAAATTTCATCAAGGCATTAACCAGCCAGAAAGATTAAATTGAAAAGGCAGAAAATTCATAAAATGTATAAATTCCAAAGGGGATTACTAATTTACCCCTCACATCTCATTGATCTTACACTATTAATGTTATTTCAATTGGTATCGAAGTTTTTTACCCTTTATAAGGATCTACTACATTGAAAATATATATAATCTAAAGTCGCACAATATTAGGGGTGTTCCTAGACTCTATGGAAAGAATTATCACAGTTAGAAGGAAACAATGTTACCATATATTCTATCTCTTGGGCTTGAAGTTAGAAATGCACCACATTTGGATTCCCTCCTATTGTAGATAAAAATATTATGATATTCACAGAAAAAATAAAAATGGAAGTTAATGGAAAAGCTCAAAATTCCATTTTGATGTCTATATAGGAAAAATCTTACACAATGTTTATGGGAATCCTATATTCTTAATAAATTTCTAACAAATTTGAATTTATCTATGATGGAAACCTGAATGTCAAGGAAGTGGATTTGAAAATTGTCAGGTGAAAATTTTATGATATCAATATTGGTGAAGAAGAAAAAAATTATGACTACTCTACAAGATTCAATTAGATTGTCAATAATATTTGGGTCTTTCGATAAAACATTGAAGATGAAACTATTGTCACAAAAATGATGAGAAATTCTATTGAAAAGTTTGATCCTAAAGTATTATATTTGGAAGAAATATATTATATTTCTCTTGATGGATTACATAACATTTTCATTGCATATGAAATCTGAATTATCCCAGTTTTTAAAAAGAAGATCAAACATGAGATGGCTTTTGAGGCCCTGAGAAAACTCAAATTATGAGTTGATGAAGATTCGGAATCATGTGAATCTGATCACGAAGATAAATATGAAGAATAAAAAAGAATCATTACTCTTGTAACAATGATATTTAGGAAATGATAGTTTAAGGTAAAAGTGAATGTTGCACCAAGATGTTAAAACTATTGTGACATTGGACACTTTTCTATAAATTTTCCTTAGAAATTTTTTTTTCTAGGAGACCGATGAAGAAAATTCATTAAAAAATAAAATGTGTACAAGCTCAAAATATTCAATTATATTTTGGTGGAAGAATGAAAAACATATTTTAATTTGAAAGAAGAAGCTATATGAGATAAGAAGAAGATGCAGAATCTATATCTGGAAGCCAAACAGAAGTTAAAAATAATTTCATAGATCATGTGGAAAAAATGTTTAATAAATAGAGCAGTGAACATAAAGAATATGAATAGAAAGATCTAGATCATATGATGAAAAATTAATTAAAATCTTGTCTTGAGAAAAATAGAATGATAAAGAATGATAAGAGACTGTTATTAATATAATCAAAAAATTCAACTGGTGAAAACAAAGTTTGTACAAATAAAGAAGACTTTTATATAAAAGTAATCATAAGGCACAAGAAAAAGTTAGTTGAAATGGAAAATATGGTAATAGATCATGATTAAAACCACCATCCAAAAGAATAAGAACGGTCAATTACTAAGTCTATATTTTACGAAGAACATATTAGCTTGAATATGATCAAATATGATTTCAACAAGTCTATTGAGTTCAATTCAAAATCATCACACAGTTGGGAAAAAATGGGATCAAAGAAAAATATCAAATCACAAATCATCAAATCTCATAATTCATCTATTATTAGTAACAATTCTTGCCCAAAAATAAATCATAGATGAATATGGAGCACAAAGGTTAGTGAAAAATCTTTTTCAAATTTAAAGGAAGGGTTAAATTCTATAACAAGATTTATTCCACCAGAACAAAGAAAAACTTGGAATATAGAAAGGAAACAATAAAAATATTTAAGACAAGGATTTTTTCAGTGGGGAAGATCTCTGATTAGAGGATATTGCTGGTGTTGTGGAGTGATTGGACACAATGCATAATTGTGTTGGTATGACATATCCCTACCAAAAATTATGCATGAACCAAGGGGGGGGGGGAAATTATGAAAATAGAAGTGAAACAAAAAATAAGAAACCCTTATTAAAATATTTATTTTATTTACCAAATCAAAAAAATATAACTACATAGATGATGTTTGTTGAAGATGTTATAAAAAATGAAATTTTTGTTGAAAATTGCAAGAGTATTCTTCCTAAAAAATACTCAAATTCATGAATAGAAATGGAATTCAGAAAATTAATGAAGAAAACATGTATATTTCTAATGTTGCATGGAAATCTATTAGTAAAACCATGTCATGGATTATCAATAGTGGATATTCATTAAAAATTACTAGTGATACAAAAATTCTATGTTAAATAAAAAATCATGAAGGAGGATTCATGATCATTGGAAATGATTATTCTTAAAAAATCAACCGAATTTGGAGGTAATGATTGAAGCTATAAATCAAAATTCGAATAATGTGTTATCTGTTGAAAGATTATATAATAATTTTATTAGTGTTATCCAACTCTATGTGGATGGTCATGAGGTGTTATTCAATAATGATTCATATATCATCAAGAGATCAAAGGAAAAGAGAATTATCACCCAAGGAATGATGACCACTACCAATCTTTTTCAAATTTTAAATTACATTAATTTCTATTATTGGAGTTCGAAGGATAAAAACAACATCTGGAACCTAATGGAGGGCCACCTTGTAAATGTATTATTAATAAAATCCTAATGTATGACATTGTGAATGTTTTTTCCTAATATAAAAGAGAAAGATTTGAAAATTTTAAAACATGTTAGATATTAAAAATGACCCAATGCTCACATAAATGAGTGGATATTCTATCTACTAACCCTATAAAATATTCATAAATACATATTTGGGCCAATGACAAAAGTGTATAAAAGGGGTGACATGTATTTCATAACATTTATTGATGATTACACTAGATTTATTACTTTCATATTTATCGAACACAAGTCAAAGTCAACTATAATGTCCAACAAATATAGAAGGAAAGTAGAGAAGGAGATGGGTCACATGATCAAGAAAGCGAGATCAAATAATGTTAAAGAGTGTACTTGTTATCATTTTTAATGCAAATTTTGAAAACATATAATCAAGAATCAATACATAACACCATATACTCCACATAAAAATGGGGTAGCAGAAACAATGAACATAGGCATTGTTGAAATAGGTAGAACTATGTTGGATGAACACAACATATTGATTTTTTTCTGGAGATAAGTTGTATGTAATGCCATACATATACAAAATAGATGTCTTTTGTGACCATAAACACAAATGGAATCATATGAAATGATGTAAAATAGATAAAACAAATTTATACATCATTGTTTGGGATTTCCCTGCACCATAATGATTAAAAATATTAATCTGTGAAAATTTGATGAAATTGAAGTGGAAGGAATCATCATGGGATACCTAAATAATGGTAAAGGCTGTAAATTTTGGAAAAAATAATGAACAAGCTAGATTATTGTAGTGATGTATGAAATATTGAAAACAATATCAAATAAGATATTAGTGATAATACGGATTAATAATATTTAGCAAGAAAATGGCATGATTATGGAACAAAATAATGATAATTCTACTGAGATCAAACCAAACAATGTTGATATAAATTCTGAACATACCAGTGATTATGATTATGGTGATGAAAAAAATTTAAAAAATTCAACACATTAAATAAACTTATTGATATTGAAAACATAATTAGTAATTAATAATCTCCTTTGTAAATAAGAATAAGATTAATAATTGAAGATAAAATGCACTTGTTTCTCAAGTTGAACCCATACAGTGGCAGAAGTAGTTTAGAGTGAAGAATGGGCACAAGATATGGATGATGAGATTGATCAAATAAAATGGGATTTTACTTGAGATCTTGTATCAAGACCCCAAAATAAAACTATTATTGGTCCCATGTTGGGTTTTATAATAAGATAAATCATAAAGGGGATGTTACCAGAAAAAATTCCCGGCTTGTATACAAAGTATATTCACAAATTGAAGGAATTGATTATGAAGAAACTTTTGAACCAGTATGAAGATTGTAAGCCATTAAAATGTTCTTGGATGATACAGCCTACATGCATTACTAGGTATATCAAATGGATATGAAATCTATATTTCTAAATGGATATCTTGACGAAGAGTTATATATCGAACAACCATAGGTTATGTTTCTACAGAAAGATATACTCATGATCTGTAGGTTGATAAATGGACTGTATGGTTTAAAATAGACCCTTATAGCCTCGTACTCCAAATTAGATGTTTATCTATGGATTATGATGTTTTTCAATGTTATAATTGATAGTAACCTTTATGTTGGGGAAATGGACACAGGTACTATCATAGTCTTTATAAAAGTGGATTACATCATTTTAGCTTGTGACAAAAAAAGATCTATTTGATTAATTTTTTGATCTAGTTAAGATAATCTTTGAAATGTCTCTACTTGTTCAGATGACATATTTTCTCACATTTCATGTTGAAAATGAATATAATTCCATATTTATATCATAGGAGATGAATATGAGGAAATGGGTTAGAAATGATAAAATTCAATATGGAAAATAGATTTCAACATCCATTTTAGTTGCAGGAAAATTATGCATGGATGATAATAGAAGTAGTTTTGATTAGAATGATTTTAGAAGAATAATTATAATCCTATATATCACATAGCATCAAGGCTAAATATTAATTATGAAGTGATTTAGTGGGACATATTTAGTGTGATCCATTATGGCCTCACTTATTAGAAAATAAATGTTTATTGAGATATGTGAAAGGAACTCTAAACAATGGTCCTTTATACAAACACAGTGCAGACACGAAGTAGTTGGGGTTTACAGAGCTGATTAGACTAGTGTTTATACAGATAGTAGACCTACCTCTAGTGGAACCTTCTTTTTGGGAGAAGGATGTGTTAGATTGTATAACAATAAGAATTATTTAGTAACATTGATCACAGAAAAGGAAAATTATGTGGTAGCAACACAGGAATTTACACAAATGATTTGGATGCAAGTGCATATAGCATATTAGAAAGATGAAACTGAGAAACCACTAAAGATTTTAAGTGATAATAAAAGTGGCATTGAATTACTTAAAAATCCTATACAACTTTAAATATCCAATAATGTTGATATCAGATATCATTTTATCAAAAAAAGATGGCTGATGTAGATGTTAACCTATAATACATTTCCACAAAAGATCAAGTGGATGATATTTTCACTAAAGCAATGCCAGCAACTATGTTTGTTGTGATAAGGATGAGATTTCATGTTCAACATTCTCTTCTCACTTGAATAAATAGATGATGTCCGACCTTATTTTATAAATCTATATACATTATTTTTTACTAATTATAAGGTAATTGAAGGATATGAATGCATCCCTTGAGGGGGCGGGGAATTGTTTGTAGAATTTTATGTAGTATAATTGCATTTCAGTGTGGAATGTGTCTATTTCTACCCCCTTGGACATTAATGATTACATTCTATGCTTTATTTCACATATATGGTTGTTTATTGACTACATTGAAAACCTTTGTCATATCTCACTTGTTTTCAACATTTGGTTAGCCCATAAAGACTTGTATTTGATTTACTAAAGGCCCATTTCTAAGTGAACCATGTGATCTCATCCCTCTCTCTCAATTATTAATGGATATATTTTTTAATGGAAAGAGAAAATATTTTTTTACCAAACCCAATTTACCCTTTACATTTGATTACTAATAAAGGGGAGAAAACATCTTGGAACACATATTGACTCTATCAAAGCATGATTATGAGATGTTGACAATGTTATTAAAATAGGGAGATCGTTGAACCCGATGATTGCATCTACTATCAATGACATGTCTATATGTTCGTAATGAGTGGATACTTGAAATATTGATTATTGGAGATTTCATAAATTCATACGTTTGATTGAACTGATCTTATGTTGCATGTCATTTTTCATTGGAAAAATTTTTGATACAGCATTTGAAGAAGGCCATGTAATACTAGAATGCAAGATGCATTTGGAAGATCCATATACTAGTTTATAATTGGATGTAGTTGTAGAGAAAATTATGTTGATCTTAAATTTATAAGAGAGGAATGGAAAAAATAATAGGAGAAGAAGAGGTTTTATTGTAAATGATACAAATGATTTGAATTCTAAGAATGGTACATTTCTTATTGAATTCCTTATAGAAATAGTATTATTTCTAACAATTTATTATTTGTTTCTTACACAAAAAATATGGGACTTGGCTAGCTAGAGGGACAACCAATACCGGGACGTAGTTCATACCACAAGGAGTTGTCTTCATTGAATAACCCTAGCTAGGAATCCTTCATGACTGACTGAATTCGACTGCATAGGGAACACATGGGCACTCCCATTGGGGAAGATAGGAGAACTGGAAAAAGCGCCACCGTGTGGGGAATCACAGTGGTAGGGAGCACAGGGTGGGAACAAAATGAACCTACAGAATTAGGTACGGGGCAGTGTCGATGTTGGGAGAAGAGTTAATTAAGTCATGGTTTCCATGTTGAATATTATAAAGCGTGGATATTCCATGATGTATTCTGATGTGGGATAATGTTTTAAAAATGTGGACACATTCGTTGATGTCCATCTGATCACATACATTATCTCTGCCACATGGCTTAATCATGTTTCCCAACTTAATCTCTACTTCTCAACATCTCATTCATTGCATGTTTAAACCTAATCCATTAGACCGTTTTAATTCATGTCATCATCAACCTCCAAACCTCTTGATCCTATAGCACTCTAGTGATAAAGTCATTCCACCTTTATTGAACATTGATCATATTTTTTGATCAATATTCATTCATTATGATTGTCTCGAATTAATGAAAAAATTCATGAAATTACATTTACATTCATGAAATAAAACAAAGAGAAACCATGTAGTCTGAGAGTAAATGATGATTTCGATTACGTTCCATTTGATGTATGGGATGAAGATTTACATGAAACCCACAGTGCATTCACATGAGGTGTTCATGAGAAATAAGGATCTCACATTGAAAAGAAAACATACCAATAGATTATGTGAATCTATTTTCTACATTTTAACATTTCAAAACAGAATAACTAAGGCATCCAAGGATTTGAACTTCAAGGGATATTATACAAGATTTAAACACAGAGCAATGCATTGATCTATGCCCATAAAATAATGATTCCCTCAACTGATATTGGGTATGAGAAAATTGGGAATGCCTTTGTTCCTGATAGAAAAGAGCATTGTATAGAAGAATTACATCCAGTCCTGTCTGGTGTGAAGAAATAAATCCTCCACATGATAATCCTATAATAAGGATAATTCTCTGATGAAAACTCAACAAGTTCTAAACACCCTTTTTTCTGTTTATGAAGATCATATTTCTGAAGTCTTATAGGGATAATTCATCGCACATCCTTTTTAATCTGTGGAACACCAAGAACCAAAAATCTTCCATGGTTCATGTATTTTGATAATCATCAAAGATATGTGTACATATACCCTTTTTCTTGGAAAGAATATATTATACACACAAAAATCATGTGTGAAAACTGGGTGTAAAAACAAGAAGGAATTGTGGTGGACTATATGCATTTCCATGCCTATGCATGATGTGAAGAAATAATCATATGTGAAAATTGGATAGTGAAAATCCTTAACAAACAATGGGTGTCAAAAGAAGGAAGAGAAATATTATGTATTCTATTGGAATAACTCATAACCAATATCATATATAAATGTGTGAATGACCATGAACTTGTGGCGAAATAATTGAGTGTGAAAATTAATTTGAACTAGGAGAAAAAAGGTTTAGATATAAAGAAATATTCACAAACTTAAATAGTATGTATGCACCACTTGAACACATATAATTGAGTCTATAAATATAGCCAGAAGAATGAATTAACAGTCTATGAATTTGATGTTATGAGATAACTGATTAATAGTAATGATCAGAGTCATTGAGCAAGACTGACATATTCAACTGAAGTCTATTGAAGCTATATGAACAATTACACAATCATGTAAGATCCAACAAGTACAAGGGTGAATATTTTCATATCTTCCTAAATTAGATCAAACTGTATAATGAGTGATGTTGAAGTAGGGGGTGCATAACTAGTTTCTAGAAGAAGGGGAAGGTGTAGTCAAGTGGGGGGGGGGGGATATCCATCATACAATTTGGGGGGTTTAAGAAATTACTATTTGTAGTCATCTTCTGATAATTTAAAGAATCCATGTTTTGAGAATAACCAACATTACAAGGAGTAGGTCATTGTACTGAACCCTGTAAATCCATGTGTTCTGTGATTTTGTTCTACAAAATCATTCGTAGAGTAGATCAAAGTCTTAACCAACCACATAGTTCAAATATAAAAAAGGGAATTCATTAAAAGTAAAATTTTAAAAGGGTATAATTGATTCACCCATCCCTTCTCATTGAAATTTCCATATTATGGGTATTTTATATGTGAAAAATTACCTTTCAATAAAAATAAGTGTATTAAAAATAATGATTTTAAACCAAAAAATTATTATACATAAATTAAAAAATTATTATCAATAATTGTTACATAACTAAATATTGAATGTTAAAAAATTATTTCACAAATAATACATAATTTTTTTATCAAAAAATTATGTTTATTTAATTTTTTATAAATATAAAATTTTACAAAAATAGTCACCTAATTATTTTTTACTTAAATTGTACTGAAAAAAATAAATTATTATATTTTATTAATATTATAATATAAAATGGATGAATAATAATTTAATATTAAATGTGAATATTTTATCACATCTAAATGGACATCATTTATATTAACAACATTTGGGTAAATCCCAACCACTAAAATGTTTTCTAGTATTATACTAATGTCAATATACCCATTTCAAATAGTCATATACCTATTATATCTCCCAGGTTGAATCATATTAATTCAAAAAATTATATCTTCATAAATAAAAAATCTATTTCTTATTTTCATTTTGAAATTTTTAACATTATTCGTTATTAAATTTTAATTTAATTCACATTAATGGGATGTTATCATCCATCATATGTAGTATATTGTATTATGTCTTTTTTGATTAATTCTTTACTATTCATAACATGAATTATTTTAAATTAATTTATATACTTTACAAATGACATACAAATAATATAAAATAATTACTTACTATATAAAAACATATTTATGAACGATAAACATATAGTTAAATGAATGAACATATGTACTAAAATATAGGGTTTTACTATGAAATATTTGGTTCTTGATTCTTGTTTATTAAATTATACATAGTTAACTACACAAAATTTAAATTCCTCATCAAAAATATTCATGCAGTTTGCTCCCATTTATTATTCTGTAACATTCCAATAATGGTTTGTTCTAAACTAGAGTGTTTTAAATCCCTTTCAAATACTCGCTATAAATTTACCTTATTACTATAAATGGTTTATCTAAATCATCATAGTCATCTCTATATAGTTTAAATGGGTATATTGAATGGTCAAAAAAACCTATATTTGGTGTTTGTGAATTTTTTTTATATTTTCATACCTATATGATATCAAAGAATATTTTTCATAAAAAAGGGATTCTTTTCCCCATATTCCCTGAAATACATTATAGTGTTACCCATCATTTGAATTTGGTGAATCATAATCCTCAATATTTTAGTATTCAGATTTTGTAATGTCATCATTATTTAAAATATGTTTTTTGTTTTTCCTAGATGATCATTTTTCATATAATTAGACCATAATTCACACAGCTGAATTTATTTAATACAAAAAATATGACATTATTATTACTCTCAACCCTATATTTTTGTATTCAAACATCAACATTGGTATATGAACTGTAAAATTTATATAATTTCAACCGTAATTATAGATATCTTTAGAAGTATTGGTACTTCTATTTAAATTGTGCTTTCCATTTAAATATTATGACATATATTGCTTCATATTTTATGTAATTCTATATTAAACATATGATATTTTTTGTTAGAGATACTCAACAAAAAAAATAATATTTTATGGTTTAGAAAACTTTCCATTAATCTACCATAGTAATGATTCATATTAAATTTTATGGTAAAAACCATCAATCAATCTCCACTGAAAATAACGAGTATTGGGTCATTAATCTCGTAGCAAGTATAAACTATGATAAATATAGATAATTTTTAATAAAAAATGAATATATAATATTAATTAAAGAAACTAAAAAAATAATCCTAAAAAATATATCCTTTCTCCCACTAAGTAATTTAATATCATTGCCATGAAAATTGAATATTTTAGAATGAAAAATATGATAATATTGTGGGTACCACAAATCAACCCTCAATAAGATTAAATCTGTACTAATATGGTCTATGGTTTTGAGAATAATTTATGGAATTTATATATTCTACAAGAACATTGGTTTATATGATCTATGATGACAATATAATGTTATAATTTTATGTAATTAGAAACCCTGGATCATTGATTATACCATGAAAACACCATTCATTATTCCAAATTATCAATGTCATTTATCTGTTATGATTATATTTTACCATCCTATTCTTATGGTGATGATAAATTATACTTCTATCTAACCCACCAATAGGAATCCAATAGTAATAGTCTGTGAGGAAATAAACCTAAAACCATTCACGTAAATAGATCAAATTAATATAAAGTGATGTTATGTAAAATATGAAGACATCTTGCATTTCTTTTTCTTGGAGAAAACTTCTTTTATATAATTTCATGATTTGAGGATTTTTTTGAACTATGTATTATGATATTATGATTTAATAGACATGTATAAGTTTAATATTATATTATTTTATTTTATAATGAACGTAATATTTATAGGGTTCATGGATTATTAATTATTTATATTCAATGAAAAAATAATCCCAGATATTGATAATTATTATTTTTGGAAGATTATTCCATTTATGAAAATTGAGGTGGAACACACAAATTTATTTAAATTAAAATATGATATAAAATGAAAATATAATAGGATAATATTTTTATGATATAATATGATTAAATATCATTCTAGATCCATAATAATAGGTTAATATCAATCAATTGATCAGTAAATACCTAATTGGATGGAATAATATAATTACACAAATATGATTAGTTGATTGATTTATTATACCTTCACATAGGTTATTTATTTAAGGGATTCATTAATGTCTAAAATTTCTCTAAATATGAATTAAATATGGAAATATAATATTCACAGTCCTCTACATGAACATATTGAGTAGTGAAATAATAATAATGGAATCAATATTCCTAAAATTTCCAAAGATAGAGCCCCCAAATTTTTTTACTAATTATATTGATGTGGTTGGCTATATTCATATAATCATGATGTTCCCTTTTGATTTACTAATATGGAACACCGAAAAATATTAAAATAAGAAAATTTTATTTGTTATAGTATTTGAAGAGCGAAGACAACCAATAAGGAAAATATATCACACTAAGAATTTATGAATTTTTTTTTTCATAAATAAATGAAATTTCATCAATGGATTTCATTATTTGAAAATATGTGTTTAGATTGTGATACACAAAATACCATGTTTAACCAAAATTGGAAATATTACTAAATTATAATTACATAATATTATAGTTATGAAATAGCCTTTTGAATTTTTGGGTATATATAATAATTATTAAATTATAAATTTAAGGCCTTATAATTATTAGTGATAAAAGATAAATCATTAGACTGAAAATAGAATTTTTTCTAGAAACATTAATTATTATAAAAGATTTTTTAGATGATCTGTGTGCACAGATGTTTAAATAATTCTAAAATATTTTATAAAATTTATTTTAAATAATAATTTTAATTTTGCGAATATGCCTACAATATTAGCATTGGGTTAATATTTGGGATTTTTCTATAAAAGTTAATAATTTCATAAATAGAGAAAAATAATGAATTTTAATTTAAAACCACATTTTCACTTAATTATTTTCTAACATTAAATTAAATTGTGATCATTTAATAGAGTAAATTTGATTAATTATATATCCACTAATCTATTTAAGATAATTTGTATAATTTTAATAATGATGAATGTTATAAAAACTTCATAATAATGAAAACTTTTTCATTCCCAAAACCTACATTCATGTTAGATTTGATGGATTAATATTAAATTACAGGATTCCACTAATATGAATAAAATATGAAAAAAATTATTCCTTTCTTGGATTTAAAATTATTTATATTTTTATAATATGGTAAAATTAAATGATGACTATAATGAATGATAATGGTAGTAAAAAGAAATTGCATTGTTAAGGTAAGAATGGAATTATCAGGGGTAATACATGGAAGAGAAGGGTTAAAATTACAGACAATTTTGTCAAAAACCCATTTTTGAGAATTATTTAAACATTAATAACCATATCATATATTTTCATGATTCGTTGCGATAAATTTCCAGGAAAGTGATTTATTTAATAAGTTACTAGAAGTAAAATCAATTATGTTATAAATGTTGGAAAATAATATATTCTAATTCCATCATTATCTTGGTATTGATTTAAATTCCAATATAATGAACAATTTAAATATTGAAATTAATGTCATATTATAAAAAATGATATTTTTTTAAATGATATCAGTAACCTTTAATTATTTTAGTCATCCAATTTGTTTTTTAATGATTAAAAAATTTATAGACATATCCATTATTCTTATCAAATATTTCATTTACAATAAACATATTCAACCCTAAATATTAACTCCCTTGTTAGAGAAATTTATGTTAAAAATGATTTTTTTAAACATTATATACCAATGTATTAAAATTAATTCTCAATTCAAATAATTTTTTTATTTAATAAATTTCAATTCATATAATAAATATATAGTTCTAAATTAAATAATGATTATAATTTTATGTTAATATTAATGGTTAAATTACCAATGTTAAAAAATCTAGTTACCGTAGTGAGAAACGAAAATGCTAAATGTCTAGAAACTTATGTGATAAGAAAAAACGTGTTTAGAAAAATTAATTTTTTTGGATCATGTTTGACTCAAAAATATTCACCCTACAACCATTTAATTATAAATTTGATATCCAAATTGGGTGATATAGACTTCCCATTATTGAATAGTATTCTAAATTTTAAAAAATTACACTCTTCGTCATTCATAAAAGTGAACCAACTATCCTCACATATTGACACATTTAAATAATTTTTACACAACCAAACCCTTCCCAAAAAACACCCCAAATTAAATTCATTCTTCATAGAATCATTTTTTGGATAAATTTTATCCTAATAATTATTCTTTTTTAAACCTAGGAGGGTACACAATGTATATGTAACATTCTTAGATGAGCATTTCTAAGGTTATATCTACCTCTACAAACATCAAATATTATTGTAACAAGCTGATATAATAACCTAGGTATATTCCATTTACTAATATATTTTAAATATAATTTATTTTCATAAAACCATCCCAAATTTCATCAAATCAGTTATGAAATCAACATTCATGTGTATAGAGGGCTACCATCTCACAAAATAATGTCATTTATTTTTTATATCACAAACTCTCTTCGGTGGGTATAATAATGTCCATAAATTATAAATAAGATGTTTGAAATATAATTATACATTTTGATTCATTATATCATATATAATTTGCTTACATTCTACTCTGTAGTATAAAAGATAACATTTCTTATATCTGTGGCAAACTACAGCCTTGTGAACCGATGGAGTTCGTCATTCGCAAACACTATAAATATTGGTTGATAAGTATAATTACAAAAATTAAATGTAATATAAATTACATAATTATTATATTCATAAAATATTCATCGTTTTTAAATGATAACATATATTTTTTTACGACTTCACTCATTGAGATATGATAACATCATTTTTGCTGATGTGGAGAACCACTCTCACTGACAATGAAACTATTTTTCCATTTCCACACCATATGGGAGATATCTAGTAGTATATTAAATAGAAATATTATATAATGATAATTATATAATTTTAAAATAATACATACACCATTTCCATATTGATTTATTAAAATGGGTAATGTTTCACATGAGTATGTATTAATAATCATATCTATTCTCATAATGTACATTATTAATCAAAACAATAATTTTTAATTTTTTTCATAAAAGTATAAAAGATATAAAATTATGATAATAATTTCCTGAATAATAATATATTGTCCATAATAATATATAATATGCATAAGAACTAGAAATTTTATGAAAATGATGTAATGAGAAAACAAGGAAAAAACAAATTATGCAATGCAAAATAATAAAGGATTACTAACAAATTGGAGGAATGATGACATAAAAGGATCATATATGATATTATTAAAATTTATATTGATATATTTTTAGTTCATGACATGTTTGAAACCACTATACAGTATTTTAAATCACATTCATCAAAATGAATGACTGATGCAAGGGATTTCAATTGTATATCAATACACTGAGATTTATTTTTTATCACAAACAAATTTAGCTTTATGTGGGGTATATACTACCCCATTGAAATGTAATATCATTATTATTTCAATATTCACTATATTTTATGTTTTATTCATTTTATTTTTTCTAACGGGACTTAAGATGAAAAGATACAATTGGTATATATTATTAGAGAATCTCAAGATCATTAATTATTGTTAACAATATTGTAAAACATACAATTTATTATAATGATTTCTCAAAGGATAATACATTTATCATAAATATAAATATTATTTAATGATTTATATTATTATTTCTTAAACCTTAAAGCAATTTTAAATATTTTGTTACAATGATAATTATTTGTTAACAGGGGACATATTGATAAATCTGTATCAGTTTCACTATACATGTTTTTTTGTAATTTAGGTCATTGTTCAAAATATAATTGACTTTTTGATATATTTGAAATTATTTTTACATTTTGATATGGGTGGGTTTTAGGTTGAGATAGTCCCTTGATGGATTTCATGGTCTCATGAGCTAAACGAATTATCCATAACATGAGGGTTTTTTACAATGTATTTTTAAAATGCCTTGAGGATAATTATTTATGATTTAGGTACAATGTTCATGAGACTTTAAACCCAATAATTAATCATTTAATTTGTTAATAATTATTTCATTTAATATCTATGTTGTTTTCAATATTATAATATCAATATATGTTTTTTATTTTCAGTTATTGATGAAACAATATATGATTTGAGATATTTACCATGCTAAGTTGATTATGCATATTGATACATGGTACCTTCCAATGTAGTTCTCCCTTACTTAGATTATGGGTTCTCCATTATTATGTTTCTTTTCTATGTTATGAAGATGAATCCTTGGAATATGATTCAAGAATATTGTGAATTTCCTTTTTTTATTTTTTATTCCCACTGTAAAATAGGTATCATGTATGTATCTAGTTATCCAAAATGACTATATTGAGGAGTTGATTGTAATTTGACCCATAGTATGTCTGACAATGTAATAATATTGACACTTTATTTGTGATACTAGATTCGAGGCCTCTATAGTTGATTTTATAGAGAGGAATAATAGAAATATTTGGAATTAGATTATAAATAACATGAATTATGTAACATAATTGTATGATAGTAATTTAGTATTACTATATAATTACATTCTAATGTTTTTTAAAGTATGATATTATGTTTTGATCAATTAAATACATCCATTTCTGTGACACTACATGTGGACATGTATCTGATATAGATCTACCATGGGGTAACGAATACAAAAAGGGTGCATTGTGATGGACCCAATCATTACATAGTTCATGAAAAGTAGCATTAACTTACTCTTAGTATGACACTAATAGGGAATATAAATATGAAAAATAAAAATTTATTTAAAAACTGTTATGAAACATTAATAACTAAATTTTTTTTAATTTGAAGTAAAATTTTGACTTAGAGGGATAAAAATAAAAAATTTTCTGTTTTGATAACTGTTACACCATATTTTGGAATTCTAAATTATGTGATAATAATAATACATTTCTTATCTAAAATATTATAATATGTTATTCAAAATGGGAACCAGGATGGTATAAGGGTATCAATACTCAAGTAAAATTTTGATATTTCTCTCTTGATAAATCCAATAAATTTTTTAATATATCCTAAAAAATAATATCTATATTATGGTAACCTAATCAGGTTATGAAAATAACAAAACCTGGATGGAGAAACCTATTCCCAATCATGATTATTTTATACTAGAGGTATTCAAGTGATATAATACCCCATAATTATTTGGGATTACAAATTCAGTTGTTGCCGTGAAATAGATTATATATCTGGAGAATTTATTATTGGTGTTATAATACTATGAAAATAAAAAGGCTTCAGGAGATGATTCTTTTTCAAAAGGTGATCGAAATAAATGGTTTTCATTGATCCAAAATATGATGGATGAAGGTAAAACCTTCTTTAACTCACATTTTTATGGATACATTCTTTGAAAAATATATCGCTTATGAGAATTAAACTAAATTGAAGAGAAATAAACATATAATAATTTAATTATAGACTAATCTGATTCTATGTTTGGGATACCTTTAGATGAATATTTTTTTATTCTGTTGATTATATACACAACATGAAGTGAAGGAATTAAAAATCATGTTAAAAGGTAATTAATTAACTATCGAAAGGTCAATGTTATCTCAAATATCTTCTTTATAGGATTAAATAATAATATATTTAATCCATATATTAATGGAATTTTATATGATTTATGAATTTGATTTGATGAAATAGAAGAATAATATCATAAATCATGAAATGGAATAAGGAATTATGGGAATTAATACTTTTCCCATATGTGATAATTGTTGATAGAATCACCTTCAGAAATGCTTAAAGGGAAAGTAATTTTGTTATATGTGTGGATTTAAGGTTGACTAGAACAAATAATTCATTGGAATGATATAAAACAATGTTATTTAATATTTCAATTATATGAATTAGAAAATGGAGATTACATCTCCCTCTAAATTAAAATTACAATACCTCAAATACTCTTAGGGGTAAAATTCATTCTTAAGTTATTGATAAAGTAGACGTCGAGTTATTAATTAACATTTTTATTTAGATCCATGTAATTTTTTGAAGAATTATATTATTGATTATATTATGATTATAATAATCATGATGTGTTTATGTATTGTAATATAATAATTTTTCATAATGTATTTGAAAGAATAACTATATCAAAAATGATGACCCTAGAAAATGAATCAGTGTTAAGTCAAGATTCCTAAAAATCAAATTATTGAGGATAATATAATACTTAATATAGTCCAAAGGTTAGGGTAAGGATTTTGGGATAAATAGTTGATTCCATCCAACGGCCCAGAGGCCTTAAATATTTTTTATTATTTTGATAAAGCCCTATTTTATGTGAAGATGGGGAAACCCTCATATACATCATGATCATAAGACATATCACACCCAAAGGGAAAGAATGTGAAACCAGTCAGAAAACATGGAGCTTCCCCTCCCCATCATTTAATCCTGATGACGCTCTTCATCATTGCAAGTGCCCCTTCCCAGAATTCAATCCTGATGAAGATCTCAATCGTTGTAAAAAAAAGATGGCATGCAAGTGTACATTGTCAAATCACATGGCCGATCTAATTGAAAATTCATTACCATCTCAAAAAACCAAATCTAAAATGATCTAAAAAGATGAAACACAAGCTCTAGATTAGCCTTTAGGGCATGTCGCATGTGGTGAAATCTGATTAAAATACCATCATTGTGGCCATCGAAACGGCTAGAAGATGGTCTATGAAATGTGAATATGAGCCATCCTATCCTTGGATTAGATTACACAATAACACATCAAATGAATGACACCAATAAAGGGATCTGTGCCATTTTTAACCAAAAACACCTCTCAGGGGAATGAATCCTATCTGTTCGAACAAACTTATGTACCCTCATTAGTGTGGATAAATAATTTCTATTATTGTTGAATACCATTAGAAAAAATAATGATTTTTTACAATGTAGTTTATACATACATTTATGTATTTTAATGAATTATTAAATATTAATAATATATCCCATAATCTATGTTTTACCAATGTAAATGATCTCATTCTTATTTTCAAAAACATTTTATTATAATTCATGAAATTACCATGTTTCAGGAAAAAAATTACATTGTTATTCACATGTTTTTTTTGTGAGGAATAATAAAAACATTGTGTTGTTTAGTGTATTCAAGATATGATAATTTTTAAAATTTAGTATCTTTTTTCTAAATATATGGATCTTAATTTTTTTGATGGTATATTAGGTTATACATTTATGAAATGTTAATGGTTATGAATTAGATGTGTTTTTTATTACTATATTACTATACAATATAAAGAAGTATTCATACTGGATAAATTTTGATAATAATTTATTCCATAATTATATTAAGACATCAATAGATTGACTTGTCATTATATTATATTTATTAAAATATATTATAAGTTAATTTTAGTTCTTTTGAAAAATAATTTTTTCGATATTTCATGCATGGAGTAAAAATTGATGATTAAATTAATTGTATCACAAAAAAATGATGGAATTGTACCTATGACAAAAAGTATTATCTTGCACAAATATTTACTTATATTTATAGATAATGAAATAATTCTTCATTAAGAGGAAAGTGGTACTAAATGAAACATTCTCATATAATAATAATTTTTTTGATACCAAGAATGATTTTAGGCAAACTATTTTATAGAATTGTTGTAATTTACAATATCTTGGACATGTTCTCTATCCCCATATTTTAGTATTTAGGTTTTAGATTTCCCTTAGGTGTCAATGTTTTCACATCTATCATATGTTCATGAATATGGAAACCTAGTATGTGCTATTCAAGATGACGTTTTTACTTCCCTTTTTCTATCATTAACTATATGTTTTATTGAATAATTTTATGATTTTGATTCAAAAAAAATCAAATATAACACCCTTTATTTCTAATCAAGTTTATATAGAGAGGGCAGAATATAGTAAATTTGTATAGAATGTAAATATGTAAAATCATAATATAAGAAAAATGTATTTGATAGAATTTAGGACACACAACACCAAACATAGAACAAAATATAAGACCCTTATAATTTACAGTATATTTATTTTTTAAAATTAATTCATTCTTCAATGATGATGACATTATAGGATAACCTTGTATTTTAATTCATTACAAGAAATATAATTTTTTCATAAAATGTGAAATATTTTTTAAAAAAAATATTTAATATGATATTAATAATATTTTATTTATAATAGGCATATAAGAACATTAATATGTAAAATAAGGAAATATTTTTAATATATTTTTTAGATATAAAATAAGAATCATTTTAATGGAAAAATTGTCTTTTAAAAATAATTATTTTTTTAAAAAATTCATTGTCACATTATTTTTGCATAAAATATGAAATATTTAGTATACGTGTATAAATTTTATTTTAATGTTTATTTCTTTTTAAATTATAAAATACCAATTACATTATGGTAATTAGTTTTTAGTTTTTTAAATTACTTCATTTTTTGGATTAAGAGTTAAAAATAAATAATTCAATATTAAATATTCATTTTCAATCAAATAATTTTTCATTATTAATAATATTTTAGATATGTTTTTCAAGAAACAATCATCTTAAATTATACGAATTAAATAAATTATTTCAATTGTAAATTATTTATAATAAAAATTGTTAAAATTAATTTGTAAAAATTTGGACATTTTTTATTTGAAACACAACAATCTTTTTACAGAAGTGGGATTATTTTTAAAATAAATTTTATTATTCTTTGAATTTAATTTTTAAAAAATATATTCTATATTTAGATTCCTAATATTTTATATTATAATATAATATCATAATAATATTTCCCCTAATTAACAGTAAAAAGTATTAATTATTTTGCGTTATAATGAAAAAAAGAGATTTACTAGGATTTAAAAAAAGAATATATGGGTTAAAATGACCTACCCATTTTCAAAATAGCCATTTAATGGACATATATCAACCTTTATTAGCTTAAGATGTACTTTTAATAGTTTCTGGGATATTTTATTATGAATGTTTCCCCTCTAATAATTTATTTATATTTAAAGAAAAGGAATATCCTTCCATACGTACAATATATATAAACTTTTGTGATAAAGAAAAAATATATATTTGTTCAAAAATATTATATAAAAATATAAACTAATTTATTAAAATTATAATTGTTTTCCAATTAAAATAAATGTAATAATTACTTTATGTTCACAATGAACACCAACAAAACGATTATTTATACAACTGAAAAATATAACAAATGATAACAAAAATTATTAAATTATATTAAATTTGATGAATTATTATCAAAAAATAATTTTTTATGTAAATATATCATTTTATTTTGGTTTGAATAAAATATATTACAATACCATCATTTAATTAATATTTTTTAAATTTAAAGTAAAATTAAAAATGTTGAAATTATCATAAATGTAATTTTATAAAACAAGTATATTTTTTTAAATGATTAAAATATACAAAAAAATGAACACACTATGATATATTTTAAATATTTTAACAAATTTATTATATATTATATTAATTGAAAAAAAATTACATTATATCATTTATACTAATCCTTATTTAGTAAAAAACACTATGAACATTGTTAAGGACACAACAATGTTTTTTCATGTTATTTACATTTATATAAAAATTAATCTTCAACAGACATATTTTTATTTTATAAATTGGATTTAATACATATAATAATTAGGTCAATGTTATTTAATAAGGTTCATTTTATTTTAATCATAAAGGATACATTACATAGGTTAAAATGATTAGTAACCATAGTGAAAAACCAAAATTTTAAAATGAATGGAACTAATAAGATAAGTAAAAACGGGTTTAAAAGATATTTTTTTTAATTAATGTGTGGGTTATCATTAGAATCCCACCACTACATTAATAATTAATTTTGGATCAATTTTGTGCTAGGTTGGCATCCTATTATTGAATAGTTTTTTGGAAATTTACAAAAAAGCCACTACTTCTCATTTAAAAAAAAGGAACTCACCCACTAAGTAATTCACACAACTCAAGAAATATGAATATAAAAATAAACTACATAATTAACCTACAAAAATCCATTCCCTAATACTAGGATCCATATTTATTTGTAACAATTCACCCATGGATGGATTTTTTCTATCTATATGGAGGTTACGTATAGAAGATGTAATGTTTTTCAATGATCATTTTTTCCATTTTGTCCTCCAACAACATAATTTTTTATTAAAACATGGTGATATAACAATCCAAGTATCCTAAATATACTATTATATTTCTATTTTCATGTCTTTAAAACAACTATCTACGCTTTCTTCAAATAGTTATGAAATCATAACCACTGTGTATAGTGGAATACCACCTTGTGATCCTAAGTCATTCATTTTTCCATTACCACCAATCACTGATGGGTATGATAATCTATATAATATATATATATAATAATTATAACATAATTATACCTCTTTAATCATAATATCACATATATATTTTTTAATTTAAAAATCATATGGAATGTGATTACATCGCTCGTGTGTACGGTGGAGAACGTCCTCGAGAGGTGATCTGCTTCATCATCTACACACACATTAAATAGATGGTGATAATGGTAAATATAACAAATATTTGGTGTATTATGGAATTAATTATTATATTAATGATATATTAATCATTCTTATGACAAAATATTTAATTTTTCAACATTTCACACAATGAATGATTTTATCATTTTTTTTGTAAGTGTGGACTACCACCTCTATGATGTGATGTGACTATCTTTTAATGACCACACAACAAAGATGAAATGTATAATTATAATTAAACGAATAATATAATTTTATTATCATTATAAAAATGTAACATACTGCATACATTATTTATATAATCATCATTGAAAAATGGAAATGTAACTGATGTATATATATGACATACTCTCTCCGTGATTGTAACATACGTCATTTCTAAAAACAATATTCCACAATTGTAAAAAAATAAAATTTTGTTGTATAAATATAATTAATTTTTACATATTATTATTCCTAATATGATGGAAATATATAATATGAAAATTAATAAGAACATTAATAATAAATAACTGATGAAAATACAAGGTAATTGACATAATAAATATAACAACCCTAACTCATTATTACACAATTAAACAAGATTTATGATATAAACTATTCAATCAATAAAAAATATATGATTGATAGGAATAGTGTATTTTGGGATTAGGAACATCAAATAACATCATAAAACATGAAAACACATATCATTATAGAAAATATCTTTCATATGATCACACATATTCTTTCTTACTTAGCATTGCGTAGGATAACCTGAGGACAAGAACAAGAAAAGGTTGACCTATAAAGCCAAGTAAGATAATATTAATGTCATATAATGAATAATATAGTACATGTTAGGAAATATGCATATCAATGTATCACAAGAGAAACATGAACATAAAGGCATGATATATCATGATTAACATAACATGAAAAGGTTGCATCAACATTTAACATGATATTAGCACGAGGAAAGGATCATTGCACATTAATAATGGGAATATCCTAATTTCACAAGAATAATAACGAGTAAACCCTCATTGCAATTGATGTATAGTGACACTAATCTAACATGATGCATTGGAGCAGTATCAGAGTTCACCATTCTTAATCATTTCATTTCATGCATAAGTGTGCCACCTGGATCATATTACATGGATTCAATAAACATCATATTTTATTCAATGATAAAGGAATATAAAATTCATACATGAAACTCTATAATCAATAAGTAAATGTTCATAATGGAGAATACCCTTGATATAGAAATTTGCATGTTATTCACAACATAATGATTTTGGCAAAGATAATCGTGGTGAAATTTCAACAGCATAATGGTGTGACATAAGAATAAAAAAATTAATGAGATATAAAGGGATGTCTCATCATATTTACCTTACAAGAAATTTAAGGGTGCCATATACATACATGTCCCAACATATGTAACATATTTTAGATTCTAAATACAAAATAATTTCTTGAATATAAATTAGGAGAGAGAAATCCCTTACGGAATTTTTACATGGAAATAGGTGCACATGGGAGGAATTAATGAGAGTGAAAGGGGTATCTAATCATTAAAAGATAAGTAGGGATTTATTTTGGGTTTGAAAAATCATACCCCAACATTTGTAATTGAAGTAGAATGGTTATAACAACAGAAAGAAATTTGGACCAAAAATTAGAAAGGAATAAATCTCTAACTTGGAAGTGTGATCCCAAAGGCATGGAAGTGGCTTGAGAGAGGGATCATAGAAGCATGGGGAACCATTGGAGGATTATAGAGAGACAAGGGAAAAGTTTTGTCTATCTTTAAAGGTTTTCAGTGAAGATATGTGGGAGATTGATTGGGTCTATATAGGAAAAGGGGGAATTCTTAATTATTTTGGTTTTATACACTACAAATTAAACTATTCAAAACCACAAACAAACCCAAGGGGTTTTTACATGCTTGTTTTTAAATGTGGAGTGTAAGAAATTATTTTCTATTTCATAAAGATGAAATAATTAAAATATTAGTCTTTTTTATGTGGAGGAAAGTCACACTCGCAATGAAATAATTTGGAAATGTTAAAATGTTTTATATGTTTTGGATGGTCCACTAAGAAACCATAAAATTAATAAAACAAAATTAAAATTGAAATAATTTAAAGATAAAACATATTATAGACGAAAATATCATTTATAAAATTTTATTACATCATTATTGGGACATTAGGATGTAATAAAACACATTATATATTTAACCAGAATTGAATTTTTGTCCAAGAATTCAACAGTCGTAGAAAATTATGAGACATTCATCTTTGGATAATTTCAACATTGTGTCTACATAAATAATATTTATTTTATATAAATAATTTTATTAATTATATGAATTTTTACTAGTAAAAAATCCAACATTTATCGAAAATTCATTGGTTCTGACAGAAACAGCTTTCAAACCATAATTGAAAATTAAAATTGTATTAATAAAAACTATACGATCATTTACATTAAATAACTAATAATTTATATACAATATTTAATTAAAATATTATTTAATTGAAAAATAATATAATTTAGTAAATTAGATTTCTTAATTGAATTTTAAATAAAATTAGTATTCATGCATTAAAAACCATTAACAGAGTAACAATACTGAAATTAATTTATATTATTTATAAAAAATAAATCATATAATAAGATTGTTATTGTATTTTTACATAAACCCTTATAATAACCTCATAAGACTTTAGGGTATGGTGTGCGATGGTGACACACTCTTGGGGTGTCATTGATAACAACCCTCGAGTGGTATTTCTAAAAACATCAACTTCTCCCTTATGTAGTCCTATTTAAGATTAGCGAGTTGAAGCCCAGCATGGGATGGTTCAAGTGACAAGTCCAATGAAGCCCCCTCATTTCAGAGCTCTGATGAATGGGATTTTTATGGAGAAATTATACTGGATGAGTCCATCACATCCCATGGATGAGTAAATAAGATTTTCTAAATATCTATATTTATATGGATCATGTGATCACTATTCAATGACTATAATAGTAATAGTAACAATTTTTAATGGTATTTTAAAATCTAAAAAAATAAAAACATGTAATTGAATATATTTTATATAACCATTTTACATAATAATACATTTAATTAGATCAAGAGAAATTTTCATTAATAAAAATTTCCGTCGTTAAAATTTTCCCTCGTTAAAATTTTTTCCCCTTCAAATTTATTTTTCCCACACTAAAAACGATGTTGTTAACTATGCTTCATCATATCTTCTGATTCCCGCAATTCTTCTTTAATCTTGTGGTGTCTCCACAGCACCTTGACGTTGGGAATTTTCTAATTTGGAATAACTGGTTCCTTATGGTCTAAAATCGTCACTGACTTCTCTTCATAGTAGTGGTAATTCTCTAATGTTACGACATCTAGATTGAGTACATTGGATCAGTAAGTTATATACTTCTTCAAGAGTGATACATGAAATAAATCATGCACTTGATATAGGTTTAGTAGGACTGTTAGTCGATAAGAAACTTCTCCAATATGATCAAGGATCTTAAAAGGGCCAATGTACCTTGAATTAAGATTTACCTTCTTCCAAAATCAGTAAACTCCCTTCCATGTGGATACGCGGAGGAATACCATGTCTCCGACATCAAACTCCATATATCATCGATTATAATCATCATAGCTCTTTTTTTACTCTGAGAAGCATTAATGGGACGCTGGATGGTCTTACCCTTAACCACTATTTCATTGTCCATTTGTTGACCTAGGAGTTTTTCTCCCCAACATCACCCCAACATGTCGGTGTTCTGCACCTCTTCCTATATAGGGTATCATAAGGTTCCCTTTTGAATCTTAAGTGGAAACTATTATTTTAAGAGAACTCAATGAGAATAATATATTGATCTCATCTTCCCTTCATGTCCATTGATAATGATATTAGCATGTCCCCTATTTTCTGGATAATCCACTCAGATTGGCCATCATTTTGAAGATGATAGGACATGCTGAAGATCAACATAGTATTCAGACAGTGTTGGGGAGTCTTCTAGAACATAAAGTACAATCATGGATCTCTATCAGATAAAATATATTGTGGTACCCCATGCAGTATTACTACTTATATAATTTATATCCATGCTAGTTGATCCAATGAGAAATCCTCTCAAATTTTAATGAAGTGGCAAGACTTTTTAAAACAATCCACAACATCCCAGATGGCATTATTTCTTTTGGATTTCTTCGTAAGTCCTATGAACAAGTCCATGGTGATGTTCTTCATTATCTATGATGGTATGGGTAATGGTTGAATCATCCATTTAGTCTTCTACCTCTCACCCTTCACCTAATGAAATAGAAGTAACTTTGATTTGTACTAAATGATCCCTTTTTTGATGTTATCCTAAAAATAATTCTCCTAGAGGTCTTGATACATATTTGTGTTTACTTTGTTTATGAAAAAACTTGAAATCTGTGAATAATCCAAATTCTCATTCTTCAACTCCACATTCGATGGAACACATATTCATGTTCAAAATCTCACAATTTTGTCTTCATTAAAATTGAACTCCATGTTTTTCCTTTCCTGATAGTTTCCACTATCATCTAAATTCCTACATCATCCTTTTTAGCATCCTTTATAATTTTTAAAATAGAGAGTTGAGAAATAATTTGAGAATGGATTAATGATGATCCTTTATTTATGATTCCCATATCAATCTTCAAAAAATATATGAATATTGGATCTTTTTCAATTCTTATCAATGATAGAATTGATGGGTCGTTTTCTTCCACCTTTTTTGCTTTCCCAATGATGTGATTGATTGAGCAGTCATAGTATTTGATCATCCTTATTCATCTTTGTGGGTGCATACAATACACTTTTTGTGTGAATATATACTTGAGGTTTTTGTTATGCGTATATATTTTACAATTCTTCCCAAAGAGGTAATTCCACAAAATTTTGAAAGCTAATATAATTATATCCATCTCCATATCATGTTTTGGATACATTTTCTCATGAAAATTCAATTTCATTGAAGCAAAGGAAATGAAATTTTCATTTTGCATCAACACACATCCCATTGCCTTCATCAAAGAATCATTAAATAACACAATAATTTCTCCACTTTTGGGTAGTTTTAGCACATGCATAGTGATAATCCACCTTTTCAACTCGTTAATTCTATATTTTCATCCATCACTCCCAAAAATCATTACTTCCATCGGAGTTATCATGGTAAGAGGGTCAGAAAATCATGAAAAATTGATCACAAATAAGTGATAATATATAACTAACCCCATTATGCTATGAATATCCATTATTGATATTGGCCTTAGCCTTCCCTCAATTGCAACTCAATTAGAGGGATCCACAGATATTCAACTACTTGTGATGATATGTCCTAATAATGAGACCTCCTTCAACCAGTACTCAATGTTGATATACTTTTCATAGATATTCTCCTTTCGCATCGTCTCTAGTATAGTGCTTAGATGCTCCTCATGATCCTCCTTGATTTTGAAGTATTTTATAATATCATCTATAAATACTACCAGAAATTGGTCGAGGTAATCTCTACAGTCATTATTCATCATGTACATGAATATTTTTGGGGAATTATTTATTTATAAAGGCATTAATATGAATTCATAGTGCCCATATGTTGTACAGAAAGTGGTCATGGGGATATCCTCCATCTTTACCCTTGGTAAAATATTGACTGAATATCCACCTTGTAGAGGTATTGTGCTCTACAAAGCTTATCAAACCTTTCATATATTTGGGGTATAGGATACTTGTTCCTTATTGTGATTTTGTTGAGGTCATGATAATCCATGCAAGGGTGCATTGACTGATCCTTCTCCATGACAAAGAGGATTGGTTCTCCCCATGGTGAAACACATGGGTGTATAGCCCCTTTATCCAGATTCTCTTGTAGGTTTTTCTTTAGTTCATCAAGTCCCAAATTAGCCATTTTATATGGAGTCTTTTATATTAAAACAACCTAGATTAAAGATCAATTTAGAATTTAACATCTCTTCTTAAAGGAAGACCAGACAATTCCTTGGGAAACACATTAGTGAATTCCCTCACAATAATAATGTATTCAAGGATGGTTTCATCCTTAGACTCAATCATATGAGAATTCTATGCATACACATAGTGTAGTAATATATACTATTCAGATGATGGTGCTAATGAATATTTATTTTTCTCCTTGCACATGTACATAATCTGAGGTTGATTTGCCATATGGATAGTGATTTCCCTCCCCTGACAATTTATGTTGGCTCTATATAGAGAGATCCAATCCATGCCATGTATTGCATCAAATTCCACAAGAGTAAGTATGTCAAGTTTTTCTATGATGCTCAATCAATAAATTAGGATAGTAGAGGTGTTTTATTAATGGGATGCAGTGATTGCCCCATTTTTTTTTCTCATGAAAATCTTTACATCAATTATTGGCGGTGGTGTTGGGATCGTTCTATGAAACTTTCAAGATATAAAATAATGCGTTGAACCAGAATAAAAATGAACATCACTATTCTTGGATAAATAACTTGCATACTTTTCACCTCTTTGTTGTAGGGGTTCACTTCCGTATATTCTGAGATATTATATCATCCACTCAAATTCAATTCAATAATTATGTGAATGATATCATTGCTTGTGTATATGTACGAATTTCCGTCTCCACGACATGATGAGATTCATTCTCCATGTTAACCACTAAAGAATGATTATAATGTATATATAATGAATAATAATGAAATATATGACATGATGAAGCTACCGGATTTATATATATATATATATCATCTAATTACTTCCATTCAAGTCAATAAGGAAAAGAAAATAGCATTCATGCATACGTACGACCGAACATCTACATGAACACTGTATTTCATTTCATTTATCTATCTATTATATATATATACTAAATATATATGATATATAAATCATGATTTACATTTTAGAAATAATTAAATAATGATATATATAATAATAATATCAAGAACAACAATTCCAAACACGTACGATAAATAAAACGAATTTACCCAAAATACTACATTAACATGGAATTTACAAAAGAATGACTAATATAACGTCATTAGTGAACCATATATGATATCATAACAATGAATATGATTCTGTAATAATTGAATGACATTATTTAAATCATTATACAGGAGGTTCTAATACGTACGAAGAATATCAGACCTAAGGTAAGGGATAATTATTCCAATCTCGTTCATATTCAAGATTGTTTATTCATAAGTATTTACTAGGGTTATATTTTTCTTCCATGTCAATAAAATTTTTTCATAAAGTGTTCAATATTCTTCCATGTATGATTAAAGTCATGTTTACCCCTCTTTGACATTTACTTGGTGTTGTGGAAGTAATCTTTCTTTTGTTTACCATAGATGGTACTTTTTGACTTTTCCATTAAAAGTATGGGAATAATTTTTTTTAAACATCTATGGCATGAATAAATATTTATGGTTTCCTAACGCATCATTTTCATGAAGCTTACTATACAAGATTTAATGTATATTTTCATAAAAATCATTTTCCTTTAAAATTTCATGGAATTGTGTGAACAGAAAATGATTTTGAAGAATAAAGGATATTTTCCACAAGAATTCATTTCAAGTGTTTTATCAAACTAATTTTCCATCTAAGATGACATTATTTAGTATGATTATGTTTCAATTATAATGCCTCTATTATTTACATGGTTTAATTATTCTTATAATGGAATTATATCAATTTGTTTTATATGGATTATGTTATGATGGGATGATTTTTATGAAACCCATTTTATTCTTTGGGTTATGATTAATGATTTATGTTTATTTTGTGGAAAAATTAAGAATGATTTAATTATGAGATGGATGGTACCTATATCTACCTCAAATTCATTTGGTAATGATTTATATCTCATGATATAGACATGGCTAGAATGAGAAGTTAATTTGGTTCAGTCTTACCGGACTGGAATGAAGAGTGAACTCGATTCAGAAAGGGGATTTTTCCAGTAAGATGGTCTTGGCAGCAATGTCATGGCTACTACTAAAATCATATCATGTGCTTAATGGTTTCCACAATTACTTTTTTTATTCATATTCTCTTTTATCATGATTTATGATCCGTTGTGATCTATGCCTTACGTACTACCATGTTTTATGTTATTGATCATGATTTTGATGTTTAAATATTATGTTCATGTTTTGAAGTTCAAATGTATATGGTTTGTCTTATTTTCTCCATGCATACCCTTACTAAGCATTTGAGCTCAGCGTTTATATGTTTTCATCTCCCCAGGATCTAAAGAAACGATTTAGGTAAGAACACAAAAGGGGAAGATCTTTATGGTTGATGTTGATGATCTTCCACCATGATTAGAAGATTATGTTCCGAGTTTCCAAAGAAACTAAACTATTACGGTCCTTGTGTGTCTGTTTTTTATAATGTATTAAGTATTCTACAAATGTATTGTAATTTCCATTTACTTCAATAATTGGATCTCTACAGTTGGTATTAGAGGTATTATTAGTTAACCTTTGGAAACTAGGATGTGAGATCCCTAGAGATATTTCTAAGGTATGTTTAGGGATGTACCTATGGTTATGTAAAAGTATAGGTTGTAGTCCTAGAATTACAGAAACAATATTGGAATTAAACCTATGATGTTAGATATTGAAGGTACTCCCCCTTGATTATGATTTTTTCCTCTCACACAATTCTTTTTGGGTTTTAGAAAATTGCAGGAAACTGGAAGATTCATGATAATGGAGGATATGATGGACAATGGAATGATATTTTTCATGGGAAACAAAATGAAATTGGATCTGGAAGTCTACATATCATTATTATTCCTAATCAGTAATATCATAATATGATCAATAATCTCAACTTTGGTAAGTTTCTCGACTCGGATAATAAGAGAAATATGGAGTTTCATGATGATCATAGAGGAATGAAAGGTCAATTTCCTTCATGTAAATCATGTGGGAAGAGGCATCAGGGAGATTGTTTCAAAGGAACTGGATGATTCTTTGGGAGTGGAAAAGGACACAAAGCCAGTAAATGCAAAGGAAAAGGATCAGTTAACACTATGGATAAGGATAATGGTATTTGTACGACATCAATAATGATTAAATGTTTTCAATGTGGAATGTATGGGCATTATGCAAACTAATTACTTAAGGGAAAGTCTCATTAAGAGAATCAACATGGTCATATGGGTATTATTTATGTTGATGATGATGAAGAGACTGAAAATGATATGTGAGATGAAAAAATTGTTGAATCTCATTCAATGGTTTAAGATGATAGTGGAATGATTTTATGTCTATCGAGAGTAATGTTGTATAGGTAATATTACTATGGAATAAAGACACATCTAAGGATTGTTACACTATTTTTTTTCATAAAGTATTTGAAAGCATATGTTGAATGGTACCAGTAACCATGAAAGGATATTCAGATATTTTTGGAAAGAAGATGATATGCACATAATGAAGGGATAAAGAAATAATGAAATGTTTGATAGTATTCATGAACTCATGACTAGTATAAGGACAATGTTATATCATGGTTTGATTATATAGATATTTTGGGATTTTGGTATGTGGAAATAGTTAACATTGGACAACATTCATGTTTTTACTAAGAATCAAAGAGTATTCATTTTTCGGGAGAATACATGATTAAGGTATTCACATGTTTAGAATGTGACCAGAAAGATATCTCATATCATATATGGGGGATAAATGATGGTATTCACATGCTCAGTAAATGACATTTCTTGTAATTCTTTTCTTTATACTATGAGCTTGGATAGAAGTATTTTAGATAAGCACAAATATTGGAAGGGATTATGTTGTACAGAAGTTAGTATTGTTTAAGCCTAGAAATTTTTTATATTGTTTTTGGAATTTTATTTTAGTACAATTTTAGAGAAAGGATAACCTGTAGGTCGGGTGACAACCCATCGCGTCGGAAAAGGCTGTTGGAATCGAACCCACAACTGAAGTGAGACGCGCCTTTATCTCCTACCATTGTCTTATAGGAACTCCCTGGTTAGAAGAAACTAGTTTTATTATATTATGTGGTATTATATATGAAGTATAAGTCCATTCATGGAGCTATATACATTTAAAATCCCAATATATGGACTTATTTAAATTGAATAACTTTTTCTAACCTTTCATTTGAGAAAGATGGAATGACCCATCATTATATCAGATGATCTACTAACACATCATGGAAGACAAATTCAACTTCATTTCATTACGAGATGAAGTGGAAATTGTTCAAGGAACCTACAATAGTAAGACTGTACCAAAATCATGTCAGTATTTCTTTTAATACAAAATTTCTTCATGTTTTGGGAAATGATCTTGAAAACCAAAAATGATGTCCTAGTGCTCTTATATCTTATGGATCAGATCGTACCTTAGATCATAATAAATTTATTGGTTTGTGATTATTGGTTCTTTCATAGCCATGTTCCCTACCACTCTCCATCAGAACATGATGGTTATATTTCTCTTCCATATCCATTTTTTCACCTATGTTCTCCTATATGGAAACCCGATGATTAGATAATTTGGGTAACTGTTACATTTCATACTTTTTTGTTTAAAGATATGTTTTGGTATTACTTTTTATTTTGGGGTTTCTATTAAAACATTCGAGTAGTAAACCATTTATAACGCCGACGAATTTCAAGGGTGAAATTCATTTTAATGGGGGTAGAATGTAACGCCCCCTTGATTTTGTGAAAAATATTCTATTTAATTTCATTGGTTTCTTCTGTTGTATGCTACAGCAAATGTATCTTGCACTATACACATCCCTAATTTAGCTTTCATTACACGCAATCATGACCTTCCACGATAGCGTATGTTGTACGCAATACAGTGTTTCACTAAACAAGGATATGTTATATAAAATAGTCATTATGAATAGTAATACCCACTTATTGATAACTTACTTATCAAATTGGACTTTATTTTTGGATTCGTAATATCGAAATTAGACTAGGGTGAATTTTTGGTATTTTTCTGAAAACATTATATTTTTGATGAATAGTGAAAACACTGGGTTACTATTTAAAAAAAGAATTTTTATTTAAATAATAATTTACTTTATTTAAATTTATTTTAGGTCAAAATTGATACATAATACATATATAAGTTCAATTTAATTCATTATAGTCATTTTTTTAAAATTTTAGATATATAAAAATTTTATTGAACTATTATCCACCACCTAGGAGAATTTGAAAATTTACATAAAATGTAATTTTACAACTTATGTGAGTGGAATTTCAAAAATATGAGAGACACGGTTGATATCAGTAAGTAAAATTTGGTTCAATAAGATAAAAATAATATTTGGTGAGTAGTACCTTTTTTCTTTTATTTACCATGGTTCAAAGTAAATAGTGTAATTCAGGGTAAAAATGATATTATTATATCCCTAACACATCTCCTAATTCTATTAGATAATTATAATTAGACCAAAAACAACCTTAGGGATGATATATTACCCTTTAGGCCCCTTTAGATTAGATTATGACATTTATTATTATTTTATTTAAAGGATAATTAAAATAGTTAAAATCAATGTTTAATAATTAAAACATTTTTAATATAAATTTATATAGAAGATAAATTTGAAAATAAATATTAATTAGAAATATAAAAAGATTTCCTACATAAGGGTATTTTATTTATAATTTTTAGACATAAAATAATGTAATTTCTTTGTGACACAATAATGAAGTAATAATTACCTTATTAATGAAATATTAACATACTTGATGTTAGAAATACCCAAATAAATGTAATTTTAGACTTTTTATGAATTGCACTAATTTTATCGGTTAATATGACATGTTATTATTGATTTAATTAACTTATTTTGAACTAATGATTCTGTTATTATTTTCTCAAAAATCATGTACCAAATATTGTCATAATTGACATAAAATAGTTTTTAAAACAAATATTTTATTATTATTTTTTATTTTATTCCTAAAATATCGATGGATCATAAAAATTACTTAGATACGGATATATATATTAATAATTAACCACTTGGGGTTTTTTTGGTTTGTTATAGTTTGTTTATTAACCATATAGTGTAAGAAAACAAAAAGACATGGTAAAAGTTAAATTATTTAACTTAGAGGTAAATCTAAATGATAAGGATAAAACAGTAAGGTAAACTTTTAAAAAACCTATTTTATGAGACTATTTTGACCCATCCCAACCATACCTTTTAAATAAATCAATTTTGATCTATTAAAAACTGAATATGACTTTATTATAAAATAATATTTTATGTTTTCCTAAGGTGCCCCTCTCCTCCCTTATAAGAAGGGCACCCCTTCCCTCTTCACTTCACACACTTTTGACCCTTTAAGTTCGGCCAAACCCTACCAATTCTTGTTCTCAACCTCTATAGTTATATCATAGAGGTTCTAGTCTTCTCAAAAGACAAACTTTAGTACCCTTTGAAGAAGTCTAAACAAGGTGCATCGAGAAAGAGTTAATCTCTTCTACCGATTACTTCAAATTTATTTCTACATCAAATTATTCTTCTTTAGTTGTTTCATTTTAAAGAAATAACATCAGTATCACTAATATTCTGATATTTAATTATAAATAAGAAACAACCCCATTTCACTTTCTATCCATCCTACGGAAAACGAAATCACCGCGCGTGCTTATGTACAGAATACTGTCTCCAAGCCGAGGTGTAATCTATTTTTCCACCACCACGTTACATGGATGGGTATAATGGTGTAAAGAATAACTATATATAGTTATTATAACATCATACTGATTCTGAGATATTACATCATCCACTCCACTCCAATTCAATATTTATGGGAATGATATCATCGATCCTGCATACGTACGGATTACCGTCTCCAGGACGTGATGAGATTCATTCTCCATGTTAACCACTAAAGAATGATAATAATGTATATATAATGAATAATAATGAAATATATGACATGATAAATCTACCTGATTTATGTATATATATATATATATTTCATCTAATTACTTCCATTCAAGTCAATAAGGAAATGAAGACATCATTCCTGCGTACGTACGACCTACCATCTCCATGAACATTGTATTTCATTTCATATAACTATCTATTATATATATATATACTGAATATATATGATATATAAATCATTATTTACATTATCAAAGTAATTAAATCATTATATATATAATAATAATTTCATGAACAACAAGTCCAAACACGTACGATAAATAAAACGAATTTACCCAAACCACTGCTTTAACATGGATCTTACAAAAGAACAACTAATGTAATGTCATAAATGAACCATATATGATATCATAACAATTAATATGATTCTGTAATAAGTCAATTACTTTATTTAAATGATTATACATGATGTTTGGATACGTATGAATTATATCGGACCTATGGTAAGGGATAATTATTCCAATCTCATTCTTGTCCGACATTGTTTATTCATAATTATTTACTAGGGTTATATTTTTCATCCAAGTCCATAAAAATGTTTTCATAAAGTGTTTAATATTCTTCCATGTATGTTTAAACTCATTTTTACCACTCTTTGACTTTTACTTGGTGTTATGGAAGTAATCATTCTTTTGATTACCATATGTGGTACTTGTTGACTTTCCCATTAAAAGTACGAGGAGAATGTTTTCTAATTTATACGGCATGAACAAATTTTTATTTTTTCATAATGCCTCATTTTCATGAAGATTACTCTACACGATTTGATGAATATTTTTAAAAAACATCCATTTCTTTTAAAATATCATGGAATTTTTTGAAAAGAAAATTATTTTGAAGAAGAAAGGATATTTTCTTCACGAATTACATTTCATGTGTTCTGTCAAATCAATTTTCCATCTCTGATGACATTATTTAGTATTATTATGTTTCAAGTATAATTTCTCTATTATTTACATGGTTTTATTCTTCTGATAATGAAATAATATCCATTTGTTTTATATGTATTTTGTTATGATGGGATAATGTTTATGAAACCCTTTTTATTCTTTGGGTTATGATTAATGATTTATGTTTATTTTGTGGAACAATTAAGAATGATTTCATTATGAGATGGGTGGGACCTATATCTCCCTCCAATGCATTGGGTAAATATTTATATATCATGTGATAGAATGGTTGGACAGGTATGTTAATCTGGTTCAGTGTTACAGGACTTGAACGAGGAGTGAAATTGATTCAGAATGGGACATTGTCCACTAAGATGGTCTTCGTAGGAATTCCTTGGCTACTATAGAAATCATATCATGTGCTTAATGGTTTTCCACAATTACATGTTTTATTCCAATAATATTTTATCAAGATTTATGATCCATTATGATCTATGACTTACGTACATCCATGTGTTATGTCATTGCTCCAGATTTTGATGTTTACATATTATGTTCATGTTTTGTAGTTCAAATGTATATGGTTTGTTTTATTTTCTATATTCTTACTCTTACTGAGCATTTGAGCTCACCATTTATATGTTTTCATTTCCCCAGGATCTAAATAAAGGTTTTAGGAAAGAAAACAAAAGGGTAAGATCTTTATTGGAGATGTTGAAGATCATTCTCCATGATTAGAAGATTATATTCCCATTTTCTAAAGACACTAAACAATTAAGATCTTTGTGTGTCTGTTTTTTTGTAATGTATTAAGTATTCTACAAAAGTAATGTAATGTCCTTGTATGTCAAGCATTGGGTCTCTACACTGTTGACAGGTAGAAAAAATCTAAATCATGTAAAGGTATTGAAATCTGTGTATTCGATAAAAAAATAATCCTTATGGGGAAAATGGTACATTTTCATGATTATGATCTTGTTTAATTACTAAAAAGAATTGATGAGTACAAATTATCCATTTTTATTTTCATAAAATTGAACCAGTTCAACCCGTGGTGATACTGATGGATAAATAAATTTCTTCTCAAAATTATTTTAGAGTTTATGAATCAATTACTACAAATCTATAGTTTAAATTCTATAAGGATTCTTTAAAATATGTGTATTTATTGGTTTATGTCCTTTTAAAAACTCAACTTCATGATTTTGTAGATTAACTGGAATCTATTCTATAAATAAATTATAAAACTCCAAAAAATGGTAATATCATAAATATTGAGATTCTGTGAAACCATCTACGAGAAACACAACATATTAATAGGAATGCAGACCTATAGAAATTGTAATATTTTTATATTACATTCATATTTGTCATCATAGTAAATATAGATCATAGAATTGTTTAGGATATAAAATGTGACATCCCTTCATGGAAATTGAAATTGGATTTTTGGAAAATAAATTCATTCCATTATAATTATAACATCAAAATAAGCATAAGGGAAAATAAGGTGATTTAATAAAATAACATTATCAAATAATATGACAGAATAAGAATCATTAAAATGGGATTTGATTATCAAAGAGTTTTGTGTTTTAACCTTTAACTCAGCATATAATAATTTAAATGAACCATTAACACCCATACCAAATTTATAATATAAAAATGAGTTATTAGATCCATAATAAAGTAAGCATCATAAGTTGTAGAGTGAATGATATGTGTAACATTCACTAAATATTTATCATGCCCCTCATTTGAAATAGTGATCACAAGATATTTCAATTTTTATCTCGACCTATTTCATTACTAATGTTGATCTTTGTAATTATGATTTGGATTTGATCATTGGATATAATAATTCATATACCCGTTACCGTATAAATATAGGATTATGGTTGGTGATTTCAATATATCATCCACTCTATTTGCATGAATAGTTTATGAACTCCTATCAAAATAGTATTCTACAACTGGATGACCTATATTTTAAAACATAAAACATTTACTAGTCCCTCTATAAAAATATCATTCATGTTTCCTTATAAACTCTCAGTATAAAAGATATATCAACTTCGCTTCTTCGTGCATTTTACATTTTATGCAAAACTCCATCATTCATTTCGTATAAAAACAATATGATATATAGGTAACATCATTCTCAATTTCCATCATGATTTCATAAAAATATTATTTAATTGAAACTAAAAATGTACATAATGGAAAAACCTTTTAGAAATATATTTTTATTGCACTAATGGAATTGATCAAAATTACATCCAGTTTTGATGATTGTACCATACCTGCACCCTACCTGTATTGTAAAATTATCCTCATAAGTACCAATTACTTTATCATAATTCTATTTACCTCAATGAATTCCATCCCTATTTTAATAAAAATAATACATGGAATATACATATTAAAAAATAATCTCACAATCCCACACCATTTAACGGATATAAATACATCATGTTGCCCCATATTCAATATAATATTCTATTATTGATCTACTTCTCCATCTAAATTATGGAAATAAAAAATTAATTTTCCTTAATAAAAAATCTAGATAATGTAAAATTTAATATCAATGGTACTAATCCATTTCTTGGAATATATAGGATCATTGGAAATTATAAATAAAGGTGGATATTACCTCATGAATGAGAAATATGTTATTTCCCTTCAATTTCACCTTTGGATGTTTAGAATTATTAATAGATCATGAATTTTATATGAGTATATAAATCCCATTTTTCATCTTATCTCCAATAAAATATGATTTATGAAGGGTCAAATCGTTTAATTATCCATCAAATTTATTTGTAAGAATATTCTTTTCGTTTTTAAACATTGAATAAATGAAAAAAATCCTAGTATAACAAAAAATAATCATAGTGGGAAACAAAAAATGTGTGAAAAAACACATATATGGTGTATAAATCATGAAACATTCTTTTCAATACATGTTACCTTAATTTTTACCATGTACATTCATAAAATTTATTAAAATTATTCATTATTATTTGTAATGATTTTATTAATTTAAAAAACATATCCAAGGCCCACTGTTGTGAACCTGGAGAAGATCGAGTTAAAGGTCAATGTTTCCTTTTCATTGTTATTACATATACATACGACTATGTCTGGTTTATAATAACATTTATTTATTTATAGGGATGTAATTTCAAGTAAACCACTAACTCTATCATTCATAAAAATTGTAGTATACTTTCTTATACAGAGATATATACTTCTCATTCACAAAATTGATTTATAATATTAGATTCTAAATATTATATAATCATAACTCTGATTCACACTATAGGTACACATGAATTTCATATATAGATATCACATTAGGGTAGAAAAAGATTCATTAAATAACATAATGAACCATTCAAGAATTTTATAGATCATGTGAATTTTGAAATTTTGACGAATCACCAAATGGTTCACAAGTGAACTACATTGTCTCCTACAATGTTCATTATAACAACAATATTCATAAACATATAATATATAATATCATTATTAATAACATGGGTAATGGAAATATAAGTAACAGTGATATTAGAATTTTAATATGAGTAAAATGGGAGAAATTAATAATACAATAAATGTAACAAGAGAATAGGGGTTTCATAACAGGAGACTAATATTTGAAATTCAATACCCCTCATAGCCTATATCATAAAATCAAGCCATTAACTGAATCATTTAATATCATATGATATTAATCAAATAATAATAATATAATATAACCCATTAGTGGATGACATAGTAAAATACATATATTTGTTGTATAAGCATAGTAATATAAAATATTATAGAATTGATACACAACAAAACATTCATTACATATTAGGATTAGGAAGACCATCTATTTAATTACTTCACTATTTATTGAAATATTATATCCCATATTTTATGCTTTTGGTAACCTTCCATTTACCTAAAAAATGGTCTGGGATAACCTCAAATGTACCCCCAACTGATCTTGGGAAGATATCTTTTTTACACTCATTAATGGTTCAGTTAACCTCTTGAGTAATCATAGATATTATAGTATGATGATAAATACCAAATACATATGTGGGAGGTATATGTACCACGTATCACATTTTAAAAATCATATATAAATCCTCCCTAAGATCAAAATACATTCACCATTTTTTAACCTATGAATAGAAATGGGTTTCACAAAAATTTCTACATATAATCACATGTAAAAAAATAGGTTTCATAAACATTTCATCATTTTATCATAACACAAATCAAGTAGAATGAATGAGTTTTTTTAAATACATTGAATCATTAAGTTAAATAATCAAGATAAATTATAAGGAGGGTATAATTAGATCATATAAATAATGCCACTTATTTATCATCAAACAATGTCAAGATAGAAAATAAATATATTTTTAAAGATCACATAGAAAATTTATTGAATGAAATAACCCTTCAACATTGAAATTTCTAATTTAATATATAGAGTTTTTCCAAACATTAATGAAATAATATAATTATTTAATATTCACTAAATTTTTAATGGGGATCATTAAATCCTTTTAGAGTAATGATGGAAGTAAATAATTTTCAATACATACATGATAAAATAATGACTCCTTTCATAATATTGGTACAAAGAAAAATAGATATTTTTTATAAAAATATAAAATAATCCTTTTATAAAAATTCAAAAACCTAAAACATGAGCATAAATTTATTTTAAAAATATATTTTCATCATTAAAATAATTATTCAAAATATTTGTAGGAAACATGGACATTTATGGTTAATTATTTTCAACTAATGTGATAAATAAAGTCACTTTTTCTAAAATACATTCTTTTTGTAACTTAAAACAAAGAATATTGACAATTTAAGGAGAAATATTTATTATATTTATATAAAAATAATAGAAGAATATAAAATAACATTATAAGAGATAAATAATATTGTTTCATCATTAGAATCAT
The DNA here is from genome assembly GCA_963277665.1 of Viscum album. Classification (NCBI taxonomy): domain Eukaryota; kingdom Viridiplantae; phylum Streptophyta; class Magnoliopsida; order Santalales; family Viscaceae; genus Viscum; species Viscum album. The sequence continues at coordinate 1,400,007,112 of OY728164.1, read as the reverse complement.
AATCTTTAACAATCTTAATAAAAAATGAGATTATAATATAAAACCATTAACACATTGAAGCAGTTTTAATCATAATACCCATTAAAGAAATAATATATTAAATATATTAAAATCCCAATAATGATATTATGAATTAATAAATAATATAGTATTGTCTAAAATATAAAAGACACAAAAAGAAATAAATGGTTGATATGATATTTATCCCATAAAAATTAATTTGTGACGAAAATAATCTTAACCCAAGTATATACATTATTTTTATAGTTGGAACCTCTTATACAATATATATTGGTTTATTGTGAATATATTATAGAACAATGCCCAAATGAATCCTATTATATGTTAAAAACTTATATCCTTTTATTATTAGTTTATTAACACTATTCTTATTAATATCTGGTTAAAGTTAATGACTTCTTCCGTTTTCTCATTTTGTATTTGTTCTCTATTTTCACACCATATACTAAAGAATTTTTCAATAATATCTATGAAATAAACCATTATATAAATATAATATATTTTTATTTATATTGTTCCATAAAATTTATAAATGGAAATTAATTACGCCATTAATTGAGATTTTTGGTTGTGCATACACAAGAATGTTGTCTTAGTTTGCAAAAAGGATTGAAGGGAGGAATGTAAAATATTAGTTCTCCATTAAAAAAATATTTTCATCACATATATAATATATAATAATTTGATAAATCATTATTATTATCCAATTAATTATATTACAAAAACAAGAATCTCATCACTTAGTGGAGACTGTAGTCCACACACAAGCACAGGAGAAATTATCATTATCTAAGGGATTTGACGGTGGAAATATATATGTTATATTATTAATACATAAGTATAATTATGTATTAAATTCATATATATTCTTTTAATACATAATTATATCAACTAATGGGACGTGGTCATGGAAATTTAATTACATCAATTCAAAATGCAGTAATCCCCTATACACACGATCAATACCTTTGTTTTCCTTTTTATAGAAGTGGAGATGGATATAGGTTGATAAATTATAATAATCATAATATATCATTATATGATAGATAATTATGATTTTATATCCACATATTTGAGGAATATTTTATGGTGGTGTGATATGAAATAAGATAAAAAAGACATGGTTGATAAAATATCGCTTCTTCATACTACCTCCATATGAGAAGATAGATATCCTTATTAGGAGGCTTTAATAAAAATAATAATCCCAGTTGAATTTGGGATAGGATGAGGTTATGATTTATATATATGGATTTCCTAAACTAAAAATTATTTCGATTTTTGGATTAAAATGGAGAGTGTGTTTCCTTTTATATGTGGGGAGAGGACACACTTAAAATCATTAAAATTCTAAAGTTATAGCCATATACTAAACATGATAATAGGCCAAAAATGGATAATTATAAAAAAAATATGTAAAATAATTATTATACATTTCCATAAATTTAGTTTTGGAGAGGACTTATTTCATTATAACAATTATAATTTTTTTTTATCCTCCTCATTATCATATTTTACCCTTAACTGTGGTATTTTTTTCAATTTTTAAAATTCATTATGATGTAATAATAAGATAAAATTATTATGACACTATATTATTATGAAAAAAAAATATTAATCCAGGATTCAAATTTTATTCATAGTAGGTTCTGAATTATAATTAATATAAATCTATGAGATGAGATGAAGAATGATTTCCCAAAAGAAAACATTTCATGAGTACATATACTTTTGATATCCTGATTCAATATAAACATGATTAAAATGAATATAATTTCATTAATTTTGATATAATTGAACTATTTTACATATTTAAACCATAAAAACAAATTCGAAACTTTTAATTAAGTAAAAGTACAATAATTATAAATAAATATCATCATTTACAACTATTCATTATAAATTATATTTTTATTTAGAAAAATACAAAAAATTAATCATATGATAAATGAAAAATCATAATTAAAATAAATAAATTTCAATTTGATATATAAAACTTCTAAAATAAATGATATTTCATTAAAAGAAAAATTAAATAAACTATTTTTATTGAAAATGTATATCCAAAGCATATAATGATTCTACCATATATTAAGTACATATTAACCAATAAATATTATGAATATAATTTTTTAATAATTAATTTTAAAATTTTAGATATTAATATTCATAAATATATATTTTGTGGATATGTTAGGACAATATATTTTATATAATAATAATAATATTATGTCATGGTTCATTATAAATTGTTGTTTTGCGTAACACATACTATTAAAAGGTTTCAATTTTAAAAAAGTCATAAAATATAATAGTGTTTCACATTATTTTCCAAAATAATTTGAAAATTTTCCCCACCTCCCATTCGTTTTGTATGACGTTTTGGGGGTCGTTGCTCTATCATATGGTCAGTTTATGAGTTTATCATACAATGTGAGTGCTTAGGGGAAATCATTCAAAGGTTAATATTGGGAAAATCATAATTGGGGCATGGCTTCTATAAAAATTTAAGAAAATAAAAATATTGTATGATAAATACAGATTCACCACATGTTTGGAACATTTATTTACAAACTCTATAGCTGAAACCATGTTTCTACTTTGCTTTTCCTATAGAACATCCCCAGTTTTTTCATTATCTGACTTACCATGGGACATAACAGTGCGATTTATTGTTGGAATCCTAAATTTTTTTAATCCGAATATAGTATTATAATCATAATAAGTACAAAAATCTCCTAATTTCCATAATTACACTTCCCCATATTCTTCCAGGATGATTCCATTCAATTAGGATACATCTTTACGCAATCAAATTACATTGGACATCTGAATTAACCATTAATGAAATGTTCATCGAAATAATTCTTTTATATACTCTTATCCTCTATCACAATTCAATTTATCTAGTTTGTTATGGATAGATATATTCCTAATAAATAGTATTTTAATGAGATCATGATATATCTATTCAAGGACAGATTAACCAAGGATAGTTGAAGATAATGTTTGTAACATTATTTACTTTCCAAATCCATTGAGAGGTAGGTGGATTCTATCACATATCCACCATTATATAACATAACAGAATATATATTTTTAGATTTTTATATAAATTTTTTTTAATCCCATATTTGATTCATGATGGATATCCTTCTTTGGTAATGGTAGAGGACTATTTTTCAAATTTGACAGCTTTCAGAAAACCACATTTATTTAAAATTGAAAAATGATTATTTTATATTAATGTTATATTAATAATGAATTCATTTTGTTTGATGGTTTTTTTTTCAAGGATGAGGTGGAATTATATTAATCGGATCCTATCAATGAATTTTTAATACATTATTTGTGTCATTTTTGTTTTACATGACACTATGGTTGGGAAATATGGCACTAGGAAAAATAGATATCGGCCCCCTTCTAATGTCTTAATGGATTGATGTGATACCACCAATGAGTATTGTAGATGCTAAAAAATACTCATGGACGAAAATGGGTGTATGCAGATAATGTGAAGGCATATTTCGACTCGGCGATCAAATCTTGGAGGAACAGAAGGGCTCTACAAAAAATCCAACAGGTGCGAGACAAATGAATCTTGTGTGTGGAAAAACATATTATCGCATTGAGTTTTTCCACACAAGCATGGAAACATACACACTTCTAACACCCGACATGGAATCATGCTTGTGGCAGACACCGTTCACTGAATCTTTCATGCCACTGACACCAGGAATGCAATAATTCTCACCGACCACCTTCCATGCGGACCCGAAGGCCCCGAATACCTATAAATAGAAGGCCTACCCTTTGGCTTTAGATGGCTGAAGAATCTAAACCTTCTCTCTTACATGTAATTCATCTTCCCACGTGAAAAAGAGGGCCTTTAGATATATGATTTTTTTGACAGGTCTCCTAGGAGTCCTTCTTCGCGTGGGACCACTCAGGTTTGACCCTTAACCAAATCCCTTATTGTTGGGGATTTTGTGTGCGTGCCCTTACTCCTACATGGAATACCCTGGGTAGTTTTTTCCTGCAACTGCTCTGTCTTGCGCTCCCATACTTGAATACAATCCCTTCAATTTTCGTGCAACTCCCATGCTCTCCTTAATTAACAATCCTCTTCAATAGTGTTTTCACCCATTCTTTCTCATGCAACTATCCCAATTACATTCCGATTACACACAAACCCCTCAAATTACATGCAAACATCTGGGCCCACCCACCCTGGCCTTTTCTGTGAAGCTTCTCCATTTGACCTCAACCCTCCCTTGTTGTGTGCACTCTTTCAAACGTGTTTGATGTCCAACTTCCAGACATCATATTTTTGTGCTTTATATGCCCAAATCATCACACACCCTTCTATTTTACAACCCTCTGGGCTCATACGGAGTAACTTAAAATTTCCTTGGGTAGTGCTTCCCATTATATTGCTTTTCCTAATGCTTCTTCACGTAGGCATGCTAAAGGATATTTATTCTATGCATTGGCATGCTAATGTGGACCCATCAATGGATTACTACATAACACACCATTCCCATGGAATTACTGATTCCTTCCTTTTCCTAGGGAGGGTGGGTATCATTCAATTATGTCCTAGGGTGTGGAGTAAACCCACCTTGTCCGAGCTATAGGAAATTAAACTACCAAGCACTGTTGTCCTTAGTACATGACGTTAAACTGTAACCCTAGCCCGTGCACTCTGCATGGGGTGCCCCATCTTAGAAATTCTCCATGCCTGCTCATCTCTATGGGAGTGTGACTATTCCTTACATGGAATAAGATCCTCTTTGTTGGAGTGGAAGTTTTCCATAGGGAAATTGAATCCATCTTGGTGTATTCCCCAAGCCTTTCTCAATGGAGGTAGCACCCCTGATTCTCCTATATTCTTCCTGTGTGAAGACCAGAGAGGGGTAGATGGGCACCAAATCCCTCCATTCATCTGTGCCAAATCCCTCTCCCTTTGTGCTTTGTCAACATTGGGCCTCCACATTGGAGTAATTCCTAGTATCCATCTCTCTAGGGTGGACCACGCGTAAGCCCTTATTTCCATTTAGGGTTACCAACCATGTATAAGTGCCCAATCCAGTGGTATTCCACTGTGTTCCCCAACCCAATGTTATGCCATTGTAAACCTCACACAGTGTTAAGCCATTGTGATCGTCATTAAACGGTAAGTTGTTGTCGACCCCATCCATCGGTAAGCCATTGTGAACCTCACTAAGAAGTAAGCCCTTGGGAACCTCACTCAATGGTTATCAATTGTGATCCCCACTCACTAGTAACATGTTATCAGCTCCAGTTAGCAGTAAGAGATTTTCAACCTAAACCCAGTGGTAAGCCATCGTCGTCCCCTCAATTGGGGCCCATTTCTCTGGTCTGTCCTAGTGGAGTCATACCCACCCCTTGCCTCTAACAATGTGTATTCCCAAGTATATCATTGGGTTATAGTCCCCTGAACACACCCTAATCCTATGCCCCATCCTGAACTATGTAGACATTGAATACCTACCACGGGGATACGTAGTAGGTCTCTTTGAAGTTCAAGCCCAACAACATTGTCTCCCTCGAGTTGACTCCATATCATTCCCTATCCACATAACATAACCCTCCATTATGGATATTGATTCTAAATTGGGCCTCCACATCCTAGTGGGATCATGTCACTTCATTCCCCATTTCCTTTAACAATAATCTGGTATCTCACCACGTGTTAGACCCAACGTCAGTGTCCCATCTAGGGGTGGCACCCATCCTATCTACTCCTTTCAAGGTTCCGATCAGTTCTATCCATCTCCGCTAGATTTTAAACTTTTGGTGTACCCCATTTTAAACATGGGATGATGAGTAAAACATCAGATACATGCCTATTCCATATAATTCCATGCATTTGACATGGGATTCCTTTGGTATTTGCACCCTCATGAAGCCCTATAATAAGGGGTAGAAAACCCAGTAGCACCATTATTACAGTGTCCAAACACTCCATTGATGTCTAAAAATACTAATACCCCTAACAAAGGTTTCTACCCTTGCTGGACCCCCTGAAATTTCCCTACAGACGTAGTGTAATTATCCAGTGTCTATTATGATATGGCATTAAAGAAGAGTTTCACAGACAACATCTTATGTCTATAAGAGGTACTCGGACTAGGTGATGAATTCCAAGAAAGAATAAATAAAATAAAGAACCAAAATCCCATTATCCCATTTTTATCAATGAAGAAAACGTCTCTGAAAAAGGAAAGAATGTCACCCGCCTTTGGAATGTGGGAATGTGGGGCAACAGCCAGTGCGTCCTCACAGTCCTCCAAACAGACTGATGCGCGCAACCCGATGAATGCGTCGAAAATAGAAATGGTGAACCCAATGTGAATCTATTATACTAAATGTGGGGATTAGTACCATTAAAGATATCAGTGGACTAGTGTTTCACTGGATCCTATTATCTAGTGCTGGTTTCCACAATGCAAATAGCGAACCATGTGTGAAACTAAATAAATGTTGGTGCAGCCAAAACATTGGGCATCTCAGTTAGTTATGTTGTCAGTGTGTATCCCTCTTACCATACATGGAAGATGGAATGGTGATGTATCAATTGACATAAATTTCTTTGTTTCAGTACTAATTGCTTAATCTCCCTCCTTTTTAAGAACTGAGATAATACACCGGGAACCTAATTTCCACCTCCCACCGACGTGAGTGCTGGGGAAACACCAATGAGGCAACCCCATGTAGCTCTACCACCTCTACAACGATCTCCACAACAGCTTCTGTGGGGTGCCCGTGCCCCATCTCTCGTTCTAAAATCATTCAGTGAAGGGTAATAAGTGACCTTGTATATCGATATGAGGATAAGTGGATTATTACAACTCAGGATATGGCCTTCCCGAATCTGGAGGCTTTTGCGCCTCATCACTAATGCCAGCCCCTAGGGCCACATAGGGAGTCACTGCTCCCCACTACAACATATAATCATTTTAGGAGCCTCCCCCAGAACACCTCGATGAGTCCCTCCCCTACGCCGACGAGGTAGGGGTTGTTTGGGATAGGACAACCAGGATACCATTTCAAAGGATCTCAAGGAGGGATCCCACTAGGTCGTGCCAATTCCACCACTAGGTCCCCCAATGTGAAGAGAAGGTAAGCTATGAACTCTCATGGATGGCCCTGGTCTGTCTAACCCGTCACCAGGGTTTAGGACAAGTTGAGGAGGACACAAGCTAAGGGGCATTGACGTCAGCAACTACTATGGCCCGCTCAATCGCTGACATGTATCATCAACCTCCTATGTATGCTGAGTAGGGGAACCTGTATACCAGGCCCAGGTAGAGGCCCAAACTACCCCATGGGTAGGCTGGGTTGACTCTCTCAGCAACTGGCACAAGTAGTGGCCACCTCCAGTATATAGGTCCTCACCGTACAACCACCATAGAGAACGCGAGCACTACCCACTTCCATGATCAGCATGGAGGTCCACCACATGATACCTAGGATCCGAACGAGGGACCTCATAGTAGCAATACTGGACATGGAAGACTTTCCCACGCTCATTACATCGGGAATGGAGTCATTCCTCCTGAAATAGACTACCGGTGTGGGGATGTCGCACACAATGTCAATATCTAGCTTGTGGGGTCTCCCCATATCCTTACAACCGCTGGAGAAGGTCATTCTTGTCTATGCAATCAGAGTGGTGAATGCCAGTTTCACATCACTAGCACCAAGCCCTGAGGTCCTAATTGAGTTCAACTTGATCAGTACGAGGACCCTCCTCTCACTGACACTATTAGAGGAAACATGTATGGAGGTCCTACCCATGCTTATATCAGCTCTAGTGGAGGACCTAACCTCTCTAACACTTCCCACCAAGGTCATCCCCATGCCCCCTTTGATACTTTTTCATGTTCACCTCGCACCCCAATGCACTCGGTTGGGAGTCCTCCCCACCCTAACACCAGAATAGACGAAGGTCATCCTCGTGCTGGGAAACAACCATGTGCTGAACAACCACCCCGGGGAAGCAAGGCAGGTCATTTCAACCATAAAAAGAATGCTTCGAAGATTCCGACTGAGATCAAACAACTTTTCTTCTCAGACTCTAAGGCGGAATATGACTAAGCTATGGAACCATTGCCTTGTTTGTTTGTGCCATGAGTTGGGGCAATAATAAAGCACATTAGTCTCATACATCCATAATTATATGTCCATCAAATTCCTTCCTACCTCCACAGGTATATCTAGGAGGAAACAATTTGGTTATTCCATATGATACGTTCATGCAATAACTACCATCTTCACTAGAAGCACTCTCTACCTCGACTTGAGATCACAGAGAGATATTCTAAGGACCAATGGTGGACAAGAAATAGCATTTTCCATCACCTGCAACCATACCCCCTGCACTGTAAACTTTGTTCATTATCTAGTATTATCATGATGTGGTTGTTAAGTCAATACTCACTTTGTAGGATGGCCTATGATGTGGCTATTTGTCAGCTGACTCACCATATTCTCCACTGGCCAGCCTATCGTCCCAGTGGTCTGCTTTAGTACCAATACCAGTTCCCCATCTACCTCCAGTTGACAAGTGGGTCAATGAAGGGCCAAACACTAAATCAGGTCCTAGGATCTTATGGGATATCCTCACATAGGACCATTTCCCTAAGATTTTTTGTCTAGTAGTAGCACTAAATATCCGTGCGTCGTAGCACATAACACAAAAGTAAGTAGTGTGTTTCCATAAAACCCTTTGTGCAACACACTGTAGCATTCATCACCAGCAAGTGATTTACCCTATGATCAACGCGCATTTCCCAGATATTGGAGTACAATTTCTTTTGGTTGATTTTCATGCACTCCCTATGGCCCAACGCCCCGAGTGACTAGGTCACATTAGTCCCCTCCAACAACGATGTGTTAAATGTTTCGGTTACTCCGTAGGATTATAGAAAGGGGAATATCACTACATAAAGATCCATGGATGGGTTCTGTATGCTACCATCCCCTTCAGTCATATCTGGCGTTAGCCTATTTTTTCATGTGACATAGAGGATATGCCTCGAAGCAGGTTCACGGTTTACATGGACAACCAGTCCGAGGGTGAGATTGATCTAGAGCTATTTAGAAAAGACCAAACCCTGAAAGCGTTTCAACCTTATTGGATATGTCAGGAATTATTACTCATAAAAAAGGAATCTAATGGGTATTCCCGTGCTGACCGATGTACTAGTCCTGTGCCGGAATTCCAACAATGGAAAGGAACACCTTGGAGCTCTCAAACCGTCAGACCCACCAGGCTTAGTGTCAAAGATGGAAGACGACCCTAAAAATGTTGTGTGGATCCAACAACTCACTGAACACAAGAATATTGTTGAAGACCTCATTTTTGAACATGTTGTAGTGTGATGACCAGAATACGGTGATCCTACACCAGGGAATAAGGGGAAAGCACAACTTCACATAGGCGAATTTCCTCCAAGTGACCCTGAATATCAATTACATGCAGAGAGGGTTGAGGTCGGAGCTTACAGAAAGAGGGAATTGTATTTCTTGAAAAATACTATTGAAGAGAGTGAAAATCCTCAGGACCCTTCTCAGGTTTCCCCAATAGCTCCACCAGTCATTCCACTAGCCGGTTTGCAAGCCACTGGGCCTGTTTACCTTGTTGAAGAACCCACAAATGCCTCGGTGGTCAGCAATCCCTATTAAGATAGGGACCCCAACACATATGATCTAATGGAGGAAATCAATTCCCATCTTGAGGCGTCAGAGACACGACATTGGAAATCCCGCATGACGGAAATCCTTACCCAGGGTGGGTGGATGATATGCTAGCACCCCCAGGTTTTGGGAATCCCATGTCTTCCCCCTTATAACAAGATTGGGGGCCAACCATTGCACCAGGCCCACATTATCTCATGATGTGGACCAATGATGGGAACCCCAGTTAAGTAGCATACCACCGAAATCAAGTGTATTGTGCATAAATTGAAGGGACTGTGTTCGTCTGGTATAGCCAGCTCCCCATCAGATCAGTAGCCTGCTCAGAATAACATCGTAGGAAATTCCCCTACAAGGACATTTCCACCACTCAGAAGATGAGTTTCGCAGACCTATTCAGATGCATGAAGAGGCCTGATGAGCATGTTTCAGACTTTGTTTCCTGGCGGAAACAGCTCACACAATCCCTTATCATTCCACTTACTTAGAATCAATTGTTGAAGATGTGTGTAGGGATTGAAAATACATAACTAATCCCCTCTTTTATAAACCACAACTATCTTAGGGGATTCTGATACTTCTATGATAAGGTCCAGTGCCAAGAGGAATCCTTATAGTAGGCTAAGAATGCACATATATTTACTCATGTAATCCATGCAAGATGGATTTCTAGGGTCGAGCCGGATCGAGTGGCTCAAATAGAGGCCCCCATGAAACATGATTTTTTAAAAGCGGAGATGCATCCATAGCCAGAAAAGGCCCTCCACCTCAGGCGCAACCTCTGGCCCAGCAGTGCCCACCTCATAATCGGATGGCGCCCTCATGTAATGCGCAGCCACCAGCTATGAGGGATAAACAAGCTCCATAGCCTCTAGATGCTACTCCAACACCACGTTAAGGTCAAGCTCCATGGTCCCCCTTCCCGGAAAGGAGGAACCATGCTTACTAGTTCAACGAGGATCAGGTCCTTGATTACATCCACATGGCCTTGGAGTAGGGTATTGAACGTTTAATTGAGTACACGAGGCCAGAAGAGATGAACCACACTAATCTCTCTAACAACTTCCCTTATCAACAGGTCCTGGGGCAGACTCATAAATAGTTATATGTGTTCAATTACTGGAATAAAGATTAGATGGATAACAACATATTCCAGTTAGGCCTACATGTGGCATGTATCTGCGTGAGGCTAGACAGTACCAGTGATAGGGAGGAAAAGTTGTATCATGTTTCATACCACAATTCCTTGATGCACGATAACTATATGGATCATAAAATAGTCTCTTGTACCCATTATGTTATCTTTTTATCATTGAATCAACTAGAGAATTCAAAAGCCGCATCTACAGCTTCTGCATCATTGTCTCAACCATCCCCTTCTCAGAAATGGAATCACTAGCGACGCAAGGGAAAACAAACCTCCCCACCAATGAAATCTCCATATTTTACACTCGGTGACTTCATGCCCCAGGATATGTATATTCCTCCTAGAATCCATGCAATGGTAGATGAAAAATTGAATAACAATCAATGGTTTGCCTCTGGTAATACCATAGAACTAGTGAACCCCTACATGATTCCTAACAATGAGGATAACAAGGAAAATCCTCCTAATTCACTTAGTCGTCATCTGTGCTAATGGAGCCATGGATATATAGGTTGTAGGAGTTCCTTGGTAAGGTCTTCTATCCAGGAAGTATGTGCTTCAGAAACTAAGAAATAGGCTCAGTGCAGAGTACGTCACACACATCCTTCTTTTCTGGTGACATCAGGCCCGCCTTCATCACCATTCGTGCAGTTAGATTAGGAAGAGCCACCTTGACCACATCGTGACCACCCACACCCTTCATCAAGCCAGTCCCAGTCATTTGGCCCTCATATATTAGTCACTCTATTGGCATAGACTAGTGAGCAGCGGTATATTCCTAGTAACAGTCATCCGTCAGTCTAATCAACAGGACCAACTATACCTCCTATCATAGAGCGACCTCTAATAAGCAGAAGATCATGGCTGGAACAAAAGTATGATGTTCTAAAATATCTTCCCAGCATTCAAGAAAGGCTATCCATTCATGTGGCCCTTCGCCTATCATCATACATATGTGAGGCCCATGTCAAGGCTTTGAGGATCCACCTCCAGTTTGAGACGAATGTAGTAGCCAGAGAAACCTTTCATGCCGAGTCGATCAATAATGATAAATGTTAGGAAATTATCTCATTCTTTGGAGAAGATTATGTCTCTCTCATAAAGGGTCATATTCACCCATGTACATCACCGACATGTTCAATGGCATGGAGGTTCACCGCAGTCTCGTCGACATGGGTTCTGGAATTAAACAAATCCTGACTTGGCCACTGTGACAACTGAGATTGTCTGAAGATGATGTGAGTCCCTATGACCTAAGATTAAATGGTTATGACAGTGTAGGATAGACACCTATTTGAAATATCCACATGAAGACCCAGTTTGGTATCCTAGTTGCCTGTACGGAGTTTATGTGTGTCTCCCATGACACCACCTACAATGCGTTGATGGGAAGGTTGTGGCTCTACCTAAATGTGTTGCGTTCTTCATCATATCACCAATGCCTCCCGTAATCCCTTAATTTTCGAGTGGGTGTACTCCAATGTGTTGAATATCCTTTTTCCTCTTGTGAATATAGCTATTTAAATGCTAAATATTACAGGAGAAAGTACGTGTAGATTCAGACTAACGTGGTCAAGCATGCCACCTCAGTGACAGACCCGTGGACAGATCTAGATGATTGCTATATCTTTCCAATCCACCAATTGGAGGCTACAACCTCAAAAATGGGAAAATTCTTCTTTGTTTCTTGGATGAGGGGGGAATAAATTCCCATGTCTAAGAAACGCTGGAATATTACATTGTACTCATATACAAATTATGCTCAGGTGGTCACAGAGCCTCCTACTCCTATAAGGTATCAGGATGCTTATCCCATGGTAACAATAATACTTTATAATTTCTTGTTTTTCTAGGATAGAATTAACCAGAAGAAGCCGACGTGCCACTACTGTTTTGACATCATTTAGCATGGCCCCTAGAGCTGATGAGGAGATGGGATCAGATTTATAGCCTTCATCGTTTTGGTTGTAGTAGCACAGGAGTCCCCTGATGCAGTGTCCACGGCTGCTCAGGCTTGTACCAGTATCTCATTAGGATATTCTGACTCAGAAGAAACTCTTCCCACTTAATATCCCTTCTCTATAAGTGGTGAAAAGGAATTAGAGCATTCCCCTCCCACTTTTAAAGAGGGCATCTCTGCCACAGTCGATGAACTGGAACATGTGAACCTTGGTAGTGAGGAAAAATGAGACCAACATTGACTAGTGCGGCTATGCCCCTCGAGGACAAATAGTTTTTCATATAATTCCTTAAACAACACCATGATGTGTTCTCCTGGTGTTATGTAGTAATTATTGGACTAGATCCTTAGATTTTCAACCACCACCTCGGTCTCCCCGCAAATCATCATGGGTTCAAGCAGCCTCCTATAAAGATGCACCCTTCCCATAGTTCCATGGGAGTGGTGGATGTTGATAAGCTCATCAGATCCCATTTCATCAAGTAGTTCAAGTACCCCAAATTTCTAGAAAACATTTTTCAATTCAATTAGAAGAATGGAAAAATCAGAGTCTACATCGACATCTGAGATCTCAACCATCACTGTCTGAAGGATGATTTTCCCCTTCACATGATAGAAATCCTAATTGACGCCACATATGGGTTCCAATTCCTCGTTTTCATGGATGGGTACTTCAGGTATAACCAGATCCGAATGACCCCCGAGGATGACGAGTCCGTAGGCTTTAGGGCACCACAAGGTACTTTATATTACTAAGTCACTCCCTTCTGATTAAAGAATGTAGGTTCCACCTATCAGTGTTCTATGCATCAACTATTTATTTTGATCCTCAATATTTTAGTGGAATGTTACGTGGATGGTCTGGTGGTCAAATCTCTCTAGCATCAGGACAATATCAAAGAACATTATATTTTGTTCGTCTTCCTATGTTCCACTCACCTGAAGATAAACCCATTGAAGTGTGCCTTTAGGGTCACCTCAGTAATGTTTCTCGGGTTCATTGTTAGATATAGGGGCATCAATATCAACCAATAGAAGATCAAATCGAATATACAGATGTATCCTCCATGCAACATTCGGGAGGTTCAATTCTTCAATGGTCACCTATCCAACATATTCCGATTCATTGGGAATTTGTCCAGAATCTGTAATCCCTTTTCTCAACTCATGAAGAAAGGCACACTCTATGAGTGGGAAGAAGAGTAACAGACTACATTTGAGGAAGTCATATAGTGTATTCTCTAGACTCCACTTTTAATTCAACCATTATCCGGAAAGCCGATGGCCCATTATGTGACTGCCATGGAATGATCTCTCAGAACCCATCTCACCCATAAGAATAATGTGGGGATAGAGAAAAACCATTACAACCTTATCCAAATTCTCTTAAATACGTAAACCAGATACTCCCCTATCTAAAAGAGATGCCTTGTGCAGGAATTCACAATACATAAATTATGACAATACTTGCAGCACCATGGGGGACAGCTGGTATACCGAGTATATCCACTGAAGTGCATCTTGAACATCCCCATGTTGACAGGTAGTCTAGCTCACTAGTCAGAGATTCTCTAGCAGTTCTATATCAGGTTTGTCCCTCTGATGTCTATTAAGGGAAAAGTGCTGGTCGACATCCTTGTGGCACACCCATCTCTTGATGACCATTCTTTGAATCTCTATTTTCTTGATGAGTCGATCCTCTCAGTAGACCAAGCCATATTGTGATGGAAAATGTACTCTGATGGTGCTTCCTAGAGCCACACCGGTAGGAGGATTAATGTTCCCTGACTCAACTGAGTAGACATGGGAATCATCTTCATTACCCCAACACCTTCCATTCTTCCATACTCATTCATGTTGATAGAAGGATGAACTAACAATGTGGTATAGTATCAGGCTCTTATTGTTGGCCTCGAGCTGGCCCATGAGATTGATGCACCCCATTTGCAGGTGAAAGGGGATTCTGAACTAGTCATCAATTAGATCAATGGTGACTATGTCATGAAAAATCTACTGCTCGTATCATTGTTTTAGCACACTCTCCTACTAATGGCCCAGTTCCAATCTCGGCCGGAGGTTACTAATGTCCCTCAATCTCAGAGCGGTTGGGCTGACACCATAGAAAGCCATGTTGTATCATTTGAAGAGCCTGAAGAGGATAATCTAATTAACCATGTGGCACACAGAAGAGTATTGATCCTATCAACCTAGATGACGATGACAGACAACATGAAATCCACTGTACCGCCATCACATCCACGTCAAGACCTCCATGTCTCAAGGATGTAGGGATTTAAGTTACTCCAGAATGGAGAACCTCCATTGTCATGTATCTTTAATATGGTAATCTACCGGAAGATTGTGCCGATCTCGAGATAATCTTACTCCATGCAATACAGTTCACTACTAGGATGACCCTGGTTGTGAACAGATCCTCTACAAGCATGAGATCTATGGGGTTCTCCTCCGTTGCATTCATGGAGTCAAGACAAATTATGTCATGCAAGAGGTTCACACTAGTTCTTACGGGGCTCATCAGACTATGCAAAAACTATCTCACTAGATCCAAAGACTGGGGTATATTTGGAAATCCATGATCCATGGTTTCATAGAGTTCAAAAAGATGTGAAATGCATGCCTAATTCATGTCATCTTCTTGCATTGGCTGCAAGAGACTCTCCAACCTACAAGTTACAATTGGATATTTGCGGTATGGGGACTCGATGTCATGGGAACTTATCCACTGATGATAGCTCGCCAGTGTAGGTTTATACTGACTGCTACAGATTACTATTCTATCTGAACAGAGGAAGTTCCACTCAAGGATTTCATGTCCTGTTCTATCATGTACTTATTGATCTCCAACATCATCTATCTATATAGATTCTCTCACATCGTTCTCACCGATAATGACATGAACATCCAGGAAGCTGAGCTGATGAAACTGTAAACTATGAAAAACATTCATTTTATCCATAGCTCCCACCATCATGCCCATGAAAATGGATAGATTGAGGTGTTCAACCAAACACTCTCTAATATTCTACAGAAAATGGTTGTTTAAATCAATAAGAGTTTGCCAGACATGCTCCCCAATTCCCTCTGGGATTATCGGATGATGACTCGTAATTCCACCCAGGTTACCACATATTCCATGGTGTACGTGACAAAGGCCGTACTTCTGATTGATATCTAGTTTCCTCCATTGTGCACAACTTTCTCAGATCTGTAAGCACTTAATTATGTATCTGAAATCCACCTGGATGAGATAGAAGTGCTCGAAGAGAATAGGCTTCATGCCCTGCATAGTCTGGAAAGGCACTAGAATAGAATGGATAGATCTATCAAAAAGAATGATCACCTCCACTCATTCATGATAGGCAGCTTGGTACTGGCCATCAGGAAACCAATAATAACCAGACAGAAACCAACCAAGTTGGATCCCAAATGGGATGTAACATACATTGATCCCATGGTTTACTCCAATGGAGCATATTCCCTAGTTACCATGAATGGTGAGCATATAAATCCTCCCACAACTACCACTTTACTAAATAAATGCTTTTCATGAGTCACGAAGTTCTTACCTGACCTTAAACTATATGGTATTACATGAAAATAAATTGTCAAAACATCCCACATGACATTAAACCGTGTGTTGTCAGAAAAGTAATTAAATTTCATCATTATAACTACATATGGATTGATTCCTATAACCATGGTATTTGTAGGAACAATCGAATGCCTCATTCTATGTCCATACCAATGATATTTTTGTTTAGATACCTCTCCTGGGTGTAGTTCCATTAGAGGATCTCATGAGATGCAGCCTAAGTTTCTATGGCCCCACTCACGGAAAGATTACAAAGGTCGATCCATGTGCACCTCCTCATTCTTCTAGTCCTCCCACATCTTTAACACAAGATGTTAAACTGCATGGACACTTCAGAACTACATATGGCTTGATTCCAATACTCTTGGGATATATAGGACTTCCTGGAAATTTCATCTGTAGGCCCAGCCCAATCTTCAGAATCTCCCCTCGAGATAGAAAACATGGTGTGGTGTTATATTCCTCCCTAATCCCCATCGAGTTCAACAACATCCCACCATACATCCCACCTCATGAAGACTTTCACTTCTTTCACTGACCTTCTTGATGTTAAAATACACGGGCATGCCTATTCTTCACTCACTCCCTTTTTTGGGACTCCCTTATCATTCACATCCAAAAGGACCCCCGACTAACATGGATTCTCAGCCCAGGATCTCTCCTACCATTACGAGCCAACAACCCTGATGTTTCAAATATCAAATTGATATATGTTCAACATTGAGAACATGTTTATCGGTCGATGCTCATTTGATGTTACCATTTTAGGTCACATGATATTGATGTTCTGTTTCGAATTTCGTCAACAACCATCCTTTATCATTGTCACCACCCACATATATCCTACACATAAAGTGTAGTTGTACATTCTGCCCCACTGTCTCTCCAAACCTAGATCTTCTAGGAGAAGGAGTGTGATTCTAGCTAGTGGTCACTTCTGTGATGGGGAGAGCCTAATCCTACTCCTTATTTCCAACACGGATCATTGCTGTCATTGGATTAAGAGATACAATGAGCCAATCCTTTGATGTGAGAATGTATGGCTTCAGTTTTCTAGGATTCCCAACCATAGGTCCCTTGACCCTACTGGACCCTTGGGCTGAGTTATCATTTGGGAGTTTTCGGTTTGGTATGGGCACACATCATTATTCATGTTGGGATATTTTTTCATTCCACAAATCCCCCCTTTTGGAGACATCTCTTCATTTATCGTACCCTTTATAGAATGTAGGCCCTTCCATGTTTCGTGAGCCCCATCTATTGGATTTCCATCATCTTCTAGATCCAAAATAACCCCTAATGTCATGGATAGTAAGCCTTAGGGCTCTCCAATCACTTCAAGACAACATCCCCAAAAACATTGAGAGACAAATTTATACATGTCCCGCATTTTGAATTTGTTCAACTGTTGATGCTCAATTGTTTTCCCTTAAACACTGGTCACATAAGGGTGGATACTATGTTGTGAACCTAGTCAATAGCTATCCTCTATCATCATCAATGCTTTTTGGTCTTCCATAGTAACAATGATTCACCCTCTACATTTTGTAGTCCCATGCATATGACATTAAACTATGCGTTTACAGTCCGAGCTCTTTGACCTTTAACTAAGATAACTAACATCCTCTTTGCAAGATATTAAACTTCAAGATGGTCGTGACATTCGGTCTATGGCACAGCCTTATGTCCCTCGACCTTCTCGGGCCCCTATCCCAAATTTTCACATAGGATTATAGGGTGGGGTATGGGATTATGTCCTCATTCGTGCCACGTTACCCATCAATCCATACACATCCCTCTTTGAATTACCTTTCCCTTATCTGAATCCTTGTCTCAAGACATTAAATTGCCCAAAACCTTCTAGAACTACATGTTGCTTGATTCTCATTCTGATGGGATACGTAGGAATGACCGATCATCTTGTCTTTGGGCCTATCCCCATCTCTTATAAACCTCCCTATCATCTTGATAATTTGGCCTACGTCATTGCAAGAGAGTGGTATGTTGTATGGTAAGGGCTTATGTCTCTAATCACATCGGTTTTATAACAACCACAACACATACAGATTTCTCTGGAGTTCCCTTCTCTCACATTCCTCATCTTTTTGGGTCGGCTGCTTTTATGTCGGGTCCCTCAACCATCTTTGGTGATTTTCCAACATGCTTAGGTGTACTCTGGTTCAGTTCCTAGAGTGTCCAATTTTATCAGGACATGAATCCACCCATTTTTCGGGCTACATGTTCCTCTTCATTTGGGATTCTATTATCTTAAACGTATGAAGGGACCCCCAAATGGCACGGAAAATTATCCTAAGGGTTATACTACCATTACAGGAAAACATCCTTGATGGTTTTAGACAACAAATTGATTCATGTCCCGCATTGCGAATATGGTCAGTGGTCGACACTCATTTGTTGATCCCATTTCAAGTCATGTGATATGGATGTTGTGTTTTGATCACAGTCAACAGTTATCTGCCCTCATCACCCCAACCCCATCAAGACAAAAATGTTGGATACATGATTCACATTATTTTCTACCATGTCATGTCTTAGTGGAATCTTGACACTCGTGGTGTTAACCCTTAGTGCACATTTTATCATTTGGAGGACAAAGCAGCGGTATGGCGTCATTCGGGGCTCCGCACCAACTTCCCCTTGGAGTGTATTCCATGTATGGTAAAAAACCACTTCTAACCTTGATCCCCACAATGATATTTAATCATGCGGTCTTATGGATTAGATTGAGGTATGCACCCTACATGGATGAGTTTTGCTTCTATATGGTCTGAGCTCTATGACATTAAACTATTATCTCTTTCAGAACGATGTATAGCATGATTCACATCCTAATGGGATGCATCAGAACACCTGGAAACCTTTTCCATTGGTCCATAATACTATTCCCTAGAATTGTCTGGCACCTCGACCTGATGATACTTCTACGGAATTGTGTGTGGTGTGAGGAGTACCTCATCCCCATTCACATCGTGTATGCTCCATCACATCATGCACATTCCTCCGAATGTACAATCCATATGATGCTAAACTATTTCACCTAGTCCCACATGACTATAAAATATTGTGTCTTAATTGAAAAACAATAACATGTCTGGTTGGTCCTATCACATGACCCTAAACTGTGACATTATCGTCACGACCGCACGACGAAAAACGACAAAAAATCATGGTTTTCTCACTTGAGAGGGAATCATGTTTGGTATCAGTAAAAAACTATACCATTTTTCAATTCAGCCATATGGATTGACTCTTGTTGTGATGCCTGGACTTGTTATTCAAGGTCCACTGCTTCACAAAAAACACCCATTCACCCTGAAAGTCAAACATGACCTATCAAATGCCGCATCTTTTAGTACGAGTGGTAGACCGACATGACCTTATTATCTCTGTCACTTTTACATTAAATTTCATCCTTATAACTACAAATTTCTTGAATCTCATTTGTATGGGAAACGTAGGAATGCCCATGCACTTGACCATGGGCCCAACATGATTTTTGTTTTCAGTTAGTCTAACTAAAACCTCCCTAAGTGACACATTGTAAAATGGACACCTGGTCCCCATTCATGACAGGTTTTATAGTTACCTCACCATATGTCTCTTACATTCCCAACCATCTTCAGTCTGAATTCTATGACCATAAACTGGTATCAATTCACATCCTTTATGTAAGACGTTAAACTGCACAACATATTTCAGAACAACGTACGGATTTATTCCCATCCTCATGGAATATATAGGGATGACCCTGAATCACGCCACTGAGTCCAGCCCTATGAATCATAAGTTTGATTACCCCTCTTTTTTGGACCCCTAACCCAAAATCATTTGAGGGACCCTATAACTGTTGCTCTACCCTGAAAACATTAGGGATACCCCATGATATTTATGGGATGCTTCAGATTTATCTCCAGAGAGGTCTGGTCTAGAAGCAGGAATGATCCCTAATCAGACCCATACACACTCCTAGTGAGTTTCCATCATGGTGATGTAATTTCCAGAATTTTGGACCCCATCCGGACAACCCACAACTATATCTTTCATTCTTTATGTGCCCCTTATTCAGACCCTCATCCTCTGTAGCATCTAAAGTAACCCCCTAACAGTATGGATGTTCGGGTTATGGCTCACTTAATTTCATGGGTTAACGTTTTGAATTATTTATTGGTAAAATATATTGTCAGGAACGGTGTTTTGAACATGGAATGTGATTGGCCCTGATTTGTTGTCCCCAAATTAGGATAACTTAATAGGGATGTTGTGTTTCGAACATGGTCAATAGTTATCCTCAAATGTCACAGTACCCTCACAGTTTTCAAAATATGTTTTATTGTGATCCACGCATTCCACTCCCTTATAATCAGGTTGATTTCAAATGGCCCTGGTATTATAGCGCTCGTGTACTAGAGCACATTGGGTAGACAAAAAAATGATTGTTTTGATGTCCTTTCCTCCAATAGATCACATCTCCTTTCTTCCCAGAAATCTGGATAGGTTGTTTGATCCTTGGACTCCCGAAGCATTGTTGGAACTCCTATATTCACACTATGTAATAGTATGATCATCCCTTGTTTCTCACATCACGTACGACCCAAGTGGGCTTAGGAATGGATTTCTATTTATGTCAGGATAGTGGGTGAATGCATTAAACCAACCAAACAAGTGAATGATCTATTCATACATACAGTTCAGAATAAACAGAAATAAAGAGAAATAAGAATATGCGTTCTACCAAGACAGGGCCCTTAAGGATCATCATTTTGGATGAATTCCTCTAATACTTCTAATTTATAGTTTGTGGTCTTCATCATTGAGGTCCATCCCCCCCAGAACCCTCTCTTCATCACTAGATGCAGAGCACAACTCATAGGCCCCGACCTGTGCTCACACCGGTTCAGTTTAAATTTTAGTCATTTGGTGAATCGCTTACATATTCTATTCCTGGGTGTCCACTAGCTGGGCCCTCAATTTCTCATAGTGATCAGCGTATTTTGCTATGAATGCATCATGTTCATTGGTTTTCTATTCAAGGAATCAAACCTCATGCTCTGCCTTCTATTATTCCATGGAATTTTCTAACTCTTTCTGGAACTAGTCAAGGTAAGAGAATTGGTTTTCCTCCCATGTCTTCTTAGACATGTATTAAAAAATAGTTTGATGAAGGCTGTGAGCATCAACCTCTCTATCGCAGATAAAGAACAGCCAAGTGTGAAGTGATATGATCCTCTTGATCCATTCAACCAACGGATATCTGAGAAATCATTAGATGAACATCCACCCCTTAATCCACATCATCCGGATCTCATCAACTTCTTATGATTCTTGTTCATCCATCTCCTCGGGTTCAGTAGGTCTATACATGGGGAAAGAAGATAAGAGATCAGCTGTGGGGACTTCTTTTTATACTCCTTAGAGATTAAGATTCTTGACATATGGGAGGCCTTACTCTCTTACCTCTGTATTGACAGCTTCACCCCCACCAACTTCAAACCCCACTCTGGCATTGACACCGTTAGTATCCACAGCTCCCTTTTAACCTTGTTCTCAGGCCGACATGGCTCGAGGAGTGGGTTTTGAGTCAGTTGAAGTGCTCACCATCAAGGAATCCCTGGATGGCCTATATTCGGCAGCCTGACGAGCCTCCAAGGTGATGATTACGACAAAACAATGAAAACTCTGATCAACTATTCTCTTTGATGATAAATACTAGTTTCTAGGTGATGAACATACAATAGCCCAAAGCACCATCATTCATTCTTCCTGTTTCTAAAGAACCCATCATTGTATGGGATCCCTCAGCACTCATTAGATAAATATTTGATGTCGATTGTTCACCTTTTTGTATTGGAACATACTCCCACCTTCGAGACCATGGACATCGTGTATGTGTGCTGACGATAGATGTTTACCATTTCCTCAAACTGAATGAGTCTGACCTGTGGTAGTAGGATTCCATCTTGTACTGTCTTTTTCTAGAGAGCTTTGGTGCCCATAGATGTATGTAGGGTCAACTAGGTCGACCACTGCACGGGGTAGATTGCTTCATCTTAAGGTTGAAGTAGGTACCTTATATGCTCCCCAAGATGCTCCATGATGGCACAGTGAGGTTGTTCGTGAGCCCCTCTTTCCCCATACATCGATGTCTTGACTACACCAAGCGATGTTCCTACTGTTGTATACTCGGCGCAACCCAGACCAGTTTCTTGACATGTCCTAGACCATTCCTCCCCAAAAAATAATTGTCTTCACTCCCACTGCCCATGCTCTACACTGGCCACCTTGAGCTATCGTACTCACATCCACAGAATCCGTTCAGGGTATGCCACTGCCCCAATGTTCAGAGTGTTTAATCGAAAGTCCAGCAACAACTCTGGTGGGGGAAAAGTTATAACATCTCTAGAGCCGTAATATGTAAACATAAACCCCATTTGGCAAAGAACACAGGGTTACCTATCCACATGGACCTCTGTATACACTTTCTTTTGAAACCACTATAGGCATCTGGACAGCTTGTAAAATCATGATGGCACGTAGGGCTCACAAAGGATCCTCTGGTCAACATGGTCCCCAAGTACCCCACCTCTAATGATGTGGAATTATTCCCATTCTTCTAGAAAATAGTTCCTGTTATCTATCATTTCGCCAGTCAGAGTAGCGAATGGACTAAGGGTAAAATTGTCCTGATTTCTGATCATGATCCTTACGCCCTCTTCTTTTACCGTCAATGACATGTCCCTGACAATATTAAATAAGGAAGGTTGTAGACCATTACCTAGGGGATGAATGGAATTTGCGAAGGTGTAGCCACTACAGTGAGCCAGAATCAAGTCATGAAGGATTTGGAAAGGGACATAGATCCTCTTTAGAGAGTCCCATCTTGAAATACACCCTTGGATGGAGTACAAACATGCCAACACAGGGACCCCTAAGTTAATCCCATTATTAGCGTCCATGATGCCATCCATCACCAATGTCACTGGACGAACTCCCATCCTTCTGTCCCTCACTGTAAGGTGCCACCAACTCTAAATTATTGGAAACATGGTTGTTTTATGCATGAATTGGAGTATGGCTTGAGTATCATGTCAATCCTCAGTGGAAGTTCAGAATGTGTGCCAGAAAAGTAATCAAATAAAACAACCAGATAACAATGTTGAAGGTGGCACAATTTTCCAGTGCTTTCCAATATTTGAGGTCTAAAAATAGACAAATAGAGAAAAGTCGTTTTTGGAAAAGATACTTTTGCTTCGATTTCTTTGAGTCATGGAAACTTGTTCACCTTTTGTTTCTCAAGATCAGAACACGAAAATGTGGCAAACAAGGAAGGGTGCCCAAGATTGGATATTGGTCACGCAAGTGTTTTTCAGGGGTAGAGACTTATACACCGAAACATGCATGCTGAGGGGAGACTTGCGTGCCATCGCGCAAGGTTTCCAAATTCCTATAAATAATGTTCGACCCCTCCTCATTCATTACAAAGTTCATACTTCGAGAAAATCAGAGCTCCCCTCGCACAGGTGTAGTGGTCGCGCATGTGGTGGTGTGTCGTGCAAGTGGTGGTTGGTTGCACAAGTTGAAGTTGCACGACCGTTTTTTGCTGTACATAAAAGGTGATTTGGGCGAGAAAGGGGTTGAGTCACGCATGTTTGAAGTTGAAGAAGTGAGTGTCGCACACATGGTTGAGGTGAACATGCGCACAGGTTTGGAATTGTGCACCGTGACTTGCACGCCATCTTGAAACTTGCCTGCCGAGCATGGAGATGCACGCCAGGTGTTGTTGAATTATTCCAATATTTCTGGATTTGCATGAAAGCTGGAATATTTCCTGATACCTTTGGGAAAAAGTTATATTAGTCTACAGGTGGATGTCAGACTTCAACAGAGCATCTATACACAATAGGGGATGCATTCTTTTTTAATAATGAAGAGACTTTGACGTCTATAAACTGGGTGGGACATCACCAAGGGCAGTGAGCTAGAGGGAGTCAGAAAGAGTGACCTGAGGGACGTAGTATGATATCCCTGAACATTTTTAAAGGTTGTGAGCCTGTGAGAGAGTAACTTTTCCCAAAATTGTGCAATCCACAACGAGAAAAGAATATAGAAATTTGGTATGACCAAAAACCTGTCGGCATATGCTCATTGAACGTAGCCCTTGGTGGTGAACCAATTAAAAAGTGTTATGTCATCTTTCTGCATGTGTATGTTTTATTTATTCTTTTATACATCATATAGGTTAAACTAGTTTATACCAACGTGTGAACAAGATTTGTCAGTTTAAAAGTAAATGCTAACACAATGATTCACCCCTCACCTCTCAGGTTGTCCCAGGGTCCTTCAAGTTGTATCAGAGGGATGTTACTGGTCTTTGATATTTTTTATTCTACCATGGAAATTTCAGCCAGTTGTAGGGGAGTTCCCCACTTTGATGGAAGTAATTTTCAGATTTGGAAGAACAGAATGAGATCTCTTCTAAGATCCCTTGGAATGGATGTTCTATTTCCTACAATGCAAGGTATAAATGTTACTAATCCAACAGGGGTGGATATGACTTATGTTGATAGGAAAATTCTTGATACTGATTCTAAAGTGCATAATTCTCTTACCACAGTCCATTCTGATCAGATCTACCTAAAGGTGATGAGTTTGACCTTAGAAAATTTCATTCAGAATAAACCTGAAAATATTTCTGAAGGAGATATCAAAGTAAAGGATGAAAAATTAAAAGTCTCACACAATAGATTTGATGATTTGAAGATGCATCGTGATGAGAATGCAGACTCCTTATTCAATCGAATTACTAATGTGGTTGGAGAAATTTTCGAACTACGTGAAAAAATCAAAGACGTAAACATTTTAAAGAAAATATTAAGAAGACTTCCACCCCTTTAAAATGCAATGGTTTCAGCCCTTGAGGAGAGAGATCTTTTAAAACTATCTCTAGATGATCTACTGAGCAGCCGGGCAGAGGGCCAAACCAGGAGATTCTACGACTCGAGTAATCAAGGAAATGGAGTTCAAATCTATTTAGAAAATGAAAATCTAAAAATATAGTATTGGTGAAGATGGTGAATAAAACGAAATTATTTCTCGCATTTCTATGAAGTTCCAGAAGGGAAAAGGGAAATTCAATGGGAAGTTTCCTATATCTTTCTTTTGTTGTGGAAAGGTTGGTCACATTGCTTCTTAGTGCTTAAGAAAGACTGATGATGATGATTGAGATGAAGAAAACATTGGGAATCCTCAAAAAGGGTTTTATAAAGAAAGTAGACTTCAAATCTAGAAAGAATGTTCTGAAGAAGAGATTTGTCTATTTAGATAATGAAGATGATAATTAATTTTGTGATGATGAAGAACGATAATTTCAAACTGGGAACCATGCTTCTATGATGGATACTGTTGGAAAATAAGAAGATACTAGTTGAGAAAATCAGTTGGAAACTAGTGCAGATCCCAAGTTGCATCTTAAGGTTGTTGTTAGTAATCTAAATATTAAATATAATATTTTCAATAAGTGGAATTAAATTGTAGAATAATCAATTAAATATGTTGATCAACTTGAATCTAAAATTGAACTACTGGAAAAATTGGTGAAAATAAAATCTAATATTCTTGTAATCAATGATGATGTAGTGTATCTAAATCTGAGAATTGAAGATTAGGAAAAGGACATCAATGACATCACCTCTATAATAGAGGAAAAGTACAAGACTATTGAGCATCATGAGGAGGATGTTGTTACTAATAAGAGTAAACTTGAAAAAGTTTCATTTTCAAAAGAATGAAGGATGAAAATACAGTTTGCAAGCTTCTCAGATGCTGAGCTATTGGAGAGAGAAAAATGTGGCTCTAATAGAGTTTAAAAGATTTGAAATAATCAAAGTCATGTCTGCATGGGAAATAGTGGAATTGGTTGTGAGGCAGAATCATGAAATGCTGCAAATAAAGGTGACCAAAATAAAGGCATGCTAAAAGTGGGTGATGTGGGAATGCCTTCTAAAGTGATGAAACAAAAACCCCCCAATTCAATATAAATGAAGAAAAGAAGAATATCCTCAAGCCTCATGGAAAATGGAACCCTCATGCTATTATCCCACAGAAGATGTAGTGAGGATAAATAGAAGCGAGAAGACATTTCCTCTCCTGAAGTGTCAGTTCTGTGGATATTTAGGCCATAATATGTCTTATTGCGAAGAGGAAAGAATCTATCTTAATGAAGAAGATATTGGAGTTCAATAGAGGAGAAAAAATGTATATCCTAATACTTTTAGAAGAAAAAATTTATATGGATATTGTTTTAAATGTTATAATATTGTTTATAAGGCTGTTTATTGCAAGTAGAGAAGGGACATGGACACCTCATACCGAAGTTCAAGACAAGTCTAGTCTCATCAGCATGACAATGTTGCTCTTTTAAACAGTTTTTTTCATCTCAAAGAATATTTCAACTATGAAGAACCTAGATTCATGAACGAGATAATTGAAAGGGCATCAGTGGTCTATACTCAATCCAATGTCTCATGGAAAGAAAGGAAGAAAATTGAGAAATACAACCTTGCAGAGGTGGCCCTCAAAGATACTAAAAGCAACAGTACCTAGATTCTAGATAGCGGTTGTTCATCTCATATGATAGGTAATGCTGTCATGTTAAATGATATCAAAAGGAAGGTTGATGGTACAATACGATTTGGTAATGATGGATCTCTAAAAATCAAAGGTAGTGGAAGTACAAAATTAGCTAATAGAGAGCCAAAGAAGATTGAATCCTTATGTGGATGGTCTACATCATAATTTCCTTCGTGTGAGTCAACTCTATGACTAGGGGATTATAGTTACTTTTAATCAAAAATACTGAACTATCAAGTGAAAGACAGGTTATTCACTTATGAAGGGATGGAAAACAGAAGTCAACTTGTATCGGGTTGATAGAAAAGAAAATGTTTGTTACATGAGTGTTGAAGATGAAAACAATTTGTGGCATCAGAGACTAGGAAACTTCAGTCAACAAGACATGGATAAAATATCAAAACTTAGAATTTTCATAGACATTACCAACCTATTGAGTGATCATGAAAAATCATGTGATGCTTGAATTCATGGATAGCTGGTCTACATTTCATATCAGTCTATGAAAATAAGGGCATCTCATCTTATTGATCTAATTTATACAGATGTGTGTGGGCCGATAAATGTTTTTCAAACTCATGGAGAATGGTAATTTGTCATTTTCATAGATGATTACATTATAATGGCATGTGTAATGGTCATTCACAAGAACCAAAAAGTGTTTGACTACATGAAAACATATCCGCGAATCATCGAGAATGATACTAGACGAACAATAAAAGTGTCGTGATCTGACAATAGATGGGAGTAAACATCTAGTGAATTTGAAAATTACCTGGAGAAACATGGGATACAATAGGAGGTATCTTCTATGAGATCGTCACAAAAAAATGGAGTTTTTGAACATTGGAATCGATAGGTGATCAACATGGCACGAACTATGATGATTGAGAGTCGCATTCATCGACATTACTAGAAAGAGGCTGTTCATGATGCAATGTATATTAAAAATCACGAAGGACAGTATATGGGTCAGACAAATAAAACATAGGAATTGTGGCATGGAAGGAAGAACATATTGAAATAATTTCGTGTTTTTGGATGTAAATGCTTCATCACAAACAAAGAAGGAAATCAAGGGAAGTATTGTGATAATGCAGATGACGAAATTTTCCTTGGATACTCAATGAACAGTAAATCCTACAAGTGTTTCAACAAGCGATTAGGAAGGATTTTGGAAAGCACTCATGTTATGAAATATGATGAGAAACCTAAAAATGCCTGAAGGACTTCATATGCTTATGTGATAGATTGTGAAGAAGAGAGTGAACGTGGAGAAAATACAAATATATAAATAGATGAAGCTATACAAAACACTTAGCAGTCACGTCATTATGATGACTCAGAAGAAGAATCTAAAAAAGATACTATGGGTGGAGAGAATGAAACTGAACCTCATAGGAGAAATCGATGAGTTGAGATTGATCCATATAACATAATTGGGGATAGGAGTGCACCCAAACAAACAAGGAGGATGGGGAATATAACGCAATATACATTTTTGTCTGTTGTGGAGCCATCCTGATTTGAAGAAGCTTCAATGGATGAATCATGGGTGAAGGACATGAATGATGAGTTAGATCAGATTGACAAGAATCAGACATGGGAGCTTGTATTGAGACCCGAAGTTCACAATGTTATTGGCAAAAAATTTATCTTTAAGAACAAGTTTTATGAGCATGGAAGTGTTATTAGAAACAAGGAATGATTGGTATGTAAACTCCAAATGGGATATAAAGTATATCAAATGGATTTCAAGACAATATTCTTGAATGGTGTACTCGAAGAAGATGTTTACATTAAACAACATGTGGGTTTTGTTCTTGGTACTGGTGAAACAATGGTCAGCAAACTGAAGAACGATCAATATGGTTTGAATCAGGCACCACGAGCAAGGTATTCCCAGCTGGACTCGTATCTCAAGAAGCTGGAATTCAAAAGAGGAGTAGATCAAAATCTATTTGTGAATAATTCTCTAAAAGATCAATTCATGGTTCAAGTCTATGTTGATGATATCATATTTTGTGGTAACAGGCAGAAATCAGTGGATAAATTTTCCAATCACATGAAATCAGAATTTGAAATGTCTACGATTGGGGAGCTCACATATTTCTTAGGGTTGTAGGTGTTTCAAAATAAGGGTTACACTTTCATTTCTCATGAAAATTATGCAAGAGAGCTATTGAATAAGTTTAATATACAAGACTCCAAACCAATGTCAACTCTGATTGCAGTTGGATATAAACTTCGGAAAGAAATAGGATGGAACCTTTGTAGATCCCACCATGTACAAGAGGATCATTGGTGCTTACTGTACCTGACAACGACATGGTCATATATTGTCTTTTCACCATGTCTTGCAGCCCGCTTTTAGAGTAATCCAAAAGAGGAACATATGGTAGCAGTAAAATGAATCAGGAGGTATATTCAAGGTACTAAAAATTGTGGATTATATTTTTCTCTAGGAAGGGATAGTGAATTATGAGCATTTTTTGATGCTGACTGGGCTGGCAATGTTGTGGACAGAATGTACAACTGTGGTGGTGCATTCTATATTAGGAATAAATGTGTTGGCTAGTTGAGAAAGAAACAAGAATGTAATTCTCTTAGTACTACTGAAGCTAAGTATATCTCATCCACAAAGGCATGCACTCAACTGCAATGGATGAAGCAACAACTAACATATATTGGGGATGAGCTGATGGAACCAATGATAATTTACTATGATAACAAGAGCGCAATTGATCTTATTAAAAATCATGTTTGGCATTCTCATACGAAACCTATAGAAATCAGGTATCACATTATGAATGAAAAAGTTGAGCAAGGCGTGATTAGAATGGACCATGTGGGAACTGAGGAGAAAGTGGCTGATATCCTGACCAAGCCACTATCAGTGGTTGTGTTTGAGAAGCATCGGCTGAACCTCGATGTTCAACCACCTAGTAGTGCATAAAGAGGTTACGCAATACCCATCTCCCCATTTATGTAAATTATTTTTAATCTATTTATGGATGTGATGCAGGTTTTTGGGGGAGATACTATCCATGGGGAGTGTGATTTAGGGTGAACAATGAAAAATTACTGATCTCTGGGTTTATTGTCAATGGGAGAGAAAGGAATAAATTCCTGCATGAGAATTCCGTGTCAGTGATATAATGGGAAGGAATACTTTGGATATGTAATGCTTCTGTGACAATGTAAGAGAACGTCTCGGGCTTCATTGATAATTCTAAAACACGAGAACCCAATTCAATCTTCCTCTATTGTATTCTACACCAATCATTTCTCACGAAGACTTAGAGTGTTGGATGAGTTGATTATTTCATTTATAGTTTTCCCATGGCTGGTACTCTATTGAATTTATTTATTGATTGTCAAGAAACCTAAAGGATGATATTGTTGGAACCATTGTCATTATATGAATGAATTGTAGTATGGTTTGTGATTGTTTTCAATCCTCAGTGGAATTTCAAAATGTGTTCTTGGAAAGTAATCATATCGAACAAGAAGATAACAATGTTGAAGGTGGTCTTGTTTCCATTGTTTGCCAATTTTTGGGGTCTGAAAATCGACAAATTGCGAAATGTGGTTTTTGGAAAAGAGACTTGCACGTAGATTACTTCAACGATTGGAAACGTGTGTCCCTTTTTTTCAAGACCAGAACATGAAAATATGGAAAAGGGAGAAGGGAGGCCATGTTTGGAATATGTTCATGCAAATTTTTTTCAGGGGCAGAGACTTGCACGCTGAAACTTGCACGTCGAGCAGAGACTTGCGTACCGTCGCACACGGTGTCTAAATGCCTATAAATATAGGTCGAACCCTCCACATTCGGTACTAAGTTCAGACTTAGAAAAAATTAGAGCTCCCGTCGTGTAGGTGTGGTGGTCACACAAGTAGTGGTGTGTCGCGCAAGTGGTGGTGGGTCGCATAAGTTGATGTTGCACGACAGTTGTTTGCTGCGCATCCAAGGTGGTTTGGGCGAGAAAAGGGTTAAGTCATTCATGTTTTTAGTCGATGATGTGAGTGTCGTGTAAGTGTTTGAGGTGAACTTGCACACCGGTTTGGACTTCTGTATCGTGAATTGTGTGTCATGTTGAAAAATACGCGCTTGGCTTGGAGAAGCGTGCCAAGTGTTTTTGAAGTATGCCGGTCTTTCTGGGGATGTGCGAAAGCTAGAATATTGTAGGATACCTTATGTGCAATGTGATATTAGTCTATGGGTGGATGTCGAACTTCATGAGAGGATCTATATAAAATATAGATTGCATACTTTTGGATTAATTATTACAAGACCTTTAGTTCTATAAACTTAGTGGGACTTCACCAAGGGGAGTGAGCTAGGGGAGTCAACAGGATGTTGGGAACACATTGTGTATTAGATTGTTTTTGTTTTCAATTGTTTTTAATTAAGATAAAAATGAAGGAGGTCAAGAATTACTCCAATGAAGACCATGAGTATTGTAAATTCATAGGATTATTGTACTGATCATATGTTCAATGAACAATTGTCAAAGGTGACACATTGTTTCCAAAAGTGAAGAATGGTGATGTATAATCCATCCGAGGATGATTAAAGAAGAATGGGGATTTGATGAATACCATAAAATTCTTCATGATTTCATGAGAACCATGCAAGAGACTTCTTGAGGAATAAAATCTTGTGATTTTCATGAAGTAAAGAATTACAATTGAAGAAGAAGACATTGTGGAGGGGATTGGAATTATGATATGGTAATTCACTTCACATTGTCTCAAAATATGATGATTCTAAAGCTAATCTATGAAAGGATATATACCACGATAGTGGAGTTTGTCATAAAATATATAAGAAGATGTGTTGAAGAATCCAAATCAATGAAAAGAAGCATGACGGTTATGGGTGAATCATTTTTCGGGGATTTAAGGGTGACATGTCGAGTTCAAGGGCAATGGTTAATGATACTTGATTGATTCAAGAACATCGACAAAGGATTAGATTATCTGGAGGAGGTACAAAAATAGAAAATACAAGGTGGAACCGTTTTCCATTGTTTGCCAAATTTTTTATTCTAAAAATAGACAAATGAAAAAAAGTGGTTTTTGGAAAAGAAAGTTGCACGTCGATTACTTGGAAGCTTGGAAACATGTGTGCCATATATTTTTTTATGATAAGCACATAAAAATGTGGAAAATGGATAAGGGATCCCTGGTTTGGACGTTGGCGCACATGTGATTTTCGTGGGTAGAGACTTGCAGGCCGAAATTTGTGGGCTGAAGGGAGACTTGCGCACCATCGTGTAGGGTGTCCAAATGCCTATAAATATAGGTCTACCCCTCTTAATTCAGTACGATATCAAAAACATTGAGAAAATTTGACCTCCCATCACATAGCTGTGCTCGTGGTGCAAGTGGTGTGCGGTCACACAAGTATAAGTTGTGTACCAGTAATTTGTTGCATGCCCAAAGAATTTTGAGATAGAAAGGAAGGAAGTCACCCAAGTGTTGGGTTATAGAAGGCCATGTCGTGCAAGGGGTTTGGTGATACTTTCGCACCATATTTTAATGTTGTGCACCAGTAGTTATTTGCATGAAAAAATAATTATGGGCATTAAAGTATGTGAGTCATGCTAGTTTTAATTTGAAGAAGAGATTGACACGAAAGTAGTTGAGGTGAACATGCGCACCAGTTTGGACATGCACACCGTGACTTGTGCGTCGGGCTTGGAGAAGAGCGCCAGGTGTAGTTGATGCACGTTGGTCTTTTTGGTCCTGCAGAAAAACTGAATGATTTCCTGATACATTCGGTGCAAAGTGATATTAAAGAGGAAATTGAAATGATACATTCATGATTTCATGCATACATGGAGAATTGATTTAGAAAATTCCATGTAATCATAGCTACATTTTTTAAGCAATCACATAATTTGTTGTGATTCAGGAAAACAAAGACAAGAGTATCTTGTGCATTCAATAATTGCACTAAAGAAGAAGGATTGAACTGATAAGAGCTTCAACTCTAAAACATGAAACAAGAAAAGTCAAATTCTCATCAGGAGACAAAGAACTTCATGTCTATCTATTGATGAGACCATCACGTCTATAAACTGAGTGCAACTCCACCAATGGTAGTGAGCTAGGGGGAGTCAACGAGAGTGACCCGAGGATCATAGTGAGCTATCCTTGAACTTTTGTAAAGTTTGGGTGCCTGAGACAGTGTGACTGGACCTAAACCATTGTAATCCACAACTAGTAATGAATATTGGAATTTGGTACGACTTGCAACTTGATGTTGTATGCTCCTTGGACATATCCCTTAGAGGTGAACCAAGTAAAAACTGTTCTATCATATCTTTGTGTATGAATGTCTCATTGATGATTATATCCATCATATATGTTTAAATAGTTCCTACCAACATGGGAACAAGAACCTAGTTTTTTATATGAAAAATTTTTCACCTTGATTCACCCCTCCCCTCTCAGGGTGTCCCGGGGTCCCACATAGGAGTGACCTGAGGGACGTAGTAGGCTATCCCAGAACATTTGTAAAAGTAGTGAGCTTGGGACAGTGTGACTGTTCCCAAACCATTGTAATCCACAACGAGTGATGAATAGTGTAATTTGGTACGACCAACATCATGTCTGTGTATTCTCCTTAGATGTAGCCCTTAGTGGTGGGCCAAGTAAAAAGTGTTGTGTCATCTCTTTTTATTTGAATTTTTTCTGTATTCTCATATCCATCATATAGGTTAAACGAGTTTCTACCAACATGGGAACAAGATCTATCAGTTTAAAGAAAAAAATTAGCACCATAATTCACCCCTCCCCTCTCAGGGTGTCCCGGGTTCCTTCCTGGAAGGTAGAAAAAAACTCGGGGTACCTGAAATTTGGGTCCCGAATCACATTTATGAAAAATCACCATGATTGATATTCCCCCACCTCCAGGATCCTTTAGTATGATCCCCTTTTTCTCCTCTGTGCCACGGTCGGACACTGTCTTCCTCCCCCGAACATGTTGACTTCCAGATCTCCTTACAAAAACAGGATAAACCATTTTTTATAGGAAATTTCATTCAGAAATTCCTTGACCACCATCCTATCCTTGTCTTACTCTAACAGATGCCTTGTCAGGATGAGGGTTCATGATCTGTCTCCTTAAATGTTCCTCGACAGAAAGAATTCATCATAATGGTGCCCATCCAAATGGATGACCCCAATTCAATGGACATCTGAGTGGCTAATACCAACCTCTCCATGCTGGAGAAGGAAGGTGTAGGTATCACAGGACCACTGGGTAAACATCACCGACCCGAGTTCATGATAGTAGTAGAAATGGAACTGTAATGTCCACACTACCTCGAACAACAAAATATTCCGTAGTTCATCACCAAACTAATCAAAAGTTGGGCGTACCCAATATTCCTAGGCCCACTCACTTGTGATGTTTCCTTCAGATCTCATGTCCCAATCCAGCAGCTAGCAAATAGTCTAATCAGTTATTTTCTATCTTAACGTACTTTCTTAATGGGATGGATAATCTTCCATGACCAAGTCACTTACTGAAATAGTTCTGGTCCAAGGGTTCATGACATAAGCATCCATATGTCTTGTTTCTCTAGTAGGATGGTGATTTTTAGTGATATTTTTCCGAGGGAGGTCATCTTTGTGGGTCACCCATTACCTTGGGGTATGAAATTCGATTCCCAGCACATACACCTCCTCTAGAATACTGAAATCCATTATTGGTAGGTTATCATACAACACATTATCCTTCTAGGTTGGAGTCAACATGTTTTAAATAGTTGGGTTTTCAGACACAACAATCTAGGCTCTGTAATCTTTAGGTTTTGTAACCTTTTGGCCCTTTGAACAATGCACACAACCTCTATCTTAGTATCAGCCCGATTAAAAAACATTTTAATTCGGTAAGGTCCAATGGATTCCGTGTGAAAATGTAGAGACGACTTGCAAAATAGCATGAATCGGGGAAAAAAATTGATGTAGTGGTGTGAAAAACCCCAACTCTGTGCGAAAAACCATCGCTGAATATGGGGAATTACGCGAAATGGAAGTCCGATTAGATGAAAAAGAATGACAGTTTTTCACGCATGATAGATCTGAATTTATCACCCAAGAAAATCCATATGGACTATTGGACCTGTGAGGATTTGTATAGGCATGGAGTGATGTTCCTGGGTGTGCAAAAAAAGGTTTACATGTAAATTCACGTTTTTACATGCAACTATTGGGTATTTCACACATAGACCCTAAAAGGTTAGACATCTCGGTGTTTTCAATGGAATCTAACCTTTGCGTGCCCTCAGAGATCGAACTCTGAGAGAGGGGGGTGGGATTTGTAGATGCTGAAAATACTCAAGGTCTAAAATGGTTATATGCTAATAATGCAAAGGAATATTTCAACTCGATGATTCATTCCAGGAGGAATGGAAGGTCTGCGAGAGAAATACAACCGGTGCATAAAAATTGGCTCTTGTGAACCAAAAACCATGGGATCCCATGGAGTTTTTCTCCATAGGTGTGGAAACGTGTGAACCGCCAACATACAGTGCGAAAACATGTGCCTGACCGACCACGGGCAATGAATCATCCATGCCACCAACAACGGGCATGCAATCATTCACACTGACTCCCATCTACATAGACCCTGAGGCCCCAAACTCTTATAAATTGAAGGCCTCACCTTTACCTTTCGAAGGATCAATAATCCAAACCATCTCTCTTGTGCAAAATTCATCTCCCCTGTGCAAAAAATGATAGCCTTTATGTACATGATTTTTATCAGCATGTCAACCAAGAGTCTTCCTTCACATGTGACCACTCAGGAATGACCCTCGCCCAAGTCCCTTATGGTCAGGGATTTCGTGCGCAAACCCTTCCTCATTTGTGGAAAACCGCAGGAAGTTTTTGCAGGCAACAATTCAGCCTTTCGTTCCCATCCATGCACGCAATCCTTTCAATTGGATCACAATGCATCTACTATCCTTCTCTCAAAAACCACTCCAATTGCGCGCGCACCATGTATTTCTCACACAATTTATCCAATTACATTCTGATTGCACACAAACCCCTCCAATTGTAAGCAACCCCCCAGGTCCACCCACCCTTGACTTTTTCATTCAGCTCCTCCATTTTCACCCAAGCTACCTTCTTTGTGCACATTCTTTCACACGTGTTTGATGTCACTCTTCCAGACATCATCTTTAGCCTGTTATTACACCCCAAGCATCGCACACCCTTCTCTCAGACACCCCCTATGCTCGTATTGAGTAACATAAAAATTCTTTGGCTAGTGCTACCCATTTTATTGCCACACCACGAGAATCTTCGAATATGCATGCTAACGGATATTCCTTCTCCACATTGCCATGATAACATGGAACCCTCAATAGATCACTCCATAACACCAATTCACCATGGCGTTACTAATGCCATCCCTTCCCCATGGGTGGGTGAGTATCAGTCATGATAGTCGTAGGGGTCTAGATTAAACTCACCTCATCTGAGCTTTAGGATGTTAAACTGCCAAGCACCATCATCCGGAGCACATGATGTTAAACCGTGACCCCACCTTTTTCTCTCTATGCAGGGTTACTTATCTCAGACATTCTCCATGCTCTCTCGTCTCCATGAAACTATGAACATTCCTCACATGGATTGTGATCCTTTTTATTTGAGCTGTGTTTGTCTCTAGGGAAAGGGAAACTATCTTTGAGTAATCCCACACCCATTCATGTAAGAGGATACACAACAGTACCCCTCTAGTCTTCCTTTTCGATGACCAGAGCGGGTGGGGGATGGCCACTGGAGCCCTGCTTTCATCGGTGCCAAATCCCTCACTCATTTGGCTTTGTCACCACCAGGCCTCCACTCTAGAGTAATTCTTATTCTCCATCTCCCTAGGGAAAACCACACGAAAGGCCATGTTTACATTTTGGATAGATAACCATGTGTAAGCCCCATTCTACATTATATAATTGCACCCTTTCGTGGCGTGATTTCCAGGTCTCTACTGCCTATTGTTTCTCACACCAAGCATTACTCATGTGGGATTATAGTAATCATCAACCCTGACATCTTCTCTAGGAAGCCTACAGTGTAAGCCCAACACCACCCCGAACTATGTGAACTTTGATCCTTTCCAGGGTGAGGTATGTTGGACACCTCTCTACCTTTCAATCCCACAATCCATTGGTTCCAACCCCTTCACATCAGACCACCTTCGTCCCACATGACATTAAACAGCATGACACCTTTTTGTCATGCACGCCGTTAAAATACATCCCCCACCCCAATCTACATGGACATTGATCCTTTCCAAGGCAAGGTACGTAGGAAGCCTCCCTGAGGTTCTATCCCATCAACCATTTGTTCCGACCCCCTTCACATTAGTTCCCACTACCATGAGCTATGAAGACTTTTATCCCTATATCCTAGATAGGGTATGTAGTATGCCTCCCTGAAGTTAATCCCCAATCCAGTGGTAAGATGTTATGCCCCATCTAGCATTAATCTTTTGTGATCCCCTACTCAACGGTAATCCATTGTAAACCTTATGCATCGGTAATCCATTGTGATCCTCATTCAGAGGTAGGCTGTTGTCAACCCCATCCAATGGTAAGCCTTTGTAAACCTCACTCATTGGTAATCCTTTGTGAACCCCACTCAATGGTAAGCCTTTGTGATCTGAACTCAATGGTAAGATGTTATCAACTCCAGTCAGCGGCAAGCCATAGTGAACCTAAAAATAGTGGTAAGCCATTGTCATCCCCTCGGTTGAGATCCATATCTCTAGTCCGCCCTAGTGGTGTCAAACCAAACATGGTCTTATAACCATGTATTATCGCTAGTATATCATCGGGTTGTTTTCCCCTAGGGACAACCCAATCCAATGCCCCATCCTGAACAATGTAGAAATTGATTTCCTACCATGAGGATGTATAGGTGGAATCTTCGCGGCTCTAGCCCAACATCACTGTCACCCTTGAGTAAACTACATCTCATTCCCAATCCTATTCACTTAACCCAACAATATCCATCCTGATTCAATCCGAAGCTGCCACATCCCATTGGGATCATCTCACTTCATTCGCCATTCCCTTTTACAACAATCGTGTAACTAAACACGCATTAGCGCCAACATCAATGTCCCCTCCAGTGGTGGAACCCATGTAATCCACTCCTCTCTCTTCTCCAATCAAATTGATTTGTCTCTACAAGACGTTTCAATCATTTCATAC
Organism: Viscum album; assembly: GCA_963277665.1. Taxonomy (NCBI): domain Eukaryota; kingdom Viridiplantae; phylum Streptophyta; class Magnoliopsida; order Santalales; family Viscaceae; genus Viscum; species Viscum album. Next base: position 1,399,968,758 of record OY728164.1, on the reverse strand, counting down.
ATTGTGTTAATTATGGGAAGCTGAAGAAAATATCAGAGACATGCCTATGTCATATAATTCCCCGCATTCGACGTGGGATTCCTCAGGCATTTGTGCCCTCAGGAAGCCCTATAATAACATGAATAAATCTAGATGTGCCAGAGTTCCATCCTCTAGACACCCCAATGATGTCCAACATGACTACTCCCCCAGCAGAAGGTTTCTGCCCTGGCTGGACCCCTTCGTAAGTCCAACAGAAGCAGTTTAATTTACTAGTGTCCAAGAAGATATGGCACTGGGAAAAGTTTCACGAACAATGTCATATATCTATAAGGGAGACTAGGACTAGGTGATGTGTTTAGAGGAGGAATACTTGTATGGAAGAACTGACATCCCATCATCCTGTTTTAATCAAGGAAAAAACTTCTTTAAACAAGGAATGGAGGTCACCCTTATTTTGAAAGTGGGAATGTGGGAAAACAGCTAGCACATCATCTTCATCTTCCAAACAGATGAATGTACACACCCTGCCGAATGCTATGGAGACAAGTATAAAGAAATCACATGGAATGAATTAAATTTTATTTGTTTGTGCATGTTTTTTAAAATATATCAATTTTTATAAAAAAATATGATAAATGGATACACAATTATTTATTTTATTTCATTGAATTTTTATGGGGTTTATATAGTATTTTTTAGAAAATTCTAAATAGTTTTATATATAATTTTTTAGCTGATTCCATTCCTATTGGTTTTATTCTAAATCCATTAAGAAAATATTATTGTTTATAGACACATCCATTACTCATGCACATTATATGTTTTCATATGAAATTAAATTAGAAAAATTTGTTGTAATTGAATGTTAATTCTATAAGGATTCACCATTTTAATGTGGGATTGGATGGGTGAGTTAGACCATGCAGCTGATTCAAGATTCACATATGTGGATAAAAAAAGGTTTTTTGGTGTTTTTTCTTCTTTTAATCCTATACATATATTTCGTTATTTCAATATTTACAATAATAATGTTGTGTGGTTGTTTTTTATATTGGGTTATATTATTTTATTTCATTCATCGTATAGGAGGAATGGATGTTTACTATTTAGTATAGAAAGGTTTTTAATATTTAGAGCTAAAATTAGCCCTGAAAGTATTCATAAGACCGAGGAATTGAGTTCCTTTAATTAGTGTATAAATGATTTCACAAAAGGCTATCGTAACCCCATCCATTTTCCAGGCATAGATGAGGTTATGCTGTGAAAATGGTATCACTCTTGGTAGGACCATCTATTTTTCTGGGATGATAAAAAGGAGATTGAAATGATAGATCATAATTTATATATCTTAAAAAATATATCTAACAATTTAATATTGATATTTGTGTTATTAAAGTGGTTTGGGATTGATATTGTTTTAATATACTTCTCGGTGGGTTTTAACCACATCGTTCTAGGATTATTCGATGAGCATAGCATATCATGAATTTGTAAAGGGACATCTCACTATGAATGAATTATTCATTACAAATTTTATTATTTGTAGATAAATTTAAATATTATACACAATTAATTCATTTTGAAATGAATGGTGGTTGATTTGTTTATATGGTAATTTGTAATATCTAAGACTTTAGTTTATAGTGGGATACACTAAATTTTAACTATTTCTGGTTATATAATATGGGAGACCGTATATATCCATAGAATAAAATAGAGTAGGCCATAGAAAATTGGGTTTAACATGATCCATAGGTGAACCAATAATTATTCCAATGAATAGTTTATGATTTTATGATAATAGTAAAAACATGTTGGAATGATGAACCTTTCTATGTGGACCACTGGGATGAGTTTCATAATTAGAATCCACCAATCTTTTAGGGGGGTTAGAAAATGAAAAAAATGGGTATTGATAAAGAAGATAATTAGAACATTGATTTCATTGGAATAATTATTAATAATAAAGTAATATTGTTAATTAATGTTATCAAGTACATTGTATGACAACTGTTAGATTAAGCTATTTAGACAAAAGGACACCAATGAATTACATAGGAGAATATTAACGATATTTTTTCTATCAAATTATATACGAACACTATTCATTTCTCTAGAATAATATTTATATTCATAATAATGTAGTAAAATATTTATTTATATATTATGAATCTAGGTTTATGAATATAGTTCTATTTTATCTAGATGTAACGAGGTGTTTTTCCCTGCAGTCATGCATTCTTTAGTATGGGATATGATCTAAAAGCTGGTTAAATATTGGAAAACATTTTATTGAAGACTATTAGCATATAGTAAATATATTTCACAAATCAACTGAGTTAGACACTGAAATGATCACTTGAGCCATCCTACAATAAGACCCGAATGGAATTCTTGTTCCCAATGGGCTAGAAACAACTATCAGACAACAAAAATAAACAGTTGGGAATGATATGGCCCATAAACCAATGAAAAAAATTAATAAAATATAAATAGAAAAATGACCACACCACTAGATTCATCCCATGAAAATACTCAAAGGGCGTTCCCAATCCAAATGGGCAAACAACTAGATTTAGGCATCAAAATAAAACAATTGGGAACAACTTGGACCATAATGATATGGAAAATAAATAAATAAATGTAATCATAATGAAATAAAAACAACAATTGTGGTTGAAATAAAAGTAGAACAGGACAGATAAACAATCATCTACATGAACTCAGGGGTCACCACTAAACACAGAAGCACTGTTGCTATAATTGTGATCCAAAACTATAGGAACATGAAACTAAAAATTAATGTAAGTGTGACCACCAGGATGCAAAGTAGGAATGTCTTGATACAACAAATTCTTTATGCACATTCCATTTATATTTAATCCAAAACATTCTAGTTTGAAAATAAGACATAATAAAATAATGTTTTTTATTATTTCCAAATTTAGGTAACAGGTTTTCAATTTCATGTAAAGCATTTCTACCATACTAAATTTTAAAAATAACTTCCACGAATGAATTAACATTTCAAAATGAATGGAAGAAAATTTTTATTAAAACATGGTTTTCAAAAACAAGGCATCATGTATGAAACTAATGATATATAAATCACATCACAAGCTCTATGTAAAATACCTAGGTATCTAGTGTTAGTTGGGGACCTAGTGTCCTCATACAACATTAAAATGTTGCATAGGAACCATAATGATCTATGTTCTCATGAACAAGACATTTTTAGAGGGCACACCCATAACCTGGTGGTCTCCAATCATCACAATAGTTTAGTTAGTATTGTAGCATCAATCCCAATAGTTAAAACAAGGACAAACCACTTTCGTAGCATCTAGAGTACTTTTCATAGTCTGCGCACCAAGATTCCCATGTTTTCCACTGTGGTCCATTTCTAGTATTGGTGAGTTTTTATGAAGAAAATATACATGTATTTATCATTTTCATTATATAAAAACACATCCAACCTCTCACCACAAACTCCCCTCCTTGACCACATCCCCCTTTTTTCATCCAACAATAATTCACAAGCCTTTTTTACTAGGAACATATCACAAATCACACAGTAAACACACAGAACACTTTCTAATACAAGAGGGAATGCCTCAAGAGAGGTTTTTCTTTTTCTTAAACCATTCTTAAGGTTCCGAATGGGCTTCATTAAATACAAGGAAGAATTTTTATAATTAACCATCTAAATGGATAAATTACTTTTAATATAATAATTTGAAAATCAAAACCAGATAGGAAATCACTTTTAATGAAATTTAACTTAAGACCAATGGGATTTAGAAATAAATATCAATTTCTAAATCAATTTTACATTCGTTTTTAGCAACCACTACTAGATTTCATATCATATGTAAATAGAATAAATATAAAAAATATTTTTTATAAAAATAAAGAAATTGTGGATATCAAATTAAATATATAGGGATAGGGGACCTAAATCAAGGTAGAACCATATCGAAAATTCTCTCCTTGGCCCTTTCTATCTAAAATTTTTTACTCTCTTAATAAGAAAATCCACAATTACCTACATGTAAGGACACATAGCCCTTATGGACACATATATAAGGCCATGAACATGTAAATTTGGATCCTTAATTATATGTTTATATGAATATAACATTCCCCACTCACCTATGTATTCATTTTAAAATATACACATGGTCACACCTATCCCCATACTTGTACATTCGCTACCATTGATAATTATACAAGAATCGAGACCTATGCACATGTCGTCGAGTCACCATAGACCGGTTGACTCGAAACAATAAAGGAGATTTCATCAAATTTCACAAAAAATTATCCAAACCTTATAAATAATAAAGACCATGATTTAGATGGTTTGAAACCAAACAATGGCATAATATCCATACCTCATATGGTGGCAGGGAATCAAAACATCTTGAACATTCTCGCCTTCAGCATCGGTTGACGGAATCCACAATAATAGGTATCAGGGGACCTTTCACACAACCCTACACCATAAGAAATCATAAAATATAAATCAAACCCTAATTCATGGTTTCAATTAATAAATAAATCATTCTATCAATTAATAAATATATGTAACCCAAAAGTAGAGTAGGAAGAGGCCAATAACATAAGAATGAATCACATGAAGATAAACCACATCTATAATAAGAGGATTCAATAACAGAAAGTCAATATCACATCACAAATGCCAACTGATCCATTACTAAATGGTAACTAACTCACACATTTCAAACCAACATTTGAAATAAAATTGAAAACTCCATTTTGAAATCATTTGAGGTCTTACCATAATTTGATACAAAATTACCTTTTTAAGATACTATTTTCACTCAATAAAAACCCATTCAAGCCAAGACAAACTTTCGAACTTTAAAAAAATAAAAATGGGAAAATTAGTCTCATAAGAAGCTTATAAAAGTAAACATACATATTTAAAACATGAGACATTAACTATACCAAACCATACAATTATTACAAGGTCTAGAGATAATTAAGTAGGTGAAAAGCATAACAAGGATATTCAATATAATTTACTACATTCATGAAATATGAAATTTAATGGGTGAAAACATATTTGAACTCCCATGGAAAAATTATCTTAACGACACCTACCTCAAGAGAAGAAGAGATAACCAGTACAATTCAACACTTGAATCTCTTGATGATGACTTCCATTCTGTTCAAACAGATAAATTATATATATATATATATATATATAACCTTAGTATAATATAAATTTTCAAAAATATATGAGGGAAAATGTTCAAGGAAGGTATATATATCAATATACTTGTGTACCATAGTATGTGAGCGCTACAATTCAAGGAACTAACAACATTCTAAAACAATATTGAGGGACTCTAAATCATCAATAAACTGATAAATATTGTGTAAGACATAACTGTAGAATCAAAAAACATACAATAAGTTGCGTAAATGAGCTGAGATGAGCCAGTACTCTTCACCGTCGATGGTAATACCTGAAAATGCAATGAAGATGACCCATGAAAAATTATTCATAACCTAATGATGGAAGAAATCAACAAAAATATAATTAACCAGAGTCATATATTTTGGATTAATAAAACTGGTTCACAGTGAGGGTCAAATTAGCAAAATCAGAGGAAGATATGACTACATAATAAATTACCTTAACTATCTAAGAAATATTCATAAAGAAATTTGGTAAAATTCTTGAAAAATAAAGGTGTCGTGAGATAGATGATGCACACCTCTTGCATGATGTATAGGTTGGAGGTATCAATAGGGGAAGAAATAATAAAATAAAACTAAATATTTAAAATGGAATATAAATAATGAAAAATAAATAATAAAAAATAATATTAAAAAATCGTTTTTAAAATTCCGGACATGCACTTGGGGATCACACTCTAATATTATAATCCAATTATTTTTATAATTAAAACTAGTTCAAACATAAGATAAAAAACAAGAACCAAATAATTATAATAAATTAAAGCATCATGTTGGGGTGTGACAATTCTCCCCACCCAAAAAAATTCATTCCCTAGATTGTCACCCAGGAAATCAAGGAATCAAACTCATGATAAAAAAATTAATGCGGCCAACAAAATCATGAACTCTAGGTCAGTTTTCACTCGCTCAATCAAAGATGACTTCATCTAAGGGACACTGTAATGAGAATATCTTTCAAGAAACATGTAGGGTTTTCCCCACTATATGAACCTAACTCAGAAAAGCCACATTAATAATCTCATCACATGTTAACAATAAGACTACCGACATGAACCAAATTGAAATCCCCCTATACAGACCAAAAATCCTGCCTAAATTATCTCTCAATGTTACCAAAATAGGATCTATGGTTGGTCCCCAGACCATCAAAAATGTAACAGGATTAGGCCAATTAGTACATATTGATATGGGAAACACAACACAAACCGACCCACAAACACTCTATAGAAACCAAACCCCCGCCACATGGGGTCCCCAAAGAAAGACCCCAAACTGAACGACAGACCAAACCCCAATTCATTATTTAAAAGATTCAGGTGTATCCAAAACGGAAAAATCCTACAATGGAATGGGACACCCAAACCACTACCCACACCAGAGTGACAATAATATCGTGGCTCATATTCACAAATAGAAAACCTTAAATGTTCAAATTGGAGGAGGAACAACTAATTGAATTTCATAAAAATGAGATCATGACACCTTCTATCAACCAATGTTGGTATTCAAAGAACAAATACCATAATGAGGAAAAGATAACTATATGCCTCTTACATCAATATAATATAAAAAAAATAGGGAGCAACAATATAGACTTTAAACCATGCCTATTTTATAACTAGAGACAAAAGATAGACCAAGGTGTCTTAAACCCAACTATTACTGACTGTGTTAAAAAATTAACTCTAAGACCTGTGGCTAGAGCTCTGATGTGGTTAAGCATTTGATGCACCAAATTCAAGATCTAACATCAACTTGATGATGGTACTTATAATTAATCCTCTAGTGGAACCTCTCCATGTTGCCCAAACAGTCAAACTGAAGGAAAACCTTCAAAGGATGATAATAATACGATTTAAACTACTAAAACTGGCCACACGAGGAGAAATCAAGAGAGTGGATAAAATAATAGAATATGAAATTGATATAATGACAAGTCTGAGATAGTTTCATCCAGATTTATGTCATCACTGGATGGGGAAACATCCCAAAAACCCAAAATTATCTGTCCTTGAACATTGGACAAATACCCCACATGAGATATACCTAATTTGATTCCACGACCATACCTCTGTAGATAATTGAATCAACCCATTGAAATGACTGACATAATCCATTATTTTTTGTTGGCAATGATGGACACTCAGGATCTCTTCCACTTTCCTCACCATCACTTCATTATGTATAAACTGTTATATAATATTATTGTTAAACACCTTCTATGACCTTCAATCATGCAGCAACGATGAGATTATCTCCTCCACCAATCCAAATTTGAACCCTCAAAAGAACTCAAATTGTAATGAGCTCTCATAGAATAAGGAGACTAGTGAAGAAATCATTTTTACGTCACCATTTTTTACGTCGGTTATATATAACCGACATAAAAATGCAGAGAGTAGATTTTTAACGTCGGTTATTTTAATAACCGACGTTACAAATCGCGTCTGTTGGGTTTTTACGTCGGTTATCTTATAACCGACGTAAAAAACCAATGCACGGGGGGTTTTTTATGTCAGTTATTTGGAAACCGACGTAAAAAACCCGATATCGACGCGTTTTTTACGTCGGTTAACAAATAACCGACGCAAAAAACAAAGCGCGGGGTTTTATGATGTCGCACGTATTAACGTCGGCTAGAAACACCAATTATTTGACAAATTCATTGCAATATGTATAAAAGATCACAATCAACATGGACGATGGATAACCACTGAAAATAATTCAATTCTACCACTCTAATAAGAGTTTTGTAGAAACCAACAACTAGAAGTGACAAAATGGTACACTTTAGGAATTTTCTGGGCAGTATACTCAAAAAAAGAGGCACAAAGGCAAATCATAACTCATCAGAAATAAATATCCCAACATTAAATAACAAAATAAATCTCAAATTTACGGAACCATTTTGACCACACTTTCATATGTCAAAACCAAAATCCCTTGAAAATGGATAAAAAACATGGAAAAATTAAAATAAAAAATTTCTCAATCACTTTTTAAAACATTTAAATTATCATTTTTAAAACATTTTTTCAGAAGACAAAACAAATTTAATATCCAACATTCGTATTCCATTATGTATCAAAAATATATATAAATTTTTGATAGCTAATGCACACATACACACCTTCCACCAATTATCCATGTTCCACATGAACACCACTATATATGTGATCTGTCATAGGATTAACAAAGTTAAATTCAAAAATCATATCATTTTTAGAATTTATCATTCAATGTAAATCACAAATTCCCTACTGATTTGAAAATGTCACTTATACTTAATGTAATACATTTTCAAATTCCCAATCATTTTCTAATTAACATTTTAATATTTTTTACCATGATCGCAAAACAACTGCCAAAACAACATCAATTTTTTTCCATTTGAAACCACACATTACATTAAAAGAAAACAATTTCCATATCAAATACACTTTTCCACAAGAAAACCACTTTCACTTTGGAAAACCCCTTGTTGATGAACAATTTTTATATTTTGAAATTTACTCATGGAAATAAAAACTAATCCCAAATATAACTCGGATCAAAAAATCCAAAAAATAAGGGACTATGGTATATTATATCATGGAAACAAGGCTTAGAGAACGCATCTCTGAGAAATCATACACCACATGATGTATCTTGATCTTTGCATTCTGGCAGTACATGAGTTTCTTATATCATGCACGCTCATTGTGTAACTTCAGATCAATTACTTTATCATCCTATAACCACACAGACTAAGGAAAATAAAAATTAAAATGCGGGACTACCACTGGAAACTCATGGCTCGAGATGACCATGGTTTTATGACGTCATTACCAAACATACATCTAGCATCCCAACACACCTAATAACAATTAAAACTGACATAAAAAATTACAAGGGTCCCCTCAAATATCATTTTGATACGAACCATCCTGGTTGAACCCTGAACCAGTCACCTGAGTCAGACAGTGACAAGGCCCAAAAGGGCGTTCCTGATTCCCACAGGCTGAAAAATAGTTTCAGAAATCCAAATTAAATAGTTGGGATTGATTTCACCCATAAAAATTTAAAATATATAAACAAATGTAAATATAAAAAACAAATACACCACCAACCTAGTTGGCCTGTTCCAAGGATCGAAGGGCGTTCCCTATCCCCATAGGCCAAAAAATACCATAAGGACTCAAAATTAAATGGTTGGAAATGATTTTTCCCATAATATAATGAAAAATTAATAAAAAATGTAAACATAACTAAACAAATACAGCACTTGGGGTGGAAATAAAAAAATAACGGGGCTTCTAAATAATCTTCCAAGTGACCTCATGGGTCACCACCAAATCTAGAAGCTTGCATTATGTAAGAGTGATCCAAAACTAGAGGAACATGAAACTGAAATGTATTATAGGTGTGCGGATCAAGATTTTCAGAATGAATTTCATGGTACAACCACACCCTATGATCTTTATTTTAATAATAATTAAAAAAAAATTCTTTTTTGGAAACTGAACATAATAAAATAATTTTTTTGTTCATTTAAAATTAATGTATCAAGTTAGATTTTCTATGTAAATAATTTCTCTCACACTTCATTCTTAAAATTGGTTCCACACATTCATTAACATTTCCAAATTAATGGATACCAATTTAGATAAAAATATGGTTTTCATAAATAACACATCATGTATGGAACAACTAAAATGGAAATCACATCACATGTATCATGGGAAGTACCTATGCAACCGTTGTTAGGTGGGGACCTTGGAAGCATGTACCTTAGTGACTTGTGGAATAATAACCACAACGGTCTATATTCTCAAGCTTTAACCACTACTAGGGAACACACACATAACCTTATGGTCTCCAACCATCACCAATATTTAGCCAGTGCTGTAGAATCAATCCTACTAGATTAACCCATGATGAACCACATTTGTATCATCTAGAGTACTAGTCATGTTCCTCCTACCTAGTTACCAAATATTCCCATTGTTATGCATTTCATGTGGTGGTTATTATTTTATCAAGCTATCAAATATTTAATTATAATTTTATTTACATAAATACACATCCATACTCTCACCACTGATCTCCATCCTTCGGTGAATCCTCCCTTTTTTTTATCACACTATAATGCAGAAGCCTTTTTTTCATGGAACATATCACAAATCACAAATTCAACACTGAAATAATTTTCTAAATCAATGTGGTATTCCTCCAGAGTGGTTTTTTCTTTTGCAGAAACCATTCATATGGTTCCAAATATGCTAAATTATATAAAAGGAAACAATTTAATATATAACTAGCTGAAATCCCAAAAACCTTTGGAAATATTCATTTACAATTCAAACCAACATAAGAAATCACTTTTAAAGAAATGATAATTAAGACAAATGGGTGTTAGAAGTAAATTTAAATTATCAAAACAAAGACATACATATTTATTGAAACAGTAAAAATATGTAATATCATGTATATATACTGTAAATATAAATCATATTTTTATAACAATCAAGAAATTATAGAATTAAAATTAAAATCATAGGCATATGGGACCTACCATATGGTTGAACAAATCCAAAATTTTGGCCCTTGGTTATTTCTAATTATATTTTAATACTCCCTCACTAAGAATATGCACCATAACATGCATGTAAGGACAACTATCCCTAATGTAAACATCTACATGGCAATGAAAATGAGAAAGGGAATCCTCACATAAATTATTATATGCATATACCACTCTCTACTCAACTATGTGTTCATTTTAATTTATATACACAGGAACACATATCCCCACACATGTACATTCACTACCACTTATGATTATATATGCAATAGGTGAACCCACATATACATATATAGTTACCTAAGAACATTTAGGTGAGTTTTCATAGACCTGAATACTCAATACCTAAAAGAAATGTTCAACACAACACACCAAAAATAATGAAAATGATAAAAATAAATAAATACTCTAATGTAGATTTTGTGGAACCAAACAGTATAGAATTCATACCTCAAATGGAGCTGGAAAACCGAAACATCCCAAACCACCCCTCGATCAGAGTTGGTTGCCAGAAACCACAAGGAATGGTCTCAAGGGACAATAAGAAATTAAATAACCTACAGAAAACCCCAACTCTAGGGTTTCGATTAAATAATTAACAAATCGTTATATCATTTAATAAATATATAGAATTAAAAAGGAACAATAGGTAGAGTCCAATAACAACATAATCTATAACTTGAACATAAACGTCATATACAACAAGAGTGTTCAATATGTAGAAATCAATATCACAACACAAATTCCTACTAGACATTCTCTGAAAGGTAAGAAATAGAAACATTACATTCCACCAGTTGAAATAAAAATGAACACCACCAATTTGAAATCATTTTATGTCATGCTTTAATTTAAAATCAAATTATCGTTTTTAGGATACTATTATCACCAATTAATAACCCATCCAAGCCAAGACCCTTTCCCCAAAATTGAAACCATAAAAGTGGAAAATGATTCTCATAAGCTACATAATATTAATAAACATAACAATTTAAAACATAAAACATGTACTATAACAAAAAACCAATTATTCCATGGTAAAGAGATTATTAAATAGGTGAAAATCATCCATATAATTTTTGCATGAATAGAAAAGAGAATTTAAATGGAGAAAACATATTGAAACTCCCATGTGAAAAACCCGAATTTTGACACCTACCTTGAGAGAAGAGGAGCATGTTGGAATACTTCTTCACTTGAATCTCTTGATGAAGATCACCAATATGTTCACACATATACATTCTTATATATGTATACCGTTAATCCAAAATACATTTCCCTGATCTATGAGGGTCAAGGGTCAAGGATCAAATATATATCATTATAAAAATGTATCTATGTATGTGAGAACATGTAATGTGGTGAAAATTATTTGAATTTTTTTTAAATATGTTGTTTTTTTCTAAGACTACACGCTCTGAAGTCACATGATTTTAAGACACAGAGATCCTAGAATGGAATTTACAAATTTTTTAACGTACTATTAGTAAATGTGTGAGTGTGATTTTATATATTTTGGAATGGTGATTGGATCAAAAATATGAGGGTACCATTGGATTATGAATTTCAGTATTCACATAGAAATGGCTAAACATCTACTGGAAAATACATATGGGAAATTTTATTTTTCCTATTTTTCATGAAAAAAAAATATTTTAGTGGAATTTTTTTATTTACACACCATTGGGAGGAGGATCACAATGCAGTAGTTTAGAGACCATGTGGTGAGGAGGTGAATTAATGTGGATTATTAATGCCTTGTATCAAGAAGTGTAATGATACAATAATGTAAAAGTAATGCAGATGTTGTTTCATAAATGATATAGCGTAACGAAGAAACATCACATCATAGGAGAATTGTTGCAGCGTGTTTCCTTTTAATAAACCAACATGTGGGATAATGGGGAATTAAACTGTGGGGATTGTCTGAAAAACCACCAGTATTTTTCCTCTCAAATGAAGATGGATTAACCCAAAGAGTCTTCATCATCTTTGACATGCCATTAAGAACATATTCAGAAGTGATATCGACCTCATGAAACGCCAATGGCGAATGCTTCAATATCGATGGACAACAATGTAGGGGTTTATGTGTACCATTATTTTATGATTTCTACCTCATTATTAAGAATTATCAATGAACGAGGATCAAATGAATTAATGGGTTGATTTGAGAATTGATCATTCTTGTTGGTGGTTATTGTGGGGGGGTTTGAATTGGGATTTTAGTTGTGATGTGTGGATTAATCTTTCCCCTATGCTTAGAAACTAACATGGAGGTAGTGGATTGACACGAACAAGGCCCAGAACCTATTCCATGGTTTTTAATTATGTTTTCATCGAGGATGAATTATTGATAGGTCGACAAAGTGAGTTTGAGGTCATTGCAGCAAAGGTGATGATGTAGTGATTCCGTAGATGCAAGAGGCTCAAGAAACCGACCACCAGAGCGACTCAGGTGGCCTATCAAATGAATCGGTGGCCTGCACTATCAGAGGATGGAAGATACCCTATTGGCGCACTGCATTGGTAGGAATCTATGGCCAAAGAGTCATGACAGAGAGGTGGAATGATGCCCGTCGGCACCGCTTGAAGGAGCATCCCACTCGGTCACGCTAGAGACACACCAAACCATTTTTGTGTGTGTCTAAAATGGTTGGCCACCCTGGTAGGTGATTTGTTTCCACTTCTTTCACTTGAACGTGGCAAGGATACCTTCCTGCATCAATAACATGGTGGGAGGGAGGCCGAACGCCGCTGTCAGCCACGTCCTGGCTGGGCTGGACCTGTGAACACAGGCCAGACCTGCCACCAAACTGGACTCGTTCTACCAATCCAGACCCACTAGTACAAAGTTACAACTAGTATGGACCAATATTAGACACATGTCATACCCCAAGATAGTGTTGGTTTGGGTCGGGTCGGTCTCCTCAGGTCTTACCATACCTGGACCCGACCGGCCACGTTTCATTCAAACGATCCTAACATGTAGAATAGGCATCTTATTGACTCTCTGACTATGGTGAGTGGAACCTTTTGAATCAGATGCCTTATTTAGACAATTCACTAGTATTTTATCATATGTTGAAGTATATTCGGGTTGGACCAGACTCAAATCCAATAGGGCCCTTATTACTAAAAGCACATAATGTACAGACTAATCATCCAAATGGTGCATCATCTGTTGCATTGGGACACTTACTACGAGAGGATCATTGGGTCTACTATATGTTAGACATTATTTTAGGTGAGGTATGACCGATGGCTTGGGAATCAGATCCTTCCAGAATCAAGTGTTCTATGTGCGGGAATCTAGTGGTTAGCTGTGAAATGTATAATGAATAGAGGTGCTTTGTGGGAATGCATCTATCAATCATCTGAGGGTTAGAAATTTTTGATCCACTATCTGTAAGAATCTAGAGATCCTCAGTGGGACAACACCTATATATCCTCTCTAGGTTAGTACCTAATGATCCTCCATGGGTCAGTACCTAGCAGTCCATTGTAGGTAAGCACATAGATACCTTTTTTTGATCAGCAACATGGCCTCTCAACAAAATAAGATGTTCTCGCTTTACGACTAATTAAATTTACTTTTTTTACTTATGTTAATCCGAGTGTGAATTTATATTTTACATTATCTATTTGTTTGATAAATTATTTGTTGTAATTAAATTTGGGGTATTTTTTCTTTTTGATGTTTCCCTTTTGTGGATTACTGAGTGACCTTAGGGGGTCTCATGCTCCCTATTATGTATTTTTATACAGACCCATGCAGGGGAATCATGCACACATGTTGTTTTTGGTGCGGAAGATTGAATTTTCCATAGAGGTTATCAGGGGTAAGGGACATACAGACAATAAGATTGTGGACTAAGCAGCATATGACCAAGTGGGACCCAGTAGGACTAGGCAGGCTTGACATACTAATTCAGATTCTATTAGCTTCACTACTCACATAATCAAGTGTAATTTTTTACAGATGTCCATCATAATTTCATGTTGTACTTTTATGTTATCAGTTTCTTGTTGTGTTTGTATTCTGGTCAACATACTTTCACTTGTACTTGCACTTAGCATTGTTTTAGTGGTATTATTTTTCTCTCTTTTATGTGTTGGGGTGTGTTTTGGTGTGTGTGTGTCAGGTTTCAAAGAAATTCCTATCATTTATGGGATATGCCTTTCTGGTGTTAGTAACTATAATCTAGATGATGGATGGTGGGCTTGGGATAGCCACAACATGGGCCCTGGGGGACGGGTTATGAAAAAATGATTTCAAAGCGCATTTAGTTAAACCAAAAGAAGTAAGAGCCTGTATTTTCAATGGAGGAAACATTGTTATGTGTATTGAATTTGGATTTGAATATAGGGAGTCCAGTTTTGGATCGGCGTCCAACGTATCTACACACCAGGACCCAAAATTCTATTTTCTAACACAGTACATTAAAGCCCCAGTTGAAAATTTTGGAAATGTTTTTCTCTTTATCTTTTTTGAGTCAGATCACAAGGTATAAATTATTGACATGGGAACATCTGTTTCTCTATAGGATGTCTACATGATAGATTCCAGCCAGGATTCCAATGAGTGATCATGATGATGGTCAACCGAGCGATGAGGCATTAGTGTGGGGCTGCTTAATGTGACAGCCCCATCAGGTGGGGTACCACCACCACCACATAGGGAGTAGGATATTATACCACACCCACTAGCAGATAGTGCACAATGACTGAGCATTCTTCACAAGTTCCAGAGACAGAGGCCTCTATGGTTTTGATGCGAAACATATCTTCAGACTATAGAGGATTGGACGGAGGCCATTACTCAGATTTTTTTCCTAATAGAGACACTGATAGACCAAATGGTAGTTCTAACAGCTATCCTTTTTGAGGGCACAACAGAGAGGTGGAGGAGGTTGATGCTCTAGACACACGTGGAGGTGACCCTTGTCTAGACCGACATCGAGATCCTCTTCAGGTTGTAGTTTGCACTAGAATAACTATACTCAGTGTGTATTCATGAGTTACTACACCTACATCAAGGAAAACCTACTCTGGCCTATGGCTCAGTGAGGATTACTGACCTCCCCTACTACTACACCTTCAAGGTAAAAGACACATTAATCAGGGCCTGGACCTTTCAGAAGTGACTCTGATGGGAGATTGGGATGTCGATGATTTCACTCAACATCCCAACATAAGTTGCATTGCTAGAGTAAGCCTTACTGGTGTGGAGCATCCTAGCTGACTAGGAACCAATATTGAAAGCCACAATCAGACATGGATGGTGATCAAGATAAGAGGAAGGAGGTAGATGGTGGTTTGAGGTTCTACCACCACCACCCCCATGAGGTCTACCACACATTTCGGGAGTGTGTTGACATGGGCGTGTTCAGATTCAGCTTATATGGGACTATGACCATAGCTCTCCTGATATGATTAGAGGTATAATATATGTCCACTACAACTTATTTGAAGTTCCCATATACACAGTTTACAATCACTCTTTCCCTTCCATGGATCTCGTTAAATTCTTGGAGATACTAGTGGATCCGTTTGGATGATCCACATGATTAAAGACACTTATTAGAGCGTATTAGATGATTACCCACCGGAATTGAAAGTGTGATCATACTCTAGGATGTGAGATCTTTTTATTTGATCTTTTAGTAGTAGAATTGAGGCCATACGATGTCATCTTGGGTATGGACTGGTTCTTTACAGTCCATGACCCGATCAACTATTTTAGTTGTATTTTGTGATGTTTCCATGAATATGGGACTAGGTTTTAATTCACTAGTGAGTAGGGAAACTTTTCAGCATAGGATGGACTATTTCATAGAATTGTACAGCTGATCACTAACTATTTGGCTAGCCTCACCCTTGGTGAAGTGGATGAGGGGAGTTGGAGCATTCCTATAGTGGTGGATGAATAAAACGATGTATTTTTAGATTATGTCCCATGACTACCTCCTCACAAATAGGTATAAGTTTTTATTTAAATAATGCCTTGGACGACAATTATATCTACACCTACATATCGGCAGACTCCTACGGAGTTTTGTGAGTTGAGTGTACATATAGAGGACTTGCAGAGGATGGGGTTTGTAAGGCCCAGTGTTTCTCCAATGGCAGACCTGATATTGTTTAACACTATTGAATATGTGATATTGAGGCTATGAGTGGACTTCCAGTCCTATAACAGGTTACTGTGAAGATCATGTACGCACTGCTGAGGATAGATGACCTCTTCAACATGATGAAGGGAGCAAGGTTGTTCTCAAAGATAGACCTCAGGTGGGGCATTCACCAGCATTAGGTACAGAATGAAGATGTACTGAAGATAGCCTTCAAGTGTCGTTATAGCCACTATGAGTTCCTGGAGAAGCCTTTTAGCATTAACAACACCAAGGAAGAGTTCATGGTACTCAAGAAGAAGATCATCTAAACGTACATCGATCATTTCATGGCAGTCTTAATCGATGACATCTTGGTGTAATCAGCATCAGAGGTGGAGAATTATACACACCTGTGGATAGTCCTAGAAACACTCTGAGATCACCAGCTTTATTGTATTCCCTCAAAGTTCCAATTCTAGATTTAGGATGTCCACTTTCTAGGACACATAATCTCAAGGGCTATAGTTGCAATAGATCCGGCAATGATAGATGAGGCACTTATTTGGGAGACACCCTAGAGCGTGACCAAGGTGGAGAGTTTCATAGGGCAGGGTAGGTACTTTTGGAGGTTCATACCTGAATTTTCCAAAGTAGAAGCTCCCTTATCAGCATTGAAATAGAAGGGACAACCCTTCATGTGGATGGAGAAATTGTAGTTGAGTTTCTAGGATCCGAGGTGGAGATTGAAGAGTTCCCCCATCATGAGACTACTATAAGATGTTTTTGGGTATGTAGTCTACTATGATGCATCGATGGCCGGACTAGGTTGTGTCCCGATTCACGAGTGAACAGTGATAACCTATGGCTTATAGAAAGTAAGGTACTATGTTAAAAACTAAACCACCCATGATCTCGAGTCTCTAGTAGTGGTCATTTCCTTGATGATGTTATGGAATTACTTGATGGGTTAATGGGTTATTGTATACTCTAACCATAAGAGATTCAGGTACATCATCTCACAAAATGACCTGAACATGATTCAATGGTTATGGATGCAGTTCCTCCAGGACTGTGACTATGAGATATTCTATACGACTAGGAAGCAGAACATGGTGGAAGATTCACTCGGTAAGAGGTCTAGTTTGTATCTTTTAAGTGAGGTGATATTTTTGCTAGCTACGATAAAGATATACATCATGTATAGTAATAGAGAATCTTACCTCCAGTTTATGACTATCACTCCACCAATTGTATAGGGACTTAGGAACGAACAACTTGATGGTTGTCACTGTGAGGCCTGACATGATATGTTATCCCTAGGATGAGATGTTGAGTGATTTATGATAGTTTGGATGCACACCATCCTTTTAAAAGGGTGCCCGTAGAACTAGTGACATTGTGGAAGGAGTTATTGAGGGAGTTTCATACCCCGCCCCCATAGCGGTATACACTAGAGTGTAGAAGATGTACTTGGACCTTCATGGTTAGTAATGGTGGATAGGGATAAATAATGTTGTGACTGAGTTCATTTTGCGGTGCCTCACTTGTCAATAAGTGATGGCCAATATTCTGGTTCCAATTGGTTTGACCTATCCTCTCAACGGATGAGAGTGGAAATGGGATGGTATCCCGATGGACTTAGTGATGGGGTTACTATGTATAACCAATGGTCGTGATTCCATTTGGGTGATCATCGACTGACTCACCATGTCGGCTCACATTCTACCCCTTCTGTAGAAGGGACTGGTAGAGGGCCTATGATGTTGCTACGTCCAAGAGATAGTACGGCTCCATGGGGTTCCTTCAACGATCATCTAGAACCATATTTCAAGAATTTCATATAAGTTGGGGAAGGGGTTGTAGGATGATTATGGGACACAACTGCATCTGAGTTCATCTTTTCATCCAAAGATGGATGGTTAGACATAATGAACCATACAGACTATGGAGGATATTCTACATGCTTGCATCCTAGACGATGGTCGTAGTTGGGAGGACCCAATTCCACTAGTGGGGCTTTCATAAAACAACAACAATAACTATACTATTGTCATTACACCATTTGTGGCCATGTATAGGTGGGCTTACATATCACCCCTATGCTGGAAGGACCCAGGATAGTCATCATTAAAAGGTCTAGAGTTGGTATGTTCTAATTCCGAGAAAGTATAGACGATCCAGGAGTAGATGAAGTCTACAAAAAGCAGACATTATTCTTATGCTGACAAGATCTAGAGACCCTTAGAGTTTGAGTATGGTTATCATGTTTTCCTTCGGGTCACCCCCGGTCATGGATTATGAATATTCGGCCAAGGTGGAATGATATCTCTAAGGTTTATTGAACCTTTTCATTTCTTATGTAGAGTTGAGGAGATGGAGTACCACCTAGATCATCCCCAATAGAGTCATCCAGTGCATAATGTTTCCATGTGTCATAGTTGAAGAGATACATGTAGGATTTGTCGCACACCGTCGACTGGTGAAACCAGGTCATTGATGATGTGGCGATGTTTTTGTAGTTCCCAATAGAGATATAGGATTAAAGGGAGTGGGTCCTGTGTCGGTAGTTGATTCCTTTGTTTCACATTAACTGGAATCACGAGAACCTCCAAGAGAGCACATGGGAGAGGGTGGCTTAGATTTATGTTTAGTACCCCAATAAGTTTTCTTAGTTTGTGTTTTGAATTTTCGGGACATAAACCACATGTGTGGGGAATATGTAATGTCTCTAAAATTAAATCTAATTTTTTTAATTATATGGAATTATTTTGAGACATCACGTACCAATTGAAGGTGATTCTGAGGCCCGAGGATTCCAGAACAAAATTTTAAACTTTTTTTTAATGTACTTTCAGTAAATATGCTAGATGGATTTTCAATCCTTTGAATCGGTACTCAGATTGAAAATCAAAGGACACCATTGAATTTTGAATGTTAGGATTATCCTAGAAATTAATTAACATTGGCTAGTAAAGTCCGATTTGAAATGTTATATTGCATACTTTTTGAAAAAAAAATATTTAATGAAATTACTTTAATTCATTAGTCACTATTGGGTGGAGGATGGAGATGTTGTAGCACAACGACCAGGCAATGAAAAGGCACAATAATGAGGCTCATTAATGGACCATATCATATGATGTAATGATAATATAATGTAAGATTAAAAATGTCACTGTTTTATAAATGAAATAGTGTAATGACACAATGTCGCAGTGTAACAGAAATTATATGACATGATTCATCTTATCAAACCAACACATGGGATAATGAGAAATTAAAATGTGGGGATTCTTTGATGAACCTCCAGTTATTTTCCACTTCAATGAAGAAAAAATAATGCATCATTACATCATCATCTTTTAAATACCTTGATGAGTGGATCTAGAAGCAACCTGGACATGGTGAATCCTTGAGGAGGAAGACTTCTGCATTGAACAGCAACAAGGTAGGGGCTTATGCGTTCAATATTTTTGATGATTTCTTCCCCATTCAAGAGAATTATCTAAGAACACAGATGAAACATCTAATGGATTGATCCTAAATTCACTTGTTCTTGTAGTTGGATATTGTGTTGTGGTTTGAAATGGGGTTTTACTCTTGGTGTGTGGATTAAGACATTCCCCCAAAAATAGAGTGTAACGTGGATGGCACGAGCTGGAAAATAAAATGATAGGACCCTCTTCAGTGGTTTTTTATTGTTCGTTATTCATGGATGATTTCATGAGAAAGTGGAAAATTGATTTTTAGGTTATTATAGTGAATGATACAACCTTGTGATTCCGTAGATGCAAGTCGCTCGAGAAATGGACTTCCAAAATGACTCTTGTGGCTTGTCAAATGTACCACTAGTGCGTTAGCATCGGCGGTGGCTGATGATGATGGCCAATGGAAGAGAGGTGGCATGGATCATGTCTACGCTGTTTAGAGAATATTCCTACTCAGGTGTGATGGATGAACGCTAACCCAGTGCGCGTGAATGTGAAATGGCCAGCCAGCTTGGCTCGATGCATGGTGCTTTCGCAGTCGCTTGATTGCTTCATGGAGACCCCATGCGTTGACCATGGGGTGGGATGGAGGCTGGATACTGATGTATGCCGCATGCAGGCTAGGATAATTAGGGTAGGCAGAGGGCTGAACCCTCGGCTTAGTGGGATAGACCTGCATCGCCAGGTCGGACCCGCAAAGGCGGGTCGGGCCCACCATCGGGTCAGACCCGTCCTAAGAAGTCGGACCTACTAGCCCAATGGGCAGGATATTATGGAACCAAAAAAGACTAACACATGACCCCAGGATAGGGTCATGTATGGTTGGTTTGGTCCCACTAGGTGAGACCAGACCCTGACCCGACCAACCTTGTTTCACTGAAACAATTATAACATGCACAAAGGGCCTCCAATAGACGCACTGTCTATGGTGTGAGAACCCTTGAGATGAGGCGCTCCTTTTAAGATGCTCTAATTATGATTTGTCGAAATATGGAGTACATGTTATTAGGATCATACTCAAAATAAACTATTCACTTTTTTATAAAATTCACATAACTTACAGACTGGGCTTCCGAATGACGCAACATCTATATCGTTGGGAACATTTCAATGAGATGGTTCTTTGGGATGATCTATATGTGACATAGGGGTGGTTGAGGTATGAACAATTGATTTCAAAGAGGTATTTTCTAGATTAAAACATTATATTTGATGAGATCTAGTAGTTTTCATTGATGTGAATAAATAATAGTGATCTTGTGTTGGTCATCATCGAGAGATCCTTTGTGGGTCAACACCCAGCGATACTCTGTGGGTCTGAACCTAGAGATCATCTGTGGGTTATAACCTAGTGATACACCCTATTTATGCACCTAGAAATTATTTGTGGGTTATCACCTAGTGACCCTATAAATATCAACAATAGATCCTGTTGACAGAATTTGACAATATAGATTTATTATTAATCATATTTACTTATTTACTTAATTTACACCTGGGGCGAGCTTCATCTTTTAAATTATGTGATGAGTTTGAGATATTTCTTGTTGGAATTACCTATTGAGTATTTTTCCTTTGTTGTGAGTTCATTAATGGATTACTAAAAGTCATTATGGGGTCTTGGGGTCCCTACTGTGTATTTTTATACTTACCCCTATAGGGGTTTCACCTCCACGTGTTTTGTTTAGTGATGATAATCGTCATTTTGACAGAGGTGCTCAAGGGGATGGGACGGACAGATGCTACGATGTTGGGGATGGTGGACTAGGACTAGGTGGGAACCAATGTGAATGGGCTATAATTCCATACTACTTCAGCTTCTAGGTGCTTCACTACTATCATGATCTGGTGGGGTTTTCCATGGATGGCCTTCAGAGTTTCCTTTTGTTCATTCATGTTTTCAGTTCATTGTTTGTTTTTTATTCTGGACTACATAATTTCTAATGTACTTGAACTTGGCTTTGTTTTAGTTGTATAATTGTGTAACACCCCAAGATTTCATAGTGTGTTATTTCTTCAAAATAATTCAATAACTTGCACTACACGCAACACCGAGTTCAATCACACCATGACTTACAAAAAAAGGCATTAAAAGAGGTCATGAATAGCATTAACTAAAATTTTCACTTTATATAATCCTTATAATTTTAGAATCCATATTATGAGTTTCTTAGTCATAATGCAAGAACAGATTCATTTTCAGTATTGCACTTTTATCAACTTTTAATAGTGAAACCTTTTTAAATACAATATTTTAAACTTTTTGACTAAATGGGGACATCAAAAAATTTAAAATGAAACATCCCAAGCTTCCACGGTACGCTTTCCTTTGAATAATACGATAGCGTGTGTTGTACGCAACCTCGAGTTCTAACACACACCACAACTAATTAAACTAGCCGTTGTGAATAGTAATACCTACTATTTGAAATCATATATATTCTATATTTCAAAATGGACTTCATTTTTGGATTCGGAATATCAAATTTAGCCTAGGGTGAAATTTTGGTACATTTCGGATAACTTTCATATTTTGATGAATAGTGAAAATTACTAAATTTTAATTAAAAACAACTTTTTTAATCAAAATAATTAATAGTGATAAATTATTAATTTTAGTGGTTTTAAAGTATATTTAGAATATATTTTTACCATTTAATATAATGTTGGTCATTGGACATAATTTTACAATTAAACCGAACATAAACAAGTGTCAATCTTTTGATAGTTATTATCTCTTAAAAACACGCTTTTTGTTTTGACAGCGGGAATTAATTTTAAATTAATTTCTGCCACTTCTGTGTTTTGAATTTAGAAAAATGGATTCCATATTTGGAATCAGGATGTTCAAATTGTGTAAATAGGTAACATTTATTTTTAGACATTTTGAATAATTACTGCGGTAAATATTTTATTTACCATGGTTAAGGGTAAATCCGGTAAATAAGGGTTAAAAAATAATATTATAATAATACTAAATTACCCTAAAACGTGTCTTAACCCTATTGGTTGATACATGGTCGACCATGGGCATCTTTGGGTCTATTTTGGGACCCCATGGATCCACTTGTAAGTGATAATGACACATTATATTAATAAAGCTAAAATAAAAATAAAAATGGCATAAGCTTACATCTTTTAGAAGAACAATTTTTACATAGGGTTATACATGTTGGCTTTTCGATTATAAATATTCATTAGAAAGCTAAAAATATTTCCTACATAATGATATTTTATTTATAATTTTTAAACATTAAATAATTTATTTGATTTATGACACAATGATGATGCAGTAATTACTATAATAGTGAAAAATTAAAATAATTGATATTATAAATACCCAAATAAATATAATATGAAACTTTTAATGAATTAAACTAATTTTCTAGGATAATATGATATATTAGGATTGATTTAATTGACTTTGTTCGAAGTAATCAATCTGTTATGAGTTTCACAAAAATCAACTATTGAATAGTGTCAAAATTGACATAAAAGAGTTCTTAAAACAAATATTATATTATTAATTGATATTAAATTCCTAAATATCTAAGGTTCGGCCAAGAGACTTATATTATGATAGTTTAATCATTAATGGACCACTTGGGGGTCGCTTGGATGTATATAGTAAGTTTATTAACCATATTATATAAAAATACAAAGAGACATTGTAAAAGTGAAACTAATTAACTTAGAGTTAATACTTAAAGATAAGGTTAATATAAGTACCCAGACCTGTCTAAATTCTATTGGATGAGTTGTTTTCGACCTATCCCCACCTCATCCTTTGAATAGTCAACTTTGGAGCCTTTGGAAACCGAATATGAATTTATTATAAATTAATATTTCTAGCTTTTCCAAAGGTTCCCCTCACCCCTCTTATAAAAGGGCACTCCTCCTTCTCTTTTCCTCACACCTCTCAAGCCACTTGGCTCGTCCAAACTCTGCCCAACTAAGCTCCCCACATCCCCATCCTCCTCCTTGAAGCTTCCCCTTAGGCAGAAAGCATTTCAAGAAGTCCTTTGGTTCCAACCAAAGTGAGTTACCTAGATTAAAGGTAACGATTTCTCTTAAATTATTTTCATTTATTTTGCTTCTCCAACCCCCAAAATCTATTTATTTCCTTTCTTTTGTAACAACACCAGTATCCACAATATACTAGTATGTTGTTATAATAAGTATTCAAACTACACATACACACAACTCCATCCAATGGATGATGAACATAATGTTTCTGTGGATGGCAAACTAACACCTCACGAAACGATGATTGTTCAAATACATCTTACCACCTCTCATGGTGGCCATTATGATGGCACTGTAATTAAATATGATATTAATGATATATATTTTATATATAAGCTTCTGTAATTCCATTTTATTTCATACCATTATTCGTTCCATGTTGTATATACATACGATAATTTCATTTGAGGAAGTGCGGACTACCGCCCCCTTAAAATGATATGACTCGTTCATACCACACATGGAACGTATAAAGGATGGTGTTAATGAACTTAAGTAACATATATAAAATATTATATTATACTGGAATAGTAATATACCTATGTATCATTTGGATTTGATTCTTTTAAAATGAAAATTAAATGGAAGTAGCGTTCGTGCGTACGTACGGACTACCGTCTCCACGAACGTGATAAGATTCATTCTTCATCATATCCATTCAAGTATTATTCTCATTTTAGGGTTAAAAATAATGTTAATATCATTCTGATTATGAATAAGATATAATATATCCATTACAAACATGTCATACGTAACCAAACATTTAAGAAGAACGAATCGATTATCACCCGAAACGACGATAATACTAAGATATTATTAATAAAGCAATGTTAAAAGATCATATATGATATCATATTAATGTATATGATTCTTGTATAATTTAATAACAATTATTTCACCATTATACAGGAGGTTAACCTACCCCAACAATGGAAAAGTACAAGGTAAGGGTTATTTCACAATCTCTTCATTATTCGAGGTTGTTTATACGTAATAATCTACTGGGATTTCTTTATCATCCACATCCATGTTTCTTCGAAATGTATTTCAAAACATATTTATTATTTAAAAGAATATGGGTTAAATTCATTTATACCCTTTTTTTACTTTTTGTAAGAGGTTTATAAATGAATCTTTCCATAGTTTTCAAAACAAGGTCCTTTTTGACCTTTTCGACAGAATTAAGATAAGAATGTTTTTTTTACTTATACGGCGGGTGCGGTTATTTTCCGCCGTTATAAAATCGTCAAAGCTTTCCTTACAAGCTTACAAGAATATTTTCAAGAAAATGTTTTGTTTTATATGGCTCTTAAATGATTTCAAAAATAGAAAGAGATATTTCTCTAAAAAGTGTTTTGATTTCATCTATGTCAACATCATTTAATGGATTTTACGCTTATTTGAAGTTGATTTATTATAATACAAAACTTCTATATTGTATTGAAGGTTTTGTGATATGTTTGACTGTGGATGTGCTATTTTATACCATTCATAGTTTATGGTGAAACTATTGACATTTCGTATGCTAGTTTTAATCCGAATGTTTATGTTATATTTCAAACTTTTCTTCAGATGAATGTGCTAAACAAGTATGTTCCGGGTTGGGGACCGGTAAAAGTAAGCCCTCCAGGTTGGGGACTGGTAAATGTAAGCCCTCCAGGTTGGGGACTGGTTAAAGTAAGCCCTCCAGGTTAGGGACTGGTAAAAGTATGCCCTCCGGGTTGGTGTCCGGTTATTAGAGGCACTCCGGGTTGGTGTCCGGTTATTAGAGGCACTCCGGGTTGGTGTCCGGTTATTAGAGGCACTCCGGGTTGGGTTCCGGTTAGAAGTAACCCCTAGGTCTTGGGATGAGGCCTAGACAAAGAAATTAACGTTTAGCATTATGCATTCCAACATTATGAAAGTGGTTAATGATTTTTGCATGTGATTATTCGATTAGTAGAATATCCATGTGAATAAGTAAATGGCATTATTTCATTTTATTTATGACATACTATGTTCAATTTTAAAAGTCTTTGTTTTAGAAATTCATTGCCTTAAATGTTTATGATTATTTTGAATGTTCCGCTATATTGTTATCCTTACTGGGCATTTGAGCTCACCCCTTTTCTATGTTTTATTTTTCCCAGGTAGTGAAGAAGTAAATTATGAATGACTTGCAGGGATATTATGAGGGGTTAATAGTGTGGATATGAAGACTTTGTTGTTGTAGTAGTTTTTCACTTTGAAATGTAATTGTAAAACTTTATGATTATATCTAGTGTTTCCAAGGCTACTAAACCAATCGGTCTTTCGGGATTTGATCTTTCTTGTGATCATGCCAATGTTATTTAATTAATGCACCGACTCTGGGTAGCTGGGGTCGGGGCGTTACAGTTGGTATCAGAGGAAGTTTAGTACAAACCTTGGAAGTTAGATTTAGATAAACTCTGATTAGAGCACGTAGACCTAAGATGAACATTGAGGATTAGTATAGAAGAACTTCCTAGAATTTTGGTGTTGTAGAGATTTTGTGAGTTTTCCGAGCAATACATCCCTGTCTGGATACGAGCAGGTAGAGGTGGCTCTGGCACAGATGTACCTAGGGGTAAAACCCGAAAACACCGCTTTGAGCTAGACTCGAACGGGAACTGGTGCACGACAACGGGCCTTGCTGCACTCTTGGTTACGACACTCCCGGGGGATATGCTTAGGATAACTCTCATTTTCTTTACAAATCATTATGAAGGGTTTATGAGTATATACTTCCTCAAAGAAAACATTTTTATGATTATGGATTATATCCATAAATAGTTCAATTTATGTTAAGTGTTTTATAAGTATGGGATTATGTATTTTGATTCATAAACTGATCTAGTTTATGCCATTGTTTAGAAATGGCGCCCAGTAGAAGAAATGAGAACTCCAGAAATGCACATGATCCAAAGAGAAGGAAGGATCATATCTTTCATGGTCTTAAGCTAGAATTGATAAGAGAAATAGTCTCCCATGTATTATCATCATATGAAGAAATAATATCATGTGTTGATAAGATAAGTAAAGAGTTTACTGAGTCTTATGGCTTTGAAGGGAAGCAAGAGAAGAAAAGGATGGAAGAGAGAAAAATGGATAAAGGGAAGAGGGAAAAGAAGAATTTTCCCATATGTGGTAACTATGAGAAGAAACACCCTGGAACTTGCCTGAAAGGAATGGGAGTTTGTTATAAGTGTAGAGGAAAAGGGCACAAAGTACGTGACTGCAAGGGTGAGAAAATGGTTTCAAATGTACAATGATTCATTTGCAAGGAGTTTGGACACTACGCGAACCTTTGCCCCAGTCATCAGACTATGCCACAAATGATGCTATTGGATAATAATCAAGTTATGATACTACCACAGATGAAGAGGAATGATTAGAGTTCTTATGTTGATTATGTCAATTGAGTGTTGTATCAACAATGTACTTGTTATAATGATTATGGAGTATATAAGGATTGTACTGCAGTACTATTTCATTAAGGACTTGAGATTGTGTGGAACAAAGAAAAGTGACTCAATAGCAGGATAAATTTTTGGAAAATATATGGTTGAGATATAGTTCTGATACTGAGGTAGTGATTTTGGAATAATATGTGATTGTTTTGGATAAATTATATTGGATATTCTTGACTACCCTGGAACTGATTAATGATTTGTATATTCCATCATTTTTTTGGGGTTTAAAACATTTTTGGATTGATGAAGTATATCCAGCATTCTATATGGAATAAGGGAGAATGAATGTAATCAATAAGGAATATGGTAAAACATGATGAAGGTATTGATATGCTATTACGGGGTAAAAAGGATCTACATTATGCTTACCTTCCTTATAAATGTTGGACTGTGAGTTTGGAAAGAAGTATTTTGGATAGTTCTAGTTTGGATTATTTTGGATTGCTATAAAAGGACAACCCAGAGGTCGGGCGGCAACCCGTCGCGTCCGGCAAGGCTATGAGACTTGAACCCGCAACCGAAGGGCGACAAAGGTGTATCACCTACCACTGGCCCATGAGATGTCCTGGATTAAATAATGTAGTTTTTATTAAAATATCATGTAGATGAATTATAAATTCGTTTATTTTGGAACCCTATACGAATAGTGTAAATAGAATTTTTTTTACATTCTATTATCTTTTAGAGTGAAAGATGAGTTTGTGGTAGAAATTTATTAATGGATAAAACTCTAATTATAAAGTAAGTGTATCTCCTTATGATCTTAGCCAATATCATAAATAAATTCCTCAACATTAAGAAAATCAACTTAGAACAAAAATGTTTTCCTAGATGGTACCTTAAATCATCACTAATTTACGGCTTTGGGATTGTTGGCCTTTTCATAGCCATGTTCTCTACCACTCTCCATCAGATAATTGATGGTTAGATTTTTCTTCCATATCCATATTTTCCTACATGGAACCCTAGTATGTGTTATTTTCGGTAATCTTCATACATTCGACTCTTTATTATAAATAGAGGCCTCATTAATTCATTTTTCGATGTGGGATTTCAACTAAGATATTTTGAAACGTCAAAAATGAGTTATCCTAATACCCTATGTTTTGTTGAACCGATGGTATTTCAAATCATCATAGATTGATGAATTTAAGGACCTAAATTTTACACTTGTTTGTGATTGATGACCTCAATCACTACCTATAAATATTTACGTTTTTCCTCCAATTATATGTCTCTGATTGCCACCAATGTTCTCCTAATCAAGATCATAATTTGGTGGTGACCCTTTCATTTCTCTTTTCCACATATTAAGACTAAATTTTAGTAACCCAATTTCCGATGTGGGTTTTCCCACAAATATATTTTCTATTTTCAACCTTTTATTTTCGAAGAACAATTTCAAATTGCGAGGACGCAATTTATTGAAGGAGGGGAGAATGTAACACCCCAAGATTTCATAGTGTGTTATTTCTTCAAAATAATTCAATAACTTGCACTACACGCAACACCGAGTTCAATCACACCATGACTTACAAAAAAAGGCATTAAAAGAGGTCATGAATAGCATTAACTAAAATTTTCACTTTATATAATCCTTATAATTTTAGAATCCATATTATGAGTTTCTTAGTCATAATGCAAGAACAGATTCATTTTCAGTATTGCACTTTTATCAACTTTTAATAGTGAAACCTTTTTAAATACAATATTTTAAACTTTTTGACTAAATGGGGACATCAAAAAATTTAAATTGAAACATCCCAAGCTTCCACGGTACGCTTTCCTTTGAATAATACGATAGCGTGTGTTGTACGCAACCTCGAGTTCTAACACACACCACAACTAATTAAACTAGCCGTTGTGAATAGTAATACCTACTTTTTGAAATCATATATATTCTATATTTCAAAATGGACATCATTTTTGGATTCGGAATATCAAAATTATCCTAGGGTGAAATTTTGGTACATTTCGGATAACTTTCATATTTTGATGAATAGTGAAAATTACTAAATTTTAATTAAAAACAACTTTTTTAATCAAAATAATTAATAGTGATAAATTATGAATTTTAGTGGTTTTAAAGTATATTTAGAATATATTTTTACCATTTAATATAATGTTGGTCATTGGACATAATTTTACAATTAAACCGAACATAAACAAGTGTCAATCTTTTGATAGTTATTATCTCTTAAAAACACGCTTTTTGTTTTGACGGCGGGAATTAATTTTAAATTAATTTCTGCCACTTCTGTGTTTTGAATTTAGAAAAATGGATTCCATATTTGGAATCAGGATGTTCAAATTGTGTAAATAGGTAACTTTTATTTTTAGACATTTTGAATAATTACTGCGGTAAATATTTTATTTACCATGGTTAAGGGTAAATCCGGTAAATAAGGGTTAAAAAATAATATTATAATAATACTAAATTACCCTAAAACGTGTCTTAACCCTATTGGTTGATACATGGTCGACCATGGGCATCTTTGGGTCTATTTTGGGACCCCATGGATCCACTTGTAAGTGATAATGACACATTATATTAATAAAGCTAAAATAAAAATAAAAATGGCATAAGCTTACATCTTTTAGAAGAACAATTTTTACATAGGGTTATACATGTTGGCTGTTCGATTATAAATATTCATTAGAAAGGTAAAAATATTTCCTACATAATGATATTTTATTTATAATTTTTAAACATTAAATAATTTATTTGATTTAAGACACAATGATGATGCAGTAATTACTATAATAGTGAAAAATTAAAATAATTGATATTATAAATACCCAAATAAATATAATATGAAACTTTTAATGAATTAAACTAATTTTCTAGGATAATATGATATATTAGGATTGATTTAATTGACTTTGTTCGAAGTAATCAATCTGTTATGAGTTTCACAAAAATCAACTATTGAATAGTGTCAAAATTGACATAAAAGAGTTCTTAAAACAAATATTATATTATTAATTGATATTAAATTCCTAAATATCTAAGGTTCGGCCAAGAGACTTATATTATGATAGTTTAATCATTAATGGACCACTTGGGGGTCGCTTGGATGTATATAGTAAGTTTATTAACCATATTATATAAAAATACAAAGAGACATTGTAAAAGTGAAACTAATTAACTTAGAGTTAATACTTAAAGATAAGGTTAATATAAGTACCCAGACCTGTCTAAATTCTATTGGATGAGTTGTTTTCGACCTATCCCCACCTCATCCTTTGAATAGTCAACTTTGGAGCCTTTGGAAACCGAATATGAATTTATTATAAATTAATATTTCTAGCTTTTCCAAAGGTGCCCCTCACCCCTCTTATAAAAGGGCACTCCTCCTTCTCTTTTCCTCACACCTCTCAAGCCACTTGGCTCGTCCAAACTCTGCCCAACTAAGCTCCCCACATCCCTATCCTCCTCCTTGAAGCTTCCCCTTAGGCAGAAAGCATTTCAAGAAGTCCTTTGGTTCCAACCAAAGTGAGTTACCTAGATTAAAGGTAACGATTTCTCTTAAATTATTTTCATTTATTTTGCTTCTCCAACCCCCAAAATCTTTTTATTTCCTTTCTTTTGTAACAACACCAGTATCCACAATATACTAGTATGTTGTTATAAGAAGTATTCAAACTACACATACACACAACTCCATCCAATGGATGATGAACATAATGTTTCTGTGGATGGCAAACTAACACCTCACGAAACGATGATTGTTCAAATACATCTTACCACCTCTCATGGTGGCCATTATGATGGCACTGTAATTAAATATGATATTAATGATATATATTTTATATATAAGCTTCTGTAATTCCATTTTATTTCATACCATTATTCGTTCCATGTTGTATATACATACGATAATTTCATTTGAGGAAGTGCGGACTACCGCCCCCTTAAAATGATATGACTCGTTCATACCACACATGGAACGTATAAAGGATGGTGTTAATGAACTTAAGTAACATATATAAAATATTATATTATACTGGAATAGTAATATACCTATGTATCATTTGGATTTGATTCTTTTAAAATGAAAATTAAATGGAAGTAGCGTTCGTGCGTACGTACGGACTACCGTCTCCACGAACGTGATAAGATTCATTCTTCATCATATCCATTCAAGTATTATTCTCATTTTAGGGTTAAAAATAATGTTTATATCATTCTGGTTATGAATAAGATATAATCTATCCATTACAAACAAGTCTTACGTAACCAAACATTTAAGAAGAACGAATCGATTATCACCCGAAACGACGATAATACTAAGATATTATTAATAAAGAAATGTTAAAAGATCATATATGATATCATATTAATGTATATGATTCTTGTATAATTTAATAACAATTATTTCACCATTATACAGGAGGTTAACCTACCCCAACAATGGAAAAGTACAAGGTAAGGGTTATTTCACAATCTCTTCATTATTCGAGGTTGTTTATACGTAATAATCTACTGGGATTTCTTTATCATCCACATCCATGTTTCTTCGAAATGTATTTCAAAACATATTTATTATTTAAAAGAATATGGGTTAAATTCATTTATACCCTTTTTTTACTTTTTGTAAGAGGTTTATAAATGAATCTTTCCATAGTTTTCAAAACAAGGTCCTTTTTGACCTTTTCGACAGAATTAAGATAAGAATGTTTTTTTTACTTATACGGCGGGTGCGGTTATTTTCCGCCGTTATAAAATCGTCAAAGCTTTCCTTACAATCTTACAAGAATATTTTCAAGAAAATGTTTTATTTTATATGGCTCTTAAATGATTTCAAAAATAGAAAGAGATATTTCTCTAAAAAGTGTTTTGATTTCATCTATGTCAACATCATTTAATGGATTTTACGCTTATTTGAAGTTGATTTATTATAATACAAAACTTCTATATTGTATTGAAGGTTTTGTGATATGTTTGACTGTGGATGTGCTATTTTATACCATTCATAGTTTATGGTGAAACTATTGACATTTCGTATGCTAGTTTTAATCCGAATGTTTATGTTATATTTCAAACTTTTCTTCAGATGAATGTGCTAAACAAGTATGTTCCGGGTTGGGGACCAGTAAAAGTAAGCCCTCCAGGTTGGGGACTGGTAAAAGTAAGCCCTCCAGGTTGGGGACTGGTTAAAGTAAGCCCTCCAGGTTAGGGACTGGTAAAAGTATGCCCTCCGGGTTGGTGTCCGGTTAT
Organism: Viscum album; assembly: GCA_963277665.1. NCBI lineage: Eukaryota > Viridiplantae > Streptophyta > Magnoliopsida > Santalales > Viscaceae > Viscum > Viscum album. Next base: position 1,399,935,657 of record OY728164.1, on the reverse strand, counting down.
TAGAGGCACTCCGGGTTGGTGTCCGGTTATTAGAGGCACTCCGGGTTGGTGTCCGGTTATTAGAGGCACTCCGGGTTGGGTTCCGGTTAGAAGTAACCCCTAGGTCTTGGGATGAGTCCTAGACAAAGAAATTAACGTTTAGCATTATGCATTCCAACATTATGAAAGTGGTTAATGATTTTTGCATGTGATTATTCGATTAGTAGAATATCCATGTGAATAAGTAAATGGCATTATTTCATTTTATTTATGACATACTATGTTCAATTTTAAAAGGATTTGTTTTAGAAATTCATTCCCTTAAATGTTTATGATTATTTTGAATGTTCCGCTATATTGTTATCCTTACTGGGCATTTGAGCTCACCCCTTTTCTATGTTTTATTTTTCCCAGGTAGTGAAGAAGTAAATTATGAATGACTTGCAGGGATATTATGAGGGGTTAATAGTGTGGATATGAAGACTTTGTTGTTGTAGTAGTTTTTCACTTTGAAATGTAATTGTAAAACTTTATGATTATATCTAGTGTTTCCAAGGCTACTAAACCAATCGGTCTTTCGGGATTTGATCTTTCTTGTGATCATGCCAATGTTATGTAATTAATGCACCGACTCTGGGTAGCTGGGGTCGGGGCGTTACAAATTGCTTACCCCTATTAGTGTATTAGGATGTGGTTGGGAATGTGTGAGTACTTGTTTCTAGAAAACGCCTTCCCTTTTAGGGATATGCCTTTCCAATGCTAGTCAACCACCCCTGACATATGGAAGGTGAGCTTGAGGTAGTCACAATACAGGCCCCAAGGGATAAATTGTGACATCAAAACACTTCAAAGATCCACTAATATTCTAAAAAAAAGTCTTTGGACCCAAATTCGTCAATGAACCAAAATAGAAGGTGAAAAATACTACATCATAATAAAACCCTTACCCTGAGTGGCATCGATTAGCTAAGATGAGCCAATCAGCTTCGATTTCGGTAGTGGATTATGGAATACAGTAGAAGTTGACCACATAGGCATTCTGTATTCCCAAATAATGGATAAAATCAATGAAAATAGATTTAAATTGTGATGTTGGGTTTGGCCCAATGAAACTGGGCGACTGTGAGGGGAATATCAACCATATTAAAAGAGGAGATGCGTGTATATGAACATACCTCAATGATCCGAGCCTGATTCATAAAGAAACCTGGGATGATCTTTACACAATAGAGGACCCGAGTGGGTGGGGAGGTACACATCCATTGAAGGCGAGGAACACCTATTGTGTGACCAATAGGGAGGATAGAATAAGAGGGAATAAGAAGGAAATAAAATTAAAAAAATAAAGTAATTGATAAATAAATAATGAATATGGAAGAAATTAAATTTTAAAAAATATTAAATTTCAAAAATTCTTGACATGTGCACAAGCATCACATGCCCATATGAAATCCCAAATCATTTTTAAAATTAAAACCTGTTCAAGCTAATGCAGAAAAAATACCAAAACAAATTAAAATAATATAATGTTTCAGGTTCAGGTGTGACAATAGATATCAATTTTTTTAAAGGGATGTTCTATGTAATACGATTAGAGTGAGAGTAATTATCCACATGAAAACAGGACGGAACTCTAATACTAGGACTAATCCATTGAGAGATTCTGACATTAAATAATGTGGTACAGATTAGAAATAGACCATGGAATTTGTCAAATATAATCCCCAACATAATATTATATAGGGTTGTTTCTAATGGGGTTATTTATATCTTGTTATTAAAGATTTTATGGAACCACTAAGTGCATATTAAAACTATATGAACATAAGAAATCTGAATCATTATTATTGTAATTGTTCAATGTCTACTAGTGGAAATTCAACACAATTTTCCTAATAATCCATTTCATAGATGGAGTGACCACATTAGACAAAATATTCCCCATAGAACCATGAATGTGATGGTGATTAAAGAAACAACATGAATACTCACCATAATAAATCTCAATAATGAAAAAATTAACAAGGGGAAACAATTATGAAATTGTTAAAAGAGAGCTTCCAATCAGTTTTTCCAAGTCCATGATTTTTTTCAAATTAAGTTATATAGGTTTCCACCAAAAATTGAATTGGATCATACAATTTATCACCTATAATGGAATATTCTAACTTCACTTCCGTCTTGTAGAATATATTTGGTATTAATGTCTCAATTTGAGTTCCATATATCGATGCCCTGAGCCGGTTCCCTATATAACATCAATCATGCCTCAAAAGATTATTGTTGTTGCAGACTAGATGTGATGGTCTAATATCTATCTTTGGGAAACTATATCTATTGGGACCCTATCCTTTTACACATCTCATTTCAAATTTTTAGGCAAAAATATACATCAAACAAAACAGCAAGTATCATAACATCAATTATCTTGGATGAATAGGTATATATTTAAACATCATAAAAGAAACTTTTTTGACCATCATATTGTGTTCATAACATATATTGTCCTCATTCATCTACATAAGATAAAATGAGCACAAAGTGAACAAAGCGATGATATAGAATACTTGTAATGGAATAATCATAATAATAACTCTTTTCACTTGGGTTAAAAGGAATAACATAATGATTTAAATAGGTATGGTACATGATTAAACATATGTAATACTAAAATTTGGAAAATTTTATCATATAATCATTAAAAACATGTAATCTTGAAGAAATATAAATCATGAATTTTATATGATTCAAGGATTTTTTCATAGAGAATAGCACGATTTAAGGCCAACCATCAAGACCGTAGCACATGGTGCACGAGTCAAGGATAACTGTCCAGACCGCTGCACATATCCTCTCATGAGAAAAAAATTACCCACTGAATTGGATCTCTATAATGTTAAAACTTACATATAATACTCATGAATATTTTTTTTCAAATAAATAATCATACATACTCAACCATACATAAACATAATGTTACCCATTGAATGAAATGTGTATTATAATAATATAATACAACATAATAAATGGGTGTATCATACATTTGTCCCTGAGATAATGGAATCAATACATAGATGGACATTAATAAATGGAAATAGGAATATATCATGGTACGTGATGTCAACGAGAAGTGATAACATGTAAAAATAGTATTTATGAAATTAACGAATTTAATCATTTTAGTGGGGTTTTAAGGTAAATACAAATGACCCTTTAAAATTTTAAAGAGAATAATATTTGATATAAAACAAAATGTGAATGAATATTGTTTTTATAATAAAATTAATTACTTTAGTAAAACAATAATGTCATAAAACTGATGATAGAGTGCACATTAAATTTTGTAAGAATTCTGAAATTTACCTTAAAATTTGTTTGCTAATTGGGAAGAATTGAGATTGGAACCACTTACAAATTTGTATATCTCAGATATTGAATGATTAATTCATATTGATAAATTATTTTGGAACATATAAATTAAATTTTAAATATGCCAATAAAAAGAAAATATATCATTATTTGGGTAAAAATAATGCTACAAAAAACCGAAGAAATAAAGGGGGTTCCAGTTGAATCCCTTAATTTTTATCTAGAGGTGTTCTTCAATTGGTCATAATATTATAGATAATAAAATTATATTCATTATGTAATAAGTATAAAATTATTATATATTTATCTGAATTATGAAAAATTTTAATTTACATTCATGGACTTTTGGATGGATTAAGTGGTTAAATTTCTATGTTTGGGAGAGTTTGTTCCCATTGTTTTCATGATCGGTTTACTTATATAAATGTATAGATAATCATGTAAGATGAAAATGGTTGTCCATAATTGATGTTATATGTTATTAGAGAACATCCAAAAGATTTAATGGTTATAAAATTCTATTGGTTATTTTTATTATGGATTAATCATTATATAAAACAATAATGAAAATCATTTGGGTTGATACGCGGTTTTTTATCAAAACGAACTCATTTTGTTTTATAAATTAATAACATTTGTAAAAAAATTGAATTATGATAATTAAATAGGATATATATCATACATAATAATCTATTTAAAAAATATAAATTGTTTTCTAACATGAATTTCAGACAGTATTATAAATTGAAAACCCCTCTTTCTTGAATGAGATAAATTAACATATCTCAGATTGTGTTTTCATTTAAAAGTGTAAAAGGGGGGTAAGTAGATGATGATGAATTATTCCATTATCATAAAAAAATTACAATACATGTATATATATTGAGTTTTCACACCATTTGGATGATGATATATAATGATATAAATTAATATAAAGTATAATGAAATGAAAATGTATGAAAATGGAAGGGAGTTTTACCTATTGATTCCTTCATCTTGGGTGACTCTCTAAGGGTTTGGTTTCATATCAATTCTTAAGAAAAGAAGCCCCTGAACATTAGAATGAATCTTTGGAAGGTATTTGAGTAGATATTTGATAAGTTAGAAGGATTTACAGGTGTGAGGAGAAAATGCAGTGAGGGTAGTTTTTATAGTGAATGAGAGGGGAGTTTTCTAAATATTAAATACATTAGTTTATTATTTTTTCTCAATTCATTAAATATTGATGATTCTTGTGTAAAAAATAGTAATAATTGTACATGAGTTCTAACCAATACATATTTACATAATCCATGACTTATGCATGATGCGAATATTCATTTATTTATCATGTCTCGTAAATTATCAAATATTGTTATACACTAAAGATTCAAGTATTTTAGAAATATCCCAAAAGTTTAACCCAACAATTTTTCAACGTGTTGAATCATAAAATGAACCCAATTTTATGAAAATAATTATCTAAATATGAGAATCATAATTTCTATTTAAAACATTAATTTAATTGATAGATATAAATTTTAATGTTAAAACTCCCTTTTAAATCACTTTGAAAAATAATTTACGTGACAAATTATTATATTATACAAATAGGAAATAAAAATAGTATTTTATGAATAATATTAATGAATTATATTTTCCATTAAATTATTTAATTAGTAGTAATATTTTAATTAAATTTTTATCACTTACTATAAATACCAACACTATTATATTCTCACATATACGATGGATACATTTTCTTTATACATTTATTTGTAGGTTTAATATCCACTTGAAGATTTACTATTCACATGGGTAATATTAATATTTATTAGGGTAAGATTACTATTAAAAGGGGTTTATTACTATTCAAAAAAAAATCATATTTGTCCTATGGGAATCCCAACAGCTTATTGATCGCAATTGTGTATGTCCGATTCTCAAAATTCAAAACATAGAATTGGAGAAATTATACTTAATGTTAACATAGTATTTAGTAGTTCAATTAATATTAATTTGGAATAATGTTGTGATTTTAGGTAATTATACTATATGAAATAATTATTATAAGAGAATTTACATTGTTTAATCATTAGGTTATTACATTCTTCCCCCCATATTATATTTATCCCTCGAACTATTGTTTTATATTGTAAAAAGAAAAAATATGTGGAAAATTTTGCTTCATTGCTTTCTCTAGATACCATGATGCCTCTTCAGACTAATGGTTTCACCATAGTACATGGACATGGTGGGAAGTATTGTAACCTATAACATTGTCTCTATGATCCAATTTCATTATTAGCTTCTCCTCAAAATAATGATCTTATTAAAACAACAATACCTCTGAAGAAATTACATGTGAAGAATCTAGTCTGTACCTCCTTAAGTGGGTTACATGGAAGACATCACGTACTCCAAACATTTTATGTTGAAGTGGTAGCTGATAGGAGACAACTTCAACATGATCATGTATATTTAAGGGACTGATATACTAGGGATTTATCATTCCTTTCATCCCAAATATCAATCCCTTCTTCCATAGAGATATGCGTAGGAATGTCATGTATCCTACAGTAAACTGATGGTCTCATTAATGATTTTCTACATAGTACGTTTGTCGACATTGGGCTGCCTTGACGTGCTACTGAATAGTTTTTCTCTTTGCCACCCTTTCTAGGATCATTTTAGTTCCAAGCAGCTTATGCTCATTGAATTCATCATAGCATGCCAATGTTCTGCATGTTTTCCTATAGAAGGCTTAATATGTATCCAATTGGATACAAGAGATTTAATTGTTGTTGTAGGAGAATTAAAATGGTGTAAGATGATGGTCATATCCTATCTTTATGTCCATATAATATACTCTCAAAAAGAATTATATTTTTTGAATAGTTTTCTAATATTATACTTCATTTTGAGGGTGATAGGCCCGACTGATGATCGGTTTAGTTCTTAGAGAATGTTGTACACAATTCAAGAACACCTAGGTGAATTATTAATATCTCTCAGATACAATAAATAATGGTAATCCATGTAGTCATAGCACCTCTTTGGTATATAAATTAGTGAAAGTTGATTCAATGAGATATGCTCTCAAATTTTGAAAATGTGATCCATATTTGTATGATGATCCATAATGTCCGATATAGCATTGTTTCCACTGGATTTACATGGAAGTCCAGTGAAAATTTCCATGGTGACATTCTATCAGTTCAATGGTGTTATGTGTACCTGTTTTATCATCCCTTTAGACAATTTTCTTTCAATCATCACTTTATGATATACCTGGAACATTGATATATAACTAGTAATCTTTTTATTCATATTATCCCACCAATCATTCTCCCAGATATCATGATACATTATTTGGCTGACAAGGTAAATAGTGAATGTTGATCTAGTGCATCATTTCGAAGCTCTCTGTCTATCTCAATATTGTATGATACACATCATCAGGTCTTGAATATTTTTACACCATACATGTCAATCATGGACCCATATGATTTCCCATTTTTCATAGCATCCACACTTTTCTGAATGTGCACATCATTTTTTTGAGCATTCATTATTTTCTCAATTGGGGATGGTGGAGAAATAATTTTAGAAAGTATTCATTATTCTCATCCCATGATTATTACCATGTCAATCCTATAAAAATATAAGAACATTGTATCCTTTTCATTTATCGTCATTGATAGAGATGCATGATCCTTTTTAGATAGAGATTTTTTCACCTTATTAGAATTATTGGGATGTAAGTGGATCGATAATCCATGATTCGTGATGATCTCTAACCATATTCAATGGTGCATATTAATCTTTTTCTGTGTGAATACATATTTGATTCTCTTGTGGTTAGTATATATCTCTAACTTCTCCACATAGAGATAGTGCGTCAAGATTTATAATGCAATGATAACAACTACCAACACCAAATCATGTGTGTGATAGTTTATCTCATGTATTTTCAGTTCCCTAAAGAGTATGATATTAATTTATCAGTTATCATCATAAAAAACCTAATTCAATATTTTAAGCATCAATATACACCAAAAATATATCTCCACTTATCAAGAGTGTGAGTATTGGTGTTGTGATAAGCCTGTTTTTGAGATCTTTAAATCTTTTCTCACATTCTTATTTACAGGTGAACATAAATCCACTTTGTTTTAGCATATTCATTGTGTTTGAAAATTGTGAGATGTTCTTCACAAATTATTGATAATTCTTATCTATATCTATAATTATATTGATTTATGGTACATATTTTGGACTAGGCCACTCTTTGATTTCCTTTGTCTTATAAGGTCTTAAAGAGATTTCTTTTATAGTTATAACATGCCCTATGAATGATACTTCATTCATCTAGAAACAAAATTTTCTATACATTGCATAATGTTTCTCCCTTCCTAAATTCTTCAGTTCATTATTCAATGTCTCGTCATGCTCTTCCTTTCTGATGATGTATATCATAATATCCTCGATAATGACTACCTCAAATTTGTTGAGGTAATCTCTAGAAAATCAATTCATTAAATCAATGAATAATGTAATAGCATTAGTGATAATAAAGGGCTCCACTACGTACTCATAGTGTCCGAACCACATTTGAATGGAAGTATTGGTAATTTATTCCTTCCTCACCTTTTATAGGTGATATCCCAATCATTGATCCATCTTAGTGAAATAACTTTCCCCACATTGAATATCTAACAAGTAATCTATTTTAAGTTGGTGATACAAGTTCATTATTGTGATTTTATCGATCTAATGATAATAAATGTGTAGGATCATTTATCCATCCTTTTTCTTAACAAAGGTAACCACTACACCCCATGGTGAGGCACTCATGTGTATAAATCCCGTCCCCACACTCTCAGGTAATTTCCATTTAACTCTTAAATTTCAATGGTGGATGTATTATAAGATGTCTATGGTATATGTAATGATCCATGAATAAGTTCAATTGAGAACTCAAACTCACGATCATGAGAAAGACCATGCAATTCATAAGGTAATTCATTGGTTTAATCCCTCGTGATGGGCATATCTTCGAGAAGTGTAATCTCTTGTATCCCAATCATTTTAGAAAGATATGATTTCCAAAGAAGTAATCATTATCCACAATTGAGATGATGGTTATGTTGGAGATTAATCTTCTCCGTAAAATTTTATAGGATTGGGGGATACTCCAGTTTGTGAATAGTAATCCCGAGTTCCAAAAATTTATTGTTGGATTTGTATAAACACAGCCAATCCATGCCAAATATCACTTCGAAATCCACTATTAGAAAAATGTAATGATTTACAATGAGGTTCACTCCATAAAAATTTACCTGAGAGGAGTTATAAACCATGGATGCAATAATCATTCCATTCGATATTCTCAACGGTATATCAACCGTTAAATTTTGAGGTGGTGTTTGAATAGTTCTAAAAAACCTGCAAGATATAAGAGAATCAGTAGTACCAGGATCTAATGGTATGTTTTATAATAATGATTGAATAATTAACATAACCTTCCCCCCATCACTATTTGGACCCACCTCAGCAGTAGTTTTATCATAATCCATTACTTATTGTGTTGGATATTTTTGTTGATTTCTTATAACATCCCATGGATTAGTGAGATTTTAAAAAAACATCCATGTTCCTTTTAGTTGTAACACTACACTATAGGCTGAGTGATTATCTAAACATTTTGTTTTCATTACATGTTAGGGAAATTATAAATATACCACTATATTCTCTTAGCTAGATGTCCCATTATTCAACATTTGATGTAATTATTGGTTCCCTTTAGATAGTTCTCGAAATTATTCTTCTTACCATTTCGACACATTTTAATTTTTGTCTTCTTTCCATGATGGGATTCATTTTCTTATCCACACATATTGGACGTCATTTTACACTTCTTCACATGGCCCATGTAACAATTGAGAGTCTCAGATATACATTTAATCCATGAGGACACAACAGTCAATCACCTCATAACTGTCGAAGTCTTGAACCACCAATTTTTTCATACATCGGACATTAGTCTTAAAAAAAGTGATCCACATTTCATCTAGGGATAATGACAATGTTGTATAGATATCTTGAAACCATTGAACTTTTTTCTTCATATGATTTGATTCAATCATCTCCCTTCAACATATGTCCAAGGAAATATCTTTTCATCTTGAGATAGAGTGTTTTGGAAAAATATTTACAAAAATAATATTCTTGAATTCATCATAATCCATGGAATCATGTTCCCCATGGAACTTCCTACAATTGATTAGTTTCTAACACTAATGAAATTTTCCATCAAAAAGAGAGACTTCCACCAACAAGTTATCTTTTTCTAAGCATGGCAGGATAGATAATATATTTTCTATTGTGTTAACCCACTATTATGTGTGGATTGAACCATAAGACCAACATATAATATGAGGACACTTCTACATGAATGATTCGATGGAAACAATCTATTTCTATGTAAGAGGAGGGTATTCCACATGAGTTATTATTCATAACATGAGCCAGCTGAGCAAGTACCTTCATGATGTTTTGAGAAATCATTCCCATCACATTTAGAATATCATTAGGGAAATCATCACATTCCCTATCACATTTATTATGGGACCATGTTCGTCTATTTTCGACCATTAAATAATAACAGAAATATCAATTAGGGGGGTTTTTTAACATTGTTATTAAGAATAAAAAAACAATGATCATAAAAGTACAATCTTGTAATGAAAACGTATATCCTAACATGTAATTCCCAAGATTTATGTCTAGGTTACCATTCATATATTTATTAAATTATATTTCTATGGGCTCTTTTTTTCACTTAATAATGTTTTATAATGATATTATTAATTGTCAAAGGCATATCACATTTGATTGTCAAACTAGATGTGTAGTAAGGACCATTTTCATGACCCATGTTACCCCGAGTCAGTATAGGGACCCCTTTTAAGAGTTTTTACACCAAGCGACTTCTATTCCCGAACAACGTCCACTTGTAATATCCAGACTGAGATTAATTTTATGATAAACCACATACATTACACTAACCACATTTTAGTGGTGTTTTATTATACATAGCCTTATCAATAAGGTTTTTAATTAAGAGATCGATTACTAATATCGAAAAATAACAAGATAATCTGATTATACCAACTATAATGACCATATATTTTTATTCATATCATTACATTATTTTAATTATATATTAACATAACATTGCGAGATAAGGATCATAAATTCTAGTGTTATAGAAGACTAGGTACATATTTACACATCATAAAAAAATAATTTATTTAATCTCCACATTTATCTCGTAAAATGAATTATGTTCATACATATTCATAATATAACCTTGGGATAACATGAACAAATGGATGGGCTAAAATCTCAGTAAGACATAAACATAATAATAAATATTTTCATCACATGGGTTAGAAGGCATGACATGATGATATAAATTGATATGGTACAAGGTTAAACATAAGTAAAGATAACATTTAGAACATGGTTTCATATAATCATGGAACCATTGTAATTTCTATGAAGCATAAATCAAGATTATAGCATGCGTCAAAGCTCATTTCCCATATAGTAGAATGAGACATGGATAACCACCAAACTGTTTCACCTGTAGCATGAGTTAAGGTTATCCTCAAAGACTGTTGAACATAAAGTATCACTGGACTAAAAAATAAAAAATGAAATATAAAGACATCTCGTTCATGAATATGTTTTCCCCAAAATATAATCATACAAAATCAATTATATATAAACATTATAGTACCCATGCAATGAAATGTGTATGATAATCATGTCATGCAACATAATAAATGTATGTGTCATACAAGTGTACATGAACGAATGAAATAAAAACATACATAGAAATCCATAAGGTAAAATATAAATCTATCATTGTAAGTGATGTCAATAAAAGTTATAACACGTAAGAATATTATTGAAGACATTTTAGTGTGAATACATTTTAGTTCAGTTTTAAGGAAAATACTAAAGATCATTCCAAATTGGAAAATGAGTAATATTTTATATAAAACTATAAGTGAAGAAAAAAGGTTTTCATAATAAAAAAAATATTTTATAAGATAACAGTTAGCTTAAAACATATTATATAGTGCACTTTAAATTAGGTAATAATTCATGAAGTTCCCTTAAAACAGGATTTCATATCTAGAGGAACTACGAAGGGAACAACTTAAAAATATGTATATCACCAAGCGATAATGAAAAATTGATCTTGAGAAATGAGTTTGGAACATATAAAAAATCATTGATATGATGTTCATAATGATAAAACATGAATTCATTTGGTTAAATATAATGATTGAGCAATCTAAAGGAATAAGGGAGTATCAGGTAGAATCCCTTACGTTAAGTCTGTTTGTGTTAATCACTTGACCTTAATGCCTAGGATAAGAAAATTATATATATTAAATAATAAGTCTAGAACCTATTATATATGAAATTTATTTAGTACTACATTATCATATTTATTCATGGTCTTTTTTATGGGTTAAGAAGTTTAATCTCATAGTTTGGAAGCATTTGATTCCTTTGTTTTCATGAATAATTTACTTATATACATGTACGAATAATCATGTAAGATGAAAATGGTTGTCCATAATTTAAGTAATATATTATCTGAGAATATAAATAATATTAAATGTTTAAAAAAGTCATTTATTTTATTTTGAGTTAGAATGAATCATTATTTAAAACATTAATGATAACCATTTGGGTTAATTAGTGGATTTTTATCGCAAAAAACTCATTTTAATTTATAAATTAAAAAAACAAGAATATAATTATATAACATTAATTATGGTTTAATAAATTAATAATATTCTGGTTCAACCCTAAAAATGTATTCATTACATGAATTGAACATGGTCATAGAATTTAAAATTCTTCTCCCTTGAATGTTATAATTTTACACCTCTTAGATATTGTTTCCATTTCTTACTATAAAATGAGGAGAAAGGATATATTATGATGAATCATTACATTAGTATAAAAAAATTTCAATACATGCATGTTACTAGAGTAACATAACCATTTCGATGAGGATATTTGGGGATAAGGAATAATACAACAGAACATTAAAAGAAATTGAAAGAAAACAGAAGACAGTTTTACCTCTTTATTCCTTTCTCATTTTAACTTCTTTAAGGGGTTGGTTTTTTTATTTTTTATAAAACAAAGCTCATTGACATGGTAAGGAATATTATAGAGATATTTAAACTGAATTTGGAAATGGAACATGAATTTAAATGTTTTATGAGAAGAGGTGGTGCGAGATTGTTTTTATAGTGGGTGAGAGGGGAGTTTTCTCAATATTTAATTCATTAGAATATTTTTTTTCAAGATATGTAAATAATTATGATTCATGGGAAAAATAGTAATATCCTAATTTGAGTTATAACCAATTGAAATTTTCATCATTCATGACTCAAGAGTGTTTTATAAAATATTTTATTTAGAATATTTTTGAAATAATCAAATTTCAGTATTCACAAAAAATTCTCGAATTTGATTAAAATCACAAAAATTACCCCTAAACATTTTCAACTATTATAATCCAAAAATGAACTCCATTTTTTAAAAAATTTATTCTAACTTTGAGAAATTGTTTTTTTAAACCCATAATTTTCATGAATAATATAAATTTTAAAATTAAAACATCTTTTTAAAACAACCTAAAAAATTAATTAAGTTCTCAAATTATTTTTTTAAAACAATAATTCCTCAAATTATTATTTTATGAATATAGTTTGTGAAAGAGAATCATTTAAATTAATAAATTAATCATAAAATCATAATTAATTATTTATGACTTACCAAGAAACCAAAACTACCATATGGACACATATGAAATAGATACATTTTATTTATTCTTTGATAGGTAATATTAAAATTCACTTGGTCGATATACTAATCATAAGGGTCATTCTAATATTCATAAGGGGAACATTACTATTCGTATGATTACATTATTATTCACCAAAAGTAATGTATTTTATATTAGACTCCAAAAAATTTTCTGATGGAAACTGTATAAGTTATATTTTCAAAAATGAAATAAAAAATGTGGAAAAAATATTTTCAATGTTCACATTTTCATTTACAAGTTCATTTAATCCTGATGTGTCATTATGTTGTGATTTTAAGTGATTATAATATGTGACATAATTATAAGAATGGGATTTCAGTTGATTAATCTTTGTGTCATTACAATACCCTTTTTATGAACATAATTCGATAGAAGAAATAATAGAGATTAACCAAATAATATTACCATTAAGAGATTAATAACAGTATCACATTAATACAAATATATGGAATACAATTTCCAAAACTGTATAATTGATATTCCAATCTATCTCATGTTCCAATATGAAATGCCAAAAATAATAAAATATTGTAAAAATCCCAATTGTGTCTATATGATATGTTGGGTTCCCTCATGCATGATATATCCCATTTCATATATCTAATATATGAAACATTCCCATTTATGTCCTAGAATTGTGAAATCAATTCCGAAACCCGTTAGTCTTCCCAGGTAGGGTGCGAGTACAAATCAGTAGGCCACCAAAAAAATATAGTCATAAACTTGGTATTAATTTGTATAAATAATTAATAAAATAATAATCTGAATAGTTTACATGTATTCAATACTCTTTATTTAACAACATATCTCTCGGGTCCCCTAGGAAACTCATACCTCAGTACTAGCTTCATCTAATGACATATACTAAACCATATCACATATTCAATTAAAAATAAATTAAAACACATCACTATCATTACCCATTTCACCCATGTTTATATTCATGGACAATTGGAACCCTAATCTAGTTCCAAACCCACTACTTTAGATCGTCGTGTAAAGTACCCCATTGTTATTTGGAGCATCAGTCCCTATCTAACGCCTCATGGGTATTTGGAGCATCAATGCATATCACATATAATAATATTCACATGAATTTATATGGAACTCAATGGTTATTTATAGCATCATTATATGTATCAAATTGGTATATCAACCAATCACATATGGGTATCTAGAGTAATAATCCATGTACCACTCTTGTATACCAAGCATTCAAAATATCCTAATTTCTCATGTATCACTGTATATCATTTCCCACAACATATCATTAAAAAATAAATAAATTAAATAATCTTATCAATCAATTTTGTATTCAAATAATTGAATTAATTAATTCAAAACTTAATTAATTTAAAAAATTCCATTAATTAGTTAAATCATTAATTAATCCTGTTTATTCTACTAAATAACTTAATAGTTTATTAATCAAAAATAGTTGTGTGATAAAATAGTCTCAAATAAATAATTCATAAAATAATTGATACCACACAATAAATTATATAAGAACACCATTCTCAATTAATTAATTCAAGAATTAATTAATACAATATTAAATTCTCTATAGTATAAATATAAATAAATATTCAAAAAAATCCAAATATCCTAATAATTAATTTAATAATTAATTATTCCAAATTTCACAGTCGTAATATTCTATTACCTAATTCAAAGATCAATCCTTCCAACTAACATTTCTTTATTTAATTAAGTAACCATGTTAATTAATTCGATTTAAGAACTCCTATTAAAAACATTCCTTGTCCATTCTATAATAAAATACATTTAATTGAAATCATGAAAGTGGAAATTGAATAATAAACCACCTACCTCATGATCGTAAAGTAATTCCCACCAACTAAAATCACAATTAGAAATGTAATATTGTCTGGTAAGTATATCTATATTAGAAGCCTAAATCAAAAAATAAAATGAATAAATATCCAATATTCTGATGTATATATGATATAATTCTATACCTATATCCTACAAAGATAGATCTATATCAAAAAATATAGTCAATGTGACCCCTCCAAAAAATGAGCGACAGATATGAAAGAATAAAGAAATCACACTAAATAGTATCCTCTTACAAAGAGGATTTCCCCTCATCAATATTGGCTTTGAATCACAATTAATGGAGGTCAAGGGATTCAAGAATTCATTGGGGAGTAATAAAAAATGTGGGAGAAATCATAGGGTCTTTCTAGATCCAATAATTGGTTAATTGAGAACCCATTTATGTTTTCCTGAGTATGGGAATGGAATTTTCCGAAGAGTGAACCATATCCTTTTGCTTCTTATGGGGGGGGGGTGCATGTTTTATCCAAATAGGGCACAATGCTTGAAGAATTATTCATGAACTATTCATTGCCTATCCATCAGCCAATTTTTTCTTGTTTTCTACCACACTCACCACTCAAAAAACCAAAAACCCTATACTCAAAACAAGTCAAAAAAATACATTTAAACAAGTCCCACACATCTCCAAATTGGTCAAGATCTTATAATCTCTCTACCATATAAAATTACATCATTATGTTGTACTCCCACGAATCTCTATGATTCTGAGTCAAAATATTGGGCCACCATAGCAGAATATTATATACTCTTTCACAATTTTCCTCATGTAGATGTTGATGTTTTTGTAATATATGAATTATCAGCCCAATATTTCACCATGACACATTCTCACGGTGATCAAAAAATGGTATTATATTTTCCTCAGAGGATGAATTATAATAACCCAATAATTTTATACATATACATTAAATAAATTTTTCATAATAATTAAAACATTATATAAATGGACATCTGAATATTGTAATAGATTTGTGCATTTGAAAACATTGAAACATAAAAACTAGTAAACAATATAGATAAATTTACTCCCATTATCTTCTAAAATTATAGATCCCCTCTTAGTTATGTAATCGAATAAATGGATCTTCATAATGTGGGGATGGAAAAAAAGGGTGAGCTCAGATGCACAGTAAGGGTGGACATGGGAGTCAAGTGAGAATAAAAATGAGCATAGGGGTATGGTAACATGATCGTAACATTATAAAATTAAACCCTTCATATCAAATATCATAAACATGAATCATGTAATAAATCATTGTAGTTTATAATATATTTATCATAAAGAAATAAGTAACATAATACTTGAAATAATAACATAGAAAAGAGACAGAGATTTTTGAAAAAAACTTGTGAAAATTAAAATATTTCCATAGTAGTAATGGAATAGTGGGAATGTCTTATTAGTAGCAAGGATTCAATCTCTATACCATCTTGGTTGTCACGATTCACTCCACAACAATATTTGTAGCATGAGATCACTCCTTATACCATATTGATAGTCATGGATCACAATCATGTCTATCATGGTTGTAAAGGGACTCTTCCAATACCATCATAGTATATCTCATGTGATACAAATAATTATCCTATGGATTAGAGGGAGATATATGTACCACAAATATCATAGTGAAATAAAAAATTAACAGTTCCACCAAATCATAAAAAATCATTCCGTAACCCTAGAAATGAAATGGGTATCAAAGAAATTTTATCGTATTAAAAACTATTGAAAAAGATAGGGGTTTCAAATTAATTTCATTGAAACCATAACAGATAAACCAAATATTTTTTTCAAATAATATAACCCATTAAAAAGAAATTGGATTCATAATCATTCTTCTATCCAAACATAAACAATTCAATGAAATAATATTGAATCATTCATTGGATAAATTCTACAAAAATGAACGAGAAACACCAAAAAAAGGCATATCTGAGGAAAAATAAATTTTAAATATATTTTTAAAACATTTATTGATGAAAATATCATCACCTATTTATAATATTTTTCAAATCGTTAATCCTTTATAATCCATTTCCATGAATGTAAACAACATATCTTAATATGTATGATTTGAAAATAGTTTATAAGTATTTTTATATTAAAATATTATACAAATGTCATAATGAAATAATGAAAATGTTTTCAAAACCATTATATTGAAAATAATGTGAAATCCGTAAATTACAATTTAATATGTACTGAAAACCATTTAATTGAAAATATTTTGAAATCAAAAATTCAATTCTTGAAAATAACTTCAAAACCATTTGTTTTAAAATACATAAAAATCAAACAAATAAATGTTGAAAAATATTTGAAACCCATATCTTTGAAAAAAAATTTAATACTTATAATGAATTCATAATGTTTATATAAAATTTTTATTACATGAAAACATATTAATGATGCATGAACACTATTAGAATACATTTTTCCCATTAATCATAAAAAATATTCTAGAACAAATTGAAAACATTTTTTATGAAATATATAATAAAAAAATGAATTTCCATAGTATTTGAAAAACATTTCATAAAAAGTAACTTTTTAATATTGTAACAAAATTCTCAATTGAATGAATTTCTTAAAGGAAGGTAAATCCATATGTGAAGAACATTTCCTTTTCACTGAAATAAGTTTAAAAATGTCACTCATTCAAATGGTGACAAGAATATTAATTTTTAAAAAACCATTCTAAAAAGGAAATTCATTGGTAAAAATTTAATTTAATGGTCATATGAAAATAGTATAATATTTTTACAAAAATTATATAAAATAATTTCTTGAAGAAACCCAGATTTCCAACTAAAGAGAGAGGTATGTTATGACTTTATTAATAATAGATTCATAAACATTTTATTTACCAATGAGTTAGAAAATGGTACCATTAAATTTATTTAACACGAATAAACAAGGGATAAAAATTTTCATTTCCATTATTTTGAGTGGGATCCAAATATTGCATCAGTTGGAGCATAATCATATACAATCATGATAAATGATGACATTGTTGAAATAAACTGTTACCATTTTCATAACATTAATAATGATGGAATGAATAAAATTAAATTACTTTTAAACAATCAAGAGAATAATATTATTCATTATATTACATTACAAAGTGAAATTTATTCACTTCAATGATAAATATATGTGCATTATTTGGAATGTGTCTCAAGGAAGGAAAATTGAGATGATGTTATTGTACTCTTTTTGTATCTTTTCAAACATAACCTCTATTAAATAAGAACCCTCACATGTATATTTGATTACCCATAAAAAATATGTATAATAATATAATAATACATTAATGGGGATTATAAACACCAAAAAAATAAATTATTATTGATTGAGGCATGTATCTCACAAAAATATAATGTGAGATGAAACACCATTAACTTGTGTCTTGAATATCATCATACTCATTCAAACCTCATGAATAATACATTCTAGTTTATTATAAATTTTTTAATGAACCCTATTTTTATACATAATACCATATAAGGTTTTATTATTACATTATACAACCTTATTTATTGTAATTTCATGTTGAGGTTATGCTTCAGGTAATGTTTTTTGTGTTTTTCACTATAGTATTAATTTTTTAAGTCATTGGTCCTTATACATATATAATGAGTTATTTAATTTAGACCATTATATAAATATAATTTATATTAATTACATTTTTATTATCATAATATTTATAATATATAAGAATTAAATAGAATACATAGCTCATGGAGACGGTATTTTGTATGTACACATGAATGTTGTTTCTGTTATATTACCATTTTCATTAAATGAATGAAAATTAAATACATAGATAAAAATATATATGTATAATATATTTAAAATAATAATATTATTTAATATATATCATATAATACTTCTAAACTTATATTTAATAAATTTCATGCAGTCTATGAATGAATCACGTCACATTGAGAGGGTGGAAATTCACACTTTATCAAATGATATTATTATTTTTATAAAAAATTGAAATTATGAAGAAATGTGTTGTAAAATAATTTCAGAAGAATAGAGACATAATATTTAAAATATTTTTTATATATTAACATAATTTACATCCAAATTCTCATCAATTAATGGTGTTATTGTAAAAATGAACAATCATTGTTTCATGAGGTGGTAGTTCACCGTACACATAAACAATATGTTCATCCCCCATTGGATGGATGAGTGTGTATGTGTTGGTCAAACCCGTATATAAAAACATATATATATATATATATATTAAGTATAGTATTTTGGTTTTATATAATTATTATAATTTAGGGAGTGGATAAGGAAAATAATATAAACGAGCTTAAGGAATAATGTTGCCTCTTCTTTGGGTAACTTATTTTTTGGTTTTCCTCAAAAGAATTACTTGAACTAATTTATTCTAATATATATAATTATATAACTATGTTAGTGGTTTTTACAAGATATTTTTTCCAATATTTTTCAAGACAATGTGTCTTGATAGATGTGGGGGGAGGGGGTTGTTGATTTTTTATAGTGGAGGAGGAACTCTTGTAATAAAATAAAATTTATTCATAAAGGGAAAGTATCCATTTCCCAATGTTCCCCAAAAGATAAAAAAATGGATTAAATGTGATTAATGGACTAGTGAAACTTCAATGTCATGAAAATTGTGATTTTTTTAATTTGGTTCTTTAACTTCTGTGATATACCAATTTGATCATTTTGGTTTCTAATAAAGCATCTAATTTTCTAAATTAATTATTTTAACCATTAAAAAAATAAGGCGATATTTACTAGAAAATAAAAATAAAAATAAAAATAATTATTATATTATATTTTTTGAATTAAAAAATCCCATGTGTTTATGAAATTGATTTTAAAATAAGAACTTGTGAAGTGCAAAAACCCTACTTAAACACGGACTGTGCTAACCATGATTTTAAAGTAAATGAGTCAATATGTTAATAATAAAATATTATTATCTCTCTTAATAGAACATATTTCATATTTACTAAAAAATAAACACAAAATTTACTTATATATGGTTTTAATTAATTATAAATCAGTTAATAATTATCATTTATTTTGAAATAACATTATCATGAATCATTGCATTTTTTATTTTATTTTAATATTAAAATATAAAAAAATATTGAATTTAAAATATGTTTTGTTATAATAAATTTAAATAGATAAATTCTTCAAATAATTAATTTAATAAAATAATTTAATCAACTTAATTCAGTTTGAATAGTTACACTGCTATTTATTTTAGCTAATTATTAACAAAATAATCAATACCATGGTCTTTAATATGTATTTTAAGTAATAAAATCATCAATAAAATGTATTGGTAAGTTATTTAATTAAAAATAACTCATTTATTATTAATAATGAAACATGTAATGGATAATATGATTTTTTACATATATCAATATTTTAGAAATGTTAATGTTAAGGATAATTCACCATTTGTCTTTTTCTTTACATAACATTTATATAAGGCACTTCAATTTAATAATATCCGAATAAACTATAAAATTACATCCAATACATGATTTGGTAGAAATATTGGGATCCAATGTCTTTTGAACTTGTTTCCAAGTCATTTTTACCCTTAATATTATTGTTTAATCAATTATTTATAATAATACTACCTTAATCACAATAATTAATATTAATCACATTCACATATCATTTTGGTCAAAAATTATAATTATATTATTACAAAAAAATATTATTCTGATTAACACCATGTATTCAGGTTTTTCAAAATTGAAATCATAGAAGTGGGAAAGATATGTTTAATTTTAATCCCTTAGATGTAGCAATTATGTGGTTTTTCAATGTATGGAATGTTCGAAAGATCAATAATTATATATATTTAATTTAATTATAAATATGACTATAATGGCCTACATTGGATTAATATTTTTCTTATTGACATATTATAACTTAATAAAACAATTTAAAATATAATTCAACATTAATATTAAAATAATGATTGTGTTTTTAACTAAAATGTAAATTTATTCACTCTTCGTCAGAAAAAAAAAGTTTCTAAAAAACCCAAAAATTGGCTATATAATAATATTGACATTCAGAACTCAAAAATAATATTTATTTTCAAAAATAATATTTAAAAAACAAGTCAAAATTTATTTTAAAAAATCTGTCTCCATTAAAAGGTGGTAAAACACAGTCTTGTGTGTATCATAATCTAAATATCTTTTTCATGTTCCACATGTTAATATAAGTGTTGTGTGCAATGAAATATAAATTCTGTTTTTTGTATAATACATGAAGATTTCATTTCTAATTTTATTATTTAAATAATTTAATATATAAAGTTATTAGTGAAATGAAATATATCAAAAATATTAATTTTATACGTAAAAAAATCAAAAATTCTTAAGGTAATATGTTTTAGGCCCCATAAAATAAATTTTATCTTCATTATTTTTATGTTTTTCAAAGCATTAAAACATGATATTTTTTTCATATTATCCCCATCATAAAAATGAAGAAAGAAATTATATAGAAAAAGAAATATAGATCTCTAATAGTTACCTGATGTAACTCGTAGCTAGATTCCCACATAAGAGAACATAAGTTGGAAGTGAAAACAAGGACCTGAATGATAAATCTATCAATCATGTTTTAATGAAGAGTAAAAGAGAAAAATTTCAGTATAATGTTATCAATAAAAAATACACAAATCTACAACGACCAAAGGGATCACCGCATTCATAAACAAATTACAGAACTAGGATATTATTTTTAATTTGAAGATATTTTTAATAAATATTGATAAATTTTCATGAAATGATATAATTGCATTATTTCAGGACAACCTAACCATTGTTTTTACATTGATCATGTTCTACATAATCTAGCATTCGAATAAATGAGGGGTAATTTTCAATTCTTGAAGTCTTAGAATATAAAGAGATCCATGAAAACTAATCCTATTATTATTCAGCTACCATAAACATAAAGTGCATAGAATATGTTATCTAATATACATGAAAAATCGTGTGGAGATAAAATACATTAATATCAAAAATATTATCCCAAATTTAACATCAATATTCAATATTGTGTTAACTTAATAAAACATCCAAAATTTTAAAATCCAAAACATTTGGAAGCATTTCCTGAAATAATCTTAACATTGATCACCCATATATCCCAAATTATCCCTTGTTTGCAATATTTCAATCATGATAATACCCACACCATGAATCCTCTTTAAAAAATGTTATAACATGAATTTATGTAAATACATTAACAATACATTCACCTTAATTATTCCAAAATGTTCTAAATAGATTCTTTGAAACTAGTATTTTGGAAATATACTTTATTATTTTTACTACACCTTTTAAAAAATCAATAAATACATCCTTGGTAATCAGGGAAATATAATTTTCATTGCCCAAATAAATCATTTCTGTATCATTTAAAACACATTTTCTCACCATATTCATCAAATTATGGGTTACCTTACCTTAATAAAAATATCACATTTCAATTCCATCATAAACATTCAAAATATAAGTTTAAATCCTTAATGAAAACATATCATGAAATTACTTATATAATTCATGATTTTTATAACAGTATATTCGAATTCCAAATCATAAATACTTTATTCATAAATATTTATTTTTAAACCATTGTTCGTGATTCATCAACATATTCATAATACCTATTTCTTAGAATACAAAATTTGAATCATGTCTTATGGTTCTTCAACCTAAATCTAATCATTCTCCATACATTTAATGGTAACAATAATAAAATAATATCCCATACCATTCACATGTCATTCACAATACCATTATAATCAATAGTATAATCAATACACGTTCCACATTCTCTATTCTCATCATGAGATTAATATATAAGAAATAGATATTCATAATGAACATACATTAAACTTGTGAAAAATTCAATGTTAGCCAAGCTCCAGAGACTGAAAGTAGAATTCATGGTTCAAGAAACATTTATAATAATGGAAAACTACACAATCAGGGAAAAAACTTTTAGGATGTATAAATCATGGATCATGACTCATTAATCAATGATTTTTAAGGATTATACCCTATTATTCATAGTCAGTTTCAACTTATATCCTTTATTATGGTTCATAATGAATTTTTGAATTCCCAAACCATTTCCCTCCTAAGTGTCGATCCATGTGTGTTGTAGGGACCATTGTCATGTACTAGGTTATCGTAATTTAGGCTCAATCTAACTTGTAATAAATGTTACCTCTATGAATATATGTTCCTTAACTACAACCACTTGTACTACCAAGACAATGATGTATTTCAATGAAACCACTCTATCAATCTATCACCAAAACTCCAAAACATGTTCGTAAATTAAAACTCATCTTTATAACAATTCTTAGATTCATCCCTAGAAATTTTTATAGAATATACCAATGGATATCATTAAGGTTTAACCATGCTAGTTTCTAATGGTTGACTAAAAATTCACTATGATATAAAAAAACATCCTAGAGTTAATGTATAAGTAAATTATTGATATTTTAATGAATACCTAAAACATTATTCAAATTAAATCCTAAAGATAGTACTATTTTAGTTTTATTAGAAACATGAAAAACTAAAAACTTGTCCATGAGCCAGATACATTACCTCCAACTAGTTTCTACAAGAATAGAACAACACATATACGTATCATTGAAGAAATATATATTTTTAACCTAAGGAAGGAAATATAAAAATATGTGATCTTAGAAGATAATAAGGGAAATAAAGGGAGATATGTGAGTATAAAAATTAGAATATGTGTATGAGAACATGATCATAACATTTTAGGATCACATCATACCTATCAATGACAATATACATGACTCATGTCATACATCATCGATGTTCAGAATAAATTAATCGTAAGGAAATAAATTACATATGGAAAGTAATAATAACATTGGAAGAAGACATTGAATTTTAGAAAATAGATAAGAATATAAAATGATTTCAATAGTAGTCATGGAATGTCTACCAAAGATAACATAGAATCATTGATTTAATACCCATACCATCATGGTAGTAATGGTTCACTCCCATGAAAATATTATTTTCTATACATCACTCCACATACCATCATGGTAATTAGGTATCACTACCATGTCCATAGTAATTGTCTTGGTTCACTACAAATAACATCTTAATCCATCAAATGATATATAAATCTTCAACTAATTAATTTTATGAGGACATAGTTAAACACTATCTCAATTTTAAAATCACACATACATGTTCCACAAGAACGTTTAAATCATATCATAACCCATGATATGAAATGGGTATTATAAACATTTAATCATGTCATACCTAATGAAAAAAGACACTAGTTTAATAAATATTTTATCAAAACTATTACCCCTAAAAATAAGTAGGTTCCAAAAGTATATTACTCACGAATGATAAAAATGTTGTATAAAAATCATTCCATCAAAAACATAATAAACTCAGATAAAGAATATGGATGGAAACATTAAATAATTTCCTCAGAATGGCATGATTAACACCAATAAATTTAATATTAGATGGAAAATAATTATGAATATTCTTAAAAACAAATTCTTGAGGAAAACATCCTTTGTTATTTATAAAATGTTATATAAAAATATAAAATATTTTGATACCTATTTTTATGAAAATAAAAATAAAAAATTATTAATGAACCACTAAAAACAATATGAAAACAATTTCCATTGAAAAAATATTGAAAACATATGATGATATCAGTATTTTTTTTGAAATCCATTATAATGATTATAGTTTCAAAACATAAAAATATTTCTTCATTTTTTTAAAACTATTATAGTGGAAATTCTATGAAAAAATATTAAAAAATGTTGAAATAGTTTTGAAAACCATTTCATTGAAAATAAATTGAATATTTATATATAAATATTTAAATCCATTCACAATATATTTCAGTGAAAATAAATTGAAATGTAAAATAACACATGAAACAATCTATAAAATATTTATTCCTGAAAGCATATTAAAACAACATGAAATTTATTTGATATCCCTTTTTTCCAGTAAGGCATATATAATAATATTGAATATATTTTGAATGAACATTTTTTAGAAAACTACTTTAAAATAAATAATTTTATGTAATATTATGAAAAAATTTTCATCAAAAAAATTAATGTGTAATATTTTAATTGAGGTATTAGTAAAATTACAGTCATGATGGAAGGTAAATCCATATGTGATGAACACCCATTTTGCATCATACAAATTTTGGAAAAGTTCTTCGAGTAGATAAAAAAAAGAATATTTTTTTAAAAAAAAATTATTGTGAAAACTTGGTAACTAATTTCATATGAAGATCATTTGAGAATAGTAGAATATTATTGGAATGATTTTATGAAATATAGTAATGAATAAACACTTATTTTATTCGGAAGGGAGTGGTAAATTCTGACATTACAAAAAACACATTCTTTAACATATTATGTACCAAAGAGTTGAGAAATTATTCTATTATATTTATATAACATGAATTGCCATAGTGTAATAAAACTCATGATATTTATTGATAGATGGATTGTAATATTTCAACAATTAATTATAAATCATAGTCAATCATAACAAATGATTTGATTGTTCTAATAAACTATTACCAACTTAGTAATTGTAATTCATGATGGTTATAATAACAATAAATAAAGATTAAAATATCATTAAAATAATTTTATTCGTGATATAACATATGAAAAGGTAGAATATACACCTTATAGAAAAATTTAGGTCCATGACATGGCATGTTTCATAATGAAAAAAAGAGACAAAGTTACATTAAATTTTTGGTAACTTATGAAACCAAACCCTTTTGAATTATATATTATTAAATGAATATTTTAATACGTAAAACATAATTGTAATAATATTAAAATAAATCCATTATATGTATAAACACCACCCAAATGAAATGAGTGGTGATTAAGAAATTTATGTCATAGAAATATAAAGTGAGATGAAAACCACATACCTTGTGTTTTGACGATCTTTGTACTCATTAAAAAATCATTATAAAATATATATATGTTTATTATAAATATTTTACAGAAAAATATTATTGTATATAATAACATATACAGATTTATTATAAAACTTTCTCTCCCATGTTTTAACAATTTCATGTTAATGTTACTCTCTTAGTAATACTTTCTTTATTTTTCACTTGTGTCTTAATTTGTTATATCCTTGGTCCATATAAATATATTATGATTTACATATTTTAAACCATTATATAAATATAATTCACATTTATTATATTTTTATTATAATAATCTATAAAATATTTAATTATTAAATGGAATACACTATTCAAGGGGATGGTGGGTCATACCTATGCATGAACACAGTTTCCCTTTTATTTTCTTATTAAAATAAAGAATGAAAATTAAAAATATTTGTAAAAATAATATCATTAAATAATAATAATTATTTCAAATATTTCATATAGGTTTACTAAAATCACCCTTAATACATTTAATGTAGTTTGATAATGAATCACATCACATTGAGGGGTGGTAATCCACATTTCCTCAGACGAGATTATTATATTTAAACAAAATGAAATGTATAATGATATGGTTTTTAAAATTGTTATATAAGCTTAATGAAATAATAGTTATCAAATATATCATATATTAATATATTTTCCATTATAATTCAAAAAAGTGAAATTTTGTAAAAGAAAAATGAACAATCAACATTTCAAGAGGTGGTAGTTCACAGTATAAATAAGATGTATGTTTTTAACCCATTAGATGTAAGTGTGCATAATTTTAGATATAACCATTAAAATAAAAAATAATTATTATTAGGATACATGTTATGTTTTATAATTTCCGAATATGTATATTTTAGTGGGGTTATAATTAAAATAAGAATCTTTTCTAAAGGATGGTTGTTTCCTCTTCTTCGGTTAACTCTATTTTATTTCCACAAAAGTGATTATTTGGTTTGATTTATTCCAATAGATTGGCTTATAGGATCAGTATAGGGATTTTGAGGACATATTTGAGCATATCTTTTTGTGTTTATGTTCTTTGATAGGTGTGGGGAAGGGATATAATGCTATCCATTGTATATTGGAGAATGAGTGTAACTCTTTTAAATACTAAAATGTGTTCATTAATGGAAATAATAAATTATATAATGTTCCACAAAAATAGAAGAAAATGTTTTTTAAAGGTTAAAATTTTTATTGAGAACCCTAAAACATATGAAAATATGTTTAATTTGATATTTTGGTTCATTAACTTCTTGGATTCTATAATTTTATCATTTTGGATTTTATTAAATCATATAATTTTATAACATAAGTAATATAATCATTGAGACTAATAGAATGTGTAACTTATTACATAATTTCGATCCACTAAATTATTAATATCATATTGTAGTTTAGAAACTAAAAAATGTCTTTTGGTTTGGAAATGAATTGTAAATCAAGTGCATGTGATGCGCTAAAACACTACATAAACCCAGATCATGCTAATAATGTTTCTACAATATATATATTTTATATGATACATATAAAAGTAAATTTTTTAAATTAATAGACCATATATAATAGTCATTAACACTTAAATATCACTTGGAATACTATATGTTTTTTTTAATTTCAAATCATTCAATAAAAATTCATTTATTTTAAAATAAAAGTAATATAAATTTTCAAATTATGTATTATAATTTTATATTAAAATAACCAAAAGATATTATAATTAATATGTAATAATTTACAGATATGTAATATGATATATTCATCACAAAATAATCAAATACAATTATTTAATCAATTTACATGACTTGTAATATTTATAGTATTAATTATTTTAGTTAATTTATAACTAAATAATCATTACATCTACATTTCCTAATCAATTTAAGTAACTAAATCATCATTATATATTAATGATAAAATATTATAATATAAATAACACATTTATATTTAAATATTATATGTATATCTTAAAATTTTATGTTTTTCACATATCAATTTTTTTAAATGTTAATGGTTATGAAATTTTCCCATTTTTATTTTTCCCATACATGACCTTTAATATATGGAAATTATATTTAATAATATCACAATAATCAAAACAATAATATAAAAGGTATATTCTTGAGAAATTGTAATCTAATGGATTCTGTACATGTTTTCATTCCATTATGACTGTTAATACTTGGGTTCAGTACCTTAATAAGCTAAATTTAACATTTACTACCGTAGTTATTTTTAATAACATCTACTAATCTTAACGGTTAAACAATATGTTGGTTTTATTATATCCAAAATATTATACTAATTATATCTATGTACATATTCTTTAAAATTCATATCATTGAAGTGGGAAAGTTATTTGTAATGTTAATCCCATTGACATCATGAAAAAGCATGATTTTAATGTAAAAACGATCCAATGATCAATAAGTTTTTAAATATAGATTTAAGGTATATATAATTATAATGAACAAAATTGGATTAATATAATTAATATTTATCTATATTAATATTATAAAATAATTTATGATATAATTTATCATTAATATATATTTAAACAAAAAGTTCATTATTAATTAAAAGTCGGTATTTTTTAATATTTTTCAAAAAATGATGTTTCACCAAAATAACCCATATAATTCGCACTAACATAATATAATAATTATTAATAATAAAATGGTTTTTATATTTAATAATCATATTCATAATATTTTCAATGATTTGTTTAGAAATTTTTTACCATTAAAATGTGATAAAACTCAGTCTTGCTTGTAATGTATGCTAACTTAGTGATAAAAGCTATTCAATGTCTTTAATGTATTGATTGATCAACTTGGTTTTTCTTATAGAAAAATCCAAAATTATATCATGTTTATGTATAAAATGAATATACTATATATTGTGTTGTGTGAAATGAAATATATCGAAATGATTTATTTAAACCAAACAAATGATCACTACATCTCGTGGTGTTACACGCATCACTTTAAAGATCATCATCATCGACATGGATCACTTGAAAATGGTCAGGGTGATAGCAATAAAGTTGTGAAAGATAAAAAAATTATTAAGAGATATATACCTCTAGGGGAGATCCAATTGGTACACCATACTCATAATTCTCTCCACAACCTCAAACGATCCAAAACATAAGGGTTCCAAAATGCCTTTTCTCTATATCTTGTATTGAACCAACCATGTTGAAAAACTATGGAATACATGATGAAACTCTTTAAACAATATCGGTTTTAAACGTATATCATCCTATGACTTCTATCAACTATGATTTTTAGCAATACACAATTGAATATGCTGAACATGCTCTGATTCCTCCTCGACAAGACTATGTACCAGAACCTGGACCCATTAACATCCCACCAACATAGAGGTGAAATTAATGTTTTAACATAAATATTCATTTATTGTTCCACTAATATTTTTTCAATATAATTTTTTTATTAATTTTCCTCCAATACTAGTGTCTTCATCCCAGACAAACGTATGACCATACGAATACCTAATGCATATCATCTAGAAATTGTATAGTACACTATGATGCCACATATATTATTTTTTGGAATTTCATACATTATAAAACATTTGGATTAAATTATTTTCATGATCCCATCATGAATAATGATGTAAAGAGTGAATCATAGTCTGAAACAACAGTCAATGGAACCCCATGTAGAGAGACAATATCTTGAACGTAAAAATACCCCAACTGATTCATTCATAATTTCAATTGTACCTGTACAAAATTTTATACAATTTACAAACTATCCTCAATAACATAAAAAGATTATTTCTCTTTATTAACTCTCAAGAGAACCACCACAAATTCTATAATAATTTCATCCAACATTAATTCTGGAATTGGAAATAGTTGTAATAAACCTATAGGTAATAGTTTCTCAACCGTCACTTTTTGGAATTTTTATAATCAAGTTACAAACACTACTATATCCATCTTCATGGATAGGAAAAAACTATCTTTGTAGTTCATTGTATATTTCGGTAACTTCTAGAGGCACCACCCAATTCAAGGCATGAAACTCATGTATCAGCTCATCTAACTTGCTTGAATGAACAACAACTCAAATCATGACATGGGTGTAACCATTCACATCTATAGTCCAATATGAATGTGACTCCCCACCTTAATGTATTTCACTAATGTTCAATAATTATGTATCCTTATAATATATATATACATGGTTTGCCTCAAAATATTTGAATCCACAAAAAATGATATAAGAGTCATCTATTCCTTACACTCAAGAACCAAACAATTCATCAAATCTATTAAATCCACCATCTTACACACATTACTAAACCAGTGAACTACATGGGAATAATATTTCATTATTAATGTATCAACAACATTGTTTCCGATCTGGTGTATATATTTCATCTCATAATCATATAACATCTTATACTCAACCCAACTCCACTATTTATGATTCAAAATCCTTTGATAGAAGATATAATTTAATATTTTATAATTCATATAAAAATAAACATCTCCCCCAACATAAAATGATGCCAACACTTATAGGAATGAACCACATCATCTAGTTCTTGGTCATGCATAACATAATTCCATTCATACAACAAGAACTATTAGGACTCATACACTAGATATTGATCATTATATTTCAATAATTCACCCAGACCAATATATAAGTTTCATAAAACACCAATTACTCATTACATGGCTATTTTAGGATCAATATTGATAACATTGTGAAGAACTTATGCAACTCCAGTAAACCATTCCCACATGTTATAGACCATTTGGAATTTACTCCATTCTTAGTCAAGATTGTATGAAGTTATTTCACATGAGAGAAAAAATGGATGATCCTTTGATAATACCCTAATAACCCAAAAAATCAATATATTTTTGTAAAATTATTTGGATACACCCATTAAATAATGGATTCACATTTTCTATGTCCACTAACACTCCATCATTTGAGATAATGTAACCCATGTTATGTACCTAATCATTACAAAAATGAAACACAGATAGTTTGAAATATATCTGATGGTATATCAGTACACTTATGATGTAGTATTGATGATGGTAATGATTTTCATGAGACATTGGGTACAACATGATTTCATGCACAAATACTACCACAATCTAATCCAGGTAAGGAACAAATATTCTATTTATAAAGTTCTTAAAAAATGAATGTTTGTTCACCAAAAAATTAGAAATACAACAAACAAGTAATTTTCATAACAACTTCTAAATGTAGTCCTCATCAGACCATAATATATATGTTGTTATAGTTGGTAACATTATCTTAATTAAATCATTGAGAAATAAATTCCCCTCTACTAGTCAAATAGATAACCATTATGTAGAAGAAGATATTAGTTTATCACTATCATCCTATTCAATTTATAGCAATGGACACTAAATCATATATCACTACCATCCTTATTATAGAAAAAAAATAGAGAATACCTAGGTGATGTACTCAGATGGATAAACCCATTTTCCAACAACACATACAGTTGATTATCATCATCACAAAACTATTTAGGTGAGATTATTTATGATGGAAAATAAACTATGTTCATTCCCAACATGATTGTAATAGTAAATTCCACATCTCTCTCTGAAATTATCCCTAATAAGTGGTCGGTAAAATCACCCTGAATCATTTTTAGTATAAGCGCAATGAAACCATTCATTAGACCTCCATCATCCAATAATATACTAGAAAATTTTACAGTAAGACCCCCAGTTTCTCATGAAATGGCCGCATACTACCCGTTTTAATAACCCACTCTATGCGGTGAATGATACCATTACCCTTAGTCGACATAAATCTTATTCTCTAGTGATAACAATTCATGTGGGATTGGTATGATACTTAATATTGCATACTGAAAATAGGTCAAATAATAACATGTCATGAATTTAAATATCCCACAGAATATGATATTTCCTAACCTTTAGAGAACCCCCCTTTCACAAATGGGAGTCGCTAGACTTTACTCATAATTATAAATCTGTCATCAATAATCATCTCTATAACTCCCCATAAATTATGAAAAAATTCACAAACATTTTATGATATAAAATTATGAGTTTCACTATAATGAAGTACGAAACTATCAAGAATAAAATATACATTTTTAATACCACTCACTATAGACAGTCTACCCTTGTTATCCACACATATATCATGAACTTCATACAATTGTCTTGCCCCTATTCCATGTGATATTTACTAAGTCACCTAAGCTGTACCACTATGATGATACAAGTTATCATTCTCGGATGAACCACATATACTACCTCGACCACTATGGTTAGTAGAACGTAGCTTTCAAACTACATGAATGTAAAATATTTAATTCTATCACTCTATTTCTCTCTATATCTTCCCATAAAACTCATCTTTCATGGGATCATACAGAACCTCTAAAGAAGACGCTTCATTCCATAGTATCACCTCTATAACAGTGGTCAGAGAAAATATTTATAAAAGAGTCATATCCTACCATATTGGTGGAAAAGAATCAATTAAAAAATTAGTAACTTATTTTCCCCCATACCACTATACTTTTCAGTTCTCTTGCAAACATTTTCAAAATGATTCTTAATAAACTTAGAAAACATACCTCATCATCACCTAAAATAAACTACCATTCCTCCACTAAAAACTTCTTTCATGTATCCCTTATATTAGAGAGAACAATCACCATCTACTAAGAAATTATACATCCTAATTATATTACCTAGCCAGAATTTCATATTTAATAACATCGTAAAAAATAGTTTCCATAATATAATTATGTCCTACAAAAAATAAAACAAACCACTAGAAATATGTAAACTATCCACCATAGACCATCTCATAAATGCTCCCAATGTCAGTGTCATGAACTAAGCCTCTCCCTTCTACTAGAGTGTATTATGGTAAAAGAGATCCAAGAACTACTCTTGAATGTCCTTACACTCCATAATCTCCATCCATTGATCCAATATATGGGTTTCCCACCAATGATTTTATTTAAAAATTAACATGTAAGAAACAAATTTGAATATATTCTAGGAAAAATTCTTTATGTTTCACTTAATCTTTTGGATATAATCCATCTAGAACACATATACCTTAGGTCGAACCTATATAAAAAACATCTATGGTTTATGAAATTGAAACTCTTATATCATTTCATACATACTCTTCACATCCATACCAAGTTCCATTTATATAAAATTAATGATACAATAAAAGATCTCATAGAATAACTCTCCATCTTCCTCATGCGACAATTCTATTGCTTCAGGTTCCAGCACAGGAGAATCATCCCTAGCCTCGAACAAATTACATCCTCACAATAAATGTCTACATTATAAAATATCTCAATAATTCAAAACAAACACCTAAAGGCATTTTATAAAAATTATAATATTTATAGTTATACACAGACATTATTTACCAAAAATTATTGAAAATACTTCCACATGGTAAAAATTGATTCCCTTTCACTAAACCTAACCATCTTACCCCTTGGTAATGGTTTGAA
Source organism: Viscum album (assembly GCA_963277665.1). Lineage (NCBI taxonomy): Eukaryota > Viridiplantae > Streptophyta > Magnoliopsida > Santalales > Viscaceae > Viscum > Viscum album. The sequence goes on along the minus strand of OY728164.1, from coordinate 1,399,901,917 downwards.
AAATGGTAAACTCATTTCATTAATCTATATTTTAATTGGAAACCCATTTATTCACATCTATTTGACATTAAAATTTATATTCCATATTAGGAAATATTTTCATTTAATCACACATGAAAATAATGATATTCTCATCTTATACACCACTGATAACTTTTTTTTATCATGCATAAAAAAATGATGAACGTGAAAAAATATATTTGAATGCCTATAATAATTAAGTGAAACTAAATTCTCATGCATGATCTCATAAAATGGGTTGATACTCCCACGAATGAGCACACAACTGGGGAACGACATTTTATGGTATCATGTGAACCTATTTCTTATAGAATATAAAAAATGAATTAAAAGAAAAAACTATGCTTCGTTACAACTTGGTAATGTCACAAATAGGGTGCGACACACTGGTGTTGCGCGCTGGCTTGCTACATGACTTCATACATGTCTCATTGCATCATTGAGTCTTCTAACATGAAGTGAGGGTCTAATATCGATAATGGGGAGACAAAACCGAATTTAGCATAATAATTACATAGTGAGTATAAAATATAGTAACCAAATAATATAAAAAAAAGCATAATAATACAAGTGTCACATGATGACCAAATTATAAAATTCAATGTCCAATATAGAAAATTATATTTTAAAATTTGTGTCATGTTTCAATATAGAAATCACATTATTAAAAAATACTTCGACAGCTATAATGTGATTCATGACACTGGTCTGGTACCCTCATCCCAAATCCAGCCCATATCAACCATCAAACCTATGACAATTTTTCTTTACCAATCCAACAACCATAAAATATATTCTAGTACCAATCATGAAGTCCCAATAGATAGTGAGTAAAACAAAGTATGCTAACTCAAATTAATTATAAAATAATATCCAATGGATAATAGTATATGAAGTTATATAAAGAATAAATATAAGAAATAAAATAAAAAATTAACATTTATTCAATTACGATTTATTAAATGACATATAACTAGGGTTCTTGAGGAAACCTGTACCTCAATACATTCTTAGAAACATGCCAGAGTCTAAACCATAACACATATTCAATTCAAAATTTGGTATAACACATGGCTCTAATTTTAAATTTCAAATCAATTCACTATCTTGTACAATCGGAACAATAGTCCAATTCTAATCACAATGAAATAAAACATTTTTTCTATCACCATGTTTCTATTTGGAATATTGGTCCCTTTAAAACATCCCATGGTAACTTAGTGAATCATCCCATGTCCTATAGAATTTTATCTCTTGAATGCACTTCACACTAAATAGGGATTAGGTGCATAAGTACATTTCCCAAACTCATATATCAATCAATCACATATAGTATTTTAATATCCATCCCATTTCCAATCATCATATACCTTTGAATGAAAATATAAAATATTAATATGTAACTCAATTTCACATGTACCATAATATCCCAATAATTAATTAACAAATTATTTAATCCAACCCAAAATTTTCATGTCCATATTGTTATTTTAATTAATTAAAAATTTAGTTAATAAAATCAATTCCATAAAATAATTCGTATATTTATTAATCACATCAATTAAATTAACTAATTAAATAATTTATTAATCAAATTAAACAAGTGTATGATCACAACTCTCATAATTAATTAATTCACAAGTTAAGTAAAAAAATTTATTCAATAACATAATCTCATAATTTTCAATTAATTAGTTCAACAATTAATTAATCCAATTTCACAATCATAAAACTAACATAATTAATTAAAAAAGTAGTTAGTTCAAATCTATAATATAAATATCTCAATTTTTAATTCAATAATTAATTATTACATATTCATGAAACTTGATATTTGACTAATCAATTCAACAAAAAGTTAATAAAATTCACATTCCCTTAGTTAATTATTTCTTAAATTTATTAGGTGAATTTTAGAAATTGAATTGCTAAATATTCTATAAGAATTATTCAATTACATAGAGCAAATAGAAGTAGAATAACTGGGATTTGAATAAAAGACCACCAAACTCATGATAGTTGACAAACTATAAGTAATAGAAATATACAACTATAACAGAACAGTGTCAGATAATGAGAATGAGATATGATACAAAAATTTTAAATCCAATGAATCAAGATCCTATAATCTTTGATCTATCAACAACCAGAGTATATATTGATCCTACAATACTACTTCTATATAATAAAGGATAACATCCCTCAAAAGGATCATGTAAATATTTTATAGAGTAAGGAAACCAAACAGAATATTATCCTATTACATGGAAGGGTAATGATCATCAATAGAGGAATAAAATTTCCAAAAAGGTAGGTTGGAATCCTTATGAATTCATTTGGGAGCCTTAAAAATGAGAGATAAATATTAGGGTTAAGAAAGGGAAAATTAGAGGTTAAATTGAGGGTTAATAATTTTTTTAAAAAAATTTTGCTTAATTAAAAGGTATTGAATGATTTCATTGGAAGATGGTTGCAATTTTAAAAAAAATAACCCATTGACAAGATGACTTTTCTAGGGGTGGGGTGTACAGTTTTAAAAAAATGGTGCATAGTTTGAAAAATCATATGTTAGATGTGTGAATAACCACTCTTTGATTTTTTATTGTGATTTTGTGATGGGGCACATATTTTGGAAAAACTGTGTACTAATTGTGAACAACCTATACACAATCCAAATATCTCACATTTTCAAAAAAATACACCCGTTTTATTATCCATACACGGTATACTAAAAAAAATTAAATTGATAAATTATATCAATAAATACTCAGAAAAGGTAGAGATCATATAATGATATATTTTAGAGAATATAATTATAAACTACAAGTGATGAATTCTTAAGGGATTATTTAACCAAGAACATCCCCATGGGATAAGTAGATCTTTTTTAAGGAATAAATATGGAACATAGAGACTTATTTTAGACTATCCAATGATTTTCCAAATCATGATAATGAATTGGTATCTTATTGCATGGGTTGGTGAATTGTTTGATCAATCAAAGAGAGCCAATGGATCTCTAAAATTTATTTATGATTAAGGTATTAGCATATTTTTGTTTAAAATATGTGTATTCTTAATAATGATGTCATATAAAAACATGATATTTATAAATATAGGGATATTCCCATATTAATTCACTTTACAATACTTTTTCATTGAAAAATTAAATCATTCCAAGGTATATTGAATCCATTGTAGTGGTGTTTGTTGATGAAATTTTGGTGTCTTATATGTTAAAATTGGTTCTTCCAAAACACTTAGCTAATGAATCAATCATCATGAAAGAGATGCACCAATATTGTACGTTTTCTAATTGTGATTTCTTGATAGAAGAGTTATGTTTCTATAGTCATGTTAACAATAAAAATGATTTTTTTGTATCATAAAATCATATAATATTTTTTCTATTTAAAACCAATGAAGAATGTATTTTGGATACATTGTCTTAATGAATTAGATGGATTCTAAATAGTATTCATACATGTTTTTTCATGACCTACCTCACCATTGAAAACATTGAAAAGGAATGGATTTCATTTCATATAGAATGATGACTACCCCTAAAATTTCCATGAACATATGGATCACCATACATTAGCCTATATCTTCACATTTATTGATTCATGACATGTATATCTGGTCAATTGTTCTTCATCGGGATAATTTTTAGGGTTATTTCTCAGGTTGGGAGATCATATATTTTCTTATATACCATGAGATTTATTGGTTAATGATAATATCTACACAACACATGATTAGAACTTGTTTATATTGTCTATTTCCTAAATACATCGAATAATTATATTTAGGTAGAGAAATTAATTGTGTTTATTGATGATATGATTTGTAGACATCTTTTATCATAGATAGATTTTAGTATAATGAAATGAAGAAGGATTTAATATCTATATATTTTCAACATAAACTAGATACATATACTAGAGGATGAAAATTATATTTAAGATTACATTTGTAGGATATATTATATTAACATATAGGAATAATCATTATATCATTAGATGTTTTTGTTATTTATCGATGACTTCTTTTATTGATTAAAAATAACAAGATTGTTTATAGAATGGTGATGTTTTGATTTTCATTCTTTTATCATAAAATAATGTTTTGGATGAACATGCTAGGAAACATCATGCTTTCAATCTAGAATGTGTTAACACAAGGTCACAAAATATTGTCGAAGAAAATAATGAGTGGTGGAATCTAAATAGAATAGCATTGATATATATAAGATATTGAATGTTGGTTCCACAAACATATTGGGAATAACATCATATAGAATAAAACCATTCAATAAGGGTTGATTATCCCAGAATATAGATTGTACATAAAATGATAAAAGAATAGTTTTTTGGATAAGCATGAAAAGAGAATTTGTAGAGTTTTTCCCATGATGCATAACCTAGTAGATGGTTGTGGAAGGGAATCAATTACAATATAGTATGTTTCACACTATACATAATCCAATGTAAAAATGGCCATAAATAGAGATAAATTTGTGTCAGGTTTACTGAAAATGTTTTAGATACATGATACCTTATGGTTAATTTTTTATCTACTAATGAAGATGAATCACTTCATCTGTATTCATGACACCCATACAATTAATGTTTATTTTTCAGAAATTTCATTTAGGAAGTCATAGTGATGAATGAGGTTCTATTTTGGATATTTTATAATAGATACTCTAGTATAACAACAATTTATTAGAAATCCTTGAATCACTCCCTCGATAACAGGTTATCAATAAGTAGTACTTTTACGACTAAAAAATATATACATTCCAAGTATAAGTAACAAAAGTAAGAAGACATGCATAGGTCATGAGTGGGGTTTTATGATGGTTTATAGGAATATTATATAACACTAGTTGTGGTTTGAAAAAATAAAATTATTAGTCCTCAATGCATATGTATACATTCCATGAATTATATGATCTATATTCACAATGTACACATTTCTGGGTGGAACTCGTTGATACATCACTTATTAGACCTATCCATGTACATGAAACTATATAAAATATTGAGTTTATTAGAAATATAACATAAAGGGGTAAAATTTATATGAAATTTCATTTTGATAATTAGTTTTAATAGTTATAATTTTAGTATAGTGAACCTATTTTCATTGGTGTCTCTCCAAGAATGGGAATCCACAACATTGGTCAGAAAGTAATTTTTGTCTCAATGGTACATTATCATATTTGAGATGCCAAAAGGTGTGGTCTATTTTGATTATAGTTTTTATTCACCACCAAGATTCAGTTCTGTTCTCATTGTCTTTTATTTGTATCAATTAATGAAGTACCATCATGATCCTTACCGGGTGGTTTGATGGGACCATGTTGTTCTTGAACCTGATGATATTAGGATTAATGTGAAAATTGAAAAAGTTCAATAGAAAAAGAATCCCTTTATTTCGATAATCATCCATTTAGTATGGGTCTTATTTAAGAATGGTTAAATATAGGACGATAAATGGGATCTTTAAAATGAAATTATATAAAATTGGATTATGAGATTTCATAACTGCATTGGTTTTATACAATCCGTTGATGGAATGAAAAATATTTTGAATAATTTCGGAAACCTAATTTCTGTTAAATGACCCTTGTTTTAGGTTTTTTGAGTATGTGTAATTATTAAGTTGTTCTTTATGTATTTCAAGAAGGTTTTAACATGTTTTTTATATGTGTGTAGAATTTCATTTATTTCCATGGTTAGTAAAAACCATGAATCACGTCCATGAAATGATGAATCATGTTTTTCTAGAAAATTTGATGGAAAATGTTTAAAGGACACCTTAGGGGATCCATGTGAGTACCTATGGGAACAATATATGGGAAATACAAATGAATTTGACATTTTGAACTTGGATTGTGTAATAATTCAAGCCACCTACAAAGGGTGTGAGATTTAGATAGTATCTCCACACAACTATTGGATGGTTTTACAAATCATGTATCCTATAAAAAGGGAATACCTAGTTTGTCTAGTTTCACAATCATGGTTAGAATCTTGTTTGAACAACTATGTGGATTAACTATGAAATGTAAATTTAGCACACAAATATTTTTGGTTTTAAAAGAAATTGAGGATTAGCAGCCTGATCTGTACCCCAGTCTCCCAGGATATCAAAATTTTCATCCACTTTAGGTTATGAATGAAAATCCTTGTATTTTATAGCTCTTTTTTCTTAGATATACTATTATCCACTCTCTTAGAATCATATAAATATTCTATTATGGGTAGATCATTTATTATTTATTTGAATATTGAAAATATTGTGTATGATATATCTAATTATTGATGATTCAAGAATAGATGTAGATGATTTTTATATAATTAGTTTTCACTAGACATTGGTTGTAATGTGTATTATATGTTATATACAATTTTCTAAATGATAATATCATTTTTTTGATTTAATATTTTTTAAAGAAAATGATTTGAAAAAATAAATTTATTCATAAACAGAACCTATTATTGGTAATGGATTTTGAATTTTGGGAAATTGTATGTCTTTTGAATAGACCAACTAATTATATTTTTAGATGATAATTTCAAATAACGATAATTATTTGATAAAAAAAAGTTTTTATATTGAATATATTCAAGGAATAGTTATATATATGTGTGATTCATCATTTCATAAAATTTAGAATACATGGTTGGGAGGAGTTCATTTGTGGATGTGGCTCTATCTATGGGGTTTCTTATACTAAGGAATGTTGGCTTTGTCCACCTTGTGATGAATATGCAGATGAATAATAGATTGTTTATAGATATCGTATTTTTAGTTTTCATATAAATGTGTGTGTGTGAGTACTAATGTGGAAATTGGTATGAAATATGATGATTTATTTAAATTTTTTTTATTATTTTCTATGGAAATTATCAACTGTTTGACATAAAATATTTTTTCATATTAAAAAATATTGTATAAAAAATGTGTTAACCAATTTGTTTCATAGTGGCATGTTTTAGGGAGACTTCAGGGGGACCTTAATGAATTTCTATAATCCCATTTCATGGTAAAATTATTTAAATTTTAGATTTCATTTATAGGAAAATAGGAATAGGAATGATGTCATACTTCTCATATGATACACCATAATACATTGGCTAGTAAAGATAGAGTTTGAGCTGGATAATGATTCAAGATTCTCTTATGGGAATTCCAGATGTGTGTTATTTGGTCTTATTTTCATAATTTCACATTCAGATGTTTCCTTTGATTATATTTCCACTCTGATATTGTTGATTTTATTTTTTTAATCATGTGTTGTATTATTTTCTCAAATTTGTCTTATTGAGGTATTGAATGTTTATCATTTATGATTTAAATGATATTTTATCTTAATATTAATATCATCCCCAAACATATTTCATTTCCATTAGAATTTATTTCCTTTTTTAGTGTCTTCAGGAAATCACCTTAGGCCAATGTGACCCCATACAATCCTAATAAATAATGGGGGGAGTGTTGTTACATGTAAGGTAGAAATTATATAGTTTTAATGAAAAAAATTCCTTTCAAGATACTAAACTAGGACATATTTTTGTAACAAATACATCTTGGGGAAAACACTGAAATGATGTGTTAATATATATATTGCCAATTATTCAGGATAATGGAATGTGTTCACTTATTGGAAACATTGTTTGAAACTATTGTGGCATATTCATTGTTCAAATAATATATTCCTTATGAACCATTTAAAAAATTGATATAATAGAAAATAAAAAATTATATGATGCTCTATAGTGATATAAGAAAATACTAAGGTTTCATTGGATGATACACCTAAGGTCAATCATTAGTATTAATGATCAAAGACCCATTTTTATGTTTTATGATAAGGGAGATTAATATGATTGAGGATATTCTTTGGATACATTTACGTAGTAAAAATATCATGTTTCCTATTTTTTCGGGACGTGGATATTTGTGGAAGAATGATTTTATATTTTTTTCTCTTATGATTCATTTTATTAATAAACATTTGGATTAAAATTAAAAATTTTAATTGAAAAAATATTGAATTAATATAATAAAATTTTGTGTAAAATATATATATATATATTACCTTAGTCCTTATAAATATATTTAATTATAAATGGCATTTCTGACGATGTTCAAAATAAATTTTAGAATATTTTATGAAATCTATTTATAGTTTTTAGAAAAAGGATAACCCAAATGATAGAAAAAAAATGCTTTATATATGGAATAGTAGTGTGTCTTGAAGCTAAAAATGTAGTTCTAAAGGGGTGAATCAGAAAAAATTATCCTACTTCATGTTATGGTAAACATGAAATCGTTTTTACACACACAATTTGATGTATAAATATTATGTTTATTTAGGGAATTATCATATATGGTCAAATCATTTTGAATATTTATGATTGTCATGTGTTTAATGATATTTTTGGATATTATTAATTAGTATTAGGTATATTTTTCTCTCAATTATTACATGTGATTTAAAATGAAATATTATTTGAGAAGAAAAAAATAAAATTTTTGATAGATGACATTATTTGGGAAGTTGGAATTTCAATTAATGGAATTATTTATGTTGAACTATGTATTTGGAGATTAATTTAAAGTATTATATATTTTGATAATTATTTGGTAATATCTGTTTTTATTTTGGATAATATATAATGATTAGTGGAAGATATTTTTATAATTATTTATTATGTGAGCCATTAAAAATTTATTTTCATGCACTGGGCATGAAAAAAAATCTTATATAAAAATAATTTTGAGTAAAAGAAGTGAATGTGATGGAAATTGAGTGTTGATGAAATTATACTTGAAAAGTATATAAAATATCTTATATTCTATGTATATATGGAAAAAAATTCCTCAAATCTCCTAAAAGGATATAAAGGAGAATATTGTATCGTATTATTTTCATTCATGATAATTTGAGGGTTCTTTCACCCATAATAGATTTATGGTTTTGTGTTTGTCCAAATTATTCTAAACATGTTCTCTTCATCTCCATACTAGTACTTTGGAATTTTTATCGTCATATCCTTATATTAACTTCTAATTAATGTTATCTGACTTGGATATACAGTCTTATATTATTCTTTTTTTCTTTATTATTTTCCTTGCATACTTTTTAAAAAGGATTCCTAAAAAAATAAAATTTATATCCCTCAATTACTATGAACAATTTAAAATAATGAGGATTTAATTGATTTATGATGGTGTTAATATAATACTCCATGATTAGATTATATACGATAGCATATATGATATGAAACACTGACCTAAACTGACTCATAAAATATATTATTTAATTATGATAGCTATAACAATGATTTTGAGATGGTTGGTAAAAATAGGATTTAATTCACTATGAAATATACATAAACTTCATTTCAATATAAATATATTGATAAATTGACAGTAAATAATCACTCAATTTTTATTAGACATGGTTTTTTTATCAAAAAATATGTTTTCTACAAAACAAAATATGTGAATCCTTAATATAATAATATTATTCGATTATTAATTATTTAATTTATCTAAAACGACATCATTTATGAAATAATGAAGTCAGAATTATTATGGGGTGTAAATTTCCAAAATTTTTTGGATAGAAACTTTTTTAGAGAATAATCAACAATATATATTTTCGGAAAATAATTAATTCATTACGTTATGAAATGAAATGAAATGTATGATTTTTTTCATTAATGTCACATATAATTCATTTTTTATTTTGAATTATATAATTCATTTTGTGTGAATCTATTATTATCATGATTTTGGTGTAATTCTTCTTTTTGAATAAAATACATTTTTATGGAATCTTCTGTGAATTTTATAATGTCTTATCATTATAATTTTATAAAAAAAATTTGGAATTATTAGTAAAAAATATATATATTTTATAACTATTTGTATGTATTGAAATTTAGATAATAAGATTAGTAGTTAATGGGTTAATATAAAATCATCAATTCCATGAATAATTATAATTTGAAAGTAGATTATTCCACTTATTTGGATGGATTATTCAAAAATGAATTCTAAATTTACAATTAAGAGCTCCATATTTTATAAATAGTACCCGTTTATTTTTAGTCATTAAGAATATTCACTATTGTTAATAAACATTACCATAATATGGGTAAAATAGATAATTATGGTAAAAAATAATATGATAAAGAATAAAAGTTCACCATTAATCTTTCTCATATCACATATGATGATTCTACTAAAGATATTTCATTCAATTCCAAGAATATTTGGATAGTTGTTGCCTAATTACTTTTATTTTTACATTTATAATAGTTAATTAAATGATAATGAAAATTATATTCTTTCATGATTTTAATAAAATAATTTTTTAGTCGAATAGAAAAAATTATTTCATGTTTCAAATATTAATTTTCATTTTAAATATTTATCTTTTAATTTTAACTTATTTTTATTTTTTATTACTAAAATAATTACATCATAGTATTATGCACCATTGAAACAAAATTTATTCATCTAATAGAAAAAAACTAAAAATTATTTAAATTAAAATATATTAATTGCAATATATTGTTAATTTAATTATTTGGATAACTATAAAATTTTATGGATTTTAATGGATTATATTTTAAATCCATTAATAACATTGATTTTCGAAATTCTATAAAAATTAATTATTCCAATGATAAATTTTATCAACTTTTATATTAATATAAATTCAATTAAATTATAAATATTTTAAAAATACCCTATAAACATCATGATGGTTAATATATGGTTGCAAATGTCAACCATGGACCATTTATTGGAAAATAATTAATTTATTGTATCTATGGTGGCCCTTAAATGGTATAACATTTCTTTTTCGTAATAAGTATAAAAAAGGGTCAATTAGGGTTAGACATATGATAATCATAAAAAAAGAATCTAAACATGACCAAATTTTCTTAAATAAAATTACTAAACCCATCACCATTTCTTATTTGAATTATGTCTTTTAAGAGCATTTTTTCAAGAAATATTAAATAATTTGAAATTAATGTTTTGAGAAATTATAGAACTTCCCACATCAAGAATAAAAGGGATCCACCACTCATCTATACATCATATGTAAAAATGATGTTTATATTGGAAAATACTAATACGAAACTGATTTGTACATCGTTATATATTTTCAAGATTCATTTGTTTGATTAGAAATCCATCCTAAAAAGACTGCATGTTTAATCCTACAGAGGTTATCTAAATATAATTTATTGTTTATAACAGAGTGTTTTCCATTTATATATTCTAAAAACATACATAATATATTATTTTTATATGTTGATAAAATACCATTATAATAAAACATATATTAATTTTTTTGTTAATTTCATATCACATATCTATCTCCGCTATTGAGGCAATAAGGATTCCTTATAAATTTTTCATTCCTATATGTTTTGAAAATTAAAAGCACCTTATCATAAATAAAATTAACCATCAATAAGGAAATTTTTTAAGGAAAATTTCCCTTCTCTAAGGAAATTTTTATCTTAATCATCGTTTTCATTGCCTCGTTTTATAGCCTCTCAAAACCAAAATAATTTCATTATAAAGTCAAAAATTATTATTTTTATATAAAACTTATGAATATTATGATTTACTAGATATAGATTAATCTATTTTCAAGATCTGAAATCTCTTGAATTCAGACTTTGAATTACGTGAATTTTAGACTCCGAATTCGCAGAAATTAATACTCCAAATTCTATGAATATAAAACACTGAATTATCTAAAATTCAGACTCTAAATTCTCTGAAATTCATACACCAAATTCCTCAGAATCCAGTTTCTGAATTCCTCAAAATTCATAATTTGAATTCTATATTATTTAGGCTTCAAATTCATTATAATTAAGACACAGAATACATTATAATTCAAACTCTGAATCCCGTAATATACAGACATTGAATTATTCAAAATATAGACTCTGAATTCATTGGAATCTATACTCTGAAATCTATAGTATTCAGATTCTGAATTCTATTAAAAACAGAATATGAATATCAATGTTTTCTAGAATCATATTGTTTATATTATTAGTATCCATTTTCTATTTTCCCTTAGACATAGGATATTAATATTTTTTAATCCAATCCATTTTCCATACAAATGATTTTTTATCAATAAAACGATGTCGTTCAATATATTTCTAACTAACTGTAATTTGAGTGACACTTCTACAAGTCTCTCTGAAATTCAAGGAAAAATATGAATATTGGAGAAGGAATCTGACCATTGAAATTTATCTGATAAATAATAATCCATTTGAATGAACTCATTAAATTATGAATCATTACATTATCCTAGAGATTACATACAATGAAGATATTTCAAGGGAGAGAAAGAATATTATGCCGTGTGCATTTCATGAACATCTTTTTTAGCATTCTTTATTTGAATAAAATTAATTCATGTAAAATCAATGGAATATAAGGATATTAAGCTAGTGTTTCTTAAAAACATAAATATCGAGGTATTGTGGGGATAAAAATACAGATTATGATATTTCTATCGAGATCATACCCTAGTGTGGGGAAAAAAACTATCATTTATTTAAAAATCTAGGTTCATTTATCAATGGTTATTGGATACCGTATTCCTTGGGCTAAAATATTTCATACATGTTATTTTTTATTGTATCAAATTTTATTGTCTCTCTATTATTGTTAAAAAAATAATATATTGTTTTCTTTTACATTCACACACTTGTATTCTCTGATAAATAAAATTCTATATTATTTACGTTTGAATCATCCTTTAAGAAAATTTATCTTCTGTTACATTTTTGGATTCATATTTCTGGACCCTAAGCACATTTATTTCCTTTAATTAAAAGTGGATCTGTGAATTTTCCTTGTTTAAATTTGTTAAATATAGTTTTCCATAAGGTTAAAAACAAATGTTTTTAAACATAAAATTGATGCCCCACTTGTATTTGAGCATTTACATATACTATTTCGATCCAATAGTTGGTATCTGAGGATTTTACATTGAAATATTGATACATTTCTCATGATTGGAATATTTTCCCAACTTTACATTCATTAATTTCCTTAATTATGTTTCCATGGACAATTTTATACTTTACTAGTTATTATCATTCTTGAATTATCTATCTCATATTATCTTACTTATATAATATTTCATAGCTTATCATGATTTATTTTTCTTAATGTTTTTCATGTATATATATATATTTACTACCCAAAATTGTTTAGTGGAAAAGTTTTTTTTGTCTTGTTTAAAATGGTAGTAATAAATTGTTGTTAAATATACAATATAAATCCTACAAGACATCTTATATTTGAATAAATTGATAACTAATATTGGATAGATTGAATGAATTATTTTCTAATTAACAATAGACTTGATTATTTTGAAATAATTATTGGTGCTTACAAAATTTCTAATAAGGAAATCAAACCAATTAAAAACCAGGAAAGAAAATAATATCAACATAAATTCATGGAACACAATACATTTTTATGTTCCATGACTAGGAATATATATATTCAAATATCATCATGTGAAGATGTCAGCTGTATATGGAATAAATTTTACCTTTCTCACATTAGAACATAAAAGGTGATAGGGACCAGAAGAGCAATGTTAAGAGTAGAATATCATGGATTTGTTTTTCTCTATGGAGAACCAATTTGCAATGTGAAAAAAGATTTATGACCATTGTAACCAATCTTCAAAATAGGGTATAAAAAGTTTTAGATGATAAAATTCATGTGGCTAATATTATAGATAGTATTCAAAATGAGTGGGATCCCAAAAGAACAACCATTTTTGAGAATATGAATGTTTCAAATATTACACTTGATGAAAATTTTGGAACTCTTCATCAACATGAGACATGAATTAATAAATATGCTGACATGAATAAGAATAATAATTCTAATTGAGGTGTATCCATTACTAATACTAATGTCTAAACTCTGTAAATGGTTATAGAATGAAAATATATGAAAGTCACTATTCTATCTGAGTATAGTGAAATTGATCATTATGAATATTAGTTTGTTAGTATTTCTCTAGGTAATAAAATCATAGTTGGAATGAGAGACTTTTATTATTGATATATTAAGAAAGAAAGAAAAGACAAGAAAACCTCAGAAGTCACTTGCTATGGATGATCAAGAGCCAAACACATTGCCTATATTGTAAAATTCACAAAAGAAAAGATAGAAAAAGTAAAGTATTCTACGTGGAATAGAAAGAATGATTAGAAATCAAAAGACCAAACTGCATTTGAGGATAATGATACTTGGAGTGATAGTAGTGGTGACTCATTAGATGAATTGTCCGAGTATGAATCATCCAGTCAGAAGAATCTTGGTCTACTAGGAAAACTACCCATGGAAATTCATTGTCCAATGGAAAAGATAAGGAATGATGAATCTATCACTAATCTATATTTAAATGAAAATTATACTATGGATAAATATTATATTTATTTATATGGAGAATATTCTTCTGATGAAGTTATTTCTTTACCTTCATCTAAATATGTGTCTAGGTTTTCCAAAATTCTTTATAATGTGAATTATAAACTAAAGAAAAACTATAAGAAGGAAAATTCTACAATTTCTGTTTTAACTAAATATGTATCAAATTGTTCTAGGGATCTTTATTAGAAAAAATTTTATTTTAGAAGAATTTTTAAAAACCATAATGATGTTAATTATGAGAAGAATAAGCATTCTAAGGACCTTGAAGATATTATTTCTATGAAAAATATTTTCGAGAATAACTCTTGCTCTAAAACTAATAACAATGAGGATAATAATTTGGTTATTAAACTAAATTTAGGATTATTTTCTTTAAGGAAATTCCAATTAAAAATTTCTTCTCCTAATAAAATAATTGACACAATATATTCATAAAATTGGATTTTATGGAATAGTTTTGGATTATGTTATACTCATTGAAAACCAATTTTTAGTTTTAATTATTCTGTTCCCCATAGTGATCCATTTTTTACTAAATGTCAATGTGGTAGAAAATAATAGAAAAATTTTTCTACAATGAAATCTTGATCATTATATTTCTATAAATCATACATTCCCATTAAAATGTGGGTACATAATATTTTAATTTCCAACATTTCCAGATCCAAGAAACATTGGATTCAGAAATTTTAACACATTTTTTTCCATGAAAATAAATAATGTACCAACCACAATACCTGGTACATGGATAATGTATGTTCTTACCATATGACTATTCACAAAAATATATTTAAAAATATTATCAAGGTGAAAGGAGGAAAGGTATCATTCAGAGATAATGCACAGGTAGAAATTTTTGTTATAGGTAACATTTTTCTTCTTGGATATATATTAATTTCAAATTTCATATTTGTTAAGGGACTTCAGAAAAACCTCATTAGAATAATTCAATTATGTGATGAAGTTTACATTGTGAATATTATGAATGATAAATTCTTAGTACACAATTCCACAGAAGAGTTTATCTTCTCTCCCAATAGGCATTAGAATCTATACACACTAAACATAAAAGACCATAAAAGACAAGATTCTCCTTTCCTTAATGCAATGGATGATCAAAATTGGTAATGGAATAGGAGGTTAGGACATTTTAACCTTATGAACTATTGAAAACTCTCAAATAAATAAATTTTTAAGGATCTACAAAGGATTATATTTAATTTTTCAAAAGTTTCTGATCCTATTAAATATGGATAGAAACATCAATCAAGTTTATAATAAATCAGTGAACTCTAATCTTCCAATGAATTATAGTTAGAAAATATGGATCTTTTCATTCCAACACAAACTGGATGTATTAGATGAAAATATTGGGTAATTCTTATAGTTGATGATTACACTAGATTTACGTGGGTCTATTTTCTTGTAAATAAATCTAAATATTTTTATATTTTCAAAACATATAGAGCCCATGTTAAAAATGAGGAAACCCATTCATTGATAACTATTCATAGTGATCATGGAGGAGAATTTGATAATTCAAATTTTGAAACAATTTGTAGTACGAAAGGAATTATTCATAAATTCTTAGCTCTAATAACACCTCAACACATTGGGCTGGTTGAAATATGAAATCAAATTATTTATGCGATAACATAACCATGTTGATTTAATATTCTATTTCTAAACACATTTTGGATGAAGCAGTTTCTACAGATTGTTATAATATAAATAGAGTATTAATTAAAATATTTAATAACAAAACACTTTCTGAATTATAGACTGGTAGAAATCCTAGATTTTCTTACATCAATGTATTTTGTTTCAGTATAATAATCCAAAATACTATAGATAACTTACATAAAATTTCACACAAATATGATGAAGGGATTTTCATAGGATACTCAACTACATTTATGGCTTATAGAGTTTTTAATAATAATAATTGTACAAATTAAAAAATTTTGCATGTTAAATTCGATGAATTTGATCCTTTATTTTTTAAACAACCCAAACCTTCATCCTCATATTTATTTTTAAAAACTGATTATCAACCTCTGATATAAGATTTTCTAGATGAGTAAAATGTTCATGTAAGTATTTCTGAATCATTTACCCAATAATATTTTCTACCATATGTTGATGAAAAGGTTTTACCAAACTGAAATACATTATTTTGATAGAATCATCCTAGTGATAGCATCATTGGTGATGTAAATCAATATATAAGGACAAGAATATAATAATGGAATGTTGTACAACACTTATCATTCCATTCCCAATTAGAACCAAAAAACTCTGATAATTATTTAGGTGATGGTGATTGGATTAAATCTATTTATGATGATGTAAATAAATTCTAAAGGAGAAATGATTGGACCGTTGTTGAAAGTCATATGGAAACTTCTGTAATTAGAGAAAAATGGGTTTTTTGAAATATGTTCGATGAAAATGGAATCATAGTAAGAAATAATGCTAGATCATTTGCTAAAATATATAATCAAAAAAGTATAATAGACTATGATGATACCTATGGTCTAGTATCAAAACATGAATCTATTCATATTTTATGTTTCTTTGCAGAAATCATTAATTTAAAACACTTTCAAATGGATGTGGATTGTGATTTCCTCAAAAATATGTTCAAGAATAAGTTTATGTTGAACAAACTCTTTGTTCTGAGGACACAAAGAATCCTGATCTTATTTTCAAGTTTACCAAATCATTATATAGACATATATAAGCCCCTAAAGCATGGTATGGTAGACATGCATGAATTTCGTAACAAAAAAATTATGTTAATGGAATCACTAATCCAAATATTTTTATAAAGAAAGATAAGAAAAATTTAATTATTGTTCAAATATATGCTGATAAAATTATATTATGATCAACTCATAAATCTTTAACAGATTTGTTTTCAAATCTAATGAAATATAATTTTGAAATGAGTATGATGGTTATGTTTACATTTTTTTACATTTTCAAATTTCTCAAAACCCATAAGAAACTAATATATAAAAATATAAGTATATTAAAGATCATATTAAAAATTATGGATATTTGAACACAAAAATTATAAGATCCCCAATTGGTACCTCAAATTCTCTGGATATTGATGATGCTGGGAAACCAGAAGATTAAACATAATTTAGAGTTATGATAGGAAGGTTACAATACATGAAAGGTAGTCATCCAGATGTAATATTTTCAGAATGCTTAGGTGAAATATATCAATCTTATCCCAAGGAATCACATTTGAATGCAATGAAAATAAATTATCACTATTTAAAGGGAACTATGGATTTAAGAATTTCCTATACCTTTGGAAATGATTTCTTTAAAAAGTTTTCTGGATGCTGATTTTGGTGGATATAGAATAGAAATAAAATGTAAATCGAGAACTTGTTATTTTTTATGATATTCATTAGTTTCTAGGTCATGCAAAAAGAAACACTCAGTAGCACTTTCCACTACTGAAGCTCAATATTTAGCAGTAGGAAGTTGTTGTGCCCAATTGTTGTGGATGAAAAACACGTTGAAAGACTATGCAATAAGTTTTAGTAAATCATAGATATTTTGTGATAACACTAGTTCAATTTACCAAAACAACCAGTCCCATCATTCCATTGAAAATAATATTGATATTAGACATCACTTTCTTAAAGACCACACACTTAATTTTTATATCAGTCATCAAATTTATTAGAATGTAAGACTTAGAAGCTGATATTTTTACAAAATATTTATCCTCTAGTAGATATGTATACATTAAACAAATGGTAGAAATTATAACCATAAGGTAGTATTCCATTCAAACTATTTGTTGAAACCTATTTCCTTAAATTTAGTAATCCATTCTCAAAGTGGGAGTACATTTTCTTTTTTAACAAAATATTTTTCTTAATCAATTTTCACGTATCCAAATTTTTTTCCTCAATAAAATTATTGGTAACCAAATATTTTCTTCCTTAAAAATAATTCTAGTAACCAATATTTTTCCTTAATCAAATTTTTCAAAAACCATTTTTCCTTAATCAATTTTTTTGTAACCAAATTTTATTTCCAGAACTCTAAATTCTAGAACCCAAATTTTTTTCCTTACCTAATAAATATTTATAGAACCTCAAGTACTCTAAAAATTCTATTAATTATTACTAGAAATTTCTATAACAATACAAAAGTTGTGTTTTCTTACTGAAATTTTTGTAATCATTTTTTTCTTGTCAGTATTTCTTTTTAAAATATCAAAACCACTTTTCTTTAAATTTATTTTTTATTAAAACCGCAAAAGATTGAAACCAACCAAATCATTCTTCCACTTTCATATCAACTGACAAATCAGAATTTTCTTTTTTGAGACCATCATATCAAATAAATAATTCAAACTATCACTTCGAAACATATATAATGGCCCCCTATTAATTTTCCAACAACAATTTTCAATGATTTATGTGTTGATGCTATGCCTCCCTTCAAAAATATCATTATTGTTTCCCAATATTTCTTATACTCTGAATTTCGTTGAATGATTAATAGTAGAAATATATTTTATCATTCAAGGAAATCAAGGATTTGAACATCTATATGGAAATGTTGGTTGAATGATATTTATTCATTAATTTCAATTCCTTGGTTACAAAAAATGATAATCTGAATGGATGGGCGAATTTTTTCGTAGAGAATCAAAAAATTAAAGATCTAGTTTACCCTTAATTTCTTATTGAATTTTATGGAAAATTTATTTTTTATGAGGAAGGTGGATGGGATATTTTTTCATTAAAAATATATGGGTGAAATATTCTCTATCGTTGAACATGGAAGAAAATATTCATGTTGTTCCATATGAGGGTGAAGTAATTGTCTTTACTCACATGTTGCCATATCAGTCAGGATGTTTGGAGATAAAAAAATAAATTAAAGGCCTTGTATTAAAAGGAGTAAAATCATTGATGATTATCAATCCCTCCTCAAGCATCATATTGTTAGACTTATGGTTTCAAGGGTTTCTATTTTTGAGAAATGTATATACGGACTCCTTAATGAAAAGTGACATATTTATTTTGGATTTTCATGTTAACATGAGGATGATAAATTTTATAAAGTATATACTTCTAACAAATTACCAACATAAAAAATGGAACTCTAAAATCCCAAATCCTTATATATTCAGCCATTTTGTCTACGATTATAATGATATTCTTAAAATCATTCAAATTCCCTACATCTCTAAACCATGAAATTTCAAGATCTTACTAATAAGTGATGATACGTTAAATAAAAATGATTGTTATTCTAAATACCAAGTCATGATAATTATATGATCTTCTAGAAAGTGAGGTTGAAGCTCTATATAAGAAAGTATAAGTATGAGATACATCCAGTAATTCTCTGATGAAGAGAAAAGAAAATGATCTTGAAACAAAGGGAAAGTCTATAGTTCTAGAAACATAGTCAGCTCCACCAAAGTATAAAAATAAAAATCATTCCCAGATGAAGTTGTAGAAAATATTTAGAAGAGAGGAAGAATAATAAACAAGGTAATACATTTTTTCATAGATCATGCAGAGGCAATGGCCTAGAAAATTCTAGCTGCTGAAGAGTATGAATGAAAAAAAAATTAAAATAATCTCAAAAATAATTTTTTTTCAGATGATTTAATTCAATAACTTCTCAAGGATACTGAGAAATCCTCTAAATATGTGAAGGTACTAGAAACATTACCACAGAAACAAGTACTAATAGTGACACTAGGAAAAGAATTTGGGATTTTGTAACCAGAATTGGAAGAAGAAATAAAAGAATAATAATAGGAGGAAGAATATGATATTGATGATGTCATATTGCATGTTGAAGAATATCATGATAAGGAATGTCCTTCTAAATTGTTGTCGATGTAGGCAACCCAGGTTGACAAAACCAAGAATATTTCTCACAGAAAAGTACATGAGGGAAAAGAATAGGTTATTAAACCTACTTATGATGAATGTTACAATCATGAATTTATCCAAAATGATGATATAAAAGGAGATACTGATAGAGAATAGGTTGTTGAAGATATAATTTTCCAAAAATTCAAATAATGAGCATGAATCTCCTAAGGATGTGGAGACTATTCCCAATGTATACAAAGAAAAACATGTGATTGATGATACACCTAAGAAGGACTTGGTTGATATAAATTATGTTTGAGATTCATCCAAGAGGAATGATGATGATATAAAAAAATAAATATCTCATGCAATAGAATATGATTCTAAATAATCTTCCCTATGTTATGATTTCATGGTACTGCCTTTAAATAAGTTAGTAAGAACGATTCATCTATTTTTGGTCATTGATTCAAGATACAAGATACTTCAACAATCCATTAATAAGTGGTTAAAATTTGTAAGCATGCTCATGGAAATATTCATCATGCCTATGGATGATTTCAAAACCTTTTATATCGATTATGATGGTCATATGAGATTATTTAAGGAAATAAACAAATGGTCTAATAGAAAATTTTTAGACATTATAATCTTTGATGAATTCTAAGATTCATTGAAATATGCTTTTGATAAGTTATATTGTAGTATCAAAAATGTACTACATGTTTTTCAGAGAAGCTGGACCTTGAACAATTAGCCTGGATGCAACAAGATAAGGAGTTGAATGAGATGTTGAATTCATTTTCCTTAAATTTGAAAAGAGGAAGGGAACCCTAGTAAGAGATTCAAAAAAACTTTAAATAGTTAGAAGAAATATTCAAGTCTAATTCATAATTTATTAAGTCTCAAGATAGAAATAACATTGAGTTGGGAAAAAAGTTGGATAATAATTTTTAGATCAAAAGGATTGAGGACGATACAAAGGGGCTCAATAAGATGAAGCCTACATTGAGGAAGATCATGCCGAAGGAAAATAAGGATGAATAATTTTTCCTCTAAATTATAATATTTTGATTTAATTTTTTTAACCAGTAGAAATTATTCTGATCAAAATAGAAATTCTGTTTTCCTTCATTTTTTTTTGTGTAGTTAAAATCTTCCTAGTACCATTGTTTTTCATTCACACTATTCCTTTTTGAAAATCCCTAAAGGGGATTAAAAAGAATGCTATATATAGAGGAAGTGAATGTATAAATTAAGGTATAGTTTACAAAAGAATAATTTCTTATGCAATAAAAAGTAAAATATCTCAAAGGATGTAAACAATACGATCCATAGAGATTACAAAACCTAATGTCTAGTTAGGCCTTTTCATTATTATTCATATGCAATGGGACATAAGTTTACATTTCATAGGTTATAATGAAAATTCTTATTCCTTATATTATTTTTTAAATTTTTGTTTGGGCTTTCCAAAAGGGGGGGGATTGTTGAGTCAATAAGGTTTCCATATGAATTTTTTATTTTCGCTATGTTATGAAAATAAAAAACATTTTATCTTAAAGAATATTATCTTTCCCTAATAATTATTTAGTTATATAAAAGTTACTATCTCTAGGTAAATTTGAATCCTTACCATTGTTTTATTAGAATTATATTATAACTTATCAAAACCAAACTCATTATATTACTAATTGAAAAATTATTATTCTTATTTAAAACCTCATAATATTATAGTTAATTGGATATTGAGTCTTCTGTTCATAGACAAAGAAATTTGTGATATTTAGACTCCATATTCACTTAAATTAAGACTCTTAATACTCTAAAAATCAGACACTGAATTCTCTGAAATTCGGACACCGAATTTATTACAATTTAGAATCTGAATCCTCTAAAATTTTGACTCTAAATTCTATGGAATCTATATTCTGAATTCTATGAAATTCAGACTATGAGTTCCATTGAATCCAGACTCTTAATTCCCAAGAATTCACACACTGAATATCTCATAATTTAGACATTTAATTCAACAGAATCTAGGCTCTAAATTCAGACTATAAATTCCTCAAAATCCAGACACCGAAATCAGAATAATTCAGACTAAAAATATCATTAGAAATTTGGCTCTGTATCTATCAAATTTGTGACTCCAAATTTCAAAAAATTCAGACTTCGAATTCATTTAAATTCAGACTCTGAAAAATATAGAATTATGATTCCACATTATTTGAAAAACCTAATCCAAATATCCATGTTTTCTTAGATCATAATGGCTATATTATTAGACTCAGAATTCTATTTTTTCTTAGACAATAGATATTTATATATGGTAAAGACAATCCATTCTCAATACACACGATTTTTTAACTATAAAATGATGTTATACAATCTGTTTCGCACTGACCATTGGTCGAGTGACACCAATATAGGTCCATCCAAAATTCATGTAAAAATATGACAATTGGAGGAGGGATCCAATCGTTGAAGTTTTTCTTATAAATTAGAGCTTTTTTTAATGATCTCATTAATATATGAATCAATCCATGATCCTAATGATTACATGATGTGATGTGATTTCTAGAAAGAGAAAGACTCTAGTGCCTTGTGTGTTTCATAAAAATATTATTCCACCATGAACACCTTCTTCAATATGCTTTGTGATACTCCTATTATTGGTGAGTACAATCGAGGGCTTCCAGGGAAAGGAAGACAGATGTGCCAACTATCTTAAAGATCAAATGCATTTGAGGATATAAAGATAGATTTTGATATTCTTATTAAGGGATTACCCTGGTGTAGGTAAGACAGACTTTCAAGAATTTATAAATCAAGGGACATTAATCCTAGGTTGTTGGATAACCTATTCATTGTGTTTTAATATTTCCTACTTGTTACTTGTCATTATTTCATGTTTTATTTATGAAAAAAAATTAAAGAAAGAATGTATTGTTTTTATACTTTACTATACATGTATACTTTGAAATATATGATTTTATACACATTACGGTAGAAACATCCTTACGATATTTTTTTGTTAAGATTCATTTCAATATTCATATTTTCTACCCTATGTATGTTTGTTTCATAAAAACAGAGAATTTGTGAATTTACCGTGTTTGACATTATAAAATATAGTTTTTATTAAGGATAAAAAACTATGTTTTAAACATAAAATTCAACCCCATATTGTAATATATCATATAAATATACTATTTATAACCTATATCCCCTTCCATTAAATGTTAAATAGAACTACTATTCGTTTCTATGATGACCATTATTTTCACGAACAGATAATGTTTGTTTTTGCAGCACCAACGCTCAATGCTGGACTTATTGATGGGTTTACACTGTGTGTGTGTGTGTGTCTATATATATATATAAAATATTCAATACATTATTATCATTATATAAATATAATATATCATGTAATTTATTACATTTTTATTCATTTAAAATTTATAATGTTGTTTGTTCACACATGAGGATTAACACCTCACTAAAGCGATGTGATTCCTTCTTCATAACCACATAATATGAGTTCTATGTATAATTTTATTTAATGAAATAATCTTTTATTTTTCTAATAAATACGATTATTTAATGATTAAATAATTTATAATTTCCCTCTATCATTTGATAAATGGATACTTTACTCATGTATAAATACATCTTACAATCTACATGATTGTAACATAGGTCATATATCATAAATATGATTTTGGGATGACTATAAATTATAAATGATTTATACATATTATAATTCGCTCATGATTATTATACTATATATTTTGGAAAAATGAAAAATTTTACCATAGTCATACAACATAACTCATTTTTTACATCTGTACTAAATATCATCAAAACTCCAGATATAAAATTAATTAATTATGTAATTATATATAAAATGGTATTAAATAAAACAAAATTAATAATAAAAAATGCAATGTTGGAATACAAAATAAATAATTTAAATTGTTTTTTTATATAAGATATTAAATAATGCATGTGATGCTTCATATTTTAGGTAGGTGATTAGATAAATCATATCTTTTTTTCTAAGGAATATTATTCTTTATTAAATATATAATTCTAGGATAATGTGGTCAGTGAAATAAAATTAATTTATATTGTATTGAAAATTTTAATATGTGGATTAATTTTTGTTAAAAATTATCACATAATTGATTCATTCTCACCTTAATGTTATAATAATTGTATTTGTTTTTATAACTCAATCTATTTTTATTGGGATTTGTTACTTCTTCATTGTCTATATGAAGCAGTGATTATATGTCAAATTAAATCCAAAAGTTTTATGTCATATTCACACATGTTATATGATTACTTATTGATTTTACACATAATCAATTAATTTTCTAATTCACACATCAATGTTGTGATCATTGTAAAATATTTCACAACTGAATTTCCTTCTATTGGGTTATATTAGTTATTTATTGACTATGTCATTCCATGATTATATGCGGAATGAACAATGATTATTTTCTGATTTACAAACATTTCTAATTTTTTAATTTACATTTTTATACATAATCACTTTATTTATTAATTCACTTATCAATTTTACGATCTTTGTATGGGATATTTCTTCAATCATCCATTATTAAGATATATTTCATTATTCGGCACCAAATTTTATTATATGATTAATATTCTTAAACATTGAAATGATATATCCTTTTTATTCATATATTCATTACATTTAATGTTAAAATTTTATTTAATATTTTGAGGTTAATAAGATTTGAGATTCACCAAAGAAGGAAGAGTTTATTCCATGATATCGTCATTGTTTTAGTTTTTTTATGTTTTAAAATTTGTTGGGAAAATTATTTTATCTATCAATATTAAACAGAATATGTTTTCATTTCCACACTTAAATTATAAATATTATAAATATCCAACTCATTTTCCTCATTCATATAAAAAAGATACCAAAAAGAATTTATTTCATGGAATAGAGATATTTTTCAACTCGGCTGGAGTTATTTTTATTCAATATCCATATTATCCTTAATATATTATATATAATATTTTTAATATAATAAAATAATTTATTAAACAAATTTACCCATGTTTTAATTATTGATAACATTTTTAGAATGAATCTTCGAATCATTATCAGTACAAGGTATGTTATGAATTTTTCCCAAAAATATAATGATATATTCATTTTAGAATACACTGAATGTATAAAATTTTCCACAACCATGAATGATCATTACTATTATACTTCCTTCATGAGATTCTACATATAATTTCAATAAAAATATTATTACTAATATTCTGTAAAATTTTTTAAATGATGATTTTAAAATGAAGAGTTTATTTTTAACATTAATGTTTTTAATGATCTTTTCACTGTATTTATATTATAAAATTAATATTTTTACTCCTGTAGGGATATATTATAATTATACCAACCATATTAAATTTTAAGATTTTTTTGATCAATTTTACTATGGAATGTATTGAATTATTTTTTATTTTTTCTAATTAGGAATGTTTTTTCAATAAGGATTAATTATTATGTTTTATTGTTTTTTAAAATGATGAATACAATGGACATAATGATTCATTGGAGGGTACATGAATTACATATACCCATAAGAAATCTCTAGGTCTCAGGAGAAAAACCATGTAGATAGCATTATTAAATGGGAGTCTGGTGTATACAAACCATTATTTTAATCTAAAATTGAACACAATATTAGTGGTCAGAATCAGATGTCTGGAATTATGTATTATATAATCATGAAATATTTTACTAATATCCATGTTATTATTTGAAGGGTTATGAGATCTCAAGATATGTTTCAAGATCATGTGATTATTAATATGAATTCATTTGATCTCCATTTATTAATAACATATAATTCATTAGGATCAAGTTGTTGATTAAATGTTATAAGTTTTAGTTATTCACCATTCCGTATTGATTATGCCTTGTTTACATATGATATATACATCTTTTCAAAAATGTTATTGAGGTTTTGGGGTCTCCCCAATTTTATTTCCATTCCACATTATTTTAAGAAGAAATATATGAATGAGTTCAATAATTTTGAATAATTTATTTGTTTTTTTATTTTATTTTTTGAAATATAAGGTCTTATTAATGTCTTTATAATTTTTACCAAAATAACTAAACTTTTTGGTCCTTTGTGATTAAATATCAGTGATATTGGAAAAATATAACTGAGTAACCAAAGAATCTAGTATATTGGAGAGAGTTTCCTTATATATACAACAAGAAGAGATGGTTATGTCAAAAAAATAATTCAACATCTTCCCAAGTGTATGGAAATAAAATATAATGTGCACTAACTGTGGACCCTAATATCATGTTGATGGTACACTATTATTCAATTCTGATGGACAAAATGAGACATGATATTAATAAAAACCTGCACCACCTTTACAATCATTGTTACACTTACTCTTCATTCACTACATGCCATTAAGACTTCCTCTATGTGGAAGAAAAGGGATATACAATCCAATCACTCCCATTATATCTATATCATCTAGGAACTCAATGTAAATTATGTCACCAGTGATGGTAAGAGTCAATATATACTCCATATCTCAAATATATTGTCATAAACCATTTAGGTAATTTTTTCCCTCAACTAATCATATATCACAACCTATAGAGAAAAACCAAACACATATGAAAAATGGTTGACCAAATATAAAAATATATGATCTCCATACTATAATGGTTGTAACTCTAGAGAATTTCCTATCATTAGAGACTCTATATAGAAATTCTAAAGAAGCAGTGTCTTCAAAACCTCCTAATCTAATTTTAGGTGTTCATTTTCCTATTCCATATAATCACACCGCCACTTATTAGGAATGTCATGTTTAAATTTCATCAATGTAACCATATTTATTTCGGATGTTTTAAACCAGATTGATACCATTCATCCTACCTGTGTCCTCGTGAAGTTAATTCATACACCTAATGGAATTTTCTCTTTCCAATAGTAACTATCTTGATCATTCATTGTATCCTATAACATTTTATAGTTATTCAATAGTTGGGTTAAGAACATATGTAACATTATAGTCCAAGGCTTTAACTCCCTGAACAACATACTCTAAATGATTATAATAAAAATTATGATTCCATTGAATAGAATCAGTCATCACACCCAACTCTAAAACATGTAGAATATGTCTCTGAGACCTGTTAATACACAAAAAAAATTAAATAAATCAGCATAAAATATATTACTCTTTTTATATACTAGAAGACCATAAAATGAAAATGAGTAAAATATAAAATTCAACATTAGAGAAACACATACCAACATCCCATTATAACTTTAGGATCATCAGGGAATAAGTTTTAGATTCACATACCACAATGTACATCTCATCAGATAACAATCCAAATCACTTTCAGCAAAGAAAAGTAGAAATAGTTAACAATAGTTTAACCAATTTTGTATGATTTTTTAGAACCTGGATTTGGTAACCCTAATAAATTATACCAAAATTGAACTATGAAAATACACATAGGGTTCCCCAGATCCTTATTGGTTTTTGAATAGTAATCTAGTAACCCAAGTGAACAACATAACCAAAAAAAGAAACACAATTCATTGAATATAAATATACATATTCAATTTAATTAAATTGTGAATGAAATTACTATAATGATATAACAATGTAGCATGACGGAAAAATAGTAACAACTAAATGGTATTAGAATAACAACAAATAAAAACATAAACTAGATAGTTCTATGATGGATGATATGTTGTAATATCCACAAAATCTCACCATAAGAATCCCATATCCATCTAAAAAAACATCACATATTCATTTTTGAAACTTTATTATTCCATCATCAAAAGAGAATACATGGTATAAACATTCCATATAGAACGTGCACAATTTTATATTAACTAGTTCATTAAGATCTAACACTTCTTTTACATATACTTTATTTATATAATAATCTAAAAATAATTATATTAATGAATATTTTGTATAATAAGACGTTAAATATTCTATTTCTCATAATCATGTTAAAAAGTTTGCCTTTTTCAACAGTTCTAAAACAATTCCTGGAAAATTTGATTCAGTGAAAAAACCCTGAAAATAATTTTCATTCTGTCAAAGTATGTATATGTAACGAAAAATATCAGTAAACCATAGAAAAATTATAAAAATTAAATATATCACAACATGTAAATATTTCTAAATCAACCTGAAAAAAATTAACATAGTTCGCCAATCAATTCCCTTTGATATAGTGCTTAGGGAGAAGATGAACAACTTTTAATGTAAACCCACTAATAATAAAACTAGCCTTTCTACCTATTAATCTATTTTTTTGAATTGTATAAAATTCATAGAATGTGAAAAACTGAAAATATAAATATAAGAGTCTTATTATAAATCCTTCCACAAATGCACCAAATGATTCCATTTCGCTGCATTTCCCAAATCATTCCAGAATTTTACAAGATATTTTATAACTAAGTTATATGTTACCCCTTTTTAACTATAAACCTTATTTGAAAACAATTTCCAAATTACTTTTTCATAATAAATTGAATTTTATCATTATTTTTCATAAATAATGTAAAACACACATTTACCCCCCCCCCCCCACCCATTTACACAACAAATAATTCAATATTGATGATTCAATTATAATGAATTTTAAAAAAGGATGAGCTATAAATGGTAAAAAAAATACAATTGAGATGGAACCCTATTCCTCATTCATGAGTTGAACACCACCTAAAATGAGATCTAGACCCACCCATGGAGGAATATAATCATGTTGGAAATTAATAAAGAATAGGAAATGATTGTTATAGATCACATACTAATAAATAGACACTGAAGATCATATCCTAAATCCATTTCCACAACCATCGTAAACAAATGAAATAAGAATATAATTATACACTTTCCAAAAGGGTAATAAAAACCGTTATAGTGACAAAAAATGAACATATAGATATTCATATGAACTAAGGCGCATGAACATTCCTATAAGGAACCTATGAGTTGAGGGTGGTGGTTACATTTTGAATTATAGAGAGTGAGGTGAGTGGTGCAAAAAATATTCTAGGTTGGGATGACACACATCATGAATTCTACAATGATTATGTTAATCTGTTGAATAAATACACCCTCAAATAAGTATTTTCTAAAGAAAACAAAATTCAATAATAAATTATTGGCATAAATAACTTCCATATATTCTACCAGTCATCATATTAATATTCTTAATAACATTCATAGCGTGAATATATTCTACAACCAATTACCTTCCCAACATCTTATAAAAACAACCAGAACTATATTGTTCCCTAAAAATATATGAAACATAATCTTACACACAAATATCATGAATCATTAAAAACTGTTTTACATTATAAAATCAATATCACACATTTTTTGGAACAAATTTTTAATTTTCCATAAATTAAAACTAGTATTGGTCTCTCATTAAATTATGTGTTTTCAAAGAGATAATTAGTTTTGGATTTCCATGAAATCATCATACCTTTATGTTTCTTTTTATTAAATATTTTTTTGTTTATAAGTTTCTAATTTTTATATCAATTAATTAACATATATTTATATCCATATATAAAACCTTTTTTAGAAATTTTATTATCCATTAGGTCCTCCAATAAAATAAATATCATTTTAGACCATTATAAATGTAGTTTGATTAAATTATTAACAAATTCACAACATAATGATTAAAATTAGGGATTTTTTTAATTATTAATGATTTATACAAAAATTAATTAATATAGAATGAAAATATTTTCCATTTTAATATTTAATTTGGGTAAATGATAAAAAGTTAAAACAAGAAGACATAAAACACTCATGTTTGTATCCATAATTAGCGATTTAGGTCATTTTAAAACAAATATCACATTCCCATACACTTGTTTCCTACATATTTAATTCTTCATTATATACAAATTTTAAATTATTAAACATTTAAGGTTACTTCCAAAATGACCATTAGCTTCCATTATAATAATCAAACACTTCTAGGACATCTACACTCATATTCCCTCCTATTTTATCTGTAGAACTCTACCATTTAAGTCCCCAATTAACCCATTAACATTTATTGAGTTCTGTTGTAAATAATTATTTATGATATGTAATTTATTTAAATTGATTATTTATAGTTAAATTTAAATCCCCTTATGTGAATATCCACATATTATTTGAGTTTCCCTCTTTATTATTACTACACTAAACATTCTTAAACATATTAATATAATAAATTCATTATAAGTAGTATAATTAAACTTCATCATATTAATTAAAAAAATTATTCATTCTATTTCATCCACTATGAAAAACGAAATCCAATACCATTAATATGTGGGTACTACCACATACAAGCATTATTCTCAAATTTTATTCACCACACCAAGTGAAGAGTATGAAGGATGTATTTTTTTCTACAACCATGATTTCCATTTTTCATGTGACATATCCTTGTCTTTTACATAATGAAAATGGGAATTATATAGCCATTTAAATTTAAATTTTTTTACATATGTAATTATTCAACAATTAATAAATTTAAAAGTCCTAGTGGGAACAGATCATGTCTTCATGAGGATTGTATGAAACAAATAAAAAAATATTTATATTACTCGACAATGATAATAATATATAACTATTTAATATATTTTTAATATATGGTTATAAAATAAACATAATATTGCTATTATATTTATATTTTTGTTATGATATAAGTTAATATAAATTTTTTTCATTATATCGGTGGTTATAGAATAATCTATTATGAAGGAATACAAGGTAAAGGGTTTTGTCCTAAATTCTTATCTTCAAGTAATGTTTTTTAATTTGAAAATAATTGAATTTATTTGTTTCATATAATTTCTATTTAGTATATTTTATACTTAATATTATTTTAATTAGTTTATATTACGATGAACTAAAATCCCTCTCATTTAATGGGTTTTTATTATGATGTCACGGAATAAATAAGGTTTGTCTTAGTCTCTTTGAGACATATAACATGTTTCTAACCATGTTACAATTGTATTATGTTATCTAGATATAATATATCATTAATTATTTATAATTAATTTATATATATGAAAATTGACATAATAATAAAAATCAACCAAGTTTATTTAAATCTATATTAAAAAAATTCTTACCCAATTAATAATTTTTTTCTATGTCAATTTGTTTCACTGTGTTAAATTAATTCCATTATAGTTATTTAAAATAATATGGGTATATTATATTCATTTATTTTATTTTTTGGTATTGTCTCCTCTTTTCAATTTTTAACACCTAAAACCTTTTCAATCATTTCATTCTTCATGTTGTATTTTTCTACAAAGAGATATTGGAAACTCAAATAAAATTTTATTGAGTTATAATTTTTTATCATGAAATTATTAGTTAAATATATGAGGTTTCAAACACTATTATTTAGAATATATTTATTTATATACATATTTGGGAAAAATTACATTTTAAATCAAAATAATCTTTTGTTACAATTTTCACAATGTACATTTTGAACCAAAGTAATTTTTCAATTATAAGATGGAATTTTCCCTCAACATTCATATATTATACCCTCCTATAAATATTTAAAAAATATTAACATTATGTATATTAAATTATCTACATATGAAGAATATTTTTGAAATAAATTGTTTTTTAAAAAATGAACATCACCTTCTTAAAAAGAATATTTTATGTGAATTGTATCAACAACTTTTACATCAATGAAAAAATTGATTTCTAAAAGATAATGAAAATTTTGACCTTCCTATCAAATTTAATTTTGAAAATAATTTTCCCTAATAGGTTATATGTTTCACTATTTATACAATAATATACATATTTTTTTATTGATCTCATGATTCCAAACATTCAAATTACTATTTTGTTTTACTATTTAATCGTTCAAGTATAGTTTTTCATATATTCATTACATCTAGATCAACATTTTCTTGTATCCCTTAAAACCGTGGTGTTATTTGGAACTATCCACCTTATTTATATGAATTTTTAATGATTTTATTATTGTTGTCTTCATATATTATTCTACATATTTCCATATACGGTGGAAACATTTAATTTTATAAAAACATGATTATAAGATGATACCCTTTTAATAATGTTTTATTCACACGTGTGAAATTATTAGATCAATATATGATTTTATTATAATATAGTTGATTATGGGAATTTAGAATTAGTATTGTTTAACTATACTAAATCTTTATATGCATAGGTTATGATCATGTTGTTGCTTCAATTGATTTAGGGAAAATTAATGATGTTTGAAATTCAGTTATTCAAATATTGATTAAAATTTCCCAGACTAGTTTTTCATTGATTATTAATTTTCTCATATAATGAAGTCATTGGAGCAAAGCTTGTTATGGCTGGGTCCCATAATTTTATTGACCAACAATGCATAGGCAGAACTTATGATCTAATCTAGTTTGTCCATTTTGAAGTATTCCTTCACTGAATATGATATTTCCTTGAAAATAATAACATGATTTCTATGGTAATGAATTATTTGATTATGGTATGTAATATTCAGTCCAAAATTACACATTTTATCCCTAATAAAACATTTATTGGTATCCATGATTACTATTTACAAACATTTATATCCATGGATGTATTATGATTTTAGATTTATTATAGAATCAAGGAAATTATTATTATCTGTTCGATTCCTAATATTTATTCAATGTTTATATCATGATTTATAGAGTTTTACATTTCTTCATATTAAGCACTTTATGTTACCCAGTCATATATTTCCATGTCCACGGGTTATGAATAAATATATTTAAAAATAAATTTATATTATGATTTCATGTGTGATAAATTTTTTGAATATATTTATGTCTTATTTTGGATTTATTTGTCTTATATAATGTAAAAATATATCCATATTTTTTGAAATACATGTTCTTTATATATTTATTTATTTTTCTAATTTTATTGATTGTTAAACCTATAAGGTATTTGAAATTTTAATTGTATATAAATATAATGTCATATTAATTTTAAATGATATTATAATCTTAAGAAATATTGTGTCCTATTATTTTATATAAAACAAAACCATATAACTATAATAATTAGGTGTTATTTTAATGGTTTAATGGGAAATTTTACCATTGGGATTTGACTGTCCAATGAAAATTGACCAAATAAGAATCTTGTTCAATATGAAAGTTGGGAACTGTAATCTTATAAGTAATTTTAATGTTAAAATTAGTGTTTATAAGTTTAAATAAAAAACAATTAATAATGAAGAAAGGAGAAGTGATTGGCTCAACATGTAGGGTCATGGCTTATGAATAAAACTTTTTAGAGCATGGTATAGAGGTAGCATCAAGGGGGTCCTCCCGTAACAAATCTCATGGAATTATTTATCTTGTTCATCTTGAACTAAATCTCTTATAAGAGATGTTCATGTTAATGTAAATTACCACTTTGTCGATGTAAGATGAGCCACCCAAGAATATATCACTATTTCACATGATACCTTTAGGGATTACTTGGGTGTTATATGAGCTTAATGTTAAGGCCTTAGTTACATAAATTTGACTTATTTGTATAATAAAATGTTTGATTAGACTAATTGTCTTTCATAACAAAAATAGAGGTTTAATTGGATTGGAATTTGTTAGATATATTATTGGACACAAACTGTAATATTTTGAAAGTATTTAAATGTTTCATAATAACCTAATGAATTACAAATATTATGAAATAAAATGAAAAAATATTATTTCTCGATAAAATATAAAATAATATTATTAGGTCCCTTATGTTTTTTAAGTGTTTAAAATTTCACAATGCATATTCAACCACATTTCTTATTATAAATATGGATTTTCTTATTTAAAAGATTATATTTACATACATAATGAATTATTACTATTATTTTTTGAAATAATCATATCAAAATTATTTTAGGATGAATTCATGGGAATTTTGTAAAATACATTTTTTGGTGTAGTAAAAATATAGTTCTTCTTTTTTTCATATGTCAAATGACATAATAATTATGTTATAATGATTTAAAAATTAATTAAATACAATCCCAAACAAAATATTTTTTATTTTTGTAATATCAAGTATTTAAATATATTTTAATATATTTCTGATCCTAATTTTTTTTTCAACATCTAAAAGAGAGACATTCCCTTTAAAATAAAATTAGAAACATTACTTTTACATGAAAAATAAGTAATATAATATTATTAATATTTTTTATGAGTAATAAAAACCAAAATATTTCACATAATTACCAAACCATTTTAATAGCCAAAGGTTAATCCAATGGTTTTTTATTTTCAACAACCCATATCTTAACGGCCTATATTTGGAAATTATTATACAAATCGTTGAATTTTTCTATATAGAACAACCAATTTATCCATATAGATTCACTCTTAATTAATCCTCCACAATTTTATGGTGTTTTTACCACCCAATCGATCCCCCAAGATTACCTTAAGCCCCCAATGTTCTATTCCACAAGATTTAGGACTAGCTTGTAAAGGTAATGAAATTATCCTTCCTTTTCATTCAATTGAAGAACATATTTATAAATTTATTCAAAATTTCATCATCACTATATATTATTACCCTTTAATCATATACGTTCTGAATTTTGAACTGGAGTTTGGTGAGATGAATTAGACTCATATATATATATTGAAAACTAGATATCTTAATATCTAGTGTTAGGGAAGAACATATAACAGACAAGATGAGGAAAAAAAGTGAAACATCATAGACCCAAAAAATATGGGGGATGAATTTTGGGAACTGAATTCATAGAAATAGAAAATTTTAAATGTTTAGAAGAAATAACCACATACCCCAAACTATTGTAGTGTTCTAAAGCCTCAAAATCTCAATACAAAAAAATAATGGAGATATGGTGAAGGATCATCTTGATGTCCAATTATTTATGTTTCAAAATCCTGGGAATGTTTCTTATCCCTGTACAAATAAAAAGATAATTAAGGTAAATAACCAACAAGTTCAGAATCATACTAAAGAGTATGGTATTCTATTTTCTCCCAAGATATATGATGTATAATCTTTAAATGATGTGGTGGAAGGTACTCTTATTGTTCTATCAAATTAAGTAATTACAGTTTTTTATTATGGTTCTACACATTCCTTTTTTTGTAAAATTATTTCAATTAATATAGAATAATTCAATAAAATTCTAGATGTTTAGATTTCGATAATGTCTCATGGATGTTTTATCCATGTTTCAATAGTGTATAGAAACTAGAGTGTTGGATTTGGTCGGCATAGTATCATTGAAAATCCAGTAGTCATTTTTTGGTTAGAATTTAACACTATATTATAGATAAACATTCTCTAAAAATACAATTCTAATATCAACTATAGAATAAATAGTATAATAGTTGTATTGAATGGAAAAAATACAATTATTTTCAAATTAGAGATATCTCAAGCTAATATTTGTCTAGAATCACCTCCCATAGCCTATGTTATGGTAATGATCAATAATGATGAAGAAGGAAATACACCTAAAATAAATATGAAATTCCCCCATTATTTAGGAATACGTTAAATTAATTCCAAATGATTTACCTAGACCTCCCCTAGAAATAAAAGTAGAATTTACCATTAAAGTCATACATGGATCGCTATCAATATCAAAGACCCCGTATAGAATGAGAAATTCGGAGAGAGAGGAATTAAATAAAAAATATAAATAACATTGTAAGAGGGTATTTATCATACCATGTGTGCCTTTTTGGGGACAACATGTTCTATAGTAAAGAATAAGGTAAGACAACTACAAATATCCAATGATTATTGAAAACATAAAGAGATAAAAATGAAAAATAAGCAACCCCCTCCCCAATTATTGATGACAATTTAACTAGATTAGTGGAGTTGAATTTTTATCCAAGACATAACATCGATCTAGTTAACATCAGTTAAGGGTGAATGAAGAAGATATTAAAAATACTAACTTCCGATCAAAATGTAGTCTTTAGGAGATTTCTATTATACCCTTCATTATATCTAATTCCCATTATATATTTATATATTTTATGAATTTCTTCTTTAAGAGACACCTTAAGAAATATGTGGTAGTTTTTATTGATGATATTAAAATATATTTCAAAATTTGTTAGAAGAATGAGGATAATATTAGTGTTCTATTGAAATATATGAGTTAGGATTATCCAAAAAAAATCAAGAGTTAATTTTGTTACAAATTTAATTCATTGAGAAAAATGTAACCAATGAAAGATCATAGATTACCCATCCAATATAATGGTTTTCTAAAATTTGTGTCATCATATAATAGTAACAACGATTTTTAGTTTACCTAATTTAGTAGGATATTATAGGAGGTTTCTAAAATAGTTTTCCAATAATTCTAATTCACTATCCATGTCAACTCGAAAAGGAAACATCCTACTAGACTAAGAAGGATATAGAATACATCCAGGAAATGAAGAATAAATTATTTACTTCAACTATTTAAACTCTAACCACTGGTGGAGAAGGATTATTTATTTTTAGTGATGCATCTATGAAATGGATATAGTGTATCTTCATATAAGAGGACAAGGTGATTTCTTATTCATTTAGATAGTTAAATCCAAATGAGAAGAATTATCCTACATGTGACTTGGAGATAGATGTAGTTATTTTTCAACAAAAATATGTAGTCAGTATATATATTGGGAGAAATTTGATTTATTCATCAACCTAAAATGGTTGATTATATGTTCATTCTAAAAAAGAACTGAAAATGAGATAATGGATATAGTGGGAAATTCATAAAAATTATGAAATTTCAATTCACTATCACCATAAACGGGAAAATAATGTTCATGATATATTAAGTTTGAAATAACATATTGTAATGGAAATGCTGAGGAATCAATGAGATCCATTGTTCAAGGACCAAGTATTTTTGGATATTGGAGTCATGAGAGATGCGACATCATCAATCCCATTTCAAATTATTTATTAACCATCATTACTAAAAAATATCAAGATCGCTCAATGATAAGATCCTTTGTTGCAAAATAAGACAGGGGAAACAAAGA
This sequence comes from Viscum album, assembly GCA_963277665.1. Classification (NCBI taxonomy): domain Eukaryota; kingdom Viridiplantae; phylum Streptophyta; class Magnoliopsida; order Santalales; family Viscaceae; genus Viscum; species Viscum album. Next base: position 1,399,864,317 of record OY728164.1, on the reverse strand, counting down.
ATGTTAAATTTATATAGTTCAATATTAAATAAAAAGGTGTGTTGAGATTTGGCACAATTATTTCTATTTCATCTATTGTAAATATATGAAATGAACTGATGGGAGAATATCATTGCTCTAAATTCTCTATAAATTCCAGAAGCATAATAAAATTATTGATTCTTATGGGATCATTATTGTAAAGATAATATGAATATAGATGTTCATATCTATACTAATATATACTTGGACTAAAAAAATAAAAGGTTGAGATACAACTTGGTAATGGGGTATTATGACTACTACCCCTAGAAACATTGAAGTAGGAAAATATAAATATTTAAGTTCTACTTTTCTCCCAAAAACATCATAATAAAATAATGTGACATGGGTTAGAGGGTAATGACTAACAAAGACATCCAATTTCACTAATATGTAGTTTGATTCATTGATTGACCTTTTTTCTATGATTTATGTAATAAATGGTTGAGGTGTCATGGAGTGTCACATTCTATATTTTCATATTATTATCCAAGGTTAATATCAAATTTAGAGATAATTCCTTAACATTATTTGAGAACAAAAATAAATTTCATTATGAATTCTCACCTCCAAACAGATTCTTAATGTAAAAGGACTATTTAGAAACTCGAGAAAATGGAGAAACCATGCTCAATGGAATTTTAATATAGATGGGATCAACAATATACATTAGTTGATCTATCATATGAAAAAGGCATCCAATAGAGTGTTCAAACGGAACCCTATGAATCTCAATATAGAATGTGATGTAAACCTTTTTATTGAAGGAATAAATTTGGTTATAGAAAGATTATAGGGACTATTCATGTGGAAGAGAAGATAGAAATGTTCCATGCCTTAAAACAACACAAAAAGATACTCAATGTTGGCATAAGAGTTATAATAAAAATGGTTGAAGGGACTTGGAGTTCATTGTAAGTGATAGTTTTTTCCATCTAATATCATAATGGAATAGATTTAGGGTATATGTGAAGAAATGGAATCTTGTCCCAAGGTACATTGGCACCTATGATTTGCTTGATTGCATAAGAGATGTGACCTATCAGCTATCATAGTCATAAATCAAGAACATGTTCATGAATCATTCCACATAACCTTCTTGAGGTTGAAAATATATTAACCTTCACAAATATGAAATCTTGATGTATTGTGATTATAACACAACCTCTCTTATGATGAGCATCATTTTAAGTTATTATACCACATAGACATGTTTATATGTAATGAGACAACCCACCCAATAAATGTGTTATAGAGGAACGATAATTATGATCATGTGACATGGGAACTATATGAAATAATAGGATAATATTATCCACACCTTTTTTCAAATAAGATAACATGTTGAAATTTGGAAGATAAAATTTCATAAAGGAGGAAGAATGTAAGGACCAAAAATTTTTAAATGATATATTTATCCTAATAATGTGTTTTTTATATTATTTTATACACAAAAATGTAAAATATATTTAATAATAAAGTAGAACTTATAGAGTATAAAGGTAAATTTATCCTTTTGGATTTTACTATAATGTGACAATTTGTCAAATATGACCATTTGTTAATATTCACATTCCAAAAAAATCCCTTATATTTATTCATTATATGTAAAAATAAAGAAATATTATTAATGAATAAAATATAATTGATTTCCTCAATCAGTGGATTCATGTCGTATGACACCAAATTTATAGAAAATCTGAAGAAGATAGCATCACTAGCTTCACCCATTACCATGCTCAAGGGAAGCATCAACAAGTAAAGCCTGATTGAAAATTTCTATTGTAGAAGTTCTAGTTTTTTGAAATATTCACTTATTTGATGTTATCTGAGCCACCCCACAAATCAATCATTATTCAATAAATTGCCCTTAGCAAACACATGGATTATATAGGGGGTTTTGTTTCAATAAATTATTTACATTCAGTGTAATTTTTTTAAGTAATGCTAGTACTATATCAATAGTTTCCATAATAAAAATACTTGTTTAACTAAAATAAGATTAGATAAATGGATTTTCAGACCGAAATTCTACATTTTAGAAAGGATTTAATTTTATAACTATAATAAGGTATTTATAAGTAATATTAAATCATATGATAAAAACACTAATATCTAAAAAATGACAAAATAATTTATTATGTCATTGAAAATATTTAATTCTCAAAAATTTGACTATTCACATCAAACCCCCAATTTTTTTAATAAATAATAGATTTCATCGTAATATATATAATTATCAAATTTAGGGAATTATTATGATAATGTAAAAATAATTTTTAAAGTCTTAATTTCATTAATATTTTTGGTAGAATTAATTATAATTGTAAAAAAACACTTTATTTTTTCATGATTGAAAAAAATATTATTTGGTTTGTTTTAGTATAGGTAATGAATTCCTAATTATTTCAAAATGATGTAAAAATTATTTAACAAAAATAAAAGACCATTGATATGTTATTTTACTGATATCATTTATCAATATATTTTAATCAATTTTTCTAATCTATTAATTTACATTTCAAAGACTAATATGGAAACATTATATTTATAAATAGTATTTTTGGAAAGATAACTTATCCAAAAAAGTAATATAATATGATGATCAGTTTTTTTATGGTAAAACAATAAAGAAATGTCCAAAATGTCCAAAAACACTGATAAACCCTATGGGAAATCCAATGGTTTTGCATTTTTTAGAACCTAGATATCTAAGGCATATATTTAGATATTATTAGAAAAATCCTCCACTTTTACTATAAATACCCTCTTATTTTTCTACTTAATTTCAATAAAAAATTATTTCACTTATTTTTGGAGATTATACCCTTTTGGGTGTCCCTTTAAAGTGTCCTAAACCTACCATGATTCCATTCCTCGGTATTTAGTAGAGACACATCAAGGTAAAGAGAATTATCCTTCCTTTCTCTTTAATTAAAGTACATTTTTTAATATTTCATAAAAATGTTATTTTCACTCTCTCATAATACCATATTTATCTTATCATTACTTAAAATTTATGGTTTATCAATGGTAGACCCTTTCCCCTCCCATTTTCACTCAATTAAAACCATATTTTATTCCCGTTATATTGCTGAATTTACTTCTAAAAAATTCCCTCTTCCCCTCAATAAATTATCTTCAACATAAATTGTGCGAATATCAAACAATTTTTTATCATGGGTACTCACCAATATGTAAAAAAATATTTATTTTATTTGCAGATTTATACATAATTAACCCACATTCACTTTTTTTGGGCTAAAAATTATGTAATGATCATGTGTTCAAGAAATTTTATAGACCATTATTTTGATAAAAAAATTGTTCTTAAATCTAAATTGGTTATTGTTGATTTTATTTCCTATAATATATGTGTAAAAATAATTTAGTACATTATACGGTTTATCCCTATTTGAAATCCAATAAATATTTACAGAGTTTAATCACTATAGATTATATATTTTATTATACATTGGTGAAAAACCTTGGTATGCTTCATTTACGAAATCTTGGTGATATTCTTGTGAATATTTAAATTAAATTATTTTCAACATTTAATTGAAATGTTTTTTTATTATTAAATGTCTCTGTTTCATTTTATGATGACTTAATGATAGTGTGTGTGTTCTTATTGATATTACCCATGATCACATTTAAAGAGGTTATCTTGAATATTTAATTTTTCAGAAAAATTATCTCCCCTATACTTTGATGTATGTTTGTAGGATATGTGATTTAGTAAAATTATATTAGATATACCATTGATAAATCCTTTAATGTAGATTAGAGTAATGATTTCTGTTGTCATGTATTATTATTTTTAGTTTCCATGATACTACACATTAACAGATAATATATTTATACCATGTAATGGAAAACATAATATAATACAAAGTTGTAATGAAATATTAACCGACATGCCATATGTGGCCTAGAATGTGTTATATTGGTTTTTTCATCCCCATTACATATTTATATAGGCTAGGGGATACTGACCAGAACTGATTTTTCATATCACACACTTGGGAGGCATTATCGTAATCTACCTGTACACATTCCCACATCTCCCTGACAAAACAATTAATATAATTCATAGTCAAATTATACTATTAATTAATTAATAAAATATATTATACCACATGGTATAATAATTTATATCATAATTTCATAATTTTATCAATTATAAGACCAAAAAAACCTTCAATGGTGTCTAACCAACTTCGAACGACGAGACTACTATAAAAAACAACGATATAAAAATTGGTTTGAATAGCCCAGAAGTATCCTCTTGCTGCTCCTAGTCATCCTAGTATATAATCAAATGGTATATAATCTGAAAAATAAATTTCATGAGTTGAAAGATACCATATATTTTTTTACTATAAAACACCCAAAATGACACACCAAATAACAAAACATAAATAACAAATAGTAATCAGTGCATAATAAAAATAAAATAAACAATATAAATAGATAATTATAATACAACTATTATCAAGTGGTATCATACAATAATTTCATCACATGTATAATAATTGATGGATTATGGTAACACCAATTCCATGATAACTCAAAACATGGGCCATATAATCACAGTTGATGATCATCCATGAGGTTGTGGTTAGTGATCCCCAATAGAGAAGTACTCAATGGATCATTTAATAACTAATTTTCTATATATTGGATCATACACATGTACACTAAGGATAAAGATAAATGCAAATATATTATTCTGCCTTATATGGGATCAATAACTTGATTAAGGTGGTCATTTTTATTCCACAAACACCTTTTTGGAATTATAGATGATCCCACCTTTGTTCCACAAGGGGATTCCCAAAAATCTATCTGAAACTATTACCATTGAGGGGATCACAATACAATTAAAAATATTTAATTCTTTATTTTACACATATGTTATGGTGCCATGTAATTTAACACTACCAATTTTATTCTAAAAAAATTGAAATAAATGGATCCAAAAAACATAAAAGGGAGTATGTGGAATGTATATGTAGAACATGACATGTCCTTTTTACCACTAGTCTTCTTATGTATCATCATATTACACAAAATGTAAACCTCAACATATATGGTATGAAACATGGGGTACACAATGTGTAGATGTTATTTGGATCCCTTCCATGCCATCAGTTTTTTCCCATGTACTAATAGCCTAGACATGTTCTTGACTTTTTCTATGTACATAGTTATTCCCGTGTACTTATTATCGTGTCTTTATACACAACTATGCCAATTTAATCATCCATAAACATCTTCATGGAATTTTTGTGCTCATTTATAATCTTTAACAAATAGGGATCTTCCATGTTAGTCCAAACGACATGTGTTTGGGACCACACATCATGTTAACATTATCTTCCCATGCAAACCATAGTGTCTCAGACAAGGACCAAAATAGTTTGTTACCCTGGATTCTGCACCGTGTAAAATGTGTATTACAATCCCCAATAATTTTTTTAAATTAAAATACAAATGAATCTTCACTTAGATACATCCATGAATAATAAATCTAAATTTGGATCTTTTACTTTTATTACATTTCTTTACTACACTCTGGTATCCATCATTCAATTAGGATTTGGAATCATTCGTGTTGCATTGTTATTTCACAACATGTAAACCTAGAATATAAAAACAACCGATATGACACTGATATACCAATGATCATTCTCCATGAGCATTTCTCCTTGATCACATCTGCATCCCTGAATATTACCAATGGTACATATTTTTTGTGTAGAATAAGAGTAATGTAACAATCAAATACCTAGTATTCCTTGAATCCCAAGACAGAGATATATCACATGATTAAATTGAAAAGAAATTTCTTAGAAAAGAAAAAGACCAATAATTTGAAATAAAAATCAACCATGTATGGGATATCATTGATAAATTACATTTATAATTATGAATGAATAACAGTGATAATCAATAAAAACATTTTCCCAATCTAATGAATAAATTTCCCCAAACTCGAAAGTATGATCATCTAGCGTATCAACTTATTAGAGGAGTTGTTTATTTTTAATCATTGGATAATGATATTTGAGGGAAAAATTATTATTAAAATTCCAAACCTAGAGATTACATCATTTAATCATTAAAATAATCCTGCATTATAGTCACTTGTGATATCCATTATGTCTGTGGGTTCATTTGATGCCTTCACTATCTCTACAATCCCCAGATCTATTTTCATTTCCAATACATTCCACTAGGACTTCCTATAAATTCTCATGAATATGTGGCTATCATATATAATCAGATATAATGGGGATTAAAATTGTGTTGAAGATGAAATTGTACTATATTGTAACAAAATAACTAATTTTCATTAATCAAACAATTAATTTTATTATTTTCTACCACAAAAATCAATTTAAGAACTTTCGAAATAAAACAATGTTATGTAATGACATGGGTAAAACCCACATTATGATTACAAATGCATCATTTTATTTTCTATTAAAATATCCATTCTATAGTTTCTCTACCTTTTTAGGTAGACTATACATATGATAAATTAATATATTAAATATTTTTATAACAATAATTATGGGATCATGAATCCTTGCAAATGAAAATAGTATTTTAAACTTTCTATGAACAACTAACTATATATATTTCAATGATTTAAATTGAAAAAATAGAGATTCAACATTCTACCCACCATAGGAATTTTAATCCTTAGATAAAAAAATCTATTGAAAATAATGTTAGAGGTGATGATATTTTTTGGTCTCCCACTCTGGGGTTCTAATTTGATGAACACTATACTACCACTGGTCAAACTCTATAGGAATAATTTGCAAATTTAGTATCTTCAACGATTGGTCTACGATCTCCACTCGGTACTCCTATATTGTATCTCCATCCTAAAATTAAATATTCTTTAATTGATATTAGGTGATGGGTTGTTCACATACCACATTAGTTGTGACAGGTACAAGATATCGTGTACCTACTACAACTTCAATGGTAGAGCCGATTGGTATTGCACTTTTTTTCCTCTCTGATGTATCTAGAACGGTTCAATAAACCAAGGAGGAAACATTCCACCCCCAAAAAATACACATAGTCCTCATCAAGGTGAGAACCTTTGGAAAACATTGGAGGATTTATTCAATGAAAAGTGTATATAGGAGGTTTTATTAAATCCTGAGGTTACATGGGAGGGTTTATCCAAATCCAATGGGTAAAATAAAGGACTTACTAAACCCAAGAAGGCTACATGTGTGTTTAATACATTATTGGAATTTGGTGAATATTTTAAGTGGTTCCTTAACTAATTATTTCTATTATATCATTATGCCACACCCATATTTATATAATCAAGAAAATGTTATACCATCATGTATCATATATATTGATTTATTCATCCAAAAAATAATTTTCTTGGATTATTTTATGTCAAACCATATATTCAGACTTCTCATTAATTATCTATTCTTTATTGGATATGATGTTCATATGTTATATGATTATACAGAAAAGTCCATATTATTCATACATATTCCCTTTTATTGGTATCACTTGTGATTTCCCTGATTAAACATTTTTTCTCGCCCCATTATTATGTTATGATTCCCATTATTATGTTGATGATTACATTATATGATATTTATAAGATAAGTTCTATAGGAATAATATAATATATAATTTTTCACATGGGTTGTAAAATAACTGGTTCATGTAGTGAGACGCCATGACACTAAATAGAAGAGTACATGGGTTGTGCATGTTTTTTTATCCATAATAGTTTATTTGTGAAATAAAATATAATAATTAGACTTTCATTGAATGGGTAACAATATCAATTTCCAATAATTGAATATAATCACTGAAACATTAATATATTACCACAAACATTGGACTATTCATATTATCCAAGGAAAATTCATATAAAAATTTTCCCAAAACTATTCTTTGTCCTTGGTCTTTCTTCCACTCTACCATTAAAAATTCTCCTATATAACCTCTTGGATTTGTAACTGAGAATGATATATAATCTTACATAGGCCACTCAAGGGATACTAAAGAGATTATTACTTGTTTACATATTAAAATTTTTCAATTGTTTAATTAAATTAATTAAACCACTTACAACTCTCAATGATGGTGTACCAATATTAAATATATTTTAAAAAAGACTAACATCTTACAAAGGGTAATCAGAACATTATAAACCCAAAAGATATGTTTTTGGGCAATCTTATGTCCCTATCAAGTGATATATGCACTTCATCAAAAAAACTCTCCCACATAATAAAAATTTTAAAAAAATATTGGTATTTTGTGGTTATAGAGGTCACAAACCCTCACATTTCAATGGTACCTAAAAACAGGAATAAATTACAAATTCAGGAACAAATTTTGCATCGAAAAAAATGTATTGGTCAAAAACCTGGGTGAATAATATTTTTACCATTATAAGAGATTTAGAACAACAAAACCAAAATTTGACATGAGTAACATAAGAGTAAAAATGTTGTATATTTAATTATCCCCATAATAAATCATTCCATCCTTAAAACGTCACAAACTAAATCTAGAGAACCTAAATGATCCAGATTAAAATTTTCATTAATTTACATAGAAATACATTCAACATATTATATGTTTTATGTTCAAGGTTAAAGATAAATTATTACATAGTAGATAGTAATGTAGGAAAATTATCTTTATCTATAAATATGTTCACCATTGTAATATCAAATAATTAAACTTCAAGGGAATGGATATACCTATGTTATGGTATACTCAGACACTAAATTTCATTAGATATCCATTAAGACTCATCATATTAGGTAAATACCAAATAATAGTTATTTTTTCCCCTAAATTAAATTGAATTTTGATGGAAATCATTAAAGGTAATGAATATATTATTCAGTAATTCAATATTAATTTCACTTATTCTATATGATTACATAACAATACTTCTATGAATGGATTATTTTATTATTCAAATCATCATATTTTCTTAAAAATACCATAATACATAATCTATATCATCTCATAATTAAATCCAAAGTGAAAAATGATCCTTCCACTCAATCCTCTATGATATAATTCCTCATGTTTTCTCATTTCATACCATATTAATCAAACTACTAACATCCCTTATCAAATATATCCCACTGAGGTGTTATTCATTAAATTGTGAATGATGTCAATTCCCACAGACATATTACTATAACCACACTTCTGTATTAATTGGGTAATGCAAATCCACCACTATCCATAGAATATCATTCCAACCATTCAGATACCGTTATTTCATTCCTAAAAATTACTGAATATCCTACTTAATTAAAATATAAATACCCTAAAGAGGACTTCCTAATAATCAAAAAAATTATTCAATAAGGGTTGTGAATACCTATCCAGGGATCAATAGGAACCATTCAACTACTATTGTACTATATAAGAGTAGTCTGCAGACTATATTTCTATCACAAGAACCATGGAAGAAACCTTGTCCACCCAAGGGATTAGATGTTGTTCATTAAATGAAAATCTAGATATTCCTTATGTATTTTGTCCATATAAAATTATACTGAATCATTTTTTGAAATCATTTTAAAAACATTATTCACATAAAATAATGGTGTGAAACACCACTATCAAATATATCCATGAAATATATACCTTCTTAAATATAATTTTAAAAACATCTTATGACCATTTCCAAAAAAAATCAAAAACTTATTAAACATATATTCACAAACTAGTGAAACATTACCACTATGACATATTTGAACCACTCATAACTCTTCTACCATGCTGCCTCTTTTAAATAAAAACTAATCCTCTCCAAAAACCATGATTTTACCTTATAAAACTAAAAAAACTAATAGGTTTCACCATGAATCATCTCATAGATATATTTCATTTCAAATATAAAACTATATTAAGGAACACATCATCTTTATTTGTGGGTAAATAATTAATCTATATTAATTCTTGTATTTGAACTATATGTTGTTCATATGAATCGTTCTTGAATTATCAAAAATCAAATAGGGGAATTTTCTCTTTCATGTAGACTATACATTACACCATTCAAACCTTCAGGGAGGTAGATAACACAAAATCTTGGTGTTGGATTTATCATTCATATTATAGGGGTCTGTATCAAAACTGAATATTGAAAATTATCAATCCTTTCATTTTCCACCACCACACAATGACCACAGATTAAAAATGACTCATACCCAGTAAAAAAGCATCACTCCTATCCTATAAAAAATGAAAATTGTGTAATTTTCATACATCATTTGGATTAATATCATTCACACATGAATAATCATTTATTAACGCCTATAATCTGTGGAAATTAATTATGTGGATATAGTAAAGAAAAATGTTCTACTTGAATATAAATGTACTGGAAATATAATTATATGATAACTATTTTTATAGTGAAAATATCATGTTAATTCATCTAGAAATTGACACATGTTATACTCTAGATAAAATTCATTTCCACTCAATCATAAACATCTATTATGATTGTTATATCATAACATAATTTTTAATCTCTATATGGTTGTTTACCCCACCATAATTTCACCATTATTAGTTACATTACCCATAGATGCCAAAATATAAATTCATTAACATTAAACTAAATCCACATCACTACTCTTCAACCCCTTCGGGAAAGGGTATCTGGTCACAAAGATGACTCCAGTAGCCAACATTTGGTGTTAATTTTATTCCAATAGAATTGATACAAGAGAACAAATCACCATGGATTGATCAGTTTAGTAATATTTAAGAACTAGATACATACATTGTTCTCTTATTAAATTGTTAAAAAAGTATGGGACTAAAAATAGGAAAATTAAATGCCACTATTATACTTATTCAAATATTTCATCTTCATAACCTAGGAAAGAAAAAAATAAATGAGTGTGCTAAAATGTCTAGTAATGGATATTTGCATCATAATATAACATTAATAGATAATTATAATCAATATAGAATCTTAAATAATTAAAATAAACATTCCAATCAATAAACAAAGAATGAAGGTGCTTGCATATATTTTTTCATAGTGAAAATCCACTATAAAATAATAAATAAACACTAAATGAAGAGAATGATTAATCATTTTACATCATGTATCAGGAAAATGAACCTATATTTCCCAAATTATGTTTTTATATGTTTTTAAATCCCATGTGATTTTTATTTGAAGGAAACACGAAATGTTTGTCTCCAACTGTTTTGTCTCATGAGACCTGTCGATGTATTGAGGGTTTATATCAGCCCCACATGTCATCATAAGTCCATTAAATTTATAATTAAAAAATGTATCTATAAATAACTGTTCCCCATTAAAAATTAAAAATTTTCAATAATAATCATAAATGAAAATACTTTAATTAAATATTAAATAATTACCTGAGAGAAATACACTATTACATTGGAAACAATAGTTTTTCTGGATAATGATTTCTATTTATCATAATGCTTGATTTGAAAAAAAATATTTCCTAGAAATGAAAATGGATGTAAAATTTCATTATTTTTTAGGCATTAATAATTCCAAAATTAATTTAATCCATGTAAAATTATTTTTTAATAACATTTAGAAATTGGTCACTTTAGTGTGATTTAAGGGAAAACATTAATCTTTCATTAAAATAAAAAATGATTAAATTTTTGTATAAATCCGTAATAAAAAAAGATATATTTCGATGATTAATTTTATTTAAAAAATACAATGATAGATTTAAATATATTACTGAGTGCACTTGAAAATCAGTGGGAAATTGGGCTATTCCCTTTAATCGGGCTTTCTTATCAAGAATAATTGAGAAGAAAACATTATAAAACAACTATTTAGCCATCAAATAAGGATGAAATTATATGGATATATGATTTTAAATAATATTAACATAATTTAAAAGTATTACATAGAATAATAATAATTACTTGTGGCTAATGAACAGAGAAGTGTAACCCGAACGAAAAAATGGAGGTTTGGGTAAAATCACCAACCACATTGTATTCAAACAAATTATATGAATAATTTTAATAATTATAAAATGAATCAATGAAAAATATGTAGAAAAATTTATTCATGATACTAAATATCATATTTATGTATACATAATGTAAATAATGAAACATGTGGTGAATACCATAAATCACACTAAAATTAAAGTGTGATGAGAAAACCATTACCTTATATACAAATATGTTCAAGTCTTGATCATAATGTCAAGGATAATAAATATATATTCCAGTAATTAATTAACTCAGAAACATATATATATATATATATATTATTGAGATGAAATTTATTATGGTCACTTATATATATTTTTTGATGCAATATATTGCATAATATTATCTTTTAGGAGAGGTCATGTCCTCTGTTTTCGTGATCGGTTAACTTGTATACATGTATAGAAACCCATTTGAATGAGAATATTTGTCCAAAAATTAAATTATATGTCACTAATGATCTTTTTAAATTTTAAATTGTTATATATTTTATTCATTTATATGGTATTATTATGAGTCATTTTATAAAACATTAATGAAAAATGATTAGATTATTTTGGAATTTTTTTCGATCTCCACAAAAACATTTTTTCTTATAAATTTAAATTTAATATATATACTAGTTATATAAAATTAAAAAACATTTAATACATATATTATTTTTTATTTTAACAATAATAATTTCATTATGGACTACCTTGATGGTTTAATTGGAATATGGATAATCATTCTCCACACAAGCGATAAATCGACACCTCATGGATGATGTTTTCATTTTAATAATAAAAAGAGGAAGTGATTGGGAATAATGATGGATTTTACATTAACATATCAAAACATAAGTATACATAAGATACATGATTTATAATTTTACTTTTTAATGAATTAGTAATGATATAATAAAAAGAAAATAAATTAAATGAAATTGAAAGAAAACAAAAATTTATTTAGCTCTTGAAATACATTCCTTGAGAACCTCTTTATGGAAATTTATTTTCGCCTTTTATTGAAACCAAATGCTCAAAGATATGTGGGATTGGTTTTGGAAGAGTATTTTTTGGAAATTGGAATGATTCAACATATTGGTGGTGTGAAAAGAAGAGGTGGTGAGGGTCTGTATTTTAATTAAGGTGAGTGGTGTGTTTTTATTATTTGAATTAATTGTTTAATATTTTTTTATTATGAATATTAATTGAGATAATTCATGTGACTGAATATAGTAATTAAATAATCTTATTTCAAAAAAGGGTTCATAAATAATACATCAATCATAGAATAGTGTATATTACAAATAATGTATATATACTATAAATTTTTGTATTTCACAATTCAATAAACATTCAACTATTTTTGGAAAATACAAAAACACTCAACCTAACCACTTTTTGAGATGTTTAATTCAAAAAGGAACATCATTTTGTGAAAATAATTTCCTAAATATGGGAACATTAATTTTAAATTAAAACAACCATTTACGTAATAAATACCTAATTTAATGTTAATATTATTTTTGTGACACTTTGAATAATTCATTAAGTTATCATAAAATTGTATTATAATTATAAGAAAAAAATACTAATCTAGGAATTTTATTTTATGAGAATAATTTTTAAAAATCATTATATTAATTGAAAAATCTTCAATAAATATTTTTGACTCACAAAAATACATAAATATAATTTAAAATATTTACAACATTTATTAACATATTCAATGATATAAATAAACCCTATTTTAAATTATAAGATTCCAACATGTTATTAACACTTTCATTGGTGAACATTCTATTATATTGGCCATATTACTATTTATAATTGTCAAAATATTATTCCAACATCGACATTAAAGTTCAAAAAAATGAATGATATCATAAAATAAGAATAACTTAACAAAAACATATATTGATATTACTCATTCAAAAATAAAGATTATTTGGGAATATATAATTTATAAAAGTGTGAAAATTAAATTTTAGAACTGGTTATAAATTAAATTCTCGTAAACAAATCTTTTTAAAATATAGTATTTTAATGCATAACATTGGATTCAACTATATTTTATACTGATATAATAGTATAGATGAATGCAAAAAAATATGATTAAATATGTAATATATCAATTTCATTAAAACTATCATATAAAAAAAATTAATAGTGTTGTTATAATGATCATTTTAAAATAATTATATTTAACTTTATATCATTTTTTGTTTATAATTGGTGTTGTGTGAAACCTACACTATAAAATAAATTAAATTAAGAAAAATGATAATATAAAATCATAGGGTGTTAAACAACTTTTCACTCCCCAATGTTAGTGTGCATCACCCTAATGTTTTTCATAGGTGACTCCCACACAATTTGAATCATGATGAAGCGTCATGGTTGTTTGTAAATTACATCTTCTAAGGACATCCTGAGTCATCATTCTCAGATCCCTGCATCAAAAAGCATGCTTTGGAAAAACCATCATAAAGTTATTATTAAAAAAAAATTAACTACAAATTTTCATGTAACTGGTGATTGTTTTTCAATCTTATAATGAGAACAACATCCCATAATACGGTGTCATTTTGAACTATGGTTGGAATATCCTATGATTTTTTCACTGAATACCCCATCAAATTTATGATCCTTATGCTCAATTTAAATCTCCACACCTAAGGCATAATATGGGAATTTTATTATTAATATAGAAAATATATTATCAAATTATAGTTTACTATTTATAACCCAATGATATAGATATCTTTAAACCCATTGTGATATCAACTATCAAAAACCCACTGTGTAAAAATTCCACCAGCAATAAAGTCCAAAAAAGAGAGGAATTCCATCTAAACTATAATAAATATCTACAAAAATGGTAATTCATGTGAGGAAACCCCCAATCATGGGGTGAGAATATCTCTAAACTATGTCTCAAGAACACTTTTCCTCACAACCCATCACCAAGTAGTGAGAGAACCAACAATAGGCTTGAGCTCAACACAAACCCACTATAATATACAACATGGATATTTTATTGTGGAGACCAATAATAAATATTTCATATATATAATGGTTTGAGAATAACTTGTTTATATATATCAAGGAATCATAAGATCATGAACTAGATTCATGATACTATTTACTACACCCAACAACACCATAAAATAATTTTTTTAATGTTACCTACCAAATCCAAAAAAAATACCAACTCCAATAATTGTCCCACAGAAAATTCAATTTTGATAACACTTTTCACCTAATAAATAAAATATCACCCTCTAAGGCTCATAAAATTCAAAAAATTACACCATATTTATTCTTCAAGAGGCCAAGGGAACATGGATAGAACAAAGTAGTAGTAATAAACACAAGGGGGATATATCCAATAATTACATCAAATCAATAAATATATCCAATGTAAAAAAATTACGTTAATATCAGTGGGAAATAACCAAAGTATAAACAATACTAAATATTACACATTCATGAGACATATATTATATACCACAGGATAATTAGAATTTGAAAATAAATATTAAAGAGGATAAATTCAAGGCCAACTACATAATAAGTACATATATCCACTAGTTATGAAGTTGATGCCAACACTGTAGGACGGAACAAACAAACATATATCAGAAACCCATAAACTCCTAGTATGACCAATGTTATAAAAAATTTAATATCAAATTATTGTATGATATGTCAACTCAAACTCACTTAACCAAGACCAACCAGTATCTTGTATTCACTAAAATAACTTTTGTGGAACTAAGGCCTATATATGGGTGACTATGAAAATACTCAGTTGCACAAATTAAAACACATAAGGGCATAAAAATAAATTTTATTATTAAATTATAGTGGTAAAAAAATATTTTTGGAGGAAAATAAGATATATCATATAAACTATGTCAGAACATGGTTCATGATATTATAGAGTATCTGACAATTAACACTCTATAATAATCATTTCATGGTCAAATTCCAAAATGTAAAGGGATTATAATATATCTAAGTCATTAGAAATAAGTTTCTAATATATACAAGTATCTATGGGTTATGTGGTCACTAAATATTCCATAATGCTATACATAGATTGATATCCATAACATCACACTACTATGATAATCCATACTGTTCCAATGAATCTAGGGATATCTAATATATTCTTCGACTTCATATATAACCAATTGATCTATGAATTAACAATACATATTCCTGATGTATCAATCATCTCAATTGGTAATTACCTGCTATTATTTTGGAGGAACCCTACACAATAAATATGGGTGAAATAAAAACTCTAATGGAAAATCAATATTCCAGTAGATCTCTATAAATGGATGAAATACTGAGGCCATATATAGAGGATCCATGACCGATACATGTTAGATAAATACAAAATCTATTACAGTTCACAGGTATAGAATCCAAAATCCATGCTAAAATGAAAAAAATACCAACAGCCGAAGAGGACCCATTTGTCAATGGGTGAAATAAAGGCGGCGGCTTGAAATGAAGAGGGGAAACCCTAAATCTAACCATAATATCTCTAGTAGAGAAAAGTAAATGGTATGTCATATGGGGGCACAACTTCTTATCGAATGTTTGATACTTGTCCATGTACTATAATAATAGGTTTAATATATTTATAGGATTGATGATTATTTACTAGTTATAAGATGTGGATAATTATTTATTTAATAAAAAAACAAACTAAAAACCCAAACATCTAAAATTATTCATTCAAGTGGAATGGACTAAACTTATTGTTTCTAATGGGATGCTTTATTTATATCTATATGAATGGATTTTTCTATTACCATGGGTCAAACATTAGTCAGTCAGATAGATCATATATTACTCAATCCAATTGTTGAAACATTAGTTTTTATGGTGGAATATAATATAGTGTTGTAATCTTGTATTCATCATTTTAGAACCATTTCATAATCTGATAGAAAAAAATATTTCCAAATAACATTTTAAAAATCATGGGAAATAAAAAATTTGAACAAAATAGGGTTTATAACGGATGTGATTTGTATAAATAGGGATAAATAGTGTAGATAGTATATCATTTAATAAATAGTTTCATACTGACTATATTTTGTGTGACAGGGTCACGTGGTCAGTCCATGCATATGAATAAAACCATTTTGTTCCCCATCACTACAATGAATGTCCACATAATGATATATTGTGTTTGGACCAACCCACATGGTGTTTTGTGCCATACATATTCCTTGGTGTATACATATTTAATTTTTATTATCATGGAATCTCAAACCACATTGTGCGTGGGTGATGACACACAGATATTTACTATTTATCATGGCCTGAAACATGGAAACATAACACATGACACAGAAATATATTCTTTGAAAAAATAAGTTGCCTATTGTGAAATTTCAAGATTTGATCCCAATATCTATGTATTACAATATATATTACACTTTCTTCAGAATTATCAAATAATCCATATCAATCTACTGCAATTAATGTTGACTTAGGATTAATTACTCATCTGATGTTTATTTTGTGTCCTCATTCATCAGAAAAATGAATTGTTCTTCTGTTTCCAACACTCAATTGGTTCTTTTATGAAAACAGTTATTTCTAATTTTGGCCAGAATTTTTAGACCATCAATGGTTCTCATAAATACCTTGATCAAATTACACCAATTGATCCATAATAATAAAAAATTGACTCCATTCACCAAATGGTGAAGGAAATTTATTTTAGATAGGGCATTTTTGTTTTGTGCACCACTAAATGAATGACACTATAATTCTACCATCTTTTGTATTCATCTACTACATCACCACTATCTTTAATATTTAACAAAAAAATATATAATATTTTTTAATCAATATATAGTTTTATTGAACAATGGACAGAATTCGAATTTTATTCATAGAACTAATGTTGATGATGGACATGTGATGAAAGGATTAGGATAACCAATAAAACATAGAAAAATGTATTGATGAAGACCTTGAAATATTTTTATCCTTATATAGTGGAAAAATATGAATGAAACAAGACTAAATCATAACATTTATTATCAATCATCACAATTAATAGTTTTTTAAAAAAATAAGAACATCATATAATAGTAATAAATTATTACCAGTTTCTTTTTGAGAGCTTATCCAAAATCATATAGATTGAAAATTTATTAAATTTCGTCCACAAAAAAATTATGTACCTTAATGGTGAATAATTTAAACATATATTTATTATCACAATCATTCATTCACTCATCGTCTCTATTGAAATCAATCCAAAATTCTATCATGAATCTATTCTTGCTCCTCGATCCATTTTCACCTCCACCATTTTAATCCTCTCCCCTCCTTGTTATTAGGGATGAAAAAAACTATCCCTGGGGAGAATTATAAAGGATTATATAATAGTTGATATATATGTATGATAGTAAACTAATTAAATTTTTTAATTTAATTTATTTAACAATTTTCAAATGTTAATGAAGGATATTCATTATCAAACCTGATGTGAAAAATACTAGAAATATTCCAAAGGTAAATATCATGTTCCAAAGTAATGTGTGGTCCCTTTTTCTCTATCAGAGCACCCTATCATGTATTATGGTAATCCTATCAACAGTTCTCACACATGTAATAAAAAAATTATAATACTTTTGTTAGATTATTTGTCATGTGACATGATACTCACATTTATATGTCATCACAACCCAAAGGAAAATTATATATTCTAAAACCAAAAACAATTATAAAAATTTTCATAGGTAAAAAACTAGGGTGAAATTACAACTCTACCCCCAAGATGGGTTAGAGGGCATCAAAGCACAAAATCGAGGTGATTCCAACATATGACAAAATTCATGACATTAGTACATAGATTTATAATTAATATATATATATAATATATACTAACACACACAAGTATAACAATATCGTAAACATATAATTTCATTTTTTACTATATAATAACAAATATATTAATCAATATATTATTAATTAATCTATATATAAAATATATAAAATATATTAATTTATAATTATACACACACATTCAAACAAAAATATATTAACACATATAGAAGAATAATATATTTATATACTTATATTTATATATACATATATAAATTTATAATTATTATTATATATATATAATATTAATATAAACATGTATATTAGTATATATATATATATTAATTATTGTTTATATAAAAATATAGTAATATCTATAAAAATATTGTGTAATAAAAAGATTGAAAAAATAGGATGGGTGGGTTGGTCAGAAGGATTTCATGTAATGTACGAGTCATATGTTTTATTTCCATAACATGATTGATTTACTTATGAATGGGGTGGGATAGAGGAAATTGAAAAATGAATGACATTTTTTTGGGTGATGATGGCATGATACAGTGGGAGGATGTGGAGTCATTTGGGTGGGGGTTGGTGGATCATTTGTTTGACCATCCATGGTGGGACTGGGATCTAAGGGTTATAGTAGTTAATGATTTGATCTTCTGTGTAAGGATTATATACATTTTAGACTATATTCAAGGTTGATGACATGGGTTGGGTAATACATATAGTTTCAAGTTTGGATTTGAGATGACTCTGAAGGTAATCATAATGATTCCATTGTAGTCTATATTTTGGTCAAGTGATTAGTGGATATCATATATTGATGTTCATAATTTTTGTGTGGTATAGTTTTCCTTTAGATTCTCATATCGGAGAGTTGGTACCCATCGATGGTTTGTTCTATGTAGACTATTATCTTGTTCTGTCTTGTGTGGATATGGACCAAATGTTTTTTTATGTTGAGGACCCCATGGGGGATATTTTATTTACAGTTCTAACTAGTTCTATTTATAATTCAAATATAGTCATTATTTATTTTAGGATTCCTCAATGGGTTAGTTATCAATCAATGATCAGTTGGTGGCTGCTTATGGATGTTTGGTTTGTTTCTGCATTGGGAATTTCCAATGGATTTCTTGAGTTAGATAAGCCTATCATAGGTAGTGTTACTCTTTTATGATACATTAATATAGTTATGGATCACATTTGTATGGGTTATTTATTAGATTTGTAGAAAAAAAGTGGAGTCCCTACTAAGAAATCACTTTATGTTGTGTCATGTGGGACTGTGGGAGCCACATTTTTTGATCCATGTGGATGGTCATTAACATTCTATAGTGGTTGTCTTGAGGATACATAGGTCCTGGTGACTATAGTGAGGCCCTATGATTTGTTTTCTTTGAATTCATTGAAGCTGCTAGTTTTCTTATTTGAATAGTGGGTTTGAATATTGGGCTGACTAACATACGATTATCCATTTTCCATGATGTTCGAGTAAATTTATACATTTGAATGTTTTTGGGGAGGACACCCTTAGGTTATTTTAAAATAGTGTTGTCTATGTGTTTTACATGGTTATCCCCTCTGTTTTTTCTATGTTGATAAGTGGTATTATAGAGATAATGAATGATCTATAATATTCTCAAAACATATTTAAGTTTATTTACAGATATATGGGTAAATATATTTTTTTTGATGAAATTTTTATCTTATAATTAAATATGGATCTTTTTGAAAATTAATCAATCGAGTTCATTTAGATGAATATCATAGATATGTGAATATAATAGGTATTTTTTTTATTAAATCATAATTCATTCTTCCTGACATTCAAGGAATTATGGATTCTCGTATTTGTGGTCCGTAGTTTCAATCACTAGTTCAAATCATGCCAATGGAGTCCTAGCTCTGATTAGATTTGATTTTCTATGTGCAATACAATTGTTTTTCAACATGGTTCGGGACTCATGCCTATGAATTTAGATTTCATTGATATCCTATGTAGATACTCTGATTATGCATGATATATTGTGGTTGAGCGGGCCTCTCGATGTTAATCCTATAGCATGGGAAATAAATTGGAATGATTTACCTCTGTTGCTAACTAGGTCATGTTGTTAGTTATTCTCTTTATTTCTCATTTATTCCCTTTCTTTTTAGAATGTTGTTTTTTTTCTATTCGTGTCATATTTCTAGTTAAGATGGACCTGTTAGCTATTAATGAAAATGTTTTGAAAATAAATTTTAGGTTCCCTGTTGGGGGTGGTGCACTAAGATTAAATTCTCACATGTTGTATGGGGACCATGATGGTTGTGATGACTCGATGTCTATAATCTAGTTAGAGTATTGGTTGTTCAATGGATGGGTTTGAGGCCCAACACTACATTATTTAGTGGATCCTATAATGTAGAGTATTAGGATCTATTTGGTGTACATTAGAGTCAGAGAGAATTGTTTTTTGGTATTCCTCATAGTTGTAAATTGACATAATGTGTTTTATATTTAGTTTTTCAATCTAATTATATGGGGTAGGCTGAGAGGGCCACAATCTATTTTATGATTCAAACGCATTGAGTATATTTGATGGTATTACACATTTCATTATTTTAGCATTATTATGTTTTAGTTTATTTGTTTTCAATTATTTTATGTATATCATTATTATATATAAGTTTATTTATATATTTATTTAACCACAGAAAGAGGGTATAATATCCCTAATGTATCCATTAGACACTCTCCAAATATTGGTAGCCTTTACCATCATGGATAATATCTAAGGAATTAGGGAAGGACAAATCCGGTGACAAGTTAGATATAACAAGGATAAATTTTTTATAAAAATGTTTTTCTTCATTCTGAGATTTTGTAGGCATGATGTATAGAAATGTGTAGGAATATGTGATTGATATCAGACATGTGTTTCAAGAACAAATTTATAGATATAATTTTAATGCTGATGTGGTCTTCTATTTATGTTTCTGGAAAATGGAATTAATGTTTGTGTTCTTTCACCTAGTTTGATCCTATTGACCAAGTGTAATTCTATCATTTCTAGAACATGGATATAGTATCATGGAAATGATTATAGGATTGATGCATCATTCATGGTGTGTTAGGAAGGTGTTTTCAACCCTATAGAGAGAAAATTAAAGCAGAATCTTCTCATAAATGGAACAATATTAAAGAGCTATATGATTCTTTTTTAGTATCGAAATTTACTGATTTTAATGAAGTGGTCCTTCATGAGAAATATATAAAATATTCCACATAGAAATTGAATGATTCAATTTGGGATATAGAGGAATGTATTATTCATATATTGTGTTTTTAATGACAAAAAAAACTATTCAAAATTACATAGACATCCAATTTAATGATCTTCCATAATAGTTAATACCCCCTAATGATTTTTACTGATGTAAATTACAACACAAAGAGTATGATCAAATTATCTACTAAATGTGGGATGATACAGGATAATGAGAAGCTAGGATCACAGGTGTGGGATACCTCTTATAATGACTTGCTGAATATTGAATATGATGTTGTAGAATTAAACTTTTCCTAGGATCTCATCGTGAATTATAATGATGAAATATTGGAAGAATCTTTCATGTTCTATATTTCCAATGAACTCACATGCATAATGTTCTAAGTAATTTTTCCTCTTGAATTGAGCATTGGACAATCTTCATGGATTAATAAACAGAATATTATTTTGATTCAAGGTTTCAAAAGGGGGTGTACAAGCTTAGAGTGGAACTTGCATACCTAGGTTATTATGAAATCAATATTCAAGGATATCATAATGGAAAACTAAAAAATGGAGGCCCTTCTAATAAATGGAAAATATATGAGGTTAAAACACTAACTATTTTAACTTTTTCTGGAATGAATCAACTATCTATTATATGGTTTTAATTAGATAAATTTTGTTCTCTTGGTTTTCCACTTTATCAATTTATATGTTACTGAAATAAAAATATTTTATTTGGGTAACATTTACCTATATGCATTACATATGTTTATTTGAATTTATAAAAAAAATATCTATTAAAAACAATGTTCCTATGACTAATAAGACTATTATATTATAATAAAAGTGATAAATGTATATACTTCCTTAAAAAATTGATGAGTCTAATAATTTCATGAAATATTCACTAATGTGATATCACTTATGATGTACCCATCATATCATACCTCACCATAAGAATATGTATTCATGTTGTTAAAAATACATCATTGAACATGATTCATTATATATATTAAAATTAATATCATTTATAATGACTATTACATACTTCCTCATATAGTAATATCCAGTGAAAAATAATGATTTACAGTTCATATTTATCAGTATGTTATCAAAAACATCAATATTATTGATTACCAGGTTGGAAAAACATTGTTATTAGTCTAAATAGTTTTTGAGGCGCCTATAAAAATTATAGAGTGTCATTATTTTCCCACCAAATT
The DNA here is from genome assembly GCA_963277665.1 of Viscum album. Classification (NCBI taxonomy): domain Eukaryota; kingdom Viridiplantae; phylum Streptophyta; class Magnoliopsida; order Santalales; family Viscaceae; genus Viscum; species Viscum album. The sequence goes on along the minus strand of OY728164.1, from coordinate 1,399,840,908 downwards.
TATTTTCCCCAAATATAGAAAATATATAACTCAATATTTTCATATAACATATATTTTTCTAATAGAGTGAAAATACTATGACCTTTCAATATAACAAATATATTTTTGAAAATTTTTCCATTAATGTTATGAAGAAGAATATTCTTTATGTGGATTTTTATTTACTAATATTGATTTGTTTAATTAATAAATTTTTGGGGACACAAGAATTTAAAATATAAATATATGATCATTTTATTTGACAATTAAAAAAATCTAAAAAACAATACACTCCCTAGTGTAACTGATGGATTATTGAACATTAATATTCGAAACATAAACACTTTATTTCATGAAATATCCATAACATATACAATGATGTTCATCTCAATATATACCATTCTTTGAAATACCCTACCTAACCCCTTTTTAATTTACATGTGGATTGAATGAAAAAAAAAGTTAATCTCATATGTTCAGTAATGGTATACAAGGGAGATATAAATTGATGAACATATAAATTTAAAATACACCAATAAAATAATAACATCATGATTATTTCTTAAAAAGTACGTAATTTATATTTTTTCATAAATTTGAGTAAAGTAAAAAAAGATTATAATTCCAAAATACATCATTCATAGAAACATGGAATCATAATAAATCATTCACAAGAATGGTGTTCAAATAATATTAATAAAAAAATTTAATCGGGTGTGGTGTTATCATGGGAGTATAAACCATATCATAATTCATGTTTTACTACCTATAGAATCATATCATTGTGGATCATGCATCGAATAATATTTCCCAAGTCATAATGGATCAAGAATTACCACATGTTTTTATTATCTCTGTGTATTAGGCCTCACCGCATTTGTTCCCTAGTATATTGAACACTTGAACTAATTTAAATTCACTATCCCAAGAGATATAATTCTTTAACGAATTCATTGGTGGTTATAAAACAAACCCATCAATCACATAATAAAATCCATATATATATATTCCACAATATCCTAAATCATTCATCCCATCATTAAATCAAAAACATTGGAAAATAAATCATTTTAAAATAAGAAAATATATAATATATTAGACAAGGGGGAATGAATTAGGTTTCATGATAACAATAGCATGATATCCTCTATGATCCTGCATTTTTTGTAGTATATTCATATTTTAGTTCATAATTGGACCTTGGTGGATAATTCATGATCACTGATGGACATCCATGTTCGGAGAATATGAACTAATATTTTTAGATGTATGATTGTTTTAATAATAATAATATTGGAATAAACATGTTAAATTTCCTCTTGAGGATATTTCAATGTGTTTATAAGACTTGATAGGTGGTTCAGGTACATTCATATATGTTAGGATGAGAAATTTATACTGGATAATTATATTTTGATCACATGTTACACAAAATATATATCTACTAAAGAATTATTGAAGTGGTTTAGGACATGAAGTTGTTAGACATCATTTACCTAATTCAAATAATGAAATTTTCAAGAAGGGTTAAAATTATCATTAAGCGACATGATTTTTTGATGTAACAAAATAATAGTGAAATAAATGTGTATGGGTAACATGATGTGTACTTCCCCATAATGGTTGTTATATGTGGGGTAGTGAAAATTATTTAATTTAAAAATTTGGAGAATCTTTCACATATCAACCCTGTGAGGATTTTATCATGAATTTGGAGGATCCGCTTCTATTGAAGAAATCAAAATTAAAAATTCAATACCTTGCTAGTTTTCTATAAAGTTTCCCTATATTCTTTGGGTTCTCCATTTCAATAAAGTACAATTAATTTGACCATATTGCATTTATGTATTTTATCATCATATTGAATGATCTATATTCTTTCGTATGATTTTCCTCATCTGTATTCCTATTAGGCATATTGATTAGAAAAAAAAATCAAATATCCATATATAGGTAAGTGGTGTAAAACTATTCCTCTAGTATAATTAATTAATTAGTTTACACAATACCTCTACTTAACAACCATGAGGTGTGTGTTAGTTTAGTTAATGAATACTTCTAAATAATTGTGTCTTGGATTCATTGTTGGGTCCCATTTGGTTATTCTGTATTTGAAACATGGCTTAAGAATACCCATTGGTTGGGCGAATCCATGAATAATATAACATTGGATAATTTTTAAAGCTGTTATACCATGACAGTAATTGTAGGTGATTGTGTGAAATGGAATCACTCTATTGTTAAATATTGGGATATTGTTATTTACACTAAAATTGTTTTTAGGACACATCATATATTAGTCATGTTTTAATGAACACAAATCTCAATAATTATATATCTTATTCATGATCTCAAATCTCACATATCTTATCAATCATATGTATTTATGTTTTTATTTATCTTATACTTTATAATGGTTAATCTCAATTCATTTTATGAATATTACTATTAATGTCTGAATACAGTTATTTGCCTAAGTACAATACACCATGAAGCTTGACATAGTATGTCAGACACTGTGAGCAAGACACATACACCTTGACCAGTGAGACACCATGACCACGACACACCGTGACACAGTAAGGATGACACCGTAAAGCATGATACTCAGAACAGACACTGTAACCTAGAAATTCTATTTTCCTAAGTGCCAAACACAGTTTTCAAGACCCATTCATCAAGGCATCGTGAATCCATACATTACGAGGAAGGAATCGGAATCCAGAAACTATAAAGATAGACACCGTGACTCTGACACCGTGAGTGAGACACTGTGACATAGAGACACTGTGATGAAGACACCGTGAAGGACATACCGTGAAGAAGTCACCGTGAAGAAGACACCGTGAAGGACATACCTTGAAGAAGACTCCGTGAATGAGATACCTTGATAGACATATCGTGAAGGAGACACCGTTTTCATATCTAATGTGACATCATTTCTTAAACTCTATTGTGGTTTTACTATTTATGTTTTTAACGGTCATATTTGATGACTTTAATACACTGACATAATTAATGTTTATTTGTAGACATGGTAAGAGGTACGAGACCCAAAATACATGTAACATGTCATCTCAATCTCATACATTTGAAGATAAAGAGAATTGTTCCGAAGAGGAAGATGAGATAGACAAATATAGAAAAGCAAAAAATGTGAGTGCTCTATACTGAACAAAAAAGACAATCCTGAGCACAACAATGAAGAACATATTGCAAGGTCTTCAACAAAATCATTGTCCCATACATTCAATCAAACCCTCTTGAATAACACATGAAGTACATTGGAATAAAGAGAATATATTCACTCGAGAGGAACACAAGATGACCCACGACACTCTGTTTTTCAACAAAAAAACCTGAGAAGGACTCAGAAGCATTTCTACCAAATCCAACGAGTCCAGAGCTACACTACTAATCACTATAGCATTCTATACTCTTTTATAATTAATCTAAGTGATTCTTTTGTTTACTTTCGAGTAGTGTGTGTGCTCTTTATATTTTACACACACTGACTCATGCGCTGAACTGGAAGACTTCAAAGTCCTCACACGAAACCTCTTACTTCTGTTTACCCATGAAAACTGTGGAAGAGGTCCCAGTGTTGCCTAATCATTATTTTTTTTCCCCTGAAAATTGTGGTAGAGGTCGATGCATGGCTTGGACAGTCTATGAACTATTTTTAACCCCGTTCCATGGTGTAGATTGCAGTTTATTTATATAAACTACTTGGTGGTAGGTGATAACCAAGTGGAGTGGATTAGGTCTAGGCTTAAGACTGAGCCAATTGTTTTACATCATCTATTATTTCATAGATTTACTTTAACAAATACTATATATGTTATATTCTTCTGCTAATTACTATGAAATATGACACTATTTTAAATCTACTTTGATAGTAAATTTAGAAAGTGTCTGTAACTATTGTAAATCATTAGATTAGTTTTAAAAGATAATTTAACATTCTAATTAAATTAACTGAGACCTAATCAAACTTTTGAGAACCTAAATGAACCTTTACAGTTTTACAAATTCTCTACAGTTTAACTTTTTTTATAAATTGGGGATTTTAATTGAAATATTTTTCACATAAATTTTTATTTGGAACTCAATTCACCCACCTCTTGAGTATCCACTCTGAAAAGCATTTGGTATTAGAGGGATTGTATTTATTAAAATAGGATTTCAAAACACTCTATTTTTCAACTGTGATTTTAGTTGCATCTTTAAAGATCATAAATTTCTGTTAGTTCAAAAATTTATCTCTTTAAATATATTTTCTAAACTCTAGTTAGGGATAATATACTAGAAGGTGATGCTACCAACATGCCACCTTTCTTTAAAGGTAAAATCTATGCCCAGTTGAAACTTAAGATGAATAATAACTTAGAGAGTATGGGATTTGACATCTGGACTACTATAGAGATTCAATATAAGATTCCAGAAACTGAAAGGACTACTTGGGATGAACCTACTAAAAAAGAATAAAATAATAATTGTAAAGCTATGAATTCCCTTTATTGTTCTCTAGGAGATGAAGAGTTTAATAGAATATCTGCTTGCAAAATTTCCAATGAAATATGGGAAAATTTGGGTGATTCTCATGAAGGAACAACCAATGTTAAAGAAATGAGATTGTACACTTATACTATTAAATATGATAATTTAAAAAAGAATACTTAAGAACCTATTTATGATATGTATCTCAGGTTCAATGAGATTATCAACACTATGAGCTCCCTTAGAAAGGCTATTCCAGAAATGGAACAAATTATGAGAATATTGAGATGACTGCCAGACCGATGGAGAAGCACATCTATTTCAATAAGAGTGTCATGTGACATTTGTGATCTGCCTGTCAATGAGATAATTGGTAAACTTATGATGTTTGAGGAAGAACTCAGGATGAATAAGGAAGAATACGATGAACCTAAAAGGAATTCAGTAGAATTTAAGTCTACTACCCCAATGAGCAAGGACAAGGATAAATTTCACAAACAAACTAAAAGATGAACAAGTGAAAGTTCAGAATCTGATAGTGATGCTTAGATGGCTCAAATAGCCAGAAGATCTATGAAAATATATAGGAAGAAGAAAATTATTCAAGAAATCAAACTAAAAAGGTAAATATGACAACAAAGGTAATTGGAAAAAGGACTAGAATATAGCTGAAAAGAGTGATGAAGTTATCTACTATGAATGCAAGAGAAAAGGTCACATTAATGCTAACTGTCCAAAATTAAAGATCAAGAAGAAACATGTATATAAGGAAAACAAGTGCAAGAAAGCAATGAGAGAAACATGGAGTTCTTCAGAAGACACTTCAAGTGATTTTCATTCTGCAAATGATGAATATTCTCATAAATGTAACATGTGTTTTATGAAAAACACATCTGAGGTAACACTTGACCCTCCTTCTCTAAATTCATAATATTTTGGAGTTGAATCTAATTCTGATTCTGAATCTAAAACCATGTCTAGTGGAGAATTATTTGAATATTGTATTATGAAAGAAAATACCTATAATGAACTTCAGTAAAATTACAAATCCTTAAAGAAACAACATTCTTTATCTAGCACTATTAAATCTACCCTTGAGATTGAAAAGGAAAAGAATGCTCAACTGTTAAAAAAAATACTGAACTGAAAATTTCTAATGAGAAACTGAGAAATGACTTAGAAAAGTTCATAAATGGAAAGAACAATCTAGATCAAATTCTAGGTAGACAAGTTGCACCAAAGTATACTACTGGTTTAGGCTATCAGCCTGGACAGAGAAAATTTACTAAAACTATATTTATTCTTAATTCAGAAGAGAATGGGGAAAGTTCATGTTCTTGAAATTCATATGCCTCAGCTAGCTATTCACAGTGTTATAGGGCAAAAAATGTTTATATTTCAAAATCAATTGATTTTGTAGGAAAACATGGTACAGGGACAGTGGATGTTCAAGGCACATGTCTGGAGACTATTCATGCTTTAAAATCGTAACAATGGTTGATAGAGGCTATGTCACCTTTGGTGATAATTCTAATGGAAAGATCATCGGCTTAGGCCAAATTTTTAACACTGAATCAGTATTAATTTCTAAAGTATTATTTGTAAATGGATTGAAATAAAAATTGTTAAGTATTTCTAAGTTAGAGATGATTTCATTAATGATAGGTTTGAAAATGATTCTTGTAATATTTTTAATTCTTAAAATGTTTTAGTATTTTCTGAATTGAGAAATGAAAATGTTTATGTTATTGATTTTAATTCATTAGCTAAACAAAATGTTTCTTGTTTAAATGCTATTAATAAAGAATCTTGGTTGTGGCATAGAATTTTAAGACACTGCAACATTCATTCTGTTAGAAAATTGACTAGGAGGAACTTAGTTAAAGACCTAAAAAACATGAATTCCCATCATACAATGTTTGTAATCCCTGTCAAAAGGGAAAACAACATAATGTTTATTTTAAATCAAAGAAAGAATTTTCAACCTATCAACCTCTTGAGTTAGTTCACATGGATTTCTTTGGACCTTTTAGAGTATCAAGTTTAAATAGGAAGCACTATGTCTATGACTTAGTAGATGACTTTTTTGGATATACTTGGTTATATTTTTTATCTCACAAAAGTGAAGATTTTTATTAATTTATTAAATACTACATGTCTATAGAAAACATTAGTAGAATCATGATTAAGACCCTGAGAAGTGGTCGTGGTTGTCAGTTTGAAAATCAGGAGTTTGAATCATATTTCTCACACAATGGCTATAGTCACAACTTTTCTGCCCCTAGAACACCTCAACATAATGGTGTATTAGAAAGAAGAAATAGAACCCTACAAGAAATTGAATGAAGAATGATTAATGAGTATGACCTGCATATTTACTTTTGGGATGAGGCTATAAATATACCTTTCTATATCATAAATAGAGTCTTGATAAGACCTGTTCTCTAGAAGACCCCAAATGAACTATAGAATAATAGAAATCCTAAAGTTAGTTACTTTAGAGTTTTTGTTTGCAAATTATTTATTATCAATACCAAGGATAATCTTGACATGTTTGCATCTAAAAGTGATGAAGGAATCTTTTTAGGATATTCTATAAATAGAAAATCCTATAGAGTGTTCAATAAAAGAACCAAGTGTGTGGAAGAATATGTTAACATCAAATTTGATGAAACTGATCCACAAGAACCTAAGTCATCTCTTTAAAATATTGAAGAAGATTTGTCTATTCTTAACCTTAATGATAAAATCAATGAATCTTTCGTAAAGACAACCAATTCTAGAAATTTATAGGAATTTGATTCTGTTTAACCTAAACCTAGGGAAGAACCTAATATTTCTAGTCATACCGTTACTAGATCAACTAATATCCTAACAAATCATCCTTTATATAATGTTGTTGGTAATCTTGATAGAGGGACACAGACTGGAGCTTCTCTTAGAAATCAGTTTAAACATTAAGCCTTTTTGTCACAGCTTGTACAAAAATACATTGATGATGCAATCAATGATGAATTTTTGGTAATGGCTATGAATGAAGAACTTAATCAATTTGAAATAAACAAATTTTAGGAATTAGTGAAATGACCTAAGTACACATTCATCATAGACACTAAATGGTTGTTTAGAAATAAGGTAGATGAAGCTGGGAACATAGTTAGAAATAAGGATAAATTTTTTGCACAAGGTTATAGTCAAGAAGAAGGAATTGACTATAAGGCAAATTCTGCTTCAGTAGCAAGACTTGAATCCATTAGAATTCTACTTGCATATGCTGCACATCTGAATTTCAAACTATATCAAATGGATGTCATGAGTATATTATTAAATGGGTATATAGTTGAGGATGTTTTTGATTGAACATCCCACTGGATTTAAAAACTCTCATATTCATAATCATATCATTAAACATTCAAAAGCATTATATGGTCAAAAGAAATCTCCAAGAGATTTTTTTGACAGATTCAATACTTTTCTTATTTCCAAAGGTTTTACAAAAGGAATAGAAAATCCTACCCTCTTTATTAAACGAATTTCTAATGATTTTTTATTTTTCTAAATTTATGTAGATGATATAATATTTGTATCTTCAAAAAAATTCATTATGTATTGATTTTTATAAAATGGTGCAAAACAAATTTGAAATGAGTTAAATGGGTGAACTATAATTCTTTCTTGGATTTAAAATATTTTAAAATAATGATGGGATTTTTTAACTAAAATTAAATATAAAATATATCTTTTAAAACGTTTTGGATTGGATAGCACAATGAGTAGTGACACTCCCATGAGTACCACCTGTAAGTTGGATCTTGATGACGATGGAAAATCTGTTGATCAAACCACATATAGATGAATTATTAAAAGCCTACTCTACATTCCTATTAGCCGACCTGAAATTATGTTTAGTGTGTGTATGTGTGTTCTTTTTCAATAATACCCTAATGAATCACATTTAAATGTTGTAATGTTTATTTTCAAATACCTCAAGTATACACCCAATCTAGGATTGTTATATCCAAAAGGAAAATAATTTGAACTAGTTAGTTATTCTAATATGACATTTTTGGTTGTAAGTTAGATAGAAAAAGCACCTCTGGAACATGTCACCTTTTATGCAAGTCACTAGTATCATGGTATAGTAATAAACAAAATTTTGTTGCATTATCTACAACAGAAGCTGAATACATAGCTACTAGTAGTTGTTGTGCACAAATTTTGTGGATGAAACACCCTTTACTATACAATGGATATCAATTCAGAAAAGTACCAATAAATTGTGACAACACAAGTTCTATTAACATTTCTAAAAATCTTTTTTCACATTCTAGGAAAAACCATATTGATGTAAGACATCACTTTTTGAAGGATCATTATCAAAAAATTGATATCGCTTTATAATTCATTGGCACTAAATATCAACTTGCTGATATATTCAATAAACCATTAAATTATGAGAGGGTTGATTACATCATAGAAGATCATGGCATGATCAATCAAAAATAGATTTGTTACTGGTCTTACTGTTTAATACTTTACAATTTTTTACTTTACTTTTTCATGTTCACAGTTTCTCGATTACTGTCTCATGCTTACAGTATCACATTTTGAACTTAATGTTCAATGTCTGACACTCACAGTCTAACCATGACTGAACAGTTTACTGACTGTCTCACTGTGACGACTATGGACTGTCTCACCATGACAACCACTTATCATCTCACCATACTGAATATTCATGGTCTCACCAAAAAGATTATTTATGATTTTATTTTAACCCATATCACTGTAATTTTATTTCACCACTATTTCCTTTCCTGTAATTTTTATTTTTATGAAATTTGACATTCCCAAATGATAAAATACAAGTGTTTCACTCGATTATTCAAATGAGCTCTCTTTGACTCAGTCTTTCATAACCCTCTCAACCTTGCAACCCTTCTCTCCTTCTCTCTCGTCCATGGATGCCCAGGATGAAGCATATATCTTAATCTACACCTGAGAAATGTAGCTCGAAGAAGAAGAAAATAGCTCTAAAGATTGCACCCGAAGGACCCCTACATCCACACCAAGTAAATCGTACTGTAGTTCCTGAGAAAGAAATCTACCCTGAGTGGATGATGTCTAGCTAATCATTGGGTTTAAATGTTCTGAGAGAACATGGCTGGCCCAAATGGTTCTCTTGGAAGGATATACCTTTTTACCTGAGGTTGGTATCACAATTTTATCAGTATGATCAATTTTCCTTTAATGATTGTGAAAGTTTTATTGTAGAAGTGGGGTCAATGGACAATAATTATGCTTCTCGTCATGGTTATGGGATGCATGCCAAAAATTCCTCATGAAGGGATTTGTGATGACTATCAAAGATATCCCCCTCCTGCAACTGATATCTTCGACCTAGAAAATGCATTGGAAACCTTATCTAAAAATCGCACCAAGGGAAGGGCCACAGCTGCTGAACTGGTTGGGGAGACAAGACTAATGTTTATGTTTGTTCAAAATTTGATTTGCCCAATGAATGGTGACTTTGGTGTCTTGAAGTATCTGGATGTGTTCCTGATTCATCTAATGAAGAAAGGACAAAAAATAAATCTGTGCAACTATATCAATCACCATATGTGTGAATTAATTAAGGTGACTTCCAAGTCTACATCCCTGTTCTACACAAGGATGATCTCAACTATGCTTGTTTCCAAAAGAGTAGTTTGACCAAATGAGGATGCACTTATGGACTATGAATACTACTTATCTAAACCTACCATCAGGAGGATGAAAATCAATTGGAACCCTTGTAAAAAGGAGTTGGTTGAGGATAATGAAAATATTTGTGAAAAGTATAATCATGTGGATTATCCAACAGGGCCAAAGGACATTAATAATCCTAGTTTGGAACCATATGTAGTTGTTGAGTATTCATAAGATGAAGAAGAAGAGGAAGAGGTAGCTGAAGTACCTTATAACGAAGCACCTCCTATTGAGAAAGAAAGGACTTATGTCCCTGCTGTTATTCCTGCTGAAGTACCACATAGAGAAGAAGCTGGTGTTGAAAAGAAAAGGATTGTTACTCCTCCTATTTTTCTTGAAGAAGAACCTCATGTCCCTATAGAAGATGTAAATCTGGAAACCCATCCTGAGGCTGTAAGAGATTTAGTTATCCCATAACCTGACCAGTATGTGATGGAAGAAACATCTTTGGAACAACTCCCTGGAAAGGAACATCCTGTAGTAGAAAATTTTCCTGCTTTTAAAGAAGATACTTTGGAAAACCTCCCAGAAGAACAATCATATCTTGAGATAATTCCCTCTGGTGAAGAGAGGATGGAAATATCCTTTCAATTAGCTAGGTATAAAAGGATGAGGAAATCAGAGCTAATCCTTTGGATCTATACCAAGCTGCTGAGCCTCTAATTCCTGAAAAGGATGCACATTTTGAGGGGTAGGAACCTCAAAATCTTGATATTAATGATGCAATTGATGAATCTATATCTATTGAAGCATCTCAAAAAAATGATACATACTATGTATACACTCAGAATGAATTCCCTAGCTTCTATGATGTGACTGAATCTTAGCAAGTGACTGCAACTGGAATTGATCTCTCTTCTTTGTTTCGATTGAATTCAATCACACACTCTGAACCTCAACCTGAATCTGAATCTAATACTGAACCTGAAACAGAATATGAACCACAACCAGACCCTAACCTTCCATTGTACCACTTCCTGCTCCTTTACCTTTACCTGATCAGCAATATTCTATCAGCAAGGATTATTTGATAGAGTTTGGAGATTCTATATTATCTGAAGTTGAGAAAATTATATCATCTCAACCTCATCTTGTGACACAACATAGCCAGGAATATTCCTCGATGCTTTTGGAAATCATTATTCTGCACATTCAACCCAGTATGATACATGAAATTCAAGATGTATGGGTTGAAAACAAGCTGCTTAGTGCTGATGTTGTGACTTTGTATGGTATGGTTGAAAACTTCCATCAATAACTACATTCCTGATCAGATCATGCACCTATTGTTTCTTCTCCTGAAACTACTGTTTCAAATATTTCATGAGATATTGTTTCATAAATGCATCCTTACCTCCTATCATTTGATGAAATTATTAGAGAAAGGCACAAAAAGAAGTTTCAGTGCATGAGATAGCTTGTGGTGAACCTGAATAAGCTCGCAGATGAATACCCTGGGTGTCTTCAAAAAGTCCTGAAACTGCTCAATGCTCTAACCATTGCTGTCAAGGCTTCTCCTCCCACTTGTCAAACCACTACATCGTCATTAAACAATTGTCTGCTCAGATCCATAATCAAGGAAGAGATTTATAATTCTTTTAGTGGTTTTTATTTGACTCCTATATATGATGTTGTTAAGAATAGTGATCGAGCACTTGACTTGGTGAAAATTCATTCCAAGATTGCCAATGATGCTCAGTAGGTGATCACTAAGATGATAGATTGCTATCTCACCTGGAATTTCTCCATATCAAATATGAAAAATCACTTTAAATATCTTGTCGAAAAACTCAGAATACTTCTTGCGACCCAAGCCTTTAATGCACAAGTTCAGAAACTCACAGAATTTACCATACTGTTGGATAAGTTCATGGAGAATAAATATGATTTTGAAAAGGCAATGCAATATGGTGGACAAATTATTACAGACTTCATCAATATTTTGAAGCCTTACCTTCATGTCCAGAGTACAGTAATAGTTGCTCCAGATGCTACCCCTCTGAGACCTGGACATCCTGCTTCAGCCTCAACTGCCATTTCAGTCAGCCAATCTCTTACTCAGATCAGTCCAGTGATTCTTAATCAGCCACAAATTAGAACTTATAAAGCTCCCACTTTGGCTCCCTTTGTATTCGATGGTCTACCGTTCCCTTCATTCTATACCACCTCTATGCCTTCTTCTTCATCAGTAAATACCCATATGGCATCATCCTCTGCTGTTGATAAAGGCAAAGAAAAGGCCACATCCTGAAGAATCCCAGTGACTACTTTCTTTTTGATAGGGATGTCATTGATTTTGTTTTTTATTTCTACTGAATGTTGTATTCTAAACATTTTTTTAAGGCATATGCACTGTTTTCCCTCTACCCTTTCTACTTTTTCATAATCCTAAAAGGGGGAGAAAAAATTATGTGTTATTTTATAATATTATATAGTGGCATCTCATTTATACCTTACATATACATGATTTGTCGTCATCAAAAAGGGGGATATTTTTGGACTCCTCATATATTAATCATGCTTTAATGATCACAAATGTCAATAATAATTACACATCTTATTCATGATCACAAATCTCATATATCTTATCAATCATACATATTTTTGTTTCATGTTATCTTATACTTTTTAATGGTTCAGCCCAATTCATTTTATGCCTATTACTTTTTAAGTCTGAATACAATTATTTGCCTAAGTACAAGACACCGTGAAGCTTGACACAGTATGCCAGACACTGTGAGAAAGACACAGACACCGTGACCATGACACACCGTGACATAGTAAGCCCGAAACTGTAAAGAAAGTACACAGAATCGACACTGTAAGCCAGACATTCTGTTTGCCTAAGTGCCAAACACATTTAGCATGGCACAGTCATAAAGGCACCGTGAATTCATAAACTATGAGCAAGGCAGCGGAAACCAGAAACTGTAAAGATAGACACCATGACTCAGACAACGTGAGCGAGAAACCATGACATAGAGACACTATGAAGAAGACACCATGGTGAAGATACCGTGAAGGATAAATCGTGAAGAGGACACTGTGAAAAAGACATTGTGAAGGACATACCGTGAAGAAGACACCATGAAGGAGATACCATGAATGACATACCGCAAAGGAGACATCGTTTTCATATCTACTATGACACCATTTCTTAAAATATTTTGTGGTTATACTATTTAAGTTTCTAATGGTCATATTTGACGACTTCAATACACTGATATAATTAATGTTTTTTTAGACATAGTACGAGATATGAGGCCCAAAATACATGGAACCTTTTAGCTCAATCTCATGCATTCGAAGATAAAGAGATGTGTTCCCAAGAGGAATATGAGATTTGAAAATATAGAAAAGAATGAAATGTGAGTGCTCTGCACTAAATAGAAAGATAATCGTGAGAACAACATTGAAGAACATATTGCAGGATATTCATGAAAATCGTTGTCCCATACATGCAATCAAACACTTCTGAAGAACACACAAATTAACTTAGAATAAAAAGAATATCTTCACAAGGGAATAACACAAGTTGGCCCACGACACTCTATTTTACAACAGGAAAACCCGAAAAGGACTTAGTTGAGTTATGCTGAATCCAACGATTCTAGAGCTACACTACTAATCACTATAGCATTCTAAACTCTTTTATACTTACTCTAAGTGATTATTATGTTTACTTTAGAGCAGTATGTGTACTATGTATATTTTACACACACACTAACTCCTACACTGAACTGGAAGACTTCAAAGTCCTCACACCAAACCTTTTACTTCTGTTTACCCATGAAAACTATAGAAGAGGTCCAAGCGTGGCCTGATCATTATTTTTTTCCACGAAAACAGTGGTTGAATTCTCTGCATGGCCTAGAAAGTTTATGAACTTTTTTTTACCCCGATCTAGGGTTTGGATCAGAGTTTATTTATACACAATCCTTGGTGGTAGGTGATCACCAATTGGAGTGGATTATGTCTCGGCATGAGACTAAACTACTTGTTTTACATCTGTTGTTCATTCTTAGATTATGTTTAACATATACTATATATTGTATATTCCAATGCTATTTACTTTTAAATACAAAACTAATTTTAAGATACTTTGATAGTTAATCTAGAAAGTGTTTGTAACTATTGTAAATCATTATATTAGTTTCAAAATCTAATTTAATCTTCTGATTAAATTTACTAAGACCTAATAAATCATTTGAGAACCTAATTGAACCATTATAGATTTAGAAACTCACTATAGATTAACAATTTTTATAAATTGGGGATTTTAATTGAAATATTTTTAACAGAAATTTTTATTTGGAACTCAATACACCCCCTATTGAGTATCCACTCCAACCATCAAAATAAAATATAAATGATTGTGAAATTTTATGATAAATAGTAATTTTTAACCTTTCCATTTAGGATTATGATGTGATATGGTTGTATCATTGTTGTTAGGAAATGTTGGATCATGTCAAAATGGCTATATATAAGGATGAGACAAGTGATACATGATAATATGATAAAATATTGGCTTTTATTGAAGTCTGAATTTCTTATATAGAAGGCACGACATAGTAACATATTCTGAAATGGTTATATAATGTTATTGGAAATGTGATACATGATTAAATGATTAAATTGTGGTATTGTCCTAGAGAATGATGGAATGATTATATGTAGTGATATTATACAATGGTTACATATTACACAGAGGCCTTTAGGTGAATTTTTTATTATTATGTTAGTTTTATTTTGTTCATTTTGATTCTTATATACATATCATCTTTTCATCACATGATTATTATTTATTTTTTATTGGTTTCAACTTTATTTTCATTTTGATAATTTATGGTTTCTTCTTTTCTCAATTTAGCTAATGTTTATTATTTCTATTTATGAAATCTATATGTTACAATATACTTGGGGTTATTAATTCCTCACTATTAATATCACACCTCTACCACTAGTTAATATAATCACATATATGGAGAGGCATGCTTGGGTTCCCATATATAACTATAGTTGGCCCTAAGAGAGAGTTCCAGAATGGGGGACGTTATAATAAATAATCCAGAAAATTAGATTGAATTAAAATATAATATCCCTATCGAAACACAAAAATAATTAAAATATTTTTAAATGTATGAATAATTTCACAAAATAACATTTGGACCATTCTTTTAAAACGTGATAAAAATATTAGTATCTTTTAAATATATTATTACTAAATATTCTAGAATACGTGGAAAATAAATTTATTTAAAAATATTCTTACAAAAAATTAAATGATGATTCAAATAATACATTATTCATACCATTTGGAAAACCAATTTTTTCATATTTTATTAAATGATTTATTTTAAAAACTATGAAAATTAAAAAATATATACATGTTTGAAAAAAAGATTCATTACAAATAATAATTTTCAAAACATTCATAATAATGTCAAATGTAGTGAAAATGATCTTTTTAAAACAATTCATGGATAGGTAATAATTTTAATATTAATTTTTTGTATAGTACAAATAGAGATAAATAATAATATGATGAAGAGGAAAAAGGGTCCAATTTTCATTATAATCATTTTATTTATCATTTTTAATACTAATGTGGAAAAAATGGTATTAATACATACCAATTCTTGGAATAACTATAGGAGAGATAAATTTATGGGGATTAAGAGATCAAATTCATAAAATTTACCTCAAAGTAAAATTAGCATATAGGGTCCTGAAATGTCATGATATTTTGAAAAAAAAACACTCAATCTGGGTCTCATCGTCATTTGTACATGTATGAAACTCCATTACAGTAAATATAGATTTTTATTTCTTTATTTTAGAAAAATTATCATATATATCATACCATATATTATTTTCCAAAAACAACTCATGACCCTTTTAATAAAAATTGTTTATTAAAGTCACAATTATTATCGATAAGAATTTATTTTTCTTACATGTTAGGGATTGGACGTCTTGGTGATTATAAATTCTTCACGGTTACATTATCACTATAATATTAATCATTACATGGTTACCATATATATTATCATTATCCAGACTTTTATAACTATTTATATAAAACATTTATGAAATTGAATTACATCACTTCATAGAGACATTGGTGCACACGTACACACAATTGATGTCCCCACATTGTAGTGGATGGATTAAAATGATTATAAATAATTATATAACTTTCCATAACTATAATAATCTAATTAATCTCATATATGTTCAGTAAATCCGTCATTATAACCATCAAAGTGATGTAGTGATGAAAATTGAAATGTATCGTGTCATGGATGTGCATAAAGGTTCTTTACTAACAATAATTATAATTAAGAACAATAAATATACTTATGTATATATTTTAATATTGAATTATTTTAATTATATAAATTATAAAAGATCTAAATTGAATGTAATCAGTAACTAGTTATTTATCATTGTTGGGAATACTATTTTGGATTACAGCATAATCATTCACAATGTCATCTTTTAAAAATAGAAATACTATATTACATGGGGATAAAATATAGTATGGTCTTATCAAGGAAATTTTATAAATTTAACCTTTAATATATATTAAATAATGGCGGATATTAGCTAACATTTAATAATTGATGGAAAGGATAGACATGGAATTAAATAAAATATTAATTAATATATATATATAACAAAATCATATTAAGTTGTGATCAGGGACCCAATAATATATGATAATATGTTATAGGGATAAAATAAAATCAACAAATAAAATATATACAATTTTTTGATACATTTTATTCCTTATACCATAGTTAAATAACATTAAAATCAATTTTTTGAATAATTTTGATAATTTTTTTTCACGATAGTATACATATATAACCAAATATAGAGTGGTATTTTAAAAATAATTTATTTTTATGATTCAAGATTTGGAATCGAATTTAACATATTCAATTTATATAGGTGATTAAAATTTTGTTTATAATAATAACAGAAATCATTAGAAAAATATTTTTTTTTTAAAAAACCTTTTTAAGATAGAATATATTTATCCTCGTAATCATGTTATAATATGGTTTACTAAAATATTTTAGTTAAATATTAAACAAAGGAATATTTTTTTAATATTATATCATGATGATACTTTGTAGAATCTTCAGACAAAGCGTTTCATTAAAAAGACCAATTTTTTTTAATTTCGATGAAATATTACTTATTTTCATAGAAGTAAATATTAGATTCCCAAATTTCTAAAAATGTTTAAAGTTAATTATATAAAAATTTTAATGTATATATGATCAATAAAAATGATTTAATAAATCTTATGACATTATTATATCTTACTGATTTCATAAAGGCGGCATTATTTCAAACATTTGTAATTTCTCCATTCACTAAATACTTTTCTACTACAGGGAAATATAAAACTCTATATATTCTATATTTTATATTCTAAAACAAAATATACAATATACCTTTAAAAACAACATATTTAAAATATGAATAAAATTCATTCAATAAAAATCATTCAAACTAATCGAACTCATTTTTAAAATAAAATATATTATAACATAAAAATGAATTTTATGTTCTTCCATTCCTAGTAAAAAACTATTTGTAGATGTAAAAATAATCATTAAAAGTATAATTTTTAAAATTAATTAAAATTATTCATCAATAGAGGTTGATATACATTTTTTCACTAAGAAACACATTTAAGGCAGAAAAATATTTTTCAAAAGCCTCTCATTTACTTTCAAATGAATTTAATATCATTTCAAATTAATTAATAACCAATGAATTAATATTATATATGTGTAATATATATTTTTTTAATAATTTATATTCAACTATTTCTACCATAAAATATAAAGGATCTTGTATATATTTAAAATTATGTAAACATTTTTTAATATAAAATTGTCAATCATTTAGACTCTATGTTCCATTTAAATAAAGCTACAAACAAAAAAATTAATTTAAATTGAATGAAATATCAAGAAATATTTAGGTGTTATATTTTAACCCCATATAATAATTTCTCCCTACACTATATAACAATATTATACAGAAATTTAATTATACTTCTATCTCATTACATCCCCAGGTTCCACAGTAGCCCCAAAAAATTAATTATTTCTACATAAATTTTTTATCAAGTATGTGGTCTAGTTTAATAGAAATTAACTATATGATCCATATTATAAACTATTTTTTAGTAATGATATATATCCTTATCTAGTGTTTTAACAACTATGTTGAAAATATTTTAATGATCTAGTATATAAATCCATTAGAGAGACAAATGGAACGATTCTTGAACGTGATTGGGATTTAGTGGAAGCACAAAGCGGTAAGATAACAGCCAAAAATGATATATAGTTTTGAGTGGATAGGTATATCTATGTATCTTCATTTCTTTATTTCCATATTTTGAATCCATAATTCAAAAATATATTCACAATAAAACCTTTTCCCAAAAAATGATATCATGTTTTAATTTATGATTATCTACATATTTTTTTAACACCTAGTGGAAATTCATTTTTTAGTGAAATGAAAAATATTCTCTTAAATTTCCATATCTTAATTAGGACACAATATAGTTAAATATATAGCATAATCCCAAATTTTTGAATATCTACACATCAATCTATAATGGGATTTACATGGATCCATTTAAAATAATATAGTGTAGCTGTATTTGTATGAAAATTATACCAAAATAAGGTGTTGATGCTAACAGTCTTTAAAATTTATAGAACATGATTACAAAAAGTCTCCATGATTGTTAATGCTTATATCATTCTTATCATAATTCTAAGAGCGGTATACTCTATTTAAACTCAACCTTATAAAGAGATATTTCCCATGTTTTCTCTATAATATTCATGTAAACAGTCGATCATGTTCATAATATTTTTTTATTGGTATTACTTGAAATTCAACAACATATTTTATCACGAACCAGGACGGGTCGCCATCCGACTCGGCGCCCGACCCATTCTGTGACATGGCCCTAAGGGGAGTTCCCGATCCCCATGGTTTGTAATCTAGTGCCCAACATCAAATAAACCAGTTGGGAACGATTTTTCCCATAACAAACATAAATAATCCAAAACTGAACAATTAGATAAATGAAGGGAAATAAACCAAACAACATGGCAGCAGAAAAATGAATTAAAGAAATGACGAGACATACCTCAGGTGACCCTGTGGGATGATGCGGAATGTAAACCACACTCGCTCCAAAAATTAACCCAAGGCTGAAACCTGCAACTGAAAAGTAATGTAGGCATTAGCACCGAGATGCTCAGTTGGAATGCCAAAATACAACCACATCCTATTTCTCCACCTTTAGTAAGAAATCCAATTATGCCAGTTTGAAAATATGATATAATAAAATAATCTTTCTCCTTTTTAAATTTACGTAGCGACTTTTCCTTTTCA
Source organism: Viscum album (assembly GCA_963277665.1). Lineage (NCBI taxonomy): Eukaryota > Viridiplantae > Streptophyta > Magnoliopsida > Santalales > Viscaceae > Viscum > Viscum album. Next base: position 1,399,821,234 of record OY728164.1, on the reverse strand, counting down.
GGTTAAGAATTTTACTCCCACTACATTTTCAAAATTAGTTTCAAGCATGCATTAACATTTCAAAATGAAAAGAAACTGGGTTGGATTAAAATATGGTTTTCACAAACAAGACATCAAGTATGAAACAACTGAAAAAAGTTACATCAGTAGCAGCATGTCAGAAATTAGCACCATGGGAAATACCTATAGTTAGCTAGAACAAGTGGGAACCTAGAGACCTCATACCTCGGTGAAACGTGGCTTAGAATACCATGACTTCAAAAAACATTTCTTAGAAGGCCACGGCCCTCAAAAAACGTGGATTAGAAGACCACGACCCTCGGAAATTCATATATTTAGTTAGTGTTGTTGCGTCAATCCTGCTAGACAAACCAGGAAGAACCACTTCCGTGTCATCTAGCATAGTAGTCATGGTCACCCACCTAGATACACGGGTTTCCCATTGTGCTCTATTTCATGTGGTGGTTAGTTTTTCATTATCATGCAAACCCATATGAATATAATGTTTTCATTATCAAAAACTCATTCAACCTCTCACCATATTTTTTCCTCCTTAAGAACATTCCCCCTGTTTCATGTCACACAAAGCATAAACTTCAAAGTTAGGAACATAATTACACTTTCAAGATATAAATCATTTTCTAAAACGAAAGGGGAGTGCCTCAGGAGAGGTTTTTCGTTTTCATAAAACATTATTAAGGTTCCAAACGGGCTTTACTACATAAAGGGAATAATTTTTACAATTAACTGGCCAAAAGACCAAACACCTTTGGAAATACACATTACCAATTCAAAAACACTTTAGGAAATCAATTTTGAAAGAAAGGTCACTTAAGACCGATATCATTAAAAATGCATTTCAGCTTCCAAAGTAACAGCATAATAATTTCTTGAAACTGTAACCTGATTTCATAGCATGTGTATATAGCGTAAATGGAAAACATATTTTTAAAATAAGAAGGCAATTATGAATCTCAAATTAAAGGCATTGGCATAGAGGACCTACATTAAACTTGTCGCTATCTATCGATGGCCACTCGAACTGACACTTGGCGCACACATGCACATGCATTTATACATATATATATACACACCCATTGCTACATTACACATATTCCCCGCGCCTTGAGGGAATATGTAAAAAGAGGAAATATATATATATATATATATATATATATATATATATATATATATGTCTTACCCTATGCATGTACATGTAGGATTCCTAGACACGTGCGGCCCAAAACCAATGAAGCAAGGCCCAACACACTACACATATAATTTAATAAAAAAACATAAATAGTTGAATAATATTCAAAACATTTCAAAATAACACATCAATGGTTCACACCAAAAGAAAAACATTCAAAACATGATTTTTAAAACCAAACGCACCAAGATGCATCACCAAAACACCAACCACATCCTACACACATTTTAATAGACTAATTACATAGTTAAAAAAAAGAAACACTGATAAACAATTCACCATGGGTTTTCTATAGAAAAGTTTCATGTGCAACGCCCAAAAATAGTACCAGCAAAAGGAAACACTCCCAACCTTCAAGAGGAGCTAGATTTTCAGCTTTAATGTCATTAAATGAATCAATTCTTGAAGTCATAAAACAAAAATGAATAATTCAACAAAAGACATACCTCAAAAACACCGAAATCACTTTTAAAAAAAAACTAGAGCACAATAATACCTTTAGAAACATTATTCACATAATTTACAAAAATTTAAATAACCAACTTAGTGATTTATAAATTCACATCGAATTACACAACATGGGCTTTCCTCAATAACACATCCCTTTATATACAAATATTCTATAAAATACCAAGGCATACTAGACTTCTTCAATACCAGTTTCACTCCAAACGAATCAATCACATAACACCAAATTTATTTAATAAAGTATAATAATTTACTAAATAAACACAATTCCCACTCAATTAATTAATTAATGAACATCTTAAATTAATTAAACAAGAATATTAATTCATAAAACAAAACTTATATGTGGAAACACTTACCATCGGTGTCGAAACATCGAATTCCGGTGCGAAACATTGATCGCACACCAAACACACCACATGGAACCACAATTTGACCCTAATTCAAGCATTGGAACCAACAACAACACAATCAAACCACAATAGCGAACCTAAAAACATAAAACCCCAATATGCAACTCTACTACATAAAACAAACTCTTCAGAGTGGATCACACCTGCGGTAGGAATTTTCGGATGTTTGTTGAGTTCGACATGGTGGGGTCTGTGTTCAGGGTCGCAGGTGCAAGGGGAGTTCGGCCAGAGGTGTTGCATGCTAGTGGAGTCACGCGAGGGGGAGGGTGTCTCACGACAAGGAAGGGGGCACCGGTCACGGGGTGCATGCGATCAAGAAGGGGAGGCATCTGGTCATGGAGTGCGCATGAGTAGGAATGGGTGTTTGCCGGTCGTGGGGCGCACCGGTGGTGGCTCCCTAAAGGCAGGCCGCGAGAGGGAGGGTGGAGGAATGGGGTTCGCCGGAGAAGGGTACACAGGGGAGGAAGGGTGCATCAGCTAGGGTTGCGAGCAGGGAGTGAAGGTGGGGGGTAGCATGAGGGGAAAAGAGAGGAGGGGGCGTTGTGCACGACACCAAGGGTGGACGAACAGAAAGAAAAAATACAAGAAAATAAAAGAAAAAATAGAAATAAATAATATATAAAAAAAATAATATAAAATAAAATAAAAAACATTAATAAATAATAATTATAATAAACATAATAATGATTTTAATAAACTCCAATAATAATAATAATAATAACATAGTAATAATTATTATAAACTAAAAAATAATAATATTATTATTATATATCATAATAAAAATTATAATAAACTTAATATGATATTAATAAACATAATATAAGTAACAAAATTAATAGAAAGTTAATAATAATTACTTAATTATAAAAACCCTCTATTTATAAACTTGGTGAACATAATTATAATAATAATAACAATTACCATAATCATAATTTTAAAATACATCATAAAAACTCATTTTATTTATTTTCCTTGAGGCAGGCCGCATGGTGACCATGGAAAAGGTGCGTATCTTTGAATACGCCATGTCATGCACTGGAAAATGTCATGGGTGAATCATTCATTGATCAACAAAATTCTAAAAATTATAACTGTCTTGGTCGCAACTCTTTAGAATGTTTCAAAATATGATGAAATCATAAAATAAAATTATCTTAAAACATTAGGTGTGACAATTCTCTCCACCACAAAAACCTTCTGCCCCCAGAAAGTCACCCATCTAAAAAAAGAATCAAACTCAAGTTTGAAATTGAATGAGGCCAAAAAAATCTCGAAATCTTTATGACTGTTCACTCCATCAGTCACACCCGACCAACTATGAGGGAAACTAAAAACAGAAGAACCATCAGGAAACAAGGAGGGTTATCCCCACCACAAGAACCCAAAAAGAAGAACCAACATTGAGCCTGTTATCATGGCTAACTCTGGAAATACTAACATGATCCAAGAGGAAACCGCCACACAGACCAAACCTCGACGAAGGCACTTCATTATTCATGGTGGGTCTCCCCACCATTTATGAACTGACGAACTTAAGCCAATTAGAACAGACCAATACGATAAACCCACCACAAACCGACCCATGAACTCTATGCATAAACTAGACCCCCACCACATGGGTTCATCGACGGAATACCCCACACCGAGTAGCTGTCAACCCCTATTCATTATTTCCCAAGAGGCAAGTGTCTCTAAAATGAGCACATCATAAAACAAGAACTGATCACCAATGGAGCTAGCCACACATGAGAGATAATCATCTCGAGACTCACAGCCATAAAGAGATAACTCCAAAGCTCATATTTGAGGAGGCGAAACTAAAAAATTACAATACAACGATACCACCATACATCCTTACTTCCAAAGTAGGGTATTCAAGGAACAAAGACCACAACATGGCAATGAGGCCTCTACGCCTTTTATAACAAAACAAAACCTTCAATGATGAGGGAGATACAACAGAGAAACTAAAATCATCCCTATTCAAGAACTGGCGATAATTTTTACTAAGGTGACCCACACCCCACGATTTCTTACTACGTGAAAAGCTTCACTCTGAAACCTGTGGTTGGAGCTCTTATGTCTTGAAACATCTTCTTCCCCACAGTCATGAGCTGACATCCCCCCTGTCAAGAATCATTCTAACGATGCCGCTAGCGGAACCTCTAAAATTGTCCCAAATGGCCACACTAATGGAAAGCATTCAAAGGATGATGACAAGGTGACTTAATGTACCCAAACTGAGCAGACTAGAAGAAAACAAGAGGGTGGCCCATCTAATAGAGGATGGGATTGACAAGATGAATTTTATGGGATAGGTTCTTCCAATTCGCTCTCATCTCCTGATGAAAAACCTTCTCGAACACTGAAAAGAAATAGTACTAGAACCCTGGATGAAGACCCCACAAAAGAGAGACTTTAACTGATTCCACGACGCTAACAATGGAGAAAAGGGAATCAACCCCTCGAAATGTCCAACGTAAGCCTTTACTATCCGTTGGCTTTTTTGGACACTCACTAGTTCTACCATTTTCCTCGCCTTCACTTCCTCGGACATAAACCATCAGATGAGATTTTCCTTAAACACCTTCCAAGACTTACCATCATGCAACAAAGCTGGGATAATTTCTTCCACCAATCCAAATTTTCACCTTCAAACAGACCTGAACCAACACAGACTGTCATAGTTTTGGGATTTTCCAATAACCCGGAAACACTAACAATTTCACCAAGTCAATATGCTACCATTGATAGATCACGATCACCATAGAAGCTAGAAAATAACTGAAAATAATTAAATTCAACTACACTGATAAGAGTCTGGGTAGAACCAACAACTAGAAGAGGCTCATTAAAAACATCTGGGACTTTTCTGGGCAGCATACTCAAAAACAAGAGGCACAAATCCAAATCAAAACTCATCATATATCAAAATTCCACACCTCAATCACAAACGAAAGCTCAAACTCAAATTACTACTCCAACCAGAATTCAATATGTCAAAATCATGAACCCACCAAAAAGAATACCCAACACGAAAATATAATTCTAAACAATTTCTCACTCACTTTTCAAAAAAATTTAAATTAAATTTTTGGAAACCATTTTTTTATCAAACAAAAAAACTAAAATATCCAACATTGGTATTCCATGATGTCTCACACATACATATCCTTGTGCTAGCTCATGCACCCATCCACTCACATCACCAATTTCTCCACATGCCACATTCGCACATCAATGTATTTGATCAATCATAAGAATAACAAGGTTCAATTCAAGACACTTCTCATTTCCAAAACAGACCATTCAGCACAAAGCACATATTCCAAACCAATTTTGTGAAAGTTAGTTATCATTAAAGAAAACAATTTCCAAATTCCATAACGTTTTTCATTTCAATAACCATTTTCCACTCCAACAACCACATTACCATTTTGAAGACACCTTCAAAAAATACAATTTAATTTTTTATATCTACTCACACCAACCAAAACGAAGGTCAAACATAAATCAGATCAAAATTTAAAAAAAAAGGGAACTAGTGGATATGCCAACCAAGTAACAAGGATTAGCAGACCATGCTCTGAGCGAGCATTCACCACATGAAGCATCTTGAACTGTGCACTCAGGTTTAACATGGGTCGCTACTCCTTGCATGTTTTTCGCATAACATAGGTTCACATCCTTGGTCATCCCTCACCCACACAGACCAATCCAAAGAAGAAAATTCAAATCCTGGACCACCCCTGGAAACTCAAGTCTCGGGACGAGAAAGGGTTCATGATGTCCTTCCATTACCTACCTCTCGAGTCCCAACACACTTAATTACTAGGATAATTGACACACCAAATAACAACGGCTCCTCTGATACCATTTTTTCACGAACCAGGCTAGGTCACCATCCGACCCAGTGCCTGACCCAGTCCGTGACATGGCCTGAGGGGCATTCTCGATCCCCAAGAGATGGAAACTAGTGCCGGGCATCAAAATAAACAAGTTGGGAACGATTTGGCCCATAAAAACATAAATAATCAAAAACAGAACAAGCAGGTAAATAAAGGGAAATAAACCAATCAACTTGGGATTATAAAAATGAATTAAAGAAGCGATGTGACATACCTCAGGTGACCCCGTGGGTCGACCCGGAACGTAAACCACACTCACTCCCAAAAGCGACCGATGGCTGAAACCTGCAAATGAAAAGTAGAGTAGGCATGATCATCGAGATGCTCAATAGGAATTCCAAAATAGAACCATGTTTTATGACTCTTCCTTTAGTATGAAATCCAATTATACCTGTTTGAAAATATGATATAATAAAATAATGTTTCTCCTTTTCAAATTCAAGTAGCGATTTTACGTTTTCAGGTAATGAATTTTACTCCAACTACATATTCAAAATAAGTTTTAATCATGCATTACCATTTCAAAATCAAAAGAAACCAGTTTGGAATAAAAAATGGTTTTCACAAACAAGACATCAAGTACGAAAAAACTGAAAAGAAAATTACATCACTAGCAGCATTTCACAAATGATCACCATGGGCAATCTCTATTGGTAGCTTGAACTAGCGGGAACCTGGAGACCTTGTACCTTAGTAAAACGTGGCTTAGAAGACCACGACCCTCAGAAAACATTGCTTAGAAGGCCACAACCCTCAAAATATGTGTCTTAGAAGACCACTGCCCTCAAAAATTCATATGTTTAGTTAGTCTTGTTGCGTCAATCCTGCTAGAAAAACCGAGATGAACCCCTACCGTGTCATCTAGCGTACTAGTCCTGGTCACACACCTAGATACCCGTGTTTCCCATTGTGCTCTATTTACAGTGGTGGTGAGTTTCTCATTATCATGCAAACACATATGAACATAACATTTTCATTATCAAAAACACATTCAACCTCTCACCAATATTCTTCCTCCTTATGTGCATTCCCCCTCTTTCACATCACACAATGCATAAACTTCAATGTTAGGCACATCATAACACATTTAACATACAAATAATTTTCTAAAACCAAGGGGTCATGCCTCAAGAGGGGTTTTTCTTTTCCATAAAACATTCTTAAGGTTCCAAACAGGCTTTATTACATAAATTGAATAATTTTTACAATTAACTGGCCAAAAGACCATACACCTTTGGAAATATACATTACTAATTCAAAACCACTTTAAAAAATCAATTTTCTAAGAAAGTTCACTTAAGACAGATATCATTAAAAATGCATTTCATTTTCAAAAGTAAAGGCATAATCATTTATAGCAACCATAACCCGATTTCATAGCATGTGTATATAGCATAAATGTACAACATATTTTTAAAACAAGAAAGCAATTATGAATCTCAAAATAAAGGCATATGCATAGAGGACCTACCTCAAACATTTCGCTATCTGTCGATTGCCACCCGAACCGACACTTGGCGCACACACGCACATACATTTAAACATATATATATACATACCCCTAACTACATTACACATATTCTTCGCACCATTAGGTAATATGTACAAAGAGTGCATATATATATATATATATGTCTTACCCTATGAATGTACATGTAGGATGCCTCGACACGAGCATCCCAAAACCAATGAATCAATGCCCAACAAATTACACATATAATTTAATAAAACAACATAAACACTTGAACAATCTACAAAACATTTCAAAATAACGCATCAGGGGTTCGCACCAAAAGAAAAACATTCAAAACATCATTTTTAAAACCAAATGCGCCAAGATGCAATACCAAAACACCAACTACAACCTACAAAAATTTTAATAGATGAACTATACAGTTAAAAAATGAAACACTGATAAACAATTCAACATGGGTTTTTCATAGAAAAGTTTCATGCACAACGCCTAAAAATAGTACCAGCAAAAGAAAACGCACCCAACCCTCAAGAAGAACTAGATTCGCAACTTTAATGTCCATAAATAAATCAATTCCATAAGTCATAAAACAATCATGAATAATGCAATAAATAGACAAACCTCAAAAACACCCAAAACCATTTTTAAAAAAAACAAAAGCACACTAAAACATTTCAAAAAATCATTCACATCACTTACAAAAATTTATATAACCAATATCATGATTTATATATTAAAATAATATAACACAACATGGGTTTTCCTCAAAAGCACACCCAATTATATACAAACATGGTATAAAATACCATGTCTTACTGAACTTCTTCAATACTAGTTTCTCTCCAAACATATCAATCACATAACAACAGATTTATTTAATAAAGTAAAATAATTCACCAAATAAACACAATTCGTACTCAAAAATTTAATTAAAAAACATACTAAATTAATTTAACAGGAAAATTAATTCATTAAACAAAACTTATATGTGGAAACACGTACCATCTGTGTCGAAAAGTCGAATTACGATGCAAAACATTGATTGCGCGCCAAAAGCACCACAAACAACCACAATTTGACCCTAATTCAAGTATTGGAACCAAAAACTGCAAAATAAATCAAAAATAATGACCCTAAAAACATAAAACCCCAATATTACACTCTACTACAGGATGAAAACAACCCGACAGAGTGGAATTCACCTACGGAAGGAAATGTTGGAGGATTTTTGAGTGCGACAAGGAGGGTTCTGTGTTGGGGGTCGTGCGCGCAAGGGGAGTCCGGATGGAGGTGTTGCATGCCAGTGGAGTCGCGCTAGGGGGAGGGTGTCTCGCGAGCGGGAGGGGGGCTGCTGGTCACAGGGAGCGTGTGAGTAGGAAGGGGAGGCCACTGGTCATGGGGTGTGCACGAGCAGGATGGGGAGGTCGTCGGTCATGGGGTGCGCCGGTGGTGGCCCCCTGAAGGCGGGCCACGAGAGGGAGGGCGAACGAAGGGGGTTTCACCGGAGAAGGGTAAGAAGGGGAAAAAATGCACTAATGCTAGGGTTTCTAGCAGGGAGTGTGGGGGGGTATCATGATGGGAAAATAGAGGAGGGGGGTGCTCTGCGCGATGCCCAGGGAGGACGTACATCATGACAAAAAAGAAAAGAAAGGGAAAAAAATAAATATGATAGAAAATAAAATAAAATAAAATAATTGCTCAATAAATAATAATAATAATAATAAACATATAATGATTTTAATAAACTCCAAATAATAATAATAATAACTTAATAATAATTATTATAAACTGAACAATAATATTATTATTAATAATAATCATAATAAAAATTATAATAAACTTAATATGATATTAATAAACTTAATATACTTAACAAAATTAATAGAAAGTTTATAATAATAACTTAATTATTACAACCATATATTAATAAACTTGGTTAACATAATAATAATAACAATAACAATTACCATAATTATAATTTTAAAATACATCATTAAAACTCATTTTATTTGTTTTCCATGAGGCAGGCCGCACGGTGACCCGGGCCAAGTCGCATAGCTTTGAATACGCCATGTCATGCACCAGACGATGTCAAGGGTGAACCATTCATTCATAAAAAAATGTAATAATTTAAAACTGGCTTGGTCGTAGCTCAATAGAGTGTTTCAAAATTTGATGAAATCATAAAATAAAATTATCTTAAAAGTTCAGGTGTGACATATTTAATGTATTATTTCAAAATATTATCAACAAAAAAATATCTTCTAACCGAAATTAAATGGACATATTTTATATGGTGATCAACTATATCCTAAATTAAAATGATCCATTTAGATGTTTTAGGGAGTCTTGAAATGAAATTCAAGGTAATATTTCCAATTTATTTGTTTCTATGTAATGTATATGAAATCTACATACTATTCCATTACTCTCACTAAATGTAGTGACATTCTATCCATTAAGATACATACTCTATAATACCAAATTTTATGTGGTCCCATAATAAATATTATATTATATCTCAATATATACTTATACTTCTTGGATGAATAGATATTGATGAAATATAATCTTCAACTAAATATTTCATCATCAATTATGGTATTTTTGTTACACATATGATTTTTGTAAATCATATAATTCCATCACTATCATATTTAACCATAAGAAATTTTTTTTATTTCTACAAATTTATTTCGAACATCATATGTTTTCAAATTAATGGATGTTTTTAAATTTAGCTATGTTATAGATCTATACACTTTTGATTGGATTTTACATTGAAACATTTATAAATCAATTTTTTTTATCAAATTCATTCCTCATTAAATCCCAATTAGCATGTTCATTTTGACATAAAGCATCAAACACAATATTCAACTTATTAGGATTGTAATGTATTGAGAATTCATAGTCCGCAATTATCTCCAACCATCATCTCTAATATATATATATATATATATATATATATATATATATATATTCAACACAACATTTGTGAATAAATACATCAAATATTTTGAATTTTATATATGTCAAACCATTCACCATAATAATATTTCACCTATATCATAAATGCATAAATTACCTCGTCCAGATGAAAATTTTAACTGAGGTAATATTAATAATGTATTTGAGTTTATTTAAATTCATATTCTTTCACCGTTTTATTTTTTGTAGTTTCAGATCCCTTTAGGTTCATTGATTCGTATCAATATATAGATAATTTATTGATACTATAGTATAGTGTTATAAATGATTTACTGGCCATCTTTCTATTCATCTACTTGTAATTCTATTAAAATTTTCTTAATTATAAGAATATAGCACCCTTTTGAGTAAAATTTGTAAGTGGATTATGTAGCCATGAGAAATTAGTCCTAATGAGTCAGTAGTGTCTTGAATGCCTAAGAAAACAATGGATCTCTATTAAAATTGTTGGTCTTGGCCATTTATAAATAGCATTTTCCATTAATCTATCCACAAATATACCTTCATAATAGATTATACATCCCAATTATGATACTTTCTGAATCCCAAATTCACAAATTATAAATTTGGAATACATATGATCCTTCCTCAGGGTTTTCATCAGCATTCTCATGAAATCATAATAGAAAAACATTCTCTTTAAATATATATCAATTTAATTTAAGAAGACTAACACATAATGATAAATGTAATATCATGATATACTATATATTAATCAAACATGATATATAGAAAATTAGTAAGTCAAAAAGGAAACACTATAAATTCATAATGCTCCTACCCAGTATGGATGGTTTTATTAGGTATATAATCAATATTAAACCTCAATTGAAGAAATTCAAAATAATTTTCCATCTTTAGATTTTATTAATATCTTTATAGATGATCGAAATAATTTTTATATGGATTAGTGGAAACTACTTCATTATAGTAATATTTTTATGTTCTGGATAATCAATGTAAATAGTAATTTACCAATATTTATTCATTAAAAAAAAGAACAAGTGAACCCCAAGGTGATGTAATAATATATGTGAATACGATTTTTATATTCTCCATGAGTTTCTTATATAATTCATGGTACTCAATCGGGGATATTATATATGAATAATTTAAAATCAATGTTTCACATGGTATACAATCTATTGAAAACTCATATTCAACATTTGATAAAATATTAGTAAAATATTATTGATAGTCATTAAAAAACTAATTTACTATAGTAATATCATCAATGTTGAGTTTATCTATGACCATCTAAGAAACATACTCTTCATATTTAATCATTAGGAACCACATGATATAATTATTTTCCACTGGATATTCATATTCATCCTCTCAATAATAAATTATCATAGGTTGCATCCAATTATAAATTTTGTCTTTACATATTTACTATTTATATGTGATATACAAAATAAAATTTGAATCATTTCCAATAATAAAATTTAATTCATGTAGAGGGAGGATAATAAGTTTTTTTTTGGAGCACATCCCACCAAAAAAAATCAATCACAAAGGGCCTATAGATTTCAAATGAAATAATATTACCATTGGTTTTTTAACAAATAAATAAATATTTACTCCTAGAGGTGATAATTTAATACCTTTAGAAATTTAAAAATATTTAATATAGCGGTTAAATTTAGAGTTAAATATGTTATTTTCATTTAAAAGCTATTGATAAGGGCACATTTCACCACATCAATGATGTAACCCACTTCCACTTCTAGGACCACCAGATATTTCAGTTTAAATTTTAGTTGATTTGTTTACTAAATAAAATAATCATCATAATAATTCCAATTCATTAAATATTTAGGGGATTTTAGGAAATCCATTAATTTCATGAATTTCTGTGTGTGTGGTTTCATATTTGTCATATTCTGTCTTTTATTTTATTTATAGTCCCTTTGATCACCTTTTAGCATTCACAACCTTTATTACCATCCTTTAAACAATTAAAACTCCTCCTTGTTCCATTATATAAATTCCCATGATATTTATTTATACAGTTTGGTAATGTAGGTGATAATAATATCTTTCTACCATGTCATTTTGTCATGTTTTTATGAGACCCCATCATCATATTCTTATCAAAACTTTTAGAATTGTGTTAATTTAAAAAAATCTATTTCTATCTTGATAATGAATGGAACTAGTTCTTGTTAGATACTATAGTCTGTTATATATAATTCATTTCAATAACATGGTTTGATGCTCACAAATATTTGAACAATTTTTTATTTTTGGATAATGATTAAACCACATGTATACCATGCATTATTGTAAAATTTTCCACATATGTACCAAAATATTCATTATCCATCTCTTAATATTATTTAATTAATTCTCAATTTTTTGTATACTGAATATGACAGATGATCTTAATAAACCAATATACTATTAATTTTATCTCATGAAAGGGATGAAATTATTCTTGTTTCCTAATATTAAATATAAAATTCATCTATATAAATTATTTTCCTTATAATTTAAAATTTCCATGAAAACCACTTAATGTATTGGGAATTAGAAAATTGAAAATAATTTCTTTGCGGTACAAATTCATTTCATAAAAACTATTGGAGTAGATAACCCACTAAATGATATTGAATATTTCCTCATGATTGAATCAATAGTATAACATCCCATCCTTTTATATTATAAATATCATCATGTTTCATGGAATGAGAAATTTTTTTTATAATTGAATAAATTATTCGTTCTAGATGTCATTATATATGATTTCTCAAGAGTTATATTATTTCATAATCAAAAAATTTCATTATTATAATCAGTAAATTTTGTTCTATCCATTGTCAAAAAACAAAAAAAAATTGATATTAAAACATAATAACTAGAGTGGGAATTCATATAATCATGATAACAATACATGATATATCGCTATTATAAAAAACATTGTTTATTAGAAACTGTTGGAATACATAAATTTCTATCCCATCTCAATCAAGCTCCACACCATATCCCATCATGATCATTAACACATCCATTGATGCTCTCAGACCATGATTCCTAGAATTAATAAATATTCTCTAGATGATATTATATAAGGACCTAGTTATTCACTCAGTTATGGTTTATTTAAATTTTAGTCTAAATATAATCTTTAGACAGAATATTTATGTCTAATGAGTTAGAAAAGAACTCATGGGTTTATGGAGACATTCAAAGCTCAAACCCCATAATTTTTGGGAATAATGACCATGTCACATGGTTAGTGCATAGTTGGAACACAGTTTGGAAAACCATACAGATGGAAATTTACAAACAAAAACCAATCAAAGAGTATGTGGACAGTCATGCAGCCTAAACATGCATGTTACCCATATTCCCAGGTAAAAATTCTGTTTTTTCACATAATATATCAAATATTGTGGGAAACTGTGCATAGGCTATTATTTCTAGGTAAATTTTTCTTTTCCCCTTAATGGTCTAATTATAACACCTATTGTTCTAAAATATTATTCCTAGTGGGCATTAAATATAGGCACTCATTTTGGATCTTTTAGACGGATAAATGTATTTATTGAAATATCTCTATCACCCATGATCTTATCGATATTTGTTCATCATGTTAGATGTGTACTGATATGTACTCAATCCTATTTAAGCCTCTCTCCTCTTTTTCTCTAGACATATTTCTCACAGTGTGGGCATTTTTCCTCTTTACATATATCTACACCGATTGAAGCCAAATCATGTTCTGATATCATTGAAGAATAGTCCTACTAATATATGGTGTGTGTATACAACTCATACCCCATGTTTGTTGATTTTGAAATTTTCATGTGGGGACCACTAATTTCATCGGGTCCAATTTATTGAATTTATATTACATGATTTTAATCATTAGAACTATGTTTTTATGATCCTTCAATATATGTGATTATTTTTACATGGTTATTCCCAAATCTTCATCCATCCCATATAGAATATTAATCCATAATTTTGTTTTATGTATTTGACATGTTTGTTCCACCATTTGGGTCTGATATGGCTTGACCCTTCAAGGTGGAATATTTTATATATTAAGTGATTTGATTATTATTTTGAATTGAATAGTGGAAAGTACCTTGTATGATCACCACATGACCCACCTATGGTTAGTGTTTAAAATTGATAGTTAAATGTGAAAAGGAAGTTGACATGTATATAATGTATATGACATAACCATAATATATGTGATTGTAATATATAATGCTTGTATGTTGCACAACTTACCGCATTAATGTAAGGTATCATAATGATCCTTTATTATTTAATTTGACATAAATGGAATTAATTAATGTTTTACTCAAGAAGACATTATCACACTAATGAAAATCATGTCTTCAACCAAATGAATATTTCTGGACTACATAATTATACCAAATTGGGTTAACTCTTGCTCACCATGGATTATTATTGGGTAATTCCATTAACACATAGGATACCCATTACTATTCAAGGATACATCATACTTATGTTAAGACACATCTATATCTTGATCCTTTTCTATTCATGTCTTCCCAGTATGACAATGTATTATGCCTCACATAATATTAAAGGATTTAATGGATGCACTCTTTGATCTAGTATTGAAAAGTAGGTTCGATTAATAAATCTCATAGGGACTTGTCTCTAATTTTCCTCATCATATATTGGATGATAACCATAGATTTTTTAGGAAACATGTTCTGGAATTCCTGGGAATATGTTCCTTAGATTACACTCTTAATCTTATCTATGAAAAAATTATTACTATATTGGAGACACTTGATGTCAAAATTTTTGTGGATACAACCTTGTTATCCATTATTAAATACCACTTTATCTTGCCTTGCCGTAAAATGGAACCCTCTCTATTAATAACATGTTAATTGTTTATAAATCTGTAATAGTCAATTAATCTAATGGTTATGTTCAGATGCAAACTGAGAGTCGAAGTAGGTACAAGGGTATTTTGTAACATTGCAGTACATTACATTATATATCCATGCTTTCACCCTATTAAATTTCCATTAAATAAGATCTATGTTATTAACATCTTTGGTGGTTTCCCATTGAAATTCATCTCACACCCTATATAGGAACCATTTGGTACCCAGAGTAGATTACATTAATGTAGGAGTTTATAAAGGGATGAATATGGATTTTTACACTTCATATATTAATTTTTATGATGGAGATTGATAGAATATGACTGATCCAGAGCATGGGATTCTTGGGATAGTATTTTTATTTCATTTTTATTTTTTGGGAATAATATATTCCTTCTATCTTATATCTATTTTTTCTAGTTTTGTAGTTACATGAAATATCATCATCAGGTGTTGTAAGCCTGTATTTTATTTGACTTATATTAGTTATTATTATTATTGTCAATATTTTCCATTATCCCCTTAGTTTATGATTTGTTTATTCTATTCACCTATGTTTAGATTTATCAGATGCACTACTCATTAGTAATGATGGAATTGTCTCCCCACGGACACACCCTAGGCCCATATAGCTAGTCGACAGCCTTTGCATTTGTGGATTTTCACATGAGGCCATGTGGCCGCTTGGGCTCAAGGTAACTATTATGTGGAATCCGAGTATGGGGAATCAAAATGTGGTATCAATGGAAGGTTTCCTTTTTATATTTACTATTAATAAAAAATATTTTGAGGATTAGTTATGTTAGGATCTTTTTAATAAGCCTTTATGGGGAATCATGACTGCATGATTGGTGTAAAAGTCGAGTTTCCTAAATAATAATTATTGTTCATGTTTTTATATTATTGTTGACATTATTTTATCGTTGGGTGACACACATGCTATGTGGTGTTTTAGAATATTACTCTATTTTGGGATTTTCATTCATCATTCGAACACTGATATGAGGCCCAGGAGCATTTTCACATGAATCATTTTAGGAACCTTGATTTTAAATGTCTTGCATATTACAATGCCTTATAGGTGAATTCGACTACATTACATTTGTTAACATTATTTTGATTGTTGAGTGATGTTATGATTGTTATATTTTGTGTGTATTATTTTTGGAATCAATTGAGTGATTTCTTATCTCAATATACAAGGTGTGTGAGCCCTTATGGGTTGGGATGTGTAATTTAACGAGTCGATACATTATGGTACAAATAAATGAGTGTCATTTCTAGTGACGTGTTGTATGGGTACTGATTCACCAAAAATGGACATCAATTATATATTGAATCATAACATAAAAAATGAATTGGTGGTACATACTTATCCAATGTTGTCATGTTTTTTAAATGTAATGAATTGAACTAGGAAAATTAAATTTAAAATGAAATGAAACTTATAATATATCATGTACTGATATAAGGCCTTCTAAGCAGGTAGTTAGGGTAGTACTCCTAGGGTAGTGAGTTTTCATACGCTCAGTTTCCACAAGTGACGATATCATTTGGATTCATCTTGTTTTGAGTCACGTGCTTGGAATTTGTAGACTAATTCCACCATGATTCCCTCATGTCACATTCCAAGAGTGTGGTGATTACCATGCTCCAATCATGGTGGAACCTAATCCACCAATCTTACCTCTATAAGTGAAAATCATGGCACCACTTATTTTACCTAATTCTGGAACTAATACCAATGTTCATGATTGATTCCTACATATGATGATGTAAATTCATGGTGCTCCATGGCTTGCACCTATGATGGATGATCAGACTCGTGAGTTCCAACAACAGTATCCTCCTACCTTTTAAGTGATGGAGGTTTGTATGCAGCTAATTCATGTCTATAATCCGCCTGATATGTCTTTGATATTATAGATATTTATCTACATTAGAGGGTCAATCATTACATATACATGATTTGGGATTCATCCAAGAACTAGTGGGATGTGATTACCTAGGTGGGTCATCATCAGGGCATGTTATGGGTTGATTTATAGACTTCATTTTATGATCTGGTATTTTCTCAGACACTGAGAGATGATAGAGCCAATGAGTTCATGCATCTCGATCTTGGATATATGTATGTTATATAAAATTCAAATAGTCTCACGATTTGTAGAACATTGCACCAATTCTAGATAGTGTGAGATTTCACATGCTAGATGATTTATGGATGGTCTTGTGAACTACATATGTACATAGTGGAATGAAATTCAACTTCTTACATTCCCATTAATAGAAAATTGGGCAATTATCACTGAGCATAAACCCAGGGATGGAAATAAATCCAGGCATACAGGATCATTGCTATGAAAATAAAGTATATCTTCATGTTT
Source organism: Viscum album (assembly GCA_963277665.1). Taxonomy (NCBI): domain Eukaryota; kingdom Viridiplantae; phylum Streptophyta; class Magnoliopsida; order Santalales; family Viscaceae; genus Viscum; species Viscum album. The sequence goes on along the minus strand of OY728164.1, from coordinate 1,399,803,500 downwards.
TAGTAAACATTCCCTTGAGGTTTCTCATCATGGGAGTGAATACTGAGGTTCCCATTTTGATTGCACCAAACTATGTCATCATTGTGGATGACAGGGGAACCTAAATAATCATTCTAATAGGGAACCAATGGTGTTCCATGCTTGTGGATGTATGTGTAATTTCCATCATTTCAACAAGACCATCCCACTAGTATTGATTGGAAAAATATCTAAACTACCTCCACTATCTTTAGTAGGTTCATTAATGCAACATCAGGAGGGGAGTTAGAATAGCACCAGTAGGACTAGAAGAAGAGGAGGTATTGGTCATGGAATCTAGATCCCTGATTACCTACAACAATAATATGGTAGTTATGAACATTGTAGTCCATCTATTTTATAGGGATGTAGATCAGGTCAATTCCATGCACTTCATCCAATAGCCGAGCACCATGATGCAGGACCATCTACAATACAAGTTACTATTGTTTTGTAATCTACTGAAGTATCTCCTTTTTTGATATGTGAGCTTTGAACACCATTATCTCTATAAATGTCATCGACTGTCTCGTACTAATGATATTGTATTACTATGGTGTAATTACCTAACATATGACAATAGTGGTATGAAAAGAGGATATAAACCTTTGTAGAGACTATCTCTTTTAGGTATGAAGTTAACAATTCTTATATAACTTCTTATTTATTAATAGAAAATGCTTTTATTTCATTATTGGGATGGATTGGATAGTGAAGTTTCATGATTTTTTTGACTAATATCAATGTTGGTATTGTTTATGTTACATGAGGGATGCAATTATTTATATAAGGGTGAGTGGGATGTCCAGGATGGTATATCAAGACCAGATAATCATTGTCTATGTGGAGAAACAACCTAGATTAAAAATATTTTAATAGAGAATCAAGGTTTATGAAAAGTCATTTTCTATCTAGTAGTGGATCCTTTTAGAGTCATATTTCCCATTGATTATTCTAGAATACCTCCAATGAGAGATCTAGAATTTACAATATAACTAGTTACGTGAGTAGATCAAGTGTCCATTCCTCCATATCGGATAGTATCTATAGAGATTCATGAGCTCAAGTGCCTGTTGGAGGATTTACATTCCAAATTTTTTATATGGATTATCAGATCTTCTTAAGGATATCCCTTCCATTTTTCCAAGAAGGTGGATAGAACCTTACCTCGATGGGTGTATTGTAGAAGTATGAACCATCTTACGTTAATGAATTGATATCCACTACCTCGAATTAATGATATCTTTGTCTAGATCTAAGGAAAAATTTCTTCACTAATATCGACCTGAGATCATGTAACCATTAGTTACATGTCAGGCCATCAGAAATACCTCGTATAGCATTCTGTAGATGGTATAGTCCATATGATTTCCTTTTTATTCCATTCGGTATAACAAATGTTCCCTCTAATTTCATGGCTTGGATGAATTGGGTATTCCACAACTATTTGGACTATTTTGTCTTGGTCTATCTGTATGAAATCTTGGTGTATTATCACACTCATAGAGACCATTCCAAACATCATGATATCATTTTGATTACACTAGACCATATGATTTATGAAAATATTTCTATGTGTAACTTCTTGATTGGAAAAGTTTTCATCTATAGTTATATTATCTCAGAATCTAATTTATCAGTTGACCTAGAAAAGGGTAGTGATGTAGTTTCTTGAATGCATTCCAATTACATGTTTGAAAATAATAGTTTCTTATGGGATGATGGATACAATACGAATTTCATATATAATTTGTCATGGATTTCATCACCTCATATGGGACTAATAATGATGGGTGTCAGGGTCCATTGTTCATAAGCTTGAGAGAATTCCTTTCAATAGATGAAACAGAGCGTTGTCTCAACACCTATTCTAATTATTACTGATCTAGATGTACATTATACTATATTCAATGATACATCATGCATATGACTGGGATAAGTGATGATGCATGATGATATAGTAATTGTTTAGAGATTTTTTATTTTGAGACCTCATGAAATAAATCATTGGATGCACGATCTTGAGCTAGAAACAGTTTTCCATTCCTTACGTTGATGGAGACACTACCTTTTGGGTGAGCCAATTGTGGTTTACATGGACCAAAATAGCCTAAAATTTATATTTAAACAATGTTAATTGATATTCAGCTAGTGATGAGGGTTGTATGTCTACAATACTTTGATTTTGAGCTTACCTTTATTCTTGGGAAGGGATATTTGGCTGCAAATGCAATGAGTTTGAAAACTCAAGCAAAAGAATTATGGGAATCCATTGATGAATGGAAGTTAATGGCCCTATTTAATGATATTCATCTATATTTTCATAAAAGTCATTAGTATTATCATCTCTCATCTTTAGAGGTTACCTCTTCTATACATAGTAAAGGGAAAGATAAAAAAATTAAGATATGGATGTCTTGGTAATACATTAGAGTACATCATGTGATAACCACATCCGGATTGGTCTATAGATAGAGAATACATGTTGTGCATTCATAGATATTTTTAGGTACCTATAGATAATATATTGGGATTGATGAAAGAGTCACAAGCCACTTAGTGAGAAATTCGTATAGGAATATAGAAGATGTATCAACACATGTGACACCAGTATTAGTGGCCTGGGATTTAACTTCAGATAGATTGATTTATTAATAGGTGTCCCACATATCAGTTGATGAATGAGGAGCACCAGAGACCTGTAAGATTATTATATCTATTTGAAGTCCCAAAATGTATATGGTATGATTTTTATATGGATTTTTTTTGAGTTTATGTAGGTCACCCATAGGTAGCGACTGTGTATGGGTTCTCATGGACATAATAATGAATGTATCCCACTTCATTCCTATTTGGTAGAATTGATCAGTTGATGAGATGGGAAGATTTTATGACTATGAGATAGTACATCACCACATGGTCACCCTTCCTACAGTTTCAGATATGGAAGCTCATTTGACATAAATATTTTCATAGGGATTACAAAACATTAATGAGTAATTAGGTTCTAGTTATCAAAACTATTCACCATCAGAGTGATTGTCAATCTGAATGGACAATATAGGTTTTAGAGAATATACATCGAGCACGAGTCCTTGATTTTAGCAGTTCTTAGGAAAATAACAGCCCTCTTGTTGAGTGTGACAATAATAATATCCTTATGGAGACAATTTAGATGGCTCGTTTTGAGAAATTATATGGCAGGACATGTTGTTCACCCATATGACAGATAGAGGAAGGTGAGGTAGCCCTACTAGGTCCTCATCTTCTTCAGGATACATTGGAGTAGGTTCAGCAGATCATAAATTATATGACTAATACCCAGTCTATAAAAAATATTAGGATCACCACTATAGTTTTAGGTACATGATCATGCTTTCCTTTGGGTATCACACAGGATCAATAATAGGCAGTTACAGAAGAAAGGGAGGTAGTCACCTCATTATGTAGGTCTGATTGTGTTCCTAGAAAGCGTTATAAAATTATCTTATATTCTACCTCAAAGGTACCATTTCATGCATGATGTCTTACATGTTTTACAACATCACCAATATCATGAAATCCCATGTCGTCCCTTTGAACCCGAGGATGTTGAGAAAGATTCAAATTATACCTTTTATAAATATCCAATATACATTGTTGACAGGATCATGAATGTTCCAAAAGGTTGTTATTTACCTAAAATATGGGTTCTATGATAGCATGGTCTCATGAATGATCTGACTTAGGATAGGGAGGCTGATATATGTGCTCAGTAGGAAGAATTTTTTTCAGAAAGTGTTTCTACACCATTGGAAGGAAAAAGAAGGGACATGTTCTTTTATTTGGGATGACTATAAGAACCTAGGATTTAATATATGTATTGATTGATTAAAATTAAGTATAAATAATTACTTTGGAACTAATATGGATTCCTAATGATTTAATAATGTTATTAGTGGTTTTTTGGGAATTTTTGGATCCTGGTACCCATATTTTATGGTATACATGACTAGGTCACATGGTTTGTGCATCATTGTCGCATGGTTTATCTAACAATGTTGAAGGAATTTTTTGTTCAGAACCAAATAACATGGTTTTCACAAGGCTATGTAACCAAACCATGTGTGTATTCCTTATTCAAAGGTAACCATGCATGATTAGGACACAATTTGTAAAACTGTGAGGACAATGTATGAATATGATATTTTTTTGGGTAAGTTATCAATTTTTTCCTTATTGATCTTATTAAGCCATCAATTATTCCTTAATATGATTTACAGTATGATTTACCTCCATGTAAACAATTTTTGATCATTTTGAACAGAAAATAGAAGGATTGAAAGATCTCCTTCCACTGAGATCTGAACAGGTTTTCATATATTATGTTTGGTGCACAACAGTATGATCTCGGGTCCATTTAACATTTGTCCTTCTCTCTTTCACTTGACCTAGTTATTATGGTGTGAGAATTTTCCCTATTTTATTATATATACTCAAATCCAAGTCAAATAAGTGGGCGATAATAGAGTAGAAGAGTTGTACAAGCTTAACGTGGTTGCTCTATAATTCATTCCTCATGTACGTTGATATAGGACATGTCATGTAGGCACCAACGATTACATCCAGTCCCATTTATTGCATTTATATTAAATTATTATAATAATTAAAACCATATGGTAATTAATTTTCCATATATGTGACTAGTTGTTCATGTTTATGCCCAAAAATTCATTCATCTCATGTAGGATGTTTTGCCATAATTGCTTTTTGTAAGAACATGGATATTCATTTCATGTATGGATCTTGTTTTTGGGATGTTTTTTAAGAAATGAATGAAAAGGGGATTTTCTATGTACATGTTGTGTACATCTACATACATTTTGTGTGCCTATAATTATGCATATCTCTGTGTTTTGGCTGTGTAAATCCTGAATACATGGACATCTGGTGACATAGAAAACCACTTAAATCAGGGGCCAATTCCTTCCATTATACAAAAAGTAGCCTTAATAAACAACCCCTATATTTTTATTTTAGTTTTGATATATCTGAGTGTGGTTGAGACTCATGTCAGTAAATGGCATCTTCTTCCCTTGTTTCATGAAGTGCTCAAGAATAAAAAATCAAGATCAAACCCCTTATTCTCCATCCATGCTCCGATTGAGACGTCATTGGGTACATTGATATCTCACCGATTAGATCACAATTTCTCAATATCCTTTCATACTAATTCACCCTCTATTGTGAGTTATTAACGGTTTTGAATTATCCACCGTTTTTAGATCTACACCATTTTAGGCAGATTCAAGGACTGAAGTTCATGTATATCCATTTTACCACATCGAGCAAGGTGGTTTGTGCCTTTCGTGGTGTTGTATTGGATTATTTATGCATAAACTATAGCATAAACTTGTTAGGGGTATTTTTAGATTTTTAATTTAATATTTTCTATTAACTACTACGGTTTTATTGATTGATAAAGGTTCGTTTATTATTTGTAAGGTTATATACCTTGTTTATGGAACAATTGAGGGTGTGTTTCCCTTATTTGACAAATTGTTTTTGGTGTAGGATGCATGTTACGCTATCATGGATTCCCATTAATTTTATTTTTAGGATGGATTATATGATTTTATGAGAATACTATCAAATTCATTATTTATGTTTGACCAAGGGTAATTAGATCATGAGAGCTTAATGTGTGAGGTTAATTTTTGTATGTTTTAATATTTTGATGACCCAGTCGTACTGAATATGAGAGCTACCAGGTCAATCTCGACTCAGGGGTTTAGACTATGAGATCATGCCCATGAGGTTGTTTATAATTTTTTGAAAATATATGAGACCAAAGGGTTTACAATGAGATAGATTTATTATGTGGCTCTTTACAATTGTTTGATAGTATATTAGTCCAAATGGTTTAGATTGTGAGTGCTTCCCAGTAGGTTGATTATAATTGCATGATAAAATATTTGACCAAAGGGGTTAGACCATGAGATTTTTCCTAGATTTTCATTATTGAATGAAATTTTTTATGATATACTAGAGGGATAAAACTATTTGAACACTCACAAATGGTCTTTATTGAATAATATAATGATTGTGTAGCATCTACCATGCCAATGCACATGCTTTTATTCTGTCTTACATTTTTTATTTAAATGGTATTCGGAGACATCTGTTTAGTTACTAACACAGGGGATACATAGCTTAGGATAGATCCCATGGATTACTTGAATCAATATATTGAATAATAAATGTATATTATTGTAATTGATAACTGTAGAAATGTTTACTTTTGAGTAATTAATAGTTTATTTCTTTAATTATACATATTTTCAACTATATATTTTTGCTGATAGTTTGGCAAAGATATTTTGATTTTTTCTATCTAGGATTAGTCTTACACCCTATTTGGGTCATACTTTTTAGACATAAAATATTATATGGATGCAGTTATAGACAAGGGAAAGTGTCCTTCTTCATTAGTTGCTTGATTGTTGTTGGAGTTGGAGAGCTTGTGACGAAAATGAGGCTTGTGAAACTATTGGAGTTAAAATTTTTTTTATATTTTGGGTTCTGTATTTCCTAATAGAATTGTTAATTGTTTGAATGTTTTTATTAGATACATATTCCATGCGTCATATTTATATTTTGGCTTCCTTTGGATTGTATTTCAGTCTTCCACTATACATTTATGTTGTATGGTATTACTGCTTCCATTATGGCTTAATATTTAGATATTGATTTATCTACTCTTTAAATAAGGGCATATATTCCCCAATATCACCCCATTGACCTCACTACTATTCGGTTTCCTCTTATGTTTGATAAAATGTGTTGAGGTCATGTGACAAACATGGTTCAGGGCACCTTTTTGTGACACCCCGATTCAGGGCATTACAAATAGGTATTAAAATAACTATCATTCAAGATTTTCCTAACAATTGGGAGCCTATAGAATATTATAGAATGGAATATGTAGTTTTTAATAAGTTGTGTCAAGGTGTAGCTAACCCATGTTTAGGGAAAAGCCATATTACCTCGAATATTACAACTTCTCTAGATTTGTAATTTTTACAGTAGATTTGATTTCACACTTGTGTGATTTACTTATTTTGTGATGTTATGATTAAAATCATTTTGGTTCAATTTTTACGAAATCCCAATGAGATGTACGTATTCCATCTCATGAATCACATAGTTACTATCCAGAGATGACATGTCATGGATTATTATCATACCCTTTATGGTGAAATTAATTCATGCAGTTGTGATAGATGTTCTGCTATATGTGAATTCTACATTGAATGATTTCATGAAAGAAATACCTGCTATTTGGATATGTTATTCTTTATAGAATGTTTCCTTGGATGGATTGAAAATTTAGGTCCATGAGTTGTTATGGCCCCTCTTAGATCAGAGTTTACTGGATCAGGTTTGAACATTAATTTAATTTGCTTAATATATGATATGAATAAGGATTAAAAACATTGATACACAAGGGGTACGGGCACCCACAGATCAGAAAATTGAAGTAATTGGACAAATTTTCAGAATTTAAGGGTTCTAGAGATATTTTAGAGGCTTGTTATATAGGAACCCAGACAACATGGCATGTGATTTCATGAACACAAGCAATGTGTTCTTCTATTATGTACTTTACTTAAGTGAATAATGTTTAATTTATGTACATATCATGTAGTTATTGATCATGTGACTAACTATTTGACCAGAGACACTAGGTTGGTAAACACTTGGTAGAACACGCCATGTATTTAGAGGACATGCCTTGCTAGAATTGGCTCTGCATCCGGCCATGTGACTGACGACACTAGTGAATGGAACATTAGTTTTACATGTTGTTTCTAGTGTGAACATGTTGTGTGCTTTTACACTAGAAAAATTGTGTAGCTATCACTATGTTGAAGTACTTGTGAAGGAGGTAAAATCCAAGTACATGTTGTGTCTCAAGAGGAACACGCCATGTGTATGGGGTGTTATAAAACTAGGTTGGCAGAGGTAGACACCCATGTTAATGCTTAAAGAAACAAGTTGTGTATTGTTTATACATGTTGTGTAACCATATTTTGGAAAACATGAATGCATTCCTTTATCTGATTCATTCTTGGAATACTATGATTTAGATTTGTTAATATTTTACCAAGGTTTTCACTTGAACTGACTATTTCTTTCCACCAGGATATCCTCCAACTATATGCCAGGTACAAGGCAGTGAATATACACTAGAAACGGTAGATCAGGGATTACCAGAAGATTATCCGATCGTGCCAATATTGGCATGAGCTATTATACCGGACACAAGTGATGATGCATAGTTCATTAAAGTATTTATGAGGATGATGCATACTTTTCATGGAGCACCACATCCTACCAAATAATGGAAGAGGTTAAGCGGTTGTCCCAATTGCAGCATCCTCCAACTTTTTAAAGGGATGGAGGACCAATGACTGCAGATTCTTTGTCGGGACCATGATTTCTATCATTGAGCATCTCAAGTCACCTCTTGAGAGGAGGGTGTTTCTATAACCTTACATTTTATGTGATTCCTCCAAGGGATTGTGGTATGTTATATAACAGGTTGGACATCATCAGTATAATGATTTGGAAGAGTATCAGAGAACCTTCAATGATAACATCTACCCTGAGATGTTGAGGGCCGACTGTGCATGGATGTTTAGGCATTTAGAGTAGGATGATCTTTTAGTGATGGATTATTATTCTCACATTAAATATCTTCAGCGATTCACACCCGTTTTGGGAGGTGATGATATATCACTAGATTTATGATTTGGGGATGGTCTCAAGTATTTCATTAGACCGCAAGTGAATGATTTCATGTTGACTTCAGTGACTACTATAATATATCAAATTCTAATTACTGAGTGAAATTTCAGGGAGGTTGGATCTAGGAGCCAACATCATTCAACATACAGGTTTGATACTCCTTTCACCTAAATAAAGAAGTTCCACTAGGATCCTTTACGCAAAAATTCTTCTGGTAGTCGAGTTGGGTGATACTAGTGCATATGGTGTTAGAACATGATACCGCAGTTCTTGAGAGGCCTAGTTGAGTTTCAATCTTGCGGAAAGATGGGTCATATTAAAAAATGGATTTTTACTCTACAATCTAGTGAGAGGGGATCTGTTATGACTCCAACTACAAGATAGGAGCACTAGTTCCTCATTAGTCTGGGAATTGGAGTTCATCATGCCATTCATGTCAAAGAGGAGGTCATGGTCGTGGAAGCTAGTTGACAGAATTTCATTGAAAACAAGATGGATCATCTAAAGGAAGCCAGGCAGGGTTACATGGCCATTGTACATGTTATAAATTTGTTATGGAGTATACCCAATAGTTTAAGGTTCCCAGACACTATACTATTATTGGTATGACTCTAATTTTGTCAGTTTTAGTTTCTACTCTTTTTATATGAGGAATTACCATAGTTTTATATTTTTTAATATTTTGGAGATACATCGGCTCTGTAACCTAATTTTGGATGGTTTTATTATGTAAGAAACCACGTTGTGGATTGGAATGGATAATATACTTTATTGAAAGAAGTTCCCATTGAAGGCAGATGTGTATCACTTCATATGGGACCTCTATAACTTAGAGATGATATGATTCAATGTCATTATTATAATGGAATACATGGTCTCCTTTCTGTCCTTTTTTGGCTGCTATCATCGTAGGGTGAGTTTCGCATCACTAGATGAAAGCTCTTTTCTACATGTGGAACGATCATATGTCCATGTGAGTAGAGGTGGACCTGAACATCATGGGTTATAAGGAATCACAATGCAGATTGGTAGTTTATATCTGGAGGACTGGGGCACCTCATAGATGGACATTCACCAACTCGTCGATCATTTAAGAGAAGTATTTCTATATGGCTTTTCTGGATTATCATTGGAATTATATGTGGATTTTTTTGTTGACCATATTCCAAGAGAGGCATTGGTTGAAATTCCTTATTATACAATGGCTACAGCAGAATTATATGGCATTAATAAGTAGTTATAGAAGTTGAAGGAAAATGGTTTCACGTGATCTAATGGTAGGGAATGATTTATTTGTTTAACTATTTAATCATTTCCTCAAATAGAATATTCATATTTTTATTATACATATATTTTAAAATTTATATGAAATCCTCATAAAAAATACTATTTTTAATTTTTTATTTTTCATCCTCAACAATACATCATATTTTTTTAATAAAAAATAAATCCTTCTGGGTAATTTTTATTGATAATTAGTTTTAAAAATTTATTGATTATATCATTATGTTGAAATTCTATATTGTGATTGAATATTAAATTTTATATGTGCAATATTAAAATTTTATGTTTATTTTACTATAAATTAGTTTTTCACATTGGATGGTCGGTTTAAAAATAAATAAATGATTGGTTATTCCATGAAGAAGTAATGGAAGGTGGTTCTATAATATCCATCCAATACATGGGGTATTGATAAGGCTGTTGGTCTATTCAATTATTATGGTTGATATGTGTAGAAGTTGTTTGTGTGCCTATTTCGGTTGTTAGAGTTACATATATGGATATTGACAGTATGGTTAATCCATTTATAATATTTACAATTATAATGATTCCCCAAGATAAAAATTTGTTCTTACTATTATTTATATAGCTTATATTGTAATATTGTGATTATATAAATTGTATAAAGTGAGCTTTTTTTCTAAGGAAAGTATTTACTACAAATTCAATGTGAAAATTGTAAACATTTAATAATGTTTTCATGTGTTTTAATGTATATGAATGAAATAAAGGTTCCGTTATTTTTATATCCCATTATGGATTTATATGTTCATCCCATGTTTGTTAATGTTTCAAAAAGAACATATGGATGATTAAGGGATTGGGGAAGTCATTTTGAATTTCATGAAGAGATTTTAAAAATTATATCTTTGTTTAATTTAATATTTTTATATTATGGGATTAAAGGATACTCTTTAGAAGTGTCCACATTGTATTTTATTGTTTTCTAATGTATGAGTTTTTTCAAAATTCCATAAAATAGTAAACATAAAAACATCCTCCATGTAAAATAAGGTAAATATTTTGACATAACTCATGATTATGTTTTGGTTAGGGTTAAGGATTTATATTTTCTATAAAAATATTGTTCTAGATATATATATTTTGTTGTGTAGTGTTAATAGAAAGATCATAAAAGATTTTATTTTCTTGTAAAGTTATAATGATATATTATTTAAATAATATCTTTTTGATTCAATTAATTTACTTTTCTTCAGAATATTGTTCCATTGAGGATACACAAAAGTTGTAGTGGGAAGGAATCAGGAAGAATATATCTATCTAAATCATTACAATGATATGGTTGGAATTGGAATTGAGAAAATGGTTACAGTGATGGATTAGTTTACATAAACTATAAATAGTGGAGGTGTCCATGAGAGAGAGGAAAAAATATACCATAATGTATAATGATGATAGGTGATCAATTTACACAACAAAATCACACATCATTCAGAGGGAATTTGATTATGTGGTAGCTGAATGATAGATTAAATCCATAGAAAATATATTTGTTGAAATGAGTTTCTTAAATAACAAAAAAGAAAAATATTTTATGTTATCATTTTTTATGGTGAAGCTGATCAATTATGGAAAATTCTTTTTATTATGTGTGAATCTAATAATATTGAATCCCTATGATGTTATGAATTTGAGAATATTTTTCCCAACAACAATTTGTTTATCAATATTATACAAATGATGGAGAAACAATTCTTTGATTTGAGACAAAAGGAGAAATATCTGGTCACAACAAACCAAGAATCCTTTAGTTGACTAGTGATGAACATCCCCTTTTTTATCATATATATTGATAATTTGATTCATCAAACTTACATAGGTTTGAGGACAATATATTTAAGGTCATTGGATTCTAATGAGTTAAAGTTGTCTAAGAATCTTGTTCAATGTGCTGAGAAGGAAGAAATTGAGTTTTTGAGGATAACGTGTCCCATGATAACATGAAAATGGATAAGTAACATTATTAGGAAATGTAAAAACATTAATAAAATATTATTGTATGTAATAAAAAAATACTGATATTATGGGATGTGTGGTAAAAAGAATCATGTAGAATTCCTTTTGATGTATGTGAATTTATTATGATGTGTTAAGTCCAGTCATATAGACCATGTCCTCAAGGATGATGATTAGGCAAGGAATGAAAAACTATAGTTAGTATGTATTGGTTGAAATGAGTTATTGAATTATGAAAATGTTTGTCCAAATATGATTAACTAGGGTTGAGACCATCAATATTGAATGAAAATGGGGTTTAAAAATAATTATTGACTACTAGAGTTGATTTTGGGAAATCAAAATAACTGGTGATTAGTATGTTACATATTTATTTGCATTATGATAATTCTCTCATTGAGTATATACATATCATTATTCTATATTAGAGAAATTTTCAAGTAAATTGGGAATATCCACTATTGAAAGTAAGAACCTACTTTTGGTAATAAATTAATCTAAGAGTATTAGTGAAACTGATATTTATATGAATCTTTGTATTAACATTATAGGGATGGAGTTTCCAAAATAAATTGTTTAACTACCTTAATTTGATTTTGATATCATTTTGGGTATTTATTGACTATAAATTTATCATGAAAAAATATATTTATAATAGAAGAATTTTTTATTCATGGATTTCAGACCATTGATAATTTATGATTAATATATGAAATTGAGAATAAATTATAGTGAATTTTGTCTTTATCTTGTTGTTGAAATGAAAAAATAAATATTGTGATTAGTGATATCCCTATAGTGAATTAATTTACAAATATATTTCCTAGTGATTTTCCTGGTGTTGTTCCAAGTTTGTATGTTATCATAATATTGATTTTGTTCCATGTGAGAAATATATTTGTACACCCCCTAATAAAATTGAAAAATACGAACATGTGTAAATGAAAAACATTTGGAATAATTTCTTGATTATGGTTTCATTCATCCTTGCACTTTACCATGTGGTGCTCCAATTATTATTTTTTAAAATAAATAACCACAGATGATACATTACACGGATTATAGAGCCTTGAATAATATCACTAATAAGAAAAAGTATCCTTTTGGACATATTGATGATTTTCTTGACCCGTAATAATGATATTTGTATTTTTTTATGATTTATCTATGGTCTAGGTACCATTGAGTGACGGTAAAAGTGGATGACATTTCAGAAAAATAATATTAGTTGAGATATGGGCATTTGGAGTATGTAGTTATGCCTATTTCATTATGTAATGCACATAAGTTATTTATGAAACATATGAATATAGTATTCCATTAGTTATTAGATCCGTTTCTAGTTGTGTTTATAGAAAATATTTATCTATATTACAAAAACCCAATGGAAAATGAAGGGTTCTTATGGATTTTTTTCCAAACCGTAATTGAAAAGAAAAAATTTTGAATGTTTATCATGAGTGAATTCGGGTTGAAAAACATTTCATTCCAAGGAATATTATTTTTAAATATTTAATAAATCTAAATCCAAATAAAAACATTTATTTTGAAGAGTTCCTAAGACCAACCATTGTCATAAGGATTCAATTTTTTATTATATTAGCAGGTTATTTCTGATTGTTTATTGAAAACATTTCCCGATAACCTATGCCACTGACATTGTTGACATGAATGAGATATATTTTTAAATAGATACAAGAATGTGAAGTTTGTTTTCAATAACTAATAAAATTACTGGTCAATACTCATTTTTTGGTCATGCCTCCCACAAATAGTGATTTCATCATATAATGTTTTTCTTCGTTGAGAGGACATGGATGTGTCCTAATGCCGAATGAAAAGTTCATTTCATATTCCTGAAATCTACTAAAAACTTATGAGATATATTAAACTAAAAATGATTTATAAATAGATAATATAGATAATATTGAGTTATCATTTATACGGATTGTAGTGTGAAATATATAATTATAAAAAAAAATTTAATTATGTGTTTAATCATAAAGAGATGAAATTCAGAAAATGAAGATCGATGGAACTGATGAAGGATAAATATTTCACAATTCATTATCATAATAAAGAAGCAAAAAAAAATTCAATAATTTGAGTAAAATATTAATACATATTAACCATGTTATATTTGTAATGTTAACATAGGGTTAATGATTTTATTAATTTCAACCTATATATTTTGGATGAAGGGACATACAATATTTTTTGATGTTTTAATGTGGTCTAATTTTCTAGAAAATGTTATAATGTTATAGAAGGTGGTTCAATAATTTCAATAATTGTGTGAATTTTTTAATAATGGTACATTTCTAGGTTTTAATCTTGAGGTATAATGTGTTGTATAATTCAGAAAAATATTATTTGAGAATTTTTATACCAAGTGGATGAAAGAGTTGTTGATTGAAGCTCATAATTCTCTACATTCCATTCATCTTTGAAACAAAATGAATTATTGAGACCATAATAAGTATTAATGATGGGATGGAATCAAATAGATGTGTCTGAATCTATAATGAACTTTTTTATATACCAGTTGGAAGAAGAAAAGTGAAAGTTACCAAAGGATTTGCATCAAAATTTAGTAGTTATGGGGTGGATGTGTGGAAATATTTCAATATATTCCATGTAAGGATTTTAAAATTCACCACTAGGTAATAATGAGATTTCAGTTATTATTAAAAATTAAAATATATATTCACATTATCTTCTGATTCAAGTAACAATGTCTTGGGATTACCTTTCTAGACTATAACATATATAGATTTTCAGTTTACCAGGAATGTGTCTCTATATTGTATCAGACCATTATCCAAGTTCCACATCCAATATTTCGAACTGACATAAGAACTATTCGGGTACGGAAATAAATGTACATAAATATGTTCACACTCAATATGATTGGCATTATTAGCTTATGATTCTGAACATAAAAGATATTATATATTCTAGTTCAATAGATTACTAGGGAAGTAGAGATAGACATCCTTTTGGAGGGTCCCCGAAGAGGGACAAAGGATTCAGTGGGAAACGGCCGGTCAAAGACAAGTTGTCTGAGGAAATGCTTCGGAAGAAAAATATGTATCTTGAGATGATGCGAAAATACGAATCTTCTGAATGGGAGTCAGCTGATCTTGGTGATGAGTTATCTGATGATGGGGAGAAGGATGCAAATGGTTTTGATGTAATGTAGCATTTTATTTTCTTCTGATTTTGCTTGCACATTTCCTTTAATAAATTTGCGGGACAAGGATTACGCCTGGTTCAGACTTTCCTGGTACATTAAAATATATTGCATTTCTTATAGAACACACAACATGCACCAATGGGTTTCTTTGAAATATTTTATTGCATGCATGACTATGTTATCTTGAACAATAATATATTATAATATTATAATATTATAATTTTACGTCGTAGTTATCTCCTATCCGTTGTATCTTATTGAATTAATATGACTTAATTAGTAATTCATACATATGCTTAATTTTTTTTAAAATATATGACATATTATATATGCATAAGTTATGAATATATAATGTTGTATAGTTAAGATCTATTTATTCTAAAAAGAAAAATTACATCTCTTCATTGGAACACATTTTTTAAAATATAATTTTCAAAAATTCATATTTTTTTTTGTGAAAAATAATCTAATATTTTTAAATAAAAATATCAAAACTTACTTTGGAGGAAATTTTTGTATATATTTGGGAATTGATATTTTGATTAATAGTGAATAATACTAATTTATAATTTAAAACTAGATTTCCATAAACACTATTTCTGTTGTAAATTTTTTAACTAGTTTTTAAGTAAAATCAGATAAATTATATATATAATTTTAAAAAATATATGTTATTTTAGTAAATTTTAATTTTATCATAAATATAAAACGATTGAAAACTTTTGAAAATTTTTTCATTAAAAACCCATTTTATCATTCTCTCTCTAGGATTAATTTTAAATTAATTTATTCCACATATGTAATTGGAAATTTGGATTAATGATTCCTTATTTTGAATCATCATAAATTTTAATTTATAATAATAACTTATTTTTTCAACTGAACTAATAGTGATAGTAATTATAATTTATTTGAGTGATTAAGGAATAACATGATTAATTAATGAATAATCAAGGAATATAAGGATTATAAATGGCCCAAAACATCAGAAAGTTTTATTTTCTACCAATATTTCTAGCATTACACAACTAAGGATCTATAATGGACAATTTGGAACCCATGTATGAAAAGTAAAACATGGGGATCACAAAATAATTTTCAAGAATACCAAATATTTCATTTTTTCTCATTTATATAAAGCCTCATCTCCTCCCAACTTCTTCCCACCAATCGTACCCATTTTAATCATTCGTAAAATTATTAAATTTTAACATCCAGGTTCCAAAAGCCACCTAAGAGCACCCCGTACCCATTTGGTCACATGACCCCAAGCACATTTCCCAAAATGCCATAGGCTGCCGACTAGCAGCAAGGGCCTTGGGTGTGATGGTGGGGAAACTATGCCCTCATTGTCAGAGTACACAACAACAAAAAAAGAAATGATCAACAATAGCGTAAGTAGTAAATAATCCATACACAAGTAAAAAACGAAAGACTAAACAATAAACAACTGGAGCAAACACACACACATATATATATATATCAAATGATGCGTGATACATATATGTCTAGGAAGGCAGCCAAACAAGTCACAATGTGGAAAACATTAGTAAACCAAATTACAAAATAAAATTAAATAAATAACTCCTCAACATCACAATCCATAGATTGGTCTCATGCTCTCTATCTTCATACAAAGTCAAGTACCTGATGTAGAAGGGTGCTTTCCCTTATCTATACCTACAACAACATAATTTGTTTGTGGCCAAAAGAATGACCCAAACACGGTGTGAGACTAAATCCCATTAGGAAACCACCTGAAGATCTGAGCCTAACAGTCAGTGAGTATATGGTAGGGAAATTATAGTAAACAGTAAGCATTAAAGAGTAAACAGGATAATACACAGCAATAAACAAGATAATACACTACAGTAAACAATTCGCAGGTCAAACAAGCAACAAGGAAGAAAACAACTCACAAAAAACAATAATCCCTCAGGGATGTACTCTTATCCATCCACTCTAGTCCTATCCAAGAAGTACCAACAACTGTCTGGGTAGTACACCCAACCTAACCCCTCTAGTTTGGTCATAAGAAAATTGTAAGACTCTCTGAGGAAGCACACTCATCCAACTCCCCTTATAGTATAGGGTAGTCAAGGACTCTCTAAAGATGACCATGTGGTCAATTCCTCTTATATACACAAGATCTAGAGATGGTCTGAGGAATCTCACTTGGTCAATTCCTCCTATAGCCTAGAGTTGTTTAAGGAAATTCCAACAAACAAGACACTTTGAGGAAGCTCACTCGGTCTATCCTCCTGTAGTCTATAATATACAAGACTCTCTGGGAAGCTCACTTGGCCTATCCCATATATTTTATAATGTCCCAGACTCTCTGGGAAGCTCACTCAATCTATCCCTGATTGTATATAAATTCGAAGAAACTTTGAGGAAGCTCGCTCGGTCTATCACCTTATAGTTTATAGAACCAGGTTCTCTCAGCCATGTGCCATCCAGTGAATAATAATGCTACATGGACAAAGTTTCCTATAGAAATACATGGTTAACCAGTCTACAAAATTACAAGCAATGTCAGGGAATGACATTCCATCCTACAGTCACAAGGTATGGAAAATAGGTATAACAGCCAATAGGATGAACAAGAAAAAAAGGTCCTAAACAGAACAAGGCATGGGAAAAACATCCAAGAAAATAAATTATCCTTATTCACAGCCAAAATTCCTCTACAATAGCATATAATCATGGTAGGAAAACAATAGGGGAAAAACATTAAACATGAAATACCCCGTTCACGGGTATTGGTGGAAATTGGGCATACAACTCAAAGACATCGAACAGAAAGGAACAAACCACCTACCTTGATTCGAGAAGATAAATATACTTGATCCATGAGTCTTTAATCACATTATAATGTTGTTGATCCATTATATCTCTAAAAATGTTCAACCAAAGATAACGTGCAAAAGAGGAGGAATTCGAAAGCGAAGCTCTAGGAGAAGGAAGAGCTTAATGCATCGGTCCAAAAGAAATTGAAGGCAGTAGATTTGGAGAAAAAATGGAGGCTCGAGGACTCAGGTAATATTCACCTCCGTAGGGGACGCTCTCGATTGAAGATGCTATAGAAGAAGACGGTTCTAGGCTTATGACACGACCTCGATCCATTTAGTAAAAAAATAATTACACGGACTGTACTTTTGGAATACACGGCGTGTACTAGGATTTTTCCTACTCCACTTTAGGCGGCCTCCATGTCACCCCTACAAGGCCATGTGTGTGGCCATGACACGGCCAACACACAGCCTCAAGAGGCATCATAGTACACGGTGTGTACTTATAATGTACACGACTTGTACTTTAAAAATTTCTAGATCTTCCTACTTTTCCCAAAAATGACCAGAAAAGGAAAACATACATGAAAAGACGGTCCGGGTTCTTACAAATATCCCCCCATAAAGAAAATGTTCCCCAAATTTCTATAGAATGTTATAGAAGAAGAAATCCTGAACAACTTTGGCCAATGTGATCGTACATCAGCCTCCCTCTATCAATTCTCGTCATGTGCTCACCCGTGATTCCATAACACCCGTACCAGAAGAACATACATTCAATGGAGAACCCTTGTACTGTGATCAAAAATATTGATAGGATGCTCCTCAAATGATGCATCTTCTTGAAGGTCAACCACCTCAGGTTTAAATACATGATACAGCTCTGAAAAGTAACGTCGGAGCTGAGAAACGTTGAAGATGTCATGCATAGTCCGGTACCATTGAGGTAACTTCGATCGATAGGCAATTTGACCAACTCTCTCCAATACCAAAAACGACCCGATGTACCTCGATGAAAGCTTACTCTATCTCTGAATCCTCTTGTATCCCAAAATCAGTGCGGCACGCAAGAAAACCAAATCCCCAACATCGAACTCCAGAGGTAATATCCACTGATTAGTATAAGTCTTCTGTCGTGACGGTGTGGTATCCATTCTCTTCCGAATCAACTCTATCTGCTCTGAGGACTCCTGAACATGATGAGGTCCCTGTGAAGCATCCTATCCTACCACTATCCAGCATAAAAGTGATCAGCATGGCCTACCGTACAAAGCCTCGTAAGGTGCCATCTGAATAGTCGACTAAAAACTACTATTGTAGGCAAACTTTATAAGAGTTATATGCTTCTCCCTTGAAACTCCAAAATTCATAATGCATGCTCAGAGCATATCCTCAAGCACCTGAGTCATCTGCTCATACTGTCCATATGTCTATGGATGGTATGATGTACTCAAAAGTATCTGTGTACCCAAAGCCATTAGAAGCCCTGCCAGAACCAAAAAGTAAAATGTTCATCCTTTTTTGAAATGATAGAGTGAGGAACTACATGTAGATATACAATATCTCAGATGTACAATCTCCCCAGATCATCAACACTGAAGGTCTCCTTGATTGGAAGGAATTGAGTAACCTTCATAAGCATGTCGATGACAACCAAAACAACATCATTCTTATGAGGTGATCATGGAAACCCTGCTACGAAGTCCATCGCAAAGTCATTCCACTTACTCTCAGGAATGGGTTATTTTTGTAAAAGACCAGCTGGTCGCTGGTGATCTTCCTTCACCTACTAAAAAGTTGAAAATCTCATGATGAAACTAGCAATTCCCCTCTTCTTAAATGGCCACCAAGACTAACGGTGTAGATCATGATACATCTTGGTGACACCAGGATGAACTCCCCAAACTAACAAATGAATTTCTTGTATCATCTCCTCGCATATATCTTCTGGCACCCATACGTGTCCTTGGAAACGTAGGATGTCATCCTTTCCTATGGTCCACCTTGGAATATGGTCCTTTCCTAACACGCTTTCCAGTAGGACTATGCCTTCATAATTTGATAGTTCATCATCTGTACCCGATCGAGAAGTGTAGAGGTAACATCTACATAGGAATGTAACGTCTTCCCATGACTATTTTGCATCTCCAAATGCATCTCATAGAACAAATCCATATGTTTCATCTCACTACTGTCCTCCTGAACTGCCAGAATCTGAGTTCTCCTTCTCAACGTGTCAACCACTGCGTTACCCATCCCAAGTGTATATGCAATCTGAAATTCAAAGTATTGAAGATTCCTGACCCACCCATGATTTCCCAGATTTAGATCATGCTGAGTGAAGATATAATTGAGACTTTGGTGGTTGGTAAACAAAACAAATTTCTCTCCCAAAAGATAATGTCTCCAACAGCGTAAGGCATGAACAACTGATGCCAACTCTAGATCATGCATCATGTAATTCTTCTCATATGGCCTCAACTGCCGAGACCTGAATGAAACGACTCCATCTACCTGTATAATTAGTGATCCCAGCCCGATACCTGATGCATCGCAGTAAACATATAGCTTTTTCCTGGATCAGGAAAGACTAATATCGGTGTCGAAGTCAACTTCCCTTTCAGCTCCTGAATGGCTAACTCATAAGAATCTGACCACAAGAACTTCACCCTATTCTTGGTCAAACCTATCAGTGGTGTTGTTAGGCATGAAAAGACATGTATGAAATTCATGTAGTATCAATCGGTCCATAGAAAACTTCGCACCTCAAAGACATTCTTTGGATTCTCCCAGGAAACTACTGTCATCACATTCTATGGGTCTATTGATACTCTTATCTCTGAGATAACATGACCCATGAAGTGAATCTGATCCATCCAAAAATTGATTTTTGAGAGCTTAGCATATAAAGAATGCTCTATCTGTGTACTCAAAATGATCTCAAGATGGGTGGCATGGTCATGTCGAGTGTGAGAGTACACCAAGATGTCGTCCATGAAAAGCACCATGAAGGAATCTAAGTATGGATGGAACACTGAGTTCATCTGTGCATGAAAACTACAGGTGTGTTTGAGAGATTGAACGACATAACCATATACTCATAAATACCATACCTACTCTTTAAAGCTTTAAGAGGTATGTCAGATTTTCTTATGCATAACTAATGATAAAGGGACCTCAAATCAATCTTCGATAACACTTGGGCTTCTCAAAGTTTATCAAATAGGTCATTGCTCCAACGTAAGGGATATCGGTTCTTGACCGTCAACTATTTCAACTTCTGATAGACCACACACAGCCTGAGGGTACATTCAGCCTTCTTCACAATCAGGACAAGAGAACCCCAAGGAGAAGTACTGGGCCAGATGAAACCCTTTGCCTGCAACTCCTCTAACTGCTTCTTGAGCTCCTGAAACTCAGGTGTATCCATCCTATAACGAGGAATGGACACCGGTGCTACTCCTGGAATGAGTTCAATCGTGAAGTCTACCTCATTCTCTGGAGGTAACCCTGAAATGTCTTCTGGAAATACATATCTGAAACGATCCACCAATAATGTAAATTCCAACTTTTAAGTCCACTGGTCATCCATATATAGACTAGAAATCTGGGATGTATCTCCTCATATCCCATGATGCTCGGGTCCTGGTCAACTTTATTGGACATCCCACTAACCTCTATAAAGAAATGATCCAGCCTCAGGTGATACGAAACATACCATGTGGTGATAACAGTTGACGACTACCTGGAAGGGATCTAGGTAGTCCATTATAAAAATTACATCATAAATTGTCTTCTCAATGACGTAGAGGTCCCATAAGAAGTGACACCATGTAACCTCAAGAGGGAACTCTATGCACTGACGTATGCTAACTTCTATAGTCCCCAACGGTGTGTCTAAAGTAAATGTATCAGTAGAGGAAAAGATGTAGATTCCAAGGCTCTCCACAATAAAAACAGAGATAAAAATATGTGTAGCACTAGTTTCAAAAAGACCTGAAGATAAAAGTAAGGCTACTAAGATCGTACCTAGAACTGCAGAAAGGCCAGGATCCTGCTCCTAATGTGTCTGCTCTATAGAAAATTTTTGGCATGTACCGTGTCCATGTGACCCTGCCTGACCACTCTGAGTTGATCCTATCTATTGTCGCTAGTATCCGGGTCACTTACCACCATGGTCGTGACATCCACCTCGGCCCGAACGACCAGAAGAACTCTAGTTCCCAGACTGGTGAAAAAACTAGAGATGCATGTCCTGAATGAGAGGTCATAGATGAACCCCTACCACCAGCTGTAGGTGCAATGATCTAACAGAAACACTGATGATGGGCCATCATTCCGCAAGATCGGCACTCCATCGGGACTCTCTGGCACTAAGGCCTAGTATGACCACTCCTCCCTCATTTTTATCCTTCTACCTGGTGGCCCGAAGAAACATTCCTCTTACTCAGATCTCCTCGAGCACACTCCATGCGGCGCTTCCTTCTATCTGTAGGAGGAACACTGACTCTGGATGTTGATCCAACCTAGCTCACTACTCCAAAATCTCTCAGATTGCACTCTGTAATTAGTGACTGGTTGACGATATAGGATATTGATGTCAACCAAAAGATGTTTACCTGGGAATGGATCTCCTTACTAAGACCTTCCTCAAACTTCCTATCTATGAACAACTCATCACCTAATGGAATCGGTGTGAATCATTGCAGCTCGATAAAGCATGAAGAGTACTCCATAACCAAAAATGTACCCATTCCCACACTCATAAACTCCCAGGATCGATCGGCCCTCATGGTCTCCGGGTAGAAGTAATCATAGAAGATAAGACGAAACATTTCCCAAGTCATACCCTGATGGCTCTCTGATTGTGAGATCACCTCCCACAACCTCATGGTGGAGTCTCAGAGCATATAGGTCGTGAGAGTCACCCGCTTCACTAGAGGTATCTTCAGATTCTTGAAAAGATTCCATGTGGCCTCTATCCAAGACTCTACATCCTGAGATCCTCCTCCTCATGTGAAGGTTGGAGGATGCTACTACTGAAAACCCCACATCAATTTAGTTGTCGACGGGGAAGCAGGTGACACTCCATGAAAGACTACATCATCCTCATAAAATCTTCCCTATACTGCACTTCGGCACCGACAACTGGTATAATTGTTGGTGCCAAGGATGGCACAGTAGGTGGATCTACAGGAGGTCCCTGATCAGCCATATTTGATGTCTTGTCATTGTCTGGAAGCTGACGTACAACCAGAGGATGTCTCGGTGGCCTAACTTTGAATGTTCAAAAGCACATCTAAAATCCGGATGATCAATGACTGAGAAGACAAGTGTACAAGAGAGGAACATGAGAAAGAACATTAAAGTTTTACAAAACATGACTACACGGTGTGTATAAAAACTACATGGTGTGTTCTTTTAAGCCATTCACATTGGTGTGTACTTCTTCCATAACTGGTCATGTAACACCCAAACCACTCGGTGTGTTGTCCCCACACATGGCGTGTACAGGAACTCTATTACCCTACTCGAGTCTCCTTACAAGAATAACCAACATGTTCTTTTTAATCCAAGACTATACGACATGTATGTCCTCTACACTGCGTGTACTAGACATGGTTTCAACAACCCGTGTTGTTAGTTACATGGCAGGCTACGCAGATCACTCTACACGGAGTGTTCCATAGGAACACAACGTGTACATGAAGATTTTCCTAGACCCATGTTATTCATGAAACGATCAGGTACATCAGATACAAGGCACAAAATGTGAAAACAAGACAGGGCATTCAAAAACAACGATTCATCCAACCGTGTTGTTAGTCACACGGGTAGACACACGTCCTCTACAACATGGCATGTACCTACCATACACGGTGTCTTCTGGAAGATTTTCCACAACCCCGTGTTTCAGCCCACACAGCCAGTGACACAGTTTAAAAACTACACGACATGTATTCCTAAAGTACACACTATGTATTCTAGTTTTTTCCGGATAGTAGCTCAGAAACTGTTCCAAAGTCCATAAAACACAAAAAACAAGCATTAAGGTGCCAAATTCAAATCCATGAGTTCCCCTACTCCCCACAAATCAAATATTTTCTTCTTTTACATATCATATATAAGGACAAAAAGTCAATGAACCACCATGTTCCAATTCATGAGGGCCCATAACCCCTCAAGAATCATAATTTGGTGTTCATTCTAGTAAATCTCTACAGAAATAGTTCCCTATCAAACATCAGGTATTTATATCATGAAAACTATCAAAACAACATTCATATTTTACACATCATCTATCAGAACAACAGGAAATCACTAATTCATTCTTGATGGCATGGAAAAAAATGCATGACATGTGATTAATAGCTAGTGCCTATATGATGCATGAGATGGAATACCCACATCTTATCAGGTTGAAACTAAAATAAAACCTCAATAATATCAACAGTAACAACAAAAATTATGTGATTAACTCAAGGTGAAATCAAATCACCTGTAAAAATTTCAAAACCCAAAATATTTCAGTAAACATGGTAGATTGGCTTTTCCCTGTACACAGGTTAGCTACACCCTGACATAGAATATTACCAAGTACCTATTACATCACATCCCTTGATATAGGCTCCAAATAGTAAGATAAGAGAAAAGAATACCACTATGTAGTGTTTTGGTTCCAGAAGCCACCTAGAGGTGCCATGTACCTGGTTTGTCACATGGCCTCAATCGCATTTTACCAAACGCCAGTGGCTGCTGACTAGAAACGAGGGCCTTGGGTGTGATGGTGGGGAATCTATGACCTCATTGGAAATGTACATAGTGGAAAAGAGAAAGAATAAACACTATCGGAAGCAGTAATCAATCCATACACAAGTAAACAGTGGAATAATAAACAGTATACTGTTGGACCACACACACACACACACAGATATATATATATATATATCTGTGTGTGTGTGTGTGTGTGAAATGATTCATGATACATATATGTCTAAGAAGGCATCCAAAAATGTCACAATGCTGAACATAGTACTAAAACAAAGTAAAAAATAAAAATAAATAGATAACACCTCAACATCACGAGCCATAGCTTGGTCCCATGCTCTCCAACTCCACAGCAAGTCAAGTACCTGAGGTAGAAGGGCACTTTCCCATATCTATACCTGCAACAACATAATTAGTATTCACTCAAAAGAATGACCCAAACAGTGTATGAGACTAAATCCCAGTAGGAAACCACCCAAGGATATTTTCCTAACATATAGTGAGTACATGGAAGGAAAATTAAAGTAAAAAATAAGCAATAATAAGTAAACAAGATAATACACATCAGAAAAAAAGATAATATATAGTAGAAAACAATTCAGAGGTCAAATAAGCAAAAAGGAAGAAAATAGCTAACCACAAACAGGAAACCATCCGGGAAGTACTCTCATCCATCCCCTCGGGTCCTTTCTACAAAGTACCAACAACCCTCTAGGTAGTACACTCATCCTAACCCCTCTGGTTTGTTTATACTAAAATTATAAGACTCTCTGAGAAAGAATGCTCAGTCAATTCCCCCTATAGTCTACCATATTCAGGGACTCTCTGCGGATAATCACGTGGTCAATTACTATTATAGCCCCATGGTCTAGAGACTCTTTAAGGAAGCTCTCACGGTTAATTTCTCCTATATCATTAGGTCTATCATAGACTCTCCGAGGAAGCTCACTTGGTCAATTCCTCCTATAGCCTTGACTGGTTTAAGGAAATTCAAACAAACAATAATCTCTAATGAAGCTCACTCATTCTATCCTCCTATAGTCTATAATATTCAAGAATCTCTGGGATGCTCATGTGGCCTATCCACTCTAGTCTATAATGTCCAAGACTCTTTGGGAAACTCACTCAGTCTATCCTCTAGAGTATATAAAGTCCAAGACTCTCTGAGGAAGCTCGCTCATCTGTCCCCTTATTATGTATAGCACCAGGTTCTCTCGGCCACATGCCAGTCAGTGCTTAATAATTCAATATGGACAATGTATCCTATAGAACTACATGGCTAACCAGTCTACAACATAACAAGCAATGTCAGAGAACAACAGTCTATCCTACAGTCACAATGTATCGAAAACAGGTATAATAGCCAATAGGCTAAACAAGACCAAAAGGTCGAAAATAGAACAAGGCATGGGGAAAATATCCAAGAATAGAAATTTTCAATATACATAGCCAAATTACCTCTACAAAATAATACAAGCACGACAGGATAACAATAAGGGAAAACCGTGAACACGCAATACCCCGTTCATAGGTATTGGTGGAAATTGCACATAAAACTCAAAGGCCTTGAATGGAAATGAAAAAAACACCTACCTTGATGATAGGAGAACGATATACATGAACCAAGAGGCTTTTATATCTTTAAATCATCATGGATCTATGAAAACACCAAAAATGTTCAACCCACGATTACTTTCAAAATAGGAGGAATTGAAAAGAGAAGCTCTATGAGAAGGAAGAGCTTTCCCTACTATCCAATCAAAATTGACGGTGGTCGATTTGGAGAAATAATGGAGGAATGGGGGATCTGGGATGATCCGCATCTGTATGGGACATTCTCAGTGGAAGAAGATGGAGAAGAAGATGGTTCTGGGGTTAAGACATGACCCCGGTGCATTTAAAGAAAAAAAGTACACCAACAGTACTTTTGGAGTACACAGCATGTACTAGGAGTTTTTGTACTCTGCTTTAGGAGGCTTCCATATCACCCCTACATGGTTGTGTGTTTGGCCATAACATGGACATCACATTTCCACGAGCGGCGTGTACTTATAATGTACACGGCATGTACTTAGAAAATTTCCAGATTTTTCACTTTTTTCCAAAAACGACTTGAGAAGGAAAACATACCCGAAAATAAGTTCTTGGTTTTTACCCAAATTAACTCAAAATATCCCACTTCCTAGCCTAGAGGCCTCATATTTGGAAGAATTGCATCCAAAATAAATATTACTGCAAACAAAAATGAGTTACCAAAAGAAGATATATGTTTCGTCAATATGAATTGTTTATGTTGATTATTTCTCCATTTCATTCATATATTATTATTAGATAATTATATAAAAACACAACTATGATAAATATAATTTTATGTTTTTATATTATGGGTTATACAAACACCTATAGACACTTCCATCAAATGTGTAACCAAAGCATCGTTTGTGTGTGGTGAACTACCACAACACATAACAATGTCATTCATTTTTTCTTTTACCAACAATCAAGGTTTATAATTATGATGGAAAAACTATTTTCATATGATATATATGATATATATTGTTTTTATTAATACTTATTAAATTATTAGAAAACACATACCCTTATTCTTTCAATTCTGTTTAAATATGATAATATCATATGTCGACATGTGGACTATCACCAAGCCAAAGATATTTGACTTGTTAACACATTACATTGAATGCGTTAAGGGTTATTTTAAGAAAAAATAAGTAACCTAAATGAAATTTATATGATATTCATGAAATATTTATCTTTTTATAAAAAAATATATCATTTTCATTATTAATCATTTATACACTGAGAAAGGGATAATTTTGTTCATGGATGTGTTGACTACTGCCTACATGATGAGATTAAAATTACCATAATTATATTTATAATTATATATGGTTACATAAAATTTTATTTCAAATATCAGTATCATTTTAGAATAATAAAAGTGACTTACCTTCTTTCCATATCAATCGCTGAACAATGTGAAAATTATTCATGCTTAGGCATGGGCTACTTTCTCCATGATTGTCACCATTGTTAAATTTTGCTAAACCTAATTCATGAATGGTTTTAAAATTATAATTGATTCATTAATATTATAATTATATCATGATTATTATTCAAAAAAAAATTATACAATTAACCCTTTGACTAGATTTGACCCACAAATGTCATTCATGAATCAAAATATAATATATTGTCAAAACGCGTGATTATTAATAAATTGTGTTTGTAAATATTTAAAAATTTTAATAATTTAAATAATTAATGATAAATATTAAAATAAATTCATAATAAATTAAATAATTAATATACAATTATTATTCAGCATGATAATGAAACATGTGGAAATTCAAACTTATCGAATGGGATTTTATCTCAATCTCCTTTCATTGATCCATGTTTTTTAATATGAATTTTTATTATTTTAAAAGGTTTATATAATTCCCCTTTGAAATTATAGATACATATTTTATCTCTTTTCAGAATATATAATTTTTTAATATAATAATCTCATTCCTTGGGGTTATAATTTTAATGCCCAAAGTTGTATGGGAGGATTTGAATGTTTATTGGTTTAATCCTTTCATACATTTAAATATATATGACGTTATATTGCATAATTATTTATATGTTTATAAAAGAATTATAAATGAAATTTAATGTCATTTTTTGTATTTGGATAGTTCTAAAAGCCTTCATGGTTTTATAAGAAAAATAAATCCCTCATTCACTTTTTATAGTTATTTTGTTATTGATTTTTTCTAAATTTTAATGACTATTTTATAAAATAGGATTTTTTAATTGGAAATGATATTTTATGAGTGAAATGATGAATATTGAAATGTTTTTTTGTTATTGTTATATAATTTAATTTCAACAATTGTAAACTTGTTTCATGATATACTAATGACGGGTGGTTATATTAAAAAACCAATGATGGGTGGGTCTGTAACAGACTTCCAACGCATTGTGTATGGATGTTGGACATTTGGATATTATAATATTCATAGTGAAATTTATGGAAATCGTATTTATGGGTATTCCATTTGTAAGAGTGACATTAATTTATATTTATCATATGGTTTTCCAATTTAATATTGTTATAACTATAATGATGTCCCCTTATACAATTAATTGTTTTATATTCATGAAATGGGTTTCATTGAAATTATGTAATTATAAAAAAGTTAATAATTGAGATTATATTAGAATGATATTATTGAATACTTATTTGGTGTCAAATTTCTTAATTTTTGTAAATTTTTTCAAGAGTTAATATGATTATAAATGAACTAATTTTTTCATTCTTTTTATATCCCTTACAGATCATTTTATACTCATCCTAGATTTTAAAATTTTCTTCGACCAACTTATTGTTGAGTAAGGGATTAGATAATTCCATATTTAATGCTTTGAAGGGTTTTGATAAAATAGGTCATTTTTTATTTTAAAATATTTATATTACAGGAGAAATGGATATTGTTTTGATTTTAACCATTTTAATTTTAATCTTTTTTCTGTATAAATTCATTCCTAATTCTCAAAAACATTAATACAAAAATGATCATAATTTTCAAAGAATTTAAATTTTTTAACTTAAATCAAGAATATGTAATATTTAATGTTAGGTATTTATATACAATTAACTTTATTTTTAATTATTTAGAAAATTCATATATTAATTATTCTTCATTTATATCTATCATAATGTTTTGTTTATATATATTACAGAATACTAGTCCTTATTTTTATAGTATACAGATTTATCTACAAATATATATGGAAATTTCATTGAAATCATATTTTATGTTTTTTTTCTTTGTAAAATTATCTTAATGTATAATAATTTTTTTACAATCATATATATATATATATATGTGATAAAATTGAATTATGTTTTAGTTTCATTTATTTATTATACTTGATGTCTCGTTTTTTGTATATAGATTCCATTTCAGTATGATTTTCATCATATATTCATTTTTCATACAATTTCAATCACACAATATGCATTAGGTTTTTTCATTATCATGATCATGTCATAGAAATTTATTATTATATTAATATACATGTCGTTACGTTGTATAGAACACAATTTCCTTTTAATTGATTTATTATCATCTAAAACTACTAATTATAATGAAATTTATATCAAATTATATATTACATTTTTTATTACATTTTATATCGTAGTGAAATTTCATTTTAAATTCAAATTTAAATCAATGTCTAAATAAAACATTTTCCCCCAATTTATGTTGATGACATAACTATATTATCATATATATGTTATAATTAGTACAACCCTTTCCCTAGACTATATTGGATTTCATCGTATTTATTATTATTTACAATTACTTGTTTTATCTTCTTTGATTTTGAAGTCAAATAATAGTGATAGATTATAGTCTATGAATGTAAATAAATATTTTTTCAATTATAGGTAATAAAATTTTATAAAAATCTTTCTCTAAATCAAGATAAGTGTTTCATTAGTTAACTACAAATATCACGACACACTTTCACCAAGAAGTGGGAAGGTACAATAATATAGTGAACCATTCTTTCTGCATGTGGTAGTAGAGATAATGACCCCCTCCCTGATTCCCTCCATCAATAGGCCCTAGAGAGGTGACTGGCATCAAGGTTATGGAATCACACTCAATATGGAATGCATTACCATTTTACACATAAAAAACCTGGAGATACGAGGGAAAATATCAAATAACTCCAAAAACTAAAAGCAATTGAAAATCCAAAACCCCATTCCCATTTTCCTGTTCAAAATAATGTTTTACTAGGTACAATAAAACACTGATGAAATGTATCAATTGAGAGAAAACAAAAACGAAAATTGTCCCAACGTCTGAGCAAGAAATATCTTGAACGAATATCAAAGTACTCGTAGAAACCAGAATGCAGTTTTATATATGTAGGGTGACTAAATAGGTATACTCAAGAAAGGAAAACTAAAATCATTCCTACACAAGTGGGGAGGCATTCTAATGCCCAGTGAGAACGTAAAGATAACACTAGCACCTAATAGGGAATCTGTCCACCACTCCTCACCAAGGTACACTCACCAAATAGCGAAAGTCAGGTAATGTATTTTAAATTACACTTCGATATTTTGGTACCCTAAAATGGTTTTCTACTAGTTATTCAAGACATTATACATGTCAGACCTTCCCGCCATTTTCATTGTAGTTCCACTGCCGCCCCAACAACAACCTTATGGGAAACCAAAACAATAGCTACACCCATAAACACTAGTTCCCCCACAACCACACGTAACCACACCTATAGAATCCTAGACTTAAACAACTACCACAAAACCCTAAGACACCTAGGGTAGAACAAATACCTCCCCGCACAAAGTCACAAAGGCTAGAACATCTACTACCACAATGAAGACAAGTGGGCCTCAACCCAAAGACACTTGAGAAACAAACTCACCCCCACACACCTGGGCTAACCACCATAACCAACCTACCCGACAAATATTAGGCTTTAATGAACCTCAAGACATTACATCCAACCTGAAGTGTCTAGGGCTACTCAGGAGAGGGAAAAGAAAATGAGCTAATATCCATCCACTCATATGAGTGCTGGAAAATAACCCAACCCCATGAAATGGGGGTGTTAGGCACAAAGTTCTCAACATGGGTGCGTACGAATAAGAAATACAATAACTAAATGTATATACATAGGTACATAAGCACTCGTTCCAAACTAAGGGTTCGAAAACCATCCCATACACAAACACCCTAATTACTATTTGTTCATAAAAAGCACATTTTCCACAACCAAAGCACATCTCATTATTTGAAAACAATTCCCCATTAAACCCATTCTTGTTATCTTATTCAAGTGATTCCATTTAAAAAATTCTTCTCTACTGGGTAACTAATAAGCATTTTCAAAATACAAGGATGGAAAAAATAACCATGTAACAATTGAACCATTTATAGTAGGTTATCATGTAAATTCACAATAATAAAAGGGGACTGTGAGATTCCTA
This sequence comes from Viscum album, assembly GCA_963277665.1. Taxonomy (NCBI): domain Eukaryota; kingdom Viridiplantae; phylum Streptophyta; class Magnoliopsida; order Santalales; family Viscaceae; genus Viscum; species Viscum album. Next base: position 1,399,771,636 of record OY728164.1, on the reverse strand, counting down.
AAAGTATGAGATCCAATCAAGCTCCCAACATACGGAACCACATAGCCCTAAATCCATAAACTAATAACATCACAACACAAGATCCCATCCCCATCCATGTCACCTCACAAGCATCATTTAGAAAAACCATACATATCTCCAGAATAGAGCAAGGGAGTTTTTATATTTTAAACACATCATTAATTAATTTGATCCTTTAATTTTGTTTAAATGGGGTGATCACACATGGATTCATGTCCATCGGGCATCAATTTAATCAACAGTGTTTTTGTGATTAAACAGTTTCCGTGTTACAACCAATCAATCACTGGATTTTCTAGAAAATAGAGGTTAATTAGTATGTAATAAAGGGCCACCAACGACCATTATTTTTAATATACATAAGCCTATACAATTCCCAACATATACGAAAAGTTAAAAACTACAATAAAAACATCAAACACGCCAAAAAATTCATTAAAACCATATATTATATTTGTTAATATTTTTTTTCATCCACCCTTGTAGGAAAATTAGAAAATCCACTCCACATTATAAAAATTAAAGAGAGACGAAAAAAACACCTACATGGAATATCAACGATCGATGTTTTCTCCTCATTCCATGAACTATGGTGGTGCGACTTGTTGAAGAAGAACTCCATGGACTTTAGGAGTGGGCAACATGGGCTCCATCTCTGGCGCACAACTCTTCTCTGAAAGAGGGACTGCAAATGCACCAAGGAAAATAAAAGATACCATCCAATAAGATGATAGAAACTCTGTGCGATAAAAGGAGATATCATGGAGTTACGAGATATAAAACCTGAAATGGATTTAAAGGGTGATCGGGGTTTCAACAAATGATTGGGAGGTTACAAACGACGGAATTAATAGTTATTTAATAATTATCCTCAGATAAGTGGTGATAATAGGTGTGAGTTAAAGGGTTTCCTTCAAATGGAGAAAACCACTCAAATTGGGTGGAACTGGAATGTACAGTAAAAGAGTGTGAAAATGAGTAAAACAACACATGTTTTGGTAAGTCAAGGGTCCACCAAATCATGGGGTATTTTAGATATCATTTATGCACTTTATAGAGCATTGAATGTTGTATTAAAACACATTTTTGTCAAAAGATACGTTGCAGGAGCGGAACTGGAAAAATTCGGAAACTAGAAAAAAAACAAAGGGTGGGACACCATTTGGCGAGACACCTTAAGGGTTCTACCATCATGGTTCAACCATAATGGTGCCATTACCTTGGTAAAACACCATATGTGGGGCCACCATTTTGTCATGCGACCCTGATGGTGCGACTGCTACAGTGCCACCATCATGGTGCCACCGATTCATTGTGTGACAATGACATTGAAACTAATATGGTGCCACTATCACTATTCCACCGGTTCGATGGAACAATTTAATAGGTTACATAATTTTGGTGTGCATCTATGATGGTGGAACCGCTAAAGTGCCACATTCATGGCACCACCATGACCAGTGCCACTGTTTTGGTGGAACCGTTTAGGGGAACAGAGTTTTTTTTAGAAACTCTATAATGAGTCATTGTTCATTCCATTACATCCGATACCCCTCAATGTATTATCATCCTTCAAAATCAAAGAGTAAACTCGAGAAAAGAGAGGTGTATGAACTACCACATTGTAAGAATCCTCTCATGATTAACTCTTTGGGACATATAGGAACACCTCTCCCTCATGCTGATAAATTGTAGTGGTACCACCCAGTAATATGGATTAGGGTGTCCCTTTCTCTAGGTCAAGATTCTATCCGCCTTGGGTGGAACTTACTGGCTCGCACATGTTTAACTACATCCACCTTAATGCATATCCATTAGAGATCAGGTCCACCCTTCCCCATAGTGCGGACTCATAACACACAATCAATGAAAAAAGGAAACATCCCATCTCATAGTTAACAAGGTCAATGAATTCATCACAAACAAGTAAAAAACAAAATATATCAAAAATAAAAACAACTCTATGTTCTAGGCATATATTTGTGCCTATTATTCCAAGGTACTCTTCTCAAGGCCACCACAACTCCCAAACATGTGAACCAAGGTAATGGTTCATCAACGAAGCACCTTCTCCTCAAAATCCTCGATCCTCATTGGTCCCTATGTGAACATCGCAACTCCCTTCATTAAGTTCTTCCACACAAAGAGTACATGACAACCATCGTGTAGATATGAAAGGAGCTAAGACACATGGAAGACATTGTGCACCCTTATTAGAGGTGGTGGTAGAGCCAACTAATAAGACACTACACTGACTTTCACCAACACCTCCAAGCTTCCAAAGATACTTTGAGAAAGCATACACCCCCTTACAAACCTTTGTTGTCCACGCTGAGTAGATACCATCAAGAAAATGTGGTCCCCAACCTTAAACACCACAGGTTTCTTCCTATAATAGGAATATTACTTCTCCACATACTGTGCAACATTCATCAACTCCCTTATAAGAAAACCCATCTCTATCATTCTCTACAGCACCTCTAGTCCAAGAAAACCTATTTCCCCAACCTCTATCCAACAAACGGGTGAGCAAAACCGTCTCTTATACAAATCTTTTAATGGATCCATTCCAATTGCAGAGTAATGGATATTATTGTTGGAGAACTTCATCGGATGCAAGTATCACACCCACGATACCTTGAAGACCAAAACACATGCATGTATCATATCCTCCAATGTGTGGATGGTCCGCTCTCTCTTCCAATCTGTCTAGGTGTGGAAAGAAGTGTTGAAAAATATCTACGATAAAAAAGAATGTTCCAATCCTTTCTAGACCCATGAGGAAAACTGTGTATCCATATCTAATACAATGGACCTCAGAACTCCTTACATCTGCACCACCTCATCCTTGTACCTTTATGCTATGGAATCCACTACACTCGACTCAATGATTTCTAGAAAGTGAGTAGATTTAATCAGTCGTTCCACCACTACCCAGAGAGCATTGAAACCTCCTTAATCCATTTGTTGTCCAATGATGAAATCAATAGAGACATTGTCCCAATTCAACTTGGGGACATCTAAAGGGTGCAAAAATATTATGGGGGTGTGTTGTTCAGCCTTCACCTACTGAAACTTGATGCACTTCACCACATGTTATGCCACTACCCTCTTCACCCCAGGCAACCAAAACTGACCCCCAAGCCCTGTTACATCATAGAAACTCCTAGATGAACCAAAAGTGGTGAGTTTTGTAACTCAACAAGAACACTCTCATGAATTTCCCCCAGGGAGAACTACATTCCATGAAACAACAACTGATTCTTTCTGTATTCCCATCATCCTTCTAGAGAATTTTCTCTACTAACAACATCGTTCATCACTTAGGCCTCTATATACCCCCAATAAGACTCCTCCACTTGCTAAAATAGAAAGTACTACACTATGATCTGGAGAAAACATAATCTAACATCCTACACCATTGCATCTAGGTGTACAGCATCCAAATCTTCCATCTACATCCAAGCATCTTCTGATTCTAGAACCTTGTCCTTATGTATGGCACTCTCAAGGCATTAGCCACCACGTTCCGATTTTCTTTTGTGTGGGAAGTTTTGAACTCATAGTCATGTTGATACTCTATCCAACTCTAATGTTACAGGTTCATGTCTCACTGGGAGAAGATATACCTGAAGCATTTGTGATCCATGAAGACCATGAGGTGTTCCCCGATGAAGAAATTCCACCAAGACATCAGTGTGAACACAAAAACTATAAGATCCATATCATGGGTGGGATAGCTACTCGCATGGGAACATTACAGCCTAGAACTATAAGATATCACCACAACAGCTGAATTATTGCACACCCCAAGCATTGGCCTGAAGCATCTCATAACACCTAAAATGTCACCCCATCTTCAGGAAACCTCATCACTAGGGAACTAACTAACTTCCCCATAAGATAATTTATACCATCATGGAACTGCTCACTCCATACAAAATCCTGGTCTTTCATGGTCATGGCTATCAAAGGTGATTCATCTCAGGAGAAGATGTACACAAATCTCTAGTAGTAACATTATATACCATTGATACTATGAACCTCTACCACATTATTTGGTTCTTTCCAAGAAAAAACTACTTCACCAATCAATGGGTCCACTATTATTCCCTACATGGTCACTACATGTCCAATGAAGTGCACCAATTGTGTTCAGAACATGAACGTGGAAAAATTCTCGTAGAGCTGGTCCTTTAGAAGTAAATTTAAAACTATCCTATGATGATTGGCATAATCCTCTTTAGAACATGTGTAGATCAGAATGTCTTCAATAAACCCAACTAAGTACAAATTCATATATTCCTGGTAGACGAAGTTCCTGAGTCCCATGAACACGGTTGGTGTGTTCTTAATGCGGAACGACATGCCCATGAACTAAAAGTTCCCATATATACACCTGAAGGAAGTCATTGAGATATCATCCTACTTCACCGTAAACTTGTGATAACATGACCACATGTCGATATTAGTGAACAATCCTTCCCCCTTTAAATTATAAAAAAGGCCATCAATCCTCGGGATTGGGTAATAGTTCTTGACCTTCGCATTGTTCAGCCTATGGTAGTCTATAAATATCATGATACCACCATCAGTCATCATTGAGATCAAGACTAAATAACCCCAAGGTGATGCTCATGGTTGAAAAAAACCCTTATTCATCAGATCGTCAATATGAATATCTAACTCATGCAACTCCAAAGGAACTATATGACAGGGAATCATCGAAATCAGATGGTCACTAGGTTTCAAGTCTATCCCAAAAACAATATATCATTGTGGGTGTAGGGTAACCGAATCTCTTGGTAAGACGTACAATAATTCACTAACGATCCATGGGACTTCCACCATCTCTATATCAACCGACTTCACTAAATGCTCAGCAAACAAGGAAATAAGGGGATCCATTTGCCAGCTTCCCTTCAGGAAACCAGTCTTGCCGATGAATGTTGCACGTCGTCCACCAATATCTGAAAACACAACCCTTATTTAGATGTATTAGATAATGTAACTCAAATAGAACATCTAGTTGATGCTTAAAATGGCATCATTAGTTTTCATCTATAGAAAAATATTTTCACCACTGAACTGATGGGGCTCCAACATCAGTTAGCATCCCCTACAAACATAGGACAACCTAGTCTGACCTCTAATAGGGGTACTCAAAACCAGGGTCACAAGATGTCTATCTATATCTAGACCTAATGTGTGGGATATATTGGATGCAACAAAAGATTGTAAATCTCCTAAATCAAAGAAGATGTATAAAATAGTGCTAAACAAGATGATTGTACCTGAAAATACATTTTTCCCAATTGGAACTGCTGCCCTTGTGGCATGAAACGGACCACGCCCAGCTCCTCTTCCCCCCGTCTATTGGCGGCCTCCCCAGCCATCCCCTGGTTCCAGTCCCTGAGGAGCCCACAGATGTTAGCCTCCTTCTTCAACATCTGCTCTCAAATGAGTGGGAACATGTTGTCCTAGTTATTGCAGCTGAAATGACTTGGCTGGAAACTGTTGCTGTTGAGGTGGGGGCTGAACCTGCGCACCACCACTAAACAACACATGGTTATGTTTCTAATTCTAAATGTTTCCATAGATTCTACAGATGAAGCATCCCAGTCATGGGCCCAGAATGAAAGAGAGTGTACCAGGAGATCAACACTGGAACTGTTGGGGCATGCTCCACAATTGCTGAAACCTGGAAAGCCCTAACACTAGAGGCCTGATTCTGGCCTTCCCCTTTGACAAGGCCAACTAGATCCCCTTTTGGGGAACACTTCCCAACATGTGTATCCTCTCCATCAGATCAGCCTTCTTCTAAACTACTTTGTATGTTGGTAGAGTGATGAGGGTAACAACAAACTCGAGGGAAGGTTAGCGTGCCTCCTCTAAACGTCTTTCCTGGAACAATTCATCTAGAAAGAGATTAGGAGAAAACTATAGGAGATCCTTGAACATGATCCCAAGATCCCTCACTAACATACTCTAATACGGAATGGAGAGTAGCTCCTACCTCTTCTGAGCCTACATCATTGAAGAGTGAAATTACACCCGAAACTCCCTCTAGAATTCATTCCACGAAACCTCTGCCTTCCTCTTCTCCCCGAGATAGAGCGTCTACCACTGGAATTCCACTCCCTACTTATGGATTACAACCATAAGACCCCAGTACTCTGTTGGAGCCTGAAGCAAGTTGAATTATATCACATGCTCCATGAGCCAACTTTTTGTCTCCATTTTTGAGACCCTTCCCTTGTACATATCGAGGGTCTATCGCTAAAAGGGGAAAAGTGACTTTTTACACCGGCCATCATCCTCCTCTTGATCATCCCTCTAAATGATCATATAAATCATCTCCTAGGGCCTTAGTCTCCCTTGATACTCATGGTCATCATCCTAGTTCAATAGTTGTATGTTAAAGTTGTAAATACCTAAGCCAAAGTATTGTTGAAGATCTCTTTAAAATTTTTCATAAAATTTTGATTCATATTGAACTCCCAAAACACCCATAACACACATGAACACAAGTCATTATGATCTAGTTAACATTCATTGGGTGTTGACCCTACAATCAATGTAGCCTCACTGAGTAATTCGTTAGGTTCATAGTCCTTGCAACGCAACCCAGGGTGGTGGGGGAGTGGGAGGCTAAAATCCCATGTCATAGCCTGTATTCCCTAGAATATTCCACATACCAAGATTGACTAACATTGTTTCCCTACCATCCCCTGAAATTTTCACTATTACTAACTCCAAATTCCTTCATATTTGTCAACCATCACCTATGATACCATTCCTTCATGACCCACCTCCAACAAGACAAGGGAAGGGACAAAAAACATTCAGACCCTTCCTTCTTCAAGTTGAAGGAGAGATAATGACCCAACATGTCCTACATTAAATAGCCCCACATTGGAGACTAGAACCAAGGGTATAGATTCAAATTTAATATGGAATGAATTTCCATATTTATATAAAAAAAATATTGCAATATAAAATGGTAAATATCAAGAAACTCAAAAAATTGAATGTAAAAGTGAAACCAAAAATCCAATTTCATATGAATGTTCTAAATAATTTTCTACAAGGTACAAGTAAACTCTAATGAAAAGTAACCAATAAGAGAAAACATCAATGAAAAATTTCTTGACTTCCAATCAAGTAATGTCCGGAACGATCCACAAAGTCGTCCATGAATCCTAAAAGCAGTTTTATATACATAGGGTGAGAACATATGAAAAATCATTATGGGAAACCAAAAGCTCTTATTCACTAGAGTGGGGGCATTCTAATGCCTCCACACTAGTGAATGTAAAGATACCCCATGCACCAAACAAGAAAACTATCCTCCCAAATTAACCAAGTCACACTCCTCAAATAGCATATGTGAGTTAAAGTAGTATTAAAAACACATTTATATTTGGGTACCCCACACTGCTATCCCACTGGTCATTTATAACATCTGATGCATTAGACCTCCCCGACCATTTTCATTGTACTCCCACTTCCACCCTAACAACAACCTTATGGGCCACCACAACCACAACAACACCTAAAAACACCATGGCCACCACAACCACATGTTACCACACCAATAAAAATTTGGGCCAGAATAACTAATACCACACCCGAAGATACCTGGGAGAGAACAAGAACATCCACGCCTGAAGACACCTATGCCAGAACAGATACTGCCACACTCGAAGATTGATGGGCCTCATCCCAAAGACACTTGGGAAACAAACCTACCCACACACATATGGGCCACCACTATAACCACGCTACCTAAAGTGTCTTGGGATATAATGGTCTTCATTAGTTTACATCCTACCTAAAGTGGTTTGTGATACTCGTGAGAGGGAGTGGAAAAGGAGATAATCACCACACACTCATAGGAGGGTTGGAAAAAACACACTTCCCGACGAAATGTGGGTGTTCGACACGAAGTTCTCAACATGGGTGGGGTGAAAAAAAGAAACACAAGATCTGAATTTATACACATAGGTAGAAAAGCACTTTTCCTAAACTAAGGGTTCTAAAACCTACCCATACACAAACACCCATGCTAATATTCTTTCATAAAAAAGCACAACAGCCAAAACCAAAGCACAACTCATTCTTGGAAACCAATTCCCCATTGAACACATTATTATTATCATATTCAAGTGATTATATTTAAATAATTCATGGATACGGGGAAAGTAACAGGAATTTCCACATGACATGGAAGGAAAAATAGCCAAGTAATAATTTAATCATTCACACCTAGTTATCTTGTAATGTCACAACAACAAAAGGTATCTGTGAGATCCCTCAAAGTACTGGAACCAAATCAAGCCCCAACATATGGCCCCACATGGCCCCAAATCCACACACTAAAACTTTTGCAATAGGGGATCCCATCCCCATCCTTGTAACCTCCCAAGAATCAGAACAAACAACCAAAACTATCACGATATTTGATAAAGGGAGTTTTTCGATTTTAAACACACAATTCGTTGTGTTCCCTTGTTCAGTTTGGTTAACTAGGGTGATAAAACAAGGATTATTGTTAATCACACATCCATTTAATCAACTGAGTTTACATGATTTACTAATTTCCGTGTTTCATTCATTCAATCACCAGATTATCCAAAAAACCGAAGTTCATTAGTGTTTAAGAAAGTACCACTAAAGGATAATATTATTTTTGGAAATAAGCCCATAAAATTCCCAATACATAAGAAAATGTAAAAGAGTATAGTAGGATCATCAAACACACCCCTTTAGTACTTAAAACCATTTATTATCTTCATTATGTTTTGGTTCTATCCATCCATATAGGAAAATTATCATAGCCACCTCACATGATACACAATAAAGAGAAACGAATAAAAAACTAACTGGATGATCAACGATTGATGTTTTCTTCTTAGGACAATAAGTTGGGTGGTGCAACTTTTAGAGATGAACTCTAATGACTTAAAGAGCAGGAAGAAAAGACTCCATCTTTGGTGAATAACTCATCTCCAAAAGAGGGACTCCAAACACACCAAGGAAATAAAAATAGATCGTTCAAGAAGATTAAATAAACATCATGTGATAAAAGCCGATATCCTAGAGTCCCATGAAATGAAATCTTGAATGGCTTTAAAGGCATATCCTGGATTCACCACATGATTAGGCAGTTTCAAATAACATAATTAATTTTTATTTTATAATTATTCTCAGAGAAGTGGAGATAATGGAGGTGAGTTCAATGTATTCTTTTTAATGGAGGAAAACATGTAAAAAAGGATGAACTAGAATGTACGGTAAAAGGGTGTGACACTAAGGAAAAAGACACACGTTTTGGTAAGTCAAGGGACACCTGACTCTTGGGGAATATTTGATATCCTTAATGATATTTAAATGTCTATGAAAGGGGTTTTAAGAAACATTAATGTCAAATGATACATTATAGGAGAAGAACTAGAAATAGTTTGAAACTGAAAAAAAAACAAAGGGTGGAACACCATTTTATGATACTCCATAACAGTTCCACCATCATGGTGACACTGTAACAGTGACACTATTTCGGTGGAACACCATAAGAGGTGACACCATTTCGGTGTACGACTGTGATGGAGTGACCGATACGGTTCCACCAGTTCTGCGAAACACCATAAGTGGTTCCATTATTTTAATGTGTGACTGTGAAGGTGTGAATGCAATAGTGCCATAGTAATGATGCCACCATTTCAGTTGATTAGTTTGGTGGAACTATGTTTTTGGAAAACTCATTAATGAGTTAGTTTCAAGGCCATTATAACTTATTTAATGATTCATTAGTAGATTTAAATACCCCCAACACATTATTTATTCCATTTATTTATATTGAATAAGTCTTATGAGTAATAATTCCACCCTGAATTTTATATTATGAAGACAAAGATAGGATAATTTTCAATGTAAATTTCAGAATAAAATTTATTATACCAACACAATATTTTTAATAATAAAACATATTAAATTTTGTTCATTTCTAAAATTCAAGGGGAATTCATGGAGTATAAAAATATTTTGACTATGTCAATGTAATATTGTTAACTATAATCATGTTTTCCTATATATCATTCATATATCTGACTATATTAATTGATTTCATGGTATCATTGAATTTTTACAAGGTGTGTGATAATATTGGAACATCTTGTTGGAACTATGATGTTGTAGAATTCAAGAGTATGGATACATAGTTTAGATGAAACCCTTGTGGCTTCCACCTATTCTTTATAGTTCTTTCATTTATTTAAAAAAATTTCATAACATGATTTCATCATAATATGTTATGTATTTTTCATTATCATTACTTCTTTTTTATGGATTAAAATTTGGAAACACTATACATTATTATATATTATTATACTATTCAATTTAATTTCTTCCGCACTCACAATCATGAATATAAATTTTATCGAACATCATTAATATCCATTGATAAATAGAAAAATGATATGAAAAAGTAACACAGTAGGATGATATAAGGAATAAAATTACTATGATAATTATAAAATAATAATCCCTAAATATATAAATTTTTTTAAATTATGGAATATAGATGGATTGTAATACATAACAACTAATAGATATATATTCACGTAAATATTCTTGTGTTTTTAAAATAAAAAATTTTGAAACTAAAAAAACACTGGCATACAATTATATTTTCGTTCTCAAAATTTCACTTCATATGATGCTAATTATCAATAAATAAAATATAAATGAAACAAATTTTTTAATATATTATTATGTATTAATCCAAACAGATAATAAATGTTAAACATTATTATAGTTCTTCTCTGCATTATTCTCTTTTAATATATGAATTCTATAATACTATTATATATATTTCCCTGAATTTACTTCTTTATTTTATGAAGATCATGTTTATAAAAAATATGGAATATATAAATAAATAATATTATTACCATTCCTCTTCTCATTCTAATAGTTATACAATTTCTAATATAAACACATTTTGAATTTTAAATGTGTATATTTTTTTCTTATTCATAATATATTTCTATAATAGAATCAAATTATCAAATTTACAATTTGAATGCGTAATTTTTTTATAACAATGATTACACAAATAATATGATACATAAATAATTTCAAATACTATAATAAATATTTACTATAAATAATGATAGTATATAATTCCTAATAAATGCATTTTATTTTTCATATTCTTATATTGAAATATTAATATATAAATAAATATAAATATTTTTATTGATATCAATAGAGTAATTCATATATAGTAACTGAAATATTATGCATTTTCATGTCATTAGTGTATATGATTTCTTAGTCCTAAAAATATACAATAATGTTTATACATTTTATCATTTTTAATTATAGTTATTATTATTATGATTAAAGAAAACCACAAAAATAAATACACTTTATCATATACTGTAACATGAATGTTTTGTTATTATGCATATGAGTTGCATTATATAGTGTTTCTCACATAGAAATTAAATATAAATTATACCAACATAATTTATAAGACAAATATTAATGATTTTGAACCAAATAATAACAATGATTTTCATATCATAATAATTTTTTCAATTATTTCATGATTTATCTATTTATGAAATTAATATTTTTCTTACATTGGGATTTGTTGATGGACATCAATGATAAATATCCACTAAAATTTACTCAAAAATGTAATTTATTTTTAACATTTCAAAATTTCTATTCATATTATATTATTTATGTTACTTTTGTGGAATTATATGTTTATCACAACTCTTAATGTTTGTTGAATAATTTTTAAAAACATGACAATTTTATCACGTAATATTCTTAACAAATTCAATTAGGCCAATTCTCCATGTGCACTTCTAATGAATATTTTCATTAACAAATTTTCATTTACACATAGGTTGTATTGAAGATCATGAAAACAATTAATTAAGTTATAATATTATAAAGTATTTATATTTTCCATTATAATACATGGAGTCATTTTTATTCTAATACTAATTTTAACATGTTCTCTCAATTAAATCTAATTTTACCCATTTATATCATTGTAATGTTTCTAGAAATACTCCTAAAACTAGCCACATTATATATTAACAACTTATATATAAAACAAGATGTAAAATAATTATAATTAAAATGTTTTGGATTTTCATTTAAATTCTTTTATTAAATACTTTTATATGAAAAATGGATTTTATACCTATTGATATTAATGAATCATATCATTATCTTTCATTGGTTTGGTTTTATTTCTCAATTATTCAAAACTATTTTTGATCGACTATAGCTATAAATTTTGTTATATATCTTGTGCATTCCCCATGATCTAATTATTTATCTATATTGATGTATTTAAACAAGAATATGAAATATTCCATGTCAGTGTTATGATTTACACCTAATTGCATCATCTAATTCGTGTTTGTAGATTTTATCCCTTCGTTAAAATTTCATCTATCTTAATAGTTTTGTTATTGAATTGTAACTCCTATAAATTAATTTTCCAATCCATATATTGTTAGTCAGATTCATTTAAATTCAGTGTTCCATTCAATATTTTCCACATTAATCAATTATTTCCTAAAAAATGCATAATATTGATGTTTTTTCCTCTAAAAATTATTCCCATGAATTTTTTTTGTTAGGACAGTCTTATTTTCTGTTTCATGTGTCAAATAATTTATTCCTTATGTTTTTGTGATTTATTCATCTAAAATTGAACATGAACAACATCCATAGGATTTCAAAATTCAATTTTATTACCAATTGTTGTTGTGAATTTTTTGAGACAGTCAATAATATGTATTTTAGTTTGGATTGAAATTAATTCTTGATCATTTTAGAAATGTTTTTCATATGTTTCTCCACATGACAGTCACACATATTTATTCTTGATTGGGTTCTACTAGAGAGATTTTTAATCATAGTTTTAATTCTTGATAATGTACATTGACTGGAATTCATGAGGTCCATGGTGATTTATATCATTCTTGTAAAATTTGATAACTAATCATGGTCTTTTATTGAATTCCATAATTTTATTACGTTGTCATATGAGTGTTATGGTTTATCTTTATTGAAACTAGGAATTTATTCTCATTTATCACATAAATGTTAGAGCATAAGTACATATTTAATTAACGATTTTTATTATTCATACGCAACTCTTACTCTTTTATAGGGATGGAAAATTGATTCTTCCTATCTGGGTACATATAATTTTACATAACAACAAATTATGGATATATTATTAAAGGCACTTTTTGAGTTCCCATTTCTATTAATATATGTAGAAATCATATAAAATCAAATATGTGATAGCTGAATTTATAATGAAAATCTAACTATAATGAAAAATTGATTTAGTAGGGCCATAACCATAACTAATAGTACTAAGAAAATCAAAAGATTTAAAATTAACATTAAAAATCCTTTAAAAACATATAACATTAAATAACATCAGAAGTAATGGAAAATTGAAACGTATTAATGGTTTTTTTAATAATTATAAGGATATGAATGATTCAATATCTATAATTATTGTATATATCATTTACACAATCATATGTTATCTTCAAACAATTGTCCACCTATCATCCTAATATAAAACTATAATGGTTTGAAAAAAAAATGGGGTTACCAATAAAACCCATTTTGATATTAATAACCTTGCTAATAGATTTTCGATGTCCTCAATAATTCATATTGATTTACGGAAAATAATAATATTCCACATCATAAAATAATAAATCCCATTGACCAGGTAAAATAATAAAATAGTTATAAAAATGATTAAAATATATTAAAATTTATTTAACTTTTTAAACATTGAATAAATATAAAAAAACAAATTCCAATTCCCAATGGTACTTGAAATTATTAGCACGAATGAAAAATAAATTACAACAGATTAAATTTTATTCATCTTTTGAATAAAATGATAAACTAATATTTAAAATTAATAGTTCTGTTTAGAATAAAATAGAATAAAAATATGAAGAAATATAATACTCATAATATAACCATAATTTCCCTTAATATGAATTTGGTATGAAATGTGTCAAACATATTTAATGAAGAGATCTCATGATATAATATTTTTAGATAGACTTAAAGAGAAAAAAACTATTGTGAATGAGAATATGACCCCACATTATAAATAATTTCACTAGTCTCCCACAAACTACCATTATAGTTAGGATAGGGGATGTATCCTTGACTAGTGGTGTAATATAGTGGAATTTAGTTTGCAATAATAAATTCTTGAATTCACAAAATTGAGTATCAATTATGTACTATTAAATTTTATATGGCCCACCTTAGTCCACATGTCAACCTATGCACATACAATGCTCGCACGTGACCCAACTACTATATTTATAAATGTACAAGGCTATAAATATACATCTATAAATCGAACATAAAAATTATTTATTAGACATTGGAGTGGTTGGTTGATGTAAAAATATCACAAAATAGTTTTACTACAATATATAAAAAAGACAATTAGTGATATAATGGAAATGTACTCTCATGAAAAATATAGTCCCTTCATAATACAAATAGACCTACATAAACCATTTTACTCTTCTTCCTACATCATAAATATCCCATGAACCAATATCTAGATTATATTCCATGTACAAATTCATGTGCACATCCATAATAAATTTGTCTGATTGCTACATGGAAATGTTTAATGTTCAATTGGGAGAATAACAATATTTGATCCACTAGCAGTTTAATCTAATTAATTATTCAAAAAATAACAACTATTGGAAAAATTTAACTTAGTAAACATATATTTTTCATAAATCAACACTTGTTGTTAGAGGTGTCATTAATGAGATTATGAAACCAGTAGAATAAACACACATACAAAAACTATTTGTCTCAAAACATATAGACACAATTGAATACCTTGACTACCAATACATGACACCCGGTTACCTTGACCCAAACCAAGATGTCATGGGATATCCCATGATTGTATATATTCATTACTATGCCTAGATTATATATGATATATCAGGAGTGGATGATGGTGAATCATTCTCTCTATTGGAATCTACAGTAGTGTGATTTTGTTAGAATAAATCGCATAAATTCACTCTCATTATTAATAAAATCATACAATGTCAATGTGATAGTAGTGATCCAATAATTCATATTCGTCCAACTATGATAACCTGAACTCAAAAATATATTTCCACATTTACTCCGTAAAAAAATTAATTAAATTATTATTTCCCACTATCAATATTCAACTATATAAATTTATTTTTAGAAATACCTTTTCAATTTTTTAGACAAGTTAATTGCATCCTCCCATGGTATTGTTTTCATCTCAATTTTTCTGATGTGATGCATATTCTATAATGGGGCTGATGGTTTTTCTCCAATAGGATTATTATTATTTAGCAGTGGGATTGAGATTATGTGATATAATAAAGTATATTTTTCTATATTCATGTATCACAATGCAATTTTTTTCAGAATATTATGAATATTTAGATCACATATGGAGGAAGAAATAATTTTTTAAGATGGTTTTATTAGCTATATAGTTAGTTGAGGATATTGTTTTTATGAGGGTTCCCATAAATCCCTTTCTAAATATTTTTAATGAATATAAAAATATTTATTTTGTAAGGATTATCACATATTATTTCAAATAAAATAACAGCTTTGTTATGCACCTGGAACTGATTATCATTGAAAGGTTTATCATATTTTAAGAATAATAAAAAATTCATTATGTTCATTAAGTGTTATCATCACTCTTAGGTGAATAAATAGTTATTTGTGTAATAATACGTAACCCATAAAATATGAATATTTTCAATGTAGACATGTAATAAATTTGGAATTACCTAACTAAGATTAAATTAATTTAATTTATATAATAATAATTTTACCCCCTATTTCAAAACTAAACAACAAAAAATCTATTTGACATACCATCATATATTTTTGAACAAATATCTTTAAAATTATTGATTATTTTTCTTGCCCTATTTTTTTATGTTTAAGGACATCTGTGAGAGTCTAAACCAAATTTTTGATTGTCTCTTTTTCATTCAAACATATCAACTAGTATTCTATCTTTTTCATCTTGAATGATTTAAAACCAATTTTTTATCATTGTTGAAATTTATTTTTATAGTATTTTCAATTATTATTTAAAAATTAAATGGATGAGTGGAATGTTCCACAAATTATTTTTCATCAAGATATTTATCTTCTTGTGATGAGATTATTTCATCAGTCATATCTAGATGACTTCTCTTGAGTTTCATTAACATAAAAAATATAGCTAATTAAATGTAATTATTTTTACTTCATTCATTTATCCATTTAAAAAAATTAATGACATGGTTTCTTGAGTGTTCATGAAATGATTTTAATTTTATATTACTATAATTATTTAATTTTAATGTTTTATTTTATAAATAAATTGAATCATAATGTGCCAAAAATAATAAATTGAGTTTTATTAATTGTGTTTTGACTTGGGGATTTTTTTGATATCATCTTTATGAATCATGAAAAATAAATTCCAAAAAATCTTAAGGAGCATATATAATTCCATAAACCTCAATATAATAAATAATTAGGTTATTGACTGTTTCCCATTTCTTTGTGAATGAATATTTTTAAAAATTCCATGTTTTAAAAAATGTAATGTAAACATCATTAAAAATGATTCATCAAATTACATTATCTTATTTTAAAAGTATAGTATATAATATATATCATTATTTATTAAATTATACAATAAAAATGAAATAATTATCATATGTGAGAACTAAACCTATATACACATGAATTATAGGAAATGAAAAATAGCTTAACTAAGAGAACTACATTGGTTAATCTTAACATTCATGTTTTATTATAATACTAGAAGTTAATTTCATTATATAATATATTTGATATGTTATTCTATTAATTGAATTTAAATTTCGTTATTATGATATATTTTGGTTTTGTTAAATACGAAAAATATAGTTATTTTAGTTATGCTTCATAATTTTTGAATTAATTTGATGAAATATTTAATTTTCAACCCTTTCCATATGTTAATATATTATATTATTTTTTCGAATAATAGTAGTCAACAGAAATATTCATAATAAATATGTGAGCCATGAAGTAAATTCAATCTTTTGGGTACAATACATTGTGAGAGCATAAACCATAATATATAATATTTTATTTAACAATGAATATATAAATATTTTTTCATTAAATCAAGTTTTATTTTAATATAGAAATGAGAATTTAATATTTATTGATTTATTACATGATCATCATTGCTTATTATTGGATAAAAATATGATAGAAGTGTTCTGAACTAAGAAAAATAGGAATAAATTGTTGGAATTAGATTTTAATATGGAAAAGATATTGATTTTTATAAATTTATTTATATTTTATTCATGTTCAAAATAATGATATTTTCAAGAAAGATACTCCATTTTATAAGCTATGAAAATGATTGTGAATCAAATTTTACATTTAGATATTCCATTAAAAATTTAGAGTGGCAATCCATTTTAAATAATTTATAATGGATTGTAAATATGTTTTTGAGTTTCATTGGAATAGAATTATATATATAATTTATTCTCTATATTATTTATTTTTAGAAAGCATTATTTAAGAAAACATAAACTACACCTACTAAAAAATACTCTATAGAAGTAGATCCTGAAGGTATTGACTGAAATATAAATTAATTTGGATCATGGGTCCTTTTATATCAAAATGGATGAAATAAAATTCCTATTTAAAATTTAGGAGGTTTTTCTCATATGTATAGATATTTTTTATAATGTTACATAAAAATTTATTTTTTATTTCTAATTATATTCTTGGGCATCTTATTTTTCATGAATTATAAAAAAAATTATTCAATGATACTATGTTAATTAAGAGTACTATACCCAACCTTGTAGAACTATCTAGTAGATACACCATTATACTGATCAAGCTCTATTTGAATAAGTTTTTTGGTCTTCTAGAAAATATATAAATATGAGAAGTACTTTTAAATATGCCTTACATTATCCACTCTATCAGAACGTCGAGTATCATCATATGTTTATTTGAAACGTTCATTTAATTTGGTTAATTATATAAAAACTCTCATTTTAGTTATTTCTAGTCATGTTAATAATTGAAAATATAAAGACCACATCTATATTTTTCACTACGAAGAAATAATCAATGACTCCTAAAACTATTCAATAAATTTGTGAAAAAAATCAAGTTAAAAAATAGTCCATATCATTATAATTATTTCAAATATTAATTTTTAACCACTATTCGATGACATCTACATTTAATAATACTATAAAATGTTTACTGGAATATAATTGTTATATATGCTGCAATAGGAAATTATAGGGATGACTAGTATGTGGTGATATTAAATGATAATGATTTAGTGAGTAACTAACATGGAGCTGTATGCTGAAAGTATAAAACCATGGAAACCAATATATATCACCATATATGACTCACCACAATCATTAAAACAAGATCATTCATTAATATTTATGCTATAGAAAATGCACGACCTGACCTACGATTTAATCATATTAAAGTCAATGATTTATTAAAAAACCCAAAAACATTTATCTCTTCCAATAAAATTACCCACGATGGTGAGTTTTTGGCCAGGATTTCTACATATTTATCACATAAAAGAAATTACCTATCCATTTATATCTTTTACTTAAATATAATTATAAGGAAATATAGGTTGCATTGTGAACTTGTTCACCTTCATTTTTTATAGGGGTTTCAGTACATTTATTCCAAAGATGGTATTTTCTATTATATATTTAATTTAATTCTGGTCAATTGACAAAATATGCATTATTGAATCTATAAATTATCAATTCTGGATATGTTCGACCACATTATTGGATATTGATATTTTTTTATTGAATATGTAACCTCATGGTCAATATTGGGTCTTCCAAATTGTGTCGTATTATTCCCTTTAATTTCATTGAATTAATGAAGAGGGATGATTGATGTTTTTTCTAAATATTATTTGGAACAAAATTTATTGGAATGTTAGTTTCATGATTACTATGTTTTTCAGTTATGAAATCAATTCGTCTATTCAAATTATTAATTTTTCATGATCTTTCATATTATGTGTTTTTGGCATGGATAGATAATATCCCACATTTAATTTTTTTTCATTCATCACGATATATCATTGTACAAGAATAATAACTAATAATTATTAGGACACAAATATTATATTTTTATATATATATAAATACCTTTTTGTATAATTCATTCATTTTCTTAATTACTTCTGAGCTATTTACTTGAATATGAAATTTTCATGTGATTCCCCTAGGAATGTGGATTGAATGTTTTATGTGCCAATCACCATAAACCCATTTGAACCATCATATACGATTAATGTGCATCCAATGTTAATTCTACATTCAAATAGCTCTTTGAATATGTGAAATTCCATTTATGATAACCACATAAAATAAAATAAATTTATTTAAAATAAAAAAGACAATGAATTATCATTTGGATGTTATCAATGAAAAATGAGGTCTATAAATGATTAATTTGTGGGTCATATTATTTGATGGACTAATGTATTATTTTTTAAAATTTGATTTCCTAAAATGTAATAATATTTTAATTATATATATTACAATTTCACTGATTCATCAAAAACTCCATAAACATAGTTGATTAAATCATAGCCATTATTTTATTGAAAATATATTCAATAAATTAAATAAATAGTTTTTTTAGATTTTATATGTTAGATTCATGTTTTGAATTATTTATTTTTTTATTATATACTAAAATGGTAATACCCTTTTGTTGGATTCAATTCATTTTCTAGTTATAAGGCCCTGGCCTTACACCTCACATAATATTGAATTAAAAGAATAATTCACATTGAGTATCTTTTCAGGTTTAGAGTTTTAGAGAAATAGATCATAACTATTATATCTCAAAAGATTACACAGTAGACACTACTACAATGTTTCCTTTTTTTGGAAACATGAACTCCAAAAAAAAGAGTCATGTCGTGTTCCATGTTTAAGACATCATGAATTTTCCATGATCCCATCCTTGACCCTATTACACATTATGTCCTGTGAAAAAAATTAAAAAAAACTTGGGGTGAGCATAAAAATCCTAGTAAGGGATACACAAAGAAGGAAAACTACTAGTTTTTCAAAACAACAAATAAACCATAATTAATTTATCAATGTAATAATTTTCACCTTTATGAAGTAGTAAATACTCTTCTCTGAAAAAAGATCATTACTTACCCTTTTGTAACCAAAGGATTACCATAAAACCCATATAAATAATGTATAACATATAAAGGTAACTTGGGACATAAACATACATAAATGGAATAACCATATGGTGGACTTCCACACATTTAACTTAATGGAATAGCCATACGTCCAACTTCCATAACCAATGAATTGGAGGTTATAACGTAACCATCCGTCCTAGTATTCACGGCACTACCCGTCATATGGTTTATCACGTAACCACCCATGAAATGTCGAAGTACTATTATAAAATCATAATACATAAAACAAATATAAGGGAAATAAGAATTTCTACATTTTAATCACAATATATCACTTAAATATATTGACATAAAAATACATTTTCAATATCCATTAATATAAAAGAGTATATGGTATTTATTTCATTTTAAAAACATTATGGCTTATGGGGAAGCCAAAGACCAAATAATACTCACAGCGGAGGAAAAGGTCGTTGTCACCACGATCGTTAAAAAGAAAAATACTTTTTGCCTTTTAGTAAAATGCTTTGTATAGAAAATATTCATTTTGAATAAAAGTAAAATTCAAAGGTGTTTTATACAGCGTATAAAAGAAAGTCTTGTATTAGAACAAAATATTTCTCAATGAAGGAGATTGAGACTAAGTCCCGTACCTCATGTCCGACATGACTCGATCACTATTTAATCTCTTGAATAATAGACTAGTGTTAATTTATACATTCTTAAGAACATTTTTCAAGTTTATTATTCCTTTTATATCATTTATTTCCATGTTATAAACATTATGTAATCATTTACGTTAATAATGTTTGTTTTGTCGATATTTGGATCTTAAGTCAAAAATGGACTGCTTACAATTACATGTTGTTCATGTGGTCAAAGGTTCATTATATCCAAAATGGTATTCTTGATTGGTATATCATATATATCATATATATCCATAATATACATGTATTTATAATATTATATAACATTTAGAGGTAAGAAATGAAATGCACCGTTCATGGTGACGGTAAGCCGTACGTACTCATGAACTCTACTTTCATTTATATTTCATATTTAATTGAGTGAAATCATAATGATATAAAGGTATATTATAATTAATGTATTATATATTATATAATATCATTAACTCTATCCTTTATACATCCCATATATGGAATTAACGAATCAAATCACTTTGAGGGGGCGGTACTCCGCACTTCAAAAAATGAAGATATCACGTTTACCTATAATGTAAACCATAAAGGTATGCCATAATTTAAAAATAAATAACTATAAGGAAAACATAAATATAATATATATCATACATAAATATAGTGACATATTAATGGCCACCATGAATGTTGTTAATAGAATATATAACAATCATCGTTTCGTGAGGCAGAAATTCGCCAACCACAGAAACAGTATGTTCTTTAACCGTTAGATGGAGGTGTGTGTAAGTGTAAATAAAATCCTTCTCTTAAAAACATCATAGTATATTTAAGATACTAGTTTAATTACAAAATAAAGGAATAAAATGTAAAGACCTATAAATTTCAAGGGAATTTTTTTTCTTAATTTTCTTTGAAATTATACAAGAGCGCGGTTTCTAACGGCACCTGATTCCGAGGCCCGGAGTGCCCGGAATCAATTTCCGAAGTTCGGCTCGGATACGTTCAGTAAACGAACGAGCGGGAATTTCTAACTTTTGACTCGGTGCCCAGAATTGAAATCCGAGGACACCAATGAACTCGCATCGCCTATTTTAGCTTAAGGAGACCTTTTCCGAGGTTGCGTTTTATGCGGGACAAAAGTTAGTTTTCGGAGAATTTTAAGAAGTTAAATAAAAATGTTGAAACACTTTTTATTTTTTTTCTTACTTGTTGGTTAACTCCTCTCAAAGGAAGTTGGGGGTGGGACCCACACCCACTTAACCTTCCTTGAGAGGATTAAGTGTGGTGGGGCCCACACGAACCCTAAATTTTCATCTTCTCTTTTAAAAACTCCCTTTAACCCCTCTTTAAATGACATGACAACTTTGATAATTAATGGAGTTTTTTTGTTTGAATTTCAAACCTTTGAAATTCAATTTGTTAAGTGTGTGAATAAAATAAGACTCTAGCTTTTTGTATTTGGTTAGAACTCTCTAGCCTTCAAGAGAGGATTTTGGGAGCTTCTTCTTCTTCTTCAACTTTGACGAATAACGCGAAGAACCTTCGAGCTCCGACGAAGAACGCCGTTCCTCTCTTCTTCGTATCCGGTTGTTTCCGAAGATCGACGATGCCTTCCGTGTCAATGTAAGGGAACGCCGCTTCCTCCTCAGACTTCCTTCGTTGGCATATGAAGATTCACCAATGACGTACCTCTTCGGACGTACCTCTTCGTCAACATATTTGACGAACGATTACTGCGACGCACGACCTCCACGACGTTTTCTTCCGCGGGTCGTCGATGATCATCGATCTTGAAACCAAGGTAGGGGTTGTTGTTGGTTATTTATTTACTCTCGTTCTTGGTTCTAGCAGGATAATATTGTGGTAAATATTTAAGAGTTATCATCTAATGATAGGGGGGTCGGACCGCACAAAAACGGCCGAATTCCCCCTCCTTTGTTCTTGATTATATTTTTTATACATTCTTGTGGATGAACGAGAAGGCGTGGTGTCGTCGCACCACGCGGGAATCACCTAGCTTATTTACGCGGTGCAGTCGCGCCGCGTCGTGGAAGGATTATCATGAACGCGACGCCGTCGCGCCGCGTCGAAGGGAACCGAAGGCGCCGCGGCTGGAGCGAGGCCGCGGCGGAGGGGCGCAGTGTCGTCGCACTGCGCCGGATGACGAAGGCCACGACCGGTTCCGGGCCGTGGCGGAACGAGAAGACTGGCGGCTCGTCGGGCCGCCGGTGTCGGAAGCCGGAAGGGGACCAGCTTTCCCGGTCCGTTGAAGAAGAACCGGCCGGCCAGGTCGGGCCGGGCGGAAGGGGAAAGACCGGGGGAAATTAATTCCCCCAACCATTTTAACGCCCCCCCCCCATTATGAGGGGGGGCGGGTTTCACCAAGGGGGGGGGGGGCAGCGGCCCCCCATTTTTTTCCAAAACAGCAGGCCCCCACGAAGGGGGGGCGTTGATTGGCAAAGGCGCGGCTTAAGCCGCACCGCCAGCTCGAAGCAACGGGGGCCTTGCCCCCCGCGCGTGGCACCGAGCGGAGCCAGGCCGCGCCGCCGCCGGCTGGGCCGGGTCGGGTCGAACCTGTTCGGGCCGACCCAGGGTGGGTCGGGCCGGGTCGGCCCGGACCCGGACCCCCCGTTTTCGAGACGACTTCGGTCTTTTGGCCATAACATGAGCTATGGACCTCCGATTGACGAACCGTCAGTGGCGATGCGATCCTTGGATCAAGACGGTCGATTCGGTATATCACACTCAATGTTTCGGAATACTTTGAGTTCGGCCGAGTTGGTTCGTATACGAAACCAACCGGGCCCTCAGAGCGGAAACACTCATATCGTGAGATACAGACGTCCGATTGACGTGCCGTCAGCTTTTTGAGTTCCTCTTAGTGAGACGGTTCTTTTGGCATACTCCGCCCGAGGTTTGGACACAGGTGGAGTATGGTCTGGTTGGTTTTGCCATAAAAACAAACCGGGCCCCTGGGACGAAAAAGCCAATAACTCTCAGACCGGGCGTCCGATCGACGCGTCGTCTGTTGCGTTGAGTTCCTGTTGACGATACGGAAAATTTGGATACATCTACTTTGAACTTTGTGACAGTTGATGTATCAGCCCCATGACTCGTGGAGCAGACCCTCCCGAACGAGCTTGCTGTGTGCGGGAACCCTAGTGCTGGCTGCGACTGTGACTGATATTGCTACTGCTACTGCTACTGCTACTGTGACTGCGACGACGAAAGTACTGAGATCCTGTGTGGATTCGACGACGACTACAGCACTCAGCAATCCTATGTGGATCTGTGCTACTGGTCATATGTGGGCCCGATCTTGTGTGGGTCTGATCCTGTGTGGGTCTTTGCGCTCAGCGGTCCTGTGTGAACCAGCGCCTACAGGTCCTTTGTGGGCCCGATCCTGTGTTGGTCTCTGCGGGGGTTAGTTACCTATCGATCCTTCGTGGGTCCGATGACTTAGATGGATCAGAGATCATCTTTATCGTCCTTTGAAGAAGTATACCTGTGTGAGCTGAATCCTGTTGCTTTCCTGTGTGGATTGAGTTGTGCTATCCTGTGTGGATTTCGTTTTGCATTCCAGTGTGGAATACGTTTACTTTCCTGAGTGGACTGAGTTGTACTTGGGCTCGGAGGTTGGAGCGTATTGGAATTGATGACTTAGGTATATGTATGGGCATATACCTAAGCAGTGTCGGTTGTTACTTCATGATTGTACCATTCTTTGTGGTTTATCCTTTGTGGATTTTGAGAGACCATCAGGGGTCTCGGGGTCCCTACTGAGTAGCTTATACTCACCCCTGCACGGGCTATGCCCGCACTACGCTGTGTTGGTTGCAGACGATGGACACCGTTGATCGTGGCTGAGGATTGCAGAGCAGAACGGTACCTGGAGGTGGACTACTGGGCGGGACGTACCCGGAGCGGACGATGGGACCCGAGGAGTAGTGGAGCTATCTGTACCCACCCTCTATGTGGGATTTCTAGTGGACAGCTCGGTGTAGCGATTTTACGTTACAGTTGCTGTTTTTTCCCTTTCGAGTTTTACTTTACATTCAGTTTGGGTTTGTATACTGGCCCATTTAGTTTTCCGCACTTCAGTTGTACTCTGTTTTTACTTAGTGTTTACTTTTCCGCCTGCTTACTCTGTGGTGGTTGTTTTCTTTTCAAAGGCAATGCCTTCCCTTTGTTGTAATTTACGCCTTGGTTCTAGTCGCCAGCCCTTGGCCTATGGAAGGCGAGCTTGGGGTAGTCACGGCACGAGTCCCGAGGGCGGTTCGTGACATAAAAATACATTATGGGGATGGAGAAGAATAAATAAAATAAAAGAACACAAATGAAGACATTACCTTTAAATCGGGTAACTCCTCTTGGTTTGAACAAAATGGGTTTCTAGAAGGGATATTTACCTAAGGCAAGGATTATAGGATGAGGAGAAGGATGTGGAGAGGTAAAATGATCAGATATTGGCCAAGCCAATCTATTCAGAGGTGTGGTTATGTTGGTAGGGGTGGGGGCCTTTTATAAGAGGGTGGAGGGGCACTCTTGGAATGTTATAAAATGTTACATTATTATATAATGAGTTTCGGTTCTTAAAGGTCCCAAAATTATATATTCTAAGGATAAGGTGATACGAGTTCTAAATTCACCCATACAATAGGTATTTGACAATTTTAGGTCTTATATTTTACATTATCATTTTATTTTATTTAAATCGTTAAATAATGAGGTAATCACTGCATCATCATGGTGTCATAAATAATTTAATTTATTTAATGTCTAAAAAATAAAAAAAATATCATGATGTAAGAAATATTATTATATTTCTAATAAATATTTATATTAAAAAATATGACTTTTATAACCCCATGTAAGAATTGTTTTAGTAAAACAATACTTGTTTGTGATATTTTTATTTTAACATTAAATAAAAAGTTTTTAATGTCATTTTCTTACCCATGTGGCTCCATGCGGTCCCAAAGATGATCCATGGATTTTCTTGTTCGACCATGACTCATCCAATAAGGGTAGCACATGTGTCAAGGTAATTTCATATTATCAAAACATTATTTTTACCTTAAATTACACTAATTACATCTAATAGCGATTAATAAAAATTAAAAGATACTATTCACCAAAAAATTATTTTAAACCCATTGAACCACATTTTAAATCCTAATGAGAACCATATATGACGGATTTTTAAAATAATATTTAAAAAAGTTGTAAAGTTTCATTTAAACTAAAAAATAGTTTTTTTAACTACAACTTAGTGGTTTCACTTTTCATAAAAAATTGATGTTTTTCACAAAAATACAAAAAATTCACCCTAAGAAATATTTGATATTCCGAATTAAAAAATGATGACTTTTCTACAAAATTAAAAACATATAAGTTGCATTAATTAATTTAAAACCAATTCAAAACATAATCTAATCATATAAATAAATTAGATTAAAACGAGGTTTTGAATTAAAATACAACATTTTCACTATTCATTAAAAAATGAACTTTATTGGAAAAATACAAAAAAATTACACAAAGTAAATTTTGATGTCCCGATTATAAAGAGGAATTTTAATTGTTTCAATAGAATGTATATGAGTGAAAAAAAATTTATTTAATGTGGCTTATCCATCAAAAGGGTATAAGTCGTCCTTTTTGTGAATATTAGAGTATCTGTGCCTAAAATTTAATTCTTTTCTTATTTTAAGCCTTTATCTTTTATTGGATAAATGTAAAAACATTTGACAAACGTATATAATAATATTTTAGATATTTCTATTCATTCCCACAAATACAATGGCTACATGTTAACAACCATTTAAAATAATATTATTATATTACTAGTGTGCAACGTAAGATTTCAAAGAAACTCATTGTTGTGTATCAGGTACGCTATTTAACATAGAAACCCCTTTAATGTAAAATTAAAATTTAATTTGCAAATATTAATAAATATAAAAATGTATTATTCTTTATTTACCTAGGATGTTACATCCTTCCCCCCTTTTGAGAATTGCATCCTCACAATTTTATTCACTTATCAAAATAAGTGGGGGGTATTTATCCCTCATAGCATTTTTAGATTCCCACGTTGCCTCTTCAACCATATGGCATTTCCAAAAAACCTCATCTGGTGAATTACCTTATTCTACAGTACTTGCTCTCTAGGGTCAAGAATCTGGACTGGGTGTTCTTCATAAGAGAGATTCTCTTCCAACTGAACTACCTCTTGGCTCAGAACATGCGATAGATCTGGCATATACTTTCTCAACATCGAAACATTAAAAAAATTGTGTACTTGGGATAAACTCGGAGGTAATGCCACTCGGTAAACAACGGATCCAACTCTCTCCAGATTTTTATATGGTCTAATGAACCTTGGACTCAACTTTCCTTTCTTACAAAATTACATCACACTTTTCCATTGTGAAACTTTGAGAAATACATGATCACCTACCTCAAAAGATAGATACTTCCTGCGGTTATCCACATAACATTTCAGCCTACTTTGAGCTGTTCTCATGTGTTTCTGAATCAACTGAACTTTATCTACCATCTCTTCTACCAATTCTGGTCCCATCAGCTTCCTTTCCCCTACTTCATCCCAAAAATATGGAGTTCGACACCATTTTCTATATAATTCTTCAAACAGATCCATCTGTATACTAGAATGAAAACATTTATTATATGAAAACTTAACCAAAGAAATATATTGGTCCTATAATCCCTGATAATCCATCGAGCAAGCACGTAGCATATCCTCTAAAGTTTGAATTGTTCGTTCTGACTGCCCATCTGACTGAGGATGAAAATCTGTACAAAAATTTAATTCAGTACCTAACGACTTTTGGAGGCATTTCCAAAAGTTAGAAGTAAACCTAGAATCAAGAGCAGATACAATGCAGAGGGGATCTCCATGCAACCTGACAATCTCTTTTACATACAATCGAGCAAGTTGATCAAGAGATAATGTATCTCGAATAAGAAGGAAATGAGCAGATTTAGTCAATCAATCAACTATAACCCATATTGCATTATTGAATTGAGATGTCTTTGGTAATCCCACAACGAAGTCAATAGATATATTTTTACATTTCCAATCTGGCACCGGTAATGACTGTAGCATCCCTTTTGGTAACTACCGCTCTGCTTTAACCTGCTGACAAGTCAAACACTTCATAGTAAATTCACCAATATCACATTTCATTCCATCCCACTTGTAATAATGCAGCAGATCTCTATACATCTTAGTACTTCCAGGATTAACTGAAAATGGGGAATGATGAGCCTCACATAACAACTCATTCCTCAACTGTGAATCACAAGGCACACATAATCTCTTCCCAAAAATCAAAACACAATCATTATCAATGTTAAGTTTAGGAATCTTATCCTTCTGAACCAGCTCTACCTTTTTCTGCAACCCAGTATCTTTCTTCTGTGCTTTCTTAATTATGTCTGATAGAGATGATCTCACTGAAACCTGAAACAAAATAGAATAACTTCATGCACCAACAACTTCTACGCCAAAGTTCATCAAATCAAAAACTAAATTATGTTGTTCCAAACCTATCATGGTTAATAAAGCATTACTATTTCGACTCAAAGCATCATCCACTTTATTTTCATTTCCCGGATGGTAATAAATTGTACAATAATAATCCATGATTAATTCCAGCCATCTCCTCTGTATCATGTTCTATTATTTTTGAGTGAATATATACTTTAAATTAATTTGATCAGTATATATTTCACACTTTACTCCATACAAATGATGCCTTCAAAATTTTAGAGCAAAAACAACAACAGCTAAATCCAAATCATGTGTAGGGTAATTTAACTCATGAGTTTTCATCTGACATGAAGCATAAGCAATTACCTAATCATTCTGCATAAGGTCACAACCAAGTCCCTTAAACAAACCATCACTGTAGATAAAAAACTCACCATTCCTGGAAGGAAGTTCCAAAAATGGAGCAATCACCAATCTTCTTTTCAATTGTGGAAAACAATCATCACATTCTATTGTCTAGATAAACTTAACACCCTTCCGAGTTAGCTTAGTCATTGGACTAGATAACCATGAAAAGTTATCAACAAACCTTTGGAGGTAACCTTACAAACCAAGAAAACAACGGATCTTGGTTACATTTTTGGGACATGTCAATTCTTTGACAATTTTTTTTTAGCAGGATCAATTGTTATGCCATTTCTTGAAACAATGTTACCAAGGAAAGAAATTTGTTGTAACCAAAACTCACAATTGCTAAATTTTCCATTCAATTTCATTTTTTAAGGTTTGCATGATAACCCTTAAATTACTTTCATGCTCCTCTTTACTTTTAGAAAACACAAAAATATCATCAAACTCTACTAGAGGTAAAACAATAAGGTTTGCTGGTAGATTCTTTCCACACGCAAGGATGTGAAGGTTCTTATAATTTATTTTTGTCTTAGGATTATCTATGGGTGTTTTTACCATATGTTCAAGATTTATATCTTGAGATGGAATTCCCAATTTACTAGAAAACTTCTCAGAAATGAATGAATGTATAGACCCTAAATCAAACAACACATTGGAATAATCTGAGCAAACAAACAGTGTACCTGATACTACTTCATTCGATGGCCCAACATCTGCTGATGTTGATGCAAAGGATTTCACCACCCTTTCTTCTTGTAGTCATGTTGCTTTCCCCCAGTTGAGTTCTTTGTCGGACACTCATTTTCATAATGACCCATTTCATTACACATAAAACATCTTACATCTAGCTTTTCATTGCCTGCTTGATCATCTTCCTTACAGTTAGGAGCAATATGACCATCCTTACCACAACGAAAGCACTTTCCAAACATGGATAAAAATTATCTTGGAATAATTTTACCACACATCTCACAGGATGGATATTTGTTTTTCTTACCTCCTTGCTTCATTGATGAATTCTCCCCCTTTTCTTGCTAACTGGACCTCTTATTCTATTGTTTTTCAAAGAACACCTGATCATCGGAAAACTCAATTTCCAGCCTCTCCACACATCAAACAAGTTTTTCATAACTTTTTAACTCATTAGAATCTAAATACCTTCAATACATTTGCTTTAACCTTTAGTAAAAATGGTTGATTGTACTATCAAGATCTCGTATGAAATTTGGAGCATACCTTTTTAGTCGAGTGAACTTTGCTTCATAAGCAGCTACTGAGTCTTCCTCCTGCCTCAATTCTAGGGAATGTTTTTCCATACTAAGACAAACCACCATAGGAAAATATTTCTCAAGAATCATACCTTTGAATTCATTCTAGTGAAGATAATCAATCTCATCACTATCCCTGATATTTTTCATCATCGACCATCACTGGTCAGCTTAACCTTCAAAACGGTAAATAGCAAGACTAACCTTTTGAAGTTCTGAACACCCCATGACATCAAAAATCTTCTCTAGTGCTTCAATCCACCCTTATTCTAGCACAGGGTCAGATGATCCTCTGAATGATGGGGGACTTTGCCTCATGAAATCTTCCACCACTGACGTGTTCCTGTGTGGTTGATCTGGCTGATCTTGTGCATGGATACCACCACTATTTATATCCTGAGTCAATTGTGTCATCACTACAATAAACTACTTGGTTCCAATTATGACCATCTCATGTTACTGATTTGGAAGGTTGTATTCCTCCTGATTTCTTCCTAGCATAGATTCCTTGTATCCTCTACGGAAAACCATTCTGAACAAACATGTCTTATATGAACCAACATGGTAATATTCATATTCTGTATCATTTCAATTTGACCATTAAAAAAATATTTCTGAACAATCATTTAATATTATTCTAAATCCTAAAGTTATCTAAACCGACCTCTGATGCCAACTATAGGGCACCAACCTTAATCCTCACTTAATATTGAATTAATAGAATAATTCACATTGAAGATCGTTTCAGGTTTAGATTTTTAGAGAATTAGATCATAAATATTACATCTGAAAATATTACACAGCAGACACTTCTACAATGTTTCATTTTTTTACAAAACATGAACTCTTAAAAAAAGAGTCATGTCTAGTTCCATGTTTAAGACAACCTGGCATTTCCATGATCCCATCCTTGACCTTGTTCCACATTATATCCTATAAAAAAAATTTCAAAAAAAACATGGGGTGAGCATAAAAAGCCCAGTAAGGGATAAACAAAGAAGGAAAAGTGTTATTTTTACAAAACAATAAGTAAACCATGAATACTTTATCAAAGTAATACTTTTCACCTTTATCAAGTAGTAAATATTCTTCACTAAATAAAAGATCATTACTTACCCTTTTGTAACCAAAATATTACCATAGAACCCGTATAAAGAACACATAACATATAAAGCTAACTTGGGACATAAAGATACTTAAATGGAATAACCATATGGTCTACTTCCACACATATTACTTAATGTAATAGCCATACGGCCAACTTCCATACCTAATGAATTGGAGTTTATGACGTTACCACCTATCCTGGTATTCATGGAACCACCTGTCATAGGGTTTATCACGTAACCACCCATCAATTGTCCAAGTATCATTATAAAATCCTAAGACATAAAACAAATATAAAGGAACGAAAACATTTCCAAATTTCGATCAAAATATATCACATAATTATAATTACAAAAAAAATCCATTAAAAATATAATTTTCAATACCAAAATACATAAAAGAGTATATGGTATTCATTTCATTTTAAAATCATTATGGCTTGTTGAGGAATCCAAATACCAAATAACACTCGCAACGGCGGAAAAGGTCATTGTCCCCACATTTGTTAAAAAGAAACATACTTTTTATCATTTTGTAAAACGCTTCGTATAGAAAAGATTCCTTTTGAGTAAAAGTAAAATTCAATGTTGATTTATACATCATATAAAATAATGTCTTGTATTAGAACAAAATATGCCTCAATGAAAGGAGATTGAGACGACGTCCCTTACCTCATGTCCGACTTGACACGATCACTCTTTAATCTCTTGAATAATAAACTAGTGTTAATTTCTACTTCCTTAAGAACCTTTTTCATATTTATTATGCCTTTTTTATCACTTATTTTCATTTTATAAACATTATGTAATCATTTACGTTAAAAATGTTCATTATGTCAATATTTGGTTCTTAAGTTAAAAAATGACCTTCTTACAATTACATGTTGTTCATGTGTTCAAAGGTTCATTATATCCAGAATGATATTAATGATTGGGATATCATATATATAATATATATCCATAATATACATTTATTTATAATAGTATATAACATATAGAGGTATGAAATGAAATG
The DNA here is from genome assembly GCA_963277665.1 of Viscum album. Lineage (NCBI taxonomy): Eukaryota > Viridiplantae > Streptophyta > Magnoliopsida > Santalales > Viscaceae > Viscum > Viscum album. Next base: position 1,399,739,284 of record OY728164.1, on the reverse strand, counting down.
CACCGTTCATGGAGATGATAATTCGTATGTACACATGAACACTACATTCATTTCTATTTCATATTTAATGGAGTGAAAGAATAATGATATAAAGGTATATTATAATTATAGTATAATATAATATATAATATCATTAACTCCATCCTTTAGACATCCCACATATGTCATTAACGAATCAAATCACTTTGAGGGGGCGGTAGTCCGCACTTTCTAAAATGATGATATCGCGTTTACCCTTAATGGAAACCATAAAGGTATTCCATAAATTCAAAATAAAGAAGCATAAGGAAAACATAAAAATAATATATATCATATATAAATAGAGTGACACCTTAATGGACACTATGAATGGTGTTAAAATAAGATTGAACAATCATCGTATCGTGAGGCAGAAATTTTCCAACCACATAAACTCTATGTTTTTTAACCATTAGACAGTGGTGTGTGTAAGTGTAAATAAAATCCCTCTCATAAAAAAATCCTAGTATATTTAATATACTCGTTTTGTTACAAAAGAAAGGAATAACAAGTGTTTAGGGGGATGGAGAAGAGAAATAAAACAAAAGAACACATGTGATGACATTACCTTTTAATCGGATAACTCCTCTTGGTTTGAACAAAAGGGGTTTCTGGAAGTGATTTCTGCATAAGTCAAGGATTCTAGGATGAAGAGAGAGATGTGGAGAGATAAAATGAGCAGATAATGGCCAAGCCAATGGATTCAGAGGTGTGGTTAAGGTGGTAGAGGTGGGGGCCTTTTATAAGAGGGAGGAGGGGCACTCTTGGAGTGTTATAAAATGTTACTTTATTATATAATGAGTTTCGGTTTTTAAAGGTCCCACAATTACATATTTGGAGGATAAGGTGATAAGAGTACTAAATCCACCCATCCAATAGGTTTTTGACAAGGTTATGTCTTATATTTTAAATTAAATGTTAATTTATTTAAATTGTTAAATAATGAAGTAATCGCTGCATCATCATGGTGTAATAAATAATTTAATTTATTTAATTTCTAAAAATTAAAAAAAATATCATGATGTAGGAAATATTATTATATTTCTAATTAATATTTATAGTAAAAACATTATGACTTGTATAACACCAAGTAATGATTGGTTTACTAAAACAATACATGTTTGTGACATTTTTATTTTAACATTAAATAAAAAGGTATTAATGTCATTTTCATACCCATGTGGCTCCATGGGGTCCCAAAGATGACCCATGGATTGTATTGGTCGACCATGACTCATCTAATAAAGGTAGGACATGTTTCAAGGGAATTTAATATTATCAAAACATTATTTTTACCTTAAATTACACTAATTACCTCTAATCGCGATTAATAAAAATTAAAAGGTACTATTAAACAAAAAATTATTTTAATCCCATTATACCAAATTTTAAATCCTAATGAAAACCATATATGTAGGATTTTTGAAATTCAATTTAAAAAAGTGGTAATGTTTCATTTAAACAAAAAATCAGTTTTTCTAACTACCACTTAGTGGTTTCACTATTCCTCAAAAATTGAAGTTGTTCACAAAAATACCAAAAATTCACCCTAAGCTATATTTGATATTCTTAATTCAAAAATGATGACTATTTTACAAAATTAAAAACATATAATTTTCATTAATTAATTTAATATTTAATTCTCATTGTCAAAACAAATATCGTGTTTTTAAGAAACAATATATATCAAAAGATTGAGACTAGTTTATGTCCAATTTTAATGTGAAATTAATTACAATGACCACCATTGAATTAAATTGTTAAAAAATATTCTAATTTCACTTTATAACCAATTCAAAAGGTAATCTAATCATATAAATAAATTTTATTGAAAAGATGTTTTGATTTAAAATACAACATTTTTCACTATTCATAAAAAATGAACTTTATCGAAAAAATACCAAAATTTTACACAAAGAAAATTTTGATTTCTCGATTATAAAGAAATATTTTAGTTGGTCAAATAGAATGTATAGGAGTGAAGAAAAATATTTTTATAGTGGGGTTTCTATCAAAAGGTGATAAGTCGACCTTTTAGTGAATATTAGAGTATCAATGCATAAAATTGAATTCTTTTTTAATTTTAAGCCTTTATCATTTGTTGGATAAATGTAAAAACATTTAACCAACATATATAATAATATTTTAGTTATTTCTATTTATTCCTGCCAATACAATGGCTACATTTTAACTACCATTTAAAGTAATATTATTATATTACTAGTGTGCAACGTAATATTTCAAAGAAACTCATTGTTGCGTATCAGGTACGCTATTGAACATAGAAACACATTTAATGTAAAATTAATATTTAATTTGCAAATATTAAAAAATATGAAAATGTATTATTCTTTATTTACCTAGGATGTTACATCCTTCCCCCCTTTTGGCAATTGCATCCTCGCAATTTTATTCACTTATCAAAATAAGTGGGGGTATTTATCCCTCATAGTATTTTCAGATTCCCATGTTTCCTCATAAACCATGTGGTTTTTCGAAAAAAAAACTTATCTGGTGAATTACCTTATTCTGCAACATTTTCTCTCTAGGGTCAAGAATCTTGACTGGTTGTTCTTCATAATAGAGATTCTCTTCTAACTGAACTACCTTTGGGATCAAAACATGTGATGGATCTGGCATATACTTTCTCAACATCGAAACATGAAAAAAAAAATTTGTACTTGAGATAAACTAGGAGGTAATGCCACTCGGTAAGCAACTGATCCAACTCTCTCCAGAATTTCATATGGTCCAATGAACCTTGGACTCATTTTTCCATTCTTACAAAATCGCATCACACTTTTCCATGGTGAAACATTGAGAAAAACATGATCACCTACCTTAAAAGATATATCCTTCCTCCGGTTATCCACATAAATTTTCTGCCTACTCTGAGCTGTTCTCATGTGTTTCTAAATCAACTGAACTTTTTCTAACATCTCTTCTACCAATTCTGGTCCCATCAGCTTCCTTTCCACTACTTCATCTCACAAAGCTGGAGATCGACACTGTTTTCTATATAATGCTTCAAATGGAGCCATATGTATACTAGAAAGAAAACATTTATTATATGAAACTCAACCAACGAATGATATTGGTCCCAAGTTCCCTGATAATCCATCGAGCAAGCACGTAGCATATCCTCCAAAGTCTGAATTGTTCGTTCTGACTTCCTATCTGACTGAGGATGAAAAGCTGTACTAAAATTGATTTCAGTACCTAACGACCTTTTAAGGCATTTCCAAAAGTTAAAAGTAAACCTGGGATAACGATCAGCTACAATGGAGAGGGGAACTCCATGCAAACTGACTATCTCTTTTACATACAATCGATTATGTTGATCAAGAGAGAATGTATCTCGAATAAGAAGAAAATGAGCAGATTTAGTAAATCGATCAACTATAACCCATATTGCATTATTACCTCGATATTTCTTTGGTAATCCCACAATGAAGTCCATGGATATATTTCCTCATTTCCACTCTGTCCCCGGTAATGACTGCAGTATCCCTTTAGTTAACTGCCGCTCTACTTTAACCTACTGACAAGTCGAACACTTCACAGTAAAATCGGCAATTTCTCTTTTCATTCCATCCCACCAATGATACTACCGTAGATCTCTGTACATCTTAGTACTTTTAGGATGAACTGAAAATAGGGAATGATGAGCCTCAAATAACAACTCATTCTTCAATTGTGAATTACAAGGCACACATAATCTCTTCCAGACCCTCAAAACAAAATCATTATCAATATAAAATTCAGGAAAATTACCCTTCTGAACCAGCTCTACATTTTTCTGCAACCCATTATCTTTCTTCTGTGCTTTTTTAATTATGTATGATAGAGATGATCTCACTGAAACCGGAAACAAAACAGAAGAACTTCCTACACCAACAACTTCTATGCCAAAGTTCATCAAATCAACAACTAAAGGTTCTTGTTCCAAACATATCATGGTTAATAAATAATTACTTTTTCTACTCAAAGTATTAGCCACTTTATTTGCTTTTTCCGAATGGTAATGAATTGTACAATAATAATCATTGATTAATTCCATCCATCTCCTCAATCTCATGTTCTATTATTTCTGAGTGAATATATACTTTAAAAATTTGTGATCAGTATATATTTCACACATTACTCCATACAAATGATGCCTCCAAAATTGTAGAGCAAAAACAATAGCAGCTAATACCAAATCATGTGTAGGGTAATTTAGATCATGAGTTTTCAATTGACGTGAATCATAATCAATTACCTGATCATTCTACATAAGGACACAACCAAGTCCCTTAAACAAAGCATCACTGTAGATAAAAAACTCACCATTCCTAGAAAGAAGTGCCAAAACTGGAGCATTCACAAATCTTCTTTTCAATTATTGAAAACAACCATCACATTCTTTTGTCAAGATAAACGTAACACCCTTCCGAGTTACCATAGTCATTGGACTAGATAACCATGAAATGTTTTAAACAAACCGTAATTAGTAACCTAACAAAACAAGATAACAATGGATCTCGGTTACATTTGTTGGACTTGGCCATTCTGCAACAACTTTTTTTTAGAAGGATCAATTGTTATGCCATTTTTGAAACAATGTGACGAAGGAAAAAAATTTGTTGAAACCAAAACTCACACTTTCTGAATTTTCCATTCAGTTTCTTTTCTTTTAAGGTTTTCAATATAACCCTTAAATGACTTTCATGATCCTATTTACATTTAAAAAACACCAAAATATCATTGAACTCTACTAGTGGCAAAATAAAAAGGTTTGCAGGTAGATCCTTTCCACACACAATGATAGAAAGGTTCGTATAATTTCTTTTTGTCTCAATGTTCACTACAAGTATTTTTACCATAAGTTCAGGATTCATATCCCCAGATGGAATTCTCAATTTACTAGAATACTTCTCAGATATGAAAGAATGTATAGACCATAAATCAAAAAACACATTGGCATAATCTGAGAAAACAAACAGTGTACCTAATACTTCTTCATTCGATGGCCCGACATCTGATGAAGTAGTTGCAAAGCATTTCACCACCCCTTTCTGCTTGTATTCAGACTGCTTTCCCCCAGTTGAGATATTTTTTAGACACTCATTTTCATAATGACATACTCCATTACACTTAAAACATCTTACTTCTAGCTTTTCATTGCCTTCTTGATCATCGTCCTTTCAGTTACGAGCAATATGACCAGAATTACAACACTGAAAGCACTTTCTAGCCTTGGATAAACATTTTCCAGGATGCATTTTACCACACTTCTCACAGGATGGATATTTGGTTTTCTTACTTCCTTGATTCTTTGATGAATTCTCTCCATTTTCTTACTTACTGGACCTCTTATTCTGTTTTTTGTCAAAGAACACATGATCATCGACAAACTCTATTTCCAACTTCTCCACACATCGAACAACTTTTTCATGACTTTTGAACTCACAAGAAGCTAAATCCCTTTGATACTTTGGATTTAACCTTGAGTAAAAATGGTTGATTTTACTATCAATATCTCATATGAAATTTGGAGCATACCTTTCTAGTCGAGTGAACTTTGCTTCATAAGTAGCTTCTATGTCATCTTCCTGCATCAATTCTATGAATATTTTTCCATACTAAGACAAACCACCTTAGGAAAATATTTCTCAAGAAACATACCTTTTAATTCATTCTAGTGAAGATCATCAATCTCATCACCATCTCTGATATTTTTCATCATCGACCACCACTGATCAGCTTAAACTTCAAAACACTAAATATCAAGACTAACTTTTAGATGTTCTGAACACCCCATGACATCAAAAATCTTCTCTAGTGCTTAAATCCACCCTTCTGCTAGCACAAGGTCAGGTGATCCTCTAAATTATGGGGGAATTTGCCTCATGAAATGTTCCACCACTAACATGTTCCTTTGTGGTTGATCTGGATGATCTCGAGCTTGGATACCCCCACCATTTATAGCTTGAGTCAAATGTTCCATCACTACAACAAACTACTCAGTTCCAATTTTGACCATCTCAGGTTACTAATTTGGAAAGTTGTATTCCTCTTGATGTGTTCCAAAAATAGCTGCCTTGTTTCCTCTATGTAAAACCATTCTGAACAACATGTCATATATGAAGCAACATGGTAATCTTCAAATTCTATATCATTTATATTTGAACATTAAAAAAATATTTTTGTATAATCATTGAATATAATTCTAACTATTAAAGTTATCTAAACCGACCTATGATACCAGCTATAAGCCCCCAAAATTAAACCTCAGTGAATATTGAATTAAAAGAATAATTCAAATTGAGGATCTTTTCAGGTTTAGAGTTTTAGAGAATTAGATCATAACTATTACATCTCAAAAGATTACACATTAGACATTTCCACAAAGTTTCCTTTTTTACAAAACATGAACTCTTAAGAAAAGTGTCATGTCTAGTTCCATGTTTAAGACAACATGACATGTCCTTGATCCCATCCTTGACCCTATTCCACATTATATCCTGTGATAAACATTTCAAAAAAAACATGGGTTGAGCATAAAAAGCTCAGTAAGGGATACACAAAGAAGGAAAACAGTTAGTTTTACAAAACAACAAGTAAACCATGAATACTTTATCAAACTAATAATTTTCACCTTTATGAAGTAGTAAATACTCTTCACTGAATAACTAATCATTACTTATCGTTTTGTAACTAAGTGATTACGATAAAACTCATATAAAGAACACATAACATATAAAAGTAACTTGGGACATAAACATACTTAAATAGAATAATCATATCGTCGACTTCCACACATATCACTTAATGGAATAGCCATACTGCCGACTTCCATACCCAATGCATTGGAGGTTATAATGTAACCACCCGTCCTGGTATTCATGGCACCACCTATCATATGGTTTATCACGTAACCACCCGTCAAATGTCCAATTACCATTATAAAATCATAAGACATAAAAAAAATATATGGGAATGAAAAAATTTCCACATTTCGATCACAATATATCACGTAATTATATTGACATAAAAAATCATTTATAAATAACATTTTCAATACTAAAATACATAAAATAGTATATGGTATTTATTTCATTTTAAAAACATTACGTCTTGTTGAGGAAGCCAAATACCAAATAATACTTGCAGCGGCGTAAAAGGTCGTTGTCCCCACGTTTGTTAAAAAGAAACATTCTTTTTGTCGTTTAGTAAAACACTTCATATAGAAAAGATTACTTTTGAATAAAAGTAAAATTCAAAGTTGTTGAATACATCATATAAAAGAAAGTCTTGTATTTGATCAAAATATGCCTCAATGAAAGGATATTGAGACGAAGTCCCATATCTCATGTCTGACATGACTCGATCGCTCTTTAATCTCCTGAATAATAAACTAGTGTTAATTTCTACTTGATGAAGAACCTTTTTCAAGTTTATTATTCTTTTTATATCACTTATTTACATGTTATAAACATTATGTAATCATTTAAGTTAATAATGTTCGTTTTGTCGATATTTGGTTCTTAAGTCAAAAATGGACTTCTTACAGTTAGATGTTGTTCATGTGGTCAAAAGTTCATTATATCCAGAATTATATTATTGATTGGGATATCATATATATAATTTATATCCAGCATATACTTGTTTTTATAATATTGTATAACATTTAGAGGTAAGAAATGAAATTCACCGTTCATGGAGACGGTAAGACGTACGTAGGCATGAACACTACTTTCATTTATATTTAATATTTAATGGATTGAAAGCATAATGATATAAACTTATATTTTAATTATAGTATAATATCATATATAATATCATTAACTCCATCCTTTATACGTCCTACATATGGTATTATCGAATCAAATCACTTTGAGGGGGTGGTAGTTCGCACTTTCTAAAATGAAGATATTGCGTTTACCCATAATGGAAACCATAAAGGTATTCCATAAATTAAAAATATATAAGCATAAGGAAAACATAAAAATAATATATATCATACATAAATAGAGTGACACCTTAATGGACACCACGAGCGGTGTTAAAATAAGATTGATCAATCATCGGTTCGTGGGGCATAAATTCTCCAACCATAGAAACAGTATGTTCATTAACTATTAGATGGAGGTGTGTGTAAGTTTAAATAAAATCCATCTCATAAAAAAATAATAGTATATTTAAGATACTGGTTTTGTTACAAAATAAAGGAATAAAAATATTTTAGTGGGATGGAGAAGAAAAATAAAACAAAAGAACACAAGTTATGGCATTACGTTTAAATTGGGTAACTCCTCTTGGTTTTGAACAAAAGGGGTTCTTGAAGATATTTCTGCCTAAGTAAATGATTTTAGGATGAAGAGCGGGATGTGGAGAGATAATATGAGAAGATTTTGGGCGAGCCAATGGCTTGAGAGGTGTGGGTAAGGTGGTAGAGGTGGGGGCATTTTATAAGAGGAAGGAGGGGCACTCTTGGAAAGTTATAAAATGTTACTTTATTATATAATGAGTTTCATTTTTTAAAGGTCCCAATATTATATATTTCGAGGATAAGGTGATAAGAGTTTAAAATCCACCCATCCAATAGTGTTTTGACATGTTTAGGTCCTAGATTTTACATTATCTTTTCATTTTATTTAAATCGTCAAATAATGAGATAATCGCTGAATCATCATGGTGTCATAAATAATTTAATTTATTTAATGTCTATAAATTATAAAAAATAATATCATGATGTATGAAATCTTTTTAGCTTTCTAATTAATATTAATAGTAAAAAATATGACTTGTATAACACCATGTGAAAATTGTTTTAGTAAAATAATACAAGTTTTGGACATTTTTATTTTAACTTTAAATAAAAAGTAATTAATGTCATTTTCTTAGCCTTGTGGCTCCATGGGGTCCCCAAGTTGACCCATGGATTGTCTTGGTCGGCCATTACTCATCCAATAAGGGTAGGACACGTTTCAAGGTAAATTATTATTATTAAAACATTATTTTTACCTTAAATTACACTAATTACCTATAATCGCAATTAATAAAACTTAAAAGTTACTATTTACCAAAAAAAATTACTTTAATCCCATTGAACCATATTTTATATCCTAATGACAACCATGTTTTTTGGATTTTAAAATTCAATTCAAAAAGGTGGTAAAGTTTCATTTTAACAAAAAATCAGTTTTTTAAACTACGACTTAGTAGTTTAACTATTTATCAAAAATTAATGTTTTTCAGAAAAATACCAAACATTCACCATAAGCTATATTTGATATTCCAAAATCAAAAATGATGAATATTTTAAAAAATTCAAAACATATAAGTTTCATTAATTAATTAAATAATTACTTCTCATTGTCAAAAAATAGCGTGTTTTTAGGAAAAAATATACATCAAAATATTGACACTAGTTTACGTCCAATTTCAAAGTGAACTTAATTCCAATGACCACCATTGTATTAAATGTTAAAAAATATATTTTAACTGCACTTTAAAACCAATTCAAAATAAAATCTAATCATATAAATAAATTAGATTATAAAGAGGTTTTGAATTAAAATAAAACATTTTTCACTATTCATTAAAAATGAACTTTATCGAAAAAATACAAAAAAATTACAAAAAGTAAATTTTGACATCCCAATTATAAAGAAAAATTTTATTTGGTCCAATATAATGTATTGGAGTGACAAAAACTTTATTTAAAGATGGGTTTCCATCAAAAGGTGATAAGTTGACTTTATAGTGAATATTAGAGTATCTATGCCTAAAATTGAATTCTTTTCTTATTTTAAGCCTTTATCTTTTATTGGAGAAATGTAAAAAAATATAACAAACATATATAATAATATTTTAGTTATTTCAATTCACTCTTTCCAATACAACGGCTATGTGTTGACAACCATTTAAGATAATATTATTATATTACTAGTGTCCAACGTATGGTTTCAATGAAACTCTTTGCTGCGTATCAGGTACGCTATCGAACATAAAAACCCCATTAAAGTAAAATTAATATTTAATTCACAAATATTAATAAATATAAAAATTTATCATTTTTTATGTACCTAGAATGTTACACTAGTAGTAATGGAACATAAAACATTTATAATAAATGATCATTTATATAAGGTCCCATGTTATGATCGTGGTGGTAGAGTTAAATTTAATCCCTTAAGGTAAATCATATCATATAAATATTAATCGACATGTATATAATCTTATATAAAAACAAGTCTAATTCCTATGAAATAAAAATTAATTTCCACCTTTGAGATACAAAATCAAAAATCCTAAAAGTAGTCTCATAATAATAATAATAAATAATTATAAAAATTTCCATGTGATTTCAGTTAATTTTGTTTACTTCAATCATAGGTTGCATAATCACTGGACCAATTTTTATCAACTGCTCCCCAAATTTTTGTGGATAGATATGATAATACTCTCAAAAATTATGATTACTATATAAGGTATAATGATTACGGATTAAATGATGATGGTGTAGAGGTGAATGATGATAGAGAGGATATTGGTGGTGGTTTCACACAAATCAATGATGTTGATATTGGTGCTAATGATGATGTTGATTCTGAAGAAATTGTAGACATAAATTTTTGATGGTTTTTGTATTTATATATTTATAATTTTTGATGAACTAAAAAAATTATATGTATTATTCTTTTTGTATATGTAATTGTATATTACAAGAAATTGTAAGAAATGATTTAAGGAAGGTGGTATATTTTCCATTATATAGGGGTGTAGTTTTTTTTGTAATTTGTAAGCGTACTTCTATAGTATAAATTAATGTATTATGTTGAAACATATTTGTTTTATCCTTAGGTTTATCATTCTACATCAATGGTTTAATCAATTAGAATAAATTTCCATCATCTATAGTCTAAACTATAAAAGTGGGATTTTATATCCATTGTTTAGGAGTAGATATATGTATATTTTTTCATGGGTAAAATCGTGTAAATTGATTCCATATATCTAGTGTTTAATAATTTAATTAAATATTTAATATTTTTGGTTCAATTGTGTCCATATATAGGCAATGTTATGGTTTAATACATAGATATATATGGAATACATTAACAGTTTCAATTGGATTTGTAGATGGACCCTACTGCAATAGAAATAATCACAAATTTTATCCATTAACTTGAAATAATCTTGGACCATAGATTTTTGGCCTATTTTACAAGTTTCAAACTATGATATATCCTAATTTTTTAGTTGTTTATGTATTTTATAACACCATAATTTCAATCTAAGAAACATTAGGATTAACCTTTTTCACCCATGGTCATTTTCTATTCAAATCCTTCTAAGTGGTATTTAATGAAAATGTGAATAAACATTAGTATATCCCCAATTATTGTCTATCTAAGTTGATAGTCATGTTCTAACTCGTCTTTCACCTGTAAAACCAGATTCAATACTCAATCGTACAATTTCATATCAATTACCACCGAGATCGTCTGTGCTATAGTAGAATGCACATCATAGTATCCAAACAGGGATTTATTTAATATGAAATCTATATAGTCTCTATATTATGATAACATTTGTCTGATATCCATTACATAGAATAATCCCCAGATATTGGATGAAATTTTCCTATTCCTAATCATTACAATTTCTAAAAAATTAAATGATATCAACTAAGGAAACCTAAGCATTTAATACATAAATATTAAATCAAAATATATAAATATTCAATACATCTTATAACATATCATATTCGATATTTGTAAATTGATTAGTGATCTTGGAGACTAGATACATAGGAATGAAAATATATTATTGAACTTCATTATCTCTAATAAATTTTTTTCCACATTATAACCATCCTTGAAATATCATACATACATCAATTTTTCATTACTTTTTAATGGATAAATAATTAAGGGAGATGATAGATGCTATGTAAATATGATAATGGGATAAATAATTCAATGATAATATTAAAAATACATACGAATGTTCATATAATATCATGTTAATAACATACAAATTTTGTACCAAACATTTCCTAGGTGATTGAAATTATTAAATGGAATAAAAAAATAATATTTCAAAATATATGAATAATAAGAGTGGGGAATAATCATAAATCAATCAAAATCCATGACATGGAATCATAATAATTAAGACATGTAATAACATTGTGACACCATTATCATCACATAAATGTTATCATAATCCAATGTTAATATAACAACCATTCACTTTATTTCATATTTTAATTAGATTTATTTATTTAAATTTCACTTAATAAAACTAAAAATATCAACAGTTCTAGTGTCTATGGGGATTAATAACATTATATAACAACATAAAACATGGAATAAAAAATCTTTATTGAAAACTACTTTTGTAGGACCAACATATCCATTCGTACTTAACAATGAATGAGATATTATGAGGAAAGTCATATGAAGTTTGTGAGATATAATACCTAGTTATGGAGTGAAAAAGTAATAACATAAAAAATAAAATAAATTATAGGAAATGTTCATATAAATTGAGAATAATATAAACATGAACAAAATACATGATATATCATTATTATCATAACATGGAAATGTGTAAATAACTTAACATAATGCCTACTTAACATAATTAGAACAGGTAACATCTATTCCATCATGGTGAGAAAACACCAGTAAACAAATCATTTAAACCAATTAACAAAAATGAAATATCATGATTCTAAACATAATAAATTAATTGGAGTGCTATCAGGGTACGCCTTTCATAATCTATTCAATATCATGTATTATTATGCCACATAGACCATATAACATGTATTTAATCAACATCAATATTTATTCCATGATTTGAGAATTGGGAATTTGTACATCTAAGTCCTAAATAAATATGTATATGTTCAAAAAGGGTAATAACATTAAGAGAAGATTTGGTATGGTATTAACTACATTATGATTTTGGAATTGGACATCATTGTGCAATTTCAACAAAATAACGACATCATATAGAAATTTGTAAAATGGGTTGACTAGAGAGAAAGTGGTTACGAATGATTTATACATGCACTGGATAGTGAGGGGATCATGGAATATAACATCCCAATATATGAAATTAAAATTTTGATTCGTAATACAAATTAAGTGCTTGAAAAGGAAATATGATGAGAGAAATCCCTAAACCGAATTTTGGCATTACAATGATGTTGGTAAGGGTCCAAATTTGGGAGGATATATGATAACTCCTTGAAATTATATCAAATGGATATTAGATAACTTCTTATAAAACGATGAAAATATATCCAATTTATTTTAAAATGACTAATTTCAAACATGGTTCTTGAATTGAAAGGAGGAGATAAGGGTGGGAATCTATTATTTGGATGTCTGATACCAATGGCATGGGAGAAGCGTCATGGTAGCTTAGGGGTGACTTGGGTGGGATCTAGGGAGTGTGGGATAGAGGATGGATGAGCATAAAAGAGGTTTATGGAAGAGAAATTGGTGCTTGGGTGGGATTATATATTGAAAGGTAGGGGATTCTTTATTTTTTTTGGTTTTGACAGTACACACTAAAATATTCAAAACCTGAAACCATCCAATGGATTATTTCCATGTTTTTTGGAAAAGGGGAGTGGTATAATTTTTTTTAAATATATAAGGTATGATGATATAAAAATATTTCCCTATATTATTTTTAAGTATGTCACACATTCAAGGAAATGATTTTAAAATCCTATGATATTTTATATCTCTTGGATAATTCACTAAGGAATTATAAAATAAATAAAATAAACATAATATTTAATTATCTTATAGATAAATATATATTAGTCTGATGATACCATTTATAGTATTTTATTATATGACTATTGGGGAATTATGATGTCATAAAACACATTATATATTTATACAGTATTTAATTTTTAATCAAATCTATATCTATTTGTGAAAATTTGGAAAAATTCACCATTGGATTAAAATGACATCCTAATTCCTAAAATAATATTCATTTTTTCTGAATAATATTCTAAATATGGGAATTTTCACTTTTAATATAAAAACTAACATTTATTGAAAATTGAATCTTTTTAACAAAAATATTTTTCAACCCTTAATAAAAATTACAATTGAAGTCATAAAAATTACATGATCATTTATATTTAATAAAATTAATTAAGTAATAATATTTTGTAAAAATATTATTTCATTAAAAATTCCATTATTTCATCAAAATATATTTTGTGATTGAATTTTAATATTAACCAAAAATTCTATTTCAAAATTAAATATCATTTACATGTTAATAATAATTTAAAGAAAGAAAATTTTTTTTTCTATAAAATAATTATTTAACATAATATTAATGTAAGGTTATTGTTACATAACCCTTTATTACACTAAAATATTCTATATGAGTATGGTGTGCGACGGTGGTGCAATCATGGGGTCATTCATTGAACATTGTTTTAGTTGATATCTAAAACAGTTTGAACTCAAACCATAAATGGTTTCACTCATTCGTAAGTTGTTGGATCTCGACTTGGGATTGGTCTTTGGTAAATCTAAAAAATTATACATCTCCTAGAAGCATTAATAAATGGGATTCATAGGGTACGACCCTACTGATTGAGGTCATCTCTTCCTTTGTATGTGTAAAAGAGATTTGCTGAAAACCCTATATTTATACTAGTCATGTTATCACAATTCATAATCTATATTATCAATGGTAAAGATAATTAATGGTATTTCAATTCCAATTATATATATCAAGTGGATTTCATGTGTTTTCTATATCCATAAGAAATTTAATTAAATTAAACGGAATTTTATTCTTAATATTTTTGCTTGTTACAATATTCCCCCTATAAGAAATTTTTTCCTTGAAATTTCCTTTTGCCAATATACAATAGATAAGGAAATATCTACACCATAACTTCCTGTAGTTAACATGTCACCTCTATAAACTTTTGGTTTCTCTATAAAACATTGATGAGGGGAATTGTCTTATTTATTAGAAAATATTATCTATGATCGAACATCTTTATAGGATTCTCCTAATATAATAGGTAATTCTCTAATGATACCACCATTGGATTGAGTACATGTGATGGGTTAGGTATGTAATTCCTTAAGAATGATACATATAATACATTATATAATTGAGATAGGTACTGTCGGAGTTCTAGTCAATAAGACACTGCCCTGATGTCATCACAGATCTCAAAAGAGCAGATGCACCTTGGACTTTTATTTACCATCTTCATAAATATTATAAATCTCTTCCATGTGTATATGTGGAGGAATACCAGGACTTCAACATCAAACTCTAGATCCCATTGCTGATTATAACCACATATCTTTTTTCGACACTGATCACCTTTGATGTGCTGCTTGGTGGTCTTAAAATTATCCACCATCTACTCAACCATTTCAAGACCAAGAAGTTATCATTACCCTACTACATCCCAACATGTTTATGTTCTATATATATTCCCATAAATGGATTCATAAGGATCCATTTGGTTGGTTGAGTGGAAACTGTAATTGTAATGGAACTCCACTGAAGGGAGATATTGGTCACAACCACCACTGATGTCCATTGAGAAATCACTAAACATTTCTTCACCTGTTTGGATAGTCTGCTCAGATTGGCCATCGTTTTGAGGGAGATATGCCATTATGATGTTCAACGTAGTGTTTGAAGGTTATTTTAGAATCTTCCCGAACATAGAGGTGAATCTTGGACCCCGATCTGACACAATAAAATGTGCAACTCCAGGAAACCTTATCACATCTTTGATTTATATCCTTTCTAGTAATTACAATGATAAGTCATATAAAATTTCAATTATGTTTTTAGTATTTTTATTCCAATCCACAAAAACTGGGATAACATTATTTCCTTTGGATGTCTTCGGATTTTAGTTGACGAAGTCCATGTTGAAGCTTCCTCATTTCAATGTTTCTATGGGTAATGGTTGAATCATACCCTTATATATTTTCCTCTGAACATTTTATTTCTGGAATACCAGTCACATTGATATATATTTATATATCTTCTTCATCATGTTATCCCACCAATAGTGCTATATAATATCTCAATACATCATTATGATTCCTTGGTGAATGGAAAAGTTTGAACTATTTTCATCAATAAAAAGTTATTTATTTAACATTGGATTTGATGGAACACAGAGTCTTGACCAAAATCTCATAGTACCTTCCTAATTAGAATTGAACATTGAGGATTACCATTTTATGATAGTTTCCACTTTCTTATAAATTCCCACATAGTCTTTTTTATCATCTATTAACCATTCCAAAAGATTCTGTTAAACAATAATTTTTTAAAGGATTAATGATGTTTCCTTTATGATTCACATGTTCATCCTCATAAAATCTATGAATATTAGATCATTTTTTATTCTCATCAATGATATATTTTATGGGGAAATTTTACATAAATCATATTCCACCTTTTTAAGATTCCTAGGGTGGTAATGGATTGAGAAGTCATAATCTTTGATGAGATCCAACCATCATCATTGGTTCCCATTCATCTCATTCCATGTGAATATATATTTGATAATTTTTTTGATCTTTATATATATCCCAACTCTCCTGAAAGAGATAATTCATAAATATTTTCAATTCAAAGATCACCACTACCAACTCCAAATAACTTGTGGGATAGTTTTGATTTTTAATTTTCATCTACCTTGATGCATAAGCAATGAATTTTTCATTATTCTTCAACACACAGACCAAGCACTTCATCAATGCATCATTGAATATAAAGAAAATCTCCACACTTTTTGGGAAGTGTGAGCACATGGGTATTGATAATCCTCCTATTCATCTCCGGGAAGCTTTAATCACATTCACTATTATAATAAAACATGACTCCATTCCAAGTTATCTTGGTAAGAGGGTTTAAAAATGGGATAATTTTTCCACTAATCAGTGAAAATATCAAGATAACACTATGAATGTATTGATATCCATCACAGACATCAAACTGACCATCCCTCAATTTTTTTATTGGACAGATTAATATATATACCATTTATTATGAGGATATGATCCCATTATGAGACATCCTTCAACCAAAACTAACACATTCTATACATTTTATAGAGTTTCCCCTTCCGTAAGGTCCCTATTATAGTTATCCTATGTTCCTCATGTACCTCCTTTGATTTAGAGTATACTAGAATATGTTCTCCAATGTCTACAACAAATCTATCATATTAACCTCTAATTAATCTTAAAATCTACTCTATGATGATAGATGGAGAATTAGTGACTCGTATGATATTTATTAAGAATTTATAGTGCTTTTACCTTGTACAAAAATAATTCTTCGGGTTATCCTCATTCTTCAACCATACTTGGTAATATAATGACTATATATCCACCAGGGGAAATTATTGTTCTATACATAGATGATTGAACAAGTCAGCAATTTGTGAAAAATTATATTTGTTATTTATCACGATTTTTTTGATCTCATGTTAATCAATGAAAATGTCCATTGACTAATCCTTATTTTTGATTAAGAAGACTGGTGAATTCCATGAGAAAAACTAGGGTGTATAAACCCTTTATCCATATTCTTATATAATTGTTTCTATATCTCTTCATGATTAAAAATATCTATTTTATATGGAGTCTTAGATATTTTTTACACCCAAGGTATAAGATGAATTGATAATTAAATATATCTTATTGGAGGAAAAACATGAAATTCATTAGGAAAACACAAAATTGAATTCCCTCACAAAATGTATTTATTTGAATATGTCACATCATTAGAAGAAAATCATCTGAGAATGATTTTTATGCTCATAGGGAATTAATATCCATTATTGAGATTATGGTGGTAATAAAGATTCAACCTCTTCCTTGAACTTTTATTATATCAAGGTTCAATTTTCTATATAGAGAGTGATTTTCCTCTCCTGCAAATTTATGTTCTCTCTATATATGGGAAATAAAATCCCTAACAAGAAATGAATCAAAATACATATAGGAAGGTATGATTAGATTCATGTGGATATTGAATCCTCAAATTGAAATAGGAGAGGAGTTATAATCATGGGACCAATAATTTCCTTATTTTCCATTTTCACCGACATCTATACTTATATTCATTGTGGTGATGTTTGTATTGTTCTAATAAATAGTAATGATATAAAATATTGTATTGAATAATGAAAAATAACAATACCATTCACTTTTTGATGCTAGTTCTTCTTTATATTACACAAAATTATGGATGTGTACTCTCAAACTATTAAATACTTATAGGGGAATATAATGACATTAACTGGATAACATAGAAATTTCTTTTATATCATTATCTTATGAATTTCTAGGAATTGATCTATTTTATCCCAGATCTAGAAACAAACAAATATTCTTAGGAGAATTATTTTCTTAGCTTGTTAATGGTTTGTAAAATTCTTTTTAATTATCCGAAGAATATCCTTTGGAAGTATCAAACCTAGAGTGAAGCAAGGCCCATTTATCATGCACTAACTCCCATTTGAGTCCAGCTCCATGTGGTGTTCTTGTGTTTTAGCCCTAGATACATTTGTGCTAGATCCACCTATACCTATTCATATCAAGACATGGATTTATTTTCCTGATAAACCATGTACTATATAATAATAAAATATTTGTTATTATTTAGTTATACATAGTGCTATCTTTAAGGCTTAAACAACATTTTTCTAGTCCTTATAGAAAAAATAACTTAACCAATCCTTTGATAAAAAAAATAAAAATCATTCTGTTTATTTCATATTTATATAGGACATCTTATATAAAATTTCACATGATACAACTCATATGGTCAAGTGGTATATTTTCTTTGGGGAATAGGTATAGCATCCCACCTTTTTATCACATAAACTTTAATTACATTTTACAAAACCGAGGATCTTTAAGGTTTAGTGTCTTGCAAACCAGGAACTTAAAACATGAAAACAACATAAAGAATTCTTCTTAAACACTTGAAAGGCTTCTCCTCATGTTCACCCTAGGGTCATTACTACATCTCATAACCTGGGGACATACATCAAAATAAAGGTTGAGCATAAGGCCCAGCAAGGGAAACAAGTGAAACATTTTACATATGAACTTGGGATACATCAATAAAGACATGAAAAGAACTTTAAGGAATGAAAATGAAATCATGAGGCATATCATAATAAAAATAAAACATTTTCATAACTTGAAGATGTGGCTGCAACATTTAATATTGGAAATCGTTTCGTTTCACCAAGGTCCATCCCCAAGGTGTCGTTAAAAATTACCAAGGTTATTCACCAAGGCGTCGTTAAAATGGTCATCTCTAGAGATTAAGTCTTTACCCAATGCATTGGAGCGCTATCAGGGCGCACCCTTAAATTTGCCTTTATTATCATCTGAGCCACATATATCATCATCAAACATTTCATAAATAACCCATATAGCATAAAATAAATGGGTTTCATTTCGTAATCATAACGTTTTAAAAACATCTTTAAAGACATGATCTTTATGTCACATTTAACCCACGGAAAAGGGATAGCGGGTTTCATGTATGTAAATCCCAGAATTTAAAATAGAACATTTTGATATATATATGTGAATACCCCTGAATAAAAATGATCTTTGAGTATTCACTTAATCAAATAATTTTTAGAAAAGAGAGAGGCATTTTGAGACAAAAATTCTGCTTCATAACGGCTATGTTACAATGTTTTTAGAAGGCATTGAAAAGAGAGGGGACATGGGTCAAACATTCATAAATGACCCATAAAATAGTATAGGGACAGAATATCATGGAATTAAGAACATGGTAATGAAATTTGAAAATATACCATATGAAATGAAGAACATGAAAGGAAGTCAAAAATATGATTTCTCTTATGAAAATTCGACAGCCTAACGGTGTCACATAATCATCAACCAAAAAAAATGAATTGATGAGATCAAATAGGGTCTCTCTTCATATGAACATAAAAGTCTAGTATGATATATATATAGATCATACCCCAACATAAAATAAAGGAACTTTAAATAATTGACATGAATGTAGAACTTCAAAACGAGAAGGGTGAAGAACCACTTAAAAAAAAATTCGGCAGCCTAACGGCGCCACTTACTCTTCAACAAAAATGAATTGACAAGATCAAATAAGGTCTCTCATCAAATGAACATAAAAGTCCATTATGATATATATAGATATCATACCCCAACATAAAATAAATGAACTTGAAAGAATTGACATTAAAGTAGAACTTCAAAACGAGAAGGGTGAAGAACCACTTAAAAATTCGGCAGCCTAACGGCGCCACTTAAACTTCAACAAAAATGAATTGACAAGATCAAATAGGGTCTCTCATCATATGAAAATAAAAGTCCAGTATGATATATATAGAGATCATACCCCAACATAAAAGAAATGTACTTGAAAGAATTGACATTAAAGTAGAACTTCAAAACGAGAAGGGTGAAGAACCACTTAAAAATTCGGCAGCCTAACGGCGCCACTTAAAACTTCAAAATACTGAATTGAAGAGATCAAATGAGGTCTCTCATCATATGATCATAAAAGATCAGTATGATATATATAGAGATCATACCCCAACAAAATAAAAAGGAACTTGAAATACTTTACATGAAAATAGAACTTAAAAAAAACGAGAAGGGTGAAAGAATCTCTTAAAAATTCGGCAGCCTAACGGCGCCACATAAACATTCTTAAAACGAATTGATGAGAGAAAGAGGGGGTCTCTAATCATATGAACATAAAAAGGACAGTAGGATGAATATAAAAGAACATCCTACAACATAAGAACATGGAGCATAAATGATATGACATAAAAGAGAGTACTTGAAAAGAATGAGAGAGGTCGGATCCCTTACCTTAAAATGTAACTTTTAAACCTCAAAGGTTGGGACCTTGAGGGCTTGGGGGCACCTTGGGAGGACTCCTTGGGAGGTAATGAGACCCAAACTTCGTTGGGGAAGAGTGGGGAGTCGAATTTATGAGAGGAGGGCTTGGTAGTTATAGGGAAAGTGAGGGGACAAGGCATTAATGGCTAAGGGACACCTCACATGTGCTTTTCTCAAACCCATGTGCTCTCCCTTGGCATTTATCATGGAGTTAGGCCACATGGGGCCCCCAAAACAATAATTCATCACCCTTGGCCGGCCAACCCTTAAAATATCTCATGACATCATCATGACACAGCTATGATGTCATTAAACATACCGAAACCCTAAAACTGCATTTTTACTATTCACTGAAAAATTCATCTTTCTCAGAAAAATCCCAAAATTTCACCTTAACTAAATATAGATGCTCTAATTACATTTATGAACTCCATTTTATAAAAATAATTTTCCAAATATTTTTAATTTAATTATTAAATAAAAACACTATTCATCGAGAATTCATTTTTTTCAGAAAAATCCCCAAAAGTTACCATAACATAATATCGATGCTCTGAGTTCAAAAATAAAGTCCTTTTTATAAAAATAATTTTCTAATTATTTTTAATTAAATTTTTAATTAAAAAACACTATTCACCCGAAAAAAACTAATACTTGAATAATAATTTATGAAACCGTTATTTAACCATTTTATTGAATCACATTACTTAATCAAGGTGCTTAGATTATTTTAAAACTTTCTTTAAGTGAGATTACTAATCCATTTGGTCATATTACTAATCCTAATCATAAAATCACTATTCATAATTTATTATTCATCAAAAATCATGTTGATCTTATTAGACTCTAAATTTCGTACTGAACATAATTGTAGAAGACCATTTTTTTAGAATCATTACACAATTTATGTTATTTAAGGTTTACACAAACAATTTTTTTTTAAATATCAATTTGTAAATTCATCAAAAATATGCATACTATTTTTATCCAGTCATTTGAAAATTCATAAACTTCATCATAAGAAGAAATCCGAATTTTTATTTAAAAAAAGGATTACACAAGGCAATTACGGTCTCGTTACATAACCCCTTATAATACCAGCATAGGACCTAAGAGTAAGGTGTGATAGGGTGATAGAATTTTTGGGCGGCTCAGTCAACATTGCCCGAGTAGTAATTTCTATCAGTTTGAACTTCTCGCGAAGGCGATTCCGTTCTAGCTTCACATGATGAAGTTCGACTTGGATTTGGTCTAGAGCAAAGCCCAATGGTGCTACCTCCTTCCCAAGCTCTGTTAGATGGGCTTCGATCGGCCCAAGGCTACTAGGTGAGGCCATCAAATCTTCTTTCTATAATAATTAACCAAGATTACATAAATTTAGAGACAATAATCAAAAAAATTTGTTCACGGTGGTCATATTGACCGATGGTCATATAACACTCAAAAACCAATGGTCTCATTTTATTTATAATCATGTTTATCAAATAAAACATTTTTTTGAGTATAAAAAATAACACATGAAATTAGGAAACAAGATTTATTCAAAATTTTGGGTCGTTACAATCTTCCCCCCTTAAGAAATTGCGTCCTCGGAATTTTTTTAAATTGGGTTTTGAAATTTCATTGAATGTCCCACATCGGAAAAATAGTCAGTAACACTATTACTTTAAAAGGAAGAAAAGGAAGTACAAAGGCCACCCGAGTTTACTCATACTAGGATTCCATGTAGGAAACATGGACATGGAGGAGAAAACAAAGGGTCACGTTCTAAAGGAGAGTGATAGAAAACATGATTAGGAGGAAGTTAACCACAAGAAAATCCCAAAATTATGATATGTGTAAGCGGTCTTTGATTACCCAGTAGGAAACGTAAACCAACAATGTTTTTGTTTTACGTTCCTTTTCATAACTTTGAGGAATTCATTTAAAACATAGATAAAAAACTTAAGGAAATATATCTACCTTCATGTAGAGTTTCATACTTTAATAAGCTTCTACCAAAACTAATATTTTCTCCAAACGATGAGCATTCAAAACTACTTGGTCTCATCGAAACACAAGAATCATCTTCTAGAGAATCACATAATCCATAAAAGATTAACTATCTATTTCTTCTATCATTAAACATTATCCCAAAACAGAAAGGGTAAGGTTAAACAACTCTTCAAAAAGGAAGAATCCCATAGGAATGGGAACTAATTTTAAATCTTCAATGATCCATGGTAATACCCAAAGTTCATCATAGACCATTCCATAAATAACAGTCCTTAAAATTCCTCAAAATAAACCAAACTAAGATTGAAACCCAAATACAAGAAGGACTTGATAACATAGTCTTCCAAAATAAACTTCATTGTTCATCTCCAAACAACATCAACCACTCCTAACATCTTATAACAAATGTATCTAACCTAAACATATTTTACCCAAGATAGCTTAATCATTCCCGTAAGTAACCTAAATTACTATAAGTCCACCTTAAATTCATTGATTCTTCAAAATATAAGTCAACCCTACTCCTCATTGAAAATACCGTAGTAATCTATTTACCTTGATCATATATGGTCCTCAAAATAGTGAACGTCTTCAAAAATAATAATCATATTTTAATCCCCTAATCATCTCTGTCGTATTAATACGGCAATCATAGCATTTCCTATCACATTGGTTGTTGGGACATGTTCTTCCATTCCCGCCATTAACTAAGAAAAGAAGCTATAGTTAGGGGCTTAAATACTTAGCCAATAATCATGAAAAAAACTTAAAGCATCTAAGGATAACATGTAGAAGTAATGTATACCCTAACTTGTGATCCCCTAGGTTACCTTCTAGGTTATCCATGATCATATATTCTTATGTGAACCTTTATTTTATTTTATCTTTGTTCCTTTAACAATGGTTCATACTAAGCTTATGAATTTACCAAAGCATATCCCCCGGGAGTGTCGTAACCAAGAGTGCAGCAAGGCCCGTTGTTCTGTACCAGTTCCCGTTCGAGTCTAGCTCAAAGCGGTGTTTTCGGGTTTTACCCCTATGTACATCTGTGCCAGAGCCACCTCTACCTGCTCGTATCCAGACAGGGATGTATTTGCTTGGAAAACCCTTACTCAATACTCACCAAAATACCAGGAAGATTTCCTATATTTAAACTCTTCTATAGGGTTCTTCCTAAAGATTTTATATCCTAATTTCCACAAATAACTAAACCATCCTTTGATACCAACTATAGCATCCCACCTTTTTATCACATAAACTTTAATTACATTTTACAAAACCGAGGATCTTTAAGGTTTAGTGTCTTGGAAACCAGGAACTTAAAACATGAAAACAACATAAAGAATTATTCTTAAACACTTGAAAGTCTTCTCCTCATGTTCACCCTAGGCTCATTACTGCATCTCATAACCTGGGGACATACATCAAAAGAAAGGGTGAGCAGAAGGCCCAGAAAGGGAAACCAGTGAAACATTTTACATATGAAATTGGGATACATCAATAAAGTCATGAAAAGAACTTTAAGGCCTGAAAATTAAATCATGAGGCATATCATAATAAAAATAAAACTTTTTCATAACTTGAAGATGTGGCTGCAACATTTAATATTGGAAATCGTTTCGTTTCACCAAGGTCCATCCCCAAGGTGTCGTTAAAAATTACCAAGGTTATTCACCTAGGCGTCGTTAAAATGGTCATCTCTAGAGATTAAGTCTTTACCCAATGCATTGGAGCGCTATCAGGGCGCACCCTTAAATTTGCCTTTATTATCATGTGAGACACATATATCATCATCAAACATTTCATAAATAACCCATATAACATAAAATAAATGGGTTTCATTTCGTAATCATAACGTTTTAAAAACTTCCTTAAAGACATGATCTTTATGTCACATTTAACCCACGGAAAAGGTTTACCGGGTATCATGTATGTAAATCCTAGAATTTAAAATAGAAAATTTTGATATATATATGTGAATACCCCTGAATAAATAAGAGCATTGAGTATTCACTTAATCAAATAATATTGAGAAAAGAGAGAGGCATTTTGAAACAAAAATTCTGCTTCCTAACGGCTATGTTACAATGTTTTTAGAAGGCATTGAAAAGAGAGGGGACATGGGTCAAACATTCATAAATGACCCATAAAATAGTAGAGAGACAGAATATCATGGATTTAAGAACATGGTAATGAAATTTGAAAATATACCATATGAAATGAAGAACATGAAAGGAATTCAAAAATACGATTTCTCTTATGAAAATTCGACAGCCAAACGGTGTCACATAAACATCAACCAAAAAAAATGAATTGATGAGATCAAATAGGGTCTCTCATCATATGAACATAAAAGTCCAGTATGATATATATATATATATCATACCCCAACATAAAATAAAGGAACTTTAAAGAATTTACATGAAAGTAGAACTTCAAAACGAGAAGGGTGAAGAACCACTTAAAAAAATTTCGGCAACCTAACGGTGCAACTTAAACTTCAACAAAAATGAATTGACAAGATCAAATAGGGTCTCTCATCATATGAACATAAAAGTACATTATGATATATATAGAGATCATAACCCAACATAAAATAAATGAACTTGAAAGAATTGACATTAAAGTAGAACTTCAAAACGAGAAGGGTGAAGAACCACTTAAAAATTCGACAGCCTAACGGTGCCACTTAAACTTCAACAAAAATGAATTGACAAGATCAAATAGGGTCTCTCATCATATGAAAATAAAAGTACAGTATGATATATATTGAGATCATACCCCAACATAAAAGAAATGAACTTGAAAGAATTGACATTAAAGTAGAACTTCAAAACGAGAAGGGTGAAGAACCACTTAAAAATTCGGCAGCCTAACGGCGCCACTTAAAACATCAAAATACTGAATTGAAGAGATCAAATGGGGTCTCTCATCATATGATCATAAAATATCAGTATGATATATATAGATATCATACCCCAACAAAATAAAAAGGAACTTTAAATACTTTACATGAAAATAGAACTTAAAAAACGAGAAGGGTGAAAGAATCTCTTAAAAATTCGGCAGCCTAACGGCGCCACATAAACATTCTTAAAACTAATTGATGAGAGAAAGTGGGGGTCTCTCATCATATGAACATAAAAAGGACAGTAGGATGAATATAAAATAACATCCTAAAACATAAGAACATAGAGAATAAATGATATGACATAAAAGAGAGTACTTGAAAAGAATGAGAGATGTCGGATCCCTTACCTTAAAATGTAACTTTTAAACCTCAATGGTTGGGACCTTGAGGCCTTGGGGGCACCTTGGGAGGACTCCTTGGGAGGTAATGAGACCCAAAAATCGTTGGGGAAGAGTGGGGAGTCGAATTGATGAGAGTAGGGCTTGGTATTTATAGGGAAAGTGAGGGGACAAGGCATTAATGGCCAAGGGACACCTCACATGTGCTTTTCTCAAAACCATGTGCTCTCCCTTGGCATTTATCATGGAGTTAGGCCACATGGGGCCCCCAAAACAATAATTCATCACCCTTGGCCGGCCAAACCTTAAAATATCTCATGACATCATCATGACACAGCTATGATGTCATTAAACATACCGAAACCATAACACTGCATTTTTACTATTCACTGAAAAATTCATCTTTCTCAGAAAAATCCCAAAATTTCACCTTAAATAAATATAGATTCTCTAATTACATTTATGAACTCCATTTTATAAAAATAATTTTCCAAATATTTTTAATTTAATTATTAAATAAAAACACTATTCATCGAGAATTCATTTTTTTTAGAAAAATCCCCAAAAATTACCATAACATAATATCGATGCTCTGAGTTCAAAAATAAATTTCTTTTTATAAAAATAATTTTCTAATTATTTTTTATTAAATTTTTAATTAAAAAACACTATTCACCCGAAAAAACTAATACTTGAATAATAATTTATGAAACTGTTATTTAACCATTTTATTGAATCACATTACTTAATCAAGGTGCCTAGATTATTTTAAAACTTTCTTTAAGTGAGATTACTAATCCATTTGGTCATATTACTAATCCTAATCATAAAATCACTATTCATAATTTACTATTCATCAAAAATCATGTTGATCTTATTAGACTCTAAATATCGTACTGTATATAATTGTAGAAGACCATTTTTTGAGAATCATTACACATTTTATGTTATTTAAGGTTTACACAAACATTTTTTTTATTTTTTTTTAAATATCATTTTGAAAATTCATCAAAAATATGCATACTATTTTTATCCAGTCACTTGAAAATTCATAAACTTCATCATAAGAAGAAATCCCATTTTTTTTTTAAAAAAAGGATTACACAAGGCAATTACGGTCTCGTTACATAACCCCTTATAATACCAGCATAGGACCTAAGAGTAAGGTGTGCTAGGGTGATAGAATTTTGGGCCGGCTCAGTCAACATTGCCCGAGTAGTAATTTCTATCAGTTTGAACTTCTCGCGAAGGCTATTCCGTTCTAGCTTCACATGATGAAGTTTGGCTTGGATTTGGTCCAGAGCAAAGCCCAATGGTGCTACCTCCTTCCCAAGCTCTGTTAGATGGGCTTCGATCGGCCCAAGGCTACTAGGTGAGGCCATCAAATCTTCTTTCTCTAATAATTAACCAAGATTACTTAAATTTAGAGACAATAATCAAAACATTTTGTTCACAGTGGTCATATTGACCGATGGTCATATAACACTCAAAAACCAATGGTCTCATTTTATTTATAATCATGTTTATCAAATAAAACATTTTTTTTGAGTATAAAAAATAACACATGAAATTAGGAAACAAGATTTATTCAAAATTTCGGGTCGTTATAATAGGAACATTAAAAAACATCATAAAAACATAAAACACAACATCTTCATTGAAAAAATCTTTTACATTACCACTACATTCTTCCATTTTTAACACTACATGGGATATTCTAATGAATGAAATAATAATGGGGTCATTTATAAATCCTAGTAAGGGATTAAAAAGGGAATAACATGAATATTACAATACATGTTTGTTAATATTCATATAAATGGATCATAAGAGAAACATAAACATAAAGGAATTATATAACATGATTATCTTGACATGGATATTTGGAATCAACTTAAAACACTACACCATTAACATAATTAAATTATATAAACCATTATTACAACATGGTAGAAGAATGTCCTATTAAGAAATTAGGTAATCTGCAATCCCATCATGACATATCAGGATACAAAACATTTTCCAATGCATTGGAGCTGTATCAGTGCACACCAATCATAATCATTTAAATATCATCCACATGTGTTCCACATAGATTGTATAACAACGATTCATTAAACCTACTCATTTATTCCATGAATGAATAATGTGGAATACAAAATTGTAATACCCAATCCATATGTAAATGTATAAAAATGTTTATAGTTATAATATAGTATTGGTAATGGTATTAACTACTTGAGGAATTTTTTATGGAACATTGTGGTGCAAATTTTGGCTGCATAATGGTGCCATATGGAAATTTTAAAAAAAATAGTTGATATATAATGGGGTCTGAAATATTTTATATAAGAAATAGATTGTGAGGGGATTATTCTAAGTAATATACCAATATATGAAATTGAATTTATGATGCATAATAGAAATGAAGTCCTCGAAATGGAAATGAGAATAGAGAAATACCTTATAATATTTTGGCATAATAACAACATAGGTAGGGGTCTAAATAGAGTATGTTAAATGATACCTAATTGAAATAAAATCAAATATATAGTATGTGATTGATTATAAAAATAATTAAATTCATCAAATTGAAATTAAAATGACTAATTTTAATGAAGGATCATGAATTGAAAGGAAAAAGAGAAAAGTAGGGATCCCTTATTTGGATGTGTAATCCCAAAGGGTTGGGAGAGGATTATTGGGAGAATATGAGTGACTTGGTAGGAATATAAGGAGTAGGGTAAATGTGTGGTCTAGCATCAAGGATCGTTAGTGAAGTAGAATAGGTTTTTTGTGGGTTTCTATAGGAACAGTGTGGGAATTGTTTATTATTTTTATTTTTGACCCTACACACAAAAATATTCCAAACCACAAAAAATAACTTGGGGATTTACAATTTTTTTTGGAAAATGGGAGTGGTAGCAATTATTATAAATGGATAAGGTCTGAAGATATTAATATATTTCCCTTTCTTATATTGTGGTGAGTCACACTTTCATGGAAATTATTTTAATATCGTTAATAGATTTATATGTCTTGGAGGATGTACTAAGGAATTAGAAAATAAATAAAATAAACCTAAATTTACATTATTAAAATGTGAATAAATTGACTAATAATTATTTTATAGTATTTTATTATAAAACAATTGGGTCATTATTATATTATAAATCACATTATATATTTATATGTTATTTATCTTTTATTGAAAAATATGAGTGTCTCAAAAAATAATGAAATAGTCACCATCATGTAATTTCAACATCCTAATTCCAAAGATAATATTCATTTTATCAAAATAGATTTCTAAATGTGGAAATTTTCACTTTTAAAATAAAAACCGACATTTAATGAAAATTAATGAGTTTTGGCAAAAATAGTTTTCACACCTTAATAAAGATTACAATTTAATTATTTAATATTAAATGATCATTTATATTTAATAAATGTTATTTAATAATAATATATTATTAAAAAATATTTAATTCAAAAATCCATTAATTCATCTAAACAGATTTCATAATTTATTATGAATATTAGTAAAAAATACTATTTGTTTTTAAAAATTCATTTACAATGTATCAATAATAGGATGGAAGTATATTGACTATTCTAAATAAAAATAATGAACATAATCAAAGTTCTAGTGTCTTAAATCATATTCTTTTATTACACCAACATACAACCTAAGATTAAGATGTGAAATAGTGGGGATTTCATGGAACCATTCTATTAACATGGTTTGGGTTGTGATTTTAATGAGCTTCAACATCTTCAATTAACGGTATCATTCATGCTTTAGCTGTTGGATCTCAACTTGGACATGGTCTAGGGAAATTCCCAGAAATTATATCTCTATCGCATGATCTGATAAATGTGATTCAAATTGTATGATCCTACTTGTTGAAGCCATAAATTAATTTTTTTGTGTAAAAAATAATTTTTTCAAACCCTAAGTATATTTTAGTCATTTGATAACTATTCAACAACGATATTATTAATAGTAAAGATACTAAATTGTATTTTAAATATAGTTATATATAACATATGTTGTTCATGTGTTTTAGATATTCAATATATATTTAATTAAAAGAAAAGTAATTTTATTCATAACAGTTAGGGAAATTATATTTAACTATTATAATAATAATATCATTGTTTATTTTTTGACAACACATGTTTCCCATGTAAAAAACAAGCAGAAATCACCAATGTTTTTTAAACATCATTATAGATTGGGAATCATCACCAGATTCCTATAGTGGGTTCATTACAATAACTGATTTCCAATAATTTTTCAGGATAAATAAGGATTTACCTGAAACTATAGAGGACTCTAGTTCATCCACCATCCAGAAATTTAGAACCATCAATATTTATGAAACAAGATCATAAAACAATCATAATATTATCATATATTAAAGCATGAATTAGTAATTGGTTTCATATTGATCCCATCAAAATATAATTTACCTGTGGGAGGGAAACAAAATTTAGAGAGTCATCATCATCATATTTCATCTAAATTATATTATGGAATATTATGATATTATCCAAAGTGAAGAATTAAAATAATTAATGGTTAATGAATTAGATGAAAAATAACTTTATAATAACACACAAATAAATCATTAAAAAAAGTGAAACTTATAATTTCCTTTGGATTACATTTAAAACATTAATTTCTCATATATTATTAAAAAATGTCTTTAATTTTTATGATTAAAATTTTAATATATTGATAAAATATTTTAATGTTATTAACTCAGTAAAAATATGTTCATGTGGTATATTCTAAATAAAAATAGTTCACACCATTAAAAAAATAAAAAACATTATTTTTTGGAAAAATACTTCATTAAAAAAAGTCCATTTTTAACCATTGTAAAAAATTTAATATCTACATAAATTTCTTATTCAAAAGTATTTTAATCATATTTAAAAACAACCATTTGAAAATAATAAATAATATTTATATGGATTAAATTTTTTCGACCATATAGGAAAACTTTATTAAAACCATTTTACTGATACTTTTTGTACGAAAGAGTGAAAAATGTCACTAATACATAGAAAAAATGAAATTACCATAGTAGAATACAATGTGAGTGGTATAGTGGATAATATCTAGAAGATTTCTATAAATGTATATTTAGTATAGAAAATATTAATGGGAAATAATATTGCATCATTAACCATTTCTAGGCATCTCATATTGGATCATATATGTTTGAACTACTTCTATAACAACCACGATCTGAGTAAAATAGATCTAGTGTCTTGTTTTATTTTTTAGAAATAAACTAAAACAAATCCCAACCATATAGACAAAATAGTATATTAGTAATTGAAATATATACACATACATGATTCCCATATTATATTTGTAAATAGAAATTAAAAATTAATTTTTATTTCGAGATTAAATTTATTCTATTTTGTTTATCCTTACATATAATTCATATTACACAACCTGGATTACTAGGAATTGAATCAAAATAAGTGTGAGATAAATGTATCTGTAAGGTGTATGTGTAGGGGGAGCTGTGATGAATTAATTTGAATTAATAATATGGAAATATATATAACTGAAGACATGTTACATTTGAATAATTTTACGATAATCCTCAGACAATCAAGAAAATATGGAATGAAAAATAACATAAATCGCGTTCAATTAGATCAATAAAATTACTTTAGAAACTAAATTATCCATAACCAATATGGCATGGGGAATATATGAAAACACTTCATTAAATAAATAAAACTAGAGTGAGATTCATACAATGGTTATATCATTGCATAAATATCATGGATAATTATGATATTATTAATAATGATGTAAATGATTAATTTTATAAAACTAATGATATAATGAATCATGAAACCTCTAGTGTCAAGACCCTCCTCAAAAAAGAATGAAACCGATTGGTAGGTATAAACCATAAACCCATATAACATAGTTAATCAAACTAATTATTCTGATCAAACTATCTAGGAATTGAGTAAATATATATAAAAATCCCATACTCACACATACATGTCCAAATCATTCCTCATTAATCACATAATAAACCAATTTTATGAAATAATATTTTGTACCATTAAATATATGTATTAAAGAAATAATGTGTATAATCAATATTTCCCCATAAAATCTAATAATAATAAAAGAAAACAATTATATGGAGGTATGAGATACATTTCGAAAATAATCATGTTAATTATAATTAATTTGGATATTTCATTAAAATTTAAAATCTAATGATCATAATAAAGTGAATAATTGAAGGGACACATAATAAGTACAAAAAATATCAAATAAGAGAATGTCAATACTATTCCAGGTAATATTTAAAATATATAATCTACAGAATGAATATGGATGTTATTAATAAAACATATCCCAAACGAAGTATATTTAAAATAAAGGGTCTCAATTTTTCATGAATAGACCTACTAAAAAAATAATGTAAAAATAATTATTAAGTAAATTATAATAATTTTTTAAAAAATCACAAATTAAAACTAATAATTTAAAAAATAAATTAAATAATTTTTTTTGAAAAATAACATTTTATACATATAAATTAATATTTTAAACATTGACTTTTAATGATGGTAGGAAATTTCGTTCATGTTTTACAAGATAATATAATTATTCATTTAAGATTTTTTATAAAACCATAATGGGAATTGTCTAGACACCAAACTGAAGATTTCATTATATAATATTTTTAACAAATTTAAATGTGATTTAAATTTAATTTTATAAATAATATTTAATAATTTCAATAAATTTTTTGGTAACATTTTTATAAGATATTTTTCTGAAGAAAAAGGATTTTTGAACAAAAAAGTGAAATGAATTACAATTTTTAAAAAATTAATTTCACATGTTTTTTTATTTATAAATTTCTGTAAACATGGTACTATTACAATAAATCATCTTGAATAAATAGCGTATGATAAAATAAAATGGTTTTATTATAATTTTATCAAATAATTTCCTTTCAATGGAAACTCAAGTATTATTATGCCCAATTTAAATAATAGTGTGAGAAAACCCCTTACAAAGATCATACTGTGGATTTGATAAATAATCAATGAATAAATTGTATTTTAAAATGTAAATAATCATTCTATATTTTCAATGTATATAAAATACAATCAAAATTATTGAATCACATAATATTTTAATCACAATGAAAATGAAGAATTAATAATAGCCAATGAAATGAAATTGTGTTGTGAAATTCATTTCAACGTGGTAATTTTAAGGTGAATTATTTTTTGATGAAATAAACAAGAATATTTAATAAAATAAAATAATATATTATGGATTCTTTATGTTACCTGTAAAAGGGTTAGTAATATCACCGTATAAATTAAATTTTCGACAGAACATTAAAATATTCAATAAATAGGATAAATTGGGATTGAGTACCTTAACTAACAGTTCCTTTTGGGTGAATGTGATTTAAGATCCATAATACTTGTCTAAATCAAGTTATTAACTTATAAGAGAACATTATTGATATTTATATTATCATATATTTTCATTTTGTAACATATTGTCACCGATTAATTAATAATCATTCATTTTTTCATTATTTCGTGTGTGGATTTCAATGTTTTCTCATTAATGTATGGTCAAGAATGCTCTAGTTATTTTTCATATTATTCCATTCTATCATAAAATTAAATAAATTAATGATAGAAATAATCTATTCATAAAATTAATTATTAATTATTTTTGAAATTTTAATACGGATAATCTATCACATCACATTATAGAGAATATAGGTTGCACACAGGCATGAGCGATGTTATCATTTACATTATTGGTGTTAGGGTAAGGATGTGAGTGATATATTTGTTTTAATTTATATATTTATAATATATATTTCAAATATTAATTAAATTTATCAATATTAAATTTCTTTTAAGTTTAATGTGAAAATATAATCACATTGCTCTGTGTGGTGTAGTCTACCATACACCCGAGCAACATTATCATCTTATTAAACAACATATAAAATTAGAAGGTATATGAATTATTATATTTTTATAATTTAATTATATAATAAATATTATACACATGTCTAAAATCAATCATTATATTCTTCAACAAATGACAGTGATGGGTATTGAAAGACATCAGTACGCTAGGTTGTGGTCCAACATTCACTTGATCAATGATTTAATTTCCCATTCGATAGAGGAGGAGTTGTATAAAAATTAGTCCATAAACATATCAACATAAAAATATAATATATATTTGTGTTATTATATTTTATTTTTTAATATATAATTGTTTATGGAAAAACAAAAAAACACAATGAAAGATCTTTGTTATGAGAATTTCCATCCCTAAGAAGAACCACTTTTGGTTCTCTTCTTAAAGACCCCGGGGCTTGTATTTTTGAGATATACCTAAAGCTATAAAAATTATCTATAGAAGTAGGGGAGTGTTTTTCAAGGGGCTAGTAAATTAGAATTTATTGGGATGTGTAAATAATTGAATGGATGGATAACCATTTTATAATAGTGAAAGTAGAACCTTCTTGGAAATTACATGGAAATTCCCAAAAGAATCCATTGAAAAAAGTAATTCACATGAAAAAGATTGAAAATAACATTATTATTCAATTTGGAATATTATAATGTATAATTATGTTGATGTGATAAATTTTTGATGTATTTTTATATCAATATTGTTGTTACCTTCTTAATATAACAATATGGAGAACCCAATTTCACTTTTACCTAGGTAATTAATTTTCAATGTTTTCATTATTCATTATGGAAAAATTAAATTTCAATGAATTATATAAAAATAAAACATATATATTAAAAATATGGAATCATATTATCCAAATTTAGTTAAAATAATAAGAATAAAAAAATTTAAAATTATACACATATACATAAAGAAAAAGTGGCATTCCGAAGTTAAATTTTTTAAAATTATAAAATATCTTAATATAAATAATCAATATAAAATTAATTATAAAGATAAAAATTAGTTAAATTATAATATAATTGAATAAATTATGATTTTAAATAAAATAAAAATATAATTTAACAATGTATATTTTTTAATTGAAATGTTATTTAAAAAAAAGTATTTTTCACTATTCAAAAAAATGAATCATTTTATAAATATCTCATATATTCAACATAAGAAAACATTCATATTATTTTTTCAAAAATTATTTATTTTTATAAAATAATCTTTCAAAAAATTGTAACACATACATATAAATATTGTTCATCAAACTTGATTAAATCCACTTTTGGAAAAAATAAATGTTTTCAAATAAACATTTCATTTTCATTTAAATGATTATAGTTTTTTTATAATCAATAAATATTGATTGAATTTTTTTCTAAATGCGTGGAAAATATATTTTTTATAAATTAGTTACAATAATTAATACCTTTCATTTAAATTCCTATGTTATAACGATATACTATTTTACTTTTCATTTAGAATCTTTGTTATCTTTTCCACAAATTATAAATGATATTAAAATTTAATTAATAATTTTTGTGGCATATTTATTATAATTTTTTAATGATTCATATGATATCATGTTCATTTTTTTTTATTTTTTTATTTTGGGGTATCACATTCTCCTAACCCTAAATAAATTTTTTGCCTTGAAATTTAATCATAACCTCATAAAACAATTTTTTTTTATTTTAATGGTACATTTTTTTAAAAACCAAATAATAAAATGGTGTAATAATGAATCCACTTAATATGATATATGAGGATGTAATAAATTCACATGTAATAATACAATACTAGGTTTCTATACAAGAATCAATTTTAGGAACTTTAATATAAGAACATTAAATAAAATAATAAATATGAATAAAAAATTATAGGTATCATTGATCCCACGAAATTGAACAATAAATTGAAATTTAAGGACTTAGGAACTATAAATATGTGAAGATTTTAAAGACAATTTTTTCATTGGATATAATGGAAAGCATATTTTTTTCCAAGATCCTTTTCATAATGATTAGGAATTCTTCTAATATGTAGGTATATAAGTACATATATTTAAATGAAATATTTTTAATTCATATTCTCAATCAAATCATTTGGTTTTTCTCGAATCAATTTTTAATTCATCATTTACGCAATTAAATGAATACCCAAAATTGAATTTGTTATTAATGAAGAATTAAATTACGATTTTAACAAATTGTAAAATCCATAAAGTGGTTGAATCCCATTCCATTGGTCTTTTAACTATTATTCCAAACATATATGGTTGAAATATTTTATCCAATATAATACATTAATTTGTGAATAGTCATAATAATACTACTTTGTTTTCAAAAATTTTTATTTATGAAATATTTTTACTAAAAAGATTGATATATTAACCTGGAAATCATGTTTTCTAGTAGTATTCACTAAACACTTTACTTCATTCGGTTGTGGGATGAATCCATGCTGAAATGACCAGTTCCCAACCATCATGTGGATTTTACTTTCCTTAAAAAATCTTAATTTAATTCCTATAGCATTCCCTAATTTTCAATACTCATACATATCAAAAACTAAACTAAAACATAACCCTTAATGGTTACCAATACCTATAACCTTATTTTTAGAAAATTTATAAATAATTTATTCCATAATTTTAATTTCTCTATAATAAAACAATTTGTTTTATTCCAGTAATTTATTTTTAAAAAACCCATAGACATGTTATATTCCCACTATGAATATTTAAAAAGTGGTTTTTAAGAATCCTACTAATAAGATACTTACAAAAATAAACCCATGACTGTATTTGAAATTATTAATGTAATGCAGTGATATATGCTTATAAAATTTAACGCAATTAATAGAATATATATGACTATATAATCAAAATAAATATAGTAAAAAAACAAATATAATTTAATTTTTGAATACTAATGAAATAATAACTTATCCACTTTTTATCAACATCAGTCCATTAATTGTCTTTTTATTGACAAATAGAAGAGGGAATAAACATCGGAAAATTCCAAGTTCACCACATTTAATACAAAAAGATATAAATGGAATGTAAAGATGTGATTTACATACTCCAATCAGAATAATCAATTTTCAATGAAAATATTTTCTATGTTCCCTTATTTTCCAACCATAATGAATTTTCCCAATCAATTAAGACATGTTATTTTTTTCACATTCCAAATATCTCCAATTTTAGAAATTTATCATTCTTTAATATTTGGTATCTACCACTTGAGCTCTTAGATACATCCATATTTATCTACTTTTAGAGTTCTATAAATAGAAATATATTGGTTTCCAATCTTATTTTTTGAAAAGTATTAAGAAAACTTATAATATCTTACACTCAAGTCATTACCTAATTTGTTTACTCATATTCATTGTATTTTCCTTCATGTTCAATGTTTACATGATTCCTTCGACATCCATTGGTGAAATAAAACCTATAAACCTATTGTGAAAACTGATAGTCACAATGGGAAAACATATATTAATTTATAAGATATTTAACTCATTATGTTTTTTACCTAAGACAACTTAGGTTTAACCAAGGTTATTCCCTATCATAATATATTCAAATCCCCCATACTTCCATGAAATTAAATGTTAATTTTCCTACGAAAATACCATTGATGTGTCACACTATGTGCACTAGAAGTCCCTTTATCATGCAATAGGGAATGATTAGGTTAAACCCAATGCGCCCATTCAGGGTTACTACATTTTGGGATTTCTATTCTAGAACCACACCCACTTATAGTATCCCTAACAAGATTTATTTAAATGAACAACTATAAAATATATACCAATAAAATATATTATATTGTTCTTATATTTTTATCCTCTAGGTTTATTATAGGGTTATGTTTCTTAATCTGTATTTTTATATATCTTGATACCATGTTTTGTACCAAAAATATTTTAAAACCAACAATATCTACACCAAACCTAGTATGCATGAGAGAGTTTATTATATTTTTACATTTTCATAAGGTACAAGGAATAACATCCCAATGTACCAAATAGTTTTGTAGTCTTGGTAAACTAGATACAATGATGATTCCAAAATTACATTTGAGATACAAAATATTATTCCTTATTTTTCTATATAATTAAATTATTCACTAAAGAATTTCTTTTCTTATCAATCATAGTTCACATAATTGATTACTTGGAATGGGAAGAAATAAGGGTGTGATTAAATTAGCAGTAAGGGTTCAATATATAGAAAAACATCAAGATTAAAAAATAATAAATGTTATTCAAATGTAAAAACATGAATATTAATTTCATTTAAATAATTTTACTATCATGATAACAAAAATGATAATAATTATTTAATGGTAAATAACTTAACACATAATAAATTTAATCAATAAATTAAATATGATAACTATTTATTGAATAATTAATATGTTGAGAGATAAACAGAAATAAAGTACCATTGAATAAAAAAATTAATAATGAAATTCATCTTGAGATAATATAATTGTGAAAATATCATAGATAATAATAATTTAATTCACATTGAATTAAATTATTAATTATTATATGTGAAGATATCTGGCATCATGAAAACCTCTAAAATCAATACCTTCCTCAAAAAATCATAAAACTTTTGGGTAGGTATACAATGGAATCACATTTAAATAATGTTATCCAACTAAATAACATCATGGGAATACTGATTCATTAAGGGGGTACCTATAACTAGTATCACCTGTTATATCTTGTATAAATTATTCTTTATATATTTAATAATCAATATATTTAACTAATAATGTCTTAAAATTAACTCTCTATATTTAAGAAAGAGTATAGATTAAAAATATTTCTATAGCCAATAAAAATAATAATATAATAATAAAATCATTTTTTCAAATGAAGTATGGTCAATGATATATTAATATCCATGATAATTAATGTGGATATATATAGGATTTTCAATTTCCAATTATCATAGTAATGTGAATAATTCAAGAGAATGTTAATGGAATAGTAATGAAATCAAGGAATTTATTTTCAATAAAATATTTATTTTAAATAATAATCAAAAATCAATATAAAGAATATTGAATCTATAAATACAACATATAACCCATGAATTATATATAAAATAATTGGTTCTTATCAATGATGAATAAAAATAATCTAAAAATAATTTAAAATATCATTGTAGATATCTTTTTTATTTTTTATATTAGATATAAAAAAATGTTTAGGATTTTTTATGAATATATTATTCATTCAATATAATTTTGGATACTAATAAATTAATATTTAAAAAAATGAATACTCATGAGGAAAAAGTATTAATTACATGATGTACATGTTAAAAAATATATTCTATATAATCATTTTGTAAAAGTAAAATGTGAATTGTTATAAAATATAAATTATGAATCCAATAAATTATTATTCTTGAAAAGTAAAATATGTGTATAAATTTCAGTAATAAATAATTTTGAATTATTTCATAATCATTTTTGAAAACATTCATATAAAACATTGATTTTTATGTAAAATAATTTTTGAACAAATAGTGATGTAATGTTTTGTTTTACTAAAATATGTTTCCTAATTTTTTTCTGAACCAAAGAGATAAAAAAATAATATTAAATGAGAAATAAAAGAATAAAAATATAATATGAAAATTTAATTGGTTGATTAATCCATTTTAAAATAATTTCCTTCTATAAAATGTCAACATTTAACAATACTAACATGAATGAGATGTTGAAATTAACCCTTAATGATATAATATATTTTAGTTGATAATTAATCAGTGAATTAATTAAGTGTATAAAATTAAAATATACATAAATAAGTGGAAATAGAAAAATAAATAATTAAATTTAAAACAAACATAATCTTATAATATATAAGTCAATAATATATAATATATCATGTTTAAATGAAATTGAGTTATAAAAAACATTACAAAATGGTAATATTCATGTAAAATGCCCATGAATGAATTAATTAACATTGGAACATATAATAACATTTTTTTCGGTTTGTTGTATAAAATTCAAAATTTTATTTTCATAAAACATTTAAATCAAGGTAGGTGGATAACATTAAAATATGAATCTTTAAATTTGAATTCAAACGAACTATATCACGTCATACATTGTTTTGGTTAAAATTTATTTAATCGAATTTACATTTGTTTTCAACATGGTTTTAACATAACTAATAACCTTATTAATATATATTGTATCATATATGATCCCTTTATAACATATTATAACACATTTATTAAAAATTATTCATTTTCCAACAATTTTGGGTGTTAATTTTCTTACATTCTCATTCATTATTAGTCATTAATGCTCTATTTAATTTTAAATTATATTGTTTAGGATTATATAGAATAATAATAATTTCATAAATATCATTTATATTCATTTTATGAATTATTATTACCATTTATTGATTTTAAAATCGCATAATGTATCACAGTTCGTTATGGATACTGTTGCTTGTATGTACACACGAGCGACAATATCATTTCTCAAATTTGATAAAGTGTATAAAATTTATTGATATATTAGTTACCCATAATACATATAATTTCATATATGTCACATATATTTATTTAATTTATCATTATTACATTAATTTTAATGAATAATTGAAAAATGAACCACATCGTTTTATGTGGCAGTAGGCTAAGAAACACACGACCAATGATATCGGCATTTCATACATCATATATCATAATAAATTATATGTGATATTATAATTTTAAAATTTAAATAGTTTCATAAATATCAATAAATTGTGTTAAATACAATATTTATTATTGCTTTAATATTGGTGATGTGAATCATTCTACAATGGTTTATGTGGTGGTATCCCTATGTACACATAATTGAAGATTTCATATCCTATTCGACGGAGGAAGATTTTTACAAATATTATTTAATAAAAATATTAAAATAAAACTATTTTTTAGGTAAATGATTTATTATACTATACTTTTCAAGACAAATCATACATTGTAAAATTATTAAATATAATTATATAGCATTTTCAAGACAATTACATTCACTAAGAGCAAGCCCTCATTTGGATTTCCTTGTAATGACCCTATTGTTGGTTTTTTGGGAATACCAGCTGATCTAAAATGTGTCTATGTATTTTTTAGGTTGATTTTTTTAGTCTTTGGTCAAGCCAAATGGATTAAGATGTCTACTGAAGTGATGAGAGGGCGTTTCCATTTATATATGGGGTAGGGGAACCCACTTTGAAAACACATGGATATTTTCCAATATAATCCAAAATGAAAGTGTTTAATATAAAATATCATAAAAATAAATATTCTTTATAATTTATAATTTTTTAGGATAAAAAAATGGAAATCCAATAATATTTTTTCATGTTGGTAGGTAATTTTAACAAATGTGATCGTAGATTAACCCCTGAAAAACCCATTTTTACCTTAACATTTGAAATTAATATTTACTATTTTCACAACTAATTTATATGAAAAAATAATTAAAATTTCATAGATAATATAGGTTATTATAATTAAAAATATTTAATACATTTTTCCAAACTCAATTCATGGTTGTTCAATAACTCGTGTTTAAATTAAACCTACAAATGTGATGAAGAAAGTGGGTTTCCAAAGTGAACATTATAATAAGTGTATATGGATTAAATTTAGAAATTCAATAAAAAAATTTATTTCAAATTTCTTAAATTAGATAAATTTTAATATAACTGAACTAAGTTTATTTTTAAAAAAATTTAAATATAATTTATCCTCGTAATTTATTTAAATTTTTTTAAAAAAATATTATTTTTACTATTCAATGAAAAAAGAAAAAATTATGAAATATCCTAAAAATTCAACATAATATAATTTTGATATGATTATTTTAAAAATGAATTTTACTTTTTCAATTAATGTTTATATAATTTCTAAAATTTATTTTTAAATTTTGTCACAATTTGCAACTATACCATCTTTAGAAGATATTTTTTTTTCATAAAAAATTTCTATTTATTTTAAATGAACCTTATTTTATTTGCAATCAATATATTACTATTTTTTTACATTTGTAATCCATGTACCTTTCATGATTTGGTCGATATTATTTATACATGTAAATTTAATGGTTATGTTGTAATTATATGATATATAAATGTTTATTTAGACTATAGGATTCATGTTATACATGTTTCCAAATGGTTAAATTTAATGAAATATAATTCATTGGGTTTTTATGCTCAGTAATCTATTTTGTGTACACTATCAAATACAAGGATATTGTTTTTTAATTTATTTTTGTTATGTATTTTGTAAAAAATATAATTTTATTATAAATATACTATCAAACCATAGTCTATATATCATACGATATATGATTTATTTAGAACATCTTATCACCCATTATTTATAAAATCATTATTAAAATAATTGTTCTTAGTGATAACTGATTAATTATTCATTTATATTTTAGTTAAAAAACTAGTCACTTATTAATTGATCATTTATCAATAATTTATATAATGTTAATCTAGTAATGAATATCATATTTTATCATTATATAAACATTTTTTAGTATTTATATAAAGTGGTAATCTGTAATGAATTAGATCACTTCATAGAGACCATAGTACACATGTACACACAAGTGGTGATTCTACATTTCTGAATGATTTAATAAATGAAAAAAATATCATTTCTTAAATGAAATTAAAATAATATATATAATATATATTTTGTGAATCCATCAATATATACATTAATGTGATGTGGTATTGAATGAATAAACACATTTCTTCTTGGAGGTGGATAATAGTTGTTTTA
This sequence comes from Viscum album, assembly GCA_963277665.1. NCBI lineage: Eukaryota > Viridiplantae > Streptophyta > Magnoliopsida > Santalales > Viscaceae > Viscum > Viscum album. The sequence continues at coordinate 1,399,696,209 of OY728164.1, read as the reverse complement.
TCATTATAAAAAAATATGGATGTAAATAAATTTATATTTTTATAAAGGATAAGAAATATACAGAGGATGTATAATTGGAAATAAAATTTAATATACTGAGTTATGATTGATACCTCTTAAGTATCAAACCACATCATGATTACACATTTATCTGGGAAAGGGTGGTATTTTCGAATGATCCCAAGATATTGGATGTGTGTAAGGAATATATAATTGTGTTAGGGTAGGTCGGGGAAGAGATATAAGGATCAAACATTTTAACTAATGGAGGAAACTAAAATTCCTTTTCTATTTGTGTGAAAAGACACCAATTGATTTAATATATATATATATATACCCACACAAATTTTAATTTCATCTGGAACCATATAAAAAAAATATAATGATAATATGTGAATGATTTGGAAAAAACTAATCAAGTACCTTATCATACAATCTAGGTATTCATTCTAATCCAAATTACCTTGTTAAACCACTTTAATATCATTTTAACCATATCAATTATAACCTAACTATTTCCAATGATATCAAAATTATATGAATGAAAATAATGGGGAACATATAAACAAATTATAAAATTAATATTCCAAATTTTGAATCCATTTTATCAAATTAAAATTTTATAGGTGGTAGAAAAAAAAACTTCACATAAGAATAAAAAATGCCTGAATTTTTATCTGGAAAATAATTAATTTCATGATATAAATAATTTTTAAATCAAATAAATATTTTCTTTAAACAAATTCCTTTGAATGATAATTTTTTAAACATTTATAATAGCCTAAAAAATGAGTGGAATCATTAAACCATTCAATTAAATACAAATATCCAAAAAAATTACTAAATTAAATAATATAAATCTTATGTTTACAAAAGTCAGCACTAGATTCTAAAATTCAAAATAATTCTTCAAAATTAAATATTTTACTCCTTTAAATAATATTTTTTCAAGACAATGTTGTCATAATTTATTAATTATTTTAAAAATCATAAAATTTTCATAAAATGATATCACTTAAAAAATAATAATTTTAACTAGTCACCAAAAAATTTATTTTATATACAATCAAAAATACACTCTACAAAAAATTTGATATACAAAAATTAAATAATTTATCCATTTATGAAAATTAAAATTGAAAATGAATATGAAGTACATTTTATAAAATGTTTGATGAATGTCACAAAACATTTTTTAATCAAATACATATTTGAAGAAAAAATAGGATATATTTTTATTTAAATCATAGTAAAAATGGATAGATGAATGATAAAAATATTATCTACTATATAATAAATAAATTTCATTAAAATCACTCATAAATAGAGGTAATTTATCTTCTGACGACAATAATGGAAAATGAGAATAAAAATTATTTTAATAAAACCACTTTTTTATAAATATTTTATTTACATTGGTAATTTATTTCTAACCAAAATATTCATTTTATGAAAATGTAAACACTAATTTTTTCTAAAAAAAATTCCCAATTTATTTCCATAATCAATAGGTTAAGAGATAACTATGAAAATAACTAATAATAACTGAATAGTATATCATGGTTTGATAAAGACTTTTGTTCCATGTAAATATAAATTTCAATGAAATTAATATTTTTAGGAGAGGAAATATAAAATAATCAAAGTATTATAGAGGTTATTGAAAATATAACGGGGTTTTCATTAGAGACGAAATTACAATAGATTCTATATTTTATAATATCCAACTACTAAGAACATTCATTTTTAAAGATAGAACATTATATATATTCCTTTATATAGATAAGGAATCAATTAATTATTTAAAAAAAATCTATAAAGAAACTATTTACTTCCGCGTCACCTATTTGAAAAAAACACCTCAATAGATGATACTTATGAAGTGCATACATTGTTCATTAATGTGACCTTTTCAATTTGATGGGGACCTCCCTTGAAGAATTATCTCAAAATAGCGTGATATAATATTAATTTATGGATATACAACAATCTCTGAGACCTTAATTTTTTACAACAGCTTTATTTAAATGTTTCTAATAACATAGTATATTTGGAATCTTCTATTTAATCATCGACCATTTGAATCATTAATCCCCTACAACTTAAATTCTTATATTAATGCAGATGATAAATCAGGACAAATACATTAATTAATTATGATCCATGTAGAAACTAGATTATATATATCCCCTAATAAAAAGTTATTCTTCACATAAATAATGTAATAATATATCCTTTGTATGAATTATATATTATTCGATATAATAAATAGAAAACAAATATTAATATCTACTAATTTTTGGATATCTAGTTACATTGGTGAAGACATTGTAAATTTTACGCCTAGTACATAACATAAAATATATGATAGAAATTAAAATTGACGAGTTGGGTATTCTACACACATAATCTATATCTATATATCTTTCACATTCCCACTTCTATTGAGTCTGTTGACAGGTTTTATTAGATGTATGTATAAAATATGACACATCAAAAATTATTAGCATTGATAATTTCATATAAAAATAATATATTTACATGTTAATGTATTCACAGTTACAGAGTGTGAGTATGATCATAAATATATCAATAATGATCTCAAATTATATAATGTTGTCATCATTATTATGTATATCATAGAGAATTATTTTTCAAATCCATAATAAATGACTGTAATATTGTTATCTCTATTCGTATCATTAATTAACTATCAATATATCATACTATTAAAATGGTATACTTCCATAAAAAATAATGTTGTCATAGTGTTCAAATTCGTTCATAAAAAAAACTCAATATGGATTGAAACAAATTCGATAATATTTATGCTTACTAAATCCTATAAGTAGGTCATTTTGACTTTTAGACCTTATTCTAATCACTTAGGTTAAAAAAATTCTATTTGTTTCATATATAAAACAACTAAACTGTTCTCATTAATGAAATATGTTATAAACTCCATTTACAAAATCAAATAATCATGATAGACTGGTATGTTATGCACAATTATAATAAATTTATTCATTGATTCTAGAGAAAAGGATTTATCATATTCTATTCCTTTAAATTTCATAAAACAAGTACCAACTATATAGTCCATATAGTAATTAATATTAGTATCAATTCCATGATTATTATTAAATACACATTTTTATTAAATGGGATATAAATTCTCTATATGATAATTCAGAGACCATAAATGGTTTTGATGTATGGATTCAATATTAAATTTCAGGGATTTATTTTCCCTTATATGATTTAATCTAGTTACTACTTCCATATTACACAAAATGTAATCCTTATTAACAATTAATGAGTCACCATCCTTGGTGATTAGAAATAAATATCCCTTTATTTCTCTAGAATCCCAAGTGTATCTATGTATAATATTAAAATTTATAACAACACCTTCGATGTGGATTTGTGGAATTTTTTCTTTTTCTAACACCCATCCTTATTGAGCATCGAATTCCTCAATGTCGGTCATTTTCACATAATGAAATTTATAGATGTTGTTCAACTCAATGAATAAGAAATATAATTATATTATTAACATTTTATATGATGTTTCGTATATATAATAACCTATTATGTCCTTGAGATATCATAAAATGATAAACCATATAAACCATGGGGAAAGATTATTTCTAAATGAATCCATAATAAATAATTCACAAAATCATGCATGACATAAAAACAGTTATTCCAAACCAACTACTCTAATAAAATTCTTTTTCCACATTATTTGTAACATTTTTTATTTTTTTTCTGTGTATTATAAATAAAATAAAAACAGAATTATGGTAGGTTTACATGATTAATTATCTACCTATCCATTTCCATTTTGATGTGGTTATATCTTTTACGGAAAAGATTTTAATATTATGTATTAGGATATGTGAGTTGAGATATAATACTAGACTCCATAAAGTAGTCAATTAACTATTGGAAAGGATACTTTCTACCTCATTCGATTTATATATTTTTATATTCTTGCTACGGTGATATTATACTATATTTTTATATTCATTATATTTAATAATGAAGTATGTCTTAGGCCATATTACATAGAATTAATTTTGTGTAATAAATTATATTATAAATGTAATTAAGAGTATAAACCTGTAGAACCAATTCAAAATGGAACAGAAAAATCCTTTTTAACGCAATCAATATGATATTTTGTTCTTTCACACTTCCCATCAAATGGTGATACAGTTGTTTTACTGTGAAAAAACCCATGACAAAATTTTTTTTAGTTCAAAATAATCCTAATATTATTCTTTATATAGGTATTTATGGAAATTCATAAATTTAAATAAAAATCAATGATTAATTAATTTAGAGGTACTTGATCCTTGAAAAATTGATTCCTCTTCAGTTTCAATACATGGTTATCAAATAGATGTACATAAAAGATATTTTTTAGATGTTCGAAATCAAATAATATGTTATCTTTATAGAACTAAAATAAATTTTTTCTAAACTAAAATGAAAATAAATCTTAATCTAAAATTAATATGGATATATATTTATTAATATGATTAGCCACATAATAACAATCAAACAAAATTAGATTCAGTAATATTTGTAAGCTAAGATTATATCCTCGTATATCTATTGAAATTAGAAATACACAGTTGTCACCTCAAATATAAACTGTAACACCATCAACCTATCAAAATATATTTGGTACATATATATATATATATATCTAAAACGTGCTTTGATCCAAAAGAAACAACATATAATATACTACCTGAAATAGATAATTAATTTGATAATGAATGGAGATGATTGTTCCCCATTGTTCTTTACTAATGATAAATTATAATTCTAGTGATACTTCATTCTATATTTAAATCATTCTACAATGGGTTCTATAGACATTAGTTTTATATTACTCTTCTACTTATGGTGGATTATAGAAGCCCTAGTCATGAAATAATTCATATATCCCTTTTTCAATCCCAACCACATTTTCTACAGAAGTGGAAATGTTATTTTAAAAATTATGTCATTATATTCATAAGAATTCATAGTAAAAATATCTAGTAGTGATGCCTTAATATTTTATGTATAATATAAATTTATGAAACTAGAAATTAGGATATAATGTTGTTATATAAAAATTATTTGGGTATGTTATACAAAAAAATCACTAAATTCTAAATATTTCCATTAATCTTAACTACATGAGTAATGAATTGTTTAGATTATCCAATCATGAATTAAATAAGTCCCTTGTAGATCTTATAACATAGATGTAAATATTTCGCTAAAAAAATATCATGTAGATTTGGAAACATGTTATATACATCCATATCGTCAACATTTTTTTATATCTCTCAAGACATTGAATGTAACATGAGGCACTTTATGTCCAAAAAATAATCTGGATCTGCATAGATGATTATATGATCCATCTTAGTAAACTCATTATAGGACTCTTCTCTATAACATGTGATACTTGAATATAGAACATTCTATCTTTATCTATTGTGAATCAAAATATCCAATTCCACCTAATGAATTTTTTTCTAGTGATGGTAATTTTATTTAATAATTTTGATAATGTGGATAATTTCCAAATCATAATACATTCAATTTTCAATAACAAAAATTTGGTTTTATTACATTTTCTTTATTACCAAATATGTAACATAATAAATTTTATATTAGAAGTCTCACATTATTTAATCTAATCCCACTAGGCCTTAAAAGTTTATTTGCAATATCCAATCATAAGGATATAGTATTGTAATGATCAATAATACCATTTTCATAAATGATATAGGGGAAATAAAAAGTTATTTGATGGTATTTATGAAAATATACATTCTATATAAATTTACACTCTATTCATTGATCAATTAAGTATTCATCCCAATAATAAATTAAATGCCCCAAATTCCATAAAACATTATTCATAGATTCAACATGTCTTATTTTTCCAATGAATCTATTATTCTAAAAGGCCATGTAAATAGAAAAATTTCTATTAGAACTCATAGATAATTGAAAAAATCATTATGGATTCAAAACAAGTTCATTAAAATATGATAATATATATCTAAATTTGCGGGACTCTTTACAGACCTAATATTTATAAATTTATATTTTCTATTGTATAAGTATTCATTATATTATAATTTTATAGTCTTCTTAATATTTCATAGATTTATATTATAAAATAACAATTCCATAATAAAATAAATTATTTGAGAAAAGTGTCATGCTATTATAATAAAATACCTCTAATGAGGTATGTTTCCATCTAAAATAAAAAGTAGTGACATGTTAGTTAAATGTTATGTTTAGGCCCTTTCTACTATTGATATTCATAAAAAAATTGTTGTCCCTCAAAATAATAAGTGTTTAATGAACCTTAGGACCTTATATATTCTTATAAATATAGAAATGAGTAACTAATTAACCATTCTCCTCCTGGGGGAACGGATGGAATTATAAATATTTTTTCCCAAGTAGGTCAAATCTCAATTGATTATAGATCCTTCTTAAATAAATTTCCATCTTTTTATAGATTAAATAGAATTCCTTTATATGAATGACTACATGGTGGTCATTTTCTATAATATGTGTTGTTTTATATAAATGTAATGAAATATACAAGGATTTTCATATTCATGAAGGTTTTCCATACATAAATGACATAAATTGTATTTATATTTGAATCATGAAGGGGTGGAAAGCCCACTATAATGGTTAAATATATTATTAAATGTATTTAATAGAATTTTAAGTCTTGATTATAATGTATTTTTAAACAGAAATAATGAGGGGTATTGCATCATGCATATTATTATTATATTACTATGGCTTATAAATAAATTGTTGAATGATATTAGGGGTTCTATTAAGAATGGTGGAATCATTCTCCCTTTCATCAGGTTTTGACTCATGATGTCTCGCACCATTTATACTATTAGGATATTGGGCTTGATGCGCAATTTTCCCTTATTCATGTGATGACAAAATGTTTCACTCACAATACTATTTTTAATTCATGAAATATTGTACTATATTGTGATGTGTGTCATGTAACCTCTTTAATGAACTTTTTCGATTATTTAGACGGGTTATAGACACTTGAGTTGTGCCCTAGTGCTTCCAACAAAAAGTATTATAGATATATGGACACTTACATATGACCATAATTAGTTAATATTGGTGGATGAAATATATAACTATACTATGTATATATTAATAAAATATAAATATAGATACTATTCAAAAACATTATTTGACCATGATACAATGTTGGTTGAGTGTTAATGTGTCCTTTTGGAACATAAGTGGGATGTTGACTATTTATTTAGTGTTTATATTTTTTATAATATGTACTCACTGCTTTACTTTGTGACAATGGAATGATTTTAGTGGTAGACATCATGGGTTGTAACCTAGAGTGATTTATACCTCACACCTTTCCTTGGATGACATTTCATTGTTATACATTAGAAGACCATATGTTTGTAGGATCATAGACATTGTCATGTGATGTTTTTCTATAACCTTGGCGTTTGGAACATAAGAATAAGCAAGATCACATGATTCTATGGATATTTATCTTGAATATTTTACTTATTATCTATATGTATGTACTAGCATGTGTCTCGTACCATAATTTTTTTAAATTGCATTCGATTATGTGTAATTATATAGAAATGCTTGCATCTATTGTATTTTTTTGTGGGAAATCATTTATATTCAATTTTAGTTATTATTCTTTCTCCAAACAAAATTTTCATTATTAAAACATCTAATTCTTTGTACTATTTATTATCTATTATATTGATGTCCTAATATTATCATGAGGGTATAGTCTCCACACTATCACCTATATACACACTCATTCCTAGTCAGTATCCTCTAGCATACAGGGGGTACTTGAGGCCATGTGAACCACTAGTTCACTAAACATCATAGTTGATTGTCCAGATGAGGAATTATATTATAAAATCTGAGTATTTTTTCCTTATTCATAATATTTCTAGCTAGAATATATGATACAAATAATGTTTTGACACTTGGTAAGTAGTAAATTTTGAGACTGGTCACCCCATCCATTGGGAAAAGTCCATGTGGTAAGAGATGTGACTGTTTTTCAGATTGTATTATATTACTTTCGATTGTTATCTCATATTGATATAATAATTTACATTACACTTCATATTGATTCATTATTTTTATAGTATTTTACACTTGGCCTAGTATAGAAAGGATGAAGCAATACATGAATTATTAATGGAATTAAGATATTTATATTCCTTTTATATTCCATTACTTATAATTTCGATCATATATATTATTCAAGATTTTTATGGTGTTCCGTGACTGTTATTACATGATCTTGTTTAATTTCACATGGAATTTAACATAATATTATAAGATGTTCATATTCCGTACTGAATGTTTATTTATATATTCTACCATTATATCATGCATCTATACATATTTTCATGTCTGCATGTGTTTAATGTTTATAATAAATATATTAGTTATGTTGTTATGAAATTAGTTTCAAGGCATGAATTGATCAATTTAGATTAAATGGGACCTAGATTTCAGGTATGAGTTATATGAGAACCTTATAACATGGAAAAGTAAACCTTTATACTCAAACAATGTATGGACCATTATACAAATAAATAGAGGTTTTATTGAATGAAAATTCATCTAATGTTTGAATTATAAAGTGAATTGTTTTTCATTAATAGGAGCCAAATATGAATTAGTATACTTTATAGGAATGATTCAGATTGGTTGATGGAACCACATATAATAAAATTGTTATAAAAAATTTCCATTTTTTAATTTAAAATGTAAATAAATGTAATTTCATATAAATCATAATCATTAATATAGATTGGTTTTGATTGTATCGGAACATGAATTCAGCCTATAAACTATATGGGCATGTTATAAATTTTGGTGGTGGAAAACCAATGCATTTTAAAAAAATTAAATGAAAATTATATATTTTCAAATGGTTTTCAATATAAAAGATATAGAATATTAATTGGAAATCAATTAAATAAATTCTAAAATTCATCACAGAATCTGGGTAGGTATTTTGGGGATTGTTAATTTTGATATTTCCTATTTGGGTGTTTATATTTCTATAATTAATAAAAAATCTAGATGGTTTCATTCTGATAAACTAATGTTGGTTTAATGGGACCCTCATTATATGTCTTATCTATAATAAAAAAAATAATCTAAGGGATATTTTTTTTTAATTATAATGGAATTTCAAAAAATACTTATTGTTCAAAAATGAATTTTTATAAGAAATTATTCATTTCCATAGTTCTTTTTCAGAAAACTTTTATATGATTAAAAATTTACAACCGATCAATTTAATGAAATTATAATGGATCCTTATGTGGTGTCCTTCATTTAATACCACTTATAATGACTATTTTAATGTCAATTTGACTAGAAATGGGATCACAATGGACGTATTTTCCATAGGCCATTATCCTTATAATAAATAGATAAAATGCCTGGCACATGGCCTAGTGAAATATGTTTGGATTGACATAGTATTTTTTTCAATGATTTTTCTATTGTAAGGGGCTCTATTGTGGTATCAATTACCCTTATATTTTATGATCCATTATTTTTTCTATAAGATTTATGATGTTTGGGGCTGATAAAGTGACGTTATCCAATGTATGACACTTATATTTTAAAGTAAACCCTTCATTGGACGGATGGTTACGGTATGATGGGCTTTAATTATGGGAATTTTCATCATTTAATGATCAGATTCAAAATGATAGACATGCTTAATACATAGTCAAAGACATCATGGGTCTCGTGAAAGATTTGGAAAGTCAATAAATAGTATCAATAGTGTTCAATCGTGATTATAGAACATGGGGAATTGTGGGTCATTATATGATGAAATTTTATGTTTCTAAATGACGTAACAAACTGATTGAGATCATAATTATACATAATATTTCATATATCATGCGCGTTATTGGTTCATCCCAATGTTAGTGTGACAAAGAATTTAATGAAATAAAATTAATCCCACTACTTTAGATGGATAATAGAGGAACGAGGGTTTTTATATGCTAGTTAGTTTGGTTTGGGGTTTCATATTTAATGACATATTATTGTGTTTGTGATCTATATGTGTGATAGATGTATGTTTAAGGTAGTTTTGATATTGCATGTTTTTTAGTGGTTTACTTATATCTTCTTTGGATGACTATTACACTCTTAAGGTGGGAAGAGTCATGTTTGTTCTGGTGATTACCTTCACATCTCAGTAGAAGGAACACAATTGAAGAGGGAAATTTTGTAATGTTCAATCATGATTGGTTGAACGTGAGGCATGCGGGGTTTGAATCATACCAGTTCTCAATCGGTATAAAATAATTGTTGTGATTGGATGTGTATGCAACTCTAGAGAAAAAAAATTTATATTTAATATACATGGTTGTTAATGCTTGAGAGGTTGTGTAGTGCCTTAGCTGAAAAAGGAATCATGGTTAGGTTGATGACACATTAGTAGTTAATTCTAAGATTCATCCATGATTTTTTCCAATATTGGATAATTTGTTCTATTTTGGATTCTTGGTTGGTTGGAAACCATTAAAAACCTCTAATTATAATCTTATGAGGGAGACCATCATGACCCAAATAAATAATTTTTCTTCTATTCAATAAGAGATAGTTTTTCTTATATCTTGAAAAATTGTTATAGGTTTTTGGCCTTGATTTAGTGGTTTTCCAATTATTTTTACTGTAAGATGTAGTTCTTATTACAATAGGGATTTCCATGAGTGAAACAAGGTTTCTGGTGTATGAACACCATTAAATGATTCTTGGAAAGTAATCATTCTTCATTAAAATGACATCCAAATGGAAAATACTCTGGCCTTAATCAATGATCTAATATGGACATTGTTGATTTGTTCCAATATTACTATTGTAAACATGGAGTATTGTGTTCCATGGGTTAGTTCAATAGATTCTAGTTAAATTAATCACAGTTTTCCATGATATTTCTCATAGTCATATATATGATTTTCAAAAGGGGGATGTTTCCAATGTTTTTGATGTAATTCCCCGTCCCCATAATCCTAGAGCCGGGGCATTATTTTAATACTTTGAAATTATTACAAGTAATCAAGTGCCGAAAGACCGATCAGTTTAGCCGTCTTGGAAAACATATTACATACATGATCTTTATATTAAAATTTATAATATAAAACAAGGCATAAAAAATTATTTTATAATTCTACTATTACCATTTATTAAGCCTTCACATAAATTATAAAACACTTCTTGTAATCCTATGAAAATAGATCATATGATAGGTGTGATCTCAGATTCTCAGTAAAGATAAAAAAATATAGTGTGACTTATTAATAATAACCATAAAACATTAAGGAACGGTATGAAATTGAAAACACATGACTTTTATAATATTAACTTCATTTTAATAAGGCATAAATAAGTCAAATAATTAAATATAAACATTCACAATGATATTCTACTAGATTAATAATCTCATGAAAAATCAATAACTAATCTCATAATGAGGGAATGAATAATGCGGGACATCATAAACATACCTTTAATGATTCAGTCAATACACCATACTTAAATGGGTAATACATTATCAAAAAACCCAATCCTAATTTTCTCATGAGTGTATTGATGCATCAAGGATCAATAGCGGGCCCACATGAAACTTAAAAATTCAAAATCATTCCTCTTATGAAATGGTTATAACATAACCAACATACATATTAATATCAAAATTGGCATATTAATTTTAGTACATAACCCATAATCTACGAATGATATAGATATAGCACATCCACAATCAAACCTATCATAAAACATTCAATACAATATGGAAGATTTTATTATAATATGTTAGACATAATTTAGCAATAAATCTAATAAAGTATTTTGACACAGATGAATTTGATCAGACCAAATCAGTGAAACACTCTTTGAAGTATCCTTATTTTACTTATAAAAAATTTCAATGAATGGGTAGTTATAAAAGAATATATTTCCATTAAAAATAATATAGTAATCTTGTAAGGGTTGGTTAAAAATTTTAATATCTCATAATAGTGGAAAATAACCACTCGGATAGTATCATTTTAAAAAACAATCATTTTGTAATTTGTAGAAAATGTCATTTAATACCTCATTTTGAATATAACAGAACAATTACTTTAAAAATGTTTTATAAAAAGTCAATCATGGGTGTAAATGACATTAAGCAATTCTACAGGAATATAAATATTATTTTGAAACACATGTATAAGAATCATGTATGTTTATGAAAAATATGTTCTTGTAGATACTTAGGTATAAATAATCTTGGATAGTAATTTGATTGTGAAATTAAGCCTTACCTTAGGTATTATACTCTCTAGATGTGTCCTAAAATACCGTATAATTTTTTTAAACATATTATTAACATATATCATAATCCAAATAATATTTACGATATCATATATGAATCTTTTATGACTTTATATTACCTTTTCATTTACAATTCAATGTTAATGCACCATTTTATGTAATAACCTATTTTTTTATCATGTTGGAGTTGGTGTCCTAGCACTAACTACTATGATCATTATGATAAACTTTTGTCCATGTATTTTATTATTAATAACTAACTTATGACATCATGAATATTCTTCTATGTTACAATGCATGTGACAGTGTCCTAAGGATAAATATTCCACAAAAGGGTCATAGTGGATCCCAACTATAATAAGAACCTGGATGTTCCATAACAATATTCTTCGATATATGTTCTATGGCATAATTATGTTATTTGAGTATCACAAATAATAATGCCCATTAAGGCTGAGGACTCATTAAACATTTAGGAACTATATCATGGCATGTGCCCTTGGTAATATCCTAGAGGTTGTTATGAGAACGAGACCAACCAGTATGAAATCCACATTTCCTAGTGTAATTAGATGTTCATATCTGCGGATGTCTATATTGGACCATAAAATTTATTATTAATTTTTATGGGTATTACAACTCGTTCACATAGAAGTGTTGAAGAAAATTGTGGTGACAAACTATTCATAGTGATGGAGGATATTTTGGGTGCATCATGAGTAATATTGTATTAATAGATAATGTGAGAAAGGATTTGTTCATTCAGGTCCTTAACAAAAGACGATATCTCATTCCTTTTTTTTTTGAAATTGATATAACCCAAATAAATCCTTGGCCATGGTGAGGAGTGGTAAATTTTATTTTGGGATGCCCAAGATAGAATAATCGGGCACATCGGTTTATGGAACGAGCATGCAATCAGTTTGATTCGAGATATCAAGACAAAGAGACTACAATGCTTGGTAAGTGTTCATAGGAGGTTACACATCATTGTGGAATTAACATATTTCTCTATGGGCACCTCGATATTTTAATAGAGGCTATACTTGGACTTTAGGTAGGATTCTCATAATTCCACTAAGAAAGAGGCCTAAAGGGTCGCACACTATGTGTGTCCAAGTATTTCAATAAAATATTCATTTAACTAGTTGAATAAAGATAATTATCCATTTTTGTTAAATATTTTTTCAAGGATTATTGATCTAATTTATTTCCTTACTAGTTATGTGAGAGAATATATTTTTGGTGAAGTAATATATTTATTAGGGAGTAATGTAGTGATATTTATTTGTGAAATAAATAGTCATTGTTAATGGTCTCATAAATGATGTGGAGGAAATAACAAAAATGGAAAAAAAAGTAAACAACAAGTATATTAATATATTGACACCATGTAGTTTTTCAGGAAGTTTTTGAGAAATAATATTATTTATTTAATGAAATAATAAGAGTGTAATTTTTCGGGCTCCTGTCATGTAAGAATAATAGTCAAATGTTATTATAAGACATGGGGTTTCACAAAGTATTAAATGAAATGAATTAATTCATTTGGGTAATTAATAAATTGTATTATTATACCAAAAATTAATGCCAATTATAGTATTCGAATTAGAACTTTCCATTCTTTGTGATTGTGCACAATAAATATGGATAAATCTCTCAAGGCATGAGATAATTGCATACCTCAAAGAACTTTTTCATGTAAAAAGCGAGATCCTCATCCACCATATCAAGGAGATTGCTTTTTAAGTGGATCTCAAGGTTATTGAAGGTGGAAGTTGCTATAAAAGTATCTTCTATGCTAGGATATAGAGATTGCTTCAGCGACATCCAGATAAATGTAGAGAATGTATAGATCACCACTAGAGGAAGCCTACCGTTGTCTTCTACAACACAATGATGGATCAAATTTGATAATGAAAAGAATCATATTTAAGGAGATATATCAATTAACGTAATTCTTTCCATTTTAAAAAATTCATTATACCCAATATATGATTATCCTCTCTATGGTTTTGGGATTTCCCTGTTTTATTTTTGTTCTTCATTCTATTCTGAAGATCTAACGTTTAATCATCATGACCGATCTGTGATTCATCATTTTTATGGTTTATAAAATGTTGGGTATACCCATCCACACACTTTTGTAGTGACTATAACATACAACTGTTATTAGAGCGGTCATATCTTGGATTATAATTGTTTGTGTTTTCGTTGATTATTTAAAAATATAAATCATTAGTTATTTCCATTAAATTTAATAATTCTGCAATTCTGAATCCCAAGATATGTTCCTCCTATTTCTTTTCTCATTCAATTTAATGAAACACCCATTAATTTTTTATTTTTATTAAAATAAAATAAAGGATCTCATCCAAAGGTTCCATTGGTTCCTTATCATACGACACCAGAACACAACGATTGTATTTGGCAGTACACATCGTGTAGTCATGGTTCAATGCATCATGACTTTTACGCCAATCCAAGCCATGCGATTAGAGTTTTTCTAAGTCATAATGTCTGTGTGTTTGACTAGGAATAGGTGGCACACAGATTCCAGATTACACATTGTGTGGCCCACTAGACATCTTTTCTAGTCACATTAGTTTAGGGATGGACCATGTACCTCATACATGGAATGCCCAGATGAGGACCATGTTATGTGGATAATACACAACATGAGGGCCACTTAACATTCCATGTACTCCAATGATTTTCAATGTACATCTACACATCATGTCCCTAAGAGAGTACTTTAGAATGATGATAAAAACTGTTTAGTCAGAAATACATGCCATGTACTCATCCAAATTATGTAGATTTATTAAAAAAATTATTATATTAAACAAACCCTCTATATGTGTACCATGGTGTGGGCGTAATGTTGGGTAACAACACATGATTGTAATTATATATGTGTTTTTTTAATTTAACATCGACATAATTTTAATTTCTACTCATTTAGTAGACACGAATGAGAATTCAACACGTTGACTGCAAGGTACATGTTATATACAATTATAATTTTAAAAGAATTTATTTTTAAAAAAATATTATTGATGAGACTTTCGAGGAAATTCAGAAAAGGGGTTATGATAAATGGATTGATTAATTATATAAAATAATTAATTTATTCAAACGTGATTTATCATAAATAATAATGATTGATGAATTGAACAATATTTTTATTTATTCATAAATATATTTTCATGAATGGGTGATCATGAGCTTGACCAATACAATTTTATGTGGATGGTTTAATTTAATTTATTTTTTAATTAAAATTTGTTGTCTTGCAACCGTCTCTTTGTTTATATGTCGGTCATGCGTGCACAATTATTATTTAATTTAAAACTATGTTTTACCAATCACCAGCATGTGATATAAAATAATATTTAATAGATTGGGATCCCAAAATAGTAGAGGAAACTAGAGTAAGTATAAAAGGAAATATCAATCCAAGAGAAACAATGGTGGACATGTGGAATGCTGTAATCATGAACCCAAAAGGTTCAAGGCGTTTTCTACCATTGGTATTGGGATAGATTACCATCTTATAGATTAATTAACCATTAGAAGAAGCTCATGATCAGTTCATTTTTTATTTCTTTCTGTTTTATGGTTTATTTATTGTGTCTGTATTATCACAATCATATAATTAATGAATTAAACAGGCATACAAGATGGAATTAAAATATGACCAAATTATGTGAAACTATTATCATATACATGGTGAATCAGTAAAGTATATCCAATTTATTATTAATAAAAATGTATTAAAGATAAAAAAATTGAAATTTAAATATATTGATATAATCCCTCAAGGAAATTGTATGTCGGTAGAGCCTTCGAGAATCGTTGATAGAATTGAGCCATAGATTGAAGTTCTTGAGAAATCCTTGTTGGGGTGATTTTAATTATCATAGAATTATTATTTGAGGATTTGGGCTGACATGACTTGATTCACAATATGGGTTGGTTTCATATCACATGAATGTCTTGTTTTAAAGTTAATTTCCATTTAATTTCCATTCATTCATTGTTCTGAGGGTTTCCAATGCATTTATGGAGGATTGGGTGAGTTTTCATGAATTGGGCCAAACCGTGAGCCCAATTCCAGATTTAAAATTAAATTTTTATTCAATTATAACACCTTCATTTTTCAATATTATTCATCCATTACACTTCCTAATTTTCATTCCTTGACATATTAACACCACCATATTAATTTGGTCCATTTAAGAATCCATAATCAAGGTGGATATGGTTGTTTATTTAAGGGATTGGGCCTGCCTGAGAGCCCAGTTTCTGCATTAAAAATAAAATTTAGTTATTTAATATCTCCTTAAATATTTGCGTTTTTTGTGATTTCAACTCTCACCCGAGACCACTTACCTAAGGTGCTCCCCCATTTCCTCATATAACAATTTGGATCTTAATAGGATCGCGAATGTGGTCGATATTTATCTGGATTTCAGAAATAGGCTAGATTTTGAGATGTAAATTGATCCTTTAATAACTCTTATTTTTTATCGTTTTCCCCCATTCCAGTTCCCAAATGATTTATTAATCCTTGTTAGAACCTACCATGAATGTTTGGATGTTTTCAAATTCATATACTGGTGGATTTTGGGTCGTTTTCTTCATGATTGTTTTACGTAATTGTTTCTCTCTTCATATCCTCCCTTTTCCTTAGGGTTTCCACCCTATTTCATGAATTTATAGAATGTCCAAAAGTTAGGGTTCGAAACTAGGGTTTGATTTGGTGTATATTTGGTCAAATATTGTGTCCTAGCACTGGATGTATCTTCCTTGTGGTGCAGTGGGGGTGCGGTTGATGTGTCGCACCATGTTTTGAGGGATTCGACACTTTCGGTAGGTGGTTCCATGTGTAAACAATTATTTATGAGTTATATTAATATATTTATTCATTTTTCATATTCCCCATATGTTAGGTGCGGTGAAAAATCTTTTTATGATTAATTTGGATAAGTTTTTAATTTTATAGTTTCATTTTAACATGAAATTGGGTGTTTTCTCGTGTAACTCATCTTGTATTATTTGGGTGCATTTTATAACATATGGAAGTGGTTTAATAAATATTGTTTGGCCAGAAATTTCTGTTTTTGTAATGTATTATTGTCATGTGGTCCTAAAAAGATGGTTATTGAATAGGTTTAATGTGTAAAATATTGTTATACTTCTTGAGATTATTTTATGAAAATGTGTGTTTTCATTTGAATCATTTGTAGTATTATTCAAGGTGATTTTATAAAACATGAAAGTGGTTTTATAAATATAAATAGGGCATCCAATTATGTTTTGGATTGGAATTGGTATGGTTTTTGGTCTTAAATTGGGGATTTGAAATGAGTTTTTTGTGCAAGACATATTTACAACACTTGGGTTATTTTTATGAAAATTGTAAATGTTTTAGATGGTTAAACAAAGTGGGAAAAGGGTGAATATGTACTTTTTGGTATGTGTGTTATCCATTTATGGTTTTTTTAATGGTGATGTGATGTTTTATGATGTCAAGCTTTTTTATAATGTTTTGTAAATTTTTTAAATGTTTTATTAAAATGTGATGTTGGTGCGAAACTTGTTTGTGGGTGGTTTCATGTAACTTTGATGATAAAATGATTTTGAATGTAAAATGGGTATTATGTAACAAGTGAGTGGGCTGTTATGAGAGTTTTAATATATTTTAATGGTTTTATAAAAAAATTTAATGGATTTTTGGATGTTTTAAAGAAATGTGAAAAGTTTTGTGGGCTATTTTGGTGTGACTCAGATTTCAAAATCAATTTGAATGAAAAGTGGACTTTTGTGACTTGTGTTGTATACATTTGGGATTTTTGCTGAATTTATGATATGGAAATGATATTTTCAAGTGAAAATTATATTCATTGACTTGTTGAACTTGTTTGAGAACAAATGGAAAACCCGGCTATCTAGGTGGGTTGATGCGTACTAATATGCTAGTGAATCTGTGGGGTTTGGACTCAAGTTCACTTACCAAGATTGACTCTTTATACACTAACTAAACTGTTATGATGATGATTATTGGGGACCACTATGTTATGGTTATGTTCCATACTATTTTATCATGAACAAGAACATATATTTGCGATGGTTACTCTCACTGAGATATGAGGTACCTGGGACACAAAACTAGCTAGTGCCTAGGGGTTATTACTCATTTCTTGTGCTCACTAGATTTTTTGTGCTTACTTTCAAAATATGGGATGAGTGTCTAGAAAAATCAGTATCTTTGTTATTCATTTTAAAAGTGTTTATTCTATAAATTTTCCCACCTGAAAACTCTTTTTATTTAATGTTGCATCTCTTAGAAACTGTAACTACTATTTAATGTTTTTGAAAACATGCATGCTTTTTGTCATTATATGTTTATCACATGGAATCTCTTAGTGGAGGTATCCTACTAGGAATTGGCTCACACCCTACTTACACCCTTGTGTGTAAGTATACTTGGTTATTTTTGTTGTCGCAGGTTGGGTACAGTTTTTAGTGCAAGTGGTTCGGGTTTCATGCATGTCCTTGGTGGTGAAGTCTTATAAGGATGGCTTAAGGGAGGTGCATCATTCCATGTGGAGGTTTTTGGGCTATCCTTATTTGGTTTCCTAACTTTGTAATTGTCATTAAACATAGATTTAACATATGTAATTCATTTATGAAATTTTCTAAAAGACGGGTTTAGTTGAAAAAACCATATTTTTTTTATTGAATTTGTCTGTTTTTAATGCTTATAAAATCAGGTAAATAGTTCCAAATTATTATTTTATGATACCCAGGAACATGTGCCAGCCTGTGGGGATTGGTGACACCCTTCGGGGCTTGTCACGAGCTGGGTTTGGGATTGTGTTTGTTGAAGATCAGATTCATTTCATGAAAAAATGGTATTAGAGGAGGTTCGGGTTAACTCTTTTGGTCATGTTATTTGGGGAAGATTCAGGATAGTATAGAGTTAGGATTGTAGGGACTTGGTACCCTAGTAATGGGTAGTGTTCCTAATCACCACACCTCATGGTAGGATTCTTGTTTCTAGGGGAAGTCAGGATTTATCTAAGTCCTTTTGTTTTCATGGATTGATGATGGTTAGGGGAAATGAAAAGAAAGTTGGGTTAATGGTCTTAGTGAGCTCGTAAGGCCTGACAAGCCATGTGGAGCTGGGTATCTTCTCTAGAACACTCTCTGTGAATGTGAAGTGATTGCAATATAGCTTCCAACCATATTTCCAAGTCACCCATTGATACTAGTTTCCTATCACATTATTTTGTGCTTTAGTTTTGAAATCATGGATGTTTCATTTTAAAGTGACCTGATTTTAAGAATCATAAAGTTTTTGTGAAATGATTTTCAAATAAAGAAGTAATGGTTTTATTTATGAAATGGTGGAACTGAATTTTTATAATTGTTTTGAAATGTAAAATTGTGTGCGTACATCTCTTTTGAAATCCGGAACCATATTGAAGTTGGTTTTCCAAAGTGTTTCCAATATAGTTTTCTGAACAATCAAATGGTGTTTTAATATGATAAGATGTTTTGAAATTGATGTAAATATCTTGAAAGTGAGTTCTTCTCAAAATGGTTGTTTCTATTTAAAAAGTTTTTTAAGATGTGATTTTTAATTTTGATCTCGTGGTTAGCGGTTTTGAGAAAAGGGATGTGTTGGTTTACCTTTTTTTTTGAAAAGTAGAATGATTTTTTTTTACCATTGGTATTCCATTATAATCCACATGCATTTGCTTATATGGGATGATGGATGGTTGAGGGCATGACTGGATGAGTTTTGGGATTGATATGTGGAGGGTGCCCGGTGTGGCATAGAAACATGCATTTGTATGGCCCATGGGGTACAATTGGTTGATACGCTAACTATTGAACCATTTCTTTTCATAAAATTTTATTAAATAAAAACATCTTGTCTTGACGAATTGTTTGTTCTGGATTATATTTTTTGTTTTTGGAGAATGTTGATGTCGTGGGATATTTTGAGTCTAAGATCCCCTCCTATTTGAACAGTGTTTTGGGTTTATGTGTGGTTGGTGAGTTGGGTAGAAGGACTGGTTAGTAGTGTACTCTATGATATGTTTTGTGACACCTTTATGGGTGTTACCTTCATGTGTTTGGATATTATATGGATTTTTTGACCAATGGTCTAGCTTGGATGGGTCCTCGGGTTCTCTCATTAGATAAGGTTTGTCCCCCATAATCGGTTAATGCATAAATGAAGTGCAACCTGGATTGTTTCTCCATTGTAAAATCCTTTAGCTGATCAATATAGGGAATCTTTTATCAATCATTGTTAACTGGGTGTACACCCATTCATGTCTTTGATTATTAGATCCTCTTGTAGTGGGAGAGTACACATGGAAGGTTGAAAGAGACCTTAGTTTCTTATGTTTCCTAATTCTTCGAAGCTGGAAGTGGTCTAGGGTTGTTAGTGGGGATGAGTATCTCAATGGTGTCTAAGAGGGCCTCTAGGTTCTTCACAGTTTCATTGAAGCATGAGTTCATGTAAAACCATAAGTGTGGGAAATATGGTCACGATAGGATATTGCAGCCCCTTTCTAGAATTGTGTGTTATTTGGGGATGTTGTATAAGGTCCCTCTCCATAAGTTGTATATATAATTGGCAATGGTCATGTTCGGTGATGCCTTATGATGACCTGTGCTCGATTGACCATAAAGGTGAAAGTTAGGAAATCATCTGAGAGTCTCTATTATGTTGGGAGAATGTCTACCTTGGAAAAACATAAACATATTCAAATTTTAGAGGAATGATAGTATAGGTTTTCTTTACATCAACTATTTCCCACCCAAAAAAACAAGGTGCGATGTGTGTGAATCTTCTAAGACCTTGTTTCAGTGAAATATCGAGTTAGGGTAATGTGAGTTTGAAATGTGTTATGTCTTGGAAAACATATTGGGGATTGCATTGTAGTTGTTGGGTGCACTGAAATAATAATTCTCGTTCATGGGGTTTCCAAAGACAAACTGCGAGGATTATGATGCTTCAATCATTTCAGATCTAGCCGTAGGTCTTAGAGAGAAGCTGGCTCATAGTCAAAGGAAATCACAGGGTCGTTTACACCATTATACAATGTCTTATCCTTAGTATGAAACTAAGGAGGAGTTTAAAACTAGGGTTTCATAATCGTTCTTCTGTTTTTAATGTTCGGTGGAAATAGGTGGAGGGCCGTGTACCCATGACATCGCCCAATGTTATTCCCTCCCACTTTGGTTTCCATTGAGTCTTTGGAAAAATGTTTGAAGTTTGGCTACACTAGTTGAGAATATGGTTTTCAATTGGTTAATAGTGACCATTCCCCATAAAACCATGTGGATTTAAGGATCCACACAATTAGTGCATGGTTTCCCAAACCGTGTAGACTAACCATGTGACCTTCCTAACTTTTCAAATTTTGGGGTCTTTCTGTACCGACTCATGCTGGTCGGTTAAGATGGATGGTTCTTATGGTGGGGATACCCATTATGAGTATTATATAAGTTCTTTTGTAAAGGTCCTATGGAATTATAATGATTGTACTATGGAGTCCGTTCAGGCATCCCCCTATTAGTGTTCTGATTTTGTCTCGGGAAAAAATGTATTCTCTCTTATGGTGGGAAGCCTATTTTTTTCCCCGTAACAGTAACTCAAAATTATCCATGATCCTGGTTTGATGGTAGGTTGTATTATTTGGATATATGAAGCTACCTATAACTTCCTTGGGTAAATGCTGAGATTGGAGAGTTCCCATTGGGTTAGTTATAGAAAGGTAAGTGTAACCTTGTTCGTTTGGGTGAATTACTTGATCCTTGTTCGGTTAGTGTTTAAGGCGTTTTATTATTAGATAAAGATTGAATATGATTTATCATTCCAGGAATGTGGTGAATGTTTTGGTTTTGAGAGTAATACTTCTTTAATTTATCATTGTAGTTGTTTTGGCCTTTGGGGGTGAAACCTGACAAGGGAGTACCACATGGTTTCTCATTTGGGTTTGGTTGTTACTTTGGCCTTGATGTGACATTCTAGGGCAGAATGTTTTCATGGTGGGGAGAATTATTACATAAATGACTTATTTTAAAGTTAAATTTCATTTAATTTACATTCATTTTTTGTTTTGATGGTTTCCCAAGATTTTATGGAGGAATTTGTGAGTTTTCAGGAATTGGTCCAAACCGTGAGCCCAATTCCAGATTTAAAATAAATTTTTTATTCCTTTTTAACTCCTTTATTTTTCAAAATTTTCATGTATTAAAATTCTTAATTAACATAAATTGACCAATTAACAGCACCGTATTAATTTGGACCATTTAGGATTCCATAATCATGGTGGATATGGGTTTTTATTTAAGGGATTGGGCCTTCCCGAAAGCCCAATTTCTGCATTAAAAATAAATTTTAATTCCTTAATATATCCTTCAATATTTACGTTTTGTATGTGATTCCAACTCTAACCAGAGAAAACTTACCTAAGGAGCGCCCCCATTCCATCATCCCACAATTTGGTGCTCAATAGTGTCTCGAAATTGTTCGAAAGCACTCTGGATTTCAGAAATCAGCCAGATTTGGAGAGGTAAATTGATCCTTTCATAACTACTTCTATTTTTACTCTTTTCCCCATTCCAATTCCTACATGATCTCTTAATCCTTGTTCAAACCTCTCATTAATGGTTGGATGTTTTCAAATTCATATAATGGTGGTGTTTGGGCAGGTTTCATCAAGAATGTTTTAGGTAGGTGTTTCTCTCTTCAATTCCTCCCTTCTCCTTAGGGTTTCCACCCTATTTTATGAATATATAGAATGTACAGAAGTTTGTGTTAGAAACAAGGATTTTATTTGGAGTATTTTTTGTGAAATATTGTGTTCTATGGATCGATTTGTCTTCCTTGTGGTGCGGCGGTGGTGCGGTTGATATTTGCACCATGTTTTGAGGGATTCGACACTTTCGGTAGGTGGTTCCATGTGTAAACAATTATTAATGATTTATATTTCTATATTTATTCATTTTTAATATTCCAAGTATACTAGTTAAGGTGTGAAAAAATTTATTATTAATTTGGATAAGTGTTTAATTTTATAGTTTGATTTTAACTTGAAATTGGGTGTTTTCGTGTGTAACTCATGGGGTATTATTTGGGTGTATTTTATAACATATGGAATTGGTTTACTAAATATTTTTTGGACTTAAATTTATGAATTGGTAAATTAGTAGTGTTATTTGGGCCTAAAAAGAGGGTTTTTGAATAGGTATTATGTGTAATACATTGTTATACATCTTGAGTGTATTTTATGAAAATGTGTGTTTTCATTTGGATCATTTGTAGTATTATTCAAGGTTATTTTATAAAACATGAAATCGGTTTTATAAATGTTACTGGGGCTTACAATTATGTTTTCGATAGGAATTGGTATGGTTTTTTGAATTAAATTGAGTTTTTGAAATTATTTTTGAGTGCAAGACATATTTACAACACGTGTGTTCTTTTTATGAAAATTGTAAATGGTTTATTTAGTTAAACAAAGTGGGAAAAGGGTTATTATTTAAAGTTTGGTATGTGCGTTCACCTATTATGGTGTTTCGAAAAGTGAAGTGATGTTTTAAGATGGCAAACATATTTATATTGTTTTGTAAATTTCTGAAATGTTTTATTAAATTGGGATGTTGGAGCAAAACTTTTTTGTGGGATGTTTCGTGTAAGATTTATAATAAAATGATTTTGAAGTAAAAAAAGGATGTTATGTAACAAGTTAGTGGGATTTTATGATATTTTTAATATATTTTAACGGTTTTATAAAATATTTTCATGTATTTTTGGAAGTGTTAAAGAAATGTGAAAATTGTTGTGGGCTATTTTGGTGTGAGTCAGATTTCAAAATCAATTTGAATGAAAAGTGGAATTTTGTGACTTGTGTTGTATACATGTTGTATTTTTGTTGAATTTAAGATATATAAATGATATTTTCATGTGAAAATTATATTCATTAACTTGTTGAACTTTTTTGAGCACAATGGGAAAACCCGAGTATCTAAGTGGGTGGACGAGTAATAGTATGCTATTAAATCTGTAGTGTTTGGCCTTAGTTTCACTCAGCAATATTGACACATAAAACTATAAATAAACTATGATGATGTTAATGATTTTGGACCACTAGTTTATGGTTATGTTCAATACTAGTGGCTCATGCATGAGAATAGATATTTGTGATGGTTACTCTCACCGAGATACGAGGTACCTAGGACCCACAACTAGCTACTGCCTAGGGGTTATTTCCCATTGCTTGTGCTCACTAAATATTTTTTTCTTACCATGAACATATTGTATGACTATCTATAAAATTATGTATCTTTGGTATTCATTTAAAAATTGTTTATTCTATAAATTAGCCCACCTGAAAACAGTTTTTAATTTATGTTGCATCTTTTATAAACTGTAACTAGCATTTCATGTTTTTGAAAACATGCATGCTTTTTTCTTTAAATGTTTATCACAAGGAATCTCGTAGTGTTGGTATACTATTGGGAATTATCTCACAGCCTACTTACACCCTTGGGTATAAGTACACTTGGTTATTTTTTTTCGCAGTTTGGGTACAGTTTTTAGTTCTAGTGGTTCGGGTTTCTAGCGGGTCCTTGGTGGTGAAGTATTATGGGGATGGCTTGAGGAGGTGCCTTTTTCCATGTGTAGGTTCTTGGTATGTCTTTATTTGGTTTTATAACATTGTAGTGGTCTTTAAAAATAGATTTAACTTATGTAATACTGTTTTGAAATTTTGTAAAAGATAGTTTTAGTTGAAAAATATATATTTGTCTTATTGAGTTTGTTTTTTGTTTAATGTTTTTAAAATCGGGTAAATCATTCCCAATTCTTATTATATGATACCCGGGAACTTGTTCCAGCCTATGGGGATTGGGAACACCCTTCGGGCCTTATCACGGGCTGGGATTGGGCCCAGGTTTGGTGGCGACCAGATTGAGTTCGTGACATTGCAACAACATGACATGGTGTGACCAAGAGGCAAAGGTAGAGGAAATCCAAAATAAAAAGAATTTTGTATTGAGGAGTCCACTCAGTGGATCTAGCAGGTATGAGTTAGTGAAATTGGAATATTGAATTCCAATATAAAACCATTCATTTTTCGTGACCAACCTCGGTTTGGTAATAAGAATGTTAATATGGATCTTTTCCACAAGAATATTTAGTTAATATAATATTCTAAAGATAATGGTTAGGATATTGGAATTTGGTAAAATATTGGGAAACTAATAAGTGTCAATTTATTTATGTGTCTTTGTTTTATCATCCTAAAGTATTATATAATTTCTCATCCTAATTTTTATTATGAAAAATAAAAATTACATCAAACATATCAAAGAGAACCATACTAGATAAGGAAAACCATCCAACAAACACCAATTTCCAGGAGGGGCAGTGGCATTTATGCATCATCCTTTACCAAAAGAAGCAATTGACTGTACAGGTGGATCCTATTCTAGTTTCATCTATAAATGATTCCAGTGAGGAGAAAATATATTTGTTTATGAAAAATATGGATGATTCCACATATGTGCAATGTTTCATGCAATCATCTATGTCTACTAAGATCTTGAAGCAACATTAATACATAGACATATATATAATTATGTCTCAACATAATGATATCTATCATGAGAATGTGATAAAGGAGATATATGAGATCACCAACAATTTCTTCATATCTATTCATGGAGTGTATTTACCAACTGGGCCACTTGTAGTCAAGCTTATTTTCTACATTTAAATTCTGGACATCCTAGTGATTATGTTCTTGAATGTGTTGCGTATAGAAATTATTTTACTATCACATTCCAATATTTTATTTATCTTTATTGTCAAAAAAATCATGAAAAATAATTGGAGTATTCCATCAGAACTTCTGACCTAGATTCTTGAGGAAAAAAAAGACAAGGGGTATGACAAACCCGCAATGCATATGGTGAATATTAAGAGGAAGCAAAAGGAAAAGGGGACACAGATTTATAAGATTCTGAATCTCCCAAGAATCATCCCTATAATAAGGGGAAGATATAGAGGTTCAAGAATGAATGAGAGGAAGTATGTTTTTCATGTGGCATGCTAGGCCACTGGTAGAAGAACTGCACCCAGAAGCATTGGCATGGTAATGGTACATTTATTATCAAGTGTAATCATTCTATTTCTACACATTGAATATTATACAGTTAATGTGGGGATCACATATACATTCCAATATAGGAACCAAGTATTTCTAAGTTGATTTACAGAGGATATGTGGATCTTTGAGTTTCCAACGGTTCGAGGTTAGCTGTTTTTTCCATTGGCAATTTTCATCTCTCAAGTCCAACTGGGATGCTTTTGGTTTTACATAAATGTAACTATGATACTAGTGTTACCAAAAAACATAATTTTTATATCATGTTTGGATATGGATGGATTTATTTTCATGAATAGAAATAAGGATTGTATATTTTATTAAATAAATGTAGGTTATGGTATGGTGCATTTGAATAACGATTTGTATGTTTTAAATTATGAAAACCTGATATTGGTAATTAATAATGAAACAAACACACCTGACTCACAGAATACCCAGTTGTGGCATCACTGTTTCGGCCATGTAAACAAGAAGCAATTGAAAATATCTATCAAAATGGTTATTTAGACTCTACTAAGAAAAAACATGATAGATTAGATTCTTGTTTACAAAGTAAAATGACAAAGATTTCATTCGGTGGATAGGGTGAAAGGGCCATAGAGCATCTATGACTGGTACATAAGGATGTATGTGAACAATTTTCAGTAGAATCTATAGGAAGAAAATCTTATGTCGTTACTTTTACTGGTGATTTTAGAAGATATGGATATGTGTTTTTAATTAGGTATAAGTTAGAGTCCTTGGTGAAATTTTAGAAATTCAATATTGAAGTAAATAATCCTCTTCGTAAGAAGATAATGAATATTTGATAATATTATGGTTGAGAATATATGAACCAGGAGTTCATTGACCCTTTATAGGAGCCCGAGATTCTATTGAAAATAACTCCTCATTATAAAAAATAATTAAAGGGTGTTAGATAAAGGAGGAACCACACCTTGTTGTATATATTGAGGTCAATGATGATTCATGAAGATCTTTGATTATCTTTTTAGCGATATTAATTAAAAATTGTACCATAAAAAATCTGATTAACAAATAAGGCATAAAATGGAATTCTATATGATTTATGGAATATAAGGAAACCCATTTTGTCTCACCCACGTGGATGGGGATGTGAAGAATTTTTTGAAGCCTTCACATGAAAAAAACTATCACCTCGGGGAACAAGGTGTATCATTATGTTATATTCAAAGGAAACAAAAGGATATTACCTATATAACCCTTACGAAAAATGTGAATGTCTCTAAAAAAGTTTTATTTTTGGATATGGAACAAATCCTCAAAGAGGATAGTGGGATCAATATTGACACCAACAATGATGATTCAAGACATATATAGGATTCGGTATGGGAACATGTTTCACAGGTCCTCAGGGAAGAGGTTCTGGAAACACAAGTACTACGTGGGATCTCAAGAGAGGTTAGGGAACAATTGAGATTCATTTTTCTTGTCTTTTAGGATGGTGAACCATTATTGTTGGACAATAATGAACCTCTCTCTAACAAGGAAGCTATAGAGAACTAGGATGTTTCATGATGGATAAAAGCTATGAATTCAGAGATAGATTCCATTTATCAAACCCATGTCTCATTTATTATCGATTAGGTAGTAAATGTAAAGCATATTTGATGAAAATTAGTGTACAAAATAATAATAGACATTGATGGTCCGGTTGGCACCTATAAATCAAGGATATTTTTTTATAGGAATCATTTAACATCAATAAGTTGACAATAATGAAACATTTCTGCCAGTTTCCTTGTTTAAATCATTATCAATGATACTTGTCATAGCATCTTACCATGACTACATGATTTCGAAGATGGTTGTCCAAACAAAATTCCTTAATTAGAACTATTTGGAAGTTGTCTATATGTCACAACAAGAAGGTTTTTTGACCCAAGGTTAATCAAAATGGGTTTACAAGTAGCAGAAATCCATTTATTGATTAAAGAAATCATTGAGGTCATGGAAAATATGATTTGATAAATCTATTACAGACTTTAGTATCATTAAGATTTATTATGGGACAATTGTTTATAAGCAGTTTAATGGGAATGCAGTCATTATACTAGTAGTATATGTTGACGACATATTAATTATTGGAAACGATGTTTTAATGTTACAGTCTATTATGGATTGTCTGACCAGATGTTTATCCTTGAAGGATTTAGGTGAATCTGTCTACATTCAAGGGATCAAGATCATTACTAATAGATCCACATGGTTTCTTAGACTATGTATGGTTACATACATTGACCAGATACTAATATGATTTAGTGTGGAACAATCCAAGAGTGGATTTGTCCCAATTTCACATGACCTACATCTTTATAAGATAATGTGTCATTAGACGCAACATGGTAATAATAGGATGAGTAAAATCCCACACACTTCAGCTATACGATCCATCATGTATTCCATGATATGTACCATGTTTTATATGGTCTATTCACTGATCATGGAAAAATCATATCAATTAGGTCAATGAGAAAAACATTGGACTTTTGTGATGACAATTATTAAGTATCTAAGAATAACTAAGAATATGTCTCTAGTGTATGGTGGATACAAGGAGCTTGTAATCAGGGGTATGTTTATGTAGGTTTACAAACAAATCAAAATGATTTAAAGTCACAATCCAAATATATTTTCTATCTCAATAGATGAGTTGTGATAAGGGAGAGTTCAACGAAGAAAATTTTAAATGGTTCTACGTAGGAGTTAGAATATATAGAAACTTATGATGTAACCAAGGAAGCTTCCTTGATTTAGAACATTTTCGAAGTGTTTGATATGGTTCTTAGCAGTAATGACCCTATCACGTTGAATTTTTAAAATAATCTAGTCATTGTTATTTTAAAAGAAATATGATCACATCAATGGACAAAGCACATTCTTCATAAGTATCACCGCATGATGGATTTCTATCAAAGGGTGATGTTGGTGTGAGAATAGTGTCTAAGAAAGAGAACATGGTGTACCCCATTACTAAATTCCTAACTTATAAGAAGCATGAATATCATTTGAGAGCTATAAGGTTAATGGTTGTTAGCAGTTGGATCCTGTCCTTGTGGGAGTCTTTAAGAGTTGGTGGCATAAACCCAATTACATTGTACTTTATGATAAACTTGTGTTCTTGGATTTGAATATTAATAAATAATTTATTACATATTTATTTTTAAATTATGTGATAATGCAAGTGATAATTTTCTATGGATAGTTGTTCCAAAAACTCTTCATATTGGATCCCTACTATGATATGAACATGAAAGTCCCATAACACATTTTTTGAATATTTTCAATATGGTCAGATGATATTATTTGAGGGACATGAATAATACATGACAATATGGGTGAGGACTCATTAATCATAGAGGCACCTTCTCTTGGTGTATGCCCCTATTAATGACTATGAAAATATTATGAGAAGGAGACATGCATGTAGAAAATCCACATTTCATAGTAAATTTGATCTTCACATCTACGGATGTGTGTATTGGTCGTTTGACATTAACGTTATTATTGATGGGTATTAAAACTCACAAACATAGATGTATTGAAGAAATCTTTGATGACACAATTTTTTCAGTAAGGAAGGATATGTTGGGTGCGTCACAATTATTAACTCATTAATAGATAACATGAGAATGGATTTTTCCTTCTATTCCATAATGGATGATGATATCTCAATACCATTGATGGAATTGATATAGCCTAAATAAAACCATGCCTATGGTCAGTAATGGGAAATTTTAATTTAGGGAATTAAAATATAGGATAATTGAGTTCATAGGTAGATGGCACTATCTTGAAACCTGTTTGATTCGAGATATCAAAACAAAGATATTATTGTACAATTTAATCACTCGTAGGAGGCGACCCTTCATTGTAGCATTAACTTCTTTCTCTACGAAAGAATTTCTGTGGTGATATATGATATCCTTGGACTTTATGTAGTCTTCATCTAATTCCACTATGAAATAGGCTTATAGGGTCACACATATAGTGTGTCTTAGTATCTCCGTTAAATTTTCATTTAACTTGTGGAATAAAGCTTATTCTCGATTGTGGATTAAAAATTATTCAAGGATACTTGATCGCATTTATTTCAACACTAGTAATTAATGAGTATATATTTTGGGTGAAATAATATATTTATTAGAATGTGATGGTGTGATATTTATTTAAGAAAAAATTTTATTATTTAAGGTCTCATAAATGTGGAGTTGGAAATAATGAAAATGAAAAAACAAAAGTACATGCCATGTATATTAATACATATATCCCGTGTAGTTTTTTTGAGGATTTGTGAGATATAATATTATTTATTTAATTAAAAAATAATTAGTATAATTATATGCGTGATTGTCAAGTATTAATAATATTAAAATGATAATATTAAACACTTGGTCTTACTAATAATAAAATGAAATGAATAAATTCATTTGGGTAATAAATTAATTTTGTTATTAAATGTAATATAAATTCCAATTAATATAATTTCATTTGAACTAGGCAATATTTTTGGTTTTCTGCAATGGATCTGTAGAAATATCTCAATAAAAGAGAGAATTTGTTTCCTCTATGAACACACTCATGTTATGAGAGAGATTCTTCTCCACCAGATAAAGGTGGGTTCTTTGGAAGATGATCTCATGGTGATTGAAGGCAGGCATTGCTAGTGAAGACTCTCCTTTACTAGCACGTGAAGATCCCATTGGGGATGTGTAAAGATTCATGGGGAATGATTTGTTTATCGCAAGAGAAATCCTACACATGGATTCAGAGATGCAATGAAGGATCACATTGGATCCTGATTGGAAACATCAACGAAGAGAAAATTATATAAAGGTAATTATTTTCTTTTAATTAAATAAATTACATCCAATATATGATGGTCCTCTCTATGTTTTTGGTAATTCCATATTTCCTTTTCGTTCTTCCTTTTATTCAAAAAATCTTGCCTTTTATCATCATGAATGATCTCACATTGATCATTGTAAATGGTAAAATTATTGTTCAGTACACCAATCCACAATCATCCGCTATGCCCAGAACCTACATATAGTATGTGTTTTGACTTGTTATTCACGATCAAAACAGTTATATAATGATTTAAATGATTCCACAATTTATAATATCATTTATATATCTTATATATTCATAATATAAATATATTTGATAAGAATACATATGAAATATAATATACTACTTGTGGAGATGGTAAGACGTATGTACGCATGAAGGTTGTTTGCATTTTCTTATCATATAGATATAAGTGCATAAAATATATGTACTTATATATATATATGTATATATTTTTCATATAACCTTATAATTTCATATATTTCATAATTATTCATAATATATATATAATCATTCATGACTGGTTAATGTGGGGGAATGAATCATATTCTTTCATGGAGATGGAAAGTCATATATACGCACAAATGACAATATCATTTCCTTAATGGTTAAATGATAAAGAAATGGAGGGTATATTAATTATACTGAATCATAATCATTTCATATTCATTATATAGGTCAATTATACCAATCCTTATACCCATCCAAATAAACTAATGTGGAATATCAAACAACACCACAATGTGGAGATGGTAAGTCTTACGTACACCCACATGGTGATATAATTATTCATATGATGTGTAAAATGTTTAATATAGTGTGTC
Organism: Viscum album; assembly: GCA_963277665.1. Taxonomy (NCBI): domain Eukaryota; kingdom Viridiplantae; phylum Streptophyta; class Magnoliopsida; order Santalales; family Viscaceae; genus Viscum; species Viscum album. Next base: position 1,399,663,877 of record OY728164.1, on the reverse strand, counting down.
ATGATTATAATAACATCTCAATACATGGATGTTATTATATTTATTACTTTTTTATGGAAACAACATAAAAAGATGATGTAGAAGAAGAAAAAAACTTTGAAAGAAGGGATAAAACACTTGTACCATCATTACCTTTAGCGGCTGCCAAAAGCCATCACTAAAGGACTATATCGGCCGCCCAGCGTCTACCATTCGATGTTCGCTTTTGTCCTGTCACTGTTGCTATCAATGACCACCATTTGGCAGACATTGTAGGCAAGATGGAATGGGATTTAGCAGCCTCCATACGGCAATATTTGTATCCCAGAGCAATAGCGGCATCCAAATGGTGGCCACTATAGTTGGCGATAGAAACACCTCCAACGGACACCGAATGGTGGCCGCTGCATGTTGTCCCTATAGCGGCCACCAAATGGCGTCTGCTATAGGTTTGTAATTTTTTTTAAAAAAATATCTATTACACAATAAAATATACTCACATAAATATCATCAGTCATCTTCCAAGCTCCACATCCATCATCAAATATAACTGCATAACAAAACTTAATAACAAAATTAGTACCGAATAAAACCAATAAACAAATAATTGAAAAAATAACATATTTCAATTCAATCTTAATATAATAGATTGAAAGTATTTAATTTTAAAAATTTATTCATCATTTTGATTAATATTTTAAAATTTTAAAATCATTAATTAATTGGCTCAAATTATATTGTTGTTATGTGATTTCGGGACAATCTGATGTCTTCTGCTATGAATTTGACTGTTAAACGCCCGTTATGGCCAATTTTGACACCAGAACTGCATTCTCGGTCACTCCAATCACATGACACCTCTGATTGACATGAATTATGCATGAAAACATCAAAATTCACTCACTGGTGGTTGTCGTCTGATTTCAGACCATTCAGACTTCGTTAGACCCATTTGAACCCCCCACATGCATTTATGAAGCGCTCCAAACACATAAAATAATGCACATTGAGCCGCAATGCACAAACTGTGTGTCTGATTGATGTTCCATCTACGTGAAAAATTTACAATTCACCCACCCATTGGTGTTGTCTGGTTTCTGGTCATTCTGACATTGTGCAGCCCATTTGAACCCCCACACGCGTTTATGAAGTGTGCCCAACACTTAAAAACACATATTAAGTTGTACCGTGAAAACCACATGTTCAATTGATGAAACATCTTCTCGTATATGTCATAAATAATTAATATATTCTTTCTCTGTGATTCAGCTCAATCCGATGACGTCCGCTATGAATTTGACTGTTAAACGCCCGTTTTGGCCGTTTATGACAGCAGAACAACATTCTCGGTCTCTACGGGCACCCGACACCTCCAATTGATGTGAAAACTATTCAACCACTTCACAATTCACTCACCTACTCTTTTCATCTGATTTCAGGTCATTATGACTTCATTCGGCTGTTTTTCACCCCCCCCCCCCCCGAGTGTTTTTAAAGCGCGCTCAACACTTAAAAAAACATATTGAGCCGTACCGCGCAAACCACACATCCAATTGATGTTTCATCTCCTAGTACAAATTACAAATAATAATTAGATTGTTTCTCTGTGATTTACGGTCAATCTGATGTCGTCCTCTATGAATTTGACCGTTAAAAGCCCGTTTTGGCCGTTTAGGACACCGGAACTGTGTTCTCGGTCACCGTAGGCACACAAAACCTCTGATTGATGTGTTTTCTACTCGATCAAATCAAAATTCACTAACCCGTTGTTTTTTTTATTTAAGACCATTTTGACTTCGTTCGGACCATTTGGACCCCCCAAACATATTTTTGACACGCTCCCAACACTTAAAAAGGCATATTGAGTTATAACGCGCACACCACACATTCGATTGATGTGTCGTCTCCTCATTCACGTCACTAATAATAATTAAATTGTTTACTTTTTATTTAAAGTCAATATGATGTCATCCTCTATGAATTTGATGGTTAAATTCTCGTTTTGTCAATTTATTACACCAGAACTGCGTTCTCATTAAACGCGGGCACACGACACGTCTGATTGACGTGACGTCTACCCAACCAATTCACAATTCATTCACCAATTTTTTACGTCTAATTTAAGGACATTCTGATATCGTTCAGCCCATTTGGACTCCCCCCCCCCCCGACGCACATTTATGAAGTGCACCCAATACATAAAAAAGGGTATATTTAGCTGTACCGCACAAACCGCACGTCTGATTAAAGTGACGTCTACACGTACACATCACGAATAATAATTAGATTTTTCAGCTATGATTTCTAGTCATTCTAATTTCGTCCGATATGAATTTGATCGTTAAACGCCTATTTTGGCCATTTGTGACACCAAAACTGCATTCTCAGTCATCACAGGCACATGACACATCTGATTGACGTGCCGTCTATGCGACCGCTTCACAATTCACTCACCCATTGTTGTCATCATATTTTGGACCAATTTGACTTATTTCAGCCTGTTTGGACTCCCCCCCCCCACATGTTTATGAAGGGTCCCTAAGACTTAAAAAAAGCATATTGAGCAGTACCGTGAAAAATACACATCTGATTAATGTGCCATCTGCGTAACCAATTCAAAATTCAGTTAACCATTTCATTCATATGATTTCAAGACATTTTATCATCGTTCTGCCCGAGTAGACCGCCACAAGTGTTTTTAAAGTGTGACCAACACTTAAAAAACGCATAATGAGATATACCGTGAAACTCACTTGTCCGATTGACATGCTGTTTTCTTGTGCATGTCAAGAATAAAAATTATAATTTTTCATTATGATTTCATGTCAATATGAAGTCGTCTGATATGAATTTGACCGTTAAATGCCCGTTATGGCCGTTTATGACACCAGAACTGCGTTCTCGATCATTAAGGGCACACGGGTACCTCCGATTGAAGTGAAGTCTGGGAGACCACATCCCAATTTACTAACCAATTCTTTTCATCTGATTTTAGGCCATTCCGACTTTGTTTGGATGGTTTGGACCCCCCCCCCCCCCCCACATGCTTTTTATAGCGCGCCCAACACATAAAAACGTATATTGAGTCATACCATGCAAACCGCGCGTCCGATTGAAATGTTTTCTCCTCATACACATCATGATTAATAATTAGAATGTTTTTCTTTGTGATTTCAGGTCAATCCGATGCCGTCAACTATCAATTTGACCTTTTAATCCACGTTTTGGCCGTTCAAGAAATCAGAAGTGTGTTCTCGGTCACTACGGGCCCACAGAACCTCCAATTGACGTCCCTCTGCTTGACCACATCAAAATTCAATCAAAAATTTTTTTCATCTGATTTCAGGCCATTATGAATTAGTTCGGCCTATTTAGACCCCCCATGCACGTTTTTGAAGCTCGTCTAACGCTTAAAAAACGCCAACTGAGACATACCATGCAAACCGAGCATCCGATTGATGTGCCCTCTCCTTGAACATGTTACGAATAAGAATTAAATTGTTTCCCTGTGAATTCATGTAAATTTGTTTTCATCCTCTATGAATTTGACCGTTAAACACCCATTTTGGCCATTTATGACACCAGAACTATGTTCTCGATCAACACGGGCACACAACATGTATGATTGACGTGCCTTCAGTGCGACCAATTCACAATTCACTCACCCATTGTTTTTGTCTAATTTCAGGACATTCCAAAATCGTTCAGGCCTTTTGAACCCCCCCCCCCATACGTGTTTTTAAAGCACACCCAACAATTAAAAAATTCATATTGTGCCGTAGTGCTCAAACCGCACGTCCGATTAATGTGACGTCTGAGCGTACACATCACGAATGATAACTAAATTTTTTTCCCTGTGATTTCAGGTCAATCCAATGTTTTCCTCTATGAATTTGACCATTAATATCCCATATTGGACGTTTGTGACACCACAACTGCGTTCTCGGTCACCGCAGGCAGACAAAACCTCTGATTAACATGCCATCTGCATGAACACTTCACAATTCACTCACCTATTGGTTTTTCTGAATTAAATACATTCCGACTTCGTTCGACCAATTTGGACCACCCCACGTGCGTTTTTGAAGCGCACCCAACACTTAAAAAATGTATATTGAGCCGCACCGTGCAAACCGCACATCCGATTGAAGTGTCTTCTGCATGACCAATTCACAATTAGCTCAACAGTTGTTTTCATCTAATTTCAGGCCATTCCGACATCATTGTCCCATTTGGTCCACCCACGCGGGTTTTTGAAGCCTGCCAAACATGTAAAAAAACATATTGAGCCATACCACACACACCACACATCCAATTGACATTCAGTCTCCACATACCAATCAAGAATAATAATTATATTGTTTCCTTGCGATTTCGGGTCAATATGATGTCATCTGCTATGAATTTGACCGTTAAATGCACTTTTTGGCCGTTTGTGACACCAGATGTGAGTTCTCGGTCTCCGCGGGCACATGGCACCTCTGATTGATGTGTCGTTTGCTCAACCACTTTGAAATTCACTCACTCATTGTTTTTGTCAGATTTCAGGTCATTCCCACATCGTTCGACCCATTTGGACCCCTCACGGATGTTTATGAAATGTACCCAACACTTAAAAAATGCATATTGAGTCATACTATGAAAACGGAATGTCCGATTGACATTCCTTCTATGCAGAAACATTACAAAGAATAATGATATTGTATCCCTATGATTTCAGGTCTATCCAATGTCATCCTCTATGAATTTGACTGTTAAACGCCCGTTTTGGCCATTTGTGACACCTGAGTTGTGTTCTTGGTCATCGCGGGCACACAGCACCTCCGATTAATATGTCATCTGCATGACCACTTCGAAATCCATTCACCTATTGTTTTTATCTGATTTCAGGCCATTTTGACTTCTTTCAGCTAGTATGGACGTCACTCGCATTTCTGAAGCGCACCCAACACGTAAAATAATCATATTGAGTCGTACCACATAAACTGCAAGTCCGATTGATGTGCTGTCTCCACGTACACATCAATAATAATAATAATTAGATTGTTTCCCTATGATTTTTGGTCAATCCGATGTTTTCTACTATGAATTAGACCATTAAACGCCCATTTTGGCTGTTTATGACACCAGAACATCATTCTTGGTCACCACGGGCACACGACACCTCTGATTGATGTGCATTCTACTCGACCAATTCACAATTTACTCACCCATTGTTGTTTTCTAATTTGAGGCTATTCTAACATCTTTCATCCCATTTAGACCTCCTCATAAGCGTTTATGAAGTACGCCCAAAACTTCAGAAATGCATATTGTTCTGTAATGCGCAATTGACACTTCTGATTGACGTGTCGTCTACGCGTACACATCACTAATAAAAATTATATTGTTTACATGTGATTTCAGGTCAATTGAATGTCGTATTCTAGGAATTTTACTATTAAATGCATGTTTTGGCCGTTTATAACACCAGAACTACGATCTCAATCACCACGGGAACATGACAACTCTAATTGATGTTCTGTCTACTCAACCACTTCACAATTCACTCACCCATTGTTTTAATCTAATTTAAGGCCATTACAACTTCGTTCGGCCCGTTTGGACCCCCACATAAATTTATGAAGCGCGACGAACACTTAAAAAACACATATTGAGCCGTACCACGCAAACCGCATGTCAGATTTACGTGCCGTTTGCGCGTACGCATAACGAATAATAATTAGATTGTTACTTTTTTATTTTTCGTCAATCCAATGTCTCCAGCTATGAATTCGACTTTTAAATGCCCATTTTGGCAGTTTATGATAACAGAACTACATTCTCGGTCACCATAGGCTCACATCACCTCCGATTGATGTTCCATCTATTCAACCACATCAAAATTCACACACCCGTTGTAGTCCTCTGATTTCATGCCATTACGACTAGATTCAGCCCGTTTTGACCACTAACATGTGTTTATGAAGCGCACCCAACATTTAAAAAATGCATATTGAGCCATATCATGAAAACTGCAGGTCCGATTGATGTTCTGTCTATTAGAACACATCATGAATAATAATTATATTGGTTTCCTATGATTTTAGTTCAATCCAATGTCGTCCTCTTTGAAATTGACTGTTAATTGCCTGTTTTGGATGATTTTGATACCAAAATTGCATTCTCGGTCACCGCGGGCACACAGAACATTCGTTTGATGTGCTATATGCTTGACCACATCACAATTCTCTCATCTATTGTTTTCTTCTGATTTTAGGTCATTCTGACATCTTTTGGCTCACTTGGACCACCCCACACGTGTTTATAAAGCACGCCCAACTCTAAAAACGCATATTGAGCCGTACCGCGCACACCGATCATCTGATTGATGTTCCGTCTACGCATACATGTCAAGAAAAATAATTATATTATTAACCAGTTATTTCAGGTCAATCCAATGTCATCCGCTATGAATTTGACAATTAAAAGCCTGTTTTGGCCGTTTATGATGCCAGAACTGCGTTCTCAGTCACCGTGGGCACACGACACCTCCAAATGATGTGTCGTCTACTCGAAAACATCTAAATTTACTCACCTATTGTTGTCGTCTATTTTCAGACCATTCCAACTTTGTTCGGCCCATTTGGAACCCCCCCACGCACGTTTATGATGTGCGCCCAACAGTTAAAAAATATATATTGAGCTGTACCGCGCAAACCGCACATCCTATTGACGTGTTATCTATGTTTACATGTCACCAATAATAATTGGATTGGTCCCATGGATATCATGTCAATAAAATGTCATCCACTATGAATTTTACCGTTAAATGCCCATTTTGGCCTTTTGTGACACCATAACATCATTCTCAGTCTCCACGGGAACACAACACCTCCGATTGATGTGTCGTCTAGTAGAACACTTCACAATTCACTCATATGTTTTTTTTGTCTAATTTTAGGACTTTCCAGCCTCATCCGGCCCATTTGGACCCCCCACATGTGTTTATTAAGCGTGCCAAACACTTAAAAACAGATATTGAGCCGTCCCGCACACACCTCATGTTCGATTGACGTGTCATCTGCTCGTGCATGTCAGGAATAATAATTTAATTGTTTCCCTGTGATTTCAGTAATATACAATGTTGTCCGCTATGAATTTGACTGTTAAACGTCCGTTTTGGCCATTTGTGACACCCGAACCGCGTTCTCGGTCACCGCGGGCACACGACACCTCCAATTGACGTTCTGTGCGTTTAACCACTTCACAATTCGCTCACCCGTTGTTGTCTCACGATTTCAGTCCATCCTGACTTCATTCGGCCTATTTGGACCCCCCACCCCACGCACGTTTATGAAGCGCGTCAAACACATAAAACACATATTCAGCCTTACCGCGCAAACCGCACGTCTGATTGATCTGTCATCTACCTGACCACTTCAAAATTCACTGACCCGTTGTTTTCGTCTAATTCCAGGCCATTACGACATCGTTCTTCCTGTTTGGACCCCCTCCCCCCCCCCACGTGAATTTATGAAGCGCTCCCAACACTTATAAAAATGTATATTGAGTCACACCGTGCAAATGGAAAGTCCGATTGATGTTCCATATGCGCGAACACATCACAATTCACTCAACCTAGAAAGCTACAGATATCGAAGGAGTCCTTGTGCTTCTCCTAAGAATAAAATTCCTTACAATTCTCTCCATCCCCTGACACACCTTCCTTTGAGATTATTTGACCTAAATAACTATACCTAATCAATAGAAAATTGACTTATAAATATCTTGGTGTATAGTCGATGCTTTATATATGTAATCTGGATAATGTCAAGATATTGGGTATGATCATCATCAGTCTTGGAGTGCATGAAGATGTCATCCACAAATACTAAAACAATCTAATCTATGTAAAAATGGAACACTACTATAAATTAAATCTATATCCACGAACCTATAGCCACAATTTTATTGGTCTGTGGCTATATATTTCTGATTTACATGTTTTAATTTAATAACCATGGCTATACCTAGTGTTTTTCTATTTGGTATCAGGGACCCATAATTCTCTACTCTTGCTCACGACTTTCTCCTCCCGACTTCTTCTCCTCCAGATGATTTCTCCTCCCCTACCTCATCTAACGGCGACGCCCTCCTCCGTGACCTTGCCTAACAATGAAGCTATCCTCCTCGATGACTTCCCATTCCCGTAATCTCCTCCATGTCCTCTCGTCACTGTGGAAACCTCCTCTCTGAATAACTATCTCACCGCGTCACCCTCCTCCCTGAAGACCTCTCTCATAGTGGCACCTTCCTTCCTGGCGACCTCTCTCACCACGACGCCCTGCTCTCTAATGACCTGTCACTGTGGCACCCTCATCTCCAACTACCTATCACTGCGGTGCCCTCCTCATAGCTTCTAATCAACACAGGTATCTTAAAAAATAGGGAAATTATTTTATCCCATGTATTTTCTCTCATCAGTATGTTCTACTATCAAATAGGCATACTGTGATATTATTGGTTTTTCTAAATTGGTGGTTTTTAAGAAATCCCAATTAAAAATATGGAGAACTCCACATCTTTCTAGATCTATTGTCGATGATGTTTCCAATCAGATAACACTAGAGGATGTTAAAATATCTTATTTATAAATTAATCCTAGTATCTGTGATCTACTTCCTCCTCATCTAGATATGGATGTTACTTTGTATGATTATTATGATTGGGATATTTAGGTTTAGATGAAAAAAATGGGTTGTAAATTCTATAACATGGATTTATATTTACATCACAATGGTGACCTTACTTGCATACCTCCTTGGGTGGAAGGTTTTAGAAAATAATGTATTTCCCCTTTTGATTTGTTGTTGATCGGGAAAATTTGGAAATAACGCTTACCCATACAACACCCCATTTAGCATACATGAATGCATTTCGCATTAGTCTGCTTCTTGTTCTTAAATGTTGATGAAACCCAAAATATTTATTCATCTATTACATGTTCAGTAATCAGTAATGGAGTTATGTGTAGGGGTTATTTAGATGAAACTTTAATATCCAAACCATTAAAGGGATAGTCTTCTAAATTTCTTGAACACCATGCAGTGTTAAAGCCCATTCTGTTATGGTGGAAGTGACTATTATTGTACTTTTATATACTTGGAGAGTAAGAAATTATCTGAAATCTAATAAACATAAATATTTTTTTTAGGCTGCAGTTTTTTCCATTCATCAAAAAATTATGTTTTCATGTAATATTCAAATTAGGTTATTGAATAATGTTTTTTTTCATATTGTTGTGTTTGGATCACTTAGTTTTCATAGTAGCACAATGAATCCATTAGTGCTAAAATCTATTTAGTGGATACCGCCAAAAATAGGTTTGTTGAATTTCAATATTATTGGGGAGCCTTCGAGTGCACCAGGGTCTTATGATTGTCGTGGAATTATGATTGGCATGTTTTATGGTTAGAAGCATATTTATCTATTTATAGGGAAATTCTTAAGGAGTGTTAAAGAATTGTACCATAGAGGATGCTCACACCCATGACTAATAGTCTTCGTCTTGCTGAATTGATTTCTATTGATGTTACTCATTTCTATAGATAAGAAAAATAGGTTGAAAAATTATCTTTCTAAAATAAAAATTTTGAAGGTCAGTTTCTTATTTTTCTTTGTCTTAACATACTATTGTTCTAATATGGGGTAAGGTGATTGTCTTGGTGATTTGTATACCCGTTTATGTAAATCACCTTTCTATGTTTCTATTTTTCACATATATATATACTAATCTTTGGTTTTTTCACCTTCCACGTGTCAGTTTAATAAACCTCCAAATCCTAATTCCCATACTTGTCATGCCTACACACATCCATGACCCTTCTACACTACCTATCTCTACCATTTTCTCCCTTCTCCTCCCGCTCCCTCTCAATCTCCCAATCATGATTTCTGTCTCCCCTGTTTCCATTATCCAGTGCTCCTTCATTATTCCTTTCTCGTGATTTCCATCAGGTTCACCTCCCTCTCCCTTTGTCTTCCTCGCGAGGGTTCCTTCGGTGTCCCGTCCCACTTGTTCTATTGATATCCCATAACCCGCTTTCATTATTCCTTCGACTTCCCCTCTCTGCCCGTTGCAATTTCACTCTTCCAATTCTTCAGTTTCTTGATGTCTGCAGTTCTTCCCACCACTTCAGTAACCAATTTCACTGGCATTGGCATATTAATCCTACAATTTTCACTGTATCTAACTACTCCATCTTCCCCTCTTCGTACCTCCACCCCGTCCCAACTTTTCCACTCCATATTCACCACTTTTGATCTCCTCCCCAGCACATGTTACCAATTACTAATCACTTATATGAAAACCTCCATTATTTTCCCTTTCTATTTATCCTTCAATTCACCAAGATTGGCCTCTCAAATCTACGGTTAGAACTGCTTCTCGAGACTCCATATTCACCTCTTCCCATATCTGTAATGTAGGGTTTCGCAAGCTACTATAATAAGTGTCACAAATCAAGGGGTTTTAGTCATTCGTGCTCTACTACTAGGGATACATCACTGCCAAAACCATATATTTCATCATGTACCTCTTCTACAGTAACCCATAAATCATTAACCTCCAATTACTACCCCATTTTTCCTTAAAAGCCACACTCTTCTACTCAGCGAATTCACTCGTATTATCCATGGTTCAGCTCCAACAATCCCTTCTACCACATGTATGTTATCCTAATATCCATAAATACCTATCAATTCTATGAATCTATTATTAAATGTAGGTTAACCTAAGGTAATGATAATTTAATAATATTTTATCCTATGTCAATACATAAAGTATTATTTGTTAACACCCTTTACCATCTTCTGAAGACATTAAATTACTATAATTTGATTGCCATCCACATCAGTATCTATATGCACATTCTATGTATTATTTTTCTTCTGCATATACATTGAATATATAATGGGTTCAAATTTAGTTGGACTTTTTATATTATGTTTGAATATAAAATACTTCTACCATTGATAGTTTTATGTTATTGATTATATCATCTCAGTTGACTTCCTGCATCCCTTATTACCTTTTACAGCATCTTCGCACTTTAGTTATGTGATAAATTTTGTTTCAATTTTTATGGTTTGGTTTTGAATAATGTGTTTAGGAGTTTTTTATATGTTCAAGGAAGAATTTATCTTTTACTAGCGGTTGAACTTGTGGGCACTGTGGCGATTTCCTGTAGACAAGAGGGACTTCTGACATCTTCTCACATCAAGTATGTGATAAATTTATTGGTTTTCCCTGTGGAGATGAGTTTTTTATAAGATATTACAATTCATCTATTTTGATTCAGAAATATGGGCATCTAATTAATTTTACCATCATGTTTTTTATCATCACTATTCGGCCTCACATCAATTTGGCTTCACCTCAATTTCTCTTTACTATTAGTCTATTGTATTCAGTGTACGTGTTCCAATACTCCCTAGTATTATTTTTTCATGATTTGCTATCTTCTGATGACAGTAAATTACTATAATTTGATATCTATCCATAGCATTATCTATATGCACATTCTATCTATTATTTGTCTTCTGCATATATATTTTCTATACAATGGGTTCAAATCTAGTTTGAATTTTCATGTTTTGTTTGTCACCATTTTTCACTACTGAAACACTATGATGACAACATATATGATAGGGGTTGTAGTGTAGAATGTATTGAATACACTTTTCGATGGCTATTATTTAAATGGATTTCCTTCACAATGTCTCTGATAGAAATATTATGTACTATTTACAAAGGTTCTCTTAATTTTTTTGAAATCTAATATGATATTAGTGGATTTTTGGTTATTTCTATGTTATTTTATAAAACAAAACCTTATGTGGAATAACTCAACCTTCTTTTCTGAAATAAACTCTTTTCTAGAAGACATACTTATGTAAAATTTAAGAATATTAATACTCAAACTTATTTCAACTTCAATGATGTTCCATGGGAATGAATTCTTAAATCGCTCAAAAATTCATCCTTCTCGTGTTTTTGGGACTGTTTTCTATGCCTAGTGTCTCTACTTTATAAAATATTTCACTAATGGATATGGTATGTGTACTTGTGCTAGTAGGTCATTGAGGGATTCACTGGTTTTGCTGTGAACTGGATTTCTTCCTGTTTGTGATGACTTTTCAGGTTTTCCCTCTATGATGTTGTGTTACATGATTTCATTGTTTTTGATGGTTTTCTGGATTTCTTAGCTTAATCACACTGGATAGTGGCATTTTCACCTTATTCTGTGATCTGCATTGAGGTCTTAAAGATATCCTCGAGTTTCTCCCCAGTTTTGATTTATGATATGTTTTTTTTTCTCATTCCTAGGATTCTTTCTCAATTGGAATGCCCTATATTTTCTTATTATTAATATGACAGCTTTATGTAATTTCATGGATTTCTTCTTGAGGTTTCAGTTTTGAAGAATGTTAAGGCTTTTCATGGTCGAATTTCTCCTGTACAGGCTTCCTAGAATTCATTTTCCACTGGTATGACAACATTTTTCAGTTTCAGTCATTCCTTTTGGCAGTGTAAGACTATCATTTGGTAGTCCATAACCTATGACAATAAGTAGTTATTATCATATACCTTACCTTCAATCATGACTGTAGGATTTTAATACACTTATTCATTAATAAAAATGTTTTAGTACCATGTGAACAATTAAATTATGTAATATTTGTTAATAATAATCCTATGAGTTGTTCATTTATTTTTTCCAACTGGTTTTATTCTCTTGATGGTCACGTTAAACAATTTGCAAGAAATGTATCCACTAAATATACTATTCATTGGTATTTCCACCTGCCACATGCCACTATCATAATCCTCCAAATATTATTTTTCATACTTACCAAGCCTATATCCCTCCACATCGCTTCACCACTCTCTATTTGTGTCATTATCTCCCTCCTGCTCCCTCTCCCTCTTGGAATCCCCATCATGTATTCCTGCTCACCATTTCAGTTTTCCTCTTCTCATCCCTTTATCCTTCCTCACTATTTTTGGGCTTCACCATCTTCACTCTCCCCAATCAAGGGTTCCGCAGTTTCACCATTCTCCACCTTCCCCTCCTTCACATTCTCCCCCCTCTCGTGATTTCCCTCTAACATTTTTCTTTCCACTCCGTCCACCTCCTCCACCTCCTCCAAATCATATTCCTTTTCACCTCTTCTCTAGAAAACCCGGTTCTCATACGATTACCAATCTAGGTGTCCTCCTCCTTTTATTCCCGCTAATCAAATGGTTCTTGCAGATGTTTCAACTCCACCGCTGCTCCTAGGGTTCCCGCTACTCCTCCATAGTTGTTACTGATTCCCTCTATTGATTTTCTCTTTGAATCACATTTCACCTCTGACATTTCTCCTACGCTTTGCGCTCCTATTTCCCCTATCGAAATGCTCTTACGCTTCCATCTCCCATCTCAACTCTGCTGCCACTCCTTGGGTTCTTTCTCGTGTTTCCTCTCCCATCATTCTGTAGTACCTACAATACACTTCTAGTGTCTTCCATGCCAATCGTTCCTTCTTCTACTATAGTTCATCCTCCCGAATCCCCTTGGCTCATTGTATGTTTTCTATTTCTCCTACTATGTCCAATTATTTCACTTAGGTACCCTAAAAATTCACTGCATTTGGTTCCCTGATTCCCTAAAGAACGTGATTTCCATCCACATCTACTTCTACTCTTACTGCTCAACTGAGTATAGAACAATGTGTTACTCTCCCCACAATATATATGTGTTTCTATTCACAATCTGATAATTGTATTCACTGTTAGATTGTTCATTGATCATACTATGTGTTTCTACTACATATGTGATTCCATATTTATATGTGTTCTCATAGTTCTTTCTCCTAATATATAATGTTTTCAATGTGTTTTCAAATATATTATAGAGACCCAATTTCACTAACTACCTTAGATTTTTAATTGTATTTTTATTTTATAACTTGTATGACCTATATCATTGTTTGTGGGTATTTAATTTTTCATTGTAGTGATGGATAGGATGTAGAGTATTCATTTCAACTGAGAATTATTTGGGGAATGAAAAAAGAGATCATATACCATATTATCTCTCAAATTACATGACTTAAATGAAGTAGGTAGTCTCTATTTTAACGTTACTGAATATTATACATACATGTGTGAGGAAAAAAGGTATTTTTAGTAGAAACAACTATAATGTAAAATGATTTATCATTCATGGGGACAAATAGATAATTGCGTCTAACCAAATACACACACCTTCCTCTTTGATATATATTATGTGGGTTGATATAGATTAATTCATTTAAACTAATTTTCACAATTTTTTTTATCAAAATATTAATCTCTTATTTAGTTTTGTTTAGTTTATTTAGAAATATTTTTATAGTAGATAGAATTTTGATCATAATGTAGAATAAAAAAATCAATTTTTTGTAAGATTTTTCCCTTTATCATTTCAATAACTTTGGATTTGAAGCTTTGTTATTTTTTTAAATGCAGATGGGTCACACTCCTATAGGAGTTGCATCAATAAATTATTCTTTCTCCGAGGTCTCTTACTAATGTAAGACTTTCTATTAATCCTCGTGAGAGTTTAATGTATTTATATTCCATGTTGGGGTTTGATGAAAGAGTCAACTAATTCAGAGGTAAAAAATAAACAATGTTTTCATTATTTTTTCCACATAGTAAAATAAAACTGCATGAATATTATACTCCAACAGAATACATAAATCCCTCATTTTTTCTAATAGATCTAAGGATATAGGAAATGATTGTGATCTTATCCACATTTTAAAAAAAATGTTCACTATTATTATTTGTGTGAATTCTTCAACTATTTATCTATAGTTACATTCTATGATAATATATATATATATATCATTCAATATACAATTAGCCACTTCTAAAATAATTACATTCTATTTTATGTAATTTTTTTCATCACATTGGTGCTACTTTTGTTTATTAATTTAATCATATACCTTATAATGAAATTATAGATTTCTAATTTCATCATAATTACATATTTCATCCAATTTTCCAGTCACCAATCTCTAAATGAATTCATATTGTGAATAATGAATAATCTATTGCTTTATCCTTAATGTATTAGTGTCATTATTCTGAATCAGTTGATCAATTTTATGATTCATTAGTTTAAATAGTTCCCATCTATTTTATTATTTTACATGCCTGAACATTTACTTAGTTAATGTCTATATCATTTTTAATATATTTTTTCCAATTTGTGTTACATAAAATTCTCATTGTTTAAATAATTTCAGAATTTTCATTTTCAATTTACAGTACATTTTAATTCATGACAATAATTTGGATCCAATTCTCTAATTCATTTAAAATTCCATTTTTTCATTTCCTATTGCATTTATTTATTTAAATTTTTGCATCTTTATTTTTTAATTGTAATTAAAAAATTTATTCTATTTTAATTTTAATTAATCAGTCTACTTTGAATTGGACATATCTATCTAATTCAATTATGAAATAAATTGTATAGTATTTTTGTTACCTATATTGAATTGAAGAATAGGTGAAAACCAATTTTTAGGGGGGTGAATTATATAAATGATATGGGGCCTCCACTAGGAAGGTAAGCAATTCTTTAGATCTCGACCAAGATTCATTTGGGCACTAAAAATTTTGATCAAATTACGTTTTTGTTTCTTTTGTGAGGTACCTCAAATGGATCAAGGTTGTGTTTGACATCAATAATTGAACACTACATCATGCAATATATTACACAATAATTAATAATGATATATCGTGTATTATTCATCATTCTAATAAACGTTCATAAGGTATATAAAACTATAATATACATATTTTTCTCTTATGTTTTAAAAAACATATTGATCAATAAAAGAATAGACAAAAAATTCATTGGAATATACGTCTATGAAATATTATCCATGTTTAGATGATGTTCAGTTCAAATAATAACACCATTTATGGCTTTAGCATTACTTTATGTTACTACAATACATAGTTCATTGGGAACTAAATATATGTCTATTTTAACTACAATTCATAGGTCATTGAGAACTAAAGAGATCCCTCTTGGTCGATATTTATGCAATTTAGATTTTATGAGTGCCTATGTGCAAGGATCTCCTTGCACATGATCATGGCTATACGTGTGTATGATTAGGGTCTCAGTGTCCTTGCATGTGTGTGAAGGAGTGTATACCTAGTGTGGTATCAAAAACATTTAGTTAGAATGCTCCATGAGCCAAAGCTAACGGTTTGGTTCCACCTTGAGGTAGGATCCCTCTTCCATCCTCTTTAATTCAAGAATGCTTTAAATTGAATTTAGCTTTTTTCTTAATTCTGTTTAATTATATTGAATTTATTTTCTAGAATAATTTTTCATTAATATAAATGTTTCAGTTGATAAATAATATTATGTTTTTATATATAAAGTCATTTTTTTATAATAATGTAATGCCATGATTTTATAATAAAACCCCTCCAACAGAGGTGCGCTGTCTTCTAAACCAAAGAGTAGTGATATTTATTTATATCATGTTTAGATTAGGTTTGATTCTTTCATATACCTCTTGTTGGTGTTTGTTTTACGGCTAGTTGCTTTTTTTTCTTTAAATAATATAAATTGGATTATCATACTCGTTTAACTCAGATGACATTGCCCAAGTAGGAAAATGTCTGGACCATGACACTTTCCTTTTCACACTCTAAATATTATAAATAAAATTTCCTTGCTTAGGAAAAGTGAATGAATTTTTAAATGGTTTGTGTAGGGTGTATGATTCTTTTAAATCATTTTTTCCCTTTAGATGTTGCGTCAATGTGCCACTCTCTAAAACATTCTATTGTGATCCCTCCTTATAACATAATAAATAGTTGATATGTTCTATCATATGCCAGCGGGGGGATGATTGGAATGTTGCCCTGCCACCTCCCACTCCCTTTGCTTCTGGATGGACGATGTTTCCCTGCAGATGTCACTAGACTTGGCCAACACGCCTCGATCACACAGTGGTCATGCCGCGGCCCTGGCGTAGTCACACCACGACCACACCACGGTAATTCCATCATTCGGCCCTGATCCAGGATGACTCCCCATGGCGTTTGGAAGTGATATTATTCTATGAGTCTGGTGATTGATGTTGAGACTGTCTAATAAAAAATTTCCGCCAGTGAGGCGATGACCGGAATGTTTCGCTGCCTCCCCCCGCACCCTTGACTCCTAGCCGGAAGATGCTGCACCACAAATGTCAATAGACTGGGCCAACACACCGTGGTCACGTCGCGGTATCACCGTGATTTGACCATGCTCTAGGACGACACCCCATGACAGTTTGAAGTGATAGTATTCCATGAGTCATGCGATTAATGTTGATACGGACTAATCACAATTTCTGCTAGGCTGGTGATGACTGGAATGCTACCCCGCCTCCTCCTTCTCCCTTTGCTCTTGGACAAAAATGCTGCCCTACGGATGTCACTAGACAGGGCCAATAGGCCACGACCCTACAACGGTCACGCCGTGGTGACACCACGGTATTGCCGTTATTTGGCCCTGATTTAGGACGACACCCTGCGATGGTTCACAGGGATAGTATTCCATGAGTCTTGTGATCAATGATGAGATAGACTGATCACTATTTCTGTCAGCGGGGTGATGACCAGAATGTTGCCCCGCCTCCTCCCACTCCCTTCGCTCCTAGTCGGAAGATGTTGCCCGGTGGATGTTTCTAGACCGGGCCAACACACCCCAGGCATGTTTCGGTCACGCTGCAAGCCCGCCACGGGGAGGCCTCATTCACGCCACGGCCACCCTGCAGCCACGCAGCTGCCACGCCGTGGTAATGATGTGATTTGACCCTGCACAAGCGACATACAGCCAACACCAGCCCCCTTCCACCTTCATTTCAGCTCGCTTCCACCAGCCCACAACAGCCCCCCTTTCACCTTTGAATCATCCCGCACTATCCCCCTTCCACTAGAATTCCATCCCACTTCAACATGCATTCGACCCCGCACCAGCACCCAACCACCTGCAATCCAGCCCGCACCAGCCATCCCACTAGCTACCACACCAGCCACCATACTAGCCACCACCCCCAACCTCCTGTAAAAATAGTCATGCCTGCCCTCTACCACCTACAAAACAGCCCTAACCACGAGTTCCTGCCCGCACTATCCCCTGCTCCATGCCAAACAGCCCCCAGTCACCTGCAATCTAGCCCACACCTACCCTCTGCCACCTATTCCAGCAAGCACCAGCCCCCTTCCATCCCCCTGCTACCTGACTTCCCGCCCGCACTAGCTACCGCACATACCCCAAGCCTCCTTCATTCCTAGATATTCTAGAAAAACTCCATGAAAATCACAAAAAGTAAAGACGAATGGGGGGGTGTCCAAGGGTGGTCGGGGGGGGGGGTTAAGGGGGGGTCTATAGGGCAGGGTGCATGTGGGGTGTCTAGGGGGCTGTCCAAGGGGGGTGTCCCAGGGCTGCCTGTGGTGCTGATTTGAGGAGATAAATCCATGAGCAATGGGACCTAACATCATTGCAATAATATTGCGACTGATTTTTGGAAAGGTATTCCCAATAGCCATAGATCTGAAGTCCTTTACATCCACTACATTTTCCTTCTTTGGGATCAAGGAAACAAAATTGGCATTGGGTTGTAGGTTTTGACATATATTCTAGAAAAATACTCTGTATTCAGAATGTAGGGTTGATATTTGTACTGTATCCAAGTGTTCAGACTATGTTCCTAATTTTTTGTTTCAAAATGTCTTAAAGTCCATTCCCTTGAATAGGATTTATATTATTGAAATTTTATGTTGGAAGTTTCTCATTTTCATCAAGAAAGTCATATTTTTTGTTGGATGGAAGAACATTTAATTCTATTTCAGTGGGTTTTCTATTAATGTTTTCAATTAAAAGTTATCCATGATATCATCCTAGACATGTAAAGTATAAGGGTCGTTGATATTTTTGAATAAATCATCAAAACAACTATCTTCAAAATAAATTTAATTATTAGACATCACACTTTCCAGATTAAGATCATTTTCAAAAATATATTCAACAATGAGATAAGGTGTTTCCAGAGTTCCTTTGAATAATATTATGTCATCAAACATTTTAATATTTTTTTTAATAATAATGGAACTCAAAATGGGTCAATGTAAATAGATATTGATCCTCATGGGAATATTTAATTGATTCAAGAATATTAAATTTCACTTTATATTCTCCAAAAGTCCTTGAAAGGGTTCCATCATTAACATTTATTGTTGTTTCAGAATCCTTGATAAATGTTTGGACTATAATGATAAGGAAATGAATATTAATTCTTTATTCCTCGATTTTTAGAATTTTGAAATTAGTTGGGAATTAAAATATATGTACACTTACCTTAAATAGCCTTAAAACTCAAATTAAAAACCCAATGGTTCGATTAGAAAGTTATACATCTAATAGAGTTGGTTTGATCTCTCTTATATATGTGGAAGAATAAAAAAATAGGGAATTAAATTAATAAATGATAACAAATAACATATTGTGTTTGAAAATTTGATTTCTCATATGGTGAAAGGGATAGTGAAAGTATATGGGTCGAGGAATTTCTTTGATATTTTTAGGGTAATAACAGTAGAAACATTTCTATATAAATTTAACATTTGATTTCCTTGTAGTCACCTCTTCACAGTGTATACATATTTGATAAATGTTACATGCCTTGGGATTTTTCAAATGTATTCCAGTAATGGAATATTTATTTTTATGTTTTTGAATATCTCCATAATCATTTTCTATATTGTATTATTTGGTTATCATGGGTGGTTTTACTCTAGATGGGAAGGGAGGTTTTGGTTGATTTGAGTCTTCGACAATATTTTTTCCCTTATACCTCTTCAATGAAGGTTTTTCCACTTGTATTAATTCTTGAGGTTCATTTCTAAGGACTCATTCTTTATATTCGGTGGTTTTTACACTTTTATTTTCAGATTAAAATAAGGGTGCAACACTATTTCTATCTATTTTCTACTCCATAATGAAATGGAATAAACATTTACTTTATTGTTATAATTTGGTTAGATAGGATGATTTCCTAATCCTTGATTTACAATTTTATCGAGAGTATAAATAGTCTATACAAATTGTCCATTCATCAATTATGTTTGGATCCATGATTAGAGAGAGTTGTTTTTTGATTTTTTTTTGACACCATGACTTTTATCATCATGTTGTTCAAAGAAGGTTCTTGAGTGTGCATTTTTTGGTAACATATAGAAGGATGGGAGTGGATTTTTTGAAAATGTTATTGAGGAAAACACTATTGGAAGGGTGGTATTTGATGTTGTTGGTTCCTATATAAATATTGATTTTTGGAATATTTTTTAATCCTTTATTTTTTTTGTTTTTTAAGTATTCTCTTGGGTGTATGGCACAAATTTTTTCAATTTCTTGATCATGAGGGAATGCATTATTGTGGTGGCCCTGAGAGTAAAAAATTTGGAATAGTCTTAGAGGTGTAGTAGGTTTCATCTCATGTACCTTGTTCAAAAGAAAATTTCTCAGAGGATATGATATTTATTTAATTTTATTTTTATGTAAAGTGGATTTATAACTTTAACATCATGCACTCCTATTGTTGATGTTCCTATAAAAATTTACTAGTGGTTTTGGAAAATTCAATACAATACTTATTTAACTCAGGAATGGTACATGTATATAAGTTATCCTCTAGAGGAATAATTTAGTAGGTTTGAGTCATTATCCATTAATCATTGGTAAAAGTATTATAAAAAATAGTGATTTTCAAAAATCTAGTGCGGGAAGGATGCATATGGATTCTTGAATCACACACTCCCAACCACCCAACCACACAAAAGTTGCCAAAATCCAGCAACAATCCAAAAGTCTAGCTTTATCCAATGAAATAGAACAACTGAACCCCTAGCCCCGCAGCCAACATCATCCAACCAGACCAGCATCCCAAACCAAACAAAGCCTATAGTGAAATACCTCTATTCAACCATGCCAACTAATGGACACTACACCAATACCTACTTTCACAAGAACCCTAAACCACACCAGATCCAACCACAATAAGCACCTATAGTAGACACAACACCCAAAATATTAGCTAGAAACCAAATCACCCCAGAATACCATCTACCCCCATCCATAACCATCTGAACACCTTGCATCAAAATGGAAAACCCCACCATAGGAAAGTCTAAAAAACCAGCAGTCAACTATTACCATCCATTTGAAGTGCCTCGCATCACCCACACCTAACTTATCATACAACCTATTGAATCCCCATGTAGTCCATGATCCAAATGTGAGCTAATACCCACCTTGAATCCAACACCTCTAGACCCACCAAGTAGTAAACATGCACCCACCATAGAAAGAGAACCACTCATCTACCAGAAACATGCCTTCCAACCTGCAGCATCCAGCATCTGAAGGGAATTTTAGAATATCCACCATTAAAATCCATACACTATCAAAAACCTGAATACACAAGATGGGGAAACTGAGCACAAGCTAACTGAACATACTCCAAACCACCACCTGAAGACCCACCCCCAACTATATCCACGACACTAGACAATCAAGATAACCAGAAGCCTTCAATAATATTCCAAAATAAAGAAGAAACACTAGAAAGTCAACCCCTATACACACAAAACATGTTACCAACCATAGTAAAAATCACAAACCAACTAGCACCATGCACCATGTAAGTGAATCTTGTACTACACCAGGTAGAAAAATCAAAACAGCAACACCCCAAGGTGAAACCCATCTTCAAATGTCCTATAATTCCAAAAAAAAACATGAAACTCACAACCTCACCTCCTAAATATTCCAAAAGAATCATATAACCCCACTATGAGAATCTATTTAATTCTCAATTGGATAAAACCATCATCTCCCAGCCTCAACCTTAAGATGCATCCAATGTAGGGGGGATGCTATCCAGGGGGGTCCAGCAGGGGGCAGCTGTTCAGGGGGGCCCAACAGGGGGGGCTATTCCGGGGGGTCAGGCAAGGGGGGTTCTGTCCAAGGGGGGGCTACTGTCCAGGGGGTCCAGTAGGGGGGAGCTGTTTATGGGTGTCCAACAGGGGGGGTCTGTCCCGGGGGGGGGGGGGGGCTGTAGTCCATGGGGTGCTGTCCAGGGGGGTCCAGCAGGGGTGGGGGCTGCTATCCGGGGGGGTCCAGCAGGGGGCAGCTGTTTAGGGGGGTCCTGGGGGTGGGTTCTATCCCCCGGGGGATGCTATCCAGGGCGGCTACTGTCTTGGGGGACCAGCAGGGGGGCTACACTATTCTTGTTTATTGAGTTGTATTCTTTGTGAATATTCTATGATGTTTTGTTTTACCTTAATTTTAGGGGATGATCACTACTATGTTATAAATTGTGTTGTAGGTACTTTTGAGCTGGTTCTAGACCTCTTTGATAGTTTGTCTTATATAGATACTCATGTAAGTGCAGCTATATATTTATTATATACGGATTTGTTTAATTCTTATTTTGTAAGTAGCTTTGGTGTGTAAATTAATTTGGAGGGGACTGGCAGGGGGTAGGGGGAAACTGGCAGGGGGGAGGGGACAAGCAGGGCCACTACGGCAAAAAAGGCATTTAGCGGAGGTTTTTTTTCGTTTTGCGGCGGTTTAAACTGCTGCTAAATTGATTGGCGGCAGTTTTGAAAAACCGCCGCTAAATCGTTTGTCGGGAAACTATTTCGCGGCGGTTTTGAAAACCGTCGCAGAACGTTTCGCGGCGGTTTTTTTGCGGCGGTTTTTTAGCGGCGGGTTTTTTTATTTTTTATTTTTTATTTTTGTATTTTTTAATTTTATATATTTATAGATTTATTTATATATTTATTTATATATTTATTTATATATTAATTTATATATTAATTTATATATTAATTTTTCATATTTATTTATATATTTATTTCGTATTTCTTTTATTTATTTATTTTATTTATTTATTTATTATATTTATTTATTTTATTTATTTATTATATTTAGTTATTATATTTATTTATTATATTATATTATATTTATTTATTTATTTATTTATTTTTCCTATTTATTTATTTATTTTTCGTATTTATTTATTTATTTATTTATTTATTTTTCGTATTTATTTATTTTATTTATTTTATTTCGTATTTATTTTATTTCGTATTTATTTTATTTATTTATTTATTTTATTTTATTTTATTTTTTTATTTATTTAATTTCGTATTTATTATTTATTTTTTTTATTTCGTATTTATTTTATTTATTTATTTATTTATTTCGTATTTATTTTATTTATTTATTTATTTCGTATTATTTTATTTACTTTATTTATCCATGCATTCACATCCCATGCACATGCATACCCAGGCAATATAAAGAAATACTGCGTTTGATGAGATTTGAACCCCTAACCTCTTGCATATTTTCCAAAGACTTTACCACTCCAACAAGCTCGCCATGTGCTTAATAAAAAGAATTTAATATACTTAGATATATTAATTGAAAAAACAAATAATACATAAATAATAGATATAAACTCAATAATAATAAATAATAAATAATAAATAATAAATAATAAATAATAAATAATAAATAATAAATAATAAATAATAAATAATAAATAATAAATAATAAATAATAAATAATAAATAATATATAATATATAATGATTAATAAATAATGATTAATAAATAATGATTAATTAATAATAAATAATAAATACTAAATACTAAATACTAAATACTAAATAATAAATAATAAATATTAAAAAATAAATAATAAAAAATAAATAATAAAAAAATAATAAAAAATAAAAAATAAAAAATAAAAAATAAAAAATAAAAAATAAATAATAAATAATAAATAATAAATAATAAATAATGAATTATAAATAGTCAATAATCAATAATAAATAATAAATAATAAATAATAAATAATAAATAATAAATAACAAATAATAAATAATAAATAATAAATAGAAATAGAAATAATAAATAATAAATAATAATTAATAATTAATAATTAATAAATAAATATTAATAGTAAATAAATATAAATAATAAATAAATATAAATAATAAATAATAAATAAATATAAATAATAAATAATAAATAAATATAAATAAATATTAATAATAAATAAATAAAAATAATAAATAATAAATAAATAAAAATAAAAATAAATAATAAATAATAAATAATAAATAAATATAAATAATATATAATAAATAATAAATAAAAAATAATAACTAATAAATAATAACTAATAAATAAATATAAATAAATATAAATAATAAATAATAAATAATAAATAATAAATAAATAGAAAATCATAAGTAAGAAATAAATATAAATAATAAATAATAAATAATAAATAATAAATAAATATAAATAATAAATAATAAATAATAAATAATAAATAATAAATAATAAATAATAAATAATAAATAAATATAACTAATAAATAATAAATAGAAAATAATAAATAATAAATAAATATAAATAATAAATAATAAATAATAAATAAATATAAATAATAAATAAATATAAATAATAAATAATAAATAATAAATAATAAATACATATAAATAAATATAAATAATAAATAAATATAAATAATAAATAAATATAAATAAGAAATAATAAATAAATATAAATAAATATAAATAATATATAAATATAAATAATAAATATAAATAAATATAAATAAATATAAATATTAAATAATAAATAATAACTAATAACTAATAACTAATAAATAATAAATAATAAATAATAAATAATAAAAAATAAATAAATATAAATATAAATAATAAATAATAAATAAATATAAATAATAGATAATAAATATAAATAATAAATAATAAATAAATATAAATAATAAATAATAAATAAATATAAATATTAAATAATAAATAATAAATAAATATATATAATAAATAAATATAAATAATAAATAAATATAAATAAAAAATAAAAAATAAATAAATAAATAAATAAATAAATATAAATAATAAATAAATATAAATAAAAAATAAATATAAATAATAAATAATTAATAATAATTAATTAATTAATATAAATAATAAATAATAAATAAATATAAATAATAAATAATAAATAATAATAAATAAATTTAAATAATAAATAATAAATATAAATAATAAATAATAACTAATAAATAATAACTAATAAATAAATATAAATAATAAAAAATAAAAAATAAATAATAAATAACTAGTTACAAATAATAGATAATAAATAAATTATATTATATTATTAATAATAAATAATAAATAATAAAGGAAACACATGAAAAAATATGAAAAGACGTGTTAAGGGATGAAAAATCATGAAAACGCATGAAAAAGGATGTGGAAAACATATGAAGAATGAGGCATTAGAAAAAATTAGAACGCATTAAAACTCATTACAACACTGGAAAACTCCTTAATAATTCAACATAATCATCATAATAACCCATAAAAAACCATCGCTAAAGATAAAAAGTCATGGAAACCCAAATAAACAGTAATAAATGGAGCTACCTTTAAAACCCGTCAAAACGGTCAAAAAGAGACAAAAAAATTGGACTCACATTAACGGAGATAACTTATGATCTGAGAGTCCGTTTTAGATCCGCGGCATGTCAAATCAAAGATCCTGAAACGCTCTTCAACCGGAAAGGTGAAAGAGTCCGAATGGACAGACAGATCGGAAGTTATGACCATTTAAAACAAGCTGATGGAGAACGGGTGCTAGAAACGAGGCATTGAAAAACATAACAAACCTGATACCCACTAAAAAGGCCATCTCATATGATCTAGGAGTGAAAGTGGGTGCCACGACCAGTCAAACTGAAACTCATGGAATGAGCTATGATCTGGAAGGTGGAGGAGGTCGAACTGACACGCGGATTGAAAGTTAGGTCTGTTTAAAGAAAAGTTCGACGGGACACCGGTGACGAAAATGGGGTTTTGAAGGGCTTATTATGGGTTTTTGGGGACAAAAAACATGAAAAAAGCTTGCTTATGTCGAATTGGTGTGTAGCTCTCTTTGCTAGCTTCGATTTAATATGTGGTAGAGCCCAAACGGACACCCGGAGCGATTGTTATGTCCGTTTGAACTTGGAGAACTTTTTCAATTTTTTTATAACTCTAATATCATCCACACCTTAGACCGTCTCATGGTTTTGATTATATGTTCCTGTAGATCTTATCATGAGCTTCGAGTTGACTGGTTGTGGCGCTTCAATGGACTCCCGGATCAAAGGTTATGGTCGTTTTAGTGATTTCGGGGTTTCTTGCATTTTTTTATTTTTTTCATTTCATTTCGCGGTGATTTTACCGAAACCGCGGCTAAATCTCGAATAAAATAAAATAAAATTAAAAAAAATTAATAAATAAATAAATTTTTTTTGCTGTTTAGCGGCGGTTTTTTCGCGGAGGTTCTTAAAACCTCCTCGAATTGGCGGCCCGAAAATGCGTTTCGCGGCGGCTTGTAGTGGGCATGCAATTGGGGGTGGTAGGGGGGTGAAAGTGGGGGATGTCAAGGGTAGGGGGGAGGGGAAGTAGGAAGGGTGGGGGTGGGGGTAGGACGAGGTGGTCTAGGGGGTGTCCTGGTTCTGGGGAGGGTTCCATGGTCTGTCCATGAGGGTGGGGGTGGCTGTCCAGGGGAGTGGAGTTCTGGGCTATCTAGGGGGATCTTTCCAGGGTCTTGGGGGTGTCCCGGTTATGGGGGTGTCCAGGTTATGGAGGGGGTGGGGGTATCTAGGGTCTGTCCAGGAGGGTGGGGGTGGCTGTCCAGGGGAGTGGAGATCCGGGTAGTCCAGGGGGATCTGTCTAGGGTTTGGGGGTGTCTAGGGTTTGTCAGGGGGGTGTCCAGGGTCTGTAAGGGGGTTTTCAAAGGTCTGGGGGGTGTCCAGGGTCTATTTGGGGGTGGGGGGGGGGGGGGGGTGTCCAGTGTCTATCTAGGGGGTGTCTAGGGTCTGTCTAGGGGGTGCCTAGGGTTTTGGTGTCTAGGGTCTATCTGGGGAGGGGTGTCTAGGGTCTGTCCAGGAGTGGGGCTTTGTATGGTGGGTTATCCAGTTGGGTGGCTATCCAGGGGAGGGGGGTTATGTAGCTTGGGGTGCCCAGTGTCCAAGAGGGAGGGTTCTGTAGGGGGGGTCTATCATGGGGGGTCTCCAACAGGGGGGGTGCAAGGGGTGTCCAAAAGGGGGGTTGTTGTCCAGGTGGGGTGGTCCTATTGGGGGGTCCAGGAGGGGGGCTGTCCAGGGGGAGGGGGGTCTTTCCAGGGGTGAGTGGGGTTTTTCCGGGGTGGGAAGGGGTGGAAGAGGGAGGGGTTCATGGGGGTGGGATTTAAGGTACATGTGGGGTGCAAGGGGGAGTGTGTGGGGGGGGGGGGATTTGTAGGGGGCGATGGGGAGGATGAAATGGGCCAACACCAGCTGAATGGTGCTGATTTTTTTAATGAAATGTGTAAGCCTATAGTCTAATTTTTAAACCGTAGCTCTAAGTCTACATCCACGGTTCCTAACTCTGGATCTATGTCTATAGCCACAGTTGAAACCGTGGCTCTAAGAGATGAGTGATTATAGTCAATGCCATGGGTTGAAAACAGTGGCTTTCGGGTTGTTTCCACGGTTGGAACCGTGGATATAGTGTTATATACATGGTTCAAACTGTGGCTAAAGGGCTATAGCCATGGTTGTGAACCATGGATATAGGTTTACCCTATAGCCATGCCAATACTAGCCACGGTTGTGTGAACCATGTCTATAACCTATAGCCACATTTTTTGGGCCTATAGCCACAGTTTAAAACTCTGGCTATAGCCTAATTTAGAAGTAGTGGAATATTCTATTCTTCAAAGATATAAAAACATATATAGAATTCATCAACAAAAATGAAATTAACTCATGAATGGGGTTTGATAGATATAATATTTCCAATATTTTTAATGTCTATTTAAATGATTTAAACCTCCCAAATTTAACAATTTGATCTTATATGTAACAATTTTGGATATATAGTGTGTTTTGGGATAAAAAGTTTAAATTTCATAATTCTGGATTTTTAACAGATTTTTATCACAGGGGTATTTTGGTCATTTCTTATAAAATATATTTCTAAATTTTGTGATTATAATTTTTTTTGAACCCTTATTTTATTTTCTTCAACTGTGACTTTAGGACCAGGGGCTGAATCGATATTCATGGTGCCGAAAAAAATAAATGAAGTTGACAACTTTTTCCGGGCGGACTGCATTGACTCCACCATAGTAATGGAAGAAAATTACGGCCTACACTACTCAAAATGATGCGATTCTACTTGGATATGACAGAGGACTCCCAGACGCATCTCCTCAATAAATTTCAAGCCTTTTGGAATCTTTTATGATGGTCGTTTAGTGATAGAGTTTTGAAGGAAGCTTCCAGGAAGCTTCATCCAGTGAAATAGATTTTAAATAGAAAAACCATAAATCCATCAATACGCGTCCAATTAATCTGAAATTTGAGGGTGGACGGCCAAGACATTGATGAAAAATATTGATTAAGAGGTCCACGTGTGAATCAGCCATTTAATGGGTCGAAATCGCGACAACTTGGTGAAGATAAAATCTGCCTATAAAAGGAGGGGAGCTCCTACCTCTCAAGATATTCTATTTTTCACCACACCATCCCTCACAAAAGGGAGTTGTCTTGAGAGGGAGAAGGGGAAGGTGGAGATTTTGATCCATAATAAGATGAAATTCTTTGAATATTCATTAGAAAAGATGAAGGCTTCTCAAGTGATGGAAGGCTAAGCGGCAAGTGGTTGCGGACGACAACACCCGACGGACACTCTCTTCCGAGTTTGGATTTTAATGTGTAATATCTTTTAGAATTTCACTTGAACCTATATTTTTGAATGAATCTGGTTGTTTTCTTTCTTAAATATATTTTCAAAAAAAATTTTGACCGTTTTTCTATCTATAAAGTAGAACAATTGACTTCGCTATTTAAGATTCTTTGGTGAGGTTTTGTCATTTAGCATAGCGAATTCAATTAGGTTCAATTACTTGGAGGTATTTAAGTAATTGAATCACTTCTATAGGTGGGACAACAATTATATTGATGTCTTAAATATGGTGTCTTTTCAAATTTGAGTGTAAACCTGGGGGTCCTTGGGGGTATATTTAGGAATTAAAATAAGAGATAATTTTTATATACAAGGAAGAGGGGAGTGTCCGAGAGGGTGAAGCTTATCTGCGACTGATATTTTTATTCTTGATTTCAAACCCACTTTATCTATCCTTTAAAATTATTTCAGTTTAGAATTTAATTTAAATTTTATTTTCAATTTGTTAATCAAACCCCCATTTTCATTTCATTAAAAACAAACAAAAAAACAAAAGTGACAGTTTTACAACTCAAACTACAACCTCCTCGAGAGACAACCCTGTGGTCACCACTGTGCTACATAAAAAGGGAAAATATTGATTGAGGGTTTCATGACAAAAACGTTCACATCAACTGGCACCGTTGCCGGGGAGGTTGCTAGAGTTGATTTTATTTTAGTTATACATATATATATATATATATATATATATTCTCCTTTCTCTTGCATGACCCGAACTTCTGAACCGAACTTGTTACCTTTAGATTCCGAAATTGATGTAACTTTTCAAACTAGGGTTAGAGGTAATAATCCACAAGTTTCCAGTTGTTAATCATCCACCAATACAACTAGGAGGGACTTAGTTGAAACTGAAATCCAAATGGCTGAAAATAAAACTTTGAAAGAACTGGCATCGTCCTATGATGAAAATCATGAGAATCTTGTTGAGTACCCTGATGCCCCTGGTGGATTTGAAATCAAGTCTGGTTTCATCCACCTGCTTCCCAAATTCAATGGGTTGCCCGATGAAGACCCACACAAACACCTCCAAGAATTTTGTTACCTGTGTGTCAATATGAAACCTCTTGGAGTTGATTCCGATCAAATGAAGCTTAGGTCGTTTCCTTTTTCTCTAGATGGAGTTGATAAGGAATGGTTTTTCTATTCTCACTCAACCTTGATTAGAAATTGGAATGAATTAAAAAAGATTTTCCTTGAAAAGATTTTCCCTGCGTCTAGAACTGCCTCCATTCGAAAGGAGATTTGTGGATTTTAGGCAAACACAAGGAGAAACGCTTCCGGAATACTGGGTAAGGTTCAAACGTCTTTTTTTTAGTTGCCCCCATCATCAAATCAGTGACCAGCTTCTCATTCAATACTTTTATGAAGGATTGTGTCTCACTGATAGAAGTATGATTGATGCTGCTGCAGGAGGAGCTTTAATTGATAAGACACCTGCTGCTGCTAAGATTTTAATTGCAAACATGGCCCAGAATGCCCAACAATTTGGAACCAGAGGCCTTCTTCATGTCAAAGCTGCACAATAATTCCCTACCACTAGTCCTGAAAACAACACAATTGCAAGTCAAATATCTGATCTTACCACCATGGTAAGGTCAATAACGTTGTCTAACACCCCACCAACCCAACCCAAACCTAAAGAGGCTTTCCAACTACATGTCCACTGTGGGATTTGGTCTTCGAATGAACAATTTAGTTACCAATTCCTACAAATGAAAGAGCCTCCTGGGAACTGCAATGCAGTTTTTCTTGGAAGACCATTTCAACCAAACCATCAATGACCATTTCAAAATGACCAAAATTTAAATCAAGGATGGAACAACAACTCAAATAAATATTTCATCAACCTGAACATCTAAGAGGATTCTTCCAAGGACAATCAAGTAATTCTCAACCAAGATATTTCAATGAGCAACCAATGCTCATTCTGGAAGCAATTTTCACCCTACCCCTCCCACTCAAAACTCTGATAGGAACCTTGAAGAAGCAATGAGGAAACAACAAGAGGAAATGAGGGAACTAAAAGAATACACAAAATAGAAAGATAAAAAAATGAATACCTTGATGACTCAAATGGGTCAACTTGCCTCTGGTATTAATTGCATAACAAATCAAATGAGTGGTGGTTTACCCTCACTGCCACATGTAAATCCGAGGAATAATGGGAAGGAAAATGTGAGTACAATTGAACTTAGGAGTGGAACAAAATTGAAAAATCCTCAGATTGAAAACATCAAGCCTTCTTCTGATACTGTTGATGAAAATCATACCCTTGATAAAAATGTTGAAAAATCTGATGTTGATAGAATCGCAAAGTCAAGAGAAGAAATCTTGTTTGAAAAAACAAAGAATGATTGGAAAGAGATGTCTGGCCCTTATGTTCCTCCAAAACATACTCAGAATACCCTAGAAACATTCAAACCTCCACTGCCTTATCCAAGGTGTGAACCACCACCAATGTCAAGTGCTGAAAAAGAATTGGATAAGGAAGTTTTGGAAACATTCAAGAAAGTCCAAGTCAATATTCCATTGCTCGATGCTGTGAAAAAAATTCCGAGGTACGCTAAGTCTGAAAGAAATGTGTACCAACAAGAGGAAGTTCAAAGGGGGTGAAAAAGTAAACTTAGGAAGGAATGTCTCATAGTTGATTCAACATGCCCTTCCGGTCAAGTGTAAAGACCTCGAGAAATTTACCATTCCCTGTACCATTGGAAAATGTGAATTCAAATATGTGATGCTTGATCTAGGGGCCTCCATCAATGTCATGCCACATTCTGTCTACTCATCTCTTCAGGTTGGACACTTAAAACCCTCTGGAATTATCATTCAAATCGCAAACTGAAGTACCACCAAACCTGCTGGAGTTATAGAGGTTGTTCTCATTCAAGTGAGAGACATGATTTTTCCTGTTGAATTCTATGTTTTGGATATGGAAGATGATCTCTTCAGCACACATTCTCCCCTCATCCTAGGGAGGCCATTTCTAAAAACGTAAAAAGCGATCATCAATGTTCACAAAGGAACACTTTCACTAGAATTTGAAGGAGATGTTGTTCATTTCAACATTTTTCATTCAATGAAACACCCAGTTGAGGATCATTCAAATCCCCATGTAAACATGATTTATTGGTTTTCCTCGAGCATGTTACCTAATTTTTTCTGTGATGAAATACCAACTGATGTGGAAAAAGAGGGATATTTGTATGATACCGAATCAGATAAAAATGAGGATGAAATTGGAGACTATGAAGAGTCTTGGGATGTTGAGACTGGATATCTGAGAAATGATGAAGATGAATTTCTAGAAACCATTGAATCTGTTAGTGGTATTCTAGGAGAGGTTTCCAATTTTTCACATGAAACAAGTCTTGATATCATAGAAAGGGATAACCATGATGAACATGGAGCTTCACCAAACAATCAAACTTCTGAAGAGTTCCCAGTTATCAATGAAACCAACCCACCTGTGGTAGAATTGAAACCCCTTCCAGATAACCTCAAGTATGCCTTCTTAGGTCATAAGGAACAATTCCCTGTAATAATCTCAAAAGAATTGTCAGAAGTCCAGGAAAACCAATTGTTGGAAGTTCTCAAGTCCCACAAGGAAGTGATAGGATGGACTCTCTCTAATCTAATAGGAATCAAGCCCTCGGTTTGCATGCACAGAATTTTACTAGAGGAGAACACTAGACCGGTAAGACTATTTCAAAGAAGACTAAACCCAACACTTTTGGAGGTTGTGAAGAAAGAAGTCACCACCTTGTTGGCTACTGGAATTATTTTTCCCATATCTGATAGTCAATGGGTGAGTCCAATCCATGTTGTTCCTAAAAAAGTGGATTTACAATATCAAGGAATGAATTTGGTGATCTTGTCCCCATAAGGCTTCCAAATAAATGGATAATGTGCATTGATTACAGGAAACTCAATTTGGTTACCAGGAAAGACCACTTCCCATTACCATTCCTTGATCATGTCCTTGAAATACTTGCTAGAAAAACCCACTACTATTTTCTGAATGGATTTTCTGGATATTTTCAGATTCACATTTTACCTGAGGATCAAGAGAAAACCACTTTCACATGCCCATTTGGATCTTTTGCTTACAGAAGGATGCCCTTTGGTTTATGTAATTCCCTAGGAACTTTTCAAAGGTGTATGATAAGCATCTTCTATGAATTTTTGGAAACATGCATGGATGTTTTTATGGATGAATTCACTGTGCATGGATAATCTTTTGAAAGTTGTTTGAAAATCTAGGAACGTGTCCTAAAAACATGCATTGAAAACAACCTTGTTCTAAATTATGAAAAATGCCATTTTATGGTTGCTAAATGGATCGTTCTTGGACATGTTGTGTCCAGTGATGGAATTCAAGTTGATCAATCCAAATTTAAGGTCATTTCATTATTACCATACCCAAAAACTGTCAGAGATGTGAGATCCTTCCTTGGGCATGCTGGATTTTATAGGATATTCATTAAAGATTTCAGTAATATTTCACTTCCATTGTCCAGATTACTCAAAAAAGATGTCCCATTTTTCTTTGATGAGAATTGCATAAATTCGTTTCATGATCCGAAACAAAGATTGATAACCCCTCCCATTGTTCAACCTCCTATATGTGACATTCCCTTTGATATAATGACAGATGCATCTGATTTTTATCTTGGGGCAGTATTGAGTCAAAGGATAGAAAAGAAATTTCATGTGATTGCCTATGTCTCCCGAACTCTTGTTCAAGACCAATCAAACTACACAACAACTGAGAAAGAACTGCTGGTTGTTGTCTTTGCTCTAGACAAATTTAGAAGATATCTGCAAGGCTCCAAGGTGATTGTTTTTACTGATCATTATGCAATCAGATTCATGATGAAGAAACATGATTCAAAACCAAGCCTTCTAAGATGGATTTTGCTTTTATAGGAGTTTTATGTTGAAATAAAAGATAAGAAAGGTTGTAAGAACCTTGTTGCTGATCATTTTAGCAGGATACCATCTATTAGGAATAAGAAATTTCAGTTGTTTTCCCCAATTAAGGAAACCTTTCCAGACGAGGATTTATTTGCTGCTCAAAGTGAAATACCATGGTTCTCTAATCTTGTAAACTATTTGGCTTCTGATGAACACCCCCATTGGTTTTCAAAAAATCAAATTGATAAACTTCGGAGCGATTAAAAGAAATACATTTGGGATGATCCTTATTTATGGCACATTGGTAGTGATCAAATGATATGAAGATGCATTCAGAACTCTGAATTTCAATCCATCCTACATTTCTGCCACACATTAAATTGTGGAGGACACATTGGACCACAAAGAACAGCAAGAAAAGTACTTGATTCTGGATTGTATTGGCCCACCATTTTTAGAGATGCTTTCTAATTCTGCAAAACCTGTAAAAATTGTCAATTCCAAGGAAACATTTCCAAGAGGAATGAGATGCCACAAAACCCACTTTTGTTTTGTGATGTTTTTGATGTATGGGGAATGGATTTCATGGGGCCTTTTCCTAATTCATTTGGATATCTCTACATCTTGTTGGCTGTTGATTATGTTTCCAAGTGGGTAGAGGCTATCCCCACCTGAACTGATGATGCAAAGATTGTGTCTAAATTTTTGAAAGGAAATTTGTTTTCAAGTTTTGGATTTCCAAAGTTTCTAATTACTGATCAAGGTACCCATTTTTGTAATAGGACTTTGGAATCACTTTTGAAGAAATATGGTGTTAATCGTTGGGTCTCTACGCCCTATCATCCTCAAACAAATGGAATGGTTGAGTTGTCTAACAGGGAGATCAAACAAATCCTAGAAAAAACAGTGATCCCAAATAGAAAGGATTGGAGTTTGAGACTTGATGATGATCTTTGGGCCCATAGAACTGCTTTCAAAACCCCCATTGGAATGTCACCATTTAGATTGGTCTGTGGAAAGGCTTGTCATCTACCAGTTGAGTTAGAACACAAATCCTTTTGGGCTGTAAAAACATGTAACATGAACCTATATTCTGCTTGGAAAGAAAGAAAATATTGTTTGCAGATGTTGGAGGAGTTCAGAAATAATGCATACGAAAGCTCCAGGTTATACAAAGAGAGAAGCACAGCCTTTCATGATGGGAGGATTCTCAACAAAAACTTCCAGGAGGGAGACAAAGTTATGCTGTTTGATGCCAGATTGAAACTCTTCCCAGGTAAATTTCTTTCCAAATGGTCTGGCCCATTCATTGATACTCATGTTTTTCCTTTTGGTAAAATACATATTAAATATCCAGACAAAGAGACATCATTCACTGTCAATGGTCATCAATTGAAGCTATTTCGAGAAAATTTTCAAGATCCTCCAGGGGAGGAAATTCAACTTCATGACACAAAATATAATTGATTCAAGGTTGTGTCTTTCCTTATCATTTATTTTTTGCTTTGTCTTTAATTTATTGAATTTCATGCTAAAAAAACTACACAATGAGGACATTGCATAGAATAAGTGTGGGGGGACACAATGCTGGGTCGAGTAGATTTTTTATTACTAACTTTTTTTTTGAAATTTTTTGTTTTCAAAATTTCTATCCTTTTTTTCTTCATTCTTCATGTTTCTTTTTTTTAATAAGGGGGTTTTGGAATTTCCTTAATTTCATTTGAAACTCATTCCTTGGAGTGAACCAACTTATCCTTTGAAACTAAACATAAATGAATTCTGAAAACGACATTGTTTTAAGTTAAAAAATTTGGAATATTCTTAAAATGACCACCAATTTTTAAATCTCATGCCACATATCACTGGCATTGTGATTGAAATTCTCATTCTTGTGAGGCCTCTGGACCCATTTCTAAATCTTCTTCACATTTACCTCTTTCTTGAGAGAACCAATTTGTGTTTGTTTAAACCAAAACATGATTTATTTCTATCAAAACATGAGGGCTGTGATCCTTGTGATTAAAATGATTGAGGCATTTGTTTGAATATTGGAGCCTCCTTTTCATGATTATCCTTTTTATTTTGTCCTTCCTTGAACATTTTATCCTTCATGAGCCCTTAGTAGCCATGTATAGCCTGTTAGGTTATCCACATTACAAGCCAAATTTCCCTTTCAAACCTGCTCTAGAAGTATAAATGCATGATCTAGTTGAACTTAAGTGTAGAGGGGAAGATGACTCATGATGTGCTACCTCATTTGGTGCTACTTTGGGAGAACATTTAAACATTGAAGGCGTATTTGTGATGCTGGAATATAATTTTCTGAGAGCTGTGCCTATCTGGAGCTCCCAAATGAAATGGAGTTGTGCCTATCTGGAGCTCGTAATGGAAATAAGCTGTGCCTATCTGGAGATTTAAAATAAATCATACTTTATACTGAAATATTGATGGAATGGGGTGGAAAAAAGAAGATCAGAGCTGATTATTTTAAGAGAATATGGAGGAGACCATACTTGAGTAAAAATTAGAATCATGCATTTCTGCATCAAAAAGAGTCAAACCCTCCTTATTCAGCCACAAAATATTTCACATTTGAAACCTACCAACCCCAAGCCACAGAAAAACCTTGTAAAGTCCTCATGATAATCACATGTTCATGGTTCACATCGGGTAGAGATGTAGAAATTTATCAAGCCTATGCTAATTCTTGCATGAGTTGGATG
The DNA here is from genome assembly GCA_963277665.1 of Viscum album. NCBI lineage: Eukaryota > Viridiplantae > Streptophyta > Magnoliopsida > Santalales > Viscaceae > Viscum > Viscum album. Next base: position 1,399,627,284 of record OY728164.1, on the reverse strand, counting down.
AGAAAAGCCTTGTTGCAAATCTATATTGTGTGCTGAGAGAAAATGAAAGTGGGGTAAGTGTGTTGTGTCCATGAGAAGACAAAATAAGTGGAAATGGATTGAATGATTTGAATTTATAATTTTAAATATTTTTCTTTAATGAGGCATGATATCTTTTTAATTCATTGTGGTAAATTGGTAAACTCCATTGGTATGTGTTTTAGTTTTCTTGATACCGTGCTCACTTGTCCAGGAGTCCAAGAGTCATGTGTGGAGGAATTTATAGAGCTAATATTTCCAATATTTTTAATGTCTTTTTAAATTATTTAAACCTCAAAAATTTAACAATTTAATCTTATTTTTAGCAATTTTGGATATATAGTGTGTTTTGGGATAAAAAGTTTAAATTTCATAATTCTGGAATTTTAACAGATTTTTATCACAGGGGTATTTTGGTCATTTATTATAAAATATATTTCCAAATTTTGTAATTCGAATTTTTTTGAACCCTTATTTTATTTTCTTCAACATTATCTTTAGGACCAGGGGCTGAATCGATATTCATGGTGCCCAAAAAATAAATGAAATTGAAACTTTTTTCCGGGCGGACTGCATTGACTCCACCATAGCAATGGAAGCAAATTTCGGCCTACAATACTCCAAATGATGCGATTACAACTGGATATGACAGAGGCCTCCCAGACGCATCTCCCCAATATATTTGAAGCCGTTTGGAAGCCTTTATGATGGCCATTTAGTGATAGATATTTGAAGGAAGCTACCAGGAAGCTTCATCCAGAGAAATCGATTTTCAATAGAAAAACCATAAATCCTTCAATACGAGTCCAATTAATCTGAAATTTTGATTGTGGACGGCCAAGACATTGATGAACAATATTTATTAATAGGTCCATGCATGAATCGGCAATTTAATGGGTCAAAATTGCGACAAATTGGTGAAGATAAAATCTGCCTATAAAAGGAGGGGAGCTCCTACCTCTCAAGATATTCTATTTTTCACCACACCATCCCTCACAAATGGGAGTTGGATTGATAGAGTGAAGGGGAAGGTGGAGATTTTGATCCTTAAGCAGATGAAATTCTTTGAATATTCAATAGAAAAGATGAAGGCTTCTCAAGTGATGGAAGGCTAAGCGACAAGTGGTTGCGGACGACGACACCCGAAAGACACTCTCTTCCGAGTTTGGATTTTAATGTGTAATATCTTTTTGAATTTCTCTTGAACCTATTATTTTTGAATGAATATGGTTGTTTTCTTTCTTAAATATATTTTCAAAAAATTTGTTTTGACCATTGTTCCATATATAAAGTAGAACAATTGACTTCGCTATTTAAAATACTTTGGTGAGATTTTGTCATTGAGCATAGCGAATTCAATTAGGTTCAATTACTTGGAGGTATTTAAGTAAATGAATCACTTCTATAGGTGGGACAAAAATCATATTGAAGTCTTAAATATGGTGTCTTTTCAAATTTGAGTGTAAACCTGGGGGTCCTTGGGGGTACATTTAGGAATTTAAAATAAGAGATATTTTTTATATACAAGGAAGAGGGGAGTGTCTGAGAGGGTGAAGCTTTTCTGCGACTGCTATTTTTATTCTTGACCTCAAACCCACTTTATCTTTCCTTTAAAATTATTTCAGTTTAGAATTTAATTAAAAATTTATTTTCAAATTGTTAATCAAACCCCCATTTTTATTTCATTAAAAACAAACAAAACAACAAAAGTGACAGTTTTACAAATCGATCTACAACCTCCTCGAGAGACAACCCTGTGGTCACCACTGTGCTACATAAAAAGGGAAAATATTGATTGAGGGTTTCATGACAAAAACGCTTACATCAGGGTTCATTCTCATCTGGATCAACAATAACACTGCGATTTCCACCAGCTGTATTCAGAGCCTACCATATATATAAGTATTATGTATCATAAAAATATCAATAAAAGTAAATCTGAGTATGGTTTGTTTTATTATTTACCTGTGGTGCCACTTGTTGCGTAGTTATTTCATCAATAAGTGATAACATCTGTGACATCCTCTCCTCCTAATTTGCACGTAACTACTAGAACTGTGCATCAAAATTGCAGTGCATATCATGCATGGAACCATCTATCTCAGTCTGTGTGTGCATCCCTGACTCTATGAATACACCCATCGCATCTTCTCTAACGACAGCACGTTGTGGGACACCACCTCCATAAGTCAAAGAATAACCATGACCATCACTCCCCAAGACACAGTGAAATTGTTAATCTCTACACACAGTACTACAAAGTTTCTCATCTGGAAACTCTGCTAACTGGGCATCAAAATGAACCTGTAGAATTTAATGATTCCATGAACAAATATAAATAATTCATATAAAATAAAATTACATTTATTAGTAAATAATATGATAACTATAACACCAGAAACATCGGGATCATCCGCCCTATGAGTTGTCACCCATATGGACATCTGATCGATCAACTCGCCATGTTGGTCTAAATATAATAAAGGGTTTCACCATGTTATACTACAATATTTTTAAAATATTAATGAATAGTGAATTATAAACTTACATCATATATGAGTTGTGACACATGTCATGTGCCAAGTCTAGAAGTCATACCTTTCATCGCCCGATTATGTCAATGACGAGTAGAATCCGTCTACATTCAACATATTTATGTAACAGAAAATTGAAAAAAAGTCATTTATAGATTAAAAGTAATAAATCATACCACCACCGCCTCACTTGAGCAAAATGAAACCAAATCCTGCCACTGCGTAGGAATAATGCCCAGAGCGACTCAATGTAGAATGTCTGGCACACCCGCAAATGGTGTCCAGTGATCTCTCTTCACCCTTGACTTGTAATACTTTCTTAATTTTCAGCATTTGGACCTATATACAGCCTGAAACACATCTGGACAGGATGTCAAATTATCCTATAAAAAATTCACTAGATGGGACAATAATAATAAAAATATCATGAAAAATTAAACAATTAATTTACCTAAACCTCCCTCCGAAATCTGTCCATCGTATCCTGGGGGAAGGAACACCATTCATGATTTGTCAGAGGGAATCTGTGTGAGTCTCGTATCATATGACCAAACATACAACTCAATCCAGTTGCACCTTGTCCAACTGGATTAAATGTTTCATCAAATAACACATCCAATTGAGCTCTAGAGTTCCAGGATTTATCCCCCCAACCAGGACCCCTTAGTCTGCTGGAAGATGCACTAGATCCTGATAATCATAAATTCATAATTCAATTACAATATTAATTAATGATTAGAAATAGTTAGGTAAATATATATAGAAAATTACAATAAATTAAATTAGATAAATGAAAACATATATACCAATAACATCAGGTGAACCAATGTGGCCACCCTGTGACATACCTACATTAAAAGAAATTATAGTTAAATCATACAATTTTTATACATATATAACTCATTTATATGTTTATAAACAATAAATATAGATATAATTATGATTTTCACTAATCATGAAAGTATATCTTATCTCCTTCAAATATCTCTCTAGTCCATTGTATATCTTCATCTCGTACAACTACTATTGTTTGGTCAAGTGTTTGATCAGGAAATGCGACAACTTCCGGTTCCTCTTGGTCAAACATAAAAACCCCTCTTCAAGACATTTTCACCACAACTTTCCAATCAGAATCAATGCTGACAACATAAACATGTTCTGCCTGCGATGTCAGTATGAAGGGATCATTGCTTACTCAGTCACCTTTATATAGCATATTGTTAAAGTTTACAAATGTAAATTTGAAGCTATCAACCTTCGATCCATGAACTCGATCGACGAAATCACACCTTAACAATATGTGTTTTAAGCCATTATCGTAAATAAACTAAATAATAACTCATATAAATCCATAATAATAACCTTTATAAAAAAAAGAACAACCAATAGCACTATTTTGTGTGGCTCGGTTCATGTCATCATCGCTAATATGAAATCAGAATTTTCTAGCATCTAATGACTTGTAGCGATGAGCTGCAATTAATGGACCATCAGCTTGTTGGTCGAGTTCTTCACTCACATGCTTGGTCAAATCACGTAACTTTTGAATTTTAAAATTTCACATATATCATTTAATGGATAAAGGATTGTGAAAATACAACTAAGTTTCACTACAAAAAAATGAATCAATTATACGTACATGAGTCTTGAACTACTCATGAAATGTGTTGAAATGATGTTTCTGGATTTGATAGTCAGTTTCATGGGGCCTTTCACATTTCAAATCAGTGATATGCTTCCTAAATCACAACACAATTGAAGGTATGTAATAAAATAAATATAAAAACAAAATACACATCAAATATGAAGCTTTAATTATCTATGGAATTACTAATGGAGTGTTGAACAATACATATCGATGAGATTGAACCCACTCTTCATTCCAAATATCAAATGTTATTCCTTACCCAATTGGAAGCTCATCATTCTCGGATGGTTTATCTATCTTTGTTTCAAGCTCATCAATATTTGAATCATAAAAATTAATACACTCATCAATTAAATATACCTTGTAAATTGAGGCTTCTGTACGAGCTTTGTTGCGCACATACCATTTCAATTTATTTATGTATCACTCTATAGAATACATCCACCTAAATTGAATGAGACCACCATCAATGACTTCACCATTTAAATGCACGGTCAAGTGAACCATGGCATCAAAAAATGGAGGGGGAAATAGTTTTTCTAGATGAAATAGTGCAAGTAAAATCTTATCCTGCATATTTTTCAAATCACTCATGCTATGATTCCTATAACAAAGCTATCTGAAAAAATTAGAAATCCAATCAATGGCATGACAACCTGGGCAGGTAAGCCATCATGAATTGCTATAGGAATTAGCTTTTGAAGAATAATATGATTATCGTGACTTTTCAAACACTTTAATGTCTTGCTCGTCATATTCAAAGGCTTCGAAATATTATAGAAAAAAACATTTGGAACCTTAACGGTCTTCAAAAATGATAGAAATGTTAGTTTCTATTTTTTACTCATTATTTACTATGCAGCAGTCATGTATGCCCAATTACCTTCACCCAGCTATAAATATAATGGTTTTCTCAATCCCATTTCTTACAAATCTTGTCGAGCATTTGCAATGCCCTTTGATTTCCCCTTGATGCCTAAAATGGTGCACATTATATTATCACATACATTTTTTTCAATGTGCATCACATCCAAATTATCACTACTTGAAAACGACCTATACCCATGGTTCAAAACCATGGGTATAGTCCCCAAAACGGTGGGTATAGCCTATACCCACAGTTTTGGTAATCGTGGGATGGAAGGGCGTCAGTATAGGGGTCACTACCTATACCCACGGTTTTGAAGAACCTTCGGTATAGGGGGTTCAATGTCTGCCACACCATTGATCCAGCGTGGCACACTGCAAACCACATGGTTTTCAAACTGTGGGTATTTAAATTCCAAAAATGGTGCAGGGGTGATTCGAACCCTCAACCATGAACAATGCCTCCGGATTGCACCCCACCAAGAGACCAACTGTTATAATGCCTCTATTGATATATATATATTTAAAATTTATTTTTAATATATTATTATAATAGCTATAATTGAAAATAAAAGGTTGTCAGGTTTCGAACCTGTGCCTCCCATTTGCTGCACAGTCACAACGACCAACCGAGCTAACACTACAACTGATATGTAAATATACTTTTGTTTTATAATATTAATATAACTGTTACAATCGAAAAAAATGAATCCACAAGTTTTCGAACCTGTGACCTATGCTGAGGGATATCACGGACTGACCAACTAACCTAACAACATTATTGGTTTATATATATTTGTCTGTTTAATTATATTCATTTTACACATATATTTGAAAAAACATTACATGTGGGATTCGATCACAAGTCTCCCTCATGAAAACCAAAGTTATAAACTGACCAACCTAAATACATTATTCGATATAATGTCTTGTATCCATAAATTTATATTAATCAAGATCGTCTGTTCACCAAAAAAAAATTTCTCCCCTGTGGAATTTCTTGTTCCAGACATAACGCAGGAATGATATACCCACGATTTTGAAAAATTGTGGGTATAGGTGTTTGAATAAAATACCACCTATACCCACGGTTTTTCCCAGAACCTTCGGTATAGGGGACATATACCAATGGTTCCCCAAAACCTTGGTATAGGTCCCAATACAATCCATATACCCAAGGTTTCAAAAACTGTGGGTATAGGGGGGCCTATACCCACGGTTCTGCACAAAACTATGGTTATATACCCATTTTACAGTAGTGTATGTATGAAAAAATTATATTTCCAATAAGAAAATTCAAAAAAGATACTCCATTTCTTCCAATGATGACTTCGATGTCTATTTGTTGTAGGAATATAAGGAAATGTTGGAACCAATAAATATTCAAAGTCATACATTGAACGAATGTTTTCTAGATCATGTTGTGCATAAATATCAACCACAAACATTATTTATTGTGATGGGTCATACTATCTATTCCAATTATACGATACATTGTATTTTCCAAACAAATGTAATGGAGGAAGAAGGCGTATGTGCCCATGATATTCCCACTTTCTACAGTGCTTAATCCATATAGATTTCTTATTCTTATTACAACTATGGAAAGAAAATTATTCTTTTTTACTCCAACCTGATAAGATAGCATACGCTGGGAAATCATTAATTGTCCATAACAAAACATCCCAAAGTCTAAACATTTCATTTGTTGCCGAGTCAAAAGTCATTACACCATCGGCCCAAAATACATGTAGCTCATCAATCAAAGGATCCATATAAACATCGATTTTATCGCCAGGTCCTCTCAGTCCATCAATTAGATTTGATAGTAAAAAAAAAGGTTGTTTTATACTATCCCATGGGGGAATGTTGTATGAAACCCACACCATTGGACATGTACTATGTGTCGCACCAACCATGGACCTAAATGGTTTAAAACAATCTGCTGCCAAACCCAGTCAAATATTATGATCATCTTAGGAAAATCCTGGGTGTCTTGATCAAAATCTTTACATTCCAAATAATCTACCGTGTGAGTTAATTTATTAACCTATTTCTTCCTATTTCAATGTAGATTCATAAATTTACATATTTTAACGGAAAAAAAATACTCTTCAGTCTGGTTTCATTGGGAAATAAAGCATCTATTTAGTGGAAACTTGTTTCCCTTGATTCAAGACTCTCCCAGGAAGAATATGACTACATAGATTAATCTCATTGGTATTCCACGTGGATGTATCTCAAACAGTAAAAATATTTAATTTCATATTCTCTTTTCTGAACAACATAAAATTATTGCCACACACATGAATTATATCATATGTTAAACCAAGATCATTGGTCAACTAGTGAGCTTGATATAATGACTCCAAAATCTTCGCTCCAGCAGGGAGTACATTCTTAAAAAATACCAACAACAAGTCGAATGAGGTGTCTGACCACTGGTTGAAGACCTTCAGGTGTAACAATTCAAGGATGAACTATAGTTTACTAAATTTAGTGCATCCAAGATATAATTCAGTACGTGAATCATCAATAATTTCAAAGATTTTCAATTATTATCCATGTGAATAAGAATGTGTATTAATCAATCCAAGATCATCATTTACAACATTACTGTCTTCAGGTTGAAACTAACACATCATATCATTAAGCATTATATTCATCGGATCAACTGTTCTTGAATCAACATTCTTATGAATACTTTCAGAGTGATGACATGAAATAGAATTTTCTCCATGACTTGTCCATGTATTATAGTTTTTCAAAAACCCATTCAAGAAAATTGTTCTCTAACACTATCTCTTTTGAAGAGACATATATTTTCACATTTTCATGAAGGAAAACTAATCATATCACTTGGAAAACTATTATTGAATTCCATAAATCACATAATCTCATCGTAATATTCAACTGAAATACTATCTTGCATATCAATCCAGATCATATCCATATCTAAATTTAATAGAAATCAAAAGTGAAATATGTTATTTAAATTATAAAAAAAAACACATATGACTAAAATTCAAAACCAAAATTTGAAGGATAAAAAACATTACCTGCAGAGGACTCGACCACGGGTAACAAGTTGTGACTCGATTGCTGATCCATGATGGCACAACAACTTGATGATAGAGGTTTGACGACTAGACACAAAAGGGGCGGAACCATTGGATGAATTCTGGGAGGGTTCTACATGGCAGGGCACAACAAACCGAGAGGTTCCAATGGAGGTAGTAGTATTTTCCTGAGGGATGCAGCGGGGCTGGAGGGGATGATGATAGCATGATTGTCCAAAGGTGCGGTGAGGAGGTAGGGGTGGGGGTCGCCAGGTCGCGGGGGTGTTGGATTTCTGGGGGGCGCATTGCGGAGGAAATGCGATGGGGGTCTCCGGGGTTCTGGGTAGCGCATCATGAAGGAAAAGGGGTGGGGGTCACCAGGGGTGGGGGTTGCTGGGGGTCGGGGTCGTTTTGGGTTACCGGGGTCGCCGGGAATTGCATGGGGTCAGTGGTTGTCGGGGGTCAGGGTCGATGGGGGTCGGGGAGGGGACAATGGGGTCACAGGGTCGGGAAGGGGAAAGGTAGGTTTTTTGTTGAATTAAAATGCAGCGACCACCATTTAGAAACCGTTGTTGATAGTATTAGTAGATGCCAAAGGGCGGCCTCTATAAGTCCCCCACCTCAAAAGCTAAAAATTATAGTAGTGAAATGATTATGTCTTATACATGTTTCTCATTTTGAAATAGGTTATGATAAGTATGGGTCCAAATCCTCTAATTCAATATTATATAGAAAAGTGTAGGTCATGAATGTAACCCTTACTTTTGGCTTCAACCAATAATTAAAATCATTACATCTTTCCTTGTATTCTAATATTATCATAATATATGGTTACTATAGTAACAATAAAATTCCATGAAAACTAGAAGTATATCATTATTGAAATTATTTACATATAAAATTCATTTGGTTGAATATTATATTTTTATGACTATTATCTCATTTAATAAAATATTATCTGTTTTTAAGAACATATTTATGTCAATTTTGAAACTATTCAGTAATTGATTTTTGTTAATGTAAAAACAACATGATTCCTTTAATAAATTAATAAATAGAAGATAATATGTTATAATCATCCATGATGTTCTTATATGGAATAAAAACTATAATATAGCATTTTTTATGTTTATAATAACATTAATTTGATTCCTCCATTAAATAGGCAAACACCTCATCAATATTATGTCACAAATAAATTTATTTATTTATTGTCTAAAGTTTATAAATAAAATACCTTTATGTAAGAAATATTTTTAACCATACAATTAATATTTATAGTCTAAGAGATAATTTATATAAACCATATTAAAATTGTATTAGTAATAAGATAAATATTTATGTTATATTTACCTTTATTCTAAATGAATTTATATAACATGTTATTTTCAAATATAAGTGGCTCCATGGGGTCCTAAAATAGTAGTAAGGATTATCATGGTAAGACATATATTAGTCATTATGATTATTTCTTTTGTTAGGGTAGTTTTATATTATTATAATATTATTTTTTATTTTATTTACCCAATTTACCATTTAACAATGGTAAATAAGAATAACTATTGAAGTTACAGTTAATAATTTACAAAAATAAATATTTCATATTTAAACAATGTGTTCCATATAATTCAAAATATAGAATCCATTTTTCCAAATTCAAAACCCGTAATAGTTAGAAATTAATTTCAAATTAATATTTTTGGTCAAAACCAAAAATAATGTTATTAAGAAGTAAAAACTATCAATAGATTGACACATGTTTTTGTTCAACTAAAATGTAAAATTACATCATATAACCTGAATTATATCAAAAGATAAAAATATAATATAATTATAATTTAAAACCAATAAATAAATATAATTTATCTATTTAAATAATAATGATCAAAATAAATTTCTGAATTAATATATAGTATTTTTACTATTCATGAAAATATGAATGTTTTTTGAAAAATATAAAATATTTTTCCAAATTAAATTTTTATTTCAATATTATGAAGAAGAATTTAATTTTGTGAAATTTAATATATAAAATTGGGAAATATTGGATTTTAAAAGGCTTCTCCATTAAAAGGCCGGAAAACATCATTTTTTTAAAAATTTCTAATTTTATTGAAAACTTGAATTTTATCCTTTTATTATATCTAAGAGAAACATAAGAAGAATGTTAAAATTATATGCGACATAAATAATTCAAAATGTAGTTAATACTATTCATAATAACTTTTTAAGTGGCAATTTTTATATGTTTTAGTTTGAATGAACTTGGTGTTGCGTGTAGCGCAAACTATTGAATAATAAAGAGAAGCATATTTTGAATCCTTTGGTTGTTAATTTATCCCATATTTTAATAAATTTTATCCTCCTATATTACCGAAACGATTGAAAACTAGGGTTTTTACATTTCAAAATATTTAAGTTGAATTCCCACATCAAAAAATGCATTATATAGACAACTATTTTAAACTAATGAATGTTAATTATGAAGGTTTATAGTAATAAAACATAATAGGCTTACATGTAATAAAACATCGACATGAACAAAAAATTTAACCATCATGTTCTAATGAAGAGTTGTTGAGAATATTATTATGATAATGTTTACAATCTGAAAGCTATACATCTAATATAATCAAAGGGATTATTTGATTCATCACACAAGAATGTACTAGGAAATCATTTTTGGTTTTATGATATTTTCTATTGATTTGAATAATTATAGAATTGAGTAAGAATATAAGGAAGCATTCTTAATTTACATGTAATGTTTCATCCTTAAACTAATTTCTTCCAAAATCTCATATTTAACTACATCAGATAATGAACATCAATAAAAAAATTTCTATTTATCTTAATCCTATAAGGTTTGAAATATTAAATTATACGATTTAAATAAATATATCTATGTTATACTAACCATAGAATATTTTTAGGCCAACTGTAGGTAATAAAACCATTGTCGTACATCGGTTCTGTGTTTGATTTCTACAGCCTTGTCAGACGTGATGAGTTTTTTCTCAGTCTAATGTTTGTTCTTTTCCTCCAACAATATTATTATAAAATTATGAAATAACCTTATGAAATGAGTTTACAATAAAATATAAATTTCAATGTTCTACATAATATATTCCAACCATTAGATTTATCCAATATACATCTATCCAAACTCTATCTAGAAGGTCTCTACAGTTAAAAAATCAATTCTAACGTCAAATTCACCAAACAACATAATGTTTTTCCTATTGTCACATACTTAATATTTTATTAACTTAATCATATTAAAAACATAATGAAAACACAATGTATTTTAGTGGAATCCCTGTGCATATCATATTCTTATTATAACAAGAATATAATTCTTGAATTAAAACACAAATATATTATCTATTCCCCCTCGATTGTAATAATTTAATTATATTGACCTAGATCCATATTCTTCTTATGAGATATGTTTCCTTGAGGCTTAGGAATTTCATTTTCATAGTGTCTCATATCCTTTTAATTTAAGCACTGTACATTACCAACCACATTCATTCCCTTGTAATCATGAACATTGTGTCCTTTTTCAACATACTTGTAATAGGATACTATCCATAATTAGAATATTCCAATGTGTTTATTTCCATATTTACTGTCGGAAGCAAAATAATCCTTCTCCTAATTCCCCTTTAATTCATTTTCATTCTCATAATTTTCAGCAATCCACTTCTTATCCATATTCCCTTTAAATTCATAAGACTAGGTGAATTGTTTCTCTTTCTTGATGGAACATGAGTATATATATTCATATGATGATAATTTTTGGGAAACTAGCACTAGTATAGGGAATGATTTATAACACAACGAAGAATGGATTAATCTTTATTCTTGTGTTACTTGTGTAGTATGCATCATATATTGTTATCCTTGTAAGGATTGCATTATTTTTGGCAGACTCCCATCCTCCTATTTCCTGAGCCTCAGAAATTTCAATTTTCATATCTGATCATTGATCATAATGAATGATTTCAAAAGGAATTTTTTTTATACTAACTCCCTTACATATTTTCTAATTCATCATCATCCTTCATTTTTTGAATTTACATCCACAATCGATCTGCATCTCCTAAGAGACAGTAAACTACCATGACAACATTCTATCTTTTGTTACTTCTCAAAGAATGAAAAATTTTCTCCAGGAACCTCATCCATTTATCAGCCAAAAATAGATTTTTAGACCCAGTTAACGTTGAATATTATTTGTAAATGATGTAGTATAACATTGATCCTTTGCATTGTGGATCAGAGTTCTCCATATGGGCGAGGATTTAATTCACAACCTTGGTCCTCTATCCTACTACGGTTATAAAAAATTCAGCCCCAATTGCTTCACCAGCTCAACTATAATTATCATGCATTATAGGTTAATCGTAAAATGGATTGAATGAATTGATATGGAATCCATTTCTTTCACTAGGTTCCATTTATTAAAAATGGAATACACTAGATTACATTATGAATCATAATGAAAAAATTTGAACTAGTAAAATACTTAACATAAATTGAAATATTTATGCATATCTAATTCTTAATCATAACTATTGTTATTTTGGGGACACACATACTACTAAATCCTTCATAATGGTTTATAAATAAAATATGAATTATGATAATCATATCCCCCGGTAGTGTCAACCCATACATGCTGTAAATCCCGTTGTCATGTACCAAGTTACCCCAAGAAAAACCCAAAATAGTTTTTCAAAGTTTTCACCCCTTGGTGATTCTGTACCAAAACACATCCATATGTAGTATCCAGACAAGGATGTATTACTCAGATAATCCACGTAATCCCTACATTAAAAAAAATTCAACGGAATCCTTCTATACTTATCGTCAAATTATATCATAGGGTTATGGTTAGTAATCTATGTTTTCTAAATCTATTTCCAAGGTTTTTGTTAAACATTATGTGACACAAAATATAATTCCCCAACCCCAAATCCCATATCTGGTTATTTATTTTAATACATTTCCATGATTACAATGAATCAAGTTCCTAAGGGCCGATTAGTTTGGTAGTCATGGAAATTAGATTACATACATGAAAATTACATTACAATTTCTAACAAAAAACACAACATATTTATTCCATTTAGAATTCCATTGTTCCCCTTTATTAACCAGGAATATCATTTATAAATCATTTCATTGCATCCTGGGAAAATACAACACAATAAAGGGGTGAGCTCAGATGCTTCGTATGGAAATAAAATATAGTGTAAGCTATCCAAAATAACCATAAACATTAAAGGCGAGGAAAAAATATCAAAATATAATTCTTTTATAACATTATATTCAGCATAATATGGACATAATAATTCAAATAATTCCACTTATACATTCAACCATATATTCTTCTAGTCATATAATCAAATGTAAAATAAATAAATAATATCATAACACGGGAATGCACAATTAGAGACATCTTAAACATACCGTCAAGTATTAGGCCAAGATACCACACCTTGTTGGGAAATAAATTATCAAAAATCAAAATGTAATTGTCTCATTAGACTAAAAGTTAATCGAGGGGCTCTAGTAGGACCCACATAACACTTAAAATGTCCAATGAATTCCTCTTATGAAAGTGGTAAAGCATAACCACCAAAAACATTCATATTAAAACTATCACATGAATGGAAATACATAATCCATAATCCATGACATAAATCAAAATAGCACATCCACTGTCAAACATATCATAAAACCATAAAGAAAATATGGAATATAGTGTCATAATATATTAACCATAATTAACCATAAATCCCAATAAAGGATGTCAACACAGATGAAATGTATCCAAAAAAATAATTAAAACTATTTTTGATGTATCCCTTTTATTACTATTAAATCATATGAAATCCAGTACAAATATAAAAGAAAACATTTCATTTGAAAATAATCTATTAGGATTATAAGGGAATATTAAAAAAATTCAAGGAATATTAAATGTGGAAAATAGACACTCACACCTTATAACTTAATAACATTCATTCTTTAATATGTCGAAAAGGTCATATAAAACCTTATTTGGGAAATGTCAGAATGATTCATTTAAAAAAATTACAATAAGTCAAACATGGGTATAAACAAGATTCGACAATAGTCTAGGAATATAAATATTATTTTGATATACATGTATAAGAAACATGAATATGTATGATAAATATGTCCCAGTAGATGCATTCTTATAAAAAATATCACATAATAATGAGATTGCACAATTAACCCTACCTATGGTATGATACACTCTTTAAATATATGAAACTCCTGTATAATGTTTTTAAAAATTTTATGAAATTATATTAGAATAATAATAATATTTACCGTGACATATATTTTTCTATTATGACTTTATTTTCCTCATTTTTTAACAATTCCATGTTAATGCAACATTTTGGGTAATATTTGATTTGTTTATCGTACGAGTTTGGACCGGTTATTCTTGATTATCTTACATAGAATATACTTTAATTACTTCCATATTGTATTATATGAATTATATTTCATATATATTCATAATGTAAATATAAATTATATGTAGATATTTCAAATGGAATAAACCATTCATGGAGACGGTAGGTCATACGTATTCATGAATTTCGTTTCCATTTTTTATTGTATGGAAGTATGTGAATGAAAAATATATAAATATATATATATATATAATATTCTAGTATAAATATAGTGTCATATATTTAGGTATTAATAATATATATATATATATATATATATTATAATCATTCTTGAATGGTTAATGTGGAGACTGAATCTCATTTCATTGTGGAGACAGTTATCTGAACGTACGCACAAGCAATGATATCATTTCCATATTGGTTAAATGATATTGAAATAGATGGTTTATTGATTATAAATAATAATAATCATTTAATAATAATTATTTATGTAAATTTTACTCATCATTATACCCATCCAAATAATGTAATGTGTAATAAAAAATTACACCATGGTGTGGAGACGGTAAGTCGTACGCACACATGAATGTTGCTATTATTTCACGTAGGATGGATAAAATAATAAATATAATTGTACCACGATTATAAAAATATATTTGTATATGTATTTTACTAGATTTATTACTTTGGAATGTATTGAAAATAAAAACATGATGTTTATGAAGAAAATATCATTGAGAGAAGGGATAAAATGATTACCTCTCATTTAGGTGTATACTTTTGAATTGCATAAAAGGACTCCTTAAGATGGTTATATGCCCAAATATTACCACTATAATGAATTGAAACAATATATAAAGATATTTCTATTGGGGTTGGTGGAGAGAAATGGATTTGGTGTATGAATAAATGAGAATGTGAAGTGCCCATTTAAAAGATTGGTGAGGGGCAGTTTACGAAAAGTTTGAAATATTAATTTTTTATAAATTTATTATCTATTTATAATGACTACAATGGGAATGATTTTGAGTGTAAGAAGAGTATGGGTTGAACGTATCTCATCTAATAGGTTTTCGACATTCCTTAGTCATTAATTTAACCTTATCATATGACATTGACCCATAGTTAATAACATTAACTCTTACAATGTATTCTGTTATTTTCATAAAATATGGTTACTATCTTTATTATAAAATGTCAAGAAATCCCATAGTGGGTCAGTAATGAAATTTTTTTCATTTTTTTCTGATGGAAGAATATTACATTTTTAGGACAATTATATCATTTAATGAAATCATATTTGATTTTATAAACTCATTTATGTCATTTTTACACAATTTAGTAATTGATTTTATTAATTCATAACTACTTGATAGATTTCAAAAAAGATAGTAAGTAAAATATAATATGTCATAATAATTTATAAAATTCCATTATGGAATAAAAACTTTCAAATTACACTAATTTTAATGTTTTTAATATCATTTGTTTGATTCCTTCATTAATATGGAAAACACTGAATCATTGTTGTGCCATAAATAAATTTAATTAAATAACCTATAAAATTAATAAATATAATACCATGATGTTTTTAATATATTTAACATTCTAAATAATTTTTATAATCGAATAGATAATTTATAGAAACCTAATTAAAATTTTTATAGTAACAAGGTACATGTTTATGTTATATTTTTCTTTACGTTAAAATAATTATTATAACAAATCATTATGAAACCCAAGTGGATCATTGTTGTCCTTAAATTGACCTAAGAAATTTCATGGAAGGCTATATATAATCTAATAGGATTATTACATGTGTTATTGTAGTTTTATATTATTATAATATTTTTTTATTACGTTTAATTACCTAATTTACCCTTTATCCCTTGTAAATAAAAATAATTACTGATGTTACTATTCATAATGTTCAAAAATAAAATTTACATATTTAAATTATTTGGAAAACAAGATTAAAAATATGGAATCCAATTTTCTAAACTCAAAACAATTAATTGGCAGAAATTAATTTAAAATTAAATCGCGTAATCAAAACCAGAATGTGAGTTTCTAAAATGAAATAAACTATAAAAAGATTGGCATCTGTTGATGTTAAAATTAAATTTAAAATTATTTATAATGAAATAAATTATATCGAATGAAAAAAACTATTTATAAATTAATACCAATTAAAAATATAATATAACTTTATCGATAATTTATATAAAAAATCATTTTTGAATTAAAATGTACAATTTTAAACTATTCATTAAAATATAAAATTTCTTAGATTCAAATAAAAAATTTATCCAAAGCATTATTTTTATGTATCAATTCTATATAAGAATTTAATATTTTCAAATTTAATATATAAAATTGTCAAATATTTTGTTTATAAACGGTTCACCATTAAGGTGTGTAAAAATTGCATTTTATGAAAAATACTTCTTTTCTCTGAAAAATAATAATTTTCCATTTATTATGTCTCTACGGACCCAAGCTTTTTAAATAGTATAATAACATACTCTTAATGATTTAATAGATATGTTAATGGTTAATGCAGAAAGAGGAGTCGATGGCTTCATCCAGTAGACTCAAACCTTATGAAGCCCACTTATCAGAGCTTGGGAAGGAGGTAGCATCTTTGGGTTTCACTTTGGACCAAGCCCAAGCCAAACTCCAGCATTTCAAGATTGAACGGAAACACCTGCAGGAGAAGTTCAAGTTATTAGAGATTTCTACTAGGGAAATGTTATCTGAGCCTCCCTCAGATTCTGTCACCATAGCACACCTTACACTTAGGTCATATGCTGGTGTTATATGGGGCTATGTGACGAGAACGTAGTTTTTTTGTGTAATCCTTTGGGATGAATAAATTGAGATTTCTTCCTTTAGTGATGTTTGTGTAATTTCAAATGTCCAGATAATTTTAGGATGTATTTTATTGATGAATTTTGGAAAAAAATATATTTTAAAATATTTATGTAAACCTTAAATAATTAATGATGTGTAATGATTTTCAAAAAATGGTCTTCTGTAAAAGTGTTTAGTAAGGTATTTGGAGTCTAATAAGATCAACATAATTTTTGATGAATAGTAAAACACGAATAGTGATTTTATGCTTAGGATTAGTAATGTGACCAAATGGATTAGTAATCTCATTTAAAGAAAGTTTTAATATAATTTAGACTCCTTGATTTAGTAATGAGATTCAATAAAATGGGTAAATAACAGTTTCATAAATTATTAGTCGAGTATTAGTTTTTTCGGGTGAATAGTGTTTTTTAATAAAAAAAATTAATTATTAATAATTATAAATTTATTTTTATAAAATGGACTTTATTTTTGAACTCAGAGAATCAATATTATGTTATGGTAATTATTTTGGATTTTTATGAGAAAAATGAATTCTCGGTGAATAGTGTTTTTTTTGAAAAGTAAATTAAAAATATTTAGACAAATTTTTTTATAAAGTAGAGTTCATATTTGTAATTGGAGCATCGATATTTGGTTAAGGTGAAATTTTGGTATTTTTCTGAGAAAGTTGAATTTTCATTGAATAGTAAAAATATAGTTTTAGGGTTTCGGTATGTTTAATGACATCATAACTGTGTCATGATGATTTCATGAGATCTTTTAAGGGTTGTCAGACCAAAGGTGATTAATTATTGTATTGGGGTACCAATGTGGCCTAACTCCATGGTAAATGCCATGGGAGAGCACATGGTTTTGAGAAAAGCACTTGTGAGGTGTCCCATGGCCATTAATGTCTTGTCCCCTCACTTTCCTTATAAATACCAATCCCTCCTCTCATCCATTCGATTCCAAAACCATCCTCAACGATTTTATGGTCTTCTTACTTCCCAAGGAGTCCTCCCAAGGTGCCTCCAAGCCCTCAAGGTCCAAACCATTGAGTTTTAAGAGTTACGTTTTAAGGTAAGGGATCCGACCTCTCTCTTTCTTTTCAAGTAATCTCTTTTATGTCATTCCTTTTATGCTCCATGTTCTTATGTGGGAAAGTGTTCTTTTATATTTCTCTTACTTTAATTTTCATGTTTATATGATGAGACATCCCCTCTTACTCTAATCATTTCGTTTTATGAATGTCTAAGTGACGTCGTTAGGCTGCCGAATTTATAAGGGATTCTTTCACCTTTCTCAATTTCAAGTTCTATTTTCATGTCAATTATTTAATGTTCCTTTTTATTATATTGGGGTATTATCTCTATACCTATCATACTTATATTTTATGATCATATTATGATAGACCCTATTTTATCTCGTCCATTAATTTTTATCGAAGATTAAGTGATGCCGTTAGGCTGCCGAATTTTTAGTAGAGAAATCATATTTTTGTCTTACTTCAATGTTTTTCATTTCAAATAGTGTGTCCTTCAAATTTCATTACCATGATTCATATCCTTTATATTCTGTCCCTCTACTATTTTTATAGATCATTTATGAGTGGGTGACTCATGTCCCCTCTCTTTTCAACATTTTTTTAAAACCCTGTGAGGTAGTCGTTATGCTGCAGAGTTTTCGTCGCAAAATGCCTCTTTGTTTTTGTCAAAATTATTTTTTGTTATTAAGTGAATACTAAAAGATCATATTTCAATAGGGGTATTCACATATATATCAAAATGTTATATTTTAAATTCTGGGATTTACATACATGAAACCCGCATTCCCTTTCCGTGGGTTTAAAGTGACATAAAGATCACATCTTTAAAGAAGTTTTTTAAAATGTTATGATTATGAAATGAAACCCATTTATTTTATGCTATATGGTATATTTAAGAAATTTTTGATGATTATATATGTTGCTCACATGATAATAAAGGAAAATTTAAGGGTACACCTTGATAGCGCTCCAATGCATTGGGTAATGATGTAACCACTAGAGATTACAATATTCAAAATATCTTGGTGAATAACCTTGGTAGTTTTCAAATGACACCTTGAGGATGGACCTTGGTGATATGTTCATGATTGTCTATGTTAAATGATGTAGCCACATCATAATGTAATGAAAAAAGTTATTTTTATTATGATATGCCACATGATTTCTTTCTCAGGCCTTAAAGTTCTTTTTCATGACATCGTTGATGTATCTCAAGTTCACATGTTAAATGTTTCTCTTGTTTCCCTTACTGGACCTTCTGCTCACCCTTTATTTTGATGTATGTCTCCAGGTTATGAGATCCAGTAATGAATATATGATGAACTTAAGGAGAAGACTTTCATGTGTTTACGAATAATGTTTTATGTTGTTTTCATGTATTATGTCCTAGTATCCAAGACACTAAACATAAAGATCCTCGGTTTTGTGTAATGTAATGAACATTTATATTAAAAAAAGGCGGGATGCTATAGTTGGTATCAAAGGATGGTTTAGTTATTTGTGGAAATTAGGATATAAAAACTTTAGGAAGAACCCGATAGAAAAGTTAAATATAGGAAAACTTCCTGAAATTTTGGTAAGTATTGAGTAAGTGGTTAATCAAACAAATACATCCCTGTCTGGATATGAGAAGGTAGAGGTGGATCTGGCACAAATGTACATAGGGGTAAAACCCGAAAACACTGCTTTGAGCTAGACTCGAACGGGAACCGGTGCACGATAACAGGCCTTGCTACACTCTAGGTTACGACACACCCGGGGGATATGTTTGGTTAATAGCAAGCTTTTTATGAATCATTATGAAGGAATTATAGAGAAGTGTAATTGTCTAATCCTGAAGTCTTAGTTAAAAGATTCATAAATGATATAAGTTTCTCACTATGGTTTTATTCTTTTAGAAAATGGCGGCCAGTAGGAGGAACCGTGCAGATAGTGACCACAATGCACCATGTGCTGACAGCCCTCCGATGGAAGCCAGAATGGAAATATTCATTCGAATGATGAACCAACTGACTCATGTTATGAGTAATAACTTGAATCAAGATGAGAGGCTGATCTCACCATGAAGGATACATCATTCTGTTGAGTCCTTCATGCGTCAACAACCACTAACATTCAGTGGATCTACTAACCCATTGGTTGAGGAACAATGGATAAGCTCCATTGAAAAGATCTTTTTTGTACTTCATTGTTCGAAAAAAGAAAAAGTCACCCTTGCTGTTTACCACCTAGAGGGAGAAGCTGATCAGTGGTGGTCACTGATCAAAAACACAAAGCCACGAGGAGAGATGGAAGCTATGGAGTCGAAAGAGTTCCAGGGAATATTATTTAATATGTATTTCCCTCGTTCGATGAGAACGAGAATAGAGAATGAATTTCTCGAGCTGATGCAGAAGGAGAATTTATCAGTTGGAACCTACGCGATGAACTTCACAAGTCTTTCTCGTTATACCTAATTATTTGTCATGAACCCTAATGGGAAGGTTGATAGATTCGTTGGTGGACTACGACCTCATCTGCGGAAGAATCTAGCCAACAGGGACAATGATAGGTATGAGGAAATAGTTCGAAGTGATATGAAAGTTTAACTAGTGA
Organism: Viscum album; assembly: GCA_963277665.1. Taxonomy (NCBI): domain Eukaryota; kingdom Viridiplantae; phylum Streptophyta; class Magnoliopsida; order Santalales; family Viscaceae; genus Viscum; species Viscum album. Next base: position 1,399,606,204 of record OY728164.1, on the reverse strand, counting down.
TTGGGGAGATAGAATGGTCTCACAAATCTAATGAGAAGAAGAGAACTCTAGAACCATGATTGGGACGAATTTTTGATCAGGAAAGAGGTGTAAAGAATATGCAACATGCCACATGCAATAAATATGGGATGAAGCATTCGGGGAAAATCTTTATCGGAAGTGGTAAGTGCTACAGGTGTGCAAGAGAAGTCCATATTTCTTGGAATTATCATAGTGATGTGAAACCTCAACTTCCCAACACTAACGATAGAGGAAAGATGGTTCTGGTCCTACCCGAAGTCACAAGCTTCAAGTGTGGATAGCTTGGTCCCATTGCTAATCAATGTCCAAATCCAAGGGCAGTGGAGGGGAATCACCATCAACCTCAGTAGAGGCCAAGGGAGAAAGGTCTTGCTTTCGCTATCACAACAACTGGAGTTGAAGTTCCGAATGATGTGGTAGAATTAACTCTTGTTGTCGTATCAAAACTAGCAAGTACTTTATTTGATTTTGGTTCTACGCATTTCTTTATTTCCTCCCGGTTTGCAAGTAATATAGAATCAATCCCCATACTGCTAGAGGTAGTGTTGTCCGTCAAGACTCCAAGTGGGATTATCCATGCATCAACAGTTTTTAGAGACTCTTGTGTTTACTTCATTGAGCACAATCTTATCTCAAATCTAGTAGTCATTCCCATGTTGGAATTTTCCGTTATACTAGGGATGGACTGGCTCTCAATGTATAAGTCTAAGATCAAATGCAGAAGTAAGGAAGTCTCAGTAGTCTTGAATGAATGACCTACAATTATCTTCCAAGGAGAGATATCTCGAACTGATCCATATCTAAAATCACCTTCTATAGATTTCTTTATGGAGTTAATCAGTGATGATGAAGAAGGAAAAGGGAGTATACAAATAGAAGATGTTCTGATTGTTCGGGAATACATGGATGTAATTCTTTAGGAGTTACGTGGACCTCCCCCAGAAAGAGAGGTAGAGTTATCCATTGAACTCATACCTGGGTCTCAACTGATATCAAAGACTCTGTATAGAATGGAAAATGTGGAGCGACAAGAGTTAAAGAAAAAACTCCAAGACTTGTTGGAGAAGGGGTTTATCTGACCGAGTGTGTCTCCTTGGGGAGCACCAGTTCTCTTTGTGAAGAATAAGGATGGATCAATGCGGCTACACATTGATTATAGGGAACTTAATGGGATCAAAATGACAAAAAAATCCCCTCTTCCAAGAATTGATGATTTATTTGACCATCTTCGTGGGGCTCAATTCTTCTCCATGATTGACCTTCGATCTAGTTATCATCAACTGAGGGTGAAGAAGGATGATATTCTAATGACTTCCTTCTGATCACGATATGGGCATTATGAGTTTTCTGGTATGCCCTTCGGCTTGACTAATGCTCTTGCTATTTTCATGGATTTGATGAATAGAGTCTTTAAGTACTACCTTGATAACTTTGTGGTAGTTTTTATTGATGATATTTTGATATATTCAAAAACTCGTGAGGAGCATGAAGATCAACTGAGGGTTATTTTGACAACACTACAGAAGAAGAGGCTCTTTGGAAAGTTCAGCAGGTGTGGGTTTTGGTTACAACAAGTGGCTTTTTTGGGGCACATCGTAACCAATGAAGGAATCTCGGTTGAGCATGCAAACACAATGGTTGTGTTGAGTGGCCTCAAACCACAACAGTAACTAAGATTCATAGTTTCCTTGGTTTAGCAGGATTTTATAGGAGGTTTGTGAAAACCTTTTCATGGCTTTCTAATCTGCTAACCAAGTTGACTCGAAAAGGGGTTAAGTTCATCTGGACAAAGGAATGCAACGAAACTTTCCAAGAGTTGATGAAGAGATTTGTTACTGCACCTGTGTTAAAACTACCCACTATCGGAGAAGTATTAGTTATTTTTAGCGATGCATCCATGAAAGGGCTTTGGAGTGTCCTCATGAAAAATGACAAGGTAATTGCTTATGCATCTCGATAGTTGAAGATTCATGGGCAGAATTATCCTACGGATTATCTAGAGATCGCGACAGTTGTTTTTGCTCTAAAGATATGTAGGCACTAACTTTATGGGGAGAAATGTGATATATACACTAACCACCAATGTTTAAAGTATATTTTCACTCAGAAATAATTGAACATGAGACAAAGGAGATGGTTGGTGCTTATTAAAGACTATGATTGTTCAATTAATTATCACCCTGGAAGAGCAAAAAAAGTCATGCATGCATTAAGTAGGAAAGATCCTTTTGTTCTGGGAACAATGTGGATTCTAGGATATCCCTTGATTAAAGATCTAGTAAAACTGGACAAGGGAATTGTAAGGGAAAGGACATCATCAACGTTATCCCAAATGATTTCTCAACCTTCGTTACTAGAGAAGACCAAGAAGGCTCAAAAAGAATATCCTTTGATGTAGGAGAAGTTTGAGGCTGTAAAGGATGGGAAGTTCCCTAATTTTAATATTGATCAAGAAGGTGTATTGAAATTTCATACAAGACTATGTGTTCCATCTATTCCGGAGATAAATAATGAATTGATGGATGAAGCTCATAGCTCTACATTCTCTATACATCCGAGAATCAATAAAATGTATTGAACCCCTTGTGATCATTATCGGTGGGATAACACGAAGAGGTAGATGACTGATTTTATTACAAGGTGCCTGGTGTGTCAGTAGGTAAAGTAAGAACGAAAATTTTCTAAGGGGGTATTACAACCACTACCCATAGTAGTATGGAAGTGGGATAATATCACTATAGACATTGTAACTGGTCTCCCGAAAACATCCAAAGGAAACAATGCGATATGGGTTATTGTGGACCGTCTCACCAAGAACTCCCATTTTATCTCTATTCGGTAAGATTTCTCTTTGGATCAACTTGCCATGATATACGTAAAGGAAGTGGTGAGGCTGTATGGGGTACCACTATCCATTGTGTCTGATCGTGATCCAATATTCACATCAAAATTATGGAGATCTCTTCAATATGCTCTGAATACTGAATTGAATTTTAGTACGGCCTATCATCCTGAAACTGATGGCCAATCTGAAAGGACTATTCAGACACTCGAAGACATGCTAAGATTATGTTCAATGAAATTTAAAGGTGTATGGGATCAACACCTCTCATTAGTTGAGTTCTCCAATAACAACAGCTTCCATTCGAGTATTCAAATTGAACCCTATGAAGCTCTATATGGAAAGCGATGTACAACTCCTACTTGTTGGGATAGAACTGGTGAGAGAAAGCTTCTTGGGACTGATCTCGTGAAAGAGATAACAGAACAAGTTCATGCCATCCAACAACACATAAAGGCTGATTAGAGTCGGCAAAAACGCTATGCTGACAATCGTCGATGTGACTTGGAGTTTGGTGATGGTGACAAAGTCTTCCTTCGAATTTCTCCATGGAAGAGTGTCATGCGATTTGGGAAGAAAGGGAAGCTCAGCCATATGTACATTGGCCCCTATGAAATCCTTGATCTCATGGGAGCAGTTGCCTATCGTCTAGAACTTCCACCGAACCTAGCTCAAGTTCACAATGTCTTCCATGTATCTCTCTTCAAGAAGTACATACCCGACCCTTCGCATGTACTGAACCCGGAGGTGGTACAACGGGAACATGACCTCTCTTATGAGAAGCAACCAGTGGAGATCTTAGACCGTAGAGACAGGGTTCTACGAAACAAGACTACCCACCTTGTGAAAGTGTTGGGGAGGAATCATAAGTTTGAAGAAGCATCTTGGGATCCTAAGGAAACAATGAAGCAAAATAACCCTTACCTTTTCGACTAGGCCTCAACTATAATATTTCGGGGATGAAATTTCATAATGGGGGAAGAATGTAATGACCCAAACTTTTTAAATAGTATATTAACGTACTCTTAATGATTTAATAGATATGTTAATGGTTAATGCAGAAAGAGGAGTCGATTGCTTCATCTAGTAGACTCGAACCATATAAAGCCCACTTATCAGAGCTTGGGAAGTAGGTAGCATCTTTGGGCTTCGCTCTGGACTATGCCCAAGCCGAACTCCAGCGTGTCAAGAGGGAACAGAAATGATTGCAAGAGAATTTCATGTTAGTAGGGATTAATACTAGGGAAATGTTATTTGAGCCTCCCTCAGATTCTCTCAACATAGCACACCTTACACTTAGGTCATATGCTGGTGTTATAAGGGGCTATGTGACGAGACCGTAGCTTATTTGTGTGATCCTTTAGGATGAATAAATCAACATTTCTTCCTTTAGTGATGTTTGGGAAATTTCAAATGTCCGGATAATTTTAGGTTGTATTTTATTGAAAATTTTGGAAAAGAAATATATTTTAAAATATTTATGTATACCTTAAATAATTAATGATGTGTAATGATTTTAAAAAAATGGGCTTTTGCAAAAGTGTTCAGTAAGGAATTTGGAGTCTAATAAGAATAACTTAATTTTTGATGAAAAATAAAATATGAATAGTGATTTTACGCTTAGGATTAGTAGTGTGACCAAATGGATTAGTAATCTTACTTAAAGAATGTTTTAATATAATTTAGACATCTTGATTATGTAATGAGATTCAATAAAATGGGAAAATCACAGTTTCATAAATTATTAGTAAAGTACTAGTTTTTTCAGATGAATAGTGTTTTTTAATTAAAAATAATTATAAATTTACTTTTATTAAATGGAATTTATTTTTGAACTCAGAGCATCGATTTTATGTTAGGGTAATTTTTGGGGACTTTTCTGAGAAAAATGATTTCTTGGTGAATAGTGTTTTATTTAAAAAGTAAATTAAAAATATTTAGAAAATTATTTTTATAAAATAGAGTTCATATTTGTAATTGGAGCATCAATATTTTGTTAAGGTGAAATTTTGGGATTTTTCTGAGAAAGTTGAATTTTCAGTGAATAGTAAAAATACAGTTTTAGGGTTTTGGTATATTTAATGACATCATAACTGTGTCATGATGATGTCATGAGATATTTTAAGGGTTGGCTGACCAAAGGCGATGAATTATTGTATTTGGGGCCCCATGTGGCCTAACTCCATGGTAAATGCCATGGGAGAGCCCATGGTTTTGAGGAAAGCACTTGTGAGTTGTCCCTTGGCCATTAATGCCTTGTCCCCTCACTTTCCATATAAATACCAAGCCCTCCTCTCATCCATTCGACTCCAAAACCATCCTAAACTAAGTTATGGTCTTCTTACCTCCCAAGGAGTCCCCCCAAGGTTCCCCCAAGCCCTCAAGGTCCAAACCTTGGAGTCTTAAGAGTTACGTTTTAAGGTAAGGGATCCGACCTCTCTCTTTCTTTTCAAGTAATCTCTTTTATGTCATTCCATTTATGCTCCATGTTCTTATGTGGGAGGATGTTCTTTTATATTCCTCTTACTTCCAATTTCATGTTTATATTATGATATATCCTCTCTTACTCTCATCATTTCATTTTATGAAATTTTTAATGACGCCGTTTGGCTGCAGAATTTTTAAGGGATTCTTTCACCATTCTGATTTTAATGTTCTATTTTCAAGTCATGTATTCAAAGTTCCTTTTTATTATATTGGGGTATGATCTCTATACCTATAATACTGATCTTTTATGATCATATTATGAGAGACCCTATTTGATCTCATAAATTCATTTTTATTAATGTTTAAGTGATGCTGTTAGACTGCCGAATTTTCATAAGAGAAATATTATTTCTGTCTTACTTCCATTTTTTTCATTTCAAATGGTGTGTCCTTAAAATTAAATTAACATGAATCATATCCTTTATATTCTGTCCCTCTACTATTTTTATAGGTCATTTATTAGTGGGTGACCCATGTACCCTCTCTTTTCAACGTTTTTTTAAAACCCTTTGACTTAGCCATTATGCTGCAGAATTTTCGTCTCAAAATGCCTCTTTCTTTTTCTCAGAATTATTTTATGTTTTTAAGTGAATACTCAAAGCTTTTAATTATATAGGGGTATTCACATATATATAAAAATTATCTATTTTAAATTCTAGGATTTTCATACATGAAACCAGCTTTCCCTTTCCGTCGGTTTAAAGTGACATAAAGATCATGTCTTTAAAGAAGTTTTTAAAATGTTATGATTATGAAATGAAACCCATTTCTATTATACTATATGGGATATTTATGAAATTTTTGATGATGATATATGTGGCTTAAATGATAATAAAGGAAAATTTAAGGGTGCGCTCCGATAGCGATCTAATGCATTGGGTAATGATGTAACCACTAGAGATTACAATTTTCACGATATCTTGGTGAATAACCTTGGTAATTTCCAAATGAAACCTTGGGGATGGACCTTGGTGATATGTTCATGGTTTTCTTTGTTAAATGATGTATCCACATCTTAAAGTTATGAAAAATGTTATTTTTATTATGATATGCCACATGATTTCTTTCTCATGCCTTAAAGTTCTTTTTCATGACATAATTGATGTACCTCAAGTTCACATGTTAAATGTTTCTCTTGTTTCCCTTACTGGGCCTTCTGCTCACCCTTTTTCTTGATGTATGTCCTTAGGTTATGAGATGCAGTAATGAAACTAGGATTAATGTAAGGAGAAGCCTTTCAAATGTTTAAGAAGAATGTTTTATGTTGTTTTCATGTATTATGTTCCTGGTTTCCAAGACACTAAACCATAAAGATCCTCAGTTTCGTGTAATGTAATGAACGTTCATTTTATAGAAATGAAGGATGCTATAATTTCTATGAAATAAACAAGATTAATTTTAAAATTATATGGGATATATTTAATTAATATGGTGATAATAGTATTAATAACTTTTTTAAAACAGTAATTTCTACAGGTCATGTTGTGCTTGAACTTGTTGTGTGTTGCACAAATCATTTAATTATAAGAAGAGGAAAACAAGGGTAGCTTGGGATGTTACACTAGATCTAGTATAGACCCTATTTAATTTTGTTTCACAATAGATTAAATGCTCAAGTGATAGTAATATTTTGGAACATTTTTAGATTCCAGATATATACATAGTTGAATGTGATTGAGTAAAAACATTATGTTGTGGAAGAATACATTGTATTTTACCTTAAATTACACCGACCTCCTATGATAATAATTTTCAAGATACGTTTTGTAGTGTGGCATAGTTTTTTATCCACAATTTTAAATGTATTCTGTAAAAATTAATAATTTTAATCAACCTATACTCTAAAAGTAGGGTGTGGTTTAATGGATGCAAATATCATTTGGGAATTAATTTAGGACATGTTTAATTGATGTAAATTGATTTTAAACAATTTCTTATCAATTTAATTATTATTATGAACCCAGTTTTAATCATGTATTCAATGTTAATGAAATCATGATAAGAGAGTCACTAGAATAGATAGAGGAAATATTGTTTAGAAATTCTGAGGGATGACGTACCGTGTCTCATAACTTGTAACACCCTAGGTAAATAAAGAATATGAAATTTTCATATTTATCCATATTTGTGAATAAAAAATTAATATTTCTTTAAAGGGGATACTATGCTCGATGGCGTACCCAATACGCACCAATGAGTTTCATGGGAATCATACGTTGCACTCTAATAATAAAATTATATTATTTTAAATGGTATTAACATGTAGTCGTTGTATTGGCGGGAATGGATATAAATAACTAAAATATGATTATATATGTTTTTAAATATTTTTACATTTATCCAATAAAAGATAAAGGCTTAAAATACGGAAAGAATTCAATTTTAGGCTTTTATACCCTAATTTTCACTAAAGGTTCACTTGTCACCTTTGGATGGAGAACTGTCATTAAATATAGTTTTTTCACTCTTATACATTTTTTTGGACCAAATAAAACTCTTCTTATGAATTGGGACATCAAAATTTACTTTGTGTAAATTTTTGGTATCTTTCTGATAAAGTTCATTTTTTTAATGAAGAGTGTAAAATGTTGTATTTTAATTCAAAAACTCTTTTTAATCTAATTTATTTATATGATTAGATTATCTTTTAAATTGGTTTTAAAGTTAAATTAGAATATATTATTACCATTAAATCCAATAGTGGTCGTTGGAATTAATTTCACTTTGAAATCAGACTTAAACTAGTGTCAATATTTTGATACTTATTGTTTTAGAAAAACACGCTATTTGCTCTGACAGCAGGAGTTAATTATTAAATTAATTAATTATACTTATATAATTTGAATTAGGTAATATAAAAATCATTTTTGAATTCGGAATATCAAATATATCTTAGGGTGAATTTTTGGTAATTTTCTGAAAAACTCCAATTTTTGATGAATAGTGAAACCACTAAGTGGTAATCAAGCAAACTGATTTTTCAGATAAATGAATGTTTACCACTAATGTGTATTGAATTTTGAAAATCCGACATACATGGTTGTCATTAGTATTTTAAATGTGGTTCAATGGGATGAAAATAATTTTTTGGTGAATAGTAATTTTTTCATTAATCGCGATTAGAGGTAATTAATGTAATTTAAGGTAAAAATGATATTATAAAAATATAAAAACACCATGACACTTGTCTTACTCCTATTGGATGAGTCATGGCCGACCACGACAACCCATGGGTCAACCTGGGGACCCCATGAAGCCACTTTGGTTGGAAAATGGCATTAATATATATTTATTTAATGTTAAAATTAAATTGACACAAACATGAGTTGTTTTACTAAAACTGTTTTTAAGTGGGGTTACACAAGTACAAATTTTGACTATAAATATTTATTAGAAAGATAAAAAGATTTAATAGATCAGATTATTTTTATTTTTTTATTTTTAGATATTATATAAATAAATTTAATTACGACATCATGATGATGCAACTATGCCTCATTATTTAACGATTTAAATAAAATGGAAATATAATGTAATATATTAAACCTACACTTGTCCAAAAACTATTGTATGGGAATATTTCGAAGCCTTATAATCTTATTTTAGAAATATATCAATGTGGGACTTTATAAATTCGAAACACTTTTGAAAATAAAATAACAGTTTCAAGATTTCCAAAAGTGCCCCTCCTCTCCTCTTATAAAAGGCCCCCACCTCTACCTCATTTCACACACTCCTCAAGCCTTTGTCTCGGCCATACCCTGCCCATTTACTCTATCCAAATCCCTCTCCTCATCCTAGAGGATTCCCTTTGGGCATAATCCTTTCAAAGGAAGCCTTTAGGCTCAAATCAAAAGGAGTTACACTTTTAAAGGTAATTCATTCTCTCATGTTCATTTGTTTTATTTTCCTTATCCAACCCCCTAAACTCTTTTTATTTACTTCTTTTGTAACAATAACATTATCTTCAATAGACTAGGATGTTTTTATAAGATTTATTTGATCTACCCTCTCACACAACTACATCAAATGATTAAAGAACATACGGTTTCCGTGGATGGCGAAATTCTGCCTCCCGAAACGATGATTGTTCAATACTCATTTAACACCTTCATAGGTGGACATTATTATGTAACTATTTTTATATATGATATATAATATGTTTATTCTTTCCTTAAGCTTATGTATTTTACATTTATGGCATACCATTATTGTTTCCATTATGGGTAAACACGATATCTTCATTTTAGGAAGTGCGGACTACCGCCCCCTGAAAGTGATTTGATTCGTTAATACCATATGTGGGATGTGTAAAGGATAAAGTTAATGATATTATATATGTTATTATACTGGAATTATAATATACTCTTATATCATTATGATTCCATTCTAGAAATATGAAATAGAAATGGAAGTAGCGTTCATGCGTACGTACGGCTTACCGTCTCCATGAACGGTGCATTTCATTTCTTACCTCTAAATGTGATGTAATATTATAAATACATGTATATTATGAATATATATGATATATATGTTATCCAAATCATTAATATCATTTTGTATATAATGAATCTTTGACCAAATTAACAACATGTAAGTGTAAGAAGTCTACTTTTGACTTAAGAACCAAATACCGACAAAATGAACATTATTAACTTAAATGATTACATGATGTTCATAACATGGTATAAAAGGAATAATGAACTTGAAAAAGGTTCTTATGCAAGTAGAGATTAACTCAAGTTTATTATTCATGAGATTAAAGAACGGTCGGGTCACGTCGGATACAAGGTAAGGGATCTTACTCCTCTCTTTCTTTTTAAGTACATTCTTTTATGTCATTACCTATAAAGATAATATTTCTTGTTATTGGGATGTTATTTTATATTAAACTTACGTAATTTTTATGTTCATGTGATGAGAGAACCTATTCTCTCTCATCAATCCATTTTGTAAGTTTTGAGTGGGGCCGTTAGGTTGCCGAATTTTCGTAAGAGATCTAACCCCTCTCTTTCTTTTTAAGTACTCTCCTTTATGTCACTTCTTTTAAGCTCCACTTTGTTATGTTGGGGGATGTTCTTTTATATTCCTCTTTCTATAAACATTAAGTTAATATGATTAGATACCCTATTTGATCTCATCAATCCATTTTTGTAAGTTTTATGTGGCACTGTTAGGCTGCCGAGTTTTCAAAAGGGGGTTTTCATCTCACTTTTATTCTCGTGATATTTATGCTACATTTGCCACAATTTCCTTTGAGTGGTGTATGTACTGCCCATTATTCTAGTATTTGTGTAATATACTTTCGTTTATGAGTATTTACATCAATGATTTATTGTCTTTCTTTTGTGGGGTGTATGTTTTGAAAGATACCCAAGTCGGTAAGGGAACCATTCGCCCTCCTCTTTTTTAAAAGAATTCTTTTGTTGGGTCTTTTAATTTACATATTGTTATGTTGGGATATGTTCTCATATATCCTTATTGATGTAAATTTTATGTCCAAGTGATGAGATACACTTTTTATCTCTCATCAACTCATTTCGATGTGATGTCGTTAGGCTGTCAAGGGAACTTCTTAACCCAATTTAGATTTCTTTGGGTTCAACATGTAGTTGTTGAATATGTCATCCTTTGAATATGTCTGAATGACATTTGATTATTTTAAACTTAATATCCACTTATATTTGGTGTATTCGTTTGTCACACATAATTATGTAATTGATTTCTCTTTAAACCAAGGATATCGTCTTTGTATGAGATTTCATCTCAATCTCCTTTCATTGAGGCATATATTGTTTTATACACAACCTTCTTTTATACGGTGTATAAACCCCTTTGAATTTTACGTAATTTCAAAAGGAATCTTTTTTATACTAAGCTTTTTACAAAACGACAAAAAAATTTTTGGTCATACGTATGCGGCTATAACGACTTATCCGCTCTCGTGACCATTATTTGAGTTTCGGCTTCCTCTACAAGCCATACCTTCTTTTTAAAAGAAAAATAAATACCATGTTTTACTTTTATTTTATCTTGGTATTGAAAATGGTTTTCATATTGTTTTTATATCAATGTGTTGTATTGATATCTTGTAATTGAAACGTGGGAATGTTATGTTTCCTTTATGCATGTTTTATGTGATACGAATATGTTGAGGTTCTTGGGAATTATTATGAAGACAGGTGGTTTCGTGATAAACTAAGGGCGGGTGAGCCTAATATAGCTCTCCAATGCATTGGGTAACGTGAAGGAGTGAATCTTTAAGGTTTCTCTGAAGAGAGTTAGGGAATATAATGTGATGGGTATTCCAAACGTAACCAAGAGGGTTACTCCCTACGTATGAATGTTATGAATGCCTCAAGTTACCTTTATGTCTTATGAATTCTATGATTTAATCATGGTTTGATGAGGTATGTTAAAGTGCCATTGTTTTATGGGTAAAGTATGATTTCATTCTTTTGTATATATGAACTCATGTTTCCTTTCCATATTTTTTATAACCCTTACTGAGCTTTTTATGCTCATCCCAAGTTTTTGAAATGTTTTTCACTGGTCAAGGGAAAGGTACATGATGTGATGATAGTGTCAAGGATGTGTCAAGAAAGAATCCATGTTTTATTTTCAATAGGTTTTCGTTGATGGGATGAATGAATACTGTCTTTTATGTAACCACTTTGTTTAAATGTGGAATGTAATGCAAGTTTCATGATCTAATTCTCTAAAACTCTAAACCTGAAAAGATCCTCAATGTGTAATCTTGTAATAACTCAAGATTAAGTAAGGTTTAAGGTTGGGGCCTTATAGTTGGTATCAAAGGTCGGTTTATATAACTTTAGAGGTTAGGGTATTCTCTAAGAACAAGTGACATTACCATAATGGTTAGGATTTCAGAAAGAGTCCTAGTTTTAGATAAAGTGAATGAGTATATGTATCTTAGTGTTTACCTTCCTCATTAGTACAAGATGGTTTTGTTGATATACTCACACTGACATTTCTATTTTAAGTGAATGGATGGATCTAGCAGGCACCAAAGAGACAAAAGGTTTGAAGGAAACTATGGTGGTTCTCTGATTAAGATACTAGATAAAATAGAGGATTCAATGAGGAAACTCATGGTTGTCCTAAACAAAATATCAACGAGTCATGATCAACCACTTGAACCTTGGTATGTTCTGTAATGCATCATGTACGAGATCACCAATCGATGTGGAAGTTTAGGTAATAATTATAAAGGTTACCATTAGAGTTTATATGATCCTTACTTTTGAGGTAATTATGTGTTATTATATGATATGCTGGAAAATGAAAGGCATGAGATAAACATGAGGTTAAAATATGTAATGGTCATTTTTGGTGATTTTATCCCTTTTTGGGGAATGATTTGAGAATTATATAGTTTTGGAAAAAGGAAAAAACGCAGACCGTGTGACTACCCGTCGCGTCGGACAAAGCTGTGGGAATCGAACCCACAACCCAAGTGTGATTGGTATTTATCGCCTACCACTGGACTACATGAAGTCCGTGGTTAGTTTGAATGATTCTTTTTAGTTATATGAATTTACAAATTAATAGTAAGTTGATTTTGGGTTATTTATGAAAATGATTAACCTATCATAGAGGATATGTGATTGGGTTAATTACTTTTCAATACGAGACTTTAGGAGCAACTGATGTTGTTTGGAGATAAATGTTACGATTTAACTTGGAAGACTATGTGACTAAACCCTTCAAACGTTTGGGTTTCAATCTTATATTGGTTTAAATTGAAGAATCTTATGGACAAATTGATTATCGAATGATCTTTGTTGAACTTTGGGTTTTGTTTGACAAATTTTGGAGATTAAGAATAGATTTTCTTTTTATAAAGGTTTATCCTTTTCTGGATTATCTGACCTTGTACTAACCTTTTTTTATTTGGTTATGGTTAAGGTCTAAAGATATGGGAAGTATATAGTTCTCTTTGTTGGATTAGTTGATTCTCTAGAAGTTGATTATAGTACTCTTAATACGAACAAGTCTCCCTAAATACTCGTCTTTTGGAAAAAATATGAGTTTGATTAAGAAATCTGGTAAAAGTTGAAAGTCAACATGATAAGTGATTATGTTTCCTTATGAATAAATTCCTCAATAAAAAGTAACTTAAAACAAAAATGTTGTCTATTAACTTTTCCTACCGGGGAATCGAATACCCTCTAACCCATCTCAAGTTTGTGATTTTCTCATTATTAACTTTCTTCTAGACATGTTTACTATCACTCTCCCTCAAGAACATGACCCTTTTATTTTTCATCCATGTCCATGTTTTTAAACATGGAATCCTAGTATGGGTTAACTCGGGTGACCTTTGTACTTATCATTCATTATTTTAAAGTGATTGTTTTACCGACTCTTGTTCCGATGTGGGACGTTCAAGGATGTTTCCAAGCTCAATTTTAAAAATTGTGATGATGCAATTCCCAAAAGGGGGGAAGGATGTAACACCCCATGTAAATAAAGAATATGAAATTTTCATATTTATCCATATTTGTGAATAAAATATTAATATGTCTTTAAAGGGGATTCTATTCTCGATGGCGTACCCAACACGCAACAACGAGTTTCTTGGGAATATTACGTTGCACTCTAATAATAAAATTATATTATTTTAAATGGTAGTTAACATGTAGTCATTGTATTGGCAGGAATGGATATAAATAACTAAAATATGATTATATATGTTTTTAAATATTTTTACATTTATCCAATAAATGATATAGGCTTAAAATACGGAAAGAATTCAATTTTAGGCTTTTATACCCTAATTTTCACTAAAGGTTCACTTATCACCTTTTGATGGAGAACTGTCATTAAATATAGTTTTGTTCACTCTTATACATTCTTTTGGACCAAATAAATCTCTTCTTAAGTATTGGGACATCAAAATTTACTTTGTGTAAATTTTTGGTATCTTTCTGATAAAGTTCATTTTTTTAATGAATAGTGTAAAATGTTATATATTAATTCAAAACCACTTTTTAATCTAATTTATTTATATGATTATATTATCTTTTGAATTGGTTTTAAAGTGAAATTAGAATATATTTTTACCATTAAATAAAATATTGGTCGTTGGAATTAATTTCACTTTGAAATCAGACTTAAACTAGTGTCAATCTTTTGATACTTATTGTTTTATAAAAACAAGCTACTTGCTCTGACAGCGGGAGTTAATTATTAAATAAATTAATTCTACTTATATTCATTGAATTAGTTAATATAAACATCATTTTTGAATTCGTAATATCAAATATAGCTTAGGGTGATTTTTTGGTAATTTTCTGAAAAACTCCAATTTTTGATGAATAGTGAAACCACTAAGTGGTAATCAAGCAAACTGATTTTTCAGTTAAATGAATGTTTCCCACTAATGTTTATTGAATTTTGAAAATCCGACATACATGGTTGTCATTATTATGTAAAATATGGTTCAATGGGATGAAAATAATTTTTTGGTGAATAGTAACTTTTTTTCATTAATCGCGATTAGAGGTAATTAGTGTAATTTAAGGTAAAAGTGATATTATAAAAATATGAAAACACCATGAAACTTGTACTACTCCTATTGGATGAGTCATGGACGACCAAGAAAACCCATGGGTCAACTTGGGGACTCCATGGAGCCACTTTGGTAGGAAAATTACATTAAAATATATTTATTTAATGTTAAAATTAAATTGACACAAACATGAGTTGTTTTACTGAAACAGTTTTTAAGTGGGGTTACACAAGTCCAAATTTTGACAATAAATATTCATTAGAAATATAAAAGGATTTCCTACATCATAGTATTTTTTTTAAATTTTAGATATTATATAAATTAATTTAATTACGACATCATGATGATGCAACGATGACCTCATTATTTAACGATTTAAATAAAATGGAAAGATAATGTAATATCTAAAACCTACGCTTCTCCAAAAACTATTGGATGAGAATATTTCAAAGCCTTATCATCTTATCTTAGAAATATATCAATGTGGGACCTTATAAATTCGAAACACTTTTTAAAATAAAATAATAGTTTTGTGATTTCCAAAAGTGCCCCTCCTCTCCTCTTATAAAAGGCCCCCACCTCCACCTCATTTCACACACTCCTCAAGCCTTTGGCTCGGCCCTAACCTGCCCATTTACTATCTCCACATCCCTCTCATCATCCTAGAGGATTCCCTTTGGGTATAATTCTTTCAACGGAAGCCATTAGGCTCAAATCAAAAGGAGTTACACTTTTAAAGGTAATTCATTCTCTCATGTTCATTTGTTTTATTTTTCTTCTCCAACCCCTTAAACTCTTTTTATTTTCTTCTTTTGTAACAAAAAAAGTATCTTCAATATACTAGGATGTTTTTATAAGATTTATTCTAGCTATCCTCTCACACAACTACATCAAATGGTTAAAGAACATACGGTTTCCGTGGATGGCGAAATTCTGCCTCCCGAAACGATGATTGTTCAATACTCATTTAACACCTTCAAAGGTGGCCATTATGATGTCACAATTTTTATATATGATATATAATATGTTTATTCTTTCCTTATGCTTCTGTATTTTTCATTTTTGGCATACCATTATTGTTTCCATTATGGGTAAACACGATATCTTCATTTTAGGAAGTGCGGACTACTGCCCCCATAAAGTGATTTGATTCGTTAATACCATATGTGGGATGTGTAGAGGATAAAGTTAATGATATTATATATGTTATTATACTGGAATTATAATATACTATTTTATCATTATGATTCCATTCCAGAAATACAAAATATAAATGGAAGTAGCGTTCATGCGTACGTACGACTTACCGTCTCCATGAACGATGCATTTCATTTCTTACCTCTAAATGTGATGTAATATTATAAATACATGTATATGCTGAATATATATGATATATATGATATCCAAATCATTAATATCATTCTGGATATAATGAAACTTTGACCAAATTAACAACATGTAAGGGTTAGAAGTCTATTTTTGACTTTAGAACCAAATACCGACAAAATGAACATTATTATCTTAAATGATTACATGATTTTAATAACATGGTATAAAAGGAATAATGAATTTGAAAAAGGTTCTTAAGAAAGTAGAGATCAACTCAAGTTTATTATTCAGGATATTAAAGAACGGTCGGGTCAAGTCGGATACGAGGTAAGTGATCTTACTCCTCTCTATCTTTTTATGTACACTCTTTTATGTCATTCCCCCTAAAGCTAATCTTTCTTGTTATTGGGATGTTATTTTATATTACACTTACTGTAATTTTATGTTCATGTGATTAAAGACCTTATTCTCTCTCATCAATCCATTTTGGACGTTTTGAGTGGCGCCGTTAGGCTGCCGAATTTTCGTAAGAGATCTAACCTCTCTCTTTCTTTTTAAGTACTCTCCTTTATGTCACTTCTTTTAAGCTCCTCTTTGTTATGTTAGGGGATGTTCTATTATATTCCTCTTTCTATAAACTTTATGTTAATATGATGAGATACTCTATTTGATCTCATCAATCCATTTTTGTATGTTTTATGTGGCGTCGTTAGGCTGCCGAGTTTTCGTAAGGGATTTTTCATCTCACTTTTATTCCCATGAGATTTATGCTACATTTGCCACAATTTCCGTTGAGTGGTTTATGTACTGCCCATTATTCTACTCTTTGTGTAATATACATTCGTTTATGAGTATTTACATCAATGATTTATTGTCCTTCTTTCATGGGGTGTATGTTTTGAATGATACCCAAGTCGGTAAGGGAACCTTTCACCCTCCTCTTTTTTAAAAGACTTCTTTTGTTGGGTGTTTTAATTTACATATTGTTATGTTGGGATATGTTCTCATATATCCTTATTGATGTAAATTTTATGTCCAAGTGATGATATACACTTTTTATCTCTCATCAACTCATTTTGATGTGACGCCATTAGGCTGTCAAGGGAACTTCTTAACCCAATTTCAATTTCTTTGGGTTCAACATGTAGTTGTTGAATATGTCATCCTTTGAATATGTGTGAATGACCTTTGATTATTTTATACTTAATATCCACTTATATTTGGTGTATTCGTTTGTCACACATAATTATGTAATTGATTTATCTTTAAACCAAGGATACCATCTTTGTATGGGACATCATCTCAATCTCCTTTCATTGAGGAATATATTGTTTTATACACAACCTACTTTTATACGTTGTATAAACCCCTTTGACTTTTACGTTTATTCAAAAGGAATCTTTTTTATACAAATCATTTACTAAACAACAAAAGGGAATGGTTTTTTTGTCGTACGTATGCGGCGACAACGACTTCTCCGCCGCCGTGACCATTATTTGAATTTCGGCCTCCTCTACAAGCCATATCTGCTTTTTAAAAGAAAAATAAATACCATGTTTTAATTTTTCTTTTATTTTGGTATTGAAAATGGTTTTCATAATGTTTTTATATCAATGTGTAGTATGGATATCTTGTGATTGATAGGTGGAAATGTTATGTTTCCTTTAAGCATGTTTTATGTGATACAATTATGTTGAGGTTCTTGGGCATTATTATAAAGACGGGTGGTTCCGTGATAAACTAAGGGCGGGTGAGCCCGATATAACTCTCCAATGCATTGGGTAACGCGAAAGAGTGAAACGTTAAGGTTTATCCGAAGAGATTTAGGGAATATACTTTGATGGTTATTCCAAATGTAACCAAGAGGGTTACTGCCTACGTAAGAATGTTATGAATGCCTCATGTTACCTTTATGTCTTATGATTTCTATGATTTAATCATGGTTTGATGAGGTATGTTAAAGTTCCTTTGTTTTATGGGTAAAGTATGATTTCATTCTTATGTATATATGAACTCATGTTTCCTTTCCATATTTTTTATAACCCTTACTGAGATTTTTATGCTCATCCCAGGTTTTTTAAATGTTTTTCATAGGTCAAGGGAAGGGTACATGATGTGATGATAGTGTCAAGGATGTGTCATGAATGAATCCATGTTTTATTTTCAATATGTTTCTATTGATGGGAAGAATTAATACTGTCTTTTAGGTAACCACTTTGTTTAAATGTGGAATGTAATGCAAGTTTCATGATCTAATTTTCTAAAACTCTAAACCTGAAATGATCCTCAATGTGTAATCTTGTAATAACTCAATATTAAGTAATGTTTAAGGATGGGGCCTTATATAACTGGCTATTTTTTTGTATTTGACCTATGGTGTGGATCACCATCATCTGGATATTTAATGAGATGATAAAATTATCATGTAACTATTTAACTAATCACTTATAATACATGTTTTTGTGTTTCAATCAGAAAATGATTGTTGGCACGATTTTTTGGTGTATGTGTCGTATTCTTATATACTGATTTGGTTTATTTTGGGAATTTGGAAACAAAATTTGACCATTTGAATGATAAATCATTTACATCATAGGTCAATTGATGTTTTCATTTTTTTCAAATGATTCTCATGGTCGTGATTTTTTATTAGGGGAGTTTCTAATGAAAAAATATTTTTTATCGAAGGTGAAATTACATGAGAATTTTAATTTCTGTTTTTACTAAATGAGATTTTATTTAATACAAATATAGGAAATTGATTTTTGAGTTTGAAAAAATTGATGTGTTGTTTTTAGACTTTGGTAATGTAGTGGGATGTTTCATGGGTGTCTCATTATGTTTCTGGTGCCCTAGGAAATTGGAAACAATATATTTTAGTGGTCAAAAGAGGGTGCACAATTCTTTTGAAACAATGCATCACTTAGCATCAAATTAGGTGGATACCATAGTTGAGTAAAAATTCCCCACATGTAGCTAGTATTGTTTACCCAAAACATGAACATATACCACTTGTTTAGTTCCACATAGCATGTACCAATGAACTATTCATCCCACTATTTCACATTATTAAAAAATCTGTTAGGAAAATCTATCTGATGTAGATTCCTTAGGTAGTGGGGGCTGTACAGTTTTTGTGTGGTTTTGAAAATAAATGAATATTAGATTTTATCATTAAAATAACAAAAATTTCTTTTGTGGATTTAATTTATATTTTTCCTCTATATCTACTCCTCCTACAGCTGCATGCAGTACTACTTAAGCCATGGGTTTATCCTCCCAATCCAACAATTGGATTTGAAATAACCCCTCCATCTGTCATCTTTTACAAGATTCATAGGTCTCTATGTATTCCTCAATGCAATAAATCAATTTTTTAAATATTTCATCATATAATCTTCACATTTCAAAGATATCCTAGTTCAAGATCATTCACGATATTTTCAAGGAAAATGTGGGATTCTTTGATTTCATCCAACCCTAAAAAATGATATCTTTGTATTGGATGATTAGCTCATCCATGTAATGATGTTGGCATTCTATGACTATTTATGTAATTTTAAAAGATTTTATAAATATTTTTTTCCACATGCTATCATTTTTTTCACGTTTCTGTATGAAGGTTTCCTTTAATCCAAATTGTTATAAGCATAATATATTTCAACATGTAAACATTTTTAAAATTATTTATGATCAGAACCTAAATCACGGTCATCACTTAAATGTTATAAAATATATTTCTCCTATTATAAATAATTGATTAAATTCCTAAAATATACTCTATGTGTTCATATTCTACAAAAAACAGAATTGTTCCTTGTAATCAATTGCTTAATTGTTAATTCCCATTCCTAAATCCTATGATAAATTTTTTTGAATCAAATCTCTAGTTTGGTTACTTTTTATAAAATGATACATTGTTGTTAATTTATTTTAGATTCTTGAATGTGATTCTAAGTTGATTAAATTAATTGTTTGAGAAATACTATAATTTTTTTATAATCCCTACAAATGAGGTGTGATTACGTCTATGTTAAAATTTAGTGTGTGGTTATTATAGTAATTCTTGGACTTATAGATTTTTTAGAATAATATAATTTGTTCCTGTTAATTAAATGTTAATTTTAGGACATTTCGTCTTTTTATATTCATAAAATAGGGTTTTAATTCTACATGGAAAATGTTTAATGAACCATATCATCTTGTAGGTGTTTTTCCATCTAAAATTGAATAACTAATTAAACACAATCCCCATATGGGCCTGGATATGATTATAATCTTATTTTCCTAATGTGTTAAATTTTCTATTGTTCACGGGTACTTGTAAAAAAAATTTCATGTTTTGATAGATTAAATGGCATGTATTTACATGATTGATTTATTCAAAATCATTATTTTTTTAAATTTTTTTTTGATATAAATGGGATCAAATGTAAAAGTAGTGTATTATTTAATATTGTTTTCATTACATAAATTATTTAAATTATTCTAAATTATAATTTTAATTAGTGGCACATCCACACTAATTGTTACCAATTTTATTAAATATAATTATTGGAATGAAATACTTGATTATAATTGAATCATAAATACGAATCATGAGAGGTAATGTATCCTTCGTATTATTATTATATTATTATTTTATATACAATGGATATATAATGATTTTAATGGTTCTTTTGATCATGGTAGAATCACACTCCCTTACATTTAGTGTTGAGTCATGACGTCTCACACCATTGATACTATTAGGATGATTGGCTTGATAGGACATGTTCTTTTGTTAGAGTAACTACAAGATGGCTCACTCACTATCCTGAGTGTCATTCTAGGAATATCAAAATCTTTAGGGATATAGGGAAAGTACCCAATTTCATGGGAATTTAGGATCGTTTATACTAGTTATTGATATCGATGTTACTACCAGTCCTCACAACAACTAGTATTCTTGTTTTATGGACACATACGTCCACATGTACTTAGTTTATATTATAGGATAAAAAAGAAAAATAAGAAACGTATATACTATT
Source organism: Viscum album (assembly GCA_963277665.1). NCBI lineage: Eukaryota > Viridiplantae > Streptophyta > Magnoliopsida > Santalales > Viscaceae > Viscum > Viscum album. The sequence continues at coordinate 1,399,584,960 of OY728164.1, read as the reverse complement.
TCAATATAAATTTACTCGTTGTTCAGACTTTTTTTAATATTAGATTCAATGAAGGTAGATCCACCTATTGTCATTTATGAACTAGGGAGGGATACATCTTTTTTATTCATTTTAATTTATTATTCATTTTACCTGCACACTAAATTAAATTATAATCATAGAAATAATTTATATATATACATTATGGATGGAAAACTGGTGGTATTTATATCACAGACCCTACTCCGGCCGTCATTGCTCTGAATTACCTGAGTGGGCCTTATATTAACCATACCATGGATGTTTTCTAATTTTGTTTTCATGTACCAAATTGTTAGAAGCATGAGACCAAGCTGTAGCTCAGGATGCTTACATGGATATCCCATACTGAAATTAGGTATTTTATTTAATTTTTTACATCGATGTATCTCATATATTATTATATTTTATTTTATTTAGAATAAATATCATCATCTGGACATGCATGCATCTATTGAATTTTTATCTTCTCCTTTATTTATATTCAGTTATTACTATTGTTAATTTCTCTTCCTTTTTAAATTAATGATTATTCTATTTTCATAAAATTATTATCTGTAATGAAAATGTGCTAATGTAATAATGAGTGTATATTCTCCCCACTATCACCTCTTAACACCCTCATTTTCATTCGATAGACCCTAGCATACGGGGAGGCACACTTGAGCCCATGTGACCCCTTGGTCCATTCAACTTTATAATGGCCCATCAGGCTGATATGTTACTAGTGGAGTTTCACATCATATGATAGAATATGGGGTCCACAATAAAGATGTTTTAATCAAATGTACTGTGGATATAAAAAACTAATAGTCAATGTTTTAATTGAATAAAAATTATTATCCATGTTATAAAGGTGTACATTTATATTTAGGATCCTAACTAATTTGAAATCCAATGATAATTAAGGATTGTCAAAGAATATTTTTTGGATGGGTGAGTTCCTATAAATTTTCATATGGTGTGTATGATTGGGATCAAATAACACTGAAAAAGATTGTATTAGCGTATGCAGATAGCCCTTGGTATGATGATGCCTTTGGGAATGTGGGTGGGCCCCCTGGAGGGGAGAACACTTGTTTGTGGGAAATCTGGTCATGAAAAATGGTCTAGAGCACAATTGATATATTAAATATGCGGGCTTCCTTTAATGTGAATAGAGCCAAGATGTTACATTATCAACATCAAAAAATGATGTAAAGTTAAATAAGGATATATTTTGATGCAAATGTAAATATTAATTATGGATATTAAAACATACATTGAAATTAGTATAATAAATTAAAGTAACCACTCTTTGAAATATTAATAAAAATAAAATAATGGATACATTTTGTATGGATTAAATTCAATTAGTGTATATAATAAAACAAATAATGTCATTTTATTATTATAATATATAAATCTAAAATTTAATTATTTCATTAAAAATTTATAGTATGATTAAAATTTAACAACATATATAATAATAATAATAATAATACAGTTAATGTTAATTAATTATCATGTGATTGTAAAAAATAATAATGAATAATAATTTTTTTTATAAAAATATTTTCAAATATCAATAGTTTTCCCCAAAATTTTAAGTTTTAATTTAAATATAGAATTTGTTATTTTAAACACATAATATGAAATATAAAAAATTAATTTTTTAATTAATAGTAATAATATAATATTTTGATCAAGCTTTTTTATTTCTATAAAAATAATTATTTTTAGGGGAATAGGTAAAAATATCATTTTTTTTTTGAAAGAATGCTGTATTTGATGGCATAACTTGAATAAAAATTTAACCGAAAACATATAAATCCACATTCATGAAAGATAAATCTTCTCATGTAGAATTATAAAATAAAAAAATTGAATTATAGTCCTATATTTGATATTTTAGAATAAAAATAATATTTTCTCGAAAATATTTTGTACTAAATCATATATTTTTATTTTAAATTTAATTTTTACCACTTTTAAAAATTTATTCAAAAAAATGTATTTAAAATTTAGAATAAATAAGTCAATATTCTGTTATATGGAACACATTATTATTTAATAGAGGAAATGATTAATTAGATAAAAACTAGTTATTGTAGTAAATGATAAAATGGTAAATGTAATTATTCTAGCAGTAATGGGATTGAAACAAGATAATAAATGTATAACATTGTTTCTATGAAGGGTTTATTGACCTTATTTCAACCCACACTCAATTATTTTTAATTATAGGTTCTACTGTACATGTTTAACATATGCTCCCTAAATATTATGTTGTAATATTTACAAAAATGTAATTCTCCCAATATATAAAAGGGGCCTCTCACAACTCCACAAAGGAATTCCTAAAAATTCAATTTCCTTCTAAAACCATTCCGAGTATTGTTATCCTAAAATTATATTTAACTATTATTATCTTCTTCTCATAAAAGATTATATTATATAATCTATTTAAAATAGATCATTATAAGAAATCTCAAAATGGTCAGCCTATGTAACCATTTTTACATAAATTCATTTTTTTCTATTCTATTATTAAATTCCAATTTTCAAATCCCAATGTAATTTCATTACTTTTTATTATATAGTATAATTTTATTATTTCATATGAATAATCTATAATTAAATTTCCCCATTTATAATCATAATAATGAATCATTAAGTCATTTGTAATGAAAATTACTAGCTCCACGACACAAAATGTTTCATTTTTCTTCACGACCAAACAATAGTAATTTTTAGGATAATTTCATAGATAATTTTTATATTTATATCATTTTTAGGTTCATGTTACATGAATCCATAATACTCATTCCTCTATTATATGAATGTAAAATCACCATCCATGAATATGTATGGACTACCACCTCTACGGAATTATTGATTTTTTTTCATTTAATCAATTCCATACAAGGATTTTCCTAAGGATATTATTAAAGTATTAATATTATGTTTAATATATCATCAATTCTCAGGTATGTAAAATGCTAAAAAAATTAATTATATGATTGAGAAACTATTATTGTTAATTTAATCATTGAAATGAGAAAACTAAGATGATAATGTTATCATAAATCCTTCTAATGAATTTATATAAAACACATTATATATATACAAATATATAATTATGATATATCACTATAATAAATATATGATTATATCATTATGATTCATGTGTAGTGATATTAAAACATAACCATTCATAAATGAACTATTAACCATGGTATGTTCATATATTGGTCGGTTTAACAACAAACGTGATCATTAATATTTATGTATATTAAGAATGACTATTGGTAAATTTTTAATTATACGATGTTATATAAATATGATTTTTTTTCTGATAATGTTATTTCTACATTTAACACATTAATTGAGATTACTAATTTTATTTATTAAGAATCAATAAAAGGTACTCCTCATTTATTTCATCCTCACGGATCACAAAAAAAAACCCAAAAAATTAAATTAGAGAATTATAAACATGCATTGAAATCTATTCTAGTACCATATATGATATAGGAATGATTTACTGTTTAAAAAATATATCTTCCAAACCATATTTTCAGAAACATTTTCAGATTGATAATTATTACCTACGCCAATTGTTTAAAACAAGTTGGAACATTCAAATAAGTTAATGTGTGTATGTTATTTATGGAAGTCATTTTATGTTTGAAAAATGAATTTTCCTCAGAAATTATTTTTATTGCATTTTGTCTATGGAAATTAAAATTATTTTCCACTTTTGTATACTTTTAATTTTATAAAATTAATATTAATTCCCAAATTAATGAGTGAAAACTATTTTAGTGTAAATTTTATAGAACATTGAAATGATTTATTTTTGGATGAATTGTGAAAAATATTTTTATATTTAAAACCATCATTTAATTTACATAATTAATAGTTTTTAATAATGCTTAAATTATTTTGAAAAGTAAAATTAGTTCATTTATATTTTTAAAAATCCAATTTAGTTCATTGGAATTCTTTATATTTGTGGATTTTGGTATAAAAACATTTTATATTTCATAAATAAACAAAATTGGAAAACGTACATTCACTTTATTTCGGCTGTTTATTATTAAATTTATTTATACAAATTATGTGAATTATAAATTGAAATACATCTTGTATATTTGGAATTAGGAATTAATGTTTTTTAAATAACCCAATTTTATTTTTTATCAAAATAAATATTAATATTAGTAAATGTTAGTAAATATTAGTAACCATGGTTTGTGTAAAAATAGTAAAACATGGTTAAGACTATGGTATCAGGCTTCAAACATTCAATAACATATGAAATTATACTATTTGCTGAGATTATTTTAAAAAAAAAATTGTATTCTATAAAATATGGATACCTGGTTCAATATTTCTCTGATTATTAACATCATATAAGTTTAATAAATTAGTTAATACCAAATATCAGTCTCTTGACTTTAATATCTCAAATTGTTTACAAAGGGATCAATGGGGAATCAATAAGGTTATAAATATTTATTTAGAATATTAATTTATATTAGTTACTATTGTAATTTTTTTTTAATTTTGAGTTAGCATATAATTACCTTAAATTATTATAAAACAAAAACTCCTTACAACTTACATTAGTAGAAAAATATGATTTGTAAAAATTTAAAAGTTGTAAAATTTGGTTGAATTATTTTTTTCTAGGAATATTTCTAATAAATTTTACTTAATAGGGATTTTATAAGGGTTTAAATTTTAATTAAAAAACTATATTAATGACTCCAATGACATTGTTAATGAATATTTAAAAATTTTACAATGATGGTTTTTTTTTAAAAATTATTTTAATAAATTATTAAAAAAACCATTTTTTAGAGAAGTAAAATATATAAGGTTGATAATATCTACCATATATAATCAAATTTTCAGTTTACTTTTTATACAAAAATCAATTACCATGATATTTAAAAATATTTATATTGTTGTAATTTCTAATTGCCATAATTGGGGGGTGTTTTCAAAGGGATAAGTGTCAAAATATCCCATAAAATTAAAAAAATATTAATATAAGAGATTATTTACACACATACCAATTCTATATTCAATATATATCCATTTTTATAAATATTAAATTGAAAACTATTTCATATTAATGTATTATAGTAACTAATTTCAACAGATTAGCTATCCTCGCATATACAAGGGGACCACTTCTCTTCTATTCCATGCACCCTTTAAACCATGTAGGATTACAAAAAACAAACTATTTTTTATAAATTTATCCAAACATGAATTTTAGGTGCTATTATATTTAAGGATACTTTACAATATTAATAATTAATAAATCAAATAGAGACATACTAAATAATATATTATCTTCTTACTCAACTTCTTTCAATTATCTTTTTTCATATACCCTATAAATATATGGTATTTGTCAAGATACAGTTATTTTTTATATTTAATATAAATGATTTTTATTATTATTAGTATGTATGTATGCACCAATATCCACCTTCTATTCCATCATATTTGAATCAGTATTATCATTAATGTGCACGTGTGGACAACCGCTTCTGCATACTTAGGCTGCCGAGTTTTCGTAAGGGATTTTTCATCTCACTTTTATTCCCCTGAGATTTATGCTACATTTGCCACAATTTCCGTTGAGTGGTTTATGTACTGCCCATTATTCTACTCTTTGTGTAATATACATTCGTTTATGAGTATTTACATCAATGATTTATTGTCCTTCTTTCATGGGGTGTATGTTTTGAAAGATACCCAAGTCGGTAAGGGAACCTTTCACCCTCCTCTTTTTTAAAAGACTTTTTTGTTGGGTCTTTTAATTTACATATTGTTATGTTGGGATATGTTCTCATATATCCTTATTGATGTAAATTTTATGTCCAAGTGATGATATACACTTTTTATCTCTCATCAACTCATTTTGATGTGACACCATTAGGCTGTCAAGGGAACTTCTTAACCCAATTTCAATTTCTTTGGGTTCAACATGTAGTTGTTGAATATGTCATACTTTGAATATGTGTGAATGACCTTTGATTATTTTTTACTTAATATCCACTTATATTTGGTGTATTCGTTTGTCACACATAATTATGTAATTGATTTATCTTTAAACCAAGGATACCGTCTTTGTATGGGACATCATCTCAATCTCCTTTCATTGAGGAATATATTGTTTTATACACAACCTACTTTTATACGGTGTATAAACCCCTTTGACTTTTACGTTTATTCAAAAGGAATCTTTTTTATACAAAGCATTTACTAAACAACAAAAGGGAATGGTTTTTTTTGTCGTACGTATGCGGCGACAATGACTTCTCCGCCGCCGTGACCATTATTTGAATTTCGGCTTCCTCTACAAGCCATATCTGCTTTTTAAAAGAAAAATAAATACGATGTTTTAATTTTTCTTTTATTTTGGTATTGAAAATGGTTTTCATAATGTTTTTATATCAATGTGTAGTATGGATATCTTGTGATTGAAAGGTGGAAATGTTATGTTTCCTTTAAGCATGTTTTATGTGATACAATTATGTTGAGGTTCTTGGGCATTATTATAAAGACGGGTGGTTCCGTGATAAACTAAGGGCGGGTGAGCCCGATATAACTCTCCAATGAATTGGGTAACGCGAAAGAGTGAAACGTTAAGGTTTATCCGAAGAGATTTAGGGAATATACTGTGATGGTTATTCAAAATGTAACCAAGAGGGTTACTGCCTACGTAAGAATGTTATGAATGCCTCATGTTACCTTTATGTCTTATGATTTGTATGATTTAATCATGGTTTGATGAGGTATGTTAAAGTGCCTTTGTTTTATGGGTAAAGTATGATTTCATTCTTATGTATATATGAACTCATGTTTCCTTTCCATATTTTTTATAACCCTTACTGAGATTTTTATGCTCATCCCAGGTTTTTTAAATGTTTTTCATAGGTCAAGGGAAGGGTACATGATGTGATGATAGTGTCAAGGATGTGTCAAGAATGAATCCATGTTTTATTTTCAATATGTTTATATTGATGGGAAGAATTAATACTGTCTTTTAGGTAACCACTTTGTTTAAATGTGGAATGTAATGCAAGTTTCATGATCTAATTCTCTAAAACTCTAAACCTGAAAAGATCCTCAATGTGTAATCTTGTAATAACTCAAGATTAAGTAATGTTTAAGGCTGGGGCCTTATATAACTGGCTATTTTTTTGTATTTGACCTATGGTGTGGATCACCATCATCTGGATATTTAATGAGATGATAAAATTATCATGTAACTATTTAACTAATCACTTATAATACATGTTTTTGTGTTTCAATCAGAAAATGATTATTGGCACGATTTTTTGGTGTATGTGTCATATTCTTATATACTGATTTGGTTTATTTTGGGAATTTGGAAACAAAATTTGACCATTTGAATGATAAATCAATTACATCATAGGTCAATTGATGTTTTCATTTTTTTCAAATGATTCTCATGGTCGTGATTTTTTATTAGGGGAGTTTCTAATGAACAAATATTTTTTATCGAAGGTGGAATTACATGGGAATTTTAATTTCTGTGTTTACTAAATGAGATTTTATTTGATACAAATATAGGAAAATGATTTTTGAGTTTGGAAAAATTGATGTGTTGTTTTTAGACTTTGGTAATGTAGTGGGATGTTTCATGGGTGTCTCATTATGTTTCTGGTGCCCTATGAAATTGGAAACAATATATTTTAGTGGTCAAAGGAGGGTGCACAATTCTTTTGAAACAATGCATCACTTAGCATCAAATTAGGTGGATACCATAGTTGAGTAAAAATTCCCCACATGTAGCTAGTATTGTTTACCCAAAACATGCACATATACCACTTGTTTAGTTCCACATAGCATGTACCAATGAACTATTCATCCCACTATTTCACATTATTAAAAAATCTGTTAGGAAAATCTATCTGATGTAGATTCCTTAGGTAGTGGGGGCTGTACATTTTTTGTGTGGTTTTGAACATAAATGAATATTAGATTTTATCATTAAAATAACAAAAATTTCTTTTGTGGATTTAATTTATATTTTTCCTCTATATCTACTCCTCCTACAGCTGCATGCAGTACTACTTAAGCCATGGGTTTATCCTCCCAATCCAACAATTGGATTTGAAATAACCCCTCCATCTATCATCTTTTACAAGATTCATAGGTCTCTATGTATTCCTCAATGCAATAAATCAATTTTTTTAAATATTTCATCATATAATCTTCACATTTCAAAGATATCCTAGTTCAAGCTCATTCACGATATTTTCAATGAAAATGTGGGATTCTTTGATTTCATCCAACCCTAAAAAATGATATCTTTGTATTGGATGATTAGCTCATCCATGTAATGATGTTGGAATTCTATGACTATTTATGTAATTTTAAAAGATTTTATAAATATTTTTTTCCACATGCTATCATTTTTTCCACGTTTCCGTATGAAGGTTTCCTTTAATCCAAATTGTTATAAGCATAATATATTTCAACATGTAAACATTTTTAAAAATATTTATGATCAGAACCTAAATCACGGTCATCCCTTAGGTGTTATAAAATATATTTCTCCTATTATAAATAATTGATTAAATTCCTAAAATATACTCTATGTGTTCATATTCTACAAAAAACAGAATTGTTCCTTGTAATCAATTGCTTAATTGTTAATTCCCATTCCTAAATCCTATGATAAATTTTTTTGAATCAAATCTCTAGTTTGGTTACTTTTTATAAAATGATACATTGTTGTTAATTTATTTTAGATTCTTGAATGTGATTCTAAGTTGATTAAATTACTTTTTTGAGAAATACTATAATTTTTTTATAATATAACCCTACAAATGAGGTGTGATTACGTCTATGTTAAAATTTAGTGGCTGGTTATTAAAGTAATTCTTGGACTTATAGATTTTTTAGAATAATATAATTTGTTCCTGTTAATTAAATGTTAATTTTAGGACATTTCGTCTTTTTATATTCATAAAATAGGGTTTTAATTCTACATGGAAAATGTTTAATGAACCATATCATCTTGTAGATGTTTTTCCATCTAAAATTGAATAACTAATTAAACGCAATCCCCATATGGGCTTGGATATGATTATAATCTTATTTTCCTAATGTGTTAAATTTTCTATTGTTCACGGGTACTTGTAAAAAAAATTCCATGTTTTGATAGATTAAATGGCATGTATTTACATGATTGATTTATTCAAAATCATTATTTTTTTAAATTTTGTTGTTTGATATAAATGGGATCAAATGTAAAAGTAGTGTATTATTTAATATTGTTTTCATTACATAAATTATTTAAATCATTCTAAATTATAATTTTAATTAGTGGCACATCCACACTAATTGTTACCAATTTTATTAAATGTAATTATTGGAATGAAATACTTGATTATAATTGAATCATAAATACGAATCATGAGAGGTAATGTATCCTTCGTATTATTATTATATTATTATTTTATATACAATGGATATATAATGATTTTAATGGTTCTTTTGATCAGGGTAGAATCACACTCCCTTACATTTAGTGTTGAGTCATGACGTCTCACACCATTGATACTATTAGGATGATTGGCTTGATAGGACATGTTCCTTTGTTAGAGTAACTACAAGATGGCTCACTCACTATCCTGAGTGTCATTCTAGGAATATCACAATCTTTTGGGATATAGGGAAAGTACCCAATTTCATGGGAATTTAGGATCGTTTATACTAGTTATTGATATCGATGTTACTACCAGTCCTCACAACAACTAGTATTCTTGTTTTATGGACACATACGTCCACATGTACTTAGTTTATATTATAGGATAAAAAAGAAAAATAAGAAATGTATATACTATTTCAATATAAATTTACTTGTTGTTCAGACTTTTTTTAATATTAGATTCAATGAAGGTAGATCCACCTATTGTCATTTATGAACTAGGGAGGGATACATCTTTTTTATTCATTTTAATTTATTATTCATTTTACCTGCACACTAAATTAAATTATAATCATAGAAATAATTTATATATATACATTATGGATGGAAAACTGGTGGTATTTATATCACAGACCCTACTCAGGCCGTCATTGCTCTGAATTACCTGAGTGGGCCTTATATTAACCATACCATGGATGTTTTCTAATTTTGTTTTCATGTACCAAATTGTTAGAAGCATGAGACCAAGCTGTAGCTCAGGATGCTTACATGGATATCCCATACTGAAATTAGGTATTTTATTTAATTTTTTACATCGATGTATCTCATATATTATTATATTTTATTTTATTTAGAATAAATATCATCATCTGGACATGCATGCATCTATTGAATTTTTTTCTTCTCCTTTATTTATATTAAGTTATTATTATTGTTAATTTCTCTTCCTTTTTTAATTAATGATTATTCTATTTTCATAAAATTATTATCTGTAATGAAAATGTGCTAATGTAATAAGGAGTGTATATTCTCCCCACTATCACCTCCTAACACCCTCATTTTCATTCGATAGCCCCTAGCATACGGGGAGGCACACTTGAGCCCATGTGACCCCTTGGTCCATTCAACTTTATAATGGCCCATCAGGCTGATATGTTACTAGTGGAGTTTCACATCATATGATAGAATATGGGGTCCACAATAAAGATGTTTTAATCAAATGTACTGTGGATATAAAAAACTAATAGTCAATGTTTTAAGTGAATAAAAATTATTATCCATGTTATAAAGGTGTACATTTATATTTAGGATCCTAACTAATTTGAAATCCAATGATAATTAAGGATTGTTAAAGAATATTTTTTGGATGGGTGAGTTCCTATAAATTTTCATATGGTGTGTATGATTGGGATCAAATAACACTGAAAAAGATTGTATTAGCATATGCAGATAGCCCTTGGTATGATGATGCCTTTGGGAATGTGGGTGGGCCCCCTGGAGGGGAGAAACATGTTTGTGGGAAATCTGGTCATGAAAAATGGTCTAGATCACAATTGATATATTAAATATGCGGGCTTCCTTTAATGTGAATAGAGCCAAGATGTTACATTATCAACATCAAAAAATGATGTAAAGTTAAATAAGGATATATTTTGATGCAAATGTAAATATTAATTATGGCTATTAAAACATACATTGAAATTAGTATAATAAATTAAAGTAACCACTTTTTGAAATATTAATAAAAATAAAATAATGGATACATTTTGTATGGATTAAATTCAATTAGTGTATATAATAAAACAAATAATGTCATTTTATTATTATAATATATAAATCTAAAATTTAATTATTTCATTAAAAATTTATACTATGATTAAAATTTAACAACATATATAATAATAATAATAATACAGTTAATGTTAATTAATTATCATGTGATTGTAAAAAATAATAATGAATAATAATTTTTTTTATAAAAATATTTTCAAATATCAATAGTTTTCCCCAAAATTTTAAGTTTTAATTTAAATATAGAATTTGTTGTTTTAAACACATAATATGAAATATAAAAAATTAATTTTTTAATAAATAGTAATAATATAATATTTTGATCAAGCTTTTTTATTTCTATAAAAATAATTATTTTTAGGGGAATAGGTAAAAATATCATTTTTTTGAAAGAATGCTGTATTTGATGGCATAACTTGAATAAAAATTTAACCGAAAACATATAAATCCACATTCATGAAAGATAAATCTTCTCATGTAGAATTATAAAATAAAAAAATTGAATTATAGTCCTATATTTGATATTTTAGAATAAAAATAATATTTTCTCGAAAATATTTTGTACTAAATCATATATTTTTATTTTAAATTTAATTTTTACCACTTTTAAAAATTTATTCAAAAAAATTTATTTAAAATTTAGAATAAATAAGTCAATATTCTGTTATATGGAACACATTATTATTTAATAGAGGAAATGATTAATTAGATAAAAACTAATTATTGTAGTAAATGATAAAATGGTAAATGTAATTATTCTAGCAGTAATGGGATTGAAACAAGATAATAAATGTATAACATTGTTTCTATGAAGGGTTTATTGACCTTATTTCAACCCACACTCAATTATTTTTAATTATAGGTTCTACTGTACATGTTTAACATATGCTCCCTAAATATTATGTTGTAATATTTACAAAAATGTAATTCTCCCAATATATAAAAGGGGCCTCTCACAACTCCACAAAGGAATTCCTAAAAATTTAGTTTCCTTCTAAAACCATTCCGAGTTTTGTTATCCTAAAATTATATTTAACTATTATTATCTTCTTCTCATAAAAGATTATCTTATATAATCTATTTAAAATAGTTCATTCTACGAAATCTCAAAATGGTCAGCCTATGTAACCATTTATACATAAATTCATTTTTTTCTATTCTATTATTAAATTCCAATTTTCAAATCCCAATGTAATTTCATTACTTTTTATTATATAGTATAATTTTATTATTTTATACGAATAATCTATAATTAAATTTCCCCATTTATAATCATAATAATGAATCATTAAGTCAGTTGTAATGAAAATTACTAGCTCCACGACACAAAATGTTTCATTTTTCTTCACGACCAAACAATGGTAATTTTTAGGAAAATTTCATAGATAATTTTTATATTTATATCATTTTTAGGTTCATGTAACATGAATCCATAATACTAATTCCTCTATTTATATGAATGTAAAATCACCATCCATGAATATGTATGGACTACCACCTCTACGGAATTATTGATTTTTTTTCATTTAATCAATTCCATACAAGGATTTTCCTAAGGATATTATTAAAGTATTAATATTATGTTTAATATATCATCAATTCTCAGGTATGTAAAATGCTAAAAAAATTAATTATATGAATGAAAAAATATTATTGTTAATTTAATCATTGAAATGAGAAAACTAAGATGATATTGTTATCATAAATCCTTCTAATGAATTTATATAAAACACATTATATATATACAAATATATAATTATGATATATCACTATAATAAATATATGATTATATCATTATGATTCATGTGTAGTGATATTAAAACATAACCATTCCTAAATGAACTATTAACCATGGTATGTTCATATATTGGTCGGTTTAACAACAAACGTGATCATTAATATTTATGTATATTAAGAATGACTATTGGTAAATTTTTAATTATACGATGTTATATAAATATGATTTTTTTTCTGATAATGTTATTTCTACATTTAACACATTAATTGAGATTACTAATTTCATTTATTAAGAATCAATAAAAGGTACTCTTCATTTATTTCATCCTCACGGATCACAAAAAAAACCCAAAAAATTAAATTAGAGCATTATAAACATGCATTGAAATCTATTCTAGTACCATATATGATATAGGAATGATTTACTGTTTAAAAAATATATCTTCCAAACCATATTTTCAGAAACATTTTCAGATTGATAATTATTACCTACGCCAATTGTTTAAAACAAGTTGGAACATTCAAATAAGTTAATGTGTGTATGTTATTTATGGAAGTCATTTTATGTTTGAAAAATGAATTTTCCTCAGAAATTATTTTTATTGCATTTTGTCTATAGAAATTAAAATTATTTTCCACTTTTTTATACTTTTAATTTTATAAAATTAATATTAATTCCCAAATTAACGAGTGAAAACTATTTTAGTGTAAATTTTATAGAACATTGAAATGATTTATTTTTGGATGAATTGTGAAAAATATTTTTATATGTAAAACCATCATTTAATTTACATAATTAATAATTTTTAATAATGCTTAAATTATTTTGAAAAGTAAAATTAGTTCATTTATATTTTTAAAAATCCAATTTAGTTCATTGGAATTCTTTATATTTGTGGATTTTGGTATAAAAACATTTTATATTTCATAAATAAACAAAATTGGAAAACGTATATTCATATTATTTCAGCTGTTTATTATTAAATTTATTTATACCAATTATGTGAATTATAAATTGAAATACATCTTGTATATTTGGAATTAGGAATTAATGTTTTTTTAAATAACCCGATTTTATTTTTTATCAAAATAAATATTAATATTAGTAAATGTTAGTAAATATTAGTAACCATGGTTTGTGTAAAAATAGTAAAACATGGTTAAGACTATGGTATCAGGCTTCAAACATTCAATAACATATGAAATTATACTATTTGCTGAGATTATTTTAAAAACAAAAATCGTATTCTATAATATATGGATACCTGGTTCAATATTTCTCTGATTATTAACATCATATAAATTTAATAAATTAATAAATACCAAATATCAGTCTCTTGACTTTAATATCTCAAATTGTTTACAAAGGGATCAATGGGGAATCAATAAGGTTATAAATATTTATTTAGAATATTAATTTATATTAGTTACTATTGTAATTTTTTTTTATTTTGAGTTAGCATATAATTACCTTAAATTATTATAAAACAAAAACTCTTTACAACTTACATTAGTAGAAAAATATGATTTCTAAAATTTTAAAAGTTGTAAAATTTGGTTGAATTATTTTTTTCTAGGGATATTTCTAATAAATTTTACTTAATAGGGATTTTATAAGGGTTTAAATTTTAATTAAAAAACTATATTAATGACTCCAATGACATTGTTAATGAATATTTCAAAATTTTACAATGATGGTTTTTAAAAAAAAAATATTTTAATAAATTATTAAAAAAACCATTTTTTAGAGAAGTAAAATATATACGGTTGATAATATCTACCATATATAATCAAATTTTCAATTTACTTTTTATACAAAAATCAATTACCATGATACTTAAAAATATTGATATTGTTGTAATTTCTAATTGCCATAATTGGGGGGTGTTTTCAAAGGGATAAGTGTCAAAATATCCCATAAAATTAAAAACATATTAATATAAGAGATTATTTACACACATACCAATTCTATATTCAATATATATCCATTTTTATAAATATTAAATTGAAAACTATTTCATATTAATGTATTATAGTAACTAATTTCAACAGATTAGCTCTCCTCACATATACAAGGGGACCACTTCTCTTCTATTCCATGCACCCTTTAAAACATGTAGGATTACAAAAAACAAACTATTTTTTATAAATTTATCCAAACATGAATTTTAGGTGCTATTATATTTAAGGATACTTTACAATATTAATAATTAATCAATCAAATAGAGACATACTGAATAATATATTATCTTCTTACTCAACTTCTATCAATTATCTTTTTTCATATACCCTATAAATATATGGTATTTGTCAAGATACAGTTATTTTTTATATTTAATATAAATGATTTTTATTATTATTAGTATGTATGTATGGACCAATATCCACCTTCTATTCCATCATATTTGAGTCAGTATTATCATTAATGTGCATGTGTGGACAACCGCTTCTGCATACTTAGGCTGCCGAGTTTTCGTAAGGGATTTTTCATCTCACTTTTATTCCCATGAGATTTATGCTACATTTGCCACAATTTCCATTGAGTGGTTTATGTACTGCCCATTATTCTACTCTTTGTGTAATATACATTCGTTTATGAGTATTTACATCAATGATTTATTGTCCTTCTTTCATGGGGTGTATGTTTTGAAAGATACCCAAGTTGGTAAGGGAACCTTTCACCCTCCTCTTTTTTAAAAGACTTCTTTTGTTGGGTCTTTTAATTTACATATTGTTATGTTGGGATATGTTCTCATATATCCTTATTGATGTAAATTTTATGTCCAAGTGATGATATACACTTTTTATCTCTCATCAACTCATTTTGATGTGACGCCATTAGGCTGTCAAGGGAACTTCTTAACCCAATTTCAATTTCTTTGGGTTCAACATGTAGTTGTTGAATATGTCATCCTTTGAATATGTGTGAATGACCTTTGATTATTTTATACTTAATATCTACTTATATTTGGTGTATTAGTTTGTCACACATAATTATGTAATTGATTTATCTTTAAACCAAGGATACCATCTTTGTATGGGACATCATCTCAATCTCCTTTCATTGAGGAATATATTGTTTTATACACAACCTACTTTTATACGGTGTATAAACCCCTTTGACTTTTACGTTTATTCAAAAGGAATCTTTTTTATACAAAGCATTTACTAAACAACAAAAGGGAATGGTTTTTTTGTCGTACGTATGCGGCGACAACGACTTCTCCGCCGCCGTGACCATTATTTGAATTTCGGCTTCCTCTACAAGCCATATCTTCTTTTTAAAAGAAAAATAAATACCATGTTTTAATTTTTCTTTTATTTTGGTATTGAAAATGGTTTTCATAATGTTTTTATATCAATGTGTAGTATGAATATCTTGTGATTGAATGGTGGAAATGTTATGTTTCCTTTAAGCATGGTTTATGTGATACAATTATGTTGAGGTTCTTGGGCATTATTATAAAGACGGGTGGTTCCGTGATAAACTAAGGGCGGGTGAGCCCGATATAACTATCCAATGCATTGGGTAACGCGAAAGAGTGAAACGTTAAGGTTTATCTGAAGAGATTTAGGGAATATACTGTGATGGTTATTCCAAATGTAACCAAGAGGGTTACTGCCTACGTAAGAATGTTATGAATGCCTCATGTTACCTTTATGTCTTATGATTTCTATGATTTAATCATGGTTTGATGAGGTATGTTAAAGTGCCTTTGTTTTATGGATAAAGTATGATTTCATTCTTATGTATATATGAACTCAAGTTTCCTTTCCATATTTTTTATAACCCTTACTGAGATTTTTATGCTCATCCCAGGTTTTTTAAATGTTTGTCATAGGTCAAGGGAAGGGTACATGATGTGATGATAGTGTCAAGGATGTGTCAAGAATGAATCCATGTTTTATTTTCAATATGTTTCTATTGATGGGAATAATTAATACTGTCTTTTAGGTAACCACTTTGTTTAAATGTGGAATGTAATGCAAGTTTCATGATCTAATTCTCTAAAACTCTAAACCTGAAAAGATCCTCAATGTGTAATCTTGTAATAACTCAAGATTAAGTAATGTTTAAGGCTGGGGCCTTATATAACTGGCTATTTTTTTGTATTTGACCTATGGTGTGGATCACCATCATCTGGATATTTAATGAGATGATAAAATTATCATGTAACTATTTAACTAATCACTTATAATACATGTTTTTGTGTTTCAATCAGAAAATGATTGTTGGCACGATTTTTTGGTGTATGTGTCGTATTCTTATATACTGATTTGGTTTATTTTGGGAATTTGGAAACAAAATTTGACCATTTGAATGATAAATCATTTACATCATAGGTCAATTGATGTTTTCATTTTTTTCAAATGATTCTCATGGTCATGATTTTTTATTAGGGGAGTTTCTAATGAACAAATATTTTTTATCGAAGGTGAAATTACATGAGAATTTTAATTTCTGTGTTTACTAAATGAGATTTTATTTGATACAAATATAGGAAAATGATTTTTGAGTTTGGAAAAATTGATGTGTTGTTTTTAGACTTTGGTAATGTAGTGGGATGTTTCATGGGTGTCTCATTATGTTTCTGGTGCCCTAGGAAATTGGAAACAATATATTTTAGTGGTCAAAAGAGGGTGCACAATTCTTTTGAAACAATGCATCCCTTAGCATCAAATTAGGTGGATACCATAGTTGAGTAAAAATTCCCCACATGTAGCTAGTATTGTTTAACCAAAACATGCACATATACCACTTGTTTAGTTCCACATAGCATGTACCAATGAACTATTCATCCCACTATTTCACATTATTAAAAAATCTGTTAGGAAAATCTATCTGATGTAGATTCCTTAGGTAGTGGGGGATGTACAGTTTTTGTGTGGTTTTGAAAATAAATGAATATTTGATTTTATCATTAAAATAACAAAAATTTCTTTTGTGGATTTAATTTATATTTTTCCTCTATATCTACTCCTCCTACAGCTGCATGCAGTACTACATAAGCCATGGGTTTATCCTCCCAATCCAACAATTGGATTTGAAATAACCCCTCCATCTGTCATCTTTTACAAGATTCATAGGTCTCTATGTATTCCTCAATGCAATAAATCAATTTTTTTAAATATTTCATCATATAATCTTCACATTTCAAAGATATCCTAGTTCAAGCTCATTCACGATATTTTCAAGGAAAATGTGGGATTCTTTGATTTCATCCAACCCTAAAAAATGATATCTTTGTATTGGATGATTAGCTCATCCATGTAATGATGTTGGCATTCTATGAATATTTATGTAATTTTAAAAGATTTTATAAATATTTTTTTCCACATGCTAGCATTTTTTCCACGTTTCCGTATGAAGGTTTCCTTTAATCCAAATTGTTATAAGCATAATATATTTCAACATGTAAACATTTTTAAAAATATTTATGATCAGAACCTAAATCACGGTCATCCCTTAGGCGTTATAAAATATATTTCTCCTATTATAAATAATTGATTAAATTCCTAAAATATACTCTATGTGTTCATATTCTACAAAAAACAGAATTGTTCCTTGTAATAAATTGCATAATTGTTAATTCCCATTCCTAAATCCTATGATAAATTTTTTTGAATCAAATCTCTAGTTTGGTTACTTTTTATAAAATGATACATTGTTGTTAATTTATTTTAGATTCTTGAATGTGATTATAAGTTGATTAAATTAATTGTTTGAGAAATACTATAATTTTTTTATAATATAACCCTACAAATGAGGTGTGATTACGTCTATGTTAAAATTTAGTGGCTGGTTATTAAAGTAATTCTTGGACTTATAGATTTTTTAGAATAATATAATTTGTTCCTGTTAATTAAATGTTAATTTTAGGACATTTCATCTTTTTATATTCATAAAATAGGGTTTTAATTCTACATGGAAAATGTTTAATCAACCATATCATCTTGTAGGTGTTTTTCCATCTAAAATTGAATAACTAATTAAACACAATCCCCATATGGGCCTGGATATGATTATAATCTTATTTTCCTAATGTGTTAAATTTTCTATTGTTCACGGGTACTTGTAAAAAAAAATTCCATGTTTTGATAGATTAAATGGCATGTATTTACATGATTGATTTATTCAAAATCATTATTTTTTTAAATTTTGTTGTTTGATATAAATGGGATCAAATGTAAAAGTAGTGTATTATTTAATATTGTTTTCATTACATAAATTATTTAAATTATTCTAAATTATAATTTTAATTAGTGGCACATCCACACTAATTGTTACCAATTTTATTAAATGTAATTATTGGAATGAAATACTTGATTATAATTGAATCATAAATACGAATCATGAGAGGTAATGTATCCTTCGTATTATTATTATATTATTATTTTATATACAATGGATATATAATGATTTTAATGGTTCTTTTGATCATGGTATAATCACACTCCCTTACATTTAGTGTTGAGTCATGACGTCTCACACCATTGATACTATTAGGATGATTGGCTTGATAGGACATGTTCCTTTGTTAGAGTAACTACAAGATGGCTCACTCACTATCCTGAGTGTCATTCTAGGAATATCACAATCTTTTGGGATATAGGGAAAGTACCCAATTTCATGGGAATTTAGGATCGTTTATACTAGTTATTGATATCGATGTTACTACCAGTCCTCACAACAACTAGTATTCTTGTTTTATGGACACATACGTCCACATGTACTTAGTTTATATTATAGGATAAAAAAGAAAAATAAGAAATGTATATACTATTTCAATATAAATTTTCTTGTTGTTCAGACTTTTTTTAATATTAGATTCAATGAAGGTAGATCCACATATTGTCATTTATGAACTAGGGAGGGATACATCTTTTTTATTCATTTTAATTTATTATTCATTTTACCTGCACACTAAATTAAATTATAATCATAGAAATAATTTATATATATACATTATGGATGGAAAACTGGTGGTATTTATATCACAGACCCTACTCAGGCCGTCATTGCTCTGAATTACCTGAGTGGGCCTTATATTAACCATTACATGGATGTTTTCTAATTTTGTTTTCATGTACCAAATTGTTAGAAGCATGAGACCAAGCTGTTGCTCAGGATGCTTACATGGATATCCCATACTGAAATTAGGTATTTTATTTAATTTTTTACATCAATGTATCTCATATATTATTATATTTTATTTTATTTAGAATAAATATCATCCTCTGGACATGCATGCATCTATTGAATTTTTTTCTTCTCCTTTATTTATATTCAGTTATTATTATTGTTAATTTCACTTCCTTTTTTAATTAATGATTATTCTATTTTCATAAAATTATTATCTGTAATGAAAATGTGCTAATGTAATAATGAGTGTATATTCTCCCCACAATCACCTCCTAACACCCTCATTTTCATTCGATAGCCCCTAGCATACGGGGAGGCACACTTGAGCCCATGTGACCCCTTGGTCCATTCAACTTTATAATGGCCCATCAGGCTGATATGTTACTAGTGGAGTTTCACATCCTATGATAGAATATGGGGTCCACAATAAAGATGTTTTAATCAAATGTACTGTGGATATAAAAAACTAATAGTCAATGTTTTAAGTGAATAAAAATTATTATCCTTGTTATAAAGGTGTACATTTATATTTAGGATCCTAACTAATTTGAAATCCAATGATAATTAAGGATTGTCAAAGAATATTTTTTGGATGGGTGAGTTGCTATAAATTT
The DNA here is from genome assembly GCA_963277665.1 of Viscum album. Classification (NCBI taxonomy): domain Eukaryota; kingdom Viridiplantae; phylum Streptophyta; class Magnoliopsida; order Santalales; family Viscaceae; genus Viscum; species Viscum album. Next base: position 1,399,564,187 of record OY728164.1, on the reverse strand, counting down.
TCATATGGTGTGTATGATTGGGATCAAATAACACTGAAAAAGATTGTATTAGCGTATGCAGATAGCCCTTGGTATGATGATGCCTTTGGGAATGTGGGTGGGCCCCCTGGAGGGGAGAACACATGTTTGTGGGAAATCTGGTCATGAAAAATGGTCTAGAGCACAATTGATATATTAAATATGCGGGCTTCCTTTAATGTGAATAGAGCCAAGATGTTACATTATCAACATCAAAAAATGATGTAAAGTTAAATAAGGATATATTTTGATGCAAATGTAAATATTAATTATGGCTATTAAAACATACATTGAAATTAGTATAATAAATTAAAGTAACCACTTTTTGAAATATTAATAAAAATAAAATAATGGATACATTTTGTATGGATTAAATTCAATTAGTTTATATAATAAAACAAATAATGTCATTTTATTATTATAATATATAAATCTAAAATTTAATTATTTCATTAAAAATTTATACTATGATTAAAATTTAACAACATATATAATAATAATAATAATAATACAGTTAATGTTAATTAATTATCATGTGATTGTAAAAAATAATAATGAATAATAATTTTTTTTATAAAAATATTTTCAAATATCAATAGTTTTCCCCAAAATTTTAAGTTTTAATTTAAATATAGAATTTGTTATTTTAAACACATAATATGAAATATAAAAAATTAATTTTTTAATTAATAGTAATAATATAATATTTTGATCAAGCTTTTTTATTTCTATAAAAATAATTATTTTTAGGGGAATAGGTAAAAATATCATTTTTTTGAAAGAATGCTGTTTTTGATGGCATAACTTGAATAAAAATTTAACCGAAAACATATAAATCTACATTCATGAAAGATAAATCTTCTCATGTAGAATTATAAAATAAAAAAATTGAATTATAGTCCTATATTTGATATTTTAGAATAAAAATAATATTTTCTCGAAAATATTTTGTACTAAATCACATATTTTTATTTTAAATTTAATTTTTACCACTTTTAAAAATTTATTCAAAAAAATGTATTTAAAATTTAGAATAAATAAGTCAATATTCTGTTATATGGAACACATTATTATTTAATAGAGGAAATGATTAATTAGATAAAAACTAGTTATTGTAGTAAATGATAAAATGGTAAATGTAATTATTCTAGCAGTAATGGGATTGAAACAAGATAATAAATGTATAACATTGTTTCTATGAAGGGTTTATTGACCTTATTTCAACCCACACTCAATTATTTTTAATTATAGGTTCTACTGTACATGTTTAACATATTCTCCCTAAATATTATGTTGTAATATTTACAAAAATGTAATTCTCCCAATATATAAAAGGGGCCTCTCACAACTCCACAAAGGAATTCCTAAAAATTTAGTTTCCTTCTAAAACCATTCCGAGTTTTGTTATCCTAAAATTATATTTAACTATTATTATCTTCTTCTCATAAAAGATTATCTTATATAATCTATTTAAAATAGATCATTCTAAGAAATCTCAAAATGGTCAGCCTATGTAACCATTTTTACATAAATTCATTTTTTTCTATTCTATTATTAAATTCCAATTTTCAAATCCCAATGTAATTTCATTACTTTTTATTATATAGTATAATTTTATTATTTCATACGAATAATCTATAATTAAATTTTCCCATTTATAATCAAAATAATGAATCATTAAGTCAGTTGTAATGAAAATTACTAGCTCCACGACACAAAATGTTTCATTTTTCTTCACGACCAAACAATGGTAATTTTTAGGAAAATTTCATAGATAATTTTTATATTTATATCATTTTTAGGTTCATGTAACATGAATCCATAATACTCATTCCTCTATATATATGAATGTAAAATCACCATCCATGAATATGTATGGACTACCACCTCTACGGAATTATTGATTTTTTTTCATTTATTCAATTCCATACAAGGATTTTCCTAAGGATATTATTAAAGTATTAATATTATGTTTAATATATCATCAATTCTCAGGTATGTAAAATGCTAAAAAAATTAATTATATGATTGAGAAAATATTATTGTTAATTTAATCATTGAAATGAGAAAACTAAGATGATAATGTTATCATAAATCCTTCTAATGAATTTATATAAAACACATTATATATATACAAATATATAATTATGATATATCACTATAATAAATATATGATTATATCATTATGATTCATGTGTAGTGATATTAAAACATAACCATTCCTAAATGAACTATTAACCATGGTATGTTCATATATTGGTCGGTTTAACAACAAACGTGATCATTAATATTTATGTATATTAAGAATGACTATTGGTAAATTTTTAATTATACGATGTTATATAAATATGATTTTTTTTCTGATAATGTTATTTCTACATTTAACACAGTAATTGAGATTACTAATTTCATTTATTAAGAATCAATAAAAGGTACTCCTCATTTATTTCATCCTCACGGATCACAAAAAAAAAACCAAAAAATTATATTAGAGCATTATAAACATGCATTGAAATCTATTCTAGTACCATATATGATATAGGAATGATTTACTGTTTAAAAAATATATCTTCCAAACCATATTTTCAGAAACATTTTCAGATTGATAATTATTACCTACGCCAATTGTTTAAAACAAGTTGGAACATTCAAATAAGTTAATGTGTGTATGTTATTTATGGAAGTCATTTTATGTTTGAAAAATGAATTTTCCTCAGAAATTATTTTTATTGCATTTTGTCTATGGAAATTAAAATTATTTTCCACTTTTGTATACTTTTAATTTTATAAAATTAATATTAATTCCCAAATTAATGAGTGAAAACTATTTTAGTGTAAATTTTATAGAACATTGAAATGATTTATTTTTGGATGAATTGTGAAAAATATTTTTATATGTAAAACCATCATTTAATTTACATAATTAATAGTTTTTAATAATGCTTAAATTATTTTGAAAAGTAAAATTAGTTCATTTATATTTTTAAAAATCCAATTTAGTTCATTGGAATTCTTTATATTTGTGGATTTTGGTATAAAAACATTTTATATTTCATAAATAAACAAAATTGGAAAACGTACATTCACTTTATTTCGGCTGTTTATTATTAAATTTATTTATACCAATTATGTGAATTATAAATTGAAATACATCTTGTATATTTGGAATTAGGAATTAATGTTTTTTTAAATAACCCGATTTTATTTTTTATCAAAATAAATATTAATATTAGTAAATGTTAGTAAATATTAGTAACCATGGTTTGTGTAAAAATAGTAAAACATGGTTAAGACTATGGTATCAGGCTTCAAACATTCAATAACATATGAAATTATACTATTTGCTGAGATTATTTTAAAAACAAAAATCGTATTCTATAATATATGGATACCTGGTTCAATATTTCTCTGATTATTAACATCATATAAGTTTAATAAATTAATAAATACCAAATATCAGTCTCTTGACTTTAATATCTCAAATTGTTTACAAAGGGATCAATGGGGAATCAATAAGGTTATAAATATTTATTTAGAATATTAATTTATATTAGTTACTATTGAATTTTTTTTTATTTTGAGTTAGCATATAATTACCTTAAATTATTTTAAAACAAAAACTCTTTACAACTTACATTAGTAGAAAAATATGATTTCTAAAATTTTAAAAGTTGTAAAATATGGTTGAATTATTTTTTTCTAGGAATATTTCTAATAAATTTTACTTAATAGGGATTTTATAAGGGTTTAAATTTTAATTAAAAAACTATATTAATGACTCCAATGACATTGTTAATGAATATTTCAAAATTTTACAATGATGGTTTTTTTTAAAAAAATATTTTAATAAATTATTAAAAAAACCATTTTTTAGAGAAGTAAAATATATAAGGTTGATAATATCTACCATATATAATCAAATTTTCAATTTACTTTTTATACAAAAATCAATTACCATGATATTTAAAAATATTGATATTGTTGTAATTTCTAATTGCCATAATTGGGGGGTGTTTTCAAAGGGATAAGTGTCAAAATATCCCATAAAATTAAAAAAATATTAATATAAGAGATTATTTACACACATACCAATTCTATATTCAATATATATCCATTTTTATAAATATTAAATTGAAAACTATTTCATATTAATGTATTATAGTAACTAATTTCAACAGATTAGCTCTCCTCGCATATACAAGGGGACCACTTCTCTTCTATTCCATGCACCCTTTAAACCATGTAGGATTACAAAAAACAAACTATTTTTTATAAATTTATCCAAACATGAATTTTAGGTGCTATTATATTTAAGGATACTTTACAATATTAATAATTAATAAATCAAATAGAGACATACTGAATAATATATTATCTTCTTACTCAACTTCTTTCAATTATCTTTTTTCATATACCCTATAAATATATGGTATTTGTCAAGATACAGTTATTTTTTATATTTAATATAAATTATTTTTATTATTATTAGTATGTATGTATGCACCAATATCCACCTTCTATTCCATCATATTTGAGTCAGTATTATCATTAATGTGCACGTGTGGAGAACCGCTTCTGCATACTTATAATTTTTTTTCCATCACAATTTTTCATTTATGGTAATTAAAATGAGTCCATTTTTGATATTTAACATCTATTATATAAATATTCATCTATAATTAAAATATTTTATATTCTTTCTTACTATACAATTCATTAGAAAATGATAACCTCACTCGTCTATACATTCGAACTACCACATCAACAAAGGGATTTGAAACATTTTAAATTTCCACTATTCATAGACAATATTAAATATATTAGTAATGATTATATATATCAAATATGATATTATAATGATTCCAAAAAAATTATTTATTATCTATCATTCTTCATTTTCATCAGATGAAAAGGGAATAAAAATTTCATTTTTACATACGGCTTGCCATCTCTATGAATAGTTTAAATCATTTTATATTGATACCTTTTATGGAAAACACTTAATATACATATAATTAAAATAAATTTTATTTATATCATTGTTTAAAATATATATATAATGTAATATTGATACAAAAATTATAAATCCTATGACTATTGACAAGAAATATATATGAAAATTGAATTTGTTATCGTTTGGAACATGGGATTTTAATAATGAAATATTTATTCATGTGTGAAAAAATATTATAATTATATAAAATACAATAACTTATAAATAATGGTTCTGAAATATACATATAATATCTCCATTCATATGATATTGGGTTTCGTGATTCATATGAAGAAATATGAGACTAGAGAAATTGAGGTTTCTCATCTAATATTGTTTTTTGTAAGAAACATGTTATATTCAAAAATTGTTTATTTTTTATGGTGTAAATACAAACAATTAAGGAATTTTATGACAAATAATTTAAAAATTATGTAACTTTCAAGTAAATATAAATTTATTTTTCTGTTTATTTTGTATTTCAATGATTACAAAGAAGTACAAATTTTTGTTACAATCTCGATTTTTATATTGATTTTTTAGGATTATGATTTTTAATGAAATTTTATTAGATAGATTTCATGAATGTAAATATTTTTTATATTTCCTCATAATATTTAGATGTTAAATTGTTTTATTTTATTTTCTAAACTATAATAATTCTTGATATAGAAATATTTTTTAGAAAATTACAACTTATTTCCCTCTTCAGTCAAAATTACATTTGCATCCATTTCCAAAAAATATAAAAAAGGTTTCAAAAATTTACTGTTAATATCCAATAATTGATGAAATTATATTTTATCTGAAAATAAAATTTTCATAAATTTTTAAATTTCATCTTCTTTAATTTTTTAAAAAAAATATATTTATACTTTTCAATAAAAAAATTAATGAAAAATTTGTTTTGACTGAATAATGTACACATTTTTTCCCTCTTTCGTGGGAAAAAAATTAGTAAAGATTTATTTAAATTTATGTAAAAAAATTCAATGAAAATATTTCCCTTCATATTTGGAAAATTTTAAGATATTAAATAATTTATTTCATTGTAATAATTATATTTTCCTTAAAAAAATTCATATTGATATCTAAAAGGTAGTTTCCATCTATTATAACATCATTTGATGTAATTTTTTTTAATATTGTTTTGATTTCAAAACACCATACACATTATTTCTATATATGGACTATAAAATGGTTATTTACATATAATTCTATGATGTTTTTTCCATTCTGATGAGTTTTTTATTTTAGTATGAATCATTTAAGGATCCTACTTATTTTCAATGGGTAATGATATTATGAAATGATTAAATTTTTATAAAACTGGTTTTTGATCAACTTGTTATGTTATGATGAATATTTTATGACCATTTTGATCAAATATGAATTTATTAAGATTATGATATTGGTTGTAGTAGAATTATATATAAATCCAACGAACAATGTAAATATTGATGAATCAGGAGATATAAATGTTATTTATGAACATTATTTCATGATGACTATTTTATTCAGGGATGTAGATTTAATTTCCAAAATATTATTCATGGAACTGGTTATCATGTCCATTATTTTATGTGTAAACGTAGTTTTCATGTCGATTATATTATGTGTGGACTTTTTTAATGTCCATAAGATTATTTGAGGTCTAAATTTTTTTGCCACATGAATGTTTATTGATGATTCTAGAATCTTTTGAATATTGTCTTTTATTATGATAATTTTATCCACATTTTTGATCTATTCTATATTGGGTTTGATATATTTAATTTTTTTCCGTGATCTGATATGCTTATTTTAAATTATTTTAATTGACTTAGATCTCAAATATTTAATAGAAATGAGCATGTGTGATACATTATTATTATGTTTTTTCTTTCCCAGGTCAAGAGTAATGGTTTAATGTGGGATATAACTATGAAATTTTCTTTGTGGTAAACATTGATGATAATTAATGAAATATGGGTGTTTTTTATCTTCTTTGTAAAAAATAATCTTTTATAGTATTAGAAAAGTTCATAATGCTATGTTTTAGATACTCATCAATTAAAAGGTATTATTTATCTTTAGAAAAATCATTTTATTATAATTTCTAGGATGATTATATATAAAAACATTAAAATATGATGCTTATATTCATGGTTAGGTCTTGATTTTATAATTGAAAGTAAACAAAATCTGAGATCCACCACTATTTAAAAATGAATATTTGTATTCATCATCAAATAATAATAGAACCCAAAGATATACCATAAATTCAATATCTTATTTAATGGATGAATTATGATTTACAATAAATGTAATGAAATACAGTCTTTAAAAATGACAAGGGTTGTCATATCATAGATACCCAATACGAGAAGAATGAGAGTATCAAGATTCTAAGAATGAGGAAAATAATTTTGATTTGATCCATTATAGTTGGTATTTGATCATAAATAAGATAAATATATAATGTAGAATTAAATGCTATTTATTATATTTATAGAAATCAAAAAATTGGTGAACTTGTGATTGAGTGGGAATCATCTGTAGGATGGGGTAACCACATGTGGGATGGTGATTGGCTACCTACTAGCGGGAGGTGTCTATAGAAACATGAAAAAATCCAAGAGAAACACTAATGGGCTATTCGAAATAATCCTTTTATAAACACCCCTATATTTAATAACATTTTCATCCATCCAAAAACATACTCTTAGCAACGTAAATTTGGCCAATATTTAGCCAATAATATGGAAAAAATAATAATATATAATTTTTAAACATAACATCTCATTTATAGAATAAAATTTAGGTTGATAAAATAGTCATCAAAATTTTTATAGTGACAATAATTTATGATACATGGTGTTTGATGAAAGATATACAATGTTAATTTTTATATTTTTTCATGTTGATTAAATGAGTTTAGGGAATATGAGAAATGAAAATATGAAATATGTTACGTATTTTTATATTCATTATAATTGTTTACTTATGGTATATCAATATGATGTCCATAAAAAGAAGTATCAATTATATTTTGTCACCCATTTATCCTTACTAAGGATTTAAATTCCAATCCCATAAAAAATACTAAATGAAGATATTTTGTATTATAATCCTAGTATCTTTTAGGTGAAGAGTCCTTTAATGTTCTTGGGTCATTATGAAAAAGATATACAAAATATAAAAAGACTAACAATAAATGTTCCTTGGTAAAACAAATATTACAAAGAGTCCACATAGACACATTTGGAAGAAATAAAACATGTATAACCCCATCATTTTTCATCATAAGATTGGGTATAAGATTAGATGTATCCATTTTTAATGATGTATGAATATAATGAACCATTTGTTTTGTAAAAATTAATATCTTTATCAATATATTGGTTTATTATATTGGATATAAGCTACAACATAAATGAATCACATACGCATTATATGAAAAAAATAATGTTATTTCAAAAATAAATAAAATTATGAATAATGTATAAATAGAGAATATAAGTGTTCAAATATTATAATGTTTTAACAAAAAAATATTTTATTTGAGTATAATTTAGAAAAAAAATGTTTGGAAACCTTATAATTATAACACCAATTAATTTCATGTGAAATGGTGAAAAAATATTTAGAAGATAAAATCTATTTTTAAAATAATGGAATTTAAACCATGAGTTGTTATTATGAATATACGTAATGAAAAAATTGATCCACATTTAATGGATGTGTAAAATTATAGGGCCATTATAAACATGACTATTAAAATAGTAATGATACCACTATAATAGTAAAATTACCTTTATGGTAAACTATGCATTATCCCCTATATAATATTATGATAAATAAAATAATTCCTTATAATAGATAAATTTATATGATATATGTACTCAATAAATGAAACCTAATGTATCTAAATTTTAAATTTTTAGTGAATCCTATTTTTTTTATTAAATAAATAATAATCATTTTATTTTTTAATTAAATAATAAAATGAACTAATTTAGAAGTATATATTTTTAGAATTATATTTCATTTTGGGAATCAATACATTGTCATTTTTAAGGGTAATTTATTTGAATTTTTATGAATAATAAAATATACAGGTCAATAGAAAAATCTCAAATAAGTCATATATTTAAAAATTATGTTTATAAATGAACTTTTGAGGTCTATTGATGTTATATAAATATTTTAATGTACCATTTACTATTAAATCACAATCCCGGTAATTATAAATCATAATATTGATCACTATTTTGATAAATTATGATAAAATATAATATTTTATTCAAATATAAAAATCTCCATCTCTTATAAAATCTAAGTCTCAGAAGAATATTTATTTTTAAGTACAAATTATATGTTTTAAAAATACATACTGAAATCCCCTCCAAAACCATTCAATAAATTATTGGGGGTTCTTGGGATTCATGAAATACCATTATACAATTCCCAAATGGCATTTCAAAGGATGAGTTACTAAGGGGAAAGTAAATTATGTTAAAATAATTCAATTATGTTTTCTTCTTATATGTAGTTCAAATTTCTTATATACATCACAATATAATGATTTCAGTATCATAGGTATAATAAAATTCTATTATAATATTTTAATACCCATTATCATACTACCTCTCATTTTTTCATTCATTAAAATGTTAGTTCAATTATATTTTGTTCATCACCTCCATGAATATTATATTACATTTTTAATAACTACATTTGTAATTGTATTAAATATTTTTATAATGTATAAATATGATATAAATATATAATGTAAAACATGACAATTAATTTTTATAAATAATTATAAAAAAATTAAACATAATATTTAAAAAAATTAAAATATAGATTTATTTTTAGTATAAGAGTTTATAAGGATATTATTGTTCAAAATATATCACCACAATCAACGATTGTTAAAATAAAAACTATTATTATTAAATATAAACAAAATAATGAATTTTTATTATGATCCAAATTCCTAAAATTTTAAATAATCAAATATATATGAAAAAAATTATGTTCATAATATATTGAAAACCTCATAAATTAACCCACTATTTTGTGATAATAGTTAGACAAGTTAAATATTTTATAGAATAGAACGAAATGTATATTAAGAAGAAAATATAATTATACATAGATATTAAATCCATATATTTAATCATTTAATTAAATATAATCTTTAGTCGAGAACAACAATAATTATTTGAATAATGATTCATCTTTATAATTGGGAAACATATATTCCCACGATGATGTACATGGGCATCATTATTTAATAATCTGTTTACAATGTTCAGAAATTAAAAATAATCAATCAAATAAATTATAATTAATTTATAATAATACATTATTAAATTATATGTGATTATTTATTTTGAAATATATTAAAAATAAGTTGATTCTAGACCTAAGATAAGGGGATTCTTTAACTCATCCCCCTTATTTTGTAGTTTTTTCTCCTTATCTTTCTCTGTCTCTCTCTATATATATCTTTCTCAGATCAATAATCAAATATTATTCTTCGTTATTATGTATATATATTACATCAATATATATGTTGATTATATTATTATATTTATAAGTATATTCATGTTTTTCATGTTCTCTTATTAATAAATTCTTTATCAAAATTAAAATGGAATAAAATTTCTAATTTTTTTATTTTTCATGTATTTTCATTTTAATGTTATTTATGATATTTCATTCCCAAAAATATATATTAATTTATGTAAAAATAATCAATTTATATTCTAATATTGAGAAAAACTCAATGCCCATATCTCATTTTATGGTTCTGAACCTATTTTAGAAAAGATCATTTTTGGGGTTTTTTAGCATGAGTTCATCACCCCACTTCTTATGAGTATTCATTACTATGAGATATGAATGCTAATCATTTTTTTTGTATTAATCAAAGCTGGTTTAAGGAAAACTAGTAACCAGGCAGATCCATACAAACCGAACAACATTTATATCTCTATTGTTGATAGTCTTTCAGGATAGGTATCAATTTATTATTCTTATGGTTTTATTTTTTATGTTTTTTTTCATATCTCTATTGTTGATAGACTTTTATTTTATTCCTCTATAATCAATGTGTTATTTATGATCAAGATTACATATTATTTCAATTGTTGTAACTTTTACCTGTCGTGGTTAATGATACCCATGATTCCTATTTAGCATCACCTATGTAAGATTTATAGGTTGACCATTTATTTTTGTTATGCCCCATGGTATCTCATTCAGCAATATATATGTGAGGGTAATCAAAATATAAGGACCCAATGATTAATAATAAATAAAATAGTTTTTAATAAAATAATTCTTTTTAATATATTCAAAAAAATTTCTGTTTTTGAGTTGTATCTAATTTTTTTACTTCATATTTATATAAATATGTTGTACATAAAAATGTGGGAACACCCATTTAGTATTCCTTTATATAATAAAAACCATACTTTTTAATATATTACAATTATTCCTTTCTTGACACTCAATCTCAACTATTATCTTGACATAATTATTATACCTAATCACTATTATTATAATATGATAAAATTTTTAATAAATGGGATGAAAAGAAAAGTATTATTAAGTGATTTAAAAAATAGAATAATTAGTTAGTCCATGAATAAATATAGAAATTTTTCTATTACAAAATTCACTTTATGTTCAAAAAAAATTATTACATGAAAGATCAACTTCTTTGTAAAAATATTTAAATTATAACATTAAAAATAAATAAAAATAGAAAAATAAAACTCATAAATGATTAGTTTCAATCCTGAATTTCTTGAGAAATATATTTAAAAAACTGAAATCTTTAACCCTTAGGATTAGAATATACATTCTATTAAAAAAAATCTCATTACATAAAATTTAGATGTCATTATTTTCTTATAAAAACATTTAAAGAATAGACAAATTGTTTATGTAACATGGGGAATAATGTTTGTATCTCTCTTACCTAGAGAATATTCATAAATGCAAAAAATCTAACAACCTCCATTGTTATACAATATATAACCTTCACTATTAACCATCTAATACCCACAATCGTTACATATGGGATAACTATCAAGGTAGGCTTTTGAATAGAAATAATTCCCATTTAATTGGAGGGATATTACTAACACACCTATCTTTGGATCATGATTTATGCACCCATCTTCACAATCAATGAATATGTACCCTAAATATAGTGACCTGAACTCAGATAGCCTTGATAATTTATCTTCAATCAATTACATTTGATTGACTAAAAGGAATCAAATCTTTAATGAATAATGAAATTAGTACCTTTTGGAAACCTGATACATAAATGATTCATTTATTACTATGAATACACTAATTACAACATTATTTATTTTCATTAAATAAATAACTTTGAGGATAACTCCAATACATTTAGTAAATCCCAACATATCATTCATGGAACGCTTCTTGAATTACTTTGAAAATAAACATAATATGGGAGAGATTAAAGGCTCAGTAATAGAATAATATAGTGGAGGAAATAATGAATCATTGAGAGTAACAATTATAGAATTGTAAATAATTGAACACACATACCTTATAAAACATAAAATGAGAAGAAACTGAATGATCAATATGGAAAGGTAATAATTGAAAATAATTTCTATTAGAATGACTAGATAAGGGAAAACAAACATGAAAATGTAAGAAACTAGAACACATTCCATTTACTAAATAAATTGAAATGAAATGTATACATGGATATGTATATAAAATATCTTGTGGATGAATAATAACCAAAACTAAATGAGAGAAAATTCTTAATTATTAGATTCAATGTTTCCGAGGTACTTGTAACCATTACCATAATGATATAGTTTTCCTATTCCAATATCCCAAACTATTTCATCCGATGAGAATACCAATTCATAGAATGTATTTAATTAACTACTCCCAAACCATTATAGAATTCATTAAAATGTCCCTAATTTATGTACTGCATATATGATTTATTGATCATATTGAATACAAAATATGTCCTAAAAAATATGTATCTTGAATGAGGAATACATATTTATCAATATTTTCCCTAATAATACAATATATATTGAAGTATACACTTTATTTAAAATGTTATATAGTTTAGGAAATAGTTATATCCATGATAAATGAAATGGATAATTTTGGACAAATTCATTGTTTAATGATTATAGGAGATTGAATATTTCATGGGGACTAAAAAAGTACAAAATAAGTAAATGAAAATAATATCCTTTTCCAAATCAATAGAAAACCATCTTGAAGAATAATAAGGATGGTACTGATATAAAAAACACCCTAGTTGAGTTGAAATATTGTGTTGTTGTTGATGATGAATTGAAATACAATAAAAAGTTCTTTTAAAATTTTATTGAAGAAAATAGAATTTTATATTTAAATTGATATTTAAAAATATTTTATTCAAAACCTATCATTTTAAATATGAATATGAATCTTCAAATGAATTACCGTGATTGAATCCATAATTACAGTATGCGGTAAATGAACATATGTTTTCCACGGTAAAATAGTTTAAATAATTAATTGCTGGAAAAACTAATAAGAATATTTCTTTAAGATCATGATGAAAAAATAGTGTAAAAATGACTCTACGAAAAGATTTTTAACAACTTTTTTGTAAAAAATGGTCTTTATAAGAAAACTGGTACTCATTCTAACGAGGGAAATAATGTTTGGTTAAAAAAAATTTCTAAAACACATTGTGACGCAAAAGAGTGGTAAAATGGTACTGATACATGAAAAGGGTCAATAAGATCAAGAGTTGAACAAAATGAAATGGTTTATTGAAAAATTATCAAAAAATGTCCTCAAATGTAAATTCATGTTCTAAAAATCTTAAATAAAATTAGAATTTGAAATAATTCTTTCGAACAGATATAAATTCAAAGTAAAAAATTCAATCAATGAGTAAATTATGTGTATTAATTGTAAATTCCAATAATGGGTGTGTAAATTGAAAAGACCCATAAAAATCAAGTGAATTTTATTCTTAATTTTCATTGGATTTTACAAGAGCGTGGTTTCTGAAGGCACCTGATTCCGAGGCCAGGTGTGCCCGGAATCAATTTCCGAAGTTTGGCTCGGGTACGTTTAGTGAACGAACGAGCGGGAATTTCTAACTTTTGATCCGGTGCTCGGAATTGAATTCTGAGGGCACCGATGAACTCGCAGCACCGATATTCACTTGAAGAGACCTTTTACGAGGTTGCATTTTATGCGGGTTGAGAGTTAGTTTTTGGGAATTTAAAATGAAGTTAAATAAAATGTGGAAACACATTTTATTTTTATCCAAGTTGGTTATAACCTCCCAAAGGGAGTTAGGGGTGGGACCCACATCCACTGAACCTCCCTTGAGAGGATTAAGTGTGGTGGGGCCCACACGAACCCTAACACTTCATCTTCCATTTAAACTCCCTATAACTCCTCTTTAATTAATCTTGACAACTTGGGTTATTTATTGAGTTGAGTTGATTTAATTTCAAACTTTTGAAATTCAAGTTGTTTATTTGTGTAAATAAAATAAGCTTTAAGCTTATTTTATTTTGGTTGGTATCCTTTTCCTCCTTGAGAGGATTTGGGATGTTCTCTCCATCTTCTTCAACCTTGACGAAGAACAGTTAAGCTCTGACGAAGAACGCCGTTTCTCTTCTTCGTAGCCGGTGTGTTTCTGAAGATCAACGATGTCGCATCTTCGATCTTCATCCTGTGTCAACGAAAGGAGACGCCGTTTCTTCCTTAGACTTTCTCTGTCAGCATACAAAGCTTCTCCAGCGACGTACCTCTTCGGACGCACCTCGACGTCAATGGAAATGATGTTCAGTTTCCACGACGCCTGACCTCCGCGACGCTTGTCTTCCGCGGCTTGTTGACGTGCTCCGCACTTAAAACCGAGGTATGGGTTTATTTTATTCCTTTTTTCATGATTTATACCCGTGATTATTTCTTCATGAAATTTGTCCAATTGTTATCGAATAACGTGAGAGGGATGGACCGCAGAACACGGCCTACCCTCCTCCTTTATCATGTTGATTCTATTGTTGATTAAAAACGGGTGTGGCGCGGTGTCGTCGCACCGCGCAGGATCATACGACAAGAAACGCGCGGCGCCGTCGTGCCACGTCGTAAAATAAATAAAGGACGCGACACCGTCATGCCACTTCGAAGAAAGTCGGAGACACCGAGGCCGGAGTGGGGCCGCGGTGGAAGGGCGCGACGCCGTCGCACCGTGCCGGACAATGAAGGCCACGGCCGGTTCCGGGCTGCCGTGGAATGAGAAGACCGGCAGCAAGCCGGGCCGCTGGTGTCGGAAGCCGGAAGGGGACCGACCTTCGCTGGTCCCTTTGAGGAAGAACCGGCCGGCCAGGTTGGGCCGGCCGGAAGGGAGGAAAACCGGGGGGAATTAATTCCCCCGGCCAGCAAATAAACACCCCCCCATTATGAGGGGGGCCGATTTCACAAAGGGGGGAGGGCAGGCGCCCCCCGTTCAAATCAGCTCGGCCTTCGGCCGAGGTGGCAGCTCGCCCAGTGCGCTGCCTTGTGCCGAACTGGCGCGCCGGGCCGTGCTGGGCCGGTTCGATCCCGTCTGGGGCGGGTCGACCCGGTTCGTTCCAACTTGGGGGTCTCGGGTCGGGACGGCCCGGGCCCGAAACCCCCGATACCGAGTGGTTTGGATTCAAATACCCATAACTCGGGCAACAGACTTCCAAATGATGCGCCGTCAGCGGAGATGTGATCCTTGGATCGAGGCGGTCATTTTCGTATATCGCACTCATGGTTTTGGATTACTTTGAGTTCATCCGGGTTAGTTCGTACACGAAACAAACCGGGTCCTCCGAGCGGAAACGTTCATATCTTGAGCTACGGACATCCGATTGACGTGCCGTCAGTTTTGTTGAGTTCCTCTTAGTGAGACGGATCTTTTAGCATAATCCACCCGAGGTTTTGATGCAGGTGGAATACGGTCGGGTTGCTTTTGCCTTAAAATTCAACCGGGCCCCTAGAATGAAAAAGACAATAACTCTCAGACCGGGCGTCCGATTGACGCGCCGTCTGTTGCGTTAAGTTCCTTCTGACGATACTTAAATATTTGATACAGCAACTCTGGGCTTTGTGACAGTTGATGTATCAACCTCTCAGCTCATGGAGCAGACCCTCCCGAACGAGTTTGCTGTGTGCGGGAACCCTAGAGCTGGCTGCGACTGCTACTGTGACTGCGACGACGACTATGCAGAGATTCTCAGTGGATTCGACGATGACGACTATAGCACTCAGCGATCCTGTGTGGATCAGTGCTACCGATCCTGTGTGGGTCCGATCCTGTGTGGGTCAGCGCTCAGCGGTCCTGTGTGAACCAGCGCTTACAGATCCTGTGTGGGTCTGATCCTGTGTGGGTCTTTGCGGGGGTTAGTACCTATCGATTTTTTCTGTTTCCGATGACTTAGATGGATCAGTGATCATCTCTATCATCTTCGAAAAATTATACCTGTGTGAACTGAATCCTGTTTACCTTCCTGTGTGGATTGTGTTGTGTTATCCTGTGTGGATTACATTTTACATTCTTGTGTGGAATAAGTATACTTTCCTATGTGGAATGAGTTGTACTTGGGCTCGGAGGTTGGAGCGTATTGAAATGATGACATAGGTATATGTATGGGCATATACCTAAGCAGTGTCGGTTGTTACTTCGTGATTGTATATTTCCTTTGTGGTTTATCCTTTGTGGATTTTGGGAGACCTTCGGGGGTCTCGGGGTCCCTACTGAGTAGCTTATACTCACCCCTACACGGGCTATACCAGCACTACGTTGTGTTGGTTGCAGACGATGGACAGCATTGATCGTGGTTGAGGCTCGCAGAGTAGGACAGTACCTAGAGGTAGACCACTAGGCGGGATGTGCTCGGAGTGGACGATGGGACCCGAGGAGCAGTGGAGAGATCTGTACCCACCCTTCTGGTGGGATTTCCAGTGGACAGCTCTGTGTAGCGGCTTTTACATTACAGTTGCTATTTTCCCTTTCGAGTTGTACTTTACTTTTAGTTTGGGTTTGTATACTGGCCCAGTTACGTTTCCGCACTTTCAGTTGTACTCTGTTTTTACTTAGTGTTTACTTTTCCGCTTTCTTACTCTGTGGTGCATGTTTACATTACAAAGGCAATTCCTTCCCTTTTTACTGGGATTTACGCCTTGGTGCTAGTCGCCAGCCCCTGGCCTATGGAAGGCAGGCTTGGGGTAGTCACGGCACAGGCCCCGAGGACGGGTCGTGACAAATTAGTATCAGAGGAGTTCGGTTCTACCACGAACTCTGATCTTTTATATGTGAAGCAATAGTGTTTAGCATATTGAGTGTGGTTATCAGTCCAGGGAGTCCATTATTGGTGCGGCGACCGACGTATCCGTACAACAGGACCCTGACATCTGATTTCCGACTTAATGCACGAAAACATTGATTGTGTGTGTGTTTCAAATTTTTCTTTGTGATTACATATATCATCTCACCAGGTATACTGTTCTGACCATGGCGCACCTGTTTCCTTTTCAGGATGGCCCCACGATGGCAGCCAGCTAGGGTTCTGAGAGTCGAGCGTGACGACAGCCCACTGAGCGACGAGGCCTCGGTGCAGGGCCCTTTGTCAGCTGTGGCACCGGTGGTAGCTTTACCCGCCGAGCCCTCAATACTTCCAGCACCAGCTGCTGGCGATGCACGTCGCCTCATCGCATTGGATGAGTTTCAGCGGCAGCGACCACCCAGGTTTCGTGGGGAGATGGACCCCCAGGCAGCCAAGGACTGGCTGGAGGCAGTCGTACGAGTTTTCACGCTAGTGAGGACACCAGCAGACCTCGTGGTGATCCTTGTTGCGAGCCTACTGCACGCAGCAGTGGGCCGATGGTGGAGCTTGATGCTCCAGGTGCACGATGAGGCATCTCTACTTTGGATGGACTTTGAGAGCCTCTTCCAATCGGAGTTCTTCCCAGCCACCCTCCGTGTGGTGCGCATTCATGAGCTTCTTCAGCTGCGATAGGGCAGCATGACGGTCGCTCAGTACTCAGTGAGATTTACTGATCTCTCGCGCTACTCGACCGACATGGTATGGGACCCATTCTTCCGGGCTCGGACCTTTGAGCAGGGTTTGAGACACGAGATCAGGGCATCGCTGATCTCCCTCAGCATACCGACTTAGACAGATGTACTGGAGCGAGCCCTTTTGATCGAGAGCTTTCTTTCTATGTCTACACCAGCGCCGCGACCCACCGTAGGGCGGCACGTGGCAGAGTCATCTGCAGCAGGCAGTCGACGGATGACTCAGGGGTCCAGGCAGACCAGACCTTCAGGCAGACGATCTCAGGACACTGGCTCAGCAGTGCGTGGCACTCAGCGTGGAGCCAGTCTTTTGAGAGGCAAGAAGTGCTACTCGTGCGGCGGGCAGGGCCACATGGGTCGTGAGTGCACGACCCGTCGTTCCGAGGAGAAGCAGACGGTTGAGGGACCACCGAGGAAGAGGCATAGTGTCGAACGTGGCGGCCCGCAGGGAGGAGTCGGACAAGGCAGAGGAGCTGGCCGAGCAGCAGGTCGTGGGCGATGCTTTGAGGCTCTACCACCACCACCACCAGGAGGTCCACCCCGACCACAGGGAGCTGGCGGGCAGAGACAGGCACAGCTCCAGGTAGTAGAGGCCTACGACCACGGTGCGCCAGAGATGATTCGAGGTACTATCTGTTTCTATTCCACCCTTGCTGTAGTACTTATAGACACAGGAGCGAGTCACTCTTTCATAGCCGCTGCCCTTGTTCGGAGCTCGGAGATTCCGACAGAGCCGTTGGTTCGATCCTTACGGCTAGAGACTCCTACTGGAGCAGACTCGACGATTATGCACTGGTGCCGGCAGTGTGAGCTTACTCTAGGAGGTGAGATCTTCGGCTGGGATCTTCTTGTAGCAGCGTCGACGCCTTACGACATCATCTTGGGCATGGATTGGTTATCTATGGTCCAAGCACAGATTGACTGTTTTAGGCGCATGGTGCGATGTGTACGCACCGACGGGAGCAGGTTCACCTTCACCGGTGAGAAGGGAGCCTTAGAAGCACAGGATGGACATCCGCGGAGGAGAGGACATCCCATCACTCATCAGTTGGCTAGCCTCATCCTAGGAGCAGTTGATGTGCGGAGTCCTGGTTTTCCTATAGTGGTGGATCAGTTTGCGGATGTTTTCCCCGACAACATTACAGGGTTACCTCTTCGTAGAGAGGTAGACTTTTATATTGACCTATACCCCGGGACAGCCCTGATATCGACTCCAGCATATCGGATGGCCCCCGCCGAGCTTCGAGAGCTACGGGTACAGTTGGAGGACTTGCAGGGCAAGGGGTTAATCTGACCCAGTGTTTCACCCTGGGCTTCCCCGATTTTGTTCTCCAAGAAGGCGGATGGGAGCTTACGACCATGTGTTGACTATTGTCACCTGAACCAGGTGACAGTGAGGAACAAGTATCCGCTACCGAGGATTGATGAACTCTTTGATCAGCTCAAGGGAGCACAGTGGTTCTTGAAGATAGACCTCCGGTCATGCTATCATCAGCTCAGAGTTAGATACGAGGACGTGCAGAAGACGGCCTTCAGATGTTGGTATGGTCACTATGAGTTCTTGGTTATGCCATTTGGCGTAACCAATGCTCTAGCAGTGTTCATCGCCCTCATGAACAGGATCTTTCAGCCATACCTCGATCGATTTGTCGTGGTCTTCATCGACGACATTCTGATTTACTCGACGACTGAGTAGGAGCACACACACCACTTACGGGTTGTAATAGACACACTCCGAGAGCACCAGCTTTATGGTAAGCTCTATAAGTGTCAGTTCTGGATACGTGAGGTCCACTTCTTGGGACACGTAATCTCTGAGGCGGGAGTTGCAGTGGATCCTGAAAAGATCGAGGCAGTGTTAGCTTGGGAGCCACCCAGGAGTGTGACAGAGGTTCGGAGTTTCTTGTGACTAGCCGGATACTATCGGAGATTCGTGCCAGACTTCTCTAGAGTTGCGGAACCACTCTAAGCTTTGATGAAGAAGGGGAAACCCTTCCTATGGTCAGACAGATGTCAGCAGAGCTTCCAGAAGCTAAGACAGAGATTGACCAGCGCACCTATCTTGAGGTTGCCTAAGGAGGGAGTAGGGTACGTAGTCTACTGCGATGCATCAGGGACCGGACTCGGTTGTCTCCTGATGCAGGAACAGGCAGTCATCACCTATAAATGTGGTCAGTTGAGGCCGCATGAGTAGAACTACGCTACCCATAACTTGGAGTTAGAAGCAGTGGTCTTCGCTCTGAAGACATGGCGACACTATCTGATGGGCGAGCGCTTTACAATCTTTTCTGATAATCAGAGTCTCAGGTACATATTCTCGCAGAAGGACCTGAACCTGAGATAGCGGTGATGGCTCGAGTTCATCCAGGACTATGACTTTGATATAGTCTATACTCATGGGAAGGGGAACGTAGTAGTCGATGCCCTCAGCAGGAGGATGGTCATTTAGCTACTTGAGGAGGCGACGGAGTAGCTAGCCTCTTTGCAGATATCCTTCGTGGATAGAGATGGAGCATCCTTCCTTCAGTCTCTCACAGTCACTCCTCCACTTCTATAGTGGGTCAGAGAGGCACAGCGAGGAGACACTGACTGTGAGACGCGACGTGCACAGATATCCTCAGGACAGCCACCTGATGGTTTCTCCTTTGGTGCAAAGCATGATATCCTTTTCAGAGTACGTACCATGGTACCAGTCACTTTACGGGAGGAGGTTCTGAGAGAGTTTCACACTTATCCTTTGGCGGTACATCATGGAGTGGCGATGATGTACCAGGACCTCAGACGACAGCACTGGTGGCCGGGCATGAAGAAGGATGTGGCATAGTTCGTTTCTCGATGCCACACCAGCCAGCAGGTGAAGGCTGAGCACCAGGTACCAGTAGGCTTGGTACAGCCCTTGGAGGTTCCGGAGTGGAAGTGGGACGACATATCTATGGGCTTCGTGACTGGACTTCCACGCACTTCCAGAGGTCACGACTTTATCTGGGTGATTGTCGACCGACTCACCATGTCGGATCACTTCTTACCCATCCGAGAGCAGGGCTCAGTGAAGAGCATGTGACGTCTTTATGTTCAGGAGATTGTACGGCTTCACGGTGTGCCATCATCTTTTGTCTCCGATCGAGATGCTCGCTTTACTTCCCGGCTTTGGAAGGGATTGCGGTAGGCGTTCGGGACGCAACTACGTTTGAGCACCGCCTTTCATCCTTAGACGGATGGTCAGACGGAGAGGACCGTTCAGACTCTCGAGGACATGCTCTGTGCATGTGTCCTCGTCTTTGGTCGTAGCTGGGAGGACCACCTACCCTTGGTGGAGTTTGCGTACAACAACAACTACCACTCCACCATCGGGGTGGCACCGTACAAGGCATTGTACGACCGACCTTGTAGATCTTTTTTGTGCTGGACAGACCCTGGGGAGTCAATACATGTGGGACCGGAGATGGTCCATGCCATGATAGAGAAGGTCCAGGTCATCTAGGAGCGGATGAGGACATCTTAGAGCTGGCAGAAGTCATACGCTGATAGGAGGCGGATACCACTAGAGTTCGAGGATGGTGACCACGTCTTCTTGCGGGTCTCACCTTGACGTGGTATACGGAGATTTGGCCAAGGCGGCAAGTTATCTCTGCACTTCATCGGACCCTTCCAGGTCCTCAGCAGGATTGACGAGGTGGCTTATCGCCTAGCTCTAAAACCTCAGTTGCACCGGGTGCACGACGACTTCCACGTGTCTCAGTTGAGGAGATACGTACATGACCCGATGCACATCATTGAACATGGGGAGCTTGACACTGATGATGGGGCGACTTTTGCGGAGGTCCCGGTGGAGATCGAGGATTGACAGGAGCGGGTTCTACGTGGATGGTCGATTCCTCTAGTGTGCATCATATGGCAGCACGGGAACCTCCAGGAGAGCACTTGGGAGCGGGAGCCTCAGAAGCCTGTCAGTACCCTCATTTGTTTCCCTAGTTATGATATATCTTTACGGGGACATAAATCCCTGAGGTGGGAGTAATGTAAAGAGCCATAAAATTCAATGGAAATTATTTCTTAATGTTCTTTGGATTTTATAAGAGCGCGGTTTCTGACGACACCTGATTCCAAGGCCCGGTGTGCCCGGAATCAATTTCCAAAGTTTGGCTCGGGTACGTTTAGTGAACGAACGAGCGGTAATTTCTAACTTTTGATCTGGTGGTCGGAATTTAATTTTGATGGCACCGATGAACTCACAACGCCGATATTCTCTTAAGGAGACTTTTTCCGAGGTTCCGTTTTATGCTGGTTGAGAGTTAGTTTTTGGGAATTTAAAATGAAATTAAATAAAATGTGGAAAAACATTTTATTTTTATCCAATTTGGTTATAACCTCCCAAAGGGAGTTAGGGGTGGGACCCACATCCACTTAACCTCCCTTGAGAGGATTATGTGTGGTGGGGCCCATAGGAACCCTAACACTTCATCTTCCCTTTAAACTCCCTATAACTCCTCTTTAATTAATCTTGACAACTTGGGTTATTTATTGAGTTGAGTTGTTTTAATTTCAAACATTTGAAATTCAAGTTTTTTATTTGTGTAAATAAAATAAGCTTTAAGATTATTTTATTTTGGTTGGTATCCTTTGAAACCTTGAGAGGATTTGGGAAGTTCTCTCCATCTTCTTCAACCTTGAAGAAGAACACTTAAGCTCCGACAAAGAACACCGCTTCTCTTCTTCGTAGCCGGTGTGTTTCCGAAGATCGACGACGCCGCATCTTCGATCTTCTTCTAGTGTCAACGAATGGAGATATCATTTCATCCTCGGACTTTCTCTGTCAGCTTATGAAGCTTCTCCAGCGACGTACCTCTTCTGACGCACCTCGACGTCAACGGAAACGACGTTCGGTTTCCACGACGCCCGACCTCCGCGATGCTTGTCTTCCGCGGCTTGTTGACGTGCTCCGCACTTGAAACCGAGGTAGGGGTTTATTTTATTACTTTGTTCATGATTTATACTCGTGATTATTTCTTCGTGAAATTTGTCCAAATGTTAGCGAATAACGCGAGGGGGCCGGACCGCACGAACACGGCCGACCCTCCTCTTTTTTAATGTTGATTATATTGTGGATTGAAAACGGGTGTGGCGTGGTTTCTTCGCACCGCGCAGTATCATACGGCAAGAAACGCGCGGTGCCGTCGCGCCGCGTTGTAAAATAACGCAAGGACACAACGCCGTCGCGCCGCTTCGAAGAAAGTCGGAGACACCGCGACCATAGTGGGGCCGCGGCGGAAGGGAACGACGCTGTCGCGCTGTGCCGGACAACGAAGGCCACAGCCGGTTCCGGGCCGCGGCGGAACGAGAAGACCGGCGGCCAGCCGGGCTCTCGGTGTTGGAAGTTGGAAGGGGACTGGCCTTTGCCGGTCCCGTTGAGGAAGAACCGGCCGGCCAGGTCGGGCCGGCCGGAAGGGAGGCAAACCGGGGGGAATTAATTCCTCCGGCCAGCAAATTAACGGCACCCATTATGAGGGGGTGGGGGGGCGGTTTCACAAAGGGGGGGGGGGGCAGGCGCCCCCCCCGTTCCAATCAGCTCGGCCTTCGGCCGAGCTGGCAGCACGCCCAACGCCCTGCCTTGCTCGGAACCGGCACGCCGGGCTGGGCCGTGCCGGGCCGGGCCGTGTCGGGCCGGGCCATGCCAGGCCGGGTCGACCCCGTCTGGGGGCGGGTCGCCCCGTTCGTGCCAACCGGGGTGTCTCGGGCCGGGACGGCCCGGGCCAGATACCCCCGATACCGAGCAGTTTGGATTCAAATGGCCGTAACTCAGTCTACGGACTTCTAAACGATGCGCCGTCAGTACGATGCGATCCTTGGATCGAGACGGTCTTTTTGGTATATCGCACGTTTCAAATTACTTTGAGTTCGGCCGGGTTAGTTCGTACAGGAAACCAACCAGGTCCTCGGAGTGGAAACGCTCATATCATGAGCTACGGACGTCCGATTGGCGTGCCGTCAGCTTTGTTAAGTTCCTCTTAGTGAGACAAATATTTTATCATACTCCGCCCGAGTTTTCGACGCAGGTGGAGTACGGTCGGGTTGGTTTTGCCTTAAAAACCAACCGGTCCCCTGGGACGAAAATGCCAATAACTCTCAGACCGGGCGTCCGATTGACGCGCCATCTATTGCGTTATGTTCTTTCTGACGATACGGAACTTTTTGATACATCAACTCTGGGCTTTGTGACAGTTGATGTATCAGCCTCTCGGCTCGTGGAGAGGACCCTCCCGAACGAGCTTGCTGTGTGCGGGAACCCTAGAGCTAGCTGCGACTACTACTGTGACTACGACGACGACTGTGCAGAGATCCTCAGTGGATTCGACGATGACGACTACAGCACTCAGCGATCCTATGTGGATCGGTGCTACCGATCCCGTGTGGGTTCGATCCTGTGTGGGTCAACGCTCAGCGGTCCTATGTGAACCAGCGCCTACAGATCCTGTGTGGGTCCGATCCTGTGTGGGTCTTTGCGGGGGTTAGTAACTATCAATCCTTTGTGGGTCCGATGACTTAGATGTATCAGTGATCATCTATATAATCTTCGAAGAAGTAAACCTGTGTGAGCTAAATCGTGTTTACCTTCTTGTGTGGATTGTGTTGTGCTATCCTGTGTGGATAATGTTTTGCTTTCCTGTGTGGAATACGTATACTATCCTATGTGGACTGAGTTGTACTTGGGCTCGGAGGTTGGAGTGTATTGAAATGATGACTTAGGTATATGTATGGGCATATACCTAAGCAGTGTCGGTTGTTACTTCATGATTGTATCTTTCCATTGTGGTTTATCCTTTGTGGATTTTGGGAGACCTTCGGGGGTCTCGGGGTACCTACTGAGTAGCTTATACTCACCCCTGCACTAGCTATGCCCGCACTACGTTGTGTTGGTTGCAGACGACAGATAGCATTGATCGTGGTTGAGGCTCGCAGAGCAGGACGGTACCTGGAGGTGGACCACTAGAAGGGACGTGCTCGGAGTGGACGGTGGGACCCGAGGAGTAGTGGAGCTATCTGTACCCACCCATCAGGTGGGATTTCTAGTGGACAGCTCGGCGTAGCGGCTTTTACTTTACATTTTCTGTTTTCCCTTTCGAGTTGTACTTTACTTTTAGTTTTGGTTTGTATACTGGCCCATTTACTTTTCCGCACTTTCAGTTGTACTCTGTTTTTACTTAGTGTTTACTTTTATTCTTGCTTACTCTGTGGTGGTTGTTTACTTTACAAAGGCAATGCCTTCCCTTTTTACCGGGATTTACGCCTTGGTGCTAGTCGCCAGCCGCTGGCCTATGGAAGGCGGGCTTGGGGTAGTAACGGCACGGGCCCCGAGGAAGGGTCATAAATTATGTGTATTAATTGTAAATTCCAATAATGGGTGTCTAAATACTAGAATATATAGAAAAAACATATTGTAAACATAATCATAGAATATTCACAAAAATGAGAAAGTAATATAACTCAGTGGAAATAAAATGGCTTATGAAATTCTATTCTACTTGGTAACATTTATGTCAAATCCCCTTAAAATAGATGATTCATATTGAAACTAAATATAAAATTAAGAATGATTTATTCAGGATTTCAAATTTCAATTTGGTAGTACATACAAAATATATAATAAATTTGATGCATGATAATTATGATTGCCTCATTGAATGAAAATTAGTCAAGAATCCCTTAACATCAGTTTCTATTTGTGTAAACATACATTAAAATAATATATAATAAAAAAATTGAAATTATAAACATGATTGATAACCATTATATTTTTATCAGTACATTTATTTAACAAAATACAATTACTTGTACAATTATATACACAATTACGTTTACGTCCAGGGTTTTTAACAAATTCAGTTTATACGTCAAACAAAACTCTATAAGGTAAACTATGGAAAATATGGGTAATCATATAACATATATAGAATAATATACATGAAATAATAATCATATATATAAATAAATTAAAATTTTAATAAAATCATTAAATATGGTAATGAAAAATGAATCAACGTTACAGTTATGGAGATTGTAGGGTGTCTGTACGCATGTTTAACATTCTTATTTTGTAATGAATATTAAGGAAATAGGGGGAATAAATTAAATATTTCTATAATGATAATTCTATAATAATAACATATTATTTAGTCAAGTATATATATGTAAAATTTACTTGATTTAGAAGGAATCACATCGTGTCGAGGAGCAGTAGTCCACCCCTCCACAAACGATGTTATCTCGTTTTAAGTATGTGAAAGGTTAATAAAGTAAATGATATATAGTACTTAGAGAAATTTAATTATGTATTTAATATATATATATATATATATATAATGTCACATATGTTTAATTGGAATAATTCTTTATACAGTTCATGTATACTCGGAAATAAGTACCTCGCTCTAAGGGGGTGATAATCTGCACTTCCACAAACAATGTTATCATTATTACACAAATTTATTGTACAATGATATGTGCTGTAAAAAAAACTAAATAATATTAAATACATAATAAATATAATATATAACACATATATACATAGTTTCATTCATAAATTTCCCCATGATATGCGGTATTCCAAGAAATAGACAATCGTCATTTTGTAAAGTGGTAGTTCGTCGTACAAATACACAATATGTAAGTTACCCATTAGATCGAAGTTTCTATAAGAGATATTACATCCCATAAAATAAAAAAATCCTTGTATATTTAATATAATAATGTTGTTATATAATTATTTAATAATAATATTTTATGTTGTAGAGAATGGAAATAAAATTTAAGATCTTTAGGATAGATAGAGCCTCTTAATCTGGTATCACTTTTTGGTTTGCACAAAAAAGATCCCTTGGGTTTATTTATGCCAAATTTATGGATTCATGGATGAATTTAGTGAATTTTTGGAGTTCATTGGGTAGTTATATTTTGATCCAATTTGTGTTGAGAGTTGTGAGGTAGTGGGTGGAAAAATGCATTTTGTAATGGAGGTGGAGTTTCACTCTAGTAATATTATAAAAGAAATGAACAGGATCAATTATATTTATTGAATGTAGATCAATAATGGGTAAAATTATATATAATGGATTATAAGGTCAAAATATGTACATAAAATGGCTTTTAGAATTTTTTATATGTCATTTTGGGCATTAAGGGTATGGTTTAGTTTCTTATTAAGCATAATATAAAATTCATCATTTTAATTAATTTTAATTACATTCAATAACATTTTGGTCAAAAAATAAATTGTGCCTTTTTAGAAATTAAAAATTAATCTTATTGCAAATATGGTATACATTTTTCAAAATTTTATTCATTGAGGTGAAAAAAAATTAATTTAAATTTAATATCATGAATAGGACGACGATGCATGTTTTTAAATTAGGAAATTACAAAATATTACTACATTTTTATACACATTTTCAATGAAAAATTGATTAAAATGACACAAAATAGATTATTTAACATTAATATTATCTAATTAAACATTAAAACCAATATAATACATAATTTAACATTATAAATATAATATATGAAAATGCAATATTGAAATAAAAATATATTTTTCACTAATCATTTAAAATTGAAGCTTCATAAAAAAAATCAAAAAAATCACCCAAAAATAACATTTATGTTTCCATTAAAAATATTCTATTTACATTGAATATAAGAGTCATTAATGTGTCAATTTTGGATTTAATAATTTTTCACCATTAAAATTGGGTAAATGTTCCTTAATAAAAATTTAGGTTTTTGTGTGTAATATTATGTTTTCTCATATCTTATGTCTATCAAATCTATTGGATAATTATCAATGTTATTTTATTGAATATTTAAAATATATATAAATTTAATATCATTCACTACTTGTAATTAATTTAATTAATAAGGAAAAATTCCCTTTTAGCATAAAAATAATATCATTTCATTTATATTCAATTTTCTTATAATTTCATTTTAAATTAGTTAGTAACATATTAAGTAATTTCATATTTTTGTAAACCATCAATTTGTAGTAGTTAGTTGTTACTATTCATAACAGATAATATTAACATATAAGTTATGTGTGGTTATATCAAATAATAATATTTTAATATTATGTTATTGTTCAGTAAAACTCGGTCTTATGTGTAACACAAACTATTGAAGGTAGACTTAATTGTGTGTAATGCACAATAACTAGTTGTTGAATTCTTTGAATGATTTAAAATATATTTACATTATATGGAATAGTAAATATATTATGAATTCTCTTGATATTATATTAAATTACACGATTAGGGTTGTGTGGCATACATGCTATTGATGACAATGTTCCTACATTAGATTTTTGGGCTATTACATTTCCCCCACCTTAATTAAATTATATAATTTCACATTAAATTTCATCTTGATAATAAATTATCTGATATTTCCAATTTTATAATCCATTATTATTAGATTGGTTAGGAAAAAATCTTCTCTATAATAGAGGATGGAAAGAATAAAGTTAGCCTTGATTATCATATTATTATGTATCTATATAAAAGAACATTATTATAAAGTGGAGACAAACTCCTATCAAAAAAGTTTTAATATTTATAGGTTGGATTGACATCATCAATAAAAAATAATTTAATGATAAATACAAATTTTAGGCCATCAAATCCATAAATCATTGATAATTTAGTAGAATTTTATGTCGACAATTTAACTTATAAATAGGAAAACATTTTTTTTCTCACTTTCCTAATGTTGAGTAATTATTTTACTTCCAAATAATACAAGGAAATATAAATTATTGGTACATTTAAATTTCATGAGTCCAATTTTATATTTTGGTTGTGTTTCCATAAAATTCAAATTCATCCTTCACCTCAAAAAATAGTTATCCCAAAATTAACCTTGATCCCTAAAGCACTAAAATATTTAATGGATCATAAGGCCCATAAAAGAGTGAAAACTGTAACTATTTTACTCTAACTATTATCATAGGTCGTTATATTTAATATATAAATCTTGAAACCTAAAAAAGTAACACTATTTTTTATCATTTATAGTAATTCAACAAATTGTTTAAATTGTTAAACCATAACTAGGATATCTCTAAGGAAATTGGACTATGAAAAACCCTTATCATCCTTTGGTCATGGGTTTTAGCCCAGTGGACTTGACAAACGACACTAGTTGTCAAATGGAATATTGGTTTTCTCATTTTAAAACCATATTAATATATATTAATAATTAATTATAATATAAATCTTTCAAATATAATACTTATATCAAGTATTAAATATGATTTCAAATAAATTATCAATACATAAATATTTTTTCCATTTATTTATTAAATACATCATTTTATTATCTATTTTTTAAAATTTATGAGTGGGAATTGAATTGGGTAATTCCCATGCCCCCCCATATTTATAGAAAGTTTTCACAAATGGATCCTTATGATTACATTAATTTCATTCCATTGTACTCTTCATTTTTCATTATCAATCAATTACTTTGTGTATTTATTCACAAAAATAATGAATTTCATTATTCCATGGAGACACTTTCCTAGGAATCTCCACCCACACTTCTCACATGTCGGAAATCGATCCTTATTTTCTTTATATTCTCCTCCAATCGATCTCTTATAACCCTAAATCATTCTCTTCATTGGGGTGTTTCATAGTTGGTAATATATATTATCAATGATATTTTTCAAAACTAATTTGGTATAAACATGATATCCTTATCTCATTTCAACACCAA
Source organism: Viscum album (assembly GCA_963277665.1). Taxonomy (NCBI): domain Eukaryota; kingdom Viridiplantae; phylum Streptophyta; class Magnoliopsida; order Santalales; family Viscaceae; genus Viscum; species Viscum album. The sequence goes on along the minus strand of OY728164.1, from coordinate 1,399,534,290 downwards.
ATTTTATTTCTCATTTCCCCCACCTTCTCTATATTATTTGATGTTATCATGAATTATTAGGGTTATAATCATATATTAAAACAAGAAAGTACAGTGTGAGAAATAATAGTAATTATGAGAAAATTATATAATAGTTTATAAGATATCTAAATCATGACACCTTATTTTTAAAATATAAATTGAATTTTGTTTAACCATGATCATTCATATTCATTATCTTTCAAAATATCTATAATTTTTTGCAAAAAAATATGGATTATCCATTGAATATTCACTGAGAGTGTCAAACCAGGTGTGTAGTCTTGCCCGTTGTCATGTACTAGTTTACCCTAACTAATGCTAAGAACACATTGTCAGATTTGTTACTCCTCTCTATATCTATGTGAGAACCATGGCCACTTGTATTATCTAAGGAGGTATGTGTTTCTAGGAAGTATGACAAATTCTATAATTTATCTAAATTATATATTTCTAATCCATCCTTGTCCTCATATAAATTATTAGGTTTATTTTATCTAATCTATTTTACATAAATCTAGTTCCCATGTTTTCTACAATCACTACCATTTATACCAACATTAGCAATAAAATCCTAGATACCATGAAACCACAATCCACAATGAATTAAATTAGCACTATTACACGTAATCAAAATACCGAAGGTGCAAAATGTTTAGAAGACATGGTAAAAGATATACACAAATCATTATTATATTACATATAAATAATCTAATTAAAATAGTTTTTTTAATAATTATCATCAATGATATCTCTATTTTATGTATTATATCCCAACTTATCATTCATGGTATTCTTCTTGTATACGTAGCGACTAAATCATAATAAGGTTGTGTTAAATTTCTTAGTAAGGGAAAAATATTATAGAAGAAATAATGGATCAATGAGAGTTATAATTATGGAACGGTAAACAAAAGAACACTCATACCATGAAATAAATAAAATGAGATGGAAATGAATAATCTATATGGAAAGGTAATAACATGAAATAAAATCCATTAAAATGAATAGATAAATCCAAATAAATATGGAAATGGATGAAAGTAAAACACATGAAATTTAATAAATGATGTGAAATATAATTTATACATAGATAAGTCAAATTAAAATAATTTGGATAAATAATAAATGAAACTAAATGATGGAAAATTTGTAATTATTGGATTCCATTTTTCAAAGTTATATAGAATGAATAATTTCAATTGACAAATTATATAATATAATATGGGAATGTAATTTTTTCACTGAGACTACAAATTATTCTAAGGGATTTCATTAACTGATCCCCAATATCTAAGGATCCTTTTAAATGGTCTCTAACTCATGTGTTGCATGTTGAATGAAATGATCATGTCAAATACACTATATTATTTATCAAATATCAATATTTAATGAGGTATATTGATTATCAATATCTCCCATGATAATCAAAGTAGACTACATATATAAAATTGTATATGATTTAGGGAATAGTAATAAACTTGATAAATTAAATGCATAATTTTTGGGTAAATTAATGCTTAAATATCATGTAATGGCATGGGTATTTGGGGTCCATTACTTTGTGAAAATGTCATGTTGGGTTTTCTCGTCTGGGAATCTCGGTGATGTTTATCGTAACGGTAGGCCTACTGGTAGCCTTAGTCTACTTGTAGCAGGCCTACCGGTACCTCCGCCTACTAGTAGTCGCAGCCTACTGGTAGCTCCATCTACCGGTAGCTCGGTCTACCGATAGCTCGGTCTACCGGTAGCTACAGCCTACTGGTAGTGTAGTCTACAGTTCGTTGTCACTGTCTGGTAGCTCTCAGTTACCAGTGGCTCTGGCCTACCCTTACGGTTTCTTTCCCGTAGCGCTCCTTTTTGGGGAAATTGGGTTTTAAACCCTATTTTGACCCCTTGACTTTTTTAAAAGCCCGGTAACGCCCTAAATGTTTTAATTTAATATTAATGAAATAAACTGGTGTGTGCGTCAGTGTAAACCACCTGACCCCTTTAATAACATGTGGGGACGTGTGGTCAACCCATGACCCCGGCCCCTAAGCGGTTTCACGTTCTCAACCATCTGCAGCCCTTATAACTAAATGGTTCACCCTAGGATTCATCTTTTCTCGATCACCATTGGCGAGGAGTACTTTCATCCAGACAAGCTAATTTTCATGTATCAGGCGAGCCGCATCGTTATGCGTAAAGTTTCATGCCCGGCCTACGCGTTGATGGTCGATCAACAAGTAGGGAATTTCTCCTCTCTCTCTCACTTTTGTGTATCATGCGGGGTGGGCGTGCTTTTGATTCTGTAAAATTAGATAAATTGGACCTAAATAAAGATAATGAACGGATTATTTAAAGAATGAAAGGGGGTTGTGATCGTTGATACTGTTTTATATTATGATCATTTTTCTGAATTGTGCAGGCTTACGCCTACTGAAAATCATGGCTGTTGGTGGACTTTCTATGTGCATTAATGAACCCCTGGTGATGTTATAAATGGATTATTTGTGGCTGTGAACTTCTTCCGTGAAATGTAAATTGGTTAATTACGTATATTCGGCTAAGTAAGTTGGAAGCACTGGGATCAACCCTTCTATGATAACTCCCAGTTAAAACACACGGAATTGAAATCTTGGAGTGTGTTAAATCTTATAATTCTGAAAATGCATGCATGGCCCTGCTTTTTGTTGGTGTTATTGGTTTGGTTGTTTTCTTTTATGGGACGATTTCTGGAGATGTGGGAGGGGATGAGACCCTATGTTTTTTATGCTCTTTATGGTTATGAAATTGAGGATAGGATCCCCTGTTGTTTTTATATTTTCGGAGGTTGCAAGTTTTAAGACCAGGTGGTTACCTTGTTTATATCACGAATTGGATTGGGATCCTCAGTTGATGAGAACCCGTTTTGAGGGACACAGGGCAGTGTCTCGGGGTTGTCTTTGGTTCCAGTACTTCGAGGGATCTCACTTATTCTTTGTTGTTGTGACTTTACAGGAGAAGCGGGTGTGGATACTTAAATTGACATTTGGCTGGTTTTTTTTCCTTGGTTATGCTTATGTTGTTAGTTGCCCAGAATTGCATAAACTTATTTTAAACATTATTACTGAACAAGAAACAAGAATGGGGAAAATGGGTTTTTTAGGTGAGAGTCGTGACTCATACTTGAGTGTAGTTTTCTTCCTTTAGGCTAGGTGAAGAAAAACCTAAACTTTGGGTGAGTGCTTGTTACCTATATATACATACTTTTATTTTTGTGTTTCTTTTTTGCGCCCCACCCAAGTTGAGCAATTAGTGCCGAACACCCCCATTTCATGGGGGATGGTGTTTTTTCCCAACACTATTTTTAGTGGATGGTTATTAGATCGCTTTTTGATCCCTTTCCCGAATAGCCCAAGTATCTTAGGGCAGGCTATGATGGCTTGAGGTCCATTATTAGCCCAAGAACCTTTGGGTGGGGTAGAGTGGTGGTTGTGGCCCAGTTGTGTGCAGGCAGGTGGTTTCCCAGGTGTCTTCAGGATGAGGCCCACCTGTCTTCGGGCATGGAAGTGGATCTTCTAGCCTAGGTGTCTTCGGGCATGGGGGTGGTTGTTCTGTACTAGGTGTTTGCAGGCATGGTTACGTGTGACAGTTGTGGCCCAGGTGTTTGCGGGCAGGATTCGGTAGTGGGACTGCGTGACGTTGTGGCCCAAGTTTGTGCGGGTGGGTGTGTCAGTGGGACTGTGTTGAAAATGGATGGATTGGTTTGATGCGTATGATGTCTCAATAACCAGTGGGGAAGTGGAGCAGGGTACCCAAACATCGATGTGATCTTATTATATATATTATTTGGTTTGCGTTACTTGGTGAGTGTAGCCGGTGAGTGGGATGGGTGAACTGCTTCATAGTAATGGTTGTCTACTTCTCATGGTACTTTAGTTCGTTCCCCCACTTGTGCACGAGAGACATTGGTTTTCCCAACTGAGTGTACTTGTATGCTCACCCTACGAATATAAAACTACTGTCATGTTTCTAGGAGGACATCGGGGATCATGCAGGACCATACTATCTCGGATCTTTGGGGCAGTTGGAGTTTCTATTTTTCTTTCTTTGGTACTTACCCATGCAATCACTTTTGTACTCTGTGGCTTTTACTCTTGAAACCTGCATGTGGTAATGGTTTACTTTTGGCTTCACTTTTATTTTAGTTTTGGTGTTGCTTGGTTCGATCATCTTATATCCTGATCCTATAAAATAGAAAAAGGGTAATGCCTTCCATTTAGTGTGTGATTCTATACCCTTGGTGTTATTCGCCACTCCGGGACATATTGAAGGCGGGTTTCAGGGGTCATTATCTCTCTTTCAACTTAAAGAAGGAAGGGTCTGGCAGTTTGCTGACCATTCCCTCCTTTTGTTGAAGGAGGGTCATGATAAAATGGTATCAGAGGTGAGGTAGAGAGATAGGATGGAGTCTAGAGTTAGGCACAGTGAGGATTGCATGGGATGGTAGGGCAACAGTGTTGGGTGAACTTGGTGCTTGAATTAGGCCAGGGAAGACCGGCTAGGACACGGGATTTTAGGGCCCCCTGTGATCTGATGCAAGGACTCTGGACCTACCGAACGACCAAGTGAGGCCACGCTGATTGTAGGGTAGAGACCCTAGGAAAGGTACATGCATCATAATGACTTGTGTACCTGTGTTTCTAGGGTGTTTTGGGAATAACGAATAAATGAAAAGATTAAGTAGTTTTAAAGAACGACATTCTGTACTACTTGGGCTTAGGCATTCCTTGTTTACCTTGCAGCTATGGCACCTAGAAGGAGACCACGTGTGGTACAGGAGATCGAGGCCCCGAAGACTACATTGGCCGATCGACAGAGAGCTGATCGAGAGGAGGGGATGAGTAGTGGAAGAGGACCATTCGGGCCTTCCAACGACAGACCCTCGAAACGTATGAGGGCAGCACCTCTAACATGAAGATGGAAGGCTGGCTAGAGGAGCTGGTGATAGCCTTCGGACAGATTCGGGCCCCGACCGAGTATTGGGTTCCTCTGTCTGTCATCTAGATGTGGAGAGCGGCGCGTCAGTGGTGGACGCTTTACCTGGGGGAGAGGAGAGAGGATGAGGTATAATGGGCTGATTTCGAGAGGGTGTTTCGGGCAGAATTCCTATCTTCGACGATGAAGGTAGAAACGAGACGGGAGATACTCTCCCTCCAGCATGGGAGTATGTCAGTGAGGGAGCTAGGGATCAAGTTCAAGTACCTCCTACTTTTTTCTCTGGACCTCTTTCCCGACAAGGAGTCTCAGGCAAGGCGTTTGGAGGAGGTTCTCTGACCCTCCCTCCAGCATGTTGTTACCCCCTTTACCCTTCCGACGTACTTGGAGGTCTAGAAGAAGGCCGAAGTGGTGGAGAGGATGCATGCTCTAGGAGGAGTGTCATGAGAGGGGATCCAACTGGGAGCATCGAAGGGGAATTCCATCCGCACCAGGCCTCCAGCATCCAGACCCTCCAGGTTCTGACCAGAAGGGATCAGGCCGCAATAGTTTCGGTTTCTATCCCCTTTTCCCTTCCCTTTTTCTTCGGGACCAGGGCCGGGGTGCTTAATCTATGGGAGCCCTGGACATCTCTAGAGTTAGTGCCCGGACCGGGTACTGTACGGAGGTGGCGAACAACCCCACCAACTGCCCCAGTAGTAGCTTCCATCCAGGCCTTTCCAGCAGCAGCATTAGGGAATGAGATCTCCCGCTCCTCCGAGGGCAGATGTAGGAGGAGGAGGCCGACCTCAGGGTGATCATCAAGGACCTCGACCAGGGCATGGTCAGGGAGGTGGCTGATAGCCGAGGGGCAGAGGAGCTGGGCTTGGACAGTTACACACCACAGAGGCAAGAGTTCCAGCAGGGCCGGAGGTTGATCGAGGTACGATCAGTTTGTTTAGTACCCTTTCTTACGCCATGTTCAATAACGGAGCATTGCACTCCTTTGTTGCACCCAGTCTAGCCCATGCCTTGGGTCAAGATGCCAAGAGACTCCTAGTGCCCCTAGTGTTGAGCACACCAGTCGGGGGTCAGACCGACTTGTTGTTTGTTTGTCGGGGATGTAGACTAATGATAGGGCTACATAAGTCAGTTAGGGATCTTATTCTACTACAGATACAACCATACAATGTCATCCTAGGCATCGACTGTCTATTCTCTGTTTGGGCCATCATCGACTGTTTCTGAAGAATGGTTTTTTCTCGGGCTTGGGTGGATGACGTGTTGTTTTCACCGGAAATCTGAGCAGTCAGAAGGGCAACAGGTGAGAGGCACCCATCCTCTCCTTGTTAGCTGAGCTGTCAGTAGGGTCAGGAGATGCTGAAATGGTGGAAGTGCCAAAGATTGTCTATGAGTTTATGGACGTCTTCCCTGAGGAGGTGAAAACTCTACCCCCTCGACGTGATATCGAGTTCAGGAAAGACCTGCAGCCCGGTGCTCGATCGATCTCCATGGATCCTTACCGGATGGCACCTTCAGAGCTACCGGAGTTGCGGATCCAGATTGATGATCTAATGAAGAGGGGTTATGTTCGACCGAGTGCGTCACCATGGGGTTCTCTAGTCTTGTTCACAAATAAATAAGATGGTGGCCTCAGGATGTGCATAGTCTACAGGAGGCTGAATCAGGTGATGATCAAGAATCACTACCCTCTTCTGAGGATAGACGATCTTTTCGACTAGCTAAAAGGGGAAGGATGGTTCTTGATGATAGACATGCGGTCTGAGTATCACTAGCTGAGTGTGGAGGAGGGAGAAATCCTGAAGACATCGTTCAGGTTCAGACATGGACACTTCGAGTTCGTAGTTATTCCCTTCGGTGTTATGAACGCCCCAGCCGTGTTCATGGGGATTAAGAACTCCATCTTCCGGGAGTACTTGGATCAGTTCATTGTTCTGTTCATCGACGATATCCTGATCTATTCGAGGTCAGAAAAGGACCATGCAGAGCACCTGAGGAAGGTTATTAAGTTCCTCCAACAACATCAGATCTATGGGAAGTTGTGAAAATGAATGTTCTGGACATGAGAAGTGCACTTCCTTGGGAACGTGGTGTCCGAGTAGGGGGTAGCGGTGGACCCATCAAAGCTTGAGGCAGTTGTTTCTTGGGCAGCACCCAAGAATGTGGTAGAGGTATGTAGTTTCCTTGGACTGGCAGGTTGCTATCAGAGGGTCGTAGCCAATTTCTCCCGAGTAGAAGCCCCTTTGACAGCCCTGACCAAGAAAGACCAGGTGTTCGTGTGGAGTGAGAAGTGCGAGTCATCTTTCAGCTATCTGAAGGAGAAGTTGGTCAGTGCCCCAATTCTGAGATTGCCAGAAGAAGGGGCGGTGTATGAGGTGTTGTGTGATGCTTTAGGACAAGGTCAGGGATGTGTGTTGATGCAGCAACAAGGGGAGATCTTTTATGGGTCCAAGAAGCTATGCCCTCATGAGCGTAATTACACCACCCACGTCCTGGAGCTTGTAGTGGTCATTTTTGAGCTAATGTTATAGAGGCACTACCTCATTGGAGAGCGCTTTGTGGTTTTCATAGATCACAAAATCGTGAGGAATATCTTCTCCCAGCAGGACCTAAACTTGTGACAGCGGAGATGGGTGGAGTTCCTCAAGGATTGAGACATCGATATCTCTTATACTGAGGGAAAGGGAAATGTAGTTGGAAATTCCATGAGCAGGAGGACGTAGAAGGATACGGTCCAAGAGTCGGCGGACGCCTGGAAGGCGATGGAGGAGTTGGCTTCCTTACACCTGGATGCGAGGATGGATTGCGGTAGATGCTACCTGTATCAGATGGCAGTGCAGTCGTCTCTATTGCAGCAAGTGGAGGAGTCTCAGTGGGGGGACCCAGAGTGCGAAGTGATGCACGATCGAGTTGACCAGGGCAATGCCCTAGAAGGATGGATGGAGGATGGCATATACTTGATGCTTTTCCAGGGAAAGCTGTTTGTTCCGGAGGCGATGTACGGCAAGGTTCTCAGTGAGTTCTACAACTCTCCCATGGCGGTACACCCATGAGTTTCCACGATGTACCAGGGATTGAAGAGGCAGTTTTGGTGGCCCTGATTTAAGCTAGCGGTGGCAGAGTTTGTGGCCAAGTGCTCAGTGTGTCAACAAGTGAAGGTTGAACACCGAGTTCCATGCGGTCTCATGTAGTTTCTAGATAACCCCGAGTGGAAGTGGGACGACATATCGATGAATTTCATCACAGGACTACACAAGGTCCAATGGGGATATGATGCCATCAGGGTGGTAGTGGACCGGTTGATGAAGTCGTCTCACTTTCTGGCGATCAAGGAGTTGAGTGCAGTGGAATCTTTGGCACAAAGGTTCATGGATGAGGTGGTGCAGTTACATGGAGTTCTTAGGTCTATAGTCTCGGATAGGGATGCAAGTTTTACCTCACGAGTCAAGAAGTGTTTGCAGCATGCTTTTGGCACCCAAATACATCTTAGCATTGCTTTCCACCCCCCAGACAGATGGACAGACAGAGCGCACCATCCAGACCTTGGAGGATATGCTGCGGGCATGTGTTATGGAATCAGGGGGATCATGTGTGCGATACTATCCTCTGGTAGTGTTTTCCTACAATAATAGCTACCACTATACCATTGGTATGGCCCAGTTTGAAGCCTTGTATGAGAGGTCGTGCCATTCACCTGTGTGTTGGACCGAAGTAGGAGAGGCAGGCGTCCTTGGCCCAGAGGTGGTGCAGAGCATGACAAAGAAGGTACATCTCATACGGGAAAGGATGAAGGATGCCCAGGACCGATAGAAGTATTATGCTGATACTAGGAGGAGGACCTTGGAGTTTGAGGTTGGAGACCACATGTTCTTGAAGGTCTCCCCTCGATGTGGGTAGCGGAGGTTCGGCAAGGGGAGTAAGATTTCTCCTAGGTTCATCGGACCCTTCAAAGTGTTGCGGCGGGTCGGCGAAGTGGCATATCAGCTAGTGTTACCACCACCACTACTGAGGATACATGATATATTCCATGTTTCCCAGCTCCGTCCATATCTACACGAGAATTCACACATCCTTGGATGGGGAGAGCTGGACATCGAGGACGATGTGACTTTTCTGGAGAGACCAGTGATGATCGAGGATCGCAAGGAGAAGGTTCTTCGTGGGTGAACCATTCCCTTGGTTCATGTGTTGTGGAGACATGGTGGGATTGAGGAGAGTATGTGGGAGAGGGAAGAAAATATGTGTACCCATTACACAATGTTGTTTTGAGTTTTTCCCTTTCTAGTACCTGTTGTGGTAGAAAGTTTTTTTTATGGCTATGAAATGTACTGGTTTTCTTTCTTCTGAATGTGTGTGGAAAGCCTTGGCTATGGGGTAGGAGGGAACTGGACCCCTAATCAAGACGCATTATGGTGTATGCGATTAAACCCATGGGGGCGAGTCAGTTCTGCCCAAAGTAGATAATATCTTTACATGTGAGAGGAGACTCCCCAACCCACATGCCTGGGCAGTTTGGCGTGGTATGTTTCTTGGTTCTTGACAAGAATGTGTTTTTAGTTAAGAATGGGTTCAATCCTAAGATGTATCTTTTGAGGTGGTTGTTCGGACACGCTATTCCGTCTTGGATTGTTTTGATTCTCGAGGATGAGAATCGTTTAATAGGTCTCTGATGTAATGGCACGAGTTTTTGGGGTCCATTACTTTGTGAAAATATCGTGTTGGTTTTTCTCATCTGGTAATCTCAGTGATGTTTGACATAACGGTAGGCCTACCGGTAGCCTTAGCCTACAAGTAGCAGGCCTACCAATAGCTCAGTCTACCTGTAGTCACAGCCTACCGGTAGCTCTATCTACCAGTAGTTTGGTCTACCGATAGATGCAGCTACCAGTAGCTCTATCTACTCGTAGCTCGGTCAACCGATAGATGCAACCTACCAGTAGCTATAGCTACCGGTAGCTCTGCCTACCTGTAGCTCGGTCTATCGGTAGCTACATCCTAACAGTAGATCGGTCTACCAGTAGGTGCAGCCTACTGGTAGCTCGGTCTACCGGTAGCTGCAGCCTACCTCTAGCGCGGTCCACCGGTAGCTGCAGCCTACTGGTAGGACGTTCTACTGGTAGCTGCAGCCGACCGGTAGCTCTCAGCTACCAGTGTCTCTGTCCAACCCTCACGAGTTCTTTCCAGTAGCACCACTCTTTGCACAAATCTGGTTTTAAACCCTATTTTGACCCCTTGCTCGTTTTAAAATCCAGATAACGCCCTAAATGTTTTAATTAAATATTATTGAAATAACCTGGTGTGTGCATCGGTTTAATCCACCCTACCACTTTAATAATGTGTGGGGTCGTGTGGTCAACCCATGACCCTGCACCTTAAGCGGTTTCAAGTTCTCAACCATCTGCGGCCCTTATAACTAAGTGGTTTGCCCTGGGCTTCTTCTTTTCTCGATCTCCCTCGGCGAGGAGTACATTCATCTAGATGAACTGATTTTCATGCATCGGGCGAGCTGCATCGTTATGCGTAAAGTTCCGCACGCAACCTAAGCGTTGATCGTCGATTAACAATTAGGGAATTTCTCATATGTCTCTCACTTTTGTGTATCATGCAGGGTGGGCGTGCTTTTCATTCTGTATAATTGGATAAACTAGACCTAAATAAATATAATGAACGGATTCTTAAACGAAATAAAGGGGGTCATGATCATTGATGTTGTTTTATATTTTGATCATCTTTATGAATTGTGCTGGCTTATGCCTACTGAAAATCATTTCCATTGGTGGTCTTTCTCTATGAATTAATGAACCCCTGGTGATGTTTTGAATGGCTTCTTTGTGGTTGTGAACTCCTTCTATGAAAATTAAATTGGTTAATTATGTATATTCGGCTATGTAAATTGGAAGCACCTGGATCAACCCTTTTGTGATAACTCCCGGTTAAAACACATGGGATTGAAATCATGGAGTGTGTTGAATCTTATAAATATGAAAATACAGGCTTGGCCCTACTTTGTGTTGGTGGTAGTGGTTTTGTTATTTTTTTTATGGGCTGATTGCTGGAGATGTTGGAGGGGATGGGATCCCTTGTTTTTATTCTCTCGGTGGTTATAAAATTAGCGATGGGATCCCCTATTGTTTTTATACTTTCGGCGGTTGTGAGTTTTAAGACCGGGTGGTTACCTTCATTATATCACAAATTGATGTGGGATCCTTTGTTGATGAGAACCGGTTTTGGGGGACACGGGGCAGTGCCTCGGGGTTGTCTTTGTTTCTAGTACATCGATGGATCTCACTTATTCCTTTTTGTTGTGACTTTACAAGAGAACAGGGTGTGGATACTAAAATTGATGTTTGGATGGTTTCTTTTACATGGTTATGCCTATGGTTTTATTTTCCCAGTAGTGCATAAACTTATTTTAAACATTATTACTGAACATGAAATAAGAATGTGACAAATGGGCTTTGTTGGCGAGAGTCATGACTCGGACTTGAGTGTTGTTTGTTTCTGTTGGGATGGCTGAAGAAAAACCTAAACATTGGGTGAGTGCTTGTTACCTATATATACATACTTGTAGTTTTGTGTTTCTTATTTGCGCCCCACCCATGTTTAGCACTTTGTGCCGAACACCCCCATTTCATGGGTGATGGTGTTTTTTACCAACACTATTCTTAGTGGCTGGTTATTAGCTACTTTTCTGCTCCCTTTCTTTGATAGCCCATGTATCTTGGTGTAAGTTGGGATGACCTGAGGTCCATTATTATCCCACGAACCTCTTGGTGGGGTAGAGTGGTGGTTATGGCCTTGGTGTGTGTGGGTAGGTGATTTCCCAAGTGTCTTCGGGATGAGGCCCAGGTGTCTTCAGGCTTGGCAGTGGATCTTCTAGCCTAGGTGTCTTCGGGCATGGTTGCCATTGTTATGGATTAGGTTTTTGCAGGAGAGGTCACATGTGACAGTTGTGGACCAGGTGTTTGCGGGTGGGATTCGGCAGTGGGACTATGTGTGGTTGTGGCCCTGGTGTGTGCGGGTGGGTGTGGCAGTAGGACTGCGGTGAGAATAGAGGGATTGGTTCGATGCGTAATATGTCTCAATAACTTGTGGGAAAGTGGAATGGGGTACCCAAACATAGATGTTCCCTTATTATATATATTACATGGTTTGCATTACTTAGTGAGTGTAGCCGGTTAGTGGGATGGGTGAACTCCTTCCTAGTAATGGTTGTCTGCTTCTGACAGGGCGTTAGTACGTTCCCCCACTTCTGCACGGGAGTCTTTGGTTTTCTCTACTGAGTGTATGTGTATGCTCACCCTAAATATATAAAACTTCTTTCAGGATTCCAAGAGGACTTTGGGGATCGCGCAGGACCATACTAGCTCGGATCATTGGGGCAGTTGTAGTTGCTGTTTTTCCTTCATTGGTACTTACCCTTGTAGTCAATTTTGTACTTTGTGGCTTTTACTCTTGAAACATGCATGTGGGAATGGTTTACTTTTGGATTTAATTTTCTTTTAGTTTTGGTGTTGCTGGGTTCCATCATCTTATCTTTCGATCCCATAAAACAGAAAAAGTGTAATGCCTTCAATTTGTTGATATTGATGAATATTAATAAAATAAAAAAATATATTTTTAAAAATTAACAAGGAAAATATTTTTTTGTTTGAGAAAAAATTTATTTGAAATTAATTTTTGAAAAAAAATTCATTAAAAATATTTCTTTTAAATATGAAAATTAATCGTCAATGTAACGACTGCATGTAAATCCATACATTTCGTATGATGTAAAACAATATTCCTTTTCCTTGCACAAAAGGATTGAAAAGGAATTTCTATTAATTTGACTATAAGATACCATTGAAATCATGGGAAAAAGAAAAAAAGGGTAAAAATGAAATTACATATTAATTTTTGACAACATTTTAATAAAACATGGGTTTTAAAAGAAATAGGTTTTCCAACTAAAGAGTGAAATAAGGCTGGGTGTTTCTTGAAAACATACTCTAAATCACATTGAGTACTTAAGAGTAGGAAAATGTTACTAATACACAAAAAATATAATTAATAAACACAAGAGATCAAAATTAAAACGATTATTTAAAATTTATGAAATCATTTAATTGAATGGAAATAAATATACTACACATCTCAAATAAAATAATATTTTGAAATAAACACTTGAAAAGATAAAATGTAAAAATAGAAAAATAAATCCGTGACTCTATTTTTTTATAAAATCTATATGAATTTAAAAGAATTTTGTATTTAAAAATAATATGGTAAATCTTTATTTGAAACATAATATTAGAATATAAATGATAATGAGGATTTAATTTAACACATTGAATATAAATTGAGTGATAAAATTTTATTCAACTTGGTAACTTTTCACTCAAATACCATTAAATAGAATACTTAAAATTGAAACTCAAAATACCAAGAAGAAGGAATTATTAATGATATTACGTGTCAATGTTATATAATGTACCCCATATATATGAAATTATGTCCATGAAAATTATGTATGTTTCATAGAATGAAAATGACATAAGAATCACTTACATTTAGTCTCCATTCAGGTGAATGTCCTTCAACATCCATTAAAATAATAATAATATATTTTTATACATTATTATTAAACTCTTTCATGTGTATCATTAATTTTATTTCACTTATTACAATTTTTGTACAATTATTTAAACAATTATGTTTACATTGGTTGTTTTGACCAAATTCAGTTTATATGTCACAAACTACATTCGTAGGTCAACTATGGTCAAAGGGGTAATTATATAACACATTCAATAAAATAACCATAAAATAATTATCATATTTATACAAAAATTATAAATTTAAAACCAATCATTAAATATGGTTATGAAAAAAGAATCCACGTTACAATCATGTAGAAGGTGGGATGTTTGTACATATGAGTAACGTTATCATTTATCAATTATCATTTAGGAATGAAAGTAACTTTAATTTTTTCAGAATGGTCACTATATCATGATAACATTGTATTTAACCATATATAACTAATTTATAATTCTTATTATGTAAAAATAATCAAATTGTGTTGAGGGTGCGGTAGTACACACATCAATAAATGACATTATTATTATTATTATGTGTGTGAAATGGAAATAAGTAAAAAGACATATAATATTTACAATAAGGTAATAATATTATGAATGCATTATATATGTTTTTTATGTAACATATTGTTAATTAATGTCATGATTTATACATTCCATGTATAGTGTGAATGAATCATATCTCTTGGAGGGGTTGTCCGCACAGGAGCACACAATATTATCTTTTTTACACAAAATGGAATGTATAAATATATGTGTTGTAAAATATTTACATAAGAATAATGAAATTAAATTTATAATATATATAATATATAATTATGATTTCCATCATCATTTCCACCATGATGGGAGGAATAGTAAAAATAAACAATAATCATTTTGTGATGCTTTAGTTCTTCATACACGTAAACTCTATGTTCATTTCCCATTAGATGGAGTTTTTTATAAGTGTTGGTCTAAACCATAACCTAAAAAAATCATATTATATTTATTATACATCAGTTTTTATGTAATAACAGTATATGTAGAAATTTGGGAGTGGATAATGGAAATAAAATTAACCAGATTTAGGAAATATTTTTCCTCTTAATTGGGTAACTCCTTTTAGTTTGAACAAAAAAGAAGTAAATGGATTTATTTTAACCCAAATTAACTAATAAAGGAGAAATGAATATATATTGATGAATTAATTGGGAATATATTGGAAAAAAACTAAGTGGTTGTAGTGGTTTGAGGGAGTCAGAAGAAATTAGGCATTTCATAATGGATGAGGATGGCCACTCTTATAATATTTTAAAAAAGGAACCACAACAACATTTTCTATTGAAATTGGATTATTAATGGTGAAATTTAGATAAATTGTAGTATAATTTTTATATATGTCCACGTAGTTTGTTTTTAACAGTTGTATATGTCATTTTGGGCCATAAGGTTACGGTTTATTTCCCTATAAAGCCGAATTTAACCTTAATATTATTAATTAATTTCAAAAATAATTTTTGTTGAAAAATCATTTGACCTTATTAAATATTATAAATTATTTTCATTCAAAATATAGAATTAAATTTTCAAATTTCCAATCATAGAAATTTGAAGAAATTAATATAAATTTAATCTCATAAATGGGAGAACAATGCAGGTTTTTAAATTAAAAACATCAAATTTTATCTATGTTTTTATAGTAGTCTTTAAATTAAAATTTATTAAAAGAACCTAAATTTAATTAATTGATAAAAATATTATGTAATTAAAATTTTAAACTAATCTAAAACAAAAATTATCGTTATAGATAAATTACATGAAAATGTTGCTTTTAATTAAAAATTAGTTTTTTTCGTTTAACATTTAAAAGATAATCCTTCAATGAAACATACCAAAAATTTACCCGTAGAAAATTTTTTTGTTTATATTTTAATTATTATGTTTTTTTTGAAATATAAAAACCATAAATGTTTCGAAAATTTGATTTAAAATATTTTCCACATTAAATGTTCTTAAAAGTACATTTATTAAAATATAGGGGTTTTTGTGTAAAATTTATCTTATTGTAATGTTATTTATTTTGAATCTATTGAATTATTATAAAAAATATTTCATTATATTTTTAAAATATATATTTCATTAATATAATTTAGTTATTGTACATAATTTAATATATAATGACAAAATTCCATTATGAGAGTTCAAATAATAATATTTCATATATATTTAATTGGTTATTTTATTATTTACAGTTAATTTGTAACCAATTAATTTTATTTATAAATTTTTGTACCATATATTTTTATAATTTTTTTAATACTAATCATAACATGTAATTTTTATGGATATGTTATGTATTATTCTTATATTTTATAAATTTTTAATAAGATATTGTTTTTCTATAAAATCAATTATACAATGTAATGCAAGCCATTGATGGTGGTATCTTTTTTGGTGAATTCTCGAAAACTCAGAGTTTCCTAAATTGAAATATAATAATTGTATTTAATTTATTGAAAATTGTAATTATGTAATAAATATTTAATATATTATATTCCCTTATGCACTAGCTATTGCATGTCATACAGGATATTGAAAACAATGTTTCTAATTTATATTTTTGAGGGGTTACAATAACATAATAATAAAAATATATCATTCATCATAAAAAAATAATTTTTACGCTTAAGAAATCATTTTAATATTTTTATATATCTCCTTGCTTTAAATACCAATTTAAAAAATAAAAATTCTTATAATAAAGGGAAAGAGATTTTATTTATAAATAACTAATTTCTAATTATAGAGGAAAAGATATCAATTAATAGTTATTGTTCTTAATAAAAACAATATCACTGTAAAAATTAAAATAAGTCATTTATTTTGTATTTTATAAATAAATTCTAATCAATATGTATAAAATAAAAGTATTATTTGATTTTAAATCCAATGTATGAATGTAAAAAATAGACACAATTTAATTTATAAATCATTTATATTTATATATAAACATTTGTTAATTAATTTTATATATTTTGACATTAATGAAATTGAGTTTGAATGGATACATTCGAAGAGAAAGTTTTTAATGGAATATTCATTATGTAAACAAATTGAATGATTAAATTTATAAAAAACCTATAAATAAATTATAATATTTAGGAAAATAACAATTATAATACATTGATGAATAAATAATAATTTTATAGAATTTTGTTAATGAACATAGACATGGAAGAATAATATTTAAAAAATGAACCTGTAACAAATTAAAAAGGATGTATTTAATGTAAAGGTTCCCTTACCCTGAGTTTGAATTGTCACATTTGATATTAATATTCATGAAAATTACTAATATCATAATTATTTACCTTTATAAAGAAATTTATCAATTTTGTTATTCCTTTTATTTTTATTAATACTATATATTATTTAATTACAAAATCATTTGAGTTTATGGTAGATGCTTTGATGATATTAAGCTCATTTGTCCGAGATGACATCGTTAAAATGAATATGGTAAAAAAAGAAAATGATATCATATTAAAACAATAAGGACATAAATATCATTTTTAGTTACGAATTATAATATTGAAATGAACCATGAGAGAATGTTATAAAATAACGAACTATTTTACAATTACGGGGATGGTAGGTTGTATATACCCACAAGTAACATTTCCATTTTTCTCTACCATTATCGAATGAAATAAATTAATATTATATATTTTTATATTTATATTATCATCATAAATTCCATATATATATTATATATATATATATAATATGTTATTTGGTGATGAAAATTGAATCACCTCATTTCATGGAGGAAGTAGTTAACATGCACACATGAACAATATTGTCATTTTTTTTTAAATGGAATGGTAATAAATTATATGATATAATATGTTATTATAAGGATAAATATTACATTTATAAAATATATATAAATTAAATATATCATTAAAAACTATTGTAAGAGGTGGTGAAGAAAAATTAATTACCTCGTTTTGTCAGGTGGTAGTCGGTCGTACACACGAATGAAAGTTTTGATTGATATTTGTTTGTTGAGGAGATGAACATTGGTTATTAAATTAATATAATAGTATCAAATTATATCAGATATAATTTTTTTATTGTTAAACAATAATAGTTTTAAAATATTCTATTATGGTAAAAAATATGAAATCATATGGTTATTAAATGTGCCTCTTCTGCCGATATCTTGAAAATGGTTATAACAAACGCATTCCACAGATTTTTTTGTGGTAAATAAAGTCTTCTAAGAAGTTGTTGGGGATTTATAGAAGAAATATTTTTATGTATTTTTAGAAAAATAAATTTAGCAGTCTCAATAAAAGATCAAATAAGGATAATTTTTTTAATAGTTGGGAAGAGCACTCATCGAAATTAATAAAATATTAAATTAATATAAGTTATTTTTTACATTGAAATAGAACATAAATGATAATATGAAAATATTTAATTATTTTTTGATCAAATAATCTCTCAAATATAAATTGGATATTTTTTTTCATTTCTTCAACATTAGATGTTTTTTGTATCCTACTTAACCATTTATAATGAATAACGTGATATTAAGGATTATATGATTTAAGTGTCAAGAATATAACTATTAAACATAAATTTGTTCATTAATGTATATTTTTTTGATATTATAAATCATTTACATTAACATTCATGAATATAATAATTTTATAAATTTTAATATATTTAATACAACCATATTTTTTATAAAATAACATTAATGTTTATTTTGATACTATTTGTTTAATTTGAATTTAGAAACAAATAGAAAATGATGGAATTCCAATATAATCAATTATTGAATGACTAAAATGTTATAATTAACTATAAAATTTCATTTACCCAGTTATTTCATTCAACTTATATAACCTTTAATGTTTTAAAATCCTCAATTTTATTTTATTTTTAACTAAATATATACCGCATCAGTGTTTTGAGAGAATTTATGGTAATAATATAATTCTTATGAAATTTAATAAATTAATAGAATGAATATTTTTTAAATATTATTAAAATAAGAACTATGACTTAGTTATAAAATTAAATTTCCATTTTCAAACACATAATATATATTTCAAAACAATTGGGTGACATTTTCTATTTTTCGTTTTATAAATTATAATAATTATAATCATCATTTCCATTTGGAAAAAAGTTATATATTTAAAAAATTTATAATTATAAATAAAATATAATTAATAAATAAAATTATTTAATGTGTTAGTTTTACTTTTAAGACCATATAAATTATTTTTACCCTCAAATAATCCATATTACATTTATCATGATAACAAATATTTAAGTAGATTTATATTCTTAATTCTAATAAAATGATAGTGAAATTTTTATAAAATTTTGACCTCATAGTAGGAAATATTTTAAAAAAATCATGATTAAAAACGTATTTTGGTTGATTTTAATTAATAATTTATTCATTATAATATGATGAAATGTTTATTTTGAGGCAAAAATTATTATTTTTGAATAAAAATATTTTTTTAGTGAATTAAACATTAAAAGTAATTTAATAGAATATAATTATATTATTATTAATCAAAATATTAAAATTATATTTGAAAATTGTTGCAAAATATAATTTTACATAGTAAATACTAGCCAAGAAAATACACTCTTTAATAAAATTCCCCATTTTGACAATTAATTGAAAAAACAATGATTCCCAAAAAAAATCAGTTGAAATATATTTTTTTAAATTCATACAAGATCAATTAAAATTAAATCTCCATTATTAAAATAAAATTTCTACATGCCCTTGAAATTAATTATATAATTCAAAAACAAAATTTAATAAATATTATTTTTGTAGTAAACATATTTTCAATGAATTAAATATATTTATAAAAAATCAAGTAATTATTTATTAAAAAAACTATCAATATATTTACATTTCATCTAGACGATTTATATATTTTTCAAAATATTTATTTATATTAATAAACGATAATTTAATGGAGAGCTTAATATTATCCAATTTAAATAATAATATTTCATTCTTTATTAAGGATCGGTGTTGTGTGTTTTATGTGGTATCAAACATAGAATTATTATTGAAATATAATGGTGTTATATTATCAGCCCATTTAATAAATTATTTCCTCATAATTTAAACCAAATATTGGTAATAAATAGTTTTACATCAAGAAATACCTTTTGATAAATTCCCAAATCATAAAAAGTGTAAATAAATCATTATCTTGAATAGAGTGAAAGATTAGTATGGAGCTCCTATATAATAACACATAATTAGGGTTCAAAATAGGAAACCATAAGTGGAAAGTAAAAATAAACCATTAAAAGAATTTTTTTTCCAAATATTGATGTATAATTACATACATCATTGATCACAATAATGTTAATTCTCAAGATAAATTCAACGATAAAAAACCATAATCCAAATAGATGTGAATAGGGAAATAAAATCATTAAATGCGAAAGTAATAGGATGACATATTTTTGCCAAATATTTTTCCAAGAGTTTATGAATTTCATTCAACATTGAATAAGACCATATGGATAATATAACTGCATGAAACATACAATTTCATCCTCTATTAAATATAAATAACAATATCACCATTTTATCAATGAAATTTGTGTAAATATAATGTATATAATGAAGAAAAAAAATCAAAATCAAATTAATCAAATAATTCAAAAAGAAATGATCAGATGATATTCCTATTATTTTTTAACTAAATAATACTAAAATGGTTAGTATTAGATGAGATAATTACAAAATTTAATATTCCAATATATAAATAAATAATTTATTTATCTAAAAAATTAACAATAATAGTAAATTATCTAAGTAGATAAATCTATAAATAACTATAGTTATATTGCATCAATATGTTCATGAAAAATACTGAAATCCAAATATTATAATAACTTGATCGCAAATTCTCCCATGATAAATATGAAATATACATATAAATACAATCAAACATTTGTAAGGTCTCCAAAAAAAATATGTTAAATAATTATATAGTCCAAAAGATATTATAATAATTTCAGTATATTAGTTGAATCACCATGATTACACAATAAAATAATATATTATTCGAAATGTAAATTCATTATTTAATGCACAAATAAAATCCAATAATATTATTTTACCTAATAATATAATGACCCCTATAGATATAGTGATATCTTTCAAAAATAATGACAATAACTAAATCACCTAAACGCTTTTCAATCCCCCAGGTAGGTATATAATTTTTATCCTAATGGTAATAAAACATAACTACTAGAATATTAAAGATAAGACAAACCGTAACAGGTACCAATTCCTTTAATAATTTATTAAAATATATTGTGGAAATTAACCTCAAATTAACACTCTTAATCTTAAGTTTCACATATACCACTAAAATATCTCCAAATCTAATAAATGTCTCACAATGCACATCCACCATATAAAAAATCCAAAGAGAATTAATTATTTAAATCATATGATAGACCGCAACTCTTCCACTAAATCATAAATCATGGATCCCTATATTAGATAACATCATTATTCAACATTATTTTTGATCCATTAACCTTGTGTCTAAATCATATTACTTAATACATTCATCTTATAAATGAAAATATTTATCATGTAATAGGATTTAACAATATCAAATCCTAATCGAATATATTATCGATACCAGTTATATGTTATTTTTAGATTTATCTTCATCATATTGAATGGAATTATACAATTACAATCATTTATTATACGATCTTGCTTATTCTATTTTGGATCAATCAACCCAGGACATTGGTTTACATAATAATCATACTCTATTTAATTTAATCATTCAATCGATACCTAGGTTGAATGTTATTCCACATCATGTTGTAAACCTAAAAATTCCATTCTCATTGGTATATTATTTTTTTATTAGTTTATTCTCGATTTAGAAAACCATATCTGATTATTTTAAGACACATTATTTGGTTCATGATTCCACATTAACAAAACACAAGTCATCAAATATTTTTTAATTTATAATCTTATTCACTTGAAAATACATGGAACACCATTTCACTATTATTTAATTTTTTATGAAACTATACTATTTTTAGGATGTTAATAATAACACTTGATAGGTGGTTAAGAATAACCAAAAAAATATTTTCACAAAAACTCCAATTTTGATCAGTTTTGCATTCATATATCCACCTTATTAACCATCACATCAATTCATAACATAGTTCCCTCTATATACATATTTTAAATAAACAAAAACATTTACTATATTAAAATCATTTAAGACATAATAAACCAAAAAATGGCAAGCCTAAAAAGTAGGATATCCTTAAAAATGTTATCTTCAACACTTTTTATTTATCCAAAATAACTTTAATTCTCTCTAAAATTATAACCATTTTCGGTTTAGTGAAATTTTATATTACTCTCATATAATATCATATGATATAATCTAAAATAATTGTTTTCTGATATCAACTATAACAATTCAACCTTAACCAATACATAATCTGGTATTTTTAGAAAAACAATCATTTTTTTAATTCCCAAATATATTTTAGGTATGAAATAATTTAAACCATATGAATTTTTTTCACTCTATTATACTTTCGACCCTTAGGAAGGTCCATATACTATCTTCTAAAAGGATGATCATTCTATACCCTTTTAATATAAAAATGTTTTTGAATACAATAGAATGAATAGATAAATCATGTACATAACTTGGAAAATCATTCTCACATCACTCTTACATAGATAGTTGCCTTCAATGTTATAAATGGAATTACCTTTATTGTTACAAATGTAGTAGACATAATGGTTACACAATAAATAACTATCACCATTACACTTGGAATAAAACTCATGGTAAACTTCAAAAAATAAATATTACCCAATATATCAATGTGACATCACTAACCCACCATCCTTGGATAATAATAGAACTACCATTAATTATAAAGAATTCATTTTAATCATAAAAAATAGTTAAAAATATAATATTGTATCATAAAAACATTATCACCACCCATAAAAAATATTTTTCAGATATTAATTAACCCTTTTCCATTAAAAAAATCTTCAAAAGTTATATTCCATAATTAATTGGAAAAAGAGTATTATTTTATAAAAATTGAAATCTTATAATGAAATAAAAATATCAAGTAACATTTAAAGTGATGTAAATTAATTTCATGCCAAATAAATTAAAATACATTTCTATTTTTTTCTTTTTTAAATATAATCAAAATGTTCTATATAAAACATGTAAAATGATTCCTTTTGATATATTTCTACAGAATGTAAAAAAACATAAAACAGACTTTATAACTCATCTATTCCAATATAATTATATCCCTATAATTATTTTAATAATATAGACATAATAGATAAAAATATGCAATTGAAACATTGAAAAATGATTTTTTAAATTAATGTCCATTGCATGAATAATTAAAAATATTTACTTTTTAAAAAAATGTTAACAATTTCAAATATGGTTAACAATTTCATATTTTAACCATTTATAAAATAGCAATTTCCATGAAACATTAATAAGAACTTATGAATGTAAGAATATGATTCTTCAAAAATAAAATTTAATATATTTCAGATGTTGTTTTTAATGAAAAGATAAACTTATCATAGGTCTGGATAATCATTATGTACATTTTCTTCTGAAAGAAAAAACATTTGTTAGTCATGTATATTCTTCGAGAAATATTTTTCTGTTTATTATTCATTTTATTTTTATTATATACTATGTATTATTCTGGTACATAATCAATTTATTTTATGTCTATGTATTTTAAAATAATAAACTAATATGTCCAAAATGACTATCATAGGATGAATATGGTATATATTATCATTATTCCCTTATATCCATAATAATACATATAAAAATATTATCATTTTTATTCATCAATTATACATTTAAGAGAAACTATGGGAAGTGGTAAAAAATGAAATATATTACAATCATGGACATAGTAGGCCACACATACGCATATGTAATATATAAAATTTTCCAAGATCATTATGGAAATAAGATTATTAGTATTTTATCTTTCGAAAATTATAATCACATCATATATTCAATATTTTTTCAATACATAATTCATCGATGTTTTATTAAAAATTCATGTAATATATATTTATTAAAAAACTATAATAAATTACCATCATATAATTATTTTCATCCAACTCATGTTAATAATTATTATTCATTCAAGACATTCATTTTTCCCTTTTCGAACACATTAGATTTTTTTAAATGATTAATTAGTTTATTTTTTCAAGTTTGTTACTTATCATATTAAGAAGGTAAAAATCATGGTAATATGGAAAAATATAATATATTAAAAACAAGGATGATTATGGATAAATATTATAATAGAAATTAATAAATGGAAATTTTCTGGGTTAATTTTGAGTACATGTCAAATAAATTTACATTTAATTATCAAATTTTACCTTCATCATGGTAAAATGTATTTACTTCAATGACTCTTCATAGTGCACAAAAATAAAATGAAACAACCTAACAAAATTGGACATCTAAATTAAAAATATCGAATTAAGTTTTCATGATTCAAAACAAACAAGTAGAATAATTTATCTGGAAATTAATCATGAAATATTCAATGAAAATGGGTTTTATAAAAAAATCGTTTTTATATAATTTTTTTCGAAATTCATGTTTAACATTAATTTATAAAAATATAATTGTATAATTTTTAATCAAAAATAAAATATTTAATTTTTTTGATATTCCAATTATTTTTAAATACATGAAATAAAAATAACATTTTAATCAAACTTTAATATTTTTCACTATTCATTTGAATATAATTTTATTATTATTATCCAAAATTGATACTAAGATAATTTTACATACTAAATTTTAAAATGATATAAATTTTATTAAATAAAATCTCTATAGCATAAAAAAGTAGTAATATTATGCTCTCAAAAATATAAATTGAACACTTTTTTAATGGATTTTTTTCAAGTATTAAATGATTTTAATAAATATTGGGTTATTTTTTAGTACGAATTGATTTATATATTTTTATTACGTGTGGCCTATGTATAAAAATGATATTTATTTTAAACATTTTCATTACCAATAATAGAATGTATAGGATAAAACAATCATATTTATATTATAATATTTCATGTTTCATTTATTCTTTGTGTTCTCATTCAAATAAATTTTCCAATATAGCATTCTTTTTAAAGTTTTTTTTGGATATACATAGATTAATATTCTGAGTTTCTCATTCCCCAAAAATTGGGGTAATAGAATGATGTTAATCTATAAAATTGTTTATTATAAAATAAATATGATATGAATATTTTATAATTGGACATAGTCCCTCTCTAAAAATGAAAAATATTTTGAATGATAATATGACTTATGGTGCAGGGGGTACATGCCCACACATTTCCCCATTTTATTTTTGTAACTAAAATCCATTTATATGTGTATAGGATTGGGAGAGGGATTGATGTAATGTTCTATTTATTGGAAGGAGAAAATAAACTCAAAATTTATTTTAGTCCATCCAGTTACAAAGTGGAATGGTATTGTGTGCCTGATGGACCATGTTGGAATACATGAATTCTGCAGGACCCTCTAGATACGGGGTAGATATTTAATGGTTAATAAGTAAGGAAGTGATTGATTTTAAATAAATAAATAGAGTTAAACATTTATTAATATCTCCATACTATTTCCCCAAAATACTTAATCCAAATTTATTGTCCCATTTTAGTCATTTCAAGTCATTATATGCTAATCATTTATTCCTCCCTATTCTCTTTCAGCCACAACAATAATCATCACCTAGATACATTTCCATGTGGTTGTTAGTCTTTTTAATTATAAAAGGTATGTTATGGTCACAAATACCTTATAGTTTTATCATATATTTATTGTAGTTATGTTTCTCTATAAACATCCATTTTTGCAATGGTTTGGATCAAAAAACCTCTTTATATCATTCATCTACCGGGCGTTATAAAGATGTTATATTTTTTTAAAAGTTTGTGGGCATATTATTCTCTCTAAGGGTTTGAGTTTTCAAGACATGGGAATCGATTAATATTATCATTTATCAATCCATGGATTATAAGATTATTTTTGTGGAATAAATGTCATTCTAAGATTAGTGCTTCAGATATTCCTAATTTATGTGGGTAATCTCTTTTGTTTCTCATGTATTTTTGTAGTGGTATTGTTATTGGGAAATATAGTAATTTGAGGGATGAACAAAAATTTATTTTATAAAATTCCCCCCTAATTAATATTATATTTCATAAAATCATTGGTAAATTGGTTTTCCTATAAGAAATCATGAAACAATGTTCCTTATATGTTCTCCATTCATATGACCTTGTATTATAGTGGTATGTTAATCATAATTTCATTTGTCTTGCTTGTTTTATATTTAATAATAAAATTTATATGGCTTTCAGAATTGTAATTTTTTAAAACTAGTATATATTATATTAAAAACATTCATAATTTATTGAAATAATTTACACAAAAAACCCACATATTCCATGTTCACAAAGTAATTCATTCTATTAATGAATAATTATTTTTGTTTCATTTAGTTAAATAAATTTAATGAATCATGTAAAATTAAAATTTAAAACATGGAAGAAACTATATTTTCAAAATATAAATAGAAATAAAAGACATCAATATCATCAATAAAAGGATGTCCATAAAAAGAAACAAAAATGAGTTTTCTTTTTTAATTCAAAGAGCGTAATTTAGATATCCAATACATGAATTTTATGAATGGGTATATAATAGTGAGAATCCAATAACCATAAAATGGGTGATGAAACCGTGGAATGACAAAACCATGGCTCTAGATACAAGATTTCTTTAATAGACACACTCAATATTACATCAATTACACATCTATAACAATCGATCTAACAAAAAAATATCAAATATAATATTTTAGTTTGTACGAAAAGAGTATATCTTGAAGAAAATAGAGAAAACATAGAATTATCATTGATTTTAGAGGTCCAATATACTTATATCGATTGATAATGGTTTTATATATGAGTTTATATTCCAAAATTACAATGACGAATCTAGCGGTTTATGATCCTAAGTGAAAAGTAAAAATAATTTTTTTGAGAAAATGTAAATAATATATAATTTTTAGATGTTACTAATGCACACCACATAGTTAGGATGCACAATTTGACAAACCATGCACCAACCATGAGAATTATACAAGCCAAAACATAATAGTCCATATTTTCAGGTCTCATTAATTTATATACATTGAAAAAAAGGCAAAACACTTCAATATAAAATTTAATAAATCATATATTTTAGAAAAACTATGTGCCAACTATGAATTAATAATTTTCTTTCCCAGTATCTCTTAGATTGGATTACATGGTTTCCTATATAATGATTATATTTTCCCAAATCCATGTTCATCCCATGAAACCATTAAAAATACATTGAAAAAATCCAAAATCATCCATAAACTCACATAACTAAACTCAAACATCATATAACATCTAAAATAGATATTAAAATATAAATTTACCTTAAACTAATTATAATGAACCAAACATTTAATAATGAAAATTATTCTTGATCTAATTAAATGTCTTATTATGTTAAATGGTTATATGACATATTCTCTTCCTTGGTTTCATGTTGTTGGATTTTAAAATACAATAAAGAAATGTTACCGTTTCTAATAAAGTCATCGAACGGTGACCACATGAGTGGTATAAATATAGGTATTTTAAAAATAAATTTTACTCAGACCAATGAAGTGATGGCCTCATATAGTATAATTTCTCTATATGAAGCCCATTTATTTATCGCTCGGATAGGAGGTAGCATCATTGGACATCGCTCTTGACTATTCCCAAGCTGAGCTCTAACATGTTAACCTAGAAAAAAACCTTCTATATGAGATGTGAATGTTAATAGATATTACCACTCAAGAAATGTTATTTGAGCCTCCCCCAAAGTCTCTCACCATCACACACCTTCACATTAAGTCTTTTTTAAGAGTTATAAGGGGTTATGTAACAAGACCCTAGCACTATAATTATTTCTATTATTTTTCTATATAATAATTATTATATATTCATTTTATATTGGATTCTTGGAAATTGGTTTATAATGAAAAAATAGAATATATAATTAATATTAAATTAAGAAATCTATTTGGATGAATTAATGTATTTTGGAAATAAAAAATATTTTATTAAAATTTTATCACCCATTTAGTATTTCATTATAAAATGTCATATAATAGTATTTATAGAATTTATTTTTTTAGGTATTGAAAGATATTTTTGTCAAAACCAATCAATTTTAAATAAATTTTAGTAATTAATTTAGAATAAAAAATTATAATATATAGAAATTTTTTTAGATAAAATTAATAATTTTTTTAATAAGGTTGTAGAAATTATCCAATGGTGAATTTTTCATAATTTTCCGAGACAGTAGAATTTTTGAGTAAAAATTAAATACCACTTAAAAATATAATTCGTTTTTTGACATCATAATTACACAATAACGTTGTAATAAAATATGATAAATTATTTTTTGGGCCAATATATGTTTTTTCATTAAAAAAATTTAATTATAGATTTATTTGATTTATTTTACCAAGACATATTGGACTCTCTAACACATATAAAACATTAATTCATTTTAAAATGATTTCCTTAAGAGTGTGACTCACCTCCACATAAATAATCCTAATATTTTAGGAAGTTATTCCATTGTACATATAAAATAATGTTTCTACTCCCCTTTTGAAAAAAACATAGGCAAAATCATTAGATTGTTGGTGGTTTTGATTAGTTTAATGTGTGGTGTCCAAAACATAAATAATAAGGAATTCCCTCCTTTTTACTATATAAACCCACCCATGATTCCACATATCTTCATTCAAAACCCTAAGATAATGTGTATAAAATTCCATCTTCTCTTTAAAATCCTGCCAAGTCTCACTAAGCTCCTATGAATCCTTTTATAATCCCATCCTAAGCCTTTGGAATCACACATCCATGTAAGGGGTTTCTTCATTTCTCATTTCGTCCATATTTCATTATGTTGTTTGGACTTTTATTTTAAATTAAAATATTTGTGGTATGATTTAATGCCTCCCCCATATAGAAATAATTATTTTATAATGATGATATACCTCTTTCTCACTCATTAATGCCTCCCATGCAAACACATTTCCATGCCAAAATTCTATATGGAATTTCTCTCTCGTATTTTACATTCATGCAATTATTTTATATAATAGATCTAAATTCCATTACATATATTTGTAAATGTATTTATATGACCCCCATACTATCCATTTCACTTAAATATTATTTTATACCACTTTATATCTCATCAACCAATTTTATGAACCCTTATGTCATGTCGGTATGCTTCCGAAATGGCCCCACGATTTTCAAGCCAAAGTCATTATATTATTAATACCATACCCATTTCTATATCAAGTGTATTCAAATTTATGAAAATTTAATTATTTATTATATATATTCATTTAATTATTCCATATTCTTTTATCGTTGAATAAACGATGATTCTAAATGATTCCATGTTGCATGATCAATGTGTCATGCTCATTAATGAAATGAACTGATTAAGAAGGGTGCACCCGGATAGAGCTATAATGCACTATATAAAGATTAATGTCATGATTCAATAAGTTCAATGAGGGATTATGCTTCCTAAATAATTTTAAATTAGGGTTTACTCATGGTCCATATGCAATGATACTTGGATCATGTTAATATCATGTTAAATGTTGTTTACACATTTACATGTTATGATAATATTGCTATATCATGCCTTTATGTTCATGTTTCTCTTGAGATCCAAAAATATGACGATTACCTTACATGTACTATATTCTGCAAGTTATTCCTTTATTACTTATTTAATATTCTTTTAGATCACCCTTTTCTCATGCATGTCCTCAGGTTATCACATGCAATGCTAAGAATGAAGAAGTGTGTGTGGTCTTGTAAAAGAAATTTTCAATAAAGACATGTATCTCATGTTTATGTTGTTATGTAATGTTCCTAAATCCAAAATAACCTAGAAATATTGATTATCTGTTTTTTTTCATGTGATTAATTTTTGTAATAAATTATGTTTACTTGTGAAATAAAGAGAAGGTTAGTTAGAGTTTTTATCAGATGATATGTTTATTTATTTTTTTGATTACGATTAGAAGACCCTAGTAAAATCCTTATGGACAAAAATAATTACAATGAAAACGTCCCATATTTATTATGAGTACTGGGAATGTAGTTTAACATGAATATACATCACTTTCTGGGTAAGAGAAGGTAGTGTAAGCTCTGGCATAGATGTATATTTGGGTAAAATCTAAATACACCGCTTTGAGCTCGACTCAAATGGGAACTGGTTCACGAAAATGAGCCTTTCTACACCCTTGGTTACTGAACACCTGGGGGATATACTTTGGAAAATTTATAAGCTTAGTATGAACAATTTTTAAGGTAGTTACAAAAATGCACCTAAGAATATATGTTGGGAAGTAGATCATGGATAAAAAACACTAAAGACTATAAATTAAAAAATTAAGAAAATAAATGAAATTTATATGTTATCCATTTTTGTGTTTAGATTATCATTTTTGTGTTACCCCTATATTTTCTTTTATTCAAGAAAATGGCCAATAGGAGGAGGACTCATGCTAACAACCGATGTGATTATCAATGTGTTGACTTTTCTAATGATATGCTTAATTCAATGGGAGCAGTTATTGAAAATTCTATCATGATAATATCTCATTTAACACATGAATTTAATAGAAGCACGAGTCAAGAGGAATGTTCACCCCCCTAACAAATAAAAAGTCACAAGTGAGAGATTCTTGAGAAAAAATCATCCATCATTTAATGGATCATTAGATCACTCAATTGGAAAACAATTGATCAATTCCATTGAGTAGACCTTCTACATCACTCAATGTTCGAAAAATTAGAAGGTACTTCTTCTATAATATTGAATGGAGGGTAAAGCTAGTCAATGATAGACACTGATCAAAAATAATAATCCCGAGGATGAGGTTTTGGCATGTTAATGAAAAGATTTTTGGAAAATGTTATTTGATAAATATTTTCCACGCACTTCCTGCATAAAATGGAAAGTGAATTCTATTACCACAAGAAAAAATATGATGAATCCATCAGAGCATATGATGAAAACATCAAATTTATTTCACGATATGACTTTGTCTTTCTAGTTAACCCCTAATTCAATTTTGGCAGCATATTTAGTTGGATAAAACCAAGAATGTGGAAATCCATGGTGATATGTGACTTAGGGAGCATCGAGGAAATTGTTTGATGTTCCCTCAAAGTTGAAATGGAGATCAATGCCTCTCAGTTTTATCACGAGGATAAGAAGCATAAATTGAACTTCATTTATGTAATTCCATTAGATAAATCCAATAGTGCTATGAAAATCCAGCACCCCCTTCCAAAGGTTTCTAAATAAGCACAACCGAAATTTCCTGAATGGGATGTAGAAATTTATTATGTTTATAAGAGAAGGAATCCATGCCATTAACTGCTGAAAAGAAAAACCTATGGTTGTGATAAAGGATACAAATTCACTATTCGATGATCAACATATTTTTCCTTGATTCAACTAAAAATAACAAGGCCACATTGCAAACTAGTGCCCTATGCCAAGGGTTTAATGAGGCATCCAACAACCTCCAAGGAAGTTTGGGTGAGCCATTGCAATCACTACCGCTAATGTCAAAAAAAATATGTTGTGATTGGTATTCTATTTTCTAATTCATTAATATAAATCACACTTATTTATTCTATTTCTACACATTCATTTATATCCTAAATGATTTATAGTACAATCCCAACATCACCAAAAATCATGGAAGTAAAGATGTCTGTCAGAATGAAAAATTTGAAAATCATTGCATACAATTAGTATAACTCATACCCTATCATAATTGTTTATTGAACATCCAAAGGAACCTCATCATACTCCCTCTGGGGGAATTTTATGCAATTCATGTAATGGATTGGATTTCCTTATATAGAGCAATCATAAATTTCCATGACAGGGAAATCACTTTCCATATAGTGAATGAACCCTCGATTATACAACTACAATGAGGACAATGTGTCTACTTTAGAACAATCATATAATTCATGGATACTAATTCTTAACAATTATGTGTATCTTAATCAGATGGTTGTGTCTATGGATGATACCATCCCTGAAGACATTCCTATTGCGAGGGAATTTGCTGAAGTGTTTCCGAGGAATTTCTTGGTGTTCCACGTTGAGGAGATGTTGAATTATTAATTGATATTATATGTGTGGTGTTGCCAATATACATGATTCTATAAAGAAAGTCTATTTTGCAGCTTGAGGAGGTAAAGAAACAACTATAGGAGAATTGGGATAAAGGTTTTATACACCCATGTGCATCACCATGGGGTGCACCCATACACATACTCAAGAAGAAGGATGTGTCAATGAACCATTGTATTGATTATTGTGAGCTAAAAAAATAACAACAATGTACAAGAATAATATTCCCTAAATTGATGACTTTTTTGATTAGCTTGGTGGAGCACAACACTTATCCAAGGTGGATTTGCGGTCGTTATATTACAATGTAAGGGGAAAAAAAGGAGGTTATCCCCAAGACATAATTTCGTACAAGGTACGAGTAGTATGAATTCATAATAATGCCTTTCAGACAAACTAATGCTTCCTCAATATTCATGGGAATTATTAATAGATTATTTAGATATAAACTTGAAAAATCGTTTGTTGTATTTATAAATTATATTTTAATATACTCCAAAACCATTGTGGATCTTGAAGAGTATATATGAATTGAACTATAGACCTTAAGAAAGGAGAATCTCTATGAAAAGTACAACAGGTGTGAGTTCTGATTGATTGAGGTCTCATTCTGGGGTCATATCATCAAAATAAATGGGATATCTGTAGATCCCACCAAGACAACTACAATATATGGATGGAAGAGGCCAACATCTATAATAGATATACATAGCTTCCTCGGGTTATCTAGATAATATCACCGATTTTTGAGAAATTTATCGTGGTTATAAAATCCTCATACAAATATAAATTGTAAGGGAGTCATATATTCTTTGAGTGATGAATGCGAAGAGAACTTCATGATGTTGAAAATGAGGCTTATCACTGTGCTTATACTCACACTACCCACATGTGGAGAATGTTTTGTGGAATTCAGTGATTCTATGAAGAAGGGTATGTGTTGTGTGTAGAAGAAAAATGAATAATTAATTGACTATGCTTCAAGGAAATTGAATTTTCTAGAGAAAAACTATCCAACACATGATATATATTTGGATGTAGTAATTTTCACTTTAAAATTTTGGTGACACTATCTTTTTGGGGAGAAGTTTGAAATATAAACATATCACAAAAACCTCAGGTATATATTCACATAAATTGATTTGAACATGTGCCAAAGAATATGGTTAAAGATGGTCAAAGACCATGACATCTCAATCCATTCTTACCATAAGAAAGAGAACAAGGTGGATGATTATTTAGGTATAAAGAACCCATAAATTCTATCATTAATCATAATTGAAAAGGACCCAATCATCATATATTTGATGAATATGGACATGAGAATCATAAATAACCAAGCATCATCAATCCTTTCACAAATTATTGTTCTACCATCTATTTTTTGTGGATAAAGGATTATCCAAATGATAATTTGTGAATTCATATGAAAGTGGAAACTATCAAAAAAAGTATATCCCTTGTATTCAATGCTAATTAAGAATGAATTGAGAGATTTGGGACAAGACTATGTGTTCCATAAAGTCCGATGTTAAATAAATAAATTTTGGATGATTCAAATTATTCAAATTTCACTATTATCATCAGAAATAGAAAGATGGATCACGATCACTGAGATAATTATTTGTGGGATAACATTTACAAGGTGATCACTTAGTGTACATCATAGTGCCTCATATATCAGCAAATGAAGAGTGAGTGGCAGAAGTCTAATGGGATGATGATACCATTAGCCATACAACCATGTAAATTGGAGAACATATCTATTGACTTTTTCACCAGACATCCAAATAAATCTAATGGAAACAATGCTATCTGGTTTTTATTGGATCATCATACAAAGACGACACACGTTTTTTCAATTTGAGAGGATTTTTTGTCGGATCAATTGGAAACAATTTATATCCAAGAAGTTGTAAGGTTGCATGGAGTTCTATGATCTATTATATGTGATTGTGTTCCATGACTCATCACTATGTTTTGGAAGAGTCTTCAACATTCATTGAATACTTATAAGACCTTCAGTATGTCATATCATCCTCAAATGGGTGGACACTCTGAGAAGACTATCCAGACCATAAAGGACATGTTGAGAGCAATATAAATAGACATAAAAGTGGGATGGGATTAAAATATTCTTATAGTTGAGTTCTCTTATAATAATAGTTTGCAATCAATCATTCAAATGCCCCCAATAAATCCCATTATGGGATGAGGTGAAGAACATCGACATGTTGGGATGATGTTGGGGAGAAAAGAATCGTATGTCTCGAAATGGTCGATGAAATGGTGGAGAAGTACAGGACCATCCACAACACATTAAAGATGTTTAGAGTTTAAAAAATAGCTAGGATGATAATCGTCTATGAGACCTAGAGTATGATTTCGGTGACATGTAGTTACTCATAATATCACTATAGAAGAGAGTTATGAGATTTGGAAAGTATAGAAATCTTATCCCAGGGTACATCAGCCCTTTTGAGATCCATTATTGCATTGGAGGAGGGGACTATCAACTAGAAAATCCACTAAACCAATGTCAATTACATGATGTATTCCATGTATCGCTCTTGAGTAAGTATATAACTGATCCACATCATTTACTCAATAAAAGAGTGGTACCATTGGAGAATGAATTCCCTCCTTTTTCCAATATAATTTCACCCATGCTCCTACTTCTCTTCACTAAAAACCCTTGAATAACGTCCCTACCATTACCTCATCTCACTAAAATCCTCCCAAGGCTCCCCAATCTCCCAATAATACTCTCTCAATCCTCTCCCACGCTATTAGGATTTCATTTACAGGAAAGGGGTTTCTTCATTTCTCATTTTTTATAAATTTCATTATGTTGTTATGCACATTTATATTCAATTAAAAATATCGGGTTATGGTTTTACACCTCCCCCATACTACCCTACTTATGTTTTATTGATGGTATACCTATTTCTCTCTCACTAATTCATTCCATGCACACATGTAACTTGGCCAAAATTATGTATGTAATTTCTATCTCTTTATTTACATTCAATCATTTCTTTTATATTATGCATATAAATTATATTAAATATATTTTTTCATGTTTATATGTGACCCCATTAATATCTATTTCACGTACATATTGTGAGATAATGCATTCTCTTTCATCAACCATTTTTATGAATTATTACGTTATGCCATTATGCTGCAAACAATGAATCCTGATTTTCAAAGCCAAAATAATTGTGTAGAGAATACCATGCCCATTAATGAATCAAGGGTACTCACCATTATGAACATTTTATTATTCATTATAGAGTTTCATTTATGTAATCAACATTCCTTTATCATGGAATAAATGATGATGTTGAATTATTCCATGTTTTATGATCCATGTGGCACACATATGCATGAAATGAATGATTAAAAATGGTGCATCCTGAGAGAGCTCTAATGCATTGGGTAAAGATTAGTATCATGATTAGTCATGTGAAATGAGGGATTACTCATATTAATTCATGTTAAATTTGGGCTGAATCATCCTTCATGTGCATTGAACCCTGTCTAATTCTAATATCATGTTATTGTTGTTCCCACAATTCCATGTTACAAAATTATTTCTATATCATGCATTTATCTAATTGTTTCTATTTTGATCCTTAGATTTTCCTATTACCTAACAAGTACTGTATTGTTCATGGAATTCCTTGTTTAATCCTTTACTGGGCATTATATCTCACCCTTTTCTTATACATGTCCTCAGGTTATTCAATTCCATGCTATGTATGAAAGAATGTGTGTGGTCATGTAAATGATGTTTTCAATAAAAATGTGTATTTCATGTTTAAGTAATTATGTTACTCCCAAAAGACACTAAACATATCAATATTCTATGTTGTTTCGTGTTAATATTTTATTTAATATATTATTCTGATGTGTGAAATAAAGAGTAGGGTTTTTATAATAATGGCGTTACATTCTCTATGATACTATGCATCTAATACCTCGAACTCTAGAATTTTATAGTGATTTGAAAAAGTATATCCAATTTCTATATTATATATTTTTCACATTACATTTCTTCCACTTCAATTTTTCCACGATACACAATTATACAACTAATGGAATATATTTTACACCCTAAACACAAACTTTCGTATCTATGATAAAATTCAATGCATCAACAAATATATCATATGGTTCCAAATCAATAGACTCTCTTTGAATCACATTAATATTTTCTGGATGAAATATCATTAGTTAATATTCATGAATAAAATTATAAAAAATTATGAATAGTGATGGTAAATCTAATACATAATCAAAATCACTAATTTAATCATGTATATCAAAAGGAAAAACATAGCAATGAGAAAAAAAATTATTTTTTATCTAATCAATGATGACTCTACTTTGGAGATACATAAAATAAAAAATTATCACCAATTAAAAATGGTAAAAGGGTGAATTTTATGATCTACATAAAATTTTCATCACTTTGGTCTAAAATGATTATTTTTAGGTCATTTTAATCTTCTTATTCATTCCATGAACATCACTCGATTCCAATAGTGTAGTTTCTCAGTTCAGTACCCAAAAAATTGGATATCATCATTTATGTTTATATATTTTTAAAAATAATTCCATCAATAAATTATCCTTATAACTAGTTTTTATTATAAGGTTCCACTATGGGAAAAAACACATCTGAGGAGACAATAAATTCACTTGAAATATTTTAGGGAATTCATCCAATTTATTCATTTGTTGTTCCAAGTTTCCATCAATTTTTAAATTATAAATTGTTCTCTTTGTTAATTATTCTCATATATTATTTAATAGTTCAAAAAATGTAATGGATAAATCATGTAACCTAGTTAAAAGTGATCAAAATGGGTATTCCAATCAATTTTACAACTTATTGAATGCGATTATTTCTTTTGTTTCTTACTGTATTGGATTCAGATGTTGAAATGAAGTCGGTTGATCTTGTGATTAAATATATATTCATTGAAATTAACGCATGGTCCCAAATTATTCTTCATAAAATAGAAATTTTACATATCTATCTTTTATCTTAACTAAATGAGTATAGGTAATGATTGCCACATTCTATCTGGTCATCAATTATAATCCTTGATTAGATAAAAAGTGAAGCATTTCATAACATAATCCAGAAAATTTAATATCACAAAATACTTATATAAAATGGATCCTCAAACACCTATATATCTTTCAGATGTCCAGATGAATTTCCCAATTCGAACTGTCATAAGAATAGAAATAATGTTCTAAAAGTGATTGTGGAATGATTATAAACACTACTGGAAGCAGAGGTTTTCAAAACTGTTCTATACCAACAGTTTCAAGAAATAATTGGTATTCTATAAAAAGGGAAACATTTCAACATAGATTGTTCAACCCATTGGTAGTGTGTTATTATAATTAATATTGACCAAAGGTTTACTCAAAAAATTCAAAAATCTATAATTTATCTAGTATATACCAATTGTTTATTAAAACTATTGGTAAATAGAATATTTCCAAGTGGTTTATAAAACTTGTTAGGAATGTTTTTCCTCAAATACACAATAGTCGATCTCCCACTCTGCCCAATTATAGAACATAATCTAAAGCTCCTCTAGAAGGTCCCTCATTACTCGAGGCCGTAAAACTCATTTCACCCATAGATCTATCTTCAATAAAACAATTTGTTATTTCTACACATGAAAAAGAGAGTTTTAATTTCATGATTTTATTGGGCATGAACCATTACTACTATGATGGTTTAGGGAATGAACCCATTTGATTTTAACTTCTTTAAAATGTAACGTTGAAAACTAGGTAAATGATTGTATATGATTTTTTGTTTGCTAAAATTCTATGTCATATTCCAATGTTATTCTCTCAAGGATCATGTTCATGGATTCTTGTTTGATTTGTGTCTTATAGTCTACCATGATTTATTCTATTTCTAAGTATTATGATATTTTATTTTTTGGGTATAGTTCACAAATGTTAATATCTTACTGTGATTCCCTTATTCTCATTTCATGTTTATGTGATCATTGACATATCAATTTATTAACCTTACAGAGAATCGAAAATCACTATTTCTTTTGGTTTTTTTCCATAGGATATCAAATATTATTTTAAGAAGGGTGTTTTTTTTATTAGTTTTAAATGAATGTTAATTTTTGGAGATGAAAAAAGTCATTCAAAAATGTAGAACATTGTATACCTAAAGACATTGAAGTATTACATTTCTTAAGATTTCATTTATGTAATGTATCTAATATTAATAAAAAAGATGTAGCATATATATATATATTTATAGTATAAATATATACCATTTATGTGTTCATATTGGGTTTTTATAGACCTATTTTTTATGACCTTGTTAAAGGAATAAAACTCATGTTTGGGAGTTTTTCACATTCATAGTATGGATCAGGGATTTTACCCTACGTTCACATTCATGATGTCATGTCAGATGAACACATAAGGTATACCCCTATTGTTTGTGATGATATATTT
This sequence comes from Viscum album, assembly GCA_963277665.1. NCBI lineage: Eukaryota > Viridiplantae > Streptophyta > Magnoliopsida > Santalales > Viscaceae > Viscum > Viscum album. The sequence continues at coordinate 1,399,495,772 of OY728164.1, read as the reverse complement.
CATTTTATATATTATATATTGTGAACTAATTTCTTTTTGTGGAATCCCACAACATTTATATTAGGTTTCATTTTTAGTATATCTTAATAATGTTTTGTTTCCATTATTTTGGATTGATTTGTTTTATATAGTCATATAAATATAATATTTGTCTCTACCTTCATAATTATCCATATATTTTATTATTCGTATTGTTCTTGGTTATGTTCATAAATATTTTATGGACTACATGATCATGACAATTTAAGAATGTACATTATTAAACTCACGAAACCATTATATAGTCAGAAACCCCTTCGCATATATAATTATATCACCCATTGGTGTTTATTCTGGCTTGTGTCAATCAAAATTTACATCTATGGTGCTTTTATGACCCATTCTAATACATTTACAGTGATCAAAACATTACCATAACAAAAAATAGTTCTATCGAAAGCATTAATGTATTATTTTAAGAGGAATTTTTGAGAATACAGGGGCTAGTGTTGTCAAGACTCATAATGTAACCCATAAATATAGACATGTAACAAATTTAAAATTTAATAATTAGTTACCAAGTCATTAAAGGAAAATGTTGTTTTCTTTGGGTCCATCCTAATTTTTATTACTTACCATTAATTGTATAAATTTTTTCGTAAGAATATGTATATTTATAATGAATTTGATATTTGTGAATTTTCTTTCGTTATTATTTTTAAAGATTATTAGAAATACATGTTAAATGAAAATTATCAATGAACATATATTGATTTTATGTATGTTTTTTATTAATGAGTTTTTTAATATGGGTTAACCATTGGTTTCCATGACCATGAAACCTCTTAATTCTAATCAAGATATGTTATTTACAATATAAATATAGTAAGTTCATTTTTTATTTAAAGTGATATTTGAATATTATTACAAATTTATGAAAAGGATTTATATCAATCAGTGTTTTAAAATTGAACATTATTTATTTAATATAATGAATAAGGATGGGGAAATTTTTTGGACATATATAATTAATATAAATTTTATAATGTGGGGTTTTCCCATTTTAGAGGAGTTATAAAAAAGTTATCTACATTCACGTAGATAGTTACACCTAAATAACTACCTCCTACCATCATAAAAGTGGATGAAGATAATGCACTGCCCAAATTTACTGTAGTACACTTAGGAATTGGAAGGGATTACTAATTTCTACCTATTGTTTGATTATGGAGATCTATGAAAGGATATTGTTAATTCGATGATTTTGATGAAAATTAATATCTTCAACCATCTATCATTTATAGTTTTGCGTATCCAAAATATTTTTATTTTTAGATATGCTTCCATCACAATAACATTGAATTTAATAATGTTCTATAGTGACCACATGTTTGGTTGTATAACACACTTAATAAAGGGGAATCCCATCGAAGGTAGGATGTCATGTTCGATGCTATGAAAGACAATGTCCCAGCCAAGTCAACTTCAATGAACTATATTTTATGTATTATTTTCAAAAACCTTATATTTTTTGAATAAAAATATCTTTGTCAACATTAAATATATATATTTATATAATTTTTTGAAAATTACCCAAAACTTACAAAAAATAGATAATTTTTTTTTTCATATTTAGATAGTTATTATAAAATTAAATTGAAAATATTAATAATGGTTTTGATGAAAAAATATTAAGTCGTTTCCAACGTATCAACATTCATAAAATAATAAAAAGGTTTTTCTTGAAAAAAATAATATTAATTGAGTCACAACATTAGTTTTTTCATTCCTCATTCAGAATATGAATAATTGTTCCACCAATTTTATATATGAGTGACAAAAAGAGACAACTATGGGTGGATCTCACTATGGAATTAGAGTAATTGGAACACCTCATGATCAATGTTATAGAAACATTATTTATAGTGTTACTAGTGTTTTCACATCATCCAAACTCAGCCAAATTTTTACTAATTAATTGGAGTAAATTCACTTACGCAGTCAATATAACCACCACCAATAGTTTGGCTGATGCATCTGATATAAGAGACTCAAACAATATACCTTAAATAAAAAGTCATAATATTCTATTGCAAAATATGAGTCTACTATAAATAATCAACCACATTTATTGATTTATTGATATAAATTTTATAATGGTAGATATTGTAAAGTATTTGAAACACAATCATCATTGTTGATGTTTATAGATCTAGTATAGTATAGTAGTATATGTAATAATTATATTGAATACCAATCTACTAATAGTATTTGATTATGGTAATATTATTCTAGATGTACTATTTTGGTATCATCTTTAATATCATGTATTTTATTTGAAAACAATTTCATCACAACCATTTATTTATTATGAATTAGAATTGCATCTAAGTTTTAATGTTGAAACTAAATCATCATATATGATCCTTAATACTTTTATTTGATAAAAAATAGTGAAAATTAGGAAATTTAATTCAAGTAAATATGTCATTTCTTATTATGACAAATTATGAGGGACCACTAGTATATAATATTGAATCATTTAACATTGTCTTAGGAATGTACTATCAAACTCAATTTCAAGATTTCATTGATTGATATTCCCGAAATATATCATTCTTGTCCCGAAATGTTACATAATAAACCCTATGTGTAGTGTGTGAGTTTTGTAATTTATATGAGGGTAATGATAAAAGTAAGTTTAGATATGTTACTATAGAAATTGACAGTGTTAATATTATAATAGTCAATATTATGATACATTTGTCTTTATCACCTTTAGTGAATCTCTACCCAAATGAAAATAGTAACAATTTTTTATGATTTCCATATAATAAATATTTTTAAATTAATCATCACTATATTTAAATAATATAATTTTATTTCCATCTGTATTTATTTTGCTGCTCAAATTGAGTAGTAAGATTCATATATCTTATTAGAGGATTGTGATACTATGGTATGTGTTAGGCAAATGGAAATCTGTTATTATGTGTCTACAAATAAAACTAAACATAGTCTTATATATGAGCTAGTATGATTTACCTATAAAAGATGATATCCTTGTTCAATTGTAGGGGAAGATGGTTATCTATGATTTACATTTAGTAGGGATATCACTATCATCAGGTTATATCAGAAGATAATCTTAATAATTATTTTCAGAACTATATAATCATTTTCATTATTTTCTCATTCCTTTTTGGATAACACATTGCTATAGAGTTTTTATATCCCTAAAGAAAAATATATTTCATCTATTATAGATATCATTTATGGTAATATATACTCATAATATCCAAATTTATTCCTAGTATCAAAAAGTGTGTTCTAAATATCCTCAAATATTCATGGATACCATCTCGTAAAAATAATTCTATTCCAAGCTATAAATAATCAGGTTATCGATTTAAGAATTTTTATTCCTTATAAATATCATTTTTTATGTAGATATATTTTTGGAACAAATATAGAGTAATTTATAATACCATATCTGGTTCCATAAAATGTATTTATAATTATAAATTTTTTTATGTAGAAGGGTTATTACCTCTATTTAGTCTAGGAATTGTTGAAAATTATAGTTTATATGAATACTATTACCATGAAATGGAATAAATTTATATTATGTTATTAATGTCGGAAACATAATAAATAATTGATGAAAAAATAAAATTTGAAACTATTATCATATTACCTTATAAAAGTGCGGGATTTTATGGGTATTAGGATAAATATTAAATTGTTCATGGTTATGTTTTCTTGTAGTAGAGTCAGTAAGTGTTGTATCATTCTAGATTTCTCATTCCTGGGAAAATTATTATAATACCAATGACTGAAAATTAGAAAATATTTTATGAACATTAATTTGAATGTGGGATTAATTATCTAGGGATCCATTTTTCGTAATCATCAATCAAAAAATCCAATAAAATAAATTCTACAATGGAAAAATATCCTAATAAAACATATATCGATGGAAAATATTCATTAATTTGATTATGACATTTAGTAATGTTTGTGTAAATGGAAAATAGTTTTCCAAATCATAGAAGTATTTATCATCATATAGTTGTAGAGCCAAGGAATAATTTAAATTGCTGTCACATTTGGAAAAAATAATCATAGAAGTGATGGAGGACTATTGTGGATCGTGATTACACTATATTGATCACCATTAATCTATTATATAATTCTAAAAAAACAAATATATATTATATAGATATTATATTTATATTTTATTGAAACATAATGTTGTGGAGATTCATGTATATTTTTTCCAGGATCCTTAGTCCTTTGAATACATAAAACAAGACTCATAGCTCCTAGGAGTATATATGAGAATGTGGTGACGAAGTAACATTCAAAACAATGTGAAGTTCATAATAAAATCATATGAATAATAAATATATTTCTAAGATTTATTTCAAATATTAAAAAAATGATGTTGTGGGATGTGTATCACTATTCTTTACCCATTAAAATGTAATGGAATGTGATCATAATCCCATAGATTCTATTTTTAAATTCCCATTTCTTATTTGGAAATGTGATGAAATATTAATGTAATTTAGGACCCATTTATCTTTATCCTTCATGCATAAAGATGTAGTGTGATTCATCATGGTCTATCTACTCAAGATGAATCACTTTTTCAAAATCAAGGTGAATTTCTATGTGGATTAGCTGTATAAACAATATTTTAGAAAAATTATAATGCCTTGTTGTGTACCACATATAATTTTTATGACTTATAATCAAGGTCTACATATTTATTTTGGAAATTTATGTATTGAGAATTTGGTTCACATATTAAACATTTTAGTATATTCCACCAATATATTAGTATAATTTCTAATAAAATTATATAAATTTGAAGGATTTGTTACTGGCCTATATTCTTGAATTTATTGGATCATAGGATGATTACGTCTCCCTATTGTAATTTTCATATATCAATATATAATGTTTTGTATACAAATTGAATCATTCAATTATATATTTGGGTAATCATGACATTATCCCATTTACTAGAGAGAGAGATATGTGAATCCTCTATCATCCAATATAATATCACCTAGCAAATAACTATGTAAGTGGAGTTGTTTTATAAATGGATAATGACTATTAAAATATTACAAAAATATTATCTTTACCGTAGATGATACCTATTTAATTATATATATATGATAATGTTTTAATTTTTCATTCCTTATGATAAGGACATTGGAAATTGGAATGATGGGGATCCAAAACCATAGTTATATCAAATTTTTCTAAATCATAAGCTGTGTTAGGGCAGTTTCATGCCAACTAAGCCTATGAGAAATGTTTAATGTTATTTATATCACATTTCATATCTAAAAAATGAGGATTTCGGTTCCAAGACCCTATCAAATGATAAAATTTTATAATTTTGAACTATAGTACAATAAATTCAAGGTATAGAATATTATTTGTATCATTGATCAAATTATAATGGTGATATAATGTATGATTGTTTCTCTCGATTCATATATATAGAAGCATGGTTAGATCCCTGGTGAAACATTGTTGTGGGATTCCAATCAGATGATAATATGGTTATGTTTGTTTCCTAAATATATGTATTGAATGTTATTTGGGAGAAACATTAAATTGGTTGGTTGGTTATAAGACACCAAGATATATTTATGTGTACGTCAAATTAATTTCAATATTTAAATAATGTTTAAATAGTATTTTTAGTTTTGGTAGATTTTGGTGATTAATAAAGGATTTTATATTAAGGGAAAAAATAAGGGGATGATTGGTTAGTTTTATCAACTATAATGTGATATGTGGTCCTCTATTGGGTACCCATTGGGAATCTATGGGATTAGTAATTATATCTGTTCCACTAGTTTCCAGTAATATTGTTATCGGTTTTTAGTGACATTGTATCTATAATGGTCATGTAAAATTGAGGGGAGGGTGAACTGGTGCACAATATTTTTTTGGACCCCCTTTTTATATCCATGTCTAAAAGACCATTCTAAATTTTTACCAAGATGTGGTAAAAATTCATTGAAAAAGATCTTTTTAATAAGGATCACTACTTTTTTAGTATGTCTATGTATCATGTTTATGTTGGGTATTATCACGCAAAAATATATCTCCTTTTTTTATCAATATTTAATCCGATAAGAAAATTACTATATAACCATATATTTGAAGGTTCTAAAATTTTACAATATAATTATTATCTAAATAATAGATCCATTTGTGAACAATATCATTCATTATATTTCATTACTTGATTACTTCCAAATATGTTGAATTTCATGCTTAGTTTCATGTATTTGAATAACCACTATGCATCATAATTTTAGATATAGTGTTGACAGAAATAATTGTTACACTCATAGGTCTCTTTATTTCTTGATAACAAACTTATTCAACATTATATCGTATCATATTATATTTTCTCTCTCCATTCAATACATCAATGTATCATTTATCCTAAAGACAATTATATAATATTCTTCTCCACTACCATAAAAATCTTTATTATTCAAACAATTGTGAATATATTTTCTATTAATAATATAGAAATCATGAAAACATATATATTATGGATACATATTTTTCCAATATCATTTGAATCAATTCATGTTCTATTATTTTATTTACTTAGGACATGGTTTGTTAAAATTTTCATTACATAAAAAATTCACTTCATTTAATATGTTGAAATATTCAGTATGTGTGCATCATCTTCATCTCCATGACGGGGATGATCCAATAGGGATATAGGAACTCATCAATGTAACTTCATCTATAGACCAACCACTAATTAAGGATTGATTTATGATTATATGATTTTATCATATTTTTCAAATCCATGAATAAAATTACATAAACATCCTAAGGATTGGTATTAATTTTTCGTATGAAATTATTTTTTTTATTTCTCAAAACTATAAGTAAGATATAATGATCCATACATTCATCTTAATAGCTCAACATTCTTACCTAATGATTCATACAATGATCATAACCCATATGGTAATTCATGCATACATTGGCCACCACACTTACTAGCATTCTTCAAAATGTGAATTAGTTTATCCTTATAGATCAACCATATAAAACGTCATTTTGATTCTTATATAATGATCATTAATCCTTGGTAGAATATTTTTTACAAGGAATGATTCATACGAAACATCTATGTTTTTAGATGACCATGCTTATATAATGACCCTAATGGTGGTATTCTATATAGGATAAAAAAAATAATTAATATATTTAGAAATGGAATGATCCTTATGGTAAGGTCACCCTTATGTAATTTTTGAAGAACTCATGCTTATGTGGAAGATAACATTGAAATCATATAAAAATATCTTTTGTACACAATTTCGTCCTCTCTAACGCATATAGAGTTATTCCACAACACAAAATATAACTATAAAACATCATCCAATGGATATTATTTTAAATAAATGGTACTATAATATTCTAAAATAATTGACTTATCATATATGACATAAAATTTAAAATTACATTACTTGAGTGGAACATCCATATAATAAAAAATGTTCAATATCGTACTCCCACATTCTTATTACATGAATTGTAACAATTAAACATAGTATTGACAAAAAATATAGTATACCCCAATGAGGGTTTAAAAAAATTACCATTATATTTACTAGTGTTAATTATCATTTAACTCCACCTTATTAACAAAACAATCAATGTGAAAAATTAACAAGGATCAAATTGAACTTACTCAAATAAAGTATCAATGAAATTATATACACATATTATATGTATTATATCTATTTATAGAAAAAAGGGTGGTTTAAATACACTAAAATTTCATCTAAAAATAATAAACACAAATATTATAGTCAATACACCGTCAAGACTGACTATAAACATTCAAATTATTCTCAAATAATTTTGTACAAATATAATTAAATAAAATTTAAAATATATTATCCAATGATTTAAATATTTCCTCAATAAAATAACAACTCAAAAAAAATTATTTGTAAAATAATTGAGGATGAATCATAAGATTTTTTCATATCTCAATAATATAGAGCATACATCACTCTTATTTATAGTCCAAGACTATGAAATAATTTTTTATGATATGTTTTATAATAAATCCATCCTTCTATTTATGAGAAGGTGAAATTATACATTATTTATACCCATAATAAAATTCCACTTGAGAAAGTGTTGAATAGTGAAGATATGTTTTCATATAGTGTTATTTATATGATTTTTGGATATATTAATTTCATTATTACTAAAATATTGTATACTAATATAATATTCAACCTGAACATTAAATTATTATAGATTTTTTTATAAAAAAGATTAATTATATAGATGTATGTGATGAATCCACATACTCAGCCTCATATAAACTAACTGGTGTGGATGATTTTTTCTTGAAATTCCAAGAAACACTACTCAAAACGTATAGAATCTCTCTACAAGATGTGAATATTAATATATCAATAGCTATATCCATCTAAAAATCAATATATCCATTAAAATCCAATTAATCATAACCCATTTACATCAATTCATAAAATAATTTCTTTTAATGTATCTCGACATTTTCTTTTATTCTGATAGATAGGATTATATATTGTTGGATTGGTACACAAAACAAGGAGTAAAAACATATAAAATATTATTTAGGTTATGTTCAATATATATTGGACTGATATTGACTATTTGGATATGATTATCATGTAATAACATTCCTTCACCGTCCTTAATAAATTTTGTGATATTTTTATTTTGGGGTAGGAAGGCATCATATTTCTTTCATGACAACCATCATTGACATGTTATATAATTCCTTTACAATGGAATTAATATTTATTAAACTTCTTCAAAAAAAAAATTTCCTATGAAAATTTTTATTTTTATTTTCAATGGCAGATCATATTTATCTATCATGTGCCATAGGAAATCCTCAAACAACACTTCATCATTTGTATAAAATATTATTTCATCTTTATTAAAAAATTTAGAAAAGTGTTTTGGGTTTGTTTATCTTCTCATAAAGGTTGTTTTGAACATGTACATTCATGAACATTATTCTCTTCATATTTTAATGTAGGTTTAAATACCATTCTCTTAAAGACATTTTTAATCTATAAATGGTCTTGTTCTTCTTTGATATTGTTTCCCTATAAATAAATAATAATGACTTTGAATTGTTCCATGAATCATTACTCATTAATATCACAATTCACAAAAATTAATTTAATAGTAATATAAAATAATTTGACTCTCTTTCATGATATTTTGTATCATGAGTTGACCAGGGTGCTACTCAATCTGTACCCAAAACTAGTACATCGCATGGCCTAAATCTCCTCTACCCATATTCTAGAGGATGTTAACTAGTATTGATGATCTATATGTTGTGTAGTTGTTATATTATACCCTCTATCCGAATTCCAACGACACAAATAATATACTAATCTTCATACACAACAAAACTAGGTAAACTAAAAATATTATACTATATCAATTCACTATTTATGGGATAACATAATGATGAGGTATAAAAAATGGAAGTATGAAATAATCAATATGTATAACAAATCATAATATATGAAATGATTTTTTTTGAAATAATTCATCATCCTTAGAATTTATAAGCTCAATTTAAGCTCATTTCATCGATGATCTGTCATTAACATAATGTTATTATTCTTTTTATATTTTCTATTCATTTAAATTGTAACTGATAACTAAGGAAATTATACTCGGGTATGCATTTTCCAATGATTCTTAAAAGGTTAGAGAGTAAATCATATTAGGATACCCCCAATATTTTATAATGGTAATATAATATAATGTTTAGACCATTAATGTGATATATAAAAAAAGAATTAAAAATAAAATTAGACTATGGGAAAAAGAATGAACTATCCTTAGAATCAGGCCTCAAAGACACAACCTAGGTCAGAAGTACCTGGTACAATAAATATCTATATATGAACACATAGAAAATATTATACACAGTGTGGTTCTATTTTGACTCACTTAGGAAACCATGATCATGTAACTTGATGGAAGATGTGAGGATGAACTGAGAATTGCCTTTCTAAAATTCCCCAAAATATCCATTTTTTTATAAACTCATGGGGCCTCCCTTCACACTCAAAGGAACAACCTGATTAGAATATATGTCTAACACATAAGGAATTCCATGCAATACTAATTTTGTATAATCAAGTAATATCAACATGTGTATCTCATGAAGGGATTCCCATAAGAATCTATGAAATTAATCTATTGCATTCAATATATATAAATATTTCCCAAATACATGCTGGATTATACACATAAGATATGTTGTAAATAATCTATATAATATCCACTAGACTTATCATGTCATTCCAAAAGAAAATCCTAATTGAATTTAGAGCCATCTTCCCAACCCAACATTAGCATGTATCACCTAATGAAATCATAGTCTTGTACATGTAGTAACTCTCTAATACCATTATAAGGAATGCTTTGATGCCCTTATCTGAATTTCACACCAATAAACATTTATATATTTTTAATAATGTGATTATTTCACAATTCAAATAATAAAAATTTAATCAAAAATTAATTTGAATCCACAATCACTATTTAGGTGCTATTAAAATTCCCATGTAATTCATCTGTAGACATAAGGATTAACAGTTCCTAGAGGAAATATGAGACATTCCAATTTCAGTTTAAACCAATTTATCACTATTATTATCCATAAATACATTTGATTAGTTCCCCCAACACTTAGGAAAAAACAACCTCAACACATTAAAGTCACTACAAATTCATAACCTTTTATCAGGAAACAATTTTATGTCCAATATAACTAATATGACATGAACATGGAATCAAAAATTTTAGATTACATACATATAAATAATATAATGAGTCTAACAGACTAATAAAGAAAATAAAACAATATGAAAATCTCACATGAGGAGAATATCATGAGACAAACAACCTTATTGTATGATTTATCATTTCGTAAGTGTAGGTAACATCTACAATGTCTCACCAAATCTCTAACCATCAACCGAGTACATAAATCAGTATACTCAATAATAAAAAAATAATTTGAATCATTAATATAACATAAAAATTGACTCCAAAGGTATAGATTATGTAAAATGAACTCAATGATCTCGGAATAATGGAACCATACCCATCATTTCTCTAAATACCCACGGTATAATTCCAAACACAATAGTTTCCAAATCCCTACTGGGAACTCACAATATAATATTTAGTAAAAAAAAGTTGATGAAACCCCATAGAACTCAAACAAAGGCGACAATTCTCATCGATACTCCATGAAAAAACTAGTAAACACCTCCATGGGATATTATCTACCATGTTTTATTGGATTCCTAAAGTGACTCATATGACTCCATCATATTTTCGTTGTCTTTCAATTAAAATCATAATCCCTTGGGTGGCTTCTTGGTATCATTTAGAAAAACACTATGTGGGCACCAATACTATAAATACTAATTTAATCCATATTGATTTTTTTGTACAGCATGTAATTCAGACTGATCCTTATAAATTTATTATTTATATTTATACTTTCAGTGTATATTTTTAATGGAGAGATGGAATGAGCACTACCTCTAGAACAAACATCATTAATTCTCTTGCACACATGTTGTGTGTTCTCCAAAATGAGTGTGATGTGGGACAATAATGATATAATCCAAGGTTGGAATTATATTTTTTAATTTACCTTTACATTGTGTTTATTTTTTGATTATATCTATATATTATAAATATATTAATTATATACATATAAATTTCTAGAGATGACTGATATTCCATTTTTATATTTATATTTGTTGAGGGTGTTCTAATTGCTATTTTTGTACTCAAGAATATGTATTTTCTCATATATGGCATCCCTTGAGTAGAAGATTAAGATTTTGAAAAATTCATAGTGGGAATTGGACCAGGATGTTATTAGTGATACTAGATAGACTGTGGTGTGTTCCTATAGTATAATGACAACATTCCAATTTTTTACTTTCAGGTTGGGATTATTTTCAGACTCTTTGGTGTGGGTTGTATTTGGAATTGTATATTTTCTATTAAATCATATAATTCATTGGTTGAATGATTATATGTATGAGTTTCTTGTTTTTTTACACATTTTTACATTTTTTTATTTTTTTCATCTAAATGTGTGTGTGTGAGTGTGTAATTATGAAATATACTCACATGTTTGTTATATTCTTACATTATGCTATTTCCTAGACCCTAGCCTATTAGAGGACAGCTTGGGGAGTCAAGGAATGGGTCTCTTGGAGAATGGTTAGGGAAATTTAGTATCATATGATTCATTTCTACAATAGTATAATATTACATGAGTTTAGTTTTGGGAGAAAATATTATGTTTATTGATTTTGGCATTCATTCATGGGACTCTAGTGTTAGTTTAGTGACAAATGCTTCAATACATATGGACTCCGATCACCTAATTTTTGACATGAAAAATAAGAAGACCAGTTTTAGGGAAACCGATACAATATGGAACAAATAAGAATGAGTTTTTATTTCCAAGAAATTCCTAAGTCATCTATAAATATTTACTCATTTTCCTTGGTAAACAAAATTTATTTTTGGATGCATGTGTGATTTATCCTTTCTAGGATTCAATGTAACTATCATGAGGATGACACCCTCAGTGATGAATAAGAAATGTTGGGTCAATTTCCATGCTTTTTACCTCTGGGTTCAACAGTAGCTATACCACCTCATGCAGGGCAACATATGGTACCTATAGCACAAGTGGATGAAGTACTAATTAATAGCACACATCAATTATTTATGTTTTAGTGGACCCTCAGGTTCCATGGTGAGCATGATACACAGGTGGAAGAGGGCTATCTTGAGGTGGTGAAATGATTTTTCTATATTTTCAAGAGACAATAAGATTAGATGGTCATCCTAGCAGTGATCATTCACTATGGAATAGCATGAAGATAGTGTGGGTTAGTGATCCAATCATAATTTGATGACTCTAGTATGGTAATAGTTTTATAAAATTCTCAGATATGGGTTCTCATCACCTATGAAGGGGGAGTTACTTATCCTATATCTATACGACTTTAGTAGGGTAGCATGATAGTAGATGAGTATTCATTGAGGTTCTTTGACCTCTCCCGCTACTCATGGAATATTGTTCATGATTACTTCTTATGGTATCAGACCATTGAGATAATACTATTTAGAGACATATGATAGAGTGCTATACCTTTATAAATTACTACATATTTTTGATTTATGTTGAATATTTTGGGGTTGAGAGTTTCTTGGATGACTAGGTGCTGCAAGTGGTTGTCAGAAGCGAGAATGTAGGAGTAGAGACCTCAGTAGTAGTGAGATGATTTAATTCCATGGATAATATACAATTGAAATGATTCAACGTGAGGTCTCGTGGTAGAGGTTTGGTGTTTCATGCCTCGCAAGATGAGTATAGTCATCCCAGTGAGAGGCGGTGCTACTCGTGTGATGGTATGAGATATCTTGCATTAGATAGACCGACTAGCAATATTGGAGACATAGAAAATATGTATGGGCCATCGAGGTATAAGAATAAACAAAGAAATATTTATTGGTAGTGTTGTGTTTGTTAAATATTATATTGGAGATAATATAGAGGTGGTAGATTCTTATACATGTTACCACCACCACCCACGATGATCTTCACAAGGCTCTGAGAGTAGGAGGGAATAGGTGGGGATGTATAGAGGTGTTCAATTATTATGACATTGAGGATCCTTGAAATATACATGGTTCAATACTTATCTTATCTAACATATCTTCAAAACCTATAGAAACAAATTATATTCATTTTTTTAATTTCATCTTTATGGTTTGACAGATAGACATTTAGTCTAAGGAGTAGGCTCAACCATTATTCTTGGAAAGTCGTACTGGAGATGACTCAGAGATCACACACTTATTTATAAGGTGTTACCTCTCTTTTTAATGTTGTAATTTTATTTGGGTTCTATTTTTAGTAGAGATGTGGCCTTTATACACCATCATTGGTATATACTGACTACATACAGTTCACTCTGAAAATAATAATTAATGTTGGAGGATTTGGTGTGTATGTAAAGATAGAACTACATGTTTCATAGTGATTGAAAACTAACCCCATATAGAACTATAAGGACTCATGCAGAAGAGGGTGTAACCTATTAATCATCAATTAGAATGAATTCCCCTTTGTGTAGTATATATATCCATTTCCATATTCCCTGATGTTGGGGTGGATTACAAGGAAGTCATCCTAGATAATGTTCATGGATTACCTCATAACTAGGAGATTATAATATACAACAATATACCCTCTAGGATTACCATGATATATTTTATAAAATAACACATTTCTCTGTAGAGATTTGTGATCTAACGGTGTTGTTGGTGTACATCTAGAATAAGGGAATTGTTAGGCCCAGTGTTTCACCACAAAATATGGGATGGGATATTGAAAATTTGTGTGGAATATTGGTGCTTGAAATATGTGACCATAATGAAAAACTATCCACGAATGAGGATCTATGACCACTATAATTAGTTGATAGGTACATGGTGTATCTAGAAAGATGACATGAGATTAGCATATCACTAGTTGTTAGTGTTGGTTGTGGATGAACCAAATACATCATCCTGTTATCACTATAGTAATTATGTGTCAATTATGATGCCATTCAACATGACGATTGCACCAATAGAGTTCATAGGACACCTAAACATATTATTTTTTCCATTATTAATCCAATTTTTGGTAGTCTTTATAGACGGTATTATAGTGTAGACAGTTCCTTAGGAGGATCATGCGAGACACATGAAGATGAATCAAAATGTAAATTGAAAGAACCAGGTTTATGAGTGGTTCTCGATGTGTGAATTAAAGATTTAGGAGGTCCCCTAATTGGAACTTGTTACCTTAGTAGATAGAGGGAATTTGGACCCAACTGATGCTAAATAAGTAAAAACTTGTGATCCACCTTAGAGTGTGATAGAAATAGAAATATTCCTTCAATTTTCGGTATATTACCAGATATTCATACATAATTTATATAGAATATCAGTAAATATAATAGTATTGACCCAAAATGAAAGCATTTCATGTGGTTACATTGGTATCATTATGATTTTCAAGAGTTCATGTGGGGATTTATTGGAACCCCCATATTAAGATTTCCATATGTTGGTGTTGACAACATTGGGTTTTGGAATTCATGGGGACTATATTTGGTTGTTTTCTTTAGAAAAGTAACGAATTTATTTCATACAAATCATGTCCATTGAAACCATATGATTAGAAATACATGACCTTTGGTCTTGAGTTAGTAGAGGATGTTTTTGAAGTAAAGATATGTTGAAAATACCTGATGGGAGTAAGGTTTATCGTCTACTCTAATAACAAGTCCCTCAAGTTCAACATCTCAATGATGGATCTTATCTTTAAATGGAGTCAATGGCTAGAGTCCCTACTCGATTATGACTTCGAAATTTAATATTATCCATGGATGTCCATTTATGGATGTATAAGAACTTTGGATGAGATGTTGTTCATAGTTGTTGAATGAGGCATCAGAGCTGTTGGAATCATTATTGTTATCCCTTATGGATAGATATATATAAGATTTTCTGTAGTCTATGGTTCTTACCCTTTTCATATATAGAATGTCATGTATGAAAATCATGGGTAAAGTGACTATCAAAACCAACAAACCCTTATATCAACTGCAAGTGCTCATTATATATTTCCAAATAATGGGGAGTTTTTTTCTTTTCAAAGGATACATGATGGTACCAGTGATGTTATTTGAGGATTTCATGAGGCAGTATCATATATCCCTTTTTCTTTTACATCATTATGTGGAAATATTATATCATTACATCTAATGTCATTTTCGTGGATAGTCAAAAAGAAGGGTGTTTCATTTTTTGTCTCTAGATACCTTACTTGTTAGCATGTGAAGGGTGATCCCCACATTCTATAAAGATTTTCTCCACCCCTTGAGGTTCCAAATTTTAAATAGGGTGAGATATCCATTGAAATAATTTTATGATTTCTAAATACATCTATGTGAAATGATTCCATATAGGTGATCATAGAATAATTGAAAATGTATACCCAATTCCATTCTACTTGATAGTAGAGTTCACTAAAGAGATTTGGGTGCCATTATGTGTGGGTGATAGTTTGAATTAATGGATCCCCTATAAAAAAATTATATGCATGAATTTCTCTTCACATCATGATTATGAAAGGTATTGTATGAGGATTTTTGACTCAATTTCACATGTGAACAAATTATCACACATAGACTCATGGGTAGACAGAGTGGACCATATGTGTTATGGAGAGCATTATATGGAGCTTTCATGGAACAAATTAGACATAGATGGGAGGATAAACTACCATTGGTGAATTTTTCATTGAAAAAAATATACTATTAGACATTGTTAGGATAATATTTGAGGCTTTTTACAGGTGCCCATGGCGGACACAACATTACTGGATAGACAAAGGATACTCAACACTTATTTAAAAGAGTTGGTTTTATCTACAAATAAAAAGATGAAGATCATCCTGTACTGGATGATAACTACACATAGCCTTCATATGTGATATAAAGATAAAATTAATGTGTATTTAGAGTATGAGGATAGAGGCCATTTCCTCCTATAGGTTTCATTATAGAGTTACAGTCACGAAGGAAAGCTATCATTTAGATTCATTATCCCTTTCTAGATAGTTTGTAATGTTATAAAGGTGGAAGACTACGATCTACAAAATAATTTAGACGAGGTACATGATTTCTTCCACATGTCGTAGTTGAAGAGGCACATGTATTACCCATATAATGTTATTGGGTAGAGTGAGTTAGACATTGAGGATGTATCTACCTTTGTTGATTATCCAACGGATATCGTGGATATAACAACCCCACTCGTTATTACACACATAAACATGATTTATTACATAAAATATTACCTATGTAAAAAATAGAAGATAAAGAGGTCTAGTGCCTCTGGGTCTTAGTAACATTACATAACTACTTTAATGATCATGTACACATATTTATTGAAAATTTCTTTTACAGGACCATACAAATTCGTTGGTAATTATTATTGTGTGGGATAACTTGAGGACACACATTAGAATAGGGTGATCTATAAATCCTAGAAATCGAGTAAACAAGGAATAACATGAAGAATATAGTACATTTTAGTAAATAGGAATATCAATAGAGTACAATAAAAATATGACCATAAATCCATGATATAGTATGATTATCATAACATAGAAATGTGGGAACTGCATTTAACAAGATATAATATTGAGCCATTTCCCATTACCAATGGATATTGAGTAAACCCTTATTTCAATTGAATTACAATGATTAAACCCTCATTTCACATCACATACAAGGATATTGATCATACACTAATGCATTGGAACACTATCAGGGCACACCCTTCTTAATCATTTCATTTAATTCATATGTGTGAAACATAGATCATAAAATTTGGATTTATTAAACATAACCATAAATTACAAGATGAAGTAATGTGAAATTAATACATGAATGTCTATAATAAATAATTATATGTGCATAATGTTGAATATCCTTGATAGATATATGGACATGGTATTCACTACACAATGACTTTGCCGTGGAAAATAGAGGTGGAATTTCGAAAGCATAACGACATGACATAAGAATTCATAAAAATGGATTATGAGGGATAGAAAGGAGTGTCTCATCAAATTTATATCAAATGGGAAATAAAGGGGTAATATATAAACATTTACATATATATGTAATGGAATTTAGACTCACAAAAAAAATAATTTCTTGAATGTAAATGAAGAGAGATAAATTCCTTGTGGAATTTCGGCATGGTAACAGGTGTACATGGTAGGAATTAATTAGTGAGAAAGGAGTCTATCACCATTCAAACAAAAAAAAGTGAATTATGGGGGACGTTTTAAATCATAAACCGATATTTATAATTGAATACAAAATTCTATAATAACATAATGAAATTTGGAAAAAAATAGAAGGGAATAAATCTCTTACATGGATCTCTGATCCCAAATGCTTGCAAGAGGATTGAGAGACGATTATTTGGAGCATAGGGAACTTTGTGAGGATTCTTGAGAGAGGAAGGTGATTTTTTGAGCTTTAAGTTCCTTTACTGAAGAGGAAAAGAGAGCATGGTTGGGTTTATATAGAAAATGTGGGGGAATTAATTATTATTTATGTTTTGTAACCTACATATTCAACTAATCAAAACCACAAAAAATCCCATGCATTTTTATAGATTTTTCTAATGTGTAGTGGAAATCATTATTTTATAATGCCAATGGATGAAATAATTAAAATATTATGTTTTATTTTTTGGAGGTGGGTCACAATCTCAAGGAAATCATTTTAAAAATAAAAAATGCTTCAAAAGTCTTGGAGGGTCAACAAATCCTTTGTAAAATAAATCAAATAAACCTTAAATAAAATTATTTTATTTTTAAAAAATATATCGGCCGAACATATAATTTAATGTATTTTATTACATCCCTATTGGGTCATTTGGATTTCATAAATACAATATATATTTAAAAGATATTTAATTTTTACCAAAAAATTGACAATTTCAGAAAACTATGAAAAAACCACCATTTGATAATTCTAACATCATGATTCCAAAAATAATATTTCATTTTTACTTAAATTTTGTTCTAAATATGTGAATTTTAACTTTTATAATAAAAATTGTAATTTTTTAAGAATTCATGGGTAATTACAAAAACAACTATGAAGCCTTAATAAATATTACTATTATATACATAAAGTTGTATGATCATTTATATTTAATAAAAATTATTTTTTAAATAATATTTCATTAAAATATTATTTATTTCAAAAATCTATTAATTAATAAAAATATTTTTCTAAATTGAATATTAACTAAAAATTATGTTAGCGATTTAAAAAATATATAAAAAGTAACAATAATAAAATGAATGTATATTATCTATACGAAAATAATTCACATAATCATAGTTCTAGGTTCTTGTTACATAACCCCATAGAACACCCACATATGACCTAAGGGTAATGAGTTCAATCATGACAGACTCTTGGGATGGATAAGATAACATCACTCTTATTGTAATCTCTATCAACTTCAACTTCCCCCATAGGCAGTTTTGTTTAGTAATAACGTGTTAAATATCAGCATGGGATTGGTTATGAGTGAATCCCAGTGATTCTATCTCCTTTACAAGCACCATCAAATGATATTCGTATGGATCAATTTTACTAGATGAGGTCGTTGCTTCTTTTCTCTATGTAAATTGTGTTTGTTAATGCCCTATATTTATACCAATCATGTGATCATTTTTCAACGATTGTATTAGCCATAGAAAAAATTCTTAATGGAATTTTAAAATCCCAAAACATAAAACCAAGGAAGTGAATATTTTATATAAAAATTTTACATAATAATACATTTAATTTGATCAAGATGAATTATCATTAATAATGGTTTGCGTCATTACGATCATCACCACTTAATATATTTCACAGTTGAAATTTCATTTTCCCTCAAAAAAATAGATGTGGGTAAGTCTTCCTGAACACAACCTCCAAATTACATGCTGCCTCCACAAAATTATTGTTTTACCACAACACCATGATGAGGGGAATTGTCTTATTTCGTATATCATTTTCCATTCGATCTAAGATATTGATCGTATTATCTTTATAAGAGATGTCATTCTCCAATGGAACAACCTATGGATTCAGTACATGTGATGGGTCAGGTATGTACTTTCTCAAGAGTGATATATGGAATACATCATGTACTTGAGATAGGTTTGGTGGGATTCCCAGTCGATAGGCCACTGCTCCAAGGCGATCAAGGATTTCAAAAGGACGATGTAAATTGGACTAAGCATTCCCTTATTCCCAAATCACAAAACTCTCTTCCACAGTGATATGCAGAGGAATACCATGTATCCTACAAAAAACTCTAGGTCTCATCGATGATTATAAGCATATCTCATTTGTAGACTCTGAGTTGATTTAATTTTTTGTTGGATGGTCTTAACCTTCTCCACCATTTCATTGACCATTTATGAATATAAGTGTTTTTTCTACCAAACTTCATCCCAACATGCCAGTGTCATGCACCGCTTCTCATAAAGGGGTTAATAAGGAGATATTTGGATGCTTGAGTTGAAACTGTTGTTGTAAGAGTACTCAACTAGAAGAAGATGTTGATCCCATCCTCTTTTGAATTCCATTGGTAATGATCACAAAATTGTACTGATGTGTTTGGATTGTCTGCTATGGTTGACCATCAGTTTGAGGATGATAAGTCATAATGAAGTTCAGCTCACTATTCAAAGCATGTTGAAGACTGATGTAGAACATAAAGTTAATTCTTAGATCTTGATCGGATACTATAGATAGTGGTACACCATGTTTCCTTACCATATCTCGCATATTTATCTGTGGCATATGAGCCAATGCGAAATCGTCTCGAATTTCAATGAAGATTTTAGTCATTGTAAGACTATCCACAACAACCTAGACAACATTTTTTTTCTTTGGAATTCATCAGAACTCCGGTGACAACGTCTATGGTGATGTTCTCCGATTTTCATGATGGTATGGGTAATGGTTGCATCATCCCCTTAAACTTCTATCTCTAAGACCTCACTTGATGACATACCAGTCAAATTGATGTATACTCAGTGTTCACCTTCTTCATGTTATCCCACCAATAATTCTTTCATAAATCTTGGTACATCTTTGTGTTTCCTGGATGAGTGGATAAATTTGAACTATGTGCATCATCCAAAAATTATTTCACTAACAACAAAAAATCATGGAAGGTATAGTCTTGACACAAATCTCACAATTCCTTCTTTATTAACATTATACTTTGAGGATTTCCATTTTCTGATAGTTTCTGATTTCTTCTGAATTCCCTCATCATCCTTTTTGAGCATCCTTTAAACATTCCCGAACAGGTGGTTGAGATATAATTTGTGAAATAATTGATGGTGTTCCATTATTAATGATTCCCATTTCCATCTTCATCAAATCGTAGATGATTTGATCTACTTAAATTCTTATCAGTGATAAAATCACTATGTCCTTTCTACAGAGAGCAACCACCACCTTGTATACATTCCAAGGGTGGTAATGGATTGAGTAGTCATAGTCTTTGATCAGGTTTAACAATCTTCATTGGATCATGTTAAACTCTATCTCTGTAATTATATACTTGAGGATTTTGTGATCCGTATAAATATTTCATACGTCTCCCAAAAATAGTAATGCAAAAAAAATTCAAGATGGATTTTAATGCAGCAGAATTCATATCAACTATTTGATAGTAATGTTCATGTGCATTAAATTTTCACAAAGCATAGGCATTTTCTTTGTCATATTTCATCAACAGACATCCCATTCCATTCATTGAAGAATAAATAAATACCATAAAACGTTCTCCACTTGTGTGTAATGTGATAATGGGCGCAGTGAAAAGCCTCTTTTTTAACTCCTTAATGCTATATTTGAATTCTTTAATGCATGAAATATTAATTCCCTTATGAGTTAGCCTGGTAAAAAGGTTTAATTTTTTTGATAAATTACACATAGATTAGAAATAATATCCAGCATTCCTCATGAATCTAAGGATATACATCATCGATGATGGCCACTTCTATCCCTCAATTGCATTTTTCTTAGAGGGATCAACATATATCGTATTTCTATTGATTATATAACCCAATAATGAGACCCCCTTCAACTAGAAATTATACATATTATACATTGAATAGATCTTATCCCTTTTCAAGGTATCTAGTATCGTGCTTAGTTTCTCCTCATGCTCTTTATTTCTTTTGGAGTTTATTAGAATTTCATCTATAGATACTACCACAATTTTGTATATGTAATATGTAAAGAAACTATTCTTCAAGTTCATGATGAACTCTAGATAATTAATGTGTCCTAAAGGCATTAAAATTAATTCATAGCACCCGTATCTTGTAGGAAATGTAGTCTCAGGGAAATCCTCATTCTTCACCCTTATATGATAATATCCCTACCACAGATCTACCTAAGATTAATATTGTGCTCAACGTAGCTAATTGAACAAGTCATCAATTCATGATAGATGATACCTTTTATATATCATTATTTTTTTTGATCACACGATAATAAATGCAAAGGCACATTGACCAAAATTTCTTCTTCACGAAGAGAACTCATACACCCCATGCTGAAGCACGTGGGCATATAAACCCATTATCCAGATTCTCTTTTTGTTGATTATTCATCTTCTTATGCTCCAAAAAAACCATTATATACATAGTCTTGGATATTGGAATCATCCTAGGTATAAGTTCAATTGAGAATTCTATATCTCTTCTAGGAGGAAGACCAAGATATTCCTTGGGAAACACTTCAACGAATTCCATCACAATATGAAAGTATAAAAGGTTGATTTATTCCTTAGACTCAATCAGCTGAGTTAGATAAGAATTATTATAGGGAAGTAATATCATTTTTTGAGAGGATGGTGATAAAGATGATTCATCCCCCTACTTGCAGTTTTATAGAATCGAGGGTTTATTCTCCATATAAAGTGTGATTTCTCTGTCACAACAATTTTTGAAATATCTATATAAGGATAGTCAATCCATGCCAAGAATTTGATCAAGTTCCACAAAAGGTAGTATGATGAGGATAACTAGGATGTTTATTCCACAAATTAATATAGGGTAGTTATATTCATAAGGTTCAATGATTTCCCCATTCTCCATTCTCACCGACATCTTTTCATCCATGATTTTTTGTGGTGTTTGGATTTTTCTACTAAACATTCAAGATATATTACAATGAATTGAACCAAAATCAAAAAGTATGATTTCTATTCATGAATAAATTACTAGAATACCTGTCACCACATTTTTTTAGGGGTTCAATTCAGTGGTAGTGATGGAAAAATCTTACCCTTGCTGCCTTGGAGGTTGTCTATTTCCTCTGAAAACCCTTGGACTAGGGCATTGGATTTCATGGTTTCATTGATCTTTGTTGTTGAATTAATGGAACAATGAGTTTATGGTTGAATGGAGTGTTCCAATCCTCTATAGAATATATGATTTTCCTTTATCTGTAGTTAATAGAAATGTTTTCTTCATTTCCACACCAAATGCATTTCCACTCCCCTTCAAGAAATTTTTGGGGTGCTTCATTTAACATATTCGGAAAGTGTGGTGTTGTATTTTCAATGAACCATTTGATTTATCCATAAAACCATCGATATTAAATTCAAACTTATGAATATTATCCCCATGATACCCCTAATATTCTTTGATATCCATTTCGACTTTGATTGCACATCAGATAATCTCCTCATAGCTATCGAAGTCATTGATTACTAGGGCCTTTCGTAGGCTAGGTTTTAGCACAACAAATAAGTTTTCAACCTTGAATTTAGGGGTAATGACAATGTCGGAGGCATATAATGCACACCTTGTGATGTTTATCATATACGCTCTGATAGATTCATCATGTTTTTTCTGCAGGGAAATGAAATCCCTTTCCATTTTAAGTCGGATGGTGCGCGGAAAATATTTTTCAAAAATCATTTTATAAAATAATTCCATTCCAATACCTCGATATCTTCCTCAGGATTGATATTTTGGATCAATTTACACCATTGATCACATTCAACCTCTTTTCAATAAACAGATAGATGAAAATTCACCTACTTGGAACATTTAAGGATGGAGAAGACATTCTCAATGGAGATGATCCATTGTTCATCAATTGAGGGATAATAAAATCAATTAAAAGTACGAGGCCATTATCTCATGGTGCTCATGATTGGAACATGTTCTTTCTTAGGGGGTTAAATTATCTTATTGACCTATGATGCTATTCAAAACATGAGTTAACTGAGAGAGTATCATGACAATGTTTGTGATTCCTCCTCCCGTCAGATTGGGTATCTCATTAGAAAAGTCCTCACATTGATATCTTCATCGGTTGTTAGCCCGCGTCTTATTATTACCAGTCATTGGCAGAAATAAATGTAAATTTATGGGTAAAACATAAATGGTAATCGAAAGGCAAAAATGGAAGACTTATAAATTTATATTATTTCATTAACTTCTGAATTTATAGGATTCAATCTACGATATCTCTGATTTAACACCAAACATATATTCTATGGGGAATTATTTTAATTACCTTAATAATGGTTCATACTAAGTGTATGAACATACCAAAGCATATCCCCTGTGATTTTCAAAAGCAAGAGTCCAACAAGGCCCATTGTCATGCACTAGTTCCCATTTGAGTCTATATCAATGTTGTCTTTTCGGGTTTTAACCTGTGATACATCTATGCTTGATCTGCCTCAACCTGATTGTATCTAGACATTGATGTATTTTCCTTATAAACCACATACTCAATACTATAAAAATTAGCTACTTTTTTATTATACATAGTTATCTCTCTATTTCATTCACAATGTTTTTCTAATTCAAATCCCAAAAATAACTAAACCTATCCTCTAATACCAACTATAACAACCATTCTCATATTAGAATCCTAAAAAATGATTTATTACATAAAATCTTAACAGGATAAAAGATAGAATATAGAGAGGTCTAGTGTCTTTGTGGATTATGAACATTACCTAAAAATTGGAAACATGAAATACATATCTTTATTGAAATCATTATTTACTTGACCATACACATTCCTTCTTACATAGCATTGCATGGCATAACATGAGGGCATGGATAAGAAAAGGGTGGGATATGAAGACAAGTAAGGAAGTAAAAAAGGAATAACATTAAAAATATATTACATGTTAAGAAATATGAATAATAATGGAGTGAAAGAGAAACATGAACATAAATGCACGATATAGCATTATTATCATAACATGGAAATGTGGAAACAACATTTAACATGATATTAGCACGATCCAAGACCCATTGCACATGGATGCTGAGTAAAACCTCATTGGAAATTAATTGTTATTATTAAACCCACATTCCACATGTTGTTTCATGATACTAATCTTTACCTAATGCATTGGATCACTATCATGGTGCACCCTTCTTATAAATTTCATTTCATGTATTAGTGTGCCACGTATATCATACAACTTTGATAAATTGATAATCATCATTTATTCCATGATAAATGAATTTAGCATTGCTAAATGAAATAATATAATGAATAAGAAAATGTTCATATAAGTTAATACCCTTGATATATAAATGGTAATGGTATTCACTAGACAATCACTTTGTTGTGGGAAATCGATGTGCAATTTCGGTAGCATAACGGTGTGAATAATAATTCATAAAAATGGTTGATTAGAGATAATGGGGTCTCACATCAGATTTATAGGAAATGGACAATAAGGGGTTATATAGATACATTTCAAAAAATAATTAATGTAATTTAGGCTCATCATACAGAATAATTTCTTAAATGTAAATTAGGAGAGAGAAATTATTACGAAATTTCGACAAGTTAACATGAGTACTTGGGAGTATTTAATGAGAGAGAAAGGGGAATATCATTATTAAAACATAAATACTACAGTATGGGGGTGGTGATAAATATATCCAAAACATTTATAATTAAAAAAAATTGTATAATTACATAATGAAATTTGGACAAAAATGAGAAAAGAAGAAATCCATTACTTTGAAGTGTGATCCCAAAGGCTTGGGAGATACTTGAGAGAGGCTTGTTGGAAACATGGAGCACCTTGGGAGTATTTTATAGATAGAAGTGAATATTTTGAATGAGCTCCAATGTTTTTTTAGGGAAGAGGAAGTTGTAACTTGGGTTGGTTTATATAAGAAAATAGTGGTAATTCATTATTATTTAGGTTTTGGACCCTACAAATTATACTAATCAAACCAAAAAAATATCCAATGGATTTTTCTCGTGGTTTATTCCGAAGGGGAGTGGATAAAATTATTTTATATGAAATATTGTGGAACTTATTAAAATAATAGGATTTCTTATGTGGATGTGAGTGACACTCTCAAGGAAATAATTTTAAAATATAAAATGATTAATATGTTTTGGTGGGACTACTAAGGCTTTGTAAAATAAATCAAATAAAACTAAATTCAAATTATTTTAAAATTAAAATAAATTTTTTCCAAAAATACCATTTATTTTGTTTTATTACATCACTATTGGGTCATTATTATTTCATAAACAAATTATATATTTCAATGGTATTTATTTTTTATCTAAAAATATGACTATTTCATAAAATTAGGAAACATTTAATGTTGGATAATTTTGACATCCGGATTCTAAAAATAATATTCAATTTATCTAAATAATTTTCTAAATATTGGAATTTTTAAATTTATAATAAAAAAATATATTTATTGAAAATTCATGGGTATTAACAAAAACATTTTTCATGCCATAATATAAAAAAAATATTATACAATAAAAATTACAATAATTTATATTTAATAAAAAGTAATTTTTTAAATATATTTTTTAAAAATATTATTTAATTCAAAAATACATTAATTCATCAAAATAGATCTCTTGATTCAATATTAACTAAAGATAATATTTTTGGTTAATAACTATTTACAATGTAACAATAATGAAAATAATGTATATACTCTATACAAAAATAAATCACATAATCATAGTGATAGGATCTTGTCACATAACCCTTTATAACAACCACATATTATCTAAGGGTAAGGTTTGCGATGGTGATAGACTCTTGGGGTGGCTCAAATAACATCAATCAGGTGGTAATTTCTTTCGACTTTCAGTTCTCCCAAAGGCGGTTCCATTTGATCATAACGTGTTAAAGATCAGATTGGGATTAGTCATGAGTGAAGCCTAGTGATGCTACCTCAATTCCAATATCCATAAAATGGGATTCATATAGAGAAATTCTACTTGATGACATCATAGTTTTTTTGTGTGAGAAAATTGTATTTGTCAATGCCCTATATTTATACTAATCATGGGATCACTATTTGATGATGATATTAGCTTGAGTAATAATTCTTAATGGTATTTTAAAATAAAAAAACATAAAAAAGGGAGTGTGTATTTAATATAACCATTTTACGTATAATACATTTAATTAGATCAATAGGAATTAGCATTAATAAAGTATTGGGTCATTATGTTGGATCGGTTTGAAAGGATACTTATTGAGTGATTGATTCCATTAGTGCATGTTTGGTGGAATCTGAAGAATCATCAAGGTGGCACCTAGGAGAGGGAGGCTTCGATTCATACTTAGATCCCACATCTCTTTTTGTATCCTTGTTTTAGATTTTCAGGTAATAAATACACAAGGTTGTTAGAATGTACAGTGTCGAATATTAAATGTAGTATTTTTGGTTAATTTTTTATACTAGAATCTGATAGGTCATGTGATTCTGAGGATTCGAGTTCCAAAAATAATTGTTTTTAATATACTAAATATATTAAATATTAATTGCTTGTAGTTATAAAAAAAAGCGGAATAACTAATAAATGGGGAACAGAATAGGACATATGATTGCATAATTGAGTTTAAAACTTATCAACTACCCTTAGCATGACATAATCATTTTCATGGAAGTGAATCTGGGGAATAGTCATCCTAGGCATAAAATGAATATGAAAATTATTTAAATTGTTTTATATAATCCATTACAAAATGAACAAATTATGTTCTTTTTAAACACACTTATGAATTGTTTTTATGGTTAACTACATAACCCTACAAATTGATGGAGCACTATTGGAGTTAAAAAATGAAGATTTTATTGGAGGTTAATGACTAGAAGACACACTAATAACCAGTGCGATACAAAGTAAAATGACATATCCAAAAATCATGGTGAATCTCATTTCTTCATAATTGATAAATATTAATTGAGGTAAAATATTAATTTTTGTTGGAATCATTAATATAACTAGATTTTTATAATGAATGTGATTCGATAAACCTACATATTTATCAGTGGGTTGTGCGTTTCACGTTATGTGTTACATTTATTCAGGAATTGCAGTAATTTCATTTTGAAAATCTGTTATCTCATCATTTTTCATTCTAATGGAAACAAATTAAGTTCATAAAAATGGTCATCCAAGGACCGTTCCTCATGATTTGTCATTAAGATTCTATCCACCTAGTTTTCAATCCTTGTGGGCCTTCTTGTTATCATTGTGGTTCCATATACATCGAGAAATTTATTATTCGGCACTCATTTCATAGAACCATTATTCGATATTTTAGATATGGTATCAAAATAATGTAATTTTTTTAGGATGATATCTGATGAATAAAATAAGATTGTGTGGATACCCAATTCTTATAATATTAGTTGCATTATGATTAATTTCATTAAAAATACATTTTTAGTGAATATAAGGGATAAATGTTATTGATCGGTGACAAAATGGCTCATCAGTTCATGATTGTTGATTATTATAGTGTAATTATACAAGGACATAAACATGGGATGGTTTACATGGGTAGGGCCCAGTGTTGATGGGGAAATATGAGTACCAAAACTAAAAAATGTTTACTCCTTAAATGACCACTTGGATCCCTTTTCCAAGGAATCATCGACATATTTCATTACAGTGAGTTTTATATTTTTATTTGATGCGGGATAGTTTGGAACCAAGTACAACAAACGTTATTGTGATCACTTTAACAAAAATTCTTGTATAGATTTGTTGGAATCCCTATTTGAGGCCCAAATTGGGATCATATATTCATATTTGTGCCCTAGGTGGAGGAATTGCTATCATCATCACCAAAACTACATCGGAACCGATCAAACACTTATAAGTTTACTATATATTCAGTAGTTGGAATTTATACTAACCTTTGGAGTCATCATCATCTATGTATATTTTTTCATAAAATTTCAATAGAATATTTCTTAGGGTGGGAAACGATGAAAACTATGTCTTAGAATTGAATCATCAGTTCTATCAAAATCACATGGTTTGTTCTCCAAAATTGAGTTCTATGTGGTACATTCAAGAGAGAATATTATCTTTTCATAAGTAATTGGAACTCAATTTAGAAAATGTTTTTTCATAGAGTGTATATGAATATTATTTGTTTATTCATTATAGGCATATTCATGGGTATAGATGAATTTTATTCCATTATTTTATGATTTTCATTATTAGGATGTCCAAATGGGTATTTCTATACTTAACGTTGCATTGTATTTTCATGCACATGTTGTATCATTTGTAGTTGATCGTCATTTTGATAGTTTCTATAAGGAGTTGGATCAGCTAATTCACAGTTTTTTTTGGATAGAATGAGTTATATTACTATAGAATATTGATAGAAGCCCCATGTTTATATTTATTTTGGACTTTTTTTCATATTTTTTATGGGTTTTTATTTATCAGTATATAATATTCATTACATCCATTAATACTCTTGTCATGGGATTATATATATACATTAATGGATTCTTTTATTAGTTTTACATTTCATAATTTTTAGACATTAGATGTATGAGTGTGTACAGGTACTCAGGCTAAGGTATATCGTGTTATTGATATGACTACATTGCGCTAGTCATCACCTATTGGCCTATTAGATGTGGGAATGGGGATTCATGGTATGGGCCTCATTTGGGGTGGTTTGTGAAAATTACGACCTGAAAAAAAACATATTTAGTTGGAATCGATGATCAACTAGTGAATGACAATGGAAATTATTGAAATCATTTTTTTAAACTCTTTCATAATATGCTATATAAATTCCCAAACTCATTACAAATAATCATGAAGAATGTAAATTAATGATAACTATGTCTGACCTAGGATAAATCACGGGTATCATTGGATAAAAATATGGATACTTGATATAGAACTCCTAAATGACTTTGAAATAATGTGATTTTTCATTTTGATTACCACTTTTAACACTATGATTTCTAGTCAAACACAATGTTGGGATTTAGTATGAACATTATTAAAATTGATATTGAAGGATGGTTTTATAATGAGACTCTGAATACAATGATTACTAGTGTAAAGAATATTCTATTATACCTTGTTAATTTTCATGGTTCATGATTAACAATGTATACTGTAACCATGCTCTATATCCCCAAAGATGAGAAGGAAATTTTTATCACATAGTTCAGGTGATGGTAACTAAAGAAAAAAGAAGATTTAGTTTTCTCTCTATAATGAATGTGGAATGAAACACCCATGTAAATGTATCATATGAATTGGAATATTTGTTTAATGTGGAAATGAAGTAACAAAGTCCAATAACTATTAAAGGAAATATAAAGTATATTTAATTCAATATATTACATTACTGGTCACCCTAACATATTAGTGACATTTGAATATCATTGATATGTATTGTAAGGCCTTTTTGTATACTAATGTCATAAGGTAGAATCATTTTATGAATATCAGTAGTGTTTTAGGAGTATAGATTATATTTCTAATGTTGAAGTGTCAACAAATTATATATGAAATGAAAGAGGTATTTGGGAATAATAAAATAAATCAAATTTAATAGTTCAAGAATTATGTGTGGTGAATTATGAATTTATCAATTGGAATTAAAAGGTTATGTTATTTGAATCATAAAACATATATTCATTGTTCAGAATATTATTTTTTAAATGGATTTGAAATTATAGGTTAAATTATGTGGATGGATCAAAAATGTAAAATAATGGAAATGTGCTAGTTTTTTAGGGGAAGGTACACCTTATTATGTTTTAAATATTGAAAAAATAGTGCTTAATTTAGTTTAGGTAAGGATTATAATGGATGATTAGAATCATACTGTATTGATGGCCTCAAAACGAGTAATACATTATAAAAAAGTGCTTTATCTTATAAATAATGGAGTATCAAATAATTTTATATCCATGGAATTTATTAAATAATATGTTGATTTATTCAAGTAATTAAGAAGTTTGATTGGTTTCATTAAGTTTCTAAGGTAATTATTTTTAATTCCTTGTCTGAATAGAATACACGACGAAGATATTCACATGTTTAGTATCTAACAGTGAAGATATAAATTCTGATATATGGGGGGGATTAATGATATATTGTTTTTTTATAAATTCATTTAAATTATTTAATTTTTTTTATATTTAATGCGTTATATATTTTATAATAATTGAAATTAGTAGGATGAATATTGATAGAAAATTCATAGAATAATGTATTACTTTACCGTATGATGATTTTATTATTTTTGATAACATGTGATAAACATTTTGATATAATAATAACTATTCATATATTAAATGAATTATAATTGTATTAATGGATATATTGATTTTTTAATGATTTATAAATAAGAAATCAATTTTCCTTTCATGGAGTATGAGTCGACGTGAAAATTGATCAAGGAACAACCCAAGAGTTACATTATTCTTATGAAATGGAATTAAATAAAGGAAGTATATCATCTTGTTAAATTCATTAAATGTTATGAGAGGGATATTGGAATAATCTATAAGAATATTATCTATAGGTTGATCATATCTATTATATATTTCAAGACTATTTGATTTTTAGCTCTATGGTTGTTAAAATTATCTAGAAAACCCACTTTATTTAAATTATTTATCATTATCACTCTATATAATTATTTGGATTTTCTTCGACATCCAAATATTCAAATTCCACCAATTCATTCCTATATGAAAACCTATTAATGATGTACTTTATTTAACTATTATCTGTACAACCTTCTTTTATCAAGGGATGTTCTATTATTCCTTTATATGATGTTGAATTATGTGAATGAATTTTCAAATGATATTCATTTGATTATTGAGATGAATTTTGCTGGATAAATTCTTTTTTCGATCTATAGAATATAACACCACAAGTGATTATGATTTTTCTCAAAATAATATAAATAATTGTGATATGATGAAAAATTGTGTTTATCTTCATTTATATGAAACACTGGATTTAGATTGTGTTACAAGAAACACCATTTTTCGCTGGTTTTATACACAACATTGTGTCTTAAAAACATGTCATATTATTATTATATGATAGTTATAAACTATCCATTGGAATTGTGAGTATGAACTGGATAAACTAAATTTTTAAAATATAAAATAAACGTGTACATATAATTAAATATTTGGTGAAATTTATTTAATGGGAATGAAATATCTTGTGATATTGAAACCAAATATTTTTTAGAAAATAACTTTTATGCATATAAGCTTATTTTATATCCATAAATTAAAAAATTATCTTTTTTGGAATTATATTATCTCTATTTATATATTATATAAACAAAATTTTATTTAACATTAATTTTATATGTATTCATGAAAAAAGATAATAAAAAAGTCACATTTATACCGAAATATATATTTTATATAAAAATTAATTTTATCACATTTAGCACAATTATTTTAAAACTAATTTTTTATACTGCAAAAAAATTATTTTGAAAAAATGAAGATCATTTATCAAATATTAATGTAAAAATTATCTTAGGATGATTTTATTATTTTTTATAAAATATTTCATTTTCTGATTAATATTGAAAAAATCATATATTTTAATTTAAAAATCATATTTTGTATACATTATTTCTAATGTGAAATTATATTATTAGTTACTTTAAAGAGAAAATAGTTAAATTTTATGTCAATTAGTCGTATTTAAGTATTTTAAATCAATTTATAAATTATTTATTATATAATGTATTTTTAATCTTCTGAAAATTAGTTCTTTCAAAAATGACTTATTTTCACTTTTCTAGAATTGATTTAAAATTTTAATTTTACACTCCATTGAATATATTTGTTCAAAATAAATACATTATTTTGAATAATCATATTTTTTAATATAAAATTATTAATTTTTTTTTTCAAAATTAATAGGAAATGTAAAAAAATTTAATCACTGCTATTAACGTAAAAATTTTATTATCTAGAGGTCAACAAAATTATTTTGCGAAAAAATATCCTAGAAATTTCTATAAAAAATATTTTGTTGAAAAATTTATACCAATAAATATCTAAGTTCATATAATTGACTATTGTGAACCATTGTTACATAAGAAAAATGATGGACCGCTTATTTCATTTTAAAATAGCCTTTTATATCCTCTCACCAACTTATAAATTCCCCAACTCTCCTATATTCATCACAAATTCAAAACTCTCTGGTTCCGTCAATAAAATCCAATATAACTTTAAAACATACCTCCCATAATCTTATAAGAATTATAATAGATATAAATACAGTCATATAAGGCTATTATTTCATAACAAATGATGATACATGACTAAGAGGTAATGTTCATGATTGATTGTTTTAATTTTATTTCTTCCTCTACTGCCATTAATTATTATTTTCATTAGTATAATATTAAAAAAAAATTCTAACATATTACTGGATTTAGTTTATTCATTTCATTACCTAAAACCATCTCAACTTCTACCAAATGGGTTATGAACTCATCAATCATGTGTGTCGTGGACTTCCACCTCGAGAACATAAGCCATTCATTTTTCTTTTACCACCTATCACGGTTGGAAATAATGATGGATTTATTATTTATAATTTATTTTTGTGATATTAATGTTTTTTTATTTATTATATCACTCACATATATATACTTTTATTTTTGGGGATATGATAATGTCGCTTGTGTGTACGGCAGACTACCGCCTCACTAAGCGATCTGATTCATCCACACATTACGTGGTATGTGATAAAGAAAATATTATGAATTATATTTGATATACAAGAAATAATTATTATATTCAAGAAATATTTTTATTTATTAATAATATATATACCATTTTCTTTTTATCATTGATCTCATTAAAATATGATAACACTGCTTTTGCATGTGTCGATTACCACCATCACAATGTGATGATACTCTAGCCTCATCACCACACCAAATGTGTGGTATATATACATATATTAAATGAAATAATACCATATATATTACTTAATTATCATTATTTTAAGACAATATATAATATAAATTCTTCCTATAATGCTCAATATAAAATGTAAATGTTACTTATGTATACATACGACTTTCCATCTCCATGATTATAACATACTTCATTTTTTGATAACAAAATTTCATGATTAGATTAAAAATATAATTTATATATAAATTTTTATTTATGAAATTATTATTATACGATATTCAATGTAATCAGGATTAATCTAATAGAAACAAAAATTACAAATCAAATTGTATATGAAAAACAAAGCGGTTATTAGAAAAAATGATACATTAACGTACAGTAAATTAAAAATGTGTAATAAATGGACATAAGTAAATAATATATTGTATACTATATGAAACTATAGTAATTAAATATATTTATAATAAAATTATATTTAATATAATGGTGGTGAAAATTAATACATAAGAATTTGAGAATTTCTATAATGGATTTATGTTAAAATAATTTTGGTGAGAAACAAGACATAATCAAAACTCAATGATTTTTTGATGTTTATATACTAAAAATTTTGTTTTTATATCATTAATATCGTTATTTTCATGATATGGAAAAGTTTCAAATTAGGTAAATATTTTATGGTCTATATGATTCAATAGATTACTAAATCTATAGGGGGTTTTCTCTTAATTTTCCATCTTCGAGATATACATTATAGTAATAACCTATATTATTTATAATGTTTATATACATCCCCTTTGATATATAATATCATGAATTCATTTATTCCCTTGAAATTGTTTTCTCCATTTTATGTTGTTACATAATGGATATTACCCTTAAAAGTCACCAATGTGGTAATGTATTTGTGTTACAAAATCTTCCTTTTACAAGATTTGACATGATTATGCTCAGGATGATAAAATACTATGATAACTTTCTCATTAAACTCATTAAATTTTCTGTACAATAGTTATTCCTGTTATTGTTTTGTTATATTTCCATTTTAGACTATTTTGTACTTATATTAATTGAGAAAATGCTTTTTAATGACATCTAATGTTATTTCTCGCCCCTATAAAAATCTGTTTTCTTCTATAATATTGATTTCTCATACTATTTTTATAGATATTTTTAGTCAAGAATTATTTTTAAAATACATTTTTACCCATTTTTGAATCATTCCAAATAATTTGAATGTAATGTTTATGATTTCTTCAAAAAAATGTGTTTTTTGATTTGGAAAAATTTTAAATGAAATAATTATTTTAATTTGGATGAAAATAAATAAACATCTCTTCATCATGAAAATTATTATATTAAAATATTACATTATATATTTTAAAGGTTATTTTAATATAATAGTAATTTTAAAATTTGGATATTTTAAAAAGGTACTTCCAAGTATAACATATATTTTCTATTAGAAACGTTTTAAATGAAATTGAAATTCTCAAGTTTTAAACATTAATTATTTATTTAAAATAATTGGACTTTTAAAACATTTTCTATCATCTGTAGGGATTTTAAACCAAATAATTTTTAGTCCATACATATTCTAAAGGGTATTTTTATATCCTTATCCTTTTTATATAGAATACATAGATTTAATTTTTTTATAAATGGTTACCTGAAATGTGTATACAATTAATCTTTATTATTTTATTGTTTATATTTAAGAAGAGAATATATTTTTAAAATTATTTTATTCCATGGGTTATACCTTAATTAAACACTTATAGAACCTTCTTCTCTTCAGAGGTTGTGATATAATTAAATGAATAAATGATTATGAAACATATTACTTTTACAGAAGTTATGATATGGTGAAATTTTTATGAAACACATTTTATTTACCAGGTAATGATATGATTTGTTCTTTGTGAACCTCATTTTCTTTCGTGGGTTGTAATATAAGGAATATTTCATTGTCATATGGAATACATACGTTTGATTTTCATTTTTTTATTGTGGTTACATTATATCCAATGATGATGGTTATGATATAACTATGGATGGTGGTTTCATTATTACAAAAGATAGGTGGGAACAATATCTCCCTCCAGTACCTTGGGTAATGATTTATATCTCCAGAGATAGAATGTACTAGAATAGTGAGTGATCTGGGTTTAGTAAGAAAATATTGTAATGGGGAATGACATAATTGAAAAGGACAATATTAAAATGGGGAGTAAACAAAATTCTGAAAAAATATAAATGAAGATAGTGTAAAATTGATATAGTAAAAGAATTCATCCACTACAATGGTCTTGGGATATAAAAATTATCGTATGATAGTTTGGGAAGCGATCTAATTCAATTATAACGAAAGGGAATCCACTGGTGATGGTATTTTTTCCTACATGTAAGGTTTATCCTTCCATTAGTTGCCATCAATTTATTATTAAATTAACGTTGACTATTAAATAAATTATTATCTATTATTTTGTGTGTGTAAAAGATAATGCCATATCCTAATGGTATTGTCACATGGAATATTTCCATTGATTATCATATAACTCATGTTATATTAACTACTTATATTTTGTTCATGATTCAATATAATGACATTTGATAAGTTGGTTATGGTTCTCAAATTTAATTATCATCGTTACATACACCCATAATAATGTAATAATTATGTATGTCCCTTATTTACCATTTCTGAGAATTTGATTCCATACTTTTTAATGTTTGACATACCCATGTTATGAAGAAAGGGTTATTCAGGGCATGTTTGTAAAGTATATAAAAGTGGAATATCTTTTTGGGAAATAATTGGAATCTTTCAAAAAATTAATATCTTTGTGTTACTTGTTTTAAAATTAACATATCAATTGTAGTACACTTGTATGTTTTTCTATAATTTATTGAATATTTATCTAAAACTAGATAATATATAGTTCTGAATATCTTGGATAACTATTACAATGATACGATGAAATCAATAATCCCAAAGGGGATCATGCAGGTGGAGATTATCTTTCTCTACTTCTCAAATCAAATGACTCTATTATGTGGGGATATACTGAGAAATTCCATATCCCCTACATAAAACATCAATTATCAAAAATGGTTATCATAATATTAGTTCTATCGACCCTTATAATTTCTGATATGTGGTATAATTGTCTTGACATTTTAAACCATATCATCATCCATTTATGGTCCAAAATGATTATTTTTTCTGAATTCACCTCAAAACATATGTGTTCTATATCTCTTCCCATTATAGGATCCAAATGGATCTATAATGATTTATGTTCGAAAACAACTATTTAAGGGGAAATCAACAAGAATATTTTTTGGATCATTACTTCTATTGAATACCATCATAAATTATCTTTACAAGCCATAATGTGTCTTAATATCACACTTAGATTTCCAATTAGTTTGCTGGTGACATGTTATCATGATGTTCTAATATGAATATTGAGAAAGTTTGAGGCTCATCTAGAACATGGATGTATGTCTAAAATATTGGTGAAATAAAATCAATAGTGTTGTTCCATGTATCATCATCAAATCAATGATGTATTTTTTTTTATTGAGTTAGAATTCAAATCTAATTTCAATTAATCAAGTATTCATTCTATAATGATCCACTTACCCCATATAAAATTATTTTTCCATGAAGTCATTGGATGTCCAAATAAAATGTAAATTGTGATTTTCCCAATTTCTAGGTAGGCATGGGTAATTGTTTCATAATCCCCTTAGATATTTATCTTTCATCCTTCACATTCTAATATGCTATACTCGTATATGTATATGCACTAATCTACTTCCTAATTTTTTTTCCAGCCAATAATTATATCGATGATCATGATACATATTCATGCTCCCTGGGTGGATGGTTAAGGTCAATATATTTGAATCATTCAATAGTATGTTGTATATCTCATGATTTTATGTTATACAAAGAAATGGCCAAAATCTTAAAACTCATTCTTTATCAATTTTTAACTCTATGGATTTTTGTTTTCCCATAGATTCCACCTTCAACTAAATTTCAACATTTCCTTTTTTATCACCATTTTTCTACTCTAATGGGGATGTTTAAGATATAATTTTAGAATGGGAATATTATTTTCCTTTCACTATGAATCACATTTGTATCCATTGATGGTCCTTGAATATTTGAGCCACCAATATTCACATTTATGATATATTTTTCTGATCCCTTTTACTTAGAGCATATGAAACACATTTTCCATCCCATGATACTAATTGATTTCTATCTCATGCTCCATGATTATCTCTCTCTATATTATCTCACTCATATCAATATCGTTTTATGTGATTATATATTTTAGGAACTTTTAGTCTATAAATATTTTACAGTTATATCCATATTAACAATGGTTTAGAATTTTTAAATAAAATATCAATACATCTATCTTAAGATCATTTTTGGGATAGTTCATCTCACATACAGACAACAAACATAAGTAATATGATCCACATTAGATATTTTCATCAGCACATAGACCAATCCATTATTTTAATAACAATTGTATTCAAAAAAAATATTCCCCACATGAGGGAAGTGTAAGTAATATTGAAGTGAAAGGACTCTATTTAATAACCATAAATCTTTATATTCAATCACATTCAATTTTAATATTTAATCCCTTCTATGTTTTCATTTTTAGTTCCTTTGGAAATTTCGTTAGGTCTGTAAAAAATAATTTGTAATACTAATATATTCCAAGGAAACTATGTATGTCCATTATAGATGTTGTTCAAGGAAATCCCTAGATTTTATTTGTCTTATAATAGTCCAAAAACATCCCATTTCTTTTGATATGATAACCCAATAATGATACTTCGATAATATAAATTCACATTTACATTAATTTTATTATCGAGTCTCCATTCTCAAAAACCATATTGTATTACTAAAATGTTCCTCATTTATTTTAGAGTAAATATGTACCTCATTGATTAAATCCAAAAAAAATTGAAAAGTTTTATCAAAATACTGTATTCATAAATTCTATAAGGGTTTTCAGTAAATTAGAGAGTCCTAGGATAATCACTTCGAGATAATAGTTTCCATGCATTTTTTGAAAGAAATTTTTTGGAAAATCGTTATTCTTCAACTTTTACTAGTGATATCTAGATCCAAGGTCCACTACAGTGAAATAATAGTCTCTATGTAGGTTATCT
The DNA here is from genome assembly GCA_963277665.1 of Viscum album. NCBI lineage: Eukaryota > Viridiplantae > Streptophyta > Magnoliopsida > Santalales > Viscaceae > Viscum > Viscum album. The sequence goes on along the minus strand of OY728164.1, from coordinate 1,399,456,543 downwards.
AATAATCTTATTATCGATGGGAGGGATTATAATTCTTTATCATGATTTTGTTTGTTTGTGATGATCATTAGATAATGTAGTTTACCCATACTTATTTTTGATGTATAAAACCAATTCACCCCATGGTGAAGCAACCAATATTATAATACCATTTTTAGATTATCTTATAACTACTTCATTGACTCTTGTAACTCAATTGTAATGATTTTATAAGGATACTATCATATAAAAATAGATATATGTATAATTTATATTATTAATTCATCTTATTTTCTAAGAATGAGATAATAGAACAACCCAATGAATTCATCAGTACAATACATCACAATGGGAATGTCCTAAGAAAATATTCCATCCATTGTCAAAAAAAATTTCCCGATAATTAATACTCAAAATAAGGTAATTTCCATAAATGAACAAAATATTATAGGGGAGATTCTTCAACTCCTTACACAAATATTGAATCATATGATGACTTGGGATGTGATGCATCATCACTCTCTCGTGAAATTTGATGATGGATTTCTATAATTAATTTTATTCATTGAATAATAGAGAATAAAAACACAAAAAGAAATTTGATTAAATTAATTGAAAGGATTGGTCAACATTCATTGAATAAAAATTGGTTATATACAAGGGAATGAATTATTTCTCAATTTATTATTCTCAAAGATAGCTTAACCCTGATGTGTTGAGATGATTTTGAATATTTATGCTAAACATCAAGGATATGGAATATAGTGTAAAAATATAATCATATAGTATGTTCACTATTTTTATATGAATATCTAATGTATTTATCCCCAAATCGTTTTTAGGATCCACCTCAGTAGTTGTGATAATATATTATATTCTTTTTGTCTTTTATTATCTCTAACAACCCTTGTATTATGTAATTAAATGTCATAATTTCTATTCTCCTTCTAGTTGAAACATTATATTGCAGCATAATCATGGATTTGAACCTTAATTTATTCATCCATGTTTCTAGGATTCATTATTTTCATTTTAGCACTGATTATCCCTCTTCCACTTTTTTCCACATTGGGAACATCTCTTGGTTCCAATAAAATAGTTTGTGGGGTCGCGTTTCCCCACGTAATTATATTGTGTGTTGTTGGGTTCCCATTACCTAATGTTATTTGAATGATTACTCTCCCAGTGTAATATATATTTTTTGATTTTCTGGTCTCTAGTACCACATGATCACTAGGTGTGAATGATCACCATGTAAACAAAGAAGTTTCCAAAATCAATATGATTATATTTTTCAAATTCAGGTATATTAATTTAATTATATTGAATAATCATTCCCCACTAAATAATTTTACCACCATATTTTTTTTGAGGGAAATATTTGATTGAATTATAGGGAATCCTTGTGATGTTTTCTTCATACTCCATAATAAACAAATATTCCTTTTACTTAATTAAAATGAACTCCTCTCTATGTTGAGAGATATATTTTGTTGGCAATTACTTATTTATAAAAATATTTTTCAATATATTCTCATTATATGGAATCAATATTTGTTAGTACATTGTGTTATTTATTAGTTTCCACCACTGAATATCTTCCCCTAAAATAATATAGATTTCAAACAAAAATTACATTTCTCTGTGCATTGTGGGATATAAAATATCATATAAGTAGATTAAATCCTTTTTTCATAAATGATTATATTAGAATATAATCAAAATAATGTTCTCCCTTCTCACATAAAATACTCATCTACAACTTTAACCTTTTTAGAAGGAAGTGTCTGTATCATAAGATTATTGTTATTATTCATAAATTTATCTATATGATCAATTACATCAATTATTTCCTCATATCACACTCCCATAAAGAGGGGTATATTTTTTGTGAAATAATCACATTTCCAATAATGTTCATTGTTTCCATAGTTTCTTTTTTTAAAAAAAATTAACTAATTCAACACAATATGGGAAAACATTATAAAAAATAAATATTATAAACATAGAAGTGATGATCAGGTGAATTTATAAATACTATAGGTTTCCATCTCGTTAATCTATAATAAAATTCCCTATTTTTTATTTTCTAACAATTCGTTCATGTCCATTATAAGGTTTCTTAATGAGTATCTGAATTTATAAATATTTTATCTCGGGTGTTTTAGGCTAGATGTTTTGATATACTATTACCATTCCACATGTGATGATCAGGTGAATCTAAATAATATTTTTCGAGTTATTAACATATTTTATAACTACTCCATAGCCATATCTACATGTTTTATCGGAAAAATGTTTTAATTTCTTGGAACCCAATTTATATATAATTAACTAATATTTGTGGATTACTTCTTATACTTAGACATATCCTTATTGTTCTCACTAATGTTTTCTCATATTAGTTTCAAAAATTAAATTAAACATTTCTTTAATAAAAATTACTATGAACCATGCATTTTACACAAATTATTACATGATATTTGACCATAAATATCAAATAAGAATGTTCCCGATGATCATGACACCTACTGTCGTTGGAATAATGGGTTCATGATTACATCAAGAGTAATAATAATATATTAAATCTATATTTTATTCTCCATAAGGAGATCTTATGTATTTTAGAGCTCCTAAAAATTCATAGGATAAGAAATGGAATATAAAAAAGTAGGGGTGAGCTAAAAATACTGAAAAAGAAAGAAAACATAATTAGGAAACATAACATTTGAGTAAAAGGTATATCAAGATATCATAAAAGAAAAGGCTCAAAAGTGATCAAATGGGAGAATAACAAAATTAAAATCATATAATATTATAAAAGAATTATAGAATGTGGATAACTGACATATAAAATTTAATAAATATTTAGTCAATCCTATATTCCTAAATTATATCAAATGGTCAAAAATTTACAATAATAAATTATGTTCACTCAATAATCCCATACATGACACCTCGTGATACTAAATCATTACCCAATTAAATTTTTATCTATCTAGGAACAACCATAATATAATTTTCATGATTTATTTGTTTCACTAAATTGAAATAATTCATAATACATTACAATATAATAATCCATGGAATGAAATTTAGTTTCATAATCTATCCTCATATAATAATCATAAAAAAATTCATAATGAATGAATTTTACAAATAAACATAAAGAATGTATTTACCCATTAATTTGAGGGATAATTAGCTAGAATTATTTATTTCGGAAACATTTATGTCTCATTTATAAGAATTATTAATCATTTAATAGATATGTAAATTGTTTTATAGATAAAATGTCTTGATCAAAGGGAAGGGTGTTTTAGAGGGATCTACAAGCTCATGCATGATCTTTCACACGTGTTATTCATCATCCTGAATAGTAAATATAAGTTATTTATTATAATTCTAAATAATTCTATTAATTATTATTATTAATTATTTTTCTTTCTAGAATTTTATTTTCAATTACTTATTCAATTCTGTTCAAGTCGGATGTTTTGACAATTTTTAACACATATATCCATGATCAATCTAGTAAGTTGGATAAGGTCAAATAGATTAATAATTAATAATAAAAAAATAATATCAATCCAATAATAATAACTTTTTTTTAAAATTAAAATTTTAAAATCTATTATTAATTATGGTTATGAAAAAAGAACCATGTTATAAAAATTATGACATTAGGTTGTACGTATGCATGAGTAACATTTCTTTTTTTCAAGAATAATTTTGGAAAGAAAATATTTGTTATATAATCCCATAATAATTATAATTTCATAATATATATAATATTACTTCTATAAATGTACTTATATATACCATTAATGAGACATGATAATTAAAATAAAGAACATCGCTTTGCGAGGTATTATTCCATCATAAACCCGAATGAAGTTATCATTTTTTAAATGTAAGAATGTATATAATAATATAATTTTACAGAATTATTAAATTTTAATTAATATAATATATAAGCATTCAATTTATCATCATGAACCATCTTATGATAATTTTTTTAAGAAAATTATATGGGTTTGTGAGGTGGTAGTTTTTCGTACACATGAATGATGATTCTGTTTCCAATTTTATGAAAATGTTAATGAGTTTAGGTTAAATCGATAAATTAATAAAATATTATTATATGGTATAAGGTTTTTTGTTTTATGATAATGATTTATAATGGTTTCAAGGATGTGCAACAATAAATTGAATAAATATTTATTCTTATGAATGAATCTTCTTTATCAACCACCTCTTCAGGATGATACATAAAGACTTCAAGGATTGGTTATTTTGTCAATCTAAGGATTATATGATGTGTGGAATGAGTATTGAGTGGTATTTGGTTTTGTATTTTCTAATAGAAATGTTTTTTTTTGAGGAATGGGGAGTAGGTTGGGTGGCATTTTATATGTTAAATGGGTAGCTTTTCTTAAAATTCAAACAAATTATTTATTAAAGAGATGTCAATAACATTCTATGATCCTCCAAAATTACATATATAATTGATTTTAGAATATTAATGTTCAATATAAACCTCAATAATTCAAATATATATATTTTTATACACGTTATAGACTTCACCTTCTTAATTTTATCACGTTGTAAATTGGTTTTAACATAAACCATGGTAACATATTGTTTCAATTGCTTCTAGTTCAGATGAACTTAAATTTTTTTGAACACGTTAAAATAATAAATTACGATTAATAATTATTTTTATCCCATTATATAAAATTAAATTACAAATGTTGACCAATTTTATTTACAAATTAATCCCTCAAATCATGCTGATAAATGTTTTCAATAAATTTATTTTTCCTTAATAAGATGATAACACAATTACTATAAAATTCATATTCTTAATTATATGAATATAAATTCGTAAAAAATAGATTTATTATATTTAAATTTCATATAAATATTCAATTATTATTTTATATATTAATTATATAAAATTTATTGATTTTTTCACTTTATAACAATTTTAATTAAATTGCCTTGTTTTGCATAACAATAATCAGGAACCAAATTTATGAATGGGGATGATTAAAATGAAATAAATAATATTATTAATAATATAATTGTTAATATTTTACTTAATGAATTAATTTTAAATAAAACTTCTCTTCTTAGTTGCATTTTATAACGAAAATAAAACAATGTATTTGAAAAAACATTAACAATCATTATTCCTTTAAAAAACATTTCATCAAAACCAAAAAGGTCAGCCAAAGATTATTATGATAATCTATTTTAAAAATTTATTTTAAATTTTTAATTTAAAATATATAATCATTAAATAAATAAATTACAGTATTTGCTCACAAATATCATCATAAATCATTTTAAGGAAACATCTTATTTAACTAAAAGTGCCATTATTAAAAATAGATTATTATTTTCTACTAATTTATCGATTGATTTTTAAAAATTATGACTACAATATAAATTTCATCATTTATTCAATAATATTCATATCCACCAATTTAATAATATTCTTATAATTTTTATAAATATTCAAGGTTTGTCTAGTCTCGTTGAGACGTATTAAATACACTATCAAAATATTTTTCCATTTGAAAAACATATAATTTTATTTATCATCCCATGGATATCCTTGGTTTCCTCCAACCCCATACATTAATCTATTTCCATCACAATGTTATATCCGAATATCTTTTTTCCTTTCTAAAATTCCTTAAACTCTCCAAAGGCCCAACCTCAATGTAATCAAACATTGAAAACAAAAACATGATAAAAATCATTTCTGCACTACTAAAACACTAATATTGTTACTAAATTACCCAGTATATGATGAAAAAATATTCTATATTATTATACATGATCTAACCTATGGGGATCCCAACAACAATTTTCTAGTTATAACCACCAAAATCTAACTCTATATCACCTCAATTAGCAGAATACCCTGTAATAATGTTATTACAACATTCAAAAGAATTTACAGATGATGTTCTAAACAAAAAGAACCTAAACCTTTTTAATATTTTCAATTAAAAAATCCCCCCCAATAACCAGTAATTAAAATAAAGTATTGATACATAACTAATTTTAAAGAATTAAATTTAAACATATTCTCTATTACAAAAGAACACATTCAATTCAAAAATGTACCCATTATATCGAAAAAACTGAACACTAAATATCATCGAGTCACCAACTATCCTGATAATGATTCCCTTAAACCTATATTAATCTTATACCTACACATATATATTCACTAGAATCGTTATTTAACAAGCCATTATATTCCAAGGCTGTATCATCGACTAAAAAAACTATTTTTATGTCCTACCATAAACACTAAAAAAGATAAATCAATGCCATGTTGGATCATAAAAACTCATCCATATCACAATGATAATTTTATGTTTTAATACCACATCGCTTCTAATATAAAACATGGTATTACTATAGGAAGCAGAAACATTACTTCTTTACTAGCATCTGTATTCCACCACAATAGTTCCACGGTCTGCACCATACACCCCTAGTCCTTATGATATAAGGGTCTTTACCTATGATTGAAACCTCACTCCCCACCATAGGTGTTTCATTTTCCTCAAATTATTTTAGAAACTACCACACACTATGTTCCATTAATTATTTATCATGAAACCAAAAATACATGATGTGTTCTTCCCAATAACATGTGATTGGATGTACAACACTAAATATCACTGATTCATGGATTCCACATATAAAACCCTAGACATTTTCTAATATATTTTTGTAATAGGGTTTCTCCCTCTAATCTCCAATGGAAAACTGCTCACTTTATATAATTACATATTATACTCCACAAGAGTAACATCCATATCCACCACTTAAATAATATATTACAACCATGGGAGCTATACTCAAAAAATTCTAAGTACACATTGTACATTTTTTGAAAACCTAATTGTTATATCCCTACCTAATAATCCCTACATAACATCATCTTCAGAAAATAGTGAATATCAAAACACCCATTTAGATGCATTTTCCCTACCTTCCAGTAAATATCTCATCCACTTTTGGTTACCACACATGAAAAATTTCTCCTCACTAGAGACAACCCATAATTCCATGACTATATGACAAGCTATTGTGAACCAACACCTATCATGGAACTACAGTCACCGGAATAATGGATCGTCATTTAAATCCAAAATATATCTAATAGAACACATACGATGTAGTTTATTTAAAATAATCATAAACTTTATTGTGTGTATTTTTTGTTATCCATCTTGGTTCTGCCATAAATAAGTCGATACTTACACCCCATTCATTGATCACACAACCCCAAATTCATTTTATATCTAAAAAAATATATTACCTCCTCTATCTCATCAAACAAAAGAGTCATACATTCATATGAGACTATTTTCCAACCCAATCCAAGATATCATGAGTCATACATTACAAATACTTCGTTAAAATTCCATGTCATGCATCTGAGTGTTTCCCCTAGCGTGTTCGACTCACCGGGAATAATTAATTCAAAATAATTCCATCCCTAAGGCATGGAATCATTCATTATTCATATATACACCAACAATAATGTCAAAAAAATCTATTACCTAGGTGTAATTTCCACCCAAAGCATTGAACCATCCATTCTAAATAACCATAAAAAAATACTAAAACTATATCTCCAATAATCTGACTGATATCCCTATCATAACAATACTAAATTTAATAAGTGCATGCACATAAGGTGTACCATCCTACAATTATATAGTTAACTCATAATCATTCATCAAACCCACTAAGGCTATCCCATCATGATAGCCACATCATATCTCAAAAAACTACACATCAGTAGAACTGTGTAACTTGAGATCCAAGTAGTCTTAATGTTTCTCCATAATGAAACTAAATTATGCCAATCACATAACACTTATAAACTCAAACCCAAAGCATTTCATACACATCAAAATCCATGGGAATAGTCAACTAAAATAACTATTGATCATTGATTCAGAACCAAAGTAGGAAAATACATGGATACCCATCCCAATGGCACCACCCTCTCAAAATAAATTTTAAATCAAATGCATTTTCACACAAATTATTAACTCAGAATATTAAGGCATATAACATTAAAAACGCATAACCATAATAGAAAATAATTTAATGTAATCCCAGTAATCCATGGTATCCAAATATTATTCAATTATCTTTATGAATTCTTGAAATAAGTCAACACAACTCACGACTACATTCATAATCCTGACCTAACTCACCCAAACCTCAAGAGAAATATAATGTTACAATTCTATCTCCCATAACAAAGGTACATAAACCAAAATTAGATAGGATCGTGGAAATATCAATGGTTAATAAATATTGTCACATGTAAACTATCATGTTGTCACTAACCACTCATCATATATTCTAACAGAACTCAGAAGGGACCAGAATTCAATTATTTTCACAAAACAATAGAATCCATCATCCAATGAAAGAAACATCTCCAATGTATCACCAACAAGGCTCTCAATCTAACCCAAAATCTTAAAATGAAATCACAATCCCAAATATAATTCCCAAACATATCCATTATTAATAGTTTGACCACCCATTCATGGGATATGACAATATTCATAGTAATCACCCATGAAATCCTTCGATCTCCAACCAATACTCATGGCCATGATGTTACCTCATAAAAATACTATAATCAATTTCATGTCCACAAAAGGATTTTTTTCATAATAAATTGAGTAATAAAACCTATACATTCTTTAATTCCTCTCTATTTAACTAATACCATCATTTAAATTTACCAATATCTCATATATCATACATAGTTTTGGTCTTTACTGTTTTCCAAACCAGTTAACCCAGTCTCTTTATATAATGGTCTAAAAAAAGTTATTTCGTAATACATATATTATATTTTTCATGAAAACTCTATTAACTAAATATAACATAAAAACAAAATTTAAAGAAAAACAAAAGAGTTTATTTAGATATCATAGTCTCTATATTCATTTTATAGGGTTCAATTTAAATGTTTAGGAGTAAAATACTTTTTCTTTTTCTAAATGAACCCTTTTGTATTTAATACATTACTTTCGTAAACCATTTATATCTAACTATGATTCACAAGGGATAATTTTATTCATTTTCGAGATACAACACCACTACACAGTTATGTGTGAGAAGTATGATATAATGTGTTTCAAACATATTAATAATTATCCCCTCACAAAAATATAATATTATTAAAAGATATAAATTACTATGTGATATAATGATCCATTGTGTGTAACACACATGTTGATATTACTATACTAAATAACTATCAATCATGTGAAATATAAAAATTAAATATAATAAATATGTTCCAAGAATTACTCAAGAAAAAAAACACCCTCATATCATATCATCTAATATATAAATATCCCATAAATCAGAAACATCACACCCCAGCACAGAACCAGATTTGGGAATGAATATAGTCATAAAATACATGTAACAAAAAAAAAATCATAATAGGAACTTATGTTTAAACCTTATAAATTTAGTTGATGAAACTTGGGATGAGATAATTACCAAGAGTTGACAATATCTTATTCTCGTGTCTGTGATTCCTAAATAGTAGGATAAAATAAAAATGTCATCTAACAAAAATTTTCATGACCCGACCATAGATTCATGAAACTAGTTCTATTTTATAGTATGTCACAAGGACTCAAGAACACCTCCTTATATCCTATAGGCTTATGACAAGCAGCAAGGTTCTGTATATGCTGAAATGGGGAGAGTATACCCTTTGTTTAGAGTCTAAAACAACAGAGATAAAAAAGAATCATATATATCACAACACGTTAAAGTAAACATCTCTTCCAATATAAAATCACAACCCATGTGAGAATTTATTATGCTATGAAAATCGATAAGGGTAGTATATAACTATTATTAAGCATAATTGACCAAAAAATAAATGAAAAAGTCTTGGAGAAACCATCAGTCATTGATGTCCTGATATCTATATCGGATCCCTGCTCCCAAGATCCAATATAGTTATACAACCACCATTAATAAAGAATTGGATATCCCCTAAACTTATCACAAGTGACAAATGAGAATATACAAATATACCAATATGCAACAGATTCTTAATATGGCTGTGATTTAAACTTTTTATGATACCATCATTTAAGTGTAATTTATGTTTATTATTATTTGTTTATAGTAATGGGTTTGAATACATATAAATGAACTAGTAATAATAATAATAAAAGACCGAGGAGAAAATGAAACCAAGATGATACTTTAGTTTCATAAAGAAAAACTAGGCTAATGATACTCTGTATGAAATATTCTAGCCTCTGAACATGGATAAAGTATCATGTACTATTCTAGTAAAATGATTCATGAATGAAGAACCAATTTCAGTTAACTATATAGAATCCATGAGGCCCAATCGCTAATTCCCTTCCAATAATTCCCACAAAAGTCAATTTCTTCGATCTGATCTATATGAACCTCTATTGACACTCAAATACATGGATTGATTAGAAAATAATTCTAACAATCATGTAATTCCACAATTATACCAAATGATCAGAATTTTTGTGATCTCATCACATGAAATTTAGTTAGGGATATCCTTAAGAATCCAAGAAATTAATCTATTGAATTATCCAAGTGTAGTTATTTCCCAAATCGATGGGTGATCCACCATATAAAATTCGAAATAATGAATCTATATAGAATCAAATTTATTTATGAGGAAATTTAGTAGAATTGCACCTTATAAAATATAAATTTTTTTATATCCCCATCATTCTTCTAGTTCCACTAATGGAATCAAATTTTATCCCATTGAATTCATTTATAGTAATATTATACTATATTAAAGGTGGAAATTCTAGGAATGCCAGACACATAAAAATTTAAAATAATCTCAACATTCAATTTTTTTTTTGAATTCAAATCATTAAAATATATAAAACATATGATTCAAATAAAAATCATTATTTGCATTAAATTCACATTACAAATCATGAATCCCTAGGGAAAAATCACAATGGGTTCCTTGAGATCATCATATATATCATAAATTCCATATAAAATGTTTTATCGCAGTGAGTATTACTAACTACTCTTAATTGATACCACATTCCACGACGCACCAACTGCGTCACAATTTTAATGTATTTATAAGGTATTACCTACAAGTAAACATGAAATCCTTTCTCCAAGGTAACCTATAATACATCAAAGTGGCATAAATGAATTTTGATATAGTACTGGTCAAATATATCAAAAGATATAATGTTCACATGATCAAATGAAACAATAAAAAAAGATAAAGATTAATTAATAGAAATATACTACATACTATATTCACTCCTTCAAAATTTACTAAAGTCTATTAATAGCTTTCAATTCCATCAAAAGATCACTTCATCAACTATGTACAAAAAACACTAAAAATCCACAAACAATTAATTACATGCTTTATAATAATGTAAAAAATATCTCCAAATGCATAAATGATTTAAAAACAACCAAAATACATTGATAAACAAAAACTATATCCAACCACATGTAAATGAATTTTAGTTTATTTATAACTACATTCATTAAAAAATCATTAATCGGAATCACTATACCAATGGTTTATTATAACATACCTGAGGAAAACCCAAGAAAACACCCCAAACCCACATACCATATTTATATGTCGACCCAATACCAATAACCCCACCTTGCATATTGTCTACAAATGATGAATGTATTACCAAAGAAAAATGGATGATTCCACCATGATATTTTACAATTTATATTAAAAAACTAATCTAATAAATTTATATTTTGGAAGAATTCTTGAGAATCTCAACGGATAATGGTGGATGGTGATAGTTACCTCAAATAATTTAAATATTTCAAAACAATAGATAGAAAGTCTATTGTTTTCAAGGTAGGAATGGAGATAGTCAGGGGAATCAATGCACACCCAATAAATGTGGGGGGTGGATTCTATATAAAAACCCAATGCTTCTTATATTTTTATTCCCACCTTAAAAATACCATCAATTATCAAGTGGTTGTGATAAGTTATAATGTGGCTACCTGAAATGGGTTTTTCAACTTATAGACACCAATAACTATTCAGTGGATTATTACAATTTTTAGAAGCCAAATTAGATACCTCCTGATTGTCCGTTGATCTCTCAGATACTACTTGATTCTGATTAAATACTTAAAACACCAAACATGTGTCCCAAAAGTGATTGTAATTTCATTCAATGTTCTAACTACAAATATATAGTGTCCACTACTTCAATGATACTAAAACACTATAGAATACCAATTACATGATTAAATGTTTATTATTATAGTATTTTAGGAAATTTTATAATTTAATCAATCCAAGCCCTAGGGAAAAATTATTCACCAAATTCCATCACATCAATTTTAGGTTATCCCTTACATATCATCGTAGATTTTATTTGATCCAATTCACCATTTTCATCCTGATTGTACGCGAAGCCATATTTTCCTCCAATAATATTCTTTTTAGTTTGTTTAGGAATGAGTTTTGAAGTTTCATTATTTTCAACATCTACTAGTGAATAATAATAATATAAATATCTACATACCTATTTTGTATTTATCCAAAACATATATATGTATAATCACATCTTTTTTCCTTTTTATTAACCACATTTTACTTCTTAATATAATCATAATCGTTTTACAAATAAAAATATACCATTTTTTGTATGTATTTATATTGTCTCAAGGGATTTTGATAAATTTTGAGATATTTTAAATTTAATATCATGACATAGAAAGATATTTAATTTGATTTAATCATCGTTATCAAGAACTACTACATCATCACATTAATCAATTATTTAATAATTATTATTAAAGAAACTCTAGGAATATTCCTTTGGAGTATGATGTAGAAAAAATCCATATTCATATTTTTCATCATACATTACAAAAAATTATTCCTTATAATTTATTAAACACTACACGTTTAATAATATAAAAAATTTAGCATATGGATTCACTTTCAACCACAACTTATAAGGATTAATTTCAAAATATGGCTTGTCGACAAATATATTTTGGATGAATCTTGCATGTTTAATTTCATATAACAAGAAACATATTAACGTTTCAAGATCAATAAATATTTTCATATCCTTGTCAATTATAATCCAATTCATTCATTTAGAAATTCCATTTTATTAGAAAGTTAATATAGAACTGAATTCATGTTTGATACATTTTTCAAATAGTATTTAGTGAATTATATATTAGAATACTCACTACAATTTTCTTACATACACACTAATAAATTTATCCATTCATTATTATCAAAAATTGTTTTGGATCTCTTAAATATGTAAATGGTCTTTTATTTTTCTCACATCAATATGATACATTTCATCCTCTTAAATTTTACTATGAATTTAGAAATGTACATATCAATACTGGTGAACATCTTGGTCAATGTGATACATTTATCAAACTTTATCTACTCTTGAAGTTTTGATATCTAAATCTAACCTCCCTTGTGATAATTTTTTACATTATTCACTTATAACAAGTTCTAAAATCATAATAATTTTAGTCATTAATGATCTGTATTCTTCTCAAATCCAAATATTAACTAAATTTCATCAATACTATTTTATAAATGGTTGTAAATCCTTATTTAAAATAAATTTCATTCTATATATTTAGTAAGATAATATTTAGAAATTATCTCTCAATATTTTAACAAATTTCATATTATTTTCAATATCATTAATTAAATAACTACATAAGAGAACCTCTTATAAATGAATCCATTTAATTTAAAAAAATAATCCAATTTTTAAAATCATTTATTTTCTGAACACTAGAAAAATATCTCACTAATCCATCAAAAAATTAAGGGCTGATTTGATTTTAAACAATACTTTAAGATCAAATTACTCTAAAATTTAGAGGATTTTCATATTCAAATATCACAAATCCTATATAATATTTTTCAAAACAATTATAGGTTTCTTGAATCAGAAATCATGTAAACTAGTGATCCACTATCAATCGTGAATGAATTTTTATATTTATAATTTATTAATGTATCATTAAAAACATTGGACAATTATTTGACCTAATTTTTAATTTACTAAAATGTATATATATATTAATAAAGAACCTGAATATAGTAACCTATAGGTTATTTTTACAATATTATATTTTAAAAATGAACCAAGGATCACATAATAAAAAAGGAAAAGTTTAGATGTCTTGGAAAACATGATACATAATATATTTCCAAATTACACTGTAAGTATAAAAACATATGATGAAAGAATTATTACATCCTTAAAATGAATCAAAATATCCATCTTCATATCCTATGTAATGGAAGTCAAATAAATTCTTAGACCAAATTCTCTATATGGGATACATAAATTGGAATCATTCATAATGATATAAGGAATACTTCAAAAGGAGTGGTGTGTAATCAAAATAATTGAAATTATGTAGGAAACTTGAGTTCAATGTTCATCCATGGATAATATCAATATATAAATCTCATGGATAATGGAAACTAATTCCCTAGTAAAAAAATTATAAAAATTATAAATTCATGATATCATTATCATGAACAAGTCCAAAATAACATGAATCATACAATCAAGGCCACATTCATTAGATACATAATAAATTTGAAGGAGTAAAATACATGCCAAAATAATATTTCATGCACAGTTAGTTATACTGTGAGACCCATTGATGCTAAAGGGGAGATCAATAACTAGTACATTCCAATCACATATAAATCATATAAATTAGTATATGTATAATGGTCAATATTTTCAATTATAAATTTCATAGAAAACAATATTTATATGAATTAAATAAATAACTTGGAATATTACCCAAATTAATGAAATATCATTCTTACTAAACATCCATCATAAAATAATAAAAATATAAATGATTTATAGATGATAAATAACCAATGTGGTGGAAATTATTTCATTATAATAGTGGATACTAAAATATATGGACATATAAGAGAAGATTTAATGTGAATTAAAATTATGTAGAGGGATGGAGAGTGTGGTCATGAGAACATCAAAGACAGAAATTACAAGAATCTACAAATGATAAAGTAAAACCATCAATTCATCAAAAATTATTAATTTTTATTAAAACAAATCATTATATAAATCAGTATGACTATATAATGAAGACATTATAAATTGAAACCTTAGAACATTCGATATGAATGATTTTATGATCTACTATAAAAATGCATGGTATTAATTTAATAAAATAATCACATTTTCTATCAATGAATTAATCATTTATAAATTCCTAGAATTTGGAGAAAAATATGATCATTTATAAAAACAATTTAAACATATAATGGGATCTTAAAATTAAGGAAGTGTTATAATGGTGAGAAATTTTTTCATGCTCAGAACATCAAAATAATGATTGTATTCACAACTTATGTAAAAAGTACAAAAGAATGTTGTTAAAATAATGAAAAGAAAAATCCGTTTGAAAATTATTAGATTATTTAAAATATTGGAATAAAGTTAATTTAATGATTAAACACTATTTAAATAAGAAAATATATGAAACAATTAATTGATCATTGTCATGGAATAGACATGGTTGGAAGGAAAACATTAAAGAATTAGTTTTTAATATAATACTTTAACTTGTAACTAACGTATTGTTTTTTAATGAACAAATATTATTAGTGGAATGTTCAAATATAAAATACAATCATTAATAGTGGATATATTAATATATTTTATTTAATTTATAAGTATCATATAATTTTTCTAAATAAAATCTGAATATAAATAATCCTGAACTAAAATGATCTTGTATAAGAAATCCCTTAACATGGATCTCTACCTAGTCATCAGTGTTTAATCATCATATGTTATGAATTTAAAATTATTTAATAATTTATGAATAATTATTAGATATATATTAATATTTTTTGTTTCTTATAATAATGTGAAATCAATTCATTTAATTTATGTTTCTTACGTCGATCAGTTAATGTAGTTTGTTTAATTTCTACAAAATTTATTTTATATATTATCCATAGTTAAATGTTTTAATGATGTAGATTTTTAATTTATATAATTTTGTTAATTTCATGACATTAATAATTATCCATCATATATAATTTAAATATAATTAATTTATGTTGGTGATAGAAAATGTAATGACATATATTTATAGAGTTGGTAGTCCACAAGAACAAATGAGAAACAAAATAATATTCAAATAGATAAATGAATAAGAAGGCAGATTGTATATTATATTACTATAATAATAATCTTATCATAAATATCGTATATAATAATTAATTACTTCATTATAACCATCCATGTAAATTACTTGGAAAAAATGAATTAAAAAACATTGTTAAGGCAGTGGGTCCTATATACGCACATAGAATGTTTTTGTTTACAATATAACGAAAAAAAGATTGTAAATGAATTTGAAAATAACATAACAAAATAAAATTATAGTAAATATAATATTTTTATTTGTTTAATATTATTATTTGATATTTTTTAAAATTTCATGAATAAGGGAACATAAAAAATTTTCTAAGAACATGTACTAATAATTTGTGTGACATATCTTCACTTAGGTATCACGACTTTATAAAGTGATAATTTGGTTAGACAAGGACATCGTAATAATCAAGGGGTCATGAGAAGTTTTTTGGGTATGTATTTTACATTCTAAGAAGATGGTATAGTGTAGATAAGAGATGATATGGGTTTCCTTTTAAAACATAGATGCATAGATAAAAAGTAAATAATTTAAAATTCATTATATAATATATATCTTAAACACATAAACTATATATAATGTTATAAGATCAATGATGTTATGTATAAGGAAAAAATAAAATTAAGAATCATGTTTGAAGTTTTTTAGTTATATTTAAATTTTAACCCATTATTTGTTTTCATTTTGACTCATTAAACCATTTACTAAAGTGAAAACGTAATTTTATTAATTTGTTTCCAAAACACATTGAAAACATTTTTTAGAAAAATTATCAATTTATGATTAAAAATGAATTTTATCAAAATAATGTGAATTATTTATTCCAATGAAATTAACAATATTATTCTATGTAAAATGGATCATATTATTATTTTATAAAATTCTAATTTTAGTTTAATCTTGTAATTATTTTTCTAATAATGATGATTATTTCCAAAAATATATTATAGAGATTTTAGGAATGATATTAATATATTCACATATTAAATATAACACTCTTATATTAATTATATGAGATATTAAATATATATTATTTCTTAAAAATGTGTTTCAGAAAAATTCATGTTATTATTATATCATTTTAAAGTAAAAAATGTTATAGTTTTTTTAAATTTAGAATTCTCTACTATTTACCCCAAATAATCTACTTCCAAAAAATATAAAAAATTTCAACTTAATCTATCTTTGACTTTTATAATTCAAAAATTAAATGAATCTCTTGAAATTTAATTTATAAAATTTTATAACATATGTATTAGTCACTTTTTTAAATAATAATACATGAATTTTGCTACTATATCATTAGAAATAAAAGAATAATAACTATATTTTAATTTTTACTATCACATTCTTCCATTAATAAAATAATTAAACCTCTAAATTTCTATAATGTAATATCATGAATATATTTTGGTAGTTCATCATCCAAATTTCTTCTAGTTTCAATATTTCTTCTACTATTTTATGATTTACCAAATGTATCATAACATATTGAGTCATCTTAGCTAGGATCATCTGAGAATGATAAACAATAATTTAATCCTATTTCTACATAGGTTCTTATAATACATGTGAATATAATGTACTTTCTCTATAATGTAATAAATAAAACATCAAGGAATTTTGAGAGGCTAGGTTGAATTTCAAATTAATAATCCAAAACTACAATTTAATCCAAATTTTGAAATGACTTCCTATACTTAGGAAATAGTTTCCCATTAATTAAAAAACATATAACACCATTCCATGAGGATATCTTCAAAAAAATGATCCCCTACTAGAAATTCAAGATGCGTCCTTCAGATATCTTCATAACTCATTGGCCTACATTGGGAATCTGGAATATGATTTTTAATTTTATTCACAGTAATTATTGACTCAAAAAATTTTCATGGTACCAAAATATTTCATTTAACAAAAACATCCTAATAATGTGGTGTGTGAAATAATTTAAAATTAATTTCTTCATACGTTTCCATTGTATTTCCTCGGTAGAAAATAATATTATTTTCAAAATCCATAAAATTCAAATATTTGTCCCACATACATTGATAGTAATGGGATAATAACCTCATATTGTATTTTTAATTTCAGAATATTACATTAAGATATATTATTAATACATGGATGATAGGTGGTTCCCAAATGTAGCTTGATGTTTAGAGACATTTGAAGAATCATTTATATCATTGATATACAGTACAGAACATGAAGAGATACAATAGAAATAGGATAACCCTGATTACTGAAATCATTATAATTATATATCTCTGAGGGTATCTTAAATTTTATATCTTTATATATAGTGAGTAAATTTTAATACATTGTAAAGTGATCAAAAAAATACCAAATGACATAAATAATTCAATGATTCCTTAATAATCCAATTTAATATTCTTTAGTAATATTACCCCATTTCCAATTAGGAATAGGTATAAGTTATCTGAATAATTTATGATTTTCAGTCTTATCCTTCAATTTTTGATAATCCTTACAACATGATATATATTCTATAATTTACAATTTTTTTATTTTCCATCAAAAAAAATTTTATTCAATTTTTATTACATTCTGGTTGTACTAAGGTGTGTATTTAAATTTGTGTTATGAAATTAATTTTATATTTATCTTTTGAACACAGGATTAGATTTAACTACTATCCTCCTTTGACAATTTAATATACATTATTCAGATTTAATTTCTAACTACATCCCAATATAAAATGATTTCATATTAATTTACATATACCTATCATTATGCATGGATTTATTATATTTCCCCATAGTAATCATTAATATATATTATAAGTTTATCATAAATTATTTAAACAGATATCTAGTTTTACTAAATACAAGAATATATTATACCTCACAATCCCCATTTTAGAAAAAACCCCATGGGAATTACTACTAAATACACATTCAAACTTATTTTCCATCCAGATGTGGTAGTGTATAGATAAATCAAATCTCATGAAATTTTCATTCAATTTACATTACCTTATCATCAATTAATCCTATGAGAATATATATTTTAAACATTTATGATCTATATGTATTTTACATCATTCTCCAAAATTTTAATTACTCAATATGATGAATGAAATAATTATAGTGTCCAAATCTAGATCATATGTTGGATAATTATTTTCATGGACAATTAAATGACTTGATTAATAGTAAAAAACAATTTAATTATATAAAATAAATCATCTAAATATACTCATTAATGAGTCATTATATATCACAAATACATACCTTCATAATGGTAAATTCAATATCTATGCATTGATAATTATGCTTTTTAATTAATCAAAACATTCTATACAATAATCATACCATATAAACTTAACACATTTAAAAAGAAACAATGTTAATGGGTTTTAATCAATAATTTTTTTGAAAAAATAATAAATACTAATCTAATAATAAATGACACAATGTAACTCAATAATATTCATTGATTTGTTTCATTATATCATTTCCATCAACATTGAGGATCAACTGATATTCTATCATATGATATAATGGTTCTATGAATGAAAACATCATGTATACAAGATTATGATTTACTATATTTCCCATGTAACTCAGTTTCCCAAAGAGTCCCACTAATTATTATGAAAAAACCCTTTTATCATGAATTTTAATGTATATATTAATACCATCAATGAAAACCATGAAGAATCATCATGATAGTACACATACCTAATATGGATAAAAGATGGATTATACTTGGTGACTTCAACACAGTTTTGAGACCGGAGGAGAAAACAAGGAATAACTTTTGTCGTGCAGCAACGTGGGATTTCTCCACATGTATTGACCAATGTAATCTCATTGAAATACCAATTTTAGGTGCTGATTATACTTGGAAGAGGCATACTCACCTCGGGAGGCAAGCAAGCAAGCTGGATCGATGCTTAGTGCAGATTAGTGGTCAAAGTGAGGAAATGGAAGTTTCTGGCATCACTTTGTCCAGGCTACATTCTGATCATCATCCGATTTTAATTGATATTTGTGTTAGCACTTCACGGTCAGCACCTTTACCCTTTAAGTTCAATAATGCTTGGTTAACGGTTCCTGGTTGCAGGGAAGTTGTTCTGAATTCTTGGGCGGAGCCTGTACAAGGTAGTGGCTTGCATGTCCTCGCCGGGAAACTGAAAGCTGTTAAGGCTGGAATAAGGGAGTTGAGTAAGAAATCGTTTTCCAGAATTGACCAGGAGATCAAGGAGGCAGACTCTCACTTATATGAATGTCAGCAGGACAACATGTCGCGTGATTACGTATCATCACAAGAGGTACTGGCAGCTTCAAGGCTTGATAACCTGCTTGTTCTTAAGGAAAATCTGGCCAGAAATCAGTACAGTGCAAGATGGTTAAAAGAGGGGGACATGAATTCTCAGTTCTTTCATTGCTTGCACAAGGAGAAGAAAGTTAGGAGAAATCTCAAGGCTTTGAGAATTGATGGAAGCTTGCACACCTCTGAGAATGACATTGTTAATTCTATGACTGAATATTTTCAAGATCTTTATTCTGAATCAGGGCAGGACATATCAGACAAGGTCATAAGATGTATTTAACCAAGCGTGGATGAGCTGCAGAACCGAAAACTTACTGATATTCCTAACATGAAAGAAATCCATGATGCCCTCTTCTCTCTGAACATAGATAGTGTGGCTGGGCCTGATGGCTTTTCCAACAAATTTTTCATGTTCTACTGGGAAATCCTCCATGGGGAATTGACAGAAGCAGTCCGAGAATTCTTCTATCATTCCTATTTGCCTTTTTGAATGAATTCAAATTTCATTGCCTTATTACCCAAGAAGGAGAATGCACTTGATATCAAGGACTTCAGACCAGTTGCCATTGGGAATTCCATTCCCAAAGTCATTAGCAAAATTATTGCAACAAGACTTGGTGTTATTGCTCGGTCCCTCATCTCTTTTAATCAGTTCGGCTTTGTTCCTGGCAGGAATATACAGAATTGTCTATTTACTGCTTTAGAATGTGTCAACATTATGAGAACAAAGGTTAGGCATGGAAGTATGGCAATCAAGATGGATATCTCAAAGGCTTTCGATACGATCAGATGGGATTTTATCTTCTCAGTTTTGAACATGCATGGATTCTCAAGTAAGTTTATTGGCTTGGTTAAAGCCATTTTGGAAAGTGCTAGACTATCTGTACTAGTCAATGGTTCGCCAAGGGGGTTCTTTTAGTGTTCCAGGGGTGTACGGCAGGGTGACCCTTTATCTGGCTTGTTATTTTCCATGGCTGAGGATTATTTGAGCACCTGCCTTCATGATCTTGTTAACACTGGGATCTATCAGAGAATGGTGTATGGGAGGAACTGCTTCACTCCCTCTCATTTATTCTATGCTGATGATATCCTACTCTTCTCTAAGGCTGACAGAAAAACCATAACTTCTATAAAGACTATCTTTAATCACTATGAGGATGTTTCAGGTCAGGTCATAAGCTAGAGTAAATCCTTTGTTGTTTTTGGTGAAGGCGTTAGAGCTGTTATGCAGAATAAAGTGGCCAGAAGGCTTGGAGTTAAAAGGGGCTCCCTACCCTTTATCTATCTTGGGCTGCCTATGTTTTGGGGAAGAGTGAAGAGGGTATATTTGGAGGATATTTCTCTTAGAATCACTAATCAACTGGCCAGTTGGAAGGGGAAATCAATGTCACAGGCGGGTAGGATTTGTCTTGTGAACTCAGTCATCACATCAATGTTTGTGTATGCATTCTCACTATATAAGTGGCATGTCGCTTTGCTCAGGGATCTTGCTCGCTTAATCAGGAACTTCATTTGGACTGGCTCAATTCAGCAGAGGAAATTGGTTACCGTTAAATGGATGGACTGCATTAGGCCTCTTTCAAATGGTGGAATGGGAGTTAAAGACGTCAGGGTTTTTAATGATGCTTTGCTACATAAATTCACTTTGAGGCTACTTGCTGGTTCTGATTTTTCCTTGGAGTTTCATTACATCAGATTTTTTGACAGGCTATTTCGAAGGCCGAATGTGTACTTGAGGTCGTCTGTATGGGCCGCAATTCAGAGTACATATTCTAAGATCATGTTGCAGTCCAAGTGGCTTGTCTGCTCTGATTCTCATCTGAACTGTTGGACAACAAAATGGTTGTCATTCCCTATTGATAATGCTGCTACTATTCCTTTAATCATGCGTGATCTTTCTGTTGGTGATTTGCAGGTCAATACACAAGCCCGAGCCTTACTTCCTGCTACTCTCCAAGCGGAACTTTCAGCTTATGCATTCATGGACACAGACACTCTGATTTGGGAGCCTGACATGGCTGGTGTCTTCTCCAGCAGGCTGGCTTATGCTATGCAATGCGGCAACAATAATCCAGCTCCTGCATGGGTGATGGCGGTGAGGACAACTTACATACCACTGGCTGATTCCCTTCTCATATGGCGGATTTGGAAGTGCAGACTCCCAATTCAATCTGCATTACAAAAGAGAAGATTGAGTTTGGCATCGGTTTGCCTACTCTGCCTTGCTGCGGATGAGTCTATTGAGCACATTTTCATCAACTGCAACTTTGCTGCTCGGTTCTGGCTTTATATCACAGGAATTTTTCACTGTAGGTTGGATCTATCATCGGTTGGTTCACTGTTGAACTCTGCTATAAATCAGGAAAATAGTGAGCAGGTTTATTCCTTGCCTATTACTGCTGTTGTATCTGTTATTTCCTACGTCTGGAAGGCTCGGAATAAAACTGTGTTCAATGGTGGCAGTCCCCTCTTCAAAGAGGGATTGATGGCGGATCACTGAAGCATTAAGCTTGCCTCGGAGAATCAAACTGGCTGCATGCACAACAACATGGTTGATTTCATCTTATTAATATCTCTTGGTGTTTGTGGCAGGGAGAGAAAGCCGAAGGTGATGAAACACATTAGGTGGATTCCTCTAATTGCTGATTTTTTGAAGGTGAATGTGGATGGGGCAGCATCTGGTGCGCCAGGGCCTGCTGGTTGTGGTGGCGTCTTCAGGACCTGTAGAGGTTTCGTTAAGGGGTGTTTCTTTCATTACATTGGAAACAGTTATGCTCTTGAGGCGGAGTTATGGGCGATGATAAAGGCTATAAGGTATGCTGCTCGTAATGGCTGGAGGAAGATGTAGATTGAATCAGACTCTTCTAGTGCTGTGAAGGTTCTTAAAGAGCGGTCCAGGATGGTTCCATGGAGGATGCTCCCTGCTTGGATCGGCGCCCTCAAAATTGCTGAATCATTTTCTCTTGAGGTTTCTCATGTTTACAGAGAAGCAAATCAAGTGGCGGATGCATTGTCAAAAAGATCAATCCTTGAGGTGAGCTCTTGCTGGTCCTTTTTTCTCCCTGAGTTCTGCAATGATTTTGTTCAGAATGATAGGATTGGTACTGTGTTTACAAGGTTGTGTAAGGCTCCCTCTTTCTGAGTGGCTTGTACTGTTTTAACTTTTATTTAATTTTATGGGAGCAGGCCTCCTGGCTCTCGGGCTTTTTGGGTATATACATTGAGTTAAATTTCATCTTTAGAATATTTTACTTCCTTATTGGAATATGATGATACCTAGAATGAATATCAATCCTTGAAACATTTTTACCTTGTTGAGGTTGACTGAATTATGTTCCAATTAATGGCATATGATACATGTTCATTATAGTATGTGAGTATATTTACTTATAATCTATGTAAATCATCAAATACCATTCCTTTTTTATAAAAAAATAGAATATGGAATATCCATGGTTTATTATTATGGTTTATTATTCTCTTATCACAAAACACCAAAAGTTGTTTCTTCAATTACACTAAATTTATTCGGGTCATCCTACATGGATTCGTAGATATAGGTTTTCAATTTTTTATGATATAAATAGAAAATTCATCTTCAAATTCAAGAGTATATATTGGTAATTCTCTAGGAAACACGTCAATGTACTAGTACGAAATAGGTACATATATTTCATTAATGAATCCTTCGACATTCATAGGTTACATCAACTCTTCTACTCTAAGAATTTCATTAACAACTGCTACTGTAGGTGGAAAATACATGATTTATATGATGTAGTATCCCCTCTTAAAATAAAGGATTTTTTATCCTCTTCACTAAAACTATTATCCTTCTCTTAAAAATATATTTTTACGTAATAATTTGAATGCTAATAAAAACCATGGATTATATAAAATTAAACAATATGGGTAATAATCCTGATTGAAAATAATGTATATTTGTGTTTCATAATGGGATCCGACTAAAATATCTATATCTTAATAAGATTTCCACTAGAATAATTTTTTGAAAACTCCATTCTTGATGTTTTAGTAAAATATATTATTTTTGGAGACATTGATGATATAGAATAGAACAACGATTTAAAATAAAATAAAAAATTAACTAAATTTTATGTTACAAAAAATGTATCAAACATAATTTATTTAGGAGCATCAACATCAATTGTAATAATATCATAATGTTTTCCTTCCCCACATATATTCTTATTCATGACATTCACTCAATTATTATGACTTTGGGTTGAATAATGAACCATCTCTTTATAGTTGAAGCCCCAAATTGTCGTTTTTTCTTTCACATACATTGATAAGCCCAATAACCCCTTCTTCCATACATAAAATAGATTCACATTACAATTAATAAAGTAACAAATATTTTCATTCCATTATTATCACATATTATTAATCTCATTTTCCATTTATTCTTCATTGATTCATTTATTTGTTCATAATTTTTAGTTGAACTTTTATACACCTGATTAACCGTGAACACATACAAACATGAAAATTATTTCTTTTCCTTGATAGTACTTAATAATAAATAATATAATGTTGAAAACATTTGACAAACTACTTCTCTTTGATGACTAAAAGTGAGGTTACAAAAAAAATTCATTATTTATTTCTATATTTAATATGTATATTGATCCTCAAATGTATAATGTTTTAATTTTAGAGTAATGATATTAAACATTTTCTTGTTCATTACTCAATAATGTGACAAAATTCCTCAATATTGCGGTTCAGTACTCTTGAGGAATGAATTTTTCAATTATTTTAATTTTTAAAGTAATCCACACTATATATTCTATGATTTCAAACTATTTAGTGTTCTTGATAAATTACATACATTTATTAGCATGTCCCTTTCAAAATAAATGTTTATATTAATCTTTTCCCTTTCACAACATCCCAATTATCAGAATATATTTTCAATGAAATTATTCCATTCAAAAACTACCAATAGATTATTATTCCCATTAGTGAATAAATGTAACAGCCCAGGTAAATAAAGAACATAACATCTTTATAATTATACATATTTGTGAATAAAATATTAATATTACTTTAAAGGGGATGCTATGCTCGATGGCGTACCCAATACGCAACAATGAGTTTCTTGGGAATCTTACGTTGCACTTTAATAATAAAATAATATTATTTTAAATGGTAGTTAATGCCTAGCCGTTTTAATGGCGGGAATGAACAGAACTAACTACAAAATGATTATATATGATTTTCAAATATTTTAACTCTTTACAATAAATGTTAGAGGATTAAAAATGCAAATGAATCCAGTTTTTAAGTGTAAACATTCTAATATTCTTTAAAAGGTCAATTAACCGCCTTTTGATGGCGAACCCCTTATAAATTCACTTTTTGACAATTTTATAAGCTATATTTTATCAAAATAAACATATTATTTATGATTGGGACATTGAAATATACATTGGGTTAATTTTTGGTATTTTTCTAATAATGTTAAATTTTAAATGAGTAGTGAAAAATATTGCATTTTACATCAAAACTACTTTTTCATATAATTTAATTATATGGTTATCTTATCTTTTTAATTTGTTTCAAAGTGTAATTAGAATATATATTTACCATTTAATTCAATGATTGTCATTGGGATTAATTTCACTTTGAAATTAGGCATAAACAAGTGCCAAACTTTTAATAAATATTGTTTATAAAAAACCCGCTATTTGTTTTGACAATTGGAAGTTTTTTTAAATTTAATTATTGAAATTTAAGTGTTTGTAATTTGGTAAAATGAATTAAATATTTGGAATTATAAGGTCAAAATTATGTAATTAAGACTCTTTTTTTTTTTGGACATTATGAATAGTAACGACGGTAATTATCTTTAATTATCTTGATTAATGAGTAATCGGGTTGTTAAACATAATAAGATAATATCATAATAATAAAAGATGACCACAAAATGTCTCCTAAGGCTACTGGTTTTCTCATTGTCTACCATGGGATGCCTTGTACCAATCATCGGGGCCCCATGGAATCACATTTGTGAGAAAGTGACATTTTATCTTTTTATTATTAAAGAATGTTAAATGTAACAAAGAATTTATCACCTATGTAAAATATTTTTAATTTTGTCTACATAAATGATATTTTGGACTATAAATATTAATTGGAAAGATAAGAATATTTCCTACATCATAGTATTTTTTCATTATTTTTAGACATCAAATAAATTAAATTATTTATGACATCATGATGATGCAGTGATGACCTCATTATTTAAGGATTTAAATAAAAAGGAAAGATAATGTAAACTCTATGACCTAAACATGTACAAAACCTATTTGATGGGTGGATTTATAACCCTTATCACCTTATCCTCAAAACAAATCAATGTGGGACCATTGAAATCCGAAACTCATTTGGAAATAAGGTTACCTTTTATACCATTCCAAGAGTGCCCCTCCTCTCCTCTTATAAAAGGCCCCCACCTCTACCTCCATTCCCACACATCAAAAGACTTTGGCTCAGCCAACCCCTTCCCATTATGTCTCCCCACATCCCTCTCTAACTCCTCGAGGCCTCACTTTGGGCATAATCCTTTCCAAGGAAGCATTTGAGCTCAAATCATAGGAAGTTACCTGATTTTAAGGTAATGCCTTCGCTTGAGTCCTTTTGATTTATTTTGCTTCTTCAACCCCCTAAACACTTTTTATTGATTATTTTTTTAACAAATCCAGTATCTTCAATATACTAGGATGTTTTTATAAGAATTATTCGAGATACACTTACACACACCAACATCTAATTGTTAAAGAACATACTGTTTCCGTGGATGACGAATTTCTGCCTCCCGAAACGATGACTGTTCAACATTCTTCTAACAACTTCAAAGGTGGCCATTAAGATGACAATATATTTATATATGATAAATAATATATTTATTTTTTACTTAAGCTTCTGTATTTTTCATTTATGGCATACCTTTATGGTTTCCATTATGGGTAAACGCGATATCTTCATTTAAGGAAGTGCGGACTACCGCCCCCTCAAAGTCATTTGATTCGTTAATACCATATGTGTTACGTACAAATGATATATTTAATGATATTATATAATATAACATACTGGAATTAAAATACTATTATGTATCATTATTTTTTAATTCCATTAAATATGAAATAGAAATGGAAGTAGCGTTCTTGCATACGTACGACTTACCGTCTCCATGAACGGTGCAATTCATTTCTTAGCTATAAATGTTATTTAATATTATAAATGCATGAATATACTAGATATATATGATATATATTATATATACATCATGAATCAAATTCTGGATATAATGATCTTTTGACCACATGAACAACATGTAATTGTAAGAAATCCACTTTCGACTTAAGAACCAAATATCGACAAAACAAACATTATTAACTTGAATGATTACTTAATATTTATGACATGGTAATAAGTGACATAAAAGGAATAATTGACATTAAAACGGTTCTTAAGGAAGTTGAAATTAACTCATGTTTATTATTCAGGAGATTAAAGAATGATCGAGTCATGTTGGACCCGAGGTAGGTGATCCTACTCCTCTTTTTCTTTTTAAGTACACTCTTTTGTGTAATTCCTTTTAAGCACATATTTCTTGTGATTGGGATGTTCTTTTATAATAATCATTCTGTAATTTTTAGGTTCATATGATGAGAGACCCTATTCTCTCTAATCAATCTATTTTGGATGCTTTAAGTGGCACCGTTAGGCTGCCGAGTTTTCGTAAGGGATTTTTCATCTCACTTTTATTCCTGTGAGATTTATGATACATTTTCCACAATTTCCATAGAGTGGTGTATGTACTGCCCATTATTTTACTCATTGTGTATAATAATTCCATTTATGAGTATTTACATCAATGGTGTATTGTCCTTCTTTCACGGGGTGCATGTCTCTAAAGATGCCCATGTCGGTAAGGGAACCTTTCACCCTCCTCTTTTTAAAAGACTGATTTTGTTGGGTCTTTTAATTTACATATTGTTATGTTGGGATATATTCTCATATATCCTTATTGATTCAAATTTTATTTCCAAGTGATGAGATGCCCTTTTTATCACTCATCTACTCATTTTCAGAATTTTGTAGTGACGCCGTTAGGCTGTCATATTTTTGAAAAGGAACATCTTAACCCAAATTTGATTCATTGGGATAATCTTGTACTCCTTGAATATGTCATTCTATGAATATGTGTGAATATCTATTGATTGTTTTACACTTAATATCCATGTATTTTGGGTGTATTCGTTTGTCACACATAATTATGTAATTGATTTAACCTTAAACCAAGGATACCGTCTTGGTAAGGGACTTCGTATCAATCTCAATTCATTGAGGCATATTTTGTTTTATACACAACCTTTATTTATACGGTGTATAAACCCATTTGACTTTTATATTTATTCATAAGAAATATTTTATCTATGAAAATTTTTACTAAATGACAAAAAGGAATGTTTCTTTTTACGTACGTGGTGACAATGACCTTTTCCACCACCGCGAGTATTATTTGATCATTGGCTTCCTCAACAAGCCGTAATGTTTTTAAAATAAAATAAATACCATATAAGTTTTTTTGTATTTTGGTATTGAAAATGGTTTTGATAAAAAATTATATTATGTCAATATATTTAAATGATATATTGTGGTTGAAATTTGGAAATGTTATCATTCCTTAATGTTGGTTTTATGTGTTATAATTTTATAATGGTACTTGGACATTTTACGGGTGGTTACGGGATAAACCATATGACAGGTGGTGCCGTGAATACCAGGACGGGTGGTTACGTTATAACCTCCAATGCATTGGGTATGGAAGTTGGCCGTATGGATATTCCATTATGTATGTATGGAAGTTTGTCGAATGGCTATTCCATTAAGTGATATGTGAGGAAGTCGACCTTATGGTTATTCCACTTAAGTATGTTTATGTCCCAAGTTACCTTTATATGTTATGTGATCTTTATATGGGTTTAATGGTAATATTTTGGTTACACAAGGGTATGTAATGAACTTTTATTCATTGAAATTGTTTTACTACTTCGAAAAGGTGAAAAGTATTACTTTGATAAAGTATACATGGTTTACTTGTTGTTTTGAAAAAATAACAGTTTTCATTATTTTTGTATCCCTAACTGAGCTTTTTATGCTCATCCCAAGTTTTTGAAATATTTTTCAAAGGACTTAACATGGAATAGGGTCAAGGATGGGATCAAGGGAAAGTCTTTCTACCTAAAACATGGAAGTAGACATGTTTCTTTTTAAGAGTTTTTATTTTATGGAAACATAGTAGAAGTTTCTACTTTGTAATCTTTTGAGATGTAATAGTCATGTCCTAATTCTCTAAAACTCTAATCCTGAAAAGATCCTCAATGTGAATTATTCATTTAATTCAATATTAATTAAGGTTTAAGGTTGGGGCCTTATAGTTGGTATCAAAGGTCGTTTTAGATAACATTATAGGTTAGGGTATTCTTTAAGCATAAGTGACATTACCATAATGGTTAGGATTTCAGAAAGAGTCCTAGTTTTAGATAAAATGAATGTGTAAGTATATCTTAGTGTTTATCTTCCTCATTAGTACATGATGGTTTTGTTGATATACTCACACTGACCTTTTTGGTTTTAGTAAATGGCTACATCTAGCAGGCACCAAAGTAACAGTGGATGTGAAGGAAATTGTGACAGTTTTTTGAGCAAGCAACTGAATGATATGGGAGCTACAATGAGAACTCTTGTGATTATCTTCAACCAACTATCTGGAGTCATTATTGACCACCTAAACCTTGGTGATTTCTCTAAGGCATCATATATGCGAGAAACAAATCCCTACGGAACTACAGGTAATAATCATAAAGTTAAGTGTGATCAAAAACCTATATGTCAAAAATGTGGAAAGAAACAACTAGGAAAATGTTTCAATGGGATAGAAATATGCTATAAATGTTGAAATGAATATCATAAATCATGAACCTACCATGGAAAATGGAAGAATCCAGTTGACTCGAGGAATGGGAAAGAAGTTCTTTCTGAGGGATCAATTGAATGTTTTAAATGTGGTTTCCATGGTCATTATGCAAACACATGTACTATAAATAAGGTCCGTGAATGGGATCACCATGATCGTACAAATGTTCGTTTACCAATACCTAATGCCATTCCGATTGAGGATGAAGAAACTGAAAATGACCAATCAAAGGTATGGATTATTTCATAACTATTTTTTCCTATTTTAGAATCATAGGATATGATTCATGATTTTGTTTTTAGGAAAGAAGTATTTTAGAATAAGTTGGAAAGGAATGGTTAATGGATCATTAAGAATGTTTAATGAGTAAGATGTCAACATATAAGGTCTTCAAGAGTTATGGTGAAATTCTTAAGAGTATTAAGTCTCTTTTGATGATGGGGTTACATTAGAAGACTTTTTATAGTATGTGTAACCTTGATGTTTAATATATGAAAAATTTATTTTTAAGTAATAGTTATCAGTTCTTTTGTGGGCATAGTTATAAAGAACCATTTGGGTTTATATGATCTTTACTTTTTAGGTAAATATGGGTTACTATATGTTATGATGGAAGTGAAAGTCATGTGATAAAATTGAGGTTAAATTATGTTATGGTTATTTTTGATGATTTTATCTCTTTTTGGGGAATGATTTGAGAATTATATAGTTTTGGAAGAAGTAAAACATGCAGACCGTGTGACAACCCGTCACGTCGGACAAAGCTGTGGGAATGAAACCCACAACCAAAGTGCAACTGGTATTTATCGCTTACCACTATACTACGTGAAGTCCCTGGTTAGTTTGACTGATTATTTTTAGTTAGATGATTTTATGAATTAATAGTATGTTGATTTTGGGTTATCTATGGATATTTATTAACCTATCATGGGGGATATGTGATTCGGTTAATTACTTTTCAATACGAGACATTAGGAGCAACTGATATTGTTTGGAGGTAAATGTTATGATTTAACTTGGAGGACTATGTGACTAAATCCTTCAAATATTTGGTTTTAAATCTTAGTTTGGTTTACTTTGAATAATTTTATGGACAAATTGATTATCTAATGGTCCTCGTTGAACTTTGAGTTTTGTTGGACAAATTTTTTAGATTAAGAATAGATTTTCTTTTTATAAAGGGTTATCCTTTTTTGGATTATATGATCTTATACTAACCTTTTTGGTTTTGTTTTTGGTTAATGTATAAAGATATGGGAAGTATATAGTTCTATTTTTTGGATTAGGTTATTCTCTAGAAGTTTATTATAGTACTCTTAATGTGAATAAGTCTTCCTAAATACTCGTCTTTTGGGGAAAGTATGAGTTTGTGTAAGAAATCTAGTAAAAGTTGAAATTCAACATGATAAGAGATTATGTTTCCTTATGAATAAATTCCTCAATAAAAATTATCTTAAAATAAATTTGTTGTTTGTTAACTTTTCCTACTGGGTAATCGAATAGCGTTTAACCCATCACATGTTTGTGATTTTCTTGTGGCTAACTTTCTCCTAAACATGTTTTCTATCACTCTCCATCAGAACATGACCCTTTGTTTTTTTCCACCATGTCCATATTTTTATATTTGGAATCCTAGTATGGTTTTACTCGGGTGACCTTTGTACTTTTCTTTCTTTATTTTAATGTGATTGTTTTACCGACTCTTGTTCCGATGTGGGACTTTCCAAGATGATTCCAAGCTCAATTTTAAAATTACGAGGACACAATTCCCAAAAGGGGGGAAGGATGTAACACCATAGATAAATAAAGAACATAACATATTTATATTTATCCATATTTGTGAATAAAATATTTATATTACTTTAAAGGGGATGCTATGTTCTATGGCGTACCCAATACGCAACAACGAGTTTCTTGTGAATCTTACGTCTCACTTCAATAATAAAATAATATTATTTTAAATGGTAGTTAACGCCAAGCCGTTGAAATGGCGGGAATGAACAGAACTAACTACAAAATGATTATATATGTTTGTCAAATATTTTTACTCTTTACAATAAATGTTAGAGGATTAAAAATGAAAATGAATCCAGTTTTTAAGCGTAAACACTCTAATATTCTTAAAAAGGTCGATTAACCGCCTTTTGATGGCGAACCCATTTTAAATCCACTTTTTGACAATTTTATAAGCTCTATTTTTTAAAATAAACATATTATTTATGATTGGGACATTGAAATTTACCTTAGGTTAATTTTTGGTATTTTTCTGACAATATTCATTTTTCAATGAAGAGTGAAAAATACTGCATTTTACATCAAAATTGCTTTTTCATATAATTTAATTATATGGATATCTTATATTTTTAATTTGTTTTAATGTGTAATTAGAATATATTTTTACCATTTAATTCAACGATGGACATTGGGATTAATTTCACTTTGGAATTAGGCATAAACAAGTGCCAAAATTTTCATAAATATTGTTTCTAAAACACCCGCTATTTGTTTTGACAATGGGAAGTTCTTTTAAAATTAATTATTGAAATTTTTGTGTTTGGAATTTGGTAAAATGAATTACATATTTGGAATCATAAGGTCCAAATTATTTAATGAAGACACTTTTGTTTTTGGACATTATGAATAGTAACTACGGTAATTATCATTAATTATCTTGATTAATGATTATTCGGGTTGTTAAATATAATAAGATAATATCATAATAATAATAAATGACCAAAAAATTTGTCCTAAGGATACTGGTTGTCTCATGTCCGACCATGGGATTCATTGTGCCAAACATGGGGGCCCCATGGAATCACTTTTTTGAGAAAGGGACTTTTATCCTTTTATTTTTAAAGAATGTTAAATGTAACAAAGAATGTATCACCTAAGTAAAATATTTTTAATTTTTTCTAAATAAATTATCATTTGGACTATAAATATTAATTGGAAAGATAAAATGTTTTCCTACATCATATTAGTTTTTTTATAATTTTTAGACATTAAATAAATTAAATTATTTATGACATCATGATGATGCAGGGATGACCTCATTATTTAACGATTTAAATAAAATGGAATGATAATGTAAAATCTAAGACCTACACATGTAAAAAACCTATTGTATGGG
Source organism: Viscum album (assembly GCA_963277665.1). Lineage (NCBI taxonomy): Eukaryota > Viridiplantae > Streptophyta > Magnoliopsida > Santalales > Viscaceae > Viscum > Viscum album. The sequence goes on along the minus strand of OY728164.1, from coordinate 1,399,422,800 downwards.
TGTATTTCAAACCATTATTACCTTCCACTCAAAAGAAATCAATGTGGGACCATTGAAATCCAAAACTCATTTGGAAATAATGTTACCTTTTATACCTTTCCAAGAGTTCCCCTCCTCTCCTCTTATAAAAGGCCCCCACATCTAACTCCTTACCCACACTTCCAAAGCCTTTAGCTCGGTCAACCCCTGCCCATTTTGTCTCTCCACATCCCTCTATAACTCCTTGAAGCCTCACTTTGGGCAGAATCCTTTCTAAGGAAGCCTTTGCGCTCAAATCAATGGAAGTTACCCGATTTTAAGGTAATGTCTTCACTTGAGTCCTTTTGTTTTATTTTTCTTCTCCAACCCCCTAAACTCTTTTTATTAATTTATTTTGTAACAAATCCAGTATCTTCTAATATACTAGGATGTTTTTCTAAGATGTATTTGAGCTACACCTACACACACCTACATCGAATGGTTATAGAACATACTGTTTCCGTGGATGGCGAATTTCTGCCTCCCGAAATGACGATTGTTCAAAATTCTTCTAACACCTTCAATGGTGGAAATAAAGATGACACTAAATTTATATATGATATCTAATATGTTAATGTTTTACTTAAGCTTCTGTATTTTTCATTTATGTAATACCTTTATAGTTTCCATTATGGGTAAACGCGATATCTTCATTTAAGGAAGTGCAGACTACCACCCCCTCAAAGTGATTTGATTCGTTAATACAATATGTGGTACATATAAAGGATATATTTAATTATATTATATATGATACCATACTGTAATTATAATAATATTATGTATCATTATGTTTTAATTACATTAAATATGAAATAGAAATGGAAGTAGCGTTCATGCGTACGTACGGCTTACCGTCTCCATGAACGGTGCATTTCATTTCTTAACTTTAAATGTTATGTAATATTATAAATGCATGAATATACTGGATATATATGATATATATGATATATACATCATGAATAAAATTCTGGATATAATAAACCTTTGACCACACAAAGAACATGTAATTGTAAGAAGTCCACTTTCGACTTAAGAACCAAATATCGACAAAACAAACATTATTAACTTAAATGACATGGTAATAAGTGATATAAAAGGAATAATGAACTTGAAAAAGGTTCTTAAGGAATTATAAATTAACTCAAGTTTATTATTCTGGATATTAAAGAACGATCAAGTCAAGTCGGACCCGAGGTAAGGGATCTCACTCCTCTCTTTCATTTTAAGTACACTCTTTTATGTCATTCCTTTTAAGCTCATATTTCATGTGATTGGGTTGTTATTTTATATTAATATTATTGTAATTTTTATGTTCATGTGATGAGAGACCCTATTCTCTCTCATCAATCCATTTTGAAATTTTTAAGTGGCGCCGTTAGGCTACAGAGTTTTTGTAAGGGATTTTTCATCTCACTTTTATTCCCATGAGATATATGCTACATTTGCCACAATTTCCATTGAGTGGTGTATGTACTGCCAATTATTTTACTCATTGTTTATAATACTATCATTTATGAGTATTTACTTCATTTTTGTATTGTCCTTCTTTCACGGGGTGCATGTCACAAAAGACACCCATGTCGGTAAAAGAACTTTTCACCCTCCTCTTTTTAAAAGACTTCTTTTGTTGGGTCTTTTAATTTACATATTGTAATATTGAGATATGTTCTCATATATCCTTATTAATGTAAATTTTATGTTCAAGTGATGAGATACCCTTTTTATCTCTCATCAACTCATTTTCTGAATTTTGTAGTGACGTCGTTAGGCTGTCATATTTTTGCAAGGGAACTTCTTAACCCAAATTAGATTGTTTGGGATAATCTTGTTCTCCTTGAATATTCCATTCTATGAATATGTGTGAATAACCTATGATTGTTTTACACTTAATATCCACTTATATTGGGTGTATTCGTTTGTCACGCATAATTATCAAATTGATTTATCCTTAAACCAAGGATACTGTCTTTGTAAGGGAATTCATCTCAATCTCCATTCATTGAGACATATTTTGTTTTATACACAACCTTCTTTTATACGGTGTATAAACCCCTTTGACTATTACGTTTATTCAAAAGGAATATTTTATCTATGAAGAGTTTTACTAAATGAAAAAAAAGAATGATTCTTTTTACATACGTGGTGACAATGACTTTTTCCGCCGCCGCGAGTATTATTGGATCTTTGGCTTCCTCAACAAGCCGTAATGTTTTTAAAATAAAATAAATACCATATAATTTTTTTGTATTTTGGTATTGAAAAAGGTTTTGATAAAGTATTCTATTATGTCAATATATTTAATTGATATATTGTGATTTAAATGTGGAAATGTTACCATTTATTTATGTTGGTTTTATGTGTTATAATTTTATAATGGTACTTGGACATTTTACAGGTGGTTACGTGATAAACCATATGACGGGTGGTTCCGTGAATACCAGGACGGGTGGTTACGTTATAACCTCCAATGTATTGGGTATGGAAGTTGGCCATATGGCTATTCCATTAAGTATGTATGGAAGTAGGCCGAATGGCTATTCCATTATGTGATATGTGTGGAAGTCGACCTTATTATCATTCCACTTAAGTATGTTTCTGTCCCAAGTAACCTTTATATGTTATGTGATCTTTATATGGGTTTTATGATAATATTTTGGTTACAGAAGGGTAAGTAATGAACTTTTATTCAGTGAAGAGTTTTTACTACTTCGAAATGGTGAAAACTATTACTTTGATAATGTATACATGGTTTACTTGTTGTTTTGATAAACTAATAGTTTTCATTCTTTTTTTATCCCTTACTGAGATTTTTATGCTCATCCCAAGTATTTGAATGTTTTTCACAGGACTTAAAGTGGAATAGGGTCAAGGACGGGTTCAAGGGAAAGTCATGCTACCTAAAACATGGAACTAGTCATATTTCTTTTTAAGAGTTTTTATTTTATGGAAACATAGTAGAAGTTTCTACTTTGTAATATTTTGAGATATAATAGTCATGTCCAAATTCTCTAAAAATCTAAACCTGAAAAGATCCTCAATGTGAATTATTCATTTTATTCAATATTAAGTAAGGTTTAAGGCCGGGGCCTTATAATAAAGGTGTATATTTTATAATTTTTCCTAACACTGTGGTATCAGACATTGGAATATAAGGATTATCTATTCATGAAAGGTTATAAATAATAAACTCAGTATAATTACAAAATATGAATATGATCTTCTCATATCCAACACCTTCTATTTTTTTCACAATAGTTAAATCCCATTTTTTAAATAAGGTTTCAATTACCTTGCTTCCATAATGAACAATCTATAAACAATGGAACACAATGAGTTAGAACATAATAATCATGAAAAAATATACATATAATGAAAAATAATTTTATTATAAAGTTTATCAAATATCATTTGGGATTATCATAAGTCACCAGTTAGCTTTGTTGTTACAAAATCTAGTTCCCAATATTAATACTAAAATTTTTATTATTCCAAATATAAAGCCTGCGAATTGAGAACACTAGTGTTTATGATTCCATTATTATATTAGAATAATTTAAATGGGATCATACCAAGAAGGATTAATTAGTTTAGTAGTCCAGGAAAACTAGATTCAAATGTTTTTCCAAAAATATAATATAAATATATAAAAGAATCATCATAACAATTCTTTCACTCTTTAAATCATTCAAAATATTCTCCATCTTACAAAAAATAGAAAATAAATAATGGTTCAGCTTAGATACATTGTAAAAATTATATAAAGTAGAATAAATCATGATTTAGTTATGTACATCCAATTTTATCGAGTGTATTATAAAAAAGCATTCCATTCAATAAATAACTTGATATTAATGTACATACAAGTATAATATCATAATAAAAATATGATCCATATCTAAAATAGAATTCTTAAAAAGGAAATTCATAAATCCTGACATTTATGTTTTCCCACCATGTTATTATCCAACATAACATTAATCATTCCATCAATCCCTCATCCATGACATTTTTTATTAATGGGTATGAGTGAAATAAATATCAATATAATATGTTATGACTATTTTTTTGGCTCATGATAAGTTTTGATACGTCATAGAGATGTTTATAATTCAGACCCACTCATTACATTCACATCCTGTGAATTCCAATATGTTCAATAATCAGTAAAATTCAATCTTGAAATGTGTCATAAATAATCTTTTATCTGTAATCACTCAAAAATATGGAATATTTCACCACATGAGGAAATAAAATCCATAAAAAAATATCCTTAAACTAATAATGTATGTAGAAATTTTATATATTTAAGATAATATAAAAGTGATGGAAATGTTCTTAAGAAATTCCATGATATATAAAATATTGATATGGATGATAGAATTAGTTTCCAACAAAATGATTGATAGTTAATGGGAATGTAATCATGTAAATGTTAATGACCACAATACCATGAATTAGTAGAAAATGAAATAATTATATAAATTCATTATAAATTAATGTTTTATAAAAAATACTATCCTTTTAGAAAAAATATTAAAATAAAATAAAGTCATTAAAATAAAATACATATAATTTTTATAATAATTCTATTATAAATAACATGGAAAACTAATTAATTTACATTAATTATATGATAATTTTTTAGTATATTTTATACTGATGAATTATCCAAATATTGAGAAAATTATTTTATTTTAAAATACACATTGAAACTAATAATAGATGCTTAAAATTAAATAATATTTATGATAATGGGAAATTATATTTGTTTGGTCAATATTAAAAATGATTCCTTCTTCTCTTTGGGTAAAAAATTGAAAAGTACCTCATTCAAAAAATTAAAATTAAATTACATTTTAAACATTTCTATGAAAGTAAAATATTTTGATAATTTAAAACAATTTTAAAATGTTTAATAAATAAATAAAATTATTAGGAATTTAAAATAACCCCAACATAAGAAGTATTAGAGTTGAAATGAAAACGTTAAAATATAGCTTTAACATAAATTCAATTATAAGTAACCGAATTTTGTGATTCCTGGTCCTACAATGGAAGAAATATAATACAGAAATGTAAAAACCAAATAAAAATAAATAATTGTGAATTATGGTTTTTTATGATGGATCTTTTTCTGTGGAAGTATTAGTGGGGTTTCATGGATCCACCAAGAGTGGTTTTTCATAGTTTTGATTACTGAGGTCACTAACTCAATTATTATGATTTATTTAAATATTAATTATATATTTAAATATATTATAACCATTGAAATGTGTCAAATAATTATTTTCCTGATGTCATAACTAAATAATGGTTATTTTAATTGGATATCAGGCATAATGAATATGGGTTATTACTAGATTCACATGGACTATTCTAAGAAATATTGACCCATTTATGATTTAAATGGGAAGTGTATTGCTTTGAGATAAGTGATTCTAATTTTTTTCCCTTTTGTGTTATTTTTGTTTATGTTTGCATGTGGAATGACTTCTGACTATTGATTGTGATCTTCCATGTTCAATTTAAGTAATTTCATAAATGAAAATTAAAATAATTTTTTTGGAAAAAATGTGTCGAGGCTTATATTGGACCTTTCTTCAGTACCATGGTTTTCATGGTCATTGATATACAAGGAATTTACTATAAATTTTTTCCAAGTAGTACATAGACCCTAGAGAGTAGGAAATTAATTTCAATGACCCAATCTGGTGGCCTTTAGAATATAATCCATAGTGACCAATGATTTTTGAAATGTGTGGAACATAAAGGGATGATCTATATAATCCATGTAGGATTCCATAGAGCCTATAAGAAATTTGTGATGAGTGTGGGGTGATTGTTCCTCTCATTCATATATGGTATTACCTGGTTTGGTAGACCCTACAGGTTTGATGTAAATTTAATGTGTCATGTCAAACCACACATGACATGAGTACTGATTTGGACTATATTCTATATCCATTGTTTTATTCATGAAAGGATTGAGCTCAGAGGATAATTACATGGTGATGTTATTATTATCACATCGAGTGATTCCTTTACACATGATTACTGAGTATTGAAACAATATGTGGGGAATGGGTAGTGGTGATTATGGGTGTCACCATATAATGTGACTCTATAATAAAATACTATAATGTGAATACAATGTCCATTCATGAACATGATATGAAAAACCTTGTAATCATACTAGATGTAACGGTTATTAAATACATAATATGATGTATCTGATTCATGGATACCATAGAGGCACTCTTTGAATTTAATATTATTGTATGAGACCCCTCATATAGTTTTGGACTACATGAAAATTATCATTCGAATAGTTTGTAGGGAATGTGACCCCACACAGGGGTTGGGATGTCGTGGACATTTTCCTTTTATATATGGGTAGGGGCATGACCCCATGAATAGATAAGGATATGATGGTCTTCTGTTATTAGAATCATCCCATTGATCATGCCTAATTTGGTTGGTCTACCTCTTCCATTTTATGTCATGCATACCAGTGTGGGTTAAAATGCATGCTTATTACTCCGTGTATACAAGATATCATGGAAACATTGATATTTTTTCACCTGTATATCAAGGTGAGATAGACCTTAGGTTGTTATATGCAATATAAAATTTTTATTGAGTACTCTAGGTGTTTACTAAATAACAACCATGGTTAGTCATAATATGGGTCATTATACAATAAGGAATTATATTGTAACATGATCAAAAAATCTCTAGCATTATCTGAATCTGGTAAGGGATTATCAAAGTTGTTAAACTAGACCAAGGGATTGATTGCGGATATTTATTTATTCTTATGTTGAAAAATGATGTTCAAATTCTGACCATAAAACATCCATGAACTGAATTAATTGGTCATATATTATGTAAATTAGTTGATTCTAACCGATTTAAACACACTACCTTTTTTAGATGGCCATGGAACATTAGTACTCGAGAATACACCCTCACTAATTGATTAGATAGGGAAATTCTTTTAGATTCTATTATTCAGTTGGATATCTTGGTCAATATTACATATTGAGTGAGGTTTTTCAATGGGATGTTTTATTTACTCTGGTATGTTTGTTTTATTGAATTTATAATGTATCTTGAGTAATCATGTTCATGGCCTGTAAATATGTATGATTATATGATTCCCCATGTTCATTTGTTATAGAACTATTATTTATTGATACATCCATATAATATGATAGATTCTTTATTACTATGTATTATTTTTGGAATTTTTTATATTTGATTGAGTACTTGGATTTAGGGGTATAGTCTCACTACAACATCTCCTAGGCCTCCAATGTAATTTGTTAACCTCTTGTATACATGGTGTCACTCTTGAGGTTCCAGTTTTTCTATAGTATAGTTCCAATCAATATTATACTAGGGTGGGGATGTTACAATAGTGTATTTGAGAATTTATGTGATTGCTAACCCACATATAACAGTGTATGTTTTTTATATATAACTATTTGTAAATATTTTATACTATTGAAATTGTAATGTTATAGGGATTGTGTGGATACCAACATGAAGTTTAGGGAACACATTCACCAACAGAATTTCATATTTCTAGGGATGTGGATTTTATGTTATTGGTTATTAATATTTTAATTATATGAATTTACTCCATTTTATGAACATTTAGTTATGAGGATTATGATTTATTATAGATCTGGATCATGGCCCAATTATTTGAAATGTAGGATCCACATGATATGTGTGTGATTTCAGGATTTATATAACTAATGATATGATCAACTATATAATGTGTAAACCAAAAACATCATTTCATTTTCAAATGTACGTTCTTTGTGGAATTCATATGTAACTAAGTAGTGATATTTATTTCTTTTTTTGGAATTATCATGTGGATCTATAGTGTTATGATCCATGATATAGATTCCAACTACCAAAAATTTTACAAATGGAATTTCCATTAGTATAATTATATTGTACTATATAATTCACATGAAATAAAATACATAAAATAATATAAAAAAAGATAAATTATGTAAGACTAAAATAGGAGGTATTTATAGAAATTATGGAACCTATACAGATAGAATAGTATCATGACATGAACCATTGTCAATTACTGCTTTCCATTACATCAGGACACAACAAATTCTGGTCCCTGATGAATCAAAGAACTCTACATAATCGACTCTCCCCTATTGAAACCTCAATATTGAGTTGATCATCATACACGTCCCTAACTACAACAAAACCTATGGACACATTTCCACCCTCAAGAAAGGTTTCCCCTTTCATCTGGTCGATGTATTCATAGGCCCTTTGGTAGTGGATCCTCATACTATGTGTCCACTTAGTTAATGATCTGGTAATAAACACATAACCTCCACCACAAGGTCTTACTAATCCCTTACCCAAAAAAGTCATCCACTTACACACGCAGCTCATGATTCTTGAAGAAAGTCATCTGATATAATAATGCTGATATAAGTACCATATTAGTATATATAATGGTGTAAAATTCCACCCCCTTTGTAGATATAAACCTGGAAACAACACCTTGGAAAGACATTCTCGTACTCCACCTATACTATTGAAAACTGAGAACTCAAAGCATCCACTACCTTTAGGGTAGGGTTGGCTAAATAATGTGTGATCCACTGCACTATCCTATGCATGAGTTTATCCCATGCTAATAGGGTTTACTTTTTCACCAACCAAAGAAACCCCATTCCAATAATACCGATATACCTACTCATTTTTCCTAAAACTGTCAATCTGAGTATGAATTGAGGATGGCCAATCAATACCAAAACTAACGTCGTAAGGCCTTGACACTGCCACCAGGAGGTTCCAACTGAAACTCTCACCTCAAGTTTCAGATCCCACCATCAGCATAGGATTCGTTATCGAGTATACTCTCATACATATCTCCTGAAGTAAAGGTTAGGTAAATAGTTTAATCATAAACTCAATGTATTGAATAATATATATGACAAGAATTAATTATTATCACTTATGTCTGTTAATACCGAGGCTAATAGTAAAAAAATGGTAACTTAAATCATTCATGGAGCTCCTAGGTCATATGACTTGACTGTATGCAGCCACCCCCTTCCCATGTTTTTCAGATCCCAGATACTGGTTTGGTCTATATTAGGTGGTGGTTGTAACAATTAAAAATATAAAACTCCTGATTCTAATCCTCTAGTTTCTGTTTTTATATTCCGTCCATTTACATCCATCTTTTCTTATTATTTTCTCTGCCCTGGGGGCTCATCCACTTTTTAACATTTGTAACAATTGGATAGAGAATCTCTAGCGTGATGTATCCTTCCATATTTTTTGATGGACTACCTCTTTCTAGGATGATTGGAGTTATCCTATGAGCCCTAAGGAGTAGGCCCTATATCTTATGACCTCTTCTCAGAATGTCTCACATTTCCATATCACCAATACTAACATTGGATTCAGGCTTTTCCACTATTGATACCCACTAAATGTATCTACTCAGTAAAAGTACATTCAACCATAGAGGTTCTCTCTATCACCCTAGAATATGTCATAATGAACAGAAGAATAGTGCTGTCTTGGATGTCTAAAAATACACCACACTCAATGGTTCATGCCCTTAGGCACTGGTCACATAATATCCATTGAGTTACAGGAATGTTCTATATTCCATGTTGAATACTCTAATACCAACATTTCATCCGGATGAAGCTATAAAAGATATTAAACACACATAATATTTAGTTTTTAGGGCCAAATCCCCTTCTCTAGGAATGGATCTAAATCTATGTGCATTATGATTCACCTCATCATGAGATCGGGTAATGTAATCCTCTCCATTTCCCAACTGATCCTTGTAAATCTCTCACATCTAAAACCACAATCTAATCTAATAGTGTCCAGACTATACAGAAAACATGGTCACCACTTCATGCAAATCCTTCATCACTCTTGAGTCGGTCTCGGCAGAGTACCTGTGGGGTCTCTATCACAAAAATTCGTGATGTGCGGTTATCTTGCACTTCTAATATGATGGTGCTACGAGTACCATGTACCACTCCATTGGTGGTAGTATAGAAGGTACACCATCAAGTGGTGTTATCTCTTGTATAAACCCATGTACCCAACTTATCACCCCGCAAATCATCCTCATGATCATGAAGTGGAATAATGTCTAGTTGTCTATGTGGAAGAATCATGTATCAAAACATGATTCCCCATAATCAATATGTTATACATAATGGGATTATAATTGATGGTGATTGAAAACCCAAATCATTACTATACGATTCATGTACAATAATTTTTCCATTAAACTAGTGTTTTCATGTACCAAGTCGAAATGAAGGATTCCTAGTCCTAGTGTATGGATACGTCTTCCACCACACCATCACTGGATTCCCTAGCCTAAAAGCTGATCTTAATGCTCTAAAAACTACTTACCCAGTACAAACTCATAGAAATGGGTTCTTAAGGTGAAACTAACCACCATTTGATAACACTCTGTCATGATATGTCACCTAGTGACCTATGTCCTGACTACCCCAATCCCACCTTCCATTGGCCAGGGGATAGTGACTATCACCTAGTATGAATTTCCTAAAAAATGGGGGGAATTTTCCTAAGATATTTTACACACACACACACAACTCCATTCAATAGAAGTTGGCAGGTGAATACACTATATCAAAACACATCTGTTATGATAGTAGAAAACTAATATTAAATAAAGAAAAAAACATGCCCAAGTGAAATAGAAAATTAAAATTACATGTCTCTATAACTCTCCCACAGAAAACCCTACCTGTGGGGAAGGTACATAAACAACTATCTGAAGTCACAGAAGCACACCCCTTTTTTTGGGTCACTCTATGAACTACCTCCCCCCTTGACCACTAAGGACTACATCAAATCATCAATCATTTGTATAAGACTATATACGTGCATTCAATGACTTTGTAGGGGTGAGTAATATAATACATAATAAGGACCCTAAATAAAAAAGTAAAATAAAAAGAAATTGACAAATAAAAATACTAAAGAGGTACACATAGTGTAACATCTAAGGAGTATAGTCAAGAGTGTCACTAGTGTCATCTCACATAGGTATAATCTAATTAATATAAATAAATACTATCTATGGTAATGATGAAAATTTTGTATTGCTAGTCATCCAATCCCCAATGTGTCATGGAGGACCGTTGGGACACTATGGTCTACCAGTCCTTGGAAAACTATGGTCCTCACATCAATTCCTTCTCATTGCATCCAACCACATGATTCCCACATGTAGTGTAATTGATTATAGGAAAATCTAATCCTCAAGGAATTGATTTCATTTCATCATCCACTAAAACTAACATGGATTATTTGAAAATGACCATATCATCATAGGGGTCCCAATGAAATGATTATCATATCAATTGGATGCATGGTATAGAAGTTATGAATTTTTAGTAAAAATTGGATGATAAGGTTAGGGTCTGGTTTGACCCGACCCAACTAGGGTCCGACCTGGTTTCGCCGACTTGACTTGACATAGTAGCGTTTGGGATGACCTGACCAAACCCAGTAGGATCAGAAATGACCTGGTCCACCCAAGACAAGTGGGCTTACTGAATCCAGCTCGGTGAACCATTTGTCCAGCCTTTTAGGCCACCCAGTGAGATGGGACCATTACTCTATCCTGATCCATATTTGTGGGCTAATTTCATCCGAGATGGGCATCCCTGTGACCTGATTTTTTTCTTCAGGACCAACCCATGTGGTAGGACAGTTCATTCCAGCCTAGATTTGGATGGGGTCATTTCCACTACGCATCTTGCTGCCAACTAGGCCGATCACCTCCCCGCATGTGACCTTCTTACCAAGTGTCTTTGCCCTGTCACGGCATGCCATCATTTCCAGTGGCTCTAACGTGGGCCTCCACTACTATAGTAGAGCTCCTTCCCCAAGTGCCTTCACCGGCCACCTACTAAAGGACATGGTCCCCAAATTCTGACAGCTACTATAGGTTCCCCCCTAATGGCCATCGATCTGATGTCCCTTGTTGTGGCTCACCCTCCAACACTACCATCTCCTATGCCACTATTCGTTCACATGGTGCCACTGTTTCCCTCTCTATCATACATGGTTTTGTCAATTTCATTGGTCTTATTTGAATTGGGGTTTTCATCTTGTCTCAATTTATAGAATAAAATAGTGGATTATATGAATGCATAATTAAAACATAACGGATAGACTCAGAAATATTTGACTGTCTGTGTGATTCATCATTTTTTTATTTTTGATGAAGAAAATAAAACATCACATGAATCCCACTCCATAAAATTCTGACAAGTGAAATCCCATCATGAAAACACTCATTCGATCCATGAGTCAACATGATCATGGGTTGATCGGCGTTCATTACTCAACCCAATGAATAGTGAAAAAAGGAATTCACTTAGAATTACAACCCCAATATAAAACACACTTCCATGATGGAATACTTTGAAGGTGAAAAAATGAACTTATGGTGCCTCGTCATCCATCAACATTCAATGCTTGCTAACACCACTCCTCAATATACTCAGAGAAAATCCAGGATCATGTCAATGATCTCATACATATATTACGCAATTAAATAGAGGAAACACATTTCAGCATTTCCGTTACACTAACTTATCATGTCATTACGCTTCTTTATTTATCAAATGAAATAGATTTTTAATTTTTTTGATTTATAACTTTGTTATATTGTTTTGTTTATGAAATTAGACATCTGGCTCGGCGTTTCATTACATCTAATCATTTTTTGTTAATTTAAATGTCTTTTACTTTATTGTAATTTTCTTTAAAATGATAAAAATTTAAATTTTACCCCCGAGTAGTGCTAGTCTAGGTTAGAACCCACCTATGGAAGGAATACCCCCATGAGCTCAACTGTTCCGTTAGATATCCAATCCGAGTGATCATTTATGAGTTATATGGATTTCAAAATAAAATAATTTTTTTTAATTATTTTATTTATGGTCAATACCCAAAAAAATACTTTGCACAGTTAGCCCATAAGGACCAATGATATCTTATTCCTAAAGAAATCATGCCTTTGTGAGCTCAACAATGTTATGCTATTTTCAATCCGAGTCACCGTTCGAGATTTATAAGGATATGAAAAATAAAATAATATTATTAAATTATTTAATTTGTGGTTAAGCCATTTTGGTGGTATCTCACGGGAGGCATGCACTGACTCAACATAAGTCTTGACTAGGGTTAAAGTGTCATTATAAACACAATTATTCCCTTAGATTTATGTTCTCAGAAACTATTTATGTTTTATTATAATTTTTTAGGAAAACTATTCAAGTGTGGTATTAAAAAACATAACATTTTTCAACAAACTATTCAGGGCCCACCAGGAATCGAAATATCAATCTATATCAATGCCTAGTATCAGAATATTCCCATAAATTTTGTTTAAGTTAAACTAGGAAGAGTTATGTTCCTTACATAGAAGGATCCTCTTTTCAATATATTCTATTTTCATGGAACATGAGGCCGAGAAAAACCACCCTCTTTACTCTCTTTTAATTTTTGGGTTTATTTCTTGTTTTCTTATAGTGTTTTGTGTTATGGTTTTAAATTTTTCACTCTCCTTACCTTAATATCATCCCTTTTATTTAATTATTTCGTACACCCATAAGGGATTCATTTATGACACCACCTGATCTTGGTGTAATCGATCAATTGATAAGGGGGTTTCATCCAGTATGTGAAGATGACTTCCCATGATGATTCCAAGTCATGTTAACCACGAATTTTTTCAGAGGCTCATATCTTAAATTTATTTTCATGGGTTTGAATTTTATTTTATTATATCATCATATAACTAGCTTTTTTATACAAGTTATTTTTTCCATTGTCTGTCTAATTGTGTGTCTTGAATCCTCTTATTGAGTTTTCCTATAGTTCCAGTGAGCATTGGTTTGCTTGTTAGTTTTCTTACATTATTTTTCATTTAATTTATATTAATTAATTAAAATTATATATTTTAAATATATAAAATAATTAATAATATTATTTTATGATTACTCAATGGTTATGGAATTTGGATTTTGAGCCTTTGGAAAAGGTTTAATGAATGGATAAACTTCGATAGGCCTCTGTTTTAGTCGTTATGATATTATTTAAAATGTAATACCTTTATTTTGAGGGAGGCGACACTCAAAAAATTATCCTTTGGTATTATTCATGTTTATGGTTCCATATTTTATGTGTTATTTCCAATGTGTGTGATTGAGGCAATATAATTTATTTATTTTTTAAAATGAAAAATAAAATCCTTGGACTAAAAATGTGTTGGGAACCACATTAGAAAATTTTGAACTATCTTTGTTTTCTTGATTGTCGATAGTCGAAGAGTTGAATATAAATATTTAACCTTATATAATTTTATGATAATGAGTTTGAGTTAAGATAAAACTAATATAAGGTGTTATAACATTTAATTGGTTCCATGGTGACACCTGAGTGTTGAGAAGTGCTTATTGGAAATTATTTTTCATTTTGGGTATGTGGATACCTTATATCACATAAGATATAGAAGGTGAGAATGGTGGATTATTATTGTTTGACTATGATAGGATTACCAAGGTGAACAGATCGTAAGGTATTGATGGATTGGTTGGGTCTTTGGCAGAACCATTTATGACATGGGTGTTGAAATGATTCATGTGTCATCTTCTAAGAGTTTTTCCTATAAGTATTTTCTGATGATGATGAATTGGTTTTAATATCATTATAATGATATATATGGATTACCTCTCCTCTCTATGAAAGTTAATAAAATATGATGTCATAAATGGGTAGTTGTGATTTTAGGTGTCAAATTATATCCCAAATCACTAGTGGATATCTGATATGGCCATACAAGTGTTGGAAAGGAACTTGAGGGGATAAACCATGTATTATGAGTAGATGATAGCGGTGTGTAAGACTCATTGAGATGTATTTGACTTATGGGAAGTATTTTAACATATCTGGGGCTCCATGTTTAGGGGATGTGACCCCCTACATTTCATAGGATGTTTTGGACACACCCTATGGAACTATGTGTGTGGGAATTACCCACTATAAATTTTTATATGAATACCTTGATTGGGAGTCAATCATTCATCATGTATTCCTAGCTATATTATACCTTGAGTTTCTATATCTTTTATTCCTCAGTATGATCGGCCCATTAATTTTTTATTTCATGGACACTAGGGTGTGTATTATGCCATGGTTTTTATATCATGTATATCAAGGGGACATATACATAAGGTTTTATTCCCTTGTATAATGGGGTGATCCAGGCCCCTGGTTCTGTGTCTTCAACATATTTAAGAGGGTTAGACCCAACTGATTACATTGGTTGAAATATTTATTTAAGATTCTCATATACTCTCTACAAATGGGGGATGTATGTTTCTGTCTTTCCATGGTGGTAAAAATAGTCAAATAATCGACAATGGTGATTTATTTTTACTTCTATTGTTATATTTTATATAGATTCTGAGTATATCAAATATGTACTCTAAATTTACTAGTTTTTTTTGGGACACTTTTGGGGGTTCCAAAATATGTTTCTATGAAATCCCTCAATTTTTGAATTTATTTTCTAAAATATTAGGATTCACAAAATTTCATACACATGAAATAAATCTCAAATGAGTTTTTTTTATTAAAATAAAATATTAACACAAATGATAAATTGTAACAAATTATAAAGAATCAAATGAAACAACCTTAAAAAGTGTACAAGTGGGGTAAATGAACAAATAAATAAAAACACCACACATATAAAATATGTATACTCATGGCCGACCACTAAGACATTGATTCCATCTATAACTATGTAAATAATGAAAATATTTATCAACATAATACTAATAATAAGAGATAATTAAATGAATTAATTTTAATGAAGAATTTAAATCTATATAATGTAATGTAATATATAACCATTTAATATGAAGAAAATGGGAACATAGAATTTTATATTTATATTCGGTATATGTATTTCAATTATTGTTTCTGGAATAAGGATAAATTATTTTGAACGTAAAAGAGATATTTTCAATAAAACATTTTTTTGGAGTTTTATATGTTTTTATCATAATATATTAACTCGATAAATATTGATAAATTATTTTAATGAAATTTTTAGATTATATATTAACTATATTTAATTGAACTTCATTTATTTAATTGTATATGGAAAGAAGTGATAATAAGGTTAACTTATGCTTCAAATAATGTTTCTACTCTATTTTTTAGTGAATATTACATGTAATTTTTTGCAAATTTTCAATTATTATTTTATGATATATATATATATATTTTATATTTTGAAACTCAATTTTATCATAGGATTATTTTTCTATATTTTTATGATGTAGTTAATTGTTTCATGAATGGTAAAAATATCGTTTTTATGTAATACATTGTCATATATGATATCTTAAAGATATATATATGTTATAAAATTTATGAAACATAAGAAATTAATAATGTAATATAATATTATAAATATAATATATATTAATAATTTATTATATATATATATATATATCAATTTTAGTGTGATTTTTATTGTCGGTATAGTGCATGTGTAGCATTGAGAAGAATATTTTGGTGTCTTAAAGCCAATATTAGGTATGGAAAAAGTCATTCTCATCTTAATAAACTAATGTTATGTGTAATTTATTATATAGGAAAATATTTTCAAATTCTGCTGATATATAACACAAAACAAACCCAAATGTTGTTAGATTGTGAGAAAATAAAAATTAAATATTAGTTATGTATTCATTGAAAATATGTGAGTAAATACATACATTTTAAAAAAACTAAAATATCAGGAAAATTTAATATAAATTAATATTAGGTAATTAATAATTTTTTCCATTTAAAAGTGTAATATTTTCTAAAAGATTTTACATCGTGATGGCATCAAATCTAGGAACATAATAGAAAAAAATAAGTAAATTACATTAAAATAATTTCAAATTATAATATTTTGGTGTTTAGATATCCAATGAATTATATAGATATGTATGTTTGGAAATGTATTTTCCAAGTTATTATAAATGAGATTTGTGACCATAATTGTTTGGTTAAAATCATTATAAGAAAAAACGATCAAAAATTACATTATGTGATTTTTATGATAAAAAATATTCAACTAATTAAATTTAAATTCATTAAAATTACAAATATTAGAAAGTGGAATGTAACATGGTATGAAATTACATCCAATAACTATTCCCCTTCCTCTTTATTTTATATTATTAAATTATTTATCCTTTTTTATATAATATTCAAGAAAGCTATATTTATTTTTCCCTTTGAAAAGGGAATCATTTGAACTTTGTATGACATAACTCTAGTTAGTTGTTTATATAAAACCTATTAAAAAATACAAGTCTAATCATAAAATAAATATCTCTTAATACATTAATGTGTATATAATAATATTCTCAAAATTCCTCAAGCTCAATCAAATGGAGGTTGCCTAGATGTGAAAGTATAACATTTAACTCAATTCTATCACTTTAATAATTCATCTAAATCCTTAAAATTTAGACATATAATAATGATATAATTTCATCATTATTTTCTAAATGTATTTTTGGTAATATGTTAATTGTAAAACTCTTTTTCATATCCTTTTTCATTCTATGGTAAATGAAAAGATAATTCAAGCATACGTATGGATTACCACCTCCACAAGGTGATGTGTTTCATTTTTCATCACCACCTCACCCAGATGCATATTATAATAAATTTATTTAAGATATAATATATTAATGACATAATTATTATAATTTAATGATATAATATAATATATTTTCTTACATCTCTATCAATTTATAAATGACATTGACAATTGTGTATTATTGTGTACTGTCATCTCATGAATATAATGTTAATTCTTTTTCATGAATTCCATTCATGGGTGGTTCTAAAATTTCATATAATATTTATTATTGTTAATAATATGATGATTAATATTATATATATGTTGTAAAAGTTATATTTTTTACAACTTTCAATTCGACGATGTCATATTTAAATTATAAACATGACATCCACCAAACAATTGACATAGAATAACATATTATGTCATTAAATATGTTCTTCAAAGATATGAAATAATTTATTTAATGAAATTATATTAAAATTAGAATAATTTAATAAGAATTTAAATAGTAAATATATGGTCATTATAATGGACTTAAATAATTTACATGACATGTCAGACTCAAGGTAATAGATTTCTACTCTCAATTCCATTTCATTGGGGAACATCTTTTTCTCCACATATTTTATTCTAGGTAGTGTATAAAATCAATTATGGATGTATTTTATTTTTTTATGCAAAAAATAATTTTTTCAAAAATAAATTAAATTTTCATCCATTAAATCTTCTATTTGGTCAAAATTTGTCACGTCGTAAGTGATTTTCCATAAAAACTTTTTTAATAATTTTTAATTATTCCTTCAAACAATTTTTATTCTATTTCTATATCTTTATTAAATTTCTTTATAAAATAAATTATTTAAAAATTAATTTATAACAAAATTATTTTTTATTACATTTTTCATACATTATAATGTTAATTTTTTTCCAAATGTAATACTTTTTATCAATTGTGTGAAAGGAATATTTTTCTGACATATAATACACGAATCAATATAAAAAAATAAATACCATTATTTTTAACAAATTTTACTCCTAATATTATTCATGATTATTTAAAAAGGAAATATTTTTCCCAATTTTAATGGTAAATTTTTATTAAATTATTTTGAATGAAAATAATGTTTCCCTTATTTTATGTCATACTTAAA
This sequence comes from Viscum album, assembly GCA_963277665.1. NCBI lineage: Eukaryota > Viridiplantae > Streptophyta > Magnoliopsida > Santalales > Viscaceae > Viscum > Viscum album. Next base: position 1,399,403,897 of record OY728164.1, on the reverse strand, counting down.
ATTTTATTTTGATATTTGTTAGAAAGATTAATTTTTTATTTTATATGGTCTAAATGATATATTTTTTTTATCTTATGATTCTTATTATCATTTTAATTTATTATGGTTGATGGGTGGGCCCCATATATCTCTATGATACAGTAGTTAATGATTATGTTATTTGGAAAGTTGTGTTGTAATTAACCCAACTAGTTTTTTTATAATTATTCATTTAAAAATATTTATAAGCTTACATACATGAATTTTAAATTTGGTATAATGATTTTTAGGAAATATTATAATTTTATCTGGTAATAAAATTCTGTTTTGATTGATGAAATGATTACGACATTTAATAATAAATTTATGTTTCTTTTAAATGTTTTTCATAGGTTCCCATGTATTGTAGTAAACTATCTTGATAAATAATTCTATAATATATATTTCTCGTAATGTCTTTTATAAAAATCATTCGTCATTAAATATGATTTTATGTCTATGGAATTGATTATTTGAGATGTTTTTTTATATATACAAGAAATGATTCTATATGATCTCACTATTTTAAAATGGAAAACATGGCTTTATATTTATTTTTTATGTGTATTTCTGAGGAATTTGTGATCATACAAAATTTTTAAATGTTTTTCATCTGTATTTATCGATTAATATAAAAAATGAAAATGTTACATTTAAATTCATGTATATTTTTGTTAAAATAAAATGAAATTCATTTTAATTGTTTTATATTTTTAGAAATTGAAACTGAAAATTAGTTTCTAAATTATATAGTATCATTTTGTTAACTAAGGGATTTAAATTAATTCTATAAAAAGATAAACTGTAATGATCTTGAAAATGTATGAAATTGATATATCGGAAAAAATCTCATGATTATTTAACTTATTATGGTCATGTCCCTATAATTAGAGACAAATGAAACACATTGATAAATATAGATTATAGGATATTATTTGTGTATAAGATGACAATACTCTATAACAATAAGGATTAATATATTATATAGAAACATTATTATTTATATTAAATTGAATTACTTGGATATAATATTACATGGTTGAGGATGTATTATTATTTATCGTCCTCATAGTTAGGTTTATTATGATTATAATAAATATATTCAAAGTATCCATTTTTATTTTAGTAAATGTACAGATAATTAAAAAAAAATTAATAATCTAATTAAATGAAAATGTATTGGTTTTATGAATCATCAATTATATTCATTTAAAGATGTAGTGAAAAATATTTTTTTTCTACTTAACTAAATATTATGAGTTATTATTAACAACAAAATCCTAAGTAAGATACCTAACAAACAAAATAAGAGAATAATGGAGTACTTTGAAAGTTAAAGTGATAATGATCATGATATTTAAAAATATTAAATATCCTTTTTAAAATTAATATGGGAAGAATCACTGATGGAAATATCTTAAAAGTATAAGAATATTTTTATAGGGTGTAAAAAATTTCATAAATTCTTAAAAATATATGTAAAATGTTATAGTCTAGTTAACATCATGAAAGGGATAAATGATATCCCCAACGAATAAACTAAATATTTTATTTTTAGGGACTATAAGAATTATGATAATTTATTTTCTATGGGTAATGTAAAATAAATGGATCAATAAGACCATATTTATAATTGTTTAACAATGTATAATTCCATTATAATTAAATAGGTGTAATCATTGAAAGACATATTAACGGTGCTTAATTTATTTGTCTTTATGTTTTTATATTGATAAATATGAGGACATGATTCAGGATTTTGAATGTACGAAGGATGTATTAATGTATAATATAGAAAATCTTCTAAAATGGATTATAAATAATAATGAATGATTATGGAGAAAACATATAGGTATTTAAGAGATACAATGTATAAAAATATTTAATTGAGATCATAAATTTAATGGAATTAATAATAATATATTTTTTTAATTTTTGGGAGTACATTTGTGATTTTTATTGAGTCATAATAGATAGTTGTTGTATATGTAACCCTAAAAAAATATTGTGTTCAAATATTTTGTTATTTTAAGAATAAATCTTTTATAATTTATATATATTAGATTAATATTAGTAAAAACCATTATGGTTAAGAAGATATTTGTTGATTAGGTAATTATGGTCAATGAGAATATATAGACTATTACTTTTTGGGAAGATACATATTTTTTCATTGAAATGTGATTTGTTCACTATATATTTAATCATATTTTCATAAATAATCAATATCTTGGTTATATTGTATAATTTGACATAAATTGTAATATCATTCGAATACACAAGATTTTATTTAAGTAATAAATTTAGATTGATCTTCAAGAATAATAAATGATTTTATTTTGGATTTTTTTATTTATGTAATTTATGGAAAATAATAACATATTTTATATTATTTATGATTTCAGAATATATATTTTCGCTCGATGACATTATGAGTGGTCTATATTATTTTTATATATTAGTTATGTTTATATAGGAAAAAGATGTGACAAATTAACTATAATATTTTGTATTCAATATTAATCTGGTATATTTTATATATTTTAATGGTTAGTTATTTGGGAAATGATTTAAGTAGAACATTTAGTGTTATTATTATGATTTTAGAGACTTATATATGTAGTTTTTTAGAGTAGATGTTATATTATATTTTCAAACAAAATAAACTTTTTGATAAATTTTAAATATATGATGAATAACTTGCAATCATTTTGTTAATCTTATAATCCATTAAAATTTAATATTACTTCTTCTTGATGAAATAAAATTCATTTTGAATATTAATTTAATAAATGAATTGATCACATATAATTTGATGAATATTCCCAAAGAAATTCAAGATGATTAAATAAATTTTTTTGAACGGAATTAAATCATGTAAGTAAATTTTAACAGGTTCTCTATGCTTTTAGATTTTGAATCACTAAAACCTAGTAAAATTAGAATGAAATATTGATTTTATTTAATTACAATCTTTTATGATTTATTTATGGTCTTATTTATCCAATAATAATTTATTTTATTTCTATTAATTATCATTGTCATAAATTTTGAGTGTAGTTCTGGATTTATTGTCAATAAGGTGTAAATACCTATATTGAAAGGCCTCAATTAAATTTATGAAAATGATTGAAGTTGTGAGGATGATTGAGTAATTGATGACTGATGTAATGTTGTTTACTCAATTAATATATCACTATTATTATGATGAAGGTGTTCTACAACTAATGGAACATGGATAATTACTATTTTTAATTGGATATCATGCTCTATCATTATCAATAGTAAATCAGATGATTAATTGTGCGGATCATCAATGACCAAGACATGTGTTATGTAGAACTGATTTTCGACCACAATGTTTCCACGCATTATTTTTTGAATGATGAGGGAGAGTAGAGTTGTACCATCCATGGTTGGATGATGTAGGATGAGTTAATGGGTTTTTAATTACAATTCCAAAGAGAATTGAGGATATAAAAGAGTGTATATGAAAGGACATGATCCATTTGATTAAAAATTTATAAATCATTCATAATTGACTTCTTAATGCATGAAGATGGGAAATCATAAATAAAAGAGAAGAATATAAATAATGAGAAACCATTCATGGATTTGGAATTAATGATGGCATCCAAGCATGATTTAAAGGTGACCACAAAAATAAATTTTGTATTGTACCTTGGATAAGAAAATTTTATATCTGGCTTACTCAAAAATATAGGGCCAAACAAGCATGCTATTACCCAGCCACAACCTCAGGCCCATGCGGGACACTGGGTCAACTAAACCTAAGGGAGGCCAACCGAATATACCCACAAGAGGAATGCATGTGCAGACCTTGTATAAGCCATCTGTAGAACACTGGCCAATGCCTGTGTGTAGTGAGGGATAAAGGACCATATAAAAAGGGAGAAATGGTTTGGGTTTAGATCTCACCCGTAAAATCGGTATAAGGTGGTACTAGGAATGGGAGAGAGTAATCTTGAAAGTAGACGAAGTGTCTTGTGATATAAAAAATATTCATAATGAAACTCATTTCGATATGAGAAATGATTTTAAGAAAAATGAAGAAATTCAAGCCCCCCATCTAATACAATGTGTAATCGCAGCCACACATCACATGCATTGATTGAGATCTAATATCCATTTTCCATATTTATCTTGTGTAACATGTATGACCCGAAGCCTTCTGATTCTCATACAATCACATCCCCTTCTCTCTCTTACAACTACATGATGCCACCGCCACTACTAGATGTAATAGGTTACCTGATCGCCATGGACGACCACTTGAAATCCTATGGGGACTATTATGGTTGCTGAATATATAGAATATCATGCTTGACATCTCATTTTCCATCATGCAATGACTTTTTGATGTACGAAGAAGGCTGAGGCAAAAAATATTCATGAGACAACAATGATGCTTCGAGCATTTATTTAACATGAGATATGTGTGATAATTACAACATACATGTGAATAAATGTGATCATATTCTAAAAGTAAACCACTCAGATCTCGACATATCTTCACACAAATTTTGAACATTATAATGAACTGAATATCTCGGTTATTCAAAGAGAATATCTCAAGTGATTCAATGAAGATATTTGAATCTGTGAAAAGGGTTGGATATTGACTTTTAAAGATACTTTCCATGGATAAATGACTTGTTATCTCTCGCATATTCGAGAACTCATGTTTTAAAAAATAGAGTATCTCTTTGAGCCTAAGTTTTACGAAGGGGAATTCTAATGAGTCCCACAATCCTTTAAGGATCCGTGAAGAGAGATCCCACTGGCGTCTAATTAGTGCCATGTACTCTTTAACGTTCCTTTAATAAAAGTGAAGAAAACACTATCACTATTCGAATAAAATCACAAACACTTCATAGGTTTCTCAAAACATCACTTATGTTTATGGAAGAAGACAACACTGGTAAAAAACTGGTTCCATTTCATCTTTTTTGTACTGTACGAAGATAAAAACCAAGAATCTTTCATTTTTTTATAAATAATTACCAGACATACAATTTCAGTGAAGAAGAATCCCAATACAGATCTATTTTCATGCAAAACGATATATCTACACTGTTTATGTTTTCATGGGTTCGTTTTTAGTAAATAAGAATTAATGAGTAAATGGTGAAGGGACATAAACACAAATAATAATATATTGGCTTTATTTTATGAAACCTAAGGATTTTTGTTGCATGGAAAAGAGATAAGAAGATATGGTTGTGTGCTTGTATGAAATCTCATAAATAATAGAAGAAGGGTTTTATGCATTTTCGATCATAAGAATGATTTGAATAACCCTGAATTGTGAGTGCCCATGTGAAAAAAAGGAAAATTAAAGGACTATAACACACTAAAGAGACTGCAACCATTCGTATTTGAAGAAAAACACACATAAATGATCCTATGCTAAACAATAAGTTTCTATCTCTGTGTGTAATGAACCAAAGAAGAAGAAATTGTGTGTATATTTTAAGTGAAGAACAAAGTGGAATATACATGGGTTATTGCATTAGCCACACACTTTAATCCAAAAATATTGTTATAGGATAATAGTGTATGCTCATGGTTACAAAGAACATGCATGAAAACAAGAAAAATCACATGTATGTATGAAAATTCAATGAGATAACCAAGATAAGAGGTATTTAATTCCATGAATCCCATGAATGAAATGAATGTGTATTGAGAATAAGTCGGGAAGAATTATAGAAGATCATATATCCAATTTGACAATATTTGATGATTCAAAAAGAGATAAAATTCTATTATTGTACAAGACCAATCTTGAAAATTGATATTCTAGAAGAAGTTGTGTGAACCACTTGCACACATATAAGTGAGGTCATATCTTTATTAGAAGAAGAATGAATTTTCTTAACAGTTTTTGCTCTGAGCAATTATCACAATGGGGATAAAAAATATTGACCCAAGCCAACAGACCATACCAAAGGCTGTTGAATATTCATGAAGAGATACACGGGAATGTGTGATTAAACAATTTATGGGGAAATATAATTATATCATCTACAATGAATCAAATTGAAAACCAAATAAGGAAGCTACTCATGTGACTTGAAATCTAGACGATCTTTTGTAATTCCAGGATTAGAAGAAATCATTAGTTAGAATCTGGAGAAGGTCTATGGGACTCCGGTAACACTATGGGATGCATTATAATGAACCCCATGTGGGACTCAGGAGACATGAAATGGTACTATATATAGATCATTGTAATTATTCATTGGATTATAGTAGAGAATATGTGTTAGGGAGAATAACCAACACTGCAATGACTGGATCTTTGAACCGATACTTTTAAATCCTTGTGTTCAATTCCTTTACATTTGCAGCATCATTCGAGGTATGTCTAAGAGACACATGAATAGTGGATTGATGCTTTAACCTACTAAAGTGGTTTAATGAAAATGATTAAATTCCCTAAAAGTTTAAAGGGATCACTGTCTTCCCCACCCACTCTCAGTGATTCATACTGAACTCGGAACTTCAATAACCATGGTATCTATCACACTCTATTATTCCTTGGAAATTATTTTTTATCCATGTCATTATTTTTACTTCTCACTAATGTTTAACTATTCTGGGAAATTGATTTTGTGTTATTTTAGGTGACCTTTATATTCCCCCTTTATGATTTTCAAATGGATTTTTTATGATCCATTAATATTATTGGGTATTTTAAATAAATAATTTTTAAATATTAAAAAGGTTTTCCTTTCATTGTAATAAGTTTTTTCTACCACTCCATGGAAATGAATCTACATAATTTTTAAGAATATTATATTAAGTCAATTATAATATGAATGGATTTTAGTTCTTAATATAGATATTATGTGGAACCCCACAAATTAAAATTAATGTTATTTAAATATTTTTTTATATCTTGAGATACATGTAACATAAAACTAAAATTAATGGTTATAATGTTACTGAAATAAAAAATTACAATAAATGATAAACATTTTTATATTAATATGTTGCAATATAAATCCCCATGATGAAAAATAAAACATGAATATATTCACACATATATAAAAATAAAAAGACAAAGAAATAAAATCTTTTTCATCTTGATTGTTTATTATGATTGTGACCCTAAAAAATCAATATATATGTGTAAATAAATTAAAAACACAATAGATATGATGATATTGAATTAAATGAATAAATTTTTGTGAAGAGAGTAAGGAAATATTTAATAATGTAAAATATCATATATATATATATATATGTGGAATATAGAAAAATGTTATATATATATATATATATATATTAATTATATATAAATATCAGTTTTCTTTATTTAAATACATTTTTAGGGAAGTAAATATAAATTCATTTGAATGTTCATGATATATTTTTAATTAAAATTTTTTATGTTATTAGTCTATTTTTGTCCACATATATTAATATTATAAATATTTATAAATGATTATAATTAAATATTTCAATTTTATACTTAACATAAAGAAGTAAAATTTATTTAATTACATTAATTATGAAATTAATGAATATCTCGTCATTTTATACATCAAAAAAAAATTATTTCAAAATTGTTTGTCATTAAAAATATAATGTGGATATTATACTTTATTTTTGATAATTTAAAAAAAATTATAAAAGGTATATAAATTTTTTATTATAATATTTCAATTTATTGTCTAGTTAATTTTTGATATATTTTATGTAGAAAGATTTCATGAGTATAATAAGATAGTCAATTTTTTTAAAATATGATATCGTCTATTTTATCATAATTTAATAACTATGATATAAAAAATTTTCCAACATATGGAATATAAAATTAATTATAACATAAAAAATAATCATTAAAATTTAATTAAAAAAATATAAATGTATTTAATGATTGAAATTAAAATCGATTGAATTGTCAATGTGGTGTGTGTTCAACATTGGAAATTTATAATATAGTATCTTAAAGATAATGTTTGAGAAGAAATTAGTATTTTATCTAAATTATTAATTAATATATGTTATAAATTATGGGTTTTATTTATATATATTAGTTTTTTATTTATATAACAAGATACATAAGAACATGTTTTTGTAGTGCTTATGTATGATTTGAAATGTCAATATAACATATTAAATTTCCCGTCTCAATACCGATGTTGTTAAAAAGAAATATAGAATTAAAATAAATAATAATTATGAATGTATATAAATAAAAAATTATAATTAATTTTCACTATTTAATATTTTTATATTTTTGAATAACATTTTCTTTGTAACAGTGCCTCATTTTGGAAAACTAAAAAAAATAATTACAAAACATTAAAAATACTTTGCAGATTTAAATTATCCAATTATTTTTTAGAAAAATATAAAAAAGATAAGATATATTAAAAGTTATTATATATTACGTTTCTGGATGTTATGTTATTTTAAATTTCTATATAAAATGATAACAATGGAAATGAAATTTTGTGCATTTACATAGACATAAAAGTATATTAATTAATCTAAAAGTCCATAAAATTTTATAAATCGGAAATTGAGATTCTATATTTTCTAACACCTTTTCCATTTTCTTTTTTGTGGCATTTATTATTTTATATTTACATAATAAAACAATAAATACTATATAATTATGAAAAGCCTATTTATTTATGTGTATAAAAAGATGCTCATTTCATAGCATTTTTAACTAGACTAAAATTTTATTTCTCCTAATAATATAATTAAATCACATCAATAAACATTTATTTAAACATTATTAAGAATTTTTTTTCTTTGTAAACCTTTTCGTAATGTCCTTATGCTCAATCAAATGGATTTTTTCTAATGAAGAAGGTATAAATCTTAACTAAGCTCTTTCATTTAATTTATTTTTATGACAACTTTTATTATAACCATATTATACTAAATTTATACAGAAATATATTTAATATACTAATATGTTGTTATGATAATGGTACAACCCTATTCCATATCCTTTTCCATCATATTGTAAGAGGAAATATCACTCATCCATTGGTGTGTATTACCTCTTCCAAGAAGCGATGTGTTTCATTTTTCATCCGCACCTCATAAGGATATTATTATTTTAGATTAAATTAAAATATATTGTATTAATAAAATAATTTTTATTCAATAATGATAATATTTCAGTTAGTTTTCTAAGTTTCCATCAATTTAAAAATCATAATGGTATTTTGGTATATGTTTCAACTACAGCCTCTGTGGAGTAATTTGATTCATTTTTCTAGTATGTATTTTAGGGATGGTTATGAAATAATATTTAATTTAAGTGAATGATAATAGTTTCATGAAAATATTTTTAATATTAAGTATCTATGATATCTTTCACGAATAAAAACACACCAATTTCATGTTGAAATTATGATATGAACATCCTCAAAAACCCATTGTTGTCTTAACTGATTAATTAATCAAACATGCCATTAGAACAAACATATTAATGTTTTAATTATAAATTATTTAACCTATTAATGGTTTATAAGAATATAAATTAATAATTTATATTCATTACAAATATTTTAAATATATCAACCCTTTACATTGGCATAACAAGATATTAATATCATCCTAAAGGACTACATATTTTAGTTTTCCTAATGAATAATACACCAACATGTTTCCCATATTATATTTGATAATAATAATTACAACATAATTTTATTCCCACCAATATCATTATTCCCAAAAGACTATCATTTCGTATTTTTCATATAATACTTCTATGATTCTTGGGAAATTAAAAAATACACCTGATATCATAATCTTAATATGTGTTACATAAAGTGGAATAAATCATGTTTAAATGAATAATTATCAATATAGAATAATTAATATATAATAGTAAATATATGAAATGACATGTCAATTTATAAATAATATTAATACCTTGATTAGATAACCAATAATTGTGTAGGAAAGGTAAATAACAAAACATGCATTCTATTTAAATAATTTGACTATCACAAATAGAAAAGTCATAGAAAATATGGAAAGGTATCATATTTAAATAAATTTCTATTTGATAAAAAATTATAATGAAATCAATTGATTTATAATATCTTTGAAGAAAATTTCATGGATTATAATAAAATAATTCATGGTTGTGGGAATACTTTTTTATTGGTTTTCATGATCACAATAATCATAATACCTCTACCATTAGGACTATTCACTAGAATCATAAAAACTACATGTAGAAACCATTCTAGTGATAGTATAAGGACGTGATAGTATACATTATATAATAATGATAATTCAATGCAATTCACTCTCATTAATTCCCTATATTCTTTTTAGTTTATAGTATAATATAATTATGTCATAAAATATACATGAAAATGCAAATCCAAATAATGTGGATACTACTAAAAAATATTATCTTTCTTCTATATTATAAATGTTATTAATAAAAAATTATATAACTTTTGGAAAAATCATCATGACATTCAGCTTTGATTCTTTTTTTTCTCTTATCCATCCCTAAACTAGGTGAATACATTTTAAAACCTGGAATGGTCACAAAAATATCATTAAGGGATATAAAAAATGAATAATAAATCTATTACTCTATGAACACTTATTGAAATATACAATCATGTTTACAAAAACATTCTTCTCAACAAAAATTATCAAACACATACTTTTAAAAAAATGATATTTCCATTAAACATAAACCAAAAATAAATAATACCATAAAGGTAACTTGGGGAATTACATGCATAGTATTGCACCCCTCGTGACTACCATATGATTTGTAACCCTCATGTATACTATACAATGTGACCCTCTTGTGTACCTTATGATATGTAACCCTCATGACATCCTTACTATGTAAGAATAATTATTAATCATGGAGTAAACATACAGATGACCTCCCATATTAACATACTGAATGCATTTGATGCATATATTGGTCTGACGATTCGTCATCAAAATATCCCATGAACCAGTACAAAATAATAAATCATGAATACTTGCAGCATTAAAACATTAATTTTGAATATTTTATATTAAATGAATGGAATATGTATATTAATTACAATACCACAAAATACTACATAATATATTCATATGTGATTTCACAGATAATCATATATTGAAAAAAGAAATGAAGTACTTGGTTATCCAAATGAAATGAAATTGGGATATGAATTATCTTAAATTAGGTTCATCTTATATAAAACATGTTCAATCCTGCAATTGAATTCTACTCTATGATAACCTTCATAAAGAACATGGATTTGGAATTTTAGTGAGCCAAAAAGGTATTGGTAATTGATATGATATTGGGGAGGGAATGTTGAAGAAATTAAGAAACCTACAAGGCTTTATGTTGTGAGGATATGGGGTGTTGAGGGGTAGTATTTATAATGGAGGAGAGCAGTGTTTTTTTGTATTATTTCTATTAGTGTATTATTTTGTTTAATGAATATTAATTTTTTCATAATTATGAGTAAATATAATAAAATAATGAAGGATAGATCCAGATCAGGGGTTTACATGAGCTATCTATTATCTAAGACTGTATAAATAATGTATTTAGTTTATAACGTAAATTATTGTATATTAATATTCACCATCAATTCATTAATTTTAGAAAAAATAATAAATTCTCCACTACCTATATTAAATGTATGGAATTCAATAATTAACAACATTTTATGAAAATAATTTCTTAAATATGATAAATTTTATTTTTAATTAAATTCAATATTTATTTAAAAAATACCAATTTTTTAATTATAAATGATTTTTTAAAACATTGAAAATTTATTAATGTATCCTAAAATTTAGTTTTAATCAAAATAAAAAATATCATTAATTTATGAATATCCACTATTATGATATATATTATTTTAAATCATTAAATTAATTCCTAAATTATAAATAAAAATCTATGTTTCATTAAATACCAATTCATAATTTATCATTTTCAGAACATTTATTTTTTTATTTAATTATATAAATATATAATATTTTCACGTTTATGAAATGTGATTTATTTTATACTTTTATTGGTGAGGATATTATTCTATTAAAATAGAATTATTTTATTTATATAAATATCACTTATTTCATTATAAATTTATAATGAATTTTATTATTTAATTCAAAAATTAAAAAAATATATTTAATAATTACATGATTCTATACATTCCCCCAAACCTATCATAATATCAACCTTCCAATTTTTATTCAATTTTTAAACATGTGAGGATATATTTCCCTCATAGAATTTTTAGATTTTATAATTTCTCCTTCAGCCATGTTATTTCTCCACAAAACCATAACCGATTGAGTAACCATAACCCATAATAAATTCTATCTAAGATAATGATTCTAAACCTGGTTTCCTCATAAGAATGGTTCTCTTCCTGATAAACAAATTTTGGTATCAAAACAAGATATAGATCAGGCACATACATTCTTGACATCAAAATATGGAAAAGATTGTGTACATGAGATAAACTAAGGTGAAAAGTTAACATGTTGGTAGCTGGTCCATGTTTCTTTATGATTTCATATAGTCTAATGAACCATGGAATCATATTTCCTTTCTATAGAAAACACATATCCCTTTTCTATGAAGTGATTTTAATGAAAACATGACCTCCTACCTCAAAAGAAATTTTTTACCACCAATTATCTATATATCATATCTACTAGCCTTGATCTATCCTTATGTGTTGTTGGATAATCATTGCATTATATAGAAATTCCTCTTCTAATCATCATCCCATTAACTTCATTTCGAAGAATTCATCCCATAATGAAAGAGTTTGACCTGAATTTATATATAATTCATCAAAAGCATACATCTAGTACTGGAATTAGAACTATTATTATATTTTAACTAAAATAATGAATTATATATATCCAAACATCCAAGGTAAAACATTGAAAAAAATCATAACATGTCTTACAAGGAATAAAATGTTCTCTTAGTCTATCCATTATATTGGAGATGAAAGGTTGTACAAAAATTTACTTCTATGGCCTATGATATTTGAAGGGATTTCCAAATGATAGAACTGAACAAGGGATCATGGTTAGAAACAATAGAGAGAGTAACTCCCTGTAACCTAATAGTCTCTTGAAGGTATTGTTAATAATGAATATCCAAATACATATTAACTTAAATATGAAATAAATGTATAGTCATTCAATAAAAAATATCCCAAATCACATTGTTACCTCAATAAATCATTGGTAGTTCAACCATATATTCAATGTATATATTTTATAATTTCCAGACTATCACTAGAAAAGGATAGATCATCCAATTGAATGATATAATTCTACATTAAGCTAATGACAAGTCAAACAATTCATTATAAAATCAAAAAATATCTATTTTCATTCCATCCCCCAGTAATACCCTCAATGATCTCTATGTATCTTAGTGCTTCATGGATGAGCTGAAAATTGATGACAATGAGGTTAACTTAACAACACTTTCATCACCTACGAACCAAAAAAAACACATAATCTCTTCCCATATCTAAAAATACAATTTTTATCAACATTATATTTTATCAACTTACCCCTTTCACTATTTCTACCTTTTTCTACAACTCACTATAATCCCTATCCACTTTCAAAATTATGTTTTCCATGGGGAATAACAGTGACAATTAAAATTAAGAATTTCCTAAACAAACCCATCCAAGCCAACATTCATCAAATTAATAAACAAGGTGTTATGTATCAATTGTGACATGGATAATGATTTATTCCACTATTGACTCAAGGAATCCATGACTTTGTTGGATTTTCATGGATGGTAATTGTTTGTGAAATTGTAATCATTTATCAGATTAATGAATCTTTTGATTCTCATGTTCATTTCCTTCTGAGAGAATATATACTTCTGAATTTTATATTAAGTATATATTTTACATTTGTATCCATAAAAATAAAACCACAAATTTTAATAAAGGAAAACAGAAATGAAAATTTCAATTCATGTGTGGTATAATTTAACACATTATGTGGCAGTTATGTAAATGCTTATGAAATAAGTTGATCATTATATATTAGAACACAACCAAGTCCCTTTAATTAATCATTAATTTATTTTAAAAAATCACCATTTCTATAAGGAATATCCAAAATTATAGTATTCACCTATAATGTTTCAACTTACATTTAATAATCATCATAGTATTCTGTACAGAAAAATTTGAACCCCATTGTGTGTTAAAATAGTTAGAGGGATAGAAAAACATGTAATGTTTTTAACAATGCATCTGTAATATAATAATTATCTAAGAAAAATATGAACATGAGTAACATTTTTAGTTCATGTAAATTCATCCAGCACATAATTTTTTCCATGATCAACTATTTTTCAATCATTATTTACAATTTTTTAAAAATGAAAATTTGTTCCGACCAAAATTCACATTTTATAAATATTATTAATAACATATTTTAATTTAGAGTTTGATAAGTAATATTATATACTTTTCATGATCCTCATAATCTTTTAAAATCCCTATTAACATCATCAAAATAAAAAAAAATTATCCAATTATTCACAGAATATTCTATTCATAAAATCCAAAAATATAAATGTAGCAGTTTTCAAAGAAAAGGGAAGAAAACCAAATCATAATTAATATATCTATTTGGAAAATATATTTACATAATGTCATAATCGTTCACCTTTAGTTTATGGAGCCAAAATATCATGTTATTATGGAAAACCCTGAGCTCCCTAGAGCTAATCAAACACGTTATGGATATGTGGAAGTGGATAGTTATTCTTAACAGTAAGTTTATTTAAAAATATATAGGTAATTAAAAGTCTAATGGGACAATCATTATTTTTTATCAAAAAAATAAGAGAACCCCATTGAGGATTTATAGGATGAATGATGCCTTTATCATGTGTTTCATGAAATTAATATTTTCAATTCAAGAAGTTACACATAATCCATTCAATAAGTGGTCTTAAATTTGGATTAGAATCAAGAACTAAGTTAATAGTAAATTCAACATCGTGATTATGTATAATATTAGGTTTCCCATTGGGAATATATACTAGTATTAGTTTTATATTTGAACATTATTAATCTAAAATGTTTACTTATTTTATGCTATATAAGAAAGATAAATTTCAGTTCCACCTTTCAAATACATCTCAACTTCATAATATTTTATAAATGGAATGAGAAAAGTATTCAATACAAAATGAAACATTTTTTAAAATACAACATTTTGAAAATACAATATCATTTACATTATAATCAATATTAACATGATTAAAACAAAGATAGTTCATACACAGAATATCCTCAAACTCTATTTACAGAAGAATTTAAATGTTTGCAGGTAATTTCAGTCCACATACTAAAACATGAATATTCTTATTATTCATTTTTTATGTATTATTTTAATTTTATGTTTTAACCATATGCTATAGTTTTATTTCTTGAGGTGGGATTTCTAATTTAATACATAATTTACCATAAATTAATGAATTTCTATACCTCGTATGGACAAAATATTTGATCATTTTGAGAAATGAATCAAATTATCATATACCACTACATTGGCATAGTCGTATAAGTATTTTATACACCATAATTCTTATAATATAGTTTATTTCAATCATTCAATTAATTCTTTGGGAAGGTATTTTCATAATTACAAATTTCATCGCATTTAAAATACATTACTATTTTCTTAAATAATTAATATTAATATTACTTTTATTTAATTATTATGAGATATGTCCAAACATTCCAAATCAAATACTCATCCACGTTTTTTATGTAATTCCATGTGTTTCTCTTCACAAAAAATTTAAAAAACTATAAATTTGACATTCTTACATTCATAAATTTTTATTTATTCATACCCATTACATTTCATCAGGACTGTTTATTCTTCTGTTTTTCAATTTAGAAGTGATCATCAGAAAACTCCATTTTTACCATATTAGCACAAAAAAAAGTTTCTCATAACTTCGGAATATATTTGAGGTCAATTAATAATATCTTGGCATCAATACTAACTATAAATGATTGAAATTTCTATCAAAATTCCAAATAATATTTAGAGGGTACATTTTAATCGAATAAATATTATATCAAACATGCACATTTAATCTTCCTCATTTTTGTTCTACTCGTGGAATTAATTTTCTATCCTAACGTGGACTACCATGGAAATTTTTTTTAAAGGAAAATAATATCTTATTGATCCCATTATAGGGAATTGGTTTCATTATTTTCGCTGATATTCATGACCATTGTCCATTATTGGTCAGCATCAATTTTAAAATGGTAAATATGAAGTCTAAAATTTTGATTATCTTAATACCCAATGACATTGAATATCTATTCAATGGATTTAATACACTGTTTATCCACTACTAGGATAAAATATCCAATGAAAGTAGGAGTGTAATAAAATTTTCAAATATTATAATTTTCTATTTTGTTAACTCTATTAGATCTCTCGCATTGATGCTGGAAACATTTATATCCTATGTCAATAGAGACATCAATGTTATAAACTATTTGGTTCTAATCCCCACAATACCATGTTAAGGATTAAGAATGATTATAGTATCTCGTATACATCCAACATCATCTTATTTATTTGTTCTATGGAAAACCATATTGAATATACATATCATTGTTAAAGAAACACATTAATCATTGCATGATATACGTATTCAACATAATTGTATGGTAACCATCATTTTTTGTATTATAATAACATCATCATAACCCCTAATGTTAAAAAAATTTACTCTTATAAAAACTATAACTACCCGGCCTTCATAATTACATATTATAGAAAATTACACTTGAATTCCTATTCTTACATTGCCAAATAACTTTTTAGTTTAGAGTTTTTTAGAATTAGGTAGTTAAAGATACATGAAAATACAGAATCACACAACATTGAAACTAATAAATAGTTTCCATTTCTTCTATAATCCATTTTATTTCAATAAATCATGAAAACATTTTATGAAAAATCCACATTATATTCCTCTTTGCTTCTCTTTTTCCCTTACTAATCTGTAATACATATAGAAAATATATTAATACTCTAGATGGCGAATAATAGCTCATTTAGAAGTATAAAAAAATAGGGGGTTATTAGGGGTATATTCATATATAAGTGGTTTAAACCCCATCTAAACACATTAGAGGATGTTACCTATAACTTTAGATAATGTGCACAACTACTCTGATTAGGGGTGGTTTTGGGTATGTATTGGTAAAAAGATATTGAATTTAGAAGAGATTATATTATAGGGGGGAGGGGATTAACCCCCTTTATAATCTCACAATATTGATCGATTAGAGGTGGTTATAGAAACAACTGAATAAATGATACACTTAGGGTTGGATCTAACAACCCATATTCGAGTCCCAAATTCCTCATTTAAATGGCGATTATTCTATATCCACGGTAAAATAGGGCCCATAAAAACTGAAAAACCCCTGGGGAACCCCATCGACCCCCTGGTGGACACCATCATTGTGTCACCACACATTGACACGATGAAACCCATGGCGGACACCCTCGACACTTGGCAGACACCCCCTAACAGGCCCTATAACACCTGTTTGGAACCCCTATGGACCCCCCCCCCCCCCAACAGAACCAATGAAACCATGCTCAGGACCCCTTGAAGACTCCCTACATCTTACCCATGATATATATAAAACCCAATCAGTGGAAACATCATCAAACTAAAAAATCACAATAACACCCACTAAAGAGATCCTCTAACCTTTACCGAGGGAATCCCCCCCACATGTGACCAGGAAACCCCACAAGCACACCCCCAGACAACCAGTTCCACATGTGGACATTTCTCAAGACCAAGGACTTTTCCTATATGGGCCCAATTATGGGTCGCATTCCTAGATCCAAATGGTGGAGGAGTAAAAATTGTGACGTCACTTGGATTCAATATTGTGAACAGTTGAATGAAACGATGTGTCATAACCACTAGTCCAGTTTTGCATGTTCTATATATAGAAAATATTTTATATTTATTTAGAGAGAAAATATTTGATGAATATATATATATGTCTATAATAATTTAAATAATATAATATATTTGTATTTCGGTATAATATGTATTATAATTTGGTATAATAAATATATCATATTTGGGTATATATAATATATACAAATAATTTCAGATATATATATACATATATTTATGAGAAATATTTTATTTCTCTGTGTGTATTTATGTATTCATATAATATTTATATATATTATAATTATGATATATATATATCATTATATATATATATGTGTACGTTTCTGTGTGTATCAATAATAATTTTAATTATTAATAATTTTTTATTACTACACCTATTTAAGAAACATAAATTACATTTTTGTTTTATAATTACAATAAATTTATTATTTTTATGGTTTATATTATAAATATATTTTATTGAACACATTTATACTATATTTTACTATATTTAATTATATAAATTTATAATATTGCATATAAACACATAGACAAACACACACACATGCACACGTAAAATTAAATACATTCATATAATTGTAAATTTATTATATAATTAAATGATATATACATATTTCCTAAATTAATTTATAATTAATATGGAATACTAAAATATATATAAATTCATTAAATTATATATATATATATATATTAATTTATATATAATAATACAATGTATATCATAATATATATGATATGAATAATATATATGTATATTTTTTTCCCTATAATATATATATATATATATATCTATACAAAAATATACAATAAAATTGTATTTAATAAAATATATATATAATATAAATCATAATATAAATATATATTTTTTTTAAAAAATATAAATTATATATATATGTGAATAAATATTTTTATAATTTTATTTATATTATGAATACATATATTTATATATTTATATATTTTTATTTATATGAATGATTATTTATTTATAGTTTTTTTATTATGTCTTTATATATATATATATGTTTATAACTAATATAAATACATTATTAATTTTTTATGTAATATATGTATAGACACCTGGGAATGCACACATATATATTATAAAATATTAATTTTTATAAGATTTATTTTAAAAAATATATAAATTTTATAGTTGAACATAAAAAACATTAATCAATGGGATTAAAAGTGGTTCATGAAACCAAACTAATTTCAAGAATTACAGTGGATTCAAAACCCTATATAATGTTTGAAATTAGAGGGGGTAGAAAACCCCATCTAATATGTTAAGTTGGATGGGGATTATAACACCCTATAATATCATAAATTTAAATTGGTTCAAAACCCCTTCTAATGTCATATATTATAGGTGGTTCAGAATGTCCTATAATTTCATAAAAATGAGGGATTCATAACCCCCTATAATGTATGAAATTATAAGGGGTTGAAACCCCCATCTAGTATAAGGGATTACAACTAATTCATGAACCACCACAATAGTCATAAATTAAAGGGGGAGTGGGGTTTAAACCCACACTATTAACATTTAAAAATTTCCATTATATATATATATATATTATGTCTGATATCCAAATAACTACTATATATAAATCCTATAAAATCCAATCAAACATATAGAGATAGAAATTTTAAAATTTGAAGTAGTTTTGAATCAATATCCACTAAAATCCGACCAAATATAAAAAAACACTACAAAAAATTTAGAGTGGGATGGGAATAACCCAATCAAAAATAAATTTTGTCAGGGTCATTTATAATCCTTTTTAAAAACCCATTTTTAATTTTCAGTTTCTTGGTAGTGTATGAACATAAAAAAGAAATAATGAAATAGTTAATCAATTAATGCATATAAAAACATTAGATAATGTTCACAATGAAATACTTCTCACCCAAAAGTATCATATACTTACTTTGTAAAAATAATATATTTCCACAAAACATAGAAATCATAAATAATTCTATAAAGGAAACATAGGGAACTGAATACATAATATTGTAACACTCATAGATACAATATTATGTCTGAACCATGCGGATAACATATAATGTAACCCCCATGAATGCATTATGATGTAACCCTCCTGACTACCTTATGGTAGAGGCATCATAGTTACACAATGAGTAACCATACTATAGAGCACTAACATAAACAAACATAATGAATTATAGGGGGGATATTTTTTCCACCATTCATCATAAATAATTATCTATTACCAAAATATAATTGTAATACTAGATTAATTTCATTATAAATATATTCCTTTTTAATTTTTTAAAAATTTAATTTTAAAAAACGATTTGGAAAGAAAATTCTCTTAAAACTGCTATATCACTGAAGTATGAATTAATCAGAATAATGGAATATTCATATTCATTATATATCCAAACAATACAAAAAATATATAATAATAAAATTACAATTAAAATAAGAATTAATAATTATATAAAAAAAGGTTATCCAACCTAATGTAAATTTGTATAAGAATTCCCTTAAATCATGTTCTTCTTACTTAAAACATGTTCAAAACCCCTCTTGAATTATCCTAATTGAGAAGCTATTTAATGAAATGTGTAGTCATTAAATCAAGAAAAACCGAAATAGAATTGTTACTACAAGAATTCTTTTGTATTCCCACTATGAAGACTATGTATATATTTCCCAATTTCAACTCTAGCAGTGGAAAAGGCTGAGGCATCCACCTTGGTAGATTTTATTCTTCATTAAGCTAATGAAAAATCAAACAAATCATTATAAAATTATAAATATAAATTTTCATTCCATACCCCTGTAATACCCTCAAGGGTCAATACATAGATCATAGTGATTTGAGGAAGAAATGAAAACTGATAACTATGTGGTTAACTTGACAACACTTTATTCAACTACGAACCATAAAGAACACGTAATATCTTCCCAAATATCTAAATAAAATCATTATCAACATTATATTCTTTCAAAAAACCCTTTTATCCAATTATACCTATTCTTAATAACCCACCATCATCTTTATGCAATTTCACAATTATGTATTCTATAGAAAATAACACTAACACAAAAATCAAAAAATAATATTTTCCTGCACAAAAATATCATAGAAAAAATTTATAAAATTATTAATTATGTGATTATTTATCAATTTCGACATGGTTAATGACTCATGCAGTTTTTGACTCAATGAATCCAAACTATTGTTTGATTTTCATTGGTGGTAATTGTTTGTGAAATCATAATCCTTTATTAGATTAATGCGTCTTCTCATTCTCTTGTTCAATTCATTATGAGTGAATATATTCTTTAGAATATTATAGTGTATATATATTTCACATTTTGATTCATTTAAATAATCCCTCAAAATTTTAATATAGAAACCCACATATGATAATTTTAATTCATGTGTGGTATAATTTACCAAATTGGGTTGTAGTTAGCTAAATTTATAAGAAAAATGTTGATCATTCTATATTAGAACACAATAAATCATCACTGTATATGTAAAAATCACTATTTTTTTAAGGAATAACCAAAATAATTGTACTCACTTATAATTTTTTCAGGTCCCGAATATAACTATCATAGTATTATATCTAAATTAATATGACCCCCTTTTGTGTTAATATTGTTAACGTGCTAGATAACAATGTAATTTTCTTAACAAACCATTTGTAATGAAAGGATTATCTATGAAAAGTATGAATATAAATAAAATTATTAGTTCATTGAAATTCCTCAACCACAATATTTTTGACATGATCAATAATTATGCAATCCTTATTTTCAATATTACAAAAAATAATTTAATCAAAAAACGCATTTTCTTAATATTCTGTATAAATTATTTTTTGTTTAATGTTTGATAAAAAATATTATATGTTTTCCCTGATCCTCATTACTTTAATAAAAACAACATGATATCATCAAAATAATAAAATCTTATGCGTGTATTCTCGGAATAATTTATTCATAACGTCCAAAAAATTTTAATTAGCATTTGTAAATCTAACGGTAAGAAGAAAAATTCATAATTCCCAAATATTGTTGGAAAATCTATTTACAGTATGTCATACTTCTACACATTTAGCAATGGTACCCAAATATAAAGTTAGTATTAGAAAATTTCCTAAGCTCCTTGGAGATGATCAAACAAGTCATCAATATGAGGAAGTGGATAATTATT
Source organism: Viscum album (assembly GCA_963277665.1). NCBI lineage: Eukaryota > Viridiplantae > Streptophyta > Magnoliopsida > Santalales > Viscaceae > Viscum > Viscum album. The sequence continues at coordinate 1,399,381,655 of OY728164.1, read as the reverse complement.
ATTTAAAATAATGTTATTTTAATATAAATAATTAATTTGAAGTCTCATGGAACCATAAAAATTTTTAATCAATAAAATAAGAGCTCCCTAAGGTTAATTTTTAGGATGAAAGAAGCCATTATCAATCATCTCATGAAAATACTTTTTCAATTTAAGAAGATGCACATGATCCATTCAATAAAAAGCTATTAAAATTATATTGGAGTACAAAACTAAGTCAATATTAAATTGAACTTCTTTATTTGGTATAATATTGGGAACCTCATTAGGAAAATATTCTCATATAAATTTTCTATTGGAACATTATTAATATGAATAGTTCACTTGTTTTCTATAATAAGAGAAATATAGTATTCATTTCCATCGTTCAATTACTTCACATCATCCTAATATTTTATCAATGGTATGATTTAATTATTCAATACAAACTAAAAATATTTCTAAAATACGACATAAGTTTCATTTAAATCAATCGTAAAGTGATAAAAACAAATCCAATTCATTCCCATAATATCATTGAACTCCACTGAGTTAAAAACTTCAATGTTCCCAGGTAATTTTCATCCACACACAAAAAAATTAATATTCATATAATTCATTTTCTATTTAATAATTTCCCCTTTTGTTTTAACTATAAACGATGGTTTTATTTCATAATTGTTAAATTTCCAATTTAGTAGTAAATTTCCCAGAAATAACATAATTTTTAGACATCATATGAAAATAAAAATAGAAAATTTTATGTAAATAAAAAAATTATCTGACACCACATCATTGATATAGTCATATAAAAATTTCAACTATTATACACTTATAATTTGGTTTCATTCCATCATTCAGATATTTATTTAGAAAGGTATTTTCATTATTCCCCATTTCATAAAAATTAAAATACATTACTACTTTCTTATTAGAATTAATATTAATATCAGTTTCATTTAAATATTATAAGATATGTCCAAACATAACCAATCGAAAACACATCCCTATTTTTTATATAATTTCCATGGTTATTTTTACCACACATTACATAATCTAGATATTAAATATTCTTACATTAATATTTTTGGATTGATTCATACCCATTACATTTCGTCTAGACCTTTTCTTCTTCTCGTTCTCATTGTAGAAGTGGTCATCAGAAAACAACATTTCTACTATATCATTAAAACATTAATGCTTCTCATAACTTTTGAATCAGTGGGAGGGAAATTCCCTTTGATAAACTAGTTTCCATACTAACAGGAAATCATTGAAATTTCGATCAAGATATCAAATAAGATTTACAGGGTATCATTTAATCGAATTAATATTAAATCAAAAATATGCATTGAATCTTCCTTGTTTTGGTTCAACTCATGGAATCCATTTTCTATCCAAAGATGGACCACCGTGGAAAAATATTTTTTAAGGAAAAAATTCTCGAACCAATCCCATTCCCAGGAATCGATCTCTTCATTATCCTTGATATTATTGATCACTGACCACCACTACTCAGCTTCACCTTCAAAATGGGAAATAAAAAGACTATCTGTAATATTATCTGAAGAGCCTATAACATCGAATATCTTTTAAATGTATTTAATACATCATTCAACCACCTCTACATTACAAGATTCAATGAATGTATGAGAGTGTTTCCTAATAAAATGTTCCACTATATTCATTTTCAATTATGGTAACTATGTTAATTATCTTCCATGGATGTTGGAACCATTTATATCCTATATCAATAGATCCTTCACTATAAAAAAATATTGGGATCCTATTAAAACTATCCTAGGTTATGGATTCAGAATGTTATTAGTATGTCGTTTACATCCAACTTCATCGTTTTTATTTCTTCTGTAGAAAACCATTATGAGAAGACATATCAAAGTTCAAGAAACATATTTACCATTAATTAATTTATCATTTCAACACAACCATAAGGTAACCTTCAATTATGTTATTCTATTAAAGTCATCATAACCCCAAATGTTATCTAAATTTTACTCTAATTACATCTATAAGTACTCTTCTGTATTAATTACATAAAATAATAAATTCTCCATGAATTTACATTTTTAAATTCTCTAATATCTTTTCAGTTTAGAGTTTTATAGAATTAGGTCTTTAAACATAAATGAAAATACAAAATCTCACAACATGGATAATAATAAATAGTTTATATTTCATCCATAATACATAATATTGTAATAAAACATTAAATCCTTTCATGAAAAATCTTAATAACATTCATCTCAGCTTCTCCTTTTCTACTAATAATCCTTAAGTCCTATAGAAAATATATTAAATCTTTAGATGAAGAAAAATAGCTTCATAATAAATACAAAAAATATGGTAATTAGAAAGGGTATTTTCTTTTATATGGGGTTAAAACCCCCTCTTAACACATTAGCAGTAGTTAACCATAACAATAGTTATGTGCCTGCCTACACTGATTAGGGGTGGTTAGGGTAAGTACTAGTAAAATGATCATGAATTTAGCAGCGATTAGATTCTAGGGGGGTTTAAACCCCCTTTAACTTCTCCAAATATTGGTCGATTAGAGGTGGATATAGCCTCTCCTTAATTAATAATATAATTGGGGAGATTCGAACAACCACTTTTGAGTACCAAATTCCACATTATAAGGGAGATTATTCTATAACCACACCAAAAAGGGGCCATTGAAAAATCTTCTAACCTCTGGAGAACACCATCAACCCCCTAGAGGGAACCCACTTCCATCACCCCACACCGACCCCATGAAATTCATGACGGAACCCCTAGACCCCTAGTGGACACTAACTAACAAGCCCCATGACGCCTTATCGAACCCCCCATTGACTCACCCACTAATAGAACCAATGAAATTATGCTCGATACCCGCTAAAGACTCCCCCCAATAGACCCCATGACACATTGGGCTCCCACTTGGTTGAAACCATGTCAAACAACCCAGACCCCATGACACCCCACAAAGACACCCTCTAACCCTGACAGATGACAACCCACCACATGTACCCATGACAACCACACAAGCACACCTCTAGATAACTTGCACCACATATTGACATTTTCCTAGACCGTGGACTTGTCCTCTGTGGGCCCCATCACATGTAGAATGCCTGTCAGCAATGGGTAGAGGAGTAAAAAATTCTAACGTCCTAGGGTTTCAATGTCGAGACTAGTGGAATGATATGATATGTCGTAACTTGTAGTCATGTTAAGATTGTTCTATATAAAAAAATAATTTATATTTATTCATATATAAAAAATTTCAAGAATATATTAATATCAAATTACATTTATTTTTTTATAAAAAAATAATAATAATATTTATTTTAATTTGTGAATAATCATTAATATATTTTTTATAATATATATATATAATATATTTGTGAATATAATATATATATATATATAAACATATATTTATAAGTACAATTTTATTTGTGTGTGTGTGTAATTATGTATTTATATGATATATATATATATTATAATTATGATATATATATATAATTATTTTTATATGCATATATATGTGTCTGTGGGTGTACCAATAATATTTTTAATTATTATTTTTTTATATTTTTATTACACCAATTATAGAAACTGAAAATAACATGCTGGTTTTATAAATACCATACTTTTAATAGTTTTATAATTTATATTATTAATATATTAAATTGAATACATTTATACTATATTTTAATATATTCAATTATTTATATTAATATTAAATCATGTAAAAACACACACACACATATACACACTCACGCAAAATTAAATACATTCATATAATTGGAAATATATTATATAATTAAATGATATATACATATTTATTAAATTATTTTATAATTAATATGGCATACTAAAATTTATATTAATTTGTCATATTATATATATATATATATTAAATTATATATAATATAATGTTGTATATAATAATATAAACAATATGAATAATATATATGTAAATTTTGTTTTTCATATAATATATATATATATATATTATACATAAACATACAATAAAATTATATTTAATATAATATATATATAATATAAATCATAATTTAAATGTTAATTATTATTTTATAAAATATCATAAATTATAAATATGGTAATTAATATGTTTATAATTGCATTTATACTATCTAAACCATTATTTATATTTTTATACTTTTTAATTTATATATTTGAGTATTTATTTAAATTATTTATATGATATCGATATATATATATATATAAATATATGTTTATAATGAATTTAAATACATTATTATTATGTTTTATTTAAAATATGTATAGACATATGGTAACACACAAGTATATATTATAAGAATTTAATTTTTATGAGATTTATTTTATAAAATAAATATATAATATAGATGTACATAAAACCCTATAATCAAAGGGATTAAAATAGGTTCATGAACCCCCTCTAGTTTCATGAATTATAGTGGATTGAAAACCCTACCTTTTATAATAAACTAGAGGGGGTAGATAATCCCATAAAATATGTCGAATTATATGTGGATGAAAACCCCCTCTAATGTCATAAATTAAAATGGGTTCCAACACCCTTCTAATTTAATATATTATAGGGTGTTCAAAACATCCAATAATTTCATAAAGTAGTGGTGAATCATAACCCCCTCTAATGTTTGAAATTAGAATTAGTTCAAAGCCCCCTCTAGTCTTATACCCGGTTCATGAACCCCCTCTATAGTCTCAAATTATAAGGGGTTGTGAACCCCCACTATTTACATTTAAAAAAATCCAATATATATATTACATCAAATATCCAAATGAGTATTACATATATATATATAATAGATCTAATATCTAACCAATCAAATAGATAAAGTAATTTTAAAATTTTATGTATTTTTGAATCAGTATCCACTAAATTCAAAATAAATATTCAAAAAACAATACAAATAAAATATATGGGGTTGAGCATAACGCAATCAAAAATAATTTCAGACTGATTAATGTATTACTGCTTTTAAAAAACCATTACTAATTTTCAGTTTTTTGTATTTTGGGGACATAAAGAAGAATTAAAAAAACTACTAGTATTTTAAAATGTATAAACTAATTAGATCATTTTCACAATGACATAAATCACTCACAAAAGTATCATATACTTAGTAAAAATAATTGATTTCAATAAAAAATAGAAAACATAAATAATTCCATAATGTTTACTTAGGGAAATACTCTCATAATATTGTAACCCTCACAGATACCATATTACTTGTAACCCTTATGGATACCTTAAAATGTTACACTCATTACTACCTTATGATGTAACCCTTGTGACTACCTTATGATGCAAGAATCATAGTTACAATTTCAATAAATATATTGTAAACCACTAATATAAATATACCTAATTCATTAGAGGGGGATATATGCACCACTATTCATTATAAACAATTACTTATTACTGGAATATAATAATAAAAATAGAGTAATTTTATTATTAAAACATATTTTTTTCAATTTTTAAAATGTATTGAGTTAAAAAAGGATTTAAAATGAAAATTCCCTTACTACAGCCATATCACTGATGAAAGAATTAATCAAATGATAGAAATATTCATATTCATTATAAATAAAATAATACAACAAGATATAATCAGAATAATTAAAAAAAATAAAAAAAAATTAAATGATGTAGAAGGTTATTCCACCAAATGTAAATTGGGCTAAGAATTCCCTTACATCAGGTTCATCTTACATCAAACATGTTCAAACCAACTCATGAATTCTCATCCTTCCTCCAAATCCTTATTTTTGTGTTTTATATATAGCCACTTTAAGGATAGTGGTAACCATACATTCCAAAATACAAAACAAAAAATAACAACAGCAAATTCATAATTCAACCCATAAACAGCCAAAACCCCAAATTCATTATTTGAAAACAAAACAAATCAGTGCACCGCCAAATCACCTCGATCCATGAATGCTGAACCACGTCCCTTAATTCATGCACCATGAACCACTACCAACATTTTCACATCACAAACGCCCACTTTTCCAAACTGCACATGCCGACAAAACACTGACCGCATCGGAGAGACCAAAAACAAACATCCACAAATAAAAATAAGAAGTGAACCTTGATGACTCCCCACCCCCATCATCATCCACAACACCAAAAACCACTCATCAGAAACCTACCCATAATCTTCGGTGAAGCTGCATAATCATTCCCACAAAAACAGAACCAAACAAAATACCAACACACAAAAACCATTGACCTCTTTAAAGAACATAGTTTTGGAAATTTTTATAGAAGACCATGTCCTATACATGCAGATAAGGCTTGGGATTGTAATGGGGAATAAATTATGAAATCTTCAAGTCTTTGATGTGTGATTAGAAGATATGGTGATGTGTGGTATTTATTGCGGAAGATAGTGGTATTTTCTCATTATTATATTCGCTGGTTTTCTATATTGGATCATGAATATGATTATTTTAAGAATTATAACTTATAATATAAATATATTGAAATATATTATGACATAATGGAATTACATCAGCTACAAATCATTGATTACTCAACAAATCATTTATTTAGCTTATATCATTAATTACCATATTTCACTCTTCATTAAATATTCCACGATTTCAGAAAAATTTATAAAATTCACCTGAACAATTTATCAACCTATAGAATTCAATAATAAACATAGGATTATGAAAATAATATTACATATAATATAATTTTTGTTTTTAATTGAAATCATTATTTATTCAAAAGAATACAAATTTTCATATTATATCTAATTTTAAAACACTTTGGAAAATTAATTAAATCCTTTGAAAATTATCTTATAATCATAAGGAAATAAAATAATAATTTATGAATTTAATTTATGATGATAAATTTTATTTTATATTATTAAATTAATAAAAAAATATAAATAATAATATTTTTTTTACAATATAAATACACAGAACATATCATTCTCAAAAGAATTATTTACACATTATAGTATATAAATATATCATATTTTCAATTTTAGGAAACATGATATTTATTTATAATTTTATTGGTGAGGTTACTGGTCTATTTCTATAGATTCCTAAATTTCTATCAGTATCACTAATATCATTATAAATTTATAAGGAATTTAACTATATAATTCTAGAATTTGAAATGTTATTGTATAAGTCACTATGTCATTACAGAAATCTTACTAATTTGTCTCATGGGAATACTCATTCATTGACCAGCCATATAATTTATAGCCTGAACCATTACTTTACATTCAAATATTTCCATGTATATAAAGTAATAAATTTAATTCAAAAATTATGCACCTCATCCTCAAATATTAATACTGAAGAAGAAATATGGATTTATAAATATTTCTATTAGTAAAAAACAATAGTCAATGTATAAAACCATATATAGAAATGATATATAACTAATTATATAATCATATTCATGTTAAATAATATGAATATTTGGGTTAAATATAAGTTCCAATTATTAATGAATGTAAATATTTTAGGTGAATGTTAATGGCTATAAAAATGAATATAGAATATGAATGTCAATAAATTTATTCGATATAATTAATATAAACTATCCATTGATGGAATATTTTTTTTAGCAATTCAACATACTCCCATTATTTAATATGTTAAATCTTGGGGTTGTTTCACAATTGAATAGAAATTGTATTAAAAATATCATAAAAAATATTCTTATGGAAAATATCATTTTCACTATGAATATATATAAATATAATAAAACTAGAAGTTTTCAACATAATTAGAAAACACATTTACTATAACTAAAATTTCATACATGTGAATGAATCATTATATAATTTAGTGTACATGAAATAAAGTTATTATATGAATCCCATAAATGTTAAAACAATCATTCATTTTGTGTTTTTGAAAAATGGAAAATGGGCCTTATATCAAAAAGTACGTAAATATTACATTTAATGTTTTTCTATAAAACATGGGAAACGATATATTAATTTTTTTTGAAAATGTAAATAGTATTTTTGTAATGACCTCAACATCATAAGAACAATGTCAGTGCCTTACATTAATACATATTCATTATTACATGAAATGAATTTATTAAGTACAAATCCATTTAAAAGATTTGGAGATCCAGATAAATAAATGATACCCATTATTCCAGGGGAATAGAAAATAATAATTAATACATAAAGAAATTAATAATATATATCCTTCAAACACTATTCAAAAACATTTCATCAACACCATGGAAATGTTAATAAAATAAGGGACTTCCCAAATTCTTGTTAAAGGTTATTTATAGTGAATATAAAACAAATCAAAAAAATAATCAAAATGGAAAGGTATATTACAAAAAAACATGTTCTATTTAATATATTTGGAAAATCATACTGAATATATTTAAGAATAAATATTGTAGGGTAAATATTTTAACACACATTCCATTTAGTAAATAACTTATAATATTAAGAATGTATGTATTTTTTCATAGTAAAAATATCATGGCTAATAATTATTGATATGTAAAAGAAGATGATGATTAATTATTTTATTTCATATTCCCTAGTCACATGATACAATTAACATAATGAGTTATCCAAAATAAATTGAAAAAAACAGGGTAAAAACTCCATTGATTTAGGCCTACTGATTCATCTCGTGAGACTATTATTTCATTACAGGGATTTCATTTACTAATCCTCATCTATTTCTAAGGTCCCATGTATTCTTAAAATATTGAGTAATCGATTGAATAATTTTCCATATTATAAAATATTTGTACTAATGAATTAATATGGATATATCTATATTTACCCAGATATAAGATTTTATATTCAATGTATAAACCATATGTAAATTTTTTTTACAAATCAAGAAAAAATCATATCCATCATACAATAATATATATTTTCAAGATGCATGAATTTTATAATAATAAATGATCAAAATGTATTTATTGTTACCATAGAACATTAGTAGCCACCAAATAAAGTATGATTTCAATATAACTTTTACAATAAGGTATTTTTCTTGAAAAATAACCTTAGATGAAATGCCTGAAATTGAATCTAAAAATGACATAACGCATGAATATATTATGATAATACATGTCAATGGAGAAGAATATATGACACATAAATGTAAATACATTCAAAATAAAAGTGAATTGGGAAATTAAAGTGAATAGAATCCCTTGCCTTTTGCTGTTTTTTTATTGGATGAACAATTATGTCCTTTATATTAGTTTCATGAATTGTTTTAACATATACCAAATCCATGCTCGTATTCCTCATATCATATATGATTATTATCATATTTAATGAAATAAATGAAAATTAAAAATATATATTAAAATTAAAATTTAATTATAATGTTATATATATCATATATTTTTATTAATACCACCCTTAATACATTCTATGTAATGTGTGAATGAATTAAAACTCTTCAGGGGGATGCATTCCACCATACACATGACTAATATTATCTTATTCCAAATTATTTAAATCATGATGTTATGTGTAATATTATTGTTTAAGAAGCATGACACAAACAAATATCATATATATCATATATAAACAATAAATCCATCGTTATCTCCGACCATTAATGGTGGAAATGAAAAAATTAATGACATCAGTTTGTGAGGTGGTAGTCCACCATAGACCCGAATGTTGATTTTGTAAACCACCTGATTAAAGTCATTGAAGCTTTAAGACATTCATGTTTCATTAAAATATCACAATATATTAAGGATACTGATTATTTTATAAAATAATGGTATTATAGGAATTTTAGGAGGTGAAAATGGAAACAAAATAAACATTATTTTAAAATAACATTACGTATTCATTGGGAATTATACTTAGGATTCCACTAAATCCATCAATGTATTTCTTTATTCCAAAATAAGTTTTCTAGGATGAGGGGAGGGTTTTTTTATAACTGATTTTGGTAGGGTTTTTATGATCCCAATGGATTTAGATTTTTGATGTGGGGGGGGGGGGTGAGTTCCCTTCTATGGTTGAGGAGGAGTTGAATTCTTGAAAATACTCAAAATTATTCACTATTGGGAGGTCTCTAATAACATCATAGACCTGGATGATACCCAATGGTTCCCCAAGCCTTGTTGGTTACATGGCCTCAAGTGTATCTCCACAAATTCCAGAGGATTAAGACATGAAGTGAGGGCCTAGGTCAGTCAGTGGGGAGACTATTCCCTCATTACCAGAGTATCACAGAAGATGTCAAACATATAAAAAATAGTGGAAGAAAATAAATAAGTTTTTAACTAAAAGTAAGGGAAACAAGAAAATATTTCAAGAACTAGATGTATCTCATATAAAAAATGATGATGATGGTACAAGTATCTAGAAAATAGTTTCATTAGTACACATCAATACAATTTAATACAAGTATCCCAAAAAGAACAAAAAACCAAAAAGTATCCCAGCATTACAAAGCCTTTGTTTGGTCCTATGCTCCTCAGCTACAAAGCCACAGTCAACAACCAGTACATGGGACATTTAAAATTTCATCACTTCCAACCATATAATCTTTTTGGGTCCCCAAGGAGGCCCAATTAGGGTGTGAGATAAACATCCCTGTAGGAAACCACCAATGTCTATATTGTTCTAACAGTCATTTTACAAAGGTTCGAGAAATTGTGAACAGTAAGTAATTATTTTCATATGCCAATGGAATATGTCTATTGAAGTATGTAAAACCAAAAAACCCTCAAGGGTACCTAAAAATTTGAGTCAAATCCTAACAAGGCAGTTATAATCATGTAAACAAGCATGTCACACAACCACACCATAATTCCAGTAGTATCATTCACACACATAAACATTTTATAGAGTAGTCATGTGTCCAACATCCATGTTATATAGTGAGGTTTAGACTACCATGGCTGGATCCAAGGTGTTAGTAGACCAAATCATCCAACTAATCATACCTATAACATAGAGGACAAGATCTATAGAGCTTTTCCAAGCCACCCCATCAAGTCCCATGGCAATCCTTGATGGAAACTCGGGTAGGAACTGGTTTGGGTCCTAGGAGCATGTCAATAGAAATTCCTAAATGAGCCCAATAAAACTAGATCCAAGCTATATCATGGCCCAAGAGTAATAAAAAAAATAAAGACCCAATGGGAAGAATCAACCCAATGACTACACTACCACGTACCAGATCCCTATAGAGTAGTCCATGGAATGTATCAGACCATTCAATCATGCATTCAATCATTAAAATTAAACATTCATAACCATGAGAGTATACCCACTTGAATCAATAAGCCTAATACATGTGTATAACCACTAATTCAAACCATTTATCATTTACCAAAAATATGGGTCTACCCTCCCATATAGAACCTTTATAATTCCATTAGTTATTTCATATAGTTATACCCCCTAAATTGTCTATATAACAAGACAAACTATCAAAATAGTAAGGGAATAACATGATATTCATTAATCGAGGATGAATTACGTCTCCTAACCAAGATACTCAATCTATAAAGTATTGTAATTTTCTTTCTATTACTAGGTATGATCAAGAACACACCACATGGGTGTGTTAACCGAAAAACACAAGATATTTCCTTAAGGTTAACCCCTTGGGTGACAACCAAATGATTAACAGGTGCCAAAACACATTAATAGAACCTGTGTGCAATATCAATATTTCCAAATACATCTAATATTAGAAACTCACTCAAAAACAAGAACTAACAAGAATGTCTGTTTTATGGTGTGAAGTCTGAACACCCATCAAACCCTACGAAAAGTAGAAAGAAGGGATAAAACTCTTACTTCACCTTAGTATTAGACATCTCATCCAGTATGATGTCTTTATTCACCCTCTTTTGGAAGAAATCAAATGAAAACACAATGAAAATAATATAAGGGAATATGAACTTAAATTGAAATATCTTAGTTGTTGTTATGAAGAATTAATAATGAATAAAAAGTAATTGAGGACATATTGTTGTAGATCTGATGCAATAATAGGTATTCAAAATAACAATCAAACAGAATAACTCACAACCAAGATATTCTAGGCTTCTCAAAGGAGCTCCACATCAGAGTTCTGTGCATAGTATAAGAAACACAAAAATGTGTTTAAGAAGTTAATTGGTTTTAAATTTTAAATTTTTAAATAAAACACACAGCCGGGTCGCAGGGTTTACCTGCACAGTTCCAAAATTGGAGGGAAACCATGGTCACCTCACTGCCTTGTATGGGGGACACTGTACAGTTAGCCCATATAGTTTACTATCCATGCTATAACTCTTCAAGAGTATCTGTTATAAACCTGAAACATTTCATACACCTCATACGATTTTGACTAACAATGCACATGCCATGTGCAAATAATGTGCCAAGTCATTCTCTACCAAAAACGTTGTTTCAGAATCTGAACAAGCCTTTGACACCTTCAAAACACCCATTAACAAGTTAAGAATTCCCATAAGGTCATAACAAATAATTTAATCCTAAATTAAAAGAATCAGTACCTTATATAAAAACCTAGTTTCTTATATCTACCTTTACTAATTTGAATCAATGATTCATAATTAATGGGGTTCATGGAATCTAGGTTTTAAGAAACACTCTAACACAAAATAAAACATATATTTTATATATTTTTTCCCTAGATCCTATATTTATTTATTTGATCATTTTGGTTTTTTAATTATGTTCACTAGTTTTATAAACAATGTAATTTATCCTTTTAAGAATTAATTAGAGTGAAAATTATTTTATAATATAGAATAATTGATTCTATAATTTATATCTACTTTATAATATAAAAATATTATGGGTGATTGAAATTAGTTTTAACACAAACACATGTAATATGAAAAACACTCAATTAACAATAACCATGATAACCGATTATTTATTATTCAACATTCCATATAGTCATTATAATAATAAAAATTGCTCCATGAGTTACAAATATATTATTATTATTATTAATTTAAAATATCATGATATATTATATGATTTTTTAAAATTTAAAATCATTTAATGAAATGAAATCTATTAGAAAATAATATTAATGAAAAGTGTGAAAGTACTCATAAAACCTGTATTAAAAATAATATAAAAAATAATAATAGTTTTCAATTCTGTTATTTTAATATGCATGTAACATTATATATCCATATTATAAAATACTATAAAATATTAATTCACATAATATATTTTAGTTTTAATTTCATCGTTTCATTTATTCTATTTATTTTTTAGTTAAATAATTACAACATTGGAATTTTTTAATCATTAAAAATAAATATTTAAAGTAAAAAATTAATATACAGTATCTTGACAACAAATAATTTAAATTTTAATATAATAATTATAACTAATCATATAATGGTTTTCACTATCAAAAGTATTCATAGATATTAAATATAGAAAGGTACATGTTTGTCTTTTTCATTAATTAACTAATTTTATAGGTCACAATTCATTTAAAATTGTCTTAGAACAACAGAAAATTAGATTCTATGGATATAATGATATATATATTTCCATAAAATTGGTGTTGAATAAGTGGTTAGATCATTTTCACCATATATTTATATTTTACTTACTAAGTAAAAAAAATTCACCTTAATCAATACAAATAATTTTTATTCTTCTAAATAATTATTATAGAAAAAATATGTTCATCTAACCATGTAATATAAATTATTCATATTCCATATATAGAATTCATTTTTTATAATCCAACTAAAAAAAGATTCATAATTTAATTAAACATTAATCCTGTTGATGGGAGGAGAGATTGGGGTTTTATAAATGAAACGGTCAAAAGATTGGAATGATTTTTTATCCAAATAAAAAATTAAAATTTTCCTTCTTATCTAAATTTTAATAATTTTTATGTAATTAAAGTAATTTAAAATTAAATAAAATTTCAATTAAAAAATATTAATTTTATATTGTTTTATAAAATATATAATTTTCAAGTAAAATTCACAATTTTTCACTATTCATCTGAAAATGAATCTTCTATGAAACATCCAAATGAATCTCCCTAATATAATTTTGATATTCCAATTAAAAAAATGGTCTTTAAATTTTAATTATATTTTTAGAAATTTGTAAAATTAAATTTTATATAATGTATTCAAAGCATGATTAAACAATATTTCAGTAAAACATCTTTTTGAAAGAAAAATTTATTTCTATTAAATAATTATGATTTTATAAATAATAATTAAAAATATGTAATATTTATATTTCCATTTTTTATTTAATCATATTCATTCCAAACATTTTAATTGTTATGTGATAACTCTCCTTTTATATATTAACATTATATTTCTATTTTGTAAAACTCAATCATGTGTGTAGAATAATCTATACTCAACATTTCATATAAATAAAGAGAAATTATTATTGAATTTGTCACATGACATATAATAAAATGTTATTCATTTAATTTTTTTTACATTTTACCTACCTTATCTAATTTTTCATCATACTTTAAACATGATCTCAGTAATTAAGGGTTTGATATTTATAAAAACCATTGTAAATAACACAATGTGATAAGAGTTGATGAAGTAGCATCCTAATAACATATAATGAGCTGTAAAAATGTAATATAGATCAATCACATAACAAAGATTCCGGATAACATAACATAGTAGGGTAATAGAAACATGTATATGGAAAAAAAACTAACTTGAAAATACTGTGGTAGAGCGATGTACATAGTTTTCAGTAGAATGTTAATGATAAAAATCCATAAACATGATGTTTGGTAAAGGTTATTTATATTATAAAAACTATGATAATATGGTAAAAAATTTCATGACCTTTTTCCCTAAAGTTGAGGAACTATTTCACAAAATAAATATAAAAAATATATACTTAATATATATATATATATATATTTATTAATTAAGAACATTATAATATTTTTATTGTTCTTAAATAAATTTTCAATTCATCTCTTACGGTAAGAATTTTTTTTATAAAAATAACATTTATTATTGATTTATTAAAACTACCCTATACCATATCATATGTTCAATAGAATAGTAAAAATATATATCTCTAGTATTTTAAATAAATGTTGAGAAAACATATCCAATAACACATAATATGCATCTTATTCCATTCCATAAATATTTAACTTTAACGATATCAAAAAATATGTCTAACCAAATTTAGAAGTAATGAAACTAAAAAAACATTATATTCGATTCAAAAAATAAAGTTGCACATAATCATCACAGACTAAGCATGTGAAAACCTTCATTATATTTTCTATTAAAACATTATGTCAAATTGAATTACCAAAATACCTTATTTAAAACATTCATGTTACATTATTAAATATGTAAATCAACAGTTTCTAGATATATTCGTTAAATAAAAATAATTTGTCGACATCCTTAATGACATTATAACCACATGTACAAAAAATTATTTTTCAATTCCAAGGTATTTAATAATATCTATATTACATTATCCATATCAATCATATATTTATCCAAATTTAATTATCTCGATATTAGTAATATATTATCATTTATTATTTATTCAAATTTTTATTTTCTGATGAAGTTCAACATTCCACTAAATATTTGTATTTTTCACCATTAATCTAATTATATCAAATATTTAATAAACTAGTAATAAAGTAAAATCGCTAAATATTTCATAATTAATATGATGCAAATGTAGTTAATAAAATATTTTTAATACATATTTAATGGATCAAAATAACCAATAATATTAATCATTCCACTTTATTTGTATTAATATAGTAGTATCTACCATGATCACGTATCATTTTATAAGGAGTATTTCATTGAATCTAGGTGAATTTGTTTACATAATGAATCAAATTTTGATAATAGAGGCACATAACAACGTAAATATCATTATTTATCATTAAATAATGAAAATTGTGGACATTATCTCCACATTTATAGAAAACTCCCAATACATTTTATTGTTTTTAAGATAGTTTTATTCTGTAGTTGTCACATGTCAGAATATCATTCTTTCTCATCTTCCCATTATCCATTATTTTCCCTCTCATCTTCTATTTATAATTCTTCCATTAGATTCCATAAGAATTTTTGAAATTAATCTCTGTCTTGATAGCACATTAAACTATTTCATCATATGGAGTAAAATTCTATGAGAATGGTGACTTTCTGAGATAAGGAGCAATCCTTTCATATAAGTTTCCAATCAAGCATTCCATGTTATTCAGGAAATTTGTGGAAAAAAATTTAAAATAATTATGGATAAATTCATACTCTATAACACTTTCTTCCTCCTTTTTGTCTGAACTAATAAATTTTTCCCTCGCTTCTTTTTTTCACATGAGGGAAGTAGTTTTCAATAAATATTTCCTTAAAATCATTTCATTTCATGACATTAATTAATAATTCATTCCTAGTACGATATATAAATTACTACCATTGATCACCATCTCTATTGATACAATAAAATTCAATTGTAAATATTTCTTTCTCACCACATCTCAATGCCACAAATATTCCATCCTAGGACTTAATTAATTTCTCTACTACCAATCGACCAGTTATCCCACTAAATAAAGAGGGGAAATTTCGAAATTGGTGAACCCACATCCTGGAATATCATTAAGGAACATGTTGATCCATCTGATAATGATTATGTGCGATAACATAATACAGATATAGTATTATATATTATATTAAAAGTTCAAATACTTAATATATCTACTTACAAATTAGTGAAACATCTTCAATTGTCATGAGTTTTGATACACTTGTTCATCCTAGGTCCAAATTATTAATAATGGAATATAGTGTATCAGATAAAAAATAATATTTAATATAAAAACTAGAGAAATAATCATCACAAATTGAATATTTTAACCATAACTAATCTTATATGTATAAATATGGTTTCTTTGTACATATCTTTACTATCAAATAATACACAATGGTTTATAAAAAAATTATAAATTATCCTAAGAATATAACATAAGAGAGTAAAACCATATCATAGTAAGGAACAATATCATGTACTGGGTTACACTCAATTTAAGCTTGATGTTCCCTTTTTAGTGGTATTACACCTTGGTATATCAGTTCTAGAACCATTCCCACATATTGTATCCATACCGAGATGTTGTTCTAAGAATAACCACATTATATTTACTCTACCAAAACATTAAAATGTTCTTATATTCCTATCCCCGGATTCATTCTCAATTTTATGTACCTTAATATTTTTTTTTCTAAAACCTAGTTCCCAATGAATCCACTAAACATTATTTGGATCATGAATATGATTATTTTAAGAATTATAACTTATAATATAAATATATTGAAATATATTATGACATAATGGAATTACATCAGCTACAAATCATTGATTACTCAACAAATCATTTATTTAGCTTATATCATTAATTACCATATTTCACTCTTCATTAAATATTCCACGATTTCAGAAAAATTTATAAAATTCACCTGAACAATTTATCAACCTATAGAATTCAATAATAAACATAGGATTATGAAAATAATATTACATATAATATAATTTTTGTTTTTAATTGAAATCATTATTTATTCAAAAGAATACAAATTTTCATATTATATCTAATTTTAAAACACTTTGGAAAATTAATTAAATCCTTTGAAAATTATCTTATAATCATAAGGAAATAAAATAATAATTTATGAATTTAATTTATGATGATAAATTTTATTTTATATTATTAAATTAATAAAAAAATATAAATAATAATATTTTTTTTACAATATAAATACACAGAACATATCATTCTCAAAAGAATTATTTACACATTATAGTATATAAATATATCATATTTTCAATTTTAGGAAACATGATATTTATTTATAATTTTATTGGTGAGGTTACTGGTCTATTTCTATAGATTCCTAAATTTCTATCAGTATCACTAATATCATTATAAATTTATAAGGAATTTAACTATATAATTCTAGAATTTGAAATGTTATTGTATAAGTCACTATGTCATTACAGAAATCTTACTAATTTGTCTCATGGGAATACTCATTCATTGACCAGCCATATAATTTATAGCCTGAACCATTACTTTACATTCAAATATTTCCATGTATATAAAGTAATAAATTTAATTCAAAAATTATGCACCTCATCCTCAAATATTAATACTGAAGAAGAAATATGGATTTATAAATATTTCTATAAGTAAAAAACAATAGTCAATGTATAAAACCATATATAGAAATGATATATAACTAATTATATAATCATATTCATGTTAAATAATATGAATATTTGGGTTAAATATAAGTTCCAATTATTAATGAATGTAAATATTTTAGGTGAATGTTAATGGCTATAAAAATGAATATAGAATATGAATGTCAATAAATTTATTCGATATAATTAATATAAACTATCCATTGATGGAATATTTTTTTTAGCAATTCAACATACTCCCATTATTTAATATGTTAAATCTTGGGGTTGTTTCACAATTGAATAGAAATTGTATTAAAAATATCATAAAAAATATTCTTATGGAAAATATCATTTTCACTATGAATATATATAAATATAATAAAACTAGAAGTTTTCAACATAATTAGAAAACACATTTACTATAACTAAAATTTCATACATGTGAATGAATCATTATATAATTTAGTGTACATGAAATAAAGTTATTATATGAATCCCATAAATGTTAAAACAATCATTCATTTTGTGTTTTTGAAAAATGGAAAATGGGCCTTATATCAAAAAGTACGTAAATATTACATTTAATGTTTTTCTATAAAACATGGGAAACGATATATTAATTTTTTTTGAAAATGTAAATAGTATTTTTGTAATGACCTCAACATCATAAGAACAATGTCAGTGCCTTACATTAATACATATTCATTATTACATGAAATGAATTTATTAAGTACAAATCCATTTAAAAGATTTGGAGATCCAGATAAATAAATGATACCCATTATTCCAGGGGAATAGAAAATAATAATTAATACATAAAGAAATTAATAATATATATCCTTCAAACACTATTCAAAAACATTTCATCAACACCATGGAAATGTTAATAAAATAAGGGACTTCCCAAATTCTTGTTAAAGGTTATTTATAGTGAATATAAAACAAATCAAAAAAATAATCAAAATGGAAAGGTATATTACAAAAAAACATGTTCTATTTAATATATTTGGAAAATCATACTGAATATATTTAAGAATAAATATTGTAGGGTAAATATTTTAACACACATTCCATTTAGTAAATAACTTATAATATTAAGAATGTATGTATTTTTTCATAGTAAAAATATCATGGCTAATAATTATTGATATGTAAAAGAAGATGATGATTAATTATTTTATTTCATATTCCCTAGTCACATGATACAATTAACATAATGAGTTATCCAAAATAAATTGAAAAAAACAGGGTAAAAACTCCATTGATTTAGGCCTACTGATTCATCTCGTGAGACTATTATTTCATTACAGGGATTTCATTTACTAATCCTCATCTATTTCTAAGGTCCCATGTATTCTTAAAATATTGAGTAATCGATTGAATAATTTTCCATATTATAAAATATTTGTACTAATGAATTAATATGGATATATCTATATTTACCCAGATATAAGATTTTATATTCAATGTATAAACCATATGTAAATTTTTTTTACAAATCAAGAAAAAATCATATCCATCATACAATAATATATATTTTCAAGATGCATGAATTTTATAATAATAAATGATCAAAATGTATTTATTGTTACCATAGAACATTAGTAGCCACCAAATAAAGTATGATTTCAATATAACTTTTACAATAAGGTATTTTTCTTGAAAAATAACCTTAGATGAAATGCCTGAAATTGAATCTAAAAATGACATAACGCATGAATATATTATGATAATACATGTCAATGGAGAAGAATATATGACACATAAATGTAAATACATTCAAAATAAAAGTGAATTGGGAAATTAAAGTGAATAGAATCCCTTGCCTTTTGCTGTTTTTTTATTGGATGAACAATTATGTCCTTTATATTAGTTTCATGAATTGTTTTAACATATACCAAATCCATGCTCGTATTCCTCATATCATATATGATTATTATCATATTTAATGAAATAAATGAAAATTAAAAATATATATTAAAATTAAAATTTAATTATAATGTTATATATATCATATATTTTTATTAATACCACCCTTAATACATTCTATGTAATGTGTGAATGAATTAAAACTCTTCAGGGGGATGCATTCCACCATACACATGACTAATATTATCTTATTCCAAATTATTTAAATCATGATGTTATGTGTAATATTATTGTTTAAGAAGCATGACACAAACAAATATCATATATATCATATATAAACAATAAATCCATCGTTATCTCCGACCATTAATGGTGGAAATGAAAAAATTAATGACATCAGTTTGTGAGGTGGTAGTCCACCATAGACCCGAATGTTGATTTTGTAAACCACCTGATTAAAGTCATTGAAGCTTTAAGACATTCATGTTTCATTAAAATATCACAATATATTAAGGATACTGATTATTTTATAAAATAATGGTATTATAGGAATTTTAGGAGGTGAAAATGGAAACAAAATAAACATTATTTTAAAATAACATTACGTATTCATTGGGAATTATACTTAGGATTCCACTAAATCCATCAATGTATTTCTTTATTCCAAAATAAGTTTTCTAGGATGAGGGGAGGGTTTTTTTATAACTGATTTTGGTAGGGTTTTTATGATCCCAATGGATTTAGATTTTTGATGTGGGGGGGGGGGGTGAGTTCCCTTCTATGGTTGAGGAGGAGTTGAATTCTTGAAAATACTCAAAATTATTCACTATTGGGAGGTCTCTAATAACATCATAGACCTGGATGATACCCAATGGTTCCCCAAGCCTTGTTGGTTACATGGCCTCAAGTGTATCTCCACAAATTCCAGAGGATTAAGACATGAAGTGAGGGCCTAGGTCAGTCAGTGGGGAGACTATTCCCTCATTACCAGAGTATCACAGAAGATGTCAAACATATAAAAAATAGTGGAAGAAAATAAATAAGTTTTTAACTAAAAGTAAGGGAAACAAGAAAATATTTCAAGAACTAGATGTATCTCATATAAAAAATGATGATGATGGTACAAGTATCTAGAAAATAGTTTCATTAGTACACATCAATACAATTTAATACAAGTATCCCAAAAAGAACAAAAAACCAAAAAGTATCCCAGCATTACAAAGCCTTTGTTTGGTCCTATGCTCCTCAGCTACAAAGCCACAGTCAACAACCAGTACATGGGACATTTAAAATTTCATCACTTCCAACCATATAATCTTTTTGGGTCCCCAAGGAGGCCCAATTAGGGTGTGAGATAAACATCCCTGTAGGAAACCACCAATGTCTATATTGTTCTAACAGTCATTTTACAAAGGTTCGAGAAATTGTGAACAGTAAGTAATTATTTTCATATGCCAATGGAATATGTCTATTGAAGTATGTAAAACCAAAAAACCCTCAAGGGTACCTAAAAATTTGAGTCAAATCCTAACAAGGCAGTTATAATCATGTAAACAAGCATGTCACACAACCACACCATAATTCCAGTAGTATCATTCACACACATAAACATTTTATAGAGTAGTCATGTGTCCAACATCCATGTTATATAGTGAGGTTTAGACTACCATGGCTGGATCCAAGGTGTTAGTAGACCAAATCATCCAACTAATCATACCTATAACATAGAGGACAAGATCTATAGAGCTTTTCCAAGCCACCCCATCAAGTCCCATGGCAATCCTTGATGGAAACTCGGGTAGGAACTGGTTTGGGTCCTAGGAGCATGTCAATAGAAATTCCTAAATGAGCCCAATAAAACTAGATCCAAGCTATATCATGGCCCAAGAGTAATAAAAAAAATAAAGACCCAATGGGAAGAATCAACCCAATGACTACACTACCACGTACCAGATCCCTATAGAGTAGTCCATGGAATGTATCAGACCATTCAATCATGCATTCAATCATTAAAATTAAACATTCATAACCATGAGAGTATACCCACTTGAATCAATAAGCCTAATACATGTGTATAACCACTAATTCAAACCATTTATCATTTACCAAAAATATGGGTCTACCCTCCCATATAGAACCTTTATAATTCCATTAGTTATTTCATATAGTTATACCCCCTAAATTGTCTATATAACAAGACAAACTATCAAAATAGTAAGGGAATAACATGATATTCATTAATCGAGGATGAATTACGTCTCCTAACCAAGATACTCAATCTATAAAGTATTGTAATTTTCTTTCTATTACTAGGTATGATCAAGAACACACCACATGGGTGTGTTAACCGAAAAACACAAGATATTTCCTTAAGGTTAACCCCTTGGGTGACAACCAAATGATTAACAGGTGCCAAAACACATTAATAGAACCTGTGTGCAATATCAATATTTCCAAATACATCTAATATTAGAAACTCACTCAAAAACAAGAACTAACAAGAATGTCTGTTTTATGGTGTGAAGTCTGAACACCCATCAAACCCTACGAAAAGTAGAAAGAAGGGATAAAACTCTTACTTCACCTTAGTATTAGACATCTCATCCAGTATGATGTCTTTATTCACCCTCTTTTGGAAGAAATCAAATGAAAACACAATGAAAATAATATAAGGGAATATGAACTTAAATTGAAATATCTTAGTTGTTGTTATGAAGAATTAATAATGAATAAAAAGTAATTGAGGACATATTGTTGTAGATCTGATGCAATAATAGGTATTCAAAATAACAATCAAACAGAATAACTCACAACCAAGATATTCTAGGCTTCTCAAAGGAGCTCCACATCAGAGTTCTGTGCATAGTATAAGAAACACAAAAATGTGTTTAAGAAGTTAATTGGTTTTAAATTTTAAATTTTTAAATAAAACACACAGCCGGGTCGCAGGGTTTACCTGCACAGTTCCAAAATTGGAGGGAAACCATGGTCACCTCACTGCCTTGTATGGGGGACACTGTACAGTTAGCCCATATAGTTTACTATCCATGCTATAACTCTTCAAGAGTATCTGTTATAAACCTGAAACATTTCATACACCTCATACGATTTTGACTAACAATGCACATGCCATGTGCAAATAATGTGCCAAGTCATTCTCTACCAAAAACGTTGTTTCAGAATCTGAACAAGCCTTTGACACCTTCAAAACACCCATTAACAAGTTAAGAATTCCCATAAGGTCATAACAAATAATTTAATCCTAAATTAAAAGAATCAGTACCTTATATAAAAACCTAGTTTCTTATATCTACCTTTACTAATTTGAATCAATGATTCATAATTAATGGGGTTCATGGAATCTAGGTTTTAAGAAACACTCTAACACAAAATAAAACATATATTTTATATATTTTTTCCCTAGATCCTATATTTATTTATTTGATCATTTTGGTTTTTTAATTATGTTCACTAGTTTTATAAACAATGTAATTTATCCTTTTAAGAATTAATTAGAGTGAAAATTATTTTATAATATAGAATAATTGATTCTATAATTTATATCTACTTTATAATATAAAAATATTATGGGTGATTGAAATTAGTTTTAACACAAACACATGTAATATGAAAAACACTCAATTAACAATAACCATGATAACCGATTATTTATTATTCAACATTCCATATAGTCATTATAATAATAAAAATTGCTCCATGAGTTACAAATATATTATTATTATTATTAATTTAAAATATCATGATATATTATATGATTTTTTAAAATTTAAAATCATTTAATGAAATGAAATCTATTAGAAAATAATATTAATGAAAAGTGTGAAAGTACTCATAAAACCTGTATTAAAAATAATATAAAAAATAATAATAGTTTTCAATTCTGTTATTTTAATATGCATGTAACATTATATATCCATATTATAAAATACTATAAAATATTAATTCACATAATATATTTTAGTTTTAATTTCATCGTTTCATTTATTCTATTTATTTTTTAGTTAAATAATTACAACATTGGAATTTTTTAATCATTAAAAATAAATATTTAAAGTAAAAAATTAATATACAGTATCTTGACAACAAATAATTTAAATTTTAATATAATAATTATAACTAATCATATAATGGTTTTCACTATCAAAAGTATTCATAGATATTAAATATAGAAAGGTACATGTTTGTCTTTTTCATTAATTAACTAATTTTATAGGTCACAATTCATTTAAAATTGTCTTAGAACAACAGAAAATTAGATTCTATGGATATAATGATATATATATTTCCATAAAATTGGTGTTGAATAAGTGGTTAGATCATTTTCACCATATATTTATATTTTACTTACTAAGTAAAAAAAATTCACCTTAATCAATACAAATAATTTTTATTCTTCTAAATAATTATTATAGAAAAAATATGTTCATCTAACCATGTAATATAAATTATTCATATTCCATATATAGAATTCATTTTTTATAATCCAACTAAAAAAAGATTCATAATTTAATTAAACATTAATCCTGTTGATGGGAGGAGAGATTGGGGTTTTATAAATGAAACGGTCAAAAGATTGGAATGATTTTTTATCCAAATAAAAAATTAAAATTTTCCTTCTTATCTAAATTTTAATAATTTTTATGTAATTAAAGTAATTTAAAATTAAATAAAATTTCAATTAAAAAATATTAATTTTATATTGTTTTATAAAATATATAATTTTCAAGTAAAATTCACAATTTTTCACTATTCATCTGAAAATGAATCTTCTATGAAACATCCAAATGAATCTCCCTAATATAATTTTGATATTCCAATTAAAAAAATGGTCTTTAAATTTTAATTATATTTTTAGAAATTTGTAAAATTAAATTTTATATAATGTATTCAAAGCATGATTAAACAATATTTCAGTAAAACATCTTTTTGAAAGAAAAATTTATTTCTATTAAATAATTATGATTTTATAAATAATAATTAAAAATATGTAATATTTATATTTCCATTTTTTATTTAATCATATTCATTCCAAACATTTTAATTGTTATGTGATAACTCTCCTTTTATATATTAACATTATATTTCTATTTTGTAAAACTCAATCATGTGTGTAGAATAATCTATACTCAACATTTCATATAAATAAAGAGAAATTATTATTGAATTTGTCACATGATATATAATAAAATGTTATTCATTTAATTTTTTTTACATTTTACCTACCTTATCTAATTTTTCATCATACTTTAAACATGATCTCAGTAATTAAGGGTTTGATATTTATAAAAACCATTGTAAATAACACAATGTGATAAGAGTTGATGAAGTAGCATCCTAATAACATATAATGAGCTGTAAAAATGTAATATAGATCAATCACATAACAAAGATTCCGGATAACATAACATAGTAGGGTAATAGAAACATGTATATGGAAAAAAAACTAACTTGAAAATACTGTGGTAGAGCGATGTACATAGTTTTCAGTAGAATGTTAATGATAAAAATCCATAAACATGATGTTTGGTAAAGGTTATTTATATTATAAAAACTATGATAATATGGTAAAAAATTTCATGACCTTTTTCCCTAAAGTTGAGGAACTATTTCACAAAATAAATATAAAAAATATATACTTAATATATATATATATATATTTATTAATTAAGAACATTATAATATTTTTATTGTTCTTAAATAAATTTTCAATTCATCTCTTACGGTAAGAATTTTTTTTATAAAAATAACATTTATTATTGATTTATTAAAACTACCCTATACCATATCATATGTTCAATAGAATAGTAAAAATATATATCTCTAGTATTTTAAATAAATGTTGAGAAAACATATCCAATAACACATAATATGCATCTTATTCCATTCCATAAATATTTAACTTTAACGATATCAAAAAATATGTCTAACCAAATTTAGAAGTAATGAAACTAAAAAAACATTATATTCGATTCAAAAAATAAAGTTGCACATAATCATCACAGACTAAGCATGTGAAAACCTTCATTATATTTTCTATTAAAACATTATGTCAAATTGAATTACCAAAATACCTTATTTAAAACATTCATGTTACATTATTAAATATGTAAATCAACAGTTTCTAGATATATTCGTTAAATAAAAATAATTTGTCGACATCCTTAATGACATTATAACCACATGTACAAAAAATTATTTTTCAATTCCAAGGTATTTAATAATATCTATATTACATTATCCATATCAATCATATATTTATCCAAATTTAATTATCTCGATATTAGTAATATATTATCATTTATTATTTATTCAAATTTTTATTTTCTGATGAAGTTCAACATTCCACTAAATATTTGTATTTTTTACCATTAATCTAATTATATCAAATATTTAATAAACTAGTAATAAAGTAAAATCGCTAAATATTTCATAATTAATATGATGCAAATGTAGTTAATAAAATATTTTTAATACATATTTAATGGATCAAAATAACCAATAATATTAATCATTCCACTTTATTTGTATTAATATAGTAGTATCTACCATGATCACGTATCATTTTATAAGGAGTATTTCATTGAATCTAGGTGAATTTGTTTACATAATGAATCAAATTTTGATAATAGAGGCACATAACAACGTAAATATCATTATTTATCATTAAATAATGAAAATTGTGGACATTATCTCCACATTTATAGAAAACTCCCAATACATTTTATTGTTTTTAAGATAGTTTTATTCTGTAGTTGTCACATGTCAGAATATCATTCTTTCTCATCTTCCCATTATCCATTATTTTCCCTCTCATCTTCTATTTATAATTCTTCCATTAGATTCCATAAAAATTTTTGAAATTAATCTCTGTCTTGATAGCACATTAAACTATTTCATCATATGGAGTAAAATTCTATGAGAATGGTGACTTTCTGAGATAAGGAGCAATCCTTTCATATAAGTTTCCAATCAAGCATTCCATGTTATTCAGGAAATTTGTGGAAAAAAATTTAAAATAATTATGGATAAATTCATACTCTATAACACTTTCTTCCTCCTTTTTGTCTGAACTAATAAATTTTTCCCTCGCTTCTTTTTTTCACATGAGGGAAGTAGTTTTCAATAAATATTTCCTTAAAATCATTTCATTTCATGACATTAATTAATAATTCATTCCTAGTACGATATATAAATTACTACCATTGATCACCATCTCTATTGATACAATAAAATTCAATTGTAAATATTTCCTTCTCACCACATCTCAATGCCACAAATATTCCATCCTAGGACTTAATTAATTTCTCTACTACCAATCGACCAGTTATCCCACTAAATAAAGAGGGGAAATTTCGAAATTGGTGAACCCACATCCTGGAATATCATTAAGGAACATGTTGATCCATCTGATAATGATTATGTGCGATAACATAATACAGATATAGTATTATATATTATATTAAAAGTTCAAATACTTAATATATCTACTTACAAATTAGTGAAACATCTTCAATTGTCATGAGTTTTGATACACTTGTTCATCCTAGGTCCAAATTATTAATAATGGAATATAGTGTATCAGATAAAAAATAATATTTAATATAAAAACTAGAGAAATAATCATCACAAATTGAATATTTTAACCATAACTAATCTTATATGTATAAATATGGTTTCTTTGTACATATCTTTACTATCAAATAATACACAATGGTTTATAAAAAAATTATAAATTATCCTAAGAATATAACATAAGAGAGTAAAACCATATCATAGTAAGGAACAATATCATGTACTGGGTTACACTCAATTTAAGCTTGATGTTCCCTTTTTAGTGGTATTACACCTTGGTATATCAGTTCTAGAACCATTCCCACATATTGTATCCATACCGAGATGTTGTTCTAAGAATAACCACATTATATTTACTCTACCAAAACATTAAAATGTTCTTATATTCCTATCCCCGGATTCATTCTCAATTTTATGTACCTTAATATTTTTTTTTCTAAAACCTAGTTCCCAATGAATCCACTAAACATTCTTTGATACCATATATTATGTCCCCTAAAACAGAAGCACAAAGTCAATGACGTAATTTGTTAGATTGGAATAATAAAAAGTCATCAAATACTAAATGACTCATCAATGACGTAATTTGTTAGAGTATATACTGATGATTGCTTAAAAGTTACTGGGTAAAAACTGGTCGGGTTTGGCCAACTGGTTCATCTCATGATACTATTTATGCATCAATGGGATATCATTAATTGAATCTCCACAAATTTTGTAGGCATGAATAATTTCCAATATATTGAATAATAAAATTAATAATGATCTTAATAATAAAATATTTATATTTATTAATGATTTAATATTTATTTAAATTTCCCCAAATCTTCAAAAGAACATTAATGGTACACTACACTTTCAAAATGGTATAAATTTTTGTAAATAATCAAATCCATAATACAATAATATTTATATTTAATATAAATGAAATTTATAACCAAAATTTATCAAAAGTAATTTATTGTTTGTGAGAAATTAAACAACCACAAAGATAGAGATATTGAATATTAACATTTATTATAAGGTCATTTTCAAGGAAAATCCACTTGGATAAAATGATTCAAATTGAATCATAAAATAACAAGAATAATGATTGAATCAAAATATATAATTTCATAGGGGAAGTGTATAAAACAAATAAAATAGAATTGGTTGATATTAAAAAATAAGTAAAAATGGATTTTAAACTGAAATGAAACCCCTCATTGTACGCTACCTTTTGGAATTTAGGCATTTAATTTTTGAACAATGGTTTTAATATTGTTACTAAAGTATTACATGAGCATAATAATATTAATCTATTCATACACTATTCCTTAATAACATCTTATAAACCATTAGTTGATAATTTCTCATTGTTTTCATAGTTTTAATTAATAACTATATTATTATATATTTTGATATGTTATTTTTATTCATTTTCTTACATTTATTATGAATTAATGATTCCACGAAAAAAAATTAATTTATTATCATATATATTCAAATATATATGTATTTATAGTAATCCATAAGTTGTTTTTTATGTAATAAAATTTACATTTCATAGAGACAGTAGGTCACATATACGGATGGACACGGTTTCTATTTTCTTAAAATATAGAACAGAAATAATTTAATTATATATATATATATATATATATATCATTAATGTATCATTATAATTTCACATATATAACATTATTTTATTAAAACCATATTTAATACATTCCATGTAATGGTAATCACATTACATTGTGAGGTAGTAGGCCATCATACACACGAGTCATGTCATCATATTCCAAAATATGAAAATAATGAATTTTTTTATAATAAATAAATTCCAGAACAATAATAATAAAATAAATATCATATATATATATATAAACTATATATCCATAAATATTTATAACATTTAATTTTGGTAATGGAAAAAAGAAATAACTTAGTTTGTGAGGCGGTAGTCTATCCTACACACGAACGATGATTTCATTACCCATTTTCTGAAGGTGTTTGAATTTTCATATCATAAAATTTTAATGAAAACAACTCTCTATATTTAAAATATTTTTATAATTATATAAACATGGTATAATTGAAATTTAATTTAGTGGATAACAAAATAAAAAACCATTCTATAATAATGATACATTTTCCTGATGTACATTCCTTTGGTTTTCACAAAAAGCATCAAACATTTTCTTTTTTCCCAAACTAATGATTATGGGGTGAAGGGAGGGATTTTTAAGTTGATATTGGTAGGGTTTTTATTTGAAATAAATCTTGATATGTGAGGAATATATGGGAGAGTGAGTACCCATTTATTTTTGTGTATGAGTAACATTCTTCTATACTCTTAAAATTATTCACTATTTGGAGGTCTCCTTAAAATAGATTTCCCCAATATTAATAATTAATTTGGTTGACGGATTGTATGGAATATGAAAGCCTTCATTTCAAAATATAACCAATGATTAAACATGTTGGTTGAATAACTACATTTTTTTCCAAATTTTATCATTTTGGGGTTTTCATTATGTTAATAAGTTTTCTAACTGATGTAGTTTATCATTTAATACTATATTAGAGTGATTAATGTTATAATATGTAAACCTAATTATTCTAAATATTATATATAATTTATAATATAAAAATTCATTTTGGGTTTAAAATTAATTTTTTCAACAAAGAATGTATTGTGAAAAAACACCGCTTTAATGGTAATTACGTTAACTGGGTTTTTATTATTTAATTGTCAATATAGTAATTAAAATAGGAAAAAACACAATTAATTCAGCATAGTTTATATTTATTAATATTTATTTCATGATTAAAAGAAGATTCCACATTTCTATAATTTTTTATCATTTAATTAAATATAATTTATCATTAGATAACTTAAATGTCAACTTTGAAATTAATCATTTATATTGAATTAAAAAAATATCATGACAATGATTGGGTAAAAATAAATTATTTTTAATTCTATGGAAAATTATATATTCATCTAGAAAATTAATTTAATGTGATAATTCATTCAATATAATAAATTTTTAAATTTTTATTATCATTTATTCTATTTCATCATTATATAAAAAATAAAATATTGGAATTTATGAAGAATTTAAATCAATTATTTAATTTATAAAAACATAAATAAATTATCATGTAAAAAACTCATAAATATTTTAATTATAATATATAAAATCAAAAATATGATGTTTTTTAAAATCCAAATGATTTACAGGTACTAATATCATGTAACGAACATTTTATATATTTTTAATAAATGAAATATTATATAGAACAATATCATTGAATATTTTCCCAAAAATACATAATGTACTTTAAAAAGGATATATGTGTTGTAATTTAGAATGAAAATATAAATTGTAAAAATGGGTATGTCATTTGACATCTTATATTCTATGTTTCATGACTACATATACTCATTTTAGAAGAATAAATATAATTGATATTTACTTTTTTCACTAATAATTAAGTTAAAATATTTAGTTGAAAATATTTGATAATATAAATTATATTTATCCATATTGTGTAATAAATCATATATAAATTAATTCATATAAGTCAAGGAAATTATTTATAATTTATCCTATAAATGCGGTTAAAATGTGTGCTTTATGAGAAAATGTCTAACAATTTGAAAAGTTTTCATATCAAAATTCAATATGAAATTTATCCCAATAACTATAATATGATTAATTCATATTAAATTTAATTAATTTTTTTTTCAAATCAAATCTATATACAATAGTAAATAACATAGAACAAACGGATTTAAATCCATAACTATGAATGAAATTCATCCCCTGAAGTTTTCATTGTGAAAATATCATGGATAATAACACATGAATTGAGAATGAAAGAACTTTTTAATTCATTGATGTGGTATAATATATGAACATGATACATTCACCATCATGGTCTATAATCAAGATTGTTAAAAAGATATTAGGTAAAAACTGGTCAGGTTTGGCGAATTGATTCATCTAATGATACTATTTATGGATCAAGGGGATATCATTAATCGAATATCATCAAATTCTATAGGTACAAAGAATTACACATATATTGGATAATAAATTTAATAATTTCCTTAATAGTTAAATATATATAATGAGTAATGATTAAATATTTATTGAAATTTCTCCATATATTAAAAGGATCATTAATGGTTTACTGCACATGTAAAAATGTTATATATTTTAGTAAAAAATAAAATTCGTAATACAATAATATTAATATTTAATATAAAATAAATTTCTAGTAATAAATTATCAAAAGTGATTAATTTTTTACGAGAATGTAAAAAACTAAAAAGAGAGAGAGAGATATTGAACAATATCTTTTACAACATAGTCATTTTCAAGGAAAATCCACTTGGATAAAATGATTCAAATTGACAAATAAATTAACATGAATTATGATTAAATCAAAATATATCATGCCATAATGAATCTCGATATGCCAAATAAAATAGAAGTGGTGGATATTAACAAATAAGTCAAAATGCAATGTAAACTGAAATGAAACTCCTCATTGTACGCTAACTTGTGATTTTTTCTTCATTTAAATTTTTGAATAATGGTTTTAGTCATGTAACAAAAGTATTCCATAACCATAATCATATTCATCAAATCATATTCTATTCCTTAATAACATCATATAACCTATTCATTGATAATTTCTCATTATTTTGATAGCTTTGAGTAGTAACTATATTTTTTTATATATTTTGGCATGTAATTTTTCTTTTGTTGTTACATTAATCAGGATTTAGTAATCTCATGAATATAAAACATTGTTAATAATAATATATTTTCAATATATTTGTATTTTTAATAATCCATGAATAGTTTTTATAAGAAAATTAATTTACAGTTCATAGAGATTTTATGTCACATATACGCATGGACAGAGTTTATATTTTCTTATCATATTGAAAAATAATAATTTAATACAGTATATATATATATATTATCATTAAATAATGATTATTATTTCACAAATATCACATTATTTTATTAAAAACATCTTTAATACATTCCCTGTAATGTTAATCACATTACTTTGTGAGGCGGTAGGTCATCAAACCCACGAGTTATGTCATCATATTCCCAAATATAAAAATAAAGACAGTTTGAATAATAAAAATATTCGAGAACAATAATATGAAAATAAATATCATATATATAAAATATAAATCCATCATTATATATGACATTTAATTTTGGTAATCGATAAATTGATGACATAGATTTGTGAGGTAGTAGTCTATCGTACACCTGAATGAGGATTTTATTTCCCATTTTCTAAAGGTGTGTGATTTTTTCTATCATCAAATTTTAATGAAAACAACTCAGTATATTTAAAATATTTTGGAAATTATATATAAATGGTATAATGGAGATTTAATTTGGTGGATAATAAAATAAAATAAAAATGATCTTAGAATAATGTCACATTTGCCTCATGTATCTTCTTCTCGTTTTCCCAAAAAGCATCAAAAAATTTCATTTTCACAAAAATAAGGATTATAGGGTGAAGGGATGGATTTTTGGGTTGATATTGTTAGGGTTGGGATTTGAAAAATGTCCTGAGATGTGTAGAATATATGGGAGGTGAGAACCGATTTCATGTAGTGGATGACTAACATTCTTATATACTCTAAAAGTTTTAACTATTGGGAGGTCTCCTTAAAAATAGATTTCCCAATTATTAATAATTAATTTTTTTGAGGGATGGTATGGGATATGGAATCCTTCAATACACAATATAATTTTTTTTCATAAATTTAGTTCTATAAATAATTGTTTTTTCTAAATTCATAATTTTTCTTTTTTCATTATGTTAATAAGTTTTCTAACCCATGTATTTTATCATTTAGGACTATATTAGACTGATAAATGTTATAATATTTAGACTTCATTATTCTAAATATTATATATAATTTATACTATAAATGTCCAGTTTGGGTTTAAACTTTATTTTTTCATAAGAACATGTAATGTAAAAATACACCTCTTTAATAGTAATTACGTTAACTGAGTTTTTACTATCAAATGGTCAATAGATTAATTAAAAAATCACCATTAGTTTCAATTAGTTTATATTTATTAATATTTATTTATCAATTGAATATTGGTTCCATATTCTATAATTTTTTTATTATTTAATAAAATATAATTTATCATTAGAAAACATAAATGTCAATTTGGAAATAAATCTTTTAAATTGAATTAAAAAAAATATCATGATAATGGTTGGGATAAAATAAATTATTTTTAATGATATGGAAAATTTATATATTCATCTACAAAAATAATTTAATGTTATAAATAATTCTATTTTAATTATTTTTAATTTTTTAGTATCATTTATTATATTTATTTATTAAATAAGAAATCAAAATATTGGAATTTATTAGGAATTTAAATTATTATTTAATTTAAAGAAAAAAAATTTATCATGATAAAAGTTTATATATATTTCAATATAATATTTAAAATCAAACATATGATGTTTTTTAAAATCCTAAGCATTTACAGATATTAATATCAAGGAAGGAACCATTTCTATATTTTTCTCAAAAAACATATTATATAAAAAAATTTAATAGAATATTTTCTAAAAACACATAAAATACTATAAAAAGGATATATGGGTTGTAATATTACCAGAAAATCTGCATTGTACAAATGGGTATGTTATTTGATGACTTATATTCTATGTTTAATGACAATGTAAACTCATTTTTACCTGAATAACTATAATTGATTTTTACTTTTTTCACTAATAAATATGGTAAAATATTTAGTTGAAAATATTAGGTAATATAAATTACATTTATCCAAAATGTGTAATAAATCATATATAATTTAATTCATATAAGTCAAAAAAATTAATCAAAATTTATCCCGTAAATGCGGCTAAAAAGCATGGGTTAATGTGAAAATGTATAAATATTTGAAATGTTTTCATATCTATATTCAATATGAAATTTATTCCAATAAAAATAATATATTTAATTAATATTTAATTTAATTATATTTCATTAAAATTCAATCAATATATAATTTTAGAGTACAATTTATTTAAAAAAATGCCATTATTCATAAAAAATTCAATATTTTTCATTTTTCATCAAAAATTGAAACTTCTTATAAAAAACCCAAAAATTAAAAGAAACTTAATTTTTTATTAATAATTATATATTAATATTTATTCTTTCCAATATTTTTTTAAGGGTAGTAAATATAAATTTTAGATTTTCTATTCTAAGCATGACTAAACATTCTTTTTGGTAATATATTGTTTTTTAGAAAACATTTTTTTTCATTTAAATAATAATTATTTTATTTACAATCAATAGAAAAGTTTAAACTCTGTATTTTCATAATTTATTCAATATTAATCATTTCCACCATTTTAATCACTACGATATAACAATTATATTAAATAACAATATTGAATTTTTGTTTGGTAAAACATGTTCTTACATATAACACTTGATAAAAACTGTATTTTGTATAATTTATTTTTAGTATTATTTGGTATAACGTATGTTATAAAATAAAAAATTAATATTTTGGAATTTTTGTTCTGTCATAATTTTATTTTTTTTACAAACACAGATTTGGATGAAAATATATTTTCAATGATGTATGAAAAGAATTTTGATTTTATGAAACAAATTTTTTCAATAATTTAAATTATAAAATATTTTAAATAGTTATATTAATTTAAAATATCATGAATAATAAAATAGTAAAAATATTAATCGTGTTTATTATAAAAAAGACCATTCAATGAAAATTGAAACTTAAGCAATCTCGAATGAAGTTTTATTGTTTAATAAACCCTTATAATGATTATAACATTTATGTCAGAATTGACCAATGAATTTAATATGGGTATAAAATTAAAATAAAACTAAACAATTTGTTATTAAACATATTATATTGAAATGTAAATACACACATAATCATAGAATATAAAATAATATGAATAATAAATATAACCCAATGAAATGAAATTTAGTTACGAAACTTATTTCCACTTGAAATATTTTATGTTAACTCCCATAAGATGAAATAAATCAAATAATAAAATATTATATAATTAATTATTAATTAATCAATATATTAAATTTAAATGGTTTTCGTATATACACAACATAAATGAAGATGTTTCATAAACACCAAATAAGTATCAATGAATGAAAATTGAGATAAAAAACCTTATATAACAATTCTTTTCATATAGAAAAGAATTAATATGATGTATGATGTTTTTAATCATGGTATGAATATAAAAAATACAATATCTATATTTATTATACTATATATTATCCACTTATAAAAATATTCATTTCATTTTTACTAATAATAGTTGATTTTCATTTTTTGGAGTGTTAATAGCCTTGTTTCTAATGCGTGTTATGTCGTGAATGTTATAGATCATTCAATATTATATAACAGAATCATATATAGAATCATATTAGTGTTAAACATAACATATTTTTTCCTAATAATTTTATTAAAATCACTATTGAAATTTTATCATGGGGAATCTATCAAACCTCTTTGTGGATACGGTAGAACATATGTACGTATAAGCGATATAATCATTTCCATAGTGGATGAATGTGTGTGGATTTTATTGATATCTTATTTCCATAAAATCCTTATAATTTCATATATATATATTTAACATATATTCCCCAAGTTTACATTTATTACATTCTTTGTGAAGCTTAAGGGACAATAAATTACATCTCTTCACAAGGTGGTAGTCAACCGTTCACACAAGTGACATTATTTTTTTAAGCAGAATGGAATGGAAAATATTAATATTTAATATTAAAAATATATAATTATAATGATTTCATAAATATTGTAAACATTTTATAAAACCATCCATATATATATCCTTTATTTTTGGTGATTGAATACAAATCGAATCATTTTGGGAGGTAGTTTTTTTTATATACAGGATGAATAGTTTCATTTCACATTTGATATAAGATTATACGGATATTCTTCATTACCCTAACATAATATAGTATAATTTTTTTAATATAATGTCTTTATTATATAATCATTGTTTCATAATGTTTTATATAGGTGTAAGAAGAAACAAAAAATTGCTTGTTTAATAATGCTACCACTTAATCAAAAATTATATGTGTGTTTGTACAAAAAGCCATCCTATGAGGGATTTTTCAAACTGAATAATGATGTACATCAATGGAATGGGCGTCTATAATTTTTTTTGGAATGTATTTTCTTCATAAATATTGATTTAAAATTGTGAAAATCGGAGGGGAGGGTAATATTTTATAAGTGGTAAAGAGGATAGAAATGGAATTTTTAAGAATATTCAAATACAACAACATTTTCATTAAGAAAAAATAATCCAAAATATTCCATTCTAAAATCATATTGGTTAGAGTGACTAAATATTTTCATAAATATGGTTTGAAAATAAATTAGTGAATTCTTATCATTGTATTCTATGTTTACCCCTAATAAATTAGGTTTTACCTTAGCCTAGTTAATTAATTATTTCTGTTGTAACTATTCAAATTATGGAAAATTATGATGAACTTATTATATAATATATAATTTCCTTAGTCCAAATATTAAGTAAATGTTTTAATATTCATGTCACAGAAGTGGTATAATCTAATTTTAAATAATACCAACAAACGCAACCAAAAAAGGTGTTTCAGAATATAAAATTATCTTTAGTATAGAAGGTTTTATTTTTAAAAATCAATATATAATTTATTATAATAACGTAAATAATTTTATTTGATTTATTAAGAATCCAATATTACATTAACTTATTATAATAATATATAACCCAATAAATTATATAATTTAAAAAGAAAATTTCAATAAAAATCAATCTTTTTCACTCTTCCTAAAAAAATTCCTATAAAATTAGATAAAAATCACCATAAGATAAATCTGATATGATAAATTACAAATTAATATTATTTTAATGAATAATTTTTTTATTTTTTAATAATTTATTTTAAAATATATGGGGAAAGTGTGACTAAACCAATTTAATGATAAATAGAGTTTTTTTGTGAAATATTTATTTATTTATAATAAAATTTATTATAAATAAAATTAAAATATAACCTTAAATAACTTAATTCAGTTATCACTATTCATAACCTATACATTTCTATCTATTTTATAATGTTATATTATATTAAAATTTATATGGGATCATGGTTTTTTATAGTGTAACCTACAAAAGTGATTATGTTTCAAATAATATATAACATGATATGTTCATGCTCAACATTGTTTGTTGTAAACAATATCAAATACAATGTTATAATTTTATAATATTAGGGTGTTAAATTTTCCCACATTTAAAAAACATTAATCATAATTTAAGCATTATATTGGTAATAAATAGTTTTACATTTGAAAAAACATTTATTGAAAACCTCACATCATAAAATGGTTTATAACAAAACCTATTGATATAATCGAAAGGGAAACACATAGGTCATAAGGAGTAAAACGTAAACTAGTTTCAAATTAGAATAACATTACTTTCAGGTAATGATATGGGCATGGAATAAAAATGAAAATAACTGTAGAAACTGATAGAGGCCCTTGATCGTAAGAATTTCAATTACAAATAAATAGATAAATACCTAAAATAGGTAAATATATGATAATTACAAAGTCCATTTTATTCATTTGATATAATGTAAATGGGAAAAAAATTTCATTTCATGATGCTTTTATTAATATCAAAGAATTATTTTACTGTATAAAAATATATGAAAACTTAATTAGTTAATATATTTCTGATTAATAGGCACAATTTCATCCTCTGATTTTGCATCAATAAATTTCAAATTCAACACTTGCACCCTGAAATGAATCTTCAAATTTTTATTTTTTATTCGTGCAAAAATAAAATAAAATTCATCAAATCGTATGATCCATAAAATAGTGAAAACTCCTTCCGTAAATCTATAGAAAATTCCAAAAACTAATATGGTTAGACATGTTATGCAATACAATATATTATTATCTAATCCTTGATAGTAAAACAACAAGGTTATGAATAATATTTATTCATTAATTTGTTTTGGAAAAAAAGACATAATATGATGAAAATAATGTCGGATAGTGTATGGTGATAATGTGTTATCGTATGTTGGTTATGGGTTTAAGCCTCATGTAGTTTATAGAAGTGATGGATTGTTACCAAGAATATGAGAATCTGTTTTTCTAAAACCATATTAATATAATTCCTATAAAATTCCTAATGTGTAATAACACATAATTTCCTCATCATCAATAATATTGAAAAACTAAAAGATTACCTATACCTTTAATCTTATTCCAAAAATGCATGGAAAATTCTTACTTAATTTACATTTACAATAAAATATATAATAAACCATTGGGTTTTATTATAATAAATGACTCCAAATATTTAATTAATTTATGTAGACTTAACTGACATAAAATCTAAGAGGTGTGTCTAAGACATTGATCTTATGATCAATTATAAACTCATAAATGCGTTATTTTATCCATAAATCATAATTTAATGAAGACATATATGATTCCAAAATATATCACAACCCTTAGATGTTTAATTTATATTTTATCGAAAATTTTATTTCGATAAATAATTCTATAAAATAAGTATGGAATATGAATACATAAATATGTAGAAAATTTTATTTCTTCATAGTTACTTAATTAGTATATGAGTAAACCATTTGATGTGGGGATTGACTAGTATAATGCTCTATTTCACCACATGCAGGGAAAATTATAAATGATTCCATAGGATTAAATTTATTTCCTTCCAACACTATAATTATTTCTTATTATATATTATGTTATTTATTCCCTTCTTTTAAACTCATTAAAAATTGAATTAATTTGATATATGTTCATGGGTTTTTCATTCTACATTTTTGACAATAATGAAGTATATCCTTCTTTCCCCATTGTCTCTATTACTCATGCTATTAGGGAACTCTATCATTCTGATCAATTTTGTGTCTATTACTTGGTTAGCGTGTATTTTATCAATCATATTTCATGATAACATTTTAGGGATAATAAAGATTTATATCACAACATTCATCATCCCATTTGGTTTCTCATAATCAACACATTATCCATAATATTCAATGATTACACAACTCCTTCAGGTTCTGTAAATTCATTATTTCAAAAAATTATAGTGTTAGAAATAATAATAATAGTGTGAAAACAATATAATAATTTATATGATTTTAAAATAATGAGTCCTTATTTTAAACATAATACACCAAATGATTAACCACGTTCATTCATTTTCATCATATATTCAAAATCATTATAATAGTTTGTAAATAAAATTTTAATTATCTAATGAATATCTTCAATGAGTGTTATACAAGGTGTGTAGTAAGGCTTGTTTTAATGTGTCATGTGATGATTGAGTGAATCCTAATGTTAGGTTTTCATAGTTATTTTCCCTATGTAAACCTATTATAGAAGAGCATAGACTTTCAGTATCAAAAAAATATGTATTTCCAAGAGAACAAACAAAATTTCTATTATACGAAAACAATATTATATTCATCCATAGTTATCCTCAAATTCTATATTAGGTTAATGTTCCCTAATATATACATTACAAAATATAGTTCCATTGGGTTTTAAAAAAATGTTTATGATTTTAATTGTAATGAATCTGAGTCAATTTACCAAGATTCAATTTCTACAATATTACATTTTCACAATTCAAAAGAAATCACAACTTGAAGAAAGAAAATGTTAATTATCCTTGTGTAAGTAGATAAAAATATGATTCCAGTATTACAATTGAATATAAAAATTATAACACAATTTTTATTGGAAAATAACGTTATTTCATTTACTAAATCCTTTCATATAATTCACAATTCAATTCTCGGACTCTCATGAAGGAAAATTTAAATATCTTAAAACCCATTCAATTTAATAAAAAACATAACTATCCAGATTATATAAGCAAAAATTAACAAGGTTTTAAAAAAAACAAACACATATTTAATTTAAATTGCAATAATATAATGAATTGATATGGAATAAAAAAATATGGAAATGAAACTATTTTCATAACAAGGCATTTAAATAGTATTTTAGAAAGAAATGAATTCAATGATATTTCTATTGAAGATAAATCATGTAAATAATAACTAAAATTTTAATGATGGAAATGAGTATATATTTTATGTTATGGTCTTAGGCATCATGATACTTCCAAAATCAAAATCTTTCAGAATTTGGTTTATATGTATCTATTAGAACCCCATTAATACTACTTTATTAATCCCTTTATTTATACTACTGATTACTCAATGTGGTATATAATATTGGGGCCCACCATCTATAACATGTCTGACGCATTCCTCATATAACAAATAATTTATATCATTCATGAAAAATGTTTCTTACCATCAAATATTTGCATTGAGAAAATAATAAAGATTTATCAATATTTCCCTCAATAAATAATTAACATTCAACGTGGAATAATATATTTAGAAAATATTAATGTATA
Organism: Viscum album; assembly: GCA_963277665.1. NCBI lineage: Eukaryota > Viridiplantae > Streptophyta > Magnoliopsida > Santalales > Viscaceae > Viscum > Viscum album. The sequence continues at coordinate 1,399,340,355 of OY728164.1, read as the reverse complement.
GATAAATAAATATATCTATGATATATAATATGGGTTTATTGTGGAAATTTTATATCTAATAATCATAGGATTATATGTTTCCAATCTTAATGTTAATGACAAAAAAAATTAATCAAAATCTTGAGGGTAAATAAATAAAATGCGCAAAATGATCATAAAAATACATATAAAAAATAATTATGGCATAAATAAAACATATCACCATTTTTTGTAAATAAAATGAATTCTTTTTTTCATTGATGAATTAATATATCCTAAACATATATTTGAAATCTTTTTTGATGAAAATCAAATTTTCACTTTTAAAATATTATTTTAACTAAGAGTTAAAAAAAATTAATATAAGTTCCCTTGAGAATTATCATTTAAAAAAATTAATAAATCAATAAAATATTGAGTGGTCATGTTGGAAAAAAAATTTGTACATTCCATATATGATAAAAAATGATTCCATTAATATTTTCCCTACAATTCATTTGGGAATTATTTGTGAAGCAACAAGATGATTCGATTAAATTTTTCTTAAAAAAATTAATTATGGGTGAAATTACTAGAAATAATTACTTTCAAAATTATTAATAAAATGAAAATGTTTTATTAAATCATTATTACTGATGAAAATTTATTTTCCACCAATGAATTAAATAAAGTTGGGTTTTAATAAATTTATTTTTCTGAAATATTTATCTACCATATAATGGGAAAATGGTAATATTACATAAAAAATTATGAATAAAATTTATAAGAAAAATATTGTGTTTTATTTGAAAATTATCAAATAATTTCTTTTGATGTAAATTTAATCATAATATATGTTTTTTAAAATAGATTTCAAATGAAACCCAAATAATGATCATAAAACTGATGTGAGAATTGACCAATGAATCAATTATGTGTATAAAAAGTAAATTCAAATAAAAAATAATATATATCATAAAATATATTTAGTAGTCCATACAGACATAATCAAAGAATATTATGGTCAACAATGTAGTCATATAACCCAATAAAAAGAAATTGGGTTATAAAATTCTTTTCCACTTGTAAATTTTTAATTAAATAACCCATAGATGAAATAATGTATATTAAAAAACTAAATAAAATGAAATGTGAATTTATCATGATATCACAAGTTAAAGGGTTTTTGTATAATCCATATATTATAAATTTAGTATATAACATAACAATATTCCTCAACAAATTATAATGAGATGAAGTCTGTTACCTCACAATTCCTTTTGATTGAACATTACTTATCATCTGATATAATGATTTTTTACAAATTTTATTAATATGTACGATAAAAATATCTATATTAATAGTATTATATATGATCCAATTTGATAATTTTCCATCCATTTATTAATAATAATTTATTACATTCATTATTGTGGGTGTTAATTTCCTTGCATTTTGATGCATGTTTTTCATGAATGTTTCAGTTATTTCACTTATTTTATAGTATCATAGTCTACATCATTGAATTAAATATATAAATATAAATTTTTTCATTATATAAATTTTTATAATCCTTATTTAAATTTGAACATAGATATTGTATCACAGAGCTTCATATAAATGAAGGGCTGAACAAACGCCTGAGCGACGTTATCATTTCCATATTTGGAAAATGGGAAAGGTAGTGTGATATATATTTATTGTGTATAATAAATATAATTTAATATATATTATACATATTATCAATATCTCTATAATGTTTCATGGAAATCGGAAGCGAATGAACAAATATTATTGCTTTCTGAAGCAGTTGTATATCAAACACATGAGAAATATTATCATATTATAATTTGAATAGAGAGTATGAAGGTATATGTGTTTTCATAATTCCATAAGTAAAATAATATTATAAATATAATATAAATGTGTTTAATATATCATATTATCTATCCAATAAATGAGATGAAGGAAAACCAATTACATTTGTTTGTGAGGTGGTATTCTATCATACAAATGAACGATGGTCTTCCCATATTTGATGGAATATGAGATGGATATAGGACCTTCCATTAACATAAAAAATTATATATTTATATATATATATATTAATGATACATATGTTATTATATAACAATTGTATAATAATATTTTAATGTGAGATCACAATAATTGGATGTTTCTTGTGCTCGTTTTTAGGTACTCATTTGCCTTTTTTTTTTGTTATGTCTTAGTTGGGTGTTACCATGGGAATTTTTCTGGTGAATTTCACGAATATTGGAAGCCAAATAGATAATTCATAGTTTAAGAATGTTAATGGAAAACTATTTTGTTTCACCCAGGAAACCGGGCAGCCTATTTTTTATTAGATAGGATGTGGGTCATGTTTGGTGCTTGGTTCGGCCAAGGAGTACATCCACCCTCCACATCCCTTGCAACCCAAGGAAGATGTTATTTTCATGTTTTATTCATTTTTCTAACACCCCTATTTTTCTTTAGACTATTCATTTTAAGCAATTAAATTTAAATTTATGTCATTCATTGCACTAACTAAAAAATTCCATTCATAGTAAACTACATATCAAACATTACATGACTCCAACTTGAATGGGTTATACGCAACACTGACATGGCAGATCTTACTCACAATAATTACTTGGTGTAAGTTACAAATCAAAATGATGTTGCTACAAAATATTAATTTATAGTTACAAAAATATAAAAAATATAATTATAACCGAGTTGTTAAACATACTTATAGAAATATTAACAAATAGTTTTAAAATATTTTCTATATATGTTTCTTGTAAATTAAACATATTGATAATGAAATATATTATTTTTTAGGTACTTTTGTATTCAAAAATACCATTACATAAATGTAAAATTTTTAATAATAAATAGAAATATAGACACAATTAGAAATATAATTTGATAAAATAAACATAATATTTGAATTCATAATGCCTAATTTATCTTATAATGACATTTTAGGATTTTTCTTGAGAATCATAAATTTTTGAATAGTAGTGACAAATATTGTTTTTCTTTAAAAATAACATTTTTTAAAATAATTAATAATGTTAAATTATATTATAATTTTTCATTAAAGTCACATTAGATCAATTATTAATATATGAAAAAATTATGCCATTAAAACAAATATAGAATAATATTGAATGTAAAAACATAATAAACATTCAAGCTTATTTCTAATTTAAAAATCTAATGTTTCACCCCATTTTCACATTTAGTGTTAATCATAACTTTTACGCTTATGTGAATTTAATTTATACGACATCAAAATCAGCATTGTAATCTATATAAAATTTAGATACTAATTAGATCATCTTAATTTTTACTAAAATGATTAGTAAAAGTAATTAAAATTATTCAGATTGATTATGATCAAATAAAACATAATTAGTGATTAACCAAATCATAAGGAACCAAATGACCTGGAAACATTTCCAAAACCCATTGGATTGATATTATTCATCCCTAAACCATATATTCATTATATTGGTTGGTTTGGTGTGACTTTGATTACGTAAGAACACATGTACACCAAACTTGTTATTAAATATGACAAGTGAGTTATTTTCTGTACTTATAATAGGCCAAAACCTCTCCAACATACTCAAATATGCCAAAAATATTATGTTTGTAAAGTATATATGCAATACACAGTATATAAATCCCCTTTACTCCTGTAAAAATTCCATTGGTAATAATGAAAATCCTTGGAATCTATAATGACCCTGCCTTTAAACATTGCATATTAAAGAAATAAAAGAATAATTCACATTAAGGATTTTTTCAGGTTTAGATTTTTTTATAAAATTAGGCCATAATAATTACATTTCATTTCAATAAAAATACATACTAGATGCTTCAACTAAATTTTCATTTTAAAAAAACAAGAACTCTTGAAAAAAAGATTCATGTCTAGTTTAATGTTTAAAACATCATGAATTTTCAATGACCCCATCCTTGACATTATTCCACATTATGTTCGGTGAAAAAAATTTCAAAAACATTATATGCGAATAAAAATCTCAATATGGTATACCCAAAGAAAGAAAATTGTTATTTTTTCAAAACAACAAGTAAAACATGAATACTTTAACATAAGTAACACTTTCCACCATTATGAAGTTGTAAATACTCTTTAATAAATAAAAGATTTCAATATAACATTTTAAAACAAAAATATTACCATAAAAACCATATAAAGAACACATAAAATATAATGGTAACATGGGACATAAATATACTTAAATGGAATAACCATATTGTTATCTTCCATACATATCACTAAATTGAAAAGCCATACAACCGACTTCCATACCCAATGCATTAGAGGTTATAACATAACCAACCATCATGTTTTATCAAGGCAGCACCCGTCATTTGGTTTATCATGTAACCACCCGTCAATGTCCACGTACCACTATTAAATCATCACAAATTAAGAAAATATAACAGAAAGAAAACATTTCCACATTTCAGTCACAATATATCAAACAAATATAGACATAAAAAATACATTATAAATTCCATTTTCAAAACCAAAATACATAAAATAGTATTTGGTATTTATTTTCCAAGAAAAAGACATTATGTCTTGTTAAGGAAGCCAAATAACAAATAATACTCATGGTGACAAAATGTTCGTTGTCACTAATTACGTTAAAGGAAAAATTACATTTATTTGTTTAGTAAAATGATTCGTAGAAAAAGATTCTCTTTGAAATGTCAAGGGTGTTTATATAGTGTATAAAAGAATGTCGTGTATTAAATCAAAATATGCCTCAATGAATGGAGATTGAGACAAAGTCTATTACCTCATGTCCGACATGACTTGATTATTCTTTATTCTCATAAATAATAATATAAAGTTAATTTCTACTTTCCTAATACCCTTTTTTGAAGATTTTTATTCCGTTTATATCACTTATTATTATGTTATAAACATTATATAATCATTCAGGTTAATAATGTGCGTTTTGTCGATATTTGGTACTTCATTCACAAATGAACACCATATATTTACAGGTAGTCCATGTGGCCAATAGTCCATTATATCTAGAATGAAATTCATTATTTAGATATCAAAGATATCATATATATCCAGTATATATATATATATATATATATATTTATAACAGTACATATCATTGGGAGGTAAGAAATGAAATGCACTGTTGATGGAGATGTTAAACAGTACCTATGCTAGAACGCTACTTTCATTTATATTTCTTATTTTAATGGAATTATAACATAATGATAAATAATTATATTATAATTACAGTTTAATATCACATATAATATCATTAAATCCATAATTTATATGTCCCACGTATGACATTAATGAGTCATATCACATTGAGGGGGCGGTAGTCTGCACTTTCTCAAATGAAATTATCATGTTTACCCATAATGGAATCCATAAAGGTATGCTATAATAGAAAAATACAGAAGAATAGAGAAAACATAAATGTAATATATATCATATATAAATATATTATACTCTTAATGGCCACCATGATAGGTGGTAGAATATAATAGAACAATCATCATTTCGTGAAGAGTTAGTTTTCCCTCACATAAACTATATGTTCATCGCCCATTAGATGTATGTCTGTGTATGTGTAGTTTGAATCATTCTCTTAACAACATTATAGTATATTGGGGATACTTTTGTGGTTATAAAATAAACTATTAAAAAGAGTTTAGGGATTGGAGAAGTAATTTAAAAATAAAAGTTAAGAGAAATTTTTACCTTTAATTTGGGTAACTCCCTTTGGTTTGAACCAAAATGGGTTGTTGAAATGACATATTACTAAGGTAAGGCTTCTAGTAAGAGGAGGGGGATGTAGGGAGATTTATTGGGTAGATGTTGGATACTCTAAAAGGCTTGATAGGAGTGAGTAATTGGTTATATATGGTATCCTTTTACAAGGGGGAGGGCATATTTAGGAACGCATGGAAATATAATTTTATTATATAATAATATTCGGTTTCTAGAGGTCCAAAAATAATTAAAGGTTATAATAAAAAGACACATTGTATAAATAATATCATCCAATAATAATTGGACAGGTTTTGGATAATGTTTTAATCATTATAATCTTATTTATTTAATTAATTTATTAATGAGGTGAATACTGCTTCATTATTATGTATTAAATAATTTAATTTATTCGATGTCTAAAAATTATAAAAAAATACTATGATGTGGGAAATATTTTTAAATTTCAAATGAAAATTTAGAGTAAAATTTATTACTTATTTAAACCCATATAAAAATTAATTCACTAAATGTTTTTTGTTTAAGTCATTTTTGCCTTTATTTTAAATTAATTAATCTAAACTGTCATTATCATTCATAAGTGGCTGCATGGGGGCCCAAAATCGACCCATGGATTCCCATGGTCTACATTACTCATTAAATAATGTTAGTAATAGTGTTAAGGTAATTTTGAATTATTATAATATTCTTTTTACCTTTAATTTCCCTATTTACCTTTATCCTCGGTAATAAAAGTCAAAAGTTACTATTCACCAAATATTATTTTCATCTTATTTAATCACATTATACTTACAAATAACAACCATGTATTTTGGATCTTTTGAATTCAATTCATAGAAAATGTAAAATTTAATTTAAATGTAAGATTCAGTTTTTTTACTACTACTAAGTAGTTTCACTATTCATCAAAAATTGATGATTTCAGAAAAATTGAAAAAATTCGGACTATTATATATTTGATTATGAAAATTAAAAAATTATGTCTACTTCAACTAATTATAAAAATAAAAGTGGCGTTAATTAATTTAAAATTAATTCACATTGTTAAAACATATAGCGTGTTTTTAAGAAACAATAGCAATCAAAAGATTGACACTTGTTTATGTCTAAGATCAAATTGAAATTAATTCCAATGACCAAAATTGGATTAAATGTTAAAAATTTATTATAATTACTCTTTAAAACCAACTAAAAAGATAATATATCCATGTAAATAAGTTAGATTAAATCACAGTTTTGAATTAAAATACAATATTTTCATTATCAATTTAAAAATGAACGTTATCGGAAAAATTCCAAAAATTTAAAGAAAGTAAATTTTTATGTCCCCATTCTAAAGAAGGTTTCTATTTGGCCAAATAAAATGTGTTAGAGTGACAAATAACTACATTTAATGGGGTTTCACCATTAAAAGGTTGTAAATATACCTTTTTGATGTAATTTATGCTTAAAATTAGATTCATTCACATTTTAAGCCTCAAAATATTATTTGATAAAAGTAAATACATTTAACCAAAATGTATAATCATATTGTTGTTATTTTCATTCATTCCCACCAATAAAAGGGCTAGGAGTTTACATCTATTTAAAATAATAATATTATAATATTAGTATGCAACATAAGATTTCAATGAAAATCGTTGTTGCGTATCAGGTACTCTATTGAAGATAGCACCCCTTTTAAAATAAAATTAATATTTAACTAACAAATATTAATAAATATGAAAATATATTATTCTTCATCTACCGGGGATTTTACATCCTTCCCCCCCCCCCTTTGGAAATTGCGTCCTCATAAATTTTATTAACATTTCAAAATATGTGGGGGTATTTATCCCCCATAGATTTTTAATAATCCCACACGCCTCTTAAACCATATGGATTTTCCACAAAACCATTACCGTGAAAATTATCTTATTCCACAACACTTGCTCTCTTTGGTCAAAAATTTGGACTGGTTGTTCCCCATAAGAGATATTCTCTTTTGACTGAACTACTTTTGGGCACAAAACATTTGATGGATTTGGTATATACTCTCTCAACATCAAAACATGAAAAACATTATGTACCTAGGATAAAGATGGAGGTAAATCCACTTTGTTCACAACTGTTCCAATTTTTTCTAGGATTTCATAAGGTATAATGAACATCATACTCAATATTCTCTGCATTCCAAAACACTTCACACTTTTCCATGGAAAAAGTTTGAGAAAGACATGAACACCTACCATAAAAGAAATTTCCTTCCTCTGGTTATCTGCATAACTATTCGGTCTGCTCTGAGTTATTCAAATGTGTTTTTGAATCAACTGAACATTTTCTACCACCACTTATACCAATTATGGTCCCATCATCTTCCTTTCACCTACTTTATTCAAAAAATATGGAGTTCTACAATGTCTTCCATATAATGCATCAAATGAAGCCATATATATACTTGAATGATAACTTTTGTTATAATAAAATTATACCAAATAAATATGTTGGTCCCAACGTCCCTGGTAATCCAACAAGAAAGAACATAACATATTATACAACATTTGAATTTTTTGTTCTGATTTCCCATAAGATTGAGGATGAAATACTGTACTAAAATTTAATTCAGTACCCAGCGACTTCTGAAGGCCATTCAAAAAGTTAAATGTAAAACTGGGATCTCGATCATATACAATATAGAGGGGAACTCCATGCAACATGATTATCTTTTTAACATAACACTGAGAAAGTTGATCTTGAGATAATTTAACTCCAATAGGAAGGAAATGATCAGATTTATTCATTCGATCAACTATATCCCAGATTTTATTATTACATCGAGATGTCTTCGGTAATCCCACAACAAAGTCCATGCATATAATTTCTTATTTCCACTCTGGCTTCTATTATGACTAAAGATTCCCTTTTGGTAACAACTTCTCTTCTTTAACCTACTAACAAGTCAATAACTTCATATTAAAATCAGCAATATCTCTTTTCATTCCATCCCACCAATAATACTCACTAAGATCTCTAAAAATCTTAGTACTACTTGGGTGAACTGAAAACGGAGAACTATGATCTTCACATAACTACTCATTCTTCAACTGTGATTCACATGGCTCACATTAAATCTCCCAAAACCTAAAAAAAATCATTATCATCATTAAAATTGGGAAACATACCCTTCTAAACCAACTCTTCCTTTTTCTGCAACTCACTATCCTTTTTCAGTGCTTGCTTTATTCAGTATGATAGATATGATTTCACTGATAGCTAAAACAAAACCGAAGAATTTACATCACCAACAACTTCTATTACAATGTTAATCAAATCAAAAACCAAAGGATCTCATAACAAACATTGCATGGTTAATGAGACATTACACTTTTGACTCAATGCATCAACCACTTTATTTTATTTTCTCAGATGGTAATGGATTGTGAAATCATAATCCGTGATTAATTCTAGCCGTCACCTCTGTCTCATGTTCAATTATTTCTGAGTGAATATATAAATTATTATTTTGTGGTCTGTATATATTTCACATTTTACTCCATTCAAATGATGCATCCATATTTTTAAATCAAAAACAATAGAAGCTAATTCCATATCATGTGTAGGGTAATTTAACTCATGAGGCTTCAGCTGACGTGAATCATAAGAAATTACATGATCATTATGAATAAGGATACATCCAAGTTGTTTCAATGATGCATCAATATAAATAAAAATTCTCACCATTTTTGGAAGGAAGTGACAAAAAAGAGCATTCCCAATATTATTTTCAAATCCTGAAAACAATCATCACATATTTTTTTCCAAATGAACTCAACACCTTTTCGAGTTAATTTAGTCATTGGACTAGATAACCATGACAAATCCTCATCAAAACTAAAGTAATAACCTACTAAACCAATAAAACTATATATCTCGGTAATATTTGGGGGTCTTGTCTATTCTTCAACAACATTTGTTTTAGTAGGATCACCAATTATGCAATTTTTTGAAATAATGTGTCCAAGGAAAGAAATTTTTTGTAATGATAACTCACACTTGCTGACTTTCCTATTAAGTTTCTTTTATTTTATGGTTTTCAAGATGACCCTTAAATGATTTTCATGCTCCTCTTTACATTTATAATAAATCAAAATATCATCAATGAAAACACCACAAACATATCTATATACTCACGGAAAATTCTATTCATAAGATCCATGAATACATCAGGTGCATTAGTTAAACCAAAAGGAATAACTATAAATTCAAAATGGCCATATCTAGTATGAAATGCAGTCTTTGGAATGTCTTCTTCCTTTACATTCAACTGAGGGTACCCCAATCTCAAATAAATATTCCAAAAATATTGAGCTCCATTGAGCTGATTAAACAAATCATCGATATAAGGCAAATAATACTTTTTATTAACAGTAATGTTATTCAATTCTCTATAACCATTACAATGTCTCATTGAACCATCATTATTTTTAACAAAAATGATAAGGGAACACTATGGTGATGTTCTAGGTCAAATTAAACCATTATCTAATTTATATTGAAATTTCTTATTTATCTCTAAATGTTCAATTTGAGCCATTCGATATGGGGAATTTGAAATTGGCATAGAATCAGCAACTAAGTCCACAGTAAATTCAAATTCCTAATCAAGAATAATACTATGAAACTCATTAAGAAAAACAACACGATACTCATTTACCACTGGCACATAATTAATATGAATAGTTCTTTTATTTAATATAATATGTTAGAGGTAAGATTTATTTCCATATTTTACTAGTTTCTCAGCTTCCTGATATGTTACCGAAACCAAGGCTTCATTCTTGTACACAAAATATAAATCGTTCTGAAATGAAACCTCTTTAGCTCTATAGTTAATGTTAGCATGGTAAATGTAATTCCAAACCATACCGAAGATAACGTCAAACTCTACTAGAGGAAAAACAATAAAGTTTTCAGGTATATTTTTCTCGGACAAAAGGACAATAAGGTTCTTATGTTTTCTTTTTGTCTCAAAATTTTCTCCAATTGTTTTTACCATAAGGTCTGTATTTATATCTTGAGATGTAGTTCCCAATTTATTAGAAATCATCTATGAAATGAAAGAGTCTGTATACCCTGCATCAAACAACACATTGGAATAATCTGACCAAAAAAGAAGTGTACTTGATACTAATTCGTTTGATGGCCCAACCTTTGTTGATATAGTTGAAAAGGATTTCACCACTCTTTTCTTCCTGTAGTCTGGATGCTTTCGCTCAATTATTTTCTTCACTGGACACTAATTTTCATAATGATCCAATTAATAAAACTTAAAAAATCTTATTGATGGATTTTCATTGCCTGATATATCATCTTCCTTACAGTTATAAGAAATATGACTAGACTTACCACACAGGAAGCACAGAATTTGGAAAACATTCTCCAGGATACTTTTTACCACACATGTCACAAGTTGGATATTTAATTTTTATTCCTCTAGGCTTCTTTGATGAATTCATTCCCTTATCCGACCAACTGGACCTCTTATTATGTTGTTTTTTAGTGATCACGTGATCATTGTAAAAATCTATTTCCACCTTCTCCGCACATCGAACACATTTTTCACATATTTTGACCTCATGAGAGGCTAATGCTCTTATATATCGTAGCCTCAGTCCTAAGTAAAATTGATGTATCGTACTATCAAGATATTGGATAAAATTTTGAGCATACCATGCTAGTCGACTGAATTTTAATTCATAAGTAGCCACTTAGTCATCCTCCAGCCATAATTCTAGGAATTGTTTTTCCATTCTAAGACAAACCACCTTAGGAAAATATTTATCAAGATACATAACTTTTAATTCATCCCAATAAAGAGCATCAATCTCCTCACTATCCCTGATATTTTCCTCAATTGACCACTACTGATCAGCATCACCTTCAAAACTGTAATCACTGAGAATAACCTTTTGATGTTTTGAACACCCCATGACATCAAAAATATTTTCCAGTGCTTTAATCCACCCTTCTTCTAGCCTAGGGTCAGATGATCCTCTGAATGATGGGGGATGTTGCATCGTGAAATGATCCAGTACTGACATGTTCCACCGCGGTTGATCTGGATGATCTCATGCAAGGATACCACCACCATTTATAGCCTGAGAGAATTGTTCCATCAATGCAAAAAATTATTCTGTTTCAATTGCAACCATCTTTGGTTGCTAATTTGGAAGTTTGTCTTCATCCTGATGTCATCCCAACATAGCTTCCCTGTTTCCTCTACAGAAAACCATTTTGAACATAGAAATATGTTAGGCAAAACAACATGGTAATCTGTAAATGCTATATCATTTTAATATTACTATAAATTAATTTGTGTACATTATTTTTACAATACCCTAAAACCTAATGTTGCATAAACTTACCATTGATACTATCTACAAGGACCCAACCTTATAACTTTACATATTCATGAATTAAATGAAAAATTTACAATAAGGATCTTTTCAGGTTTAGAGTTATAGTGAATTATTCCATAACTATTAAATTTTAGTTCATAAAAAATAAAATGTAGAGACTTCTACTCCATTTCCATTTTTTCACAAAACATGAAATCTTAAAAAAAGAGTCATATATAGTTCTATGTTTTATACATCATGATTTTTCCTTGATCCCATCCTTGACCCTATTTTATATTATGTCCATTAAAAAATTTTAAAAAAATGGGATGAACATAAAAATCTCAGTAAGGGATACACAAAGAAAAAAAACTATTAGTTTTTTAAAACAACAATTAAAACCTGAATACATTAATAAAAGTAATACTTTTCACCTTTAAGAAGTAGTAAATACTCTTCACTGAATAAAAGATAACTACATCCCATTTTTTAACGAAAACATTACCAAAAAACACATATAAAGAACACATAACATATAAATGTAACTTGGGACATAAACATATAGAAATGGAATAACTATACAGTAATCATCCACACATATCACTAAATTGAAAAACTATACGACTGACTTCCATACCCAATGAATTGGTTGGTATAACATAACAACCCATCCTAGTTTTTCACAGCACCACCTGTCACTTGGTTTATCACGTAACCACACTTCAAATGTCCATATACCATTATAAAATCATATCACATAAAAAAAATCTAAAGGAATGAAAACATTTCCACATTTCAATCATAATATATCACTTAAATATATTGATATAAAAAATCCATTATCAAAACCATTTTCAATACCAAAATATATAATAGGGTATATGGTATTTATTTCCCATGAAAAAACATTCATTCGTTTTAAGGAAGCCGAAAAACAAATAATACTCGTGGTGGCGAAAAGGTCATTGTCACCACTTAAGATAAAAGAAATATTCCTTTTCTATAATTTAGTAAAACGCTTCATAGAAAAGGATTCCTTGGGAAAAATCAAGGGTGTTTATACAGCTTACAAAATAATGTCTTGTATTAAAACTAAATATGCATCAATGAATGGTGATTGAGTCAAAGTCCCTTACCTCATGTCCAACTTGACATGATTATTCTTTAATCTCTTGAATAATGAACTAAAGATAATTTCTGATTTATTAAAAAAGTATTTCATGTTTATTATTCCTTTTATAAAACTTATTACCATGTTATAAACATTATGTAATCATTCAAGTTAATAATGATTATTTTGTCAATATTTGGTACCTGAGTCACAAATGAACATCTTATATTTAGAAGTTTCTCATGTGGTCAATAGTCCATTATATCAAAAATGACATTAGTTATTTAGATATAATATATATAATATATATACTGTATATATATATAGTTATAACAGTACATATCATTTGGAGGTAAGAAATGAAATGCACTGTTCATGGAGACTGTAAGTCGTACGTACGCATGAACACTACTTTCATTTCTATTTATTGTTTTAATGGAATTAAAACATAATGGTAAATAAGAATACTATAAATCTAGTATAATATCAGAAATAATAACATGAACTCCATCCTCTATACATCCCATATATGTCATTAACGAGTCGTATCACTCTAAGGGGGCGGTAGTCCGCACTTCCTAAAGTGAAATTATTGCTTTTACCCATACTAAACACCATAATGGTATGCTATAAAAGAAAAATACAGATACATAAAGAAAACATAAACATATTATATGTCATATATATATATATATATTGTCATCTTAATGGCCACCATGATTGGTGGTATGTGATAATTTTACAATCATAGTTTCGTGAGGTGTTAGTTTGAAATCCACAAAAACAATATGTTATTCACCCATTAGATTGAGGTGTGTGTAAGTGTAGTCTAATTCCTTATCATAATAAAAACATCCTGGTATATTGAGGATATTATTGTCTTTATAAAATAAATGAATAAAAATATTTTAGGGGTTGGAGATGTAAAATAAAATATAAGATGTTAAGAGAAATTGTTACCATTAATTTGTGTAACTCTTATTGGTTTGAACCAAAATGGATTGTTGAAGTGCCTTATGCATAAGATAAGGCTTGTAGGAGGTAGAGGTGGATGTTGGAAACTTAATTGGTCAGATTTTTGATGATACAAAACACTTTATAGGTGTGAGTAATTTGTAAGAAATTGTCTCCTTTTATAGGGGGGCGGGGCTCTTTAAGAAATTGCGAAAATATTATTTTATTATATAATAATATTCAGTTTCTATAGATCCTAAAATCATTAAAGTTGAAGATACGATGACTCATAGTCTATATAATATCATACCATAATAATTGGATGGGTTTTGAATAATATTTTAATCATTATACTCTTATTTATTTAAATCATTTATTAATGAGGTGAATACTGCATCATTATTATTTCATAAATAATTTAATTCATTTGATGTCTAAAAACTATAAAAAAATAATAAGATGTAGGAAATATTTTTAAATATCTAATGAATATTTATGGTAAAACTGATTACTTATATAACACCATATAAATATTTACTCACTAAAAGTTTTTTGTTTATGTCATTTTTTACTTTACATTAAATTAATTTATCTTCAGTGTCATTATCATTCATAAGTGGCTCCATGGGGTCCCAAATCGACCCAAGGATGACCATGGTCTGAAATTTCTCATTAATAATGTTTAGGACAAGTTTTAAGGTAATTTTAATCATTATAATTTTATTTTTACCTTGAATTACCCAATTTACCATTTATCACGGTAAATAAAATTCAAAGTTACTACACATGGAAAATTATTTGCATCTTATTGAACCACATTTTACTTAATAATTACAACAATCACAGAAGTGTTAAAATTTCATTTAAATGAAAAATTTCGTTTTTGTTAACCAATGCTAAGTGGTTTCACTATTAATAAAAAATTTATGTTTTCAGAAAAATACCAAAAATTAAGACGATTCTATTTTTGATATTCCAAATTCAAATATTATTTCTATTTTACAAAATTATAAACATAGAAGTTTGATTAATAGATTAAAAATTAATTCCAATTGTAAAAACAAGTAGCGTGTTTTTAAGAAACAATTTCTATCAATAGATTGACACTTGTTTATGACCATGTTTAATGTGAAATTAATTCTAATGAACAACATTGAATTAAATGGTTAAAATATATTCTATTTAAACATTAAAACCAATTAATAAATAATCTATCCATATAAATAAATTAGATTAAAACATAGTTTTGAATTAAAATACAATATTTTCACTATTCATTAAAAATGAACTTTACCGAAAAAATTCCAAAATTTTACAAAAAAGAAAATTTTGATGTCCCAATTATAAATAAGATTATTATATGGTATAATAGAATGTGATAAATTTACCAACACTTTATTTAATTAGGGTTCTCCATTAAAAGGTGGTAAATTGACCTTTTAATGTAAATTATGCTTAAAATTATATTCATTCACCATTTAAGCCTCTACCTTTTATTTGAAAAAAGTAAATACATTTATCAAAAATGTATAATAAAATTGTATTTATTTTTTCATTCCCTCCTATACAACATCTAGGTGTTAACTTCCATTTAAAATAATAATATTATATTATTAATGTGCAACATAATATTTCAAAAAAAAATCCGTTGTTGCGTATCGGGTACGCTAACAAACATAGAAGATAACACCTAAAAAATGTCATCTAAAAAATGTCATCTAATGTCATTTAATTAGGGTTCTCTCATGTCATTTCTTTTATTTTAATCCACCAACCCCTCTATTTTATTTTTTCCAAGATTGTATAGCAACAAAATTATTCTAAATATACATGGAAATTTATAATATATGTCTTTATCCTACACAAAAAAAATGTCATTTAATGGATAACAATCATATTATTTATGTGAATGGTGATATACCACTTCACTAAATAGCGATTCTTTAATTTTCCATACCACCTCCAATAGAGGAAATTATAATGGAAACACTATTTATATATGTTATATATTATATTTATTATTTATTTAAGATTCATCATTCTTTTTACAAGACATATATTTTTCACATTTCATTTTGTTTTAATATGATTATTTCTTTTGAGGAAGTACTAACCACCATCCCATCAGAGCGATGTGATATGTCAAAACACCATATGGTTTTATTGAGGATGGTTTCAAAGAACCTATAAGACATATATGCTTTCATAAATATACTATATTAATTATATATATATTCCTTTTATCTTCATTCTTTTAGCCTGAAAAATTAAACTAAAATATATTTCATGTGTATGTACGTCCTATAGTAACCATGAACAACGTATTTCAATTCACAAATACAGTTTATAAAAAATATTATAATACAAAACTAATGTATATTCATATTAATTTTGTCATTTTTTAAAATCTGGAATCATGATATACATATAAGAACTAAATATACAACAAATTATGTCACATTCAAAGAACACAATGAATATTACCTCAAGTGAAAAATTAACATAGGATTGAAACAAAATGGTCATATAAATTCATAATCAATCCATATATGGTATTAGATATAATTATATGGTTCTAAAAAAATTTATAACTTATTTATATTAATTATACAAGTAGTGTGTATGAGTAATAAGAATTTCAATACACAATGGAAGAGGATAATATCTCAGTTTTTATTTCCATGAGATACAAGCTGTGTTCATCATTATTTACATATGTGTGGTGTAATTAATTAAAATGATTGACTTATATGTATAATATAATAAAATAAATTGGAATTAAATTATCCATTTTATAGTCTTTCATTCATAGTGTTTATGATTCACAAGTTACCATATCAGTAAAATATTGATGTCTCAATTTTCCTTCTTTGAGATACATGTGATGTAATACACATATATTCTTTTATAAGGTACATACATTTCCATTTTACAAGTTATATCTTGAAATTTATTCTTTTAAATAAATTTTATTCTTTGTGTAATTTTTTTTCCTAATTGAAGATGTTGAACCAGCGTTACCATGTTATTATAGTGTATTGAAACAATCTCATCACTTTTTGATATTGTTTACGTTTACATTTTCTTTGTTGAAATATTATAACTCATATCTCAAAAAAATTCATGAAATTTAATATCCTCATATTTTTAATTATGTATTCAGGTATTGTTTCTATGTATATTCTCTTTTCTAAAAAATATATTTAGGAATATATTTTTAAGAAAGCTCTACCTTACCCATTTTTTTGTTTGAAATCTATGTTTTCTAAAAAGGGTATGAAGAATATTCAACTATACTCATAAAATGAATTAATGAAAATTTTTACCCTTTTTTATTTTCCAATTTGTTCAGTGTAATATTCTTTTCACCTTTTCAATATGTCATTTTTTATCATTTTTATCATAAAAATTGAATTTACCTTTTACCTCCTATAAAATTTATAGATTTTCCAGCTTTCAGTTCTTTCACGATATATTTTCATGAATGAATGTTTAATTTTTAACTAGTTTTTAAGGTAATTTAATTGAAATGGTTTTAAAAGTGTTTCAAATATTCTATTATATTTTTTTAAGGGAAGTTAGTTTCAAAACAATTTATGTTTTAAATATGTTATTCAAAGATGAATGGATATTTACATAATGAAATGTTTTTAAAATATCTTCCATTGTTATTTTCTATCTCAGATAAAATATGTTCGTGTTACACATTCCATTACGGGATATTATCTAAATGTTTCATTAATATTATTTCTTAAGTGGTTTATGTTTTCATATAATGATTATTAAGACACCTGTTTCACTTCCAAATGTTATATGCTTTCAAAACCCACATCTTTCCAAGGGTTATGATTTGATTATGTTATTATGAAACCTATCTATTTTCATAGTTTATAATGTGATGAAATGTCAGTATTACCCATTTAATATATTGGGTTATGATTTGATGTCTATAAAATCTAATTCTTTTTATAGGTCATGATATTATGAATTTTTATTAACATGATGGACATGTTTGAATGATTTAATTATAATATGGGTGGAACCTATAACTCAATCTAATTCATTGGGTAATAATAAATTTTATATGATCTAAAATTGTACATTGGATTTACCCCATGTTTGAAATTTAGAAGGAATCTGGGTTGTATCTGAAACCTAAAAGATAAAGAGTAACTGAGTTCTATCCCAAGTGAATATAAAAAGGTACATGGGTTGGATACCTAGATTAAAAGAAACACGGCACATGGTGTGTAGCCCTAGCCTAGACAGAAGATAATACATGGGTTATAGCACAATCCTAAAATAAAGGGGGTACACGGGTTGCAGGACCATTCCCGATGTAGGTACATGGGTTTTCTCCCAATCCTAACATGTTAAAAATGTGTTGGTAGGTATTTTTGACATAAAATTTTATATTCTTATATGTAATCCAAATATCCTATTTAAAATTCCTTAGTGATGATTTTATGTATAATTATTTTTATTTACATATTATTCAAAAAATACCAATCATTATCCCATGACTCATTCTTATAATATTTTATATGTATGTTATGATCTTTTGAGGTTTCGAACATGTTCTCAGACACCAATATTAATTTTTATGCATATATGTCTTCCCAATTTACCCCTATAGAGCATTAGAGCTCCAAAATATTTTTGTCTCCTTTCTCAATTTTTTCATGATAGGATTTAGTTGGAATTATAAAAGGAGGGAATCATCAAGGGATATGTTGTATAAATTTCAAAGGATAGAATATTTATTTTCTAATTATTCCAAATAAACTAAATTGTTACAGTCCTTAGGCTTGTATATTTGTAATGTAATGAATATTCATAAAAAATTATGTAAAATCCATTTAACTAATATGGGGTCGGTATGGTTGGTGTCTGAGGAAAATATTAGTCTTCCATTAGAAACTACGATGAGAAAACATTAGTGACATCCCTAGGTATATTTCTACGGATATGTCTAGGGATGTCTCTAAGGATTAATAAAAGGATGAATTATTGTATCCAGAAATGTAATGGAATTTTGGTAACAGATAGAGTGAGTGGTTTACAAGAAATAATTACATTTCTAGATACTACAAGTAGATGTTGTTTTAGAACATATTTAGTAAGGGGTAAAAACTATGTCAATTTCTTCAAGGCCTTACCCAGGAAATCACGTATATGACAATGGGCCTCGTTACACACCTGGTTCGACACTCCTAGGTTATATGATTTGGAAATTCTCATTATTAATCACTAAATATTATGAAGGATTTAAAAAGAGATTCATTACGATTATCCTAGGATAAAATAATGTTGTGATAAATTAAATATGTAAGATTAATTCATTAGGAAAATTTTGAGAAAATTTTTATATTTATATGGTATCCTAATATCATAAATGATTATCACAGACTAATTTTTCGATTTATTCAATGGATGGAACAAGATGGAACATGGTTAACATTTAATGTTTCAGATTTTGAAGTCAATAAAATTATGTGAATTAATTTCCCATATAGAAATATCATAATGAGAATCATGATGTTGGTACGAGTATAGGATATACCTTTAAAAACAATGAGACATGAAAGAAAATATTAAATGTATGTTATATTCTTCCAGAATTATTTTTATTTAACCTAAGAAAAATGATTAGATTGAGTTTGAGGAACTATAATACCTTATTTATATTTACATTTAAATGAATGAGGCACTAAGGAATAATTTAATGAAACAATAGTAGTGTTTCATGAATTAATTTGGATGAATTACCTATGTTTTGGAATTCATATATTACGTTATATGAATCATGAAACGTATAATAATTTTCAGTATATGTTTTCAATAACAACAGAGAAGGGCATGTTTAATGGTTATTAATACCTAGAAAAGTTATTCCATGGAAATGTGATATTTTTATAATTGGAAGGTAACCTTTAATTAGTTATTGAAATTGAGATAATGATATTTGGATAATAATATGATAGAAATGTACTAGTAAATTGGACTATATGATTTACCCTAGAAATAATTTTTTACAAAATGGTATATGTCATAAATGATGGTGTTTAGGACTTCATGGATTTAATAATATATCCAATAATCATGGGAATAAGGAAGCATGCGTGTTTTTGAAATTGATTTATTGAAATATAGGTTATTACAATATTTCAAGAGAATATATGATGAAGGTATCCCCATGTGTGGAATGTGAAAACCAAAGGATTATTTTTTGATTTATTGGGTAATCAATTTTATACATATTTTTTAGACCCTCTTTATAATGTGTTTTATTTTTCTCATTGATAGTTTTATTATCCTTAAAAAATTATGAAATGTATATGTTAAACATCAGAGGAAGTTTTCTTGTGTTGAGATTATACTGAAAACCGTGGATAAAAGGCTATTTAGTGATGAATCTTATTTCAAGTATATCCATCTTATTTATTTTGGATGTTATATTATCGTTTTTGATATGATCATCATTTATGTTGGTGGAAAACCAATCATGTCCAGTATTGTTGCAGGTCTTGAACTAAAGATTTATGGATGATCAGGGGTTCACAACTACCATTAGACTATATAATTACCTACTTAATGTATAATAATTTTTGATAAAAAAATATTTCTAATGAAAAAATAGAGTTAATTTTAAGTTTATTGATTAATTAAAATAATTATATATTTTATAATAATATTTATTTATAAATAATACTAATTATAATTTTATAAGGACTTAATATCATAAAAAATGTATTTTGGAACATCAGCCACCAATGTTAATTAAAATAGTGTATGTTCTTTTTCTTTATAATTATATTCTAATTAGATCATGTTTAAATTTGACCAAAATGACTAGTAAAATTTATTAAAACTAAACACATCTTTTATGGTCAAATTAATCTTAAATATGGACAAAACCATAATCTTAGGTGGCCAAATTACCTAGACGCTATTCAAAACCTCACTGGCTTTCCCTAAAATAGACACACACCTTCCGTTTTTTATTTTGGTTGGTTTGGTATGACTTTTTTAGGTAATGATATGTGTAGACATAACATGTTCTCCAAAATTCTATATTAGTCCTTTTCCATCCATATAAAAGGCCACCACATCTCTTACTTAATAACTCCTATTGAAACTCTTATGACCAACCAACATCTTTCCAATACACTTCCCAGAAATCAACCATTCTTCATATAGTCCATCTTTTTGTTATAAGTCAATCAAATGAAGTTTTAACCCCAGCCAAAATGAGACAACAGATTAAGAGGTAACATTTTCTCTTAATGACTTCATTTTATTTTATTTCTCCACCCCATAAAACATATTTTTTTCATTCTTCTATAACAGAAAAATTATACTCAATATACTAGGATGTATTTATTCCTTGGATTAAACCTATAATTATAGAAACCTCCATATAATGGATAATGAACTTATTATTTATGTGTATGGGGAACTTCCTCCACACTAAATTATGATTGTTTAAATTTTCCAATGGTTTATCATGGTATTAATTTTGATGGAAAATGTTCTTGTATATGTTAAATAATATATTTTTTAATTAATTTATATTATATCATTATTTTACAATATATAAATTTTTTTACATTCCATTTCTTGTTAATACAATAAATTTTTTATTGAACTTTGGACTATTTCCCCCACAAAGTGATATGATTCATTCATACACTACAGGGATTATATTAAGGATATTTATAGTTAATATATTAGATATATTAGATTTCATAAATTTGAATTAATAAAGATATATAGAAATATAAATACATATATGTCTTTTACATTTTTTTTCTTTCAACAATACTGTTAGATGTAAATAGCATTCATGCGAACATACGACTGACCGTCTCCATGAAAAGCGTATTCCATTTTATACATAAATGTAATATCTATTAATATAATACACATATAATTTGTTTAGACGATATTTGTATTATGTTTTAAATTATTTAATAATGATATATGTATAAGGATAAATGTTATAACAAATTAAGACACACATAAATAACAAATAGAATATTACCTGATGGGAAACATTAAAATATGATTGTTAATAAGAGGGTAATATAAAGTAATAATCTAACCATATATTATATAATATATAATAATATGGTTGTTTATATGATATATAATACATTTATATTTATTATACATATTTATTTTTTTCGTATAATGTTTTTCAAGACACAAGGTAAGGTTTTTTCATGTCACTTTTTATTTTTTTTTGAGATACATGCTATGTTCACCACTCTTTAATTTTTTGTGGTGAATGTAATACCTATTATTTTTGTCAATTAATAGTTTAATCAAATTTATTTGTATTCACATATAAATTTTATAATATTTTATTTTAGGGGGTTGTATTTAAAAAGTTACCAAATTGGTAAAATAGTTGTGTCTCAATTTCCCTTCTTTTAGGCGACTATTTTGTTATTTACCTAAATTATTTTTCAAGGAGTATATAAATAAATTTTACATGTAGTACCATGAAATGTACTCATTTAGTGATATATTATGTATAATTTAATTTACATTTGTCCAATGGAGAGTATGATCCCCTGTTTCCATGTTATAAGACCGTATTGAGATAATTTCATCGTATTTTGGGATTGTTTATTTTTATACATACATTGAGGAAATATTTTGTTCCATATCTCAATAAAATCCTTGAAATTTATTCTCATATGGTTAATAAATATATATTCATGTACCGTTACCATCTTTTTAATCATTATTACATAACATAGTTTTGTAATTATTTTTAAGAATCCTATCTTTACCCTCTCTTCGATCGGAAATCTATTTATCATAAAAAGGGTTACACAAATATTATACTATTCTACTTAAATAGATATAATAAATGGTTTTCCATTTTTTCATTTACCATGGTTTTCAATGGTATCATCATGTATCTTTATTAATGTGTAATTTATTTTAATATTTTTATCATATAAAAAGAAATGTTCCTTTTAAAACATACGACATGTACTGATTTACACGTCGTTAATTGATAAATGATTTTTACAAGAATAAATATAAATTTTATAGTAGATCATTATGAAATGTCATTTTTAAGGAAATTGTTTTCAATGGTGTTATAATATTATTTTATAAGTTTTTATATAAATTAGTTCTCAAAATTTTTTATGTTTAATGGTTTTTTTGAGATAAATTATGATATTACCTCATTAAATGATTTTAAAATATCATTACATGTTATATAAAATCATTGATAGCATATATTTATGTTACACATTCCATTAAAAGATGCTATTTAAATTTTATATTCATATTCTTCTTAGGGGTTGTTAATATTTTATTGGAATGATGTTTAAGAGACCCATTTCTCTTATATGGGTTTTATGATATTAAAACATTATTTCTTTCTCAGGTTACGCTTTCATGAGTTGATTACGAAACCTATTACATTTTATAGTTTATTATGCAAGTAAAAATTAGTATTAACAATTTAAATAAATATGTTATGATTTAGTGTTTATAAAACCTATCAATTTTTATGTGTCAAGATATTATAAAAGTTGGCACATGTATGAATGATTTTGTTATGAGATTCTTGGAACATATATCTCTCTACAATGCATTTCATAATTACATGTTTAATATGAGATCAAAGGTTACATAGGTTGTATCCCAATATTTAAATGAATATGGTACATGTTATGTATCCTAATCCTAAAAGAAAGAGGGTACATGGGTTGTATCCCAATGCTGAAAAAAATAATGTACAGTGGTTGTGGTCGCAGCCTAAAATAAAAAGGGAACACAGGTTGTACCGTCATACAAAAAACAAGAAGTTACATGGGTTATATCCCATGAATAATTTGGCACTAAATATAATACTTATTATAATAGTGTATGTTGGTTTTCTAAATTTATTTCATAGAGTCTAATTTGTTCATTTGGATTGAAAAGAGGTTTTTGAAATTGATAGTAACCCATTGGTTGTGACGATGCGATTAAAATTATGCATTAAAATTTAATCATTCATGATAAATTAATCTTTGAAATGGGTTGATTAATGATTGGTATTAATGGAAGTTAAATGTATAGAAATATGTAACTATGATATGGGATATATATGGCTGAGTTTTTGGATAAATACTACAATATTAAATATGAAATGGGTCCCAGACTGCCACTCACAGACACAAATATATTAATTTATTATATTTTATCATTGATTTGTGAAATAGGGACTACTATTCTAATTACCCAAAGGGTGATATAATTCTTCTCTTGGAACCCATTTGTCTGAATGTGATATTGGAAATATTTTATTAATGGTTGAGGATAATGGAATGAAACTTGAAATCTCATTGGTTATGGTATAGAATCTTTAAGGGAAAATTTATTTTTTTAATGGGATGGGTGTCCTCTTGAACCAAGGGATTTATGTTGTTAATTAAGGAATAATTTAATGTGAAACTTGTTTACATAATTTTTTATACTTTATTCTTTATAAAACGGCATATAATTTTGTATGTTGGATATTTCATTAGTTGATATTGGTGTGGTTCTAATAATTTTTACTCACACCATACTCTGGATGAATGATCTATAAAAAAATTCACATCATGTTTTCAGGAAAAAATAATAGAAACAACCTTATGATTGATGGTTGTGTCCGAACGAAGAATAATTGAGCGAACCTGAAATTTATTCATTACCTTCAAGGTATTTGTCAATTTTTCTATTTTCCATTTAAAAATTGACACATATATTTAAATTAATATCTACTTCTTTGTTTTGGATATTGTTTCATCATTTTATTTTATCATTAGACACTATCCTTAATTGATTATTATATTATTTTGGTAATTTTTCATCATCATTTTTCTATTGGTTATTTATTTTTGATATTATGATTCATTGATAAATAGGTTATAGTATCCCCATGATAAATATTATACCCTTGCTGATGGTTATAACCCTTCAATGTATTTTGTGAAACACATGTTTTCATGTGACACACCATCTTGAGAACTGACATGTGGAACCCAGGTTGGGACATTATAATGTGGTATTAATGTTGGGAGTTCATTTCTATTTAAATTTGGTATAATTCTAATATTTTATAACATAGAGAAGGATGTGTTAAGCCTTGTTCATGAGCACATTCATTGAGGTAAATAACCCATGTTTAAGGAAAACCACAAGTACATATGGTGTGACTTATGTTCTTAATGATTTATATTACAATTGAAAGAAATTTCACCTTGTTTAATTTGATGTTTCATAGATATTATTATATTATGTTAATATTCATCATGGCCTATTATGAAATTAGTGTTGGGTATACATGCATCATTTTAGGTACTCAAGAATTATCATAACATTAATAATTTTAACTATGCGTGGTAAATAAGGTTTTGTTTGGGTTGTTTAAAAGGGATTATTATGATTAATTAAAAATATATTGGTTCCAAATAAGAAATTAAATTTTTTAAATATTTCTATGTATTTTGAATTTAAATCTATGAATTGGCCTATATTTATAATCCTTGAAATATTAAAAATATTTCCTTTCTATTTTCCATGAACCTTGGAGGAAAGGTTGATGGTAGTGCTAGTTCAATGATTTTGATCATTTGGTGGAAATTTTTGGATGATTATTATTGATTTTTATGAATATATCTTTTTAAATATGTTAATTATGTGTTATCTATCCTAATATGTCTATTTGGAAATGTACAGTTATTTCACAATGGTAGTGATTGTTAGTCACATGGACAGATTACATGGGTTGAAATGGCCCTCCTATAGTGGAACATGTATCTTAGATAGTGTTGGAAAAAGGATAAGGATAGTATATCATGTGAACATTTTACCATTTATGAATATTATATAGAGATACCTATGGAGGGTTATGTGAAATATGTATGATTTGACAGGGGAGTTCTAGTTGCATCACCCTCTGACAATATTAAGAGAGGGGGGAACGAATGAAGTTGTGTTCTAGATTTGGTATATGAATACAATAATTTATCATTAAGGTACTCTTATTGAAAATAATGTAATGTTAGCAGTGTATATGTTTTGTTTTCCAAAAAATCATTACTAGAACATCCGAATTCATGATGGGATGTTGGGGGACATGGAGTGGAAATGAATTTAGGATATTTTTTTGGAGAACATTTATAATGAGATTCTTAGTCAGGAGTGTGATGTTGAGTTTATGACAATGACCTAGAGGAGTATATCTTTGATGTACATTAATGGTCTCTTTACTAATTTTATGTTCTCCATTCCATTGTTGTTAGGAAATGAGGCTACTGCGATTTAAAATTTTCATGATAGGATTAAATGATATATAAATCACCATGATAATATTTGTTAGCTAAATAAGTTTTCAATGGTGGTGAATAAAAAAATCATATCTTAGGGGAACCCTGAAAGAGGCTTCCAATGGTATGTAGGTGTTTTTTTCTAGATAACCAAAATGTTTTTCTTCTGAGAGTATGATGTTTCTCATTGAGAGTGTCACCAAGATAAATATCAACTATATTAGATGTGTAGATTAATCAATTACTAAAATAAGTAACTAGATATACATCAACCATCGATGTAGGTTGGGGGATATTTGTACAAATTGTCAAATATCATCAGTAGAGTGTAGATGTTATGTCATAGTGGGTCACTTGCTATGGTATTTGAGAAACCCTCAACCTATGGGTATTGAGAGTGGAAACATCAGAGTCAGAGGATTGGGAGGTGGGCTTCTACCCCAAATCATCCAAGTAGTTGGAGTTTGTCATGCCATGGTTGTAAATTCAGTGGAAATTGAACTTTGAGGAAATATAACACGTATCATCAAAGCGGTCTATCATAGGAAAAATCTATTGTCAAAAAAGGGGAGATTAAAAGGATATTTTCATGCAGTTAAACATAAACTTGTGCATAACAAGTTTGTGACATTGGAATTTAGTGTCACTATTCATGATTATTTTATTATTCTAGTTCATTTTTTGATACAAGATACTCTCATTCATCAATAATTTCACAAAATGTTAATGGATTGTTTTTGTGGTTGAATTTTCTAGTGGGGATATGATGATTGAAATAAACTCTGGAAGTGTAGTAAAAGGACAATTGTTTATGTGAGTAGTGTTCTATAGAGGATAAGGGGTATCATATTCATTCGGATCACTACATACCTAACATGTAAATAT
Organism: Viscum album; assembly: GCA_963277665.1. NCBI lineage: Eukaryota > Viridiplantae > Streptophyta > Magnoliopsida > Santalales > Viscaceae > Viscum > Viscum album. The sequence goes on along the minus strand of OY728164.1, from coordinate 1,399,312,932 downwards.
TTTACTTGATTTTTGATATGAATTGGTTGGTACGGTGTTGGGATCAAATTGATTGTTACCACAAGGGAGTAAACATTATATCTTATAAGAGTATAAGTTGTGTACATCACGGAGTGTCATATATTCAGGCTGGCCATTCAAGGTTATTTTATCAGTAACTGGGGTAAATCCCTTCCCATGTTGAAATTATGTTGTTCGAGGATAGGGACATGAAGCCTGATTTACATCTCGTTTTAGGGTTCCAAACCCTTAATGGGATACCTAAGGACTTCACATGGATTCCACATAAGAGGTAAATTGAGTATAAAATTTAAATCATATGTCTAGATGAAGAAATATCTATTTCACCTTATATAATGCCACCAACATAGCATGAAGTGATTAATACTCACTTGTACCAGTTGACGGGTATGGTATTTATCCATCCATGTTCATCTTGTTTGGGTTCTACAGTTTCTTTCTATGAAGGTTTATGGGACATTACACATATTAATTTATTGCTAAATGTTGATCAAATTGATACCAATGAATGGATAACCTCTTCTATGTATCAAAAATATCATTACCTAGTTTAAATGTACTAGTGTATTATCAAATATTGAATTTTTATTAGGTTATAAAAAGATTAGAGTTTGACCTTTTGATATACCATAGACTACATTCAAAAGAATTGATGGACATTTTCAGTTTATTATCATGTCGTTTGGGATGAAAAATTATGCAGCTATGTTTACGGCCTTGATAACCAGATTCTTCCACTTGTTCCTGGATAAATCAATAATTTTTATGGATTTCATATTGGTTTACTACAGGAATCATGAAGGTCATGCACAAAAACATTTCACCCTCATGAGTTTTCTGAGAGAGCCTAATATATCGTTATATCTATCTATTCATCAATTTTGGATAGTCATGGTACTTTTAATGGGTCACATAATCTCATATTAAGGTTCGTTAGTGTATTTTAAGAATGTGTAAGAAGTTGTTTCTTGGGAGAATTCTAATAGTGTATTTGATATACATAGTTTGCAATGTTTTTCATGTTATTATTGGTGGATTATACAATATTTTTCCAAAATTGTAAAACCACTATCAGAATTTATGTAGAAGGGAATTATGATTTAATTGTCTGAATCATGTGAAAATTATTTTGTGGAGTTGAGAAAGAATTAGGATATAATAATTATTCTTACCCTACCAAGGTCTAGTGAGGAGTATACTATGTTCTATGGCACATATGTTAATGAAGATGGAGTTTTATTGTTATAGGGAGAATAAATACTGGTGTATGTGTCATGAAAATTGATGCCAGATGAATGGAAATACTATATGTAAGACACTAAGTTACTTTTGTTGGTATATGACTTAAATTTTTGGTGACATTTACTATTGATAGATATCATTATTTTTATGAAAATAACATAACTTCAATGCATACATTTCATTTGTTATATTTTAATTTATGGGATGAAATTATGGGTTGAGTAAATGTATTCTTTTTTATTTTGAAAAGACATATACTCCATAAAAAGGTAATAGTATTGATGAATCATTAAGGAGGAAAACACATACTCTGACAGTTCATCTGTATAGTTAGGATTGAAAGATGATGAACATGTTGGTTTTTTAAGAATATTGTTGTTCATGATGGTGTGGATTAGATTAACCTATTTTTTATATCATTTGATTTTAGAATATTTAACCAAATTATATAGAGGTGGTATGAGAATCTGATGTTTTTAGCCATGTAAGAAATCCTTTATGTTGGGGAGTCACAATATGATTGGACCATGGATGTAGATAAGATAATCTATACCCAAAATCATTTTTTGGATCTTTTATGTATTATTGAGGAGTTGATGCATGATTTTCATGCATCTAAGTGGGTGGTGCTTGTGGGTTTGACCGATATATACCGAGACCATTGTCAACAATGTTGGTACTTAGGCATTAAAAAGAAGATTCCATGGATTGTGACCCAATGCTACCACATTAAACATGTGAAGTTCGAGAAACAATGTCATTTTAATATATATAAAAAAAATTTAAGTAATTTTTCATTTTTTTTCCTTTCATGCTTTGTTTTGGGTGTTTCCCAAACTTTGAGGGAGGAATGTGTGAGTTTTCTTGAATTGGTTCAAACTATGAGCCCAATTACAGATTTAAAATTTTTTTTGGATGCACATATAACACATTCATTTTTCAATATTTTTCATTCATTTAAATTCTTACATGGCCTCCCTGAACTATTAACGCCACCATGTCAATTTGAAGCTTTTTTAAATCCATAACCAAGGTGTATTTGAGTTTCTATAAATGGGATTGGGCTTGCCTGGAAGCATGTTTCCCATTTTAAAAATGAATTTTGTTAATTTAATAACATACTCAATCATTATTATTTTCTTGTGATTCTATGTCTCGCCCAATACCAGGGAACCCAAACATGCACCCTGCCTTTTTACCACCTCTTTTGATCTATCGTTCATGGAGAATTAGTGTAGAACATTATAGGATTTTTCAAATCATCCAGAATTGAAGAGATAACTTCATTACATCTTGATTCCCTAAATTATTATTCTATTACCTCCATTACAATTTCTAATTCAATCCTTCCTCCTCCTCATCAAACCTAAAATAAATTACATCCCTCCATGTCTCTCAAAACCCCTTTGGAATCCAATTTTTGCGGGAATTAGGTGGAGGAACTTCAAAGAATCTCCAGTAAGTGTCGTTTCTCCTTTGTTCCTCCCCTATCCATGCATTTCCATTCAATTTCAATGATTTTATAAATTACTAGGGGGAAAGTAATTGAACCCAGGGTTTAACATTGGGTTTTCTTGGTTAATTATTATTGTTTTAGGTTCTCTCTATTTCCCTCATGGTGTGGCAGTGGTGCGACGTGATTTTCACACGACGACTCAAGGGTTTCATTTTATTTGGTAGGTGATTCCTTATGGAATGATATAATTTTGACCAAGATGTTGTTTTTATGGTATTATCATGTCTATTTCATTTTACTTTTTATGATGTATTTTGTTTTACTAGCAATTATAAGGCAAAAAAATTCCAAGTGCCAATTTTTGGTGAAATTGGGGGTTTTTCATATAAATCATTTATAGGTTCATTAAGGGCTTACCAATAAATAAATAGTTGTTTTTATTGTACAATAATTGGACATAAAATACTGTTTATAATGTTTATTCCATTTTATTCTGAATAAATGGGTTTTAATGATGTTTGTAAAGATAGTGAAGTTTTGCTGCCACTGTTATATGAAAATGGAGGTTTTACAACATTGTCACTTATTTTGTTACATGAGGGTGCCCTAAAGTTTATATTTTGTTTTAATTGATATTTATTGGAATTCCATTACTATTTTTTTAAATTACACGTTTAAACATAGTGTACAAGAGGGGTTCTTAAGGTGTTTTGTGTGCAAAATAATTATGGATTTTGAGAAATTGTTTTATTAAAAATCAAAGTGTTTGTTGTGTGTTTTAGGTTGCATAAAATGTGATAGATACTATACTGGTTTTATGTGAATAGTAGTGGTGTTTTATTGAAAAATGGATATTTTTTGCATGCTGAAATTGTTTGAGCACAAAGGGGGAAGTTCATGTACCTAGGTGGGGCGAATGTGTACTAGTACGGCTAGTGGACCAGATGGGTTTTATCTCTGTTCCACCTAGCATATCTTTAAATAAAACTATATCTAAACTATGTGGATGATTAATGGGGAAAACTAGGTTATGGGTATTTCTCTACTAGTGACTCGTGCATGAGAATGGATTTTACTCTGGTTACTTTACTCTGAGGTATGAGGTATAAGGTCCCATAGTCTATAAAGTGCCATGGGGTGTTCCTGATTATGATGCTCATTGTATTTGTGGTAGTTTTTTCATGAAATGGGATGTTTTTTGACGTAAATTATAGTTTCTAGAATTTTTATTTAAATGTGTAATCATTCAGAAATTTTCAGCTTGAATTTTTTTTTTCAATTGAAAGTAGAATTTCATGGAATTTATCACTACATTTATTTTTGTATTCAAACTGATTGATTTTTCACATTGAATTGAAAGGTAATTGGAATCATTGGGTAGAATTTTATTGGTATTAGTCTCAAACCCAAATTATACCCCTTGTGTGTACATAGATATTATTGTTCTTGACTCAGTTAAACGAAAGGCTATGGGTAATGGCGGTTCAGGGTGTGAGTTCCCATCCTTGTGGAGGAGTTGTAGAAACAGCTTGTGGGTGATGACCCCTTGTCATGTAGAGTCCTTGGGGATTTATTTCTATTGTCTTTATTTTTATTTGGACCACTTTTATTATCTTTAAATCAATGTATTATGTTCGGGTTTTTTCTAAAGGCATGTTTGGCTCAAAAATTTCAAATTTATATTATGAATTTTTTTAATGTTTTATGCTTTAATACTCAGGTAAATCATTCCCAAACCGAAATTAATACTCCTAGAGAACTTCTGCTTTCCATGAGGGATAGTGAACACCCTTTGGGCATTTCCGCGAGCTGGATTTGGTGCCGGTAATAGTGGCTACTAGATTCGGTTTTTGACAAAATGATATTAGAAGAGGTTAATGTTTTTGGATTATGATACTATTTTGGGATGAGTCGGAATAGACAAGATCTATGAAATATGGGGATCATGGGTTTCATAATGAGTATTTTTCCTGGCCTACACATCTCGTGGTAGACAATGAGTCACCATGGGATGTTGGAATTTTCTGATTAGCTTCAATTCCAGGTGACACGTGTGTGATGCAGACCACACGTGGAAACCGAGAAGTGGTGAAGTAGTTGTTTTTTTTCTAAAATATGCTTAGTTTATTTTTATTTTATATATGTTATTAAAATTTTCAAAACTATGGAATTGTCTATTATTCTGTGACTGTTGTATTTTCGTAGAAACATACCTCCCCTAAAAATCTCTCACATGCCCACTAGAGGAATCCAGAGAGAGTTCTCCCACACCTATCGATCAGAGACTAGTTAAGGTTGTGGTCTAGGAAGTCCATGCACTAGGATATAGAACATATCCTTCTCATATTTCTTTTATGGAAGAAGAGACATGTCTTAGAAATAATAAATCACATGAGTTTTTGAAAAACAAGCCTACAAAATTCCGAGGAAACATAGAACCATAGAATGTAGATGAATGGATCGAGAAGATCGAGCATATAATTGAGTTTATAGAAACACCTAAGGATATTATGGTGAAGTATTCATACTTTATGTCGGCGGTTCATTACTATATGTGGTGGTAGTTAGTGATTCAGACTGTGAAGAATGAGCAGATGCACTGGGGAGATTTCAAGGTCGTCTTCAATGAGCAGTACTTCCCTGAGGTGTTGTCTTATGATAGGTCTATATAGTTCATTGATCTCGTTCAAGGGAATCTATCTGTGATGTTGTATGCCAACCATTTCACTGAGTTGGTTCTATTTTCTCAAGAAATCGTCTCCAAAGAGCAGGCGAAGGCCCATAGGTTTGACAAAGGATTGCGACCAAAAATATACTTTCGGGTGTTCATATTTACGTTTTGGACCTATGATGAGGTCATGGATCAGGCGTGCATGGTGAGAATTAGTAATAAATTCATGGATACATTCTCTAGTTCAGTATCAGTAATGGGTAGTGGTGGATCCTGAGTGATGAAAAGGAAGAGGGAGGATCATGTTAATAAAAGTGGTGGCAGTTTAGACCAATCATCCAGGATGTTTTTGTCTACAGATTCGGAAGAGATATTGGCTGTGTTCCACCAGTGTGGGAAGCCCGGGAACATCCAACCCTAATTTTCACTTCCTCTGTTACTAGTCTTGAGGCATGGATAATTTACTGTGCTTCTGCCGGGTGGCACAACCACATTCGAGTGGGGCAGGGTCAGTAGATTCAAGAGGAGTGTCGTCACTGTCCAAAATATCAAAGACAAGTGGATATTGATTTTGAGGCCATGGTGGTAGTTTTGGGTCATCTTCTAGGAAGAGTAAATTTAGGTAATATCCAAATACTTTTGCTCGTATTAAGGTTGAGATCGGACATCTCCTTGTAGTGGATTAGGCACCACCAAGATCAGAGGTGGGACTGTCGACTGTTCGAGGTACCGTTCTGATCTCATATTCTATAGATGCTGCTCTTTTTGATACTGGCGCCTCTATTTCATTCATTTCCTCCCATTTTTTGTACAAACTGAACATTCGAATTGATATTTTGTCTTTTGCGATGGAGTTGGTTACGATGCTAGGAATGAAGAAGGAGTAGGGTCTCAGGTGCCTGACGTGTGCACTTTTTGTGTCAGGGGTCGAGATTGAGAGGGACTCATTGTCTTATACATGTATATTTCATACATTATACTTTTCATGAATTTTGAAGTACACATCCAATGACACATCAATTGCTACAGGATGCGAGTGAGTTTCATAGCACCTGATGGGAGTCGTAAGGTTTTTCGGGGAGAATTTGATCCTCGGTCGTGTCACAATGGAACTCCAGTCCCATAGTTGGGAAATCATATCTTCCAATTATAGTCACTCATACTATAGGATGATTTTCATTCACATGGAGGTTCACTACCTCATGTAGTTAATGAGTTTCTGGCTGTATTCCTTAAATATTTCATAGGTTTACCCCCAGAGCAAGACGTGGAATTTTTTATTGATCTGGTGCTGGGAACACAACATCATTCTCATCAATTTTATCTTATGGATCCCATTTATTATCGGTAATTAATGATAGATATGGATGAATTAGAATCCAATGTATTCATTCACTCGAGCGCCTCTCCTTGGGCTGCTCATATGTTTTTCATGAAAAAGGCTGACGAATCCCTCATGTTGTGCATTGAATACCGGACAATGAATAAGGAGAAAATTATGAACAAATACAAATTTCCCAGTATAGATTATTTTTTCGATTAGTTGAAGGGGGAATAGTATACCTAAAAAATATACTTGCGTTTAGGTTATCATCAGCTCCTGGTGAAGGAGTCAGATATCCCAAAGATAGCCTTCCAAAGAATGTACGACCACATTGATTATTCGGTCATGCCCTCTGGATTGGCCAATTCTACAGGGGTCTTAATGGAACTCATGAACATGTTGTTCCATAAGTATCTCGATTAATTTGTTTTGGATTTCATGGATGATATTATAGGATAATATGGATCTAAGGATGAACATGAAAATCACTTGAGGATCATCGTGGGTACTGTTCGTGATTATCGCCTCTATGAAAAGTTGTAAAAGAGAAATTTATGGATCCAGGAAGTGAGATTTATGGTGCATGTGATGTCTAAGAAGTGTGTTTCATTAGACACTGAGAAGATTGGTGTGGTTATGTCATGTGAGTTTCCGGAGAATGTGTTCGAGATAAGGAGTTTCCTTGTCCTGGTTGGTTTTTATAGGAAATTTGTTCATGATTTCTCTCATCATGGTTCACTGATGACTGCGCTCATCTGGAAAGGGTTGATGTTTGTATGAGGCTCAGAATGTCAATCATCGTTTGTGGAGCTGGAGAGGCGGTTGACTACCTACCCTGTACAGATTATTCCAAAGGGTGGAAAGCGATATATCATCTATTGTAATGCTTCAGGTATGGGTCTTGGGTGCCTGCGTGTACAGGAATATCCCATGGTGGTGTACGGATCATTCCAACTCAAACCACACAAAAAAAACTACCTGACCCATGACTTAGATTTGGTAGCAGTGATGCATGCTTTGAGAACATGGCCTTACTTCCTCTTTGGGGAGATGTTTGTGGTCTACTCTGATCAGAAAATATTGGACTATATATTCTCGTAGAAGGACATCAACTTGAAGCATCGTCTTTGGATCAGGTACTTATAGGTCTTTGACTTTGGAATTTTCAATACCATAGGAAAGGGTAATGTGGTGGTGGATTCTTTAATTAGAAGAGTTATAGGGCATGATTTGAGGAATTATAGTGATGCTCAGACATTGATAGGGCGCTTTTCTCAAATTCATGTTGAGAGCAAGGAACATATTAGTGCTATGATCTTGGAAATAGCCCATTTGACTCATTCTTGTTTGGAGTTGATTAAACAGGAAAAACCAAAGATGAGCTTTTTCAGTGGTCGAAGTAGTTTCTTCATGGTGAAGAGACATCCTCTAATTGGATGCCATCTCTTGAGGGCGTCTTGTGCTTCATGGGTCCTTCAGTAGTGTCGTTATCTCTGCAGAAGGTGGTGATGGATGAAAACCATTATGTTTAGTGGGATGTCCATTCTAGTGCCACCATGTTTTATTATGATGTTTTTCAGAAGTTCTGGTGGCTTGGTATGAGGCGCGACATTGCAGACATCATGTCGAGATGTTAGCCATGCCATCAAGAGAAAGAAGAGCATAAAAGGCAATCTAGTTTACTCCAGCCATTACCCAATTCTAAATGGATGTGGGGAGAGGTCTATGTGGACGTCATTTTTGGCTCACCTCATACACCTCGGGTACAGAATTCCATTTGGTTCATAATTTATTATCTGACAAAATCAGCACACTTCATTCTCTTTAGAGATACAACTAAATTGGATGACTTGGGCTGTTTGTTTCTTTTCAAGGTGGTGAGACACCCAAGAATTCCATCAGCATTTGTCTCATATAAAGACCCAGGATTCCATTATCAGTTATGGTAAGGCCTTCATAATGCCTTGGGGTCTCAGATTAATATGTGCACAACATACCATTCTCAGATGTATGGTCAGACAGAGCGGGAGAATCAGATTTTTTAGGACTTGCTCCGTGAATTTGTCATGGACTTTGGATGTTCCTAGGAGATCCATTTAGGGCTTATTGAGTTTTTTAATAAGAGTTACCAATCCATGATTCATATGGATCCTTTTGAGGTGCTCTATGGTTTGCCTTGTCGATCCCCCATGTGTTGGGCTGAGGTTGGTGAGACCTCACTGCTAGGGCCGAGTATAGGGCAAGAGACGTCTGACAAGCTCAAATTGATTATGCTACTCTTGTTGAAAGCATAGTTTTTTCATAAATATTATGATTACTGGAGGCGTCGATACCTAGAGTTTTCTGTGGGTGATAGGGTATTCTTGAATGTGGCCCTCATCTTGGCCATTATCGATTTGGGAATCAATGGAAGTTGACGCCGTGATATGTTGGCCCTTTTGAGATCACTTAGTGTACTAGAATGGTGGAATACAGTTCTTCCTTACCTACTCAATTAAAAACTATCCATGATGTCTTCCATGTCACAATGTTCAAGATATACAACCTGGATCCATCCCATGTGCTGATATAGGAAGAAATAGAGATAGAACATGACTTGTCAGTTTTTTAGGGCTAGTGAAAATAGTGGACTCCCAGGAGAATGTGCTTTGAGAGAAGTCTATTCCACTTGTCTGAGTTCATTAGCAGTATGGTAATGATACAAATGACACATGAGAGTGGATGTCAAGGGTTGAGAATGTGTATTTGTTCCTATTTTTCAATCATGCTTCATGTTGAATTTTTGGGATTGAAAAGTTCTAAGGTGGGGAGAATTTCCACATACATAAAATATTTTAAACGTATGCTTCATTTATTTTCCATTTATTCTTTGTGTTTTGGAATTTCCAATGATTTTATCAATGAGTGGGTGAGTTTTCATGAATTTATCAAAACCATGAGCCCAGTTCTATATTTAATAATAAAATTTTTTCTTATATAAATCAGTCATTTTTAACATATATCACCCTTTCTAGTCCCTATATTTCGTCCCCTAACCTATTAACACCACCATGTCAATTTGGAGCATTTAGAAATCCATAACCATGAAGCCTATTTCAAGGGATTGGTCCTTCCATGAAGCCTATTTCTAGTTTTAAAAATGAATATTATTTATTTAATAACATATTCATTTTTAATGATTTTTCGGTGATTCCAATTCTTTCCCAATACCATTGAAACACACAGCACTCCCAGCCCACATCTCTAATCATCAGTGCTCTTGTTCATTGTGAACTATTTTAGAACATTATATGTTTTCTAAAATTGGCTAAAATTGAAGAGATAACTTCATTCCTTATTAACTCTTTCAATTATTACTCTCTTCCTCCATCCCTATTCATAATTTGACCCTTCATCATCCTCTTCAAACCGTAAATCCATTACATCCCTCCAAGTATCTCAAAAATGCTTTGGAATCCCATTTAATGTGGAATTTGGTTGATGAACATCAAAGAATCTCATGTATGTGTCTATAATCCTTAGTTCAACCCCTTTCAATGAAGTTTCATTCAATTTCATTGATGTTCCAAATGACAAGGGGGTCAGGTTTTCAACATAGAGTTTAACCTTGGGTTTTCTTGGTAAATTATTGTGTTTTTAGGTTCAATCTAAGTCCAAATTGGTGTGGCGGTTGTGAGACTTGATTTTCATATGGTGATTCATGGGTTTCCTTTGATTTAGTAGGAGATTCCATTTTCTATGCAATTTTTGTGACCAAGATATGTGTTTATGTTATTTTCATGACTATTGAATTTCAATGTTTCTGCAAACATGGGTTTTTGTGTCAATTATAATATAAATGAATTTGATGTGCCGTTTGTTTTGGTGAAATTGGGGGTTTTTCATATAAATCTTACATTTCAACATTAAGGTATTACCTATAAATACTTAGTTATTTTTATTGATTTTTATTATGTCTGAATATACTGTTTATAGTTTTTATCCCATTTGTTTTTTGCTACAAAAATGTGTTTTAATAGTGTTTAAAAAGAAAGTGATGTTTTGGGGACACTTTTGTTTAAAAATGGAGTTTTTTCAACTTTATCACTTCTTATTTAACAGGTGGATTCCCTAAAATTTATTTTATGTTATAATTGAAATTTATTGGGATTTAATTTCTATTTTGGTAACATAAAGTAACGATATAGTGTACAAGTGTAATTATTGAGGGGTTCTTGTGTGCAAAAAAATACTGGATCTTGAGAAATTGTTTCATTAAAAATTGTAGTGTTTGTTCTCTGTTCTAGGTGGTATAATATGTGATAGATTTTGTAATGGTTTTATGTGACAAGTAGTGGTGTTTTACAAAAAAAATGTATATGTTATTCATGTTTAAATTGTTTTAACACAAAAGGGGAAGCATAAGTACCTAGGTGGGGTTGATCTGTACTAGTATGGCTAGAGGACAAGATGGGTTCTGTCCCTATTCCACCTAAAATTTGGATAAAGAAAAATCTAACAAAGGTATTTTGAAGATGATTGGGGACCACTAGGTTATGGTTATGTTCCCTTCTAGTTTCTCATCTAGGAGAACATGTTTTACTATGGCTACTTTACACTGATGTATGCGGTATATGGGTCACGAGACTATCTAGTGCCTAGGGGTGTTCCAGATTTTGTTGCTCAATATATTTTTGGTATTTTAACTTTTCATGGGGGTTTTTTGGAAGTAATATATAGTATCTAAAATGAAAATTTATATGTGTGAACATTCAGAAAATATTAGATTGAAAATTGTTTTCAATTGAATGTTGCATTTGTTGGAATTTAGGACTGTATTTCTTTGCATATTGAAACTGCTTTATTTTTAACAATGTATAGAATGATCTATTGAATTATTTGGTGGTATCCTATTTTTCGTTCGGTAACACAAAAATTACACCCCTTGGGTGGACGTATACTTTATTATTCTTGAATCGAATAATGGTTAAGATATGGGTGATGGCGGTTCAGGGAGTCAGTTCCCATCCTTGGTTCAGAGTTGTGGAGTCGGCTTGTGGTCATGACCCCTTGTCATGTGGTGTCCTTGGGGATGTTGTTCTATTTAATTTAATTGTATTTATACCACATGTATTTTCTTTAATCCAATGTAGCTAGATCTTGCTTTTTCTTAAGACTTGGTTGTCCCAAAAATTTCAAATTTATATTCGGTATTGTTTTTAATGTTTTATTCTTTCATACATAGATAAATCATTCACAAACCTAAATTAATACTACTAGAGCCCTTGTTCCATCCCATGGGTATAGGAAAATCCCTTAGGTAATTCCCATGTGCTGGGTATGGTGTTGTTAATAGTGGTGACCATATTCGGTTCGTTATAGTCATTGTAGTTTATTACAATAATTTCCATTTTCAAATGGACTTAAGACAACATTACTATAGAATTCTTCATTCATCCTCACAGGATTACATAGATGTGTGAAAAAAGTTTTCTGGGTGTAGATAAATTGGAAGAATTTCCCCATTTCCTTCCTATCTGAGAGAATTACACAGTGAATCAGTAGGCGGAATTCAATGTTAAAGAGATATTCTATATATTAGGGGTGTGATGGAGAATAGCTTCATAATGTAAATCATGTTTCACACCATGCTTCTGGAATAGTTTTCTGAAGTTTCTTGGTACATATGTATTCATGTTTATATCATTCCACCCACATATGGATATGATGTCGGAACATACTATAATATTATTAAACGATATTGAATAATAACTAATTCTAGACATGTTTGGGTGTTTGGAGAAGCACATATTTCACATTCAGCTAACCTATAACAATAATTTTTAGGTGGCAATTCATATGGAATCATATGGGGCTCATTAGGGTCGGCCACATAGATAACCTCTATACTAGTTGGAGGCATGTGACTCAAAGTTATTGGAAAAGAGTCTCATGGAGGAGACATTATAGTAGGTTAAATAAATCTCATAGTTTTACAAATTCATATCATGATCAAAATAGATATACCCTGTTTTTTACAGTGGGTGATCATTTTTCTAATTAATTGCATCCTCTAATTGGTCACTAAATGATGCAGAGGTAGGGAATGTTAGATCCTTTGTTTGTTGGGCCTTTTGAAATTGTAGAGTGAATCTGGTTGATGGAATAATGAGTATATATTACATAGAGTAAAAATTTTCTGAATGAAAATTTTCATGTGACTCATCTTCAATGGTATCACCTTGAACATTCTCATGTGATCGATGTTGTTGATGATGAGATTGAGTCTAATGCATCCATTGAGTAGAATACTATTTCTATTATAGATCACAGTGAGAAATTATTTTTGGGGAAAGGAAGTTCCTATAATCTAGGTGGTGCACCATCCAAGATTTTCTTAAATGGGAACATGAATAAAAGAAACAGATATGTGGCCATAGTGGTCCGATCATTTTTATTCTAGATCTTAAGGATGCATGAGACTACAATTGGAGGATGATATTTTATATGGTGGAGATACTATAAGATCTTAACAAATTTTGGGGGTGTTTTGTGATCAAATTTTAGGTAATTCATTACAATGTTTGTTTATAAGTGGGTTAGGATTTACCTTTCGATTTTTTGGGAGATATTTGAGAATTTTTAAAGCTAAAGGTTTTTGCATGGATAGTAGATTGTTATCCAAAACCATGTGGTTTAGAACTGGAAACAATTTTCATAAATTTTGATATATTGGAGGTGGCACACGGTTGGAAAAATGATTAACCAAACCTTGTTCAAACTTCCTAAAACCATGAAAACTGAGTTAGATGGTATTTTCATGGATGGTTCTAATTTTCCAAAACTATACACCACATAGGAGAAGCAGTGTGGACCCTAAGGTGAGGTTATTTATATGAGAAATTGGTCACCCTTCCTTGAAAACCATTCACATTGTTTTAATTCCATCTAAAATTTTATTATAAATTACTAAACCAAAAATATTTTACCATTCTTCCCCTTTCATTGGATTAAAAATATTACCATCGATATCAAAAGCATGCATGTGGAATCCAAGGCCCCTTTAACCCCTTTAGAGTTTAATCGACGATCTGATAAAAGGATTCTCTCTTCTATGATATTTTTTTCATCCCTAATTTGGTTCCACTCTTTTCTATCTCACCTTCTTAATGAAGAAGAGTGATTTTTTCTATATTGGACACAATATATATCTATATTTTAACATATTCTATTCTATTGTATCATGATCATAGATATGGGTCCTAGATCTTCTGTAGCATTGTGATTTTGATAAATCCAAATCAATTCAATTGTTTTTCATTTTAGAACTTCTATTTTTGACATTTAGGTAGATAGTATAATTTTAAAATACCATACTCTAGATTATAAATGCATGAATCATATAGATATATTTCCAATAATATGTTAGACATTTCTATTATAAATTTAATTAAATTATTGATTGATTTTCCAGTTTATAATGTATTATTTTTACAATATGATAATGAAATTATTGAATAATGGGATTATGAAATTCAGTTGGTAATAGTTTATGATGTTGATAGTGACCAACAACATGTTATAATGAGATTAAAATGACCGTTTATAATTTTTTATTTCTTGTTAGAATAAATTTTGGATTGGGTTGATTAATGAATTATGATAGTGGAGGATAAACGGTTGTTAATATAGAACCATGATATTTGATATATGTTATTGTGTTGTGGGATATGGACTTTCACTTCAAATATCCCTATGGTGAAAGAATAGTTCACTAGGACCCCAATATATCAATGTATTATATGAGATAACTAAGTTGTGGGATAGAGAGTGCAGCTCCAAATATATGCAGGGTTCCAGATTGCAGCTCTAGGCTCCCATAGTATGAGTTTGTAATTATTATGGTTGGATTAATGGAAATTCATGATATAATGAAATGTTATATCTCTTAGGTAATGTTTCAGAATCCAACCTGGGATAATGCATGTATCAATGATTTGGGTACTGCGTTGAGCCCAATAATTTATGTGTTTAATTAAATAAAAATATGTGATAATTATATACTTTATTAATTGATCCTTATTCATTGTACAACTCCGTACAATTTCATAGACCCGATATTGTTTTACATATTTATGGTGGTATCCTTATGTGGTTTACTCACAACCTACATTGGATTCATGGTCGGTTCCCAAATAAGCATCATGTGTGTAGGACATGAAGGTGGAATTCTCCATTTGTTAGATGTATTATTTGGGAAGGATCGTGGATAAGGGGACCACAAATGTTGTCAGGACCTTCTTAGGAGTTATCAATGTGTCTTTATTTTGGTTTTTTCATTGAAACATGACACATATAGAGAATTACATATCAACTACTTTTGATTGAATATTATTTCACTATTTTTTTTATCTTGTGATACTTGTATTTAATGCTTATGTTATTATACTAATTATTGTTTATCATCATTTTTCTATTGGTTATTTTTCTCTACTATTGGGTGACTAGATAAATTAGGTATAGCTTACCCATGGTAAATATTAGTCCCTAAAGTCTATTTCCTATCTTCTATCATATTTGGATGCACACATGGAGTTATGTAATGATCTGAAAATTCACATTGGCTTGATAGTAGAATGAGTCATTAATTAGACCTAAGTGACATCACAAAGGTGATAAAGTCTAGAAACAAATTCCAAAGGGTTTCAATCATAGGTGGGGGATGATTTACCAATTATGAAATAAACTAATAGACATACAACCCCAAAACCAACTATTTACTAAATGAAACATGAGAAAAAGAAATTAAACAAAACATCATTATGTATCTCAAAGCCACATCAACGTGTGAAATAGGGGAAGCCTGAAAAAGTTACAAAGTCAATATATGATAAACAACTAAATACTCTCAATAGGCCACAAGGCTCTATTCTCAATAACCTCCATGATCTTCAATCACTGAGCATCCCAAGTATCACAAGGTTATACTAAAAATGTGTTAAATTTTTCCTTATCTATTGTCCTAGAATTTAACATCTACAAACGTACCAAAGTTAAAAAATCAAGGGTGAGTAATAAACTCAGTTGGTTTTCTCCGATGAATTCCCTAATAACTCCAGATGGATCGAATGTTTATCACATTATATAAACTAGTTTATATAAAACATTTTACCAAAATAGTTTATAACCAAATATAAAAAGATCGAAAACCAATCATAACAAAGTTAAAAAAGAGGTAAATTATACCAATTTCGACTAAGTTATTTTCTAGGAAAATAACTAATCAATACTTAAAAATAATTATTATTATCATTTGGCAATACCCATTACCTAGATTACAACACACCCACACATGCAAACATAGTTTGATATTCCCAAAATCTAGAGTAGTCTATCATCCAATTAGCATGTCTCCCAATGACACATTCCCCAAATATAGGGTCATGAGAATTGTACCACAATGATACATGTAACATCCCAGGTAAATAAAGAATACAGAATTTTCATATTTATTAATATTTATGAATTAAATATTAATTTTAATTAAAAGGGGTTTCTACATTCGATAGCGTACTCGGTACGCAACGATGAGTTTTTTTGAAAACTTACGTTGCACACAAGTAATAAAATAATATTATTTTAAATATTAGTTAACGAGTAGCCGTTGTACTGGTGGGAATGGTTATAAATAACTAAAATTTTATTATATATGTTTTTAAATGTTTTTACATTTAACCAATAAAAGATAAAGGCATAAAATACGGAAAGAGTTCAATTTTAGGCATTTATACCCTAATTTTCACGAAAGGTCCACTTATCACCTTTTGATGGAGAACAGTCATTAAATATAGTTTTGATAAATCTTATAAATTCAATTGGACCAAATATAACTCTTCATTAGAATCGGGACATCAAAATTTACTTTGTGAAAATTTTTGGTACCTTTCTAATAAAGTTCAATTTTTTATGAATAGTCTAAAATGTTGTATTTTAATTAAAAACCACTTTTTAATCTAATTTATTTATATGATTAGATTATCTGTTGAATTGGTTTTAAAGTGAAATTAGAAAATATTTTTACCATTAAATCCAATAGTGGTCATTGGAATTAATTTCACTTTGAAATCGGACTTAAACTAGTGTCAATCTTTTGATACTTATTGTTCCAAAAAAACACGTTATTTGCTCTGACAACGGGAATTAATTATTAAATTAATTAATGTGACTTATATGTCTTGAATTTTGTAAAATAGACTTCATTTTTTAATTCGTAATATCAAATATAGCTTAGGGTGAATCTTTGGTAATTTTCTGAAAAACATCAATTTTTGATGAATAGTGAAACCACTAAGTGGTACTTATAAAAACTGATTTTCCGTTTAAATGAAATTTTGCCATTATTGTGTTTTGATTTTCGAAAATCCAACATACATGGTTGTAATTAATAAGTAAAATGTGGTTCAATGAGATTAAAATAATTTTTTGGTGAATAGTAACTTATTAAGTTTTTAATCGCGATTAGTTGTAATTAGTGTAGTTTAAGGTAAAAATAATGCTTTAATAAAATAATATGATCTTGACACATGTCCTACCCTCATTTTTTTTGTCATGGCTGAAAAAGACAAGCCATGGGTCAACTTGGGGACCCCATGGATCCACTTTGGTTGGGAAATGACATAAATTACTTTTTATTTAATGTAAAAGTAAAAATGACACAAACATAATATGTTTTACAAAAACAATCTTTACATTGGGTTATAAAGATCAGAATTTTGATTATAAATAGTCATTGGAAAGATAAAAATATTTCTTACATCATAGTAGTTTTTTTATAATTTTTTAGACTTTAAATAAATTAAATTATTTATGACATCATGATGATGCAGCGATGACATCTTTATTTAACGATTTAAATAAAATGGAAAGATAATGTAATATCTAAAACCTACACATGTCCAAAACCTATTGGACGGGTAGATTTCGAACCCTTAACACCTTATCCTCGAATTATATCAATGTGAGACCATTTAAATCCGAAACTCATTTTCAAATAAAGTAATATTTCTTTACTTTCCAAAAGTGCCCCTCCTCTCCTCTTATAAAAGGCCCCCACCTCTACCTCATTTCACACACTCCTCAAGCCTTTGGCTCAGCCAACCCCTGCCCATTTACTCTCTCCACATCCCTCTCCTCATCTTATAGGATTCCCTTTGGCAGAATCCATTCAAAGGAAGCCTTTAGGCTCAAATCAAAAGGAGTTACACTTTTAAAGGTAATTCATTCTCTCTTGTTCATTTGTTTTATTTTGCTTGTCCAACCCGCTAAACTCTTTTTATTTACTTCTTTTGTAATAAAAACAGTATCTTCAATATACTAGGATGTTTTTATAAGATTTATTCGAGCTACACTCTCACACAACTACATCAAATGGTTAAAGAAAATACGGTTTCCGTGGATGGCGAAATTCTGCCTCCCGAAACGATGATTGTTCAATACTCATTTAACGCCTTCAAAGGTGGCCATTATGATGTCACTATTTTTATATATGATATATAATATGTTTATTTTTTCTTTATTCTTCTGTATTTATCATTTTGGGCATACCTTTATGGTTTCCATTATGGGTAAACATGATATCGTTATTTAAGGAAGTGCGGACTACCGCCCCCTCAAAGTGATGTGATTCGTTAATGCCATATGTGGGACGTGTAAAGGATGGATTTAAAGTTTTTATAAATGATGTTATACTGGAATTATAATATACCTCTATATCATTATTATTTCTTTCCATTAAAGTATGAGGTAGAAATGAAAGTAGTGTTCATGCGTACGTACGGCTAACCGTCTCCATGAACGTTGCATTTTATTTCTTATCACCAAATGTAATGTACGATTAAACATACATGTATAAAATGGATATATATATAATGAATGATATATCTAAATGATTAATATAATTCTGGAATTAAAATATACATACCCCTCATTTAGTTTCAATTCCATTAATATGACAATGAAATGAATGTAGCGTTCATGCGTACGTACGACTTACCGTCTCCATGAACGGTGCATTTCATTTCTTACCTCTAAATGATTATGTAATATTATAAATACATGTATATGCTGGATATATATGATACTAAATATATCCAAATCGGGAATTTCATTCTTGATATAAAGAACCTTTGACCACAAGAACAACATGTAATTGTAAGAAGTCCACTTTCGACTTAAGAACCAAATATTGACAAAACAAACATTATTAACTTAAATGGTTAAATAATGTTAATACCATGGAAATAAGTTATATAAAAGGAATAATGAACTTTAAAAAGGTTCTTAATCAAGTATAGATTAACTCATGTTTATTATTCAGGACGTTAAATAACGATCGAGTCAAGTCGGACCCGAAGTAAGGGACTTCGTCGCAATCTCCTTTCATTGAGGCATATTTCGTTTTATACACAACTTTCTTTTATACGGTGTATAAACCCCTTTTACTTTTACTTCTATACAAAAGGAATCTTTTTCTACGAAGCGTTTTACAAAACGACAAAAAAGAATGTTTCTTTTAACGTACGCGGCGACAATGACCTTTTCCGCAGCCGCGAGTATTATTTGGTCTTTGGCTTTCTCAACAAGCCGTAATGCTTTTAGAATAAAATAAATACCATATACTCTTTTATGTATTTTGGTATTGAAATTGGTTTTGAAAAAGGATTATATTATGTCAATATATTAATGATATATTGTGATTGAAATGTGGAAATGTTATCATTCCTTTATGTTGGTTTTATGTTTTATGATTTTATATTGGTACTTGGACATTTTAACGGGTGGATACGTTATAAACCATATGACGGGTGGTGCCGTGAATACCAGGACGGGTGGTTACGTTATAACCTCCAATTCATTAGGTATGGAAGTCGGCCATATGGCTATTCCATTAAGTATGTATGGAAATTGGCCGTATGGCTATTCCATTAAGTGATATGTGTGGAAGTCGACCGTATGGTTATTCCACTTAAGTATGTTTATGTCCCAAGTTACCATTATATATGTTGTGTGTTCTTTTTATGGGTTTTATGGTAATCCTTTGGTTACAAAAAGGTAAGTAATGATACTTTATTCAGTGAAGAGTTTTTACTACTTCATGAAGGCGAAGGTATTACATTGATAGGGTATACATGGTTTACTTGATGTTTTAAAAACTAACAGTTTTCATTCTTTCTGTATCCCTTACTGAGCTTTTTATGCTCACCCCTAGTTTTTTTGAAGTGTGTTCATAGGACTTAATGTGGAATAAATTCAAGGATGGGATCAAGGTAATGACATCCTATATAAAACATGTAACTAGACACGTTTCTTTTTAAGAGTTTTTTTTATTTATGGAAACTTATTAGAAGTGACTACTTTATAATCTTTTTAGATGTAATAGTTATGTTCTAATTCTCTAAAACTCTAAACATGAAAAGATCCTCAATTTGAATTATTCATTTAATTCAATATTAAGTAAGGTTTAAGGCTGGGGCCTTATAGATGGTATCAGAGGTCGGTTTAGACAACTTTAGGAGTTAGAAAAGTGTAAAATTATAATATGATTGAAATGATATAGCATTTATGGATTACCATGTTGCTTCGCCTAAGATATTTCTGCATTCAGAATGGTTTTCCACAGAGGAATCAAATCATCTATGTGGGGACGACATCAGGAGGAAGATAACCTTCCAAATCAGCAACCTAAGATGGTCAGAATCAGAACTGAACAGTTTGTTGCTGTGATTGCACAGTTGACTCAGTCTATAAATGGTGGTGGTATCCATGCATGAGATCAGCCAGATCAACCGCAGAGGAACATTTCAGTGGTGGAACATTTCATGAGGCAACATCCCCCATCATTCAGAGGATCATCTGACTTGTGCAAGCTGAAGGGTGGATTAAAGCACCAGAGAAGATTTTTGATGTCATGGGGTGTTTAGAACATCAAAAGGTTAGTCTTGCTATTTACCGTTTTGAAGGTGAAGCTGATCAGTGGTGGTCGATGGTGAAAAATATCAGGGATAGTGATGAGATTGAGGATCTTCACTGGGACGAATTCAAAGGTATGTTTCTAGAGAAATATTTTCCTAAGGTGTTTTGTCTTAGGATGGAAAAACAGTTCCTAGAATTGTGGCAGGAGGATGATTCAGTGGCTGCTTATGAAGAAAAGTTCACTCGATTGGAAAGGTATGATCCAAACTTCATACGAGATCTTGATAGTAAAATAAACCGTTTTTACTCAAGGTTAAAGCCAAAGTATCGAATGGCTTTAGCTTCTCGTGAGTTAAAAAGTTATGAAAAACTTGTTCGATGTGTGGAGAAGGTGGAAATAGAGTTTGCCGATGATCAGGTGTTCTATGACAAACAAAATAATAAGAGGTCTAGTTGGCAGGAAAAGGGGAAGAATTCATCAAAGAAGCAAGGAGGTAAGAAACCCAAATATCCATCATGTGAAAAGTGTGGTAAAAAGCATCCTGGAGAATGTTTATCCAAGTCTAGTAAGTACTTTCGGTGTGGTAAGTCTGGTCATATTGCTCGTAACTGTAAGGAAGATGATCAAGTAGGAAATGACAAGCCAACGGTAAGATGTTTTAAGTGTAATGAAATGGGTCATTACGCAAAAGAGTGTCCAACGAAGAACTCAATTTGGGGAATTCAGCAAGACTAAAAGAAGAAAGGGGTGGTAAAATCCTTCTCAACAACTTCAGCAGATGTTGGGCCATCGAATGAAGTGGTATCATCTCCAGGGATCTCAATATTTTTCGAAGATTGACTTGAGGTCGGGGTACCATCAGTTGAAAGTAAAAGAAGCAGACGTTCTGAAGATTGCGTTCCATACTTGATATGGCCATTATGAATTTGTAGTTATGCCTTTTGGTTTAACCAATGCACCTGCTGTATTCATGGACCTTATGAATAAAATATTCCATGAGTTCTTGGATAAGTTTGTGATTGTGTTTTGAGGTTTGGGAAGAGGTTATGTGTGCCTTGTGATTCACAGTTGAAGAATGAGTTGTTCTGTGAGGCTCATAGTTCCCCGTTTTCAGTTCATCCTAGCAGTACTAAGATGTATAGAGATCTGTGGGAGTATTACTGGTGGGATGGAATGAAAAGAGATATTGCTGATTTTATTGTGAAGTGTTTGACTTGTCAACAGGTTAAAGCAGAGCGGCAGTTACCGAAAGGGATGCTTTAGCCTTTACCAGTGCCAGAGTGGAAATGGGAGAATATATCCATGGACTTTGTTGTTGGATTACCGAAGACATCTCAAGGTAATAATGCAATTTGGGTTATTGTTGATCGCTTGACCAAATCTTCTCATTTCCTTGCTATACGAGATACTTTTTCCCTAGATCAACATTCCCATTTGTATCTTAAAGAGATAGTCAGGTTACATTGAGTTCCTCTCTCAATTGTATCTGATCGTGATCCCAGGTTCACTTCTAACTTTTGGAAAGGCCTTCAGAAGTTTTTGGGTACTGAATTAAATTTTAGTACAGCTTTTCATCCTCAATCAGATGGGAAGTCAAAACGAACAATTCAGACATTGGAGGATATGCTACGAGCTTGTTCTATGGATTATCAGGGAAGTTGTAACCAACATATTTCTTTGGTTGAGTTTTCTTATAATAATAGTGTTCATTCCAGTATACAGATGGCACCATTTGAGGCATTATATGGGAAGCGCTGTAGAACTCCAGCATTTTGGGATGAAGTGGGTGAAAGGAAGCTGATGGGACTAGAATTGGTAGAAGAGATGGCAGAAAAAGTTCAGTTGATTCAGAAGCACATGAGAATTGCTCAGAGCAGGCAGAAGAGTTATGAGGATAACCGGAGGAAGGATCTATCTTCCGAGGTAGGTGATCATGTTTTTCTCAAGGTTTCTACTTGGAAAAGTGTGATGAGATTTGGTAAGAAAGTAAAGCTGAGTCCAAGGTTTATTGGACCATATGAAATTCTATAGAAAGTTGGATCAATTGCTTACCGAGTGGCTTTACCTCCGAGTTTATCTCAGGTACACAATGTTTTTCATGTTTCAATGTTGAGGAAGTATATGCCAGATCCATCTCATGTTTTGAGCCTAGAGGTAGTTCAGTTGGAAGAGAACCTATCTTATGAAGAACAACCAGTCCAGATTCTTGACCATAGGGAGCAGGTGTTACGGAATAAGGTGATTCATCAGGTAAAGGTTTTTTGGAAAAACCATGTGATTGAAGAGGCAACGTGGGAATCTGAAAATGCTATGAGGGATAAATACCCCCACTTATTTTGATAAGTGAATAAAATTGCGAGGATGCAATTCCTAAAAGGGGGGAAGGATGTAACATCCCAGGAAAATAAAGAATAAAAAATTTTCTTATTTATTAATATTTACGAATTAAATATTAATTTTAATTAAAAGGGGTTTCTACGTTAGATAGCGTACTCAGTACGCAACGATGAGTTTCTTTGAAAACTTACGTTGCATACAAGTAATAAAATAATATTATTTTAAATGTTAGTTAACGAGTAGCCGTTGTACTGGCGGGAATGGATAGAAATAACCAAAATATGAGTATATATGTTTTTAAATGTTTTTACATTTACCCAATAAATGATAAAGGCTTAAAATACGGAAGGAGTTCAATTTTAGGCATTTATACCCCAATTTTGACGAAAGGTCCACTTATCACCTTTTGACGGAGAACCGTCATTAAATATAGTTTTGATCAATCTTATAAATTCTATTGGACCAAATATAACTCTTCTTTAGAATCGGGACATCAAAATTTACTTTGTGTAAATTTTTGCTACCTTTCTGATAAAGTTCATTTTTTTATGAATAGTGTAAAATGTTGTATTTTAATTCAAAACCTCTTTTTAATCTAATTTATTTATATGATTAGATTATCTTTTGAATTGGTTTTAAAGTGAAATTAGAAAATATTTTTACCATTAAATCCAATAGTGGTCATTTGAATTAATTTCACTTTGAAATCGAACTTAAAATAGTGTCAATCTTTTGATACTTATTATTCCATAAAAACACGCTATTTGCTCTGACAGCGGGAATTAATTATTAAATTAATTAATGTGACTTATA
Source organism: Viscum album (assembly GCA_963277665.1). Lineage (NCBI taxonomy): Eukaryota > Viridiplantae > Streptophyta > Magnoliopsida > Santalales > Viscaceae > Viscum > Viscum album. The sequence goes on along the minus strand of OY728164.1, from coordinate 1,399,289,117 downwards.
TGTTTTGAATTTTGTAAAATTGACTTCATTTTTGAATTCGTAATATCAAATATAGCTTAGGGGGAATTTTTGGTAATTTTCTGAAAAACATCAATTTTTTATGAATAGTGAAACCACTAAGTGGTACTTATAAAAACTGATTTTCAGTTTAAATGAAATTTTTTCATTTATTGTGTTTTGATTTTCAAAAATCCGACATACATGGTTGTCATTAAGAAGTAAAATGTGGTTCAATGAGATTAAAATAATATTTGTGGTGAATAGTAACTTATTAAGTTTTTAATCGCGATTAGTGGTAATTAATGTAGTTTAAGGTAAAAATAATGCTTTAATAAAATAAGATGAGCTTGACACATGTCCTACACTCATTGGTTGTGTCATGTGCGACCAATACAATCCATGGGTCAACTTGGGGACCCCATGGATCCACTTTGGTTGGGAAATTACATAAATTACTTTTTATTTAATTTAAAAGTAAAAATGACACAAACATAATATGTTTTACGAAAACAATTTTTACATGGGGTTATAAAGAACATATTTTTGATTATAAATAGTCATTGGAAAGATAAAAAGATTTCCTAGATCATTGTATTTTTTTCTATAATTTTTTAGACTTTAAATAAATTTAATTATTTATGACATCAGGATGATGCAGTGATGACATCATTATTTAACGATTTAAATAAAATGGAAAGATAATGTAATATCTAAAACCTACACAGGTCCAAAACCGATTGGATGGGCAGATTTAGAACCCTTATCACCTTATCCTGGAATTATATCAATTTGGGACCATTTAATTCTGATACTCATTTTCAAATAAAGTAATATTTCTTTACTTTCCAAAAGTGCCCCTCCTCTCCTCTTACAAAAGGCCCCCACCTCTACCTCATTTCACACACTCCTCAAGTCTTTGGCTCGACCAACCCCTGCCCATTTACTCTCTCCACATTTCTATCCTAATCCTAGAGGATTTCCTTTGGGAATAATCCTTTCAAATGAAGCCTTTAGGCTCAAATCAAAAGGAGTTACACTTTTAAAGGTAATTCATTCTCTCTTGTTCATTTGTTTTATTTTGCTTCTCCAACCCTCTAAACTCTTTTTATATACTTATTTTGTAACAACACCAGTATCTTCAATATACTAGGAATTTTTTATAAGATTTATTTGAGCTACACTCTCACACAACTACATCAAATGGTTAAAGAACATACCGTTTCCATGGATGTCGAAATTCTGCCTCCCGAAACGATGATTGTTCAATACTCATTTAACACCTTAAAAGGTGGCCATTATGATGTCACTATCATTATATATGATATATGATATATAATATGTTTATTTTTTCTTTATGCTTCTGTATTTTTCATTTTAGTCATATCTTAATGGTTTCCATTATGGGTAAACACAATATCTTCATTTAAGGAAGTGCGGACTACCGCCCCCTCAAAGTGATGTGATTCGTTAATGCCATATGTGGGACATGTAAAGGATGGATTTAATGTTTTTATATATGATGTTATACTGGAATTATAATATAAGTCTATATCATTATTATTTCTTTTCATTAAAGTATTAGGTAGAAATGAAAGTAGCGTTCATGCGTACGTACGACTTACCGTCTCCATGAACAGTGAATTTCATTTCTTATCCCCAAATGTAATGTACTATTAAAAGTACATGTATATAATGGATATATATAATGAATGATATATCTAAATGATGAATATAATTCTGGAATTAAAATATAAATACCCCTCATTTAGTTTTAATTCCATTAATATGACAAAGAAATGAAAGTAGCGTTCTTGCTTACGTACGGCTTACCGTCTCCATGAACGGTGCATTTCATTTCTTACCTCTAAATGATTATGTAATATTATAAATACATGTATATGCTGGATATATATGATACATATTATATCAAAATCGGGAATTTCATTATGGATATAAAGAACATTTTACCACAAGAACAACATGTAATTGTAAGAAGTCCACTTTCGACTTAAGAACCAAATATTTACAAAACAAACAATATTAACTTAAATGGTTACAAAATGTTTATAACATGGAAATAAGTGATATAAAAGGAATAATGAACTTTAAAAAGGTTTTTAATCAAGTATAAATTAAATCAAGTTTATTATTCAGGACGTTAAAGAACGATCGAGTCAAGTCGGACCCGAGGTAAGGGACTTCGTCTCAATCTACTTTAATTGAGGCATATTTCATTTTATACACAACATTCTTTTATACAGTGTATAAACCCCTTTGACTTTTACTTCTATACAAAAGGAATCTTTTTCTATGAAGCGTTTTACAAAATGACAAAAAGGAATGTTTCTTTTAACGTACGTGGCGACAATGACCTTTTCTGCCACTGTGAGTATTATTTGGTCTTTGGATTTCTCAACAAGCCGTAATGTTTTTAGAATAAAATAAATACCATATATTCTTTTATGTATTTTGGTATTGAAAATGGTTTTGAAAAAGGATTCTATTATGTCAATATATTTATGATATATTGTGATTGAAATGTGGAAATGTTATCATTCCTTTATATTGGTTTTATGTTTTATGATTTTATATTGGTACTTGGACATTTTAACGGGTGGTTACGTTATAAACCATATGACGGGTGGTGTCGTGAATACCAGGATGGGTGGTTACGTTATAACCTCCAATGCATTGGGTATGGAAGTCGGCCGTATGGCTATTCCATTATGTATGTATGGAAATTGGCCGTATGGCTATTCCATTAAGTGATATGTGTGGAAGTCGACCGTATGCTTATTTCACTTAAGTATGTTTATGTCCCAAGTTACCTTTATATATGTTGTGTGTTCTTTTTATGGGTTTTATGGTAATCATTTGGTTACAAAAAGGTAAGTAATGATACTTTATTTAGTGAAGAGTTTTTACTACTTCATGAAGGTGAAGGTATTACTTTGATAGAGTATACATGGTTTACTTGATGTTTGAAAAACTAACAGTTTTCATTCTTTCTGTATCCCTTACTGAGCTTTTTATGCTCACCCCAAGTTTTTTTTTGAAATGTTTTCACAGGACTTAATGCGGAATAAGGTCAAGGATGGGATCAAGGGAATGTCATCCTATATAAAACATGGAACTAGACACGTTTCTTTTTAATAGTTTTTTTATTATGGAAACTTATTAGAAGTGACTACTTTATAATCTTTTGAGATGTAATAGTTATGTTCTAATTCTCTAAAACTCTAAACCTGAAAAGATCCTCAATGTGAATTATTCATTTAATTCAATATTAAGTAAGGTTTAAGGCTGGGGCCTTATAATACATGTCTCTTATTTAGGTATACATTTAACATGAACTCACATAACATAATGTATTCGAAAACAATTCCAAATGAATATTTCAATCAATTTCAATAAAAATGTACTTTTATTGAAAACCCAACAACAACCCAATATCAAAAGAACAATTTTATTTTAATAAAATGGGCAATTTTTATTAGAAACATATACTAAAATCCATGTGCCTCAATTACAATAAAAATACCATTTTAAAATCCATATTTCAAAACAGAGAACAAAAACACATTATCCAAAACACCCAATTCTCCATTTTTCAAAATTTACCAAACTATCACAAATTAAGGTTCCAAAAAATTCATTAATAGTCATTTCTTGATCAATTAATCATAAGGAAATAAAATTTAAATAACTAATATTAGTTATACTATGTGTTGTTGAGAAATAAGTCACATACCTAGAAGGTTTTGATGAAAACCACAATGAACGAAGAAGACTCAAGAAAACTGGGTTGATTCTCCAAGAACCAACCTTATATCTATTCTCCAAGAAATATCAAAACAAAATATCATAAAAATTGGCATTCATTGTCACGACCCGTCCTCGGGGCCCGTGCCGTGACTACCCCAAGCCCGCCTTCCATAGGCCAGGGGCTGGCGACTAGCACCAAAGGCGTAAAATCCCAATAACTGGGAAGGCATTGCCTTTATAAAAGAAAACAAGCACCACAGAGTACAAGCGGAAGTAAACACTAAGTACAAAAAGAAGAGCTGAAAAGTAAAAAGGGGCCGGAAATACAAGCCCAACTGTAAAGTACAACTCGAAAGGGAAAACAGCGACTGAAAAGTAAAGCTGCTACGCTGAGATGTCCACTGGAAATCCCACCTGAAGGGTGGGTACAGATAGCTCTTCTGCTCCTCGGGTCCCGCCGTCTGCTCCGAGTATGTCCCGCCCAGTGGTCTGCCTCTGGGTACCGCCTCGTCGTATAGTCCACCTCCAGGTACCGTCCAGTCCTCGAACACTCGGCCTCTGCCAGCACTGTCCGTCGTCTGCAACCAACACAACGAGGTGCGGGCATAGCCCGTGCAGGGGTGAGTATAACGATACTCAGTAGGGACCCCGAGACCCTCAAGGTCTCACTAAAACCAACAAGTATAACCACAAGAAGATCACAACAGATAAACTCTACTTAGGTATATGCCCATACACATACCTAAGTTATCAAGTAACCCATCTCAGTCATGAGGAAACACAAGGATCATGAGATCAACGGATAACCACTACCCAGGTATATGCCCATACATATACCTAAGTTAGCAAGTGACCCATCTCAATCATTAAGTAACACAGGGTCAAAAGTCTCAGCTCAAACCAGGATTTTTATTATCGAAACCGTAACTGCTGAAGAGCCCCGTCTCTGAAGTGTGCAGTAGTCCTGTCACGACTCCGTGGTACTGCTCACTAACCTAAGACTGCTGAGGTACTCCTCCTGTCGAGTACTGCGGGTTTGCGGCCAACTACCTGGCGCTCCGTCCGCTGAGGGTCTGTCGCCAAATACCGGGCGCTACCCAGTTAGCCTGCTGAGGTACTCTCCGGACGAGTACCGCGGGTCTGCGGCCAACTACATGGCGCTCCGTCCGCCGTGGGTCTGCTACCAACTACTGGGCGCTCCGTCCACTGGGCTAGTCGACTCACTCCAAGTCGAGTCGGTCAAGCAGTCGTCAGGTCTCAGCCGGCTACACGGTCTCCGTACTCTGCACGCTCGTCTCCGGGAGGATCCGCTCCACGAGCTACTGGTCGATACTCCAAGTATCACAAAGTCCCACGAAGAAGTGTCTCATAGAACCGTCTCGTCAAAGGGGTCTCAACGCAACAGACGGCGCGTCGATCGGACGCCCGGTCTGTGAGTTATTAGCCTTTTCGTCCCAGGGGCCCGGTTGGTTTCGAGTGCGAACCAATCCCGGCCGTATCTCAACTGTACCCCGAACTCCCATAGGGTATACTCATAGGGACCGTTACTAAACGTAACCACCAACGCCGCTGACGGCTCGTCAAGCGGACGTCCTGTCTGTAAGACATCAGCTTTTCCGTTCCAGGGGCCCGGTTGGATTTCGGGTACAATCCAACCCGGCCATACTCCGACTGCATCCAAAACTCGGGCGGAGTATGTCAAAAGTTTCGTCTCATCAAGAGGAAGTCAACGAAACAGACGGCGCGTCAATCGGACGCCCGGTCTGTGAGTTATTGGCATTTTCGTCTCCGGGGCCCGGTTGGTTTTTAAGGAAAAACCAACCCGACCGTACTCCACCTGCGTCCGAACCTCGGGCGGAGTATGCCAAAAGATCCGTCTCACTAAGAGGATCACAACGCGACTGACGGTGCGTCAATCGGACGTTCGTAGCTCAAGATATGAGCGTTTCCGCTCCGAAGGCCCGGTTGGTTTCGTGAACGAACCAACCCGGCCGAACTCAAAGTAGTCCGAAACCTTGAGTGCGATATACCGAAACGACCGCCTCGATCCAAGGATCGCGTTGCCGCAGACGGTTCGTCGTTCGGAGGTCCGAGGCTCAAGATAAGGCCAAGAGACCGAAACTGGTCCGAAACGGGGGGTCCGGGTCCGGACCGACCCGGCCCGACCCCCCCTCAGGTCGGCCCGACCCGGGTCGACCCGACCCGGGTCCGACAGAACCGGGTCGGACCGACCCGGTCCGCTGGACCCGGCCCGGCCGGTGGCGGCGCGGCCGGCCAGCGGCGGCGCGGTCCGGCCAGCGGCGGCGGCGCGGTCAACGCGCCGCGCATGTGTCGCATGCGGGGGGTGTAACCCCCCCTTTTTCCGGATCTCGGCCGGCCCTTTGGCCGGCCGTTTCTTTACACACGCGGGACCCACCCGCGGGTCCCACCTCCTGTCCAAGCGGCGGCCGGCGCGGCCGGCCGCCTTCTCTTCTCCGCCGCGGCCGTAGCCGCGGCTCCTCCTCGGTCTCCGGCGGCCGGCGAGGCCGGCCGCCCCTGGTTATTCCGCCGCGGCCGTAGGGCCGCGGCCCACCCGATCTCCGGCGCCGGCAAGGCCGGCGCCCATGGCTGCTCCGCCGCGGCCATAGGGCCGCGGCCCTTCTTGATTCCCGGCGGCCGGCGAGGCCGGCCGCCCCTTGCTCCTCCGCCGCGGCCATAGGGCCGCGGCTGTTCTGATCTCCGGCGGCCGGCGTGGCCGGCCGCCTCTTGGTGTCTTGCCGTGGCCGTCCAGCCGCGGTTCTTCTTTTCCCGCCGGTGGCCGGTTTTCTGGCCGCCCTTCTTGTTCGGTCCTTGTAATATTTTCGTAGCGTAACGACGTCGCGCCCCACCGCCATGGCCCGACTCCGGCCGCGGTCTCATCCGTTCTCAAAGGCGTGGCATTATAGCGTCGCGGTTCTTCGCCGTGACCCAAACCGGCCTTTATCCTTTTTGTTCCTGCACGGTGCGACGACACCGCGTCGTCTCCGCTAAAATAACACGAAAGCTTAGAAGGGGGAGGAGAATCGGTCGTGTTCGTGCGGTCCGATCTCCTCCCGTTATAACGATATCAGTTGGTCAATCGAGTATACACAACAATGAACGTTTCACAAATTTTAATAAAAATTGGAACTATGCCCAACGGATTTTCTTTCATGCTCGAGGGAAAGAAAACACATAATTTAAATAAGACAAACCCCTACTTCAAATAACAACTCGGCGTTCGTCAACGGCCGCGGGAGATGTGTGTCGCGGAAGTCGGACGTCACGGAGGAAGACGTCGTCGGCATCGCGGTTATGGCGTCGCGGTAGACGGACGTGGGTTCGCCGCGAGAGGCACGTCGCGGAAAGGATGCGTTGCGGCGTCGTGGAGGAAATCCAACGCGTTGCAGTCCGTCGTCGTGGAAGAAGGTCGCCGCGTTCTTCGTCATGGAGGAAGAACTCACAAGAAGTCTCCCTCCTTTCCTCTCCGCACAGCATAACCCAAAAACCCCAAACATAGGAAACTAAACCAAGAATTAAATAAAAGGGTTTGGAATTTCAAAGGTTTGAAATTCAAACCACTTCATTTAATTCTCCTCATTTAAATCTTAAGTTATAACTTAAGATTATTAAGTTTCCAACCTTAACTCCACATGACTCTTGAATTCCAAGAGTTTGAAAATAAAACTAACTCATGTAATAAATTACACAAGTTGTCAAATTAATAAAGTGGAGTTTAATGAGGAGTTAGGAAAAATGAAAAGGTGGGGGCTCGTGTGGGCCCCACCTTCCTCATAACCACACATGGGAAGTTGGGTGGTTGTGGGCCCCACCAACAACTTCCCATGAGAGAATCTAACAACCAAGAATAAAATAAAATTCACACACAAAATTTTATTTTACTTATTTTTTTAATCCCCAAAACTAACTTTCAACCCGCAACAAACGCAACTCCCGAAAAGGTCTCTTTAAGCGAATATCGGCGCTGCGAGTTCATCGGTGCCCTCGGATTTCAATTCCGAGCACCGTATCAAAAGTTAGGAATTCCCGCTCGTTCGTTCACTGAACGTACCCGAGTCAAACTTCGGAAATTAATTCCGGGCACTCCGGGCCTCGGAATCAGGTGCCGTCTGAAACCGCGCTCTTGTAAAATTCTAAAGAAAATTAAGAAAAAATTTCCCTTGAATTTTACGGGTCTTTACATTACTCCCACCTCAGGGCTTTACGTCCCCGTAAAGCTTCAACTCACACTTAAGGGAAACAAAGTAGTACTGAGCACGCAACTGAGCTTTACGCTCTCATATGCTCACCTGAAGATCTTGTGCTACCCGAGAAGCACCCCAGAGGAAGCAACCGTTCACGTAGAACCTACTCTTGTCGATCCTCAATCTCTACTAGAATCTCTGTGCTTATCGCCCTATCATCGACGTCCAACTCCCCGGGGTCGATGACGTGTGAAGAAACATACACGTATCTCAACAGCTGAGACACGTGGTGGACACTATGCACCCGGTGCGACTGAGGTGGTAGGGTTAAGCGGTAAACCTCCTCGCCTACCCTGCTGAAGATCAAAAGGGTCCATCGAACTTCGGAGATAACATGCCGCCTCGGCCACATCTCCGAAACCTCATCGGGTTGAGACCGTAAAAGAACGTGTTCGTCACCCTCGAACTCAAGAGGTTTCCCTTTTTAGGTTAGAACTGAACTCAAACTCCTGCTGCCACAGGGGTAGGGTTAACCAACTCAAGAGTAATCGGTCACACCCTCTTATGTTTGAGTTTAACATGAGCTGCCCAGGGTTTCCTTTTCGCCGACCAAGGAAAACCCATTCCGACGTTTGCCTAAAACAGTCAACCGGGGTATGATTTGTGAATCAAAACCATACCCAGATCAACGTCGTAAGGCCTCTACGCTGCCACCAAGAGATTCCAACCGAAACTCTCGCCTCGATGTCAAATCACACCGTCGGCGTAAGCGTGATTATCGAGTCTCCTTCCAAAGGTATCTCCAGACGTGAGGGTCAAGTCTACGGCTTACCCGGAACCTCTAGGTCTGGGACATGATTCGTGGAAGGGTAGAATGATTGGTTCCTATGTCTATAGATATGGCAGCTCGTGATAGACATAATTCGTACCCCGAATCATTCTTAGAGCTACTGGGTCACACTTCTTGACCGTAATGCAGCTACTCTCCTCCCCAGCCCTCCTGCTCCCTGAGCCTGGCGGGGACTACTAAGTCGGGTGGTCGTAACATGTCGAAACGTACACCACCACATGCTGCTCTCCAAGCTCCGCTTCCATGTCTGCTACCCTGCAGATTCATCTGTCCCTTGCACTTCCTCCTCCTGAAACATTTTTACACGCCCGAGTCTCTGAGACTGGCGCTAGTTTCCTGCCTTTCACTGCTAACGTTCACAACCACAAAGGTTCTCTCTAGCATCCTAACATAGGTAGGAATGCATAGAGGAAAAGAAATGGTTCGGATGTCCTTTAGACACACTTCGCTCAGAAGTTCGAGTCTAAAGAACTGATCACAACGTAACCAACGAGTACCAAGATCGATTGGTATGCCACGTTGAGTGCTCTGCTTCCGACATGTCGTACTGTCGAAGCTGTACTAGCTCCAGAAAACTCACAACCACCTCCTCAAGCCAGTCCTCAGCCGCCTACGAGTCAGGCTCACCTCGAAACTTGAGGGATATATGGTGCTAAAACATATGTAAGGCACTAAGCCTGTGATTCTCTGCTACCGGTACTGCCGGTAGTGTCTGCTGACCAACAGGTAGTGACATAGCTGGCGCACTACCCGTAGGTACTATCCCAGGTATCGGTTCGCGTAACGAAGCCTCATTACTATAAGGACCAACCTCATGGTCACTCACTGGAAACAACAGGAGCTAAGATCATCATCCGCTCTACTAGTAACAAAGCTTGGCGTAGAACTCTAGCAATTGCCTCCATCCAGTCCACTGCTGCCTGGGAAATCTATCTCGCCTCGTATCCTCAGAGGCCTCTACTGCTGGAACTCGTGCATCGCGCTCTGCTAGCGTGCATCGTCAGCTAGTGGAATCTGCTGCCTAACGGGTGGTGGTGCTGCTGGTACACCATCCGAAGGTGCCAACACTGAAAAAGGGCCCTGCACTGGAGTCTCGCTGCTCGGTGGGCCATCATGAAAGAAACAACGTAACACGATCAAACGATTATACCTGGTGAGCTGACCTGGTTTGAGCTGTTTTAAGGGGAAAAACCTTTGAAAACACACACGCAATCAGTGTTTTTGTGCACAAAGTCGGAAATCAGTTGTCAGGGTCCTGGTGTATGGATACGTCGGCCGCCCGCACCAACACTGGACTCCCTGAACTGAAAACCACACTCGGTACTCTCAACACTATTGCTTCACAGAAAGAAACATCAGAGTTATAAGTTCTGCGGTAGAACCGAACTCCTCTGATACCAATTTGTCACGACCCGTCCTCGGGGCCCGTGCCGTGACTACCCCAAGCCCGCCTTCCATAGGCCAGGGGCTGGCGACTAGCACCAAAGGCGTAAAATCCCAATAACTGGGAAGGCATTGCCTTTATAAAAGAAAACAAGCACCACAGAGTACAAGCGGAAGTAAACACTAAGTACAAAAAGAAGAGCTGAAAAGTAAAAAGGGGCCGGAAATACAAGCCCAACTGTAAAGTACAACTCGAAAGGGAAAACAGCGACTGAAAAGTAAAGCTGCTACGCTGAGATGTCCACTGGAAATCCCACCTGAAGGGTGGGTACAGATAGCTCTTCTGCTCCTCGGGTCCCGCCGTCTGCTCCGAGTATGTCCCGCCCAGTGGTCTGCCTCTGGGTACCGCCTCGTCGTATAGTCCACCTCCAGGTACCGTCCAGTCCTCGAACACTCGGCCTCTGCCAGCACTGTCCGTCGTCTGCAACCAACACAACGAGGTGCGGGCATAGCCCGTGCAGGGGTGAGTATAACGATACTCAGTAGGGACCCCGAGACCCTCAAGGTCTCACTAAAACCAACAAGTATAACCACAAGAAGATCACAACAGATAAACTCTACTTAGGTATATGCCCATACACATACCTAAGTTATCAAGTAACCCATCTCAGTCATGAGGAAACACAAGGATCATGAGATCAACGGATAACCACTACCCAGGTATATGCCCATACATATACCTAAGTTAGCAAGTGACCCATCTCAATCATTAAGTAACACAGGGTCAAAAGTCTCAGCTCAAACCAGGATTTTTATTATCGAAACCGTAACTGCTGAAGAGCCCCGTCTCTGAAGTGTGCAGTAGTCCTGTCACGACTCCGTGGTACTGCTCACTAACCTAAGACTGCTGAGGTACTCCTCCTGTCGAGTACTGCGGGTTTGCGGCCAACTACCTGGCGCTCCGTCCGCTGAGGGTCTGTCGCCAAATACCGGGCGCTACCCAGTTAGCCTGCTGAGGTACTCTCCGGACGAGTACCGCGGGTCTGCGGCCAACTACATGGCGCTCCGTCCGCCGTGGGTCTGCTACCAACTACTGGGCGCTCCGTCCACTGGGCTAGTCGACTCACTCCAAGTCGAGTCGGTCAAGCAGTCGTCAGGTCTCAGCCGGCTACACGGTCTCCGTACTCTGCACGCTCGTCTCCGGGAGGATCCGCTCCACGAGCTACTGGTCGATACTCCAAGTATCACAAAGTCCCACGAAGAAGTGTCTCATAGAACCGTCTCGTCAAAGGGGTCTCAACGCAACAGACGGCGCGTCGATCGGACGCCCGGTCTGTGAGTTATTAGCCTTTTCGTCCCAGGGGCCCGGTTGGTTTCGAGTGCGAACCAATCCCGGCCGTATCTCAACTGTACCCCGAACTCCCATAGGGTATACTCATAGGGACCGTTACTAAACGTAACCACCAACGCCGCTGACGGCTCGTCAAGCGGACGTCCTGTCTGTAAGACATCAGCTTTTCCGTTCCAGGGGCCCGGTTGGATTTCGGGTACAATCCAACCCGGCCATACTCCGACTGCATCCAAAACTCGGGCGGAGTATGTCAAAAGTTTCGTCTCATCAAGAGGAAGTCAACGAAACAGACGGCGCGTCAATCGGACGCCCGGTCTGTGAGTTATTGGCATTTTCGTCTCCGGGGCCCGGTTGGTTTTTAAGGAAAAACCAACCCGACCGTACTCCACCTGCGTCCGAACCTCGGGCGGAGTATGCCAAAAGATCCGTCTCACTAAGAGGATCACAACGCGACTGACGGTGCGTCAATCGGACGTTCGTAGCTCAAGATATGAGCGTTTCCGCTCCGAAGGCCCGGTTGGTTTCGTGAACGAACCAACCCGGCCGAACTCAAAGTAGTCCGAAACCTTGAGTGCGATATACCGAAACGACCGCCTCGATCCAAGGATCGCGTTGCCGCAGACGGTTCGTCGTTCGGAGGTCCGAGGCTCAAGATAAGGCCAAGAGACCGAAACTGGTCCGAAACGGGGGGTCCGGGTCCGGACCGACCCGGCCCGACCCCCCCTCAGGTCGGCCCGACCCGGGTCGACCCGACCCGGGTCCGACAGAACCGGGTCGGACCGACCCGGTCCGCTGGACCCGGCCCGGCCGGTGGCGGCGCGGCCGGCCAGCGGCGGCGCGGTCCGGCCAGCGGCGGCGGCGCGGTCAACGCGCCGCGCATGTGTCGCATGCGGGGGGTGTAACCCCCCCTTTTTCCGGATCTCGGCCGGCCCTTTGGCCGGCCGTTTCTTTACACACGCGGGACCCACCCGCGGGTCCCACCTCCTGTCCAAGCGGCGGCCGGCGCGGCCGGCCGCCTTCTCTTCTCCGCCGCGGCCGTAGCCGCGGCTCCTCCTCGGTCTCCGGCGGCCGGCGAGGCCGGCCGCCCCTGGTTATTCCGCCGCGGCCGTAGGGCCGCGGCCCACCCGATCTCCGGCGCCGGCAAGGCCGGCGCCCATGGCTGCTCCGCCGCGGCCATAGGGCCGCGGCCCTTCTTGATTCCCGGCGGCCGGCGAGGCCGGCCGCCCCTTGCTCCTCCGCCGCGGCCATAGGGCCGCGGCTGTTCTGATCTCCGGCGGCCGGCGTGGCCGGCCGCCTCTTGGTGTCTTGCCGTGGCCGTCCAGCCGCGGTTCTTCTTTTCCCGCCGGTGGCCGGTTTTCTGGCCGCCCTTCTTGTTCGGTCCTTGTAATATTTTCGTAGCGTAACGACGTCGCGCCCCACCGCCATGGCCCGACTCCGGCCGCGGTCTCATCCGTTCTCAAAGGCGTGGCATTATAGCGTCGCGGTTCTTCGCCGTGACCCAAACCGGCCTTTATCCTTTTTGTTCCTGCACGGTGCGACGACACCGCGTCGTCTCCGCTAAAATAACACGAAAGCTTAGAAGGGGGAGGAGAATCGGTCGTGTTCGTGCGGTCCGATCTCCTCCCGTTATAACGATATCAGTTGGTCAATCGAGTATACACAACAATGAACGTTTCACAAATTTTAATAAAAATTGGAACTATGCCCAACGGATTTTCTTTCATGCTCGAGGGAAAGAAAACACATAATTTAAATAAGACAAACCCCTACTTCAAATAACAACTCGGCGTTCGTCAACGGCCGCGGGAGATGTGTGTCGCGGAAGTCGGACGTCACGGAGGAAGACGTCGTCGGCATCGCGGTTATGGCGTCGCGGTAGACGGACGTGGGTTCGCCGCGAGAGGCACGTCGCGGAAAGGATGCGTTGCGGCGTCGTGGAGGAAATCCAACGCGTTGCAGTCCGTCGTCGTGGAAGAAGGTCGCCGCGTTCTTCGTCATGGAGGAAGAACTCACAAGAAGTCTCCCTCCTTTCCTCTCCGCACAGCATAACCCAAAAACCCCAAACATAGGAAACTAAACCAAGAATTAAATAAAAGGGTTTGGAATTTCAAAGGTTTGAAATTCAAACCACTTCATTTAATTCTCCTCATTTAAATCTTAAGTTATAACTTAAGATTATTAAGTTTCCAACCTTAACTCCACATGACTCTTGAATTCCAAGAGTTTGAAAATAAAACTAACTCATGTAATAAATTACACAAGTTGTCAAATTAATAAAGTGGAGTTTAATGAGGAGTTAGGAAAAATGAAAAGGTGGGGGCTCGTGTGGGCCCCACCTTCCTCATAACCACACATGGGAAGTTGGGTGGTTGTGGGCCCCACCAACAACTTCCCATGAGAGAATCTAACAACCAAGAATAAAATAAAATTCACACACAAAATTTTATTTTACTTATTTTTTTAATCCCCAAAACTAACTTTCAACCCGCAACAAACGCAACTCCCGAAAAGGTCTCTTTAAGCGAATATCGGCGCTGCGAGTTCATCGGTGCCCTCGGATTTCAATTCCGAGCACCGTATCAAAAGTTAGGAATTCCCGCTCGTTCGTTCACTGAACGTACCCGAGTCAAACTTCGGAAATTAATTCCGGGCACTCCGGGCCTCGGAATCAGGTGCCGTCTGAAACCGCGCTCTTGTAAAATTCTAAAGAAAATTAAGAAAAAATTTCCCTTGAATTTTACGGGTCTTTACATTCATAAATTAAATATATCAATTACATGCATAGATATAAGAAACCATGTGAAGATGAGAAGTAAATCTATGTAGGTCAAATAAATCGATCAAGAATAAAGAAGAATGATCACATACCTCATGAATCTGTCTTTGATTCACCAATGGAAACCTACTAATTTAATATAAAATGCATAGAAGATATTATCCTTCCTTCATTGGAGATTAATCTCAAATGTGGTCTATTTAGGGGGAAAATGAAGGTGTTATGGAAATAAAGACTGAGATCCTATTTTTATGGATCTCATTTTGACTCTGCGCATGATTTGACTGCGTGGTTAGGCAAACATTGTGCTAAACAGGCGATATCAATTTACCCATGGCCTCCCCTTTCATGGTCTCCAAAACCATGCTCCAACCATGCGGTAGATACTTCCACAATAGGACCACTACACATGGTTTTCCTGTATAGCTAGTAATTCTGTTCCGCCAGTGCGACATCTATTTATCCCAAAAAACACTTATAAAGATCTACCAACTCTCCCAAACATCACCCATACACTCAATAAAAATAAAAACAACAAGTAAGTGTTATATACCAATAAAATAGGGTAATCATTTCTCCCCACCATTGGTCTTTCTGTCCTGGGAATGTATAAAACATTTGCTTCCATGGAAGTGTTCTGACCACTACTCTCTCATTTCGTTATCACGTTCCTGTGTCTCTTCTGGAATCTGACCATGCTACCATAAAACCAATACAAGACCTATTTTTTTCATTGATAACATTCTCTATCCCATCCACAATCCATACTGGGATATGTATCAATGAAGCATCTAGCCCTAGGTCAACTTTATTTTATCTGATCACATGGTCATGATCAGGCTGATTGTTTTTTAACTGGGATACATGGAACACATTATGCACCGAACTGAACCATGGTGGTTATGAAAAACAATATTCCACGTCTTCAACCCATTCCAAAATCTCCAGAAGGCCAATTTATAGTGGATATAACTTTTCCATATTCTTAAAATAATGATATCAAAATCATGGAGATTACTACAAGAACACATGTTCCATTATAGAAAACGAAAACGGCATTCGACGTTGATGCATATAATATTTCTAACAACTATGTGCTATCTATATCTTATTTCTAATAAATAGGATAATCCCCGCTACTTCATGGACATGGAATGGCCCATCTAGTGAAGTCTCACCTATTTCCAAAAAATGGAGAATAACCAGGATGCCCATACGGTGCTTCAAACAGATCCATATGTATTAAGTCTAGATAAATGTTATTGTATAAGTACTCCACCATGGGTAACTAATCCTTCGATGATCCACTAGAATCCATTACAATACCTAATATCATGAATTCCAACATTTGTATCATCTGATCAGACTAGTCGTCTTTCTAAGGAAGATATGTCATGCTCATAGTAAATTAATTCCTAATTCCTTTTTGTATTGATTCATAGAAACGAGATGTGATCCATGATTTTACTTATGAGATGATCGAAATAGGTATTTCATGTCTCTTAACTATTTTAGTGATATAGGTTCTGGAATAATCATCCACAATATGGATTTCATGAATTTGGATGAAATGGGAATATTTGGTAAGATGCTCCAATATCACCCATATGACATTGTGTTTATGGACCATTCTTGGAAGACTAATATCAAAATCCGTTGATATATGCTCACATTTCCACACTGGGAGTGGTAATGACTAAAACATACCCTCTTGTCTCTGATATAAATCCCTAACATGCTGATATGTTGAAACATAGAAACAAACTCAGTCATTTACATTTAATATCGCTCCACCAAAAGAGTTCTTTCATCACCTTATACATAATTTGTGTGATTGGATGTAGAACCCACCTCAAATGTTTTTAAGAATGAAGGATTTTATCCTAACAATCTATTGGTACAACCATATGATCTCTAATGAACAAAAATGTACTACAACTATGTTTTAATTCCTCAATAGTCTTACCACCATGGATTTTTTAACTCATTAATATCTATTTTTAATTTGATATTTGTGCCTACATGACCATATTTACCAAATTTAGAACAATCATAGCTATTATAAAAACCACAAAATCACCGTGTTCATCACATTCCACATGCTTTTCATCTATGACCAATATCAACTCCCATTCATCTGAAGCTTCTTTCACCAATAGAGAATATGAATTTCTACTCAATGAATCTTCCACTGAATTTCCTTTCCATTGTGTATACATCATGTCAATGTCAAACATATTGAGATACTCAATCCATATGATTTTCCCCAGACTCATGCCTCTCAATGAGGAAATGTGTTACAAGAATTTATAATCCATAAACAATGTGATTTTCTCACTAAAGATATTATATCACCAAGTATTCAAAGCATGGATGACTTCAGCTAACTCTACTTCTTTTGGTGTGTAATTTTCTCTTGCTCCCTCATCTGCCTTGATCCATAAGCCATGAAATAGATTCCTTGAATGAGAACACATCCCAAACCTGAACACGAAGCATCCTAGTATACCACATACTCCGGTCTATATTCGGTCAAAATCAAGATATGTGCTGATGTAAGATAAATTTTAAGATCTTGGAATGAATTATGGAATACCTCTATCCATTTTAATGGAGATTTATTCTTTTTTGTGCTATCATTGGAAAATATAGTCATGTAAAACCATGCAAAAAAGTATCATTAGTAAATATCTAGACCAAGAAAACATTGTATTTCGAATACATTGTTCGGTGGATTCCATGAGATAACAACTTCAATATTTTCTGGATCAGTAGATATGCCTTAGAAATTAAATGTCTATGAAAATGTAATTCTAAATTCCAAAAATCACAATTTGATAATTTTTCATAAAAACTTTTATCTCTCAAGATTCATAACATTTTTTTATGTGTTTCTCATGGTAAACTATTGTTATTGAATACACCACAATGTCATCGATAAACACCAAAACTAAAGAGTCTATATATTGTTCAAATATCTTATTCATCAAATCCATGAAGACCATTGTTTCATTCAATAGACTGAAAGGAATGAAAACATATTCATATTCGCCATATATGCTTTTAAAAGATGTTTCGGGAATACCTTCCTTCTGAACTCGCAATTGGCGATGTTTTGATCACATGTCAATCTTTGAGAACCTTTGAGCTCCGCTTAATTGATTAAAAAAATAATCAATATGTGGAAGTGGGTACATGCTCATTATCATAAAATGTTTAAGCTTATGATAATAGAAGAACAAAATAAGACTTACATCTGCTTTCTTCATGAACTAGACAAGTGTTTTTCAAGGAGACATACTTTTTTGATGAAAACCTTTATTTCTAGTTACTCCAACAGGATATTCCATTACCTAAACTCTATTGGTTCCATCCTATCTGATGGAAGGGAAATCTGACTAGTCCCCAAAAGGAGATCAATTGTATACTCCAATTCTATTACAGGTGGTAACCGAGGGAAGATATTGGGAAATACATATGGAAATTGATTTACAAATTCTAGAAAATTATCTTTTGTTATCTCTTCCATTGATTCCAAAGTCAACACCACAAATTTGTATAAGATCGTTCCAACTATCAATGCCAACAAGATCTTTTCACATTTCATTACTATCCTCTCTTCTCTAAAGAGATGCTCAATGTCTTCCTCAGTCATGAATATTTATGTTCTCCAATAACAATCGATGAGAGCGTTGAATGTTGTCAACCAATTCATACAATGTATTTCAGTATAGACATCCATGTCTAACACCATGAAGTCCCATTTCAGCTCAAATCCATCAATCATTATTTCACATTCTCTACCGACAATGGTTTGAAAGTTTCTCTCACTGAGGGGAGTTTGTAGTTTTAAAAGAGAAGGCATCATTTATTACTATAAACATAGGAAAAAAATAGTAGAATACATTCAATATATAAATGCCCCTATATTATAGATCACTTCCACTAGGTTATAAAAAATAATCATAACTCTCACTGTAGATGCTCAAGCCATATTATCGATAGTCATATGCTTATTTACATTCAATTTCATGAACAGTTCATTGTTCTCCATACTTATTTTCTATGATTTTCCTAGTTGAGGATTCATGGTTTTTCTAGAATCACTATGGATAACACTTATATGCTGACCAGACTGATTCTGTTTTCCTCTACCTATCAAAGCATATGATGCTTGGGACACCTGAGAACTGTTTCGATCATCTGACTTTGGAGTACTGTGACAATAGTGCTAAAGATGACCAATCTATTGTGTAGTTATGAAATGATTTAGGTTGTGTCTTCCACTCTCTCTTAACATGGTTAAAAGGAAACATTGGAAACAACCTAGTTTATTCTTGGGTTGTGGAGGAAGGTTCACAGATGTAGCCATATAGTTCTGATTTTCACTTCTACCATATAAATAGGTGTCCCTTTTCTGCTTTCTCCTAGCATTTGATTTCCCACCATTCCATGTAGGTATCATCATACCTCCTACTATAGATCCTAAGATATCACATTCAGAAACTATTGATCTATTCACATTCTCTGTAAAATCAGTAATATAGATCACCACAAACATCAATCGAATCTCATACATTTGAACTGATTCAAAGATGTGTGCTTTCAAGAACACACTTTACTCAAATTTTTTATCAAAGAATACAAAAATCATGAATTTATCCCTGTATTCTAAGACTGAGAGAATATCTATCTTCGGGATAATGTAGACAATTATTTTTTGGATTTTGAATGAATGTGGGAATAACTTTTTGTTAGAAATTCCCCAAAATCATCCCATTAAAAGAAATATTGAAATTTTTCCTACACCACTAAATCCCACCACTTGTGTCAAATATCCTCAATAATATATTTATCCATCTTGACATTGATCATAGATGTTCTGCAAATGGAATAAAAGATACAATTCATCCTACTTAACCACAACTCCACCTTTTCGAGTTAAACCTCACCTCGAATGTTTGGTAATGTCTACTTCATGAACTATATGGTATGATCCACATTCCTCTGCTGATTCCCCCAGTTCCCCATATCTATTGATTGAAAATCCTGGATAATAATCTGAACAATCCAATGGTTCTCCCATGATTCAGGTGAAACCACATTCTCTATAACATCTTAGGGTTCGTTTCGATGATGCCTACATGGTTCCATTTTCTATAACAACAATAAACACTATCAATATCAATCTCTAATAACTGATGGATTAGAATTTAAAATTCTATAACAGCATCTATCAAAAAAATTGTTTTTTATAACAAAATTTTTCTATTTCAAATATTTTTTAAAAATAATATTCTAAAATTTTAAAATAAAACCATTTTCAAAATATAACAAACATACTTTTTCCAATTCTTCCCTTTGAAACCAGTTTCATATTTATTCAAAAATCAACACCATATACACAGCGTGAATCGTTACACAAAATGATATATGTACTTGTAGTGGGATGTCATTGATTTATAATGCATTTCATGATCATCTCCTTGGCTAAACCCATGACAATTCTATTTCCAATATTATAGAATTGTCTTCCAAACACTTATGTACCCATATCCAAGGGTACACAAGAATGAATTTAAACTCCAAGAACAATAACGCTATTGACTAATTGTTAAGAAAAGACCAAACGAGCTGATAACATTTTTACCACAAAAGGAAGACTTGATCGATTCCCTGTGTAATAACAATAAAATTTTCATTGTCTTGAGTGTACGTAGGTTCATTACATGGCCTTAAGTGATATCCCCATGGAAAAAAACGATATCAATAAATGCCAAAGGGTTTCAAATTCAAGTGGGGTATGACTTATCCTATAATAAATAGACCGATAAATCAATAAACTAAAACCAAACAATTTACTAAATGATGCCAGAGAAAAATAAAGAAAACTAAAAAAACATTATGTATCCCAAAATGATGTCAAAGTTTCGAATAGAATAAGTCCAAACAAGTTCCAAATTAATTATAAAAGAAACAACTAAAGACTCTCAATATAGAACCTGTCTATGTTATCCAAAATCCATAAGACCCTAAATCACAGAGATGCCCAGGAATCATGAGGCAGTGCTAAAACATTGGAAAATTTATCTTTTCCAATGTCCCAGAAGATTGTATCTTAAAAAACCACCATATTTACAATGTAGTGGTGAGAAATATAGTATATAGGTTTTCGTAAATGGAATCCATACGCATGACACTAGGATAGAACAATTAGAACATTATATAAATTAGATTACTAAAACAATTTACCAAAAATGATTATAACAAAATATAAACATGTTTGAAAACCAAGCATAACCATGTAAAAACAATGGTAAATGAAACCCATTTCCAGAAATTTTTTTCATGAAAATTATTTATTCAATAATTAAACCCAAAAATAATTATCATTTTGGCATAACCATTCCATATTTCACAACATACCTACACATGTATGCTTCTTTTGACTGTTCCATACTCATGAGAGGCCTCTCATAAATTACCTTGTGTCCCAATGACACACACCCCTGATCATGGATCACACGCATTATACTCCAATGGTATTCATCCCTTATTTAGGGGAACAATGAAAAAGAACTCACATAACACCATGTATTCCAATACCATTCCAAATAACCATTTAAAACCATTTCAATAAAAATTTACATTTATTGAAAACAAATGAACAAACCAATTTCAGAAAAAAAACAATTTCTTTTCAATCAAACGTCCCCTTTTTCTTCAAACCAACTACTCAAATAAGTGTTCCAAAATAGAATAAAATTCCCATTTTAAAATTCATATTTTAAGATTGATAACTAATGCACTTTATCCAAAACATCTAATTTTCTAGATTTCTACAATTTATCTAACCATTACAAAATAAGGTTCCCAAAAACTCATTACCAGATAACTCACAATCAATTTAAAAATATTAAGTCAATTTGAATGCCTGAATATTTTAAATACTATGTGGAGTCGATATATAAGTCACCTACCTCAAGGGTTTTTATGAATGCCCCAACGAACGAATAATGATCAAGAAAACTGGGTCGATTATCCAATAACCTTCCATATATCTCTTATTATAGCAAGATCAAGACCAAAAATCATCATAATTGGAATTCACCATCCTAGATCTACCCATAATGGTCATTGATCTGAGAACCCAACAGTAGAGGAGAAGTAGATCTATGTAGATCTATGAAACTGATCCAGAATGAAGAAAAAATATCACATACCTCAAGAATCTGGCTTTGATATACCAAGGGTATCCTTAAGATCAAACTCCCAAATTCTTGGAAGAGGTTAAAGTTTCTTCAATGGAGATAAATGTCAAATTAGTTATTTTTAAAGGAAAAAAATATGGAGTTACAGAAAAAATGAGTGAGATTTTATTTTTAAGGATCTCATTTTGAATCTGCGCACTGTTAAACCGCATGGTTCGGATAACTGGGTGCTTACCATGGATTATCCACTACCCTCAGGTCCTACGCTTTAACGGAATCCCAAACCATTATCCAACCATTCTAGAGTTTGTTCCTAAGGAGGACCTCTATGCACAGTTTGGTTGCATGGTCAGTTAATCTATGTGTCGACTGTGCGACTTCCATTTAGCCCCAAAGTACTTCCAATGTTCTCCCAACTCAGGTGACCATCACACTTACTCTCAATTCCCATTAAATCATCAAGTAATGGTTACATATAGGATAATTCGGGGGGGTACTATAGTTTATGTGAAAAAATATCTTGGGGTACTATCATGTACATCCCCCATTGGTATGTCACATTGAATGAGGTGGAATAATTTAAAAATTACAATTCTCATTTAACAATATCACCTATTCATCAAACATCTACTTTTGGTTTCTACCAAAATCCATCAAATGATGGATTTATAGAAAAAATAATGATCTATGATATTGGGAGGGGAGAAAAATAAGTTATTTTTTAAGGGATTCAATGTACCAAATGTAATTTAATGTGTGTATAGGGAAGTAGTCGGGTGGCCTTTTATAAGGGGGGCGATGACAGACATGGAATTTATGAAAATTTCTATTACACCAATGTTTTCATCATGAAATAATCCTCAATAATTGCTTAGTCATGATCCTTAGAGGATATATTGTATAAATTTGGTCATTAAATGGATTTTGTATATATTTGATGTCATTTTCAAGCCTTATTCTCTTATTTTAACCCTGTCTAAATCCTTTTTAACCTTAAGAATAGTAATTAGCTTGTATTTATTTTTATTTTCGCATGTTTGAAAAATTATGTTCTATATAATAGATTATATAAATTTTTCTAACATAAAATATAGAAAACAATTTTACAAATTAATTTCACTGAACTGGAGGGATCCATTGTAAAATTATACCCTCATACATGATGAAAAATAGGGATTCCAATTAAAATCTTCTCCAAGGTATTGGAGGTTTAAATTTCAAAATTAAACATATATTTTATTGTAGTGACCAATTTAAGTTAAATTACAATATAATTTTACTAATATTTATTTTTGAAAAATTTCAAATATAATTTATCCTTCTAATTTTTATTGAAAAACCAATGTATCAATAAAAATAATATTTTTATCTATTAATTAAAAAATGATTCATTTTAGAAAAAAACAAAAATTCCCCATAATATTATTTTTATATGATGATATAAAAAATTAATTTCATTTTTTTGAATATATTTTTTAAATTTTATAAAAAGTAATTCCAAATTGTGTTTCCAATTCATTGATAAAAATTATAAATTCATTTTTTCATCAAACATCTCTTTACATGTTAAATTCATCATAATTAATTTATAATAAAAATTAACATAACTTTATTAATTTAGTTATTATTATTCATTGATAATAGTTTAATAGATATATTTTAATTGTGTACTGTATTATAAATCTTTTAGGATTAGGGTTACCTATTCCGCATGCTATCTATGAGATGAAAGTTAATGAAATATATATTTCATTATTTAATGTCTATGTTTGTTGTTGTATATTCTATCAAATAAAATTTCCTAATTATAATGTATCATGTTGTTTAATTAATGGATATACATGATAATCAGAAGTCTACGTAAGTGTTTTTTAACATCAATTACCTTTCATTGATACATAATCTATTTTTACAATATGTTTTCTCTTGTACAATGTCACTACTATAAATTAAACATATAAAAAATTTACATACCAACAGTTTGAAATAAAAAATTATTATAGGTATCATCAATATCAATGTTTTTAGTTAAATTTTGTTATACATATTTCATAAGAACCCTACTGTAATAGTTCTACATGACCATTGGGATAAATCCAATAATTTTGGAACCTACGGCTTAATTATTCCAAAACTTTTTGTATACTTAACCATTTTTTGGATTCTTTTGTAAAATAATTAAAAATAATAATAAAAATATATTTAATTAAATATATAAATTTTTATTTATTAATTAATTTCGTTAAAAAAACTAAATATATTACTTTTATTACTCTTGTAGGGTTTCAAAAAATAACATTGTGTTTGAAATCATATACGATACGCAACACCTAGCATAAAAGAATCATGAGATAATATTTAAATATGATCATTATAACATAACCTTTTAATTGGATGGTATGAATAGGATAAACCTATTAATTAAATATATAGAGATGTGTACTATGAAAGGAACAATTATTTTTAAAATCTGAGTAAATAATCACTCATAGTTTTCGTAAATTCATTTTATACATTAGAATAAATGATCCTCAAAAATTGTTTTATTTTCAATTTCATTTTTTAAATTTATAATTCTTTTTAAAATTTAATTTAATATAAATAATATAATCTTTAAATAAAAATATCATGATTATCATATTTGGAATTCATGGGATTTTCTAATAAAAATATTTTTAACTCAATAGTCAATAATATTGAATTTTTAATTACTATAATGACATTTAGATAAATTCAGTAATTATAAATTCAAATTTTTATTGAATATTATTCAAAATTTATATTTAAAATTTAATTATATTTTAATAAATTAGTTAAATTTTAATCATCATTATAACCAATTTTTATTAATGTTTACATTTTTCATAAAAAACAATTTTATGACAATTGTTTCTAAATGCTTAATGGTACTCTGTTTAAATTAATTTAAATTATAATTAATGTGGAAATATTTCAATCACATTTATATATTATATATGAAACTATTAAAATTTAAATTCACTACAAGATGATTACTAGTATTATAGTTGATAATAGATCATAAATTTCACAGAATGTCTATTTCATCAAAACATGTTTTGAAAAGTGTTTTTCGAGGTTATCATTAAATTGAAATTTTAAATTAATATGGGTGGAATTTGGTAAAATGGATTCCATATTTAGAATCCTAGTAATTAATATTATATATTAAGGTTAAAATATTTTTAGTTCATAATTAAATGTAATAATAATTAAAATTACTTATTGTTGTTAAGGTTAAAATGAGTTTTTCTTAGAGAAAAATTTTGAAGATAAGGATCAAATGTCATACAAATATCAAAATACTCTTTCAAGGTACGTTTTTAACCATATAACATTTATATTATTATATTGATACATTTTTTAGTCTTCTTAAATTTAAATCATTTGAATGATTTATTGTATTAAAACCACCATTTATTTCCTCCTCTTCAATTATAAAATGTCACATTCTCTACTAACTTATTCAAACCTATCAATCCATTTTTTTAGAACAACAAATTCCCAATTCGCCCTCATTTTCCATACCCACATTCAATCGGTGAATTGTTTTCAAAAAAACAACCATTATGTCATTAATAAGATATCCTATGGAGGTTCTTCTAATCGAAGGAAATTTATTTTATTATACACATTATTTTTATTTGTTGTTTCTCCACATTCAGTTATTTATTAAAAATTATATAATAATATCAGTAGTATCTAACATATATATATATATATATATTATGTAAATTTCTTTATAGAATCTATATTATTAGCTATAAAATTGAAAATAAATCCATCGATTGTTTGTATAGTGGACTATCACCATACGACCTGATTTAAATATTTTCTATCAACAACTCAAAAGGGGAATCATAAAAGTGTAATAATTAATATTTTTAATAATAATGAAATGATTTTAATTATGCCAAATTAATATACCATAAAGTTTATGACACGATGTTAGTTACCCTTTTACCTAATATGATATTAATATCATCGCTTGTGCATTCATAGGGCCTACCATCTCCATGATGTGATGTGACTCATTTCCCATTTCCAAAATTCAAGAATTATTAAATAAAGTAACCCAATATGTAAATATTTTTATTACAATTAATATAATTTTTTTATAATTTAACAGTATCCAATCCACAAGAAAAAAAATAGTGACCACAAAACATGAATTAGAAAACGAGGCAATTAACACCCGAATGAATAATAAAAAGAACAGTAATAAAAAATTTATAAAAAGGGTTTTATGATTTTATAAGAGGATAATATATGGTATTATAAAAAATAATATAGTTCTTTTATAAATTAATATCATGTCTATTTAAATTAAATCAGGTGTTAAATCTTGTTTGACCAAAAGGAAACATTGTGTATGGGATGTTTTATTAATTTCCATTCATTGAGGAATATTGTAATGTTATGAATATAATTTCTTTTATATGGTGTGTATACTATAAATTTTAAAATTAATATCATGAATCCCTCATAATTAATTGAGTTTTATGTTTTAATTTTCTTTATTTCATCTATGTTTATTTGGAATGAGAATTACCAAGTGAAAAATAATATCATAACAATTTTTTATTCATTATGTTATGTTACCTCATCATTATTTTTGGTATTATTTGAATATTTGTGTAACAAAAATTGTTTATAATATACTTTATTTTGAAATTTTTATGAGGAATTAAATTTGATCACATATTCGATTCATTGATTAATTTCACTTCAATGATATTATCATTGTAATGGTTACTTGTCTCAAATAATCTTCTATGAGGAATAAGTTATATTATACACCAATCTTATTTTATGAGGTAAATATACTTACTATTTGATATATTATATCATGAATCCTATTTATTCATTTAATTTAATGATTCATTTGATATTATTCACTTTATTTGACTTAAAATTTAGAAGATACAAATGTGTTAATAGATTTATGTTTCAATATCAATGTTAACATTATTGTTTATTACTGAATTTTCATTGAATGAAATTTTTTTATCATTGTCTAATCAACCATTTTACTTTTATTTTAATTATTTTATTTATTATGTTTTCATGTAATAAAACAATTTTCATATCTTCGATACATAAAATGAATGAGATTATTTTTTTAATATAATTTGACTTCATTTTATATTTTGTTAAATATCCTTTTTATTACAAAAAATTGATTTCAAAAAAAATTTGATAATTGTTTTAACAATTATGTATTTTTTTATATTATGATATTATTGTATGTAAAATATGTGATCTTCTTAATTTTTAAGACAAGCTACTTTTGAATCTACTTAAAAATTATTTTAAAAAATATTTTTTTATTATATTCAACATGAACAGAAATATTATATTATCAATATATATAATTTCAATGAAGATTACATTAAAATTCCAAAATTACATTTTTAAATAATTTTATTTCAAAAAAATTCGGGATACCCATTATTCTGTAAAACATTTTCTTAATGTTAAAATTATAGTTTTCTTGTGAATTTTTTTAAAGATATATTTAGTGAATTTATTCTTATTATTGAAATAATAACTTATTTTAAATCTTCTCTATGGGGGATATGTTATTTTGATACCATCCTTATTCAATATCGATATGTGTATTGATCATTTGAACCATTTAAATTATTGATGTTTATTTCTTGATTAATTTATTTAATCATTAACATTCACATAATATATTACCGAGAAGGATACGGCAGAAGAAGGCCTCTGACCCTTTATTCAAATAAATGTAAATTAAAGGAGGCAAGGAATGAGAGTACAGACATAAATCTCATCCACACCCATAAATCAGTTCCAACAAGAAAAGAACAGGTACATATCATTATAACCATAATCCTCACCACATCCATAATACGGAGCATCCTCCATAGTAGATAACTCCCACTCGGAGTTCTTATCATATGGATTTGGAACATTGGCATACATCTGTAGAATATCTAGTTTCTTGACAGAGAGTTTCTCTTTATTTTATTTATTTCCCACTTGGCTCTTTTTAGAATCAGGGGCATCCTATTTTTTCTTCCTGGATGAGGACTTGGAGGATACTGTCTTTGGTATGTATGAATAGTACTTTCGTGGCCTCCTATTTTTTATAGCAGTCAATGGACCTTCACTTTCTGAAAACCTCATCCAACCACCATTAAAAATATCATTGTAAGAAGGTCTTACAACCCCTCAATCATTCTACTCGTCACAGTTAGATACATTCCCCCATTTTCCATTGATATTTACAGCGATAAATCATGTACACCCACCATCCTAACTCACCATGCCACCTTCTTAGGTTGTTAAAGAGTCGCCTAAAATTATATATGAGAGCCTACTGTGATCAATCAGAGAAACACATTGATGGTTCACCTCATTGCCATGATCCTTAAAAGACCATGTCCTTAATACATCAAATGCAGCCTTTTCCAGACTACTGGAACCAATATACAGATTCAAGGCTGCATGCTCTAGTGGATCAATAATCATAGTGGGTAGCTCGTCCTACTCCAATCACAAGAAACTATTACCTAAGAGGACCTAGCCACCTTGAACAGCAGACACACCCACTTCTCTGTTTAGGCTTCCACCTACTGATTGCACATGACGAGCAGCACCCTATAGTAAAGGTAGGTCCTCAATACCAAACCCACATTTTGTCCACTCAAAGAACTGCTGCACGAATGTATTTAGTGACCCCCACACCTCTTTCACTACCCCATCATGCATGATCACATCTATGTGAATGGCTTTCCTCATCCCCCACATTATACCGGTACCCAGTATTTCCTCACATGAGGTAGGGGATTCCCACCTAATCCCCACACTCATCAGGAACCACAAGTGCACCGCACTCCACAAGGGCCACCCATGCCTTCATTCACATTCCCTCACCCTATCACCGGAACACCAGAGTTAGTCATGCCCAGTACTGGTCCCAATCCAATATTCGAACTACAATCATATCTTCTCCTTTCAACCATACTTGAAATACCAACAAACTATCCACTGCGAAACACCAGTTCCAGATGACCTAATTGAGAGTAGGATATGCAATAGTGCATCCAAGTCTCAATGACAACACCTTTCATCATGTGGAACACCTTGAAATCAGTGATCAAGATAGAGTATACCGCTGGGCTTGAGACATTGACCTCCATCTAGATTTTTTGACAAATCAGGGGACACACCGCATTGGTCTGACGATCAAAACATAAGTAATGACCAATCATATTATCAATTGCATATAAAATCAATGGATTTTGGAAAAAAAAATAGGTAGGCCAGGAAGACTTACCCACGTATCCATTATCACAGCATCACACCGCCTATGAAAATCAATTCTCCAATGAAACAAAAACAAGGTAGAGCCATTGCATCTTAGAGGAGCTCGAGACCAAGCCGAATTCAAATATGCCTCTGAGCCAAAACAGATCGTTATATGCCTCTAATCAAGAAGACCCACAACCACGCGCTCCTATAACTCCCTAGATTTGAAGGCAAATTACTCGAACTTGTCAACCAATTGGAGTTGAGGATGAAACCATGCAACTAGGGTCAGCTTTCATATATCCACATCATTGTTGATCTCATCCAGGAGAAGATAAAGTTGCGGTACTACGTGAAACAGATCTGGATGCTTTAGGGAGAGATGGTTCCTTGGGAATGGAAAAATCGAGCCCGGGTGATGGCCATCCTTCTCAAGTGGTCTCATAACTTCCCCTCCGGCCAGGAGGGGGTGCAGAGATCATCAGCATCGGTTCATTAAATTAAATTTTATATTATTAACCGATGAAATATTGTTATTTCACATTCATTTTTCAGTATTGAAATTTAATAATAATGAATATTGTTCATGAATTAAATCCATCATTTAGAATAAGATAAATCCATTGGAAAAATTGTAGAATATGGGGAACTAAATTATATCTCACATTGATGAAACAATACTCTCTTATATAGATCCATTGAGTTATTTTTTAATATATTTTTTCAAATAGTTTTAAACAACCTTCTGAAAGGTATTGAATATATAAATATCAAGATTTTTGAGGCCATGATATCAAAAAAATCGAATATCCTTCATTGTGAAATGTAGTTTTTATTATTCTTGAGTTTAGTTCAATAATATTATCCTTTAATTCATTTTGGTCTTAGTTTATTGATTATGTGGAAATTGGGTTTTTATATTAACCATGAAATATTGATAATACCTTATTTATTTTTTATTTATTATTAAGATCTTCATATATAATTTACTATTAATGAGTATATAAGATATTAGTTATTCTATTCACATTAATATAAATAAGGTATACTTAAATGAGTTCTAGGATGTAATTTTTTTCCTTTTATACATTTTTCATATGATTTCAAATGTAATACTAGACACAAGTATGAATATAGTTTATTAAAACTCATAATCTCATAAATATAATGGGATTTTTTCACTTTTATATTGTTCCAATGTAATAATTTAACCACATAATCCAGGATACTATGGTTAGGATCATTATAAGAGTAGTAAATTTTTTGAAATATAATTGGGAGTTATTGGGATAAAAACTATCGATGTATTTTTATATTACATATACCATGGGTTTTATAAAATTTTTCATATTTATATTCCTTAGTCATGACCTATACCGACATTTTGGGAGATATTTATATATTCCACCTATTCTAAAGGTATTACTTGATCCATTAGTATAGATATATTCAAATTTAAAAACATAGAACCTCCCCTCAAACCTTTGGTAAAGGCAATAGAATGGATTCAATGGCTTTACCGTTTTTCCAAAGTATTGTTATAGAATTTGTTAAATTAGTATTTATAAACTACCTTATAGTGTTTTTATTATTTATTTCTAATAATAAAATCGTACTGAAATACATTGATGTCTTTCCCATTAATATTTGATTGGTTAAAATTTATCAATTTGTAATGGATTTTCAATTTCAAATGTTATTTAAATTTTTATTAATTTTATTTACAAAAATTTCTTCCAAATCATTCAATTTTTATATTTTCTTAAATATATTTTTATTTACTGATAAATGGATTACAAATGTATTTTTTTATTAAATTTGACACTATTTTCAAGGGTTATAAAAGGATTTTTCTTATCAGTTTTGAATGAGGTACTTTTTATCGAACATATAAAATTGATATTTTTATTGAATATGGAATTATTTAATATTACATATATATTTTTGATTATCCATTATTTTTTCCCCAATAAATTGTTTAGTTGTTTTTTTGAAAATTATTTCCCAATTATTTTTCTTTTTTCATTGAAATATTGTCCAATATAAATAACTTTTTCCATTTTTATGTAAATATTGAAAATATTTATTCATATGGGATCAATGAAATATTTTAAAAAATAAGAAGTAAATTTAATATTATAAGTGATATATATATATATATTATGGTCCGTGTACACTATTTTAAGGGAAAATGTGGATAATATTGCTCTTCAATGAATTCATTAATGATTATTCTTTCTGGGGATTTATGTTGGAATTTACTAAGTATGTTATTTTATTTGAAATGATTATTGGGTGGGTTTTTATAAGGGTTATATTTAGATTTTTTTTAAAAGAACCTTTATTAATTATTGATATTTTATGCAAAAAATCAAATAAATATATTTTCTTTGATATCTTGCATTATATGAAATTCCCAGTTTAAATGAATTGTGATATACTATTAAAATTTTATTATTAAATAATATAGTTATATCAAATAAGTAGGATTTTAGGATTTGAATAATACATACTAAAATATTAAAAAAAATTGGGATTCTTATATATATAATGAATTAATTTTTTATAAATTATTACGAATTTAAAATAAAATTATTTTGGAAATAAAATAATTTTTTTCATGAAAATGTATTATTATGCGCCCAATGTATTTTGAACTAAATAAATTAAATAAACCACAATTTCTGAGTGAGTTTAATAATATTTAAATATTATATATTCCTGAAAAAATTAATAGTCATTTCATATTTATTTTATGAATGGGATTAGAATAAACCATGGAGTATGTTAGAAATAAATACAATTCTTAAAAATGATATTCATCACCTTTTTAAAATTAATTTTTAAAATTAATTTATTCTAATATTAGAAATTAAATATTGAAAAAATTATTTCATATTTTCTATCATAATAATCATATTTATTAAGTAGACCACAATAATTTTTTCATATATGAATAGTAACAATGGTTAACTTCTGCACCTTCATACGGGTTAAATCGAATCAATCTTCGTCAAAACTATGATATAATTTCATATGTTTTCAAACTATTTTTTTATATTGAAAGAATTAAAACTATTATCACTATACAATTTAAATGGATTTTATTAATTGATTCCTTTCAATGAGAATGAGATAACTAATATTTAATACATTGAATGTTATAAAATGTCACTTACTTTATTCAAAAAATCCCTTATGTTTTCAAGAAAGGGATAAATTATGATATTAATGAATATAAACATATTTTTTGAAAAAAAAAACAATAATAAATTCCAGAAAGAAATTTAGTTTTCCTTTTTTAAAAATCTATAATTATTTTAAATGCTTAAAAAATATCGATGTAGTATTTTTACTCTTTTTAGAAATATAATATAAATTATTTAAGAATATTAAATGTAACATTATATGGGTGAATTATTCAATTTCAGAAATATATAAATGGAATATGACATATTACTTTTTTAGAGGATTAAATTTGAATTCCGACATTGTATTTATTTCTTTTATGTCAATTGAAATATACAGTTTCAAAATTGACAGTAATGATATTTTATTAAAAACATTATTTAAAAATTTAAAAATAATAAAAACCCTGATGTTGGAAAATAAAAAATATATAGTCTCATATGTCACCCCATGTCTATTTATTATCCAAATTTATCCTTATATGTAATATTGTAAACATTTAATAATGAAAAATTTACACATCGATTAATTGTTAAATGAGATAACTAATTGGACAAAACAAAATATGGGGATTTAAACACCACAAAAACCTGTCAAGATCATTTCATTGGTGTTATTAAAACCACAAACTACTATATCATTTAATATATGGAAATCATTTAGAATATTTTGGAATAATATATTTATTACAATATACACTTTTATGAAATTCCAATAATGCTTCTCGCATGAACTAAAAAGGGAACCTCCTCCCTTCTCTTCATAAAACTTTTTTAATCAATCTACATCAATATTACCCAGAATAAATACTTCATAAACATAGAAATACACATTATAAATGTTTTTTTATTCTGAAAATATGAATCATGGTCTTTTTTAGGAAAGCTAAGGGGTTTATATCTATATGGATATAATCTCATTAACCAGATAAAAATATTTTATATTCTTCTTTTACTAATTGATTTCTAGTTTGTGTATAATAAAACATATTATTAACTATTATAATCATACTGTTAAATTAAAATTATTATTAATTAACTATTATAATTTACCTTTTCATTAAATTGGTAGTGATATTATCACACATGTGTATGTATGACATACCATCTCCCCATAGTTGCAAAATTAATTTCAATCACCAAATATCATGGGTGGTTAATATGATAGGATTAATTTTTTGTGTTATAAATGAAAAATAATTATACATAAGGAATAATAATATCGCATCTACCATCATACAATCAATTCTGTTCAAAATTTATAATATTGTTCATGTGAATGTGTGGACTACAACCTCCCAGATGTGATGTTTTTAATTAATTGTTTAAATTATACCTAGATTATGAAAAGGATATAGTTCATTAAAATATAATATATATATTTTATATGATAATGATTTTGGAATGTTGAATTTTTATTTCCCATTTCTTTATTCCATCAATTAGAATGTGAAAACAATATTTATGCATACTTATAGCCTACCATCTCTATGAATATTATATTTCATATTTTCATCTCTAACATATACGAATGATTATAAATATGTTTATCATGGATAATTATGATATAATAATTGTAAAAAAATTTATCATAGCAAATTACCATAATATTACATTGAAAACAGGATACATATGTTATAAATGAAGAATCCAGGATATGAGTTGTAGTTCTAGATGTTAATGATCCTTTACCAATGTAATATAAATATAACCATAGAAATAGTAATGTGATCAAAAATAATAATAAATCGACCAATATAATATTAAACTCATCTATCAATATATAAATAAAATTTTAGAATCTTATAACTAATAAAATGATATAATTATATTATAGTATTAGTAAATATATAATTAATTTTTTTTATTATGTGTTGTAATTTTTATAAAACATAAGTGTTTATTTACTGTTTTATAATTAATATAATGATTGAAAATAAAATTAAATTTCACTAAATACATTAATGAATTTAAATTATGTTTTCTTATGATTATAATATAATTTAATGTGACCTTTATTAATTTTTCAAATTGTGATAAAATCACTTATAATTTTAAAATAATAATTTTTTGAATAAATGATTATTTTCAATGAAAAATAAATTTATAATATTTATTATCATATTTTCTTAAATTATAGAAAATATATTAATTATACACATCAAGAATTTCATAGGGTATATTTCAATATTTTTTTCT
The DNA here is from genome assembly GCA_963277665.1 of Viscum album. Classification (NCBI taxonomy): domain Eukaryota; kingdom Viridiplantae; phylum Streptophyta; class Magnoliopsida; order Santalales; family Viscaceae; genus Viscum; species Viscum album. The sequence goes on along the minus strand of OY728164.1, from coordinate 1,399,254,896 downwards.
AAAATATATGATTTTGTGGTGAAAAGTAAAATTGGATAATTTATGCTAAATTATATTTAAACGAATTATTCTATCATAGAGGATTTATGGACGAAGTAAAAAATGAAAATATCAAAATTTATTTCGTTATTTAAATATATTTTTTTTATTAATTATAAATATATATGGATTATTTTTCATAACTAATAAAATAATAAATAATATAATGAGAAAAGACCCCACTCCTCCCCTATAAATACCACCCTCACCACCCTTTCTCGTCACATCATACAAGTAGTGAGACTTTTAAAAATTATTTCAAATCCTATTTCCTATGCACTCCCCCAAATCCATGATCCCTTGGTTCAATCAAAAGGCTAACCAATTTTTTTCACTTTGTTCTAGGAGGATTAATACAAGAGGTAAAATCCATTTTCTTTTTATTTTATTTTCCATTCCATTATTTATATTGTTATACAATCCTCACATACACCTATAATAGAGGAAGTATAAATCCAGAATATTTTATATAATCTATTTTTTTGAAATAAATAATCTTATATCATCTTTTCATTTTATTTTTTTCTAAACATGAAAATATATCTTCTGGTGTATCGATTTATTGACGCTGTTGATGATGTGTTACCATTTTCCTGTACATCAACAAAGGATTGCCTTTATAAAATAATCAGGCTAAAAATGACTTTATTATATGTATTATAAGTTATTAAATGTTATGGATTCAATATAAAAACATGATAACAGCTAAAATAATATAATTTCATAATGGGAGATAAATTGCAAAGACTAGTTTATTAATTTTCAATAATGTTCAATTTAAAAAAATCAACCATATATAATATAAAAAAATGATATATAATATCAAATAATATTATAAATTGTAATTAATATCATATAATATCAATTTTGGATAACTATTCTACTTTTACATGAACTTATATACTTATATATAAGTGAATCATTCATAAAAAACAAGAAAATAAACACACCAAAATAATGAAATTAAATAATATAACTCATCTCAATGCCCAAAAATGATTTTAATAAAACACTAATGAATCAAATTTATGTATAAAAATTTCAATAATTGTTAATTATGTAATTTAGTTTTATTATATGGTAGATTAATGTGAATAATTCATTCATACATAATGTAAGGGGATTTTTGTTCCAAACTCTCTTTCTTTGGGGTTTCAGTATTTAACTTAATTTTCAGTATTTATGTACCATTATTTTTCAGGAAATATAATTTAATTTTTTCATTAATTTAATTTTATTTGATATACATGATTCAAACCTAGTTTTATAAAAATGCAATGATTTTTCAAAAATAAATATCCTTTCCAAAAGTCATCTTTTACTTCTCATGAGATTATTTCTCTTACACACATGATGGATGATTCATATATCTTGTAGGTTATTCCATTTATAATTTTGGAATCCAACTATTTATTCATGAAATTATGATTCATCAAATAAAACAAATTCATATCCATATGTTTTGTATATCACTGGTTGATATATTTTCATTGTTACATTCATGATAGTGTTAATGTTATAATTTAACGATTGCACTCAAAATTATGTTGCAAATATAAATGTTGTACAGTGATGGGTTCACCAAGAATTATATAGATATCCAATAAATTGGATAATTTGATGTATATCATTATATAATGATAACTATTCATAAAATTGATGCGAGAAGTTTTCACAACTTTGTGTGGTATTTGACCGCTAAGACATAATGCATCACTTTTAAGAATTTCCACATTCAATGAAATTATATGATTATTCCAATCATTATAATGATGATGATCCTTTTATTAGTTTTTTATGATTATTTTTTTCTCATTCATTTTTCATGTCTCTTATTCATCCTCTAGTAGGTACTTTTTCTAACCCCTTATTTTGATGCATTCCCTCGAGAGAATACATGAACTATGAAGAAAATGAAGTCCAATGAATATATAATTAATAAGGAATTAATTAAAATTTTATGTTATGTTATTTTAGTTTATTTATGATCTTAATTATTCCAAGACACTAAACCCTTTTATCAATGATTTATAGCACTATTATATCATTTATTGTTAAAATATTGTAATTGTTATTTTAAAAAATCTGGGTTGGTATAAATAGAATTAATATGATTTTGACATTCAATTATAAATATTTTACATTTATTTTATATTTGATTATCATACCTTCAAATAAATTGTAACTAATGGTAATAAATTTTCATCCAACATTTATTTTAGTGACAATTATTACCTTTTGAGAACTTATTTTTTATGTTGTGTATATGCAACAAATTATCTTATTTTATTATTTATATTATGATATTTTTTGGATTAAATTATTTATAAAATATTATTTATTGCATGGTTCATATGATCGATATTTTATAAATTTTGGTAAATTGTTTTATATTATAATCACACAGACAGTTTGGATAGTTTATTATTACTAATCCAATGATGAATTTACATGAAATCATAATAAATAAAATCATAAAATTTTATTTTGTATTATAATTTATTAAAAATACTTGTTTTCTATCAGCTTCCACCACAATGTGTATTCATGAAAAAAATTTGTTTTTATAGAAAATTATCTTTATTTCTCTCTCCGACCAAAAAAAAATTTCTCATCAGAATAAATGTTTAGAAAACACTTATAGAACATTTCCTCTATTCTCTTATGAATATTTAATTTAATTATTACCAATGATTGAATTTTTTAAAAATGTTTTAAATGTAATAGTTGTTTTTTTAACAATAAATGATTTACTTTTACATTATTTTAAAAAAATTTCTATGGGTGTTTTCATTAATATAATATTTAAAGAAATTAATTTTCCACATTCATTACAATACAGTACTTTGAATCTTCTATTAGAATTATCCAATGATATTTTAAATAAAATATTTTACTTAATATGTGGGAAATTATCATATTTTAAATAAGATCATTCATGTTGAAAATGGTATTTTCCTCAAAATGTGTTCTAATTGATATTCTAAATAACGTATTAACCAAATATAAAAACCTTTTATTCTATATTTTTTTGACATGGGATATGATCCAATTATACCATCTTTATTCTTTCTTTGTTTGTTTTATTATTTTTATCAAATTTTTTTATGAGACTCATTTCATTTATATAGGTTATACTCTGATGAAATTATTTGAAACCCATTTCATTTAATGTGTTATAAAAGGGTGAATGTTTTGTGAAATTTTGTAACATATATGTGTAATTATAATTATGTGAATGTTTGGTACAAAAATTACATATTTATCTCATTCATTAGGAATATATTGTACACTAAGATGAAAAAACTGAAATTAATGGGGAGTGAATCCATTTCAGTAAGGGACATTATCCACAATGATAGTCTTTGCAATGAAATTTGAGTACAATTATGGTTTCGTGAGTGAAGAAAATACAATAAGAAAGACATGTCAGTGATACTTGGAAACTATAATAGAGTGTGGACAAATCCTAATGCATTATTATAGTATTTGAAGTGAACCATTAAATAATAATGGTTTTAAGAGTCAACCAAGTCGATAATGATAGTTTTGGAAACGATCCTTGACTACTAATGAATTTATTTTTAGTGGTTATTTGTATTCTAAAAAATTATTTCTTATGTTAGTGTTATGATATCATAGATATTCTTATTTGATTTATTTATAAATTATGTGCTATAAACTTCCATTCATTATTATTTGTCTCATAACTATGATCTATGATATATAGGTTATGAGTTTCAAATGTTATCCTCATGTTAATATAACTATATGCTCATGTTATAACCCTGTGATCATTGATGTATCCTATTTTTACACTTACTAAGAATATGATATTTTACTTTGTTATGTTTATTGTCCCCATGTTATGAGGAAATGTTTCTGTTATGATTTTTATAAGAAGGGGTCATGTTATTTTTTACTTAACAGAGAGACTAATAATCAGTTAGAATATGTGTCCATGTTTCTAGTGATATTCATACTATATGATTATAATAAGGATCAGTATGTTTTGTAATGATTATTCATCATAAAATATGTTATATATATGTATTAAAATTATGTGTCTCTATAACTGTTATCATTGAATGGTTTAGATGTCCATTGGATAGTAGGATTAGAACTCAAAAGTGAGAACCCATGGGATATTTCTATGTAGTAGGAAAAATTATAATGTTTGGATAATATTAATGTATGAACTACGTTGTAACAAATGATTAATATTTATTAAATAATGATTCCAGATATAAAACCCTGATGAATTTTTTTCATGATAAGTCACACTAACTATTTATGAATTTGGGTCATTCATAATATTTTGGTTTTAGAAAGGAATTAATGATAGAATGATGAGGATGGGGTTGTAATAGGTATTCAAAAATATTGAATTATCCTATTTTTACTTTTCCATATTAATTCCATTATACTAGGAAATCTAATAAGTAATGATAATTCACGTACTCAATGACAATATATCTAATTTATAGTGAAACCCCAAAATGGTACTATGATCACATCCTTTGATTATCATTATTATTCAGTTTTAAGTATGTGGTAATGTTTCCCTTGAATTTTTTTATTCTCCAATTGGTTGAATAAGATGTTACATTAGGCAAGGAGTGGATTTCTCAACAACATTTCCACATCCAGTTCCATAAAAGGGAGCCCTATTTTATATTCTAAACCACCCTATGTTGTTTTATCTATGTGATGATAAATATAAATCTAAAACATAAAGTCCATTCGATTTATGGTTTTTGATTCTAAAAAAAAATGGTTGGTTGACATATATATTTTTATAAAGACTCAATATCAACTAATTATTTGTTATGTTGGAGTTTTTTGGTTCTTTCCTAGTCTTCCACTGAATCCTAACATAGATTTATCAATGTAAATTATAATAATATATAATCATACTCAATGAATCCTTATAGATTATCCAAAATTGAGTTGTAATAATTTAAAGCAAAACTCTATTGGATTACTAATAATAGATTTATTTTTTGAGGACAGTAAATGTACTGTCCACCTATTATTTTTTGAAATATATATGGATTAAATGATATCTAAAATGATTATCAGGAAAATAATAGGACCAAAATCAAGAGTATATATTCATTTACATGAATTGATGACTTTTTTGATCAAATTCATGGATCTAAATAAATTTAATTGACGTACATTCATTTGATATATCATTATCAAAATGCATATAATGGAGGATATACCCAAGGAATCACTTTGTAAAAGTTATGGACACTGTGAATATATAGGGTTATGGGTTGGTAATATTAATTCCCCTTAAATTATAATAGATATAATGAATATAGTCCATATATTTTGACTAGAAATGTTTTTTGTAGTAATTATAGAAGATCTTGCTCTCAATTAAGTGAGAAAGGAAGAATCACATAAGGATTGTACTATATTCCCTAAAAACTATAAGTTGTACAAAAAAATTACAAAGTGGAACTATGTATATATGATGATTCTTTTTTGGTTATATATTCTCAAATGGGATGGTATTTGTGGATCCATAAATGGTGGGAGTTATTTAACATGCTCTCAAACCAACCACATAAACTAATATACATAGATTTTATGGTTTGGGTTTATATTGTCTGCTATTTATAGACAATTCATCCCTACTTTCTAGCATACTAATAATATTAACTCACTTGGAAGCCATGTTCCTTTGTAAATATAGATGTGAGGAAAAATTTAATGAAATAAATAGATGGTTAGTCAATGAACCAGACCACACATTACCTAGAAGTGAATAATGGTATCTAATATATATTGATTCAAGAAATAAGGTGTTTGGATATGTTCTCACGTAGAATGATAAGTTGATATCTCATGACTCCCCTCAACTAAATTTTCCTGAGGCAAGGTACCCTAATCATGATTTTTATTTAACTATGGGAAATTTATTGTTAATGATATAGTGGAATTATATTTACTAATAAAGTGTTATATATATACTAATAATAAATTTTTAACATATATATTCACATAGAAATAGTGGAATATGTTCTAGAGAAGATGGTTGAAAAAGATTAATGGTTATGGATCCCCAATACAATACTACTCGGGGTAAAGGAACATGATGGTATATTCCATGATTTGAAAAAATGATCCTATATTAACTATGATAAAATCAGAAGTGATATAATAGTTCTGGATCTTTAAATGATGGTTCAAGAAATCTTAAGCTGGGGAGAAATAATATCCTTATCTGATCAATGATCAGCCATCAATCCTTGTGATGATTAAGGAGGCACATATGGAATGTTTATATCTATAAAAAAATTTGTAAATGTTTTATAGTATTACCTAGAATATGATAGAATGATAAAGTACAAGAATTTTATTTTATTCATCTATAAAAAACATAAAGAAGGAGATATTGGATAGGGATAATAGTTCACCATAATCTGTTATATTGATTATATAATGATGTGTAGATATATTAAATGGTATTTTTGGTTTTCCAAAATGTAGTTAGATACTCTAGAAGTATTATATAGAGAATATTATTTTGGGATATAAAATAAATTAGTGGAATGTTTTGAAGGAATATCACATTATATTGTATCTTATCAAAATTGTAGGTTTTCCTGTACATTTCATAGAAGACTTGAGTAGTATATGGATAAAGAGATGAGTTTTATTTCATAATATTTTCCTCAAATAAATTGTTTTATTTATATAACCATTCAATCCCTATATTATATTCTGATATATATTTCTCATTATTTCTAATGTGGTAGGGATCAATGCCTTCCTATAGTCGAGTTTACATACCAAAATAGATTTCATCCAATCATTGAAAATAATTTTTATTGAGTCCTATACGGATACAATAGTATAAATCCCACATGTTTGATGAATTTAGGGAAATAAATATATTAGGGTATTTAAATTATTTGAAAATGGAATATAATATAAGAACTATTCCACAACACATTAAGTAATTCATAATAGATAAAAAGTTATATTGAAAATCATCAACATAATCCAGAATTAAAAGATTGTGATAGTATTTTTCTAATATGTTATACATAGAAGAAGGTTATGAGATTCAAAGAGAATGTAAATTTGTTCCTTCAAAATATTTTCCATCTCGATATTTTTGATTGATTAGGGACAGTATATTATCAACATTATTTCCACTAAACCTCTCTCAAGTACATGAATTGTTCCTTGTATCTCTCCTTAAGTATGTACATACCAAATCAAACACATTTACTAAAATCACATGTCATACCACGGGACACATGTATTTATTATTAATAAAATAAATATAAATATTTTATTTTATATTTCATTGAATGAAGATTAATTACCATGTGAAAACTTTCTCGAGTAATTAGACATTTATGAAGCTATAAAGGGATATGTGGATGTGATGGAATAGAGATATACTATTTTTATATATTATAAGTAGTAATTTTGAATGAAAAATTAATTATAACTGGGGTATAATGTACACAATAATATTTTATAAAAAAATTATACAAATAAATTAATGTTATTACTTTGTTTGAGTGAGACACAATGGTGATATTATTTAAACAATGATACACTAAAAAATATTATCATTTAATGTCACTGTTATATCCTATCGATTATAATGGTGGTAATTCATATAAATAATTGAATTCAAAAATATTATAGGATATATCTTTATTAAAATAATATTTTTATTATTATTTAGGTAAATATTTAAAAAACACAACAAAATTTGAATATCAAATAAACTATTTTAATCTGTTGAACATATTTTCATATTAATAAAAGAAATTAATAACTACTTATGATTTATTTTAATTAAAATTAAATATAATATATTTAATCAAATGTGTTAAAATTAATTTCATATTTTTTTAATAATGGGGTAAGAATAAACGATATGTTATGCTTAAGAATATATTTTTCTAAAAATCAGGGTTTATCGTATTTTGGGCCAATATTATTTTAAACATACTTCTTAAAGATCTCAAATTTTAATATTGAAATATGTATTCCATGTTTGGAATATATAGATTCAAATTTAGTAAAAATAACCATTTATTTTCTTTTATATGAATAGTAACTATTTTAAAATTTATCGCCTCTGTAATGGGAATATTACGTTAATCTAGGATAAAACTATGTGATAATTCCATAATAATTCATATTAAGTCAACTTTGATGATTTTAATTTTACCATTAACACAATCAGCATTGAATTTATTTCTAAAATGGATATGTGTTTCTGAAAATGAGCAATAAAATATTTAATTAAAATAATGTAATAAAATGTCATGATATTTGTTTTAAATACATATTATCTGCCAAATATGTAAAAAATTCATTACATGAATGACTAAATTTTTTTAGATCAATGAAATTATTTTAATAAGTTTTTTTAATTTTAATCTATCAAAAAAATATATTTTCATTATATACTAATACAATTTTGATGTTGTGTTAACTTAATTATTAGAATAAAAAAATAAAATATTTTAAAATTATTAATGTAATTGAATTTGAGAGATTTATAACATTAAACAATATATTATAGATTTATAATAAACAACACTATTGTTTTAAATGATTGTATTCATATTACATCTTTTTCATTATGTAATTTATATTAAATTGTACGAATAATATCAATATTGACAATAAATATATGTTATTGAAGTTATAGTATATTAAATTATTTAACAAATATAATAAAATTAAAATATGAAAAATTGTGCATTATATTGTTTAATGATTCATCCCAGGGAAATTTAGGATATAAATTTCAACTTATATGTTAAATTATAACTCTATAAGAGTGAAAAATATGTCAGGATGTTTACTATTTAAATGAGTTATCAAAGGGTATTAACCCAGATTTAAAGATTAAAACACATATTGGACATGTTAAAATTATATTTTTTGATGGTATAAAAACCATATCTAAGATTATCTATGAATATATATACATTTTAATCATTTTAATTGAAATTTATTTGGAATTATTAAAAAATTTATAAACCACCAAAAATTCAACACACCTAATTTATAATAGGGATCCTCTCCCCATAACATATTCTCAAAATTTGAGTCATATAGAATAACCATGCCCTGAAAAATACATTTTTAACATACATAGTCATATTGTTATCTTTTTTTATCCCAAAGTGGAAACCCTTGGATCCATTACAGGATATTTAGAGGATTTCTTTCAATGATGAGGTAATCACCATAACCCATTCACATTCTTTTTTCATCATATTTTCAACCACTAAATCTATTGAATATATAATTAAATAATTACTAAATTATCATAAATATACTGACATGGTTTTATTATTAAAATATCAATAGTATCAACCCTATTACTCATCAAATATTATATGAATGTGGCGGTCGTGTGTATTTACAACTTACTTTCACCACAAAGAAACACAATTCATTATCAGTCACTATATACCATGAAATTTTATTATGATGGGTCTAAAATTCATATTTTATTATTATTACTTAATTATAAAATGTTAGTCATAATATACATCTATCTTCTTACCTTCTAATCCATTGGAAAATGAAAACATCTCTTGTGCGTGTGTGTGGACTACAACCTCCTGGATCCATTGTGATTCAATTTGGATTTCAAATTTTCATTACCATTAATACAGATAGATTTAATTAATATATATGATAAGATAAATATTTGGAAAATTTTATTTTTTTACATTTCTATTGTTCCATCCATCGAAATGTGAAATCACTGTTCATAAATATTTATAGACCACCTTATCCATGAACGATGTAAGTAATTTTATCAATATAAATAATTTTTTTAATAAAATATGATTTTAATTGTTATATATTACATTATTATAATTTATATTATTCTGATATACAATTATTTTAAATTTTAATTTTATTAATAGTTGTTTTGAGTATCTTTATGTAATTCGAACTCTTATTTTGGGATATTCATATCCTGGTTATCACAATGAGACATATACCATACTCACATATTTCTTCTCATATTTGAGGTATATATTTCACATTAATTTTTTATAATTATTTCAATGAAATTTATGTGAATTTACATATCAACCATAGTTTCGTTTTTCATGGAGATTACAATTAGAATTTTACCGATGCGGTAATTGGTTTCTTGTAAAAGTCGCATTGAATATTGACTGTGTTTATGATTATGATTCCAATGATGAATTATTTAGATCTACCAACCTATTATATAAGTAATTTTATTATTTTCTAGTTAGTTCAAGAAAATACCTGGTTTTCATTCTATTTTCTCACCCTATGTACTATAGGGGAAAATATGTTTATTAGGAGTGTTAAAATTATTTATCTCATTTTTAAAAAAACCATTTTCTTTTATATCCATGTTTTGTAAAAATAATTTAATGATAGTTTTTACTATTATCTGATGAATATTTAATTTCATTTATACTCATTTTTTACATGTTCAATTTTTTAAAAAATTAATATTCTTATCTTTTTTCTAATGTGGTACTTTTAGATTTTTTACCAAAATGTAAACTGAATTTTTTTTATTATCATATATAGAATGTGTATAATTCAACATAATAATTAATAATATGGGATTTTTATGACTCATTTACATCTTTTAATTTTTACTTTCAATGAAAATTTTTTAAACAAGAATTCAGTTATATTTATGTTTTAAATAAATAATATCAATTGTAAATTGTTTTTTAAATGATCCAACTAATATTCAAAAAAATTATAAGAAGTCATCATTTGATGTTATGTAATTTTTATTAAGGATATCATCCATTTATTACGTTAGTATTTATTATTTTTATGGTTTATGATTGTGATAAAAAGAATTTTATGAAACTCATTCCCTTTCCATGTGTACTGAAATGATATAATTATAATGAACCATATTTATTTTCATGGGATTAAATGTTGTAAAATATTTATGATATTACGGAACTCATATGTATGATTTCCATTAGGTGATGAGGTGGATCAGAATTATATATCCCTCTAATTTAGTTGGTAACAATATATATCTTATTAGATAAAGAGTATTAGAATGGGTAGATAACCTCATTCAATGAGGGGCTTTTTTCCACTATGATAGTCTTATGAGTTAATCATGACAAAAATAATGGTTTATGGGTGAACCCTATCCACTATGATTGTATTATTAGTGAATGTTTAATTCCTTAAATTTTTGGGGAGGGAACCTAATCTAAATTATTGTCTTGGGAGTGATCCATGACTAATATGGTTGTTTAGGTAGTGAACCCAGTCCATTATGAATATATATAGAGTAAAACTTTACAACTAATATATGTTTTAGATTTAACAGTTTCTACCATAATAGTAAAGGAAATTAACCTTGAATTCAATGGAAATTAAATTTTATTGTTTTGTGTGTGGCAAAAATCTAGGTCATATTCCAATGTTATACACTAATCATTCATGTTATTTGATTCCTTTATGATTTATGTATTTTAAATTTTCAATAATTATTCCATGCCTCGAGAGTATGATCTATGATATATATGGTTTGAATATTAATTTTTATTCTCATGATCTCATACCCTTTAGTTAATGTCATATTCCAGTGATCATTGACATATACCATTTTTTCACTTACTATGAATCTAATGTCACCCTTTCAAATGATTCATATCCCTATGTTTTGGAGAATAGTTCTTTGTAATGATATGTCTATAGAGGATTCCAGTTATAAAGAACAAAATTAAATAATCTTATGTACCGGCTTTTATTTTTTTTATAATTCTAAATACTCTATACAAATATAATTATTGTTTGGATCAATATATTATGTAATGAATATTCATCTAGAAATATTTGATATATATTTTATGAAATTTAAGGGTCATTATAGATAGTATTTGAGTATTATATAGTTCACACGTAGAAAATAGGATGATTAAACCATAATATGATACATGCGGAAAAGTCTTAGAATAGGATAACATACAAATGTGTAATTAAGAATCCCAGACATCCCAATCAATTATTAATCTGTCCTATATTTCATAGAAGGTGTGATGGTTTTGACATCATATTATGATTATTACTGATTAATCACTCAGAGTAATGATGTTTGGTTGTCACTAAAACCATTTTGGTATGAGTATATAATTAAAAGTAAAGTTAAAAAGTTGAAGTGGTAATATGTGTGGTCAAATACTATTGTAACCTATTTTGTATGACTAAATTTAATTCATTTATATCAAAAACATTAAGTCTATATAATTCAAATTCTCAATCTTTTTATATTGAATGAGTGGTGAAAAAACCTAATATAATAATGAGTTCATATCAAGTCTTATATTCTTCTCTAGTTGAATATTTTGGGAATTTCCATACTATAAATCATTTAATTCTCTATATTAATTCTTTTTATATTTTATTAGGCATGGTTTGGTTATATCTACATAATTCCCACATTGATTTCTGATTAATGGAATTCCCATTTTATATTCTTAACAAGAATGAGATCATTTATTGGGGTAAAAATAAATATGATATTCCAACAAAAATTTCATCCCATTTATGGGTCTTGATTTATATCCAAAGTGAGAATTTATCTAATATAATTTCAGTGAAATTAAATATATCATATATTCCTATTGTGTGCAAGTTTTGTTATGTCTTTCGAGAAGAGTTGATTAGTCTTCTACCGAATCGAAAATTTGACTTCTTGATATAATTGTCACCCAATTCCACTTATATTTAATAAGATATATATATAATGTACCCAATGGTGTTGTAGGAAATGAAATAGAATCTCTAAGAAAATCATGAAAAAGTATTAATTAATCCATGTGTACCACATGTATGTGAACTAATTCATCTTTGTTATGAAGAAATATGGATCAATGCTCCTCTACATTGATTTTTAGAAAATAAAAATACAATAATCAAGATTAATTACCCAAAAACACAAAATTATTTCTAGAATGATAATATTGGTGGAGTAAAATAAATTTCCAATATTTCTGTTACTTTTGGATATCATCAGTTGAGTGTCCAAAAGGAGGATATACCTAAGAAAACATTCCATAAAATGTATACATAATATGAATTTATTATGATAACATTTGGTCTTACTAATTTCCAAGATATCATCATGGAATTAATGAATACTGAATTTGTATATTATCTGTATTACTATTTGGTAGTCCTTATAGATGATATTATTTTATACTCCAAGGTAAAATAAGGGAATGATGGTCAATTGAGTATTGTATTAAAGACCCTTCGAGTGGAGAAAATGTATGACTAATTTACATATTATAAATTTTTTCAACAAGATTCTTCATTTTGTGGGTAAAATAATCCCATTTTATTTTAATATTGGGGCATCAAAAAAGGGAGAGGTTATGAAAAATTGGTCTAGAACAACCATTGTTACTGAGATCGATAGTTTTCATTGTTTTTCTAAAAATATCATATCTTTGTTGGTAATTTCTCCAAATATTTTAATTCACTCAATAAGTTAAATCAATTTGTGGATGTGTTCATTTGGACATATCAATTTGATAATATTTTTAAGGAACTACTGCGATGGTTATCTATTTCTTTCATCAAAACATTACCTTATTTTGTTGAAGGATTTATTCATTCTTTTGATGCATTAGTAAATTCATTGGACCATGTTCTCATGTAGAATGATATGGTGATATCTTATACCTCATGTCGATTGATGGTATATGAGAAAAACAACTTGAATAATTATTTGTTGTATGATAGGTAATTTTTACATTAAATATATGGTGGAATTATCATTAAATTGAAATCTGTTATATATTTTATGATCATAAAATTCTAATGTATCTATTCACACAAAATTATATTGTTTCTTCCAGATTAGATGTTTGGAGATGATTAATTATTATGACTGCTCTATACATTACCATCATTGAAAAGGGAAAAAATTTTAAGGTTCTATGAGTCAATACGATCATTAATGATTATATAAGAATATGATCACAAAAGATATAATACCTCTAGATTATCATACTATGGATCTTAAAATAATAAATGGAGGGAAAAATTATTTCTTTCATAATTGAGAGTTCAACAATATGTCAAAGTGAATATAAAATAGACATTAATGTAATATATTGATCTAAATAATAAGGTGATAAACATTCCGTAGATATACATGATATTAATGGAATGATAATGTTAAATACCTCTATATTTTATCCATCCATAATAGAATTAAAGTTGGATTTATTAGATGATGATTAGAATTTATCATTATCTATTCATGATGGAGGTATGAAAATGTATAGATTTCTAAAAGGTTATTTCTGGCTAGGAAAATTTAAGGGAGGTATTGAATAGTATGTATCTTAGTGATTGTTATGTCATTATGTTAAGACTAATTGGAAAAAATTACAGAGGTTATGTTACAATAACTAAACACTAAAGAATATAAATTATAAAATGTCACCATCGATTGTGTCAATGGACTCCTCAAAACATCAAAGGGATGTATAGCCATTTGGGTTGTTTTTTATCACAATAGTAATTTATAACACTTAATTTCTGTAATATTGGACTTATCCATTTATTATTTTATATTATATACATAAATTATGTGGTATGGATGAATGTATTACTGTATTCTATGTTATTTGATTGATACATGAGGATTTCATCATTGTTTTGGTCCAGTCCATAGTTAGATCTAGCTACAATGTTTATTTTAAATATGGATTGTCATCCTTAGTCATATGGATAGTAAAAGAGAACCATTCAAACCTCAGTGTATACGTTAAGATCTAGTTTTTATTATTTCCATGGTTCTTGGTATAAACACCTCCATCCATTAATGTTTTTTATACCAAAAATACATTAAATATTCAATTTATATGGATACTTATAAATCCATCTATGGAATGAATTATAAAAATACAATTTTTAGGATTAATAAAATGATTTATATATATATATCATGAACTAATATAGATGAGTAAAAATAATAGAATTTTAAAACCATTCATTTCACATCTATATATCTCAGAGTCAGTAGAAAACTTATTCTAATAATCATACATGTGATTTGGAATTTGATGATTTGGATATGTTTTTTTTTTCAATTTATCAATTCCATAATGTTTTGAGATTATGAAAGGAGCAAAAATGATTCATAGGTATATAATCTATTTTGATATTCTTGTTTGAGCTGGGGTGGTAGCTTGTCACTTGGAACTTCCACAATACCTTTCTCACATTCTAATGTGTTTCATGTATTTTTTTTTGAGAATGTAAATACATGATCTGTTGAATTTTGTAAAATCATAGGTCATACAAATAGAGAATTATATTTCTTATGGATAATTGTATATATAAATATATTATCTTTGGGTTTAAGAGAAAAACTACTATCATGGAGAAATTTTAGATGATTAATAATATATTAAAAAAAGATATCATGGTACTAGAGGATGTGATGAAATAGATATATCAATATTTTTTCTTTTATGGTGATAAATATATTTGGTAAAATATGTTTGAAAAGGGATAAAATTTATAAACCTAATAATTGCGGATTTTTTTCATATAATTTAATGTTCGTCGATAGCCTGTGTTACATGAAATAACGAGTTCAAATAACTGTTTTAAAATATGAAAATATTACTATTTAATCTGATAATTATCACATATTCATTGTATTTGAGGGTGTGAATATTTAACATCCAAACCTAGTTTACTATCGAACCGATTTCCATACTAGATTCCACATGACCTCAAATTCATATCCCAGTATGCTTGATGCTTTTCACAAGAATAATGGTTGTAAGGATAGTCAATGGAGAGACTATACCATAATATCTCTGTTTTCATAGTATTATAACAATACGTAAATATTTGATAACATCTGAAGTAGTATAAAGCAATAACAAATGAAGAGAATGTAAATTATAATATCAACTCAATAATGATAATTTCCAATGCTTTTTTGTATAATGTATGCATGATACATTGGTATATATCTGAATGTAGCATAAAAATCAACATTTTATACATCTAAGCAAGAATAATAATTAATAGAACCAATTACACAATGGAAATCTCAACAAGCATCCTATGTTACCACTCGTTCCTTTTCACCTAACTACCCGGTAAATGGAAACAACCTAATCAAGAGACCATAGTCTTGAAAACCATTAGAGTCTACTCTGGTACCCCATTTAAATGACGGAACAATTTGGGTCTAAGATATAAATATCAGTAGGTCTGGACCACATGTTTCTATCAAAATCTAGACAATGTAATAAAATTAAATAACATGAATATATATTGATTAAATAAAATAATTGAATAAATAACCACCAATCCGTCTAGGTTCTTTATGGACACCTGATGGTGATACCTACATTATCACATGGCTAGTTTGGATGATCATTTCAATTATGTATATATTGATAGTAACAATATATGTATATATAAATAGATTGATATGCTTAGAATCATCCTATATGAACCCAGTGTGTACCAAAAGAAAGTGGACACATACCTCAGATAGTATATCTGGAAAGACCAAGATGTAATTCACAAACATTAATTACCAAGGGAATCTCTCATGGTCTTTCCCCTAGTACAAAGTCCAAGAGATCTCACAGTCTCATGGAAATCAACATGCTAGATCTCATGTTCATCCTATCCTAGACTCTCACAGTCTTTTGGAAACTAATGTTGGATGGATCAGGAGGAAATTCACAGACATCATTAAACAATTGTAGAACACACAGTGTATCCCCTAGCTCAACTCCATGATCTCTAAAAGTCTCTAAAGGATCAACACAAAAACTAACATATTCTTTCTACCCAAGGGCTCTCCCAGTCAGTTGGTTCCTCTTCCTATACATTGCGTAACCATTCACAACATATAATGCATGGAGAATTTAAGCTATCATGCATTTCAATATCCCATTTCAATTACCTATAAGCAATAATATTCACGTTTATACATAAGGGAAACTATCATAAGTATTTTATTTAAATCATTAACCGTGGAATCACATTCAACACAAAAAAAATGAAAGGTCCTCTCATTCATATCACTGGCCATTCTTAAACCCATTTGTTAACTCCTCAATTATATATGTAGAGAAATACCATTAATTAATTCATCTATTAATTAATAAACCACAAAAATCAAATGTCATAATTAATTTTCTGTAATTATTTATCTCTTTATAAATCTTAAATCTCTATAATCATTTCCACAAATAAATATATAGATCGTAATATTAATGGCACATAATTAATTCACCATTAAATATTTCTACATATCCTATTTAATATCACATAATAAATCTCATATTTAATTATATATTTTACAATCTCAAAGAAAATAAATAATTTATAATTAATTATAACAACATAAAAAATTGAACATATACCATAATTAACTCATCTAATAATTTTCTCTATTAGAGAACCCAAAGAACATAATTAATTTTTAGTAAATTATATCAAGGAGACCATTTCAATGTCACATAATTAAATCACAATTTATTTATTTATAATGAAACCATTTCAATATCAAATAATTAATTCAATAAATAATCATCTCAAGGAAACCATTTTAATATAACATAATTAATTAAACAAATAATTATTTCTAATAAAACCATTAACATATCATATAATTAATTCACAACTTAATTATCTTAAGGAAACTGTTTCAATTTCTCATTATTAATTCCGAAAACATTTATCTTAAGGAATCTATTTTAATATCATAATATTACTTCACAAGTTAATTACCCAAGGGAACCATTTCAATTACACATAATTAATTATCAAATAAATTTTTTCTAGACAACCATTTCAATATCACAGAAATAATTCAAAAATAAATTATCTCAATGGAACCATTTCAATGTATCATAATTAATTTGAAAATTAATTATCTCAACTTATCCCAAATAAATATATCAAAACTAACTCCTCAAATAGTTATGAAAATTATATTCTCATAACACATACTTAATTAACTATTAATTATATGAGCATAACAAATTTAATATATAACTAAATTAATCCCCTGAATAATTATCTCAATTACAAAACACAATGTAAAAAATTATTTCACAATTAATTATCCCAACGAAACTGTTTCAATATAACTTCATTAACTCAAAAATTAATTATCTCAATCCATTTGGTTTGGCATCACATAATTAATTCACAAATTAATTATCTCTTAGAAAAAAATTTTATATCACATAATTAATTCAAAAATTAATAATCTCAAAGAAGCCATTTCAAAATAACATAACTAATTCACAAATTAATTATATCAACTATGACAAAAGCAATATCTCATAACTGACCCCCAATTAATTAAAAATATTATAATCTCTTAACAGATAATAAATTCGAAATTAATTATCTCAACATAACCAGTTTAGTATCTAATAAATAATACCTTGATTAATTATTATCTCTAAGAACATAATTAATTCATAAATAATTATCTCAACATTACCTAATTAATTACTCATAATTAAAATCCTGATTAATTATCAATTTTACAACCTCGAAGCATATATTTTATTCATAATTAATCATCTCATACCCCAAATAATATATTTAATCCAATGTTGCAATCATATTTTTCAAAATAATATAATAAAAAATTGGCATTTTATTAATTAAAGAATGTTTATAATTTTACTGCAATGAATTTGTCCAAGTGAAAACTTCCTAACGCAACCCACGGCCCGCCTGTGTACATGCTCTATAATAAAAGAGGACATGCACTCAAAATTTATCATTGCACATACCAACCATTAACGCACACTAATAATTAGTGTTCCATGGACCAACGCACACCTAAAACATTAACCAAAACACTAAACCACCATAAAAAAATAATTTATTATTCTCTGAAACTAAATATTTTTTATATGAATTTACACAAGTTTGACAATGGTAAGCTGAATCGAGCCGAACAACCATGCATACGGTGACAGTTATGGAAATATAGACCCACAGGTTACGAGAAATCTTCTACAGCACCCAAAAATAGAAGAAAGTAATAAAATTAATCAAACCCAGATATAGTCTTTTGGCCTAAATAGATTTTGTGATAGAGAGTTGAAACAACCAATGAGAATAACGAACCAAACACAGATAGAATTACTTCGCTGAGACGAACATGATTCATGAAAAAACCATCATGATCTAGTGTGTGGAGAAGGGCCTATGGATGGTGGGGGTTTCCCTCCTCATGGAAGAATGAGTAAAGGGGGTCACGCCTCACCCTATTCTATGCACCTCCCTCTTGTGCCCTCTCTCTGAATCTTAAAAATTGTAACTAAAAAAAGGGAGTAATATAATAATAATAAAAATCAAAATTCAATTATTATTATTATGAGTTAATTAAAAAATCATTCATAATACTCTAGACATTAGTAATTACAATTTAATTATATTCATTATAATTGAATTTAATTAAATAATTTTACCAATTCAAGTTATACAATTAAATTCTCTGAACAAAAATAATTTAAATTAAAAACTCCAACTCATCAAAATTATACAATTAAATTAACTTAGCCTGAATTTAACATAATAATAAACCCCATTTTATAGTGACTAATTAAATTATTCATAATCTTTAACATATTTAAATAAAACCTAAATTTTTCATTAATTAAATATATTAATTTTTACATAAAATTTAATTTAATAAAACACCAAAAACTAATTTATATGTCATTTAATATTGCTAGTTAGTACTACCATTCTTTGATAACTCCCAACTCATTATTTACATGTAATTTATTTAAATTATTTTCATCTCATTTAAAATAAATAAAAACTCAAAATAATTATCATATAAAGTAATATTGAGTCTATTTCATGCCAATTTATTTAAATAACTTATCCATCTCAATGTCTATTAATTATATTCTCTCAACTTTAATTTAAATTAATTTAACCCCCAACAATTATTTTAATTAAATTCCTTTACTCCATGAATTTAATTAAATTAATTTATCCCAAAACTCAAGATAATGTAAGATGCATGGTTTAACTCGCACGATCTAACATATCATGTGAGGACTGTGCACCTGCTACCGGATACCTGGAGTATCTGGCATGGCTAACCCACAAGGTGTGACTAACCATGAATAGCCTATGTGAATGCCTCTTCCATGCCTTTTTAAAAATATGTTTCCAATTGTGATGCTCTTGAAACTCATCACCCCATAGAGGAAACATCATGAGCTTTTACTCAAACCTCATATCAACACTTAAAATGAACCCTACTAGTGAAATGTAATTCCAATACATGGTATAAAATAGATAGAAGTATTAAATGAAAAAGTTCAAAAAAAATCTATTTTGACATAGATATAAAACAATTTTCTTTATAATCAACCAACCATAATATATTCTCATCCCCCAAAAGCCTTTCAGATATACTACAACACTATCCAAGCCATCGTGGTCTTGAATCCTTGTTT
This sequence comes from Viscum album, assembly GCA_963277665.1. NCBI lineage: Eukaryota > Viridiplantae > Streptophyta > Magnoliopsida > Santalales > Viscaceae > Viscum > Viscum album. Next base: position 1,399,234,332 of record OY728164.1, on the reverse strand, counting down.
GAATGATCGTGTTGCATTACCAAATTCCCCACACTCCATTATCCATTGTAGAACCCCAATCCACTACTCTTTCCTTTATATACATTATCAAACCATAAAATCCATACCATTCATTAAACCAGTGACATTCCATTAAAACAATTTCAACACCAATCACATGTATATGAATGTCCCAACCCAACATTAGGTAAGCATCCCAAGCAATCTAATTGCTTGGTTATTTGAAAAAAAATAGTTCCCCAACGTGAATAATGTTATAACCCAATAAACCATGCAACCCATGTATAACCCATATAAAAAACAATTACCAACCCCCACAACATTAAAAATTATAGCCCGTCATAAGACCGATTCAATCATAGTGACTCTAGGAAAGTGTCATCAGAGAGGACATAATAGTCGTATTTTAAAGATAAATATAAGAGTAAGACTAGGTCACAAAGATTATCATTCAAACTATTAGCAATAAAATATTTACAAAAATATTATATTTACTTAATCATGCGTCATCAACCAAATCTAGATTCTTATTTACGAAAGGCATCTTTTTTTGGATAAAACATACCACAGAAACACATCCAAAAAATATGTTGTGTTTATAAAATTTTGCACATTATGTCATCCTTATTATGTTGTGATACCATGAAGTCATTGAAATGTTCATTGGAACCTATGGGACACTACCCACCTTAAGACTGTCCACATTGTTCAATGAAAAGAATAGCTTCTCTCAAGAATGTTATTTTAGAACCACCTTAAACGCATGAGTGATGTTCCACGAACCACGATCACCACACCGACATCTCACATAAAAGTTGAAATATTAAACCAACTAGTGTGGAAAAACACCCATGTCCAAAAATTCCTCCTAAGAAGTGGGATGGTAATTACCCTAATACCCCAACCACTCTACTATAGTGTTATCCTGAGAAATTCAATAATGGATGACCATGCCCGAGGCATGTCTAACCTTCCGAGAAAACCATTCTTGAATGCTTATTCCACAACCCAGAGTTATGATACAACAACCACTCCTCAAAACAAGGGTTTCATTATTTAATACAAAAAATTCCTACATGGGAAAATGACACTTAAATGGTTCCAACATAAAAATGCTAACCATAAAAACCAAGAAATCTCCCTCTTTAAATATTTAAGATTTTGTGTCATTTAATTTTAAGTATAAATTTTAATATCTAATTTATTTTTTAACAGAGAGGGTCCTCTGAGGGTCCCATTTATTCTAATCAAGGTTCTTCAAAAAGCAACCCAAAATATTTCATTTCAATCTAAACTCAATGGTTTTACATTTATAACCTTTTTCAAACACACTATTGTTATAAGAGGATTAGTAACATCGGTGTCCATCTACCAATAGATAAGGAACCCATTTGATTATCACGGGAATTGGGATCCCATTTATTACATTTAATTTTTATTTTAAATTTTTAACCAGAAAAAACATCTTTCAATTATTTAAATATGTAGGTTACCCTTTTCCCAGTTATAAGGTGCCTATACACCATTTGATAGAAATTTTCTCCTCATATAAATTTAATTTTTCCATTTCCACCCATGCATCCATTATGACATCAAAACTAATTTTTCATGTTATAATATGATGTAACCCAACGACATTTTATAACACATAATCATAGAATAACATAACAACATGGTAATAACATAAGGAGTATGGTATATAATAATCTACACAATATTTACATGTATGAATGATAATGTAGATAAAAAAATAGAATTCCACCCAAGGCACGCAATTAAAATTAAAAAAGCATCCTAACAATACAACTTCAAGGCACGTCATTTGAATGGCATGACAATTTCTAAGTTCCTAAAGACAATGCATGTAATGACATTTTATTTTCCATATTAGGGCATGCTTTTTTTTAAAAAATTGTCAAAATCGATAAGCTGTAGACTATACACGAGTCACTTAAGCTCAAATCATATCAACTGTAATATCAATCAGTACAAAAATCAATTCTCATCCCTGTACAATCAGTCATTTCCCATACATATGGTGGTGAGTCCCAATCAATACAATTAACTAAGAACCATCACTTTCCAAATATCATGTTTACAAACCCAAAATAGAAATACAAAAGAAAAAAATAATGAAACACTTAACCCTTTGATTCCACCATGTAACATCCCGACCCGTCTTACCATTGAACCAGTAGCAAGACTGGTCACCACATGACCTCATGTGCACCTCCTCAGATGTCAGTGTCTACTGACTAGCAGTTGGGTTGTAGGGATAGTCACTGAGGAGACTGTACCCTCATATCAGAGTTTTCACAGCAGTATAACAATATATAAATAGATGAAAATAGCGGAAGCAGTATAGAGAAATAACTATTCAAACATAATTCCATTGTAATTTCAACTCAACAATTAAAATGTCATATTAAAGTTTATACAATGCATGCATGTCATGGTGGTACATATTTCAGAGCACTAAATAAATTGGTAAGCTATAAATCTCAATACATTAAATAATTAAAAGACCAAAATCCCCAAGGGGGAACTCCATGAGTATCCCAAGATCCAGATAGATCCTTTTCTCATCACACCGAGGTACATGAAAATAAGAATGTCAAGAAACCATAGTCCTAAAGACAAGTAGAGTCTACTCAGGGACCCTAGTTCAATAGCCACCAGAATAGGGTGTGAGATACAAATCTCAGAAGGCCAGGACCACCAATGTCTAGCTATATTAAGTCAGTGAAATAATTTTAACATCATGAATGTATATCTATGAAATATTAAAATTGATTAAATAATCAACCACGCATCTAGGTTCCTAAGGTAAAGCTGGCGATGATACATACTTCACCCTATGGTTGGGTTTTCTGATCATTTCAATTAGGTATATATATATAGTAACCTTGTAAATATAAATATATATATATATATATATTCTTATCATCCTCTTATATGAACCAAGCGCATTCCAATGCCAAATGGACATATACCCTGCATACTTTTTCTGTACGAGCCAAGACGTAATGCACAATCATTTATAACCAGGATAAGCACTCAATTTCATTCCCTGGGTCTAAAATCCAAAAGTTCTCATGGTATCATTGAAACAAACAGGGAAACTTACACTTTCTTCCAACCCCATACTCTAAAAGTCCTTTAGAAAATGATGTTGGATGGACTGGGATATACCATATATATATCTACATCCAAGAGTAAGGAATAATTTCTATTCTCTAGATTAACTCTAGTGTCTCTCATGGTCTCCACAGGATAGAAATAGAAAAATAATATATTATTTCTCTCTAAGTTCTCTCACGTCCCTTAACACCCCTTCATATACAATTTGTAACCATTCACAAAATATAATGTATTATGCATTAAACATCTCTTGCATTTCATTAAACCATTTCAATTATCATTATTAAATCACATTAATATTTATACATAATGAAGAACATCTTAAGAATTTAAATTAAATCATTAACATGGGCTTCACATTCAACTCAAATAATGAGTCAAGGGCCTCTCTTTCACCACCTTGTACATACTCAAATCCATTAGTTAACTCATAAATTAACTAGGTATACAAATCCCATTAATTAATTCGTCAACTAATTAATAACCAACACCAAATATATCTCCTAATTAGTTTTCAATAATTAATTATATCCTTATAAATATATAATCTTCATCGTCAATTCCACAATAAAATATCCAGATCATAATATTAAAGGCACAAAATTACGTCACCATTGATTATATCAACTTATCCAATTCAATATCTAATAAATAATTACCTGATTAATTATCTCTATTATAGTCTCAATGTATATTATTAATTCACAATTAATTATCTGAACATAATCAATTTAATATATATCATAATTAATCCCCTGGTTAATTATCTCGATTATAGTACACAAAGCACAAAATTAATTTAAAATTAAGTATCTCAAGGAATCCATTTCAATATCTCATATTTAATTAACAAATTAATTATTTCTAACCCAACTGTTCCAATATCACTTAATTAATTTACAAATTAACTAATTATAATGAAACCGTTTCAATATCACTTAATTAATATAAAAAATAATTATATCATGGAAATAGTTTCAATATATTTTAATTATTTAAAAATAAATTATCCTAAGGAAATAGTTTCAATTTTACATTATTAATACAAAAATTAATTAAGCCAACACAACTATTTCATTTTCACATAATTAATTCACAAATTAATTATCTTCGTACAACCATTCAAATATCCCATAATTAATTCACAAATTAATTATCTCATGGAAGTATTTCTCAATATAACCTAATTAATTCAAACATTAATTATCTCAACATAACTAAAATCAAGATCCCTTAATTATTCTAGAAATTAATCTTATAGTTTATATTATAATAACACATAATTAATTAAAAATTAATTATCTCAACATAATAAATTTAATATATATCAAAATTAATCCTCTAATTAATTATCTCAATTATAAATCTAAAAACACAAAAATTAATTCTCAATTAACAATCTCAAGAAAACTTTTTCAATATCACATAATTAATTTACCAACTAATTATCTAAGGGAAACATGCTTACATTTCAATATCTCATAATTAATTCATAAATTAGTTATCATAATGCATCCATTTAAATATATCCTAATTAGTACACCAAATAGTTATCTCAACTTAGTCCAAATAAATATCACATTACTAACACTCAGATTAATTATCTATATAATAATCATAGAAGACAAATTTAATTTCAAATTAACTTTCTCAACATAACTTATTTAATATCTCATAATTAATCCCCTAATTAATTATCATCATAAAGAACATAAATAATTAAATAATAATTATCTGATGTTAACCAATATAATTAATCATAATTAATTACCCTATTAATTATATATTTTACAACAACTGTGTATATAAATATTTCATAATTAATTATATCATTCCCCCAATAAACAATGTAATCCAACATTTTGGTCAACTTTATCAAAAGTATTAAATCAACAGACAAAATTTTTTTAATTAGGAAATGTTTAGAACCCTACCTCAATGAATTTTGATGAACTAGAGAATCCTTAAATACACTACAACCCGCTCACGTACAAGAACATCAAAAAAAATTAGCGCTTGCTATAAATTTATCATCTCACCAGAAAACATTAAATGATATGCATAATTTGTAACGACCCAACATTTTTCAATGGAAAATACCTTCTTATATTTATGTCATAAAATAAAATGAAAATACAACATAATGAAATATTAAGTGATAAGTGACCTTTAAACATAAGTTTGTAAATTCTATGTTTGGAATTTTAAAAATCTGACACACATGGTTGTGCTCAAGATTATTTTTGGAGTCCAATGAATCAAAAATATTTTTTTGGTGAATAGTAATGTACCCTTATGAATAATAACATACCCTTGGGAATATTAATATGACCCTTATGAATATTAAACCATCCAACAGAAGTGTAACCTTACCCGTGGATAATTAAATAAAATTTAGATATCTTAGAAAGTGGCAATTTGACATTAGTAAACGTTTTTGTATTTTGTAAGTCATAAAAAATTAATTATAAAAAATTAATTAATTTAAATGAAACTTTAATTCCCTAAAATATATTCATTAATTTTTGAATCAATTTATTGTGGTTTATAGATAATTTTATAAGACCTTATGTAATTTTTGAAAGCACTATAAAATCAGTTTTAATCATAAAAACTGTTTTTTAAGTAAATAATGTTTTTTATTAAATATTAAATTAATCATATCTATAAAATTATTTTTGAATAATGGAATAAATATTTGTATTATACACGTTGAAATATGGTTGGGGTAAATTTTTGGGATTTTTTTGAGATACATGAATTTTTGATGAATAGTAGAATATGATAATTTATAATGAATGCTAAATAATAGATTTATTGATTGATTGGTGATGGTTTGATGATGTAAGCCCACTTTTTTGGGATCAAATGATAAAATTACTATTATTTTTCTTTCAAGACTCCCTATTCTTTGTATTGTGGGAAATTAGTAAACTAATGAATTTTGAAAAAAGGAAACCCCTCTCCCCTCCACTATAAAAGCCACCCTTCACACCCTCATTTCCTCACACCTCTCAAGATCCAAAACTTCTCTAAATTCAGTCCAAAAACATTCCTTATCCCCTCCCCCACATCCAAGAGCTTCTGGTCTCATCAATATACCATGCTTAGGCCCTTTAGGAGGTTATCCAGAGAAGGATTCAAGATGTAATTTCTTTCCCTCTTCTACTTTAATTTCATTTCAAGTTCAAGTTCATTTCTTGATATCTCCAATCATATCTTCACAAATATATAATTTCAACTCCATTATTATACATATAATGTAATTGTATGATTCTAATGGGGTATTATATCATCCATCCCAGTTTCCCTCTTCCTTTTATTTTATTAAAGAGAACGTTGTTCGTGAGGTGTTAATTTATCACCTCTAAGAACGACTTGCTTTCTTCTTCAATTTATATCATTAGATCTAGTCATGAAACAGTTATTATGGTTGATCTGGAATATTTTATATGTATTATGTCCTATTTAATGTTCTGGGACTAACTTATGAACATATTACTAAGTGATAAAATAAAACAACTTCATTTTGATTGAAATACCACCCAAATTATCCCAAACAATTTTCATTTAATTATTATCTAATGATTCATCCACACAGATATAATATAATTCATTATAATATAATTCATAATACTATAATATGATTAATAACATGTAATATCAGTTCTGGATGTTTACCCATGTTCTAACCAAACATCAATTTAAAAATACTAGTGAATCACTCAGGAAAACCATAAAAACAAACATTCCCAAATAATGTTCTCAAACTCTATAACTAATCCAAAGGAACATAAAATCACGTAATGAAACCATAATGAACCATATTAATTTAAAAAAAATTATGTATTTATAATTAATTAATATAATTTCATTATACATGACATTAAAGTGAAGGAAGCATTCAGATACAAGGTAAGGGGTAATCGTGAACCCAATTTTCTTCCATCGGGTTATCCCTCTTTCACTCCTTTTGATATGGTTATTCCTTAAAAATATTTTTTTCATAATTATATTTACTCTTCTGGGATATACATTTTTGTCACTGGTATTTATGAAAACCGAAATGTTTTCCAAAAGAACTCTTTTTTCAAGAACACACCTTTTACTTCTCATTCAAGATTGATGGTTCTTATATCAAGAATAGTGTTCCCTCTTTCTTTTTGGAACCCAAATATTATGAATGTAATATTATGAGATGAAACCCATTCCTTAAATGTGTTATTTATTTTCAATTTTGATGTATGTCTATGTGGAAATCATGATAATGATAATGTTATGATGTGACGGGTGCGCCCAGAATTATATTGAGCAATATGAATGTTTCAAAGTGACGGGTGCCCTCGGAATTTTACAGTGCTCCAATGCATTTGGTAAAGTGATGAATCTCATGAGTAAATGTGAAATTATGTGTGAACATGATTATATCTTGGTTAACATGTATGTGTAGTATTTAACCACTAAGAAATGTTGTTTCATTTTTATGCATTGCAAAATTTCAAGTCTTTTATTTATGCTCCTCTCATTTTCAGGATCTTTTTCCTATGTTATGATTATTGTCACCCCATGCTATATTGTTCTTATCTATCCTCTTACTGGGCTTCTATCTCACCCCTTTTGATGTATATCCTCATGTGTCTACATGTACTAAGGAGAGGAAAACTGCCCATAAGAAGCTAGAGAGGAGGAAATTAAATAAATGTTTGTGCTTGATGTTGTATTTGTTATGTGTGGTCTTATGTTTCCTAAGACACTAAACCTTTGGCCCCTCTATGTGTAATAATGTTATGTTGTTTATCATCAAAATGATGTAATAGTAATGTATGAAATGTTCGGGTCTCTATAATTGGTATCAGAGGCAAGGTTTAGTTAATTTCGGAATTAGGATTAGTGAACCCTAGGGAAAACCTACATCATGAGACTAAGTTCAAATATGCACACAAGACTATTTACATAGGGATCCCATATGTTATGTTTATGGTAGAAATTTTTTAAATGAATATTTTATTCATCACTTGATTACTTATTTTTTTTCTATCCTTTTCTATTTTAGAAAATGGTTGGAACCAGGAGACAGCAGGCCAACAACTCATGTGAGGGCCCATGCAACTATTGCATGAACGACATCCACAATTAATTGGGAGGTGGAGTTAAAAAATTCATGGATATGCTTACCCAATTATCTCTGGTTATGAATAATAACAATAATAATGGGGAACGCCATCCTTTACCAAAGAGGGAGCAACTGGCTATCGAATGTTTTATGCGGCAATGACCACCAACGTTTTGTGGATCTTCTGATCCACTAGTTATGTAATAGTGGGTCAACTCCGTGGAGAGGATCTTTTCTTTTCTTCACTATTCTGAGATGGAGAAGGTGACCCAAGATGATAATCTTCTAGATGGAGAATCTGATCAATGGTGGGATTTTATTAAGAACAACAATCCAAGGGAGGAAGTAAAAAAGATGGAATGGGAAGACTTTAAGATAATGTTTTTTAATAAGTACTTCCTAGGAACTCTTTTCACGAAGATGGGGAGAGAATTAATAGAGCTCAAGAAAAAATAAGGAGAATTTGTCCCAACCTATGAAGAAAATTTCACACGGATTTCAAGGTATACTACGGGTTTTTTTGTCAACCATGATATCAAAATTGATAGATTCTATAGTGGATTAAGACCAAACCATCGAAAGGTTCATGCAATTCAAGACTTTGGAAGTTATGAAGATGTTTTTCGGTGTTTACTCAATGTAGAGATGGAATTTGGTGAATGGTCCCATGGCTATGGTGATAAGAAAAGAAAGATGGAATTTCAAGCAAATGGATCTAATTAAAAAGGTTAAAAGAAAACTCAACGACCCATATGCCAAAAATGTGGGAATTTGCACCATGGGAACTGCCTCAAAGGGATGTGGAAGTGATTCATGTGTGGGAAAGAAGGACACCATGCTCAAGAGTGTTGAAAATACACGTAAGGGCTTGAGAATGTAGCCGATGAAAGGATAGAACCACTCAAGGATCAATGCTACAACTGTAGGGAGCTTAGGCACTATGCAAACCAGCGCACTAAACCTCGAGTTCTTGAGGGTATTCAGCGTCACCAGCCACCAAAGACAAAGGAACAAGGGAAGGATTATGCCATCACTACTACAGAGGAGGAGACTGATAATGAAGTCATACAAGGTACACTTCATATTAACTCAAGAATGGAAAAATTCTTATTTGATTCTGTTTCTACACATTCCTTTATATATTGTATGTTTTCTAGAACTATAGAATCACGGCCCTGAAACCTTGAAGTAGAGATATCTGTAAAAACATTGAGTGGTACAATCATTGAAACCCAAGTGTTTACCTCTTCTCCTATTGGTTTATGTGGGAATATACTTCCAAAAATTCTCATCATACTTCTTTTGGTGGAATTTGATGCTATAATGGGAATAGATTGGCTCTCGTTATATAGAGCACATATCAACTGTCGGGAAAAGGAAATATCTATTCTTATTCCAAACCATCCCATGCTCCTCTAAAAATTCAAGGAAGATAATGAATCAACATTGAAAAATCATGCAATGTTGTGGGTATTGGTTCCCTATGAAGAAGCATACCTCACCCAAATGGTTGAGTTGAAGGAAAGTACCAACTTCGAGGAAATGACTATTGTGAGGGAATACAACGATGTATTTCTGGAAGAGTTATCTTGAATTCCACCATATCATTAGGTAGAGTTCTCTATTGAACTCGTACGTGGAGCTACTCCTATCTCAATGTGTCCCTATAGGATGGCTCCTATCAAACTGGTGGAGTTAATGAAGATGCTACAAGATCAACTGTACAAAGTGTTCATACACCCAAGTGCATCACCTTGGGGTGCACCGGTGCTCTTTGTGAAGAACAAGGATGGAACAATGCAGATGTGTATCAATTATTGGGAACTCCAAAAGATCACCATAAAGAACGGGTATCCATTCCCATGGATTGATGACTTGTTCGATCAGTTAAGAGGATATTAATAATTCTCAATGGTGGATCTTCATTCTGGATTTCATCAAGTAAAGGTGAAGAAGTAAGATATTCAGAAAACTACCTTCTGTACAAGTTATGGGAACTATGAGTTTTTGTTGATGACCTTTGGACTTACTAATTCCCCTACAATATTCTTGTATTTGATGAATAGAGTATTTAGAGATTAACTCGACAAATTTGTGGGAGTTTTTATTGATGATATTCTCATCTACTCCAAGAGAAAGGTGGAACATGAAGAGCATCTATGACTTGTGTTGGTGACATTAAGAAGGGCGAATTTTTATTCCACGTTCAGAAAGTGTGACTTTTGGATGAAGAAAGTCACATTCATGGGACATGTTATCACAAGTGAAGGAATTTCTATGGATCCTTCAATGAAAAAGGTGGTTGAGGAATGATCCAGGCCCTCTAGTGTCACAGAAATCCACAGTTTTATTGTATTATCTAGGTACTAATGAAATTTTCTGAGAAATATCTCCTGATTTTCAAGCCCATTAAATAAGTTAACAAGGAATGTGGTAAATAATGTTTGGACAGAAGGATGTGAGGGAAGCTTCTAGGAGCTAAAGAGATGGCTGATCTCTACACATGTACTCACACTACCGAAAAGTGGTGAATGTTTTTTGATATACAGTTATGCTTCAAAAAATGTATTGGGTTGTGTACTCATTTCAAATGACAATGTGATAGCTTATGCCTCACAATAGTTGAAGATCCATGAGAAGAACTACCCGATGCATGCTATAGAGGTGGCATCTGTGGTTTTTGCCTTGAAAATATGGCGGCAATACTGTTATGTCGAGAAGTGTGACATATACACTAACCACAAGAGCCTAAAGTATGTATTAACACCAAAAGAGCACAATATGCTTCAACGGAGATGGTTAGATCTAATCAGGGATTACAATTTCTCTATTCTCTATCATCATGGAAAGGAAAAAAAGGTAGCTAATGCTCTAAGAAAAAAATAACCTACTACATGATCCATGTTTCAGATTGAAAATGATCATATCTTCTTGGATATGAAAATAATGGATTTGGAAATCATAAGGCTATGGGATACACCCTACCTTACCCAAATGATTTTGAAACCATCCATCTAGGAGAAGATTAAGGAAGAACAAAGGGATGATGTGGAGATACAAAAGAGGGTGAATGCTGTAAAGGAAGGGAAGCTTCCATATTTCCATATTGATGGTGATGGTGTGATTCAGTTTGGAAGGTGGATTTATATGCCTTCATCCCCCGAGATAAAGAAAGTGTTATAGGACAATGCACTTAGATCAACATTCTCTATCCATCCTAGGAGTAACAAGATGTACCGTGATCATTGAGAACACTTCTAGTGAGATAACATGAAGAAGGATATTGCGGAATATATATCATGGTGCTTGGTATGTCAGCATGTTAAAGATGAGTGAAAAAAGTCCAAAGTACTGATACATCCATTTCCTATACCAATGTGGAAATGGGAAAACGTTACTATGTACTTCATCATGGGTGTCCCGAAGACGTCGACAGAAAATAATTTGATATGGGTTGTGGTTGACTGACTGACCAACACTTCCTATTTTATCGCTATTCAAGAAGATCTCTCACTTGAACAACTTGAAATAAAATATGTGAAAGAAGTGGTGAGACTGCATGGTGTTCCACTCTCAATTGTCTCTGACCATGATCCATGGATCACATCTATGTTCTCGAGGATTCTTCAACATTCATTGAGTACTGAATTATATTTGAGCAGGGCCCATCACCCCCAAATTGATGTCCAGTTTGAAAACACTATTCTGACTCTTGAAGATTTTCTAATAGCCTGCTCTCTTGAATTCATAGGTGGTTGGGATCAGCATCTCCCATTGTTTTAGTTCTCATACAATGATAACTTTCTCTCGAGTATCCAGATGGATCCATATAAAGCATTGTATGGAAAGTGATGTAGAACTCCAACTTGTTGGGATGAAGTTAAAGAAAAAAGCAAATTTGACCGGATCTTGTTCAATTGATGATAGAAAAGGTTCAGGTCATTCAGAAACACATCAAAGATACTGAAAGTCAGAAAAAGAGCTATGCTAACAACCGTCGAAGGGACTTCGAGTTTGATGTTGGAGAAAAAGTCTTCCTTCTAATATCTCCATGGAAGAGAGTCATGCGATTCGGGATGAAAGGGAAGCTAATCCCAAGGTTTATTGGCCCCTTTGAAATCCTTGACCGCATAGGATCCGTGGCCTATCATCTTGAACTTCCACAAAATATGGATGTATTTCATGACGTGTTTCATGTATCACTACTGAGGAAGTAAATACCAGACCCCTCACATATACTAAACTCATAGGTGGTGCAGCTAGAATATGATCACTCCTATGAGAAGTATCCAGTAGTGATTCTCGATCAGAGTGATAAGGTTCTACACAACAACTAAACCCATCTTGTCAAAGTGTTATAGAGGTACCACATGTTTTAGGAAGCAACATGGGAACCAAAATAGGCAATGATGGAGATGTACCCCCACCTGTTTTTGTAATGTGAAATTTTGGGGGTGAAATTTCTTAAGGGGGAAAAATGTAATGACAAAATGTTTTTCAATGGAAATTACCTTCTTATATTTATGTAATAAAATAACATGAAAACACAACATAGTGAAATACTATGTGATAAGTGACCTTTAAATAAAAGTTTGTCACTTCTGTGTTCGGAATTTTAATAATCCGACAAACATGGTTGGGCTCAAGATGATTTTTGGAGTCTAATGAAAAAATAATAATTTTCGATGAATAGTTATGTAACCTTAAGAATATTAACATAACCTTATGAATAGTAACATGACTCTTATTAATAGTAAATCATCCAACATAAGAGTAATCTTACCCATGGAAATTTAAATAAAATTTAGACATCTTAAAAAGTGACAATTTGACCTTAGTAAATGTTTTGCTATTTTTTAAGTCATAAATAATTAATTAAAATTAATTAATTAATTTAAAAGAAAATTTAATTCCCTAAAATTTATTCCTAAATTATTGAATCAATGTATTATATTTTATAGATAATTTTATAAGACCATACATAATTTTTGAAAGCACTATAAAATCAGTTTTAATCTTAAAAACTGTATATTTAAGTAAATTATGATTTTAATTAAATATTAAAATAATAATATTTAGAATATTATTTTTTAATAATATAATTCATATTTATATTCTACACATCGAATAATGGTTGGGGTAAATTTTTTGGATTTTTCTGAGATACATGAATTTTTGATGAATAGTAGAATCCGATAAATTACAATAAATGCTAAATAATGGATTAATTGAGTGAACGATGATGCTCAGCTGATGTAAGCTCACTTGTTTCGGGATCACATGATAAAATTACAATTCTTGGTTATTCAAGACTCACTATTCTTTGTCTTAGACGAAATTAATAAACTAATGAATGTTATATTAAGGAAACCCCTCTCCCTCCACTATAAAAGCCACCCTTCACACCCTCATTTCCTCACTCCTCTCAAGATCAAATATGTCTCTAACCACTATCCAAACACCTTCCCTAGACCCTACCCCACGTCCAAGATCCATTTTTCTCATCAATAGGCCATGATTAGGCCCCTAAGGAGGTCTCAAGATTAGGATTCAAGAGATAATTTCTCTCCCTCTTCTCCCTTAATTTCCTTTCAAGTTCAAGTTCATTTAATGATCTATCCCAACCTATATTCATATAAATGGAATTTTAACTCTATTATTATACATATAAAGTAATTTAATGATTCTAATGGGGTATTATATCATCCTACCCCATTTCCCTCTTCCATTTATTTTATTAATGAAAACGTTGTTCGTGAGGTGTTAATTTATCACTTTCAAGAACGACATGCTTTCTTCTTCCATTTCTACCTTCAGATCTAGTCATGAAACCATTTTTAAGTTTGATCCAGAATATGATTTATATATTATGTCTTATTTAATGTTCTATAACTGAATTATGAACATATTACTAATTGATAAATTAAAACAACTTCATTGTGATCGAAAAACCGCCCAAATTAACCAAAAAAACATCATTTAATTACTATCTATTGATTCATACAAATGATCTAATATAAATCATTATAAGATCATTCAAACTCCTTTAATATGATTAATAACATGTAATATCTGTTCTGGATGTTTACCCATGTTCTACCCAAACATCAATTTAATAATAAAAGTGATTCACCCAAGAAAACCTTAAAAACAAACATTCCCAAATAAAGTTTTAAAACTCTATAAATCATAAAAAGGCACATAAAATCACATAATGAAAACATGATGAACCATATTAATTTAAAAAAATGTTCTGGATTTCTCATTAATGAATATAATATCATTATAGAGGACATTGAAGAGAAGGAATCATTCGGATACAAGGTAAGTGGAAATCTCAAACCCAATTTTCTTCCTTCAGGTTCTCCCTTATTCACTACTTTTGATATAGTTACTCCATAAAAACATTGTATTCATCATTATATTTACTCTTCTGGGATATAAATTTTTGTCACTTTTATTTATGAAAAACCAATTTTTTTCCAAAAGGACTCTTCTTTCAAGAACACACCTTTTACTTCTCATTAAAGATTGATGGTTTTTGTATCCATTATGTTGATCCACCTTTCTTTTGGGAGCCCCAATATTATGAATGTATTATTATGAAATGAAACCCATTCCTTACCATGGGTTATTTATGTTTACTTTTGATGTATGTTACATGTGTAAAACATGATAATGATAATGTTATGATTTGACGAGTGTGCCCGGAATTATATAGCGCCATAAGAATGTTTCAAAGTGACGGGTGCACCCGAAATTATATAGCACTCCAATGCATTGGGTAAAGTTATGAACCTCATGACTAAATGTGAAATGATGTTTGAACAAGATTCTAGATTGGTTCACAAGTATTTGTGTAGTTAACCACTAAGACATGATGTTTCATTTTTATGCATTGCCACATTTCATGTCTATTATTTATGCTCCTATCATTTTCATGATCCTATGTTATGATTATCCTTACCCCATGCTATACTTCACTTATCTATCCTCTTACTGGGCTTCTAGCTCACCCCTTTTTATGTATATCCTCAGATGGCTACATGTTCTAAGGAGATCACAAGTTCCAATAAGAATCTTGAGAGGAATAAATTAAATAAATGGTTATGCTTGATGTTGTATATATTATGTGTGGTCCTAGTTTTCCCAATACATTGAACCTCTGGATCCTCAATGTGTAATACTATTATGATTTTTATCTTTAAAATGATGTAATAGTACTATAAAAAAGTGTCAGGTCGCTATATAATTAGTGCATCAGGGACCAAAATACTCCCAAAAAATTAACCGCAATACTAAAAAACTATAAAATACTAATTTAAAGTGGTGGAAACAAAAATATCTGGCATATAGTGTTACCAGAGTTTGGTGTAAGTGAACCCAATCAAGCTGAACCACCATGCCTTCAGTGGAGCTTATCAAAATATAGACCAATGGGTCAGAATACATTTTCTTCACCACAATGAACCATAATTAAAGAGGAGAACGAATCAAACCCATCCATATAGTTTTCTCCTACGATGATAGGGTGATGGAGATGCGAAATATCCAATGTGAATAATGAACTACATGCAGATATAGTCACCTCTCCAACATGAAGATGATTATTGAAGAAACCATTATGATCCAGTGTGCGAATAGGGGTCGTTTGATGGATGCGGTGTGCCTCCTCGTGGAATAAAGAGGGGCGGGGGTTGCTCCTCACCCTTTTCTATGAACCTCCGTCTTGTTCTCTCTCTCTTTAAAACTAAAATAAAATTAAAAAATAATTAAATATAGGTATTAATATAATAATAATAATAATCACAATTCCATTATTATTATTATTATCAATTTATTTGAAACTCCTCTTTGATAAACTATGACACCTTATTAATCATTATTTAATTAAATTTATTCCCACTATATATAATTAAATACTTTCTAAAATTCATTTTAATTAATTAAATTCTCTAATCACAATATAATAAAATTAAAAATTCCAACTCAACAAAATTGTTTAATGAAATTCGACAACGAATTCTCCTTAAAAATTCTTATGAGGAATTCTCATTACGAATCTTGATGAGGAATTCTCATTACGAATTCTGATGATGATTTCTCATTACGAATTTTGATGAGGAATTCACATTACGAATTCTGATGATGAATTCTCATTAAGAATTCTGATGAGGAATTCTCATTACGAATTCTGATGACGAATTCTCATTATGAATTCTGATGAGGAATTCTCATTACGAATTCTGATAAAGAATTCTCATTATGAATTCTGATGAGGAATTCTCATTACGAATTCTGATGATGAATTCTCATAACGAATTCTGATGAAGAATTCTCATTCCGAATTATCATTCCGAATTCACCTATTAAACAGAATCTGATCATCATTGTTTTATACAATCCGTATTTATTTAGACTCTGAAAAATTATTTTTGTTTACACTCCGAACATTCACTCTGAACTTTTGAGATAGATTTTAAACGGTGTCGTACATTCTGTTACACTTGTTTTGTTATAAAACAATGTCGTCTATTCTGTTATAAACTAACCGTTGGCTAAGTTACACGTGTATAGGTCCCTCCGAATTTTATGGAATATAAGATCGTTGGAAGAGGGAGTTGACCGTTGGAAATTTTCCTATAAATAGGAGCTCATTTGAAAGAGCTCAGTGCTGAATGGCTGACTGATCTTCGACTCATGTGATTACATGCATGAAGTGATTTCTAGAGAGATAGGATCTTATTAACTCTCAAAGCTTCGTGCGACTCCGAATGATGGTGATTACATTCGAGGACTTCCGGGGATAGGAAGACAGAGGTGTCGACTACCTTTAAGTTTGAGGGCTTCCATGCTGAGGAAGACAAGGGTTGCCAACTACCTTGAAGTTGAGGGCTTGCAGGTATTGCAAGACAGAAACTCCGATCTTCGTATCGAGGGATTACCCTGGTGTGGGTAAGACAGACTTTCTTGAAAGTATAAATCAAGGGACCTTTATCCAAGGTTGTTGGACACCATTCTCTTTGGGTTAAAAGACTTATATCTTGTTACTTGTAGTTCTAATACTTGTTTATTTTCCGCTGCATATTGTACTGTAAGGAAAGTATAACTTTCTTATACTTCGTTACATGTACTCTGTTTCATTTAGATTCTATACGCTTTAAGGTAGAATCTCATTTTGTAATATTTCGTTAAGTTTCAATTTCAGGAACCATATTTCCCGAACCTACTTTCGGAATCTAATTCCACGTTTTCATTTGGTATTAGAGGTGTTGTGAATTTGCTTAAATTTAACTTTGTTAAACTTATCCCTTTACATTGCCTAAGGAAAACACAATTATTCATAACTAACTTTAAAGGTTCCAAATGAATTTTTAAAGTATAAAATTCACCCCCCCCCCTCTTGTATATTGAGAATCTATATCATTATTTCGATCCTACAATTGATATCAGAGCTTGGAAACCTCATACTCTATACCAATCCTACATTTATTATGTGTTACAGGTTTGGGTACAGGTTTTATGCCAATGGTTCAGGTTTTTAGTGGTCCATCGTGATGGAGTGTCATGTAGATGGCTTGAGGTTTTTTCCTCTATCCATATGGAAGTTATTGGGCTGTCATTTCATGAGTTTGTACATTTGTAATGGACTCCAAAGCTTATTTAAAATTGTTTAGTTCAGTTATGAATTTTTGTAAAAGATGTTTTGGTTTGAAATATCCATATTTTATTTCTAGGATTCATTTGCTGTTGTAAGTATACAAACTCAGGTAAATCATTCCCAATTTTCAGATTTGGATACCCAAAAATTTGTTCTAGCCCATGGGTATTGGGAACACCCTTTGGGACTTGCCACGGGTCGGGCCGGGTGCTGGTTTTGGTGGCGACCTGATTTGCTTCGTGACAAAATGGTATCAAAGGAGGTTCACTCTATTATAGTCATGTTATTTGGGAAATAGTCATGATAATATGGAGTTATGATAATCGGGACATGAACTAATGGTTATGGGTTGTGTTCTTGATCACCACACCTCATGTCGGGATTCATTTCGCCATGGGAAGTGGGTATTTATCTTTTTCTTTTGGTTTTCTTGGTAAGATGATGATTAGGGGAAATGGAAAATAGTTTGGTTAATGGTCTCTGTGAGCTCGCAGGGTTTGGAAAGCCATGTGGAGCCAGGGTTATTCCCTAGAACACTCTCTGTGATGTTGAAGTGATTGGAATATGGCTGCCAACCATATTTCCAACTCACCCACTTAAACTAGTTTCCTCTCGCATTGATTTTTGCTTTAGTTTTGAAATCATGGAACATTGGTTTTAAAGTGACTTGCTTTTATGAAGCTTAATGTTTTTTGTGATATTATTTTTGAATAAACAGAGAATGGTTTGATTTATGAAATGGTGGAACTTAATTTTCATAATTTTTTTGAAATGGAAAATAGTTTTCTTTCAACTCTTTTTAAATTAGGAACCATATTGATGTTGCTTTTAAAACATGTTTCCAATATAGTTTTCTAAACAATTAGAGGGTGTTTTAATGGGATGATATTTTTTCATATTAATTTGAATAACATGAAAGTGTGTTCTTTTCTAAGTGGTAGTGTCAATATGAAATGTTTTATAAGATGTGAATTGGTATTTTTATATCATTGTTAGGAGTTTTGGGAAAAAGGATGGGTTGGTTGACCATTTTGTTTTGGAAAAGTAGAAATAATTTTAGTTGTATCCTTTGGTATTTCAATGAGAGACCACATGAATGGGGTTATATGGGATTATGGATGGTTTATGGCATGACTGGATGAGTGCTAGGATGAATATGAGGAGGGTGCCCAGTGTGGCACATAAAAATGCATTTGTGAGGCCCATGGGTTACCATTGGTGGATAAGCAAACCGCTAAACCATTGGTTTTAAAAGAAATGTTATTGAAGAAAAAAATGATGTCTTGATGTATTTTTTGGTATGGTGTATATTGTGTTTTTTTGTAAAATGTTGATGTTGTGGGATGTTTTGAGTCCAAGAACCCCTCCTGTTCAAACTGTATTTTGGGTTTGTGTTTGGTCGGTAAGCTGGGTATAAGGAATAGTTAGTAGCCACCTATGAGATATTTTTCTAGAATCCTTTAAGGTGGTTACATTAATGTGTTTGGATCTATTTTGTGGAATGTTTTTACCAATTTAACAACTTGTTAGTGTCCTTGGGTTCTCCTATTATATAGGGTACGCCCCCATTAAGCGTTAGTGCACAATTGAAGTGCAACCCAGATTCTTTCGCCGTTGGAATATCCTCTAGTTGATCAATGTAAGGAATATTTTATTGAGCTTTGTAGAATGAGTCTACACCCTTTACATTATTGTTTTTTTGGATCCTAATATTTTATAAGAGTTCTCATGGATGGTTGAAAGAGACCATAGTTTCGTAAGATACCTGATTTTTCAAAGGTGAATATTGTATGGGGTTGTTAGTATGGACAGTGTCTAAGATGGCCTCTGATTTAATCATAGTCACTTTGAAGAAGGGGTTTATGTTAGCCAACCCTTGTGGGAAATATGGCCATGAGAGGCTGTTATGGACACTTTCTAGAATGCTGTGATATTTGGGGATGTTGTATAAGGCCACCTCCTTGTATTATTTCTATGAGTCGCTTTGGTCATGTTCGGTGATGCGTCGTGATGTCGGGTGCTCATTTTATTTTAAAGGTGAAATTGTACAATATTTTTTTATTCTTTTTTCCAGAAGTGTTTCTCCTTTCCAGAGATCTCGACATAATATGTTTTATAGGAAGGTGTTATATGTGTCCTTTATTTCTATTGTTTCTCACCCGAAGAAACAAGGAGTGATTTGAATGCATCCTGTAAACCCTTATTTCAGTGAAATTCAATGTTAGGGTAATGTGAGTTATGGAGTGTTTTTTGTCTTCGTGAACCCATCTAGGATTGCATGTAGATGTTTGTAACATCGAAAGAAGAAATTCTATTCGGGGGTTTCAATATCCTAACTGCAAGGCCGAATATGCTTCAATCATTCCAGCTCCAGCGATAGGTCCCGGAGATAAGCTGGCACATAGTCAGAGGATATCCTAGTGTAGTTTTAAGCATGTACAAAGAACTTTTCTAATTATGAGATATGGGGATAGTTAAAAATTTTGTCTTGCCATCTTTCTTCTTTTGTTCTTGTTCAGTTGAAAGAGGTGGAGGGCCTCATCCCCATGTTATCTCCCATTGAATTTATTTTCCCCTTTGGTTTACTTTCGGTTTGAGGGAAAGGTATTATAATTCTCTAGACATATTGAGTGAACATTTAGTAGTATCCATTCCACTATAAAACCATTTAGGTATAAGGATCCACATGGTTAGCGCATAGTTTCCAAAACTGTGTGGGCTAACTGTGAGGTCGTCCCAACTCTTTATGTTTTGGGGTTTTCTATGCCGGCCCATATTGGTCAGTTAATATGGTTGGTTATTATGCTGTGGAGACCCACTATGAGTCTCATTTATATTATTTTGAAAATTCTTAAATGGATTCTACCCCTTGTACCTTGGAGTTAGTTCGGGGATCCCCTGTTAGTGTCATGATTCTATCTCAGAAAAAAAAATTAAGTTGTCTCTTATGGTTGGGGAACCCATTTCTGTATCCTTTAACCAGTAACTCACTTTTGTACTTGATCTTGGCTTGGATATTGGTAGTATTGTTCAGATATATATAACCACCAACATATTCCTTTGGTAAACATTGGGATTGGAGTGTTCCTAATGGTTTATTTTTATCCAGGTATGTGTAACCTTGTTCGATGTTCATGTTTGTTTGGTTAAATTTCTTGAGCCTTGTTCAAATAGAGTTTGAGGAGTTTTCTTTTTGGATAAATCTTGAATGTGCTTAATTATTTCAGTAAATAGGTTTATGTTTTGGATGTGAAGTATTCCATTCTTAATTGATCAGTGGAGGTGATTTGGACTTTGGGGGAGAATTTTAGCGAAAGAGTCCATTTCTGCCTTTCAGTTGGGTTTGGTTTTTTCTTTGTCCTTGATGTGGCTTTCCGAGGGAGTAAAGTTTTATGGTAGTGAAAATTTTCACACCCATGGCCTTTTTTTTAAATTCATTATTCATTTAATTTCCATTCCTTATTGGTTTGGGGGGGTTTTACACTCATTTTGGTGAAAATGGTGGGTTTTGAAAATTTGAGACAAACCGTGAGCCTAGTTCCAGATTTTAAAACAAATTTTGTTCTTCTGTAACTCCTACAATTTTTATTATTTTATACCCATTACACTTCACAATTGGCATAACATGATATATTAAAATTACTATATCCCTTTGGACCACATAGAAATTCAAAATCATGATGTATTTGGGTTTTTGATTAAGGTAATAGGCCTGCCCGTAAGCCCATTTCTGGATTTAAATTATATTTTTATGTTTTCCATATCTCATTCAGTTTTTACTTTTTTCTTCTGATTCCAACTCCCAATCAAAGACAATATCATGTGGATCACCCCAATTATCGTTTTCGCAATTTTGGAGCTCAGGTGGACATTGAATTTTGGTGAACTTTCATACTCTATCTCAAATCGACCATATTTGATGAGGTAAAATGAATCTTTCATAACTCCTTCAATTTTCATCCTTTTCCCCCATTTTAGTCCCCTCATGACCTAATATGACTCCTTAGAACCTCCATACCAGGTTTTGGGGACTTGTAGATTCATATTTGGGTGGATTTAGGGCGATCTCTTCAATATTTCCGAACATAAGTATTTCCCTACTTGATTTCTTCTCTATTCTTAGGGTTTCATCCCTCTTTCATGATGTTCCAATGAGTCAAGAACATGGTTTTTGTACCTATGGTTTAACCATTAGTCTTTTGGTGAAAATATTTGGTCTAGAGATGGATTTTTCATCCTTGTTGTTCCAATTTGGTGCGGTTGATGTTTCAGACCATGTTTTGAGAGATTTGACAATTTCGGTTGGTGATTTCGTGTGTAACCATTTAATGATGAGTTAGTTTTCTTTATTAAATAGTTTTTTATGTTACTTATATGCTATGAATTATGAAAACACTATTTATGGTCACAATAGTAAAGCATTTGTTATTAAAGTGTCATTTTTGTTTGAAGTGTGTACATTTAAAATGTATTTCACGTGTTATCTCTTGTTGTAGTTTTGTAAAATGTAGAAGTTATTTATTAGTTGTTGAAAGGGGCAGCCAATTTAGGTTGGGTAAGGAAATAGTGTCATGTGGGCCAAAAAAAGTGGGGTATTTGAATGGGTTTTATGTGAATAACCTAGTTATAATCCTTGAAATTGTTTTAGGGATCTGTGTGTTCTCTTGGGTATCTTTTGTGATATTGTTCAAGGTGATTATATAACAATTGAAAGTAAATTATTACATGTTTATTGGGCTTCCAATTCTGTTTTGGTAGGGTCTTGGTGTGATTTTAACTTAAAAATTGGTTTTATTAATGGGTTTTATGTGAAAATCTTGGGTATACTCCTTATAATTATTTTACGTATGTTTTGAATGGTGTATTGAGTTGTGTAAGTGGTGAAACTATATCAGAAAATTTTTTTGGTAGAATTATATTTTTAAAAGGTACATTTCATTTTTGAAAAGTCTGTTATATTATATGTATCATCTTCAAAAAAAATTATTAAATTGTTTGAAGGAGATATTGAGGTGTTAAAGTTATGTGAATGTGATGTGGACTATTTTGTGTGAGTGTGATGTGAAAAAATTAAATTTTTATTATGAAAGGAGTGTTATCTACCATATGTGTGGGTTGTTATATTAGTTGCAATATCTTATAAATGTTTTATAAAATTTTTTAATGGTTTTTTGGAAGTGTTGAAAAAATGTTAAATGTGTTGTGGGTTATTTCGGTGTGAGTCGGATTTCCAAATCATTTTGGATGAAAAATGGGCATTTTTATTTGTGTGGTATACATATGGTATTTTGGGTGAATTTTTTATGTGGAAATGATATTTTCATGTTCAATTTATATTTCATAACTTGTTGAACATGTTTGAGCACAAGGTGAAAACCTGGGTATCCAGGTGGGTGGATGTGTACTAGTATGCTAGTTAATATGTGTGGTTTTCCCTCAGTTTCATTTAGAAATATTGATGCCTACAACTCTAACAAAACTATGATGATGATGATTGGGGACCACTAGGAAATGGGTATTTTCCCTACCAATGGCTCATGCACGAGAATGGATATTTGTGATGGTTACTTTCACCGAGATAAGAGGTACCAGGTACCCACAACTAGCAATTTCCTAGGGGTTATTTCCTATTTATTGTGCTAATTAGTTACTTTATAAATACCATCGTCATACGGAACATTTCGCTAGAAAATTCAGTAGCTTTGGTTTTTATTTTAAAAGTGTTAATCCTTTTAAATATCCCACTTGAAAACATGCATGCTTTTCGTATTTAAATTTTTATCATATGGAATCTATTAGTGGGGGTATCCTACTGGCATATGGATCACACCCTACTTACACCATTTGTTGTATGTATACTTTCTTATTTTGAGTCACGAGTTTTGGTATAGGTTTTATGCATTTAGTTCGGGTTTTTAACAGACCATCGTGATGCAGTGTCGTGGCGATGGCTTGAGGGTGGTGCCTCTTTCCTTGTGGAGGTTCTTGGGCTGTCATTTCCTGATTTTTTACCTTTGTAATGGTCTATAAAGATTGTTTAAAATTGTGTAATTCTGTTCTAAATTTTAGTAAAAGTTGTTTTTGTTTGAAAATTCCAGATTTGATTTCTTGGTTTCATTTGTTGTTTTAAGTATACAAACTCGGGTAAATTGTTCCCAATTTTCGGTTTTTGATACCCAGGCACTTATGCCAGCCCATGGGGATTGGGAACGCCCTTTGCGACTTGCCACATGTTGGGTCAGATACTGATTTTGGCAAGGACTAGATTTAGTTCATGACATTACTTTGCTACTATGGGATTTATTTTCTATGCCAATTGAAAATCCAAAACTACATTCCTTATGCTATCATGGCTCAAGTTCATTGATTATTTATTATTTATATATTATAATCTACCAATAAAAATGAAATTTAGCAATATTACTATCAATGTTACAAAATTTATGAAATTAAAATGTTATTCTCATGTTCTCATTCCATTCAAATCATGTTATACTCATGATTATATTGATATGTCCCTTTTTTACCCACACTAAAAACAAGAGATCACCCATTGTTTTATTTCATTTTCCTAGGTTCTGAAGAAGTAATTTTTCAATGATATCAATAATAAGGCTTCTATATATGGTTAAGAAATGGAGGACTCTTATTAACCAGTGGTTAATGTGTTATTTATTCCAAATTTACATGACCTATATTATTTTATCATGGATCACTATGTTATGTAATTAATATTTGAATACATATATGTGATATATATGTATTGAATATAATTTTATCTATAAAAACATGGAATTTTTTATTCATTAAATTGTGTTATTAGAGAAAAATTTAAATTTTATAAGGTATGAAAATGATTATTCTTTGAGGAATAATTTTTCTATTTATTTATAAATGGAATATTTTTTAGGATAATTGTTGACAAGGGTTCTTTTAATTACCAATAATCCATCATTAATGTGACTTTTCCATTGTGTTTTATCAACAACTATTTTATGCAATACATTGGGAATTAAATGGGATTTCTTGGTTAATTAAATGATTATTTGTGAAGAACATCTCTTTTGTTAATGAAATTCTCTTTAATATGATCTGAATATTTTAAAATGGACTATCATGTTTCGTTTTTCCAATTTTTATATAGAATTGTTTTTGTGCTCGTCTTAATTTTTTATATTTTTAAAAATATGTAAGGATTGGTATGAAAAATGATGAAATCAAGTTGAAAATAATGTGGATTTTCCTTAAAATAATTTGGTTTCATTTAAAAAAATTATATTGTAGAAAATATGTATATTAATTTAAATTATCTGATTTAATATATTTTTTAATTATGTTAGAGTTATGAATTAATAATCTAAAATAATTAACCATAAATATCATTCAAATGTATGAATGTGAGTTCCTATATAAAAATCATGATTATGTAATGTTTAATAGAAATTCCAAATATTTTTATTTACATTTTGTTTATTTGTCCATGAAAAATGGGTACCCACGAAGACATCACTGATTATTGGTTTAAATTCAAAAATTTATTTGTAAGGGATGTTCATCTTTATATCGTGGATGTGATTTCATATTGGGATGAGGTGAGGTTCAAGGATGTAGTAGAGCATATTATATATATATATATTTCATGTTTTTTTATTTATTAGTTTTCAACTGGGTTGTGTGACAATGAGATTGGATAATTTTATAATTTTTCGTGATCAATAAATTGTATCAAAATTATTGTTTACTAACTATGAATAAATTGATGAATGTGTATTTCATAGTATTATGTTATGTTATTTTTATTATTTGTTAAACACTATTATATGGTTCTGTAGTATCCACTTAGATTCACCCTAAACACCCAATAATTTTCGTATGAATTGGTTTATAATATGGCATGAATAAGGTTCCAGTTACACTCCTATGAATGCCCATGTTTTTATAGTTATTGAAAATGAGAAAAAATAAAATTTTCAAGAATGAATTATAATGATGGGTAAAATGGTCATTATCACCTAAAATTTGTTATTGGATAAATATTTTTAAAATTATATTTGTTAAATAATTTGGTGTTTACTATAGGATAGTATCCTTTTAAGAATATTTTCTATTTATGATTTCACATAATATTTTACATTTTAATACATAAATATATTTTGTATTTTTTTGGTGATGTCATTTTTATAGAGATTTAGATTTGGATCACACTCTAAATTTGAGTTTTTATTGAGGTGGTTTCCTAAGGTTTGAATAAATTCAGTTTGGATAACAAGGATATGTTGTATCAACATTTTATTATTTATTCTCCAATCATATTATCTTCCTCGTATTTTTTTCCTTGTATTCATCCTTCCTTGTGTGTATTTACTCCCATGAACCCAAAGGGATTGTACTATTAAATGTAATTTTTAAAGGATATGTAGATCAGGATAGGGAGATATGGTGCTAATTTCATGGATATAAGGAGGAGTAGGATCACCATGTGATAGCTAAACAAAAATAATCATGCTAAAGAATTAGAATATTCCACCAATAGTAGGACAGTTATATTTTATTATCCTAAAATCCACATTTAAATGTCATTTTTTGAGATTTACTCTTTTTTTCACGTTTTTGGAGACCCCAGTAGGTCAATCTGCTTGGTTTTGGTTGAAATTGAGCATTATGAGAAATAGTATGTAATTTCTATGTAGTAAAAACTAATCGCATGTCATGTGTTCGTAATGAACATGTTGTGAGTTTATATTCATAGGTGGATGTATAATAAAAATGGTCACACAATGTTTGTGATTGGAATATTCCATGGGCAGAGTGGCCTGGGTAGACACCCATGTCAGGGCTCAAGGATATGTAGAGTACATAGATATACCTTTTGTGGGGTGCGGGAAATGTATGTTTGGTATGTGGTGTGTACTCAATAATTTTTAATGCCAGGATGGGATGAGGGACATGGGAATGTTTCCCATCAATGGTATATTATGTTTATTTTTAGGTAAAATAATTTAATTTTACTAAGAAATTCAATTTCAGACGGGATACATGGCTATGGAAGATTTTTGGAGGAACACTTCATGTGCCTAAGGTACACATTGTGTACACCCTCATTTGTGGTGTTTGGCTTGGTATTCAATATGAAGTTGCAGTAGGACTCATGAGTAATCTATTATGATGAGTTTTTCATATTTATCATGATGGTATAATATTTTCACTATCATTGGAAATTATAATAACATATTTAGGGGGAGTGATTTATGATTGAAAAGTTTACCAATATTAATTTTTGTTAAGAAACCCAAAAGGAGGAGACAAGATGAGACCTAGAGGAGGGTTTTGATATTGGATGATGGTTGATTCATGGGATTTAAAAAAAAATTGTGTTAGCATGCTTTTGTCCCAATTAAATCTTATATGGTTATGATTCTATGATAAAGATATATTGGTAGTTCGGAATAATCTATTGTTATATAAAAATGGTATGGGATTGTGGATATGTTATTTTAATAGGATTTTCTATTTTTACCTAAGAATTCTGTAGATGTTATAGGCTGGGTAGTGGTATCTCTTTCATTTAAGAGATTGTTGTTGGACCATGAGTCAAATATGTGACTGAGGATCCTATGAGTGATGCTTATTCTTATATTCTGAACCAAAGGAATCAATGAGGTATGACTCCCCATTCATGTTGACCCACAAGAAAAAGTTAGTTCCAATTGACAATTTGACACAATTTGTTGTATATGTATATAGGTAGATATCATTGGGGGTTGAACCATATTGCTTAGATCAACTATTTGAATTCATTTAGGCTTTGATCATATGGTACACACTCAAAGAAATCATCTATGTGGTATTTTACATTTCTTAGGAATATGGAAAACTATATTGATTATTTATTTATTAATTTGATATAAAAAATATTCCCATGGGAAATTTTTATAAATAAATGGAATAATCTTATTTGTATCTATATCAAGATATAATGAAAACCCCCCATCATATATTGGTTTGTGACAATCATAGTGTTATACATCGTTATAAGGATTAATACATGTATAAAATAATTCACATTTATGAGAAATGAAATTTTAATAGATAAAATTCTATACAATTTACCACTCATAAGGTGAGGGATGAAATTATTATAGGTATCAACCCCTAGTTTGTACACTCTAAAATGGGAGGGTGGAAATAATTATTTGATTTAAACCCTTGATGAGAAATCTCTCATATGGGTGGTCAGGATTAAAAATGTGGGATGACATTGCTTTGATCAATGATATTTGGATAATCACATGTTATCATAGATTGGATTCATCAATGGGGGTGGGTATGTGATGCAATCTATCAAGGTCCTACAATCTTCTACTGCATAGAAAATCTACTTTATTGAGGTGATCATGGATCTATGTTTCTAAAAATTATTGGATTATTTATTGACTAAAAATACCCCTATGGGATAGGTCTCTGATTTTGGATATATATAAAGTAGGGTTCCCTATGTTTCTTATCATATGTGTGAGATGTTCATAGATAATCACAAGCGATGCATGATGTAGGTAAGGATTATTTGGGTCTCATAATTAAGGATATATGATGACATTTTGTCATGGACTAGTTTATGTGAATTTAACCATTGGGTGGCTGATGAAATGGTTGGAAAAGTAATCATAAGATTCTTAGAGACACGACAACACAAATTGAATCATGTATGGTAGACCGATGTCACAGACCTAAAGATCGATTGTGATTTCATTTAATTTAATATAGTCTACACATTTCTCATCTACGGTAGCCATATTTTCTGAGAATTCCCTAATAAAGATGAGTAATAGGTCCACCAATAGGGATGTCATTGTCATATTCTTTTCTCACCTCCTATACATGAACGTCATTGTGTGTGTAGACTTTATGTATGATTTTAGATTGATTAGTGGTGTATGATAGATGGGTTGGAGGCCTAATATTTCATGACCCTATGTACCCACTATTTTAGTTTCTAAAGATTGTGATAGTGTAAATAGACATGGATTTGGAGGCATTGTATGATTCATGAATCATAGATGGATGTATATCTTGGTGTATTTATTTTTAGTTGTTTTTTTAGTTAATGTGTTTGGATATCTTGGTAATATGTTTTTGTCTCTGGGAATTAATATTCATGTTAGTTTGTGACCATTCATTTTGATATAAAAGGCCTCTACTGAAGAATATTTTTCATTTCATTATTGTATAATGTGTATGTGGTGTTACATATTTATATTTTTATTTTCCACTATGATGTTTAGGTATATTATACATTATATAACACATTGGAATCCTATTTTTAATCATAGAATTTTGAACATGTAGAGATTCCCTGATCGCAATGAGGATAATTTTTCCATTTACTATTCATAAACTAAGTCATTTTATGAAGTTAAATATTTAAATCAAAGGGGTTATTATTTATATTATTATTTGGGACATGGTATCCACGATATATAGGAATATGATGGAGACAATAATGTATTTCATGCTGGTGCATCTTGAACACATTTTCAAATGGTAATTTTTTGTTTTCGGGGAAGGTGTTGATTTTCTGGATATGAGATATTAATATGTTATACAGTTTTTTACATCTTGGGATGCACATGATTTATGGGATTTCAGATTTATCGATGTATTTATTATATTTTTTTGTTGGTAGTAATCCAAAAATCATATTTGGGGCCGGAACCACATAGGATAGAGGAATCTCATGTGTTATTCTTGACATGTAATATTTACAAGATATGTATGTGCATCATAGTGTGTTTGTTAAAACTAGTTTTTAATCAAATTATGGGGTTACTAAATACTCATATTATTTATGAACATATATGTACTTTGTATAATTCTAATCCATTGGAAAATCATTTATATATGTATTTACTTATTACAAATGGTCTAATGGATTTGTAGGGAGGTTGTCGATGAGGTGGTTGATTTTATAGTCCCATGATGTATGAGACATGAGGTGACCATATTATGTTAGTGATATAATATTCCAATATTGGGGAAATAGCAGTGGGGTATTATTACTAAGTATTATTTATTTAAAATATCCTGAAAACCCTATTTTGAGTTCTCCCATAGAGCGTATAATTATATTCAACTTATCTATGCTAGTTGTTATGGTTTCAATGGTATGTATTATATAAGATATGTTGATGGTGGTGGTAACGGTTGTTTATTATATGACATTCTCAATCAAGTTGTCCCAAATTACGATGCTCGGTATGAGTCGGTTCCTAGATATGATTTTGAGTTGGTATAGGTTTTCATTAAGATAGGATTCATGGGAGTGGGAGGATTGAAACATGGTGATGTGAATCATTTGAGATGGGTAGATGGATTACAATCCAATAATTTAAGACCATGGGGGAGCTAGTTTATGTTGATAGTTTGAAGCCCATGATACAATGAGATATGGTAAAATGTTTCATTATTCATATCTTTTTAATTAATCTATGGAATGCAATGTTTGTGGATATCATTGGATTGATGTTTTCTTGAAGGTTAGGGGCATGGGTACTTGATTTTGTTTCCGATTGATGCCCATGATTTTCCATAGATATAATTATTTAGAATTGGTTATTCCTTGTGTTTTTAGGGATTAATCACCTTGATATATGTAACCCCCAAATGAGTGGAACTATGAGTTCCTTGTTAATATGGTTGGATTTTAAGGGTATGATCATTCAGATGTTTAATCATTTTTACTCTCAATGTTACTTAGTAGCATTCTAATAGCATGGATGGGATCTCAGGACTTCAAATAGTGTAAAATTGTGTATCTCAGTTGTGTTATGTTTTATATATGAGTTAATTTTAATTTTAAGAGGAGTGTTGAGGGTTTACCAGTTGGTCTGGAAAACCAATGGGATGAGCATGTAATGTTATTTATGTGCATTATCAAAATTTC
This sequence comes from Viscum album, assembly GCA_963277665.1. NCBI lineage: Eukaryota > Viridiplantae > Streptophyta > Magnoliopsida > Santalales > Viscaceae > Viscum > Viscum album. The sequence goes on along the minus strand of OY728164.1, from coordinate 1,399,203,477 downwards.
TCAATTTGTTATTCGATGAGCTTAAGAGCATATTATAGGTTCTTTTGGAATGAGTCATCCCTTTGTAAGTGAGTATTGGTTAAAATCATATTATGTGAAAATTATTATTTTCTGAAGGAAGGTGTGTGTGTTATGTGTAGTACTATTTGGACCATCTTATGGTATATTTTCATTGACTGGGTCTCAAGTAATCTTGAGTGATGTAGTCATTATGGACCTATACATGTTAGAACATGGGGATTGATAAGTGGTAATCCCAATGGTGGGGAGTGAGCCATATGATATTTGAAGATTTTATCCTCATTTTAATTTTTCTATTGAGAAAAAAGGATTCTCTTCCTAGTGAACTTGGAATATGTTATTGATACTTTTGTGTTAATGCTCATGTTTGAGAGTTTTTGTGATGTCTAATAATTACATTTTCTAATGTACATAACATGTTATACATATTTGGTAACTTTAAGAATTGAAAATAAGGATACTCATACTATGTGGAGTATTAGATCACTCTAGGATAAAGGTCTACCAAGTAAAAAGATAGTTAAATTTATTATAGTAATAATTGGTGGATGATTGGGATTTCACTGGTTGATCTAATTATCAGGATAAAACAATAATTGTTGAATGAACCCTAGGGATTCTTGGGGGAAATTATTTTTATGGAATGGACATTATAAAACACATTGTTATCAAAATATTATGAATGAGAAGAAATTTTCATTTTTTTGCATTGATGCTTTTGAGGTGTAAAAGGGTTATTTAACCTCATAATATGATTTCTGATAATTTTTCTAACTATATAACTAGTCCAAGAATGGTTTGGTTTCCCTAGAATATGAGTACCATGTTATTTAAAGTCATTTTGAATGTAAAAAATATATTATTTTATTAATTATTTATTAATTTCTTCACACATGTTCATTCTTGCATATAATTTTAATGATGCATTAGATTGAGATTATGAACCTCTGGTTGCTTCTGTAAAGTGTTATTTGGCATATATTATCTAGAATCTCAAATTGGTTTTAGGGGAGGGGATATTCCCCTTTTTCTTTTTCTTTTCTCTTAATGTTCTCATTTTAATTTTTTATTCCCTTTTTAGCCTCCGTAATCATTTGGAATTGATAAAACTCTACTAGTTTCATCGCTTAATCACATGAAAGAGAGAGTAATAATTATATTTGGAGATAGATAGTGATAGAGAGAGATATACATAGAGATAAATATTGATAGAGAGGGAGGGTGAGGTGTCTAGATGAATTTTGGAATGATCCATATCATCATGTGACAACTGAGGGATTGTGGTTGAACGAAAACATTGAACTATTATTAAATAAGTAGTATTTGTTTATATTCTGGTCAAAAAATCCCCATATAGTTTTATTATTATTTTTAAATATTTTATGGTGTTAATGGGGACCCTTATTCAGTCTATCTATTGCATTTTAGGAGAAATTGGGAATTTTGGGTGTTTTATTTGACAAAAAACAATCCCACAATCTTTGTTCATGGGGAAATGTCTAAGTATACATATTCTCTGGTGGGCGTTAGAGATAAAAGGATACATGGAATGTGTGTTTGGTCATTCCATGTGGATGCGAATGAAGGTGTGGTCAGCGCACAACAAAACACACCATTTAGGGCTAATAGTAATGTAGTTTAAATAGTCGGACTCCATTAAATATGAATTCTTTATATGTTTAGTGAATTAACTTGACTAAATTATATTTAATTATTTGATCTTCTTAGGTAAACTGGATGGTACCCATGTAGGGTACTCTTCATGTTCAGTCTAAAAACACTTTTTAAATTTAGAATTATATTACAGGTTGTCCAAGGTATATGGCCTGGGACGTTTCTTATAGGAATAGATAATATACATATGTAAAAATATTTTAGTCCTTGTTTGTTTTTTTCTATAGATTTACTATGGTGTCTAAATATAACTCGTAAGTAGTTGATTCTATGTATTTTCACACATATATCAAAATGGTAAAATCCTCAAAATTTTTATGAGTAATTTTATATAGAGATTAAAGGATATGTAATTTCAAATATGGTTTTCCTATAATAATTTAATCCAAAGGGTCCATGAGTGTGTGACATGGGATATAAATCATAGGGTTTATGAAAAGGGTATAATGATTTAGAATTCAATTCCCAATGTTTTATTTTGGCATCAGTATAATAATTTTCCTACTTTGAGGGACCAGGATATGTTTTGAAGTGATGCACATTATGGGTGTTTTATTCAAAAAATTCTGACTAGAAATGGGAATTTTATTGAGGCCACATCCTTTTTGATATTTTCACCATTTGTATTGTGAGGTGTTGAGATTTTAGATATTAAGTTGTTGGATGGGTTACCCCTCTCCTCAAATATAAATAACCCCTCACCCCTCTATAAAAAACAAACATAGCATCCACTTACCACATCCAATTTTCTAAAACAAACTAACACTACTAAAGGCCTCATAATTACTAGTAATGTTATGGGGCCACTAAAGTACATTAATTGTTGGATATTAGTGTCTTATAAAACAAGGAATGTTGAGAAGGGTGTATTTTTTCATCTAGTTCATTTCTCATTTCCAAAAGTTCTTCTACTTTCCCTATATTCCATAAAGAAATAATATTCTAATATTAATTGAATTATATTTTAACATTATATAATTAAAAAATCTATTTCCTCGTCTTTTGATAATGTCATGTTATTGGTCGATTAACAACAAACAACCTCGTTGGCAATTATTTTATTTTTTACACACCTGTTGATGGTTAAAATAATTTTTTTATAATACATAAATGAATGTTTATTAGTACATAAATTCATTTAGAGTTAGTGTTAATAATTTATAAATATATATTAAAAAGATCATTTAATATAATAATTTCTCTAATTTTTATATAAATATTATATCAAAATATTGAAAATTTAAGAAATAAATATAGAATAGAATCCAATGATAATAATTGATCGAAAGTGATAAAAATGTGAAGGATTAACTTTTTGTTAAAAATTTTTATATGATTACGTTTACTATTGAGGATTCATAAATGTGATGAAATATAGTTGGATTTATGGTAACTTAATTTTCTAACCCAACTCCCTTCTTTTTGTCTTATGGATTATTTCAGATAATTTCTTTTTGGATATTTCAATAATGCACTTATATATTAATTTAAATATTAATTATATTATTTATATTATTTATATATATATACCATTCTAATAATATTTATATTCCAAAATATAATGGTTTTTCAAAAATAATTCATTTTTAAAATCACATCATTGATACCTCTTTAGTTTTTTATTATTCGTAGAATAATTATATTTTAATCCCAAATATTATCTTTATTAGTTATATGGGAACCCCAAATGATTTTTCATAATGTAAATTATGTCAACATCTTTATGAATATCATTTCATTACTTGTGTTAATTTCGCTACTATAATTTTAATATGATATATTGTTATTTGGAATTCATAATTATAAACATTTTATGATGTGACGGGTGTGATTGAAATTATATACACCACCATTGAATTTGGTCTTGTGTTGTTTCTCACTATATTATATTTATAATGTTTGAGAATGATTTTATCTTAGATTAAAATAATAGTGTTATCATTTATGAAAAAATGTTATGTGTGAAAATGTGCCAGATTTATTCATGACTATGTGTGGTGTTTTACCACTACGTTATGATGTTTCATAATTATGAATATTTCAAATTCTAGGACTATATCAAATGTTACCTTCGTGATTATGATAATTCTCATATTCTTGTGATTTGATGAAGTTGATAATTCTAATCGATGTAGTGTTTATCCCAAACCATTATTCCACTGATGATATTCCAGGAACTAATAATATTTCATCCTGCCACATTATTTGATTTATATCCTCGAGTGATTATATTTTATTTGTAGAAAATTATATATTTTTACATGATAAATAATAAGGATATAAAAAATGTTAATATTTTTATTATGTACATTTTATGTTAGATCCTAATTTTCCCAATATTCTAAATAAATTAACAATTGAACAGATTTTTATTATGTTTTTATCTAAAAATGATGTAACATTCATGTATGAAAACCTGGGGTTTAATAATTTGTCTTTTAATGATGATTTTTTTAGTTTAGGAATTATGACTAAAAAAATTGTAAAAATTTTTGAACATTTTTAAGTATTTCTACACATTCTATGTTTTTTAATGTATAATAGAATTTGATTTTTTATGGATTAAATTCTTGTGCTGATATATAAGTGGATGTGATTCAAATAAAAATTTTCCTAGTGGTAACAACCCAAAAATGGTGTATTGGGTATAAACTCGATCATCATCAGGTGTAGAAAATGTACCCTTATTATATTATTTATTTCCAAATCCCTAGTTATATGAGTTTTTCAATCATAATATATATAAGAAATATTGTAAAATATATATAAATAATTCAATTATTCCTCTAAATGTTTGAAATGTGTTAATATAAATAATTCTAGAAACATCATTTGGGACAAAAGGATAAATTTTTGGTAATTTTTTTATTACATTTTATTGTTGAACCTTCTTATATTTTAGAGAATGTAGGAAACACGATAGACCAGTAAAAAATATGTGATGTACAATACAAAATTTTTCTATACAGAATTCTCAATTAGGGGGGGGGGGTGGTGGAGTTCAAAATATCATGGAAATTTTTACCCATTTCTATCATGCATTGAATAATTACATTAACCATATATAATTTCTCACTTCACCAAAGATGAAGAATCAATCCAACACTTTCATTATATGGAAATGAGCATCGATTTTTAGAATATATTATGAACCACTTGTTGTAGAATAATGGGATAATTAAATAGTTAATATATTATTGTTCTCCACTATTCTAAGAATGAGAATACCTCCATGGTCATTTATTTATTACATGTAGAGGCTTATAAAGGGTTTCAATTGATAATGTATTCCATGCTAAAGGATGAAACATAAAAAATAATACGGTAAGACATTATGTACTTATTTAATAAATTTTATTTCCCTCTAAATATTTTAAAAAATTTCAACAGTGAATTCAATGAGATTAAGAAAATGTAGTGTAAATCATTCCTGGCTTTTGAGGAAAAAATTTCAATGGTTTTAAGATAATCCTAGGGTTTTGAAACCCACAAATATTAAATGATCATACGATACATGACTTTGGTAATTATAAAGAATTAGTCCAATTTTCTCCCAAAGTAGAGGTGGCACTTTTGAGAATGACCCCATGTATAAAGAGATTAGTTGAGAAGGATGAAATTTCATGCTATAGAGTAAAATGAAAAAAATTAAATGTATATCCAACTGTCCAAATCTAAAAAATTATAGAAGAACTATCACATAAATTTTAAAAAAATGAAATTGAATATATATAATTGATGACAAAATTACACCCAGATGATGAATCTCAAAAGAACATAATGAATTATAATAATGTGATGATGAAGGAAGGAACCTGAAAATGAAACATCTATGGAAAAAAATTTCTAATATATTGGTAAATTTCACTTTTAAATTTAATTCACAATACTATGATAATTTGATGGTAATCATTTTCAGTAAAAACTAAGGCCAAAAGAGAAATGGAAATATTATTCAGCTACTACTATTTATATAGAGCATGAAAATGATTTTATAAAAGGTTCACATCCATTGACTCATAAATGGTAAAATATTTATTTGATTTTAATTCTACATGTTCATTTATTTCCAATTTGTTCAATAAAAGTATTGAATCAAACCCTTGACACTTTGATATAGAGGTATCCTTTAAAATAACAATTGGTTTGATCCTTTGAATGCATGTGATCCAAAATTATACTATTACTATTTATTGGAATAATCTTCTAGTGAATTTCACAATCCATCCCATTTTGGAATTTGATTATATTAAAGGGAAATATTGCCTCATGTTATATAGATATCACATCATCTCTAACGAAATTGAATCTTATTTCTATAATCTCAACCATCCCATGATCCTAAATAAACCAAGGAAGACCAGGATTCCATTTTAAAAATCCTTCAAATGTGTGGGTTCTGATACATAGTTAGGAAGAATTTATTTCTCAGATATTTGCGTCCTTGGAAAAAACAAAAATGTTGACTCCCATAACAATGGTATACATTATTTCATGATTTATTACGTAAAGGTACACATTATAATTTCACAATAGATTATAAATCATAATTTCATTTGGAAATTAGGCACAGATAACATCAATATAATTTATGGATAAGACAATAATATCAATAATTTCCACAAAATAATTCTAAAATTTCATTAATAGTTTAAAAAATGGGATTACATGATGAAATTCATACAATAAAGTTATAAAATAAATCTCAATAAGGGAATAAAATCATTGAATAAGGTATATCAGTACATGTAATCCAATATTCATATCTAGGTCATATAAAAGGGGTGATAATCAAAACAATGAACAACATGAATGATATAATATAATTTACACATTGGAAAATGGCATAAAATCAAAAATGATATCAGTAACATGGGCCTTATCTAACCATCAAGACATCATAAAATAGTAGTAAAGCCGCATTATGGATTATGTCTAATGACCACAATCCTAGTAGCTGAGATCTAGTTCAATAATTTAATACATTTCCATAAGATACAATGGATTTCATTATAATGGATCGAATAGTATAGTTTAATTGTTAAAGAAGATACATACATGTATTCCACATTACATTTTGAAACAAAAACATGGAAAATAATTCTATTGACTCTATAATTATTACCCTTTTGTTGAACCCTACATATCAGTCATAATATACATCTTGAATTCTTAAAAAAAATGAATCATATGAATGGGGTGAGCCTAAATGTTGATTAAGGGTAACATTATTGTATAATATATGAGTAAATATGTCATTTAAAATATACCAATGTACAAATGGATACACAAGCCATTTTAATAATAACATGGTCTCTGAAACATGACCATGGATATTTTAACAAATAAAATAGTCACATGGAATTATATTAATTATGGAATGTATAATGTTAGATATATAAACTTTCAATATCTATCCTCATGATAGAAACCGTCAAGATCTATTATCATAACAGTTAATTTCTATGGTCTGAAACTCATATGTTTTGTGCCATGATTTATCCCCCTGATAATTTAAAACTAGTTGGAAACAAATAGAAAGGATTTGTAGAAAAGTTATTTCATCCCAGGAATCCTACATATGAATAAATGGGATATATATATCCCCACCCATCACTTACTATGTTTAATACATTCATCATATGAAATGGGTTAAACAAAAACAAAATTATAATTCATATTGAAAAACAAGGACATAAAATGTGAACACATCAACCATAAGAAATAAATGGTTTTAAAATATAACATCCATAGTCAAAATGATCATAAAACATTCAATGAGATATGAAAAATTATGTCATAAGATATCAACCCCAATTAAAAATATGTTTCAATAGAGAATATTGACATAGATGAAAATACTAAAATAAAATTGATGATGTTTATTGATACAAAACCCTATTTTACATTGTAACTATTTACCTAAAAATATGTTCAATTATAAATGATATTGTTTTATTTTAAAAGAACCTTGTAAAAATATAATGGAATCTTCAAAATTGTATGGAATCATGATGTTATAATATACTTTCTAAACCACATAAGATAAAAAATTATTCCATCAATTGATAATGTCACAAGTACCACATTTTGAAAATGATAAATATGATCCTTTCTATCCATTTAAAAAAAGATAAAAAATGGGAAAAAGGAATATAAATATTTATTAGATAATAGAAAAAATATTTTGGAACAATTTTATAAGAAACATGGAAATTGATGATAAATATTCTAAAATATATACATATGTATAAACAATCCTAGATAATAATGAGATTTTGAAATAAGAATTACATAGTACATTCCTCCATTTTAATGCTCTTTAACCTCCTATAAAAAAAATTTAAACAAATTTTTAAATTATACTACATGAATATCATTATTTCTGATATTATATATGATCTTCTTATATAATTTTTTTAACAATATTTTTTATTGCCCTAATTTTGGGTTGTAGCTTCTTCTTTTTCATATGCATGTGTTTTCATGTAAGTAATGTTTCTTATGAATTTGTTTATTTAATTAATATCCATAATTATATAATGTTTTAAGATATTAAATTTAATCATTATATAATATTATAATAATTCACAATTTATTAACATGTTAAATGAATCACATCTCATCATGGATATGATATGGTGTACATACGCACGTGTGAAGAAATTGCACCAATAATAGTAAAAGGAAAAAGAATTCGATTTTATATTAATTATATAGAATAAATTCCATTTTATATTTATTGTATATATCAATTATATACATCATTATACCCATCAAAATAAATCAGTTAAGAAAAATAAATTACACCACACTCCGGAAAAAATAGTTTGTATTTACGCATTCTAGGTGATTTTGTTTTTCTTATGATGTATAAGATTATGAATATGGTTATACCATACTCATTAAAACATATAATCATTTATATGATACCTTATTTATTACATTAGTATGGAAACAACACATGAAAAGTTATTAGACAAAGAAAATAACTAAATGGAGTTGGAAAAATAATTACCTCTTCTTTAGTGGACATTGTTTAGATCTTTTCTAAAGAGATCTAGTGTTGGTATTTTCAGAATAAAATGCCATCCCAAACTTGTAACGCCCCGACCCCAGCTACCTGGAGTCAGTGCATTACTTTGTAACATTGGCATGATCACAAAAGATTAAGTATCGAAAGACCGTTTAGTTTAGTAGCCTTGGAAACACTAGATACAATCGTAAATGTTACATTACATCATAAAGTAAAAAACTACAATAACAAAGTCTCTATAGACCACACTCATATCCTCTTCTGACAATCTCTGCAGGTCATTCATAAAATACTTTTTCACATCCTGGAAAATATTAAAACATTGAAAGGGGTGATCTCAGATGCTCAGTAAGGATAACAATATTGTGGAAGCTTTCGTAAATAAACATTAACATTTAAAGCAATGTATAACTAAAACAAAAGCCTTTTTAAACTTGAACATCATCATAATATGGAAAAAATAAAATTAAATAATGCCATTTACTTACTCACATGGATATTCTACTAGTCGAATAATCACATGAAATATCAATAACCACTTTCATAATGATGGAATGCATAATGCCAGACTATCATAACCATGTAGCCAAGGCCTCGTGCCAAGACCACAAATAAGATTTTGTCAAGGACTCGTGCCAAGACACTAGTTTGTCTCATGAGAGCTACCGATGCAACGAGGAGCTATAGCGGGCTCTACCCGTCACTTATTAAGTCCAATGCATTCCTCATATGAACAGGTTTAAACATATCATAAACCATAACATAGTTGTATCACATAAAACATGCATAATGGAAACAAAAGATTCCCACACTTCAATCACAAGATATCAATACAACACATTGATGTAATAAAAACACATTCAAAACCATTTTCAATACCAAAATTAATGAAAATTAAAACTTTTTATTTATTTTTCAATTTAAAAAGTTATGGCTTGTAAAGGAAGCTGAAACTCAAATAATGGTCATGATGGCAGAGAAGTCGTTGTCACCGCATACCTACGACAAAAAAATTCCCTTTTGTCATTTAGTAAAACGCTTCGTATAAAAAAGATTCCTTTTGGATAAACGTAAGAGTCAATGGGGTTTATACACCGTATAAAAGAATTATGTTTATAAAAAAAATATGCCTCAATGAATGTAGATTGAGACGAAGTCCATTAAAAAGATCATTTTAAAATAGAATATATCAATTATGTGTATTCAATATATGTACACATAATGAAAGTATAAATAAAATATAGGACATAATAATATTATGACATAATTTGAAAGTAGGAGATTAACCCAAAGAATGGAAATTGGGGTAAGAAGTTCCTTTACCTTGCGTCCTGTCTTGACTCGACCATTATTTAACCTCCTGAATAATAAACTAGAGTTAATTTATAATTTCTTAAGAACATTTTTCAAGTTCATTATCCCTTTTATATCCTTTATTACCATGTTATGAACATTATGTAATTATTTATGTTAATAAAGGTCGTTTTATCAATCTTAGGTACTTGAGTCAAAAATAAGATTCTTATAATTACAAGTTGTTCATGTGGTGATATATCCATTATATCCATAATTATATTCATGATATATATATCATATATCTCATATATATCCAGTATATACATGCATTTACAATATTCCATAATGTTAATAGGTAAGAAATGAAATGCACCGTTCATGGAGACGGTAAGCCGTATGTACGCATGAACGCTACTTTCATTTCTATTTCGTATTTAATGAAATAATAATGATATAAAGGTATATTATTGTTCCAGTATAATATCATATATAATATCATTTAATACATCCTTTATACATCCCACATATGGTATTAACGATTCAAATCACTTTGAGGGGGCGGTAGTCCGCACTTTCTAAAATGAAAATATCACCTTTACCCATAATGGAAAAAACAAAGGTATGACATAAATGAAAAATAAATAACCTTAAGTAAAACATAAACATATTATATATCATGTATAAATAGAGTGACATCTTAATGGCCACATTTGAAGTTGTTTTATGAGTGTTGAACAATCATCGTTTCGTGAGGTAGAAATTCGGCATCCACAGAAACCGTATGTTCTTTAACCATTAGATGTTGGTGTGTGTATGTGTAGATTGAATACACATTATAACAACATCCAAGTATATTTAGGATACTAGTGTTGATACAAAAGAAAGGAAGAAAAATAATTTAAGGGGTTGGAGAAGAAAAATAAATCAAAACAACATAAGAGAAGACATTACCTTAAAATCGGGTAACTCTTTTGATTTGAACCAAAGGATTCCTTGGGATGATTTATTCCAAAGGTGAGGCTTCTAGGAGTATGGGAAGGATGTTGGGAGAGTATTTTGGCAGAGTTTGTCGGAGCCAAAAGGTTTTGAAAGTGTGAGTAAGGTTGTAGTGGTGGGGGCCTTTTATAAGTGGAGAGTAGGGGCACTCTTGGAAAGTAATAAAATGTTACTTTATTATACAATGATTTTAGTATTCTAAAGGTCCCAAACTTATATAATTCGAGGATAAGGTGATAAGGGTTCAAAATATACTCATAAAATAGGTTTTTGATAGGTGTATGCCTTATATTTTACATTATCCTTTCATTTTATTTAAATCGATAATTAATGAGGTAATCACTCCATCATCATGGTGTCATAAATAATTTAATTTATTTAATGTCTAGAAATTATAAAAAAATATATCATGATGTAGGAAATATTTTTATATTTATAATGAATATTTATAGTAAAAAATACGACTTGTATAACCCCAGTTAAAAATTATTTTAGTAAAACAACTCTTGTTTGTGACCTTTTTATTTTAACATTAAATAAAAAGTTATTTATGTCCGTTTCCTACCAATGTGGCTCCATGGGGTCCCCAAGTTGACCCATGTATTGTCTTGGTCGGCCATGACACATCCAATAGGGGTTGGACAAGTTTAAAGGTCATTTCATATTTTTATAATACCATTTTACCTTAAATTTGACTAATTACCTTTAATCGCGATTAATTAAACTTAAAAGTTACTATTCACCAAAAAAAATTCATCCCATTGAACCAAATTTTACATCCTAATGAAAAACATGTATTTCATATTTTGGAAAATCAAATCACAGAAGTGGTAATATTTAATTTAAATGGAAAATCAGTTTTTTAACTACCACTTAGTGGTTTCACTATTCATAAAAAATTGAAGTTTTTCAGAATAATGCCAAAATTTAACCCTAAGATATAATTGATATTCCGAATTAAAAAATGATGTCTATTTTAGGAAATTCCAAAAATATAAGTTCCATTAATTAATTTTATAATTAATTCCCGCTGTCACAACAAATAGCATGTTTTTAAGAAACAATATATATCAAAAGATTGACAATTGTTTATGTCCAAATTCACAGTGAAATTAATTCTAATGAACACCATTGGATAAAATTGTAGAAATATATTCTAACTATACTTTAAAAACAATAAATAGTATAATTTATCACTACAAATTATTTTTATTAAAAAAGTTGTTTTAAGTATTTTTCACTATTCATAAAAAATTGGAAGTTCTCTGAAAAATACCAAAAATTCAATAGAGGCTAATTTCGATATTACGAATACAAAAATGATGTACATTTTGAAATATAAAATTTCTATAATTCTAAAAAGTGGGTATTACTTTTCATAACAGCTACATTGATTAGTCGCGGTGTTTTAGAACTCGAACTTGCGTACAATGAAAGCTATTGCATTATTGAAAGAGAAGCGTATCATGGAAGCTCGGGGTGTTACATTCTCCCCTCCTTCAATAAATTGCGTCCTCAAAATTTGAAATTTTTCATTTGAAAATAAAAGGTTGAAAATAGATAATACCTTTGTGGAAAACCCACATCAAAAATAAGGTTAACAAAAATTTAACTTTAAAAGAAAGAAAGATCTGTACAAAGGTCACCCGAGATAGCCCATACTAGGATTCTATGAAAATATGGATAGGAAAGAAAAACAAACCATCAAGGTCTGATGGAGAGTTTTAATAAACTAGATTAGGAGAAAGTTATCAACAAGAAAATCACAAACTTGTGATTGGTTAAATGGTCATTGAATCCCCAGTTGGAAAAGTTAACTGGCAACGTTTTTGTTTTAAGTTACATTTTATAAAGTTGAGGAATTTATTTAGGAGATTTACTAAGAACGTAAGGGAATATACATACTTGTCATGTAGACTTTCATTCTTTAAATTTTTTTTACCACAAACCCATCTTTCACTCTAAAAGATAATAGAACTCAAAAATATTCTATTTATCCTAATTGTATAAGGTTCCAAATATTAACACATACCATTTAGATTAGTAAAACTATTTTGTAACAACCAGGGACTTCCTGTAGGCTAGTGGTAGGTAATAAAGGCATGTCGCACTATGGTTGTGGGTTCGATTCCTACAGCTTTTTCTGATGCGACGGGTTATGCCCCACCCGGCAGGTTGTCCTTTTCATAAAAATATAGTATTATAATATTCCAAAAATAATCTTCAGAAATTTTTTAACCTTAAACAATACTATTCAAAGTTCAACTTAATCCATCCCAAACATTATAGTTATCCAAAATACCTCTGTCCAACTTTCTCTAAAAGGTCTCTTAATTCCAAAATCAATTTATCAGATTCCCCAAACAAAGTAAAGTTTCTCTTATTATCACATACTAAAAATATGATTTCCTTCATCATATTAAAACCTTACTGAAACAACAAGTACTGCAGTACAATCCTTATATATATATCACATTATTCTAATAACCAGAGTTAAATCCATGAGTCCAAAAGCACCAATACATTAATTATTCCTCTTCAACTGTAGTCACAACATAAGATTTGACATGATCCCTTGGCCTTTTCTGAGGTAAGTTTCCCTGACACTTAGGACATTCATTTTCATAATGACCCATTTCTCAACAATTGTAGCATTCATCATATATATCCTCTTTCATTCCCTCGCAATCACGCGCCTGGTGACATTTTCCTCCACATTTATAACAAACACAAATTCCTTTTAGGCAAGTACCAGGGTGATTCTTCCCACAATTATCACATAATTGGAAATCCTTCATTCCCTTTTTCCCTTTATCTATCTCTTGTTCCACAGTTCTCTTATTCTCTTGCTTTACTTTATTGTCATAATATTTAGACAATTCCTTTTCTATCTTGATATCACATGAGACAATGTCTTCATACGACGATAAGGAGTGTGAGACTAATGCTCGACGAAGAAATTGTTTTAACCCATCAAAGAAATGATCAATCTTACTTCTTGGGTTACGTATATAATATGTAGCATGCCTCGCTAGCCTTGTAATGTTGGCATCATACTTTGAAACATTCTCATCCTCCTTTTGTCTCAGACTCAAAAATTGTCTTTCCATATCTGCTCGATGGTCGCGAGGATAGTATTTTTCTAGGAAAAGAACTTTGAACTCCCTCCATTCCATATTTGATACTTCATCATCTTCCTTTCTGTTTTGAATCAATGACAACCATTGATTGGCATCTCTAGTGAGGTGGTAGACTGCCATGACAACCTTCTCCCTTTTGCTACTCCCCAAGGCATGGAATATTTTCTCTAAGGATTTTATCCACTGCTCAGCTAATAATGAATTTGTACCCCCATTAAATGTTGGCTGTTTTTGCCTCATTAAGCGGTCTAACATTGATCCTCCACGTTGCGGATCAGGGTGCTCCATACGAGTATGGTTATTATTCATAACCTGAGTGATTTGTCCCAGTATGGTAATAAGTTGATCAGCACCAGTTGTATATCCAACTCCCCAATAATTATCTTGAGAAGGAGGGGAATTCCTACACGGAGTGCATGCATTGATACAGTTTACATTCCTTCCACTAGGCCCCAATTCTAAATAATGGCATAAACTAGATTAGTTTACGAATCAAAATACATAATTCCATACTTGTAAAATACTTAACATAAATTGAACTATTTATGGATATAGTCCATAATCATAAAAATGTTTTTTGAGGAAGTATATACTCATAACCCTTCATAGTGTTTTGTAAAGAAAATGAGAATTATTCTAAGCATTTCCCCCGGGAGTGTCATAACCAAGATTGCAGCAAGGCCCGTTGTCGTGCACCAGTTCCCGTTCGAGTCTAGCTCAAAGCGGTGTTTTCAGGTTTTACCCCTAGGTACATCTGTGCAAGAGCCACCTCTACCAGCTCGTATCCAGATAGGGTTGTATTGCTCAAAAAAATCACCACACCTCTATAATACCAAAATTCTATGATGTTCTTCTATAATAATCCTCAATGTCTATCATTGGGCTATGTGCTCTAATTAGAGTTTATCTAAATCTAGCTTCCAATGTTAGTACTAAACTGCCTCTGACACCAACTGTAACGCCCCGACCCCAGCTACCCGGAGATGGTGCATTACTTCATAACATTGGCATGATCAAAAAAGATCAAGTCTCGAAATACCGATTAGTTTAGTTGCCTTGGAAACACTAGATATATTCGTAAATGTTACATTACATCAGAAAGCGAAAAACTACAATAACAAAGTCTCCATAGATCACACTCATATCCTCTTCTGACAATCCCTGCAGGTCATTCATAAAATACTTCTTCACATCCTGGAAAATATTAAAACATTGAAAGGGGTGAGCTCAGATGCTCAGTAAGGATAACAATGTTTGGGACGATTCTGTAAATAAACATTAACATTTATGGTAATGTATAACTAAAACAAAAGGCTTTTTAAACTTGAACATCAGCATAATATGGAAAAAATAAAAATAAATAATGACATTTACTTACTCACATGGATATTCTACTCGTCAAATAATCACATGAAATATCAATAACCACTTTTATAATGATGGAATGCATAATTCCAGACTATCCTAACCACGTAGCCAAGGCCTTGTGCCAAGACCACAAATAAGATTTTGTCAAGGCCTCGTGCTAAGACACTAGTTTTTCTCATGAGACCTACCGATGCATCGAGGAGCTATAGCGGGCTCCACCCATCACTTATTAAGTCCAATGCATTCCTCATATGAACATGTTTCAACATATCATAAACCATAACATAATTGTATCACATAAAAAATGCACAAAGGAAACATATGATTCCCTCACTTCAATCACAAGATATCAATACAACACATTTATGTAATAAAAACACTTTCAAAACCATTTTCAATACCAAAATTATAGAAAATTAAAACTTTGTATTTATTTTTCATTTTAAAAAGTTATGGCTTGTAAAGGAAGCCGAAACTCAAATAATGGTCACGATGGTGGAGAAGTCGTTGTCGCCGCATACGTATGAAAAAAACATTCCCTTTTGTCGTTTAGTAAAACGCTTCATATAAAAAATACTACTTTTGGATAAACATAATAGTCAAAGGGGTTTATAAACCTTACAAAAGAAGTATGTGTATAAAACAAAATATGCCACAATAAATGGAGATTGAGACGAAGTCCCTTAAAAAGATCATTTTTAAATAAAATATATCTATTATGTGTCTTCACTATATATACACATAAAGAAATTATAAATACAAGATAAGACATAATAATATTATGACATAATTTGAAAGTAGGAGATTAACCCAAAGAAAGGAAATTGGGTTAAGAAGTTCCCTTACCTTACGTCATGTCTTGACTCGACCATTCTTTAACCTCCTGAATAATAAACTAGAGTTAATTTATAATTTCATAAGAACATTTTTCAATATCATTATCCATTTTATATCTCTTATTACCATGTTATGAACATTATGTAATTATTTAAGTTAATAACGGTTATTTTTTGGATCTTAGGTACTTTAGTCAAAAATAAGATTATTATAATTACAAGTTGTTCATGTGGTGATATATCCATTATATCCAGAATTATATTCATGATATAGATATCTTATATCTCATATATATCCAGTACATACATGCATTTATAATATTCCATAATGTTTAGAGGTATGAAATGAAATGCACCGTTCATGGAGACGGTAAGCTGTACGTACGCATGAACGCTACTTTGATTTCTATTTCGTATTTAATGAAATCATAATGATATAAAGGTATATTATAGTTCCAGTATAATATCATATATAATATCATTTACTACATCCTTTATACATCCCACATATGGTATTAACGATTCAAATCACTTTGAGGGGGCGGTAGTCCGCACATCCTAAAATGAAAATATCACGTTTACCTATAATGGAAAAAATAAAGTTATGTCATAAATGAAAAATACAGAACCTTTAGTAAAACATAAACATATTATATATCATATATAAATAGATTGACATCTTAATTTCCACCTTTGAAGGTGTTTTATGAGTGTTGAACAATCATCGTTTCGTGAGGCAGAAATTCGCCATCCATAGAAACCGTATGTTCTTTAACCATTAGATGTATGTGTGTCTATGTGTAGCTCGATTACTCATTATAAATACATCCTAGTATATTTAGGATACTGGTGTTGTTACAAAATAAGGGAATAAAAAGATTTTATGGGGTTGGAGAAGCAATATAAACAAAACAACATAAGGGAAGACATTAACTTTAAATCGGGTAACTCTTTTGATTTTAACCAAAGGCTTCCTTGGGAAGACTTATGCCCAAGGTGAGGCTTCTAGTATTAATAGAGGGAAGTTGGGGGAGTATTTGGGCCGAGTTTTGCTGATCCAAAAGGTTCTGAAATTGTGAGTAAGGTGGTAGTGGTGGGGGACTTTTATAAGTGGAGAGGAGGGGCACTCTTGGAAAATAATAAAATGTTACTTTATTATATAATGATTTTCAATTTCTAAATGTCCCACATTTATATAATTTGAGGATAAGGTGATAAGGGTTCGAAATATCTTCATCCTATAGGTTTTTTACAAGTGTAAGCCTTATATTTTACATTATCCTTTCATTTTATTTAAATCGTTAATTAATTAGGTAATCACTGCATCATCATGGTGTCATAAATAATTTAATTTATTTAATGTCTAAAAATTAAAAAAAATATATCATGATGTATGAAATCTTTTTAGCTTTGTAATGAATATTTATAGTCAAAAATATGACTTTTATTACCCCATTTAAATTATGTTTTAGTAAAAAAAACTCTTGTTTGTGACCTTTTTATTTTAACATTAAATAAAAAGTTATTTATGTCCTTTTCCTACCAAAATGGCTCCATGGGGTCCCCAAGTTGACCCATGTATTTTGTTGGTCGGCCATGACATATCCAATAGGTTTAGGACAAGTGTAAAGGTCATTTAATATTTTTATAATACCATTTTTACCTTAACATTCACTAATTACCTTAAATCGTGATTAATTAAACTAAAATGTTACTATTCACCAAACAATTATTTTCATCCAATTGAACCATATTTTAATTCCTAATGAAAACCATGTATGTAGTATTTTTGAAAATCAAATCTCAGAAGTGGTAATATTTAATTTAAATGGAAAATCAGTTTTTTAACTACTACTTAGTGGTTTCACTATTCATCAAAAATTGAAGTTTTTCAGAACAATGCCAAAATTTCACCCTAAGCTATAATTGATATCCCGAATTCAAAAATGATGTCTATTTTATGAAATTACAATCATATAAGTTGAATTAATTAATTTTATAATTAATTCCCACTGTCACAACAAATAGAATGTTTTTAAGAAGCAATATATATCAAAAGATTGACAATTGTTTATGTCCAAATTCAAAGTGAAATTAATTATAATGAACACCATTGGATAAAATTGTAAAAATATATTCTAGTTATACTTTTAAACCAATAAATAGTATAATTTATCACTAAAAATTATTTTTATTAAAAAAGTTGTTTTAAGTAATTTTCACTATTCATAAAAATTGGAAGTTCTCAGAAAAATACCAAAAATTCAACATAGGCTAATTTCGATATTACGAATACAAAAATGAAGTCCATTTTGAAATATAAAATTTATATAATTCTAAAAAGTGGGTATTAATTTTCATAACGGCTACTTTGATTATTCACGGTGTGTTAGAACTTGAACTTGCGTATAATGTATGCTACTGCATTATTGAAAGAGAAGCGTATTGTGGAAGCTCAGGGTGTTACAAAACTTGTATAACGATGTTTTTAGGAGAAATGGGAAGGGTCTGGTCATGCTAAAATTATAAATTTGGTATTAAGAAGTCATGTAGGAAAGTTCTATTTTATTATTGAGGTAAAGAGAACTTTTAGGAACTCACAATATAATAAATTAATATAAATTCCTATTAAAATAAAACTTTATCCAAAGTGATTTATATCAAAGATAAAATTATTATGTGTCAAAATTATATCAAAAATTAATTTTTAGAAACGTTTAAGTTACATTAAAACCCTTCCCTTTTGGCATTAATTCTTAGTTATATGCTTAAACACATAATATGATAAGATGTATTTTTACAAATTAAGGATTAATAATGATAATATGAAATGTAAAAAAACCCTTAAATGGATCAATGATGAATATAATAATATTATCAAATTCATTTGGATTAATTATATATTTTTATAAATTTTATATCATTCAATAAAGTACAATTTATTTTATAGAATCATTAATTTCAATTGTGATATTATACATTTTTTAACAATTTAAAAATATCAATATACAAGATAGAATTGAATAAAAACCATCAATAAAAACATAACATGTATTTTTCATCTTTTTTATTATTAGATGAAAGTAATTATGAAAAATAATTTTTTTAGTTTTTTAATTATAATTTATTATATATATATATTAGTTAAACAATTTTGTCATCACCATTGTATAAGCCATTAAATTAATTATATTATTCATAAAACATAATGATAAAGTAATGTGATAAGTTAAAACATTTTAAATATTAGATGACTATTTATAGTAGAATTTATCTTTTGTATAAGTCTTTATTAAAAATGTCACAGCTATTAAAATATGAGTTGGGCATCTTTAACTCATTAAATAAAACAAATAACTGCCATATGTTCAACTAAGATGCTTAAAGAATGATATAATTTCATCCCAAGGATGATTTTGATCAAGACCCACACATATAGTGAAATTATGAAATGTTTTTGCATAATTTTAGAATATTTATAATATTATTTTTACCCTTAATTACCCAATTTACCATTGACTATGGTAATAAAAAATATTACTAAAGTTACTATTTATATTCCCAAAAATTAAAGATTTATATTTACAAAATTTATTCCAACTAATTCCAAAAATTTAATCCATTTAAAATAAATCAAAACACATAAGTTTTTTTAATTAATTTAAAATTAATCTCGCAAATGGTGTGAGAAAACGATTAATTAGATTATAAAAATGAAAAAAGATTGAAAACAAATTTATAACTACATTTGAAATTAAATATTGTGGTCAATAACCTAAATTATATTAAATTATAAAACATAATCTAGTTATAAATTCAAACCAATAAAAAATATAATTATGCTATAAATTATTTCGATTAAAAAAGTTATTTATAAATAATTTTTTTATTCAATGTTCATCAAAACCTAAAAAATATCTGATAAGGAAAACGTTTATCCATATTAAATATTTTTATTCTTATTTAAAAGAATAAGTTATAACATATAAACGTGTCGAAATAGGCTTTATTATAGGCATTACATTAAAAGGTACCAAAAATACCATTACAATTTTATTGTTTTTTAAGCATGAAATTGTGTTTTTATTATCATAAATCTGTCAAATCAATTGGATGAATATAAAAAAAATTCTCAAATATAAAAAATTTATTTTTTTAAAATTATTTAATTATTGATAATAATTTATTTTTTAAATCCCACGTTTCTTTAGGGTTACAAATATAAAATAATTTCCATTATATTTAATTGGTGTTTCTTTTAATTTTTAATTAATTAGTATCCAATGGATTTATATTGTATTTTTATAATCAAAATATGCTCATAAGATAGTTAATACCATTTAAAATTACAAAAATAATGTTTATCTTATAATGGTTACATTTGACTAATATTATTTACTTTTTAAAGATTTTTGTTCTATGAAACATATTCTATCATGATAAAATTTAATTTAAATAAAGAAATAACATAAAAACATTGTGATTTTACATTCTCCCCTCCTTAAATAAATTTTGTCCGAACAATATATGAATTCAGTTTTTTTAACTCTTTAAATATAAATAACATTTTTATTAAAATCCTATATCAGAAAATTAGGTGATAAAACATCCACATTAAAATAAATAATGGGAAATAAGAAGGTCACCAAACATGACACATAATAACATCATCATGAATGAGAAATATAAACATCAATTTATGTCGGAGGCTAATAAATAACATGATCAAGAGAATATTAACAATTATAATAATATAAATCAAAGATGTTTCAATGGACCAATTTATTCAATGGAATATAAGGTGAAATGAAATAATTTTTTTGATTAAATATATTTTCCATAGATTAGATGAATTATTTTACATTTTAGATATGCACATAATTTATTTCATTGAATTTGATAATAATATGATCATGCTTTTTTTATCCTTTAATGTATTTTCAATTAATCCCTTATACATGGAAATGAAATCTCAAAATGAACTGTTTCACACCTAAATGAGTTTTTATGATTCATTAGGTATTTATGTATTCTTTTATCTTAATTGTTTTTAATAAAACCTAACATATTCACTCAAAGTGTCCAATAAAGTATACATTAATATGAAATAATAATTTTCAATGATCATGTTACTCTGTTCTACCCATATGACATATCCAAAATACTTATTTCTGGATTGAAATTCAAAAAGGTCTATATGTTTTCAAAATCAATCATAACAACTGTTTCCACAAACAATGTAATTTAAATATTATTAACACCTACAAGATATTTTTTCACCTTCATAAAGTTAATGAAAATCTTCATGCCAGCATATATATAATGAATAAGTACTTAATTAAAATCATAGTATATCTAATCATTAATATAGCAATAATATAATAATATAATAATTGAATCCAAAAACCTAAATACATTAATTATTCTAATTAGATTTTAGTAACATTCTAACCTTGACTATGATCCCATTAATTTTTTGGAGCTATATTTCATTGACAATTAGGGTATTTTTTTCATAGGACCCCATTTCAGTATATTAGAAATACTGAATATCACTCTTTCCTTTCCTCCCAATATATTTTTACATGGTGACCCATTTCTTTATACTTTATGTAAGCACAAAATCCATTCAAAAACATCCAAGGGTGATTCCAATAACAATTATCACTTGTGGAAAAATCCTTCATTCCGATATTCCATTTATCATTACCTTTCTCCACCATCCTATTCATACTTTTATTCCCATAATGACATAAGACTTAAAAAATTCATTAATTTTCTTAATATTTCATTAGACTATCAATCATATAATAGAATATTTTGGGAGACTATATCCACTCAGAATATTGGTTTTAACCTATACAATAATAAATAAATCATTTTATTTGGATTACATATGTAATCTGTACAATTTCATTATTTCATTTTAATGTTAGGATTATATTTATCAACATTACCATCATGATTTGTCATCATATTCTTGAATTTTCAAAAAATATCCACTCATTTTTAATGAAATATTTCTCCATGAAAATTTCCTTAAATTCCTTCCATTCTGTTATTGGAATTTCATCATCTTTCATCATGTTTTGAATAAGATACATTTATTGAACTTCATCTTTTGATAGATGATACCCATCCATGATAAGATTATCAATTTAATTTTATACTAACTTATAAAATATCTTTCTATGTAACTTATCCTTTGTTCATATAAAAATATATTTTTATTCCCATTGAATGATGAAGGTTATTGTCTCATGATTTAGTCTAATATTGTTCCTCCACATTTTGGATTAGGATTCTTTATTTAGGTTTCTATATTGTTTATATCATGAGAAAATTATCCCAATATAGTTATATATTTTTCAACGCTAGTTGTTGTTCCAACTCCAACATCATTATCATGCATTGGATGGGAATCCATGCATTGATTAGTTATGTTCATTTGGTTTCCATTCCTCCCATATTGTTCAATTTATAAATCTTTGGAAAACAATAGAATTTGTTATAAATAAAAATTCATAACATGAAACTACTAAAAATGATAATATAAATTGAAAATTTATTCATATCTAATATAATGAACATAAAAATTATTTTTTTATGGATATATTTACATTTAAATAATTCATTATGGTTTATAATGAAATTGAGAATTTTTTTAATTATATCACCCAATAGTATTTATCGACATGTAGTGTAAGCCTTGTTATCATTTACAAGGCTACACCGAGTCAAGACTAATGCAGCATGTTTGGATTCTTACTCCCATGAACATTTGTTCCAAAACCATGTCAATATATAGTATCTATACCTTGATTTTCTTCTAGGATGACCAACATAATAACCACCATACTATAATTCAAGTATATTTTTCTATTCTTATCCTCAAAACCTATATTAGGATTATGTACTCGTATCATTGCATTCTAACGCTATTTTCCATGGTTTCAATTATAATTTATTTGATGACATCTATAAGGAATTGGACCCTAGTAGCTCAATGGTTGTGCCTTACTTTATGATATTATAATAAGATAGAAGGAATCACAACCCAAGTGACTGAATAGTTTATTATTCTTGGTAATCAATCAACATACATGTATTCCTCATTAAATATTGAAACCTAAAATACATAAATATTTTCATTGATTCTACAATTATTCCCCCATTTAGTTACCCTTCATATCAACCCTAACAAACTTTTTATAGTCCTTGAAAAAAAAATTAAACAAATGAAAGGGGTGATCTCCAGATCTCATTAAGGGTACGAATATTGCTGAATCTATGAGTATATACCGAATAACTAATTTTTCTTGGTAAATAACTAATACTCAAGGTATTTAAATAATCACCTGACCTTGGAGACATAACCATACATATTCTAAAAAATCAAATAATCTGATGGAATAATAGTTATGATTGAATGAATAAAGTTATACATTTTCACTATTAAGATATATCCTCTAGAGAGCTACTATCAAGATATATCCTTATGATAATTTATTTATATCGGTAGAAACCAATCTGATTTGATTCAATGTCTACCCCTTGACATTTTAAAACTATTATAAAACAAACATGATGGGTTTATCACAAAATTATTTCATATAATGAGTTCTACCAATGCATCGAGGTGATATTGTGGGCCATGATCATACTTTAATAAGTCTAGAAAAATCCTCATCTATAAATGGTGAATCATAAACAGTATAAACATTCATACTGAAACTCCATCATTTAAAATGTGAATACTCAAACCCTAAACCATGAATTGTATAAAAATAAACATCCAAATTCAATCTAATCATAATCGATTCATTTAAATACGATAAATGATAACATAAGAGTTCAATATAAATAATGAATAAGACTCATCATATGAAATTGAAATAGATTTAAATAGTCTAATAAAATCATTGAATTTTTTTGATATAAATGCCAAAAAAAATTTAAATAATTTATTTAAAAATTCATGAATTTATAAATGAATTATATTTATTTGAAAGGAGCCTCAGTAACATGTAAAAGAAGTTTCAGGACTTTATGGTGTCATTATAGAGGAAACATCTTCCCATTCCAAAGAAGTAATAAAAATAATCAACTAGTCAAAACACACACAATGTACCTTGTTTGGAAAATGAAAAAAAACCTTTCTAACTATTTTATAAATAGAAACAATTGGTTAAAATAAACATTCAAAATCATATTCTATTAGTTAAAATATTTTAGAAAACATTTATAAGAAATATTTACATAGATGATTAATGTTCCCCAGTAGATACTTACATATAAACAATCCCGAATAATATTGATATTTTTAAATAACCGTCACCTTGAATATTTCTTTAGTTGAATGTTCTTAAAAAAATTATAATGGTTTAAATAAAATTATTATATTATAATATAACCATATAAATATTTAAAATATCATACATGATCATATTATATTACTTTGTTAATAATATTTCATTATTATCGTTGTTTTGGGTGTTAACTACCTTGTTTTTTATGAATGTTTTATCGGTAATTCATGTTCATTATGAATATGATATATTTATTTAATCCCAGAAATGGTATTATATTAATATATATTACATTTAAATATTATATATATATATATTAACATTATTTAGGGTTTAGCATGGAAAATGAATCACATCACATTGTGGAGATAGTGGTCCATATGTTCGCACAAAGAAATATATCATTCCCTTAATGTAAAAATGGTAAGCAATTTGATGGTGTATTAAAAATATATAATAATTATAATTTCACGATTATTATTTATATCAACATTCTCAACCATTATCATATATAAATAAATTGATGATGAAAATTAAATTACACCACGATGTGGGGATGATAAGTAATACACACACAATCATGGTTCATTTGTTATTCATATGACGCATAAAAGGATAATGTTATTTTCCCATTATCATAATAACATTTCATAATATTGATAACAAAAGATTTATTACTTAATATGCAAAAAAAATGATGAAATGTAGATGAAGAAATGAACATGAATGATATGGTAAAACAATTACCTCTTATTCGATGGAATTCTTATAAATATCATTGAAGGAGATCTCAAAATAATATTTATGGAAAACCATAAACTTCATAACATGATTAAATATGATTATAAGAGAAATGGTTAGTGGTTGGTCAGTATATAGGGATCAATGTAGTGTGATGAAGCGACGGAGGAGGAGAACTTTTTAATCTAATGTGAGGGTCAATTTTGGGAACTCCAAAAATATTAAATTAGAATAAATAAGTTTTAAATTTTAATTGAATCAGAATTGATTAATATCTATGATAAAGAGTTAACTTTTCCAATTCCATT
The DNA here is from genome assembly GCA_963277665.1 of Viscum album. Lineage (NCBI taxonomy): Eukaryota > Viridiplantae > Streptophyta > Magnoliopsida > Santalales > Viscaceae > Viscum > Viscum album. The sequence continues at coordinate 1,399,177,752 of OY728164.1, read as the reverse complement.
CAACCAAATATTTATAGAAAATTTTTGTTTAAATTATTACTCTTATCTTTTTGCATTAACCCATTGTTATACCCTTTTTCTCTTACCGTGTGAACTTGGACTTTTACATTTTAGGAATAAATATATTTACTATAAAATGTCAAAAGAACCATAAATGGTTACTTTATAAAAAATATAACCTTATCCGAATATTTATTTACAATTTTATATTATGTTTATACCTTATAATAAAATATAATTTATTCCAATTAATCATAGATGTCAATATTGATACTATTCATTTCATGACATTTTTTAAAATATCAAAATGAAATATAACTTTTAATAAAAACAGGTAACGCATCCCTAATAAGTATACCACTACCGAAAAATGGCCTTTTGCAACATATTATTTGTAAAGGGTTATTTTCATGTCGCAATTAGTTCGTCGAAGAGTTGATTTGCGACGAAGAATTTATCCCATTGCAATTAATAAGTTATTTGTGACGGGATAATGCGACATGTCGCAAAAGGTTGGCACAGTTTTTGCGCTAAATCATGGGAAGGGTATTTGTGATCTGTGGTGCCTCCCTATCGCAAATACCCAGCAGCGGTAAATATAATTTCTAATCGGTAAATTCCCCTATCACAAATAGTGTGTCGGCTGGTGACTATTTACGACGGGACCCATCACAAATACCTTTTTAACCGCTGATAGTAATTAATGCGATCGAAGCTATTTGTGACGGGATTCCCATTGAAAATAATCGAACCTATATATAACCCCATCTGTTTTTTCATTCTTCCTCTCAATTTCATCTCTCTCTCTCTAACCCATATATTTTAGAGTAAAAATTTCTCTAAGTTATTTTTTTACAATTTAGTTTTGAAGTATTTTACACTTATAAGATATCGAGTTTAAAGGTATTTAAGTTTTATTTACATTAATATTTATTTGATTTGTTATATTAATTTTAATTATTGTTAATTAGTTCAAATTAAATTAAATTTAGATCGTTTTGTTATTAGTATTTATTTGTAATAATAAATTGAATTTATTAGCACTAATTGTTAGTAATTAGTATTAAATAAGAATTATTAGGGATAATAAGTATTTAATATAAATAATTAGCGGTAATCAATAATTAGTTGTAAATTGTAGTAATTAATAGTAATTGAATCTAATTAGTAATAACTAGCACAAATTAGTAATGCTTAGTGGTAAATAGTAATATTTTGGAATAAATAGTAATAAATAGTTAAATATAGTAATAAATTCTGATAATTATTAAAAAAATACTAATAATTAGTTTTAATTGTTAATAATTATTAAAAATACTAATAATTAGTAATAAATTAATAATAAATCAGTAATAAATTATTATAAATAGTAATAATTAGTAATAATTAGTAATAAGTAGTAATAATTAGTTATTAAAATTAATAAATATTAATAAAAAATAATTAGTAATAATTAATAATAATTAGTAATAATTAGTAATAAATACTTATAATTAGAAAGAATTAGGAATAATTAGTAATAAATACTAATAATTAGTAATAAATTTGTAACAAATACTAAAAAATAGTAATAAAATAGTAATAAATATTAATAATTAGAAATAATTAGTAATAAATTCTAATAAATAATAATAATTAGTAATAAATAATATTAATTAGTAATAAATAAAAATAATTAATAATAAATACAAATATTTATTAATAGATACAAATAATTAAAACTAATTACTACTATTTAGTAATAGTTAGTAAAAATACTAATAATTAGTAATAATTAGTAATTATTAGTAATAAATACTGATACATTGTAATAAATTAGTAATAAATAATAATAATTAGTCATAATTAGTAATATTTAGTAATATTCAGTAATAAATAGTAAAATTTAGTAATAATATTGTATAACTAGTAATAATTCGTAGTAATTAGTAATAAATTGTAATAATTAGTAATAAATAAAAATAATTAATAATAATTAGTCAGAAATAAGAATAATTAGTAATAAATTTTAATAATTAGTAATAAATACCAATAATTAGTAATAGTTTTCAATAATTAGTAATAATTTGAAATAAATACTAAAAATTATTAATAAATACTAAGAATTACTAATAATTAACAAAAATTACTAAAAATTACTAATAAATACTAATAATTAGAAATAAATTAGTTATTAATTATTACTAAATATTATTTAATAGTAATAAATTGAAATAAATAGTACTAAAAAGTAATAAATAGTAAAAGTGATGAATAATTAGTAAGAAAGGTTAATAATTAGTTTTACATAGTAATAATTAGTAGTAAATAATTATAATTAGAAATAAATAGAAATAAATAAGATTAATTACTAATAATTAAAAATAAATAGTTATAATTTGGAATAATTATTAACAATTATTAATAAATAGTAATAAATAGTAATAAATATGGATAATTAGTAATAAATTGGAATAATTAGTAATAAATACGAATATTTAGCAATAAATAGGTATAGATTTTAATAAATATTAATAAATATTGATAATTTTTAAAAATTAGTAATAATAAGTAATAATTAATAATAAAAAGAAATAATTAATAATAATAAGTAATATTTAGTAATAATTAGTAATAAATAGAAATAATTAGTAACAAATAGCAGTATATAGTAATAAATATTAATAAATAACTACAACTACTAATAATTAGTAATAAATTGGAAAAAAATAGTATAAAATAATATTAAATAGGAATAAATAATAATGAATATGAATAAATAGGAATAATTAGGAATAGTGAGCAATAATTTGTTATAATTAGCAATAAAAAGGAATAAATAGGAATAAATGAGAATAAATAGCAATAAATAACAATAAATAGAAATAACTAGCATCAAATAACAATAATTAGCATTAATTGGGAATAAATAGAAATAAATAGAAATAATTAGACACAATTAGAAACAATTAGTGGAAAATACTAACAATTGGAAACAATATGCAATAATTAACAACAACTAGAAATAATTTGAAATAATTAACATTAATTAGAAACTAGTTGTAATAAATAGCTTTATTTAGAATGAATTAGAAATAATTAAGGAGAATTGGAAATAATTAGAAAGAATTTTGAACAATTAAGAAAAATTTGGAAAAATTAAGAATAATTACTTATAGTTTCAATTAATTAGAACATAATTCTAATAAATTGTAATAACATGGCATGAATTCCAGAAGATTAGGGACACTACATTTTCTCGATGACTCTTCTTCTTTCAACTCTCACTGACTAAAAACGTTATAAAAAAATACTTCTATGTATGCATATCCAATCACATATATACGATTAAGGATATAAAATCACATTACCACATTTTTTATAATTTGTTTAGGCGATGATAGTTGCAAGAAGATGATTCATCGACAAAAGGGGATCTTTTATCTAAAGGTTCATTTACTTTCATCAATCTCACACTAAAATCACAATAAAAAATCTGGTCAGAGATATGCTTATGCGTTCTCTTTTGCACGAGAATGGATATGGGTACCTCTGACTAGATTCTTCATTGTGATTTTGGTGTTGGAAAGTTGCAAGTAAAGGAGACATCAGAAAAAAAAAGTATATACCAATCCACTAGAAATTGGTCGCACTGGTATAAATCAGCATAGAAATTATAACAGTTCTGGTTTCAATCTTGTATATATTGAGGGTGTTGATTCTTTCGTACCATTTTCATCATCAAATACAGAATTTTATTCATAAGGCACAATTTTGTGTCCTTTTAAAAATTATCAGTGAGAAAATTATAACATCTTACAACGTTGGGGGATATCTATTGAGTTTTGATTTTCAACCAGATTATGTTTTTCGGTATCAACACGGTGAACACATTTCTAGAGATGATACTAATAATTTGATTCTATATCCATCATAGTTTAAAATTTAGTATTTGATGTTGTATGTTCATCTATTCAACAAACTGATACTCATGGTGATAATGATTTAACACCTGAGTTGGAATTATCCAAACATTATGAGTTTTTAAGGTCTGTTGATGATGTATTATATCCTGATAGAAAGATATAAAAATACAATCCATTGCAAAATTTCTGGCTATTAAATAATAAAACAGCGTACTGTATAACTGTTTCGATCTGATATTTTCACTGGTAAAAAAACTATTACCCAAAGGAATTGGGTTTCTTACAAATTACTTTGAGATAAAGAGGATTGTTTGTAATCTAGATCATAGTTATCAAAATATTCATGCATGTGAAATTGATTTCCTCTTATATTCTAGTGAAAATAATTCATTTGATAGTTGTCCCACATGTGTACAATGGAGGTATAATGAAGCTTATCCAGGGACGTCTAGATAGATTCCTGTAAATCAATAGGAATTTTTCCCACTTACACCCAAGTTACAATATTTATTTATGTCTCAGAACACAGCGACAATTATATAATGTCACAAACCCAAGATTTTAACCACTAAAATCATGAATCATCCATCTGATGGTGATTCATGAATACATTTTTACTAAGTACATCCACCTTTTTTTAGAATCCTGAAATGAGTGATGGGGTCTTTCTACTGATGGTTTCTATCTCTTTGGTTCATATGATAGTCAGTATTCATTTAGGCATGTGTTTATAACTTTGTAAAATTTACCTCAATGGATGATGTTGAAAGAGGTTATATATCATTTTGACATTATTAATTCCAGGACATCCGAAAAAAGAATATTTATGTTTATTTGAAAACATTTATTTATGAGTTAATTTCATTAGAGAGTAATAGTGTTAGTATATATGATATTGTTGGGATACAAAATTGTGTAATAAATTGTGCTTTGATGTGGACAATTAGTGACTTCTGAACATATGGAATGTTATCTATCTAGAGTTCACATGGTCTGAAATTGTATCCTTATTGTATGAAAGAAAACAAAGCATTTATTGGTCATAAAAAGAAAAAAAGTTCTATTTTGACTGTCATTGAAATTTTTTTACAATTGATCATTTTTTTTGGGGGGAACAAATCTAATTTAAAAAAAGGATCCTTTGAAAGGAATGGAAATTCAAATATAATCTTAGGTTAGAGAGTTAAAATCAGTTGTATTTTCATTACCTCCAATCACAATTGGACCAACAATAAAACAACAATAAATTCATGGCTCTGGGAAAGAACAGAAATTGATAAAATGGAGAATTTTTTAGGATATTTCATATTGGTCTAATTTATTGGTTTTCCACATGATGGATGTCATGAATATTGAGATTAATTGTTGTGATATTATATTTCATATAGTCATGCATACACCAGGTATGACAAAACATTATGTAATGTCATGATTAGATCTTGCAAAAATTTATAGGTGACCCGAACATGAACTGTCAGACCACATAGGTTAATGAATCAAAAAGAAACTTATACACTGTCTAAAGAGAGTCTCCTATTATTTTTTAGTGGATTACAGATTTGAGATATATAGATGGCTATGCTTCCAATTTTAGATGATGTGTTAAGAATGGTCATATTATAATATTAAAAAATAATTATTGTGATGTTATAATAGAAATAATTATTCAGATTGGATTTAGAGGTTTGTTAAAGTATATGATTCAGGATTCGATAACAAAAATATCATATTTTTTTCGACATATTTGTATGGTGACAAGATACTAAGATGCACTAAGAAAATCAGAAGAAGATGTGGTTGTAATTATATGTAAACTATAAAAAAAAATTCACCGGATTTCATTAACTCAATTGAACATTTGAAATTATATTTTCCACAATAATGAAAATGTGGAGTAATAGTATAGTTTTGATTTATGTATCCACTCGAGAGATATATGTAGAAATTGTAGAAAAAATTACGTAACAAAGCACCAATTGAAGGCTCAAATGATGTGCTCCTCGGAATGTTCAATCCTTTGTTGGTAAATTAATGAATATTATTTATTTTGCATTTTATTTCATTAATAACATGATATAATAAATTATTTCTAGGGTTTATGGTATCCCATAGTTGATAGAATGCATGACTCCATCCACGTGGATTGGTAGGTGTTTATGTGTGACCATTTCCATCAGTTATTGAACAATTTGAGAAGGATGACCATGAAGAATGTTGGAGAAGAAATATTTGATGAGTTGTGTAGAGAACACTAACCAGAGTACATTTTATATCACTTTTGGGGTTTATTATATTCACATCGGTTGGGTGGTGGATTTTTGATGAGATCTTCATTAGGATGACAGAATCTGGGTAGACTGGAGGTGACCCCTCGAGACGGTAGTCGTACATTCTGTACAGTTAGAGAGTATCAGGTAATTAATTTTAATTTAATATTTTATAAAACATTTAATATAAAAAAATTATTTTATATTAAAATAAGTTGTTTATTAGACTGCTATTATGGTGGAAAACATCTATCAATGGATGTACAATGATCCAACCAATAAAGAGATTAGAGTTAATCGTTAGTGTCAGATTGTGGTCAGTATTACATCAGGTTCTATTTGAAAATTAAATGAATTTAATATTTTCACTATTTTAATTTAAAATTGGAACTAAATGAGTGATATGATTCCGTGACCTACCAGACACAAACTGAGCATGAGGACAAGATGTCTGATCAGACTAGTTCCAACCATTTTAATGAGGTGGCATGGATGCATGTGATCTAGAATTGCTTCGAGAAGGGTTGAGTAGTAGTTATGAGCTCTCATTTGACTCTTGTGACTTATTAGGGTACTGTTACGATGTCAGTGTCTTGCTCGAGTGGGGATTGTGAAGAGAAATCATATTCTCGATCATAGTATTAGGAGTAGATGCAATCTCATAGTTAGCTTATAGATAGTTTTCATAAGCAGGTGGAAGATATGTGTCACCAGCCGTAGCAAAAGGAGGAGACGCGCTGATGGCTACAGCAGCATCACAAGAAGATTGAGTACATGTGCAGTCTTACTCGTACATTAGATATAGAGTTTCCTCCAACATATCCTCTAGCTTTACCACCTCCTCGAGAAGACTATACACCTAGTTACTTTTTTAATGTAAAAAAATTTGAACTCAATGTTTGTTGTAATATTAACTATTTATAGTTTCTATCTTTTATATTATTGTGAATATTACATAATTTAATTATTATTTTAATATTTTAATATTTATTATTAATATTATTATTTTTAAATTTTATATTTTAATAATTATAATAACAATAATATACTTTTATTTTTAAATAGTTTTTGAGAATATTGAGAATGAAAATATTTTATAATTTTTTTTATTAATTATATTAAAAAAAATTCATAGATATTAATAATAATAACATTATTATTTTGTTATTATTATTATTTTTATTTTATAATAATATATTTTTTTAATATTATAATAATATAATTTTTTATATTATTAATATTAGAAATACTATTATATAATTTTATATTATTTATATTAACAGTAATAATAATAATATTATTTTCTAATATTATTTTATCATAATATTATTGAATATATTTTTTAGTAAGTATTTATGATGTGGCCCCATTGCAAATAGTTTATATATTTTTTAAATTAGTATTTGTGACGAGAAAACTAGCCCATCGAAAATAAATATTTGCGACAGCCCCATCAAAACTGATTTATATATATATAATCAATATAATCAAATAATTATTTGCAATAGGATGATTTCTTATTGAAAATAATATTTTTTTTCGACATCCCATCACAAAAATACTATTTGCGACATCATTTTCAGTAATGGACTATTTGCAACAGGACCTGTTGAAAAATCTCATTTATGAAGGGTACATGTTGCAATAGCTCATCGTAAATACCTCGAAATGAAGTACTATATGAAACCTATAAAATAATTTTATAAAATTAATTAAGATACTATATATGAATGAATATTTTTAAAATCATTTATTAGATATTTTTAATAATTAAACATTTATTGCATCATCATTTTATTATCATTTAAAGTAATTATTTGTTTCTATATAATTACTGATCAATTACCAGAATAAAGAAAAATGTTTTATATTTTAAAAAATTATTTATAGAATAATTTATCTTTTATATAACCTTGTATTAAAAAATTATATTTCATTATAATATGAGAATGACATCTTTAACACTTCTATAAATAAAATTCAAAAACATTATTACTCCCACACTTTTGGAATCAAAATGTATATAATTTTGGAACACGGTTGATTATTTTCAACCCACAATTCAAAGGAAAATAAGAAAATTTTATGTGTAATTTTTTAATATTTATTATATTTTTTGTCCCCATTAATTATTCGATTCACCATTGATTCTGGTAATAAAATAAAATACTTAAGTCGCTATTCAAATTCAAAAAAAGTAACCTATTTACATAATTTGGATCCTTTGATTCAAAATATTGAATCCATGATTAGAAAATAAAAAAATATAGAGGATTCCAGAATTAATTTAAAATTTATCTGGTTTATGGTGTGAGAATATAGTCTATTAAAGATTAAACATGGACAATTTGAACTATTTTTCTAACAAAATTAAAAGTAAAATTAATATTATTCACCTAATTTGTATTAAATAATAAATTATTGATCTATTTATAATTTAAAATAAATGAAACAAATTATTACACTATAAATTATTTAAAATAAAAAAAATTTCAATTAAAAGTTTTATTTCCCCTATTCATTTAAACATGAATCCTATCAGAAAAATAATAAATCAATAAATTTATATTTTTTTATTACACATTTTAATACGCTTTTAGAATATTCATTAGTGTAAATAATTTTATTTTATATAGGTTTTCCATTAAAATGATATATTATTGACATTAGAATAATATAGGTTCTTGTGCAGAATATTGGGTTTATTTTTATGATATATATATATATATATTAGATGAATTTAAAAAACCATTGATTGAATATATAACAAATATATTTCATTAATTTAATTTATTAATTTTTATTCCATTAATTTAATAAGACAAATAATATTTCAGAGCATAAAAATAAGAATTTTTATTTTATGATTAATTGGTTTATATTCTGATTTATTATTAATTGGTAACTAATGAATTGATATTATATTTTTATAACCCATATAATTTGTTAAGTTAGATAATAATGATCAAAACTACTAATATAACGACAAGGTTATAATGGTAATATTTAAATAATAATAATATGTAGTTTTTTATCTAAGGTCGCTATTTCATGTAGAATAAGATATAAATTTAAAAATGGGGTTAAAATGATATAAACCTAATAAATATTACGATCTTGCAGTTGGTTTAATAAAAAATCACATACATAACATATCTGGATACTAAAACATTACTGATTTCATTGTAGTGTTATCTTGGTGTAGAATTAATTTTTTGAAAATGAATAAGCATAATTATATGACAATAATAATAGAATATAATGATTGGTTTTTTCAAAGATCATATACTGAAGTGGTAATGGATTTTGTATAACATCGAAGATGTCCATTGTTTAAGACCTATTGGGAGAAGGAATGGTGCTGGCATGATGGAGGAATGATGTAGGATAGGTGATGCGTGCAGGATTATGCAGGCATGACGCTACACTATGATTTCAAGCCTTGTTATGGGATTAATACCCATTTTGTCTTTGTACCATGTAATTACTATAGATTTAGTAATGGATTGGATATCTCCTTCGGGTGGTATTTATAAAAAAATGATTGTAATAGAAAAATGACTAGATAATTTTGGAAGTATAATGGGGGTATAGAAAACATTATTGGATGAATTAATGAGAGTGAGATGCAACACATATTACTTTTACATAAATAGGTTATTAAGTGAAATTTTCTAAATCATATCCCTACATGAAAATTTAAAATCAAGAGGCATACTATATATGTTGTTTTAGAATAATGATTATAATAAGAGGATCCATTAACATTAGAGAGTTCTTCACAATGATTGGTAGGAGGTTCTTAAAACCTTTTAGAAAAATTATGATACCTCAAGAGAGTGAAGGGTATAATACAATCATCGTCAGGGGTTTTGAGTGATGATAAATAGTTCGTTTGGTGGGTTAATATATCAAAAGTTAATATAATTGTCTAATAATTTTTAGACATACAATTTGGACTCAATAGGATAGTTTAATAAAAACCAAAACATTCCTATGGTTTTTTACTATGATTTAAAATGAATCTAACTTGTTTAAATTATTTTAATTTTTTATGAACTGGGATATTAAATAATACCATTGTTGTAGTTGAAGTGAGTAATTGTTTTACAAAGAATTTATTTTAAAACCATAAAATATAATTTAGGTTTTAGATTATTCATTAATGGATTATAAAATTAATAACAATACCTAATTAATACATTAATTTAAAGAGTAAATATATTTTTTGCAAGGATACCTTATATGAAATATATTATATAAATTGTTTGACATTATTTTTTCATAATACACAACATATTTTTATACTGTATTTATTTTGTACCTAAAAATCTGACAGAATCAAAATGTTGTAAAAAATAATTGTTACATAATTTTGAAATAAGGATATCATAAATAGCATTAATTTTATCCAAATAATTTTCTATGTATATTATATTAAACATAAATATAAAATAGCCATATTTATTAAAATAATATATGTTTTTTGAGAATAATAATTTTATAACTCTTATAAAATTTAAATTTGAAATCATAAAATTATATTACAATTTATATATATATAATATAATTTAACAATAATATTATATTACATATAAAATATTTCAAATGTGTTTTATTTCAAAAAAATATTGTGTTTTTATTATATAAAATATTTTCCAAAGATACCATTTTTAATCATATAAAATTCTAATATTTATCAAACTCATCATCTAATCATTTAGATAGTATTGTAAAAAATGGATGAATATATTTATATTTATTCACATAATTAAGTAAACATCATAATTTTGGGATCTAGATATATAAATATTTATAAAACTAGTGAAATCCTTAAGGGTTAGGTACATAATGATGAGCGTCTAAATTGGTGTTTTGGAAGACATTGTGTGGGACATGATCTCAATGATCTTGAAATAATACAATTAATATATTAATACAATCTTTTGTTGTTTTATCATTTATTTAGATTAATCAAGGGAAATACCATATATATTATGTCCCTTAAAAGCTCTTACAAATTGGATTCACAGTGTATAATCATACTAGTTTAGATAATCTGTTTTTTTATCAATTAGACTTTATCAAACACCTTAATATACTAATAATTGTGGTCATAGTAAAATAGATATAATAAATAAAATTATAATGGATAATGGGATTTTAAGTTTACAAGACCATATAAAAATTCAATCTTTCTATATTAGTTATAATTAATTCTACAAATTCCATACATAATAAGGAATTTTTTTGTTCAATAAGAGAGTGTAATTTGTAAATGTACAATTTCATAAATTCTTCTCCCATTAGAAATTTCACCCCTGAAATTTTCATTTCATACACTAAGAATGAAGATGGCGATTGTATTTCATGGACTCTTAATGGTACCATGTATCTTTTCCAAACATTTTTTCTTCTATTAAACATTTTCCATGTGAATTTCCCTTTTTTGAACCATTACTCTACATTTTAAGACCTTCACTATCTACACCTCATTTGAAAGGTCATTGTCAACTATTACCACATTTGGACTCAGCACATGTGTTTTTTCTAGTATTTACTTCATCAATAGGGATATAGAGAACACAGAATGCACATGAGATAGGTTAGTTTGGAGTTCTAGTCAATAATCCACAAATTTGATATGATCATGGAACTCAATGTCATTTATTTTTCATGGAATTAGCTTTCCCTTCTTCCCAAACCTCGAGATTGTATTCCTTTGATATATAAAAAAGAAAAACTAATCTATGACCTAAAAACTAGATCTTGTTGATTATTATATACATTTATTTATTTTATCATCTCCTAGATAACAAATTATTTTGAATGATTTGAACATATTCTATCATTTAAGGGATATGAACAGGCCCCATCAGCTTTTATTATCTAATTTCAACACAACCTGATATAGTACAACACTTATTCTCATACATATCCACATAAGGTACGATTTTAATTCTAGAGTGTAAAATATTGTTATACGATAACTTCACTAGTGGGAGGTGTAGGTTCCAATATCATTTAAAATACACTAAACATGATATATGCATATCCTACAATTTTGAAATGGTCCGTTCAGACTGGCCATCCAAATGAATCTGATAATAAGTGATATATCATAATTAATTATCCAATTCTTGATAAAGGATTCTCAAAAACCTCGAGGAAATTCTCATGTCATGATCAGAAAAAAATGCTCTACTATATGAAGTCTTAAAACATCAATAAAATGATTCCTAGTGTGTTTTTTAAGAAATAAATATTCACTGATAACAATGAAATTTGTTAACCTATAATGGTTGTCCACTACCACCTAGGTTGAATTATTTTCTTTTGTTTTTTTGTGGAGACTGACAACGAAGTAAATGGTTATTTTATCCAATTCAATAATTGTATAAGAAATTGTTTTATCCAACCTTTACACATATTCCATTCTTCATTAACTTGTTGGCATACAAAGCATTGAGATACAAACACCATTAAATCCCTCTTCATATTATCCAATAATATATTTTTCATAAAATATATATATATCATAGTTCTTCAATGATGAATTGATAAGGATGAGATATATGCATCATCCATAATATCCCCCTTTAGTTCTAGTTTTTATGGGACACATATACAAGTTCCAAAACCTATAACTCAATATTCATGATAAATAAACTCAAAAATATTCATTCACTTATCCTATATCAAATATTCATCATTATGCACTACATTATCCCTATCAATAATTGATATGTTATTAGTTAATTTATCATGTTAGGATGAAGATCCTTTTACTGTTATCATATACATAATTTTCATGTCCATGCAGACTAGATCCCTTGCAGTCCTCATAATTTAAGATGTTACGTGTTCCTTTTTTTACTATGATCATATTAAAATATTCTTTCATTCCCAGGATGGTAATGAATTGAATAATCCCAATCCTTAAAAAGATATATCTAAATTAGTTGGAACATATTTTTCCTTTTTTATATAAATATATACTTGAGACTCTTATTATCTATATTCATGTTAAATATTTTTCTATATAGGTAAGGTCACCATTTCTTCATTATAAAGACCACTACAACCAATTATATATAATGATTTGGGACCTATTTCTCAGGGATCATTATTTGGCATGAGGAATAGGAAATTATTTTTCATCATTCAGGATTATACAACCCATTACCTTTTTGGATGCATCATCGTTGATAGAAAAACCTACCCCTAGTGGGAAGTGTGACTATAGTTGTAGTGATTAATCTCTTCTGCATATAATTAAAACATTATTCAAATTCATCAGTCCAAATATACATGAATCCCTCCCAATTTTATTTTGTTATTATGCTTCAAAATCATTTTAAATTTTTCAAAAATAAATCATAGAACCCAGTTATTCCAAATGAAATGTAAATTTTTTTATTAATATTGTCCTTCTAAATTGAAAGTTAATTGTGGTGTGTGGAAAATAAAATTTTCTAATTATGTATAGTGAAGTACAGAAGATGTCCCAGCTTTTCTCAGTTCTGGAGCTTCATAGTATTTTATTTTTTAATTCAAAATTTTCCTAAGATCTAATTTTTAATTAATTATTTATTTATGTAAATTTATAATATTTTATTGTTTTTATTATATTCAATAAAAAATTAATTCATTTAAAGTATAAATTACCATGAAATTTATAATTAATGAGATTATAATGAATTTACATGTCCATATAGTTTTTTATGTGTTCCAATATTATTGTACTTATTTTTTTAATTTAATTTGATAATACTATGATTAAATATCACTCATAAATGAAAATTCATTATATTTATTCCGTGAAATTTCAATGCCTCGGAAATATAAGTTACACTTCTTTAAATCAAGGTTGATAAAATAAATCAATATATGGTGTGAAATCTTCATGAACTTGACCGAATCATTTTTGTGTTCATCGATTTAACATCTCTACTTTATCAAGTGATGATATTATTTCCATAAGTAAGGTTGGAAAATATTAAAATAAAATAATAGATGTAGATTTTAGGTTCATTTCATGGGAAAAAGATACAACACCCATTCATGTCAAATGTATCTGCTGAAAAAATAATGTAAACTATTTAGAACTAAAGTGAATAATTATCAAACACTTATACTCCTGTAAGGAAAATCCTTGGTCCATCATCCAATTGTTAGTGGTAAGATATCACATTCATGAGATGAAAAGAATAATAGATTAAAAATATAAATAAAATGGAATGTATATTATGGGGGAAATAGATGAGTAAATTAATATAAAAAATTAATTATAATAATAAAATAGTGTAGGAATATGTGAGAAAAAAAATAAGATAAATCCATAAATTATATTAATAAAAGAATCTAAATATAAATTACATAAAAATATATCTAAATTTAATTAATATATATAAAAAACCTAAGAATCATGTGGCCTTATCGTCGATCTATATTCATTGTCTCGTACTATCCTTGGCATAGTATTAAGACACTCTATTTCTATAGGGTTTGTTTCTTTCATATATCATCATATTGAATCAAATATAATCAATGTTATGTTTAAAAATACATATAATAATGATTTTAGATATTTCAATATTCAATTTTTTCCTTAAAATTGATTATTAGCTAAGTATATTATTTTGAGATGGTGGAAAAAATTATAGCTTCATCTAGATTTGTATATTGGACACGTTTTGTGATGGTGTTCATGGTTATTCATGGTGGAAGGAAAATGATCATGTATGGATGTGTTAGTGGTGAATCAATGTACCTTCAACAAGTAGAAAATCATTCTTTTTCAAATAAGGCTCTCCAAGTTCAGCTGAGATCAAATAAGGCTTAAAAGGTTATCCACGAGAGTCCTAAACATCAAGGCTATATAGATGTTCTTTTTTTTAACCCAAACAATGGTGTACTTGTGGGTTTCCTACGGTTGTAAATTTTATTAGTGTTGTGTACCAGTGTCATGCAGTGATGATAATTTTTGGAGTTAGAAGAGGCTTTTTATACGATCATGGGGGAGTATAGTGGACCAATATTATTTTATTTCATTACATATGAATAGTTACATTATCTATCCTTCATAAATTGGAGTTCAAATTTTCTTTGTGGGAATTTATGTATCATGGGTTTTCTCCAATTTGAAAATGATGTCATCCTATAGCAGGGGTACTGCTAATTCCATGGTGATTGGGCCCCATGTTAGTGTATCCTCCATTATTTATGAGGGCTTGTCTACCACACACTAGCTCACAAACCTCAGTCCGACTATTATATTCATGGGTTCCTTCCTCAAGTACCTTAATTCTTTTCTACCGAGGTAGGTCCTCTTGTGGGTTGTATAGTGGTCCATCTAAATAGGGTTAATTTTTTTGTGAGTATCCCCTGGTTGAGGTTGTTCCTTGGTGAGACCAAATATTTTGACACCAAAAAATTATGATTTTCAATTACACCAAAAATCAATGAAAAATAAAATAATTAAAAAATATATCGCTATTAATAAATTTTTAATATTTATATTCAAATATAAACATGTTGAAAAAAAATTAAAATAAATTTTTATTTTCATTATAAAACATTCTATATTAATATAATATTGACTGAATAATTACATAAAAATATTATTATATCAAATACCTCCAGAAATTAACTATAACACATCGAGATATTATGAATTTTTTCAAATTCATATAATATTTAAAAAAACTACTTGCCAAAAAAATTTATATTTATTTACATGAAACACTGAGTTTGGATTTCATTACCTACAACACCATGTTAAGTATACATTACACACAACATTGTGTTAAAATGAAACCTAAAATATTATAAAAAAATTATTATTTCATATGATAATTTTCAACTACCCATTATAATTGTAGTTATAAATTATATTATATATATATTTATATATATTGAATTATTAATTGATCATTTCATCATATATGAAAATAAAACCCATTGGAAAATAAATGTATAACTTTCTCTGAGTTTTTTTATTTCCAATGAAATTTGTTATAAGATTTTTTTAAAAAAATAGTTTTTTAGTTATTTTAAAATAATATATATATATATTATATTCAAGGAAATGTATAAAATTATTATTTTTATAGTGGTCATGAAATATAAAAAATTACTATTCTACTCTAAAAAATAATTTTATTAAGAAAGTAGTGGAAAATTTTGTCTCTCTTATAATAAAATTAATTTCTAAAAATTGTTGAAAATAAAGATGTTAAAATATAATTAATTTTTGAATTCATATTTTATATATTATATAAAGGATAATTGTAGGTATTTTTTTGAAATTTTCTATTTTAATTAATATTGGAAAAAATTCTTTTTTAATTAAAAACTGAATTTTTATTTAAATTAAATAATAGTTAAAATAATATTTTTAATTTGTTTAAAATTAACTTTAGACAAATTTCATATCAATTAATTGAATTTTACTCATTGGAAGCAATTTTATATTTAATTTTGTTAAAAAAACATTTAATCATTTTGATTTTTTTCTCTTTGTGAACCCATTTTTTCATTATATTTGCAAGATTGATTTTAAATAATTTTTTTCACATCAATGAATAGAAAATGAAAAAATGAATTGAATAATTTTAATCTCAATTTTATATAATTTAAAATATGGTCGACTAAACTTTTTTTATAAATGAATCTTGAATACATTAATATATAATTACAGTGATTAAGGTAATAATGGGTTTATCAGTGGGTTGAACTAAACCAATAAAGATAAAAATAACCTATATACTTGTCTTAAAACACATTCCTGGGAACATTTTGACCATTACCATTATAATGTTATAAAATTATCTAATATGGACACTTGTGATATATGAAAAACTTGGTATCACTTTTTTCTTTTCAAAAATACCTATTGTGTCATCTCCCCCACTCATTTAACCCCACTCACTCTCTTATCTTATTGAAATAGTAAAACCTATTTTTTCATAAAATAACGTCCCTATTCATGTCCCAAATTCACAAAAATCATCAAAATTTTCTTTTATTTGGACAAAAACCATTCATCGGAAGGCTATGTGTGCAAACCTAAAGAGGATACCCAATAATGAGGTAACGTTCATCCACAGGTCTTTTTCTTATTCCACCAATCCATTGAATTATTATTTTAAAATCCGTATATAATAACCTCATTATATATAATAAACAGTGATGTTTATATGTTAAGTCCATTACATAGAACAAACTCTACTTTCATCAAATAATTTAGTATATCATCATTCATGTGTATGTTTGACTACTGCCACATGATCCGATGTCATTCATTTTCCCATTACCACCTCAAAAGATAGTTTGTAATGATTGGTTTTTTTAATTATAAAATATATTTATTATTTTTTTATTATTTTTGAACTATTATAACACATATACCTTCATAATCACTATTTTGTCATAATATAATAATGTCGCTCATGTGTACGGTAGAGTACTGTTTGGAGAAGCGATGTGATTCATTCATTGTTTACATTGAATTTATTGTTTTGGTGGTTAATCAAAATTTGTGACATATATGAAATAAATCGTATTATATAGTGATAATATATATCATTTACCTTTATATCATCCAATATGAATGTAAAATGGAAATAACATACATGCGTACATATGACGTACTATTTAATTGAACGGGTGTATTTCATGTTTCTTAACTAATTTATTTAATTAAAAAAATATTTATTTATTGAATATTTAATATATCTATATAATTTTTGGAATTTTTTATATTATCAAAAAATTATTAATGTTAGAGTACCAAAAAATATCAAAGCATATAAAAAAATCAAATGAGTTATTACTAGAACCATAATGTTAACATGGAAGTATTAATTAATGGGAATTCAAAGGTCCTAAGGAAATAAAAATTAGTAGGACATGTTAAAATATTATTAATTATAAATTTATAATAATACTGTTTTTATAAACTATGTTTTAATGTGTCTGAAGAATGTTAAGACTTTTAGTACGATATTTCATTCTAAATTTTTACTTTTATGGGACATGTTCCCTATCACCACATATTTATGTTAATTTGTGTGCATACGTACCATTATTCAATATTACAATTATTATCCATATAATTATTTATATTTTAACACCAATTTTAATATAATTCTATTATGTGGTCTAAGGGTCAATAATTAACAAATTGATATAGGATTTTTTTCACATTTTTTTTATTAGGGAACAAGTTTCAATATAAACCTATCATATTAAATAATTTGTATATAAATAAAATTAAAATTTTTATTTGATTAATGTAATTTCTTTAATGAAACATTATTTCATATTTTAAATTATTATTTCATGGGACTTTGTTTTCGATGTAACAATTTTGAAAATGTTTTTTTAAAATCTTGTTGTTTATCTGTATTATTAAAGATTATGAATACAATGATTCAGTAATTATATTTAAATATCATCAAACTCTTTGAATTTATTATCATATGGTTAAATCATGATAATAAATTTTTTCACCTTATTATTCCTCCTTTTTAGCTCAATAATTCAAATCAATGTTTTTATGAAAAATCATCTTTTCAGTCGAAAATCATTTCTTCCAAAATAATTTTGTCTAAACGTGTTTTAAAAATGTTCCTAAGAAATTTATCATATCAAAATTTATACATTATAAAAAAAGAATTGATTTTTTTTAAATGGTTTCTTTAATTTATTTAAAAATTATTTTCAATTAATATTATTTTTAAAATTGATATATATATAATTATTGCTTTTAAAATAAAATTTATCTTCCTCATGAAATGTTATAAATAATATTTCAAAATTATTTTCCATCTAATATGATGTCCATTTATGTTACCTAAAATTTACTATGGGTATTAACCAATTATTTTAAATTTATTCATTATCTAAATGGTGAATAATGAATATATTTTTATTAAATTGTTTCCCTTTCATGTGATATATTGGGATTGAAATATTGTGAAGCATACTTACATTTCACTGGTTATGCTATTATGAAATGATTAAGAGTATAGAACCTTTCTCTTTTTCACATGTTATGACATAATGATATTTTTATGAAACCTATTAATTTTCATGGTTTATGATATGATTATTTTTTAAAGATATTTTGACACACATATGTATAAGTCTCATTTTGAGATTGTTAATAATGGAAATTTATTAAAGAGAATAGAAAACAGAATAAGAAAAACTCAAACAAAAAAAACACCAAAACCATAAAAAATGGTTAAGGTGAAAAGGAAAGAAACCAAAGCAGACACCCAATAAAAAAGGGTGAGCAATGGGATGAGGCCACCAATGCCGCCAATGAATATCAAAGCCGGATCAAGTAAGATAACTCCACGACAGAAGAATCTCCATCAGCCCTGGCCTTTATTAGCCAAAAAACAGCAACATAAAAGCCTTCCTACCACCAAAAGAAGCCAGCAACTAAGCCTCCAGCCCGCTCCAAATAGCACACTGATTCCCAGAATTTGGGAAACCAAATAAAGCCAGCAACTCTGCAGACTCCAGCCTGCTCCAGATCAGCACACTAATTCCCAGAATTTGGGAAACCACAGCAACTCGACACAGCAAAGCTCTACTTCCATCCTGAAGAAAAAGAAACAAGCCACACCAAAAAACATACAGGCCCCAAAAAAACTTACAAAAGTCTAAAAATGGGGGATTTGTCACGGTCCTTATTAATAAAAATAATGAGATCATCAGGAACTTGATCAAACCAAACAAAATCAACACCATTAACACCTTTATTAGCCAGACCATCAGCAACAGAATTGGCTTCCCTATAAACGTGAGTGATAATATGATTCAAATAAAAAAGAGTCTCCAAACAATTAATCCAGCGATTAGTAAGATTCCAGGACAAGTGATAAAGACCCATCCTAATTGCAGAATCAACAACAGAAGAATCACTCTCAAACCATAAATTATCCCAACCACGCTGTACAGCTTGATCGACAGCAACAATAATGCCAAGCATTTCGGCCTCAAGTGAAGAGGCAAAGCCACAAGAACCATGAAAACAACCAAGGACATCCCCTTTATGATTCCTGAAAACAGCACCATAACCAGAATACCCCAGATTACCCCTAAAAGCACCATCTGAAATAACTTTTATCCAACCAAAAAAAGGTTCCTTCTAGAGAACTTCTAAAGTACCACGCGGAGGCTTGAAATTACCCTTAACACCTATCCTATTCAGAACGGACAAATCATGAACTGAGTTAAAGCAAATATGCTTCCTAGGAGTAACAACATTACGCATAGAACCAAGAATAGCGGATAGAACCCCACTAACCGAGAAGGAAAATTTATCATGAATCATCTTGTTTCGAGCAAACCAAATAAAATGAAGGAGTTCAGAAGCAGCGACTCTAAAAAGATCCAACAATTGGGGAGAGAGCGAAATAGAATTCCAGCATTGAAGGAAATGATGAATTGAAGACATATTAGCCATGGGGATTTCAAAGATGTCAAAAACCGCCTTCCACATTGAAGAGGCATTGACACAACTAATAAACAAATGATCAATATCTTCCCTATGTTGATGACAAAACACACACGAAGAGCAGAGAGAGATGCCACATTTCTGAAGGAAACAATCAGTAGGAAGTTTCCCATGAGCCAGTCTCCAGGTAAAAGAAGACCGAGAGGGCATAATAAAGTTCATATGAAGATCCCTCATCCATTTACACCCTATATTGCAAGATAGAGAATGACAATGAAAATTTTTAGAAGTCAACAAGCAATTAAAAGCAGGTTCCCAAGCCCAAAAATCCTCTCTGTTAGAGAAACAATAACTATTGATAATTGTAACAATATGATTAGGGAGACCCCCCATATTATCAAGCTGATCCTTAATCGTAGCATCCATATCAACATTAAAATCATCATCCAACAAGGAGTCAGCTAAAGGCATCCAGTACAATTGGCCTTCCAAAAGGATAAAGACGAGTTCCTAGAAACAAGCCATTTGGCAAGAGAGTCAATAGAGGAAAAGTTGTACTTAAAATCAGGCCAAACAGAAGAATCCAGATAATTAAAAACTCCATTCCTGAGCCTATCCCTAAATTTATAGTGCAGAAAGTCCAGAGACTCAGATTTATCATTGACAAGCCTCCAAATGAATGAGGCCAGTAAAGAATCATTAAACACCTCAAGATTTTTAATACCAAGACCCCCAACATCATAGGGTTTACAAAATTATTCCAAGAAACAATAACTAATTTCCTCTCTGAAATATTGCCACTCCAAATAAAATTTTTAATAGAAACATTAATGCTCTTGATAAGAGAGATCAGACACTTATAAATCATGAAAGAATAAACAAACTTAGAAATGATAACAGCTCTAACCAAACAAACCCGACCAGCCATGGAAAGGGACATACCCTTCCATGTAGCAAGATGACGTCTGATTTTACATACAATATCAGAAAAATAACAAGCTTTAGGCCTCCCCCAAAACATAGGAACACCTAAATAAGTAAAGGGAAAAACACCTTCATGAATACCCAAGTCCCTAATAATGCCAGTCTTCATAGAAATAGGAAAATTCCTTCCAAAATAAACAAAGGACTTGTCCCAGCTAATCTCTTGCCCAGAGACTTTTTCATAATGCAAAAGGGCACGCTTAATATTTTTAATATTTCTCTTTTCCCCTTTAGTGAAAAGAGTTATATCATCTGCATATAACAAGTGAGTGGGAGCAACAAAACCTCTAACAGCACTAATAGAATACAGATTCCCATTACCAGCCATAATAGAAAGTGATCTACTAAGATAATCCTCTGCAATGGAAAAAATAATGGCCGAGAGAGGGTCACCTTGTCTGACACCTCTAGAAAAAGAAAAGAAGCCCTCAGGGGAGCCATTAACAAGGACAGAAATACGAGCTGACTCAAAAATGATTTTAACCCAATTAATGAAAACATCATCAAAACCAAAATGATGAAGAACCTTATAAATGAAATTCCAATTTATAGTATCAAAAGCTTTCCTAACGTCCAACTTGAGAGCAATATTACCAGCCCTTGTGGATTTCCTAAGAAGATTAACACATTCAGAAGCAGTAATAAGACATTCTTGAATAGACCTACCCTTAATAAAGCCAAACTGATTAGGAGAAACAATCTTACTGGCAATAAAAGACAGCCTAGTAGCCAAGATTTTGCAAATAATTTTAAAAATAGTATTGATCATAGCAACAGGTCTGAACAAATGAATCTCATTAGCATTCTCAGTATTTGGAATAAGGGCAAGGAATTGAGCATTTAGACCCTGAGTAAGAGAACCACCTTTAAAAAAATGAGAAACCAACCTACAAACATCCTCATAAATGACGTCCTAGTAAGTCTGAAAGAAAAAATTCCCAAAACCATCTGGACCCGGTGAGCTGTCAGACTTTAGACTAAAGGTCTATTCTTTAATTTCAAATTCCAAAGGAATGGATGTAAGACTGGAATTATCCTCTTGATTAACAAGAGTCGGAATAATACTCTCCACAGGATCATCAAGAGGGAAATAACCAGAAAATGGATCCTTAAAATAAGAAACAACATGCTCAGAAAGGTCCCTTCTATTATCAAATACATTATTCCCATTTCTAACCAAAGAGAGAGGCCTAGAGACTTTCCTAATTCTCTGCAAAGAATTAAAAAATTTAGAATTTCTATCCCCATCTCTCAACCAATTAGCCTTAAAATTATCTCTTTGCAAAGCATCTTTAAGATTCAACAAATTATTAAGCTTGGAAACCAGCTGAGTCTCACCCAAAATATCATTAGAGATGTTATTTGAAGAATTCTGCGCCTGCATTTGTTGAATAGAATCCTCAAGAGAGAAAATTTCAGAATTAAGAGAACTGAAACGATATTTACTCAAGAATTTCAAATTTCTTTTAAGAAGTTTGAGCTTAATGATGCAAGAAAAATCATTATCCCTACCATTCCAAGAATTCCAAGTTTGTTCAAAAATAGTTCTACATTCAGGATGATTAACCCAGGCCTTATTAAATCTAAAAGGCAAAGGAGGTTTGGGATCCTTACTCACAAGGTCAACCCAAATAGGATGATGATCAGAGTTGATTCGGGAAAGAGTCATACAAGAAATAGAACCCCAGAAATCAAGACAAGCCTCATTGACAAAGGCCCTATGAATTCTACTAGCAACAAATCGGTCCAAAACCTTCATATACCAAGTATACTTAGCCCCAACAAGATTAACTTCAATCAACCCACTATTATCAATACATGCTTTGAACACCCTAGAAGAGATGACATTAGACATGGCTCCAATCTTCTCATCAGAATTCTTGATGGAATTAAAGTCACCAAGAATAGACCACGGACCAGAGATCGAAGAATTGAGAGACCCAATATCCATCCATAAATTCCTACGACCCTGATAACAGTTATGGGCATAAATAAAAGAGCAGAAATGTTGCAAACATTGAAGAAAGAAAGAGCATGTGACATGCTGATCAGAATTAGAAATTAGGGAAATATGGGATAAAGAACAATGAGCCAAAACCCATAACCTTTTAATATCCGATGAGGATCTATTGGATTCCACAAAATGAAAACCAAGGTTTTCAAAATTGGAAATATTAGGAGAAAAAACCCTTTTGGGTTCAGACAGACCAATAAGAAGTGGCATATGCTTTAAAATGAAAAGCCTAAGGGACCTCATAGTAACATGATTGGCCAAACCCTGACAATTCCAGAAAAGAAGCTTTATTTAAACCTAAGACCAGGATGATTTCCCCCTTTTTTGACCCCCACATTAACCTGTTTTCCAGACTTAGGAGGCCTTCCAGCCTTTCTCTTAGTACTAGAGTCCTCCTGTATAAGATCACTTATATCCAGACTGCTGATGGTACCTTTTCCATTTTTAACAACATCAGTAAGGATTCCAACTGGACCGACAGGAACCTCAATAGCCTCAACCAGTGAAGCAGTACCACCAGAAGGAAAAGGGGCCCCGATCACCTCTTCCGAAGGAGCAGAATCTGACATGAAAGAAGCAGTTTCCACTCCTTTTAAAGCAGAAACTGCAATGGGAGGAGCAGGAGGTCCAACCACCTGAACTCGGGAGGTGATGGGTGCAGAAACAGGATCAATAGAGACCTGGGAAAACCCAGAATTTTCACTATCCTGAAAAGAAACCACAAGCTCACAAATGTTATCCACCAATTCCGAAAACATGATCTGGTCATAAATCTCAGAATATAAATTATGATCCAAAATGTGATCCTCTATGCACGTGAATCCACCAAATTTATCCATTACCTGACCAAACTTAGCAGGAGGACTAGGCAGATCAGGAATCCTACCTTGTTCAACATCTTCAAGGATATCTGCCCAAGATTTATTAGAAGTGACTATAACTCTAGAGGGACCAGGTATATCCTTTAATGGACCCTCCTTTTCCACAAAAATCTTCTTATTATTTTTATTCCAATTAACCTCCTTCCAATCCTTCTCTTTGGGAACCGCAGAAACTTTCTTTTGAAGCATCCTACAGTTCACCACAGAATGACCAACAATCTTGCAAACCTCACAAAAATAAGGAACATGTTCATATTCTATTTTAACATCAATCTTATTACTATTAGCAATTAGAGTGACATTATCCGGCCTTTTATTTTCGAGGTTTACATCAACCAAAATTCTAGCAAAATAACCAAGATCCCCCTCAAAAGTTTTCTGATCCAATCTAACAGGAGTGCCAACACATGAGGCAAGGTCATTAAGGATCTTAGGATGCCAATACATCCAATTCAACCCGTGAAGTCTGATCCAAATCTGGGCATTAGTTTGCTTAAGGTTAAAGGGGTTAAAATTCACATCTCATTCGGATAATCTCAAAGTACCAGGTTTGAGATGAAGATTTCCAAAATCCCACGCCTTATTAAAATCATCTCCTGATTGAAAGATGAGATGAAAAAAACCCCTCCCAATAGGAATCAATTTTAAATTACTAAAACCCCAGCAATGAGAAATTCTATCTTTAAGATCCGCGTAAAACCAGGGTTTATCACCCTTGGAATAAATAACGCGACCAAGAATTGAAAACTTACAAAGATCAATACGTTGCTGCAAAGCCTCCGGATCCGCTACTACAGAAAAACCACCATTCTCAAGTCTAGTAATGTTCGAGGAACGAGAAATACCTCTATTTCTCAAAACAGACGAACCGGAAAGAACTTCAGCAAAAGAAACACCTTTCTTTCTCGCCCCCGAGAGATCTACAGGATTCGATGAAGAACCAAAACCCATAGATAAGAGTCGGTCATCTTTGAAAGCAAACTCCCAATAAGGATTGAACGAACTCATGATGAGAATCAAATAATACTCCAGGAGCATACGAAAACGCCATATCTTGCTACTTTCGCCGCTCTCGCTGCTTTCGCCGCTCTCGCCATTGTCCCTTTCATTTTGAGATTGTGGTTACATTATAAACAATAATGATGGTTACATTATACCCCATGACAATGGTTACATTATAAAAAAATAATTGTGGGACTTATATCACACTCCATTGTATTTAGTATGTATTTATATCTCATGAGATAGATATGACGTGAATAGAGTGTGTTCTATGTTCAATAAGGGACATTATCTGTTATAATTGTTATGGCAGTGAACTTTGACATCTATGATTTCATATGCCTATATGTTTTTCATATACTTAATGTAATGTTTAATCAAAATTAAATGATCAAAATTTTATTATTTAATAAAATTATATGTTCAAAATATTATTCATGGACTCATCTTTTATGTCAATAGTGTTCTTTGTTGTCCTGGTTTTATGCCAATAAGTTTGTAGAATGTAATGATTTCAAGTCCCAACATAATTAGTGAACCAATTTCTATCTATACATGTTCATAATGTTATAATCTAATGTCTATGACATACCTATATGTCTTGGGTTATTATTAAACTCTCATGGATTATGTTGTTTTATTTAATTATAATTCATTTATTATGAAATCTCAATCCATGTTCCATGAATCATGATTCAAAAATTTGATAGGATGGTTATGGTATACATGTTTTATGCTCATATTATCATAATGTTGTGTTAATTTTCTACTTTTATATCTCCCATAATTTCCATTGTTGATCATCTAATCATCCCATTAATATTTATCCTTTTCATGGGTTGTGATTAATGGTCATTGAATGGTATGTCTGTGAAGTGTACAAAAGGGGAAGAGCATTATAGAGGAAATTAAATATCTTTCATACAATTTATAAGATTTTTTACTTAGTCATTAAATACACTTATTTATTATATTCCTCATATTACTTTTATGTAATTTTCTGAATATACCTCTAAAAACATGAAATAGACATGTGTGAGAATCATGGGTTACAATTAAAACCGTGTTTGTCTACATGCAAAAAATATAATCACAGAATTTAAGAGTTGATCAATGCTACAAATATAAATTTAAAAGAAAAAAAATTAACAATTATAAACCAAAATATCTTGTTTCATATAAAATATCAATTTGATTCAAACCATTCAAAGAAACATTCAATTCCATTACATGGGTTTCTCCCATTGAAAATAATGGAACATATCTACTAATACATTAAACCCCATTAATTAATTGTTATTTAATATTACAAATCATGATTTACCATAACTTTTAATCTTTTATCCCATCACTCATTATAAATAATCAAGTAGAATTATTCCCATATCATGATCAAAAGCATCATAACCATTGGCTTACAATGGAACTAATTTCTCCACTATTTAATGACAACTGACACACGAAAACTCTAGGATATACAATAAATGATCATATGACTCTAAGACTAATGGTTTTAAGGAATTGACAAATAAATAGTAATGCTTGAAGAGGATCATTATCTCTCAAAGTATAAATCTTGATATCAAAATTTAATGTGTAAATAAAATAACCCATTATAAATAGAAACACCCACTTCCCAAGCCCAATTTATTTTCATGATCAATTAAAGCATAATAAATTTTTCTCCCCAATAAATTTTTATTAAATTTATATTATTATTTAAATCTAATTTTTATTTTTATAATTTTTGGAATTTCATACATGGAATAAACCAAACACCCACTACGTAACCACATTTTTTAAAAAAAATTGGTCTATAAATGGGGATTATTTATTCATCCAAGTAAAATCTCATATATTTTTTAAATTTATTTATTTTTAATCTAAGAGGATAAAAATTAAGTACAATAAATGAATGGACTACATTTACTAATACCCTAATTAAAGCCCCACATATTTCTCTAATAGTTTACTGTATCCCTTTCTCCCAAAGATCCATCACCTCCCAAACATTAATTTTAAAATATTATTCAAAATACTACGTGGATGGTTTGAATGGATAAAAAAATGTACTGAAATATAGATCATCCCTAACAAAGCCGGTCATGGTCTCTATGGGATTATCATGGTATAATGTATAAAGTTAAATTTATGGATATGTTCTTATAAAATGATTCCTTAATCATTGTATAATATTTTTCCATAATCATATATTTTAAAAAATTTAATGAATGTTCTAGTAGGTACAATATCCCATGAACACAGATCAAATATTATCATGATAAAATTTGAAATTTTTTTTCTAGAAATACACTTTGGTATGGTATATATGATATTGGAAAATCACTCATATAATAACTAATAATAACAAATAAATTTAGATGAGGTTAAACAAATCAAAAAAATATAGAATTTGATAGGAAAAAACATGGAATCACAAGGTTCCCATAAAACTCATTTCTATTAGATATGTTAAATAAAGAGATTATAAAACATTGGGAATGTAGTTTTCTAATTTAATGTTAAAAAATTTATTTCAATAAATTAGGGAATTTAAGAGAAACAATTTAAAATTGAACAACATATTCATATACATATTTAGTCATCATAAACCAATATTTTTGGGGAATTAATTGTTTTATCATCAACCTAGAAGTGTTATTGAATCCATAAAACTAATGGAAAACATACATAAAGATAAATAAAAATATAGTAAATAGTGTTTTTTCTCTAATAGTTCTAAAAGTGAAAATTCATAGGAATAATGTAAAGGTAAATCATTATTTGATCCCACTTATGGGACCTATATTATAACATTATCTAGAGGTTATTAAAATATATTACATATATTTAGATGGTGGGTGTATCTTCTTGTATTTTAATGACCACGTGTTTTTCCCATGTTCTACTTACTTTTTTTCAGAGTCCATGGATGGAGAGATCCATATCCATCCAATTAAAAATTATTTATATCTTTAGTGATGGGGTTGGATGATATATGGATCTTCTTCCTTGAATTATACTTCTAAAATATTTTAATCATTTTCTAGTTCCTTAATTATATGGGATGTAATAATTTTAATTTCAAAGGGGACATTATAACAATTTATTTGATAGATTTTATACATGAAGAATAATAATTAGAAATATTTCTTTAAATTTGATAATCCAATTTATTATTAATCTCAATATCATACACATGGATTTCCTAATGAAAGTCAATTAATTCATGTTCAATTACTGCTATAAGATACATGGGTTCCTCAAAAGGTGTATCAGTTGTTTCATTGTCTTTATCTAAGTAAAATTACGGATTGGATGAATTATAAAATTCAAAATATTGAGATTCAATACTAAATTACGATTGAATAAAATAAAATAAAATATATTTTATGATAATATCAAATCTTTATGTTGTTAAACATTCAATCTCTTCCACTATTGTATATACTTATTGAAGTTTAATGGTAAAAAGTGGAGGTAGGTAGTGGTTCTCTTCTATATATTCTTAAACTTCCCCCACATGGATTGTATCTTCATCCATTGATATAGATATATAGAATAGTGTTAGATTATGTAATATTTAAGACTTGAGGATATCATGTTTTACCTCATACTCATTGAATAAGTTGTTTATCCCTTTTTTATCTCCCAAAAATAGCTCAAAATGAATGGCTTCATCATTATGCATCCACTAAATCTTATCATAGTTGTCTTAAATTTATACCTTAAAATGTTTAGTCTCTTGATGGTTTGTGAGTTGGGCCTCAATATCATATATATCCTCAGTGAAATTAAGAAAGAATATGCCCTTGTACAATGGTTTATTTCCATGTTTTTCTTTAGATCTATAGACATATGAAGATAGCCATTCTATTTTGTTTTGTAATTGTTCTATGTTTTCATTTTGTTCTTGAACCCAGCCTCTCTTAATAAAAATTTTTCATGATATTTCACTTAAGGAGGTTCTTAAAAATATTTGGGTAGATCTAATGAATTCTCTATTTTTCTCGTGTCCACTACTAGATGAAATACTAAAATGAAATGGCATAACACGGTTGGCTCCTAAGACATGGCTTCAAAATTTAGTTCTTGAATATAAAATCATAGTCTAGACATGACCTATTTATGTTACTACATCATGTGGTTTCATTTCAAGAATGATATCACCTACCAAACATTTAAATATATAGTTTACTCGATAGAAAATATTGATTCATTAATTGTTTCTTTCACACGTGGGGAATTTACCTATTAATAAATGATATAATCGTTTGAAAATATCCTAGAAAAAAATCTTTTTATTAGTTTTTTTAAAATAAAAAAATAACTATATATTGTGTTAATGACTAGTTTTTGAGTATACTACTATTTTTATCCCTAAAAATGAAATCAGTTTTCATGTATGCTTATCATGGGTCATGGAAAAAAAATTATAATTATTTTAGTCATTAATAGTAGGTTAATAAGGTCACCTCACATGAGGAAATTCACAATTTTATACTTACTAATTTAAATTCATCTAACATATTCCTTTTTGTTATTTATTTATTATTTACATAGACAAATTATAATTTTTTATTCTGTAAAATAATTAAATGACATGAAATTCAAAATTTACCTACAAGGAAAACAAAATGATTTTTTAAATAAATTAACTAAAGATAAGATTTGTTTTCATGGGTACCATAATTACTATTAAATATTTGTTTACATTTCAATTTGATAATTTATTTAATTAATCTCATAATTTAATTAATGTTACATTTTATATGTTTTAAAATATTTAATTCATAATAAATTTAAATTCCACCTCCTTATATAATAATATTTTACGGAAGACCTCAATTAACATTGTGACATATTCTATGACCCAACACATTGTATTTCATTTCATCTAATGAAAGGACCATATCCATAGAGTAAATTGATTATATATATTATAGTTTATAATAATGTTAAAATAAACGACTTTCTACAAAATAGTGTTTTATTTCATGGAATAAAATTTCCACCCCCATGCATGTCACACACATATATGACAAAAAATAAAATAAAACATCAATAATTTAACATTATAATTCAGTAGCACAATACATCCCCGAGACCGAAGCCTTTGGGTTAGCCTCCAATTATCATTGGTATTTGATTACAACGGTGAGATGTAAATAATAAGAGAATAAAAATATAAATTACATGAATGAATAATGAGAGAATGTTGTGGATATTTAAATAAATAAAATAAAATTATGAAAAAAAGATGAGAAAAATAAAATATAGTGAAGGAATGTGGGTGAAAACTGGTAAGAAAAAATGTATAAATCATATTTCAAGAAGAAAATATTTAAAATTTATATAAATATAAAATCTAAAAAAATGAAAATATAAAAAATAAAATTATTCAACATGTTATATATACCCTTTTTCATCAACCCCATCACGAACTACCCTCATCTTAAATGAAAACCTGTATATTTATTGAGGGGTTGATTTGTCATTATCATTAAATCTTGATTTATGTGAATTTATACTTATATTATAATTCAGATATCATCTTGACTGTGAATATTTTAATATCCGTGTTTTTTAAATCCATATGGATATCCGATATTTCCATTCACCATTTTTGTGGAATATATCATAGGGTCATCTGTATTTGGGGACTAGACCTGTGTGTTGAATGCTTTCACATTCGTTACGGGATGTAGGTTTACTATAGATAATGAAAAATCCTTTATTAAAGTTGAAGTGATGAACGATGGATCCTCCATTGATAAAGTAATATTTATACTACTAAAATGGTTCACGATGGTTGACTAAGGTCGACCAATGATTCTATTGTCATCCATGGGAGTCATATTCTTCTATGGTGGAAATGGGATACAGATCAAGGTCCACAAATAGAGGACATGGTGGTTTATCACTGTTATATATGGTGGTTTTGGTGAGTGGTAGAGATGTTCGTGGGTTCTATATGATCACAAAGAGAGTGGAGGGATCATGATGGTGTTGTTTTTGGACCTATGAATAGTATTGTAGTGTGATCATCCCACATTATAAATAATGATTTGATCTGTGTGTGTTTATGTACCAATGTGGAACTCTATACCAATAATGAAATTACACTAAAGCTGAATTACTCTCATTTCAAATGTTATTGGGCCCCTAAAGAGTCTATCTTATATTTTCCATGTTGTCTTGACCACCAAACATCAGTGAATGGACCCTAATCCACTAATGTTTTACATTGGAATCTACCTTGTGTCCCCTAAATCATATCCACTTAGAAAATCCCTTATATAATTTGAATGTTCAGACTGCCCATTAGGTATGGATTTTTGGTGTTTGACATATGGTTTGGGGATATCCTTGTACTGACCCATTATATTAACAACTTAAAAATAATATAAATTTTCTAACCAAATCCCACAAAAATTCTTCAAATAAGATAAAACATTTAAAATTACAAATATTTATTCCTTTTAATCAATTTAGATTATTTAAATTAAAATACCAACAATTAAAATAAACATTAAAATTAATGTTCATTTTAACTAAAAAAGTCAATATTATCATTAATAGTTTATATAATTTCATTAAATTTTGTTTGTGTCACTCAACATCCTTCAATTACCGCATGTCATGAAGGATCCACACGTATTACTTT
This sequence comes from Viscum album, assembly GCA_963277665.1. Classification (NCBI taxonomy): domain Eukaryota; kingdom Viridiplantae; phylum Streptophyta; class Magnoliopsida; order Santalales; family Viscaceae; genus Viscum; species Viscum album. Next base: position 1,399,145,556 of record OY728164.1, on the reverse strand, counting down.
ACTAGTGATAACATTCCCATGAATGATACTTTCTCTTACCAACACTAATATTTTAAATTATTCACAAATAAATTTCCCAAACCCAATGTCTTCAAAACATAATTAATTTTTTATTCTTGTTCCCACTTTCTTTTTGATTATATGTGAAAACCATCTATAAGTATTCCCACTACTTCATTGAGGTAATTTATAAAGACTCTATTCATCATGTATATGAATATTTCCAAATAATTTTATGGACTGAATTCCATCACTATAAACTCATAGTCCTTGTACATCATAAAAAACACCAGTCTTAGAGATATCTTCTTTATTATCTATTAAATTATTTTATTTATACCAATGATCCACATAAGAAAAATATGGTGGTACATGTATCTTTTCATAAAAAGAATCAATCTATGGAATATGATTCTTATTCATTATCATGATCTAATTAATCTTTTCATTATAAATTCATAATCACATTGACTCATCCTTCTTCTTGATAAAAACAATTGGTACACCTCATAGTGAAGCACTTGGAATATAGTCGATTTATCAAGGTTCTCCTATTGTTTTTTCATTGGATCATTATGTTCAACAAAAACCATTATATATAGGGTCTTGGTTATTAATAAATATCTAGGATTAATCACGATTGAAAATTCATCCTCTCATTTAGGAGGATGAATATGAATTTATTCATGAATTTGATCAGTTTGTTCCCATACAATGGGATTGTCTTTATGGATGAAATTTTCCACAAACTCGATAATATGATATTCATAATATTTCATTCCATCAAATAATATCTATGTTTGAGATTTTTAAATCAAATAATATATTCCACCACATTAAAAGTGTATGAAAATAAAGTATAATTTATGATATATAGGGTGTTTTCCTTATAATTTTTTTTTTTTATCAGATAATTATAATGATATCCAGTCCATATATTGAATATCATCACATTAGGTTAAATGAATTATCACATGATCCATGGGAAGGTCATCCAATAAATATGGATGGTATATTTGTTATATTCTTGGGATGAAACAATTGAATCATTCATCATATTCGTCAATAAATCAAAAAAAATTGTTTATAGGTGGTTTTTAGATGTTATAATAAATAGTTATGAGATTAACTAATCCGTATAACTATAATAATATCGGATATTTTATGTCCATGAATTCATGGTAAGCCTCTCATTTACTAATTTATTCTGTAACACCCTATTATTTTAAAATTTGAATTCCATGTAAAATAGAATATATGAAATGAAACACCAACTAAAGAAGATAATAATATACACTGATGTTTTATGATGTATTTATTTTCATAAAAAATCATGCTCTACCATAGTTTTCAATGCAAGTAACATTGTGTTAAAACCAAAATTGACACTCTATTAAAATATAATTATTTAATCCTATAAATGATATATTATATATTGATTTTGTGAGTATTAATAGGAATAAATTTTTTATAAAACATATATAGACTAAATATATTAAATATATATTTAATAATAATATACTTATCAAAAATAAAATACGAACCATTTAAAATAAAAAATAAATCTATGATGAAGAACTGTTTTCTTCTAAAGAAATGTTTACTGAGATATTTTTCACAAAAATGAAAGTTAGTTTTTACTAATTTTAGAATAAATATTTTAAAATTAGCATAATTTTAAATTCAATCTTTCAAAATCACCATTATATTAATTTTAAAAAATATTATTAAAATATTAATTTGTTTATGATTACATAAAATTATTGATTTATTTAAAGAAAACATTCTATTATTTTAAATTAACTAAAAGGTTAAAATTATATTTCAAATTAATTTAATGTAACATTAAATAAATTATATTATAATTTATCAAATTAAATTCATTGGAATCGATTTCATTGAGATTTATGATATAGAAAATTGTTAAACATTTGAATGTTTTTTAATTGGAAAAAACTTTTTTCAACAGGTCTCTGTGAATAGTTGTGAATTATATTCTAAAAAATATGTCATTTTATATTAGGAAAATGTATTATATATAATTAATCTTCATAATCTATATTATTTAATAATTAGAAAATCATATTTTACAATAATTAATTATTAAAATAGTGGAATATATATTTTTGGATATGGTACAATAGAAATTACTAGTGGTTAAACTAAAAATATTAGGTTCTCAAATTAACCAAATTATTTATAATTAATATTTTATAGTAAAATTATGACCTTATATTTTATTAGGTTATAATTTTCAATTTTTATCCTTTTTTATGATATTTATTGTGTAATTCATTCTATACAAAATTTCCAAGTGTCTCCTCACCCCCACATATAAAAGGCCTCCCCTATCCACTCCATTACAAAAATCCATAACCCATTAGATCTGAAAATACCTAAAAAATACACATAAGTAATTCGGAAAATTCATTATAGAATCCTTTTATTGGTCAGAAATCCAACCAAAAAAGACTTTGGGTGAAAGCCAACTGATGTTGTCCAAAGAAGAGGTATTAACATTAATTAAAATATTATTTTATTTCTTATTCCACCATCATAATATAAAATTATGTCATGTTTAAAAAATAGATGCCGAATCTTCCAGGTAATTATAATCCTTTACTATATGTGCATAACCTACATTGTTCTCCTTCCCCTTCAAATGGGAAATAAACTCATTGATCACATTTACAGCGGACTACCGCCTCTTGAACTGACGTAATTCATTTTACATCACCACTTCTCACAGATGAATATAATGATGATTATATATATGTATATTTTTTTATATATAATATTTATGAAATAATTATTATTCTAGATTAGAACATCACATATATCTTCTGACTTTTATTTTTGTAGAGGATGCGATAATGTAATTCATGTGTTCGGCATAAAACCACCTCATAAAGCGATGTGATTCCTATTTCACATATTATTTACATGGAAGATAATAATCCCTAATTCTTGAATTTTATATAAAATTATTGTAATGTTATTCATTATATAAAATAAATATAACATTTACATTCTTACCTTATTAACTATTGAATGATGGATATCATTATTCATGTGTATGGAAGACTACCACCTTTAGATAGAATGTGATTAATTTTTTGTATTTGTTACATGGAATGTAAAAATGGTAATTGGAATGAATATATGTTATATATATAATATTATAATTATATATGTATAATAAATATAAATCCACACCCATAGCTTTTCACCCATTAAATTGTGAAAATACTGTTCATGTGTGTGTAATTCCTATCGTCTCTCGGATGTGATTATATTCATTATCCATGTTCAAAATTAAATAATTATTGATTTTTTTTAAAAAATAAAGAAAATTATATTAATATAAATATTATTATTCTTTTTAAGATTTAATTATAACATATGTTCATTATATAGAAGATTCACAATGAAACTTTTAAGATAAAACAAGTAAATTATCACCCAAAACAGTAGTAATAATGAATGATTATTGACAACCAAGAAATAATAATTCTTAGATGTATATATATAATAATATAAATAATAATATGATTCATTAGTATTTTAATAATATCTTTAAAACCACAATATAGTAGGTAAATGTGATCTTAACTAAATGTATTTTCAAGGTAAGGGGTTTTATAACTCAATTTCAATTCATTAGGTTATAGGATTAGTTAATTGATGATATTATGAAAATATTATGTCTAAAATGATTTTTTATTGATTTATGTTATATTTACACTTTTAATTTTCTATATATAAATATTATAAAAAATTTCTCCCAATCGATTATCTCTAACCTCCATGGTACAAACATTGTATGACATTCGTCTCAAACACCCTTCATCAAGGCACATTTTCTTTTATGCACATAATTTATTTTAACTGGTAAATTACATAACCATTAAATATAATAACATGAATCCATAAAAAATGATATTTCAATTTAAATTTCATCTCCATCATTAATGGGATGTTGTGAATCAAAACATACCAAAGTGGTTGGGGTTTATGTTTCAATATCATTTAAATAAAGATTCCAAATGATTAAATTTCCATTAAATGAAATTAATTTTACATTATCTAATAACCCCTGAAAAATTTATCTCTACTATTTTAGCATGATTATTTAATTTAATAGTACTATTATCCACCTTTTAGTACTTGAAAGTATTGATAAATTACATTTTATAACAATAAGAATTCATTTATATCTTCCATAAAAAATATTTCATCTTCAATGTCCATGTTTTCAAAAAATGTTTTTACAATTATTATATTATGATTGTTAATCATCATTTTTACACATAATTAAAAAATTTAAATATATTTTTAATTATCCTTTAAATTTTAAAACAAGGAAAAATGGATACCTTTATTTAAAAATGAAAATAAAATATTTCTTTTTAACATTATCAAAATTGAAAGGAAATCTTCTTCAATCATAGACAGTCAATGTTTTGAATCTTAAATTTTATGATTCAAAGGTTTATTTTGAAAAAAAATATTCTTCAATTTTTGATAAATATTGATGTTTTAAATAATTGTTTTCTAAATTTAATTGATATTTTACTCATGATTTTTTACTATTATATTTTAGAATAATTTTCTATCTATGAAGACATACATTGATGTTACATATTTTGAGAAAGTTAATTTCCAAAAGAATGATTTTTGTCCTTGTAAAATCACTTATTTTCAATGGAAAAACCCCGTATTTTGTTTATTTCATGAAAATAATTTATATATGACTCACACATATATATACCTATGTATTTTCCAATTCCATGACATTTTAATACATTACTTGTGGTTATTTCTCAGATAAATTCATTATGAAATTTCTTTTAAATATGATACTATAAAATTTAATGAATTTTATTTTTCATTCAATGGATAATTGTAATTTTATTCCTTATAATTGATTTCCTTTTTTTAAAACACATAGATCATGAAAATGTTTTTATAAAATCTATAATGTAGTCCTCCAATTCATTTAGAAATGGTTTATTATCATGAGACTTCAGGTAGGTGATTAGAAAGTGAACCTAATACATTATTTGTCTTATGCCCCTTGTGATGTTCAATTGGTGGATGTAATTAACATATTATTAGGTCATGTTTTATGTAGCTTCCATATATCTATTTTTTTCATGATCATATGATATTATGTTCTTTAATTTTTTCTTCCATTTGATTATTAATGTGTATTCTCATTTCTGATATGATTTCATACATCTGAGTCACATGTAAAGTTTCATTATGATGTTTAGTCGCTTAATAAATATTTTTACCTCATTAATTATTTTTTCATTCTATATTTTATTAATGTCTATTTTGAATCAAAATTTATTTCATCATCTCATTTTTCGAAATCAAACAATGATTTTGATGTTTTAGTTTTCTTTAATATAGTAGGAACATATTCAACAAAATAGAAGTGGAAATTATGATATTTTTGTTGTATTAATATTTATTTATGTTTAAATATATTGTAGTAATATGTGAAAACAGATTTGGTCAATATAGAATGTATCAAAATATAGATTTAGTTATCCATTGGATGTTTGGATGATACAAATTATGTTGATCCCTAATTATACTTCTAAGGATATGTCTAACAAATAACAATAAGAATATAAAAATAACCTTGAATTTTGATGAAGTATATATGGATTAGATATAACGAAATTATATTCTATTAGTATATTATATGGGGATGTGGTTCTGGAATTGATACACATGGGGGAAATAACCCAAAAAGGTGTTTTAGGATAGACTCGATTGTTACTATGCACATGATAATGAGCCTTACTACCCATATGGTATAAAACACCTGGTTGATTAGATTTGAAAATTAATAAATTTATTAAGAACCATTATAAATAATTTTAATAGATAATAAATTTGATTTACTGAGTTAAAATATAAGGTGTCATACATTTAAATTATGGCTTCACAAATTAGTAATCTGAAAATATTTTTTCATCATTATGTTACTCTCAATTATGAATATTCTTTCTCAAACTATGTATAATCATTTTCGTCAATGGTATGGAATAGACAGAACTGGATTAACATTAAATATGATACAGGACATGTTTCTGAATAAACAAATGGGATGATGTCTTATGTGATGTATATTGTAATTATTCGAAATAAATAATAATGATATGTGATTAAAATACTTTATCATAATAAACTATCAGAATAATTAAAGATGTGAATAATATTGTTATATGTGTTCTGAGTTGGTCAAGACCATGGAAGAAAAGAGATGAAGTTTCTTATATATTGATAATGTGGGATGAAGAACTCTAAGAATTTTTTAAATGAAAACAGAAATTGTGCTACATGTGCAAATGAAGTCAAAAAATTCAGTAATTTTAAAGGAAAAATGAGAATATCAGAAAATGAAAATGATAAGATAATCATTTCTATACATTATAATTAAAAATTAATGTTATAAATAATGAATGAATTGAAATTAATAGAATCTAATTTCTATGGTTACATATTACAATGATGATAAAAAATGTAATAAAATTAAAGCGTTTTATATTGTTTATAGAGACACTAAAAATGGAAAATTAATGTTTAGAGGTGTTATGTAATAAGATGATGAAGACCAATTAATGGTTTAATAATGATTTGGATTGAGTGAAAGTTTTATGTATTTTAATTTAATAATAATGTGAATCGTGAAATATATATATATGTATTCTATTAAAGATGAACTGTATTAAGGATTTCTAATAATATGTTTAATGACCCATAAAGGCGATTTAATGGAATGGAGACAATCTATTGAAAAAATATAACTGAGAAAAATATAATCTTCAATATGTGATTGGTGTGAGGTATTTCGTTTATTTTTATAGAAAAGAATGTGTTCTAATAAAAACCTTAGTTGTTAAAAAAGTTATTTGATGACTACTGTTTTTTAAATATAATTATTATATTCATGATAATATTATAGTATAATAGAAAATTATGAATATTATTTTCACATAAGTTATTTTTACATTTTTAGAAAATGGAAAACACACAATTCAGGTGACAACCCATCAAATCTAAAAAGGTCACAAGACATGAACCCATAACTGAAGGGGGTTAAATGCTCTAAAACCTATCACTGTACTATTTGAAGTACCAATTATAATAAAATTATTTTTACTTTGCTGGGTTTGAGGTTATGTATAATATTGATTTTGGGAATCATATTATAGGATCATCTTTATTGACTTCTAGGTGAAAAATTATTTATAGGGAGTGGTTTTTCAAAGTTGATGTATATGTATCATTTCATTTTAATATAATGTCTTATTTGGGAAGAATACAATTATGTTTTTCAATATGTAATTTTATAATGTCAAAGATTAACATTTAAGATAAAAACATATTTCATTTTGAGACAGTTGTGGTTTTTTGGTATATGTATATTTACTTGAGGATTTATCTATGTCATCCATTGGTTTCATTATTGAATTTGTGAGATTTATATATTTATATTAATATTTCTTTTTTATTTTACCTTTTTATAACCATTTTCATTTTTGAAACTATTATAGTAATTTATTATTTCTGTTTTATAGATCTTATGATTTTTTAAATTTTAATTTTTGTTATTCATCCATAAAATAATACATATTTCATATTCATTTGTGAGGAGTAATAGATAAAGTATAAATTGATATTAAAAACTGAATTGATGAAACTGTTATTAAGAAATAAAAATTTATCATTTCTTTATATATTTTAGGGTCCCCATCTTTTAAAACTAATAATCAATCAACTCTAGGAAAATAATCTCAAAAATAAAAATGATACAATATGACCTTCATATCTATTGAAATAACATTATCTTAAATCAAGATAGATTTTTGATTTTGTGGTATTGTTATTCTCATGATCATTCATTTTATTATGTCCAATGATATCTAACACTCTCAACTAATAAAATGATATTATTATTCACTTCCATGTTAATAATTTCATTTCCTACTAGTGTTATCCAATACAGAATCAAAATAATGTTTTATTATGGACGACTATAATATATCCCATTCAAGATTATCCCGAAGAAGTTTTATTAACACTTTTATGATTTGGGTTTCCAGTAAAGGTATTTTTACATTTCAATTCCTAGATTATTGATTCCAAAATTTATATTTAAAGATTAAACACCATGTATGATATCATATATGACATAAAACATCAATACTAGAATATAATACGACACCACAAGACATTATGATCTTTTTATCTATAAATAAATTTAATCACATTAATTTTTATCTATCCACATAATAACTGGTTTAAATGTAACATGATAATCTATTAAAATGTAATTATATAAACATGACAAATATAACATATTAATTATGATAACATTCCTAAATAGTATATAATATGTTATTAAAACAATATTTTTTTAACAAATACAATGTATATTCCATTAATTTCTATTGATTAAAAGAAGATAATAACTATTTGATGGAAACTAATTTTTTTTGAATAACTACTTTTAAATTGTTATTAATTCACCCTTTGCTTGCAAAAAATGAACTTTAGTTCTAAAACATTGTAAATTTTATATAAAAACTGTATATTCAATTTTTAAATCAAAATTTCAAAATAAAATTTTGGTAATTTTTATTTAATAATCTCAAAATGTTTAATAAATTTTTTGAAATAGTCAAAAACATTACATTTATTGTACTGAAAATATTCTTATATAGGTATATTAAAATTATAAAATATATTTTAAATAGTTTTTAAATTACTATTATTTAGAATAAATTAAAATATAAATAATTTATTTCCTTAAAATCAAATTTATATTGTATTTTGATATAAAAACATTTTAATCTTTTGAATGTATTCCTTTAGAAAAAATGTTTTTTTGACATGTCAAAGGGTTTAATGTTAAATTAAATTATAAAAATTCTGTGATTTGAATATATAAAAATGTAATAAATATTTATAATAAAAAAATATTATATAATTTAATAATTTCAAATTATTTTTTAACATAATGAATAATTAAAATAATAATTATTATTTAATATAGTTAACATAACAACTATTTTACCGAGGGTTAATCTACAAATAATGTTTTTTTTAAATGACAGATACATTATTTAATTATTAGTATATGTTCCAATATTGACGGTATATAATAAATGGTATTAATATGGTCTAAATTTGGATCCTTTTTTCTAGGAAAAATAGTGGTGGAATTATTTCCTCTTAATAATAATTGCATGTTGGTCATCACCGCAATAATTAAAAGGTCACCCTCTCTTATGAATGTTCAAAACCTAATAAACCCATTGGATTGTCAAATGTAATTCAAATTAATTAACTAATTCCCTCCCTTATTTCAATAATTTTTATGAAATAATTCCTCCTATAACATCTTTTGTTGCAAACAATAAAATGTTTTCCAATGAAGATGTAATGACCATAATAAATCATTTATTTTATTTATAATTACGTATATTTATGTATAATTAAACTATTATGACATTATAACTTAATTATATTCTATATCATAATTATTTATTTTTTAAATTTCAAGACCTGAATCAATTTCCACCTCCCTTAAATGGGAAATGAAATTGTTGCTCTTGTGTACGGTGAACTACTACATCAAAAATCAGTGTAAATAATTTTCAATTACCTCTTCTCGTAGTTGAATATAATTATGTATCTAATGTTTATATATTATATTTATGATATAATTAAATATATTAAATTATAATGAGATATTTATTTTATTATTATTCATTCGGTAGAGAATGTGATGACATGTTTTGTTTGTATGGTGGACTACCATTTTATGAAGCGATGTGGTTTATTTTTCACTAATTCATAAACATGGAACATAATTAGTATTAATTTTAAATTTATAAATTATATTAATATAATATTAATATTTATTGAAAATAAATATATAATATTCTTTATTACTTAATTATCTATTTAATACATGATAATTTCACCCATTTGTATGGTGGACTATAACCTCATGAAGTTATTTGATTCATTTCTCGCCAAATAATTACATGGAAGGTAATAATAGAAAATTTAAAAAAATATATTTCATATATATGAAATGATATTTATCAAAGAAAACAGATATATAATCCCCTTATTTATCCTTTAAAACATTAAAGAAATGATATTCTTCCTTGGGAGTACGTACGACCAACCTTCTTCATGAAGTGATGTGATTTATTATCCTAGTTAAAAATTATATAATTATTACTATGATTTATCTAATAAAAAATTATTATTATAAAATTAATATAAATTTTTATATTTTATAAAAACATTCATTCATTAAGATATATAACATTCATGATAATGGTGAAGGAGAAATAAGGAAAATTACACATGAAATAATAGTGATAATGAAATATTATTAAAGAACTATAAATAAGATGTCATTAAAAAATTATGCCTGATACTATAAAAAATATTATGATTCAGTTATATGTTTTTAACTTATTTAAAACCCCTATACATGGCGTTTAAAAGAGATTAAATAATTGGACGTTCAAGGTAAGAGTTATCCTAACTCAATTTTCATTTATTGGGTTTTATGGCTGCTTTGTTGATTATATTCAGCAAAAAAAAATTGTGAAATAAATTTTTGTTTATTATTTTTGTATTTAAAATTAAATTTATTTTGAATTATATTTTTATACATTATCATACCATTTATTACCTCTCGCATAAATGGAATGAACTTTGTAATGGACTCAACTTAAATAGCCTTCTTTGAGAAACATGTCTTTTTATATTCTTACTTTTTTCTTAATGGTGTGTATACATCCCATTTTAAAACAATGCCATCAATTATTCCTAGATAATTATATTTTATGTTACAATTCATCTACATATTTCATGAAAAGTTAGGATTAAAAAGTTATGGAATCTATAAGGGTTTTGGTTATGATTTCATTTTAATCGGGATAGCTTATGCATGAGTTTCTAATTATGGGTAATATATGAACATTCTATAATAATCAAGATTAATATTATTATCCTATGGTTATTCATTTTGTATTTATTTAATATTAATATACTCTTATATTTTATAGTAATACATTTTAGAAAAAAAGTTCACGAATATTTGTCTTAATTTCCCTTTTCAGTCGGATATCCTTCTTCATTAAAATCTATGTTTTTTTGAAAAGGAATTTAAAAGAAATCACTCATAATATATATTAATTTTTACACATAATATTGTTTTTAACATTTGATTTAAAAGTAACATTCTTATAAATTTATGAGAAATCATATTTTTTACATTTCGTAAAAAATGTGAATGGAATTATTTTTCCATATTCTCAACGAACTAATATATTCCACCTTCATTAACACTCAATGTTTTATGTATTCCTTTATATAATTCATAGATTATTTTTGGAAAACAATTCCTCCATTATTAAGAATGTTATCTATATTTAAAAAAATTCAAACATTGGAAGGATATTTTCATCATGAAATGTTAAATTAAATCATTCAAAATAATTTTCCATCCTAAATGAAATCCTTTAATGTTACGCAATATTAAAAATTAATATTTTCCTCGAGAATATTTTTATTATTTGAAATGTATTTTTATCATAGAAAAAACATTATTTTATGAATTTATTATAAATTATGTTTATATGCCTCTCACATTTATTCCTAGTTAATATCCAATTCATTTATGGGTAATACATGTATTATTACAGTTTCAAAAAATTAATTCCCGTTAAAAAGATATGATAGAAGATTTTCGAACCCATTTCCATTAAATGATAATTTTTATGTTATCATAATGATTGATTTTCTTTTATGTGTAACAAATAGATCATGAATTTTTTTTATTGGTAGACACATATAGTTTTCTAACGAATTGGGTGATGTTTTTGTCTCATGAGACGTCAAGTGTGGGATTAGTTAGTGAACCTAATCCATTATGGAAAATGATACAACATGTTTTATTTCCATGTAAAAAATTCTTGACATATTCTTATGTCATGATTTGTGTTCCTTCCACATTTATTATGATTCTATAATCATACAACACACTATTATTTATTTCATGGATCAAAGGGATCACTAATGATACTTATATTTTATGAAATCATGTTTTACATTTGAATGACATGTTATGTTTTCTAAATATGTTTATACACCAAAAAGGTTCTTTATGTAAAACCATTATTTTTGTATTCCTCAAGTAATCCTATTTAGTTTTTGGAGATCAAATTGATTATAGGATGTAATTTTAGAAAATAAAATAATGATTAAATGTTTACAAGACCTTTTATGTAATTTTAACAAAGTGTTCAAATGTATACATGCCTCTACAATCCTTTTGTGGTACTAATGATTATTTATATTTAAGAAGAATCTGATAATATTTTTAAAAGGATTGTGTTTCCATCAAATTTGGTTCTATTGATTTACTTTAGAAAAAATATATATATGGATGGAAATTTTTAACTATAACAAACATAAAGTGGAATACTATAACAATTTATGGGTTAACTTATAAATAAAATATATCCATTAACCTATAAATTTTAAGGAATCAATCTAATTTTTCCATTACCTCTTTCTTAACAAAAACTCAAATTGGAATTTTTTTTCACTTAATAATGTTTCAATTGGATCTACTAAATTTATCCAATCATATACAAAGTGAGTGTCAAACATTGTGTGAATCAATGCCAAATTTTATACACCATGTAGTGATCATGTCCATCTCAAAGTGCCCTTTTCTGGATTATTACCCTTAGTATAACTTTATAGATCGACATCAACATATATTATTTATAAAATTATTTATTTTCATTGAAACCAATAAATCTATAATTTACAAAAAATTATTTATTATTTAAAATGTCTATTCTTTTCTCTAAGAGTACTACTAGTGTTTTTTTCCTACTACAAAAAAAACTTGATATTTCAAAGATACCAACTATAAAAAATGAAAACATTAATACACTTTATTTCATTATTTATTACATAAATATATACATTATACAATATTAAAATATTGTGATTGAAATTTTATTTCATAAATTTGTTACGTGGCACATCAACTTGATACATTGTTAAAAAAATTATCTAACAGTTTTTAACATGTTCCTCATATTCTATTTTTCTTTTAAAACACCATGACATAACCTAGGGTAATACATAAGAAAGGCTCGAGAAATAGACATTAAATGGAATTAACAAAGCATAAAATAAGGTAAATAACTATTTTTTATTCAATAGGGATATAAATGTAACATAAAGGGGTTGATATTCCTAATCTCAATGTATAAGGAATTATAAAGCATAAAGGAAACAATATAATCAACCAATAACATTAAATATGGAATCATAAATATATCTCAATGAAAACCTCAAAGACATCATATATAGGTGGAAAATGACCATAATGGATTAGGTTAACTCCTTAATCCCATATATACCATCTCATGAGACTGAAACATTACTCAATTCATTGGAGTGATATCTTGGTGGACCCATCATTTTATATTCATGGTCAAGCCTATGTGTGACGCATGAATCAGGAAACCTAAAGATCTATTTCATCAATTTTAATAACATTATAAACAATTTTGGGTTATATATTAAGATGTACCTAATTAATGAAGGATATTTACATCTAGGAGAATAATCTTGAGTAGAAATAAATATGGGTACTATTACGAATAATGATTTTCATTAGAAAATCATAGTATAATATTGGTAGTATATAGAGGGAGAAATATTTTTTATTGAAGGGACTAATAATATTCAATTAGTTATATCCTCACATTTACATCATAAATGTTAAGTAATACGTATGTGAGAAACCATATTTCAGCATAAATAAATGAAAAAAATTGGAATATGTAAATGAGGTTCTTGAATACAAAAGACAAGAATAGGATACCTTAACTTAAGAGAGTGTTTCCAAAATCATGAAAGGGTCTTGTTAAGAGTTTGTGGATTTCATTAGGTGAAACTATTAGGGGAAGTGTAGTTTAATTTCACGCATAATGGTTTTGGGTTATGATAAAATTGAGGTTCGGTGGATCTATATAGAAAAAGAGATCATATATCTTATTAATTTCCAAAGACTTATTTTGGAATCTATACCATAAAGTAATCATAGCCACAAATCCTGCCATTTATTACCATGGTTTCAACCATGTAAATTGATTTTCATTATTGTAAACTTTTAATAAATGATCTCATTTAAATAATATACTAGTATCATGTGTTCAATTAATTGCTTTTATAATCATAAAATATAATATAGGTTTTGGGTAAATCATTAAGGATACATAAAATTTTTTAATTTGCCTAAAAAATTAATTAAAATTTGAAGTATATATATATTTTTTTGGAAACAATTTTTGGAATATATTACATCACCTTGAGGTCATTATAATGTCATAATACACAACATATATTTATATAGTTTTAAAATATGACCCAAAAAATTATATTATCTATAAAAATTATAAAAAAATTTCTATTGGATATTTTTTATTGTATTAATCAAATAATAATATATTTTATTTTATTAAAATATATCTATTTTTATGAGAATTTAATATTTTAAATAAAATACTCATTTACTTAAAATGCATTAATTTTTTTATAAATCATGTTTCTTAAACCGTATAAAAATTATTTTTGACTTTGTAAATTGAAATTGAAATATATAATTAATAATGATAATTAATTCATAATAATAATATAATAAAATATCAGTTATTTAAAAAATTCATTGATTCTGTCTCTTGATAAAAACTATACAATTCCCAGAAATAAATTTACTGTTTTGATTTTTCAAAATTAAAATTTAATTAAAAGTATCATCATTTCACATAAAAAGTAATATAAAAATGTGATAACGATAATCATTTTTTTATTAAAATAATATATGAACATTCATATGGTGTGGTTTTATATACATACAAATTTACTAAACCAGAAAAATTTCTAATGGAATCTTGTGTGATAGTGAGATTATATTGGGGTTTTTTGCATACATGGTTGTGGTCCCGATATTTATAAGAACGAACATCCCTTGTAAAAATTCTCATTCATGTCTTAGTTGTTGAGTATTGGATTTGTTTTCATAAAGGGTAAATTACATTCATGGTATCTCCCTTAGAATATCTAATAAAATTGATTCCTTTGGTGAGAACATACTATGGGGACCATTTCATCTTTCATCTCTATCAATATGAAATTATTCTAATCATTAATATCTAAATCAAAATAGTTATTTTAAAATGGTTGTATTAATAATTTTTAGGATTCACAATGGTATTATTAATTTCATAGGAAACACAATAGTACAAAATATTCAAATTAATGCATGTGATTTCCATATCAACATTAAATAAGGATACATTTTATTATTCCAAAAGGAATTTTCATTTATAATTTTTTAGGTCCCTCCAACCTTTATGAGATGCCCCTTATAAGTGAATATACAGATGTATTTCCTCAAGAGTTACCTATACATAATCTTGATCAATGGGTAATTTTCTCAATATATCATATACCAATAATCTCTCCTATCTTCAAATGTCCTAATTTGATAACATAGAACAAACTGGAGGTGTTAAGATAATGTTTCAATAGCATTAAGAGAAATAGTTCATATTTCCTTGTGCATCACCTAAGGGGGTTCTAGTTCTATTTTCAATAAAATGGATGGATCAATGCATCTATGTATTGATTTCTAGGAGCTCAATAATATCTCTATAAGGGTAGTGTATCTATATCCATGGATTGATTATTTGTATGTCTAATTACAAGTAATTGATTACTTTTCAAAGGAGTATCCTCATTCTATATTTCATCAATTGAAGGTAAAAATGGAATATATTCATAATATAGCCTTCTCTAAAATTTATGGATTCTATGAATTTATAGTTATTCACTTTAGACTTACTAATTCCCTTATAACATTCAAGGATTTTACCAAAATATTAGGCAGTGTCTACCTTGAAATTTGATGGTTATCTTTATTGGGGATATTTTCATTTACTATAATTTAACCAGGTATCATAAATAGAATATATACATCATACTGGTGATATTTATAAATCATGAAATATATGATAAAAACCTAAAGTGTGAATTCTAGATATGATAAGTCACATTCATGATACACATTAGTATATGTGATTGATTTCATTTTGAACCTTGAAAAAAGGAAATTGAGGAATGTCCCAAACCCAAATGTTTAATTGAAATGACTAGTTTTCAAAAAATAATTGGGTAATATAAATTATTTTTTATAAATTTATTATGATTATATAACTCACTAACTATGTTTAAATATAAAGGGTTAAATTTTGATTGGAAAGAGAAATGTGAGGGAATCAAAATGGATCTTATAAAATGATAATCACTATCCTTGTACTCACATGAATATAAAGTGGACAAGATGTTTTTGTAGAATTAGATTCATTTACGAATTTATTGGGTTGTGTTTTCTAGATAAATGAATAACTGATATCTAATGCCTTACGATTTTCAATAATCCATGAAAATAACTACCTAAAACATGATCTATTGTTAATATTTGTAAAACATTTCTTAGAGATTTGGCTTCTCTTCCTTTGTAGTGGAAGTGTGAAACACACAAAAATCCAAATTCTCTAAAGTATTAATTCACATATAAATATAGGAACATTAATAATTGAGTATGGTTATATATAATATGTTACTATGATTTCTCTATTCACTACCATCCTAGAATGGTGGAAAAGGATGTAGTTTCTCTTATCATAAAAAAATGCTCTATCTATTATTTTCAAGAGGTATTTTCTATCGAAGTAATAATGGAAAAGAATACATCCAAAACTATAAATATAATTTCCCAAAATTTTTTTATGACAACAACAATAAGGAATAAACGGATGATCTAGATATTTTATTGAATTTATAACCATTAAGGGATACGAAAAATCATAAATTACAAATCAATTAATCTGGTATCATTATGTATGGAATTATACATTGTGTGCCTTAATAACCTAAGATAAAAATATTTTTTTGATACTGAACATAGATCATCATTATCCATCCATCCAATAAGTACTCTATTATAATGTGAACTTCAAGATCACTTCTCATGGGATGATATGATGAAGGATATCAATGAGTACATCTAGAAATTATTGGTATATAAAAAAATTAAATCAATGTAAAAATGCATAAGGATATGAGTAAACACATACCGAAAAACAAATTAGAAAAGGATAATTTTCACAATTGAAATTTCATGTTCTCTCCTGATGTCATCCAATGGAAAAAATATAAGATAGGATGTGGTGTAATGACAAACCAAGGATTCCCACATCATTTCTATTGGGTTATATTTACCTATTTTATAATAATCTATAATATATATAGTAAAATTGCTGAGGCTACATGGGGAATTTATTTTGAATACCTCAAATATTCATCCATGGTTCACATTAATATTTATTTAAATCCAACAAAATTTTCTATATATTGAATTTAATTTCAGTATCACATATCTCCCCCAAATTGATAGTGAGCTAGAAAATGAAAATATAGAAAAATGAGGACATATTAAGTATATTCCCATTGAAATTTAACATTCGATTATATCAAAATATCCCATTGTTTTAGTTGTCATAAAATATTTTTTTTATTTAATTATTTGAAATGGTCCCATATGAATGTTTTATTGGATGTCATATAGAACTCTTACTTGTTAGGATGGTGTTTATAAATGAATGGTATTGGGACCCGATCCTGTAAAAGTAGTGATAGAGATTGTATAATCTATACAAGTGTATTTAAATTGATCTCAATATTGTTAAAAGATCTCTGAAGAAATACTTTGATTTGACATGGATTTTAAATTTGGATAAGAATTTATTACATCAAATATCTCTATATAATAAAATATTATGGTTTCTAAATTGATATATGTTTATCTCAAGGTACTTTTTCCCCTTTGGGATCCTTGATCGCATAAGAGTAGTGTCATATCCACTAGAATTTCCACCAAATATGAATCAACCTGAAGCGGTGTTAAATATATATCAATAGGATCTATATAAATTATACCTCTTGTTTATTGAATTTTGACGTGCTACAACTATCCAAAGGCCACTTTTATAAGGAGAGTTTAGTGCGATTCTTGGATTGTAAAAAAAATTTAAAGCAACATTAAAAACCACCAAATCTATTTGATATGGAGGTACCAAAAATATGAATATGTCACATGGGAAACAATAGAAATGAAAACATAAATGCACCATCATCTATTCTCAAGTGAGACTGTGAGTTGAAACTTTGGGGAAAACATTTCTAAATGGGGTGAATATAATTACCAAGGTGTTACAAATGATATTTATTTCTTGAATAAATATGTTTTATATTTGAATGAATTATAAAACAAAAATATATAGAAAAAAATACCCTTATTCAATTATTTTATATTGTTACATTAGCTAACAACTATACCCATGAAAATTTCAAGTATAATAATTGGAAAAAATATTAAATTGAATATGTAAAATGGAAAAACATGCATCCTATTAATGTGCTAAAATTATCCCCCACAAAAAATATATAATATAGAAAATGAATATTAATTAACCAATTGATATATTTGCAATAGAAAATATAAAGACATGGGAAGGATTTTAGTGATAATTACATTCATGAATGAATTATTAGTTTTTGGAGGTTATTTGGCTATTAAAAAATTAATATTACCATTGCAATAATAAAGTCATTGTTGGAACATTATCAAAAGTTTTAAGAATTATTACATGACTATTGGAATAGTATCTTGACCTAATAAAATAAAATTTAATATAAACTAATTTATAATGAATAATTTTATAAAAATAAATTTATCATAAACTTATATAGTAAATAACAAGAATAAAAAACTCATTGATATAATAAAGAATTTTCAATAAAATATATTTTAGATAATTTCGTTAAATAATTTTAATGATTGAAATTATTATTTTATATGATAAAAAGATTATTTTATAAAATTATTATAATTTTTTGAATCATAATTTCAAAATTTTCCATTGAGTGAATTTTTTTTTATTTTTTGAGAAACTACCATTTTCAAGTAAATAGTTAAAATACTAATACTAAAATACAACATATTTTAAAACATAATGATGATGTAATAGGGAATTCATAAATATTAAATTGCTTCATTTTACACAAAATAAATTCAATTCCATAAAAGGAAAAATTATTTATAATAACCTAAAATTAAAATAATTATTATTATTTTTTGAATCCTAAAAGGCTAAACTGTCCCATTATATAATCATTATTCATTTTTATGCTTTAGTTTTGAATAAAATAAAATATTTGAATTATAAATTGTTTTAATGTACCCAAATCTGGTTATTTTTGTATATTTTATTTCATAATCTCATAAACATTACTATTTAAAGTTATTCCTTGGATATAATAATTTATGAAATATTTTATCCCAAAATTACCCTCTCTTAAATTATAAATAACCCCCACCCATCCTAGAGAAACCCACTAATTTGAATCCATAAAAAGAAAATTTTCTACCCAAATCCCATATCATAATCCCTATTATGAATATAGTTATTTTTAGAGCCACTATAATAAAATCACTTATGGATTGTAGTGTATTTCAAAACGAGGACCCTAGAGAAGAACGAACATTTTCATAAACATCTCTCCACATATTAACATTCTCATTCTTATTTTACAATATTTAATTCAATTCCAACAATTATAATATAGAATTATATGTATGTCAAAATTATATTTATTATTTTTTCGTAATTTATTTATTATATTTAGGTTGTATTGAAATTTCATACTTCTCTTTCATGTTTTTGTGAAACTGATTTGTTAATAGTTGGTTAACTACAACCAAGGATGTATAAAAATATTTTCTTATTTTCATCGCATCTGCTAGATATAAAAAATATTAATAATATATATATTTACAAATTAATTATTTACAATTTTTCTAGATTTAATCATAATAATGTATAAATATAATGAATGAAATATGAATAAATTGAAGCTACACATGATAATTTAAGAATAATATTATATCAAAATACTTCACCATTAATAAAAGGGAATTAAAAAATAGAGACCAATTGTTATAATTGATCATGATTAAAAAAATTAATCAATATTAAATTCATCATTCAATAAAACAATAATTATTATTTAGGATGTGGAAAAGTGATGAAATAAAGCTTTATTTAGTTATGTTATTACGGATAAAAACACCATATATTTTGGGTTATATCCTATTGAACAAAATGATTAGCATGTATATTTTTATAATATCAATAAAATTTTCATTAAATATTAAATCTATTCAATTTATTATTTTATACATGTTTCCTCATTTTCAAAAGGAGTTTTAATCCCAAACCAATGATTCATCATAAAATTATATCTTCTTTTAATAGCACAAATTTATCCACTATTGATTTGTTTCTTCTTTAATGAAAATTTATATTTTATGCCAATTTCAGGACCCATCCCTTGAGTCCCAGACATGACTACCCCAATCCCGCCTTCCAAAGGCTAGGGCTTAGTGACTTGCACGTGAAGGCTTTTCCTGAACATGGAAAGCATTGCCTTGGAGATCTGTACAGATTGAAAATGGGAAGTTGATGTAATAAAACTACAAAACTCAGTTATAACAAAGCTAGAAATGTATAACCCCAAGTACAATAGTAAACTAAAAACAATGTGCTCAAATACAAGCCCTAAAAATTTAAAATAATGTAAACAAATGTCGCATATTCCCTTGTGTTCTACCTACAGGGTGGTAGCAGTATGTATGTAATCTAAGAAGAGGATATCAACTACTCTCATCACACCAAACTCCACAAAGTCCCAATCCTCCAATGTCTTCTTGGAGTGTTAGTATTTTGCACCAGACACACACGTGCAGGTGGATCCCATTCAGCGGTGAGTATAAAAACACAGAAGGGGACCCCAAGACCGCCAAATATTTCTCAGTAATCTACAAAGAAAAATATCTCATGAAATAACACAATGTTAATATCACAATCATGATCTACATTAGGAACCAAAAAAGAAAAAGTGACAGCTCACTCTAACGATATTACATCATGGATACTACGATAGGTATGACATTTCCAAAAGCTAGATCATCATATCCATAGTAAATCTACAGTTGACCAATATAGGTCAATATATGGTGACGTGTATTGGCCCCTAGATGGTGACCCATATTGGTCGCTGGTGATGTCCCATATTGGTCGATGGTGTTGACCCATATTGGTCGCTGGTGCTGACCAGATTGGTTGCTGGTGCTCACCCATATTTCTCACCGGTGCAGACTCGCATTGGTCGCTGGTGCTGATCCGCATTGGTCTCCTGTATAAAGGTAGGGATGATTAGTTGTACATATAGATCATTCCACTCTGGAGTTTCTAATGATAACCTGTATTAGTCTCCAGTGCATACCTGTTTTGCTCACTAGTTCTATCCTATACTGGTCGATGGTGCTGACCTATATTGGTCTCTGGTACAGAGGTATGGATGATTAGTCATATATTGATATCATGCCACTCTTGGAGTTTATGATGCTAACCAGTATTGTACGGTCTTCTTCATCATGTCACAGCCAGCCACTAGATTCCCCCACACAACACACCTGATCTCTCGAAGATTATGCACATAAATCCATTGGTCCTATTTTAACAGGTACAATGTCCCACAAAATAGCAGTCCCAAGGGACCTCCCATCATAGGTGTGCCAATGTGATATACGACACGTTGATCAGATGCCCTGTCAGTGAAACATGGGAACTTTTGTAAAAATGGCCCGGCTGGATTCAGGTATGATCCAACCCAGGTTACATGTCCAACTCTGTCGAATCTCACTTAGAGTATCTCCAATGAATTGCGCTATCACAAGGGTCCTTATTCTATAGACGACACATCGATCAGATCCTCAGTTTGTTAATTACAACCCTTTCTATGAAACGGGGGTGATCGCACCTTGGTTCGGCCTAGCTCGATCAGGCCCACTAGAGTATGCTAAAGGAACCACTTCTCCAAAAGTGGTCCCAATTCCACTGATAGTGTGTCAAATGATCCCTTTATTCATCAGTTATGGTCATTTCTTTATTCGGGGGCATGTCGAGTTTGGGCCCGGTCTGACTCGGTCTGGCTAGCCCGACACAATGGGTCACATGGTTTGCCTGACCCCGGATGGGTCCAGCCCATTGGGCTCGGCCCGACTTGTTTGTGGGCATGGGCCTCGACTGGCTTGGCCTGCTGGGTGGGAATCAGCCCACCCGCTCTGGCCCGTTGGGCTGGTCCAGCATGTTCGGTCGGCATGCGTCTGTCCCGATTATCCTGAAGGTGGAGCACGTCTCCATTTGGCCCTGCAGACATGGGCCTATTTCATCAGTTTGAGGGTGCGCATCCCCACCATGTAAAACAGTTTTCCAGGTGGGCAACCCATCTTCAGCCAACACGGCACAGTGCAAGGGCGTGTCTCCCCCTCTTGTCACAGACCGTTGCCTGCGGATGCAACCACTGACAATGACTACGGGCACCGCCCTTCTCCCATGCTATCAAATCAAGCTGGTCTCCTCTATAAACTATGGTGCATGATGGTGGATCTCATTCCCACTTCCCAAGGGCGGTTGTGTGGGCCTTTTTTGGCCACCACATGCATGGAACGCTGGCAGTTCTTTCTCAAGGCCACGACATGTGCTTTGGTGGTCTGTTCTTGGGGTTGTCTGCACCTACAAGACTCTTGGTTAACTACTTCCATTTCAGAACCCCATCTATGCCTTTCTATCACATTGCCGGGCCGTGCACCTGAAACACAAGTATAACAAGATCAGCGATGGGTCGGGTCCTTGTTCGGATTCCCCCACACCCTCCTTATTAACATTTTTACAAGGGGTGTTAGCAACAACAAGATAATTTATAAATAAATCCTAACATGTAATCCTCCATCAACCTCTTAAGTTTAATGAATGATATATAGATCAACCTGTTGGTCGGTTGATCCGTGTTCTTCTTATAAATCAAGAACGGGGAAGGAGTAATTTTTATATATAAAAAACCCCCAAACTAGATGATACATATGTCGAAGATCATCATCAGAACCTCCATCGTCATTGTCTTCATTTCAAGATTCGGTGCTTATAATAACTGCTCACTGAATCCGGTCTCTTCCTCTAGGTGGATGTTACTGCAAAAATTCACCAGTGTTTCCTCGTTTGAAGATGTCATGCCAAAACCCCACCTCAAACTCCATTTAAATAAGAGGTGGAAAGGTGATTAACACATTGAAATATTAATGTGGTTCATTAATTGAATTAATGAACCTATTTTAATTCTCCACGGTTGATTTCATAGTTGTTGGGTGAATCCATTTAATGGCTTGAAATGCCACTGACCGCACCACCGCCACTCATCCGTTGAAGAAAATGAAAATAAAATAACAATTACATGTTATTTTACTTTGAATATAAAAATTCCAAAAACTAACTTTTTCTCGCATACTAATGTGGTCTAAGTGAATATTCCCTTAAATGAATCTCGGCACTATAGAATCAATGGGGCCCTCATATTTTTCATTTGAGTAGCAGTTCAAAAGATTGAAAATTCTGCCTACACATTTACTGAACATACCTTTTAAAAAAGTTTAAATATTCATTTCAGGAATACTAGGCCTTAGAATCATGAGTTGAAAATTTTGGTAGACTCATTATAATCCCAAATAATTAAAAAAAATTACATGGAGTTTTCTGATACTTTACATTCTCCCAACCATAGGGCTTTACATTCCTGAAATCCAATCAAGGTTTCACTAACGAAGAGGGGTACTGGGCAGACATATGAGCCTCTTTCTCCCATGTTCTCTCTTGGAGATTATAGTGCTACCACAGAATGTGCACCGGAGGTATCAAACTCTCAAGGAAGATCTGATCATGACTGTACCCTATTACCACCGGGTACTCAACAAAATTATTCTTGTCCTCAATCTGTAGTTCTCCATGGTCAATAACATTAGATGGGTCATGCAAGTATCTCCATATCTAGGATATGTGGATGACATCAAGCACTCTCTCCAACTATGGTGGTAGTGCCAAGTGGTATGTCACATTTAAAATCCTCCGATGTATCCGGAATGGTCTGATAAACATCAGGGAGATTTTTCCACATCGGCTGAATCATAGTAGTCCCCGTCGAGGGGAGACTCACAAGAAACGTGATCTCCCTCCCAGAACTCCAGTTCTCTCAATTGCATATCAGTATACAACTTCTGTCAGCTCTATGCAGTCTTCATCCTCTCTCAGATGACCTACACCTTCCTAGTGGTATCTTGTAAAATCTATGGCCCCATGAGTGCAGGCTCTCCTAGATTCGTCCAACACAAGGGTGATCTGCACCATTATCTATACAACTCCTCAAAATAGGCTATACCAATGGTGTAGTGATAGCTATTGTTGTATGAAAACTTCACCAAGGGTATAGGGTACTCCCAACTATGACCAAAATATAGGATACAAGCATGATGGATGTCCTCCATGGTTTGGATGATCTGTTAATTCTGACCATCTGTTTTTTGGTGGAAATATTTTCTCAAGCATAGATGAGTCCCAAAATCCTCATGCAATCCTTTCCACAACTGGGATGTGATGTGTGCCTCATGTTCTGAGATTATCATCAATGGTACCCTGGGAAGTCACACAATCTCTTGAACATAGAGACATCCCAATCTATCTACCAAACCCTTCTCCCAGATAGCAAGTATTTTGGTCGCCATGGTAAATTAGTCAATGATCACCCATATGGTATTGTTCCCTCTAGTCGTACGTGGTAATCCATTCATGAAGTCCATAAATATCACTTCTCACATCCACTCTAGCATCTGAAAGGGTTAGGTCAAGCATGTTGGTACGAGGTGCCATGCCTTCACTTGTTGGCATGTGAGGCATCTAGAAAAAACACTTCCACACCATTCTTCATCCTTGGCCCCATGTTTTGAAACCAAAGGTCCTGATACATCTTCATCACACCTGTATGTACTTCCAAGAGGGATGTATGGATCTCCCTCACCGTATTCTCTCATAGTGCCACTAGAACAATAGTACACCCTCTGAAAATGATACCCTGCTCTTCACCTTTAGAATATCTATCAGGTGCATGGCCGGAGGATATATGATCACATGTAGTCTCATTGCGGCTATACCCAATTTACACCTCCCTAACTAACTGATGGAGGAGTGGGGATAATACCATCGAATGAAGGTTGAATGTCTCATCTCTATACACATTGGATATCTGATGTGAGGCAAACTTCTCTAAAGCATCGTTCAATAGTTTCAAACTCGATCTATGGATAATTGAATCAGCCACTACGTTCCCCTTTCCATAAGTACAGACTGCCTCAAAATCATAGTCCTGGATGAACTCTAGCCAATGTCTCTATCTCATATTCTGATATTTCTATGTGAATATATATTTGAGAATCGTGTGGTCTATGTAAATAATGAAATGGTTCCCATCAATTAGTTTCACCACATATTTAGTGTGAAGACTACAGCTGACAACTCCATGTCCTGATTTACATATTTATGCTCATTATGCCTCAGCTTTCGTCAACCATAGGCAATCACTGCAACATCCTACATTAGGACACAACCAAATCCAGTCCCTCATGCAGAACAGTAAACCAAATAGTCAGTTCCCTCCTCTGGAGACCTCAGGATGGGAGCGCGGTTCGAGATCCACCTCAACTGTTGAAATCTCTACCAGCATGTCTCTGACCATAGGAAGGGTTACTCCTTCGTCGCCAAGGTAGTTATAGGTGTAGGTACACTGGAGAAATCAGGTACTCTAATAGTAACCTGCCAATCCAAAGAAGCTTCACACATCAGTAACACTCTTGGGAGTCTCCAAGAAATTACATCTTCAATCAACACAAGATCCACAGCATCTCCATCCTCTTAGATGACATGTCCCAAGAAGTGGATCTTCTATATCCAGAACTCACACTTCGATATTTTCCTATATAACTAGTGCTCCCAAATTGTGTCAAGAACAATCCTCATGTGTATAACATGCTCTACATCGGATTCATTGTACACCATGATGTCATCGATGAAGACCACCACAAAGTGTACAACGAATGGCTGAAAGATATTATTCATGAGTCCCATGAACCCTACATGAGTATTTTTCATACTTAAAGGAATCACCAAGAACTCGTGATGTCCATACCAACATATGAAGGATATATTTAGTACTTATTTTTCCTATACCACGAGTTTATGATAACATGATCTGAGCTCTATCTTCAAGAAACACTTCTCCCCTTTAAACTGATCAAATTGGTCATCAATCCTAAATAGAGTATACTTGTTCTTCATGGTAACCTGGTTTAGGCATCGGAAGTCCACACACAGACTCAAAATTTTGTCTTCCTTCATAAAAAATAAATTTGAGGATAACCATAAAGTAACACTAAGACTTATCAATACCTTCCTCTATAATTACTCCAACTACACCCTCAGATCCGGAAACTTTCCATGGCCCATCCAATATTCCGGTGTAGATATCAGTTTTTTCTCGGGTATAAGTCAATATGGAATTCTACCTCTCAATGAGGAGGTAGTCATGGGACTTTTTATGGAAATACATTCTCATACTCGTCCACCACTATTGAGAATTGGGGACTCACCTCATCCACTATGTCAAAGGACATGAAAGCCAGTCGATAGGTGATTAGTTGCACCCTCTTAAGCACAAGTCCATCTTGTGCTGATCTATTTTCCTTCTCACCAATAATGGAATAATGTACTCCATGTCTGTGCATACATCACACTGTACATCTCAAGTATTCAATCTATTTGTGAAATTTTGATAGATAACTGATACCTAGAATGACTTCATAGGTCTTCAATCACAATACTAGAAGATCCCATATAATACTCTCTCCTCTGAGAGTAAGATCACACTTTCGGTACCAATGTGTTGCCATTGAATCTCCCCCTGTAAGAGTATCCAAATGGAAAGGTCATGGTAAAATCTTAGTCATAATCTCAATGTCCAAAACAAATTCTACACAAAGAATGAATTGCTAGAACCTTTGTCGATAAGAACATTTTCTAAAATAGAGAAGATATAGATTTTACCTTATATCATCTCAAGGAAATCAGGATCATGAACCTCTACTGCTTGTAGTTGGGCCTTTCCCGGACATCCCTCTACCTTAGCTCATGGGGGACCGCCTAGGGGTGGTTGTGGTAGTTCCTAGTGACCCTAAACACCTCTCACTTCACATCTTGATCCCCCGCCTCATTATCTACCTGGCTAACACTCATGCTCATGCTGTTATTATTAACTCGATAGCCCCTCCAAAGTCTTCCAGTCATCCGCACGGTGATTCAGATAGTCGTGAGCTCTATGACCCTATCCCCTATAAAAAGAACATATTTTTTCTCATTGGTGGCTCCATCAGCCTCTTGACCCTCACACCTATGACCATGCATCCCCCGGTTTCCCTCTAGAAGGCCTATCCATCTTATGCTTCTGTATCGTCTGACTATTTATATTTGTTGACCACTCTTCTACTTGTCATCTGGTTGGGGATCTCATTGTATGTGATGACTCGAAAAGGATGATCTCCATCAGCAAAGCTCTCTCTAGAACCCCATCCTCCATCGATAAGTTGAGAGAAATAGTCACAGCTCTAATATCTTGTCAGAGCCAATGGTCAATGGTCCAAGAACTGAAGTATGGGTACCATACCATGTCAGTGGAGTATCATGAGAGTTCAATAAATCTCACTGACTACAGAGCCAAATTTTTTCTCCTGAATTCACATGTTTCAGCTTCTATTTTCGCACCAAGCGAATTCTTGATGGAACGAACTCTGACCTGAAATTTCTATCAAAGTCCCTCCTGGTGAGGCTCATCTCCTCATGCACCTAGAGCATTGAGGTCTACCATCATCCTTATAGTCCCTCATGAAGGTTAGTGGCCATGATCTCCATCTATTCAGTGGTTGTCTCTAACAAGTGAATGACCCGCGAAACAGCCTCAATCTAGTCGTTTGGTTTATGGTGGTCCGTCTTTCATGAAAAACTCGGAGGCCTCTATCTATGGAACTCATGGAATGCGCTCGGTAAAAATTCATGATTCACTAGAAGCATATGCTGCTCAATGAGTAGTGGTGCTGCTGGGTACAATAAATGAAAGACCCATCACTGGGAGTGGTCCTTATAGTGACGCCTCATCGCTTAGTGGGCCACTTCCATGATCTCTAATCTGAATCCTAGATGGATATCTTTGTGGAGGGATCCTATATGATACAGATGTGTCGTGGTCAATAATTTATACCTGGTAAACTAACTCAAGAAAGAGTAAGAAAAATTTTCAAAAAACACAAGAAACCATTATTTTCATGTACTAATTTAGAAAACATAATTTGTGTTCATGTTGTATAGATACATCAGAGGATAGAACAACACTACACTTTTTATAATAAATAACCGAACTCAAGACACATTATAACATTTCCTCATTAAAATTCGACTCTTAGTTCTTCATGTATAACCATCCACCCTCTGATAACACTTTTTAATGACCCGTCCCACAGGGCCTAGACATGACTACACCAAACCCCCCTTACATAGGCTAGGGGATGGTGAGTAGAACAATAATGTGTTTTCTCAAATAGATAAGGAATTTTATTATAGATCTATACACACACAAAAAGAAGAACTGAAGTAAACAACCAAAAAATTAATTTATGACCATGAGAGTAATGTACAACTATAAGTACAATTGTAAACTAAAAACATAGGTTCAGAATACAAGCCCTAGAAACAAAAAAGAATGTAAATAGATACTGCATCCACCCTGGAGGTCTGCCTAGAGGGTTGTAGCTGTATGTCTGAAGATGAAGAAGAGGATCTCGACTGCTCCTGTCAGACCAAGCTCCACGAAGTCCCGAACGTCCAAATTCCGCCTCAAAGCATTAGTAGTTTGCACCAGACACACACGTATGGGAAGATCCCATGCATGGGTGTGCATAACCACTCAGTAGGGGACCCTGAGACCCTTGAAGGACTCTCAGTAATCCATAAAAGAAAATATCACACAAAATACTACAAAATTAAAATCACAAGCATGATCTACATCATGAATCACAAAGAAAAAGAGACAGCTCATTCTAATGGTATAACATAAGGGTTACTGGCATAAGGATGACTAGTCATAAAGCTAGATCATCATATCCATAGTAACTCTACTGCTAACCTATATAGGTCACTGTATTCTAACCTATATTGGTCATAGTATGTTGAAATGTATTGGTCGATGTTGCTGACCAGCATTGGTCATTGGTTCTGACCCATATTGGTCACTCGTACTGTCCTATATTGGCTGCTGCTGCTGACCCGTATTGGTTGCTGGGGATTACCAGTATTGGTCACTAGTGATGATATGTATTGTTCGATTGTATAGAGGTAGGATTCATTATTCGTACATCTAGATCATCCCACTCAAATGATTCTGATTCTAATAGGTATTGGTCACTGGTACTGACCCATATTGGTTTCTGGTATAGAGGTAGGATTGATTATTCATACAATTAGATCATCCCACTCTAGAGTTTGTAATGCTAACCCGTATTGGTCGCTCGGGATGAACAGTATAGGTCACTGGTGCTGACCTGTATTGGTCGCTGGTGCTGAACTATATTGGTCATCGGTACATAGGTATGGAAGATTAGTCATACATCAAGATCATCCCACTCTAATGTTTCTGAAGCTAACCTGTATTGGTCTCTCATCTAGGTAATGTCAGAGCCAACCACTCTATAACATCACATAGCATGCCTCATCTCCAAAACAATTCTACTCTTCAATCCATTGGTTGTATTTATACTAGCATGAAGTCCTGCAAATATCATACCTAATTGACCAACTCATCATTGGGTTCCTAATATGATATACGGTGTGTCGATCGGACACTCGGTCTGTGAGATATGCACATTTTTTAAAAAATTTCCAAGTAGGATTCAAGTCTAATCCAAAACAGGACGCACAACAAAATATATAAAAACACACATAGAGTATCTCTAATGGAACACCTTGAAACAAGGGTTCTTATTCCACTAATGGCACGTTGATCAGACGCCAGGTCTGTTAGTTACACCCCTTTCAGTAAAATAGGGGTGATCTCACCTCGGTCCATCCTAACTGGGTTGGTCCAAGAAAAATATTCCAAAGGGGCCGCTTCAAAAAATAGTGTCCTAACGCACTTCTATAATTTAAAATGGAATCATGGTTCACTAGTTACAAATGTTTCTTTATTTGGGGGCCAGTTCAATCTAGGCCCAGTCTGACTTGGTTAGGCAATCCCAACACAATGGGTCCCAGGGTCAACCAGATCCTGCTCATGTCCTTCCCATTAAGGGTCATCCCGGTTCATTGGGTACAGCCTATCGGGGTCGGCCTGAAATTATTTCAGGCCTGGGCCATGGATGGCCTAGCCCGTAGGGCAGGTCCGGCCCATTCGGTCAGCCCGCTTCTAGCCCAGTTCGCCTGAAGGGGGACCGTGTCTCCATGGACGCAGGGCGGTTCCATCCGACCAGTGGGGCACTGCCCCACCACATTCCATAATCAGGAAGGTGTCTGAACAGTCACCAACAGACACAGTGTGGCACGAGGCCGCACCGCCCCCTCATGACGATGCCAGCTTGTTGTAGCTGCTTTCGCGGGCACCTCTTACAGACACTGGCCATCACCCGCGTGGTTGGGTTAGGCCATCCACCTCTAAAAACTGCACCACTCATCCTTTTAACCACCTATGTTCAGTTGTTTTAGGCCTCCTCCAGCCACAGTCATCCAATACCAACATGGTGTGCTGGCAGTTCGTTCTGCTTGGCACCACATGTGATCTGGTGGTCCGTTCTTGGTGTCGTCTGCACCTACTAGCATCTCCACTCACCGCCACCACTACATGACCCCTAGCACTTCCATGTCATCACATTCCTAGTCGTTCATAGAAAAACATGTAAAAAAAGATTAGAGGAGGGTCTGGGCCTTGTTCGGATTGGACCATGCCCTCTGCATTAGAAATTTAACAATGGGTGTTAGCAACAATCAGATAATATAAAAATAGCATCATACAAGATACTCTGCATCAACCTCCCATATTTAAGAACAATATGCAGATCAACCCATTGGTTGGTTTATTTGTGTACTTCATATAAATCAAGAACGAGGAAGGAGGAATTTTATAATATAAAAAAAACCCTACCTGGATGAGAGGTCTGATGACGAAGATTGACGTAACCTCTTCGTCGTTGTCATTGGATTGTGATTCGGTGGTGCTCATCACCACTTAAAGAATCTGGTCTCATCATCCAGGTGGATTTTTTTTTTCAAGACTTCTCCATATTTTCCTCACATGAAGATGTCTTGCTCAAGCCCCACCCCGAGGAAGGAGTTATATGAGTAACTCATTGAGAAAATAATTAGGTTCCTTAAATGAATTAATGAACCACTTTTGTTTCAAAATAGTGGAGTTACACAGTATATGAGTCAAGCCATTTATTGTCTTGAATTGTCACCAGTCCGACCATCACCGCTAATCCACCGTAGAAAACGAATATGAAATATCAATTACATGTTATTTTACATTTATTTAAAAATTCCAAAAAATAACTTTTTATCCGGACCTACAACAGTCAAAGTGAATCCTCTCTTACGTGAATCTCGGCACTGTGGAATAAACAGTACCCTCATATTATTAATTAGAGCACTAGTTTGAAATATATAAAATATTACCCGCACGTTTAATAAATGTATATTAAAAAATTTAGGGAAATTAATTCCGGGCACACCAGTATTCGGAATCTCGCACTTTCAATTTTCCTAGACTTTTAATAATACCAAATAAATAAAAATATAATTAATCGAATTTTTTAGGCCTTTAAAGCCAATATATGATAAGAATTATTCACATGGGGAACACAAAATTTTATTTAAAGAAATATGATATATTTAATTCATTATAGAACCCATTCTTTTCTATATGACTATTTTTTGATAACTAATATTATATATGATATTTTTATGCAGCACAAATGTTACTAAGCATTTTAGGATGTAACGGGTGGGAATGAAATTGTATTACCCTCTAATACATTGGGTAATGTGGAATATCTCTTAATATTAGGTGTATTATCTATAAATATGATGATAGATATTTTTTGAAATTTTCATGTTATGATTTATATACATATTTTATGGTCGGGAAAGATTTTATATGTGTTAATCACTATAGGTGGTATTTTAAAAATATTTTATGGTGATTCATTAACATGAAAATTGGAAATTAAATTCTATTATAAAATATATATCATTATAATTATGAGGTATCAATTATTATGAAATGATGAAGGTGATTATGCTCCACCATATCTGATTTATTCATTTCATTTTGTACTCCATTGATATTCGTCCCCTTATTAGTCATTAGACAAACCCTATCCTTAATTAATATCCACAGGTGATTAAATGTACTAATGATAATGTGAGAGGTCTTATGAGGATAAATAAAAATATATAAATAATTTAAATCTGTTATTATTTACAAATGTTTCATGAACATATTTTTTAAAAGATACTAATAATGCGAATCATTTTCTATCATTCGAATATGTTTTTTCCTTGAAACTAATATAATAGCTATGTATGAAATTCTCAGGTTTCTATATTCTCTTTTTGAGATCCAGGGTTCTATCTACCCTTGAATTAAATTCTTTTAATGTTTGGGTATTATTTTTAGAATGTCATACATAATATTTTATCACAAAAAATCCTTTTGATAGGTCTACTCACATTCTTATAATTATGGGTTTTTATTTCACCCATAATAAGAAATGTCTATAATGTATATCCATAGTATAATATTAGAGTGCGAAGAGTATATGATTGAACATTTATACCAAAAATATTGAAAAACATTTTTTTAAATGTATATTATTCTTCCTCTACTCTTAACTCTTTCAATTCAACATAATTTACTGAAAATTTTATTCCTCTATCATACCCATCATATTTAAAATTATATTTTATATTATTGTTATATTTTTAATTTTGACAATTCCACCCCTTGTTTGGTTTCTATTAACTATTCCATAGATAAAAAATTTTATTTTTTATATTCATTTAGGTCTGATGATTTTTTATAATGGGAGGGATATTAATTTTAGAGATAATATAAATATTATTATCTTCAAATAAATTATCACTAATTATAATATTTTGTTATTATTGTTTGAAATATTTTTATTTTTGAAATAATTATTTATAACATATAAGTTATTGAAAAATTAATAATAAAAAAATGGAAAAAAATTAATGATGTTAAATATAAATAATAATAATGTATTACTAGCATTGAAAATATAATAGATAACATTATTATTTGTCAAAATAATTTTCAAAAAAAAATTATTTTAAAATTACATGTCATTTATCAGATATGAAAGTTTTTTATTATAGTCCTTTATTTTTTTAACCACAATGGATCTAACATGAAATGAAAAACCTCAACCCATAACACACAAAAAATGGTATAGGTGAGGTGGATTGATAGTCTTAGTATTAATATATAATTTTATTTATAAAAAATTATTTTTCATAACAATATTCGTTTATATGAAACTATGAATTTATCTTTTGTTTTATACAATATTGAGTTTTAGAAAATTTTGATATATTAATAATATTTTTATTTAAACATGGACATTATAACCTTGATGTTAAACATAGAGGTATAAATTGTAGTAAATATTTTTTAATATTAATTATTATTAAGTTATATTTGATAAAAAAAATTAAAAAGAACTTCATTTTTAGATAGAAAATGATTTTATGTTTCATGAATACTATATTTTCAAAAAAAATTACTTTCATTTTTTTAATTAATTATAGTATATGGTACTGATTTTTAAAAATTTATCTTAAAATAATTATAAATTTTTTGTAATCTAAATTTTAGGATTATATTAAGGTAAATTTTTGGGATTTTTCTAAAAATTTAATTGTTTCGATTAATAGTGAAAAATAATCAATTTTATTGAAATTTGGATTTTCATTGAATGAATTTAAAATATAAATTTCATATTATTATATTTATTAAAATTAAAATTAGTTTACTAATATATATATATATCCAATTTAGGCCATTGGGAAAAATGAATATATAATTTTAATATAAATTTTATTTATTCTTTTGAAACTTTAGTCTTTGTAAAACAATATTTTCATCACAACTAGGTGATTAATTTTAAATTCAATATTTCTAATCCTATTGATAGAATTTAAAAAATAATTGATTTCATATTTGGATATAGAGTAATTTATATTATGAAGTATTAAAATCTTATATTTTCGTCATAATAAATAGTTAATCATATGAAAAGTAATTACAAATATTAAAGTTATAATGAGTGTACATTGGGTTAAACTAAAAACATAAAGGATGGATTACCTATAACCATTTCTAAACCAAATAGGATTTCCATATTTGAACCTTAACTCCACTAAGGTTGGATTATGTACCATTTTGGATTCATTTGTAATGTGAGAAATAAGGATACCACATTTTATTTTCAAAAATTACAAGTGTACCACTAACCACACTTATAAAAGTCAACCCACTCTCCTCTCATATTCACAGACCAAAAACCCTTTGATTTATCCAATACAAAACCAATTTAATTAATTAATTCCCTTATCACATATGGTTAGTTTTATTTTGTTTATTTGTACAATTTAGGACATATTTTTGTGCAATCCAAACTATGTTTCTGGAAGAAGAGGTATTATATCTATGAAATATTTCTATCTTATTTATTATTCAACCAGTTTCAATTATTATTCTAATTTATTATATAACAGTCATATTATCTTCTATATACTGTCCTTTTTTTATATTTTTTTGGAGCTGAAATTATCAACTCCTCTATAAAATATGAAGTAAATCCATTTATCCTGTGTCTGAGGACTACTGCCTCGCAGACCAATGTAATTATATTTCCATCAGCACTAAATATAGTGAATTATATATATATATATATTATTTTTTAATGATACTTATATAATCATAATATCATTTATACTTTCTTACATTCTATTCTATAGAGAAGAAAATAATTTTTTTCATTTGTACGAAAGACTTAATCTCATGAAGTGATGTGATTCATTTTTCACAAATTTATTTCATGGAACATAAATATGGTATATTTAATGATTATATGTGAGATATATGACATAATAATTTTTATCCACTGAAATATATTATATTTATTTTTTAAATTAAATCATTTGATAAAATGGGAGCAGCGTTCATTCGTACATACGTCCCACTATTTCCATGAATAATATATTTAATTTTATATCTAGAAATTTAATGGATTACTTTAAATACATATATAATGAATATATATTATAATCATATATTTTTTAACATTATTGATATGATCTTACCATGATCAATATAGGAAGACCAAAAATACAAAATCCATAAATAAATAAAAACAAATTAGTTATTACTTGACACATTACAATAATAAGGAAATGTAAACAAAGGGGTAATTAAATTTCATATGTAAATAAATATGGTATGATATATATGTTTGGATAAATAATATATTCATATTTAATTTAAATTTATTATACAGTAGCTTTGAATGCCTATGGATGAATTTGAGTCATAATGTAAGGGATTCAAGACTCAAATTTCCTTAATTGAGACATGTGTCATGTTATGAAACTATTTTTTTGAGATGTATATACATCCCTATTGAGATTTAGAATCACTAATTTATATATCATCCTGATAATTTATGTTAAATTTATTTTTATTCATTCATATTTCTTTAATTTATATGTTACCATAGTGGTAATGGTTTTATGATACAATCTAATTTTATAATAGGATTATTTATGGTTACACATATGATAATGAAATTATATGATACATATCCCAAAAAAAATTCATAATATTATCCAACTATATTTTAATGTTAATACATTTTTCCCATCAATTTAAAATCTTTAGGATCTCATTTGATCAACCTAATTTTTGTTTATGAAAAACCCTTTTTATTATACTCTTAAGTGAAATAGAAATTTTTCCTATACATTATTTATAATAATTTCTTAAAAAATGATTTTAAATTATATATTTTATTTATTTCTAACATTATTACCCATTTTCTTATTTGGAAAGTCCTTTTAAAGGAATATTCATGTAATTTTTCAAGAAAAACTATTTTAACTTTTAATAAAAAGGTGAAAATAATCATTGAATTATTATGTATGAATTGTATTTTGAATTCTACCTTCGTAGACAGCTCAATGTTTTAATAATTGCTTTACAATTTTCATTTTTCATTTTCAATGAAAATTACTTCATATCAATTTTAGGAATTATTATGTATTTCCAAAACTAATAGTATATTTTCCCCATGAAATTGTTTAAATAAATTTTAATGATTTTTTGATAATTTTCAAATGTTTTAGTCAAGGAAAATAAAATTTTAAAAAAATTATGTTTTAAAAAGGGTTTTTAATAGATTAAGGCTATTATTACATTGAAATTTTCCATGTGATCATTCTAATTTTGTTTCAATATATGATTGAAACTTTTGATGTTTCATATTATTTAATATGTATAACATTAAATGATACCATCCATATTATTTCTTTATATTGTTATTGTTTATGTTGCTGAAACTTTTATGAAAAAAATTTTGTTTTTATTTATTATTTTGTAGTGAATTGATGAAATTTTAATGAAACCTATTTTATTTAAACATGTTATGATGTAATGATGTGATGATTGTTTTATTATATTATAGCATACATATGTATGGTTATATCTATGAGTTGTGCGGAACATATATCTACCATTAATATATTGGGAATATCACATGTCTCATGAGATAGTAATTACAAACATGTCAATTGTATTGATCAATTTTTTTAAATAGTTGATTCACGATCTGCTATGGGAAATATGTCTATTAAGATCAAAAATTGGAAACATGTGATTAGTCTAGATCAACAATGTTTATGGTCATTGTAGTCATCCTTGAAATATGAAATGGTTTTACATATTTATGGTGGTGTCAAACTTTTATTACATGAGATTTTGGTTACTGATTGAAAAATGATGATTTACTACTATTATGGGAAATGATTTCTATAATATTAATTATTTATTATATTACCCATTTTTATAGTCTATGATAGGGTGGGTATGAACTACTTATATTATATTCATGGTCATATAATATAATTCTAATTTTATTCTTTTGTATGATCATAGATTGTTATCTATTATGTTTACCATTATTTACAATCTTAGCTCACCCTTTCTTTTGTTTTTATTTAATGGTTATGATGAAATGATTCGTTAGGGTAAGACAAAGAGGAGTAATTTGTGAAAAAATTATTTCTAGAATATTTTTAATATATTTTTAATAATAATAATATTTTTTATAGTATCGAATGACACTAACCTATAATAGTCCTCGAGAGAATTTTTAATAAATTTATTGAATATTAATCGAAAAAGATGTGATATATATATAAAAATCATTGGATCTTATACTAGGGATCATAAAAAACATTTAGTTTACATTTCCAAACTATAATGATAACACATAGTGAGATACATAGGCATATTCTTATAAATGTGACTACATGAAATTTTATAGATAGTTATATGGATGATTCAGTCTATTGAAAAATATCATGGAGTTTTGGTAATGAATAAGGATAGTGTTTTATAGCCAATTACATCATTGACTTGATACTACAAGTTGATGTAGCTGTTACATGTAGGTACCTAGTGGTAATAACTATGAGAAGAGTTTATTGAGATGGAATTTACAGTCACATAGTTAATGAATAAAATTCATTTATGCACACCTAGTTTGATACCCCCTGGAGGAATTATTCAGAAAATCAAAAAAAAATTATGAACCATTATGAAAGATATCAATAACATCCTAGAGTGACCTAGGATGAAGTAATTTTATTATATTTTAAAAATAATGATCCTTTATTTTTACATATATAATAAATTCTTTATGATTTTTTGGTACCACTCAAAGATTATTTTTTATATAAATATGATTAAATATTTTATTAACTGTCTTGGACTTATAAGTAACATACCATGGCTGATTGTAATGTTCAATAAAATGATATAGGATATAGAATAAAAAATATCATTATTATTTTATTTAAAAAATTTATAAACCTATGAATCATGTTGATCATTAAACTAATAAAAGGATAGAACATCATTCTATTGAATATTCCGTGATAGATAACCTACCTACATTTAGTGTGCTTTCGAATCCACCAGTATCTTAGCGATAAATCATCACCCTTGAATATATTTTTGTCTTGGGTTCCCATATCATTGAAAGATTTTATTACTAGGTTATCATTTTTATGTTGAAGATAATCAACATTGGAACCTTATAAAGATTAAGAGTCTATATGAATAAATTGAATCTACAGAATGGGATGAGTTATGAGGGTCATTTTTAAGTGATTATTTCCACATAATTGATTTATAGGGATGGATACTGAATTAATTGAGTTTTTAAATAAGGAAAACTAATATACTTGTACATATAAATCAAATTTTATAATCCATGAAATATATATTTCTAGATTAATTATCATTCCATGAGTAAATATAGATTAATTTATCAGTGGAATAAACCCATTTATCTATAAGGAATTATCTATAAGAGTGTTTAATAACTATGATGAAATCATTCATTTTGAAAATTGGGCAGAAATATAAATTTGAGAACCCCACTATTACCATGTATAAGATAAGATATCAAAGATCGCATCTCATTAAAACTTAATTTTTTCACATGGTTGAATGGTATTACAGCCATATACATTCAAGAAATGCGGGAATAAGTTTCAAGGAAATTTCATGAGTGGAATTGGGATGTTATTTCAATGTGTAAAGGCATGTCAAAAAGCACATGAATATTGAAATACAACTAATGGTACAATAAATTAACTTGAGGTGAAGAGGATTCCAACTAAGGCATCACACATTCTCTATTTCATAAACTACAATGATTTTGAGAATTATACGAATCAATACCCCAATCCAAGGGTTATTTTGTATGAAATTCCACCAAAACCTATATGTTTAAATGAATAAGTGACATATTTTCCACAATAATGGATTATGTGAATCATATTAATTAGGAAAAACTTATTCTCCCCTCCTTATTTAGTAACTAAATTCTTATTTTTAATGAATGACCCCATATAAAATATTTAGGATTATCCTTTATTAAAATTTCATGTAATTTTGAGCATCAATAATCTCTCTATACACAGGTTCTAAAATAATTAAATCAGGTTTTACATTCTATTAGATACATGATGAACACAAGATTATAGAGTTAGTTTTATGTATAATATAAGTTATTATTTATGAAATAAATAGTAAACTATGATTTGGAAACATTTATTTTTCCTTGCATGACCAATTTATAATTTTTGGATATCATTATGGGTTTATGAGTTTAAGGATTTTTTAAGATCAACATCATATAAATTGTTTTTTTGGATTTAATAGGATAATATTTTATAATGATTTAGGATATTTTTTATACAATTATGGAAACTAAACCCTTTTGTTTTTTATGTTTTTGTGAAAATGTTATTTTAGGATCTATTAAAGCCCTTCCCAGAGGGGCCCATGCAGTGACTACCCCAATTCCAGCCACAATAGGATAGGGGATGGTGAATATCACCAAGTATTAATATCTAAAATAAAATTGGAGGCATTATCATATGTTCCTGTACACATGCACACTTCTCCAGGATTGACAATTATGAAATGTAAAAACATGTAATTAAATATTTTAGGAACTAAAATATGTTCTCCCAATATATTTTGATTGTAAACATACTAGAAAATAACCATGTCCAAATAAAATTCCACCTCATAGAGTCTGTAACACAAGTCGAACATGGATGTAAAGATACTGGTTCTCCTATCTGGAAGTCGTAAGAACACACCTCAGTCTATTGGGTATAACTATTCACCGTTTGGTCTGGGTCCTCCAAGGACTTTGTCAAAATGTTTATCATCTTCACAAGACATGACATGGGTACTAAAAGACCCTTTAGTTGATGAGTATAACAATACCCATTAGGACACCCCCATACTAAAATGAAATACAACATTGGAATACCCGAAAGAAAAACAACAATTAAATTAACAGTCACCACTACATAGTTATATATAAATATAACATATATAAGTATTATCAAAATGTAAACATAAGAAACCGCATGCCATTCGGTAGTCATAAACAACTTCCATCCAAAGGATTCCGCTTAAAGCATGCTCATTTTGGGAGAACTCACACCTCATGCCATGATATCATATGAGACACTCATGATAAAGTCAAAATAAATTGGGAACTATCTAAAGAGGAAGTACTGTTCAATTAATATTATTATCCTTATAGTGGTTCTACACCCAAAACATACCATGGGACACTACATATCACTGCAAGACTCATTGGGGGGTACCACAAACCTACTCTTGATCAACTGGCTATGTAAGAGGTCATTCCCAAACACACTAGGGGATACTGTTAACCAAAATGATATGTCCCACTAGATATAATATTAGAACCCTACAAAAAAATGTTACATGATTCCAAAGACTCCTATATCGGTGATATAGGTTCAAAATACACTATCGGGAAGGGATATAAGACTCTATTGGGAAATCAGTCTCTATAAGGTATTATAATCAATTAATGTGGTAGTAATACCCTACTGAAACATCATAGAATGCACCAAGGGAACTATCTCAACCAATAATGGTCCAAACCAAAAACTCACAGCTTGTCCCAAATTTACCATCTCAACATCATGGTCTTAATGCCAAATATTGATTGTTGAGTAGAAAATATGTTTAGGAGATATGCTCATTTGAGTGAAACTATCCACAAGCCTACCAGGGCCTACGTACCTAACCATCGTTGTATGTCCTAAATATTGATGTGGTTGGTCCAAACAACCAATTCATGTTATTCAATTATCTATCTGGATCTTATATATTTCCAACCATCACTGTGATCATGAGGTTGTTGCACCTCATGGAAACTCATGATCCTGCATCTCACAGTTGACTGCCACTATCGATCATGGCCACCATTATCCCAGTGAAAATGTGTCCCCCCCAAGTCTAAACTGATTCTTATCCAAGGATACCTGGACTGACATGACATTTATATCATGTCCGACTCTTCATGGACCCTCTTTACTCAACATGTGTCCCGCATGGCTCGCCAACATGGTTGCCTCTTCCAGCCCCACCATTGTTGATCTAGTGCGACCCCCACTTATGCATTTCTGTTGTCGCCACCATCTCACATAGCTTCCACCACGACAACCATTGGCCATACCCATTACTAGTATCTAGTCCTTGTTTCCAAAACATTGGTCACCTTGGCAGACAACCAATCCTCCTATGATGCCCAAAAAATCAAATGATTGCATATCTATGCTCATTGGTTCCTGATCTACACAAATCCATCCTTTGTTGTCGATTTGTCTTGAATCTGGGGGGTCTGAACTTGTTACGAACCACCCTAAATCATTGAGATTTGAAATATGGGTTTCCAATGGTGATTAACATGAATAAATTATGGATATAAGGTCAATAAGAAGGGTTTTAACATCATTGGACATGTTTTTTTAAACATTCTTAATCAGGGAGTTTGGGTTATAAAACCAAAAGAAATAACTATTGAGAATAATACATATAAATTCATCTAGAATGTATGATCAATATGTGGGATATTCATTTAGTTTATTATTCTATGTTTTTCATATAAATCAATATATGGGATGAAGATCAAAATATGATATCAATCCATACTTTGGTTCAGATGAGTTACTGACAATGAACGATCATTGCGTTATCTTTGTTGGAGAGGTTCCTTTGAATCATTTACATTTTTTTCATCATTACATTATCATTCATCATTTATTAAAGATATTTAATTAATGTTTATCTCAAATATCTCTCTATAGATTCTAAGGTTATGCATGAAACCCTAAAATTTTGATGAACAAATATTTTTTAAGGAAATTTTGATGCGTCAACAAAATATATTTTTTAAAATTATTTAATTCCCTTTACATCTCGTGATATTATTTTCACCAAAAAAAACATGCGCTAACAAATATTAGTCCATGAATTGGGTAAATTAATTATTCATAACTCAATAGTGTCAATATCATTTTTAACCTATAACCAATTTAATAGGTATTCCACATTTTTAGGAAAGAGTGTGTGTGTGATAATAAAAGTATATTATTTTTCAAACACATCATTCAGGCACACCATGGATCTGAATGAAACACTCTCTTAGTACATTGTATTGAAATCAATACAAATAATAATTACAAATAAAACCGATAAAGTTTGACATGTGAAAGTGTTAAGTGCATTAATTATTTGGACATAAGATTAGTGGTACTGGTAATCATTTTGGTTTATCTAATTTCTAATGAATATGTTATTATGGGTTATTGTATTTTTGGTATATAATTGTTATTATGTTAATATAGTTTATTTTAAGATTACACTACATGTAGGGTGAAGGATTAAAAGGGTGTAATGATTACTAATATCCAATGGGAAAGAGTTTTTCTAGTGGGAAAACATTAACATATATATTGAAGAGTATATATCAAATTACTTGGTATATCATCACGTTATGGATGGGATGAAATTATACGGTAATGATAAGAAAATTATCTACGAAAGTTTGTAAATTAAAAAACATCACCAAATATGTTTTCATTGAACTCCCAAAACATCTAAAATGAATAATTCATTTCTTTTTTAAGTCAGTAACATTACAATGTTAACACACTTCATTGGTGTTAGAGGATATTTACCTCTACATCATATTTACAAAATATACATTGTAGAAGTGGTATGATGTCATGTAGTGCCATATTTAATTATATCTTATTGGGATCGACATTTTACTTCAAAATTATAGTGAAGTCTTTAGAAAGATATTGATAAATATTTGGGTTTCTAGAATGTGTATCAACCTCTAAATTTTTGTCAATATAGAAGAATAATTCAATACATATGGTATATTTTGTGAACTATTTCTATTGATTTCAATAATAATTGGGAAAACACCTTCCTCTTATTTAATTTTCATACGGTGATAGATTTCACTAAAGTATTCAGAAAAATCCACGTGAATACCTTTCATGAATGAAGTTTAGAACTCCAAAATAATGGAACGAAGTTGTAAAAAGAATTATATTAGGTCTTCCTATAGTTTATTGAATGTATTATATGGTTAGATATATGTATATACTCATTCAGAAATCACAATTTCAATTTGATTTATAGGACAATAATCATCTACACTATCTAGAATTGGATGTTTTTAACAAGGTGTCTCTATGAATTTCTTCATCAAATAATGAAGGGATAAATAATTCATAGGTATATTAGTCCCTTTGAAATACATGATCACATTTAAATCATATCGTTTCTATTGGAGCTTCCATCGACCCTATCATAATATTATAAGGTGTTCTTTGAATCTCACATGAGGAAGTACACACCTGATCCATCACATGAACTGAATTCAATGTCCATACACCAAGATAAATAAATTACTAATGAGTAAAAAATAATAGAGATTATAAATCTTATAGATAATGTGATGCAAAAAACCATCCCATGTTCAATGTTTTATCATGTAACCACTAGTTTGATGATGCTATGTGTGATTATAATAAAATGGAAATGTATAATTGTTGTCATTTTTTTGTATCAGAGTGAAAAAATTGGAGGAGAAA
The DNA here is from genome assembly GCA_963277665.1 of Viscum album. Taxonomy (NCBI): domain Eukaryota; kingdom Viridiplantae; phylum Streptophyta; class Magnoliopsida; order Santalales; family Viscaceae; genus Viscum; species Viscum album. The sequence continues at coordinate 1,399,101,511 of OY728164.1, read as the reverse complement.
TTTTTTTATGGGGGGGTAGAATTTATCTCTTTGATTTTTAATGAAATATTATTTTTAAATGAATTAAATTACAATGATATCAAACATTACACCCAATAATTAATTTAGAATTCATTGCATGTGATACAGAGTATTAACAAACCATGCTTTATTCTTAAAAATATAAATTAAACAAGTTAAATTTTATTTATCCTTTAAAAATAAAATTATGAATTATTACAAATAATTATTAACTAATATATTTAATTGTTTTATATAAATAAAATATATTAAAAAAATATTAAATTTTTAGAAATGTCTTCATAAGTGTCTTCAATACTTATTTCACAAAATAACTATTTTATTTCATTTTATAACAAATTAAAAAACTAATTCCTTATAATTTTAGAAGATAAATTTTAAAAAAAACTCCATTTTTTAATTTTAATTATAAATATATTATTATGATTAATTATTGGTTTTTTTTGAAAATAAATATTCCTTGAAAAATAGTGAAATTCATTGGGTTTCAATAAAAACTGACATTTCATTATAATAAATTAAGGGGAAAATTTAATTTTAATATGAATTTAAACAAAAAAAATATTTTTAAAATATATATATCTATTAATAAAATTATTTTCATTTTATGTAATTTAATATTGAATTTAGATACACTTTTTTAAAACATGTGAATAATTTCCCTTTACAAAATAAAATTATTATCCAATATATGGGATTAGTTTTAAATTAAAATTCATCACTTGTATTAATTGAATTTATAAAATTTGAATATATATTTCAAATCAGAATAATTTAATTCCTCTAATAATTTCATCATAATTTGTTAATATAATTAACAAAAACAATCAAATTTGTTTACAACAGTTAAGGTTAAAACATGCTTTCTTAGGGTTAATGAAAAAATATATGGGGAAAATGAAATTGAAACATGTAAAAAAATGTTTTATGGGAATATTTTTATATTAAAAACTCTATGTTTTCATAAAAGTCTATTTCGGTGCCTTGTGGAATGTAAAAAAATGGGTACATATTTTTCCTTTCTAAAATTACAAGTGTGTCACTCACCTGACATATAAATGGCCGCAAACTATCCACACATATTCACACTTCGATAACACTTTTTTTTTAAAAATCGATAAATATATACTTTCCTTATATAATTTATATCATCTTATAAGCCGTATTTTTATTATAAAGACAATATTGGAATGATTTGGATCACACCAAAATAATTTTTCTAGAAAAGCTATAACATCTATAATTGATCATTATATTTTAATTCCTCTGACTCCTCCATAAATTATTATTAAAATAAAGTGATCAAATAACTATAATATATTCTATATAAGGATGTTTTTTATATTATGTGAATTAGTTACAACTAACTCATCATCTCTCAAATGGGAAATGAATTGGTTGATTATGAGTACGACGTACTACTACCTCAAAAACTGTCATAATATTTTTCCCATCACCAATTACCACATATATAAATAATGAAGTATACTAATTTTATATATGATATTTATGATATAATTATAATTATAAAATTTTAAAATCATATAAAATTTCTTACATTTCATTATATATATAATAAGATAACGTCGTTTATGTCTACGACAGACTACCACATCATGAAGAGTTGTGATTCATTTTTGACAAACACATTTCATGCTAGGTAACTAGGATAAATTTAAGGAATATATGTGAAATATGTGCGATAAAAATTATTCTTAAATTTTAATATATTATTTATCATTCATAAAAATCATTTGTCTTGACTATGCGAACATTTTCTTGCATATTTATGTCATAACGTCTCCATCAATGGTGTATTTCATTTTCTACCTCTGAAAATTTTAAATATTTATAAATTCATTTATAATAAAATTTATAATAAGTATATCATTATTAAAATTATGATGATAATTTAACTCTAATAAGTGTAATATTACCAAATAAAAAAACCAAAACATAAATAAAAAACAAGGCATTTATTACCCCAAACACAACTTTTACAAGGAATTGTTAAAAAACGTTTTTGTAAAATATCATAAATAAATAATAATAGGAATGATATATATAATTATAATCCTGTTAGATATTTATAAATAAAATATATTTCTTATCCTAATGGATTGAATTTATATAGAATAATTTGATAAGTTAGGTATGATATTTTTGTCCCAATTTTTCTTATATGAGTCTTTTGTCATGTTCTACACATATCATTCTTTCTATGTGGTATATAATTGCACATTCACATTTAAATCAATTAATTTATTGGTTATCATGATATTTAATGTTTAGTTAATTTTATTCCATCATTGGTCATAGGATTTAATGATTCCAATTTTTTTATGTTTTTATGTTACAATATCATCATTTAACAGGATTGTTTATATTTATGCTTACAATGATGAAATATTAGAATCCATATCTAAATAACCACTGAAATTTTATTATAATTTTTTTCCTTAGATTACATGTTTTCCATTCATTTTTCTAACGTTTTGTACTCAAAATTTCAAATGAATTTTTTTAATAAAAGTCATAATTATTTCAATCTTCAGTGAAAACCTATTATTTTTAATATCCATTTATTATAATAATGTTTGAAAAAATTTATAAAATTCTCATAAAGATTTACTAAATAAATTTTTACACATTTTTTACATTAATAATATGTTTTGAATTGAATATTCAGAAAAGTTTTCAAATAAAACCCAATAGGATTTTACTAATAAATGTTAAAGGAATTGTTTTTTTATGTGAACAACATGAACTATATTTTCATCCATTGTGATCAACTCATTGATTTAATGACATATTTACATTTTTAAATGGTCATTTAAAAATAAAGATATTTCTTAAATGATTATAAAATTTTAATAATTTTCAATATGGAATTGATATTTTCCTTTTGAAATGTTTTTAAATATTTTTAATGTTGACTTTATATGTTTCAATGGTAGTTATAAAATAAAAGGATTATTAATATTTCAATTTAATATGTTTTTATAAATATAGAAATGTTATTTTCATCCAGAAACATTCAATGTGATATTTCAAAATCATTTTCCTTCTATGATGATATCCTTTGTTGTTACTTATTCTTTACTAGGGAAATGAATCATTAATACCATCCAATTTATTTGTTTGAATGGTTCATGTGTATCTTCATGGAATATTGTTGAATCCAATTTATTTTTCATGGGTTACACTATTGTAAAATTATTAAAGGTTTATTTGAAATATTTTCATTACACTGGTTATTGTGTTATGATATGATGAATATTTTATGATATGGTGGCACACATAAGTATGGTTTTCAATATAAGAAGGATGGAAACTATAACTCCCTCAAATTAAATGAGAAAATATTTATATCACATGATATATAAATTAGAAAAAACTATGTTTATGTGATATACTATGGGAAACGGTGAGTCCGGATATACTATGGGAATTATTGATTCTGGATCCACAATGGGAATAATTTGAAAAATCATGATCCAAAATATTGATATTCTTGTATGTAACCTCATAATATGAAATGGTTTTCAATATTTATAATGGTGGCATAATTTTATGACATGATATTATTGAAAATGATTGATTTATGATGTTTTATCAGTCTTATTGGACAATTATTCTGAATTATTAAGGATTTATTCCATGAACCATGTTTGTTATCTTTGACTTGTTGTGTATTTAATTCATCTGATATCTTCATTTAGAATATACCCTTATTATTATATTATTTTTTTATATGATTACCGATTGATATATCATATTTTTACAATAACTCATCATCTTAGCTACACTTTATTTTGTTCAATCAATACGTTATGAAGAATGGTTTATGAAGGGTATTCTTATAAGGAGTATTACAAGTGAAGATCATTGTCAGAGATATTTAATATCATTCATGAAATGAGAATATTTTTTTTATATTATCCAAATATACTAAACTCTTATACATCCATGTTTTTTTAGGAATTATATTTAATATTCATCTACAATGATATGATATTTATGTACAAATATATTGGATCCTTATAGGGATAATATTAATCAATAATGATTATTATTGATTCTATTATGTATCACATAGGCTTAATATATGAATTTTTGGTAGGGGTATTATTAAATATGATTTATATCAATTATATAATTTCCCAAAATTTCTATAAACCACTTAATATGAATTTTGGGTGTATTGGAAAACACATTAAATATTTAATGGTTTAAATATTTCACAATATGGTAAATGTGAAAGAAAATCCATGTCATACATACCAAATAATTTATTATACATGATTATACATTACATATCGTAATAAATCACTCATCTAAAACACCATAGATTATTTTAAATAGATATTAATAATATAGAAAACATATTTATTGATAAAGTGTACATTTATTTCTTAATGTAATTAAAATTTAAATTAATCAATAAATAAATTATATTTTACATCAAATAATAATCACAGTAATAGAAATAACAAAAAATGTAAGACATTAGATTCCTGGAAAGTGAAAAAAATATATAGGAGATGCCAATTAGAAAAATATATGATAATATAATTATGATTATATGTGTGAATAATATGAGCCAGTGGGTATGATATAAAAATAAAGAAATATATACATAGGGATTTCATGCACAAATAAATATAAATAATAAATAATAACTACGAATCATAGTCTAAATATCTTGGTTTATGATGTAAAATTAGTTATATAAATCTGGAATTTCATAGTATTTTTTTCATATACATTGGTATATTAATTCATATCTTATGTTAAGGTACACTTAGAAGACGACCATCACATATTAGAGGAAAACGTCCCCAGAAATATTTGAATAGGAAAATATCCCATGTCCCAAAACATAATATCTCATGTGACATAAGAATTACAAAAAATAATTTTAATGCTATATAGTTTTATGCTTACTTCTCACATAATGATAAAGTGTGCATGTGAGTGACACATGAATATAAAAATATTCAATACTCTTCATAAATTTTTTACTATTTACAATGTTAAAATTTTCAAAAAAAAATATACAAAATAAATATAAATAATTAAATAGTCAAATAAAGGACAATATTTAATAATAAATTATAGTCTATATATTTTTGGCAGAATTAAATGACAATCTAATAGATGAAAATATCTTTAGAAGAAGGTAAATACATTTTAATAGAAATAACAATAAAAACAAATTAATTTTTTATAAATATTTTAATGAAATTATTTGCAAATAATTTTTTAATCAATTCTCACTTAATAAAATTTACCTTGAAGAATCATAAAAAAGTTAGATCGGAATCATCATAAATGAAATCAAATAAATATTAATAGAAAATTATTGATTGAGATATATAATGTCAGTGAGATGAATTATTCATTTCAAAAAATTGTAAGTGAATAAAAATAAAATATAAAATAAATTTATAAACCATAGATTCATATATAACAATAAATAATTAATATATAAAACTGTATAAAGTCCATGTTTATATAGGAGAAATTTTACAAAAATAGATTGAATACTTAAACAATGTTCTATTTACAAATATCCATTTTGGATAATTATGAATCAATTATAGAGGAAATGTTAAGAAGACATAAAAACTCAAATATTATTATATAGAGTATAAAATAAATGGCTATTTAGAAAACAATATCAAAAAAAATTTAAAAATGGAAATTTCAATATAGATAATTTTAATTTTGATGATAGATTAGAAGAGAACTACATAATTTTACTTTTAATATCCAAATATGAGTTATAACATTCAAATTTAATAAAAATATTTATATAATTCCTTATTCTAGAACCATATAAAAATCTACAAATTTTTTAAAAATACAATCCATGTAATTTAATAAATATTTTTTTAGTAATATATATCCCTTTTTCATCATCAAAGGTTCTTAATTTTCATTATAGTATAATAGTTATTTATAAATATTTCAACACACATCCTTGATAGAAATTAAATTATTCTCAAAGTAGTAATGGTTTTAGGAAAATAATATTCAAATGGATTATATATTGCCTAATTCATTTAAAGGAAGATATAGGTATAGTTTCATGAAATTTAATACGTAACATGTATGTTTTGAGTTATTTTATTATTAGAAGTGAGAAATATTTAAAGAATAATTCATTCAAGATACAACCATTATAAACAATATTTACTGAATATATTGGTCATTAAAATTTTTTATTATTATTTATTATCCCCATTCTTTTGGAAAATGCTAAAGTTAATTTTATATCATCAATGTAAATTTTTGAACCAGCATAATTAAGATCATGATATACTAATGGGTGAATAAAAGAATATAAATATATTAGAAAATTATATTTTTTTAATATTGGATATGAGAAAAAGTTTAAATTGATATTGAAAACCTATGTTCATTCATTCATAAATTCCCTCATTATCAAAATAGGTTCATTTATAATAATTTATCTATTACTAATTAATGGGATTAAAAGCATCCCAAAATATAATAATACATTGTAAGAGGTGATTTTTTTAAGGAATATATAGTAGTATTGATTAAATAAGTGTTTTAGAATAGGTAAATTATTGGATGATTTATAGATGAGTTTGACATACATATTTTCAATTTTAATTTCATAGTGGTTAAAACATTATATTTTTGAAACACATTGGGCCTGCAAGTAAAAAAAGAGACCGATTAATCCCCACAATATAGATATTTTTCTATTATGTTTTATATTTATTTTTAACCAAATACATTAATTTATAGTTTTTATTGTTTACCTACATAATTTATTATTTTATAAATTAATTTGTTTTTAAAAAATTGTGTAATTTAACTCTTTAAATAATTTTGTTTTCATGTTCCTAAAAATGAAACATATTTCATCGCAGTCAATATTAATTTTTTCAGAATTTAATTTTTAGTAAAAAATAAATATATTTTTGTAAGATATTCTTGATTAGGAAAATTACTTTTATAAGGATTCAAATTTTTTTACATATTTCAAATCCTTATTTGTTAAATAGTTGAGTTCTACTTATTATTTATTTTGAATATTTCATTTATTAAATTATTTTATTTATAATATAATTATCTTCTATTTATAATATTCTAAATATACACACTTGGTTATATGTTTCCTGACTGGTCATTTATTTTTCTAGTGGCTATATTACTCATTTTAACTCTAAATTATATCCATGGGTTGTTATCAAAATTTCATTAATCCTAATATCTAATTGATTTATCATTATTTTTATCCTATTCACAATATATGTCTCACTTTATATATTTAAAATAAGAGGTATGATCTTCAAATAATATCATAAGGATAGTGATTAATATTTTAGATTCCAATTTTTTCATACAATTTTATTTCATTTCTATTTTTCATAATCATGTATATAATTTATTTCCCATAATATTTTACTGATCATTATATTTTGATGTTGTTGGAATATTAAATAAATTGTTTCCAAAAAATTTTAGGTGTTTTATTTTTGAATATTTATTAAATATAGTAACAAAAAAATCTGTGTTGTAACATTTTTTCTCGTTATATAATTTACTATAAAAATTCCATTTATTAGATTAAAATTTTTGAGAGAAATATTTTCTCAAGACATCATTAGGATTAAATGTCACTTAATAAAATATATGATGTAATGAACTCTAATCTATTAACTCAAAACCAGTGAATAATATAATAAATTTTCATAATTTTCAAGGAATTGTATCCTTGAGGTTTGAATAGTGTAGTAGTATTGGTAAACATGATAAATATGTGATTAATATATTATATATGAATATAAAAATTAAATAATAATTATTTATCAATAGTTTCCTTCTATAATATCCCTAAAAATCATTCATAGTCACCTTAATAGATTCCAAGGATAGTAAACAAACCAAGGAAAATATCAATTAATCAGTATGAGTAACATAAAGTATAATGATATAGTGAGTAAATTAAGAATACTAAATATGGTATAGTTAATATGGTATAATTATTATATGAGCACACATTCCATTTAATCAATAACCGAATTATCATGATTATATAAGGAAATTTCAATAAGGTAGTGTAAATTACTAAAAACACATTAAATTTAATTAATAAATTGAAAATGAAATGACGAAAAAGGTAATATCATTACAAATATATCATTGGTAATAACATTTTTAATAACTATTATGAAAACATAAATAATTGAACACACATTCCACCTGAATAACCATAAGATCATGAATAAATAAGAAATAATCAGTTTTTTATTGTGAATAAATGAACACACATTCAATTTAAATAACTATAATATCAAAAATAGATAATGAATAATCAATATAGAATGGTAAATAACATAAATCGCTTGTCATTTTAACATTAAAATGAGATTTAATTACATTAATATAAAATTTCATTTTAAAAATATCTTGTAAAATAAGATAACATAAAATCAATCTAGAATTTAAGTTACATTAAATGCATTAAATTTAGTTAATAAACTAAGGATGAAATGTATCCAAATATAATATCATTATTGAAAAATTATATTTATTTTTAATTTATTTTTTAATGATGTAAATGATTAATTATTCAACATCATGCTCACATGTATCTTGATTCCTCTACTACCATGACCTTTCATTACATGGTTTAATACAATCGGTAGAAACAAATTTAATTATAATATAATAATTCAGCACACAAGACTAGTGATGTTTCATGAAAAAATTTAATTACAAACCCCTCCCATCATGAAATATCGAATTAATTACTCATATATGGAAAACGAAATTTCATTATTGATAAATGTGACCTATTGTTATATATCAATATTTATTAATTAATACAGATATATTAATATTTTCAAAAATACAGAAACACATTAAATATTGAGCACCATATGTATAAAGTATATATTTTTTAAGATATAAACATATTAATACTAAATAATATGGATATATAGGGGATATATAACGTTCAATGATTAGAGACAAGTAAGTATTTCCTGAGAATGTAGCTGGGTAAAAATAAAATAAATACTATAAATTAAAATACATAACTTAGTGAAAATGTCGAAAAACATCCATATACATAATTATAATGGAATTAATAACACATATCACTAATGAATAATATATAAAATAAAAGGTTTTCATTATTGATGAATAAAGATCCCATTAAATGATATGTATAAATATTCTTGGGGAAATTATACTTATAACTTTAAAATATTAATTTTTAAAAACTAAAAGATCAAAAAATATATTTAAACAGATTTTCATTGAAATTAATATTAGAAATCTATAAATGATGAATAAAAAATTGACCAGTCATGATCGTAGGAAATTTCATACATGTATTACGGGTAAAAAAAATCCTCTCATATGATATGTAAAATCGAAAAGGGCCATATTTTGAAAATGATATGAATATTCCCTTAAAATTTCCAAATAAAAAATGAATAAAATTTTCTCAATAAATAATTTCATTAATTTAAAAAAAATTCTGAAAAACTTTTTTGGAAAACAAGATTTCAGACGAAAATTTATTAATGACTGAAGAGATGAATAAAGTATGATTTCTTAAAAATTATTTTTTAAATAATAATAATTAAGAAAGAGTTACAAAATAATATAATTACATAAAAAATTATTAATAAAAATATTATAAAAAAATAAAGTATTTTATTGGATAATGATCAAATAATTTCCTTCATTGTAAATTCAATCATAAATAGTCTAGATTAAAATGGCATTTTTAAATAAACCCTTACAATGATCAAAATGTTAAAGCTTGAATTTCCCAATGAATAGATTAAATGAATAAAATTTAAATGAATCAATTTTTTATTATATCTTAATATATTCCAAATCTAATACCAACATAGTTATTTAAAATTAAACACAACGAATAAGTAATATAACATAATAAAAAAAATTAATTTTTGATATTCTATACACCTTTTTTATGATTAATTCAGATACCCTTTGATGATAAAAATGAAATTCAAATGTAAACTACCAACAATTATTAATTATTAAATATATTTAAGGTTAAATGGATATTATGTACCTCATATAAATGAAATTCGGTATATAATATTTTGACATTCCACAATAAAGGTAAATTGAGATAAAATCTCATACCTCATGCAAAAATATAGTTAAAGATTATATAAATTAATATAAAATGTTTTAATAATATAATTAATTAATGAACAAAATAAATACATATTTTTAGTTTCATTAATTATCCCTTAATAACATTTTACCACACCTTTCTTAATAATATTTCATTAATATCATTTTTCCAATTATTAATTATCCTATTTTCTTAGGCATATTTACTCATGAATGTTTCATTTATATCACTTATTATATATATCCATTGTCAATATATATATATTAATTTTAATAATATAATTTTTTCATCGTAGACATTATTATAATCCTAATTGAAATTTGAACATTTTTAATGGATCACATCACTTCATAGAGATAGTAACTTTTATGTACACACTAGGGACATTATCATTTCCTTAATTGAAAAAATGGTAATGAATTGTGTGATAAATTAAATTTTTTGAACATATATTATATTATATATATAAATATATATCATATATTATGTAAATATAAGCTTAATACATTCCATGTAAATTTTATGTCAAAATTGAAACATATGTCTTTTTATTTTTATAGTCCTTCAAAGGAAAAAGTGATGTCCTATTTTCAACAAAATGGATCGTAAATAGTTATTGGAAATATTAAATTTAATTATAAATATAAATATTATATATATTATATATATGTGTTAAATAAACTCATATATATATCCTTGAATAGTGGTGATTTAAAATGAATTACATTAGTCCATGAGGTAGCAGATTGCTCTACACACGATCAGTGGTTTCATTTCACATTTTATGAATAATGATAGGGATATATTACCTGAAATAAACCGACTTAAAAATATTTATATATGAAATATTTATATTATTATATGATCATTATTTAATAATATATGAAGTGGGTAGAATAAGAAACTAAATTAAAATGATTTTTAAGAACGTTAACTATTATTTGGATAATATCTTTAGGTTTTCACCAAAAATACTTAATAGGAAAGATTTATGTTCAAACCAATGGATATAATATTTCTTTTAAAGATAGTTATTTTTATTTTTTTTGTATTGGCTGAAGAAAATATAGTGAAGATACTATTATTACTGAATTGTTACATCATTTTAAAGATAAAAACATAATATAATTACAAAACCATAATCCAAAGGATTTGTTTCATTAGAATATTAGGACCTTACATAATATATGCATAATAAAACCAATTTTTCTAAATATTCTTATTTATCATTATATATCACAGTATATCCATTGTAAATGATGTAACCTGAGTATATACATTTAATATTATGGTGAGATAAAATACCAATCAGAGGATAAATAAAGACATTAATCAATATAAAATCCATAACAATAATAAACATCATCATAATATAAGAATAATATAATAAAAATTTTAATTTGAGGGGAAAATTACACAAAACCCTAGATTTTATAAATTCATAAAAAGAAAATGGCTTGTTTTTGTGGTCAAATACCACACATTATTGAGAATAAATCTAGCACCATGTACACGCATAAAATATGTGTATAATACTAAAAGAATCATTGTGAAGGAATATAAAATAATTTTAAAATATATTGAACCATATGTCATGAGTTACATTAAATTAAAAAATGAATTGGAGCATTATATAATATTGTGATCACATGTCACATCTTATCATTTTCATAATTAGGTGTTCAACATTGAATATATAATAATATATTCCATAAAATATACCTTGAAATGTTAATGGGTTTCATGATAATTTCCCAAATCATACATCAATCTCTATATATTTGAGTTCCCAATAAAATCAAATAACTAACTTGTTATAAGAATCATCAATCATGAGTGAAGAATAATCAATCTAGTGAAAAGTTAATGATGTGTTTTTGAAGAACGATTTCCTTCGAAAAATATTTTTGATTGTCATAAACTCAAGTTAAAAACTATAATATAAATGAAAATAAATGTTATGACCAATTAAATTATATTTTAGTAATATTAAATAAACGTACACCCTAGAATTTTTCATGAATGAGGATTAACCTAAAGAGTAGAAATTAGGATCGATAATCCCCTTACCTATTTCTATATTCACTATTCATTTTAAAACCCTTGATAATCAAATTAGACTCATTAATTAAGAAAAGAAAGAACCTGTTATAAATTTATTTAATTTTTTATAATATTTTTACATTCATTTATTACCATTAAGTGTTGTTGCACAAGTGATTTTCATCATTCTAAGAGTGTTCATTTTCATGGTTTTCATGATCAGTTCTCTTATATACATGAATAAAAGTTCATTTAAAATGCAAATAATAATCCATAATTTAGATTATATTTTATTAAAAAACATCCATATCGTTAAATGATCCTCTATATAATTTTATTTTTTTGTATTAGGATGATTAATTAGATAAAAAGTTAACAAAAATGATATAATTTATTTTCGTAGATTTCACAACCAACCTGAAAATAAATTTATTTATTTAATATCATGTTTATATATTAGTTTTAGGAAATTATATAATATATAATATTTATAATACAATGTTGTGATCCATAATAATAGTTTTATGTCCACACTTGATGTAATAATGGAAATTTATACTTTATCATCCCTAATCAAATTAAATCAACAAATTATGAATAATGTTTTATTTTTTAGAATAAAAGGGTTATCAGATGGATTTTGATCATGGGAACTCCCTAATCATGGTAACTATCTAGTATATATGATAATTTTTTTCATGAATTTGTTTATAGAGTTGGTATGTATAGGTTATGAAATGAAAATAAATTGAAAATAAATTTAATAAAAACAGATGAGGATTCCACCACATGATCATATTCTTTGTGAGAACCTCATTAGGGAAATTCTAAATTGGAATTTTGATGAGAACAAAGGCCATTGAATGTGTGGTATAGAGATTCATAAATGATTGGTCAGAATTATGACAAGCGTTATGGCTTGTAATGTATTTCAATAAGAGGTGATCAGGGGTGGTATTTACAACAGAGTATAAGTGTGTTTTTTTTATTTTATTCATTAGTTTATTATTTTGGATCAAGAATATGAATAGATTTGATTCCCAAGAAAAAGATATAGTAAATATATATGTAGAGTATATTATTAATGGATTACATCATCTATATAACATTCTTGACTCAAGATGTGAGGTATTTAGCTTATATCACAAAATACCATATTTTAGTATTCCTAAATTTGATTTCTTTTAGAAAAAATAAAAAACACATAACCCTAAAAAATTTATATTGAGCACAATTCAAAAATGGACTCCATTTTAGTAACATAAAAACCAAAATATGACCAATTAAATTTTTAAATTAAATATTAATTTATTTTAAAAAAATAATTATATTAAAATTATTAACATCATTATGAATCATTTTAAAAAAAATTAAGGTCTCATAAAGTTATCTTCTAATCATAAGACAAAAAAAATAATTTATTAATATATTTCATGAAAATTGTTTTTCTCTTAAATTAGTATATTAATTTTATTATTGTATATAATATTTTAATATTTTTTTAAATTCAAATTATTGATTATCATTTTTAAACCTCTTATTTACATACACTATTATATATTTATATCATATTTGGAATTATAATATTCCGAATTTAAATTCATTGTTTCACATGAGATGATAATACTATATTAGATGAATTATTATTCCTAATAAAAATCTTAATACATCAAGGGTCATGATTCAATTACAAGGGTTATGTTTCTATTCTAATATTATTGGTTCCAAAAAAAAATTAGTGATCACTTTTTTCATTCTTCATTTATAATAATGAAGTATTCATTTGGATTGATATAATTTTTATGTATTATATAGAATATAACTTAATTAAAATATATTAAATTTTATTTTTTAAATATTGTATCTTTATATTCATTGTACCCTTATGAAATATCACAATCTAAATTTATTTTTACAAAAAAAACTATGGATGTTTTCCCTCATTGTTTCCTCTAGTTTCAAAGATACTTCTTTATACTTATTATTCATCGAAAATACATAGAAATGTTATTTCTTGTTGTATAAGTCTGTTTATCTTCATTACAAGACCATTACCCAATTCCCTTCATATGAGATCTCATTTTACAATTATACCACCTCTAAAATCAATTCTTGTGAAGGTTCAGGTATATACTTCTTTAAGTGAGATTCATGGAACCTTTCATGATCTTGTCCCATATTTGGTTTAACTGGATATAGATAATACCATTGTCCAATGAGATAAATTATATGAAAGGGGATAATATACCTTGTTCTACAATTCTATTTTATTCCAATATACATGACTCTCTCCCGTATTGATATTTGATAGAACACATTATCTCTATGGTGGATATTTGTACCCTTTCAATAGTTGTAAGAATAATTCTATTTGTATCTCTGGGAGGAAGAAATATGTTTCATATGGTTTCAAACCTCTCTATCATTTTTTTAAAAGATCTCTTCCATGTATTCTTAATTCACTAACTTTATCCCAACATGATGTAGTTCTACTTCTCTTCACATAAATATATTCATATGGAGACTTTTGAATAATTGAGTGAAATCATTTGTGGTATGAGAACATAAAAAATGGTTGATTTTCTTCCCATCCACCACTAAATACCATTGAGTATTCACATATAATTTCCTAAACTATCTAAATATTCCATTTATATATTCCATCTATTTTAGGGTGATTTTTCATGTTGAATGTTCATTTAGTACTCGAGTAATGTTGTAAACTTCTTCAGAATTTAGATGTGGACCATGGATCATGATCAATGGGGATTGAAATTGGTAGCACATGCACCCTCACTACTTCTTTCACATATATCCTGAAAATTTTTTAAAGTGAAAAATATTCCCCAAAAAAATAATGTGGGAATTTGTGGTGATTGGGTCGACCATAACCCACACCACATTGATTTATTTTGTTATATTAAGGTGAGAATTGAAAGATTTCATAGAGAAATTATCCAATTTCCATGTGAGTATAGGTAGTGGTTTCATCATTCCATTAGACTATTTTGATTCCACTTCAACTTTCTAAAAAATCTAGTAGCTTGAGATATACTATAACATCACCTTCTTCATCTTCCCCCTCATAAGTGTTCTCAAAGATCATGGTACCTATTTTTTACATTATTATGGATATCTAATTGTTAGATCTATGAATTATCTAATACATCATTCTGTATCTCAGGTAGTGGAGGAAAAAAACCAACTTCCAAATTGAATCAAAACATCATCATCAATATAGATCGCTTGAATCTTCCCTTACTTTACTATTGTCCAATTCTTTTGTAACTCTAGAAGAGTCCATTATTCCTCATTAATCAGATCATGCATTGATGGTTGGAAAAATTATTTGGGAATGTTATTATGTATTCCTAACCATTATGATTTCTAGACAAATCATTTTCCTACCAATAGAGATGGGGCCTTTCCCTGTTCACATCATGGATAGAGTAGTAGGTTCCTTTCATTTAAAAATAACCACTACCTTGTTTTATTTCATAAGAAGATAGTGAATAAAAAATTCATAGTACTTGATAAGTTATAACCACATACTTATACTCGTGTTTATTTTCTTATATTATAATAGAGGCATTAATCTCTAGTGATATGTTTATGTGTAACACTTTTCACCATACAGTTTGTGCCTCTAGTTTTTTGACGACAAAATTACAGCTTCTAGATATAGATCATGTGTTGTGTAGTTCTTCTCAGGAATATTCATCTTCCATGATGCATTGGGTATCACATTTTTAATCAATATGAGTACACAACCCTCGAAATTATTTGAATCATCATGTTATATCACAAAACATTCTCCACTTGTTGGTAATGTGAGTACAGGTTCAATGACCAACATATTATTTATCTCCATGATGATTTCCTCACATTCATATATCCAAACATACTCTACCACTTTACTTGTCAACTTTTATAGTTTGATAAATAATTGGGATAAATTTCTAAAAAACATTTATAAGACCCTAGTAAACATAGAAACATGTGGATTTCTAATATACATATGGCTATGGTCCAATCTTTAATTTCAATTGTTTTTTATAGATCCATATAAATTAATTTAGTTGTGATCACATGTTCCAATAATGTTAAATGATGTATCCAGAAGTCACACATGATGATCATCGCTTAAAATTTATCCTTCCTTGATTTTGAAACCATAATCCATACATTTTATTCATGTTTCTCTTTTTCATTGAAGAGACGATAATATTGATGATAAATTCTACCTAAAATAATCAAGGTAGTATATAAAGTCTCTAGACATAAATTCTATCAATATTGTTGAGGTATTAGTAATATAAAATGGAATTATGAGAATCTCATAGTTCTCTTACCCCAATTTGAAATGATAGAATTACCCAATGATTCACCAATGGAAACTACATTATTATAATTATGTCATATAATCACATGAAATTACATCATAATGAACTATTAAGTACTATGTGACATTTAAACAAAATACTGACACTTATGTGTTTCTAATTCCAAAAATTTAATATACATGGTTGCGATCAATAAGAAGTATGGAATTTGATAAGAAAAGTTTCTTTTACTGAATAGTAACCCATACTTATGAATAGTAATATGACATTTATGAATATTACATCATCCAAAATAATAGTAACCTCATCGATGATTGTATAAATATAATTTAGGAATCTTTTAAGTGATAATATGACCACAGTAAAAGTATTGGTATTTTTGTAAGTCATAAATAATTAATTACAACTAAATATTTAATTTAAAAGAAAATATATTTTCTTAAAAACAATTCATAAATTAACAATTTTATGTCTTCTGGTTTTAGAATAATTTTGTAATACCATATGTAATTTAGGAAAGCATCATAAAAGCAGTTATATTATTAAAATCAATAATTATCAAGTAAAATGGGATTTTAATTAAAAAATAAAATATTCTTACTTAGAAAATAAATTTGGAAATTTTTATTTCATTTTTGGATTCTACTCATCAGATAATGGTTTGGGTGATTTTCCTGTATTTTTCTAAAGTAATTGATATTTTTAGAAATAATAAAATAGGATATTTCTCAATAAATTCAAAAACCATAATTTATACATCATTCTTGAGTCATGGATTTTGTAATGGGAATTGGTTCAAAATCACATGCACATATTGCAGTTTTTCCACAAGAATCATTACTATTTCTTGTCTAATAAAAAAGTTATAAACTAATGACTAAAATATTAAGAAAACCCTCCTCCCCTCCACTATAAATACCACCCACACTCTCCTCTTCTATTCACTCCTTTAAAGCCTTGTTCCCTCACTAAAAACTTCCGAAATATCTTCCCAACCTCCTCCTCAACATCTATTAGCCCTTTTTACCATCAAAATAATAAAATAATTTCCTCTTAAGAGTTTCTCAATGATGATAAACTCCAGAGATAAAGTCCTCTTTCCATTTCATTTATTTTCTTTCATGTTAATTGATTTTATTTTTTCATTCCTAACCTCCATTAAATAAAATTGTATGATAACTCCAGTAACATACACGTACTATAATTTTTTCATGATAATGGTATAAATTATTATTATCTCTCATTTCTACTTATTTTATTTGAAATAAACGAAAACACCATCCGAGATGTGTTAATTTATCACATTTAGGAATGACAGTTTGTAAATATTTATTACCATCATTAATTATTGTCATGAAACCATTTTTATGGTTTAAACCGACTATTAAATATTTATTTTATTTTTTGTGTTTTTTATGAATCATTTTTCACACTTTATGTAAAATAATAATAAAAAGAAGTTAATTGTGATCAAAATATCTAAGTTAATCCAAATTTTTAACTTTAATGTTTTATATAATGATTCACCTTCACTCAAAATATTCAAAATATTTTTATAACCATGTGACCTAATTTATGATCACAAATGTTATATATTATATGTTTTGGATAACAACTTCATCATATATGTTTGTCCAAACTTGAATATAAGTGAACCGATCATTATACCATTTAAAACAAACCAAACCAAACTATGAAATTAAACCTCATATCCAATAAAAATGGTTATAAATTAACTCAAAAAGGTTATAATAAATAATTTACATGTATAAGATGTTATTCAATTCTTAATTAAGGAAACTAATATAATTATTTTGGTAACTAAGAACAAGGGAAGATCCCTATTGGACTAAAGGTATTGAATCCTCTCTATTTCACATTTATTCAACCATGTTCTCTATTTTATGACCTTTTATGTGTCATAACTAATGATGTGGTATGATTACACACCTCCCCCAAGCGTCCCTCATGATTTATAAGTTATTAAGAACCTCTTTTTTTACTCATTACTCCATCTTAAGTACACTTGATACCATGTTGATAATCTGTAAGGGATTATACCTGAACCTCCTTAATTCCATCTCGTTTCCTCATCATTCTAATTTCCAAAATATAGTTATCTTATATTTTATATGAATCTTATAAATTCTGTGTACATTTAAAAAATTCATTTATAAAGATCATTTTATCATTATCTTTCAGGGATATACATTTTTTATGTGATTCCCTCCTAAATACTTCAATATTGGATAATATGTTTTAAAGGAACATCTCAATTTCATACCCAATTTAATGTGAAATATATCCTAAATTTTAATCCAATATTTTCTTTATAATATAATTATTTTTATTATGAAATACATTTTGGTTCACATATATTTTTATATAATATATTTTTTCCTTTTCAATTTAATGTCCCTATAGTATTTTCCTTAAAACCACACAAAAAAAGATTTAATGCTAAAATTTATTTAATATATTTATTAAATATTGTCCATTATACATGAAATAACATAAAATTATACCTTCTTATTTACCCTATGATTGTGTTTGTATATTTCATGTAATTTCTTCAATGGAAACTTGTTTGATACAACTCTTTGTTGTGATTTTTGAAATGATTGTGGAACCCAATTCCTCCCATGGGTAAACCGTATGTTTATGTAAGATTGAAATTATATGATTATTTATGTGGAAAAAATTCATGAAAATTTAATATAGGTTCACCTAGATATCAATAAAATGCAATGGATAATGTTGAGTCCCATGATATATTCTGTGTGACGGTCTTAGGGGTTATCATTGTCTCTTGAAACCATGTATGAAGGTCTTCGTAGTTATCTATGGATTGTGATACCATGTGAAATGGTCATAAATATTATCCTTGAATCACGATAAATTCATTTTTTATGTTACTTACACATTATTATGACTCTATCATTATATGATTCCATTTTTATAAGTTATTATTCAATATGTTTCATGACTTTTAATATCATCATTGCAGGCCTTATATCCCATGTGCTAATGGTTTGTTCTTTTTGTTACACCCTTACTGGGATATTTAACCACTCCCTTTTTCTTTTGTTCCCAAGGGAACCCTATAAATATGTAAGGGCTCAACGGAAGTAAGGATATCTTTATAATGATTAAATAAAAAAGTGTTTTTTTGTCCCATGTCTTATTTTTTAAGTACCTATTGTTCAATTACAAGACATAATGATTCATGGATTGTACTCTATTGTTTAATTACACTTAAAACCATGTAATGTTTTGTGTAAAAGTATAGGGTAACTATAGTTGGTATCATATGATTGTATATTCATTTTTGGATATTAGGAATAGATAAATTTACTACGAACTTTAAGGAAGAGACTAAGTATAAGAAAATCCACCTAAACTTTTGGTAATTATACAGTATGTGGTTTTCAAGGAAATGAATCCATGGCAGGATAAAAATAGGTAGAGATGGATCTGGAACAGAAGTAACATGGGGTAAAACCCAAAAACAACTCTTTGAACTAGACTCAAATGAGAACTGGTGCCCAACAACAGGAATTTCAGCACCATAAGTCTGAAACTCCTGGGGGATATGATTTTGTAAATTCATGAGCTCAGTACAAACCATTATTAAGGGGATAAAAACCCCATATTAATCGATGTTATGAAATAGATCAAGGATAAACTATATTGAAACATAAATAATCATAATTTATGATATACTAATCTTTTATAAGTTTACCATCCTATGATTAATGTTTCCTTTTTATTACTAATGGATATGTATTGAATCAATCATATTGTACATTATTTTTCATAAATAATAGAGGTGAATAGAAGAGCATGTTCAAACAATCAATGTGATATATAATTAGAAGTTTACCCAAATAAAATGCATGATATGATGGAAATAGGTTCTCAAAACATCCTGACAGTACTTGATCAGTTGGATCAAGTTATGAATAATAACATGAATCATGTGAAACACCCACTTTAGACATGGAATGATAAAATTGACATTGAATCTTTCATGTGGGAAAGGCCTCCCATGTTTAGCATATCATTTGATACCCTCCTCGTGGAATAGAGGATTAACTCAATTGAAACGATATTACCTATTCTCTAGTGATTAGAAGATGATAAATTTGTATTTTGGGTCTATCAATTTGGTGGGTAAGTTGATAAGTGGTGGTCACTGATCAATAATAAGAATCCCCATGAGGATATTGAATCCGGTGATGGGGATGAATTTATGACAATGTTTTTCAATAAATTTTTTATACAAACCCTCTATCTCATGATGGGAAGAGAGTTCCTCAAACACAAGAAGAAGAAAGATGATTCCATCAGAAAATATGAAGAAAACATCACAATGAATGAAAGTTACACCTCTATCATGGTCATGAACACTGAACGAAATGTGGAACACTTCATTATAAGATTAATGCTATGTGTAGGAAATGTGTTGGTGATTCGAGACTTTGTTAGTTCTAAGGACTTTTTTGTTGTCCCCTCAAGGATGAAATAGGGAACAAAGACTCTCAATGGTATCATGGTCTCAGTGATATGAAAGGGAAAATGGAATTTAATTCGTGAAATTTCACAAATAAATTCCATGATGGACATAAGACTGACTATCCAATGTGTAAAATTATGGTTCGATGCATCTTGGGAACTCTCTAATGGGAACCAGGAATTTATTCAAATGTAAAATTTTTGGACATCTGAAAAAAATACTAATGGGATATGAAGAATCACACTAATGTGAAAGAATAATATATGTTTTTGGTCAGTAATAATTCTATACAACAGTGTTACAATAATACGAAGTTTGGGAATTATGAAAATAGTTTCCCTAAGCCATTGGTTGTCAGAAGAAATCAACAACAACCTCCACTAAAACAAAGAATGGATTATGTTATAACAACTGCTGAAGTAGAGCCAAAAAAATGTGGTGATAGGTACTCTGTTTATTCAATCATTAATAGTAAATGAACTATTTTATTCTGGTTCTGTGCATTCATCCATACAATGGATGTTTAGAAGAACTATTCTAGTACCACTTCAAAATTTGTATTATAAGTTATCTATGAGAACAATGATTTTGGAAATTATTGCATCTGTGTTTTATTACTCCTCCCTAGATAACATTTGGGGACTGAGCCTCCATATAAATCACATCATACTTCGTTTAGTAGATTTTGATTCTATCTTAATTATGAATTGGTTATCTTTATACAATGCTATCATCAATAGTTAGGAAAGGGAGATCAATATTCAAATCTAAAAGCATCTTCCAATTCTATACAAGTATAAGGATGACAACTAATCTCATTCAGAATCAATGTATCATGTATAGATATTATTTCATTATGTGCAATCATTTTTGGATCAAATCATTGATACGAAATATAGAATCATGTTTGAAGACAAGCCCCTCACAAGGTATTACACTGATGTATTCCCTAGAGAGTTTATTGAACCTATACTTTTTGAGAGGTTGAGTTTTCAATTGAAAATACATTTGTATCTCTAGTTATATCAATGAAACCTAAGAGAATGTACATCATAGATTTGGATGAGCTGAAGAAAAAGCCATAGGATAATCTGGAGAGAGGTTTTATATGCCATAGTGCTTCACCTTGGGATGCTCCAGTCCTTTTTTTCAAGAAAACATATGGATCATTGAACCACCATGTTGATTATTTTGAACTCAATAAAATAACTATAAAGAACAAGTATCTTGTACCACAAATAAATGACTTGTTCGGTCGGCTTTGTGGGTCTAGGTATTTATCTAAGATTGACCTTTTTTTGGATATCACTAATTAAAGGTGAGAAAGGAAGATATTCCCAAGACACCATTTTGAATGAGGTACGGACACTATGAGGTCATAGAGATATCCTTATGACTCAACAGTGCTCCAGAATTTCTCATGGAATTAATGATTAGAATATTTAGATATTACCTTGAAATATTTGTGGTACACTTTATCAATGATAATATGATATACTCTAAGTGAAATAAGAAACATGAGGAGGATTTGAATAATTTTTTTAATACTTTGTGAAGGAATACGTTGTATCAAAGGTACAATATATGTGAGTTGTAAATGGAGGAAGTATCTTTCATGGGAATTGTGTCACCAAAAGGGATATTTGTTCACCCTTCCAAGACATAGGTGATTAATGAGTGTCCATGACCAACATCTGTAACAAATATCTACATCCTTTTCGGTCTAGTTGGGTATTATTGACAACTATTGGATAAAGTTTCATGATTGTCAAACCGAATGATCATGAAAACATTGAAGGGAGAAATGTTTTCTGGAATTAGGAATGTCAGGACTTTTTATGAAGTTGAAAAAGAGGCGTATGATTTTTCCAGTACCAATAATCCCAACAAGTGGAGAACTATTTATGGTTTATAGTGATTATTTAAGGAAAGTAATAGGTTATTCAATGATGAAAAATGATAAAGGGATATCCTACTAATTATAAAATCTGAATATTAATGAGAAAATCTATCTTACGTGTGATCATGAGTTGGAGATTGTGATCATTGCATTAGCAATCTGGTAGCAATATCTCTATGGGGAGAAGTGTGAGATATATACCAATCACAAGTGTCTCAAATATATATTTCCACAAAATGAGCTAAATATTCTCCAATAAAGATTGATTAAGCTCATTAAGGATTATGAATTCTCAATCCACTACCATCATTTAATTGCAAAAAAGGTGGTGGATGCTCTAAGTTGAAACGATCATGCATCTCAACAATAATGGTAATTGAAACGGATTCAATCATCATAGATTTATAGAGGATAGACATAGGAACCATTAAGGGAGGAAAATCAACAAATCCTTTCTAAAATAATTACTCAACCTTACCTCATAGAGAATATAATTTATTTTCAAGGAAATGATCTAGAAATTCAGAAAATGGTGGGAGCCATTAAAATGAGAAATCATCTGATTTCATGATATATGGATACGGATTTTAATGATTTTGGACATGATTATGTGTACCATCTAATCCATAGATAAAGAAGGATATTTTTAATGACGTACAAAGCTCAACATTCTCTATCCACCTAAGGAGAAGAAAGACATATCTAGATCTTTGACAGAACATTAGATGGAATAATAAAAAGAAGAAGATTGCAGAGTATACATCAATGTAATTGTAATGTCAACAAGTTAATTTTGAGAGACATAAGTCTAAGCGGATGAAGAAATGACTACCCATACCACCATTGATGTGGGAGAACATTAACATGGACATTGTCACCAGACTTCCAAGGACAACTATAGGAAATAATGCTATAAGGGTCATTATGGATCATCTTACAAAGATAGATTAATCTGTCTCTAATTGAGAGGACTTTTACTTGGAAACAAATCACCGATATATATCCAAGATGAGGTTATAATTAATGAAGTACCACTATTTGATGTATCTAATCGAGAACATAGATTCACCACGATGTTCAAGAATAGTCTATAACATTCTTTAAGCACTTAACTGAACATTAGTATGACCTATCATCCTAAAACTAATGGACAATCTAAGCGAACTATTCAGACACTAAAAGATATGTTGGGACAATGTTCTATGGAGTTCAAAGGAGGATGGGACCATAATCTTCCACTTGCTGGATTCTCATACAATAAAAATTTCCACTTGAGCATCTGAATGAAACTAATCAAAGCCCTTTATAAGAAAAGGTATAGAAGACTGACATGTTGGGATGAATTTAGTGAGAGTATGTTATATTGACCTGAAATAGTCGAAGAAATGGTGGAAATGGAGAAACTATTCAACAACACATAAATGCATCCCAAAGTTGATAGAATATTCATAAATAAAGTCATCAACATGACCATAATTTCATTTTTATAGACATTGTATTTCTACGCATATGTCCAGGGAAAAAAGTCATGAGGTTTGGGAAGAAAGGAAATCTATGTTCCATGTACATCAGCACTTTCGAAATTCTTGATCGTTTTAGATTTGTGGCTTATTCCCTGGAACTTCCACCTACCACATCCAAATAACACGATGTATTTCATGTATCCCTCTTAAGGATTTACATTCCAGACCCATCACATGTACAATATTCATTGGAAGTACATTTATAGAATGATATTTCATATGGGAATAATCTACTGAAGATTATGGATCGTAAAGATAATTTTCTATGTAACAAGACTACTGACATGGCTAATGTACTATGTAAAAACCCATAAGTATAAAGAGGCCACATGGGAACTAGAAGAGGTGGTGAAGGAAAAGTACCCACACATAATTATGGATTAGAATGTAAAATGAAATTTCAAGTGAGAAATTTCATAGGGGGGAATAATGTAACGACCCACCTTTTTACCAATTAAAATTACCTTATTATAATTTATTCATATAATCACATGAAATTACAACACAATGAATAACTAACTACTATGGGACCTTTAATCATATATTTGAAACATTTTTGTTTTGATGTTGAAAATTCTGACATACACACTTGCAACCAGTAAGATATTTGGAGTTTGATAAGACAAACTTTTTTGGTGAATAGTAACTTACCCTTATGAATAGTAATATATCCCCTATGAATATTAAATTATATAAAATAATAGTAACCTCACCCTTGATTGTATAAATAAAATTCAAGAATCTTATAATTGATAATATGACCATTGTAAAAGTATTGGTATTTTTGTATGTCATAAATAATTAATTAAAATTAATTAATTAATTTAAAAGAAATTATATTTTCCTTAAAGGTATTTAAAAATTAATAATTCTATTTCTTCTGGTTTTAAGATAATTTTATAAGACCTCATGTAATTTTATTATTCATTATACAATCTGTTATAGTATTAAATTTTATATTTTTCATGAAAATTATGATTTTAATTAAAAATTCAATTAATCATATTTATAAAATTATTTTGGAAAAATGGAATTAGTTTTTGATCTATACACATTGAATAATTGTTAGGGTGATTTTTTTATTTTTCTAAAACAATTTATTTTTTGAGTAATATTAAAATACGATAATTCACAATAAATTCTAAAAACTACATTTTTGCATCATGCTTGAGTTATAGATTATGTGAACTACTATTGGTTTGAAATCACATTCACATATTGTTTTTTTGGTCATAAGAATTATTTTAATTTAATTTATAATAAAAAATAATAAACTAATGATTAAATTATTATGAAATCCATCCTCCCTCAACAATTAGAACCACACACAGTCCCCTCTTCTCTCACCATTGTCAAGCGTTGTTACATCCCAAAATTAATACCAAATATCTCCCCAAGATCCTCCCCCAGGTCAATAACCCCTTAGTCTCAGAAACATCCAATATCCTCCCCATTAATATGTTTTCAAAGGTGACAAACTGAAGAGGTAAACACCTATTTCCAATTATTTTATTTTCTTTCATGTTTATTTCTTTCCTTTTTTTCTTTCCCCACCTCCCTTCAACCAAATGTTATGATAACTCAATTAACATACATGTACTATAATTATTTTTATGATAATGGTATAATTCATTATAATATCTCCTTTCTCCATCTTTGGTAAAAAAAATTAAAACACTATCTGAGTTGTGTTAATTTTTCAAATTTAAGGTCTAATTTTTTTCAATTTATTTTACCAAATTCTATTTGGGTAATGAAACCATTTTTATAGTTGAATCAGTATATTAAATATGTATTTTATCTTATTTTTTGTTATAGAATCATCTCCCACAATTTATGTAAGATAATAATAAATCAAAACAATTTAATTATGATCAAAATATCCATGTTAATCCAAGTGTTTAACATTAATGTTTTAAATAATGAATCACTTTCACTCCAAATAAAAAAATTAAAATTATAACTGATTAATCAATTGTATGATCAATAATACAATAAAACATCAATTAGGACAACCCCACAAATCATACATGGGTGGCTGAACATGAATTTATTTTAACCTACCAATAAAACCAAGGAAACAAATGAATGCAAACAATGAAGTTGAATCTCATAATGTTGTCTATGTTATTCCCTTTTATGTGCGATCCCTAATGATGGGGTATGATTTATCACCTACCACATACTGACCCCATTATTTATAAGTGATTATAATCCAATTTCTCTCCTATTAATCCCTCTTATGTACACACAATACCATGCGGATAATCGATAAGGGATTCTCCCAATCCTCATTTTTTTCCATCGGGTTGGCTCATCATTCTTATTACCAAAATGACCATATCTTATCATATTATATGAATCTTCCCAGTTATATATAAATTTACCAAATATATTTCTAAAGAACCTATTATCATTCTCTTTTTTTGATATACATGTTTTCATGTGATTCCCTCCTCAATACATCCTAATATGAAAAATCTATTAGAAGAAATTTTTCGAATTCATACCCGATTTCAATGAAAATATATCCTCTATTTTAGGACAACATTTTGTTTATAAAATTAATATTTTTATTATTAAAACCTTCATGATTTAATTCTGGTTTTATATCAATTATAATTCACTTTTAAATTTTAATGGCTTTATTATATTTTCCTTAAAACCGCACAATGATGTTTTTTTGATAAAATATCTTAAATATGTTTCTTATATGTTTTAACTTCTATATGACATCAATTTCAAATATAAATTCCAATTTTATCTTAAAAATGTCAATTTATTCTTTAGTTACTTTCATTCGGTGACACTTTTATGACACCCATTTGTTATGCTTTATGACATGATTGTGGTACCCAATTCATTCCATGCTCAACCCTTATGTTTATGAAAGGATGATTATATATGAATCATTATATGGAAAATATATTCATGAAAATTTAATATGGCTGTTCCCATATAGCACTCCACTGCATTGTTAAATGCTGACTATCATGGGACATTATGTGTGACAATCATAGGGTTAGTCTTGGTTTGTGCTATCATGTTTGACAGTCTTGGCAGTTAGCCTTGGATTGTGATACCATGTGAAATGGTCATGGTAGTTAGCCTTTAAAAATTCTAAATACTTATTTTGTACTGCTTCCACATTATTGTGACTCTATTATTTTTATTATTCCACATTTATATGTTTTGATTACATATTTTACATTCCTTTTTATTTCATTGTGGCGTGCCTTCTATCCCATGTTATAATGCTTTGTTCTTATGGTTACTCCCTTAATAGGATATTTTTCTCATACCTTTTTTCATGTGTTCCAAAAGGTACACTATGAAGATGAAAATGATCAAAAGACTTTAAGAAATAATTATTAATATTAAATAATGATATGTTTTTTAGTCCCATGATTTATGTTTTATGTACTTTTCATCAAATACACTAGTATTCATGAACCTGGGATTTTACTCTGATGTTTAATTATGCTTACAATCATGTAATTTTGTGTTTAAAAGGCCATGGTCACAAAATAAAAGAAGTATTTTGAATATATTCATTATTCACCTATCGATAATGATATCCATAAAAGTATCCAACATTGAAAACTAATGATCTATTAATAGTTTATCAAACAAGGCATAATTTATTTGAATATGAAACTTGTTCTTTATGGTGAAATTTTTGTGTTACTGATATTTTTTAAACAAAAGAATTGATACATCATTTTCAAGTACAAAGATAATTGGCACACCCCATGAAGTTGCACTGGGAAATATGAACCCATTATCAAAATGCGGTTTTAAATTCTTCTTTTGAACCTGTAGTTTGATAAATAGAATCCTATACAGACATTTTGTTATAGGAGCATCTCTGGGTATGAGTTCAATAAATAAATTTTCTCACAGTGTTGGGGATTTTTTTGTAACTCTATGGGAAACACCTAACCTTATTCTTTCACAATAGTCATTTCCTACATGTTGATTCCTTCCTTAGACTCAATGATTTTGTGCGGTATGATTCATTATAAGGAATCACAACCCACACCATTGATGAATTTTATAAAGTCACATCGTGGCCATTGTAGAATTTCAAGAGAATCATGTGGTTTTTTGGAATTTGGAAATATATTTTCTTTTCTGGAAAGTAAATGTGTGATCTAAATAATGAGATACAATTTATTCAAGGTATGACAATGAATTCCACCACCGAATGTTTCAAAATAATCACTAGGATAATATTCCCACATATAACAATAGGATAAGAGACCAAAACTATGGTTTCAATGATCACACCCTAAGTGTTATTATATATATCTGAATATCATGGTTTCAGTGCATCAATTCAATAGTTTAATAAAATGTGCATGATATAAACAAATGTGTAAAAAATAAAATAAGAATGTTTATATTGTTAATTTAATAGGATGTGTAATTTGTATAAATTTATGTCTTGTTCAAATTTAGTCTTAGTGATGGAATAATCATTCCCTTTACCATTTGTCTTTGGTGGCTAATGACATGGATTACCCTCAAGTACATGGGGATCATTAAACTTGATTACAATGTGCCCCTACTCTAGAGAGATAATCCATTGATCCATGGGTGGTTCTCTTCTTTCCTGCATCACATTTTCTTGCTTCATTTTGTCTCTTTGATATCGATGACCTTGTAGCCTTTTCTCCCACAATTTATTCATTTAATCATATCTTTGAGAAAATTCCCTTGAATTTTCATCCCAAGTTTTTAAATCATGGGTGATTGGATACTCTTTACCCCCTTTTCATTATACTCACCAATATGAAAATACACTATTGTCTTATTATCTCCCTAAAAATGGGACATTTTCATAAAATACATCTCTACATTGATATCACACTATACCACTTCATCATTACTCCCAATGAATTGGATAGCTATTTCATTTCATTGGTGTATTTTAAAAAAATAAAATAATATATAAAATTTTCTATCATTATTGATAAATAACCCTGTGACATACTGTGAAAGTCTTGTGAAATTTTCTTTGTAAGCCAAGACATGTTTATCATCATTTTTCACCATCTTAAAGAATTCTATCTCCATTTTCATATATAGATTTCCCATATAATTTATATGAAGTATTTTTATAATATATTCCCACTACAACTATAATTCAATGTCCATATACATGGTGTTCTTAATAGGTGCTGATTATTAATAGGCCTCTCCAACTAAATAAAACATGGACAGAGTCACATTCATCATCTAATAAAAGATATGTACAAAATATATCTTCTCCGTTTATTTAACACATTGTTCGATGACAAGTATATTAGAAGAACCAGTAAACATCGGTGGTCATTTCCACATAAATGAATTTATATAATGATTATCCCTCTTAAGATAAGGTGGATGATTCAAATTATTCAGTTTATTATTCATTGTCTAAGACATATGGGAATATATTTCTAGGAAGTTTGGAAGTCCACCACCCAATGTTTGGTGATTTCATTTGGAATTTTATTCATTATCCCTCACATGGGTTATTCTTTGCATTTCTCTTGGATTCCATTATTTTCTATAAATGAAATGGATCGAACAAAACCCATGTCCACAACAATGGAATTAATAAATTTTTAATGTGGGAAATTAATTCTAAATCCACATCTTTTGGGATCCCTATGATTAGAAATTTTCTAAAACCAAGCATCTTGGGTGTGTACATATACAATGTATTTCACAAATTATACCTATTACTAATTATAAAATAAATTAAATCATTATCTTGTTCTATTTTATTAACCCAATTTTTCCTATATAAGGGTTACTCTATTTTAGATACAAAAAACAAAAGAGGGATACAAAACAGATACCCAAAGGATTACTAACTTGGGAAAATTAAGAACATACATCACATATTCATAATAAAATATATAAATTTACTTAAAATATTCTTCATTTTTTATCTAATACTCATGAGCCCCATAGTGCATATACTCACAGAAGGATATATATCA
Organism: Viscum album; assembly: GCA_963277665.1. NCBI lineage: Eukaryota > Viridiplantae > Streptophyta > Magnoliopsida > Santalales > Viscaceae > Viscum > Viscum album. Next base: position 1,399,071,007 of record OY728164.1, on the reverse strand, counting down.
AAAAGGGGTGATCTAAATTCCCAATAAGATGAAATATTAGGACATAAATAAATACAACCTGGGTCAAACTAATAAACAACATCCTTACATAATAATAATATCATAATTATAATATTTTGGTGATGATTTAGAAAAATTCATAGAATTTGGAAATGGATAAACCTAAAACATCATGTCATAGTGGTCATATAACACACATAGTGGTCGACATAACTATCATCTTGTTCACACATAACATGTAAACATAATCATAATGTTGACACTAAGATAAAATTAGATTATCATGTTCCTTAAAATTTAACCTTATCTATTCATATATGCCACATTTACCAATAAATTGGAATGTTATATAATTTAGGAACATCCATCACCTCATAACATTTACATAATCAAGCATGGGACAAGGAACATATAACAATGACAGTCATAAAATAACAAAAGGAAATGATATAGGTTTCATTATAATTCTAAAAATAGTAGTTTCAATAACTAAAATTTGACTTCTAAAAAAATTTAATAATATACTTGGTTTATCAATCATCAATATTTACTAAAGAATAAACAATCAAAATATAATTAAAAGTTGCGTTATTATAAAGATGTGTTTTTCTGAAAAATAATTTTTTTTTCAAAAAATCATGTTGATAAAATGTATATCTAGAAAAATAAATAATAATAAAAATGAAATAACAATTTTATATTATTTTTAGAAAATCCACACTGAAATTTGGAATGATATATGAATAACCCAAATAAATGAAAATGTATTGAGGAATTGAATTATCTTATGTTTGAATACTTTCTTCACTATAATATCCGTGATAATATAATTATATTTATTAATAAAATATATATAAATAGTTATTCATGTATTTAAATTAATATAATTTCATTAATTTCATTTATGTCCATTATAATGTGTTATATAGTTCACATCCATCATTCTGATACTATTTTTTTCATGGTTTTCATGATCTGTTCAATTGTATACATGCATGTAAGTTTATGTAAATTGAATATAATTCACTATAATATACATTATATGTTAATAATGAAAATACATAATATTATATGATAATTTAAATCATTTGGTTATGTGATATTATTATGATTCAATATATAAAAAGTTAATTAAAATGATTTAATGTATTTTTGAAAAATCTATAACCATCATGTACTTATATTATTTTATTTAATATCATGCTTATATATTGGTTCTAGAAAATTATTGAAACAAATAAAATATATACTAAAATATTAATAGATAACAATAATGTTTTCCTGAGTTGTTATAAGGTGTAAATGTAAAATTAAAATGCATCATACATGATAACTATAAATTGACACATCAAAGAAAATATTTCAATTTTTACAATAAAAGGGGAGGAGAATGAAATTGATGATGTATATTCCATAATCATCATAAAATATCATTATTTATAATATAATAGAGTTATCATGCATGTTTGGATAGAAAATGTATGGATACAATAATAAAATAAATAAAATTGAAAACAAATTAAAAGAAAAACAAACATGGATTTTACCACTTGAATATCTTCTCCATGAGAACCTCCTTAGGGAAATTTAATTCGTCCCTTTGTTTTAGAAAAATGGATCATGGAAGTGGGTGAGAGACTTGGGAAGTTGTTTTAGAAGAATTTTTAGAATATTTAATTCTTTTATGGCGTGAGTAGAAGAGGTGTTGAGGGGAGGTATTTATAAGAGAGCAGATGGATGTTTTTTTAATATTTTGTTCAATGGATTATTATTATTGATCATGAATATGAATATTATGTATTCCCCTGACATTATATAGTATATAGGTAAGGAAAGTTGGATATTATCATATTAAATTAGCCATGATTCATCTAGGACTCAAAAAGAATTTGTATTTTTCTTATATTGTAAATTATTGTAATTCATTATTCAAAAAAATGAACCATTTTAGAAAAATCCAAAAATGTCAACCTATAAATTTATAAACTGTTGAATTAATAAATAGAGACTATTTTATAAAAAAATTATAAATATGGTAAATATTAATTTTAAAAAAAGAAACTATTTATTCAAAAAAATCCTACTTTCAAATCATAACATAATATATGACACATTAAAAAAATAATTAATGTCTAATAATGTTTCCTTATAAATATAAGACAACAAAATGTTAATTATGAATCAATTTCATGAATTTTTTTCAAATTATTATATTAAATATGAAATTTTATATAAATGTTTATGTTTAAAAAAAACTCTTCCATTATCATTTTTAAAAAACTATTTACAAATATTATGATATAATTAGATTATATTTGAATCCATATTATTCCTAAATTTTATTTATCCATTAATAGGATTGGTTACATTTATATTGGAAAAATTAATATTCCTAATTTTCATGTTACTATTTGAAGTGTCATGTTATTTTTCCAACGGTATAGGTACCTTAATTTCGTCATATTTCACATATTTTATTTTTAATTTATTATAATTATTAGTGATATTTATGGAAAGTATGCATTCTATACTATGTAAAATAACTATTATAAGAGAAATTTCGTTAATTAAATTTTGGTTCATTACAACAGATTTATTTTAATGTTTGAATATGAGAGGATAAGAGTGTTCATTTTATAATTGGGGGAGAAGATGCACAAGTAATTTCTAAATAGTTTTGAATAATGATAAAAACAAGGGTTTATTTGTTTCTATTAAAAATTCATCATAATCATTTCTTGAAAATACCAAATATTCCCCCGAATTTAATGTTTTTATTCTTATTTTAAAAGTGATGTTAATTTTGATGAAAGATTGAATATTTATAGGAAATAATTATAAACGTTTTCTGAAATTGCTGAATAGAATATTTATTGAAAAATATATACAGTTTTTCATTAATAATTTTGTGTTTAAAATATTCTTTTATTATATCAAATCAACATATGACAATAATTTTCATTATTTTTTTAGTAATTTTGATACCCACCAATATAATGACTTTTTATAATGGTATAGAATAATATTATTTGTTTATGATCGGGGTTGCATGATCTTCAAGATATTAATGTGATTAAATTTAAATAAATATATTTCATGGGGTTTTAAATATTAGTGATCAGTGTAATACACACCATTTAATACAGTTTTATTATTTTAAAATAATCTGGTCTTATATATAATTTATCCAAGGATCATTTACCATGTTTTTGTTCCAATTTTATAATACATTATCTCTATAATCCATAATAACTACAAATTTTTTCACCTAATAGAAAATATCTTCCAGTTATACTACCATATATTTCAATAATTGTTAAAAATATGGATATTATTTCTTTAAATGTGATACATGTAATGCATCCAAAACTTTTGTATGGTTTTTGAATATTGTATATGATATGATCAATTCTTTAACAAATGGTTATATAATTGATTGGTAACCTTGGTGCATGACTTTAACTAACAACTATATTATATAGCATTATTTTAACAGGATGTTGGTTATATGATTTTTATAAAGTAACTATAATAAATATTTTTTCAAGTCATTGGCCTATGTCAAATGAAATTCAAATACAAATACTTCTGTAAAAACATTTTTACAGGTAAAGTGAATATTTGAAAAATTTAAGAAGTTGTGAGTTTCAAATCCAATAACTCCCTATTACCATTCAAAGACTTATCCACAAGCCTAAAACAACATTTACTTAAAATATGTGATATATATTTGTGATTTCTTATTCAACAATATTTAATTGAGTTTAGAAATTTGAAATACTATTATTTTTAATTGATAAGAAAATAAAAACAATTCCTCAACAAAGACCAATAGTCCACAAAAATAAATTCTTTAGTATAATACCATTTGTTTTAGAGGATATTTGTTAGAAGTGTTCCAAATTCATTGTCTATATACCCAAAGTCATCTAAAAATGTTTTTATAGGTCCCCTAATTGAGTAGTTTCACAAAACCATTAGTATTGTTACCCTAAATTAAAAGGATATGTAAAAACAATTTAAATGAATAGTTGGTATAGTGTAATTACAAAAATGGTTCTATTAAGTCATAGGTACAAGTACACTACAACAATATTATTTCAATCCATTGGTTTATATATAATTGAATTATTCAATATTCTAGTAATGGATAGAGTCTCTATATGATCTGGTATCATTAATGTAAAGATGTACCTATGGATCAAAATTTCTTTTTTAATCACATAAACCTATACCATGGTGATATTTAATCAAATAACTTATAGAGTACCTAAAAATAAAAAACTCACTAAATATTATTAACATATCACTTCAATATTATTTTTTCAATTTGAATTTTTCATTGACAGTTTCGAATCTTCATTGTAATATCTTCAAAAACATCAAAAACATGTAAATTCTATTATATCATTTCATCCTAAAATATTAGAGTTACATACCTATTCATATACAGAACCACATATGGTTCATTTATAATGATAGAGTGAATATTTTTGTTATATGATTACTTAACCAAAATATACTTTTGATCATATCCATTTTGAAATCCACTGAACAAGATCTAATCATATCATTTAGTTTTTTAATGGTTCATTTAGATTGATGATTATTTTAGGCATGACAAGATTCTCTATATCTTATCCAAATATTTAATTCTTATTGAGTACTTATACAGATAATTGTGTTAATCCTCAAACATATATTAGATACAATTAACCACATTACTAAAATCATCATTTGATTTATGTTTATGTATATGTAAAAAATTTTATTAAGAGAAAAATATTCTAAAAAAGAAATTGAATGCATTAACATTGATTTATTATTGAAAAAACCCCTATATAATTATATAATTAGGAGATTTTGGGATGAAAAATAACAAAATCTCTTGATATGTTCAACCATTTCTATTATGTCTGGGTAATATATTATTTTTGTCCATAGAAATATATCAATCAAACATTTCTTGTTATCACACCAAGAATTGAGATGTATACTTAATAATACCCCTCTTAAAGATGTACCACCACAATTAATCCTTGATATATATGTTTGTAAATTTCATTCCATGAAAGATAGAGAAGGACTATTATTGGGGTTTATCAAATTTATCCCTATAAAATTAATTTATTTAAGAGGTAATTAATCATTTACATTATCATATACTTTCATCATTTTTATAGTTAAACAACTGAATATTTCCTAACATATATTATATCTCCATATTTTGCAACAATTACTTATTTATCATCAAATTCATAGATCATTGAGTGGTGGTTTATAAATATAGTATTTCTCCCCATACATTACAATTTGTAGGATTTTTAATTGAACACTGATGATTATTGGATCTATTTAAAATCTAATATTAGATAATGTAACTAGATATTTCCCAAATATAGCATCATCTAACTTGGTGTCCATCCCATGTTTTTAATGTATTGGGAAGTCATTTCCCTTAATCAAATTCATCCCTTTACATTAATCTATGTTCTCAAGTCATTCTATGTAAAAATATACTTTGAATTATTTCGATCAGACTATATATCACACCTTTAATCATAGATATAATTCCACCATATAACTATTTATAATACATCAATAACTATCTAAAAATAATTAATTTTTTAATTTTTTCAGTAGAAAAATAATTATAATGAGGCATAAGCTACCACCATTAAATTTAAAAAACACACTATCTCAATATTTACTATATTTTTGTATATTAAAAACCCTTCCCAATACCAAGAAGTGTGAATATAGGTGTAATGACTGAAAATATCATATCCTCCTAAATATTTCTTCCCATTCATGTTTCTTTATGAATATAACACACCCCAATATTAAATTTTTTTTTCCAATTTAATAATTGATGGAAATTTCTCACATTGTGTCGATAATATAGATATTATCAAAGAAAATTATAGACCTATATTATAGTAGTTGATATGAAGAATTATTTAACCACTAATTTCTTTTAATGATTTATATATACACCCATGAATCTAATTACAAGAAAAAATAATGATACATATAGTAGCTAAAATCCTAACATGTAAATTTTGGCATATAGTTTCCCATTTCTTATAATCTATTGATAAATATGAAAATGTTCAAGCATATTATTTATCCTAGAATATATGCTAATTTCATCAATTAATACTACCATAAAATAGTTTTATTTTTATCTTATGAATATAATCATCATATTCGTAAATATAACAAGGCATTTTTAAGTATGAAAGATAACATTACAAATCCATCATGTCCATATTACTTATGAAATGAATTCTTAGTAATATCCTCCCTTTTGACAATTAATTAGTGATGTATGTGTGAAATATTAAAATTTTAGATTTATTGATTACTTATAAGATTATTTAAAAATTATTTAATGTAGGGTAAAGGTTATTTTTTAATGATCAATATATTTTTGAGTTATTGATTACAATTGAAAATATGAATTGATGTGACATTCTTCATAAAAACATGAAAAAAATAATCCTTTATAAATATCATTGGTGTATGAAATTTTTATCAAGAATCTATTATAACAAATTTTATAATTCATAAAATTATATAGGGTCCACTATATTAATTCCCTTTGGTATAGGCACAACTCTATGAATGAGATCAATATAAATCCCGACCTCATAATAAGGTGGGATAATAAGTAACTTAATGGGAAATATAATAACATATTCATTAAAAATTAAAAATATCATAACTATTAAGATTATCTAACACTATTTGGGTTAGATATACCATGTTATAAGTTTTCAACACCAGTAAAAGTGTAACGCCCTGACCCCAGTTACCCAGAGTCGGTGCATTATTACATAACATTGGCATGATCACAAAATATCATGTCTCGAAAGACCTATTAGTTAGGTAGTCTTGGAAACACTATATATATTCATAAGTCTTACATTACATCATAATGTAATAACAAACACAACAACATCATGTCTTCATATCCCTTCATAAATTCCCTGAAGGTCATTCATAAAATACCTCTTCACATCCTGGGAAAAATTAAAACATTGAACGGGGTGAGCTCAGATGCTCGGGAAGGATAAAAATATAGCAGAAACATTCATAAACAAACATAAACATTTAAGGAAAGGTATAACTAAAATAATATCCATTAAAACGTGAACATCAGCATAATATGGAAAATATAAAATGGAATAATTCCATTTACATATTCACATGAATATTCTACTAGTCGAATAATCTCATGCAATATCAATAACCACATTCATAATGATGGAATGAATAATTCCATACTATCATATCCACTTTGTCAAGGCCTTATGCCAAGAGTAAAAATAAGATTTTGTTAGGGCCTTGTTCCAAGACACTAGTGTGTCTCATGAGACCTACCGATGCATCGAGGAGCTATAGTGGGCTCCACCCATCAGTTGTTAATTCCAATGCATTCCATATATGAATAGGTTTAAACATAACACAAACATTCGTATTAAAACTAGGATACGAAAATTCAATACTTTCTCCATAAACCATGAATGGTATATGAATAAAACATCCATAGTCAAACATATCACAAAACTGTCAATACAATATGGATGTTTTGTATCATAAAAAATCAACTTCAAATAAACATAAAATCCATCAATGAATGTTGACATAGACGAAATCAAAACTATTTGAGAGAAATATCTCTTTCTTTTTTTGAAATAATTTAAAAGTCACACAATTATAAAATGAAACATTTAATTTGAAAATATCCTTATAATATTGTAAGGGAATCTTTGACAATTTTATAATGGCGTAAAATAGTTGCACCCGCCATATAAGTTAATAAAATACATTCTTACCTTAATTTTATCGAAAAGCTTAAAAAGGACCTTGTTTGGAAAACGACATAAAGATTCAATTATAAACTTCTTATAAAAAGTCAAAAAACGTTTTAAATTACATTAACCCATATTCTATAATGTTTTATGAATGTTTTGAAATACATTTTTAAAAAACAAGGATGTGGATGATAAAGAGGTCATAGTAGATAATTACGTATAAACAACTTCGGATAATGAAGAGATTGAGAAATAAACCCTTACCTTGTACATTTCCTTATTCGATAGTATGTTAAACTCCTATATAATTGTTAAAACATTGTTATAAAATTATAAAATAACCATATACATAATTATGATATCATATATATTCTTTTAATATTGCTTTTTTAATAATATCTTAGTATTATTGTCATTTTAAGTGTTAACTTACTCATTTTCATTACTATGTTTTGTAACATAAGACGTGTTTTTTTGGATAGGTTTTATCTTATTCATATCCAGAATGATCTCATGTCCTTTAAACATTATTTTTCATCATCAAATAAGAATTAGACTTGAATGGATACGATGGGGAATGAATCTCATCACGTTCGTGGAGACGGTAGTCCATACGTACGCACGAGCGACAATATAATTATTTTGATATTAAAATAATATATAATGGGATGGTATATGATATATACAGAATCATTTCCATGTTATATTTATTATTAACATGAATTTCACATCATTATTATAACTATCTAAATAATAATGTTCTGAATAACAATTACACCACGACGTGGAGACGGTAAGTCGTACGTACGCACGTATTGTGACATGTCATTCAATGAATGGATAGAATACTGAATATGGTTGTACCATATTTATAATAACATCATAGTATATAGAAGATAATAGAGTTATTATTTTAGAAAGGGAATAAAAAAGAAATAAAAAGTTTAAGAAGAAATGAACTTGAAAGAGTGTGGAGAAAACATTACCTCTAAATTGGGTTCTTCCTTTAGATTTGATCAAAAGGGCTCATTAGGTTTACTTTCGGATCAAAATAAGGCCTCTAGGTTGATGTTATGGAATTTTAGAGAATATTTGGGCAGGGTTTTCCCGAACCAAAAGGCTTTGAATGTGTTAATAATTGGTTATAAGTGGTGTTCTTTATAAGGGGGAGGAGGGGCTCTCTAGGGAAAACTTAAAGTATTAATTTATAATAACTTCATATTCAGTTTCTAATGGATAAAAAGTAGATTATTCGAAATATAAGTTGGTTATAATTCTAAATCCTTTCAACCAATAGATTTTAGATAGGTTTTGGTCATTATATTAACCTTATCTTTTAGTTTTAACTCTTAGTTAATTAGATTGACATTTATCATGTCACTTTGTATTTTTATATTATATAGTTAAGAAAAATACTATATACATCCAAGAAACTTCAAAGTGGTCCATTAATGAAACACCTATCATGATATAACTCCTTTGGATGATCCTTATATTTTTAGGAATATAATATCAATTAATAATATAATTTTTTTTAAAAACTAATTTATGTCAATTTTGACACTATTCAATAAATAATTTTTGTTAAAGTCCTAACAACTTTATTAATTCTGAAAAAATTCATTTAAGAAATACTATCATGTCATGTTAACCAATAATACTCATTGATGTCATCAAAACATTTAGATTATTTTTATTTTAACATTTATAATACCAATTATTTGATTCTTTCATTAATAAGAAAAATATTGCATCATTATTTTGTCATAAATAAATTTAATTTTTAAATGTAAAAAAATTTTAAATAAAATACGATTATGTCGGAAATCTTTTTAGATTTATAAATAATTTTTATAGTAGAAAATCCAACATATATAACCCTATGTAAAATTTTTTTTCTAAAAGATATATGATTATGCCATTTTTGTATTTATTTTAACATAATTAATATAAAGTGTCATTATCACATAAAAGTGGCTCCATGGGGTCCCAAAATTGACCAATATATGCCCGTCATCTGACATTTATCAACCAATAAGGTTATGACATGTTTTAGGGTAATTTATTATTATTATAATATTAATTTTTTTACCCTTATTTACCGGATTTACCCTTTAACCATGGTAAATAAAATATTTACCGATGTAATTATTCAAAATGTCTATAAATTAAAGTTACCTATTTAAAAATTTTGGAAATACTGATTCCAAATATGAAATCTATTTTTCAAAATTTTAAACACAGAAGTGGCAGATATTAATTTAAAATTAATTCCCGTTGTTAAAACAAAAAGCGTGTCTTTATGAGAAAATAAATATCAAAAGATTAACAGTTGTTTATGTCCAGTTTAATTGTGAAATTATGTCCAATTACCAAAATTTTATTTAATGGAAAAAATATATTCTATATATAATTTAAAACCACTTAAATTCATAATTTTATCACTGTTAATTATTTCGATTAAAAAAGATGTTTTTAATTATAATTTTGTAATTTTTACTATTCATCAAAATATAAAAGTTTTCCGAAAAGTACCAAAATATCACCCTCGGCTAATTTCAATATTCTGAATCACAAAATGAAGTCCAATTTGAATGATAAAATTTTTTAAATTTTAAAATGTGTGTATTTGTATTCATAACGGCTAGTTTGATTGGTTGTGGTGTGTGTAAGAACTCGAAGTTGCGTACAACACACAATACTGTATTATTTCAAGGGAAACATACCGTGGAATCATGGGGTGTTACATTCTCCTCTCCTTTAATTAATTTCATCCTAAAATTTTCTACAATACTACCGTGTGAAAAGACTCGGGTGGTTCTTCATCATATGCTCCTCAGATTCCCACGTTGCCTCTTCCATCTTATGATTTATCCATAGAACATTTACCAGATGAGTCGTCCGGTTTCTCAGCACTTGTTCTCATGTATCAACAATCCTGACGGGCTCTATTAAATAAGACAGATCGTTTTCAAGTTCTAATTCCTCGTAAGTGTGTACATGCATTTGGTCAAGCATGTATTTTCTCAAATATGATACGTGGAACACATCGTGATCTTTGGAGAGACTTTGAGGCATTTCCAAACGGTAATCTACAAAACCAATTAGTTCTAAAATTTCTAATGGTCCGATGTACCTAGAACTCGATTTACCTTTATGGATGAAACATATAACTCCCTTCAATGGAGATGCCTTCAAGAAAACATGATCTTTAACTTGAAATTCCAAATCCTTCCTTCAGTTGTCAGCATTGCTCTTCTGCATACATTGAGCTGCTTTGATGTGGTTTTGGATTACCTTCACATCATCCATTGTTTCCACCACCAGTTCTGAACCTACAAGTATTCTTTCACCAATTTCATCACAACAGGTCGGTGTATGACATGTCTTTTTGTATAATTCTTCATATGGCGACATCTAAATACTTGAATGGAAGCTATTATTATAGGAAAATTACTCCAGAGGTAAATATTGATCCCACATACCCTAAAAGTCAAGTGAGCAGGATCTCAGCATGTCTTATAAGGTTTGAATAGTCAGTTCTAATTGTCCACCTGTTTGAGTGTGGTAAGCAGTGCTCAAACTAAGTTCATTATCCAAAGCCATTTGAATACTTTTCCAGAATATTGAAGTAAAATGGGGATCACGATCAGAAATAATCGATAGGGGTACTCTATGAATTCACACAACTTCATTTATATATAGTCTTGATAGACGTTCATGTGGTAGATCTTCTCGTATATCAAGAAAATGTGCTGACTTGGTAAGATGATCAACAATGACCCATATTGCATCATTCTTTCTAGGAGTCTTTGGTAGTCCCATGACAAAGTCCATCGAGATATTATCCCATATACACTCCAGTATGGGAAGAGGTTGCATGACTCTTCCAGGAGGTTACCTTTCATATTTCACTTGTTGACAAACCATACATCATGACACAAAATCAGAAATCTACCTCATCATGTTGTCCCACCAAAACATTTCCGTCAAATCTCTATACATATTGGGGCACCCAGGGTGTATAGAGAAATTAGAGCTATGAGCATCATCCAAAAATTACCTTTTTAGATTTGGTATATTGGGAACACAACGTATCTTCCAAAATATAAAAATTACATCTTTATACAAAAAGTCAACCAATCTCCCATCATTCACAGCTTTCATCTTCTTCTGAAACTCTTCATTATCGGTCTGAGAACTCTTTATTCTTTCTAGTAAAGATGGTTTGCAACCTTTTGAAAAAGTATTGATGTTTCTCCTTCCATGGTGATAACCATATCCATAATAACTGTATCTATGAAAATAGGATCCCTTTCAACTATCATCTTGTTCAAAACTCTATGATCCTTTCTACTCAAAGCATATGCTACCTTTTTTTCCTTCCCCGAGTGGTAGTGTATCATGCAATCATATTCCTTGAGTAGTTCAAGCTATCTCATTTGCCTCATGTTGAGATCTTACTATGAAAAAATATACTTCAAACTCTTATGATCGTTATATATCTCACATTTCTCACCATAGAGATAGTGCCTCCAAATCTTCAGAGAAAAAATTTCAACAGCTAACTCAAGATCATGAGTATGATAGTTTTTCTCATGAATTTTCAGCTATCATGATGCATGGGAAAAACACTATCATTCTATATAAGGACACAACCAAGTCCTTTCTTCGATTAATCACTATAAATATTGAACTCATCATTCCCCGATGGAAGTGTCTATATAAGAGCATTTTCGGTTCTTCAAAAAAATCTTCACAGTTTTTTTTCCAAACCAATTTAACCCCTTTACATGTGATCTTTGTTAATGGATTATCCAATTGGGAAAAGTTATGGATTAAACGACGATAATAACCTACTATACCAATAAAACTGCATAGCTTGGTTATACTCATTGGTGTTAGCCATTCATGGATTTCCTTGGTATAGAAGGAGCAATAGAGATTCCATCCTTAGAGACAATATATCCAAGAAAAGAAATCTCTGGTATCCAAAATTTAAACTTGCTAATCTTCCCATATAATTCATGTTTTCATAGAGTCTTCAGGATAATGCGCAAGTGATTTTCATGATCCTCATAGATTTTGGAGTATACTAAGATATCATCAATAAATACCAGTACAATATCTTAGAGATGTTCCTTGAATACTCAGTTCATTAGATCCATGAACACATAGGGTGTATTAGTCAATCCAGAAGGCATTACTGTAAACTCGTTATACCCGTACCTAGTTCGAAATGCTGTCTTCGGGATGTCTTCCTTCTTCACACACAACTGATGTTATCCAGATCGAAGTTCAATCTTTGAAAATAATTGAGCTCTATGCAGTTGGTCAAATAAATCATCAATGCGAGGTAGGGGATACTTGTTCTTTATTGTTATATCATTGATTTCCATGTAGTCGATAAAAAACCTTATATATCCATCTTTCTTCTTATCATAAAAAATAGGGGATCCCCATGGAGAAACACTTGGGCGAATAAATCCCTTATTACTCAATTTCTCTAGTTTTTTCTTTAGTTCAACTAATTTTACAGTGGAAATTCTATAAGGTGTTTTCGATATAGGCCTTGATCCAGGAATTAAATCAACGAAAAACTGAACTTCTTGTTTTACAGGATGTTTGGGTAAATCATCCGGAAACACATCTAAATATTCTTTCACAAAAGTCACATCCCCAATTTTAATATTCCATTCCTTACCCATAGTTATTTCATTCTCTTCTTCCCAAATAACTCAATTTTGTCGAGCTACTGGGGGTGGATCTAGATAAGAATCCGATGGTGAAGATTCTTCTCTGAAGATAAGGTGTTCTTTTTAATCATGATAAAAAATTGTAACCTCATTATTCTTACAAAAAATAATCACATCATGGTACGAATTCCACTCCATACTGAGGATTATACCAAATTCACTCATGGGTATGATGATAAGATCAGCAGATAATGAAAATTTATATTCCCCAATGGGAATGGATCCACAAAAATTTTTAGCAATGATACTTCTTTTAGGGGTTTAGACTGAAAACTCCCTCATTAAATCAAATTGGAAATATCTAATTTTCATAGAAAACTTATAAGGACTCGGCCTTAAACCTTACTTAATATTGAATTAAATGAATAATTCACGTTGAGGATCTTTTCAGGTTTAGAGTTTTAGAGAATTAGAACATAACTATTAAATCTCAAAAGATTACAAAGTAGTCACTTCTACTAAGTTTCCATAATAAAAAAAACTCTTAAAAAGAAACATGTCTAGCTCCATGTTTTATATAGGATGACATTCCCTTGATCCCTTCCTTCAACTTATTCCACATTAAGTCCTATGAAAACATTTCAAAAAAAACTTTGGGTGAGCATAAAATGCTCAGTAAGGGATATAGAAAGAATGAAAACTGTTAGTTTTTCAAACATCAAGTAAACCATATATACTCTATCAAAGTGATACCTTCACCTTCATGAAGTAGTAAAAACTCTTCACTGGATAAAGTATCATTACTTACCTTTTTATAACCAAAGGATTACCATAAAACCCATAAAAAGAACACATAACATATATAAAGGTAACTTGGGACATAAACATACTTAAGTGGAATAACCATACGGTCGACTTCCACACATATCACTTAATGGAATAGCCATACGGCCAATTTCCATACATACTTAATGGAATAGCCATCCGGCCTATTTCCATACCCAATGCATTGGAGTTTATAACGTAACCACCCGTCCTGGTATTCATGGCACCACCCGTCATATGGTTTATCACTTAACCACACGTCAAATGTCCAAGTACCAATATAAAATCAAAAACATAAAACCAATATAAAGGAATGATAACATTTCCAAATTTCAATAACAATATATCATAATATAATCCTTTGTCAAAACCATTTTCAATACCAAAATACATAAAAGAGTATATGGTATTTATTTCATTTTAAAAACATAGCGGCTTGTTGAGGAAGCCAAAGACCAAATAATACTCGCGGTGGCGGAAAAGGTCGTTGTCACCGTGTTTGAAAAAAAACATTCCTTTTTGTCTTTTATTAAAACGCTTCGTAGAAAAAGATTCCTTTTGTATTAAAGTAAAAGTCAAATGGGTTTATACACCGTATAAAATAAGGTTGTGTATAAAATGAATATGCCTCAATGAAAGGAGATTGAGACGAAGTCCCTTACCTCGGGTCCGACTTGACTCGATCGTTCTTTAACGTCCTGAATAATAAACATGAGTTAATTTATACTTGATTAAGAACCTTTTTAAAGTTAATTATTCCTTTTGTATCACTTATTTCCATGTTATAAACATTATGTAACCATTTAAGTTAATAATGTTTGTTTTGTCAATATTTGGTTCTTAAGTCGAAAGTGGACTTCTTACAATTAAATGTTGTTCGTGTGGTCAAAGGTTCTTTATATCCAGAATGACATTCCTGATTTGGATTTCATATATATTATATATATCGAGAATATAAATGTATTTATAATATTACATAATCATTTAGAGGTAAGAAATGAAATGCACCGTTCATGGAGACGGTAAGCCGTACGTACGCATGAACGCTACTTTAATTTCTTTGTCATATTAATGGAATTAAAACTAAATGAGAGGTTTGTATATTTTAATTCCAGAATTATATTCATCATTTAGATATATCATTCATTATATATATCCATTATATACATGTACTTTTAATAGTACATTACATTTGGGGATAAGAATTGAAATGCACCGTTCATCGAGACGGTAAGCAGTACGTACGATTGAACGCTACATTCATTTCTATCTCATACTCTAATGGAAAGAAATAATAATGATATAGAGGTATATTATAAATCCAGTATAACATCATATATAATAACTTCAAATCCATCCTTTACACGTCCCACATATGGCATTAACGAATCACATCACTTTGAGGGGGCGGTAGTCAGCACTTCCTTGAATAAAGATATCGTGTTTTACCCATAATGGAATCCATAAAGGTATGCCCAAAATGAAAAATACATAAGATTAAAGAAAACATAAACATATTATATATCATATATAAATATAGTGACATCTTAATGGCCACCTTTGAAGGTGTTAAATGAGTATTGAACAATCATCGTTTCGGGAGGCAGAATTTCTCCATCCACGGAAACCGTATGTTCTTTAACCATTTGATGTAGTTGTGTGAGAGTGTAGCTCGAATAAATCTTAAAACAACATCCTAGTATATTTAATATACTTGTTTTGTTACAAAAGAAGTAAATAAAAAGAGTTTAGGGGGTCAGAGAAGCAAAATAAAACAAATGAACAAGAGAGAATGAATTACCTTTAAAAGTGTAACTCCTTTTGATTTGAGCCTAAAGGCTTCTTATGAAAGGATTCTTCCCAAAGGAAATCCTATAGGATGAGGATAGGGGTGTGGAGAGAGTAAATGGTCAGGGGTTGGCCGATCCAAAGGATTGAGGAGTGTGTGAAATGAGGTAGATGTGGAGGCCTTTTATAAGAGGAGAGGAGGGGCACTTTTGGAAAGTAAAGAAATGTTACTTTATTTGAAAATGTGTTTCGGTTTTAAAATGTCCCACATTGAAATTATTCGTGGATAAGGTGATAAGGGTTCGAACTAAACCCATCCAATTGGTTTTGGACATGTTTAGTTCATAGATTTTACATTATCTTTCCATTTTATTTAAATCGTCAAATAATGATGTCATCACTGCATCATTATTCTGTCATAGATAATATAATTTATATAATGTCTTAAAATTATCTAAAAAATACTATGGTGTAGGAAATCTTTTTAGCTTTCCAATTACTATTTATAATAAAAACTCTGATCTTTATAACCCTATGTAAAAATTGTTTTCGTAAAACATATTATGTTTGTGCCATTTTTTACATTAACATTAAATACAA
Organism: Viscum album; assembly: GCA_963277665.1. Taxonomy (NCBI): domain Eukaryota; kingdom Viridiplantae; phylum Streptophyta; class Magnoliopsida; order Santalales; family Viscaceae; genus Viscum; species Viscum album. The sequence goes on along the minus strand of OY728164.1, from coordinate 1,399,054,278 downwards.
GGTATTTATGTCATTTTCCAAACAAAGTGGCTCCATGGAGTCCCCAAGTTGACCCATGGCTTTTCCTGGTCGGCCATGACACATCCAATGAGGGTAGGACATGTTTCTAGGTCATCTCATATTATTAAAACATTATTTTTACCTTAAACTGCACTAATTACCTCTAATCGCGATTAAAAACTTAATAAGTTACTATTCACCAAAAAATTATTTGAATCTCATTGAACCACATTTTACTTCTTAATGACAACCATGTATGTCGGATTTTTGAAAATCAAAACACAATGATGGAAAATTTTCATTTAAACAGAAAAATCAGTTTTTATAAGTACCACTTAGTGGTTTAACTATTCATCAAAAATTGAAGTTTTTCAAAAAATTACCAAAAATTCACCCTAAGCTATATTTGATATTATGAATTCAAAAATGAAGTCTATTTTACAAAATTAAAAATATATAAGTCACATTTATTAATTTAATAATTAATTCCCGCTGTCAGAGCAAATAGCTTGTTTTTATGGAACAATAAGTATCAAAAGATTGACACTAGTTTAAGTCCGATTTCAAAGTGAAATTAATTCCAACGAGCACTATTGGATTTAATGGTAAAAATATTTTATAATTTCACTTTAAAACCAATTCAAAAGATAATCTAATCATATAAATAAATTATATTAAAAAGTGGTTTTGAAATAAAATACAACATTTTACATTATTCAATAAAAAAATGAACTTTATCAGAAAGGTACCAAAAATATACACAAAGTAAATTTTGATGTCCCGATTCTAAAGAAGAGTTATATTTTGTCCAATAGAATTTATAAGATCGATCAAAACTATATTTAATGACGGTTCTCCGTCAAAAGGTGATAAATGGACCTTTCGTGAAAATTAGGGTATAAATGCCTAAAATTGAACTCTTTCCGTATTTTAAGCCTTTATCTTTTATTGGGTAAATGTAAAAACATTTAAAAACATATATAATCATATTTTAGTTATTTCTATCCATTCTCTCCAGTACAACGGCTACTCGTTAACTAACATTTAAAATAGTATTATTTTATTACTTTTGTGCAACGTAAGTTTTCAAAGAAACTCATCATTGCGTACCGAGTACGCTATCGAACATAGAAACCCCTTTTAATTAAAATTAATAATTAATTTGTAAATATTAATAAATATGAAAATTAGTTATTCTTTATTTACCTGGGATGTTACACCCTTCCCCCCTTTTGGGAATTGTGTCCTCGCAATTTTATTCACTTATCAAAATAAGTGGGGGTATTTATCCCTCATAGAATTTTCAGATTCCCACGTTGCCTCTTCAATCACATGGTTTTTTTACAAAACCTTTACCTAATGAATCAACTTATTCCGTAACACCTGCTCCCTGTGGTCAAGAATCTGGACTGGTTGTTCTTCATAAGATAGGTTCTCCTCCAACTGAACTACCTCTGGACTCAAAACATGAGATGTATCTGGCATATACTTCCTCAACATTAAAACATGAAAAACATTGTGTACCTGAGATAAACTCAGATGTAAAGCCACTAGGTATGCAATTGATCCAACTCTCTCCAGAATTTCATATGGTCCAATAAACCCTGGACTCAGCTTTCCTGTCTTACCAAATCTCATCACACTTTTCCAAGGAGAAACCTTGAGAAAGACATGCTCACCTACCTTAAAAGATAGATCCTTCCTTCGGTTATCCGCATAACTCTTCTGCCTGCTCTGAGCTGTTCACATGTGCTTCTGAATCAACTGAACTTTTTCTACCATCTCTTCTACCAATTCTGGTCCCATCAGCTTCTTTTCACCCACTTCATCCCAAAATGCTAGAGTTCGACACCGCTTCCCATATAATGCCTCAAATGGTGACATCTATATACTGGAATGAAAGCTGTTATTATAAGAAAATTCAACCAAAGAAAGATGTTGGTCCCAACTTCCCTGATAATCCATCGAACAAGCTCGTAGCATATCCTCCAAGGTCTGAATTGTTCATTCTGACTGCCCATCTGATTGAGGATGAAAAGCTGTACTAAAATTTAATTCATTACCCAACGACTTCTGAAGGCCTTTCCAAAAGTTAGAAGTAACCCTGGGATCACGATCCGATACAATGGAGAGGGGAACTCCATTTAACCTGACTATCTCTTTACGATACAGACGGGAAAGTTGATCTAGGGAAAAAGTATCTCATATAGCAAGGAAATGAGTAGATTTAGTCAAGCGATCAACAATAACCCAGATTTCATTATTACCTCGAGATGTCTTCGGTAATCCAACAACAATGTCCATGGATATATTCTCCCATTTCCACTCTGGCACTAGTAAAGGCTGAAGTATCCCTTTCTGTAACTGCTGCTCTGCTTTAACCTGTTGACAAGTCAAACGCTTCACAGTAAAATCAGCAATATCTCTTTTCATTCCATCCCACCAGTAATACTCCCGCAGATCTCTATACATCTTAGTACTTCTAGGATGAACTGAAAACGGGGAACTATAAGCCTCACATAACAACTCATTCTTCAACTATGAATCACAAGGCACACATAACCTCTTCCCAAACCTCAAAACACAAACACAAACTTATCTAAGAACTCATGGAAAATTTTATTAATAAGGTCCATGAATACAGCAGGTGCATTGGTTAACCCAAAGGGCATAACTAGAAATTCATAATGGCCATATCTAGTATGGAACACAGTCTTCGGAACGTCTGCTTCTTTTACTTTCAACTGATGGTACCCTGACCTCAAGTCAATCTTCGAAAAATACTGAGCTCCCTGGAGCAGATACCACTTCATTCGATGGCCCAACATCTGCTGAAGTTGTTGCAAAGGATTTTACCACCCCTTTCTGCTTGTATTCTGGCTGCATTCCCCCAGTTGAGTTCTTCGTTGGACACTCGTTTGCATAATGACCCATTTCATTACACTTAAAACATCTTACCGTTGGCTTTTCATTTCCTGCATGATCGTCTTCCTTACAGTTACGAGCAATATGACCAGACTTACCACACCGAAAGCACTTACCAGACTTGGATAAACATTCTCTAGGATGCATTTTACCACACTTCTCACAGGATGGATATTTGGTTTTCTTACCTCCTTGCTTCTTTGATGAATTCTTCCCCTTTGCCTGCCAACTAGACCTCTTATTCTGTTGTTTGTCATAGAACACCTGATCATCAGCAAACTCCATTTCCACCTTCTCCACACATCGAACAAGTTTTTCATAACTTTTAAAATCACGAGAAGCTAAAGCCCTTCAACACATTGGCTTTAACCCTGAGTAAAAACGGTTTATTTTACTATCAAGATCTCGTATGAAGTTTGGAGCATACCTTGCCAATCGAGTGAACTTTTCTTCACAAGCAGCCACTGAATCATCCTCCTACCTCAATTCTAGGAACTGTTTTCCATCCTAAGACGAACCACCTTAGGAAAATATTTCTCAAGAAACATACCTTTGAGTTCGTCCCAGTGATGATCCTCAATCTCTTCACTATCCCTTATATTTCTCACCATCAACCACCACTGATCAGCTTCACCTTCAAAACGGTAAATAACAAGACTAACCTTTTGATGTTCTGAACACCCCATGACATCAAAAATCTTCTCCAGTGCTTTAATCCACCCTTCAGGTTGCACAGGGTCAGATGATCCTCTGAATGATGGGGGATGTTGCCTCATGAAATGTTCCACCACTGACATGTTCCTCTGCGAGTGATATGGCTAATCTCATGTATGGATACCACCACCATTTATAGCCTGAGTCAAATTGTTCCATCACTACAACAAATTGTTCAGTTCCGATTCCGACCATCTCAGTTTTCTGATTTGGAAGGTTATCTTCCTCCTAATTTCGTCCGAATATAGCTGCTTCGTTTCCTCTGCGGAAAACCATTCTGAACATAGAAATATCTTAGGCGAAGCAACATGGTAATCCATAAATGCTATATCATTTCAATCATATTATAATTTAACACTTTTCTAACTCCTAAAGTTGTCTAAACCTCCCTTTGATACCAACTATAAGGCCCCGGCCTTAAACCTTACTTAATATTGAATTAAATGAATAATTCAGGTTGAGGATCTTTTCAGGTTTAGAGTTTTAGAGAATTATAACATAACTATTACATCTCAAAAGATTAAAAAGTAGTCACTTCTACTAAGTTTCCATAATAAAAAAAACTCTTAAAAAGAAACGTGTCTAGTTCCATGTTTTATATAGGACGACATTCCCTTGATCCCATCCTTGACATTATTCCACATTAAAACCTGTGAAAACATTTCAAAAAATCTTGGGGTGAGCATGAAAAGCTCAGTAAGGGATACAGAAAGAATGAAAACTGTTAGTTTTTCAGACATCAAGTAAACCATATATACTCTATCAAAGTAATACCTTCACCTTCATGAAGTAGTAAAAACTCTTCACTGGATAAAGTATCATTACTTACCTTTTTGTAACCAAAGGATTACCATAAAACCCATAAAAAGAACACATAACATATATAAAGGTAACTTGGGACATAAACATACTTATGTGGAATAACCATACGGTCGACTTCCACACATGTCACTTAATGGAATAGCCATACGGCCAATTTCCATACATACTTAATAGAATAGCCATACGGCCGACTTCCATACCCAATGAATTGGAGGTTATAATGTAACCACCCATCCTGGTATTCACGGCACCACCCGTCATATGGTTTATCACATAACCACCCGTCAAATGTCCAAGTACCAATATAAAATCATAAAACATAAAACCAATATAATGGAATGATAATATTTTCACATTTCAATCAAAATATATCATAATAGAATCCTTTATCAAAACCATTTTCAATACAAAAATACATAAAAGAGTATGTGGTATTTATTTCATTTTAAAAGCATAACGGCTTGTTGAGGAAGCCAAAGACCAAATAATACTCGCGGCGGCGGAAAAGGTCATTGTCACCGCGTACAAAAAAAACATTCCTTTTTGTCATTTAGTAAAACGCTTCGTAGAAAAAGAATCCTTTTGTATAAAAGTAAAAGTCAAATTGGTTTATACACCGTATAAAAGAATGTTGTGTATAAAACGAAATATGCCTCAATGAAAGAGGATTGAGATGAAGTCCCTTACCTTGGGTCTGACTTGACTCGATCGTTCTTTAACGTCTTGAATAATAAACTTGAGTTAATTTATACTTCATTAAGAACCTTTTTAATGTTCATTATTTCTTTTTTATCACTTATTTCCATGTTATAAACATTATTTAACCATTTATGTTAGTAATGTTTGTTTTGTCAATATTTGGTTCTTAAGTCGAAAGTGGACTTCTTACAATTACATGTTGTTCGTGTGATCAAAGGTTCTTTATATCCAGAATGACATTACTGATTTGGATATCATATATATTATATATATCCAGAATATACATGTATTTATAATATTACATAATTATTTAAAGGTAAGAAATGAAATGCACCGTTCATGGAGACGGTAAGTCGTACGTACGCATGAACGCTACTTTCATTTCTATGTCATATTAATGGAATTAAAACTAAATGAGAGTTATGTATATTTTAATTCCAAAATTATATTCATCATTTAGATATATCATTCATTATATATATCCATTATATACTTGTACTTTTAATAGTACATTACATTTGGGGATAAGAAATGAAATGCACCGTTCATGGAGACGGTAAGTCGTACGTACAAATGAACGCTACATTCATTTCTATCTCATACTATAATGGAAAGAAATAATAATGATATAGAGGTATATTATAATTACATTATAACATCATATATAATAATTTCAAATCCATCCTTTACACGTCCCACATATGGCATTAACGAATCACATCACTTTGAGGGGGTGGTAGTCCGCACTTCCTTAAATGAAGATATCGTGTTTTACCCATAATGGAAACCATAAAGGTATGCCCAAAATGAAAAATATAGAAGCTTAAAGAAAACATAAACATATTATATATCATATATAAATATAGTGACATCTTAATGGCCACCTTTGAAGGTGTTAAATGAGTATTGAACAATCATCGTTTCGGGAGGCAGAATTTCTCCATCCACGGAAACCGTATGTTCTTTAACCATTTGATGTAGTTGTGTGAGAGTGTAGCTCGAATAAATCTTATAAAAACATCCTATTATATTGAAGATACTGGTTTTGTTACAAAAGAGGTAAATAAAAATAGTTTAGGGGGTTGGAGAAGCAAAATAAAACAAATGAACAAGAGAGAATGAATTACCTTTAATGTGTAACTCCTTTTGATTTGAGCCTAAAGGCTTCCTATGAAAAAATTCTGCCCAAAGGGAATCCTATAGGATGAGAAGAGGGATGTGGAGAGAGTAAATGGGCAGGGTTTGGCCGAGCCAACGGCTTGAGGAGTGTGTGAAATGAGGTAGAGGTGGGGGCCTTTTATAAGAGGAGAGGAGGGGCACTTTTGGAATGTAAAGAGATATTACTTTATTTGAAAATGTGGTTCGATTTTAAAAGGTCCCACATTGAAATAATTCGTGGATAAGGTGATAAGGGTTCGAAATACACTCATCCAATTGGTTTTGGACATGTTTAGTTCATAGATTTTACATTATCTTTCCATTTTATTTAAATCGTCAAATAATGATGTCATCGCTGCATCATTATTATGTCATAAATAATTTAATTTATATAATGTCTAAAAACTATTAAAAAAATACTATGATGTAGAAAATAGTTTTATATTTCCAATGAATATTTATAATAAAAAATATGATCTTTATATCCCTATTTAAAAATTGTTTTCGTAAAACATATTATGTTTGTGACATTTTTTACATTAACATTAAATAAAAGGTATTTATGTCATTTTCCAAACAAAGTGGCTCCATGGGGTCCTCAAGTTGACCCATGGCATGTCTTGGTCGTCCATGACACATCCAATGAGGGTAGGACATGTTTCTAGGTCATATCATATTATTAAAACATTATTTTTACCTTAAACTACACTAATTACCTCTAATCGCGATTAAAAACATAATAAGTTACTATTCACCAAAAAATTATTTTAATCTCATTTAACCACATTTTACTTCTTAATGACAACCATGTAAGTCGGATTTTTGAAAATCAAAACACAATGATGGCAAAATTTCATTTAAACGGAAAAATCAGTTTTTATAAGTACCACTTAGTGGTTTCACTATTCATCAAAAATTGAGGTTTTTCAGAAAATTACCAAAAATTCACCCTAAGCTATATTTGCTATTATGAATTCAAAAATGAAGTGTATTTTAGAAAATTCAAAATATATAAGTCACATTTATTAATTTAATAATTAATTCCCGCTGTCAGAGCAAATAGCGTGTTTTTATGGAACAATAAATATCAAAAGATTGACACTAGTTTAAGTCTGATTTCAAAGTGAAATTAATTCCAACGACCACTATTGGATTTAATGGTAAAAATATTTTCTAATTTCACTTTAAAACCAATTCAAAAGATAATCTAATCATATTTATAAATTAGATTAAAAAGAGGGTTTGAATTAAAATACAACATTTTACACTATTTATTAAAAAAATGAACATTATTAGAAATGTACCAAAAATTTACACAAAGTAAATTTTGATGTCCCGATTCTAAAGAAGAGTTATATTTGGTCCAATTGAATTTATAAGATCGATCAAAACTATATTTAATGATGGTTCTCCGTCAAAAGGTGATAAGTGGACCTTTCGTGAAAATTAGGGTATAAATGCCTAAAATTGAACTCTTTCCGTATTTTAAGCCTTTATCATTTATTGGGTAAATGTAAAAACATTTAAAAACATATATAATCATATTTTAGTTATTTCTATCCATTCCTGCCAGTACAACAGCTACTCGTTAGCTAACATTTAAAATAATATTATTTTATTACTTGTGTGCAACGTAAGTTTTCAAAGAAACTCATCGTTGCGTACCGAGTACGCTATCGAACGTAGAAACACCTTTTAATTAAAATTAATATTTAATTCGTAAATATTAATAAATATGAAAATTTTTTATTCTTTATTTACCTGGGATGTTACAAAACTGGAACGATATGAAACAATATGTTGATCCAGAATCAAATAATGCATTTGCCAAACTTGAGAAAACCATTAAATTACCTGCCACCACGTCGTTCAGAGCTTCTACCTTAGCAGTAGTAATAGCATATGCTTGACCTTGATCCCTTAGCCTTTTCTGAGGCATGTTCCCCTAACGATTAGGACATTAATTTGCACAGTGTCCCATCACCCTGTAGTGGTACCATTGAACATCGATTGCTTCTTTATTCCCCTTGCAATCACGACCATGGTGGCATTTTTCACCACACATGTAACATACTCCTATTCCTTTCAAGAAAGTAACAGTGTGTTTCTTCCCACATTTACTACAGGATGGAAATTCAATATTTCTCTTCTTCCCTATATTTCCATTTCCGGATTGATCAGCAGATCTCTTCCTCTCTTACTTTGCTTTAATGTCGTAAGACGTAGATAATTCTTTTTATGTCTTGATAGCGCATGAGAAAATATCTTTGTACTATGATAAGGTTTTTGAAACTAATGATTGTTGGAGAAATGGTTTTAACCCATAAAATAAACGATCTATCTTACATTGTGGGTTACATACATAATCTGCAGCATACCTCGCTAACCTTGTAATGCTATCCTCATGCATTGTGACATTCTCATCCTCAATTTTCCTTAGACTCAGAAATTGTCTTTCCATATCTACTCGATGGTCATGAGGAAAGTATTTTTCTATTAAAATTTCCATGAACTCCCTCCATTCCATATTTGACACTTCATCATCTTCCTTTATGCTTTGAATCAATGACCACCATTTATCAGCATCTCTAGTGAGGTGCTAAACTACCATGATAATTTTTTCCCTTTCACTACTCCCTAAAGCCTGAAATATTTTCACTAGGGAATTTTTCATTTTAACCATTAATAATATTTCAATAAATAATATAGGTGTATAAATTTCTTTTCAAAGGGATCATATGGTTGGAACATGGTTTGGGAATACAGTTTAACCAAACCTCATGACATGTTTTAGTGGGGTGACTCTTTAGATAGTGATAATCCCAGGGTCAGTGCATAGTTTTCCAAAATTAATATTAATCATGTGTCTTTTTAAAGTGGACAATATTACTTTTCCAATTACACCTTTAATATGTATCTCAATTTCATTCTCTTTCCACCCAAACAACACTCCCAGAGCATTGATGCTCTTCATTTTTTCTCTTTATAGGCTTTTATCCTCTCCTCTCATTCAGACACTGATTCATGATCTGTTGAGTGTGATATAAACATAGAGGCTATAAATTCTTTCCACTATGTAATATTATTAATTTATAATTTAAAATAGAATGTCATATCCATGAAATATTATTTTACATATTTTCGTAGTGTTTTACTAGAACTATGGATTCACTATTTTTATCTCATATTAGAAGAAGATATTAAATGGGTGATATCCATTGATTATAAGGTTTGGGTGTCAATCTTTCTCTGTAATTTTTTGGGTGTTTTGGGTGTCCTTATCAATATGGAATATTTTTTGATATGGTCAAACCCAATATAAATTTATTTTTTCCAATCATTAAATTAATTGATGATATTAGATGTTAATAGGAATTCTCTTAATTTATTATAAATGGCATAAGCCTGGTATGAGGATTTTGATCAATAAGGAAGTTTGGAAGGTTTTTTATTTTAATTTATATAAACATTATTTTAATGCATTGGTTCCATGGGAATGTGAAAAGAAAGGACCAAGACATGAGGTGATGTTGATAATAAAGATTTATGTGACATGGTTTTGTAGAATGGAATTGACTTGAGATACATTGGGTGATAGTGATCACCTGGATGATGTGATATATTTCATTTCTCATGAAGTGATGAGGTCATCAAGATAAGGGCATGTCATGTGAGATTTGATATAGTGATGGACATCAAGACCTAAAATTGTGGTCCTATGGGCATGAGGTTCTATATTATGTGTATTAGAGTATGTTGGGGATTTATAGGTACTTTTTCTGCCTAATTAACCATTGGATTCATGTTCATAGAGATAAGACTCAGTTGAGGTGGTATTGAGAAATCATTATGGGTGGAGGCCTCTGATGACATTGGGGACTAGGGGTTGATGTTGATAATCAGTTACGGAGGTTTTATGATTATCCACTGAAATAGGGTAATATTTATTTTGTTTATTTTAATATTAATTATTTTCAGCATCAATAATCAACATTTTTAGTGTATTTTATAAATTTAACATATTTTCTCATCACATGTGAAAATCATGTTTAATGTTAAAATTTTGGAACAATCAATCACTTATTTTTGGTAAAAATTATTCTAATTATTAATATTTTATATTTTGTATATTATTGATAACATTGATTTACATATTTATTCTTCTTGAATGAATGGATGAATCATAAAGGATGGCTAACATTAATTGTCATGAATGTATAAATTTATAGACAATGTAGAATTAGACATTGGCCCATAAAATAATTGTAGATCTAGCATTTCTATCCCAAAAAAGATGAAATATTAAATGTTGAAATATAAAATTATGGGGATCATTTCATTCAATAATGGATGGAGCTAATTATGACGTTTTTAAGGAGATCAAAGGATCCCAAGTTGACCTTTAATTATTTGGCTAGATTTGTGGCCAAAAAAATCATTCCACCATAAAAAGCCTAAAATATGAATGGATGAAGAAATTGGAAGTGTATTTTGAAATATATAATAGTACACATGTAAAAAAAATTTCCCTTCTATGAAAATCCCAGACTCTTCCATCATCAATTATATATTCGAACTCTAATAATGTTGACCAATCTGGCCTAATTTTTCTTGTCAATATCAAATAGTCATATTTCCTTTGATTAATCTCACTTATTTTGACTCTAATAATTAATGGGGAAGGAATTTATTTATAGGTTCTTTAACCTAGGATTTAAATTTTGATATTTAAGTTTTTATTGGTGAAGGTGTTTCGGGATCCATGTCTTTCATTCAATTTTACTATTCAGCATTAATTTTGTAATCGTGCTTTCATTTTTTCCACAAGTAAGTTTTTCATTAACTATAATTTATTAATAAAATTTACTATAATTCCATTATTTAATCATAATTAATTAAAATTGATATTATGTTCTTTGTGTTTTGAATCCATTCATAACACATTTTGTGTAATTTATCACACAATGTTGGATTGATCATTTTTTACTCTTTTTCATATTTAATTCCTACCTCATGAGTCTATCTTTGAATTCCATTGACAGAATAGAATAATTAGAGGGATATCCCTAATATATAATTATCAAACATATTTGAATGGGTATGAAATAAATGATATTTTGTAATCCTAAATACTTAAATATATATATTATTTTAATATTTCAATTTGATGAGTTACTTTCCTCTTCATCTTCACCACATTTAATGATGGAACATTTTGACTGCATGTAAATTTCATTTCACTTGAGTTATTACTAATGTAATTCTCTAAATTAATATTTTATCAGCCTTGAAATTTTGTTGAGTTCAAATTAGTGAATGATTTTGGATAATTATATAATTATTATGATACTTATTGAATTAATGACATGAAATTTTCTATAAAAAAAATTATTCAAATCCACCCTGAGATATAACCAAGGATTAACTAATTTTCTTAAATTGAACTTCATTTTGTAGTTAATACTCTTTAATTATCCATCCAATTCAAGCCCAATTTGGCCAATTAATTTCCAAATCACCACATATAATGAATTTGTTTTAGGGTTTTTTCTTTGGTCACTACTGATTTGATAACCCCTGATATTCTACACGAGAACTCATTAACCATATAACTTTTGTAAATTTGGGAAATATCCAATTCTGGATCTCTTTTTAGGACCAAATTAATTCTTCTAAAAAATAATATCTATTCTAAATCATTTCCCATTTATCCATCCCTTTGTCTTATCTTTTCTCTTTTTTACATGTGTATGTCTTGAAATTTTTTATTCCAATTTTCTATATACTCCGTTGGATTCTATGCACAATTACCCAAAAATAAACTCAGAATTTAATAAAACTTGAGATCAATATTGAGAATCCTCTAGCATATGGAGTTTCACTGATCACTCTTCAATGAATATCCAAAAACCTAGTGACATATAAAATCATTTGGATGGTGAATTATTAAATTATTAATCTATAATACTCTAAATGATGGATAATGATATGAATCACTGGGAAGTAGATGAGGTCTAAACTCTTATCCAGCCTATTTTCCCAAAAAATACATACAATTTGTGTGAAACAATTTATAAAATAAATTCAAAAGATTCATCATTGATATTAGAACTAAAAACATTAATTCAATTATGGAATCCATTCACACTATGGTTTTCCCATAGACAACATTCATAGAATAATTGGGTTACACAAAAAAAACCTCCCAAGAAACAAATACAAGCTGTTTCTAACTACAATAGTAGGAAATAAAATTAAAATTAATTAACAAATTGAATCTAAAACATAATGAGCCTTCATTATCATATAAAAATACAGAAGGAATGACTTCTTATTTTGAAAAATAATATATGGAAAATTAATTTAATTTTTTAGGGAAAATTAAAATTCAACTTGAGGAACCATATAGAATCATTTAAGGGTTCCTAGAACATGATAATACATATTTTAAATATACAAAATATGTAATATTTTCTCCTATACTTGAATCTCCATTATATAGATCTAATAAGTTACTTTTTAGGATCACCACCAAAAGAAACCATCATGAATGTCACAAATATCGAGTTTGTACCAATTTACAACACTCATATGGAAAATTTTAAAGATGGAATATTTTTTCAAAAGGAACCAATTCTGAAAAAAAAATTAATGTGGAAATGAGGTCAATTATTTTTCCCTATCTATGATTAAAAGTGTTATCCTACATGAGATTGAAATAAATTTCCATAAATCAGGTCTCAAGACTTCAATCATAGGGGATAGTGAAAAATATTGTATCGTAATTTCATTATATAGATAATCTAAAAAATATGAAGATATCCTTGATGTATTAATCAAGATTATAAAAAAAATTAGATACGCTATTTTCAATATTCATGGGATAAACTCATTCCCTTGAACTTATTTAATTATTAATAAATCAATTTAAAATACCTTATAACAATATTTTTATAGACTAAATAAAAATAAATATTAAGTGGTGAAATTTGTTTTCATTAAAATATTGAGATTGTTATAGGATTATTGAGGTGTTCAATGTTATTTTGATGACTTTGAACTATTAAAATTCCAAGATGAAATGCAGATACAATTTTTATTATTATTTTTGTCATATTGGGTTCTCTTCAAGGGAACTTCCTTGGGGTATCTTCTATAATATAATGTTTCTTTTATGTGATATTTATTAGATAAAGTTGTCCATTATTTCGAAATAAAACCATGGATTCTTGAGTTCAAACCCAAACTTCTGTCAACCCTAAGGTGTTGATGTGTGACATTAATAAGACGTGATCAACTTATTATTGAATAGTAGTCAACATCGAACTATGTCATTTTATACAGTGGTTTAAATTTAATTAACCTTCTACCCTGTTTCTTCCCAATTATGATCTCTCTCATATCTTAAATTTCAATATAGAGGGATTTTTTATTCTCTATTTGTGGGAGTTAAAATCAGTTATTAAAACCAAATGGGATTCCATGAATAATTTCAAATCATTATCCTTTTTTGAATTAATATAAATCTTGAAACATGAAATATGAATGTCAAATAATTTTGATTTCCATTATTATGGTTTTAATGAATGTTTAATAATGAGGGAATAATTTCTAGAAGTGTGGTTATCCTATGTGATTTTTCACTACTGAAATGTCATCCTTCTAATCAAAATCCAACAATGTATATCTATTGAATTTTTTTTGTATGTTTGATTTCATGGGCCATATACATTATAACATAGTATTTTGGGTCACATTTTGATTAATTTTAAGCATCCGAAATATTAAAATATTGACCACATAGAGTAATGTTTTTTTACAAATTCATATACTTTTAGACATTGGTATTGTGACTCAGTAGATTTAATTCCTTGATTCTAGCTTCACAAGTCTATTCTAGGAAAGGATTAGAGAATATGTGTGGCATTCAGCACTTGGAGATTTAGACTCTATAGTTTTATTCCCTAATGTTCATATTTTTAACATTATTATTAATAATAAACAAAACAAAAAAACAAAACAAGGGGAAAAGAATATAATATTAGATACTCATATTTTTATTTAATTTGATTCAAACCTTGCACGTCTGATTTTACCCTTTAACAAGAAAATGGGCCCCGTGACTTTTTAGATACACAACACATTATTATGAATAATTTAAATAAAATCAAATGTGAAAAATCAATTAAAATGAGTAGTGGTATCTGTCTTGGGATATTATTGTGAATCTATATTTTGGTATATTATTTTTAATGGATTCTAGATTTTCTACCATGATGCCTTTTATTGAGCATTTTGTGTTTAAATGATTTTGAAAAATGTAATTAAATTTATTATTTTTGAGATACTCTTTTATTGGTACAAGAAAAATTAAATTTGCTAAGAGATTTTTTCATTAAAATAAGATAATTTTAAATTATTGGGTTGTAATATTCTTTTCCTTCAATGTTCATAAACACTGATTTTGTTTCGTTTTATAAATGGAGCTTCCTTTCTCATCCAATATGCAATTATTGTTTAAAGTAATTTTTTTCAAATCAATCGTCTATTTTTTATAACATTATTTCATTTTATGAATTTGATATTTTTGGATTTGTTTTATCAATGTTATTAGAATATTTTTTTCTTTTTTTACTAAAGGATTAATGAATTGGTAAACGAATATTTTTTTCATATAATGTAAATATTTTTGGAAAAATTAAAAAGGATATTAGGCCCATCAAAGAAAATTCGATCAGAGATTTGAAGCCTGATAAAACATTGATTTGAATAGTTGGTAGTGATGGAAAATGGGGATAATTTCAGTCAATGGTGTCTACAAGTACTCAAATAATTTCAAGGAGATCTATGGAGCCAATGTTGACATTTAATTTTTGTGCTGGATTTGAGGCCCCATAAAATCATCTAACCATATTGAGCATAACATCCAAATAGAGAATCCAATTGTAATGAAATATTGATAGGTATTTTATGAAATTATAAAGAAGTTATTTAATATCTATTTACTTCCCATATTTATCCATGTTAAAAGACAAATTAAAATTCAAAAAAGAGGGATAAATCTGGATGGAGTTTTGTGGTTAAAATTGAAAAGATGAATTTATTATATTTTTATCCCTCTTATTATTATTATAATTAATGGGGAAGGAATTGATATATATGGGATTGACCCTAGGGAAAAAATTCCATATTTACATATCATTTATTATTTTCTTTCTTGTTATAATATTTTTTATCATTTGTACTGTAATGATTTAATTTTGTAATGTGAGTTCATTTTTTCTCACGTACGTATTTTGTTCGCATATATTTATTAATAAAATATATTCGTCTAATCATATAAAATATTTTTTAATATAATATTAATATTAATTCCTTAATAAGTTATTACATTCAAATCTCATGTTTTGAAATATTTCACACAGCAATGGAGTGATCGTTTTTTACTATTTTTCTTCTTTAATTCTTCCCACATGAGTATACTTATTTCTTCCATTAATTGAATAGAATTAATGGATGGAACAAATATTATTATTTTTCCAAGGAAGTTACAACAGAATGAATTGAATGTTATTCCATGTAATGTAATATCTAATGATGTTCATTATTTTTTATTTCCATCAGATCATTTATGTTCACTTTCGTATTTTTTAACACTAATGATGACGATTTTTGAGTACTAGTGTGGTTAATTTATTTTGAGTTCTCATTAATATGAACCATTAATTTATTTGGTTATTATCCATGATATTGTACAGGGATTAAATTTATGAATTATTTTTTAGAATTATATTATTTTTTCTAAACATATTTAATTAATTGCCATGAATTTTCAATGAAATGAAATTCTTCTCATACACACTTTGCAATAACATAAGATCAACTCATTTTCAAAAACTCAATTCAATTAATTATTTAAACATATTTAATTATACATTTAATTAAATCCAAATTTTTCCACTTAATAGCATTATAATTCATGTAAATGTATGTTGCAAAGACTTTCTTATTATGTCTTTAAGAATTTTATAACCTAATATGTTCTATAATTAATTACCTTAGCTATATAACTTGGGTAAATTTTGGAATAAATAGGTTTCTCACCCTATAGAACCATGGTGTAATGTGATGTAACATTAGTTGGGTGAAAAGTCTATCCATAATATATGAGGATTATGGTCTAGGATTAATGGATGATGGATGTCAACATTCCTTGAGATGTTGGTATGATGAACTGAATATGGTTTATTATATATTAGAGGATTGATAATGATGTTCCTAGGGATGTTAGGCAGTTGAGACAATTATATCATCTGATTGGAGCTCAGAGTTACCTAGTACATTCATGTTTTGAAAGTTTATATCATACTAGTATTTTCTTGATATATGATACAAGTGGTTTCAGATGGTATCGGGTGACATGTGACTTGTTTTTGTGTAGAAACTGAGGGTTCATATAGTATGATGTTCTTCAATGTATTATTGGGAACTAATAGGTGGGTCATATCGATTTACAATATATATTTGATGACCATTATAATATTCCAAATATAAATTTGGTGGATTTTATTAAATGATATATCCCCATTAGCCATGGAATGTAAACTCTCACTAGTGGCTTTTTAGAAAAAGTGAAGAGGGGTGACTCTTAAATGTGTGTGAGTTTTATTCTTATTTATAATTTTAATTCATTTCATAATTGTGGATTTTATTTAAGAACATGTTGATGGTTACCTATTGAGTTCATACTCACACCATACAAATCCCCTAAAGACTCATGTAAAAATTATGATTTTGATATCAAGTAATAGATCAGGATGAGGATTCGGACTACGTTAGCATGTGATATCATGAACTCCTCCGGGTTGTGCTTCTACATTAAGATGGAACTTCTTTTGGTATTATATATATATATACATATGTGATCATCCATGGGTGACATTCATAATATTTTCTTTATGACCTTCATAAAATTCATTCATCTAAAATTATTAATATCCCATTAGGATTGTTTTATTTTTACTTATGTTGGTATTTATTAAAAATCAGTTGTGTTTATTTTGATCCTTCATTTGTTGAGTTAATTATCACACTTTTCTGTATATATATACTGCACTACTAGTAGAATCACCACTATATGATATAGTATCCAAAATATCATTTAATAGGACCCTGACTACTTGTTGGAAACCTTTGGAATATGAGGAGGTGTTCTTAAGTATTAGTAACACATTGGCCTAGAGCACATATTAAATGGAAAATTAGGTCAGCCTTTACATACTATATTGTATGAGTTTCATTTCAATTGTTTTAATACTATTTGGGTTGAATAACACTGAATAATATGATTTAGTCATAAATCTATAGTGGGATATTTTATGGGTACCAGTATCCCCATGCCTATTTTACTACCATGTTTCTAGGGGTCATAAATTAACTTCAATATTTTATATTTTATTGATTAGTGATTACACCTCAAGTAGTTCACTTGGGTGCGATGTTATTTTATTATGTGTTTTTGAAACATTTCATAAAATGTAAGCCAGAATTATTTTATGCATCATGGTAGGAATGTACATTCATTTTATGGGTTTTATTCATTTTATTCTCCTTGGGAATCTGTAATGGGCTACAAGGGTTTGGGTTGTTTAAAATGATAACAAATAAGATAAATAGTTTTTTTTTGCATTTTTTCCATTATACTCATTTATCCTAGGTATTTGGTTTTTAATGAGATCGATATGCAATGATATGTTCATATAGTAGGTATATAACTAGTTTTATTAATGGATGGAATGAGTGTTGAATAGGGGTGATTTGTAAAAAATGTTAACAAAAAACTAATATTTTTTATTTTATATCATTTTTGGTGGACTTACACTTAGATACCCCAGATTTATGTAATATAATAAAAATTATATTTTATTCATAACTCTTTCATGGGTAGTCAGCTTGACATGATGCATAATTATATGTGATACTTGTCTCTGTTATGGGTAGGTAAGGGCCCATGAGGTCGAATGACTTGTGACATGGGTGTGGTAGGTGAGTGTAAGTGTTGGTGAGAAGTTTTTTATCTTACAAAAATCCCAATATGTGCTATATATATATTTAAGTGTTATAGGTATTTGAACATTTAGATTGAAAATTAGTGTAATTCCACCATGATGGATTCCCGTGGAGCATCAAGAAGTTATAGATGAGGTATCATATGAGCGTACATGAGATGATGTCCCTATGGATTTAGTTTCTCATCAGCAATAGGTTGAAATTTTTTGTATTGGTAGCATAAATATAAAATATAGGTGATCATGGGTCATGATTAGATGATTATATTAGGGAGACTTTTGTTTTTTTTAATACAAGGTATCAATTAGAGAGCCCATGGAGTTGAGTGATCTATAGCGTATTTAACTTGTGAGTTCTTATATCATCACCCACCATTGTTTTGGGTGGAGGGTGTACAGAATATAGATTATTACTAAATTTAATCACTATATAGTACTTTCAATTAACATTAGACCCCCCGTGGTAGGAGGGTGGATCTATCAATGTATATGCTCAGAGGAATCGTAAATTTATTTCGGGATGTATTGGTTTAGGAATGCTGACACATGGGACTGGCATGGAAGGATTTTGAAGCCATGTTATATGATCACATTGTTATTGGGACATTAATGGAGGACTAATCCCCTGTGTTCATGAAATTATAGTGCGAGATACATCAATTATGTTTTATGTGAAAAATTAAAATGAAATTTTATGATTTTCACCTTCTATGGTGGGCAATGATATATCCCAGGTGAGGTGATTTAGGGATGGTTTGTCGAATTCCATAAAAATGTAGGTGAATATATTTTGATTGAACTTAGTCTATAAGGTACTCATTCTGTCATTAATAAGGGAGGGAAACTTGAAAGAATTTTCTAATTCAATATGAGTGATGGAATCAGAAGATCTTAGTGTAGATGCTTTAATTTTAGGTAAGAGGCACAACGAAATGTATCAGTAGGGTAGTAAGGATATATACTTTAGGAATTACAATGAATATAGGTTCTTCAATTGGGTTTTAACAGTGTGAGCATTAGAGTCATGTTGGACTGATTGTCAATTGATTTAATGGAGTGTGTCAAATGTGTTCATGTGTGGTATATGTACATGTTTGGAAGGAACAATTATACGATATCTATGTTCTAGGTAATGGTTTATACTTGAGGATATTATGTATGTGCATTATTGGTACTAGGAAATTGTATTCGAGATTTGACTACACACATAGTTCCTGTATAGAGATAGAGAGACACAGATGTAGGGTCGATTTCTAGTATTTGGTATAGCTCTATGAGGACATTTTTCCTTGGCTAGTTATGATTCATTATTGGTACATGAAAAGTTTAAATCAAGGTTATAGGAATCCAATAATCTGTTATATGTTATATGTACACCATGATTCTGGCTGTGGCCCTTTTTTAGAAAATTCATTTTTTACCAACATGGTGGACATGTATTGTATTTGGACTAACCATTAATTGGTTAGTATGTGGATGTCAAATGTGATGAATGTTATATATAAATAGTGTAGTAATTGAGATAGTAATGGGAATTAATATATAATTATATATGTGATACATTATTTTTTACAGTCATCAGTTGTGATATATGATATTTCTGAATCTTACGAGATATTGGTTTTGCTGAGTTTTGTGAATGGAATATGAATGGGATGGTAATTTAATGACATGTGGGAGATGGTGGGTGTTAAGGATGACATGGGGATGAATTGAGCACCTGATGAGGTGTAATAATTATGGAATGTCAATGGTGGTCATGTATGTTAGAGGATGGACAATTCATCCATCAGATTATTAATATTTTTCGGAAGTGAATCAAAAGGAAATTTCTAATATAATGAGTGCCAAAATTTAAATTATACATGACATATTAACTATGGTAGACATGTTCTATGTTGATGATATGGGTATGTTTGATACCATCTGTGGAGAAGTCCTAATATCTCATGGATGATATATTATTTTGTGAGGAGACTGTAACATCTAATGTTTTTTATGAAGACTGAGTTTTCTCAGCCTTTTTGAAATTTTATGTTGGTGGATATGCCAAATTCATTTTGTAACCATGAATCCTAATTCCATAAAATTTAATTATATAATTAATTTTTTAGATGTTTATTAAGGCTAAACATGTTCCAAAATAGATTTAATGGGTTTTTAAATCGTTAATTTTTGAATACATGGTCTTTGGAAAAGGTAGATAGGGGGATATGGTTGGTGAATGTATTGCTTAAAAATTTGGCCAAAACCATGTTTCATGTTTTAAATTTTGATGGTTTATTAACCATGTTTCCCCTTTTTGTTAATTTTACCTATTTCTATAGGTATTCCTATAGTGAATTAATGGTTGGTGTAAGGTCATTCTAACCCATGTGTCTAAAACAACTAACATGTTTTCAAGTGATGGACCTTTGGATAATGATAACTGTATGGTTGGAAGATAGTTTTCAGAATCATGTGGTAACCATGTGGCTTTTTAAATATTCCAATATTAACATTTTTATGCTTCCTAATTTAGTATTAATTCACCTTTCTTTCTTCTTTAATCACACTACCCTCTCATAGGCTTGGATATCATCCATTTCTATCTCCCCAGGCTTTGATCCTCCACTATCATTCAGACTCATATTCAAGATCTATGGGATTATTTAAAAGCGTAGTGGTAATGACATCAGTCCTCTAGATTATTATCTTTATTTATCAAATCATATTAAATGCTAAATGTGCAAAAAAAAAATTCATATTTTTGAAGAAATTTTTTTTACCTATTTGTAACTTATTTGGGGCCGATTTTGAAGCTGATATTCAATTAGTGGGCGACTATAATTATATGTTTTGTGGATCTTGATTTATCCTTAATTTTTGGGTGTTTTGTTGTGGATTTTTATATAATCAATTGGTTGATTGGTTGAGACCCTAAATAAAATTTATTATTTTAATTTAAACGATTAGTTGGTTATATGAAATACAGATGGGAATGATTTTAAATAATTATAAATAGACTATTCTAGGTTAGGGGATTTTAAGAGACTTTGGAGGTTTAGATGGTATTTTAATTTAAATTAATTAAATTTGATATGCCTGCATTGTTTCTATAAAAACATAGTTGACATGGACATAGAATTGGTTTGGATTTGATATCATGGATTGAGGTTACATTTTTTTGTTTGGGATCATCCTGAGATTTAAGTGGTGATGAATATTAGTAGGTTGAATAAACCCAGTTCATTGGGATTAAGGATAAAATATCATCATGATGATGGTATGGACCAGGGGACCTGAGATGGTATTGAACATTTGGATATAGTGACATGGTCAAAGCGGAAAATGTTCTAGATTATGTGGATTAGGATATGTTGGTTATTTTTATACACCAACATTGTCTAATGATCCATTTGAGTCATCTGCATAGAGATAGGAATAAATTGTGGTGGTGTAGACCACTCATCGACAGTGGAGGACTCTTTAGATATTATAGTTCATGGGATGATGTTGACCATCTTTTATAGAAGAGGATATCACTATATAAATTCATGGGTTATGGTGATGGACCATTGGTATATGGTGTTGAGAACATCGATTAGGGGTTGAAGATATATATTTTATTTGAGGAATAAGGGATGAGATTATTGTGGGATGTGTATCCTTACGCCTTTGTACATTGGGTTTTTGTGTTGATGATGATTAATTATACATTGGAAGAAGGATATTGACATTCCTTGAGATATAAAGCTACCAAGAAGATGGTGACTTCTAAGTCCTATTCTAATAGACCTAGTATATTTTGGATAGCCTTGATGATAGGATGCCAGTAAATTCTCAATATGTACCAAAAGTGGCATCACATGGTATGAGGTTCCATGTGAAATATTAATTGGTGGAACATGTGGGTTCACCTGGTATGATATACTTCAGGGAATACCTAGAAACAATGTCATGTGTCTTCATCCCTACAAATATATATTTTTAGAGATATATAATATTCCAAAAATATGTTTTGGGGTATATATTATGTGATATATAAGCATTGTCTAATGGGGATAAATTTTCAATTATGGTTTGTGGGAATACGTGGAGTGGAGAAATTATTAAATGATAGTACATATCATTCTTATTTTTAATCTTTATACATTATAGAATTATGGATGTATGATAAGAAAAAGTTGCTGGAGTCATACGAAGTTCATACTCACACCTAGTAGAGGGCCCTTGGGATGTGTGTCGACATTAGGGTCTTTAGATTAGGTATGTGATCAGGCTCTAGAGATAGAGCTTACTGATCATATTTCTACTACGTTTCCATGGGATAGATGAATGTGTAATTAATTGTTCTTCTAAATCATGTTGGCCCATAATTTTGGATTTTCGATAGATATTTTCCTATAATATCATCAATGGGATACCTTGATTATCTTTTTTATGAACTTTTTTTAATTAATTCACATATAAATTTTATTTAAACCTATAGTATTATTATAATATTATTTTACTACTTTTATTATCATTCTATTTTGATTGTTCATTTACTTCTTTTGATGTGTTCTATCTTCCAAATTATTTTTTTATACACATGAAACACTATTATTATAATCACCATAGGGTGTAGTATACCCACAATCACCTAATTAGACACCTCCTACTAATTAGAAAACTTTTGCTTACGTGGAGGCACTATTAATGCTTAGTGGAACACCGAATTGGATAACAAATAAAGAAGAAAACTTTTTTAGGGAGATATATGGAGTGTGATCATACATTGATACATTTTATATGCATGGTAGTTATTGTGGAATTTTCTTGACCACATTATTTTTTTAATTGGTCCTCTATCTAGAATTCCTTTTTAGTCTCCTTTGTGGTATCCTTGGTATTTGATCTCCAACATTGTTGGATGATCTAGATTATATTTTTTATTTGTCCCAACAGTAATGTCTGTGATCCCCTATATATATACATATATATCAATATAATTGGAGGATAATTATTTTTCATGGGGGGGGGGGGGGGGTAAGGACCCTGAACTCTTATATGAGTGTCTTTGGTGTTAGAAAGGCGTCTGGAGTGGGTTTTCCTAGAACACATATTTCATTGTGCAAATTGCAAGGGATGGTAGTTTGGATGGGGCTGGTTGGGGGCATGGTTCCCTTCCTATGTGTATCTAGTGTTTTCCTTCGATTTTCATATATTTTATGCGTTGGATATTATTTATGATGATACTTACATTAATATGGGGTTAACTGCTGGATATCGTTATACAGACCCATATATGTGGTCTACCAACCCGTATTATATCATAAGTAGATGATGACCCTTTTGATGGTGTCCTAGTGGGAAAAGGAACTAGTTGACAATAGTTTCATCTATGATGACTGATATTCATTATATTTTGATGCATTTTATATTATTCCCCACCATTGGGGTTGGTTGGAATCCATTTTTTTTAATTTACTTGGGTAATCTCTTTATTTCTTTACGTCATTGTCATACTCTGATTTTTTGGTTATAAAAATATAAATGTATTAGTATCAATTGATTTACATTTTATCATTTTATGTTCATGGATATGTGTTTTTTTGTTTGTTTGCGTTTATATTTATAATAGTCTAGTTTTTCCCATTTGTTCTTATTTCTTCCTAGTACTGGTTACTAGTCTCTATCCTAATGGAGGTGGGCTTGGGGTGGTCGCGGATTATGCCCTTATAAGCCAGGTCATTAAAGAGATATATCAGAGGTGTCAGTTCTGGCATAGGAATAGAGTATGTGATATTGTTTTGTTATGGGAACTATGTTGTGTTCTTTTATTTTATCCCTCATGGTTGGGACTCCAGTGTTGTGGTTTTGGACGATGTATATTTATACATGGACTATATCATATTGTCACTAAACAAGATACATTTAGAAACTATTTATAGGGAAAGAATTCATACATGAATAATGTTGGAATGGTTTTTTCATTCCATGTCACTATTGATTCAACAGCACAAATATACACTATAACTATTGAACATATTTTTTATTTAAGGATTCATTTATTATGAAAACCAGCTAGGATTCCACTACATAATCGTGAGGATGATCAACCAATTGATGGGGCTTTTGTAGACTGTATTTTCCCCTATATAGTTCATCTATGTGGTTTTCTAGCTATACCAACACCCATTTTGTTGTAGTTTTAAACAAAATTTATAGATGAGGAGGCTTGCATACATAGTACACTAAATGAGTTCCATAGCCGGTGGCCTCTGAGGTTTCATGGTGGGATAGAACCCTATGTTGTGGATGATTGTCTATTGTAAGTACTAAATGATTATTCTTTGTGATCACACCTATAAATCTTATAGATTTCCTCATAGGGATTTTTATTCTGGGCTATGCATGGAGATATTGAATTTTGGTGACTTTGCCCCATGATGAGACACCTCTATTCTATTCATACATCTATCATATCTTCTAGGAGTATATTTAGTAATCCATGTTTCATCCATATCACATTCTCAATATTATGCTTCTATAGAAAGGTAGTTTGAATGTGGTGGAGTATTCAGTGATGTTTAATAATATCTTAAAGAACATCTTGAATATACACACACATGTATATATTATTCAGGACTCCAAATGTTTTGAAATAAAAAGAGTGATATATTTGGAATCCAATGTTTTATCATTGAATTACAACATATGATGATGTTCTTGAGTGGGCCATCATTGGTAGGAGAATCATGGAATAGTTGCCTCTGACAGTTGGTGCGTGTAGTTGAAACTATGGAATAGAGCCCTTTGTACTAGGTAGTCAATGGTAATTATAGGGACCCTTGTGTGTCAAATGATTGAGAAGTCAATCCAAGGAATGTAGATCCATGGTAAATGGGTCCGTGGATGGATCAAATCACCAAGGGTAGTAATGATTTTTCTCCTACAATTGTTTGGGACATATTGCATTGGACTTTCCTACTCTTCGTACAGTTTATCGAGAAATAGTAACGGGACCAGCTAGGAAAAGAGATAAGTAAGAGGAGGGAGGTCTCTATGGTGGTTGACAAGGAATAGGGGAAGGTAGAGGATTATGAGGTGGTCATTGATTTTATTAATTTCCACCACCACGCAAGGTGGTCCATTCCAGTCATATTGAGTTGTTGGTCATTGATGAGGCCATCTTCAGGAAATGGATTCCTTTGAACAATATGCTTCTAGGATGATAGAAGGTATGATTTGGGCATTCTCTACTTTAGAAACAATATTAATAGACATAGGTGTGAGTCATTTAATTCATTACACTTCATAGGGTAGAAAAATATATAATTTGGATGAACAATTGTCTTGAACATTATTAATAATGATTATGATAGGAGGTGAATCAAGGATTACACACTTCATCCGAAAATGTGATCTGACATTTAGAGGAAGGGTCATCATATATGATCTATTTAAATTAATGTTATGTTATAATGATTTCATCTTATCTATGGACTATCTGTCCATAATTCACGAAAATATTGATAATTTTAGGAGGAGGATGTTGTGTTTCAACCATTATTGGATGAGTTTTTACATTGTGGGAGGAATCGAAACCTTGGAAGAGACATGTGAGACTAGTAATAAGAGTGTGTAGATGAATAATCACTGTTTTGGTAGCATGAATCCTATTAAAGTGGATGTTATGGGATTATAGTTCATTATAGTAGTTGTGTAGAGTAATGATGTCCTACTTGAGGATGTGTTGGGGATAAATATTTTCTAAGAGTTGTAATTTTTCAATGATATATACCATGGGAAGGCCCCGATATATATACCAACATATATTATTACTCTTGAAGAGTTTTAATAGGCTATAAAAAGGATAGAGGACTTATTGAAGAATGGAGTTTTTAATGCCTAGTGACTCCCCTTGGGTATCCTAGTGTTTTTCACTGAGAATGAATAGGGGTGCATGAGGTTTTGTATGAATTATCAAAACATGTACCTGGAGTCCATGATGAATAATTATCCACTACAAATGAAAAATATATCTATTAATTTAAATGGATGTTTAAGATTTATATTAGTTAAGTAAATCACAAGCTATGATTACAATACAAGGATATATTAAATGTTTCATTCATATGCCGTTGTGGTAACTACGAGTATTAGTGATCACATTCAGTGTGATGAACTCCAAATTAGTGTTCATGGGAATCATAAACCATATCATTCATCATTTCATCATCAATTTTTGTTGGTCCTCATGAATGATATCCGAGTACACTTATCTTCTGAGGAGGACCACATGAGAAACTTCTTGATATTCCAAGAAACACTCTAAGAGAACAATCATTATGTGATGCTCTTGACGTTCCAATTTTGGAATTTAGAGGTCCACTTACCCAAAAAATCATCTTATAATAATAATTTGTGGTTGGAATAGTAAATTTTGATGTACTTATATCATAGAGACCACCAAATATTGTTACATTGGTACGATGTTTCCTTGGTTTTGAGATATTGGTGATTGTTACCTTATTTCCCCAGATTTTCAGCACACTAATCTATATTTTCCAAAAATGTATAGGCATTCATTGGGAAATAATGCTGTTATAAGTGTTTTTATGATTTGAGGAATACATTTAAAAGCACACCCGTTTTGAAATTTCAATATTTGATTATCGAGTTTGTAGTGTTCTGGGATGCCTTAGGGTCCGTATATGGTAGAATTCTTATTTTAGGGGAATGATGTGATTTCATATGGATATGGGTAATTGAGACTAACTAATAAGATCTACATGACCCATGATATTAAACTACTAGTTTTAGTATCTACCATGAAGTTATGAAGACACTACCATATGGTCGAGTGTTTTATCATCTTCACAAACCACAAGTGTCTCAAGTAGTTATTCACTCAGAAGGATCATAACATGAGATTGGGGCGATGTCTTTAGATCCTCCAAGATTTCTACTTCATGATTATTAATACTCTTATAAAGGGGAACATGTTGCTATAAGATCATAGTAGTAGATCTTTTTCTCATTTATTGAAGAAGGTTTCCATGAATTTATCGTCATTGATATTGTCCTTTGTGTAATGGATTTTTAAATATATCATTGGATGATAGTTATTACACAAAATATTTTATAGTATTTTATGGATTTGTAGCATGGAGATGCCTATTTTGTGACAATACATACATGAATATACACTGTATTTGATTCATAAAGATTTTATGATGGTCTGCATCATGTTATTCACTTCATAGGATAGATGATGGTGTTCTTGATATTTTAGGAGGGGTGATGAGGGGGTTTTATCATTCCCCTTTAGAATTACATCCAACTGTTGAAAATATGTACCTAGACATCTGATGTCTATCTCAATTACCAAAAATGATGAGATGTGTTTCCCATTCTTACTCTTGATACTTCACTTATTAGAATGTGAAGCCTGAGAACCATGTACCATCAGGTTTATCTCTATAGCCTGAAGTTCTGAATTGGATGTGGGATGTGATATCTGTGGTTGTTTTTTAGGGATAAAACATATGTGTAGGGGGGAAACGCCATCATGTTGACAATATAACCACTCAAAAAGTCCACCAAATTTTTAGAAATTCAAGAAAAGAGTCTAATAATGAGATTTATGTTTTTGGACAAGTATGATATAACCTGAATCCATGGATTTTCCTTGATGATCAATTCAGATCATGATGCTCACATCAGGTAGAGATTGTGAAAATGATTTCAATAGTCATTTGTAGATCAATTTATTTTTATCATGGTGTTTCACCCTTATAATAGTGGACAGAATGATCAGACCATTATGGTCATGAAGGGAATGTTTTAGGCATTCATTTTTTATAGTTTCCATTGTTTGGAGGATCACCAACTGAAGTGGAGATTCTATACAAAAAATGGATACCATTCCATTATCGGTATGGAACCATTCAAAGAAATATATGTAAAACCCTATATAAAAACCATTTTTTGGAATAATAAATGTGTGTCAGCAATCATGGGCACCACGTTTATGTCAACAATGAGAGAATCAGTTCAAGTCCTCTAGTGAAGTATGAGGACTACATAGATTCATCATAATTCATGTGTGGACTGGAAATAGAGGCCTTTGGAGTTCAATGAGAGAGACCATGTGGTCCTAAGGGTCACACCTTCATATTGATTATAATTATTTTTCTGTGGAATAAAAAAATATCTATGTATGATCAGTCCATTCGATATGTTTTTTAGACTTGTTGAGGTCATGTAACACTTAGCTCTATTTTCACAGTTATACAAGGTACATGAAATCTTCTAATTTTCACAAATTATGAGATATTTGCATGACCTATCTCTCTTAATTGATAGGGGTGATCTAGAAACTAAGGATGGGTCCACCTCATTGGTGTAACATGTGAATATAAAAGTTTATAGTGGAGTATCCTTCATTGTGGATTAATTCCTATAGTTCTTGTCTGGTGGAAGAAAGAAAATCTCCTAGAGAGAACCTATGAGCAAAAAACCTAGATGTGATATCAGTATGCTAATCATTCTGAGTAGGTTTTTCTCACTTCAAGAAGAAAATCCCTATGTTGAGGAGAATTTAATTAAATTTATTTTTCCTTGTATTAATATAGAATATTGTATGGATCATTTTTCAATCTATTCTCTGAGATGACAAGGGATTTTGAGGCTAAATGAGAATAGAATTCATATTTTAACAATATTAAAAATATTAATTTCATGGTCGTGTAGTTTTAAAAAGGATATTAATTATTTCCCATAATTTGTTTTTTAAAATTTTAGTTTGGTGTTGAGTTTAGAGAATTGCATTTACCCTATCTAGGACATAATATTTTTCATCATTAGACATTTTTTAAAATATGGCACTGGCATAATTAATAAAAAAATAAATTAATAAATAATTTTTTATTATTTTAACCAAAAAATTGTTTAAATCTATTAATATATACTTATTATGAGATATCATTAGCAAATTATTAAACCAATATATCTAGAGTACTGTTTGAGAAGGATATGTTTGGGTGAGTGACAACAGATCCGATTAAGATCAATGATTATCATTTCATTGGAGTTCGTGAATCTCTCCAATGATTAAAATGTAGGAAAACTATTCATAATTGACAATACGAACACTAAATAAGATGTTTAAATTTTATGATAGAATATTGTTCTTTAATTTAAACCAAACATGGATAAATTCCATGAACATGAATTGATTCGTGAATCGACATTGAATTTAATATACTTTTTATTTTTTTAATACTTATTTCCCTCTCCATTTTAGAAAATATATTACAAAAAATCAAAGATAAAAAAACAATTATAACATTCATACCAAAAATTATATTGTTTACAATTTCCTCTCCCATTTTTTCACCTTAATCATGTAGACTTCCATTGTCCCTAGAATTGATAATACTGACATTTGATCATTCCATGACCATTATTTAGTTAAATAGATTGTTATACTACGTATGGATTAACATTTAGGTTTTGATAAATGTTTGATGAAGACGTAGTATTTTAGTAGGTGGATTGGAATGGACAGACAGTTCCCATTCATCTTGGTTTATTAGTTCATGTGGGTGTTTCTTAAGGGGATTTGAATCCCAAATCCTAGTGATTTCAAATTTTAGGGGATAAATAACCTTAGATTTGATACTCATTGTTCGAATTGAGTATGTGGATATGAAGATGGTGTCACATAGAAGTACCCATAGGTTCTTTAAAGGCATATGTTACATGGAGTGTAATCTAGAGATACTTTTTTTAGTACCTTTGTGTGGAACTAGGGTTTCTACAAAGTGATAAATATCACATCCCACATGAAATCCATTACACACCATGTAAACCCTGATGGTGGATTACTGTGTACCTCATAGGGTAAATGTGAATCACCAGGAAGGGGAACTTGGGAATGGCTATAGGTAAAAGTCAGAGCCTTTTACATTTACATGGCTAGGAGTACATGGGTAGGGCTATGTTTACACCTATTAGAAAATGGGGATGCTCAAACGTAAACGAGCATAGACTGATGACATGTTAAGGGTGATGGGTGACCTCTATAAGCAATTTATAATTATATACAGCCATTTATGCTTTAGGTTAAAATTATATGTTTTGTATTGACCCTTGGTAAAACTATTAATGGGCTTGAAACATCATGTACTCCATATTACACATAGTTTCCCCTTTTATGGGGGTATTTGTAGACATTATTTTCTTCATTATAGACTAGTATCAGTGGAATGTGTTACCATGGTCCATAACCATGATAGTAATGTGTGACATTACATCCACAACTCTTGATAGTGATCCCATCTATAGGATGAGTCTATGATAAAGTTCTTATTATCCCTCTATGATACTGAAGTGTGATCTTACATCATAACATCTTATATCCTATAAGAGGAATATTGATTTGGAGACATGTTGTTGAATATCACATTAATCCTTAATCTACTTGGTCATTTAGTAGGTTTTGCAGTGTAATTATAATAAGATCCTCAACATTACGAGTTGATCAAAAATGTATATGTGGTTTCCCCCAACAGTCCTAGGTGTGATAAAAAATCTATGGATTGAGATCCAAAGAGACAATTATTTTTTCATGGGAGGTTCCAAATGTTCAAAAACTATTGGATGAGTCTATCTAGTGTTATCACAGATCAAGGGATGAGTTATCCTTGAAAAATTATTGTTTCAAGTAGAATCCTATGGATGGTATCTTGGATGATACCACCTATAGGTGTAGTGTCTTTCCTTAGTATATATAGATTTTTTACAATAATTTCTTTGTCTTTTTTTGTTAATATTCATTATTATTTTTTATCAAGGTATTTGGGGTGTCTTAGTGGGTGTTATTACACTCACCCTTTATTGGGATCAACCCATACATGTCATTTCAATACAGAAGATAACCCATTTAATCGTGTATGGGGAGGATAGAGAGAAAGTAGAGCATATATTTAGATAGATAGAATTAGGTAATTTTTGTTGGTTTTAATTTGATAGTAGAACCCACATTCTATGTATATTTGACTGTATTCAATTTTTTAATGTTCTTATATTTGGAACCGTTATTATTTTTTGTACTTTATTTTCAAACAATGATTGTTGGATTATATATGTATGTATGAATTGTGTTAATTTGTTTTACATTTTACCATTTTATGGTCTCTGGGATGTTTTCCAGAATAAAATTACATTAGGATAATGTATCCCATGTGTAGGATATTCATACTCGGTGTTGGACATTGGCCCCAATCATGTTGCATGCAAGATTAGTGTAGTTATAAAAGGTTCCCTGAAGGCTAGGTTATGATATATTGGTATCATATGAGTTAATTATAACATAGAAATGGATTCTATGGTATTATATTGGGTTTTGAAGAAACATTGCTATATATTTCAATTCCCCATTAATTCCAGAGACTACAATATTGGTGTGGAAGCTAATATATCCATAGACCACGAATATGATCACCTACCATTCAACTTAGAACATATAGACACTGTTTGTGCTTAAACAATTTTTACATGCATCATATTGGAATGGTTTGTATTTCCATTCCATTCTTGAGTGAACACTATAGGTATACACATTGAGTGTTTTACATATAGTTTATTTTACGAATCCCCTATGATGACAACTAGCCATGATTTCACTACATGATTAATAGGATGATTCTCTATGTGTTGAGGTATCAGTTTTGGATCATGTAGTGGTGATA
This sequence comes from Viscum album, assembly GCA_963277665.1. Lineage (NCBI taxonomy): Eukaryota > Viridiplantae > Streptophyta > Magnoliopsida > Santalales > Viscaceae > Viscum > Viscum album. Next base: position 1,399,022,168 of record OY728164.1, on the reverse strand, counting down.
CTACGTATGGGTTGTTTAATAGCTATACTTCCACCCATTTAGTATCAATTAGTTCTAGAAGAACCTTATAAGGGCACATGCATGTTTAATGTGGTAAACGAGTTCTATAGATTGTATTATCCCATGTTTCCTAGTGAGCCAGACCCTCAGGGGCAAAGGACTGGCTTGAAGTAGTCACTTGAAATTTTTTCCTTATGGGGACAATAATATTTCAAATAGAAGTCCCCACAGTGAGTATTTTTTAATGATCTATTAGACAATGGTTGATTCTAGTGACTCCGTTATATCATGAGATTGCTTTAACCTTTCTAGGAATTGATAAAATTATAATGGTGGAGTATTATACAACAAAATTGAAATCATTTGTCATCAACAAAATTATGAACCTATTGTAGATAATTTTGGCCAATTTTAGTGTATTAGGTGAGGTTCACCAATCACTCACATTATTATATGTCTATGTTGTGAGATATTTTCATTGGTGACTATTGATTTTGAGAAAAGAGTTCAATAAGATATCAAGGACTCAGTAAAGTCCATATGATTTCACACATATAGTGCAGTGATGGACCATTCCCTAGTAGTTTAGGTATTCCATTCAATAAAAATTCTAATGGTGTTGGTGGTAATTTGAACCCATAAGCAGAGCCCACAAAATTAGAAATATGATGACACTCACAGGGATCCTGGTGTGTCTGACAATTTACAAAATATTCCCAAAATAAATGATTAGTGCGGATGGGCCATTAGGATGGCTCAAATCAGCTGATAAGGATATTGATTTTGAAATTTGATAGTCATGTGAATGTTGAATTGCATTTTCTTACCATTCATATAGCTAATCAAGAGATATTAGATGAAAACCCAATGGAATGATAGATGATGGTGAAGGTAGTTCCATATGGAGGATGAAATGGAAGAGTGTATGGTAGATAGGATGGGGTTGGTCAATATTTTTACAAATTTCTATAACCACCTTAAGTGTTCCATGCAAGGCCCGAGGAGTTGGCTATTAGGGAAAAGGATAGCTATAGGATACAGATGCCTTTGAACACAAATCACCATGGGATTATTTGAGTTATGATACATGTATTTTATATCTAATCATATGCATGGATAGACATAGGTGTGATTCATTCCATTATTTACAATAATACGGTTCTGGAGATTGATTTTTATATGATCCAATGTCTTGATCACTGCACTTGGATACTAGAATAGGAGGTGGATTAGCAATTGTACACTTCTTCTTATAGTGTGGTATGTTGTTTCAAGGTAATAAATATATATTCCGTCTCATTATCATACTTATGAGGCCTTATGAAATCATATTATGTATAGACAATAAATCCATAGTTAATTCCTAGATGGACATATTTTAGTTTGTGTATATAGGGAATCCCTGTTGATGGGATGCATTTTTTCCATTAGGGGTGAATGTGAAACCCTGAAAAATAATTTCAAAATCACAAATTGTAAAGTGTATCTAATTACTAACATGTTATCTGACTTGAATCATTGTTTAATTAACTCTATGGGAAACCAATTATCTATGGAATTTGTGATGTATGAAGACATATTTCCTGGGGGAGTTCCAGGATTTGCTTCTTACTAATATCTAGAATCATATAATGACTGACACATCAATATGACCCTGATATCTATAAACTAATTTATGATGAATCCTTTATATCTTTGTATGCTAAAGATATATTATGATTAATTTCATAGTAATGGGAATTTGAGACCTAATATTTCCCATGGGAGTCCCTTTTTTATTTTCTAAGAAGGTAGAAGGGACCTTGTGTTTTTCAATGGATTATCATCTCTTTAACCAAGTGTTCATGAATAATATATTTCCAATATCATGGATTAAATGGAAAAATAGATCATTTATAGGGGGTGATGGATCACAAATATTATTATTAGATCAATAAATCAACAGTTGCATGTATTGGATGAGGATATACTGAAGATGATATTCATATGTCACAACGTTCAACATGAGTAATCAGTGATTCCATTTGTAAACATGAGAAAACCATAAATTTTAATGGGAATCATGAATTGGATAATTCATCCATTATAAGATAAATTTTTGGTGGCCTTCATTGATTATACATTTTTTACATTATGTCTGTGGATGAGAACACAAAAAACATTAGTATGGTCCTAGACACACTCTGAGAGAACCAGAGTTCTGGGATGATCTTAGAGTGTTAGTTTTCAATTTGTGTGTTCCACTTCAAGATTACATCATCTATGTGGAAGGAGTGATATTGTACATAATAAAGGTTCACGAAGTTCAATCATCGGAGATGCTCAATACTATTACCAAGTGGAAGACATTACATGGATTTGTGGGGTACTATTGGTTATTTTTACAAAATTTCATTATAGTTGTAGAATAATTGACATCATTAACCTGAAAGTGGATGAATTTTGATTAGAGTGCTAAATTGTAGAAATGATTTCAGGAATTGAGGAAGTGGATAAGGAGAACTCCCATGTTGAGATTGCTGGAGCAGGATGTTGAGTAATTAGTGTTTTTTCATGATTCCTCCGGGAAAAAACATGGTTGTGACCTAGTGTAGAGGAAAAAAATCATTAAATTTGGGATGAAGCAGTTGATTTTAAATTTTAAAAATAATGCAACCCATTACCTTAAGTTAGAAGTTGTAGTATTCACCCTAAATATGTAGACCCACTTCCTTATGAGAGAATGGACTAACATCTACTCAAAGCACATGTTTATAATGTATGTATTTTATAATAATGATTTTAACATGAGATAGAGAAAATTGGTATTTTTCATAGAGGACTATGAATTTGATATTTTTTTGACATTCAGGATGGGGTCATGGATTCTGATTTAATAAGAGGGTGATCATATTCATAGTTGTTAGATTTGGAATTTGAGCACATGTCCTCATTGATATTTTCATTAATGGAAAGGTACAGTTACTTATATCTTTAGAATATGTTCATTTTTTCAATGATTTTACATTGTTTTAGGGAATCATAGCATGGAGATACTGGTTGTGAGAACAAATAAACACAAATATTAAATTGAAGTAAACCTAATTGATTTTTTAATGGTTGGTGATATGTTATCCTTTTCGTAGGATATATGATGGTTAATGTGATGTTATGTGAGGATGTATCAATGAATTTTCATACATAAAACATTTTTGTACATCCATATGTAAATAATAAGTACCCGTACCTATGACATTAGTTTTTGTGGATGACAATGAAGTAATGTGTTGAATAGATTTTAACTTGAAGCCTCAATTTTCATTTTTTGAAGGCCGAGCACCAAGATACTAGGGTTTTATCTCATCCAATTGAGCTTCTAGAGTGGATATAATATGTGATATTTATGGAAATAATTATAGAGTTACCATATACATCTAGGGGACATGATTTCATATGGGTTACTATAAAATGACTCTGTAATTCATCGCACTTTAAATCCATTCAATGGAAGTGTTTAGTAGAGGGAATGATATTTTTTAACATAATAAAGATAGTTAGACTTCACAGAGTTCCGTTTGTGATCATTTCATACTATGGTTCTCGTTTCACATTGGGATTACATAGAAGATTATAGGAGGCCTTTGGAAATTTATTTCATTTGAGCATATCATTTCACCCCCAATGTGATGTCATGAATGAGCAGACCATTCACATATGGTAGGGCATTTTTCAGGATTTCATGTTAGATTTTTGGAATATATGGGAGGATTACCAACCCTTAGTGGAGTTTTCATAGTATAGAAACATCAATTCCATTTTTGGTATGGATATATTTAATGACATTTATAGAAGACACTGTAGGTTAACACTTTATTGGACCCATCTAGCCAAGTCATTAATCAAGGGACTAGAGGTGGTGGGATATATAATAGAGACAATATATGTCATCTAGGGGAAATGGGGAATATAAAAATCCATTGTATGTCATATGTTGATTGAAGATGGTGTATTTTGGAGTTAATGGATGGATACCATGTGTTCATATGGGTCTCACCACAACATGGATTATGGAGATTTTTTATAGGCAAACAAGCTATCTCTAAGATACATTTTGCCTTCGTAGATAGTATGTCTTTTTGGTGAGGTGGAATTTACCATCACTCTGTAACAACTATTAGAAATAGTATATGATATCATCCATGTGTCACAGTGGAGGAGGCATGTGCATCAACCATCAAATTTTATCGAGTAGCGGATAATTTACATTGAAGAAGTGGAAACCATTTACGATTACCTATTTGAGATTGAGGATCATAAGGATGGAATTCTTCAGGGGTGATTGGTTCCCCTTGTGCATGTCTAGTGGTTGCATGAAAATTTGGATTAGAGAACATGGGAGTTATAGACATAAATAAAAGAATAGTAACATCAATTTTTAGAAGGTTTTCCAATGTTCAGGACAAAATTCCAATGATTGAATGAATTTAATGAGTCATATTTTTTCATATATTAATTCAAAATATATTATGAATTGTTTGTAAATATGGGAACTGAGAAAGTGTGAGAATATGAGTTTGGGTGAGCTTATAATTGATATTTGAATATTATAAAAAAAAATCAATAGGTGCATTGTTTTTTGAAATATTTGAATAACTATTAAATTTATTATTAGATTATAAATCTGAGGAAGACATTGAGTTCCTAGAATCGACATTAACCTTGGTGAGACATAATCATTGTCAGTGTCATGAATTATAATGAAATCAATCACAATTTTATATAATTAAATGTTAAAAATTATTAATTTTTTTATGTTAATGTAGAAACATATTTTCCTTATAAATATATTATTATGTTGATATTTCATTATTTGATACTTAAAACTAGTGATCTGGAGGACCGTTGCAGGATAGAATTATTGGAAAATGACATTGGATAAGATCATTATTGATGATCATTGCATAATAAATGTTTTCGGATCACTCAAAAATTGAAAATTAATGTCCATTTCTCATTTGAAATCAATAAAAACAAATGTTAAGACATTTCAGTTGTCAAATTACATCTGACTCATTTATCTTTTTTGAACTTAGTTTAATTCTATGTATAATAATTTTTTATTACATCGACTGTGGAATTTATTTATATTGTATTAATTTTTTCTTTTTTAATTTCCCTAATAAATTTTAAAATTTACATATAAACGAAAGAGATAAAAAATGAAAAAAATAAATGGTTATTCCTTAAATTTTATGTTTTATCAATTTGTACACATTTTTTCACACATTCATAATTCGTTATTATATTAGACTATAGTTTGAAGAATACTAGATATGTGATCGTCGTGTGGCTATTATTTGGAATAATGGATCAATATTGTTGCTATGACATGTGATCAAGGATGAGATTTGAGTTATATGATTAAGAAGTTTTACCAAAGGCTGATCAGAATGGATTGATGGATCCGGTTAATTCCACATTTTTCTCAAACCAACCCGGGTCGACCCTGAACTGGTCACCGGAGTCAGCCTGTTGAATGGCCAAAGGGGCGTTCCCAACACCCACAGGCTGGAAAATATTGCCATGCATCAAAATCTAACTCTTCGGAACGATTTGGTCCATGAAATAGAGAAATAAACAAATAAATAATGATTGATGATGAGGAAGTAAAACTAGCAGCGGAATGAAAATAAATATACATACCTCTTTGTAACCCTTCAGGTCACCACCCAACTCAGAAATAAGTCTGATTTAACATTGAGCAGCTAAACTAGAACCTTAAACAAGAAACTGTACCTACAACTGGAAAGATAAATTAGGGGTGAGCACTGAAATGCTCAGTAAGAAACACCACAAAGTCCATTCCATTATTTCCAAAATAATTTTCATTGATACCAATTTGAAAAATATTTTAAAAACCAAATATTTCGATACAAACCATGTATTTTAAATACAAAAAATCAACATGGTCTATTGCCCTAATATTTTAAAACAAGGCACAAAAAGGAAAACGGGGAATTCTAGAAAAAAAAATTAATCAAGAAAATGTTCGCAGTTCTCCATATAAAAACAAAAACCAGGTATAATGAAAGGGTATTCTAAACGGTGAGGGAAACTTCACTGGTCATAACCATAATGGGAAGATAAGGGAAATCCTTGGATCTCAGAGGAAGACCGGAACAAACTATACATGTGACTCATCCAGAAGGATTTTCATACTCAATGACATCATAATTCCGTAACTTCCGACTGTCACCCTACCTGAGCTGGTTGAGTGGCCCTATCCCTTAACAACAAAAAACATCCCCCTTTTATGCGCAATAGTAGTACAAACCATAACTAGTACAACAATCTTTCTCGGTAAACCTCTTTACTCTGCTAGATTCCCACTTATATTTAAAAAAGGGTTGTGCCATGGAATTTAATCAACAAGCCACATATATATACATAAATCACCACACACATAATGTATAGACTGGCACCACCCCAACCACCACAAAGTTAATCCCCTTTATTAAATAATAATTAATCACTGGAGGACTTATACCGAGGATCCTTTAAACTCACAATCAACAAACTAGGCAGGAGACACAACATAAGAGGGGGTTTTCAGATTTAAATATAAAATTTCCAAATGGGCCCTTAAAATCACAAAATTAAACCATTTTCTAGAAACAATTAGAAACCATTTTCCAAAAACATTACCAAACATCACCTTTTCAATAATGTGTCAAAACGTGCCCTACATCCTTTTCATAAAAATAGTTCATTTGGTAACTAAAGGCACACGACCCACCATTGAAACTAGGTATACATTTAAAAACACAATTCATCTATCTTTCACTCCATTTAAAATAGGAAGACACTTGCAACATCCAATGAGGCATATGCCACTGAGCACCTAATGTGAAAAACTCATTTGAAGATTTTAAACACCACATAGAACTTTGCAAAGATTTTTATAAAAATTAAATCATTCCAAGATAAATCACTGGTCATTTAAAAGTTCAAATCAGTCCATTTAGGTAAAAATCAAGATGTTCAAAACCTAACAAAAATGCACCACATATTTGAAATTCACTTTTAAAATCGCACACACCTCTAATGATTTTCAAAACAAGATTCACACCACTTGAATTGGTTAAAACCCTTTGTAAAAATTTTGTAAATTTTTTTTAATGAATAATCCAAGACTTCAGACACACAAAACCCATAGAGAACCCTCATTTGTGAAAACGAATACCCACCACATATAAAATCAAAATTTTCCCCAATATAATTAATCATTAAACACACCACATGTTATAAATATTTTTCACGTAAATTTTGAAACCACCAAATATCACATTGTAAACCATGGGACCACTTTTCAGAGAGAGATAGAAGAAATCAATCCATTCCACTAAAACAACAACTTCCATACCAACTAGTTTAATGGAAATATGTTCTATAAAATATTTTCACAAGGCAAAAACACTGAAAACATCCAACAAAACCATTTCCAGGTATGTACATTTATTCCAACTTTGTTAGCTAAAAAATATATTTATGGACATAATTAATAAATAATTTTAAGCATATTCTTATTCAAATCAACCAAATCAACAAATGGTCCCATGAAATAACCATACTAATAATAGTGGTTCTAAACACATTTCAAATATTAATTAAAAAAATTAAATCATAAAATTGATTGAAATTGATTTGAAGGGAATTTAGCACCTAACTCAACCCATGAGAACATTACAGATCATTGACGGAATGAAGAAATACCACTTCACAGATGAAACACAACCCCTAACACCAAAAAAACATGAAAATCAAAATCCTTGGTTCGACCAAATAAAACACCCACTAAAATGAACCCTAAAAGATGGGAAGGCTCAGCAAAATGAAGTCACACACCAAAGAGGGCATCGAAAAGGACAAACATTCTGGAGAGGGCATCGGTGGGTCGTGGTGCCTGAGCAGGCTGTTGTTAGTGATGGAGGGTGGTCGGGAAGGGAGACCACTAGGTGTTCATGATTTCGGGAGTAGGGAGGCAGCAGGATGTCAACCAGAAGTATTCTAGTCCTTCCAATAAGAAGGAGGGGTTGTGGGGTGGTGGTTAGGGTGGTGGCGCGGAATGGCCAGAACATTTGTCGGCACATGGGGAAAATGAACGGTGCGACCTCACTAGACTAGGGAAGAGGAGGAGGCCACTAGGAGGGGGATTCGCCGAACTGGGAAAGGGAGCTACACCGGACTGGGAAAGCCTGGGTAGGGGGATCGCGTGGCGGAATAGGTGGACAAAGGGGGAGGGGAGGCGGCTCACATGGGGCATGGGAATGGGGTGCATGAATGGTAGATTAGGGATTAAAAAATTATAATAACAATAATGTAATAATAATTGTAATTACAATAGAACCAAAAAATATAAATAAACACCATTAATATAATTGGTTCTTATCCATTTTATTATAAGTAATAATAATAAAAATAATATCAATGATACTATAATAATAGTAGTAGTAATATTAATATAAAAATGATTATAAAAATGTTAATAACAAAAAAAATTAATAATGAACATAATTATAATTAAAATGATAATTTTATTACATTTTATTTATAATTATATTTATAATAACCTAAAAATGATAGTATTATTACCAGATTAAATAATAATAAAATTATCATTTTCACGAACACATTCTCATTATTATAATTTAAACATTAATATTGTTTTATAGATATAAAGATTTATTAAACTTCTATTATTTATTTAACTTATTTTATTTTTTAATATATTGTTTATTTGATGTGTCACGCTGTAGAGAATTTACCAATACCTAATGCACGATTTATATTAACGGTGTAGTGACCACAATGTAACGTCCCCGATCTGGGTCCCACTCAATGGGTTCCCCGAACCCGGTTGGTCACATGAACTCAAGTGCATTTACCCAAACTCCAGAAGATTCTGACTAGTAGAAAGGGCCTAGGAATGATAGTACGGAATCTATGCCCTCATTTTTCAAATTGTAGCACTATGGATAAAAGACAAACATGATAATAGCGGAAGAAGTAAACAATGCCAAGCTGAAATGGACAATAGAATAGAAGTAAAGAAATGACCAACAGTCCCATATAATGAAAAAATATGTCCCCAAATCTTAGAAAATAGACAAAATATAATACACTACAATCTGAAACAATACAATACAATGGTAAAATATGGTAAAGAAATATAAAACAGCACAGGAGGAACTCAGTAGCATCGGAAGCTCAAGATTGGTCCAATACTCTCCTACTCCTATACAATAATCAAGTGCCTGTATAGGGACTCTTTCCATTATCTAAACCTGCATAAAAATAATCTATTTGGGCACAAGAAATGACCAAAATAGAGTGAGAGAAATAAATCCTAGTAGGTAACCACCAAAGGCCTGTGCCCAACTATCTGTGAATTTGTGCAACAACAGTGTGCATTAATGAAAATATAGTAAAATAAGAAGTACTCAAAAGTAGCTACTCCTCCAGTTCTATTTTCATTTAATTATTATTTAAAAATTCAATATAATTGAATTATCTATTCTCAAGACTCATCCTCATTTAAAAATCCGATATACAGTGATGCAGTAAAAACCAAAACTAGCTATCTAACATGTACAAGGTAAAACAGTACGAAGCATGTGCTTTATGTTGGTAGATATAACATGTGAAATCTCCATAGTGAATATGAAAAGTAAAAAAAGAGCCATCAGACATGAAAAACCTTACCCTTAGGTAATCATAATTGAAACTCTATGGATATTTCCCAGAGACATAACAAATATTTCCCTCTTGGGTATGAGATATTTCCCAGAGGCACAGAAGATACTGCCCATAGGCATAAGAAAAGTAACCCTCTAGATAAACAAAACAAATGCCATCCGGTAATGAGAAACACTACCCCTAGGCATAAAATGAAACTGGGATGATCAAACCACATATACAACCAATTAGATACACATTTTCTCTCATGAAAACACATGAATGCTAAAATTATAGTATTCCCTCGGGTGTCCGGGAAGAATAGCTATACAAGGGAAATACACCACCAGGGTGGCCTTGGATTCATGAAATGATCCAAGAAAACAGTTTCAAATTATCATTAAATTATCTATGAAATTCTATAAATTTTAATTAGTCAAGGCCTCGGCCATACGACTCCCCAAACATGGGTGCGTAGCACAACGGTACCCAAAATCCACATGATAGTTGGAATTAAACATCAGACCACCTACCTTGATCTACACTGATCGATATATACGAATGATGCTTCCCAAAACACTCGAGAACATCACTGATCTAGTATAAATGAAAATATATTCAAACCCAAATAACTTTCCCTTGGGAGAGAATGGGAAGGAAGGGTTCAAGAAGAGTGAACAATTCACTTCTGTGGTTCAATCGTGACCGTCAGCAATAGAATCCATATTCTGGTGTGAGGTCAGGAGCTCCCCCAGCTTTTCCCTTCCCTCCCATGCCATTTTGACGTTCTAAGATTATGTTGTCAAAAGAGGAGGCTACTACCAGTTTTAAGAAAAAAAAGAAACTACACGGCATGTACTATCAAGTACACGACCTGTACTTTTCATTTTTTAAATATACCTATAGAGGCTACTTGTCACCTCCACACTATTCATCTATCGACATGAGTACACGGTGTGTATTTCTAAGTACACTGCGTCTACTATCGCTCCACTAGTGGCTACTCCCACCACAATATGGTTCAGATACCGACTGATTACATGTCGTGTATATACTAAGTACATGGAGTGTATTTAGTTGTTACACCCTTCATCATCGACAGTCCTACAAGCCCTGTGTACTCATCCCACACAACCACAATACACGGCGTCTAGAAAAGTACATGGAGAGTACCAAAAAAATTTGGGAATTTTCCCCATTTTCCTTATTTTCTTAAAAACACTTAATGAAAAAGGGAAAGAAGAAACATGCTCCTCAAGAATAACAACCAGGTTCTTACAAACATACCCCTTAAACAATTCATCACCAAATTTCCCTTCCAATGGTTGTGAAGAAAATGTTATGAAAAACTCTTTCCACTGAGAACGTACGTCAGTATCCTGCTCCCAGGTCTCGTTCTACACTCGGCCATGCTGCCATAGCACTCGTACGAGAGGAACTGACCAGACTCAGAGAACCTTGGTGCTTCTATTAACAATAAAAATAAGATTATCCTCAAAGGATGAATTTGCCAAATGTTCAACCTCCTCGGGCTGAAGAGCATGACACGTGTCTGGGTGATAACGACGTAGCTAAGATACCTGGAAGATGTTGTGCATGGCCCAGTACCTCTACTGTAATAGCAACCGATTGGCAACCGGCCCGAATCTCTCCAAAATCTCAAACGGCCCCACATACCTCGATGAATAATTTCCCTGTCTCCTGATCGACCTGTGTCTCAACCGTGGTGGAACACGTAAGAAAACATGATCCCTAACCAAGAACTCCAAGGGTCATCTACGACGATCAGCATATGATTTCTAATGAGACTGTGTAGTAGCCATCTGCTTCTATATCAACTGGACCTACTCTAAGGCCTCCTACCCGAGACATGGTCCTAGTAATGCTACCTCACATACCTCCAACCGGCACAGGGGTGATGGGAATGACGTACCATATGAATCCTCGTAAGTATCCATCTCAATGGTATCCTAAAAAACATTATTTTAGGAAAACTCCTCTTGGGGTATGTTCTTCTCCAATGAGGCCCCAAATTCAATGACGCATGCACGTAGCATGTCCTCAAGCACCTGTATCTTATGCTCTGACTGTCCATCGGTCTGAGGTTTGTAAGGTGTGCTTAGAAGCACCTTTTTACATAGTTCCCTATGAAAAATCATCTAGAAATGTGATGTAAAATTGGAGTACTTATATGAAATGAAAGAAATAGGGACCCCATGAAGGCGTACTACATCAAGGATATACAACATATTGAGCTCATCAACACTGATGGTCTCTTTGATTGAAAAAATTTATGCTACCATCGTGTGTCTGTCCAAAAAAACCAAAACAACATCACTTCATTGAGGTGACTTCAATAATCCAGTAATGAAATCCATCACGACATCATCCCATTACATCTATATAATGGGTAACTATTGTAACAGTCTGGCTGGCCTCTGATGCCCCCCCTTTACCAGCTGACAGGTGGAACATCTCTCAAAAAATCAAGCTACATCTCTTTTTATACCCAACCACCAATACTGATGTCACAAGTAATGGAACATCTTTGTAACTCCATGATGCAATACACAAGATAATTCATAAAACTCCTGCAACAAATCCTCTTGTATTTCCCATTGAACCCACACTCATCCAGGGATACATAGTACCTCGTCATCGGCAATCGTCCAACCGAGAGGAGGGTCCTCACTAGCCACTAACTCCCGTAGAACTAGGCCTTCCGTATTTGATAGTTGTCTCATCCTCACTCTATCTAGGAGTGTATAAGTCACACATACGAATGAAAGATAGGCTCACCCCTAAAAATTGTGCACCTTCAAATGAATCTCATAGAAAAAATCCATAATATTCCACTCACCACTGGCCTCCTGCACTACCTGTGTATTTGTCCTCCTTCTCAGTGCATCATCAACTGTGTTACCCTTACTAGCTGTATAGGAAAGCTCAATTTCAATGGACTGAAGGTATTCAACACACATTCCCTGTCTTAAATTTATTTCAAATAGGGTAATGATATATTTATGACTTTTTTGGTTCGTAAACAACACAAAATGTTCTCCCAAGTGATAATGTCTCCAACAATATAACACATGAACAACTGCTTCCAACTTGAGATCATGTGTCTGGTAATTCCTCTCATGTTGCCTCAACTTATGAGAATTATATGCAACTAATAGATCTCCCTGCAACAACAATGATCCAAGCCCAATACCTGATGAATCATAAGAAATTGTATAGCTCTTCCCTTGCTTTGGAAGGATCGGAACTGGTGATGATGTCAACATTTCCTTTAGCTCCTAAAAGGATGTCTCGAAAGCTTATGACTAAACAAACTTCACACCCTTCTTAGTCAAACCCATCAACAACACTACTAAGAGAAAGAAGTCTTGTACAAAGTGCTTGTAGTAACTAGCCAGCCCCCTGAAACTATGTATTTCAAACATGTTCTTAGGATGCTTCTAAGAAACTACTACTCTCACCTTCTCTGGGTCTTCCGTATCTCCTGCCTCTGAGATCATATATCCCAAGAAGTGTATCTGGTCCATCCAAAAGTGGTACTTTGGGAGCATATCATATAGCTAATTCTCTCGGAGTGTACTCAGTACGATCCCAATATGGGTATCATGGATGTGTCGAGTGTGAGAGGACACCAAGATATCATCCTCAGAGACTACCTCAAATGAATATTGAGATGGGGGGAACACATGATTTATCAGATCCATGAAAATTCTTGGTGCGTTCGTGAGTCCGAACGGCATGAAAAAGTACTCATATATACCATATCATCTCTGAAAAGCTATAAGCGGTATGTAGGATAGTCTAATGCACAACTGATGATATCCAGATCACAAATCAATCTTCATGATCACTCATGCTCCATGAAGATGATCAAAAATATCATCAATCCTTTGCAATGGATATTGGTACTTGACCATAAACTATTTTAGTTTTCGATAATCTACTCAGTGTCTAAGGGTACCATTTGCCTTTTTAGCAAAAATGACAGGTGAACCCTAGGGATAAATACTAAGTTGGATTAAACCTTGGGCATGAAGATTTTGTAACTGCCTCTAGAGCTCTTGTAACTCTGGTGTGACCATCCTCTAAAGAGGATTGGACACTGATGCCGCTCCTGGAACTATATCAATAGAGAAAACCACCTCCCGCTCTAGAGGGAGACCCGAAATTTCATCTACGAAAACATTCCTGAAATGATTAAAAATTGGAGGGAAATCCTTCTGACATGTTCCATGGTCATCCAAATATAAATTCATAATCTGGGTTGTCACACTACCTTCCCCATAATGCTCAAGTCTATCTCGACATGACTAGACATCCTATTCACCCTTGTATAGAAACTCTCTGCCTTCTGATAACATAAAACTTGCCCTCTAATGGTAGTAATCCACAAAATCTCTAAAGGGTACCAACTAGTCCATACTAAGAATGATGTCATAGATCATCATTTCTAAGAAATAAAGGTCCCACATAATGTAAAACCCACCAACATCAAGGGGGTACTCACTGCACTAACGCACACCAGCCTTTATAGTCCGCAATAGAGTGTCTATCATCTTAATATCCTTGGAATAAGAATAACAGTTCCCAAGTCTCTCTGCAATAGTAACATATATAAATCTATGTGTAGCACAAATATAAAAAATTTCCAAAGATATATCAGAAGAAAAAATAATAGTACCTCTGACAGTGGAAGGTTCGGGACCCTGCTCATGTTGGGTCTGTTGCACTGCATGTGCCTACCAAATGTCGTGGCCCTGCAACACAGCCTGGCTACCATGAGCTGACCCACCCTGATGTTTCTAAGATCCTGGTGCCTGGCTATGATGGCCACAACCACCACCTCATCCTGAATTCCCTGATGTATTCCAATTCCCTGACTAGTAAGAAGTTGTTGGACTAACTCCCGCTTGTCGAGTCTGCCCAGAATCCCTCTCCCTAGCTGCTGGTGGAAACGCCATACAAAAGCGCTGCATATGACCAATCTTTATGCATGCTCGACACTCCACTGGGTCACATGGACACTGAGGTATCTTGTGCCCCTCTATACCACACTGGTATCACATCACCTAGACACCTGAATATTTCCTATGGCTAGTACAACCACCTTGAGATAAATCCATCTTCCTTTTCCTCTTACTGATAGAATTAGTACTTGAAACTGGGGCTGAACTACACTGGCCTGCTCCACTAGCTTCCCACAGGTTCCGCTCTCTAATCAGTGCTTGGTTCACAATTTCATCAACTGTAGGCAAAAAGAAAACAATCACCAATGTGCAGATGTCATATCGAAGGCCATCCTCAAAGTATCTTGCCCTCAACCTCTCGTCACCCACAAGAACAAGAGAAAAACGTCGTTTCTCGGTCAATCGGGAATAATAGTTGATCACTAACATGGTGCCATGATGCAAATTCATGAACTCTCGAGATCGAACTGCCCTCAGTCTCTTTAGAAATGAAAAGTCATAGAAGACTGCCTGAAAATCTTCCCACTCCATGTCTTTGTGATGCTATGTTTTGGAGGTAACGTCCCACCATCTCTTGGTGGAATCATGTAGCATGTCTGTATGAAGGTTGACCCTCCTCCATGGTGGCGTCTCCAGATGCTCAAATATAGTTTTCATAAAACCCTACCAAGCCTCTGGAGCCTGTGATCCGCCATCCCCTAAAAACATAGTCGGATGCTACTACTGAACAATATGTGTCATCTATTCCTTAGATGAGGTAGTTGGTGGTGCACCCTAGATGGTCTACATAAACCACATGAAGCCTTCACAGAACTTCACCTCCACACATGTGTCTAGTATTACGGCTGGCACCACATCTGGCTCTACTGGAAGATCCATTGGTAGGTCATGGCCCACCATCTCTAGAGTATAATTGTTTCCACTCTCCAGGTGAACAACTCGTGATTGTATCAGTGGAATGACTCTACTAGGATTAACACATGCCTTAGATTTAATATCATCAAAGATTGAAAACATTGAGTCTATGAAGGGAACAAGAGAATGAAAACATACATGTTTTATAAAACAGGACTACACGACATGTATAATAATTACACGGTGTGTTCCCTTATGTTTTCAACATTGGCATGTACCTCTAAAAAAGTGGTCATGTAACACCCCAAACACATGACCTGTTGTCCACATAGATTGTGTGTACTCGAACTTTCTTCCCTTGCCTAAGTCCTTCTACATGGCTTATCCACACGACACTCTTTTGAACGAGACTAAACGACTTGTACAAAGTCTACACGATGTGCACTACATGAGCTTCAACAACCCCGGTTTTCCATTACATAGTTGGGTACAAAGCTCACTCAACACGACGTGTTCCAGACAGACACGACATGTACGTATTAATTTCTAACAGCCTATGTTGTCAGTGATATGGACGTCTACACGGCTGACACTACACAACGTGTTACACCAAAACACAGTGTGTACACCACCCAATTTTCCCAGCCACATGGCAATGTCTTCACGACCTCTCAGTGGTCAAGACTACACAGTGAGTCCCTCAGGTACATGATGTGTTTCAGACGATGTAACACTGAGCCGTGTTTGTTAGTTACACGGCTTGATCCCCAGGTCAAACTACACGGCGTGTTCTTCATTGACACTACATGTATAAGTTCATATATCTCTACTCGTGTTGTTAGTTTCAGGGAAGACACATGGTCAACACAACACGGCATGTATAATAACTACACAGTGTGTGCCTTTAGAGTTTCACAACCCCATGTTTCTGCCTACACAGACTATGACACGGGTAGAAACTACACGGGGTTTACACACAATACACATAATGTACTTAAAAAATTTTCATTTCTTCTTGAACAAAAGGGAACATGTCCTGTTTTCATTGAACCACAAGTCGTTTTGTATGGGTTTCCAGATATTAAACCTATGAAACTATACTGGATCCCCTTTTTCTTAATTTCCAATCATCGGTATGCCAAATTACGATCTGTGGGGGCATGTACTCCCTACAATCCAAAGGTTTGCAATAACATGTACCGACCATAACATGTACCAATACCAGGTCAATAGCAGGCGTATCTATCAAGGTACCTATCACAACAGTATGCATTTTTTAGCATGTAATCTATCTCAACAATATGCAATTTATATTTCACTTAATGGCATGTAAACGATTCATGGATTGTGATTCTAACATGTTTCTAAATGCTTCTTGAGATGGAATATAATATCTAATTAGGTTGCAAATAAATAAAAACTGGGTATAAAAATATAAATAGAACACAACATGTGCATCCCACAATGGTGAAAATCAGATCAACTTTGAAATTGAGAAACCAGATAAATTGCAATTAAACGGGGTAGATTGGATCTTCCCTGTAAACCGGTTAGCTACACCTGTGAAAAAATTATTTCCAAATACCAATTCCATCATATCCCTGAATATAGGGTCCAAAAATTATGTTAATGAAAAGAAACCCTCTGACACAACATTGTAATGTCCCATACCCTGGTGCCACTCAGCGGGTGCCCTGAACATAGATGGTCAATGACATCAAGCGCATTTCACCAAATGCCAGAGGTTGCCGACTAGCAGTGAGAGACATGGTCTAATAGTGGGGAAAATATGCCCTAATTTTTCAATCTATAGTGCAGCGGATAAAATACAGACATGGTAAAAGCGAAAGAAGTAGACAATGAAAAGCTGAAATGGACAACAGAACTGAAGTAATGAATTGAACAAGAGTCCTATATAGTGAAGCAATATTTCCCTAAGTCAAAGAAAACATCCAAAATATGATACATTGCAATCTGAAATAATATAATACAATTAATAGATACAACACAGAAAAATAAAATAGTGCAGTAGGAACTTAGCAGCATCGCAAGCCCATGCTCGGTCAAATGCTCTCCTACTCCTCTGCAACAATCAAGTACCTGTATAGGGACTCTTTCCCTTATCTACACCTACAAAAATATAATTTATTTGGGCCAAAATCATGACCCAAAAAAGGTGTGAGAAATAAATACCTTTAGGAAACCACCAAGGGATCATGTGAAACTATCTATGAATTTGTGCAACAGTAGTGTGTAGTAATGAAAATGCAATAAACTATGAAGTACTCAAAAGCAGCTATCGGTACCAGTTGTATTTATATTTAATTATTATTTAAACATTAAATATAATTGAATTATATGTTCTAGAGACTCATCCTTAGTTGAAAATATCATATACAGTTCCATGTAATACCATAACAAGCTATCTAACAAGTACAAGGTAAAACAATACAAAGCCAATGATTTAGCTTGGCAGATATAACTTGTGAAATCACCACAGTGAATATGAAAAGTAAAAAAAGTCCCCAAACATGAAAAACATTACCCTAAGATAATCAGAATCTAAACCCTATTGTGATTGCCCACAAGCATAACGAATATTGCTCTCAGGTATATGAGATATTTTCCTCAAGCACAAAAGTTACAGCCCACAGGCATAAGAAAAGTTTCTCTCAGGATAAACAAAACACTTTCCATCATACATGAGAAACACTACCCTCAGGCTCAATAGGTAACCGGGTGGAACCCAACAAATAAGAAATAAATTATATACACTTTTTCTCAAAATAAAACTCAAGCATGCTAAAATCCTGATATACCCTTAGGTATCCAAGCCAAACGACTAAACAAGGGAAACGCACCCACGGGGTGCCCCTGGATCGAAGCCATAATCCCATAAAAAATTTTATAATTATCATTAGATTATCAATGAAATTCTAGATATCTCAATTTGTTATGGTTTCATCCATACAACACACCAAAGGGAGGCACATAGCACAACGGTACCCCAAAACCACACAACAGTTGGAATTAACCACCATACCACCTACCTTGGTCTCCATTGATCAATATATATGAACGATGCCTCCTAAAACACCTAATAATGGCGTAGATATGGGATAAATGAAAATGAATTCAAACCAATATAACTTCATCTCAAGAAATAATTAGAAGGAAGGGTTTAAGAAGAGTGAATAACTCACCTACGAGGTTTAATCGAGACCGTCAGCGAAGGAATCTGATTTTAGATGTTTGGTCGGGAGATCCTCAAAGCTCTGGCCTTATCTCCAATGCCCTTATGACGTTCTAAGATTACTCTATCGAAAGAGGAGACTACTTTCCATTTTAACCAAAAAAAATAAACGGCCTGTACTTTTCATTTTTTAACTCTTCATATGGTGGCTACTTTTCACCGCCACAATATTCATCTATCGACATGAGTACACGACATGTATTTCTGAGTACACGGCGTGTACTGTTGCTGCACTGGAGGCTACTCCCACTACCATACTATTCACATACCGACTGATTACACAGCGTGTATATACTAAGTACATGTCGTGTAGTTAGTTTTTATAACCTTCATCACCGACAGGGCTACACTCCATGTGTACTCATCCCACACAACCAATGTACACGGTGTGTAGAAAAGTACGTGGAATGTACCCACAAAATTTGGCATTTTACCCATTATCCTTATTTTCATAAAAACACATAAATAAAAATTGAAAGAATAAAATCATACCTCAAGAATAAGAACTGGGTTCTTACACACACACACTGGCCTAAGACCCTCTAAAAACATCAAACATCCAAAATTTCAAACAGGGAACCCACTAACCTCATCCAAAAGAAGTGTGACCGAGTAAATAGTAAAAAATAAAATAAAATAACTAGGCTTCCATGGTTGGGGTGTGACAATTATCCCCACCATACACACTTTATTCCCCCATTAAGTGATCAAGACAACAATGGAAACAACTAGATTCCATGCCCAGACAAAACAAAAGGAAAACGATAGCCTCAGAGTAATTATTCCCATGAAACATCACACCCGACCAATTCTAGGAAGACCAAAACCCAATTTTTAGGGGAGGACATAGGATAATTCTCCCCACCACAAGAGTTCGCTAAAATTGAATCCCTTAAACCCAAAATAATCCACACCCTAGGGGTGGGGAATATGGAAACTCCCAGTCAGATGTCATTCAATGTCTCCACATGGACCGAACAACACTCTTAAAACATAGAAAAAAGCTTGATTTGAGACAACACATGAACCTGAGGATGAGAAATTAACTCCAAACATCCCCTCAATTGTATGATGCCAAGAATTCCACTAACAGGTCTGCTTATTCATGATCACAACACCCATCAAGTACAATGAACAATTTGGAAACATTGCTAAGAATAGATAATACTGCTTGGAATGTGGCGGAATGAGCTCATCATGCCACCATAACAAGGATGAGAATACAATAGTGATGAGAATAGAATGATGAAATTTTGGATATTCCTATTCCAAGGACAAAGAAATTATCCAGACCGAGGTTCCGCACACCCAAGACAACCTGTGACTATGTGTGAGCTTTACACCGAGACCTATGGTTGGGGATGTGATGGATGAAGCATCTCCTGCCTCATTGTCAGGAATTTGCTTCCTTTAGTCCTTAACTCCTTCCTCCTGAACAAGGATTATTTCAGAACTCTCCGTAATGGTATAAATATTCCCGTGGTAAAATGACCTCGGAGGGATGTGACAAGGTGTCTTAGAGTTCCTGGACCGGCTAGAATAGTCGTATGTGAGATATCAATCCAAAAAATAGGGAGTTGGTATAGTGGAAGATCCTTGCATGACAGGGAACCTTCACAAGAACTGACCCCCACCAACTACACCCCAGACTCCAATGACGATAAGACATCCCACCTTTACTACTCCAGAACTAAACCCCTAAATGTCATTGGGACTGTATGAGTCCTAACTACCCCGGGAGTTCCCAACTACCATAATACACACCATATCATAAACTACACAACTACATTTAATAGAATTTGATTACCTCGATGAAGCAGGCAACAAACCGAAGAACTAGGAACTGGGCATAACTCATTATCATCTTTTGGAGGCTTTCTGGGTGGTATTTTCATAACAACACAAAAAATATCTTTAAAACTGGCATGATGCCAAAACTCAATCAAAGTAACAACAAAAAACAAGGGAAACAATCCCATAAGCTAAACATATACAATACAAACATAAATCGCTTTTTTGAAACCTTTATTGCATTAAAATCATAAAACTCACCTATGGAACCATGTGAACTATCACATGTGCGTTAATTAAATCGCACTCACATCATCGGAAAACAAGTTACTCTACACACTCTTTGTACAAACCCACGCAGGTGTGACCCTCCATAAAGAGTTCCAAGGATCAAACATGTCTTTTCCTTATGAAATCCAAACACATTCCATGTTTTTCCGAACTGATACCCATTCTCATTAAAAACCCACTTTACTAATTTCAAAAAAAAGAAGAATCCCCTTTTTAATTTTGAAATCACATTCATTTTCAAAACACACCTACATTTACCAAATTCAAAATGAAAAACAATAAACGATAAACCATCAGAATGAGGAACTAGTGTATGTTCCAAAATCGGCCACATGGTGGTGAGACATGCCCCATGTAAGGCATAACACTAAGAGGGAATTAAAATGGGCACTTGGACTCTACATTGGTCACCACCCCATGTGAGGATGCAACGTGAACCTCTTCACACCAATTTTCATCCCTAAATCCAAAACAACCAAAGAAAAAAGACAAAAATCCCAGACTACCCTTGGCATCTCAGGTCTCGTTGCGAGTCCTGGTGATCAGGCATTGAACCATAACCTTCCTCCTGTGCCATGAAAGTCCTAATATCCATCTACCATACAACCAAAAAAATAAGAACCTCCCTCTGATACCATTTTTTCATGAACTAACCCGGGTCTACCCAGAACCGGTCACCTGAACCGGCCTGTGACATTGCCCGAGGGGCATTCCGAATCCCCATGGGCTGGAAACTAGTGACAGGCATCAATATCTAACTGTTGGGAATGATTTGGCCCATGAAAAAGAAAAATAACCACATAAGTAATGATTTAAAATGAAGAAATAAAACTAGAATCATAATGAAAATAAATGTACAGTCCTCCTTGTGACACTTCAGGTCACCACCCATCTCCAAACCATGCATGCTTCAACATTGAGCAGCTGAACCATAACCCTAAACAAGAAACTAAACTAGAAATTGGAAGGATAAAATAGTGGTGAGCACGGAAATTCTCAGTAGGAAACAACACAATGTACACAACATTCTTTCAAAGAGCATTTCCATTGACACTAGTTTGAAATACATTTATAAAAAAATAGATTTCTATACCATCCATTAATTTTAAATTCAACCAAACAACCTGGTCCATTTCCCTCAGATTTTAAAACAGGGTACAAGAATGAAAACAAGGGATTTTAGAAAAAAACTATTAAAACCAACAAAATGTTCACAGTTATCCAAATAAAAACCATAACGACTAACAATGAAAGGGTATTATAAACAGAAAGGGCAATGACACTCGTCATACCCGCTATGGGAAAACATGGGAAATCCTAGGAACATAGAGGAAGGCCAGAACGTACAATACCTGTGGCTCATCCTGAAGGAATGCCCTAATCAATGAATTCATAACGCCCTAACGCCCAACTGTCACCCAAACTGGCTTAGTCGAGGGGCCCAATCCCATAGTAATAAAAAAAACATCGCCCTGCTATGGGGCACAAGCAGTACATACCCTAACTAGTGCAACAATCATTATCGGTTGTCCACTTTCTTAAGCTAGATTCCCATATATATTTCATAAAGGGGTGTGCCATGAAATTTAAACAATAAGCCACATATATATACATATATCACCATACACATACCACTTAGACCAGAACCAACCCGACCACCTCATAGCTAATCCCCTGAATTGAATAATAATTACTCACAAGTGCTCTCATACTGAGGACCATTCAAACTGACAATCAACCAAATAGGAAAGAGACACAACCTAAGAGGGATTTTTCAAATAGTATTTTAAAAATTCTGACTGGTCCCTTAACATCAAATAATTAAACCATTTTCAAGAAACAATTATAAACCATTTTCCAAAAACATTACCTAAAATCATTTTTTCACTAATGTGGCCAAATAGGAACTATAGACCTTTCATAAAATTATTTATCTTAGTAAATAAAGGCACACAACCCATAATTGCAAATAGGTATGAATTTAAAATATCAATTCATCAATATTGCACACCATTTAAACTAGTAAGACACTTGCAAAAGCCAATGAGGCATATACCACTGAGCACCTAATGTGAAAAACTCAATTGAAGATTTAAAAAATAACTTATAACTTTGAAACCATGTTTATAGAAACTAACTCATGCCAGAAAAAATCACCAGTCATTTAAAAGGTCCAATAAGGACATTTAGAGAAAAATCTTGATGTTAACAACATAAAATTTGAACCACATATTATAAATTCACTTTTAAAATCACACGCACCTCTAAACATTTTTCAAAATAGGATTCACACCACTTGAATTAGTTAAAAAAAATTAAAAATTTTATAAAACAAATTTAAAGACAAATCCAAGGCTTCAAACACACATAACCAATCGAGAACCCTTGTTTTGGAAAACGAATCCCCTCAACATATAAAAACAAAATGCGCCCCAATATAATTAATAGTTTAACATTCCACATATTATAAATCTTTTCACATAAACTTTGAAAACACCAAAAGTCACATAGTAAACCATGGTACTACTTTTATGAGAGGGATTGGAGAAATAAAACCATTCCAATAAAACCTCAAGTTCAATACCAACTAGTTTAAAGGATATAATTTCTATAAAATATTTCTATAAGGCGACAACACTCAAGACATCCAATACAACCCTTTCAAGGTAAGGACACTAATTCCAACCAAGTTAGATAAAAAGTATATTTATGGGCATAAGCATGAACAAATTTTAATCATATTCATAATCAAATATAAGAAAAAAATTTCCCCAATAATTGACCATACTCATAATAGGGGTGCAAAAGATATTTTAAATTTTACTTAAATAAAATCCAAGAATAAAATGGATTGAAATTGAAGATAAAGGCATGGAACAACTACCTCAACCCATGTGAACGTGACAGAACATTGATGGAAGGATGAAATACCACTTCGCAGACCAAACGCAACAGCTAACACCGAAAAAACATGATAATCAGAAAGCCATGTTTGACCAAATCCAACACCCACTAAAAGGAACCCTTAAAGAAGGTAAAGATCACCAAAATTAAGTCACGCATTAAATAGGGCATCCACAAGTTTTCACATGCTAGAGAGGGAACAAGAGGGGTCACAGTGCCGGAGCAGGCTGCTGTCAAAGAAGTAGGGTATCCAGGAAGAGAGACACCTATGTTTTTGTGTTTCCTAGAGTAGGGCGGCAGCAGGACGACAGCAAGAAGCATGTCGGAGCTGCCGGTGAGGAAGAGGGGTTGCAGGACAGTGGTCAACGTGGGGTGCAGAATGGTCGGACCATTTGTTGGCATAGGGGGAAAGTGGACGGTGCGACCTCGGTGGACTGGGGAAGAGGAGGGGGCCGCTAGGAGGGGGCTACGCCGGACTGGGAAACGGAGCTGCGCCAAACTAGGGGAGCCTGGTTAGGGGGATCACATGGTTGATCCGGTGGACGAAGGGGGAGGGGGAGGCGGATCGTGCGGGGAATAAGAATGGTGGTTCTAGAATGGTAGATTATGGTTTAATGAAATTATAATAACAATAATGTAATAATAATTATAATAACAATAGAACAGAAAAATATTAATAACCCCAATTAGTATAACTGGTTTTATAAATTTTATTTTAAGTAGTAATAATAGCAATAATATCAATGTTACAACAATAAAAGATGTAATAATATTAATAGTAAAATGATAATAATAATAATAACATTAATAACTAAAAAAGAATTTAATAACGATCATAATGACAATTAAAATTATAATATTATTAAATTTAATTTATAATTATATTTATAACAACATAGTAATAATAATATTTTTTCTAGATTAAATAATAATAAAATTATCATTTGTGCGAACATAGTCTAATTAATATAATTGAAACATTAACCTTGTTTATAGATATAAAATTTTATTTAACTTAATTTTTTTAACTTAATTTATTTAGTTAATGTATTATTTATTTGAAGTTTCGTGCCATGATGCATTTACAAGGGCCAAATGCACAGTCTCTACAAATGGTGTGGTGACCGCACAGAGGCCTAAGACCCACTAAAAACATCAAACATTGAAAATTTCAAACTGGGACCCTACTAAACCATGTCCAAAAGATGTGTGACCGAGTAAATAGTAAAAATAAAATAAAATAAACAGACATCCAAGGTCAGGGTGAGACAACATTGATTTTTTTCTTTATAGCCATTATATGTGTTACTTTACTAAGGGTATTCGATTCCCAGATCCCGGTGATCATCTAGAATAGCAGAATACTGACCTCAAATACATGAATTTCAGATGGAATCTTGGTGGTAGTATCATGGAAGGAATCATGGAAAAAAACAAATGGGTTGTGGAAAATCCCATGTTACACGATGATTAATCTTGGAATACACACCATGTGGGCCCCTCTGTGCAGTACTAGGGTCAACATGGAGAAAAAAATATCACACATTATGTAAACCCCTTTGGGGGATCAACTTGTAACATGGAGGGTACATGGGACTACTATGTCTTGGGTAAAAAAATTGGACTACATGGGAAGATATGTATACCCAGACACAGCTAGATGTACATAGTTATGAACAAGTGTCCACAAGTTTGTACATTAGTACAAATAGAGGTACATGTGTATGGAAAGATTGAACAAGAAGGGTAATAATCAACCTTTACACACCATGTATACATATGTACTTATGCACTACGTACATTAAAGATTAAATTTCAAGTGAGATAATGACACCATATCAATTAATGGGATGGATACACACACCATGTACTCCAAAGTGCAGGTCATGTACCACCCCCCCCCCCCCCCGCCCACCATGAGGTTGTTTGGATCTATTTGATTCATTAGTTTGGACTAATATCATATTACTGTCTTACCATGGAACATTCCCTCAACATTATTGTGAGAATGTATTTCCATGGATTTGTATTATGACCCCCTTTAGAGGATGTGTCTCAAATGCGGTTTTTGTTCTCCCACAATGAGACTCATGTGTGATCTCTATCATTTATTCTTATACCCTAGGTGTGGTTCATGGATACAAAGTGACCTCATTGAGTAGGGGGTTGATCAACCATCTTGATGTCCAAATTAGTAGGATTTTCTTATCTTTGGAAAATGATTCTCTATATAAAAGGATAATCATGATTGGTTCTTGGTGTCCAACAATGTTTTTGTGTGTGATCCCTTATCTATAGATTGAGATCGTCCGAGACAAGTGTGATTTATTCGGTGATCCCTAGTGATCATGACCACATAGATGAGTCTATCCAATGTTATAATGGATATTGGAGTGATTAATCCCAAAACTATCAATGATTCAAGATGAATGTTTTGGCTGGGAGTTTGGTTTTGACCGGTAAGAGGCATGGTTTCCTTTGGGAGTATATCAGGGTTTTTTCCTTTAATTTCCATAACATTATTAGAAAATGGATATTCATTATTTTTTTAGGGTGTCCACAAAGATTCTATTATCCTCTCCCCTATATAGGCTCTTCTCACACATTTTGTGTCCTATGTAGATGATGCCCCTTTTGATGGTGTCTTGGGAGGACAATGAGCCGGTGGATCTAATTTTAAGCTAGATTGACCAAGGTGTTTTCAGAGTGGATTCATTTTATATTAATGTCCATTTGATGATCAATGTGGAATCTCTATTTTTTTGTTTAGGATTTTTATTTTTTCCACTTATCAATTTTGTATGTTTATTTTCATAATCTAATTGTGGGATTATAGATGTCTCTATGAATTGGATTAATTTGTTTTATATTTCAACATTTCATGGGATTATAGATATGTGTGTGTGTTGGTATAGTAGCCTATTGACCCCAATATGTCGGATATACCTACTCAGATATGGTTTCTATCCCCTTTCTAATTAGTTGTTGATTTGTGGTAGTCATGGCTCGAGCCCTGGTGGTCCTTATTGAGATAAATTTTATCAAATTATCAAATATAATGAGTGTATAGAATAATATTTAAATTAAATTTTCAACATTCATTAATGGGTAATAATTATCTATAACTCCATAAATTTATATTTCAAAAAAATTACTAAAACTAAATCATTTATGTGATTATTATATAATAATATCTAGAATAAATAATTATATTATAATGATAATAAACCATATGATGACCAAAAATAAATCAACTTATTATGATACTTTAGGTTTTTCCAACTCCACTTTTGATTCAACCATGGTGGATTTTTGTTTTATACTCTAATTACTCATTACATAATCCATCATTTTAACAAAACCCCAATCGTAAACAAATTATGATTAAATAAATATAATAAATATAGAAAATACATCATTTTACTGATTATCCAATACATCCTATGTGGAAACCCCATGTCACTATTGATTTATTTGTAATATTATTTTGATTTATTTTATGTTTCTTGGTGTTTCAATATATTTTGGTCATTTTTGTAGTTCTTGGGGACGTTCAGTCTTGTGCTCCAGTTGGAGACAACATAACATAGGGAGGTCATTCCACAGTGGATGGCCATGGGGTTCTTGAATTTATACAAATTAGGGTGGTCCATGGAAGAGGTTGTGGGATAGATCATTAGAGGAAATATAGTAAATCTATCATCAACCTGAAGATGATTACTACTCTTTAGAGAATAGGGGTCTTAGGAATGTTATTTATAGTTGTCTCTGAAAATTCATTATACTATTGAGGCACCATATTATCTTAGGGTTTATGAGTTTGGGTGAAATAATAAAATTTAGAACCACTTTGTAGCATATGTAAATGCATCATGGAGAGCATTAGGTTTGGATCCCACATCGTGTTACATGATACAACACTGTTGATTAAGTTGTCTAGTTCTTTGAATGGAAGAAATTATCACTTTTCCTCACTCTCAATTAAACTTAACTTCCCCTAACCCCCCCCCCATTCTTTCATGTTTCTAAATCCCTTGGGGACCTTGGGAGAGGTTCATATTCCCCATATCTTGTTTTTTGTTTATTCATATAAATTTCAAGTGATATTAGAGGTAAAATGTCTCTCTTACCCATGTTCCCCTCTTCTATTTTATATTCATTCTTTCGTCAACTTTGAATCCTATTCATTATATGCATGGATTTAGGATTTCTAGATAGTTCAAATATATGTTAACTTTATAGGGTTTTGGTATTATGGAATTCCAAACCTATTACACAGATTACTATAATATTTTTAATATAAGATTTTATTAATTAAATCCTAATGATTACAAGTCCATGTTTCATTGGATGAATCCATAATCAACTCCTATGTACTTTAAATCTGCTAAATATAGTATGGGATAATCTAGATAAGATATTAAATAAATGGGTTATCTAAAATTTCTAATATGTGAATAAACATGATAAAGAGGGATAATGAGTAAGTAAATGAATTTATATAATATCATAAAAGGTAAGGATCAAGAGTAATTGCATTGGATAATAACATAAAGAACATTGTATCATAAGATCATCAAATAGAAGAAAATGTGGATGAATCATATAACATTTCATAAACATAACTGAAAACTAACAATATGACAATATCACATTGTGGACAATGTCATATAAATGTTTAGGATTACTCCCTAATGTTAAACATGATGCTACATTAGACTAAACCATTACCCAATGCATTCAAGATATATGTTGGATAATGCATCGTAAAATGTTTTTAATTTATGTTTCCACCAAATGAAATTAAATCTGAAGTAAAAACATAAATTCTACCTTTTTCAATAAATCATTTGCATATTATTTTCTCATATCTTTATAAAAATAGATTTATAAATATTTTTTTCAATGAACATAAATTATGTATTACCCCATAAGAAAAAGGTATAATAAGGTTAGGATATATGTTAATGATATATATAAATAATTTATAATCAATACCTAACATAAGAGGTTGCAATCATTGGTGAAAATTTTAATAAAGGATCTCATGGAATAATCCTTGAGGAATATACAATTTTAATTTTAACAATAAATTCTAAAAAATGAATAATTTTAAAAAAATATTCAAAAAACATGTAAAAAATTAATGGAAGATAGTAATTAATGAGTTCTCATGATGGTCCTAAATCACAATTCATGATGGGTTTGTAGAATAATATTCCATTAACCTAATTTTTTAATAAATTCAAATAGTATATTCATTGGAAAATGACAATAAGATTCCATTTAATTATTTTTAAAAAACCAATCATGGGTAGATATAAATTTCAACCATATTATTATAATTTTAAAATACATAGTTATACATTTTTAGAAGAAATGGATTTAGAAAAAAAATTATTTTTGACCAAAGTGAAAAATAAATATGGATTGTTATTATAAAACAATTTTTTTATCATTATAAGTAATATTGAGTGGAAAATGATACTGTTAAATGAAAAATTCCTGAATAAATATAGTGTAATAATATAAGTGGGGATTCATAGAAAATATTGATGTAATTCCCTCACCCTTGAAGCCCGTAGCCAGTGCATTATTTTAATACATTGGCATGATTACAAGGATTCATGTCCCGAAGGACATATCAGTTTAGCAGTCTTGCGAATAGAATACATACATGAACTTCAAATTATAATTTCAAACAAAAAATATATAATAAATATTTATTTTAGACCTCAATTATTTTTTTAAAATTAACCCTGCATATTAATCATAATTCTATTCTTAGTAATCATGAAAAAATAAAACATAATAAAGGGGTGAGATCAGATGCCTAGTAAGGATGAATAATTTAGTGGATGCTATAAAATTTTAAGGAAAAATGTTTGATTAAAACAACAAACTTTTTAAACATTACATGAACATAATATGGCAAAAATAAATCAAATATTACCATTTAAACATGCACATGGATATTCTATTAGTCGAATAACCACATGTAATAAGTAATTTCAAAATGAATAAATGCCTAGCTCTGGACATCATTACCCCATTGTCAAGGCCTCATGCCAATAATATATATAATTATTTTTTCAATGCCTTCTTCCAAGACACTAGATATCTCATGAGACCAATTTATGAATATATTGGTTATATAAGGCTCCACCCATCACTTACTATTTCCCCTGCATTCCTTATACGAAAATTTTGAAACATAACATAAACATTCATATTAAAACTACTAGAAGAAAAGTCAATACATAAACCATAAACCATGAATGGTATAAAAAAAGATCATCCACATTAAAACATATCATAAATCATTCAATAAAATTTGAAATATTTTATTATAATTAATCAACCTCAATCAAAAATAATATCCAGTAATGTATGTTGGCATAGTAGAAAATGATTAGTAAAAATCTTTGAGAAAAATATACTATTGGTGAAATCATTTAAAATTCATGCATTTATAATAGAATTTAATTGAATGATATTTTTTATTCAAAGTGTATCATACCAATTGGAAACATTTTAAAAGAATTATCATTTAAAAACATTCAAGTATATATAAATAAATCGTTAAAATCATTTTGAGAAAATGGAAATTCAATAAAATGACTTTGATAGATAAATCTTTAAAATATTTAAAATAATAAACAAGATAAATAGAACCTCCCAAAAAACCATAAAATATTTCATTTGAAAACATTTTTATGAAATATGGGTGTCGATGAAAAATTTGTCCAAATAAATTCTTACACATAAACAATCTCGGATAATAATGAGTTTGAGGAAATAACCCTTACCTTGTACTTTTCCTTATTCCATTATATTTTATCCTCCAGTATAATAGTAAAAACATTTTTAATAAATTATGAATTAACAATATACATAAATTTGATATCTTATATGATCTTATATTATATCATTGTTAATAATATTTTATTAGAATCACTATTTTGAGTGTTAACAGATTCTGTTTCCTTTTTATGCTTGGTTACATAAGCAATGATTTTTATGGATAGGATATTTTGGATTAATATCCAGAATGAGTTTATGTTCTTATCTTTTATTTATAATCATAAAATAAAAATTATTTTTGAATTATTATGATGGGGAATGAATCTCATCTTGTTCGTGGAGACGGTAAACCGTACGTACGCCCGAGTGACAATATTGTTATATTGTTGGTGAAATTGTATGTTATTAGATGTTATATCATATATAATGAATCATTAAAATTTAATATTTTTTATCTAAATTAGTTATACTCATTATTATTCCCATCCAAAAAACGATGTGTTTGAATATCAAACTACACCACGACGTGGAGACGGTGAGTCGTACATACGCATGTATGGTGACATGTCATTTATAGGATGGATTTAATAATGAATCTGATTTTACCATATTTATAATAACATCACATTATATATAAGATACTGGAGTTATTATTTTTGTATGGTAATTACAAATATAGAGGAAGTGGATGAAGAAAAAACATTGAAAAAGGTGCTGAAATTATTACCGCTTCTTCAAGTGGTTCCTTTTGATTTGATCAAAAGGCTCCTTAGGATGGATTTCATTTCAAGTAAAGGCCTATAGAAAGAGGTGAAGAATTTCGAGAGGCTATTTGGGCAGTGGTTGGACTATCTAAACAGATTTGGTGGTGTGATTTTGAGTGAAGGGGAAGTGCCCTTTTATAAGAGTGGTGAGGGGTACCATAAGAAATGATTGAAAATTAATCTATAATGAAGTAATATTCAGTTTATAATGGCTCAAAATTGATTTACTTATAGGATAAGGTAGGGATGGGTTGAAAAAAGCTAAACCAATAGGTTTTATATAGGTTTAGTTTACCATATTAACCTTATATTTGAGATTTAACTGTTGGTTAAATAGTTTAACATTTACCATGTCTCCTTCATTTTTGTATTATATAGTTAATAAACATAATATAAAATTCCAATAATTCCCCATGTGCTTCATTAATAAAATATTAGTCATTATATAAGTGATTAGGGTGATCCTTAAATTTTTAGGAATATTATATCATTAAATAATTTAATTTTTTTTAAATAATTTATGTCAATTTTGACACTATTTATTATTTGGTTTTTGTGAAAGTCATCACTAATTTATTACATAAAACCAAATACATTTAATAAACCATAACTTCTGAAATTAACCAAGAAAATTATAGTATGTCATCAAAACAATCAAATTATATTTATTTTATTATTTATAATATCAATAAATTTAATATTTAATTAATAATGTAATTACTGCATCATCATTGTGTCATAAATAATGTTAATTATTTAATGTATAAATATTATAAAAAAATACCATTATGAATGAAATATTTTTATATTTCTAATGAATATTTATAGTTTAATTTATCTTATCTATAATCCTATATTAAAAATGGTTTAGTTATTAAATATTGAATTTAACATTTTTAACCCTTCTTTGAATAAAATAATAATAAATGTTATAATCTAATCCAAGTGGATCAAAAGTATCATATTTTATTTCTATGATTTATTTTGGTTAAATAAAACATATCCAATTGAATTATGATAGGTGTTAGTATAATTATAATACCATTTTTACCTCTAATTACCCTATTTACTTTTAACCGTGGTAAATAAAAGTCAAAAGTTACTATTCCCCACAAATTATATTTTTATTATTGAACGACATAATACTAACTGATTCCAACTGTGTCTCTTAAATTCTTGAAATTAAACTGAAATAAGTGATAAAATTATGTTACATGCAAATTTGGAAAAGCTCCTTAAAGATGGGTAAAAAGATCAATAAAATTTTAAACATATAATTTAATAATAAAATAACTACAGAGAATTACATTTGAATTATATTGATATTATATATCTATATTTACTAAATATAAATTTAAATAAATTAAATAATTTTTTACATAAAATGTTTGTTTTAATCAATAATGTAGTGTTTTCACTGTTCATTATAAATTGAATGTTTTCAGAAATATTCCAATAATTCACCCTATTTTAATTTTTATATTTTGAATCCAAAAATGAATTATATTTTTCCATATTCAAAAAAAATAAGTTTCATTTTTTTAATTTAATCTAACTCCCGTTGTGAAAACCAAAAAGAAGGTTTTTAAAAAGTTAAAACTTTCAAAAGTTTGACATGTGTTTACATCAAATTTAAATGTGAAATTACTTATAATGACCAATATTGTATTAAATGATAAAAATATAATCTGATTCTACTTACACTCAATTAAACTGTATAATTTAAAACTATAAATTATTTTGATTAATAATGTTTTCATCAGTTAAAATTTAGTGTTTTTCATGATTCACCCAAATATGAAAGTTATCAGTAAAACGCAATAAATTTATCGAAACTAAATTTTTTTGATCCAATTCTAAATAAGAAGTTTATTTTGAAAATTTTATATATAAAAGTGTGAAATATTGTATTTTAAAAGGGTCTCCATTACAATTTTTTAAAATTTCATTTTCAAGAAAATACTTACTTTATGTAAAAAATGAATTTGTTCTTATATTATTTTTAAGAAATACATCATATAAACGTTAAAAGTTATATTGAATATAAATAACTCAAAACAAAGATTATACTTATCATAACTGCTTTTGAAGAGATAGTTTGATAAGTTGTGGTGCGCTCGAACTCTATGTTGACTGTAGCACAATTTATTGAATTACATTGAACAAATAACATAGTATGAAATCTTGGGGGTGCTACATTCTCCCCTCATTTAATAAATTACATACTTGTAATTTTAAATTGTTCATAAAAATTAAAATGTTCTAAATAGAAAATTTTCTTTGTGGAAAACCTACATCAGAAATTGGTTATTAAGATTTAGCCTTCATAAGATTGAAAGGGAACAGAAAATGTCACCACCAAATTATGATCTCAATTAGGAGAACATTGGTAGAAATTTGATACATATCATTGGAGAAAAAACATAAATATTTATAGGGAGTGATTGAGGTCATCAGTCACAAAAAAAGGTCTAACTCTAGGCCTCAAAGCCATCAATATAATATGATTTAAAATATCATCGGTTAAACAAAACATAAGGTATTAGAATAAAAAACTATTGGTTTTAAGATCAATTACCTAATATTTATGAATTAATGTCTTTATAAAATAGGAGAAAAAAATTCTCTACAAGTAAAGTTCCATCGTTTAACAAATTTTTACCACAATCTCATCTTTCATTCAAAAAGATAATAGAACTTAAAAATGATGTCTTTATTATAATAGTATATGGTTCCAAAAATAATGAATTTATAATTCACCTATCATACCGTAAAAAACTACATTATACAATCCATAACATCACGTGGGCTAGTGGTTGGTGATGCAACCTTGTCTCCCATTGGATGGGGGTTCAAGTCTCACGGCCTTGCCTGGCGTGACAAGTTGTCGCCCGACCTTTGAGTTGTCCTTTTTACAGCAATCCAAAAGTAATTATAAGAAATTATTTAACCTTAAGAATAGTATTCAATTTCAAACATAATCCCTTTCAACCTTTAGACTTATCCAAAATATTTTTGTCTACACTCATTGCCCAAAATTTATATGGAATGTTAACACAAAGAAGATTTTTGTTTCCCACATTAAAACATGTGAATACCTTTATCACGTATTCTCATAAAACATTGTAACACTATAAGAATCCATAAAATAGTATTGAATACATTCATACTCCCTTTTTCCTTATAGAATACTAGATATACATCATAAATCCTAAAATTTTCAATACTCTAACAATGATGGAATATATAGTCCATTAATCGGTTTGAAGGATGTCAAAAATTTCCAGTATAATTTATCCAAATCAATTATATTTTGTTCTAAAATTAATAAATCAGTATCAGGACCATAATAAATATTATATTTTCTTTAATAATGTATTTTCCAAAAAATTTAACTTGATATTGAGTCACTTTTCTTAGTACCACACAATCTCAAATCCTTAATGAAATAGTACAGCCGTACAATCCTTATATACTCCATAAATATTACAACTAGAAGATCATTGATACAACACTAAAATGATATAATTATTTAATAACAACATTAGAACACTAGTCATTCAACATCATATTTGGTAGTATAATAACTTGATTATTATCCAACTGTAACAGTTTCGGGATACTCTAATGATTGGGAAATTTATTCCTATAGTGTCCCAACTCCTTGAATATGAAGCATTTTACATTTGAAACATTTGTCTTACCCTTGAAATCACGTACATAGTGTACTTCTTCTCCACACTTATAAAAAAACTCTCATTCCCTTCAAGAATTTACCAAGAATATTATTTCCATAATTATCAAATATGGAAAAATCACTATTTCCCCTCTTCCCTTCATCCATCTTCCGTTCTTCCATCCTTTTCTTCTCTTGCTTCCCTTAAAATCCACATGACTCAGAACATTCTTTACATATCTTATTATCACTTAATACTTTTTTCTTAATATGATAAGAATACATGGGTGACTATTTCCCATTTAAATATTGGCTTAATACCCTGAAATATGATGTCCTTCATAATCATTCAATCATGCGTATTGCTGGAATTATCATTTCTTCTACTAGGCTCCATTTTATAACAATGGCATACACTAGGTTAGTTTATGAATCATAATGCATAATTCCAAACCTATAAAACACCTAACCCAAATTGAACATATTATGCATGTAATATATACTCATAAAAAATGTTTTCTTTGAGGATGTATTTACCTTTAAATCATTCATATTGTCTTGTAAAAAATGAGAATTATCCTAATAATATCCTATGGGAGTGTCACAACCAAGAGTGAAGCACGACCCATTTTCACGTACCCCGATACCCCGGGTCAAACTCAAAACTCTGTGTCAGAGCTTTCAATTCTAGGTATATCTGTGCCAGAGCCACCTCTACGAGCTTGTATCCGGACAAAGATGTAATTATTATAAAATACAAAACCTATCAACATTACCTAAATTATCGGAACATCTTATATAATAATAATCAAATGTTATCTTAGGGTAATGTGATCTAATAAGAGTTTTTCTAAATATTTTTTCTATGTTTGTTGCTAAACATCCTATGATACTAACTGTAACACCCCAACCCCAGAATCCTAGAGACGGTGCATTATTTTAATACTTTGGAATGGTTACAGGGATTCAAGTCTTGAAGGACTGATCTGTTGAGTAGTCATGGAAATAGATTACATACATGAACATAACTTTAAAATTTGAAACATAAAATAAAAATTTGATCATTCATTGTGAACACCGATAATCCCTTTAACATAACCCTTCATATTAATTATAATTCAATTCTTGGAAATACTGGGAAATTAAAACATAAGAAAGAGGTGAGATCAAATTCTCAGTAAGGGTAAATAATTTAGCGGAAGCTATAAAAATTTATGAAAAGATGTGTGATAAAATCAATAAACGTTTTAAACATAACATGAACATAATATAGAAAAATTAAATAAAAAATTACAATATAAACAAGAACATGGTTACTCTACTAGTCGAGTAATCACATGTAATAACTAATTTCATAATGAGGGAATTCCTAAAACCGGACTTCATTACCATATAGTTAAGGCCTCGTGCCAAAACTATATATAAAATTTATGTCAAGGCCCTGTGCCAAGACAATTTTTATCTCATGAGACCTACTGATGCATCAAGAAGCTATAGCGGGCTCAACCCGTCACTTACTACTTCCACTATATTCCTCGTATGAAAATTATGAAACATAATCTAAACATTCATATTAAATCTAGCATATGAAATTTAAATACATAAAAAATAAACCATGAATGTTATAAAAATAGAACATACACAGTCAACCATATCATAAATCATTCAATAAAATATATAATATTGTATTACAATAAATCAACCTCAATCAAGACTAATATCTAGTAAAGCATGTTGGCATAGTAAAAAATCATCAGTAAAACTCTTTGAGTGTTATTTTATTTTTTGGTGAAATCATTTATATGTCACACATTTATAAAGGAAGTCATTTCAAAGAGATTTTTGAATGAACATTTTCCATACCACTTTTACACTTTTGAAAAGAATTGTCATTTCAAAACATTCATGACCAACTAAAAAATCAATAAAATCATTTTCAAAACATGGAAATTAATTAAATGGATATTCAAAGATAAATTTTTAAAACATTTAAAATAATTATATTGTTAAATAAAACCTCCAATAAGAACATAAAATAGCCCTTTTGAAACCATTTTTATGAAATACATGTATCGATGATAAATATGTCCCAAAAAATACTTACACATTAAAAATATCATATAATAATGAGATTGAAGAAATTACCCTTACCTTGTACTTTTTCTAAGTCAATGGTATGTTATCCTCTTTTATAATAGATAAAACATTTTTATTAAATTATAAAGGAACTATATTCATAAATATTATATCATATATGATCTTCTAATATTGCTTTGTTAATAATATTTCAGTAGTATAATTGTATCGAGTGTTAACTGATTCAGTTTCCTTTATATGCTTGGTTACATAATAAATGATTTTTATGGGAAGGATGTTTTCAATTAATATCCTGAATTATATTATATTTTAAAATTTTATTTTTAATCTTCAAATGAATATTATTCCTGAATTATTATGATGGGGAATGAATCTCATCGTGTTCGTGGAGTTGGTTATTTGTACATATACACGAGTGATAATGTCATTATATTGATGGTGAAATCATATGTAATTTAACAATAAATCATATAAGAATAGTCATTAAAATTTAATATTTATTATTTATATTAGTTTAACTCATTATTATACCCATCAAAGTAACGAAGTGTTTGAATAACAGACTACACCTCGATGTAGAGACGGTAAGTCGTACGTACACATGTATGGTAACATATCATTCATAGGATAGAAAGAATAAGGAATATGATTGTACTATATTTATAATAACATCTCAATATGTGTAAGGTACTAGAGTTATTATTTTGGTATGGTAATAACAAATATATAAGAAGAGGATGGAGAAAAGAACGTTGAAAAGTATGGTGAAATTATTACCTCTTCTCCAAGTGCTTCCTTTTTATTTAATAAAAATTCCCCTAAGAATGGATTTAAGATCAAAGATGGGACAGTTCGTTGAGGTGAGGAATGTTGGGAGGATTTTTGGGTAGTGGTTGTCCAAGAAAAATGATTTTTGAGGTGTGATTCAGAGATAAGTGGAAGTTCTTTTTAATAATAGAGGTGAGTGGCACCTTCAGAAATGATTGAACTATTATTTTATAATAAAATCATTTTCAGTTTTTAAAGGCTAAAAATTGATTTATTTCGAGGATATTGTGGTTATGGATTGAAAAACCTTCAACTAATATATTTTAGATAGGTTTAGTTAACCATATTAGCCTTCTCTTTTAGATTTAACTCTTGGTTAAATAATTTAACATTTAACATGTCTCCTATTATTTTTATATTATATGGTTGATAAAAATACTATAAAATGATAATAAAACCCCAAGTGCTTCATTAATGATATTTTAATAATTATATAAGTGCTTTTTCAAAACCATATATTTTTAGGAATATTATATCATTAAATAATATAATATTATTTTAAAAACTAATTTATGTCAATTTTATGATAAGTTAGTATTGGGTTTTTGTGAATGTAATCAAAACTTGATCACTTATAACCAAATACATTTAATAAAACCTAACATGCCAAATCCACTTATAAATTTTTTTATGGAATCAAAACATTAAAAATATATATATTTTAATATTTATAATATCAATTATTTTAATATCTCATTAAGATGGTAATTGCCGCATCTTTATTGTGTTATAAATGAAGTTAATTATTTTTTATCTAAAAATTATATATAAAATACCATTATTCAAGAAATATTATTATCTTTATAAATAAAATTTATGTTCACATTTTTCTAATGTGTAATCCTATATTAAAAATGGTTTAGTGATTAAATATTGAATTTAACAATTTTTACTCTTATTAGAATAAAATAATAAAAAATGTCTTAATCTAGTCCAAGTGGACCAAAAGGACCATATTTTATTCCTAAGGTTTTTTTTGGTAGAATTACACTTATCCAATAGAACATTGAAATGTGATCCGGTAGTTATAATATCATTTTTACCTTTAATTACTCTATTTATTTTTAACCGTGGTTAATAAAAGTCAAAAGTTATAATTCACCAAAAATAATTTTCATCTTATTGAACAACTTTTTAAGTACTAATTTCACTTATGAATCACGAATTTTTTAAATTCAACTCACAAAAAGGTAAAATTATGCTTTATGAAAATTTGAAAATTCTCGTAGAAGGTGGGTAAAAGACTGTAAAAAGTTTAATAAAATTTTATACATAAAATTTTATTATAAAATGACTCTATTGAATTAAATTGAACATATATAGTTATTATATATCTATTTTTTGTTAATATAAATTCAAATAATTTAAATAATTATTTAAATAAAAAGACGATTTTAAACAATAACCTAGTGTTTTTCACTATTAATAAAAAAAGTCAAAGATATCAGAAAATTATCCAAAAATCACCCTAAAATTATTTTTATATTATAAATTCAAAAATGAATTATATTTTAACAAATTAAAAACATATAAGTTTCATTTATTAATTTAAAATTAATTTCGGTTACCAAAAACAAAAAGCAGGTTTTTAAAAAGTTAAAACTATCATAAGATTGACATGTGTTTATGTCAAATTTAAATGTGAAATTACTTTCAATAAATGAAATTTTATTAAATGAAAAATCAGTATATCTAATTATACGTCCAAAGAATTCAAATTTATAACTTAATACTATAAATTATTTTGATTAAAATAGCTGTATTTAGTTAAAAGTTTGTGTTTTTCAATAATCAACCAAATATGAAGGTTATCAGAAAAACAGAAAAAATTATCAACAGTAAAATTTTATGTCTAGATTTAAAATAGATGTTTATTTTGTCAAATTGAATATATAAAAGTGTCAAATATAGGATTTAGAAAAGGTTTATCCATTAAAAGGTGGTAAAATTTCATTTTCTAGAAAAATACTTCCTTTACCTAAAAAAATGAATTTTTTTTATATTATATCTAAGAAAGAAATAATATAGATGTAAAAATTTATAAGGAATATATAAAATTCAAAATTTAGATAATACTCCTCATAACCACTTTTGAACAGCTAGTTTTGTAAGTAATGGTGTGCTCAAACTCAGTGTTGTATATATTGCATGTTATTGAATTACTTTGAAGAAATAACATACTATGAAATATTGGGGTATTAAAATACAATAACATTTTTTATTGTACATTCAAACATAAGTGATTTAAAAAAAAATTGATATCATGAAAAAAACTAATTGCTTTTCTATCATTTGAATCCTAACCCCCCTTAAAGAATAAAATTCGTATGAAACATTAAATATCATGAGTATTATGTGATTAATTATATAATATATAAAATATGTTTTATATAAAAGTAATATACTAGATCAGTCATCCATTAAACAAAAAAATATGACCCAACACATCACACAGACTAAAAATATTTCTTAATCCTCATAATAATTTGATATGAATTTGTACATCATAAAAACACATTTTGGAATAGTTTTCCCCAAAATGGAGAAAAATAACCAAAAGAAAAAAAAGAAAAAATTAAATACAAATAAACCACAAGAATAAAAGGTCAAAACCAAGTTACAGGATCCAAATCATTTTCATATACATCACAACCCCCATAAACAATGATATACATATAGCCATTACATATCATTGAAAAAATAAGTTGAAATGAATTATACTAAATAACATACAACATGAGATGAGCCATAATCATACTCCTTGAATCCTCTAGTTTCTCACAACTTCCAAAATCACCCAATACACCCTATGTTGATACAATGTATCCAACGAGGAACTAGGAACCAAATTTTTTTTGGAATTATTTAAAAATTTTGGTAGCTAACAAAAACATGTCAAAACTATGTACTCTCATTCATAAGTAATTTTATAAATCCTATTTATTAAATAATTATAAAAAGTATGTTCTAAATGTATTAAATAAATGTAAATCAAAAAATTAGAAATTCAACTTTTTGGATGTTTTCTCTTTGTTTTCCCATACCAAAAACATACATTTTAAGAAAAATTGAGTGTTCAAGGATGTTTCAAAAGAAATAAACAATAATATCATTTCAAAAAAAAACAAAAACAACATTTTTTAGTGAAGGAATTTACATTAACAAAATTTCATAGTCCTATTCCATTTTTCTCACAAAAACCATTTCATAATCTACTTTAAATAAGTCACACAATATTATTTCAAAAATATTATAATTGGTTTACACAAACATCATTGAATAAATATTATTAAAGTAAACAACTTGTCCCAATCCAGTTCTTTATAAAATTCTAGCACCACACATATATATCAAGATGCAAGAAAATTTAAACATGTGAAAGAAGGGCATCATATCAAAAAAAATATAGAGGGAATGATATAATCATGCACAAAACCAAACTCCCCTATATTTTATACCTAATGAGGAAATTAATGTTTCTTGTTCTTACCCAATGTATCTAATGTTATAAGAATATAACCATATGGTATAACCCTAAAAACTATGTAATGACATATTCTAATTCTGTATATTTATACATGATTACCACGTAATCCTATTTGTAATTAAAACACCCCTAACAACTAATAATGAAAATCCCTATACACCTAACAAACACTCAACGATCAATAAGAACATTCCCACACATGGGGAGAAGAAAATATTACATAGTGATAAGTAACCCATATAAGGAGTAAAAAAGAAAGAAAATAATGTGTTCCATTGATATACAAGAAAAAAAAATTCCAAATTGGACATTAACAAAAAAACACAACATTAAATAAATTTACATTTCTGGTTTCATAAAATACAATCCATACACCAATTGATAAATAGTGGAAATCTCCCAATAATTTAAAAATTTTCAAATCCCCCCAACTCAACGGGTAACTTGTACGAAAGTCCCACACATTACAAAATACCTTTATTTCCACAAAAAAAATGTCAAACACCACATAAAAAAATTTAATTGGTCCAAATAAATATCTCAATTATTTTAAAATGATCTATAAGATACCCTTGAAAATGTTTCTTTGTCTATGAAACCAAAAACAATGATAAAATGTCAAACAATTCCCATCAAACTATTTATACTAATCTAATAATAATTAAAAAAATTTGAGATCACACATATTTAAAATTTCTATTTGAATCAAATTAAAACCCCTTTTTTAAAATATTTATTGGATGACAGCTCACTTAAAACCCAAATTCCCTAAAAACATTGCATTTACTCATTTAAATACAAAAAAAAAATTCAAATACAATATAAAAAGTGTCTAAAAAATAGAAAAATCCATATGTAATTTCACAAGAACCTAAAAATATTTACAAGTTATGTTTCAATCATGAAAACATGGAATTTTAATGAAAAACCGATTATAAAAATATCCAAACATTATAAAATAATTTCAACAATTCATAGGAAAATATATTATATTTAAAAATTCCATAAAATGTTATTTTGAAATTAGAAGATAATTATATTTCCAAAATTAAAAAAATTTTATAGTAACACATACCTCAACAAAGAAGAACCAAATATAGAACATCTTGAAACATGTGACCTTCAGTGATGACCACATCCAAGGGAAAATGATTTCTAAAACCCCAAGACCAAAAAATAACCCTCATTAGTCTTACAAGAAACCTAAAATCCAACCACATTATAACTAGGGTTAAAATGGAAAATCCAAACCAAGTGAAATCAAAGGATAAAGAATAATAATGGAAATAGGAAAACAAATTTCATCCAATCTGCTTATAAAACAGTAAATAATTCAAAAAATACAAGGGGAGGATGAAAATGGAACTCCTACAAAGATCTATATGTTTGGTCAACAAAGGTGAATAAAAATGGTAGTGGCCGCATAAATATTTTGAATTCCAAAATTCTATAATCCTAAAAGATTAACACATAGACAACACAAATGATTTGGTTACAATATAAAGAAAAACATACACCAATAGTGTGGGTTTCACTCCCCCCAAAAAAATTTACTTAGTAAAATTACTTCTTTAAAGGTGAAAGGGTATAGAAAACCATGTTCCTCACTCCATAACTACCCCAAACATTGAAATACCTTCTATAGTGACCCACATGATTTGAAAAACCATGTCAAATCCTCAAACATGGATCTTTAAAAAAAAGCTAATGATATGCTTTCAGAAAGTTTATTCACGTTGCGTTCACATCATATACCACACCATAGAGAAGCCATGTACCTCCAACAGTTTTCCCCAGGGAATCATGATTTATAATTTTTTGTGTGTATCATGTGATGGAAAATTATGTTGAGTTCAAATTTTTTTGACAATGTGCCTCAAAAAGGGATCCCACATGGTTTTCCTCAAATTGTGAACCTTAATAATGAATATAATGAAATCAAACCATAATTCCCATGTTATATGATATAAATCCCTAGAAAAAAAGTGAATGACCACTTATCCAAAGATAAACATCCTGAAATGGGGCATGTCTCAAGCTTCCCACCATGCCGCTTTCTACACCAAAAAATATCTGATTTAAATGTAAGGAAATTAAAGTAAAAATTAACAAGATGACTAAACCATATGATCCATATAACTAGAAATAATCTAGAATCAATCTAGAATGATCTAAAAAAAATAAAATTGGCTAACCACGAGAGATCAAAATATATCCATGAAGAACTAAAAGATCATCCTCAAATATGAATCCCAATGAAGGACTACCAATAATGTAATCTATAATTAGTGTCCTCTCCATTTTATATCCCACATACATAGTATACCTATTTTTTATATTTCTTATATCATGATGGAATATTTAGAAGCGCATTCATGAAATCGTTCTTCATCTACTACGAATCCTCAAGAGAAATAGACACTCAACAATGGGCAGTTCTAATCCTAATTTAATTCATCACAACCACACAATCCAAAAAAATAATGATAAGTGCATATTCCTTGGGTCAAGAAATAAGAATAATGTATAGGTTTAAATATGGGATCACCCTCATTTTTTCCATTGTCCAAAAGGAATATTCAATAACAAAATTTATTATTCCACACTCAACTGGTATTTCACACACCCAAGATACCCAATTTTACACCCATAATCCTCTCTCATGTCCAAAAAATTACATTAATAAGGATCAAATGTAGGAAGTGTTACTAAGCACTATTAGAAATAATTTTTCACCAATACATGTAGTCTCAAGGAAATGAAACTAACAATGGGACCCAAAATTACAAAAGAGAGTGGTAGATGTGGAGAAAACCCTCATGAGAAAGAAACATGTCATAAAAAAGTATTCAAACCATCCATCAAAACATCTAGAATGTAATCATCAAAAAATAACCCCCCAAATGGGAAAAAAATTCCAAAAAACCCATCAAAACCAAGGATCAGGAAACCAAGGTGAAAATCATTAATGGTAAAGTCTCAAAACAACAAACCCATACTCAAAAGTATCATACCTTATACAGTATCCAAAAAAATTAATCTTACATCAAAATACCTCGTGCCATATAAGAGGAACAAAAAATTATACTACCACATCTATTATTGAATAAAAATATCTAAATAGTTATTAATAAAGAAAATTATGGTGTCCCATGATAATTGAGCCTAACTGAAATGTCTACAAACAACATATTATCTTCAAATATCAAATAAGTTCTTACCCCAACCAATCCACTTAGAGTCTGGGCAGGCACCAAAACAGAAGACACCTCTTCAACCATTCTAGGGAACAAAAACAATAAGCACATAAACTACATCAATCTATATCCCAATAAATACACCAAACTATTCCACCAAAAGGTAGTAATCAAAGCCACAACAACAAGACATCAACAACGCACACCACTAAATAAATTTTTTTTTTGGAAACCAACATTTTAATAAGGAATATCAAAATCAACATCCATAAAGTCATTTCATAAAAATATACCAAAAGGTAATTTTAAAATGATCAACCATCTTGTAACCTGCCGATCCCTTAC
Source organism: Viscum album (assembly GCA_963277665.1). Classification (NCBI taxonomy): domain Eukaryota; kingdom Viridiplantae; phylum Streptophyta; class Magnoliopsida; order Santalales; family Viscaceae; genus Viscum; species Viscum album. The sequence goes on along the minus strand of OY728164.1, from coordinate 1,398,977,174 downwards.
ACAAGGAATTCCATAAAAATTGATACATTCAAATTATCATTTCACATTGAAAACCAATGAACCAAAGTATTTTTTAATCTAATCCAATTTTATAAAACCTTTTTAGATAATTGTTTCAAAATAAATCCTTCAGGGGAACCTAATTTTTCAAATACTAATAGGGGAACCTCATCTTTAGTAAAAAAAATTAATAAACCATGAGAATTACGTCTTCCCATTTAATCAAAAAACATATTTATTTAATAATTAAAAGTTATAAAAGCCATATGAAGTCTAATCACAATACATGAATCCAAAAAAAATATCAGAAAAAACCACATCACAAATGGGGAAAAAATCCCCCATTCCACCACAACCAAGTAGAAACAAAATTTAGTGAAACCCAGAATAATTAACTTATAATCATTCAGTAAATAATAATTCATGAAAAGGTATTAAAAATATTCAAGAATATAATATCTACAAGGTTTTTACATAGTGTTATAATCTACATCTTTTCCATAGCCCATCTAATGGGTTTATAGAAATATATTATTATAAGGAAGTGAATATGACTTCTTCCATCTCACATTAGACACCTTATTTCTCCCAATAAGAATAATTATACCAACCCTTGTTGGTTATTAATTTTTTCAAGCACATGAATTGATCCAAAACAAAAGAATAAAGACATTTGTCAAATTAGACCACAAAATTATATGTTCATATCCTCATTTGGATGTGGCTGGGTCCAATTATCTAATTCTGATTGGATCATTATGATGGACTCATTATGATTAACCCATTTCTCAATCATCACATCTCAAGCTCTACTCAATGTCTTAGTTTGATCGTCTTTGTTATGATATTCATTAGTCCAATAAGAAAACAACCATTTATCTGATCCTCAAATGAGTTCTTTGTCGATAATTATAACTATAATACTAATTCTAAATTTGTCTTCATTTATTTCTCAAATGAAATGCTCCAATGTAAGACTGTATTGTGCTTTTATTTATAAGAATCCCTGAATCGAAATGGTGGGATGGTTAAAAAATTTTCAGTCTTAAAAAAATCAATAACATCTATAATTAAATCATATTTGAACATCATGATTAAACACATTTGTAATAATATAGAATCTTATCAATGAAAATTCCCATTTTATAATTATCTAATATAGTATGAGTCACATTAAATCATAAAAACAACCGAATATATACATTATTAATTAATAATGAATGAAATAAGAGGTATTTCAAGATATGAAGAAACACATATTGAGGAAATAGTAACATGAGATTTGGGAAATTAATGTGACCTGTATGAAAATTAATTCAATGAATAGAGAATAATACTCAAATAAAAAATTTTAAATATAACTTGGGTACATTATGAATGAAAATATGAATTATTTATTTAAATGAAATGGTAAATATTTTTTATAGACAATTATATTTTTTTATTTTCTAATTCATAAATATTAAACTATTATTTTATGATAAATTTAATAATTTAAAATAATGTTTATTATCATTAAAAAGTATTCATAAATTAATATTTGTTTCCTTATTATTTTATGAGACCTTGATTACTTTTTCAAATTTATATAATATCATTCATAAGGTTAAAAACTATATTTTTCCTGTAATATATGATTTCTAATAAAAATAATAATTATCTCGTATTTTGAAAATTATTATAATAAAAATTAGTTCATTCTATAATTTTATATATAAAAAATGGTTTGGATGATGTTTTGTTATTTTTCTATAATACATGATTTTTTATTGAATAGTGAAATTTGATAATTTATTATTAAAACAAAATATAAGAATCATTGAGTGATAGATTGTTTATGGATGATGTAAGACCAAAATCTATAACTCCTCAGAGATAATTTAATATATTTTTTTCGTATTTCTCTAGAAATTCATAGTCTTGAGACACAATAATAAACTAGTGAATAAATTAGTGAGAAAAGGCTAGCCTCCTCCTCTATAAATACTACCATCACCACCTCTTCTTATCACACAATCCATGACATGAGGCTTGTAAAAATTATTAAGAATACTCTTTCCAATCACCTCTTTCATACTTATTATTCAATGGTATACTCAAAATACCATATCATTTTCCCTGTGATGGATCTCAAGGATGAGAAATTCAAGAGGTACGATCCAATTTCTTTTCTATTCAACTTTCCATTCAATTTTATTTTTTCTTATCATATCCTCAACTCCACTTATCCAAATGGAAAAATATCTCTTGAGTCACTTTTATACTGAAATTGTTTTATGTTAATGGAATAACTCATCTTCATGTTTCTCACATTTTTTACTTATAAAATGAAAATAACATCTATAGTGAGTCGATTTACCCACAAAGATGACAATGAATTTCCATTTTCCTTAAAGGCCCTCAGGTAAGGTAATAATACAATTATAATTATAGAAAAAATATGGTAATTTTTATTTTATAACGATTTTATGTTCTAAAATAACATATATTCATGATAAATAATAAAGAATGAGAAATAGTTTTTAACAATAGAAAGACTATCGTAATAATCTAAACAACTACAAATAATGTATTATCTAATGATTCCTCATCACACCATATAAAAAAAGATATATAATATTGATTAAACTTGTGTAGGTTCATTAATAACCATTCAAGATTATCATTATAGTAATTCATGAACTTCAATAATCATATACAAGCAAACATATCAAATAAACTAAGAAACCAAAAATTCCAAAACAATGAAATTAAACTATATAACTCATCAAAAAGACTATAAATGAACATAATAAAAGTATAATGATTCAAATTAATTTCTAAATTATTATTTATATTTTAGTTAACGAATTTAATTTTATTATCAAATATATGAAATTGAAGAAATCATTATTACATAAACTAATGATATTTTTGATCCCAATAATCTTCCTTTGTGTTTTCCCTATTTCACTACATTTTCAGTATGGATGTTACATTAATGTTCCATAAATATCATTTTTTTATTCATTAGCATTTATTTTTGTGATATATATGTTTCCAATATTATTGTATGATAATTTTTATGATTTTTGCAAATGAAATATTCTTAATAAAAACACAACATTTGCATCTCATGATATTTCTTTATCCTCACTGAAGATTGATGATTAAAAAAAAATATTCCATTCCATCATTTTTTGGGGTCCCCAAAGTATGTTCATTAATATATTCATTATGTAATGAATCCCATTCTTTTCCATGGGTTTTATTGTGTTCAATATCGATTTACATTCATTTTGGAATACATGACAATTTAAATGTTGTGATGTGACTGGTGAGCCAATAATTATATAATTCATGTAAATATAAAGATTTGGTTACAGATACCATACTTATAAATCACTCCAATTAATTGGGTAATTTGATGTATATTATAATATAATGTGATATATGTTTGGACATTGTTTTAGATTTGTTCACAACATTGTGTGGTATGTGACCACTAAGACATGATGTTTCATTTTTATCATTTCCACATTCCATGTCATTATATAATGTTTCCCCTCTTGATAATGATGTTATGATACTAATTATGCTCAAAAATGTTACATTTTTTAATGTTATTATATATCCTCTTGCTATGATTTTATCTCACCCCTATCATTAATGTATATCTTCCAGTGATTACTTTTACTAAGGAGAATGAAAAGGCCACTAATAATCTAGATATTAAGAAATTAAATAAGGTATATGTTTTATTTTGTAAAATTTATGTACAATCTATGTCTTCCCTAGATAGAAAAACATTTGATCATTGATATGTAACACTATTAGGTTTTTATGTTAAAAATAATGTAATATTATATTATAAATGGTAAGATCATTATAATTGGTATCAAGGAATAGTTTATTTAACTTATAAAATATGATTTTTGAACCCTAGTGAAACCCCTTCGCATGAGACTATGTATAATTAAATGAAAAAATAAATTGTTTTAAGAAATTTATAATTATAGATTTCCCACAAGATATTCCTTTATTGTTAATTTCACTAAGAAGTAATTTTTTTATTCATGATTTTTAGACATTTTTTTTGAATAATTTGTTTATGTTGGTTGGAACGAAATGAATCTTGGACAATAACTCATGTAAGCGACAATGTAGTGATTTCACAAATAACAACCCTAATGACTAGGAAATTGGATTTGAGTAATTTAGAAATATTCTTACCAAGTTTTCTCTGGTTGAAAAATAATTTTAACAATGTGGAACATCTACCATCAGCTAAGAGAGAGTTTCTGGATTTTGTATCATTTATGCAGTGATAGTCACCAACTATTGGTGGATCTTTTGATGAACTTCTGATGAAACCATGAGTCAACTCGATGAAGAAGATAATTTCTTGTGATATATTTCTCTAATAAGGGGGAGGTGAATCTGGTCATTTATCATTAATATGGAGAGGTGGATCAATGATAGGAGTTAATAAAAAACACATAGCTGAAGGTATAAATTGAAGATTTGGAGTGGGAAAAAATTAAAGAATATTTCATGATAATGATTTCCCTCAAACACATCATAAAAAGATAGAGAAATAATTCATAGAGCTGATGAAAATAATGGTGAATATTTAGTGGCCTATAAATAGAATTTCACACGAATTTTAATGTACGATTCAGGTTTTGTTATCATTATTGATAGAAAAACTGATAGATTCACTAGAGATTTAAAAACACATTTTTTTAATGGCTCTGTAAATTTATGACATTATAGGTTATAATGATTTTTTTATGTTATCTCAATGTGAATATTGAGTTTGTAGAACAATCCCATAGTTGTGATAAGAAAATAATTATTGATATAAAATATGTGGGATCTAATAAGAATTTTTAAAAAATATAAACCCCTCCCTTATCAAAAATGTTGAAAATAGCATCAGGGTATCTTTCTTAAAGGGGTAGGGAAATGATATATGAATGGTAGATAAGGACACCATTCTCATGAATTTCTAATATATGTGAGGAATATAGAAAATGTTGTGGAAGAAAGGAGAGAACCCACCATTATCTAATGATTCCACTATATGGAAAATGGAAACTATAAAATCCAGTGCAGTAAACCTAAAATCCTTGAGGGAAATCAGAATTACCAACTACCAAATAAAAAATAAAAAGGGAAAAATTATTACATCAGTAATAATGAGGAGGATCCCAATAATGATATGATGTTATATAAGTTGGTTATTCATTTGCACAAACAGAACATACTACTTGATTCTAGTTCTATGAATTTTTTTATATCATGAATGTTTACTAGAAAACATTGAGTTATCTATGAGAAAATATAATGGTAAAATATTTTATCCGAACTATATAAATACACACTTGTTATTTTTTTTCATAATAAACCTCCCATAATATCTTTTATTTCTTCTTTTTGTTGTGTTTGATGATATTTTTTGCAATGGACAGGATATCATTATAAAAATATAACATTGACTATCTGGAAAAGGATATAACTCTTCACATCCAAAGGCATTCTACAATTTTATAAATTTATAGTAAGAATAATGAATCTCTATCATAATAATCTTCTCATGTGTTGATTTAAATTCATTATGAGAAATCATATTTTGTTCAAATGATTGATCCAAAATAAGCAAATTATTCTTGATGACATGCCCATTGTGAGGGACTACACTGATGTATTCCAAAATGAATTTCATGACCTTTGCAAGGACTTAGGGTTTGATTTCAAAATCAAACTTATTTCGAGATCCCTACCTATATCAAATACAATTTATAGAAATAAAAATATTGAGTAAGAGGAAGAGAAGAGATTGTAACATTATAATATTGAAAAGTGTTTTATATGACCAAATTCTTCTATATGAGGTGATCTAGTCCTATATATCAAGAATAATTATAGATTAATGATCCTCTAAATTGATTATAATTATCTCAAAAAAATCACTATAAAGAAAATGTAGCATCGTCCATGTATAAATGACTAGTTTTATCATCCACATGGGAATTATTATTACTCTAAGGTGGAATTTTGATCAGGATATCACCAATTAAAGGTGAGGATGAAATAATTTCAAAAAATGCATTTTAAAAAAGTTACCAACACTATGAGTTCATAGAGATACCTTTTGGACTCACTAAATCTCCAGAAATATCCATAGACTTAATGAATTTTTTCATTAGCTATTATATTTTAAAAAAAATTGATGTATTAATCAATGATATTATGATATAATCCAAGAGTAAGGTGGAAGATGATGGTTATTTTAATACAGGGATAATTACCTTGATATTGGAGATTGTATATGAAAATTACAGTATTTGAGTGTAGTGGATGGTGGATGTATCATTCTTACGATAAGTTATCACTTCAATGAGAATACATATGTACTCTTCAATGACAAATTAAATCGATGTGTAGCCGAACAAAACCTCGATAATGGAGATCTAGAGATTCTATGGTATATATTGGTATTACCAATGAATTATAAAGATCTAATCACAGTTTTCAAATCCACTAATCAAGCTGGATCAAAAGGTGTTAAATAAATTATGGACTAGTGAATGTGAAGACTACTTCAAAGATATGAAAATAGGCTTAACATGGCACCATTAATCACACTACCAACAAGTTGGGGATTCATTCTGGTCTATTATGATGATTCAAAGAAGGCATTAGTATAGTTAAAAATGAAAGATGATAAATTTATAGCCTAATCATTATGGAAATTGAAAATTAATTAGAAAATTATCCCACACATATTCTAGAGTTGGCAGATGTGATCTTTTGATTGATCATCTATAAAAATTATCTCTATTGTGAGTTTTTTGAAATATATAATGATCATAAGAATATGAAATATATATTCACCTATAAGGACCTCAATATGTGATAGTGAATATGGTTAGATAACCACCAGGATTATGATTTCTCAATATAGTAGCATTTGGGTAAATAAAATGAGGTGGTATATGCTATTGTAAAAAATATCATTTAACTTTATCAATGATGAGAAGTGGAAACTATGAAATATTATTAGATTTGAAAATAATGTCGATAGTTATTATAAGGGAAGGAACATCATCAATAATATCTCAAAACAATTTTCATTCATCCCATATAAATAACACAAACTATAATCAATGAAATTATTTGGAAAATTTAGAGAAAGGTGGATGTTAGGAGAAAGTGGAAATACTTATTATATAAAATTGACGATGAATGAATTGTAAGACTTGGGTCATGATTATGTTTTCCATTAGATCTAGATATAAAGAATGTGATTCTGAATAAAACACTTAGCTCTGCAATTTCTATTCACCTAGGGAGAATAATGATGTTTTGAGATTTCCATGAGAAATATTTTTGGAATAATATAAATAATGATATTATTGAATATACATGAAATTTCATGGTACTCAACATGTGTAGGATTAGTGAAAAAATTATAAAGGTATTATAATACCTATTATCTATTCCAACATAGAAATGGGAAAACACAACTATATAATTTATCACTGGACTTCTAAACTCATCCAGAGGGAACAATACTTTATGGGTTTTTATAGATCACTTTACAATGATTTATCACATTGTTGTAATTTAATAAGAAATTACATTTGAAAAACAGTCATGGATATAAATTAAGAAATTGGTAAGGATTTATGTAGTACCAAAACTGATTGTATCTGATCAAGATTCAAGATTAACCTCCATGTTCTGGAAATGTATCCATAATTCTATAAACACTGACCTGAACTTAAATATGGTTTATCAACCTCCAAACAACTTACAATCATTGTGGAATAATCATAAACTATATTATAGTCTTGGATAATGATCTATAGACTTCAAAGGAGAATGGAAAAAATTTACTTCTTCTAGATTAGTTTTCTTACAATAATAATTTCCACTTGAGCATCCAAATGGATCTATATGAATCACATTATGGGAAAATATGATGAACTATATCACTCTAGGTTGAGGTTAATTATTTTAATCATATATGACATAAAATGGTTGGATATATGTTCAAAACTGTGATAACCATTCTGTAATCCATCATGGTTTCCCAAAGTCAATATTCGAACTATAGAGATATATATGAAAAATAACTTATGTTTATTGGCAGAGAAAACTCATTCTTTCTTATATCTATATGGAATAGTATCATAAGTTTTTTTATGAAATTAAAGTATAGTCCCATGTATTTCGAACTATTCAAGATTAATTATTGAGTATAATATTTTCTACTATATACTAGTAATTCCCCAAACCACGATTCATGTACATGATGTATTTCACTTATTAGCCTTTTATATATACCTTCTAGAGTCCTCAAATGTATTGAGCTTAGAGGTGATATATTTGTAATACGATATCTCTTATGATGAGTATAATGTAATAATATTGGAATATAAAGATAAAATTCTACCCAATTAGACTACTCAAATGGTCAATGTACTATGGTAAAACCCTAAGTACGAAGAGGCATCATGGGAACAATAAGAAGTTATGTAGGAGAAGTACACTCACATGTTTTTACCAGAGCATGTAAAACCATATTTTATGGAGAAATTTCATAAGGGGGTTTAATTTAATAACCCATAATTCAACACAAAATACGACACTTATAATAGTTTTGTTATATAGTATAAGTCAAATTAAATCCCAAAGAAGGTAATAAAAACTATATATGAGATGATTGAATGAAATGGAAAATATTGTTAGAAGTTATGGAACCAAATATAATAAATAGTAACATAAACTCCATAATTGTAATATGAATCTTGGGAATAGTAATTTGTGGATTAGAATAATAACCTTACAAATAATAGTACAAATAATATTTAGGTATCTTCTACATTAAAATATGACGTATTCATTTAATGGAATATGTAAATAAATGTTTTATATATTAAAAATTATATATTGGTATTTTTTAATTCATAATTATTTACTTGAAATTTAATTATTAATATAATAATTGAGAATAAAAAATATATTTTATAATATATTCATAAAATAAAATCTTTTTCTTATGATATTAATTTATTTTTTTGATACATCAATTTTTTTCAATGTGTTTTAAAATCAATTATAATTATTATGAAATTATTTTTTATTGTAAGTGAATATTTTAAATAACAATTAAATTTCTCATATTTTAATTTTTTTCATTCAAGGGAGTTTGTTTTTTAATTTTACACATCAATAAGTGATTAGAGTGATTTTTTGGGATTTTTTGAAATTTATTGATTTATTAGTGATTAGTGTAATATGATACCTTATGGTAAAAACTATATAAATTTTTTATTGATTCATAGATGATGTATAAAAGTTTTAAGCCCAAAATATTTGACTCTCATTCATTATTTTAATATATTTTGTGATAATTCTAAAACTATTCATTGTGTTGAGAAAATTTACTAAACTAATTAATAAAATAATAAGAAAACACCACTCTCCTCCCATATATATACCACACCTCACCACATCTTATCCTCACAACATTGATTCATTGATCCTTGACCAAATTTTAACTAATATTATTCCCAATCCCATCCCTCACTTCTGCAAGTCCTTGGTCTCATCTAAATACGAAAACCATTTTCCTATGGAGGTTGTCAATGAAGATAAATTCAAGAGGTAAAATCCTCATTCTTTTCAATTTTCAATTCCATTTATTTTATTATAATTTGACCTCCATCACTTAAACCTATGGGATTATCACTACAATAAGTTTTACATGATATAATTTTATTATTATTATGGAATAATTCACCAACATGTCTCTTCCCATTTCATTTTACTGAAAACATGAATACACAATTTGTGGTGTCTCGATTTCCACCACTGTGAATGGTGTTTTTTTATTTTCCTTCACCACCTTTATGGAAGGTCATGAAACCATTAAATAGTTGATAAATTATTTTATGATTTTTTTATAACCATTTTTATGTATTTGAACTAAAATATATTCATGTTAATATATAATTAATGAAATTATGTTTATGATGATCAAAATACCTTCTTAATATTCTAATAAATTATCACAAATATCGTATCTAATGAATCATCCTCTTAAAAAATAACCAACAGATATATATGACCAGTTAAACATATGTATGTTAATTGATAATAATTTTGGTAAATCATACTCATTTCAGAAAACATCAAAAAGCATATACATGTAAATCGATCATAAAAACCAATAAAATGAACACTCTCGAACGGTGATATTAAACAACATAACACATCAAAAAGAATAAAAATGAAACTAATAAAACTATAATGATTCAAATTCATGTATAAAAGGTTCATTATTTATTATTAATAAATCTAATTTGATTATATTGGATATTGAATTGAATATAACATTTGGGCATTTTCTAAGGGGATTCTCAAACCCAAATCCATCCATTTGGATTTTCCTTCTTTCACTACAGATTTTGTAAGGATGTCTCATTGATGTTAATAAAAAGAAAAATTATTATATTTATATTTTTTGGGATATTAAATTTTTAAGTTGATTTCATGAAAAATGGAATGATATTTTCCAAATAACCCTTCTTTATAAAAACTCAACTTTTACTTCTTGTGAGACTGTTTATTCCTCACTCATGATTAATGATTCTGATACCAATTATGCAATTAAATCCTTTTCTTAACCCTAATGTTTTTTATAAATCACTTCTTTAGTAGAAAAAACCCATAAATTATTGTGGGTTTCATTATGTCCAAGATTGATATATGTTCTTTCTGTTATGCATGATAATGTAAATGTTATGTTGTTATATGTGAACCCAGAATTATATAGCGCATATAAATATTATGATGTGACTAGTTATTTGAGAATGATATAGAACACCAATTCGAGGGTAATGTTATGTATCTCATGAGATAAAGAGAAATATTCATGAAAATGATGTTATATTTGTTCACAACTATGCATGGTATTTTACCACAACGATATGATGTTTCATTTTTTTATTTATACATTCCAAGACTTTATAAAAAGATTCCCCACATGATTATGAAATTGTGATGATGGTTATCCTTGTCCATGTTATATTTTTATATGTTATTATATATACATTTATAGGGATTTTATCTCAGCATGTTACCTGATTTATATCCTTCTGTGATTATATGTACTACGGTGAATTCAAAGGCCACTATGAAGAAATATAAGAGTGATCTAAATATCATTTATGTTTAATTGAAAATGTTGTGTATAATCCTAATATTATGAAGATAGTAACCCTCTTAATCCTTTACTTTTAACACTATTATGTAGTTTTCCATTAAAAATATGTAGTATTTTTGTATGAAAAGGTATGGTCTCCATAACATTAACTAATTTGGTACCTTTTGGAGACATCTAAAGTATTCTAAGTAACTACCATTATATAACATCTAATCATTTATTGAGTATGATTGAAATTCATAATATCATTTTGATAAAACTTCTGCATCTCATTATGATGTAATTTCATCAAGCCATTTTGAATTCAATTTCACTATCAAGTTAGTTTAAGACTTTATCTCTCAGAGTCAGCCCGATTGAATCCTCATAATAATGGAATTATCATTATAATAGATCTATAAATATGATGTCATTCACATTATGATATAATTATAATTAGGATGTGTTGGTCTGAGTGGATACTCAAGAGGGGGGTGAATTGAGTTTCAATTATAAATTTCTATTAAAAATATTTCTCTTAAAATCCCCCAATTTAAAAACAAAGTTAAACTGTAGTGAATCTATACAGAGTGTAAATGTTCAATCAGTTTCTCAAATATTGGTTAGGTCTCAATTGACTTAATCTGAAGATTAAATTAACTTTTGAAACTGACTTACTGATTTACAATAAGTATAAACACTTTTGATCTTAACTATCAAAGTATCTTTAAAATAGTTTTGTATTTCAAAGTAATAGTAGAGGAATAAGTATATAGTTTACTTATAGAATTAAATTCAAATGCACAGCAGAGTTAACCAAGAGGTTCAGTCTCAATCCAAGACATAGTCCACTCATCAATTTGTATAAATTGATCCACACCCTTGATCGGGGTTAAAAACAGTGAATGACTATCCAGGCCACACATGGTCCTCTACCACTGTTCTACGTGGGAAAAAAAACAAAGACCAGGCCGCACAAGGACCTCTTCCACAGTTGACATGGGTAAACAAGAGTTAAGAGTTTTAGAGTGAGGATTTGATATCCTCCAGTTCAATACATGAGACATTGTGTTTATAAGATGTACAGAGTACGCCACACTGCTCGAAAATGTATGTAAAGTAATCACTAAGACACAATGTGTAACACCCCAAGCTTCTATGGTACGCTTCCCTTTGAATAATAGCGTGTGTTGAACGCAACATCGAGTTCTAACACACACCACAACCGATCAAACTAGTGGTTATGAATAGTAATATCTACTTTTTGAAATTTTATCTCTCAAAATGGACTTCATTTTTGGATTCGGAGTATCGAATTTATCTTAAGGTGAAATTTTTGGTACTTTTCAGATAACAGTAATGTTTTGATGAATAGTGAAAATTACTAAATTTTAATTAAAATTGACGTTTTTAATCTAAATAATTAATAGTGATAAATTATGATTTTGAGTAGTTTTAAAGTATATTTAGAATATATTTTTACCATTTAATACAATATTGGTCATTGGACATAATTTCACAATTAAACCGAACATAAACAAGTATCAATCTTTTGATAGTTATTATATCTTTAAAACACGCATTTTGTTTTGACAGCTGGAATTAATTTTAAATTAATTTCTGCAAATTATGTGTTTTCAATTTGGAAAAAAGGATTCCATATTTGGAATCAGGATGTTCAAATTGTGTAAATATGTAACTTTTATTTTAAGAAATTTTGAATATTTACTTCAGTAAATATTTTATTTACCATGGTTAAAGGGTAAATCTGGTAAATAAGGGTTAAGAAATAATATTATAATAACAAAAATTACCCTAAAACGTGTCCTGACATTATTGGGTGATTCATGTACGACCATGGTCATCTTTGGGTCGATTTTGGGACCCCATGGTGCCACTTGTAAGTGATGGGGACACTTTATATTAATTAAGTTAAAATGAATACAAAAATGATACAAGCACATATCTTTTAGAAAACCAATTTTTACATATGGTTATATATGTTAACTTTTTGACTATAAATATTCATTAGAAAGATAATACGGTTCCATACATAGTGATATTTTATATATAATTTTTAGACATTAAATAATATAATTTATTTATGACACAATGATGATGCAGTAATTACCATAATAGTGAAAAATTAAAATAATTGATATTATAAATACCCAAATAAATATAATTGGAGACTTTTATTGAATTACACTAATTTTCTAGGTTAATATGACATATTAGGATTGATTTAATTGAAATTTTTCGAAGTAATCATTCTGATATGAGTTTCACAAAAATAAATTATTGAATAGTGTCAAAATTGACATAAAAGTGTTTTTAAAACAAATATTATATTATTAATTGATATTAAATTCCTAAAAATATAAGGTTCGGAAAAAAGACTTATATCATGATATTTTTATCATTAATGGACCACTTGAGGGTCTATTGGATTTATATAGTATGTTTAAAAACCATATAATATAAAAATACAAAGAGACATTGTAAAAGTGAAACTAATTAACTAAGAGTTAATACTTAATGATAAGGTTAATATCGTAACCCAAACCTTCCTAAATTCTATTGGTTGAGTGGTTTTCGACCTATACCCACCTTAACCTTTAAATAATCCACTTTGGATCCATTATAAACCGAATATGAATTTATTATAAAATAATATTTCTAGCTTTTCCAAAGGTGCCCCTCACCCCTCTTATAAAAGGTCACTCCACCTTCTCATTAACTCAAATCATCAAAGCCTTTTGGTTCAGCCAACCTCTGCCCAAATACGCTCTCAACTTCCCTCACTTCATCTTAGAGGCCTTCCATTAGTCAAAAAGCCAACTTAAGATTCCCTTTTGATCAAATCAAAAGGAAGAACCCGAAGAAGAGGTAATGATTTCACCACCCTTTTCCAAGTTCCTTTTTCTTCCACTTCTTTTTTCTTTATTATTCCCATTCTAAAATAATGAATACAGTATCTCCTATATACTATAATATTATTATAAATATGGTACAACCATATTCAGTATTCTATACATTTTTTGAATAACATATCACCATACGTGCATAGGTACGGCTTACCGTCTCCACGTCGTGGTGTAATTGTTATTCAATAAATTATTATTTGGATGGGTATAATAATGATGTGTATCTCATTTAAATAATAAATATAACATGATAATTATTCTGTATATATGATATAACATCCAATTATATATTATTTTACTATAAAAAAGAATGATATTGTCGCTCGTGCGTATGTACGGACTACCGTCTCCACGGACGCGATAAGATTCATTCTCCATCGTACCCATTCATGTATAATTATAATTTTATGATTAATAATAGAATATAAGGAGTTGATATCATTATAGATATGATTAAGATACAACCTATTCATGAAAAACATAGCTTAACTACAAAACATATTAAAGAAAACGAGTAAGTTAAAACCCGAAACAACGATAATACTAAGATATTATTAACAAATCAATGTTAAAAGATCATATATGATATCATATTAATGTATATGATTCTTGTGTAATTTAATAAAAATTATTTCACCATTATACAGGATGTCAACCTACCCCATCCATGGAAAATACAAGGTAAGTGTTTATTTCGCAATCTATTCATTATCCGAGGTTGTTTATACGTAATAATATACTGGGATCTCTTTATCATCCACATCCATGTTTCTTAAAATTATATTTCAAAACATTTTTACTATTTACAAGAATATGGGTTAAATTCATTTATACCCTTGTTTGACTTTTTATAAGAGTTTTATAAAGGAATCTTTCCGTCGTTTTCCAAACAAGGTGCTTTTTAACCTTTTAGGCAGAATTAAGGTAAGAAGGTTTTTTTAACTTATACGGACGGTGTGGCTATTTTCTGCCATTATAAAATCTTCAAAGCATCCTTTACAATCTTATATGAATATTTTCAATGTAAATGTTTTATTTTATAATTATGTGACTTTTAAATGTTTTAAAAAAGGGAGATATTTCTATCAACTATATGAAAATCCAGTGCAAATGTATATGTATTTAACGCAATCTTAAAAATGTTTTTAGAAAACCTGACTCTCAAGTGTGGTAGATAGGAAGGGATTGGGCGTGGACCCATCTTGGCATGTAATTAAGTCGAGCAGTCTCAGAATTAGTTATTTTTTTTCAGAAGCTTGTATAATGTTTTTAGAAAAACACTGGAGTATATTTGAGCAATTTTAAACATAAGTATCTTCTAAAAAAATTGCATCTGTAGGTCTCATGAGACAAACTACATTCTTGGAACAAGGCCTTGACAAAATATTATTTTTATTCTTGGCACGAGGCCTTGTCTATGTGGTTATGATAGTCTGGCATTATGCATTCCATCATTATGAAAGACTTGATTCGTATTGCATGTGATTATTAGATTTGTATAATATCCATGTGAATAAGTAGATGGAATTATTTCATTTTATTTTTTCCATACTATGTTGATGTTCAAGTTTAAAAGGATTTTGTTTTAGTTATACATTGCCTTAAATGTTTATTCTTATTTATGAAAGTTTCCGCTATATTGTTAACCTTATAGAGCGTTTGAGCTCACCCTTTACTATGTTTTATTTTTCCCCAGATGTGAAAAAGTAAATTATGAATGACCTGCAGGGATATTATGAGGGGATAATAGTGTGGAATATAAAGAAAATATGTAGTTGTAGTAGTTTTTCAGATTATGATGTAATGTAAAACATTATTAATATATCTAGCGTTTCCAAGGTTACTAAACCAATCGATCTTTCGAGATTTTATCTTTCATTTGATCATGCCAATGTTTTGTAATAATGCACAGACTCTAGGTAACAGGGGTTGGGGTGTTACAGTTGGTATCAGTGGAAGGTTAGTACAAGCCTTAGAAGCTAGATTTAGATAAACTCTGATTAGAGCACATAGACCTAAGATGGAAATTGAGGATTAGTATAGAAGAACTTCCTAGAATTTTGGTATTGTAGAGATTTTGTGAGTTTTATGAGCAATAAATCCTTATCTGGATACGAGCAGGAAGAGGCAGCTCTGGAACAGATGTACCTAGGGGTAAAACCCGAAAACACCGCTTTGAGCTAGATTCGAACAGGAACTTGTGCACGACAACGGGCCTTGCTGCACTCTTGGATACGAAACTCCTAGGGGATATGCATAGGATAACTCTCATTTTCATTACAAATCATTATGAAGGGTTTATGATTATTTACTTCCTAAAATAAATTTATTTTATGATTATGGATTATATCCATAAATAGTTAAATTTATGTTAAGTGTTTTATAAGTATGGGATTATGTATTTTGATTCATAAACTGATCTAGTTTGTACCATTGTTTAGAAATGGTGCCTAGTGGAATAAATGGAAACTGTATCAATGCATGCACTCCATGTAGGGATTACCCTCCTGCTCAAGATAATTATAGTGGAACCAGTGATGAAACTAGTGCCAATCAGCTAATCACCATACTGGGACAACTCACTCAGGTTATGAATAATAACATTACCCGTATGGAGAACCCTGATCCGCAGCATGGAGGATCAATGTTAGATCGATTCATGAGGCAAAAACCACGAACGTTCAATGGGAGTACAAATCCATTCATAGCTGAGCAATGGATAAATTCCCTAGAGAAAATATTTCAGGATTTGGGGAGTAGTGAAAGGGAAAAAGTTATCCTTGCAGTTTACCGCCTCACTGGAGATACTTGTCAATGGAGATCATTGATTCAAAACACGAAGGAAGATGATGATGTATCAAATATGGAATGGAGGGAGTTCAAAGATCTGTTTTTAGAAAAATACATTCCTCGTGACCATCTAGCAGATATGGAAAGGCAATTTCTAATTCTGAGACAAAAGGAGGATGAAAATTTCGCAAAGTATGAGGCTAACTTTACAAGGATAGAAAGTTATGCTGGAGATTATATACGTAACCCAAGAAGTAAGATTGATCGTTTCTTTGATGGGATAAAACCATTTCTCCATCGAGCATTAGTCTCACAATCCTTCTCTTCGTACGAAGACATTCTCTCATGTTCTATCAAGACAAAAAAAGAATTCTCTATGTCTTATGACTTTAAAGCAAAGCAAGAGATGAAGAGATCTGCTGATCAATCTGTGAATGGAAATAAGGGGAAGAAGGGAATGGTTAAATATCCATCCTGTGGTAAATGTGGGAAGAAACACCCCAGTACTTGCTTGAAGGGAATGGGTGTATGTTGCAAGTGTGGTGAAAAAGGCCACCAAGCTCGTGAATGCAAAGGGAAGAAGTAAGCTACCACAATTAAATGCTACAATTTCAGGGAAATGGGACATTATGAAAATGAATTTCTGAATCTTCAGGGGAACTTACCTCAGAAAAGGCCAAGGATCAAGGCCAAGCTTTTGCTATCACTACTGCTGAGGTAGAAGCTCCAAAAGATTTGGTGGCAGGTAATTTAATGGTTTCCTCATGTTTAGAAAATGCATTATTTGATTATGGATCATCGCATTTTTTCATATATTCCCAATTTTCTATGAAAATTAGATATTTACAATTTTATTTAACAAGGGAGTTTTCTGTTAAAACTCCTAAGGGAAGTATCATTGCAACAATGTTTTGTGAATCAGTTCCCATTAGAGCACATAAATGTTCTTTATCTGCTGATCTCATTGTCATACCTATGATTGATTTTGATATAATCCTTGGTATGGATTGGCTTTCGGATTATGATGTGAATATTTATTGTAAGAAGAAGGAGGTTATGATTTTTGATGATGATGATAAGGAACACCTTATCTTTAGAGCAGAATCATCACCACCTAATTCTTATCTAGATCCACCCCCAGTAGCTTAACTAAATTAAATTATTGGGGAGGAAGAGAATGAAATGACTATGGGGGAGGAATGGAATGTTCAAATATAGGATGTACCTATTGTGAAAGAATATATAGATGTGTTTCTGTAAGATTTACCTGTACATCCTCCAGAACAAGAAGTTGAGTTTTCCATTGATTTAATTCCTGGAAAAAGGCCTATATCGAAGACGCCTTATAGAATGGCCACTGTAGAATTAGTTGAACTAAATAAACAACTAGAGAAATTGAGTAATAAGGGATTCATTCGCCCTAGTGTTTCTCCATGGGGATCCCCTGTTCATTTTGTTAAAAAGAAAGATGGATCTATGAGGTTATGTATCAACTATAGGGAGATCAATGCTATAACAATAATGAACAAGTATCCCCTACCTCACATTGATGATTTATTTGACCAACTGCATGGAGATCAATACTTTTCAAAGATTGACCTTAGATTTGGATACAATCAGTTGTGTGGAAAGAAGGAAAACATTCCGAAGACAGCATTTCGAACCAGGTACGGGCATTACGAGTTTACTGTAATGCCTTTTGGATTGACTAATTCACCCTCTGTATTCATGGATCTGATGAATAGAGTTTCCAAGGAATATCTCGATGAATTTGTGGTGGTATTTATTGATGACATCTTGGTATACTCTAAAACCTACGAAGATCATGAAAGTCACATGCGCATTATCCTGAAGACTCTTAGAAGACATGAATAATATGAGAAGTTTAGAAAGTGTGAATTCCGGCTTCAGGAGATTTCTTTTCTTGGCCATATTGTCTCTAATGTTGGAATCTCGTTTGATCCTTCTAAGACCAAGGAAATCTAAGAATTTCTAGCACCTATGAGTATAACTGAGTTACGCAGTTTTATTGGTTTGGCAGGTTATTATCGACGTTTCGCCCAGAATTTTTGCTCGATTGGAAAACCCATTAACGAAGCCCACATGTAAAGGGGTTAAATTTGTTTGGACAAAAGCGTGTGAAGAATGTTTCAAAGAACTGATGAGAATATTAGTCAATGCTCCTATATTGACTCTACCATCGAGGATTGATGGGTTCATTATTTATAGTGATGCATCGATGAAAGGACTTGGTTGTGTCCTTATATAGAATGATAGGGTTATTTCCTATGCATCATGACATTTGAAAATTCATGAGGAAAACTATCCTACTCATGAACTCGAGTTAGCAGTTGTGATCTTTGCTTTGAAGATATAGAGGCACTACCTCTATGGTGAAAAATGTGAGATTTATACTAATCACAAGAGTTTGAAGTATATTTTCTCATAAAAAGAACTCAACATGAGGTAAATGATATGGCTTGAATAACTCAAGGATTCTGATTGCATGATACACTACCACCCCGGGAAGGAAAACATGGTGGCAGATGCTTTGAGCAGAAAAGACCATGGAGTTTTCAACAATATGAGAATTGAAAGGGATCCAATATTCATAGATCTAGTGAAGATGGACATGGGAATAACTAGGCAATGTGAAACATCAATGCTTTTTCAAATGGTTTCCAAACCATCTTTACTAGAAACAATTAAGAGTTCTCAGACCGATGATGAAGAATTTCAAAAGATGATTAAAGCTATGAATGATGGGAGACAGAGAGACGTTGTGTATAATGATGGAATTTTGAAATTCAGGAAGAGACTTTGTGTTCCCGATATACCTGATCTAAAAAGGGAATTAATGGATGATGCCCATAGTTCCAATTTCTCTATACACCCTAGGAGCACCAAAATGTATAGAGATTTGAAGGAACATTTTTTGTGGGACAACATGAAGAGGTAGATTTCTGATTTTGTGTCAAGATGTATGGTTTGTCAACAAGTGAAAGCTGGAAGGCAATAGCCTAGAGGAGTCATGAAACCTCTTCCCATACCTAAGTGCAAATGGGACAATATTACGATGTACTTTGTCATGGGACTACCAATGACACCTAGAAGGAACGATGCAATACGGGTCATTGTTGATCGTCTTACCAAGTCCGCACATTTTCTTGATATAAGTGAAGATCTACCACTAGAATTTCTAGTAAGAATATATATTTATGATGTTGTGAGACTTCATGGAGTACCCCTATCGATTGTTTCTAATCGTGATACCCATTTTACTTCACGATTCTGGAAAAGTCTTCAGAAAGCCTTGGATACTGAACTTCATTTGCGCACTGCCTACCACCCTCAAACAGATGGACAATCAAAACAAACTATTCAAACCTTAGACGACATGTTGAGATCCTGCTCACTTGACTTTCAGGGTATGTGAGATCAATTACCTCTGGTAGAATTTTTCTATAATAATAGCTTCCATTCGAGTATAAATATGGCACCATATGAAGCGTTATATGGAAAGAGATGTCACACACCAACCTTTAGGGATGACATTGGTGAAAGAAAACTTGTAGGCTCAGAACTGGTGGAGGAAACGATGGAAAAGGTGAAGTCAATCCAAAACCATATCAAAGAAACTCAATGTATGTAGAAGAGCTATGACGATAATCGAAGGAAGGATTTGGAATTTCAAGTCGGTGATCTTGTTTTCCTAAAGGTATCTCCATGGAAGGGAGTCATACATTTTGGTAAGAAATGTAAATTTAGTCCCAGGTACATCGGACCTTTCAAAATTCTAGAACGAACTGGGGTTGTAGCTTACCGATTGGCAATGCCGCCAAGTCTCTCTAAAGTTCACGATGTGTTCCACATATCTCTATAAGGAAATACATGCCTGACCCAACGCATGTACTCACCTACTAGGAATTAGAACTGGAACCTGATCTGTCTTATTGCGAAGAACCTATCAGTATTCTTGATACGAGAGAACAAGTACTGAGAAACCGGATGACTCGTCTGGTAAAATTCTTGTGGAGAAACCGTAAGATGGAAGAGGAAATGTGGGAACCTGGGGAACTTATGATGAAGAACCACCCGAGTCTTTTCAAGCGGTATTATTATAGAAATTTAGAGTATGAAATTATTTGATGGAGGGGAGAATGTAACACCCCAAGCTTCTATGGTACGCTTCCCTTTGAATAATAGCGTGTGGTGTATGCAACATCGAGTTCTAACAAACACCACAACCGATCAAACTAGCCATTATGAATAGTAATACCTAATTTTTTGAAATTATAGCTCTCAAAATGGACTTCAATTTGGGATTCGGAGTATCCAATTTAGCTGAAGGTGAAATTTTGGTACTTTTCGGATAACTGTAATATTTTGATGAATAGTGAAAATTACTAAATTTTAATTAAAAACAACCTTTTTAATCAAAATAATTAATAGTGATAAATTATGAATTTGAGTGTTTTTAAAGTATATTTAGAATATATTTTTACCATTTAATGAAATGTTGGTCATTGGACATAATTTCACAATTAAACCGAACATAAACAAGTATCAATCTTTTGATAGTTATTATATCTTAAAAACACACTTTTTTGTTTTGACAGCGGGAATTAATTTTAAATTAATTTCTGCTACTTCTATGTTTTGAATTTGGAAAAATGGATTCCATATTTGGAATCAGGATGTTCAAATTGTGTAAATATGTAACTTTTATTTTTAGACATTTTGAATAACTACTTCGGTAAATATTTTATTTACCATGGCTAAAGTGTAAATCCGGTAAATAAGGGATAAAAAATAATAATATAATAATAAAATATTACCCTAAAACGTGTCCTAAACTTATTGGTTAATACATGTTCAACCATGGGCATCTTTGGGTTGATTTTGGGACCCCATAGTGCCACTTGTAAGTGATAGGGACACTTTATTTTAATTAAGTTAAAATGAATACAAAAATGACACATGCCCACAGGGGCTGGGTGAGTTAGTTCAAGGCGGTGGTGACCCATCACTGAGGTTCGGGGTTTGATTCCTCATAAAGGCAATGTGCACGATTTGTCAGCGAACCTCTCGTCCCCTCAACTCCACGGGAACTGGCCCAAGCACAAGGGTTGGCCACCTTGGGCCTAGCTGGGGGCGTGCGGTGCGCAGGTGGGCAGGCCAGCCCTATACCTCGTTACCCATACAACACATTTTCCCACGGGGCTAGGTGAGTTAGTTCAAGGTGATGGTGACCCGTCGCTGAGGTTCTGGGTTCGAGTCCTCACAAAGGCAAGACGCACCATTTGTCAACGAACCTCTCGTCCCCTCGACTCCGTGGGAACTGGCCCAAGCCCAAGGGTTGGCCACCTTGGGCCTAGATGAGGGCGTGCGGTGCACAGGTGGGCATGCCATCCCTATACCTCGTTACCCATATAACAGGTTTTGTGGCGGAGGGACTGTAGCAGTTACTATAGCGCGGCGGTTACTGTAGGAGTTATTGTAGCAGCGCAGGCACTGTAGCAGTACTGTTCACTGAGGGGTCCTTTGGGCCAAAAAATGGGCTTTCAAGCCATGTATTCATGCCACTTGGCCTTGGGACTTTGGGATATATAATGGGTAACCCTCTACCCAGTCTAAAGAGGTCTTTGCTTTAAATAATAAATTGAGGTTTCGGCCCCAACCTTTTAAAAAAATGACACATACATATATATTTTAGAAAAACAATTTTTACATAGGGGTATATATGTTGTATTTTTGACTATAAATATTCACTAGAAAGATAATAAGATTTCCTACATAATGATATTTTATATATAATTTTTAGACATTAAATTCTTTAATTAATTTATGACACAATGATGATGCAGTAATTACCATAATAGTGAAAAATTAAAATAATTTATATTATAAATACCAAAATAAATATAATTGGAGACTTTTATTGAATTAAACTAATTTTATAGGTTAATATGACATATTATGATTGATTTAATGGACTTTTTTCGATGTAATCATTCTGATATGAGTTTCACAAAAATCAATTATTGAATAGTGTCAAAATTGACATAAAAGTGTTTTTAAAACAAATATTATATTATTAATTGATATTAAATTCATAAAAATCTAAGGTTTGGCCAAGAGACTTATATCGTGATAGGGGTATCATTAATTCACCACTTGAGGGTATCTTGGATGTATATAGTAATCTTATTAACCATATAATCTAAAAATACAAAGAGACATTGTAAAAGTGAAACTAAATAACTAAGAGTTAATACTTAATGATAAGGTTAATATAGTAACCCAAACCTCTCTAAATTCTATTGGTTGAGTGTTTCTCGACCTATCCCCGCCTAAAACTTTATATAATCCACTTTGGAGCCATTAGAAACCGAATATGAATGTATTATAAAATAATATTTCTAACTTTTCCAAAGGTGCTCCTCACCCCTCTTATAAAAAAGCACTCCTCCTTCTCATTAGCTCACACCATCAAATCCTTTTGGTTAGGCCAAACTCTGCCCAGATACTCTCTCAACATCCCTCACTTCATCCTAGAGGCATTCCTTTAGTCTGAAATCCATCTTATGGAGACCTTTTGATCAAATCAAAAGGAAGAACCCGAAGAAGAGGTAATGATATCACCAAACCTTTTCCAAGTTCCTTTATTCTTCCGCTTCTTCTTTCTTTGTTATTACCATTATAAAATAATGAATACAGTATCTCCTATATACTATAATATTATTATAAATATGGTTCAATAATATTCAGTATTCTATCCATCCTTTGAATAACATGTCACCATACGTGCGTACGTACAGCTTACCGTCTCCACGTCGTGGTGTAATTGTTATTCAATAAATAATTATTTGGGTGGGTATAATAATGATGTGTATCTCATTTAAATAATAAATAAAACATGATAATTATTCTTTATATATGATATAACATCCAATTATATGTTATTTTAATATAAAAATCATGATATTGTCGCTCGTTCGTAAATACGGACTACCGTCTCCACGAATGCGATAATATTCATTCTCCATCGTATCCATTCAAGTATAATTCTAATTTGATGATTAATAATAGTATCTAAGGACTTGATATCATTTTGGATATGATTAAGATACTACCTATCCATGAAAAACATAGCTTACTTAACAAAACATATAAAAGAAAATGAGTAAGTTAACACCCGAAACAACAATAATACTAAGATATTATTAACAAATCAATATTAAAAGATCATATATGATATCATATTAATGTATAAAATTCTTGTATAATTTAATAAAAATTATTTCACCATTATAAAGGAGGTTAACCTACCCCAACCAAGGAAAAGTACAAGGTAAGGGTTTATTTTGCAGTCTCTTCATTATGCAAGGTTGTTTATACATAATAATATACTGGGATCTCTTTATCATCCACATCCATGTTTCTTAAAAATGTATTTCAAAACATTATTACTATTTACGAGAATATGGGTTAAAGTAATTTATACCCTTGTTTGAATTTTTATAAGAGATTTATAAAGGAATCTTTCTGTTTTTATTTTCAAAAAAGGTGCTTTTTAACCATTTTTGCAGAATTAATGTATGAATTTTTTTAACTTGTATGGTGGGTGTGGCTATTTTCCGTTGTTATAAAATCTTCAATGATTCCTTTACAAACTTATAAGAATATTTTAAAAGTAAATGTTTTATTTTATAATTATGTGACTTTTAAATGATTTCAAAAAAAGAGAGATATTTCTATCAAGTATATGAAAATCCAGTGCAAATGTATACGTATTTAACACAAGCTTAAAATATTTTTTCAGAAAACCTGACTCTCGAGAGTGGTAGACAGGAAGGGATTGGGCGTGGACCCATCATGGCCTGTAATTAGTCGAGCAATCTCAGAATTAGTTATTTTGTTTTCAGAAGCTTGCATAATGTTTTTAAAAAATAACTGGAGTATATTTGAGAAATTTTAAACATAAGTATCTTCTAAAAAAATTGCATCGATAGGTCTCATGAGACAAACTGTTGTCTTGGCACAAGGCCTTGACAAAATCTTATTTGTAGTCTTGGTACGAGGCCTTGGATATGGGGTTATGATAGTCTGGCATTATGCATTCCATCATTATGAATGTGGTTATTGGTATTGCATGTGATTATTCTATTAGTAGAATATCCATGTGAATAAGTATGGCATTATTTCATTTTCTTTTTCCCATACTATGTTGAAGTTCTAGTTTAAAAGGCTTTTGTTTTAGTTATACATTGCCTTAAATGTTTATTCTTATTTATGAAAGTTTCCACTATATTGTTAACCTTACGGAGCATTTGAGCTCACCATTTTCTATGTTTTATTTTTTCCAGGATGTGAAGAAGTAAATTATGAATGACCTGTAGAGATATTATGAGGGGATAATAGTGTGGGATATGGAGACAATATGTTGTTGTAGTAGTCTTTCAGTTTATGATGTAATGTATAACTTTATGAATATTTTTAGTGTTTCTAAGGCTACTAAAACAATCGGTCCTTCGAGATTTGATCTTTCTTATGATCATGACAATGTTATGTAATAATGCACCGACTCTGGGTAACTTGGGTCGGGGAGTTACAGAATGTATTAGAGTGTAGAAAGCTCTATTGATTTGCAGTGGAGCTCTGGACTTGTTGGATTCAGCAGAGATACTTCTAAGTCCTTCTCTTGTTTTTCCCTTGAAAAAAAGAGTATCGTGATCCACTTCCTTCACATACAGTGTATGTGTTCAGCTCAAGTATGTGTAGTCGTTATAGCTCTTGATCTTCCCCTTTAGACTTGAGTTCTTGATGTATATCAATGTTCTTCAAGTTCTTCTTTTCATGTATGGAAGAATTATCTGTCTTTTTGTATCTCTGTGTCTATTGTATATTTATGTGTATCTTTTTTTGTGTATTCTTTCTTTACTACAGCCCGATCTTCCATTTATTCCATGAGCTCTGGCAGTATGAATAGTTACCTTTTTAGAGGTACGAGGTACAATCCTCTGACATGACATCAATCAATGTTAAATAAAATTAATCCCATTAAAATCATCAAAAATGACCATTAGGGTTAAATATGAATTTATAGAAATTCAAATAGTTTTCATGAGTATCGGTGAGTCATGTGATCGGTGAGACATTTTGAATCTGTATTGGTTTAGGTAGCATCAGCATCAGTGTCTCAACATTGGTGTTTCAGCATCGGTGTTTCAGCATCGGTGTTTGAGTATTGGTGTCTCAGCATCGGTGTCTCAGTATTGGTGTCTCAGCATCAGTGTCTCAGTATCAGTGTCTCAACATCAGTGTCTCATGATCGGTGTCTCAGCATCGTTGTTTCATGATTGTCGGTATCGGTCAAACATGATCTTCAGTATCTCTTTTGATCTTTGGTAGCTATCGGTGTGTCCGTTCATCATCGGTGCGACTGTTCATCATCGGTGCGACCATTCATCATCGGTGCGACAGTTCATCATTGGTGCGGCCGTTCAACATCGGTGCAAAAATTCATCATCAGTGCGACCGTTCATCATCGGGGCGGCCTTTCATCATCTGTGTGACCGTTCATCATCGGCGCGACCGTTCATCATTGGTGCGACCGTTCATCATTAATGACTCAGGAAAATGACTATCGGTGAGTCAAGATGAGGAATTCATACAAAGTGTCTGTTCAAAGCAGAATACATCTAGGTCATCCATAACCATACATTGATCATAGATAAACAATTGTAGATATGATTTAAACATATTTAGAACAAGTTGAACAAGAGATTAAAAGGAAATAAATAAAACTATTATTTGTGATTATTAAAATAACCATTCCATAGAGAGTTCAACAATCTCCCCATTTTGGATAATCACAAATCAATGACATAAATTAAGAGAGAATACATTATTTCATTCATTATTCTCCCCCTATAAAAAAGATTATATGCCAAAAGATAAAACATGGTTAGAATAGAAACCATAACATATATATAACTGATGAATTATCCTCTTTCAAAATTTCTCCCCCTGTATATACATGCATCTGATAAATAGCCAGCATGGGCATTGAGGGCACCTATCTAGACATGATGCATCCAGAGATGATGTATCCAGAGTTCGCATATGCATGCATGATTCACCTGTTTTCTCTCTGTGATTTCTCTCCCCCTTTGGGATTATCAAAAAAGAAGAGATTAATGAAAGATAAGCAAGATGATTTCATACCCAAAAAGGGTACACATATTACAAATAAAAAAAACTAGTTCTGGAAAACAAACACCCTATCAAAAAAATGGCAGTAACAGCTATTTCTCTGGGTACAAGGGAGATTTCCCTTTAGAAGTAGGAGGAATTGAAGGCCCAGAAGGCTGTTGGGTAGAAGGTCGAGCTGGCCATATGGAGAAAGGAGGTAGGAAAAACCGATCTGGATGAACTGTGGGTTCCAATGTCACCTACTGCAAAGAAGGTCGTTCTGATGGTTGCTATTGAAAGACTGCTCTAATACTGGAAAGAGCTTGAGAAATAGACATATGGCCAGGAGTAACATATAATGATTGCAGAGAGTCAGTAGTAGGAAAAAAATGGCTATTTCTTTCACATGAAGGTAGGGGTTTAGCATGTTGATGAAGTCTTTAATGACTTCTTCACCGTACTTCATGGATTTTTAAAAATCATCATTATTTTGCATGAAATTTTCTAAAGTGGGCGTAAAATCTTTTATCTTTTGATCTTGAGCTTTAAAAGCTTGTGTCACTGGAGGGAGTCTCATATTATCAGCAAATACTTTACAATGATGATTCAACTCATGAATTGTGTAGATCTTAGAGAAATAATGATCTACTTTCTCCTTAATCTCCTTTTGAGCATTTTTAGCATCAGACGAATACAACTGTACCATTTTATGCACATGATCACTATGCTCTTTCATTTTCTCCAAAGAATCTAAATCTAAAATCTTCCCAAGAGCCGCCATCTCTAATCTAACAACATCTCATAAGGTATCTAATTCTCGACAAGTGATCTTGGTCACCTTGGCATTTATAGCCTGAGCAATAACCTGAGTAATCTCATATTTAACGTCCTAAAATCTTCTTTCTTCAAATGTTCTATCAACTTTCTTAAAACATCCATCATGCCAGAGATGGTTGTTCTGAACTCACCTGACAATAAAACAAGAATGCTTCCTAACTCCATATGTGTTTGATTCAAAGAGGTGACATGCCTTCTAATTGATTCATTGTAATTGCACAGGTCTGGTTTGATAAGGTTTTACACTCTTTGAGCCAAATCATTAATAGCATCATCAGATAAAGTTAAAGGAGTAGGAATAGGAATATGAGATAACTCACTTTTCACAGTCTCCCTGACAGCTTGAATCAATTCCATTTGAAATTATAAAAATCTAACTAAGCAACTACCGGATCAGGTCTACTTTGAGATACTGAAGGATCTGGTCTGACATCTTTTCTATGAAAAAACTCAGCAACGAATTTAGCCTTAACAGAATCATTTATTCCTGCAAGATCCACTTCTACACCAAAATCTTCCTCTGGGTAGTCTAATCGTAGAACAACAAGACTTGGATGCTCTTCCCATGCCGCTTTGCATGAATGGTATATAGGTTTCACAAACTGAGCTCGTCCATAATTTTCAGGAGGGACTACCACATCCTCATCACTCACCAACTGTTCTGTCCTCTTAGCTTCAGAAACGTGATCTTTCTCAAGTGGTTGGGGTGGAGGATCATCTTGGAGCACATATTGACCAAATAATGGTCGAGCATCAGCATCATCATCATTACATTCACTGTCACCGCTACTACCATCACCATCAACATCATAATCAACATTAACTGATATCTCATTAGAAATGTCTGTACTTCCGGATTCATACTCCTTAGAATTTGATTCAGTATTGTTTCCTTCTTCTTCATCATCTAAAAGCAGTTAAATCTCTGGTAAATGGAGAGGAGGACTTGCTGAACCAAAATCCATCCTTCTTCTCTTTGGGATAACAGTATCAGGATCACTCCTTTCATCGTGATATGATTCTTCCTCTTCTTCAGCATTTAATTTCTCATCTATTTCTTTTTCTTCTGTTGTTCCTTTCTTACTGGATTCACCAGTTTCTTTAGGAGCAACCACTTCCTCTTCTACATCTGAATAGATCACTTCCCCACCAGGATTTAAGCTAGGATCTCTTACTTCCATTGGTCTTCGTGGATGATCAGTAGGATTGAAAGACTCATATAGATTTTATTCATCAGCAAACCGTGATTTCTTCCATGGGTTCCAATTGATTTTAATTCTCTTAAAAATAACATTGTTGAAATAAAAGCTAACCGATGAGATATGCTCATCTCCATCATCCATAGATCCTAAGAATTTCAGCATGGAAGAAAATTTTTTAGAATAAAACAAAGTGGTAGCATTCATTGAAGGTTTTATCATCTCAACAATGTGTTTGGAAAAATATCTTAATAGATTGATATTTTCACCATTCAGTAAAATAAATATTAGAAAAACATATTGATACTTTACAATAGAAAAATAACCTTTTCTAGGGCATACCTGATGTTGAATAAATTTGAACAATATTTGGTTCTCACCATCCAACTCAGCAGTAGTTATCCTTCTCGATTCAGACGTCCCAGTCAAAAAATCAAGGGCTAACTAATAAGAAAATTAATCAGTTTTGGGAGGAATATTACCATAATAGTCCTCGTATCTTCCATTGTGAGGTACTTTTATACATTCGGCCCAATGTTTTGATGAAAACATAATCTTTTTCCCTTTTACAATAGAAGAAAATCTCGCAGCCTCTACTCCATCCAAATCTATATCCAGGTTCAAAAAAGAATCGTTCACTAGAATTGGGTAAAAGACTCTATCATTATTATAGAACCACTCCCTCCAATGTTGAGTTTCAAAAACAATCAAGAGAACGGACTTGCAAGATAAAACCCATTCCGAACAAATTTCCTTTTCAGTTATAACTTCTAGTTTTTCTAGCTTCGGGTTCACAGTCCTCTGCGTCGTACTGCTCGACTCACCTCGAGCACACCTGATAGGTGATGTTCCTTCAGATTCTTTGCTCTGTCTCTTTTTCTTGAACATTTTGAGGTTTTGAGACAATCGAGAGGCTTGGAAAGATTCAAAAGGCTCGGGTTAGAGAGAAGAGAGGAGAGAGTTTGGAGGGAAATGGAAGGTCAACAGTATTTAGAGAATAGAGTAGCCACGTGACATTATTTGAATCATTTATGGTTATAGCTAATAAAATATAGATTAAGTAAAACAACACCCTTTTTTAAACACAAAAAATTACGACCCAATCGGTAGCTCTAGTCAACATGTCAGATCGGTTTGATAGATCAGCTTTCCAGATTAGTTGGACAGATTGGTTTGACAGATCGGTGTGATAGATTGGTTTGACAGATCGGTTTCACAGATCGATTTGACAGATCGGTTTGACAGATCGGTTTGACAGATCGGTTTGACAGATCGGTTTGACAGATCAGTTTGAAAGATCGGTTTCACAGATCGGTTTCACAGATCTATCATACCAAACTCTCATTTAATCGAGTTTAAACTTTCACAATTTAAGGGCTCGGTGAAAATATTGGCTAATTTATGTTCAGTCCCTATAAATTTAAGAGTGATATCACTTTTTTGGTAGTGATCTCTCAAAAAGTGATGTCTGACATGAATTTTTTTGGTTGTTGAGTGAGACACAAGATTCCTTGAAATGTTAATTGCACTAGTGTTATCACAGTTAATTGAAATATGCTTAAAATCATATCCATAGTCCAAAATAGTGTGTTTCATTCACAGAATGTGTGCACAAAAACTACCCGCATCAATGTATTATGATTTAGCAATAGATAATGTAACTAACTTCTGATTCTTACTATACCAAGATACTAATGATTGACCCTATAATTTACAAGTTCCAAATGTGCTCTTCCTATATAACTTGCAACCAGCAAAGTCATCATCTGAATAACTGATTAACTCAAAATATTGTATTTTTGGATAAAACAAGACAAAGTTTACAGTGTGTTTAAGATACTTAAAAATTCTTTTAACAGCAAGTAAATGAGATTCTTTCAGGTTATCTTGATATCTTCCACACATACACACACTAAACATAATATCTGGTCAACTAGCTATAAGATAAAGTAAGTTTCCAATAATACCTCTGTAATTGGTTTGATCCACTGGTTTCCCAGCTTCATCTACATCCAATTTAAAGATTGTACTCATAGGAATATAACATTCCTTAATACTTCCAAACCAAAAAGTTTTAGAAGATACTTTGTGTATTTACATTCAGTCAAAATAATACCATTTTCATTTTGAAAAACAAGAAATCCAAGAAAATATTTGAGCTCTCCCATTAAACTCATTTCAAATTCATTTTTCATACTCTTTAAAAATTTAGTACATAAAGAAGATTTAGAAGATCCAAAAATAATATCATCAACATAGATTGGAACTATTAAATAATCTTTATAATTTCTTTTAATAAAAAGAGTTGGATCAGGAATCTCTTTAGTAAAAATTTTTGAAATAAGAAAATTACTAAGTCTATCATACCAAGCTCTTGGAGCCAATTTTAATCCATATAAAGCATTAGAATGTTTAAAAACATGATTTGAAAAATGAGGATTAATAAATATAGGTGGTTGTTCAACAAAAACAACTTCAATAATAAACCCATTTAGAAAATCACTTTTGACATCCATTTGAAATAACATAAATTTCAGATGAGCAGCGTATGCAAGTAAGATCCTAGTGGCTTCAAATATGGATACAGGTGCAAAGGTTTTCTCATAGTCTATGCCTTCTTCTTGACTAAATACTTGTGCAACTAGTCTAGATTTGTTTCTAACTATGTTTCCAGACTCATTAACTTTGTTTCTAAACACCCATTTTCTGCGTATTGTTAAAGTGTCCTCAGGTCTGTCAACTAATTTCCAGACATTGATTCGCTCAAATTTATTTAATTCTTCTTGCATAGCCATTACCTAAAATTCATCATTGATATCATCATTGACATTTTTAGGTTCTTTCTGTGAATGAAAAGCTTGATGTTCAACCTAGTTTCTTAGAGAAGCTCTAGTCTGTTTCCCTCTATCAATATTACCAACAACAGCATCAAAAGGATGATTCATTAGAATTATGGTTGATCTAGTAAAGGTAGGACTAGAAATTTCAGGTTCTTCTCTAGGTTCATGTTCAATAGATACAGATTGTGGAATAAATCGAGAAATGGTTGTCTTTATAGCAGGTTATTTAGATTTGTCATTAAGGTCCAGAATATATAAATCTTCCTCAATATTTTCAAGAGAGTTTTTAGGCTCATGTGGATTAGTTTCATGAAATTTGATGTGAACAAATTCTTCCACACACATGGTTCTTTTATTGAAAACTCTATAAGCATTACTGGTTAAATAATATCTTAAAAAGATTCCTTCATCACTCTTAGAAGAAAACTTATCAAGATTATCTTTTTGTATTGAGAATAAAAACATTTCATCCAAAGACTCTAATGTAACTAAATTTACGTTTTCTTTTATTCCACAACACATATGGGGTCTTCTTGTGAACTGGTCTAATTAAGACTCTATTAATGATATAACAATCTATATTGAAATCTTCATCCCAAATGTAAATAGGCAGGTCATATTTATTAATCATAGTCCTTTCAATATCTTGAAGGGTTCTATTTCTTCTTTCTACTAAACCATTATCCTAAGGTGTCCAAGGAGCAGAAAAGTTATGACTATAGCCATTATGTGAGAAGTAGGATTCAAACTCATGATTCTAAAACTCACGGCCATGATCACTTCTTAGGGATTTAATCTTAAGACCGCTATGGTTTTCTACAGACTTTGAATATTTGACAAAGTAAGAACAAGCATCACTTTTGTGAGCTAAGAAGTATACCCATGTATATCTAGAAAATTCATCCACTAGAACATAAACATAGTGCTTCCCATTTAAACTACAAACTCTTAATGGTCTGAACAAGTCCATGTGAACAAACTCGAGAGGTTGAGAAGTAGAAAATTCTTTCTTTCATTTAAAACAATATTTATGTTGTTTTCCCTTTTTACAGGGATTACAAACTTTGTCAATTGGGTATTAAAGTTTAGGTAGGTCTCTAAACATGTTTTTTCTAGTTAGTTTTCTAAGTGAATGGATGTTGAAGTGTCCTAAACTTCTGTGCCAAAGCCATGACTCTTTATGAAAAGCATTTAGACAAGTAACATTTTTCTTAGCTAAAGAATTTCAATCAACTGCATAAACATTTTCATTTATTGAAGTAGGAAAGACTAAAACATTTTTAGAATTAAAACCATTACAAAAATCATTTTCAAATTTGAAATTAAAACCATCATCACACAATTGAGAAATACTTAACAGATTATATTTCAGTCCATCAATAAATAAAACATTCGAAATTAAAACTGAATCAGTGTTACCAATTCGGCCTAGGCCGATGATTTTTCCATTAGAATTATCACCAAAGGTGACATGGCCTCCATAAATCTTGATTACCCTTTTAAAGCATGAGTAATATCTAGACATGTGTCTCGAACATCAACTATCCATGTACCATACCTTCTTGTGAGAATTCATCAAACATGTTTCCTACAAAACAGATTTATATGGAAAATGACTTTGGTACCCAGATCTTCTTGGGTCCAGATAGGTTAGCAATCAAGGATTTTGGTCACACATTTGTCTTATGGGTTTCATACAATTTACATAATCAACAAATTATGAAAGATAAACTTTATTTTATCTATAACTATGTAAATTACTAGTTGAAGCATATGAATGTCCAGATCTAGAACTAACAGTATTCTATCCAGATTTAGGAATAAATCTATTTTTAGTAATATGTCTCTGTATAGGTTTGTAGACTATTACAGTAGTGTATTTTGGAGCTAATTTATTTCCTATCATTTGAGTTAGTGTATCCTTTCCATTTGTAAAATTCTCTAACTCTTTTCTAAGTTACTCATTTTACATTTGCAGTTCATTTTTTTTTCATTAACAGTTCGGCATTTTTCTATTTTTCAATAGTAAGTTCGGTTTTAAATGTAGTATTGAGAACATGTTGTTTCTTAAATGATTTTTATTTATCCTTATGTTAATTGCATGTCTATTCCAGAATATTGAAATATTCAAATAATTCCCCACTAGTAATGTTTTCATAATCAGAATCATATTCTGCATCATCTCTAGAATAATAAGAATTTAAAACATGAGTATCTGAGGTTACCTCAGATGTGTTGGTCATGAAACACATATTGGCACAATTATTCTTAGAATCAAACATTTCAGATTCACTTGTACTATCATGAGATTCACTCCAAGTAGCCTTTATAGCTTTTTTGTACTTACTGTATTTGTAATCATATTGCTTCTTGAATTTTATCTTTGGTCAGTCTACATTAATGTGTCCTTTTCTTTTTCACTCGTAGAAAACAACTTCATCACTTTTATCATCCTTTTTCCAATCCTTCTTCTAATGTCCCTTATTGTCATACATTCCTTTGTAATTTGATTTTCTGAAAAATTTCTTCATACTATAAAATTTTTTAACCTCCTGGCTATCTGAGCCATTTCATCATCACTAACTGAATCAGAATCTTCATTGGTTGAAATCTCAGTAGGTATTTTCATTTTCTCCTTGTCTTTGCTCTTTGAAGGAGTAGTCTTGAAAGCCACTGATTTCCTCTTTAGTTCATCATCATACTCTTAATTTACCTTGAGTTATTCCTCAAACATCATGAGCTTACAAATAAGTTCTTTTACAGGCAGATCTCTAATGTCACATGATTTTCTGATTGAAACAGATGTGCCTCTCCATCGGTCTGGTGAACATCTCAAGATTCTCATGATTTGTTCCATTTCTGGAACAACCTTTCTGAGTGAATTCATTGTATTGACTATCTAATTGAACCTGAGATACATATCAGAAATAGGTTCATCAGTCTTCATTTTAAAATTATTATATTTAATAGTATAATTTTTCAATGTAATTTCTTTAACATTAGTTGTTCCTTCAAGAGAAACACCTAAAGTATCCCAGATTTCATAAGTAGTTTTACAAGTATAAATTCTATTATCCTTCTCATCTCCTAAATCGCAGTACATGGAATTTCTGCTTTACAGTTATTATTGTAAGCAGTCATTGTAAGTTCATTCCAAGTTGTTCGTTCAGTTTCTGGAAGTTTATATTGAGACTCTATAGCATTCCAGATATCAAAACCCATACTCTCTAAATGTATTTTCATTTTAAGTTTCCACTGAGCATAATTTATTCCATTGAAGAAAGGCGGCATGTTCATAGCAGAACCCTCTAGTATATTATCTATAACTAGATTTTAGAAAGATAATTTAAAGAGATAAAATTTAGAACTATCATAAAATTAAGATCTTTAAAGATGAAACTAAAATCACAGTTGAAAAATAGAGTGTTTCAAAAATCCTTAAACAAAAACAAGACCTCTGATACCAAATGTTGGTCGGAGTGGATACACAAGATGGGGGTGAATTAAGTTTTAATTAAAAATTTCTATTAAAAATATTTCTCTCAAAATCCCCCAATTTAAAAACAAAGTTAAACTATAGTGAATCTATACAAAGTGTAAATTTTCCATCAGTTTCTAAAATATATATTAGGTCTCAGTTGACTTAATCTGAAGATTAAATTAACTTTTGAAACTGAATTACTGATTTACAATATGTATAAACACTTGCGAATTTAACTATCAAAGTAGCTTTAAAATTGTTTTGTATTTCAAAGTAATATCAACAGAATAAGTATATAGTTTACTTATAGACTTAAATTAAAATGCACAGCAGAGTTAACCAAGAGGATCAGTCTCAAGATGAGACTTAGTCCTCTCAACAATTTGTATAAAATGATCCACACCCTGGATCGGGGTTAACAACAGTGAACAACTGTCTAGGCCACACAGGGACCTCTACCACTATTCTACGTGGGACACAAAACAAAGACTAGGAGGCACAAGGACCTCTTCCACAGTTGACGTGGGTAAATAAGAGTTAAGAGTTTTGGAGTGAGGATTTGATATCCTTTAGTTCAGTATAGGAGACAGGGTGTGTATAAGATATACAGAGTACATCACACTGCACAAAAAATGTAATTAAAGTAATAACTAAGAGAGAATGTATCAGAGTGTAGAAAGCTATAGTGATTTGCAGTGCATCTCTAGACTCATTGGATTCAGCAGAGATGCTTCTAATTCCTTATCTAGGGTTTCCCTTGAAAAACAGAGTATCGTGATTCACATCCTTCATTTCGAGTGTAGGTGTTCAGCTCAAGTATGTGTAGTCATTATAGCTCTTGATCTTCCCCTTTGAACTTGTGTTCTTGATGTATATCAATTTTCATCAAGTTCTTCTTTTCATGTATGGTAGAATTATATCTCTTTTTGTATCTCTGTGTCTATTGTATATCTGTGTGTATCTGTTTTAGTGTATTCTTTCTTTACTACAGCCCGATCTTCCTTTTATTCCACGAGCTTCGGTAGTATGAATGATTAAATTTTTAGAGGTACAAGGTACGTTCCCCTGACATGCCTACAATCAACATTAAATAACATTAATTCCATTAAAAACATCAAAAATTACCATTAGAATTAAATACGAATTTATAGAAATTCAAAGAGTTTTCATGACTATCAGTGAGTCATGTGATCGGGGAGATATTTTGAATCTATATTGGTTTCAGTAGCATCAGCATCGGTGTCTCAACATCGGTGTTTCAACATTGGTGTTACAGCATCGGTGTTTCAGTATCGGTGTCTCAGCATTGGTGTCTCAGTATCGGTGTCTCAGCATCGGTGTCTCAGAATCGGTGTCTCAGCATCGACGTCTCATGATCGGTGTCTCAGCATCTGTGTTTCATGATCGTCGATATCGGTGAAACATGATCGTTGGTATCTCATTAGATCTTTGGTAGCTATCAGTGCGATTGTTCATCATCTGTGCGACCATTCATCATCGGTTCGACCGTTCATCATCGGTGTGACCGTTCGTCATCAGTTCGACCATTCATCATTGGTGCGAGCGTTTATCATCGGTGCAACCATTCATCATCCGTGTGACCGTTCATCATCGGTGCGACCGTTCATCATCTGTGCGACCGTTCATCATCGGTGAGACCGTTGATCATCGGTGCGACCGTTCATCATTGGGGATGGAGGAAAATGACTATCGGTGAGTCAAGATGAGGAATTCTTATAAAGTGTTTGTTCAAACCAGAATACTTCCAGGTCAACCATAACCATACATTGATCATAGATAAACAATTCTTGATATGATTTAAACATATTTAGAACAATTTGAACAAGATATTAAAAGGAAATAAATAAAACTATGATTTGTGATTATTAAAATAACCATTCCACAGAGAGTTCAATAGGATGGAATAATCATTAAGAAGGAAACTCACATTAAAAATCAAAATTCTTCAAACCCCATCAGCTATAAATCATTTAGACATAGGAAAATTTCTATGAGCAATACTTTTATCTCTAATAAATACTTTTTATTAATTAATGGGATAGATACATTAATTATAATTCTTCCATTTCATCAATAGTTTTAATAATTAGGGTTTCAAGATTTATGAGAACATAAATATTGTAAAATCATAACCTTGCTTAACGTTATAATTTTTATATATTTCTAAATTCTAACATCACAATATTCCTACATCCTCTACTTAAATATTATAAAATTCTATCTTAGTTACTTCTATGTAAAAAATATCATTTTTTTTATATCATTAGCTTCATCCTAGTGAATTTGAGTTTCAGGATGTTCTTGAACAACAAAATTAACATTCTAGAAAATTCATTGACTAGTTCATCTCAGTCAGAAACTCTATGTTAGATGATACTTATTCCAATCCTCAGTATCCAAAAAGATAATATTCCCTAAAAACACTCCCCACCCATTATGTTTCTGGTCAAATAATTAGTAACATTCACCTATTTTTTAGAAACATTACTCTAAAAAATATTATATGTAAACTAGTAAATTAAATTTAAAACAAAAAATCACAGAGGATCGACAATATCCCCTAATGTATTAGTATGAAATCATTAATTAACAACATTTAAAACTCTCTATTTCCAAAAACTCATAGTATTTCAAAAATTATTAAAAAACAGGAAATTATATACATTTAACAAAATATAAGATAATTTTATGTCCACATAAAGTTAATATCTACCTCACTTTTATATTTCCTCACAATTTCATTTTCTATCAACCTTGATTATTATCTCCCTGATTATCTATTAACCTAAACATTATATCCATAAAATAATGATAATAATAAAATAATTACAATTTAAATAGTTATTATTTCTCTCGCTCTTATTCAACATAATCCAATGTATGGTGGGGGTGCTCCTTATGTTATTTAAGAATTCGTTGGAGGATTCTAATCATGAATTTGAAACCAAAAATAAAAAACGCAATCTTTTTACATTATATTTGTGATGATATCAGTAATTTGATAATTTGTTTAGATATATTCCATTAAAAAATCCCAAACAGAAATATTATCTTTTAAAAAGTAAAACATTATAGAAATATATTTTGATCTTAAACATTTCACTTGATTTTTAGAAAGATAGATTTTACTCTATGTATCAAAAAGTATCATTAATGGTTAATAAAAATTTTATTTAAATTCTTCAAGGAGATCATTCATTATGAAAAATTGATTATAATTCTGAGTTTCTACAATATATTCTTATTCTTACATGGTCAAAGATACTAATCTTTGTTTCTTACTATAACATGATTTATAATATTCACCCGTGATAAATGTTCCTCTTCTGTTTTATTTATTTTATATAAAATTTCCAAACCAATCGGTATCTTAATAACCATGAAACATAGTGTCAAATTTTCTTCTTCATTATAATCCATGTGAATTTTCTCATTTTACATATCTCTGAATTATAATTTCTGCTAATGTATGAGATTATTTTGAATTTCATTGATACCAAGAACACAGAGCCACAATATTAATAATATCAAACATTGAGTTTATAAGGTAATTTCTACTCCTTATAAGCTTATGAATGTCATTCAGACTCACAAATTTCAAAACTCTTCTTTAATCAACTTTATCCACATAGAAATAAATGTAAATTTTTTTTTGGAATCTTCCATGTCAAGTTTTTTTAACAATTCCCACGCATATATTTCCTGATATAATAAATTTTTTTTTATTTTTATTTAACTTTTAAACAATGGATAAAATTTATTTTTCTATACATATACATATAAAAGCATTATTTTATTTCAGTAGTAATTGTTTTACAAATAACTACTTTTCCTCCATCAAAAATTATATCATCAACCTAAAAAATTAAAATTATAGGTCTAGAGTCATCATCATATAGATATAATTTACTCTCATAGTTTCTTTAATAAAAATTTATTATTATAAAAAATCTAAAATTTAGAATACCATGCACATGGAAAAATGTTCAACCCATATAATTATTTCATTAATTCACAATATTTTTATTAATATCAATCATGTAGAAACACACAAGGTTTTTCAATATAATCATATTTATCAATTTTTCCCATTTAGAAATGATGACTTTACATTAATATTTTAAAAATATGTAATTCAGGCCAGTATCAAATACTATAAACATTCTAAAAGTTTCTAACCATTAAATTCATGTAATAGTTTCATCTAAATCTACACCTTCCACCTATGCTTATCCTATACAAAAAATTATTCAATTGTTTCTTCAAACATACCCATGTTCAATCAACTTGTTTTGGTAAATCCACTTTTTTATGATGAAATTTTTTCCTTTTGAACATGGATCAGGTTCACATGTTTAATTTATCTCAATTTGATATTACTCTTCATTCCTAGAATTCACCAATTATTTTTGTGGAACAACTTCCAAAACTGATTTTTGGTCAACTATTAAGATGAGTGGAGGTTGATTTTAAAATCAATCTTTCAACTGGTGTCAACTAGATTATTCTGATTCCAAATATTATTTTTTATCTCAACATTGCTTTTTATTTTATGAAATTCCTCCTCATGTTCCCCTTTCCACATCACAGGATTCATCTAAAGCAATATAAACAATTCCTTTATTAGTTTTTTTTAGGAAACTTTCGGTTCTCCTTCCTCAATATTCCCATCAACATTTATTAATGAATTTATACAGTCAATCACATTAGAAAAATATTTTTTCACGCAATTTTTTAATTGGTTTCTCTAATATTAGAAAATTCTTCTATTGGTAGAAGAACCCAATATTGTTCCTTCCCTATTTTTATCATTAATCATTACTCGATCAGTAGTATTTATTGTAAATAATAATGTACTTCTAGAAACATTTAAGTAAATCAATGATGTCTTTCAGACCACAATTCATAAGAAGTCATGTTTTATTTTGATCTAAATTTATATATATTCTGAATATATACCGATGTACCGTCAACATATCTCCATTGGAACAATGAATGTTTTTATTCTACTATCACACTTCTTCTAATTTCTATGAATCTTTTATAATATCATTCTCCGACCACATTTTTTTCAGGAGTATATAGAGCACTATACTGAATTTTTATATCATTATTCTATGATATGTTTCATAAGTATTATTCTAAATTATGAACCATTTTATATTCTCAAATTCACTATATAAACCCCCATTTTCTTCTCAACTTCTTTTTTTAGAAAAACCAGAAAATTTTATAAACCATTGACTTGCATTTCAATATTATGTTTCTTATCATATATGATCATAAAAATGCGATAAATTGTATAGATAATATTATTGATTTATTTCTCATTGAAAAACATATATTTTAATTAATATGGTCATGATATCTAGAATATGAAATCAAAATATTCTTATAGATTTTCGCAGTCATCATTTCATTTGAATACAAAAATTATTTAATTTATATATTTTTTTCAATTATAGAAAATTTAATAGAGAATCAAATTTAAAATCATTGTTCATGTTTTTTTCCCAAGGATTAAAATTAATTGGTTCCAAAACATATTCTCATATTCATCATATAGTAACAACTGTTGTAAAATTCACTTATTTGTAAGTGATCACCCTGGTTCTTTATAATTTTTAATAACATTTCCATCATTAAATCATTTGATAACATAATAACATTTTTTAAAGATCACTTCTTTTCCTTCATAATTAATTTTAATTACACTATTTGTGATTTTTATTCATTCCACCATTTTAACTTCCTTAGATTTCATCATTTCCAATTAAATATAAACCATTCCAATTCCTCAAATTTTTATTGAAATATCATTCCCAATGGTAAAAAAACATCCCTAAAACTTTTAATCATTTTTCATGATTTTTAAATCATTTGTATTATGTGATGAAAAATACAATCATGTATACTATTTTTGATAGTTTTATACTTAATTTGAAGAAAAAATCAAATATAAAAGTTATTTCATCGGCTTTCTTCATTCTAGATTTATTTTCATTTCCATCATAAGAAACTTGTTTTGGTATGTGTTTCATACATCTTTTTACATGATGACTAGCCTGATGACATATTTCAAAAACTTATTTCAAAAATTCAAATTAAATTCTTGATTGAATGTTCTTAAAATCATTATATGTTTCATTTCTAAAGTTATATGTTTTTAAAAGATTTCTAATTCTACATTTACTATTTATTCCACTTTCTTCACAAAATATTTCAAATTGTGATAAGTTCTTTCTATTATTATAAAAATTATTTCCCTATATTTCATGGCACTAATAAAAATAATAAAATCTTTTTTTTCTATTGAATTTTTATATTTATATATAGAAACATTGTTGAGGATGGTAACTTCTTTCTGATCATATATACTCTTGGTTTAGACCATCATTTCTTATGAGTATGTTTTCTAAATTTGTATATTTTATTGGTTTCTTAGAGCCATTCTCCACCCAAAAATTCTCAATAAATTTCACATCACAAAAAATGTTCAAAAAATCAGATGAGACATCGTTTTTGTAGGGTGAGGATTTTACCACATTATTGATCTAAGATTTCTCATGATCATTAGATGTCACAAATTTTACTTCTGATGCATTATTTAATCTTTCAATAATCTTCCATAATTTAATTTCAACCTCAAGATTTTTATATATATAATTTTTTGCATTTTCTTCCTTATCATCCAATTTACTACCCTAATCTTTAAACATCATTCCCTATTTTTTAAATAATAGTTTGTAACATATGATCTTTTTAATGTATACTTCCTCTTGATACATGATAATTTATTCCATTAGAAATTTCTTAACTATATTTCTTCATTAATATGATTTCATTGTTTAGAGTTCTATTTTTCATCAATACAAGAAACATGTTGTGTTCGATGTTGATACACTCTATTTGATTCTTCACCACCTTTTTAACTATATGAGGAATCTACACATTTCTAATATTTTTTAATAAAGGATCTGATTTATTTGAAATTTGAATTTTAATGAATTTTATTTAGTTGAATTTTATTCACCATTTTTACTCAACGTAATTTGTTTTTTAGTAAAATTCTTCTTCTATGTTATGGATGACTTACTTCATTATTATCTTTTTCTATATATTCTATTGACATGTTTCACCAGAATCATCTCGAAACACACCTATATTCTTCTTGGATAAATTGCAGTAATGTTTCTCATTCAACCAATCTCAAAACATTTGAGTGGAATTTTTCCTCATTATAGTCAATTTACTCTTATAGTGTTATTAGAGATAAGAGAGATGACATTATTATTAAAATCATTATCGTTTTTTTCTTCTAAATTGAAATTATAAACATCTTCTTCATCATGTGTTTTCATTTTTCTCATTTCTTCCAAATCCATTTTGTCTTTCATTATCTTTCTAAACATTGGAAATATCCTAACTTCATAAGAAATAAAAAATTTATTCAATTTATTGAGATATAAATATTAATTACATTCTATATAATAAATTATAGAATATAACATATATTGATAGTTTCTTTACTATTATAGTATCTTTTAAAACATCTATAAATCAAATGATGATTCTAACAATATTATTTATCCTCGTGAGGTATTTATAAATAGTATATTTATATGTAATTCTTAGGTCATCAATATTTGTACACCCTATTTGTAGATTTACTACCATTTAGTTTAGTATTCCATTTGAAAATACTTTACAAGTTCCCTAGCATACTCTTTGATAATATGAGACCCATCACCTTCTTATATAAATTTATTAAGTAGACATAATTATATAATTCATAGCATTTTATTCACCAAAATTAAGTCTCTTATCATCAAAAGTAGATAGAGAATGTTTTTTTAATAGGTGCAAACGATATTGAAAAAAAAATTCTAATCGAAGTTATACGAGATAAAGAATCATCATATTTTTACATCCATAATAATTATTCCACCAAATCTAGTAATTTCTCTTTAATTTAATAATATTTATATTATCCATGATATGGATTCAAAAACAGAACCATAATTTTGATTTCAATTGAAATTAAAAGGAATCTCTTAAATACTACGAAATGGTGTTTTAATATATTGTTCAATATTGAAAGTTTTTAAGACTATTACAATATTAAGTCATACAACCTTTTCATGTTTGTTAACTTATTATATTTTATTAAGTACATATATATGAAAAATAAGGAAGGAAATTACAACTCAAAATATTTATATGGTTTTTCCTCATTGTGATAACCTACATCATTGCCATTTCCACTACTGTGGATCAATATAAATTCACGATTATGATTAAGTCATTACAAATTAGGTCAAATCTGATTAGACACCATATATCTTCCAATAAAAATTATTATAATGACTCTTACTATTTTAAACAAATTTTATTTGATCTATTTATCGAATAAAAGAACAAATACCTTTTCCAACTACTCCAAAAAATGCACTATCTTGATCTTCAGTTTGATATGGATGTTTT
Organism: Viscum album; assembly: GCA_963277665.1. Taxonomy (NCBI): domain Eukaryota; kingdom Viridiplantae; phylum Streptophyta; class Magnoliopsida; order Santalales; family Viscaceae; genus Viscum; species Viscum album. Next base: position 1,398,933,201 of record OY728164.1, on the reverse strand, counting down.
TTGTTCTGACTTTATGATTGAATAAATATGATGGACCAAATATGATGAATTATTTTCTCAAACAAATTTCTCAAACTCCTCTTAACTAATCATTTTGATATTCTTCATTCTAATTTCCCTCGATTCAGTAAGAACACGTTCAGTTGTCTCATCTTATAATGAGATATCATTCCAGAATGATATCTTTGACATGAATTATCATATGCTCCTAGTTTTTCCCTCACATCATTCATTTGAATGTAAAAATTTACTATAATTATATTTATAGGAATCCTATATTAGAAAATTTCGGGAACATAACAACATTTCCCACATACTCAAATTCAATAACTTATGAAATTACCTTGTATTTTAATATCATGTGTGAACACATCAACTCTTTTGTAATCCTCTTTAATATATTTCATTCTTATTTATATTAATCTTTCTAAAGACTCTTGAAATTTCTTTAGTATGTTTTAACTTACTTCGCTCAATATGAATAAAATCCATCAACTTATTATGATAAAAAAATTCATCAGATAAATCTAAATTGACATCCTTCATCACAGCTATTCTAATTGGAATTCATTTTTATATTCTGGATGAATGAATTTAATTCTTAGAGTCAGTCAAATTAAATCCTCATAATAATGGAATTATCATTACTTTTTAATTCTCATTATGATAAAAGTTTCATTATAATGGAATTATCATTATCAGGGAAATTCATTGTAAATGAAACTCCAATTGGAAACATGTAAATTCTTCTGACCACATAAGTTGTAACTCATTCAAAAAATTTATATTTTTAGACCATTTGGAACCAATGATATCTTTTTCAAAATTAATGGATTTGATACAATCTCTTTCGTTTATCCATTTCACTAAAGTCATTTATCATTTCATTTTTATTGATTTATGATAACATAATGTTTTGAAAAGAATAAATTGAATTATATTTAAAAACATGAAAATATTTATGACTCCTTAAATCACTATCATTATTCAACCTCATCAAAAGAATTCAGAATATTTACTCAAAATATACTATCGAAATGAAATCAAATGTTATTGATTATGAGATCAATGTCAATGGATCAAAGGATAATGGTGTGTGTGATCAACATATTTTACGTTCCCGTGACTTATATGACATGTTTTTCTCAGTCTGATACTCTATGTCTAGTGATTATCATTCAAATATTATTATTCTGGAAAAAAAATTTCTCAAATACATAACTCCCTCCATATAATTATTGGGTTTTATAATTCAGAAACATTCACCTATATTTTAATGATATTATTTTACAAAATATTTTGTGTTAAAAAATAAAAAAACCATTATTAACAAAATCACGATGGTTCTTCATAAGAAGAATTTTTCATTACTTGACCATTATGATTTGTCTAGATCAGTGTTTAAAATGAAAATTTTTTTTTAAAAAGGATGAATCAGCCACATAGAAACTACACAGTTCATTAGGCATTGTATCATAACTGTGGAGCCCCATGTTTCCTTCCCCATCAGCACGTAAACTAAAATAATTACCATATATAAGATAAAAAATAAATCAAGATCTAAACATTGATAATGACATCTAAAAAAATAAAAAAAAAGTTCAATTCGCAATTCAAAACACAAAAACCTATTGGTAGTGTGGGGTTTTTAATAAGTGAGTGATAATTATACTCTCCCCATCATAACCTATCATGATTGGAAAACCATAATCATGTTTCTTCTAGGTTTTTCCCAAATAAAATGGACTAAAAAGTTTTCTTAAGAACCTACAATGTAAACCCAAGTCTCTGACACAAATTTTTAATGAACTATATCGGGATACCACTAATAAATGCACCATAAGATTCCTTTCAATTTTTTTAAGGGAAGTAAAAATCCACGTGGGATATCTACAGGTTTTTGGGATCAAAATAACTCTGTGGTAATGGGTTTTCTAGAAATCAGATATAGGAGCTGAAATAATTTAATATTGAAGAAAATAAATATAAAAAACAGGACAAATTGGTCTTAACCCACTACCATATTTCATATTTTTTGCATATACATCACAAAAAATATATACAAATATAAATAGGTAGTAAAGAAAAACTTATAAAAAGTAACAAACTCCTTTCAAATATTGATTTCTCACAAGTCCCCAACAGACCCCACATCTGCACTGTCAAATAAAAACAATCAAGAGGGGTACATGGAACATAAAATTTTTTAGTTGTGATAAAAATTCCCAGTGCATCCCCATAAGTCACCATAACTATTTATTTATATTAAAAATTAAATCAATAAATAAAATTTTAAAAATAAAACAAAAAAATAATACTTACTTAAATACATTTCATTTTTGTCATATCTATTCCATTTTACAGTATCAATGCTTTTTATCACTGTTTTCCTAAGTCTATCACAATTATTTTACAAATAAATCCAACAACCAAATCCATTTTAATACAAAAATTCATCTATATCATTTATCTAACATACCTCACATTTAGATCTAATAAAAAATCAATATTAATAATGACTTCACTAAATCAATACACATTTAACATAAAATTCTATTCAAAATACACATTAATATATCCAAATAAGAGAATATAAATATACTCAATAATACTTTTTAAAAAAAATTATTGAAAAATCATTTTCAAAGGTAAAAACCAAACACGAATAGGTTAATTAGAAGATCAATATTCCATATATAAATATAAAAATTCATTAAAAATGAAACATTATAATGTAGGGTTACATATATAAAAATGTATGAAAAAATTTACAATAAATCACCAGATAAAACTATTCTCACTCACATACTCACTGAGAAAACAAATTTTTCAGGGCCATACCCAAAGCCTCTAATGTTCCCAGATAATAAATATACGTGTATAACCACCCGAACAAGATACTAGCATATTCTCAGTTCATTCCATCATCGATGAAGTCCATTAAATAAAATTTGAAATAAAAAACCCACACCTAATGATTGTTTTTATCATAACTAGTGGAAAACAAGCAATATGTGAACTTTCTAGGGGAGAATTATATAACATCTAATAAGAAATAAATTTCACATGACTAATAAAGGTAGAGAGAAATATTTTAAACTTTCATATTGTGGAATAATGATCCTACCCAAAACTACCTTCATCCCAAACACCAAATAGAGAAAGTCAACATAATGGTAAAATAAAACTAGTTAATATCTACTACATTCCTCATAGGAGAGAAAAAACAACACACAACAATAAAGAACCAACACAAGGGGTAAATAATAAAGGGGAATTGAATGGTTAAATACACATAAATATTTCAAAAACAAAGTGAAATATGGTATTTTAAAATAAAAACATGGCTTCTAATTACATGGACTGTGAAATTTCACATTATATTATTCAATTAATATTCAAAACATGACAGATACCACCCAAAAATTTAAATAATTCTAAAGTGACCTCTACACAAAAGTTCAATTCATTTAAAAACAAAAATATTTCCAAATCACATTATTTCAATCAATCCAGTAGTAAAACTCCACTAAAATCATTTTAATGTGGAAAAAAATAACACAAAATTATTTTAAAACATTTCAAATATACCATTAAATTGTTTTATTTCTCATTGAAAAGAAAAATAAGGCCAAATTTAAATTAATTTCTACTTAAAAATTTCAAACAGTCTAAAAATTCATACATAAAAGGTAATCCATAGATACATTTCAAAGATCCATTTTAAAAACATTAAAACAACATGTTCGAAAAACCATGTATATGTCAACCCCTAACTTCAAACCATGTTCCCATAAATAATTTTTTTCTACCATTGAATATCATATATTGGTAGATCCCCATTGGAAAACATGGAAAACATTTCAAAAATACATAATTCATTTCACAAGAAACTATGAATATTACAATATTCCATTTTAACTATGAAAAAATTGAATTTACTGGAAACAAATTATGACAATATTAAACATTATATAGTGTTTTCACATCACTAATGGAATGTCACATATATATAAAATTTGACAAACAAATTCTATTTATAATGAACAAGAACTTTATAATTGAAAAATTAAACAATTTCCTATTAAATCCTACCTCAAAGATGTATAAACCAATACGAAAAATCTCGAAACATGTTTACATCAATGGAGAACACAACCATGTGTCTAGAAACGGAAACAACAACTCCTATACACCTAAATATCCATTATTTGGAAAATATAGATTCCTAAAATCACACAGCATGATTTATATAAATTTAGGTGGAAATACAAAAAATAGTAAATATGTGGAGGAGAATGAAGGATGAAAAGAGTGGAATAAATCACATAAAATCTTATTTGTAAACAGTAAAATAAATGTATAATTCAATGGGAGGATGAAAAATGAGATCCTCTCAAGCTCTATTGGGCCATCCGGCATAGGGGATGAAGAGTGGGGTCTATATTCCATAAAATAAACAGTTTAAAATATAAATCCCCTAGAAAATTAGCACTTTGATAAATTTCATGCTTATTCCATCAATTAAAAAAACTATCTATCATCCGTGAAGATTGCATTGACACCTAAAAATATCATGTCAGATGACTAAACCTATGTGGATACATGGCCACAAAAAATAGTGAACCAAACCCAAATACCTCCACAATGCTTTCATAGCTTTATGGGGTTCCCCATAGGGATTGTAACCCTATTTGTAATCCATGATGATATCACTTCCAAAAACCCATGATCCCATTGCTTATTTTCTACATGGTTTTCGAACCCATGAACATGTATTGATCAAAACATTAGACACAACAAGGAGCCTTAGAGATTCTAATTGGTCAAAGAAGGTTTTTAATTTCTCATGCACAACTCATGGTGATGATATCTATGATGTTCAAAATGAACTAGAAAAGAAACACATGAAGGGAGGTCATACATTTTCTATATAACCGTGAATTGAACCAAAACACTAAATTTTTTTCATGTTCCAATATAGAACACCATAGAAAAATAACCCAAACCTCTAATTAAAATGGAAAACCGAAATAACATGATTTAGACATAAATGATCCCACAGTTCACCTCATAGAAGAATATTTATGTATATCAAAATATATGTCCAGAAGATTAAAATTTTAGATAAGCTACAATTAAATTGATCATAACACTGATGTGAGAATAAATCAATGAACCAATTATTTGAATATCATTGATATCTAAAAAAATAAAAAATACAATAGAGGGTAATAAAAATTTATTACATTCATAATCTATTAATATCAAAGAAAATGATGAAATAATACAACCGATTGAAATTAAATTGTGTATTGAAATTCCTTACCACTTGGTAAACATAAAATCAAATAACATGGATGAAATAATTAAAATTCATACATCTAATACAAAAAACCATTGAAGGATAGGGGATATAACATATAAATGTGGTAGTACACACAGAATATAAATGATGTTTGGTGCATAACAACAAAATATGCCTTGATAAAGGGAAATTGAGATGATGTCCCCAACCACTAGTCCAAACTTTATCATGTATGCCTTTTATCTCATGTATAATAAACTTATATCAATTATTTTTTCTATTGATAACTTTTTAAAATTTTACTACATTGAACATAAAATTTCTAATTAATTTAATTTAATTATATCTTTATCTAATTATTCAGTTACCCACATTAGGTGCTTTTGGGATTCATAGTTCATAATTTCAAAACAACATTATTGTGTTAACCATGGTATACAGAGACATTTTTACACCATATAATGAAAATAATAATTTTTTAATTGTATTTCATATTAATAAATTATAATTTCAAAAAATAACATTGACTTATGTTTTAAAAATGAATTACATTACAATCATGCAGAAGGTATGTTGTTCGTAGGCATGTGTAACATTTCCTTTTTTCAAATGGTCATAATGTAAAAAAGCTATGTTTTATTTTATATTTAAATAAATATAAAAATATACTAAATAAAACATTTTCTTGATAAACTCACTTACTCAAACCATCAATGTGATAGAGAAATTAAAAAACAAATCACATCGCTTTATGTGGCGGTAATCCACCTTACAGAAGAATAATGGTATATTTTTTCAGGGATGTTAGGTAAAAATGATTATGATATATTAATTTTGTTAAATTTGTAATATTTCATTAATATAATATATAAATATTGAGTCCCCACTCTAGATTATCTATGATATGCGATGATGGGAAATTAATTACATTGGTTCACATGGTGGTAGTCTGTCCTACACCAGAATCATGGTTTCATTTTCCATTGGATACCGAAGGAGACAGATTAATATTGTTACATCTACATAATTAAAACATAGTATATATGTAATATTTTTTATTTATATTAATATATTAACATGTAATTTATATATAAAAACTAATAAGAAAAAAATAATGAGCCCTGTGAAGATGAATACATTCTCTTATATGAACCTCCTTTGGATATCTTATTAAGGAGCCTCATATTATTCTTTTTCAAAAAAATAAAAGATATATATTTTTTATATTCTTTATATGGTGGTTTTCTAGGTTTTGTCAATCCAAATGGATTAATAGGTGCGAATAATTGATGGGAGGTGGTTTGCCATTATAATTTAAGAGGAATGCCATTTTTTAAAATACCCAAAACTATTCAATAATGGAATGTTTTCCTCAATACCAGAGCCTCAAAAATTGATAAATAATTTTTTGGATTCTAGATATATCTGATAAACATATCGAACATAGAATGAAATATTTTTTAAAAATGTTTTCCTCTTTATATATATGGTGGCTCACATATACCATTTTAATAATTTACCATAGTTACTATTTTAATATTTTTTTAATATTCATTATGACCCACAAATAAGTGTAAAATAATATATAATATAAATTATTTTAATTCAAAATACATAATATGTTTTATCAAATTCAATTCACTAATTTTCCATAATTTAATATAATATACAACCTATGAATGTGTCGAATAAATGAGTTTTTGATAAATCTATTTTTCAAGAATAAGATAGTAATATAATAAATATATAACAAATTATAACAATAAAATGGAAATATTTGTATATTTTACGATATATAATATTATGATTTCATTTAAATGACCCCTTATTATTGGTGTTTTTAATTAGTTATCATGGAGAATCATTATATTGTTCAAAAAGTTTTCTAAAAATTATTTTTTAAGCCCATAAAATAAAATTATATTCAATCATAGTATATATATTATTTAAAATTTCTCAAATTGAATAAATAAAACATATAAATAATTAATTTAATTTAATATAATATTAAAATAACAATTTTTCTTTACAATTACTTAATTTATTAAAAATAAATGATTGTTTTAACAGCAATCAATATTTGTCACTATTTATAAAAAAATATATATTTGGAGAATAAATAAAAAACATTTATTATAAAGTTAAAATTAAAATTATGATATAAAAAATTATTTTAGATCTATAAAATAAAATATTTGAATTTTTCCTCAAAATGGTCATAATATTTTTTCACAAAGTAAAAAAATTAATTTTTAATGAAACATAATTTTTATACATTTAAATATCCTTAAAAATTTTGTTCTTATTTAATAAAAATGTATATATTGATTTATGTTCACTATTCCCATTATATATATATATATGAATTTATTAATATTCCTTCCCACTAATTTAACAACTCAGTTATATCAGTCTTGTTTATATAGTTTGTTATAATTTTTTATCCTGGTTTTTATAAACTCATTTTTTCATGTTGAATACAAAATCAATAGTATATTTATTTAAAATCATTAAGGGTGTAAAATATTATTTGGATCATTTATATCTTGGGTGTTCTATTTTTAAGGAATGTAATTAAAAAATTATTTCATTTTTTTCATCATAGGTGATTTTATGAAAACATTATATTTTTTAATTAATGTGTCACTTGTAATTTATATTGTGATTTCTAAAAATTGTGTGGATAGGTATGATAATATGGGTCAATTTGAAATAAATTATTCTATTTTATCATTTCATAGATTTAATTTTTTATTAAATAAATAAATATTATCACATTGAAATTGATATTCATGTATGTGAAGCTCCATTATAAATATAATTTTATATTTCCCAATAGTTTGTTCGATAGAAAATTGTAGGCTATAACTAGTTTTGATTTCAATGAGATTAAATCCATTTTTAAATGATGGTTTTGGATAAAAAAAGTTTGTTGCTTTTAAAACTATGTCCACATAATGTATTAAATATTTATATTCCAATAATTTCAATGTAACCTTGCTACCCATGGAAGATTTTTTCTAAAGGCCTATTTGGATACTTTTTAGAATAAAACGATTACCATTTTATTGACCCTCCTATTACCCCTTATTTTATATTATCCCCAGTACATGGATGTACATTTATTTTGTGATGATTATATAAATCAAAAATGTGTTATTTAATGTGAGGATGTCAAAGATGTTGTGAGATTTATCATTTATACATATGATATATGTGATAATTATTTCTTGATTATTTTTTCACTTCTAGATTGGTTAGGTCATGGGAACCATTGATACTATGTGGGAAATCATGATTCTTGATACACTAGTTATTACAAATTATTATAGTGTAATGCATGTTTTTTTACATCTCATAGATAGTTTGATTGTTCCTCTAGGATAATTTTGATATGGAGAAGTCTAGTGGCTTAAGTTATTTTAGTCAAAACATAGCACAAAATTTAATATTGTTTTATGAATGAATAAAAATTAAAATTTATTATAAATCACTTTTAATGTAAAATTGAGAAAGAAAAAGTTCAAACACTAAATGAAATAACATTAATATTAATGAAAAATTTAGGTATAGTAGGTTTAATATCCCTATATAATTTCTAAGAGACAGTGATAACCGGAATATTGTGAACATCCTACAAACCATCATTGAAAGGAAACACCAGCTTTCCTCAAGACATCATGTTGTCTTCTCAATTGATCATCCCATCATTTAATCCCCTTATCAATATGATATCATTATTGTTGGAACCAGGGTCTTTAAAGCATGATTTGGCTTATGGTTTGTGTTTGTTGTCAATCCTCAGTGGATGTTCAGGAGTTGTACCAACAACGAGATCATACCGTTCAAGCAGAAAACAGTAGTGAAGGTGGCGCCGTTTCCCAGTGTTTGCCAAATTTTTGGGTCTGAAAATCAGCCAATAAAGTTAAGTGTTTCTGGAAAAGGTACTTGAGTGCCGAGGTCTTGGAGTATAGAAGACTTGCACGACATATGTTTTTTAGGCTCAGAACGTCAAAATATGGCTAAGGAGAGAAGGTCGCGCAAGTATTGGTTGGGTCGCGCAAGTGAGTTGCGCGACAGAGGTTACTGGAGACAAGACTTGCGCGCCGTCGAGGGACTTGCGCGCCGCCGCGCAGGGGGTCTAGTTTGCCAATAAATACTGGACCGCCCCTCCTCATTTCGGATGGAGTTCAATGCTGAGAGATTGTTCGAGCTCTCATCGCGCAGGTGGTTGAGTCGCGCGGGTGGTAGTTTGGTCGCGCAAGTAGAGCTTGCGCGCCTGTTGTCTGTTGTGCGTCCAAGGCAGTTTGGGAGTGAAAGGAAGTGAACCGCGCAAGTTTGTTGTTGAGGAAGGAAGCGTCGCGCAGGTGTATTGGTGACACTTGCGCGCCAATTTGGACTTGTGCGCCGTATTGGGACTTGCGCGTCCGGCTTGGAGAAGCACGACAGGTTTTGCTGAAGCCCGCCGGCCTGTTTGGAGCTGCACGAAAGCCAGGAGACTACCTAATACATTCGAGGAAAAGTGATATTCTGCTTCTGGTGAGAATCGGACTTCAATAGAGCATCTACATACAATAGAAGATTCATTCTAATGAAAATGATGAAGAGACCTTCACGTCTATAAACTGAGTGGGACTTCACCAACGGCAGTGAGCCAGGGGGAGTCAACGAGAGTGACCCGAGGGGAGCAGGGGGCTATCCCTGAAACTTTGTAATGGCAGTGAGCCTGGGACAGAGTAACTGTACCCGAACTTTTGTAATCTACCGCTAGTGAAGCATAGTCTATTTTGGTATGACCGACAACCTGTCGGCGTATGCTCCTTGGACGTAGCCCTTAGTAGTGAACCAAGTAAAAAGGGTTGTGTCTTCTCTATGCATGTGAATGATTGCTTTCTGATATTAATCATCATACAGGTTCAACAAGTTCCTGCCAACGTGGGAACAAGATCCATCACATTAAAAGAAAAATTTGTCACCCTGATTCACCCCTCCCCTCTCAGGGTGTCCCGGGGACCTTCAAGTGGTATCAGAGTGTAAAGGTTGCTAGTGTTGAATCTGACCTTCTTCATCATGGAAAATGCGGTCAATATCAGGGGAGTCCCTCACTTCGATGGAAACAATTTCAAGATCTGGAAGAGTATAATGAGATCTCATCTAAGATCTCTTGGAATGGAAGTTATTTTTTCTACTGTACAAGGAATACAAGTCACGGATCCAATAGGTATGCCTATGACTGAAACAGACAGGAAACTTCTTGATGCAGATGCTAAAGCACAGAATTCTCTCACTGCAGCCCTTTCTGATCAGATCTACCTGAAGGTGATGAATTTCACCTCAGCAAAATCCATGTGGGATAAACTTGAGAATATTTATGAAGGAGATAGCATAGTTAAGGAGGCGAAACTACAAGTGCTACACAATCGGTTTGATGATCTGAAGATGCATCCAGACGATAATGCAGACTCTTTCTTCAATCGAATTACTGAAGTGTTTGGAGAAATTCGTGGTCTAGGAGAAGAAATAAAAGACATTGATATTGTAAAGAAAATATTAAGAAGACTTCCACCTTTGTATAATGCGAAGGTGTCAGCCCTTGAGGAAAGAGATCTTTCCAAACTTTCTCTAGATGACTTACTGAGCAGCTTGGTTGCATATGAAATGAGAGTCAAACCAGAAGATTCTACGACTCGGGTGAGCAAGGAAATGGCATTCAAGGCCATGGATAAATTGAAAATCTCAAAGGATAGTAGTGGTGATGATGACGAAGAGAAAGAAATTCTTTCTCTCATTGCAAAGAAGTTCCAGAAGGGGAAAGGGAAATTCAAAGGGAAGTTACCTCTCGCATGTTTCTGTTGTGGAAAAGTTGGGAATATTTCCTCTCAGTGCTTGAAGAATATCAATGATGATGAAAGTGAAGATGAAAACTTCAAGAAACCTCAGAGAAGTTTCTTAAAAAATGGAGAATTCAAATCTAGTAAGAAAATGCAAAGGAAGCGTTTTGTCTTTGAAGAGGAAGAATATGACAATGAATTCTGTGATGAAGAAGAACCAGAATTCAAAACTGGGAACCATGCTTCTATGATGGCCACTGTTGAAAAGACAGAGGATACTGATGGAGAAAAACAACTGAGAACTTGTGTAGTTCCTGAGGTGCAACATAAGGATGCAGTTTGTAAGCTTAAGATTAAATGTAAGAGCTGCAATAAGTGGAAATCAATTGTAGAAGAATCAACTGAATATGTTGATCAACATGAAGCTGAAATTGAACGAATGGAAGAATTTTTGAAGGTACAATCTAAAATAATTGAAAGCAATGATGATGCAGTTGATCTGAAGCTGAGAATTGAAGAGCAGGAAAAGGTCATCAATGACCTCACATCCAGACTGGATGAAATATCCAAGACTGCTGAGGGTCTTGAGGAGAAAGTAGTTACTCTAAGGAGTAAACTGGAGACTGAATCAGTTCCAAAATAATCGAGGAAGAAAATACAGTTCGGAAGATTCTCAGATGCAGAATTACATGCAAGAGCCAAGTGTGGTTCAGATAGGGTTGGAAAAATCTCGAGTGATTAAAGACCCACTTGCATGGGAAAGAGTGGAATTGGCTGTGAGGCTGAGTCATCAACTGCTGGAATTGAAAATATCCAAAAGGAAGACAAGATGAAAGTTGAACATGATGAAATGTTACCTAGAGTGCTGAAAAAGGAACCCTCAATCCAAACTAAAAGGAGACCTGAAAATTATCCTCAAACTTTCAAAAATGACAAACAGTCTTACTATTCTCCCAAGGAAGAAGGTATAAGGAGAAATTCAAGTGAGAAGACATTTCCTCTCATGAAGTGTCAGTTCTGTGGCTATCTGGGCCATACCATGTCTCACTATGAAGAGGCAAGAAGCTATCTGAATGGAGAAGATATAGATGCTCAACAAAGGAGAACAATCTCATATCCTAATTCTCATAGAAGAAATAATTTCGATGGATATTGTTTTCTTTGTTCTAACAATGGTCATAAGGCCGTTAATTGCAGGCAGAGAAGAGACATAGACACCTCATACCGAAGTTCAAGACAAGTCAAGTCTCGTCAGCAAGACAGTGTTGCTCTTTCAAATAGGTTTTCAACTCTCACAGAAGTCTTTGACTATGAAGAACCTGGGTATGTGGAAGAGATAGTTGAAAGGCCATCAGTTCTATATACTCAATCTAATGTCTCATGGAAGGAAAGGAAGAATATTGAGAAATCGAACCTTGCAGAGGTAGCCCTCAAAGCTACAAAGAACAACAGTACCTGGATTCTGGATAGCGGTTGTTCATCTCATTTGACGGGTAATACCGGCCTACTAATGAATATCATAAAGAATGTTGATGGTATAGTAAGATTTGGTAATGATGGGGCTCAGAAAATCAAAGGGAGTGGAAGTACCCAATTAGCTAATGGAGAACTAAAGAAGACTGAAGTCCTTTACATAGATGGCCTACGTCATAATCTCCTCAGCGTGAGTCAACTCTGTGACTCAGGACTTATAGTTACTTTTAGTCAGAAAGGCTGCACTATCAAGGGAAAAACCGGAAATTCACTTATGAAAGGATGCTGAACAGAAGGCAACTTGTATCAGGTTGATAGTGAAGAAAATGTATGTTACATGACTGTTGAAGAAGAAAACAATTTGTGGCATCGGAGATTGGGACACATCAATCAACAATACATGGAGAAAATATCAAAATTGAGAATTTTCATGGACATCCCCAACCTGAAGAATGAGCGTGAAAAATCATGTGATGCTTTTATTCGTGGGAAGCTAGTCTGCAGTTCATATCGGCTAAAGAAGAAAAAGGCAACTCACCTTCATGATCTGATTCATACAGATGTTTGTGGTCCAATAAATTTTGCCAGAACTCATGGAGAAATGTAATTTGTCCTTTTCATATATGATTATAGTAGAATGGAATTTGAGATGGTCATTCACAGGAAACGACAAGTCCTTTACTGCATTAAAACATATCGGCGAATCGCCGAGAATGATACTGGATGAACAATCAAAGTGTTCCTATCTGACAATGGAGGAGAATACACATCCATTGAATTTGAATATTATCTGGAGAAGCCTGGGATACAACATGAGGTAGCTACTGTGAGAACTCTACAACAAAATGGAGTTGTTGAACGAAGGAATCGACAGGTGAACAACATGGCACGAACTATGCTGATTGAGAGTCGTATTCCATGACATTAATGGAAAGAGGCTATTCATGCTGAATTGTACATTCAGAATCGAACAGAACTTTATATGGGTGAGACGAAGACACCATATGAATTGTGGCATGGACGGAAGCCTTCTCTAAACTACTTTTGTGTCTTTGGAAGTAAGTGCTTCATCAGGAACAAAGAAGGAAATCAAGGGAAATATGGCGACAACATAGATGAAGGAATCTTCCTCGGTTACTCAATAAATAGCAAAGCCTACAAATGTTTCAACAAGCATTTGGGAAGGATTGTGGAAAGCAATGATGTTAAGATAATTGAAGAGAAAACCACAAATTCTACAAGGACGTCATATGCTGATGTGATAGAAAGTCATGAAAATGTGAACGTGAAGAAAATACAAATGCAGAAATAGAGGAAGTTGTTCAAAAACCTCATCAATCACATAATGATGTTGACTCAGAAGAAGAATCTGAAGAAGAAACTATGGCTGAAGAGAATACTACTAAACCTCGCATGAGAAATCGAAGAGCTGAGATTGATCCATCCAACATATTTGGGGACAGGAGTGCACCCACTCAAAAAAGAAGGATGCGGAATACCACGCAATCTGTATTTCTATCAGTTGTAGAGCCATCCTCATTCAAATAAGCTGCAAAAGATAAATCTTGGGTGAAATCCATGAATGATGAATTAGATCAGATTGACAAGAATCCGACATGGGATCTTGTCTAGAGACCCGAAGGTCACAATGTGATTGGTACCAAATGGATCTTCAAAAATATGTTTGATGAGCATGGAAGTGTTATCAGAAACAAGGCACGACGGGTATGTAAAGGATACTCCCAGATTGAAGGTATTGATGTTGAAGAAACCTTTGCTCTAGTTTCTAGACCGGAGTCAATCAGGCTTTTCCTTTCCATGGCACTCCAAAGAGGATATAAAGTATATCAAATGGATGTTAAGACAACATTCTTGAATGGTGTACTCGAAGAAGAAGTCTACATTGAACAACCAGTGGACTTTGTCTTGGGTACCGATGAAACAATGGTCTGCAAACTAAAGAAAGCTCTATATGGTTTGAAGTAGGCACCACGGGCATGGTACTCATGGCTAGATTCGTATCTCAAGAAGGTGGAATTCAAAAGAGGAGGAGTTGATCAAAATCTCTATGTGAATAATTCTCCAAAAGATCAATTCATGGTTCTTGTCTAAGTTGATGATATCATATTTGGTGGTAGGAGGCAGAAATCGGTTGATGAATTTGCCAACCACATGAAATCAGAATTTGAAATGTCTATGATTGGGGAGCTCACATATTTCTTGGGGATGAAAGTGATTGAAAAGAAGGAATACACATTCATTTCTCAGGAAAAATATGCAAGAGAGCTGCTGAAGAAGTTCAATATGCAAAACTCCAAACCAATGTCAACTCCGATTGCAGTTGGAACGAAACTTGGAAAGCATGAGGATGGGAACTCTGTTGATCCCACCATGTATAGGAGGATCATTGGAAGCCTACTGTACCTGACAGCGACAAGGCCAGATATTGTCTTTGCAACATGCCTTGCGGCCCGCTTTCAGAGTAATCTGAAAGGGGAACATATGAAAGCAGTAAAAAGGATCATGAGATACATTCACGGTACACATAACTTCAGGTTAATTTTTTCTGCAGGAAGGGATAGTGAATTATCCGCATTTTCATATGCTGACTGGGCTGGTGATGTGGTAGACAGAAAGTCCACTAGTGTTGGAGCTTTCTATATTGAGAATAAATGTGTTGGCTGGTTGAGCAAGGAACAAGAAAGTACTTCTCTTAGTACGACTGAAGCTGAGTATATCTCTTCCACAAAAGCATGCACTCAACTTATTTTGATGAAGCAGCAGCTAACAGATATTGGTGATAAGGTGCAGCAACCAATGGTGATTTATTGTGATAATAAAAGTGCAATTGATCTTACGAAGAATCCGGTTCAGCATTCTCGTACAAAACATATTGAAATATGGTATCATTTTATCAAATAAAAGGTTGAACAAGGGGTGATTAAAATGGATCATGTTGGAACTAATGAGAAAGTGGATGATATCCTAACCAATCCATTGTCTGTGGCTGTGTTCGAGAAGCCTCGGCTGAACCTCGGTGTTCAACCACCTCCTACTGTATAAGGAGGCTCCGGAAATCCCCTCTCCCCGTTTGTTTTAATAGTTTTTATCTACTTATGGCTGTGATGCAGGTTTAGGGGGAGATACTATCCAGGGGGAGTATGGCTTGAGCTGAACGTTGAAAAACTTATCCGTCTTTGGTTTTATTGTTAATGGGGGAGAAAGGAATAAATTCCAGGCAAGAATTCAAGGCAAATAATTCAAGGCATGAAATTCTTCTGTGATGAGGAGAAGTTTAAGAAGGATAACATCGGGCATCATGGAGAATTCCAAAACACCGGAACCCAATTCAAGCTTCCTCTCTTGTTTTCTATACTGAGTATTTCTCACGTAGACTTAGATTGTTGGCTGAGTTGATTCTTGCGTTTTGGGTTTGCCCATGGTTGGAGATCTATTGAATTTATTCTGATTGCCAACAAACCCAAAGGGGGAGATTGTTGGAACCAGGGTCTTCAAAGCATGATTTGGCGTATGTTTTGTGTTTGTTGTCAATCCTCAGTGGAATTTCAGGATGTGTACCAACAACGAGATCATATCGTTCAAGCAGAAAACAGTAGTGAAGGTGGTGTCGTTTCCCAGTGTTTGCCAAATTTTTGGGTCTGAAAACCAGCCAATAAAGTTAAGTGTTTCTGACAAAGGTACTTGCGTGCCGAGGTCGTGGAGGATAGAATACTTGCATGCCATATGTTTTTGAGGATTAGAACGTCAAAATTTTGCTAAGGAGAGAAGGTCGCGCAAGTATTGGTTGGGTCACGCAAGTGAGTTGCGCGACAGAGGTTACTGGAGACAAGACTTGCGCGCCGTCGAGGGACTTGCGCGCCACCGCGCAGGGGGTCCAGTTTGCCTATAAATACTGGACCACCCCACCTCATTTCGGACGGAGTTGAAGGCTGAGAGATTGTTCGAGCTCTTATCGCGCAGGTGGTTGAGTCGCATAGGTGGTAGTTTGGTCGTGCAAGTAGAGCTTGCTAGCCGGTTGTCTGCTGTGCGTCCAAGGTAGTTTGGGAGTTAAAGGAAGTGAACCACGCAAGTTTGTTGTCGAGGAAGGAAGCGCCGCGCAGGTGTGTTGGTGAAACTTTCACGCCAGTTTGGACTTGTGCGCCATATTGGGACTTGCGCGTCCGTCTTGGAGAAGCGCGACAGGTTTTGCTGAAGCCCGCCGGCCTGTTTGGAGCTTCACGAAAGCCAGGAGACTACCTGATACATTTGAGGAAAAGTGATATTCTGCTTTTGGTGAGAATCGGACTTCAACCGAGCATCTACAGACAACATAAGATGCATTCTCATGAAAATGATGAAGATACCTTCACGTCTATAAACTTAGTGGGACTTCACCAACGGCAGTGAGCCAGGGGGAGTCAACGGGAGTGACCCGAGGGGAGCAGTGGGCTATCCCTGAAACTTTGTAAAGGCAGTGAGCCTAGGACAGAGTAACTGTATAGGAACTGTTGTAATCTACCGCTAGTGAAGCATAGTGGATTTTGGTATGACCGAAAATCTATCGGTGTATGCTCCTTGGACATAGCCCTTAGTGGTGAACCAAGTAAAAAGGGCTGGGTCTTCTCTATAGATGTGAATGTTTGCTTTCTGATCTTAATCATCATACAGGTTCAACAAGTTCCTGCCAATGTGGGAATAATATCCATCACATTAAAAGAAAAAGTTGTCACCCTGATTCACCCATCCCCTCTCAGGGTGTCCCGGGGACCTTCAATTATTTTCAATCTAGGTACTCTTCTTCTCATTGGTAAACACCCAAAATGAAATTACCATGATCCTACTAGTTATTTGAGTGAAAGACTAATTATTCGAATGGATTAAATGATTTCTCCTTATGAGTTTATAAAAAAAGTTAATTAAGGATCGATCATAGCATGTGAATACCACTTTTGAATAGTAGTATCCTTGGGGGAGGTGGTGATTTCGTTGCATCTTCTTGTCATTCAAATTCATCACACATAATGTCTCCCGTGATAGTGGGATGCATGAATTATCCTCTCTCTCTTTATGAATTTCCCTTAGACCCTGACATCACCACATACATTAGAGCATCTATACCTATATTTAATCATCCATATCGTCTAGTAAATTCTCATAATCAACACCATTGGCCTTGGTCTAAGGGACCCCTCCTCATTTACTAAATGAATAACCAGAGCAATTTCAGCCTCTTAGACCAGATTATCATTTAGAAATCCTTCTATCTTGTTGTATATCACAATAGTGGACACCCCCATTTTTTGTTAACTCCAACAAACAAATGGAATCAAATTACCACCAAAAGTATTACACTACCTTAGTTCCATAGAAACATTTTTTGTACCACATTCACTTGTTTCATTCCATAAATTCACTTCCTCAATGTATGTAGTGATCAAGGGTGACTTAGAGCCCCCCTATCCACCATTTGTGGACCCATGTCATATTTGAAACCATAACATGCCGAAATATCTCCATCTTGAGTATTCTCATGATATTTAATGGAATATTTAACATTAACATACTTCTCTGTATTAAAACCATCTTTCCTCAAAGTATCTAGAAATGGAGGTTGGAGTTTTCTCATATCCGTCCTCAAGCAGCCGAAGATTTCTGTCACTAGTGGATTCACATTTTTATCCACACTCCACATCCATAGTAGACTATATCATAGATTCCAAAACCATAGACCACTATTAAGATGATCCAACCTTATCACAAGGCCCTGGTTAATTATAACTACATTATATTTATGCAACCATCTACTTAATGAGATCTTTAGACTCATGCCTATAGGCTTCTGTTGAATGCCCAATACGCTTACAAGAAGAACAAAAATAAAACCACATTTAATATACCTTATGTTATCTATACTGAAACACTATCTTACTAGGATCCATACATATTTGAATGTTTTTTCAGAAACGTCTACTTTTAAACAAACTTTATGATTAATATGATGGAAAACAGATTCAGTGCAGCTATCTGAACACAAGAATCTAGCCACTAGGTTTCCAATCAATATAATAACTAAGGGATTTTGAAATGTTAATGGATGTTTTGGAAAAATAACACAAATAACCACTTAAGAAGATTCACATGTCACATGGAAGGGCTAAGTCCACCCAATGAGGTAGAAAAATGATTCATTAAATCTATAGGGAGTAGTAGATTAGGATATAATAAAATCATACTTATATGGAAAGATGATCATAATATGTTTTTTTCTAAGAAAACCAAAATATCACCCCTTATATAAATCCAAAACACAAAAACTAACCTATCGAACGAATAAATAGTGGTTATTCTCTTATTTAATTAAGAATTTAAAGTTAGATTTATAAGGTCCAAGCCTTGATTAAACTCCATGTTTGAGATTTAGAGGATTAGGGAACTATTGAAATCATTTGAGAATTTCGAGCACCGATAATCTTGTGGAAAATTAGGGAGGATATTGTGGTTGGAAAAAGAGAAGAAACATGATCCTGCTCCTTTGAAAGACAATGGAGGTCCCTCCACCGCTAGTGGGTTCGGGACTGGATCATTGGTTGCCACCATCACAAAGTACAAGAAAGCCTAACAACTTCTCAGGAAAACCTGATCCACATTTATTCTTATTTAGGAAAGTATTATTAGGATCATCTCAATTTTTGATCAATAGAAACACCTAAGTGATTTATCCATTTATTTTCAGTACTTTTCGGGGAATTGGTGTTGTCTTAAACAAATTTTACTTGTTTTTCATGTCACACCGATTTTATTATACATTAATTCTCTTGTCCTGTTAGATTAAATATTGGTTCATATTGTAATGTTATTAGTTATATTATGGTTGATTTTATTTTCTCCTATTAATTTAATGTTAGTTTTTGAATGTAGTTCTAGATTAGAGTATAAATATTCAACATTTTCAATATGATTTTTAGAAGGGTTATTATAATTGAAAAAAGACGTTGTATTTTAGTTTTTCAACAATTGTATTGTCCTCATATTATGATTTCAGAATATAATATATTCTCTATGTGTAATAGAAAGATTTTTAGTTTATTATATTATATTTAAATGAAACCCATGTTTTCTATTGTATTTAAATCTAATTGTTTTGACCTGTTTAATGAATTTAATTTCATAAAATCGTTAGTGATATTCTAGTTCCAATAATGTATACACATCATGGCTCTCTCGTTATAGATCTCATGTATTATCTTGGTTTTTTGTTTCTATATTTATATTGAATTTCATAACATGGGTATTCAATGTGTGATTTGAGATGATTTTAGTATGAAAACCTATGTTTTAACAAACATTAATTCGTGATTTATAAGAAAATGATACACTTAATTCAAACCCATAGGTCTATGAATCCTACAGTATTTGGGAAATTAGGTATATAATATAGAATAATTAATTTTAAATATATAAATATTACTTAGATGTTCATTAAGATGATCATAAAATTCCATCATTCCTCTAAAATGACATGGGATACCCTGGGGAGATACAAAAGAAATCGGTGTGCTATAATACTCTATAAGAGTAAACTAATGAATAGAATAAGGTAATGAATTAAATTTGATCCAATAGGTATATAAATGTAACATACGAATGTTGAGAATAAAAATCTTTAAAAAAGAGGAATCGCATAACATTACATCATTATAGAAACATACGAATGTTGAAATAATAAAAAAATGACATTATAAATATATTTCATTGATAAAGTCCAATAAAACCTGATATAATTTATTTATGATAATATACCACACACCATATATTGAATATAATTATATAAAAACATTTCCCAATGTATTAGAGGAATATATAATTTCGGGGTCACCTATCAATTTAATATCATGTGTGTGCTTATGTACACTACATAGATTATACTATGTAAGGCTATAATTTATCAATATTAGCCCCA
The DNA here is from genome assembly GCA_963277665.1 of Viscum album. Lineage (NCBI taxonomy): Eukaryota > Viridiplantae > Streptophyta > Magnoliopsida > Santalales > Viscaceae > Viscum > Viscum album. The sequence goes on along the minus strand of OY728164.1, from coordinate 1,398,912,629 downwards.
TGATTAAATAGTTCAAGTTAAATAAATGTAAATCTACAATAAATTTCTTTTGGGTACAACTAGTTAAAACCCATTCAGCAGAAATGATGATGCGTATTCACTATAGAAATGATTAGCATTAAAAAGAACAATATAATATTGATAGCATAACAGTTGTACATAAAGCTTTATAGAAGGGTGGATGAGAAATAAAGGGGCATATCATTACATTAGATTCATAATTATAATATGAATGATATGTAAAAATATTTAACATCATGAAAATTTTGAAAAATGGTAATATAAAGAAGGTTTTTCAATATAGAGAAGAAGGAGATGTTCTCTTACCTAATGAGGATGCTTTTAAAAGGTTTTTAGGAGTTTACTAATATCATGGGGTATCCTTGGGGTGACTCTAGAGAAGAAAAGTAAGCATAATTTCATGCTCCTTGGTATTTTAGTACAGATTAATAGGAATTTGAAAATGATTATATAAACAATAGAGGTTATATGTTTATTGACATAAAAACATAGTTATTGGAATATATATGATAATGTAATAAAAAAGACAAACATTCCCTTGGAGTTTCCCATAGATTCAATTAAATTGAATTTTTTTTAGAATTTTTTTTAAAAACACAATATATTATATATGTTTTTGAGTAATCATTAATGTTTTATAAAATTAATAAAAATTCATCAACAAAATTATTTTAAATGGAGAACATAATTTTGGTTATTTATACACAATATATAATTTATTACATCAAATTATATATTTTATGATGTAATAATAGAAAATATTTATTTAAAAATTATTTAATGTTGTCCCAAAAATTTTATTATCTCTGAAAATTATGAAAAAATAAATGTTGAATATCTTCAAAATTCTGATTTAAAGAAATTATCCAAATAATTTTATTAGTACGCTAAATTATTATTTTGAATCAAAAATACGCATTTAATAAAAAATACATGGTTTCTATATCAATAACATTTTTTATACTCATATAAATTTTCTTTTAGTTCATAAAATTATATTATAATTTATATTAAATAATGATTGTTAAAAAATATTATATTTTTTAAAATATCATCAATTTTAAAAAAATTTGAATACACTAAAATATTGTTTCTTAATTAAATTATACATTTCAAAAAAAAATTGATTTCATCATGTCAATATCTAATTTTTTATCAACCCTATTTTGTAATCATTATATAGTAATAAAAGATAAATGTAATCATTATTTTATTCAAAATATAATATTTTATACTGTTAGTTTCTACATATATAGCCCATTAATACAATAGTGAATACCCTATGTTTAAGGTGGGTGTTAGTCAGATTTTCATTGGGTGGTTGCACAATAATTATTTCGATATAGATATTGGTGATCTTGGCATACCATCTTAAATAGTTTGATTATTATTTTTTGTTTTAATTTAATCTTCATCTTTGTCAAGGTAAACAAACAATGATGTTATCTCCCTATTATGTTAACATAAAATGGATTCCTATGGAAATATCCTTCTAGTTTTGTCCATGAATTCCTTTTTCTGTGATAAATTAGAATTTTAATAACACTTAATATACAAATATTAATGGACATTATTAAACTATAATAATATCTAGTATTATGATATTTAATAGTTTTTTAAATATGTAAAACCATATATAGGTCCAAAATAATCAATTTAGTGCTTCTTATCTCCACAACTACATCACTTAATAATGAATTTATTTATTCAAAATTGGAATTTGATTTATAAATTTAATGTCCATTACATTCTACACCATTTATAACATTGATAGTAAACATTTTCTTTCGATTCATGAAAATATAGGATGGTCCATCTTTAATTCCTCTTATGGTACGTATGTCACTTCCTCACACATATTTTCCCAAATAACACTCTTTCTAGGTGATTTTTCATTCATTCAAGGAACCTTTCTCTCCGATCTGAGATATTTATCTGCTACTACTCATTTGAAGGATAATTATCTAATAGTACCACATATTGATTACGTACATTAAAGGGTTCTGGAATTTGATTACACATGTGGGATACAAGGTATACATCATTTACATAAGATTTGTTAGGTGGTGGTGTTACCATTAAGAAACTTTTCTAATGAAATCATGGATCTGAATGGGTCCAATATATTTAGGAAAAACATTCAATTCTTCGAAAAAATAATTAAATTATTCCACAGTGATATATGAACGAATAATTAATCTCTTCCATCAAAATACATGTCTTATAAGTTATTATTTGCATCGATTTTTTTTGCATTATTTTAGATATAATATTATTATTAATAGTCAGAACTACTTCTATCATTTAATGGTTTTGATCAAATATCACCACCTTATTATCTCTAAATTCTTCTAAAAATGATTTTGTTTGACACATATTCCCATATACAGCCTCATAAGTTTCTAATTTAATGAATTATTGGAAACTATATATATATATATGAGAACCCTATTAGGGTAGGATACAACTCTTAACAATTGTGGAAATCCATTTATCATGATCCCATATTATCCTCTAGAGTGTGAATGTTCTTTCAAACTGGACATCCATCTATGGTTTATTAGGAGATTTGAATATCAATTCTATAATTAATTATCTCTGAATTATTCCTTAAAACCTAATGTAATTTTTGGATATTGATCATATATATTTGTGAGTGTAATTCCATTATTTTATTTAAATTCATGTGTGTATTTCATGGTTAGTTGTTTAAGGGATAAATTATTTTTAGCAATGAAGTGTGCTTACATGTCAAGGTGATCCACTACCACCCATATGGTTTTATTTCATTTTAGGGTCTTAGGGAGTCCAATAATGAAATATATGGTTGGGTTATTTCAATTTCCATACCATTATTGTCAAGTATTTTATGATACCATTATATTTGTTTTTCATCATTGAATTTTTATCATTCTATGAACTGTGATGTAGATTCTAAAATCTCATTATTTATATTATCCCAACATATGTTTTTATTCAAATCAACATTCATCATACTGATTACATAGAAAATTGGTAAGGATGACTGTTGTGAATCTTCCCTTATTTACCTCTCTAATTATACTTTTTATGGGATACATATCTTCGTTTCAAACATCATATCCCCTTATTTAGAATGGTTGAAGTCTAAAATATTAACAATATTGTTTTATAGCATCACAACATCATTCAGGGCCTCCACGATCCCCTAAATAATGGACAGTTGAGAAATTATATTAGAAATATAGGATTATTATTATATTATTATTAATATATACCTTATTTTTATTTTATTGATGAATTGAACCCTTGAAATACTCATCATAGTGATGTTTATGGGATCCATTATACTAAGACTATTTACCACTTTGCTTTCATTTCACCAGGTGCATCCTTCTTTCAGGTTTTATTTAACTTCATTATTTGTAGTTCCATTTTCTTTAATCTTTGGTGGTTGATTGTAATTCATATAAATAGATATTTTTTAGGGAAAGTGGACTAAATATTGTATATGTATGTTTCATTGAATTTTTGTGGTATGGTTATAAAAATTCTAAAGGGGTTTATGATGGATCTTGTCAGTTTGGAGGGATTATGTGGTGGTTTTAGAACTCTCACATGAGCTGCACTAAATATACCTTATTGATCCTTTAAATGAAATATAAATATATTACATTACATATACCTACCACTAGGTTGAATATGTTGAAGGAACATTTTAAATGAACTTGTTACAATGAAATATTCTATTTACAAGATTTTTAATGCTTGACCATGGTTAATTACACCAAAGGAGATGTGAATTTTGGGAATGATTGTAAGTCAAGAATTACATATTCTGTAACATATTTCTATGATGTGTATTTTTCAGTATCAATGAATATAATACCTTACATAGATGTGTTTTATCCCTTCATCCATGTTCATACATCATTTCTCAATACCTAGGAAACTTCAAATTTTTTTTTTAGTTTCCATCTACATTAAATATGTCTCTTTCATATAATCATTATAATGTGCGTTTTTTTGTATTGGGTTATCCTTATCATTAGGTTTTCTACTATTGACGGGGTTGAAAATGTTGATCATGGTAGGATTGGGTTCTGATATTTATATTTACGATATTTGATTATTATTTATATCTTTTATGAGTTCATTATTCTTGTTGTTTCCTATTAGAGTCATTGCATTGATCTCCAGTTTATGGTAGGTGGTAAAAAATCAAAACACTATTTTATTAAATATCATCCGTACATGAAATATTAGGATTTACGTGACACAATGTGAGAATTATTTAATTATATGATACATCACGATAAATTAAGTGTTATATTATTCCTCGGATCCCTTAAAATTCTATAGTATTGAGACATGCCTAGTGGATAACCAGTGTCTGATCCAACCCTAGAATAATAATGAAATACAAACTGTATTAATTTGTTTCTAGAATGAAATGGGACCTCAGGTGATTTTTATTTTGATAGATTCACCATGGAACATTTTTTTGTTTACTATTGAAATGGTTATTCTTGATATGGTATAATTGGGTAAAATGAATTTTTAATGGATTATAACACACTTGATAAATGAAATGGTTAATTTTAAGACAAATAAAAATTTATAGATTTATCCATTGAGGGTTATGATATCATTTTATGATATCATTTTCATATTTATTTTTTCAGGGATATGATTAATTGATTATATAATGTAATTGGAAAAAATAGTGAAATGATTATATTAGGGGCTTGGACTGGATGATTACGTTCATATATAGAGGGATATTATTCTTTATATTTAAATTATTATATATTGGGATTTTCATATATTCTTAAATGATTATATATAGGTCTATTCATGGTTTGATGAAATAATTATATAGAGGGTTATTACTATCAATGATGAAATTATTATATAGAGGGCTTGTACCAGATGTTGAAATACTTATACATAGTGATTTCACTCTGTTTGTAATTCTACCTTGGGGTAGTGGTTATGGTTTTCATGGTTGATTAACATGATCATAGTCTTTCTACTGTAGTTCCAATGAATATTTTTTATATTGTATTAATTGTTAAATTAATACACCTATTAATCTCAATATTGCATGAAATTGTTACCATAATGGGTTTTTTATACGTTTTGGTATCAACCAACTATTACTTACTCACACCCTATTCAGGCCACCATTTGTTACTTGAACAAATTATTGGGATGTAGTTTTGGAAAAGGGAAAGAATCCTCCTCGTGAATTATTCCTAGAAATATGTGTCTTTTCTTGGAATATTCACTAAAAAGGGGTATAGGACTAGGGTCTTGTTACAGTATTTTTCTCATCCTATTTTTTTGTATTACATTCAATAGAACATTTTGACACAATTCTGACTAACAATACATGATTCTTTAAAATTGGTTTATCAGTCCCGCTTTTTACTTCCTAATTATATAATGTACTACTTGAATTATTTTCTAACACATGATATTTAATTATATTATTCATTAATTTTGTATTGTAACTCTCTATCATTGGGTATAATATCCTCACTATACTCATCAAACCCTTGTTTCTAGTTAAAAACCTCTATAATTCCACGAGGTGTTATTTAGGTATTGTAACCAACATGGTTTGGTCATGTGAGAGAGTTCCTGATCCGGGTCGGTATAATTTACCCTAGAATTCTATTGTTCGTATATACGTCCCACATCTACCAATATAGGTAATTTCACCAATTGATCAATTTTAATATCACTACATCCAATTCTAGATCATGTGTTGGGTATCTATTCTCTCATATACTTAATTGGTGGGTGGAGTAGGATATCACTTTTCTAAATTACATGAGTTCGCAGATGAAGACCTTGTTGGATTCATCAATATAGATCAATAATCACACTCTTTTGGGGGGTAATGTAACCACAATTTCATTTATTATCCTCTGAATTATCTCTGGGAATCATTATTTACACTCCTCCATATAGAAAAACATGACTCTCTTCTGAGTATTCATGGATTATGGTATAGAAAATTGATTGATGTTAATAGAAATTCAATGATATCTGAGTGATAATCCATATAAAAGATTAATTTGATTCTTATTTTTTATCAAGGTTATCCATTAATTAGATTTTTTTTATTCGTGGATCTATAGATAACTCTTTGTTTTAAAATCATGATGTATGAATGTTAAAAACTCTTGGTAAAAGTTTGATTTTTATCTAAACTACTAATTTGGAGGACATTTGGGCAATTCATTAAGAACATATTCTCTCAAAATCATCATTTCATCAGATATGATATTTTCCCTTGTCATAATCATTTTAACCAAACAATATTTCTCATAAGATATTAATATATTTTCTTATGAAACTAAATCCAATGTAGATCCATCCTCCTCCTTACACCTATATAAGATGATTGAGTGATTCTTGGTATTGAGTTTGAAACATGTTTCCCAAAAAAATTTGATGCATCTATTAAAGGAAAATGAATTCATTACTAAGATATAATGTAATTTTACAAAACCAATAATGAAAAAAAATTAAAAAGAAAATTCCAAAAAAAACACATGTTTTTAAAACATTATAATATTCTTTTTCAATGATATACATTAATTTTTGTTTCCCCATAAAACTTATTATAAAATATAAAAAATATGATAGTTTGTCATGAATTGAAAAAAACAAGACAATCTCAAATATATATTAGTGGTTATGTGTACATAAATAATCATGATCCGTCTCAATATGTCAACATAATTTTCTCTTGTTTGTGGATATTATTAGTTTTCATCATCCTTATTATCCCTTGGAAAATAACATGTTTATGATAATTATGAATTTTCCCACATTTATTACCTAAAAATGTTAATAATACCGTGGATTAAAATTTGTTCTCACTATTCATGTCAACTAAAATATTCATTTTTTATAGAAAATAACTAATTTATTCATTATTTTTACACACTTAATTAGTCTCAAAGTTCCATTATAAAATTTCCATTGGTTACTCTTTCCAAATTTTTTTAATATGTTAAATTTAATCTTCTTTCATTAATCACATTTATCATATACACATTTATAATAACTCTTCTACCAGTTATTTGATATGTTCTGATATTTATCAATGTGCTAGTTTTCAATTATATATTGTAAATAGTTAGGTATAATTAAAAGAAATCAAAAATTAACTCACATTATGTTAGGAACACCATTTTGGGAGTTGTCACATTTCCCATTACACTGACTGTTGACTCAGTTCCTTCTATTTATAACCATTGGCTAAAAATGGATATTTGGTTAGGATTTTTAAATTATTAAATACAGAAATGGGAAACCATGAATATTAATGTTATAACTCATAATTTACATATATTCATTAACCTATGAATTTATATATTTCAAATTAAGTTAGCCATTAAATATTTCATAAAAAACCTTATCGAAAATATTGTTTCCATATTAATAATTTGTAATGAACTTATAAATATACAAAATAATAATCTCCAAGAGTGTCAAACAAGTTTTGTAGTAAGGAACATGTTCATGGAGTATAGGATTGTTGAGTATATCTAAATGCTTTTTGGGATTACTAAAGCAAGATGCAGGCATTCCAAATCAACTTCCACTTGTAGTTCCATGAAATTAATGTATTTTACATGAAACCAATATCCCATAACAGTAATAAAATTTTAGTCTATTTTACTACATTTATTTTTATTTATAAGGATTTTACTATAGTTTTCTTATCCAAAGTCCCAATAATATCTAGACTTTTCATAGATACAAAATATGATATACCATATTTTAATAAACATTAAATCATTATTAATTATAAAAATAAACAATTCATACAAACTTAGAAGATAGTCAGGCCTAATGCATTTGTAAAATTAGGAGAATATTATAACTACTTTCAATATAAATAAAAAAATTATAAGAAACCTTCATAAAATGATCATAAAATTATATCATTGATTTTAAAAAACAAATGACAAATTGTAGAAATACCTATGAAAGGGGTGATATATAAACACTAGTAAGGGAATAAATCATAAAATAATTAGTTAAGAAATTCATGTAATATGAGAGGCATATCATGTTATCATAAGAGTATTGGGAATGAAAATATTGAATTACTAGGCATTATATGACATGATAACATAAAGGAACCATAGGAATGTTCCAACCATATAAAACATGATTTAAGATAAAATTTCACGGAAAAACACAAAGAATACATTACATAGTGTTCCTAGTATAATATCATGGAAAATGACCCCAGAAATTGAAACATAATAATAAATTTTTTTAAGGATAATTTATCATAAATTAAAACCAGTTATCTTAACTTTTGGTATCTTTGTGAGATTAAGAATGTAATTATAAAACATAATACCAAAATAAAACATAATTTATTTAACATTCAATATATGTTTCAAATATAATTTATACCGTATATATTTTTCTTATAAAGTAGTGATATAATGAAAAATGGATGAGAGAAAAAGGATAGTATGGAAATAAACATAGAAATAAAGAGTAGAACACGTGTTATATGTTATTACATGATGACAAAGAAAGTCTGAAATAAACATAAGGAATCAAAAAATTAATAACATGGGATCATGTAGTCATGGTATCATAGGAATTGGGAAAGAATATTCAATATGAAAGTATAATAAGTCATTGACAACATCCAACACCATTGCACATGGGGTAGCATTAGTCAATGCTAACTTCCATGACCAATGCATATGGGAGAAAAATTCCCAAAAAGGACTCAGTTTCAATCCTTGTTCCAACATGACATCTCTAGAGAATAAAAATTACCTAATACATTTGATCAATATCTAAGAGAACCCATTATAACATGCCTATTCATATGTGTTCCACATTAAGAATCATGCATAACGAGTTAGCCTAAAGGTTAACCATGGGAAGAAATGTGTATCGTAATGATATCATAAGGCATAAGCAATGGGTGTATCAAAAAGGTGTCCCTGAAATAATTCATTTTTATAATAAATGGACATTCATAAGTAAATAAAAGGAATATATCATGATATATTATGTATCAATTAATTGAAAACAAATATAAATACTGCTTACATAAACATTAAAAATGACCATCTATTGTGTGGATTAGGGGAACATTTTCAAGAATATTTAAATAAGAAAATATAAAAAAATTATATAAAAATTATGAAACAGGATAATATTTCAAGGTAAAATGAGTAATTTTAGAAAAATAATGGTGGTTCAAAAATAATTGGATTTTATTTTAAAAACGGTATGATGTAGGGAAGTTCCCTGAAATCAAGCCGGCTTTCTAGGATGAATTGAGAAGAGAATATTTTTAAAACATTTATTTCCATCATCAAAGGAGGATAATATGACCTGGATAAATGATTTCTAATCAAATAAATAAAATTTAAAACAACTACATATATAGAAATAATAATTTAATTTTGGTCGAGAGATATAATGCATAACTTGACAAAAAAATGGGGATTCTAAAAGAATCACATTCCTTATTTTTAAAAGATATATGCACATGATCTTAATGCCTTAGATAATCAAATAAAAAAATATAATTATGTAAGTAATATTCATTATTTGGTTATTTTTTTAAAATATTTTAATTATGTCTATTTATTTTAATTTATATGATTTATAAGATTAAAATTCTTTGTTCTGGCGTGTTTGTCTAATTGGTTTTAATGATCGGTTCACTTGTATTCATGTGTCTATGATCATGTAAAATAAGAATTTATATCCAAAATAAAAATTAAATTTCATTAATTGTGATCTAAAATATTTACTATTTATATATATAATTTTTTCATATATGATATTAATCATAAGACTAAATGTTGGGGATAACGGTTTGGATTATTTTTCCTTTTTAGGTCTTCAAAAAGTATTTTTATTTTATTATTTAATATGTTTTTAAAAATGTTGGTTATAGGGAATAAAAAGGGTTATAATATAAATATTACTAATTATTGAACCATTATAATGGTTTTCCAATCGTCCTTCAATGATATATTGTAAAAGGAAGAATCATCATCTATGAAGGTGCTAAATTCGACACCTCACAAACGATATTTTCATATTTAGCACAAAATAAGAAAAGAAGAGAATTGATGCTTGATATAATAATAAAAAAATAAAATTATTGGACATATAATATATTGGGGTTATTATTCCACCTATTTATAGTCAGGTGAGTAGAGGATAAGAAAATTAAATAAATTGAATGGAAATTTAAAGAAAATGAATATGGTTTTTTCCTCCTGAACATATTCTCCTTGAGAACCTCCTTAAAGAACATAGATTTGGTATTTTTTAGACAAAAGGATCAGTGGAATGGGATAGATACATAGGAGAATTATTGGGATTTATTTTGGAAATATTCATGGCATTTGTGGGGTGAGGAGAAGAGGTGGTATTTACAGTTGAAGAGAGAGTATTTTTATTGATAATTATATGCATTCATTTATTATTTTGGATCAACACTATAAATATTATTTGTTATTGGGAATAAATATAGTAACATGTTCATCAAAGTTTGAATTAAATTTTATTACATAATTCATAGAGCATCCATGACTTTGTAATTCATTTATTTAGCTTATACTATAAATTAATGTATTTCTCTATTCATCAAATACTACACTATTTTAAAAAACTCAAAAATTCATACGCTAAAACATTTTTAATGTGTGGAATTAAAATTTGTTATCCATTTTTTGAAATTATATTAAATATGTCAAATTGGGATTTTAATAAAAAATCTTTCATTTGAAAAATATATATATTAAAATTATTACAGATTTTATAACATCTTGGAAAATTCTTTGATGTAAAATAAAATTATCTTATGATTATATTGAATTAGAATATAAATTTATGAATTTATTTTTTTGAAATGAATTTTTATTTTAATCGTTATATTATTTAATGAAATGAAAATGAACATTTCTATTTTAAAAAAAAATACCAACTCTAAATTTATGATTTTAAAGAAATTTATATAAATATAATTGGATATAATTAAAACATATTTCCCTTTGTAATATGGATAAATTGTATTTATACTTTCATATTTGAGGTTAATGTTCCATTGGCTAGTTTACAAATCATATTGATTACATTACTATTCAAAAGTTTAGGTTAAAAATCTATTGGTACATGTTCCTTATTTTCTATAAAATTATCTTATTTCATTAAATATACATTTATTAGTTATTTTTGTGGTATATATGAAATTTTATGTAATTTTTGATATTTGAAATAATAATAAGGTAATTTTCATTGGCAGTTTTCTTGGTCATTAAATTATTCCCCATTCTTAAATTCCTCCCTCAAATTTTTATTTTACAAGAGATGTTGAAATAACATGAGGGTACTTCTCCATAATTTTTCCTACTAGTTCAAATGTTACCTCTATGTAATTATGGTTTTATCACAGTACATTGACTATGTGATTATTCTTGTTTCATTGAAATTTATATCTATGAGCTAGGATCTTCACTGGATGCTCGTTACAAGAGATAACATTTTCAAATTAAAAAAGGATGAATTAAGTACATTTGAGTGATATGGTATGTACTTACTCAAGAGGGAAATGTGGAATACATGATACACATGAGACATAGTAGATATAAGTTCTAGTCTATATGCCACAGGCTTAACAGAGTTAAAAATATCAAAGGTACATGTAACAAGGTCTTATTTTTCTATTATTCTAAAATCTCATGACATTCTTCCATCATTATTTATGAATGAATTCCTTGTATACAATCATAAACTCTTTCTCCCATAGCCAATTTTCTACATAGCACTTATCATTACATTGGGCTGTGTTTATGTGCTATAAAATGGTTTTCACATTTTCCACAATTTGTTCAACCGTTTCATTTCCTGTCAGCTTACATTCACAGACTTCAAACCAACATATTTGTGTCTTTCTTCTTTTACCATAAGGGGCATCATATAGAGAAGTTTTGATGCCCAAGTGGAAATTATTGTAGTAACAAAACTCAAACGTAGGTAGATAATGGTCTCATCTACCATTAAAGTCCAATGAACATGGTCTCATTTAATTTTTTAGTGTATAAATAGTATGCTCAGATTGAACATTAGTTTTAGTATAATTGGTTTCACAGAAGTTAAACTCAGAGTTTAGAGCATAAGGAGACTTTTCAAAAATTTGGAGGTAAATATAGAATATTGATTTGATACAATTGGTGGTGGAAATCCATACAGCCCCACAACTTATGTGATGTGTATCCATGAATTTTTATTCAGTGTGTTTTCTACTAAAATTTTTATAAATTGTGTTTTCTTTATAAGATGGTCCACAAAAAACCATTTAACATTGACTCATATGGATGACTCTGGAAGTCCAATGACAAATTAGATGATGATGATTTCTCATTTCCATGTTGATATGTGTAATGGTTACATAATATCTATTTTAATTTTTTCATTCCACCTTCACATTCTTATATACCAAGAATTTTAATTCATATTATACAACAACACTATACATAATGTCCCACCAATAGTGCTCTTATAGATCTAGATAAATCGTTATGATCCCTCTATTAATAGTAAATGTTGAGCTATGTGCGTTATTCAGAATATTTTTTTCTCTAGATAAGATGTCAACCATATCTATGAATAAAATCATAATAGTTTATCCTCATCAATTTTTAACTAAATGGATTTTTCTTTTCAAAAAGATTCTTCTTTTTCTTGAATTTCAACATCATTTCTTTGAGAAAACATTATTTTCTCCATAAGGGATGGTTTAGTAATCATTTGAGAAATGATTGATTTTGTTCCTTCACAAAATTATTCCCATTTTTATCAATTAAAAATATGAGAGGATTTTATCCTTATAAATTATCATCATCTATAAGACAGGAAGATTATTTTGAAATAGTGAATACTCAACCTTTTTAGCATTACAAGTATGGAAGGGGAAGAAGTAGTCTTAATCCATGATGAGTTCTAACCATATTTATTGGTTCATATTAAGATATTTATATTTGAAAATATATTTCTAGCTCTTTTTTACATATATATCTTACACTTATCCTCATGGTGAAAATGATGAAATATTTTAAAACATAAGATCACTAAGACAAACTCTATATCATCAGTGGCATTGTTTTTCCCTTGTATTTTAAATATACTTGAGGAGTATTCTATCACAATATAATATTTAATCATTAAACAATATGTTACCTTCATTGAAGAATAATTGTATATAAAAAAGTGTTCCACTCTTTTTTAGATTGATCATTGGAATAATAATACCCATCTAGACCAAGGAATCTAAGCATCTTCGTTAATATTTTTTTCTTAGGCCACACTGTGATTGACTTTGTAATGTAAGATTAAAATAATATTCCATTACTGGAGAAAAAATTCCCAAATAATGAAATGCCATTAATCTATAACTAAAATTTATTTTCATTTTCATAATGTGTCTCCCTTTGTAATGACATCAACATAGCACTTAAATTATTTTCGTGATCTATTTTTATCATAGAGTGTACACAAATATAATCAATAAATACAACTATAAATTTTTTAATTTAATCTATAATGACATTATTAAATACTTCCCTTAAAATTACTAGAAAATTATTTAGTCTAAAGGAGATCATTATGAACTCATAGTGTCCATAGCACATCCAAATGGTAGTTTCATGAATATATTTCTTCCCCACCATAAATGGGTGATATCCTGAAAAAAGGCCATCATTTTAAATATACATTTTCTCTTTTTGTTTTTAAAATAATACATCTATATATTGAAATAGAAAAATTTTATTTATCATGGTTTTTTTGAGTTCAGAATAATCAATATTGAGGCACATTAAACTATCCTTATCATAGATGAAGAGGAATGGAAAACCCCATGGATGGGAACTAATGCGTATAATCCTCTTTTCCATATTCTCCCTTTAAATAATCTTAATGTCTCCAATCATAATGGTTTATATTCTATATGGTGTCTCAGATATTGGTAGAGATACACTATTATGTTCAATTGGGATCTCAATATCTTGATTATTAGAAATACTACATAATTATGAAGGGAAAACATCAGTTTAATCCTTAAAATTTGTCATGCCTTTGAGCATTATTCTCTAATTTGCCTCAATCATTTGACTAAGATATGTTGGATCATTGTGAAGTCATATTCACAACTGATATGATGAATCTAAATTAAATTCATCTACTCTATACAACTGTATAGAATTGGAGGATTCTTTATAATGTGAAGTGTGATATAAATTTCTCGACCCTTGATGTTGGATTTTTATAAATATAGTATATCCATGCTAAATATGGCCTCAAACTCCACCAATATAAGTAAGTATAGATTTAATGAGTGGATCAGTCCACAAACATTAATCGGGGATGAGTATTATACATTACATGTAATAGTTTCCAAATTTTATGTTATCATAGATAACTCAGTCCCTATATTTATATGTCGTCTTTGAATAGTTCCACAAAACTTTCATGATATGAAATAATTCAATGAACACAAAACAAATACAAGTTTTATTATTCTATAATGAATAAAAAGCATACATGTCACCACATCATTATCAAGATCCACATTAGAAGTAGTGATGTCATATTCTATTCCTTACTACCTTGGAGGTGGTTGTTTTAGGTTTCCTCTAAAAACACCTATCTTATGGAAATGCATCACAAAATTCCTATTTTCCTTATAGTTTAAACAATGTAAAATAGGCTCAGTATTGATTTTAGACATAATTAATTCTTCAACATTAGTGGTACTCCTAATATTATTTTGGTTGTTATTATATAGATGCCTCATTCATTCTCTTATAAAGCATTAGTTGATTCCATTAATATAGTTCTTAGGATTATCCTTCCCACAAATTTTACATGTGGGATATTGGGTTTTATTTCCATCATGGTATTTATCTATTGATCCTCACATATTATAATAGATTTTATTTTTTTAATCATAGATCCCACAAGATAACTAAGAGTCTCTGATATATATTTCAACCTAAAGGGCACAATGGGTAATAAATTCATTACTTTTGAAGTAAATAGTATCCATAACTTTTTGTTGAATCATCTTTTGTCCTCTAAAAAAAGTTATAGACTTGGATTTTGGTGTTCATGTAAATTTAGTAGGAATAACTTCTAAGACATTTAATTTCATCCACAAATGACCCAATAGACATTTAATACTTTTTCTTAAATGTGAGTAACTCCCTTTCATTCATAAGATATAGATTTCATGGAAAATATTAGAAAAATATTTTCTTCAAATCATCCCATTCATTGCAATCAATTTCCCCATGGACATTGTGTTGTTGATCAATATCCACCACTAATCATCTTCCCCATCAAAATGATATATTAATATCAAAACCTTACCTCTTTTCTATTCATTAGAGTATAGATTATATCCTCTCAATAGTGTTAATCCATTATTCAATGATGAAGGGATCAGAAGATCCACTAATAATTGGTGGCCTTTTTCACACAGATAATTTGACCACATTTTTCTATTTTTTAGGAGATGTATGGGATTCGAAATGATTTGTGCTATTAATCATAACGTGAGATAGTTTTCAAAGTAAAATAAAAATCTTTTGAGTGCCTAATTCCATAATAATATAAATTTCAATAGGTTAATCATCACCTTTTCATATCACATTTATTTTTGGCACGAGTCCTCATATTTCCAGCCATTGACTAACAATAAGAAAATAAAATTATGGGGATTTACATAAATAGCTAAAAAGAATGAAAAAAATAATATTTTAAACAAATGATAATATTTTCAATTGAATTTATAAAAATAACTTATGACTCCATATGATTTGATCAATGTTATCCATAGGGAAAAAGATATACATAAGGTTATTATAAATGTTTTGTAGTATAATTATCTAAAAATAACTACTTCATTATTTAAAACAGACTATTACTTCTATACACATCTAAAAATATTATTAAATGCTTTTAAGAATAATTAACCATCCTGTAAAACAATGTATGATAAATTCTACTATCATTGTAATATTTGTTACATAATTATAAAATAAGAAATAAAAAACATATTTTATTTAATATCCATGATAAGATTATAACATACATTGATCCCACACATCTTAATATGATAACCCAGGTAATACATGAATTTAGGGATGAGATAAAATCCTTATGGGTGAATCATCAAAGAAATAATTTGTTTCCCCATTGTTATTATCCATTACATGATGACATAAAAATGAATGAATTTACATATGCAAGCATAACATGTATAACATTGGATCATGTAATCATGAAATAATAAGATTATGGAAAAAATATAAACATTGACATTATCATGAGTCCTGGAAAATATCCAATACCATTACACATGGAGGATCATGGTTTAAGGATGATGACCAAGATCATTTCACATGGATGGAAAAATACTATAACAGATTTTGGATAACTCTATATTCAAACATGATGACTTATGAGATTATTCTTTACCTAATTAATAAGATAACTATCTCATTCTACCATTATAAAATGTTCTTGGAGATGTGTTTCATATTAAGAATAATAAATAAGGAACAAACATAATTGTTACCCACGGAAATGAATCGGTATTGTATTCATATTATAAGGAATAAACAAAAAATGTATCATAAATGAGTCTATAGAATAATTTTTTTTAATAATAAATGTACAATAATAAGATAAAATAGGCATTTATACTGATAAATTATGTCCAAATAAAGTGAAACCATAGAGAAACAATCTTTAATGAATCTTTAAGAATAATTCACTTTACTATGGTTTAGGTTATATTTTCATGATTCTTGAAGACAAAAAGGTCTAATTTTTTATATAAATCTATAAATGTACCATGATAGTTTTTAATGATAAAATGAGTGATTTTTAATTAATAATTGTGGCTTGAAATAAATTTTTGAGTGGATTTAAAAATAGATAATAAATTAGAATGTTCCCTTAAATCAACCTCGCGTATCATGATGAATTTAGAAGGAAACCTTAATAAAAAATATATTTTCAATATAATAAATATTATATGATATTGATATAAAATTTTTGATAAGAAAAAATAATATATAAGAATTAAATAAAATTAAAGATGAGTTTGATTGGGCTAAAGTGTGGTAAAGTGTAACCCAAAGGAAAATTTTGACTCTTTGAAAGAATCCATTAACTGTGGTTAAAACAATTCTGCAAGTGATCTTAATATCAAGGATAATAATATTAAATCAATAAATTAATTAATTAATAACCCCTTATTTATGTATTATTTATATATTTTCCTTGAATTCATTTATAGTATTTTTAGTAGATATAAGATTTAATTTCTTCATTTGGTAGTGTTTGTTTCCATGGTTTTCAGGATCAGTTAATTTATATACAAGTATGGATTGTAATTTACAATTAAAATAATTATCCATAATTGATATTATATTTTATGTAGTATATTATAGGATATTAAATGGTATTATATTTATATCATTTTTCTTATATATGCTGATGAATAATTAGGGTAAATGTTAATTATATCCATTTATATTATTTGGTTAATTTCATATCATCACAATCAAGTTTTTTATTTGTTATTTAATATTATGTATATATATTAGTTACATAAAATAAAAAGGTTATAAGAAAAAATTTATAATCTATATAAACCAATATAATGTTTTATAACCATCCATGAAGGAGTGATCAAAAAAATCATCATCGACGTAGGTGGTGAATTCAACACCACTTCAATGATATCTTCATTTTTAGAGAAAATTTTCGTGTGAAGATAATAGTTGGTAGATATAAATATAAAATAATAACATTAAATTATATATAATATATTATAGTTATCATTAAAAAAATTTATATGGGGTGATGAAAGGACAATAAAATCATAAATTAAAATGAAATTAAAAACGAAAATGATGATTTTACCAATTGAACATATATTCATTTCGAATCTCTTTGAGGCACATGAGTTTCATATTTTAATGAGTAAAAAGGAATGTGGATTTGGGGGGATACTTGGTGTTAAAATTGGTTAGACATTGGAAAAGATTAAAGCCATTTGAGGAGTAATGATCAGAGGAGGTTAGGATGGGTATTTACAGTATAGGAGAGGGTTAATTGTTTTCATTTTTATATTATTTTCTATCATGAAAATGAATCGAATGAATTATTGTGAATAAATACAGTAAATAGTTCATGTGACTTTGAATCAACGGTTATTATTTCATCCATAAATCATCCATGACTTAATAAATCATGTATTTAGTCTATAGCGTAAAATACCTTTTTTTACTATTCTCCAAAAAATCACCTATTTTTGAAAATTCCCAAAAAATCATATATTTATAGGTAACATTAATATTATATTCATTTATTTTATATTATAAATATTCACACTAAAATTCTTAAGATCATGGACATATTCCATTTGTATATGTTCCTCAATTTATAGAAATTCTTTCTAATTATTTTATTCTTCATTTATAATTTTTCTATTGTGTTCTCTATGTGATTTTATGTTATTTATGTTATAAAAAATAATTATAATAAGTAATTTTTAATTAAATATGTTTTTGGTCATTTCACCCCAATAATAATATATTCAATCTCATGAGAAAAAAATTACACAATGTTTTAGAGAGATATAAAATCATGGTCCCACCCGTCAATGTCATATCATATACATTTTTATGTGTTCCACATAGATCATAAAAAATAAAGATGAAATCCATAATTTTTAAACACCAAATTAAGTATTATAGGTTAGATACATTTTAATCCAAAATTAAGTATCGATGGATATATCTATGTGAATACCTGTGAGTGGGAATGGTGATAGGTATTCAGTAAATAAATGATTCTCATAGAAAATCACTAGATACATTCACTAGCATTTTGGGAGTATATAATCATTTATTTGATGTGGTTAATGAGAGTGAAAGGTTTAAACCATGTTTTGTGAATAACAATTATAGTTAATGATATTATTAAATATATTTCCCAACCTGAATAATTGGAATGAAAAAGGTATAATATAAATAATGTTGTTGAATAAAGTAGAGGTTATGATCTCTTACCAGGAGATGTCATATCTAAATGTTTGGGAGATGATTCATAAGATCCTGTGGAACCTTGTACGAAATATAAAAAGGTAATAGTATATTAATTTTGTTATTAAATTGGGTTTATTGACTATTAAAGGCTTTTTTTAGTTTGTATATATACGAAAAGTGTAAACATTTCATTAATAATTTCCAAACCTCATTTTTCGACTCATTAAGAAAAATTAATCAAAATTAAAAAAACATTAAAAAGATTTTTCACATTTTATATGAAAATAATTATTATTTTTTATTTTATAAGGTAACAAGTTTTACTCATTAACGTAGTACCATTGGTGATGTGAAAGTGGATATGTTTTATAAATAATTTATATTAAATCCATAAAATATAATTATGGTTTTTGAGGATTCATTAAGTATTTATTAAATTAATTATATAACAATAAAAAATATATATTTATGTGAGAAAATATGTTTTTATTAATTATATTTCTTTTGATTTATTACATCACTTTGGTTATTTAATAATATTATTATACATCATGTATATTTGTACCATATATAATATTTAACAAATTATTTGACTACCATATAAAATTATGAAAAAATCACCATAGGATTATTTCCATTTGCATATTTCAAAAATCTAATTTATTTTATACAAATTATTCAATATATATATATTAGAATTTATATATGAAAATGAAAAATAAACCGTTAATGAAATATAATGGTGTCTTTTTCAACAATTGATTTCATCCCATTTCAATATTATCATTGACTTAATAAAATAATATTATCATTTATATTTAATACATATTTTTTAATGAAAATATTTTGTAAAATTATTATTTTTTTAAAAAAATAATATTTCATTAAAAAAAATTTATTGATTAAAACAATATATTTCTAGAAAGTACAATTTTTGATTCAAATATCAAATTATAAATTTATTAGACATATTATTATTCATTATAAAGAATTAAAAGTTAAATATAATAAATATTTTATAACAAATATCCACATTGATAATGTTAGGGTATACATACATAGCCCTTTATTACACCATTTAAGTCCTTAAGGGTATGTTGTGCGATGGAGAGTTTTTCATAGGATGGTTCGATGAATATACTTGGGGCTATGATCTTGATGAGCTTGATCTACTCCCATAAATTTATTTTTCACTATTTATTTATTATTTCATTTATTTGGATTGGAGATGGAAAAATCATAGATATGTGATCTCCCATGTATGTTTTCATTAATAGGTTTTATATGTTATGATCATACTGCTCGAGGTTATGGATTATGTTGTCTTGGTCAAATTTATGTTATCCACGTCATTAATATACTATTCATGATGTTCATTATTCAATGTCAATATAATCATCCATTATGGGTCTTAATGATATATTAAATTTGATTTACCATATAATGATCCAAATTAACAAAATTAGTCAATGTTTAATCTATAAGTACATTAGGTTCAAACACATTTTTTCATTAAAAATTTGATTTCATTTCTAATTGTTTAGGTTGTTATAGTGTTACACAATGGGTGTTCATGGGGCCTTTTAATTTTTTTGTTCGATTTTTTTCAATTAGTATATGGTTGTTTATTTAACATATAATCCAGCTATTATATTATTTTTATGATGGATTTTTTATCTTTTATGCATATTGATATATATGGGTATATTATTTTTTATGTTCTTTGGTTATTTTGATTAATTTATATATATTAATATGTCATTAATGAAAATATAAATTATTTATGATCCATGAAATAATTTTTATAAAATGATCCATATAAAATAAACTTTCATTTGAGGGATAAATCATTCTCACGTATTTCAGTTCATATGCCCAAACAATAATCACTAGTTATATTCTTCATTATAACCTAGGAATTAGTTAATTGAGAAAAGGCTGATCTTGGACACTAATTAAGCGGTAAAAGAAATGAAATATCCATCGAAACCTTATATGAGACCCTAATGAAGTTCATAATTTACTATAAGAAGAACATGTGGTCATGAGAACATAATAATGGTATTCAATATTTACAATATCATACGCAGTGAAATATTTATAATGAAATGTATTCTTGAATCATAGGAAAATAATTTTGGAATATAATAAAAAATAATTCAAATGAGGAATGACATATAAATTTAGGAAATTAAATGTAATATAAATTTGTATCTAACATCAAAATTCAATACAAATAATATCTTAATAGATTAGAAATCGTGCCCATTAATATATTGGTCTAGGATAAGACCTCATATCCTATAACATAATATTTAAAGAGATATAACATTTACCCAATTAATTATAGGGAAGTATAATTTTATGTCCACTCAACACAAAATGATAAACTATACATATGTGTGCTATATGAATATTAAAATATTAATAACCCTATCACATCAAAACAAACAAAAAAATGAAAAGGGTTTCAAAATAATGATAGAAATTAATATAATTAAAGTATCCATGTATATAAAATAAAAAATTTCAATATACCGTATCACAAAAAAAATTAATGATTAAATAAATATTGATATTGATAAAACCCATTTCAAAAGATGTTTTGTAAACTAATTAGAAAATAAACAGATTAAGCATTTTCATTTTGAAATTATTTATAAATACTTAATTGACAAATAAATTTATTTAAAAAATTTAATAAAGTTAATAAATGTTACCTTGATGAATCATAAACACATGTAAAATGTATCTTTTTAAAGAAAAATGAATAAAACCATGCTATGAAATGGTCGAGTGAGAAGCTTAATGGAAGAGAGAGAAAACGTGTCATTTAAAGATTAATAGAATCTCAATATTTAACCAAAATAATAATTATTAAAAAATATAATCAGAGATATTAATGTATAATAAATCCATGAAGCCCTACAAATAATATAGACATGAAATAGAAATATTACCATCTTGAAAATTTAAAAAAATACCATTAATCTAATAAAATTTATTTTAGGTTAATTATAATTCAATAGTAGTTGAAATTTAAAATGTGTATGAAAAAATAATAAAAATAGGGTATAAGAAAATAATTTTATCTTTAAATATAATTTTTCTTCAAATTACCCCAATGAAATTTTTGGACATAGATAATCATAATTTGATATATAGAGTAGAAAATACACATTCATTTATATCAAACTTCCTCAAACACACTCTAGACATAGCTATAATAAAATATTCATCTTTATTATTTATTATAGAATATTATTCTAATATATATCCTTTTTAATATTTATTTATAATTATTTATTATATATACAAGTGTTAATAATTTCTTACTTTTATCATCAGAATATATTAAATTTGTTTATTTCATAATAGTATTATCATGGTGTTTTCAGTCCTTATTCATTCATAACATGTTATAAATTATAATATTTTTAATGTTAGTGGAATAATTATATTAACTCTATTTTTTCAATCTAATATTTATTTATAGATGTTTTATGTATGGTTTTCAAAAATGGAATTCGCTACTCTTATGTTTTGGGTGATTTTCTTAATGGTAAAAAATTATTTATAATGATGATTTATTTTAGTTCCAACATTTAAAAACAATATTCATAATTGAAATAAATCATTTACATCAAAATATATCACTATTAATGCATTTATAAAAATTAATTTTAAAATTTGTGTAAATATTACAGTGCCATTCATAAAGGTGGTGAATTTACAATATCAAGAAGATGTTATACTGATGAATGAGTAAATGTATGGAGTGATATTACAATTAAAATATATCTTGAAACATAATAATGATTTTAATAGTATATAATTAGTGATTAGAATGGTATATATAAATACTAGATATGAGAATATAATCAATATGTATAGAGAAGAACATGATACATTGAATAATATTCCCATTATCTAAATGGGTTTAATCATAATTATATATTTAAGCATCATTTTGGGATAAATGATAACAAACAAAGATGAATAATTACTGATTGGGAATTTTGGAAGGGATTCATTAGAAAAATTAATGAGATTAGTGGTTCTCAGTGTGTAGATGTGGGGTTATTTTATAAAATAATTCTGCTGTCATAAAAAAATTCATTTCATAGTGGATGAGGAATACGATTCCAACATGAAAATTTATACAAGATTGGAAAAAGGGGAACAATATTGTATCCTAATAATTATTTTTTATTATTTTATGTTTTATGAATATTTTTACATACATTGTATTTTTTAGGTTTTTTGTAGCTTATATATATTAATAACTATTCAGAATTATAACATTCACATTCAATAAAATGTTAAATTAAACTTCATACCTAATTATGAAATAAATATTTTCAAATTTAATAAATTATATCATAATATTTTTATAAATATTTAAAATTTAAAATTTAAATAAAAATACATAATACTTTAAAATATTATTTCCCTTCAAAAGTTTTATTTTCTATTGATTGATTATATTTCAATAACTAATAAACTATTTTAATTTCATATATGTAAATTTATTAGTATACTTGTTGAAGATATTATTTATTATTCATGATTCAGTGAAAAAAAAAATAGATTATATTTCAATATTTTCAATATGCCCATTTGTTATATGTATTTCATATGACCATATTACTCTTTTTTACTCCTACTTATAGCCTAAGATACATAATAAAAGTTAATAATTTATAATATTCACTGATTTAAATAAATATATATTGATACAATTTTTTTTATTTCCAGTGTTATAATTGAATTTTTAGTCATCATTTAAAATCATGAGGAATAATATTTCTGTTATATAGTAAATTTATTTACAAATATATTTATTCCACTAATAACATTCATAATTATTTATAATATCATTTTCAAATTATGTATTATTATTATTTATTTTTAAGTATTATTTCCCAATTAAATAATATGTTTTCCATATTTTCATTTTTTGTGTATTAAATGTATTAAACATGGTTTAAGAATAAAAATTTTGTGTTTTACAATAGTTGTTCTAAATCATAAGGGGAATAAATATAGAAAAAATAAATTTAATAAACATATTTAGGATATTTTAGTTATAGCAAAAAACCTTAAAATAATTATATTTAATATAATTATTTATTAAATATAACCATTAATTTATTTGTTTTCTTTGTGATATGCATTATGGAAATTGAAATGGATTAATAAATATCACTTTAGCCCATCACTATTATCAGGATTATTAAAGAAGAAAAACATTTATTATAATTTGAATATTTCATTAACAACTAGTTTTGTCTCATTTAAATTATTCTCTATTAACCATTTCCATTCAATTATTATTGTATAATTGGTTGGGTTTATAGTTTTATAAGAATGGGTGGGTTATGTAAATATAATTTATACATTATATGACAGCTTCCCTAATATATGTAGCTCAAATTTTGGTTGACATAGATCTCAAAAGAGAAAAAAAGGGCCATTGGGGTTATATTGTTTTTGGGAAATTTAATTTTCATTATTTCTTATATGTGATTATAGTTTATTCAACACACTGATTGTTTGGGAATCTAAATTATTAATCCAAGATCTCATATGAAGGTGTGAATTTAAATTTTATTGAGGCATAAAATTTATATAACTTTTTTCATTGGAATTGGGATTCTTATGGGGTTCTATAATGTTTTGAATGAGAAGGATTCTCATATTTATTAATAAGATAAACATTTTTTGATTATTGGTTATGGGATAAAGATCTTAGAAAATCGTAAAATTTTGTTTCAAATTATAATTCAATGCATTTATCATAGATAATTTTATGTCATTCTAAGGAATATATTTTAGTGGAATGAGTATATGGATATAATTTATTACATTGTAAATGGTTTAATTTAAGATTAATAATCCTTTGAAAATGAGTTCCAGAATAGATGACGTGGGAAAATTGAATGGTCATATGGTTATTAAATTTAAATGTTTTTGTGAATATGATTACCAATATAGTAGAACTAAAAAATAAAGTCAAAAATTTATATATGAGGTTACATCACCGTAATAGGATCTATTTGGATTGGCTAATGATTTTTGAAATTACTATTGGTATGATCTAGATGGAAATAATTAAGAGAAACTAGAAACAAAGAGTAGGCATAATCATCTTCACTATTAGAAACTAAATTAGCTTTATTTCTTTATGAATACATGGATTCTTATACCATTGAATTGAAAATCATGTTTTTTAAAGAAAAGATTTATTTTATAGAATTTTATATTTCTATATATTGGTTTCTAATCTACTATAGTTATGAAATTTTTCAGAATCGATATTTTGTGTAAATTATATAATTTATTCATATGATATATAATTAATTATTTAGAAGTGAATTATATATTAAAAACTATAGATGGTTTTTACCATTGATCTATGATAGCTGTGGATTATTGATATGTAAAAAAATTATTATTTGATAGAGATTGTTTATAATATTTTCAATAAATTAGATTTTTTAAAAAAACTATAAAACATCCCTGATTTATAGAATTGAAAAAATATAAAATTATTTTTTTATTAATATATTTCCTTCCATATATTTTTTTTAACATTTAATTGTTAATATAAACGATCACATTCAGTTTTAGAAGAAAATCAAAATATAATAGGTGATGATAATTTAAAATATTACATGATGAGATTTTTTATCATATAAAAACATATTTAATGTTTATTACTAACTATTTGACATATAAAATTTTATTTCATCACATTCTCAACATAAAAACCCATATCTTGTGAAATCCATCATTAACTATACTCACATGGCTTATCCTAATAATGAAGGGTGAATACCTATAGTATGAGTAATAATCAATGAAAATGGTTGTATATTATATAGAATAATTGTTGGAAACGGGAATATTCAAAATGTTAGGAGTGTACATGATGGATCTCGGTGAATATATATTATGATTTCTGATAGGTTTTTTTAATAATCCAATTACATGGTTTATATAAAAGACCAATAATATGTTTACATCTTTTATATTTATGTATTCCAAAATATAAAAAGTATATAACATGTTATATTATAATATATTATATTAATTACTCGTATGATTTTAAAAACATTTATAACAATATTTGAATTTATTTATCCAACATAAATTTGAAACAACATTACAAAGAAAAAATGTTTATATGAATGAATATAAATATTATTTTTAAAATATATTAACTGTGTTATAATTTTATGACTTAATTTAAAATAATTTTATATTAATTTTGTAAACATATATAAAATCATGTCAAAAAATAAGTCATGATTGATATTTTCATAATAAATCCATTATACAATTGTTCTTTTCAAAAAATATTTATTTAATTTATTTATAATTGGATTTTTAAAATCATTGTAAGAATTAAGTCAAAAATATTATAAAAAACTATAACATTGTTTCATATGAAGATGAAATAGTATATACATGAAATAATAAACCCAATCACAAAAATACCTAATGACATTAGTGCCTCAGAGAAATAATGTAATTCTACATGAATGGTCTTCAATAATCTTGGACCATACACATGGATATACTTGTTTATAATTATATAAATATTAATACCAATGTATGAAGGAAAGAAAAATAAAACCTTCAATTATATCACAATAATAAATGAGTAAAAACAATGATAGAGAAAACCCTAACAAAAAATTTTGATGTTTCTAAAATAAACCATAAATTTATCTTCTACTATAATATCCCAAATAATTGTTGAAAACATCAGTCAAATATTCCTAAACACTTAATCATAGATATTTTACTATCCCAAAATCCATAAATCAATAATAAAAAAATATAGTGAGAGTTATACATGGAAACAATATATACATGAACTGGAGAAAAACTATAATAAATAAATTGTTTAACAGAAGTAAAATGTGTTTTATGTATTAAATAAGAAATATAATTAATAAATAAATTTATAAATGTTGTTTTCCTATTTTATTATTAATTACTTATAAAAATTAAATTACCATTGTTAATCATACTAAATTTGTGAGAATTTATAACAAATAAAATATAAAAATTATATAAATTGTTCAGAACAATTATAATAATATATTTTACTTTGTATATTAAGTGAGGGATGAATATATAATCATTTAATTTATCAATGACCATATTATATAAATCCTCTAATATTATAATTATTTTCTAAACGTCATCCTTCTTTTAAATATCAATTATTTCTATATAATAACAAACAAATATATAAATATAATTTTGTTAATGCGGTTCTCTATTGCATGGAACATATTCAACTTCACAGATCATGGAATAAAGATAACATGGTTTGCATTTAAATTCAAAAATTTACCAACTATTAATATTCTCATCTATAAAATAAATTATTTTAGCATATAAATTTGAAATAAATGTATCATATTATTAATACTCACCAATATCAATCAAATTAGAAAAATAAAATTACTAAATTAATATGAATCATTCATTATGCATTACTAAATATAAACCAAAATAACTGAATTAGTAAATATAAAGACACTAAGGTTAATTAATTCTATAATGTAAAATAACATTTTATAGTATCTAATACTGAATTTTTTGGATTATGACCTAATATTTTATTTCCAAAATTTCATTATGATAAATTATATGAAAATTTAAACAATTGATATTATAGGAATCAAATATATTATATTATTTAAATGGTTGATGATAAATATATTTATAAGTATTTGAAACTCACACTCTATTATCATTATTCATGATCTCTATAAATGGATATCAAATTCTATTAGATATAAATGACAATTTTATTATCAAAATATAAATATAAAATTGTTCATTGTCATAAAAATTATGAAAATCATTCATAATATATTGTTTTTTTTAATTTTTATCTATTCTAAATTTCATATTTACCAATATTGTTATCTCTTTGTTTGAGTTTTCAATTATTAAATTAAAATCTCTATAATATCACTTTTAAATTTCACATATCTATGTTCATTTATAAAATAAGTTTGTATTAATGAATATTAACATAAAATACAAACATGTAGACCTAAAATTGAAAAGATTCATTATTTAATATAGAACTAAAATTGATTTGAGTTATCAATAACATATCTAAATTGATCTAGTAATATTTATTTTATTTTCAAATTCCTTTTAAAAATATCAGATACTCTTTACCATTCTAACTATATGCAAATGTTACACCCTTAAACATTAAAATATTTGTCTTTTAAAATGAATTTAATTTTTTTGACAGTTTTATTTGTATGAATTTTCATGTAAATATTATGATATATATAAAAACTATATTATCTTAAAATACATGGAATAGTAGGATTTCTATTTTTAATCATAATACCATGTTTCTTCGATATATTTAATTACAAGCATGACAGAAATTTTCAAAACTACAATATACTATTAATATTATTATTTTATATAGTTTTATTCAAATCGATGTTGTAATAAACTTATTTATAATAATTAACATAACTTTAGAAATTTTGTCTACATAGTATTAAATTTTTTTAAACTACTTATTCAAAATGAATATGGAAAGTAATTATAAAAAATGAATTCATAAAAATATATATTTTTATATTATAATAGGCATTTTATCCTATTAAAATAATTAAAAGAATATTATTGAATTATATTAATGAAATATATATATATTATATATTCATTTAAATGATTCTACATTAATCCGATATATTTTTTTTTCTATAAGATATGACTAACACCAGTTTGATGAATAACAAAACAATTTCTAAAGGTTGTTTTTAACTAATTAATAGTGAACGTAATTTTTTATTAATTTTGTAATAATTTTTTAAAAAATTCTAATTAAATTAATTATTTCAATTTTAATATCAAAATTGATATAAATTTATTTATTCGTATTTGAAAATACCCCTAAAATTCAAGGGAAATTTTTTTTTCTTAATTTTCATTGGGATTTTACAAGAACACAGTTTCTGACGGCACTTGATTCTGAGGCCCGGTGTGCCAAGAAATTTTATCCGA
Organism: Viscum album; assembly: GCA_963277665.1. Taxonomy (NCBI): domain Eukaryota; kingdom Viridiplantae; phylum Streptophyta; class Magnoliopsida; order Santalales; family Viscaceae; genus Viscum; species Viscum album. The sequence goes on along the minus strand of OY728164.1, from coordinate 1,398,883,428 downwards.
AGTTTAGCATGGGTACGTTCAGTGAACGAATGAGCGGGAATTCCTATCTTTTGAATCGGTGCTCGGAATCGAATTCTGAGGGCAACGATGGAACCGCAGCACGGGTAATTGTTAGGAACACCTATTCCGAAGTTGCGTTGTCACGAGAGTAGATGATAAAAATTATGGAAGTTTAATTTATTATTATTCTACAATTTTTATTTTTATTAAAGTGGTTTAAGGCTTGGGTGGAAGATGGGTAACTACCCAACTTCCCAAGGGAGGTTATGAGGGTGGTGGAGGCAACACGAATCCCACCCCTTCATATTCCTAACTCCCTCAAATTGCCTTTAAAGATGACAACATGGCTTGAATTAATTAAGTGGAATTAATTCAAACCTTTGAAATTAAAATAGTTATCTTGTGTTAATAAAATAAGACTTGGGCTTATTTTATTTGGGGTTGCAACCTTGTGGTGGAGTTTTTGGGAGAAAAGGCTAAGCACTTGAAGATCTTCTTCGATTTCGATGGAGAACGTGAGGAACGCATCGATCTTCGACGAAGAATGCGAAGAACGCATCGATCTCCGACGAAGAATGTCGAGTCCTCGAAGACCGACTACGCGATGTCGTATACCACGACGGATCTTCTGCGATGTCTTCTTCCGCAATATCTCCTTCTGCGACATCTCTACCTGCGACGAATCCTTGTTCGACGAACCTCCGTTCAAGCTCGCACGAGGTAGGTGTTAAGTAATTATTTTTGTTCATGTTTACCACCTTGTCGTTCTTCATGAAAATACTACCAAATAATATCGATTAACGAGAGGGGGCCGGACCGCACAAACACAGCCGGCCCTCCCCCTTTATCCATGTTTGTTTCTTTGTGGTTTGAATCAAGAATGGCGTGGTGTCGTCGCACCGCGTGTGATCGTGTGACAAGGATTGCGCGGCTTCGTCACATCACGCCAGGGAAAAGAATAAGGACATGACACCGTCGCGCCATGTCGGAGAACCCGAAGACATTGCGACCAGAGCGGGGTCGCGGTGGAAGAGCACAGAGCCGTAACGCCGCACCGAACAACCAAGGTCACGGCCGGTTCAAGGCCACGGCGAAGCAGGGTGACCGGCGACCGGAGACGGGCCGCCGGCATCGGTGTAGGGATGGGACCGGCCGTCACCTATCCCATGGAGCAAGAACTGGCCAGCTAGGGTGGGCTGGCCAGACAGGGGAAGAGCCGGGGGTCAAACACCCAGCTGGCCATCTGAGCGGCCCCTTAATTGGGGTCGCGGTTTCCAAACGGCGGGGGGGATCGCCCCCCCCCCCCCCCACATAACCGAACTCCTCGGCCATTCGGCTGAGCCAGCTGGCGCTGCGCACGCCAGCGCGCCGGTCTACCAGGCTGGTAGCCGAGCCCGGACAGGCCGTGCCCAGCCGGGCCGACCCAGGGGGTCTCAGGCTGGGTCGGTCCGGGCCCGAAACCCCTGTTTTCTGACCCTTTTATTTATTTTGCCAATATATCAGGCTACAGACCTCTGATCGATGCACCGTCAGTGGCGTTGTGATCCTTGGATTGAGACGGTCGTTTCGGTATATCGCGCTCAAGGTTTCGGAATACTTTGAGTTTGGCCGGGTTGTTTCGTACATGAAACCAACCGGTCCCTCGGAGCGGAAACACTCATATCATAAGCTCCGTACGTCCGATTGACGTGTCTTCAACTTTGATGGATTCCTCTAAGTGAGACAGATCTTTTGGCATACTCCGCCTGAGGTTCGGACGCAGGTGGAGTACGGTCGGGTTGTTTTTGGCTTAAAACCCAACTGGGCCCCTAGGACGAAAAAGCCAATAACTCTCAGACCGGGCATCCGATTGACGTGCCGTCTATGACATTGAGTTCCTGTTGACGATATAGAACTTTTCAATACACCAACTCTGGACTATGTGTCAGTTGATGTATCAGCCTCTCGGCTCATGGAGCAGACCCTCCCGAACAAGCTTGCTGTGTGCGGGAACCCTAGAGCTGGCTGTGTTTGCGACTGTGACGATGACGACGACTGTACAGAGGTCCTCAGTGGATTCGACGGCAATGACTACAGCACTCAGCGATCCTACGTGGATCAGTGCTACCGATCCTATGTGGGTCCAATCCTGTGTGGGTCAGCACTCAGCAGTTCTGAGTAAGCCAGTGCCTACAGATCCTATGTGGGTCTGATCCTGTGTGGGTCTTTGCGGGGGTTAGTTACCTATCAATCCAATGTGGGTTAGACCCTTCTTGGGTCATTGTGGGGTTTACTTACATATCGATCCTGTGTGAGTCAGACCCTTCCTGGGTCATTTCAGGGGTTAGTACCTATCGATCCTTTGTGGGTCCAACGACTTAGATGAATCAGTGGATAAATCTGATCATCTCTATCATCATACGAAGAAGTATACCTGTGTGAGATGAATCCATTTTTACTTTCCTATGTGGATTGTGTTGTGCTATCCTATGTGGATTTACATTTTTCTATCCTGTGTGGACTGGGTTGTACTTGGGTTTGGATGTTGGAGCCAAACGAGAATTGATGACATATGTATATTTATGGAAATATACCTAAGAAGTGTCAGATGTTACTTCGTGATTGTATCTTTCCTTTGTGTATTATCCTTTGTGGATTCTGGGAGACCTTCGGGGGTCTTGGGGTCCCTACTGAGTAGCTTATACTCACCCATGCACAGTCTATGCCCGCTCTATGTTGTGTTGGTTGAAGACGACGGACATCACTGATCATGGTTGAGGCTTGCGGAGCAGAACGGTGCCTGGGTTGGAGCACTGGGCGTGACGTACTCGGAGCGGTTGGCTGGACCTGAGAAGTAGTGGAGGCTAACTGTACCCACCCTTCAGGTGGGACTTCCAGTAGACAGCTCGACGCTGCAGCTCTACTTTGTAGTTGTTGTTTTCCCTTTCCAGTTGTACTTTACATTCAGTTTGGGTTTGTATACTGGCCCACTTACTTTTCCGCACTTACTATTGTACTAGTTTTTACTTAGTGTTAAATTCTGCGTGCTTGCTTTATGGTGTTTGTGGTTTACTTTACAAAGGCAATGCCTTCCCTTTTTTCGGGATTTACGCCTTGGTGCTAGTCGCCAGCCCCTCACCTATGGAAGGCGGCTTTGGGGTAGTCATGGCACGAGCCCCGAGGATGGTTCATGACAGTATTGTTCTTAGAAGTTACATTTTTTCAGGAATAATGAAAAATACTAAATTTTAATTGAAAATTGAATATTCGTAGTAAAAATATATTGTGTTAAATTATATTTTTATATAATTTTATAGTATTATTATATCATAATTAAATATATTAAATCAAATTATTTAATTATAATTTTTTAAATATTGAACACATATATAAAAATATTGTGAACTTCTTGATATTTAATCTTCTAAAAGTCATTGTCTTATCTTATCTGAGTGATTAATTTAATATTAATTTATTCCAATTAATTTATTAGAGTTTTGAAAGTGGGATTGAATATTTTTAACTATCCTAATTTATAATTTTATGTATAGACAATAAAATTTGTTCAAAAATATTAGTGAATGTAATTAAAATTAAATATAGCAATTAAGGTAAATATTGGTTTACTTAACAAAAAATAATTAATATTATGCTGGTAAATGGATGAAAATGTGTTCAAATTTAATTATATTTACATATATAGACCATATAATCCATTTTACCTAATATGATTCATTTTTTAATGCAATTACATAAAAAATACCTTCCAATAATGATTACAATTTAATATTTTCAATGATGTCACTCTTCTAATATATAAGGATACTCACCCCACCCCGTCCCATATTCAAACATATCAATCAATTTTCATTTTTGAAAATAAAAATAAATAGCTCCAAACCCTACACTCAACTTATTGAATTTCATTGGACATAAAATGTCCAAATAAGTATTTATTAATAAACCAAAAGGAGTTACATGAAGAAGATGTTACGTTCATCAATGAGAACTTTTTTTATGTATTCCTTAAAACAGGTAATTTATTTTTATATCATGCTTATATACTAACCTATGAATAATCAATATACTGATGTGTTTTTCTATTATGGTTACAACCTATGCTCACACACACTTCTATCAAATATGTTATGTAATAATCATTCTTGTTATTGGAGGGTTATCTTCTAGCAAATCGATGACATTCATTCCTCTATTACCACCATTAATGGTTTTGAATAATGATGGTTTTACATTTGATAAATGATATTTTTGATATTTAAAATTTCATTACACATTAGTAATGAATATATAACTCATAACACCATGATTTACTATTTAAGGGACTATGATAACCTTTTTTGGAGAAGTATAGACAATCACCTCCTCAAAGAGATGTAATTCTATTATGCTTTACATGGATTGTATAAATCATTATACTAAAAAAATTATGTGATATATATCAAAAAAATAATATATGGAATTTATAATATATAAATTTATCATTTAATTTTATTTCATTTAAAATGACATGAAAAAAATGTAGTGTTCATTTGCATGTATGACCAACTGTCCCCTTGCATAGTAAATTTCGTCTCCAACCACTAAATATTAGGGATTATTATAAATAGATATATAATTAATATATATTTTATATAAATATTGATTTAAATTATTCATATGATTAAAACATGATCGATGTGAGAGGAATAGAAAATAATAAGTAAAAACATAATTGAAAAAATGTTCTATTAACATCCAAAATAATGAAAAAATGTAAGATTATTTAAAAATGTGTAATAATATATTATAAAATTGTCATATATGATTGTATAAAAAATAAAATGGTTATATTTTATGTTAATTAATTTCAAAAAACTATTATTTATAAGGATAATAATCATTTTTAGAAAGTGGGCATAAAGTAATGGATTTCATCTCCCTTTAAATTCTATTTAGACTTATTTGTCATTATGCACCAATTCCCTTGTATATGGTGGTTGTATTTTCATAAATTATTTAATATCATGAATAAATAATTCATAGTGGTATTTTTAGTCTCAAATTTTATTATATCATCAATTTTTTTCTTCAAAATTACCATCTGGTAAAAGTTATATTTGTAATATCACTTTATTTTGTGATTTTTATCGTTCTCTAGTAAAACAAATTCTTTTGATCATTTTTAGTGTACATTAATTATGTATTCTATATTAATATTCATTTTTTATTTAAATTTTTATTTACTAAACCATATAACATTTCTAAATATGGTGTATACATGTAACTCTATTTGATTGAGTGGGGATATATTTACAAATCTATATCTTTCCCTCAATACTGTTTTTGGATGATAAAAAATGATTAGTTAATTAAATAAATTTTTATAAACAGGAGGAATTGATTATAATGGTATGAAAAATGTATTAGTACCATTAAATTTATTCTCATCTAATCATGATTAGTGTTAAGAGATTAATCAGTCAGCCAAATAAGAAGGGTTTCTACCCGATATGAAAAACCATCTTGTGAGATTTCAAGATGGTAAATGTCTTATGTATCATGAAAACATGGAATCAAATAATTAATAATTTATATTATTATTAATAATGTTATTATTATAATCCATGATATTTATCTTTTACATAATCTATGGATTTTTTCAGTCTCATTTTATTGTGATAATTGCATGTCTGTTAGTTTATTTACCTTTCATATTTATTTTTATATATCCTCATATTTATATGGAATATGTGTTATATTATTTACCTTTCCATATTGATTATTCATTAAGGATTCATGATATCTTCTTCTATACCAAAATGCTATATAATTTTTAAGATCACCATTATTTTTTTCATTACCCTAGGTTATGAAGAATAAATTTTATATTAAATTTAAAGGAATTTTTTCATTTAACTATACTATTTATCTTATTTTATTTTATATTTTCCATGGTAAAAATGTTGTAATATATATCATTTGGTTATCCAATAATTCTAACTGGTCAGTCCTTTATTAATTTATTAATTATATCCCTGAAAAATTAATAAAATAAGTCAATCAATCGTGGCATATAGGGTCAAGGATATTAAATTGGTATAGAGGGGTGTTTAGTATAAACCTTCGAATCTAGGATTAGGAAACCCGATGTTATATAAAATAATCCTATTATATAATTTGATGATAATTATATAAGAACATCCCAAATAAAACTTTTTATTATTCTGAAATTTTATATGCATAAATTATTTGTCTTATGTTTACTACATCAGTAGTTTTCATTTTATAAATTTGGATTCATAATGATATAATCAAATCCATTATATTCCATTATTTAGAAGTGGAACCCAAAATTAGTATGGATATCAATACTTATAGATAATTTATATTATTCCCTAATGATAAATAAAATATAGGTGGCATTTCAACGGAATATGTTGTGAATAAATTTGGTCATCTAAATGAGGTTATGAAACTTACCATTTCCTGGGTGGATGGACCTTTTCTAAAATGATACTCTATTGTCATGGATCTCATTATAAGATAATGACCCTGATTAGTAAGTAAGACTGTGGATACAATGTAATAGTATAATGAGATTATGTATATAGAAAATATATTTATGGAATTAAGATGTGGTGAAAATGAAAAGGTTACACTTGTATTTTATTGTCTCAATGGTTTTGTTGAACAATGGGGTAAATAATCATGAATACTAGGGATAAAGAATAAATATAACATGTGGAATGTAAATTTTTTGTTGTGATGTTCTTTTATGAATAATTACCTCATGGGAAATAAATAAAAATTAATAGAATGTTTTATAGAATAATGAAAAAGGAAGAATAATGTGTTAGGAATTATCAAACTACAATTACAGGGCTATGTAGGTTTGTTATAAAATACATACGCAACATGGAGTGCAATATTGATCTCTTTTTGAAGGATATGATTAATTGTTTCGTTGGGTGTCATTCTTGCATATATTTTAATCTTGTAATGAAATAATTTTATGTGCCATAAAAAATTAGAAGAAATTTTCTAGAATCAATGTATTAAATTAGAATAAAGAGAAGAAGAGGTCAAAAGATCACCCAGAAAGGGGAATGATTCAAATAAGATGAAAAATAAATTTACATCATACCAGAACTGTATAAATTATGACATTGAAAAATGTCTGAAATGTAAGGGATATTGTTATATGGGTGGATAAATGGGTCATCTTGGTTAATAATTTAAGGGAAAAATGAAAACACTAATATTCAATGTTGGAAATTAAAGTATTTTGGGAATTATGTAAATGAATGCCACAAAAACAAATCGAAGGTATTTTATAATAAGCTATATTATCAAGGTAAAGACTATGTTATTCACCAAACAAAAATGGAATGATAGATTTGATCATGTATTTGGATATAATAAATATTTTTTAAAATTATTTTTTTATCATTTTGTTATTATGATAATTATGAAATATATAAGGAATTTATTACAATACTTTTTCATTATAGATTTCAGATCATATTTTGTATGTTACCACTAAAATTGATTTTGTAGTAAGTCAACCTTTTTTGAAACAATTTATTTAGGTCTTTTAATATGATCAATAATTTCATAGGATGATGTTGTGATAAAGTAATGATTGATTTGGAAAAAGATAATTGGATATGTGAGGACATCCTTGAAACTGGTTAATGATTTGTTACAATGTGGTTTATGATTTCATTGATGGTGTTTATAATGTTTCCCTATTTGATGAATATATCTAATGGCCTATTCTTTATTTGATGAATAATGTAGCGTGAATGTTTTCAATAAGGTTTTATGTTAATTTATGTTATTTCCAGTTTCTGAGAAACAACATAATGTGGGCAATTTCATGTTTGGTATTAGATGATTAAGAGCCACTTCATGTTGTTTTGATAAGTTAAATTTGTAAATTTAGTGACCATTCTTCTAAAATGATGATTCATAATATTTTAAAGAACTTATCCATTTTTGAAATGTATTAATGTTAATTTTGGAAAAGGTTTTAGAGATTAATTAATTAATTCACCATATGATGCACTCTTTAATAAGAGATGAAAAATAAATTCATTAAGGCACAACTGAAAGATGAGATTGTTTATTTGAAATATAAATTTATCAGGTAAGTATATTTTTTTATTTTCATATGTATTGAAAGGATTCAACCATAATTGGAAATGGTATAAAAAAATCAGTTATCCATTAAAAATCTGTTGTGATGATACCAATAAAATTTTTAGACCTATGGGTTTTATGGATTTGAAGTCATTAACATTCTTTAGATCACCCACTTTGTTGTGATCAATGTTTATTATCATCCTCTATCTGAGCATGATTGTTATATTTATCATGAATGACCACGTTTTCACTAAGGTCAACAAATCCAAAATCCTAGTCATTGTAGTGACCATCATATTTCTTTATTAAGATAATTAAGAATATTTTCTATTAATTATTTCACTATCTTAGTTTTTCAATAATAGTTTATTCAAATATAAAAACCCTAACTTACAGAAATGATGTTTTTATTACAAGGAAACAATTTATTTAAGGTGAGGATATTGTAACATCCCTACACATTACAATATCATACTTTTAGAATAAATAGAATTTTGGCCTATTATTATTTTATACAATACAACATTTTAATCTTACGATATGGACAATAAATTGATTAAAATGTTGTACAATAAGTTCTATGTTGTATTTACTTATACAAAATACTTTGTTAATACGATAATATATATTAAATAGATGGCCACATTTTAACAAAAGAAAATACACTATTAATATTAGTTTTTGAATATGTTAGTAATCAACACTCTATTGTAATGAAATATAATAATTGGGTCTAATTTTTTTTTGAAATATTGGTTAAATATGTTTACATAATTATTTAGGTATATATTCGTTATAATTTAAAATAAATACTAATTATAATGGTTTTTTTTATAAAAAACTATATTTATATACGGAAAGGAATTTTATATGAGTAAAATAAATTATATAATCATACTTAATGATCATAATACAATTAAATATTATATATTCAATCAAATGATTTTAAAGTAATCTAAAACATTTTACAAGCATATTATATAAACAAACATTGTTTTACTGATAAAAAACACTATTTTTCTAAAGGTTGTTTTTTGGTATTTTAATGGTGATCCTTTTTTAAAATTAAATCTTGGAAATTTTATAAATTTTATTTTTCATTTTAAATAACATTTTTGAGAGCGTAATGTCAAATCTACTATTGAGTGAGTTTTTTTATTTTTATGAAATAATTCATTTTCATTCTAGTTTTAATAATTATATATAATGTGTTTTAGTTATTTATATTTCAATATTTAATATTTCATATCAATCTGTTTATAAGTCATGTGTACTCAGTTATTTTTATTTACATATTAATTATTCATTATTTATTCTTGATGGAATCTATTATACGAAACCCATACTAGGCATTTGACATACCATTATTTAATTTCCTTTCCTAATGTTGTGATGATGAAACATTTGAATTAAATTTCAAATATGCTTTTTGTTTCATTTTATAATGTATTATGTTTTATTGAATATTTACCAAATGAATTATTTCAGGCAGTGGTTTCAAGATTTTAGGGTCTAGTCATTGATACTAAATATCTTACTTTTCATGAATTGTAATTCACTTGAAAAATAGCTTCTAAAATTAATTAAAATGTATTAAAATATTTTTAACGACATATATATATATATATAATGATTTCAGAAAATATAATTTAGTTATATAGAAATACCTCTATATGGGATATATCAATTGATAGTATAAAAATATTTCAACATGAACATCCCTAGTCAAATATATAGAAAAGTTCATATCACAATTAAATCCATAATGGGGAAATATAATATAAAAAGAAACTAATTTGAAATGATTTCTATTAGCTATTAAATCCTATGAGGGCTCAAATGTTTTTCATAGTGATTTTAGAATAATGCATGATACTCAATAATAATAAATAATATATATTATGTAAGAATTTATATGTGTAAATGCTGCTGATTTATCAATAAAAATTATTTTTTATGACATATAAATTTCAATGTTCTTGGTAAACACACCTTTAAATTATACTTGAATATTTGATTGGAACTTTCATGTTTTTCATTTCTTATTCAAAGACATTTTATTTATGATTTTTTTGACATAGAAATCATGTAAGGATAATTTCAACACACATATAGTGACCATTCTTAAAAATTGATGAATCATATTTTTTATATAAATTATCCATTTGTGAAATGTATTAATTTGGTCTTTAGACAATGTTTTAGAGATTAATGTGTTAATTCACCATATGATGAACCCTTTGATAAGATATGACAGACAAATTCATTAACGCACAACTAAAGGGTGTGATTGTTAATATGAAATATAAATTTATCATGTAAGTATATTTTTTTATATTCATATGTATTGAAAGGATTCAAAAATCATTAGAAATAGTATGAAATAAATGTGTTATCCAATAAACATCAGTAATGATGATATCAGTAACAATTTTACATCTATGTGTTTTATGGATTTATGGTCATTAACATTCTTTGGATCACCCACTTTTTGTAATAAATGTTCATTATCACCCTATAACTGAGCTTTATAGTTATATTTCTCTTGAATGAACACGTTTTCACTAATGTCAAATAATCCAAAATCCTAGTCATTGTAGTGACCTTAATACTTCCATATTAAGATAATTAATAATATTTTCTATTAATTATTGTACTATCTTAGTTTTTCAACAATAGTATATTCAAATATCAAAACCCATAATTTCATGAATGACGTTTTCATTAAAAGGAAAAAATTTACTTATTGTGAGGATATTGTAACATCCCTATACATTATAATATCTTCCTTTTAGTATTAAAAGAAATTTTTTCAATTCTTATTTTATATGGTACACCATGTTAATCTTACGATATGGACAAAAAATTGATTAAAATGTTGTACAATTAATACTATGTTGTATTTACTTACACAAAATACTGAGTTTATACGATAAAATATATTAAAAGGACAACGATGTTTTAAAAAAATAAAATAAAATATTATTTTTATTATTTTTATATATTAGTAAGAAACACTCCATTATATTGTAATATATTAAATGGATCTAAAAAATTTGTGATATATTGTTAAAATATGTTTACATAATTATTTAGGTATATATTCATTAGAATTTAATATAGATACTAATTATAATGGAATTTTATTTATAAAAAACTATTTTTATATAACCAAAGTTATTTTATCTAACTATAATAAATTATATTATCGTACATAATGATCCTAATAAAATTTCTATATTATATATTCAATCAAATTATTTTAATGTAATCTAAACCATTTTACATGCATATTATAAGAACAAGCATTGTTTTAATCATAAAAAACTCTATTTTTATGAAGTTAGTTTTTTAGTATTTTAATGGTGATCCTTTTTTAAAACCAAATTTTGAAACTTTAATAATTTTTATTTTTTATTATAAATATCATTTTTGATATTGTACTATCAAATCTACTATTGAGTGAGTTTTTTTATTTTTATGAAATCTCTTATTTTCATTATAATATTTTTATTTAATTGGGATTTGTGTTCAGTTATTAATATTTCAATATTTAATATTCCATATAAATATATTTATTAGTCATGTGTACTTAGTTATTTACATTTACATACTTATTATTCATTATTTATTTTTGATAGCATATATTATACATAACCCTTACTGGGCAGTTGACCTATCCCTATTTAATATCCTTTCCTAATTTAATGAAAATGAATGATTTGATTTAAATTTTAAATAATCATTAAATTTCATTTTATAATGTATTTTTTTTATTTTACCATTTACAAAAGGAATAATTTAACGAACTAGCTTCGAGATTTTTAAGACAGGACTTGGATACTAATTATTCTTCTTTTCATGAATTGTACTTCACATAAAAAATAACATCTAATAGTAATAAAAATGTATTAAAATATTATAAACCATATATATATATATAATGATTTCATAAAATATAATTTTGTTATATAAAAATACCTCTATTTGGGATATATCCATTGACAGTATAATAATCTATCAACATGAACATCCCTATTCAAATACATAAACAAATGAATATCAAAATTAAATCCATAATGGGGAAGTATAACATAAGAAAACTAATTTGAAATTATTTCTATTAGCAATTCAAACTCAATAGGGCTGAATGGTTTTTTATAGTGACTTCAGAAGAATACATGAAACACAATAATAATAAACTGTATATATTTTATATGAATTTATTACTGTAAATGTTAGTGATTTATCTATTAAAATTATTTCTTAGGACATATAAATTTTTATGTTATTGTTTAACAAACCTTTAAATTTTACTTGAATTTTCATCTAGAACATTCGTGTTTAACATTTCTTATTGAAAATTATTTTATTTATGATTTTTAGAAGTAGAAATCATGTAAGGATAATTTCAAATATCATATATCCCATATATAATTTTGTAAATAAATTTATTGTAATTAATTTTGAATATTAATATGAGACATAGAATTCTCCTTCCCATTTGTTATTATATATCCAACATTGTCAAAGAAATTATTTCTAATGTTCTTAAAATAATGATTATAACGTAATAAATCAAATTCAAAAAACAAATAAACATGATGAAAATAAATCATATTTTCATTATTATATTATTAGGTCATTTTAAAACTAATCTTCTATGTTTAACCCCAAATAAACAGATTTTCACCTTAACCACGATAACTATTTTCTACAATATTCACTATGTTAAACATATTAGATAATATAAAATATATTTATTCTAAAATTTTAATCCATTCAGAAAAATAAAATTCAAAATATTGGAATGTCTTAATTTAAAACAAATCTTGAAAATGCGATTGGAAGGGGTTTTTTAAGAGAAAACAATCAAAGATTTACAATATTTTTTTATCAAAATTCAATATTAATGTGATTAAAAAGTCCTAAATTGAATTTATTAATATTAAAATGAACTAATTTTCTTAAATACCAACTAAAAAAATTATTTAACATTATAAATAATTCAAATGATAAGTTAGTTTTCAATTATAATTCTGTTTTTTTCATAATACATCAAAAAATCAAATTTTTTAAAAAATTAACTATATTAATTTTAAGATGATTTTTATTTTATATTTAAAAACTAATAATATTTTATCAAATATATTTTATAAATTTGGTAAAATATAAATTTTAAATTATGTGTGGAAAAGGCCACTTAATCATCTTTTAGAAAAAATATTGTGTCTAGAATACATTTATTTTTTATTTTAGATTATTCTAATTTTGTTTCAAATAAATAGATTATTATAATTTTTTTAATTTTTTTATTTATATTAATATATTACTATTACAATGTCTTGGTTATCATTATTTATTAAATAATAACATTTTTATAAAATCTCATGTTTCATTTAAACATGGTATTCCATGTAATACATGTTAAACTAAATGTTGCATGTAACACAAGATAAACACATTGTTTCACATAACACTAGCTATTGAAGATATTTATCTTTTTGAAAGAAAATTGTATCCTAAATCATCAGTGTGTTATATGTTCTTATATTCTCATTATTAAATGCCACTTATGTTGTTGAATACAACGAAATTATTTTATAATTTTAGGGGGTTAGATTTATAGATTATAATATTACATATTCCAAGAGAACAAAAGATAATAGAGATTATATAAGGATTATAATTAAGTAATAAAGTATGGATAATATGGATGAAAATTTTACCTTGTGTGTGTTTTGGCTACCAAAAGTTTCATTATTGGGTCATATTTTATTAAGAGATTGTATATCATTGGATCCATCAATGGAAAATGTTTTTTAACATTGGTCCATACCATAAACTATGATTTAGAGACATTATTATACTACATGAATATTACCTATAATTTTTTAATAATGTTTCCTCGATATTTAATCCACTAACCATGTTAACATAGAGGGGAATTAAGTTTATTTGTACAGATAAATGTGATGAAAATTCCAATGATCATAAGAGAAGGCTTGTTACTACATCATTGATCACACTAAAATTTCGTGGAGATGATTTTTGATTTATATTGTTTCATGAAATTAAATATTGGTAATTATTTATTTAAATAAGTATATGGAGATAACTTAAACCACACACTAATTGATGGTTCATGAGAAAAATTATCCAACTCATGATTTAAATTCAGTAGCCATAATAATTTAATTTAAGGAAATAAATGTATTATAATTTTTGAGAAAAGTGTGATATATGTTTTGATCATTAATTTTTAAAGTATACATTCACCTAGAGATATTTGTATACGAACCATAGAAATTGGTTGGTGTTGCTTAAATATTATGACTACTCAATAAATACCACAGTGGAAAAGTGAACAAGGTGGATAATATCACGAAATATTATCTATGATGAGGATCATACGAGATTGATTATTTCTATATTTAAAATTCATGGACGTTGAAATAGTTAACAAAGGGTAGAAATATTATCTTTCTCAAACAGGTTTTAAACTATATATCAATGTGATAATTAATGAAGCACAAAAGGTGGATATGACCTTCAGAAATAATTTGAGAAATTTAAATGATTTCAACTATATTTCTGATGTAATGATATGGTTCATGAACTTATTATATGTATCATAAATACTATATTTGTAGAAGGAGCTATTGGGATAATCTCATACCTGACCATTCTCTTTTAGTACGGGATGTCTGAATATCTATAGATATTAGACACAATCTAGTGGGATAACATTAAGAGATATATTATATATTTTGTTTCCTGATGTTTGTAATGTGAACAAGTTAAGGCTAAGAATTGTACGTTTATGGGGATATTTTTACCATTACCCATACTAGAATGAAAGTGAGAAAACCTCAATTTTTATTTTTTTAATCGGACTCCCCAATACAACTAATGGCTATAATTCTATTTGGATTGTTTTTTATTTATTTACGATGGTATCAAAATATATTGATATAAGGGAATATTTCTATATTGATTTGATATCTATGTTATGTATTACGGAAGTGAAAATTTCTCATAGAGTACTATATTCTATTTTATTTGATCAAGATCTGAGGTATACCTAAAAGTCATGGGGATGTTTTAAGTAAGCTCTAGATAAAAAGATTTTTTCAGAACTACTTATTATCCTCATATAGATGTAATGTATGATAGGACCACTAAAACAATAGAGTATATTTTGAGATATT
Organism: Viscum album; assembly: GCA_963277665.1. Lineage (NCBI taxonomy): Eukaryota > Viridiplantae > Streptophyta > Magnoliopsida > Santalales > Viscaceae > Viscum > Viscum album. The sequence goes on along the minus strand of OY728164.1, from coordinate 1,398,868,093 downwards.
CTTCTCTAGATTTAATGGGTGGTTAGATTCAATACCTACATTTAATTGATATTTAATATAATAATTTCATTCACTTAATCATTTAGATAGAACCTTATAAATCTATATATGAAATGATGTTTAGTACTCTAAAATAACAAGATGAATTTAGAGAAACAATGCTATTAGAACCCGATTCAGTTGAGGAAATGGAATATAATGTTTGATCTATTTAAAAAACAACAAGGACGCTCAAATTTTACATAAGAGTGATGATTAAAATCATCAATGATATTTTTAATTTGATTTTTGTTAGAAGGTATACCTTTGAAATATTTTATGGTAAAAGGTGAAGTGATTTTGGAATAAAAAAAATATAATCCGTAGGTTTATCTGTCCCTTCCACATTCGGGATCATGTAGTGATTGTAGCTTACCAGTGGGTGATCCCATTAATCCTCTATTAATTTAATATTGTGATCCGTGTATATATTTTGAATATATACATAATTAATCCATAACATTTAATCAATTAATAGGTTTTACGATTAAAGAATGATATTTATTATGAATAGAAACATTTGAAATCATGTATAGTAGAGATAAAGTTATATGGAACATGATTACTTAATTGGTTAATTTAATTTAGAGGAATAATATATTCAAGGAACTTATATGTGAACAAAAGGATATGATAATTAAAAGATATAACTAATTATTTGTATATGAGTGATGGAATTAGAAAGGTAAAAAATATTTTTAATGGGATATAATGTAATATGCTTAGATATTATATGTTTATCATTTTAAATAAACATGCTGTATTCGATATCTTTCTTCAAACACAACCACAAGTATAAATAAACTAACATTTGTTAAGGCTTTATAACCTAACCATTTAATTGGTAGGTATAAATATCAATAAAACAATTATTGAAAATATGTATTAATTTATTAAATATTTTAAATATATTGATTCAATCATATTAAACATGTATAAAATTTTCAGAAGTAATTTTATGCTTTAAAAATTATTTTCTCCAAAAATTGATTTTTTTACATATTTTTTATGGATATTATAATTAATTTAACAATTTTTTATAATTTGTTCAAGAAAATTGACATAAATTTGAAATCATTGTGTTAATATTATGTTACTGTGATTTTTTTTTGTGTTTTCTAAAAAGGTTGATTTCTTTAGTGAATAATAAAAATAACGATTTTTATAAAAATGCTATTTTTTATAAAATATGAAATTTTAATTTCTAATTATGTTTTTAGTTTTATAATAAAATTAAATAATTATTCTATAAATATAAGTAATATAATTAATCTTTATTATTCTTTATTTTGGTATAAGTTCATTTTTGTGCTTACAATAATGTTATTCAATGAAAAAATATTACCATGAAATCTATTTTTATCTTACTAAATTTAATTATTCTATACTAATTATTGGTTTTTAAGAAATTTATTGTTTATGAATTATTATTAATTTAAAAATTAAATCTATTTCATATCATTCATTAACCACGACACCGAGTTTTTTTTGTAATGCAAGACCAAGATTCAACAAACCACTATATATCATTAATATTTTTATTAAAACATGAACATTGTAACCTAGAAATTAAAAATATTTAAATTCATAGTATTAAAAAAATTTAAAAATTTATATATATATATTTATACAATGGAAAAAAATTTATTAAAAAAAGTACTTAATATTTTGTGATGTTTCTTGTTTTGAAAATACTTATTTTTTAAAAAAGATGTTTTTAATTTAATCTTGGGAAAAATAATAAAATTTGTTTTGGAAATGATTATATAATTAATTTTATAAAAAAAATTCCTTTTAGAAATAAAAATGTCAAAATTTTCTTCTGGTGTGTTTTTTGTAATTTTTTTTTGGGAAGGATTATTTTTTCAATTATTAGTGAAAAATACTAGTTCTTATTGGAGACATCATATTTTGTAGAATTAATCATGATTGTATTTCTTAAATGTTTTTATAAGTAAAATTACATAAATTAAATATATATTAATCAAATTTAGTTCATTGGAATCATTTTCATATTGATTTTTGTTATTTTATTTATCTTTTGTACATTTTTCTCCTTGAATACTGACTTTGCAATCATTTCTATGAGATTAATGTTAAATTATGTTTTGAAATATATTTGAATTGAATTTATAATAATAGAATTAGTATTTGGAATCATTATAATTTTAATTATCTAAAAAGGTCAATTTAATTTTTCACCAAAATTAATGGTAAAAAAATAAAAATCATTAACCATGGTTAAGGTAAAAATAGGTTTACTAGTTTGTTAAAATTAATGGATTATGGTTAAAAATGAGCATAAACATTTTCAATAACCATTTTATGGAAATTTATAGACATTATATTTTCTATTTTAAATAATGATACATTTTTTAGCCTTATATCATGTCGAAAACATTAATACACCTTTTTCTTTTCAGAATATTAAAAGTCTGCCACTCACATCACTTATAAATGCAATGTAGCTCTCTAAAAATGATCAAACTTTTGAAACCCTTTTCAACATATATTTACAAAAAAAACTATCTCAATTACATAATGACATCATATAGTCCTTATTTTGTTCAAAAATAAAATCTAATAATACATTTAGTGAAAACCATGAGAAGTTTCTATGATAAGAGGTAACACCACTAACTAGGAGTTTTTATCAAATTCTACATTCAAATGATTCAGTTCATATGAAAACATGAAAATATTAAAAAAGAGATATATTACATAAACTTATATTTTTTTATGTTCATTTAATGACCTCTAAAAATCACACATTCCATCAAATGGGATACACAATAAATATTCATTGCACACCAGACTACCACCCTACGAACTGATGTTATTTGATTTCCATTCCCACCACTCACAACATTATATAATTATGGATTTAATATTATTTTATTATTTTTATGACATCATTATAATTAGGGAATTATTATATCATATATACCTTTATAATTTCTATTCTATAGGTACACAATAATGTCGTTCGTTTGTACGATGAATGAACACCTCATGATGGGATATGATTCATTCACGCTTTACAAGAAAGTTAATAACAACAATTTCAATGAATATATGTGGTAAATATGAAATTGAAATTATTCTTAAGGATAATATAATATTTAAATTTCTTCTAATCAAATGATGAAATAGAAACATCATTCATGATAACATATAACAGTCAATTTCCATGAAAAATATAAATCATTTTCCAAGTCTAAAATATATATAATACTTTAAGTAAAAATATAGTGAAATATATGATATTTATATTTTGGTTAAAATTATTTTGATGATTCCACCATGATAAATTTAAGAGGACCAAAAATAGAAAATCATAATATTAACAATAAATAAAGGATTTGTTTCCCAAAACGTGACATTAACAACGAATTGCTTATAAACAAGTAATAAAATTTCAAAAATAAATAATATATTTTATGATATATATAATTATATTTCGTTAATTTATTTATAATTATCTTATATTTTTTATATAGGAGGTTATAACATATAAAAAGTAAGTTATGACTAAAGGTAAGGAATTTATGCCTCACTGTTACTTCTATGAGACACATCCCATAGTTTCAACCTATTTATTTTATGTGGTGTGTATACATTAATTTAAATTAAATTATTTTAATTTTATTTAATATTATTGGGAATTAAATATCCATTTCAGTCTCAATCCTTCATGGGGATTACGTTTCAAAGGATATCAATGTGATAATCGATTTTTGTCTCAAACTACCTTTTCTAAGAAATATATTATGATATGAGACTATTTTATTTCATGAATTACTTATAAATATCCTTTAATATAAAATATCATTAATTTATTTTTTCATATGATATTGTATGTTTTATTTAATGCAGTCTCTTCATCATTATTACAATTCAATGTTACCAAAGTGGTAAATATTTAATGATACAATCTCAATGTTTATTAGGATAGTTTAAGATTATGTTTTTTATGATAATACTTTATGATAAAGCTCTCAATATTCTCTTTAATATTATTATCCAATGAATATGGCATGATAAAAATTGTTTTCTGTTCATTTTATAGAACCCCGTAATTTCTAGTACATAGCCATTTATTGATTCATATTAAGTATATAGATGGATTGGGTTATTTTTTACGAGGATTGGGATGTATTTGTAATTATTTTTAGGATTTTAATGAGGTTAATGATTTGAAAACATTAATTAGGGACAATAAAACACCTCTCTAAAACCATAAAATTGATATAGTGGGAACTGAATAGGTTCATGGTTAGGTGCACAGTTTTCCAAACTGTGCAGATTCCCATGAGAAACTGTGTAATGCTAGGAAGTGGGGAATAGAACAGTTATCACATAGTTTTTCTAACCATGTGATCTAATCATGAAAGGTATGGTTTGATACATTGGATCATGCCTGGTTAATGAATGATTTTCCTAACTGTGTGCCCTAACCATTCAACATGAAGAAATATATCAAATTTTTTTGAATGTAATCCAATTTTCCTCCTAAACCACTCGTTTTAAATTAATATCCTTAATCATGATTTAATTTTGTTACCAAGGATTCGAAGACTATTCCTTTCAATAAGAATGATATTTATAAGAATTTAAAAGTTTATTTAAGGTTGTATTCTTTCTCTTGTGCTCATTCTTTATTATTCTACTTAGATATCTGCTTATTCCTTATCAAGGAAATATGGATATACATTTTTGGGATAGATATATGCTATATGATAATAATATTGACTTTATATGATTTATTTATTGAATGCAACCACGTCAAAGAATTATTTTTGGAGATTTAAGATGGGAATTTGATGTTGTGTCGTTCATCATTTTCACCAAGTTTGAATGGTAAGTGGATTCATTCTAGGTTCTTTTTTATTATAACTTGATGTATTTATTTAAAATTGATTTTATTTATTAAAATTGTTGCTAAAACTATTGTGAGACTTAAGAAAAATTAAATATTGAATTGTGGATTTTGAAATCATGGGAATTGGATAAATATTTAAAAAATCCAGGTTTATTATTATAAAATGTAGATTCTAAAAAATAATGGTATTGATGATAGTGATATATTTTTTAATAATATTTCAATTGGAAATTATGGTTTTACTAAAATGGATCGATATGTTTATTGAATAAATGTTGGGAATTAGTTGATGGGATTGATAATTGTCATGATATACCACTATTAGAGGGATGGAGTGTGCATAAAAACATCCACCGTCAATGGTAACACATTGCATGTGTGTGGGGTTGGGTGGGGGGGGTTCGTTATATTTAGAAATTAAAATATTTATGAAAAATAAAAAATTGATAAAAGGCTTAATGACTAAGTTGATGTATTCCTTGAATTTTTTATAAGTCCTTTTTGATTTTGTTCATTGTAAAAATATCTTTGTGGGACATAAACTACTTTTATTCATTTTAAACTATTTTAAAAAATGTGATAAATATTTTTTTCTTAGGGGAAGGAGTTGGGATTTCATTTGGTAAATTCTATTTTGTTTTATACTCAACACCTACATGGGAACTATAATTCATTTTTAGATGTTATTTATCAATAAATAGGTAAAGGAAAGGTATCCAAGTTCTTTAGTGATCCTTCTTGATAAATTGTGTATGGATTTTATTTAGAGCTAAAAGTTATTTTATAGTTGATGGTTAGTGTCTCTGGTGTCTTTGGGTTTTGTTTTCTATTAGTAATTTGATTATGTCACTTTTAGTCCTCTAGTACAGTGATGTTTTCTTTTAGTTTTGGTTTTATATTGGCATTAATTTCATACAATCACACATGTTTTATAGGTGTTAACATTATGGTCATTATGGATTGATTTTTTTCTTAAAATGAAAAATCATGACTTAGTTTGTCCTGAAGCATTTGGAATTTATTTCTATCGTTTAGTGTATGGATAATGTCGCCTAAGTCCAGTAGCACACCATCAATTATCAAGCCAATGAGGAGGGGTGGGAGGCTACATATGGTATTAGTTTGTGTAATCCTTGATATGGAATTATTTTTAGTATGTGTATTTGGATGGTTTTAAAGAGTAGGATTTTTAGAACATGTAATATAGATAATAAAAAGGTACAAATATCCAATTTATTCATATATTCATTTTACCATGGTGTTTGTGTAAATGAGTGTTTTGATACACTTCTATAAGTCATAGTCCCAAAGTATTAGGTTTTGTAGATGAGAAGAGCATGACATGAATTGATAGAAATAAATTCTCACTAGGAGTAAATAATTTATTTTTTGTAATTATTTATGATTTGGTGAAGAAGTGTTTATTTATTGAACTAGTTAAAAATTGTTTTATTTTCAAAATAAATTTGTAGAATATTCACTATGTTTTGAATGAGGAAATTATTGAATTATGAAAATCCTTTTTTGTGATATATATAATGAGTTAAATTTGAAATTTAATTTGTTTAGTTTCTATATATTGAGATTAAATAGAGTTAGTTTTGGATATGGAGAATGGAATTGGATAGGTTTCAATAAAACCAGCGGGAGGAGGCTACTATGACTGTGGTTTCACATGATCCATTAATTAAACAAATAGTTCGTTGATAGTATTTAATGAAATTTATATGTTGTGGATAGAGGGAATGAAACTGATGAATTATGGAAATTAGATAATTTTATTCAATTCAAAAGGTATAATCCTACAATATTTTATGGCAATTCATAGATGGAAAGATTTGAAATGTGAAAAATAAGATGAATTGAATCTTATATTTCATTTAATCACCAGCCGAGTTGAAGGTAAAGTTTGAAATATATATGCGGTAAGATTATTATTGACAGTGGAGGTATTTTATAATCTTTGTGAAATCGAACCAAGGTCTTACATTGGAGGATCTCAATGAATTGTTTCAAAAATTATTCTGTCCTCATACTTTTTCAAATTACAAGAACAACATAATTATTTAGTTTGAAGTAAGATAACCCCACAATGAATAATTATATAGATAAATTAATGAGTTTTTTCCTCTTTACATCATAATTTCTAGAAGTACATCATTGAAAGCCTGCATTTTTTAATCGCAGTTGATGGAATATACTTCCTCAATGATTTCCATTATTTTTTATATCAAATTATATAGAGTTGGTAAATATACTAATAGTGGTAAAAATGGATATATCAGGAAAGGAGGCTGGTGGAATCATGTAGATACTTATGGGAATTGGTGGGAACTCAATTATTAGGAATAAAGGGAATAGGGACACCATTATATATGGTGGTGTAATATCATATAATTAGAAGATGGGATTGGTGAATCTTCTACCAAAACAAATGGGAAAACTGAGTTGTTTTTAATGTGATATCTTGATCACTTGAAGCGAGATTATAAAAAACCTGATAGATCATGCCATAATTACCAGAATATGGGGATCCTTTAGCACTACTCTCATAGTTCTCCATGGTCAGATGATGGGGACACATTTCATGATTCATAGGAATTTTATTCTTCTATGATATGAGTAGAAAGACATATCACTTCATATAAACTAAGTAGTCAATTGTGATTATAGGAATACTATGATTCTTTAACTAGTGAATGATCAATAAGATACTAAAGATAAGTGTACAACATGTTAGAAATTGTATTAATATGATCAAGTGACGGGCGATATCAATTGGAAACTATAATTCTTTTGAATTTTACCCTTATGAATGATTTTATATAGGTTCCCCCCATTTTTGTACTACTTCCCGTGTTGTTGATTCTTTGGGTTTTCATGTTGAGATGAATCATTTTTTTTAAACATCAAACACCTCTTAGAAGACTAGAATGTAGATCCATTATGTGAAATTATTAAACTATAATTATCTATGGGTATAAATATATTTGGGACTTCTTAGTGCTTGAGATGGATTTCTATATCTTAATACTGGGTATGGATTATTTGATAATGATCAACGCCCACATCAATTATTATACCAGAAGGGATAAATTTAAAACTAATTATTCCATTAGGAATCTATTTAGAGGAGTTTAAAATGTGAATTGAAGTGTACATGGATTATTAAAACTAGAATTTGGAACTATATCTTACCAGTTGGTGTCCGTAACCTTATCATCTGGGCTGAGATTGAGAATAGAAGTTTTCTAACAATTTTTTAATAGTTTCCTAATGTTTTCCCCATAATTATTGAAGGTTTCCATTAATAAGTGAAGTGGATTTAATGATTGATATTTTATATATGACTAGAACTATATCCCTTCTGTCTTATAGGATTGAACCAACAGAATAAATAGAATTAAAATTACAGTTGAAAGAGTTAGAAAGTAAATGGATCATTGATCCTAGTATGTCTCCACGGGATGCACTGGTTGTTTTTTTGAAAAAGGGAGGATGAAAATTTTTATATTTGTGTGTATTTTTATAAGCACCAAGAAGTTATAATAAAAATTTCATATCCCCTCACACTCAATGAGGACAATTATAATCAATATATGGGGGCACAATGGTTCATTAAAATTAAATGCCATTCATGATATCAGAAACGAAAATTTCTAGAGGATATTATGAATATTTATTTTAGATGAAGATATAGACATTATGAGATTGTTTTTATGCCTTTTTTTATTATGATTAGACCAGATGTCTTTATGTAATTGGTTAATCAAATATTCCAAAGGTATTTGAATTATATTTTGGTTGTGTTTTTTTGATGAATTATTAGAGTATATTAGGAAAAAGGATAACCATGAGAAACACTTGATGGTAGTGTTGAGTATCTTATAACAATGTAATATGTCTTATAAACATTCCATGTATTAATCTTGGATACAATATATATGTTTTCATGGCCATAGATTTAATAAAAATGTGTTTTGTGGAAATAAAAAAATAGAGTTTATGGAAACATGTAAGTTACCAAATAATATCTTTGAAATATATAGTTTCCTTGGAATGGATAGTTATTAACATTGTTTTTTCATGACTTTTAGTTACTGGCTACCCCACTGACATATTTTAAATGGAAAAGTGGTCCATTCTAATGAAAATATGAATTTTAGAAGTCTTTTCAAAAGAATAATTTTTTTTTAATAAAATATCATTCATCTTGATATTTCTAGAATTAGGACACAGCTATCTGGTGTATTGTGATTCAGTTTGATCTGATCTGGGTTGTTTTCTCTTGTAGGGAGTTCATGTTGTTTATTATGGATCAATATAGATATAGTTATATGAAAATAAAACAAATTATATTGAATTAATTTTGTAAATCCATGATTTTAGGAATTGGCATCATTATCTTTTTGTTGAGGAATTCATGGTGTTTAAGAATCAGAAGAGTTTGATAAATATTTTCTCACAAAGAGATTTCAATATAAGGAATTTAATTTTTACGGAATACCTTTAAATCGTAGATATGAAATTGATTTATGCACTGATTAAAGGAAATAAGATGGTAGATACATTAAGTAGGATGTTATATAATCATTTGGATAAAGAAGCATAAAATCTGTGAGAGTTGAAGTTGGTTGAAAAGTACATCAAGAATATACTAAACTTATAACATACCAAGTATGTAATGAATATATATTTCTATCTATGTCTATTAATGAATTAGATAGTGTCTTAGAGTCTTAAAATGAAAATAAATCCAATCTTAATAATAGAATACACTAATATTTTTAAAAGATTGTTTTACTACCTTTTAATGGAAAACCATTTTTAAATCTATATTTTGACAATTATATAAGCTATGTATTTCAAAATAAACTTATTCTTTATTATTGTGACATCAAATTTTACTTTGTGTGAATTTTTGGTATTTTTCCGATAAAGTTCATTTTTTAATGAATGGTGAAAAATGTTGTATTTTAATTCAAAACCTCTTTTTAATCTAATTTATTTATATTATTAGATTATATTTTCAATTGGTTTTAAAGTGAAATTAGAATATATTGTTACCATTTAATCCAATGGTGGTCATTGGAATCAATTTCACTTTGAAATTGGACTTAAACTAGTGTCAATCTTTTGATACTCATTGTTTCATAAAAACACGATATTTGTCATGACAGCGGGAATTAATGATTAAATTAATTAATGTAACTTATATGATTTGAATTTTTTAAAATAGACATCATTTTTGAATTCAGAATATCATATATAGCTTATGGTGAAGTTTTGGTATGTTTCTGAAAAACTTCAATTTTTGATGAATAGTGAAACCACAAAGTGGTAGTTAAAGAAACTAATTTTTCATTTAAATGAAACTTTTCCACTTCTGTGATTTGATTTTCAAAAATCCGACATACATGGTAGTCATTAAGAAGTAAAATGTGGTTTAATGAGGTTCAAATAATTTTTTTGTGAATAGTAACTCTTAAGTTCTTAATCGCGATTAGAGGTAATTAGTGTAGTTTAAGTTAAAAATCATATTTTAATAATATGAGATGAGATTGACACATGTCCTACCCTCATTGGATGTGTCATGGCCGACCAAGAAAATCCACGGGTCAACTTGGGGACCCCATGGATCCACTTTGGTTGGGAAATGACATAAATAACTTTTTATTTAATTTTAAAGTAAAAATGACACGAACATGAGATGTTTTTCTAAAAAAATATTTACGTGGGGTTATACAAGTCATATTTTTTACTATAAATATTAATTAGAAAGATAAAAATATTTCCTACATCAAGATATTTGTTTTATAATTTTTAGACATTATATATAATAAATTATTTATGACATCAGGATGATGCAGCGATTAACTCATTAATAAAGGATTTAAATAAAATGAAACGATAATGTAAAATATATGACCTACACATGTTCAAAACCTATTGGATGGGTATATTTAAAAACCCTTATCACCATATCCTTGAATTATATCGATGTGGGACCTCTTAAATCCAAATCTCCTTTTAAAATAAAGTAACTTTTCTTTACTTTCCATGAGTGCCCCTCCTCTCCTCTTATAAAAGGCCCCCACCTCTACCTCATTACCCACACTTCCAAAGCCTTTGTCTTGGACAAAACATGCCCATTGCGTCTCTCCACATCACTCTCTAACTCATTGAATCCTTATTTTGGGAAGAAGTTTTTCCAAGGAAGCCTTTGAGCTCAAACCAAAGGGAGTTACCCAATTTTAAGGTAAACTCATCACTTGAGTCCTTTTGTTTTATATTGCTTCTCCAACCCCATAAACACTTTTTATTCATTTATTTTGTAACAACTCTAGTATCTTCAATATACAAGGATGTTGTTATAAGAATTATTCGATCTAAACTTACACACACCTACATATAATTGTAAAAGAACATACTGTTTCTATGGATGGTGAATTTCTGCCTCCCAAAACGATGATTGTTCAAAATTCTTTTAACACCTTCAAAGGTGGCCATTAAGATGACACTAAATTTATATATGATATATAGTATGTTTATGTTTTCCATAAGCTTTTGTATTTTTCATTTTGGTCATACCATTATGGTTTCCATTATGGGTAAAAGCGATATCCTCATTTAAGGAAGTGCGGACTATTTCCCCCTCAAAGTGATTTGATTCGTTAATGCCATATGTGGGACGTATAAAGGATGTAATTAATTATTTTATATATTATATTATACTGGGATTATAATATACCATTATATCATTATGATTCCATACCAAAAAATATGAAATAGAAATGAAAGCATCGTTCACGCATACGTACGGCTTACCGTCTCCATGAACGGTGCATTTCATTTCTTACCTCTAAACATTATGTAATATTATAAATTCATGTATATACTGGATATATATGATATATATTATATCTACATAATGATTATAACTCTGGATATAAGGGATACATGAACAACCAGTAATTATAAAGATTATATTTTTGACACAAGTACCAATGATCATTAAAATGATCGTTAATAACTTAAATAATTACATAGTGTTCATGACATGGTAATAAGTGATATAAAATGAATAATGAACTTAAAAAAGGTTCTTAAGAAAGTAGAAATTAACTCAAGATTATTATTCCGGAGGTTAAAGAACGATCGAGTCAATTCGGACCCGAGGTATGGGACTTCGTCTCAATCTCCTTTCATTGAGCGATATTTTGTTTTATACACAGCTTTCTTTTATACGTTGTATAAACCCCTTTGACTTTTAAGTTTAACCAAAAGAAAGTTTTTTTTATACGAAGAATTTTACAAAATGACAAAAGGGAATGTTTTTGTCTTACGTATGCGGCGACAATGACTTCTCTGCCACCCTGACCATTATTTGAGTTTTGGATTCCTCTACAAGCCATACCTTTTTTTAAAGAAAAATAAATACCATTTTGTACTTTTATTTTATTTTTTTATTGAAAACGGTTTTCATAATTTTTTATATCAATGTGTTGTATTGATATCTTATTATTGAAAGGTGGAAATGTTATGTTTCCTTTATGAATGTATAATGTGATACGATTATTTTATGGTTCTTGGGAATTGTTATGAAGACGGGTGGTTTCGTGATAAACTAAGGGCGGGTGAGCCCGATATAGCTCTCCAATGCATTGGGTAACATGAAGTATTGAAACATTAAGGTTTCGTTGAAGATATTTAGGGAATATTCTGTGATGGGTATTCCAAACGTAACCAAGAGGGTTACTCCTTACGTAAGAATGTTATGAATGCCTCATGTTACCTTAATGTCTTATGATTTCTATGATTTATTCATGATTTGATGAGGTATGTTAAAGTGCTTATGTTTTATGGGTAAAGTATGATTTCATTCTTATGTGTATATATATCATTGTTTCCCTTCCATATTTTTATATCCTTTATTGACCTTTTTATGCTCATCCCAAGTTTTTGAAATGTTTTTCACAGGTCAAGAGAAAGGTACATGATATGATGATAGTTTCAAGGATGTGTCAAGAAAGAATCCATGTTTTATTTTAAATATGTTTCCATTGATGGAAAAAATGAATACTATCTTTTATGTTACCACTTTGTTTAAATGTGGAATTTAATGCATGTTTAATGATCTAATTCTCTAAAACTTTAAGCCTGAAAAGATCCTCAAGGTATAATCTTGTAATAACTCAAGATTAAGTAATGTTTAAGGATAGGGCCTTATAGTTTGTATCAGAGGTCGGTTTAGATATCCTTAGGAGTTATAATTATATTAAATGATTATCCAAAAATATTTCATTATGGTGAAATTGAAATGATATAGCATTTGAAGATTACCATGTTGCTTCATCTATGACATGTTTGCTCAGAATGGTTTTCCGCAGAGGAAACAGGGAAGCAGTGCTAGGAAGGAAAACAGAAGGAAATAACCTTCTGAATCAGCATCCTGAGATGGTCGGAATTGGAACTGAACAGTTTGTTGTAGTGATGGCCCAGTTGACTCAAGCGATAAATGGAGGTGGTGTCCATGCACGATATCAGCCAGATCAACCATAGAGGAACATGTCAGTGGTAGAACATTTCATCAGGCAACATCCCCCATCATTAGGAGGATCATCTGACCCTGTGCTAGATGAAGGGTGGATTAAAGCACTGGAGAAGATTTTCAATGTCATGAGGTGTTCATAAAATCAAAAGGTTAGTCTTGCTATTTACCGTTTGGAGGGTGAAGCAGATCAGTGGTGGTCAATGGTTAAAAATATCAGGGACACTAATGAGATTGATGCTCTCGACTGGGATGAATTTAATGGTATGTTTCTTGAGAAGTATTTTCCTAAGGATGCTCGACTTAGGATGGAAAATCAATTCTTGAAATTGAGGCAAGAGGAAGACTCAGTGGCTGCCTATGAAGAAAGGTTCACTCGATTGGCAGGGTATGCTCCAAATTTTATCTGAGACCTTGATGTTAAAATCAATCGTTTTTACTCAGGATTAAAGCCAAAATATCGAAGGGCTTTACCTTCTAGTGAGTTTAAAAGTTATGAAATGATTGTTCGATATACTGAGAAGGTCAAAATGGAATTTTTAGATGATTAAGTGTTCTATAACAACCAATAGAAGAAGAGACCGAGGTGGCAGGAGAAAGGAAATAATTCCTCAAAAAAGTCTGTTGGTAAGAAAACTAAGTTTCTAGTTTATGATAAATGTGGTAAAAGGCATGTTGTGGAATGTCTTTCGAATTCTATAAAGTGCTACTGATGTGGTAAGATGGGACATAAGGCTCGTGATTGCACTGAAAAAGATCAAGGTGATGGTAAGACCAAATTTTATTTATAGTTTTTGAAATGTTTTAAGTGCAATGAGATGGGTCACTATGCAAATGAGTGTCCAAAAAAGAGCTCGAGTGATAGGAAGCAGTTAGACTACAAGTAGAAAGGGGTGGTTAAATCCTTTGCAACTACTTCAGCAGATGTCGGGCCATCAAATGATGTTGTATCAGGTACTTTGATTGTTTTTTCAGATTATATCAGTGTGTTGTTTGATTCGGGGTCTACACATTCTTTCATCTCTGAACACGTTTCTAGTAAAATGGTAATACAATCTCAAGAAATGACTCCTAAACTTTTGGTAAAAACTCATGGGGGAAATATTGAGGCAAAAAGAATTTATAGGAATCTTCCTATCCTTATCTGTGGAAATAACCTACTTGCAAACCTTATTATTTTACCTCTAGTAGAGTGTTATGTTATTATGCGTATTGATTGGCTCTCTATTTACCATGCTATGATTGATTGTAGATCTAAAGAAGTTTCTTTTCAGAAAGACTTTCAGTTTGTGTACCAGAATGAACCCTTACAGATAATAACTTATAAAGAGGCCGATAAACTTGTAAAAGATGGAAATGAATATTACCTTGCACACATCGTTGAAAACAAAGGAACTTGTCAGATTAATGATGTGCCAGTGGTAAATGAGTATCCTAATGTTTTTCCCGATGAGTTTCCTGGAATAATACCAGATCGGGAAGTTGAATTTACTGTCGACTTAGTTCCTGATGCTAAGCCAATTTCAAAACCCCCTTTATCGAATGGCTCAAATAGAACTTTTAGTGTAGAATGAGCAATTGCAAGATTTATTAGAGAAAGGCTTCATTCGACCTAGAACATTACCATGTGGTGCTCCTGTTTTATTTGTTAAAAAGAAAGATGGTTCAATGAGACTTTGCATTGATTATAGAGCCTTGAATAAAATCACTATTAAGAACAAATATCCTTTACCTCATATCGATGATTTTCTTGATCAGCTCTAGGGAGATCAGTATTTGTCAAAGATTGACTTGAGATCGGGGTACCATCAGCTAAAGGTAAAGGAAGCAGATGTTCCGAAGACTGTGTTTCGTACATGATATGGCCATTATGAATTTGTACTAATGCCTTTTAGGATAGCCAATGCACCTGCTGTATTCATGGACTTAATGAATAGAATTTTCCATGAGTTCTTGGATAAGTTTGTGGTTGTTTTCATAGATGATATTTGGTTGTTTTATAAAATTAAATAAGAGCATGAAATACATTTAATGGTTATTTTGAAATCCTTTAATGAAATGAAATTGTATGGGAAATTCAGCAAGTGTGAGTTTTGGTTGCAACAAATTTCATTCCTTGGTCAGATTGTTTCTAAATATGGGATAACTATTGATCCTACAAAAACAATGGTTGTTGAATAATGGCCAAGACCCACAAATGAAACTGAGATTCATAGCTTCCTTGGTTTGGCAGGCTATTACCGAAGGTGTGTTAGAAATTTTTCACGGTTATCTAGTCCAATGACTAAGCTAACTCGGAAGGGTGTTAAGTTTATATGGACAAATGAATGTGATGATTGTTTTCAGGAATTGAAAATAAGATTGGTGAATGCTCCAGTTTTGGCACTTCCTTCCAGGAATGGTGAGTTTGTTATCTACAGTGATTCTTCATTTAAAGGACTTGGTCGTGTCCTTATGCAGAATGATCAGGTAATTGCTTATGATTCATGTCAGTTGAAAACTCATGAGGTAAATTACCCTACACATGATTTGGAATTAGCTGTTGTTGTTTTCTCTTTAAAAATTTGGAGGCATCATTTGTATGGAGTAAAGTGTGAAATATATAATGATCAAAAAAGTTTAAAGTATATATTCACTCAGAAATAATTGAACATGAGACAGAGAAGATGGCTAGAATTAATCAAGGATTATGATTGTACAATTCATTACCATCTGGGAAAAGAAAATAATGTGGCTGATACATTGAGTCAAAAAAGTAATGCTTCATTAACAATGTTGTGTTCGGAACGTGATCCTTTGGTTAAGGATTCGATGAACATTTTCATAGAAGTTGTTGGTGCGGGATGTCCTTCTATTTTGTTTCAGGTATTAGTGAAATCTTCTCTATCAAAACAAATCATGCAAGCACATTATCAAGACAGTGAGTTGCAGAAAAAGGTAGAGCTGGTTTAGAAAGGTAAGTTTCATCAATTCAACATTGATAGTGATTGTGTTTTGAGATTTGGGAAGAGATTGTGTGTGCCTTGTGATTCACAGTTTAAGAGAGAGTTGTTATGTGAAGCTCATAGTTCTCTGTTTCCAGTTCATCCTGGCAGTACTAAGATGTATAGAGATTTGCGGGAGTATTATTGGTGGGATGGAATGAAAAGAGATATTGCTGATTTTACTATGAAGTTTTTGACTTGTCAGCATGTTAAAGCAGAGCGGCAGTTACCGAAAGGGATGCTTCAGCCTCTACTAATGCTAGAGTGGAAATGGGAGAATATATCCATCGACTTTGTTGTGGGATTACCGAAGACATCTTGAGGTAATAATGCAATCTGGGTTATTGCTGATCGCTTGACTAAATCTGCTCATTTCCTTCCTATTCGAGATACTTTCTCTCTAGATCAAATTTCTCGATTGTACCTTAAATAGATACTCATGTTGCATGGAGTTCCTCTATCCATTGTATTCGATCCTGATCCCATGTTTACTTATAACTTTTGGATGGGCCTTCAAAAGTCATTGGGAACTGAATTAAATTTTAGTACTGATTTTCATCCTCAATCAGATGGGCACTCGGAATGAACAATTCAGACCGTGGAGGATATACTACGAGCTTGTTTGTTGGATTATCAGGGAAGTTGGGACCAACATCTTTCTTTGGTTGATTTTTCATATAATAACAGTTTTCATTCTAGTATACATATGGCACCATTTCAGGCATTATATGGGAAGCGGTGTCGAACTCCAGCTTTCTGGGATGAAGTGGGTGAAAGGAAGTTGATAGAACCAGAATTGGTAGAAGAGATGGCATAAAAAGTTCAGTTGATTCAAAAACACATGAGAACAGCTCAGAGTAGGCAGAAGACTTATGCGGACAACATGAGGAAGGATCTATTTTTTGAGGTAGGTGATCATGTTTTTCTCAAAGTATCACCATGGAAAAGTGTGATGCGATTTGGCAAGAAAGGAAAGTTATGTCCAAGGTTCATTGGACCATATGAAATTCTGGGGAGAGTTGGATCAGTTGCTTACAGAGTGGCCTTACCTCCAAGTTTATCTCAGGTACACAATGTTTTTCATGTTTCGATGCTGAGAAAGTATATACCAGATCCATCTCATGTTTTGAGTCCAGAGGTAGTTCAGCTAGAAGAGAACCAATCATATGAGGAACAACCGGTCCAGATTCTTGATCATATGGAGCAGGTGTTAGGGAATAAGTTGATTCATCAGGTAAAGGTTGTGTGGAAAAACCACATGATTGAAGTGGCAACATGGGAATCTGAAAATGCAATGAGGGCTAAATACCCCCACATATTCGATAAGTAAATAAATTGCGGGGATGCAATTTTCTAAAGGGGGGAAGGATATAACAACCTAAGTAAGTAATGAATAATAGATATTTTTATCTATGTCTATTAATGAATTAGATATTGTTTTAGAGTCTTAAAATGAAAATAAATCAAATCTTAATCATGGAATACACTAATATGTTTAAAAGATTATTTTACTGCCTTTTAATGGAAAACCATTTTTAAATCTATGTTTTGACAATTTTATAATCTATGTTTGTCAAAATAAACTTATTCTTTATGATTGGGACATCAAAATTTACTTTGTGTTAATTTTTTGTATTTTTCGAATAAAGTTCATTTTTTAATGAATAGTGAAAAAGGTTGTATTTCAATTCAAAACCTCTTTTTAATCTAATTTTTTTATATGATTATATTTTCTTTAAAATTTGTTTTAAAGTGAAATTAGAATATATTTTTACCATTTAATCCAATGGTGGTCATTGGAATCAATTTCACTTTGAAATTGGACTTAAACTACTGTCAATATTTTGATGCATATTGTTTCATAAAAACAGGCTATTTGTCATGACAGCGGGAATTAATTATTAAATTATTTATTGTAACTTTTAAGATTTTAATATTGTAAAATATACAACATTTTTGAATTCATAATATCAAATATAGCTTAGGGTGATGTTTTGGTATTTTTCTGAAAAACTTCAATTTTTGATGAATAGTGAAACCATTAAGTGGTAGTTAAAGAAACTAATTTTTCGTTTAAATGAAACTTTTCCACTTCTGTGATTTGATTTTCAAAAATCTGACATACATGGTTTTAATTAAGAAGGATAATGTATTTTAATTAGGATAGAATAATTATTTTGTAAATAGTAACTTTTAAGTTCTTAATCGCAATTAGAGGTAATTAGTGTAGTTTAAGGTAAAAATAATGTTTTAATAATATGAGATGATCTTGAAACATGTCCTACCCTCATTGGATGTGTCATGGATGACCAATAAAGTCCATGTGTCAACATGGGGACCCCATGGAGCCACTTTGGTTGGGAAATGAAATAAATAACTTTTTATTTAATGTTAATGTAAAAATGAGACAAACATGAGATGTTTTACTAAAACAATTTTTACTTGGGGTTATACAAGTCAGAGTTTTGACTATAAATATTAATTAATAATATAAAAATATTTCCTACATCATTATATTCTTTTTATAATTTTTTGACATTAAATATATTAAATTATATATGACATCATGATGATGCAGCGATTAACTCATTAATAAATGATTTAAATAAAATGAAAAGATAATGTAAAATCTATGACATACACATGTCAAAAACCTATTGGATTGGTATTTTTATAACCCTTATCACCTTATCCTCATATTATATCAATTTTGGACCTCTTAAATCCGAATCTAATTTTAATATAAAGTAACTTTTCTTTACTTTCCAAGAGTTCCCCTCCTCTCATCTTATAAATGTCCCCCACCTCTACCTCTTTACCCACACTTCCATAGCATTTGGCTCGGCCATCCCCTACCTATTTTGTCTCTCCACATCCCTCTCTAATTACTTGAAGCCTCACTTTGGGCAGAAGTCTTCCCAAGGAAGCCTTTGAGCTCAAACCAAAGGGAGTTACCCAATTTTAAGGTAAAGTCTTCACTTGAGTCCTTTTGTTTTTTTTGCTTCCCCAACCCCCTAAACTATTTTTATTCATTTATTTTCTAACAAATATAGTATCTTAAATATACTATGATGTTGTTATAAGAAAAATTTGAGCTAAACTTACACACACCTACATCTAATGGTTAATGAACATACTGTTTCCGTGGATGGCGAATTTATGCCTCCCGAAATGTTGATTGTTCAACATTCTTTTAACACCTTCAAAGGTGGCCATTAAGATGACACTATATTTATATATGATATATAATATGTTTATTGTTTCCTTAAGCTTCTGTATTTTTCATTTTGGGCATACTTTTATGGTTTCCATTATGGGTAAATGCGATATCTTTATTTAAGGAAGTGCGGACTACCGCACCCTCAAAGTGATTTGGTTCGTTAATGCCATATGTGGGACGTATAAAGGATGTAATTAATGATTTTATATATTATATTATAATGGGATTATAATATACCATTATATTATTATTATTACATTCCATAAAATATGAAATAGAAATGAAATCAGCGTTCATGTGTACGCACGGCTTACCGTGTCCATGAATGGTACATTTCATTTCTTACCTCTAAACGTTATGTAATATTGTAAATGCATGTATATACTGGATATATATTATATATATGATATCTAAATCATGAGTATAACTCTGGATATAATGGATACATGAACAACTTTTAATTATAAAGAGCATATTTTTGACTCAAATACCAATGATCGTTAAAACGACGATTAATAACTTAAATAATTACATAGTGTTCATGACATGGTAATAAGTGATATAAAAGGAATAATGAACTTGAAAAAGGTTCTTAAGAAAGTAGAAATTAACTCAAGTTTATTATTCAGGAGGTTATAGAACGATCGAGTCAAGTCGGACCCGAGGTATGGGACTTCATCTCAATCTCGTTTCATTGAGGCATATATTGTTTTATACACAACTTTCTCTTATACGGTGTATAAACCCCTTTGACTTTTATGTCTATCCAAAAGGAATATTTTTTATATGAATAATTTTACAATATGACAAAAGGGAATGTTTTTTTCGTACGTATGTGGCGACAACAACTTCTCCACCGTCGTGACCATTATTTGTGTTTCGGCTTCCACTACAAGCCATACCTTTTTTTAAAGAAAAATAAATATCATGTTTTACTTTTCATTTAGTTTGTTATTGAAAATGGTTTTCATAATGTTTTTATATAAATTTGTTGTATTGATATCTTGTGATTGAAAGGTTGAAATGTTATGTTTCTTTTATGCATGTTTTATGTGATACGATTATGTTATGGTTCTTGGGAATTGTTATGAAGACAGGTGGTTCCGTGATAAACTAAGGGCAGGTGAGCCCAATATAGCTCTCCAATGCATTGGGTAACGTGAAGGAGTGAAACGTTAAGGTTTCTCCAAAGAGATTTAGGAAATATACTGCGATGGGTATTCCAAACGTAACCAATAGGGTTACTCCCTACGTAAGAATGTTATGAATGCCTCAAGTTACCTTTATGTCTTATGATTTCTATGATTTATTAATCATTTTATGAGGTATGTTAAAGTGCTTATGTTTTATGGGTAAAGTATGATTTCATTCTTATGTGTATATGTACCCATGTTTCCTTTCCATATTTTTATATCCCTTACTTAGCTTTTTATGCTCACCTCAAGTTTTTGAAATGTTTTTTCAGAGGTTAAGGGAAAGGTACATGATATAATGATAGTGTCAATGAAGTGTCTAGAAAGAATCCATGATTCATTTTAAATATGTTTCCATTGATGGGAAAAATGAATACTATCTTTTATGTAACCACTTTGTTTAAATGTGGAATGTAATGCAAGTTTTATGATCTAATTCTCTAAAACTCTAAACCTGAAAAGATACTCAAGGTGTAATTTTGTAACAACTCAAGATTAAGTAATGTTTAAGGTTGGGGACTTATAAAACTTGGTAGTTCTGCTATTTTCTTTCTAGTATATTTTGTTCTATAGTTTTTTGAGGAAGTTAAATAGGAATATTTATCCAATTCTTAGTGTGTTTTTATGTGGTCAAATTTAAATGGTGGGGAGTCTATGGAAGGATGGAAGGTTGATATAAGAACAGTATTCTTCTAGGAATAAAGAACATGTATATGTAACTGAACGAAATATTTTGGCGGGTCAGCATGCCAAGAAAATTATCATAGTGTATTTTGATATTCCTCACATGTCTTTAGGTTATGGACAAACATCAATTCCCTGTTGGTATGTATTATTTTTTAATAATTCGTTACATAAATGATAGAAAATAGATAGGGATTTTATATTAGTCCTACCAATGATGGTTTGGAAACATTATTCTACAAGGGTGAGAGTAGATCATGTCACAAAGTAATCAAATTTCATCCCTATTATGGAATATCAATCTTTGGAAGAATTTTTCCAAATCTATATATGGGATGTTTTAAGCTGACTATAAATTCCAATCATGATTAGATTAGGTAAAGAACCAAAGTTTATATCTCCTTTTTTGATTCCATACAGAAAGACCATGGTTCTTAGTAGACTAGGATAATAGAGTATCCTCATTAAACAGATGGAAAATTTAAAAGAATGATACCAACATTGGAGGACATTCATAAGGCCAAGGTGAGAGAATTTATAGGCTCATGGGAGGAAGAAAAACTATTAGTGGAGTTCAATTATAATTTTTTTTATCAATAACGGATATATATGGCACCTTTTGAAACATTACATGTGTTTTCATGTCATTATCTACTTTTTTGGTGGAAACTAGTAAGATTTCACTAGTTAGACCATGAATTGTTAAAGATAGAATACAGAAGTTTTATTTAGTAATAATGATTATAGAGATATCTTAGATTCATTGGAAATAATATGCAGATCATCATCGATGGCCATTGTAGTCTAAAGAGAGTGATTGTGTGTTTTTTAAAATCTATAAATGGCTTCGACATCATTGTTTGGTACATAGGGAAAGTTATACCCTCGATGTGTCACCCCTTTTAAGATATATGAAATGGTTGGTCTGGTGGGATATACTTTTTCTTTGACACCATCATTTAGTTTAGTGAATTATGTGTTTCAAATATCTCATTTAAGGAAGCATCAACATAATCATGGTAATATGCTTCAATGGGATCACTTTGAACTTGATTGGGATGGTATGTCATTTCATGTGATGGTACAAATTATTGATAATATACATAATGTCTTAATGGGGAAAAGTATCATTTTAGTGTGGGTTTTATTGAAACATGCCCATATTTAGAAGGAAGCATGATTGAATGAGATGGAAATGGTGTACCAATGGTATGAACTCTTCCTAAAAAATGTTGTTATTTTAAATTTTAGGGATATAGAGGATAATGTAGGGTCAATTTAGCACAACCAGTTTCAATTAAATGACCCTTTATTTATATTAATAAATTATATAAAGTGATTGGGATATGTTATAGGAGGTTCTTGTCAGATTAACCTTGTTTTTGGAGATTTTATTAAGGTGGAGGTTTTGAGAATGGTCAACAAAAAATATATAACACCTCCAAGAAACAATGAAACATAAAACATTATTACATGGTAGTCGTAGAGTTAGGTTAATTATTTTTCTAAACAATATGGATTACCAGGATAAACTATGTAGTACTGGAAATTTGGAATAAACATGTTTGGTGCATGGTTTTTCTAACCATGTAAGCCATCCATTCATGGCATGGTTTGAGATAGTCGATAATGCATGATTAATGTATGATTTTAATAACCATACACCCAAACCAAGATCTTCATAAAATTGGAAAAAAATAATGTATTTAAACTAATTTACCACCTAGAATACTTTTTTTCCACTAATACTTATTAAAATTAAAACCTTTCATCCCAAGGATGGAGATATAATTATTTTTTTCCAGGGAGCTATTACTAGGAGAATAAATGTTTGGTGGAGGATAGATTCATCAATAAGTTCTGGTTCTCCATAATTTTATTTAGATATCTTCTCTTTACCTTTCTAGGAATCAATGATCTAGTCTTATAGGGATATATCCATGCTATTTGATTTCAATCATTATGGTATTTGTTTGTTTTGATTAAAGGGAATGAGATCTATGGATTATTTTTTGGAGATTCAAGTAAGTTTCCTAATGTGGTTGCCCTATTATTCGTTTCCCCCTAAGATTGAGAAGCATGTAACATTTCTTTTGTGATGCTTTTTGATATTGTGGGTGGGGCTTGTCGATATGGATCCTAGAGTTGTTTTATAGTTTATAGTTACTATCTCTGGTGTCTATTGGATTTTTATTCTATCGGTTCTTTTGAATATGTCACTTTGTGTCCACCGGTACCCTGATGATGTATTTTGGTTGGTTTTTTAGACTGTATTTTTTTGTACTCATTCATCATGTAGAGGTTTTATAGTAATGGTGTTCAAGGTTTTGTTTCTTTAACTTTAAATAGAAAATCATCTCCCAATTTTTTTTGAAGTACTTCGAATTTATTTCTATCCTTCGGTGTCTTGGGGATGTCAACTATGTGTTTCAACAAACTTATCACTTATTAATCCAATGAGGTGGGGTAATAAGTTACAATTTTCCCCTTATGTATATACGAGTCCAATATAATGTATTTATGAAAACAATGTTTATTAAACTCTTCTGTCAAAAACCAATTTTCTTGTAAAACCACGTTTTCTAATTTTTTTTCAAAAATATTTTCATTATTTTACAAATGAGTTATTAATGATATTTTTAAATATGTATTAATTTTCAGAAATTTTTTTAAAGGAATATCCATGTTGTTTTCGTTAAAAAATTATGTTTCAATTTTACTGAAAATGTAAATGAACTCTTTATTTTAAATTGCATGACATGAAAAAATTTCATGATTTCATGACCATTATTTTATTTTAAGAATAATTTATAAATTATCATGTTTTTTTACAAGGAAAATGATTTCAAAAAAAATTTACTAGAAATTTTGTTTAAGATTTGATTTTCAAAGAAAAGTTATTTTCCTCATGAAATGTTCTAAAAGGTCATTGAAAATCATTTTCCATATAATATAAAAGCCTTTGATGTTACTTATTATATACAAGGGATATAATATAAAGGTATTTTTCATATTACTTCTCTTAATTGTTTATGTTTATTATAAAACAATGATTATGAAACTAGATTATCTTCAAAAAATAATACTCCAATTAAATTCTTATGAACCCTTCTCCTTTTCATGGGTTATTCTATGATGAAATGATTATGAAACCTATCTATTTTTCATAATTTATGAGGTGATGAAATGTTTATGAAACCCATTTCATTCGATGTATTAGGATATGATAAATTTATTATTTATCTTAAGGAACAAATAAGAATGAGTTTCATTATCTGATGAGTTTGAACTATATCTCCCTCTAATGAATTTGGGTAAAGATTAATATCTCTTGTGATAGACAGGATTGGAATGGGGAGTCAACCTAGTTCATTGAGAGAATAATTCTGATATGTTGGGTTGGGGTGTGAACCTTTACATATATGATAGTTTGGGGAGAAAACCCAAAACACTATGATAGCATTAGCATGGATCCTTTTATAACAATTAAATTATTTTCTATCCTTATGTGTATTCAAGAATTATATATCTAATAACAATATTATGCTCTCATGGTCCATGTTCTTTGATTTAGTTACGACTCATGTCATATGAAAGACCAATATTTATTCCATGACTCAATTGTATTATATTTGATAAATATGGTATGGTTATGAAATGTTAAGCTCATATTGTTATACCCTTATATTTATCTTATGCATACATATCTCCCATGTTTACTCGTATTAATCTTCTAAGCTCTCTATTTATTATGTCTCCATTCCCTAGGATATGACGAAATGTATTATGAAAGATGTGACTATAAATATTTCTTTTTTTAGAACTTAGTTTTATATGATATTGTTCATATATGAACTAAATATTTATATTTCGATGTTTCTAAATGTAATATACCATTACAATATTAAGGCATGTGTTTTTATAATTTAATGAATATTTATTATATAATGATGCAATATCTATGGATGAAAAGCCAAGGATTATATATTTTAAATGATATTTGTTAAATATATATTCAATAATATATTATATCATTTATTTTTTAGTTTTTACAAGGCAATGAATTTATTTAAATCTTATGGTATTTATAAAAACACATTTAAAAAAGGGTTTTCATTGGGGTTTTCTTGCTTTTTTAAAATTACGTTTTGAAACATATAGAAATTTTATATGATATAATAATTTAAAAAATTTGATTCATTATAATTAATAAGGTGTAATAGGTTGATCAATTTTTTTGGTCATAATTAATTTTTTAATATAGTTAATGTTAGAACATGTTTTCCACTTTGGGGGGGGTGTTAATCTATGAGATAATGCTTAGAATACAAGATGAAAATGATTTATTATTATTTTAATAAATTTAATCCTTTTCATACACTTATATCTAATTAATTTCCATTTTGAGAAACATTCACATAAATGCGACCATACATTATTGAAATCTTTTGCGAAATTCCTTGGGTGTATCTGCCCTCATTTATAGAAGATCACAGGATATCAACCATTATTAACATATTTTAGGCCTAATATATCATCAAATACAAATTTAAAAACATTTATATTTAACTTTCCTTCATCCTATGACTTATTTTCTTCTCATATGACTAATCAGTCAAGTCATAAGGTGTAATCGAATGGAGGTCTCTCAAAAAAGAGGTACAAATCATAACTTGGCTCTTTAATTTTTATAGAATCTTCTAATTCCTCTAAAACTATTGTATTTATCACAAGAATAATAATATTGTATCATCAATATAATGATATGTTATTATGATCTCTGCACAACCATTTCACACCCATTCTCTATCAAATGGTAGATGAAAGAATTGCTCATGCATATGTGGGGACTACTACCCCTATATATTGATATTATTCTTTTCTGTCACAAAATTTCAAAGTTGGTTATTATAATTTATTTAATATATATATACATATATTATTTTTATTATATAATAATATATCTAGAAATATTAATTATTATTTACCTTTCTTTCATTACATCCGTTGAAAAATGGAAACATCACTCATGTGTACTTATAGATTACCACCTTCATGAAGTAATGTAATTCATTTTTCTTTAGTAATTTTATATGAATGGTTATAAAATATTATATAATGATTTAATATGATACATATCAAATCATTAATATTTTGGAGATAACATGAATCTTTTATATCTCATTTTATTTAATGTTACCATTCAAATTATTACATGAAATGTGTTTTTATTTTAATGTTCCCACTGTAGTGAGGGTTCACCATCTCATATTTTCTTATTTTTATCATATGTTATATTATACACCTATTTTCTTTTATGAGGTGTAAAACAGAACATTTTATTTTATTTATCATTAATATCACTATTATCATTTTATTTAAATGATCATTTTATGTTATTTATTTTATGAGTGTTATCATCAAAAAGATACTACATTGATAGGGGTTTTATGTTATAATCTCATTTTTCACCAATATTATTTAAGATTAAAATTTTGGATATTGAAATTATATGATTATTCTCTACCAAATATTTTTTATTTTACTCTCCTATACAAATTAATAATATTAAATAATTTTACATTAATTTTATTCTATTTATGTTCTCAATACACTGATATAATATTTATAAGGGAAATAAACATTCATTCTCTATTTGTTTTAATTTTTTGTTACATAAATATATTTCATTTAAATTGTTATAAATAATGTTTTTAAACTATAAATTATTTTAATAATTCATATTTAACCATGTTTAAAATTAAATTAATTTTTTTAAAGGAAATCGTATTATCTTTTTTTAAATTAGGTACTTTTGAATATTTACGTAAAATGTGAGTTGGAAATTTTTATAATTTACACCTCACAAATAACTTTTCCCACTGTAAGAAATTATATTTTATTTTAATATTACTTTATATTTTTTATTGGTCCCCTCAAAGATATTTTTTTCCATAATAATTGTGAAATTTATAGATTTTAATTAATTGATTTCAGAAAAAAAAAAGTTCATTGTTCCCATGAAATGTTACAATGGTATTTTAAAGGTATTTTTATCTATAAGAACAAAAATTTATGTTTCTAATTATTTATTATTAGTCTGATCAAATGTTACTATCTTATTTATTTTTCTATAAGGATTGTGATTATGATAATAAAACATTGATGAAACCCATTTTCTATTCAATGGGTTATGATTTTATATAATGAAAAATGTTTTATGGGTTATATGGAATACATATAAATGGATAATGATTATGATATTAATGGGTATGTTATATACCTTTAATAAATTTTCAAAATATTACTTTTTTCTTTGATCAAATGGTACATGAGAGCATATCCAAAGACCAAAAGATGTTACTTGGGAGTTTATCATAAGAATAAAATATAGTAAATGAAATATTATCTCATGACAGAAGTAGTTATGTGGTTTTTGAATAAATCCTAATATATGATGAATATATTAGAGAGTATCTATGATATAATATTTATATATAAGTATATGACCATGAAGATTTTAAAATATTTATTTTTATATCAATAAATCATTCTCTTACCGTAGCAATCCAACCCTAAAAATCCTTGGTCTAGTGTCTAATAACATTATATTAGCAAAAGATACAATTAAATCATGTCCCAAAGGACTAGATATTTTAGTTTTCTCAGTAAACGAGATACATACATGAGTGTTTTTTTCAAATGAATTCACTAATTACAATAATTATATCCTTTTCATGATAATAAAATTATTATATCAATCATATGATTTTATATATTTCTTATCACCATTCATAGAATCTTAATGCAATGAAATATAAAAATAGTGAGCTCAAAAACTTAATAACAATAACATAGAGAGTTATAAATAATGAAGCAATGGGAATAGTCATTATGAAAATGTAATAATTGAAGACACATTCCATTTAATCCATATACTAAAAATAAAATTCCTCCATATATATGTCGACCCAAAATATCATGGACAAATAATAACTAAATCAAAACTAATGAAATAATTAATTACTAGACTCCATGTTTATTAGGTTCATGGAACCATTACCATTAATACCATTCACAAGATGGTTTATCATATTTGGTAAAAACCCATGTATGGCTAGCCAACTGACCCTATACATGATAAAAATAATGCATCTAAAGGTATATTTATAATTAGGCCCCATGGAGGTTGTACTTGTCCAAACCATTAATCATCTAACAAATAATCGATTTAATAATGTGCCTTATCAAATATTCATATGGAGTAAAAGATATAGATTTTTATATATTTACCTAATTAATCAAATAAAATAAATGAGCACACCATATTTAAAAATGGTATATGGTTTAGGAAATAAACATACCATGATATATGGTATGTGAAATCATGGGGAATTCAATGCTCAATGATCATTTGAATATTTTAAGGCGAGTACGAAAAATGAATCAAGGAAGTGAATGTGAAAACTATCATTTACCAAATAAATCATAAACCATTATGAGTATGACTAATGATTTTTGTAATGAAACATATTCTACATGGATTAAAATAAAGGTTTGTTTTTATTTATGAATACAAATACTATAAATAAGTATTTTTAAAAAAAATAAAGAAAATATCTTTTAAATTTTGAACAACATTTTGAAAATAATTTCCTTTTAAAATCAATTTAAAAGAAATAATTTAAAAATAAGCCTTTTAATATTTTAATTTAGTATTCAAATAAATGATTGTGGTTATATCTATAAATATCATATGAGGTAAAAATAACATTCATTTTCCACGTTAAAAAGGTTATAAAAATGTTTTGTTCATAAAGTGGAAAGAAGATTCCTTTGAAAAAAATGGTGAAATTCAAAATGGAAAAAATGAAATTAATAAATCATTTTGGGAAGGTTAAATTTTTTTTAAAATTCTTTTTTGAAAATTGGGTTTATATAATAAAATATACTCTATGACTAAAGGGAGAAATGAAGTCAGTTTTTCATGAAAAAACTTTTCATGAATATCATGATTACCAAGGAGTAGAGAATTTGTACAAATACATGAAAATGGACATGGATAACCAGATGATAATAAAATGAAATCATTTATAAAAAAAATAACTTATAATTTCATATAAGTAAAATTCAAGTGTAAAAAATCCCAAATAAAATGATACTGTGAATTAATCCCTTGAATAGACCACATGGTTGATGTTAGAATAAATCACTGAATAGGTTTTATCAGTAAAATTTAAAATCACATAAATATATTGTAAATACAAAAATAGATATTAAAAATGTT
The DNA here is from genome assembly GCA_963277665.1 of Viscum album. Taxonomy (NCBI): domain Eukaryota; kingdom Viridiplantae; phylum Streptophyta; class Magnoliopsida; order Santalales; family Viscaceae; genus Viscum; species Viscum album. The sequence goes on along the minus strand of OY728164.1, from coordinate 1,398,838,253 downwards.
AGTACACATATAATCCTAGAATATTAAGGAAAACTAGGAATTAATATAACCCAATTAAAATAAATTGGGTTATGAAATTATTTTCCATTTGGGTAACATTACATGAAAATCCCCTCAGATAAGAAAATTCAAAATAAAACACAAAATATCATATATAATGATTGAATTAGGATATTACATGTTAATGTGATAGTATTTACAATATATATGTTAAATTAGGCGCATAATAATAATGTATTCATCAAATAATTGAAATACGATTAAAAGATCAATAAAATTATTCTTCGGTATTTTAATCATAAATAATTATAAATTATCCCATACCACATTGAAACATTTGAATCAAAAGTCTTATGAAGGAATAAAATTAAATTATTGTTTTAAATACCATGAAGATAAAATAATTCATGATATAATATATAAAAATGTGAATTTAAAACACCACACTACGAATTAAGTGGTGAAAATTGTATATACCTCACAAAATGTAAAGTGAGATAAGAATCCCAAAACTTGTATTTCTATTATGGTAATTTAAATTTTTTATAAGGTTTATTTACACATGTTACTAAATACATTAAAAACCATAAAAATATCTTTGGTATCTCATAAGAAATCATATAATATCTTATTACTTGTTTTTATCAATATTTTATTATTCCCCTATTTTGAGTGTAAATTTCCAAGGTTTTTTTGGTATCTCATAGCATTTATTTTTATTATTTTTTTAAATCATAATTTCATTATATTAATAATGTAAACCATGAATTAAATATCCTATATAATATGTATATATTTATTGATAAAAATATATAATGTTTTTGAGAGGAGAAATAAAATGCGCAAGTCATGGATATGATATGACATATGTAAACATGAACACTAATTTCATTATTTTTTAATATTTATAAGATCTTAATTACATGATTTATATGTAAATTATAAATTCCTTATGATATTTATTTCACATATGTCACATTTGATTTTTTTTCAGAACTAGGTAAAATAAATTTAGAGGGGCGTGAATCAAGTTGTGATAGATTAAAACAACTGGCCCTTCCAATATTGATTCATCATTAAACCAAAAAATCTTATCTATTATTTTGATATAAATATTGGAATAGAAATAAAATCATGCATGAGACACAATCATTTTAACTTATTTCTCCCTCACTAGGCTGCATCCAAGGAGAATACATTGACAATATGTTAGTTGTACCAAATACAATTAGGTTCACTGCCAAATTACAAGGTTTGGGATATATCACTTTTATTCCCCTGATCACTTCCTTTAAAATAATTATGGTCTTTTCACCACATTCCCAAGGGTCAATCTCTATGTCTCTTCTTCTATCTCGCTATTGGTGCAATGGGTCAATGTTTTCCTCTTCCTTCATTCAATGCTCTTCAAAGGGATCCACTCATAGTTTATGGACTCAGGGGTCCATTTTTTTCATGAAATAAGACAACATAATCTATAAATAAATTTAATGATCAATTCACTATTACACCTACATTTTAAATCCACTTTTCCATGAACTATTAGTTAACAAAAATAGGTTTGATGAATTTTTTAAGTCCCTTTGGGAATAACCTACTTCCTCGACGAACTGTGCTACACCACATATTCTTCAAAGACCACAAATCATGAACATACTTCCTCTACTTCTGTGAAAAACATCCCTTTTATGGACCTCTTATTCCATCACATAGCAACCCTTCTTCCATGATGTTTCCCTTCATCATTGATAAGTAGTTCTTATATAGATTTCATGTCCTCCCCCGATAGTTTGAAGTCCCATGGACCACATATTCTCCATGGATCCTTCTTCCATTTTGGTATATAGTTCCCTGAACAACCCCTTCTATAAAATGAAGTTGTGGAATTATTCACCTTTCATGGAACCATCCTCAAGAACTCTTCACTTCATGGAATCATGCCTTGAAAACGACTTTGGAATTAGCAGTATTTATTCCAAGAGCGATGATTTTATCTAACAAAATTTACTATCTATGCAATACTGCGATTAACAGTCTATATATAACAAAAATGGTTTTCAAAATTATCTAATCTATTTTACATTAGTATTTGATGTGGTAATGACATCACCAAATACTATGCTCCTTATACTAAATGTTTTCACCTCATAATCTAAATACCATCTTCATTCATTCATGGTGGACGATATCTTCCACGAATCAATCTCTTTTCTTCTCTAAAAATCACCGCCTAATTTTCATGAATGAAAATCCATCCCATGTATTGTATGATTTCCATGAAATTTTTGATCCTACAACTCTCGATATCTATTTACCCTAGTTGGTCTGCATACTATTCTTCACAGTCTGCGGAGAAATGCTATGCAGAATCCCTCCTTTACCGATTTACCAAATTCGTTCCACGTACCACCTCTTATGGTTCTAGAACCATCATCTTGGGTCTAATATCTATTTACTACAATGATGAAACTATTTTCTTTTCTAAATAAACTCCTATTTTTAATCCCCAATATTTTGGCAAACACTGGGAAATGACATCACCTTTACCACATACTCCGGTAAACACAAAACATACTCATCCGCGGTCATATATATTTGATAACAAAAAAATCACACCCAAAAACACTTAGATGATTACTTGAGGGATTTTTCCAAATAGTTTTTTAAAACCATTCATTATACATTTCATTTATAGCATCAATGAATCAAATCTCTGTGAGGAGGCGGTAGTCCACCCTTCCACAAAAAATGTTATTGTATTTCCATGAGATGGATAGTATAAAAGCATGTAATATATTACAATTTACAATAAATAAATAAATTTTCAATATAATAAATATCATATATAAATATAATTTCCATAATAATGCCCATCCATGAAAGGTGTAATTGAAAAATGAACAATCATCATTTCATGAGGCGGTAGTTCACCGTACATGAATGATATGTTCATTACACATTAGATTGGTGTGTGTGATTGTGGGTATAAACCATAGAATAAAAACAGCTATGTATATTTAGCATATTGGGGTTATTATATAATAATTGAAAAAATATAAATTAAGGGGAGGAGAATAAAAATAAACAAACAGCTTGAGTAAAGATGTTACATAATTTTCGAGTTATATAATTGGGTTTGCACCTTAGGGCTTATATGGTTTGATTTATGACCAAGGGTACTCATATAATATGAGATTAAGGATTTTTAGGATATATTTGGTCATATATTGGTCGATACAAACATTCTTGATAGGTTCGAGGAAGTGGGATGGGTGAGTGCCTATTTATTTTGGAGAGGAGTGGTACTCTTGTAAATTTTTGGAAAAGGAATTACACCAATGTTTATCACATTTAAATTTTGTAAAATAATGATAAAAATTATAAAATATGGAGTTTAGGGTCGAAATATTTTTATAAAATAGATTTTAGATAAATTTCTAGGTCATTTATCGTTTAATTTTGAGGTTTGGTCCCTTGTTAAGCTTAACATAACCTTAATAATTGCAATATATTTTAATTAATATAACTAAAAGTTTTGGTGAAAAATAAATTAACATTATTAGAAATTATAAATTATTATAATTAATAAAATGGAATCCATTTTTTAAAATTTCAATCACAGTAGCAACACTAAATAATTTAAAATAAATCATACAGCAGGATGACCAAAAAGGTTTTTTAGTAGAAATGTTCAAAATTTTGATAAGTTTTTATATCTAATTTCAATGTGAAATTGATTATAATGACCTAAATTATATGAAACTATATATAATATATATAATTTTTCTTTAAATCAATATAAAATATAATTTAAAATTATAAACAAAATCTATGAAAAAAGATATTTTGAATTAAATTTTATTATTTTTCACTATTAAAAAAAATACAAATTCAAATAAAAAAGTCATAATATTATAGTAAGATTATTTATAAGTAAATATTTCTAATGTTATGTTTATTTAGAAAAACTCCTTTAAAATGTGGTAAAAGTTTCTTTGTAATAATATTGGGTTTTAATCTATAAAATTGGATTTTCCCTCATCGAAGTCCGATAAAATAAAATGGAAGAATATAAAAACATATTATTAAATATAAAATATATAAATTACATTAATATAACTCATTAATTATAATTATATAAATTTATTATGGTAAATAAGCATTGTGAGCATAAGAATTATGTTCTAAAAACCGATACCTTTACATTTAATTGGTTATTATATTCATTAACCTGGAACTTGTGAATTCATATTATTTTTGTGTACAAATATATTTTTATATGTTGTTTAATAATATTAAAAACCTCTAATTTTATATCTAGGTTCAATATTCTTTTATTAAATAATAATATTTTAATATTAAATTATTGTTAAGTAAAACTCAGTCTTATGTGTGACATAAGATATCAAAGAAAGTCTCTCCTGAGTGAAATTTAGGCTAACATGGTGTTACATGAATTGAAATATATATAATATGTAAAATATATTTAAAATAGAAAATATATTTTTAAATCATTGAAAATTACATTCCTATATATGTATAGTGCTCTGTGTTATACATACAGTGAAATACAATATTCTTACTTTAGAATTTTGTGGTGTTATATTACCCGCAACTTAATTAAATTTAGTACTTGAAATTTAAAATATATTATAAGAAATATATTTTTCTATATTCTAATTGTTTAAATCCCATATCATGAGAAGGGTTATTATAAAATCCTCTATAAAAGATAGAATGGGATGTACATTGGTCATATGAAATAACATACATGTAGTTCCTTAAGTATAAGACCATTAGTTGAAAGTATAGACACATACATAGAGTAAAGGATTAAATAATTATACAGAGTGATTGAGTTCATCCATCACAAAAAAGTGAATGATCAATGGATTATTGAGGTCCTCAATTCATAAATCTATGATGATTTAAAATACCATTAGTTCAATAAAACTATGGTATTAAGACAAAAAAATTAAATATCTATTTCTTCATGGTGAGACTTTCCATTACTATATAAGAATATAATGAAATTTACTTTCATGATACATTTTAATTAAATTTGATTAATTCCATTTTTTTTTGAGATTTGATCAAATTCCAATTCATCTACTACTTTAAGAAATGGATATATGATAATTAAATTTGTTTTCTGATTCTCTAAAATTAACATTGAACAAATTATAAAGCTCATAAAAGATTTAATAGTCTTTACCTTTGCCTTTAACTATTCTATAAATATAATATTTTTAATAAATTAATCTTTGAAAAAAAATTGTAATAGTTCATCACAAATATTAATTAGTCAAATTTTTCAACTAAAAGAAATTAAATATTAACCAAGACATTATGTAGGATAGTGGTTAGTGTCAAACCCTTATTTATCTTTATTAATGGGTTTAATTCCACTATATTTTCTTTATTTGATGGGTTGTCACCCAGAATATTGGTTTCCCTTTTCTAAAACTATATTAATTTCAAAAATAACTATGGTGTACATCCTTTAAACTAGTTTAATCACTAAATATCCCGTAAACCAAGGATCTCAATATAAACCTAATACATAAATACATCATCTTATATATTTCCACATAGATACTTAATTGGTTTAAGGTCAATCCTAGTCCATTCATTGTCATTAAATATTAAAATACTTTATAATATTTTGTAAGAATTTTGAATTATTCTAATTGTGTCCCCCAGGAGTGTCAATCCTGATGCACAATAAGGCTCTTTGTCATGTAGAAGGATACACCGAGTCAGGATCTATGTAACATGTGGGAGTTCTTACCTCTTGGTATATCTTTTCGTGAACCATGTTTTCTTGTAGTATCTAGTAAGGGATTTATTTCTAAGAATACCCACATAATATCTATCTTACCATAATTCTTGTATGTTCTTCTATACATATCCTTATATTAGACCTTGGAAAAATGATACATAATCTATCATTACCTATATATATTTCCCATGTTGGATACTAACATCCCAATGATACCACATGTAGTGACCCGAACCAAAAAATCTTGGAGATAGGGTCTACTATAATTACATTGGCATATGTTGCAAGCAAATAACACACTGAAGGACCATATAGTCTAGTAGTTGTGGTCAACATGATACATACATGAGAATTTTAAAAAAATAATTACACTAATTACAACATTATTTTATTTTATTTCAAGCATAATTACATTATTTTATCAAGAATATGCTTGTATAAATATCTTATCAAAGTTCATGGAATCAGGAAGAATGAAAAATTAATAAGGGTGATATCAAATGCTTAGTAAGGGTAATTAATCAATGAGAATAGTAAAATTGAAATGTAATAATAGAAGAGATGTTCCATTTAATTAATAAATTGATAATAATATGAATACATATATATGTTGATTCAAAATGTCATCTAAAAATAATAACAGAATCCAAATTATGGAAATGCTTAATTAGATGCCATGTTTCATAGGTACATGGAACTATCACCTTCAAGACCTTTCACATGATGGTTTAGAATTTTGGTAAAATACCTATCTAATTATATCCAAATGATTCATCCCATGAGACTAATGAGGAATATAGGGGCCATTTAAAGCTAGTCCCACCTATGTTGTACCCATCTAAAGCATTCCTCGTATATTTATTAGTTGATTAACAATGTGAATTATCAAATATCTGTATGATGTAGAAGATACATATTAAGAAATATTTCCCTAGTTAATAAAATTACTGTCATGTAAACACTATATTTAAAAATTGTATAAAGTTTATGAAATAAATATATCAATGATAAATGCCTTGTAAAATTTCGGGAAATTCAATTTTCAATGAGCATTGAAATATATCAAGGGTACTACAACAAATGAATCAAGGAACTGAATGTGAATACTATCATTAGCCAAATCAATCAAAATACATACCATTTAAGAATATGTATGGTATCAACAAAAAATTACCTAAGTTGAGTAATATTATGCTTTGTTTCCAATGATGTATATAAACTCTATAAAAATTTAATATAAAAATTTTATCTAGGAAATTTTAATTTTCATTCTAGAAGACATTTTGAAAATAATTTTACAAGAACAAAAATATTAAATACATTTTCATTAAAATTTAAACTTTTAAACTTGAAAAAAAAGATTTAATAAGAGGGCGATGGATAAATATTTATAAGTCAAACGAGTTAAAAATAACATTCCTTTTGTACGGTAAAAAGTACATAAATCTCCTTGTTTAGAATGTGTCAAGAATATTCCATTTAAAACACTAGTAAAAGAGGAATTTTTTGAAAATTCCTTAATAAATCCATTTTGTGAGGTTAAAACATGTTTGAAATCCTTTTTATTATATGGGGTTTTTAGAAGAATATAGGTTCTTTGACTAATGAGATAAATGAAGCCGAGTTTTGTTGAAAAATATTTTGAAATCATTTATATTACCATAGAGTGGAAAAATGGTAATAATACTTGAAAAATGTAATGGCTCTCTATAGGATAGAATGATTAATGGTTTTTCATAATAATTATCCAAAAATTTCCTCAAATGGATATTCATGTTTAGGGAATTCTAAACCAACTGAAATTATGAAGTAATCCCTTGAAAATACAACAGTGATGATATGGTAATCAATCAATGATTATATTTTGTGTGTCAAATGTATGTCTGCAAAAAATAATTGGAAATAAAATAATAGATATGTAGAAATTTTTATATACAAAATCATTTAATATTACTGATAATTATAAAGTAATATAACCTAATGAAACTAAATTATTTCAAAGAATTATTTTCAATTTGGCTAACATTAAGTTAAAATATCCTTAAGTGAAATAATCAAAATTAAAAATGAAAATATCATGATGAATGAATGAATCAGTTTATAATATTTCAATGTTAAATTAAGTAAATAATATATAATAAATTATATAAAGAACAATAAATTACTCCTCAATTAATGGAAATACGATTTAATGAAAATTAAAAATCTTTGTGAGGAAAATAATTTTCATATATTCCGAAGTGTCCCATACCAATTTAAAACATTTGAATCACAAGAAAATAGAAATAATTGCATTGAATTAAAATTTTATATAAAATTAATATAACTAAATTAATGATAAAATATATCAAAAGATTCAAACAAAAAAACCACACAAATAAGTGGTGAAAATGGAAAATACCTCATGGAAAGTGAAGCGAGAAAAGAATCCCTTACCTTTTATTTTATTTTAGGTGAACTTGATTTAAATTCATGTATAATTTTTATAAACATATTAATAACTTAATAAAAAAATTTAATATTCTTGATGTTATATATTAACATTGTATAATATCTTATTACCCATTTGGTAATAATCGAATATTGTATCCACTATTTCAAGTATTAAATAGATTTTTTTGGGCATGTCTTACCTTTTTATTTATATTATTATTTTATAAATCATGATTTCATCACATAATGAGTTTAATACATGAATTAATTATCACATTTAATAATTATTATATATTTATAATAATCTGTAATGTCCAAATATAACAAATGAAATGCATTATTCATGGGGACGCGAGGTCCTACGTACGCATGAATGTGACATTCATTTATTTATCATATTAACTATTTTTTGGTAAAAAAAATATATCAACCTTATTATAAATTATAAATTATTTTTATTCCAAATATTAAATAAATTTTCCTTAATTAAAATAACATAACTTGATGAAATTAATTTAATGCTAATCCCATAGGTGGGATGACAAAGCATGTTTTTAATTTAAAAACGTTCTAATGATTGAAAAGATTCCATATCTAATTTCAATGAAAAATTGATTATAATGAAATAAATTAGATTGATTGATATATAATTTTCATAATGTGACATTAAATCCATTTTAAAATATAATTCTACACTATAAATAAATTAGATGAAAAAATAATTTTTGAATTAAAATACAATATTTTCTAATATTTATCAAAAAAAGAAACATTTCGGAAAAAACCCAAAAATTTCACTTATTGTGATATTTTTCCTATTTAAATTATTATATTTATTTTAAAAAATAATATTTATTAAATTTCAAGAAATTGGATTTAAAATAGGTTCGCCATAAAAAAGCTGTAAAAGTGTCTTTATAAAAATATATGTTTTATATGTAAAATAGGGTTTGTACATATATTATTCCTATAATATCAAATGAATTATTATAAAAAATATATTTTATTAAATAATATATATATATATATGAATTTAATATGATTTACTAATTTCAATTACATTAATTACTATTATAAAACATCGTTTTCATCAAAAGATTATTTTTCGATAGAAAACATTCCATTTTTATTCCATTGGTTTTTATATTCTCTAACTACAAACCTATGAATTAGTATTATTTTTTTATAAATAGAACATTTTCATATGTTACTATATCATATACACAACTGCTAATTTGATATCTACATTTCATATTAGTAAATTAAATAATAATAGTTTAACAAAATATTGTCGTTCGGTTAAACACATTCTTGTGTTTCACATAATATATAATAGAAATTAAATTTTGTGTGTAACACAATGTAACACATTTTTTCATGCATAGAAATATATAAAATATATTCAATTAATTTAAAATAGAAAATATATTGTAAATTATCAGGATATTATATTTCCTTATGTACATGGTGTTACATGTTATACATGTCATCGAATACAATATTCCAATTTTAGAAATTTGTAGCATTAATATTAAATTTGAGTATCATTTTGGGTTTATAGTTTTAGAAAATGAATTCATAACTCATACATATTAAAACCATATAATATAAAGTGTAAACATCTGATTAGTTTCAACTTTTCCCACAATACAAAACATTTCAAATTAAAAATTATTTATTTTTAGTAAAAGTCTTCACAACATTGAACATAACATATTTATATCCATTATACATCCTTAAGACCCCTGAAAAACACTTTAAAAATTTTGTATTACAAGAAAAATATTTTTAAGAGTCAAAAAATAAAAAAATTGTTAGTCGAGTGAAAAACATCAAAACCATTTTAATGTTTATCTTTATCTTATTGGAGTGTGTCAAATAAAACATTTCCTTATTAAAATACCAAACAATTTATCCCCTTATATAACATTTAAAACACATTAAAGGAATATTTTTGGAATCATAGAGCATCATATTCAAAAAATATTTAAAACCATTTCAATTGGAATAACAATATTTATGAAATTATAAATAATTATTCAGAGAACTAAATGATTATGATATTTATTGGAGAGGTATTATGGGGATCCCCCTTTGTATAATATATATTGGCCTCTCAGTTTTTATGAGCTATAGTGGGCCTCAACCCTTCATATAATCTATATCGAGCTCAACTATGAGATATAATAGGCATTAACCCATCATATAAACTATATCAGGCTTTCCCATTTCTCATATAAATATCAGGTATAATTTCATGAATAAATAAATTTTTTATTTCAATTTTTTATCATAAAACCTTTTGAAAATAACTTTTAAACCCCTATGAAAAAGATTTTCAGATATTGAAATTCCCTTTACATTTTAATAAAATTCATTTTCAATTAAAAATATATAAGAAAAGTAAAGGGGATTATCATTCAAAAAATAGGAATTATTATAAAATAATATAGTCGTCAAATAATAATTAAGTATGTTGGAGAAGTTGTTGTCTACATATTTGTCAAAAATAGAATATTCATTTTTTCCTTTTATCTAAAAATTCTGTAAAAAACATGTAAAAATGATTCCAGTTGAAAATAATCAAATTAAAGAAAAAAAATAACCAAAATTTTCTTTAAATATATTTTATGTCTACGTAGACAAATTTATGTAATCGTTTTAAAAACACGTAAAGGAAGGAGAGAGGTGGAAGGAAAACATTAAAAGAGAATTTTTAAAAAGTCCTTAACAACTTTGAAAATATTTGAATCATAAAAACCAAGAAATAATATAATTTAAAAAACTTTTAAGTATAGTAGAAATAAATAAATCCAATATAGATCATTTAAATGGGGTTGTATATACACCTCATAAAGTAATATAGGTGTTTAACATCACAATATGCCTTCATGAATGCAAATTGAGACAAGTTATCTTACCTTGAGTCTGCCTCAACACATACATTCTTTGAATTATTTAATAATAAACTTATGTTATTGATTTAATTTCTTAATAACATTTTTTAGTTTTTATTTTTCATTATATTCTTTCTCTGAAAAATAAATACACAATTAATTAATCATTTTAGTCCACTTCATATGTTCTGGCGAAATTTATCTTTTATGTCAAAAATGAATTTGGTAGGTTTACAATGGCCAAAGTGATAATTATTTAAACATTTAAGGACTAATAATAATGAAAATATTATCAATTTTATACATAATTTATACTTCTAAACCCCATTATAAACTATGTCTATGAATAATGAATTATGTTATAATCAGGGAGATGGTAGGCTATACTTATGCATGATTAAAAATTACATATTACAAATATCATTATAGAAAGAAGGTTGTTGTTATTTAATCCTTTCACAATGGTCATAACAACTTAAATATTGTATTATTTCATTAAATATTATTATATATATCATCCAGGATATTTTATTCTGATTAATGTATTATATCAATTTATGGATGTAGTAGTCCACATGTACGCATAAACAACATTATCATTTATCAGTGAATGTACATGTAAAATTAAATTATAGAAATAATATTTTATGAATGATAAAAATTAGAATATAATATTTATTTCATATTTATAATCTATATTTATTAGCATTATCCTAATTACTGTCCATGAAAATCAATTGTTAAAAACACATCACATTGCTTCCCAATGTGATAGTCTGCAGTACAAATGATCAATAATACCATATCCACATAGAATGAAAGGAAAAATAGGCTGGTGCATTTTCTTGGTATCACGATGGAAATGCTAATACTTCCAAAAGATGGCACCATGTGTAGTAAGACATCCAAGCATTTCAGTTCTTGGGAACTGCAGTTACGCCGAACTAGGCTAGAGCCTCTTGGATTCCATTCAAATCAAATACTGATGGAGTTTAGTTTGGATCACTTTGACCCCTAGGATGCAATGGGGACATGACCAAGTCTGTCTTTATTTATACTACTACACATTGGGCCATTTTTTCCCACCCATTCCCCTGCTTGATTGTAATTCTTGAGTGAAGGATGATGTGAGGGAGTGTTACACTCTTGGCCATGTAATTCCCCTTAATTGTGTTATCTTGTAAATCTTTTTTTATTAATAATTTTTTGGGTTGGTAATACCGGACCCAAACATCCATGGTAAAGTGAATTTTTTTATAAATAACATATATATATATATATATACATTTTATGTATATCATAATAAAAATCCAAGCCTGTTCATGAGGAAAAATGAATCAAATTAATTTGAGAGGTGTTGGTCTATCATACTCATAAATTATGATTTCATTTCCCATTTGAGGGGAAAAGATATGGATTAAGGTTATTCAATTAATAAAATAACATATAAATTTATTTTATATAATGGTTTTATTAAATCATCATAATTTAATAAAATTTTAATGATGTGGTGGAAAAAATAATATAATAATAATCATTTAAGGATGATACATCTTCTTTAAGAGATGTCATTAAATTATAATCAAAATAATTTTTATGATGGATTTATAGTAAAAATAGTAGAAATATGAATTTTTTAGGAAATTAAGTATTTTATTTAGTCATTTATTGGATGATACAAATTGAATTGAAGTTTTTAATATGAGATGATAATGGTGACCCGTTATAAGTGAGGCAAGTTTCACACTTATAATATTTAAAATAAAAAAGGTATAACCGCATTTTTCACGTGAAAAAAGGATCCCAATAACAAAAATTATATATAATTATACAATATATGTCTTATATATGTCTAACAAATATATTTTATAAATATTTTCGATGTCCTTTTTAACTTTATTGTTTTAGTTTCACCCCCTTGTAAATTTGTTTTTATCATAACCATAATAAAAGTTGCCTATTAATTTAACTATTCATTCTGTAAAAAATTAATTTAAAAATTTAATATAATATAAATTATTCTTATTCAAAATTTAAAATCTTTTTTACAATATTAAATACATATAATTCGTACAATTTTCTTTTAAATTACATGTACAGAAGTGATGAAAAAGACGGTTTTCATGAAATGTATATTTCAATCATAATAAGATTCCATATTTATTATACGAATAGAAATAATAATTATATTAATTTAAATTAATATTTATTTATCTATAATTTATAAATACAATTTAAAAATTATAGTTTTCTAATTAAATAAAATAGTGAAACATTTGGTACATTAAAATAGTTTTCTAAAAAATCCCAATTTTAAATCACAAAAAATAAACATAGACTAAAGTCTAATATAATGAGGATTAAAATTTAATTTATTTTTAGTAAATATAATTAATGAATATTTTTTACGTTAAATAATATTCAAAACATAATGGTAATTTATAATTACTTAATCTATTGAAAATAAATGACTTTTTTACAAAAAAGGAATTTTTCACTTTTCGCAAAAATAAGTATTTTTTAAAATACAAAATTCACAAATATTTTACGCTATGATAATTTTAAAATGATAATTTTAAAATTAAAAATATTTATTTAAAATTCATGTTCTATAATTTATAAATCAATATTTTAAATATAAAACTTATAAAAAAAGAGTTTTTTAAATACTATTTTCTTTTTCATTTAAAAATTACTTAATATAATCATAATTAATATTTGTATATACATTTTAAATATTTATAAACAAGAAAATGATTTATTATATCACTAAATAAGATGTTAAATTATATTATTAGTATTATTAACAACTAATTGCAAAATTTTATAATAGGATCATATGAAAATTTTGTTCTCTCATGGATCATGTAATCTGATTCCATTATGATTCATATCTTATTGGAGGACATGATTGATTCCATGACACATGGTTAAATGAGTTGTATGGAATTAATTTAAAATATTAAGATCATGTTCTCACAAACTTGTTTTTATTATTTTATTACATGTAATATTTTATTAATATATCCCATTTTTGGCCTTACATAGAATGTATTCTCATCATTTCATATATTTTATGTTCCCCGGGATGTGAAAAATGGTTTTAGTTATAATATGTCTATAGTGGGTTTTAGTTATGAAGATGTAAGTGGTAGATTATATAGATAATTTATATACCAATTTTTTATTTTTATGTTTCCGATGACACTAATCCTTTATAGTTATAACATGGATCATAGTTAAATATACTGATTATTCATCTAATAAGTTGTAATATTTATTTTTGTAATGTTTGGGTTACTATATCTCTTCCACCTTGATATATTTTAACTATGTTATAATCTTTAGTGATTGGAATATGGATTTACTTACATCCACGTATTCTTCTTTATTAGATCTCATCATTATAGAATATTTCTTCTTTGTGTGCAAAAAAACAATCTTTTCTCCCATGAAAAAAACACATCCTGATGTAGACATTCTTTAATTTTTATTTATACCCCAATATATATTTTTATAACTAAATAGATTTAACATTATATTTTTGTTTTAATTTATTTCATAGTAAATTTTTACTTTAACATATTTTTGGATCCTTCGTATAGACATCAAATGAGACTCCTTTTATGCAGTTTGATACATGGCATATAATGTAACATCATATACAATATCAACCCTTTAATTTTTCATGTATGTTAAACTTATAAAAATATTATAAAATTATAATGTGTCAAAATACATTTATTTGTTATACTTTTATAGTTTAGATACTAATAAAAGTGTAATAGAACCCACATTGAATCCTCTATGAAAAACCTCTTTAAAAGTTCATGAGCATATTTCTACAAAGAAATAATAATGTGGTGTTACTCTTGAGAATCATATAACAACCTAAAATATAAAAATTATCTAAGAATATAAATTTAATATAAATTATTTATATCTAATTAAAACCCTTTATAAATAGTTTTTTATTTCTAGAAAATGAAAATCTGCTATATAAACAATATAAATAAGTAAAACTTCTAATCATATTTATTGTAGAGGGAGTTATTTACTCTTCATTTCTTGAACTTAAATTCCATAAAATAGGTATTTAAATTGGAAAATATTTTAACCAATGTATATCATTTCCAACATAAAAAAATATTATCATATTCCTTATGAAAAATTCCATAATTTTCTCAATATATACATCTTCTTAAATCTCTTCCTTAATAAGGGAAGCTACAAAATCTATTGGAGAAATTGATAATTTAATTTTTGTTACAACATCATGAATTATCCAAAAGGTATATTTTCTATTAAAAATATACAAATAAATATTAAAATGATGTCCTTCAACATGAGAATATTTTTTTAACGTTATTATTTTTTTCTTTTAACTTCTTGTATTTTATTCAATATATTTTTTAACACCCAATATATTTCAACAACATTACTATCATCAATATTGGGTACTAAATATCATTTTTCTTTCTTTTATGTATTTTCTAATTATTTATTCACATAAAAATATTAGTAATGGTACATAATTGTTTTATCTGTATCTCTTGGTTTCAAATGCGAGAATAGTGTTATATATGTTTTGGTCCTTAGTGTTCGTCAAGTTGAAACCTATTTTTATTATTCTATAATGAATTTTTTTGAAATGTACCTTTATTTTCAAAATTTCATTAGATGATTGTATTTTATTTTCATCACAATATGTGAATAAATAATCATCTTCACCTAGTAATTATTATAAAGTCACAAAATATCTTGATACTCCTTCCTAATTTTTAACAAAAATAATTATACCACTATAACTTCATAAACATTATTATTTAAGTGTAATAACATTCTCTAGTTGTTCCCAAAAAATTTGAATAATAGTATCAATTATAAATATTATTTATTTATTATAAAAGTTGTATCCAAATTCATTTGGAGGATAAAATGGAAGATTACATCAACTCTAGTCTTCAAAAACTTCCCAATATTTTCACCATTCACATTGATTAAATAGTGGATGTGAAAAACCAAAAAATGATTAAAATATAGGGACATATTATAATACATATTTTTCAATGATATATAAGAATTTTTTATTTAAAAAAATCATTCTAAATGTTAACTACTATATCAATTAATTATCTCTAAAAATATTTTAAAGTATCATGATTTATGAATATACTCAAAGATGTATCCACTAAGCATAACCTCTCACATTAGAAATAAAATCTTTTAATTTTGTATATGGTGAAATCTATTTCTGTTGAATGAAGCATTTATTAATATATAATTTAAATAATATATTAACTAACTAATCACCATTTTCTTTCCAAATATATTTAATAACAAGCTACACTCATTTTCCACAAATATTTTACAAATTATAAATATTTATTGAGCCTCTGATTTATGCTTCAGAAAAATGTTTTAATGATATGTGTAAATTCATTAATTAATGATATAATATACTTTTATAAATTTATTTATTACTTCCTAATATGGTTAAAATATTATTACGAATAAACTCACGTGGGTGATTTTTCTAAATCACTAATATATTGTATTGATAGAATACAATAATTATATTTTTACTTGTAGATCACACCCAATTTCTCTATATTTTAATTAAATTAACATAAGAATATTATTTACAGGGTTCATATAGATCATATAATCTAGTATAATGGAAAAAAAGAAAAAATATAATAATTAATTATATTTATTGAAGCTTATGTATAATTGGTTTTTAACATCAAAAACTTGAAACAAGTTGACCGTAGTCTATTATACTCTATTCAGAAAACATATATCCTTTATACTATTCACAGAGAACACATATTTTGGGAAAATGTGTTCATTGAAACCATTAAAATGTTGATAAACACTAAAAAATTTATGTCTTATCCCATCAACATATAAAGTGTTCTAGTATTTTATCATCTCATTTCTAAAAACAACTAAACCAACACCTTTTATTTTAATATTTCCATAATTTAAAATTAAATTAATTTTTCTTTAAAATTTTACACATCTTTATTGAGATTTAAATATTATATAATATAATAATAACATCTACAATCAAAAATCAATGGTCATTCCCCTCTTAATTATTTAAGTGAAACATCAAAAATAAAATCTATGTTCTAGGTTATTTCATTCTTCATAAAAGGATTTTTAGTAATAAAACTCATAAATAATTCGATAGAATAGAAAACAAAATTACAAAATTTAACAAGGATACCTGGGTATTTACATCTTTCAAACACTTCATCAAGTTGTTGAAATTTATTTTAAACCTTCGGTCCAAAATTTTCTTGTTTCTTCTAAACATTTCACCTTTGAAAATCTGGGATATCCCTTAAACACTATCTCCCAAGTCCCATATGTAATGCCCCAACCCTAGTTACCCAGAGTCAGTGCATTATTACATAACATTGTCATGATCACAAGAAAGATCAAATCTCGAAAGACTGATTAGTTTAGTAGCCTTAGAAACACTAGATATATTCATAAAGTTTTACATTACATCATAAAAATGAAAACTAAAACAACATAGTCTGCATATTCCACACTCTTATCCCCTCATACTATCCCTGCATGTTATTCATAATTTACTTCTTTTCATCCTAGGAAAAATAAACATATAAAAGGGGTGATCTCAAATGCCTAGTAAGAATAAAAAATATAATAGAAACATTCAGAAATAAGAATAAACATTTAAGGAAATGTATAAAGAAAAAAATCCTTTTAAACTTGAACATCAATATAGTATGGAAAAAATAAAATGAAATAATGCCATTTACTTATTCACATGGATATTCTACTAATCGAATAATCACATGCAATATCAATAACCACTTTCATAATGATGGAATGCATAATGCCAGACTATCAAAACCACAAAGCCAAGGCCTCGTTCCAAGAATACAAATAATATTTTTCCAAAGCCTTGTTCCAAGACACTAGTATGTCTTATGAGACCTACCGATGCATCGAGAAGCTATAGTGGGCTCCACCCATCACATATTAAGTCCAATGCATTCCTCATATGAACAAGTTTAAACATAACATAAACATTCGTATTAAAACTAGCATATGAAATGTAAATACTTGATCCATAAACCATGAATGGTATAAAATAACACATCCATAGTCAAACATAGCACAAAACCTTCAATACAATATATAAGTTTTGTATCATAATAAATCAACTTCAAATAAGTGTAAAATCCATCAAATGATGTTTACATAGATGAAATCAAAACTCTTTTTAGAGTAATATCACTTTTTATTTTGAAATCATTTAAGAGTCATATATCTATAAAATAAAACATTTTATTTGAAAATATTATTATAAGATTTTAAGGGAAGTTTAGAAGATTTTATAACGGCGGAAAACAGCCGCACCCACCGTATAAGTTAAAAAACATTCTTACCGTAATTCTGTCGAAAAGGTTAAAAAGCACCTTGTTTGGAAAATGACAGAAAGATTCCTTTATAAACCTCTTATAAAAAGTCAAAAAATGGTATAAATGACTTTAACCCATATTCTAGTAAATATTAAAAATGTTTTGAAATACATTTTTAAGAAACATGGATGTTGATGATAAAGAAGTCCTAGTAGATTATTACGTATAAACAACCTCGGATAATGAAGAGATTGCGAAATAAACCCTTACCTTGTACTTTTCCTTGGTTGGGGTAGGTTAACCTCATGTATAGTGGTGAATAATTGTTATAAAATTATACAATAATCATATAAATTAATATGATATCATATATGATCTTTTAACAGTGATTTGTAAATAATATCTTAGTATTATCATTGTTTCGTGTGTTAACTTACTCGTTTTATTTTCTATGTTTTGTTATGTAAGCTGTATTTTTCAGGGATAGGTTGTATCCTAATGATATCCATAATGATATCAAGTCCTTAGATACTATTATGAATAATAAAATGTGAATTAGACATGAATGGATACAATGGAGACTGAATCTAATCTTGTTTGTGGAGACGGTAGTCCGTACATACGCACGAGCGACAATATCATTATTTTGATATTAAAACAATATATAATTGGATGTTATATCATATATACAGAGTCATTATCATGTTATATTTATTATTTACATGAATTACAAATCATTATTATACCCATCCAAATAATAATATATTGAATAACAATTTCACCACGACGTGGAGACGGTAAGTCGTACGTACGCACGTATGGTGACATGTCATTCAAAGGATGGATAGAATACTGAATATGGTTGTACCATAATTGTAATAACAACACATTATATATAAGAGACTGGATTTATTATTTTATAATGGTAATAACAAAGAAAGAAGAAGTGTAAGAAGAAATGAATTTGAAAAAGGGTGGTGAAAACATTACCTCTTCTTCGTGTTCTTACTTTTGATTAGATCAAACGGACTCCATAGGATGGATTTATGATCAAACTAAGGACTATAGGTTCTATTTATTGAAGTATAGAGAGTATTTGGGTGGGGTTTGGCCAAGCCAAAAGTCTTTTAAGGTGTCCATTAATGAGAAGGGGGAGTGCCTTTTTATAAGAGGGGTGAGAGGCACCTTTGGAAAAGCTAGAAATATTATTTTATAATAAATTCATATTAGTTTTATAATGGCTCCAAAGTGTATTATTTAAATTTTAAGGTGGTGATAGGTCTGAAACCACTCATCCAATATGATTTAGACAGTTTTGGGTTACTATATTAACCTTATCTTTAAGTATTAACTCTTAGTTAATTAGTTTCACTTTTACAATGTCTCTTTGTATTTTTATATTATATGGATCATAAACATACTATATACATCCAAGGGACCACCAAGTGATCCATTAATAATAAACCTATCATAATATAAGTCTCTTGGACAAACCGTATATTTTTAGGAATTTAATATCAATTAATAATATAATATTTGTTTTAAAACCTCTTTTATGTCAATTTTGACACTATTCAATAATTTATTTTTGTGAAAATAATAACCGAATTATTAATTAGAAAAAAGTTAATTAAGTCAATCCTAACATGTCATATTAACCTAGAAAATTATTTTTATTTATAAAAAGTATCAAATTACATTTATTTGGGTATTTATAATATCAATTATTCTAATTTTTCATTAATTTAGTAATTACTCCATCACCATTGTGTCATAAATAAATTGAATTATATATTGTCTAAATATTATAAATAAAATATCCTTATGTATGAAATTTTTTTATTTTTCTAATTAATATTTATAGTCTAAAGTCCAACATATATTACCCTATGTAAAAATTGTTATTCTAAAAGATATATGCTTATGTCATTTTTGTATTTATTTTAACTTAATTAAAATAAAGTGTCCCTATCACCTACAAGTGGCTCTATAGGGTCCCAAAATCGACCCAAATATCTCCATGGTCGTACATGTATCCAAAAATTAGGTTAGGACACGTTTTAGGGTAATTTAGTGTTATTATAACATAATTTACTAACCCTTATTTACAGGATTTACCCTTAACCATGGTAAATAATATATTTACCGAAGTAATTATTCAAAATGTCTAAATATAAAAGTTCCCTATCTACAAAATATGAACGTCCTGATTCCAAATTTGGAATCCATTTTTTCAAATTCAATACACAAAAATTGCAGAAATTAATTTAAAATTAATTCCTTTTATTAAAACAAAAAAAAAGTGTTTTTATGAGATAATAACTATCAAAAGATTGACACTTGTTTATGTCCGGTTTAATTGTAAAATTATGTACAATGATGAAAATTGTATTAAATGGTAAAAATATTTTCTAAATATTCTTTAAAACCACACAAATTCATAATTTATCAACATAAATTATTTCGATTAAAAAAGTTGTTCTTAATTAAAATTTAGTAATTTTCATTATTCTTCAAAATATAGATGTTATCCGAAAAGTTCCAAAATTTCACCCCAGGATAAATTTGATATAACGAATCAAAAAATGAAGTTCATTTTGAGAGATAAAATTTATAAAATTTCAAAAAGTAGGCATTACTATTCATAACTGCTAGTTTGATTGGTTGTGGTGTGTTAGAACTTGATGTTGCGTACAACACACGCTATCGCATTATTCAAAGAGATGTGTACCGTAGAAGCTTGGGGTGTTAAATTCTCCCCTCCTTCAAATAATTTCGTCCTCAAAATTTCTAGAATACTACCGCATGAAAAGACTTGGGTGGTTTTTCATCATAAGTTCCTCGGGTTCCCACTTTGCCTCTTCCATCTTATGGTTTCTCCATAAGACTTTTACCAGACAAGTCATCCAGTTTCTCAGTAATTGTTCTCACGTATTAAGAATCCTGATGGGATCTTCGCAATAAGACAGATTGGGTTCAAGTTCTAATTCCTCATAGGTGAGTACATGCGTAGGGTTAGGTATGTATTTCCTCAATAGTGATACATGGAACACATAGTGCACTTTGGAGATAATTGGCGGCGTTTTCAATCAGTAAGCTATAACCCCCATTCATTCTAGAATTTCGAAAGGTATGATGTACCTGGGACTCAATTTACCTTTCTTACCAAAATGTATGACTCCCTTCCATGGAGATACCTTTAGGAAAACATGATCACCAACTTGAAATTCAAAATCCTTCCTTCAATTAATGGAATAGCTCTTCTGCCTACTTTGAGCTACTTTGATGTGGTTTTGGATTACCGTCACCTCTTCAATTGTTTCCTCCACCAGTTCTGGACCTACAAGTTTTCTTTCACCAACGTCATCCCAACAGGTTGGTGTGCGACATCTCTTTCCATATAACGCTTCATATGGTGCCATATGAATACTCGAATGGAAGCTATTATTATAGGAAAATTCTACCAGAGGTAAATATTGATCCCACATACCCTGAAAGTCATGTGAGCCGGATATCAACATGTCTTCTATGGTTTGAATAGTTTTTTCTGATTGTCCATATGTTTGAGGGTGGTAGGAAATAATCAAATGAAGTTCAGTATCCAAGGCTTTCTGAAGAATTTTCCAGAAACTTGACGTAAAACGGGGATCACGATCAGAAACAATCGATAGGGGTACTCCATGAAGTCTCAAAACATCATCAATATGTAGTCATTCTATATGTTCCAGTGGTAGATATTCTCTTATAGCAAGAAAATGTGCTGACTTGGTAAGACGATCCACAATGACCCATATTGCATCATTCCATCTAGGAGTCTTTTATAGCCCCATGACAAAGTCCATCATAATATTGACTCATTTCCACTATGGTATGGGAAGAGGTTTCATGACTCCTCCATGTTGTTTCCTTCCATCATTCACTTGTTGACAAACCATACATCTTGACACAAAATCAGCAATCTCCCTCTTCATTTTGTCCCACCAAAAATGTTCCTTCAAATCTCTATACATTTTAGTGCTCCCAGGGTGTATAGAGAAATTGGAACTATGAGCATCCTCCAGAAATTTCATTTTTAGATCATGTATATTGGGAACACAAAGTCTCTTCCTGAATTTCAAAATTCCTTCTTTATACACAAAGTCTCTCAATCTCCCATCATTCACAGTTTTAATGATCTTTTGAAATTCATCATCATCGGTCTGAGAACTCTTAATCCTTTATATTAAAGATGGTTTGGAAACTATTTGAAATATAATTGATGTTTAACCTTCCATGGTTATTCCCATGTCCATCTTCACTAGATCCATGAAAATTGGATCCCTTTCAATTCTCATATTGTTCCAAACTCCATGGTCTTTTCTGCTCAAAGCATCTGCCACCTTGTTTGCTTTCCTTGGGTGGTAGTGTATCATACAATAATAATCCTTGAGTAATTCAAGCCATCTCCTTTGCCTCATGTTGAGTACTTTATGTGAGAAAATATACTTCAAACTCTTGTGATCAGTATAAATCTCACATTTTTCACCATAGAGGTAGTGCCTCCATGTCTTCAAAGAAAATATCACAGTTGCTAACTCATGATCATGAGTAAGATAGTTTTGGTCATTAATTTTCAACTGTCTTGATGGATAGGCAAAAACACTATCATTCTACATAAGGACACAACCAAGTCCTTTCTTCGATGCATCACTATAAATAACGAACCCATCATTCCCCAATGGTAGATTCAATATAAGAGCATTGACCAATATTCTATTCAGTTCTTCGAAACATTCTTCACACTCTTTTGTCCAAACTAATTTAACCCCTTTAGGTGTGAGCTTTGTTAATGGGTTAGCCAACCTGGAAAAATAATGGATGAAACGTCGATAATAGCCTGCTAAACAAATAAAACTACGTTCCTTAGATATACTAGTCGGTGCAGGACATTCTTGGATTTCCTTGTTCTTAGAAGGATCAAAAAAGATTCCATCTTTAGAGACAATATGGCCAAGAAAAGAAATCTCCTAAAGCCAGAATTCACACATGCTAAACTTCCCATATAATTCGTGTCTTCACAGAGTCTTCAGGATAATGCGCAAGTGATTTTCATGATCTTCGTAGCTTTATGAGTATACCAAGATATCATCAATAAATACCACCACAAATTTATTGAGATATTCATTGAAAACTCTATTCATCATATCTATGAATATAGAGGGTGCATTAGTCAATCCAAAAGTCATTACTGTAAACTCATAATGCCCATACCTGGTTCGAAATGCTGTCTTCGGAATGTCTTCCTTCTTCACATACAACTGATGGTATCCAGATCGAAGGTCAATATTTGAAAAGTATTGAGATCCTTGAGGTTTTTCAAATAAATCATCAATGTGAGGTAGGGGATACATATTCGTTATTGTTATAGAATTGATCTCCCTATAGTCGATACATAACCTCATAGATCCATCTTTCTTTTTAATGAAAAGAACAGGGTCTCCGCATGGAGAAACACTAGGGAGAATAAATCGCTTATTACTCAATTCCTCTATTTGTTTCTTTAGTTCAACTAATTCTACAGTGGCCATTCTAAAAGGGGTCTTCGATATATGCCTTGATCCTGGAATTAAAACAATGGAAAACTCAACTTCTCGTTTTGGAGGATGTCAAGGTAAATCTTCCGGAAACACATCTAAATATTCTTTCACAATAGGTACATACTCTATTTGAACATTCCTTTCCTCACCCATAGTCATTTCATTCACATCCTCCACAATAATTGAATTTAGTTCAGCTACTGGGGGCGGATCTAGATAAGAATTAGGTGGCGACGATTATGCTCTAAAGATAAGGCGTTCCTTATCATCATCATCAAAAATCATAACCTCCTTCTTCTCACAATAAATTTTCACATCATGTTCTGAAAGCCAATCCATACCAAGGATTATATCAAACTCAATCATAGGTATAAAAATGAGATCATCATATAATGAACATTATTGTCCTCTAATGGGGACTTATTCACAAAACGTTGTTACAATGATACTTCCCTTAAGAGTTTTAACTGACAACTCCCTTGTTAAATTAAATTGTAAATATCTAATTTTCATAGAAAACTGGTAAGATATGAAATAATGCGATGATCCAGAATCAAATAATGCATTTTCTAAACTTGAGGAAACCATTAAATTACCTGCCACCACGTCTTTTGGAGCTTCTACCACAGCAGTAGTGATAACAAAAGCTTGGCCTTGATCCCTTGGCCTTTTCTGAGGAAAGTTCCCATGACGCTTAAGACATTCATTTGCATAATGTCCCATCTCCATTCAATAGTAACATTGGACATCGATAGCTTCCTTCTTCCCGTTGCAATCACGAGCTTGGTGGCCTTTTTCACCACACTTGTAACAGACACCCATTACCTTCAAGAAAGTACCGGGGTGTTTCTTCCCACAATTACCATAGGATAGATATTAAACCATTCCCTTATTACCCTTATTTCCATTCCCAGATTTATCAATAGATCTCTTCTTCTCTTTCTTTGCTTTAAAGTCATAATACTTAGAGAATTCTTTTTCGGTCTTGATAGCACATTAGACAATGTCTCTGTACGACGAGAAGGATTGTGAGACTAATGCTCGAAGGAGAAATGGTCTTAACCCATCAAAGAAATGATCAATATTACTTCTTGGGTTACATATATAATCTCCAGCATACCTTAAAATCCTTGTAAAGTTAGCCTCATACTTTGCGACATTCTCATCCTCCTTTTGTCATAGACTCAGAAATTGTCTTTCCATATCTGCTCGATGGTCATGAGGAAAATATTTTTCTAAAAACAGATCTTTGAACTCCCTCCATTCCATATATGATACTTCATCGTCTTCCTTCATTTTTTGAATCAATGACCACAATTTATCAACATCTCTAGTGAGGCGGTAAACTGCCATGATAACTTTTTCCATTTCACTACATCCCAAAGCTTGAAATATTTTCTCTAGGGATCTTATCCATTGCTCAGCTACCAATTGATTTGTACTCCCATTGAATATTGGTGGTTGTTGCCTCATGAAGTGATCTAACATTGATCCTCCACGTTGTGGATCAGGGTGCTCCATACTGGTAAGGATATTATTCATAACCTAAGTGAGTTATCCCAGTATGGTGATTAGCTGATCGACACTAGTTGCATCACCAGCTCCACTATAATTATCTTGAGTAGGAGGGAAATCCATACATGGACTGTGTGCATTGATAGTGTTTCCTTTTCATCCACTAGGCGCCATTTCTAAACAATGGCATAAACTAGATCAGTTTATGAATCAAAATACATAATTTCATACATATAGAACACTTAACGTAAATGGAACTATTTATGGATATAATACATAATCATAAAAATGTTTCTTTGAGTAATTATATACTCATAAACCCTTCATAATTATTTATAAAGAAAATGAGAGTTATCCTAAGCATATCCCCTAGGAGTGTCGTAACCAAGAGTGCAGCAAGGCCCATTATCGTGCACCAGTCCCCTTTTGAGTCTAGCTGAAAGCGGTGTTTTCGGGTTTTACCCCTAGGTACATCTGTGCCAGAGCCGCCTCTACCTTCTCGTATCCAGACAGGGATGTATTTCTCGGAAAACTAACAAAATATCTACAATACCAAAATTCTAGGATGTTCTTCTATACAAATTCTCAAAGTCCATCTTAGGTCTATGTGCTCTAATGGGAGTTTATCTAAATCTAGCTTCCAAGGTTTGTACTAAACATCCTCTGATACCAACTATAATGCCCCGACCCCAGTTACCTAGAGTCAGTGCATTATTACATAACATTGGCATGATCACAAGAAAGATCAAATATCGGAAGACCGATTAGTTTAGTAGCCTTGGAAACACTAGATATATTCATAAAGTTTTACATTACATCACAAAAATGAAAACTACAACAAAATAGTCTCCATATTCCACACTCTTATCCCCTCATACTATCCCAACAGGTCATTCACAATTTACTTCTTCACATCCTAGAAAAAATGAACATCGAAAAGGGGTGTGCTCAAATGCCCAGTAAGAATAACAAATATAGAGGAAAATTTCATAAATAAGAATAAAAATTTAAGGCAAAGTATAACTAAAACAATAGCCTTTTAAACATTAACTTCAACATAGTATGGAAAAAATAAAATAAAATAATACCAATTACTTATTCACATGGATATTCTACTAATCGAATAATCACATGTAATATCAATAATAACTTTCATAATGATGGAATGCATAATGCCAGACTATCATAACCACATAGCCAAGGCCTCATGCCAACAGTACAAATAATATTTTTCCAAGGCCTTGTACCAAGACACTAGTTTGTCTCTTGAGACCTACTGATGCATCGAGGAGCTATAGCGGGCTCCACTTGTCACATATTAAGTCCAATGCATTCCTCATATGAACATTTATAAACATAACAGAAACATTCTTATTAAAACTAGCATACGAAATGTAAATACATCATCCATAAACCATGAATGGTATAAAAATAACACATCCATAGTCAAACATATCCCAAAACCTTCAATACAATATATAAGTTTTGTATCATAATAAATCAACTTCAAATAAACGTAAAATCCATGAAAGGATGTTGACATAGATGAAATCAAAACTCTTTTTAGAGAAATATATCATTTTATTTTGAAATCATTTAAGAGTCATATATCTATAAAATAAAACATTTTCTTTGAAAATATTTTTATAAGATTGTAAGGGACGTTTGGAAGATTTTATAACGGCGGAAAATAGCTGCACTCGCCGTATAAGTTAAAAAAACATTCTTACCTTAATTCTGTTGAAAAGGTTAAAAAGCACCTTATTTAGAAAATGACGGAAGGATTCCTTTATAAACCTCTTATAAAAAGTAAAACAAGGGAATAAATGACTTTAACCAATATTCTAGTAATTAGTAAAAATGTTTTGAAATGCATTTTTAAGAAACATGGATGTGGATGATAAATAAGTGCCAGAAGATTATTACGTATAAACAACCTCGGATAATGAAGAGATTGTGAAATAAACCCTTACCTTGTACATTTCCTTGGTTGGGGTAGGTTAACCTAATGTGTAGTGGTGAAATAATTGTTATTAAATTATTCAAGAATCATATACATTAATTTGATATCATATATGATCTTTTAACATTGATTTGTTAATAATATCTTAGTATTATTGTTGTTTTGGGTGTTAACATACACGTTTTCTTTTATATGTTTTGTTACATAAGCCATGTTTTTCATGGATAGGTTGTATATTAATAATATCCAGAATGATATAATGTCCTTAGATACTACTATTAATCATAAAATAAGAATTAGACTTGAATGGATACGATGGAGAATGAATCTCATCGCGTTCGTGGAGACGGTAGTCCGTACGTACGCACGAGCGACAATATCATTCTTTTGATATTAAAATAATATATAATTGGATAGTATATCATATATAGAAAATCATTATCATGTTATATTTATTATTTAAATGAATTAAAAATCATTATTATACCCATCCAAATAATAATGTATTGAATAACAATTACACCACGACGTGGAGACGGTAAGTCGTACGTACGCACGTATGGTGACATGTCATTCAAAGGATGGATATAATAATGAATATGGTTGTACCATATTTATAATAACATCACATTATATATAATGTACTGGATTTATTATTTTATAATGGTAATAACAAAGAAAGAAGACGTGTCAGAAGAAATGAATTTGAAAACTTGTGGTGAAAACATTACCCCTTCTTCAGGTTCTTCCTTTTGATTTGATCAAAATGGATCCATAGGTGGGATTTATGATCAAAATAAGGCCTCTAGGTTGTAGTGAGGGAAGTTGAGAGAGTATTTGGGTAGGGGTTGGCCGAACCATAAGTCTTTGATGGTGGGAATTAATTAGAAGGGGGAGTGCCCTTTTATAAGAGGGGTGAGGGGCACCTTTGGAAAAGCTAGAAATATTATTTTATAATAAATTCATATTCAGTTTATAATGGCTCCAAAGTGTATTATTTAATGGTTAAGGTGAGGATAGGTTGAAAACCACTCAACCAATAGCATTTAGATAGGTTTGGTTTATTATATTAACCTTATCTTTAAGTATTAACTCTTAGTTAATTAGAATCACTTTTACATTGTCTCTTTGTATTTTTATATTATATGGTTAATAAACATACTATATACATCCAAGAGTCCCCCAATTGGTCCATTAATGATACAATTATCATTATATAATTCTCTTGGACGAACCATAGATTTTTAGGAATTTAATATCAATTTATAATACAATATTTGTTTTAAAAACTCTTTTATGTCAATTTTGACACTATTCAATAATTGATTTTTGTGAAAATCTTAACAGAATGATTACATAAAAATAAGTTAATTAAGTCAGTCTTAACATGTCATATTAACCTAGAAAATTATTTTCATTTATAAAAAGTCTCATATTACATTTATTTGGGTATTTATAATATCAATTATTCTAATATTTCAATAATTTAGTAATTATTCCATAACCATTGTGTCATAAATAAATAAAATTATATAATGTCTAAAAAATATAAATAAAATATCATTATGTAGGAAATAGTTTTATCTTCTTATTTAATATTTATAGTCGAAAATCCAACATATATAACCCTATGTAAAAAATTGTTTTTGTAAAATATATATGCTTATGTCATTTTTGTATTTATTTTAACTTAATTAAAATAAAGTGTCCCTATCACCTACAAGTGGCTATATGGGTTCCCCAAATCGACACAAATATTACCATGGTCGGAAATGTATCCACCAATTAGGTTAGGACACATCTTAGGGTAATTTAGTATTATTATAATATTATTTTTTTACCCTTATTTACCAGATTTACCCTTAACAATGGTAAATAAAATATTTACCGAAGTAATTATTCAAAATGTCTAAAAATAAAAGTTACCTATTTACACAATATGAATATACTGATTCCATATATGGAATCCATTTTTCCAAATTCATATCACAGAAGTGGCAGAAATTAATTTATAATTAATTCCCGTTGTTAAAACAAAAAAAACGTGTTTTTAAGAGATAATTACTATCAAAAGATTGACCCGTGTTTATGTCCGGTTTAATTGTAAAATTATGTACAATGAACAACATTGTATTAAATGGTAAAAATATATTCTAAATATTATTTAAAACCACTCAAATTTTTAATTTATCAATATAAATTATTTCGATTAAAGAAGTTGCTTTTAATTAAAATTTAATAATTTTCAATATTCATCAAAATATAAATGTTATCCGAAAAGATCCAAAATTTCACCCTAGGATAAATTTGATATTATGAATCCAAAAATGAAGTTCATTTTTAGATATAAAATTTATAAAATTTCAAAAAGTAGGTATTACTATTCATTACGGCTAGTTTGATTGGTTGTGGTGTGTTAGAACTCGATGTTGTGTACAACACATGCTATCACATTATTTAAAGAGAAGCGTACCGTAGAAGCATAGGGTGTTACATCATAGGCACATTGAAATATTTTTAGTTAAAAAAACTTCAATTATTCTTGAGATAACTTCAATAATTCTATTTATAACCTAAAAATAATATTTTATATCTATATACAGTTTCTTTTCCATATGATGACACCTAATTCTTCTCCATCATTTGTTCATACATTTTTTATATTTTTTGTGATAAAAAATTATGATTCAATACAAATAATTACTTAATTAATATAGTTTTACTAAAAATAAAAATTTTATCTGTAATTTTAGTATTTTTTTCTATATTATCATTTTTATAATTACAAGATTTTTAAGTATCAAAATATATTTTACCAAAAACATGGAGTTTTTCACTTTTGTCATATAATTAGGCATTATTAATTGGGTTTTTTTATTGAGAATCTTGACATTTATCATTATAGGATTATTTAGTTTCTTTCATGACCTTCTTCTTTGAGATTTCAACCACATCCATAATTGTGGTATACAAACTGAATATTTACATTCTTAAATTTTTTATCAATACAAATCTAATATAATTTCATATTTTTATTATCCTTTCCTTAAAATTACCTCTTTATTTTGTATCATATTTTTTAGTATTATCAACCTTATTTATTTATCCCTAAATATATTTTTGTAACGATGACTCTTCTATAATATTAGTGGATTATTTTGTTTGAGACAGATTGTGTTTATTTAAATTTCTTGTTTAATTCTCCAATATGTAGATTTTTTTAAAAAATGAGTTATCTATTAAACGTAATTTACATTTTTTATGTTCATAAATCTCAACATCACTATATATATTTCCAATGATTTATTCCCCATTTACTTTAGTAATCAATGATGTTTCATCAATATCTCGATAAGTATAAACATAATCATGATTTCTACTTATATCATCATCTTCTAACAATGACGCAGATTTTATAATTTTTTATTTAGATAAATCTATACCTATTACTTTTAAAAAAATTTACTTTTATTTTATTTTCTTTTTATTATAGGATTTAATGATCTATCATCCTGATCATTAGTGTATCATTTTTATTCTTTAAACAATGGATAATTTTTTAAAAATATTACATTTCTATACACATAGAAAACCTCATTGGAATATTTCTATTATCAATACATTTCCCACTTTTTATACTTTCATATATGGGTAACATAAATTTTCTTAAATTATCTAAAATTATTCTCATAAATATGAAAAAAATTATTTATTATAGAAAATATTTATAACACATATCATGCCGTTAGGATTAATACAATTTCCATTCCAACCATGTAATTATTGTAAAAACTCCCATTTTACATTTCATATATAATAATCATGATTTATAATTAATTCAAAGGAAGTGTCCTAGGATATTAATCATGAGGTCCTAAAATTTGGTCATCAAATATATCTATCTAATATATAAAATCTTCTCAATAATTATAAGATCCTCAAAATTTTCACCAAAACCTCTAAAAGGGCTCAAAATAATATTTTCAAGGGTAAAAAGTCATAAAAAAATCTCACTTTCCATTACTTGACGGTCTTCAAACCCTAGCCTCCAAACCCATAATTTAGATTTGTTTCTATTTTTTACACTCATTGATTATTTCATGCAACTCCCATTTTCATTTTTCTATCCTAATGGATTTTAATTTTAGAAATTTGATTTATGATAAGGATGTAAGAATAGGATTTTGAGAAGAATCATCTTTCTATAAGTTTTACCTATTTTATTATATCATAAAAAAATATTAGAATGAGGTACAAATCCCCTAGTTATGACCACCAATACATCCAAACATATTTATAAAAAATAAATAAGAGTCTTATCATAACATATGTAATAATTTTTTCCAATAAAAAGTGGGAATCCCACTTATCTTCACTGAATTGTGAACATACTTATTTATAATATAAATTTAGTGATCAAAACTCCCTTCATTTTAGACAAATTTCTCTTCAATTACTAAATATTTATAAATTCACTCCCTCTGATATAATTTTAAAATAAAATCAATGTTAGTGGGAAATCAATGATAACAGTGTTTAATAAGTGATTTCAATTAAATTCCAAGTTTATTCTTCAAAATACCTTTTTAAAATGATAATTAGATTGATACAATCACTTTCACTCACACCTACACACATTCCTAATTGGTACAATAGATTTTCAATGTTTACCTCTAAAATAAGAGTGTTAATAATTAGAATGATTTATATTCTATTAAGATTATATTGTCCACTATTGTGGATATAGTGGCTTTGGTGATAAGGTGTTATCTTTAAACATATGATATAATTGATTCCCTTGAATTATATAATACAATACCCATAAATATATATTGATGGAAATATTCTTAAAAATAGATGATCATTTAATCAAATTATATTTATTTATGTTATCACTATGTTGTATATTATTATTAATATAATTTAAATTAATTGTACCAATACTATTCAAATTTATCTTCTTCATATTTCATTGTAAAACTGTATATATCTCTGTTAAAATAATATTATCACCTCATAATTTAAAAAAAATATTCCAATAACAAATAGAAAATATCCTCACAAAATTTTAATTTAAAATTTCAAATCTAGAAAGATATCTCTCTTTAACTACTATGGATTACTCTTTATTTTTATAATTTATTATTTAATCACCTTTTGTTTTATTTTATGATTGTTTCTTGGTGGATTGTAATGAACAATATTTGTTGAGTTAGGGCTATATTATTATCATCAACTATAGATACATTTTTCATTCCTCGTGATTCAACTAACTCCATTATGGTAGGAACCTTCTTCAATATATTCAGGAATCATTGAACCCCATTAATGATATTTATATTTTAATAGTAATAATAAAATAATTTTATTTAATTTCATTGAATATTATATTTTTGTATTTTAATGATTTTTCAATTTTCACAACATTTACAATTTCATAAATAATATGACTTTAATAAAGTCAATATTTACTATTTAAATGATTTAATATTACCTTATAATTACTCCATTTTTTGGTATTAGGTAAACTATTGAATCTTTTGAGGTCATGGTTACCTTTACTAACTGATACCAACACATCTGAAGTACAAACATACAAATTTGAAGGGTGTGCTACCCTTTCAATTTCTGGTATTACACATTATAATTATATTCATACCCTTATGAAGATAAGTATTTTTCATCAAATTTCGTGGAATACCATTTTGAATTCAGTGACTACCCTTATAAAGTATCATCTAACACCTTCAAGGTTATATATTACCCTTTCATTGTCTTGGAACACTTTTTTGATGTCATGGATTACCCATTGAAACTCTGATACTACTTCCCAAAGTCAATAAATACTCTTATGAAGTAGTTTATTAACCTTATAAAGATAAAAATGTTTCATTTATCTTCCATATGATGGCTCTAACGATGTTCTTTGGGCTTAGCCAAATTTTTAGAGTCATGGTTTTGACAACAAAGGATATCTCCATAGTACATTATTAAATCATCAGTAATATTGCTAAGATTCTTATAACTCTTCACATCATATAATAAACTATATATCATACGATTGTGGCCATTAATTTTTTATTGAACGTAAAATAATAGAAAATTGATATAATCAATCCAACACCTATAATAAATTTTCCCTATAAAAATACCAAAGAATATAAGAAACATCTTTAATTTCTGATAACAACAAACACAACTTGTGATATCAACAATATACACTAATAAAAAACACTATTATGATATAAAAATATTTAAAAATTATTTAATTGGGTGAAAAATACATATTATATTGATTTTATAATATTTAATTTTAGAATAAGATAAAGAAAATATAGGCTCGTAATTTTATGATAAGAGAATGTAAAACCTGATACAATGATAAAAAAAGTACTATATACGTATCAAAAAAGAAGAATAATGTAAATTGATTCGGTTAATAAGAAAAATTTAATTGTAGTGGACAATGTAGGATAATAGTATGAAAACATGTGATACTCTTTGTTTCAGATGTTAAAAAAACTGAGAAATAATAAAGAATAAAAAGTTTTTTGGAAGGTTAAAATGCATGATGTTCTTCTGATTACTTATTTGAAATAAATATTGATAAATTATAATTTAAGAGAATCCAATATTACAATTTATTTTTTAAAAATAGTGCTGAATATCCTTGTTTTATTTTTGAAAATAACTCTTTTACACTGGGATGACCCATTACATGACTCAAAGGCTGAGGGGGCATTGAAGCCCAGATTTTTTGGCCTAAAGACCCAAATTTGGACAAAATTCCAATTTCATGAATACTAATTCTATAGTACATGGTCATCTACAGTACCTTCTACAATACCTCTAATGTTACAATGCTTACTATAGTACCCCATCCATTTCTAAAGTGTCATCTGCCACTATTACAGTACTACAACAAGAACCTTACAACTATGACGCAACATTTTTTATGCTCCATGAGATTTTAACCCTGTCTGTGGATGTTGTATTAAGGGTTTTTTATCACTAATGAATAACCTAAATACCCCAAGGATACATTTTGTGATAGATACATGTGTTTTTCTATTTATATATTGAACAATTTTATTCACAATTATAGACTATCACAACGTATTAAAAGAATTAACGTGATGAAAGATATATAATTATTTTTATTCAGTTTCATCTCAAGAATCTTACAGATAGTATTTACTACTTGATGATTTTCTTATACTGGTCTAAGACAGTATAAATAACCCATGATATGAGGTATATATTCACCTATGTAATATAGTGAATACTCACCTATGTAATATGGTGAATGGGTATAAGTTGAAACCTTCCCTAATGTAACAACTTATTTAATATAGCATATGATTTATGTATCATTACAACAACTAAACAAAATAATGAGTAAGATTCCAATATTGCAGATGAACCTCGTATTAAAATAGAGTGTTATTTTATACATTACATTATTTTTTTTGTATGTTGTTGTTTTGATTTGGGTATGAGGAAAATATATTCATCAACATCCTAATGGGTAATAGGGGATCAAATAAAAAATGGGGTAAAAGGATTGAAATATTAACTATAATTTATTAATATTTGATCACACAAAAATCACCCCCTTATGTGTCTATATGGGATCCTATGAAAATCATATTTTCCTTGCAACCCAAAACTATTCCTTATAATAGTAACATTCTATAATGTAACTCAAACATGAATAGTTATATAGAAGTTATTTTATAAATAAACTATATGTAGAGGGTGCATAAACTCTCCCCACCATAATTATGTTCACCCCAAAGAGTTAATTCTCATGTATAGGTAAAAAATAACACTCTTAGGAATAATAACTGTATCTGAACTTCTTATTATAATTAATTCTCAACCACTATTAAATGGAATTCAATGGAATGAAACTAAAACCTCATTTCCTAACATATATTCTATTAATATCTTCAATTCATACCATGACTGGGTGTTTCCAAATTTAATTTTCCTCATCCCATGATACAAATCATTCAATACAATCACTTATGTAAATAACACAAATCACTACCCAAAGGTGAAATTAAATATATGTGTTAACCAGAACCCAAAGAGTGACTCCAAAACAACCATTTACACATAAATTCATGGTAAATTTTAAATCATTGCAATAAAATCCTATATAATCCCACAAAAAATATGTAGATTATCCTAACATGGCTATAAAAATACAAACCTAAAAGGACAGGAAAACCACTATTACTACATCCCTTCACAATTTGGTTATTTATAATATTTTTCCTTTGAAACAGACAATTGTTTTCAAATTCCATATCCATTTTAGTCTTCTTGAACGAAAATATTGAAAATTATCATCCAAATAACATTTTGTATTTTTATAAAACCTTCCAAAAATGTAATAAGAATGATTCTAACTATATATAAAATCCAAAAAACAATTTCTATAATACCAGAAGACATACATGTATGATATGGACACTTAAAAAAATTTCAAAATAGTCACCCAATTGATGAACCAACAATCCAACCATTTCTTAAACAATTGCCTTATTTTATAAAAACCATCAAAAACACCAATTCTCACTCCCAATGAATCATATATATATAAATGTTTTAATTTTTTCCACACTAGATAAGACACCAGAAACATAATTACAAAACCAATAGACATTTTATTACTTTTTGAACCATTAGTGACACTGTCCAAAAACTTAAATATTTTACCATACCAATAAACTATCTTACATGCCTTGAGTCGGTATAAATAAATATCAAAACAACCATACATCACAATACCAACAAGAAAATTTTAATTCACTTTATAACTATATTAATAATTACTTATTCAGGAATATAAATACTCACCCTCTATGTATGATCTTGATACTAAAAACCCTTATAATTACTCAACTATTTAT
Organism: Viscum album; assembly: GCA_963277665.1. Classification (NCBI taxonomy): domain Eukaryota; kingdom Viridiplantae; phylum Streptophyta; class Magnoliopsida; order Santalales; family Viscaceae; genus Viscum; species Viscum album. The sequence goes on along the minus strand of OY728164.1, from coordinate 1,398,801,763 downwards.
ATCATCAACATCAACTAGAATGTACCAATAGGTATCCACCTAAATCTTATTACACATGCACCAGAGGTCCTTTCCCATGGATTACCTATGAACTCAAATTTCTCTAATGAGACACAAGATTCGAGGCATTGATAATATTGTGAGTAAGATCACATGGATGGTCCTCAACTGGTGGAACTATTACCTCTCCTTCGGGGGGCGGATTACCCTGGTTGATAGTGTACTTTTGTCCATTCCCATTCATACATTGGCCTCCACTGCTATCCCTAAAGGGTTCATATGTACCATTGATATGCTCTTGTCCTCTTTCATGTGGGATGCTCTTTTAGAAGGGAAGAGTCCCTGGGTCTCATCTGAAAGACCAAAAAATACCATCAAAGAATGGGGAGTTGATGTGAGTAGCCTTTACTACACACTACAATTTATGTTTTCCAAGATGGCATGGGAAGTGATCAAAGAAAACACCCTATGGGGATGTCCATGTCCTAAAAGTGGGTTGGGGAAAAAGGATGAAACTAGGAGAAATGAATCCCTATTCTATTCCAAGATTTACCATCTCATTAACACCATGAAATCGAACTCCCGTCGGATTCAGGGGGTAAGATCCTCTTCTGGTGGAAAAATTGGGAAGGCTATGTTCTTGGTTTTCCAGGATGCCGGACTCCCTTGATCTCCTTAAATGAAGCTAGACTCTACCTCTTATTCATCAATGTTGTGCTAGACAAAGAACAAAAAACCCTTGAATCAATCAGTATCAACTCAGACCCTGACACATGCATCTTCACTACATCCTCCTCGGGGATTTTCTCTACCATGGATTACCATAGGCTCTCGGCTTCACAAGGCCCTCGTGATACCTAGAACAACACCATTTGGTGCATTAATATCCCTTCTAAATACAATTTATTGGCATGGAGGATCATAAATATTGATGTGTCTATAGATGAGTTGGTCATGAAGGAAGGCATCAGTCAGGCCTCTAGATGTCAATGTTGTTGCAACCAGCGGGAAGATAGCTCGATCAACCTATTAATTGAAAGTGAGTGGTCCCACAACGTCTGTTCTTTATATGGAACCCTCATGGTGTTCTCCTCTAGCTCGCAAGGTGATGACACCATCCTGGACATGTAGTTCCACAGGATGAATATCTCAGACACGAAAAGGATGGAGTGGTCTATTATTTTCAGTCATGATGTTGGTGCATGTGGAACACCATGAAACAAGCTCGCATCGACCGTGCCATGCCTTCTATTATGTCCATTATCACGAGAATGTCATGTCTACTACTAAACCTGGACATGCTCATCCAAAACAATTGGGATGCTCCCTCATTGAAGCTATTGTAGGTCAGTGTTCCTTTAGTTACCCCTTCCAATAACTGCCCACTTTGGTAATAGATTTGATTGTACCCTCAAGTCTCGTGTTACAAGAATAACTCAAACATTTCATTTATATCAGGAGACACCCGAGGAGGGGGTGCAGTGTAATTCCCTAACCCTAGTTACCTAGAGTCGATGTATTATTACATAACATTGGCATGATCACAAGAAAAATCAAATCTTGAAAGACCGATTGGTTTAGTAGCATTGGAAACACTAGATATATTCTTAAGTATTACATTACATCATAAAATGAAAAATAACTACAACAACATATTGTATCCATAATCCTCACTCATATCCCCACATAATATCCCTACAGTTCATTCATAATTTACTTCTTCACTTCCTGGGAAAAATAAAACATAGAAAAGGGGTGAGCTCAAATGCCCAGTAAGGATAACAATATAGCGGAACATTCAAAATAAGCATAAACATTTAAGGCAATGCATTACTAAAACAAAATCCTTTTAAACTTGAACTTCAACATAGTATGGCAAAAGTAAAATGAAATAATTCCATTTACTTGTTCACATGGATATTCTACTAATCGAATAATCACATTAAATATCAATAACCACTTTCATATTGTTGGAATGCATAATGCCAGACTATCATAACCACATAGCCAAGGCCTCGTGCCAAGACTACAAATAAGATTTTTCCAAGGCCTTGTGCCAAGACACTAGTTTGTCTCATGAGACCTACTGATGCATCAAGGGGCTATAGCGGGCTCCACCCTTCACATATTAAGTCTAATTCATTCCCATATGAAAAGGTTTAAACATAACATAAACATTCATATTAAAACTACCATACGAAATGTCAATACTTTCACAATAAACTATGAATTGTATAAAAATAGCCCATCCACAGTCAAACATATCACAAAACCTTCAATACAATATAGAAGTTTTGTATCATAATAAATCAACTTCAAATAAGTGTAAAATCCATCAAAGGATGTTGACAAATATGAAATCAAAACTCTTTTTAGAGAAATATATCTTTTTATTTTGAAATCATTCCAAATCCATATAAAATAAAACATTTCCTTTTGAAAATATTCTTTTAATCTTGTAAGGGAAGCTTTGACGATTTTATAATGGCGGTAAATAGCCACACCCGCCGTATAAGTCAAACAAACAGTCTTACCTTAATTTCGTCGAAAAGGTTAAAAATCACCTTGTTTGGAAAAAGACGGAAAGATTCTTTTATAAAACACTTATAAAAAGTCAAAAAAGGTATAAATGACTTTAACCCATATTCTTGTGAATAGTAAAAATGTTTTGAAATACATTTTTAAGAAACATGGATGTGGATGATAAAGAGATTCCAGTAGATTATTACGTATAAACAACCTCGGATAATGATGAGATTGTGAAATAAATGTTACCTTGTACTTTTCCTTGGTTGGGGTAGGTTAACCTCCTGTATAATGGTGAAATAATTGTTATTAAATTATACAAGAATTATATACATTAATATGATATCATATATGATCTTTTAATATTGATTTGATAATAATATCTTAGTATTATCGTTGTTTCGGGTGTTAACTTACTTGTTTTCTTTTATATGTTTTGTTACGTAAGACATGTTTGTAAGGGATAGGTTGTATATTATTCATATCCAGAATGATATCAAGTCCTTAAACATCATTTTTTAAATCATCAAATGATAATTATACTTGCATGGATACGATGGAGAATGAATCTCATCGCATTCGTGGAGACGGTAGTTTGTACGTACGCACGAGCGACAATATCATTCTTTTGATATTAAAATAATATATAAATGGATGGTATATCATATATACAGAATCATTAACATGTTATATTTATTATTTACATGTGTTACACATCATTATTATACCCATCCAAATAATAATATATTGAATAACAATTACACCACGACGTGGAGACGGTAAGCCGTACGTACGCACGTATGGTGACATGTTATTCAAAGGGTGGATAGAATACTGAATATGGTTGTACTATATTTATAATAACATCAAAGTATATATATGATACTGGAGTTATTATTTTATAATGGTAACAACAAAGGAAGAAGAAGTTGAAGAAGAAATGAACTTGGAAAAGGGTGGTGAAATCATTACATCTTCTTCGGGTTCTTCCTTTTAATTTGATCAAAAGGGCTCCTTAGGTTGGATTTATGATCAAACTAAGGCCTCTAGGTTGTATTGAGGGAATTTGGGAGAGTATTTGGGGAGAGTTTGGCCGAACCAAAAGGCTTTGAAGGTGTGAAGAAATGAGAAGGAGTAGTTCCCTTTTATAAGAGGAGTGAGGGGCACCTTTGGAAAAGCTAGAAATATTAATTTATAATAAATTCATATTCGGTTTCCAATGGCTCCAAAGTTTATTATTCAAAGGTTAAGGTGGGGATAGGTCTAAAACAACTCAAACAATAGAATTTAGATAGGTTTGGGTACTTATATTAACCTTATCTTTAAGTATTAACTCTAAGTTAATTAGTTTCACTTTTACAATGTCTCTTTGTATTTTTATATTATATGATTAATAAACATACCATATACATCCAAGCGACCCCCAAGTGGTCCATTAATGATGAACCTATCACGATATAAGTCTCTTGGATGATCCTTAGATTTTTAGGAATTTAATATCAATTAATAATATAATATTTGTTTTAAGAACTCTTTTATGTCAATTTTAACACTATTCAATAGTTGATTTTTGTGAAACTCATAACAGATTGATTACTTCAAAAAAGTCAATTAAATCAATACTAATATATCATATTATCCTAGAAAATTAGTTTAATTCATTAAAAGTTTCATATCATATTTATTTCGGTATTTATAATATCAATTATTTAAATTTTTCACTATTATAGTAATTACTTCATCATCATTGTGTCATAAATAACATAAATTATGTAATGTCTAAAAATTATAAATAAAATATCATTATGTAGGAAATCTATTTATATTTATAATTAATATTTATAATCTAAAATCCAACATATATAACCCTATTTAAAAATTGTTTTTCAAAAAAATATATGCTTGTGTCATTATTGTATTCATTTTAACTTAATTAAAATAATGTGTCCCTATCACCTACAAGTGGCACCATGGGGTCCCAAAATCTACCCAAAGATGCCTATGGTCCAACATTTATCAACCAATAATGATAGGACACGTTTTAGGGTAATTTAGTATTATTATAATATTATTTTTTAACCCTTATTAACCGGATTTACCCTTAACCATGGTAAATAAAATATTTACCGCAGTAATTATTCAAAATGTCTAAAAATAAAAGTTATCTATTTAAACAATTTGAACATCCTCATTCCAAATATGTAATCCATTTTTCTAAATTCAAAACACAGAAGTGGCAGAAATTAATTTAAAATTAATTCCCGCTGTCAAAACAAAAAGCGTGTTTTTAAGAGATAATAACTATCGAAAGATTGACATTTGTTTATGTTCGGTTTAATTGTAAAATTGTGTCCAATGACCAACATTATATTAAATGGTTAAAATATATTCTAAATATACTTTAAAACCACTCAAATTCATAATTTATCACAATTAATTATTTTTATTAAAAAAGTTGTTTTTAATTTAAATTTAGTAATTTTCACTATTCATCAAAATATTAAAGTTATCCGAAAAGTACCAAAATTTCATCATAGGCTAAATTCGATATTCTGAATCCAAAAATGAAGACCATTTTGAAATATAAAATATATATAATTTCAAAAAGTAGGTATTACTATTCATAACGGCTAGTTTGATTGGTTGTTATAACTCGGTGTTGCGTACAACACACGCTATCACATTATTCATAGAGAAGCATACCGTAGAAGCTTGGGGTGTTACATTCTCCCCTCCTTCAAATAATTTCGTCCTCGAAATTTCTAGAATACTACCGCATGAAAAGACTCAGGTGTTTCTTCATCATAAGTTCCTCGGGTTCCCCCGTTGCCTCTTCCATCTTATGGTTTCTCCACAAAACTTTTACTAGATGCGTCGTCCGGTTTCTCAGTACTTGTTCTCTCGTATCAAGAATCCTGACGGGCTCTTCACAATAGGAAAGATCGGGTTCCAGTTCTAATTCCTCATAGGTGAGTACATGCATTGGTTCAGGCATGTATTCCCTCAACAACGATATGTGGAACACATCGTGAACTTTGGAGAGACTTGGCGGCATTGCCAATCGGTAAGCCACAGTCCCAATTCGTTCTAGAATTTCAAACGGTCCGATGTACCTGGGACTCAATTTACCTTTCATACCAAAACGTATGACTCCCTTCCATGGAGATACCTTCAGGAAAACATGATCACCGACTTGAAATTTCAAACCCTTCTTCGATTATCGGCATAGCTCTTCTGCCTACTTTGAGCTGCTTTGATGTGATTTTGGATTACCTTCACCTTTTCCACCGTTTCCTCCACCAGTTCTGGGCCTATAAGTTTTCTTTCACCAACTTCATCCCAACAGGTTGGTGTACGACATCTCTTTCCATATAATGCTTCATATGGTGCAATATGAATACTCGAATGGAAGCTATTGTTATAAGAAAATTCTACCAGTGGTAAATATTGATCCCACATACCCTAAAAGTCAAGTGAGCAAGATCTCAACATGTCTTCCAAGGTTTGAATAGTCCGTTCTAATTGTCCGTCTGTCTGAGGGTGGTAAGTAGTGCTCAAATGAAGTTCAGTATCTAGGGATTTCTGAAGACTTTACCAAAATCTTGAAGTAAAACGGGGATCACGATCAGAAACAATTGATAGGGGTACTCCATGAAGTCTCAAAACTTCATTAATATATAGTCTTTCTAGACGTTCCAGGGGTAGATCTTCTCTTATAGCAAGAAAATGTGCTGACTTGGTAAGAAGATCAACAATAACCCATATTGCATCGTTCCTTCTAGGAGTCTTTGGTATCCCCATGACAAAGTCCATCGTAATATTGTCCCATTTCCACTCCGGTATGGGAAGAGGTTGCATGACTCCTCCAGGCTGTTGCCTTCCAGCTTTCACTTGCTGACAAACCATACATCTTGACACAAAATCAGCAATCTCCCTCTTCATGTTGTACCACCAAAAATGTTCCTTCAAATCTCTATACATTTTGGTGCTCCCAGGGTGTATAGAGAAATTGGAACTATGAGCATCATCCAGCAACTCCCTTTTTAGATCAGGTAAATCGAGAACACAAAGTCTCTTCCCGAATTTCAAAATTCTATCTTCATACAAAAATTCTATCAATATCCCATCATTCATAGCTTTAATCTTCTTTTGGAATTCTTCATCATCGGTCTGAGAACTCTTAATCCTTTCTAGTATAGATGGTTTGGCAACCATTTGAAAAAGCATTGATGTTTCACCTTCCCTGGTTATTCCCATGTCCATATTCACTAGATCAATGAAAATAGGATCCCTTTAAATTCTCATATTGTTCAAAACTCCATGATCTTTTCTGCTCAAAGCATCTTCCACCTTGTTTGCTTTCCCCGGGTGGTAGTGTATCGTGAAATCATAATCCTTGAGTAATTCAATCCATCTCCTTTGCCTCATGTTGTGTTCTTTTTGTGAGAAAATATACTTCAAACTCTTGTGATCAGTATAAATCTCACATTTTTCACCATAGAGGTAGTGCCTCCATATCTTCAAAGCAAAGATCACAGCTGCTAACTCGAGATCATGAGTAGGATAGTTTTGTTCATGAATTTTCAACTGTTGTGATGTATAGGCAATAACTCAATCATTCTGCATAAGGACACAACCAAGTCCTTTCTTCGATGCATCACTATAAATAACGAACCCATCATTCCCCGATGGTAGAGTCAATATAGGAGCATTGACTAATCTTCTCTTCAGTTCTTCGAAACATTCTTCATACTCTTTTGTCCAAACAAATTTAACACCTTTACGTGTGAGCTTCATTAATGGGTTAGCAAATAGGGCAAAATTCTGGACGAAACGTCGATAATAAGCTGCCAAACCAATAAAACTGCGTACCTCAGTTATACTCGTAGGTGCTGGCCATTCTTGGATTACCTTGGTCTTAGAAGGATCACTAGAGATTCCATCTTTAGAGACAATATGGCCAAGAAAAGAAATCTCATGAAGCCAGAATTCACATTTGCTAAACTTTCCATATAGTTCATGCCTCCTCAGAGTCTTCAAGATAATAAGCAAGTGATTTTCATGATCTTCGTAGGTTTTGGAGTATACCAAGATATCATCAATAAATACCACCACTAATTCATCGATATACACCTTAAAAACTCTATTCATCATATCCATGAATACAGAGGGTGCATTAGTCAATCCAAAAGGCATTACAGTAAACTCGTAATGCCCGTACCTGGTTCAAAATGCTATCTTCGGAATGTCTTCCTTCTTTACACACAACTGATGGTATCCAGATTGAAGTTCAATCTTGAAAAGTATTGAGCTACATGCAGTTGGTCAAATAAATCATCAATGCGAGGTAGGGGATACTTGTTCTTTATCGTTATAGCATTGATCTCCCTGTAGTCGATACATAACCTCATAGATCCATCTTTCTTTTTAACAAAAAGAACAGGGGCTCCCCATGAAGAAACACTAGGGAGAATAAATCCTTTATTACTCAATTCCTCTAGTTGTTTCTTTAGTTCGACTAACTCTACAGTGGCCATTCTGTAAGGGGTCTTTGATATAGGCCTTGATCCAGGAATTAAATCAATGGAAAACTCAACTTCTCATTCTGGAGGATGTCCAGGTAAATCTTCCGGAAATACATCTACAAATTCTTTCACAATAGGTAGATCCTCTATTTGAACATTCCTTTCCTCACCCACAGTTATTTCATTCTCTTCCTCCCCAATAATTGAATTTAGTTGAGTTATAGAGGGTGGATCTAAATAAGAATTAGTTGGTGACGATTGTGCTATAAAGATAAGGTGTTCCTTATCATTATCATCAAGAATCGTAACCTCTTTCTTCTTACAATAAATCCTAGAATCATAGTCCGAAAGCCAGCCCATACCGAGGATTTTGTCAAACTCAATCATATGTATGACGATGAGATCAGTAGATAACGAACATTTATGTGCTCTAATGGGGACTGATTCACAAAACATTGTTGCAATGATACTTCCCTTAAAAGTTTTAACTTACAACTCCCTTGTTAAATCAAATTGGAAATATCTAATTTTCTTAGCAAACTGGGAAGATATGAAACAATGTGATGATCCAGAATCAAATAATGCATTTTCTAAACTTGAGCAAACCATTAAATTACCTGCCACCACGTCTTTCGAAGCTTCTACCTCAGCAGTAGTGATATCATAAGCCTGGCCTTGATCCCTTGGCCTTTTCTGAGGTAAGTTCTTCTGACGCTTAGGACATGCATTTTCATAATGCCCCATCTCCCTGCAATTATAGCACTGAACGTTGGTAGCTTCCTTCTTCCCCTTGCAATCACGAGCTTTGTGGCCTTTTTCACCACACTTGTAACAGACTTCCATTCCCTTCAAGCAAGTACCAGGGTGTTTCCTCCCGTATTTACCACAAGATGGATATTCAACATATCCCTTCTTCCCCTTATTTCTATTCCCATATTGATCAGCAGGTCTCTTCTTCTCTTTCTTTTCTTTAAATTCATATGACTTAGAGAATTCCTTTTCGGTCTTGATAGTAAGTGAGACATTGTCTTCGTACGACAAAAAGGATTGTGAGACTAATGCTCAACGAAGAAATGGTTTTAACCCATCAAAGAAATGATCAATCTTAATTCTTGGGTTACGTATATAATCTCTAGCATACCTTTCTAACCTTGTAAAGTTATCCTTATACTTTGTGAAATTCTCATTCTCCTTTTGTCTCAGACTCAGAAATTTCCTTTCCATATCTGCTCGATGGTCGCGAGGAAAGTATTTTTCTAAAAACAGATCTTCGAACTCCCTCCATTCCATATTTGATACTTCATCATCTTCCTTCATGTTTTGAATCAATGACCACCATTGATCCGCATCTACAGTGAGGCGGTAAACTGCCATGATAACTTTTTCCCTTTCACTGCTCCACAAAGCCTGAAATATTTTCTCTAGGGAATTTATCCATTGCTCAGCTACTAAGGGATTTGTACTCCCATTGAACGTTGGTGGTTGTTGCCTCATTAATCGATCTAACATTGATCCTCCACGCTGTGGATCAGGGTGCTCCATATGGGTAAGGTTATTATTCATAACCTGAGTGAGTTGTCCCAGTATGGTGATTAGCTGATCGGCACCAGTTGCATCACCAGCTCCACTATAATTATCTTGAGCAGGAGGGCAATCCATACATGGAGTGCGTGCATTGATAATGTTTCCATATCTTCCACTAGGTGCCATTTCTAAACAATGGCATAAACTAGATCAATTTATGAATCAAAATACATAATCCCATACTTATAAAACACTTAACATAAATTGAACTATTTATGGATATAATCCATAATCATTAAATTTTTTCCCTTGAGGATGTATATACTCATAAACCCTTCATAATGATTTTTAAAGAAAATTAGAGTTATCCTAAGCATATCCCCTGGGAGTGTCGTAACCAAGAGTGCAGCAAGGCCCATTGTTGTGCACCAGTTCCCGTTCGAGTCTAGATCAAAGCGGTGTTTATGGGTTTTACCCCTAGATACATATGTGCCAGAGCCGCCTCTACCTGGTCGTATCCAGACAAGGATGTATTGCTTGGAAAACTCACAAAATCTCTACAATACCAAAATTCTAGGAAGTTCTTCAATACTAATCCTCAGTGTTCATCTTAGGTCTACGTGCTCTAATCAGTGTTTATCTAAATCTAGCTTCTAAGGTTTGTACTAAACTTCCTCTGATACCAACTGTAATGCCCCAACCCTAGTTACCTAGAGTCGGTGCATTATTACATAACATTGGCATGATCACAAGAAAGATCATGTCTCGAAAGACCGATTGGTTTAGTAGCCTTGGAAACACTAGATATATTCATATGTATTACATTACATCATAAAATGAAAAACTACTACAACAACATATTGTCTCCATAATCCACACTCATATCCCCACATAATTTTCATGCAGGTCATTCATAATTTACTTCTTCACTTCCTGGGAAAAATAAAACATAGAAAAGGGGTGAGCTCAAATTCCCAGTAACGATAACAATATAGCAGAACATTCAAAATAAGCATAAACATTTAAGGCAATGCATTACTAAAACAAAAGCCTTTTAAACTTAAACTTCAACATAGTATGGAAAAAGTAAAATGAAATAATTCGATTTACTTGTTCACATGGATATTCTACTAATCGAATAATCACATTCAATATCAATAACCACTTTCATAATGTTGGAATGCATAATTCAAGACTATCATAACCACATTGCCAAGGCCTCGTGCCAAGACTACAAATAAGATTTTTCCAAGGCCTTGTTTCAAGAAACTAGTTTGTCTCATGAGACCGACTAATGCATCGAGGAGCTATAGTGGGCTCCACTCGTCACATATTAAGTCCAATGCATTCCCATATAAAAAGGTTTAAACATAACATAAACATTCGTATTAAAACTAGCATACGAAATGTCAATACTTTCACCATAAACTATGAATGGTATAAAAATAGCACATCCACAGTCAAACATATCACAAAACCTTCATTACAATATAGAAGTTTTGTATCATAATAAATCAACATCAAATAAGCCTAAAATCCATCAAAGGATGTTGACATAGATGAAATCAAAACTCTTTTTGGAGAAATATCTCTTTTTATTTTGAAATCATTTAAGAGCCATATAAAATAATACATTTACTTTTGAAAATATTCTTATAAGCTTGTAAGGGAAGCTTTGACGATTTTATAATGGCAGTAAATAGCCGCACCCGCCGTATAAGTTAAAAAACATACTTACCTTAATTTCGTCGAAAAGGTTAAAAAGCACCTTGTTTGGAAAACGAGGGAAATATTCCTTTATAAACCTCTTATAAAAAGTCAAAAAAAAAGGTATAAATGACTTTAACCCATATTCTTGTGAATAGTAAAAATGTTTTGAAATACATTTTTAAGAAACATGGATGTGGATGATAAAGAGATCCGAGTAGATTATTACGTATAAACAACCTCGGATAATGAAGAGATTGTGAAATAACCCTTACCTTGTACTTTTCCTTGGTTGGGGTAGGTTAGCCTCCTGTATAATGGTGAAATAATTGATATTAAATTATACAAGAATTATATACATTAATATGACATCATATATGATCTTTTAATATAGATTTGATAATAATATCTTAGTATTATCGTTGTTTTAGGTGTTAACTTACTTGTTTTCTTTTATATGTTTTGTTACGTAAGACATGTTTGCAAAGGATAGGTTGTATATTATTCATATATAGAATGATATCAAGTCCTTAAACGTCATTTTTTAAATCATCAAATGATAATTATACTTGAATGGATACGATGGAGAATGAATCTCATCGCGTTCGTGGAGACGGTAGTCCGTACGTACGTACGAGCGACAATATCATTCTTTTGATATTAAAATAATATATAAATGGATGGTATATCATATATACAGAATCATTAAAATGTTATATTTATTATTTACATGAGTTACACATCATTATTATACCCATCCATATAATAATATATTGAATAACAATTAAACCACGACGTGGAGACGGTAAGCCGTACGTACGTATGTATGGTGACATGTTATTCAAAAGGTGGATAGAATAATGAATATGGTTGTACCATATTTATAATAATATCACAGTATATATATGATACTATAGTTATTATTTTAGAATGGTAACAACAAAGGAAGAAGAAGTGGAAGAAGAAATGAACTTGGAAAAGGGTGGTGAAATCATTACCTCTTCTTCAGGTTCTTCCTTTTGATTTGATCAAAAAGGCTCCTTAGGTTGGCTTTCTGATCAAACTAAGGCCTCTAGGTTGTATTGAGAGACGTTGGGAGAGTATTTGGGCAGAGTTTGGCAGAACCAAAAGGCTTTGAAGGTGTGAAGAAATGAGAAGGAGGGGTGCCCTTTTATAAGAGGAGTGAGGGGAACCTTTGGAAAAGCTAGAAATATTAATTTATAATAAATTCATATTCGGTTTCCAATGGCTCCAAAGTTTATTATTCAGAGGTTAAGGTGGGGATAGGTCGAAAACAACTCAACCAATAGAATTTATTCAGGTTTGGCTACTTATATTAACCTTATCATTAAGTATTAACTCTAAGTTAATTAGTTTCACTTTTACAATGTCTCTTTGTATTTTTATATTATATGGTTAATAAACATACCATATACATCCAAGAGATCCCCAAGTGGTCGATTAATTATGAACCTATCAAGATATAAGTCTCTTGGACGAACCTTAGATTTTTAGGAATTTAATATCAATTAATAATATAATATTTTTTTTAAGAACTCTTTTATGTCAATTTTGACACTATTCAATAGTTGATTTTTTTGAAACTCATAACAGATTGATTACTTCGAAAAAAGTCAATTAAATCAATACTAATATATCATATTATCCTATAAAATTAGTTTAACTCATTAAAAGTTTCATATTATATTTATTTGGGTATTTATAATATCAATTATATAAATATTTCACTATTATAGTAATTACTTCATCATCATTGTGTCATAAATAAATTAAATTATGTAATGTCTAAAAATTATATATAAAATATAATTATGTAGTAAATCTTTTTATCTTTCTAATGAATATTTATAATCTAAAATCCAACATATATAACCCTATTTAAATATTGTTTTTCTAAAAAATATATGCTTGTGTCATTATTGTATTCATTTTAACTTAATTAAAATAAAGTGTCCCTATCACCTACAAGTGGCACCATGGGGTCCCAAAATCGACCCAAAGATTCCTATGGTCGAGACTTTATCAACCAATAATGCTAGGACACGTTTTAGGGTAATTTAGTATTATTATAATATTATTTTTAACCCTTATTAACCGGATTTACCGTTAACCATGGTAAATAAAATATTTACCGCAGTAATTATTCAAAATGTCTAAAAATAAAAGTTACCTATTTACACAATTTGAACATTCTGATTCCAAATATGGAATACATTTTTCTAAATTCAAAACACAGAAGTGGAAGAAATTAATTTAAAATTAATTCCCGCTGTCAAAACAAAAAGCGTGTTTTTAAGAGATAATAACTATCAAAAGATTGACACTTGTTTATGTTCGGTTTAATTGTAAAATTGTTTCCAATGACCAAAATTATATGAAATGGTAAAAATATATTCTAAATATACTTTAAAACCACTCAAATTCATAATTTATCACTATTATTTATTTTGATTAAAAAAGTTTTTTTTAATTAAAATTTAGTAATTTTCACTATTCATCAAAATATTAATGTTATCCGAAAAGTACCGAAATTTCATCTTAGGCTAAATTCGATATTACAAATCCAAAAATGAAGTCCATTTTGAAATATAAAATATATATAATTTTAAAAAGTAGGTATTACTATTCAAAACGGCTAGTTTGATTGGTTGTTAGAACTCGGTGTTGCGTACAACACACGCTATCACATTATTCAAAGAGAAGCGTACTGTAGAAGCTTGGGGTGTTACATGGAGTTATAAACATTTGTGGCAGTGTTGTATTGGAGTTTACTTCTTTTTTTGGGAAGGGAACCCCGCTTCTGGCAAAGGCCAAAGCTCTGATTATAAGACAATCCCTTTGAGAATAGAGTAAAATTGAGATAACTCAAGCATAGACCTATTCTTTCATTCTTCATAACTCTGTGAATGATAAAGTTCATAAACCATGGTCAATATATTACATGGTTAGGAAATTCCATACCCTCCTCCATAATGTCAGGGTGACCGAAACAGGGCAGGAGGGGAACAAAATAGTGGATCATCTTGCATCATTGGCGAGCCAAGGATCCAACATCACCAGCCTACCTTCGATCGTATTCTTGAAACCCAAGGGGGTTAATTTGATAAGAGGAGAATGTCTCGACTTACATTACGTTAAGCCACCATAGTCCCCATGTGGCATGTTTCGTGTCTATGGTTTTGTTTTCAGTCTTCTTTATTTGTTCCCTTGCCTCATCTTGAATAAAAATTTGATGATGATGATTAAAAATGCATATTTACATGATTCCCAAATACATTTTAAATTCCACCACCGATCAAAATAAACAATAAACAATAATAACTATCCAAAATCATACTTACCTAAGGCATAAAAAAACTTCAAGTTCATTTTCACTAGGCCTTTAACAACCTAAATTTTAATAGGAAACAATTAATAGATAGATCATAACTCCATTGTACAAGAATGATCCACCATATATATCCCAAAACTCATATCTTAATCAATAAAAACATTTATTTAACAACAAAAAACAAATTTTCTAAAACTTCCCCATATGGACCAAAATAGATTACACAATCCAACTACAAATATAATAATTGAATTTTATAAGTTAACAATAAACCATGTACCAATCATCATTTTTAATATATCATAAAATGACCCCACCATACACTTTATTATATCTTCTCTCAATTAGATAGGTCATATCCCAAGACAATTAATCTCCCATGGATAACCTATAAAATAATTCAAACAATAACAATAATGTGTAAACTTACATTACCCTAGTCCTAACCACCTTATACCATGAAAAATAATCATTTTTGTAATTGAAATTACTTATAAAATATATTTATATAAATACTGCATGAATTATCCTCCATAATTTCAACCGGATTCATTTAAAAGAACTTTTTTGTCAAAACCATATTTTTTCAAATAATAAATTTCTTAAAGAAATTTTTCTACCATTTTCAATGCCACTCAAAATATGAATATTAAGAATTCCGAAATTCTATTACTATTTTATATTTTTTCAGTTCTATCATTTAAAAATAAATGTATTTATATACATTTCATGTTTAAATATAATCACCTCATGGGATTCAACAAAACCACCATTTGAAATAATAAATCATTTTTTTAAATATTTCATTTCGTATTAGCACTAAAAAACCTATTTTTTAGAAAATATGTTCATGAAAAAATAGAATCAACATATTTTCTTCATGAAAATATTCTAACTTGAGAAATTTTATATTCTATTACTTATATAACAACAAATTGTTTTTGTAAATATAGTCTAAAATAATTTTAGCCTTTCCAAAAATAATTTCCCCCAATAAGATTAATTTGGGTGAAAAACATATTTTTTCTTAAATAAAAATGCACCTCCACCACTATTTTAGGAATCCAGTCATATTCATTATAAAATAAAAAAATATCACATTAAAAAATAATGACTATATGAGACAAAATATTTAAAACTTTCCTTTTATTCTCAATATTTATTGTATAACAAAAAAAACTCTAAAATATACACGAAAAAAATAATTTTTTGATATAACCCTTTGGAATAATAATTTTACTCATTAAAAACCAAGTTAAAAATAAAAATTATTATGTATATAGCCATCTGATACGAAAAATAACAATTGGCTTAAATCCCATTTGAAAATTCATAACAAGTTTTATTTTCTAAAAAAATCCTACCATAAAATATTTGGACAGTAAAGTTGAAAAACTACTCAAAATAAATATTTCTCACAATACTATTTTGTTGAAAGACTCATTTTTTATCTTCAAAGACAAAGAATATTTTTATATAATAGGATGTAAACTAAAAAATTATTATCAAAACCCAAAAAATCAAGTATATTATTCCCTTAAAATGGATTATCAAAATCTACCCAATTATGTTCTAAAGAAATAATATATTTAGACATATTATTAAAATACATTAAGGAATTATAAACTGTTCAATGTCTGTACATTTTTATTAACCCCAAACATTAACCCATACAGAACAATACCAAAAATTATAATAACATGTAAGGGAATTTAAATTCATATAAAATATATTTAGAAAAATAAAATTAAACAGCCCAATAAAATTCTAAAATATGGATTAAAGTTTTATAAACATCATCATATATAGAAACATAGTTAAAATATTTATCATAATATAAAAACTATAAATATCCCATACCATTATATTTTCATTATTTAACATTTAACAATAATGAAATGCCCTATTACATTGAAAAATTCCATGTTCAATCATAAATATAACATATCAACAACTACATAAAATAAAATATATACCATAAATTCCCAATCATTATACTACATGAAACATGAGACTAAAATCACATATCATTCCATCATGTCTAAGATACCTCACTGGTGGATAAACAATGAAAATTGACTTATCCCAATTCAAATGACATTTAACCTTTAAAAACATTCTTGGGACCTCGGGTATCACTATAATGATATCGATCATGCATTTTTTCAAATTTAACAATTGAGTATCAACATGTACTATCTTCATTATTACTGAATGTTGTTATAACATACATGATACCATATATAACATCCCAACTATTTCTTCACACTCAAGCCCAACTATTAGTTAAACCATAATGTCTATTGGCCTGTGGAACCATAGCTTAAGCTCTAATAACATTGTAATAGAGAAAAAACACACATCATAAACCATAGAGAATCATAATGAAATCCACATAAAAATAACGTCCCAATAAACTAGTAGAAAATATAATTTAATGAATATAATTAATTCAGACTAACATAATTACAACAATACAATAAAATCCAAGGAAAATCCAGAACAAAACAAATCCACAACAAATGAAAGAACATCCAATAGTCAATACTAGTCATCCCTTATTAAATATTCCCAAATAATGATGCAATGTTCACAAAAAAACCATCAATCAAGGGATATTATCATTTGATCCACCAACATGTATATATAGCGGGTGATTACAGGACCTAGTTTGATATCCCAAAGACATCCCATGCAACCTATGAATACAAAATTCTAATAATCTATAAAAATATTTTATTAAACATACCAAAATCCCATGAAATTTATAAAAAAAGTAATGTAATTTTATATTTAATCTATAAAAAATTCAATCCAATGGAATTTACTTTTCAAAAATATAAATAAATTAACATATTTATATAAAATTTATTAACTTCCATAAAAACATAACAAATATTACCAAACATTACATTGTATCTACGTGATTAATTGCACATCAATTCCAGTTAACAAAACCAAATTTAATCATTTGACTATAAGAAACATGAAAAAACCAAAGGGTAACTTATAATCATGAGTGGATTGACTATCAATACATTTACGAAATCCCTATCTAAACCCATGAGGCCCCACACATAAACAATAATTATTTTTCATATCAACCCTAGTAAGGAATATAAAACTAAGTATAAATCTGAATCATCTTTTTCATACATGATCTGAAACACACAATGATGTCAGATTTCAAACTCATGTCTAATTATTTACCTAAAACACACCTTTAATATCACTTTAAAATCAGTAGAAATAAAACTCCACGAACTAAATAAAAAAAATTTTAAATACATGAAACTAAATGAAATATTTAAATAAAAAAAATTATTTCCACCAAAAAATTTAATTTCATATTATTTTAGAACACACACCCTCACCAAAAATAATCAAATTAAGTGTTCACTAAACCAAGTCACACTAAAACCATCTATTCTTTTCAGTCAAAAGAATACTCTAATTTGAATCATTTACATACCATAAAAAAATATTTAAAAATCACATTTAATCAAAGTTATTTTCTGTAAAATAAATTTTAGAATAATAATGTAAACTTAAGTCACAGTAAAACAACTATTTCCAAAATAATCAGTCATCACCGAACTTATTTTTATATAAACCCATAAAAACCCAAAATTTTAAATATCAGTTATTCCAAAAATTATTTTAAACCAACCAAATCCAATGAAAAACTTACCCAATTTTCAACTAATATCAAATTTTGTACAAAAATTGTGGTGAATCATCAATTTTATTTTCTTTGTTATAAGAATTAATGACCCATTTCCTAGAGACATTCTCTCTTCCTAAGAGAAATCCATACACAAATAAACCAATGATCCAACGTTGAAAATTAGAAATTTTCCAGAAAAAATTTGATTAGAATAAGAGGAAAGAGTATTATATCAAATATATATGGATTTTAAGGGAAAACATTACTTAAGAACCATATAAAATCATCCATGAAACCCCTATCTTGAGTTGGGGATGAAATGGTGTAGTAAATGGGGAATTTTTGGTAAAAAATAAATTTCCATATATATAATTAATAGTTTTTTGGTTATATTTCATGGTATATGGATTTTTATAAAAGATTTTAAAATCATTATTTCCTCAAAAATTAACACACACTCTCTCCCTTCATAGATCAATGAATAGGCCATCTATATCCATAGAGAATCATTAATAGGTTTGTGATGAATTAGTGACTTCAATTTCATATTACATTTTCACTTGAAATAACCGTCACCAAAAGTTAAAGAGATAATTATGTTTTTTGTCACACACACCAACACACTATCACAATAGTCATATCATGTTCATAGAAAATACATATCCAAATCAGTGGGGTGCTCCTTTCCATGATCCAAATTCTAGTGAGACCATACATTTCACTAGTAGAAACATGAGGAATTAACGATCGATGATTATGATTAAACTTATTTTATAGGAAAGTAACCTGATTATGTACAATATTCTTACAACATCTGTACAATGATAAGAAAATTAATAATAAAATTTTATTTGACTAGAGGATACTGCCTTTTATTTTTCACAATGATGTATCTTTTTCTTCTTCTTTTACATACACAACAATAATTATATTCTTCCTCCTTATACCCTTTATTTTACATTCTCTATGTATATATTTTTTTAGTTTATATTATCATCTGATAATATTTTTAGAATACTAAATAAAATATATCTTTTAGAAGTTGTAATTATCCTATTCAAAATTGAATTTAATATTAAAAATACAAAAAAAAATCTTTAACTATCAAATTCATCTTGTTATTTTTTGCCACTCAATTCCCATTATTATGTTGGATCCAATGGTTTCTTCTATGTAGACCATACTATATCGTTATGCATGAAAAATAGTGAATGATTTATCCTTAAATATATTTTCCTTCTTATTCATTCATAATTAATCTAACTCATTCCAGAATTGAACCATATTTTACCTTTTCATGAATCACAACTCCTCTTTTTTGTACATAAATAAATGAATGATCAGATACATAACATTTCCATTTAATTTAATAATAATAATTTTTTTTAAATTCATTGTCTTAAAATACCTTAATATATAGATTTATGAAAATAAATATAACTAATGATATTTAGATATCTTATGGAATGACTCTAATAAATGTCAGATATCTTACACTCCAAGAATATCATTCAATGTTATAAAATATTTATGGTCATTAATATTGTTTAAGGATTGAATATTATAATACGTATCATAAACAACTTCGATATCATATAATTATTAAATAACTTAGATACACTGGATATCATATTACATCTCTAGTGACTTAAGTAGAACAAATAATTAATGAAAATTGTATATATATTATAAAATATGGAGGAATCATATGATTTTTTAGAATACATTATGGAAGACATAAATCATATTATAAAAGGCTAAAATTTATTTGATAATTTATGATTTGTTATGAAATTAATTTTTATTTTTGAAATAATCATTACAAAGTTGGAGTACCCTTCTCAAGTAATGCACAATACATATGATGTTCCCTCAGGGATTCATTCAAGTCAAAAAAATGACCTCCAAATGCTCCCAAATTATATCAAAACAACTTCAAATATATTTCAAAATCTCCAATACTCCAAAAATAATTAATATCACATAATAAACATTATATCAATTGAATTTTAAAATGAATTTTGCATTGAAAAAAATATATCATAATAAACAAATCAATTTCTTTAGTTTTTAATATTTTATTATTATTTGGAGTAATATAATATGATAAATGAAAATATTTCATGTTATGATTACAATAGACTCACCTTGGTATCTAAATAATCAACCAATGCAAAAATAATCCTTATGAACTCAAAATGAACCAAATATTACTCATGTGATAAACCATATCTCATTTTATATTTTTTATGGAAATCATGGAACATAAATCAATTTCAAACTCAAGAAATTTAAAAAAAGCTACATTAAATAATCATAATAAAATTATAGAGATTTAGTGTCATAAATACGATCATTTATTAATAACAACATTATTTATATAAATCAGGAGTTTATATCCAATTCATCATAACCTTTTATTATCCTAACACCAATTGAAAAATAAAATTTTCTCTTCCATGATAATAGTTGAGATATCAATTGGGAATAAAATATTTTTTAGCTTCTAGAAATATATTTTTGAACATATATATAACATATTCGTGTATTTATACTCACTAAAACTATTATAATTGTTTACAAATCACAAAACATACATACATAAATGATGAATTCATAGATATCTTCATTTAATTACCCTATTTTAATATATTGTCCCAGTAATTTTTTTGATATCTACCTTATTTAGTATGTGAAATATAAATAGATAGACTCTAACATAGTACCCACATTATAAATATATTTTATAAAAACATAAATGAATAAAAAATAGATTTAATTTTTCATTTTCCTTGCCCATTTTAAAAAATATCAAAGTAACAATATCAGAGTGGTGAAAAATCACCACACATTATACTTAATGGGAATGATTTTTAACTACCATCATCAAAATAAAACTATTAAAATAATCCTTTGGTATTTTTTCACTAAAAACATAGAATATTTTTTTCATTTTTGGAAAAATTACTAGGTTCAACATATTCTACTACAAATTATATTTGATCAAGTGATACTTTATTTCAATGTTATTTTATCTTACATACTAGACCTTTTTTTGATAAATTATTATCACTTGGACTATCATCACCCAGAATATGTGTAGCTTCACTTTCACCTTGATATCATTTAGTTATGACCTCATCCATAGTAGTTAGTTTATGTCTTAAGTTATAGCCATATTTTAAACATCATATGTCTTCAAGGATACAAAAAATGTATTATTTTATTGATAATATTAGATACTATACCCCATGAATAAAACACAACTAGTTTTAGAACAACTATCAACTATATTTTATATCTAATATATATGATTACATCTAATAAATTTTAGATTTTAGTTAATATCACATATTTGTCCACAGTGTATTTTAATACTAATATTTTAGAGAATAATTTATTCATCCATGTAATCAGTTTATTTTAGTTCACTTTGATACCCTTCAAATTATTTAAAACATAAACAATATATAAAATTTATTTTTTCAATTATAAAAATAATCTAGTATGATTTTATAATTATCACAAGATATCTAATTTTCTATTATCATTCATTTATAGTTTACAGGTAAATGAAAATGGTGTATAAAACACCTTTGAATAATCTATGAAAACCCATTATAAAATATCCTATAGATACATCTCATATGAAATAGTTAAATCCAAAAATAACTCATTACAAATTTCATAAAAATTTCAAAAAACATCTTTATTTATGAAGAAAAATCATTAAAAACACTTTCTTAATTTGTAGAAAAAATTCTACTCTCTACTAATACAATAATAATTAGTGATACGAAATTTTTAATTTTAATGTTGAGATATACACCCATAATTCCATTAATGAACTTAAATTTCTTAAAAAATGTTTCTATATTGGAACAATATCATAATCAAACTTATTTAAACAAATATATAATAATTTTAAACCTATAAACTTGAATCTAATATTTAATAAAAAAATGGAACATCATGTTTCTCAATATATACCTCTTCTTAAACCTCTCCAATGAAGAATTAATATTTTAAATAAATTTTTAAAATATAGTATTGAATTTTTATATCAATTTAATGAAATATTATAATATTTTATAGTCTAGAAATTAATGAATATGACTCATCATAATAAATTCCTTCCACATATGTGTACCCTTTTTCTTATTAGTCTTCCCCTATTTATCCCAACATCTCCTCTTTAATTTATGTTATTTCAAAAAAAACATTTCTATATGATAACATTTATGTCATCTAGATTGGGTACAAACTCTAAAGATTAATTATCTATCTCTTTTATAATTTAATTTTTTTAAAATTAACCAGAAATTGATACTACCATGCCTCATTGAAAATATCTTATTTGAACATGTGAATATAGTATGGTATTTGATCATATCCTCAATGTTCCCATATTGTGATCCTACCTTAATTAATCTCTAATTTTGTTTTGGACCTGTACATTCTTTTATATCCTTGGATGAGATGAGTGAGGTTACTCTTTAAGGTGACCCAATTAATTTATACATTTATATTACACCATGTTAGATGAATATTAATTACATCACACAATAATATACACCCCCTTACCATAATTTTTATGCTTTTAGATACTAGATAAATTGTTAGCTTATTTCATGAATAATATTTTACATCTTCCAAAAAAAATTTCTCATATAAAACTATTCTTAAACATACCCTTCTTAAACCCATTTTTCATAACGTTGGAAAAGGGGAACGTGAGAAAGGTTTAGTTTAGATGCTCTATAAGGGTAAATATATAAGATATCAATAAATATTCATAGGTGAGAATAATATATGATTAAGGTTACGAGAACATAATCATCACTTATTAATTTCATATGAATTTATTCAAATATCATTAATTATGAGATATTGTATATATTGTTTCCATAATGGAATACATAATCAAAAAAAATCATTGAATTATTAATGGTCATCCATGAGACTTGAGAATATATTACTAGCATAATAAATAAGTTTATGTCATAAACATAAGAATAGAACACCAAATCCATAGTCATGGCACATTTCCAATACTAATAAAGTGAAGAAACTACCTTATTGGATTGGGTTCACTCCACAATCTATCATTTCCTTATTCAAGCTCGACCATTATGACTATCATAGTATGTAATGTTACATTATGATCTAGGTTCACACCAAAACTTTAAATTAATAATATTTCATGTATATCAATATTTGACCAATTCATTTAAGGGATATATAATATTTTTCCATCATGTCACATTATTAAAACCATACATAAGATTGAAATAATCAAATTAAAACATTAATATTTTTATGATAGAAAAATCAATAGAAAATAAATGAGTTTCTTATTCATTTAATCATAACAATATTATCTATAAGTAGACAAAATTGGTTTCATAAAATCATCTTTAAACCCTCATCAAAATAAGAGATATTTGGAAAAGAATTGGATGGAATAACAAGATCATATCCCCAATAAAGAATAGAAATCGTAAAACTATGTTGAAAAATATGGAAAATCCCTATTTTAATATAATTTAAAATACATATTTAATATCAATATAAAATATATAATTATTTTGTAAAATTTTAAATCTAAAATAAATATAAAATTTTGAATATTTTTTATTGTTAATACTTTTAAAAATTTTAATAAATATTCATTAATAATTTATTATATGAAGGAGAGAAAATCCTTTCGAGTCCTATATGTTAAAAGATAATATTTTTTCATACATTTATTAAAATTCTAAAGTGATTCGTACAAAAAACCATTTAAAAAATATTCTATTTAATTCATTGTAAAAAATATCAATGGGGGAAAAAATAAAATCCATATAAAATTAAAAAATATATATATAAATCCATAAACAATTTAATGATTATTTATATGCAGGAGAAATATTACTATTCCAAAAATTAGAAATATGTTTGACATATATTTAAAAACAATTCATCATCTTTTGTTATATCAAAGTGAAATAAATGCAATGAATGAATATAAATTTAAGATATAATTAGAATATTATAAAATAGATGTTTTTCAATAGATAATTATTATATAATTTCACCAAATTCATTTTTAACATTGATAATCTTGAAAAAAAGTTATTTGGTATCATAAACATTCACATCATGTCTGGTATTTCTTTATATTCGTTCCAACCATCAAATAAAGGGGAACATTGTAACGACCCAAAGTTTTATTAATGAAAATTATTCTTGATCTAATTAAATATCATACTATGTAAAATGGTCACTTAAACGATATTCCCTTATTTTTTTATGTTTTTCTATTTCAAAATACTGTTAATAATTGTTATCATTTCTAATATAGTCATTTAATAGTGATCACATGATTAGTATAAATATAGGGCATTATCAAATCCAATTTTCCATGAAAAAGGATGTGATTGCATCATCCAGTAGAATTTTTCCATATGAGCCCCATTTATCATATCCTGGAATGAGGTGGCGTCACTAGGCTTCACTCTTGACCAATCGCAAGCTGAGCTTCAACATATTAAGCATGAACGAAACAGCCTATGGGTGAAGTAGAAGTTAGTAAAGATTACCACCCGATCGATGTTGTCAGAGCCACCCCAAGAGTCTGTCAGCATCGCCCACCTTTCTCTTAGGTATTATGCTGGAGTTATAAGGGGTTATGTAACACAAACCTTTCACTATGACTATGTACATTATTTTTGTATAAATAATATACATTCATTTTGTTATTGTTACTTTGTAAGTATGTTTTTAAAGCACAAATAGTACTTTTTTATTTAATATTCATTTAAGAAAACTATTTTGATGAATTAATGTATTTTTTAATTAAATAATTTTTTAATAAAATATTATTACTAAATTACTATTTTTAATATAAATTATCATATAATTTTTATGTATACAATTTTAATTTTTATTAAGCCTTGAATATAGTTTTTGTCAAAACCCTTGAATTTTTTTATAAATGTCGCTTTTTATTTTATAAGTAAAAAATAAAAAATTTAGAAAATTATTTAAATAAAATGAATATTATTTTTGTATCATGACATTTAAATTATCTAATTGTGAATTTTTCTTATTTTCCTAAGATAGTTGAATTTTTGGGTAAAAATTAAATACCATTCAAATATATAATGTGTTTTATACCGTCATAATGTCCCAATAGGGTTTTAATAAAATAATATAAATGATATGTTCAGCATATATATGTTTTACCATTAAAATAATGTGTTTTTTGGTTTTTTATATATATTACAATGCTTCAGTTGACCCTCCAAGACATATAAATCATTTTATCTTTTTAAATTTATTTCCTTGAGAGTGTGACTCACTTCCACATAAGAAAGTCTAATATTTTAATAATTTGTTGAATTTCCATTATAAAATATTGTTTTATAACCTACTTTGGAAAACACCATTGGCAAAAACTGGGGTTCAGTTTTTGGTTTTGATTAATTTTAATGTGCGGTGGCCAAAACCTAAATAATAAAAAGTTCCCTCCATTTCCCTATATAAACCCCACCAAGATCCCAGTTCCTCTTCAATATGATACTTTTAAGCTCAACCATCCCCTGTCCAAATATTTATAGAATCCTACCAAGGTTCCCAAATTCTCTCCCAAGCCTTTGGGATCACACTACTACGTAAGGGATTTCTTCCTTTATCATTTTGGTCTAAACATCTTTATGTTGTTATACCTTTTAATTTAAAATATAAATTTTTGGGGAATGATTTTTAACCTCACCCATACTACCCTATTTATGTTTTAATGATGATATAACCCCTTTCACTCTCACTAATTCCTCCCATTTAAACTTGTTACCATGCCGAAATTCTATAAGGAATTTCCCTCTTCTCATTTACAATCAAGAAATTCTTTTGTATTATGAATATAAATTCCATTAATTATGTTAGGAGAATAATATAAATGGACCACTTAATTTCTATTTCATTTTAATATGATTTGAGATCCCTTTATCTCTCATTAAATTTTTTTATTAATTTGTATGGTACACCGTTATGCTGGCAAAATTTCACCACCATTTTCCAAGACAAAATCGTTGTGTAGTGAATACCATATCCATTTCTCTATCAAAGGTATGAACCTTTATGGACATTTACTTATTGATTTTAGAGTTTCATGTATGTACTGCACATTCCATTATCTTGGAATAAATGATGATTTTTAATGAATCCATGTCATCTGATCCACGTGGTACACTTATGCCTAAAATGAAATGATTAAGAAAGCTGTGTCCTGATACCGCTCCAATGCATTGGGAAATGATTCGTACCATGATATGTCAAGTGAAATGAGTGTTTACTCATTCTAATTCAATTTCAATGAGTGTTTACTCATGATCCATGTGCAATGAGATTTGGCTCAGTCAAATATATTGTTAAATGTGGTTTCCACATCTCCAGGTTATGATAATTATGTTATATCATCCCTTTATGTTCTTGATTCTCTTATGCTACATTGATATGACTATTTCATGAAAATTATTTTATTATTCATTTTATTCCATGTTTACTCCCTTACTCGGCTCTATATCTCACCCTTTTCACATGTGTGTCCTCATGTTATCCCATTTAATTCTAAGTATGATGGAATGATGAGGTCATGTAATGGATGTTTCCAATAAATATGTTATACTTTTATGTCATAATTTGTCATTAAATGAACCTAATTTCCCAAGACACTAGACCTCTAAATCCTCAAATATTAATTTGGTGCAATTTTATGTAATAAATTTTGTTTATCCCTGAAATAAAAATCATGGTTGTTATAGTTTCTATCAATGTATAAATATAGTTATTTTTGGGATTCAGATTATGAAACCCTGGTGAAAGCCATAGGGATAAGACTATTTATAAAAAAACTTCCTTAAATTTTTGTGATTATTTATTAAGTGGTTTATCAAACAAATACATCTTGTCTGGATACGAATAGGTAGAGGCGGATCTGGAATATATGTATTTAGGGTTAAAACATTAAAACACTTCTTTGATCAAGACTCGAACGAGTACTGGTGAATGACAGTGGGCCTTGTTGCACTCTTGGTTATGACACTCCAAGTGGATATTCTTTGGTATATTCATACACTTAGTATTAACCATTATAAATTAATAAAAACAATTTCCCTTAGAATATATATGGTAGGTAGATCATGGAAAACATAGATTTAATCCCATGAATTCATAAGTTAAGGAAATTAATGTAATTTATACGTAATATTTTTTTCTTTGGATTAACCTATATGTCTTACTCCAAACAATCCTATTATTCCAGCCAATGGATGGTAATAGGAGTACATGAGCTAACAATCATGAAATTTTCCATGATAATCTCTATGTTTCTTCATGTTTTGAATGGAAACATGGGTCAAGAGAAACATTCACCACCCATAAGAAATAACAAGTAACAATAAAGAGATTCATTATGAAAATGCCTCAAAATTATATTTGATCATATATTCCATCAATCACCCAATAATGGATAAAATCCATTGAGAAGATCTTCTCCATCCTTCAATGTACCTAACAAGAGAAGGTTCATCTAGATTCTTATCATATGGTGGGTGAATCTTATCAATGGTGGACATTGATCTAAAATATGAAGCTCGAAGAAGAGATCGAGGCATTGAAATGGATGGATTTCCAGAACATGTATTTTAAAAAATATTTTCTGTGGACCCTCTGATTTAAGATGGAAAGGGACTTCCTTTCCCAAAAGCAAAAATATGACAAATACATTACAACACTCATGGAAAATGTCACAAGCCTTTCACAATATGCCTCCATCTTTCTTGTTACCACCGAATTCAAGGTTGACTTCTAATTTGGTGGGCTAATATCTATCTTATGAAAGGCCCAAGTGATACGTCACTTCGAGTTATATGAGGAAATTTTATGAAGTGCCCTCAATGAAGAAATAGAAATCAGAAAATCTTACGAGTATCATGGGGATATGAATCATAGGGTAGAATTTAATTCTAGTGGCCCGATTGATAAATCCAATGGTGCTATGAAGATCCAGCACCCTACTTGCAAATGTTTTGGAATGAAGAACACTAAAAATTGCATAAAAGGGATGAGGAAATGATTTAGGTGTAGAAGAGAAGGGAACCTAGCTATTAAATGTGGAAATGTGAAACATGCGGCTACAATAGAGGAGTGTAATGCACTGTTTGACCCTCAATGAATTGTTCATTTCTTCAACTACAATGAACGAGGTCACTTTGAAAATGAGTGCCCTAAGACAAGGGTTTTTTGGACGCAACCAACAACCTCCAAGGTAGCACGGGTGGACTTTTTCCATCACCAATGCCAAAGTGAACCCCAAAAACAAAGTGGTGACAAGTATTCTAGTTATTTATTCAAGAATAGTTAACTTAATTTTTGATACTAGTTCTACGTTTTATTTTATAACCCCAATGTTTAGCAGAACTATCCCAAAACCACCACATATAATGGAATTAAAGATGTTGGTGAGTATGAAAAATGGGGAAATCATTGCATCCAATGAATATAACTCCTCACATATCATTATTTGTGTATTTCACTTCCCGGCAAACCTCACCATACTCCCTATAGTGGAATTTGATGAAATTCCTGGCATGGATTGGTTTTCCTTATATATATCCAACATAAATTTCTGTGAGATGGAAATCACTCTCTATATGGAGAACCGACCTTTGATTCTATACAAGTGCAACGATGAGGATTAAGCTTCTTTAGCACCATCATCTTAAGCATTGATATTGCATTAGAATGATCAAGCCTATCTGGATCAGATGATTGATTCTATGGAAGAAACCATCCTTGAATACATGTATACTTTGATGGGAATTTACTAAAGTGTTTTCTAAAAAATTGCATGATCTCTCTCATAGAAGAGTTGTTGAATTATCTGTTGATATTATACCCAAGGAATTTCTAATATACCTAACTCCATATATAATGGTTGTTGTGGAGCTTCTGGAGATGAAGAAAAATCTACAAGAGTATATGAATAAAGGGTTTATACATCCGTGTACATCAACATGGGGTTCTCCAATCCTCTTTGTCAATAAGAATGATGGATCAATGGGCCTTTGCATTAATTATCAGGAGCTCAAGAAAATCATAATAAATAATAACTATCCTACTCCCTGAATTGATAACTTATTTGATCATCTATTTGTAACAAAATACTTCTCCACGGTAGATTTGTGATTCAGATATTATCAAGTAATGGTGAATAAGGATGATATCCCCAAGAATGCTTTAATAAAACGTACGGTCACTTTGAATTCATATTAATTACATTTTGACTCACTAATGCTCTAGAAATCTTCATGGACTTGATGAATAGTGTCTTTAGAGAATACCTCAAAAAATTTGGGGTAGACATTATAGATGATATTCTGATATACACCAAAACCATGTTGGATCATGAGCAACATCTAATAACTTTACTAGAGACCTCCCGAAAGGGGAAGCTCTATTCAAAGTACAACAATAGTGAGTTTTGGTTGAAGGAGGTCTTATTCTTGGGTCATATTGTCACAACCAATGGTATATCTGTGGATCCCTCCTAGGTAGTTACAATTGAGGGATGTGAGAGGCCAACATCGATAACAGAAATCCGTAGCATCCTGGGGTTATCTAGATATTAATGTTGATTTGTGAGAAATTTATCATGATGTCAAACCCTCTTACAAAGATAATTCTGAAGGGAGTCATGTTTTATTGGAGTGATGATCATGAATAATGCATCATGTTGTTGAAAAGAAAGCTTATCACTACACCCATTATCACATTACCCATAGGTGGAGAACCTTCTGTGGTATTTAGTGATGCTTTGAAGAAGGCCTTGTGTTGTGTGTTGATGCAGAATTACAAAGTCATTTCCTATAATTCATAGAAATTAAATTTTCATGAGAAAAAATACCCAACACATGATTTGGATTTGGTTGCAGTAATCATCGCATTGAAAATTTATAGGTATTACTTATTTGGGGAGAAGTGTGAGAAATATACAGACCACAAAAGAATCTAGTATATATTTACACAGAAAGAGTGGAATATGCGCTGACAATGATTGTTAGAGCTGATCAAAGATTTTGACAGCTCAAATCATTACCACCCTGGGAATGCAAAAAAGGTGGGAGATGCTCTATGTAAAAAGTAACCAATGATTCTATCATTGATGACTATTTAAAAGGTCCAATATTCTTAGATTTGATGAAGATAGAAATTGGAATAATAAATAAGGGAACATAATCAATCATTTCACAAATGATTTCACAACTATCTCTTTTAGAAAGTTTAAGGATTCTCAAAAGGATGATGCGAAAATTCAGAAGATTGCAGAAACTACCAGAAAAGGAAAATACTCGGAGTTCAACATTAATGAAGAAGGGATTTTGAGAATTGGGTAAAGACAATGTGTTCCATAAAATCTGTAGTTAAAGAATGATCTTTTAGAGGATTCACATAGTTTCAATTTATCCATTCACCCAGAAAACACTAAGATGTATCGAGATCTCTGAGAGTATTATTGGTGGGTTAACAAGAAAAAGTAGATCTATGAATATATATCAAAGTGCTTTGTATGTCCGTAAGTTAATGTTGAGAGGAAGAAGCCTAAAGAGATGATACATCCATTACCTATACTAGAATGGAAATGGGAGAACATCACCATGGACTTTGTCACTATAATTCTAAAGACATCCAACGTAAACAACGATATCTAGGTTGTTGCAGACCATCTAACAATGACTTCACACATCATTGAAATTTGAGAGGATTTATCATTGGATCAAAGCGTACAGTTATACATCAAAGATGTGGTAAAGTTGTATGGATTACCACTATATATTGTATCTAATCGAGATCCATGATTCACCTCTATGTTAAGGATGAGTCTCTAAAACACTCTAAATACTGAGCTGAACATCAGTACAGATTATCTTCCTCAAACTGATGTCTAATCTTAGCATACTATCCAGACACTATAGTAAATGTTGAGAGCATTCTCATTTCACTTAATATGATGATGGGATTAACATCATCATCTGGTTGAGTCATCTTGCAACAAACGATTCAAATAAAGCATACAACTAGCTCCTCATGATGAATTATATGGGAAGAAGTTAAGAACACTGGAATGTTTAGATGAAGTTGGGGAGATAAATCTCTTACGTCCTAAAATGGTTGAAGATATGGTTGAGAAGTTTAAGACCATCAAACAGTACATTAATGCTACTCAAAGTCAACAAATGATCTATGCCGATAATTATTGAAGAGACGTATAGATTGTTGTTGGAGACATGGTATTCCTATGGATATCACTGTGGATGACGGTTATGAGATTTTGGAAGAAGGGAAAGCTTATTACAAGGTACATGGACCCTTTTGAGATCCTTGATTGCACTGGAATAGTGTATTATTTACTAGAACTCCCACCAAACCAATCTCAAGAACACGATGTATTCCATGTATCACTCTTTATTAAGTACATACTAGATCAATCTCATGTACTCAATCCAAAGTTGGTAACATTGAAGAAAGACCTCTCCTTTCAAGGGAAGCCTGTGAATATCTTTGACCGTAGATAAAAATTCTACAAAATACGACAATTCACCTTGTGAAAGTGTTATAGAGAACCCACAAGTTTTAAGAGGCAACGTGGGAACCAAAGGAAGTTATGAGGAAGAGTTACCCACATATATTTTAGTATTAGAAAAGGAAATTGTGGGGTAGAAATTTTTTTAGGGGGAATACTGTAAAGACCTAAATTTTTTTTAATGAAAATTCATCCTGATCTAATTAAATTTCTATCATTGTAAAACAGTCATTTAAAACATATTCCCTTTGTTTTATGTTTTTGGATTACAAAATACCGTTATGAGTTTTTACAATTTCTAATATAGCAGTGGAATAGTTATCATATGATTTATATAAATATTGGGAATTAACAAATCCAATTTACGTAGAAAAAGGAAGTAATGACCACATCCCGTAAAATTTCTCCATTTGAAGCCCATTTTTTGAGTCGTGGAATGGAGGTGGAATCACTGGGTTTCTCTCTTGACCATGCCCAAGTTGAGCTTCAACACATCAAGCTCTAAAGAAACTGCCTAGAAGAGAAATGGATGTTAGTAGGTATTCTTACCCAAGCGATGTTGTCTGAGCCACCCCAAGAGTCTGTCACCATCACACATCTTACCCTTAGTTCTTATGCAGGTGTTATAAGGTATTATGTAACAAGAATATATCACTATGAATATGTAAAATATTTTGTTATAAAGAATATATGTTCATTTTATTATTGTTACTTTGTAAAAATGTTTTTTAAAGCACAAATAGTATTTTTTAGTTAATATTTAATTAAGAAATATATTTTGATGATATAATGGATTTTTGAATTAAATACGATTTTTATAAAATATTATAACT
Source organism: Viscum album (assembly GCA_963277665.1). Taxonomy (NCBI): domain Eukaryota; kingdom Viridiplantae; phylum Streptophyta; class Magnoliopsida; order Santalales; family Viscaceae; genus Viscum; species Viscum album. The sequence goes on along the minus strand of OY728164.1, from coordinate 1,398,769,002 downwards.
AAATTACGTTTAAAAAAATATAAATGAACATAAAATTTTAATGTAGACCGTTGTAATTTTTGTTATGCCTTGAAAGGAGTTTTTGGCCAAACCATTGATTTTATTATAAATGTTGGTTTTTATTTTAAAATTAAAAATTCACATATTTAGAAAATTATTTAGAAAAATGAATATTATTTTTGGAAATAGGACATTGAAATTATCCAACATATATTTTTTTGTAATTTTCTGATACAGTCAAATGTTTGGGTAAAAATGAAATACCATTGAAATATATAATGTGTTTTATGACATCATAATGACCCAATAGTTATGTAATAAAATACTATAAATGATATTTTCTTCCAATATTTGATTCACCATTAATTTAATGTCATTTTAGGTTTCTTTGATATATTTTACAAAGCTTTAGTGGTCCCTCCAAGACTTATAAAACATTTTATCAATTTAAATTGATTTCCTTGACAGTTTGACTCAGCTCTATATAAGAAAAACTAAAATTTTAATAGTTGGCCATTTTCCTTATAAAATAATTTTTTACATGACCCTTTGTACAGAACCATGGGGAAAACTGTGGTTTTTTTGGGGTTTTGATTAGTTTATTGTGTGGTGGCCAAAACCTAAAAAATAATGAATTATCTCTCGTTCCCTGTATAATAACACCCATGATCCCACTTCTTCTTCAATAAAAGCATTGGGATCATGAACAAACTCTGACCTAAAATCTCTAATATTCTCCCAAGGTGCCCCATTCTCCCTAAAATCTTATCTCAAGCCTCTTTTAATCCATTGGGATCACACATCCAACTAAGGGATTTCTTCCTTTCTCATTATTGTCTAAATTTATTTATATATTTGTGTCCTTTTACTTCCAATTAAAAATGTTGGGGTATGATTTAACAAATCCCTAATACTCCCATGTTTATTTTTTAATTACTAGAGACCCCCTTTCTCTCTCATTAATTCCTCCCATGTACACCTATTATCATGCCGAAATTCCCTAATGAATTTCTCTCTTCTCATATACATTCATGAAATTCTTTTCTATTATGAATCTAAATTCAAATAAATATGTTGGGACATGTATATATATGACCCCATTACTGTAAATTTCACATACATATAATGAGACAACCTTTTATCTCTCACTAACCATTTTTATTAATTCTTATGTCACTCCGTTATGCAGTCGAAATTGAACCACGATTTTCTATGCCAAAGTTATTGTGTAGTGAATACCAAGCCCATTTCTCTATCAAGGGTATTAACCTTTATGAAAATTTACTTATTGATTATAAATATTAATATATTAATTTCATTTTCCATTATCATGGAATAAATGATGATGTTTAATTAATCCATGTTATATGATCCACGTGGCACACTTATGAATGAAATGAAATTATTTAGAAGGGTGTGCCCTGATATCGCACTAATGCATTTGGTAAAATTAATATCATGATACTTCAAGTGCAGTGAGGGTTTAATAATTATAATTCATGTTAAATGTGGTTTTACTCATGCTCCAAGTGCAATGTGCCTTGTCTCATTCAAATATCAGCTTAAATGTTGTGGACACATCTCCATGTTATGATAATCATGCTATATCATGCCTTAATGTTCTTGTTTCTTTTTTTCTCCAATGATATGTCTATTCCATAACATGTATTGTATTATTTTTTTCATTCTTTGTTTTCTTTAATACTAGGCTTTATATATCACCCTTTTTACATGAATTTCCTTATGATAACCCATGAAATTCTAAGTAAGAGGGAATGTTGTGGCCATCTAAAGGAAGTATTTAATAAAGATGTTATAATTTTATGTCTTAATGGGACATGTAATGTCCCCAATTTACCATGGCACTAGACCTATCGATACTCATTGTTTTATTAAGAGAAATTATATGTAATAAATTACGTTTAAGTGTAATATAAAGAGAAGGGTTTATATATATATTTTTTTAAAAAAATTACCTTATTAATTCTTATAATAACCTTTTGGAAATAAATAAGCCTCAAAATCATTGATAAGGATTTGGGAGAGTAATTGAGAAGTGTTTGGTTCAGTTAAAGGGATCAATTAGTGTGGAGAAGTGTGTGAAAATGTACCCTTTTATTAGCGAGGTTAGTGGAAATATTGATGATATTAAGACTATTATAATATAATAGATTAATTGTCAAGGGAAATTGGATCCAAATGTCCAAAGATTAAATTATAAGAAGGGTAACGTTTAAATAAAATCAAAAATCAATTTAAATATATCATTTTGTGATATTTTAAACCTTATACCTTATTTTAATTCCTATTATAACCCTTTTAACTCATACCATGGTAAATTTATTTCATCAATGGAAACTATTCATGATGGATAAATATTAAGCTTAAATTTTTTAATTAATATTAATTATTATTATTCCAAAAATGGGAAACATTTTATTATATTAAATTGTTATAATTAGAACAAATTATTTGTAATATCAGCGCACAAATCACATAAAACCCATTTGTAGAGAACATTTATTTTTAACCATAAAAATGATTTTATTCCCAAGGAATTTATAGTAATAATGATTAGATTAATGGTAATATATTTAATTAAATATATTATGTACACAATAAATTAAAATCATTCATCAAGTCTGATTTATTTAATTTATCATGACAACAATACATAGTGTATATAAAAATTGTTTTATAAAAATAACTATTTATACCATTGAATGATTTTTCATTACTTATAACCAATTGATAGTCAATTTATGAATGATTATTCATTTTTTTAAATTAAATACCAATATATTTCATCAAGATCATAATTAATTAGTTATAAAAATACATACTATATAAAAACATAAAATAAATTGAAAAAATTATATTTTATAAAATTAATATATTATTTTTAAAATGTTAAATTTTGGTATTATTGACAAGTTATTGATTAAAAATTAACATTAATGAAAGAATTTATAAATATTTTTCATAATATTATTATTCCAATTCATACCCACCAAACCAATGCCTAGGAATTAATAATAACTTTAAATAGTAATATTTTAAGAGTATATCACAGTTTCTTTAAGATCAGGGGTTTAAATAAATCGATTTACACATTGTATTAAAAAAATAATGTTGCTAAAATATAGGGGAGTTATATTATTTCCCCTTATAAATGTTTTTCCATCCAAATTCCATTATAATAATATAAATAGTCATGGATAATTCAACCTCATCACATCCTCAGTTACCAACATAGATTTATTATGTTCATAGTTTCACAAAATGATTTTGACTCTATGAGTGGTCTATTTAAGAACCAAATTTTATTTTTTTTAATTAATCTTATTTTTTATTCCTCATAGGAAATATCATTATCATGTTCTATAACATTTGAGTGCAGTATATGTGAAGGCTCAGTTATGTACTTCTTCAAAGAAGATACATTGAACAAATTATAAACATAAGAGTGGTTTGGTGGAAGCACCATGAAATAAGCTACCATCCTGACATGATTAGTAATATTAAAGGGACTGATACATCATCGGATAATATGAAATTTTTTGAAAAATATCATAACCTATTTCCATAGAGTTATTCAAAGAAATACCTTTTCACTAGTTTTGACCTCTACATCTCACTAATTTTTTTTCATCATAACTATTCCATCAACTTTATGATTTTATTATTTTATAATGAATATATCTAACATTCTCTAATATTTGTTATGATATTTTCATTCCCAATACATTTATTTCTTTATCTTCATCTAAGAATATAATTTTTTTTCACTTACTTACATATATGGATTCATAAGGATCCATCTAAATTCTCAAGGAAATGATAATGAGATAATGAAACAAGACCAAAAAATGGTGTAGTTCCTAACCACATTTGAAATACATAGATAATGTTATCAAAATTCCATTTATGTATTTAATGGTCCTCTTAGATATATTTTCTATCAATGAATGATATGAAGTGATAATGGTCAAATATGTATTCATTTAGTATTGATGTCTTCTCCTCAATGATGATGTAAGCCTTATATCCAGATCAAAAATAATTTAATGTGGCACCAAAAGAAAACGTACAACTTTTATATTGTATATCTTGTAAATATGATCATTAGATAAATAAAATATGATAATAATTAAAGGTTTTTACATCATGTGGTGATCTATTATAACCCAAATAAACATATTTAATTCAGATGTTTTCGGAATCCTGATGATAAAATACATGGTAATGTTTTTCTATTTTCATTCTGGCTTGGGTAATGACTATAAAATCCCATTATAAATATAAATACCATCCATAACATGATTCCATATCAGGCATCAACATAAAAACATAGTTCATAAACCATTCTCTTCCATCCTAATCATGGTTGAACTCAATAACAATCCTCACCTTAACCTATAGTTCCACATTCTATTACTACAACACTTTAATTGTCACTTGGATTGACAATTGAACATTTATCTAATAAATATAAGATATGTAATTTTTTTAATGATTTCCATATCTATATTTTTAAAATCCATTATTATTATATATCTTTCAATCCACATCATATTAAAAAAACCATGGTCTATCTGGCATAGAGCATCAGCCACATTGTTTCCTTCATAGAGTGGTAGTATATTAAGAATCCATAGTCATTAATGAACTATTTCTACCCCCTTTTACACATTTTCTACTATTTATATTTAAATTTATACTTCATGATTTCATGATTATTTTTTGTATTAAAAATGTCAACATTAAGATAATGCCCCCATATTTTCATTGCAAAAATGACCACTACCAATTATAAATAATGATTCAAACACTCTTTCTCAAGATTTTTCAATTATTTTAGGCATAATATATCCATATATAATTTTACGTGATGATACATCATAATAAATTATTTAATTCATCACTACAGATCAGAATCCCTTATAGTTTAGTGTGAAAATAGGAGTATTGACCAACCTTCTAATCAAGTCTATGTAATTTTTCTATACTTTAACCTGTCCCAATAAACTTAACTATTCTATGTCAAAATGGTGAATGATTTAGATAGTCATGATAAAATTAAAATAATTCCATGGTAGTATCTATATAACCAAAGAAAATATGGATCTCGATCACCATGGTTGGTTTGGTCCATTTCTCAAAAAAATTCCTTTAAATGGTCCATCGTTACACCCTTTCATGAGATTATACCATCTATGAATGAAAATTTTTATAGCCAAAACTCAGACTTGTTTAATTTGGCATAAAAGTTTTTCCTTCCCCATGGTCCTTAACTCCATCCTAAAATAGTTATCATGATTTAATTTCTCATTCAATACATTTGAATATCCTATATAAATACTACCACAAACTAAACAAGTAATGTATAAAGACAATGTTCATTAAATCAAATAATATAAAAGGGGAATTGATATATCCAAATGAAATCATATTAATTTCTTAATTTATATCCTCATAATAATGTCTATCCCAGGTATATCATCCTTTTATACCCTTATCCAATTATTTTAAGATCAAAGATAAATCATGTTAAATTTTTGATCTTATTATAATTGATCAAATAAATCATCAATATGGAATATAAGACACATTCTCTTAATAGTGTTCTTATTTTTTTTGTTTTTTATCTATATAAGAAAGCATTGAACCTTATTTATTTTTAAAAAATAAATTTTTACATTTTTTAGTTAGGGAATAGGGTTCAAGAAACCATTATCTAGATTCTACTAGAGTTTCATATTCAATTACTAAAACTCAATTAGTGTTATTTTATATAGTGTTTTGAAAATATTTGTTACTCTAGGAATAAGTTTTATTAAAAACTCAAAATTTGGATGTGGGGAATACTGGTAAATTCATCGACAAATACATCATAATACCCTCAAAAAATAAGAATCTTGTAAATTTTGAGATTCTCCCCAACAATTTCTGATTAATACTCCTTATGAATATTTAGTAAGGCCCAAAAATTATAATTAATATACATTAGATACTCATCTTCATCCTTTCACCAAAAGATGATAAAAGGTTGATTAGGACTATCAAATGTGGCTTCCCTTCCACACCAATTGATCTATATATATATAATGATATCAAATCCATTCCTAGAACAATATCATATTCAATTACAGTTAGAGAAATAGTATTTTAGTATGCACATTCCAAAAAATATATACCATATAAGTATTATATGTTTGACATGAGATCATCATATCATTTGAATTTTTTATAAAAACCTCAATATATAGTCACTATGGAAATGTTGAGATATCCCTAGTAAATTATATAGACAAATAAGAGTGGGTAGATCTAAATTAAAAAAACACATTTTATGTTCTATAATAGATAGTAAGTATACTATTCACTACATTTTCTCATGTCCCTTATCAACAATTTCTATGGAATTAAATTTCTATTTTCATATTAGATTGTAAATTTTCAGATTCTGATTTGCATCATTAACCCAAATATTTGTACATTGATTAGAATAATATCTATATTCCTTATAATTATATAATTAGAGTATTGTTCACATAATTAATTGAACATTTTCACTGTTCATTGCATTAACTAGCCTCCTGAAATTAATTCTTCATTATTTTTTTCAATTAACATTATTTCCACACATAAAACCTTTACCATAAAAATTAATGTAATTTTACCGATGATTCCATTTGAACTTTTGGTTTCAATAAAGAAAATTTTCATTCCTCTAGGAGTATTGTGTTTAGAATTTTATTAAAAATATAACTTTCTACTCTTCTCCCCAAAACCATGAGAATAAAAAAAATATAGTCTCTATTTTTATTTTTAGAGGATATTGAATTATTTATTTGTAGCTATAAAATTCGCCTTTTCCAATTCTTTTTTGATACTTTTTCTTATCACAATAACTAATTACTTAAATTTTTTTTAGGGTTGATGAGACAAATTTATCTGTTCCTTTAATATCTAGTGAAATTTACTCATAAGTACTTACAAATTCATTATACCAATACCTATGTTCAATAACATCTTTCCATATTTTACCGTTACTAACAAATTTTTCTCATACGTACTAACAAATACAACATACTACTACTTCAGTTCAATAAAATCCTTTTATATTTTACCATTAAAAGTATTAGGAAAATAATTATTGTGAAATATATTTTTAAACTCATCCCAAGTGTTGGATATAAACTCATTATATTTACTTATATTATTGATAAGGACCAATATTGATCAGGATGTCCATCCAAAAGCTATATTGACATAATAACTTTATCATGGTTCAAAAACTAGAGAATGGATAACATATTTTCTATATTTTTATCCTTTTATCAACAATAAAGGGATTGGTTGAACCATTGAAGGATCAGGGACATTTATATATAAAAAAATCAGCATATAGTTTTTCCATCCTTTGGAAATTTAGATGTTCAAAATGATTAGTGTTTATCACTTGATAAAAATGGGTGAGCTTATAGAAAATAGTTTTAATTCAAACAACCATTTCATTTGGTTTGTCATGACTATGGTCTTTTATATTGTCAGGAAACTCTTTTTTCACATGAACCCTTCTAGTTTTTACCTTTGAATATAACCAATAATATTAGTGTTTTTATCAAACATAAATAATGAGACTAAAAAATCATATGATTATGAATATATTTCATATGATGTCATATTTTATGGAACCTTCCTTCAACCCTTGAGAGATATGGTTAGTACCATATCACATTAGTTTACCCTAGGTTGTCATAAATTATATCATTTCATTCATCATGTTGGTTCAAAAATAGAATTAAAATTAACAAATGAGTAACCCTTAGGAGATTCAAAATTGGTGTGTATTTAGAAATATTTGTCTAGCACCAGGTGAAGATTGATTAAATACTCAACCATATTATTAAGGGTTGTGACCCCAAGTTGAATTTATTATAGGGAATGATGCCACTTTTTTGTATATTCGAATAGAATTAATTGATATAAAAAACCTCAATATAGACATTAAAAAAACATTAGGATTTTATCCTATACATAAACATGTCGGTTGGATCGCAATAATTTTTAATAATCCTTATATATAAAAATAACTAAACCCTTATCTGATACTAACTGAGGTTACCAAAGAATTTAAAACATGAATATTAAATCATTTAGATGTATATTCAACACATAAAAGAATTATATATGTCATAGAACCATAATGATTGAGTGTCTTTGGAGACTAAATACATTATAAAATTATTTCATGTAGGTTATTAAATACATCTGAACATTTTCTTCTCTCATATAAATATTATTATATATAACCTACATAAAACCATCCATTATAATCTGGGGAAATGAAAAAAATAAGAAAGGTCGAGCATAGATTCCTAGTAAGGTAAACATAAGAGATATCCATTAGCTATTATATGTAACTACAAGACAATGACAAGTGAAAAAACAAGATCATAACCTATGAAAATCATAGCCAACTAGTCCAAGATTGTTAATCATTATTCCAGAAATAATTTGTTTACATTAAAATGGAATGATTTTTTATAGTCTACAGTTTTCAACAATAAATCATGATCCATGATAGAATATAATAATAATAATAATATTTTATGACTCCACGTAAAAAAAATGAAATCATTTACTACGTCAAGAATCACATATAGGATAATCATATATAATAGATTCCCATAGTTGATTGGGTTCCCTCCACATTCTATAATTACCGTAGGAACAACCCACTATAAATATTATTATAGTGGACAATGACCCTTACATAACAGGATTCATTCCCCATTTTAGTTCACATTATATCATGAGATATCAATATATACCCAATTTATTAAAGGGATATATAATTAGGGGACCAACCTTCCCATAATGAAATGCATATGAATTTATTCCATAGAATCATAAAATTATCGATCATTTCATCATAGATGATCCTATATTAATGTGATGATGTTAATAATGATTTCAACCTTTTTTTGTTCACCCATGTGAAAGAAACAAATTTCATATAATCATTCTTAAAACATCATCATAGAAAGTGAGAGAGTGAAATAAAGGGATTGGTATCAAAATATTATATCCATTTTCAAGATTTGGAATCCTAAAAGGATTTATAAATAAGTTATTATTATTTTTTAGATCATTTCAAATAGACTTTTAAAATAATGAACAAATCCATTTTATTTTAGTCGGTTTTGAAACTAAAATTTCCATATAATTTTGAATTTAATTTAATTTTTAAATCTTTTTATACATGTTAAAATAATCATTGAGATGAAATGACATGGTAATGGAAAAATTAATTCCCTTAAAATATGTAAAAATTGAACATTAAATTCATAGTTTTTTAAAAACTCTAAAGTAATTCATAAAAAAACCCATTCAAAATTTTTATTATAATTATTTATAATGAATGTAATAGGTTTTAAAAATAAACATTCTTCAAAATTAGATTATTACGAAACAATTATTACTTTTTTTATGAACATGGATATATTGTAGTCTGATTCCTGACCCAAAATGAATAAATAATGTCAGATTTTAATAGAAAAATCATCTTTATCATCTTACGTACAAAAGATATGAAAATAATACTAATACTTAAAAAATAATCAATAACCATAAATGAAAAAATAGGTGAATTTTAATATATAAGTATTATATAATTTAAATGAAACTAAATTTAACATAGAAAATACTAAAATGAATAAATTCTGAAACCTAAACCCTTATAAAAAGTCACATCATACTTCATCCGGGTTCAAACCTCCACTAATTTGGGTGTCTTTCTATGAAATTAACCTTACAAATATTATATTTGTTTTTGGAGATAAATATTCCTCAACTACATAATATATGATGTCGGGAGATTATTTGGGTAGATATAAGTCATGTTAATTTGATCAAATGGTGTTCATAAGTCAGAAGAGGAGGTTCCCTTTTATCTCTTATGTTTTTCACTCTTTTGATTCCTTTTAACCCTTACTGTGGTAACAATATTTTTTCCATGGTATGTATTAATGATGGATAAAAACTATGTTGATCATATAACCTACAATAAGTTATTTGGATTACAAATATGGAATCTGGTCTTTACGATTCAATTATTATAAATGGTGTAAAGTAATTATAATATATGTGATCAAAATGTGTAAAAATGATTTTAGAGAAAATGTATTTTGAAACATAAAAACATTTCTATTCACATTTCATTCCTTGTAAAATCCATTTTATGAATGTTAATATATTTTATCAAATACCTTATCTAAAAATTATATCAAAATCATTCATTATAATTAATTAATTTAATTAACTATGATAATAATACATTATGTACATAAAAACAGCTTTTTTTAAAAATATATATTTTTAACTTCAAATGATTTTATCATCCCTTGTAAAAAAATTGATAATCCATGAAATAAAGATTATTAATTTTTAAAATTCAATAGAAATATATTTCATAAAAATACAAGTTCATTAGAGTTAAAAATACATAATAATTAGAAAAATAAAATACTTTAAAATATTAACAATTTAACATAAATTGGTATTATTTTTAATATTTAAAATTGATTAATTATTTTCATAGAATTAAATGATACTTATTAATTTAGGAAAAAATTTAATCAAATTTTTCAAAATTTATTTAGTCCTATTCATCCCCACCAATCATAGCTAAGCAATAAGTTTCAAATACAATAATAATATTTCAATATTATGTCAGGGATTATTTAAGATCAAGGTTGCGTATGTAGAATGATATAAAACACTTTTAATTTTAAAAATGAAATATAAGTTATAAAATATTCAGGTGTTAAAATATTAATATCTAATATTGTATAAATCCTCTTCCTCATCTTTCATATACTTTTAATTTAATGAATTTAAGAGTCTTCATCATAATTTTTTGATAAAAAATCATAATCATCGCATCTAAAATTGTCTTCTTCCGGCATATTTTTTTTCTTGAATGTTACATCACATTCATGTAATTAGTATGATAAATATTCTGTATCTCTTTTTTTAATACTGATTTAATCTTCCATTTTTATGTCTCCAAAGGAATATTCCATTGAATAATATTTGATAAAAATTCCCATTATTTTATCATTTAAAATTAATAATGAATGGGAATTAAAATACCTTAAACATATTATAATTAGTGACTTATAATACACATTATATAGTATAATATTACAATTTGGTCAATATAATGTAAGATTTTTAATTTAATCTAGAAAATAAATATTATATCTCTTGAAATACTGAGAATTATCATAGTATAACAACAAGCTATGACCAAAAATCATAAGTTCTTAAATTCAACAACGTTGTTTTTATGTGATGTATATGATGCATTATGTTCAGGGTGAATATCATGTGTCTTAGTATATGATCATATATTCCATTAGTGTATTCGTCAAAATTGTCTGTTTGGATCTTAATCAAGGAGAACCAAAACGTTTTTTCAAATTGTTTTATAAAACTATTGAATATTTTTATAGCTTTCTATTTATGCATCAAACTCAAAATATAAATGACAAATTTTAATTCATCAAAAAATGAAATGAAGTAATTTACTATATATTTTTATATCATTTTTATAGGCCCACAAATATCATAATTAATGATATCAATTTTATTTAACGTCTGAATTGCTAATTTCTTATCTAAGGAGTAAACAATAATTCAAATTTGACAAGTAGATCACATCCAATTTATATCTATTTTTTTCATAGTACCGTGAAAAATATTCATTCATTCTGTAATATTAATCACGTTCTTTTGAAAAATATTAACATGTTTTTGATGTAAAATTTTATATTCTTCATTCATGATTAATTATTTTGAATTTTTATCACCACAAAACTAAATCGCATATCCCCTTATTCGATATGCTTTTATAAAAGAACATAAATCTTCTAATATATTGACCAATTAAAAATATTTAATAATAATAAATTTATTTCTTTTATCATACAGTTGAAATACACTCAATATGCCGCAAACCAACCTGATTTGACCATGGACCAGACTCTCAAGCAAGCCCACAACAAGGCCTAAGAGGTATTCCCGGTCCTCCTAGGATGACATCTAGTGCTAAGCATTAGTCATACTTAGTTTGGAATGGTTTGAAAAAAATATTAAAAAGTAAAAGAATATAAATTGAACAGTAAAAATAAACAGTAGCATTAGAAGTATGTAAAACCACAATTACACCATGTGACTCTATGGGACACCACCAAACATTGTGTCAATATCGCTCCATGATGACTGAGTTATAGTTGGAAGAAACACAAAAAGATAAAAAGAAACACATTGTTGTTGTCATGAGTATTAAAACTCAATTTATATTCCTAGATAAACTATTACATAAGTTTTAGCCTTTAAAATTAAACCAATTCATGTATATTTGAACAAACAAATAGAAAATATGTTTTTTCCTCTTAAATAACCATATATATCTTTCCAAAAACCCTTTTTTCAAAAATAGTCATAATATCTCATTTTTTAAATGGTTTTCCATATCCAAACCCAATTTTAAAATTTTATTTCCCAATAAGAGACCATAAAGTAGAACCAGTATCAGGATAAACCAAAAAATACATGAATCTAATTAAACAACACACAATATTAGTAAACATTCATAATAATAAAGGATTACCAAAATACTATAGAATGAAATATAAACATATAAAAAGGTAATAATATTCATTTAATAAACATATCTTTAATTATTTCTTAGGTGTACTTTATTCAGACCCACTTGTTGGCATATGTTGTACCCCTATAGTTTGTAACCATCTTAGATGCTCTAAACAAGAAACTATAGTTGAAAAGACCACATGGATTATCCTCTATCATGGGGGTTCTAGTCCAAATAACTATGAATTGAACATAACCTTCACTCGACCCTCTACATGACATCTAAAAATTCAATGATGTAAGTATAAAGGATAATGAGGAGGTTACCACACACTTCGAATTAAACAAAACTCAGAGATTCTATGATGTATTCCTTAAATAATCCTTAAAAACACATATGTGAATGCACTATTATATGAAGAAAACTATAAGGGTTACCATCATAAAAGAAACCTCTCAATGATCCAAAAATTTCATTAGAATTACTATTTCAAAACCAATCCCCAAAACCCAAGTAAAAACACATACGTTTTGGAAGAATCGAAACATATTTTTTTAATTAGATTACATAAATACATTTCTATGTTTCAAATAATCCATTTTTAGGATAACACATTTTACTAAATATTTTGAGTTCTAAAACCATATTTCACATGTTATAAACCATTAAAAAGAATATTTTAAACATTTTGGGTAATTCACATTTAGAGGAAATCTTGTACACAGTCTTAGACAAATATAACTCATGTTTGAAGAATATATCAATGAAGAAAACCATTTTTTATTGAATTTAAACCTAATTTAATAATGGAAACATTTTTTAGAAAATCATAAAATCATATATTTCTAATTAATGTATTTTACATAGGAGACTTTCCTTAAAAGATACTTTTCTTGAATATAAAAACACAATTATTCTATTTTCATCTTAAAGGCATATGAAACTTCACTTATATATAAGGTCACATAGACCCAATTTACATAATCTCATGGCCATGAATATGTACTAGTAGGTCCGTATATATATCAATATAATTCCATTTAAACTTTTTCACATACACATGTATGTATTTTTAATCTATTTATATAAAAAACTATACCCCAATATATATATATATATATTCACAATTCCATGAGTGGATATATTTAAATGGGTTACATATATATATAAATTTGTACCTATGAATACACTTGTATGTTTCATTTGAAAACAACATCTTGAATCCATGTTAACGAATTCTAAAATGCAATAAAAAAATATAGGGAACCCAAAAATCAGAAATTATAAAATTAAAATTGGGTCAAATAATTAGGACGAGAGATAAAACAACAATAACTTAGTAATAACTCACTAACATCAAAGTTCTACAAGTTAATGGTCCTCAATAAGACATTGCAGACCCTACTAACCAAGAGGCAATGGAATAACTCCGCAGAAATGGGTTAGGGTTTGGTTAGGTCTTGCACACCTAAACAGGGAAAAGGGAAACCATGAAAGAAGAAGATAAGATTGAAGAGGATAAGAAAAAAACCCTATATGGAGAGATCACATAAGATATCAACAAGACAATCATATGTTAGAAGGATAGGGGAGGAGGTGTTGGTGAATTACTGTGAAGTCCCTTTGGTTAGATTGTCACAAATTAGGGCAGTGAGGTCATGTGATGAGGGGGAGAGGGGGAGAAGAATACACTTAAGGGGGTTTAATAAAAATCAAATAGTTGTTTCAATTAAATAATAATAATAATAGAAATAATAACAATTTTACTTTTTTTATTTTGTTTTAATAATAATATTATTATTATTTTAATTTTAAATTATTTAATTTTATTTATATTTTTTTTAAACCTGGGAATACCACAAGGTTTGTCCACACTGTTTGTAAAACTGTGTGATAATAGTGTGATTGTATCTATCCGTTGAGACAGGTACCACCCGAGTTTTTTGGGAGAGGCACATACCCACATTCATAGTTTTGTTCCCTAAATAGTATAACTTTCTAGACATCATGGTTAGAACTCGTATGGTGTAAGGTTTCTCTTACCATGTTCAAACCATGTGCCTTCTTATGTCTACTAAAAAAAGAACCATTGTTCATGAAAAGACCCAATAAATCCATAGAATTTTCTTTATATCTAAAATATATAAAATAATAGATAAATGTTATTTTGGGGGGGGGGGGGAAGTTTCCCAGCCATTGACTCCTTATTCCCCCAGAAAGTCACCTAATAAATAACATAAAAAATCTAGACTCAAAACTAATGAAGACCAAAGAAAACCAAATTTTTTTCACCTTTCAAATCCATAAGCCAAATATGACCAACTATGAAGAATACAGAAATGAGACTCACATTGGGTCTTTGCACCTGTAAGGGATTGACTAGAATGGAATTTTTACAAAGAGGAACACTAAACGAAACCATCCACTAACTAAAAAAGGGTTCATCCGCAATGTCTTGAACATGGAACTTAGTCAAGCCAAAATTACTAATATCCAAAGAGAAATGATCATATAAACGAGGTCCACTTAAAAATCAATCCAATATATTTCACACCATTTATAAATACATATTTTTTATGGTAAAACCTTAGAAATTTCTTGGAAGAATCCACAAAGAAGTCTAAAATGAATGTTCCCCAATAATAGGAAACCAAAAAAAGGTCAAATACATAATGGTCCCCACACTAATTTTGTAAAATACAAACTTTATGTATATCCATGGCATCTAACAACACCTGAATTGTGTGAACAGATTCACCCATAGACCTTTGGATAGAGCCTCGATGTCTTGAAGCATATGTTATACAGTAGCCAAGAGATGATAATTCATGATTGACACTATTTCATTTAGAAACACCTCTTAAAAACATGATTCAGTTTTATAAGAACCCACAATAATAATTTTTCTAAATAAAATTAGCAATGGTTGGATTATGGTGCCTAATATTACAACACAAAAAGTAAATGTGTGTGTGGTGTCAAAAATGAGAAATAGGAACCAACAAAGTAGATAGTTTAGAAGTAGGATCTGGAATATAACATTCTTGATCACATGGAGAACCTTTATAAACACTAAGATAAACCATATTGGTAACTACTACAGACTGCCCTCAGAGAACCATCTCTTCTAGAAACACCTCACTCCCAAACAAAATATTTCCAAACAAAATTACTCAATCCTTAATCTATAGATAGAGACCCAAAATAAAGAGAGGATCTTTCAATAGACCTACCAAAGATAATTAATACTAATTAAGAACTAGATCCATAAAATTATGAACACCCTCTTACATAATTCATTAATCTTTATGAAAACCAACAATTTCCACCACTTCTTTCATTGGTCCAAAACCATCCATTTCAACATACCCGAAACAACTCCAACCCTGATAAAATCATCAATTCCCAAAAACTTAAAGTCTCTATTAGGTTTCTCATGAAATTCCAAAACCAATAAATAAACCACAGATACAATAGAAAATGGAAAAAATTTGTATTGAACACTACTCTACTACTGAACAGAGAGTCTGGAAAAATCCCACAATCACATGAGACACCATAGAAACACTCTAGACCTTTTTGTGCGGCATAATCTTGGTAAAATGATGGAATAAATCCACAAAAAAACGAAATAAAAAAAAACATACTAAAAGTACCAACCTCATAAACTGTAAAACATCATAATGAATAATCAAAACACTCATTTGAAAAAAATATTTTTCCATTTTAAATTTAAAACGATTTTCCCAATTCCCTAGTCATTTAAAACATCAAACCATTTTTTCAGGAACAAAAATATCCACTTCATGTCCCCTTGGACTAAAACCATTTTGAATAAATACATTAAATTCCAAAACACCATCTTATATTTCCATTTGAAACCTCAAATACTATTAGTATGGAAAACCCTAATTATAAAAACATTTTAATTTTCCAAACATTGGTTCAGAAAACAAAGTCAAATCTATGATTTTAAATACTCACCTAAGGTATCCTAGGAACTATAGCATCTATTTTCATACACAACCCTATTATATCAAAAAATGGATACATACCTATATGCACCTTCCAAAATCACACACAAATGTTAGAATTTATAGAAAATAACATGGTTCAAAGATATATATTTTCCTAAAAACCAAGTATTTATCAAATTCCAAATTCAATTTCCTCCAAATTTCCACAAACATTTTAGAATTCTAAATATTTTTTCCTTTAATTCACAAAGGAACCCTATATTTTCTTTTTGGAATCCCAATTTTAACAAACGTAACAAAATTTTGAAACCAAAGGGAAGGGCCCAAAATCCAACAAAATTAATTACCAATAACAAATAATAGAAACCCAGTTTCTTAGTGAAAAAAATATCAAAGTCCCAAAAGAACTACATATAGGAATAGCTTGGATACATGGTTTTTCAGGCCATGTTGTACACAATGGAGGTCATCAGAGGATGTCTCATGGTATGTGGATGATTTTCCATACTATTCAAAACAACTATGCACCCCTTTTAATTCCTATTAATCAACTAATAAAATCCTTATAGTTTCTAAAAATCGCCAAAAATTATCAAACACCAATGAAATCCATCAAAAAGTAAAAACAACAAAATATCTCTATGATCCAATCTTGGAATTCGAGACATAACTATCCTAAACCAACCTAAAAATTCAAGTTTCCTTATAAATAGTTGGGTAGCAAGCACCAACCAATGACTTTACATTTGAATTATTACAATATTATCCCCATAATATTGGATATCCCAAAATAAAATGGGATACCATTATTTGATAGCATTTTTTCATGACCAAACCTAATTCAACCCTGAATTAGTCACCCAAGACATCCCATAATAAGGAAAAGATGCATTCTTAATTCTTGAAGTCTAGACACTAGTGTCAACAATTAATCATTAACAGATTGTAAAATTCTATGCCATAAATTATAGAAAAAATACAAAAATATAAAAATATAAATAAACATTAGGAGTGGAAATAAATAACATTTCACATATGTCCATTTGACCCTATTGGTCACCACTAACAATTTAATCGACAACACTCCACAGTGACCAAACATGGCCTAGTTTCAACACTAAAATAAGGAAATAATATTGATCTATATGAATGAGGTTTAAAACTTAGTAGACATGCCCAAATAATATGTTCCAATTTTTTTCCTTATAAAATAAAACCAAAGCTAATCTGGTATGAATGTAAAAATATAAAATATTGTTTTTACCATTAATGAACCATACCAAGATTTCCCCAAATCCCGTTTTAAAATTGAACAAAACATAAAATATGGATTTAAATGTGTAAACCCCCATTTAATCTTTCCACACAAGGAATGAAACTATAATGAAACACTATTATTATGATAAAGTAAATCATTCTTGAAGATTAGAAAATGGTATAGATAATAAAAGGGCATAATGAAGTAAAAAAATAAAATAAAATACTATATAATTATAAATGAACATACACATAGGTAATCACATGCATTTATTAAATATCCCTAGAATAAATCCCAAGGAGTATTAATTTTGGACTCACCGATCAATATATTGTGTACCTCTATTGTTATCAACCAACCTAGATACACGAAACTAGCCTCTTGGTGGCCAATCAATCTTGTCCTATTCATTATTTGAGGTGTTTTAATGCAACTAATAAGTACTAAAATGAAACCTTCACTAAACCCTCTAGATTATATTAAGTAATCTCATAATATTAGTATAAATGATAATGATGATTTCATCCCACACATGGATATAAACAAAAAATCATAGATGCCACTGAGCATACCCTGCTCAATCCCCAAAAACTCATTTATAGAGGAAATTTCATTGGAAGTATAGCCATATGGGATAATATGACAATATGAACCTCTAAAAGTTCCAAACATGCATACTCATTTACCATTTCAAAACCATTCCAAAAAACAAGGTTAGAAATTTCATTCATGTTTGAAAGATTTCAAATAGTTCATTCATTCCATTTTATTTTCAATCATCATTTCAAGGTGAAAACCATGACAAGTTATATATAAAACATTTAACCAATGATTTTGAGTACCCAAATCTACATGTTATATGTTAAATATCATTTAGGAACCTATTTTAATAATTAATAGAACATAAAATTTAATAGTACGCTTTTAAATTGGCTTAGACAAAAGGAATACATATTAGAAGTCCATATCCAAGAAATGAAAAGAATTTTCATAGCATTTACACAAAATATAATAATTAAAAAAATTGAAAAATCGATAAATCATAGATTTAAAATAAAATTCTTGGGCATAGGGACCTTAACTTGAAATAAAATGTTTTGATTTTGGAAAGTAGAATCATCTATTTTTCACTTACACACATATTAATTGTACCTTATAGATAAGGACACCTGTCCTCAATGTACATTTTATCGTGGCCATCAATCTGTGAAAGGTGGTATTTATATATATTCATGTACTTTCATATACCACTTTACACATACAATCATATGCATTTTTCATATATATATGTATATATATAATCCCATATATCCATAATATATATATCTATTGAAAATTTTATGAGAGAAAATATATAAATGGGGAACCTATATAAATATTTTTCTACCTATGAATATACATGTAATTCAACTATGACAATGATGACTCGAATCCAACTCAATGAGGTACAAAACACACTAAAGAAATATAGTGAACACAAAAATCACAACAGAGATAATTAAAATTGGGAAAAAGAATTATTATGGGAGATAAATCACAAAAAACAAAAGAATAACCCAATTCCTTTGATGGAATGGATATAAATATCCTCAATTGAACCTCAAGAACCATTGGAACTAAGAGAACCCCAAAGAAACACCCCAAAACGGGGTTGGGTTTATTTTTTGATGTGCACACCATGAAGGGGATAATAGAAACCCTTAAAGTGGAAGAGAATAAGGATTTAGAGAATAGATAACCATATTTCATGAGATAATATTAGATATCTACTCGAAAATTAGGCACCGGAAGGATAGAGGATGTGGTAGTGGGGCACATATGGGGTGCCCCTTTGGACGGGGTGTTGTGAACCAAGGGGAGCGATGGTGGTGAAGGTGTGTATTGAGGGGAAGGGGGGAGAACAATCACCTCAAGTGTTGATTAATAAAATAATAATAAAAATAATAATAACAATAACAAAAACATTTATAATAATAATAATAAAACATTTAAAATAATAATAATAACATTTATAATAATAAAAATAACAATAAAAGATTTATTTTTTTCTTTTAATAATAATAATAGTCTTATTTTAAACCATTTTATTTTATTTATATTTTTTTTACCTAGGAAAACCAAATCATTTGGACTCATTGTCTTCTATAATGTTCACTAATATTTTGGTTTCATCACTCCTTATAGGGTGGGACAACATATCCATCTAGGGAGAGTCACACACTTGGGTACCTAGTCGTGTTCCATGGACATTACAACTATATATGCCACATGGTCAGCAATAACCTATCAAAAAGATTATCTAAACCATGAAATAATTGTGCATATTCCTATGTCTACAAAAAATCAAACAATTTTTTTGATAACACCATGGTAATTCATAGAATAAAGTTAACTCAAATAAATAAATAAAATAATAGGGAAATGTTAGATTGGGGTGTGACACTATAGGTTCTATTTTATCCCATCAATATATAATGTGTTATTGGACATTAAATTCTCATTTCTAATCACTATAGATCAAATAAATTTTATTTTATGTAACCCATAATTTATAAAGTTCCTACATCATTTCATTCAATTTGCTACATTTTACATGAAATTTATGTCTCTTATCTTGTTTATATACTATCCACTGTCTAGAATCCATGGAAATTCCACTTTAGATGCTCTAAATAATTTTTCAAAAAAAAATATTCAATACCATTTTTATTATTTTTAATATATTTTTGAATATTAATACTCATAATCAATTAGGGAGTTAATTTTTAGACACAATCATTATAAAGGGGACTTATGGGTCCCATATTCCCAAAAATTCTTCTAATGGTAAAAATTTATTCCCAACACCAATCATTAATTTTCAGTTTTTCCTGATGTTTTATTCTTTGAGTATGATGGATACCCTTTAGACGTAGTCTCCCAAGACTCCTAGGATTATAGAAATATTTATATTCAATTAAAAAATTATATTTAATGATACGAAAACATCCACATTTCTGATAATATCCATAAATATAATTAGTCGATAAATATATTTTTATCATGATGTTTATACATAACATTTTTTTTATATAGGATATAAATTGTTTCTCATTTTTCTATAAAATAATTAATACATACTATAAAAATATTCCACTATTCTATATAATTCATTCAAAATATTAGAGAATTTCAATTTTTTGCAGGTATTACTTTAAATTTCAAACCCATGGAATTTTTATTTATCTTTTAATAATTTAAATTTTCAAGAAACATGATCTTTTTTACCCAATTATTCAACTTCATATTTCAACAAAAATTTCCAAGATACTTCTCACCATTTATTTGTGACATTTTTTATTCATTTGGTCTTTATAATTTTTGAATAATTAGTATCTTTAACAACATTCATCATATCAATTTATTAACATCTTGTGTATAGTATTAAAAAATATATTTATATTTATTTTTTACTTTTAAACATTTATTTAATTAAATTGTATAGTCTCAAGATATTTACCCAATATTTAAAAATTATATTCTATATTAATTTTTGATTATTATATTTATAAATAGATTTAATCAATTCATAAATCTCTTTCAGCGACACTGATTCTTATTTAGGATTAATAGATTCATTATTTTTTATATATTTGTTTTATTATGTAATATTTATGGTTGAACATTCCCTAATATAGATATTTTAATAAAATTTCATATTTTATGTATTCATCAGAAAAATTATTTCTATATATTTCTATCTTCTAGAACTACCAATTTCATCACTAATGAATTTTTCCTCGTTAACGTTACGAATCAATAGATTTTAATCAATATTTATCGACTTCTAAAACTCAAAATCTTCATTACTTATATCCTCATACCCAAACATAGATAAGAAATTACTCCTTTTAAATTTAGAGAATATCTTAACATTTCCCATTAATGAAAAATTTTGTTTACCATATTTTGTTTCATTCATATTTTAGGATCTATATGAACTACCTTCTATATCATCCTTTAAAACCTCTTCTTTGAACATTGTAAAATTTTATAATAAATTTTAGTTCGATCCAAACATGATACAATTATTTTTTATCATACCCTAAACTATTGTTTTCTACTCTTTACACTTTTAGAGATTAGTGACATATGTTTTTCAAAATTCTATTTAAACAGTTATTCCAAATAATAATAGCAAGGTTCATCTTTAAAAAAAAATTCTTACATTTAAATTTTATTGTGTATTTAAAATAAATTTACTATTATGAATAAGAATTATTATAATAAAAATATCCCTTAATATGTTCATTTGAAATAAGGATTCTATGGAATTATACAAATGGATGTGTATCCAGATCTAAATGTTATAGTGTTCATACATTTTCAAAAAATCTATTTGTTATACCATGAAATATATTATATTCAACCATAGTACCCTCTCTATATTCACCAATAAATCTGATAGTTCTCACAATTTCATTGACCTGAGTGAATAATTCATCTACAAATTAATCTTAAAAAAATTAAGTCCTCATAATTTAACTTCTAAACATATTGTTTATCACATGTCACCTTTTTATTACTTTAATATATGTTTTCTATTTTTCATTCAATTTTTCATATTAATACCTTTTAACATCAAAAACTACTTCAAAAGAGGTGAAACTTTTTCATTGTAATCATGATCATCATTCTCCAAATACTTTATCTATGAATCTTGAATAGAAGTATTTTAACTGATGATAGTTGTTATACTAACCATTTATAGACTAAGCATATGACATCTGTGAAACATGAGATGTGCCCCTTGTACCCGAATTTGGAGTATATCAATTATAACCTTAAAGATTCCTTATATTATTTAAATCGTGGCATTACATAGGGGTTGATGTATAGTATCACTTGATATGATCCATAGAAAACGACTAAAATAATATTCACATATGCCTAGGCTACGGAGGACCATTAATTAATCCATCAATATGATTTTGAGTCATTTCACTACCAGGGAAATAGGTTCCCATATTCTTCTTATTCCAAGCATTTGGTTTCCCATTTTTTTCTATAGGTATCAACATTATCCCACCACCTATATTACCCGAATGTCTCTATCTACCGGTTTTTACCTAATAACCATCTCTGTATAATCCAATATACCAAGCACAAAAATATTTGACTGAATCTATAAAATCAATGCCGATTCAAAAAATTCATGACTATAAGGATGATTTAGCAACATCTTCATGAAAGAAGAGAACTAAATTCATGAATTTATATTCATACTCTATCACTGAGAGGTTATATTAAATTAAGAAGCAGAATTCCTTAATTATAGAAATTTGGAATGTGCAAAGCTAGAATTTCTTATCAAAAAAAACTTCAAAATCATCCCATATTATGCCATGGTATAATTTATCAAGAACTCCTAAGTCACTAGACTTGTATAAATTATCTTCTATAATGAACATTTATAAATTCACATTCACTTTTTACGGTGTGACGAGGAAATTACATATTTGATTCATCTTATAATGCCACACCACTTCCATTTATGGTATCGAATCACCTCAAAAGATGGGTGGATTATACATATACAACTAAATATAATTATCCACTTGTCTTATTTAATACCTTATATTCCCTCTATAAATCACTTAAAAATGCAATAAAATTATCTGAATTAGCTATTGGTTAACCCATGGCTAGGTTCAACCACATTTTCATCATCCTCTTTTGGTTGGTTTCCATGACTCCAAAGTAGTTTATTTTCTATAACTAAAAAAACTCCACTTAGTCTCATGCTCTAGTATTTGAAGGCTAATAAATTTCATATTTACCATATTACCCATATCAAAATATGCCATACCAAAAGTAAATGAGTTAAATTTCAAACCATTTTGGAGAATTGTAGGATATTTTTGGAAATCCATTAATTTATAAATACAACCAATAGTACGTTTCAAAATATCATATTTGAGACATTTTCAATAAACATTCAAAAAACAAGAACATCTTACCCAAGTAATAAATCATTACTCAAAAAGAATTATGCACTCCTAGTGGGAAGTAATTTCTATAAGTTCATTTCATACACAACCATATATCTAAATCCATGAAAATTTGGTAAAAAATCCTAGAAGTGTCTCCAAACTCATATGTACCCAAATCAATGGTAACTTGAGGGAGCGTGTAATTAGTCTAGAAACACCTTTTTATGCTTTTCATTTCCAGTTATTCCAATACTATGTAATTGTTACAAAAACAAATCATAGACTAAACCAAAAAATATTTTCAGATTTAGGACTGAAAAATTGATACAACTTGTTACATCTCTCCCCTTTTCACTAGATTGAGAAGTAGCAGGGGGTGATACCAGGCCATAGGTGATATTAAAAAGACACAAAGGGATGAAAACAATTTCTAAGGGATTCTTAAAAAGTAAGGGGATCATATTTGCATTGAAAATAAGAAAACCAAACCAACATATCACATCCAAATAAAAAACTTTTTGATGCCTGATTACAAGGTAATACAACTCAAAAGTAACCAAAAAAATATCAATTTTTGAGTACCAAGTGAAAAACAAAGAAAAAAAATCACAAAGAATCCAAATACAACAATGGAAAAACTCCAAAACTCCTAATAGGATAAATGAACAGGCTCCACAATCCATGATATGGTATCAAGAAACATTATAAAAGAAATTAGATATATTCCATTTCCTATTTATTGATTTATGATATATAAAAACACAGCAATGATTCAACGAAAGGGTGAGTATAAAAGATTGAAGGAAATTCACAAAGATTCCACACTCATGCTACTAAGATTGAAAATTTTCAAATACTTATTTAAAATAGTCTAAATTAATTTAATGTAATTTATATCTAGAACCAAAACATTCAATAATAAAAAAATATTTTTCATCCAAAATTTTGTTTCCATGGAATGAAATCAACCTAATAATTTCATCCTTTTCACATGACCTTTGTCATACCAATTCTACTTCTACCCATACTCACATACTCACACACACAATCAAGGTGTTACCATTGATCATGGAACCTCCCATCTATTCTCCCTCTCTTTGATGGTGATACTTCATGGCCATTATTGATATCATTCACCACATAAATATTTATGATAACATAATGAATAATCAATTCAGCAAAAAACACTTTCCTTTAAAATCATTTAAAAACATAATTTACATGGCTTAAAATTAATATAACTTTTTAAAACTATAATACACAAGGACTTTAACATATTTCCATCCAATTATATATTTTAAAAATACACCGCTTATGATTTTTTTCATCTAAAATCACACATTAATTTCACATCCAACTTCAAAAAATTCAATTAAATTGAAACTAAGAAAACATATTATAAAAAGTGGAGTCTATAGTGAACCCACCTACCTCAGAATGTTATGATGAAACAATTTATAACAAAATTTCATCAATGATCTTGGTAAAAAATTTCCAAAAATAGTTATAAATATTGTTTAGTATTATCGAAAAACCCATATATAATCATGACTCGATTGAAAAAACATGGATCTATCCCAAATACATTATATACATAAATCTAGGTTTGTGAAGAATAATACATATAATGAAAAACATCATAAATAAGCACTTACCATGGAATTCAGACCTCTGATGTACCCAAAATCGCCAACATATCACTCCCGGATCAAGAGGAAGTGTCTCTCTCTACTTGGTAAGGAATGTGAATAATTTGTGGGTTGGATTAGGGTTAAAATAATTCATTAAGTGTTTACTACTGGTTAAATCCACATATTTTTCATATTTATTATAATGTCACATGGTTAAGGTATATAGTAAGGAAATCTGTATGGTAACCACTACCTCAAAACACACATCACTTGTTTGGCCCACATGTTTAGACAAACTTTGTTTCAACAACGTTTTCATACTTTATCCAAAGGCATAATCTATACTGAGTGGCTGCATGGTTTTGCTAAAGTATGCACCTAACTGTGAAACTACCCATATCCCATTGTTTTACTTTTACTAATTCCTTGGAGGGGCAACATGATTTTTCTAATCATTCTCAAATCGATCACCACCAAAAAAACCCCAAAACCATGAAAACCCCCTCTAAACCTCCCAAAACATAACTCAATTTCTTTATATAAACAAAATACATAAATATATGGTTTATTTACTTAAAATTGGGGTTCAACATATATGGAAAGTTGAAATATTGAGTATATATTCAGAAAAAGGGCATCAATATATGCCAATGAGTATGGTTAGCACTAGCCAATGATTATGAGTGTTCATTATAATACCATTTTGGAAAGGCAAAAAAGTGTCATAATATCATAGTAGAGATGGATTTCAAACACTATCCATGATTTTAATAGGAAGGGGTCTGTAATGGCCCGGACCTCTCCGGTCCATTACTTTGTGAAAATGTGGTGTTGGAGGTGTTCCGGGAGGTCAAGGTGACTTATCCCCAACACTTTGCCAAATTTCTAGTTCTGTGAACAGTGTTTCCAGTTTTATGAACAGTATCGGTAGGTGAACAGTGTTCCTATCGGTGAGGTTCTATCGGTGGACTTCTAACGATAGACTTGAACAGTGTTTCCAAAATAGTAACCTTCTATCTGTGGACTTCTAACAGTAGACTTGAACAGTGTTTCCAGAATGGTAACCTTCTACCGGTGCAGTTCTAACGGTAGACTTGAATAGTGTTTCCAGAACGGTAACCTTTTATTGGTGTAATTCTAACGGTAGACTTGAACAGTGTTTCCAGAATGGTAACCTTCTAACGGTGACCTTCTAACAGTGGACTTGAACAGTGTTTCTAGCTTCCTAGAGTTTCTTCCCTTTGACGTTTCCTATGACGTAAAATACAATTAAAGCATTGTTTTAAGGACTCTAAAGGCCTATTCAAATGCAATAAATCCTATATTAATTAATCCTAAGGCCGGGATGTATTATATGGTCAAACCGCGTGGGTTAACGCGATCCGTTTTTAATGGAGAATTAACCGGATCTTTAACTATCGCCACATTAAATCTTCAAAAAGGGATGAGATATCATTCTCCCTAGTTATTTCCCTTTGTTCATTGCTAAGAGATGCTAGAACCTTTCAATCATTCTCATAGAAGTTGCACAAATAATCATTAATCCTAGGATTGGTTCTGCTCTTTTTTGGATGCAACCAAACAGTGTCGGTCAATCTTCCCAATAAGGTATGTTTTATCGTCGTTCCTTTGGGGATCATCTTCTCTTGTTTCTCTCTTCCATATTATACCATGTAATTTCTAAGTTTCTAAAGGGGTTTTCTTGGGGTTGGTTGGTACTTTCATACCGTGGCATCCTCTGGTGGATGCAGTTGTCGGGAGAGGAGGATTGTGACCCGTTGTGTGGACAATGGACATCAAGAACTCTTAGAGGTAGGGTATTCATGGCTTTTTTAATTGTATATGTGCAATCGTAGAATTAGCATGATTTAGTCCTTCGGATCACAATGAAATTGACCTAATTAAATACTTGAACGAGATTAAAAGAATTGGTTGATCGCTTGTTGTTGCTTTATACCGTGATAATGGTTGGCCTCATGTTTTTCTAGATAGAGAGATATCTATGATTTCATTGATTTTTTGTTCATTCATGATAGAAATTGATAATGAACGTAAAGCCAGAATTAATTTTTAATTAATTGGCTAAAGATAAAGAGGCATGTAAATTAATCTTGTTATTGCCGTTGTGGTAGTTGTTATAATTTGAGGATAATAAAATTAGGAAAGTAAGCATGGTTATTTAATTGTGATAGCTTACTGATTTGGTATCCCATAATTGGAACCTATGCATAACAAATCTTCTAATTTAATATGGATTAAAGAATAGATTGTGTGGAAATTTCTAAAAGGGTTATGAGTTACCCTCTTGTTTGTTAAAGGGTCAAGAGCCCATGGTTGTGACTGTTGTTTTCCGGCTGCTTGTGATGTGATGTTGTGATGGATGTTGTGACTGTTGTGATGGATGTTGTGATATATGAAGGCAGGGAGGCCTTGTGGTTGTGGCAGTGGATGACGCCTAGGGTGGCGAGATGCATCAGCTTATGCATGTGGATGTCGGTGAGGACACCAGGGTGATGGAATGGGATAGAAGTGGTTGCTGGATGCTTGTGGTTTTCATTGAATGTTAATCTGATTTTCTTTTCCCCACTGCTCAAGGCAGCTGGTCTTGCTTCCCTTATTCTGAAGGAGGTGAGGACGCGCGGGGTATGCCACGCGCTTTCTGAGTTTAGCCTCTCGAGGGAGAATGGGTCTATGCTCTTTCTATAAGCGTAAAAGACTCTACAGGTAGTATATCTACTCACCGTGTTGAGCATAATTTGTGTTTAGAATCACATGATGCTTTTCTAGAATGCCTGTGAATAAGGAAAATTAATTCTATAATGAATGTTTGATTAAATGGTGAAAATCCACGGGGATGGAGATACTAGAATTTAAAGGTGATGTGAATCTTAAAAGGAGCAGTTGATTTTTGAATGTGATGCTAATTCAGTTTAATGTGGAATTGTTCATGGTTAATTAATGTTTAAAGAATTAATTAAAGTAAAGTGGAACTAATAAAATGAGAATGGAGTAATCTAATAAAACTCTTCAAATTTTTGTGTGCTTATAGGATACCTAGTCTTAGAAGTAGTAGCCTGGAGTCTAAGAGATGTTAGCTGCAGTTGTATCTAATACTAGGTAATTCCCATAGTGTGGATGTGAGTTATATATATATTCAGTAGTTTTTTTGTTTCTATATGCTACTCCAGCCTATCGGTAAGGGCAAATGACACCCCGGGGAATATGAGCCCTGGGGGGTGTTTTCCCCAACATTCTGATGGGAGGTTGAATGGCTGACTACCCCCTTTGACCCCGCTCTCTTCTCTTGGTAGATCTTTGTGCTGGTAGGCACACTTGTTAGTTTTACCCATATATGTGTGTAGAGGGTTGTAATGGCTTGTGGTTATTTCACACACATATATTCTGGATATAGTATCCTATGGACTACTATAGGTGTAACGTGTATAGGTTGTGATGGCTTGAGGATCCCTATTCAGTGTATGGGCTATAATGGATTGAGGTATAATACCCAATGTATGAAACACGTTATGTGGGTTGTGGTGGCTCCTAGAACTTACCTGGTTGCTTTTGGTTGTGAGGATGGTGTGGTGCTTCGCCCAGGTGTCTGCGGGCAAGCCTTTGGAGAGAGAAGCACAGGACGTATGTTGTTGGGGAAAAGTGGCAAACCAGTGGGGAAGTAGTAGCGGGGTACCCTTGATATTTTTTGCTATATGCTATATTCTTGTATTCGTTACTTGGTGAGAGTATCCATGGTGAGGTTGGAAACATAGTATACATGTTTAGGTGATGAGTTAGTTTCACTTGTTGTTCACTGGGCTTTAACATGCTTTCTTTACTTTTTCATGAGTGGCTTGGGGAGGATCCTACTGAGTATACTGTTATACTCACCCTATGTATATATAAACTATTTTTTCAAGTCACTTGGAGTAGGATGGGGATCAAATTGGTTACTACTAGCTTGTGGTTGGAGGAAGAGCTATTCGGGCTTGTGGTCGCTATCGTTTTACTTTATTTTGGGTACTTTTAGTTTCCCCTTTCAGTTGTAGTACTTTTTCATGACATTTCATATATGTACTTGGATTTCTTTTAAATTTCAGTTCTGAGTTGGAGTTTATTGGAGTCTATTCGATCTCTCTATTCTGCATGTTTTCTCTTAGAGGGTAATGCCTCCCACTTGTATTTTTATTTTACCCTCGGTGATAGTCACCAACCCGGGGTCTACTGGAGGCGGGACTCGGGGGTCATTATCTCTCTTCTCACATTGCCAGCCCAGGAGGGGTACACTTTGTGGGGAGGGGGTCGTGACAGAGTGGTATTAGAGGTCCGGTTGTGGGGTAGAATGGAGTTTGGAGTTAGGAATAAGTGAGAATGCATGGGATGGTAGGGCAATGGTGTCATTCATGTTTAGCAAGTGGGTAAATACTGGAGACCAGCAGAGACATAGGCGTTTAGGTCCCCCTATGATCTGTTGCACGGACCTTTAATTTTACAGTGGCTACTAAACAAAGTGATTGTGGTTGTAGGGTAGATACCTAGGAAAGGATCATGCATCATTATTATTTGCGCTTGTGTTTGAATGGGTAGTCCTTGGGATAGGTAACCTAAAATTAATAAAAAAAACAATTAATTAATTAATGTTGAGTCTTACATATTCCAGGCTTAGGAGCTCTAACAGTTGTTATTTCATAGGTATGGTTCCAGTTCGACGTCCTCGTCAGGTTTCCGCAGAAGATGCCCAGCGGGCTGTTCCAGTAGATTGCCTCCAGGTAGAGGTTGACGACGATGACACTTGGAGGAAGACACTCCGAGAGTTTCAGCGCCAGAGTCTACAGAAGTAAGAGGGCACCGTTTCAGATGCTGTCACAAAAGACTGGTTGGAGGAGGTCGAGATAGGCTTCAGGTCGATTCGTGCTCGGAAGGAACACTGGGTGTCCTTGGTTGTGACGATGCTGCATGGAGTAGCGAGGTAGTGGTGGTTCTTGTTCCTTGGGGATCGTGAGGAGTCAGCGATCTCATGGGAGGAGTTTTGAGATAGGTTTGGAGTCGAGTTTCTTTCTTCGACTGTGAAGGCATCCAGTCTCCAGGATCTTCTTACCATTCGACAGGGGAGCCCCAGTGTTCGAGAGTTTGGAATCCATTTCAGGAACCTTCTACGATATGCTTCAGACCTGTTACCAGATGAGGAGGCTAGGGCGAGGCATTTTGAGGAGGCTTTGCGTCCAGAGATCCAGCGCCAATCACCCCATTTATGCTAAAGACATATCTTGAGGTGCTCGCGAGGGTAGAGTTTGTTGAGAGGACATTAGCTAGGACCGGATCATCACGAGAGGGGAGTTGTCATGCTTCCTCGCAAAGCAAATGTGTGGTCCGGGGATCCCGGTTTTCAAGGAAGAAGAGTTTTCGTTCACTTGGGGGTAGGTCTGAGCCCTTCCTATCTCGTTTCCCCAGAGGCAGCAACTCTCAGGCCTATGCCAAGGGATCAAGAACTTGTTTTTCTTGTGGTGGTCGTGGTCATCAATAGCGGGAGTGCCCGAATTTTCAGAGAATTCCTCGTGCACCGGGCACTCCACTCCAGGTTCCACCGTTGAGTCAGTTCTAGCCGAGGCAGCAACAGCATGTTTCACTATCATTAGATCACCTAAGGGTAGGTGGAGTAGGTAGAGGACAGCCCCATGACGCTCCCCGTCCTTAGAGAGCAGTGCGCGACCATGGTGGTTGTCGTCGTCTGGGTTAGAGAGGCCGTGGAGGAGGTTGTGGTCAGCTTCATGCTCTAGCGTTGCCAGCCCCAGGCAAGCCAGATGTCGTTCGAGTTACCCTTTGCTTGTTTTCTACCTTGGTGTATGCCTTCTTTGATTTAGGAGCAACACACTCCTTCATATCACCTACCCTTTTCCATGCTTTGGGACTTGAGGTAGAGAGGCTTCCAGTGCCCTTGGAATTGACTACTCCAGTTGGAGGTCGAGCCGACTTGTTTAAAGTATGTAGAGACTGTGAGCTACTGTTTGGGCAACACCGCTCTTGGGGAGATTTCCTATGTTTACGAATACAACCATATGATGTCATACTCGGCATGGATTGGTTTTATTCGGTGCAGGATATTGTGGATTGCTACATAAAGAAGGTTGTTTTCTTTGATGCAGATGGAGAGAAAGTGGTCTTTGTTGGTGAGAGAGATCCTCAGATGAGTCATAGATGAGTTCCATCCTTATCATCCATGATGGCTGGGATGATGCTGAGTTCATCAGAGGATCAGTAGTTGGTGTTTCCTAGGGTCATAGAGGAGTACCCTGACGTCTTTCCAGAAGTGGTTATATCCTTACCCCCTCGATGAGAGATCATGTTTGGGATCAAGCTACAGCAAGGTGCGTCTCCTATCTCTCTGTCTCCGTATAGGATGGCCCCTTCTGAGTTACGAGAGCTACGTATTCAGCTTGGTGGTCTGCTGTAGTGCGGTTTTGTTCGGCCAAGTGTGTCACCATGGGGAGCGCCAGTTTTGTTTGTGAAAAAGGCTGACGGCAATTTTCGGTTGTGTGTCGATTATCGTCGATTGAATAAATGATGATAAAGAAAATCTATCCTCTTCCACGGATTTATGACCTATTCGATCAGCTGAAGGGTGCAAGTTGGTTCTCAAAGATCGAATTGTGGTCAGGATATCATCACATGCATGTAAATGGTGAGGATATCCTGAAGACTGCTTTCCGTTGTCGTCATGGGCATTATGAGTTTGTTGTATTGGCATTCGGCGTAACGAATGCTCCAGCTGTTTTCATGGGATTGATGAATGCTGTGTTCTGTGAATTCCTGGACAAGTTTTTTATGGTTTTCATCGACAACATCCTTGTGTACTCTACATATGAAGAAAAGCATGCAGAGCATCTACGAGCCTTTTTGGGAGTTCTTCGCCAAAATCTGTTGTTTGGGATGTTGTCTAAGTGTGATTTTTGGGCTCGAGAAGTTCTTTTCTTGGGTCATGCTGTGTCCCAACAGGGAGTAGCTATGGATCCTTTGATGATAGAAGTAGTGGTGTCTTGGTCAGCCCCCAAGACCGTGTCAGAGGTGCAAAGTTTCCTTGGTCTCGCAGGATATTATAGGAGGTTTGTATCCAATTTATCTCGAGTTTTAACTCCTCTGACAACTTTTACCAGGAAGGATCAAGCGTTCATATGGAATGATCAGTTTCATACATATTTCGAGTATATAAAGAAGAAGTTGGTAAGTTCTCTAGTCCTTTGTCTTCCAGCGGAGGGAGTCCAGTGGGATGTTTTCTTTGATGCTTCACATCTGGGGCTAGGCTGTGTTCTCAAGCAGCAGAGGTCAGTTGTTTCTTATGGGTCTCATCAGTTCCATCCCCATGAATGCAACTATGCCACCCATGATCTTGAGTTGGCAGTCATGGTGTTTTCTCTGAAGTTGTGGAGACATTACTTCATTGGTGAGCACTTTGTGGTTTTCACCGATCATAAGAGTTTGAGGAATGTTTTCTCCCAACGTGACTTTAACTTGTGGCAGCGTCGGTAGATGGAGTTCATGCAAAAATATGACTTTGAAATATCGTATACACCTAGAAAAGGGAATTTTGTAGCTAATGAACTAAGCCGAAAGTCACGTAATGATGTTGTGCTTGAATCTGGTGATTCCTGGAGAGTGATGGAAGAATGATCAGCTTTGCGTCTTGATATGGGAGAAGTTGGGGGTAGAGGTTTTCTTTTCCAGATGATGGTGCAGTCATCCCTGATGCAGAAGGTGGAAGAGTCTCAGTTGGGTGATCTAGAGGTGGAAGTTTGGAGAGACAAAGTTGTTTGTTGTGAGGCCCCTGATGGTTGGTTGGAGGATGAACAACACCGAGTGTTGTATCATGGAAGGCTTTTTGATGCCTTGGTGATGCGCGAGATGGTTCTCCGAGAGTTACATAGTTCACCCTTGGCAGTAAATCCTGGGGTGATGAAACCGATCCTTGAGGAGTCAGTTTTAGTGGCCTATGTAGAAGCGTACGGTTGCAGAGTGTGTATCTCGAGGTTTAGTCTGCCAGAAGGTGAAGGCCGAACACCATGTTCCTTGTGGTCTTCTCTAGAAATTAGAGATTACTCAGTGGAAGTGGGAGTACATCTCAATGGACATTATTACAGGTTTACCTTGAGAATCGGGAGGACATGATGCTATATGGGTGGTAGTGGATCATTTAACAAAGTCGGCCCACTTCATAGCGATCAAGGAGATGAGCTCATTGGATGTTTTGTTGAGGTAGTATCTAGAGGAGGTGGTGAGAATTCATGGTGTACCTTAGATGATCATTCCTGATCGAGATCCTCGTTTTACCTCTAGGGTGTGGAGAGGACTCCAGCTTGCTTTTGGCTATCAACTGTGCCTTAGCACTGCTTTTCATCCTCAAACGGATGGTCAGACAGAGCGTACCATCCAGACTTTTGAAGATATGTTGCGCTATTGATTTCTATATTTTGGAGGTTCATGGATGAAGAACTTACCCTTGGTAGAGTTCGCTTACAGTAATATTTTTCACTCTACCATCGGTATGGCGCTGTTTGAAGCCTTGTATGGCCGGCCATGCCGTTCTCCGTTGTGCTGGACTAGGGTCGGAGAGTCCGCAATTCTTGGACCTGAACTAGTGCAGAATACAACAGAGATGGTTCAGGTGATTCGTGAGAGGATGAAGACAGCATAAGATCGTCAGAAATCATATGCTGATCAAAAAATGAGACCCTTAGAGTTTAATGTTTGGGATCTTGTGTTTCTGAAGGTGACTCCCCATCGTGGGCAGCGAAGGTTTGGTCGTGGTAGTAAGATTTCTCCCCTGTTTGTTGGGCCTTTTGAGGTGTTATCTCATGTTGGAGCAGTGGCGTATCGAGTAGCACTTTCCCCTAAGATGAGTCGGATACATGATTTTTTCCATGTATCACAACTCCGTCGTTATCTTCATGATGAATCTCATGTTATTGATTGGGGAGAGATCGATATTGATGATGATGTAACCTTCGAGCAGGGACCTGTGGAGATCCAGGACCGCAAGGAGAAGGTGTTGTGTGGGCATTCTATCCCCTTAGTTCATGTCTTGTGGTGACACGGTGGCATTTAGGAGAGTACATGGGAGCGTGAGTCACAGATACGTGCTCTGTACCCAGAGTTGTGTAATGTTTAACTCCTTCCATGTAATGATGATTTCTTTATGGTTATAACTTTCATGTTTTATTTATGTAGCTTTGATGTGATGTTATGATTGAATTACTTGTATATGGATTTTTTGTTCCCATAATCTCAGATGTTGTAGTTTTATTCCAGCTTTTGAACAACTCATGGTGGTTTTCCCCTGAGAGGTATCTTATGGGGTGGTTTTTCGGACCCCTCTTTTCTTCTGGGTTAGTTTTTAATTCTCGAGGATGAGAATGTTCTGAGAGGTATCTAATGTAATGGCCCGGACCTCTCCGGTCCATTACTTTTTGAAAATGTGGTGTTGAGGTGTTCCGGGAGGTCAAAGTGACTTATCCCCAACACTTTACCAAATTTCTATTTCTGTGAATAGTGTTTCTCGTTTTATGAACAGTATAGGTAGGTGAACAGTGTTTCTATCGGTGAGGTTCTATCGGTGGACTTCTAACTGTAGACTTCAACAGTGTTTCCAGAATGGTAACCTTCTATCGGTGGAATTCTAACGGTAGACTTGAACAGTGTTTCCAAAACAGTAACCTTCTATCGGTGGACTTCTAACGGTAGACTTGAACAGTGTTTCCAGAACGATAACCTTCTATCGGTGGACTTCTAACGATAGACTTGAACAGTGTTTCCAGAATAGTAACATTCTATCGGTGGACTTCTAATGGTAGACTTGAACAGTGTTTTGAGAACAGTAACCTTCTAAAAGTGACCTTCTGACGGTGGACTTGAACAGTGTTTCCAACTTCCTATAGTTTCTCCGCTTTGATGTTTCCTTTCACATATAATACATTTAAATTCTTGTTTAAAGGACTCTTAAGGCCGATTCAAATGCAATAAATCCTATATTAATTATTCCTCAGGCCAGGATGTATTTACTTGGTCAAACCGCGTGGGTTAATGCGATCCGTTTTTAATGGAGAATTAACCGGATCTTAAACCGTCGCCCCATTAAATCTTCAAAAAGGGATGATATATCATTCTCCTATGTTCTTTCCCTTTGTTCTCATCTAAGAGACGTTATAACCTTTCAATCATTCCCGTAGGAGTTGCACAATTAATCATTACTCCGAGGATTGGTTCTGCTCTATTTTGGATGCAACCGAACAGTGTCAGTCAATCTTCCCAATATGGTATGTTTTATCGTCATTCCATTGGGGATCATCTTCTCTTGTTTCTCCCTTCTATATTATACCATGTAATTTCCAAGATTTTAATGGGTTTTTCTTGGGGTTGGTTGGTACTGTCATACCGTGGCATCCTCGGGTGGATGCAGTTGTCGTGAGAGGAAGATTGTGACCCTTTGTGCGGATATAGGACATCAAGAACTCTTTGAGGTAGGGGATTCATGGATTATCTAATTTTATATGTGCAATCGTAGAATTAGCATGATTTAGTCCTTTGGATCACAATGAAATTGACCTAATTAAATACTTGAACCAGATTAAGAGAATTGGTTGATCGCATGTTGTTGCTTTATATTGTGATAACGGTTTGCCTCATGTTTTTCTAGATAGAGAGATATCTATGATTTCATTGATTTGTTGTTCGTTCATGATAGAAATTGATAATGAACGTAAAGATGTAGTTTATTGTTAATTAATTGGATAAAGATAAAGAGGCATGTAAATTAATCTTGTTGTTGTCATTATTGTAGTTGTTCTAATTTGAGGATAATCAAATTAGGAAAGTAAGCATGGTTATTTAATTATGATAGCTTACGGATTAGGTATCCCGTAATTGGAACCTATGCATAACAAATCTGCTAATTCAATATGGATTAAAGAATAGATTGTGTGGGAATTTCTAAAAGGGTTCTGAGTTACCCTCTTGTTTGTTAAAGGGTCAAGAGCCCATGGTTGTGACTATTTTTTTCATGTTGCTTGTGATATGATGTGAGCTTGGAAGGCTATTGTGATATTTGAAGGTAAGGAGGCCTTCTGGTAGTGGCAGTGGATGATGCCTAGGGTGGCGAGATGCATCAGCTTATGCATGTGGGTGTCGGTGAGGACACCAGGAGTGATGGAATGGGATGGATGTGGTTGCTCGATCATGTGGTTTTCTTTGAATGTTAATATGATTTTCTTTTTCCCACTGCTCAAGGCAGCTGGTCTTGCTACCCTTATTCGGAAGGAGGCGAAGACACGCGGGGTATGCCACATTCTTTCCGTGTTTAGCCTCTCGAGGAAGAATGGGTTTATGCTCTTTCTATAGGTGGAAACGACTCAACAGGTAGTATATCTACTCATCGTATTGATCCTCCATTGTGTTTAGGCGCATAGGATGATTTTCTAGAATGCATGGGAATATGGAAAAGTAATTTTGTAATGAATGTTTGATTAAATGGTGAAAATCCATGGGGATGGAGATACTATATTTTAAAGGTGATGTGAATCTTATAAGGAGAAGTTGATTTTTTAATGTTATGCCAATTCAGTTTAATGTGGAATTTTTCATGGTTAATTAATCTTTAATGAATTAATTAACATATAGTGGAGCTGATAAAATTAGAATTGGGTAAACTAATAAAACTCTTCAAACCTTTGTGTGCTTATAGGATACCTAGTCTTAGAAGTAGAAGCCTGGAGTCTGAGAGACGTTAGCTGCAGTTGTATCTAAGACTAGGTAATGCCCATAGTGTGGATGCGAGTTATATATATATTCTGTAGTTTTTGTGTTTCTATACGCTACTCCACCCTGTCAGTAAGGGCAACTGACACCCCAGAGATTCTGAGCCCTTGGGGGTGTGTTTTCCCCAACATTATGATGGGAGGTTGAATGGGTAACTACCCACATTGACCCCGCTCTCTTCTCTTGGTAGATCTTTGTGCTGGTAGGCACACTGGTTAGTTTTACCCATATATGTGTGTAGAGGGCTATAATGGCTTGTGGTTATTTCACACACATATATTCTGGATATAGTATCCTATGGACTACTATTGGTGTAAATTGTATAGGCTGTGATGGCTTGAGGATCCCTATTATGTGTATGGGCTATAATGGCTTGAGGTATAATACCCGATGTGTGATACATGTTATGCGGGTTGTTGTGGCTCCCAGAACTTACCCGGTTTCTTTTGGTTGTGAGGATGGTGTGGTGCTTCCCCCAGGTGTCCGCGAGCAAGCCTTCGTGTTGCATGAGGTGCATATTGTGGAGCTTAGCCCAGGTGTCTGTGGGCAAGCCTTTGGAGAGAGAAGCATAAGACGTATGTCGTTGGGGAAAAGCGGAAAACCAGTGGGGAAGTAGTTGCGGGGTACCCTTGATATTCTTTACTATATGCTATATTCTTGTATTCATTACTTGGTGAGAGTAGCCATGGTGAGGTTGGAAACTTAGTATACCTGTTTAGGTGACGTGTTTTTGTTCACAGGGCATTAGCATGATTTCTTTACTTTTGCATGAGAGGCTTGGGGAGGATCCTACTGAGTATACTGTTATACTCAGCCTATGTATATATAAACTATTCTTTCAAGTCAAATGGAGCAGGTTGGGGATCAAGCTGGTTACTACGAGCTTGTGGTTGGAGGAGGAGCTGTTCAGGCATGTGGTCGCTGCCGTTTTACTTTCTTTTGGGTACTTTTAGTTTCCCCTTTCAGTTGTACTACTTTTTCATGACATTTTATATATGTACATTGATTTATTTTATATTTTAGTTCTGAGTTGGAGTTGATTGGAGTCTATTCTATCTCTCTCTTATGCATGTGTTCTCTTAGAGGGTAAAGCCACCCATTTGTATGTTTATTATAACCTCGGTGTTAGTCGCCAACCCGGGGCCTACTGGAGGCGGGACTCGGGGGTCATTATCTCTCTTCTCACATTGCTGACCCCAGAGGGGTACACTTTGTGGGGAGGGGGTCGTGACAGGGTCAAATATTTTTGATCATACAGAAGATGGACAAGAGAATAATTAATTCAAATTCATCCAGCCTTTGTCAAATTATTGATCAAACATGCAATATTCCGAGTATCAAGGATGACCAACAATTTGATGAGATTTTACAAATAAGATTGAAAATTTTATATAATTCAACATTTATAAATATCGAAGTATAGTGATGGGAACATTGTTATGAATCCCAAAAAAATAAGAGCTAAATAGGGATCTTTCAGTTTATACACACAACACATTTTTCTATATTCATTCAAGAAGCACTATGATTTACATATATGTGATGTATAAATTATAGTTTGATAATATGTATGGGAAATTTCATAATTTAAATATTAATAATTGGTATTCTAATAAGTAAAGTTGGAAGAATACAGTCCTTAGGGTATGATGTATATATTCCACATACCGGTATTGAAATGGGAAAATAAAACCATGGATTCCAATTTAGGATGACCCGATACATATTATGCAAATTACACAGTCTGGGTGGTAGTCGACCACCTTTCAAAGTCAACAAATTTCATTTTTGTAAAGTAATATTTCTCTCTTGATGAAATTTACAAGATATACATTATAGAAGTTGTATTAATTCATGGAGTACCACTATAAATTTCATCATTTAAGGATCCAATGATTCACTCATGGTTCTGGTGAAGCCTTCGTCAATTGATGGATACATAGATGAGATTGAATATTTCTTATTACATAGAAAAATAATCTCACTCTTAAATGACTATTCACACTCTTTATGATATTATAAGACCATGTTTAATGTATTTAAAAGTACTTGGGGATAAAAATATTATTCTAATGGATCTATCAAGTAAATAAAATTTCCATTCTAGTATTCAAATGGTACATTGTGAGGCTCTTTAGTGGAGTAAGTATCAGACTCCAACATGTTGGGATGAAGTTTGATATTGGACTCTTATTGGATATTAACTTATCTAAGATATAATATATAATTTTCAATTCATTCATTTTTATTTGAAATACATGAAAAATTAAAAGAATGTATATAGATAAAATCACTAACATGATATAGAGTTTAATGTTAGAGATAAATTGTTCCTTCGTATATTATGGTGGAGTAATTTAAAGAGGCTAGAAAGGAAGAAAAATCATATTCCTAGATACATTGGTGCCTTTATAACCCTTGTTCACATTAGATACGTGTCATATAATCTATAAATCACCCCTAATGTATCCTATGTACATAATATCTTCATTTTATACCTCTTAAAGGAGTATATACAATACCCCTCACATTTATTAAATACAAAAGTGGTAACCTTAGTGAATGATATTTCATAAAAAGATAAACCTGTGAAGATCTCAGTTCATAGGGATTTTTTTACAAAATAATACAAATAACCTGGACAGAGTTTGGTAGTGGAACCACATGTTTAGGAAAGTTAAAAGTGTAAAATATGAGGCCACAAAAGAGAAGAATCCTCCCATATTTTATTAAATGAAATAAAATTGAAAGGGTGATATTTTGAATGTGGGGGAGTATGCAATGACCAAATTTTGTATAAATGAAATTTCATTATTAAATTGATAAATCCATATTAAGTAATATATTCATTGAAAAAAAATGTTGTACTTCTATTATTTTAGACCATTATATAATATATCCTTCTGAATTTAAAATATGATTTAAAATATTATCCATTTATAATGAAGATATTGATGAGTTATCATTATGATTAATATTTATTTTATGTTATGATTAAGTAAAATTGACACAAATAGAAGTAGTTATGGCCTCAACTAGTTTTATCATACCCAATGGAGCCATTTTAATGTATCTTAAGTGGGATATGACATCAATCAGATTTTCCCGTAACCATGACCAAACCAATATTAATGACATAATGAAAGATTAAAACCATTTGATATAGAAGTTCAAACTTATCTTGATTGTAAATCATACCATGTATTCCAAACCGCATACATAGAGAACCATTATCAGATAACTTACTGATAGGGCATGTGCTAGGGTAATAAGGGTTTGTGTATCTAGAACCTAGTGATATAAATTTTTATATTTTATTTATAATAAAATAATTATTATGTTTAACCCTTTATTTATTACATTATATGTTATTATCTAATGGGTTAGAAAACAATTATATTTTTATATGAAGAATTAATAATCATATTGTTTTTGAAATATATTGTTTTAATTAAGTTTCTCTGTTTGATAACAAATGAATTTTTAAAATAAGTATTATATAAATAAAATTTTCATATTAAATAAGATTTATGTAAATATAAATTATAATATAATTTAATTGCCACTAATATAATAATTATATGTGTTACAATTAGTTTCATAAA
This sequence comes from Viscum album, assembly GCA_963277665.1. Taxonomy (NCBI): domain Eukaryota; kingdom Viridiplantae; phylum Streptophyta; class Magnoliopsida; order Santalales; family Viscaceae; genus Viscum; species Viscum album. The sequence goes on along the minus strand of OY728164.1, from coordinate 1,398,728,093 downwards.
AAAGTATTTTTTAATAAATTATTTTTTTTATTTATAAGTAGAAATTCACAAAACTATTTTTTTTTTAAAATATATTATTTTTGAAATCATTATGTCGTGGTTAGCTAATGGTAATTTTTTTCATTATTTTATGAGATAGAAAATTTTTTTGATAAAAATTAATTATAGTATAAATATATAGTATTTATCACTACTTCATAATGGCCTAAATGTCTTGTATTAAATAATATAAAAGAAATCATTTATGAAATATATATGTTTTCTATAAAATAATGTATTTCTGAAAATATTTGATTAATTTTATTAATACATAATGAATCCTCTGAGACCTATATAATATTTTATAGTTTTAAAATCAATTATTTTTTAATATTATTTACTTTTAAATAACTAATGAAATTATTTTAATATTTATAGATAATTTTATTATTATTATTTTTAAAACTATTTTAAATATATAATGTGATAAGACCATGGAATTTATTTTTGTTTTAATCATTTTCAATAGTGTCCAAAACCAATTTTTTGAAATTTATGAAATCACCCTCTCTTGGTATGGGATATTATCCTCCCCATTATTCAAACCCTTTTTTTATTACACCTTTTCATTACCAAATTTTCATATTGGAATATTTTTTTACATCAAATTTACTTTCATCTTGATTCCCATGTAATGAGATACACCTTATCATTACAAATAAGCCCTTCCATGAATCCGTATGTATAGCTATTATGCTATCGAAATTAACATATGACTTTCCATTCCAAACATTTTTACACTGAATACACACAACCATTTACCCATAAGAGGATTCACCTAGATGTAAATATATTTATTTTATTGGTTAATTCAATGTATGTAATTCAAAATCTTTTATCATGTGATTAATTGTGATGAAATATGTTCTTATGTTGTATGTTTTATGTTGTATAAAATTATATGTACATGATATGATTATTATGGGTGGGCCTGAAATTATATAGACCTCTAATGCACTACGTAATGTTTTTTTCTCATTAAATACCATATATAGTTCCTGTGATGTTATCCTTATAACACTATGTTCTCGTATATCAACATTTAGCCTTGATATATACATATTATTTCATTTTTTATTTTGTTTCTTCATTACTTTTTTACCATCATATTATAATCCTATATCATTCTTTTATGTTCACGTTTATGATTCATACACATTTTGTGTAATAATGATATAAATTTTTTCTTAAATTTAATTCTTTGATCTTGTAATTCATTGATTATTCCCTTATTAGTATTTATTTATCATCCCATTACTTTGGTGAGACCCTTTGATATCCTTTGTAGTACTAAAATATCGATGGAATATAATGGCATGTGCTGAGATTTTTAAATAATGTTGTTATATAATTATTTCAAATAATATTGTTATATATAGAATTATAAAATAAACATGGAATTTTAATTATTTGGGGTTTTATAATTTATTTATTTACGTAAAAAATAATAAAAAATGGTTTATAAATGATACAAGATATCATTGTAAGTGAATAATAACATGTAACAACATCAGAAACATAAAAATAATCATTTGAGAGTAAAAAATTATTATAAAATTAAATTAAAAGAAAATGAAATTAATGTATTGTCGTGGGAGCTGATATAGCTAAAAAAGGTTATGAAAACTTATTATCCTTAAACAATTGGTGAACGAACAATTAAAAACATTTCCCAAGCATGGGACACATAGGAGAATCTCGTATTACATCATAGCTATATCTAAATCCACACAATCACATTGTTTAGTCACTGATACATTTATATAATAAATCAACCAGGATGAACATAAAAAGTCACCAAAGGTGGTACGCATCATCGAAAAAAATTCAAAAATAATTTCATACATTTAAAATGATTAATAGAAAAAAGATACATAAAAATATTACATTATAGAGGAAGTGAACCTTTTATAATAAATAAAAAATAAATTCAAAAGGGATAAACAGTAAAGTTAAACTTGAAAATATTAAATACTGGACTCAATGTGATCATCCTTCTCCACCATCACAACCCATAATAAATGAAATGAAATCCACGAAAAGTTTTCAACTACATGACATCATTAACTTATCTCAAGTCCTATAATACCAAATATAATAAAACCTATTATTAAAAGATTGGTGTGAGTAATGATACATATTGGAATACGACCAAAAACTATATAATTAGTATAACTTCCTACAATTTATAGTTTGAGATAATACATAGTTTATAATGATGTTTCTGGTGAAAAAAATTTCTATTATTTGTTAAAATATATTTTTGTTATTAGAGTGGCTAATTGAAAAACTATTTATTTCTTAATTTGATAACTACAGAATTTAATTTTTTTATAGTAGTATGTTTCAATATTTTAATTTTTACAGTTAATGTTAGTTTATTATTATTAATATATATAATAATTTTGAATTATTTCATTTGAAAAATTGATTTTATATTGTTTTTCATTACCATTACGTCTGCCTTATATGATTTTCTTAACACTGAAGTGAGTTTGGTTTTCCCCATATACATCATTAGTTTATTTATGTATACCTTTACTTGGGTTTGGAGGTACCTTTATATGATGTATTGGAATCTCATATTACCCCCAAGCTTCTTTATATCTACCACTAGGTTACACATATAAATTAAAATTTAACAATATACAGTTCATGAACTTACCTCATTACCATTACATAGATATTCGGTTTACCTTTATGAAATGAAATCTATCTCTATGAAACACATTATTTTACATGACACCCTTATAATTTCCTTATATATTTGTGGTAACATTACACATTAGTTGGAAACTGATTATTTCATTTTTATGTGCATGAAAAAAAACCATTATGTAAATATGGGTTTCCAGTTTACTCTTATTTCATGATTTCCATTATATATTGATTTATTGTAAGTTTTTAAAAAGCATCTTAATTATTTTAGTGAATCTAGAAATTAGTATAAATGATATAGAACCAATTTTCTGTTTTTTATAGTTTTGAAAATAAACATTCATGAATTTTAATTCTATTATTTATTTATGAAAACAATTATAGCTTGAATCTAAAAAAATCTGATTTAATTATTTAATGATGATTCACCTTTCTTTATTGTTTCTGAATTAATTTTTAAGTATGCAATCATTATAAAAAACTATTTAATATTTTTATTACAATATCATTATACTTTAATATTATTTAGTTATTTAGTGTGGAAATAAATTTTATTTTAAAATATTGAATATTATAGTTTTAAAACATGCATGTTTGTTTGTGTTATTTTGTCCTATTATTTATATTTGTTATGAAATTTTGAACAAGTGATTATGAATTAGTCTAAATTATTCTAATCGTTTTAAATTACATCAGTATTATTATTGATAATATATTTAATCTCTCTCTCTCTCTCATTCGTAATTCTCATAATATAATTTGATCTATTTTGAATTTAATTATATTAATTATTTCCTTGGCTATGATGTGTTTGTTATATTTGAATTAATTATGTAGGATTGAAAAAATGATGGTGGAAATACACTAAACATGGAATTCCTCAACATTAAAACCCAAAAATGATTTCAAAACATTATTGACTGGATTGAAGGCTAAGATACCTTGGATGAACTCGACCATAGATAACCAATAATAATTACTTTCTCAATTCCATCATGCTCAATTCCTCTACGACCATCAAATCACTTCATACACTAAAATATCTATATTTATATATTTTCTTATTCCATAAACAATATGAGGAATTGTATATCCGAATCACTCATATGATTTTCTTAATCTCTCATAGTGATTAGTCATATAATTTGGGATATTTTACCCTATTACACATATATCATCTCTTCTTATTTATTCTATTTTTAGTTTCTCACTAATGTTAATTTGAGATATATAGATTTTTATACCATTTCTATTATAAAGGAAACACACTACCTTCTTTTTTTTAAACATTACCATTTTTTTCTAGAGTATATTGTATAAGGTTTATTTTTATAACATAATGTTAAAGGGGTTGTTTTTATATCTTGGATACCAATAAATCAAAGAGTCAAATATATTAAATCCCGAAGTGATTGAGGAAATTGATTTATATGTCTTTTTATGTACTATTTATAACCATTTTTACTAGAGATCATATCACATTTAATATCAAATGTTTTAATTACATATCAATTTCAATCATTCCACCATAATTTGTTTAATCGGTTAATCATGCATAATTAATTCATTATCGAAACACTTTTCATTTTATTCTTAACATTTCTTTAAAATATTAATTTATATTATTTATCTTTAAAATTTGATTCATTTATATATTTCTTTAATAATTTATAAATATTTTTTTAATATTGGATTGATTTACATTGATTTTTTAAATTTAAATTCACCCCCTCTTCCCATTTTGACTATCTCTGACCTAAATTTGGAATCAGAGGTTAAATTTGACCTTATTTCACAAAATTGTTTTTAAAATCTCATTTGTATTGATACCATTAGACTTTATTAATATAGAACATGACTATTTAAAAAAAACATCTTCCAAATTTTTTTTTCATTTATAAATTCAATCTAATTTCATTGTTTATTTTTAAAATGGATTCTAATTCTTATATGATAAATCTATTCATTGATGGATCAAAATTTTCTTGTTAGATAATTAACATGTCTCTTATAATTATTGGAATTATTTTTCATATTATAAAATGACTATTCATGGTTATATCCCTGCAACTAAAAATAATGGAAATTGAATCTAGATGATATTTTTAATTTCTAACTAGATGGAAAATATATGATTGATTTTTTCTATTTTAGATAAAAAATAATTCAATCAAATATATTCTATTATAATGGATAACGGGATCTATAAATTATTATATTTCACTCAAGAATGAACTGAAAAATTAAAAGATATTATACTTTATTGACTTAGAAATGATTTTAAATGGTTCTCTATTCATGAAATTTATATATTACTAGAATGTTTACTCATTTTAAAATTATTTTCAAGTTTTTAAAATATCTTTGGTGACTCTATTTATAAATAATATATTCATTCATAAAATACTAGTGGGATTTATAAGTTCATGGGAACCCAAAGTGAAGGTAATCCATGAAGATATGGATATTTAATATATAATAGTAAATAAACTCATTGGATCACTTATGAATTATGAGATAGGGACGAAGCTCCATGAATTATAATATTCTTTTGAATCTATGGAATCTAATAAGAATCTATCCCTTAATGTAATCAATGATGATAATTATTTTGAATGATACTCCAATAATTAAACTGAGATTGAACTTTTGATGTGAATAATGTACAAATTACAAAGTATAAAAAAACCATTATTCTAGAATGATAAAATGAAATTTAGAATTTATGTCCCTAAAGTGATGTTATTTTCTTCAGTAAAAAGAGCCACATAAATCCATATTGTCTATTGAACCAAAATATAAAATACAAGAAGCAAGGTAATATGGATCTAAAATTGTCTATATGGATTTCTATTAAAGATCCAATGTTAATGTATGAAACTAGAAACACAAATCCTAAATTCCACATGTCTAAACACGAGGTATTTAATGACGATAGTTCCAATTAAAATTCTCACTCATATCAATCCTCTCATTTATCCTCTTACTAATACACATGTTCCTCTAATAAAGAAATTGAAATATTAATTAGGAACATTTCTTAAAAAATATTAAATCAATCAATTAAAAAAAAATTTATTAATGAGAAAAATATTATTTCAAATAAAAAATATATAATTTTAAAGGAAAATTATTATTTTATTTTGTAATTAAAAAATCAACCCAATGTTGACATTTCAAAAATAAATTCACGGATATCAAACTAAATCATTCAATAATATCCCTATGTGACCATTCTTTTAAAATTGTTCTTTTTTCTAAATTTATTGAATAAAACAATCACGGTTTTTTATTTTAAAAAGATAATGATACTTCATAAAAAACATATTTTGGGAATGGTATTTCTTAAAATAAATGTTTTATGTTTTTTTGAAATTATTTCCATTTTAACTATGATTGAAATTTATAAAAGGATAGATTTAAAAGTCCTAAATTTGTCTATATATCATATAATTTATCTAAAAATTGTAATATAATTTGATCCTTAAATATTAATATACAATCCATTGTGTAATTAAATTGTTTACCATTTTAAATCATCTTATACTGACATTTCCAAATAATCAATTATACCAAAAAGATCCATTAAATGATTTATTACTGGGATTTTCCACTAGAACTCAATGATCTATTTTATGATGGATTCTAATAAAAACAATTATCCAATTTAAGGGATTGATGAACAAGTTATCACCTTGATTTAATGATAATGATCTATGTTAGGTTGTTCTAATATACTTCTATCCCTAACAATCTTTAAACATCAACATCGGTTTTCATGGGAATAATGATCTTATTTATTTTTATATTAAGTGTTAAGACAAATTGTTTTTGGTTGTATTTATTTTCAATCAATTAGTATGTTGAATAATGAAATATTTTTGAAAAATATGATGGGTGGAAATTGTATTGACCATTTTTTTCAAAACAATCAGACTCACTCTTTCAAAGAATCAGCCTCAATTTTGTCCATTATAATGAGAAAAGGTGATTTGGAATAAAATGATTTGTTCAGACACCCCATGGACCCATATTGGGAGAAGAACTTAAAGAGAATTTTTTTCATTGGATTTACTTTGAATTCATTATGAATGAATAGATTATTTTGATGAACTATTAGTGACTTCATGACTACAATAAAATTAATTTTTAATATGCTTTTGTGATTTTTATTTGTTATAAATAATTAGATATTTGGATAACTTATTTGGAAATATTTAAAAAACAATGGGGGTTTGAATTAAATGTTGTAAATTGTATTCATATTGATCGGATCTGGAAAGAGAGAAGGGTGTTGGTGATCATATTCAACCTAATTGTATTTAGGTGAACCTGATTCTAGAAAAAAAAATTTAGATAAATGAATTATAGAGAATCATACTATGGATCAGAAAGAAAAAGATCATATCCATAGTAATCATACCTAGGTCAATCGTACGTGGGTGGAAGAGAAGAAATGGATGATATAGAGTGAAAACAAATCATACTGAGATTATTTGTATCTGGGTGGAAGAGAAGGGGAAAAATATCAATTCACTATATCATCTGATCATCCATCTGAAGCACAAAAAAAATTCATACCCTATACAATCATACATAGGCTCTGTAAGGAACATATCTTTCCCAGTATGATCATGTTCATAATGATTTCATTCCGACTGAAAGTATTCATAAAATATCATACATGGCCTGAGAAGAAAAGAAATGTGGGGAAAATGAGATCAACAATGTAGTGGAGTATTTCAAAGGGGGTATAATCCCATTTTAGGTTCTAAAATTGTTCAAGATAAAAATAAAATGAGTTCATTAGATGAATTAATGAGGGAATATGTATATTCAAATGAATGATTTTGATTAAAATCGGTTCTAAAAATCGTATTCAGTATGAAGATTGAGACAGTTGAAATTATAAGATCAGACTCATGTATTGAAATAAAATTGGAGATTTGAATGATTTTATGAAGAGAATGTCATGTATGAAGAAGAATATAGAAGATTTGAGAATATTTGATGAATTCCAAATTCACTTGATATTGTAGGGTAAATTGAAATTTTGGAGAATTTGATTGAGTGGAAATCATTTTGTGATTCCTTCCCAATCCACTTGTAGGTCACCTAAAAAAGATAAGTACATTATATATAGAGATTATTGGTATTATTCACGATAGTAGAGAGATAAGCTTCTTGTTTCCAGTGAGAGATAGAATTTTATGTATTCACTTTTTCTAAAGGTTATTTGAAGGCTATGTGAAAGAGAAGAGATAAAATTGAAACATTTTATTTATATTATCATCATACTCTATTATTATTATATTCACTTGACTACCATTTTGTAATTTTAAATCATATTCATCTAATAATCACATTGGAATGGATTAACTAGGTAAAAAAATTTCATATTTGGGGTTTTAGACTGAGGTATAACCATACTTACCTAATTATACTCAGGGATTGATGTGGTGTCGATTCTTATTTATTTTATTCTAAAAGAGAATCTCCCAGGAATAATCATACTTGGGAAGAATTATAATTTTAGGAATTAGACTATAAAAATATTTCCTGGGATAGTCATATTGAGTTTCTCATAACATGTTTATAAAACTCTTATGCTTCTTATGGGTAAAAAAAGTGAAGAATTTTATTTCAATTGAATACATTAATGAAATTGAAAAGAATCACAAGTAACTTGAGTTGTTAAAAAATATATCATTACCCTATTTGTGCTAAGGTGATGCACACAAACTATTGGAAGTATGTTTCTGAGAGTAAATTGAGTTTACATAGAAAAAGGAATGTGGTTTAAGCGTATTAACATTTATGAAATCAATAAAAATTTAAGAAAGGAAAAGTTGAAAAAATGGAGTTTGAATTATGCAGACCTAAATATGGGTGACCATGAACCTTTTGATAAAATATTTACCTAAAAAATTTACATTATGAGGACTATCTATTGTCTTGGTGAAAATTTAGATGATTGTAATGTTCTTGAAAATTTTGTGAGAATTATTACTGACAATTTTGATGGAAAAGTTTCTTCAATGGATGATAGAGATCTAAAAACATTAACCCTTGATGATTTTCATAGTACTCTCATTACATATGAAATTAGAAGAGGGAATTATATGAATAATAATAATTCTAATAGAGAAATGACTTTCATGGTTTCCATGAAAGAAAACTCAAATAAGATTCTTGAATAAGAAGAATTTGGAGAATCTGATTCCAAATATAAGGTATATGAAAATCATAATGATATGTTATACTAGATTTATAAAAATGTGATAATAGGTATAGAAAGGAATATAGGTAATCTTCCATTAAAAGATTTTAAATTTGGATCCATTGGGAATTTTTTCCAATTGCCCAAAAAGTAGAAATGAATAAGATAGTGATGAAGAATAAAGTGAAGAAGATGAAAGAAGACCAAGAATATAATGGATGATGAAGGTTTATAAGGAAAAATATTATTCTAAGATGGAATATAAGGAGTTATTCATATCCAAATGATAATCTTTCTATGGAACATGATAATGAAGTTAAAAATGATGTTAAAGAGAACATGTTTATTACATATGTTAATGAGGAATGTTTTTGAAGGACCCCGGGACACCCTGAGAGGGGAGGGGTGAATCAGGGTGACAAATTTTTATGTTAATGTAATGGATATTATTCCCATGTTGGTAGGAACTTTTTGAACCCGTGTGATAAATATGATCAGAAATCAAACATTCACATGCACAGAGAAGACACAACCCTTTTTACTTGGGTCACCACTAAGGGCTACGTCCAAGGAGCGTACAATGACAAGTTGTCGATTGTATCAAATTCCAAAAATATTCATTAGCTGTGGATTACAAAGGTTCAGGAATAGTCACTCTATCCCAAGATCACTGCCTTTACAAAGGTGCAGGGATAGCTCACTGATTCCCTTAGTTCCCTCCCTTTTACTCCCCCTAGATCACTGCCCTTGGTGAAGTCACACTCAGTTTATAGACGTGAAGGTATCTTCATCATTGCATAAGAATGAATCCTCCATTGTATGTAGATGCTCTATTGAAGTCCAATTCTCACCAGAAGATTAATCTCACTTTGCACTAAGGGTACCGGACGATCTTCCAGCTTTCGTGCAACTTCAAAAGGACAGATGTACTTTAACACCCCTGGCGCGCTTCTCCAAGCCCGACGCTCAAGATTCAATCCCGGTGTGCAAGTTTCAATCCCAGCGTGCAAGTCACTTGCGCATTACAAATTCTGCGCGCAGGTGACACAAAACCACTTGCGTGACCCTGCCTCCTTCAACACCAAACTTGCGTGACATTGCACCTTTAACTCCCCAACTGCCTTGATCGCGCAGCCAACTACTAGCATGCAGCCTCTACCTACAGGACTCAACAACCTCTTCCACGACTCAACCACTTGCATAATGAGAGCTCGAAAAATTTCTAAGTATTGAACTCCATTGAAAATGAGGAGGGGTGGTTCTCTATTTATAGGCATGCTGGACCCCCTGTGCGGTGGCGCACAAGTCTTCTCTCGGCGCGCAGGTTCTGGCGTGCATCTCATCCTCCCTAGCCTCTATCATGCTACTCACTTCTGTGACAACACTAATACTTGTGTGACCTTCTTTCCTTTGACATATTGTGAAGTTATGATCTTCAAAAACAATAGGCGCGCAAGTTTTCAGTCCTCCTAGGCATCGGCATGAAAGTCTCTTCATGGAGAGTAGGTCACTTGCGCGACCAGCCCAAAACATGCACGACTATTATCCCATCTCTATTTTCCCATGTTCTGATCTTGAAAAAAAATATGGCACGCACGTTTCCTCTTCATCAAGTACATGGCACGCAAGTCTCTTTGCCAAAAACACTTTTATCCATTTGTTGATTTTTAGGCCCAAAAATTTGGCAAACAATTGGAAACGGCGCCACCTTTAATACTGTTGTCCGGTTGAATAGTATGATCTCTTTTCTAGTACACATTCTAAACTTACATTGAGTATTGAAAAAAAAACATAAATCATACTCCAAATCATGCATAGAAGACCATGGTTCCAACATTTTTTTTCTAGCAGTGAAATTAGATAATCTGATGTTGAATTCAAAAAAAATATTTGGCTTGTTGGGGAAAACAATTTTATTGATCCAATGAATTTTAAAGAATACATAAGTAGTCATTCAGATGAAGAAGAAACTCAAAATAGAATTCATTCGATCGAATGCTTGAGAAAGATCAGAAGACATGAAAAGAAAATAAAGAGGTAGGAAGATGGATGTTATTTAACATGTAATCAATAATGTTTTTATGATTAGAAAGTGAAGTTGGAATAATATATTTACGATTTTAAGAAATATCATTATAAGGAAAAGATTAATAATGATAATCTTTATTTGAAACATAAATCAATGGTAGAATTTTTTGATCATGTTTGACAAAAACATTTCAAATCTGAACAAAGAAATACATGTTTTGAAAAATATATTTCTAATGTTGGGGAATGTTCTCTAAAGGAAAAATATAAGAAGGATGAACAAAACAAAGCATTAAATGTTTAAAAAATCATAGAATTGTTTCAATATGGATGAATGATATAAACATCATGTTTGTAGACAAAACCAACAATTCTAGAAATTTAGAAGACTAAAATAACTTGTAGTCTGATAATATATTGAAACATTCAAAATCCTGAATGTTTTCCAGTACATGTGGTTACAATAAAGGTTAAAAGAAAAGGAAGAATCTACTTGATAATAGTTAGGATGGTAGAATTGAAAAGAAATATAAGAAGGTGACTAAAAAATGTTTTCATAATTCCAGCCAGAATGGATGTTTCAGAAGAAAATACTTATTATATGTATATTGATAGTATTGTGTTGGATTTGGATATTCAAAAAATTGGTGTTGTATTAATGAAAATTATTACTATTATTCCAAATGTTGTGAAAGGAATGATTTTATGGGGAGACAATTCCCTCAAAAGAAAAACTAAAAGAATATTGATTTGAAGAAACATGAAAATATTGGATTAAATATTGAAAATAGGTTCCAACCCCTGGAAAATATTTATGAAATAAGTGAAAAACCAGAACTTTTGAAAATGGATATCTTGATTTTTTTACTGGTAAAAAAAATTTCATATCAAATCTCAAATATCTTATGTTTGGGATATAAAAAAAAATTAACCTTTTGAGTCTAGAATGAAAAATAGCTTAGTTATATGGAAAAACTCATTTATTTGGCTAATAAAATAAAATCAGCACAAAACATGGTGAAATAAGAGTGGAAAAATAGATGTCTAATGATTTAATAAATGATGATAAAAAAGGTATCTATAGACTTTGGATATGTGAAAGTGAGGGATGATGTCTAAAGTTGTTCAAATATCTGGATTGAAGAAAAGAGAAGATTAATAAAAATGTTGCAAACTAATTTTAACAAATATGTTTCTACAGAATATGAAAAGTAGAAATACTCTTTAAATTATTACACTTATAAGTAAATTATGGTCAGAAATTTTGAAAAGGTTAAAAAAATAATGAAAGAACGACTAATAAAAAATTAAAAAAAACATGATGAAGTCAAGACTAAGAGAGAACTCTAAGTTTGATTTTTAATTTCAAGGAACAATAAAGGTTCCTCATTATTCCAAAAACATTTGTGTACTTGTTCTATCATTCATGGAATTGAAGGAGAAGATATAAGGAGGCTTGGATTAATGATTCTCTTACTTTTATTTCAAAAGAAATTAATAAGGTTAAGAAAAACAAGATATTTTGAAAAGTAGTGTCTTTATACAGCTAGAAATTCTGATATGTTTGTTGATATGTATACAAGTTAATTTAATGTTAAGAAAATTCTTTCAAGTATTTCCCTAATCATCATAATATTGAATAAAACTAGAAATGGTGTTACCTAAAATTAGAGTTATGGGAAACATTGATAACCTTGATTATACACTATTGTTTTCTACAGTAGGTTCACCCATGTATAATTAGAGTCATTTAGTTTATAGTTCTTTATTAATAAACTCATGGTATACCCTGGTTTAAGTAAAGTTTAAATATTTAGTTATTATAAGTAAGAACACATTGAAATGTGGTCATTAGTCAAAAACTTGTCTTGATGGTCCAATTCAATTTGACTATCAATAAAGGGGTAGATAAGAGTAAGGGGAGATTTAAATGAAATATTGGGATACATAAGGAAATTGATAGAATAAAATTCAATAACTGAAAAACAAAACCTCTTATTGTTTTCAAGAGATTGAGGTGGTTGAAGTGGGTATTAAGAAAATATACAAAGGTGGAGATTGTCAGTCGCATGTTTTGATTTGGTTCTTTTTGTTTTAAATTTATTAGTATGTTGAAGAAATAAATTATGTTGAAAAATATTATGTGTAGAAATTGTATTGAATTTTGTTTTAAAAACAATCTGACTCGCACATTCAGATGAATTAGACTCACTTGGTCCATCATAATGAGAAGAAGATGTCTTTAAAAACAATGGTTTTGATCGGACTCAACATGGGTCCAGAAGGAGAAAAGTTTATAATGAGTTAATTTTATACATCAAATTTACTCTGGATTCAATATGGAAGAATATATTGTTTGTAAAGTATCAGAGTCTTCATGACTAAGATAATATTAAATGTGACAATGCATTAATGATTTTTATTTCATATAAATCTTGAGTTATTTGGATAAAATATGATGAAAACATGATGATAGAAAGGGGGAGTGAATGAAATGGATGAAATAATATTCAAATTGATTGGATAATGTAAGATAAATGGGTCCTAGTAATATTAATCATCAATCTTTTATTTATGTGAATTAGAATTTGGAAAATTGTATTCTGGCCAAATTTATAATGGAAAATCACGCACTGGCTTAGAAAGAAAAAAATTTGAATCCAGTATAATCAAAAATAGGTTAATTGAACCCAGGTGGATGAGAAGAAAGAGATTTTGTTGATTGAAAAGAATTTATACCAAATTTAATCGTATCCCGGTGGAAGAGAAGGAAATGAATCTGCTGATTCACTATATTATATGATCATCCCTCTAAATCATGAAAAATATTTCATACCTAGATGATTTTTATTAGGAGCAGAAATGAAATTATTATAACCAGTAGGATCATATTCATAATTATCGTGTCCAGTTAGATAGTTTTCCAAAAATATCATACTTTGGATGAGAAGGAAAAAAATGAGAAGAGGATGTGATCCATAATGCAGTTAACCATTTCAAAAGGGCGGAATCACATTTTATGTTCTCAATTAGGTCAAGAAAAATAGATAAAGAGTTTGTTGAATGTATTTTAAATGGTAGATTCACATTCTAATGAATGATATTGATTAAAATCGGTTCTGAGAATCATATTTAGCAATCAGATTGAGACAATTGAATTCAGATGATCAAACAAATGTTTGAAATAAAATTGGAAATTGAAATGAATGTCTGATGAGAATGTGAAGTTTGAAAAAGCATTTAGAGTTATCCATAAGAGTTTAATAATTCAAAATTCAACCCCGATTCTAGGGGAAATTAAAATTTGGTTGAATTTGATTGAGCAGGAAACATTTTGGGATTCACACCCAAACCTCTAGTGGGTCACCAATAAAAAGAGAATTACGTTGTACTTTCTGACTATTTGTATTATATACTAATATAGAGAGATAATATATATGTTTTCAATGATTCATAGAGGTTTTCATATTATCTTTTGTTTAATATATTTTTATGGAGAAGTGAAATAGAATAGATGAGATCACAATGTAGTATTCGGCTAATCATCACACTCAGTGATTACCGTATTCTGTTGATTATCATTTTCTGCTTCTCAATTGTATTCAGCCGATCATTAAATTGGGATGGATTAATTGGATTTGTTATTTCCATATTAGGGTTATTCTATAGAAGAAGAATCATATTGAGTTAATCTTACTATGGGATTGATGTGGTGCCGATTCATCTCTATTGTATTCAGAAAGAAAATTGGACTCGAAGAATCATATTTGGGAAGAATCAGAATTTGATGAATCAAACTAGGAAAATCATACATAGGAAAATTGTACCGCGAGTCTCATAACGAGGTATAATAAGTTCTTAATTTCTTCTTTCTAATAATGATAGAAATTTTATTTCAATTGAATTAATTTATGGAATTGAAAAGAAGCATAGGTAATATGAGTTGTTACAAAAACATTTTATTACCCTATTTTTACTAATTGGGTGCACACGCATTTTTGGAATTTTTTTCCCTTGTGATACATGAGTGTAAGGGTATATCCTACTTTTTTTAATACATGGATTTATTTCTAGGGGATTTACTGGTATAGGATCATTTCCAAACTATACCATGGACGTAGCTATTCTTATTGAATAATGGTCCTTGTAAATACATGTAGTTCTTTGGATGTGTGGTTAAATTTATTTTCATCAAGGAATTAAATATTTAATAGGAGTTGATGGTTTTTTAAAGGAAACATAAAAGAAAATGTATCACTAATTCACATATTCCACCTCCCAGTGACACAATCATCATGATTGGGAACTATAATTATGTTCTCTCGTGAATATTTTTTTAAAAAATCTATTCTCTTTTATTTCTTTCACAGAAAAGGATATGATATTTTTTATTTCATTTTTGAAATTTATATTTCTTTTCATATATTTTTTTGTTTTTTATTACATTAATTATTTTCTTTTTATAAATTTTATCTTATTTCAAAATAATTGTTTTATATTTTTACTTTTTTAAAGTTTTCATTTCTAGATGTTTGTTAATATTTTTTGAAAAATGGATTTTGAAATTTATTTTTTTAGATTTTTTGTAAAAAAATTATAATTTTTTAGTGATTTGATTATAATACACCATGAAATAAAATATTTTCTAGATAAAAACAAGTGGATGTTTTTTTATATAGATGTTCCAATGGATTTTACTCAAAAATAGTTGAAAGAAATTGTAACCCTTTTCCTTGAAGGTTATGATGAGTGGGACCTTCCTACACACCTGGTTTTTTAGTAATAGGTATTTCTCCATTATTTATTAACAAAATAATTATTAATCTATAATAATTAATATTTTTTATCAAAATATTAAATATTTTTTTTAAATAGTATACTATTTTAATCATTTTTTTAATTACATTCACATCTTCTAAAAATTTTAAAATATATTATTATGTAATTTCATGTATTATTTTATAATTTTTTAATCAATTAATAATATATGTGTGTGTATATATATTTTTTATATCCATTTTAACAAATATTTTGAAAAAGGGTTCAAGGGAAATTTTTTCAATTTAATTGTTTCTATGTACTAATTTTGAATAGGGGAGACATTTTGAGATTGTTATTATGTTTTAAATTTTAAAAAAATGGGGATATTTTTAATGTGGATCATTGAGCAACTTAATTAATTTTTATTTTTATATTTTCAATTTCATATTTTTATTAATAATTTTTAAGATTATAATTATTTTTTAGTTATGTATCATTTACTATATTATTATTATAGTATATCATAATTTTTAATTCTATTTTATAAAAATATTAGTTTCTAATACATTGTATTAACCATTATTAATCCATGGATGAATTTCCTTACTCTTACATGATCTAGGATATACCATTACATACCATGTGTTAATTTTTATTTACCCTTACATAATATTTGAGGAATATTTACACAGACATTCAAAAATTAATCTTACACTTACATAGATTTATTTCTACCCTTACATGATGTAGATAAATTATTATTTTCCTTTACTCAATTTATAGACATACATGTTTTCCTTTGTGTAGTAATTTAGTTTAGATTTATGAAATGAACACTACCATAACTCCGCATATGAATTTACATGTTACCCATACACAAGCTATATATTTATCCAGTTACATTTATACATTATTTAGAAATTTATTATTACATATATAAATGGACACAAAATTTACCATATGTAAATATGGATTTTTTTTAATTCTATTTTAACAATGTCCATGATATTGTTATTTTATGTATGCTTTTATAAAGTTTTTAAATTGTTTCAGTGAATCTATAAATTCTTATAAAAGATAACTATCCAATGTGAATTTCTATAGCATTTTAAATACTTCTTCATGATGATTTATTTTTTATCATTAATGCATATATTTATTGCATGCTGCTTAAATTTATTATTTTTTTATTTTGATTTGTTTTTTTCATTATTTAGAAATTAGTTTTTATGTCTAATGAATCTATTGATACCTTTTTTATTATTTTTAATTCAATATCATTATAGTATTATATTATCACATTTTTTATTGATAATAAATGTTCTATTCAATATTTTAATATCAAAATTTAAAACTCTGCAAGATTTTTCTATTGTCATTGACATATTATTTTTGTGTACTTTTTGAACTTTATAATTAGTTGTTTAAAATTATTCATATTTTTTCAAACATTTTTGAGCTAAAATCTTATTTTTATCAATAATATGTTTCTCCCACTCTTTATCCCTGATAATTTTTTCAATTTTATTATAACTATTTTGAATTTAATATTCCTAATGGCTTCCTTGGCACCATGAGTTAATTCTATTTAAAGGGATCAAACAAACTTGAAAAAATTAATTTAAGAATAACTAATCTAGTAAATAATCATATTTGTATCCCCTGAATAATTCTAGAAAATTAACAGTTACATTTAATTCTATGATACCATTAGATCCCTTGGAAATATATATTTAATAAAAACACCATGATCATCACCACTATGTCAATTTGGTCTATTCTTATAAAAACACTCAATTATCTAAAATATTTTTCATTAGAAATACATTTTTCCATTCAAATGGTGTGTTAACAAATTTATAATGTTATCACTATCATTATTTTCGAAAACTCTACAAATGTTTTTTAATATTATTTGGGAGAATTGATAATAGTATATAATGATATTCTCTTCCTCTGCCCTCTATTTTTTGGTTCTAAATACAATTAACGTTATAGATGTTGCTTTTCATGACATTTCTATTTAAAATTCAACAAAGTAATTCATTTTTTTCTTGATTCATTATTGATGGGGTAGTGTCAATTGTAATTAGTTTCATTCTATAACATAAAAGGAAATGTATATTTTTGGTAACTTTTTGGAAAATATTTTTGAGGGAGTAATACATTATATACTTTATCAATTAAGGTGGTAGACATAGTGTTTCCCTTAATACTATTCTATAAAATATTAAAAAATAGGTTACCTTATTTAATTTATGTATTTTTAATTATATATCTCTTTCAATAGTTCTTTCACAATTTGTTCAATCTATCAATTTTAGTCAACAAATTTATTCTCAATTCATTGTTTATATTATTCTTATATTATTAAAATTAAATTTAATTATATTGTATTACTCTTAATATTTTTTATTTTATACATTTCTTTAATATTTTGTAAATAATTATTTAAAATTTTATTCTTTTAATTTAATTTTATTAAGGGAAATTATCCCCCCTCTATCCATTTTACCTATCTCTAACAAACATTAGTTTTTATTTAAATCCTTTTATATTTATATAAAATAGGAATAAGTAAATGACCTTAATATAGAATAAATTTAAATAATATATCTCATGTAAATATTGTATAATAATAATGTGGTCAATCAACCATGAAATAAAACTATCATATATAAATTCATGTAAAATTCGGGCGCTGGCATATAAGAATAATTACATAGACACATGAAAAAAATACTAATCTAACAAAATTTGATACCTAAGGATATATTTCCATGCCATAATATATTAATTTCACAAGATTATTCCTTAGTGGTGTGGAACACACTATGTTTTTTCCTTCATCCATACCCAACAGACTCAAGTATACCAATGTGCAATAATTTCTAGAACATTTATGAAAAACCATGTAATAATTTTTAAAATATTTTCACAAAAAAGATACCCAACTCCAATGATTAAACATATATTTTAGAGTGAAATGAATCATTGATCCATTTAATCAAAAACATAATGATAAAAATTTCATTTTCAATGTTTTTTTTAAAAAAACCAAAAATATGATTCAATTCAGAATAAAAATAGTTCTTTATATTGAATTAAAAAATTTCCCAAAATAAGAGAAATTAAATTATAGTAAAATAATAAAAATTATGAGTCAGATTTTTTTTATATAGACACAAAGCATAAACAAAATTATTTTTCTATAGTTAAACAATTCACAAACATAGGGTTACATTTTAGGAAAATCAATAGCTGATCCTAACTCAGAACTCACCATTTCAAGATCTAGAAGCATAAAATAAATGAGGATCCACCAATCCTGTATAAGTTTACATGGGAGTAATTAAGGATCCATGATAAATTTATATTATAATCTACAAGATAGAAAATTTCACAATAACCGACACTTCAATCTTAGAGGGAACATGGTAGATAATGACAAAATCATCCAATGTGGGTCTACCAAGCATTTAGGATGGAATGATATTTGTGTTATGTGATTTATATTTTAAATAAGGATTAAAACAAAAAAATTGATGATGTTATTATACTTCTCCATGCCCTGATGTACATCAGTATCTAGCCACTAACCATCATTGACTGGCTAGTGGTGCCCAAGAAAAATCATGATTAACTAGAAGTCCCACATACTAGATTGTAGGTGAGGGAAAAGACATATTCTATTAGACACTCTACCAGTTCCTCTGTAGAGGTACTATAAGAACTCTAGATTTTGATCTGTCCACCATCCCATTGGTAGACGTCACTCTTTAACTTGTGACCCTCATATATCCTTTCCAACAATAAGACCATCTCCAACTCTGATTTAACCCCATTTTCGACCTCTTATACCCTAAAACAGAATTAAAATTACCTTCCCAACCCCTAATAAGGAACTTTCAAGAACAAATTAATAAATATTTAAAAATAATTAATAGATATTAATGTGATAATGAACATCTACAAGGTAAACCAGGGGTTTTACCTCAATGGTGTAATCATATGTTAAAATACTCTCTACCAAAATAAATTTTATCCCCCAGAAATCAATCATGATTTTAAACTCACAAATAGAGAATTACATTTCTTACTTACAAAAAATTCCCACTCAGAAAAATCATCTCTGTCCCTTCCCACTACAATGTTAAATATTCTAAATTAATTTTTACACCATGTTTTACCTTATCATGGTGGTCAATAATCTAAACTAATTATTAAACCATAGTGGTTTTAGGATCCTATTAAACATATTCTATTTAAATCACATAGTAAGGTTATGGTTGATACATCCATATATGGAAAACATTTATTACATCAAGAATCAATATAAAACAAGAAAACAAGTCGAATTGACACGTCAAATTTCTATGTCGTTTAATGATCTCGAAGATAGTAAAAGAACATTATTCCAATTTCCCCTTCTTTCCCAATCAAAGATGTTCCAAGAGATGTGAAACAATTATAAGGCCTTGATAATAAATATAAAACTCATATTGGTGAAAAATATAGACCACATAGGTTTTTAGATGATTATGAGTATTCACTAACCTCTTACAGATCATGTTTACCTTTTCTGTAATCTCTTGAACATGGATTAGTCCAATTAAGTACAACTATCATAACTCTTCCAATGAAAAGGGAGATTAAAAGGTATTCCAATAAAATTCTTCAATGTTATCTATCATAATCAAAGAATAAATACTATTGTTATAGAAAAATTTAGATAGAGGTAGACGACCTTCCCATTAACCACCAAAATCAGTCACATATTCTTGAAGCATATCCCCAAGAAAATAAATAGATCATTCAGTACACCAATTTTTATGTGGATGGTATAATGTTCTAAACTTCAATTGGGTACACATTCCATATATAAACCCTTTTTTGAATCCAGACAAAAACATTTTCTACATGTCAAAAATAATAATAGAAGAGCTACATTAAACTTCATGATCTCTTAGACATACAAGAACTCGTTTTTTCTTCATTATATATCTCTTTAATAAGAATTATGTGATCATATTTCATAATTATATCAATGATAAATCAAATATAATCATTACTGATTAGATTATATGGTGAAATAATGATGAAATCCATAGATATCTAATCACACTTACATATAGTAATTCGTAATGGTTTCCAAAAACTCATAGTTATTTTGGAGACCTACCTTTATTCTCTGACATGTAAGGAATCATGACGCAAAATCTTTAATAGACCACAACATCTAAGTCCACAAATATTTATATATTAGAACATGATTAATGTTTTTATCCATATGGTGTATGAACTAACAAGACTCAGGTTGACCACCCATGAGCTCTTGTAACAAATACATTGGAAAGAAAAAAATCAATATTTGGAAAAAAACTAATGTGGGACTAAGAAAAATCAGATGAGGTCTCCCCATGATTTTAGATTTACTATGGAACTATTAATATATAATAGCTAACAGTTCGATCTAAATATTATTATAAAATGAAGTGTCATCCTTTATAGAATCTAGGAAAAAACATTCCCCAACCACTTCCACTCCCAAGATCATCTTAGTAAGCTATATAATCATTGACCACTCTCTTACTGATTCCTTTAATGATTTGGTCGGTAACATCCTAGTAAACACGTTGACAACCACATTCCTTTTTAAATAATTAAAATGAAAATTAAAAATGATTTTATGAATATATTTAACCCAACGTATCTATTTTACATTGATATGTCTCCAACTATAAATGTCAATAATGATCTTATGATCTGATTATACCATAAAGATTTACTATGGAGACAGTGGTTCCAAGTTTTAACAGTGTGCATAATACATACCATCACTATGTCATGGGTAGGTTAGTTAATCAAATGGGGATGTTATTATTAAGATCTATAGTCCACCACATTATTTCCCTATACCAAAACACACCCTAATCCTATACATAATGTATCACAAAAAAAATCATAGTCTAAACCCATATCTATAAGTATCTGAGTTGGAACTAATGTAAATATCACTATCAATCAATTGTGATATATCTAACATTTATCATTCCTCTCAAAACTAACACCCATAAAATACAATTGTATCATTAGAGATGTGAGATTGGGGAAATCATGAAAAAACCACTAATAATATCTTGTATGACTAAGAATTGTGTAATCTCAAACAAATTACTGGGTTACACCCATGATAGTACCACCTATGTCATTTCAAGAACTTTTGAGATGGTCATCTTAAACATAACATATCCCAAAAAAATCTGTTTGTGAATCCAAAATTTAAATGAATAAAATTTCCAATCCTTAGAGGTCCTTTATGAATTACAAGAATGTTATCCAAATGATCCATGTGGTCCTCCTCTGACTCGGAGATCACCAAAATATCATAAAATTGTGATAATAAATATTTCAAAAAACAAATGAAATAGATTTTTCATTAATGTAATAAATTCAACAGGATCATTAATGAGACCGATACTCATAACTAGATACTCAAGTTCTCTAAAACAGATCCCAAATTTTGTATTTGGTATATTATCTTCACAGACTCTGAAATAATGGTACACCAACCACAAATAGATTTTATAAAACCATAAAGAACCTTTTAGATGATAAAATTTATCACCTATTGTAGTTAAGGGTATTTTTTCTTTATAGTCACATGATTCAACTTTCATTAATAAACACATTTTCTATAGCTCCCATGTTCTGTTTTGGAAGTGTTTGCAGTAAAGACTAAGGTATCACATAAGGATGAATAAATACCTTGTCCCCAATATCCTAAATAATAAATTTAAAATCCTTTAACTCATAAGGTTCCATATGACAGGATGGTACTGAAATTGTACTAATCACATGGAGTAGATCAATAGTGAACTCGAACTCTATCTCAATAGAAAAACCAAGGAAATCATCAATAAAGTGATCAGGGATGACAATCACCACCGCATGAAGTGAAAAAATCAATCAAATGTTAAACAAATGAAGAATTATATTTTGAAAATATCATGTGATATTTTTATCATAAGGAACAACATTCACCACTCATCCAGATATAGGATCCCATTCAACTATAATGGAATGAAGGAATCCTTATAGAGAATGAAACTGAACATGATGTTGATAATAATTGATCTAGGAAAAAAATATAATCCAAATAAATAATAATGATAAATATATCATTATCAATAATAATGAAATATCACACCACTTGAATGTTAACAACCATCAACTGATGCATTGGATATTTACAATTTTGTTCAGAACTCTTTACCAAAGGCGTGGAAAGATCGTAACTAAATTGGATAAGCACATAATGTAATCCAAAAAAATTAATTAACTATAATTTCCTAAATGAATTATTTTCACCTTTAATAATAAAATCTATAAACATAGAAGAGGAAATATACATTATATATATAATATCAGTTATCCATGTGTTAGATTCCTCCAGTTCATACTCCACTGTATAAGGTCATCCAACCATAGTTCCAACATAATATTTCATTACAACATATATACCCCCTTTGTATTACAGTGTGTATATAAGCCTTTGATTCATAAACAATCCTCAGCTTCATTGGTAATACGTGATCTAGATCAACTACAATGGAACATTCACCCACAGATAAATCTTATGGTGACCAGATTCCACACACTAATAAATTGTATTTTTATTGTTCCATACAGTCAGGATTATAATTACCATGCCTTCCACCCTGAAAAAAATACATGTCGTACTGACTAATGAACATTTCCTAATGATAATTTAGTTCAATTATGACTCCATTCCTTCTAAAAAGTCACACCATCACTGCCTCATATAGTAACCAAAGCTTTATCTAACCATATTTTCTTAGTTATGACTCTCTCAAAACGTTATATTTATCAACATACTATAAAAGGATGGTAGGAATAATATAACCAACATAGAATAAATATTTTACCATTCCCCAACATACAGATTTGAGCATTTAGGATATCATTTGTACTAAGATCATGAACTGGGTGAACTAGTAATGTACAAAATGTGATATAATCCATAATCAAACTCTCTCATTTCTCTAAAGTTATAAATTATTTGGTTTTTTCTAATCATAGTGTTTCAAGACAAAAAAAATTGTTGATGATATTTATGAAATATCACTACAACTGATCCCTATGCAACATAGCATACCTAATAGATTAACAACATTTCAATTTTGTTTTATCATGAATATTAATGGGAGAAATCATCATAAATTCCACTAGTGTCTTTAATAAGTGAAATATCCACACAATCCACTCTTCATATTCCTAGGTTCCATTGTCACTATCGAAGATAGGTGGATTCTATAAGGAAAATTCTATGACATGATCCACCACTCTTCAATAGTTTTCAACACCAAAATGTTCCATATTTTGAATAGTTTAGATGATGGATTCCACCCAAAAAGCGTTTAATATTAAATTTACATATGGAACTTTACACATTAATTCCTATCATGTATTCATAAATTTTCATCTAGGTATAATTTTCGGAAAAATATAGAGGAAAACATTTATTTAGTTTAAGAGTAAAATTTTCAATTCAGAAGAGGAACATCAAGACTCCACACTAAAAATAAATAAATAAAATGAATATAAAACTAAAATGGATTCAACTAAACTATAATAAGGAATTAATTAAAAACATTTTATATAGAGAACCATCATCATTATTTCATCTAAAAACATAAAAAAATATAACACTTGATAATAATTCCTAACCACAATGGAAACTGGAGTTCAGTCATGAAATTGAGCTGGATATAAACCCTTCCACACATTCCACCATAATTAATATTGTACCAAAACCTATCTAAAATTTACCATGAACCAAACATAGGAATCATCATAACAATTTTAGTGGGTTAATGGCTTTGATACCATTTGGTAACGACCCATCCTCCTTGGGTCATGAACATATTTATTAGAGACCTTGGTACTTCATTAATAAAACAATTTCCATCACAATATATCATAGAATATTACCCACCATGGTAACTTATCATACAAATTACAATCCCCATATTCCAACCCATGTTCACTTAGTGTTCTTCATCCTCACTCACAAAAAACTAGGAAACTACATAGGATGCACCCCATATCTATAATTCTTCAAGATATAACAATTTAATTGTTAATAATTAATAATGTACAAACATAAAACTAAATAATTACACTGTTTTCATGGGTAGTAAAATTATTGGACATGGGATTCTTTTCTATGTAAATGTTTTATAAATGTGAGCATGTGTTTTATTAAGTGTTTTAAAAAACATAGAACATTGGGAACCATGGATTTCTTGTGTAAGGAAATATTCAAACCATAGTGAGTGTGAAACCACCAAGGATTTTTCATTTTATATTTACATATTATAGTAGGGATAAATATAATAAGGATTAAAATTATTCATATTAGTATTCTGTGATGTGTTTAGGTATTTATTCTTATAGTATAGAGTCCAAATATTTCTTGGTTTTACAAGAGATTGTTTTATTTCATGTTTTATACCTCACATGATTTTGGTACCATATTTTCATGGATAGTCTAGTATATTATTTTATGCAATGTTAATGTGAATTTTATATTTTTGAATAATTTGAATATGAAATACTTCAAAAAAATCTAATGGATGTTCTAGAAAATAAAAAACCATTTATTTTATCATGAAATTCGTTTATAAATTGGTTCTATTTAATATATAGAAATAATATTTTCATTAAGTTATAATATGAATATATTCATTGGTGGTATCCTTCTAGGAATTAGTGCATGAATCATAATTTTTCTGGTATGAATTTGTAGAGTGGGTTTGGAAGGACACATGTAATGGTTAGATAATCAAGTAGTTCACTAGCTTCTCTTGGATTACAGTTCATTCATTGTTGGATGTGATGGTGGAGAAAGAAGTTCATATGTGGACTTGAATTTCATCTTTTAATGTTTAATTTTTAGGTTTATCATTTTTTTCTCTTCATGTTGGATGTCTCATGTATTTTTACTTTTATTCTGTGAAAATACCAATTTAGTTATAACTTTTTAGGTACTCATGAGATAATTTTTATTTGTTCAAATCTATCGATATGAAGGCCTATTAGGGTGGATGTGTCATGTTGATCTTGGTTTCTATGTTATAAAATATTATCTATTGTAACATATAACTAGAAGTATAGTTGAACTACCTAGGTTTGAGGGGTGGGTTTTATAATAATATAATTGTGATTTATAGGTTTGGTAAGTGTAATACTCCTAGAAAAGTGACACTATATATGCTAAAATGTTACTTTCCTTATCAATAAGGAGCACCATTATTTTTAAGAGCCAACCTGATTATAAATAAATTGGTAGTTATTATTGGATGATAGTAGTTTTATGACGATTTACCTCTTTGGAAATTTCCTAGGGTGAGTGAGAGTTTGGACAAAAAACACTAAAATAACATGTATTAGGCTATTGGGCTATTAATTTGTCTACTTAGTAACCCATTTGTGTAATAGAATGTTGTTATCATCGAAGGAAACCAAGGTATTAAATGAGATATGTGGGGTTAAATGACAAGGTTCAAGGTTTGAGGTTTTTAGGACCTGAAAATCATTATCCAAAGTCTATAGGGGGTGAACAACTTCTAGTGGTAATTGTTTTATCATTCCATACCTATGATATCAGGTTCATATGATATGAAATGGTCGATGTGAGACATCAAGACACATGTTTATCATAGGATTCAGCTATGAAAAAAATTAAATCTCAACTTGCCTACGACACCCTCACATGAATCAACCCCTTGGAACATCTATACAACAAGTATATTTATATCAATGTTAAAAACATACTATAATGACAAATATTATAATTAAATTTCTGGGGATCAAGTAGAGGATTCATAATTATTAATTAAACCATTTTGTGACGTTCTAATCAGGCCTTGATACATCTTTAATAAACTAAGGTAATGAAATTAATTTAGAGGTTTCCAAATGGGCCTTTAATTCTTAAATAATTTTTTAAAATATAGTGATTCTTTTGAAAAACTAAATATAACTCACTCTTTGAAATAAATTTCATTAAAAAAATATAACTTAACTCTATGAAAAACATAATTTATAACCATAGTGTGGAATTCATATCACCGCATATATAATACTAGGACATCGAAAGAATTAATTGTATAATAAAAACCATGAAATCAAGAATCATGAAAATCATTATCCAAGAAAATTTTAACCCCCCCCCCCAAAACACAAATTTAATTCTAGAACCAACGTGAATTCATGATTTATTAATTATGGAAAACATTTCAAGGTACATTAATAATTTAAAATACTTCCAACACTTTTATTTCCTTAAAAAATCTATATCGGAATTTTATAAACAACCTAAGGGGCTATTGAAATTAATTTCCAACTTTTCAAAGCCTAAAAACCATTGAAATCTAATTTAAAGATTTAAAAATACTATATTATGTATAATTAAATATAATTTCCATACTCTATATAAAATATATTGAAAAAATTAATGAAAACAATATAAAAATTAATGGTTTCCAAACATAGATCCTTATGCATGGATCTGTGTACCCAAAACATGATGCTTTCAATAATTGAGGCCCAAAATCACAACAACCAATTCCACGAATACCGCCAAGACCAAGTCAATCCCTAGAAATATAATATCCCTATTAAAATTGGGTATAAATAAATCATATTTTTCCAAGTCCTTGCTAGGGAAAAAAATATGAGAAAAATAAGGTACATTTTAAGGGGAAGTGGTTGGGATAGACTAAGCCTAGAGAATCATCTTTAATATTAAATGAATAAAATAAACCAATATGTTAACGAAGTAGAAATATAGGGGTTGAATTTTGGTGATCAAGAGAGTTAAATAAGGGAAAAAATCTCCCATTATGGTTAAAAATAGACTATGCAAATCGTGGATAAAAATTTGTATTATGTTATCCCTATATGATCCAAAATGTGAAAAAATAATTCATGTTGTTATTATCTACTATAAGGGTTGGGGTGGCTCTGGATTGATCCATTCACATACTTAAAACTTTTTAGGAGATTAACAACTTAAAAATTCAATTTCTTTCTTCATAGACACCCAAACACCCTCGATACATTCCAAATTCCACTAGAAAATTTAAATTCACTAAATTTTATTTATAGACACGAGATTAGTTGCGTGTATATTAGAAAATGGATTCCATCCTTTTTTGGTGAGTAGATTATATTTTGGTATTAAAAAAAAATTATAAATGTTTTTTCTTTATATTACACCCATATAAATGGAAAAACATTGTAGAAGGGTGGTGTGGTGGATGATTTGAGGGGTGTTCCATTTGTATGACTTACTAGTTGTAAAAGAGGTTCCTTGGGTGTGAGTGTTTAGGTAATCCTCCATATACATTAATTTTCATCTTAAAAAATTACATTTTATATAGTTACAGAAGAATTATCTATTTATCTAATATAATAATTAATTATTTTTTAAAAAATTCAATAAATTTTATCTTTCTACACTTTTCATTTGGAGAAAATATTACAATCTATAATATAACAAAAATACTTAATGAAAGGTTAAATTTGTCATATAACATTTATATATTATTTGTAATCTTAGAAACAAATAGAGGGAAAATTATTAACATAATGGTTGATGCTATGAAAATTATCATAGCATAAATATATAAAATATAAATAAGTGAAGACTATATAATGTTTAAATTTGGAACACATATAAAAAATGATCTAAATATAAAAAAAATAACTTATTATATCCTCTTCATCAATAGATTTTTAATATTGTTAGTAAATAATAATATTAGGTACTTGATGACAAAAGTTTGATAATGTTAAAATATACAATAAGGATTATTCATGCCATTGTCATTTGAGAATTACATATAAAAATTAATGATCAGTATATAATAATGACATTGGAATTTAATAATGAATAAAATGTTGTTATTTATCATAAAAAAAATATATATATAATATAGACCTACAATCCATCAAGCCTTTGATAATTGGACCACCATATGAATAAAAAGTAATCATGAGAATTTAAAACTAGATTATTATTGGAACATTCAAATTAAACTGAATACGTTTTTTGAAAATCACCATCATCATTAATGGTCATATTATTCTATTCTTGGAATTAAATTATCCACCAAAGAAATCATCAGAAAAATATGGTGATATTACCTAAATGTAATAAATTAAAATTATGTTTTGGTTAAATTGTATTTCACATTATGAGCATATTTTATGATATGAAATACATAAATCCAAGGAAAACCCTATTACTTAGATTATGGTATATCATAAATCATGATATTAGAAATAGTATCATTACCTTTATCTATGTTTTCTTAAATATTCAAATAATAATTATTGCGATATATATGAATTCTGTACAATGATTTTGTTGGTTCACTAAATGTTAGGTGATAATTGTTGTTCTATCTTCCAATTAAGATGTCATAAACAATATATATTTTATATGATAAAACATAGAAGACAATATTTTCATGAATTAACATGATAAATTCATTCATGATAAGATTGTAGAAAAAATATTGTAACATAAGTAATTTTCTAAAACATTTCATAGACTTTGAATAAATACATTGTGGATTGGGGAGTTTCTTGAAGGCCTAGATATATAGGTGGATGGAAATTAAATTTTTTTGGTGGTTCCATTAGATTATTCCAAAATGAATATCTATTTTTCTTTCATCCTTTGGCACCATATATACTAGAATATCATGGTTTAATAGATAATATTTACCAAAATTTTCTCAATTAAAGTAAACATATGGATAAACTTCTGTCATAGGAATCCTCTAGCTACCTCATACAGATCATAGTAAAACACACAATTGAAGAAAAAAATTCTACCCATAATTTTTTTAAGGTGACAAATTTAATCTTAACATTGTTTTATACATTGTTTTAGTTTCATAGCATGAATGTCTTAGATCTTGGGTTTCGTTATTTCTTTCAATTCTTGAATAAGTGTGACTCAATACAAAGAAATTGAATCTTAAAATCATGTTAAAAGAGATGAATAAATGGATATCATATTTGATATCATTAAATACAATGTGGATTTTATACTATGTCTTGTATTATGATATATGCTATTATAATTTTTGGTGGGATTACCATATTTGATATATGATATAATAAAAATTGCACAATTTACTTACACTGTCTTTTATATATCATTATTTTTTTATTCCGTGATTATAATTTTATATAGATAGTTTTCTCAGTGCCCTAACATATGAGTAATACAATCATAATATGAGGTGGAACTAATTTACACTATTTTATGAATGTAAAATAGGGTGTCTTATCCTCAAGTTTATATAAGGTATTTTCTAAGATATTACAACACAGGATTTGAAGGATATATCATCGATCCAATATTAATGTGATATATCTATTTATTATTGTGTTGTATATTATGAATAAATATTTAATAAATAAAAATATATAACACTTAAATTATTTATTACTGGAAGAAATTTATGGATTTTAAACAATATTATATATTTATAATTTCATCATGAATTAAGAAATAACAATCCCATAAAATATGATATGAATAAATTTTTTAAACAAAATTATGAAATAAATTATATAATTTACCAACTATTTATAAATTATAAAAAATGTATTTTGAGATATTTATTTAAATTATGAGGTCTTTATAAAATAAATATTAGGAAAATATTTACAATTTATTATTTATTGTTTATTAACTTTTAATAAATAAATATCCTTCATATTAATATTTAATATCACATTATTTCATGGTTTATTTGAAATGTATTATAATATAGATAAAAAATAACTATTTGGAATAATAATTTAACATGGAAGGTGTTTAAATTTATAAAATGGAAAAATTTAATGGAGTTTATATTGAATTATGAATTTCTAGTAATTTATAATTTGAAACTTTGAAATTTAAAGGCTTTATTTGTAATATTATTTGAACCTTATACAATGATATTTTAATATTGGATATGATCAAATTATAAAATAATATAAAATATATGATATTTTGAGTATACAAAATGATTACATAAAATAAGAAAAAACATAAAATATTTATATTTTAATTAAATATCATATACATAAGTAAATATTATATAAGAGGTAAAATGAATGACTTTATATTGGAATATAATATAAGGTTTTAATATTTATTTAATTATGTAATTTCCATAATGTATGACTAAATTTTAGTGTGATTAAAATTTCTTATTTTATAAATTATTCCCAAATTTTTATCTCATGTATAAATTTATGAATTATTCAATTATCTAATTTTATTCCATGCTTTATTCCTAAAATAAATGATATATTAGGCAGGGATTTTTGATTTATTTTAAAATATTAAAATTCATCTATTAATTATCATGCATGCATTTGTGGTGTAAAATGGTAGGAATGGTAATTGTTTCAGTATTCTTGTATTTTAAAATTGTCTTATACTATGATATGATCTAGAATCAAAAGGTAAGTATAACTATATACATTAGGTGTTAGAATTATTATGGAATTTTGATGTTTTTTATTAATTAACTTTGGGTATATTGACTTTTGGATTAACTATAAACTGGACTTGGGGATTAGGTTCTATATAGAAAAGTGAGGGTTGACTAAATGTCACATCAAATTTACCAATTTGAGTACTAATTATTACATACAATTCAATGAATTTACCATTAATGGTTTAATATATCTTATTAATGAGATGTATTTAGAAATACATAAATACATTTTCAATTTAATTTATATTAGTGACAAAAGCTATGGGCTATGAAAATACTCACTAGTGCCGAAAAACAAATTACACAACAGCGAGGATATTATTCATTTTATGGTTAAATGGTATGGAATTGGATTTTATTTTAATTATAAACAATAATTAACATGTTATATTCAATATTTAGATCCATTATACACATCATTATACACACCCAAATTAAGTATTTTTGAATAAAAAATTACAGCACAGCTTGGAGATGGTGAGTCATACATATGCACGAATGGTGATGTTATTATTCTTATGATGCATAAAAGGAGGTATATGGTTTTTATATAATTATAATAAAATATCATAATATATAATATATTAGATTTATTAATTTATTATGGGGACAACATAGGAATAAGAATTATAAGAAGATAATAATTTGGAAAGATGTGATAACATAATTACCTCTTTCGGAAGTATCTCCTTTTTATTTCCACAAAAGGTCACACTAGGATGTATTTCTGGTCAATTTTTTATCTATATAATGAATTTATAGGAGTTGGGAGAGAAAATGAGATGGTTTTATCTAAGAAAAATGATTTATAGTTTGATTAAAAAGGATTGATAAGTTCCCTTTTATAGGAGAGGTAAGGGGCACTTTAGGAAAGTCATTAAATATTAATTTATAATAAATTTATTTTCAGTTTATAATTGTCCCAAGTATATTTATTTTGAATATAAGAAGTTTATGGGTCTCAATACTCTCAGAAAAAAGTTTTTATACAAGTTTAGGTCACAAATTTAACCTTATCTTTTAGCTTTAACCATTAGTTAAAAACATTAACTCTAACCATGTCTTCTTGTATTTTAATAATATATGGTTACTAGAGTTGCGATAAAATTACAATAGAATAAAAATTTCATCTATAATGAAATTTGAAGCATTATATAAGTCTGTTGGTAAAATATTATATTTTTAGGACTATTATATCATTTAATATAATAATACATTTTAACTCATTTTTGTCAATTTTGACATATTTAATTATTGATTTTTGTTATAGTCATAAAATATTTGATTACATAGAACCAAAATCATTAATTCATCGCTAAAATATCAATTTCATCTAAAAAATTGTTTATTTAATCATAATGTTCTCTTTAAAGTTAATTTAATATTTATAATATTATATATTTGAATATTTCGTTAATACGGTAATCCCTGCATCGTCATTGTGTCATAAATAAATCTATTTATCAAGTATCTAAAAATTATAAGGAAAATATAATGTTTTATAAAATATTTTTGGATTTAGAATGACTATTTATAGTCTAAAGAAGGCAATTATATTACTCTACATTAAAATTGTTTTAATAAAAAGATACATGTTTATGTTATATTTCCCTTTACATTAAATTAATTATTATAACATGTTATATTCACTCCCAAGTGGTTCTCAAATGAAACTAATTCGTCCTAAGGGTTTTTTTAGTCACCTATAACCCATCCAATAGGATTAAGATACGTGTTAGGCTAGTTTTATATTATTATAATATTATTTGATAACCCTTATTTACCTGATTTACCGTATAACAATGGTAAATAAAAATAATTATTGAATTTACTATTTATAATGTCCTGAATTAAAAGGTACCTATTTAAAAAATATGGACATTATGATTACAAATAAGAAATATATTTTTTAAAATTCAAAAAATAGAATTGGAATAAATTAATTTAAAATTAATTTCAACTGTCAAAATTAGAAAGCTATGTTTTAAGAAGTAATAACTATCAAAATATTGACATGTGTTTATGTCCAATTTAAATGTAAAATTACTTGTAATGAGAAAAATTATATTAGATGATAAAAACATAATCCAATTAAACTTTAAAACCAAATTAAATATATAATCTCACTATAAAAATAAATTAGATGAAAATGTAGTTTTAAATTAAAATGAAGTATTTTTAAATATTCATTAAAATATGAATTTTATCAAAAAAATACCAAAAAAATCAACCAAAGTAAATTTTTAAGTACTTATTCTAATCTAGAAGTTTATTTTGAAAAATATAATATATAAAAATGATAAAATCTATTTTTAAAATTGGTGTGCAAACAATTGGCGGAAAAGATGCATTTTTAAAAAAATATTTATTTCATCTGAAAAATTGAATTTTTTTATTTAACATGTCTATAAAATACAAAATATGAATGTCAATGTTATAAAAATTCTAAATTTGGTTAATACTATTCATAATTTCTAGTTTATATGTAATAAAATATTGATATTTTATTAATTTACAATTGTTTATTGAAACTTGATATTGTGTAAAAGTCAAGCTATCGAGGAAGGTCGGTCTTTTGTGTAATTAAAACCAAGATAATGTTTTGTGTAGTCCAATATTCCATTAGTGTTTTTTATTAACAAAATCCAAATGTAATTCATTTATATATTGAAGAAAATCTATATTAGGTGTTGCTTGTATCATACGACAACTAGGTGTGGCATGTAACACATGATAAGTCAGTTTAGTGTGAATTAAATGTTTGAATTAGTTCATTATAATATATAAATGAAAATTTTAATTTATTAAGAAAATGGTGGATGATAACTTGGAGTGTTAAATTGACCTCTTTATTTTCTATGGCGGGTAGAAAATTTCTCTCATAGGGTAGTAACACTAACACCATTTATCAAACAAGAGTATTTTATGTTGTCTTTTCCCTTAAGGAGTTCAATTTTTATTCAATGCCTCCTTTATAGATTTATGACATGTTCTTGAATACCTCCAAGTAAGAAAAGATATTCTCTTTAGTGGTTAGGAGGATTAATTTTTCATAAATTTCCCATAATGTTTTCTGAAATGACTTGTTTTTCAAATTTTAATTTTTTAAAATGTTCAAAATTATACAAAGGCTATAAAAATTGTATTTATATGGAGGATTTATCCAAATTCTTCCTAGGATTACATCCCTGGTTTTCAACTTGGTGAGTAATTTGTCTCTATTCAGTGATAGTTTATATTTTTTAAAAGAAATACCAGTGAAACTGATGATTAAGGTCGAACATCTTGGACCAAGTGTTTCATAGGTTTATAGGAAAACAACTCTGTCCAAATGTTAAAGTGGTATAATATATAACAACAAATGAAAGTGAATAAAATGTTAATGGATAGAATTATTCCACTACAAACAACCTGTAGAGTATGTGCATGGTGTTTATGGCCATGATTCATGGAACCCAATTAACTAGTATATGGGATATGAAGAATATTCTATCATCAAATGGTAGGATCAATACACTCGGGTGAAAATGAGGATGAAATGGGGTAGAAATTTATGTATGGGGTCAGGGATAGAGATTTAAGAATATCTATATACACTAGGTTAATAATAATCCAAACCAATGTAGTTCTAGAAGAAAAATGTCCATCCCAGTATGTACAATAGTATATAAAGACTAGATTTTGAAGAAGAGGCCATGAACCAAGAGGTGGTTTGATAGTGATGAAATTTTATAGATAGGCCTGAAATGGGAAATACAGTAATCAATACATATACTATGGTAATAATAATCATTCCATGCATATTCTTTTATAGTGAGTGTCTATGTAGATATAGATCATACACAGGAGGCATGGTAGTTAAAAGGTTGATTATCCTAGTGTGATATGGGAAACCAATGTGAAAGAGGTATAAACACCAAGATAATATAAAATATGTCAATCGTAACACATGGTAATGGTAATTCCGGGATGGAGGTTAGAAATATATTGTAGTCTAGGTAGTGTAAGTAATAGAAGTGAAATATATGGTTAGACCTAGGATTATATAATAATGCAACAATACATATCTTATAGTAAAGGGAGTCGATCCTTATTTCATTTTGGTAGTGGGGAATTTTTTTCATTGGATTGTTTAAATATGAAAGTAATGATATTAGAGGATTCATAGTTATCTTATTCATAATATAAAGTGTACTATGATAAATTTATCTCTATTATATAAGAGAATTTTTTTAAATTTATGGTTTTAGGGAATAAACAAATCTATTTAGTTTACGGTCATGTTGGATGGACCACATGTCATCCAGTTTAGGGTCATGGAACAAATACCAGAAAATGTAAAATTTAGGTCCAAACAACCAATATAATATTATATTAAGTTTAGGTTCAGGTATTAAGGACATTTGTTGTGTGTATTAACATCATATAACATAGAATTCATATTCCATGAGGATTTTGAAAAATGATGCTAAACTATTTGGGTGAGAACAATATTATTTGGTGAAACCTGAGTCTTACGTACATCTATCTCTATCAATACATGAAATATCTACTTCATACTTCAATCAATAAATAAAATCATCCTTCGATCATATGTCCCAAAATATGCTTTTAATGAAAATAAATGGTAGTATTTTTGACAATTTCCTCCTTAGGTCTATATAACTTTTGTTTCTAAAGATGGTAATTCTTTACTGAATAAGAAAAATATTTATCAAAATATCCAGTAATAAATTAATATACATACTTTTTTATGTCATTATGTAATGGTTGAATTGGATTATTTCATAAAAAAATTTCTCACTTGGATAAAAAAGATAATTTTGTGTTGTTAAATCCATTACCCCATCAACTCTCTTCTCTTGAATTCATTCCTTAATAATGAATCGCATCTCCTTTATATGTCCCAAAATTTGATTATAGGGATGACAATTGGAATCGTTCCCAAAAGTACCATCAAAAGAGTCATAATGTTTATACTAAAAATAAAATTCCTCTCTAATGTATAAGTAAAATACCTAGAAACATACAATGTTTTGAAGGTATATACCTTGTTTTGATTTCCAATTCCTAGTTTATAACATTATTTCCCATATATATAACATATTACTTCCACAACATGAGAACATGGTTACATTTGGTATTGGGTAGTAGTTTTGTTATATTTATCTGTTTAGGCGTATATTTTGAATTTATTGATGATTTTTACATCAACAGTTCTACTTATAAACTAGTTTTCTCTAAATATCTCGGTGATTTCTTGGTGATCCCCATCATTGAACAATATTTTAATTATAAAAAATAATGGGGTGAATAAAATGAAAATTACCCCATCTGTATGGGATGGAGTACTTTACTGCAAGGATGATATATGTATAAAGGGAAATATATAATTCCTTATCTAAAAACATTGATGACCCACTGATCAAGATCAATAATAAAATAAATGATGTTATATAGTTATAATAATTGAATTGGAGGATCTAGATCAAAAATCATATTCAAGGGATTTATTTTTTACTATAACTCGATACTAATTTAACCATTTTTCAATTTTTTCAATATAACTGAGAAATTTATTCATTAGTAGGGATGACTGTAATAATATTAAGGGAAAGATAAGAAGAATACCTGATATCACCAATTAATCTCTCAAGTGAATAAAGGTAAATTGGTTATAGATGTATAGGATGGAATCACATGGAGTGAATCTACCTAGGAAATTGGTTTCCCACTCCTTAATATATTTTAGTTTGATAAATGTTTTTATATATACCTCCTTTCTAACTAATATATTGAAAACATTATATTAAAATTCATTTGGAGTGGTGGAATCATTTTTTAGAGGTAGGTGATAAATCTATGAGAATTATACTAAGTGATATGATGTATATAGAAATAGAATCTCATGTTTCATGAAACTCTTCAAATTAAATGAACTTTTCTATTAATATAATAAATTTAATATAGGATAAATGGTTATCATCACTATGAAATGATCAATCTTGGTGGTAAATTTCACATTGAATAATTTTGTGGGATGATCACAATGATCCAATTTTGAGGTATGTTTCCCATTATTATAATTAGGAGAGCATATATTCCCTTGTAGTTGGCACATATTAAAGAATATCTAGGACTTCACTTCACTATTTCATCTCCATTAACAATTATATCAAAAAAATGATGTTGATAATTTTATGGTGTTGTAGACATATTTGTAGAGGGTAATGTGTTCAAGACTGATTGATAAAATGATGAAATGTTTAGGATTTACTATACTTCTGATCATCCAATCATCAAACATTATAATATTATCATATGTTTCATTTTCATATTATTAATATTCTTCTAGGATAATGGTTACCACATATGTCACATGGGCCTTTTGATAGTCTAATGGTACATGAAAAACCATCATTTATAGTAAATAATATTGATTTATGCAATCTTGGATAGTGTTACATAACATGTGGTGGCAAGGAAAGTAAATTGGATAACCATAATACTATGATTCATATGGATTCCTAATTTTTGGAAACATGATCAATCTTTTCTCTAAGGTAGATATAAATTACATTAAAATGGGATCATTTTGGATGGAATAAAATTTATTCTTCTTATCTTTAGGTTCCAATAACTTCAAACATATTTACATCATGGTGAGAATAATTATTTCTACTTTCATTGACTTTAATCCCTATAATAGTATCCCTTGATGAAATTTTTCTTTATCACTCAGTTTAAACCAATGATATTTGGTGTTGGGTTTTTTTCTCAATTTCATTATCATCCTCAACCATTATTTAATAGCCAATGTGTTGGGTGGTGGTGTTTTGTATATATTATGGGAGCATTTATTTAATACTTTGTGATACAAGGATACTTATAGAATATTTTGAGAATAAGTTCAATTGGATGAAATAATGTAGAAGTTAAAATAGACACTTTTATATATCTATAGGTTAAATTCCCTCCCTTGTATGTAGTGTTGATGGATTAAAAATTATGAAGGAATATATAATAGACATGATACAAATAGATTGTTTATAATTTGGTAATATCATTTTCACACAATGAATACAATTTTCACACAAAAAATAAAACAGATTTCTAAAAAATGGAAAATTTGTAATTTTAAAGATATTATGATGAAATTTATAATAATAATTTTGTTGATTTGTATGATTCATTTGTTATATATAGAACTGGATCCACTGAGAAGTATGATATATATTTTTTTACTAATATTGTTTTTTTGAGGATACTCAATCCATAAGTTCATGCATTAAGCAACTAATGGATTCAAAATTTCGAAAACAATAAAGTCTGTTTTCATAGAAATTTTATTGAAAATTCATATAATG
Organism: Viscum album; assembly: GCA_963277665.1. Lineage (NCBI taxonomy): Eukaryota > Viridiplantae > Streptophyta > Magnoliopsida > Santalales > Viscaceae > Viscum > Viscum album. Next base: position 1,398,689,421 of record OY728164.1, on the reverse strand, counting down.
AATTCTAAAGATCATATGAATTTTTTTATCTTCAATAAAAGGGTTATATCAGTCCATATACTTTATAGTTGTTCCATTAATTTCAATTAATGTAAGGAGATTCTATGTATAGAAAATAATTGAAATAAATCTATTATATTTGTGATGAAATATAAGATGATCATAGAAAAAAATAAAATATATTGTGAAATATAATACATGGTTGTATTTTCTATGCACCTCAATACAAATTTTACACTTATAAACTAATCATAAAATTTTTTGTAATTCTTGATTAGAGATTCTCTTATCATGGAGGATATACCAAATTTTAAAGTATGTTTACATAATTTTAGGGGTTTTAGGGACTAGATTACTATATTTTGAAATAAATTCCACACCATGATAGAATAATCTTGAGAAAAAATCATTAAAGAACCAATGATGTAATTACTTACTATAAATAAGATATAAGGCTATGATATTTTTACCTTGATAATTTGGAATAAAAACACTATGATCCTCTATAATGGAATATAAAACACCATGATAGGTTAGAGAAATAAAAATATTAGAAATATCATACCATAATATTCATAGAGTGAAATATATTATATTTAACTATATTTTGAGGATTTAATTTATTAATGGAGACCTCTTTATAAAGTAACGTACCATAGAATGAGATATTTTGGGTTGAGGAGACTATTCCATGAATTAATAAGTTGGGTTGTGAAGGGCTAATTTTCATAATATCTAAAAGAATCAATAGGTATTTAGTGGGAGTATTATTTGGAAGTTATTTTATATGTTCACTTGTAATAATTTACATGTTATTACTACACTAAATTTTTGTCGTATGTCTGACACTACCATAGAAACATTGATGACAATGTACTTATATTAACTATCTATTTTATGGATAATTTTTGAATGTATAATAAATATCTCATAGTAATTTAGTTAGAATGGTAGATATAGATAATATTGATACACCAAGAAATGAGTTATGAGTTGATAAACCCCAATTTTTCCATTTTCATATTCAGTTCTTATTGTATTATTAAGGCTCGAGGATGAAGAATATGGGTTAGACTAAAATATGCATACTTATAAATAAAGAATAAGAAAAAGTATATTCTTGTTTTTTATGTAACCTATATTTTGTAGGAGAAATTTTATAGTGACCCTTTCCTTTTACACATATCATTGCATGATGTTAAGAACAAGTAAACATCAAAATACAAGCTGAGGATCATAAATTATAGTCTCTTGGAAGACATGGTGCATAAGTAAACATCATAGAAAACATTTATTTAATATCCATATTACGATCCTAACTTCCATTGTGCTCATACATCTTCATAGGAAAACCCGGTGATAACATGAACAAAGGGATGATATAAAAATCCCAGTAATAAAATTCACATAAGAATAAATCATCGACATGTGGGTTAAAAGGCCTGACATAATGATATAAAACATCGTGGAACAAGGATGAACATATGGAATCATAACATATAAAACATGGGATAATATAAACATTGAATTATATTAATGAGTATGAAACATAAAACAATGCTTTATCATGATTCAATGCTTGTTGCACATAGAATCATGATTCAAGGCTAACCCCCAAGATCATTGCACATGGAGCACGAGTCAAGGATAACCCCCAAGACCCTGGCACATAATGTCCCATATGATTAACTTTTCCCAATGCATTGGAGGGATGTCTGAAACATCCATTATAACAATTTCGTGAATATTTTTTCCACATAAATAATATAACACCTCAAGCTCCCATGATCCATTTCTCTCTAAATAATAAAATAGTGTGTGATGTCAAAACACCAAGTTCAAGCGCACCCTGATCTATCAAACTAGTCATTTTAAAAGAAGTTATGAATAGTAATATCAAATTTTTTAATTTTTATAATCTTATTTTTCATAATGGATATCATTTTTGGATTTATAGTATCAAAATTACCCTAGGGTTAAATTTTGGTACTTTTTTGATAACTTTCTTATTTTAATGAATAGTTAAAAATACTAAATTTTATTTAAAAACAACTTTTTAATAAAAATAATTTGTAGTGATATATTTCAAATATGAGTGGTTTTAAAGTATAATTAAATAATATTTTTTCCATTTAAAATAATTTTTTTATTAGATGTTATTTCTCATTTAAATTGTACAAAAACACATGTCAATCTTTTGATAGTTTTTACTTCTAAAAACCCGCTTTTTAGTTTTCACAATGGGAATTATTTTTAAATTAATTAACACAAATTCTGTGTTTTTAATTTTGGAAAATGGATTCCATATTAGAAATCATGAGGTCTAAAATGTATAAAGATTTAACTTTTATTTTTTGACATTATTAATAGTTACTTCAATAAAACTTTTTTTACCATAGTTAAAGGGTAAATCCGGTAAATAAGGGTAAAACAATTATATTATAATAATTTTTCATTACCCTAACACATGTCTTAACCCAATTAGAAGATACATGTCCGACCATTATTATCCTAGGAAGATTTTTGTACCCCATGGATCAAGTTGAGAGTGATAATGACATTTTATATTAATTAATTTAATGTAAAGACAAAAATAACATAAGCATGTATTTTTTAGTAAAACATTATTTATATTGGGATATATAATTGATCTATTGGAATAAAAATATTCATTATAAATCTAAAAATATTTTCTATATCATGATATTTTATTTATTATTTTTAGATATAAACTAAATTGATTTATTTATGACACACTAATGAAGCATTATTTTCCTTATTATTGAAATAATCAAATAAATGGTGTTAAATGTATTAAAATAAATATAATTTGAACGTTTTGATGCCATCCAAGAATATTATATGTTCATATGACATGATAGAGTTAATTTAAGGTATTTTTATCCATGTAATCAAGTTATTTTGACTTTCACAAAAACCAAATACTAAACAGTGTCCAAATTGACATAAATGAGTTTCTAAAACAAATACTATATTATTAATTGATATAATATTCCAAAAAATCTAAATATTGTAAAATGGAATTATATATGTTTATATATATCAATTATGAACGAAATGTGGTTCTATTGTATTTTTATAGTAATTTTATTAACCATTTATTATAATAATACAAGAATACATGATAAAAGTTAATCTATTTAACTAAGAGTTATATCTAAAAGATAATGTTAATATGGTGATCTAAACCTATCTACAACCAATTATTTGTTATTTTTACGACCCAAAACCACCTTTACCTATAAATTAAATCTTAATGGATCCATTATAAACCAAATATGATTGCATAATAAATTCATATTTCAAGCTTCTCCTAACATGACCCTCACCTCCCTTATAAAAGGGTACTTCCCAATCTCCAAATAACAACTACAATACCATTGGGCTTAGCCAAAACTAGCTCAAATATCTTCCTAACTTCCCACACTTCAACCTATAGGCCTTACATAGATCACAAATTTTTCCTATGGAGCCCTTTTGATCAAATCAAAAGGAAAAACCCGAAGAAGAGGTAATAATTTCATCACCTCTTTCAATGTTCATTTCTTCTTCCACTTACTCTATATTTGTTGTTTACATTACAAAATAATGACTCTAGTACCATCTACATACATTTATGTTATTATTAACATGGTACAACCATATTCATTATTCTATCCATCCAATTAATGACAAAATCATCTCACGTGCATACATATGGCTGACTATCTCCACGTCATGGTGTAGTTTGTAATTCAACACTCATTATATGGATGGGTATAATAATTAGTATAGTTGATTTAAATAATAAATATAAAATTTTAACTGTTATTTATATATGATATAATATTTAATTACTTATTATTTCCCCATCAATAGAATCGTATTTTCACTCGTGTGTACATACGATTTATCAGCTCCAGAAACACGATGAGATTTATTCCCCATCATAACATTTCAAGAGTAATATTCATTTTATGAATAAAAATAATGTTTACAAACTTAATATCATTCTGGATATGAATAAAACACATCATATCCATTACAAACATTATGTACGTAACAAATCATATAAGGGAAAATGAATCGGTTAACACATAAAACGATGATACTACTGAAATATCATTATGAAAGCAATATTAGAAGATCATATATGATATCATATTTATGTATGTGCTTATTTTATAATTTATAAAAATTGATTTCACCATTATACATGAGTTTATCCAACCCTTGACTATGGAAAAGGACAAGGTAATGGTTAATTTTACAATGTCTTTATTATTCGAGGTTGTTTATACATGAATATATAGTAAGACCTCATTACCATCAACATCTGGGTTTCTTAAAAATGTATTTAAAAATTTGTTTACTATTTCCTATAATATGGGTGAAATTCATTTATACCCTTATTTTACTTTTTATAAAATGTTCTTAAAACATTCTCTCTATCGTTTATCAACCAAGGTTCTTTTTGACCATTTCGAAAAATTAAGGAAAGATTATTCTTTTTTAACATATACGATGGGTGGAACAATTTTCTTGCTGTTATAACTCTTTTGAAGATTACCTTAAAAGCTTATAATAATATTTTTAAAATAATTTTTTTCTTTACTTTTCAATGATTTCAAGTTAAAAATGAATATTTCACTCAAATAGTTTTTAGATTGATTTCATCTATGTAAACATCCATCCTTGGATTTTATGTTTTTTTGGAAGTAGATTTATTTTGATATAATCCTCCATATTTAATTGATGGTTATGTGATATGTTTGACTATGGATGTTCTATTTTTATAACATTCATGGTTTATGATTAAATTATTTACATTTCCTATTCTAGTTTCAGTATGAATGTTTATATTATGTTTCAAACATTTCATATGTTGAATTAATAGGACTTAGTATGTGATGGGTGGAGACCATTATAGCTCCTTGATGCATCAGTTGGTCTCATGAGTCAAACTATTATATTAGCACAAGGCCTTGAAAATAATCCAATTTGTAGTCTTTGCATGAGGCCTTGACTATGTGGTTACGATGTCCAGCATTATGCAATTTGTCATTATGAAATTTTTTATTGATATTACGTGTGATTATTAAACTAGTAGAATATACATGTTAATAATTAAATTTATTTATATGATTTATATTTTTAAATATTTTTCTTATGTTTATTTTTAAAAGTCTTGTGTTTTAGTCTCATACATTGCCTTAAATTTATATGATTATTTATGAATGTTTCCACTGTATTGTTATCCTTACTGAGCATCTGAGCTCACCCCTTTCTTATGTTTTTCCCCAACATGTGAAGAAGTATATTATGATTGACTTGCATGGATAGACTATTGCATATGAGTGTGTTCAAATGAGAAACAATGTTATCTTTTTATTTCATAATGTAAAGTAAAACATTTGATTGTTTCTAGAACATCCAAGGCTACTAAACCGATCAATTTTTTGAGACCTGATCTCTTGTGATCATGTCAATGTTCTATAATAATGCACCTACCCTGGGTAACTAGGGTTGTGACATTATAGTTTTTATGAGAGAATTTTTAGTACAAACCATGGAATCTATATTTAGAAAAACATTGATTAGAGAACATTAACCTAAGATAGACTTTTTTTATTAGTATAGAATAACTTCCTAGAATTTTGGTAATGTAGAGATTTGTTTATTTCCAAATATATACATTATTGTCTGGATACTATCAGGTAAAGGATGCTTTGGAATTGATGTACCTAGAAGTGAAAATGCTGACAAGGAGTTTCAAACATGACTCGGGGTATCCTGGTACATGACAACGGGCATTTTTGCACTCTTGGGTGTGACACTATTTGGGGATATATTCAGTATAATTCACATTTTCATTATAAACCATTATAAAGGTTTTATGGGTGAATACCTCATCAAAGAAAACATTTTTTCATGATTATAGATTATATACCTAAACTGTTCGATTTATTTTAGGTATTTTACAATTTTAGAGTTATGTATTTTTATTTGTCAACTAATATTGTGCATGAAATTGTATATAAATGGTCCCTAATGGAAGGAATGGAAACTATATCAATTCATGTAATCCAAGTAGGGATTTCCCTCCTACTCAAAATAATTATAGTGGAGTTGGTGATGCAATTTGGGTTGAAAAAATTATAATCATACTAGGATAACTAAATCAGATTATAAATAATAACCTTACTCATATGGAGAAAATAGATCCATAATGCAGAGGATTAATGTTAGAATTCTTTATGAGGAAACAACCACCAATATTAAATTGGACAAAAATTTCTTTTTTATATGAGCAATGGATAATTTCCTTTGAGAAAAAATATTTCATTCTTTGTGGAGTAATGAAAGGGAAAAAGTTTTTATGGCATCTTATTGGCTCACGAAAGATGCAAAAAAATGGTGGTCATTAATTCAAAACACAAAATAGGATGATGAATTGTCAAATATGGGATGTAGGGCATTTAAGTAACTTTTATTATAAAAATGTTTTTCTAGTGACCATTGAGCAGATATGGAAAGACAATTCATGAATATGAGGAAAAACGAGGATGAGAATGTCACATAGTAAGAGGGTAAATTTACAAGGTTAGCAAGGCATGCAGCAGATTATATACGTAACCCAAGGAGTAATATTTTTCGATTGTTTGATGGGTTAAAACTATTTCTCCCTCAAGAATTAAACTCAAAATCCTTATCATCATACAATGATATTGTCACATTTTCTATCAAGACCAAAAAATAATTCTCTAAGTCTTATTCCAATAAATTAAAGCAAGAGAAGAAGAGAATGATGGAGAAATAGACAAATAAATGAAAAAATGAGGAATTGTAGTTTGTTACAAATATCGAGAAAAAGGTCACTAGGCTTGTGAATGCAAGGGAAATAAAGAGGCTATCAATGTTGAATGATACAATTTTAGGTAAATGGGGAATTATGAAAATGAATTTATTAAGAACTAAGGAAACATATCTCAGAAAAGGCTAAAGGAGAATGTTTGGTCTTATGTTGTTACTACAGATGAAGTGGAATAATTAATGTATTTCTGTTTTCTGATTCAAGAATAATATTTTGGTTTTAAGAAGAATGTGATATATATAAGGATTTTACTTAAGTACTTTTACTTTTCAAAAATGATTTAATATTATTATGATAATCATATTTTTAGTATGTTACAATAATAGAAACTTTATGTTGTTTGGGGAATCATATGTTACAATTGAATTTTGAATTTAGAGTCCTTTTAGAGAGAGTTTGGACATAAGTTTTTTGGATAACTATAATGGCTAGAATGGATTATATTGATCTTTGGGTAATATTTTTTAAGTTTAAAACATTACTTTAGATAATTTTAAAAATATTATAATACTATTGTTTTTTAAAAAGGAAAACCTTTATGTCAGGCGATACCCTGTCACGTTGGACAAAGCTGTAGGAATTAAACCCTCAACCATAGTGTGACATGGAATTATCATCGAGCACTAAACTACAAGAAGTCCTCGGTTATTGAAAAATAGTTTCCTTCATTTAAACTAAATAATATTATATTTTGAACCCTATACTAATAAGATAAATAAAATATTTTTGAGTTCAATTATGTTTTGGAGTGAAAGATGAGTTTGTGGATGAAATTAGTTAAAGGATGTAACTCTATTTGTCAAGTCTTCTTTTTTATCAATATATGATGAAGTTAATTCATAAAAATTTGGGAAAGGATCATAAAATAAAAAAAATTCCTAATAACTCATTTTTTTTGAAGTGATGATATTTGAAATCATCATAGATTTATAGCTTTAAGGCCCACAATTTTCAATTCATTTATTTGTGAATGATGACCTCAATCACTACAAATACATATTTACATTTTTCCTTTAATTATAATTTTCACCAATTTTCTTCTATTCTAAATAATAATTTTTTGTTTAATTGTTCATTTCTGTTTCCCTCGTATTAAGACTATATTTTATTAACCCTATTTCCGATGTTGGTTTCTACAAAGCTATTTTCTATTTTTGATAACCTTTTCTTTTTAAATTTCAATTTCAGATTTCTAGGATGCAATTTATTTTAGGATGGAAGAATGTAACAAACAAAGTATCAACGGTATGTTTCACTTTAAATATGATAATAGTGTGTGATGTACAAAACATCGAGTTTAAGCACACAACGACATATCAAACTAGCAATTTAAAAGCAGGTACGAATAGTAATACTCATGTTTCGAAATTTTATATATCTTAATTTTCATAATTGAATTCATTTTTGGATTTTTAATATCAAAATTATCATTCGGTTAATTTTTGGTACTTTTCTAAAAACGTTCATATTTAGATGAATACTGAAAAATACTAAATTTTAATTAAAAACAACTTTTTAATAGAAATTATTTATACTGTTAAATTGTACATTTGAATGGTTTTAAATTATCATTTGATTATATTTTTATAATTTAATATAATTTAGGTCATTTTATGTAATTTCACATTTAAATTGAACAAAAACACATGTCATTCTTTTGATAGTTTTACTTCATAAAAACCCACATTTTGATTTTGACAATGGGAAATAAATTTAAATTAATTTATGAAACATAATTGTTTTGAATATGTAAAAATGGATTCCATATTTATAATAATGAGTTTCAAAATATTTAAATAGGTAAATTTTTTTTTAGATATTACGAATAGATACATCAGTAATTATTTTATTTACCATGGTTAAAGGATAATTCCCTAAATAAGGTAAAAAAATAATATTATAATAATATTAAATTACCCTAACATGTGTAATAACCCTATTTTCTGATACATGATTATCCATAGGCTTCCTTGGGTCTATTTGAGACCCCATGGAGCCACTTCGGAGTGATAATAACATTTTATATTAATTAATTTAAAGTAATGACAAAAATAACATAAGCTTGTATCTTTTAGTAAAACAGTTATTATATGGGGTTATATAATTGATCTATTTGACTATAAATATTCATTTGAAATATAAAAATATTTCCTATATAATTATATTTTATTTATTGTTTTTATACATAAAATAAATATATTTATTTATAACGAAATAATGAGGGAGTATTTTTCTTTTAAATGAAAGAATCAAATAAATGATATTATAAATATGAAAATAAAATTAATTTGAAGGTTTTGATTCCATCAAAGAATTTTATAGGTTAATATGATATTTTAGGGTTTCGATAAATGTAATTTTTTGATGTAATCATGTTTTTTTGACTTCACAATAATAAAATTCTAAATAGTTTCCAAATTGACATAAATGAGTATTTAAAACAAATACTATATTATTAATTGATAAAATATTCATAAAAATCTAAGGATCAGCCAAAATTTTTAGATAAGATTACATATATATATTATGATTCTCTTGGGGTTATATTTTCCTTTTATTGTAATTTTATTAACCATTTATTATAATAATACAAGTATACATGGTAAACGTTAAACTATTTAAATAAGAGTAAAATCTAAAAGGTAAGGTCAATATGGTGACTTAAACATTTAAAAAACCTATTGGTTGAGAGTTTTCATACCCATACCAACCTTAGCATCGAAATAACTTTTTTTGAGCCATTATGAACAGAATATTATGTTATAATAAATTAATATTTCATGATTTTCCGTTAGTGACCCTCACCTCTCTTATAAACGGGTACTTCTCCTGCTCTCACAATCACACCTCCGAAGCCATTTGGCTCGGCCAACCCTTAATCTAATATCCTCCCAACTACCCTCACTTCAACCTAGAAGCCTTAATTTTTTCATAAATAATACCTAATGAACCATTGGGATCAAGTCAATAGGAAGAACATGAAGAAGAGGTAATAATTTAATCATCTATTTCAAAGTTCTTTTCTTCTTCCATTTCCTCTTTCTTTTTTTTCCATACAAAAATAATAACTCCATAACCATAAAAATATTATGATGTTATTATAAATATGGTATAACCGCATTTCTTATTCAATCAATCTTATGAATGATAAAGTCACCCTACATGAGCACGTACGGCTTACCGTCTCCACGTCATGGTGTAGTTTGTTATTCAACACCTCATTATTTGAATGGATACAATAATTAGAATAATTGATGTAAATAATAAGTATAACATTTTAATTATTATGTATATATTATATTCCATCCAATTACATAATATTTTACCATCAATAAAATAGTATTGTCGCTCGTGCATAAGTACGGATTACCGTCTCCACGAACGTGATGTGATTCATTTCTCATAAAAACCATTAAAGAATAATTTTCATTTTATGAATAAAAATAATTATTAATATCATAAAATCATTTTTGATATGAATAAAATATACCCTATCAATAAAAACTTGACTTACATAACAAAACATATAAAGGAAAACGAATCAGTTAACACTCAAAACAATGATACTATTGAAATATCATTAACAAAGCAATATTAGAAGATCATATATTATATCATAGTTATGTATGTGGTTCTTGTATAATTTAATAACATTGATTTAGCCATTATACTGGAGGCTAACCAAACCACAACTAAGGAAAAGTACAAGGTAAGGGTTAATTTTACAATCTCTATATTATCTGAGGTTGTTTATACGTGAGTATCTACTGAGACCTCATTATCATCCACATCAATGTTTATTAAAAACATTATTTCAAAACAATTTTCTCTTCTCTATAATAGGGGTTAAATTCATTTATACACTTTTATGACTTTCTATAAAAAAAATTGAATGGAATATTTCTGTCATTTTACAAAAAAAGGTATTGTATGACCATTTTAACATATTAAGGAAATAATATTCATTTTTAACTTATATGACAGGTGCAACTATTTTATTTTGTTATAAGACTTTTAAGATTCCCTTAAAATATTATAAGAATATTTTCCAAATAAATGTGTTATTTACTTTTGAATTATTTCATTGTAGAAAGAAATATTTCACTTAAATTGTTTTTGGATTGATTTCATCTATGTCAACATCCTTCATTGGATTTTGTGTTCATTTGAAGATGATTTATTATGATACAATATTCCATATTGAATTGAAGGTTTTGTGATATTTTTTACTGTAGGTGTGCTATTTTGATACCATTCGTGGTTTATAGTTAATGTATTGAAATTTTGTATTCTAGTTTTAATGCGAATGTTAATATTTTGTTTTAACATTTTCATATGAGGAATGCGTTGGACTTAATAAGTTATATTTGGAGCCTACAATAGCTCCTAGATGCATAGGTAGGTCTCATGAGACAAAATAGTGTCTTGGAACAAGGCCTTGACAAAATCTTATTTGTAGTCCTAGCATGAGGTCTTGACTATGTGGTAATGATGATTGGCATTTTGCATTCCATAATTTTTAAATTAGTTATTTATATTACATGTTATTATTCAACAAGTGGAATATCCTTGTGAATAATCATATGGAATTATTTGATTTATATTTTCCATAATATTCTGATTTTTAATTTTAAAAGGCTTCTGTTTTAGTCTGATACTTTTCCTTCAATGTTTATGCTTATTTATAAATGTTTCAATAATATTGTTATCCTTACTGAGCATCTGAGCTCACCCCTTTCTTAGGTTTGATTCTTCCTAGTATGTGAAGAAGTATATTATGACTTACCAGCATGGATAGACTGTGGAATATGAGAGTGTTCAAAAGAGAGACAATGTTATTTTTTATTTTATAATGTAATGTAAAACTTATGTATGTATCCAGAACATCTAAGGCTATTAAAGTAATCGGTCTTTAGAGACCATATTTCTTGTGATCATGAAAATTTTTTGTAGTAATGAACCGACTCTGGGTAACTAGGGTCGGGGTGTTACAAATAATCATACATAAAAAATCATACATAAATCTAAGGGTACCCTTGGAATGAAATGGATATCATAATCATGTCATAAACATAATCCATGATTGTTTCATAAATGGGTCCCTGAAGAAAGGAATTATACCATGCATGAAATATAATAATTTATAATAAGAATATATCATGATAAGTGATATCAAATAGAAGTGATATCATGTATATGAAGTATTTAAGAAACATTATATTTAAAATATTTTAGTACAATTTAAGGGAAATAACCAAGATTATTTGAAACAGAAAAGGGGAAAATCAATCATATAAAACTATAACTAAACTAATATAGTTTTCATAATAAAATTAGGGATTTTTGAAGGATAAGTTTGGATTATAATATATTATAGTGTGCACTTGATATTAGGTAATAATTCCAAAAGTTCCCTTAAATGGGATAGCTTATCGGGAATAATTGAGAAGGGAGCCACTTAAAAATATGTTTATACCATACAGATAATGATGAATGGATCTTGATACATGAGTTTCGAGATATAAAAAACATTCATAATATTTACATATAAATAAATGATAACATCACTTTGGTAAAAAGAATGATTGAGAAACCTGAAGGATTAATGAAGATTCGGGTAGAATCCCTTTACTTAAGCCCGAATGTGTTTACTTGATATTAATATCGCAGATAATAAATAGATTCATTAATTAAAAACTCTATATCCTATTATACATTTTATTTATTTATTACAACATTATTAGTTCATTCATGGAATTTTATATTATTTAAGAGGTTTAATTTTGTTGTTTGGGAGAGTTTTTTTCCTTAGTTTTCATGATCAGTTTACTTATATACATGTACAGATAATCATGTAAGATGAGGGTGGTTGTCCAGAATTGGAGATATATGTTATCAGATAAAACTTATAAGATTTAATGGTTATAAAATTCATTTTTTATATTTTTAGTGTGGATAAATCATTATATAAAACATTAATGGTAACTATTTGGGTTAATTTGCGGGTTTTTATCCCAACGAACTCATTTTGGGTTATAAAAAGATAAAATATGTAAAAAATGATTCTAGAACATTAATAGGATAGATTAAATACATAATAATTTTTTCCAACCATAAAAATGGTGTCAAGACTAGAATCAAAGATGGTAAGAGAAATTGAAAACCCATCATCCAGGAATATGAAAAATTAACACATCCCGGATGGTGTATCCATTTCTAGTATAAAAGGAGGGTAAAGGAAAGATGGTGATGAATTATTCTATAATAATATCGAAATTTTAGTACATGTAAGGTATAGGAGTTTTCACACTATATTTATTAGGAGAGGTGAGGATAGAAATGATTACAATGGACCATGAAAAGAAATTGAAAGAAAACGAAAGAGTGTTTTCCCTCATGATTCCTTTCTCTTGAGAACCTCCTTAGGGGAGAGGTCTTGGTTATTTGATGAGAAAAAGAGATACTATAAATGGGAGTGGGGATTAGTGATATATTTTATAATAATTTGAACAAGTCACAAGGCTTGATAGGTGTGAAGAGAAGAGACGGTGAGGGGTGGTTTTTATAGTGGAGGGGAAGGGTGTTTTCTTAATATTTATTTTATTAGCTTATTATTTTTCTCAAATCAAGAAATAGTTCTGATTAATTATACTAAATAAAATAATTAGATCATGTTAGTTGAAAAAAATGGTTCTTACATCGTCCATTACTCTATTAATAGTGTATTTAACTTATAATCTATAAAAAATATAAATTATCTTATTTCTCTATTCAAAAAAGTCATGTATTTTAGAAAAAAAACAAAAATTCACCATAAAATTTTTAAATGTGGGGAATCCAAAAATTAACTCCATTTTATGAATAGAATTTTCTAAATAAGATAAATTTAATTTTTAATTAAAACCATACTTTACATTAAAAATATAGTCTTTAAAATAAAAACTAAATTTATTTCAATTTGAAAAATTACTTATGGTCTCATAAAATTATATTTTAATCATAACACAGAATAATAATAATTTATGAATAAATTTTATGAATAAATTTTATGAATATAAATCTTCTTTAAAATTAATAAATTAATAATAAAATTTTAATTATATATACATGGCTTAGAAAAATACCAATACTTCATTAATTTTTTTAAATATTTATTTACATAAAGTATGATATAATTATATCATATTGAAAATTATATGATGAAAAGAATTTATTTATACCTTCACTGGTGAGGTTACTATTACATTGTTCCACTTACTATTAATAAAGGTCACATTCCTATTCTAAATTTGGTATGTGTTTTTTAACTTCTAAAGAGACCTATTATTTCACTCATTTAGCAATTTTAAGGTTTTTATTTTTTATATATGAAATACTATGTGATTATACAATAAAAAAATTATAATAAGGGAATTGCATTGATAATAAATTGGGTTGTTATATTCTTCCCCCATTATGAAATTTCACCGTCAAAATTTCATTCTATATTCTTAGATGAAAACAATTGTTGGTGCTTTTCCTTCATCACGTCCTATAGTTTCCACGTTTCAACTTTGTACATATAGTTCCACCATAGTACATTCACAAGGTGAGTTTTCATGTTATGTAGAACATTATCTTTATGATCCAAGATCATCACTGGATTCTCCTCATAATAAAGATCATTCTCCATATGTACCACCTCTGAAGATAGTACATGTGAAGGATCTATTATATACTTCCTTTAGAGGGATATGTGAAATAAATTGTGTACTTTAGATATGATTGGTGGAAGTGGAACTCGATAGGCCATATCATTAACAGGATCAAGAATATCAAAGATTTCAATGTTCCTAGGACATAGCATTATATTCTTCCCAAATCTCTCAACCTTGTTCCATGGAGATATATAGAGTAATATAGTATAATGACTCTGGGGTGCCTTGATGGTATGCTAAATGGTTTTCACCTTATACACCATTTCATTGACTATTTCTAGTCCTAGAATCTTATTCTTACCAAATCCAACCCCACACACATGTTTTCTATAACTTTTCCAGTATAGGACACTATATGGTTTCCATTGGATACTTGAGTGGAAACTATTTTTGTAAGAGAACTCAACAAATGGAAGGTGTTGGTTCCATCCTACATTGAAGTCCATAGAACACACTCTCAACATATCTTATAGGGTATGAATAGTTCACTTATATTGTACATTAGTTTAAGGATAATAGGCCGTACTAATGTTCATCTTAGTGATTAGAGAATGTTGGGTAATTTTTCATAACGTTAAGGTGACTATCAAGTCTCTATCGGATAAAATTAATAGTGTTTCTCCATGTGGACATACCATTTATTTGATTTATATATATCCAAGTTGACCTAGTGATATTCCCTATTGATTTGCAATAGAGTGAGTTGTCTTTGTATGAAGATCTACAACAAACCATAAAGCATTATTTACTCTAGATGTCCTTATATGTATAGTGAAAAAGTCAATGGTACTGTTCTTCAACATCCATGTTTTTATGGGTAGTGGTTTCATCATCCCCTTAGACTTTTCAATTGCACTCTCCACTTACGGACATACCATGCACTTTGATTTATACTCAATGATCTCTTTATTAATATTTTCCCACAAATAATTATCTTGGAGAACTCAATATATATCAGGGATCCCTGAGTGAATAGAGAAGGTTGGGTTATGTGCATCATTTAGAAGATCCTTAATTATCATTGGATTGGAAGATACACATATTCGCAACCCAAATCTTATGAATCCATCCTTATCAAGCATGAACTCTGAGGATGTCCTGTTTTTGATTGCTTCCTCCCTTTTCCAAATTTCCATAACACTTATTTAAGAAACCATTTTTCACCATCATGGATTGTTAAGAAACCATTTGTTAAAGGATTGATGATTCTCCTCCCTTAATGATTTCCATGAACATACTCTTCAAATATATGGATATTAGATACTTCTCAATTCTCATAACTAATAAAGATGTTGGATTATTTCTACATAGTGCACATGATACCTCATTTCCATTTCTGGGATAGTACTGGATTTAGAAGTCATAATCCTTGATGAGCTCTAACCATCTTCACTGGCTCAAATTAATTTTCTTTTATGTGAATATATATTAGAGACTCTTTTTATTAGTATATATCTCAGATTTATCCTAATAGGGATAATGTCATCAGACATTCAATGCCAATATCACAACTACAAACTCTAGTACATTCATGGGAATGTTTTCTCATGGATATTCAACTTCCTTGAGCCCTAGGATATGACCTTATCATTTTTCATTAGTACACAACCAAAGACCATCAATGAAGCATAGTTGTACTCCAAAATATGTTATCAACATGTTTGTAGTGTGACTACTAGCGTTGAGATAAACCTCATTTTGAGATCCCTAAACCATTCATCACATTCTTGAGTCCTCATAAAATTCCCTCCCTTCCATGTCATCTTAGTTATTTGGTTTTATAATAATGATAATTTTCATAAAAAATCATCAGTAATAACCATCCATGCCAAGGAAACTATGGATATCCATTATGGATTTTTTCCTAAGCCACTGTTAGATTTCCACTTTCTTAGAAGGGTCTACAGATATATTTTATATACTTATAAAATTACCCATGAATGATACATCATCCATCCACAACTCACATTTAATGTAATTTTCATATAGATTCTCCCTTTTCAAAGTATTCATCATAGTATTGAAATAATCCTCATGTTCATCCTTTCTCCTGGAGTATAATAGAATATCATCGATATTGAAAACCACAAATTTTTCTTGGTATTCTCTAAAGTCCCAATTCATTAAATCCATGAAAAGTGTTGGGGAATTTGTGACTTCGAAGGGATTCACTATGATCTCATAGTGTCCATAACACATTTTAAAGGCATCCTTGGGAATATATTCCTTCCTCACCTTTAATTGGTGATATCCAAACTGATGAACTACCTCAGATAAATAACTGGACCCATTTAGCAGACTGAACAAGTCATATATCTAATGTTGGGGATACATGTTATTTTATTATATTGACCTCAAGATAATCAATACATAGGTTTATTTATCCTTATTTATTCGGATAAAATAGTATTGGTGCACCTAATGGTTAGTGACTTGGGAAATAAAACCCTTATCCACATTCTCCTATAACTTCTTCTTCCACTCTTTGAGATCAATAGTGGTCATTCTGTAAGGTGTCATTGATATATGTAGAGACCCCTGAATAAGTTCAACTGAGAACTCATCCTATCAATCTAGAGGAATTCCATGAAACTCTTCTGGGATTACATCAGTGTAATCCCTCGTGATGGGAATGACTTTGAGCATGATTGTCTTCTTTCTCTAAAGTATTTTTCTATGATTTTCTTTTCACAAGTATAAAATGTCTACACTTGAGACAATGATTCTATTATAGTTTCATATTCCTACAAACACTTGTTAAATATTGAAGGATGCTTTGGGATGTGAAGAGTGATCTAACATTCCCGACAATGGATGTTGGAATTATATAAATATATACAATCCATGAACAAAATAACATCAAAGTCTATCAAAGAATGTATGACATGATTTTTTGGGAGGTTCAGCATGTAAACATTAATATGAGGGGAGTTATATAATTTGTATGAAATAATTTCCCCATTATCTGTTCTCGTAGATAACTCAATAGTCATGTTTTCAGTTAGTGTTTGAATAGTTATACTAACCATGAATGATATTAAAGAATTCATAGAACTAGAACCAAATAGTGCATCTGATATTCTTGAATAAATAACCAGCGTACCTTCTACCACATTATTTTCATGCTCCAACATAGTAGTAGTGCTATCATACACTGTTTCTTGTTTCCATAAAGGTTGTTGGTGATTTAATATAAAAAAAATTGGTATAGGGAAATTGTTCATATTATTTCTAGGTTTCTAGAAGTTGTAAAATGGCACTATAGGATGAGTGTTGATCTGAACATCCATTTCTTCTTCGACAATAGTTTAATTATTCATATCACTTTGATAATTATTTTCTAGATGACCCATTAATCTACATTTATAAGAATTAATTATTCTATTTATACAGTTCCCAAGATGTTCCGTCCCACATTGTTAACAAGCTATATGTTCAATCTTCATTCCATCATTGTAATTATTTTCTAAGCCACCCATATTGTACTCCACTTACCACATTTTTTCACTAAGACCACGAGACCATTGAGATTATCCAATTTCTATTTCAACATTGAGAGCACAATTAACAATCCCTTAATAACTGTAAATATCAATAATTACAAATTCTTTTCATAGGTTCGACATTAGTCTAATAAATAAGTGATCCATCATTCTTTTTGTTTTCCAGAAAAATCCAAAAGAATTTTCGGGAAGCCTTGTAAAGTTTTCTTCATACACCCCAATAGAATCATCTTCATTCTAATTAAGTATGAGGAACTCTCCTTCCATATTGAAATGGGTGTTTCAGGAAATATATATTTTGAAAAACATTTTTCTTGAATTCCTCCTAATCCATTGAATCAATTTCCATATGGGACATTGTGTTCATGACTAGTGTCTACCACTGATCATCTTTCCCATCAAATTGATGGACGACCTGCCTAATATTCTCTTCTCTTGAGCATTGGAGGATAGAGAATATATTTTCAATTGAATTATTCCACTATTTCATGAGGAGGGGATCAAAAGATCCACTAAAAATAGGTGTAATATTTCATATGAATGCATTGATGGAAACTATCCATTTCCTTGCATGAGGAGGGAATTCCACATGATTCATGTTATTATTCATAACTTGATCTGGCTGATCAAGTACTATCATAAGGTTTTAAGAACCAATTCCCATCACATTTTCCATGTCATTTGGGAAATATTCACATTCCCTATCATATTGATTAATGGAACATGTTTTTCTATTTCTGTCTAATTACTATTAATAGAATGTGCTATTAAGGGGATAGAATACGTAGCTAATAAGTGTAAATGTAATAATTGAACATAAAATGATAAACATGTAATGTAAAATTATATCATAAATTGTGATTCCCTAGGTTTAAATCTAGGTTAGCCTTGATCTATTTCAAAACTTATATTCTTATGGTATCCTTTTTTGTTCCTTTTATAATGGTTTATAATAAAAAAATATTTCCATGGTCCCTTATTTGTTCCTTTAATAATGGTTTATAATGATCTTATGAAATTTTCAAAAGCATATCCC
This sequence comes from Viscum album, assembly GCA_963277665.1. Lineage (NCBI taxonomy): Eukaryota > Viridiplantae > Streptophyta > Magnoliopsida > Santalales > Viscaceae > Viscum > Viscum album. The sequence continues at coordinate 1,398,670,311 of OY728164.1, read as the reverse complement.
CCCGGAGTGTCAAACTGGGTGCGCAGTAAGTCTCATTGTCCTCTAATAGGATACCCTGATCAAGGATTGGATCACATGTGGGAGTTTTTACTCCTACTTACATCAGTTCTACAACCATGTCCACTAATAGTATCCATACATGGATGTGTTTTCACGACAAACCACTTACTCTATACAAACCAAAATTTCGGTATGTTTTATTATACATAGTTTTATCACTAGTGTTCTTACTAAAGTGCTTTTCTCATAACCTCCACAAATATATACCCCATCCTCTAATACCAAAAATAGAGACCCTATCCATTCACATATATCACTACATGTTTTTAAGCATAATTAATCAAAAAAATAAAATCCAAGGATTGTAAAGTCTAGTATCATGGAAGACTACATAATGAATTATACATCATAAAAGAAACATTTATTTATGATCCATATTGAGATCATAACTTATATTGAGCTCATATTTCTATATTGGATAACCTAGGGATAACTTGATCAAAGGGAAGAGATAATAATCCATGTATGGGAATAAAAATAACAATAAAGGTTTATCACATGTGTTCGAATGAATGACATAATGATTTAAAAAGACATATAACTAGAATGATCACATGGAATTATAACATATATAACATGGGATAATATAAATATTGAATAATAGTAATTTGGAAGAAATATAAAACAAAACATTAACATGATTCAAGGATCATGGGACATAGGGTATCACGAGTCAAGGCTAACAACAATATCATTGTACATGGAGCACAAGTAGAGGCTAACTACCAAGACCGTTTCACAAAACATCTCATGAGAGTAAACATTATCCAATGAATTTGATCATTGTCCGTGAAAACCCATATTAATGTGTTAATCAACAAGTTTTCAACATAAATAATCATACATAATCAATCATACACAAACCTAGGGGTACCCATGGAATGTAATGTGTATCATAATCATGTCATAAAGAATAGCCATGGGTGTATAATAAAAGTGTCCATGAAGGATATGAATTATATCATGAATTGAAAATAATAATTTATAATAGGAATATATCCTGGTAATTGATGTCAAATTTATGTTATATCCGGGAATAAAGAGTATTTAATAAACGTTATATTTAAAACATTTAGTGCAGTTTAAGGAAAATATAAATGATCATTTAAAATTTAAAATGGAATGATATTTTATATAAAAATATAAGTGAACCAAGAAGGTTTTAAAAATAAAATTAGTTCTTTTATAAGGGTAATGGTGTCTTAAAAAAGATTATTTAGTGTAATTTAAATGAGGTTAGATTATGGGAAGTTCCCTATAAATGGCCTTTCTTTTTTTGAAGAAATGTGATGGAGACTAGTTAAAAAAATATGTATATCCGAAAAAGAGGATGATGAATAGGCCATGAAACATGAGTATTTAAAATATATAATAAATGACAAATATTTACATAATAATAAAGGATAACATCATTTGGGTAAAATAATGATAGAGCAACCCAAAGGAATAATAGAGATTCGGGTAGGATCTCGTACCTTAAGTTTGACGGTGTTCTTCACTTGATCATAATGTTCTAGATAATAAAATTAAGTTTATCAATTAATAATTATATAACCTATTATAAAATTAATTAAATTATTATAACCATATTATGTTCATTCATCTCTATTTTGATGGGTTAATAGGTCAAATTTCATTGTTTGGGAACATTAGTTTCCTTGGTTTTCCAGAACTATTTACTTATATACATGTATAGATAATCATGTAAGATGAGGATGGTTTTATAGAATTGATGTTATATGTTATTAGATAAAATCTAGAAGAGTAAATGATTATATAATTCTATTGGTTATTTGGAGTGAGTATGAATCATTGTATGAAACATTAATGATAACTTTTTGGGTTAATAGGTGGGTTTTTTATCCCAACTATATCATTGGGCTTTATAAATTAGTCCCATTTGTACAAAATGATTCAAAAAAAATTAAAAAATATATATTAAAAAACAATAATCTATTTCAGTAATAAAAATGGTTTCATTTCAATAATTCTAGATGGTAATAGAAATCGAAAACCTATCGTCCTTGAATGTGATAAATAACCACATCTTAGGTGGTTTTTCTATTTATAGTATAAAAGAAGGGGAAAGGAGAGAAAATGATAAAAAATTACATTATAATATCAAAATTACATTAAATTTATGTTACTGGAGTTATCATACCATTTTTATTACGAGAGGTGCTCATATAAAAGAATACAAAGGAAATTAAAAATAAATTGGAAGAAACCGGAAGAGGGTTTTACCTCTTGATTCCTTCCTCTTGACAACCACCAGAGGAGACTGTTTTTGGTCTTCTGATGAGACCAATAGAACATGGATGTGGTAGAGGTTATTGGGGAGAGATTTTAGAATAATTTTTACAAGGAATAAGTCTTGATAGGTGTGATGAGAATAGTTTGTGAGGGGTGGATTTATAGTGGATGATAGGGGTGTTTTTTCAATATTTATTTCATTAGATTATTATTATTCTCAAGATAATAAATATTTCTGATTCCTAAGACTTTAAATAATAATTAAATCATGTGAAATCAATCTGACGGTTCTTAAATCATACATGACATAATGAATAGTGTATTTAACTTATAATATACATATATTGTAAATTATGGTATAAGACTATTCAGCAAGAATTCAAGTACATTAGAAAAATCAAAAAAATCAACCTAAACATTTTTTTGATGTGTAGAATACAAAATTGAACACCATTTTATAAAATTACTTTCAAAATTTGAGAAATTGTTTTTAATTAAATGAAAATTTTACTTGAATAAAACACACATTAAAATTAGAACTACATTTCTGACACTTTGAAAATTTAATTACAGTCTCGTTGAATTGTATTGTATTAATAATACCTGAAAATATTAATTTATGAATACATTTTATTACAATAATATTAATATTATATAATTAAATTAATAATATATTTGTAACTAAATATACAAGACTTACAAATATACCAAATAACATAATTTTTTTGAAATATTTATTTACAAATAACATGATATATTTATACCATATTGACACTTATAATATAGAAAAAAAATTATTTATATTTTCATTGGTGAGGTTACAATTTCCTTGGTTGGTTTACTATTCACCGGGTTCACATTAATATTCCAAAGGATAAGTGACCATTTCATCGATATGAGTTTCCTAACATCTAGAGATACCTTTTATTTCATTCATTATTTATTTATATAGATTTTATAGTAATCTATATTCAATATGATGTGGTTATAATATAATTCATAATTACAATAAGATAATTATGTTGATAAAACATTTGTCATCAAAAAAATTTTATACTATATTTTGGGAGAGGAACAAATTAAACATTCACAACATGGTGTTATTCTCATTAAGAATTAAAATATGAGTGTAGATAATAGTGGAGATTAATAAAGCATCAAATTAAGATCCATGATGCAAGTGGAGACTAATGATGAATAGTGATAAACAAACATATACTTAGTAGTGAACAATGTAGAATCACACTATCATGTGTTCTTAAGTTCCTACTTATATTTTATAATATAGTGTGATCAGTGAGATTAAAAATATGATATTGAATATGTTAATCAAAACATTGAAATAAGATACATTTTTCTCGACTGATCAGTGGAAAAGGTAAATTTTTTAATTGGGTAACACCGTAATTCTACCCTATCAGGGCATCATATGTATTAAAGAGTGGTACTAGAGACCAAAGTTTAATCCTTATAATTTATGATATATATTCGTTCGAGTTATTGGAATCATTGATAAAGTGATAAAGAATCCATTTTTAGAGGAAATAGTCATCTGGACTGGTAGGAGTGAATTATCTTATTCAGATATGATTATATTAAGGAGGTTGTGGAAAACATTTATTGATATAATAATCTAGTTAATCACAGTGAAATAATTAATTTTTCATGTGTAGTTAATATCTTGAGTAAAAAATTATTCAATGAGGTATTTAATAAACAACACGTTGTTCTACATAATTCATGATGATGAATACCATGGTTTTTTTATCTTTGAACATTAAAGAATAAGTAGACATAGGAATCATTCTCAAAATATGGTAAATAATAACTTATGTCAAAAACCAAGAAGAAGAAAAATAATATGAATAAATAAATGAAGATAAAATTTAAAATTACTGTGATAAATTTTTTATTCATTGATAAATATGAATATCACACTATATTATATGATTCATAAAAATATGAAATTAAAACCCCCTTGTTTGTTGGAGAGAATGATAAGGTATGGGATAATATTGTATTTAAATCTCTTCATCAATTAGTTTGATGTCCAATTAGTACTAAAGATTGTATAGAACCCTTATATGATAATGTGGATCAATAAGAAATAATTAATCAAGTGGACCTACCATTCATTTAAGATGGTTATGGAGAAAATATATTGGAACTATATTTCAAACCAAAACATTTCATATTTTTAAATGCATATTAACTACATAAATTAATTATTCATACCATAATCTTAATGGACTAGTGCATTTGGAAAATTCGACACTTAAGAAATTGGTTGTAAAAGATCTATAACATCTCCCACTATGTTCTATATAACAACCACCATTTATAGAAATATAATACTTTTTAGTTTTCACTATAAAATTTGTAATGGAAACTTGTTAAAGGATGAGATGAGATGCTCAATAATGGTAAATAAGGGATATATCAATGATCAGTTTATAATAACATGAACATAAGTGTGTGATAACATGTTTCTAACATTTGGAAATCAAACCCTGGAAATCATATAACATAATCATGAGTGACGACATAAATCGTGGTAGTTCATATGACATTAGAAACCAAGTAATCAATGATATTGAGCCAAGATATTGTAACCTTCTTATATGATAGATGATTGTTTCATAAGAATGAGCATATATATTAATTACCTTGTTATTTAATTATTATTTCCTATGCTATCATTTTCAAAATGTTTCACTCACAAAATAATCATAGTAGTCAAGGTTCACATATAAATACTATTATATTAGACGATGTCTCATAATGAACTTGTTTCACTCACAATTAATCTACTACTTAACTTTAGATACATAAATCATTACACAATGTATTAGAGGGAGATATAAGCCTCTCACATCCATGGATATAAGGTAAACACCTTCATTGTTATAATGCTATTATTGTATTGGGTTACATCATAACTACCTTCCATGGTTATAACCCAACCATTACCATTTATTTTAATATAAATACCTTTATTTGTTATAATGTAACCCCCATACCATAATAATAACCATTCTTACGTGTGAAACATTATCATAAAAAATCCATCATATTATCATATCATAACCCATGAAAAGAAAATATGTTTCATATATATTTCATCCATTTATCATACCAAAATATTTAGAAAATAAATTGGTATCAAAAAAATATCATCATAAAAAACATTAAACATTCAGAGAAAGAGTAATAATGGTATAATTTTACCATATTCCTAGTGAATAATTATTAACATAAAAAGATTTTATCATGTATGAAAATTCCCTTAAAATTTATCTGAAATATTTCATCAAAAAAATAACCATTCGATTTTAAAATTAAATATTAATATCTCCAAAATATCCTGGAAAACTGTTTATTTAAAAATATCATTTGAAACTTGTATATTAGTCTTAAAAACATTGATCTTTCTTGATGATAGAAAATTACATTTGTGCCATATGAGTTAATAAACAATATTCCTTACCCATTTTTTATATAAATTAAAAAATAAAATATTTAGAAAATTAATAGAATATTCACCACAAAATATTTCTTAAAAAGTAGTAATGGGTAAAAAAGAATTATACAATCATAGTATAATTTTATAAACCTTCCTTACAAAATTTTTATAAAACACATATATGGAAGAATTTTGTATTGGCTGAACAGATAAATAAATTTAATTTACCTTAAAATCATATTTTCAATCTACTAAGTACTAAAAATGATGAAAATGATATTAAATATTTTATTTTATAGAAATAACCATAAAATTAATGATTTTATTGATATATAGAGAATTATATTTTATCATCCTAAACTAAATCATAAACTATCTCAATAAATATTGTGTTTATATCATAAAATCCATTCTTCGTTGGTAATGTATGAAACAAAAGCGTAATTAAATAAAAAAACAGATATCGAAATCTAAATACAAATAAATTCATAATAATCAACATAAAATAAAACCATGGGTATCATATACACCATATAAAATAATATTTTTATGAATATGGCCTCTCTCTAATAGAAAAAAAAGTGAGATGAAAATACCTTACCTTAGGCCTGACTTTCATTGTACGAATCAAATCCTCATTTATAATAAATGTATATTTAATAAAAATATGTAAAAAATAATAAATAAAATATATCATTCCATATATTAATTACTTATACCATTTTATCACACATTTTTAACATATCATTATTAAAATCACTGTTCTATGTGATATTTTCTTCGTTTTTCATGAATGATATGGTTTGATCATTTTTGTCCAAATATTTTTATCATGGTAAGATAATTTAAATAAATATAATGTTGATATAAATATCATATATTTTAATTTTATGAAGGTTTATATTAAATCATATAATCTATATGTTAAAAAATTAATTACACCATTCATGGAGATGTTAGGTTGTATATACACATAAATGTTGTTTTCATTTTTTTGATAGATGGAATAAAATCATGGTAAATAAAAAATAACCTTTAGAAAATTATTATGGCATATTATATATCATATATATATTCATTAAATCCATCTTTATTATTGTTTATGTAAAATATAAACTAAAAAATTTTCAACTCATTGTAGAGGTAATAGTCCACATGTATGCATGATCGACGTTATCATTTTCCAATGGTTTGGAAGGTGAGAAGGTAAGTATGTTATTCTAATTATTAAATTATAATTTTTTTAAAAGTTTAATATATAAACAGTAAAAATATTTTAATACCCATCCATAAAATATCTCAACCATTTGATTTGTATTAATATAAGGAGATTGTATGTTGTTTGTATCCACCAGTGATATTTTCACATCCCATCTAATGAAAAATTGGTCAAAAAACGAGTTTTCATAATAATAATAACATTTCTGAATATTTATGTAACATAAAGTATTATATTATAAAGAATATAACTTATTTATAATTGGTAAAATAATACATAAAAATATAGTGATTGGTTAAGGTGATTACTTTTTCATTTAAATTACTCCTTTATATATCTTCCTAAGGGCTATGGGGCAGGAGTTTTTGTAATAAGAAAACATATATAATCAATCAAGGGTAGTGGATAAGAGAAAATTGTATAAATTTATTGATCTATAATGCTCATGTATTTTTGTTGACGAGGAAGTAGGGGTCCCTTTTATAATTGACATGAGGGGAACAATTGGAATTTCTTAAAAAATAAAATATATTAAATTACTTCTCAATACAATTGCTTCAAAATAGATCATAAATTGGAAATGAATGAAATTTTAGACATTATATTATCATCATTGTTGAATTTAAATATTTTTAATGTTTTTAATTAATTAAATAAAATATAATTTTCATAAAATGTCATTATTTTGAATTTAGACACTATTTATTGAATTTGACATAATATAAATAAGGAATTAATTGGAAATACTGTGGAAATATTTAAAATAATAAACCTATTTCATTTTAATATAAATATTTCAAGGAAAACAATATCTCAGTAAAATTAAATTACATTTATTATATTTCAAATCATTTATTGGATTTTTTTAGTAACTATAGAAATACTACATTAGTGTCACATAAGCATTTAAGGTCATTAAAAAATTATTTAAAAATATAAATAAATTTATATCATGAAAATAATTTCATTATTATCAAAAAAATCACTTATTGTTTCTATAAATGTATTTGTTCCTATGTGTAAACGTAAGAAATATTTAAAACTAAGAGTGTGTCATTTTTAACATTCTTCCATTTAAACATTATATATGTCATTTTAATGGAAAAATATTCATTAAAACACTAAATTTATATCCTATGGTGAAAATGGTCATATTAACAACAACAAATAATAATTATGATGAATAAATATATTCTTATCCCTTAGTTTTAACCAAGATAAACATGATTTATCCATTACCATAGAGACACATTTTACCATGGTTACTATTCATATTTATCAAAAAATTAAAAGGACATATTTTTTAAATATGAACCTACATATTAAAAATATTGAATAATTTTATCATATTAATTTTTTTAATGTTGCATAAATTTATTTCAAAACTAGAACGTAGCATGTAATGAAAGTCATTTAATAAAAATGTATTTTAAGTATAAAACACGGTTCATTCTTATAAAATGCATAAAAAATATTAAATAACTATTTTAATATATAATAAAAATTAAAATATGTTAAATCAATTAATACTATTCACCAATAGTGATTAATTTAATTTATTTTGTTAAAAAACATTACCCACGTAAAAAGCGCTATTTTACGAAATAATGCCTATTTCTGTATAATTTTATATACAAAATAAAATCTTAAAATATAATCAAGTGAACTTTATTGTATTACATAGAATAATATATAAATATTTTTATTTTTGGAATATTTTTAAACAATATGTTTCATTGTGCATGCTTGAAAAAAAATATAGTTTTAATAACAAATTCTATTTTCACTATTCACTAGAAAATTAATCATTTTAGAGAAATCCTAGAAATTAACAAAAAAAAGTAAATGATAATTTAAAAAAATTAGTTATATAAAATAATCTCGTTAAAAATTTTAAAATATAAATATAATACTTCCTAAAAAATTGGAGAAATTCTTTTGAAAGAAATTTTTTTAAGCAAAAAATTACTTTGCTAAAAATTAAATTCTTGATTACTATGAATTAATCAAGTAATTTATATTTATAAAAATATATATTTATATATATCATAATACTCTTAATATTATTCATACCATCCAATTTAATGTCTAGGTTATAATAGTTTTATATTAATATTTTTATAATATACCACAGTTTGTTTAAACAACTAGTTTTGTGTTACAAAAGCTAGCACAAATAATAAATTTATTAGAAAAAATAGTCATAAAATCTAAGGGTGTTACAATGAAACAACCTTAAATTATTTTCTACCCTAATATTATTCTCTCTAATATAAATAAAATAGGATATCATTGTTTCATTACGACCTAAGGTTCCCTTTTATGTTCTTGGAATTTTTGATTTCTCCAATAACCTTTCATCAAGAGAGTAGTCTAGTTCCATACAAGTTTATCTCTATGGTACAATATTTATAAAAAACATCATTAGAAATATCTTGATCAAGTTTTTTGATCATTTATTTTATCAAAATTGATGCATCGACTATATACTTCCTCTGGATTGTTACATGGTACATATATTGAATTTGTGTGTGGTTCAATGAATGTGCCAAGTGATAAGATTACATCCCCACTCGATAAAGAATATCCAAATGAAAAAATATAGCTATGGATAAACTCTCTATTATTTATAATTCTCATAACCTTATCCCATGGATAAATTCTATGAAAAACAACTCACCATCATCAGATTCTAGATCACATTGATTACTGTCTACATGACATTTCAATTTAATTTTATATTCCACGATTTGATGAGGAATGTATTGGACATTCCATATCATTTCCTCATCAATCTCATAAACCAATATCATTATTTCTCTAATATCACCCTTTTGTTACTCTTTTATGAGTTCCCACATCATCTCTTACTCTTGGAAATGAATATTGAAGATTAATTCATTTTTATCTTGATCACTAAATTTTAACTTTTGACGAATCATAATATCCATAATTCATTCCTTAAAGCTCAAAAATATTTACCAAAACAAAAATTTTAATAAAAAATTGTCAAATAAAATCCAAGGATCATCTTAATACATTATATAAAATGTTAACCAAAATATTTTTTCATAATATGGATTAATAAAATTCAATCCAAAATACTATAATTTTATCAACTCATATCCTCCCCTGATCAACGTAACAATTTCATTGAAATAATTTTAACCACTCGTAATGTCTCTTAAAAAATTCATATACCCTAATAACATCCAAAAATGATGTCTTAATAAAATCATATATCTTCCAAGAGATAATTCACCTTTTATTCCTTAAATAATATCATTTTACAATAATAAAAATTTCTATTAGATGTTTGAGTTCATCCTTGCACTAATATATAATCATATGTTTATTGGAAATATAAAATGTGATTCATGTATTCTATAAATTATGTAAAGTGATATAATAAATGCTCATAAAGACACAAAATATTATCAAAGGATAAAAAATAATATTTTCATAGGGTGTGTTCATATAAACTTCATCATGAAATTTCCATGCATGGAGTGGTAGATAAATATATCCTACATATCATGATTTACATCAATTATTGTGATTTCATAAGATTTAAATTTTTCCAATTCCTAAAATGGCTGTTTTTCTTATTATTCTCATTAAACCATTAATTATGGAATTGATTCAAATAAGACCCAAACTCCATGCATTTGTCACACTAGCCTATCAGTGTTGTAATCTATAGAGAGTTATATATTTCCACATAATTTCTTCTATTCTTCCCATCATAGTGGAATTCAATTGTTTCGTGACCTTCTTTTCCATACATGATAAATTTAATATTTCCCTTTTGATAATTTTTTCCATGTCACAATTAACACATTGAGCATAAAGGAATGATCATATACTTCTCTCCACGGATTGTTAGAATATCCCTTTAATTCCCTATTTATTTTGTTTTTAGAACAAAAATATTAAAGTGTAACTCCATTTTCTATATACATATTAACGTAACATAAAATGATTTATTGGGGGAGGGTTAATGACTTAAAAAAACAAAAATATTGAGAAATTAATTTGATCAAAACTAAATAAAACAAAAAAAATTAAAAATAACTTCATGTAAAACAATATCAATTATAAATAAATATTCAATTAACTTATAAAAAATAATTAATAATTATTTAAATTTAATAAAACATTACTTAATTTAAACTAATAAAATATAATTTTATACTTAAAATTTAATATGGTATAGTAAAAAGTTATAAAATTAAATTTACAATAATAGTTTATTTCGAAATTAAATAAACTAATCTAATTAACATAAATAAGTAAATAATTTAATTTATAAATAATAATAAACTTTTACTTTAACATTAATAACTCTAATTAATAAAAACAGAAAACATTATAAATACTTCTTTCAATACTTTTCATAAACTAATAACATTAAATACTTATTTGATTCCTTTTAGTTTTTTTATATTTCATGTGTGAGTTTTCTTGTGCCGGTTTATATGGGAAGTGATTTTCCCTCCATATTCATATAACTAACTCAACGAGAGTTATTTACGTGAGAAAAATTAGTGCAAAGTGCCTGTCACAAAACAACACAAGTGGGCGGTGCACAACTAAGGGATTTCTTAAGTTGGATGCATTGGTTGGTGAGAAGAAGCAGATGACGGAGGATACAAAGCAGAGAAAGCAGTAGAATAATGGGGGCACAGACTAGGAGAGATATTCACTCTGAGTAGCGATACATTCGGGAGATTTGAGATCATATCTCTCATCAGGAGTCAGAGTTGAGGAGAGGAGACCAGAGGGTGACTCTGGAACCACTTCATGGAGTTGGAGGAGGCTAGCAATAGTAGCAGTTCATGCTAGTAGAGGGAGTTTACTTCCTCTGTTTTCTTTTTAATTATTCTCATTTTTAATTGAATTATTCTAGTATACATAATAGAGATGATGTCTAGCTAAATCTGAAGTTCTTGGATTTATTGAAGTTCCACTAGTTAACAGTAAATTCTCATTTCACATTATCATTTTACTGTAATTTAGTATTGATCGGAGAGAACAATACTGAATTCATTAGATTGCATTTTTCCACTAAATTTTAATCTCAAAACATCATATTAAGTTGGAAAGATTGATTGTGGAATCATTTTTCAAAAGAATAATAGATACAAAAGACTTCAATACTCATGGTGAGTTTTTCATGTTGTTAATTTTTAAAAAAGTATACAGTTGATTATTTTTGGAGTGGCGAACTCTTATATTAGTTGGCTTGTGTGACTTGACTTCTGGTGAGGGGGTTGAGTCATACTCTTTTCAGTGGTACTTAGTAATAACCTATAACTTGAATTGAAACATCTTCAAAACTAGTGGAATGGATATTACTCCTCGAGATTTTTAATAGATTGTTCATTTTATCAGTGTTGTTTTTCTCTATTATTTCACATTTTGCAACTATATCTAGCTTTATTTTAGGTCTTAAACATGTTTTCCAATGTTATATCACTCTACTGCTTAAAATATAGATATATATATATAAAGTGAAAATTATAAAAACAACTCCTCTGTTGAAAAAAGTGGAGTTTTCCAAGTTTCTATATGAATAGTGGTAAAATTAGCCTTCCATGTGGATCTGACCCTGCTTTCCACATATATAGTAGTTTGTAGGAATATAAATTTTTTATTTTGACTGAATCTAACCATGATTCAGGTCATGTTTTTGGTGCCATTTCCGGGGAAGGTATGAGCCATTTATTAAAAAATACATTTATAAAAACATTTATAAAAACCATTCTAAAAATGAAAAAAAAATTGAAAACTATAAAAAACTGTTACTTATCATTCTAAATAGTTATTTTTGATACATTCTACTATTTTTTTCATGAGCACAAGAAACTATGTGGTTATATTAGAGCCATTAATCCTTTAAATTGATAAAAATCACTGATCTAAGAAAGATGAACAAAATTGAAGTGGAAAACATAGATAATAGAGTTCCTGAGCATTATAACATTCAAAATAACCATCCAGAACTCTTATATGAACATTAAAGGCCTAGGATGAGGGAGTTACAACTCCAACAAGTTTCATGCAACCCATTATCCATCAGATTAGGTCCTAGGGCCATAAATTATGAGCTAAAATAATATCACTTATCACTACCGCCTGCATACTATGGGCTCTTTAATGAGGACTATTTAGCCTTTATTAGTGATTTATACAACACTTTGTAGAAACATCCTTTATTAGGACTCACTGAAAATGAGCTATGGATGAGAGTTTTTTCCTTTTTCCTTAAATGGAATGCAAGAAATTGGTTTTTATGTTTAGATGAAAACATTTTTGAGAATTGGGATCAAGTTTTCAACTCATTTATTATGAAATTTTACCCTCAAATATTAAAATGAGAACTGAGAACTAAGATCACTAGTTTTTACAAAGAGGATGGAGAAGCTTTTCATGAATCTTGGGATAGATTTATGGGCCTGATTAGGTAGTTTCCTCATCATTAACTCCCATCCCATCTCCTCATGTATTCAGTATATGAAGGGTTGTCCTCCTTTGGATAGAATTTAGTGGATCAAGTTGTTGGGGGTAGTTATAATAATAAAACAGATGATGAGTTGAGGAAAATTTTTAACAGTCTGGACCTTAACTGTCAACATGAAAATTCAAGAAGAAAGAGAGTTAATAGTAGTGAAAACACCTGTTCAATGAATGATTCTCAAACTCAACTAGCCTAAATCACCAACCAACTTCAAACATTAATGAACAAGAATTGATGACAAACTGTATATCAAATGGAAAATCAGAATCAGTACCAGTCACTAAGCCAATAGTCCACTCAATGCGGTATGTTTTGGCACTCTGGAAATTTTTGTCTTAATGCTGATTTAAATGCCCAACAACTTGAAACATTAAACATTATTAGTTATGGTCCTAGGATGCCTCAAAAAAAGATTCATTCTCAAAAAATTACAATCAAGGCTATAAGAACCATCCAAATCTATCATGGATGGATCAAGGAATTATTAAGCAAAAAACTGCCCCTAATTATCAGAACCATCCAAGACTAAACATTCAAAATCAAAAAAGGGGGAGTCATCAAACACTCAAAGAAATAATGAAAATCAAATGTCTTTTAAACTCGATCAAATCTTGAATAAAATTAATTCATAAGAGGAAAATTACATTACTCAATTTAATAAACATCAAGATCAATATGAGTCATAAAAATGAAAAATGTTGTGATAATGTTGAATATGGAAACAAATCTAGGACAATTAGCTAGAGATTTGACTTCTAGGGATAAAGGTAGGCTGCCTAGTACAACTGAAATTATCCCTAGGAAGAATATCATGTCTATTGTGACTAGGTGTGGATTGAATACTCGGGATTATTTTATGAAAAATATAGAAAATTCTCAAAATGAAAATCTGCTTCAATCTGATAATAAAAATCTACTTTGCACACTTGCCGATAATTCATAGAAAAGTAATGAAAATAATCTAAATTTGAATCTGTCATCTGAAACTCAACCTGAAACATCTTCTTAAAATTAAAAAAATAATGGGAAAGAAAAAGTTGAGGAAGAGGTGAGGGATATTCCTACTATTATAAAAATATTTTCCCCACCCATACCTTTCCCTAATAAGATGAAACCTCAAAGTAACACATGGGCTAAACATCTTCAGTTCCTTGGTCTCCTTTCTAAACATCAAGTGAACATTCCTTTAATTCATGATTTTATTTCAATAACATCTTATCTGAAATCTCTGTATAAAATTATTTCTAACAAAAAACCCTAAAATAATTTACTACTTACAACATCACTGAAGAGTGAAGTGATATACTTCAAAAGAAAATCCCACCAAAATTGAAAGAACCATGTTGCTTTGTCATCCATTGTACTCTAAAAAACTCTAATCAGATCAACTTTCTATGCATTCTAGGTGCTAGCATTAATATGTTCCAATACTAATTGTTTCGACTATTGAGGCTAGGTGATCCTCAACCCACCATGTTCATACTACAGTTAGCTGATAGATCATTCAGTTATCCTATGGGTCAGGTAGATGATTTACTAGTTGGAGTTGGCAGTTATGTTTTCCTGCTGGCTTTCTTGTCTTAGATATTGAATGTGATCAAGAGGTACCAATCTTCTTTGGTAGGACCTTCTGGGCCACAGATGGTGCTGTTATTGACTTGTCAAAGGGTCAGCTGATATTCAAAATTGGTGAACAAGTAGAAGAGTTCAATGTTGTTAAAAATATTAAAGAACCAACTTATTCTGGAAACTGCTAAAAAATAGTGATTTATGAAGCTGAATGTTCTTATAAAAATAATGTTGAACAAAATGAAGATTATGAAAACCAATTGTCTATTAAATAAGTTAATCTAGAAACAAAAAATTCTACTGTAACAACCAATCTGGAATATCTTCCAAATCTGGACAACTATCCAGTTTCTGTTGTAGGAGAGTACTATATTTCTGAACTTAGGAGATTTCTGAGTGAATTTGAGGGTGTTTCTGTTAGCACCAACACTTCGGGGAACTTTGATATTGATGAGGGAGAATATATAATACAACTTGATGATTCGTCTTCCATTGAGATATTGAGTTCTGATATGGAAGGTCTGGACAACATACTGCCCACCTTGGACGGAAGGACTGTTATCATCGAATCTGATCATTAAATTGAAAATATTTCATCATTTAATACTCTTTACAAGAAATATGTTGAAGATATTGGACCTCCCAGACCTAAGAGTCTTCCTTCGAGTGTAGAACCACCCACTCGTGAGCTAAATCCAATCCTTGTCCATCTTAAATATTCATTTATAGTTGAGAACTCCACTTTCCCTATAATAATTTCTTCTGAACATAATGAAATCCAAGAGGAAAGATTGTTGAATTTTTTAAAGAATTTTAAATCTTCCATAGGATGGAAAATAGTTGATATTAATGGTATTAGTCCCTCATTTTGTATGCACAAGACTTCTATGGAGCATGACCATAAACCTAGGGTAGAGTGTCAAAGAATATTAAATCCAAATATGAAAGAAGTTGTGAGAGTGGGAGTGATGAAATTTCTGGACACTGGAATGATTTATCCCATTTCTGATAGTACATGGGTTAGCCCTGTCTAGGATGTCCCCAAGAAGGGAGGTTTAACTGTAGTTAAAAATGAAAAAAATTAAGAAGTCCAAGTTTGGAAAACCACAAAACGGAGAGTCTGTATTGATTATAGGATGCTTAGTGCGGCCACTAGGAATGACCATTTTACAAAGAACTTCTTGGATCAAATTCATAGAGGCTTGCTGTAAATGAATTTTTCTATTTTCTAGATGCTTATTATAGTTACAACAAGATTCCTGTTGATCTAGAGGATCATGAAAAGACCACTTTCACATACCCCATTAGAATATTTGCTTACCGGAGGATTCCCATTGGGATGTGTGGAGCTCCATCCAACTTTCAAAGATGTAGGATGGCTTTCTTTTCAGAAATTATTGAGAGAATTATTGAGGTTTTCGTGGATGACTTTTCCATTGTGGGTAGTACTTTTGATACTTGTCTTGGAAATCTTGAATTAGTTTTGGAGAGATGCATTGAAGCCAACCTTGTTCTTAATTGGGAGAAAAGTCTGGTCATGGTTACATATGGTATTGTAATTGGTCATAAAGTGTCTAAGAGAGGTTTGGAAGTTGATACTTCTAAGATTGATGTTATTCAAAAATTTCCACCTCCTATTAATGTCAAGGGTGTTAGAAGTTTTCTAGGGAATGTCAGTTTTTACCAGAGATTGATTAAAGATTTTTCTAAAATAACTAACTCCTTGTGTTCTTGGCTAGTCAAGGATGCTGTTTCCGACACATTTACGTCAGGGTGCGCACGTGTGTCCATCACGCTTGGGAGGACGTGCGGATTGTTGCCCCGCATTACCTCTTTCCAAAGGCGGACGACATCTATTCCTTATTTAGGGATGTCTACTCCTTGATCAAAACCGGGATGATGGGATGTTGGTTCTTCCTTCCGTGGATTCCTCCTTGGAGCTCATCACCTAGTTCGGGTCTCCCTTATAGATTTAAGACGAGTTCGTGAAGCTCTTTCCCATTTCCATATCTACATGGATTCCGATTAATTACGTTGCTTCCATCGAGATGCTCCAAGGGGTCTTGTCGGGGCAGCAACCTTCGGTGAGGAGAACGGTCACGTTGGGGTGTCGTTGGCATGCCTTGATGCTGGGGATTGGCATGTTTGTCTTATTTCCCTTATCACAGTGCTTCTCGAGGGCGCGGAAGCCCGATGAATCCCACATCGAACGTGAGAAATGTATACCATCTGAGGTTTTCCTCATCTTCCCATGATTAACACGGGGTATGCCGTGAGTTTAGCATCTTGCGGAGACATATCAGAATGATCAAAACACGGAGAGTGGATCAGATTGAAGGACCCCCTGGGGGGAACACCGATGTTGGTTCCAACACGTGGGTGGCTTCCTGGATACCATGGATTGGGATGGGGTGGCATGATATCACTGGGATGTGGCGGCCCAGGTAAAAATTAGAATGGATGATAGAGTGACGGGCTTGAACCTTGTGGAGGTTTCCTATGTATGCCCATGGTAGGGAATCAAAGTCCGCATAGTTCGGTGATACGGTGGGACACCTGAAGAGGCGACCATTGAGAATGGACGCATTGATTGGAGCCTGGAGGAAGTACGATCTCTGGGCTAGGGCATGAGCTTCCCAAGGCATGTGGGCTTGAGGGGGAAAGTCATGATGAGACGTGGGTGTGAGGAATGGGGATTATGCTTTGAGATGGCCCAAGAGGGGGAATACGGTTTAACGTCATGCGGGGACGAGGGCATACAGTTAAACGTCATGCAGGAAGAGATACAGTTTAACGTCATGCGGGATGATAGAATACAGTTTAATGTCATTTGGGATGAGGAATCTGGGGCTTACGCTCTGAGGAGGCCCAAAGTGGATATGGGGCTTACGCTCTGAGGAAGCCCATGGTGGTCGGGGAACCGACGTGGAGAGGTTGGAATGACCGGGTGGTGGGCTTGAACCTCATGGAGGCTTCCTACTTACCATGCATTAGCACGGATCAAAGTCCATGTAGTTCGCTGGTATGGGGCATACGCTTTGAGGTAGCCCATAAGAGGATGTCATTGTCGATGCGCACCTTAAGACCACGTGATTCATGCTCGGTGTGAGTAACAAGAGGTAGCAGGGACCATACGATCACGTCACAAAGGGTGCATCCGTGGGAAGTGGAATGGGGCTTACGTGTTGAGTGGCCCAAAGAGGAAACCGGGGCTTACATGTGGTTAGTGGCCCTGGGTGCCGGGGCTTACTCCAGGGTGGAGTTCTATGGTTAGACAAAGCACAGTGGGAAAGGGACTCCACTAGCCTTGGCAGGGGGGAAGTACGGAGGTGCATGGGTGAAACCTTCCGTAAGGGAGGCTAGGGGCTTACGCTCTGAGACAGCCCTTCCCCCAAGGACAAATGCCACTCCGACAAGGAGGATCTCATTCCATGCAGGGAAGATTCCATTCCCATGGAGACGAGAGGCATAAAAAATGTCCATGCTGGGGGGACCCTACGTGAGAAGCACAGGGTCGGACCACAGTTTAACGTCATGTGTTAAGGATGAGGTGCTTAGCAGTTTAACGTCCTACCACTTGGACTAGGTGGGTTCACTCCACACCCATAGGGATTACATTCCCAATTCCCTCTACCCCTTGTGGGAGGGAAGGCATCGACAAGGCCGTAATGAAGGGGGGACGCAAGGCGAACCATTGAGGGGTCCACGTTAGCATGGCTATGCGAAGAAGCAATAGCCATTAGCGTGCCTATGTAGATAAGCATAAGGCAAAGAAATGCAACATGAAACACCTCCCAAGGTACATTGATGTTACTTTGTACGAGCCTGGAAGGCCATATAAGAAAAAAACGCATAGTGTGCATGCCTGGCAGGGGAGACATCAGGTGCCGGCGCAGAAAGGCAGCCAAGGGGCATCATGGTAAAGGGGTCCCGGGTGTTGCGTGAAAAAAGAAGGTTTGTGCGAAAAACATCAGGATGACACAAAATACGGCTAGAGGATTGCACGGATAGGTGATTTCGTTCATGTTATTGTGTGCATAGAAGGGGATTGTGTGCAAGGGGCAATGATTGCGCGCAAGGTAACTACCCAGAGGAGTGGGGAAATTCACTTAAGCCAGTGGAGTTGCGCGCAAAGGCGAACCCTGGGGAAAGGTTGCGCGAAAAGGGGAATTACCTAGAAGTCATATTGTGCGCATGTGAGCCATTCCAAATTCTGCAACCCCAAACTGTTTGGGGTCGCCTTCTATGTATAGGCATCGGCTGGTGCAGAATTTAGGCGGCGCGTGAAATTTTCCACGATGGGAACCGTCGACATGCAAAGCTTCACCGTGCGGAACCGGGGGGCGCAAAATTCTTTGAGCCATCGGCTCGATTACGCGAATCCTAGGAATGCTACGCGCGCACATCATTATTTCTCACAAGTCCTCCTTTATTTTGCACACCATTTCCCGGACCTCCAGACCAGGCCTCCGGACCGGGCCTCTGGACCGAGCCTCTGATACCAAATATGACTTTGCTTTTCCATTTCCAAACATCCTCTAGGAGTTACGGACTTTTTTCGGCATCTAAAAATTCCCCCCCCCCCTCCGAATTGGATCAGTGAGAGGTCACAACTGTCGGATTCTGAGGGAAATGTTGAAACATCGAAGCAGGGCCACTCCAGGGCGCTTAGGGCGCAAACAACCCACGTGGCGCGCAAAATGATGGATCGGTGCAAAATTTTCCTTTCTAGTCGTGCGGAACCTTGGCCTCACCTATAAAAAGGGGCATTGAGTCCCAAATCTGAAATCTATCTTTTCCACATGATAGGATTATCGCTCTCATGCGTGAAATTGCTCCCACGGCTGCCCATATATATGCTCTGGCAGCGCGGAATTTCTCCCAAATTTTGGTCACCCTTGCGCGCCTACTCGGGATATTCCGTGCTTAGCGTGCCGATTGCGCGCCCATATCCCGGATTTCATGCCGCCACTTTAGATTTAACGTAGCACTCTCCGATTCCACGCACTACATCATGGTTTTTTGCAACTCCCGAGATATTCGAGATGGCCGCAAATCGAGTAGATGAGGGGGAATCCGCAGCTCGTAGGACCAAAATGGCGGTGAACGAGGAGGTTTATGGCACCAAGGTGATCGTTTCCAACAACCTGGCCTTGTTCAGTCTGCTGACTCCAGCACAGAAGACGTATCCCATGTCTGACAACCTCCTGCTCTAGAATTTAGGCATTCTTGAGGAGGTGCCCCTCCCGGGTTTCGAGGTGGACACACTGCGTTCATGGGTGACCCGGGCGGACGAGCTTCCTCACTACAACATCACCAAAAACGGTCGTCCTGACAGAGAAACCAGACATATGGACGTATATGTCCTGAACCTAAGGACCAGGACCATTACCGGGGATGAGCCTGTTGTAGATAATTCTATGGCCCTCTACGAGGGCACGTTTCGTCATAGCGTCACGGATGACAAGAAGGGCTGGCTGAAGGATTGGGACCTGCAGTCTGGGGGAAACTTCACCAGTGAGTGGGCCTGGGTGTTATGGGTTCGTCATACCTGTGACCAGTTTGGGGATAAACTGCAGTATATTGTCCTGTTTGAGGCAGTATGGATGTCGCAGTTCCACTTCCACCGTCAACCTGAGCTCGGGCCGGAGCTTTTCACCCTGTGGTCTCTTGATACCAACACATTCCACCTTCATCATAGGGAAGTTGGCATCAGTCTATGGGATGTTCACTGCATCGGAGGTATCCCACTAGAGGGCTACCAATACGGCGAGTTTGTTCCTCCAAAGAACACCTGGGAAGACATGGAACGATTCCCATGCTGACGTGGCACCTGCTAGAGCTGGCCAAAGAGAGGCTGGGGGTCAAGGACTTCTTGAAGGGCATTGCCTACAAGGGATGGTTCAGCCAGTTCCTTGAGAATGATCTGGCCGTCAAGATGCCCGGGTGGGGAAAACGGTGACCAACCATGGCTCAGAGGAGTAGGGATGGGTCATACTGGAGGACCATGGAGGTAGGGCAATACCAATCATGGGGCTATCGCGTCATTGAGGCCCAGGACCCGAACATCTGGTATGTCGGGTTCCAGGTCGCCTTCCTGAGTGGGTGGCTCCTGCCGGTGCGGGACGCAAGGATGGGCACCCGTCTAGCAACACTGGTTATGGCAGGAACCATGGCCGCCAACAAACGGTTCAACTTGGGCGTCCCCGTACTGGCCAAGCTATATGCCATAATGGGATGCATCTCACAGGGGGGGTCTCCTCGGAGAGTATGTGGCCCCTTTCAGATATTCCATAGCTGGGTGACGGCTCACCTCGGTGGGTACACTTTCCCAAACGCCATCCGTCATCTGGGCAATGGCCTCCGACCATCCTTGCTGAACATCGCAGGGGTGGTTCCGATGACGCTCAATGAGGAGGGCCTGAGAATCTGCATTGGCAACCACAACAACTTCCACTTCAGCCTGTTCCCCACCCTGGTCAGCCAGATGGTGGACAATGGGAGAGGCTCTCTGGAACAGTAGGAGTATTTCCAGAGCATTCGAGGTGGGGTGCTCGTGGCTCATATCGACGGGAAGGAGATCTGCGAGCCTTACGTGCCATCCCGATTCTCCAGCCAATTCAAATGCCTCCAACGAATGTCGAAGAAGGTATTCATGGCATTCTGGCAGGAGAAAAATCCCTGGATTCTGCGCCAGATGTGGTTGATGTTTATCACTTTTGGCTCTGGCATCGTTGTTACTCTTCCTCCCACCGGGGTTTATGCTGGCCTAGCAACCGATTATGCCGAACACTGGACCATCGCGTACCCTGAGGGGATTTTACGCAAGTGAGTCCGGAAACTCGAGGTTACTCACGTGGAAACCGGGCAACGGGGGAGAAGGCAAGGTGCTTTTGGAAGGGGGGAATTAGGGGTGCGTCAGGCAGCGAGGCCTGCACAGGCCAGGACTTCAGCAGTGGGAACATCACACAGCACCGCCGCGACCTCAATGCCCATAGGAGGGTCACATGAGGTAGCCAGGGAGCTGCCTGGGAAGAAGATAAGATACCTACTCGAACCTTCTCAAGATTCAATCCTCCCGGCACTGTGGTCGGCCTGGATGACCCTACGGCAATCGCTGAGCGTTGAAGCCATCTGGCAGAGGATAATGCAAAATGGGATCCACCTGCCAGAGGTCAGGCTCGTTTGAGTTACCGACCGGGTAAATTTCCATCGGCGGCATGCTTATTTGATGGCCATGGAAACATACGCACTCCAAAGGGGTCAGCGTGTGGAGCAACCTTTCCCAGTGAAAGTGATGCTCGACCAGGAGCATGATCCGGAAGTGATGCCATCGGGAGTAGGCGATAGTGACGAGCAGTCGGAGGGGGAGGAGACCGGAGAAGATGAAGGCAAAAGGGAAGATGAAGAAGAAGGATAACCCGAAGGTGAGGGGTCGCAGGGGGCGACCTACCAAGGGAGTCTCAGAGAGAGCGGCGAGATTGTCGGCTTTGATCTCGACATAACCGAGATACTCGAGGTTTGTCTCTATCTTAATTCATATCCCTTTTTCATCCATTCTCTTTTCCAATTTTAAAACCATCTCTCTAAATCACTCAGGAGCAGATGAGTGTTGGATGGGCATCCCCACTAGAGGAGGGAGGAGAGGAACCGGTGGGACAGGATGGGGATCCCACACCCATCATTGATGTAACAAGTGCAGAGGGGTCTCCCATCATGGTGGCTCCTGCAGCGGCCAGAACACTAGAGACCGACGCTCTGGACTCCTATAAGTCTCACTCTTCACTAATGGCACTTTTTATAAAAAGATCCCAACTAATCAGCGTACACCTTGCACATTGATCTCAACATTTGAGGCTCGTTAGGATGCGGAGTACGGGCCCTCCGTGAGTAGATCAGTGGCAGACATACCACCTCATTCAGAACATGCTCCCTACACTAAGTCGACCCTAGCAATTGGTGAGCAAGGGGTAGCAGACACTAGCGGCGCTCTTCTTGAGGTAAGGCTGGAAGCTGACGGAGGCATCGTCGCTGTTGGGGTGAGAGAGGAAGGTCACCCGGATGTCGAAGACCCTATTCCTCCTGAAGACATTCATGAGGCAGATCATGCTGCCGATCTACTGGCTACCTTCCCAAAGTACCGACCCGCTGACCCTGAGGAGGTATATGACTCAGACACAGAGGCAGCTTACGAGATCCAGATGACATGGCGGAAAGGGTGGAAGTATATCCAGTGCTTTCTCAGACAGCCCCAGTCGGATTGGCTGAGGTGGATGGGATCACTCCAGACCTGGTTGCGCTTCCTGTGCGCCGGAGGGGCTGACACTCAGCACCTTCATCTGATGGTCCGTGATTACATGTCCGAGAAGATACATGAGGGCAGCTGGCGCACCGACATTGCCCAGTGTCCTAAAACATCAGCGAGCACCCGAGCGTTGCTGAGTGCGGAATGGCAGGTCTGACACCTCGAAGGGCAGGTGGCATATAAAGATGCCTTCATTGCAACATGCTCTGAGGTTGTGGAGCAACTGATGGCCCAGATGGCTAACGTGCAGGAACAACTGATGGAGGTGAGTCACCAGATGACCGTACTTCGAACTGAGTGGGCGCAGACACAAGCTAGGATTGGCGAGCTGCGCTCTGTGGCAGATGATGAGGATAGAGTCTTCGAGGAGTGAGAAGCGGTCCTGGAGGCTACCAGCCAAAGGGTAGCAACACTGGAGAGGTTGATTCAGCACGCTGATCCTTAAGGGCTTTGTTGGGCCATATCATGAACCTCTTTCTTGTACTGCTCATCATCTCAATCCAATACATGTCCAAATCCATTAATCTATACCCTTGGTTTAATATGCTCATCCATAATTCCGAAATGAATAACAAATCACCCCTAAGATCTTGTGGGTCGCACCCAATGTGAGAAGAAAAGGATACTTGTGCTATCATTTCGTCCAACTATGGGGCATTGACCAAGACTCAGGCATCTGAAATTGCGAATGGATTTATGAGGAGAAGACCTCATACTGATTGATATATCACCTTATCAATGTGCTCTGACACATGAGCGAGGCAATGCCAGGGGCATTGAAATCTATCCAAACATAGGGAGATGGAAAGGAAAGGTGACTCACCCTACCTGAATTCGGAACACTGTGGGGCACGACGATGGAGGTTAACTGTTAACCGTGATAGAAACACAGCATCCATATCATGTTGGCCTAGATTGGGGATAATAAATGAGGGATGACTGCTGACCATGTTCGCAACATGCGGCCTAACTCAAATATCGCCGGTCAGTTCCCTAGAAAGTTGGCCCAAGATAGCAGGCAGACTATAGTTCTATCATCCATATTGCTACAATAGGTGGACCAAAGGTCTATCATCCATATTGTGGTAGCAGGTGGACCAAAGTCTATCATCCATACTGTTAGGTGGTCCCGTCAAACATGACCAGTCCTCCGGAATGTTGGCCCAGGGTAGTAGGCAGACCGTAGGTCTATCATCCATACTGTTAGGGGGTCCCGTCAGACATGAAAGAGAATGAGGATCCGAATAAAGGGGCACACAAAGCGTGGAAGTTTGAGTGGTGGTTTGTTCAAATAGAGTTCAACACTCCCGAAATTGCGCCAACGTGGCGGAGGCACATTAGGTAGACGTACCAACCTGATCACGGGTCGTCCCAATTTTCAAGAAGGACCTCTCTGGTGAGAGAACTGCCGCTTACCATTATTACTATGGGGCATCCCGAACATATTTGGGGTAGATGTCATGATTACACCACTTCCCATGAAGTCAAGCCGAGGGGCCGACAATAAATAGGGGTAGGGTTTGGTAATCCCTGGGGCTGGACCCAAGATGAAATGTCCGGGTGTTCCTATGTATCTCATTAGGATGAGAATCAAGCCACACATAGTTCTTGAAAGCACAGTTTAACATCATGTTGGATGAAATACAGTTTATCGTCATGTGGGACGGGGGACACATCTCATATAGAGATAGGCACGACACGATGAGTAACCTAACGTGAATGAGGACATAATCCTTCACCACACCATACAATCCCACAAGAGAGACTGAGTTCTGGATATCCAAGCAAAGGATCTTAGTTTTAGGTCTTAGAACTCGGACTAAAGGAGAAGGGGAATGGGAGACACATGGTAAAGCGGTTGCAAAACCCAACATGAATGGGGAAAAGCCCTTATTACTATGTGCTCTTGGGGATGCGTTTAGGCCGAGAGACCGAACATGAAATTCTAGGCTAGGCCTACGGGGAAGTTCCCATGTGCTCCTACTTATCTCAGAAGAATGAGAATCAAGCCATACGTAGTACTTGAAAGGAAGCATGGCGCGATATGGTGCATGCGCAAAGGATGAAGGAGTCGTGCGGGTGTAGCCCTCGCACCAAAAGAAGTGACATTTGATATATCTTTTTTTTTCTTGAATGTAAATGGTTTTTATTTTGTAGGGAGACTGGCCTAGGGTAGAAATTCCTGGCATCTCCACAATAATCAATCCATAACATGTGTTGACAAGCAGCATGTTAATCGACCAATACCTAGCGTGATGTCCCCCATGGGGAGGTCATCACAATGCGTTGCCATTTTTCGTCGTGCAGCCAGGATGATATCATCACAGTATAAGGTCGCATGGTAAGACCAACAGCACGGTTTAAGGTCATATGGTTTGGACCAACAGCACAGTTTAAGGTCATTTGGTTTGGACCAACAGCACAGTTTAAGGTCATAAGTCTTGGACCAACAGCACAGTTTAAGGTCGTAAGGCTTGGACCTGGCAACACAGTTTAAGGACGTATGTCTTGGACCAACAGAATAGTTTAAGGTCATATGGTTTGGACCAACAACACAGTTTAAGGTCATATGGTTAGGACCAACATCACAGTTTAAGGTCGTATGGCTTAGACCTGGCAACACAGTTTAAGGTCGTAAGGCTTGGACCAGGAGAAACATGCATGATTCGATAAAGCATACCTAATGTGGGTGAGGGTGTAATCTCATACCATCACCGCGCGCGATTCTGAGAGAGGAGCCTCATGCCAAAGAGGCCTACGAGGGTTCAAAATTCAGGGGAGGCATGATATGGTAGCTCCCAGCTACGCTGGTCCCGAAACTCAATGTCTGGGTGACTCCTCATTCCCCATGGGGATGAGGGTCATGCTGTATGCAACCTATAAAGAAGAAACCCAAGCACATACTCTACCGCTTAGATCGCGGGAGCCCCGAGAGACACCGTTACGCTACTCAGTCTTTCTGACGTGTGGGGGAGTACTGAGTGTTAGTACAAGGAGTGTCAAGATTCCACCTTGACATGGTGGGGCGAAACACAATGTGAATCATGCAACCAACATTCAAGGCCCGAGGAAGCCGGTGTGACGATTGAGGATTACTTATGACCACGTTCGCAACATAGCATCCTGTCGTGTTAGCCTAGAATTAAGGGCAAACAAATGAGCATCAACCGCTTACCACATTCGCCACATGGGATTTTATCAATTTGTCTCCCAAAACCCTCAGGGTCATTGGCCCATGATGGTAGGAGAGCCCTTAGGCATTGTATCCAGGTCTTTCTTGGGGTCCCTTCGGGTGTGAAGGATGGTGGGGCCTGAATGAAGGGGAACTTGACATTTTACAAGTGGACAAAAAATTTCTATGTCAAATTTGACACTCCAGGTCCTAGACCAGAGTACTCTGAACACATTAGCAGACCAGAGGAGAGGGTCAAAGGGCTCAGTCTGAGAGTGGCCAAAAGACAGTGGATTCTAGAGGGAAGGGTGGGCCAAAAGATTAAGGCAACTGGGAGATCGTGGGATCTCCTAAGAGAAGGGGTTGGACCTAAAATCTAAGTGTTCAGGCGGTCCTACGTATCCCATAAACATGGGAATCTAGACACATGTAGTTCTAGAGACGCAGTTTAACATCATGATAGATGAAATAAGGATCATAGTTTTAGGTCTTAGACTGTGGACCAAGGTGCTGTTTAAGGTCATGTGAGACCGTACAGTTTATGGTCATGCAGGACCACAGGAGGAGAGAGAATTGGGGCTGGGCCCAAGATTAAATTTCCGGGCATTCCTACGTATCTCATTAGGATGAGAATCAAGCCACACGTAGTTCTAGAAGCACAGTTTAACATCATGTTGGATGAAATACAGATCATAGTTTTAGGTATTGGAACATGGACCAAGGAGCCCAGATGTAGGGAAATGTGTAGTTTAAGGTCATGCAGGACCGGGTGCAGTTTAAGGTCATGCGGGACCTTCAGTTTAAGATCATGTTGGACCACAGGAGGCTTAGAAAAAGTAATTCTTGAGGAACCTGGCATTGGTGGGAGGAGTTACGTGCTCACCATCCATAGTCACCATGGAATACGCACCATTGGGATAGACCTTATGGACAATAAAAGTCCCCTCCCATTTGGGTTCCACCTTTGGTGGTTTCCTACCGGGAATCATTGGCACTCTAAGAGCTAGCACCAGGTCACCTTGTAGGAAAGAGCAGAGGTGAATAGTCTTATTGAAAGCTCGAGCCATCCTGCTCTGATGCCTTTCCAAGTTATGTAAAGCGCAAAGCCTACTTTCATCCAGCGCTTCCAATTCGGCTATATGGATTTCGGAAACTCTATCTGGTGCTTGCTGGTTGTAGACCACCGTGCGTAATGAGGAAAACTGGAGCTCGATTGGCAGGATGGCCTCAGCTCTGTATACCAGGGAATACGGAGTCACCTGGGAGGAGTTATGAGTCATCGTCCTATAAGCCCAGAGGGCGTTGTGGAGCTTGTCTGGCCAACTTTTCTTTTTCTGACCAACCATCTTTTGGAGAATGTTAGAGAGGGTTTTGTAGAACACCTAAATCTTTCCATTCGCCTGCACATGGTAGCGGGATGTGTGGTTATAGCGAATGTTGTACTTAGCGTACAATTTCTTCATCTCGGCTGCTTAGAAGTTGGTTCTGTTATTCGTGATGATAGCGTGAGGTACTCCAAACCGATAGATGATATTGGAGCTCAGAGCGATAGAACATGCCTTGACTTCCCAGAGCGGGATTTCCTCTTCCCACTTCGAGAAGAAATATGTAGCGGTTATGAGGAACCGGCACTGGCGGGCCATCACCGGCGGGTAAGGCCATACGAAATCCAACCCCCAGACTGCAAAGGGCCAAGAATAGTTGGTAGTATGGAGAGGTTCTAGTGTCCAATTCACAATGTTAGCATGAACTTGGCAAGCATGACACCTCTTGGCATACTCGATGCATTCGTAGATCATGGAGGGCCAGAAGTATCCCAGCCTTCAAATCTGGTGGGACCACTTCGACCCGGCCTGGTGGGAGCCACATGAACCAGCGTGCACTTCTTGCATGACCTGTGGGATCTCGACTCCTTGAAGGCAATAGAGGAGAACAACATCAAATATTCGCCTGTAAACGAGCTGCTCAAGGATGGGACTGCTTTGAAGGGTGAATTACGGCACATGGAGTCGGATTCATTCTCACACAACTCGGTCTGGCAGAAGATTGTCGTGCTGGAGATATTCAACCAAGGGCATCCTCCAGTAAGGAACTTTCTCGATTACCACACATGAAGCCCCCGGGGATCCTGACATAGTGGCACCAGTGGTGAGATGGTTCACTCGCGGGCCATGATCGCCCTCCTAAATAATAGGAGCAATGACTCTCTTATGTGCCATGTGGATGATTAGGTCATCCTGTTCGGGCTCCGCAAGTGATGCGTTCAGGATGGCCAAAGCATCATCTCGACTGTTCAGCGACCAGGGAATGTGAATGACCTCTTTCCAGGGGGGAACTTCGCCATTAGATGGAGGGTACACTCCAGCAATGGCATGAGTTCGTGATTTCTGACAGCATAGTCACCATTGACCTGCTTGATGACTAGCTTAGAGTCCCTTTTTACATAAAGATGGGGTACATCAATCTCGAGAGCCAACTCGAGGCCAGTAATGAGGGCATGATACTCTGCCTCATTGTTGGTGTAGCCTCCTGACAATAGTAATGAATATGCCAGAACAGATTGCTCCAGGGTGATGAAGACGATACCCAGGCCCACTCTGTTAAGCCTAGGATCGTTGAGACTTCTACCGGTGGGGGCTCCGGGAGGCACCGTCAAAGTGCATCTTTCATCATGGGATGATGTGATCCACTAAGAGGATTTCCTCATCAGGAAAGCCTAGATCCAGTGGCTGGTCCACAGAGATTGGGTGGGATGATAAGAAGTCTTCCAAAACCTGTCCTTTGAAGGCCTTCTGATGTACGAACCTGATGTCGATCTTCTGGACGATCACCACCCAGCATGCCAATCAGCCAGTCAACACAGGTCGGTTCAGGATGTATTTCAACGGGTCTACCCGAGAGACCAGCTGTACCTCGTGGTGCAGCAAGTAGTGCCGCAATTTCTGCATGGCAAATATGAGCACCAGGAAGCTCTTCTCGATGGGATAATATTTAATTTTCACATCGAGGAGCATGCGGCTGAGGTAGTAGAGGCTATTCTCTATTCCCTCATTGTTCATTTGGCCAAGAAGTGCGCCGATGGATCGCTCCAAGGTGGTCACGTAAAGGACCAGCGGCTTTCTGGAAACGGGTGGCATCAAGACCAGAGGTTGAAGAAGATACTGGTTGATTTCTGAAAAATCAATCTGACACTCTTAGTCCCATTCATAGGTGGCACCTTTCTTCATGAGCTGAGAAAATGGCTTACACTTTCCATCCAGATTCGCAATGAATCTGCGTATATCAGCTAAGTGGTCTTTCAAGCCTCTCAGCTCCTGAGTATTATTTGCGAGAGGCATCTGACTAATGGCCTTGATCTTCTCTGGGATGATATCAAAGCCTCGATACCTAACAATTAATCCAAGAAACTTTTTGGAGGTGACCCTGAAGGCACACTTCAACGGTTTCATCTTCAAGTGGCGAGAATGGAGGAACCTGAACACTTTATCAAGGTCTTTGATATGGTTCTGGCGCTGACGAGATTTAACCACCAGATCATCCATGTAACACTCCACCAGCATCCTGAGAATTGGCTTCAATATGCGGTCCATGGCCTGTTGATAGGTGTCACCTACATTCTTTAGGGCGAAGGTCATAACATGGTAGCAGAAAGTACCCTGGGGGCCCTGAAGGCAGTGAACTCTTCATCCTCGGGGGCCATCTAGATTTGGTTGTACCCGGAGTACCCATCCATGAAGGAGATGGCTTGGAACTCGGTCGTGGAATCGATCAACAACTCTGTCACGGTAAGGGGAAAATCATCCTTCAGATAGTGGTGATTGAGATCGCAGAAGTCGATACAGTCCTTGATCTTCCCATTCTTCTTCCTTACTGGCACAATGTTTGCTAGCCACCGAGGTAACTGGAATTCCTTGAAGAAGTTTTCCTTGATGAGCTTATCAACTTTGACCTCAACCATGGTACCGTGAGAGGGGTGCATCTTTCTAGGAGGCTGATTGAACCTGCAATGGTTTACTGGAAGGCCAAGGCATTGGACGACTACCTGGGTATCTAGTCCTAGAATCTCATCATAACTCCAGGCGAACACATCACGGTGTTGTCTGAGGAAGTCTACGTACTGTTGTCATTTCTCGGGGGCATAGAGGCGCTGACCAATGTGGGTCTCGGGTCCGCCTTGCTACCGAGGTTCACCTATACTAACTCGTCGACTGTGGTGAGTACTCCCTCTTCAAAGGCAAGAGGAGCATCTTCCATGTCCTCCTCTCCTCTTGTGCAGGGATCATCCATGGGGGGAGCCATTTCGGGGCTGCCAGACCCTGATGGGAAGCTGGTGCTGGCTTGGGTGGTAGAGGTCGTCACGTTAGGGGACCCATGCACTGCGGAGACCATGGTGACAAAGGCAGTTGATCCAATCCCATATGGCCTTCGGCCCAAGGGTCCATGCTTTATGACATAAAAGTAGTAGTGGCATGTGGCCTTAAGATGATCGATTCCGGCCCGGCGAAACAGACTCGTATGATGTACTATCGTTTCCATGAGCCCAACGCCCTGATATCGTACAGGGGTAGGAGGCTCGGGGGTTACCTGAGCCTGGTTGGTGTAAGAGTACGAGGTGATTTCCCGCCGTTTCATGGACCCAGAAATATGCCTTCCTCTGGTACCTGAAACAACAAAGCACTGCCCCATGTCGAGGGTCGTGGCCTCCAACCAATGGATTGGGAAGACATATGTGTCTTCCAAACCTTCCCAGGGATCACTCGCGACAGTGGCGGGCTCAACCTCATCTGCTGGGATCTGCTTGTCCTTGCTCTTATAATATTCAGCATCCTGATAACGGGCTTCACAAGAGGCAAAAGGAGACACATCTCCTTGGATCTCTCCCACTTGACCCCTAAGGGAGTATTTAAGGCACTGGTGATATGATGAGGGGACCGCTGTGTGAAGGTGGAGCAACAGCCTGCCCATCAACGCGTTGTAGGTAGTGTCCTGAGAGACAACAATGAATTTGGTATTGGCAATTAGGCTGCCGAACTAGGTCTTATGACAAATCATGCTGAGTGGAGTTTGCCCGGTCCTATCATACCCATGGATCTTGAGGTCAGAGGGAGTTAAATCATCCTCAAACAACCCCAGTTTCCACAGTGTCTAAGATGGGATTTGGTTAATCCCGGAACCTGTGTCAACAAGATAGCGTTGGAATTCCATGCCATTGAACTGGGTAGTGATGTACAGTGGGCGAATGTACCCATGTATGGCAAGGTCTTCATCATCACTGGAAAACGAGATAACCACCTGACATTCGAAGTCCTCAATCGCCTCGGTGTGGAAGGCTTCTACAGCCTCCACCTCCGTCTCAATCTGGAGGGGGCTCCTTAGATCATTGGCAAGTGCCTCATGCAATTCAGATGAAAGGCGAAGGGCCTCAAGGATAGAAATCCTTTCCGGAATGCCATCCAGGTGCTTCAGAACATCATACTTTCGAGGAAAACGCGAGCTTCTACTTACGGGAGGCCGCTCTGCGATTGGAGGCATGACGGGCCCTACGGGCGGGACCGGTGACTGACTGTTAATAGGCACATCTTGCTGTTCACTAGTGGAAGCCCGGGAGGTGGCTGCCGCGTTAGGACCAGAAGGTTATAGTCGTCTGGTGGTAGGGCTGGGATGGTTTCGACACAGACGAGGTGGTCCCGCCTAATCCAGCAACACAAACGGTGGTGGAGGCGAACCTATCGACAACGAGTGAGGGGCCGTGTGCCCTGATCTCTGTATCGGGCCTCCTGTCTAGTCTCAGTAGTGTGCACGACCTGACTGGAGGTGACGACTGCAGTGCCCCAGCGATTCACGTAGCCACGGCTCCGCCGATGATGGAGATGGATGGGGACATTGGGGAGTTCCACCTAGCATTCCTCATCATCGGTAGTAGAAAAGGGATTTACCAACTCTACGGTGTTAACCGAAGCGTACCCCAAGTTTTAACTCGAGGAGTCATCCACTACCAGATGGAGTCTCGGAGGGATCCCCATATCTGGGGGCATAAAATCGCCAAGCGTGTAGGAAGATGACATCACTGGCAGGGTGCGTTCTTTATTCTTGCACTACTGCTTGCTCTTCGGGGAAGAGGTAGGCTGGGACGACGATGCCAAAGTGGCACTTGCAGATTCTAAGGGTTCTGGCTGACTCAGGTGGGCACAGATGATGCCATGGGCATGGGAGACCATCTTGTGGGCCATACAGACGTTATAATTTTGGGACCCATAGTCGAAAACCTATTCCCACTCATCCACGTTATCACTGCTTCCATCTGATCTCACGAAGACACATGCCACCTACGCTGGGGCCGGGCCCAACCTGACTATGTTGTTGTCAATCTGGTCTTGGAGCCAGTCCTTGAACACATAGAATCACTGGATGGTGTGCCCCAGGATCCGGTGATAAGGGCATTAGTTAGAGTGATCAGTGAGACGTGCCTCTTTTGGCTTCCGGCACTCAGGCAGCCGCACGATCCTCTGCTCCAAGGCGCTACGGAAAAAACTGGGGACCTGGGCCTCGTCAAATGAGTAAGTCTGATTCCTTCTGTTTGGAAAGGTGGTTCTTAGAGGCTGACCATGAACAGGGGCCGGAGGAGCATGCTGAGGAGGCAGAGCCTGATTATCTCGCCTGGGTGGTGGCAGTGCGTTACGCGGAGGCACCTGCTGATTTTGAGGCGGTCGCTGCTGGGTTGGAGGATGTGCCCGTAGGGGTGGACCCCTATGGGGATTCTGAGCTAGCTGTACTGGTAGCAACTCTAGCTCTCTGGGGGCCTCTATCTGGGCTACAGTAGCAGTCTCGGCTCTGTCGGCTCTCCTGGTAGGGATTACAGGAGGCAGCGGGCGTGCCTGACTGGCCTGTTGCAGGGCTTCTTCGAGGCGCTGAGCCTTGTCTGAGAAATCCCAAAACCCTCCAATGTAATTCTGAGTGATCAGAGAAGGAACCAGCTCTTCCTTGATGTTCCCTACACACATTGTCAATAATTTCTCCTAATTTAGTGGCATGTCAAGGGAGTACATGATCCCCTTCCACTGGGTGATGAAGTCCGCAACCCACTCATCGGGCCTTTGTTTTCACCTGAAGAGGTCTTCAATGTTTGTCTTCCGAGTTGTGGAACTAAACTAGTAGAGGAATTGTCAATGAAGGTCTTCCCAGCTAGTCACAGATCTAATAGGGAGCTGGCTATTCCAGACAAATGCTGGTCCTTCCAGTGTCTGAACGAAGCAACAGAGCTTGGCAGCCTCCTGCAGCACCGAAGTCCCTAACATAGGCCCACACCTCAAGTTGAAGGCATCCAGGTGTTGTGGCAGATCTCCGGTCCCATTAAAGGGTGAGAATGTGGGGTTCCCAAATCCCGGCGGGGCCGACATATCATCCACCCATGTTGGGGATGGCTTGTCGTCCAATGGGATTTCCACCTGTCGAGTTTCCAAGGCCTCCAAGCGGGTGATGAGTACTTCCATCAAATCATCCAGACGCGGATTCCTGTCTTGACATGGATCTCTAACCACAATCGCATTTTCGGACTCTTCAATCCGGTAGTCAAGCTCAGCAGCTCACAGGGCGGATGGCGGAGCGATTCTCAGGGCAGTAGGAGGAAACCGAGCATGGTCCCTCAGGTGATCCCGCCGCTTAGGAGGGTTCAGCGAGACATATTGCGCCCTCTTTCCATGGGCTTCAACCTCTCCCCTATCAGCGAACGTGACATGGTCGCGGTTTCCTGGTGGAATCTCGGCAAGGGGTAGGTGCTCCTGCCCCTGCTGTCCTGGCCTTGGATTACCATAGTCAAGCCGGCACTCTATAATGTGTTCGGCCAAGATCTCATCAACCAACCTCTTTTTCTCATCAAGCTCTTAGCGTAGCGTGGCCTTCTTGGAGTCTTCCTCTGCCTTCTGCACCGAGTCAAATGGGTCGGCGAGATTGACAACCTTGACATGCTCTTTACACTTCCTGATGTTTCGACTCAGTGTCAGTGCCTTAGTGGGTGTGGGGAGACCTAGGAGGATCCTTTGGTGGCAAGTAATCATCCTAGATGGGTCCAGTAGCGGATTTTCCTCAGGGGGTGAGTCCCCATAGAGGAGCTCCACACCGTTTCCCTCATCTGAAATTTCAGCCATATTGATCGCCACTGCCTTTGGAGACATTCCCTTAGGGCCGCCCAGTGAATCGGGCTGTCGGCGGATCGAACAAAAAAGAAGGGCAGCGTACTGCCCCCATCTGCGGATCTGCGCGTGGGGGGTGGATTCCTCAATTACCTTGTGGAGTACATGAAAACTTTAGACGCGTTGTTACTGGAGGGCCTTGCGGTGGCCAAGTGACTCGGGGTGCCGAATCATAGGGAGCGCTGCCAGGTCGACCCGACAACACTTCTCACCAACATCCTTGAGATGTGCTTGACTCCCGAGTTAAGGCGCTGGCTGATAGAGAATACGGGAGTGAGTCACCCAAAGAGTCTGGCGGAAACATTCAAACTCTCCCGGGGTGAGCGAATCCGGCATATCAAAATCTGATCCTGCGACTGGCCAAAACTTCTCGGGGAAGTGGCCCGCTGCGAGGACGGTCCAGAACCTCCATGACTCTGGTTCAGGGTCCGGACCTTGCTACCCCTTATCATCAACCGAGAATGTTCTGGGATCTAGAAATGGCGCCGAGGAAGGTCGTCGGGCTCGTGGGCCGGTCGGCGGGGAATACGGTGAACATGCCGATTGGCCGCTGATCCCTGAGTCATCCTCTAATGGTTTCAGTACCCTAGCTTCCATGTCTTGATAGGATGGGCCAGCAAATGGGCCTCCGGTAACAGTATCGGTGCTTTCCGAGGGTGTGTCACCTTGAGAGTCTTCCATCGGTCCCAAGAAAAGTTCCCCACCCTCCCTAACTGAGGTGGAAGGTGCTTCCAGGGAGGCCAGTGATAACTGTGGGTTTGACCCCTTGGGGTACGCAAGTCCTCGTCCTCCTGGATATACCTTCGGAGGGAGGAGGGAATCATACGGATCTCAAATTCAGGGAGTACGAGACTGACGCACCTTGTCCCCATCCCTGCCCTCGACTCAAAGGGTTGGTGGGTGTTCCATCGTCGAGTCGAATTCCACCTTAGAGTCCGAGAAATGGACTTGTCTAATTTCCGTCCGGAATCCCCTGACATTCCTCCTACGGTGACGGCGGCCCGCCTTCCTGCCCCTGGGTGGCTCCTCAATGTAAGGATGATTTCTATCAAGGAGTCCCCTGGCTTCAATAGTGCTGGGGTAGAGGGGACTGATGGCCGGGGTGTGGGAAGCACCGGGACAGATGTTAAAAAGGACATGTGGAGGACCTCCATGTGAGTGAGTGACTAGATATGCAACGGCTCCATACTCACAGCCAGTGGTAGGGGGAGTGACCTCATACCCAGTGCAGTGGGCACTGGATAGTCATACCCGGAGCTTAGCTGTCACGAAGAAGCCTTCAGCTTTCCGCATCACTGGCACGCAATGAGCCTTCATGGTGGGTGGAACTACCGTGGATTGGTCCGTGGTGGCCATTGCCTGTGCCCGCGACTGGGAGAGTCGACCCAACCTGCCTGTAGGGCGTTCGGGGCCTCGA
Source organism: Viscum album (assembly GCA_963277665.1). Taxonomy (NCBI): domain Eukaryota; kingdom Viridiplantae; phylum Streptophyta; class Magnoliopsida; order Santalales; family Viscaceae; genus Viscum; species Viscum album. Next base: position 1,398,634,144 of record OY728164.1, on the reverse strand, counting down.
TCCTAGTCGGGCATGTGACTGCCCCTGCTCAACGTGTGCGGGGGTCTGGTAGCAGGATTCAACAGTGGCTTGGGCCACAATGGTTGCTGACGTTGGTGCCTCAGGATTAGCATTCTCTTCCGCTCGCACCCGACGCTGGTGTCGGTTCAGATGGGTTCGAGCCGGTGGTGTGGGCACAAGGATTTCCTGGTCCTCGGCACGGGGAGTCGGGCGATGACGTCGATACAGCCTGGCGGAGGTTCTTTCCATTAACCCCTGGGACAGGTCTCCAATTGGGTGGACCCGAGCATCCCCCACCTCATTGGCGTAGGGGACAGATATGTCAAGGAACTCCGAGGATAGGCTCCCGAAGCGGTTGAACGTCGGAGTGGGGAGCGGCGGCTCCCACCACGGCCCTCGGGGGAGGCGACAATAGTGAGGTGCAACTGCCTCTAGATCCAAACAGGCCATGCCCCTGGTGGGTATGATCCCTTCCTAATCGTACCTACGAACCAGGTCATTGATCACCCTTCGCTGGATGATTTCTGACGGGGAGAGGGGGTGAGAGCACCCGACAGTCGTGGAAATTAGAGTCGGAGTGACTGTCGAAAAGGCAAGACCATGCGGGGTAGCCCTGTCAGTGCGGCCCATGCCCCAATGCCGTTGGGCAGGTGGCGATCGAGCTCCGGATGTAGTGATCTGATTCTTTGAAGCAGGGAGATGAACCCATTAGTACTAATAGGAAAATAAATCGACAACCAATAGCCTCGCATCATTCCGTCTTTTGTGGTCGGTGAGAGGGATCCACGCTGACGACGCCACAGAATGGATTACTCAACATCATGACTGCCTCAGCCCCTGGTGGTTTTCACATCCCGGTGATAGGTACCCGGACCTGGTGACATGCTAATCATCCGACACCCTAAACGCTACCTGTCTCCGTATTGAAGAGAAGAACATCACGTCGGGTTTACCATTTTCTGTTTCCGACGCTTTTACGCCGGGGGTACACGCACATGTCCGTCATGCATGGGAGGATGTGAGGCTCGTTGCCCCGCATTCCCGCATTCCAAAGGCGGGCGACATATGTTCCTTATTCAAGGACGTCTACTCCTTGATCGTAACAGGGATGATGGGATGTTGGTTCTTCCTTCCATGGATTCCTCCTCGGAGCTCGTCACCTAGTTCGGGTCTACCTTATAGATTTATGAGGAGTTCGTGAAGCTCGTTCCCGGTGCCATATCTGCATGGATGCTAGTTAATTATGCTGCTTCCGTCGAGACGCTCCAAGGGGTCTTGTTGAGGTAGGAACCTTCAGTGAGGATAATGGTCAGGTTGGGGTGTCGTTGGCATGTCTTGACGCTGGGGATTAGCATGTCTGACTTCTGTCCCTTATCACAGGGCTTCTCAAGGGCATGGAAGCCTGAGGCATCCCACAACGAACGTGGGGAATGTATACCATCGGAGGTTTTCCTCAGCTTCCCATGTTTAACACGGGGTATGCCACGAGTTTAACGTCTTGTGGAGACGGATCAGACTGATCGAAACCCTGAGAGTGGATCATATTGAAGGACCCCCTAGGGGGGACACCGATGTTGGGGCCAGCACATGGGTGGCTTCCCGGATACCATGGACTGGGATGGGGTGGCATGATCTCACCGGGATGTGGCGGCCCGGGTAAGGATCAGAATGGATGATGGAGTGATGGGCTTGATCCTCATGGGGGATTCCTATATATCCCCATGGAAGGGAATCATAGACCACGTAGATCGGTGATACGGTGGGACACATGAAGAGGTGACCTGTGAGAATGGACGCATGGATTGGAGCGTGGAGGAAGTAAGATCTCTGGGCTAGGGCATGAGATTCCCATGGCATGTGGGCTTGAGGGGGTAAGCTAGGATGGGACGTGGGTGTGAGGCATGAGGCTTATGCTCTGAGACAGCCGAAGAGGTGGAATACGGTTTAACGTCATGTAGGATGAGGTCATACCGTTTAACTTCATGCAGGACAAGATACAGTTTAACGTCATGCGGGACAAGAGCATATAGTTTAACGTCATGCGGGACGTGGAATCTGGGTATTACGCTCTGAGGCGGCCCAGAGTGGATATGGGGATTATGCTCTAAGGCGGCCCATGGTTGTCGGAGAACCGACGTGGAGAGGTCGGAACGACCGGGTGGTGGGATTGAACCTCGTAGAGGCTTCCTACGTACCATGCGTTAGCACGGATCAAAGTCCACGTAGTTCACTGGTATGGGGCTTACGCTCTGAGGTGGACCATAAGAGGATTTCATGGTCGATGCGCGCTCTAAGCCCATGTGAGTCATGCTTGGTGTGAGAAACAAGAGGTAGTAGGGACCAGACGATCACGTCGCAAAGGGTGCGTCCGTGGGAAGCGGAAAGGGGCTTACCCGTTGAGCGGCCCAAAGAGGAAACAGGGGCTTACGCGTGGTTAGTGGCCCTGGGTGACAGGGCTTACTCTAGGGTGGAGGCCCGTGGTGTGACAAAGTATAGTGGGAAAGGGACTCCACTGGCCTTGGAAGGGGGGAAGTATGGAGGTGCATGGGTGCAACCTTCCGTAAGAGAGGCTAGGGGATTACGCTCTGAGGTAGCCCTTCCCCCGTGGACAAACGCCACTCCGACAAGGAGGATCTCATTCCATGTGAGGAAGATTCCATTCCCGTGGAGACGAGAGGCATAAAAAATGTTCGAGCTGGGGGGACCCTGCGTACGAAGAACGGGGTTGGACCACAGTTTAACGTCATGTGTTAAGGATGAGGTGCTTAGCAGTTTAACGTCCTGCAGCTTGGACGAGGTGGGTTCGCTCCACACCCCTATGGCTTACATGCCCAATGACCTCTTCCCCGTGTGGGAGGGAAGGCATCAGCAAATCCGCAATGAAGTGGGGCACATGGAGAACAATTGAGGGGTCCACATTAGCGTGGCTATGCGAAGAAGCAATAGCCTTTAGCATGCCTATGCGCAGAAGCATAAGGCAAAGCAACGCAACCGGAAACACCGCCCAAGGGACCTTCAGGTTACTTCATACAAGCCTGGAAGGCCGTACGGGAAATCAATGCATGGCGTGCATGCCCGGCAGGGGAGACATCAGGTGCCAGCGTGGAAAGGCAGCCAACGGGTGTCAAGGTAAAGGGGTCTTGGGTGTTTTGTGCAAAAACAAGGTTTTCATGCAAAACACCTGGATGTCGTGCAATAGGGCCAGAGGATTGGGAAGATATGTGATTGCGCGCAAGGTTTTGTGCACATAGAAGGGGATTGCGTGCAAGGGGAAAAAATTGCGCGCAAGGGATGTACATGGAGGAGTGGGAAAATTTAGTTAAGCCAGTGGAGTTACGCGCAAAGGCGAACCCCAGGGCAAGGTTGCACGAAAAGGATAATTACCTGGAAGTCATATTGCGTGCAGGGGGGAGTCAAATTGCGTGCATGAGAGCCGTTCTAAATTCCACAACCCCAAACCATTTGGGGTCGCCTTCTATTTATAGGCATCAGCCGGTGCAGAATTAATGTGGCGCATGAAATTTTCCACGACGGTAACCGTCAGCGTGCAAAGCGTCACCGCGTGGAACCGGGGTGCACTAAATTGCGCGCGCCATCGGCTCGATTACGCGAATCTTGGGAATTCTTCATGCGCACAAAATTATTTCGCGCAAGACCTACTTTATTTTGCGCACCACTTATCGAGCCTCAGAACCGGGCCTCTGATTCCAAATATGACTTCTCTTTTCCATTTTGAAACTTCCTATAGCAGTTACGGACTTTTTTCGGCATCTACAGATGCACCTTCCAATTTGTAATGAGAATTGTCAGAAACCATTTAATCTGGTTAAAGAGGAACTCACTACATCACAGATCATCACTGAACCTTATTGGATGTTACCTTTTGAGCTTACGTGTGATGCTAGTGACATGGTTGTAGGTGATTTCCTTGGATAGAGGAGAGATTGGAAGCTACATGTGGTGTACTATGCCAGTAGATTGCTAGATGATGACCAAAAGAATTATACCACCACTGAAAAAGAATTATTAGCTGTTGTGTTTTCTCTAGAGAAGTTTATACAGTACTCTTTAGGTTCTAAAGTTATTATTTTCACTGATCATTCTACTATAAAGTACTTTCTCTCTAAAAAGGATACTAAACCCAGGCTGATTAGATGGATTTTTTTGCTACAAGATTTTGATTTAGAAATTAAGGATAAGTAGGGAGCAAAAAATTTAGTTGCTGATAACCTTTCTAGGATTCCTCTTACTCAATCTAAATCTAAAAATCCTAGGGAGATAAATTCTTCCTTTCCAGATGAGAAGCTTCTTACTGTACCAATAAGGCAATCTACTTGGTTTGCAGATTTTGCCAACTACGTTGCAGTAGGCGTTTGTCCTCAAAATCTATCCAATAACCAAAGAGATGAATTCATTTCTGAACATAAATATTATCATTGGGATGATCCCATGCTGTTTAGGAGAAGTGATGATGGTATTCTTAGGATATGTATACCTAAGGAAGAGATTCTTCCTATCATAGAAAGCTGTCATTCCTCGCCTTGGGGAGGTCACCACAGTGGTGAGAAAACTGCTCAAAAAGTCCTAAAATCTGGTTTCTATTGGCCAACTCTTTTTACGGTTTCTAGGATCATTGTGGTTGGTCGTGATAGGTTCCAGAGGATAGGTAATGTTGGTAGGAAGCTGGAGTTGCCCCAAAAAAGAAATCTAGAGGTTGAAATTTTTGTTTTTTGGGGTTTATATTTTATGGGACCATTTTCATAATCTCATGGGAATGATTATATTCTTATTGTTGTTGACTATTTTTCGAAACGGGTTGAGGAAGTAGCTCTGCCTAAAAATCAAGAAAACATTGTAATAAAATTTGTGAAAAAGACAATCTTTACAAGGTTTGGAGTCCTATGATCTTTTATCACTGATAATGGAACACAATTTATGAACTATAAGTTTAAATAATTGATGGATAAATATGCATGTGTTCATAAAACTGGTACTCCATATCATACACAGTCTAGTGAACAAGTGGATATTTCAAACAGGGAACTGAAACAAATTCATGAGAAAACTGGGTCAAACACAAGGAAAGACTTGTATCTTAAATTGGATAAAGATTTTTGGGCTTATATAATTGATTTTAAAACCCCAACAGGTATGTCTTTTTATAGGCATTTGTTTGGGTTATGTTGTCATTTATATGTGGAGTTACAGTATAAATTATTGGGAATTTAAGGCTATGAATATTGATTTTAAGAGTGCTGGTGAGAGGATATTACTTGAATAGAGTCAACATGATGATATTAGGATAGAGAGTTATGATAATTCAAGGATTTATAAAGATTGGACAAATATATTTCATGATTCTATCATTCAAAACAAGGAATTCAAACCTAGACAGAAGGTACTCCTCTTTAACTCTTGACTTAAACTCATTTATTGGATGCTAAAGTCAAAATGGCCTGGTCCTTTTACAATTTTGTGAGTTTTGAAAAATGGAGCTATTTAAATTGTAGGCAAAGAGAATAAACCCATGTTAGTCAATGGGAAAAGAGTAAAACTTTATTCTGAGGTCCAACCAAATGTCTTGGCTACCTTTACTGTGCTAGAAAACTATTCTTGAATGCTATATGGCTAGAGACATTAAACCAAGCGCTGCATGGGAGGCAACTCATGGCCTTTCATTTCTTTTTAATAAAAAATTGTAATTAAATAATGTCTAACTGAAGACTTTAAATTCTATGCTTCTTGGGATTCAACACATGTTATTATATTTGTGTTTATTATTGTTTCTGTTCTTTCTTTAATTTGAATTATGTGCATCCATGTTGCCTTATGTATGCTATGTCTCTACTGGATTATTGTTCCTGGTTTTCATATTTTTTAGGATTCTGCTGCTACGTAATAATGGAGTAGAATACCCATGATCATCTCTGTACAAGAATTTAGTCAGGGAAGTACGTCAACCTTTTCCATTTATTACAGTTCTTTTTTTTCTATAATAAAATTATTCTCATTAAAAAATTTTATTTGTTTAAAATAATTCTTCTACATATTTGCTAAAAATATATCACATAAATTGCACATTAAAAAATTCTATTGCTTTTTTTTTCACTAAAAAATTCTATTTTTATTAAAAAAAAATATGCATGTACTTCACTACTGGAAACTGAATTGCATTTTTATTAGAATATTTTCACTATTTGAAACTATGTGTGGGGGAGTACATGATACTGGTCTTTTAAATATGATTATTGTTAGGGTGTTTAGCATGAACATTGTCTATTTTATTGAATATATATCTAAATAAATTTTCCAAAACATGCTTACACACTATTAATTGTGCACCCACAAATTACATGATATATTATGAACTTTTATGGGAAATCATTGTCACTAAACAAAAATTTTAATGCATATACTTGGCAATGAACCTAATGATTATTTACTAATTTTGGAAAACAAGATTTTTGAACTTCAATATGACCTTTAAAAATTCCATCAATCTACTTAATTGAAAGTCTGTTTTGAACTGTAATTGATAAATTGTTCTTCTCGACATTAGAAGTCAACTTTGGTGAAAAAGATGGGTTTCAAGTGTGTGGGAGGGGGTCAATTCATAACTATGCTAAACTATGTTAAATTTAAAGCCCAAAAATTCCAACATCACTTCATTCTTTTTATTAAAAATGGGTCAAAGTTTTCAAAAAAAAACTCATCATTTTAGGTTGTTCACTATTTCTCATTTGGGTCTTAACTTTGAATGATATATGATTGGTAGTTAAGATTTTCTATGAACCTAAAATTGATGATAATTAATGATTGCTGAGTGATCTTAGTTAGTTATTTTATGGAAATTCGGTTTAGTACCTACTTCTGAAAGTGATTTGGGTTACATGCTTGTGGAACTATTTTCATAACCCTTAGAACTGTAAGTTTGATTCTGATTCTAGGGTCCTCTTCATATTTTCATTTTTAGAAGTAAATTCTTTAATGAGTCAATGTAAATTATTTTTGATATAAATCTATTGAAACATGAGTATTTCGTGAATCTAGAATCCCATTGTGAGTCTCTGGGATCTTAGATGCTGTGTGCGTTTCTTTTTTACTTTATGCCCTCTGTTCACATTGAATAAGTGCATTCCACAGTGCTTAGCACAATTATATAAGGCTTGAGAAAAATAAATAAAATGTATAGGGTCAAAAATGAGCTCATTAGGGTGAGGATAATGATGAATGCCAAATGAATAAGGGGTCAGTTGGTTTATATGGGAGTCATTTAGGTTGTATAATTGAGGTGATTAAAAAATTAAATTAATTATTTTTGGATATGAGGATTCTGTCAAAGTACAATGTTCATTGGTTAAGGCCTTAATTTAATTGGTATTTTACCTCTTGTCATTCTTGGACTGATAACCTAAGATTGATTTAATGTGATTCATTAAGTTGTATCACATATGAGGAATGACATCTTAATTACATGATGATTCATAGTTTTCAAGACTAACAGTGAGAATTTGTTCTAGGTGAGGTTAATATGAGCAATTTATTTTATAAATTCCTTTTGACATGTTTTTGAAATCCTTTGTTTAATGTTCTCGACAAGTTACATCTTGAGAAATATAATAAAAACAATTTTCTATTTCATAAAAATAATAAAACATGAGATTGTTTGAGGATAAACAATGTTTATGTGTGGGGGACTTTTATATGGCCTTGAAAGCACATGTTTTGCCACATCTTTTCATCAATTTTTAATATTATTAATTGGTTATTTTTGTACTTTATACTAAATATTAACAATTTTGTATTCTTATAAATAAACATATCAATTAAACAATTTTTATAATTAATCATGTATTATAAGATATAAAGTAATTAATTTATTTCTTACTTTAATTATATAGTATAATTACTTTCAATTTAGTTTGGTATCATTGTCATCATACTTAATGATTTAATATTTATTATTTAATTAATTAGTTTATTATTGAACATAAATTATTTTTTCTTAATCTGACATCTCACGTATTAAAAACTAATAAATTTAATGTAACATAATTATTATGTGACTTTGAAACAATTCATTAATTACTAATTTAAGTTTTGAAACAAATTAAATATACTCAAATTTATAATCTAAAGTCACAACTCCATTCAATTATTTAAAAATATGATAATTAGGTGTCTACTTTAACATATTTAGTTTAGAAGATTTAAATAATTTAACTTATGTTCAGTTGCTTTTTTAAATTCATTACAATTTTTTTGTGTTTATTTTTTCAATTATTTTAATTAAGTTTTATTTTCAATTATTTATTTTGTTTATATTTCAATTTAATTTTTAATTCAATTTTTTTATATGTCTATCATGTAGGTTAATGATGTCATCATAAACACTTAATACAGTCTCATCGGTTCGAGTCATGGTCTCACGGTGACACTCCATTCACGGACACACAGATTCTTCCATTTACGGTCTCATTGTAACCCTTTTTCATGGGCCCACCGTCAATCTCCCATACTATCTCACCATTTCCAAACGGTCTCACTATAACCCCTTTCACGAACGCACCTTAAACCTTCCCCGGTTTCCTTTCACATCCTCCACCACCGTAACTTTTTTTCACGGTGCCACCGTCTGTCCTATTTCTATGTTCGTGGCACCATCTCCCTCTCTCACATTGTTTACAACTTCACTTCTTGACACCGTGCATCTTCAACTCTTCACGATCTCTCCAGTGCATCTTACACTCAACTCATCATTCAACTTTACATCCTTCTACCCATGGTGAAAAATCAGCAGTGAATCACAATATCACATGGATTCATCCCAATCGAAAATGATTTAAACAGATTACAAAAAATCAAATTTATCTGATCTGAAACTTGTATGGAGGTCTATGGTTTCTATTTTCATCAGGAAGAAGAAGAACCACCACACTTTAGCCATCTCCTACTACCCTATTTCTCTTATCTGAGTTGCATAGGATCTGGTTTTCTCTTGAAGAAATTTTCATTTTACTGGAAGTGTTGTTGTGCTGTTGATAGGAGGATGAAGCTGAAAAGAGTTGCAACATAGAGAAGTTTGACCTGTTGTCTGATCTTCGCTACACAGAGGAGAAAGAATTTATCCTCGCATCACTTCAATATGGAACTGAACCATTCAGCGCCTTATCGCTGCTACTCTGGATCATGCCACCGGGGTCAGGAGGAAGAGTTGAGCCACCATGGGTGTGCATTGCTACAAGCCAAGGTAAGTCGGGAAGAAGTGTAGCCGAGCTAGAGATTGGAGCCACGCCGCCGCGAGTCTCCTACAGAATAAACAGAAAACCCTCCCCATGCATTCACCGCTAATTCGGGGAGGGTTAATGACATAAAAAAACAAAACAAAATAAAAATTAATTTGAGAAAAACTAAATAAAAACCCTAAATTAAAAATAAGTTTCTGTAAAACAATATCAATTATAAATAAATAATCAATTAACTTATAAAACAGAATTAATAATTAAATTATCATTAATAAAACAATAATTAAGATAAACTAATAAATTAGAATTTCTTAATTAAAATTTAATATGGCATACTAAGAAGTTATAAAATTAAATTTATAATAATAATTTATTGTGAACTTAAATAAACTAATTTAATTAACTTACATTAGTAATTAATTTTATTTATAAATAATAATAATCTTTTAATTTAAAATTAATAACTCTAATTAATAAATATAGATAACATTATAAATACTTATTTCAAAAATTTCTATAAACTAATAACATTAAATATTTATTTTATTCCTTTTCATTTTTTTAATTTTTTTTTGTGTGAGTTTTCCTATGCAGGTTCATACGGGAAGTGAGTTCTCATCCAGATTCAGTTTACTAACTCAACGGGAGTTAGTTACATTAGAAAAATTAGTGCAACGTGCCTATCACAAAAGAACACATGTGTGAGGTGCACAACTAAGGGATTTAGGAAGTTGGTTGAATTGGTCGGTGACAAGAAGCAGATGATGGAGGATACAAAGCTACGCAAGCAACATAATAGGGGGCATGGACTAGGGGAGACATTCACTTAGAGTAGTGAACATTTGCGGAGATTCGAGACCTTCTCTCTCATCAGGAGTCAAAGTCCAGGATAAGAGACCATAGGGTGACTCTGGAAGCACTTCTTGGAGTTGGAGGAGGCCAGCAACATCAGCAGTTCATGCTAGCAGAGGGAGCTTACTTCATCTATTTTCCATTAAATTATTCTCCTTTGTAAACAAATTGTTCTATTATTAATAATAGATTTGATGTCTAGAAAAATCTATACTCGTGTATTTATTGAAGTTCTACTGGTTAACAATAAATTCTCATTTCACTTTATCATTTTAATGTAATTTAGTATTGATCGGTGAGACCAATACTGAATTCATTTGATTACATTGTTCCAATAAATTTTAATCTCAAAAAATCACATTCAGTTGAAAATATTGATTGTGGAAACACTTTTCAGAATAATAATAGATGAAAAATATTTCAAGACTCACTGTGAGATTTTATTGTTGTTAATTTTTAAAAAAGTTCACAGTTGATTAATTTTAGAGTGGCGAACTTTTAAATTAGTTGGATTGTCTGACTTGACTTCTAGCGAGGGATATGAGTTGTACTCTTTTTAGTGGCACTCAGCAATAACCTATAAGTGAATTTAAACATCTTAAAAACTAGTGGAATGGAGATTACTCCCTGAGCATTTTAATATATTTTTCATTTTATCAGTTTTCTTTTTCTCTGTTATTCTACGTTTTACAACTATCTCTAGCTTCAATTTAGCTCTTAAACATGTTTTCCAATGTCATATCACTCTACTACTTATAGAAAATATAAAAATATAAAAATTGAAAATTAGAAAAACCACTCCGCTGCTGACAATAGTGTTGTTTTCCAAGTTTCTCGTTGAATAGTGGGAAAATTAGCCTTCCCTGTGGGTTCGACCCTGCTTGCCACATATACCGTAGTTATTGGAATATAAATTTTTAAACATTGGCCGACTTCAACTATGGTTCAGGTTAGTGGGAATCAAGGTCCCCGTAGTTCATTTATCCATTAACCTCTTGCTAGGATAAGGTGGATAATTTCACTGGGAGAAATTATGATCATCCTCAAGGATTTAAGAATTATTGGGGTTCATATCAAGATGGATTCCCTGTTGATTGGGGACATACTCTATGGAGTTGATAGTTGAGGCTTACTCATTGAGGATTCCCTTGTAACCATAGGGTGCATAGTGCATATGATTATAAGTGAAACCCCTCAATCCCACATGATCTATACTCTTTGTGAGAAATAAGGGATATCAATGTATAAATTTCATTTCCTTGCATAGGAGGCTTAGATACTAGTATTTCCCTAATAATCAATATAGAGATAAAACCTTAATGATTTATGGTCAACATATCCTGAATATGGTAGGAATCATAATAATTGTAGTTTCATTTATATTTGGTCTTGCACATTGATGTTGGACTTTTATTTAGGGATTACACACTGTGGATGGAAAGTAGTACCAAATTACAGAATGCCATTATGGCATGGGCTTTATTTTTATAGGGTGTTGTATGGCCTTATTGACCTATCCATGGGACATCATATGACCTGGTTGGCCTGTCCTAGAATCCATCGCATGGCCTATCTTGACACATAAGGTTTTTTTTGAAAGAATCAGTAAAAACGACCAAAAGGATATAAAATTTCTTGGTTAACATCCTTATGGGACATCGTGATTCATTTCCGACACATCTGGAGGGCATCATAGGGCATATCAGACTTTCCCCAAGGGTTTCGCAAGACCAATCTTCCATGACTATATGTAATGACTATACTTGACCTATATGATTTAATGTTATTATATGGACATTAAATGTATCTAAAATATGTAACAGGGATTGGGTGATAGACCCAAAGGGTTTCACTAGACTAAGGTTTTGTTCCTAGGGGGACCACGTGACTTTCTTTAATATGTCCAAAAGACTTTGAGACCCAAACATCACACTAATAGAATGTCTCAAGATCTATGTGATGTGTCTCGGTTCTATTGTGTGTCATTGTATGACTCATATGAAGCTCATGCGGTCTTAAAAGCATGAATTTAATTTAATTCTCCCCATTTTGATATTTCTTCTAGCCATTGTATTTCGAATGACCTAGGTTTTTGTGTATCAGTTTATTTTATGTCCTATGTAATTTAGTGGGAAGAAATAATGTTCTTCACATAACCAAACAGTATCCTATAATGTGATCTATGAATGACCATTTGAATAACCATATGTATGGTGAATGATCACCCCATCTTGTTGTAGGTATATTACATGATAGAAAGCTGTATGGTCACTTGATCAGCTTCTCTATGATGTCTGATTCGATGTTGGGGACATTTTTTCTCAAGATTATCCTTCACGTAGTAGATTTTTTTATTTTTAATGATGGGGTGGGGAATTTAAAGCCATCAAAACCCTATTTTTCATTTCGTTTTGTGGCATGTCTATTGTGGATCCATGCTGGAGATAGTGAAATGGTCTAGCACCACGTGGTTTTTCACATCTTTGTCGTGGGTCGTTCAAAGTGAGTCGCCAAATTTTTAGTGACAACAAGTCTCTTTGATCTACTATTACATTATCAGATTATCTCCAATTAATTAGGACTTGTTTGATCACACAATAATGTTAAATCACTTTCCATCTTGCCCTATAGACATGCCCAAGGGATTTTGTGAGATCCATGCTTCGTCTTAAAAGGATTGTGCAAGATACTTAAGGACTGGTCTGGGGACATCCGAGAGACATGGATGGTTTATCTGTGGGTCTCATGGGACCACATAGCTGAATTCCTTAGAACCCCATAATCTATTTATAACTAATATTTCCTTCCTCATCGTCCCTTTTATATCTCATTTGTTTTATGTGAAAAAGGTTATGAGTCATGTGAGATTTCATAAGTAATGTCCAGGATAATTAATCAATTTTTTGGTGATTCAGCGCCTGAACAATATGGTTCATATGGGGTTATGCGATCATGTCATGGAAAATTCCATCTATTTTTCCTTAGAGTGTGAAAGGTGAAGTGTGGAGTTTCTAAGACATACCTGTGTACATTCATGTAGTGCCACTGACAAGACAAAGGGATTTCATGAGATGAGGCAGAAATATCCCCAAGGTCTTACGATGTCTTTTGGTTTTTAGGAGAGTACCATGTGTCCTTCAGCGATGGTGAGTACCTCTCACCTCCTCCCCATTAGTACATTTTGTTTTATTTTATAATAGTTCAGGAGTTATGAAAATTTACTTGAGTAATGATATGGAAATATACTCAATTTTTCTATTGATGACTCGCATGTCCAATATGGGTCATACAGGGGTGCATGAACATGTTTATTGGGATATCTATTAATTTTTCCTTAGGGAATTGAAGCAAAAGCACATAGTCACCTATACATATCTGAGGACATATATGTTGCATGACAGACTGGAAAAAAGTATTTTTTTAGGTGAGGCCATCATTTCATTGAGGTCTTGTAGTGTATTATGAATCTCTAGTGATGCGCCGCATATCCAACAATGACGATGAGTAGCTCTCACCTCCTCTCCATTATTGCCTTTGTTTTATTTTACAATGGTTTGTAACTTATGTGGCATTAATAGGATATCATGAAGTAAATTGATTATTTCAAATGATGTTATGGTGAGTGAGCTTAATAACCATTGTGGGTCTCCTTCATTGGATATTGTACCTCTTTATCATCGATGGAATCTGGAATCGTTTTTCAGGAACATTCCAATGACAAACAAAGTAGATTAGTGGAGGAATATCATTTTACAATACATGACCATTGGTTTCCCACAGAGACTTCATAAGAGTATGATGTTTCCTTAAAGGTGACTCTGCCAAATTTACTGTAGGTTATGCACTGTGCATGGAGTCTTTGTGTGACCTTCAAATGGGCATGTGATTGTGAGTCCCTTATAGGATCATTAAAATACGAAAGTCTTAGTTCCAATGATTTTTTAGGAATTTAATTACCATATGTATGTATTTCTTCCTTTACAAATTTTATGATACTCATTTGGATGGTGTCAAAAAATGACCCCCTAGGAGAAACATCTGTGGGGCCAAGAAGTCACTTTTGAGGAAAAATACATATTTCTAGAGTCTATGGTGGTGTAGAATGCATGTGTAGTAGGTTATTCTTGGTCTACATATAGATATTTGGTATTCCATAAATATATATATAGGGGTGGATTTAAATTGATTCCACAGGTCCCCCCTTCCCCATAGTTCTCTCATTTTTTCATCTATCGAGTCCCTATGTAGTGACACCTTTCCACAAACCCTATTCATGTTACTTGTTTCTGAGTCTATGCCAGATGTTTTTTCAGAACTATCCCACAAGATTTTCTCTTACTTAGATGTTTGTCTAATACAACAAAAAATTATTCCTTGGCAATTTCTCAGACATTAGCTATGACTGTTGTGGTTGTCTTGAGGGTTGCGTGAGAGTTGTTGGCATTTTAATTTGATCACTTGAAAATCACATGCCCATGTTCAGGTCAAAATGTCACATGTCTTAAAGGGTGATTTTCGGATCGTGTGATGCCTTGTGGTGGTTATTCCCCCTATGATTCTTTTGGTGGTCAAGGGATTTTCAAACTCTTTATGGGGTTTCCGAATCTCATGTTGTGTCATGTGATGCACCTAATACCGCCTCTCCTCATAATGTTTTGACATTATTTATTTTCTTTGTCTAACATGTGTCAATTAATTAATTTTACATGTTTTATATAACTCTTCACGGTTCCTCAATTGTAAAAAATCAAAGGTCCCAAAAAGCCAGAAATAATAATTTTGATCCCTATTATAGCATTCATACTGATAATAAAACCCTAAAGTGGTTCCTTTCATATGATGTCCATAATTACACCTTAACTCATTGACTTCCTATACATGGGTTTGGTTACTAGATTATTATACCACCCCCACCCCCCCCCCCCCCCGATATATTTTAATCTTCAATCACAATGGCTTTCTGGTTCTCTCGAAAGTATTTAAACAACAATAGCTATGGAAGTTCATCATGTTGAAACTCAATCCCAGGGTTTGTCTTTTATATTGGAAAACAATCATCTCAGTCTAGATAATCATTATTTTTTCCCAAAAACCTATCGTTCATTGATCTTCAAGCATATTTACTTCCCTTTGAACAATCTAGATAGCATATGGTATTCAAAATTGGATCTATGCTATGGAAAAAATTTATCTGATGAGTGGGTGTGGCTCGCTAATGACTTATATAGGGTTCACCTTTATGAATACATGTAGATCTTCCAATCCATCTTCTTTCACCATCCCAACATCTTTATAGAGTTCATAATCCATTAGTACCCTAGTACCAATACATTTCACTTCTCCCATGGTGATGTGGGCATCATCCTTTGGGACTTCTATCTATTGGGTGGGATTCTTCCCCTATAAAAAATGTATGACTAAATCTTTCATATTATTGATGTATTGGACGAACCATAGTAGAACCAGGTTTTGGTGAGAGAGATTATCATTATTGTACGGGATAAATCAAAAAAATATTAGACATTGTGATCTCTCATTTCAGTAAAGTATTGGTTCAAAATTTTCCTCTACAGTAGTGGAATTAGACAAACTTCAATTCATCCCTATATGGGCCCCTCCCAAAAAGTTATTAATAGTAATGTATCATATTAGGACATCTTGGAGTGTGGATATTATACCATTTAGTGATATTGTGTGTACACTATGACCTCACAAAACTAATGACTTACAGGTTTAATATCCATGTTATTGAATGGGTGGCTCCTTTCGACTAGGGACACATGTTCCGTAATCCATGCTAGCACGCTGGGGATGGAATCATGAATTGTAAAAGGGTAAGGAATTAACATTGTAATACCTATCCATGTAGTTATTTATCAAATGTTTGGTCATATTCACAGGGTATCACCCCTTACAGGATCAGTGGTCCTCTACAGTTCTTATTTGGATGGATAAGGGATCATTTCCATTTTTATGAATATTACAACAATTCTAGGATCCCAGATTCTATATCCCATCCAAGGTTTCTATAAATCACTGGGGTTGAAGATATGTTTCTAAACCCTTCTGAAGTCAAGCTCTTTCTATTCCACATTGAATGCTTGGAAGTTGCTACTTTATCTGCCATGGTAGGTCTGATTATTAACGAAAGTAGTGGATCTATTGATGAAATATGTTACCTAATCTATATTTGAGAAGGTGTTCTTGCTACCAATGTGGATAAGAAGATTATATATGATCCGTACACTCTATAACGGTTTGACCAATAGTTTGGATGAATTCAGAGCGTCTCACATGTTCCATTGGTCGGTATTCGAGGGGAGAGTCATACTGGGGTTATCTGCCAATTTTGGAGGATACTGACACATGAAAAAACCAAGGCAGAGATTATTCTTACACCTATTGATGCTTTTTCTTCATTCTTTACCTGGGATTATTCATAGGAATGGGTAACAGCTTATCCCAATATTGTGTTGGTCTATCTATTTTTTTATGTGGACATGCCTTTTGTGTCGTCAAATTGTTTATATGTGGCGTTAATGGAATTGATTGATGATATGGGTGAGGCATGAAGTAATTGAAATTTTTTATATGATGACCACATGGATGTTGTAAAATATTCCATTTAATAATTTAATCACTCATCAAAGTAGGTGGATGATTATTCTATTGGTAGAAGTGAACATGAGACATTTTCTCTTGTTTTGGCACTAATATGACCGACCGGTCATCCTTATGATTTTTATACCTCATTGGATGTAGAGGCTCAATCACGTATTAAGTTGATCTTGGAATGGATTCACACCTTGATAAAGGATATCACTTTGTAAATATTATAAAACCAAGGGGAATGACTTCACCATTAATTTAAAGACATAAGAGAAGAGAACTTCGACTAGAATCCTTTGAATGAAATCATATAGAAAATCATCATGACCCAAATAAACATAGCCACAAATGAAAATTATTTTCATGTTATATTGAATGGATTCTATTTCTAGTCAAATTTGGGTGATGAAAGAGGCATTGGAATATTGTCACCAATTATTATTTGAACTTTTATCTCAGATGGATGCTTATACCAAGAAATACGGAGATATGAGGAGATTATTTCTCATATGAGGTCTATCCTTTTGAAATCATCATCCACATCGGCTACTAATAAGATTGGGTCTATATATTTTAATACTCTAGTATATTCATTCAATTATAGAGAAATAGTGGAAGAAGTTGGAAGAGCAGAACATCAACACTTAATCGATGCCTCTCACCAGTCTCTTGCAGATCAATCCAGTGTGAAAAAAATTACTTTACCATAAATCAACTTTTATATTGAACAGAAGAATTTTTTATGAGTCCTTATAGAGGATGAAAAATGTGGATATTCCTCCCTCATTTTCATAATGTTAATGTATTAATCTTCATAATTCTCTGTAATGGTATTCATCATTCATTCTTTCATGATGTGTATGATATTTTGTTGGTCTGACATTATGGAAATCTCCAATGGTACCCATCCTTTCAATACAGTTAATAAAAACTAAATGTTTTGATCTGGATATTTTGATCATGATAAACTCATTTTCTTGGAGTTCCCATGAATCCCCACCAATATGAGATTTCATACTAACGATTTGTTCAACATATCATGAGGTCGCCTGATTTGTATGAGGCTGAATGGGTAGAATAAATGTCCCAGAGTGTGAGTGCTACATTATATACAATGTCTAATATGATTTGTGGGTAAAGATTGGTTTTTCAAAGGCCATATGGTGATCCTCACAATCTCTCACATACTAGATTTATACCGTGGTTTATTTTAGGTTATTTTAGCTCAGACCTATTATTTATTTATTTTATGTTCTTTTTATCTCGGACCCAATATGGATTTAGTTTATGGAATTTTCTTGTCGAACCAAATATGGATTTAGATTAAGGTATTTTATCTTGTACCTTCTATATGATCATGAGATATAGTGAAAAAATACTAGTAATAAAATAAAAAACTCTATGATGTTTGGTTTTCTCTTCAGAATTACTAAGGCTCACAATAACCAGAAATAAATTTTTTCGAAGTGAAACAATTTTTTAATGACCATAAGAACATTTGAAGAATCCATATGCATGCATGAATATTAAAAAAAGGGACCATGAAGAATGTTATATATTCTAGGGGCTATGTATGATTTATTGAGGTGGCATTGGTTGTGGTAGAACTATTAGGGAAGCTAGATCATCCTTGATATATTGAATAAAGGTGATGTAAATCCTAATCTGAAAGTCTGAGTCAATGAATATGAGATGATGCATACATGATGAGTAAGTCCCATGACATTATGTGATTCCAAGTCCTTCCACAATGTTTCTAGGGATCACATTGATTGAAGATCCTTTCTCTTAAGGATAAGATTCTTTTAGTTTGTTGGTCAAGACCCTTATGTTTCGATAGTATGCCGAAAGAAAGATGATCTACAACTCTCTTCAAGGGCTATGAAAGGTTTTTAGAGACTCAAACAACCATATTATGATGTTGGGTATAGAGGGAAGGATATCCAGAATGGGTTTTGGAACCCTAGGGTAGTTATCTATTAAATCATGGTTCTCGATCCCTATTCCCTATTGTTTCGAATCATGAGGTGTGGTCTATCAAAAGCCTAGGAACGAAATATCATAGTATATCCCTGAGAATGGGCATGGAGTAATGCGATGTAACATCAAGGATATAAAATCTGATTGGATGGTTTGGTAAGGGTACTATAAATCATAACCCACAATGTTCAAGTCAAGAGAATGATATGGGATAGTCATACTAGGATTGGACTTGATAGCCTGAGCAGTTTAGTGCTTCCATGATGATGGAAAGGCTCAGAAGTATCGTAATAACCTTGTTTTAGATTAAAACAATTGGTTGACTTCCATAACTATATATGTAGGTGCAATGGGAATATATGTATAGTCAAAAAAATGTTCCTTAAAGCTGGATATCCATTCCATGTTCCAGGGAATGTTTCAAAGACCCGAGAAACTCCAACTACTAATCAGTGATATATGGAATGTATAAAATCATAGGACGGTGTGAGTACCCTAAAATTTATGAAACCACCTAATAAACATTTTCTCATGGCCATAAGATGTGATAAAACGTTACTCCAACATTATACTAGACCAGGGGGTCCAACAAACATAGATTTTGTTTTAGTAGGGTTAAAAGGTAAACCCTATGAGATTCTTTCCTTATAAATTTATACCTTAAGTTTTTTCTAAACATTAACAATGAGGAGCCAAGCAGACACAGAATTAAATTTTTCTCAAGTCACCCTTTTTAAGTTTTCGACCACACAGGTTTTCTTCTTCTTTCACTAGTACTTTAAGGTCTTGTGATTTGGACCATCATGGGATAGATTATATGGTTGTATGGATTTAACTAAAAAGTATTATGTTTAGGTTCATCACTCCCATGACCATAGTATGGGATTAGTTTAGAAATATCATAATTAGGATGCCCAAGAAAAATATCACTCATCCACCCTTATAAGAAGTAAATGGAAAGGTTTTGAATCATGGATCGAGGTTCTTGGGTCATGAGTAATGAAATTGGACATTCATATAGGGAATACTTAAGACATGATGAGGTGTTGATTACTGTCGCAATGATTTTAGGGATCAAAATGATCAGAATGATCTTTTAAAAGTGAAAATTTTGTTTAACGACTATTAGTACCTATGAAGGATCCATATATATACAGGTATAGTCTAGAAATGGTCCATTGAATCTAGATATATGTTATATGGTCCATGGAAGGTTATAATGGTCTATGAAACATGAAGATTGATGTGTGTCTTATAGATTTATGTGCTTTAAAAAAGAGTGGAAGCACCATATACTATGGTTGACCGGGGTAAGTATATTCTGGTCCTTTGATAATGAAGGAAGAATGTGTAAAGATTTACCTAGATTAACATCATGTAGTTCGGATATGACTTTATGCGGTATAAAATCCGGTGGAATGGATGTGCATCCATGTAGTTTAACATCATGCAGGAAGGACATACTTCCATGTAGTTTTACATCATGTGATAATGATATGCATATTTATAGATTAACGACATGTAGTAAGGATTTAGGAGTCGACATGGAAAGGGGAATGGTGGATGGACCCAACAATTGACATCGGGGTGTCACTACATATCCTATGTCAAGAGGAATCAAGCCATACATTGTTCATGAAATACAAAAATTAGTATAACCTCATGCAGCAAGGTTGTTGATGAACCAATGTGAAAAGGGGAATATTGTTTATGGGACCAAATATGGATATATAAGAGTCAATATATAACTCATGAGGATGAGAATCAAGTTGCACATAGTTCTAAATAAGGTCTCCTACACAAGTATAGACAATACGCAAGGAGGGTGCGTTATTATATTTGTTTGTTGTGACTGCACTTGGTGTTTGAAATTCATGCATCACTACGTATCTTGTGAGGGAATAAATAAATTCACACATAGTTTTTGATCAGAAAATTCTATAGACAGATATGGCCTATTCATAGTGGTGTGAATTATTTCCATTGACTATTATAGTGATGCATAGGATTGGTGATCCATGTGTCACGTCATATCCCATGATGATTGAAATCATGATACACATAATTTTTTATGTTTCATGTAGGATAACATCATCTGTCAAGGATGAAGGTGGAATAACATAAATAAATGTAAATTCTTCAGTTGGGACCAAGAATTGATGTTCTGACATCATTACATATCACATAAAAGGTTTGAATCAAGCCATACATAGTTGTGTAAATTTCATGCATTTTAACATCATGTGATGATGAAGGAGGAAAACTGATGTTGATTGATGGGAAATTTTGCGGTTGGTCCCAAGAGTTGAATTCTACACATTAATACATATCTCATGTGAATGAGAATCAAACCACACATAGTTAATGGAAAACCATGAAACTTTACATCATGCGGAATAGATATTGACCATGCAATATAAATTCATGTATAAATGACTCTTATAAGGCCTATTTTGTTCCTTTATTCCTGTCTTGGGAGGGTACATCCCATCCATTATTCCTAAGTTCACGTGAGCTTAGATTGGTGTGAGAAACGAGCAACGACATGGGTTTCCCTACAATGCATTAATAGAAGGGGTATGATACAGACCTTTCTTATCATGTAGTGGTTGGACCAAGATATATGATGGATATTTCTATATATATATATATCTATCAAGGGTGAGATTCAATACATACATAGTTCTACATGAATCATTCATTTTAATTTCATGTGGAAAAGAAGTTGGTGACTCAACGTGTATGGAGATGGATATCAAGGATCCACGTAGTATGATGTCATCCAGTTAAAAAATTGGCCGTGAAGTTTAATTTCTTGAGTTAATGATAAAATATTTCAAGCTATTTTACATGTTTATGTGAGGATGAATTCCATATAGGATAATGTCATGCGGTTAGGATGACAGATGTCATGCAGTTTTACATCTTGCTTCAAGGATGAATTTGAACAGTTTAACATCATTTAGATAGGATGAAGTTGTACAGTATAAAATCATGTAGCTAGGATGAATGATTGTAATTACACTAATGTGGATCCCCTTGTCGTGATATCTATGAGAAGTATTTCATGATAAATCTTTCATTGATGGATGGTTTGGCACTCTCTCAATCCATTGTGTCAAGTGATTAATCCATATTGAGGTAGCCTTATGTATGGCCTAAGCCCCCCCCCCCCCCCCATTTTTTCCATATGTTGGGCTTCATGCCTGCAATCATTTGGTTTTCAAGAACAACACTAGTTATCCTTGAAGAAATGAACGACATGAATTTTAATTAAAGTTGTTGAGTATTAGGTTTTGATGAATTTACATATTTAGTATCGTGTGAAACCTCTTCTCATCTAGCCATTCTAATTATTATATCCATATTTTAGATTTTTCATCATCTTAGAGTTGTCTTCAAAGGGAAATTTGGAGTGAGGGAAGCTGGACACAAATGGGTAACATGACCTCAAACTTGTACACCAATATGTATGGTATTTCTTGTGTAGTAGTATGCATGGTGGTATGGTTGGTCAATAACACATGTTTGTTCAGTTTTTTCTAGACAAGACGTCTTATCCCTTTTCACCAACTTCTAGATTATATTCTAAAGAGTCATATTGAAGGCCTCTATCAATCAATTTTCTACTTCATAATAGCGAGATGAGTGATTGGATTCAATATTGTACTCCTAATATATTTTATTCTACACCGTGGAATAGAAATTGGTGTTGTGGTATATCAATATTGTGTGAGGGACTCAAAACTTGATGATGGTAAGGGAATTCATGAATTTGATTATATTCTTCATCTCGACCTCCTTGAGGGGTATCACCTAAACCCATTTGGAAAAGAATTGGTTAGTAGTAAAGATGTAAATAAACTGCATAGTTGTGGTTGGGGAATACTTTCCCACAACATCCATCCCCCAAACATAGAAATTCTCGTAATATTTAGTTGAATGTATCAATTATTTAGTTTTATGGATGATGTTTTCTTGGAATTAGAATAAATGACATTTCATGGTGAATTCCACATTGTTTTGTATCATGGTTTTCCAGTAATATCCTATCCTCTTGATCTTATGGGAGATCATGTTCATAGATTTATGGGAACCACAAGAGCCCATATGGACTTCTTCAATGAAGAATGATACCTCTAATTTTACTACACTTTTCTAGATGATTCATTCAAATACGCACTTATACATGGTTTTCTTCTCATTCGGGCCATCCTGTCGATTATAGTTTGCTATATGGTACAAAATCTATACACTTTAATCTTTTTCTATTGGGAGAGTCCCATTTTAAAAAAAACAGAGTATGGGATCTATCCATCCAGGTTTGATTATCTGTATATCATTCTCTATGGTGGTTTTGAACTAATTGATCTTTATCATATCACAAAAAACAGTTTTCGAGACCATTTCATGATGTGTGATACAAAATACTGTTTTTTCCTGATCCAGATTTGCCAAGATGGTGGCTTCTTTGGTGAATGCATCGATGCAAGCATCCCTTGAATGAGTAACATGATGAAACATCGGTTTTAAAGGGAACTCATAAATTTTTCCCCTGAAATAACTAGTGAAAGTGTGCATCGCATCGTTTTTTATGTTGTATTATCCATTCACATTCTTTATCAATGACTATAAACCCCATTTTATGTTTGGATAAGATATTTTTGGATGTTGGTATAGTTACAATCCAGTTATGGGGGATTAGTATCCTTCTTCATTATTTGTGTAGCCTTCAGATAGAGAGAAAGGGTTGGGAGAACATGCTTTTTAAGGATAGTCAAATTGAATTCCCAAGAAAACATGGCAGATCATTGGGTTTTCCATCATTTTTATAATAGGAATTAGCGAGTTATAATCCAAATACATATCCCATGCCATGGGCGTTTTATGGGAATAGAGTACCTCTTATACTGAAAGCTCAGTGTTTTCTGGAATATTCACTAGGGAAGGATGTGCTGTGGTGAAATTAGCTAGGGAATTTACTTTCACTAACTTCAGTGACATAAAGTGAAAATCATATTTCTGAAGAATGACTATCCAATGGGCCAGGTGCCCAATTAGAATCAGATAGACATGGATGTACTTGTGTAGATCTATTTAAGATATCAATCAGTATTTATAGTGGTGCAAGTAATGCATCAACTTTTTCACTGTGAAGATGATAGTGAGGTGGTTATTATTGACATCAGAGTAAAAAATATTAGTACTTATCACAGTCTGGATGAGGTATTATAGACAATTCTCACTCCCATATTCATTATTTTTTATGAGGATGGTTCCCATTGAACATTATATGGTGGCCAAATATAAGATTAATGGATTCCATTCCAATCAAGGAATTAGAAATGGTGGGTGAAATAGTTACCCATAGAGAATTTAGAAGCCTTTTAGAAATCATTTCCCAATTTATAAGAGTTTCCATTCTTCATTAGCATAATGAAGTTGATATATTTTCCTTCCAGGTCGTCAATGAACCACTAAATGTAATAATGGTACCCACTTAGCCCCCTAAAATCATTGAGATTTATAGGGGTGACATTGCAAAGATAGAACAAACCTTCTATGGGTCAAACTCAATCCTGTGGGGGAATTCGAAAAACCATGTAATTTCCTTGGTGTTACCCTGAAGAACATTTCATTATATTTATCTTTAGACTGTGTTGTCACAGCCTTTTCAAAATATTTTTAATCCTCATTATGTGATCACACCGCTATCAGGATTTATCCACCAGGTCGTTGACATAACAATCCACTATCCTTCCCACGAATGGCTAGAAGATATGGTAAATAGTGTGTTGATATGCAGTTCTATCATTATATAGGACAAAGGGAATGACCTGATAGAAAATGATCCCCTGACATGATCTAAAGGTAGTGGATTCTTCATCCTATAGGTCTATCTTTATGTGATTGTACCCCGAGTACCCATCCATGAATGAATGGTCTTGGAAACTAGGAGTTACATCGATCAAGATTTATATGATCAGAAATAGGAAATCATTCTTTAGGAAATGTTGATTAAGGTCTATTAAATCCACATTAACCCTCATCTTCCCATTCTTATTATTTATAGGGATGATACTGGAATGCCGTCTTAGGTACCACGCATCTCAAAAAAAATATCATCCAAAAAACTTGTCATCCATTGACTCTATATTGGTGGAATGATAGGGGTTCTTTTTCCATGATGCCTAATTGAAGCCTCCTTGCTCATCTCTTATCTCAATATGGGGTGTAGCCACATATGGGTTTAGTATGGGCATTTTTGTGTAGTCTTATAGGAACAAATATTTGTGATGCATCAGAAATGAGATGTGCATCTCTTGGTCTTCAAGGGGCATGGTGGAAATAAAAATTTAGGGTAAGGTTATATCGTTGTTCCCAGATTTATCCACATGAGTTTATCAATGGTGGTGGAGAATGCTTTATCAAATGATTGAGGTTAATTCCTAAGGTCAGCTTCATCTTTTTCCATCTGTGATTCTGTAGATGTATTTTTAGATGTATATAGAAATATTGATGCTAAACTATGATAATAATGGTGAGATATGCCCTAAGAATAGATTTTATCATCCCAAGTTTACTATGTTATTTTATAGAGAGATGTCATATATGATAGTCATTGATGTTTTTCCTAGGGACAAGAGGGGATTGGACCTTCCGGACTAAATCATTGACATCATCCACGTTTATGGGGAGCACATAGTCAATGATAGAAAAACTCTAGGGATTTATAGGGGTGGTTCTAAATCCATTAGGAGAAGAAACATGTATATCATCATCCAACATTTGTTATTTACCTCCTTTTTAATAGTAGTCTACTTCAACATATGTAGCATCGTATGTCACGAGTGGAGCACATTCACAATATAGAATGCCGACATTTGTATTAACTGGATACATGAGACACTACTAGAATTTAAAAGGTAGCTTTAGGTTGTTATGGATCAATCATCTTCCAAGAAGGATGCTATATGTGGTGTTTTGCTATATTACCATATACTCAAGATATGGTGTAATATCCACAAAATGGGCTTCGATATTAATCTTCATGATATGTCTTTTCTCATGACTATCATACCCATGGAAGATCATATTATTAGGAGATAATTCCCCGTCACTATATGCAAAATATTATAGGGTTTAGATTGGGATAAGAATGAATCTAAAACCATTATCAATCAGAGACCATTGGATGTTAAAATTATTGAGTCTACCCAATAAATATAGGGGTATAATGTTGCCTTGAAGGTCCTATTCTTGATCTTGACCAGTGAATTAGATGGTATTGTGAAATTCATGATTCCATCATCTCCAATTAATTGACAGCAGATGTAGCGACATTTGTCTCAAATTCATATGGTATCCTAAGGGCATAAAAATGTTCCTCCATGATATTTTTTGAATGATAGAGCACATCAAGGATATAAGGATTAGTTGAGATTATCCCAGGATACTTCTTAACATTGTACTTTTGTTCTACATGTTAGAGTATCCCAATATGGTGTTTCTCCTGGAATTGCGGATGAGGAACTGTGGAATTTTGGATGGATGAAATAGGTGCTTATATATGGGATGAGGGAGTATCTTCTGCTAGTGGCACTAGTCGCACCGGCCTTTTCCACATCCTTGTTTGATTGGATTGAACCTCCTCTAAGTTTTTGTGAAAGACAATTGGTAGCGGACGTCCTCTAAAGGATTTGAGGAACCTATTTTCCACATTGGACCTATTGGAGTGATTTCCCATGAATCATAGAAACATATTTGTCCTCAATGGGGATATGACTAGAATACTAGGTCCGACCATGTCTATTATATCCCATGTATCCTCGGCTCTGATTTATATGGCCTTCCATTCCCCAATAATGTTTGAAAAAATAATGCTCTGGGAAAAAGACATTAGTGGGGAAGGGGTATGAAAATTGTATTGTTTTTACAGAACTAATGATGATATCATCATACGATGAGGGTTCCACTTGTTGGGGTGGTTCTTATGCTTCAAATTCTACATGGAAGAAATGAGGGAGAGTTAATGCTCACTTTGGAAGAGTATATAAACCATCCTCTTTTGTGTCTCCATACTTTTTGTTTTCACACCCTCCATTTGAAGTTATATTTGATTTTCCTCTCTTGGGTGCTGGAGTTATCACTGTTCTACCCAAATTTTCCTTCAGAGTGATTTGAGCTTGATCATAATCCTTTTGAGTCATCCTATTCTTAAATTTTAACATATGTTAGGCCGAGACCTTCTTCAAATCTCTATCTTCTTCTGGTTAGTTCACAGCTATGCATGCCACATACTTTGTAGATTTATCTAGAGTCACATTTCTAGAGTCGAACATGCCTTGAAGTACATCCTTAAATATGAATTAGTTCTGGATATTATGATATATCCATCTATGGAAAGTAAAGTAATCCTGATTTCAGTGAGGTCAACATCTTCATTCCTCATGGGTTGTGTGAGTGTGAGAATTTTATTACCAATAGATTCAAGAAATACATAGTTACTTGTTCATTTCAGAAGGAGGATACATTATTAATATGTCCCATAAATCTCAAGCGACACTGGTTTCTCTATGTTACAACCATATCCTCTTCTATGGATGCCTTTTTTCCCTATGTTTCATGTCATGACCCAGCTACACCAAGATGAGAGAAGGGACAACAGATTGCCGGACCCTTCCTTTTTCAAGTTGAAGGAGAGAAAATAACCCTGGAGACCCACCTTCAATGGGTCCCGGAGTGGTGACTAGCACCAAGGGTATAGAATCACTCACAAGATGGAAGGTATTGCCTGTTTTCTTTTATTAGTTCGGGAGATGAGATTGTAAATCCCAAAAACATCAAAACTGGGGGTAAAAGTAAATTCAAAGAAAACAATTCACATATGCATGTTACAAAATTAGATGCCATAGAGTACAAGGAGACTACAAAGCTAAATTAACTAAAAAAATGAAAAACAACAACTACAACTATCCCAACGTCTGAGCTAGTACGGCCCTGCGCGATCCCTGATGTCCTCCTGGAAACCTAAAATCAGTTTTATTTTCGTAGGGTGAATATACAAGTATACTCAGTAGGGAAAACCAAAGACTCTCGTGCACAAGTGGGGAGGCATTATAATTCCATGTGAGAAGATAGATAACAAAAGCACCAAGAAAGAAGAACTATCCACCCAAGACTCACCAAGGCACACTCCCCAAATAATTCATTTCATGAAATGTATTGTAATATCGCATCGATATTTGGGTACCCCGCACCACTTACCCACTGGTTATTGAAGAAAACCTATGCATCGAACCTCCCCCACCATTCTCACAGCAATTCCACTGCCTCACCATGCTCGCACACACTTGGGCCACAAAAACACATCCCTCCTGCAAACACTTAGCCCACAACCTCCATGTGTATCCATGCCTGCAAACACCTAGGACAGAACAACTAATGCAATGCCCGAACACACATGGCCCTTATCCTGAAAACTCTTTGGTAACAACATTCCCGCACACACCTGGGCCAAGCACCACAACTACCCTGGCCGAAAAATCTTGGGCTGTAATGGACCTCAGTCAATCACAGCCTGCCCGAAGACACTTGGGGTATTCCGGAAAGGGAGTAGAAAATGAGCGAATTACTGGCCACTCATAGGAGTGTTTGGAAAAACACCCTCGCCCATGGAATGGGGGTGTTTGGCAGTAAGTGCTCTACATGGGTGGGGTGACAATAAGAAACATAAGAACTACAGTTATATGTATTGGTAATAAGCACTCATCCCAAACTAGGGTTTCCAAAGCCAACCTAAGCATAAACACCCCCATTACTATTCATTCATAAAAGAAAGGCACAACACTCACGACCAAGTCACAACTCATTCCCAAAACCAACTCCTCATTTAACCCATTCGTCCTTTCATGATCAAGTGATCCCATTTAGGTGAATTTTACACTACTGGGAAACTAATTAGCATAACCTTAAGCCAATGAAAAAGTATCATCCAAAAAACAATTTAAGAATTCACACCATGTTCTCTTGTGATGTCACAACAACAAAGGGATCAGTGAGTTCTCTCAAAGTACTGGAACCAAACCAAGAATCAAGATACATCCCCACAGAGCTTCATATTCACAACCAACAACTGTGCTACAACATAGGATCCCATCCTGATCCACATCAACCCATAATCATCAAATAGAACAACACACCTACTACCAAAATAGAGTAGGGAAACTTCCAGGTTCAAGCACATCATTCATTAGGTTCTTCTTTCTATTGGTTAACTAGGGTGACCACACAAGGATTGATGTTCACTGGGTATCCATTTAACAAACCAAGTTAGGTTATTAACCTGTTTCCATGTTACTGTAATTTAATCATCACAAAAGACAAGGGTTCATTAGTACGAAAGGAAAGTCAACCATCATCCATGATTTTCAGGGAGCATAATCCCATACAGTTCACAACATATAGTAATTATAAAAGAGTACAATAGAATTTTCAATTCACCCCATCATTCTTTATCAGTCTGTTTATTATATTTGTTAAGGTTTGGTTTCATCCATTCTCCCCGAAACAGTAGCGTACCCACCCCGCATGATACACAGTTAGGAGAGACGAAGGAAAATCCCTACCTGGTCGATCAAGGATGGATGTTCTTATCCATACACCAAGAAATGGGGATGCACAACTTGCATGGGAGGAATGTTGGGGACTCCAAGGGTGAGTTGAAAGGATCCGGCATAGGCACACCACTTGCCTCAAGAAGGGGAACTACAAATTGACTAGGAAGAAAAGTATAGTAGACAAGAGTCCGAAAGAAAAAATTTATAACGTGATATAAAGATGAGATCCTATTGCTACGGGATATGGAATTTTGAATGGATATGAAGTTGGATCATGGTTTCCCAATGTGGTTGGGTGGTTATGCAAGGTAGAATTAATTGTAATTTAACAATACTCCTCAGAGAGGTGGTCATAACGGCTATGCATTAAATAGATTTCTTTAACAATAAGGAAATGTGTAACAGGGGAGGATCTAGAAGGTACATTGAGGGGAGTGAAACCAATGAAAAACCACACATTTTGGTAAGTTAAGGGTTTCCCGACTCTTGGGGGATTTTAGATATTATTTATGGGCTTTAAATGGATTTGAAAGGGGGAACTAAATCATCTTTACGTCAAAAGATATGTTGCGGGAGTGAAAATGTCAGGAACTGGAAAAGAACGAAGACCACTCGGTGAGGACATGGTGCCACTCTCATGGTGTCACCCTTAGGGTGCCAACATCACGGTGTCTCCCTCACGGTGCCATCGTCATGGTGTCACCCTCACATGCTACCGTCACCAGTGCCACCGTCATGGTGGCACCTTGACCAGTTCCACCGTGACCGGTGTGTGACCATCATGGTGCCACCGTGACCAGTGCCACCATGACTGGGGTGCAACCTTCACACTACCACCATAACCAGTGGCCCCATGACTAGTGCCACCATTTCGGTGGAGCCGTATTTTGGCAATGTTATGGACCAGGGGGGTCCAGTTCTTTACATCAGATACCTCTCAAAATATTCTCGCCCTCGAGAATCAAAACTAGACACGAAGAAAAGCGGGGTTCAGAACAACCACATCAAAAGATACCTCTCAATAGTGATCCTCATCAACATCTAGGAACACATATTACTTAAATAATCAAGTAAAATTCGAGGGTACAACTATCCATTCATATGGGTTAGGGAGTTTCTTCCCCTATGTCAAGATAATATCTGCTTTGGGTGGCAAGGACTCGCCCGCATGGGTTTAATCACATCCACCTTAATGCGTCTTGATTATGGATCAGGTTCTACCCTCCCCAAAGTTTGGACTCTTCACACACATCCACAAAATAAGGAAAACCACATGTTCCATAGTTAACAAGGTGGAGCATCCCATCACAAAGAAGTACAACAAAAAAACAAAAAAATATTCAAAACAACTCTGGGTACTGGGCGTGATTCTACGCCTCCCGTTCCTAGGTACATTCCTCGAGCCCACTAAGCCTCCACAACATAAAAACCAAATAAATGGTCCATCCATGGAGCACCTTCTCGTCACGATCCTCGATCCTCACTGGTGTTTCTACAAATTTCATGTCGTCCTCGATATTCATCTTTCCTCTATCGAGGACATGTGAATTGTCTTGTAGATATTGTCGGAGCTCAGACACATGGAATACATCATGCAGTCTCAATAGCGGTGGTGGTAGCGCTAGCTGATAAGCCACTTCACTGACCCGCCGCATCACATTGAACAGTTCGACAAACCTGGGAGAAAGCTTACTCCCCCTGTCGAACCTTCATTTCCCACGCTGAGTGGAGACGTTCAATAACATGTGGTCCCTGACCTCAATCTCCAAGGGTATCCTCCTATTATCGGCATATGATTTCTATCGGACCCTGGATTCCTTCATCATCTCCCATATAAGATACACCATCTCCGTCGTGCTCTGCACCACTTCCGGGCCAAGAACACCAGCATCCCCAACCTCGGTCCAGCACACGGGTGGGTGACATGGCCATCCATACAAAGCTTTGAACGAAGCCATGACAATGGTTGAGTAATAAATATTATTGTAGGGAAACTCTACTAGAGGCAATTATCACACCCACGATCCCCAAAAATCCAACACACATTCTCGTAGCAAATCCTACACCGTTTGGATGGTGCGCTCTATCTACCCATCTGTTTGTGGGTGGAAGGCAGTGCTAAGACATAGCAAAGTTCCAAATGCATGATGCAAACCCCTACAGACTCGTGAGGTAAACCATGTATCCCAATATGATACTATGGACCTCAGAACTCCATGAAACCACACCACCTCATCCACGTACCTCTGTGCTAAGGCATCCAATGCACCCGAATCCTTGATCGCCAGAAAGTGATTCGATTTCGTCAACCGGTCAACCACTACCCAGATGGCATTGCAGCCTCCTTGATCATTGTGTAGACTTGTAAATAAATCCCTCAAGATTTCATCCCAATTCCACTCGGGGATGTCTAAAGGCTGCAACAAACTACTTAAAACACTTTTTCCATCCTTCACCTACCTACACACTTGGCACCTGGCCACAAATTCTGCCACTGCCCACTTTACCCTGGGCCACCGAAACTGACTCTTCAGACCCTAGTAAATCTTGGAAACTCCTAGGTGCACTGATAGGGGTTAGTTGTGGGACTCATCAAGAACCCTCTTGTGCATTTCCTCTGGAATAAATAACTTCCCTCAGAAAAGCATCTGATTCTGACCATCCTTCGTCCACCATTCCGGAGCATCACCTTGGTTAACCCACTCATGCATCACTTCACTTTATGAGTCTCCCCATTGACACTTATCTACCTGCTGGAACAGAGAAGACTACACTGTCATCTGATATAGGAAACCTCCACCACCATCCATCCACGCATCCAGGTGCAGTGCATCCAACACCTCCATCACCTTCCAAGCATCTGCTGACTCTCAAACCACATCTTTCTATGACTTACTGCTCAAGGAATCATCCACCACATTCGCTTTTCTTGAGGTGTATGAAATATTGAAGTTGTATTCTAGAAGTAACTCCAACCACATTCGCTGCCGTAATTTCAGGTTTCGCTAGGAGAAGATTTACATCAAGCTTTTGTGATCTGTGAAGACCACAAAGCGCTCCCCGATGGGGTAATACCGTCATAACATTAGTGTGAACACGACCACCACAAGCTCCAAATTGTGGGTGGCACTGTTACGCTCATGGGGATGTAACTATCTAGACCCATAAGAGATTACCAATTGTCTTTACATTATCTCACACTCGAGGCCTTGTGCTGAAGCATCACAGAACAACTCATATACCACCCCTTCTTCTGGAAACCTCAGAACTAGGGAACTTAATAACTTCCCCTTAAGATAGTTGAAGGTAGCATCGCACTGCCCACTCCACACAAAAGCATGGTCCTTCTTGGTCATGTCTGTAAACGGTGCTGTAAATTTGGAGAAGTTGAGCATGAACCTCTGGTAGTAGCATGCTAGTCCAAGGAAACTACGAACTTCTTCCATGTTCTTGGGAACTGCCCAAGAAACGACCACCTCGACCTTAGATGGCTCTACCGCTATTCCCTACTCAGACACCACCTTCCCATGGAAGTGCACTTCTCACATCCCAAACTTTAACTTGGACAACTTCTCATAGATTTGTTGCTGTCAGAGGACCTCTAAAACCATTCTCAGGTGCTCAGCGTAGTCCTCCTATGATCATGAGTGGATCAGGATGTCGTCAATAAAAACGACTACGAACCGATCCAGGTATTTCTCATAAGACAGAGTTCATGAGTTCCATGAACATAGCTAGTGCATTTTTAATGCCAAACGACATGACTACAAACTCAACGTGTTAATACCTACATCTGAAGGCAGTCATTGAGATGTCACCCTCCTTCACCTTCAACTGGTAATATCCAGAGCGCAAATTGACCTTAGAGAACCAACCTACTCCCATCAGCTGGTCAAAGAGGTCATCTATCATCTGGAGGGGGTAATAGTTCTTAAATTTTACATTTTTCAGTATCCTGTAGTATATGCACTATATCATACCACCATTTTCCTTCTTTGCGAACAAGACTGGGGCACCCAATGGTGACACACTTGATCGAACAAAACCCTTCTTCATCAGATTGTCAATCTGAATTCGAAACTCCTGCAACATAGAAGGTGACATCTAGTAGGAAGCCCTTGAAATCGAACTGTACAAGGATGCAAGTCTATCCCGAACTCTACATCACGTCGACGGAGTAGAGTCGCCACTTATTCAAGGAATACATCCATAAAATCATTAACTATCACTATGACTTATATCATTTTTGTATCCACTAACTCCATTCATAGTTCAGCCATCATGGAAAGAAGGGGCTCCTCTCGCCTGCTACTTTTCTAGCAACCCCGCTCGTCGTTGAAAGTTACACGTCGGCCGCCCAAAACCAAAAACATGATCCTTCCTCGGATGTAGTCAATGAAAACATATATAGATAAGAACCATTAAATTCTTAGGATGACATCGTATGGTTGTATCTGCAGTAGTAGAAGATCTTTGATAGACTGATGTGGCCTTATCATCATTCTACACCCTCAAAAAACATAAAACAAGTTAGTATGACCTCTGACTGGTGTACTCAACACCAGGGGCACTGGAAGTATCTCAGCATCTAGACTCAGAGTACGGGCCATTCTGGGTTAAACAAAGGAGTGTAAATCCACTTTATCAAATAAGGCATAGGAAAGAGTACTAAATAAGGTGATTGTGCCTCGAATGACTTCCAGACCTACTGGAACCACTGCCTTCACAGCGTGTAACTATCCACACCTAGCTCCCCTACCCCTCGGCTATCGACCACCTCCCCAACTATGCCCTGGTCAAAGACTCTAATGAGCACCCGGAGGATGGCCTCCTCCTATAATGCCTTCCCTCAGAGGAGCGGGAGCATGCTTCCCTTGCTACTGCTGTTGGAAGGGCCTAACTGGAAACTATTGCTGCTGAGGTGGGAATTGGACCTGCCCACCCCTGATGTACAACACTATGTCTGGGCACTGATTCTGAAGGCTCCCATGGCCTCCACTTATGAAGAATCTTGGTCCTAGGCCTGAATGGAAAGGGTTAGGGCCAGGTGATCGGAACTAGAACTACTGAGCCCTGCGCCCTACTGGTCGAAACCTGGAGGGCCCTGATGTTGGAGGCCTGCTGCTGAAGATTTTCCCCTTCGACGAGACCAACTGGATTCCCTCTTATGATACACCTCCAAGCATGTTCATCCTCTCCACCACTTCATCCTTCTTCCGAACCTCAATGTACGTCGGTAGGGTGAATAGATTAAGAGCATACTGGAGAGAAGGTCAATGTGCCTCCTCTAAATGTCTTGCCAAAGACTCCTCATCTGGAAAGAGGTTGGGAGCAAAGAGAAAGAGATCCTTGAACTTGATCCCCAAGTCTCTTACTAACATACACCCCTACTGGAGGGATAGTAGGTACAACCTCTTTTAGCCTTCATTGTGGAAGAGAGGAATTTCGCCTAGAACTCCTTCTCAAAGTCAGTCCACGTCACCTCAGCCTCCCTCTTCTCCCCATGATAAAGCGTCAACCACTGACGTGTTGTTCTGCGAATCTAGCTTACAGCCAGAGGATCCCATTACTCTGTTGGAGTCTGGATCAAGTTGAAATCTATCACCAGCTCCCCTATCCATATCTCTGTCTCCACATCAGAGATGCTACCCTCATACTTCTTGATGGTGTGTCGCTGAAAGGCATGACGCGTCTTCTTCAACTGATTATCCTCCTCTCATTTAGCCCTATCTCAATCAGCCAAGTCAACCTCTTGGGCCTCGACCACCTGCACTACATGTGGTCATCTCCCAGGTGCCATAGCTATAAGGTAAACAAGGAATTCATAAGCCCGAGTAGTGTAGAATATTGTTCTTAAATTTTCTTAGACTTCTTATTCATTTTAATTCCACAAAAAATACCCATGAAACATAATAACACAAGTCATTATGATGCATGTAACTTCCCTAGTTCCCTACCCTACAATCAGTGTAGCCTCATTTGGTCATTTAGTAGTCCCAGAGTCCTTGCATCAGATCCCAGGGGGGGCCTAAAATCCCATGTTTTAGCCTGTCTTCCCTGGCCTATTTCACACACCAAGATCACCCAACACTGTTGCCCTACCATCCCATTCAATCATCACTATGCCTAACCCTAGACTCCATCCTATATTTAAACCTCACCTTGTCCTTTGATGCCATTCTATCATGACTTGCCTTAACCAAGATGAGAGAAGTGACAGCAGATTTCCAGAACCTTCCTTTTTCAAGTTGAAGGAGATATAATGACCCCCGAGACCCACCTTTAATAGGTCCCGGAGTGGCGACTTGCACCAAGGTTATATAATCCCACTCAAGATGGAATTCAATGCCCTTTTTCTTTAATAGGATCATGATATGAGATAGTAAATCCCAACAACACCAAAACTGGGGGGGGTAAATGTAAAGCCAAAGAAAACCATTCCCATATCCATGTTACAAAAGTAAATTCCACAAAGTACAAGGAGAATACAAAGGTAAAGTACCCAAAAAAAACAACAACTACAATTGTCCCAATGTCCGAGCTAGTATGAACCTGCACGATCCTTGATGTCCTACTAGAAACCTGAAAGCAGTTTTTTATACGTATGGTGAGAATAAAATTATACTCTGTAGAGAAAACCAAAGACTCTCGTGCACAAGTGGGGAGGCATTTTAATGCCCTGTGAGAAGAGAGATAAACAAAACACATAGAAAGGAAAACAATCCACCCAAGCCTCACCAAGGCAAACTCCCCAAATAATGCATGTCAAGTAATTTATAGTAATAGGACATCAATATTTGGGTACCCTTCGCCACTTCCCCACTAGTTATTAAAGTCATCCTATGCATCAAACCTCTCCTGCCATTCTCACTATTGTCCCACTGCCACAGCCCGGCCGCATACACCTAGGCCACAACCACACATCCCACCCACAAACACCTAGGCCACAACCACCACATGTAACCAAGCCTGAATAATCCTATGCCAGAATAACTACTGCCACGCCTGAAGAGACATGTTCCTTATCCATAAAACTCTTGGGAAACAACCTTCCCGCACACACCTAGGTTAACCACCAAAACTACCCTGCCCTAATAATCTTGGGCTATAATAGATATCAGGCCGTCATAGCCTACCTGAAGAGCCTTGGGAAATTCGGGAAAGGGAGTAGAAAAGGAGCTAATAACCAACCACTCATAAGAGTGTTGGGAAAAACACCCTTCCCCATGAAATGGGGGTGTTTGGAACTAATTTCTCAACTTGGGTGGGGCGCAAATAAGAAATATAATAACAAAAATTATATGTATAGGTAACAAGAACTCATCCCAACCTAGGGCTTCCAAATACATCCTAAGTACAAACATCCTCGTTACTATTCATTGATAAAAGAAAGGCACAACACTCACAGCGAAGTCTAAACTCATTCCCAAAACCAACTCCCCATTTAACACATTCTTGCTTTCATGATCAAGTTATCCCATTTAAGAGAATTTGGCACAAATGGGCAACTAACCGGAATAACCACAAGCTATAGAAAGAGAAACAGCCAAACCATAATTTAAGCATTCACACCGGTTCTCTTGTGAAGTCACAACAATAAAGAGATCAGTGAGATCCCTCAATGTACTGGATCGAAACCAAGCCTAGAGATACAGCCCCACACAGTTTCAGATTCACAACCAACAATCATTCCACAACAGAGGATCCCATCATCATCCACATTACCCCATAAGAATCATACATATCAACACACATACTACCAAAATATCATAGGGAGACTTCCTGGTTCATGCACATCATTCATTAGGTTCTTCTTTCTGTTGGTTAACCGGGCTGAATACCCAAGCATTTATGTTAACTGGGTATCCATTTAACCAACCGAGTTTGTGTGATTAACCAATTTCCATGTTACAGTTATTTAATCATTACAGAAGACAAGGTTTCATTACTTCCTAAGGAAATACCACCAACAACCTTGATTTTCATGGATCATACGCCCATACAGTTCACAACATATAGTAATTATAAAAGAGAACAACAGAATTGTAAATGCACCCCATCATTCATTAAAAGTCAGTTTATTATCTTTTTCAAGGTTTGGATTCATCCATTCCCACTGAAATAGTACCATACTCAACCCACATGATACACAGTATGTAGAGATGAAGGAAAATCCCTAACTAGTTGATCAAAGATCGAAGTTCTACTCCACGTGCCTAGAACTGGGGATGTGCGACTT
Organism: Viscum album; assembly: GCA_963277665.1. Taxonomy (NCBI): domain Eukaryota; kingdom Viridiplantae; phylum Streptophyta; class Magnoliopsida; order Santalales; family Viscaceae; genus Viscum; species Viscum album. The sequence continues at coordinate 1,398,596,600 of OY728164.1, read as the reverse complement.
GCAGGGGAGAAACGTTGGGGACTCCAAGGGTGATTAGAAAGGCTCTGGAATAGGTGTACCACATGCCTCGGGAAGGGTAACTCCAAATGCACCAGGAAAAAAAGAAGAATAGACAATTGGAAGAAGGAATAATTTCTAGCATGATATAAAGATGAGATCCCATTGCTATGGTATATGGAATTTTGAATGGCTATAAATTCAGATCATGGTTTCACTACATGTTTGGGTGGTTACGCAAGATTGAATCAATTTTCATTTAACAATACTCCTTGGAGTGGTGGTCATAATAGCTATGTATTGAACAATTTTATTTAACCATAAAGAAATTCATAACATGGGTGGATCTGGAAGGTACGGGGAAGGGCATGACACCAAGGAAAAACCACATGATTTGGTAAGTCAAGGGTTGCTCGACTCTTGGGGGATTTTAGATATTATTTGTGGGCATTAAATGTCTTTGAAATGGGGTATTGAATCATCTTTACGTCAGAAGATATTTATCTAGAGAGGAAAAGTCTGGAACTGGAAAAGAATGAAGACCGCTCGGTGATGACATGGTGCCATCGTGACCGGTGTGTGACCATCACGGTGCCACCATTACCAATGCCACCATGAGGATGCCACCGGGAACAGTTCCACCATCACGGTGCCATCATAACCGGTGCCCCTATGACCAGTGCCATAGATTCGGTGGAGCTGTGTTTTGGAAAATTAGTGGACTAGGTGGGTCTGGGTCATTACAATGCAAGTATGATTTGTGTTTTCGATTGATTCCTCTAGATGGTTTCTTCTAAAAAATGGGAAATTTTGGAAAACTTACATAAAATGCCTATATTTTTCATTATAATCAAATGTGTATACATTTCATCCCTAATATTTTCGACGCATAGTTCCAAAAGTTTCTCTTGCAAGATAGGTATGCTGAGTGAGTAGGTCAATCCCTTCTACCCTACTATGAAGTCAGAATCCCTATAATTATCATGTATTTTTTGAAGTTTTTCTTTTCGGCGATCATCATATTCCCCATGATAAAATTTCATTGATAAATTAATTTACAAAGAAGGAATCCCCATCCTTACATAGATCCCGCTAGCATACTTTTACACCAAACAAATACTGTACTTATCAGAGTATGTATGAAACACCTCATCTTTGTTGCCTCATGTTGATCTTGAGCACCCAACATTCACCCACATTGAGATATGAATTGTGTTAGATATTGTTAAATTTCATAAGCACCATCGAATATAGAGATGTTAGGTTTTCTAAAATTGGGTAGAGGTAATGTTTCATCCAAAAAATAGGGAAAAGGGATTAATCGTGGGTTGGATAGGTGAACATCACCATTCTATGGTTACATTAAAGCATTTAGGGACTTGATGATATTAAGTGGTAATGGAAGAACCATTTTTTTAGTTGTATCCTATCTATTGGGAGCTAGTGGGGATGAAAAGCTGTCTGCACTTTTATCTCTTTTTGATTTTTGATTCTTCCAATGATTGAATGGTTGTCTAGGGAAGGGAGAGGTAGTTACCGCAATGGATGGAAGTCACAATCATTTTTGAATTATTTTTTTGTGGGGAATAGATGTCTAGATACAAAAGCAACTTGATTCATAGATACAACACATGTAGGGGAATTTGTCATGGGAGGGAGAACATTCATCTCTACCAGAAGATGAATCCCAACTGGGATATATCCTATGAGTAACTCATCATTGAGTTTTATGGGAGTGTGTATTTCTATCTCTTATTGCAATAGTATATCCTCCAGGTATGAAATTCCAGATTTCTGGGACATGATTGGGATGTGGTTGTATCCTTCCCCTTGGTAAGGTTCTGGTATAGAGATGGGAAATCAATATTCAAAGGTGCCATGTTCTGGAGCTATCTATGGTTCCTCATGAGTGCAGCCTCATTTTGTGCATCCAAGGAACCCTCGTCCAGTGGTATTCCTTAAATTTTATGGCCATATGAACTTTTTTATTGATAAATATATTCTATATTGGAAGTGAAAACCTTAATAACGGCATATCAGAAAATAGTGGTTGTGCTATTACATTCGATGCAACAGGAAGATTCAATACTATCTTCTCCAGGGTCATTGTTCAAATCCTTGGCCATGATGGTACATTTAGTACTATGACCCTAGTGGGTTATAATTGTATTTATAGTACATTGCTACTATTTTAGTCTATAAACAATGATTATGAGGTAGTTTTTTTATTGTGTTTTCTGAATGGGCCCCAACCAACAGAGGTCTTTCTTGCGATTGGAGGAGCTGTAGGGATGACATCCATTGATTAATTCCTACTAACATGGAGAATACATATTCCCTCTTTGGTGGTGAACATTATGGAATTTTCCCCATCCTTGGCGGTGATTGTAATTTGGGACATCAATTGGCATGGGCTAGTCCAGTTTTTGAGGTTCCAATGGGGCCAATAAGGTATATGAGGAATCCTAGGATGGGAATAATGATATAAATTATCTCATCCCAATGAGGGTGGGGTGATAAGGAATTTTTGTTGATGTCGCTCGGGTCCTGTTAGTGGATAATGCACATGGAGATAGTGATTGGGATATAAATTATCCTAACACAATAGGCTGAGGTTATTTTGCAGTTGCCGAGGGTATGTCTGAAATCCTCATGGGAATTCATTATTTGAGGTGTGGATGAAGTGGTAGATATTATCCTATACTAGGGGGTTGATCCAGATCTTGCATGGAATCTATGGTAGCTACTACTATTGCCTATGTAATTTGTTATATCTGTGCTTGTGTGGTTGTTGGGTGTGATGGAATCTCATTTTGGGAACCATTCCATATAGGAAGTTGTTTGGGTGATCTCAACTTCAGTATTAATATTTAGAATGTACATATATTTTCTCGAGGGTCCCAGTTTGAAATCTTGTTGGATATACTATCTCCCCATCCATGGTGTCTAATCACCATTGGAGTGGGGGAGTTTTATTGGAATGACCAAATTAACAGATCATTACGTGATACCTTGACATCATCGGGGGATATCACATTGTAGGATTCCCTATCTGAGGGGTTTTTTATTTTGCAAGAGAGATTAAAAGTATAACTCTCCATACATTCACCCAAAATTTGAATTCAGATGCATGATGTGTCTTCTAAGATCTACAGCTGAAGAGTTGTGATTAAATGAAGGAAAGAGTGTTGTATATTTGAACTGTGTTTCTTTAATTTTAGATCCCATGCCATGGAGATAGTTTCCAAGCGTAGTTGAAAACAGATTATATTGATTTTTTTGAAGTGTTCATTTGTATCACTGATAGGTGAATTTTGATCCTTCAGTCACTGATGATTAGCCCACAATTCTGTTATAGATAAGGCATGTACACTTTTTCTAGATCATCTGGTATCTCATAGTCCTTAGTAGCGAGGGGTTAGAACACGATGGGGTGATTTTTTCTAAATAACTCTATCTATATGTAAATATTGACATTCTCTTCATCATAATTACATGCATCCATCCAATCATACAATAAATGATGGATCTGATGGCCACCTGGTAAAGGGAGTGGGGTAGTGCTAGAAGTTGATGGGGAACCATATATAGTTGACCTAGATGATTTGATCACCGCATTGTATGAATGTTTCAAGGTTTGATTAATCTCTCTATACAAATATTTATGGATAATGGGAGGATTGCCTTGTCCATGGGAGATATCTTTGTGGGGAGGTTTAACATGGTGGATGTTAGGAGTAAAGTCCCTACGATCCATATCCACATGATGTAAGGAGTACTATTATGGTAATGAAAATAATCTACTTCAACATCTATCTAAGAGTCGACCAAAACTCATGGTTTTTATAATGTCTCTCAAATAACCTCAAGGACACTAACTTTTATAAGATTACACATATGAGAAACGTCATGCGTCAGGGTAAGAATATTCTGACCTTTGTTTTATAATTTTACAGGTATATGAGCCTACAATAAAATGGTTTCAAAAAATTTTATAAGACCATATAGTGTTTTAGGAGTATGATCCTGCTACTAGTAAGTAGCTAGAGTATACAGATGTGTTATCCCACTGTTGACATGAATGTTAGAGTAACACCCCGAGATTTTATGAGATATATTCTTTTTAAATTTATCTCATATCTTTTGTTGTATGCTACACCAAGATTATCTCAAACTATACACAACACCGTATTATCTTGCAATATACGCAACTGTGACTTGGCTTGCCTTACACGCAATCGTGACCTTCCTCGATAGCGTGTGTTGTACGCAATACCGGGTTTCACTAAACAATGATATATGGTTATAATATTATTATGAACTAGCCATTATGAATAGTATTGACTACATTTTGAATATTATAACATTATTATTCCATCTTACACATTTTCTAGAACATGGTATGTGAACAAAATAAAGTATTTGAGAAAAATACGTATTTTAAAAAAATGCAGTTATTCCTCATTTTGATGGCGCACCCACTTTAAATCTAGTTTTTGACATGTTTATAAGTAAAATTTTACAAAATAAAATTCTTTATTGGAATTAGGATATAAAAATTAACTTTGGATAAATTTTTCATTTTATTCTGATAACTTTCATATTTTAATGAAAAGTAAAAACACGCTATATTTTAATTTCAGACATCTTTTTTCATCGTAAAATTTTATATGGTTAAATTAAAATATTTAATGGTTTTAAAGTATAAATATAATATATTTTTACCATTTTATATAATCTATTTCATTATCGTTGATTTTACATTGAATTTACAAGTAAAATAATTTCAATCTTTGCAATGTTTTAACTTTTAAAACTTGTTTTCTTAACATCAAGATTAATTTTAAATTAATTTCTAAAACTTATTTAATTTTAATTTTGAAAAATGGATTCCATAATTGGAATAAATAGGTCCAAATTATGTAAATAAGCTAATTTTTATTTTTTGGCACTATGAATAGTAACTACTATTATTTTTATTTACTTCAGTTAAAGATAAATCGTGTAAATAAGGGTAATACTAAGATTATAAAATTACCCTAACACATGCCAAAATTATATTGGATGACTTGAAGTCGACCCATATCATCAAAGGGTCGGATTATATTCATTTTATGGAATTTGTACCATGAAAATAATTTAATTATTATTAAAACCAAAGAAAGTGACAACATGTCACTCTTTTAAATATTATAAGTATATCAATTTTAATTTAGTGATAGACTTCATGAAACATCAAACATGAATATTCTACATAAAGCTAACAAAATTATCTACATCCTGAGAATTCATTTAGTATTTTTAGGGATTAAATAAGATTCATTAATAGTGACACAATAGTGATGTAAAAATTGTTTATTTAGTGAAAAATCAATAATATTGTTTTTATTAAAATAACAATAACAATCCAAATGACCAAAAACATAACCAAACATTATTTGTCGAGTATATATATACTCTAAGCATAAAAGGGTCGATTTTTGGACCATTTGGAGCCTTATAAAACCGAATATGACATTTATATTGTTTTATTTTAAATGATGTCAAAGATGTCACCTTCATAATTTAATAAATATTACAATTTAAATGGTGTGATTTTAAGATTATAAATTCAAGTAAGAATATTATTATGAAATTTACTATATTTATCTTCAACATTGGATTTTATTTTTAATTTTTATGCAATGAATAAGTATATTAAATAATTATACAAAAATGTTGTAGTAATTATTTAATTAAGAGATATACCAAATAAATGGTTTTAAAAATATTTAAATAAAAAATATATGAACAAAATAATGTTACCCATGAATTTTTTTTGATGAATATGACACATTAGAAATCTATTATATATTTTGGTTAGAACATATCTTATGTGTGGTGTTTATTTAAATTCAAATAATGAATAGTGTCAAATTTCACACTATTGATATTTTATAAAAATAACATATTATTAAATTATTTATAAATCACAAAAATATTTAAAAACTACAAATTGAAAATTATATAGTATACACGGTTATAAAGTATCCAATTATTGTAACCTTACAACATTTAATTATGTATTCATAATAATTTAAAATTTATAAGTATATTACCACATATAAAATTAAATAGATTAAATAATGATAAATCAAGTTGATAAGGTTTAAAATAAACATAAAACATGACTATATTTTATTGGTTGATGATATTAAGATCCTATGTCATCTCATCTTCGATGTGAGTCATTTTTGGAGGTTTCTATGTGGGGTTTCATTCTATTATTAATTAATATTTTTAAGGTTTCCAAAAGTGCCCCTATCCTCTCCTATATAAAGGAACCTCCTCCCTCTCCTCTTAACAATACTTTTAGCCTTAAAGATCTGCCAAACCCTGCCCATTTTCCTTATCAACCTCCTTAGAAACATACTAGAGGTACTGGTCTTCTTCAAAGACTAATTTTAGTGCCTTAAGTGGAGGTTTCAAAGAGGCGTGTCGAAGAAAAGGTAATATCCGTTATCGATTCTTTCAAATTTATTTATTTTTATAATTATTATTCATTATTTGTTTAATTATTAATTAATAACATTAGTATCACTAATATAATGATATTTTATTATAAATATGAAACAACACTATTTCACCTTCTATCCTTTCTAAGGAAAACGAAATCACAGCGCGTGCGTACGTACGGAATACCGTCTCCACACCGTGGTGTAATCTATTTTTCCACCACCACCTTACTTGGATGGGTATAATTGTGTAAAGAATAACTACTTATTATTATTATAACATCATACTATTTCTGTGATATTATATCATTCACTCCAATTCCATTCAATAAATATGGGAATGATATCATCGCTCGTGCGTACGTACGGATTACCATCTCCATGACGTGATGAGATTCATTTTCCATGTTAACAATTCAAGAATTATTATAATGTACATATAATAATTAATCATGAAATATATAAAAAAATAATTCTACTTGATTTATGTATATATATATATATATATATGTATTTCATCTACTTAATTCCATTCAATTCAATAAGGAAACGGAAACAACATTCATGCGTACGTACGACTTAATGTCTCCATGAACGGTGTATTTCTTTCCATTTATCAAGATATTATATATAAATATATTCTAAATATTTAATATATATAAATCATGTTTTATATTCTGGAATTAATTAATCATGACTTATGTAATCATATTAATAATTACAAGTCAAAACTCGGACGATAAATGAAATGATTTTACCCAAAACGCTTCTTTAACATGATATTACAAAAGAACAAGTAATATATAGTCATAAGTGAACCATATATGATATCATAACAATGAATATGATTATGTAATAATTCAAGGACATTATTTAAATCATTATACAGGAGGTTTAGATACGTACGAAGTATATCAGACCTAAGGTAAGGGATAACGTTTCCAATCTCGTTTTTATCTGAGATGTTTATTCGTCAGTATTTACTAGGGTTATATTTATCATCCATGTCCCTGTTTTCAAAAATTGGTTTCATTTATGTTTAAAGTCCTTTTTACCTATTTTTTACTTTTACTACATGGTATGTAAGGAATCTTTCTTTTGTTTACCATACGAGGTACTTTTTGACTTTTTCGAAAAAAGTACGAGAAGAATGTTTTTAACTTATACGGCATGAATGGATTTTTACGGTTTTATGACATCTTATTTTTATGAATATTACTCTACAAGATTTCATGAATATTTTCAAAAAAAACTTTTTCTTTAAAAATTTTATGGCATTTTGTGAAAAAAAAATGATTTTTAAGAATAAAGGATATTTTCCTCAAGAATTCTTTTAAAGTGTTTTATCAAAACCATTTTCCAACTAAGATGACATTATTTAATATGTGTATGTTTTAAGTATAATATCTCTATGATTTACATGGTTTCACTTTTCTTATGATGAAATTATATCCATTTGTTTTATATGGATTATTTTAATATGGGATAATGTTTATGAAGCCCATTTTTATTCATTGGGTTATGATGAATGATTTATGTTTACGTTATGGCACAAGTAAGAATGATTTAATTATGAGATGGGTGGGACCAATATCTCCATACAATGCATTGAGTAAATATTTATATCTCTTGAGATATACATGGCTAGAAAGGCAAGTAAATCCAGTTCAGTAATACAGGGCTGGAACAACAAGTAAACCCGGTTCAGTAAGGGACTTTGTCCACTAAGATGGTCTTGGCAGCAATGCCTTGGCTACAATGGAAATAATAACATGTGCTTAATGGTTTCCACAATTACATGCTTTACTCCCATGATATTTTATCATAATTTATGATTTATTATGATCTAGGACTTATGTACTCCATGTCTTATGCCAATGCTCAAGAATTTGATGTTTAAATATTATGTTCATGTTTTGATGTTCAAATGTATGTGGTTTGTTTTATTTTTTCCATGCTTACCCTTACTATGAATTTGATCTCACCCTTTATATGTTTTATTTTCCCCCGGATATAAGGAACTATTTTAGGTTAGAAAAAAAGGGATGAACTTTATGGGAGATGTTGAAGATATTTCACCAAGATTAGAAGATTACGTTCCAAGATTCTAAAGACAATAAACTATTACGGTCCTTGTGTGTCTGTTTTGGTTATGTATTAAGTATTTCAAAAAATTAATGTAATGTCCATGTACGCCATGCTTTGGGTCTCTACAATTGGTATTAGGGGAAAGGTTTAGTTAAACATTGGAAATTATGATGTTAAAACATTAGTGAGATCCCTAGAGATATTTCTATGGTATGTCTAGGGATGTCCATAAGGGTTAGTATAACTATAGGTTACAGTCCTAGAATTATGTTGAAGATCATTAATAACCTAGGGTGAACCTAAGGTGTCATGGATTAAAGAATGTGTCATAATTTAGACATCCCATAAGTGACTTTTTATGATTATGTGGTTCCAAGTTATTTTAACTGTTTCTTACATTATGATTTCTGGTCTTAGTCAATGGAGGGAATGAGAAGGAATTCAGTTAACATTGATTCCAATGGAATAATTGGTGACTATGATCAACGAAATTGTGTAACGTCTCAAGAGAAAGATATGGTGATTATGCTGAATCAGTCATCTCAATATATGATTAACAAGGTGAAGTTTAGTTGTATTCCTATGTCATCAAATAAGAGGAAGACAGAATTTTATGCATGTTCGCATGGTGAGGAGCATAGAGAAGGGAATATTGTGATTTCTATAGAAGGGAAGAAGAACCTTGAGTAATACCTCAAATGGAGGGGAAGTTGTTATCTATGTGGAGAAAAGGGTCATAGAGTGACAAAATGTTATGGAGTCCAATGTCTTATCTGTGGAGAACATGCGCATTACCCAACTCAATGCCCTGACCTAAGAGGTTACTTATAAATCAAGTAAGGACTTATTCCATGGCAATCATTGAATGGGATGGATTTAAGTGTTTATGTATTGGTATTCAAGAATAATGTTGTTGAGGTACTTTTATCGTATATTGGAATATCTATGTATTGGTCCATTGTGGTTTTCAATAATTATATGGTATTGGTAACCATGAAAAGTAATTAAAATATTTCTGAAAGCCGATGATATGCGCATAATGAAGGGATAATAAGGAAATAATTTGTTTGATAGTACTAATGAGCTCATTACAGATATAAGGAAAAAGTGATATCATGGTTTGAGTGTATAGAAATTTTGGGATATTGGTATGTGGAAAGTGTTAACTTTTGACAACATTCATGTTTTCACTACGGTTCAATGGGTATTAATTTTTCATGAGAATACATGATTAAGGTATTCACATATTTGGAATGTGACCAACAAGATATATCGTATGATATATGGGGGATAAATGATGGTATTCATGTGCTTGTTATGTGACATTTCATGTAATAGTTTTCTTTATACTATGAGATTGGACATATGTATAAGCCTAAAGATTAGAATGGATTATGTTGGCCATAAGATAGTATTGTTTATGAATAGAACTTTTTTTGATATTATTTCTAGAATGTTATAATAGAATAGTTTTAGAAAAAGGACAACATGCATGACGAGTGACAACCCGTCACGTCGGACAAGGTTGCGAGAATCAAACCCACAACCAAAGTGAGATAGTACTTTATTACCTACCACTAGCCTACAAGAAGTCCCTGGTTAGTAGAAACTTGTTTTATATTATTATTCAATATGATAGATGAAGTATAAGTCCATTTTAGGAACCATATACGATTAATCTCAGCATAGATGGACTTTTGTACATAACTTTTTCCAACCATATGTTTGATATAGATGGAATGACCTGTCATTCTATCACATGATCTGCTAAAACTTCATGGAAGACAAATTCAACTTCATTTATTTAAGAGATTAACTGGAAATTGTTCATGGCACAAACAACAGTGATATTGTACAAAAATCAAGTAAGTATTTTTTCTAAATTTTCAACTTTAGGGAAAGGATATTGAAAACCAAAAATGTTGTCCTAGTGCTCTTATATCTGATGAATTAGATGGTACCTTAGATCATCACAAATTTATGGCTTTGTGATTTTTGGCTTTTTCATAGCCATGTTATCTACCACTCTCCATCATAACTTGATGGTTAGATTTCTCTTCCATATTAATATTTTCACCTATGTTATCCTATGTGGAAACTAGGTGATGAGTTAATTTGGGTAACCGTTATGTTTAATACATCACTTTTTAAAATTATGTTTTAGTATTCCATTTATGATGTGGGTTTTTCTGAAAGAAACATTCAAGTAGTAAACAATTTATAACCCCGACAAATTTCAAGGGCGAAATTCATTTTAAGGGGGGTAGAATGTAACACCCCAAGATTTTATGAGATATATTCTTTTTAAATTTCTTTCATATCTTCTACTTTATGCTACACCAAGATTATCTTGCACTATACGCAACACCGTATTATCTTACAGTATACGCAACCATGACATGGCTTGCATTGCATTCAATCACGGCCTTCCTCGATAGCGTGTGTTGTGCGCAATATTGGGTTTCACTAAACAACGATATATGGTTACAATATTATTATGAACTAGCCTTTATGAATAGTATTGACTAAATATTGAAAGTTATAACATTATTATTTCATCTTAAACATTTTCTAGAACATGGTATGTGAACAAAATAAAATTTTCAGGAAAAATATGTATTTATAAAAAAATACAGCTTTTCTGCCTTTTGATGGCGCACCCACATTAAATAAAGTTTTTGACATGTTTATAAGTTCAATTTGAAAAAATAAAATTTTTTTTTGGAATCAGGATATAAAAATTTACTTTGGATAAATTTTTCATATTATTCTGATAACTTTCATGTTTTAAGGAATAGTAAAAACACGCTATATTTTAATTAAAAACAAATTTTTTCATCATAATAATTTATATGGTTAAATTATAATATTGGAAGGTTTTAAAGTATAAATAGAATATATTTTAACCATTTAATATAATCTATTTCATTTCCATTTATTTGACATTGAATTCATAAGTAAAATAATTTCAATCTTTTGCATCATTTTAACCATTAAAACTCATTTTCTTAACAGTGTGATTAATTTTAAATTAATTTCTGAAACTTCTATGATTCTAATTTATAAAAATGGATTCCATATTTGGAATCATTCAGTCTAAATTATGATAATTAGCTACTTTTTATTTTTGAGCACTATAAATAGTAACTACGGTAATTTTTATTTACTTTAGTTAAAGAAAAATCTGGTAATCAAGGGTAAACCTAAGATTATAAAATTACCCTAACACGTGAAAAAATTATATTGGTTGACTAAAAGTAGACCTGTATCACCTAATGGTCAGATTAGATTCATTTTATGGTCTTTTGACAATGAAAATAATTTAATTATTATTAAAACCAATGAAAGTGACAACATGTCACTCTCCTAAATCTTATAAGTATAATAATTTTTATTTAGTGATAAACTTCATCAAACTTCTAAAATGAATATTCTCAGGAAATGTAACAAAATTATCTACATCATGAGAATTTATTTAGAATTTTTAGGGATTAAATATTTGTCATTAAGAGTGACACAATAGTGATGAAGAAATTGTTTGTTTGTTGAAAAATCAATAATATAGTTTTTATTAAAATAACAATACCTAACAAAATGACCAGAAACTTGACCAAAAATTATTTTTAGAGTATATCTATACACTAAGCATACAATGGTCGATTTTGGGACCATTTGGAGCTTTATAAAACCGATTATGACATTTATATTGTTTTATTTTAAATGATGTCAAAGATGTCACCTTCATAATTTAATAAATATAACAATTTAAATGTTGTGATTTTAAGATGATAAATTAATGTTATAATATTATTATTAAAGGTATTATATTTATATTCATCATAGGATTTTTTTTAATTTTTATGAAAATAACACGTACGGATTACCTTCTCCATGACGCGACGAGATTCATTATCAATTATAACAATTTAAGAATTATTATAAAGTATATATAATAAGAAATCATGAAATATATGACATAATAATTCTAATGGATTTATGTATATTTATATATGTACTTTATCTACTTAATTCCATTCAATTCAATAAGGATATGAATACAAGGTTCATGCGTACGTACAGCCTACCGTCCCCATGAACGGTGTATTTCTTTCCATTTATCGATCTATTATATATATGTAAATTCTAAATATATATTATATATAAATAATGTTTTATATTATCTAATTAATTAATCATGATCTATGTAATCATATTAATAATTACAAGTCAAAACACGGACGATAAATGAAATGATTTTACCCAAAATGCTACTTCAACATGAATTTACAAAAGAACGGGTAATATAAAGTCATAATTGAACCATATATGATATGATAAAAATGAAGATGATTATTTAATAATTCAATTACATTATTTATATCATTATACAGGAGGTTTTGATATGAACAAAGCATATCGGACCTAAGGTAGGAGATAACTTTTCCAATCTCGTTTTTATTCGAGATTGTTTATTCGTAAGTATTTATTGGGTTATATTTTTCATCCATGTCCCTATTTTCTAAAAATGGATTCCTGTATATTTAAAGTCCTTTTTACCCATTTTTTACTTTTACTAAATGGTATGTAATGAATATTTCTTTTGATTACCATACTAGGTACATTTTTACTTTTCCGGCAAAAGTAAAAGAAGAATGTTTTTTTAACTTATACAGCATGAATGAATTTTTACAGTTTTATAATTCCTTATTTTTATTAAGATTACTATACAAGATTTCATGAAAATTTTCAACAAAATCCTTTTCTTTAAAAATTACATGTCATTTTGTGAAAATAAAATTGATTTTTAAGAAGAAATGATATTTTCCTCAAGAATTCTTTTCAAGTGTTTTATCAAAACCATTTTCCATATAATATGACATTATTTCATATGTGTATATTTCAAGAATAATATCTCTTTGATTTACATGGTTTCATATTTCTTATGATGACATGATATCCATTTGTTTTATATGGATTATGTTATGATGAGATGATGTTTATGAAACCCATTTTTATTCATTGGGTTATGATGAATGATTTATGTTTATGTTGTGGCACAAGTAAGAATGATTTAATTATGAGATGGGTGGGACCTATATCTCCTTCCAATGCATTGGTTAAAGATTTATATCTCATGAGATAGATATGGCTGGAATGGAAAGTAAATATGGTTCAGTAATATAGGGCTGGAACTGCAAGTAAACTCGGTTCAGTAAGGGACTTTGTCAACTAATATGGTCTTGGGAGCTATGCCTTGGAAACTATGGAAATCATGACATGTGATAAATGTTTTCCACAAATAAATGGTTTATTCCCATTCTATTTTATTATAATTGATTATCCATTATGATCTACACCTTATGTACTGCCATGTATTATGTCAATGCTCAAGAATTTGATGTTTAAATATTATGTTCATGTTTTGAAGTTCAAATGTATATTGTTTGTTTTATTTTCTACTTGCATATCCTTACTAAGAATTTGATCTCACCCTTTATATGTTTAATTTTCCCCAGGATATGAGGAATGATTTTAGGTATGAAAAAAACGGAAGATCTTTATGGGAGATGTTGAAGATCCTTCACCATGATTAGAAGATTAAGTGCCAATTTTCCAAAGACACTAAACTATTATGGTCCTTGTGTGTCTATTTTGGTTATGTATTAAGTATTCTGCAAAAGTAATGTAATGTCTATGTATGTAAAGCTTCGGGTCTCTACAGTGAGCCTGTTTTGAGGCATGTTCTATTCCTACATAGTGAGCCTTGATCATGACAAGAATATGAATCCAATCCCGAGCCTTCAAAATATTCCAATGGTCATTTTTTTAGGGATATGAGACAACCCCGATGCATGTCCCTCTCTCAATTGGTGACCCACAGTTGGATCAAGAATTGGATCATGGTCCAAATATGCATTCCCAGTCGAAATATATCGATGGACCATCAGAATTTATAAGAGTATGATCCTCCCCTGTGTTTCTTGGAATTATACTATTGCAATCATTGATCATTGGATGTAGGAATATGAGTTTGGATTCCATGATATACTATAATATTCTAGAGAGATTCAATGAAAGTAATGTGATCTTGTCCTAAGGCTTCTTCCATTCTCACTTGGTTATACCCACACTTAAAAAATATATGAGCATGATTCTGGGACTTTTGAGTATATATATAGAATTATTCAATTATAATATGTGCATTTACCACTATATGTACCCACCTCACATGGTGAGCCCCTGCCAAAACAAGGATGTCAGCCTGATCCTGGGCCTTTGGAATATGCTTTTGAACATCATCAAAAGGCATGTTCCCATATATTGAGGCTTTTAATTCTCTCACCTGATGATCCCAAGTTGTAATAGAGATATTATCCTGGTCTGATGCATCACACATCATCAAAATATGTCAATAATACACCCAAGAGTGATTAACAGTGCGAGATTTCTCTATTATAACCATGTGTTCGTGATGACCATAATATTGAGTTTTCCAGGATATAGGTATGGGAGTATGTGTGTGTCACTCAATCTTCAATAGTTTTCAAATATTATAGGGGATTTATTCTTGTTTTTCTAAAAAATATTTTATTTTTAGAAACGTTTCTTCAAGGATATGAGCCCGCACATTTTCATTATCAATGAAAAACTAGAAGATGTCTTCCATTGAAGGGGGTATACATTCCCACTTCTATCCTCCTTGAGCCATCAAAATATACCGATAGTCTTTTTTCATGGGGGTAAGATTATGAGCCTCTACCATTCCTATTAAGAGGTTATGCATGAAGACTTGTTTCGAATGAGTAGTTTTATGATCCTTATTTGTAATTCCTACCAGAATATCATTGCCGACATCCACGCTAGGAGTGGGAGTATGAGAACTCTTTTTGATATCCAACGCATTCCCCCTTCGACGAGTCTTCCTTGTATCATTTGCATGGGAATCCTTGGTCGATGTGTGTTGGATGTCACCTTCAACAGGTGACTAAAGAGTACTAGAAATATGGTGTAGGGGATAATGGTTGACATGTTCCCTCCTTAGTCGAAACAAAAACGAAAGGGAGCCGTATTTTCTCTCCTGGTCCACCTTCATCAGATACTAAATTTGGAGGATGTCATGCTTTGGGAATATGTTCTGGAATAAATTTTTAGTAGTATCAAGTGATATTTGCTTAGCATCAGCATTTCATAGTTGATGTAGACTCACTAGTCATTGTATATGGAGAACTTCACGATCAGATTTCATCGACAAGATTATACCATGTCATTGGTACTCTCAAACTATCATATTTTCAACCTATCATTGGAGTTGTTGAGTAGGTGATATTATCTTGCGACCAGTAGAGGTTTCAGTCACAGATGATATTCCGGAGTGAATGATAGATGATGAAGACATTGCCTCAAATCGGGATGTTTTCAATATCAATAGTCATGTATAAAACAAGGAAAAAGGTTTCTAATTAGTGAAATATCATATTCATAATGTGCACAATCAAATATAAATTCTTAACAAAATTGTCTTGATTTTCCTTGATCCAGCCATTCAACTCATTCAGACTAAAAACATGGATGAACTTATTTCAAGAGAACCCTAGATACAGAGGACCATCAATAATATCTTGTTGGTCTTACTGCTTTGTTTTTAGATGGTTTTTTTAAAAAGTGGCATCACACATTTTAACATAATAATTATTTTATTTTATAGATTCCCATCAGTTTCATCATTTTTTTCACATATAGGAGAAAATGTAACAACCTGACAAATAATGACCCATCATTTTCTCATTAGTGATATTCATGTCGGGTACTCCATTTTTTTTTCATTGTTTTTGATGTGTGGAATGGGTTCCCCTCATTGGGAAACCATTTTCACATTACCAAATACTCACAATGGTTCCCCCTTCTATATCTGCATATAAACCTTCTTCCATTGGTCGGTGGTCATCTGGGATTTCATGTCCAGTGACTCTTAGGGTCTCACATTGGTGGAGAGGAAGGGAGTTCGGGCTCATCTGACCATTTTAAAGGGAAGTTTTTTCTAATATGGGACTCTCTTATAGATATAATATTTGTTCTTGTATCTTCTCGTAATCCCATTAAAAGACTGGTTACCCTCACAATATGATTCATTGGTTATTTGTTATCATTAAACAAAAAATAGAGTCTCATTGATGAACTAATGGGAGTGTGGTCTAATCAGTGAATCCATCTATATGTTTATGAGGTTCTTTATTCATTCCCTTAATGATGAATAAAAACATTATGTGATGAATCTCTAGGACCAAATGAATCAAAATGTGCTCCCATGAAGTATGTGTTTAATATTTCAAGGAGGGTACTAAACATTTGTGAGGTTTCTAACATATCATAGTTATTATATTAATGAAAACACACACAGGTTGTTACTCTGGTGTACTTTATCATCATGAATAGAGTCCATATATTCCTATACTGAGACCCCAAATTTTTTCATTCGGGTCTCATGGAGACATCCTACCTATCCTGGTTATGATAGTAATCATTGTCCTCATATCTTAATTATTCACTTAGGGCTAGTCCCAAGGAATATTCCCCTATATGATGGGTGTTCATACCATACCATTCATTGGGGATAACATACTAGGAAATCTCTAGTGATATGAGATTCGTGATGTCCAATGATATGTTCATTTCATCTCCCAAAACCCACGTGAGTTATTCTAGATGTGAAAAATAAGGGGAAATGAATGATTAGTCTCATGGGATATATATCTAGGACTTATATTATGGGATATTACATGGATTGTCATGTATAGATTTTAGGCCTTAGAAAGGAATCATATATATCCTAGTTACATTAGCAATTAGAGTTCTCATAGTTCATTTATCCCTTAACATGCAGCTAGTCTTAAAAGGATAATCACTCTTCGATACATAATAATTGTCCTCGAGGACTCAAAAATTATAGGGGATTATATCAAGATAGATACCCTACTGATCAAGGATATACTATATTAATCTGGTCATTGAGGCTTTCAAACTAAGGTTTCCCTTGTAACCATGGTGTGCATGGTGCAGATGACATGATTAGTGAAACTCCCTATGCCAGCACGAGCAATTCTCATTAGGAGAAACAAGTGTAAGCAAATGATCGATTTCATTACATTAGATAAGTGTCTTAGATACTGGGATTTCCCTAATAATCAATATAGATCTTCAGCCTAAAAGAGAGGTTACCAATGTATCCCGAATATTTATGTAATCAAATTTATCATATTTCCCTTTATATTAGGGGTTGCACTCTAAGGTTGAACTTGTATTCAAGTCTGACATTATGAGGATGGATTGAGGTGAAAAATCAAGTGATTCCCTTGTGGTATGTAATTCATGTGTATAGGGTGTCACATGACCATTATGAATTTTCCACGGGACATCTCATGACCTAGCCGGCTTGTCCTGGAAGCCATCACATGAACTGTCTTGACAGATATGGGGGTGTCACAAGAGTTAGTACGACATTGCATAAAATATATATCATATCTCGGAGAATATCCTAGGGCGTCATTACAAGGCCTAGTCAACAAGTCTGCATGGTCTCACGGGTCTCAATTAACTTCCCCAGAGGGCGTCAAATTATTTATTTTCCATTCCTTGATACTATGGTGATTCTTGAGTAATGTGAGATAATGTTGTTATATGAGTCAAGCGATTTATCTGAAGGACATCATAGAGCTCTGGTTATAGACCAAGAGGGTTTCATGAGACTAAGGTGGTGGGCCTAGGGTGATCGTGTTACGTGATTTGACATGTATAGAGGACTTTGTGTGTCTAAAAACATGATGAAAGAATCTTTCAAGATCAAGGAGAATTTTCCTTCTGTTTTTTCATGTCCTTGTACACCTCATGTGAATCATATGAGGGATGATGAACATGTCTCTCATTTATGTCTTCTCCTTTTGATCTTTTTTTAGCCCGTGTATTTTTAATTACTTTTGTTTTTTTTTTGTATTAGTTTATTTTATGTATTGTGTCATCTAGTGGTCTGGAGGAATGATATTCTCAAAGCCTAGCAGTAGCCCTTCATGTGATCTATAAATAATCATGTGAAGTACTATATGTATGGTTATTATTCTCCTTAGTCAGTAGCGGGTATATTACTAAATGGGAAGCTAGAAGGTTGTTTGATAAGTTGATATGATATTTCCACTTTGAAGATTGGGTATTTTGTGCTCGAGGGATTACTTCATGGGGTATTCATTTTTATTTTCTTGATGGGGTTTGGAATTTATATGCATCTCCAACCTGGTTTTTAGATTCTTTATGAGGTTTATCGGGAGCGGATCCAGAATGGAGTCGGTGAAGTGGGCTAGCACTACATGGTTTCTTATACCTTTACCATGGGTTTTTCTGAGTGTATTTACTGGGTTTTAGTAGTTGTGAGTCTCTTCTGTAAGATTTTATATTATCAAATTATCCCAAATTAATAATGAATATTTGGATCACTCTTGAATATAATAAGAGTTTTCATCTTTTCCTATTTACATGACTGAGGGCTTTCAAAGGATATAAGGTACCTTTTAAAAGGCATCAATGAGAGGCTTGATGACATGTTTGGGACATCCATTTGAAAAGGATGGTTTGTGTGTGGGTCTCATGATACCACAATACAGACATCCATAGTGCTCCATAATATTTTTACAATCATGAGTACATTTCTCCTCTTCCATATTTTATCTAAATTGTTTAATGTGACAATATTTGGGAGTAATGTGAGATTTAATAAGTAAAGTCAATGAAAATTACTCTATTTTTTTTGTGATTCATCATGTATCTAA
Source organism: Viscum album (assembly GCA_963277665.1). Taxonomy (NCBI): domain Eukaryota; kingdom Viridiplantae; phylum Streptophyta; class Magnoliopsida; order Santalales; family Viscaceae; genus Viscum; species Viscum album. The sequence continues at coordinate 1,398,577,207 of OY728164.1, read as the reverse complement.
TGTGGTTCATATGGGGGGTGCATGATAATTTCATGGAAATATCTCTATATTCGTTCTTAAAGTGTCGAAGGGGAAGTGCATAGTTTACTTGACCAACCCGAGGACTTATGTGGGGAACAGCTAGTAAAATTTGGAGTCCTAGAGACAAATGGTTGTAATTTGACTACATGGATATTCAATTTATTTAAATATTAAATACCTTATTTCATATTTTTCATTATTCTGCATGAAAATTCTATAATAATGTCTTAGAATAATTGTTGCATTGATAAGGTCATGGTGGTTCCCTACTATGAGAGGAAACTTGAAATGCTATAACAGTATTTGTAAATATATTTCTACAATTGGATGACATACATTGATGGGAAATTTATCATGAAGTCCTTTAGGTGTGAGTACTCCTAATTAGATTAGACTTCCTCTCACATAGTTCAATCATGGTAATCTCCAAGACAAAAGATTATGAGAACAGACCCGCCATTAGAAATTATGCATGTTTTGGGGTCATCAAATATTTCTGTCTAGGGGTCTATGTAATTATACATAGACTTTAAGATTATCATTAATACGTGACACTACTTGTGAAATTTTATTTACAGACAAAAACTGTCAGGCAGATAGTTGGTGGAAAGTAGGGTATGTTGGGTGTGTCACGAGTGGCATGTTATTAAAGGGTATATCGGGGAAGGATTTTGCACTTCCATTTATTGAAGATGGTATCTCATCCCTTGGATAGAAATTGAACCGTCATGAGAAATTCCATGTAAATGGTGTAACGATGATTTATTTCAGGTAGTCAAAGAATGATGTATCAAGCACAATGGTTGATTACACTATCATGAAACATTCTTGATGGGATATTTCAACAATGGGCTTATATAAAAAAATGAGTGTTCATATGTGGATTTTTTTGTGGTGACGTTAAGTTCTTTCTCTTGGGTTCATTGACCTATTCTTAGATAGTACTCCTGGACATTATCCACGCCCACTGTATTTCAATGAGAAATAATCCTATAGGGTCACACACAATGTGTTTCTGGTGGTCTCGGTTAAATTAAATTTTATTTTACTTAATACATATTATTTTCAAGATAGTGGAATGATTTTATTCAAGTTAAAATGATAACATAAATTAAAAAAATATTTATTCACTAGATTTTGGGTAAAATATATTTATTTATTTTATTGAAAAATTATGAAATATTTATTTTCTAGTGTAAAAATAAAATATTTATTTAACAGAATAAATTATTTATTTATTAATTCATGTGTCCAATATATGGAATTGGTGTTTCAGTTTACCAAGGTAGGTCCAATAGTAAAATAATTACTTTCAAGATGATAAATAATTATTTAACTATTTGGAACAAAATAAAATATTGCTTCAATAATTTTTTGGCCTTGAATTTTATTTATAATTCTGTTTGCTGCTATTTGGCGTACCATAAATAATGGCATGGTATTATTATTAATAGAATGGGTTTTCTCTATGGTTATGAATTTATTTAGTTGTTGGTATGCAATTAAATATCTTAACAGAAGATTCATGTTAATAAAAAGACACATACGTCTATTGTGCCAAGGACCGAACCACACACCCAGTGAATTGAGAATTATTGATCTAAACAATTTCTCTATCGAATACTCTTCTAGCCCCTCTCAATAATTAGATATGTTATTCAATGATGAAGAATGAGATATCAAGAGTGACTAACACAAGACACTCGCTTCCCCCTGCATGCACTCAGAGAAAGAGTGGTGACAATGGGAGGCCATCAAAGCATGTGTGGATAAATGCTAGAGAGATTATAGTTTTGATCATCATGAGCACAATGATATAATCATTAATGGTCATTCCAGGTGATCAACATCACGAATGATGAAAATACCGAAGGTCCAGTTATTATTTTCTTTATGAAATTAAATTAGTTAATTATAAACATGATATGAAAGATCCGATCTAAAGGATTTGGGAATCTTCCCTCTTTATCTATATCCTTTATTATATTCCATGGACATTGTCGTTCATCAATTTATTGATTGTAGGATCGAAATAATGATGTAGATGCTCAATATACAAGAGGGGGGGATAATTGTACAAATTAAAAATTTCCTTAAGCAAGGAAAGATCTAAGTTTAACAACGTTAAACTAAGAAAATTCACAACACCTCTAATCACCAATTGTAGGATTGGTATAGGGTATAAAGTTACAAACATATGGTTCTATGCACTTGCTTTAATCTGGAAAGTGATTCCGAAAACTGGTTCCGGAAATATGGATCCGGAAATTGAAACTTAACCAAAGATTACAAAATGTGATTCTACCTTAAAGCGTATAGAATCTAGATGAATCAGAGTACAAGTGTAAGGAAATATAAGAAGATTATAATTTCCTTACAATACAATATGCAGTAAAAAAACAAGTAGTACAACTAAAAGTAACAAGTAACAACTCTTTTAACCCAAAGAGAAGGGTATCCAACAACCTTGGATAAAGGTCCCTTGATTTATAATTTCATGATAGTCTGTATTACCCACACCAGGGTAAGCCCTCGATACGAAGATCGGAGTCCCTGTCTTGCTATCCCCGCAAGCCCTCTACTTCAAGGTAGTTGGAAACTCTGTCTTCCTCAGAAAGGAAGCCCTAAAACTTCAAGGTAGTCGACACCTCTATCTTCCTATCCCCAAAATCCCTCGAATGTAATCACCAACATTCAGAGTCGCTTGATGCAATCTGAATGATCGGTTCAGTACACACAAATCATGAAAAGCTTCTCTATATAGAAATGACCTTAACAGCATGTGGTATCTAGAGTGATCAACTTCTTTTTTAGTCGTCTCGAGCTCTTTCAAATGAGCTCCTATTTATAGGCTCATTTGGAACGGTCGACTCCCTCCTCCAATGGTCATATTTTCCTTGAATATCGGAGGGACAAGTACACGTGTCACTAAACCAATGCTTAATTATAATCTGAATGGACGACAACATTTTATAACAAAACATGTGTAACTAAAATCACGACATCGTTTGACAATGAAACAAGTGTAAGAATAAGAAAAACTAGAATTTAGAATGTAAGTAAATAAAAGTTCGGAGTCTAACCAAAATAAAATTCGGAGTCTATAATAAAAAGATGTTTGGATTTGGTTTTATAGGAATTCAAAACCTGAAGTCTGTAGAAGTCCGAAGTCTAAATTTCTAAGGAAATTCGGAGTCTGGTTTCACGAGAGTTCAGAATCTGAACTTGCAGAGTTCGAAGTCGAACTATTAAACGTTCAGAGTCAAACTTCATAAGGGTTTGGAGTTTAACTCATTAAGGTTTGGATTCGAAATTCATAAGTGTTCGGAGTCAAACTCATGAAAGTTCAAAGTCGAACTTCATAAGAGTTCGTAGTCAAACTCATGAATGTTCGGAGTCGATGTTCATAAGAGTTCAGAGTCGAACTCATGAAAGTTCATATCCAGAATTCAGAGTGGAACTTCATTACAGTTCTCATCTAGAAATCATAGTGGAACTTTATTACAGTTCACATTCAGAATTCGGATCCTAAAAACAAGATACTCTACTTCATGACATTATATGATTCCGGGGTTTTGGGTATGAATATGGTTTTTGTACTAAAGAAAAAATATTGATATGTATAAGAAAATCTAGGTTAGGGTAAATTTCCTTAATGAAGAAAATTTTCCTTATGGAGGTAAAATATCGATTTCCTTAAGTATAATGTGTTTGTGATTTTCAAAACAAGAAGGAATGGAAGAGTCATAAGGAAAACATTATTGACTCAACAATCTCCCACTTTCTGGAAAGCACAAACATCCTTATTAAAGATAATATAAGGAATTTGAAAAATTATAATAGAATTTGAAATTAAAACTAATCTCCCATTGTTCATGGATGAAAGTGAATACAAATAACTCCCTGTTAGGCATTGAACCTATAAGGATTTTATTCTGAATTTCTGGAGTGTAGCTTTCATTATCATGGAAATGAAAAACATCATAATGAAAAACTCCCCCTTACTTTATGAATATTTCACTTAGAATTTTTTCTTCTCCATTTTATGTCTTTATCCTTTTTTTAGTAGTTCTTTTTACTTCTCCTCCTTTGTGATTTTCCAAAAGAATTTATGGGAACAGAAAATATGGTACCTGATAGATTATTAATAACACTACAATATACAACAAACCAAACAACATTTCATTAGAGTTATCAAAAATTTTACAAGGAATGACAAATGAAACAAAAGATCAGAGTGGATTTATTTGTCTTCATTTTCCTTTAGGATCAGCTTCTTTAATAATGTTTTGATCTTCTTCAGGTCTCTTTGGTCTTCCTTGACTTGCCTCTCCAAGGCTTTTGTCTTTTCTTCTTAAGATTTCAAAGCCTCTACCTGAGCCTCGATGGATTCTTTCTGTATCTTTAATAACTCATATTTATTTATGAGTCTTTTCTCAAGATCAATCTGGAGATTTCTATCACTTATAAGATTTTGAGCTAGAGAAGTTTCCTTGTCATTTAGTTCCTTCACTTGTTGACTCCGAGAAATCTGTTCAATAATCTGGTCATCTTGATAATTTTAATCTTTTTATCCTCTGTGTCAAAATCTTCTTTGAACTCATTCTGAAAATTATCATAGACGGCCAAGTATTCTTCAACTCTCTTAGACCAGAGTGTTATTTTTCTACAAGACATTCTATTCACATCATAATTGATAAGAAAACTTTTATGGTTTGCCTCAATATTTATACAATTATCCATGACCATGGATAAGGAATCTGATTTCTGATTCATACATTGTTGCAGCATCTGGCATGTTGAATCTATAGTTGGAAAAAATAGAATGGTGTCCACCAACTTCTTCATAGATTCAACCACAAAATCATGCCCATGAGCTGATGACTCCGAATCAGATAATTCTGTTGGAGATTGTTCTTCTTCAATTTTCACTAGTTCCATCTTAGAAGAACCACTGACTTCCTTATTCCTAAAGACTTATTTTGTTTGTGTATCCATCAGGACTTGCTTCCCCTTATCAGATTTCGGAATTGGTTCCTCATCAGGAGATACTTACACGGATTCAGAATCTTGAATAATCAGGTCTTCATCAATTTTGTCCTTTTCTTATCGTTCCTCAAGAGAATTTTTCTCATAGTATTTTTCCTCATCAAACAAAAAAATTTCTTGCAGTTCTTCCTCAACCTCATCCTTTTCAGCTTCTTCTCTCTTTCCTAAAGTGTCTATTTTTGCAGATTGTGCCTTCTCTTTGTAATCTTCAACTTTCTTGATCAAGGCATCCAAATCTTCACTTCCCTCTTCTTCTTCTTCTTCTTCAACTTCTTCCTCTACTTCTTCTTCATCAGCTGCTATTTATTCTTCAACAAAAAAACTCATTACCCTAAGATTTTTCCGGAGTGACATAGTTCTTAGCTAGAGTTTTTGGTAAAGAAGGATCTGTACCGAAAGTTTCTGGAACGGGAAGCATTTCAAAATCTATTTCAGTATCTCTCAAAAGTGACTACACCAGTTCAGCTTCAGACAACTTCTTTTTAATATTCTTTTCTTTTTCCTACTTTTCTAACTCATCTGCTGCTCTCTCTCTTTTAGGGAATTAGCCTCTGTAGGGTCCAATCTGAAATGTGGATCCCCTTCCTTCCATTTTTCTTTTTCTTCCCTCCACTTGGATTCCACTTCATTGGTATATGTTTTCTTCTTCTTCGGCTTGGGGGGATCAGACTGAGTTTCCTTAGACTTGGGATTTTCTTTATCAGCAACCACTTCCATAATCATTCTCTTCTTCCTTGCCTTTTTGGATGGTTCCGGAGTCTGTGCATCTTTCTGAGCTTCTTCAACCTCTTCCATAGAAAGAGGCTAAAATTCTCTGGATTCAATAGAAAAACTCATCTTCATCCTCTTCAAGGTATCATCACTAACCAACATAATCTTACAATTCCAGACTTTTGATTTGCATGCTACATTGAAAGACTCTAAGCACCGAACTATCAAATTTGATACTAAGGAAGGAAATATGATTATCTGAGCTCTTAAGTTTCCTTCCTTGATGTTCTTAATCGTAATCAGAACATGCCTCATCAAATTTATCTTTCTTAGAGTTACCATGAAATCTAAGACATAGATATCACTTTTTTTGAGATTATTTTTTTCACCCCTTCTTGGAACCAGAAAGCCTTGCACCCAAAGCTGAATAATCATATTGTTCAGAGAAAGATGAGAAATCTTAGCTGTTGTTGCATCCTTGAGTTCAAGACATTCCAATGCCTTCACCTTGTCAAATCTTCAATGCACATCCGGAATTATGTGTGAGAAAAACTTGCCTTCCCTTCATAGGATAAACCAACCAAAATCACGGACATGGTGTAAGATAACATGTAAGTATTCCCGCATGAAATAAATGAAAACCGCTCTCTGCCATCTTTTAACTGGAAGGAAACAGACTTGTATAACACAATCAGTAAATCAGTATAAACCGGATCCTGTTTATCTTACTTTGATAAACAAACATCCTCTCATCCATTCAATCTAATATTCTTTGATATAAGGGAATCAACTTATATAAATCATGATGCACTAACCTTTACTTGAAAACTAACCACTTTGAGATTGGTTTTTAAGTAGACATATCTTGGTATGTTGCTTCAACAATCATTTGGAACTGAGAGCTTTGAAAGATTCGGAACAGATTTGCAATGATCGGAACTTGTCTTAAGAAGAGTAGCAGGGCTTCGAGATGTGAATGCTTTGAACAACTGATGTGGGGCGAGTCTTGGAGTCCCCTATATGTAGGTGATGTATGTGACCTTTGGTCTTCCAAAATCCATCTAACAATTGAAAAAAAAAATTGATCTGATCTGACGGTTGAGAACATTCCCTCAAGGAAAACATGACTCCGATCTTTTGAGGTTTTAAGAAAAACATTCGGATTTAAGGAAATCTAGAATCCAAATTATTTTAAAACAACAGGAAAATACCAGCAAGAAAAATATGATTATGAAAACATAAGTATAGAAATCATACCTTTTGGATTGACTAGAAAGATTGTTTGTAATTGGTAATATTCTTCTTGAAGAAATGAATTTAAAAATGAAAAAACTCTTTATGAGAAAAAAAACTCATTACGAATGTTTCAGTAAGAAAATCTCATTATGAAAGTTCCGGTACGAAAATATCATTAAGAAAGTTCCATTACAAAAATCTCATTATGAAAGTTACAGTACAAAAATCTCTTTACGAAACTTCCAGTATGAAAATCTCATTACGAAAGTTCCGTTATGAAAATCTCATTACGAAAATTTCGATTACTAAAATTCTCATTACGAAAATTTTGGTTCCAATAATTTTCATTACGAAAAATTTTGGTTCTGGAAATTTTCATTACGATACTTGTCAGTATGAAAATCTCCATTCCGAAATTTTTCATACTGAGAATTTCTATCCAGAGAATTTCCATTATGGAAATTTCCAAAAACTTGTTACGAAAAATTTTAGTTACAAAAGAAAACTTTCAACAAAAAAAATTTGGTTAAACTATCACACAAATGCAATCCCCCTATGAAAAGGAGTTTATTACTGTAAGGAGAGTTGTTCAATAGGAATTTAATGAAGAATAATTACCTTACGGTTATCATTACTAACTTCTGTTTGATGTATTCAAATATATCTGAGGATAATGATTTTGTGAAAATATCAGCAAGTTGATCTTGCGTTCCAATAAACTGAAGAATGATATCTCCTTTAAGTGTGTTATCCCTAAGAATGTGATGCCTAATATCTATGTGTTTTGCACGAGAGTGATATGCAGGGTTCTTACTAAGGGAAATGGCACTTGTATTATCACACAAAATTTGAGTCTTAGTAAAACTCAGGGAATATTCTTTGAGTGTGTGTTGCATCCACAACACGTGAGCACAACAACTTCCAGCTACTACATATTCAGCTTCAGTAGTGGAAAGTGCTACAGAATGTTGCTTCTTATAGGACCAATAAACTAATAAATCTCCTAATAAATGAAAAGTTCCAGATGTACTCTTTCTATCCATTCTACATCCACCAAAGTCAGTATCCGAAAAACTTTTTAAAACAAAATCATTTCCAGAAGTATAAAATAATCCTAGATCCATGGTTCCCTTTAAGTAGCGAAAAAATCTTTTAACCATCTTTAAATGATATTCCTTGGGATTGGATTGATTTCTCGCACATAAGCATACTGAAAACATCAAGACTGGTCAACTAGTTTTCATGTATAGTAGCCTCCCTATCATACCTCTTAAAGATGATTGATCGACTGGTTTCCCAGCTTCATCAAGATCTAAAGAGTTTGAGGTATCAATGGGAGTACTTATGGTCTTAGTGTTGTCATATCCATACTTATTAAGAAGATATTTAATATACTTATGTTGAGATATATAGGTTCCTTCTAGTATTTGAGAAATTTGAAAACCAAGGAAAAATTTTAACTAACCCATCATACTCATTTTAAACTCAAATTTTATTAGACTTGCAAATTAATCTGTTAAAGATTGCTAAGTTCAACCAAATATGATGCCATCAACATAAATTTTAACAATCAAAACATTTTTATTATATTTATTTATAAAAAGGGATGGATATGAATTTCCTATAACATAGTTATTTTGAAGAAAAAATCATTTAAGTCTATCATACCAGGCTCGTGTGGCTTGTTTAAGACCATATAATGCTTTGGTATGTCTAAACACATGATCAGGATGTTTTGTGTCTTCAAAGCCATGAGTTTGTTCAAAAAACCCTCCTCTTGAACATGACCATTAAGGAAAGCACATTTCACATCCATTTGAAAAAGATTATAATTGAAGAATGCTGCAAAGGCAAGTAAGATACGAATAGATTCAAGTCTTGCTACTGGAGCATAGGTTTCTTCATAGTCTATTCCCTCTTGCTGATTATATCCTTTAGTAACTAGTCTATATTTATTTCTTACAATGACTCCATTTTCATCGCATTTGTTTCTGAAGACCATTTTACTCCAATAATAGATGTTTCCTTAGGTATTTCAATCATGGTCCAGACTTTATTCCTTTCAAATTCATTTAGTTTATCTTGCATAGCTTTGATCCAATCATCATCACCTAAAGCTTCATTAGTGATTTTTGGTTATAATTGGAAAATATCTTCTAGATGTTCTACTTCATTTCTCAAGGAACTTCTATTCCTTACAGGTTGATTTACATCACCAATGATACTATCATTGGGATGATAGTTAAGAAATGATTGATTTGGGTTCTATAAAAACAGTTCATCAACATAGGGTAGAAAGTCTTCTGGGGTAAATGTTTCAGAAATATCTTCTTGAACATTTTCCTTATTAGAAGGATCTTCTATCAAAGGATGATAATAAGTTTTTGAAAACACATCTAAGGATGTAGTTTGGGATGGCTTAAAAAAAGGATCAGATTCATCAAATTTTACATGCACTGTTTCTTCAACAATACAAGTGTTTTTATTGAAAAATCTATAATCCTTAGAAGTTGTGGAGTAGCCTAAGAAAATTAATTCATCAGATTTTGGTGCGAATTTGTGAAGATTATCTTTAGTATTCAAGATGAATACCTTTAATCCAAAAACCTTGAAGTAGGAAAGTATAGTTTTTCTACAATTCCATAACTCATAAGGAGTTTTATTAAGAAAATTTCTAATCAAAACTCGATTTATAGTATAACAAGAAGTACTTACAAAGTTAGCCCAGAAATGTCTAGCTATAGAATATTCACTCAAGAAGGTTCTAGTTATCTCTTGAAGAATTATATTTCTTCTTTAAAGTACACCATTTTGTTGAGGAGTTCTAGGTGCTGAAAAGTTGTGAGTAATACCTTTTCTACTACAAAAGGTTTCAAATTCCGAATTTTGAAATTCACCTCCATGATCGCTATGAATAGTTTTTAGTGGAAGATTTTTCTCATTTTTAATATGGGCTCTAAAACTTTTGAAATAAGAAAAAGCTTCAGACTTCTTTTCTAGAAAGTAAACCCATGTAAATCTATTGTAATCATCAACTAGAACAAACACATAGTATTTGCATCCAATGCTTCTTGTTTGTGTTGGACCAAAAAGATCCATGTTCACCAACTATAATGCATAAGTTTTTGAGACTTCACTGATTGATTTAAAACTAGATTTATGTTTCTTTCCATATAGACAAGGATCACAAACTCTAAAAGAATCAAATCTAAGCTCCGTTAGATCCTTAACTAATTTCATTCTTAGAAAGTTTACATAAGTTCCTAAGGTTAGAATGACCTAATCTTCTAATCCATAACCAAAAATGATCTTCCATTGCACTAGGTCAAGGTAGGTCTTGGCTCCTAAAGTATTCGAAGTTCAAAGTGTAAACATTCTCTTGCCTATTGGAAGAGAGAATAAATTCTTCCTCGGAATTGTGAACTAAGCATTTATCATTCCTAAAATTCACAAGGTATCCTTCATCACATAACTAGCTTATGCTAATGAGGATGTTCTTAATCCCCTGAACAAATAAAACATTTGAAATCAATGTTTTACCAGGAAGAACAATATTACCTACACCAACAATTTCTACCTGAGAATAATCTCCGAAAGTTACCTTTCCTCCTTTAGTTTTGATAATATTTTCAAAAATAGATTTTGTTAACAGTCATGTTACGAGAACATTAAATATACGTGTACCATGTATTGTTGTTGGTACTTCCTTAATCTTCCTAAAAATATGAAAAGAATTAGACTTTTTGAATCCAAACTTGTTCGGATCCGAGATTTCCAGATAACAAAATTTTTGGAACCCACATCTTCTTAGAAAAATAAGCCTTATGAAAACCTAGAGATTTTGTTTTGTTTAAAGAGAAATTATTTTCCCAGGGACTACCACATTGACAATTTGTACAAAATGGGGCACTTTGTGGAACAAAGTAGTTGTTACAAAAAGTTGTTTTTGCATGAGCATAACCAAATCCGGATTTGTTTCTTAAAGGTCATATTTGTGAATACATTTGATCAAAATTTTCTTTACCATGGGTAAAGTTTGATAAACACTTTTTTAAGAAAAAAATATTGGACGTGAGTTTTATAATCAAGTTTTTATCTTCGAAATCATTAGATGTAGATCTAGAGCTAGGCTCGAGAACACATTTCTTAGAAAATACTTTTTCTTACTCTTTAGAAATTTTGTTCTTCTCAGAACTTACTTCCTCAAGATTTTTTGAAGTACTTATAGAATCAGAATTTTTCCTATGAAGATATTTATAATGATCTGATATTTCTTTTGTAAGAATAGTATTCCTAGAGTTTTCTGTATCATGTTTTTTATTGAGTTTGGAATTCTCAATCTGAAGAGTTTCAGCAAACCTAGAAACTTCTTCATAGGTAGGTGAAGTATTTTCTTCATCAAAAGAGGATTCTTCATTTGAAGAGTTATAATATTTTATACAATTATAATTTAAAGAAACATTGGTCAGTGATTCAACATTGTGTACCTTATCCATGAATCAAAGATCGTTAATAGGTAATCTATCTATAAGACCAAGATTCTTCTATCCTGAAGATTCATAATCAGAAGATTCATCTAAAGAGTCACCACCACTGGCACTCCAGGTGTCATTAGGTTTTAGAACATTCTTAGCTTTGTATTTATAATACATCTTTATGTTCCTTTCAGAATGCCTTTCTTTTATTTCTTTCTTTTTGAGCAAAGGGAAATATGGTCTAATATGTCCAGCTCTCTTGCATTCATAACACGTAACATCTCCATCTTTCCTATCTTTCCTTTCTTTTTTCTTATACATAGATTGGAAATTTCTATGTACAGCTATATTGTTCATTTTTCGATCATGATTTTCCAACTCATTCTTTGAGAATTCACTTTCACTAGATTCAGATTGAATATTTACTTTCTTAGACTTGGATCTGGTTACTCTCTCAGGAGTCTTAGCCTTCATATGATTTGATGTTGTTTTAAAAGAAACGGTACCATTTCCATTCTTCTTTTTGATGTTTTAAACATCTCTCTTCATTCTTGTTTCATGTTTGAGAACAGTTCCAAAAAGTTCATCTAACAAAATTTGAGTTACCTTCCTGTTCTCATCAATAGATGTTCTTTTGGATTCCCACTAATTAGGCATAATATCAATTATCTAATCCATCATAGCTTCATCATCCAGACCTTTCTATCCCATAGACTATAGACTGTTTACAATTGTCATAAATCTCTATTGAACATTACAAATTGGTTCTCCATATGGAAAATTGAATCCATGATATTCAGCTCTAAGAATAGCTCTCCTAGTTTTAATCACTTTAGATGTGCCAAAGTGTGTAACCTATAACTTATTCTCGATACAATTAGCTTATTCACAAGAAGAAATTTGGCTATATATATTTCTAGTCATTGAACATAGTAAAGTATTGCGTACCTTACAATTGAGTTGATATTCTTTCATTTCCTGGTTAGTGAAAGTTCTATCTTCCTTGTCAGGAATTTTATAATCACCAGTAAGCATAATGAAATTGTCCAGTCCAGTATTGATAACGAATGTCTTCATTCGATCTCTCCAGTATTCATAATCATTCCCATAAAAAATTGGTGGTCTTTTAGGGTTTATATTGTCAATAAATCCAACATTTATTCCTGTCATTCTTAATAAAAACAAGGCAACCAAACTTGTTAGTAGGAAAAGTTTGTAACCACAAAGTTCGGAATGACAAAGTTCAGAATGAAAATTCAGAATGACAATGTTCGGAATGAAACTATCTTTTTAAGCAAGCATGAAGAACAATAAAAAAAATGAGCATGAAAAGCATATATGTGAGTATAAGTATTTCAAAGACCTGCTCTGATACCAATTGTAGGATCTAAATAATGATGTAGATGCTCAATATACAAGAGGGGGGGGGGTGAATTGTACAAATTAAAATTTTCCTTAAACAAGGAAAGATCTAATTTTAACAAAGTTAAACTACGAAAATTCACAACAACTCTAATAACCAATTGCAGGATTGGTATAGGGTATGAAGTTACAAACTTCTAGTTCTATGCACTTGATTGAATCAGGAAAGTGATTCCGAAAATAGGTTCCAGAAATATGGATCCAGAAATTGAAACTTCAGCATAGTTTACAAAATGAGAATTTACCTTAAAGCGTATAGAATCTAAATGAATTAGAGTAAACGTGTAAGGAAATATAAGAAGATTATACTTTCCTTACAATACAATATGGAGTGTAAAAACAAGTAGTACAACTATATGTAACAAACAACAACTCTTTTAACCCAAAAGGGAAGGGTATCCAACAACCTTGGATAAATGTCCCTTGATTTATACTTTAAAGAAATTCTATCTTACCCACACCAGGGTAAGCCCTTGATATGATGATCGGAGTCTCTGTCTTGCTTTCCCCACAAGCCCTCAACTTCAAGGTAGTTGGAACCTCTGTCTTCCTCATCAAGGAAGCCCTCAAACATCAAGGTAGTCGGCACCTCTGTCTTCCTATCTCCGGAAGCCCTAAAATGTAATCAACAACATTAGGAGTCTCACAAATCAATCTAAACAAGTGGTTCAGTATGCACAAATAATGAAAAGATTCTCTCTCTAGAAATCACCTTAATAGTGTGTGGTCTCTAAAGTGATCAAATTCTTTTTCAGTTGTCTCGAGCTCCTTCAAATGAGCTCCTATTTATAGGCTCGGTTGGAACGGTCGTCTCCCTCCACCAACAGTCATATTTTCCTTGAATATCGGAGTGACCTGTACACATGTCACTAAAACAACGGTTAATTGGAAACAAAATGGAAGACATCATTTTATAACAAAACATGTGTCACGGAAAGCACGACATCATTTTATAATGAAACAAGTGTAATAATAAGCAAAACTAGAATTTGGAATGTAATTAAATAAAATTTCGGAGTCTAACCAAAATAAAATTCGGAGTCTATAATAAAAATATGTTCAGATTCGGTTTTATAGGAATTCAGAAACTGATGTCTGTAGAAGTTTGGAGACTGAATCTCTAAGGAAATTCGGAGTCTGGTTTCACCAATGTTCAGAATATGAACTTGTAGAGATCGAAGTCGAACTAGTAAAAGTTCGGAGTCAAAAATCATAAGATTTTGGAGTCGAACTCTTGAATGTTAAGAGTTGAACTTCATAAGAGTTTGGAGTCGAACTCATGAATGTTCGGTGTCAAACATTATAAAAGTTCAGAGTCGAAGTCATGAATGTTCGAAGTCAAACTTCATAAGAGTTTGAAGTCTAACTCATGAATGTTCGTATCCAGAATTCGCAGTGGAACTTCATTATAGTTCTCATCCAGAATTCAGATTGGAACTTTATTACAGTTCACATTCAAAATTCAGATCCTAAAAACAGAATACTCAATTTCATGACATTATATGATTCTGGGGTTTGGGTATGAATATGGGTTTTGTACTAAAGAAAAAATATTGATATATATAAGAAAATCTAGGTTAGGGTAAATTTCCTTACAGAAGAAAATTTTCCTTATGGAGGTAAAATATCGATTTGCTTAAGTATAAGGTGTTTGTGGTTTTAAATACAAGAAGGAATGGAAAAGTCATAAGTAAAACCTTATTGACTCAAAATTGATCAAAGAATAACCTTTAATCATAGTAAAAATTAAATTTGGGTGTCGAACCAACCATACCTGTACTACGCCTAGAAACTAAAAGTTATATCAAAGTGGTTTCATTATAGTTTATAATTAATGAAATATTTTTATGATGATTTATGTATTTAATAATATAGTTGTTTCAGTTAATGTTAATCATTCTGAAAACCTGAATCTCTAGATTTCATCTTCCTCTTTCTTTTCTCGGTCACCTTAAATAAATGATCTTTTCATTTAATATTGATTAAAATAAAATAGAGGATCTCATATGAAAGTGCCAAAATTTCCTTTCCATACTACTCCCGAATACAAGACATGTATTCGGTAGTACATGCCCTGTAGTAAAGATTCAATGCACCAGTTCTGGTCTTCCAAACCAAGTCATTCCATTGGAGTTTGTCAATGTCTTAATGACTTCATGTGTTGACCAGGAATAGGTGGAATGTGGTTTCCGGATTACATGTCGTGTGACCCACTGGACACGACGTGTAGTCTCTTCGGGTTATGTTTGGATCATGTACCATGCACATGGCTTGGAGAGCTAGAGACCATATAATGAGGAACTACACAATGTGTGGCCCACTAGACACACCATTTACTCCGAAGATTTCCAAAGTACACTCACATGTCGTTTCCCCATGTGTGTACTTCTGATGGACTGTTAAAAATAGTACACACAGTGTATATGAAACTACATGTCATGTACTAATCCAAATGACACTGATTTATTAAAATTTATTAATATATTATATAAACCCTTGAGACATATACCATTGTGCAACCATAAAGCTAAGGCACAACTCGTGATATGTGTTTTATATATATGCTTTTAATTTAACATATGCACAATGTTCATTTATATTCAATGGGTAGTTATAAATAGGAATTCACTAGGTTTCCTCCAAGGTACAAGTTACGTAAAAAGATAATTTAAAATGAATTTATTTTTCTAAAATTACAATATATGATAATCTCAAGGAAATTCATAAAACGGTTTAAGATAAAATGATCAATTAATTAAACATGATAATTACTAGATTCGAGCGTGATTTAACTTAAACAAGAATGATTAAGGAAATTAATTCTTGGTTTATTTATCCCTAAATGTCATTCCATGTATGAATGATCATGATCTATACCATGACCATTGTATTCAGATGGGTAATTTTAATAAATATATTTAAATTAAATTTGTTGGCATGCGATCCATCTCCTCATTAATATGCTTGGCCTACGTGCCCATTGATTCTTTTATATAAAACCCAATTGTACTACTCACCTACATGTGAGTTAAATTTTTTTTATGAAATTGATGAAACTCCCAAACTATTGGAGGAGTTTCATGATGGATTTGAGATGAAATCAATCTCAGGAGATACAAAGGTGGGAAGGTGGAAAGCTATAAGCATGAACCCAAAAAGGTTCAAGGTGTTTCTCCTATAGGATAGGGATAGTTTATCAACTGAAAATAAACTAACCATAATAAAATCTCATGATCATACACTTGGCCTTGTTTTATTTCTATCATATACATGGTTTATCCTTATGGTTTTTTTTTCATGATAACATAATTAATGAATTAAACAAGCATGAAATATGAAATTAAAATATACATGGGTTATGCATAAATATTTTCAAGAAGTGTTTAATCAATTAAGGAATTTCCACTTAATATTAACATTTATGAGATAATTATAATGATAAATTCACGCATAATACATAAAAATCCCTCAAATAAAATATTAACTCTGACCAAGCCTTCTGTAACATGATTAAGGGAAAAGTTCAATAATACTATGTGTTTGACAAACACTTTTTGGGACAATTACCTTTATATCGGAATCCCTTAAAATTGGTTTTGGGATGAATTAATCATATTATATAAAGAGGAGTTTCCCTTGCTAGATATGGGGTAATATTGGAGGCAAGAGTTAAGGAAATACATAGTCAGAATTTCCAGATTGGGGAGTCCACCCAACAGATCAAGGTGTTTCAAGCCTGGAGTTAGAAAAGACCTAACTACCTAAATACCATCCAATAGCTTCACTAACCCTTTATGGGGTTATGAAAACAGGAATATGGATCCTTTACACAAGAATGTCATTGAAACTGGACCTTCCGAGTTCAATGGTGAGGTCCATTGGGACTTGATAAAATAGTGGGAGACTTAATAAAATTATTTTTTTATGTAACCTAAAAATGAAATCATGACAGTTATAATGATATAATCTATTAATTTTAGAAAAAAATGATAATCCCATCAACCACACTATCGATGTAGTCAATTCTGGATAAAGATAACATCCTCACTGGGAGTAATATTCTGGAATAGTTTAGATGTTTTCGGGTTGTCCTATGCCATAAAAAAATGTCTTATGTGTTGGAGTCAGCATTGCCTGATCCACCTTCCAATGTGGTGAATGATGAGGATTTACTAGACTATGAGAATCATATGAATGACATAGTGGGTGTTCGATGTATAATTAAAGCATCAATGTCTTTTGAGCTCAGGAAGTCTCACGAAAACATGGATACTTGTAGCATGCTCAAGCACCTCCGTGGTCTTTACCAGGAGAGATCAAGACAAGAATGGTTTGAGATCTCCAAGGCACTCTTTCAAAGAAATAATTGAGAGGGTACCTTTGAGGGTCCTCAAGTAATCAAGATATTGGTTAAATTGCGCACTTGAAGGTTCTAGGGATTAAAATTCCTGGAGAACTGGGCACCAATATCATTCTCGCATCACTCCCACATAGATTTTCCCAAATTATTGGTAATTTTAAGGTGAACAACATGGATAAGTCTCTATCTAATGTTCTTATTCTCAGTCAACAAGTGGGAAAAGATATTAATTGTGAAAATCCTTTTTTACTTATGGTGAATAAGAGAAATTGGAAGGAAAAGATCTTTAAGCACAAAGATTCTTCACACCCTTCCTTGAAAAAGAAGATCAAAGGGGAGGAATTGGAAAAGGAGGTTGGTTGTTTCATATTTGGCAAGAAGGGCCACTGGAATAAAAATGGAACCCAGCCTAAAGATCATGTGGAAGCTTTAGGTCTGTATTTTATCAAATTCAATCTATCTGTTTCTATAAATTGGGTATTATATATAGCTTTTAGTGATCACATATGTGTCCAAGTATAAGAACCATGTAGATTTAGAAATATTGAATGAGGGGAGGTAGATCTGTTGGCATCCAACGGAGCCATACTTTGTAATGTAGCTATCGGGGACTACCTCCTCACGTTAATAATTGGGATGATCTTGGTGTTTATGGGATTTTATTATGTACCATATATTACTAAAAACATTATTTATATATCCATATTAGATATAGATGGATTTGTTTTTGAGTTTATAAATGAATGTTGCTTCTTTTAAAAGATATCATTTTTTCTGGGGCACAATTATATAATGGTATTCACACGTTGGATTGCTTAAACCAGTAATTAAAATCGATAATAAAGATACTACACATGACTCATACCACATCCAACTATGACATCACTGTCAAGGTCATGTAAATGAGAAATTCTTGAGAAATTTACATCAAGATGAATATTTAGATTATTTCATACTGAAACCACTTGGTGTATGTCATGAATGTTTAAAAGGAAAAATGTCCCAACAACCATTTATTCAGAAAGTTTAAATGGTTAAATTACTTCCTGAATTGATTCATACCTATGTGGGTGGACCACTTCTAGTTGACGAAAGGGGTAGGTACTCATACTTCATAACTTTTACTAATGATTTTAGTAGATATGGCTATATCTATATAATGAGGTATAAGTCAGATTCTTTTGATAAGTTCAACTCATACAAGAATGAAGTTGAGAACCAACATGGTAAGATGATTATGAAACTCTTCTCAGACTAAGGTGGGGAATATCTCAATCAAGACATTATTGATCACTTATGAGAGCTTGCGATCTTATCCAAATTCACTCCTCCATAAAAGACCATGTGGAATGGTGAGAGGGAAAGGAGGAACCACAACCTATTAGACATGGTGAGACCAATGTTGTGTCATGTGAGTCTTCCATTATCCTTTTGTGGATATGAATTAGAAACATAGAAACACATACTAAACCAATTACCAACTAAATTGAGAAATTTTATTCTATATGAGTTCTCGATTGGAAAGAAATCCATGTAATTGTATTTACATGTGTATGGTAGTGGGGAATTTGTTTATGAATTTTTAGGTAATACACTTTCACCCAAAGGCACAATGAGAACCATTATAGAATAACCCAAGTAAATAAGGGTATATTACCTATAAAAACCGTCATAAAAAAGGTTATAGTGGCTATACATTCCATATTACTTGAGAGGGATCAAATATCCAAAAGAGATAGTGGGAGAGAGATAGAATTTGATGAAGTTGGGGCGCAAGGTAAATAAGAGTTTTTATATGAATGAATTTCACAAAGCCCAATTAATGAATGAACTGTTCCAGAGACACAAGAACTGCATAGGAGTACAATAGAGGATAGAGAACCGAAATGGTTCATTTTTATTATTACCGAGGATTATGGATAATTATTAGTTGATAATAATGATCCTCCAACCTAAAAGGAAGAAGTAAGTGGAAGAAATGTTGTCATTTGGCAAGAAGACATGAATTTTGAAATGGAATCCATGTACCAAAACCATGTCTGGATTTAGGTAGATCCTCTAGTTGATGTAAAGCCTGGTGGTTGAAAATGGGTATTCATGAAGAAATTTGACATGGAAGGACAAGTTATTATATATAAAGAACGATTGGATGCAAATGGGTTTAAGAAACTTCAATGACTTGACTACAATAAAACATTTTCACCAGTTACAATTCTAAAATCCATAAAAATTAGTTTGGCCATTTCCGCTTACGGTGACTATGAGATTTGGTGAATGGATGTCAAAACAGCCTTCCTTAACTAGAACATTTCATAATATTTCTACATGACCCAACCTGAAGGGTTTTTGACTCCAAGGTACTCCAATCATGAATGCATGTTGTGGAAATCCATTTATGGATTTAATCAAGTATCCAGTTCATTGAATATTCATTTTAATGAAGCTATAATAAAATTTGGTTTTATCGAGAATTAATAAGATCCTTTTGTCTACGAATAGTTTCGTGGTAGTGCAGTTATTTTCCTAATATTATATGTTGATGACATTTTACTTAATGGAAATGAGATACCAGAATTACAATCTTTTAAGGCATGGTTGAATCAATGCTTCTCCGTGATATACATGGGTGAGGCAGAAAATATTTTTAGGATCACGATCCATTGTGATAAATCTAGGAGACTATTGGGCCTACATAATATTACATACATTGATAATATACTATATAGATTCAGTATAGAACAATCCAAGAGGGGATTTTTTCCTGTGTTAAATGGAATTCATCTTTCCCATAAAATGTTTCCTCAAACACATGAGGAAAGAAATAGGAATGTTGGGGAAAACCCCTTTATTAAAAATACAAAAAATACACAAACATATGAAGAAATAAATATAATTCCATGTAAACCATACACATTTGTGATTGGGCCATTCATGTATTCCATGCTATGTACTAGGTAGGATGTCGCCAACTCATTGAGTGTTGTAGGTAGATATCAAGTTGACCTAGGTTACCACCATTGGAGGGAAGTCAAGAATATCCAAATGTATCTGAGGCTTACTAAGAACATGTTATTGGTTTTTGGAGGAGATGATGAACTAGCCATTAGAGGTATGCAGATGCTAATTTTCATACTGAAAAAGATGACATGATGTCGCACACGAGATACTTCTTCACTTCGAATGGAGGTGCCATGAGCTGGAAGAGATCAAAAAAATTGTGGTCGTAGATTCTAAAGTAGAGTCTGAGTATATTGTAGCTTCTGAAGAATCTGAAAAAGTATTTTGGATGTGAAGCTTCATCTAGGAGAAGGATATGATACCTATCAGTAATTTTTCCATCACACTATACTATGATAACACTATAGTGGTGTATCTTGAAAAATATTTAATGTCACATCAGCAGATAAAGCACATACATTGGAAGTATCATTCTGAGAGGGTTTTTTATTAGAGAGGTGAAGTTGTAGTGGGCAGTAGTTCCACAAATGACAACATGGAATACCCCATGACTAAAACCTTGACTCCAATGAAACATGACCATCATGTGAGGTCTAGTAGAATGAAAGTCGTAGGTAGTTGGGTTTAGTCCAAGTGGGAGTTTGTTAGAGTTGGTGGCCTAGAACAAACTGGTTGTACTTTGACTACAAGGATATTCAATGTATTTAAATATTAACCATCTTATAAAATATGATTCATTGTTCTACATGAAAATGATTTAATAATTTTTTAGATTATTTGTTGCATTGATAAGGTCATGAATGTTCTCCATTATGATGAGAACCTTGAAATGATATTATAATATTCTTAAATATAGTTCTATGGCTGGATGACATACTATTATGGGACACATAACTTGAAGATTGTCAGGTGCGAGAACTTGTATGTAAATGAGATTTCCTCTCATGATATTTGAACTTGGTAATCTCAATGATAGAATGTTATGAGAACAAATCCAGCATTAAGAATTACTCATGTTTTATTGTCATCAGATATTTATCTTTGTGAGCATCTGTAATGATCCTTAGATATTAAGATTATAATTAGTACGTGTAACAACTCACACACATTAATTTACTGAAGAATATTTTCCCACAAATAGTTGGCCGGTAGTAGGGTACATTGGGTGCATCTCAAGTGGCATGTTACTAATAGATAAGTTGAAAATGGTTTTGTCCCTTCCATTTAGGGATGTTGATATCTCGACAGTTTGGTTAAAATAGACCCATCTCATGAAATTCCATGGGCATGGTTTAATGATTACTTTATTTCAGGTAGTCAAAGAATGTCATATCAAGCACAAATGTTGATGACACTATTATGAATCCTAATTGATGAGATATTGTGAAAAAGTGATTATATTACACTATGACTATTCAAATGTGTATGTCATTGTTGTGAATTTATGTTTTTTCTCCTTGGTTCCTTAACCTGTTGCTAGAATTTACTCTTTAACTTTACGCAAGCCCGCATAATTCCAATGAGGAAGAATCCTAGTGGGTCACACTCTAAGTGTTTCTTATGGTCTCAGTTAAATTCTATTTGGATTTATATAATAAATATTATACTCAAGATAGTGGATTAATTTTATTCAAGTTAAAATTACTGCATAAATTAAATAAATAATCATTCATCATATTTTGGGTAAACTTTATATATTTTTTATTTTATTTATCATTTAATAAATATTTATTTACTATTTTGTAAATAATATATATATTTAAGAGAAGAAATCATTTATTTATTTATTTAGGTGTTCAATAAATGGAAGGGGGGTTCAAGCGAACTATGGTCAGGCCGGTATTAAAATAATTATTTGTAAGATGATATATAATTTTGTAACTATTTGGAAAAAATTAAATTAACGCCCCTGTTATTTTTTGGTGGGTAATTTTATCTATAATTCCCCTTTGTGGAAGTTGTATTACCATAAATAATGACATTGTATTATTATTAATATCATGGGTTTTATATATGGTTATGACTGTATTTAATTGCTGTTATGAAATTAAATATTGAAACTAAATCCACATGTCAATAAATGAAAACATACGTCTATTGTACCAGGGACCGAACCACACACCCGGGGAATTGAAAATTGTTGACCTAAATAATTTCTCTCTCGAATCCTCTTCCCACCCCTCTCAATAACAAGATACATTTTTCATGGATGAAGAAAAAGTGATCAAGAATGACCGACATAAGACACTCGCTTCACTGTGCTAGCCCCTGAAGAATGAGTGGTGTCGATCAGAGGCCATCATAGCACATGTGGATCACTACTAGAGGGATTTTAGTTTGGATCCTCGCAAGCACAATGAGATAATTTGAAAGGGCCATTCTAGATGATAAACATCATCAATGAAGAAAATAATGAATATCTAGGTAATCTCTTTTTTATGAAATTAATTAAATTAATTATGAACATGATGTGAAAGACCCTCCCTAAAGGCTTTGATCCTCTTACTTATTTATCAAAATCATTGATTCTATTTCATGGAGACTGGCGTTAATAATCTTATTGATCATGAAATAATAATTGATCACGCTAAAAATTGAAGTTGTGGGTTGACCCAACTATGCTTCTGCTGCGCCTAGATCGTTCATGGCTAACAATCCAAATGTATTTCTAGAGATAAGACAAATGTGTCACTGAGGTCATGTGGTGTCTTGAGGTTCTCCATGGGCATGTCGAATGTCCATCATCAACCACTAGTACCTCTATCCTACAACCCTATAATCCCATTGTTTTATTTAATGGTTTGTGAGTTATGAGAATTTCCATGAGTAATGCCAACAACATTTACTTGATTTTTTTATGATTCCTCATGTGAAGCATATATGTTATATTATGGTGAATGAGCATGTTTGCAGATATATCAATCTGTTTGTCCTTAGGTTGTGAAAGGGGAAGAACAAATTCCCCAAGACCTACTCTAGGACTTCTATAGAATTGGTCTGAGAAGAAAAAATGGCTTCCGTGAGGTGAGCCGGTCATGTCACCATGATTTAGCATTGTCTTATTGATTGCCCAGGGCACACCACATTTATTTCACTGACTGAATGTACCAATCACCTCATCCCATTTATTCTCATTGTTTTATTTTACAATGGTTTGGTAATTATGTGATTTTACATGGATATCATCAAGAAAATTTATTCTTTCGAATGATGATACCGAGCATGATATTCATGACCACTAGGGGACTCTTCCTAAGGATATCATTACTCTTTATTCATGTGGGAATATTGGATGGTTTTTTGGAACATTCTAATGAAAAACCAAGTGGATTGGGGATAACTCATTTGGTTTCAATCAGGTTTCCATTGGATTTCTATAGATACTTCTTAAGAGTAAGAATTAGTGTTGAAGGGGACTCCATGGGATTATACTTATGGTATACACTACACATGGATTCTTTGCATGACCTTCAAATGGTCATTCAATCATAAGTCCCATGAAGACTTGTGTGATCCCCAAGTTTGAATTCTTTTTCTGTTGTGGGGAAGGTAATTCCCATATCTAGGTATTCCTTCCTTTGTGAATTTTTTGATGGTCTATTAGTGGGAATAAATATTGATTAATACAAAATCATTATTATTTTATTGAATACATAGCCATATCTATAATATTCTCCCTAAATATTAATCAAACTAGATTATAATGGTTAACTATACTTTTATTTGATACTAGCTGGAATGACCCATACTTTTTCATACACATATATTTAGTCTTTTTAGATGAGTATTCATTTAATAACCTATGTATCCAAGCCATAATCTTATTGGTCTATTTCCTTTAGAAACCTGGAAATATAAAAAAAATGCATCATAAAGTATCTATATCTTCCCTAAATAATTTCAATACAACTCACACTATTCTTATACATATCATAATTAATAGTTTTTTTTCATAACATGGGTAATTAAATCATAATAAAGGGAAACCTGAAATGATCATTAAGTGTAAAAAATGAATATATCAATGATTAGTTGAGTGTAACATGAACCTAATTGTATAATAATGTAATTATAAAAATTTAATATCATACCCTATATATCATAGATGATAATTATGTGTAATTGAATAGTTATTTTTTGATTATAAGACATGAATTGTAAAGGAATAATAGAACATTATTCAATATAAAATAATATTCATATATTAAATATGTTTTTGGTATACTCATAAGAATATAAAATCATTTCAATATTAACCCAAGATAATTTCTAATTCTATTATAGTGGAATGGTTGTACTCCCCAAACCATCATAGTAGTAAACATGCACTCGCAAGTCTATCATAGTGGAAAATGTCTCTTAAAAAACAAGTCTCACTCCCCATTCCTGTATTTTTTCTCCCATGAGATTAAAATATTTACCTCAAGAATTATTGTAAGATATGGGCCTCATTAAACCTTTGCTATAATGTTAACACTATATATATTAATAAAGTAACCATCATCGTTGGTTATAAAATAACCACAATCCTTGGTTTTAATGTAATCATCACCATTGTTATAATCTGTCATCATTCCTTGGTTATAAAAATACCACTGAACATGTAACCATCGTCCTAGGTTTTTACATAACCACCATCCTTGTGTTTAATTTATTGATCATCCATGTTATAATGTATCCACAATCCTTGGTTATAAAATTAACACTGAAAATGGTTATAACATAACTATCATTACATAATGAAAACCATAAAAATGTGCTCAATAATATCATAATACTTTCATAATATCATCATATCATTCCCAATGCAATGAAAACATATTTAAAAATAATTGCATCCATTCATCATTGAATAACCCATGAATGATAAATGAAATTCATAAAAATACCATCAATAAAAAAAATTATATATAAATATTAATAATGGTATCTTAGAGAATACCCATATTATTCATAATTTACATCAAAGTATGTTACAATATAAGAACATTCCATTAATATGTCACAAAAATATTTTATGAGGAAAATAAACCATGCATTTTAAAAATCACTTTTAAAATAAATATATTTCAAAAATATTATTGAAATTATATTCATTGAAATGAACATTAAAAAATTATATAGTTTAATTCAAAACATTTAGTGGTCATGATGGGATGAAATTCTGTTAATTTCGTACACATTAAATGAAAACATTCTATTCACATTTTTTTTGAAAAGTCCAAAAGTACCACATTTAGAAAATTAGAAGACTATTAATTTTATATTTTTTTTGAAAAAAGTAACGTTTGCGTAAAATTAAAATATTAAAAGAATATTATAATATTAAAAACCTTCTTTAAAACATTTATATGATACATGGATATGAAAAAGAGAATAGTTTTCGACAGAAGTTAAAAATAATGTTGAATATTCTTAAAAACATATATTCGATATCTTGAGTACTTAAGGTGAGGAAAATTAAATGGAAATACTAATTTTACATAAAAATAGAGTATAATATAACTATTGAGTTTCATTTGAGGTAGATCATAAGGATTCAGCACTGTAAACTAAATAAAAAACATTATAGAAAAACAATGAAATTATTTCATAAAAGCATCACAGTTTTGGAATTCTTTTAGAACATAGTTTACATGAAATAAATATAAATATGTAAATATATAAGCCCAAATTAATTTAATTATAATATTTATAAAATAAATTCAAGTTTATTATATGAACCGAATAAAAGAACCCAGTAGTGTATATGGCCTGTGAATCCTTGAAATGAATGTGAGTCAAAAATATGTTTTCTAGGGTTTAAATTCCTTCTTATGCATTGTAAACTCATGTATAATAAATATAGAATTATTATAAATATTTAAATTAAACATACTCATATATATATATATATATCATACCATTTATGTTTTATGAATAATATTTTATTAGGAATTTGGTATGAAATAATTTTTAAATTAACAAATATTGGTGGTATCTGGTTTGTTTTCATGTATGTTATGGTTTAAAAAAATATAACTATATTATGATCTTGGTTCCATAATTTGAATAATATTACTCATTTTATAAATAAAATATATATTTATTTTGTTACTTTTTAGGGTCATTTAAAAAATATAGTGATAGAAAAAAAATTACATCGTGCTTAGAGATGGTAGGCCATACATTTTCATAGATAATGTTTTTGTTTTATTTCCATGGATGTAAAAAATAATGGTAAATAATAACTCAGCTATAAAGAATAATTATTATATAACTTATATCACATATATTCATTAAATTCATCTTTATTACCATACATGTAAAAAAATAAATGAAAAATGAATCATATCACCTATAGTGGTGGCGGTTAGTGTGTATGCATGATCAATGTTATATTTTTCCAACAAATTGGATGGTAATAAGGTAGATATTATATTATGATTTATAATGTATTATTATATCATTATCATCATATATATTCATTAAAACCATCTTAATACCCATCCATAAAATACGGCTGTGAGAAAATAATTTTATTGCTAAATGGAGATGGTAAGCTGTACATGAAGATGAGTGATATTTTTACAAATAATTTAATCAAAATAGTGTGAATACATGTGGTTTTATAATCATAATAAAATTTTAGTATTCTAATTATTATGATTTTATTATCCTAGTATGAATATCAAATATTTATTGGATATAAAATAATAAATAAAAAAATTTATCGGTTAAGACGACTACCTCTTCATTGAGATAACTTTTTTAGATGTCGATATAAAGTCTTTATAGACGATCATTTTTGAATTCCAACATCACTATAATGTGTATAATGAAGTTCATGAGAGATATTTCATATATTAAATGATCTATTTTCAAGTAAAACTTTCAATTCAACAATTAAATTTATTGCATAGCATGATACAGTTTGAAATAGATTCATCAAATAAGAATTAGGACAGAAACAAAAGTCCTTATAACCTAATTTTATCTTAGATTACTCTAATTTATCCTTTAGCAAAGTGATATATTTATCCACAGTCACTATTCATAATGTCCAAAATAGTAAAGGGTTCCATTTACCAAATTCTAACCATATGATTTGAAATATATATTCTTTATTCAATTCAATTTTTAATAGTGGAATAAATTAATTTTAATATAAACACACAATGGATAACAAAAACTGTTTTTCAGTAAAAAAACATAAAGAAATTAACAATGTATTTTCTTATATTATTCTTATAAAAATGTTATTTTATAAATAGTATTACTAAATATATAATGTATTAAATTAATTAAAATAAATCACATATACTTATTAATTTAATATATTATGATAAAAAATATCTATAATTTATTCTAATTAACAGAATTGGAATAATTTAAATAAAAATAATTATTATTATTTCTTTTTAACAGTTTTAAAATGAAATGGAACCTTTTCAATTCTTGAAATCAAAATAATGATTTTAATAAAATCATTATTTTCACAATTTACTGTAAAACAAATCATTTCAGAAAAGCCAATTGAATTCATTGTAATATAATTTTTATATGATTATTTCAAAAAATGGTAATATTATGAAATAATGTTTTTAAAATTGTTAGAAATTTAATATACTATTTTCTCACAAAAATACATAAAATCATTTTGAAGGAAATATATTTTTAAGCATAAAATAACATTACAAAAAAATTAAATGTTTAATTCACAATAATGAATCAAAAAAAATATATTGAGTATGTTATTTTTATATATCTTATAATATATTCATTCCAATTCATATAATGTAATTTAACAGTTATGTTATAAAATTAATATAATAATCTTTTAATAATATTTCACAGTTCATTTAAATTCAGTTTTTCCTGTAACAGAAACTATCAAGAAATTAATTATATTTGGGAAAAAATATTTCTTAAAATCATGGGGTATTACATAAAAAATGAATAACTATTGAGAAAGTTTTATTATATTTTTTATAAAATGAATATGGGTGATAAATGAAAAATTAATGTGATTTACTTGATGAATTTGTAAAAGAGATTATAAAAGAAAAGGAGAACAAAAAAATACCTCAAAGTGATCATTAACCATCTTATTAAAAATACTAGGGAAATTAAATACTAATCCAAATAAATTTATTTCTATAGATGGATTATTTGGACTGTATTTTAGGGATTTTTTTTAAACCCACTTCTTTAAAACTGGTTAATAATGCTATTATGAAATAATGATTTTTTTGATATCTTATGTAATGTATACATTTGTATTAACCTTATTTGATAGGCCGATCCATTATCTATTTCCAACGAATTGTTTAATGTCTTATATCTCGTGATCCCAAGAGGAAATTTGGGGATCATTCCCAATCAATAGAGGGTATATAAATGGAAATCTCAAGATTAAAAAGGTAAATATATTTTTAGCCCCAGTCTAGAATGTGGTGAATGTATGTGTGAGAATACATGAAATTTAATGTATATGACGAAGTGTATTATAAAAAAATTTGTTATATAATTCAAATATTCACTCTTGGATCATGGTTGATTATTTAGAATACACAATCCTATGAATCATGTCATTTTATTTTGATAAAGCCTTTTTCCATGACTCATGATTTTTGGTTTATGAAATGTTAGGAATATTTTAATAATATATGATCATGTTAATTCACCCATATTATTATATTATGCTCACTTATGATAATTGACTGATATACCCCATGTTTACACTTAATGATCGTCTTACATCACCATTTATTATAATTTAATTTACCCCATTTATAAAGGAATGAATTAATTATGATATGAAAAAGAATGTTATTATGTGTAAATAACTTTTAGGGATATATTTAATATCATTCTTGAAATTATTAGATTACTTATCCAGAATCCTCAACCACTAATCTTTTTTGTTTTTGTTTTTTCATTAATGGGCATATAAACTGAATAATAATATAAAGGGATGATAGTTGTATGAATGTTATGGTGGGGTAACCTCTTTTGGTTTCAAATCATAGTTCATTTTTTCTAAGATTAGGTTATGTTAAATTAAAATATAAAACCTATGATAATCTATGATAAACCAAATATATATAGAATAAAATTAGAATATGATGGGTAGAATGTTTCTTTCATAATTTAGGAAATCTTATATATGATATTCTATATCATATTATTTCCATTTCTAATTATTAATTATTGATATTAACATGAACTATTATGTTGAATGAAAACTATGAGATCTTTAATTAAATGGACAAAGGCTTTATTATTATACAATAAAGAACATTAAATGTCTTATATAGGGTTTTATGAACTTGTTAATTTCTTAATAATTTTCTATTATTATCTCTTCACCGCATTAATTATAATATATTACACATTGAGTGGAAACTCATAATGATAAAATAATTGTATGTCTTGTATGTAAATCATGTATGATATAATTTTATGTGATATTAATTATTATATGTCTTATTATTAATTATCTAGTTCAATTTGATGCGATTTTGGAAATGGATTAGCTTGCTATATAGAACCTAAATATATTGATGGGTTCGTATGTCACATTTCATTTTTTAAATAAAATTATGATAATATATTATTTTAAGGATGGACATGAACTTCAAATGGAAATTTCTTAAATTTTTTTAGTTTTATAACCAATTAAAAATGTTTATGTATCTAAAATTATGGGGGAAAAACACAAAAAATTATGATATTATTATTTTTCAGGAATATTCATTTATATTTAATGAATTTTTGGTGATACTCTCAGGAATTGAGAAGTTCAATCTTAAAAAAAACTTCATCGTGGTTGTAAAAATTTTTAGAGACATTTAATGTAATAGGCCTAGTTGTGATATAGAAACTAATGATTCAAATCCTCTATAATCCACAAAATAGTTTCATATTCTCTAGATAATCTTCTTTAGTTGTGCATGTTCATTTTATTAAGAAAAAATATAGGGAAATTCATTTTATCATTTATTATCAGAAATATAAAAATATTAATATCAAAAATATGTATCCTCTATAAGATATTGATGTATTTTGTGATTAATTTTTGTGATCTCAAGACATTTAAGATATTGAACTTCAATTTTGATATCATTAATTAAGGGTCCAAAAGGTCGATATACTTATGAAAGACTTATATTCAATTTCTAAAATCTATAAATGTATAAGTATTCCATTTGGACTTGCCAAAGACACCTCTATATTCATTTATATAATGAATATTATCTTTTGGGATTATATAAATTGGTTTTTGGTTGTCTTTATAAAAAATATTATTATATATTCACAGATAAATGTTATTCATAAATATTATTAGAGGATTGTGTTGAATTCCTGAAGGATATAGAATCTATATTCCATATTTATTAAGAGTGAATTTTCTATTGAATGTAAAAATCATTGATTATGTAATTACAAGTGAGGGTATATCTTTCTAACCATAAAATAAATTGTTTATTGAGAAATGCACAAGGACAAACATTGTGACTAATATACATAGTTTTTAATCATTGAATGGGTACTATTTATTCTTTATGATAACTTTATGATTAATAAAAAATATACTAAACATGTTAATGGGTATGAGAGGTAGTTTCTTTTAGGTATAAGAATGTGAATAAAATTTCAAGGAGTTGATGATAATGTTGGTTAATTAACTTCAACTAACACTACACTATATTGAATAGTGGTTTGTAGTATACATTTATTTATCATTGAAGGGTCTAGGATGTGTTCCCTTATATAATTATGTTGTAATAGTGTATTCCCAAAGACACTGTAAGGATTATGAGAAATATTACCCAATGCATGATTTTGAGGTGGGAAATGTAGTTTTTGAATTAAAAATAAAAAAACTATCATTATGTATAATGATTTAAAATATATACACAGATAAAAAATGATTTCTGAATATATTCACATTGAAGTAGTTCTAAATGATCCAATTTATATGGTTGAATTAGATTAATAACTATGAAAACCTAATACATTAACATTATGGGATATATAATAAGGTGGATTATTATCTGAGTTGGAAGTGATGGAAATATGCCATAAATCCGTATGTATTTGATACTTAGTAAGATATTCATATTTGAGATTAATCAATGAAATATGGATTTCTTAATTCTTACACATTTTCATAAGAATTTAGGAAATTACATTCCTTGCATAATGTTATATTTCAAACCACTCTCCTATAAGATTTATCATTATGGATACATTACATAATATTTTAGAGAACGTGAGTTATTTATTCATGGGAAATATGGAAACTGAAACATGTAATCAGGAATAAAGAAATGAATGAGTAGATTAAAAACCATATGAATAATCATTATGGATATTTAGCACTGATATTGGTTGGTATTGGTATGAATGATTCGATGATTATTAGAATGAACACTTTTAACCAAGATGATTTATTTCACCTACCTAATTATTATTGTCATATGCTAACCCATTATGGAGGATGCAGAGTCTTAAAGGTATGTCATCATATTTTTTTAGCTCATTGATACATCTGGAGGTGGGATATCATTTAGATTCAACATTTTTGTCTTTTTCAAACCTATGTTTGTTGTTTGAATATGTAATAGATAATATAAGGTTTGATGGGGTTCCATTTATTGAGTTTCATCATTTTAGTTTTATACAGGTTTAATATTTCATTCATTGTATAAGAATGGTTAATAGTTTAAATTAATTAATTTTTTTATAAATATTATTAGACTCTAAAACCCCTTTAGGAAAGACGATGTTAGATTTTCCATGGTGCAGATTTAATGTGACAAAATAATTATGGATTTTTTCAAGATCGATCCTAAAATTATAAAAAAACAGGGAGAGATACAACTTTCATCAAATGAATTTTCAACCGTCTAACAATTTAAAGAGATTAATTAGGAACATAAGTAAGATATAGAGTAATAAAAGATAGTTAATATTGTTCTAATATTCTAATTTGACCATTATTGAATTATAATATTCAAAAATATGAGATGTTTCCATTAAAAAACATAATTAAAGAAGGAACTATTGGATGAATCATATAGATCAACATTATATATTCATCCTATAGGCATAAAGATGTATATAAATATAAAATAGAATTTCTAGTCAGACCACATGAATTGAGACATTACAAAGCATATATCTGTATGCCTTGTATGTCTGTATGTTATAGATGAATGTAATTAGTCTATGGGGTTGGTGAAACCATTACCCATAACTATATGGAAATGGAAGAATACCATAATTTTTTTATAATACGAACCCCAATGACATATAATGACCAGTATAACATTTGGGTTATAGTCAAAATCATTATTAATTCAATAATTTTAATTTATATTAGATAATATTTATCACCAGATCAACATACTCAGATATATATTTTAAATAATTGTTATGGATTCCTCGAGTATCACACTAAATTATATTTGATCAGAGCCCTAGTTTTACCTTGGAGGTTTATAAGAAATATTCATAATGAAATGAATACTGAGTTAAAATTTATCCCTACAAATCATCCTTAGAAAAATGGTACTCCTAATAGTACCACTTAAACCGTTAATCATATACAAAGATCATTCCCTATGGATTTCAAAGTGGATTCAAATAAAAAATGTACTCTACTCAAATTTTCTAACAACAATATCATTAACTTTTGAATTTTAATAAATACTTATGAATCCTTCTTTGTAATTAATTGTAGAACTATATCATATATATAAAAATTATGAGAACATAAACTATTGAGACCTAAACAGGTTGAAAAAATAAAAGAGATGGTAAGATCCATTAATCCAAACATTAGGGCATATTAGAGTAAATATAAAAGATAAACTAACTATTTATAGAGAGATATAGAGTATAAACATTGTGACAAGGTTTTTCCATGAATATATCATTAGAATAAAAATATTAGATTTGGAATGAAGGTTGAGATGAGCCCTATAATTATTAATCAATATGAGATTCTCGAGAGTATAAATATAATATCTTATCACTTTCTTCTTACATTGATTCTCTCTCAAGTTCAGAATGTGTTCCATGTCTCACTTTAGAATAAGTATATAGATTATCTTCCAAATTTATTTTTCATAAATTTTTTCAATTGGTCGCTTGGTATTTTATTTTAGGAATAACCATAGGAAATTTTAGATCAACTAGATAAAACATTACAGAACAAGACCACCCATAAGGTAAAATTTGTATTGAATAACTAAAAATTTGAGAAATATACATAAGAACATGAAGATGTAATGTAAAATAAGTATCCTCAACTTTTTCTATTAGAATAATTAAATTTTTAGTGAAAAATTATTTTATGTATGGTAGATTGTGACACTATGAGATTCTAGAATATATTTCTCTCTAGATAAACTGATGCATTTGATAGATGGAAATGCAAAAAACACCATAAATATTTTAATAATTATTTTTTATAATATAAAATTAATGAAATTTTTATATAGTTAAATGGAATTTATAAAATAAATTACATTTTAAAAATGGTGAAAATATCGTATGGATATAAATTGTTCCTCAATATTTTATTTTTGACTTTTTCTAATGAAATATGGATTTTCATTAAATTTTATACATTTACGGTATTATATCAGTAAAATTTAAAGATAAAATTCAAGTAATAATTAATTAAATAAACCAATAAAATCCATGAAATGGTTTTTTAGTCATATAGAATAACACTCTAATAATTCCTGGTTAAATGCAAAAGTATTGTGTACAAACATTTTTTTGTTATATATGTTTTATTTTAAAGTAAGATTCAATTATTTAGTGTATTAAAATTATAGAAAATTAGTTAATATAAAATTTATAATAATGAATTATTATTAATCAATTTTTAAAAAATTTTATCAAAATGATGATAAAATCATATTGAGACTAAAATATATATTTTTTAGAAAATTATATTTTTATGTTTGAATTGTATTATATATTAATAAATTAATTTAACCACATCTAATATATTATTTCAATAAAATTTTATTCCAATATATTCAATTAATTAAATTAAGATTCATGTAATTGTAGGTTCTATTAATGTAATGAGAGTAAAATAATATTCATGCTTGTAGATACATTTTTTATAAAAATGGGATTTACGTGTATTGTGCATGGATATTATAGTTATTTTATTCAAAATTTATAAATTCAATCCGATAATGTGGAATAAAGTTTAGTAATAATCCTATCTAAATTCTCGTTGAATTTGATTTTTATTTTCAGTCATAATGAATAATTACCACGTAAAAAGGTAAGTCATGCTAGTAATGTTTAAAAATTGGTTAATTGTGGTTAAACTAAGTGATATAATTTATATTAATCAAAATATGTTATATTAAATTTATTTTTTGAGATTATTTCAACCTAAAATCGCTTTAGATTATATATTGTTATACATTTTATCCACTTTTCAATTAAAATGCATTAATTTTTAATGTTGAGGGTATTTAAAAGTGTGTCAGTTCCCTCACTTATAAAGGGGAACCTCATTTATTTACATATCCATACAATTTGAGAACCATAAATCAATATTTAAATTCTGAATATGACTTTATAACTCTACTCCACTTGTTATATTGGTTCTGGTATCACTAAAAGACAATGCTATGAAGGCATAAGGTGTAATAAAAAGGAGGATACCGAAGGAAGAAGTATTAATCTTTACAAAGTTCCATTAAATTAATTTCTTCTTCCATATTGAAGGAATCTATTATTGGCCTAATGATATGATGTAACAATTAGAATAATTATGAATAAATTCTATTATGATTATTTGGAAACAAATTTCTACTTCTTATCCATCCAATGGAATATGATAGTGCCCCTCATGTGTATATGAACACTACCTTCATCATGGAAAAATATAATTCATCTACAATTATATTTTATCATAGATGGTTATATGTATTGATTTAATGAACATATATTATATTAATAACATAATTAAAAATCGATAAAGATAAATTATTTTCCACCTTAATTTCATTCCATCCATTGAAAAGGGGAAACTATCACCTATATGTCCATGCATAATACCACTTCCAAGAAGATATGTAATTATTTTTATTTAACCACCATAAATGAATGATTATAAAAGTTAATATATTTAATAAATACTATATTTTTAAACTTTTTAAATTCTGGATAATATGAAGCCCTAAATATAGTTCATGTACATGAATCTCTAAATTGAAACATACATGGAAAATTGAACAACTAACTCCAAAATGTTGATTTTAATGAACCATTGTAATAAAATGGTTAATTATAAATTATAACGAAATTACACATACAAAGATAAGTATTATTACTCTTCTGTTATAGATGTAATATAATTTTAAATTTATTATATCACATATCATAGTGTGTACGATGCAATTGAGGACTTGAGGAAATATTTTATGTTAATATGTCTATTTTAATCAAGATTTCTTATGTTTCAAACAATATATTAGAAAATTATATTCTATTTATAATTTTAAAGTCATAAATTTTCATATAATTTTATGATTTTTGTGTGGTTAAATGTATTAATTCCATTTTCCCTATCTTTGGTAAATAATAATACATAAATAATGTTTTTATAAAAGGCCAAAATTAATTATTTTTGTTTTGGAGGGTAATATTATAAATATATATGAATATTTTAAAAAAAATTATCGAAGTTCTTATACGATTTTAAATTTTTTATAAATTAATTTTTAGACTAAATTTTACATTGTTATATATATTTTGAAAGGAATCTTCTTATTATTTACTTGAATGGGACAATTAATAATATCATTTAAAATATGAGGAATGATTGTTTATTAATGTTTATAGATTAAACAGATTTTGTTTTTTTTCATGTACATTCATATTCATGTAAATTCATATTCATTAATACTAGTTTACATGATTACATTTTTTTAAAGATAATCATATTCCCACTATTTAGATAATTTTTTTAAATTATATGATGAAAAAATGATATTTATTCTTATTTTTGAAATAATGTTTATACAGTGTTTAAAAAAGTAAATTTTTATATTTTTAACCATAATTTAAGGATTATGATGATTCAATGAATATATTCTCTTATTATACATCCCAAACAATTTCTATTTATGGATTATGATTATTTTTTTTAAGTATGGCATTGTGAAATAGGTTTCTTTCCCATGTGCTAATTATGCTAGGGTGGAATGATGAATGATTTTATGATATTATAAAAGATATATATACAATATATCATTATGTGATTGCTGGGTATATTATAACCATCCAATTAATTTGGTAATGTTTTATATATTAGTACCATTAGAGGCTACAAAAGTTATTAGCCTAATCCTAGGAGTGAATAAGGTAGTTTTGACCAAGCTGAAGAAGGTACACATGTTGTTAACCCTAGACTAATACATGATGAATGTCTTGAGGGGTAACATTGAAATATGATTTTTATGATTAAGTTTATTTTATTAACCTATGTATTATTCTTATGATATATAAATATGTATCATATTTATTATTTATGATTCATCAATATTATTACTCGCTATTTTGTTATGATAAATCATTGTAACATGAGTTGTTATTTATGTTCTTTGACATTTTTTGTATTTTCATAATTCATGTTAATTTTCTAATACCCTTATCCTTATCATATTCTAACTTAATATCATTGATTTATATCTTCCTTTTTTATACTTATTGAGTATTCGATCACACTATTTATTACATATCTATTTCCTTTATTTATGAATAAAGGTAACAATTAGGATATATCTAATAGGGATACTATATTAAGATAATATTATTTGAAATGTTTGAGATCATTTTTGAAATAATTTGATTAATTATATAATATAATAATACACCAAATTTTTATGATCCTACTGTGTGTATTATTTGTGATTTATAATGAATAATTATCTAAAATGATGGAATATGTATATATGTTATTCTTAGTTCACCTCAATGATTAGTCCCATAAAAGAGGATTAATATGTATCCCTGTGATGGGAATTAAAACTCACATTGTTCAGGGACACGTAATGGGTAAAATCACACATTTTATGCTCATACTGTTGAGCCAATAATTATTTCATTCATGTTCATGCATCCAAGAACACTTCTAAAAAGATTAGTGTCATGTGGATTGGACTAGTGTATTTGGATACTGATGTATCTTCCCCGTATTAGGGAATAATTTCATATTATGCACTTCCCATTTGGAAAGGAGGAATGGGTCTATATCTTTTTATATTTTCACATGATGTAATATTATTCTTCTCCTATAAGGAATAATATGTTATCATATGCTATTCCAATACGACATCTCATACTCATCACATAAATCGATTAGTTCCTTATTCATTCTAGATAAGAAGGTTGTCCAAATATAAAATATTTTACACTCAAGGGGGAGATGGGGTGATAATTGTATTGGTATTGAACTATATGTTGGTGACCTAATTATCCTATCATAATTAGAATAAAAACCATTGTTTTTTCTATTTTCATTTTTTAGGTCATGTGACAGGACATTTCCATGAAGTTTAATGTCATGAAGAAAGGAATATATGATATTTAATTTAAATTATTTTTATAGGGACCATATTCTATACATTCTAAAGTCATACATCAATGATTACTGGGTGAATGTTACCTTGAAATTGGTGGTTCTGTTATTTATACATGAGTCGGCCGTTTTAGTTTATTATATAAAATGAGATAAAAGAATTCAGTTTTTGGAAACCATGAGGTGGATCATGATCCACAAATTTGAGGAATCCAATAAGAGTATCATTAATTGAGGAATATTAGGAAACTAATCTAATTTTATCTACTTTTTAATATAAATAAACCATGAGTATTATCTACATATATAGAATTTGAAGAAACCAATTGAGGTATCTAAAATAAAGTTATATGAGGAAACCAAGAAAAATATCACGACTCAAGGAATATGTGGAAACCAATTGGAGTGTTTGAAGTCAAGGAATATGTGTAAATCAAGAGGATTTTGTCAACATAAGATGTATGCAGAATCAATGATGTGTTTATTGGATCAATGTTTTATGATAAAACCAATAAGATAACATTGAATAATTATATTTTGAGGATGCATATGGATATCAAAACTGAATGATTTATTGGGATAATGGTGTGGGTTATAAGTATAAAAGCCCAAATACTATTATACATGACCTTAAAAGTTTATATTAGTGGTCATAATTTTGCATTGCTGTTAGTGATGGAAGTAGAGGGAATAGAATAGATTAATTATGGATTAAAATGTAACTAATCCAAACCAATGTTGTGTGGATAGATCCCCTAAGGCAATGACCAATGGGTTCGCTATTAGGCAACCTTGGGGAATGTGATCCTAGGTGGGTGACCATGGTGATCTAGAACTTAGGTAGGAGTCTTGGGGTGAGAGGGCTCAATCATAGATGGCATGAGAAATTTTTTGATATTAACCTACCATGATCTACGTATCATTAAGATAGGGAGGGGATGCATCATAGATATATTTTCTATTAAGTTTCCTTATATTTTTAAAAACCTTCAACTCTTGTAAAATATTTAACACTTTTCTAAAAACAAAACAATCACACATATATAGGAAACAAAAAATTTAGAATTTTCACTACACAACAAGAGAATATACATCCTTGTAAAGATTTAGAAACTTTCCAATACCACTTAATCAACAAGAAAACAACCCCTTAGTTTGGATAAAATAAGTATGAGATTCCCTTAAACATGTGTAGAAATATGTTCAACATAATGGTGAGTGTTCTTCAATTTTCATGAAATGATATAATAAAATTTTTATAACATGTTAATATGATACTTGGTCAAATTATAAAAATAAAACCTTCAAAAATAATATTCACATTCTTACCCAGTAGTTAGAAAGAAGTTATTTTTTTACTTCATAATGATGATCATCTTGATTTCCTTTTCTGATTCCCCAGTCTGGTTATTTTTTATAGAAATATAACTCTACTAGGATACAAATGAAAATTTATGAACTCCTTCTCTCACAGTCTAGAAATATCATTTCAATTTACCAGTATGTTGACCTAACCTGATCTGGGAAACACTAAATACAATGTCCATTATTCTTTTTCTTATATATGTAAAATATCTTTAATAATGCACAATAAAATAACATATTCTCTCTTGAACATCATATTTTCTCTCTCTTCCTACACATGTGTATAGTGTTTGATCCATTGTTAGAATTTATAAAGTACTCCCTTCCTTTTTTAGGTGGACAAAAAATGTTTTTAGAGCGAATCTGAAATTTATTCTCAGTTAACCAAATTTAAATATATCTAAATTTCATTCCCATTTAGAACACATATTTGAAACATTTGGTGCCTCTCAACTCTTCTAAATTTATCATGAACCATCTCAAATCTACCCAAAAATTTATCTCGCTTTATACTTTCTAACTATTATTTAATCTATTTTCTATTTTCAGTATGACATATTATTTATGATGAAGACAATTTGGAACTCCTATTTTTTTGACCCCCTTTCTAGTATATCATAACTTAATTGTTTTCATTACAAATCTTGGTAACAACTAAAAAAAATTATTCATTTGATGCTCTATACCAACTGTTATAAAAACAAGTTTTGAAACTACACCTCCATAAAAATTTTCGCACCTTCAAAATATTTATGCATTTAATAAATAATAATTCAATACAAGCTTCAATATTTATTTGAAAAACACTTTTTCAAAAATAATTCAATTCTCATATAATTTTTTCCCTCAGACTGATGATTTTGTTTCCGACAAAGTTATCAGTGTCAGTCTTCGTATTATTGATAAACATTTTTCTTTTTCTAATGAATCATTGTCCCATCTAGTTTGATAGTCGATACCACATAATGTATAATGAATCATGGATCATTTGATAACATATCAATGTTATTGTATCATTATATATCCAATTGAAAAACCAAAAACACAATCCCGATGAAGATGGTTTATTAAATTATTGATCTTTATCCGGTTGATTGGTTTGTGACATTCTACACACATCATTCCCAAAAATCTAGCAACTTTATTAAGCCTCTGCAAAATATTCTACACCCGATGTAATAAGGATTGAACAATTTGAATAGGAAGATCAATTTCATGATTGAATTGATGGATCTGTGGAGCACCATGTCAGATTAATGTTGTATGTGTCAATATACTTACCTTTTTTGTTATGGTATACACAAGTTTTTAATTATTCATCATCTTATTTCTCCATAGATTTGTTTCTTGTCGCATATTAGTAAGAGTGAAAACCCAAATCATCATCTTATCACATTTCCAAACAACCTTTTTCAACTGAAAATTATTTTGTGTTTGGTGATCTAACACAAATGAACTCAGACCAGAAAACTTCAAATTCAGCAACATCCTTATTTGAAAATTTTTATCTTGTATCACGAGTTATATAAGAGATTCATAACATTTAGGATAGACATATATTCATCTCAATTATAAATAAAATTATTATAACTTCCCATTTTAATTTCAATTCTTTCTTTCCCAACAGACAAAAAAGTGATTCGAAAAAAATTTCCTGCCATTTACTTAATTCGGATTTATTCAAATTTTTCTTAAACAAAAAATGATTTCTGAGAAATAAAAAAATAGATAATCATAAGATTTATATCAGATCCATTATGAATCTAATTAATTTCCTCATTCTAGTAAAAACATTCATTTTGGACCCATGTTGAGTCTGCTATACCTTTTAGAAAAAAAAATATCTTCACAGATCGATGGACTTCATTGAGAATTCTTTATCTGATTCCTCATTCTAATGGTTTTGGACTGATTGAAAACTATTCAAAAGCACTTTCTCTATCAATATTTTCATCACCAACATACTCTATATATTGATCTATTATAGAAAAAAAACATCCAAAATACAAATTTTCCCTAATAATACCCCCCTTTATGTTTTTGTCAATACCCATATCATTATATCAAAATAATACCACTTATGGTTTTCATTTCTCAATTATATTTCATGATATTCTTGTTCCTTATCAATCCCCCTTATTGACAATCAAATACAAAGGGGCCATTATGATAATTTTCTGTAAAGATCCATAATATTCAAGGGAAATTTTATCTTAATTTTCATTGGGATTTTACAAGAACGCGGTTTCTGACGACACTTAATTCTAAGGCCCGGTGTGCTTGGAATTTCTATCTGAAGTTTAGCTCGGGTACGTTCAGTGAACGAACGAGCGGGTTTTTCTAAATTTTGAACCAGTGCTCGGAATCGAATTCCAAGGGCACCGATGGTTTAGCAGCGCTGGTAATTTCTTAGGAACACATTTTCCAGAGTTTTGTTTACATGAGAGAAGTTGTTAAAAATTTGTGGAAGGTAAAATAAAATTGAGCATCAATTTTATTTTTCACTTAGTGGTTTAATGCTTCTGGTGGAAGTTGGGGGAAACCACCCAACTTCCCATTGGAGGTTATAAGGGTGGTGGGGCCCACACGAACCCCACCCCTTCCTCTTCCCTAACCTTCCATAACCCTTCATTGAATTTGACAACTTGAGTTAATTATTTGAGTGGATTAATTCAACTTTTGAATTTCAAAATTATGTTATGTTAATAAAATAAGTGAGGTACTTATTTTATTTTGGTTGTTACTTGTGGCTGGAGTGGTTTG
The DNA here is from genome assembly GCA_963277665.1 of Viscum album. NCBI lineage: Eukaryota > Viridiplantae > Streptophyta > Magnoliopsida > Santalales > Viscaceae > Viscum > Viscum album. The sequence continues at coordinate 1,398,535,239 of OY728164.1, read as the reverse complement.
GGAGAAAAGCCAAGGGAGGCTTGAAGATCTTCATCTTCTTCGTCGAAGAACACGAATAACGTGAAGAACGCAGTGATCTATGACGAAGAACGCCGAATCCTCGGAGATCGACCACGCGACGCCGTGTACCCCGGTGCCAATGATGCCTTCTTCCAAGATGATTCTCCTTTCGCGATGCCTTCTTCAGCGACGGTTATTTTCATGACGAACGTCCGTTCATGCTACGCTCGAGGTAGAGGTTTTGATTCAATTTAATCTATGTGATTCATATCATTGGCATGTGTTGAAAAATTTTCCTGAAGCCTTTTTAAACCGCTAACGCGGTGGGTGCGGACCAACGAACAAGTCCAAACACACCGTCTCTTCATTCTTGGTGTGCGGATCAGTGGGCGATGATAAATCAGGCCACACGGGCGTTTTGAAGTCTTCGTAGTGAAGAACCGGTCCATGGAGGGCCGTTGGCAAAGACGACAGGAAAATCCGACCACCGGAACCCGTTCGATGGTCCGCAGAACATTCCGCAGGCGCACCTCGCCATAGGGAAGGGCCGCCGCGGCTTCAGCCGCAGCGGCAGGCCACTGGTCCCGCACCCGCGTGAGGCCAAGGGAGGTGGGACGCAGCGCTCGGCCGCGTCCGTTGACAAGGAACGGCCCCCATGGGGCTGCAGTTACTTGCTGGCGGGGGGCAACATGCCACCCCACACCGCTCGGCCGAAACGGCCTAGCCGCCCGACCGGACTGCCAGACGGGCAGCACCCAGGCCGGGCCGGGCTGCGCCAGCCAGGCTGGGCCATGCTCAAGCAGGCCTAACAGGTACCCGGGTCAGGTCGACCCGGTTTGGGCCAACCCAGGGGGTACCGGGCCGGGTCGGACCGGGCCCGAACCCCCTAATACCGGGATTTTTTGGTCTGTTACCCATAACATGGGATACGGACCTCCGATCGATGCACTGTCAGTTTCTTAGAGATCCTTGGATTGAGACGTTCATTTCGGTATATTACACTCAAGGTTTTGGATTACTTTGGCTTCGGTCGGGTTTGTTCGTACACGAAACCAACCAGGGCCTCGGAGCAGAAACACTTATAACTTGAGCTACGGACGTCCGTTTGATGTGTCGTCAACTTTGTTGGATTCCTCTTAGTGAGACAGAGCTTTTGGCTTACTCTGATCGAGGTTTGGATGTAGTTGGAGTATAGTCAGGTTGGTTTTGACTTAAAACCCAACCGGGCCCCTGGAACGAAAAAAGCCAATAACTCTCAGACTGGGCGTCTGATTGACGTGCCGTCTATGACGTTGAGTTCCTATTGACGATACAGAACGTTGAGATACATCAACTCTGGACTATGTGTCAGTAGATGCATCATCCACTCGGATCATGGAGCGGACCCTCCCGAACGAGCTTGCTGTGTGCAGGAACCCTAGAGCTGGCTGTGACTGCGACGACGATGACGACTGTGCAGAAATCCTCCGTGGATTCGACGGCGACGACCACAACACTCAGCGATCCTATGTGGATTAGTGCTACTGATCCTATGTGGGTCAGATCCTCTGTGGGTCAGCGCTTAGCGGTCTTGTGTGGGCCAGCCGCTACAGATCCTGTGTGGGTCTGATCCTATGTGGGTCATTGTGGGGGTTAGTTACCTATCGATCCTGTGTGGGTCAGATCCTTTGTGGGTCATTGTGGAAGTTAGGTACTTATCGATCATGTGTGGGTTAGATCCTTTGTGGGTCATTGCGGGGGTTAGTACCTACCGATTCTTTGTGGGTCCAATGGCTTAGATGAATCAGTGGCTATATCTGATCATCTCTATCGTCATACTGTAAAGACCCGTAAAATTCAAGGGAAATTTTTTCTTAATTTTCTTTAGAATTTTACAAGAGCGCGGTTTCAGACGGCACCTGATTCCGAGGCCCGGAGTGCCCGGAATTAATTTCCGAAGATTGGCTCGGGTACGTTCAATGAACGAACGAGCGGGAATTCCTAACTTTTGATCCGGTGCTCGGAATTGAAATCTGAGGGCACCGATGAACTCGCAGCGCCGATATTCGCTTAAAGAGACCTTTTCGGGAGTTGCGTTTGTTGCAAGTTGAAAGTTAGTTTTGGGGTTTTTCAGTTGAGTTAAATAAAATTTGTTTAAGACAAATTTTATTTTAACTTATTAAAAACCTACCAAAGGAGGTTGGAAGTGGGACCCACACCCACTTAACCTCCCTTGGGAGGATTAAGTGTGGTGGGGCCCACACGAACCCCCACCTTTTCAACTCCCCACTCTCCCTCTTAATGGCTTGACAAGTTAACTTATATTTAATTATACAATTCATGTATATTAAATAAGTGAGTTAATTTTGGAGTTTTCCATTTTGAATTTCAAACCTTTGAAATTCTTGTGGTTAGGTTATGAAATAATATAAGTTAAAGCTTATATTATTCTAGGAGTTTCTTTTACCCTTGGGAGGATTTCTTGAGAGCTTTGGAAGCTTTTCTCCTTATTCTTCAACTCAACGAAGAACGCGAAGAACGTCGTTCTTCAACGAAGAACTTCTCCGTCGAAGAACACGATCCATCCGCGACGCCGTGTCCGCGACGCGACATACTTCTTCCGCGTCATCTCTTCCGCGACGGTTTTCCGCGACGAACGCCTTCGATAACGAGTCTTCCTCCGACGTCAAAGGAATCGACACCGATATTCCACGACTCCGTCACCGTGCGACTATCGAGGTAGAAATCCTTGAGTTCGTTGTTCTCTTTATAATTTGACTTTCCTCAAGACTTGACGAGGAACGCCCTTTTTCCGACGAAGAACGCCGCACCGCTCTTCTTCGTCTTCGGTGTCAACGAGAGAGAACACCGCACCTTCCTCGGACAACCTTCGTCGGCGTACGGGGATTCGCCAACGACGTGCCTCTTCGGACGCGTCTCTTCGTCAACGGAATTGACGAACGACTACTGCGACATCCGATCTCCGCGACGTCGACTTCTGCGGACATAGTCAAATCCTCGAACTTATACCCGAGGTAGGGGATTGTTGTTTCATTCTTAAATTATTCCATTTCTTGAACATGGATCTGGCATGTCTAACATGAGGCTTGAAATGTTCATGTTGAGTTTTATTTAACGTGAGGGGGGCCGGACCGCATGAACACGGCCGAACCCCCCTCCAACGTTTATGTTGATTTTTATCTTGCGGAAGGAAGCAAGTGGCGTGGTGCCGTCGCACCACGCGGATGAACGTGCAAATATCTTCGCGATGCCGTCGCACGCACCATGGTAGAAACAACAGAAACGCGACGCCGTCGCGCCGAGTTGGATGATTATCAAAGCACGACAAAGGGGCGCGGTGCCGTCGCACCGCGTCGGACGACGAACGCCGCGGCCGGTTCCGGGCCGCGGCGGGACGAAGAGACCGCGGCCGGTTCCGGGCCGCGGCGGAAGATAAGACCGGCGGCCGGGCCGCCGGCGTCGGAAGCCGAAGAGGGGACCGGATTTTTCCGGTCTCGTTGGAGAAAACCGGCCGGCCAACTGGCCGGCCGGAAGTCTTTAAAACCGGGGAAATAAATTCCCCGGCCGTGTTATTAAAACCCCCTCTTTAAGAGAGGGGGTGGTTCTTGAGGGAAGGGGGCATCCGGCCCCCTTGGTTCGGCGCCAGCAGGCCCCCCCACGTGAGGGGGGGCGGTTTTAAAGAAGCTGGCGCGGCACAAAGGCCGCGCCGTTTTTTTTTTGAAGGAATCGCAGGGCTGAGCCCCGCGTGCTGCCACCCCGTGCGGCGCCCGCCGCCGCCAGCGCGGCCCGCCGCCGCCGCCGCCGCGCCGCCCGCCGCCGCCGCCGCCGCGCCGCCCGCCGCCGCCGCCCGCCGCCGCCGTCCGCCGCCGCCGCCGCCGGCCGCCGCGCCGCCGCCGCACCGCCCCGGGGGGGGGGGGGGGGGGGTCGGGCCGGGTCGGCCCGGACCCGGACCCCCCCGTTTCGAACCTGATTTGGTTTTTGGCTCATAACTTGAGCTTCGGACCTCCGAATGACGAACCGTCTGCGGCAACGCGATCCTTGGATCGAGACAGTCGTTTCGGTATATCGCACTCAAGGTTTCGGATTACTTTGAGTACGGCCGGGTTGGTTCGTTCACGGAACCAACCGGGCCTTCGGAGCGGAAATGCTCATATCTTGAGCCACGAACGTCCGATTGACGCGCCGTCAGTCGCGTTGTGTTCCTCTTAGTGAATCGGATCTTTTGGCATACTCCGCCCGAGGTTTGGACGCAGGTGGAGTACGGTCGGGTTGGTTTTTCCTTAAAAACCAACCGGGCCCCGGAGACGAAAATGCCAATAACTCACAGACTGGGCGTCCGATTGACGCGCCGTCTGTTTCGTTGACTTCCTCTTGATGAGACGGAACTTTTGACATACTCCGCCCGAGTTTTGGATACAGTCGGAGTATGGCCGGGTTGGATTGTTCCCGAAATCCAACCGGGCCCCTGGAACGGGAAAGCTGATATCTTTCAGACAGGACGTCCGCTTGACGAGCCGTCAGCGGCGTTGGTGGTTACGTTGAGTAACGGTCCCTTTGAGTTTACCCTATGGGAGTTCGGGGTGCAGTTGAGATACGGCCGGGATTGGTTTCGCTCACGAAACCAACCGGGCCCCTGGGACGAAAAGGCTAATAACTCACAGACCGGGCGTCCGATCGACGCGCCGTCTGTTGCGTTGAGACCCCTGTGACGAGACGGACCTTTGAGACACTCCTTCGTGGGACTTTGTGATACCTGGAGTATCGACCAGTAGCTCGTGGAGCGGACCCTCCCGGAGACGAGCGTGCAGAGTACGGAGACCGTGTAGCCGGCTGAGACCTGACGACTGCTTGACCGACTCGACTTGGAGTGAGTCGACTAGCCCAGTGGACGGAGCGCCCGGTACTTGGCGGCAGACCCACGGCGGACGGAGCGCCTGGTAGTTGGCAGCAGACCCGCGGTACTCGACAGGAGGAGTACCTCAGTAGGCTATCTGGGTAGCGCCCGGTATTTGGCGACAGACCCTCAGCGGACGGAGCGCCTGGTAGTTGGCAGCAGACCCGCAGTACTCGACAGGAGGAGTACTTCAGCAGTCCTAGGTTAGTGAGCGGCAGCCTCGGAGTCGTGACAGGACCACTGTACACTCTAGAGACGGAGCTCTTCAGCAGTTACGGTTTCGATAATGAAAATCCTGGTTTGAGCTGAGACTTTTGACCTTATGTTTACCTCATGATTGAGATGGGTCACTTGCTAACTTTGGTATATGTATGGGCATATACCCGGGTAGTGGTTATCCGTTGATTTCACAATTCTTGTGTTTCCTCATGATTGAGATGGGTTACTTGATAACTTAGGTATATGTATGGGCATATACCTAAGTAGAGTTTATCTGTTGAGATCTTCTTGTGTTTATCCTTGTTGGTTTTTGTGAGACCTTGAGGGTCTCGGGGTCCCTACTGAGTATCGTTATACTCACCCCTGCACGGGCTATGCCCGCACCTCGTTGTGTTGGTTGCAGACGACGGACAGTGCTGACAGAAGCCGAAGGTTCGAGGACTGGACGATACCTGGAGGTGGACTATACGACGAGGCGGTACCCGGAGGAGGACCACTGGGCGGGACATACTCGGAGCGGATGGCAGGACCCGAGGAGCAGAGGAGCTATCTGTACCCACCCTTCAGGTGGGATTTTCAGTGGACATCTCAGCGTAGCAGCTTTACTTTTCAGTCGCTGTTTTCCCTTTCGAGTTGTACTTTACAGTTGGGCTTGTATTTCCGGCCCCTTTTACTTTTCAGCTCTTCTTTTTGTACTTAGTGTTTTACTTCCGCTTGTACTCTGTGGTGCTTGTTTTCTTTATAAAGGCAATGCCTTCCCAGTTATCGGGATTTTACGCCTTTGGTGCTAGTCGCCAGCCCCTGGCCTATGGAAGGCGGGCTTGGGGTAGTCACGGCACGGGCCCCGAGGACGGGTCGTGACAAATTGGTATCAGAGGAGTTCGGTTCTACCGCAGAACTTATAACTCTGAAGTTTCCTTCTGTGAAGCAATAGTGTTGAGAGTACCGAGTGTGGTTTTCAGTTCAGGGAGTCCAGTGTTGGTGCGGGCGGCCGACGTATCCATACACCAGGACCCTGACAACTGATTTCCGACTTTGTGCACGAAAACACTGATTGCGTGTGTGTTTTCAAAGGTTTTTCCGCTTAAAACAGCTCAAACCAGGTCAGCTCACCAGGTATAATCGTTTGATCGTGTTACGTTGTTTCTTTCATGATGGCCCACCGAGCAGCGAGACTCCAGTGCAGGGCCCTTTTTCAGTGTTGGCACCTTCGGGTGGTGTACCAGCAGCACCACCACCCGTTAGGCAGCAGATGCCACTAGCTGACGGTGCACGCTAGCAGAGCGCGATGCACGAGTTCCAGCAGTAGAGGCCTCTGAGGATACGAGGTGAGACAGATTTCCCAGGCAGCAGTGGACTGGATGGAGACGAATGCTAGAGTTCTACGCCTAGCTTGGATACTAGTAGAGCGGATGATGATCTTAGCTCCAGGTGTTTCCAGAGAGTGACCATGAGGTTGGTCCTTATAGTAACGAGGCTTCGGTACGCGAACCGATACCTGGATTAGTACCTACGGGTAGAGCGCCAGCTATGTCACTACCTGTTGGTCAGCAGAGACTCACAGGCTTAGTGCCTTACATATGTTATGTTAGGATGCTAGAGAGAACCTTTGTGGTTGTGAACGTTAGCAGTGAAAGGCAGGAGACTAGCGCTAGTCTCAGAGACTCGGGCGTGTAAAATGTTTCAGGAGGAGGAAGTGCTAAGGACAGATGAATCTGCAGGGTAGCAGACGTGGAAGCAGAGCTTGGAGAGCAGCATGTGGTGGTGTACATTTCGACATGTTACGACCACCCGACTTAGTAGTCCCCGCCAGGCTCAGGGAGCAGGAGGGCTGGGGAGGAGAATAGCTGCATTGCGGTCAAGGAGTGTGACCCAGGAGCTCTAAGAATGATTCGGGGTACGAAATATGTCTACTACGAGCTGCCATATCTATAGACATAGGAACCAATCATTCTACCCTTCCACGAATCATGTCCCAGACCTAGAGGTTCCGGGTAAGCCGTAGACTTGACCCTCACGTCTGGAGATACCTTTGGGAGGAGACTCGATAATCACGCTTACGCCGACGGTGTGATTTGACCTCGAGGCGAGAGTTTCGGTTGGAATCTCTTGGTGGCAGCGTAGAGGCCTTACGACGTTGATCTGGGTATGGTTTTGATTCACAAATCATACCCCGGTTGACTGTTTTAGGCAAACGTCGGAATGGGTTTTCCTTGGTCGGCGAGAAGGAAACCCTGGGCAGCACATGTTAAACTCAGACATAAGAGGGTGTGACCGATCACTCTTGAGTTGGTCAACCCTACCCCTGTGGCAGCAGGAGTTTGAGTTTCAGTTCTAAAAAGGGAAGCCTCTTGAGTTCGAGGGTGACGAACACGTTCTTATACGGTCTCACCCCGATGAGGTTTCGGAGATGTGGCCGAGGCGGCATGTTATCTCCGAAGTTCGATGGACCCTTTTGATCTTCAGCAGGGTAGGCGAGGAGGTTTACCGCTTGACCCTATCACCTCAGTCGCACCGGGTAGCACGAGATCTTCAGGTGAGCATATGGGAGCGTAAAGCTCAGTTGCGTGCTCAGTACTACTTTGTTTCCCTTAAGTGTGAGTTGAAGCTTTACGGGGACGTAAAGCCCTGAGGTGGGAGTAATGTAAAGACCCGTAAAATTCAAGGGAAATTTTTTCTTAATTTTCTTTAAAATTTTACAAGAGCGCGGTTTCAGACGGCACCTGATTCCGAGGCCCGGAGTGCCCGGAATTAATTTCCGAAGATTGGCTCGGGTACGTTCAGTGAACGAACGAGCGGGAATTCCTAACTTTTGATCCGGTGCTCGGAATTGAAATCCGAGGGCACCGATGAACTCGCAGCGCCGATATTCGCTTAAAGAGACCTTTTCGGGAGTTGCGTTTGTTGCAAGTTGAAAGTTAGTTTTGGGGTTTTTCAGTTGAGTTAAATAAAATTTGTTTAAGACAAATTTTATTTTAACTTATTAAAAACCTACCAAAGGAGGTTGGAAGTGGGACCCACACCCACTTAACCTCCCTTGGGAGGATTAAGTGTGGTGGGGCCCACACGAACCCCCACCTTTTCAACTCCCCACTCTCCCTCTTAATGGCTTGACAAGTTAACTTATATTTAATTATACAATTCATGTATATTAAATAAGTGAGTTAATTTTGGAGTTTTCCATTTTGAATTTCAAACCTTTGAAATTCTTGTGGTTAGGTTATGAAATAATATAAGTTAAAGCTTATATTATTCTAGGAGTTTCTTTTACCCTTGGGAGGATTTCTTGAGAGCTTTGGAAGCTTTTCTCCTTATTCTTCAACTCAACGAAGAACGCGAAGAACGTCGTTCTTCAACGAAGAACTTCTCCGTCGAAGAACACGATCCATCCGCGACGCCGTGTCCGCGACGCGACATACTTCTTCCGCGTCATCTCTTCCGCGCCGGTTTTCCGCGACGAACGCCTTCGATAACGAGTCTTCCTCCGACGTCAAAGGAATCGACACCGATATTCCACGACTCCGTCACCGTGCGACTATCGAGGTAGAAATCCTTGAGTTCGTTGTTCTCTTTATAATTTGACTTTCCTCAAGACTTGACGAGGAACGCCCTTTTTCCGACGAAGAACGCCGCACCGCTCTTCTTCGTCTTCGGTGTCAACGAGAGAGAACACCGCACCTTCCTCGGACAACCTTCGTCGGCGTACGGGGATTCGCCAACGACGTGCCTCTTCGGACGCGTCTCTTTGTCAACGGAATTGACGAACGACTACTGCGACATCCGATCTCCGCGACGTCGACTTCTGCGGACATAGTCAAATCCTCGAACTTATACCCGAGGTAGGGGATTGTTGTTTCATTCTTAAATTATTCCATTTCTTGAACATGGATCTGGCATGTCTAACATGAGGCTTGAAATGTTCATGTTGAGTTTTATTTAACGTGAGGGGGGCCGGACCGCATGAACACGGCCGAACCCCCCTCCAACGTTTATGTTGATTTTTATCTTGCGGAAGGAAGCAAGTGGCGTGGTGCCGTCGCACCACGCGGATGAACGTGCAAATATCTTCGCGATGCCGTCGCACGCACCATGGTAGAAACAACAGAAACGCGACGCCGTCGCGCCGAGTTGGATGATTATCAAAGCACGACAAAGGGGCGCGGTGCCGTCGCACCGCGTCGGACGACGAACGCCGCGGCCGGTTCCGGGCCGCGGCGGGACGAAGAGACCGCGGCCGGTTCCGGGCCGCGGCGGAAGATAAGACCGGCGGCCGGGCCGCCGGCGTCGGAAGCCGAAGAGGGGACCGGATTTTTCCGGTCTCGTTGGAGAAAACCGGCCGGCCAACTGGCCGGCCGGAAGTCTTTAAAACCGGGGAAATAAATTCCCCGGCCGTGTTATTAAAACCCCCTCTTTAAGAGAGGGGGTGGTTCTTGAGGGAAGGGGGCATCCGGCCCCCTTGGTTCGGCGCCAGCAGGCCCCCCCACGTGAGGGGGGGCGGTTTTAAAGAAGCTGGCGCGCCACAAAGGCCGCGCCGTTTTTTTTTTGAAGGAATCGCGGGGCTGAGCCCCGCGTGCTGCCACCCCGTGCGGCGCCCGCCGCCGCCAGCGCGGCCCGCCGCCGCCGCCGCCACGCGGCCCGCCGTCGCCTCCGCCGCGCGGCCCGCCGCCGCCGCCGCCGCGCCGCCCGCCGCCGCCGCCGCCGCGCCGCCCGCCGCCGCCGCACCGCCCCGGGGGGGGGGGGGGGGGGGGGGGGGGGGGGGGGGTCGGGCCGGGTCGGCCCGGACCCGGACCCCCCCGTTTCGAACCTGATTTGGTTTTTGGCTCATAACTTGAGCTTCGGACCTCCGAATGACGAACCGTCTGCGGCAACGCGATCCTTGGATCGAGACAGTCGTTTCGGTATATCGCACTCAAGGTTTTGGATTACTTTGAGTACGGCCGGGTTGGTTCGTTCACGGAACCAACCGGGCCTTCGGAGCGGAAACGCTCATATCTTGAGCCACGAACGTCCGATTGACGCGCCGTCAGTCGCGTTGTGTTCCTCTTAGTGAATCGGATCTTTTGGCATACTCCGCCCGAGGTTTGGACGCAGGTGGAGTACGGTCGGGTTGGTTTTTCCTTAAAAACCAACCGGGCCCCGGAGACGAAAATGCCAATAACTCACAGACCGGGCGTCCGATTGACGCGCCGTCTGTTTCGTTGACTTCCTCTTGATGAGACGGAACTTTTGACATACTCCGCCCGAGTTTTGGATACAGTCGGAGTATGGCCGGGTTGGATTGTTCCCGAAATCCAACCGGGCCCCTGGAACGGGAAAGCTGATATCTTTCAGACAGCACGTCCGCTTGACGAGCCGTCAGCGGCGTTGGTGGTTACGTTGAGTAACGGTCCCTTTGAGTTTACCCTATGGGAGTTCGGGGTGCAGTTGAGATACGGCCGGGATTGGTTTCGCTCACGAAACCAACCGGGCCCCTGGGACGAAAAGGCTAATAACTCACAGACCGGGCGTCCGATCGACGCGCCGTCTGTTGCGTTGAGACCCCTGTGACGAGACGGACCTTTGAGACACTCCTTCGTGGGACTTTGTGATACTTGGAGTATCGACCAGTAGCTCGTGGAGCGGACCCTCCCGGAGACGAGCGTGCAGAGTACGGAGACCGTGTAGCCGGCTGAGACCTGACGACTGCTTGACCGACTCGACTTGGAGTGAGTCGACTAGCCCAGTGGACGGAGCGCCCGGTACTTGGCGGCAGACCCACGGCGGACGGAGCGCCTGGTAGTTGGCAGCAGACCCGCGGTACTCGACAGGAGGAGTACCTCAGTAGGCTATCTGGGTAGCGCCCGGTATTTGGCGACAGACCCTCAGCGGACGGAGCGCCTGGTAGTTGGCAGCAGACCCGCAGTACTCGACAGGAGGAGTACTTCAGCAGTCCTAGGTTAGTGAGCGGCAGCCTCGGAGTCGTGACAGGACCACTGTACACTCTAGAGACGGAGCTCTTCAGCAGTTACGGTTTCGATAATGAAAATCCTGGTTTGAGCTGAGACTTTTGACCTTATGTTTACCTCATGATTGAGATGGGTCACTTGCTAACTTTGGTATATGTATGGGCATATACCCGGGTAGTGGTTATCCGTTGATTTCACAATTCTTGTGTTTCCTCATGATTGAGATGGGTTACTTGATAACTTAGGTATATGTATGGGCATATACCTAAGTAGAGTTTATCTGTTGAGATCTTCTTGTGTTTATCCTTGTTGGTTTTTGTGAGACCTTGAGGGTCTCGGGGTCCCTACTGAGTATCGTTATACTCACCCCTGCACGGGCTATGCCCGCACCTCGTTGTGTTGGTTGCAGACGACGGACAGTGCTGACAGAAGCCGAAGGTTCGAGGACTGGACGATACCTGGAGGTGGACTATACGACGAGGCGGTACCCGGAGGAGGACCACTGGGCGGGACATACTCGGAGCGGATGGCGGGACCCGAGGAGCAGAGGAGCTATCTGTACCCACCCTTCAGGTGGGATTTCCAGTGGACATCTCAGCGTAGCAGCTTTACTTTTCAGTCGCTGTTTTCCCTTTCGAGTTGTACTTTACAGTTGGGCTTGTATTTCCGGCCCCTTTTACTTTTCAGCTCTTCTTTTTGTACTTAGTGTTTTACTTCCGCTTGTACTCTGTGGTGCTTGTTTTCTTTATAAAGGCAATGCCTTCCCAGTTATCGGGATTTTACGCCTTTGGTGCTAGTCGCCAGCCCCTGGCCTATGGAAGGCGGGCTTGGGGTAGTCACGGCACGGGCCCCGAGGACGGGTCGTGACAAATTGGTATCAGAGGAGTTCGGTTCTACCGCAGAACTTATAACTCTGATGTTTCCTTCTGTGAAGCAATAGTGTTGAGAGTACCGAGTGTGGTTTTCAGTTCAGGGAGTCCAGTGTTGGTGCGGGCGGCCGACGTATCCATACACCAGGACCCTGACAACTGATTTCCGACTTTGTGCACGAAAACACTGATTGCGTGTGTGTTTTCAAAGGTTTTTCCGCTTAAAACAGCTCAAACCAGGTCAGCTCACCAGGTATAATCGTTTGATCGTGTTACGTTGTTTCTTTCATGATGGCCCACCGAGCAGCGAGACTCCAGTGCAGGGCCCTTTTTCAGTGTTGGCACCTTCGGGTGGTGTACCAGCAGCACCACCACCCGTTAGGCAGCAGATGCCACTAGCTGACGGTGCACGCTAGCAGAGCGCGATGCACGAGTTCCAGCAGTAGAGGCCTCTGAGGATACGAGGTGAGACAGATTTCCCAGGCAGCAGTGGACTGGATGGAGACGAATGCTAGAGTTCTACGCCTAGCTTGGATACTAGTAGAGCGGATGATGATCTTAGCTCCAGGTGTTTCCAGAGAGTGACCATGAGGTTGGTCCTTATAGTAACGAGGCTTCGGTACGCGAACCGATACCTGGATTAGTACCTACGGGTAGAGCGCCAGCTATGTCACTACCTGTTGGTCAGCAGAGACTCACAGGCTTAGTGCCTTACATATGTTATGTTAGGATGCTAGAGAGAACCTTTGTGGTTGTGAACGTTAGCAGTGAAAGGTAGGAGACTAGCGCTAGTCTCAGAGACTCGGGCGTGTAAAATGTTTCAGGAGGAGGAAGTGCTAAGGACAGATGAATCTGCAGGGTAGCAGACGTGGAAGCAAAGCTTGGAGAGCAGCATGTGGTGGTGTACATTTCGACATGTTACGACCACCCGACTTAGTAGTCCCCGCCAGGCTCAGGGAGCAGGAGGGCTGGGGAGGAGAATAGCTGCATTGCGGTCAAGGAGTGTGACCCAGGAGCTCTAAGAATGATTCGGGGTACGAAATATGTCTACTACGAGCTGCCATATCTATAGACATAGGAACCAATCATTCTACCCTTCCACGAATCATGTCCCAGACCTAGAGGTTCCGGGTAAGCCGTAGACTTGACCCTCACGTCTGGAGATACCTTTGGGAGGAGACTTGATAATCACGCTTACGCCGACGGTGTGATTTGACCTCGAGGCGAGAGTTTCGGTTGGAATCTCTTGGTGGCAGCGTAGAGGCCTTACGACGTTGATCTGGGTATGGTTTTGATTCACAAATCATACCCCGGTTGACTGTTTTAGGCAAACGTCGGAATGGGTTTTCCTTGGTCGGCGAGAAGGAAACCCTGGGCAGCACATGTTAAACTCAGACATAAGAGGGTGTGACCGATCACTCTTGAGTTGGTCAACCCTACCCCTGTGGCAGCAGGAGTTTGAGTTTCAGTTCTAAAAAGGGAAGCTTCTTGAGTTCGAGGGTGACGAACACGTTCTTATACGGTCTCACCCCGATGAGGTTTCGGAGATGTGGCCGAGGCGGCATGTTATCTCCGAAGTTCGATGGACCCTTTTGATCTTCAGCAGGGTAGGCGAGGAGGTTTACCGCTTGACCCTATCACCTCAGTCGCACCGGGTAGCACGAGATCTTCAGGTGAGCATATGGGAGCGTAAAGCTCAGTTGCGTGCTCAGTACTACTTTGTTTCCCTTAAGTGTGAGTTGAAGCTTTACGGGGACGTAAAGCCCTGAGGTGGGAGTAATGTAAAGACCCGTAAAATTCAAGGGAAATTTTTTCTTAATTTTCTTTAGAATTTTACAAGAGCACGGTTTCAGACGGCACCTGATTCCGAGGCCCGGAGTGCCCGGAATTAATTTCCGAAGATTGGCTCGGGTACGTTCAGTGAACGAACGAGCGGGAATTCCTAACTTTTGATCCGGTGCTCGGAATTGAAATCCGAGGGCACCGATGAACTCGCAGCGCCGATATTCGCTTAAAGAGACCTTTTCGGGAGTTGCGTTTGTTGCAAGTTGAAAGTTAGTTTTGGGGTTTTTCAGTTGAGTTAAATAAAATTTGTTTAAGACAAATTTTATTTTAACTTATTAAAAACCTACCAAAGGAGGTTGGAAGTGGGACCCACACCCACTTAACCTCCCTTGGGAGGATTAAGTGTGGTGGGGCCCACACGAACCCCCACCTTTTCAACTCCCCACTCTCCCTCTTAATGGCTTGACAAGTTAACTTATATTTAATTATACAATTCATGTATATTAAATAAGTGAGTTAATTTTGGAGTTTTCCATTTTGAATTTCAAACCTTTAAAATTCTTGTGGTTAGGTTATGAAATAATATAAGTTAAAGCTTATATTATTCTAGGAGTTTCTTTTACCCTTGGGAGGATTTCTTGAGAGCTTTGGAAGCTTTTCTCCTTATTCTTCAACTCAACGAAGAACGCGAAGAACGTCGTTCTTCAACGAAGAACTTCTCCGTCGAAGAACACGATCCATCCGCGACGCCGTGTCCGCGACGCGACATACTTCTTCCGCGTCATCTCTTCCGCGCCGGTTTTCCGCGACGAACGCCTTCGATAACGAGTCTTCCTCCGACGTCAAAGGAATCGACACCGATATTCCACGACTCCGTCACCGTGCGACTATCGAGGTAGAAATCCTTGAGTTCGTTGTTCTCTTTATAATTTGACTTTCCTCAAGACTTGACGAGGAACGCCCTTTTTCCGACGAAGAACGCCGCACCGCTCTTCTTCGTCTTCGGTGTCAACGAGAGAGAACACCGCACCTTCCTCGGACAACCTTCGTCGGCGTACGGGGATTCGCCAACGACGTGCCTCTTCGGACGCGTCTCTTCGTCAACGGAATTGACGAACGACTACTGCGACATCCGATCTCCGCGACGTCGACTTCTGCGGACATAGTCAAATCCTCGAACTTATACCCGAGGTAGGGGATTGTTGTTTCATTCTTAAATTATTCCATTTCTTGAACATGGATCTGGCATGTCTAACATGAGGCTTGAAATGTTCATGTTGAGTTTTATTTAACGTGAGGGGGGCCGGACCGCATGAACACGGCCGAACCCCCCTCCAACGTTTATGTTGATTTTTATCTTGCGGAAGGAAGCAAGTGGCGTGGTGCCGTCGCACCACGCGGATGAACGTGCAAATATCTTCGCGATGCCGTCGCACGCACCATGGTAGAAACAACAGAAACGCGACGCCGTCGCGCCGAGTTGGATGATTATCAAAGCACGACAAAGGGGCGCGGTGCCGTCGCACCGCGTCGGACGACGAACGCCGCGGCCGGTTCCGGGCCGCGGCGGGACGAAGAGACCGCGGCCAGTTCCGGGCCGCGGCGGAAGATAAGACCGGCGGCCGGGCCGCCGGCGTCGGAAGCCGAAGAGGGGACCGGATTTTTCCGGTCTCGTTGGAGAAAACCGGCCGGCCAACTGGCCGGCCGGAAGTCTTTAAAACCGGGGAAATAAATTCCCCGGCCGTGTTATTAAAACCCCCTCTTTAAGAGAGGGGGTGGTTCTTGAGGGAAGGGGGCATCCGGCCCCCTTGGTTCGGCGCCAGCAGGCCCCCCCACGTGAGGGGGCGCGGTTTTAAAGAAGCTGGCGCGGCACAAAGGCCGCGCCGTTTTTTTTTTGAAGGAATCGCGGGGCTGAGCCCCGCGTGCTGCCACCCCGTGCGGCGCCCGCCGCCGCCAGCGCGGCCCGCCGCCGCCGCCGCCGCGCGGCCCGCCGTCGCCTCCGCCGCGCGGCCCGCCGCCGCCGCCGCCGCGCCGCCCGCCGCCGCCGCGCCGCCCGCCGCCGCCGCCCGCCGCCGCCGTCCGCCGCCGCCGCCGCCGGCCGCCGCGCCGCCGCCGCACCGCCCCGGGGGGGGGGGGGGGGGGGTCGGGCCGGGTCGGCCCGGACCCGGACCCCCCCGTTTCGAACCTGATTTGGTTTTTGGCTCATAACTTGAGCTTCGGACCTCCGAATGACGAACCGTCTGCGGCAACGCGATCCTTGGATCGAGACAGTCGTTTCGGTATATCGCACTCAAGGTTTTGGATTACTTTGAGTACGGCCGGGTTGGTTCGTTCACGGAACCAACCGGGCCTTCGGAGCGGAAACGCTCATATCTTGAGCCACGAACGTCCGATTGACGCGCCGTCACTCGCGTTGTGTTCCTCTTAGTGAATCGGATCTTTTGGCATACTCCGCCCGAGGTTTGGACGCAGGTGGAGTACGGTCGGGTTGGTTTTTCCTTAAAAACCAACCGGGCCCCAGAGACGAAAATGCCAATAACTCACAGACCGGGCGTCCGATTGACGCGCCGTCTGTTTCGTTGACTTCCTCTTGATGAGACGGAACTTTTGACATACTCCGCCCGAGTTTTGGATACAGTCGGAGTATGGCCGGGTTGGATTGTTCCCGAAATCCAACCGGGCCCCTGGAACGGGAAAGCTGATATCTTTCAGACAGGACGTCCGCTTGACGAGCCGTCAGCGGCGTTGGTGGTTACGTTGAGTAACGGTCCCTTTGAGTTTACCCTATGGGAGTTCGGGGTGCAGTTGAGATACGGCCGGGATTGGTTTCGCTCACGAAACCAACCGGGCCCCTGGGACGAAAAGGCTAATAACTCACAGACCGGGCGTCCGATCGACGCGCCGTCTGTTGCGTTGAGACCCCTGTGACGAGACGGACCTTTGAGACACTCCTTCATGGGACTTTGTGATACTTGGAGTATCGACCAGTAGCTCGTGGAGCGGACCCTCCCGGAGACGAGCGTGCAGAGTACGGAGACCGTGTAGCCGGCTGAGACCTGACGACTGCTTGACCGACTCGACTTGGAGTGAGTCGACTAGCCCAGTGGACGGAGCGCCCGGTACTTGGCGGCAGACCCACGGCGGACGGAGCGCCTGGTAGTTGGCAGCAGACCCGCGGTACTCGACAGGAGGAGTACCTCAGTAGGCTATCTGGGTAGCGCCCGGTATTTGGCGACAGACCCTCAGCGGACGGAGCGCCTGGTAGTTGGCAGCAGACCCGCAGTACTCGACAGGAGGAGTACTTCAGCAGTCCTAGGTTAGTGAGCGGCAGCCTCGGAGTCGTGACAGGACCACTGTACACTCTAGAGACGGAGCTCTTCAGCAGTTACGGTTTCGATAATGAAAATCCTGGTTTGAGCTGAGACTTTTGACCTTATGTTTACCTCATGATTGAGATGGGTCACTTGCTAACTTTGGTATATGTATGGGCATATACCCGGGTAGTGGTTATCCGTTGATTTCACAATTCTTGTGTTTCCTCATGATTGAGATGGGTTACTTGATAACTTAGGTATATGTATGGGCATATACCTAAGTAGAGTTTATCTGTTGAGATCTTCTTGTGTTTATCCTTGTTGGTTTTTGTGAGACCTTGAGGGTCTCGGGGTCCCTACTGAGTATCGTTATACTCACCCCTGCACGGGCTATGCCCGCACCTCGTTGTGTTGGTTGCAGACGACGGACAGTGCTGACAGAAGCCGAAGGTTCGAGGACTGGACGATACCTGGAGGTGGACTATACGACGAGGCGGTACCCGGAGGAGGACCACTGGGCGGGACATACTCGGAGCGGATGGCGGGACCCGAGGAGCAGAGGAGCTATCTGTACCCACCCTTCAGATGGGATTTCCAGTGGACATCTCAGCGTAGCAGCTTTACTTTTCAGTCGCTGTTTTCCCTTTCGAGTTGTACTTTACAGTTGGGCTTGTATTTCCGGCCCCTTTTACTTTTCAGCTCTTCTTTTTGTACTTAGTGTTTTACTTCCGCTTGTACTCTGTGGTGCTTGTTTTCTTTATAAAGGCAATGCCTTCCCAGTTATCGGGATTTTACGCCTTTGGTGCTAGTCGCCAGCCCCTGGCCTATGGAAGGCGGGCTTGGGGTAGTCACGGCACGGGCCCCGAGGACGGGTCGTGACAAATTGGTATCAGAGGAGTTCGGTTCTACCGCAGAACTTATAACTCTGATGTTTCCTTCTGTGAAGCAATAGTGTTGAGAGTACCGAGTGTGGTTTTCAGTTCAGGGAGTCCAGTGTTGGTGCGGGCGGCCGACGTATCCATACACCAGGACCCTGACAACTGATTTCCGACTTTGTGCACGAAAACACTGATTGCGTGTGTGTTTTCAAAGGTTTTTCCGCTTAAAACAGCTCAAACCAGGTCAGCTCACCAGGTATAATCGTTTGATCGTGTTACGTTGTTTCTTTCATGATGGCCCACCGAGCAGCGAGACTCCAGTGCAGGGCCCTTTTTCAGTGTTGGCACCTTCGGGTGGTGTACCAGCAGCACCACCACCCGTTAGGCAGCAGATGCCACTAGCTGACGGTGCACGCTAGCAGAGCGCGATGCACGAGTTCCAGCAGTAGAGGCCTCTGAGGATACGAGGTGAGACAGATTTCCCAGGCAGCAGTGGACTGGATGGAGACGAATGCTAGAGTTCTACGCCTAGCTTGGATACTAGTAGAGCGGATGATGATCTTAGCTCCAGGTGTTTCCAGAGAGTGACCATGAGGTTGGTCCTTATAGTAACGAGGCTTCGGTACGCGAACACCTGGATTAGTACCTACGGGTAGAGCGCCAGCTATGTCACTACCTGTTGGTCAGCAGAGACTCACAGGCTTAGTGCCTTACATATGTTATGTTAGGATGCTAGAGAGAACCTTTGTGGTTGTGAACGTTAGCAGTGAAAGGCAGGAGACTAGCGCTAGTCTCAGAGACTCGGGCGTGTAAAATGTTTCAGGAGGAGGAAGTGCTAAGGACAGATGAATCTGCAGGGTAGCAGACGTGGAAGCAGAGCTTGGAGAGCAGCATGTGGTGGTGTACATTTCGACATGTTACGACCACCCGACTTAGTAGTCCCCGCCAGGCTCAGGGAGCAGGAGGGCTGGGGAGGAGAATAGCTGCATTGCGGTCAAGGAGTGTGACCCAGGAGCTCTAAGAATGATTCGGGGTACGAAATATGTCTACTACGAGCTGCCATATCTATAGACATAGGAACCAATCATTCTACCCTTCCACGAATCATGTCCCAGACCTAGAGGTTCCGGGTAAGCCGTAGACTTGACCCTCACGTCTGGAGATACCTTTGGGAGGAGACTCGATAATCACGCTTACGCCGACGGTGTGATTTGACCTCGAGGCGAGAGTTTCGGTTGGAATCTCTTGGTGGCAGCGTAGAGGCCTTACGACGTTGATCTGGGTATGGTTTTGATTCACAAATCATACCCCGGTTGACTGTTTTAGGCAAACGTCGGAATGGGTTTTCCTTGGTCGGCGAGAAGGAAACCCTGGGCAGCACATGTTAAACTCAGACATAAGAGGGTGTGACCGATCACTCTTGAGTTGGTCAACCCTACCCCTGTGGCAGCAGGAGTTTGAGTTTCAGTTCTAAAAAGGGAAGCCTCTTGAGTTCGAGGGTGACGAACACGTTCTTATACGGTCTCACCCCGATGAGGTTTCGGAGATGTGGTCGAGGCGGCATGTTATCTCCGAAGTTCGATGGACCCTTTTGATCTTCAGCAGGGTAGGCGAGGAGGTTTACCGCTTGACCCTATCACCTCAGTCGCACCGGGTAGCACGAGATCTTCAGGTGAGCATATGGGAGCGTAAAGCTCAGTTGCGTGCTCAGTACTACTTTGTTTCCCTTAAGTGTGAGTTGAAGCTTTACGGGGACGTAAAGCCCTGAGGTGGGAGTAATGTAAAGACCCGTAAAATTCAAGGGAAATTTTTTCTTAATTTTCTTTAGAATTTTACAAGAGCGCGGTTTCAGACGGCACCTGATTCCGAGGCCCGGAGTGCCCGGAATTAATTTCCGAAGATTGGCTCGGGTACGTTCAGTGAACGAACGAGCGGGAATTCCTAACTTTTGATCCGGTGCTCGGAATTGAAATCCGAGGGCACCGATGAACTCGCAGCGCCGATATTCGCTTAAAGAGACCTTTTCGGGAGTTGCGTTTGTTGCAAGTTGAAAGTTAGTTTTGGGGTTTTTCAGTTGAGTTAAATAAAATTTGTTTAAGACAAATTTTATTTTAACTTATTAAAAACCTACCAAAGGAGGTTGGAAGTGGGACCCACACCCACTTAACCTCCCTTGGGAGGATTAAGTGTGGTGGGGCCCACACGAACCCCCACCTTTTCAACTCCCCACTCTCCCTCTTAATGGCTTGACAAGTTAACTTATATTTAATTATACAATTCATGTATATTAAATAAGTGAGTTAATTTTGGAGTTTTCCATTTTGAATTTCAAACCTTTGAAATTCTTGTGGTTAGGTTATGAAATAATATAAGTTAAAGCTTATATTATTCTAGGAGTTTCTTTTACCCTTGGGAGGATTTCTTGAGAGCTTTGGAAGCTTTTCTCCTTATTCTTCAACTCAACGAAGAACGCGAAGAACGTCGTTCTTCAACGAAGAACTTCTCCGTCGAAGAACACGATCCATCCGCGACGCCGTGTCCGCGACGCGACATACTTCTTCCGCGTCATCTCTTCCGCGACGGTTTTCCGCGACGAACGCCTTCGATAACGAGTCTTCCTCCGACGTCAAAGGAATCGACACCGATATTCCACGACTCCGTCACCGTGCGACTATCGAGGTAGAAATCCTTGAGTTCGTTGTTCTCTTTATAATTTGACTTTCCTCAAGACTTGACGAGGAACGCCCTTTTTCCGACGAAGAACGCCGCACCGCTCTTCTTCGTCTTCGGTGTCAACGAGAGAGAACACCGCACCTTCCTCGGACACCCTTCGTCGGCGTACGGGGATTCGCCAACGACGTGCCTCTTCGGACGCGTCTCTTCGTCAACGGAATTGACGAACGACTACTGCGACGTCCGATCTCCGCGACGTCGACTTCCGCGGACATAGTCAAATCCTCGAACTTATACCCGAGGTAGGGGATTGTTGTTTCATTCTTAAATTATTCCATTTCTTGAACATGGATCTGGCATGTCTAACATGAGGCTTGAAATGTTCATGTTGAGTTTTATTTAACGTGAGGGGGGCCGGACCGCATGAACACGGCCGAACCCCCCTCCAACGTTTATGTTGATTTTTATCTTGCGGAAGGAAGCAAGTGGCGTGGTGCCGTCGCACCACGCGGATGAACGTGCAAATATCTTCGCGATGCCGTCGCACGCACCATGGTAGAAACAACAGAAACGCGACGCCGTCGCGCCGCGTTGGATGATTATCAAAGCACGACAAAGGGGCGTGGTGTCGTCGCACCGCGTCGGACGACGAACGCCGCGGCCGGTTCCGGGCCGCGGCGGGACGAAGAGACCGCGGCCGGTTCCGGGCCGCGGCGGAAGATAAGACCGGCGGCCGGGCCGCCGGCGTCGGAAGCCGAAGAGGGGACCGGATTTTTCCGGTCCCGTTGGAGAAAACCGGCCGGCCAACTGGCCGGCCGGAAGTCTTTAAAACCGGGGAAATAAATTCCCTAGCCGTGTTATTAAAACCCCCTCTTTAAGAGAGGGGGTGGTTCTTGAGGGAAGGGGGCATCCGGCCCCCTTGGTTCGGCGCCAGCAGGCCCCCCCACGTGAGGGGGGGCGGTTTTAAAGAAGCTGGCGCGGCACAAAGGCCGCGCCGTTTTTTTTTTTGAAGGAATCGCGGGGCTGAGCCCCGCGTGCTGCCACCCCGTGCGGTGCCCGCCGCCGCCACCGCGGCCCGCCGCCGCCGCCACCGCGGGCCCGCCGGCGCCGCCGCCGGGCGGCCCGCCGCCGCCGCCGCCGCGCCGCCCGCCGCCGCCGCCGCCGCGCCGCCCGCCGCCGCCCGCCGCCGCCGTCCGCCGCCGCCGGCCGCCGCCGCCGGCCGCCGCGCCGCCGCCGCACCGCCCCGGGGGGGGGGGGGGGGGGGGGGGGGTCGGGCCGGGTCGGCCCGGACCCGGACCCCCCCGTTTCGAACCTGATTTGGTTTTTGGCTCATAACTTGAGCTTCGGACCTCCGAATGACGAACCGTCTGCGGCAACGCGATCCTTGGATCGAGACGGTCGTTTCGGTATATCGCACTCAAGGTTTCGGATTACTTTGAGTACGGCCGGGTTGGTTCGTTCACGGAACCAACCGGGCCTTCGGAGCGGAAACGCTCATATCTTGAGCCACGAACGTCCGATTGACGCGCCGTCAGTCGCGTTGTGTTCCTCTTAGTGAATCGGATCTTTTGGCATACTCCGCCCGAGGTTTGGACGCAGGTGGAGTACGGTCGGGTTGGTTTTTCCTTAAAAACCAACCGGGCCCCGGAGACGAAAATGCCAATAACTCACAGACCGGGCGTCCGATTGACGCGCCGTCTGTTTCGTTGACTTCCTCTTGATGAGACGGAACTTTTGACATACTCCGCCCGAGTTTTGGATACAGTCGGAGTATGGCCGGGTTGGATTGTTCCCGAAATCCAACCGGGCCCCTGGAACGGGAAAGCTGATATCTTTCAGACAGGACGTCCGCTTGACGAGCCGTCAGCGGCGTTGGTGGTTACGTTGAGTAACGGTCCCTTTGAGTTTACCCTATGGGAGTTCGGGGTGCAGTTGAGATACGGCCGGGATTGGTTTCGCTCACGAAACCAACCGGGCCCCTGGGACGAAAAGGCTAATAACTCACAGACCGGGCGTCCGATCGACGCGCCGTCTGTTGCGTTGAGACCCCTGTGACGAGACGGACCTTTGAGACACTCCTTCGTGGGACTTTGTGATACTTGGAGTATCGACCAGTAGCTCGTGGAGCGGACCCTCCCGGAGACGAGCGTGCAGAGTACGGAGACCGTGTAGCCGGCTGAGACCTGACGACTGCTTGACCGACTCGACTTGGAGTGAGTCGACTAGCCCAGTGGACGGAGCGCCCGGTACTTGGCGGCAGACCCACGGCGGACGGAGCGCCTGGTAGTTGGCAGCAGACCCGCGGTACTCGACAGGAGGAGTACCTCAGTAGGCTATCTGGGTAGCGCCCGGTATTTGGCGACAGACCCTCAGCGGACGGAGCGCCTGGTAGTTGGCAGCAGACCCGCAGTACTCGACAGGAGGAGTACTTCAGCAGTCCTAGGTTAGTGAGCGGCAGCCTCGGAGTCGTGACAGGACCACTGTACACTCTAGAGACGGAGCTCTTCAGCAGTTACGGTTTCGATAATGAAAATCCTGGTTTGAGCTGAGACTTTTGACCTTATGTTTACCTCATGATTGAGATGGGTCACTTGCTAACTTTGGTATATGTATGGGCATATACCCGGGTAGTGGTTATCCGTTGATTTCACAATTCTTGTGTTTCCTCATGATTGAGATGGGTTACTTGATAACTTAGGTATATGTATGGGCATATACCTAAGTAGAGTTTATCTGTTGAGATCTTCTTGTGTTTATCCTTGTTGGTTTTTGTGAGACCTTGAGGGTCTCGGGGTCCCTACTGAGTATCGTTATACTCACCCCTGCACGGGCTATGCCCGCACCTCGTTGTGTTGGTTGCAGACGACGGACAGTGCTGACAGAAGCCGAAGGTTCGAGGACTGGACGATACCTGGAGGTGGACTATACGACGAGGCGGTACCCGGAGGAGGACCACTGGGCGGGACATACTCGGAGCGGATGGCGGGACCCGAGGAGCAGAGGAGCTATCTGTACCCACCCTTCAGGTGGGATTTCCAGTGGACATCTCAGCGTAGCAGCTTTACTTTTCAGTCGCTGTTTTCCCTTTCGAGTTGTACTTTACAGTTGGGCTTGTATTTCCGGCCCCTTTTACTTTTCAGCTCTTCTTTTTGTACTTAGTGTTTTACTTCCGCTTGTACTCTGTGGTGCTTGTTTTCTTTATAAAGGCAATGCCTTCCCAGTTATCGGGATTTTACGCCTTTGGTGCTAGTCGCCAGCCCCTGGCCTATGGAAGGCGGGTTTGGGGTAGTCACGGCACGGGCCCCGAGGGGTAGTCACGGCACGGGCCCCGAGGACGGGTCGTGACACATACGATGAAGTATACCTGTGTGGGATGAATCGTGATTTGAATTCCTATATGGATTGTGTTGTGCTATCCTGTGTGGATGTGATCGAACATGGGCTCGGATGTTGGAGCCGAACAGGAATTGGTGACTTAGGTATATGTATGGACATATAACTAAGCAGTATCGGATATTACTTCGTGATTGTATCTTTCCATTGTGTATTATCCTTTTTGGATTCTGGGAGACCTTCTGGGGTCTCAGGGTCCCTACTGAGTAGCTTATACTCACCCCTGCACGGGTTATGCCCGCACTACATTGTGTTTTTTGCAGAAGAAGGACATCGATGATCGTGTTTGAGGGATGAGGAGTGGGTCGGTACCCGGAGGTAGATCACTGGGCATGGCGTACTCGGAATGGACGGTTGGACCCGAGGAGATGTGGAGGCTATCTTTACCCACCCTTCATTTGGGACCTCTAGTAGACGGTTTGAGGCTGCGGCTTTACATTCAGTTGTTGTTTTCCCTTTCTAGTTGTACTTTACTTTTAGTTTGGGTTTGTATTCTAGCCCATATACTTTTTCCGCACTTACTGTTGTACCCAGTTTTTACTTAGTGTTTACTTCTGCTTGCTAGCTCTGTGGTGTTTGTTTACATTAAAAAGGCAAAGCCTTCCCTTTATTATCAGGAATTACGCCTTGGTGCTAGTCGCCAGCCCCTGGCCTATGGACGGCGGGCTTGGGGTAGTCGCGGCACGGGCCCCGAGGACAGGTCGTGACAAATTGGTATCAAATAAGTTCGGTTCTACCGCAGAACTTAGGACTCTAAACTTTTTATATGTGAACCAATAGTGTTAAGAGTATTGAGTGTGGTTATCAGTCTAGGGAGTCTAGTGTTGGTGTGGCATCTGACGTATCCATACACCAGGACCGTGACTTCTGATTTCCGACTTAATGCACGAAAACATTGATTGCATGTGTGTTCCAAGTTTTCTTTTTGATTACTTTGTGTCAGCTCACCATGTATACTGTTAGACCGTGGCGCACCTATTTCCTTTCTAGTATGGTTCCACAATGGTAGCCAACGAGGGTTCCGAGAGTTCTGCGTGACCACAGCCCACCGAGCGATGAGGCTTTGGTACAGGGCCCTTTGACAGCAGAGGCATCGGCGGTACCTCTACCCGTCGCGCCACCGATGCTAACATCCCCAACTGCTGACTATGCACGTCGCCTTAGTGCACTGCACAAGTTTCAGCGCCAGCGACCGCCCAGGTTCCGCAGGGAGACGAACCCTCAGGCAGCCGAGGATTGGCTGGAGGCAGTGGTATGAGTTTTCAGGTTAGTGAGGACACATGCAGACCTCATGGTGATCCTCTCAGCGAGCCTCCTACATGCAAAAACAGGCAGATGGTGGAGCTTGATGCTCCAGGTGCACGACGAGGCATCTCTTATCTGGACGGACTTTGAGAGCCTCATCCGCTCAAAGTTCATCCCAGCCACCCTCCGTGCGGTGCACATTCAGGAGCTTCTACAGCTGCGGTAGGGCAGCTTGACGGTCGCCCAGTACTCATCGAGATTTACCGATCTCTCGCACTACTCGACGGACATGGTTCGAAACCCATTCTTCTGGGCCCGGAACTTCGAGCAGGGATTGAGGCAGGAGATCAGGGCGTCGCTGATCTCCCCCAGCATTCCGGCTCAGGTAGGGGTACAGGAGTGAGCCCTACTGATCGAGATCATCCTTGATGAGTCTATACTAGCGGCGAGACCTACCGCAGGGCGGCATGTGGCGGAGTCTTTTGCAGCTGGCAGTAGACAGATGTCGCAGAGGTCCAAGAGGACCAGGACATCTGGCGAACGACCTTAGGATACTCGCTTGGAGGTGCGATGCATAGACAACATAACCAGTCTTATGAGTGGAAGACACTGCTATGCATGCGGCGGGCAGGGCCACATGGCTCATGATTGCCCGACCCGCCATGCAGAGGAGAAGTAGACGGTTGAGGAACCACCCTGGCAGAGGTATAGGTTTGACTCTGGCGGTCCGCAGGGAGCAGGTGGAAGAGGCCGAGGAGATGGTCGAGCGGTAGGTGGTGGACGACGTTTTGAGGCTCTACCACCACCACCACCAGGAGGTCCACCTCGACGTCAGGGGAGAGCACATCTTCAGGCAGCTGAAGCAAACGATCATGGAGCTCCGGAAGCGGGTGGACAAGTATAGGACTTTCTCTAGGTATAGAGATAATGCCTCTGGATTTGTTGTTTGTGTTGCCTTGTATCCTTGTACTTTGAGTTGAAGTAATGAAAGACACTTGCTATAGTGACATTTTCTTTCTTGTCTTTTGTATGTTAATACTAAGAGGTTCTGGTTAAAAACTTTTGACTTGACCCTCACTTATCAGATTCTTACTGGAAGAGACCCAAGGACCACACGCTAATGCCAACGGTGTGACTCAACCATTGGAGGTGATAGTAACGGTTGTATCTCTTGGTTGCTGCGATGTGGCCTTACGACTTCATCCATGGAATGATTTAACTAATCATAAAGGGACTGATTGTATTAGTCAAGGAAGGTGGTTCATCTAGGGGATGGGACGGGATTTCCCTTTTTGGAAAAGGAGAAATCTTTGCAACTTTGCATAACATTAAGGAGGAAGGGGAAACCCTTCGTGTGGTCAGATAGATGTCAGCAGAACTTCCAAGAGCTAAGATAGAGATTGACCAGTGTGCCTATCTTGAAGCAACCCGAGGAGGGAGTTGGGTACATAGTTTACTTTGATGGATCAGGGACCGGACTCAGATGTGTCCTTATGCATGAGCGGGAAGTGATCGCCTATGGATCACTTCAGTTGAGGCCGCATGAGAAAAAATACGCTACCCATGACCTAGAGTTAGCAGCAGTGGTCTTCGCTCTAAAGATGTGGCGACACTATCTGATGGGCGAGTGCTTTGCAGTATATTCTGACCATCATAGTCTCAGGTACATCTTCTCGCAAAAGGACCTGAACCTGAGACAGCGGCAATGGCTCGAGTTCCTCCAAGACTATGACTTTGAGATAGTCTATACTCCTGGAAAGGGGAACATAATAACCGATGCTCTCAGCAGGAGGGTGGGAATTCTGCAACTTGGGGTGGTGATAGAGCAGCTAGCCGCTTTGCAGATATTCTTCGTGGATAGAGATGGACTAGCCTTTCTTCAGTCGCTCACAGTCACCCCTCCAATACTGCAGCGGGTCAGAGAGGCACAATGTGGGGATGCCGACTGTGAGACGCGGCGTGCGCAGATATCCTCAGGACAGGCACCTGATGGTTTCTCTTAGGAGGAGAGCATGACATCCTTTTTAGAGGATATACCTTGGTACCAGTTGCCTTACGAGATAATTTTATGAGAGACTTTCACACTTCCCCATTGGCGGTACATCCTAGAGTGGCGAAAATGTTCTAGGATCTCAGATGAAAGCACTGGTGGCTAGGCATGAAGAAGTTTGTGGCAGAGTTTGTTTCTCGATGCATCACCTACCAGCAGGTGAAGGCAGAGAACCAGGTACCAGCAGGCTTGGTACAGCCATTGGAGGTCCCGAAGTGGAAGTGGGACGTCATATCTATGGACTTCATGACTGGACTTCCACGCACTTCCATAAGTCATGACTCCATTTGAGTGATTATCGACCGACTCACCAAGTCGACACACTTCTTACCCATCAGAGAGCGAGGATCAGTGGAGAGATTGGGATGTCTCTACGTTCAGTACATTGTATGGCTTCTTGGTGTGCCATCATCTATTGTCTCTGATCAAGAAGCTCACTTTACTTCTCGTATTTGGAAGGGGTTTTAGGAGGCGTTCGGGATGCAGCTACATCTGAGCACCTCCTTTCACTCTCAGATAGATGGTCAGATGGAGAGGACTATTCAGACTCTCGAGTACATGCTCTGCGCATGTGTCCTCGACTTTGGTCGCAATTGGGAGGACCACCTACCCTTGGTGGAGTTCTCGTACAAAAACAGCTACCACTCCACCATCGGGATGGCACCAAACGAGGCTTTGTACAACCAACCTTAAAGATCACCTCTATGCTCAATAGACCCCGGGGAGTCATCACTTGTGGGACCATAGATGGTCCATGCCATGATAGAGAAGTTCCAGGTCATCCAAGAGCGAATGAGGATAGCTCTGAGCCGGCAGAAGTCTTATGCTGACAGGAGGCGGAGGCCACTGGAGTTCGAAGATGGCGACCACGTCTTCTTAAGGGTCTCACCTCGACATGGATTACGGAGATTTGGCCTAGGTGGAAAGTTATCTCCATGCTTCATTAGACCTTTCCAGGTCCTCGGCAGGATTGGCGAGGTGGCTTATCACCAAGCTCTACCACCTCAGTTGCACCGGGTGCACGACGTCTTCCACGTATCCTAGCTGAGGAGATACGTGCATGACCCGACGCATGTCATTGACCATGGGGAGCTGGAAATTGATGATGGGGCAACTTTTGCGGAGGTCCCGGTGGAGATCGATGATCGACATGAGCGGTCCTACGTCGACGGTCGATTCCTCTAGTGTGCAACAGATGGCAGCACGAGAACCTCCAGGAGAGCACTTGGGAGTAGGAGGCTCAGTTGCGTGCACAGTACCCACATTTGTTCCCCTAGTTTTTGATGTATCTTTACAGGGACGTAATGTCCTGAGGTGGGAGTAATGTAAAGACCCATAAAATTCAAGGGAAAATTTTTCTTAATTTGCTTTCGGATTTTACAAGAACGCGGTTCCTGACGGCACTTAATTATGAGGCCCGGTGTGCCCGTAATTTCTATCCGAAGTTTAGCACTGGTACGTTCAGTGAACGAACGAGCAGGTTTTTCTAACTTTTTTA
This sequence comes from Viscum album, assembly GCA_963277665.1. Taxonomy (NCBI): domain Eukaryota; kingdom Viridiplantae; phylum Streptophyta; class Magnoliopsida; order Santalales; family Viscaceae; genus Viscum; species Viscum album. The sequence goes on along the minus strand of OY728164.1, from coordinate 1,398,506,476 downwards.
CCGGTGCTTGGAATCGAATTCTGAGGGCACCGATGGTTTCGTAGCACCAGTAATAGCTTAGGAACACCTTTTCCGGAGTTGTGTTTACATGAGAGAAGTTGTTAAAAAATTGTGGAAGGTAAAATAAAATTGAGCATCGATTTTATTTTTCATTAAGTGATTTAAAGCTTTGGGAGGAAGTTGGGGGAAACCACCCAACTTACCATTGGAGGTTATAAGGGTGGTGGGTCCCACACGAACCCCACCACTTCATCTTACCTAACCTTCCATAACCTTTCATTTAATTTGACAACTTGAGTTAATTAATTGAGTGGATTAATTCAACTTATGAATTTCAAACATAAGTTATATTAATAAAATAATTGAGGTACTTATTTTATCTTGGTTGGGACTGGTTGCTGGAGAGGTTTGAGAGAAAATATAAGGTAGGCTTGAAGATCTTCATCTTCTTCGTTGAAGAACACGAAGAATGTGAAGAATGCGAAGAAGGCCCGATCTAGGACGAAGAACGCCGAATCCTCTGAGATCGACTATGCGATGCCGTGTACCGTGATGCCAATGATGCCTTCTTTCGCGACGATTCTCCTTTCGCGATGCCTCCTTCCGTGACTATTATTTCTATGATGAACCTTCATTCAAGCTATGCTCGAGGTAGGGGTTTTGATTCAATTTAATCTATGTGATTCATATCATCGGCATGTGTTGAAAAATTTGTTGAAAGCCTTTTTAAAACGCTAATACGGTGGGTGCGGACCAACAAACAAGTCCGAACCCATCGTCTCTTCGTTCTTGGTGTGAGGATCGGCGGGCGACGAAAAATCAGACCGCACGGGCGTTTGGAGGTCTTCATAGTGAAGAACCAGTCCCGGTAGGGCCGTTGGCGAAGACGGCATGCAAATCCGACAACCGGAGCTCGTCCGGTGGTCCACGGAACATTCCGCCTGCGCTCCTCGCCGGTACGGCGGCGCCGGTGCCCGACGCGTGGCAGAAAAGGGTCGCCGCAGCTTAAGCCGCGGCGGCAGGCCGCTGGTCCCGTGACCGCGCTGGACCGATGGAGGTGGGACACGGTGCTCCGTCTCATTCGTTGAGAAGGAGCGGCCACCCATGGGGTCGCGGTTACTTGTTGGCGGGGGGCAGCATGCCACCCCGCACCGCTCAACCAAAACGGTCGAGCCGCCCGACCGGACCGCCAGGCCGGGCCGCGCCAACTGGGCCGGGCCGCACCCAAGCTGGTCGGACCCAGAACCGGGTCAGGTCGACCCGGTTCGGGCCGACCCGGGGGTACTTGGCTGAGTCGGACTGGGCCCGAACCCCCTAATACTGGACTTTTTCGGTCTGTTGCCCATAACATGGGCTATGGATCTCCGATAGACACACCGTCAGTTGCATAGAAGTCCTTGGATCGAGACGGCCGTTTCGGTATATTACACTCATGGTTTCGGAGTACTTTGGGTTCGGCCGGGTTGGTTCGTACTCGAAATCAACTGGGCCCTCGGAGCGGAAACGTGTATAACTTGAGATCCGGATGTCTGTTTGACGTGCCATAAACTTTGTTGGATTCCTCTTAGTGAGACAGACCTTTTGTCTTACTCCGATCGTGGTTTAGATGCAGTTGGAGTACGGTCGGGTTGGTTTTGACATAAAAACCAACCGGTCCCCTGGAACAAAAAAGCGATAACTCTCAGACCGGGCGTCTGATTGACGCGACGTCTGTGACATTGAGTTCTTGATAACGATATGAAACTTTTGGATACATCCACTTCGGACTCTTTTTCAGTTGATGTATCATCCCCTCGGATCGTGGAGCGGACCCTCTCGAATGAGATTTCTTTTTGCGGGAACCCTAGAGCTGGCTGCGACTACGACGACGATGATGACTGTGCAGAAATCCTCTATGAATTCGACGGTGAGGACTACAGCACTCAGAGATCCAACGTGGATTCTTGATACCAATAATGTGTGGGTAAGATCTTGTGTGGGTCAGTGCTCAGTGGTCCTGTGTGGGCCAGCGCCTACAGATCTTGCATGGGTCTGATCTTGTGTGGGTCATTGCTGGGGTTAATTACCTATCGATCCTGTGTGGGTCAGATACTTTGTGGTTCAATTCAGGGGTTAGTTACCTATCGATCTTGTGTGGGTAAGATCCTTTTTGGGTCATTGAGAGGGTTAGTACCTATCGATCCTTTGTGGGTCTAACGGCTTAGATGAATCAGTGGCTATATCTGAACATATCTATTGTCATAAGAAGAAGTATACCTGTGTGAGCTGAATCTTGATTTGTTTTCCTATGTGGATTGTGTTGTGCTATCCTATGTGGATGTGATCGAACTTGGTCTCGGATGTTGGAGCCGAACAATAATTGGTGACTTAGGTATATGTATGGGCATATAACTAAGCAGTGTCAGATGTTACTTCGTGATTTTATATTTCCTTTGTGGATTATCCTTTGTGGATTCTAGGAGACCTTCAGGGGTCTCGGGGTCCCTTATGAGTAGATTATACTCACCCTTGCATGGGCTATGACCACACTATTTTGTGTTGGTTGCAGACAACGGACATCGCTAATCGTGGTTGAGGGACGAGGAGGGGGTCCGTACCCGGAGGTGGATCAATGGGCAGGGCGTACTCGGAACGGACGGCTAGACCCGAGGAGCTATGGAGGCTATCAGTACCCACCCTTCAGGTGGGACTTCCAGTGGACGGCTCGAGGCTGTAGCATTACTTTCAGTTGTTGTTTTCCCTTTCAAGTTGTACTTTACTTTCAATTTGTGTTTGTATTCTGCCCCACTTACTTTTTCCACACTTACTATTTTACCCAGTTTTTACATAGTGTTTACTTCTCCTTGCTTCTTCTATGGTGTTTGATTACTTTACAAAGGCAATGCCTTCCCTTTTTTATCGGGAATTACGCCTTGGTGCTAGTCGCCAGCCCCTGTCCTATGGAAGGCGGGCTTGGGGTAGTCACTGCATGGACCCCGAGGACGGTTCATGACATTTTTTCCCTTTAATGAATATTTTTCCAATGCAAGGATCTATTCCTCTCAATATTTTAAAATTATTCTTTATATGAACATAGATATCACATGAGCTTCTTAACAAAGGGAATTTAGAAAAAAAATCTCCGTCTATGTTGGAGAACCCTGTGTAAAAAACTAATGTGTATAATAATGTTTATAAATTTTTTCCATTAATAAATATTTATTCAATAACATTTCATGTTTCTTTAAAAATTATCATATTTGGGGGAATTTGAGAAAAACATTGAAGATAAAAAGAAATTTTACGTATCTCAACAGAATCATCAGAAAAATTTATGGTTTAAAAACACAACATTCCAAAAAGAAATTATTTTGTAATATAATTAATTTTTTTCAAGAAAAGTAATAGACTCATCAACATCATCTTATTTATTAAAACTACATCCATTCACTGTTATTCAGTACAATTATAATTTGTTTTGGAATAAGTAGGAACCATAGATGTTTCTATAAAGCAACATTTGAACATAAAGTCCTCTATTAGTTTGTAATTTTTATTCTTGTTCTTGGATTTTTCATTGAATTATATTTCTACCTTTCCTTATTCTTTGTTAGAATTTGAGAAAATATTTTTTATTCTATAGATCCTTTTGATGAGGATATCTATATTTCATTAACTTTAGTAACATTTTTTATTACAATGAGTTTTTAATAACATGTTCATGCCTTTATTCTACTAAATAAAATAGTTAATTTTTTTTGGTTTCATGTCATTATTTCTCACATATATTGAATCATATATGTACCCCATACCATAATATGTTTATATATATATATTTAAAAATCTATCACATCTTTCAAAATATTTATCTTACACATATATTTAGAAAACATTAGTTCTTTCTCTTACTTTATGGCCATGAAAAGTGATTATGGCCTAATGAAAAATCATTTATTCATTAATTTATCTGTATTTTTTTACTATTTTCAACATTCATATTGTACTCATCTCCCAATAATTTGATTACCAGTTGGAGATGAAATATTATTCGCATTCTGAACATCATTTCTTAGTACAACAAATTTCATACAATGGATTGATCTTCATTTCTTATTATAACACCCCATAAGAATTGTCTTCTATAGTTCATGGAACAATTGTAATGATGTTGATTAAACCAACCCATATTTTATATATTCCTAAATATTCCAAAATTCTATTAGTAATCATAAAAAGAATACTTTCATGTCTAACTCTCATACTCTGAGGAAGTTTTAACATGGGTTTCAACTACCTTATTATCATTCTCATCCGAACATTATTGTGCCCAAATTTATTTATTTTATTATTATTCATAAATTTAAATTTTTTTATTCCTTATCAAAATCAGAAGTTTTTGAACCTTTTGTTTCATAACTAGAATTTTTAGAAACATCTTAATTATCTACATAGTATGTTTTTTCCTTATACAATAACTTCTCATCAATCGTCTTCTTAGGAACACCTATAACATTATTTTCAACCTTTGAAGGTATATTATGTATATCCTTATCATGATTACCATATATAAAACATTACCCTACTTCAAAGAAATATTTCTTGAAACTTTTAATTATTTTCATTGTATTAAAAACTTATTGTCGAACTATTTCCAAATCTTTTTCCATTTCCTTCAAATTTATATCAAGGTGTTCTTTATGAATTATTTCATTTTTAGGAGACTTATTCAGAAAATCAACCACTATAAGAAACATAGTTTTCTCTCCAATAAAATATTATTGAATTTATGTTATAGAACATTCTTTCATAATCTTTATTATTTAGTTTTTATGTCTCACAATATTTCCCAAATATTCATTCAATTTATATTTCATATAAAATTCTACGTTGGTCTATATTTATTAAAATAACTTTTTACACAAATAATAAAAAATTTATTATTATCTATTTCAATAAATGTGGGTTATTATTTAGTTCTATTTAGGTTTCCAGTTTCTTCATCACTATTTTTATTTTTAATAAAAATAAGATTTTTTTTGGAGAATTTATTGTCCCTTATTTTTTGGTATGATTTTTCGACACATTTCTTCCATGAACATTATGGAATTTTTTATTCTTCTTAACTTTATTATTCTTAACTTTCTTCTCTATCCCCACTTTTATAAAATAGGGAAACAATATTCCCATTGACTCCACACACAAAAAATTCAATGGATGTTTTACTTTATATTTACCAATACTTATTTTCATATTTTTAGAAAACAATGTTAAAATTTAATCAGGATTTTTATGTACATCATTTTGTTTATTGGAATTGATAGATTGTTCCTCCATAAAAATATTTTTAGGATTTTATATATTGGAAACCATGAATAAATTTCAAAATTATCATTTTTCCCTTTAATTCATAACTTTTTTCCTTCTATATTCCAATGTAATGAGTGTAATATAATGATCATCCAGAGATAGAGTTTTAGGATCTTCCTCTTCAAATGAGGAGTATTTTGAATCAAACATGTTAGGAAAAATTCTCAAGATCTTTTCATCAATTTTTGAGACATAAATATTCCCACCAAGGAATATAATAGTGCAACAAATTTCATTGACACCGGTAAAGAAGTCACCATTATACCCATATTCACCCATTTTGAGATATTTATACTTTACTATACAGATTTTTATCATTATCTTTCTTTAATTTTTTATTTTTCTCATAAAATTTCATCAAAATATCCTAGATAACTTTGGAAGATTCAACTATCTTCCCTCTACAAGTCTCACTTTCAGATAGTGATAAGAGTATAGAATTTTTATCTCTTCCATAATTCTCATGATTTTCATTATCAGAATTTTTAAGGGGATCATTCTCAAAATGAGTTAAAAAAACCATCTATATAAGAAGTTGAAATATTATACCCATGCGACATATGATATGGAATCATTAAATAATTCAAAATAATATTATTAAAAAATTTAATATTGAAACATCCTCACTGTTAACACAACTCAGATTTTCCAAAAAAACTTCTTATATGTCCAGTCCATAAAAGATAAAAAATGGGAAATTTCATTGATACCAATTGGTATTACCCATCAAAGATCTATGTATCACTATGAGGCTGAGGGTTGAAATATTTATATACATTCTTTTATGTTTCCTGCCTTTATAAATATCATTCAACTCTTATAACATATTTATAACTTTTCTGAAAAAAAAAATCAATCACACATCCACATGAACATATGAATTTACAAGGTTCAATACTCAAAATGAGTGGCTAAATCCTTGGTATGATTTAGAAATAATAAAAAACCCACAAAATCCACTAGATAAAAATACTTTTATATTCATACAACGCGTAGGATATTCCCTTACACTTGTGTAGAACTTTATTCAATAAAATAGTGTGTGTGATTCAAGTAGCATGAAATGATATAATAAAATTTTTGTAAGAAGTATTGAATCATTCACAAGTTTCTTACAAACATGATACTTCTTTTCTTATAAACATTCATAAATAAAAACATCTAAAACATTCTTCACTATTCAACCTAGTAGTAGGTAATAAATAGTTTTTACTTTGCGATAAAACTCAATATGATTTTCTAAACTGATTACCTGATTCAGATATTCAGTCAGAAAATATAACATTTCCAGAATACTACAAAAAAATTTAAACTAATTCTACTTTTGTCTGTAAATATCAGTCTGATGACTCAGTCTGATCTGAGAAAAACAGAATATGATATCTCTTTTCTTCTTATTCTTCTTCAATCCCTATATATAAAAATACCTCAATAATTTTCAATTAAAAAAATTATTCTATCTAAAACATCAAGATTTATCTCTCTTCCTTCACACAATAACAGATCTCTAATCCATCTTTTGAAAGCATAATGTCAACTAATTATATTATGGGTGTACCAAAAATTGTTTAGGTGGGAATCTGAAAATTTTTCACCCATAATTATTTTTTCTTGTCTTCAAATTTCATTCCCATTTCAAACACATATTTGAATTGTTTAACACTTATCAACACATCTCAATTATTCTCAAACACACTCAAATATTCTAAAAATCATAGCTCATTTCATTTATTGTAACCATTATTCAGTTTGATTAGGATTTTCATTATGATATATTATTTAAGATTAAGACATGTGGTCACTCCAATTATATTTACCCACTTGCTAGAGCATCATAATTAAATACATATCTCTATGAATCATGGTAAAAACTAAATAAAATTTGCTTATTCTGATGATCCATACCAAATATTCGACAAAAAACTTTTGGGGTCAATTATTCAATAAACATTGTTGCAACTCTAAAATATTCCAATAATTCCATTGAAATAATTCAGAAAAAACTTCAAACATTTTTTGACAAACACTTTTGACAAAATAAAGAAATTATTATTTTTTTTATGTACCTTGGACTGATGAACCAGCATATAACGATGTTATCAGTGTCAGTCTTCATGTGATGGATCAGAATTTGTATTCCCCTGAGGGATCAGTGACACCTCTAATTTGATAGTCAGCACCACATATTGTCTGATGAAACATGACTCTTTTGATAACATAACAGAGTTCTTATACCATTATAGAAACAATTGACACACAAAACATTTCATCTAGATGAAAATTGTAAACTACACTATTCATCTTAAAATTATTGATCAGACTCCAGATTTCATACAAGGATCAGTCCCAATAACTCAAGAAAATTAATTCATCCTTTAATGAATATTTCACACCTAATATATTAAGGATACCAAAAATTTAAAAGATTGATCAGTGTTAGGAATCCATTTCTGGATTAGTTTCACAACATGATTAATTAATAGTTTCATATTTAATACTTTTCCCTTAATAATTACGATACAATAAAATTCATTTTTATTTATCAAATTATTTATTTGAATATTTGTTTATTATTGTTTATTAATGAATGTGAAAACAAGAAACTTCACCTCCTCTCATTTCTAACAGACCTCCCCATCCTTTAAATAATTTGGAAATCATTGATCTCCAACCAATGATATGAGACCTAAAAAAATAACTTCAGTAACTTCTTTCTTCTAAAAAATTCAAATTTTATCATAACTTATCATGAATTTGATATCATTTAAGATAAAAATAGCATCATATAATATATATTGGAACGTATTATAACTTCTCATTATTCTATAAATTCTTTCATTAAAATAGTCATGGAACCAATTTTCATCAATTTTCTTCTCCCTTTCCTTCAAAGGGCTCGCATCGTATGTTTCATAAATAGATTTCTATTTTTGATATATCCTAAAAACTAGTGAATCATCATATTTATTACAGAGCAATTAAAACATTGTTACTTTTTTAAATTTCATTTCACACTTTTATTGCATACCCTTGGTGAGTCTGATGGATATTATTATATAGAAAACATCTCCAATGATTGGTGGACTTCCTTCAGAATTTTCTATAATATTCTTCATTTTGATGGTCTAGGCCCAATATACTACTCCCTCACATAGTGTTCTTCATTACATACTTCCAACACCTTCTCAAACTACAAAACAAATTTATTTATTGAAAAACATATATCCAAAAAACAACTTGGTCGTAATATTTGTGTCTTAGTATGGTGGAAATGGTGAATTGGTGTCTTAGTTTGGAGGATTGTTTGATGTGAGAAATATTATGGAATAGTGATTATGTGGTTTCATGATTAGTTATCCCTAATCTAATATATCTTATATATTAAGTTATTTATTTCTAACTTATCTCAGATCATATTAATATTAATTCTTAGGTAGTATAATAGTCAGATCAATTGGTGATTATGTGGTCAATTCCTAGATAGTTTAGTGGTGATGTTTTACACATTATATGGACCGAATCAAATTTCTTTCCTATGTATATTACTTTATATCCCCTTTAACTAGGTTTTGATTAAAAATTATTATAAATGAGGTTAGTTTTGATCTCATATGCCTCCATGATCAGTTTTTAAAGGTCCTAGGTTTGAATTTTTCTCACATTCAAAGAGCACATGAGTCAACAATGGGATATTTATTGTAGGGTATGAACATGACAGGCCATTAATAGAATTTTGAAATGGATATTCACAGAACATTTAAGCTTATGTCTTTGTATTTGGGATTGCATGGTGTGAAAGTTATATGTCTTATTCATTTTACTTCATTGTTTTTTCATTTTGATAATAAGGGTTATTGGGGTCTTCTTATTGGAAAATCACTTACCATGAACCCATAGATGTGTTCATGGTTTAGTGTATGGAGAAAAAGAAAAGATCATAGGTAATTTTGGAATATAATGTAGTGACTATTGTAAGAAAAAACATCATCAGATTTAAAATTTAAAAATTATATGGATAATTTTTTTTATCTCATAGTATTTTTTGGATCCAAGACCTATTGAAACATTTGTTGCGTGGTGGTTCAAAAACAATTGTATTCATTTTCATAATTCAACATAATGTATAACTAGGATCATATCTCTTGAGGTTCATTCATAGTCAAACACTCATTATTCCCTATCATATTTTTGGTGATTTCTAATCCTTATGAAATTAATAGAAAGAAATTTAAGTGTGAGAATATGAATTTAGGAAAATAAAATGAATAAGAAGTTCAGATATAATGAACGATTCAATAAAAATAATAGGTCCTTGTGGTGTTTACATGGAGTCATGGATTATTCAATATTTTATTAAAATTAATATTTGAGAGTCCAACCCATTACACATGGATTACTTTCCTCTATATTTTTTGTGATGTTTAGCATGCCTGTTATTTTTCTTCGAGAAAAAAAACATCCCCTCCCCTAGTTTTCAAGAGTGATTTAACCACCTCAACCATGATAGTTTCAACTTCCAAAACCAAACTTCACTGAATATTATTTTATACACTATACACTCTCAACTCCACTATATGAATAAAATTATTGAGAGAGAAATGAGATTGTAATTTAAAGGATAATAGAATGAGTTTGAGGTTCATGCTATGTAGTGGTGGATGAACCCCACAAAAAATCTCGAATACTCCTCTATCCCACTCTAGAAACATAATAAATGCAGTATTAAATAATGAAAATAAAGTGAGGAATATAGTTTAGTCGTACTACCATTCAAAGAATCAAGTTATTTACTCATCAATGTGATTTTATAAGTCGTGTTGAATAAAGAGAGATGGAGATAAATTGAAATTAAATTGCATGGCAGTGAGAATAAATTTGTTAAATAATGTAAAATAAAAAATATAATATGAAAATAAATAATAAAATTCAATAAAAAATATAGAGTTCCATCGTAGAAGAACACTAGAAAATGTATCCTCCTTATCAATTACCCCTATAAAGGTGAATAACATATATTTATAGAGATGGTGGTAGTTTAGGTATACAAAAATTTAAAAGTGATATGTGGAAAATTGCATCAATGTAAATACATATTATTGTGCCATGTGGTTGTCCCCATAAATGACAAAACTTAGTATTTTTAAGATTTAAGAAAATCTCTTTCATGGAGTCCTATAGTTTTTTTCAATAAATTATCCCAATCAAATTAATAAAAATTAAAATCTATAGCCAACACAGTGTGGTGGCATCCATATTGATGAATCTTGTCCAACATTATCTTCAGAACTACTTTTTTATAGAAAAAATGCACCCTAGAATATTGTATTAAAAAAATGTTTCCCAAAATGTTGATAATTATAGAAATTTTTTATTTAATATTTAAAATATATAATTTTTAATGATAAAAATACTAAATTTAACATAAATTTGAAAATTTGTAATTTTCATGGATTTTAAATATTCATATTCAAATTAGAAATTAATTTTAAATTATCACATAAAAATAAAAAATAAAAATAATATAATATATAATATAGACACTTAGAAATAAATAAATATACAATTTTGAACATTAAATTATAATTATTAAATTAATCTTAATATGTGGTAAGTAACCTAAAATAAATATATTCTTAGTATTTAATAAATTATTAATGAAATTTTAATATATGAAAATATGGGATTTATCACCTATAAATTCAATACCTATGAAATGAGATAAATCTATGAATATATTATATTCAACTCATAGATTTTTGATAATTCAAAAAGAAAAATTCATTGTTTTTAATGGTGTATATAAATCATGAAGATTCATATTCTTAAAAAATAGAGTAAATCATATACTTATTCAAAGTGGGAGCTTATCAACACCATGTCTGGATTAGGTAACATTTATAAATGGAATCCTCCCATCAATAATTGAAATTTCATGAAAAACATGGATATCTTATAGATTTATTTTTGATGTAAAAAATATTTTTATTACCACCCTAAAATTGAGTTATCATTTTGAGGATTCTATAATGGATTCCATGGAAAAGTTATTTTCAAGCATTTTTATAGTTTAAAAAAATTTTCTTATCATAATTATATTAGTTTTAAATTGTAATATTATAATTAGGAAGTAATAAGGGAAACACTATTTATTTATTTAAACATTAGGAATGATTCTTTAGTCGACTCACAATTGAAATATTATAAAACAATAGAAGGATCTAAACTAATTTTTTTGGAAAAAAAAGTGAATATTAACTAAATATGTTACAGACACTAAGTGGAGGATGTTTACCATGAAATTTATATTTACTAGAAGAGAATCTCAACTAAACTATTTAATATTATCCTGGGATGAATCCAAACATAATAATTTTTTTCTTTGAGTATAATATTGACTCAATTGTTTTTATTACTAATAGGAGACTCTAGAATCATGGTTTCCACATTTTCAAAAGGAATAATCATCGTATGTCTTTCGGTATTTACAATATGAATGACTAAATCCAAGATTTTTATATCCTAGTATAATATTAATAGAAGAGAAAATGAACTTAATTGTTATACCTAAATAAAAGGATATTTGGGTAATTGAATGAGTATTGAATTTCCAATTGAATCCATCATAGTAGATCTAAATGTCACTAAATAACCCATCAAAATAGGAATCTTTATAAATATAATTCTAAACATGAATATTATCATTCTTCTATGGAAGTATATCAAGATGTATCATAATAGTTATACCCAAAATATTATATCAATGTTTCATTAAATAATGACCTAGTGTGTGTCAACATTTGAAAATAGAATGTAAATAGGTAATGGTAAGAACACAAGAGATATGGTGAAACTGATTTAATATAGTTTTCCCTATGAAATGTTGTATAGAAATTTATAAAAATAACTATAAAAACATGAACATGATATATGTTGTTATGGGATAAGGATTATCCAAGGAGAAAAAACTATAGCATAATAGAAAATACAATTATTTTTCTACAGTATAGGGATATGAGGTAATAATCAACATGATTCGGTGAGCTCATACACTAAGACACATACTATATTTGGATCATACATTAGGTAATAAGGCTATATAAATTTGAATACATACGTAGTATAAGGTCATATATTATGGCCCCCTGAGTCTTTTGGTTTATATTCATGGTATGGGGACCTTGAACCCAATGTAAAGTTTCTAATTGGATAATATCAACTTCTATATTTGGGGTTTCCAATATACATATCTAAACTCAATGAATTTGGTCTTCCAGGCGGTGTATATCATCTCAATAAAATTATATATCAAAGATAATTATCTTGACTTATAGTCAATTTTTATAAAATAAAATAAATACCTATATATTAATGTTTATATGATTATAATATCATATTAATATATTAAAAATGTGTATGATTTAATATTGTTTAATATCATAGGTTTTTAAATGCACATGAATAGTTAATTTATATAGAGGATATATCATAATATAATAATTCTTGATAAAAAGGGAAATGAATATATGTGGCAATAAGATAACAATTTGTAATTGAAAGACCACCATTGCCTAGTCAAGAAATTATAAATAATGTCAAATGGTACTTTTCCTCTAATGCCAAAAACAGGACCTAGGGGATTCCATAGTAAATAAAATGAAACCGTTTTTTCAACTAATAGTCCTTTTTGGTTCTTCATATATTAGCAAATACCCATTTTAAAAATTAATATAGAATGAGAGAACAAGAGGATACACTCATGGTTTATGGGATTCCAAGAGGAGAATCATAAGTTATGAATTTTTTTATGATTACCAATACATTGAAGGGAAAAATTAGTTCAATGGAAATAATGGAATTCAAGGAGGATTTGGGAACCCTAAAGGCTATTCAAATATTTATTGAACACATTACATGGGTGAACGGATTAACATGTAATTTATTTACTGTATGATCATATCTTGTGAGGGCCAAATCAATATGAATAATTATTTTTATCATGAATTAGACTGTTTCAATAGCATATTTCAAACTCACATAATGGGGGAAAATAATACCCAAAATAATTTTTCCCTATACCATTTGGTCAAGTGAGAAAAGAATGATTCGTTCATTGGACCAATTTTTGACTCTAAATGATTTATCCCATTTCAATTTTTCACTATAACAGTTGATTAATCCATGATAAAAATGTGTTAGCAAGAAAATACATGAAACATTCTCAGGAAACCATTTCTAAGTATTCAACCATAAAAGAAATTATGTATTTTTAATTTTTTTTAATTTTCATAATCCATGAATTGGGGAGTCATTTTATTTTATCACCTTTTTCTTTTTCGTACCCTTTGTGTGTATTTGACCATATAATATTTTCTTATTTTCCTTTTTTCCAAATTCTGAAAGTTCTTCCCAACTATGTAGATTATATACATATCAATTTTAGAAACTAATTATTCCTAGGATTTCCTTATATGGGTTTTATGTGGGTTCATAGTATATATATTTCATTTGGTAGTTTAAGGTGATGCAATAAGGACAGGTAAAACTGATGTTTTGGGTCAGTAATATTTTACCTAGTGTTATAAAGGCTTTTGGTCAAAAAACATTAAATAAAACATGAGGAATCCAATATTGAAACAATTCAAATAAAAAATGATTTTAATTGGGAACCCTATTACAATATTAGAACCATAATGGTCTGGTTCATACAGTTTAAAGTCATGATTCCTGTACCGATGCTACACTAATATAGGAATGAGATTGCTGATATACAACAAAATGGTTGGATCCATTCCTAATGGGGGAAATTAGAATTGAATGTGATGGAAATTTTTTGTTGCACCTAAAATTTGATATCCATGCATTAAATTATATAATGTGGAAATAGAAAAAAAAGACTTTCTGTATTTCTAGAGGAAAATATATTATCCTAACTTATAGACAAATTTTGAAAGATCTGATGTGTGATAGGATACCATACACTATGTTGGGTTCTGATAGTTCACAAATTTTATCATGGACTAGAATAATAAATTTAGGTATATGTACATATCTTATAATAATAGAAATCAAGGAATACATATTTTTTGATTTGGAGTCTTTATGATTATTTGGAATACTCACATGAGACATGTTTGTGAAATGGATGATTAGCTTTTGGAAGGTGAGAACCCATTTTTATTTAGGATTCAACTCTTTTACAAAATGGAATTGATATATCATATCACGTGGCTATACTATGACCTGATAAAATAAAGAAAAATGTATTTCTACAAGGGTATGTTTATAATTTTAAATGGAATATATGGATGGTCTTGTGATGAGATATTCTTACAAATATTTGTATCCATTATTAATTTTAATAAATCCTTCCATAGTTATAGTAATTGTGTATTATATCATAGGTTATGTGAATAATGAAATTAGGCTTGGAATGTTTTTTCATAGTCATCAAAATTTACTTATATAGGGAACTCTTATGTGTATTGATGGCTTATATATGGTAGGATTTATCAAATTATGGGCTTATGGAATAGAACAAACACCTACTTTAAGGTAATATGGTATGGACCTCATGTAATTGATGTTAGAGTCATTTGATGACGACATCATATCAAGAATAATATTATGTTATAAAGAGTAATATGTGTTGTATTGTTTATAATAATACTCCATGGACTTAAGTGATTCGATTTAACATCATGTGACGATGAATTCATATATAATAATGATGTTTAAGAATGATGATATTATATCAAAGTGATAATGACTTAAATTAAAGTTTCATTGGTATTTGGATACTTTAACTATATAATTACAATTTCCATGTTCTTCTAGATCCAATATTTAATGTTAAATAACAATTTTATTGTATATCCCAAAAGATGGATTTATGGAAGATAAATGGAATTATACTTCATATTTTTTTTCATCAGTCTCTTGAACTTTTTCAGGCCATTAGGGATATTCTGTAATGATTTTGTAAAATATGTGACAACTTTCTAAATCTGAAAGTTATATATCATGTGACATCTATCATTTAGAGAATATATATCCATATTCTTTCACATTATTTTTATGGTTTTTTTGAGAGATCACACAATTAAATTAGAGATTTGGTTCTCCCTAACACCATTATCTCTTTATCTATCTACAATTGAATCCATTTTTTAATGTTGAATCACCTCGTTATTGAATTTCCCAAAATTCATTGATAGGGGAAGTAAATGGCCTAGTCTCTCAAATATTATAACTTAAGACTCATGAACTTTAGAATACGAGTCAAATTTATCTCTATATAAGAGGGAAAATACCCCGAATCTTGTACTAAATTGAATAAATATATCTTGTTTCATCCAACTCTACTAGGTTGAAAACATTTTTCCAATGAATTTCACATAATCCATGATTTAAATTATAACATATTTGAATTTGAAATTTTTGAGTTATTAATGATATCTCTATCAATTTGGTATATATGTTAAATTTATTGATGACTTGGGCATAAATAGTGATTACCCTAGACTATATAACTCATACTATCTTTTATATTGAATGTTAATCTCTTAGGATGAATTATTTTGAAAATAAATATTATTACGAGATGAATAAATTGAAAATTATAGTAGCACTATGGGCCTAGGAAATTCTCTACAATGAGGAGAACTATAGTAAGAGGATAAAATTTCACTATGGCTAAAACATCCTTGATGACGCCAATGTCAGCTCTCCATTGAATGTATTGTTCTAAGATTAGTCCATCTGGTGAAAGGGGGGATATTTCCAAAAAAATCACCATGATGTTTAATTCTTTCATTATGTAAGATTGTAATTAGTTTTCAATATATTTTCATTTCCTCACAAAAACTATGTTATTGTTTCTATAGTAGAGATGAACTTTGAAGCATCAAGGAGATCAAAAGTATAATATGTGATAAAACTATTGACATTACTAATGGAATGGTTGGGGTAGTGATGGAAGCCAAGGTTTTGATCTCATCAATATGATCTATATTTGATATTAGGCATACAATAATTCTTGACAGACAATATAATAAGTAATCATTTTCTTAGATTCCCCATCGCAAACTAATGTATTGTCAATATAATGTTTAGGATAATTTTTGTAGAGGAAATAGCCTTTTAAGTGCAATTTAATGCATCTCTATTATCTACCAGGGTTGATACCATGTGGATAGAAATATATTCTATTATTTTGAAAAAATATTTAAACATTGTATTCTTTTCCTTTAATCGTAAAATCATTAAGGAGGTTAAGTAGTTATCTTCATTATAATTAGATCCCATTTTTAGGATAGTTTTGTTTCATTAGATGGTTTCCATTGTCAGATTTGGATGGAATTTTATCATTAAATCATTCGGTGGGATGGTTCTCATTCTCCCAATGATTGAATCATAGAGTCAATATTTTTTTTACTTACTGATGATTATTCATGAAATTATCCTTCAATTTTAATATCATTTTTTTATTAGATAATATATTCAGATCCTGAGAAGATAAATGTATTTCTTTTTGAGTTATATATTGAATCTAGGCCATGATTTTTTGAATAAGTAATTTAGGGATGATTGAATCTTCATTATTCAGTATATTATAAATCATATAGACATTAATTTTTTTTGTATTTCAATATAAGTCCTTTTCAAATTCATTTTATTATTTTATAGGAATGGATGAAACTTTTTTTAGGATACAAGGGATAATCCAATGACAAACTTCAATAATTTAATATCCTTAATAGAAATATGTTAAATATGTATCATTTTTGGATGGTGTGACCCAATATATAATGGTAATGGTAAGGTTATAAGTCTCCCATCATTCTTCCAGCTTCTAATTTATGGATACTTGATTATGTTTTTCTCCAAGGTAAAAATCAATTACCATATAATTTGAACCTTATGGATGGAGTATGTTTTTTTCCTATAATAAATTTCATATCACATCAACTATATTACCTTCAGGGTGAAATTAGGAATTTTTGTACACCAAGAAATTCTAATATATGATAATAGCACTTGGTGAACTCTTTCCTCGTTTCTCTGATATTCATCCTCTAAAAATCTTAATCTAGTTAAAAATTTTAGGATCCTACTAGGATACGTTTTGGGATAAGTATGGATTATAATTCATTTGGTATGTTCTACAAACATATCTACATAAATTTTTCATGGTGAATCTTTATTTCTAATGAGTATGTTATGACCTTATATCTTACAAAAAAAATCTATGACTCATTCATTTCATCACTTTTTAAATTTAGAGAGGTCAAGGTAACTTCTTTCTACTCCAAGAGATGAATTGATATATGAAATGTTGCATGATATTAACCCATATTTCATTAAACCCAGAAACAATGTTATTATACAAGACAAATACATGACCTTACATGGTATGAAAAAATAATCTATGTTGGTTAAACTATTTTTTGTTGTTACAGATATTATGTCACACTAAAAATAAAAATAAGAGATATGATACTTTAGATCTCATATTCCACTAAATTATTTGAGTTAGGATTTCTGAATATGGGTGAAGGAGGATCAAGAAATACCCATTTTAGAAACTAATTCCTCTTTAGTTATAATAGGGGGTGCAAAACATTCATAACATCCATATGAGTAGTAAGGGAATTTAAAAATTCAAGAGATACCACTTCTTGTTTTAACCACAAGTGACTTTCTGTAATTTGTATCTGATGTTTCCCAAGTCATTGGAACTATTGATAACTAATCAATGTTGTGGTAATGTTGGAATATTAACATCATATAAAATTAATAGGTTGGATTTATATTTTTCATTTGTCGGTTGAGAAATATCCTCACAGATAATTGGGTCAAAAAATGGATGAATAATGGCTTTGGGATGAAATCATACATAGTAGGTTTATTTATGCTAAACAATTCACCACTGATCTAATTAGGCTAGTATCTTTTAGTCTAGATGTATGTAATTTTACATTATGATAAGATATTTGGAAGAAAAAATTAATAATGGGTGTGTAGTTGATTTGGGATCTCCTTTTACTTTTTTATTAGAATTATCCTATTGAGCAGTTATTACTATAATATTGTAATGGGATATCATTTAATAAGATTTACTTTGATGTTGGGTATATACTCCATCCCTTCATTGGGATGTGTGTGTGGAATTATCTATATATTCATTTTATTAGTTACTTATTAGGTATAATCTTGTTTTTTAGTATAAACTATGTTAAATATTTTTATATTTGATAATGTAAAATATATAGTAGGAGAAACATATTATGTTGGTGATGGTAAGAAATTATTTAGGTATATTTCATCGCAATGGATGATACTATAATATATTATGTGTTAAAAATTCCCCCAACCCTGTTTGTTGGCGATTACCATGGGATATTTTATCTATATCTACATCTTACCAATAGAATACCTAGCATATATTACGAAAGAATCTATTTTTTTGATACAACTTTGCGGACCTCCATGAGGGATCATATTCACTCTAATTGGTTATGGGTCTATATAATCCTTTACCATAGAAAATTTTGACAATGTCTGAAGCTTCTATATGATAATGATCTATAATTATCCCTAAGACACCATCATGATATAATAACAGGCCCCAATAATGATGAAATTAGAAATGATGTGGACCAAATCTAGATTAATAGATGTAAAATTAATGTAACAATGTCTAATTATTGGCATTTCCATATGGGTGATCATTTATTAAAAAAAATATCTTTAATTTCATGTATTATTGTTGTAAAAAATTAGTGATAATGACCATGGTGAATAGGAGCCCCATATGACGCTCTTGAATTATTTTTTGGATGTGGTGGATGGAATCCTACAACTAACTAATATAATGGATGAAATAATTTATTTTCACTATAGAGAGACTCCTGATGTGGTTTGATATTTATATATGTGTCATCTTCTTACCTACTTATTTTTCTATATGGTGTTGGAATTCAAGGTTTCAACCACTATAAAATATTATTGGCTACATCCAATGAGGAAATTGTACCTTCATGGAGGTAACCATATGCCCTTATGATCACAATTTAGAACTATATAATCAAGGTTAGTGACAATTTGTGTAAGTTACTCTAATATGAGGTAGATATGGTAATCATAATTACATTGCATTGATGTGTGATAAAATAGTGGTTTACAAGAACCATTTCCATAGTGAGGGATTCCATTGATGGGTTGGAGAGTTGAACACCTCATTTTCTATTCATCAGGGAATCTATCAAGATTCGAAAGGAAAATTAGAAACATATTTAAGAAGTATCACCAACCAGAATTTTTAGTCACCCAATATATTTCTTAATCAATGCTTTATTAAAGGATGACCATTATGTTTCTGAATGGATCAAATTATCGTAATCCCATTTTTTTATTTATATCACGTGTTAATGGAAAAATGTCATTTGCCACTCAATAACATGGTATAGTGATTATGGATGATTTTTTTGGATTACAGGATAATGTGTTATCTTGTCCCTTAATCGGACTTATTTCATAGTCTGACGCTCTCTTATTGATTTAAATCATGCGGGTGAATGATTCTTAGTAACAATAAAAGTTTCCCTTCTAAAATTGGGTGACTAAAAATAAGAATATAAGAAGGCTCTACATGTGGATATTATACAGAATTTCATTTGATCAAATTTTCTGATCAATCCAAATCTTGTAGTCATATATGTAGAAACTATTATGTTTATATCCTTCCAGGGAGTAACTAGGATCCAATGAAAAATGTTTTGAGATTTTTTGGAGTTGTAATCAGGTCCATGAAAGGGATTCATATGTATTTCTATTATGGTATTTATAGAAAACAATTTTAATTTCCATTTAATGGGAGACATCATACCTTTTTGGTCATGTGATAATAACCATAGTTTTATCTTTAAGGGACATGCATCCATGAATTGTTCAGAGTATTTTAAAATCATACAGAGTGGGCTTGTAGTTCTTGATGATTTTGTATCTTATTCATTTGATAGTTCATGGTAATCTTATAATATCCACATAAGGATTATATAGATCATTTCAATATCTTCCTCACAGGTAGACCATGGGCGAATACTATGAACATCACATAATGAAGAATGGTTTATCCAATTATTTTTAAAGGGGGAATCTCATACTCTCATTTAAGGTGGTTGGTTTCTTTTTCTTGTCACATAAAAATTCTTATCATGTTTGGGAGGTATTTCCTCTCAAGGGTGTGATGAGAGAGTAATGGTGTTATAAATAAATAATGATTGGAATCCTAAATATCTTAGTAGAATAAGAATCAAAACCTATTTATTTGTGGGTTTTCTGTATTTGGATATGTGACAAGTTAGGTAAATTTAGTTTAACATTATGTATTATGAACTATATGCGATGAAATTTAATTCCATGAAATTAGTACTATACGTTATGTAGTATAATGTCATGTAATATATAATAGTTGATGAATGGAACCTAAAAATGAGTTGGTGTGGGAATTATGCTTGAGCGACCCCTTCTTTTTTATTCTTGTAGATGACTAAGAAAAAGGTATTTTTTTGAAAACCATGATGAGGAACATGACCCACACCATTTAAGGAAACCATGATGGAAAACATGACACATGTAATATTCTTTACTGGTTTCAAAACATGGTAGGTTTTGTGATTGGCTTCCCAGGATTCCATGCTCCAACAATCACACTTATAGAAGCGCACCATTATCCCATGTTTATAGAGGTAGTCCTAGACATTGAAATATAGGATCTCCTTGAGTCTATTGTGATCAATTATAAAGTAGATATATTTATTTCAAACCTTCTTCCTCAAGAACCTTTACTACTAGGGATTTTCAGAGACAGATTTCTTCGCAGGATCACCTAGATAGATAGAATGATTTGGTGTGGTGCAATAAGATCCCAGTAAAGTTCATCAATCTTAACTAAAATAGCAGGAAACATTCAATTTCTTTGGATTAAAACATCATGAAATTGGGAAAAATATTCCCCTCAAGGTGTCATATTATTAGTAGTAGTTCGGAGGATAACATTAATAACCTATTTTTAAAGGATTATGTTCTCATGCATTGTGGAATTTCTTTTGAGGCTTCAATGCTTTCTCATATCCTGATCAAATTGATTTCTAATTCAATGAAAGTTAGATACATGGAAGACATGATTATGCTATTGATTGGTCAGCACAGTTGGTGACTTTCAGTGTAGGGTGCAGGTGCCTATATCAAAACATGAACCGAGTTAGGGATGAAGGATCTCTTGCCACAGCAAGGTCCATCATTTATAGAACTTGATTCTTGTTAGTGAAAATGGAATCACTATTTAATGACTGAAAGGAAACTTCTTCTTTTCATCTCCTTCAGGTTAGTACCTCCTCAACTCAACCCTTGATAGACTGTAGAGGAAATGGGTTTGCAGGAATCCTCCTGCAACATGCTACAAGATAAACATGGATAAGTCCTACATGTTGGGAAACATGAGAAGAGGTGGTATGGTTTGTGTCTCTGGGTGAAATGTGGTTCTATCCTCCACTTAGTCCAATGGTAATGCAAACTCTTTCCAGGCTGAGGCCAAAGCAATTCTCACCAGGCTCTCCCTTTTCTTTAAAAAAACCTTGAAATCACTCAAGTAAATATTGAATTGTTGATCATTCATGATTCCTTACATGGTAACGGCTCTACTATGTTATCCATATCTTATATAGTTAGGAAATGTAGATCCCTCATTTTCAACAACATCATAGTGTCCCATGAGGGTAATAAGCTTTCAGATCACCTTGATTCTTTGGTGGACCAAAGATCCAACACTGGTCTCCTCCTCAATAATAATTTCTTGAAGCCTAATCCCATTAATTTCCTCATTGGGGATTCCCTCTTCCAGCACTTCTAAAGCCCCCATACATGTTTTTCCTTGATGTACATTATCTAATTGAATAAAAAATTCATTTGGATGGATGGGAATCAAAGAGGAGTATCTCAACTCAAGGAACATGATGAAACCAAGAAGAGTATCTTGAAACAAGTAATATGATGAAACACATATGAGTATCTAAACTCATTTAATATTCTAAAATTAACAGGAGTATATCAACTCAAGGAACATGTGTAACCCAAGAGGTGTATCTTGACTCAAGGAACACGAGGAAACTAATATGAGTATCTCAACTCAAGGTGTTTGAGGTAACCAAGACGAGTAAATAAAATCTTGTTTTTTAAGATGAAACAAAGGATTGAATATGACTTTATGATATTTTTATGACCTTTAAGTGTATATCTATTTATGGTTTTATTATTATAAAGTTGGGGGGTTGAAATTATTCTAATCCAAATAATGATTAACCTAACCCAAAAAAATTTATTGAGACACTCAATATTAATGATTTGTAGTGATGATTATAAAGGGATAATGAATATTTCCTAAGAGGATAGCCTATAACCAATCTCATTCTGGGGTGTGAGGGAAGATCGCCCATGATATAGACCAATGCGTACCACAAAAAATGACTATATAGATGTTGAATATAGATAGGTTTCCTTTGGTAACGTGGTAACCTAGGATGGAGTCATGGTTGAAGTGGAGACAAGGAATGTGTGACAGGGTAACGTGGAACCCCAATATAGAGTCTTGGGAAAATTTAGTGTTGAAGTGTTTCAGAATAAATTTTCATGGTTGTCATTTGTCTTGATGATCTGGGATTCTAGATACAATGTGTGTTTATGTATAAGTATTCAGGTGCCTAGGTGTCTCAATGCTCTTGTAGTTTGGTTCTCTATTTAATAAAATCTCATGTGGTCGATGCCAAGGAGGTCATGTGCCAAGGTGGTCTAGAACCCTGGGTGAGATGCTAAATTTTAGGGCATGGGAATGGATCTTCTTATCCCTTCTCTCCTGGTTTCGATTCAAAAATTCATCTAAAGGGTAGTTATTATAAGCTTAGTTCATCGGTTCTTAGGTCTATTTGGTACTCAGGTATAAAAGTTTCCTTGTCTTACTCTTCCATCTCTAGTAGTGTTGAATATGAGAGGATGGTTAGTACATTTAAAGGTAATAAACTATCATAGATTCCCATTTAGGAGTGATAACTACCTCAAGAACCTTGTTTTGGATTATGGATGTGGACATGGTGATAAGAGTTATTGTATTGGTGCACATAGTAAGAAACGTATAATAAGTAGTGTTCATGATTGGCCACATAAACCATTGAACCTTAATTGGTCATATGTCCATCTTAGACTGAATGTATGGTGCTTGGAATGAGGTAGAAGCTATTTTGGGACCATTCTTTATACTTTCCTCCTCATTTTCCTTGATTATAATGTAGGGCCTATGAAACCTTTTTTGGGAAACCCCCATTGGTAACCCTTTGAAGGGTAAGAAGCATGGTGCATAGATTTGAATGAAATGGACTCATTGTGCATGGAAAGGAATGTGTAGCTGTGTGAAAGAATGGAATTTTTTATTACAAAAGGCAAAATTAAAAAATTTATAACTTTTTTATCAGTAAGACCATTTTGAAGCCATAATCTTTTAAATAAAATCCTTTCAAATAAAAAACTACACTAAATGAATAGATTAGAGACACTATATGTTTTCTAATACTAAAATATAGTCAAAATGGTTCTAAATTCGTATAGGAATATACAAAAATCCTTTTCCAAAACTATAGTTGATGTACTTATACTACTCTATATGAGAGTTTCTCACCCCCCACATCCCTATATTGGGTGATATTTTAAACTGTTATCCCCCAAAAAGTATATGAGTTGTCACATAAACATTGATATCCTATTGGTTCTTTATCCATTCACATTGATACATTTCTTCCAATATAGAAATATAATATATGAGTGAGTAACATATTAGAATCAACAAAAAAGTTAATGGTACACATTTTCCAATTCTAATAAACATATTAATTCATTATAAGGAATGGGATTAGAAAATAAATCATTATATTTATTCATACATTTAATAAGGAATATATGATATAAGTTAGAGTGATATTAATAAATGACCATGAACATCACTATGTTTAAGACTCCTCATATTGAAAACTCCATTCAAGACCTTAATCATCTATCCAGATAGGTTATACAAAATCTTTGTTCCCATGTATTATTCCATGTATGGATGAAATGTTATGGTATTCCCCGATAGTATTAATTTCATGTTTGTGGTAGAAAATTTTGTTACACAAAGATAATAATTAATAATAGGATTTGAATAGAAAAGGAATAATTTTGAGTGAATCCATATGTGGTTTTAGAAGAAATATTTATATGTATAGAAATCCAAGAGTCATATCTAATATAATGAACACGTATTACTATCGAAATTTATTTTTAATTATATAAATTATAATTTAAACAAATTTTCATTGAAATATGGATCATGCAGAACATATTATTATGGTTTTTATTTCATGGTGCCTTCATTTTAATATGAGTACAATTAGTAAAAGTCATTATTAAATTAATGTAGAACATTATACTCAACAAATAAAAATATTTTTTTTATTGATACATTGAATCTCTATTGTCGAACATGAATTTAAGATAAATACTTTTAAAAGAAATCATGAATGGAAAAAATTTTGGGCTACTATAGAAACTGAAGAATCATTGTAAAAAAATAAGGATATTCTATATGTTAGAGAAACCCCTTCTAGAAAATCCAAAATTTAATGTTTTCAATAATTGGATCTATATACTTATAAAAAGCATAAATGATGTTTTTGGAGTTTCAATGGTATTATTTAAATGAATGATGAACAAAGGATCATTATTATTTTCATATTTAATTAATACGACTGGGTATCTTAAAAACTTAATGATACATAAGGTTTATATTATGTCTTGTTCTGGATATAGAATTTATTATAAAATCATTTCTAGAATGCTTTCCACAAGTTGAATGAGTTATGGAAAAAACTTACCCTATTTTCTCAGTAGAATTTGGATAACTATGTTCTAAATTGGGATATATAGGTTATGGTTCTTTATAGATAGAAAAAGGTTTAACGATCAAACCAATCATATAAATGTAAGTTTGAGGGTTCAGTATTAAATCTTTAGAAAACTAGTTAATATCATTGAATCCTAAGAGAGGATGTTAGATGACAGGTCAATGTTTATATATAATTGAATTTTTTATAATACCTAAAAGGGTTTTTGAAACTAAATTCATACTACACATTAGGTTAATATGTTATAAAATTTAATTCTTTAATTTTTATGTTTGTATGATTCCATATTATTATTTTAAAATTGACTTATAGATAAAGGAGGTCATAATTAAGGGGGGAATTTATGAACATTTGGTGTTCATTTATATAATAATGTGAGGGTTTATATAATGCAGATTTTTAATTGGATAGAAATATTGATTCTAATATAGATCTAATTAAAGGATTTATGTTCATATATCAATTATTTTATATAATAAAATAATTAATTTTTTAATAAAAAGAGGTTGTGAGAAAAATTATATGTTATTTTTATACATATTTATTATGATTCATAAAACTCTATAACATCATTTGAAAAGGAGATCAGGATGTAAATATTTTAATCCATAATAAATTTTTTTAATCCAATATATTAGTCCAAATATGAGGAATTGACATTTCACCACCATCAAAAGAAGATTTTAAACAATGAAGTATTTATTTTTTTTAAATTAAAATAAAATAAAGAATACCATACATGATATTAAATTTGATGGTTTATTGGTTAGATACTCAAAATATAAAAAATATGTATCATTTTATATACCAAAAAATCCTTTTTTTCATAACATTATATTATAGAAGGAATACGTTTCAAAATAATTTAGTGGGAGTGTTTTTGGTATTAGACAAACTCAAAATATGAAAAAAAAAACTATTAGTTAATATTAAATTTGAATATAACATGATTTCATATAATAGTTTATGCTATATTGGAAAATCATATTGTAAAGAAATTAATTTTGTAATAAAAATGACCTCAAAGTAAAATTTTGAATAGAAATATCCCTAAATATGATTAACATAAAAGTGGTCTAAGTAAATGACATAAGTCATTAACATCCTCACATATTCTGTCATAATGTAATTAATTTTTAATACTTTTTCAATGAGTTGAAAAAATGAATATGATTCCTAAATCTACCCTTTATTACAAATAGATTTATTTATTGATTTTACCCATTAATGGAATATAGTTGGAGAGTTTTATTAGAAGATTTCATAGGGATGTGATAGAAATTACATCGAGAAGTTAATTGATGAACGAATCCCTAAGAATGTTGTAAAAATATTGATTATCAAGTATTCATTCTTATTATATATGATTATATGGGTGATTATGTATGTGTTTGTTAGGATTATTAACAAATTTTAATAATATTAAATATATACTATTATATATAGGTACGATCAATTTTATTATTCTTTCATAGTGGTCAAATATAATGAATTATGTGAATTTGTAATTGACCTCTCAAATTATCACTTTGAGTTATCCATAAATGATGATGGATATTGAATATAATTGGTTGTTATTAAATTTTAATTTTAGTGTGGTTAGAATTTATTCTAGGAATACGTGATATGCTCATGAGATAGAAAAAGAGTGTTTTATGCAAGATGATCTTCCATGTATACTACATTATAATTCATTCAATATTAATTTTTGTGTACCTAGGTTTTATATATAAGGTTGAATCCCTATACCCAAGATTTAAATTATAATAATCATGAGAACATTTATACAATGATATGATTCTTAAACCCACTTTAATGATGAAATAATTATGGGGTGGTTTGGTATGTTGCTGATGATTTAAATTGTTGTGTCTTGACTAACATTTTATTTTAACTCCTAAATTATGAGAATCATTTCTAAACCATTAATTGAGATAGAATAATCGATCTTATAGCCATTATAATATAAGTAACATGTTATCTGATTAATTGTTGGATAAGGGGCATCTAATGTACCCATATATTAGTGTGAATGAAATGTGATGTGTTCCTCTATATGGTTAGTCTATATTTTGAGAATTTAGAATATATGAGTATATTTATAGGATTGAAATACTATGAATCTCATGTTTACTCAATATCTTGGATAAAAGAATTTTTTTAAAATACATGATTTTATATGGTAAAGCTAGTAGAAATATCTATCAATATGTATGTGATTGAAGGATATCATGTCAAATCCAATTTCAAATTGAGTAGAACATATGGTTTTGATGAGGTCTGCCCTTACTTATAGTTATGAAATTTTTAATTCAAATTTTTTCCCAATGATAACATTTCATGTGTGTTGTGATTCTCAAGAATCATGTTCCCAAATCTGGTACTCTTAGACACATTCATTATATATTTATTTGTGACCAATAGTAAAATCATGGATTTAGTAATCAATAATAAGAAAATCAATAAAAATTAATAATGTCACTTATATCTCAAATATCATTTTGGGTTATAATATTTGGAGAGCTAATAAATATCACAAACTAATAAATAAAATGCTATTTGTTTCAATCAAACATTTTATTATCATATATGAAAATAATTAATCCATAATGTTTATTTTCCACTAATAAAATATCATTATCAAATGATTTCCCTCTGAAAACATCTTGTGTACTATCGTTTTTCATAACCCATGGAAATGGAAGTATAATAAAGGGAGATCTCAAACACCCAATAAGGGGAAATATACAAATAAGAAAATCCTGGAATAAAAAATGCATACATATTATTGTAGTAATAATTAAAAACAACAATCCATAATTAAATTGATTCGAATTGTTTGATTTATTTGTGAAAATTAATGAATGAATGTATAATGTTAGGTCCACTAGGCTGGATACCCTGAGAGGGGGGGTGAATCAGGGTACTGCTAATTAAAAATTAATGCCCGTTCTGATCTTGTTTCGCTGTTAAGCAAAACACTCTTCTCTCTTTTCCCTGTTTCACGATATAAACAGAATGTAAAGCAAGCACAGGACACAGCAATTTTACTTGGTTCACCGCTAAGGGCTACGTCCAAGGAGCATACGCCGACAGGTTGCCGGTCGTACCAAATTCCACTAATCTTCACTAGCTGTGGATTACAAGGTTCGGGCTAGATCACTTCTATGCCCAGGCTCACTGCCTTTACAACGTTTAGGGTCAGCTCACTGCTTTCCCAAGGGTCACTCCCTGTTTCTCTCTCTCTGGCTCACTGCCGGTGGAGAGGATCACCTTCTTCCTCTTCCTGAGCTCACTGCTCTTGGATGGAATCCACTCACAGTTTATAGACCTGTAGGTCTCTTCATTTTCCTGAAAGAATGCATCTTCTCTTGTATATAGATGCTCTGTTGAAGTTTAACTTTCACCCGTTGATGAATATCTCTTTGCACCGAAGGTATCGGGCAAACTTCCAGCTTCCACACAGTCTGAAAATCACTGCGGGAACAAAACCTTACTTGGCGCGCAAGTCAACCTCGGCGCGCAAGTATCGGTGCGCAAGTCACAACGGGCGCGCAAGTCCTCCTCTGACACTTGCACGACACAAGCTTCCTCAACTCCAAACTTGCGCAACTCTCTTCCCTTTACGCCCAAACCACCATTGGTGCGCAACTGCAAACCGGCGCGCAACTTCTAACACCGGCGCACAACTTCAACCACTGGCGCGCAAGTCCCACCTGCGTGACAACACACACCACTTGCGCGACCACCACACCTGCGCGACGGGAGCTCTCGTCTTGAACTCCGGTGAGAAATGAGGAGGGGTGGTCCGGTATTTATAGGCAATCTGACCACCCTGCGTGACGGCGCGCAAGTCACCTGCGCGACCCAATTTCGGCGCGCATGTCTCCTCTCCTTTAGACACTTGCGCGACCAACTCCCAAACTTGCGCGATCCTATTTCCTTAGCCATATTTTGATCTTCTGATCTTGAAAAACATGTGGCGCGCAAGTTTCCTATACTCCAAGTCCACGGCGCGCAAGTCCCTTTGCCAAAAACACTTTTCTTCATTTGCCGATTTTCAGGCCCAAAAATTTGGCAAACACTGGAAAACGGCGTCACCTTGTATCTGTTCTTTTGTACCGCCTCCAGATCTTCCATTCCTTTTATCGACGTTCATGAATCAAACATGGACCGTTGACCTCAGCTCTTGAACTCGACATTCCATCATGAAATCCTCTTTGTCAACAATCACAACTCAGATGTCCACTTTGTCAACAAACACAATCACCTCAAAAAGGCTTCAATGATACCTTGAGGGATTTTTTCCCAACAATATCCCCCTTTGGGTTTGTTGACAACTCTTCCAAACAAAGATACGTCATTGATTCTTCAACCTCCATTCGCCACATTGCGATTCCGATAGCGACCAAGGATTTACTCAACACATACTCTAAGCCCACATGAGCAATGCTCGGCGTGAGAAACAAGAGTAAATGAAAAGTTCATCAATGAATCACTTTGTCTCTAACATCCATTGTTGACACTAAACACTGTCCAACACCACTCTTCTGCTTTTATCACGATCCTCAGCTGTCGTGATATCTATTCTTTGATCGATCACTTCTAGCATCGTCAGATGTAATACGCTCCCCCTTTCTGCTCACAGCTTCAACACCTCTTTAGCCATATTTCCTGTGTTGTCCAAGCTAAGCTCTGGCTAAGCACGTTCAACTAGCTTCAACTCCCCCTATCTGGCTGCTCCACCTGTCAGCGTCTCCCCATATCATTTATGATTTATCAAATCTCCGCACTGTCTCCCCCTTGAACAACCACTATTTTCTCCCCCTTTGTCAACGAACCCAAAGGTCACGCCTTTGTAGTCTGTAACATAGTAGAGAACACATTAGCACAGTAGGGAAAACACATCATACCTCGGGGAGAGGGGGGAGGTCCCGTGTCCACACTATTTCAAGTGCGGGGAATCGACTGAACTCCCAGAGCTAGTCGATGCCTCTCAAAAGCTTCCTTGGGTAAGGCCTTTGTCAGAATGTCTGCAACCTGTAGCTCTGTAGGCACATACTCCAACTTCACGATGCCCTGCTCAACCTTCTCCTTGATGAAATGATACTTGATCTCAATGTGCTTTGTCCTGGAATGATGGACAGGATTTTTGCTAAGATTTATAGCACTTGAGTTGTCACACTGGATTCCGATCGGAGACTTCACTTCAACTCCCATATCTTCAAGCTGCTGCTTCATCCACAATAACTGTGTGCATGCTTGAGTGGCCGCTATATACTCAGCTTCTGCGGTTCTCAATGAAATGCAATCTTGTTTCTTGCTTAGCCAAGAAATACACAATCCACCAAGATAGAATGCACCACCTGACGTTGATTTTCTATCATCTGCTGAACCGGCCCAGTCTGCATCAGTATATCCCAATAACTCTGTCTGAGATTTGTCGTTGTATGTCAAACCGAAGTCCACCGTGCCCTTGATATACCGAAGTATTCTTTTCACTGCAAGCATGTGACTTTCCTTGGGATTACATTGATATCTCGCTGCTTGGCATGTGGCGAAAACAATATCAGGCCTTGTTGCGGTTAAGTACAACAGACTTCCAATGATTTGCCTGTATTCTGTGATATTAACTGCCTTGCCATCCTCATCTTTTGATAATTTCATCCGGTTAGAAACCGGAGTCTTCATTTCCTTGGAATTATCCATTCCAAACCTTCTTAGAACTTCCTTGGCATATTTGGATTGAGAAATGAAAGTTCCATTCCTTCCTTGTGTCACCTGTAGACCAAGGAAAAACGTTAGCTCTCCAATCATTGACATTTCAAACTCATTTTTCATGAATTCAGAAAATTGTCTGCACTGAGCTTCATCTGATCCGCCAAAAATTATGTCATCGACATACACTAGCACCATCATCCTTTGATTACTGTCATTGCTGAAATAGAGATTGTAATCAACTCCTCCACGCTGAAAACCAAGATTCTTCAAGTACTGATCAAGCCTTGAGTACCATGCCCTTGGTGCTTGTTTCAGCCCATACAATGCCTTCTTCAGCCTGCAAACTTTGTTCTCATCCTCATGAATAAGAAAACCATCTGGCTGCTCATTATACACCTCCTCTTCCAGAACCCCATTTAAGAATGCGGATTTGACATCCATCTGGAACACTTTGAACTTCCTTTGCACTGCGATGGCTAGGAATAATCTTATTGTCTCCAGCCTTGCAACCGGTGCAAATGTCTCATCAACATCAATTCCCTCGATTTGGGAGTACCCCTTGCACACTAGACGTGCTTTGTTCCGAATCACTGTGCCATCTTCATTCATCTTGTTGCGATAGACCCATTTGGTCCCAATGACATTCTTGTCCGCTGGCCTCGAAACAATCTCCCATGTCTGGTTCTTCTCAATCTGATCAAGCTCTTCGTTCATGGCCTGAACCCAGTTTTCATCTTCAGCTGCATCAGAAAAACATTTCGGCTCCACTTGAGACAAAAACGATGCTTGCTGTGATGATTTCATTCTTCGAGTCTGAACTGGAGCTGTTTGATCACCAATGATATTCTGCCTATCAATCTCATCTCGACTCTTTGGCTTCCTCGCAGACACCGACTTGACACTTTCCTCTTCATCATCAGTATCTTCTTCTGAGTCAGCTTCTGCCACTTCTGCTCCCCCTGGGTTACTTATCTCATCATCACTTTCATCCAGGAACTGTTCACTGGGTCGTTGAGCAGTCTGTTCATTTTCGACTATAGTGACATCATTACTCTCAACAATTTTTCCCAGCCTCTTGTTGAAGCATTTATATGCTTTGCTTTTCCCTGAATAGCCGAGGAATATCCCTTCATCTCCTCGTGCCTAAAACATCCTATGATGTTCTTTGTTGAGAATGAAACACTTACTTCCAAAGATTCGAAAGTATTTCAACGTTGGCTTCTTTCCGTACCACAGTTCATACGGAGTCCTCCCTTGCTTCGGACATAACAGGGACCTGTTTGAAACATAGACCGATGTCAAAACTGCTTCCTTCCAAAATTTCTCTGGTAGGTCCTTATCAATAAGCATTGTTCTGGCCATGTTGTTAATGATCCGATTCCTCCTTTCTACTACTCCATTCTGTTGGGGAGTTCTCACTGATGAAACTTGATGCCTTATCCCATGTTTCTCGAGATAGTTTTCAACCTGACTGTTTGTAAATTCCGTACCGTTATCAGTACGAAACTTCAGAATTTTCTGCCCAAGCATCTTCTCTGATTCCCTCCTGTACTGCTTCATGCAACTGAACACCTCTGTCTTGTGGGTTATGATGAATACCCAGGCCATTCTGCTATAGTCATCAATGAAAAGAACATAGTACCTTTGCCCATTTATAGCTCGTGGTGAGATAGGTCCACATACATCAGCATGCACCAATTCGAGCACTCTAGTTGATTTCTGTTCCTTTGGCCTGTATGTCTTTCTGATGATTTTCCCTTGTTGACAAGCATCACACGTATGAGTGCGATCACGTGATAGTTTGGGAAGGTCTCTAGCAGCATCACATTTAACGAGATCCTCCATAGATGGTTGGCATAGATGACCAAGTCGCTTATGCCACAGCTGGTTTTCTTCCTCTCTGGATAAAAGACAAGTATCTTCTTCCCCACATACAAGATAGAGATTTCCCTTTGACCTTTTTCCCTGCAGAACAGCTGCTCCATCTTTTCCTTTCACAACACACATCTTCTTGGTAAATTGGATAGAGTGCCCAGAGTCACATAGTTGACTGACACTGAGTAGATTATGACTGAGACCCTCTACTACCAAGACATCAGCACGTCTCATCTCTTTGCCCCCAAACTTGGCTTTCCCTGAGCCAACAATCTTCAGGCCTTCATCATTTCCAAATTTGACAACTCCTTCTTTGTCATATTTGATGCCTGTAACAAGATCCTTATTACCCGTCATGTGGGATGTGCAACCACTATCAAGGATCCAAACACCAGATCGATCTGATGCTTTAAGGGCAATCTCCGCCACCACAGCCTTCTCATTTTTCTTCTTCTTGGTCCATACTTTTTCTTTCACACTCGGCATGGATTGAGGCTTCTGTTCTTTCTCAGAGCATGATGGACCACCCTCATCTTGCAGAGCTGCAAATCTGTTCTGAACTTTTAACTCACTTGTTGGTTTATTGATCTGCTGCTTGCGAACATTTTGATTATTCTTTGACACATTTCTCTGAATGATTGATGTGCAATACCAAGCCATGTGTCCAAATCCTCCGCACCAAAAACAGTGTCCTTCAAAATGTGTTCTGGAAAACCGTTCTCTGTTTGGCTGCCGTCTCTACTCATGTTCCCTTCTGTATCTCTTGGCTATGGAACACACAAACTGTGAATGTCCCATTTTCCCACAGCAATAACACCTGATATAGGATGCATTCCCTCGTTATATTTCAGCACTGTGATTTCCCCTTTGGGATCTTTGAATACTCTGATTCTGTTTTGTTCCCAAATCAACCTTCACTTTCGGGATGAGTGCTTGCGGTCTGACTGCAATTGTCGCCAATTTTTGTTCTTGACTAAGCCCAGAAACGACCTTAACATCTAAGCTCAATTGCTGTTTCTTTCCTACTGAACTGCTAGGCTCTGCTTTCATCTTCTCTGTCTTCTGAATAGCCTGCTTTTCGGATATCACATTGGGGCTTAAGAGTTTATCTTGATCCTTGAGTTTTTGTCGCAGACTGACCACTTCTTCTTCAAGCTCTTTGATACATCTAACCTGTTCCTTTCCTGTGTTTGTCAGACAATCAATTTCCTTCTTTTGTTCCTCAATTTTAAGCTTATACTCAACAATATTTTCTGAGTTCTCTGGTGTTGAGGATTTTAGTCTTTCAATTTCTTCTAACAGCTCATACTTTTCTTCATCCTGTTGTTGCATGTAGAGTTTGGCATCACAAACCACTTTATTGGCTTTCTTCATTTTGGCTCTCCAAACATCTATCTCCTCAAGAGCTGCTTCCAATTCGGCTTCCATATCAATTCTCACTTCAATTTCTTCTTCTTCTTTAGCATCAGCTTCTTCTCCCTTTTGAGAACTACCAACAATTGCCACCAAGGCATTTACCCCACGATCTCTGCAATTTTCTATTTCCTCAACTTCTTCATCCTCAGACTCATCTGAACTTTCAAATTCTTGTGAAAGAAGATTCTTTTTCTTGAAGAAATTTCTCTTGAATTGTTTCTTCCCTTTCACAAAAGCTGAAGCCTTCTTTTTGGGAATTTCAACGTCATCATCATCATCATCATCTTGAAACTTCTTGGGGAATCTTGCCGCAAGATGACCAACCTTTCCACATCTAAAGCATGCTAGTGGAAGTTTACCTTTAAACTTTCCTCTTCCTCTTTGTAGATTCGAAGAAAGGAATGACATCACTTCATCTGTCTCTTCTTCTTCATTAGAATCTTCAATGGTGAGCTTCTTCATGGCCTTAAATGACACCTCTTTAGACTTCCCCTTTTCCACAGCCTCATTATCATCGTTCCTCATTTCATATGCAACCAAGGTACTGTGCAAATTGTCCAATGTCAGCTCTTTTGGATCTTTATCTTCTAGTACTAAAACTTTCGGATTGAACCGAGGTGGAAGTTTCCTTAAGATGCGCTTTACAATCTTTATGTCTTCGATGACTTCTCCAAGACCTCACATATCTTCCACAACAATGTTTACCCTGTCAAAGAATGCATCAACAGACTCATTCGGGTTCATTTTCAGATCTTCATATTTGTTCCACAACACCTGCAGCTTTGCCTCTCTGACTTTTGTGTCCCCTTCATATATATTCAAAAGCTTTTCCCACATGGAATGTGACGTTTTGCATGACATCACTTTTGTGTAGATGGGATTGGAAAGGGCTCCCCCTAAGGCATTGATTGCTTTGGAATCAGCATCCAACTCTCTATGCTCAGCTTCTGATAAAGCACCACTGTTAATATCAGCTGTGATACCATGCATAGCTGCTGAAAACACATCCATTCCCAAGGATCGGAAATAGTGTTGCATCCGATTCTTCCATATCTGAAAATTATATCCGTCGAAGATCGGAATCCCTTTATGATTGGTTACCTCCATTGAGAGAAGAACAACTTTTCAACCTTTCCCTCTGATACCACTTGTTAGGTCCACTAGGCTGGATACCCTGAGAGGGGGGGGGGGTGAATCAGGGTACTGCTAATTAAAAATTAATGCCCGTTCTGATCTTGTTTCGCTGTTAAGCAAAACACTCTTCTCTCTTTTCCCTGTTTCACGATATAAACAGAATGTAAAGCAAGCACAGGACACAACAATTTTACTTGGTTCACCGCTAAGGGCTACGTCCAAGGAGCATACGCCGACAGGTTGCCGGTCGTACCAAATTCCACTAATCTTCACTAGCTGTGGATTACAAGGTTCGGGCTAGATCACTTCTATGCCCAGGCTCACTGCCTTTACAACGTTTAGGGTCAGCTCACTGCTTTCCCAAGGGTCACTCCCTGTTTCTCTCTCTCTGGCTCACTGCCGGTGGAGAGGATCACCTTCTTCCTCTTCCTGAGCTCACTGCTCTTGGATGGAATCCACTCACAGTTTATAGACCTGTAGGTCTCTTCATTTTCCTGAAAGAATGCATCTTCTCTTGTATGTAGATGCTCTGTTGAAGTTTAACTTTCACCCGTTGATGAATATCTCTTTGCACCGAAGGTATCGGGCAAACTTCCAGCTTCCACACAGTCTGAAAATCATTGCGGGAACAAAACCTTACTTGGCGCGCAAGTCAACCTCGGCGTGCAAGTATCGGCGCACAAGTCACAACGGGCACGCAAGTCCTCCTCTGACACTTGCGCGACACAAGCTTCCTCAACTCCAAACTTGCGCGACTCTCTTCCCTTTACGCCCAAACCACCATTGGTGCGCAACTGCAAACCGGCACGCAACTTCTAACACCGGCGCACAACTTCAACCACTGGTGCGCAAGTCCCACCTGCGCGACAACACACACCACTTGCGCGACCACCACACCTGCGCGACGGGAGCTCTCGTCTTGAACTCCGGTGAGAAATGAGGAGGGGTGGTCCGGTATTTATAGGCAATCTGACCACCCTGCGCGACGGCGCGCAAGTCACCTGCGCGACCCAATTTCGGCGCGCAAGTCTCCTCTCCTTTAGACACTTGCGCG
This sequence comes from Viscum album, assembly GCA_963277665.1. Taxonomy (NCBI): domain Eukaryota; kingdom Viridiplantae; phylum Streptophyta; class Magnoliopsida; order Santalales; family Viscaceae; genus Viscum; species Viscum album. The sequence goes on along the minus strand of OY728164.1, from coordinate 1,398,469,942 downwards.
ACCAACTCCCAAACTTGCGCGATCCTATTTCCTTAGCCATATTTTGATCTTCTGATCTTGAAAAACATGTGGCGCGCAAGTTTCCTATACTCCAAGTCCACGGCGCGCAAGTCCCTTTGCCAAAAACACTTTTCTTCATTTGCCGATTTTCAGGCCCAAAAATTTGGCAAACACTGGAAAACGGCGTCACCTTGTATCTGTTCTTTTGTACCGCCTCCAGATCTTCCATTCCTTTTATCGACGTTCATGAATCAAACATGGATCGTTGACCTCAGCTCTTGAACTCGACATTCCATCATGAAATCCTCTTTGTCAACCATCACAACTCAGATGTCCACTTTGTCAACAAACACAATCACCTCAAAAAGGCTTCAATGATACCTTGAGGTATTTTTGCCCAACATATAACAATTATAAATATTCCACACTAATGGAATAGACAATGTCGTTTAAAAAAACCTACATTTAAGGCCTTGTGTATAGACACTATCCAGTTCTGGTGAGAGGCATTAAAAAACTAAAAATGTTTTATCTCATGATATTTTATAATACATCGAGGTGCTATATAATTATAGGCCCCACACTTCACTGGATTATGTCCAATTCATTCATTATAAGAGTCAACAAATAATTTCATACCATTCCCTAAGGAACCAATTTCTGAATAAAAACATGAATATTCATATAATGAAAAATAATAAATATTAATACATAATCAACCAACATTAGTAGTCAATAATCTTAAGTAATTTCAATAAAATCACACATGTGAATTAATGGGATAACATAACCCATATATAGAAAGAAGGCGGATGCTAAAATATTACATTGACAACATGGTAATAATCATATGTACTGAAATAACAACATATATTGAAAAAATAATTTTAAGAATGTAAAATGAATAAACATAATTATAGGTGTATGTAAAAAATATATAAAATATATAAAATTTGATATTCACCATATAGGGGCATGGGTATACAGGTATGTTCACATTGGAATAACATGATCATAAGCTATATAGAGAAAGAATGTAGATGGATGTAAAAGAAAATAAACCAATAAGTGAAAAATATTCAACATAGGATTGATGGGGTATGATTTCATATCCCTATAATACAATGATATGATACCATATAATGTAACCATAGAGAAAATTTAACCACTATTATTTGAAATATGTTTGAAGAAAAATGATCACTCAAGGAAGGGAAATTGAGTATCCAAAAATCCTCACTACTGAGGAAATAACCAAATCACTATCCACATAAATAAGGAAATTTATTTTTATAGTAAATACTATGAAATAAAAAGAGTATGAATAAATAAACCTATGGATTTTAAATAAGCTATATGTTGTAAACTTTCAGAAAAATGTATCACATTTCATAATATTAGAATTGTGACTAAGAAATCCCTTTGGGATTAAATAACATTTAAATAAAAATAATTTTAAAGAATGAGATTTTAATTGAACCTAAAATAAACTAATGAAAATATAATTCATGATATTATTAATCAAATAGGTAGTATATAGACCACATAAGTTAAATTATGTTCATAATATCAATCATTTATTGAAAAGTGGAATTTGGGATTAAAACCCTTTACAGTGACCTAATCTATTTGTTACTTTCACCAATACATAAAAATAATTATGTTAATTTCATTAAATACCTACCTAATAAAATAATTAATTACTATAACCATATATACACCTCATATATAATCATTGAGTATATATAATCTTGTTTTTACCAATTTTTAACAGCATTCATAAATAATCTAAGATCACATTGAACTATTTTTATAAAAGTCAAGTTGTTTTATATTATATTTCCAATTACCATAAAAATTATATCATATAAAATACTTTTAATAGTTTTTCCAAGCTATTTTGTAGATCTATATTTCATTTTCTGTATGTTTGGGCTATAAAACCTGGAGATGAAATCATTGATGATCATGTTTTGGTGATTCTTAACAAATAAACAATGTTTTCTTAATTAATGAGTTTAATGGTGATATGGAATTAAGAGAACAAAAAAATATTATTTAATTATTAATAAAATATGATTCCAATAAATATATCCTTATATTTATCCATGACATAAATATACTATATTGATTTAGTAGCTGGTTAATGTCATGACCCGCCTTCACCAAAAGGAGGGAAGGGTCAGCAGATTGCCAGGCCCTTCCTTCTTTATGTTGAAGGAGAGATAATGACCCCCGAAACCCGCCTTCAATAGGTCCCAGAGTGGTGACTAGCACCAAGGGTATAGAAATTTCTCACAAATGGAAGGCATTGCCCTTTTTATTTTATAGTATTGAGAGATAAGAAGAAGAAAACCCAACAACACCAATGCAGAAAGAAAAGTAAACCCAAAAGTAAACCATTCCCACATGCATGTTTCAAAAGTGAAAGCCACAAACTGAAAAAGGTGACTAAAAGGTAAGTACCAAGAGGAAAAGAAAACAACAACTGCAACTGCTCCAAAGGTTTGAGCTAGTAAGGTCCTGCGTGATCCCCGAAGTCCTCCTGGAAACCTGAATGCAGTTTTATATACGTAGGGTGAGCATACAAGTACACTCAGTAGGGAAAACCAAAGACTCTCGTGCACAAGTGGAGGAACGTACTAAAGTCCCGTGAGAAAAGGAGTAAACTAAACACCTATTAAGGTAAACTATCCACCCCAGGCCTCACCAAGGCACACTGCCCAAATAATTCAAGTCAAGTAATATATCTAATAAGATCACATCGATGTTTGGGTACCACGCGCCACTTTCCCACTGGTTATTGAGACATCCTACGCATCGGACCAATCCCGCCATTCTCACTGCAGTCCCACTACCACACCCACCCGCACACACCTGGGCCACAACCACACGTAGTCCCACTGCAGAAATCCCACCCGCACACACCTGTGCCACAACTGTCTCATGTAACCACGCCTACAAACACCTAGGCCAAAACAACCACCACCACGCCCGAAGACACCTGGGCTAGAAAATAAACTGCCACGACTGATGACACCAGGGCCTCATCCCGAAGAAACTTATGAAACCACCTGCCGCAAACACCTGGGCAACCACCACACTACGCAGCCTGAAGGTTCTTGGGCTAATAATGGACTTCAGGCCATCACAGCCTGCCCGAAGATACTTGGGCTATCTGGGAAAGGGAGCAGAAAAGGAGCTAATAACCAGCCACTAAGAATAGTGTTGGGAAAACACCCTCCCCCATGAAATGGGGGTGTTCGGAACTAAGTTCTCAACTTGGGTGGGGCGTGAATAAGAAACACAAAGCTACCAATATATATAGGTAACAAGCACTCACCCAAAGCTATGTTTTTCTTCAGAGAGCCTACAGATCACAACAACACTCAAGTCCGAGTCACGACTCATGCTAACAACCCATTTGTCCCCTTTCTTATTTCACGTTCAGTAATAAAGTTTATGTTTAAGAACTATTGGGCAACTAGTAGGCATAGGCATAAGTCCAAGAAGGTAAACAATCAAGAAACAACCATAACGCCCATACCCGGTTCTCAACAACAGAGGATTCCACCCGAAATCGTGATATAAAAAAGTAACCACCCGGTCTTAAAACTTGCAACCACCGAAGCCGTATCAACAAGGATCCCATCCCCCAATTTCACATAACCACTGAGGTTCTAAAAGAACAGGGGATCCTATCCCCTCCCACATCTCCAGCAATCGACTCGTAAAAGAAAACCACCAAAACACTGCCACCAAGACGAAGCAAGGCCAAGCCTATATTTTCAGATTTAAACGACTTAACACACTCCATGATTTCAATATTCGTGTGTTTTAACTGGGGGTTATCACAAAAGCAAAGATCCTGGTGCCTCAATTTATTTGGCCGGATATACGTGATTAATCAATTACTTTTCAGAGCAATAGTTTACAACCACAACAAGCTATTTAAAACATCAGCAGGGGTTCATTAGTGTACAAACAATGACCACCAACGACCTCAATTTCTAGAAGGCATAAGTCATCACAACTCAACAAGATGTTCATAAAAGAAACAACATCAAAATATAAGACAACATCAATGACCATAGCCCCCCCCCCTCCTTTCTTTATATAAGTTGTTCATTATCTTTAATTAGGTCTGGTTTATCCAATTCTATGTAAACGAAAGCACACCCACCCCGCATGATACACAAAACAGATAGGCAAAGGAGAAATTCCCTACCTGTTGATATAAGATTGAAGTTTAGGCCGGGTGTGGAACTTTACGAGTAACGATGCGGCGTTCCCGATGAACCAGAAGATAAGCCGTGAGAAGAAAATATGTGATCGAGGAAAGGGGAAACCCCGGCTAACCCTTAGTTAATAAGAGCCACAGAATGTTGAGGAGAAAATGTGAAACCGCGTAAGGCATGTGGGTCATGGGTTGACCACACGGCTCCACTCGTGGGTCTGGTGGTTTCAACCTACTCATTAATTGTTTAAGTATTTAATTAAAAATCTTATGCACGTCACTGGTCTTTAAAACACGCTTAAACAAGTCAAAATAGGTTTTAAAACCCTATTTGCGCTAAAGGGAGCGTAACTGGAAATAACCCGTGGGGTAGGCCAGAGCCACCGGTAGGCGGTAGCTACCGGTAGCCGAGCTACGGGTAGGCAGGAGCTAATGGTAGGCTGAGATACCGGTAGGCTGCAGCTACCGGTATGCCGAGCTACCGGTAGGCTGCAGCTACCGGTAGGCAGCAACTATCGGTAGGCCGAGCCACAGGTAGACCGAGCTACTGGTTGTTCTGCTACCGGTAGGCTATGGCTACTAGTATGCCTACACCACAGTGATTCCCAGACCAGAATACCCAAAACGAGATTTTCACAAAGTAATGGACCCCAAAAACCTAGGCCATTACATCAGATACCTCTTAAACGATTCTCGTCCTTGAGAATCAAAACAAAACCAGAAGGGAAGAGAGGGTCCGAACAACCACCTCGAAAGATACCTCTTAGGAGCGAACCCATGCTAACTAAAACATTTCCCAGCAAAGAACCAAGCAACATACTATGCCAAACTTCCCGGGTATGTGGGTTGGGGAGTCTCCTTCCCCGTGTCAAGATATTATCCGCTTTGGGCAGCACTGACTCGCCTGCACAGTTTTAATTGCATCCACCTTAATGCGTCTTGATTAGGGGTCGGGTTCTCTCCTCCACCATAGCCAGGGTTTTTCACACACAAACAGAGGAAAGAAACCAGTACATTTCATAGCCAAAAGACAAAACGTTCTATCACAACATTTACAACAAGGAACAAATCTCAAAACAACTCTGGATACTGGGCATGCATTTGTGCTTCCCTCTCCCACGTACTCTCCTCAGGCCCACCATGTCTCCACAACACACGATCCAAGGGAATGGTTCGTCCATGAAGAAACTTCTCCTTGCAATCCTCGATCATCACTGGTCTCTCCACAAAGGTCACGTCGTCCTCGATGTCCATCTCGCCCCAATCAAGGATGTGTGAATCATCGTGCATATACTGATGGAGCTGGGACACATGAAAGACATCATGTATCCTTAGTAGCGGTGGTGGAAACGCTAGCTGGTAAGCCACTTCGCCGACCCGCCGCAACACATGGAAGGGTCCGATAAACCTGGGAGAGGGTTTTCTACCTTTACCGAACCTCTGCTGCCCACACCGAGGGGAGACCTTCAAGAACACGTGGTCTCCAACCTCAAACTCCAAGGGCCTCCTCCTGGTATCTGCATACGACTTCTGTCAGTCTTGGGCCACCTTCATCCTTTCTCGTATGAGCTGAACCTTCTCTGTCGTGCTCTGCACCACCTCTGGGCGAAGGATGCATGCCTCTCCTACTTCGGTCCAACATACAGGCGAATGGCATGGCCTCCCGTACAAAGCTTCAAACAGGGCCATGCTAATGGTAGAGTGATAGCTACTATTGTAAGTGAACTCTACCCGGGGCAAGTGTCATGCCCATGATCCCCCCTGAGTCCATAACTCATTCCCGTAGCATATCGTCCATGGTCTGGATGGTGCGCTCTGTTTGTCAATCTATCTGGGGATGAAAAGCAGTGCTAAGGCGTAACTGGGTACCAAACGCATGCTGCAATCCTCTCTAGACTCGCGAAGTAAACCATGCATCCCTATCCGAGACTATAGACATTGGAACTCCATGAAACTACACCACCTCATCCACGTACTTTCATGCCAAAGCATCCACGGTACTTGACTCTCTGATTGCCAGAAAGTGAGCCAATTTCGTCAACCTTTCCACTACAACCCAGATGGCATCGTACCCTCCTTGGGCCTTGGGTAGTCCTGTGACGAAATCCATAGAGATGTCATCCCACTTCTATAGAGACCCGGCCTTTTCTTACATTACTATTACATCATTTCAAAGATAAACAACATAATATTATTACACATGGAGGATCCAGAGGTTTAGTGTCTTGGTCAAACTAGGACTACACATAACAAGTACAGCATCAAGCATAAAAATTCATTTAATCTCTTCTTCAATAGCTTCTTAGTAGCACTTGTCCTCTCCTTAGTACATGTAGCCACCTGACGATATACATCGAAAGGGGTGAGCTAAAAGCCCAGTAAGAGGATAGATAAGAACAACATAGCATGGGGTGAGCATAATCATGAAGAAGATCTTGAACATGAGAGGAGCATAAACAATAAACTTGAAATGTGGCAAAGCCTAAAAATGAAACATCATGTCTTAGTGGTTAACTACCACACATACTTGTGAACAAAGATAGCATCATGTTCACGCATCATTTCACATTTACTCATGAGATTCATCACTTTACCCAATTAATTGGAGCGCTACATAATTCCGGGCGCACCCGTTACATTTAAACATTCATATTGCGCTATATAATTCTGGGCGCACCCGTCACATCATAACATTATCATTATCATGCTTTCCACATAGAACACATATCAAACATGTACATAAATAACCCATGGAAAGGAATGGGTTTCATCTCATAATAACACATTCATAAGCTTTGGGTTCCCAAAAGAAAGAGGGAACAACATACTTGATATAAGAACCATCAACCTTGAATGAGAGGTAAAAGGTGAGATCTTGAAAGAAGAGTTCTTTTGGAAAAAAATTTGATGGACATAAAAACCAGTGAAAAACATATATATCCCAGAAAAGTAATGTAAATGATGAAAAAAAGACCTTTGAGGAGTAACCATATCAAAAATGGAGTGAAAGAGGGAGAACCCGAAGGAAGAAAATTGGGTTCGAGATTTCCCCTTACCTTGTACTTGAATGCCTCCTTCTCTTTAATGTCCTGTATAATGACATTATATTCATTAATTAGAAATTCCAGAACCTTTTATACATTAATAGGGTTCATTATGGTTTCATTATTTCATATTATGTTCCTTTGGATGACTTATAGGGTTTAAAAACATTGATCAGGGATGTTCATTTTCATGGTTTTCTTGAGCGGTCCACTTGTATTCTTAATTTGATGTTTGGGTAGATCATGGGTAAACATCCAGAACTGATATTACATGTAATTAATAATATTACAGAAGCTTGAATGATTTTATAATGAGTTATATTAGATCCATGTGGCCGAATTATTAGATAATAATTAAATGACGATTATTTGGGTTAATTTGAGCGGTTTTTGGATCACAACGAACTCATTTTAACTTTTCACTTAGTAATATGGCCATAGGTTATTTCCAGAACTTAAAATAGACCATAATACATATAAAATATTCTGGTTCAACCATAAAAATGGTTTCATGACTAGATTTAAAGGTATAAATGGAAGAAGAGAACATATTGTTTTTGAAGGTGATAAATTATCACCACATGAACAACGTTCTCTTTAATAAAATAAAAGGAAGAGGGAAAGGGTGTGGGGTGATATAATATACCATTATAATCATAGGATTACAGTATATGTATAATAATGGAGTTAAAAAACAATTTTGATGAAGATAGGTAAGGAGAGATCAAGAAAGGAACATGAACTTGAAAGGAAATTAAAGGAGAAGAGAGAGAGAAATTACCTCTTATGAACCTCCTTAAGGGCCTATGCTTGGTCTTTTGATGAGACCAAGAGCTCTTGGATGTGGGGAAAGCGGCTAGGAGAGATGATTGGGATGATCTTAGAAAATGCTTGAAGCTTGAGAGGTGTGGATTGGCAAGAGGAGGGGGGTTTATTTATACATGAGGAGGGAGGTGTTTTTGGCATTAAATATTAAATAAAATAATATATCATAAGTTAGACTTGTAATAGTAGTTTTTTGACATCCTAAATCATATATTAATATAATAAAATTAGTTTTATTCTTTAACTCTTCTTTATAATTCGAATTCATTACTTTATTAAATGGAATGTGAAAGAAAGAGAAAAAGACACTTTAAGAAATCACCTTTTGACTTTAGGCTTTGGAAAGTTCTTTTTAGGTTTGAGAATTAGATTTATTGTATTTCAAGGAAAAAATTTAGGAAATTTAATATGTTTTGGCCGAAACTAAAGTTCTAGAATGTTTATGTCATCATTACATCATTAATGATGCAATTTAGTGTACACCGATTATGCGAAAAACTGTATTTTTTACTATTCACCCAAAAATTGAAGTATTTCAGAATAAAACCAAAAATTTACCCCTACCATTTTTCGACGTGTAGAATCCAAAAATGATGTCCATTTTTCAAAAATAATTTTCTAAATATCATTAATTTAATATTTAATTAAAATCATAATTTACTTAAAAAAACAGTTTTTAAAATTAAAACTGATTTTTTTGTTCTTTAAAAATTTACGTCAGGTCTTATAAAATTATCTAAAAACTATTATACATTGATTCAATAATTGATGAATATATTTCAGGGAAATAAATATTCATTTAAATTAATTAATAAATTATAATTAATTATTTATGACTTATAAAATACCAAAAACGTTTACTAAGGTCAAATTATCACTTTCTATGATGTCTAAATTTTATTTTATTATTCATAGGTAATGTTACTCTTATTTACTATTCATAAGGGTCATATTACTATTCATAAGTGTAGGTTACTATTCATAAGGACAGGTTACTATTCACTAAAAATTATTTTTGTTTTATTGGACTCCAAAAACTATCTTGAACACAACCATGAATGTTGGATTTTTAAAATTCCAAACATAGGGGTGACAAAATTATGTTTAAAGGTCACTTATCACTTAGTAGTTCATTATATTGTGTTTTTATGACATAGATATAAGAAGGGAATTTTCTATTGAAAAAATTTGGGTCGATACATTCTTCTACCCTTAAGAAATTTCACCCCCGAAATTTTACTTTACACAAACAGGTGAGGGTACTTCTCCTTCATTTCCTCCTCCGGTTCCCACGTTGCTTCCTCAATCTTTTGGTTCCTCCACAACACTTTGACAAGGCGGGTTGTCTTGTTGCGTAGAACCTTATCACTTCGGTCCAGAATTTTTACCGGCTGCTCCTCATAGGAGAGATCATCTTCTAGTTGTACCACCTCTTTGTTTAGTACATGTTAGGGGTCTGAAATGTACTTCCCCAGTAGTGATACGTGAAACATGTCATGAACTTGAGCCATATTCGGTGGAAGTTCCAGACGATAGGCCACGGCTCCTATACGATCAAGGATCTCAAAGGGGCCAATGTACCTTGGGCTTAGCTTTCCTTTCTTCCCGAATCGCATGACTCTCTTCCATGGAGATATTCTAAGGAAGAATTTATCTCCAATGTCAAACTCCAAGTCCCTTCGATGACTGTCAGCATAGCTCTTTTTCCGACTTTGATCAGCTTTGATATGTTTCTGGATGACTTGAACCTTCTCTGTCATCTCCTGAACAAGATCGGGACCAAGTAGCTTTCGTTCTCCAACTTCATCCCAACAGGTTGGAGTTCTACATCGCTTCCCATAAAGAGCTTCATATGGAGCCATCTGAATACTTGAGTGGAAGCTATTGTTGTATGAGAACTCAACCAATGGGAGATGTTGATCCCAACCACCTTTGACTTCAAGAGAGAAGGATCTTAGCATATCTTCAAGTGTCTGAATAGTCCTTTCAGAATGGCCATCAATTTGGGGGTCATAGGTCGTGCTGAAATTTAATTCAGTACTCAAATCATGTTGAAGGATCCTCCAGAATTTAGAAGTAAACCTTGGATCACGATAAGAGACAATCGAGAGCGGAACACCATGAAATCTCACTACTTCCTTCACATATATCCTTGCAAGTTTTTCAAGTGAGAGGTCTTCCCGAATAGCGATAAAATGGGCAGTATTGGTGAGTCGGTTAACCACAACCCATATCGCATTATTTCCTCTTGATGTTTTCGGGAGACCCATGACAAAGTCCATAGTAACATTTTCCCATTTCCACATGGGTATAGGCAATGGCTGCATTATACCTTTGGACTTTTGCCGCTCAACATTAACTTGCTGACATACCAAGCACCTTGATATATATTCCGAAATCTCTTTCTTTATGTTATCCCACCAGAAGTGTTCTCAGAGATCACGATACATCTTGGTACTTCCAGGATGAATAGAGAATGTTGAGCTATGTGCATTATCCAATAGATCCTTCTTTATTCCGGGTGATGAAGGAACACAAAGCCGCATTCCAAACCGAATCACACCATCATCATAGATATGGAACTCTTGCAGCTTCCCTTCCTTTACTGCATTCACCCTCTTTTGTATCTCTACATCATCCCTTTGTGCTTCCTTAATCTTCTGTTGGATGGATGGTTGCGCAATCATTTGGGCAAGGTAGGATGTATCCCCTGCCCTTACAATTCCCAAATCTATCCTTTGAATATCCAAGAAGATAGGGTATTTCTCAATCCTCAACATGGATAGAGTAGCAGGTTCTTTCCTGCTTAGAGCATCAGCTACCTTGTTCGCCTTTCCAGGATGATAGTGAATAGAGCAATCGTAATCCTTGATTTTCTCTAACCATATCCTTTGACGCATGTTGAGATCCTCTTACTGGTCGAACAAGTCATCAATCCTTGGGAGAGGATACTTGTTCTTTATGGTGATCTTGTTGAGTTCTCGATAATCGATACACAGCCGCATGGTTCAATCCTTCTTCTTCACAAAGAGCACTGGCGTAGCCCAAGGTGATGCACTAGGGCGTATGAACCCTTTTTCCAGATGCTCTTGAAACTGCTTCTTTAACTCCTCCAGTTCGATAGGAGCCATCCTATAGGGGTACTTCGAGATAGGAGTAGCTCCAGGTATGAGTTCAATTGAGAACTATACCTCACGATCCAGGGGAATTCCAGGTAACTCTTCGGGAAATACATCGTTGTATTCCCTTACGATGGGCATTTCTTCAAGGTTGGAACTTTCCTTTGACTCAAACATTTGGGAGAGTTATTCTTCTTCATAGTGAATCATCACCCACACCATTGAAGGATTTTTCAAAGGATATTCATGATATTCCTTGCATTTGTAGAGGAGCATGGGATGGTTTGGAATATGAAAATATATTTCCTTTTCCCGATAGTTGATATGCGCTCTATATAAAGAGAGCCAATCCATTCACATTATAGCGTCGAACTCCACCAAGGGAAGTATTACGAAATTTTCCGGAAGAATCTTTCCACATACGTCAACAGGAGAAGAATCAAACACTTGGGTTGCAATGATTGCACCACTTGGTGTTTTTACAGATATCTCTACTTCAAGATTTCGGGGCTTCGATTCTATAGTTCTAGAAAACTTGCAAGATATAAAGGAATGCGTAGAACCAGAATCAAATAACACTTTTCCATTATTGAGTGAATAGGAAGTGTACCTTGTACAACTTCATTATCATGTTCCACCTCCGCAGTAGTGATGGCATAAGCCTTTCCTTGTTCCTTTGGCTTTGGTGGTTGTTGGTGCTGATTACCCTTGAGAGCTCGAGGTTTAGTGCACTGGTTTGAATAGTGCACTAGCTCCTTATAGTTGTAGCATTGAACCACGAGTGGTTCTCTCATTTCATCGGCTACATTATACTTCCTTTTCATGTCTCTTCGACACTCATGAGCTAGGTGTCCTTCTTTCCCACACTTGATGCATTTCCTCGTCCCTTTGAGGCAGTTCCCATTGTGCAACTTCCCACATTTTTGGCAAGTGGGTCGTTGTGTTTTCTTCCCATCTTTATCACTAGATCCACCAGCTTGAAACTCCATCTTTCTTTTCTTATCACCATAGCCATGGGACCATTCTCAAAACTCCATCTCCACATTGAGATCACACCGAACAACTTCTTCATAACTCCCAAAGTCTTGAATTGCAAGAGATTTTCGAAGATGTGGTTTTAATACACTAAAGAATGTATCAATTTTGCTATCATTGTTGATAACAAAACCCAAAGCATACCTTGCGAGCCTTGTGAAATTTGCTTCATAGGTTGTGACAGATTCTCCTTCTTTTTTCTTGATCTATATGAATTCTCTCTCCATCTTCGTGCGAAGAGTTCTTGGGATGTACTTATTAAGAAACATTATCTTAACATCTTCCCATTCCATCTCTTCAATTTCCTCCCTTGGCTTGGTGTTCTTAATCAAAGCCCACCATTGATCAGCTTCTCCATCTAGACGATAAACGGCTAGATTCACCTTCTCTATCTTGGAACAGTGAAGAACAAAAAAGATCTTCTCCATGGAGTTGACCCACTGTTCTGCAACTAGTGGATCAGAAGATCCACAAAACGTCGGTGGTCGTTGCCGCATAAAACATTCGATAGCTAGCTGCTCCCTCTTTGGTGAAGGAGGACGTTCCCCATTATTATGGTTATTATTCAGAACCTGAGATAATTGGGTAAGAATCTCTATGATGTTTTGAACTCCACCTCCAAAATCATTGGGGATGTCGTTCGGGCAATCGTTGCATTGGCCTTCGCAATAGTTGTTGGCCGGATTTCTCCTAGTTCCCACCATTTTCTAAAATAGAAAAGGTTAGAACAAAACATAAGTAAACAAGTCATGAATAACTTATTCATTTAAACAATTATACCAAAAACATACCATATGGGATCCCAAGGCAAATATGCTTGTGTACATATTTTTACTTAGTCTCATGCTAGAGGTTTTCTTTAGGGTTCACTAATCCTAATTCCCAAATTAACTAAACCTTTCCTCTGATACCAACTATAGTGACCCGGCCTTTTCTTACATTACTATTACATCATTTCAAAGATAAGCAACATAATATTATTACACATAGAGGATCCATAGGTTTGGTGTCTTGGGAAAACTAGGACTACACATAACAAGTACAACATCAAGCATAAAAATTCATTTAATCTCTTCTTCTATAGCTTCATAGTAGCACTTGTCCTCTCCTTAGTACATGTATCCACCTGGGGATATACATCAAAAGGGGTGATCTAAAAACCCAGTAAGTGGATAGATAATAACAACGTAGCATGGGGTGAGCATAATCATGAAGAAGATCTTGAACATGAGAGGAGAATAAACAATAAACTTGAAATGTGGCAAAGCATAAAAATGAAACATCATGTCTTAGTGGTTTACTACCACACAAACTTGTGAACAAAGCTAGCATCATATTCACGCATCATTTCACATTTACTCATGAGATTCATCACTTTACCCAATGCATTGTAGTGCTATATAATTCCGGGCACACCCGTCACATTTAAACATTCATATTGCGCTATATAATTCCGGGCGCACCTGTCACATCATAACATTATCATTATCATTCTTTCCACATAGAACACATATCAAACATGTACATAAATAACCAATGTAATGGAATGGGTTTCATCTCATAATAACATATTCATAAGCTTTGGGTTCCCAAAAGAAAGAGGGAACAACATACTTGATATAGGAACCATCAACCTTGAATGAGAGGTAAAAGGTGAGATATTGAAAGAAGAGTTATTTTGGAAAACATTTTTATGGACATAAAAACCATTTAAAAACATGTATATCCCAGAAATGTAAAGGAAATTATGAACAAAAGTCCTTTGAGAAGTAACCATATCAAAAATGGAGTGAAAGAGGGAGAACCTGAAGGAAGAAAATTGGGTTCGAGATTTCCCCTTACCTTGTACTCGAATGCCTACTTCTCTTTAATGTCCTGTATAATGACATTATATTCATTAATTAGAAATTCCTGAACCTTTTATACATTAATAGGGTTCATTCTGGTTTCATTATTTCATATTATGTTCCTTTGGATGACTTATAGGGTTTAAAAACATTGATCGGGGATGTTCGTTTTCATGGTTTTCTTGAGCGGTCCACTTGTATTCTTAATTTGATGTTTGGGTAGATCATGGGTAAACATCCAGAACTGATATTACATGTAATTAATGATATTAAAAAAGCTCGAATGATTTTATAATGAGTTATATTACATTTATGTGGCCGAATTATTAGATAATAATTAAATGAAGATTATTTGGGTTAATTTGAGCGGTTTTTGGATCACAATGAACTCATTTTAACTTTCAACTTAGTAATATGGCCATAGGTTATTTCCAGAACATAAAATTGACCATAATACATATAAAATATTCTGGTTCAACCATAAAAATGGTTTCATGACCATATTTGAAGGTATAAATGGAAGAAGAGAACATAATGTTTTTGAAGGTGATAAATTATCACCACATGAACAACGTTCTCTTTAATAAAATAAAAGGAAGAGGGGAAGGGTGTGGGGTGATATAATATACCATTAGAATGATAGGATTATATTAAATGTATAATAATGGAGTTACAAAACAATTTTGATGAAGATAGGTAAGGAGAGATCAAGAAAGGAACTTGAACTTGAAAGGAAATTAAAGGAGAAGAGAGAGAGAAATTACCTCTTAAGAACCTCCTTAAGGGCCTATGCTTGGTCTTTTGATGAAACCAGGAGCTCTTGGATGTGGGGAAAGTGGCTAGGAGAGATTATTGTGCATATCTTAGAAAATTATTGAATCTTGAGAGGTGTGGTTTGGCAAGAGGAGGGGGAGGGTTTATTTATACATGAGGGAGGTTTTTTGGCATTAAATATTAAATAAAATAATATATCATAATTTAGACTTGTAATAGTAGTTTTTTGACATCCTAAATCATATATTAATATAATAAAATTCGTTTTAGGCTTTAACTCTTCTTTATAATTCGAATTCATTACTTTATTAAAAGGAAAGTGAAAGAAAGAGAAAAAGACACTTTAAGAAATCACCTTTTGACTTTAGGCTTTGGAAAGTTCTTTTTAGGTTTGAGAATTGGATTTATTGTATTTCAAGGAAAAATTAGAGAAATATAATATGTTTTGGCCGAAACTAAAGTTTTATAATGTTTATGTCATCATTACATCATTAATGATGCAATTTAGTGTACACCGATTATGCGAAAAACTGTATTTTTTACTATTCACCCGAAAATTGAAGTATTTCCAAATAAACCCAAAAATTTACCCCTACCATTTTTCGACATTTAGAATCCAAAAATTATGTCCATTTTTCAAAAATAATTTTCTAAATATCATTAATTTAATATTTAATTAAAATCATAATTTACTTAAAAAAACAGTTTTTAAAATTAAAACTGATTTTTTTGTTCTTTAAAAATTTACGTCGGGTCTTATAAAATTATCTAAAAACTATTAGACATTGATTCAATAATTGATGAATATATTTCAGGGAAATAAATATTCATTTAAATTAATTAATAAATTATAATTAATTATTTATGACTTATAAAATACCAAAAACATTTACTAAGGTCAAATTATCACTTTCTATGATGTCTAAATTTTATTTTATTATTCGTAGGTAATGTTAATCTTATTTACTATTCATAAGGGTCATATTACTATTCATAAGGGTAGGTTACTATTCATAAGGGTAGGTTACTATTCACCAAAAAATTATTTCTGTTTCATTGGACTCCAAAAACTATCTTGAACACAACCATGAATGTTGGATTTTTAAAATTCCAAACATAGGGTTGACAAAATTAAGTTTAAAGGTCACATATCACTTACTAGTTCATTATTTTCTGTTTTTATGACATATATATAAGAAGGAAATTTTCTATTGAAAAACATTGGGTCGTTACAACTTCCACTCGGGGACATCTTGGTGCTGTAGTAGGCCGCCTGGAACTCGGTGTTCAGCCTTCACTTGCTGACACACTAGGCACTTGGCCACAAACTATGCCACCGCTCGCTTAACTCTGGGCCACCAAAACTGCCTCATCAAACCCTAGTACATCTTGGAAACTCTTGGGTGTACCGCCAGGGGTGAGTTGTGGAACTCACTGAGAACCTTTCCGCGCATCGCCTCCGGAACAAACAACCTTTCCTGGAAAAGCATCTGGTTCTGACCACCATCTATCCATCCTCCCGGAGCATTGTCCTGGTCAACTCAGTCACGCATCACTTCGCACTCTAGGTCTCCCCACTGAGACTCCTCCACCTACTGAAATAAAGATGACTGCATTGTCATCTGATATAGGCAGCCTCTGCCGCTATCCATCTTCGCATCCAGGTGTAAGGTAGCCAACTCTTCCATCGCCTTCCAGGCGTCCGCCGACTCTTGGACCGCATCCTTCTGTGTCCTCCTGCTCAAGGCATCGGCTACCACATTGCCCTTTCCCTCAGTATAAGAGATATCAAAGTCGTAATCCTGAAGGAACTCCACCCATCTCCGTTGTCACAAGTTTAAGTCCCGCTGGGAGAAGATATAACTCAAGATTTTGTGATCTGTGAAGACCACAAAGCGTTCCCCAATGAGGTAGTGCCACCATAACTTTAGTGAAAAAACGACCGCTGCATGATCCAGGTCGTGGGTGGCGTTATTTCGCTCATGGTAACACAGCTGCCTGGACCCATAAGAGATCACCCCTTGTCGCTGCATCAACACGCATCCCAGGCCTTGTCTTGAAGCATCACAGATTACCTCATAAGCCACCCCTTCTTCTGGTAATCTCAGCACTAGGGCACTGACCAACTTCTCCTTCAGATAGCTGAAGGCTGACTGGCATTGTTCACTCCATACGAAAGCCTGGTCCTTCTTGGTCAGAGCCGTCAAAGGGGCCGCAACTAGGGACATGTTGGGTACGAACCTCTGACAATAACCTGCCAGCCCATGGAAACTTCGGACTTCCGCCACATTCTTCGGTGCTGCCCAAGAAACAACTGCTTCAACATTTGATGGGTCGATAGCTACCGCCTGCTCAGACACTACGTGCCCGAGGAAGTGCACATCTCGTGCCCAGATCTTGCATTTTGACAACTTCCCATAGAGCTGGTGCTATCGTAGGACCTCCAAAACTGTCCTCTGGTGCTCTGCATGGTCCTCTTATGACCTCGAATAGACCCAGATATTGTCGATGAACACAACCACGAATCGATCCAAGTACTCTCGGAATATGGAGTTCATAAGCTCTGTGAACACAGCCGGGGAATTCGTAACACCGAAGGGCATGACTACAAACTCGAAGTGTCTATACCTGCACCTGAACACTGTCTTCAGGATGTCGCTCTCTTTCACCCTCAGCTGGTGGTACCCCGACCACAGGTCGATCTTCGAGAACCATCCTGCCCCCTTCAGCTGGTCAAAAAGATCATCTATCCTTGGGAGAGGGTAGCGATTCTTGATCGTCACCTGATTCAACCTCCTATAGTCTATGAACAACCTAAGACCATCATCTGCCTTCTTTGAAAACAAGACTGGAGAACCCCACGGTGATGCACTCGGATGAACATAACCCCTCTTCATCAGATCGTCAATCTGTATCCGCTACTCCCGTAGCTCCGAAGGTGCCATCCGGTAAGGAGCCATCGAGATTGGACGAGCACCGGGCTATAGGTCTATCCCAAACTCGATATCACGTCGAGGGGGTAGAGTCGTCACCTCCTCATGAAATATGTCCATAAACTCACAGACGATCTCTAGCACTTCCACCATTTCAGCATCTACTGATTCCAGTGTCAGCTCGGTCAACAAGGAGAGGAGAGGTCCCTCTCTCCTGTTTCCCTTCGGACTGCTCCGCTCGCTGGTGAAGGTAACACGCCGGCTGTCCAAGTATGAGAACACCACCCTTCTTCAAAAACAGTCAATGACGGTGCACTCAGAAAATAGCCAGTCGATGCCTAGGATGACATCGTATGGCTGAATCTGTAGCAGAAAAAGATCCCTAACCGACTGATGTGGCCCTATCATCAGTCTACATCCCCAACAAACGAACGACAAGTCAGTATGACCTCAAACTGGTGTGCTCAACATCAGGGGCACTGGAAGTCTCTCGGCATTTAGACCCAAGGAACGGGCTAGACTGGGTGCAACAAAGGAGTGCGAAGCTCCGGTATCGAACAAAGCATAAGCAAGAGTGCTAAACAGACTGATCGTACCTCGAACAACCTATGGCCCTGCTGGAACTGCTGCCTCTGCGGCGTGCAACTGTCCACGTACAGCTCCCCTACCCCTCGGATGTCGGCCACCTCCCCGACCACGCCCTGGTCAAGGTCCCTATGGAGCGCCCTGAGGTCAGCCTCCTCTTCCTATGTCTGCCCTCGGAGGAGCGGGAGCTCGCTGTCCCTGCTGCTGCTGCTGGAAAGGTCTGGCTGGAAGCTGCTGCTGGGGCGGGTGCTGGGGATGACTTCCACTACTGTACTGCACCCGGTCGGGGCACTAAATCCAGAGATGCCCAGGGCTCCCACAGATGAAGCACCGTGGGCCCAGGCCCATAGGAAAAGGGCGAGGGCCGGGGGATCGAAACTGAAACTGTTGCTGTCTGCTCCCTGCGGGTCGAAACCTAGAGGGTCCTGACGCTGGAGGCCTGGTGCTGATGGACTTCCCCTTTGGTGGTCCCAACTGGATCCCCTCTCACGACACTACCCCTAGATCATGCATCTGCTCCACCACTTCGGACATCTTCTGGACCTCCATGTACGTCGGCAGGGTAAAGGGGGTAACAACATACTGGAGGGAGGGTCGGAGTGCCTCCTCTAAATGTCTTGCCCAATACTCCTCGTCGGGAAAGAGGTCTGGAGAAAAATGTAGGAGGTCCTTGAACTTGATCCCTAGCTCCCTCATGGACATACTCACCTTCTGGTGGGAGAGTAGTTCCTGCCTCTTTTCTGCCTTCATCGTCGAGGAGAGGAATTAAGCCTGGAACCCCTTCTCGAAATCCACCCAAGCCACCTCAGAATCTCTCCACTCCCCCAGGTAAAGCATCCACCACTGACGTGCCGCTCCCCACATCGGGCTAACGGCCAGAGGAACCCAGTACTCTGTCGGGGCCCGAATCAGGCCGAAGGCTATAACTAGCTCCTCTAGCCAGCCTTCCGTCTTCATATCAGAGGTGCTGCCCTCATACTTCTCGAGGGCCTGTCGCTGGAAGGCTCGAAGAGTCTTCTGCCGCTGGTCGTCCTCTTCCTCTCGATCAGCTCTCTGCCGATCGGCCAAAGTAGTCTTTGGGGCCTCGATCTACAGTACCACACATGGTCGCCTGCCAGTTGCCATAGCTGCAAGGAAAACAAGGAATTCCTAAGCCCAAGTAGTGCATAATATCGTTCTTAAAACTTCTTAAAATTTTATTTATTCTTAATTCCCAAGACATCCCAGAAACACAAGAACACAAGTCATTATGATGCATGTACCTTTCCTAGGGTCTCTACCCTGCAATCATTGTGGCCTCAGTTGGTCGTTCGGTAGGTCCAGAGTCCATGAATCGGATCACGGGGGGCCCTAAAATCCCGTGTCCTAGCTGGTCTTCCCTGGCCTAATTCACGTGCCAAGGTCACCCAACATTGTTGCCTCACCATCCCATGAAATCCTCACTGTGCCTAACTCTAGACTCCATCCTATCTCACAACCATCTTTTCTGATACCATTCTATCATGACCCGCATTCACCAAAGGGAGGGAAGGGTCAGCAGATTGTCAGGCCCTTCCTTCTTTATGTTGAAGGATAGATAATGACCCCCGAAACCCGCCTTCAATAGGTCCCGGAGTGGCGACTAGCACCAAGGGTATAGAAATTTCTCACAAATGGAAGGCATTACCCTTTTTATTTTATAGGATCGAGATATAAGGAGAAGAAAACCCAATAACACCAAGGCAGAAAGAAAAGTAAATCCAAAAGTAAACCATTCCCACATGCATCTTTCAAAAGTAAAAGCCATAGAGTGCAAAAGGTGACTACAAGGTAAGTACCAAGAGGAAAAGAAAACAACAACCGCAAATGCTCCAAAGGTTCGAGCTAGTAAGGTCATGCGTGATCCCCGAAGTGCTCCTGGAAACCTGAAAGAAGTTTTATATACGTAGGGTGAGCATACAAGTACACTTAGTAGGGAGAACCAAATACTCTCGTTCACAAGTGGAGGAATGTACTAATGTCCCGTGAGAAAAGGAGTAAACTAAACACCTATCAAGGTAAACTATCCACCCCATGCCTCACCAAGACACACTCCACAAATAACGCAGGTCAAGTAATATATATAATAAGAGAACATCGATGTTTGGGTACCTCACGCCACTTTCCCACTGGTTATTGAGACATCCTACGCATCGGACCAATCCCACCATTCGCACCGCAGTCCCACTGCCACACCCACCCGAACACACCTAGGCCACAACCACATGCAATCCCACTGCCAAATTCCCGCCCACACACACCTGGGCCACAACTATCTCACGTAACCATGCCTGCAAACACCTAGGCCAAAACAACCACTACCACGCCCGAAGACACCTGGGCTAGAAAATACACTGCCACGCCCGAAGACACCTGTGCCTCATCCCAAAGACACATGGGAAACCACCTGCTGTACACACCTGGCCAACCACCACACTACCCAGCCTGAAGGTTCTTGGGCTAATAATGGACTTCAGGCCATCATAGCCTGCCTGAAGTTACTTGGGCTATTCGGGAAAGGGAGCAGAAAATGAGCTAATAACCAGCCACTAAGAATAGTGTTGGGAAAAACACCCTCCCCCATGAAATGGGGGTGTTCAGCACTAAGTGCTCAACTTGGGTGGGGCGCGAATAAGAAACACAAAGTTACAGATATATATATAGGTAACAAGCACTCACCCAAAGCTAGGTTTTTCTTCATAGAGCCTACAGATCACAACAACACTCAAGTCCCACTCACGACTCACGCTAACAACCCATTTGTCCCCTTTCTTATTTCACATTCAGTAATAAAGTTTATCTTTAAGCTCTACTGGGAAACTAGTAGGCATAGGAATAAGTCCAGGAAGGTTAACAATCAAGCAACAACCATAACGCCCATACCCGGTTCTCAACAACAGAGGATTCCACCCCAATTCGTGATATAAACAAGTAACGACCCGGTCTTAAAACTCGCAACCACCGAATCCATATCAATAGAGATCCCATCTCCCAAATTCACATAACCACTATGGGTATAAAAGAACAGGGGATCCCATCCCCTCCCACATCTCCAGAAATCGACTCGTAAAAGAAAACCACCAAAACACTGCCACCAACACTGAGCAAGGCCAAGCCTGTATTTTCAGATTTAAACGACTTAACACACTCCATGATTTCAATTTTCGTGTGTTTTAACCAGGGGTTATCACAAAAGGAAAGATCATGGTGCCTCAATTTATTTGGTCGGTTATATGTGATTAACTGATTACCTTTCATAGAAGGAGTTTACAACCACAACAAGCTATTTAAAACATCAGCAGGGGTTCATTAGTGCACAAACAAAGACCACCAACGACCTTGATTTTCATAAGGCATAAGTCAGCACAACTCAACAAGATGGTCATAAAAGAAACAACATCAAAATATAAGACAGCATCAACGATCACAGCTTCCCCCCTCCTTTCTTTATAGAATTCATTCATTATCTTTAATTAGGTATGGTTTATCCAATTCTATGGAAACGAAATCACACCCACCCCGCATGGTACACAAAACAGAGAGGCAAAGGAGAAATTCCCTACCTATTGATAGAAGATCAACGTTTAGGCCGGGTGCAGAACATTATGGGTAACGATGCGGCGTGCCCGATGAACCAGAAATTAAGCCGCGACAAGAAAATCCGGAATCGAGGAAAGGGGAAACCACGGCTAACCCTTATTTATTAAGAGCCGCGGACGGTTGAGGAGAAAACACAAAACCGCGTAAGGCGCGGGGGTCGTGGGTTGACCACGCAGCTCCACTTGTGGTTCGCGTGGTTTAAACCGACTCATTAATTGTTTAAGTATTTAATTAATACTCTAATGCGTGTTACGGGTCTTTAAAACACGCTTAAACGAGTCAAAATAGGGTTTAAACCCCTATTTGTGCTAAAGGGAGCGTTACTGGAAATAACCCGCGGGGTAGGCCAGAGCCACCGGTATGCTGGAGCTACCGGTAGCCGAGCTACCGGTAGGCAGCAGCTACCGGTAGGCCGAGCTACTGGTAGGTTGCAGCTACCAGTAGGCCCAGCTACTGGTAGGCTATCGCTACCGGTAGGCCGAGCTAGCGGTAGGCAGCAGCTACCGGTAGGCCGAGTTACCGGTAGGCGGCAGCTACCGGTAGCCGAGCTACAGGTAGGAAGTAGCTATCGGTAGGCCGAGCTACTGGTAGACTGAGCTACCGGTAGCCCTTCCACCGGTAGGCTAAGTCTACTGGTAGGCCTACACCACCATGATTCCCAGACCAGAAAACGCACAACGAGATTTTCACAAAGTAATGGACCCCAAAAACCAGGGCCATTACAGTTAAACATACCCATTCAGTCATCATTGACTAATGGAGGATTATGAGATAGTTTAGATTTAATATTATTATCAATTAATGAAAGGGATATAATTTATTTATTATTATTGTTTGATATAAAATAATTTTAATTAATTAGAAATCATAAATATAATATTATTTATATTAACACATTTTTTAGAAATACTAGATCATTTTCATCTTAGTTATATAATATTAAATAATGAATTAATGATAACCATTCATTGATCATATCATAAATGGGTTATAATTTTATTCATACATGAACCATTATGAAAAAACAAATATCATATTTTCTCATTAAAACATTCTATAGAACTTCAATTAAGTGTGGTGAATAAAATGAATTTTGTTTCTCGTGGTGGCAGTAGTCCATACATACACACAAACGATGATTTTGGTTTTCATAATAGATGAGATAAAAGATTAGAATTTGATAACACAATTAGCATATTATCAATTAATGTATATAATGGATTATAATATCATTATACATTTATGTGTATAATAAATTTTAACAAATATAATAATGAATAAAATCTACATATCAGATAATACTAAGGTCTAGTACTAGAATTTTCCGTGTAATTATCCTTGTAAATGAAGGAGTTATGCTAAATAATGGAAAGAATAATATTTTTTAGGTGTGGGTGTGTTATAAGAGGACACCATTCTGACTATTTGAAATAAAATTTTGAAGGTATGTAGGGTCTTGAAATGATCTAGGGGTTACCATCTTATAAGTGAAGGGAAGGGGAGTTTTGGGAAATAAGTAAACTTTTTCAATAATGTGATGATACTATTCAATAACCAATGTATCCTAAATAATAATATTATATCGGTATGTGATTTTGGGTTGAAACTCACCTCAAAAACTCACTTTAATGAAAAAAATCCATGTTTTAAATATTTTTATTTTATCCATTTTTACTTTTTCACTGATATACGTTTACCTTGGTAATTAATTTATAACATTAATAATCAATTTTAATCAAAAAAAGATAAGAATCCCCATTTCACAAACATTGAACGCACTAATTTATAAATATTTTATCACAATATCAAAATAAAAAAAATTCACTGATAATTTTATAATAAACACCCTAAATTGCATAAATATTACATTTTGAAAAATAACATTTTATGATTTAAATTTTATATATGATAAAATAATATTGCTTTATAATTTTAATTAATTATATTGTTCTATTATAGAAAATATATATTATATGAGGATTTAAATTAAATACAAGGATGTATCTCCTTTGAAAATACCTGATCGATTTAATGAGATGTTGGATAATTGTATTTTATTAGAAATTTATTTTAATTTATTTAAAAAAAATAGACATATAATTTTTAACATTAAATAAAAAGTTTAAATATATAATTTTATTCCATAGATTCATATTTTTTCACCTAAATTATTAATTTTTATTATTATAGATCATACTTGTATAAGGATAAATTTATTTAAATTACAAATTTCATAAAAAATATATTTTTTTAATAATAACTAGCATTTTTAGAAAGAGATAAAAATATTGTATAAGATAATTATGATATGAGGAATTTAAAAATTAAGTTCAAATTTATAATTTCAATTTAAAATTTTTATATATTAAAATTTAAAACAAAATATTAAAATATATTGAAAGCTTATTTTTATGTGAAAATGATATTTTTAAATATAAGTTCTTCATATTCTTAATCCATATCATTAATAAGAAAATTTCTGTAAAATGTCATGACCCGTCCTCGGGGCCCGTGCCGTGACTACCCCAAGCCCGCCTTCCATAGGCCAGGGGCTGGCAACTAGCACCAAAGGCGAAAAATCCTAATAACTGGGAAGGCATTGCCTTTATAAAAGAAAACAAGCACCATAGAGTACATGCGGAAGCAAAACACTAAGTACAAAAGAAAAGCTGAAATGTAAATGGGCCATAATACAAACCCAAAAGAAAGTATGACTACAACCGAATAAAGTACAATAGAAAAAAGACAAATGGCTGGAAGAAGGAAGCAGCTCCTGGGTCGTCCTCCTCGGACCCTACCTGAAGGGTAGGTACAGATAGCGCAGCTCCTGGTTGTCCACCATGGATCCTACCTGAAGGGTAGGTACAGATAGCCTCCTCCATGCTCTAATTCATCAACCTCCTCAGTGAGTCGTCACGTCGTGTAGTCCACCTACGGGTACTGACTCGTCGTGTAGTCCACCTCCAGGTACCGTCCAGTCCTCGAACAATCGGCCTCCGTCAGCACTGCCCGTCGTCTGCAACCAACACAACGAGGTGCGGGCATAGCCCGTGCAGGGGTGAGTATAACGATACTCAGTAGGGACCCCGAGACCCTCAAGGTCTCTCTAAACCAACAAGGATAACCACAAAGAAAATCTCAATAGATAACCTCTACCTAGGTATATGCCCATACATATACCTAAGTTATCAAGTAACCTATCTCAATCATGAGAAAACACAAGGATTGTGAAATCAACAGATAACCACTACCCAGGTATATGCCCATACATATACCTAAGTTAGCAAGTGACCCATCTCAATCATGAGGTAAACACAAGGTCAAAAGTCTCAGCTCAAACCAGGATTTTCATTATCGAAACCATAACTGCTGAAGAGCTCCGTCTCTAGAGTGTACAGTGGTCCTGTCACGACTCCGAGGTACTGCTCACTAACCTGAGACTACTGAGTTAATCCTCCTGTCGAGTACCGCGGGCCTGCCACCTCACACAGTAGTGCTTCCTGCCGGGGTCTGCCACCCAACACAGTAGTGCTCCCCCCTCATAGCCTACAGAGGTACTCCTCCTGTCGAGTACCACGGGTCTGCCACCTCACATAGTAGTTCTCATCCACTATGGGTCTGCCACCTCATAAAGTAGTGCTCCCCACTGGGCTACGTAAGTCACTCCGAATCGAATCGGACAAGCAGTCTTCAGGTCTCGGCCGGCTACAAGGTCTCCGTACACCATACGCTCATCTCTGGGAGGCTCTGCTCCACGAGCTACAAGTCGATACTCCAAGTATCTCAAAGTCCCACGAAGAAGTATCTCAAAGGACCGTCTCGTCATAGGGGTCTCAACGCAACAGACGGCGCATCAAACGGACGCCCGGTCTGTGAGTTACTAGCCTTTTCGTCCTAGGGGCCCGGTTGGTTTCGTGAGCGAACCATATCCGGCCGTATCTCAACTGTACCCCGAACTCTCATAGGGTATACTCATAGGGACTATTTCTCAACGAGATCACCAACGCCACTGACGGTTCTTCAAACGGATGTTCTGTCAGAAAGGTATTAGCTTTTCCGTTCCAGGGGCTCGGTCGGATTTCTGTGCGATCCAACCTGGCCACTATCCATCTGCATCCAAATCTCGGGCGGAGAATTCCAAAAGTTCCGTATCGTCAATAGCAACTCAACTCAACAGACGGCGCATCAATCGGACGCCCGTTCTATTAGTTATTGGCCTTTCCGTCTCACACCCACCCTGGGAAACATCCCAGGAGGTCATCCATCCTGATCACTACTCTAGGCCAAGCACACTTAACTATGGAGTTTTAACCACGCAGGCTCCCTAAAAGGAAGTTTCACATTGAGTATAGTATACCTAAACGACCGTCTCGATCCAAGGATCGCGATACCGCTGACGGCGAGTCGTTTGGAGGCTCGTAGCCCAAGATACATGCATTTGACCAAAAGTGGTTTGAAACATGGGGTCTGGGCCTGGGCCGACCCAGCCTGACCCCCCCAAGGGTCGGTCGAACCGGCGCGGTCCGGCGCGGCGGCGCGGATAGGCACGGCGGCGCGGCCTGGGTGTCGTTCGGGTTCCGCACGTGGGGGGCAAAGCCCCCCTCCCCTTTGAGAACCGCGGCCCCTTAATTGGGGCCGCTTTTGAGACCCGTCCGGGGGAAATTAATTCCCCCGGTCTCCACTGCCCGGCCGGCCCGCACTGGCCGGCCGGTTTCGCCAGCAAGGACCAGTGACGGCCGGTCCATCCTTCACCGACACCGGCGGCCCGATGCCGGCCGCCGGCCATCTTGCTCCGCCGCGGCCCGGAACCGGCCGCGGCCTATGTCGTTCGGCGCGATGCGATGACATCGCTTTCCTCCGCCGCGGCCCTGCTCCAGCCGTAGTGCCTTTGACTTTCTTCGAAGCGACGTGACAACGTCGCGTTCTTGGATTTCTTTCCATGGCGCGGTGCGACGGCGCCGCGCGTATCTTCCGCAATAATTCGTGTGGTGCGACGGCACCACATTTTCTCGTATCATCCTCAAGAAACCATCACGAAAAACAAAAGAGGAGGGTCGGTCGTGTCTGTGCGGTCCGACCCCCCCCCCCCCCCTCGCGTTATTCGATAACAAAAAGGGTTTTAAACCATGATCATCACCAAGTTTGTATTCACGAACATTTAAATAAATAAAAACCCTCAATCATCAACCGCTTGATCAGACGATCCGCGGATCAACCCGGTATTGGTTGGTCCGCACTCATCGTTCTTTTCTCAAAAGATAAGAGAATTCCAAAATAAAATTCCCCTACCTCGGCTTCAAGAATGGAGTTCTTCAGTAACCTGCAGAAGACAAGCGTCACAGAGGTCGGGCGTCGTTCCGTCTAGGTTGGTGGGTTTAGAGCTCGGTGAAGTCGAGCCGAGACGTCACCCTCTGTATACTTTGTAGGCGGTGGTGCTTCCCATCCTTACTCCGGTTGAAGATGGTTGGAGGTGTTGCTTCATGTTCTTCGGAAATGTGGAACGTTCTTCCTCGAGATGTTGGTGATCTTCCAAGAGTTCTTCTCCTCTCCTTAGTTCTCCCCACAAGGTTTATGCCAACCCAAAAAGAAGAATATAATCTCTCTTTTTAATGTTGGAAAAATGAATTCAAAAGAATTCAAACACTCAAAATAATTAATTAAGTTGGTTTAATTAATTAATTGAAAAGTGTTGGCAAGAATTTCAAAAGATTGAAATTCAAATAAACCATACTTAACTCACCTCATTAATTAATCAAGTTGTCAAATATTAAAGAATGTCAGTTAATGGGGAGTTGGAATGTGAGGGGTTAAGAGGGTTAGGGAGTTTAAGGAATTTGAAAAGGTGGGGGGGGGGGTTTGTGTGGGCCCCACCATTTCAAATATCCACACATGGGAAGTTGGATGGATGTGGGCCCACCACCAACTTCCCATGGGAGAAGTTAACCACTTAACATTGTTAAAATTTGATTTAACAATTTTATTCACTTTTTTAATTAAACCCCAAAAATTAACTTCTCCTCCCGCACAAACGCAACTACGGTAAAGGTTCTCTTAAGAGATTACCGGCGTTGCCAGTTCATCGGTGCAATCGGATTTCAATTCCGAGCACCGGTTCAAAAGATAGAATTTCCCGGTCGCTCGTTCACTGAACATACCCGAGCCAAACTTTGGAAATTAATTCTGGGCACACCAGGCCTCATAATCAGGCGCCGTCAAAAACTGCGTTCTTGTAAAATTCCAAAGAAAATTAAGAAAAAAATTTCCTTGAAATTTCCGGGTCTTTACATTACTCCCACCTCAGGGCTTTACGTCCCCGTAAAGCTTCAACACAAACTAGGGTCACCAAAGCGGTACAGAGCACACATCTGAGCCTTTCGCTCCCATGTGCTTACCTGGAGGTTCCGTACTGCCAAAGAAAGTGCACCCGAGGAATCGATTGTCCTCATAGGATCTGCTCCTGTCAATCCTCGATCCCCACTGGAACCTTCGTGAAGGACACCCCATCACCATCGTCCAGCTCCTCATGGTCGATGATATGCGAAGGGTCGAGCACGTATCTCCTCAGTTGAGATACGTGGAAGACGTCGTGCACCTAGTGCAACTGAAGTGGATGGGTCAAGCGGTAAACCACCTAGCCTACCCAACTGAGGACCTAGAAAGGTCCGTTGAACCTCGGAGATAACTTGCCTCCCTGGCCACATCTCCGTAAACCTCGTTGAGGTGAGACCCGTAAGAAGATGTGGTCGTCATCCTCGAACTCCAGAGGTCTCCACCTTCTGTTAGCACAAGACTTTTGCCAGCTCTGAGCTGTCCTCATCCGCTCATGGACGACCTGGACCCTTCTCTAGTCTCACAAGAGCTGCTGTGATTTTTTCTTTGCCGACAAGAGAAATCTGGTCTCATCCCCTGGATGAACCACATTCGTTGCCTAATACAGTCAATCCTGACATGAATGATGCATTCATGCCATGGATGACGTCGTAAGGCCTCGACGTAACTACTATGTGATCCAACTGTCACTCTCACCTCCAAGGGTCGAGTCACACTGTCGGCATCAGTGTGAGGTCACTGGGTCCCCCCAGTAGAAATCTTGAATGTGAGGGTCAAGTCAAAAGTTTAACCGGGACCACTCAGTTTCAACCAAACAAAAGGACAGGAAAGAAAACATCTCAAAGATAAGTGTCTTTTTATTATTTCAGCTCATAGTACAAGACACGAATACAACAGAAAAATAGAACTAGAAGTACAAGGGACGTATCCACTAGTTCCTCTCCAGTCCACCTGTTCCCAGAGCACTACTGCCTTGTACACTGCTCGGTTGTTGCTCAAGCACCAGCCGTTTCTTCTGTCTCGGTGGCTCCTCCAACACCCGCTGATCAACCGTACGAGGAGTCGGACAGTCACGTGCCAGGTGACCCTTCCCGCCGCAGGAGTAACATTGTCCATTTCTGGCACGCCTGGCTCTTACCCCACCTCGGGTGCCCCGCACCACCGGTCCTAAATCCCGAGATCGTCCAGCTGCTAGTCTGGTCCTCCTTGACCTCTGCATCATTTGTCTACTGCCCACAGATGACTCAGATTTTGATCGAAAAACACGCGGCGAAGGCAGAAGCTCCTGTACACGCTCGGGGTGTAGAGCTACTGGCACAAACTCCACCCTAAAGAAGTTCTCTAAGTCTTCCCATGTGAAGGTCATCCCATCGAAAAAATGATACAATTGGCTCCACCACCTGCCTGCTGCTGCCTGAAGGAGGATGGCAGCAAAGATCACCATGAAGTCTGCCGGCATCCCCACTAGCCTGAAGACTCTCACCACAGCCTCCAGCCAAACCTCAGCCGCCTGCGGGTCCGTCTCTCCCTGGAACCTGGGTGGCCTCTGGCGCTGGAACTCGTACAGCACGCTCAAGCGTCGTGTATCACCTACTGCTGGGGCTGGTGTCATCGGTGGCCCAATATATGGTAGTACCGCTGGTGCCTCCGCTGGTGCCTCAACTGCAAGAGGGCCATGCACCGAAGCCCCATCGCTCGATAGGCTGTCAGCACGCACATCCCTCTGAATCTAGCTGGTCGTCCGTGAAAAGGCATCCTGAAAGAAAAATCATGACACGGTCAAACGTTTATACCTGGTGAGCTGACCTGGTTTGAGCTGTTTTAAGGGGAAACCTTTGAAAACACACATGCAATCAATGTTTTCGTGCACAAAGTCAGAAATCAGTTGTCAGGGTCCTGGTGTATGGATACGTCGGCCGCCCACACCAACACTGGACTCCCTGAACTTAAAACCACACTCGGTACTCTTAACACTATTGCTTCATAGAAAAAAAATATCAGAGTTATAAGTTCTGTGGTAGAACCGACTCCTCTGATACCAATTTTTCACGACCCGTCCTTGGGGCCCATGCCGTGACTACCCCAAGCCCGCCTTCCATAGGCCAGGGGCTGGCGACTAGCACCAAAGGTGAAAAATCCCGATAACTGGGAAGGAATTTCCTTTATAAAAGAAAACAAGCACCACAGAGTACAAGCGGAAGAAAAACAGTAAGTACAAAAGAAAAGCTGAAAAGTAAATGGGCCAGAATACAAACCCAAAAGAAAGTACGACTACAACCGAACAAGGTACAACAGCAAAAAGACAAATGGCTGGAAGAAGGAAGCAGCTCCTGGGTCGTCCTCCTCAGACCCTACCTGAAGGGTAGGTATAGATAGCGCCACTCCTGGTCGTCCACCATGGATCCTACCTGAAGGGTAGGTACAGATAGGCTCCTCCACGCTCTCGTTCGTCAACCTCCTCAGTGAGTCATCACGTCGTGTAGTCCACCTCCGGGTACTGACTCGTCGTGTAGTCCACCTCCGGGTACCGTCCAGTCCTCGAACACTTGGCCTCCGTCAGCACTGCCCTTCGTCTGCAACCAACACAACGAGGTGCGGGCATAGCCCGTGCAGGGGTGAGTATAACGATACTCAGTAGGGACCCCGAGACCCTCAAGGTCTCACTAAACCAACAAGGATAACCACAAAAAAATCTCAACAGATAACCTCTACTTAGGTATATGCCCATTCATATACCTAAGTTATCAAGTAACCCATCTCAATCATGAGGAAACACAAGGATTGTGAAATCAACGGATAACCACTACCCAGGTATATGCCCATACATATACCTAAGTTAGCAAGTGACCCATCTCAATCATGAGGTAAACACAAGGTCAAAAGTCTCAGCTCAAACCAGGATTTTCATTATCGAAACTGTAACTGTTGAAGAGCTACGTCTCTAGAGTGTACAGTTGTCCTGTCACAACTCCGAGGTACTGCTCCCTAACCTAAGACTGTTGAGGTACTCCTACTGTCGAGTACCGTAGGCCTGCCACCTCACACAGTAGTGCTTCCCGCCGGCGTCTGCCACCCAACATAGTAGTGATCCCCCCTCATAGCCTACAGAGGTACTCCTCCTATCGAGTACCGCAGGTCTACCACCTCACATAGTAGTTCCCATCCGCTATGGGTCTGCCACCTCACAAAGTAGTGCTCCCCACTGAGCTACGTAAGTCACTTCGAATCGAATCGAACAAGCAGTCTTCAGGTCTCGGCCGGCCACAAGGTCTTTGTACTCTGTACGCTCGTCTCTGGGAGGGTCCTCTCCATGAGCTACAAGTCGATACTCCAAGTATATCAAAGTCCCACGAAGAAGTATCTCAAAGGACCGCCTCGTCATAGGGGTCTCAACTTAACAGACGGCGCGTCAATCGGACGCCCGGTCTGTGAGTTATTAGCCTTTTCGTCCTAGGGGCCCGGTTGGTTTCGTGAACGAACCATATCCGGCCGTATCTCAACGGTACCCCGAACTCTCATAGGGTATACTAATAGGGACCGTTTCTCAACGAGATCACCAACGCCGCTGACGGTTCGTCAAACGGACGTTCTGTCAGAAAGGTATCAGCTTTTCCGTTCCAGTGGCCCGGTTGGATTTCTGTGTGATCCAACCCAGCCACTATCCATCTGCATCCAAATCTCGGGCGGAGAATGCCAAAAGTTCCGTATCATTGACAGGAACTCATCGCAACAGACGGCGCGTCAATCGGACGCCCGATCTGTTAGTTATTGGCCTTTCCGTCTCATACCCACCCTGTGAAACTTCCCACGAGGTCACCCATCCTGATCACTACTCTAGGCCAAGCACGCTTAACTATGGAGTTTTAACCACGTTGGCTCCCGAAAAAGAAGGTGCACCTTGAGTATATTATACCGAAACGACCGTCTCGATCCAAGGATCGTGTTGCTGCTGACGGGGAGTCGTTTGGAGGCCCGTAGCCCAAGATACGGACATTTGACCAAAAGTGGTCCGAAACTGGGGGTCTGGGCCCGGGCCGACCCGGCCCGACCCCACCCAAGGGTCGGTAGAACCGGCGCGGCCTGGGTGCCGTTCGGGTGCCGCGCGCGGGGGGCAAAGCTCCCCTCCCCTTTGAGAACCACGACCCCTTAATTGGGGCCACTTTTGAGACCCGGCAGGGGGAAATTAATTCCCCCGGTCTCCACTGCCCGGCCGGCCCGCACTGGTCGGCCGGTTTCGCCAGCAAGGACCGGCGACGGCCGGTCCTTCCTTTGCCGACACCGGCGGCCCGGTGCCGGCCGCCGGTCATCTTGCTCCGCCGCGGCCCGAAACCGGCCGCGGCCTATGCCGTTCGGCGCGATGCAACTGCATCGCTTCCCTCCGCTGCGGCCCCGCTCTGTCCGCGGCGCCTTTGACTTTCTTCGACGCGACGCGACGGCGTCGCGTTCTTGGATTTGTTTCCACGGCGCGGCGCGACGGCGCCGCACGTATCTTCCGCAATAAATCGCGTGGTGTGACAGCACCACGTTTTCTCGTATCATCCTCAAGAAACCATCACGAAAAACAAAGGAGAAGGGTCGGCCGTGTTTGTGCGGTCCGACCCCCCCCCCCCCCCCCCTCACGTTATTCGATAACAAAAAGGGTTTTAAACCATGATCATCACCAAGTTTGTATTCACAAACCTTTAAATAAATAAAAACCCTCAATCATCAACCGCTTGATCGGACGATCCGCGGATCAACCCAGTATTGGTTGGTCCACACTCATCGTTCTTTTCTCAAAAGACAAGAGAATTACAAAATAAAATTCCCCTACCTCAGCTTCAAGAACGGAGTTCTTCAACGACCCGCGGAAGACAAGCGTCGCGGAGGTCGGGCGTCGTTCCGTCTAGGTTGGTGGGAGAAGAGCTCGGTGAAGTGGAGCCGAGACGTCACCCTCTGTATACTTTGTAGGCGGCGGTGCTTCCCTTCCTTACTCCGGTTGATGATGGTCAGAGGTGTTGCTTCACGTTCTTCGGAAACGTGGAACGTTCTTCCTCGAGATGTTGGTGATCTTCCAAGAGTTCTTCTCCTCTCCTTAGTTCTCCCCACATGGTTTATGTCAACCCAAAAAGAAGAATATAATCTCTCTTTTTAATGTTGGAAAAATGAATTCAAAATAATTCAAACACTCAAAATAATTAATTAAGTTGGTTTAATTAATTAATTGCAAAGTGTTGGCAAGAATTTCAAAAGATTGAAATTCAAATAAACCATACTTAACTCATCTCATTAATTAATCAAGTTGTCAAATATTAAAGAATGCGAGTTAATGGGGAGTTGGAATGTGAGGGGTTAAGAGGGTTAGGGAGTTTAAGGAATTTGAAAAGGTGGGGGGGGGGGTTCGTGTGGGCCCCACCCTTTCAAATATCCACACATGGGAAGTTGGATGGATGTGGGCCCACCACCAACTTCCCATGGGAGAAGTTAACCACTTAACATTGTTAAAATTTTATTCAACAATTTTATTCACTTTTTTAATTAAACCCCAAAAATTAACTTCTCCTCCCGCACAAACGCAACTATGGTAAAGGTTCTCTTAAGCGATTACCGGCGTTGCGAGTTCATCAGTGCAATCAGATTTCAATTCCGAGCACCAGTTCAAAAGATAGAAATTCCTGCTTGCTCGTTCACTGAACATACCCGAGCCAAACTTCAGAAATTAATTCCGAGCACACCGGGCCTCAGAATTTGGCGCCGTCAGAAACTGCGTTCTTGTAAAATTCCAAATAAAATTAGGAAAAAAATTTCCTTGAAATTTCCAGGTCTTTACATAAAAAATGTTACTATTATATATAATTTATTATCAATTATATGATTCTTGAAATAGTGATATTTAACGCATAAAAGAAAATTTTCGAGAAAAAAAATTATAAAAAATAAATGATTTTTTTTTAATTTTCGGTATTCTAATTTAATTTAATTCTTATTAAAAGTATTATTTTTTTATTATACATATACTTCATAAATAAATTAATCATATTTTTCCCAACTATTTAATGGATCAGTTTTAATATCTATACTTAAATATATACATTTTTACATATTTATTATGATTTCAATTAATATTGGTGTTTTATGTGTAGTATAATGTTGAATATATTGACTTATTTAATGGAAATCTTGTATTAAGTTATTAGGGTGTTACATAATTATCATTTAATTAAATTATATCCCCATAATTTTAATTATCACTTGTTGAAAAAATTTGGAAAGGTTACTCAGAATATATTCCCCATTCAGTAACTAACATCTAATATGAAATCTACCACAATTCTTTAGGCTATATGAAGTTACATTACTTTATTAAAACAACAATATCTATTTATTCAATCATATATCCGATTATTTATACAACTATATCATATATTCTCAATAATATTATTTTACCAATACCATATGAATCTATACATTAAAAAATACAATGAATATACATATTCCTCCATGAAATTAAAAATATATTTAACCATAAAATTTGATTAACAACTAATTATTAAGGTCACATTTAAAAGTTTTTATTATAATCCAATAAAAAATTTTGAACATCAATAAAAATATCATGAATCAATTTTAAATAGAAAGGTAAGGAATACAATATGACTTATTCAAAATTAAACTACCCTTTATCATCACAAAATATAGAGTATATTAATCCTAAGAGTTATCCAAAACTCAAAAACAAATTCCTTTATAATTATCTATAAAATTATAAAAATTCAATAAAATCATTTCTCAATGTTATTGGTAAAATTTAAAATATTATTTCACGCATGTAATGAAATACTAATGAATAAATATCCTTGGACTATTCACAAAATCTTAAAATATATTTAGAATTTAT
Organism: Viscum album; assembly: GCA_963277665.1. Classification (NCBI taxonomy): domain Eukaryota; kingdom Viridiplantae; phylum Streptophyta; class Magnoliopsida; order Santalales; family Viscaceae; genus Viscum; species Viscum album. Next base: position 1,398,434,718 of record OY728164.1, on the reverse strand, counting down.
GGAAATGTCATCATTATATATCACATAACTAATTAAAATATATACATGTTTCAAGAATTAATTTTGCCTTTGATTTCAACATCTCAACCAATTGCAAGACTAGTAATCTCACATTTTCCATAATAATAGATATATGGTAATATTATTAAAAATTTATGTATTATCTCTTATTAGGTTACACAACTTAGTGTTATCTAGATACAAAACTATCTAAAAGTATTCTTTAGGATACTTTTTTAACCAAATAATAAAACATAAAATGGTTTTAAATAAAATCCTAGTAAATAATTAAATGAATATACAAACTCAGTCATAATATTTCTTCTTTAATGAAATATTCATTTCATCCCTTGATACTTCCAATTTAATAAGCTTTTCTCTATGTTAGGTTGTATTGTAATTTTTAACCTAATATCCAAATGAATTTAAGAGACAATCCATCCTAATGATTCATAAATATAATTTTATATACAAAATAATATCCCCAAGGAGCTTCTATCTAGTTTGTAGTCTTATGATCAGTCGCCATATATCATTGTGATGATTGATTGAATACTCACCCACCCTTTTTAAGTTGATTACCCCAAGACACATCTATTAAATAGCTCTATCCCTATTCCAGTATCATGATTAGTACGAAAATTATAGGAAAATAACATACTGAATACATTACTAAAACTTTTATATGTCATTATATCAGTAGAACTATTCATATAATTTTCACTGAATTTATCTTATCCTAAAAAATAAATAGAATTTTCATTATCACCTTAGAATAAAATCATATACAAGATTAAAGGGATATATATACCTTAGAAATCATGATCAATCATAACTTTTATAAAATTAAATTATCCTCAATAAAAATAATAGTCTCTAATTTTATGTAAAATGTTCCATTTTTAACCAATTTTTACATATCAGAATAGTTCTCCTCGATCCAGTGATCCTAGACACATACATTATATAATTTCTTTAATATTAGTTGTTAATTCCGAAATATTATTATCCATAATTTCAAAAAAAATAGCGATTAATTTCATCTCTAATATCTCAAAAAACATTGTTGGTTTAGTTCTATAGATAATTAAGACACATCATAAACCAATAAATACAATGTCATCTGTATCAAGTGGAAATTATTTAATTATATGTGAAAAAAATAATATATAATGAGTCATCATTGTCTCCCATAGAATATATATCATGTGATATCCTTATAAACATTTCACGTGTATTAAAATCCTCCATAACTAGGAGAAATGAAAACAAAATAAGGGGTGGGCTGAAATGATGGGTAAGGTGAAATATACAGCTGATGATATCATAAAATAAATAGAGAGTAAATATTTTTTTATTAATAAGTTACCAATATAAATCCATAATCAAATTAGAACTAATAACATACTCTATCATTGAAAAAAAATGAAATAATGGATATCAAAAATACTGATCCCATATAGATGGAATTCGTAATGATAGACATCAAGAAACAATTATAAAGGCCTTGTGACATGACCCAATAATTTTTTGGGAAGTGGAATACCTAAAAACCCAAAATATGTTTTTACCATGAATCATGCCAATTCATTAATATGAAATATAATTTTTATCCCCACCCATCAATTGATTAAGTACAATTCATTCACCAGGGAAGTCAACAAGACTTTTCATACTATTTCTTTAGGATCCTCTTACTGAATTGAAACAAAACTATCTATATAATAATTAATATTAAACATCAATTTATAATAAATCTTTAATACTATAAAATAACCACCAATAATATTCATACATTTCAACATGTTAACAAAAAATATCATATAATCCATCTAATCATATAAGGCCAATCATCAATCAACATATAGTCAATTTTCCAATAATCATAACTATTGGAATAACAACATACTGAGAAACAACAACTTTCAACATGAAAATAAAAAAACTATTTCACCTTTGAAAAAATACAATATAAATTATGTAATTATTGATGTTGAAAACATATATATATATCAATGAGTATTCATCTTATTCAATTATGGGAGAAGATGATCATATGCCATCTAGAAAATTATGGATTATTACTGTAAAATTATATGACCCAAGAAGTGACGAATCATCATTAAAGGCTTTATGTTGATGGAATTAATATACCTATAAAATTAACAGATAACACCAGATACTGAAATAAAATAGAATAACGAACAAAACTTATATGACATAAGTTTAAATAATGATGATTACTCAGTGAAGAAATGTTGATTACCAAAAATCCTTACTACTGAAGAAACAAATAAATCCATAGAATATTGAATAATAGAAAATTATTTATCTCGAAAACACCATTAATAATATTATTATGATAAAAATAAATATATTTTTATTAAATACATCATATAAATGGAACATTGTTCACATTATATATTATGTCTCAAATGATCAGAATTGAGATAACAAAAATTATTGAGGATTGAGTAACACTTTAATCAAAACACCATGAAATATTTTTATTTTAATTTAACCTAAAATAACAATATTTTATTCTTGAATCATGAACATTCACATATCTTGTGTCTTGAATGCCCATTTTCCTAGTACCATAATCTTTTACATGAGCAATTTAAATAATTTTTCTACAAAATAGTCAAATAAAATCAGACTGTGGTAACCATATTTGTTTGGGTACAACAATATTAGTGAATATTGCTTTCGGAACCCACATATTCTTCATAGGTTTCATATAATAATTATATAATATACTTAAAAAATAAAATATATTTTTTCTAGAATAGCTTAAATCAATAGAGAGTGTATCATAATTTGAACTACGAGAATTTTTTTTTGAACTAGGGGTACAACTGTATGTTCTTGATTTAGAAACCAAATTGGTTTTTCCAAAATTTATTTTACCAGGTTGATACCCAATACAAGTATTATATTTAGGAGAAATCTTATTAAATAACATTTTCACAAAGGTATCTTTACAATTTGTAAACCTTCCAAGGTCGTTTTCAATTTCTCATTAGATAGCTTTAGTTCATTGTTTTCCATGTGTAATTGAACATTTTTATCTCTTTCTTCAGTAGACATATTTTCATAATCACTTTCATCTCTAGAATAATAGGAATTGTGTACAATAGATTCCAGTGTTACCTCAGATGTGTTTTTTATAAAACACATAATGCCATTGTTATCCTGTTCATCATGTGAGGATTCTAAGTCACACGAACTGTCCTCAAGATCACTCCACCTTTCTTTCATTTCCATTTTATATTTCATATGTTTTTCCTCATATTTAATTTTATACATGTTCTTTGGATAGTCAACCTTTACATTCCACTTTCTCGTACATTCATAGCATACTATCTCATAAAAAATGTCACTTCTTTTCCAATCTTTATTCCAAATTTCCTTTTGATCATATCTTACTTTATAGATAGGATTTCTGAAAAATTTATTCTTCTTGTTAAATTTTCTAAAAATTTTGTCTAAATGATCCATATCTTCATCACTATCAAGTGATGATTTTTCATAGTAGAAAGTTCCTAAAGAGACTTCTAATTTTCCCTTTTCAATCAGTTTAGAGGTGGTGGTCTTAAATGAAACGGATTTTCTTTTGGGTTCATCCCCCTCTTACATGTTGACTTTCAGCTCTTCTTTATACATCATTAGTTTCCCAATGAGTTCTTTGATAGGTAATTGTTGATGTCACATGACTCTCTTATAGAGAAAGAGCTTCCTCTCAATCTATCAGGTACGCATTTGAGAATCCTCATTATTTGTTCTTGGGCAGTAACATCTCTTCCATGAGAAATCATTGTGTTAAAAATTTTGTTGATCTTGAGATACATATCAGAAATAGTATCATCATGTTTCATTTTAAGGTTTTCATATTTAATAGTATAATTATTAAGTCTCATTTATTTCACACAGGAAGTCCCTTCATGTGAAACAGAAAAAGTATCTAAAATTTTAAGGGCAGATTTACATGCAGAAATACTGTTAAATTATTTATCTCTAAAATAGAAATATAAATCATTCATGGATTTTCAATTTTTATTATAGGATTTCTTGGATGGTTCATCCCATGTAATTCTGTTAGTATTAGTAATCTTATACTCATTTATAATTGATGACCAAATTTCAAAACTCATACTTTCAAAATTAATTTTAATTTTAATTATCCATTGGGCATAATTAGTTTCATTAAAGAATTGCGGTCTGTTTGTTACAACCCCTTCCACTATATTATACTTAATCATGAAATAATTTTAAAGTGCTAGAAATTTAGAATGATCATAAATTTAAAGATCTTTATAGAACAACTTAAATCACAATTGAATAGTTTAATCAACAGAGTCTTAATAAACTCCTATGATACTAAATATTGGGAAAAGTAGATTACTCCGGAAGGTGGTGAATTGAGTATCTATAAAAATTTCAATTATATAGTTTTTATCAAACGATTACCCAATAAAATTGATTACAGCCTAGTTAATCAAGGTAATACGGTTATCAAAGTATAACTGTTCAAATAACATCTCAAATGATGGATTAATTCACTATAATCTAAATATGAGTTATTGATATTACTTTGGAAGCTATTCTAATAAAGAATAACCATTATAAATTCTATTGAAGATTAACTATAAATGTAAATCTATTGATTTCTGAATTATATAGTAAAATAGAGAAAAACTAAATTATATATCACATTGGATAAAACAAGTTGTTCAGTCTCATGATGACACCTAATCCACTCCACATAGTGATCACCTTCCAATAATAAGTTTATATTAATAAACGTGATCCACACCCTAGGTTGGGGTAAACAATCGTGCACAAGACTGTTCAGGTAACATGACCTCTTCCACAGTTCATCATGTGTATAAAGTACCATGTCACACAAAGACATATTCCACACTTGTACATGGGAGTAAACAAATGAAAAATGATATTAGAAGAATGGTCTCTTGTATCCTTCAGTTTAATGCATGAGATAGTGTGTGTATTTAATAAATACACACACACTAATCAAAATCTAAAAACAATAAAAAACAGAGAAGAGATAATGAGAAAAGGTTACACGTTCTCTATGTTTTATTCAATGCATCTCTAGAATTATGGGATGAAGTATATGCATGTATTGAGTCCTCTTTCTAGAAACAGAGTATCGATAGTCTGGTGCAATGGATTCTAGTTACATCTAGTTTGTGTTCTTTGTGGAGTTATTATTGTGAAGATTATTTGGCTCTAATCTGTAGTATTCTAGCTTATTTATTCTAGAATGCTTGGTGTGTTATTAAGATGTATCTTGGTGCATGTATTTTTTCACTTTTCATGAATTATCGTGCTTCTTCTACACAATACTACTCATTTCTAGTTTCATGGCCACACATTTCTTTCTATTTGTGGAGTGTATGTGTTGGAGATGACATGATTCATGTATTATGCACCTCATTCCCCGTACTGTCAGCTGACATGTCAAAAATGAAATATTAGTTATTTCAGTGCATTTAAAAGACTCAAATATAACAGTTTTAAATTAAACTTAAAATTTCAAAACAGATTAATGAACAGTGTCACAGTCTATCAATAAATTGTGTCACATAGATATAGTTTTCCCACAAAATAGTGTCATCTTATTTTCCTTTGAGCGATGAGACTGTCATGATGGCATGGTTTTTTTATGATCATGAACTGGTAGCACAAATGTGGTGTTACAATCATGGTATCTAGTTCATTTCCAAACAACAAAAGGTGTCTCAGTATTGGTAGCAAGGAACCAATGTCTGGGTCTTGGATCCGGATTGCGGTGTATGGGTCACAGTGTCTTGGTCACGGTGTCGGGGTCATTATGTATGGGTCACAGTGTCTGGGTCACAGTGCTTGGGTCACAGTGTCTAGATTACAGTGTCTGGGTTATAGTGTCTGGGTCATGGTGTCTGGGTAATGGTGCCTCCGTCACTATGTCATGGTCACAATGTCTTGGTCCATTGCCAGAAAACCTAAATTTGTGTTAGACTTATGTTTTCTCATATTTATACAAATATATGAATATAGACATAAGAATTAATATTCAAGTAATGAAATAGAGATAATCATTCATAAAATAAATCATTATAGACAAAAGATTAATATAGTTTACAATAATCAGTAATGATTTATAGGAATTAAGATATTCATAATATTTATTTGAAGCATAGAGAAACAAGAATATCTACACATGCTATGAGATAGATTAAACCGGATAAACAAATTATGATAATTAAAACATGATTAAAACATGAATATTCTAACACCACCAAATCCTGCTCAAGCACCTCGGTATATGTTTGAATGCATAGAGGGGTAACAATGGCTTAGAAGTCCATACACAGACCTTAATCAAAGGATAGTGCCCTAAAGTACTTATATATATTCATACCATTGATTACATGGGAATGTTAGTGAACCTCAATGAATAATCTATCATGGTCCTGAATCCATTTTATAGCATGTGGGAACTCATCTTTGAAGAGATGTTTGAACTCTATCGATGAAAGAGTCACCTCATCGTGAGTCTGGATAGCAAAACTCCACCATTACCCAACTGAGCTATGTATAAGGCTCGCTATCAAGACCACCATTTAAACCGGTGTTTTCCTAACTAGATTAAAAACAAGGGTCACTTCCTCAAATAGTTATCAGATGCATGGTGTTTGGGCTCACCTCAAATGTAGGGGGTTCTCTATATCTAAGACTCATGAATCATTCTCAGCATGCGCTTCTCATCTACTGGTATTCTGGGTACCATGTAATGATCCATACGTGGATATGTGGCTGGTACACCACCTAGTGGTGACATCTGGGAATTTATCCTTATATTGAAGCCTCTTAACTACGGTGGTCATCCATATGATCATACTACTAAATAACAGCTAGTATAAATCACAAAGGAATCCTAAAAGAAATAACATGTACCATGATCAATGAGTATATTTGGATAGCTAACTCAAGAAGGACATGGAAACCACAAATTATTCTTTATGATTCACGTATCATTATTTTCTCTACAACCAATGTTCTCTTGAACTGATTTGAAATGACACTATCAGGGTCATAGTGAATGGATATATTGGATACCCACACAAACACTAAAGTCTCTAGTTTAAATGTTGAACTCGAAACACTTAACACTATTTCCCCAAACTAATCTCCCAGAATCAAGGTCCTAAAGTAGAACCATACAGCTCAGATACCACTATGTCATGACCCATCCTAGTGGGGCCCATTCCATGACACCACAATCCCACATCTAATAGGCTAGGGGTTGGTGACTAGCACTGAGTTGGGATATCACTAACATGGGAGGCATTGATAATGTCCATGCATACACATACCCATCTCCAAGCACAAAGAATGTTGAAATGATAAAAAAATATGTAAAAAATGAATCCATACCATAATATCCCACAACCAGATTATAATAGAAAGATTTGAAAAGTAATATTGTGAAAAATACAAGCCCAAAAAAAGAGTTTCTATCCATAAGTGCATGTTATATGTAAAAGGTATTGGGAGTGCTATCTATATCCAAAGGAACACACCTCAGTCTGTCCCACAAAGCACCGTCTAGTCGTGGTCCACCTAGAAATCCATTAAAAGTTTGATTATCATCCCATTATATGACAAGTGTGGGTAAACACCATGCATGGGTGATTACAATGATACAAAGTAGGACACCCAAAAACCAAAAAGCAATATAAAAAATGAATGATATAGTTATCTTTACACATGTGTATGTCTCCAACACATGTAACAAGAATCTCTAGATATAATCAAACATGAAATAAATCCTAGAGGTAAGTATAAAAAATTGTATACCGACACTATGAATTTACATTGAAGATTCCACGAAGAACTCATCTAGGAGAAAAAAATCTTATGTTCGAAAGCACTGATGACATCTGTCCATATGGTACTGCTAATCGAGTCCCACCATGGGAGAGAAACACTAATAAATCTAAAAATAGGTACAATATAAAATATTAGAATCACCACTAGGGACATGGGGTGATACTAACAACTCAAATCTAGATTAACTCACCATGTATAGGATCAACACCTATATAGTGTTAGTCACATCGATACTAAGACCCCCCTAAGGCATGAAGAATGAATAGAGGATCCTAATCTGGGCCTCTCAGGGGATTTTTAAACTATATCTAGGAAGTCATACTGAATTGATCATAGTACTATGAGTAGTAAATTATTCGTACCAAAATTTGGGAATATGATAATAGAATGAACCCTAAAAATACATGTCCATGATTGATCAGACAAGATAATTAGGCCATGTAGAAATGGGTAAACGATGTTTATTAGGGTCCAATGTTGTTTTCCTAGACCATAGATACTTTTCATGTACGATAGACTTAGTCTTTAGAACATGTCATATAGAATGAGTGACATGTCATGTTCTATAATCTAGGGTCAACCTTTGCACTCTGGCCGTGTGCCAGTACATGGTGTTATCCCGTGTATTCCTTCCCATGTACCATTAAATAGAGTAAACCATGTACTCAGTCTAGGCCATGCCCTGTGGTGGATAAAACATCATGTAGGCAGCCCGAGTACTTCACCTTGTGCCCATGTACATCCTAGAGTACACGCTGAGTGGTCTGGAAATGAAGACATGTCCTGTAGATGGACTTACATGCCTTGTGTTCTGGACTTTCTAGAACATCACATTCTTCCTCTGCACACTACGACCAATCCCCCAAATCTTGTTTTTGTGGTCTGTTTGCCTTAAAAATCAATATATATGCTTTTTTCACCACCCTAACACTGAATATATGTGTTTTAAGCCATCAATCGGCTCAGAAATCTATTTTTATCTATTCTAATGCTAACAACCCAAATAACGATTTCTCCCAAATCAATTCGATTCATCCATTGATGTCACCATCACAACTCTCTGTGGTCGTATGGATGATGGATCATCAATTTTGGATCGTATCTCCCTGAAACAAATAAACAATGATCTTTTACTCAAAAAATAATTGAAGAATGGAGAATATGTAGAATAATTTGCGAAAGAAAACCCACATGGAACAAATACAAGGAATGAAACTATATCATTATTCATTATAACATTGATTCATTCATGTAAGAATGATCAACTGTAATAACACAAGTCACTATAATAAAACCTCGTAAACCATGTAAAGTAGAACCCAAACCCTAAGGAATGGTCAAACCACATATCAATATATTCATTGGTAGGTCTGCATTTATTATTGAATTCCAGAATGTGGAAGGAAATCTAAAATAATGCATCCAACCCAGGAATTGGATCACTTGATGATGAAGATGGATTTTCATAGGAAAGATCCATCAAGAATGACATTTGTTGATCTTCGATCCACAGTTCTCTTGTCTCCCATTGAGAGAAAGCTTCAGAGTTTCCTCTTTAGAGCCACCAAAGAATTTCATAGTTATGAGAAAAACCCTAGATCCGTGCAAAAAAGATTATTTAAAATAAAAAACCATTATTGTCTCACTATGTCAACATAATTTAAATAATATAAATATTTCTTTAATTTATTTTATTCATATAAAGTTTCTATAACAAATTTCCATAGAGGACCCACACCGACCAATTTTAGGTCGTGAAAAGGGTAAAACCAATGTTCTTAACACAGTGATGCCCTCAATTTTCATATCTATAAATCCAATTAAAAGTTATTACACATTGAATTATAATCATTCATGTGTTATTTTTAATATTTTAATGTATTTAAAAAATTTATTTTGGGCACAATGGACCTTTTTAATCACACATCATCTTAGCCCCTAGTCTCGAAATCAATCTGTATAATATTTCTAAAATAATACATGAAAAAATACAGTACATTTAATTTTTTCAATAACATATTATATGATATGATATGATCATTGGAATGAAATTCATGATGACAATATGTATCATATTACATGGAATTGGGGATTTTATAAGGAATTATGTAGAATATCATTAAATTTCCCTTAACTATATCAATTTATACAATATAATCATATCATAATTGGTATGACATTGGTGAATCATATACTATGATTTATTTATAGAGTCAAACATTACATTTAATCACTCAAAACATAGTCTATGTAAACTATAATTAATATATACATTTCATAAAATTAAATGTATTGGAGAACCATTGAATAAATTTATATGAAAAATGCATTAATGACTAAACATATGTTAAAAATATTACTTTTAAATAGATTTTCTGAAACATTTCAAAACAAGTAAATTATTTCTATATCAAAGAGGGACCCTCAGTACTATATATATAGGATAGAGTATATTAAAATTGTATCCATGTTTCTTATAGATTCTCCCTTCAAAATAATTTCTTGTTTCCTTCTTCCTTTTCCACTAGAAATACTAGGATATCATGGTTTAAATAATAATATTCCCTCAACATCGGGTGATTGAAGTATACCCACCCAAACAACACAAAGGATATTTTCATTTGTCTAATATTGATGGATCATAATAAAATAAATGTTTGTATATAATAGTGTTTTCCATTGTAGTTTTATGGCACACATATTTTTATTCATTTTGGCTTATTTATGGTTTTAGTTTCATTTCATGATGATCTTGGGTTATCTGGTTTCTAATAGTCTTTTTATTTTTTAATACACATTACTCAACCCATAAAAACTTATTATAAAGTGTAATGATTTATATTCTAAATGATTCTTTTCATAGATGACCTATAATCTCTAGTGATTAAATTTCTTTTGAAAATATTATTATTTTTAATTAAGTACATTAACATTGATATTTATAATAATAATATAAAGAAACATAGGGAAATAATTTAGAGAAGATATTTGATCTATTATGATTTAGGTTGATTGAGAATACATTATTATATCGTTATTATATATTATCATTGATATCTAATCAAATAACAATCCTTTTATATTAATGTTACATGAATTATTGTTCAAAATATTTCTATATTGTACTTATATTGATTATATTTTTTCAAAATGTTATAAAACCCCATTTAATGAATTTATTTGTTATTTCACATACCATTATGTATAAATAAATAAGTATTATGGTTAATTAATTTTCTAGCTATTCTATAGCAATGTGAACAATTCTTGTACAATGTATTATTTTTACCAGATCATGGTATTGAATTATCCATATTACATCAAGTTTAAAAGTAATTTTTTAATGATATAAAATTTATTATGCATATATATTAATTTGGGAGAAATTATTTAATAATAAGAACCTCTTGATCATTTTTTTATCTCATATCACATTGATATTTTATTTAGCGCATTATTTCATTGATGTGATTATCAATTATATGTGTTTTCCTTTCCTTCTAACTTATTACATAACATGTGTTTTACCATGTTTATTTTATCTATAAATTTTTTACTATGCATATTTTTATATATTATTCATGAGGTGTTTCTTTCTAATATACAATTTTTTTAATATTAATATTTATATGTTTATCATTAATCTTTGATATTTGATTCAATATATATATAAACATTGTTGGTCATTATATTGAAAATATTCTCTTTATCAATGACATAGTTTTTATAAATGGTATTATTTTCATAAAAATATATGGAATGTGGGGTTTTAAAATTATATTTTCTTGTAGGATTATAATATTTTATATTCCTGAAATTTTAGGTTTTTACTAACTTTATTTTCTATATTTAATATTTTTCATTCTTTTAAATTTTTTACTAAAGATTTTTTTTCTGGAGTATTTCTGATAAATTTTATATTCTCACTTAACACCATCTTAAAATGTATAATACATAATGTACATATTTCATTAACATTAGGTAATCAATAACTAAAATTATATATATGCATTCAATTAATTTTTTATATAGAAGATATATATTCATATTCCAATAATAACTACAATTAATATAATAGTATTTTATTTTAAAATGTATCAAATAAAACATATAGAGAGAACTGGTCTGATGAAATCATTAGTTTTTATTCTATTTAAATGCCAATATTGCTTAATTATTTTGGATTTCTATTACTAGGAATACTACATGAAAACATTTGTAATATATATTTACATATGTAGCTAGCTTTTTGTTTTAATGTCATATTATACCAAGATTATGGTGTTTTTATCATACAATCATAAGAAGTTATTTATGTTTGATTTATATGAACATGTATGAAATATATTTATATTTTATATTGATATTTATGTAATTAAAAAAATTATTTTAGTTAAATTATCATGATATTTTTAAAATCCATGTGATGGCATATAATATGGGCATAAAAAAATGAACATGCTGATATGGCCACTCCCTTAAAATTTTGTTCTAAATAATATCATACTTCATTCAAACATATATATTCAAAACAATAGATTTATATAGATGGAAATAAGGATAAGGATAATGGTTATTCATTAAATTCTTCTTCTTCTTCTGTAGAATTGAATTATTATATTTTATAGAAAAACACAACAACATAAATTTCTTCAAAGACATCAAATTATATCTTAAATAATGGAGATAATATGTTGATTAGTGGTAGTTTTATAAATTTTTAAATTATATTATATATTAAAAAATCATATAAAAGAATCATTATTTAATTATAATAACTAATAAAATATCTACTTCAGATGATTCTAATATATAGAAGGAAATCTAAAACTCAATAATATATATTTATTTAAATGATAAAAATTAAAATGAAGAAATTCACAAGCTATTAGAGATGTATCCACAATATTTTCATTTGAAGATAAAAAATAATTCCCACATACTGAAGATTTAGAATTATAGATTAAGATCTTGATTGAAATAAACATAAACATTGACAAGATATATATTTCTAATATAAACACATCAACAAAATCACTACCAATCAAATCTCAAAAAATGATTCTTTCTATTAGGAAACTAATTATAAAAAAAATATATACCATTGAAGATATTAAAATTTTATTTTTTTTAAATTAAAATTTTAAAACCCGAACGAAAACCTTAGCTAAATTTAATTTTTTAAGAAAAATTTTTTATGCTAAAATGTTTAATTTTCAATATGTTTTGTAATTGGTCGTGTTTTGCTAAATAGTGAGGTTCCCACTTTACCAAAAATGCATTTTCCAAAAAAAAACTAACAATGGTATTAGAGAGAGATAGATGAAGTGGGGAAATACTTTTTATTTATAATCTATCAAAATTAAGATATAGAATATGTTTTCATTAATATTACGGTAAAATATTCTACTAATATAATATCAAATCGATTAAAAAGAAAATTGTGTGATATTAATTATCAACTGGTGTACATACAATACATTTTTTTTATGATGATGAATACACGATTCTCAGAAAAGTATGTAAATTTCATCCTATCACGTGTTAAAATTTTATCATAATGAATTCAATAAAGTATTGATTCTAAAAGAAGTTTTTAATATATCCCCAAAAAAATAAAGATTTGGATACCAAAATATAATATTCTAATGTATTTTTATGGAAGGAGTCTCAAGTTAGAATTAAAAATACTAATTGAATATATATCATTGATTGTGTGAATGTTTTATGATATAATAATACCAAAACACTAGTTGTCGTACATAATAAATATACATATATTTATATGGTAATAATATCATTTTTTTATAAGTGAATCACTTATAATACGAGTTATTTATATATATATTAACTAGATAAATAATATTCAAAAAATAGTGTTCCATCATACTAATGACAAAAAAACATATTTTTATCACTCTATATTTTAATCTTGATTTAATTTAAAATGTATTTATATATATTATTTTATATATAAAACACATTTGGATACTATTTTCATTTATGAATTTAGGATTAAAATTTACTTCATGATTAATTGAAATTTAAAATTTATGAGTAAATCTTCTGTGATGCTTCATAATATAATAATTTTACTTATTCCCAAAAGTTATTTGATCATCATATTTTAGAATATATAAGAAGTTGAAATCATTCATTTGAAACTACACTTTGAGGGAATCAATCTATATATTTTTCTCTCCCTTTCTCTCTCTAAAGTATAAATTTCGATGATGATATTTTAGATAAATATAGAATTTATGATATTTCCTTTATTCATTATAATGATTCTCAGTAACTCGTATGGATGTTCCTGGATATGTTATGATAAAAATTTATGAATATCAATTTTCTCAAGTATAAAAACGTTATTTCATTGACTAAACCATAATAAAAATTGGTAGAGTGTGATAATTTTTGGTTGGTTATTATTCATTATCGTTTTTTATTATCCAGTTTCCATGAAAATGAGGTAGATTTAAAAATAAATTAAGAACGAATATTTATATACCTTCCATTCCTTTCATAAATCACGAATTCTGTGTATTTATTTTTAATAATATATTTTTAGTCTTTTTTTCTTAAATAATAGTATTGAAAATTAATTTTACTAATTTTTACATGGAATTTTATTTGAAATTTGTATATTGAAAATCATCGTACAGACTACCCGCACTCTAAAATTAAATTTTACGAACTAATTTTCATACCATCAATATATTTTGTTACCCATAAAATATGAAATCATTTTAAAAAATTGGATAATTGGAAGGACCATACTAAAGAATCACTAAATTACTTCAATATTTATTGGGAGATAAAAAATATCAATGCATAATGGAAATAGTGTTGGAATATAATATTTATAGATATAAAATTATAATTTCCATATATTATATCATTTAGGAATAGTGTGAGAAGCATGAGATGAAGAATAAATAGTTCTCATAGTCTACAGTATTTAGTGAGATCTACCCTTAAATAAATTTTGATTTTATTTTATTTTATTCATAATTAGTTATTTTTTAATTATACAAGTTTAATACCTTCTCTCTGTAATTATTTTACAAACCAACAATATAATGAATCAAATACGTCTTAGAGAAATAGACTAGTTTCTATTGATATTTCTTATTAAATAATTATAGGTAGAATTAATTGGAACATTCAATCTATACTAAAAAACGATCCTTCCTCTAAAATGGTTTAATATATATTTGGTAATAGATCCTCCAACAATTGTAGATGAAAATAAAAGAGGTTATGGGTATGTATGTGGTATTCCATTATTAACAGTTTCTTTTGTCTCCTTAATTTATTTGGTGGGTATATATGCTATATTCCAATCTCACTGATGTTTACCTATTTTGCTTCATTTATCCTTTTATAAATAGAATCCCTTGATTATACACAATCCAAGACTGATATAATGTCCCTTATAGTGTGTTGGAACCGTGTTGATGAAGTGATTCATTATCCTGACAGTGGGAGATTTTTTGTGATGGGGAAGGTATAAGATCATGGGTTTTAGTATTATTTCTTGTATATGTATATTTCTATAGTGGTTTGTTACAGTAATGTTATGTTGGATATCATGGATTCCATGTTTCTGTAATCAATAAATTTGATGAAATTAAAGTGTGGTAGTACATTATTAATTGTTTTATTGAAGTTTATTATTCTTATTAGGGGTTATTTATATTGTTGATGGTATTATCAATAGTGGTATTCACTCTGAAATTTTGTAAACCTGTCTAGTTTCTATGTATGTTGAATTTTTCCATGGAAGGTTGGTGGTTTGTGGTTTTTTAGACTACAGATGGTACCATGGTCATGGAAATTATGCTTATTAGATATTTGTTCCTATTGAATATGATGTTTCATCCTGTGGTTGTTGTTTTGGATGTTATTGGTGTTTTTGACAGTTTGGAATGGTTTGATGGTAAGATTTTTGAAATTTCATGTTTTTTTATTAGGTTCACCACTGTTGGTGTTCTGGTTCAATAGTGACAGATGTAGTCATGATCTAGGTGTAGTCTCTAAGTTGAAGTGGTGTATCTTTTAGTTTTTTAATATTGAATTTTAAATCTTTTTTTGGGTATATTTTGGTTTTTCATATTGGTAGTCTATGTAGGTTATCACTTTATCCATGAAATTTATTATTCCAAAATTATCAAAACAATAACATTGGATGAATTTATGGGGGGAGAAACATTGTTTTTTGGTTAATAATATCTTTGTATTCCTATCGATTATTCATCCTAAACTCTATATATATCTAGATTAGGTTATAGATCCTTCTATCAATTTTCATATAAAACAAAGATGTTTTAGGGATAAACACATTTATAGTATATGAATAAAATTTTAATTTTCTTATAGATTATTCTTCTAAAATACCTCTAGTAATCTACATCATTTTTACTTTATAATTTATACTATATTATTTTTTCCATTTTTAGTATATTTTATTTCAATTCACATTTCAATGTTGAATTACATTTTATATTGTTATTTGAATATTTAATATTTGAAAAAATCTATGTATATAAAACATATTCATTTTTTGGATTTATATGTTAACAAAACTTAAAATCATTATTTACCATCCTCTTAACATCACATAGAAAAAACATATTATTAAATAAAACAACAATATTTTTGCATATACTTTCATATAAGTGAGAAATGTTCATATATAAAATTACCTTATTGAATGATATCTTGATGATATTTATTATAATTGAACAGTCGTATTAAATTGTACCAAGTAAAAGTATTGGTGATTCAAAATCAAGAATTATATTATCACCTCTAGAGTTAATATCTATAATTTTTTACATAGAAGATACTAGAATTATGAAATGGATCTTAAATGTATTACTACAATGGAGAATTCTTTGTTTTATTGAAAACTAAACGGAATAAAATTAATTATATTTTAAAATGAATTAAAATTTATTTAGATTTAAATCTATTTGTTAAGTTTCTAATATGTATGGATTAAGTAAGATGACACACATATAAAAATATCAAATGTTATGGAACTAATAAGTGAAATGCATAGAGATAATATAATTTTCCACATAGAACTCTAGTTACATAGATGTATTAAAGGATATCTTAGACCAAAATTTTGTAGGAAAACATGAATAATGGGATATTTTATTGGATCTAAAGAGTTTTGTATTCTAATAAGTAAAAAATTGAGAATAATTTACCCAGAGTAATGATGAAAAAATTATATACATGGGTATGGTTTTTATATATTAATATGATGGATTTATTAGGGGCCTTCTATGGAAATAAAAAATAAATAATCAAAAATATAATATGATTAAGAATGTTGTAAAATAATTCATATATTTAGTAATTTAAAAATATTTCTCAATTGATCATATTTATAACATATATATAATGAAAATAGTGGTAAATCATGGTGCACTTATCACTGTTTTTTCTGTTGATTACATAACGTTCAAATAAAAATTCTATAAGAGTATTCATTGAAAATTATGTTCATAGAATCAACTCAGTTGAAGAAACCTAAGATTTAAATTCATAAATAATAAATCATTTTATAGGAATATTCAGTACATATTATGATAATACACAGCCTAAAACCATAAATTAGTGGTGTATTTAGATACTACATAAATAATAAAATTATTTCCAAAAGGTTTATTAAAATATAACACAAATTTCCTTACATGTTTTACCCAAATTAGAAATCCTCATAATTAATCATTTTAAACAAATTGAGGAAAAAACACAATAAAGGGTGAGCATAGATATTTATTATGGTTAAACATGAGTCTTTTCAATGACTGGTGATAAGTTAGCATAATAATTTCTTAGGGGTTTGATAATATGATCACAACTTAAAATAGTATACAAAAAATTCATTATCCCAAAAAAATCATTTCATGGTATTGGTATTTATAATAATAACATACATGATTCATAAGATTTTTGAATCATCAATAGTTAATCCTATGTTATGAGAGCATATCATAAGAATAGGATATATGTTTGTGGAATAAAAGTCTGAAATAAATATAATCATTGAAAATAATTTACATAGACAAGGATCACTGCCAAAACTGCCAAAGTAGATAGAGTCCCAAAGTGGATTGGGTTCACTGCCCATTTCCAAAAACATAGAAATTATATGTGTAGGATACTCACTATGATATTTTTAAAATAGGAGGTCTGGGTTAACTACCTTTATACCATCCTAATCTTATTCCAACATCATATTTATCCTATTAGGATTCATCTAATCACTAGTGTACCCATATTATGAATTTTATACAGAAAAAGATATTAATGTAAATCAAGTAGTCCGAGTCTCCCTTGTGAATCTCTTTTTAATTAACTCAGAAAGTAGTTAGCTTCAAAATGTATTTCTCTAAAAAATGGACAATCCAAACTATAGCAATTTATGTATCATTGAATCTATTTCTGATAGAAGTTAAAGGTCATGGAAATTACTAGGACCTCCATAATAGATAAACCACCACCGTGGACTGTCACCGTATAAATATTATGCTTAGGTATTATAAAAAGATCTTGATGGTTTATGTGAGTATAAATTAAGATGACGTGAACATGTATTTATCAATGAAATAAATTTTCTAAATTCCATATTTAATTTATAAATTTTATATTTTTACTTTTAATGCAAATAATTTATATTTAAAATACTAATGAATTTATAAAACAAAGTTAATATTCTTAAACAAATAAAAATAAATTTAATTTATAATAATATATTTTTTAATAATTTCATTTTTGACCCAATAGATTATAATTTTAATAATATATATATATATATATTATTGTTAAATGGTGATAAAATATATTTTCAATGTATATTATAAAGGCAATAATTTAATTATTTGTTGAGAGAAATATGAATAATATCTATTAAGATTCTAAAAATTTATTTCCATTAAATATATTTCTATTTCATTATATTTTATGAGTTTATTTTAATTATAAATTAAAAAATACTAAAATATATATTTGAATAAGAAGATGTTATTATTTTTTTAATAAAAATATTATTTTAGGATGAATTTTTGAGATTTTTATAATATTGTTTTTTTGTAGGTGAAATATGAAAAAATATATTTTTTTAACACAACATGGTTTTAGACTTTATAATGAGCTAATAATGAGTAAAACAATTTATGAAACAATTTTTCATGAATAATAATGTAGTTTCATAATAAAATGATTCATTTAAAATTACTATATTAAATTTCAAAAAATCTATATTAGGAATTTTCAAACTATAGTAAACACTTATTGTAATAATTGTTTTCACCATTATATTCAATTTATGATTTGAGATGGAATAAATTATTTTTGATTAAATTGTATGAAATATGATTTTTTTCGTTAATAAAAATCTAATTAACATCATTTAAATTAATTTTATTAAATATTTACCCTAAACAAACTTGATGAATAAAAATACAATTTTCCAAAAAAAAATATATCGGTAATGTTTGAAAATATGAAAATTCACTTTTCTCAAACATAGTGATTTTATTCCATAAAATTATTTCCATATTTCAAATAAAACATTCTGAATTATTTAACCTGTTTATTTACATTTTTCTTATAAATATTAGTTACCAATGTTAAAATATATAGTTACCATAGTAAATGTATATTTTAATAAGAAGAGTTTATGAATGGGTAAAGGATATAAAAAATGTTTCCCAGTTTTTTTAAGGATTTTATGAAAGAAACAATTTTCTCGTATCCATCATTTTCTATTTTGGAATCCACTTTCCATAGGAAATGTATCATGCTGAAATTCTAAAACAATGACATTTATTTCAATTGCATTCAAGATACATAACACCAAGAACAGAAGGGAATATATCTTCATGATAATTTACTATATAGTTAGTATTTTAAATAAATTAAATGTATTATTTTTCTATTTAATGCACGTAATACTTAGTCATCATGTGTTACACACAACAACAACTTTCTTTGATTAACTGTGTTACATGCAAGACTAAGTTTTATTGAATATTATTAATAATATTATTTAATCGTTAGTACATATCAATTAAATTGAATGTTATGTATACTATTAAACAAAATAAGATGATATATAGTGGAATTAATTTGTTACTAATTAATTGTAAATCAATATAAAAACTAATTTAAAAAAAAGTGTTTTGTAAAAGAAATTTATGTATCAAATGATTTTTTTCCTAATATAAATAAATTAATTACAATTAGGGACTTATAATAACGATTATTATATATTAAATCAAATACTTATTATATTCATAAAAATTATTTTATAGGAATTATATAAGATCAAACACAACAGAACACAAAAAATTGATATATTTTTTTAAATGCAGTTTTACTACTTTATAATATGGAATCTATTTTAGAAATTAATTTATTAATTTTTATAACTTATATTTCTAAAAAACATCAATGGGGAAAGCTATATTTGATATTTTTGTAATCCCCATGCCTATCATGTCTTCAATTCATCATTTACTTCAAGGATGACATTCTATTTTGCTCTCTCCCCAATTAATGGATCTTTTTAGAGTTTCTTCTTCTGAACTCATTCATTTTATTTGGATTTCTCTGAATAAAGTGATTCAAGATATATTTACCTTCTCGATAAGTGGGGTTTTATTAGCATTTCTTGGTGATATGCGTAATGTTTATATTCCAAAGAATCATTTTTTCATTAACTCAGTTTATGATTTGTCCTTTCTGACCAGGATAGGTGTTACGGGTAATTTCAATCCTCCGCGTGGTACTTTAGAAGTTATGTAGAAGGAAACTCTTTTTGGTTGGTTAAAATTAAATTCATATGGTCCTTTTAGGGGTAATCCAGGGCGTTCTGGTTATGGTGCTGTTTTCAGGAATCATAAAGGGGATGTCCTTGGTTGTTTTTATGGATCTTGTGGATTTTCCTCTTCACTTGAGTCTGAAATGCTTGGAATTATCATTGCTTTCTATCAAGATATAAAGTTTGGTTGGTATAATTTATGAATTGAGAGTGATTCTTCTATTGTTGTTTTTGCCATAAGGATGGGTCTTCATCACTTTTCCTGGAAGCTTAATAATCATTGGATTAATTGTTTGGAGACTCTATTTTCTTTAAATCATATTATCACTCAAATTTTTACGGAATCTATTTCTGTTGCTGATGGACTGGCTAATAAAGGTATTAATGTTGTTGATTTTGTTTGGTATGATCAAGTTCATGATGATCTCCATCTTTTTCTTAAAAAGTACTATGACAAGTCTCCCATTTTTTGTCTTTTGTAAGCTATCTATTATCCATGTTTGTGGTTGTTTTGTAAGGATGTTGTCATCCTTCTGTCCTTCCATTCTATTTGGGGTCTGTTTGTTTTTAGTTTTATTCTTTTTTTCTTCTTTGGAGAGGCTTGTTTCGTCTTCTACAGGTTGGAAGTAGATCCTGATGTGCTGCATTTAGTTGTAGTGGTGCTCTCATATTTTGGTCAGTTGTAGTTTTCTTCCCAAATTCGGGTGAGCAAGCCGTAATACTCTTAGGAGTGAAGGTGTTTTTTAGGCCTATGTTGCTGGAGCTTCTTTTGTAGGCCGATCAATTGAGCTAAATGATTCTTTGGAGTGGTTTTCTTTTATTTTTCTACTGGTATCTTGTAGCAGGCCTTTGTTCTCTATTTTTTCTGCTATGTTTTCTTTTTTGATGCATATTTTTTCAGGGATTCTTTCATGGAGTGTTGTCCTACAGTGGCTTTCATTGATATCTATTTTTTGAAGATCCATTATATTGTGGGAGCATAGATGATCCGAAGAAGTCGGCATCTACCTTTGACGGGGGCTTGTAGGTGTCTTTGTTGTTTGGTTTTGGAGTCTTTGTTGATGAATCGATCAAGCTTATACAGAGGGTATCTTGAATCCTTTTGTTGCGGTATTCCTTATGTAGAAACTTCTTCTTGTCTTCATGAGCCACCCATATTTCATTGGGTGTTTTTTTGATTTGGTTTCCTTTTCATGATATCCATACATTATGGTTGTTTGGTGTTTGTTGTTTGTATTATCATGTATTGTTTTTCTTTTTTCTTTTATAAAATTCCATTCTAATAAATAAACTAATCCAATTGAGTTATATTTTATCAATTTATAATTGAAATTGGATACTAACACATTTCAATCATTTGAACATTTTTACTTAAGAAACATGGTTTCCCAACCTATTTAATGATTAATATTAAATTAATTTATTCAACATATATATTATTAATTTAGAAAAAAGTTAAGTCAATAATAGTGATAATCCTAATTTATAATTTATTATATATCCAATTTATTTTTTGTTCAAAAATATATGTCAATGTATTTCAAATTAATTACAACATTTTAGTAGAAAACTTGTTTAACATGGGAATAAATCTTATACATCAGAGAAAAAATGACAAATAGAAACATTAAAATAAAATTAGATTTATATATTTTAGAACATATCCTCCATTTAATCATATATAGTTCTTTATTGTATTCAAATGATGTAAAGGAGGCCTCTCGGTAGAGTTTACCTTTTTATATTTACAAGAATGTCACTAATCCTCCACTATTAAAAGGAAATCATCCCTCCCACTTCCACAAAAAATATAATGTCCTATGACTTATCTAAAACATGAAAAAAATCAAAAAATCCATCTTCTAATTCTAGAATTCTTAGGTTTTGATGAAATAAAATCAGAGAATGGTTTTTGTATAGACCAAAATAAGTTACACGAATAAGTTGTAATGTTTTTCAATGAGCACTTTTGTTCTATTTCTTTTACAACCCATTAAATTATTCTTATATAATTATTATATAATAGCTTTAATATATTAAATATACATATATTTTTAAAATTCTATGTCCTAAACTCACACACCCTTCTATCAAGTTGGATACACAATGATTATTTGTGTGTATGGAGGAATAAATCCTCGCGAACAGATGTCGTTCTTTATTCAATTACAGCCACTCAAGGATTGAAATAATGATGGATTTGTTGTTTATATATGATATATATGAAACTTTTAATGTATTTAGGATTCTTTAATTTTTATATAAGACATAAGTTCATTCATTCCATTTTGTGGTAATACAATAATGTCGATTGTGGATTTATGAACAACCACCTCCTCAAAGAAACGTGATTGGTTCACACAATACATTGATTGTATTAATAATGATTTAATAGAAATATTTGATATATATAAAATATATATTTTTTTCAAACGATATAATAAATTCATATATATGTATATATATTTATAAATATCACTTAAGTTTTATATATGATTAGAAAATGGAAGCAATATTCATCCATAAGTACGAACTACCGTCAATAGGAATGCTCTATTCTATTTATTTTCTCCAAATATTATATATTACTATAAATTTATTTATAATGAATTTATCTAAAAAAATATCTAAATATTTGATATTATTAAATCATTATCTAATTAATAATTTTACAAAATAAAAAAGTAAAATATACATTAAACACTAGGAAATTAACTCCTGAAATAGTGAAAATAATGAAATAGAATTCCATAAATTTCTGTAAAATATAGTAATAAGAAAATATAAGACATTATAAATATTAATATGGTTATGAAATAATCAAATAACATGACTAAAACCATTATACCAGAGTTTAAATAGTGATCAACCAAAAATAAGTGTTGTGCTAGGTATTCGTGTCTCAATTTTTCGTCCAAGAGGCATACACCATTATCACAAATTATGTAATTTGTGTTGTTTATTTTCATCCCTTATTGTTTTATATATCATTATTACATTTATATATATGCATTTAATTTTTTATTTTGATTTTTTTTATAATTGGTATTATAATTCAAAAGTTACCATGTTGTAAGATATTTCATATCAATTTACATTCTTTTGAGACATATATGTTATTATCAACCAATCCAATATTATGTAGTGTATTCACTTCCTTTTACATGTAATATCATGAATACATTATTCTTCATGTTATTTTGAGTTTAAAATTGAATTATTTCATGTAATTTAATTTTAATTATAATTTTCCATGTGGTATGGAATTTCATAACTCAATTCCATTTCATGGGGTTATATTAATTCCTCATTACCATTAATATTATATGATTACGTGTAAAATAACATTGACTATATATTGATGTATTTACAATAATTTTATATTAATTTAATATTGATACACATAATATATTCATTTTTTTATTATTACATCAATGTTTTGATCATGTTATTTATTTATATCAAAATAACATTTTAATCGAGATTATTTATTCTTGAATTTTAATTAAAAGAAATTATTTGATAAATTTTTATTAAAAATATTAATTTTTATATACTATGGTTATTAATGAGATTTTTCATGTAACAGTATAATTTTACAATCATTTTAAGTAAAAATGTTTTAGAAATATTTTTATAAAAATCCTACATTATTTCTCTATTTGGTCGGAAAACCTATATTCTTCTAAAAATCCTATTTTATAAAATGGGTTTCAAAAATGATTTTTAACCATCAAAAAATATTTAATAAAGAAATTTATAACATTTTTATCCTCTAAATGTGTGTTCAATGGAATGTTATTATCTCTTTTTTTGAATGGAACTTCTCAAAACATTTTACCTAGCAAAAGGAATGTTTATTTTAGATTGTATGGTTTGAAAGTCATTACCCATCATAGTTTCTTTGAAGCTTCCTTTACCAGATTAAAAATATTATTATTTTATAATTTTTTAAAAGTTATTTTCATGATGAAGATTTTAATTTTTTTTAATGAAAAATAAAATTTTCCTCAATTATTTTTTTAAAAGATCATTTCATATTATTTCTAATCATGAATGATAAAAAAAATTATTTTCACACCGCTTGAAATATATTCAATTGATACCAAACATATTCTTCCTCTAGATGGTTTAGGATTTATTAGGCCAAGGATGGTATCATCGTTCACTTACCGGATTCATTTTTATAGTCCCCTCGAAATATTCACTTTACTACAAACAATGGACAATAAAATTCACACAATTATCGATATCATTTTTCAAACAAATTTATATAGTAAAAACTATATTCCATTATTTAAATTATTTATTTTAATTTAATGTTATTTTATTTACTTGGAAAAAATGATAAATATTTCCCATTATTTAGTATATATATTTGACGATAAGGCACATTATGTATGAGTAAAATCGACTATTCGGTATTTTAAGAATGATTTGGACTAGTAAGACACTTGTTGGGGAACAGTTAATGTAAGACACTTGACGCATCGATAGTCTTATGAGATGAAATTAGTTGAGAAGAAATCATTTGAGTTTACGATAAATAACGTTCAAAACTATCTTCTGAAATGTCTTGACAGTATTATGCTAATCTATCTTTCAAAAGGACTTGATAGTAAAGATACCATGTACCTAGGAAACATGACATCCAATAATTAATAATTTTTTACTTTTAAAATTCAGTTATCATTATCAATGATATTATTAATATGAAAAATATATGGTTTCATTTCACTCTTATGTTTTATTAAATCTTATGTATATTAAGTTATTTACAATTACATATTAATTATTCTCATTAATTGATAATTACATCCATTGTAATTAACCCTTGTCGAGAATTTGATCACACCCTTATTTTTTCAATTACATATAATTTCAGGCATAGTACTAATAATTATATTCAAGGATAGACTATGTGAGAAAAACATTACTCTCAAAAAAGGAAAAAAATTTGTAATTAGGGTACTCAGTTTTAATATAAGCCTCATGTGTGTATCTGGTCTCGAATACTTCTAAACTATTTTTTCCTTTGAGAAGAAAATACTTATATCTTATGAAAATATTATGGTAGAATACAAATACTTTAAGTGTCTTATTTCATGGTCCATACAATTTGTATTAGAGGAAGATTATCACAGTGCTCAAAAACCTGATTTAGGAAAACATATATTATGAAACATAAGCAAAGATGGAATTTGAGGATTATGATAGAAGAAAATATGCCATTGTTATCTAAAGTGTTATGGATTAAATCACAAGATTGTGTTCTTAGTCTTAAGCATATATTTTTTTCTAGTTTTATTTAATTTGAGTATTTAAAGATTCAGAATACTTTAAATGAAATTTATAGGGATAACACCCATTACATTATTAAATGTATTAGTGGAACTGTAATTTCAAGGATAATGTCTCAATATTTTATAGGCATAAGTTTAATGTTATTGATCAAAATGAGGGTTTATATATGAATAATATTATTATAACTTTTATGAAAATTTAAGTTGTATAGAAATCCTTAGCCAAAATGATATTTAATTATTAAAACTCAAGGTTTTCTATTATATTTTTGGGAACATTATTGGAATATAATCTAGAAAAAGGAAAACATGAATGTCAGGTGATAACCCACCATATTCAGAAAGGTCATAGTGATTTAACCAAAAATCGAAGAATGATAAGGGGTCCATGCATACCATTGGCCTTCATGAGGTATTGGTAAGTGTAAAATTTATTTTATCTAAAAAATATGAGAAACAATGATGAAATAAAAATAATATTTTTTTAGAGATTAATGTATTAACTATATAATTTTGAAAACATATTATGAAAAATAAAAAAGACTTGTTTTATGGATATTATAATCCATTAAAAGGAAATTTATATTCTTCAAGATTTAAAATAAAATCATTTTTATTTCTTGGATAATGTGATGAATTGTAAATTTTTCAAAAAAAAAGGATTAATTTTTTTTATAAATATATTATTTATGTATGTTCTCTAAAACTATTAGGTAGTATAAGAATTATTCAAAATTAATAAAATGGTCTCAAAAAAAATTCTATCATAATACCTTAATTTTTTAAAACCAATTGCCTTTTAAGTATTCATAGGTTCATCATATTGTGTCCAGTGCCATTCCACTGATCAGTTTTTTATCGATGACCTATATCTCTCAAAAATAATAATAATAATAATAATTACCTGTATCTCTCTCTCTTTTTATATATTTTGTTATACCTTATAAATTTTTTCATTTCCTACATATGTTATCTACATAAGAACCTAGTTACGTGGTCTTCGTACTTTCCACGCTCATATATTAGGTGATCATCTTATTTTTTTGATGTGAATTTTTCAACAATAATATTTAAAAATATAAAACCTTTTATTACTGGTAACATGTATTAATTGAAAGGATGCAATTTATTTTAGGTGGGGTGAATGAAACACCACGAAATTCTAAAAGAATTACTTTTTTTCAATTATGAGTGTTACACACAACACTAAGTGTAAAATAAAATATAAATCGTAAGAATTTAATATATATTTACTGGATAATGCAAGTCCATTATGGGGAACAACGTCAGGGTAACTGACACTTTCCTAGAAGGGAATAAAGTAGTGGATTATTTTGAATCTCTTATAGTCCCTGGGGATACTATGGTCTGGGTGGATAATGTGTCTCCTATTAGACTTAAGGGGGTTAATTTGATTAGGGGTGATGCCCTTAGGGTGCATTATTTTCTTCCACCTTAGGGGGGCTCTCGTTGGTTGTTTGTAGTTGAGTACTTATGGAGTAAAAATAGTAATGTTGGATGGATATTTACTAGATTAATTAATTTAATCCTCTTCCATTTCTTTCAATGCACGCACTACTGATTTAGCTTGTGTTACACACAATAACAGTGGTCTTAAATAGCTTGTGTTACATACATAAATGATTTTTACCGAATATTAATAATTGTATTATTTAATTTTTAGAACATAGATGTTAAATTTAAGAGTATAAATAATTTTAACTCATAAATAATTATATATGGCTTAATTCATTTGTTAACAATTTATTATAATTTTATATAAAAACAAATGGAATATAAAGGGAATGTTTTTATTAAAACCATTTTTGTGCAAGAGAGTATTTTTTTCTAATAAATTAAATTAATTATTATTAGTGAATTATATTAATGAAATTTATATATTATATATTCAATAATATATTTTTTAAATTCATCCAATATATTTTATATCTATATGATGAGAACAATCCCAATATTATGCATAAAATGCTATATTTATATTATGGTATCATTTCCAACTATTAATGGAAAAGATATTTAAATTTTTAAAAATAATTTTTTTAATAATAGTTATATAAAATTTATATTATGAGAAATTTTTGGTATTTTTTAGAAATTTTTTAATGAATCGTTAAAAATACAAAATTTTACTCGACAGCTGCATTTTGTCTAAAGAATTTATAATGTTAAAATATATTTCATATGGAATTAAAAATAAAAAAATTAATTTATACACATATTAATTCTATTTAGTTAATTTTAATCGATTTCACCATTAAAATAGATATTGAAATATTTCAATATTTTGAACAGTTTAACTTTAAATACATGTTTTCCCATCCTGTCTGTGATATTAATATTAAATTAATTCTATCTGGTTCTATGATTAGAATTTAGAAAAATGGATTCTATATTATTAATAATAAATAATTTTAATTTCAAATAATTAAAAATTATCTTGATAACAAAAAGATAGAGAACTTAATTAAAATAAATTTTAGTGATCACGAGAAAAACCAGAATAATAAGGGACTAAAACGTAATCTTAAGGGAAAAATGACCTAAAAATACTCCAATACCCAGTTTATCAACTTATTGGGAAAAATTATCCATTTTTATATAGTATGGTTAATTTTTGGAGTCACGTGATGTAATTTATCCCACTTAATAGTGTTTAAAATTTCATATTTAAATGAATACCACTCCTCCTCCACTTTAAAAAATCACTAACCTCTCCCAATTTTTGACACCTATTAATCCCTTTGGATCTGCCATAATTTGACCAAATAATTCCCCAAAATTACTCCCATAATATTAGAATCATTAATTAGTATAAAAAGAAAATGAAGGTGTTTATTATAAACCTGATCACTTTTGTGTTTTTTCTTTCATCTCCACTTAAATTATTCTTAAATCATACTTATATAAAATCAACAATATCAGAAATATACTTATATGATTTGATATCAAGTGTATGACCTAATATAACACACACTTCCATCAAATTACATACACAATCATAATTAATGGGTTCTGCTGATTGTCGCCCTTCGAACTAATGTCGTTCATTCTTCCATTATAGCCTATAATGTTAAAAAACATTGATTGATTTAAATTTCATATATTTTATATATGTATGTTATAATTTATTTATTCTTCATTGATATATATATATCACACACATTAATAATTTTCATTTTCTGATAATATGATACCATCTGTTACGGATGTGTGCATTATAGCCTCCTCAAAGAGATATGATTCTTTTACACATTACATTGAATGAATTAAGGTTATTTTTTTAAAAAATAGGTTTTATATATAACATATATATGATACTGAAATGATATTACAAACAAAAAAATATATATAATACTTACTTTTTCAATATGATAAGAAATTAGAAGCATCATTCATTCACACGTATGACCTACCATCTCCATGAATGATGCATTCCATTTCTTATCTCAAAATTTTATGTATTTATATAAATACATATATAATAAATTTATATGATATTTAAATAATTTTTTAAATTCTGGATACTATTTAAGAAAGATCTAATTAATAATAATACAAAATAACAGGACAAAACATACTCAAAAAACTTTGCAATTAACACCAAAAACTATGAAAGGAAAGAATGATTATTAATAAAATGAAATAAATATATTATAAATGGATCAAATATTAAGTTATAAATATTAATATGGTTATTTTATAAGTTAATAGAATGTCTAGAACCATTATACAATATTTTAATGGGATTTTAACAAAAAGGAAGCACGGGGTAAGGGATTCTCATCTCACTTTTTCTTCTTTGTGGCATTTGAGAATTTCCCCAATAATTTATTTTATGTGGTGTATATGATTCCAAAATTTTAATATACATCAAAACTAAATTTATCTTCATTGTATTTATATTTTCATTTTATTTTCCTTATTTCATGTGGCTTATAATTCAGAAGTTACCAAGTGGTAAGAGATTTCATTTTAATTTATATTCCATTGCAACATATTTTTCATTATGAATCAATTAATTATTCTGTGGTTTTTATACATCCTTTGACATCTAATATCATGAATAATTCATTTTTCATGGTATTTTATTTCTCAAATGGAATTATTTCAATTATGTATATTTAAATTATAATTTACTTATTAGTAATGAATTTCATATTGCAATTCCTTTTTATTGGGTTATATTACTTCTTGATAATCATTAATATTATAAAATTATGGGGATAATGAATCTCACTATATATATATATATATTTATTTATTTAAAATTTTTAATTTTATTTAATATTGATAAAACTAATTGATTCATTGATTTGTTCTTAATTCAATGTTATGATCATTTTAAGTATTTATACCATAATCACATTTCTATCATCGTTGTTTATTTTTTAATTTACATTAAAATAAATTATTTGTTATTTTTTTAATAAACCATTCAAATTTATTCTCCTTTGGTTATTCATGATTTTTTTGAAATAATTGTATCAATTATTTATACATTAGAGCTAAAAATATTTTACAAAATATTTTTATGAAAACCCAACTTCATTACTATTTGTTTTCAGAGAACTTGTTTTCTTAATAAAAAAATGTTTTATAAATAGGTTTTAAATTTTTTTTAACCATTACAAAATGATTTGTTGAAAAAAATACCATTTTTATCTATTTAAATTTTTTTCAAAGTAATATTTTTTATCTCTTTCTAAGAAAGGAAATATTCTAACCTCATTTTATAGATAAAGGAATTTTTTTTGGCCTTGTACAAAATATATGGAAACATCCCCTTAGTTTCATTAAAGTATTATTTGAATTATATGAAGGGTAATTTTTATCGAAAATGTTTTCAAATATTTTTTTTCAATGAAATCTATTTTCAAAATATTTTTTCATAAATAAAAGGGATATTTTCTTTATGAATAATTTTAAATGATATTTTTATATTTGTATATTCATCAGTGATAAAACCATTTCTTTTTACTCGTGTTTGGATATATTATATTGATAACATATTGATTCTTCATCGAGATGGTTTATAATTTATTTTGAAAATGATAGTGTTGAAATTCACTTCCATGGTTCATTTTTATAGCCCCTTGATATATTCACTTTCCCATGATCATTCAACAATGGATTTCTCTTAATTATATATATCATTATTAATGGATATGATTATTTTTTAGACCATATACCATTATTTACAAATAGTTTTTATATTTAATGTTATTTTATTTTCTATAGAAATATTTATAAATATGTATCCCTAAGGTATTAAAAATATTTGATAATAAGGTATCATTTTTATGAGTTTAATCGATTATTCGATATATGAAGAATGTTTTGGGATTGTACGACAAGGTTTTGGAACGATTAATGTTAGAACCATGATGCATTAGTAGTCTCATTAGATACAAATAGTTCATAAAAAACCCTTTAAGTTTGGAAGAAAGAACATTATAAACTATTATTAGAAGGTTATTGATAGTTTTATTCTAAACCATGTTGTGAAACGTATTTATTGTAAATGTACCATGTTCATGGGAAATATGGTTCCCCATAATTAAGCATTATCTGCATTTTGAATTCAATAATTATTATCCTTCATATTTTCACTATGAAAAAAATACATCAATGCATTTCTTTCTTAGTTTATTGATTCAATGTATGTTTTTTCATTTATGAACCTTTCTATATTGATTATGACTTATCCTGTCATGATATTCATGCTATTAACATGGCATGTGTAGTCAATTGTTTACCTTTCCGTATTGATTATTCTCTCGGATACATTATGTCTTCCACTATAATTAAAACATACAAATCAATTAAGATCTCCATTATTTTTTTTCCAATTAAATAGGATTCAATGAAGTGTATTAGGAAATACACAAAATGATATATTATAGGTTATAAAATTTATACTCAAAGAAGAAAAAAATATGTCATATTTATGGTATTATTTTTTAATGTATGACTGATGTATGTATTTGGTATATCCAGAGTACTAAACTATTTGGTCATTTGGGATGTTAATCCTTATATATTTTGATAATGTAATAGTAGAAACAACTAACATGTGAATTCTGTTTGCTGGCTCGCTAAATAAATCATATTTTTTTATTATATTATGAGAATTAATATATATAATCCCATTCCATTCTATTATTTTTCGATCTTTTCACCAACAAATAAAATTTTCTCTAAAAATTAAAATCCTCCCTAAAAATAGAACTCTTATATATCCCATTCAATCTTCTTGAACATCCCTATGACTTTAGTCACAATAATTTTCCCTAATTCATATATTTCCTTGATGTACATGAAGACAATGTTCAAGTTATAAACATATGTACTAATCCCACTCAGATATGTTTCCACATATTTCTCCTCCAACAAAACGTTCCCCATTAAACAATTATGAAATAATTTTTACTTATATATATATATATATGTGTGTTCTTATTTTTTTCAATAATAAATAATTCACCATTTGTTTCTTTTAAAAAATGAAAATGATGTCATGTGTTCATGTGGACTTTCACCTTCATGAAAGAAATGTATTATTTTTCTTAAATTCCATAAAATGACGTATATAAAAGTTAATATAATTTAATAATATGGTTTTTATATAATTATTATTATTCATTAAAGAATAATAAAGTTCTTACCCTTCTTATATTTTCTAGAAAATGATAACCTCATCAATGTGTACATGCAGACTACCACATGCACGAAGTGAAATATTTTCTTTTTTATCTATCAAGAATATTATACATTATGTAAATCTATTAAAATCATATTAAAAACCTTAAAAAATATCAATATTAATATATAATAATTATTTATTTTTATATGAATCACACAATGAACCATATTATCGTATTGATTATAACTGTTCTCATTTGAGCCAGTTTAACAACTTATATGAAGAATGATTTAAATTTATATAATTGATGAATATGGATAAATATTATATTATATAACATTCAGTCAAATTTAATGAGTGAGACACACTAATATAAGCTAGTAGCAGTCATATCTATGAATATTACGAATCTTGCAGCTACTGAGGCAGCTATAAAGAAGTGTATTAAACACAACAATATGTTCCAGTTCTTGGAATCACACCTAGTAAGTAATGTTTTACTTAATATAAATTATTATAATTTTGAAACGTGTTCTAGATAATATATCAAGTTTATATAGTGTAAAAAGTGATATCCTCGGCAATATCATCTCTTGAGGATTTGTACTCAAGAAGGTGAGTTGAGTTCCATATGCTTCTATGAAAGATTAATCACATATTCCATGTTATTTAAAATATTAATATTAATATTTCAAGTATAAACATAATGGTTGAATAATATTATTCATATCCAACAGAATAGAAAGGGTAGCTCAATAGGTATTGGGGACTTTGACACCTTGATTTACCAATATCATAGTATTATGCACAGGCGCCTACCCTACTCCTAGAAACTCAAGTTGGATAGGACACTCACATTTTCCAAAAATAACTAAATTGTGTCTTGTGGTATTACAATCCATTTTCTAGAAAAATAAAATATATCTAATTAGTACATTTTTCGTGATTTCCAATTAGACATTATTGAATATTTAATTTTCAAATGTATCTCAGTGTTTTATTTATCTTTAGAAACCCTATTTACAAGAATTAGAATAACCTATCACTTACCTGTACTAGTGGAAATTATTCTTGAACCTCTACTAATTGTCTAAAAGCTATTGATATGCCACTACTCAAAGAGTTTGTTTTTTGTATTTGACAAGATTACCACATTAACTCATGCTTCCATGATCAGTTGAGGGAAATCTCAACACCTAAAATAATTTTTTTTACTCAATGCTTGTATCTAATGTTTTGAAAAGATAAAATTGGGTAAATTTATATTTCAATTTTAGTTAATTCATCCAATCACTACAATAATAACTCCTCGATTGTAGGAGACACTCTCAACTTTGGCAGATGAGATGTAGAACAACTAGTTTTATTCAAATTGAAATGATGAAATGCTTTTAAGAAAAAATATTTCTTTTGATATTTTTAATATTTTAACAATATATGTGATTAATTTGTATTAATATGCTCATTCCATGTTACCACACTAATTACTATAAACAATATATAAAATAATCACATCTTTATGCATTTTACTATTTATTATTTTATGTGTTTCCCACTATGAATAAAACTCATAAAATAACAAACAAATATATATAGGAATTAATATTACCTAACTAGTTTTAAGAATATAATATTAACTAATCAATATAAATAAAAATTATTAGTTGTGACCGATGGATATAATACCCCATTCATAGATTGACTCATGATGTAGCTCATTCGTCGTCCAGTGTGTCAACTTATTTTTTGGATTTTTCCTAGATTATTTGTGGTTTGCGACTTATAGTGTCTTTATAATTTAATATAAATAGTCTTACAGAGGCATGAGGCTATCAAGAATCACAATTTATATATAGCTATAAATAATGGATTTAGATGACCATATAGATATTTAATAAAAAAAGGATGATGCACAGATTATAATAAAAACTAGTTTTTTTTTTTTCAATCATCGCACATAGCTAAGTATAATAGGTTGATACAACTACCACTGAATATCACAATAAAATGAAGAAAATTATAGCAAATCGATGATTCGGGGACTTGACACCATGACCTACCCTTCACACCTCCCAAACCCTCACCACCCAACCACCAACGGTGTGGCTAAACGTGTATTCTGGTAATGAGGTCAAGGTGCGGCCTCACCACATGTGCGCCACACATCCCAGTGACACCCAAGAATTCAACCATGGGCTTGGTCTAGTTCCCAACAAGGTTGAGGGTCTCTATGTATTATTAAAGGCATCTTAGGTGTTTTCTTGAGTGGACTCGAAACCAAATGCTCAGGTTTGGGGTGCCAGAGCCGTAACCACTCCACCATGCCTCCTCAGGATAAATGTTTATTTGGTTAATGATGTATAGGTGTGGCCTCACCACATGTGTTCCACACATCTCCAGTGTTTCCATAGGTGGGCCACATTGGGATTGGGATATTTTTCAATGTGGTGGAGGGTTCAAGAGTGATTATTAAAGGCATCTCGGGCATTAACTTAGGAGGACTTGAACCTAGAATCACGGGGTCAGGGAGCCACAGCTGTAACCACTCCACTATTCCCCAAAGGCATCCCACATAGTTAAATAATTACTAAATTAAATACAAAATATGTACATGGTTGGTCAATGCTCAAGACTTTTCATTGGTAAAAAGTAATTCTTGAAGAAATTAAATGCAATAAATTTATGTACGTTGGTACTTAATTAAATTAAATTTTTTAATTAAAATCAAATAATTTAATTATATTTGGTTCGGGTGTTAATTTTTATAATTCTAATAATATTAATTATTTAATAAAATTTATTCAATAGAAAAATTAAATTTATTTATTTTGGGTTTTGAATCATATTTTCAACCACAAAATTATTATTTAAATAATTAAATTTAATAATAAAATAAAATTAATTAATTATATTAATTTTTGACTATATATTGATAAAATGATCCTCGAAATCCCACAAAAGATTCTTGTGGATAGGTATTCATAGATGGGCGATGTTGTGGTCGACACAGGATGGTGTGGTCACGTCAGTCAATTCTAGGGTGGTAGCCTACTTCGAAGGTGGTGGAAGGATGGATGCGATCTGACTAAAAGAGGGGGCCATCATGTAGGCTACGAAGGGTAGCATAATATGGTCCAGTTGGGGTGACCTGCTGCACAGGAGGAACAATGATGGACAGCTACAATGGTAAGTTAGAGAGGTTGTCCTGTAGGGTTTTAGGAGGTAAAACATCCAAAGAATGATTTCATTTTTAATTAAATAATATATATATATATATATATATAGTATTTTCTTCTGACCATAGTGATCATGTGGCCTCATTTCTGTAATGTCCCAAATTTTTCAATGTATTATTTTAATATTAAATGGAAATTAATTTGAGACTAGGCTCTGAGACGGCGTGCAGTTCCGAGGCCCGGTGAGCCCCAAAAAAATGTTTAATTTTAATTTAATAAATAAATTACGTGCGCGTACAGTTTTCCTGAAAAGGTGGAATAACTTTTGAATGGGTGCTTAAATCAGAAATCTGAGGGAACCGTTCCATTCAGAACAATGATTTTACCTTAGGCAAGGCCTAACATCGGCCGGCGTAGGTCAGTGGTGGAATCAAGTTTTTGGACGTAAGAGTAATAAAATATTTAATAAAAAAATTATTCTGCAGTGAAATATTTTAAAAACTATTTCAATAGATATCTTTTATCATTTTTAAATAAAGGCTTGTATAGGGGTCCAAGGTAACAAACCTCTTAACCCTGAAACTCTTGGTGGCTCTAATGGATCTGGAGAAAACCCCCCGAAGCGGTAGCGACATAGTGACCGGATCTTCACCAACGAATGCCTTGGATCCAAGTTAGATGTCTGTTTTAATTTTTCTTTCCCCGTTCTTGATTCCTATGATGAACGCGGACTAATTTACAAACTTATTAGCTCACAGATCGATCATTTTGCGGGTAGGTTTGATTTGGGGTTTTATCAGGAAATCAATTACATGAGAATTGTAATATGTTTATTGTTGTGGTTTTGATCTAATTGTGACGAAACCAGATCATCATGAACAATGATCGAGGTTCATCCCTCTTGTTTTATTCTTGTATTTTCTCCCTCGCGTTCTTCATTGCGTTATATGCGTTCTTGGAGGAAATCGATCGTTGCACATTCGTTTGTTGGCACAATGAGCCTAGATAGTAGATCCATCGCTGGAACGATGCCACAGAAGTATGACGAGGGTTTTGGTGGACGATTCGAAGCGGATCGAGAGTTATGTGTTTTTGGAAATTTTTCTTTGGGTGGATCGTTTGGGATTTCTGATCCGTTTTAAGGACCGAAAACACTCATTATGGTGTTCATATGATAAAACCAACCAACACCTGGAGTATCGGGATGAACAGACGAGAGATCGCGGATCTTGAAGATCGGCCGAAGTGCGAGGAAGAAGACGGTGTTTTTAGAAAAATCCCTACTACACGGCGTGTACTATGGGCTATACGGTGTGTGTTCATCGGAAAATTTACCTGACATGTACTCCGGGTGTACACAGACACGGGTTGGGTACATGGCCAAGTACACTACGTGTAGACCCCTCCTCGGCCAGACCCGGCCAGATACACGGGATACCTCGTGTCCTGGTACACAGGTTGGCAACACGGAAAGAGTCCTTGTACGGGAACTTGGCCAGCGTACATGGAGCAAGCCCTAGGTGCTCAGACACGATGTGTGATTCTTCTACACGCCGTGTAGTTACTTTCTATCCGATGAGCCAAATGAAATGGGCTGTTTACATGGGCAGTACCCAGAGTCAAGGAACACGGCATGTGATTCTTCTACACGCCGTGTAGTTGAGTTTTACGTAGCTTGAATGGATGACAAGGTCCATTTACACGGGCAGTACCTAGGGTCAAAGAAAAGGGTGTGTAACCATACTACACGCCTTGTAACCAATTCTTCTTGGCTTGAGCGAGTTGCCTTCTGTGACTTGGGCTAGTTTCCTTTGGCTTCGTCCCCTTGGTCTTTCTCCTAAAGGTTTCTGGTATCATTTCCTACATATAGGAGTATGATCCCTTCAGCAGGACTTTCGGAATAGAGTTGTTTGAATCCCATCTATGAGACATAGAGCCGGATCCTCTATTCATTCTTGGAACCCTAAGTAGAGTTCTTGGTATCGACGTGACTGACTTTACCCGGGCACCGATCCTCTTCATATTAGATTAGTTCAGACTGAGTTGTTGGAACCACTCCATGGCTATTGGTTGTAATCTTCATCTGAGCATCATGTTCTCAAGTACTTGTGGAGTGTGTTCTCCTTGAACGTGTACTTCGTGTCTCTCTCTGCAGACCTAAGAGTCTGTTCTCCTTGTTACATGCTTAGTGGAATCTTCGTGCTAGATCTTAATGGTGGTTTCGAGATAGTCGATCGTGTATGAGTATATCTGGATATTCTTGTTACATGTTCTGTAGACATATACTGTGTGGAGATGACTGTATCTTTCTTTTGTGGTACATCCCTTGTTGTTTTCCTTTTTGGTTTTGGGGTGTCCTACTGGTTATTATTATACTCACCCCTACAGGAGATTTTCCCGGACTTGTTGTGTCTTGTGCAGACGAGTGAGCCTTTGACAGGATTCTAGGGGGACTAGGACCGGACTGTACTTAGTGAGATCTTACAGGCCGATGTGAGTTCCTACGGCTACCGATTGCAGTCCCATCACCTTTCCTTATAGGTTGGACTTTTTATAGAATCTCTTTTGGTGGGATTGTACTTTTGGCCTAGGGTTTTTACTTTCTTGTACTTTACATTCATGTCATACTCTACTGGTTGAGTTTTAGTGTAGGAATGCATCTTTTCTTTCTAAAAGTTTTCACTTTTCAGCTTTTTGTTCTTGGAGATGTGTGTGTATGCGTACATGTTTATAGGAAATGCCTCCCATGTTAGTAGCATTCCTACTCGTTGCTAGTCACAAGCCCCTGGCCAATTAGAGGCGGGCTTGGGGAGTTGCAGCTCTGGCCCCACTAGGACGGGTCTTGACAGAGTGGTATCAGAGGTGGTCAGTTCTACCTTAGGACTGAGAGTCTTTGAGTTGGTTTGGGGTAACAGTATTAAGTGTTTTGAGTTCGGCTTTCTGGCAAGGGACCCCAATGTTGGTGCGGGCGGCTGAAATATCCATACACCAGGACTCTGATAATTTGTTTTTCGACTCGGAACATTAGAACACTAGTTGTAGGGGAGAATAATGGTACATGCATCAGATAGGATTGGACTTTGGTTTCCATGTCCTTATTGAGTCAGCTCTCCAGATATAATCACTAACTGAGATACATATAGTTTTATTACAGGATACCTCTACGATGCACACCCACTAGGATCCAGCAGCTCGATCACGAGGATGACAGCCTCAGTGATGAGGCTTCGATATGGGTACCAAATCCCCTAGTTTTTCAATCGGCTGGTGTGCCAGTTATCCCGCCTCCTATGGAGAAGTGTTTAGTGCCTACTGTACCAGTGGAGGAGGAGCGCAGGCTAAGCGCACTCCAAGAGTTTCAGAGATAGATACCCCTTAAGTTTCAAGGTGATCCTGACCCTCAGGTAGTAGAGGACTAGCTTGAGGCAATGTCCAGAGTCTTCCATTTGTTCAGGACACCAGCATACCATATGGTGATCCTAGCAGTGAGCCTTCTGCAAGGCTCGGCAGGACGATGGTGGAGTTTTGTTATCCAGACTCATGATGAGGCGACTCTTGCATGGTCGGAGTTTTAGAAAATCTTCAAGGAGGATTTTTCACCGGTTACCCAGAGGGGAGTACATATAAAAGAGCCTCTTCAACTCCAGTAGGGAACCATGAAGGTGGCTAACTATTCATCAAGGTTTATAAGCCTCTCGCGGTACTCGATGGATATTGTTAGAGATCAGTACTTCAGAGTTCGAACTATTGAGCGGGGCTTCTGTAGAGATATCTGAGCTAGCATCATCTCTCTGAGAATTCCCAGTTATGCTGGGGTGCTAGAGCAGGCTTTGGTGGTTGAGAGCTTCTTCAAAGAGAAGAGATAGCCAACATTTTTCATTAGTGAGAAAGCTGGAGCATAGACCTCGGCAGCAGGGAGCCGACGTTAGGGACCTAGGCATGGGAGACGTTTTCAGAGGAGATCCCAGGATAGGGGATCTGCCTTATAGGGTTTGCAAGGCATATCCAGCCATCCTTGACAGAGGTGATGCTACTCAGGTGATGGAAGGGGACATCTCGCTCGAGATTTTCCAACCCGCCATACTACTGACACGAGAGCAGTGGATGGACCACCGAGGCAGAGGCAACGTGTGGAGCAGACAGATCCACGGGTTGGTGGATGTGGTAAGGGAGCTGGGAGAGCAGCTGGAGGTGGTTGGCGTTTTTACCCTTTACTACCACCACCCCTGGGAGGTCCACCCCAAGCCCAGGGAGGTGGTGGCCAGATGTAGGGACAGTTGTAGGCGGTAGAGGCTTATGACCCAGGTACTCCCGGAATGATTAGAGTTACAATCTGTGTCTATTCTACTTTGGCTGTCGTACTGATAGAGACAAGTGCTAGTCATTTTTTATGGCTTCTTATCTTGTTCTAGACCTTGAGATTCTAGTTGAACTATTGACTCAACCCTTACAATTTGAGACACTGACTAGAGAAGATTCAGAGATCACACACCTTTGCAAAAAGTGTGACCTGACCCTTGGAGGTGAGAGTATCAGTTGGAACCACATGGTCGTAGCATCGTGGACGTACGATGTCATTCTCGATATGGACTGGATATCCAAA
Organism: Viscum album; assembly: GCA_963277665.1. Taxonomy (NCBI): domain Eukaryota; kingdom Viridiplantae; phylum Streptophyta; class Magnoliopsida; order Santalales; family Viscaceae; genus Viscum; species Viscum album. The sequence goes on along the minus strand of OY728164.1, from coordinate 1,398,394,229 downwards.
GTTCATGCCCAGATCTACTGTTTTAGGAAAAGGGTGCGGTGTGACCGTAGTGATGGAACGTGGTTCTCTTTTGTCGGTGAGAGAGAGACCCAGGTATCACAGGATGGACTCATGCGTAGGAGGGTCCAACTTATTTCCTATCATTTGGCTAGCCTATCCCTTGGCACAACAGATGTTACGAGTTTCCAGTTTCCAGTAGTAGTGGCTAAGTACGAGGATGGCTTTCCATAGGATGGCCCCGGACTACCTCCCCATTGCGAGATAGATTTCTGCATTTATTTCCAACCCGGTATGACACCGATATCAGTATTAGCATATCGGATGGCTGTTGCAGAGCTTCGTGAGCTGAGGGTGCAGCTGGAAGACTTGCAGAAGAAGGGCTTTGTAAGACCTAGTGTTTCACCCTGGGTAGCCCCAGTGCTATTTTCCAAGAAGTCAGACGAGATCTTGAGGCTATGTGTGGATTACCTGCGCCTGAATCTGGCTACCGTAAAGAACCGGTATCCACTACCGAGGATCGATTACCTCTTCAACCAGTTGAAGGGGGCATGATAGTTCTCGAATGTTGATCTACGATCAGGCTATCATTAGTTGCGAGTACAGGATGAGGATATACCGAAGACGACTTTCAGATGTCGCTACGGTCACTATGAGTACTTGGTGATGCCCTTCGGCATGACAAACACCCAGGTAGTCTTCATGGGACTCATGAACCGGATATTTCAGCCATATCTAGATTGGATCATAGTAGTCTTCATTGATGATATCTTTATGTACTCTGCGTCTGAGGAGGAGCATGTGAGACACCTAAGGATGGTTCTGGACACACTCTGAGAGCACCAGTTGTATGGGAAACTCTCTATGAGCCAGTTCTGGATATAGGAGGACCACATTTTGGGACACTTTATCTCAGCAAATGGTGTAACAGTGGACCCAGCCAAGGTGGAGGTAGTACTAGCATGGGAGCCACCCCAGAGCGTGACAGAGGTGCAGAGTTTCCTTGGGTTGGCAGGCTACTATAGAAGATTCATTCTTGATTTCTCCAGGATTTCAGCACCCATGATAGCTTTGACCCGAAAGGGGCAGCCTTTCATATGGACTGAGAGATGCCAATAGGCTTTCCAGTAGTTGAGACAGAGTCTGATGAGTGCCCCGATCTTGAGATTACCGGAGGAGGGTGTCGAGTACGTAGTGTTCTACAACACATCAGGAACGGGGCTTGGTTGTCTCCAGATGTAGAGGAAAGCGGTGATTGCCTATGGGTCATGCCAGTTGAGGACCCACGAGAAGAAATACGTGATCCATGTTCTTGAGTTGGTAGCGGTAGTCTTCACATTGAAGATGTGTTTCCACTACCTGATGGGAAAGTGGTTTACCGTCTACTCTGATCATAAGAGTCGGATATATATATTTTCTTAGAAGGATCTGAATTTGAGACAAAGATAATGGTTTGAGTTCCTCCAGGATTACGACTTTGAGATCGTTTACACACCTGGGAAGGGGAACATTGTCGTTGATGCTCTCAGCAGGAAATCCAGTTCACAGTTGCTGGATGAGGCGGCGAGACAGTTGGGCTCCTTACAGTTATCCTTTGTGGATAGAGATGAAGGAGCTTACCTTCAATCGATGGTTCTTACCCCTCCACTCTTACTGCGAGTCAGGGAAGCACATCGCAAGGATTCTAGCTGTGAGGCTTTACGTGCTCAGATATCCACAGGTGTTGCGGCTGATGGATATTCAGAAGGTGGGGAGAACGTTGTTCTTTTCAGGTGGAATACAGTAGTACCAGTGATGTTGCGGGAGGAAGTTCTGAGGGATTTCCATACATCCCCTTTGGCGGTGCATATAGGTGTGGCAAAGATTTATCAGTTACCAGCAGGTTTGATTCAACACCTTGAGGTGACAGAGTGGAAGTGGGATAGGATATCCAAGGAAATTGTGATGGGTTTACCATGTATGTCCAGGGGACACAATTCCATCTGGGTGATCATTGATAGACTCACCAAGTCAGCCCAATTCCTAGCCATACGAGAGCAGAGTTCAGTAGAGAGCTTGGGACGCCTCTACATGCAGGAGATAGTTTGACTTCATGGAGTTCCATCCACGATCGTCGCAGATCGTGATGCTCGTTTCACATCCTGGTTCTGGAAGGGATTTCAAGAAGCTTTTGGGACTCAGTTACGTTTGAGAACAACATTTCATCCCTAGAATGATGGTCAGATAGAGCTGACCATCTAGGTCATGGAGAATATGCTTCGAGCTTGCATACATGACTTCAATCGTAGCTGGGAGGATCAACTACCACTGGTGGAATTTTCTTATAACAACAGTTATCATTCCATTATTGGTATGGCACCATTGGAGGCTCTGTACAGGCGACCATTCAGGTCCCCACTTTCCTAGAGTGACCAAAGAGAGTCATCACTCATGGGCCCCAAGATAGTGAGAACTACTACAGAGAAGGTGTAGGTCATCCAGGTGCGGATGAAGACTGCACAGAGTCGGAAAATGTCCTATGCTGATAGGAGGCGGAGCTCCTTAGAGTTTGAGGAGGGAGACCAGGTGTTCCATTGGGTCTCACCTTGATGGGGATTGCGGAGATTTGGATGCAGTGGCAAGCTATCTCCAAGGTTCATTGTCCCTTTCCAGATTCTGATTAGAGTTGGCAAGGTGGCATATCGCTTGTCTCTATATCTTCAGATGGACTGAGTACACAACATCTTCCATGTGTCGCAACTACGGAGGAACGTGCATGATCCATCGCACATCATCGATTGCGGCGAGCTGGACATCGATGATGGAGCAAACTTTGCGGAGTACCTAATGGAGATTGAGGATCAGTAGGAGAAGATCCTTTGTGTGTGAGCTAATCCCTTAGTGTGTGTCTGGTGGTAGCATGAGAATCTCTAGGAGGAGACGTTGGAGAGGAAGGCTCAGATTCACGTGCAGTACCCACATCATTTTTAGTATCCCTTGTTTTGGAGTTTTTGGGGGCATAAAATCCTTATGGTGGGTGTGATTTAATGTCCTGGATTTTTCAATGTATTATTTTAATAATATATGGGAATTAATTTGAGATGAGGCTCTGAGAAGACATGCAGTTCCGAGGCCCAATGAGCTCGTAACAAATTTTTGAATTTAATTTAATAATTAAATTATGAGAACATGCAATTTTCCTGAAAAATTTGAATAACTCTTGAAAGGCTGCTCAGATCAAAACTATGAGGGCACCGCTGCATTCAGAACATCGATTTTACCTTAGGAGAGGCCTAACATCGGCCAGCATAGGTCGGTGGTAAAATCAAGTTTTTGGATGAAATTGTAATAAAATATTTAATAAAAATATTTTATTCTGCAAAGAAATATTTTTAAAATTGTTGCAATAGACATCATTTATCCTTTTTAAATAATGTCTTGCGCAGGGGTCCAGGGATACAAACCTCATAAACCTGAGACCCTTGGCGGCTCTGGAGGCTCTGGAGAAAACCTTCTAAAGCGGTGATGACACTACGACAAGATCTTCGCCAACGAACGCCGTGGATCCAAGTAGGATTTTTGTTTTTTTTACTTTCCTTTCCCAATTCTTGATTCCAACAACGAACGCGGACTAATCGGCGAACCGATTAGCCCACAGATTGATTGTTTTGCAGGCGGGATTGATTTGGGGTTTTATCGGGAAATCAGTTACTTGATCATTTTAATCTGTTGATTTTTTGGGTTTTGATCTAATAGTAATGAACACATATCATCACAAACAATGATCGAGGTTCTTCCCTCTTGTTTGATTCTTGTATTTTCTCCCTCGTGTTCTTCGATGCATTCTATGCAATTTTGGAGGAAATCAATCGTTGCACATTGTTATGTTGGCGCAACGATCCAAGATTGTGGATCCAACCCCAGAGCAATGTCACGGAGGTGTGACGGTGGTTTCAGTAGACGATTCGGAGCGGATTGAGAGTTATGAGTTTTTGGGTTTTTTTCATCAGATGGACCATTCGAGGTTTATGGTCTATTTTAAGGATATAAAACACATTTTATAGTGTTCGTATGATAAAACGAACCAACCCCTAGAGTATGGGGACGAACAGACGAGAGATCGCAGATCCAAAAGATCAGCCGAAGTGTGAGGAAGAAGATGGTGTTTCCAGAAAAATCCAAACTACACGACATGCCGTATGGGATACACGGTGTGTGTTCATCGGTGGAGTTACCTGGAATGTACTCTGGGAGTACACAGACACAGGTTGGGTACATGGCCAAGGACACGACGTGTATACCCCTCCCCAGCCAGACCTGGCCAGAGACACGGGATACCCTGTGTGCTGGTACATGGACAGGAGACACGGACAAAGACCATGTACGGGCACATGGCCAGCGTACAAGGAGTGAGCCCCAGGTGCTCGAACATGGCATGTGATTCTTCTAAATGCCGTGTAGTTACTTTCTATCAGATGAGACAAATGACATGGTCCATTTACATGGGTAGTACCCGGAGTTAAGGAACACGATGTGTGATTATTCTACACGCCGTGTAGTTGAGTTTTACACAGCTTGAAAGGATAACACGTTCCATTTACACGGGAAGTACTCGGGGTCAAGGAACACAATGTGTAACCATAATACACGCCATGTAGCCAATTCTTCATGGATTGAGACAGTCGACTTCTTTTATTTGGGCTAGTTTCCTTAGGGTTCGTCCCCTTGGCCATTATCCTAAAGGTTTCCGGTATCATTTCCTATATATAGAAGTATGATCCCTTCAGCAGGACTTTCGGAATAGAGTTGTTGGAATCCCCTCTGTGAGACATAGAGTTGGATCCTCAATTCATTCCCGGAACCCTAGGTAGAGTTCCTGGTATCGACATGACCAACTTTACCGGGGTGTCGATCCTCTGCTTAGCAGATTAGTTCAGACTGAGTTATTGGAATCACCCCATGGATATTAGTTGTGATTCTCTTCTGAGAATCATTTTCTCAAGTACTTGTGGAGTTTTTTCTCCCGAAACGAGTACTTCATGTCTCTCTCTTCAGACCTAGGAGTTTGTTCTCTTTGTTACGTTCTTAGAGGAATCTTCTAGTTGGATCTTAGTGGTGGTTTCACGATAGTCAATCTTGAATGAGCATATTTAGATATTCTCGTTACATTTCTTGTAGACATATATTGTGTGTAGCTGACTGTATCTTTCCTTTATGGTATTTACCTTATTGTTTTCCATTATTCTTTTGGGGTGTCCTACTGGGTATTTTTAAACTCACCCTTGCATGGGCTTCACCTGCACGTGTCGTTTCTTGTGTAGAAGAGGGATCCTTTGACAGGATTCTAGGTGGACCAAGAATGGACGGTACTCAGCGAGATCAGACAGGTCGAGGTGTGTTCCTACGGCTACCGATTGTAGTCTCAACAACTATCTTTACAGTTTTGACTTTGTTATGAACTCTATTTTGGTGGGATTTTACTTTTGGCCTAGGTTTTTTACTCTCTTGTACTTTACATTCCAATCGTACTCTGTTGGTTGGGGTTCAGTGTATGCATGCATGTTTTCCTTCGAGAATTTTTTACTTTTCAGCTTTGTGGGCTTGGAGGTGTGTGTGTGTGTGTGTACATATTTATAGGCAATGCCTCCCATGTTTGTAGCATGCCTACTCAGTGCTAGTCACCAGCCCCTGGCCTATTGGAGATAAGCATGGGGAGTTGCGGCCTGGGCCCCACTGGGATGGGTTGTGACAATTTCCCTACCTATTAGAACTTTTTAATTCCATTATCTATCTAATGAATTCATATAGGATTTGTCCTCAATGAATTACTAATGACTTATGTAATATCATGTTAATATATTAATAAAACATATTGTTTTTATTTTAATAATACCTTGGTCATTTGAAATTTTGTTCACCAGCTGGAAATACTCTGACATCAAGAATTTTAACGATACATGCTGGAAAGATTACTAATCACCAAAAATAAATGCCAAAAAATAATGTGTTTCTATGGAATTTTTAGTCAAATATTAATACATGAAATGCCACAAAAAATCCATATAGAAAATATTTGATGGCCATTTCTTGTTCATCTGGTAATGGACTGAAATATATTTTTTATTAGGATCATATTAAATTAATCTACATAAATCTAAATCTAATGTAAATTTTATTTCTCTGAAAATTAACACAACCACTATAATACAAATTGATTGTACCAAATCACACATCGTAAGCCAGTGTGTAAGAACCTAGTTCTTCCTTTGTGGTACAAATATTTTCTTTTCAGTTTTTTATTTATGAAAACTGCATGAAAATAGTTCAATGGCTAGATCTAGGGCCGTTACAAAATGCGAATGGGAGTAACACACTGTGTATTTTCAGGGACACGCCATGTAATGAGGGTTGAACTCCGTATAATCCCATTACATGACCATGTAATGACCTGCTCGGGATCATGAAAAACATATTGTGTAGTTGTTAATACATGTTAGGAACTTTTTTTTGAAAAAATGGGCAGTTCCCTCATGTTTTGGCAGACGGACAGAACCCTCATTCTGGGTTCGTGAACTGTACTATCGTGGGTCTTTTTTCTCCCATTTGGTCATCTTAATCTCGATTTGATCGCCATCGAATGAGTTGGTACACAATAAAAAATCACTCAATTCATCTTCAGTCATTCTATGTGATTTTCTCCAAACCAAGTTATTGATGGTTAAACCTTTATGATCATTTTGTAGATCTAACCTGTTATAGGTCAAATTAGAGGACGACATTGGATGAGGAGTGTTGTACAACTACGAGGTAAGTGGTCCGGTGCCTTTTCTAGTTTTTGAGTTGAATATATTTGTTAGAGTGTCATGTTCTTATGTTTAGGGTGTCATATTTTTTATTTTGGTATTTTATTATTGCATATTGTGTATTAGGTAATTGGTTATATGTTTCAAACCATTTTTAGGTTTTGATCACCTTGACTAAGGGCCACCTCGTGGATGTGTTTCCCTTGGATAGTCTTTTGGATGAAAATTCCTATGAGATACAGTGTGAATTCCATTTATGTGGTGTCAAAAATGAATTTATATTAATTATTTCCCACATGATATACATTTTGACATTAAAGCCATGTAATTGTTTAAATTGCATGTGTTGTTCATTATGTGAATTGTTCCAACATCAGTTGTTTGGTTTCCAGCTATGTGATAGTTTAATTTACATGAATTAATTCTATTATGGAATGTGTAATGGTATAAAATGATAAAAATGAGTAATTAAAAATGGGAAAGCCACAGTCTAGGATTTAAAGACAAGGTCAGGCTCATGTGACTTCTTCCACCTTATATATCTTGGGTAAACCATTGCCCCTGAAAAAAGACCAAGGACAGACTCATGAGGTAAATGGTGTTAATGCCATGATCATGCCATGGATGTCATGGTCGGGCTCATGAGCATTATTCTAAATTCTAACCAAACCTAGGAACCATTGAGGGATGCTAAGGTTGGTCTATATTGGAAAATGTTATAAGTCACGATTTGACTGTTACCTTTATACGAGTGGGGTCATCAAGCCAAGGCCGATCCTCAAAACTTATATAATCTAATATAATTGAATAATAAAATTGAATGATATATGACACATAATCCATGCTAAATCAGAATCTTGGATTCAGTTTTCATGAATATTTATTAGATGGTCTTGTGAGACATCAATTGTGCTTACATGTAGAACCGTTTAATTTTGATTATCTTCTATTTACTACTTTCACTATTTTACACTACCTATTATAGATAGTCACTGATTGATCGGCATAGATAATGGTTCTTTTTGTACTGGTATTTAGTATCACACCATTTTTGGGTCAATCTTTTGGCCCCAAATACACTATACGATTGTAGGTGTTGATCAGGGAAAACACCCTTAAAATGGTTCTTGATATGCTATTTAGGAGTAGGATTTCACGGGACTATGCCAAGGCTTATGATTCTTCTTATCTTCCATTGATTCATTGATGATTTTGGAACATTTATTATGTATTTCAATAGTGTCCCTATTTTTCTAGTTATCATAGAACATAACATGTTGTATTATCTTCTGTAAGGAAGGATGTTTGTTTACTTCTAATATCATTCTTCCACTATTTACTATAGTTGAATGATATTTATTGCTCCCAATATTGTATAATTATTTATTTGGCTATGTTAAACTCTACCAATGATTGCATATTGTTCCCACAATCACACCGTAGACTGCACCACTAGTCAAAATCCTCTGGTGTTTGAAAAAATGCGCTTGATGCCATGTAGACAACTGAGTACGAGGCACTAGTTGAGTGGCATCTAGATTCGAGAACATTCAAAGTGGTATCAAAGGATTTATTTTATGTTTTTACTTATTTTTTAGTGACATTATAAAGGGATAGAATGGAAATGGAGTTCTTGTATTAAATTGTGTCTGGGAGTAGCTACCCCGCGTACTAGGAAAAGCAAAATTGCCTCAAATTGACTAGTGATTCTTGGAAATTGAGTTGTTACAGTAGATTCAATTTCACCATTCGGTGACACACTTGTATTATTCTATTATTATTTATATAATTATTGTCCTTTTTTATTTCAACATGATGATATGAGGGTATTCAATCTCATGCATCATATATGCACTTATTATAAATCACATGACATGCATTATTGTCATCCCATTTAGAGAGAATTATTAATTATATGCTATTGTGATATATTTTCTGCTATATATGCCTATTATTATGATAGTTACCATGATAGATATAACCTATTGTGATAGGTGTATTGGTATGTTTTACGGTTCAAATTTTATGGACTCCAAAATTTTGTCCCTAATGTGTATGGGCCCTCTTGGATCAGAATTTGGTGGACCCTGTTTCATTCATGATCATAAATTTTGTAATTATGTTATATATCTGAAGTAAATATTTGATTCCTAAGGATTAATGTCCCCCACAGGTCTGAATTTGGGACACTATTTCTTTACATTTGATGAATAACTGTTTTAGTGATGTTTCAAAGGGTTACTATCTAGAATCCCAGACAACACAACGTGTGGGTCTATGAACATATTCCATGTGTTCTTTTTTTCAGAAAGAAAAACCTATTTTTCTAAGTACAAACTGTGTGCTATGTGTACATTCCCTGTTGAAGGTGACCATGTGTCCAGTCATGTGAAGAAGAAAACCGAATAATGGTTTGGGAAAATTAGACAGTCGTGTACATTTGGTACACATCATGCAGTCTTACCCAATCACACCGCATGAGAATCTAGTGGAGTAAAAGAAATGGCATAGATTAGAGACTTATGGACACATCATGTAACTTTTCTACACACCGTGTACCTTTAGTGTTTACATTCCCATTCCAGGGGAGTACACAAACACGTGAGAACATGATGGTACACATTATGTATGATTTCTACATGTCGTGTACTACTATTTTCATATCCTTTGGGGGTATTTTTCGATTTTTCCCCTTGACAGTTTTGGACATGCGAGTAGTCCTTTCTGAGTAGTTTTTCAATATAGATCATGATGGTGGAACCTGTGGAACATTATGAGTACTATTATTGGGTGTTTTGAGGATTTTATCAAAATGGATAGGTTTTTCTTCCATTAACCATTTTCAGTTGTCACCTATGTGTGAGACTTGGTGTGTATGAATAGTTGGGTGTTCAAACCAAACTAGTTGAGACATTTGATTTATGATGATTTGTGAGCTATCTCTCTTGACCGATGTCGTTCGAGGGAGTCCCTTATAGGATCCCTATACTATGTACAATTTTTGAGTATCATTATTGTAGGATGCCTCTATTGTTTATAGTTTTTTATCTCATGTAGGATTCCTCCATTACTTTTTTAGCTCAGGATCCTGTGTTGGATGACTGCACTCGTGTCTATATAGAGGATCCCTTGTAGGATGCCTTTTAGTGTTTATTATGATCAAACCCAACCTTCATAATGGGATTTTAGTAGTTTCCCTCTTTGTTTTACATAGTGACCTAACCCATGGAGAAAGAAGTGGGGTAAGTGTTTAGAGGATGGTGTTGATTGGTCCTGTTTTGATATCTATGCTTTTAAGATGTGATCTTTTTTGAATCTTGTACCTTGATATGGGAACGATCATTGAGGAATTCATGGTTCAATATATTAGACTGCTTAAAAGGTCATGTTAACCTCTCTTTCCTTAGGTGATGGGTGACTTAGTACATCGTCATCCATGTAAATGGTTTTGTAGACGATGTGACTTTGAGCTAGTTCCCACGTGAACAATCTGGTACTAGGGTTAATATGGTGGAAAACCTATGAATAGTTCCTAGAATTTTTTGTTATCTCTTGTAAACTTGGGGTAGTGTATGTGGAAATACATGGAACCCATCGAGTGTTAATCATTAAAATGAGCAATTGATTTTTGGTAAATCACTTAGCATTGAGCTGTTGTGTATGTTCTTTGGTTATCTCTTGATAATAGGGACCTGAGAATTATAGACCCATGTTTTTCCCAATACTCAAGAGTGCATTCTAGGACATCAGTGTTTTGACACACCAATCGGTTTAATTTCATCTTTTATGCCATGTGATACTATGGCGTGATCAGGGTTCATGGAATGACACTCTTGCATTTATATTGTTTCTAAACTAGTGTGTTGAGAGAGGTTGGTCATTTTTCTCAACATCTAAGACCCTCATAGGTGGGGAACGTAAATTTGGTTCAGTTTAAATGTCTACTTCTAGGTATAAGGACCAAAACTAAGGACTATTCACCAATGGTTATTAATAAATGAATTCCTTTGAGACTTTTGAGTCTTTTTTCATGTTGACGCTTTCTCAGAATCATGACGTTGTTGATTGGTAGTTTTTGCAACCCTTCTGAGGAACCAATGATCATAAATGGACCTTGGTTGTTATTTGTGGGAAATCACAGAAATTCCTTGGGATAATGGCATTGTGGTTAGTTAAATGACGATGTGTCAGCAAGTGAAGCTGAGTTTATTTCCGGATGTCAACCAGTAGTGGTTAAGATTTCATTTTTATAGTTATCCTTGATATTATCATATTGTTGTCTTCCTCAAAATACGATAATTTACCATATTTTGATGTCTTCCTAGATGAACTAAGTGAGAAAAAATTATATGTCATGCTGAAGTTGAGAGTCATTCAGCTTGGTCGTGATCTTTTATGTTTTTTACAATGATGCATGGTTTTCATTGAGGCTGGGATAATCCTGAGTGACATTTTATTTCTTATGTGGGAACACCTTGGATAGACTCTAGATTCTCACCACTTTATTTGATGTGACTACCATGAGGATGCCTCTCTAGGGCTAGTTCATGTTCTTATGCGGACTTCAAGCCTTGTACCAATGTATCACTTATAATTTGTTGTATGGACATCCTTGGTCAGTTCATTGGACTCTAGGTTGATTAATTTGAGTTTATCATGGAGTTATAGTTAGGATCAGATGTGGTTTTTTAAAAGGGGGTAATGATCCCAGGGAAATGGATCTATATTAAACTTTTGATCATGTTGTGGAATGATTTTCATAACAGATTTGGGGATAATTTGACAAAGGAGCATCATCGAGAGAAATGTATGATCTTCGGTCAATAGGTTCATTGTGGACTCAGGGTTCCTTGAGAGAAGGTGTTGTGTTTATGTTATAATATGACATCCTCCTAAGCTGTGCATTTTGATGATAATTTATCGAGTGATGGTTTGACTTGTTATCCTTCTTGTTCCTCGTGTATGGTTAGAGTTAACCAGTTAGAGAACTCCACCATTCTATGATGAGTATGATATGGAAGTCTGCAATGTATTTCAAGGGAATATTGCATGATCAGTTTTGATGACATCGATCGAGGTTTGGCCCACCTTTGTTGTGAGGCCGCTGACAAGACCACCATTGTGTTCCGGTTCTCCTAGTTAATGGAAAACAAACCAGTTACATCACTAGAAAGCTCAAGGGAGTGAATTGTTTGGTTTTATGATAAAGGAGGTATCATGGTAATGATGTCGTATGTTTTTTTACAAACTCATGAAGGTATCACTCTTCTTACCGATCAAGGAAACCATCAATGTTGGTGAGCTTGGAAGGTAGTACATCTGTGAGATTGTACGAATATACGGGGTTCTATATTATATCTTTTTAGATAGGTATACCCAGTTTACTTCTTGTTTCTAACAAGTGAAATAGAGGGAATTGGGTACACAAGTTCTTCTGAGCACAACTTACCACCCCAGATAGATGGCTAGTCAGAATGCATGATTCAGGTGTTAGAGGACATGCTTCGGGCATGCATCATGGATTTTTGGGGGTTTTGGGGAGACACACATACCCATTATTGAGTTTACATACAACAATAGCTTTCAAGATACTTTCAGTTAGTTCCTTATTAAGATTTGTAAGGTAGGGAATTCTGATTACCCCTCTCTGGACTAGAGGTAGGAGAGGCATTTATATTGGGACCTCATCTTGTCCAGGAGACAACTGAACATGTTTAGGTGATTATTATTTAGATGAATTCTACAACGCATCATTATAAATCTTTATTGATCACTGTATATGACCTCTAGAGTTTGAGTTCAGGGATTTAATTTTCCTACATGTCTCACCGATGTTGGGACATATGAGGATTATGAGATAGGGTAATCTTTCACAGGGATACATCAGCTCGTTTAAGATTCAAGATAGGGTTAGGGTGATTTCCAATCGATTGTTGTTAACTCTGCAGTACCTAGATCTACATGAAGTATTCTATGTTTCACATTTGCAACATTACTTTTTGGACATGTGTCACACCTTTTTTTCAGAGGAAGTAGAGTTTCAGAAAGATGAATCCTTTGAGAAGCATCCCATTCGTATTGTGGATCATATCAACAATGCTATCCATTGACGATATGTTACTTTAGTATGGGTGCTATAGAATCATGGACGAGTGTAGGATATGACATAGGATAGGGATGATGATGGTCAATCACTATGGACAGAGTTATTATCTAATGTTCCTTCACCACCAATGAAATTGGGGGAAAATTTTATTAAGGGAGAAGTTTGTAAGAAACTGGTTCTTTCATTTAGGTACATATCTTTTATTTTCAGTTTGTATTGAAGAAAATTGGAATAAAAGAGATCAATATCTGGTTGTAGACCAGTTTCATGACATGACTAGGAGAAACACACCATGTATTTCAAAGGACACGTCGTATAGTGAGGGTTTCTTGCCGTATAATCCGAATACACGACCATGTAATGGTCATGAACAATTTTTTATGAACACAGTGAGTATTTTTTCATACACACTACGTACTTTTACTTTTTATGGATAAAATGGAAATTAGCCAAATGTATTGGTAGATAGACAGAACCCTCATTCCTGGTACGACAACTGTAGTGTCGATGGTCATTTTTTCTCCCTTTTTTTTGCCTGAACTCCGATTCAATCATCGTTAGATATAATTGATCCCCATAAGTAAGCTCTTGATTTCTCTTGAACTATTATTCTAGATTTATTATCTCAACCTAGTTATTGATGGTATCTTTTTTATTCTCAATTTGTATATCTACCATGTTCTAGGTTTAATTTGAGGCTGACACTGGACAATGAGAGTTATAAAACTACAAGGTAGGTGGTCTTGTTCCATTCACTAGTTTTTGAGTTGAATATATATTCTGGAGTGCTATAAGATATCTTTATGGAGACTCTTTATTGATTTTTTTCTTTCACTATTGGCTATTATTGATTAGGTATTTCATTAGATGTTTGGAACCAAGTTTAGGTTATGATCACCATGATTGAGGGACCCCTCATGGGTGAGTTTAATGTGGATGGATGATTGGATAAGAATTCCTATGAGGAATGTCATGAATTCCCTTTTTGGGTTGTTAAAAATGAATTTTTTATGTTAATGATACCCCATGTGAAATACAAGTTGATATTAAAGCATGTAATAATTTCAATTGTGTGTGTTGGTTATTATGTGAATTGTTCCCATGTGAGTTTTTTTTGTTTAAATACATTTGATAGTTTAATCCACATGTACTGATTCTATTATAGAATGTGTAATTGGATGAAATTATAGAAATGGGTAATTAGTAATGGGTGATCCACAATCTTGGTTAAAAGACATTTTTGGGATAATGTAACTACATTGACCATATATATCTTGGGTGAACTATTGTCTTGGTAAAAATTAAATTGATCAACAGAAGTGGTAAATGATGTGAAAGCCATGTGTGAGCCATTGATATGGTGGTTGGGATCATGAGGCTTATTCTAATTGTCAAGAGAAACCAGGATCTAATGAGGGATGCCATGGTCTGGCTATATTAGCTTATGATTGTCTATTTCCATTATATGGGTGGGGTTGTCGGGCCTAGGCAGTACCTTGAGACTTATATAATAATATGGTATTGAATAATTAAATGGAATGGTGTATGATACGTCTTACTATACAAAGCACAATATTGGATTCGGTCTTCACATATATTTTCTTAGATTATCTCTGGATACATCTGTTGTTCATACTAATAGAACTATTTACTGTTTGGAAAAAATTACTTGATGAGTCCTCTCATTGTGCTTTTGGTGTGAATGAGTTTTTTGAAAAATCTAGATGACCATGAATGAGTGTGGTTGGTGTTTTCTAAAGATAGGGTGTTAAGGTGGCGTAGTTTCCTAGTGATTGAAAAATTTCGGGACCTCAAAATCAGGAATTTGTGTTTTTAAATGTAAGGATATATTTATAGTACTGAACATTGTAAAGAATGGAGAACGAAATTAGAAATGTAAGAGAAACACAAAGCATAGGGTATGGTTCGCGTAACATGTCGGGGAATGGTACACAGTCTCATACCAAGCAATGGGAAAGGTATGTGGGAGCAGTTTATGAAACCAAAAAATAGTTCATGGAGGAAGGTAGTCCAGTATGCAGATGTCTTGATATTGGAGGAGGAGATCCACCGTGTAGGAGAAAATGTGGTATGCGGGCCGGGTATAAAAATGGTTTATATGAAGTCTTGCAGTTCCTGGTGAAATGAGGATCGGTATTTGGTGAATTGATGATTTGGTAAATATTGGATTAATGAATAATGTAGATATTTTTACCTATATGATAATCACTAATCCCACCGATTTGAGGAGAGATAAAATATGAATGTAGAACATCTTTTTGATCAACGATTTCAGAAACATTTGAAGGAAGTTTTTGAGGCATAATTCCTCAAAAGTTGAAGTGGTTTGCACAGATGAAATTCTGGCGAATGTTTTTTTGGATAGTTGTAACCCACATAAGACACGATATATAGAAGAATAGGGTGGGGTACATGGTTGGTCAGTGAACGTAGTCTGTGAACAAATAATAATTTACGGTCGTAGGGTGTTTCATAGAAGAGGTTCGTAGGATCAGTATATAGAGGCAGTATGTGATAGTGATGGAAGAGGAAATCTGTGGACGAATATAGGTTCAAAAAAGAAGAAGTGATACATGAAGAAGGTGTTACTCATACCAAACCTAGTACTCAGTACGTGGTAGAGGAAGGTGGTTAATGATTTGCACAAGGAATCCTGAGAAATCTTCAAATCAGTATGCGAATGTATTTTCTAGTACCTAGTACTCAAGAAGGTGGACTTCCTCTGCTGGTTAAAAGGAAAACTTAAAAATTCATATACATATAGTTGAGGATGTTGAAATTAATAAAAATGAAGGGAACTACATTTCTATAAACTATGTTTGACGAATAAGTCTATAAATTGTGTTTGGATTCCATTCCAAGAGCAGTGAGCACAAGAAGAGGAAGACAATGACCCTCTCAACTAGTAGTGAGCCAGAGAAAGAGACATAGGGAGTGACCCTTTGGGATGCAATGAGAATAACCTAATCCTTGTAAATGCAATGAACATAGGCATAGAAGATCTAGCCTAAACATTGTACTCATTATTGGTAGTGATCCTTAGTGAAGTTTCTACATCGACACATCATCATTGTATGCTCCTTGGACATAGCCTAGTTAGGGTGAACCATGTAAAAATCACTATTTCATGTGCATGATTTCA
Source organism: Viscum album (assembly GCA_963277665.1). Lineage (NCBI taxonomy): Eukaryota > Viridiplantae > Streptophyta > Magnoliopsida > Santalales > Viscaceae > Viscum > Viscum album. Next base: position 1,398,378,181 of record OY728164.1, on the reverse strand, counting down.
TATATGTTCATATTTATCTATTGGAGGTAGTAGTAATTGAGAATTTTTTTAACAATGAAACACGACCCGAAAGGAAAAAAGTATTAATATTTCATACCATGATTTACCACCCCCCCTCAGTGTATTCGACCATGGGGACCTAATATTTACTTTTGAGTATCTTTTAATTCAATACATTAACATTTGTACACTTCCTATTATATATTACCAATCATTGATTAGCATAGATCTTTGGTTGATTCCTATCGGGATTTAGTCTCACACCATGTTTGGGTCATGCTTTTGGTCCGAAATAGATTATATCATTGCATGTGATGATCAGCCTAAGAACCCTTATTCTAGTTCTTGATATGTCATTAAGGAGTAGGAGAGAATGGGACCGAGCTGATGCTTGTGATGCTTCTTAGCTTCCAATGATTAATTGGTGATTCTGGAACATGTATTGTGGATTTCTAAAGTGTAACTTTTTTTGAATATTTTCTTAGAACATAATATGATGCATCATCATTTGTATGGAATGATGTTTGGTAACTTCTAATAACAACCTTCTACTTTTTTACTTAATTTTTATGATGTTTACTGCTTTTTCTATTGTAATATTATTTATTCCACTATGTTAAAATTTTCTTATGACGGCATAGAATCTCCACTATCACACCTTAGGCCCACACTACTAGTCGTCAACCCCTAGAATTTGTTGAAATGATCATGTGGCAATGTGGCCAATAGGGTATGGGGCTTTAGTAGAGAGGCATACAGATCCGGAACATTACACAGTGGGCTATATATTTAAAACAATTTCATCACTAGAGTGATAGAACATGTCCTATATAGTTATCTGATCCCCAGTATAGTTAGAGCATCTCACATCAATTAAACAAAGAATGAAAATTAAATCTGAACACATACCATGCTGGAAATGTAGTGAAATTGATTGCAACTAGTCACTGATGACTGTTTCTTGAAGAATCTTAATTTAAACCCCTCTAGATAATCCACACTTTCTCTACGAATATCTACACTCAGCATTCATTGCATTTCGGGTTCAAGAATGGATCAATGATGAATCCTTAATTATTAAGACAATGACATTGATTCTTGCCTTTGAGCCATTGAAGTCATTCGTGGATCAATCATTTAGAGAGAATCTTTCTCTCTTTATAAAAAAGGACGATTAAGAGGGATTAATTCAATTATAATGAAAAAATAATAGATTAATTTACTCTCTCATTCTTATATAGTGGGAGATTAAAATTCTAATAAAGTGTTCCCTGACCCATGAGAATAAAAAACCCATTAAATAATCAATAACTAAATAATTATGATAAACTAAACTACCTTATTAATATTATTTATATTTTATCATAGACATTTGATGTAATAAATATATTATGTGAACAAATCTGAGTCATTAAGTTGACTCAAAGTTAAAAATAATTTTTGAAGAACCTTGGAAATTAACATAATATTTATTTGTATAATATTTTTATATATTAACAAAAATATTTCCTAATTAATTAATTTATTAAATTCAACCCAATTATTCTATACTCAAATAATAATGAATTTATTTATTCATTAGTTATTGATGACTTGGAAAAATATCAGACACTATGGTGGGGCCCAATTTATCTTATATACCTATTCAATAGAATATGGAAGATTGTTGAATACACTATTTTGTGGGACCCTCTCAAATCTTATCTTGATAGCAATGAATATTATTCACAGACTAAGATTATATTCCACCATCGCATCAAGGCCCCTAAAGAGATAAGTAATAGTCATAATAGGGAAAACCGTCTTATGAACATATATGGTGAAATATAATTTCAATGTATTTAGATATCTCATAATGTAGGATAAACACTTGTTTCATCATGATTTATTGATTAATTTTTTGTTGATCTAACAATAGGTACCTTCCTTTGACAACCTTGGACAATAATTTGTAATGGTACATCCATCCTAATTAACCAGGCATGATATATTACTTCTTCAACTAGGAAGAGCTATGTTATATCTTGAGCACTCAACCAATTCTATAACACCTACGATACACCCATCCCAAGCTACCTCTATGTGATTTCATTATCATAGTTCTTTCCATGCATCAATGTATGTGATGAAATGGAACACATTAATAATGATATTAAGTTTTTATACCAACACAGATGTTGATATATTTGAATAAACAATGACACCTAAAACTAGTGGTGTTTTTAACTACAGGTCATTCCTCATGATCTCACATACCCTAGATCATCAAGATTGAAATTCATGAGAAGAAGGATCAATTATTATGAACCCCTAGACCTAATAGTCAATCAAAATTATTCCCAGTTAGTACTATGTAACTAGAACATATGAAATTTATTTAATATTAATTTCATAGTATATCAAGGATCTTATTTTATCATGGTATCTCCTATAACTATTTGATAGAAAAATTAATATATAGAAATTTCCATTTAAATAGGGGATAGGGAAATATATAAACTATAATGGTTAGTGTACATCATGAATATCAAATTTTATACAAGAAATAATAATCATAAAGTACTTTTTTTGGTCTAGTGGAACAAAAATTAAAACAATTCATTTTTATTCTAAAATAATGTAATGTTTTATCATAATATATTTTCAAAATTCACATTAACGCTTCTCAAATATAATATTTATAATAATTTTTTAATTTGTGGGTTTAAATAAAGGTAATTTAAAATATTAAAAATGATATCCTTTCATGATCATTTATTTTACCATCTACTCCAAATTTATTTAGTATTAAAATTATGCATCTCTAAAAAATCCCTTATTAAATAATTTCTTAATAAAATAAATGTTTAATTTTTTTTCACTCCCCATTTTTAAAAGGTCTTTTGAATGTGACTCCTAATTTTGACTAATTATGACAATGATCGATTATTATTGAAATAACTTTTTATTTTCTTCATTTAAAAACATTATTTCACCAATATTAGAATTATATTAAATTAATAATCATTTCCTTTTTTAGAATTATTTTAAAATAAACAACATTCTTATTTATTTTAAAATTGAAAGGGGGTTATTTCATATATTTTTAAAATTTATTTGTCCAATGATGTTAAATAAGTAATTTTGATTTATGTCAACATATTGAATGAACCTAATGTTATAGTGAGAAATAATCTCATGCCACTATCCTCATGTTTTCTCAATATGGGTTATGAAATTTTGTGTGGGAATCAATCCGACTTTTTAAAGGTAAATAATTTATGTTTGAAAAACTATTGTTTTCATGTTCTCATGGAATTGATATGTAAAATTAATATTATATGATCGTTGGGTTCCTATATTGCCTTCAAATATATTAGTTGAAGTTTTATATCTCATGAAATAAATATGTTATATGGACTTTCAACCTACCGTTATGAGGGAACACATGTCGTTATCCCTTCTCAAGAGGGTGACTGAGATGTTATCCTAACACCAAGAGTTTACAGAGGTGATTATCCGAATACAACAATGTTATGAATATCTGGTAGAGATTCCTTATCCACTTGGACACTATTTCAAATATTTTCTATCCTGTATGATTTATATGATATATTCCTATTTTATGATACTATGTATAATGTCTAATTTTTTATGTTTTCATAATCCTTTTACATGTTATATGTATGATTACTTGGGAGTATAGGTCATTATATTATTTATTAAAGAAAATATTATAATAATATATTTCTTTTAATAAGATATTTATCAAGTATAATGTTTTATTATATGATTATGTGTTATTCCTTTGTGAAAATTTGATATGTTTTCTCTTACAGAGAAATTGAGCCCACCCATTTCTTATGATTCCATTCCTTGGGTTATAATGATCTGTTTAAAATATGAAGAGTCTCAATGTGGGTCTATTGTTGTTATATTATAAATAAATGTCACAATTAAGGTAAAATAAGTTTTTTATATGGATGATCCTATGAAAAATAAAAAAAATCATGGGATTGTATGATTAATTTTGAGATGCAAAGTTTATATTATGGAAACTATGTGAAATTATAATAAGTTTATCTTGGTTTATCTAACTTGATTTCAAATGCAATGTGAAAATATTATATTTCTAGAAATGGACTATGCTCTCAAAGTATGAGGTTCCTAGGTAGGTATCGTATTGTTGTTTTGTTATTTGGGGGTTTAGTATTGTTTTTTAAAGTCAAAGATGAAGAGATATTAGGTGAAAATGAAAGGGATATGTCTTTTTCAGGGTACCATATTAAAATATTGGTAAAGTAGATATTGTTTGATTTTTATTGTAATAATATTATTATATGGTTGTTATGAGTTGATTTTGGCTATAACATATATATTATTTTGATTAGTAACCTTGAATGGGGAGTATTCTTAATTTACTCAATCGTCACTCGATGTGTGAAAAAGAGTAGAAATTTCACACCTAGTTTGAAACTCATGCAGGGTATTCATTAGGGATTCAAAAACCATTTACAGACTATAATAATTTATCTAAATATAATTTAAGGATATTATATATAACCAACTAGATAAAAGACCAAATAGAAATATGATCATTGTCAACCTAGGTTAAACTAAAGGAGTTATGGGTTGTTCCGTTAATATTATTATCGAAATAAAAGAATCATAGTCTAAAATAAAGTTAACATTAGATAAGAAATATTAATATAGGATTTTAAATTTATTATATTATTTATTATGATCTTATTAGATACTATCATAACCATTCTGATTTAGTATTTTGTTAGGAACTGTATCGTGGGAAATAAGCTATGACATGTTTTTCTCTAAAACATATAAGAACTATAGATATATAAGGTGGTTTAATTGGAAAAAATTATTATGAATATGAATATATGATTATTATAATGGATGACATATTTATTACAGTCTTACCCATGAAGGAGCAGTAAATTTCATCATTGTACATACCCTTAGATATTTTTAATTATTATGTGACATTTACCTTTGGTGGCCACTTTTTATTTTAGGGGGATAATGTAACTCTTTGATATTTTATTATTAATTTATCAATAAATAAATATTATGATAAGTATATTACATATAATAGAAATAAAAAATAAAATGAAAACTTAATAATTTAAAAATATATAATTAAATTTTATAGTTATAATATAAATTCTAATTAATTTTGTATAAATTGAAGTTACCATATTATAATTTTTATAGAATAAGGAATCATGGTATCATGTAGTGGTAGACTTCTTTATAAATCCCATTTTTTCAAGAATGGAATGGAGGTAGCTTAACTAGGATTTTTCTTAGACTAAATAAAATTTAAAAACTAATTATAATGGTATAAAAAACAATTCTGAGAGAAGTTCATTTTCATGGGAATTTCCTTGAGATACATGCTAGATTATATACTGCCCATGACTATCACTAGATCATATCTAATTCTTAGTTCATTTGAAGAGATTTTAAAGGGTTGCAAAAAGAGAAATAATAATGTTGTAAATACTTAATTACCGATGTAATAAATTATTTATATATCATATAAATTTTATGAATTTGATATTTTTACTTTTAATGAAAAAAATTTCATTTCTATTAATAATTTGTTGAAAAATTTTAATTAATTTATCTAAACAATTAATAATACCATTATATTCTTAAATATGTATTTTTTCCTAAAAATTGTTTTTAGGGGAAATAAATTTTTAATATATTAAATAAATTTTATAAAATTTTATTTTAAATAAAATATTTAATTATATTGATAATATATTAAAACCAAATTAATTAGTAACTGATATGAAATAAAAATGAGAACAATTTATATCATCAAAAGTCAAATTTGTATAAAATAATTTTCATTACATTTGTTTATTTTATTTAAAATTAAAATGATAAAATTTGATACATTTAATTTGTCTAAATTATTTTTTTATTTATAATTAATTTCTTATCTTAGAATTAAATTTACTGATTTGTCAGAAATAGTTTATTTTTTATTTAATAATGAAATAGTCAGATTTTTGTATTATAATACGGTTTTGTCTTTATGATGACCTGTAAATGAATAACAAAAAACCTAAATATTTTCATAAAATTTATACTATTTATTAATTTAAATGACTCATTTCAATATAAAATGATTAATTAAAAAAACCCAAGATTGAAATTTTGAAACATAGGTAGTCTGTCATTTTAACAAAAAATGAATTTTCATATTTTTTATCATGATTTCTCACTGTATAATTCCATTTTAGATTTATTTTCAATCCATATAAATAATATTTTATAACAATAATCCTAATAATTTTATTGAAGTCAACAATATTTATTATTTTATCGTAAATATTATTTCTATGCCAAAAAGTAATTTTTTTATAAAAATGTGTATTATGCGTAATGTGCATTAATATTAAAATGAATTATTCTAACACTTTGAAATTTAATTCAGTAAAATTATTTCCATATTTAAAAACATAATTAATAAAGAATTTAATAAATTTATATTCATCATTAATGATAAAAATTACTTATCGAGGATGACAATGTTGTTACCATGGTAAATGTTATTTAAGGTAACAAGAGTTTAACCAAGTATAAAAGAGGTAAAACATGTCAATAAATATATCTAAATTATTGGATAATATTTTTATAAAATAAAACTTTTCTATAATACATTATTTTCTGAATTGGAATAAAATTTACTTTGGAAACCCAAGTTTCTTTTATATTAAGAGATTAAATATACAAAACTTCTATAACATTAACTTATAAAATGTGACTTCCATATACCCATGAAAAACACTATAAAAATTAATAAGTATCAAGAAATGTTATATTTTATTCTTCTAATAGAAATCTTTTCTACATTCTGATGCATACGGAAAGATGATTTTTGAATATGTCATCAATTACCAAGTACTTCATGAAAAAGTTAAAATTCTCATATTAGTACTAATCCATCATAAATATTTTTTTCCTTATCAATAATTCTCATCCAATCCTATCATACCAATTAAAAAATTTTAAATTATTTTTATTTATATATTGATATTTTCTTATATTTATTTAATAATCATTACATTCCTTTCTCCATTTTCATTTGAAAAATCTAAACTTCGTTATGTGTACATGCGAACTACCCACTCCGAGAGAAGAAAGTTTAATTTCTTCCTTAAATACCATAAATTGTATTTCTATAATATTAACTAGTATATTTATATTATATTTATATCATGAATATTGTTTTAAAAATTATACCACATTTCTTACTATTCTTCCTCTTAATGAAAATTTATGACATCATCCATGTGTATATTCGGACTACAGCCACTACAAAATGATATATTTTTCTTTATATATCTATAGTATTTTTTATTCATCTGGATATCTTTAAATAATTTTCAAAACCATAAAAAAATAAATATAATATCATTTTTTATTGTAATAAGGATCTTAATTTAAAAATATCACATTCTAATCTGTACTCACCCATTAATTATAGAATGTACATGTCTGTGTCCATATTACTACATACATGAATAATGAAGTAAATTATTATAATAGATTAAGATGAAAATATGAATAATGGTACTATTATATTTAAATGAGAAAATAATTTTTTTTATATTTATGTAATGGAATATAAATATTAAAATTATTATTTAGATACCATTATTTATGCATTAAAAATAAATGAATCATGCTCGTCTCTGATTCTGTCATCATGAGTCATCACGTAAACACTTGTGGAATGAAATTATAATTAAATAAAACATTATAAATCCAATATTTTAGAACTATTTGTAATATATAAATAATTAACATCTAGAAATAGAATTAGTATTTCCCTAAACATTACAGGCCTGCAAAAAATAATTATAATTACCGACACCCATTGGTAAGAATAAACTACAATTGACCTATATATTTGTATAAAATGAATATAAATATATTATATAAATGGTATTATATATGAATAAGGTTATTAAATTTTTGATTGTGATAGTTTCGTTTATGATATAGTTTATTAAGGAACATTTAATAATGTCTTGAGTAAAAGTAAGGGGTTTACTTGACTCAACATATTTTATTGAATCTTAATGATTAATTTTTAAATATAATCATAAAATATTTTTTTATTTTATCCAATGATGAAATTATATTTCATTACCATCCTTTCTTTAATGTTATTTTCTCATAAAATGCATCATCTTTGGTGGATTTTTTCATCATAAAAATTAATGATGTTAAGAAAAATTCTCTACCTTTCATAGTGAGATTTTTAATTCACATTATTTATTCAATATTATTTGAAATGTTATAAATTAATATTTTTAAATAAAAATATGTATTATTTATAGTGATCTTAAAATATGACTATACATATTATCAAATGGAACATTTATCCCTCATTTTATGATGAGGGTTTCAACCATGGTTTTTTAAATTATGATAATATTTTTTCTTACATGATCATTTATTTAATCTTCAAATCCATTTGTATTTGATATTACTATCCTGAATATTTTAAGGATACATTTTTTTTAAATTAAATGATTTCAAAAGTTTCCAAATCACATTTTCAAATTAAATTTTGAATGTGACATGTACCTTTATATTTTAGTGCCAATGTTTTTTGTTATCTTCTAAAATATATTTTTAATAGTTTTTCATGTGGCACATTATTTAGAGAATATGAAAATTCTAATAAATTAACATAACTCTCCATTTTTTAATATTTTTTCCAAATAAATTTAATTATTAATGATTTTAAAAATAAAATTTGGAATTTAATATAGTTTTTTAAAGTAATTCATCCCATGATAATTGAAATGTAATTTTAAATGAAGTCAACATACTTAAGTCTCATTATTTAAAATTGGAGAAATATTATTATGCCACTATCCACCTTTTATCTCTTGATAGATTACAAAATGTTCGATGTAGGTTTCTATGAAACACGTCTCTTTTCCATGGGTTAATAAGTGATTCTCTTTTTTATTCTCTTGGAAACAATATGCATATATAAATATTATTTTATGGGTGGGGATCAATACCCCCTATAATTAATTTTATAATAATTAACATCTCCTAATATCAAGAGTGTTTTTTGGATTTTTATACCACGACCATGATGGTACATAGGTTATTAGCCCAATATAAATGGGGTGAATGGGTTATTATCCCAACTCAAAGAGAATACATGGGTTGTTAGACCAAGACCAACAGAGTATACGAGCTGTGAACGAAGGCCTAAGAGGGTACACATTTTATTAACCAGGGCCAATGAGGGTGCATGGGTTTTTATCCTAATCCCACTATGTTATATGAATCATTTAAATATTCCGTCCTAACTAGGTCTTGATTTTATATGTTATAACTAATGAAAATTTATTATATAAAAATTTTATGTTATTCTTTAGTGGATAATATCTATTTTCTCATGCTCATAAACTCCCATTTATTAACCCATTTTTTTCATTGATTCAATATGTTTTTGGTGGGTTGATTTTAGGTGAATAACAATAGATTAAATAAATGGAGTTGGATTTCATGATTGAGTAATTAAACTAATTAATTGTGATGTTTTTTTAACTGGTACAATATCCCAATGACATATACCAATTACACTTGGTGGGAGTTCACATTATCTATAACATTTAATGTAGTGAAGAATTATGAAATCCATGAAAAATATTATTTTAGTAGTTTCATATTGGACATGTATTGATGTCTATGTTGGTTGGTATTTTATTTAATAATTTAATTGTGTGTTATATTGATCATTTGGATATCTATTTTAATATGATTTTACTAAAAATGGGTTTTACATAAGCTAAAAAAGGACCATGTCAACCACATATGAGACTTAAGTGTTCAACCACATGGTATATAATCAAATTATCCAGTTCATGGAGACATGTTTGGAGGAATGGTGCTTATATGGAGTGAGTGGGTGAGATAATTTATGGGATGTAAGATGAGGGTGTGAATATGGGAGAACTCATTAATGTTCTAGAGACACCATGCAAGTGAATGGCATTATGGCATGTTAACGGGTGTTTGTAGTGTTATTTTGGGATATGACCCCATGTTAGTCACTTCTTAAAATTCATTATAATGGTTTTTCTAATATATAATAACAAAAATTTGTGATAATCCAATGTTGGATTGTAGGTTCAGAAGTCTTGTTCCACTTGTTAAAAATATGCATACATAATGATACGCTCTAAAATGAAGTGATTTTAAAACCATCAAGAATCCACATCATCATCTTTCTAAATGAGTTCTTAAGGGTTACTTCCTATGAAATATCAAATAAGTAGCGATCAATGATCATTCCATACCCCCCATGATAACTATAATTTATTGGGGATTAATTATCATGATGAATAATCTGAAATATATTTCTTGAAATCTATGTTATGCATTCATGGAATATTTCAAATCGTGATATATGGATGAATGAAAAAATAAGTCACAAAATATTACTCTCACACATTGATAAGTTCAAAAATTTCAAATATTAGGGGGACAATGCAAGGATAATATTGTTTTGATTCTAATATCATCTAAGTAAAATTAATTATAAAAGAGGTGAAATCATTATTTTTTGTGTTATCTAGCCCATTCATAGAGAAGAAAAATTGTTAGATATTTGGAAATTTAAAAATATTGATTGACTTGGTATACTTATCAGAGTAAGATGTTAGTGAATAAAAAATATACATTAGTTCATGTAAACTATAAAATAAAATAATCTAACCAAAGATATTCTAATGCCTCTTGAGAGAGAAAATTATTTACCAAAATGAAATATATTATAGTAATGATCTTTTTTTGTTTGAATAAGGACCCCTAATGAGCCTTGATTAACTATGTCAAAGATAAGACTCTATGAATCATTAATTGTTTATAAGATGTATTTTTAATATAGTTCACATGATATTATAGTTAACTCAAAGTATTCATGATGAAATGTTTTGAGAGGTCATATTATTTTTCATGATGCTCATTGGATAATGTGAATAATAGAATCACTACATCCTCTTATATAATGAGTTTTGTGAAGAACCCTTTTGTGCATTGGGATATAACATGAAGTTTGTGGGATTGGAATGGACATGATACATTCAATGTTTAATATTAAAAAAAGGATGATTCTATGTGAAGAAAATAGATGATTTTATTAATGCATATATGAATTTACGCACACTTGAATTAGTAATGAAATGGGGAAATAACTTAAATTAATAGGGGATCACATAAATCTAACATGGATAATTATATGGCTATGTTTTAGGGTTTAAAATATTTATATGACTATCCAATAAATCTTAAATTTATGACATCCTACTGTGATAATTTCATATTTAAAATAGATGATACATTGTGTTTTGAATGATTATTCTAGAATGAAATAATATAGAATAAAATACATGAATCACCATCACATAGATACTGAGGTGGGGATTTCATCTGATTAGAGGATGAATTTCATGAGAATTAATACAGTATAGAGATAGATCATATATTGGTGATAATAATAATTTTTTAAGATAAAAATAGCTAATAGGTGGATGTTGAAGGTACATGGAGTTTTACACAAGTATAGAAGATCCAATTTGATTTTTGCTAAGATCACTATGAAAAATGATTGGGGAATTTATATTAGATGATTAATAATTGGATGAATATTGAGATTTTGGAGGGTGGGGGGATAACTAGTTTTTGATGTGGCTTAGGGATGATATTTAAATGTAGTTAATGAGAATATAATTGTTGAGTCGAACGAACAAATGAAGAAGAGTTTCATTTTGGGTAGGTGTTACCATGATCAACAAGATGATCAACTTATGGGGTGTATAACCATTTGTGACCTAAACCATTGTTATTTGTAACAAAATTATATTATTGAATCTATATTGTGCATGGGGGGGGGTATAACCAACATGATAAGGAGTAGTTATATGTAAAAAAACCTTGTAAATATCATGTGTTTTGATCACTATTATGTATTTTTGTAGATTAGTTGATATTTTAATATATAACTGACTAGATCATGGAAATTTAACAATTTCAAGTGGTTGAATAAAATCTAAATTAATTCATAATTGTAATCCTCGAATTCACCATCCTAATAGTGATAAATCTATCTTGTGGTTCTGAATTATTATCATTGTAATATTTCTTCCAATGATCCATGAATGATTTTAAAAAGTTCAAATTTTAGGAAATGATATATATAAATTTGAAGGAGAAAATTAATGTTATACTGAAGGATAATAACATGGAAATTTATACCATGAATTATAATAATTTTAGGAAAACATAGTAAATAAAGATTACAAATATTATTATGGTAAGGTTATTGAAACCGATAATAGATCCTAATTTGAGTAGCATATATTGCGATAATAGTTTTGGTTATGATCATTTTAGTGAATCTTGTTCGAGATATAATAATTATGAATATCTTAGTGATAATAATTGTGAATTTAATGAATATATTAATAAATTACCAAGGATATTGTAAATATTATTCATAGAGGTATCAAGGAACCTCAGGACAGAAAAATACAATTGGAAGAAGAGGAAACAGTTAAATATAATGAACTGGATAAATAGGCAGGTGTATGAAACAATCTCAGAAAACAAGTTAGGCTTATATTTAAAACAATATTCCTTTTCTATCAAATATATATTGAAGTTATTGAATAAATACAACGTAATATTATTGAGAAATATAACATTGAAATAGTTTTACAAATTCATTGTTTGAACATGAAAAATTGCTCAATGTTTATATAGTAGTCAAAGCAACCCAATTGAAGGATAGAGAAAAAAAGGAAAAGGAGATTGAAAATTAAGTTTAAGAATCCGGAAAATGAATTAAGCAAATATGAATAAGATGAAGGAGGATTTTTATGGAGAGATATGATTATTTTAGGATGGGAAGAACTCCCTCAAAATGAAGTCTTTATATGTGGATGTGATATTGAATAATTTAAAACCACCGCATGTTAAAACTTCCCATATTATTGGAATAATAGATGTTACTACACATGTTTTCATTGAGATTAATGAATCTATGAGAGAATAAAGTAGTCCCCTAATCAAATGGAAATATCCACCAAGAATAAGGTATCCAATAACTATGAAAATATTTTATATATTAATTTTTTTCATACACTTAAAAAAAAATCAATCTATACACTAGGAAAATATAGATGGATAAAAATACATATAAATCCACAACATCAAGGGTAGTTGGGAAAACCAATATTAAGAGATTATTCCCATGAATATTTCAAAATGGGGACAACTAAATAATATTAGATTATACATCCTATGAAAGATAGATATACTAAACCATGTTATAATAGTATAAAATTTATAGCATATTTTAAAAGATTCTATAAGTGTAAGAAATAGTAATTTTAATATAGGAATAATAATAAAATTTATGAAAATAATAGAATAAAAAAATAAAGGAGGATAAATGTTGAATAAAGGGGATTTTTTGACTAAAATCATAAAACCAAAGAAAAAGAAATTAATGTAGGTGAAAAATTAAAACTCACTCGACTTGGACCAAGAAGATAAATGTGATTTTGATTCCTACATAAATGAGATATAATAATATGCCATCGAAATCATTTCATCCAATAAATGGGATCATTATTATAAATTGGAATAACAATAATTTTCTAGATAGAATACATATCAAGGTTAAAGTCCCAAGTTCATATGTTTTCGCAATAGTTGTGAAAGGTTTTGAAATGAAGAATACTATTTCTTGTATGACATATAATTTCATGAAGATATTAATGAGTCAAGGTGGAGACATTGTGAACATATTTGAATATATCATCAAAGAATGTTTTTTGAGTCCATAAATCCATCCAAAATTATAATTCAAAAGAGATATGAATTATAAGAATAATTTTACTTCAATTATAAGAAAGGTTGTCACAATGATGATAGATATATGTAATTGATTCCATGAGATATTCCCTATGATATGAAAGGTAGTATGCTTTAATAAAAAATATATAAGTCCTTATTATATTATTATAGGAAATATAATGTTAGGAATTATTTCTTAGTTGTTTGTAAAAATAAATTTATGATAGATAGTTATATGGAGTGCAATGTCCTGACCTAGATGACATTAAACATGTGATCAAAGATTGTGCGTTACTAGGCCTCAAGTAGCCTCCCCATATAATAGAGGTTGATGACTAGTAGTAAGGGTCTAGGAGGTGATAGTGGGGAGACTATGACCTCATGTTAGAGTAAACAATCAAAAAAAAACAAAGTATTATACACAATGGAATGTAAACATATTGTGTAAGTAATAAACAATTGAAAAATAACATGTTTTAATAATAAATAAAATTCTATAAAATCTGGAACAACTATACAATACAATAAAACACTGGTCACCCATTGGTCTGACCATAATGATACAATAGTACATAAGAAATTTAAAGTAAAAGTACAAGGCTCTACTACTAACTTCAGGACAGACCACATACGCAATCTAGAGACCTAGTCGAACTACACTAGCCCAATATGTAGAACCACATGAGGAGCTCTGCTTGATCATTCAACTCTAAGACTCATCCCTAATAACCGTGAAACTCATTCCCATTCTAAAAAAGAATCCATAAGGTCTACACGTACACTGAGGTACACGTTTATGGGTGAGAAATATTCTTAGTAGGCTATCCAACAATAAATATGTAACTGTGCTGCTAAAATTTTATGTAAGAGAAAAATGCTCATCCAAGATGAAACACAACCAAAAAAGTAGTAAAAGTACATTTGAGACCACAATTGAACCCATTGCCCATAATCACTATCAACTTGGAAAGTACCAAAATGGATGTCCATATCTATATACATATACATGTATTGTCCCACACCAATAAACATATTTATAAATATGAATATTCATTATTATGTGAATCAATAACTTAATAACACATCAACAATTGATCCTTAGGTATATAATCCTAGTCACCTGGGCTTCTTATGTAAGCGAATTGATATGGACTTCGTGCCACTCAAGATGTGTATCACCAAATCAATCTCTGGGATAGTAATAAAAATCAACATATACCTGCTTCATGAAATGATAAAAAGTCTCTGATCAAGGTGCATCAGCACAGGGGATACTTTTCCTACCTGGGCTAACCTATACTCACCTCTAATCACCAACAATGATACCATATACTGATATTCATTGCTATTAGCATCACTGTAACCCACATCGTCCTATGCTGATTAAACAAGTGTCGTACCGAAGGGGATAGATCCATGTTATATTGATCACAACATCCACATCAGCCTACTCCATGTAATCACATGTATAACATTCATCACAGACACACTGTATAATCAAGTGTCAAACCACGAAGGGATAGATCCAAGGATTTTTTTAATGGAATCTACCTAAGAATCCTAGAGCATGAAAGGATGTATCCATGGAACCCGTACAAGGATTCCACATAAGAAGTTGGGACCATGATGGGTCAAATCCAAGGATCTTTTCCAAGGCTTCCACATTGAGTCCCATGGGTGTCTGAGTAGAAACTCAGAGTAAGAACATGTAGGAGTACTAGGATCATTTCTATAGCACATGTCCTAAATAAGACTAGGAAATTCATATCCATAGGGTAGCATGACCAGAGGCATCCCACAGAATCAATATCCATGGATAATACTCAACCTAAGGCATCCACTACTGCCTTCTAGATCCATGGAGAGTAGTCCATGGAATCTATCAAACCATTTAATCATCACACATGAGTATACCCCACTCATGAATAACATTTCATCATAAGACATGGGTATACTTGCCCAGTCATCACATACTAGGGAGAGCGTAATCACCATTACCACATATCACTATCCAACGTGTCTATCAAATGAATTACTACATTAGGGAATAAAAGTATCACTGAAGGTGTAAAAACAACATGTAAGGTTCAACAACCAATTCACATGTACTACTTATGGGTACCAATAAAACATTATAAAAGAATGGCTCAAAATCCGAATCACATGAAAGCACATACAGACAACCCAAGAAGTAAAAAAAGGCCTCACATCAGGTTCAACAACCAGTAATGAGGAAGCAACTATGGTAAACACTACTATATCAAAAAACCAATTTCAGGTATAAAAAATTGATTTAGGGTGGCCATAACACCCATCCCAACACTCCAATCATATCCCCACGAGAAAATCAGTTCGGCAGTAGTTCTATGAGACACTCGAACAACATCTATACCTAAACTCGATGTAACATTTTAGGGTCGGTAAAACAATAGGCACCCACTAGGTCCCTCAAGATAATAACTGAAAGGAATCCTACTCGGTATCCTTGAGGTAAATACAAGAAAATACATCATACTCTGGATCCTTAGCTGTAATTGTAAAAGAGGAATCCATCTCAGGGTCTTGTAATGGTAAGCAACTAAGGCATCCTACAATGGGGATCCTCTAATGATAAGAAATAGAGGCATCCTATAACAGGGATCCACTAAATGATCAGCAAAACTGAGGCATCCTACAAAGGGGATCCTTAACATGATACAGATGTACATAGATCCTACAAGTGGCTCCCTAGAGTAGCGTATAAGCACTAGAATCTCTCATGGGATCCTTATAAGCATTTTCTCTCATGGACTCATAGGCCAGAAGGGAACATGTCACAAGGGGAACATCCTCAAATGCATAGTTCATTGGATATAGATCATAGCTCATTTTAGATCAATGTTCTCAAGTAGGTTGGTCTAAACACCAAACCGATCATTCACACTCTAGTCTCACTCTCAGGAGACAATGGAATTCAATAACTATATAAAGAACCTTGACATTTAGATAAATTCATAAAAAAACTTATTAGGTGTCCTTAGATCACTCCAAAAGTTTAACCATTATGATCTACATGAAAAAAAAACATATAATGGACTACTCTAAGGTCCAATTCCGACATCGGGTCCTGAAAACACGAAAAATACTCAATGGGTTACAAGGGGTATTACATAGTGTGCAACCTTAGTACATGACGTGTACTCCTAGCATGCCACATGGGCACGTAGTCTCACCAGCTAGGGAGTGTAATTCCTTAGGTACATGGTGTGTAAAATGGGTACAAAATATATACCTACATGGGATAAAATATCTTGTACCTCAATCGGAATGGATGGATACTAGGCCTGGCCGTGTACTTCTACACGACGTGCTATCCGACATGGGTTCTGGCTGTGTACTCCACATGACTGTGTACCCCTAAATGGGTAGAAATGCCCAGGTACTCCATATGGCAAAGTACTATTAAATGAAATGTATACCTCATGCATGGATTTTACTCATTGAAACATTATTTTCCTTAAACGTGAAAAACACATGGTGTTTTCCCATAAACCACACACCATGTAACTTGGTTTCCCCAAACAGGTAAATATTCGATTGCCCAAAACCCATTTTAAACCCTGAAATCAATAGATCTAGCCACTACGGACTGCATAATATCATAATAGGGATATAATAACTTGAGGAAAAAAAATTGAATGGTTTTTTGGAAAATCATAAAATCATTCTAACTTTGGGTGGAAACTACTAACTCTTTTCCGGATTTCACGGTCCACAGATGTCACACGCTGAACCAGCGTGTCAATGGATTCACAACTATACCTATATTCCCTTTCCTCTCTCACTCTTAGTCTCCATCTCTCATTTCTCTATCATTTGAGAGGAATATGATGAGTAGATGTGGTGTACTCAAGAATGAAAGAAGGAAAAAGAAATGAAAATAGAGAAGGAAGAAAATTAAAAGATAAGGAAAAAGAAGAAAAAGGGGCTCAACCTAGACCTGATATCTGACTTGATTTTATGCCTCAACTAGGCTAAGCTTTTTGTTACAGACTCAATGGTGGAGAAGAAATCATTACCTAGATATCCATTTAAAATTTATGGCTGAACAAACCTATAAAAACAATTTAATATTTTATTTATTTAATATTAATTAATAATTATTCCTCTAATGTTCAAACAAAATGTATTTTCACCAAAATAATTTACTATGGTAAACACCATATTCCAGGACCAACACAGTGGTCAGAAAAATTTTCAGAGATCGTCTTCTAGGGAAAAAAGACTGTTTTATCCATTACAATAATTTGACAATAAAAAATCAAATTTATGTTCAAAACTACAGTTCAAAATAACACGGGTTCTTATAAAATATTCTCCATAAACCTTCTCTTCATTGAGAAACCCATTGAATAAAATATGTAGTTATGGTCTCAATATAATTATTTTTAAAACAAAGCTAACTGGAATGTCCAAAAACCAACTGTATAGAGTCCAAAATAGTCTTCTACATAGATGAAATTTAACTACAATATATCAAGTACTCTCTAGCATATGAATACCCATATTGTCATCTTAAAAAACTCTAAGACCAAAGACACATAAGAAATGAAGATGATCAATAGAAAACAAGGGCTACCACCCTAAAAAATAAAATGGTTCACTATCCACTATATGAATTAACATACATCATTCTTCAAGAACAATCTCAGTAGGTTCCTTCCATAATAGAGAAAAAATTTAAAAAGAAAAGGTCCCCATCATAGGGTCAACTCTCACACAACATACTAGAGATGAATCGTGATAGAGCATGACCATCTCTTATAATAGATCACTGAGATTTCACCAAGGCATATGTAGCACTTTCGAATCCATGCTCATATCCTGTAAAAACCTGGCAAGGATTCAACCAAGAGTTATGCACCTCATGATACTTGAGTTATTTTATAATTTCACCACTAACTCAGATATATATTCTAACACATCATTACAGATCCAAGTCCATAGAACATAAAACAACATCAGTCCTCAACTCACACCCAACCACTCACCAATTCTTGATTCAAGTGATACCACACACAACTAGCTTGTATCTTATCACCAGAATCATACTTTAATATGTCATCCACCATAAGGATAAGTATTCAATACTACATGGCACATCATTTTTGTAAGACAAAACATCCCCTAAAACTTCTCTTCAAAATCAGCACCTCACCCATTCCATGATTTACTCCATGACCGCTTTTCAATCGGTGTTGTTTTAGTCCTGATCATCTACACAAGTGCTGACTACACTAGAAATAGTGGAAGCACTAGTTGACCAGGGCATTAACCCAAATAGTCATTTCCGTCAAATACAGTCATGTAAAAGAATCATCCAAGGTGATTCATCAATAGATGAATACATTAACATACTTTAAATAAAAACTCAATCATGTGTCATGCCATGATCTGAAAATGAGCATAAAAAACCTCACCTCCTAAAAAATAATATAAAAACTGAAGCCAACCTCTCAATCATGCTTCCCATGAAAAATATAGATGTCGACCTACAAGGGTCCGATTAAAACCAAGGGTCTCTAGGTCTCCCACCCAGCCATACAGAACAAGCCGCACAACATGGTCATATGGTCTATCCATCTAGACCAGAAGCTCAAAACCTCAAAAAATAACGCAATTATCATGACAACCAATGAAGTTAAATAATAAAAACATGTCCTACAACGTTCAAGATCCCATTTAAGAATATTTAGAAGGAACTACTCCCTGGAAGCCACAATCAATACAGAAGAGAAACTAAACTAACACTCAATGGTCATCCATACATAGAAATACTCCATAGATATCCAAAGAACCAGAAAAAATCTTGGTATCCCTTGATATCATACTCAGAAATATGACCAGATAACAAAAAACCTAAGAAACAACACCCTTTAGGTTCATCAAACATCAATCATGTTCCATATAGACTTAATAGGTCACTTCACCTCCCATGCACAAGGACTGAGTCATCAGCCTCACAAAAAAACGCCTCGATGTAGACCCATATATCATTCCATCAAAGTGAAATATTTATTTATGCTAGCCTAAAGGCCCCATTTCTTAGTAAAATCACACAATAGTAGGCCAACATGATGTGAATCCAATGTTCCAAAAATCATACATGAGACACCTCTTTCCTTTTTCGACCAAGTGTGAAAATCCATCCCTAGCCACTTTCTAATTGATAGGAGATATAGATCCATAGTAAATCATATCATACCCACATAATTTTCATCAATCATGACAAAATCATATAAAACTATATCTTCACTAATAAGAGCAATAATCCCAAACCCCTAGAAACGAGGACTTCTTACTTGTGTAGGTGTTCTTGACGTGTAAGTTAGATATCCATCATAGGTTCCAACACATTCCTAATACTTCTTTCTACCATAAAGAAAATAGTAAAGAACAAGAAAATAAAACACCTCTGATACCACTTTGTAGCGTCACAACTTGGATTCCACTAAACCGGTGCTCTAAGCCGCTAGGTTACTGGCCCACATGCACGTCTCTATGTACGCCAGAGGCTTCCAACTAGCAGCAAGGGACTAAGAGGTGATAATTGGGAGAATATTACCCCATATTAGAGTAAGAGAATAGTGGAAAACAACTATGTATCATACACAGATGAATGTAAAAATAGTGTGGATGAAATAAAAATATAAAAAATTACTTGTTTTAATCATAAATGAAATGTTTTTAGAACCAAAACAGCTTTGAAAACAATACAACACTGGCCACCCATTGGGCCAGTCATACAGATACAACAATATAAAAGAAACTGAAAGTAAAAGTATATGTCCCTACTAATAACTCTATGTTAGACCATGTTCCTAGTCTTCAGACCATGTTGAATTTCACCATCCCGATCTGTACAAACATACAAGCTGCTTAGACCGATCTTGTATCTTTGGACCTCAACCTTATCCACCATAAAACTTGTTCTCAACCTAAAAAAGAAAACATATGGTCTACATGTACACTGATGTAAAAATAAAAACTTGAGAAAGAATATTAGTAGGCCACCACAACAAGAAACATGTCGCAGTGCTACTAAATGTGTATGCAAGAGAAACATAATCAGCCTAGCTGAAAGACAACCAAAAAGGTAGTAAAACCACACATGAGCCCATAGTTTAACCGATGGCCCATATTCCATGTCAACTAGGAATGTTCCACCATGTAAGTCCATATCTATATACATATACATATATAGTACCATTGCTATAAAAATATACAAAAATATTAATTTTCATATGTATGTGAAGGAATAACATAGAACCACTTCAATAGTGGATCCATGGGTCCATAATCATGATTTCCTAGACATCTTGTGTAATGTAATTGAGCTATAAATCATACCACTCAAGACGTGTATCACCCACTCGATCTCTAGGTCTATAATTCCAATTGAAATACACCTGCTTCGGCTAACACCAAGAATGTCTATGTGAAAGATATCTCACCATAGTGGATACTTGTACTAGCCAGGCTCACCGGTACTCGAATCCAATCACCATCAAGGATACTGTATAACAACAATAAATACTATAAATAATGACATTGTATACCACTGATCTATCATATAAATATCATCATAACCCACATGGGCCTATGTCGAGTAATCAACTTTGAGAATCGAAGGGACATATCCAAGGTATAATGACCAAGGCTTCCACATCGACCTATGTCATGTCATCACAAGTATAACATCCATTACGACCATACTGTATAATCAAGTGTTAGACCAAGAAGAGATGGATCCAAGAAATATTCCATGGAATCCTCGTATAATGTTTAATTCATAAATGGTGGGATCCAAGGTACTCATCCAAGGCATCCATCTAAGCAGTCTAGACCAAGATGTTCCAAATCCATGGAACTCATCAAAGGAATCCCCATCCAGTTCCATGGGTGTCCGAGTTGAAATTTGGCACAGGTATTGGTTGGGGACCTAGGATCCTATCAACAACACATGTATTATGGGATCCCATGCAAGATGGATCCACATGGTATAATGTATAAGGCATCCCACAAAATCAAGATTGAAGGGGCATACTCAACCAAAGGTGTCCACTACTGCATTCCAGATCCATGTAGAGCAGGATATGGCATCTATCAAACCATTCAAGCATCACAAATGTGTATACCCATTCATGTAAAAATATTCATCATAAGACATAGGTTTATTGACCCTTTTATAAGAGGCCTAATAAAGTGCTATCATCCCAACCACATATCACAATCCAAGGAGATCCTCAACTAAATTCCTACATCATGGAATCTATGTATCACTCAAAGTGTACATACAAAAATCAAGAGAAGGAATCATACCAGGGATCCTTTAAGTAATCACAAGAGATTTAATCCTACTTAGGATCCTTAGCTGTATTGGTAATGGAGGAATCCAACTAGTGATACTCTATTGAAAAGAAACTGAGGCATCCTACAATGGGGATCCTCTAATGATATGAAACAGAGGAATTATATAATGGAGATCCCCTAAACGACCATGAAGACTGAGATATCCTACAATTGGGATCCATAAATGATACACAATTATAGGGATCCTCTAAGGGACTCCCTAGATCAGAGTATAAGCCCAGAAATCCCTCAAGGGATTCATAAAAGCATCTAGTCTCACGACCTCATAGGAAAGAAGGTCAAAAATCACAAGGTGAATGTCCTAAAAATCATAGGTCATGAGTGATATATCATTTCTCATCTCAGATAAATGGTCCAAACTAGGTAGGTATGAAAATCCAAATGATCATTCACACTTTGTAATCACTCTCTTGAGACAACAAAATTCAGTAACTAGAAGTAGAGCGTCTCAATTTTGAAAAAAATCACCAAAAAAGTCATTAGGAGTCCTTAGATAACACCAAAAGTTTCACTATCATGATCTATGTGGAAGACCACTCAAGAATGGACAAGTCTTAAGTCTAATTCCGATATTAGGTCAAAATAAATAAAAAATCCTCAAATGGATTCAAGGGGCCCACTTCTACAAAAATAGGCAACGGAAGTGCCGTATTTTTTCAACGCTAAGCAAAAATATCTAATAATGGTAATTCTTTATCAACACAAATTAAAAGAGTTGATAAAGGATCACATTATCTGTGCTTCTCTACCACTTATAAATAAGCCGTTTATCAATGCTAAAATAGTGCTGATAACGGGAACACCTTATCAGTGCATTTCCAGTGTTGATAATACCATAGTCCTATTTTATAAAATTAGGTTCACAATGCCCTCCGGTTGTCACACCCTTAATCTCACGTAGTAATGTACCCCTGCAAAAACTCCCCTCCCCCCGATAATTTCATTTTCAGACCTCCACTGCTAGCCCTACTCCACCCCGAACCCTACTCCTTATCCTACCCCTCAAACCCCTTCCATGGATCCTACTCCCAGTGAACCCTACTTCTCTATTTCTCAATGGTTGGCAGTTTCCCCCATGCACATCCCCCTCCAGCGGTCATGCCTCCCCCTCCCGACGTAGCACAGAAGGCTCCCTCACCGCTCGACACTTCTTCTCTCCCTCCATTACGGGTGCGATCTACTCTAGGTAAGTTTACCACTTCTACATTTAGGTTTATCTTTTCCAGAGTGAGGGGTTCAATTTATAGGATTTAATAATTTGATTTAGGGTTTAATCTTATTTTTTTATGTAAATCATTCCTTTCTAGGTTTTCATTATTGTCCAGTTGAGGTGCGATTGGGGCTCCACATTGGATTTTAGTAATTTCTTCACCCAATGTCAGTGGTTCCATACCACAAAATTTCTAGATGTTTTAATATTATTTTTTATGAATTTATTCTTGTTCTATAAATTAATTTTAGTGTGTGAATTGTGTTTTCAAAGAATTTTGCATGCCTTTGTGTTGGAAATTAATTTTAATAAAGTAAATAGTTATGTTTTGTGTGTGTTGTAAATTAATACTTCCTAGAAATGGTATTATGGTTTTTTGAAAGGTGTGAAATATGTCTTCAGTGGTACTAGAGCTTCGAATGGGTTCGAGTGTAGGTTTTAATAAGGAAAGATGCAAATTTAGCTTGTTTTTCTTGTTGTGAATTTTTAAATATGAATTTTATTTTGCTAACATAATGAAAGGATTTTTTTGAAATTATTATTGGTTTGGGTTTGATTTTTTGAGGTTGATCGACCCCAGAATCTGGTTTATTAACTGTATGATCTTCTTGTGTTTCAAAAAAATGAAAATTTTCCAAAGTGTTGGTAGTGTAAAATGAATTTGAAAGGTATTTTAGTGTGAGTAAAAATAAAAAATGGTTGTTTTATGGAAAATGGATATTTTCTTTGAAATTCTATGCATTTAGTTGTGGAGGAGTAGGGTTCGTTGATAATTATTTGTATTGTTTCATATTTCAATGAGAAAGGAAAATTATTTAAATGATGTCTTGGAAATGTTTTTATAGTGTGATTGTGATTCTAATAAATTTTAAATTTTTATTAACTGAGGATTTATGAAGTGTGAACTGGATTGGAATTCTATTATATTTTTTATGGTAAATTAATAGACTACACTTTATATATTGTATCTTTTAAATCTTGTTTGGCCCTCTTGATTTACCTTTGAACAATTCACCCCTTGGTGAAGGATGTTTAATCACAATTTGGTTCTTTCATCACCTCATGTGTGAGTTTTTTAATACTAAGTGATTATTGTTTATCCCTTTGTATGGGAATATTCTTTTTTATATAATGGATGTAAGGCATGTCTGTGGATATTAGATACAATTTTGGGGAAGGTGAGGGAGATTTATTACTTATCCTTTAGAAGTTCATGATAGAATTTCTGTTCACTAACCTCAATTTTATATTTCTTATGATAATTTGGGTAACAAAACCTATGATATTCCATATTAATTTTGGATAAACCTAGGTTATTTTTCTCCCCCGTGAACCCCTTTTTGTTAGGAAGTGTATCTACTGTATTAGTTTTCTCTTAAAAATTGTATCCTTGTTTTCATTTTATTTGAGTTTGGTCACTAGTTTTGGGTTGTTTAATGATATTATTTTATTATGAATGAGGTGGCTGGTTAGGGTGGTTAAAAGGATGTGTAATGTTTTCTGGCATGGGTGGTGGGTGATAGAACTATTGGTAAGGGGGTGGAATGCGTGTTGATTTTGATGGAGGGATCTATCCTAGTTCTTTTGATTTCAAAATCATTATTGGAAATGGTTAGGCCTTATTAATATCCATTTTTATATGTAATTGGTAATCATATACTGTATTTGGAAGTCTTTTTTGTTTATTTGAATCATATATAACAATATTTGAGATTCATATAGGATGGAGATGAATAATGATTGGACAGATGCTAATCATTTAACAATATAGTATGAGAACGAAGTGAAAGAGTTCATCAAGTTTGAAAAGGATCATGAAAAAGATCTTTATCAAATCCTTTCTCTGTGTTTACAATATTTTTATTCTATAAAAATTACTCAAGAGGAGTTGGAAGAACATTTGATTTGTCACAGAATAGATCAGAGTAATAAATGTTGGAATAAACATGGAGAAAAAGAGAATATAGATACTAGATGGGATAAAACATCATTTTATGGATCATCATATATGATTAAAAATATGGATAATGATGAAGACTATACGAATCATGTGATTATAGTTGTCAATGATGATGAATATTGTATTGAGGAAATGACAAGGACAGTTGAATATGAACTCCATGATTTCCCAAAATTGTTTGAGAAGTTATGGAGTTCTGTAAAGATGAAATTTTAAGTAGGATGCACTAAATATACAACATTTTCAGGTGTACTGATGTTGTATATATTGAAATTAGGAAATAGATGGATTCTTGTAATTTTTACAGAACTAATTTGTCTATTGAATGGCATTCTCTTGGAAGATATTGAGCTCCCAAGATGGACATATGAAACTAGAAGAATACAATACTCGATGGGTATGATTTCTAAAATAATACATTCTACCTGAAAAACTGTATGTTGTTTTACCATGAGTAAAAATCTCTTATAGAATTCCCAATGTGTGGTGATTCTCAAAACATGAAAGATGAATCTAGTCCTATGAAAATTGTATGGTACTTTCCAATCATTCCAAGGTTTAGGTGTCCACATGGAATTAAAGAAACTGCAAGACAATTGTCCTGTCATATAGATAATGGAAATAAAGATAGGGAATTACGTCACCCGACCGACTCTCCTCAATTGAAGAGAATTGATCATAAGTATCCTAAATTTGGAAATGACCCGAGAAACCTCCATCTTTCGTTATCTACGGATGGAGTGAATCCTTTTGGTTTTCAAATCAGCACTTATAGTACATGACCTGTTCTGTTGGAAAATTATAACATGCCACCCTGAATATGCATTAAATTAAAATTTATCATGTTATCTATGCTTATATTAAGACCCAAACAACCAGTTAATGATATTGATGTTCATTTGGCTCATCTGATATTGGATTTGAAGTTATTTTGGTACTTAGGTGTAATTTTGTATAATTCTTATAAAATTTAATACTTCATATTGAATGTGATATCATATGGGATGATAAGTGATTTACCTACTTATGTAAATTTGTTAGGATATAGCATTAAAGTAACTCAAGGGTGTCCTGTGTGCAATTAAGATATCGAATCAATTATGTTAATAAATTCATAGAAATCTTTGTTTCTAGGACATCACAAACTTCTAACCTGTCGGCATATGTACCAATCTTGGATGACATCATTTAATGGACGTTCAGGACAACAAAGAACACTATATCCACTAATAGGTGATCAGCTATTTGAGAAAGTAAAATATGTGAAAACAATTTTTGTTAAATCATTTTTTAAAAACCTTATGGAAATATGTTCAAAAAAGTTGTTAGTTTTTTTTTGAAATTACCATACTATAATTTTTTCTACATCAGAAAGTTTCGTGATGTGATGAATATGGAAAAAAATGTTTGTGATATTGTTATCAGAACATTGCTAAATGATACCGAAAAAACAAAGGATGGAATTAATGTAAAGTTAGACCAGTTTTACATAGGAATACAAGAAGAGTTATCTCCTGTGAAGGGTAGAAATCAAATGTTTCTTCATCCATATTCATACACACTTTCCAGAGAGGAGTGATATTAGTTTTTCAAATTCTTCAATGATGTAATGATTATATTGGGGAATTCATCAAATATCATGAACATTATGTAAATGAATGATTTGAAGTAAAAAGGTTTTAAATAAAATAAAAACCATGTTTTTATGCCAGATTTTATTCTTATATCCTTATGTTGCATTTTTTTAAATAATGTTCTTCATACGTTAACCAAACATTGTATATTTTTCAAAGCCATATGCAGAAAATTTTTAGACCTGGTGAAGTTTCCTGTTAGGGAATGAAAAATTTTCATCCTATTATGAGAATTATAAATGTTCCTCTGGCCAACATTATTTGATATG
Source organism: Viscum album (assembly GCA_963277665.1). Taxonomy (NCBI): domain Eukaryota; kingdom Viridiplantae; phylum Streptophyta; class Magnoliopsida; order Santalales; family Viscaceae; genus Viscum; species Viscum album. The sequence continues at coordinate 1,398,350,788 of OY728164.1, read as the reverse complement.
ATGGTTCATTTGATGGGTCACTTGGTGAGAGAGATTCAACTATTTGGTCATGTGCACTATAGATGGATGTACCCCTTTTAACGGTATATGAATATTTTGAAAGGGTATGTCAAAAATCCAAGTCAACCAGAGGGTTGTATTGTAGAGTGATATATTGTTGAGGAAGCCATTGAATTATATACCAAATACCTATCTGATGTGAAAAGCATTGGTCTCTTAAAATCTCATTACACTGGACACATTGAGGATGAAGGGATTTCTTGATGAGATGTTATGACAATCTATATTATAGATCTGGCACAGGCCCACCTTTATGTTTTTCATAAAAGTTGGGTGGTTGCTCCATATATTGAAACCCACAATGATAATTATTATGCAGTTGAATCCATCAAGGCCTTATAAATTGATATCCAATACACAGAATCACCCATTTATATGGTGGTTTCGATAACATATTTTAAATGAGTTAGATGAAAATATGAATTTAATTTCGGAATGACTTTGGTGGCTAGCCATTAGACCAAGTGTGTGTGTATTATCTTAGAATTTTTATGTAATTAATGGTTATAAATTCTATACAGATGAATATGATGAAGATAGTACCATGAAAAATATTGGAGTTTCACTTGTGGTAGAAGTGATGCATGTTTCTGGTAGTAAGGATAGAAATCCAATTTATGAAAATATTTCATACTTTGGAATTTTGAAACAAATATGGGAGTTGGATAATTCGACATTCAAATTGTTGATTTTTCAATTAAAATGGATTGATAACAATACTGGTTTTAAAATAGATGAATAGGGATTTGTTAAATTTAATTATAATATATAAGGGTACAAAGACGAATAGTTTATAATGGCATCACAAGCAGTACAAGTATTTTATATTCCAGATCCCACAAACTGAAAGTGGTTGATTTGTCAGTAATCATCCTAATCTATAGAAGGGTATGATGAAAATTTTATTGAGGATGATCCTTTAAGTGGTACGTCGCAATCATTTCATAGTATTCTCAATATAGATGACGTTTTGTATGATAGAGGAGAGAACAATGAAGGGATGTGGATAATTGTTAATGGTGTCAAATCCCTTCATCCATTGAAAAATACAGAGTTAAGTAAATAATTAATATTTTGTTTGTTATATAGATCTTGTTATCCAATGTTATTATCTTATCATTACTAAATTTATGCAATCTAAAATAAAGTTTTGACCATTTTTTCATATAATGACTTCTGCACGTTCTGGGGAACCCACCCTCGAGGCTAAACAAGTCACTATAAGCTGCTGCTGCTGCTGCTCACAGTGCAGAGCTAGAACAAGTTTCTGAACTTTTTTCTTCTCCTCGTGTGGAGGTCCAACAACCATAATCACATGTCGTTTCTACCTTTTAAGATGAACAATTTCATAATGTTTATATTGATGAAATGGTCTGGGATGATGCAGATACATCGCCGGAAAACACAGGTGCATTTTACTTTGATGGTGTTTGCTAAAATTGTTAAGGCGAAAATAAAAGTCATCAAATTTGATGTCTATTGGAATTCATGAGGCCAACATGTGAATCCAAATAGTGCTATTTTTAGGTGTTAAATAAGAATTGTCACTCTGAAACGGATGTCTATTAACATAAATTCATGGAACCGTGTTGTGACCGGGATAAAGGCTGTGATCTGGGAAGAAGTTATAGTAACATTATGATATTATTTATTTAATTTACTAGAAAATAAATTTAAGAAATTGTGTCTTAGTCTTTTCAATCCTTTAAATAAGAAATTTATAGTATATGATTCAAAAAAGAATTATGTACTGTGTCTTGCAGGATGGATTAATCGAGGTTTTCACACTATTATAAAATAATGTCACCTAAAATATTCCAAAGGTAAAATTAACCCACAACCACCCCTATCCATGCTCACCTGATATTCCAAGAAGCATGGATGCATTTATTATCCACTATGGGGATGAGGAGTTTCATGTACATTATGGTTTATAATACATTGTTTGAGGATATGTGTATTTATCACTTTGATTATCAATATTTCTTATAAAAATTGGAAACTCAGTACTGAAAATTAGGAATTTTCATCAAAACCAACATACCCCCATCATAATTCAAGGATGGGGTATGCTTTAATAGATAAGAAAATGGTACGTATTTTAAATTTACAGTTATATTGTTATGTTCCAAGAAACAACATCATTATTTTCTTTAAATATTTATATGTAGATTGATGATTCTAAATCTAAAGACACTTCCATCTAATGTCAGGTGCTATGGAAGGATGCTTGTGTCAATAAAAAAGGTAAGCATGTAGATGAAAAAACAAAACAATTGTAGAAAATATGTGTAAGTATGACATGATAAAAAGGTTTGTTTTAAATTGATATTACATATTAATATTTACTTATTTTTCTACAGCCTACAGTCACAGGAATCAGCTACTCCTGTAGTAGATGTAGAACTATTATCAATTCTTTGAAGCGGCTAGAATAATATGGTCGTGTCTGAGGTGCAGGGTTTGGGGTGACACCCCAAGAATATTTTGAGGGAAAAAATATATGATACAAATGAAGAAATTAAAAAAATGAGTGAAAGAATAGAAACTCTTGATGAATGATTTCAATGAAAGGGGGAGATTCTAGAAACTTTTATGGGTGAGATGAATGGAGAATACACAACTCATGAACAACCAGTGCATGAAGATCCCACCCCACCCCGACCAACTTTGAGGCGAGTCATTCCCCTCCAAGAGTTGTCTTAGCCATGCTAATAAATATTCTAAATATCATTCCCATTAAATATTAATCAAAAAAACACTAATACTTTTACTATACTGATCTTCAACAGGGTGATAATGACTATGATTTATATCTGTCAACACCCACCTATCACCTTGTAGTGAGGGATAAGGTGTTCAACTTCCTAGATGACAATATGCATAATAGACAACTTCAAATAGATCATCTAAAAGTGAAAATTACTGTAGCTCATGATCCAAATGAAGAGCTAACTATTCTACATGATGATGATGATATACATATAGTCAAAAAGGATATTGGGAAATTCATTTAATTTCCATCACAACTTGTAAGAGTACATGTGGACAAAGAGGTATTTATTTCTATTTTTCCAGGACATAACTAATAGTAAATAAAAAAGGTCTAAACCCATGATTGTTATTATAGATGGAGAAACGGAAGGGGGTGACAAGAAAAGTGGGATCAAAATAATCTAAATGATCGACCAACCGATCAAAAAGATCTACTAATAGCACAATTACACTGCATGTTCTCTATCCATATTTACTAGCATTGAAGACTCATGTGGATATGGATCTAAAAATTGGTAGTAGTCATATTGTTGTTTTTGAAAAGAATTTATATGGAGGAAAAATTTAAGATTTAGTTTGTAATCAATATGTAAATTACATCATTGAATACGATTGGCTAGATGTCACAGTTGTAAATTTATATATGAGGTATATTTTCATGAATTGATTTTCTAAAAGCTGATATATTGAGTTAATTATGACTAAATTCATTTTATATTATTGGTAGGCGTATATATGAAAAATAGTTGAAGGGATTTTCCCATGATAAAAAAGTTGAACTCATTATTCTTCATACCACAATGACACAACTAATGAAATTAGAGCCATCAATAAGTTATTAAATAGTGAAAGTATTGCTGAAAACATTTGAAATCAAGATTACGGATGACAGAATCTTTTTAACACCAACCATGCATAGGTAAAACACTATTATTAAGGAATATCAATTATATTCTTCTTCTTTCATTACTTATTCCTTTTAGGGTTCTTAGGAAACATTGGCTTCTAATTGTAGTGAACTAGGATACTCTAAAGATTTATATTTTGGATTCAATGAATCAATATAAAAAAACCGACAACACATAATAGTGTTTGTGAATCTGTAAGACACTACATGATAGGTTTTAGGTGTAAACATCAAGTTATATAATTTATATAATATTTTACTGAGGATTCTGTTATGATAGGGTGGTGTATCAATATCATCTAGAAAAGGAATGAGGACAGGGGATAAGCATATGGAGGCTAGCAAGTACTACATCTGAACATGTATTAGGGTATATATAATAAAATTTCACTATCCAAACACATATAAAATCAAGTTACTTATTCTATTAATGATCAATGGTTTTTATGTTCCCAAAACAAACAAATGGAAAAGATTGTGGTTATTATGTTTGTAAATTTAAGAGAGGTATCATTTTCCATCAACAAACTTGCATCCCTAAAGATGTATTTTCAGAAAGAAATGCTATTTAATTGAAATAATTTATTATTTATTTTAATATAAATATTTCAGTACTACTATGAATGTCAAAAATCCTTATATTCACAAGATGATATAGATTTTTCCAGAAATGAATGTGCCACATTCCTAATGAAATATTGTACATAAATAATAGGTATATCTGACTTGGGGACATGTATAATTGGCGGACATTTTAGAGAGGGGTTCAAGGAGATCAATATTTGAAATATTGGTGTCTTTAAGTTTTCATTGAAAAATTTTAATCATTATTAAATAAAACATACTATCTCCAATGGGTCAGTTTTTTAAATTTAATAGATGAAATGCACCAACAACATGCAAGAATGATGAAGCAGTTTTCTTTGGGCTTTAGATATGTAAAACCAATAAAATATCCAAAATACCATCCAATCACACATGCCCACTAATATTATATGAAATTATGTGTAAACATATCCACCATAAATTTATTGCAGTATGAGTATAAATATTTTAAATGGATTTATATGAATTGAACATTATCATTGGAATAAATTTTATGTTTTCTGATTATCCATAATTAGAAAATGAAAATTGATGGAACATCCTTCTTCTATAGGTTTTCTTACCACACATACAAGAGTTAGATTTATCACAATGATCTGTGGTTAACTTTTGACGTATACGAGTCACCCCCACCTCAATCCTAGGAACAGTGTGACCAGTATCACTCAAAGTGTCTTTTTTTAAATGAATAGGATTGTATGTGAAAACAAAAACTGATGTATATAAACCTGACCAAATACATTTATATTATGTTGATACACTAGGAGAACAATCCATGGTTCCTTTATAAAGAGTATGAGTTAACTCCACCTCAATTTGAGGCATGGTGTGACTGGTATCACTCAATGTGTCTCTATTTTGTTTAAAATGGACAGAATTTTACGTAAAAACAACAACTGAGGTACAAAAAACTGAAAAAATGCATTCCAATTGAGTTTATACATTAGGAGAATGATCCATGGGTAATTTTTGACATGTAAGAATCATCCCTGCCTGAATATGAGGCACATAGTGATGGTAATCACTCAATGTGTCTCTCTTTTTTTTTTAAATGGGAAAAAATTTATCTGAAAAGAACAACTGAAATACAGAAAACTGACCAAACGCATTAATATTTTCTTTATACCTTAGGATAATAATACCTGGCTCATTTTTGACGGGTAAGAGTCAACCCCACCTCAATATAGGGAAATGTATGACTGGTATCTCTCAAATTGTCTCTATTTTTTAAAATGGAAAAAATTTAATGTTAAAACAACAACTGACATACGGAAAACTGACCAAATGCATTCTTATTGTGTCAATATATTAGTAAAATGATCCATGGGTCTTGTTTTTTCTATACAAGTCCTCCACACCTCTATCTGAGGCATGGTGTGATAGGTATCACTCAAATTTTCTCTTTTTTTTAATTAGACAGAATTATTAGTGGAAACAACAATTAACGCATGGAAAACTGAAGAAACACATTAGGATTGTGTTCATACATTAGTCCAATGATTCATGGATCATTTGTGACATTTAAGAGTAAACACCGCCTCAATATGAGTCACGGTGTGGCCAGTATCACTCAAAGTGTTTCTTTTTTGTTTAAAATGGACCGAATTTTAAGTGAAAACAACAACTGACATACAAAAAACAAAAAAAGCATTTTTATTATGTTGATAGATTAGGAAAATGATCCATGGGTCATTTGTGACATGTACAAGTCATACCTGCCTCAGTATGGGGCACGGTGTGACCGGTATCACCCAAATTGTATCTCTTTTGTTTAGAATGGAAATAATTATTATTTGAAAACATCCACTAATGTATGAAAAACAATCCAAAAGTCATTACCTGTGAAATAGGACACTTAAACAAGCCTCATAAAGTCCTAAGTAGTCCTTATACAATAAATCCCCATTAATAATTCCTAAAACACATTAAATATTAACTTATATCCCAATATTTCATGGTGAGGGATGAAAACAAATAAGAAAGGGGGAGGGAGAAGAACGAAATGGAAAGAAAAAAGAATATAGGATTTAAATTGAAAAATTATTCAAGATAAATGGCTCTTAGACTATGTTTTGGGAACGGGGTGGGGGAAATTGGATAAAATCCCTTAAATTATTCCATATCATTTATAACATTCATGGTCTAGTTGGGTAGTTTTCCAAACTGTTCACCAACTTTTGGGGAGCCATTGGATAAGAATCCCTCTTCTACATAGTTTGTACTAACAGATAACTAAATGTGTTCCAATCATTAAAAACGACATAGTTAAACTTCAAATCCAAACAACATGGTTTTTTCTAACCATTAACGACCCATGTTCCTAACAACTCCCTCAAAAATGTATTTTTCATGGTTTTTTCATGGAGTCATACAAACCATCCTTTTACTATGTATGTAAAATAGTAAAAGATCAAAATTAAAAGGAATATTCCCCATGAATGTGTACCCACATGGGTTATTCTAAATTTTGTCCCCTAATAAAAGAACTACATGACTACTAATCAATAGTCGAATATTTTCAATAAATACGCATATATATCCTCACCATTTATAAATTTGACAAATAGTGTGAAAGGAGGAAAACACACCATAAGATAAAGGCATCAACCATAAGAACAGATTTCCTTATGTGTCCAAAGAAAAACCCAAACCCATCTACCATGAAGAATCTAAAAGGGAAACTCTCTTAGTCATAAGGAAAGATATCCCAAAAAGAAAATTAAAATCTATAAAAAAAATTCCATATCCATCCTTGACATGAACCTTATCCACAAAAAACATGCTGAATAACTCACATGCATGCCTTAATAAAAGTTTTCTTATGGTTCTGTAATTGAACTCTCTCTATATATTTTATCTTGGGAAATGTAAGATATAACTTGGAGGAGACAGTATTTAATGGATCCTTTTGATAATCATAATGAATAATTAGTACATCACATTATATATGAATTTTTCCCATTGTTTGATCCCAAATTGAGAACCATTTCATATTTTATCTGTGTGGACTGATTTTTTGATATGATGATTTTTATGTGGGTCTTGTTTGGTTGTGCTGCTGCAAAATTTCATGTTACAATAGGCAGAACATTTATTAGTGCTAAAAATCATGCTGATAATGGGAGCCTTTAACAGTGCTAAAAGAGCACTAATAAAGGAGGCCTTAATCAGTGCTAAAAATGAACTGATAAAAGATCCCTTTATCAGCATTGTTAGAGCTGATAAGGGCTCCCATTATCAGGGATTTTTGAGTGCTGATAAAGGATTCCCTTATTAGCACTGAGCTTTAAAACACTTTTTTAGCCCTGTTAAAGCCCGTTTTGTGCGTTGATAAAGCCTGTTTTTGTAGTAGTGGGGGTAGTAAATGGAGTGCATCCCTGGTACACAATATGTACTCCCTCCTTTCCACATGGCTGTGTACTCTCACTAGCATGGGTGTGTAACTCCCTAGGTACATGGTGTGTATCTTACATGATTTATATACCCAGGTCGTTCAACCATCCTGTCCAGATAATTTGTTAGGTAATCTACATCTACACGACATGCTACCTTACACTGGGTTTGGTTGGGTACTCCATACAGTTATATAACCCTACACGAGTAGACATGCCCACGTACTCGGGCACATGGCCTAGTACAAGTACACAATTTGGATACCCCAAACACGATGTGAAAACCTTAAAACTTCATCTTCCTCAAACTTGGAGAACACACGTCATGTTTCTCTAATCTACACATTGTATAGCATAGTTTCCCAAAATAGGAAACCCTCCAATCACCCAAAACAACTGTTTAAACCCCCAAATCAATAGATTGGGAAACTAGGGACCACATACAAGCCTAATAGAGATATAAAAACTTAAAACAACTAATTCAAAAGGATTTTGCGGAAAATATTAAAATTTTCATACCTTTGGGAGGAAACTGCAGAAGTATCACTTGATTTTGCAGTCCATGGATGCAATATTCCAAAACAGTGCGTTGAAGAATTCATGATGGTACTTCTCTTCAGCTACCTCTACTTCTTTATCTATCTTTCTCCCTATCTCCCTCTCTCACACTCTTTATACAAATCCCTTTTATCCCTTAATCCAACGGCGTAGGATGAAGAACCATGGAATATGCAAGAAGGAAGGAATAAGAAAATGAAAGAGAAAAGTAATTAACAAAAAAGGAAAAAAAACAAGAAAAAGGTGCCTCATTCGGCCATGTTCCCCAACTCGTGTTCATGCCTCTCCTTGGATAAACTCTCTATTACAAACTCAAAATTGGAGATAGAATATTTATCCAATTCTCCATTCAAATGTATGTTCCGAACAAACCTATATGAAAAATTTAATAGTTAATTTATTAAATATTAAATAATAATTATTCTGAAAAAATTCAAATGATATGGATTTCCACCAATGTCTTGTCCATAGATAAACAACCTATTATAGGACCAATATAGTGGTCAAAAAAATTATTTGAGATTATATGCTAGGGGAAAAATAAAATTTTACCCCTTACAAGAATTTTTCTATAAAAAATGTTAATTTTCCTCAAATCTACAGTTAAAAAAAATTGTTTTTACATAAAGGATCTAATGGAGAAATCTAGAAAAATTATTAAAGTCATATAAGGAAACTATATTTTGAGGACGAGGTGAAAAATCTTGAGAAGTTATCCACAAACAGTAAATTAATTATAATGTAGATCATGGGGTTAATGTTCTCCACTCAAGGATTTTATTACAGGAATGAATAAATATAGTCAAATATAAGAGACTCAAAATACAAATAATATTCTAAAAAAATATCTCAAATGCAAAGCTAGGAGAATTCATTTTTCCAGCTTGAGAAGAACCTATAACTTCTAATTTTAATCATAAAAGACAAAATGGGTCCGTATTTATTCCCTTATATAGATGATTTGGTACTGAACTGTGTGAAGTGAATTAATATGGGTTCATCCATTAAGGGGGATCATTTATGAGTTAAATATTTCAAATATTAACTATTATGTGAATATAGAACTTCTAAATATATTTATAAAATTAGAATATGAGGAACGAACATAAATACCAAATCCCCACTCTGAATGAATTGATAATTATTATAAAGGTAGAGTTGATATTGATATAAGATGGGGGAGATATATCTTTTTTCACTAGAACCTCCTAATCTATTTTTTGCAGAATTGATATAATTTTGATTTTTATTGATAAATATGAATACTTGAAACCCATAAAATTATAATTGAGAATTTATATGCATGATTTAACATGAATAATATTTTATTGAAAACATATATTAAAATTTTTATATATTTGTTTTTTTATATGTTGTGTTATCACTTTCATACTTAATGTTGATTAAATAAAGGATCCTTGATAATAAGAATAGGTGATATTATCCCTCTTGCAATATTCTTAAAGAAAAAGTCCTACAAAAGAGGATAATATGTTTTCAAAAAAATGATGAGAAATAGTACCCCCAATTATCCTTTTCATTTGACTATCAATTGGGGAGATAAAAAAAGTTAAACCACATATTTAGTTTTATTATGTGATATGATATTGACAATAAATACAATGGGTGAGGTTCTTTAACCCAAATATGTACTTCATTTTTTTTACGAGTCAATAAGTGCTTATTGAGTTGAGGAGAGGTTTTTATTATTGGATAAAAATTAAGGATTTAGTAAATGGAGTTGTATTTCATTCTTGATAAATTATTCTAATTAATTGTTATACTTTTTAACCATTCTAAAAACCCAATGACATGTTCCAATTACCGTAGGTGAAAAATTAAATTTAATTAAACATTTAAATAAGTGAATAAATTTGAATACCCTATGTAATATTATATTACATGTTCATATTTGGTTATTTAAATAATTTTATGTGTGTTAGAAATTAATTTTAGAAATATATCTGGTTGTATACTGATGATTTGGATATATCTATTTAGGATAGTTTATACAAAAATGACCCAGGAATATGTGAACAAAGGACCACCTTAACCACATACGAAACCTAGGTGGTAAACCATGTGTGATGCCATCAAAATAACCCTACCATGGTAGTAGGTGAGGAAGCATAAAATTCATAATTGTTTTTTGGGTGAGTGGTTGTACATGTATGCATAAAGGTGTATTCATGGGTGAACATGTAGAGAGGTTCCATTACCACCTAAAATGTCATGTTGCAACAACATGTATGTAGGTGTATGTGTTTTGGATTTAGGTGTATACCATGTGATACTCAATTTTTTCAAGTAATTGGAATAATTTTCATAATATATCAGTTCCGGACTATGTGATATATCAATGTGTGATAGTTGGTGTGAAGATACTATTAACATTCATAAAAACATTTAGGCTAACTGAAACCATATTATCTGAAGTGATCCAATAACCATCACACCTGAAAATCATCATATTAATCATTGAGTAATCAACGGTTTCAAGATGTGAACATTTTAGGTAGAGAAAATCACTGATCAATCCATGGAGTACCATGATCATCTGAATCTAGTACATATAAATTCTTATGATGAAGAAGATGCAATAAAATTATTGCAATATCTATTGTTCAGAAATGGAATATTATTTAGGATGACCATAAAATAAATTAACAAAATTCTTACAGGGAATTTACCTTTATGAATGTGTTTGATATTTTGAAATATACGTAAGAGCGTGTAGTTATGGAATGAATTTGACTATAGTGTTATGGATGGAGGTTTCATCATGAATGAAGAGATGAAAATATTTTCTGTGTCAGACAACCTACATTTAGATATTATGAATTCCAAGATGCTAATTCCTTGAAAAATATTGATTGAAATAGAATGATAATTATATGACTAAGTCATTGAAAGAATGAATCTATGGTAGATGAACTAAACTATTAATGTTGATCATTAAAATTGGGAAACGTTTTTCCCTTAACCATATATCCATGTATATTTCACCTACATTATATTAGTGTATAGTTTCTCTTAACACTATATCAACAGATAGTTTCCCTTAATACTATATCTACATATAGTTTCACATACTGGGAAAAATTTTCAATTAACACTATATTAAAATATGTCTCCATATTCATGAAAGTCGCATATATTTATCATTATCATTACACAAAAAATACTATAAAATTTATTTTATTAATTAAAAAATATAAAATTATTATTATATAAAAATTTCAATCTATTAATCAATTTTGATAGGTAATAATCAATATCATTTTTTGGTATTTTTACCCCGAAATTATCAAGATCATCATTATATATTTACACTCCATACTACATTATAGGTGAATGTTGCATACAACCAACAAAATATGCTAGGAACTATGTCGGCCAAAGAGCCTCCAATAGGAATTCAATCCATCCATGGACTATCCCATTCAGATATTTCTAACTTCATTTACAATATATATTTTATTGATTAAATTTTTCTATTATGGTTAATTAAGAGGATGAGATAGGTTTCTCTTAGATATTTTCTCATCAATATTTTATTTCAGCCTATTTTCATCTATTGAATTTCATAATAGGTTCTCCAAATAAAAAATTATTTGATGATACTAGACTTCCATAGTGAGTGATCTAGTTTTTGATCATGAGAAAGAATTTTGGTTTGATTTTTTATCCATTTTATATCATGAAATCCCTTATTTAGGATAATTTGATTATTTTTAATATTCCTTCCATCATAATAAAAAATTATTGGGGGAATGAATAAATATTATTATACCACAATCCCATTTGGAATAATATATTTTGTCCACAGAAATCAATTTTGGATGCCTCTTTCCCTCTATAAGTCTCTATTTTAAATTATTAAGTAATTCAGTGAAATGATTATCACACCAGCCATCTCTTTTTTATAAGTAAACTAATCTAATCACAAATAATAACAGTTCATATTTTGTGCACCTAGAGAAATGTGGTTTCATATAATATATATACTGTAGTTATATATATATTTATATTATTTTAATGGTTTCAAAATCTATATCATGAATTAAATATTTAGGTTGATCCTATATCTCATAGTGAACATTTTCATCATCCTTAGTTCTGGAATTATTTTTTATTTCTCCATGAAAGATATATCATGTATAAAGATGATTAAAAATATATATAATCATATGGCATATGATTTATGTATACCATTATTTTATCATATTCAAATAATTTTCACACAGAAAGAAAAATTGATCATTTTTTTCAAATTTATGTTTTTAAAATACCAGGAATGTTTCAACCACTTTATCATATTCATTACTAGTTATTCAAGAATTTATTCAATTTAGATCTAATAATTTTCTAACATCCCAATATAAATGTTCATTATATTGAAACATATTGGAATTTAAACATATATATAAACAGATAAATTTAAATCATTTGTGAATATAAATAAATAAATATGCCCGTGTTTTTAATGTTGAATTTATATTTTGAAAACATTTTTAAGTGAAAAAACATTATAACAAAAATAAATTTATAACTAAAATATATTTTGGGAACAAATAAATATAAAATAAATTTATAACAAAAGATTATTTTTAACAGCCAATTTATTATAAAAAAATTTAAAAAAAATTATAAATACAATTATTTACAACCAAAAAATAATTATACCCATAAATTCCATTCAAAAAAATTATAATCACTAAAAAATTAAAACCATAAGAATATTAAAACAACCATAATTTATTATTGAAAATGATATATATACAAAAAATGAATGAATATAGAAAATTTATAGAATGAACTAAGTATTTTATCTTCAAAAAATTAAAAAGACATACAAAATATGTAGGCTATTGATGAAAAAGAGTTATTGATTTCTGAAAAATTCACAATATGATAATCGAACTAGCTGAAAAAAACCATGGTTGATGATAAACACTTGAAGAAATGAATTTGAAAATTTATCAAACAAATTTTTTTGTCATGGTCTTAAGTTGAAAAAATTATGGATTTTGTAGGCAAAGTAAATTCGAGGATCATGGAGGAAGGATGAGTTATTGATGATTGAGGAGAAATAATGAAAAAAGTATATATAAAAATCAAACAAACATAAAATATCAAGCATGGGTTGGGTGTGGTCATGAGTAGAGAGGATGAGGGTTTAAAAATATCATGACATGAAAATCTGGGGAAGGCAGTGTTTGTTATATTTTTTAAAATATTTCGACATTGAATTTTTTTAAATAAAATGTTAATAATTGAAGTGCCAGAAAAACTCACATTTGGATCTCGTACTAAAAAATCTTTTTTAAAGACTAAATTTGATACAAATATACATTTCCCAAACTAAAATAACATATATTTAAATAATTTAAATTTTAAATCTCACAAAATACAAAAAATTCCAAAATTATAGGGTTGAGATTCATTTCTGGGAAAATAAGTATAAAACTCTTTTGATGATACTATTTAATATTTCTCCATAATCCAAACACACAAGAATTTCTTCTAGACATGTCATAAGTTACACTCATATTCATAACAATTTGAATGAATACCCAAAAATGGGACAGATTTGATGCTCAGTAAAGTTAGACAAAATCAATAATAATAAAAAATAATAAGTGAGCATAAGATGATAATATAGTGTAAATAATATACATTTAAAATCATCCCCAAAATAGAATATATCATAAATTCTGTATCATTGAATACGGATTGGTATAACATAATATGTGAATCTAAAGAGTGTGGATGCATTAGTGAACAATCATGATCCATGGGAGAATATTCTTGTGAGCATTGCTAACCCATATTTATACCCACTCACTACATTGTGAGAATATTTATACTTCAATTATACCCACAAACAAAATATTTACCTCATTATTTAACAAACATAACCAATTTATTTGAGGGTTATATACAATCTCATCCATAAATCATCTATAAATATTTTTTCAACATAAAATCAATAATTCATTATATTATATAGATTCTATATAAATAGAAATTAGTTTTACAAAATTTCCAGATGGTATGACCAATAATTATTTGAGAAATGTATATTTATTTGTAACTAGAAATTCAATCTCACCAAAGACAGTATCATAAGAATATTAAAAGGGTGGATCATAAAAATATATTCTTTTAGAATATTTCTCTTTGTGATCAAGAGTAAAATTTTAGTGAATGAATAAAATAATATTTAGTTAATGTTTTTCACTTTTTCATAAGTGATGATTTTATGGATCACATTGATATGTCATTTTTTGAAGGGTTACTTTAATGAAATTATAAGAATTTATTTTTCATAATGAATAATGAGAAATTAATTTCAATAATTAATCCTTGAAAAATATATAAAGGATTCAAAATTTATATAAAGGCACATTGAAAACATTTACTTTTTAAAAGAATCATTTATAATGATTCAAAGAAAAATACATAATGATTTAATATGGGGAAGTGAAAATATTGTGTAAACATTTACTTGTAAATTTAATCTTAAATAATAAATCATTATAAAGACATATTGGATTAAAAATTGGAGATGTGAATGATATAAAAATTTATTATGAATGGATGGAAAACCAGTTTAATATTTTGAAATACATTTGTTGAAAAACTGTATCATAATAAGTGGTATTAAAACTTCCCTATATAAAGTGGTAATGGAAAATAGCAATGTAACATGGGTAAATAAATATTTGGATATAAATGTAAAAGGGGAAGATATTTTAATTCATAATGGTCATACCAATGGAGGGAAAACTATATTTGTAAGATATGATAAGTTTTTCTTAAAAACAATTCACTTTTACAAGAAAAAACTCACCATGTTAAAAGGATTGACATAAAAGGTCATTTTACCCAAATAGGAATAGAAATTACAATGAAATATAATTTTATGGTGCATGAAACCAATGCTATATGAAATAAGTTCATGAAGAACAATTTTATCTTAATTAAGGTAATTTAGTTAGTAAACATACCCTTAAAACAATAGCATCTTTTGAATAAAAGAATAAAATTCCCAGGATATTATAGTGTACAATTTTAAATATGTCTAGTGTTATTAAATTTGTGACAAAGAACACATTACCTTAATCCTTAACATATAATATTTTTCTTAAATATATTTTATAAAAAAATATCTTTATCACCTACTTCACATAACTTTTCATATATTATAAATTTTATAATATTCATTAATGTTATTCTAAACATTTATATCAGTTATTTATTATCTATTTTTAATATTGGGTATTAGTAATCTTGATCATTTTGAACTATTTTCATAATAACAGTTCTATCCTTCATTCTTCTCCCAATGTTCATCATTCAAATATCATACAAGGTAATAGATTTTTTGTCTAATTAATGTTTATAATGTTTTAATTTAATTCTACTAGATATTTTCATATTATTATAGACGAAATGTGTGATAGATATGTTTTAGTGACCTTTAAATAATATAAGATTGGATCATAATTAAAAAATTTAAAAATACGAGTTGTATCATATAATCAAAATGAAATCATTATTCAGTTATATATATAATATATAATCATTAATTATATTATCATAGTCATCCATGATATTTATTTATATCATTTATTATGAAGGTGGTTAGATCGAATGAAAAATAAATATTCCATAATTAATATATGATCATGATAATGATGAATGTTAAATTCGGGATAATAACATTTTTTAGAAAAATTTTTATAAAATTCATATATATTTTTTTGTTCTAAATATTATATAAATTGATTTTAATAAATAATAATGAATATATTTGGAAAAATAGATACCTTACTTTGTGTAGGAAGAACCTCTCAAATACACAAATTTGGTTTACTTTTATTCTTAATGGAACATGGGACATGTGGTTTATTGTTATTCAATTAATATAAGAAAATTAATTATAATAGAAAAAATATTTCATTTTATTGGAATTAAAAAATTAGATTTGGGATATTAGGAAAGTTAAAAAAGTTATGGAAAATTTAGTACTCACATTTAGGGATTGATTTTTACATTGGATAACACCATTAAAATTGAAGGATTTAGATAAATTAATGTGATCAGAAGAGATTTAAAATCAAATAGGATTTTATATGAATAAAGGATGGAAAGGTTTTATGAGGGTAAAAATTTCAATGTGGTCTTGAGGAGACAGTGAGAGGCCCCTTCTATAGGTGTTGAGAATGACATTTTTGTAATTATTTCATCTAAATATAAATAAAGTACATGTTTCACATGTTATAAATACTCTAAAAGGAATAATAATAGATTTGGGGATGATATAATATCAAAAATAATCAAAATAATTAATTTTTAAACATGTTTTAAACATGTTTTTAAGTCCTTTACTCTTAGAATTTTCACGTTTATCATTTTCAATTTTATCACAGTGTAGAGTTTTTACCTAGGAAATTAAAATTTAATTCATAATTTTAAAATGCAACCTATTAATTAATATGGACATACAGATTCAAAATACAAAATCTATTTTATATGAAAAAAATTATATCTATGAAAAAAATTTACCTTTACAACATATAACATGTAATAAGACCTTTTTTAAAAAAAAGTGTATTTTGAATATTAAAATTTATGCGTAATAGGAAATTAAGCATGTATTTTATTTTCAGGATATAAATCGATTTTTTTATAAAAAATTCAATGTTAGGTGTCATTAAAATGAATAAAAAAGAAAAAGTTTTCAAAAAATATAATTAATTAAAATAAAATAGACAAAATTATATTTTAGGTTATAAATTCTTACTTATGTTAATAAATTCATACAAATATTGGATATGAATTGAAAATTGAATTTTAGAAACTATGATTTTATTATTTAGAAACATATTTAATCATCATATTTTTTTATTTTTCTAATTCATACATAATTATAAATATATCCATAAATGATAAAATTTTATAAAACATGTATTTTTTAGTATATATATGAAAATAAATTATTAACAAAAAAATATAAAAATATCCCTTATGATAATATTTATATTCTTAATAAAACAAAGAATTTATTTTTTTTAGAATTTAAATTTTAAAATTTATATGTTCATCTTTTAAATGAAAACTAAATTATAAATAAAAACAATTTTATTGAAAAAATAATATTATTAGAAGTTAAGTTTTATTAATCAATTTATTATTTATCTAAATTTTATTAAAACATTTATATTTAATATAGAATTTAATATTCTAAAATTTCCTTAATAATATTAATCTCTGGGTGTTGGTATTCATTATTGGTTGGTATTTCAGTTGGTATAATCTATTAAAAAGTGAATTAAGTTATGAATAAATATATATTTTATAATTTTCGGATTTCACAGAATCATTCCCATGATTCTTTTAATATTCATCATATAAAGTAATGTTTAAAGTTTGACACGAAATTGAATTTTTATATTAATTCTTGTAATAATATCTTATCTCTAATGTAAAATATCTTATATATGATTATCATAACAACTATTCTATTTACTCTGAGATACACTGATGTGTTTTCATATTGAAATTAGCTTTATATAAATATTCTTATGTAATATTAAGACCCAATATATTTTATTCCTTAACTTCAACACAAAATTTGGAGTTTTGTAATTCTTACCATACAGTGTTTCAAAAGTATCAATCTAAATTCTAGAAGAAATCTATTTCTGTAAAAAAATTAAACTATAGAAAGGTGTTCATAACTTCCCATATTTAAATCCAATGATAAATCTCTCTTTATATCATATAGGGTTTAAATAGTCCACTTATATTGACTATCTATCTTAGGGTAATATGATATTCTAGATCTATACAACATATTCAAAACATGCTTAAGATTTATACAAAACATCAAGGTAAACCTCATATATTGATCAGATATTAATATAGTTGTGATCCATGAAACCTAAAAACAAACATTACATACAATAAATTTGGTCAAGGGTGAAATATTATTTTATAGTAATAAAATTAATGAACATCATTAGATGATCTACTACATCCCAAAATATGCTATGAACCAATAATGTATTGGGGATTCCTATGGGAAAATCCATGGTTATGTTTTACAATTTAATTATAGGTAAAAGCAATGGATTCTTAATTCACTTATTATTTTGATTTTATGCCTTAAATTTTTTATATAGTAATAATCACAATAGATAAAGCACAAAATAATTTCTAAGGTTATCCCACTAGAAACTCACTTTGAGATATATATATATGCTATTATACTGCTATGATAGATAATTAATGATGACCTAGGTGCTTCATAAAATAAATCCATATTTAAATATGGTGATAGTGGGATAGATATCTGGATATTAAATCATTCCATTCCAATATAGTCATAATTGGACCATGTAATATTCCATAACATATTTTGTGGTTTCAAATCCCCCTTTTGTGCCTCTTTAATATTCTCATTGATGGATGGTGGAATAGTTATTTAAATAAGATAGTATTTATATCCTTCCAAAACAATATCAGGGTTTATCCTTTCAAACATATTAATAATGGATATATTTCAATCCACATCATGAAAAAAATGTAAAAGTATTTTTGAATCAAACCATTATCCACCATACTCACATTTCCTTGGTGGTAAAGTATAAAGAATTGATAATCGTTAATAAACTCCAACCATAACCTTTGATTCATGTTGAATGATTTCTATTTTAATATATACTTAAATATTTTAATATATATATATATATATATATATCACACCATTAATTCACAATATAGGTAATTCCTATGTATATTCAAATAAATAAAGTACCACTGCTAGCTCTAAATCATAGGTCGATTAATGTTTTTAATGAACCATAACATATAATGATTTTAAAATGAAACAATATTTTTAATACCACACATGATACAAGATATAAATTTTAAAAAAATGACTAAATATTATAATTTAAATGTGATAGTTATCACTTATTCATTAGAATGGTGGCATGGTCTAATATTAAATGAATTATGAAAATATATTTTAAAAAAGATAACAAAATGAATTAATTGGTTACCAATTTATTAGAAATTAATATAAAAACAAATTGAATATAAAAGATGTGTTTTTATAAAAACCTATTTTGATGACCATAATGGAATTTTCTATTAATAATTTAAATTAACCATCATTAGTGAAAGATAATAATGAAATCCATTTTTTATAAATTCACTAGAATGTTTTTAAATGTATCCAATTGGTTTTATAGGCTTAATATAAAGATAAATCCAATTTTAACCATAAAAGCTATATTTTTCTAAGATGAACTTTTGAAAACTTTTTATAGTTTGATTATTTAAATACTAAATTTTGAAAAATTGGTAAACATTATTTGAATAAACAGACATACATTTTGAATTATTGAATTAAATATTATCTTACTGTGAAATTTCTATATTTGTCAGAGAAGTTTCATTTTTGTTGAATAGTGAAATATACTACTTTTTTCTATAAAAACACATTTTCATCTAATTTATTTATATAGTTAAATTATATTTTAAATTTTTTATAAATTATAATTTGTTATATTATATATAAATAAAACCAATTAAGTCACTTAAATCAATTTTACACTGATATTGGATAAAGAAACATTTTTAACATTGTAAATTTTTATTTTAAAAATTTGTTTTCCTGTTATATGTGGGATTAATTATAAATATAAAATTTTCAATATTTTGAAGTGAAATTATTTAAATATATTATATATTCATAATAATAAGGTCCAAATTATATTTCAATATTAATTTAATTTTTAGGTATATAAAAGATTCCACTATAAAAAAATTACCTCGGTATAGGTAAAATAATGAAAAAGGTTAAAGATAAAAGAAAAATACATAGAATACCTAAAAGTAAGAAAATCTAAGTGGTTTTTGAGGTATTTATAGAACATAATGTGAAATTAATAAATTTTTTATCATAATTATTTTAAATTATTTCCACCATAATGTTGTTGGATTTAATTATAATATAGTTATTATTTAGTCACTTAAAACCACCCCGCATCAAGTATAAATACGACCCTCCCCACTAAATATCTCCAAAAATCCTTAAACATCATAAAATATATACCACAAAAATTCATCAAAATTATACACACATATAATTTCATCTTTTATCAACCAAAAACCCAACCCATGGTCCTCAAGGTATCGCTTATGGGGGTGATATTCATAAGGTAATTTTCTCAAAGAACAACTGTTTTTTTTCTTATATTTAAACCTCACGTCATTCAAACATCAAGTAAGGATAACTTAATAACACTTTATATATGAGAGTTTTATGTTATATTTGAAATATATTTCATTCATTCTTTTTATTACCTCCTTATATTCAATGAAACTAAATCATGGTCCCAATAATGATGGTTAACCGTCTACAAGGATAATGATTTTTAGTTTTCAATTACCACCTCAATGAATGGTAATAAAAGTATCATTATGAATTAATCAGATATAATTATGTATATTATATCCAATTTCATGTTCATTATTTAATATATACACATACTATTAAATAAAACACAACTCGTTATTTGTGTTCCAAAAAGATTCTAAAATAAAGTAAACACCTATCATTAACATTTTATCTAATGAATCATAATCATACAAGAAAACAATGATATATGAGAACATTTATATTTTTTTAAGTGAATTAATAATATTTATTTCCACTTCTGGTCTTGTAATAATATTTTACCAGAACATCCATTATTATACACAATTGAACTGATCATGAAACTAGGAAATGACCACACCATAAACCATGAAAATAATGAAATATTAGTATTGAATGGGACATAAGATGTTATAGAACCAACACATAATGTATTAAAAATATTTATATAATTATATAATTATTTTATAAAATCTGATGAACAATCATTAATGAGGTTAAATTATTAAAAATTAATAGGATTTAAGAGGAATGGGTTTCTCCTCTAAATTTTAAATATATGAGATATTTGACTTATTGACAACTTATTTATATGAGGTGTGGGTTTATCATCACACATAGTTATATCATTTCATGAATCTCATTATATTCATGTAAATAAATTTTTAATTTTATAATTATTACTTTTATGTGGCATTCGATTCAACTATGTATAGAGTGTAAAGAAATTCATAATCCAATTTTAATTCTTTGGGTCAAAATTCTACTATTGATTATGCCATTCTAATATTACGTGTAAAATGGATTTAAAATTAATTATGTTTAATTTCAAAAAAATTATTTGGATTTAAAATGGAAACATATATTTGATTCATTTTATTAATTCCTACTACAATGATCTAATATTAAAAAGGGGATATCTTTTAGAAATTATCTATTTAATATTACCCTTAAAAAAATTATTTTCATTAATGTCCATGTTTTCATAAATTATTTGTAAATAATAGATTTTCTATAATCAAATTATTTTTTAAATTAATTTCTTCCCATGATTTCATTTTTTAAAATTGATTTTAATGTATTATTTTAGTTATTTTTAAAATATGATAATTGTGAATTTTTCAACAAAAATACACCATGAATTTTTTTTTAACATATATGGAAGGAAAATAATTTCCCACATTCATGATGCTTTATTGATTTTAGTTCTCTCATTTCTTTTCAAAGAAAATTATTTCATTATCCCATGTGTGATTTTTTTACTTTAAAGGATATTTATACAATAAATGGATACATTGACATCCATATGCATTTTACAAATTGGTTTAAAAGTTCCTTCAAGAGACATGTTCTGGATATAGTCATTGGAAATTGTGTATTATGGGTTTATCTAATTATATATTAATATATTATGGGTTGATCTTTATTTTAGCTCACAATATCGTGGGTTCATCCCTATTATAGCTCAATATGTGATGGGTGATCCCCATTATAACTCTCCACTGCATTCAATACCTCAAAGTTATAATTCAACCATTTGGAAATTCCATATGTTAGGGTTAACATAATAGTGATATTCTAAGGATGTACCATTGTACCTACATGATCTTCATATTCTTTCTACGGATTTTTAAAGAATTTTTTTAATGGTTTTGTATGTTTTAACTAGACAAATGATTTTCATTCTTTATGTTACATACTGACATTTTTGTGGCCATCCAAATTTGTAAATAATTCATACTGTATAAGGATTTTTTTTAAGAGTGAGTAATTCATGTTGAATAATTTTGAAGATTGGCCATAAAAAACAATTATTTATTTTGTGTCTTTTGATTTATGGAAGAAAAACATATTGAGTATAAGTGTCCACTTTTAATGAAAGGGTTTGATATGTATGATTTAGTAATAATTATATAAACACATTTCACTAAAATATCCTTAGAGTTTTAATAATTCACAATATATTTTAAAATAATTATAGTTTGTACCTTTCACAGTGGGGTCCTCATAATAGGTATCATAGGGCGGTTTAGATAACTTTAGAGGTTAAGATGTTATTTGATTGTAATTAAATGATTATCTATAACCATAATAGCTATTATCATATGCATAATATTGGATGTTTTTTGTAATTTTGTTGATTTTTATAATTACATAAATCAATTGATATATAAGGATATTGAAGGGGCAGAGTATTATAAATTTTTTAGGTCTTATCTTTACCCTATAGATTATCTTTACTTTAATTAACTTTTTCATGTTTTAGTGATGTTATTTTCAATAGATTGAGTATTTTTTAAGAGGTGGTGCCTTATTCAAAGACCAAGGCACAATTTATTGAAATAAGTGAAAGGGAATTACAAAATTCTAAAAGATAGAATTTTATTAAATTAGTTAATGAAAAAATTTAGCGAGTCATCCGGAAAATCATCCAAATCGATAATATCCTGATTGACCTCTGTGTTGGAAAGACTATCAGCAACCATGTCCACTTCGCGGTACACATTTGTGGTAATGTAGATGAGATCCATTAGCAAAACAATACATTTCATCCATCGAGAGGTAAGCGACCATGAAAGGTGCACCAACCCCTTCCAAATAGCTTGGACAAAAGTGGTTAAATCACATTCAATCCACAGATTTTTCTAACCCTTTTGCTTTGCAAAGTCCACCACATGAATGACTCCCAACATTTCCGCTTCCAAGGCCAAGGTCGTAACACATCCACTGAGGAAGCAGCCAAGGCATCGTCCAAGAGAGTCTCTGTAGATTGAACCATAATATACATTGTCAAAATGGAAGGTAAAGGATATTGAAAGGCTTTCTTAACCCTCTATGATTATTTGACCATCACTATTATTATATAATATTGATCAAATTATTTTGAGATATTCTTGCCTATTCAAATAACCTGAAGGATATTTTTTGAGTTATCCAACGCCTATTATTCTATAAACAATTAATGGGCCATGGTATCTTTTACATTTTATATAGAAATAACACAAAATATGATATAAAAAAAGTGGCATAAATGTATATGTTTTGAATGTAGGGAAACAAGCCAAAAACAAAAAGGGAATATCTAAAAGATCTAAAAATATGGATTTACGAAATAAAATATTTTTTTATACATAAAGTATAAAAAATAAGTGAATTGATATTTATTAATCAGTAATATATAATTCACATTTATTATTTATATAAATAGTGTATGAAATAATAATATGAAAAATCAAGGTAAGTTGTTTTGGTAGAAGTTTAATGTTGGATGGGATTATGTGTTTAGTTTTAAAATTTATTATATAGTTTTGTTTTAAAAATATTACGAGAATAATTCGACACCTAATGATATTTTTATAGTAGGTTTTGTTTTTATATATTTTGAATGATATATTACATTGAATAAATATATTGGACAGTGGTAAATATTTATAATTATTAAAGAACATGTAACCCTTAATTTTATGATTTGAAACTGTTTATTTGACAAGAAATGCCTTTAATTTTGTTGGAAATAATTATAAAGGTATTGGAAATATTTTTGGTGTATAATATCTCTACCTTAGATGTAATTATGGGTTCTTAAATTATAATGAAAAATAAATTTTATGATATAATATGTGAGGTTAAATAAATTAAGTTTATTTTTATGTATATTTCTCACATTTATGGGAAGTTTATATGTATTATAGAAATATTATTTTTTAACAAGGACAACCTATAGCATGGCTTACAACCCTTCGCATCCAGAAAAACCGCAAGGATTGAACCAAAAATAGAAGGGAAACAAGGGTTTCACTGCCAAAAAATAGCCTATGTGATGTATTGCTAAGTATGAAATTGATTTTATTAAACAATATTATAGTTAAATGTTATGTTATTTGTGGAAACATAAATTTATTTTATTGATAAATGTGGTATTACAAAATGTTTTTGGTGTTATGTGATTAATATTATTTTATTAAGGTATATAGAATAAAATTGGATTTTATATGAATAATAATTTATCATTTATCATTTGGAAGTAAATACAATTTTCCAAAATTCATGTAATTTATGTAAATTACTAGTATATCTTGAAGATTATTTGATTAGGGTAATTACATTTTGGTAAAGGAATTTAAGAGTGATGCATATTTTTTAAAGATAAATATTAAATTTATCTTGGAAGACTATGTGATAAAATTCTGCTGATTTTTGGTTTTCAATTATATTCTATAATATCTTGAGGAATTTTAAGAATAGTTATTTGTTGAATGATCTTTGTTAAAAATTGGGTATTACACTATAATTTTGGATTTTAAAGAAGTTTTTCATTATATAAATGTTTATTTTATTTTAAATTAAAATATCTTGTACTATCCATTTATGTATTGGTTAATTCCTAAATATAAGGGGAATAAATAGTTGTATTTTTTGGATTTGTTGATCCCTAGAAATATATTGTAATGATTTAGGTATGAATATTCATCTTGATTACTCATCAATTGGATAAAAGATGTTGTTATTGGGAAAATTGACTAAAGGATGAAATTTTACGTTAAAAGTAAGTATCTTTCCATATGATCTTAATATAGGTAGTAAAATAATTCCTCAATTTTATAAAATGTATTCTGAAATAAATTTATTATCAGTTTACTTTTATAAAGGACCTTTTAACCCATCATATATCAATGTTTTTGTGATGGTAAATATTCTTATAATAAAGTTCTATATCACTATATATTATTTTATGAGAGTTAGTTTTCTACTTTATGTCCCTATTTTCCTACAAGAAAAACTATAATGTGATATCTCATTTGGCCTCAATACAATTCATTCCATTTTTTCAAAATAATTTTTTATTGATCATTTTTATGATGTGTCATTTCAACAAAATTATTTTTAAAAGGTAAACTCTTAGTATTTCAATACAAATATCAAATTGTTTGGAGGTAATTTAGTAAAGAGATAGTGGCGGATATGGTAATGTCCCACAATTTTCAAACCAAAAACAATGTTAAATTTCATCCATGATACACCACATGGAGCATAAATAAATGACTACATATTATCAATTAAATGTGATATTTATCACTTAGATTTTAGAATGGGGGGAATTTTTTAGATTATCTAAATTATGAAAATATAATTTAAGAATATTTTTAATATTAATTAATTTGTTTCTAAGTAATTAAAAATGAAAATAAAAACTTATTTAATATGAAGGTTATGTTTTTTTAGAAAACTAATTTGATTCCCACTTTGTAATTTTGTCTTACTAAATTAAATTAACCACCATTAGTGGAAGATCATAATGAAATTTATCTTCTTTCTATTCGATAAAATGTTTTTCAGTACATATATTATTTTTTATTGTTCTAAGATAAGAATAAATACAATTTTAAGCATATGAAACTAAATTTTTTTGTAAAATGAAATTATGCTTCCTTTTAATGGATAACCTCATTTAAATAGAAATTTTTTACATCCTTATAAATTTTATTTGATATAATAATCACAATTATAGAAATATTAATATTAAACTTATCTTAATGTGACATTTTTTGATTTGCAGAGAAGTTCCATTTTTTGTTAAATAGAAGAAAACCGTAAAATTTAATTAATAATATAACTTCCATATAATTTATTTATACAGTTATGTTATATTTATATTTGGTTTAAAAATTATAATTTGATAAATTATAAATCAATAAGTATAATTTTAGCCCTTGGAATAAAATTGAAATTGAAAGATGATATAAAAATATCAATCATTTAACATTTCACATTAAAACCCAAATTTTTGTTTTGTCCATGGGATTTATTTTATAGATAATTTTTTCAATTATGTAAATTTAGTTTTGTAAAATGGATGAAATACATACTATAATAGGGTTAAAATTAGTATTTTTAGCTCAAATTCTGTTTTTATTAAATAATTGACCGTTGAAAAATGTTTACATCGATATTGGTAAAATAATGAAAGGATTAAATTTAAAAAGTAAACGCTTAAAATACCTAAAAATTAAAAACATTATGCATAGTTGATTTATCTTTTAATACTAACCAACCACTATAACATTTATTATCATCCAAATTTGTTTAAATTACTTCCACCTCAATGTGGATGGATTTAATTATAAAATTATCTATATGTAATCACCTAAAACCACCCCTACTCAAGTATAAATACCTCCCATAATCAACCCATTTCACCTAAACATCATTAAGGTTATTGAAATATCTCCAAACTTATATCAACATAAATATAACTATTTACTTTTTCTTTTGTTATCTCCTAATTACCAAATCTAACATCCTTAAGGGGTTCATTAAGATAATGATATTCAAGTAGTAATTTTATCAAAGCACCTATCTTATTTTGTTATTATATATTATCCTCGCCACCTTAATCAATAAAGGCATGGTAAATCAAGAATATTTTTTATAATTGGGTGTTATTTTTATTATGAAATATCATATATTTATACTTCTTATTACATATTGTTATTTAAAAAAAGAAACCATTATCAAAATTATGAAAGTTGACCATCTATATGGATAATGATTTCTTGT
Organism: Viscum album; assembly: GCA_963277665.1. Lineage (NCBI taxonomy): Eukaryota > Viridiplantae > Streptophyta > Magnoliopsida > Santalales > Viscaceae > Viscum > Viscum album. Next base: position 1,398,323,475 of record OY728164.1, on the reverse strand, counting down.
TTTCCATTACCACCTTCAAGGATGGTCCTAAAAGGAAACATTATGTATAAATATTGTTGAAATATGTATATTATAACCTATTTAATATTCTATAACTAATATATAAACATATTTTTAAATACGGAGAAACTTGTTCGCGGTGTTCAGAAAAACCAACAAAATAAACTGAACATTTATTATTAACAATTTATCAAAGGATTCATCCTCAAAAAAGAAAAAATATTGATATATGGGACTATTGATAATTATTCAATTGAATTAGTACAATTTAATTATGTTTATATAGTTTTAATCATGTTTTTCTAGAACATCTATAGTTATACAAAAATGAACAGATCAAGAAACCATGACACAAACACACCCAAAATAATTAAAATTTAGAAATATTATTAATTAATGGGTAATTATATGTTATAAAATAATCAAATAAGTTATTATATATTGGAAAATAATTCATTAATGAGTTTGTAAATTTTTTGAACCATTATACTTGAGGTTAATGTACACAAAATTAATGGGGGAAAGGGGTAAAGGTTTCTCATCTCACGTTTACTTATGTGATATATATTCCTTATGCACAAACATATTATTATGTGTGGTCTATATAAACTTCTATTCCAACTATAATATCATAAAAATCATTGTCATCATGGTATTAAATATTTAATTTAATGACTTTTACTTTTATGGTGCATATGATTTGACATATTAAAATTTGTTAGGGGATTATGAACCCAATTTCCATTTATTAGGTTAAACATCTACTTATTCATTATTTCATATAAATATTTAGTGTGAAATAATAGTTGAATTTTTTTGGTTTTAATACCATGTGTATTATGAGGGTTTATAGAAGATAAACATATTCTATTCATTTTATTAATTCCCAATTCAAAGATATCATATTTACAAGGGTACTTCTTTTAAATATTATATTTTTAGAGTAACCCTTAAAACTATATTTTCCATCCTTCTAAATTTTTTCAAAAATTATTTTCAACAATATTTTAAAAATTCCTCTATGAATGTTTAATATATTTACAATCATTATAAGTTTATAATTTTTTTTGATTCAAATCTTTTTTTTCATATTTGAAAATCGGTTCTTTATTACATTTCTGATAATAATAGGGAAGGAGTTTCTTTTAACATATATGAGATGAAAATTTTTTCCCTATTCCATGAAGTTTTAATGATATAATTTTTCCTTTGTAATTTCAAACATTTCATTTAAAACTATTTTTTGTTCATTATTCTGTGCATGGTTTTTAGATTCTAAATTTTTATTTTTACATGATATGTGTATTTTGATATTCGAAAGTGTTTTACAAATGTTTTGAAATGGGTTTCCATGTGTCTTATTAAAAATATGGTCATAATAAATTATTCATCATGGATTTATCCCATTATATATCAATATATGATATGTTTATCAACATTATAGCTCATGATATTATTGTTTGAGCCCCATTATATCACATGATATGATGAGTGATCCCCATCATATATATCTAATGAATTCCATACTCCATAGATGGAATTTAGACATTTGGTTATTACTTTTTTAAGGTTAGTCATAAGAGTGATATATTAATGATTTCCCAAAGAACCATTATGATTTTAAATATTCATTCAAGGGAGTTTTTAAGAAATTTTTTTATTGGGTTTTCAAGATTTATTTTCATTATGTCCAATAATAATATTTTTGTGATCAACATAAAAATTATAATTATTGATTATAAAAATAAACCAGGTTTTTATTTTAAGTATTTTTTTATGGAAGAAATATATACTCAGTATATGTGTACAGTTATAATGTATGGGTTTAACATATATTAGTTATTCCAAATTATCTAAAAATATAATCCTAAAATATCCTTAATATTGTAATAATGTAAATTATTATAAAAACAAGAATTTAAAATGTTTAAGTCTAGCCACTTATGTGATGTCACTCTTAATGAGTAAACATCCCAGTTTCATCTTTGATACTTTTGAAAAAATATAAAACAATTATCCACGTTATGTTAGTGTTTTCATTGCTGCACTGACCACCCTTCTCATAAAATCCTTGACATTTTATTCAGATTCATCTTTCTAAATGAATATATATATATATATATTCTACATCTATATGGTTAAAGAATTTTATATGCATGAGAAAATTATAATAATGGATAAATAGTATCTATCTATTTTGGGAATTATTTGGATCTAGGTCATAGTGTTTATTCTAAGACATTTTCCTATTACCATTCTCTTTGATGCACCCAACTATTTACCTTTAATTTCAATTAAATTCTCCAAAATCATACTTCATATATCTATAATTAAGACTTGATAATTTTTTAAAACTAAATATACTTTCTGATGGTCTTCAACACAATCCTTAAATGATCTTAATCCTCTTCCTTTCTATTTAAATATATTTTAATAGAATCTATAATGAATATAAAAAAATAAAGGTAATATATAATTACTATACTATTAGGATTCATTAATATATCATGGGAATTCTTATGTCTAAATGGTATCATGATAAATTCACAGAGTCCATACCATGTAAGAATTAATTTCCTAGGTATAGCCACAGTTTGTATCTTTATAACTAAATCAATGTTCCATATTGGAAAATTATTGAGATACTAATAGTTTATCAAAAAATAATCAATATAGTTTAGAGTAAAATAATTATTTATTTTGATATTAATATGTTCACTTTAATCAATGTAGGGATGCATGGAACCTTCTTTACTTTTGACAAAAAGAGTCGGTGAACACCATGGTGAATAACACTTCCAAATATTTCCCATATCCGAATACAACTGGAGTTACTAATTTAATTAGTATAACACAATAAGGTACATTTAATATGTATTGTTTTTAAATATTGTATGACTAGGTATGAGTTCCATTGAAAACAAAACTTCATGATTTGGGGGAAGACTACATGAATATTACAAAAATACAATAGAATATTCCCATAAAAATATAATATCATTAATAATGAGTTCCCCTAAACCATTTGTGATAAATATCATTCATCAATAGATAGTATATAATATATAATGGATTTAATTTCAATTGGAAATTTTTTCGAATTCTCACATTGATAGACATTCACAGATCGATTGGTAACATCAAATTTAGCATCCCTTCAATAGGAAATGATTTGGATTCTATATATAGATATATCATCAATGTTATAAACCCCATAAAATTAAACCTGGTAGAAAAAAATAATTTTTATGAATTAAATTCCCAGAAAATTTTATAAGAGAGGTGCTATAGACATGATATGTGATCATTGTAACATGAAGATATTTCACTAAAAATTATAAATTAAATTTACAATGTCACAAATTATGAAAAATTAAAAATATTAATTAATTCATATAACTAGGCAAATATAATATATTTACAATATTTAGTATACTTTCCACCACAGTGCCATCATCAATATATCATTATCCATTTGAAAAACCAAAATTGTTAGTGGGATAATCCTATAATAATAATCAGAGAGAGAAATCCTATCATAAGTAAAATTAATAATAATAATAATATCTAAATTATGACTCAATCCTATCAAATAATAACACTATATATTGATCATATATAACCTTGGATTATCATATGTTGAAAGATATTCTATACTCTCATTCATATTATCCAGAAATAGATAAGCACTACTTTGATAATAACTTAGGTGACTTAATAATTAATTGTATAAATAGTACATCATTTTAGATGAATATTAAATACATGTTATGATCATATACTACATATATATATAATGGTTTAGTGTCATGGGATACTAGATATATAATCAACTTATCTATGAAATATCATCAAACAATCGTCCAATTTTCTCTTCATTATGTTCCATTTTCAGACATTCCCATCATAAAATATTTCTTCACAACCCATGGAAAATAAATAAATGAATGGGTGAGCTCAGATTATCACTAATGGGATGCATAATATATTTCAATAGATTATTCTATGTATGAAAAATATATAATCTTGAGCATATAAATACATGATACCACATTATGAGATCATACCATACAATTCATAAACTACACATGGTAAATTAGGGAATAAGGATTTTTATAATAATAGAAACAAGTCTCAAGAACAAGTAATAATTAATAATCAATCACGATCAAGGAGATCATATTATATGAGAAATACATACGTTTGGGCATAAATTCCTGGCATAATGATAAGTATGAAAAATCATTTCTACAGTCATGGATCACTGTAAAGACTATCATAATGGATATAATCCCTTAGTGTATTGGGTTAACTCCACATACCATAAACATTGAAATAATATGTCAAAGATAATCATTATCGAATTAATTACATATAAGGTTTCACTTAACTACTAGTGAAACTTTATAGGATTGGTGTAATAATCAATATTTCCACTTCGTCTTGGGCCAATCACTCGTGTACCCAATTTTTCCTAGGAAAACAGTGTTTATAATTTGGTATTGGAAAATCATACCATGTAACATTATGTGATCATGAGATATAAAACATTTCCAAATTCATTGGTGGTTATAATTTAACCACTCATCACATAATAATAATCCTTTCATTTATAGACAACAAAAACCTATTTGCAATCATTAATTCATTATAGTTTAATTATCCTAAGAGAGCGAACCTATTTTCCTTAAAAGTCAATAAAAATCATTATAATAGTAAATAAAGATAAATTAATTGGATATTATCAGAAGATCATATTATATGTGAATCATAACACTCATTGATGGATGTTAACATTGATCAAATAATAATTTTTTAAAACATTATAAATATTCATCAGAAAAATTGAAAACATCCTTTAATATATTAACATTAAAAACAAAAAAAAATTAAAAAAATTTAATATTGGACTTTATTTCTAAAATCCATTACTCTTTAAAATTATTATTAATTATTAATAAATGATACTATAGAGGGAAAATCCATTCAATCAGTAAATGTTTAAATTCATTGCTATTACTTTTTTAAAAATTAAAAACAATGTTGTTTGAAAATGTTTGAAAATATTCAATTTAATTATTTTTAATCAAATTAAATGGTATTATAAAAGTATATTTTTTTAATAAATAACGGTTATATATTAATATTCATGTTTTTTTAAATAACATGGATATTGATGAAAAATATCCCCAACCAAAAAATGAGAAATGGGGTTAGTTTTTCATAAATAAAATTCATATAATATATTGATTACTAAAAATGGAAATATAGAAAGAATAAAATAAAACTACATAAATTGAAAAATAAAATAGATTAGGTTTTAAAAATAAACTACATAAAATTTCTTACAATGTTAATTTAATCATTAATAATCGTGATAAAAATTGAGATTGTAACATAATTGCTTACCTCAATTTATTATTTCATTTTTACATGTTATAAACACCCATATAATGAATTTTAATATAGTATAAATATATAAAAACAATAGTCACACTTATCTTACATTTTTATTATTCCCTTATTGTTTCTGATTAACCATTAATTAAAAATTCTTCATCAAAATCTATATTCATGTGTCAAAAATTATATTTTACACGCATCATTCGTCTCGAGGTTTCCACTCATTTGATTATATTTAAAGGTTCACTTATCTATAAAATATTAATCATTCAATAAATATAATATTTAGTCATCGCATAAAAATTAATAACCAAACATTTAATTTATTGATGAAAAATTATTTAGATCACTTAATTGATATGATAGATTATAAGTATGCACGAGTGATATTTTGATTATTTAATGGTCAGAAAGAAAGTAATGAAATTAATAATTATTCCTCACATAATAATTATTCTATTTTTAAAAATATATATTTTTATTAAATTAGTTAATAAAACCAACCATGTTGTGTGGTTATGAAAATTTTTGTAAGTCATTTCATGAAGACAGTAGTCCGCATATACCCATGAATGATGCATTAATTCTTCAAGGGATGAATGAAAAGGATATTGGGTAATATTTTATTCTAAAAGGATCATATTTATTTCATAGTTAATATATATAATCATTGAATTCATTTATATTACCATCATATAGAGGTATTGGTAAAAACCGAAACATGTCATTTCCAAGAGATAGTAATATGTATGTATTCTTGCGAAATACTTCCATTTTCAATTAGATGGGATGAAGATAAAAATGGTTATACAATTATGATAAAAAAATTTTGTTTAGTAAGAATAATAATTTCATTATGTAAAGATGATTATAGAATATTTGTAGGGTAATTTTAAAGAAATAGATTAATGAAATACAGTTACAGACATATACATATTCTATAGATAATATCACTTCAAAAATATTTGAAGGCATGTTTGATGGGTATTCTGGGAAAAAAAGAAACTCTATGAAATGTATTGGAGAGTTTAGAAGGTATTTGGGTATATATTGGTTGAGTTCTGGTGGTTATTTTTTTTGGATATGTTCAAAATGGAGGATACCATTTAAAAGTTATGGGAGTATCAACATTTTAAATATTAATAACATTATAATTAATCCACTCTCATAGGAATGTGTCTCTAAAACCTCCGATTTTTAATGATATGTTGAGTTATGGTCTTAATATAATCTAAATACCATCTCTTGACATGTTTTAATGATATTTGAAGCCTTATATTTTAGTTTAATACACCCATTAATCCATTTATCCCCAACCTTGAGGATGTATTTTTACCACATAATCAAATCATTATGTATAATATTTATTTGATCATTTTATTTAATGATGAAAATGGAAATTGAATGTTTTGAATTTTTTTATAAGTTTCAACTTTAAAAGTGGATAGAAATGAATTCTAATATTTCATAAAAAAATGCTTATAAAATATTTTATTATAATTCATTGCATGATAGTAAACATTAAGTAATGTTTAATTTATTTAATTTAATTTTTTAACATCCAACATTATTAAAATAATTTTTAAATATTCATTTATTTAATTTATCAACATAATAATACATTATTCTCATAAAAAAATATTTTTTTGACAAATTTATACTTTGTATTTGAAATTGAATTAATCTTTATTTATAACCATTTAATAATCAATGCACAAATAATATTTATGTTTTGTTTAAAAAAATTCTGAAAATAAATTTTGAAAAACATAACACTATAAATAAATGTAATTAACTTTTAAATTTGATATATAAAATAAAATAAGTGTACAAAAAAAACATTTGATTTTAACCAAGAATTACCAGATAAATATCACTTATCATTTCTCAACTATTTAACGAATTTCATTAATTTATTTTATTACTATAATTTTTTCAAATTAATTTAACTATTTATTAGAGATTTTCATTTTATTGTTTTAATATGGAATTAATTAATTATGTTTTTTGTTGTGTGAATCAGAACCTATCAAGAATATAGAATTTATCAATGTGGATTATATTATAAAATATCACAGTGTTAAAATGGTACTTCTTATCACTCTTGAACATATAAAAAATTAAAATGACAATGTTTATATTGGGAGATATTTTAGGATCTTGACCACTAGATTTCCAAGGAAACTAAAACCAATACCACTATTGGGTGGCATTATTTTATAAAAATAATTATCATTCATGTATTAAAATGAATTTCTAATTGGTTATATATAGAAATAAGTGTGGAATTACTTTTTTTGTGTTGTGTTCAGTGAAGTTACAAGGTATAAATGTTATTTTTGATAAAATAAAGACATTTAATACTATTTAGTACTTGTAAAACTAGCTAAGTGTTGGTAAAATAGATATAAATACTGAAAAATATGAGAACCATCATTTGAAGTCAATGATTAAGAATTTTTATAGTTATAATCATCGAAGGGTTTCATGTTAATAATGAAAAGGTAATGTTAAGTTCACGATATGTTAGAAAATTAGATATATTTATGTGGAATGGATATTTTTAATATCAATTGGATTCACCACCCAACCATTTTAAATTCCCTGACATTCTTCATATCCCATTATTAAATAATGGCATGTCATATTAATTTTATATACTCATCAATTAAGGGGTTTATCTGAAATGTATTCTATATAATGATAAAATACTAGTTGAAATCCTAATTCTGAGGGACTACTATTAATTAATTTTCCAAAAAAATGACTTCCTCTAGATTCAATGTATGGAGGAGTCATAAAACAATAAATATATGAATTTTGTTAACATAATGTTTATGTTTTTTTTATAATGTTATCATATGAATAACATATTCTAAATATGTTCAATATCAACCTTGAAATTTTTTAGGAATTCTTGAGTCAAATAGATGTATGTATAAATAGAATATCCTGATTGAGATTCAATTTTTTTTATAAGTGAACTTATATTGGAAGATTTAGGAGTTTACCATTAGGGGTTTTTATGATAATTTTATATAAATGTAATACTATTTCTTTGAGTAATATATGGTGGATCACACTAACATTCTAATATTGAATAGTGTTTACTACCAAAATAAATTTAGAGCTTCTAATTATTTTTGTTTTTAGTATGAATTTTCCAGTTTTTTTCTTGGGGTTAGCGTGCCTTACACAATTCGAATTTAACCATATTTACACTTTCTAATTACATGCAACATTAACTAAATTATTCACTAGTGTAGTCTCCATGACTAAAAATGAATGATGGTATTTTCATTCCTCATTATGTGGATTCCTTTTTAAAGATTGTTTCTTCATTCGAGTCTCCCACATATATATAATTCATGTTTTTGAAACTCATTATCATTGTCATCTCATGGTTAATGTTGGTTATTCACACTTCTCACTTCTCAAAAGGAAGCATCCTTCAGTCATGAGTGGTAGTAATGTTGGGATAATTTGGAATTTATAGATGTTTTGTTGGTTGTGGTCCTTCATTGTATACCCCTTTTGAGAGATAATCCCATGTGTAAAGAATCATAGGTTTTGAACCCAAGGAATCCCATGTTGGTTGTGAGGCAATCGACACCATGGGTGAAAATATTCTAAGGATTTTTACCTTAGGTTTCCCATGTTCATTGTAAAGGGGTTGGGATACTAGATCATTTAACAAGAATAACATTTTGGGGAGATGGTTTGGCCTGAAGATTAATTTCCATTGGCATGGTTTTTGTGTTGGATTATAATATTGCCTGGATAGATTGGTCATATGTTTAGCGTCTTATGGGGAATGGATTTGTATCAGATTATAATATTTTAGATACATGTTGGGTGAAAGTTTTACATCTTATAGAGAGAGGTTGGGCACATAATTATATTGTATGAAAATATATTTGAGCAAGATAAGAGCCCTAGCACAATAAAACGACATGGATTTAGGAGGTGGGGCTCACATACATGATTTGGAGTTGCATGGTGATAATGGTTTTTATAAGGTCAATTCACTTGTGCGAACCCAATTTGCATTAAGATGTGTTGTGTTAGAATCTCTCAATTTCATGATAAGAAATGTTGGAGCACATGGGAGATCAGTCACATGAGTTCTCTATCATTGAAGGTCTATAAGAAACTAGTGTTGAACAATGTATTATAAAAGTGGTTAGAAGATGAGATAAAATATCATCTTCATCCAAATATTTATCCCAAAAATGTTGTGGGGAGGTTCTACTAACAGTCAAAATTGTCGGTTCATGTTATACAAACCACATGTAGAATTGAATAGTATTTCATGATTCATATTACTTTTCTATTGGGCCATTAATATGAAACGTTTTCAGTCTTCCATTGACTTTGTCATGAACTAGGTTTTTGTGTGAATGTTTTGTGTGAAAATGTGTCCTTTTTCAAGCAGATTCCTTGGGATTCACATAATGAATCATGATTAAAAGTATAAAATTTATATCCATATTATTATTTTTAAATTAATTTTTTTATGCATATAATTAATTTTTTTTATTTAGTACTCCAAATGTGTGCTCAACCTTCAACTCAACCACAGAACGTTCCTTCTGGGTAGAACACAGACTCCATTTTTGAAAAAATTACCATTCAGGGTGAGTGAATCATTTTCAGTGACAAAACCTCTCAAGAATAATACAGGATGGGAGATTATAATTTTACGTTATGAGGAAAATTTCTATATGGATGTGAAATTTCCCCAAATACATTAAAATCCTATATTGGGCCATGAAACTGTGTTGTGAACTCATGAAAACCAGTGGAACTATTCTTATAGATAAGGATATGGTCCATTCATATGGTCACATAAATTCCTTTTGTGATAATTCATCACTCATGATTAGAGATCATGTATTTTCCCAAATTTCTAAGCTTTCATCCATGATTTTTTCACATCTCTTAATTTTAACAAAATTGCTTCCATGATTTAGTTTTACTTTTTCATGGTGACTTACAAAGTTGTGTGACATAGACACTTTATATGAGTTGATACTTGAATTTTTTTATATAATGTTTCAATCCATAGATCTATTAGATGTAGCTAATTTTACTGTCCAAGATGATATAAAATATGTTACTATGATCAAGAGGGCTGAAGCGGTCGGGAATTAGAAAATTACTCATGAAAAAATAGTGGTTTGTGAAAAAAAGAATGCCTTGGGTTTATTAACCAAATACATGATGTGATATTTTCTATGAAACAGCATGTACCTTTACTATATTGGGGTAATTTTAAAATGTGGATATACCAAAAATCAATGTGAAAATCATTCAATTTTGGATTACTCATAATGATGACCTTCCCCCCTTTACCACCAGTGCTATGTATCACCCTAGTTTGGAAAACGAAGACCCTTACATCTACATTTTAAGTGGATGTAGAAGGATTTTCAATTGGGAACTAATAGATAATGAAATTCTATTTTATTATTATGTGAGCATCATCTATAATAACAACAAGAACAATAGTATGAGTTGTTTTAAGGATTGGGGCCAACTTGCTGGGGGAATCTTCATTGATGAGTGGGAATAGTTCTACTAGGTACATTCCACATGTTACGTTTAAGGGGGCCAACTATTTTACATCAGGATGTATGACGTAGTGTGGACATCTTAGTTCAATATATTTCTTAGAAATGATATGTTTCTTGAGCTCCTCGTATTGTGGTTCCCAGACACCTGTACCTTCTTCCTCCATCAGAGGGAGGTGGGAATTAGATTGTGTAACATACACTACATCATCCACATCCATATCATGAGAATTTAATTTTAATAATTCTTCCCAGTACAAAATTTATATGGTAAAAAAGAATATACACCTATTGTAGAACACATTCTAAAAGATATGTTCAACATGGTACTGATGTGTCATCCCCCAATTCATTGGTACATCATATTCAACACCATTTATGAATTTCCTGGATATATATAGCATGAAATAATCTATGTAAACACAAACAATGTCTATTAGTGAAACAAAGGAGTAAATCCGGATCATACTAACTGATTCTCTAAGGGGGGGTGCAATCAGGAGTTGGGTAGCAGTGTGAATGAGAGCTGGAATCCAATGTTCAATTACATTACATTGTCTTCCACCTACCTTAGTATATAGATACATCTAGTATGATATGAATTAATGGGATTTTTTGTTATTATTAATGACATGGAAAAAATTATTGAGTTCAGAAATTGAGTGAACTTGCGAGTAATGGTGATGGCCCATCTATATATCCATTTGGTCCACATAGTAAGAGAGAGTATGACTAGCACGACTTGTGGTCCAATCCAGTTCTTTCATGGGTGGATTGAAACATACATTGTGGGATATAAAAGTTTAAATTCTATTAATCCTTTAAATGTATTCCTATTACATCAACTACATATAATTCATGGGGTTTGACAGTTAACTGTCGATTAGGTCAGAGTTGCATTCTATATCAACAACATTGTTAAAAACAACATTTATCCATTATAGTCTCCATCTAATGAGATGGTGGATAATCTATAGTGGATAAAAGGGAAAAATGAGTATCTATAGAGCATTTGATGTAGTGTATTGGTCTCCAGGATAGATGAAAAAATGAATTGTGATCCTTATACCCCATCTCGATTCTCCTAGTAATTTTAATGTTTCTAGCATCCAAAAAAGAGATATGAAATTGGGATCTATGAGGTAACACATCCCTGTATCCTTTTATATGTGTGGTGGATAGTCCCAGGTGAAGGAACGAAGGAATTCATGATGTTCCCATCTACCAATGTCAATTGTTTCTCTTTAATGGTGATGTTTTAAATTGGTTAACAACATATCATAGTGTTATATTGTGTCAACATGTGAGAAGAATCACATCGTCAAGAGATGTGCATGAGAATTTGGGTGTATATGGGCCAATATTTGATGTTACCATCAAGTATTGAGGGATTCAGCTGAGGATGTGATGGGGTATACTAAAGTCTCTATTTCACACCAACCCCCTTGAAGGGGATTAACACACTAATAACAAACTATGGGTGTTGGTACATGTATTTTAAGCTAAGAAAAACATGTACAAATATGTCGTAGGAATGAGTCTACAACATTTACTGTATCCACCTATTGGAGATTCCTTCCCCATGCTATAGGAGGCATGGGAAATGATGAGTATGAATTTCAAGGTAGTATTACTCTAGAGGATCTTGATTTAGGATGTAATAGAGCTACTAAAGGTTGATCCTATAATGATTACCACTATGTTTAAAATTAATGATATATTTTCATACGCGATGGACATGGATTCAATTACATTATAACATAGGGGAATAAATGTTTCTACTATATAGAAGTGAATGTTTTTTGGAAAAGACCCAGTGGGGAAATCATCTTACAAAGAAAAAACTATGGAAGATCCAACCCTGGGTTCTGACATGCATGGCACCAATGAGTATGAATATTGGGGATTGGTCATTGACCAAACAACTACACAAGATAACAGAAAGGTAACCCTAGAGGGTGATGACTAAAATATGTCTTTTTGTAGTGTGGTAAGATTAGTGTTTTTTCTCACCTATCTCCTCTATCCATTTCCATTTTTTAAATGGTTCTTACCAAGATTTACCCTTATAATGTAGCTGATTGTGGATAACTAAACAGTTTTGATTATTGAATATGATGGTTCCCCAACAGGTATTGTTGGGAACAATATAGAGACCGTGACCATGGTTGAAAAAAAGGGAATCTTATGAGGATGTTAGTATAGTGGTTTTTGAGCACTTGATAGTCCCATTCATCTATGAGGGAACAAAACATGGTATCTTATAGACAATGCCTACAGCCAGAAAAGAGCACATCTTGGGGTGACTCATCAATGAGGTCCTTGTGGATAGAGGTAAGAATGAATCCTCATTATCCATGGTATCATCATCATTTGAAGTAGAAATGTAATTCTATTTCATCAATGTTGTTTTCTATTTTCATGTTGCCTCGACCCAACCATCACTAAGTGTCTCAGTCTTGATTGTTGAACTAAAAATAGGTGCAAAGGTGTTAGATATTTTGGAAATCCTAGTCAAAAATCATGGACCATATTTCTAAAAAATAATTATTTTTTGTATGTATTAATACTTTATGTTAGATATGTTTACCTAACCTGTTATCAATTTTCAGAATAACTCAAATTTTTTATTGTTTAACATTGTTCTCAAGAGGGTGAACCCCTCATAAACGGTAGTGGTTGGGGGACCGTAGTTTCCTCCCATAATGATTGTGACAATTCAGGGGGTGTTATTTATTCAAGGTGATTTGGCCTCACTATTTTAATGATTAATGTCATGGATAAATGTGATGTTTCAAAGGATTTAGATCTCGAGGTTATCATAAATGTTGTTTCAATTGAAGAGTTGGATGAATACATCCTCCATCAAGAATCTGAGCCAATGAAATCTTACTAGATCCCATAGGAATACAAAAACATTATTATTCTCATGGAAATCCAAGAGTATTAACATACTCTACAAAATAAATTGGAGGATTCAAGGTCTGAAGTTTCTGAGGAGAATCACATCATCTGATGGAGGGTGTGGAGGATCATGTTTAAATTTGTTACCCACACATTGAATCAAAAAATAATTATTTGTAAGGGTTCCCTCTTACAATGGTTTTGAAACATGGGAACAATAGGGGTGGATTCTTGCTCCCTCTAAATGGTGGTTTGTGACTACCTTAATGAGAGGGTTCATGGGGGATGTAAATAATTTGGAATCACCTTCCACTAGGAGAAATATTTTGGCCCCAAGAAGATCTATGAGGAAGATCAAGAACATTAATGACTATATGATAAAGTTAATGATAATTTTAATGTTATTAATTCCCAAACAAATATCATCATTTAGTTGATGACTTAGCTAGTAGTGGTCAAAGATCGAGTTTAAGAGGTGGTAATTCAGATTGCTAATTTCCATACTGTATAAGGATGGTGTGAAACAAGATTGATGAGAAATCCATTTGGTCCAAATATGGTGATCTAGAACTCATCTGGATATAATAATTTTTGGAGTCCCTACTCTAGATGTGGGATATGATAGAGTTCCTGATTTCCAAGGTGGATCCCTATGGTAAATTTTTTCTAGAACAAAATTGATGATCTAGTGTGTGGATGACCATCAAATTTATTGATGTTTATTTTTTTTAAAACCCTCAAATACATGGAAATTTTGAATTTTACACACATTACCTCAAATACTCAATCAAATTAATGGTACAACAAATGATTAGTACCTACGATCATGTGTGTCATGATCAGTGTGAGAAATAATGGATGAGCATTTGATTTCTCATTAATATGAGAGTTCTAGTAAATGATTGATCAATTGGTGTATTATTTTTGTTTATTTCCCACTGGGAGTGTCCTAACCAAGAATTTTTATATAGTATATCATGACTCACTGCATGGATGACTTACTCTCACCACATGATCTAGTGAATGAATGGGGTAACTCCAAGGGCGTTGAATTCTACAAAAATAATGATGGAATAAACGCATTAATCTATACACCTAATATTTGTAACATAAATGGGGAGGCATGATTATGGAGGATAGCTAACGATATTTTTAGAAACAAAAAATAAATTATTTATTTTAACTGAGGATTGAGGGAATAAAATGAGGTTCAACCACTGATGATTTTCAAAACATAGTACATATATCATAAATTTTTTAAGAAGCCTTCTAGGGTGTGTCCTGATGATGATTGGTGATCCATTGAAGCTAGTCACCAAGCCATATAGGAGGACCATTCAAACAAGGAGAATGATTTTAATCTAAATAAATTGAGAAAAAAGTGTGTGGATAAGTGGTAAAAATGTTCAAATGAAGTTCAACACTCTCAAAATTAAGTCACCATTGCTTTGAGAAAATAATGTCTGAAGATTGGTCTCTATAAAGGTAATACTCATTTTCTAAAGAGTGAATCATATCATATGATGTGTGAAAACTTATGGACATGAATGATGTGGTAGGTGACTGGCATTTATTGGGAAAAGAGGCTTCTCAAGAAATGTCCTAATTCACTTCACATTTTAACATCATATGCTGAGTAATAAGTATTGTACTTTTTAATTTGATTTGATAAGTACATTAATGGAACACTGAAGTTCATTTTATTTGTACATGAGAACCGATGTGAATACCACGCATCCAGCCAATGTGGCAAGGGAGTAAGAGGGTAGAACAATAGGATTAACCCCAAGAGGGGATCATGAATAACATCGATCTTAATATTAGCCTCTAACATTTTTCATATATGATGGGCTAAACAAGAACATCAAGTTCAATTCTAGGTCAATAGTGGGTCCTTGCTCACTTTTTACCTCTTTTGTTTCCACAAATTTTTTCCCATGACATGTGAGTAACCCAATTAGGCGGTTCTGACTCTTGGTCATGTTTCCCCTAAGGGTTTTCGACCTAATAGATGTATGTTCCACTATCCTTTTATTGATCAAGGGAATAAAAATATGAATAAGATGTGGTAAATAGATTTGTTTCATAATTCTCAGAGCATGGGGTTGTGGGTTTTAAAGGGGATGTTTGCATCATCTGAAGAGGATACCTAATGTGAATAATGAGTCTAGGAGGCCCTAATACATAGAATATATTAAATACATATTTCAAAAAGATTAAAATTGTTATTCATAGAATTTAGATCCTAGTTAATGGATATATATTTTTTATAATGTGTTGAACATCCCAACATGACATGTATAGAAACAAAGAGTGACAACCCAACATGAATTGAGGTCCAAGGAGGCCCAAAACTAGACAAATCATTCTTAGTGTTACTTTTACATAGTTTTATGTCTTGATTCTTATCTATGGGATCCTAGTTTATAGCATTATAGTTTAGACCATGGGTGAATCCATTCATCTCAACTTTTCTAGAGGAAAATTATCATCCGGTCTTCTATGACCAAATGAGTCATGCTCAATGTGGGAAACAAGGATTGGTATTGAGTCACCATTGACTTAATAGGAGAAAAAAATTGGGATAAAGTAACCAAAAAATCATGTGAGGTAATATTGAGGCCTTCATGAAAATATGTAGGGAACAAAATTTGAAAGTGTTTGAAAACCATATTATATAACAACATCGATCAAGGATGGGGTGAAAATGATTTATTGACCATTGATTGTGTTTGAGAAATTATAGCTACCATTTGTTAACAAGGATCTTTTGAGACATGAACCCAGGACTGTAGGTGAGCCATTGTTTCCATAGAACATTTCCATTAGGGATCCCATTCATATAGATATGATTATGGTTATCAAAGTTGAAGAATTTTCAAAGAATGAACATGGAATTAAGGAATTTAACAATTGAAATATTAATTTCCCTAAGAGCTATTCCACCTTGAACTCAAATGTGCTTGATGAATGTGTTAGTATGTGCCAGTTAAGCTGCACCCAAATGGGAAATACCCCAAAATGGGTTGATGGTAGTGCCTTGACCATGATGAACTATCATAGAATCACTATATATACAATGATAATAAGAAGCAAGACACATGTAGTTATATAAGGTAGTGTGGTATGCGACCAGAACTAAAGGGGCAATGTCCTATTTCATTACGATATCAAATCATAACATATTAAGAGGCATCATAATTTTATATGGGGTAAGGATAAAATTTAACATTATGTTTTGGGGATGTTGGTTTTCAGTTCATCTCATGTTTATCATTTGAGTAATTCCAATTATAAATGTGGTAAATATTTTTTTTCATCCCATACTCATCATATGAAGAATCACAATTTTATACTAGTTAAGGATATAGATCAATATAATGTATTGAGGATGTTTGGAATTTTAGTTTATATTTTTATAACACAGACTATGGTTGATACTAGTTTAATGTCATATATCCTAAACTATTGAAGAAAATGTTTGTCTAAGGTCATAAAGAATAGAAAAAAGGTATGTAGGTGTAATAATGATGATTGTATGGCATGAAATTGTGAAATCCTGACTTGAAAGGAGATTGAAGGAGACCATATACTAAAAACATGAAAAACTATACCTATGTCGAAATCATGATACTGAGGGAGAAAACCCACACAATGAGTCACACATTGAGAATAGACTAAGGAGATGAGATCTTCATATTTCTACATATCCCTTGAGAATGGGAATCAATCCACATGTTTTTATGGAAAATGTAGTGGTAGGAGATAGATTTGAGTAGGGAATGTACTCTCATGTGAGGGTACTAAATCAATTCAAATTTATGATTTGAGGAATACCAAATTGATATGTTGTATGGGTGTAGTTTAACATCATGTGATGAGGTTGTTAGTAGAGAAATGACATTATGAATCCTATTCATTTATTTCACATTTCAGGTTATGATGTAATCATGATTCCTTAATGAGATGGAGAATGTGATTCAATTTTATACCATAAGAGGATGCCCAAGTGAATTTGGGTGATATCGCCATAGTTAATGGGCAGTTTTGTGGTGATTTTTTATTTGGTACTAGATAATCGTGGTCTAGGAGTCACTACACATAACATGCTAATAGAAACGTTGCTACATGTATTTTTAAAAATATGTGGATTAATTTGATTTATGAAACACCAATAATGAAAAAAACATTGTAAATGAGGAGTGGATGAACAGATCTTAATGTCCTAATTATAGGGCCTAGTCTCCTATTTTATTGTCATAGAGAATGGAAATGGGTAGTTAATTCATGAATGTTTATGTGGCATTAAAATATTAAAAACCTTTGTGAATATATCCTTGGAGGCTTTTCAATAGAAGGATATTTCCAAATTACTATTTCTTGAACATTATGGTCATATGGTTTGGGTGAAGGAATTTTGAAAATATTTTATGTAAGTTGTGATGATAGGAATGGAGGAGTTTTTTTCAAGGGTGTTTTCATGACTTAAAACTGGAAGAACCTAACATGAATAGAGGTTGATTCATGCCGATGTTCTATATAAATACCTCAAAAAATGCACACACGGTTAAAGGTAGTGATTATTGGATCACAAGTGGGTTAAAGAGGCCAAACATTTTATGATGAAATAGTGTCTAGTCCTTAAGACATAGTGTCTAGGTGTCACTAAATATCCCATGTGAGTATGAATTAAGCCACACGTTTTTATGGAATGCTTTTTGGTTGATGACCAACATCGGCGAGGGTGGGGGGAATCATATCTTGAATGGAAATTGCATCATCTCTTGGTTACCATAGGGAATACTTGGTTTTTGACATTATTTAAGGATAAATGGTAATGTCATGTATTGTTGATCTTTACCTTTTTTTATACCACACTTAATATGCATGGAATATTATGTTTATTACATAGGGTAATAATATAACATAATTTCATTAATTGAGGATGTCAGGGTTTTGAGTTTAATATTGTAAAAAATTGAATATGGTTGCAACTAGTATAGGATCCATAATATCAGACAATCGGGGTTAAAAATATATTGTTATAATGATTATACCTTGAATCTGTGTTCAAGGTCTTCTAATCGGGACAAATTTAAAATAGTTTATAGGCATAATGACCAGACCAATAGTTTCATGAGATGTATGGGTTGAGAAAAATAGAATTTTTAAGAGGTGTGATAGGATCAAAATACCTAATGATTAGATATTATAACCCATTAGAATAAACCTTATGAATAATTTATGGTCCTTCCCACTTTGGCTCATACATTGGTATTTTTTTGGTATAGTCATCATTTTGGGAGCCAGTACGATGTCACCATAGAGGAGAGGGTCAATGAGAGCCTTCTTAGTGAATGATATTGCTATCTAGTTCCAGTTCTATTCCAAGTTATGAAAGGGCTAAAATATTTTTTCCTCAAGGGATTCCAAATAATCTATAAAGACTTATTCCATACTATCTTGAATTCCCTATTTATAAACAGTTATTCAGTGTGATGAAAACATAACATAAATGGGTAAGACTACCCCTATTCCACTCACAAAAGGGTATGTGTTTTCTTTGGAGTAATTTTGAGTTGTCATATTATATGAATATTGGGAGCAAGGTATCTTATTTAGAAAGATCATATTCTTATATCATTCCATTTTTAATATGATATAAGAGTGGGTCTTTTTAAATGCATCAATTATTCATTTTTTTTGCACAAGGTAGAATGATGTATATTTGGGCTAGAGTTTGACTTTAGCGTACAATTTCATAAGCCTGAACACCTATAATTTGGTTCCATTTTCAATGAGAATACTATGAGGAATTACAAATTGATTAATGATGTGGGAGCTCCCGAACTCGATCATGGACTAGTTTATCACTTCATTAATAAATACAATTATGACCATTTGGTGAAGAATTATGTTGTGTTAAAAATGATCCTTCATTTTTGAGTTGTTTTGGAGTATATGTCCGAACAATACTGAGTCCCCATTCTAAAAATGTCTTGGAGTAAATGGTTTCATAGATAGGCAATGATATCTAATTCATGAAGTTAATATTGATCTGACATGCATGGAATCTCATGGCTATCTCAATGTAGTCATGGACCATGATGATCCATATATATACCAAACTATACCTACTTTGGTACAAATTCATTATCTATTTATGGGAAACATATTATATGGAATGGAACTCACACATGACCTTTTTAATCTTATATCCATGGATGTAAAAGAGGTGAAATCCATCCAACCCACACTTATAGTTAGTTTTCTCAATGATAGGCCCACTCTCCTGGTAAACATGCACTCCACTTCTATAGATTTTCTCGTTATAGGCTCTATACAGTAAGATAATACTAAACGAGAGATACTCTAGAATTGGAGTCTTCTAAATTGGATTTTTGTCTATTGTGGGAGGATTTGAAGATCCAAAAATTACTATGCTTCAAGTCAACAAATTTATATGTTTGTATCCTTCATCTAAAGTGGCATTGGAGATTACCCTCCTATGAGTGATATAAATGACCGAGTCATCGTATTTGGGTTCTTCAAAAGATGAAAATAAAATTTCAAAAGTATCATTTTGACTATTCTATGAATGAAATTCATGGATAACCTATGGTTGGGAATGTTACTATAACTTCAGGGGACACATGTGGTTTTGTAGGAAACTGGTTCTTTCATTATTATGATGTATTCACTCATAATAAACTTGATGACTAACTCATATCAACCCTTCAAATGTAAATAGGGAACATAAATATCATGGAAAAACTCAAGAACAATAATAAGGGATTGGTATTCTAATTCATTATAGGTATAGTATTCTAAAAACAAGAATTAGTATGGTAAGACTTCTTTTGTTGTGGTGATGAAGGTGATCTCCAATCATACCCTATTGAGCTTGGGGTCTTTAATACTCTTACTATCTAGAATCTAGGAGGAATAAGAAAAAAAATTCGAAATGCTATATCCTAATCCAAAAATTAATTAGATTCATCCATGAAAATTTCGTCTAGGGGTGGATGTCAAGAAATGTTGTTTTCTAATGCTTGGAATTTGATGGCCTTATATGTGATAAACTGAATTTCTCCCTATAATAGGACCACCCAATCATCATGGGGAAATTATGTATATAAAATTGTAAGTCAAGTCAAGACACCAGCCATACCACATGATGCTATTTATAATGTCACATCTGGTTCACTTCAAAAACTGGTGCGAGACAACTCTTCTTGATGGGGGAATATCTACTCCCTGTGTTGAGGAGCATGCAGTTGAGATACTATAAGTTTTCCCCCTACCATAATTGTTTTTATTTGCTAAAATGATATTTAAATACTATACCGATGTGTTTATGTAGTGGACTAATGGCTTTCTTAAGATGAGTTGAATCATAAATAGTGTTTATAAAAGATATTTCTTGATATCCTCAATGGTAGTATGACAGTCATTATCCCACTATAATATAGTTCTATTATTAATGACCCTTGATAATGAATTACACTTTCTATCCTCATTTTAATTAAATACGTGGATTTAGGAAATGTGTCCTTGGGCCCTTAAAATCAATGATATTTCTTTGGAGAGTCATTTGAATGATGCCCATGATCTTTATTGGGTCAATCTAAATGACTTTATATTTTATGAAATAATTTGAGAAATTTTCCAAAGGTAACCTTTAATGAACACTTAATGGGGTTCATATTCATGTGTCGGATGTATAGAAAGTTGAAAAATTTATATAGATCCTTGAGATGGTCCTTTTACTGGTGGGATTTTTCAACTATACCATCCAGGTAAAATTTCAACATCATCACAAGAACCAGAATAAATATCAGGTTCAGGGATCACTGGCATTTGGATCTATCATTTATAATGAAAAATGGAATCCAGTGATAGAATAAAGTCCCTTGGGGTTCCTTAAAGGTGGTGGAATCTCCTTCCTCATGGTTCATCTCAATACGATTATAGATGGAGTATCCATTCATGATGGAGAGGGACTATAATCATTCCCTTACATTAATTAAGAGATATATCATGTTAATGGAAAAATGTTTCACCGGAAAATATTTTTCAAGTTCTCGAAAGTTGACACAGACTTTGATATTCCTGTAATTCTTCTAAAATGTTACAATTTTGAAAAGCCGCACGGGGCCCTAGACATCCTTTAAAATGTTGGATTTAATAATCCTTTCATCTTTAACCTCGTCCATAACACTTTGTGAGGGGTGTACTATTTTGGGACATTTGTTGAATTTGAAATTACCCTCTAATAGTCCAAGCTGATTGAAGGTGACCTGAGAGTCCATCCTTATGACAACGTCATAGCTCCATGAAAATATGTCATGATGTTGTTTCAAGATGTCCACATACAATAACATCTCCTCTAAACATATGGCTGAACTGATTACTTTTGACCTTAAATATTCCTCAGTACCAATGTTCACTTAGGTAAAAACATCAATAGTGGTTGTGAAACCCTATTCATACACTGAAAAGAAATATTCCTAATCCACTTCAACACGTGAGACATAGGGACTATAGGTTGGCTGATTCTTTTTCAAGATATTTAACTAATGCATATAACTAGTGTCTGCCTTTGAAGATACAGAATCCTCAATGAATCGTTCTTGATCTAATAACACCATGGATATAGAAGTAGTTGAAAAAATTCCATCTGGATTCTATCTATGAGTTCCAATAATGATGTCAAATCAATTTAAATGAGTCAACATTCATCAAGTCATCCATAATTTTTAGAACATGAATGGTTCCCACAGATAGAATTCCATAGAGTGAACTTCTGGGTACATCAAATGTGTTGGATCATCCAGTACCAATAGTGCCTAAATTATATAGGAGTATAACATAATATAAGAGTACTTATTTGTATTAGATACAATCAAAATATCCCCAAAAATATAGAATCATGGGATCTACCAGATGAATTGAGAGAAAAATCAATAATTCGATTCTATCCATGGGCATGCGACAGGGACATTAGAGCACTCGGGGAATTTCTCTACTCCAGCTTCTAGTCTGGACCTACTGTCCTCACCATTTTTTGTATCTAGTATCTAGGTATAGGGCCTCATAAGAGTCAAAGGTGGGGAAATATCCCAAGAGTACCCCTGCACACCCATCAAGGGATTATTTGGGCATTGGTGGTATAATGTGGCGGTTTATTAATGAAAATGAACTCAAGGAAGTCCTAACAACATGTTATAGTCAGCATTTAGTAAGACTAAAATAGATTCAGTTCAGGAAATCAAACCACAAAACCGAGTGATTAGAATAATTTTTCCACATGTTTTCTGGTAAATTTTATAATACAACTAAATATTTGGACTGGAGGGAGTCAAATATGTCTGCTTAATTCCAAGATTGTGGAGTGTTCGTGTATGGATGAAGTGGATCATGGATAAAGTATCCATGAGGAAATGATAGATTTTCAATCCATGAAACTTACATGATCTATAAATTATGTGTATGTTCCCCTAAATGCTGATATCCCCTTCATATCTAGAAAATTTGATAAAGTCCTGACATTCCTCTCTCCCAGCCTCCACTGCATAGTTGGCCTCAACCATAGAAACATTATACTTTAAATGAATGGGATCATTCAAGGAATCTAAGAGGCCCTCACACATTCCCATTTTCAAGATTCGTTAATCTCGGTTACAAAAATCATGGGTATTTTGGTGACGTGCTTCAAGACATCACAGTTTTGTGTAAGGGGCATATTCTTTCATGTGTAGGGTCATTCCTTTGTAGGGGTAAAATAGATACCATCACTTGAACTGCTAATCTATGGCTAGTACTAGAATCAATCATTTATTTTATAGGAAAAATACACTAAAAAAGTATTTCTATGTATCATTAA
The DNA here is from genome assembly GCA_963277665.1 of Viscum album. NCBI lineage: Eukaryota > Viridiplantae > Streptophyta > Magnoliopsida > Santalales > Viscaceae > Viscum > Viscum album. Next base: position 1,398,299,709 of record OY728164.1, on the reverse strand, counting down.
AATGATTTTAGGCCCTGTCTAGACGTGAATGATCCATACATGGAAACAATTGAGCTATACGATCAACTAATACAGTCGGCGGCAGAGGAAAACATGATGGGGTAGACATGGAAGGCTATGATTACTGAGCCAATCACAAGTCATTATTTCTATTTTAGTATCATGAATAGCCTAGTTTTAATTTATACACTGAGTATTTTGATGACTCTCATGTCTAGTACCTTTCCTTTGATGGTACCAAATGAAGATTACAAAGGGGTTTACAAGGTTTTACTCACATTCATTCCCTGTTATGTCGTCAACCAGTTTATTAAAATTCATGGATTTGTAATCCTTCTCATCATCATTTGAGTATTCTAGAGTGGGGTGGATCCAGACTACATATCCAAATGTGGATGTCATGATGTGACTGATGGAGAGTGCTAGTTTCAACATCAGTTATACATTCCATTACATCGCTAGTGTCTATTCTTATGAGACATGTGAATTTGAAGAACATTCATGTGAGTAGTGATTAGAGGATACGTGAAATAAATAGGAAGTTATAAAATTTACAATTGTGTATGGATAATAATATGAGTGTGAGTGATTTATTTTTTGAGTGTACCAATTAACATATATCTATGTCTCATGGTTTGGAATATATTACCACTATTCAGAAACATGACTATCATCGTAAGTGTTAGAAGAGACACATATAACCTTCATTGGAATGTCACCCAACATCACTAAGGCACGAACCACATGGTCCCAAAGGCAGTCATTGAATACAAACACTTATTTAACGGTGTGTCCTAGGATCCTATGATATAGTAAATTTTCAATGCAACTATAGTTTTTGGACTCCTAGGGTTTCATGTATTATTTAAACATTAGTATTCCCTTCTCAAGGGAATAGATGAAATATCTTTGGATATGTGCATCCCTAAAATAATTTTTAATATTTCGTATTTCCATAAAAATCATCATACGAACCAAGAATTAGGGGAGAGTATAGACAAATTATCATTTCAATGAATCTACACGTGTCAAGGTTATGCATATCAATGATATAATGGACTAGGTTTCACCTTGTAGGTCTATAATCATTTATTCTTATCAGGTAATGGGGACAATAGGTGTACTCGACTTGGACCCTCTTTATGATAGTTGTGGTTAACTATAATTTTTCAAGACTTATCATTAGATTTGTAAGGGGAAATCGGCATGACTATTTTTATTCCACTGTACGGCTTCATCAATACATTGATAAATTAATACGAACTCTCAAAATCCACTAGGGTAGTTTAGGGAGATTAGGGTAGGGAACAAATCACTCTTGATGTTCTTAGTGCACATAGTGAGAATCCATTCCTCAAATAGAAACATATTGAGTGAGTATGTGAGTCCTATAAATCAACAATATATGTTCCCAACTAACACATCATCCCTCTGCATTCATTTGAAGAGGTAAATGATGCTTTTCTTATGTGAGGTGCTACTAAACTGGTAGAGGAACTCCATATGGATGTCTTACCAACCCATAATGGATCTTGTGGCTCTCTGACTATACCAAAAAAACGTAGTATCTTAAATACTATGGAGGAAACATTGGATCTTGGAAATATCCTATTATTCTAGATACACCAACATTGGGCCATACCTCATGAAATATTAGGCTAGATAATATCATGGTACACCCAATCCATTAAATGGGATGAACCTTGGATTTCCAAACACTTGAAAACTCTAATATTTGTCTTCCCATGCATTATTTTTCATTCATGTAGGAGGAGTTTATCGATATCATGTTTCTAGATCTTTATGATATAAAACGAGTGTGGATATCACATAATCTTGGTGGGGGTTTGTGATAGGTAATGCATCGAACAAATCATCAACTTAAAGATCAATAAAACATTGATCCCTAGGTAGATAATCATACTACTCAGGTGTAGTGGATGAATCATATCCCTTTATATTATGTATCCATTGATTTACTCCCTGATTGGGTGAATATGAACACTATGTTCAAATTAGGGTGTATAGCCCAGGTGGACCAAGAGATACGCAGGAGGATAGACTTGGTCGAATAGGTTTTTTAGGGACTAGTTATGGATCATAGATGGGCTCAACAGTGATCCTTTAACACTCCTCAATATCTAAGTGCATGGTGGCTGTGATGGGGTATGACTCCTCTAGTTACAGAACATCAGATGGTTCATATGTCATAGAATGTCCCATAAAATTGAAAATATAATGGTGTGAAAAAAGAAATGTATCATTTGGGAGACTCTTGAAGCCCTATTCCATTATATATTTATGAGAGAAGATGCCTTCATAGTGGCCTACATGGTACTATGTCACCCCGTTGAGGTGGGTTTTTCAAGTCATTCCCTTCATCATTGGCCTTTTTCTATGATCCTCTAGTGGGTCAGTGGAGATCAAATTCATTAAGATAGTTGTTAAAGGGGATTATTCACTGTTGTTTTATGGGTCAGATTGAATTTTTTTAACTTCCATTGGATATGTATGATATAGAGGGGAAAATACTTCCCATATCATTTTATTTCATCATATTGAGACACATCTTCAATGAAATAATGATAAACAATAAGGATATTAACATAGATATGTTAGAGAGTGTTATGGTGGACATATGAATCTGAATTCTAAACTACTATATGTTTCATGATATAAACTCTCTTCTACTATTGTTTAATTACATTGAGATTATTATGGATTTCTAGATAAAATAACTAATGGTTCTTAATTTGGTGGATTTTTTCTATAGAATCTACTGAAAATATACCTCTTCTCCCACCATAATTGACTACAAGATGAAATAATTTAGAGCTATAGGTTAACAGAACACATCTAATAGTTGTTCAGAAGCCAGAGATCTCAAAATTTTTCTTTTGTGGGTTAGGGTTCTTTCTCATGGTCATACCAATGCCGATTGGTTTAGGATTAGATAAGTGTGGTGAGATCAATGCAGAACAACTTTAGGGATTATCTACTAGAATATGGGACAACACACTTGTTGAATATCCACAAGACTACACAAATTCATTTAAATGTGGATTCAATTTCAATATTATTTCAATATAGAATGGGTTTTCTACAACTACCTAATGTGTGGGGGAGAAAACATTCATTTGAGGGATAGTGAAGTGCTCACCATAATTTGGGTGAGTCAACATAGACCTTAACATCTCTCCATCTTCATATTTGAATGTATATATGAGGGAAACTGACAGTGATGGTAAAAGGTGCAATATGATTCCATGGAAGTATAATAGAACATCCTCCACCTATAGGAATCTATGGAGTGTTACAGTGAAATTATGTACCTTTTCTTCTAGTATAATTGACCATAATTGATAGGATTCTTCCATAGACTCTAGTAGTGGGGGTGAAGTTTCCCTTATTGAGTCATCTAACACTTCAGAATCTGAGGGGTTTATGAGGTCATGATTTGATATAATGTTTAAAATTTGTCATCATGAGACTTCTCCAATTGATGATTAATAATATTCTCATGGGTTTCACTAATTTGGGTTATGACATGTTCCATAGGTATGGATCATATGACTGGTATTTTCCCTCCTCCACTAGGATTTTTCTTTAGAGTAGGTCATGACTCTGGCATGTGGAGGACGTCTGCACTATTTGGTGGTAGTATGGGAGGGAATCGTCACTGGTTGGTCGTAGTTTATGGAAAACCTCCTCTATGGTTTGTGGTAGTGTGTGTGTTGGGGGGGAGGGGAACCTCTACCCTAGTTGGTGATAGTGTGGGGAGGACATCCACCCTGGTTGGTTGGAGTGTGTTGAGGACCTCCTTCTTGGTTAGTGGTAGTGTAGGTAAGACCTCTATCCTGGTATTTTTGAAATAATACTACTCATAATAGGTTCGAAGGAACCATTTAATAAGAGAGTCAAACAATCTACCCAGTGAGGCAGCTAGGATATCAAACCCTTATAGATGTAGATGGATACCATTTCACTTGTTGTGGGGATTTGGTTGGGTGTGTTGGTGATGGTAAGGGCTGCTAGATATATTGAAGATTCATCTTATTGGAAAATTATAATGGTCTTCCCGTATTGGAAACATCAAGTGTTCTAGATTAGAGAATTCATAGAAATTATTATGTCAATTATATAAACAATCAGGGTAACTGGTTGGTTTTGGCATTGTCATGGCTTGGTGGGAGTCCTATTATGAATCTCACGAGTATCAGTTGATGCATGAATAACTCAAACATCCCCTACCTCGTAATGTAGGAGAGTGAGATATCATAACACTTTGTGGATAGGATCCTTAAGATGTTGATCATTGAAAAGAGGTGGTTTCCACCAAACATCCCTCAAGGGAAGTGGTTTTAGTGAGGTGATGAATTTACATGGTCTTGGTGGCACATAATCACGGTGGGAATAGCCCATTTCTGCTCATATTAGTGAATATGGGTATTGATCACCCTCATATAGACGATTTCAGTGGGTGATATGGGGCATGGGAAACTAGTTGCTAATGATATGGTGGAACTCATTTAAGCGGTATAATCATGCACGGTCCTGACACCAACATTTCCCCATCCCATGTTGATATTGTTGTTGGGAATCTGGTATCGTATACCATAACCATGTAAGGAATGTGGAGTCAGCTATTATTACATGCACTTCAAAAATAATTCAAAATTCCCAAACATAATACAATCATCATGAAATGGAGGAGGTATCCTCACTGATGATGTCAAAGACCATGGATGTCCAATGTTATCTTCCCCATGTTTAATTATAATTTCATGCTCATCTTACTTCATTATTGGTGGGACCTGGAACTGAATATCAAGATGATATGTCATGAAAATATGATGGTTCCACATCACAACAAGTCCTTATAGCTATAGGAGAAGGGTTTCATTTTGGGTTCACCATTTTACCTTTAGATGATTTTTCAAGGTCCATCATGCAATGGACTCTCCCTATTTCCCCAAATTCCTACTTTCCAAAGGTGGAAAACATTCACCACATTAATTGGTGATGTTGGATCGTTGATTGAAATAGGATGATGGTATATTTGTTTATCCTTACATGTATTCCACCATAGAGATAATTTTCTTTTGTGGGTCTCCCTCTTAGATTTATGTCATGGTTTTGAAACTCGTTCCCAATGCCATCTCAAGGGTGAAAACAATTAATTAAATGTATTCTATCTTGATAAGGAAGAAACCTTCAGTCACGGAGGCAGTAATATGGGATACATTTTTTAATTATGGATGTTTGGTAGGTTGGGGACTTGTATATTTATTCTCTATTGGGATTGAATCTCTAGTATTAGGCATTATAGATACATAACCCAAGGTATATTGTGCTTGTCATGAGGTGTTGGATTCTAGTGGAATAAATCAACTAATTATTTTTACCTCAGAAATCCATTGATTATTGTATGGGGTTGGGATCCTAGATCTGATTACGATAATAATGTCTTGTGGAGATGGTTGGGTCAGTGTTTTAACATATTGAAGTTAGGTTCATGTTTAACATCTTGGAGGGGAATGCTTGGATGTAGTTTTAGAATCTTATAGGGAGAGGTTTAGTGTATGTTTAACATCTTCTAATTAATTTTTGGCATAACTTTATCATCATACTATGATAGGTTTGGAACAATTTTAGTCTAATGTGGGGGCATATTTGGCATGGGATTATCATCTTGCTGGGATAGGGTGGTAGTAGGTCTATTATATGGTAGGGACATGCTGAGAATGAATTTAGAATCCAGTTGGGATAGGTTGGTGGTATACTGTGTCCCTAGGGTGGAATATGTCACTCAAGGGATTTAGTTATGTGTGTCCTTAGAGGGGAGGATATCATACTTTTGATTTGATAGAGTTTTTCCTTAGGCGGGGAATCGTTTTCACTCATGGATATCAATAGTGCATCTCAAGGGGAAAAATTTCACACATGTTATTTGGTGGAGTGTGTCCCCATGTGAGAGAATTCATAGTAAGGGTTATCAATAGTATTTCCTTTGGGTGGAAGATATACCACTTGGAATTTGGAAAATTGCTTCCCCTGGGGGACGATTTCACACTCAGTGTAGTCTTAATTGATCCTTAGGGAGGTTTCCTGTATATCCTATTTAAGAGATAGAGATCAAAACCCACATAGTTTGATGTCTTAGTTTACGGTATTGTGGTAGGATAAGTCCATGATGTTAAATTTTATGTAGTAAGGACGTTCATGTTGGTGAATGATCTACAATGAGGGATGGTGTGGGTATTACACATATGAGTTTCCCTAGTACTACTGGGATCATTAATGATGTGAATGGGGATTATGTGTGGGAGAAACATGGGTCCCACTAAGGATAAGTAATTATTTTAATGGTGATTACATGTCTATGATGCATGATCACTCATAGGATCTTTGATGATGTGGACGAGATTACATGTGGAAGCTGCCCATTGTGGGTCTTTCATCCCATGGAGGGAAAGGAGTGTAATACCATAATGATTGTACATGGGGAATACTATTTAAATTAAATAGGTTAAGGAAACAATTTAAAATTGTGTTATTAGAATACTATCATGTATTTTAACCTTTTACAATCGAGTGATAGATATGGCATCACACATTTGAATTAAATAATGTTTCATTTCCGTTTACAAACGAATGATCATTAAAGTTTAGTGTATTGGGAATCAAGATCATAATATATGAAAAGGTAAAAAACTCTTTTAATTTCCATTGAAAACACTTATTTCAAAGTTCATATTATGTATGATTATAGAATCTCATAACCTAGAGACATACATCAAAAGAAAGGATGAGCATAAGGCCTAGTAAGGGAAAATAGGGGAAACAGGTGAGTGCTGATATCAATAAGAACATGATGAAATACATGAAGGCATGAGTAATGGAAGAAGTGAAATAAAATAATTAAAAGAAAATGAATCACAACTTTAATATGTGGCTAAAAAATTTAATTTAGACATTCAGGAACATATCACTGTGGTTCATCTTCAGGGTGTTATAAAAAATTACGATGATTATTCACCATGGTATTATGAAACTTGTCATCTCAAGAGATTAATTATTTACCCAATGCATTAGAGAGATATCATGTCACACCATTAATATGACTTTATTTTCATGTGATATACATATATCATAATTAAAAATTCCATAAATAACCCATATAGAATAATATAAATTGGATTCATTTCAAAATCGTGACGTTTAAAAAGTATGTAAAAACAAAATCATTATGTAAATTATAACCCATGGGAAGGGAGTGAGGGTTATATGTATGTAAATTCCAAAATAATTATATCAATTTTATGTCCTTATAATTATTCCTTGAAATGAAATAGGATTGGGTATTCACATAAATAAAATTAAAGAACTTCTGGAGAAAGAGAAAGAGAGAATTTGAGACAAAAATTCTGCAGCCTAACTGCTGTACAACCTAGTTTTAGAAAATATTAGAAAGATAGGGGAGGAGGGTAACCCACTCATACATAACTCATAATACAGTATGGGTATATAATAAAAATAATTAAGATCATGGTATGGATATTTGAATGAAATATCACATGAAAAGGAAACTTCAATGAAAAGGGACGATGTGATTTCCTTCACGAAAAATTTGGCAGCCAAACGACTTCGCTTATAACTTAGAAAAATATGTTTATGAGACTGGGAAGGGTCTATAATCATTATTCTATAAAATAGAATAAAACAATAACATAAAATAACAAACCCCAACATAATAATATGGAAACTAGATAACATAACATAAAGGAAGTCATGACTTCAAAGAGGAGGGTGAAAGGTTCCATTACATTAAAGAGTAACTTAGATAGCTCAAACGTTGGGACATTGGGGGGCCTAATGGCACCTTGGGGGACTCCTTGGGTGGTAAAATACCAGATATTCGTTGAGTAAGAATTTGGAATGAAATTAATGAAGGAATGGTTGGGTATTAATATCAAAAGTGAAAGAATATTTAATTAATTTTCAAGGGACACCTCATCGGTGGTATTTGTAAAATCATTGGCTTTACCATGGTATTTTCCAATGGTATTGGTCAATTTGGACACACCATAACATATCATACTATTTAAAACTCTACCAAATTTATTACAGCATGATTATATCAATAATGATGTCATTAAACATTGGAAAAAAATTGTATTTTTACTATTCACCGAAAATTGAACTCTTTCAGAAAAATCCAAAAAATTCACCCAAATCTAATATCGATTCCCTGAATTCAAAAATGAAATCGATTTTATGAAAATAATTTTTTTTAATTTTTTAAATTTAATTTTTACTTAAAATTAGTATTTAAAAAAAACAACTCTAAAAATATAACTTCTTTTGTAACACATATAAAAAGTAATCAAGGTCCAATAAAATTATCACATATCCATAAGAAAATAAATTAACAATTTATGATTTCATTTTATGAAAATAAACTTCCATTTTAAATTATTATATTAATCGTAAAATTGTAGTAAAAATATATATTACATACAAAAATATGAATACTTATACGATGATCATTTTTTCAATTTTATGATTTCAAAATTGAATTTATAGATTAATGGGTGATGATTCTATTTTTTTGTTGATATAATATTCATTACTATTCATATGAGAAAAATTACTATTCAAATGGTAGAGTTACTATTCACCTAAAATTATGTTTTCCATATGAGACTCAAAATAACTTATTGATCGCAACCATGTATATCTATTTTCCAATAATCATTATATAGTCAAAGTTATTTATTAATAAAATATTTTGTTACTATTCATAGGAAAAAACTATTCATCAAATACTATTCATCAAGAAAACAATATTCATCCAACATTATTCATCAAATAAAATACTATATATCGTAAAATTGAAACTTCTTAGAAAACTACTAAAAATTCATCCATGATAAATATGTATTTTTGGAATTCAAAATTGATTTTTATTTAACCATAATAATTCCTTGTGTACATAAATAATTATTTATTAAAAAATAGAAGATATAAAATGAATAGTGAAAATGAATAGTGAAATTCCTGACACTTAAAAAAAATATTTAATAATTTACATTTAAAAAGGGAAGTATTAATCAAACTATTTAAATAAAATAATAATTATTCTATATAGATTAATTTTTTATAATAATTATATAATTTCATAAATCTACAATTTGGTGCTGAAGTAATTCAATTTGATTTTATTGTAAAACATAATAAAAAGTTATTAGGAGAAAAGATATCCATAGAATAGTACAATTTTCAGGTCATTACATACCACCCCCACCCTTAATGAAATTTTGTCCTCGCCATTTTATCTTATTAGAAATTAGTTACTATTACAAATCACAAAATTATAATGTAATTTATGTCTTAAAAATTATTCTTAAAAGAAATATTATTCATCAGCAACAATTTCATTTTCTATATATCTTTCACAATGATTCAAAAAATCTTTTGATTAACCAAAAACATCCCCTAGGAGTGTCATAACCAAGAGTGCAAGAATGCCCGTTGTCATGTTCTAGGGTACCCAAGATGAAGCCCGAAACTCTTTGTCAGAGTTTTCTCTCCTAGGTACAACTCTTCCAGAGCCGCCTCTACGTTCTCGTATGTAGAGAAGGATGCATTTTCTTGATAAACCACTTACTTAATACTCACAAAAATACTAGAAAGTATTCCTTTATTTAATCTTTTATATAGGGTACTTCATAAAGTTTTAATATCATAATTTCTATAAGTAAGTAATCATTTCTTTGACACCAACTATGGAATCCCGCCTATTGGTTACATTACTTTTAATTTTGTTTTAGAAATAGAGGATCTTTAATGTTTAGTGTCTTGGAAATTACGAACATAACAAATAAAAATGCCAAACACTCTTTTAATTACCCATGAAAAAACATCTTGAAATGTTTATCCTATATTCAATTACTGGATCTCAAAACATGGAGACATAAATCAATGGAATGGGTGAGAAAAATTCCCAATAAGGGAAATCATGGGATAAAATTTACTAATTTAATGAAACACATGAAGACCTGGGTAATGGAAGAAGATGAATATAATAATAAAAAGAACGTGATTCATAACATGAATATGTGGATACAACATTTAATATATACATTCATGAACATATCACCATGTTTATCCCAATGGTTTTAATACAAAATTACCAAGGTTATTCACCAAGGTATCCTGAAACTTATCATGTCTAGAGATAAATTCTTTACCCAATGAATTAGAGCGCTATCAGTGAGCTCCCTTAATATGTCTTTATTTTCATGTGATCTACATAGATCATAATAAAAAATTTCATAAATAACCCTTATAGAATAAAATAAATGGTTTTCATTTCAAAATCGTGATGTTTAAAAAAGTACTTTTTTCCTTAAGAAAAATTGAATTCCCAGGAGTGGCCTTTAAAAAACCTCCACACCCAGGAACCCCCCTCCCCACAAAGAGGTTATCTTGAAAAGGGAGTGAGGGTTATATGTATGCTAATTAAGTATATATATATATATATATATATCAATTTTATATATTTATGAATACTCCTATAAATAAAATAGGTTTGGGTATTCACTTAAATAAAATAAATGAACTTCTTGTGAAGAGGAGACATAGATTTTGGGACAAAAATTATGCAGCATAATGGCGATACAACATGGTTTTATAAAATATTGAAAAGAGAGGGGAGGAGCATATCCCATTCATATATAAATCATAATAAAATAATGTTATAGAATAAAAATAAGTATTATCATGGTATGGATATTTGAATGAAATATCACCTTAAAATGAAACTTGACCGAAAAGGGACGATGTGATTTCCTTTACGAAAAATTCAGCACTATAACGGCGTCGCATAAGATTTAGAAAAATACGTTTATGAGAGTGGGAAGGGTATCTAATAATTTTTTAATAAAATGGACAGAAATTAGGACATTAAATAACATACCCCAACATAATATTGTGGAAACTAGAATACATAACCAAAATGAAGTCATGACTTAAAAGAGAAGGGTGAAAGGTTCCCTTACATTGGAGACTAACTTCGAAATCTCGAAGGTGGAGAAATTTTAGGGCCTCATGGAACCTTATGAAGACTCATTGGGTGGTAAAATGTATATTTCATCATTTAGGAGTAATTTTAAATGAAATTAATGAAGGAATGGGTGGGTATTTATATCAAAATTGAGAGAATATTTAATTAATTTGTAAGGGACACCTCATCGGTGGTATTTAAAAAACCATGGGCTTGCCCATGGTATTTTCCAATGGTATTGTTCAATTAGTACACCTCATAAAATATCTTACTATTGAAAAGTATACCAAAATTATTAGATCATGATTACATCATTAATGATGTCATTAAACACCTGAAACACAAAACTGTAATTTTACTATTCAACAAAAATTGAACTCTTTCAGAAAATTACCAAAAATTCAAACAAAACTAATATCAGTTCCCTGAATTTGAAAATGAATTACATTTTGTGAATATAATTTTCTAATTATTTATTTAAATTTTTATATAAAATAATTATTTAAAAATGCATTTCTAAAACTATAACTTGTTTTCTAACACATTGATAAAGAAATCAAGGTCCCATAAATTTATCGTATAACCATAAGCCAATAAAGTAACAACTTATGATTATTTAAAAAAATTAAATTTACATTTTAAATTATTAAATAAATCATAAAATTATAATTAAATTATATAACATATATAAAAATAAGAATACTTATATGAGGATTGTTTTTTTTTACTTTTCAGATGTCTAAATTTTATTTATACATTCATGTGTGATGTTTCTAATTTTTCTTGCAGATTTAATATTCTATACTATTCATTACATTTTATAAGGGTCAAATTACTATTCCAATGGGTTACGTTACTATACAGCTAAATATAAGTTAGTCTTATGAGACTCTAAATATCTTACTGATTGCAACCGTGTATGTCCATTTTTCAAAAATCATTACACAGAAAACTTTTAATAATAAAATATTTTGTTACTATTTGTAAAAAACTATTCATCAAGAATATACTATTCATACAATACTATTCATCTAATAAAATACTATTTATTGAAAAATTTAAACTTCTTAGAAAAATACTAAAAATTCATCGATGATAAATTTTGATTTTTGGAATTCAAAATTGATGTTTATTTTTCTATAATAATTCTCTACGTACCAAAATTATTATTTATTAAAAATAATAGGCGATAGAAAATGAAAAGTGAAAGTGCATAGAGAAATTTCTAAGACTTAAAAAACAAAATTATTTAATGATTTACAATTTAAAATTAGTGTTTTAAAAATACTATTTAATTAAAATAATCATGATTCCATATAAATTAATTTGTCAAAATAATTATATCCTTTCTGAAAACTACAATTTGGGGGTGAAGTAATTCGATGTGATTTTATTATTTAACATAATAAAAATTTATTATGAGAAATTAGATCCATAAATAAATGAAGTACATTTTTTTGGGTCGTTATAATAGAGGTAGGATGTTTTAGGTTATATAGTATTGAAGTGAATGGGGCTTACATCTTAAGGGTGACCATGTTAAAGAAAGGGTAATATCTATATAAAAGACTCTCTACTGATATATGTTAGTCATTTACATTGATGAATCCACCTTTAGGGATTACATGCCCATTGATAATGCAACTATTGGTGGAAGATGGTGTTGAATTAGTTTTTGGGAAGATGAAATCGGGTGGCATGATGTTAGAGAAGCTATGCTAAGGAAAAATTTATCTTAGGGTATGTATTCTTTGTTAAAAAAGGTAGGTTAAAGGTTGAACATGGAACCTAGGGGCTGTCAGGTCAGAGAAAACAATGTTGTTTCATAGAAATATACATTCTTGATCTAAGAAATTTATCACAAGTACCAAACATGGATTTAGGAGGCAGGGGTGCACAAATGATTAAGAGTTTCACATATATCAGGGTTTTGTGAAAGATGTATCTCTAATGTGAACTAGATAATCTATAATATTTTTTTGTGAGGATCTCTCAATCTCATGACAATAAATGTTGGGATGGAGGGAGGTTGGTTGCACAATTTCACTGCCCTTTGAGGGACTATTGTATTCTGGTGTTTGATGATGTCCTGAAATAGGGGTTTTCATTTGTTATGGAATCAGTTACTCTTGAGAGGATTCATACCCAAAATGGTGTGGGGATGTTGTACTTATAGCTTAAATTGCCGACTAAAGTCACAGAAATCTGTTGTATCATGAAAAAGGGTCACATGATTCTCAATCCTTTGTCACTGAGGCTTGAACAATCAAAGTCTTTGGCTTCCCATCACCAATCTCATGAAACTGGGTGGTTCCATGGTGTATTTTCATGCAATACTCTCAATTTTAAAGCACATTCCTTGTGTATCACTTTGAACATCAAAAGTACTTTCATATCTTCTATCTTTGGCATTTTCTTTTGCATCAATGTCATTTTCACGCAAAATATCTTTTTTTGTATAAAACACTCAAAATATTCTTGCAACCTAATCTTCATCCCCATAATAATTTTTTTGCGTTGGTAAAGTTACTCGATTTGTGCAACACTATCAGTTTTTTGGACAAGAAAAATTTTCGGTGCCAATAATGATCATTGATATTCCAATTAAGTGTGGTTTAATTATAATATCTTGATGGTTCCCATTTTAACATTTTTCACTTTATCCTTTGTTGTTTTAGTGTTTTAGGGATAGAAACATCTACTTTAAAATATGTATGTTATGTAAAATAAAGGGATAATAATTTCTTTATATCATTTTATTGAAGAAGGGATTTGGAATCAAATGTTTATTCTTCCTAAAATTTTTTGGTATGAACATGGATAGGAGTTTTTCTTCTAATATTTTATTTCAATGATTTTCTAATATTTAAAAAAATACATCCTTTGGATATTACTATTTATCACTGAATCACTTTGGATTAAAAGTGAAACGTTCTTATTTTGTTGTTTCAATGATATCATTTAAAAACATTGTTTAGAGGTATAAAAATTCTTATATATATTGTCATTTCATTGTTTCATTATTTGATTTTTTATTTTTCAATATATTTTATATAGGTAAGATGGTTAATCAATTCTATTTTTTCTATTTTGGTAACTTGTTATTATAATCTTAAAAATCATTAATTCTATCTTCATACTAATACATCTCCTTGCGTAGAAAAAATTAATATGTTTTTATGAACATCGATTCATCCCCTATTAAATATTTCATACAAGGATAACATTCGGTATCAGATCTAGCCATTGTTTAGTTTCCTTATACTAACATATATATAGTTAAAATATTTTATGTAACAGGTACTCCACTATTTGGATTATTGGAATAACTGAATTCCCTTCGACCACTATATTTTTAACGTGTTTATTATGAATATTTGTGTGATCAGAAAGAAACTTTTGTTTTTAGTACCATAATTGATAACTATATTTTGCATGTAGTTCATAACAATATTCCATATATGTTGAATTTGAGTTTCAATCATGAGAAAAAATATGACTTTTAAATGAATTTGAATTTCTAGGGTACAAAATTATGTTGTCTATAATGGAATATGTACAATTGAGTTTATTCTTCTAAAAGTACTTATAGGATTTTATAAATTTAAATGTTACACACTTAAAAAGATCAAATGATCTATAAACAAATATATAGAGTCCATGATCAAGCTACCATGTATTTTATTTTATTCATAAATTTTCATATTCATAGATTCATTAGAGATTTATAACTATTTTTAATAGATAATAGTCTCTTGGGGAGAAGGATATTAATGATGATAAGTTAGAGGAAAAAGTCATTGATATACTTATAAATGAATGAAATAAAAAATTACGACAATTATTAATATGAAACAACTAATGAAGCTTGTTTTTTAAGAAATCATTAAAATCTAAATTCATTATTATAATTTTTGAAAGAAGATTTTTGTAAAAGAGAAGCATAAAAATTGAGTTTCCTTTTGAACTACTAAATTATATGATAATATATCAAATGTCACTTTTTAAAATATTTTTAAACATCATTCTAATTTTAGGAACATTAAACATAGTTATGTAGAGATCTTAAAACTAGAGAGATTATTGAACTATAAAAATAGGACGAATTTTTTTTTGGAATGATAATATAGAGGTATGATATTAATGAATTCCTTGATGTTTTCTTTTTTTAATGTAAAAATATAGGACATATTACACTAGAATGTTCATGTATAAGGATAAAATATATGTACCCTATAATATCCTCAATAAGAGAGAGAAATAATTTTCTCAATGTGACGGATAGTTGGATTTTAGTGGATATCCATCATTATAGTTTTCATTGTACAGTGATGACAGTTAGTAGGTCACATCATTTAATGCCATAATTCTTGAATTAAATTCTTGATTTATGAAAAAGATAACTATTATGGATTTTATCAATATGTATTTATATTATTCATATCTTTATCCTTAAAATGATGAGATTCATACTCAATAATTTATAAAAATGTATGAATATGTGAAAAACATAGAAAAAAGATATAAAATGATAATGATATCAATGACCAAGTTATGGTAGATATTTATATGGATAAAAATTTTATTACAAGGCATAATTATTAGTTGAATTTAAAATCCATTTATATTTAAATTTATATTGATTATAATTATTTCATAAAAATATATATGATGATAAATGTTTTAATAAGTTTTTTCCAAAATTTCTTCTAAATGGGAGAGTTTTTATTAATTTTTGGAAAGTTGAAATTATCATGGAAATCTTATCAATTTGGTTTTTGAACATCTAGTAAGTCACATTTCTAGGCTAAATATTTTTTTCTAATAGTTATGTTTTTTACTAAGTCTATATGGGAGGTTAGTAGAAGAATATCTTCTCTTTAGATAAGGTTAACTTATCATTAATGTGATGAAAATATATTTATAATGAACATGTGGCTATTCAACATCACAATGTTGGATAAATTTTGGTTCCTAGGATCTAATTTTCTACTATTTTTATATTCAAACAAGATTTCATACCAAAGAATAAATTCCATTAATTTTAATGAAAAACATATGAGTATTAGTATCCAGAATGTTTAGTGCACAAAAAATTTTTATTCTCAGTGTATAACTAGAAACATGTAAAACTTTCTTAAAATATAAACTGTTATGGTCGGTTATTTGGATTTCCTTTGTTACATTTTTTCCACATCTGTTTTTTCAATATAATTCTTATTTTAACTAAAAGTTTTATTCAATTTAAAAATTTGTGAAATATGATTAATTATAAATAAATATATCTCTTTAGAAATTTCATCATTAAAATGAAGAACTTTTTACTCTAATAGTTAAATGATTCTTTTCACTGGGTGTTCATTTTTTTTGAATTATATTTTGTTGATTTTGAGTGTTTATTTATTGAAAATATATTTGAATTTGTATTTTAGGTGTTTTTGGTTTAAAAATGATTTAATTGTTAATGATTTAATTCTTTTACATTTCAAATAAAAATTCATTTTTTTGGGAATTGTTTTATTATTTTATCATGATTCAAAACTTTTTTAATTGAATATTTTATGTTCTATGATTTTAATATATGATTTTTTTTGATTAATTTTTATCTCAATGAAATTTTATTTGGTGAATTATTTTGTTGAAATACATTTGTAATTAAATATTTTTTGTTTAATGATTTTAGAATTTTTTAGGTTCTATATAAAATATTGGGTAACTATCAATTTACCTTTAAGAGTGGTTGTAAAATTAGTACACTAACCACACCTAAATAAAAAAATTAAAAATTAAATGTGTTTGCATATGAAAAACATTAAGTGACCATGAAATGAAAAGTGATCATTCTAGAATTTTTTTAACAGACCATGATAGTTTAAATGTATATTAATGTGATCTTCCCACAGTTTATATATTAACAATGAGCTCTCTGTTTCTCAATGTATTATGATCCCACACCTTAAAATATAGTATATCATCCCAAATTTGGTATAAATACTATTCACTATATTAAAAGTTTCTTCCCCTATCAATAACCCACTAAATGTAGAATCATGGTAGCATAACATAACCACATGGGAAAACAAATTTTGAAGTTCACAAGATGTAGTTGACAAGGAAGAACCCTAAAGATCACATCAATATGGATGATGTATGTTGATGATCAAATGGATTTTCACATCCCCATATCAAATTTTATGGGATTCTTCATACATTAAAGAAGGTACATAGTTATTTAGATCTAAAGCACTATAGAAATTGCATAATATGGTTATAGTTGAAGTTGAGATCTACCACCACACTGAACTAGATATATCAGATGACCAAAGTAATTATTAAGATGTATTTCACCCTGAATGACACTCTAGAATCAATAGAGAGTATAACTAGAGACCCTAAGGTTGACACAAGATTTTTCTATTGAAGTTGAAAGCTTCAAATGAAATATTAATGAACCTAGACCCATTCTATTGAGCATCCTTGATATTCCAAATGTTATCTATGAAGAAAGAGAAAAATAACACCACTATAATTATGGTACGAAACACATATTTATGGATAAGAAAACACAATTCAACACCAAGACTACCTAATATCATGAAATTATGTGAGCATAATGGTATAGAACCACACCACTGATCTCATTCAAAATACACCATGGATGAACCAAACTGGATATGTAACTAGATCCACTACTTGTGGATGAAAAAACATGAAATAAATAATTGAAGAAGAACAAAATGAAAGATTAAGAACCAATTATGGGATCTCTCTATGAAATAAAATTATCCATTAAAGATAAATACACAGTATTAACCAATGATATTTTATTCACGAGGGATCTTCAAATCACAAAAATGTAGGATTTCATGGAAAATATAGGGGAATAAAATAGATCTATTTTTTGTGTGGATCAACCCAATAATTAAAAGATGAGGCAATTAAAGATATAATTATATTTATTCACTGAATTTTTTGACGAAGATTCAATTAATGATGATTGATAGGCCTCAATGTGATATTATGCTACTGGAGTTATAAGAAAGATGGTCTCTATAGGATCTTTTTTGATGATTGAATACTACATGAGATTTAAATTTGGGTTCATGTTGAAGATTCCAATTTAGAGATTAGGGATGGTTATTTATTATTAGAGATATATTAATCGAAAGATGTAGCGGCAAATCATAAGGCCATGTTCTTGACTTTTTTGTTCAAATATTATTAAGAAATAAGAGAAATATGTCACGTTTACTGATACTAATTTAATAGTGTCACATGTTTTATTTTTACAAGTCTAGATAAAGGGGTAAAGAATTTTTTATATCACCATTTACATTGAAAATAGATGGGGCTTAGATTATATAGGGAAATAATATCAAAATTCTTTCTTAGACCTAGTTCTTGACTTTTTCACTTAATTAATAATATCTTAGAATAATGGGGTATTGTGTTTTTTCTATGAAATATTTTTTGAGAGGAAATTTTGTTGGTATTTGTTTCATTCATTGGTTTATATAGTCGTTGGATATGATGAGTGGGCCAAGATAGAAAATATTTCTGAATATACTGGGAATCATAGGAGGGGAACCTAAGGAATAATGTAGTGATAGATGAGGGAAAATATTGTATGGGTGTAATCATGTTAAGCATATAATGAAATATGAAAGTGGTTGGGGTCACTAATCATGATGGACTATGGAATTATAATGTTCTTATAATATTCATGTAGGTAGATTCAAAAGAATTTAGAAATTATTATCAAAATTATCTAAATGATTTCAAAGTCACTATATGTGGAAAAAGAAGCTACATCATTGTAAAAATCATCATTTCTATTATAGAAGGGTTGGAATTTAAATTCATACTGAATGGTTAACTCTATATTTTCTACACTATAAAAATAATTAAAATTAAAATTATTTAATTAATTATCCATAAAGTCTTCATATTCAATTCTAAATTTTATGGGGAAGAATGAACTCAGGATTTTCATTAGATGATTATTGATTGTTCAAGATGATCTGAGGAATGAGCCATGGCTACATGAAAAGTGTTATTTTGGTTATGGTTGCTTCACTATATTCATATAAGGAGAAATAAATATAGTGGAATTATAGTCACATGAAGGACATTGCAGAAAGATTGAACTAAAGGATTGTGAGTTTCTAGTGATGTTATTATAAATGAACATATTAAATAATGTTATTATAGATAATGATGTATACATTTCCCAGTGTTCAAGGAATAGATCTATGGGAATTCATAGAAGGAAGAGGGAATTCTTAGGGTGGTAGGGGGAAGTAGTGTAGAACCATTAATCATCCTCTATGATCCACAACACCATCGACCTCTATTCCTAATCATATCTCCATTCCATTTTCTCTAATCAGTGATCATCTATCTGATAGATTACTAAAATTGGATCTGAATTATAGGTTGGATAATACAGTTAAGGTAGTGTTCATGGAGTGGGAGCTAGATATAGTTTCCAATCACGCTTGAGAATATTTTATTAATCATCGTCTCTTTTTTACTATTATTTCAAGATGATTTAATGATTTTAAAATTTTTCATTAATAATGCGTACCTAATATGTTAAGGGGTTGCATTAGATGTATTTAACTTTATTTCATATTCTCTATTATTACAGTGTGATGGATCCTTGTGGGTGATTTTTTTCCATATAAAGATATCATTTTATCTTTCTCGTGAGCATATCTTCACACTATATCAGTTCCTGGGAGGTGAATATTGAGTATACATTCTCTATGGTGACCAATAATAAAATAATAATCTTGAAAATTATGTTGAAAGCTCTTCTCCATGAGGAAGAATCATCATATTGGGATTTTTTATATATAATATGTATCAACAGTGATTTCTGGTGTGAGTATTTGTTTCTAATTATAGACATTTAATTCATCTGCAAAAAAATTTAGTACCTTTTTTATATCATTCAATTCTAGTGACATTTTTATCAAACCAATCCAGTCCATTTTCCCTTACTAAATAAATTTTTTTCCCTCTTTATATATTCTTACTTCCACAAAAATACCTTTCACCAAATTTTCATTTTATCCATAATCATTTAAAACATCACCTTTGAATTCTTTTTTCCTACTTATATTGGTTTATTTCTATGTGTTTTGATTTATGGTTTGGTATGAAAAAATTTGATTACTCTGTGGTTGGACCCTTATTGAAATAGTAATAGTGTTGTTAGGATTATAAATAATAAATTTGAATTAATCCGTGTAATTGACCTAAGACTCTTAGTGTCAAAATAATTAATTGGTATTGCATTATATTATAAATTTAATTCCACTTGAATATCATTCAAATAACCTCTAATAACATATCATTTAAATTTTGTTAAAGTAGGGACATACGAAAAGTTCACATGTGAGGTATAAAATTTTTTACTAATGGAATAACTTTTTTGTATAAGAAATTTGAAAATTTGAGTTGGAACCTAGATTGGATTATAATAAAGAATTTTTAGATTTACTATATAAATATAAAAAAATGAAATTAATTTTCAATGATTCTAATTGATTAAGTGTTGGGAAATTTTATATGGGTTTCATTTTTTACACATTTGAAAGTCTATTTTTAGATTTAATTGTTACCTTTATATTAACGTGTTATTTATTTACATTATTTTTGATAGAAGATTATTTTGGTTTAAAATTTAAATATATGGATTTTATTTATAAAAATATGGATTTATTGTAAATAATTGTCCAATGGTTTGATTCACTATGTGTTGATTTGTTAGGAAATAAATATTTTTTAATGGAGTTTTTATACTTTGAAAATGATTTTTTATTATAGTAATTTCTGTTTTTTGAATGATTTATTTTTTCATGATTTATTACAAACACACACACATATATATATTTAATAAAAATCTATTTTTTGTGGATTTTATAATTATTATTTTGATGATTCATAATTTTTTCAAATAATTGTTGAACATTCAATTATTTTATATAATTGTTTTTATTGTAATTTTTTCTCTCTTTGAAAATATTCTATTTTAATTTAATGTCAATTTGTTTTTTTAATTAAATATATTATTTTCATGGTGTTATGAATTATATTTTATTTTTTTTTGTGGAATTTTATTTAATGCTTCTACAGAAACATGATTGGTGGTCATTAAAACAGTATACCAATCAAGGACAAATGAAGAAAAATTAATTATGAAAGTTATCACATGTGAAAAAAATAAACTGGACTTGAAATGAAAATTGAACATGCCTGATTTTTTTAAAGTGACCATGACATTTAAGCAGCATATTAACAGTATATTTCAATTGTACAAACTATGATCTTCCCCATTTTCAAGTGATCATGAAGCCAAATATAGACCTACCATGACTCCTCCTAATGATCAGAATAATGACTATGGGATATATTTATGGTAACATGGCCCCATATATAACCCACTACGAATGTCCTTAGGGTAGTATAACCCTTAATAAAGAAAAAAACCCAGATATGATCCTCAAGTGAGGTATATGACCTGAAAGAACCTTTAGGATCTCTACCATGAGGATGATCTATAAAGAGGAATTGATGCTGCTCATGCCATAACTATTGAATATTATTCACCTTATCTTTCCAAGAATGCTCCACCAACTTTTTTAGTTCTAGTGATCCAATATGAAGGGAGAAGATTTTTCAAACCATATTTGCGAACATACACAAAACTAATCTATATAACACATTTAACCAATGTGAATCTAAATATGGATATCACTTTAGATGATGCACTATGGTCACTGAAGTAGATTGTCATAGTCATCTAATAAAATTCATTATTTTACTCCTAATGATGGAATATTCCAAAATTTTCATAATTAACCCACACATATACCCTTGAATAACTATGAAATTATGAACTCCACCACTAAATAAGGATATAGAATCGAGCATAGATGTAATGGTTTGAGTCGTATTTTACCGGGTAATGAAACCCAAACCATTTTTGAGCCTCTCTAAGCTAGAGGAGGTATGGGAGTATTCCAACATTTCCCCACACTATTGAGCTCATATAGAAAATTTGAATTGGATATTTAAGTATTTTTGATGCTTGAGATTGAAATGAAACCGAATTCACCATTCAATAAGGAGGAAATGAATGTAGACTACCAAATAATCGGTGTTCAAGATACATGAAAATAGACCATTGATGGTACATAATAATTCTCAACCAAAAAACTTTGAAGCTAGAGGGATATTCGAATCATCATGAATGTGGTTGTCAATAATGATATAGATGATACGATGAATTGATTTTCAATGTGGATAAACCCAATATTTGAAAAATATAGCTATTGAATATGGAATCATATTCTTTAACATGTTTATTTATTGTAGGATTAATTGATGATGATGGAGAGGCCTCAATGTGAAGGGATGATGTTGGTCCAAGATTAAATATGGCCCTTTTGGTATCATGTCTTTAGATTCACTTCTTATTGAGAGTGAAATTTGGGTTTGTATTTATCAAAGAGATTTATATTTTAGTGAAAGTCATTTATTTCATAGGAAAATACCCATAAATTTCAAGGAATGTTTTCTCATAAATTATTTGGAGTTTTATGAGTACGCATTTTCTGACGGTACCTGATTCTGAGGCCCGGTGTGCCCGGAATCATTTTTTGAAGTTTTTTTCGGGTACGTTCAGTATACATACATGTGGGTTTTTCTATCTTTTATTCTGTTTCATAGAATTAAAATATGAGGGCACCGATTAACTCGCAGCACCAGCATTCGCTTAAGTAGATCATTATTGCAGTTGTGTTTAATGCGGGTTGAAAGTTATATTGTGGGGATTCGTATAAAATTAATTAAAATTGTTTTTTGGTACAATTTTATTTAAGAGGTGGTTATTTCCTTCAAAGGGGAGATGGGGTGGGTTCCACACCCCACATAACCTCCCATGAGAGGATTTAGTGTGGTGGGCCCACACAAACCCAAACCATTTCACCTCCCCTCATTAATGGTGGAGCCTCTCGACCTCCCTCCTCTAATGAATGTGCCAACTCTTGGGATTAATTAATGCCACTTAATTAATCTAGTTTTGAATTAATTAAAAATGCTTGGAAAGTTTATATTATTGAGAGACTTTGATTTAATTTGCTTTGGAAAATATTATATCGGGGACGCTCTGGAGAAATAGAAGAATAGTGTTCATTCTCTCGATGAAGAACATTGTTCTTCAAAGAAGAACGCAAAGAACTCCTCCAACGATGCACCCTCTTCGGACGCACGCCGACGTCAATGGAATCGATGTCCGTATTCCACGACGCCCGACCTCCTTGATTCTCATCTTCTATGGCTCGTTGACGTGCACCTTTCTTGAAATTGAGGTAGGGGGTTTGTATAATTTAAATTGAATAAATTATACCTTTTTCTTGTTTTATTCAAGTGATCATCTATGGATATTTTTTACTGCCTATCACGGAGGGCATGGCCCGAATTAACACGGACCGACGA
This sequence comes from Viscum album, assembly GCA_963277665.1. Taxonomy (NCBI): domain Eukaryota; kingdom Viridiplantae; phylum Streptophyta; class Magnoliopsida; order Santalales; family Viscaceae; genus Viscum; species Viscum album. The sequence goes on along the minus strand of OY728164.1, from coordinate 1,398,276,134 downwards.
CCCTCCATTGTTTCTTATTTTTATTTACGATGGAAACGGTGTTGGAAGGGGCGGCAATGACTGAAGGCGATAGCGGAAATTGCAGCAGCGCACTGGCCTGAGGAGGACCACAGCACTGGGTGCCACGCGAAAGGGATACTGCGGCCCGAAAATACGGGCCGCTTAGCTGAAGAAGAACTGGCCGGATTTAGCCGGCCGGGCTGGATAAAACGTGGCACATCTTGGCGCTGAGCTATGGAGAACCGCAGCCCGCATTGGGCGGGACGCTTCGGCAGACGAACTGGACGGCTTGTCGGCCGGCCTGGCAAAACAAGCCGCGATGCCCATGGGCGCCGCATGCGGGGGATTTGTGGCCCTCAACCACAGGCCAATCGTGCCGAGAAGACCAGCAGGCTTCAGCAGGCCGGAAAGGAGGTTGGCCCCTCAGGGTACCACTGTTTTGGAATACCGGGGGCCACACCCCCAATACGCTCGGCCATCTGGCCATGTCGGGCCACGCCCCATCGGGATGGGTTGATCCCTTAGCCGGGTCAGACCCTCCAGGTCAGGACGAGCCAACCCGCCTACCCACCGGGCTTGACGGGCTAGACCCATTTTTCTTCAATATGAATAACTTCTTCATCGTGTGTCTGATTGATGCACCTTCTGCGGCACTGCGACCCTTATGATGAGGTAGTCCTTTTGTGATAATATTAGTGAGTTTTGGACAAATTTGTAAAATTTCCGGGTTTGGAACAAGCCTAATTCCAACAAGGCCCCTAGAACAAAATAGCCATTAACCCTCATACTGAGCGTCTGATTGACGTGCAATCTATTGAATTGGGATTATTTTGATGATACTGAACTTAGGAATACATAAATTATTGAATTCGTGACAATTTATGTACTACTCCTCTTTTGATTGAGGAGAGGACCCTCCCAGAAATGAGTTTGATGTGAGCGGGAACCCTAGAGCTGGCTGCGACTGCGTCAACTATTGTACTGGAATCCTCTGTGGGTTTGATAGATACGACTACCGTACTGGAATCCTCTGTGGGTTCGACAATGATGACTACTTTTCTTGTATCCTATGTGTGTCTGGCTGTTTGACCTCTATATTTTTATCCTGTGTGGGTCTGACAGAGTAGCTAGTCTTGTATCTTGTGTGGGTCTGACAACATATTTGGTCTTGTATCATGTGTGGGTCTGGCAGCTTAGATGAATTAGTGACAATAGATGATCATCTCTATTTCTATACAAAATATATATAACTGTGTGAGATTATTCTTGTCTTTCAATCATTATCATCAATGTGACTGACTTCTTTCTTGTGTGGACTGGGTTGTGCTTGGGATAGAGAGTTGGAGCCGAACTGATATTGATAACATAGGTACATGTATGTGAATATACCTAAGTAGGGTTTGTTGATACTTCGTGGCAGTATCTTTCTTTTGTGGTTTATCCTTCGTGGATTCTGGGAGACCTTTGGTGTCCACACTTAGTATATTATACTCACCCCTGCATGGGCTATGCCCGCACTACGTAGTGTTGGATATAGACGATGGAAATCACTGATTGATGTAGAGACTTGTAGTGTTGGACGGTACCTGTAGGTGGACCACTTGGAAAGACATACATGGAGTAGAGGGACAAACCTGAAGTGCATAGGAGGTCATTTGTACCCATAATTCAGGTGGGGTTCTTGGAGGACGACTCAGTTGTTATTGTTTTACTTTAATATATTTGTACTATCTTTTCAACACTACTTGTTTTTCAGTTGTACTGTACTTATGTTGGGCTTGTATTTTCAGCCCCTTTTCCTTTCAGCACATAATTTGGTATACAGTATTACTTATATCATACTTCAGTTGTGTACTCTGTTGTGTTTGTTTACTTTCATAAAGAAAATTCCTTCTTAGCATAGGGATTTACGCCTTTGGTGCTAGTCGCCAGCCCTTGGCCTATGGAAGGTGAGCTTGGGGTAGTCACGACATGGGCCCCGAGGAAGGGTCATGACAAATTGGTATCATTGGAGTTGATTATAACGCAAAAGTCAAGACTCTGATCATTCTTTTCTATGAAGTAATATTGTTAAGAGTATTGAGTGTGGTTTTCAGTTCATGGAGTCCAGTTTTGGTGCGGCGTCCGACGTATCCATAAACCAGGACCCTGACCTCTAATTTCTGACTCAGTGTATGAAAACACTGATTTCATGTGTGCTTCATAAATTTTATTTGTTATTACTTTGAGTTAGCTCACCAGGTATACAGTTTTGACTATGGAACACCTGTTTCATTTCAGGATGACCCCACGAAGATAGCCATCTAGGGTTTTGAGTTACGTAAGCGATGGTAGCCCACCAAGAAATGAGGTCTCTGTGCAGGGCCCCATCACAATGGAGGTAACAGTGGCACCTCTACCCGCTGGGCCACTGATACCACCCTCCCCATCTGTAGAGAGTGTATGCTGCTTGAGTTCTTTCCATGAGTGTTAACAACAAAGGCCTCCTATGTTCCACAGAGACATAGACCCACATGCAGCTGAGGATAGGCTGGAGGCTATCGTCAGTGTTTTCATATTGGTAGGGACACCAGCCGACCTTATGGTGATCCTTTCCATGAGTCTCTTGTAGGTAGTAGAACGTTGATGGTGGAGCCTAATTATCAAGGTGCATGAAAAGTAATATTTACTGTGTATGAACTTCAAGAGTCTCTTCCGCTCGGAGTTTGTTCCTACCACATTTCGTGTGGTGTGGATTTGGGAGTTACTACATCTCTGGTAGGGAATCATGAAAGTATCTCAGTACTCAGCGAGGTTTACTGACCTCTCATGCTACTCCACGGATATGGTACAATACCCGTTCTTCAGGGCCCTGACCTTTGAGCAGAGACTCAGGCATGAGATCAGGGGTTTGATGATTCCCCTCAGCATCCCGACGCAGGAGGGGGTGCTAGAGCGAGCCCTTCTAGTAGAGAGTTTTCTAACTAAGCAGTCACTTGTTGAGAGACCCACAACAGGGCAACACGTAGCGGAGTCTTCTACAGCTGGTAGTAGACAGATGTCACAGGGGTCCAATTGGATCAAGACATCGGATGGGAAACCATAGGGTACTTGTTCGGTTGTGCGGGGAAAATGAAACAGAGCAAGTCTTACGAGGAGCAGGCAGTCCTATGCATGAGGTGGGTTGGGCCTCATGGCTCATGACAACCCGACCCACCATGCAGATGAGTAACAGACGTTAGAGGTACCTCCTAGTTAGAGGTATAGGTTCGATCGTGGTGGAACGATAGGAGCAGGCGGACAAGGTGGAAGAGCTGGCTGAGCAGTGGGTGGTGGACAACGTTTCGAGGCTCTACCACCACCGCCACCTAGAGGTCCGACCCCGACCACAGGGAGTTGGTAGAAGAGGCAGTCTTTTCTCTAGGCAGTCGAGTCCTACAACCACGACACACCTAAGAAGATTCTAGGTACTATCTGTGTCTACTCAACCCTTGTTGTAGTACTTATAAACACAGGTGCGAGTAATTCTTTTATTGCCGCTGCCCTTGTTCAAGGATTCGAGATTCTAACAGTTTTGTTGGCTCGATTCTTATAACTAGATACTCCAATGGGAAAAGACTTGATGATTACGCATTGGTGCTGGCAGGGTGAGCTTACTCTATGAGGTCAGAGCATCGACTGGGATCTTCTTTTATCGGCGTCGAGGCCTTACGACATCATCTTGGGTATGGACTGGTTATCTACATTCCATGCTCAAATCAACTATATTATGGGAAAAGTGTGGTGTGTATGCATGGATGAGACTTGTTTCACCTTCACCGGTGAGAAGGGAGACTTTTCAGTGCAGGATGGACTTACCCCGAAGAGAGGGAAGCTGATCACACATCAGTTGGCTAGTCTCATCCTCGGAGTAGTTGATGTGCGGAGTTAGAGTTTTACTATTGTGGTGGATCAGTAGCCAAACATTTTTCCTGATGATATTCCAGGACTACCTCCCCGTTGAAAGGTATAATTTTACATAGACATGTACCCCGGGACATCAGCGAAATCTACTCTAGCATATCAGATGGCTCCCGCTGAGCTTATTGAGCTGCGGGTACAACTGGAGGACTTGTAGGGGAACGGATTTATCTGAACCAGTGTTTCACCCTGGGATTATCTGATTTTGTTCGCCAAGAAGGATGGTGGGAGCTCGGGATTGTGTGTCGACTACCGTCTCCTATATCAGGTGACCATGAAGAACAAGTACCCACTTCCAAGGATTGACGACCTCTTCAAGCTGCTCAAGGGAGCACGATGGTTCTCGAATATAGACCTTAGGTCTGGCTATCACCAGCATAGAGTTCGAGATGAGGATGTGTAGAAGTCAGCCTTCAGGTGTCGGTATAGACACTACGTGTTCTTGGTGATGATCTTCAATGTAAACAATGCTCCAGCAGTGTTCATGAGTCTCATGAACATGATCTTCCAGCCTTACCTCGATCGATTTGTCATAGTATTCATTGACGACTTACTGATTTACTCGACTACTGAGGGGGGAGCAAGCCTACCATTTATGGGTAGTACTGGACACACTCCGAGAGCACCAGATTTATGATAAGCACACGAAGTGCCAGTTCTGGATTCGAGAGTTTCACATCTTGGGACATGTCATCTCAGAGGCTGGGGTAGTAGTGGATCCAGTGAAGATTGAGGCAGTTCTTTCTTAGGAGCCACACAGGATTGTGATAGAGGTACGAAGTTCCTAGGTCTAGTTGGGTACTATTGAAGATTTTATTTAGACTTCTCCAGAGTTGCAGCACCACTTTCATCTTTGAAAAAGGCAGGGAAACCCTTCGTGTCGTCAGAGAGATACCAGCATATCTTTCAGAATCTGAGGCATAGGTTGACATGTGCTCCCATCGTGAGGATACTGGAGGAGGGAATTTGGTATGTAGTTTACTGAGACACATCAAGGACTAGACTCGGGTGTGTCCTGATGCAGGAGTTAGCTGGGATCGTGTATGGTTAGCAGTAGTTGATAAAACACGAGCAGAACTACGCTACGCAAGACCTTGAGTAAGAAGCAACGGTCTTTGCCTGGATGATGTGGAAGCACTATCTGATGGGTGAGCGCTTTATAGTATATTTTAACCACCAGAGTGTCAGGTACATCTTCTCGAAGAAGGACCTGAACCTGAGATAGCGGTGATGGATCGTGTTCCTCCAGGACTATGACTTTGAGATAGTCTATACTCTTAGGAAAGGGAACATTGTAGAACATTCTCTCAGCAGGAGTTCAGGAATTCAGCTGCGAGGAGAGGCGACGGAGCAGCTAGCTGCATTGCAGATATCCTTCATGGATAGAGATGAAACTACCTTTCTACAGTCCCTCACAGTCACTCCGCCACTACTTCAGTGAGTCAGAGAGGCACATCATGGGGACATTGACTATGAGGCGCGACGTGCTCAGATATCCTCAGGGCAGGGAACTGATGGGTTTTATGAATGTGGAGAACACATCATCTTTTTCAGAGGATGTACCATGGTACCAGTTTCACTATATGAGGAGGTGCTAAGGTAATTTCACACTTCCCCTCTAGCGGTACATCTAGTGGCGGAAAAGATGTATTAGGACCTCAGATGACAACACTGGTGGTCAGGTAAGAAGTAGGTTGTAGCAGATTTCATTTCATGATGACTCACTTGTCAGCAAATGAATGGGGAGCACCAGGTACCAGTAGGCTTGGTACAACCCTTAGAGGTCCCAATGTAGATGTGGGACAGAATATCCATGGATTTTGTGATGGGGAATCCATATACATCTAGAGGACAAGACTCTATCTGGGTTATCGTAGACTGACTCACCAAGTATGCTCACCTCCTACCGAATAGAGAGCATAGCTCAGTGGAGATCTTGGTACCCCTCTACTTTAAAGAGATCATATGACTTCATGGTGTGTCATCGACTATCATCTCTGATTGAGATGATCATTTCACTTCCCAGATATGGAAGGGGTTACAAGAGGATTTTATGATGCAACTACGTTTTGGCACCACCTTCCATCCTCATACGGATGGTCAGACTGAGAGGACCATTCAGACACTCGAGTACATGATTTGTTAATTTTTCCTCGACTTTGGTCGCAACTGGGAGGAATACTTACCCTTGGTGGAGTTAGCATACAACAATAGTTACCACTTCACCATCGGGATGGCACCATACGAGGCACTGTATGGCCGACCCTGCAGATCACCACTGTGATGGACGGACCCAGGGGAGTCCTCCCTTATAGGACCAATGATGGTTCAAGCTATGATGGAGAAGGTGCAGATCATCCAGGAGTGGATGAAGACTGCACAGAGTAGACAGAAGTCCTATGCTGATAGGAGACTGAGACCACTAGAGTTTGTGGATGGTGACTGCATCTTCCTACGGGTCTCACATCGACAAGGTCTACAGAGATTTGGTCGGGGTGACAAGTTAACTCAATTTTTCATCGGACCATTTCAGGTCCTCAATAGGGTAGGTGAGGTGGCTTACCACCTGGACCTTCCACCTCACTTTCACCAGGTGCATGACGTCTTCCAGGTGTCTTAGCTAAGGAGATATGTGCATGAATCATCACACATCAATGACCATGGGGAGATGGAAATCGATGATGGGGCTATATTCATAGAGGTCCCAGTAGAGATCGAGGATCAACAGAAGTGTGTCTTGGATGGATGGTCGATTCCTCTGGTTCCCATTCACTGGCAGCATGAGAAACTCAAGGAGAGGACATAGGAGTGTGAGGCTCAGATACATGCTCAGTACACCCCATTTGTTTTTTAGTGTATGTTTTAGCTTTACGGGGACGTAAAGCCTGGGGTGGGGGTAATTTATAGACCCTGAAATTTCAAGGGAAATTTTTTATTAAATTATATGAAATTTTATGAGTACGCAGTTTCTGACGGAACCTGATTCTGAGGCCCGGTGTGCCTGAAATCATTTTTTGATATTTTGTTCGGGTACGTTCAGTAAACATACATGCAGGTTTTTCTAACATTTAAACTAGTGCTCAAAATTAATATCGTAGGGAACTAATGAACTCGCATCACTAGTATTCTCTTAAGGAGACCTTTACCATAGTTGATTTTTATGTGGGTTGAAAGTTATATTTGGGGGATTCATAGCAAATTAAATAAAATTCTAGTTTGGTACAATTTTATTTAAGAGGTGGTTATTTCTTCCAAAAGGGAGTTGGGATGGGGCCCACACCCCACATAACCTCCCATGAGAGGATATAGTGTGGTGGGGCCCACACAAACCCAAACCCTTTCACCTCCCCTCATTAATGATGGAGCCTCTCCACCTCACTCCTCTAATGAATGCACTAACTCTTGAGATTAATTAATGCCACTTATTTAATATAGTTTTGAATTAATTTGAAATGCTTGGAAAGTTTATATTATTGGGAACCTTTTATTTCATTTGCATTGGAAAATATTATATTGGGGAGGCTCTTGAGAAATAGAAGAATAATGTTCATTCTCTTGAAGAAGAACACCATTATTCAACGAAGAACATCTCTGACGAAGAATGCGAAAGACTTCTCCAACGATGCGCCCTTTTTGGATGCACCCCGAAGTCAATTGAATCGACGTCTGTATTCTACGACGACCGACCTCTATGACACTCTTCTTCCATGGCTCGTTGACATGCACCGTTCTTGAAATCGAGGTAGGGGTTTTGTATAATTTAAATTGAATAAGTTATACCTTCATTCATGGTGAATTGATGTTATCGTCAATGGCCATTTGATACCACCTAACGCGGAGGGCGCAGGCCGAATGAACACCACCCGATGACCCTCCATTGCATCTTGTTTTTTTTGTGATGGAGTTAGTGTTGGAAGAGGTGATGACGATAGAAAGCCACGGTGGCATCTTTAGACGTGCACTGGCCCAAAGAGGACCATTGAACCTGGTGCCACATGGAAGGGAGACTGCCGCTTGCAACTGCTGGCCGCACAGCTGAAGAAGAACCGACCGGATTTAGCTGGCTGAGATAGAAGAACTGTGGTGCCTCTCGGTGCCACGCTGTGGAGAACCGCGACCTGCGCTAGGTGGGCCACGTCGGCGGATGAACGGTCCGTCTTTTCGGCCTATCAAGTGGAAGGATCCGCAGTCCCCACGGCAGCTACGGGTGGAGGATCTGCAACCCGCAACTACGGGCCGCTCATGTTGGGAAGACCAGCTAGCTTTGGCCGACCAGACAGGAGGGTGGTGCCACTCAGTGCAGCCATTTAAGAAAACCGGAGGCCACACCCCCGACCCGCTCATCCGGCCATGGGTCGGGCCGCTCTCGGCCGGGCTGGACCCGCAGTGTTAGGACGGGCCGACCCTCCAGCCCATCGGGCATGACGGGCTGAGCCCATTTCGCTTAAATGAGAATAACTTCTTGACCGTTCATCACTTAGATTTGTATATAATATTACTTAGTTATTACTTCAGTTGCGTACTATGTTGTGCTTGTTTACATTCATAAATCAATTACTTCCCTGCTTAGGGATTTACATCATTGGTTCTAGTTGCCATCCTCTGGCCTATGGAAGGCGGGCTTGGGGTAGTCATGGCACGGACCCCGAGGATGGGTCGTGACATCATAGGTTATAGAAACATGAAGGTAGAACAATAAATCCTATTTCAAAAAGAGTTGTTTTATTCATACCAAGATTATTGAGATAGATTACTAGGATTTCATGTTCATTAAAACTAATTTACTTTGGTATCATGTTTCTTAACTCATATATATAGAGATTGGTCTAGAATTTTTTATAAGACCAATATTGCTGCTAAAAATAAGTGGTTCTATGATGGTATATAGAACTGAATTAGTACATAATATAAATACCCAGTACATTATTTCTTCACGTGAGGATAATGCGATATGATGAAATGTAGGTTGAAACTGTTAGGTGAATATTTATTTTGTGATAAGACTTGTTGATACAATTTACTATTTCAACTATTTTTTGTATTCAAAATAGATGATGAGTAGGACAAGATAACTAATATTTTAGAATTTAGAATAATAATGTGGAAAGGAATGCAATGAAGAGGATAATGATAGTCAAGGAACAATATCAAATTGGTTGAAACTAACATTGATTCTAGTTAATTTTGAGTGAGGTCGGAATCATTGATCATGATGGACTAAGGAATTCCATTTTTTATGTAATTATTATAGGTGGATTATGAAGAATTAAAAAATAATTTAAAAACATTATTTAAGGATTTTAAAAAATAGTTTATGGTAATAAAATAATCCACACCATGGTAAATGACTAAATTTGTGTTGAAGAAGTGTTAGTATTGAAAGACATGATAAAATGTGAATTCTAATTTTTCCACATCACATGAAAAAACTGAAATTCAGTTTATTTTTGGAGTCCTAATATAATCAATATTAAATTTTAAATGAAAAAGGAAACATGAGATTTGGAGGTGAAATTTTTGATTATGGAATATGTTATATGTTCTGATAAGGGAGACCAGGCAAAAGCCAAAAGTTCTTTTTGTTAATATAGTTTTAATCAAGTCACCCGAGGAAGAAGATATATAGAGACACCCCTTAAATATGGGGGAAATTGAGGCATGATAAATCGTAATATCAATGATTCTTTCATGATGCTTTTATAAATGGAATGAATTAATGATGAAGATTATAATGAATTATACCTAGAATTAATGTTAAATTAGGAATAAATCTAGGGGAATTCTTAGAAGGCAGAGAGTATTCCCATGTAGATATAGCAGATAACCATTCATCATCTTCCATAATACAAAACATCAAACTCCCTCCCTGATCATAGCACCATTCGATTTTCTATAATAATTGATCATTTATATGACACATGAATGAGAGTGTAGGTTGATCAGTGGATGGAGAATATACATGAGGTTGTGCAGATTGAGTTGGAGATGTATAAAGTGACTGATCACACTAGAGAATCAACCTTATATGTTATTTATTTAATTTAGAAATTTTGTGAGATGATTTTATCATTTATTTTATTATTTTTCTAGAATTATTATAAAATTTGTTTTGGGGGTTGGATTTAATTGATTTAATTTAATTATTATTTTTCCATTATTTCAACAAGATTGACCATTAATGGAATAATGTCGTTCATATGGGGATTTAATTTTCTATTACTTGTGATTAAATTTTCAATTCAACTCATGTACCAAGAGGAGAAAGGTAGTGTATATTTTACCTTGTTGACCAAAAATAAATCAGTAATATAGAAAATGTTATTACATGATCATATCCAACAAGAAGCATAATCATATTTGGTACCCATAGAGATAATATTTCACATGATAGATCTATATAAAGGGTGTTTTTATAATAATAGTAATACATTTCATTCCACTTCACAAAAAATCATCACCTCTAAGGTTTTACCTATATATGAGTAGTGAAATTTCTATCAAATCCATCCTGACCAATTTCACTAAGAAAATTATTTGTTTGGGTTCCCTATCTATCTATTGTAATTTTCACCATTATCCCTTTGACATCATTTTCTTTTATTCCTTCCACCATCAAAAAATTACCTCCCATGATTTTTTATTGTTTTATTTTTATTTTGTTTAAGAATTTTTTATTTTTGTTCTGGTCCAAAAAACATCACCTTCTCTGTGGTTTTAACCTGTTTACCATAGTACTAGTGTATGTAAGATTATAAATAGATAATTTTAACATACCATAGTTGAAAAGTTATAGATCACTATTGTATTTAGAAATGTTACATTTGGATACAATGCACATGGTTATGTAACATAAATTTATTATGTATCTTTATGTGGTGAGAATTTAATTTATATTATTGTGTATATTCTTGTGAAAAATCTCATCCTTATTGATATATGAAAATTATGTGTTGAGGCTTACTCTATAACATTGGGAATAAAATCTGTACCATCAATAGTTCAGAAGGTATTCAAATTTTATCTACTAATAGGTATTTTAATTTTTACATTATTAACCAAAAGTCTCTTACATTACAAAATAGTCATTAAATTTATATGATTAAGAATATGGCATGCCTTTGGAATATAATTTTGGGAAAACCAATGTTTTAGATCATAAAAAAAATTTATGAGAGAGTACATCTAAACAATCTTTTAGATCAAATGTTTATCTTCTATAGAGTTTGTGACCATTAATAATATGCTAATATATATAACTATATATTTAGACCTAGTGGGGATTTCTTAACTTCGATAATTTAAATTATCCTGAAAAGGGACCTTTGGAGACCTAAAAAAATTAGAATATATTAGTGAAATAGTATTTTTATATCTTAGTGAATGATTACACAATATATACAGATGGTTTATTTTATTTCTCCTAAATAGGGAGCACTTCCATTTCTAAAAACATTGTTTCACTAGTTAATATTTAGAAAAAAACCATCTCATTATAATTATCCAAAGTAATCATGGAGGAATTTTTGTGAATTATTCTTTTTTAGAATTATTTTATTGAAAAATACATTACAAATGATTATCTGTCACCATGAACTCCACAAAAAAATTGGTTAGTAGAAAGGATAAATAGAAAACAATGAAATTTTTTGGTTTATTTTTTGTGAATATTATATTGTTAGGAATTCATAGTATAAATTCATTTGTTTTTTATTAAATAATAAATATATTATTACATGCTCAATTTAAAATAAAATGTATTATAATTTAGGGAGTGGATGGAATAAATAATATTCATGCTTAATATTTGTTAGATACAACGTATTTTTTTATTTTAAAGATAATTTATAAAAAAATTATCTATATGATGTTTTTTTCTTGTATAATACATCAGATGTATGGCTTATAAAGATATAAACATATATACACATAACATTAAAAAAATCGGTCATTTTAATTTTGATGAATCCTATACATACATGAGTATAAAACAGTTGAATTATGGGAATAATATATATTTTTGTTTTTGAGATCTCCATTATTTATTCCATGTATTTGAACCAGATACATTGATTAGTCTCTTTTTAGAAGGAAAATTAAATTAATATAATCATCCAAAAGATTTGGATCAACCTTCCTTTTTCCATATAATTTGGATGATCCTATGGAATATTCCTACTGTCCATATCCTTGATGATGCTGATCAACAATTTTGGACCATAAAATCCTCACAAAATGAATTTGAGCATCTCATATTGTTTTAATAATTTGAACCCAAAATAGATGTTGATTCCTTGGGTGATATGAATTATAAAATTTCATTTCAAAAATACAATAATAAATTTGAATATGTAATTCTTTCAATTTGATTGATCACCCAAAATATATCATAGTAATTGGAGTGAAATGGTTATTTTGAAATAATTTTGATGAAAATGGAACCATTTTCAGTCATACATCTAGGCTTATTGATAATGGATATTAAATAAAAGAGAACACTAGATCTAAAAAAACACCTTCAATTTACAGTATCAAATTTATTAATATTATATTATCTTTCATAGATCATATTAATTTTACACCATTTTAGATGGATATAATATATGAATCATATATATCATAGCCCAACTATTCTATTATTCTTTTCACATCTTCTTAATTTTTTCGTGATCAAATGTAAATTTATTAATGGTGGGATATGTTATATTTTTATATTGTATAATTTGTTTATCATGCACTTGGATGAAATGAGAGTTGTTCTTATACTAGAAGAAGTTATCATTTCATGTCGATGCATCGAATACTTGGAGAATTTTCATTAATTGTTTTATACCATTAATGAAAATATGATATATATCTAAGATAATACTAATTTTTAATGGTATTTATTCATCACTAAATTATTCCTACTATATTTTAGTCCTTTTTCAAATGTTATTCATTCAAAATGCTAAATTTTATTCTAATAATATTAACATCATGCGATTATTATTGATCTCATTCATTGAAAATAAAAAAAAATCCTTCGAATCATAATATAATATTCCTTAATAATTTTACTAATAATTAATAGAAATTAATTAAAGGGTAATATTTTTTATAGAATCCTCTTACTGGGAATTTTTATATATAAGAACACATTTACATTTTTTTGGAAAGCATGTATTCTTCCAATGTGATAAATATTTTGTAGTATATGATCAGGTATAAAATTTAATTCAATCACTTGAATGTGTTTTGGAAAATATATATGATAATAGAGACCAAATATATATATATATATATCCCTAAAATCCATTAGGTATTTTTTCATCCATGAAGTTATAATGTATTAAAAGTAACAATAATATCGAAGAATATGTGGTAACCATTTCATATGAGCAATTATGGTACTCTATAATTAAATAGTGGTCATTTTATAGGAGGAATCTAAAAGAAATTATTTTCAATATCTCTTTTTTATTTATTACTCGTATTTCATGATATTTGATGACCATTACCATGTTTTATGATTATATCATTCAAGAAACCATGATTTATTAAGGAATCTTTCTCGATAGAAGACCATGTTGTTAGAATACAATTTCGGACAATTTTCCAACCATTCTATTTAAATGTAAAACAAAAAATAATATGAAAATATGATAAATGAAATTTAATTTATAAACCATAGATATATCTAAAACATGGTTAAATAAGTGTTATATTATTTTATCATGTGTTATTTTTTTGGTTCTCAAATGAACAAAACATATGATTAAATGGTTTTAAGAATATAATAATTGTTAAGGTAATGAATGAATGATATAAAGTTATTAAATGAGGTAAAAAATTGAGAGTTTTTACATGACCTGACTAATAAGGTCCTCCATTGATCCTATATTTAGGTTTAGTGTGCCACCCCAATCATATCATTAAATACACATGTGTATTCTCTTAACCCTAAGAATGTATACCATATACTTATAAAAATGATGATCTTCAAAAAAACAAATATCACCAATGAAAAGAAATATGAATAATAATATTATGATAAAATAATGGGACTACTAAACTGTTGTATAATATGCAAGCATAGAACTCTAAATAAATAGAAAAAATCCAAATTTGAAATCAAAAATTTACACAAAGAACATAAAAAATTAATATAGTTTGGAAAGCATATGAAAATTGGGGAAAATACACATGGAAATTAATCTAGGTATGATTTATAATAGATACCATCACTACTATGAACCACTAAGTACCACATCGTATAGATTCACAAACTCTATATCGATTGATGAAACATAATCTATATCCATATATTCAATTTAAAATATTAATTTCTTTAGTTAATAATTTTTATAGAGATGGGTAAGTTTGATAAATTTTAAACATTAATTTGAATCTTTTTGGGATATTAGTTTGCATAATATTAGACTTTTAATAATCTTAATATGAGTTTAACATATTTATTTTATTTGTGTTCAGTATTTTTTTCATCATTTTTAGGTAATTTCTAATGTTTTATTAAATGTGAAATGAATTGTAAACTTTATAAGTATATATATACATGTGTGGCTGGATGTATATGTGTTTAAGTATATATGATGTGAGGGTGTTTAATATTAAATGAAATTATTTTCAATATAAATGTTGTAGCTTATAGAACTGATGATGATAATGATAATGATGATGATAATTATTGTTATGTTCAATTTTAGAATGGGGGAAACCCCATTCTATTTTACATTGGTGTGCGATGAAGGAGTTCTCCGACCATTTACTACATTAATCCATCTCCTAAACATATTCCTACAAAGAGGATCAAGGTTTGGGAAAAGTTACTATTGCCTTCCTCTCACATCTCCCTATATCTCATATACATATCGTCATTTATATTCATAAATATTGAATTCATTCAAATTTTGGTTTCTATTTGTTTTTTTTATATATGGTATTTAAAAATAATAATTTTGTGTAAGGTTTTTCTCCGTGTATGAATCAGATGGTCGATTTTAACAATGGAAAATTGATTTGGAGGTGATGAATAATAAATGAGATTTTTATGAATAGGTCAACATTGGAGCCTTGTGATCTAGAATATATTTTTTTGTGTAAAATATGATATTGAAATCCTACAGTTTATTATCTATAAAATTTTAGTTTTATTATTTATTTATTGAGTTTTTTAAATAAATTATCTCATTATTATGGGTTCTTATATCTCCCATAAGAATTGATTAAGAATTTTTTATTTTTTTAAATCTACATACAAAAAATATAATTTATATGTAAACATTGGTTAATGATTTGGTGATCCTTTGGTTTATTTTTCTTGTTTGATTCTATCTGTGTTATATGTATTTCATAAAAATCATATACTCCACTTTATTGAAAATAAAATTCCACATAGTGTTTAGTGAAATAAGAACAATATTTTGGATAATAATTAAATATATATGAATTCATTGATTGATTTTTTGGATATATAATGAATTTAAAATGTGGTTTTATATTGTTATTTTAAAAATAAAATGTGTTTTATAATTAAAAATTGTATTTCATATAGTGTGAAGTTATTGAATCAATAACAACCACTTTGATTTTTTTTGGATTTTATGTTGTATCATGGATAAATATTGATTTTTTTCAATGGGGATATTTTCTTGAATTATTTTAATTTTAGTAAATTATTTGATTAATATTGTGCTTTTTGGGAAAAAAATGTTTACTTAAGATGGTCCCTATGATAGTTCACAATGATTTATTTTGTTATAATCCTGTATAAATTATATTTTAATGATAATGATTTGATATTGGACAATACCATGAAGATAATGACCAAGGACATTTAACTCATGCATAAAAAAAAATCTAGGACATAGTGCTACTCGAAGAATATCACCAAGTAGACATGGTGATACAATAAGTTTAAATGTATAACCATTATCCACATATATAGTTCTCAAACTACAGTTCCTGGTATTACTTTCCTTATAACCATGGTTAAACATTGATACATCCAGGATATTGTTTACATTTTAAACTATAATATTTTTATTTAATTAATCATATACATGTAAATTTTTCATCACTAATTTATATGACTATTAATCTAACTTTTTATAATTTGA
Organism: Viscum album; assembly: GCA_963277665.1. Taxonomy (NCBI): domain Eukaryota; kingdom Viridiplantae; phylum Streptophyta; class Magnoliopsida; order Santalales; family Viscaceae; genus Viscum; species Viscum album. The sequence goes on along the minus strand of OY728164.1, from coordinate 1,398,260,079 downwards.
TGAAATAGTTAAAAGGATTATTTTCCTATTACTTATTTTTCTTGAATAATAGTTTTTTTCATAACTTTATTCAAAACATGAATGATTGGATTACCAATTTATGAATTTCTAAACAGAATCCTTATGGGATATTATTACTTTGTGAGTGTATGCTAACAACCGATATATGGACATTGGTTTATATAAAAAGTTATATTGTTATTTTGATTTTTGGAATCGTTGGATTCATTTATTATTTGATCATTGCAGAAAATATTTTCCCATAATGTGCTAGGATATAGTTTGATGGTAGTCCATGGAGGAAATTGTCCATTTTGGACATGATTATTATCTTGGTTGTTCCTCATTGTATAATTTTTTTGTAACATGTAATTTATTTTATGGAAGTAAAATTACCTTGGATGCATTGTGTTATTAAATATATATATATATCATTTATCTATGAAATCCCAATTAATGGATTCGTTATGTTCTAGGAAAATCATTCCCAAATCGTGTAACATAATCATTTATCACATTTCAATAACATAGAGTTAATAAGGGGACTGTTCATGTGGTTATAAAATAAACAACCTTTAGACATATAAATTTCATGTCATTTATATAAGAATAGAACATTTTGAAATGATTTCCCATGTTGGGGTGAGTGTAATAATAATTTTCAGTATTTTTTAATAAGAAAAAATGGAGAAAATAAGACATGTCATGTCAAAAACAATGTTAGATATGAGATTAGATGAATACCCGATATTATTTAATGATTTAGAATACCAATTTCATAAATAAGTTCTATGTCATTATCTCTACATTATGTTTCATTTCAACTTAAATTAATAATTATTTATATGTTGTATGACCCATAGAACCTAAACTATCTAGTTCTAACAAATTATTTATCATCTCCCCAAAATAACAATGGAGCACCCTCACCTTAATGATATGTGTAATCAGTTGAGGTCATACCTATGCCTTAAGGAGTAGCAACCCCACATCAACTAAAATAAGATTTCCTTGACTGGGTTACCTACTCTATGGATGAAGGACCCCTTCCCCATTAAATAGAGCATGTTATTTACAATATGTGTCTAATTTGGGACCAATTCCTTATGATGATCAAGGTGGTATCAACCCTGTGACTATAAGTCCTGAAATTGACAAAAAAATGGATTAATGACGGAATAAAAAATCCACTAACTATATAGAGGACATTTACCATGTCTCCTGAAGATCTCTTTAGGTTTATTGGTTATATTTCAACTATGAAAACCTATCTCCAAATCCATCATTGTCGCTAAGGAGATATGAATACCAATCTAAACAAGAAACCTCATAAATGATCACTAATAATGATTACAAACCTACTATAAAAATTAATTTTCATTAATTACTCATCTTGTATTTTTTTAATTTATGAATTTAGTTGGTAATTTATAATAAAAAATAAATTTAAAATTAAATTATATATACATTATTCCACTTGGTTTGAAGCACTCAAGTAATTGTTGTGTGGGAAATTTTATTCATCTAAAAATATTGGGTTAGACTAAATGATGTGTTCTTTTAGCATACCAAATTTTTTTTATAATGTTTTATTCACAAATTCAATTCATCAAACAATTTGTTGTTTTTAAATAACCCAATTTTATTTTATGATATATTTATCTTTATATAATCGGAATTTATTCTTTATCTTGTCATACATGCAACTCTGAGTCTAAATGAACTGTAATATAGTATGGATTTATAACCTACCTTTGAAATTGGTTTAGTGTATATGAATAAATATATTTTGGAAAAAAAAATGTATAATTATTTTAATGAAATCATTTATATTTAAAAATTAGAATGAAATTTGTATTATTCATTAATTTTTTTTAAATACATTTTTTTTTCAAACAAAAGTTTTTTATTGATTTTTTTGATAAAATTATATAACAATTTTTAACCAATTTTACAAATTTTATTTAAATAAATTTCATTTATTTTTGAAATTATTGTTTTAATCTATGTTAGAGTAATTTTTTTTATAATTTTATAAAATATTTTATTTTTTGATGAATATTGGAAAATACTCATCTTTATAGACAAAATATTTTTTCATTTCAATCATTTAAAAATTAAAATTTTGTTTTAAAAATATTTTAAATGTATAATTAATATATTTAAATTATTAATTATAAAATTATTTTAATTATAATTAATTTTAGTTTGTATTTTAGTACAAAATTATTATATACAGAAGAAAATATTTTTCTAGAAATAATCATTTCATCACAATTTGAATATTCAATATTAAAATAAATTTTTTCCCTTCACTGAACTAATTATGATAAAACCGATTCAATATTTTAAATCATAATTTATATGTTTTTAAATGTCGTCCCTTTCATTTATGGTCATATGGAATAGTAAAAAAAATAAAAAATTTATCTTTTTAGTTACGGTTATAATTGTTTTATCAGGTTTAAACCATGAGATAAGGGTATGTTTTCCAACTAAAAATGTCAAAATCCTATTTTTAGCCTCATTTGGACCTCATAATATCTAAAAATAGAATATATGTCCATTTAGCTGAATATTTCGGTAGTATGTCATAATTATATTTGTATAATATAATAAATTCCAAGTGTATCCTCTCCCGCAAAAATAATAGGACACCCCTAAAATTGATTTATGCCAAATTAGGGAATATAGATTAAAAAACATAACAAATTATATTTTAAGCTATCAAATTTATGATATATAGATTTATCCTTCTTAATAGACTATTACAAGGTTCCCTAAGTGGGGATCAAAAGTAGGTATACCAAAGAAGAGGTAATCATGAAACAATACATATTTAAAATTATTACTTCATATAACTCATAAAAATGTATATCATTAATAATTAAATAATACCTTAAATAGTCTAAATAAAATATAAAATAATTCTAATTACACACCCATAATTATTTATCATGATTTTTATCAAATGATTAGTGAAAGTATCGATACTGCATACGTTTGGACTGTCACATCCACATAGAGATAGAATTCATTTTTTATCACTATATATCATGTATGGTCATTATGTTGTGTTTTGTATAGATATATTACATATAGGATATAATAATGAATCTAAAATGGTGAATAATTATTTTCAACTAATTTGTTTTATTTATCTAAAAATGGAATCAATGTTCACACGTACATATGACCAATATTTTCCATTAATGGGGCATTCATTTATCTATTTAAGAAATTTATCTCTGAATAAAAATTTATATAATGGATATATATGATATTTAAATCATTATTAAAATTATAAGTTTTATCTAAACCTGATAAATATTCAATGATTAGAACTACCAAACCAATATTCTAATGACAAACACAATAGTTAATACCAAAGAATGATGATCTTAAAAATAAATTATTTCTAAATGGGAGTTGAAATGTTGTAAATAAATAATATATGATATTATAATTTTATAAATTTAATAAATTTAAATTTATTATAATGGATATTAGAGTTATTTAAAATTAATTCAAACATAATGTAATAGATTTATGCTACAATCCCATTGATTATCATGATTTTTTATGATTATTATTTGATTGGTGAAACATTATGACTTATATCTCAATAATTAAATTAATTTTATTATTATATTTATTAGATATAGTAAATGTTTTCATTTAATTCAATTATCTTTAAATACATAGGAGACACAATAAATAATTTTTTTTTAAACAAAAAATATTTCTCCCTTTGTTTGAAAATAATTTTTCATCGATATCAATGTTCAATAATTTTTTAAATTTTTTTTATAACATTCTATTTTTATGTAATTTTTCGATATGATTTTATTTTTACCAAATGTGTTTATTTTAATCATTATATTATTTTATTATTGAGGTAATTTTACTTTTTAACGAAAATGTAAAGGGGATCATTGTTTTATCATATACAGTATGTAAAAATGTACCAATGTTATGACCTCTAAATCCAGTGATGATTTTATTATATTTTTTAAAGGATAATTTCTTATAAAATATTTTCCATAATATTTGTAATTTTTTTATAATTTAGATACATAATTTCGTAATGAAATGTTTATTATCCTCAGAAAATATTCCAACCGATCTTTTAAAGCAATCTTTCATAAAAGATAATATCATTTGTAATGCTTACACATCACATGGTATTCAATCCAATGATACCATATTTATTCTTTCTTTATATGGTATATTTTTATGATGATGATATGTTTATGAAACGCATTAAATTTCAATGGTATTTGTTTTTATGAGATGTTGAAATGTTTATGAAACCTAAATAATTTCAACAGGTGATGATATATGATAAATGATTTATGTTCCTATTGAACACATATGAATGGATTTTTATTATGTGATGGCTGGGAATATAATTATAAATATATCAAATGGATTGGTTAATTATGGATATCTCATGAGATAATAACGACTGGAATTGTGACTGAACCGTGTTTAGTTAGAGAATCTATCTATAATGATTGTTGTTCAAGTAAAAGATGACTGAGGATGTAATATAATCTTGGGTGATCTAAATCCACTATAATATTATTGTATTTGATCCTCAAATAATGAAATTATATTCCCTTATTAATTATATTCCCTGATCTTAGGTATTTTTCTAATATTATTATCTCATGAATCGGGTTATTTGATTCTTTTATGATTCAGGTGTTATGAACTACCTAGATTTTCCCCATTAAGAAATATTAATATCTATGATATACTAGGTATAGTTTTAAAATATCAATATCACATTCTCAGACACATACTATAATGTTACATTTATGAGATTATTCTTATCATCCTTTTTTACCCTTACCGAGAATGTGAGTTCATGATTTCAAATGTTTACATTCTTTAGGTTATGATATAGGTTTTTAATTATGATATGACTAAGAAGGTTTCTAGTTAAGAATAACATAATTGTATATATTGTAATGACTTTATGTACATTTTTAAATATACAATGTTTCCAAAGACACTATGCCAATACTATTCTACTGCGGATTTCAATGTAATGTATTTAATATTAATCTTCTAAGATGGGATATTTATGATTGAAATCGATAGTTCACAATATCTAGTGTTAGATAAAAATGTAGTTGCCTTTGTAATCATTGATGAGAATACTTTATTGAAAACCCTTGTGACAATCCTATGTATTGGATAACAAACAATGTTATTGAAACTAAACGAGTCTGATTTTCTTAGAAAAATATCACTGTGTGGATAGTATTAGTAAATGTAGTTTTGGAATAGATATTTATTTGGTTAATAACTTGAAAATAAATTGGGATAGTATATCTCAACCATTATTTAGTACGCAGTGAGTGTTCCTTTACTGCGAACCTAGATTGACACTCCCAGTGGAAATTTTTTAGTTAATTAAAACATTAGTAATGAACCATTATAAAGGATCTGAATAAATAATGATCCCAGATGAATGAGGCTAACATAATGTTTCATATATTGAAAATAAGTTTTCATGATTTAGATATATAATAAATAATTTTTCATGATTATCATGGTTACCACTACGATTAATGTTGATCACTTTATTATTTTATCAATCAATGAATGAAACCCAAATGATCCAAGTTAATTATAAATTTGATGGAAAATGAATATATTTTCCTCATGAAAATCCAAATTTTGTTGGAGTTGTAATGAAAAATACCATTTCTATTCATAGGAAACGTTATCAATCCATGAAAGAATATACACATCCAAATAATAAATGGAGGGAACAATAATTTTTTGAGTCCTTCATGAGAAAACATATAACTTGTTTTAGTGGGTGTAGTAATACACTAGTTTATGTGTTAGATACATGATTTTATTTTGATATATTCATTTATTTACTTTTTTAATATCTTGGACTCTAGGCCATCTTAGTAATTTTAATGGATAAATTGTGTTTTTGAACTAGAAATAACATGAGTAATGATTGGTTCATGTTTAGGGGAAATCATGTGCCTACCCAGAAGAATCTCTCCACTATAGAAAATGGCACATTTTAGGACACATGGATTGTACGTGATGCATATTCCCACCACCATGGAATCTTGAGGCTGGATGCCTCTTGGACAGAAGATACCCCATGAATAATTCAAAGTTTGGAAAACCATGTGGGTTAACCATGGGGCATGTCCAAGTCATCAAAGTAGTGAATATAATAAAATACCTTCCCTTAATTTAAACCCTAAATCACCTATAATTTGAGACATATGAGATTTGAATCCATTGGATCTTCCTAATATTTCTCTTGTCCCCATTTAACTATTGTTTCATAGGTTTTTGTCATGTGATCTTCTAGGATACAACAAGTTAGTCTATTCCCTGTCAATATTCTCTTTGTTCTAGGGTTATTCTTCCTCAATCTTTGATTTATTCTTTTACAATATAGTGATTGATCAAATAAGGGTTTTATAACAAGTTTTTGGTTAAAATATTGATTTTTATGGCTCGATCATTCCTTTTTAAAATTCACTTTTGGTGATCTTGTGATGTAGTACATACTACCAGTCTACAGTGGGCCTTCCTCAAAAAAAAATTTATCGAAAAATATTTCAAAATAAATTTGTTAAGAATTCATGTTAATTTTTATAGTAATTATAGGGAATGGAATCATTGGTTTTTGGATCCCATCCTAATGGTATTTTGGTAACACCCTACATAAAAGCATTGGTTTATGTAGTCTTTTATATATGACAAATGTAGAGGATAGATGTTTCTAGTGGTGATGGTGGATTTGTTTTCCAGTATCCCTCCTCTTTTAGGTGTTGGTGGTGGTTTCATTATGGTGATAGACCCTCTTGTGCGCAAATATTTTTGGGTTGTTGTGTGGGTGGATTCCATCCCTATTTAGGAACTCCAAGTTTTTTTGGCTTTTGGATGAAGTTGTAAACTTTTAAACTTTAAATTGAGCTTTCTCTTTGGTTATGGATGTCAATCCTAGTGTGATTATTTATTATTTAAGTATTATTATGGATTTTTATCTTGTGTTAAGTCATTCCAAAAATTGTATTGTTGAGGCCCATGCACTAGAGTCCAGCCTATGGGGATTTGGAATACCCTTCAAGCATTTTCATGTTCCAATTCTAGTGTTTGGTCGGATGAAACATTAGATTTTTTTGTGAAAAAATAGTATCAATGAATTTTTTCACTCCTCTTGGAGTCATGATATTTTGGTGATTCGGGATGTATTGAATCAAGAATTTTTTGGGCTAGTGGTTTTTCTTACGGGTGGGGAATCTAGCAAACACACCTAATGATATACCTTTGGCTTCCATGGGTTGTTGGAAATTTTGTTCAACTTATCTTATATGTCATATGTATAGGCTGAAGAATATGATTAGACACCAAGTGATGGTAAAGTGGATTTTCTCGTTATTGTGATTCATATATATTAGTTTAGTTCTTTGGAATTGTTTGAGATATATTTTTTTTCTTATTTTTTTCAAAATTTTATGCCAATGGTTTTTCTTTGTGGATGTTGCCAAATGTAGCAAGATACCTCCGCAATTAATTCCTATGGAACCAATGGAAGAAGTTAGAGAGATTTCTCCCTCACAACATTATAAAGGACTAGTGGAATTCATGGTTTGGGCCTTCCAGGATTTTGGTATGGGAGCAGGTTCTAGACCTACTAAATTTAAAAATCCCAACCAGTTCATGGAAAGGAAAAAAGATCAGGAGTTTCTAAAAAAACCATCCATCTTTTCAGGTTAGCATTTATCACTAAGATGTGGAGAATTGTATTGAGAAAATAGAGTGTACGTTTGAGATTCATAACACTCATGAGTAATTTATGGGGAAATTTGATTCTTTTTTATTGGATGTTACTAGTTATAGGTCATGGGAAAAAGTGGCTCATTATGTGAAGAATGAGAAAATGGGTTGGAAGTATTTAAATATAATATTTAAGAAGAATAATTTCCCTAAGACCCTGGCCTTCACTAAGGCCCAAGAGAAATTTTATCTTTACCTAGGGGATTAGATAGTTATAGAGTATTCTGATCATTATATTGATTAAGTATGATTCACAGCTAATGTTGATTCCAATGGGCTTCTGATGTCTCTAAATTTCGAGATGTGGGTACCCTGAAATTCTATTCACGTTGAAGACATATTATTAGGTGGTTTATCTTTCACTAATGGTAGAGATCGATCATAGTGTTAAGTGTTATTTTTCTAGGGATGATCTAGTATAGGGGTATGGTATTGAATGTTCATGTAAAAAGAAGAGGAAGCGAGACAAGAAGAAGAAGGGGGGATTTTGTTTTTTCCATCCTTCAAGACTACCTTCATATATGGTATCTAATGCAAGATTAGAGGTGTTCCATCAGTGTGAGAATGTAGGGAACAAGTTGTCATATTGTTCTTCCCCACCTAGACATTTCAAAAGATGTGGAAATAAGGGGAACATGTAGTGGTTTTTCATATCCACACATCCATATCAGGCTGGAGAATTTTATTTGTCCTTTTGAGGGACATCAACCAAGTGATAGCCATTTTAGACATTCCAATCCATGTTTGGTGCTCATGGCAATATGGTTGGATATTATTCTAGAAAAAGTCAGTCAAATGTAGATTCGTTGGTAATGGGTCATTCTCAAGATCAAGTAGAGATGAAAAACATTCTTTCTTATGATTAGGAACTAAGGGAAACACATACATATCGTTCCCTGGTTTTAGGTAGGGTTCTTTTTTCACCGTCTATAGTTTTCTCATTATTTAATAATGGAAGTTCAGTTTCATTTCATTCATCATGTTTTATGCATTTTTTAAAATTTAGGCTGATATTATTCCATTTGACATATATTTTATAAAATCTCTTATTAAGAAGAAAGAGAATGTTTTCAATTGTCCAACTTATACAATCATCCTTTTTGGGGTCAATCTGGAATGAGATATTTTTGTACTATAAATGGACCACATTGACATGATCACTGGTATGGATTGGATTTTATTTTTTGAAGAACACATAGGTTTTTATCATAGGTGAGTTAGTATTTTTGAATCATATGGGAGTAACTATGGTTTTCAATGGAATGGTATCCCTAGTCCAAATGTGTTGGACCCCAACATCTAGAGATATGTAGTCATTTTTCATATTTCATTGATGATGTTGGAAAAAGATGGTGGTAGTAGTTCTATGTGTGGATTACATCTGGTAGTGTATTTGTTCTCAATGGTATTTTCAGATTATGTCTTTGGGCTACATCTAGAGTTGGAGGTGGAGTTCACCATTGATTTTCCATTGGGAACAAAACCAATATCTCTTACCTCATACTTTATTCCCCCTCAAAGTTTGAGTAATTAAAGGTACAACTAGAGAATTGGGAATCCAAAGGATTCATTTTCTTGAGCATCTCACCTTGGGATACCATATTTCTATTTGAAAAGAATTTTTATTGATATATATGTTTATGTATCGAAAACAAGAACATGAATATGGTGATGATCGAGAACAAACACTTTTTTTATATTATTGATGACCTATAGGGGTAAGGGATTTATCCATGATTGACCTGTGTTATGGGTATCATCATGTAAGAGTCAAAGAGGTAGATATTATGAAATCATTTTCCCACATAAGGTATGGAGACTTTGAGTATTTGTTCATCCCATTCTGGTTATGGAATTCCCTAGTGGTATTTATGATGCGTATGAATCATGTGTTCCACCTGTATCTTGACACATTGTTATGTTATTTTTGGATGAAATCTTGGTCTATTTCAGAACCTATGAAGATCATGAGAGGCACTTGATTATTGTGGTAGACACAATTTTTTATGTTCATCTCTATGTGATGTATTAAAAAGGTACTTTTTATATTAGGGGGGGTTTGGTTTCTTGGTCACGTGATCTCAGAATGAGGGGTTTCAGTGGACCTTGAGATGATCAATATAGTGATGGCATAAGAGATTCTGACAGTGATATTTAGAACAGAAGAATTTTGGGCCTTGTAGGGTATTATAGGCTATTCTATCGGGATTTATATCAGTTTTCATCATCCAAGAATGTAGTCACTCGAAATGGGTTGAAGTTAAGTTGGATCATATAGTGATAGGCTTCTTTCGACGAGATTAAATTTTTTTACATGACCCCTATTTTTATCTTTCCAGAATATACAAAGATATATTTGGTTTATTGTTATGCCTTATGTATGGGTCATGGTTGTGTGCTAGTACAGGATGATCAGGTGGTGGCATATTATTCTCACCAACTGTGACAACATGAAAACAGCTACCCAACTCATGACCTAGAATTAGTAGTAGTGATCCATGTATTGGAGAAACTGTGTCTTTATATTTTTAGTGATATTTTTTTTATTTAATTATATAATAAGAGTCTATGTTACATATTATCCCAAAATAATTTGAATTAAACGTATCCTTATTGGGTTGAGTACCTTTAGTCATTTGATATTGACATATTCTATACCCCACAAAAAGTTAATGTGGTAGCATATTCATTGAGCAAAATTGTTATAGTTATATCATTGAAAGACACTAGTGATGAATAGACTTTGATGCCAATTTTTTCCCAGATGCATCAGGAGGCCATGAAACATGGTAGATTTGGACTTTTTCCATTTTTCAGATGACACCTATCCTTATGTCATCTATTCAACAAGAGAAAATTTGTTATGATCTATTCCATTGTTCTATGAATATCATAAAACTGTTTGAGGAACCATGGGTATGGTATTTTACTATTTAGGTAGTTGTGTGTTTTAGGTTCGCTTCTTGGTGATGTTTTCATTACAGAATATCATGATGCATGATATCCACCATTCTCAGCTGGTGGTTTATCTCGGGACCACCAATATGTTTCATGATGTGTGTTGTCAGTTCTGGTATCTAGGTATGATACATGAGATAGATATATTTATATATCTGTGTTATAAATGTTATCTTGTTAAAGGAGGGTACCAGAGTCCCTCTAGTTTTATTAAGACATTACCCATTCATAGATGTAAGTGGGATAAGGTCACCATGGGTTTTATTGTTTCCATTCCTTGTACACCTTATGGGTGGAATGTCATTTGGTTTGTGATTGAAAATATGACCAAATCATCCAATTTAATTCCAATTGTAGATTTCGATTAATTGGATGAGTTGGTTCAGTTTTATGTCTAGAAGGCAATGATTATTCATAGTGCTCCATTAGAAATAGTTTCATATAAGGACCCCCATAATAGCTTGTGGCATTGGGAAGGCCTTTATAAGGTAATAGAGTCGTAGGACATGCTTTGTACGACATATTATCCTTAAATAGATGGTCAGATAAAATAGGCGAATCAAATCATTGAATACATTCCCTAGGCATGTTTTCTGAATTTTAGAGGCTCATTGGATTGAAATATAGTATTGGTCAATATTTTATACAATAATAGTTAATATTATTCAATTTGAATGGATATTTTCGAGGAACTTTATTATAGCTCATGACTGTCCTCTTTTATACTAGTCAGCGGTGAGTCAGACCAAGTCGTTGGGACCAATCATTGTTCAAGAGATTTGTGAAAATGTAAAATATACCAAGAAGTGTTTTTTTACATATTAGAGTCTCCACATATCTTATGGTGGTCATAGGTGTCAAAATTTTTAATTCGTTGATGGTGATTGGGTGTTTCTGAAATTGGAACCTCGCTTGGGTCATATTCATCTTGATAAGAAATGTAATCTAATGAAGAGATAGGTCAGTCCATTAGATATGACTGGGATAGTTGGTATGGTGGAATACCAGTTATATTTGACATCTTAATTTATGTAAATTCATGACATGTACCATGTATCTTAGTTAAAGAACTAAAAATTTTATCTATATCATGTGTTGAATTCGAAACACTTAGTATCAATTTTTTTTACCATGTCTAACTGGCCAGGGAAAATAGTCAACATAAAAGAGATAATTTTTTGGAGAATTTCATACTAATGGTATGCGTTCATTCATATCATGGAACTAATGAGCATTATACATGATATAATATGTAATGGGTTGATGATCAATATCCATTTTTATATGATCAGACTTTTTGGAGACTTTATGAAGGTGTAAAGTATCCATGGTGGGGATTATTTTCACATTCATGATTTTATTATTAGGTATTCCTTTTGTTAATTTCTAGTCCTATCATTTTCCATGTTTTTTCCTAGGATTTTCTGGGTAAATTAGTGTTTTTGGTCATGATAGAAGGTGGTATGGGGTTGGTACATAGTTATGAGAAACTGTTCATCAACCTAGAGGAAACCTTGTTCCTTGGAAAGTGGAAATGTCTAGGCTATATGGATAGCTTCACAGGTGTATTCTCTCCCATAGGAAACATCCAACTATTTTATTCTTGGATGGAATAGACCACACAGTTGCCACACAGTTTTAAAAACAATTAAGGCTAACCGTACATCCTTCCAGGTCATAAAAATATAGAATTTGTTAATCTACCCTCCCTTGATTTTAACCCCATATCACCCTTAATTTAATCTATATTGGATTTAAAGCCCTATGAGCTTCCTCATCTCCGTCTTGGACACATTTAAATCCAATTTTTGGTTGTAATTATTGTGGGAACGTCCAAGAGACTATATGTAAGTCTTTGTTCTCTTGATTTTATCCTTATAGGGTAATTCCTCAACCATCATTGAGTTCTAATTTTTCATTTGGTTGACTGACCTAATAAGGATTGGATCATGAGTTTCTCGGTAAAATATCTTTGTTTATGGTTTGATTAGTCTTTTATTGGGTACACTTGTGGTGATCTTGTGATGTTATGAATACAATCGAAAAATGGTGGGAATTACCTGAATGCTAATTTTTAAATCTTGATTTTCATGAAATTGTTTTCTATATATATTTTCCTTTAAAAAAATTTCCTATATAATTTTTAAAACCTACATTTTAATTTTTCTTTTAATTTTATGGAATGGAATATTAATTTTTTTGGTGGAAAACTAATGGTATTTGGGTCACCTCTTATATTCAAACATGGTGTACGTAGACTTTTTTATGTATGAACCCTATAAATGTAAGATGATCTATAGTGGTGATGGTGGATCTGGTTCCTAGTATACCTCATCTAGTAGGTGTTGGTAGTGATTTTTTGAGGATGATGGCCCCTCTTATGCATAAAAGATGTTGGGTGGATTCTATCCCTCCATGATTTTGTACTTTTTGAATGTCATTTTTTGGTTATTATTATAAAATGTTGAACATGATATTAGTTAATCTCTTCGGTTGAGGATTTTAATCTTCGTGTAATGATTAATTATTGGGTATTTTTTTTTGATTGTGTATCTTATGTGAAATATTTCTAAAAAGTGTATTTTGATTACCAAGAACTAGTTTCCAGCCCATAGGGATCGAGAACACAATTGGTTCTATGGCACAGGTTGGGTCGGGTGTCGAGTTGGATGAAACCACATCTTGGTTTGTGACATTATATGAAATGGATCTATACCACTAAAAATATATTTACTGTTCTCTAATTTATAAAACATTTTAAAAAAATATGCTATTTATTTAGTACAAGAGAATGAATATCAATAGTGGAGTCTTATCATGAACATGAGGCAATAAAAATAAATTGGCTCCATGGAGTGTGACGAGTTTAATATATTATTTTTCAGGAATTAATTTCCTCATATTCATCATATTCAAATTAAGGAGGATTTTATTGAGATAATGTAGAGTAATTATGAATCCATTAGTACCTATGAGGAATATTTTAAAAATATTTGAAGGAATGATTTTGGTATAATCATCCAAAATGAATGTAAGATTGGTCATTCATTCAGTGTCATAAAACCATGTCTCTAATGGTAGTTATCCATAGTAGATTTTATTCTCTATGAAGAAATAATTTTATATACTATCAAGGTAGAAACTAATTTTTGAGTAGCACATTAATATAATAGTTTTGATAAGAAGATAAATATATAAATCAAATGAATGTATAATAATATAAACCACAGATATAAGATAATGTGCTTCCCTTATAGTAAATGTATAGAAGGAAACATGGGGGGAAGTTGTGACTCCATGAACTTATAAAATAAAGAATTTGTATTTGATATCGTTTATAACACACAACACCCAGAATGAAAGGGAATACAACATTCTGAGACATCACGATATAATTAATATCAAGAATATATTCTATATTTTCTGTATATTTAAATCTACACATCATTTATTTTTAGCATCTATTACACCCAATAAGTTTCTTCAATGGCTTGTATTATACGCGAGACCAAATCATAAAGAATAATTTTAGTAAAAAATTTTAAAATAAAAATTACTTCCATGATATTAAATTTGGGGTTATGAATAGTATTAACTAAATTATGAAAATATACATATTAATTCAATGGTTACCGTTTAATTATAAATGATTATAGAAACCAAATTAATATAAAGGACATGTTTTTATAAAAAACTATTTTTATGCTCCAAAAGAATTTTATCACAATATATAAAAGTAATTACTATAATTCAATTATATTAATGATATATATATATATTATTTATTCAATAAAATATTTTTTATTCATCCAAAAAATATTCCAGGCATAAGATTAGCATAAATCATATTTTTTCTTAAAAATGCATTTTTCTATAAAAGAAATTTTCCCACATTTAATGGAACACAGATTTTAGAATGGATTTTTTTCAACCATAATTAAAATAATATTTCACAATATAATCCAATTTTAAAATTGGAACATAAAACTTATATTATGGATAAAATTTTATTCTGTGAAATTTTATTTTTTGTGGTACGGTGAAAAATACTGTATTTTAATTAAATATTTATTTTTCATCTAAAAAAATTATACAGATAAATTATATTTATAATTGGTTTAAATTTAAATTAGTTAAATTATAGACAAATTATTCAAATTTATGTATATTAAATAAAGTTTTTATGCCATTTGGATATAAAATACATTCCCACCTTTTAAACAATTTCACATTGAAAACATGTTTTCCTATCACATCTATGTGATTAATGTTAAATTAATTAATACCACATGTGTGATTGGAATTTGGAATAATTGATTCCATTTTTTAATCCTAATAAATTTTAATTTATATTAAGTTCAAACTATTTTTTTCAAAATATAATAGTGAATGTAATAAAAATTAATTATAGTGATAAACAGAAAAATTAACTTAACATGGTAGCATACATTAATATTAAGGGCAGAAATAACCATTAAGGATGTATAAAACATATTTATGGTCATATATCTACCATATCCTATATTTTATAAAAAAAAATAATTATTGGAGCCACATTATGTAAGGGACTCCTCTCAATAATGTTTACTTATTCATATTTACAAGAATACAACTCCTCCACCACTATAAAAATTCACTCACCCCTCCCACTTATTCACACAACTAAAGATATTTTTTTCATAAAAAACCTACCCAAATACAATTACAATGTTCCATAAATAATCATATAAGACAAAATTTTTGATTAAAGGGAACCAATGTTGTCTTTTCTCATAAACCAATTGAAGTTACCCTAATAAGAGGTAATGTTCTTCAACAATCACTTTTACCACATTAACTTCTCCACCCAAAAAACCATTTTTATAAATTTAATATATAATAGCATAAGATTAATCAATATTCATATATGTTTTTATATAATGGTATGATCTATTACAATACACACATCCATTAAATATGATAAACAATAATCATTCATGTGTACAGTAGACTGCCACCTCACGAACCGATGACATTTGTTCTTCCCGTACAACCTTTAATGGTGGGTAATAATGATGTATTTATAGTTTTAATATCATATATAATAAATTTATAACATATTTAAGGTAATTTAATTTTTTATATAACATAAATCATTATGCTTACCATTTTGTGGGAATACGACAACTTTTTGGACATGGGGACTACCACCTTCTCAAGGAGATGTGATTCATTCATGATATACATTTTATGTATTATGATGATATTAATAAAATAATGGTAGATGAATGAAATACATATTATACAATATTTATATTGTACATATAAATAAATATATATATATATATATCAATTACTTTTTAGATACGATAATGAAATGGAAGTAGTGGTCATGTGTACGTATATCCTACCATCACTATGAACAATGCATTTAATATCCTATATCCATGACTATGGAGTAATATAAATAAATATATTAATAATTTTTATATTAGTTATTTCATGTATTCAATTATGGTGATGTCTAAATCATGATCTATGTAAAAGGAACCAAAATAAGAAGTCAAAAACAGACTCGAGTAACTGGGTAATTAACAATCTAAATAGTTGAAGTAATGAATGATTATTCACAAAATAGTAATAAGTTATTTTAATACCATTATTTATGATATTATGAATATGAATATGGTTCTATTATTTGATAATAAAATTCATAAAACAAACAAACAGTAGCTTTATAGATGTTTACTCAAAAGGAAACTCAATGAGAGATATTTCTTCTCAGTTTATATTCCATTGAGAATTATTTTGTTATTATGAACAAATTCACATTAATGTGTTGTAAATAATTCCCATTTTTTATTTAATATCTTGATTCACTCATACATATTTTTATTTTATGTTTCTCATTGAAGTATTTTATCCAACAGGTTTGACCTGAAAATAACCAAGTGGGAAATGATACATTTTCAATATCAATTTCTTTTGAGATTTATTACTTCCTATTGAAACAATAACTTCCTTGTGATAATTAATATTATAAATTAAATTTATCATAAATATCTATATATTCATGCATTGTTTTTTTATTTCTTAAAATTTATAACATTTTGTACGTACGACATTCACTTTGACATTTATTTGATTAATTGGGGAAATATTGATATATATGTTTCTTTTACTCAATATGGATATCTGAGGATGAGGAATGTTTTTCATTAATAAAACTGATAAATAGGTATATGAATAACGATTTTTACATGCACTAAATGGGTTGGGGATCAGTTAATGCAAGTACCTCTATGAAAGGATAGTCTCACGAGACTAAATCATTTTCCCAAATAATATGAGTTTTTACACAATATGCTTTTACAAATATTGAGGAAAATTATTTATGGTAATGGTATCATGTGCCTGAGAAATATTAAATCTAATATAGAGAATTTCATTTATTTAGATTTAAGTAAGTATTATTATACATGAAATATTTTCTTTGATATTATCTATGGACGCATTTCTTTCGTCGTTTATTTATTAAAGGGAATGTGTTTTTGTTATCAATAGTTTCATGTTGATTATACATTATCTAGATATTTATATATAATGTGTTACCAGTTATTACATTTCAACAATTATTTTTATTATTGATTCATTATTTCATCCATTCTACTTACCCTTACTATGAATTAGAGCCCAATCATTTTTTTGTTTCTGCGGGATATGGAGAATAATCCATTGAATGGGATTTGAAAGATTCATATCACATAATTTTCTTATACATTATTTTTTATATTATATTTTTCAATGAAATATGGGTATCATGTATATAATATAGTTTTTGAAAAAATATTAAACTGATTGTTCATTCAGTATTTGATTAATTGTAATTAGGCTAATATATTTATTCAAGACATAGAATCTATGATTCTGGTTTTGGGGCATCACAGTTGGTATCAAAGGAAGTTTAGTATAAATCATTGAAACTATATTTATAAAAAAATATATTAGGGAACATAAAAATAAGGTATAATTTTTGGATAAGTATGTACAAATTAATTTGAACGGTTGAAAATATTTGGGTCTTCCTAGAAATACAACCTTATCTAGATACAAATATTGGATGTGGTTCTAGCACAGATGTACTTAGGGGTAAAAAATTCAACATGCTGTATTATAATTGACTTGATTATTACCTGGTAAATGAAATTTGTCCTTACTATGCACTTGGGTTGAAATTAATTGGGGTTATTATTATTATAATTCATATTTTGTAGGATATTTTAGTGAATATTTGGTTGATCAACTAGTTGTAAGAGACTTCTCAGTTCATGAAGATATATCACAAAAACTAGTACCATCACCCTATATAATTTGAGTTTGATAATTTTTTATTCCATCAAGTGTCACCTTGATTGGGGAACCAACATATTTAGAGATGGGGAAAGTCGAAGACTTAGTTTGTGGGACTACTTGATGATGAAAAAATTACTAATAGCATGGTGTATCAGTTGGAAATGCCTAAAAAATAGTAGCCTATAAAAGATATATTTTATGTATCATAGTTTTATCAACACTATATAGAACCTTATCAAGTTATTATCATTGATATGACAATTTTTGGGACAAATGTTTCATTCTAGGAGTGACTGGTACATGTAGTGGATTATAGTGATAAGAAACATTGTGGGATGATAGATCCATGATCATGTGTGTAGTGATCGAATGAGAATATCCATGAGGAGATGAGTTTGAATGTCTGTAATATTTTGGTAAACTAGTCAATGATTTCTAATGATAGGGATTAGTGGATCGCAATGGGAATTATAATGAAGATCTTATATATGGTGGGGATATTTTAAAAGTCAAAAAGTTTCAAAGAATGTTTCAATATAATTTTCACCAAACCCCACATAATTTCGTTGTTCTATGTTTCAAGGGTGTTAATAGAGGATCACCGGCTTGTATTTGGTGAAATATATAGTTATTAACATATATAAGTTTTTTGTAATGTCCATCAAGTACATGGTTGAGTTGTATTTGGTTCTTGGTGGAGGTAGATAGAGGGGTATTGGTTTTTTGTGGTACCCTAGGTGGTTAAAGAGACTGTAGAAAATACCTAGTCCATATTGGGTACATAGTGTGTCGTTGGTTTAAACCCGATGGTTTTTTGATTTTTTTTAAATATAATTAAGTAAATTAAAATTAATATTTTATTTAAAACATGGTTCATTATGTAACCTAAATTATATATTAATTATAATTGATAGATATCTTGATATCTATCAATTGAATCCAACATTGCTTAATTTGTTTAATTTTAAGGACACCACTAGGCCTAGGATGGTGGTCGATTTATTTTCTATTGTTTTAGAAGTATGTATTTCAATTTATAAAATATTTGATGTTCTACTTTTGAAAATAACCTATAAATTGATTATAGTTAAAATATTCACAACATATAATAGGAAATGAATGTATTAAAACAATTTGAGTACCAATATGTGATTGGTATCAACACAACATGCATGAAGGGCCTTTTTTTGGTTGTTAGTACTATAGAACCATGATTCTGGACTTCAAATGGTTAAAATGATCTTGAGAAATGAATTTACATGTATCATGTAGTTACATTGTTTGCACCTTGGTAATGAATGCTATGAATTTGTGTCAAGACCTGTCTCTTAGGGCCTGTGATGCGATTACCCCAAGATGACCCCCAAATGCCAATGGATTGAGACTAGCACCAAAGGTATTACCCTACAAGTGGGAGGCATTAACTGAGTTCTGCTACACACGCACACTCACAACCCCATCCCATAATGCTGAAAATGAAAACATGCATTCCACTAAGAGAACCAAAAAGTGTAGTACCGTACTAGATGCACGTAATGGGGCCAGAATACAAGCCCAACAAAGTCAAGATAAATACAAGAAAGTAAAATTCTCTCCGAAATTAATCTGTAAAAAACCCTAAATGAATGATAGTTGTAGAGTATACACCAGAAACCATAAGAGTGATCCTCACCCGTCTGATCTCATTATGCACTACCTAGTGTTGGACCACCACTGTCTCCATCAAATCATCAATCATCTTTAAAAGAAACTACATGTGTGTGTGAAGCCCATGTAGTGGTGAGTAAAACAGTACTCAGTAGGGACCCAAAACCACAAAGAAAGATCACAAAGTAATGTTACCCATGAATCAATGGATAAATCACACAGGTAAAACATAATGTATTGAATGAATGATTATTAGTCGTAAATCTAGATCATCTTATACTACTGAGGGAATCATACCTGATGAGTCACTGAAGTCAACTCACATGTCGATCCACTGAGGTCCACTCATACACTACTAATCGTCCAAGACACTGAGTTCTGCTTTATTACTGCTCATCTTCTAGGCCACTGAGGTCTACTCGGCTATTTGTTAGTTGGTCCAATATGGTCTACTCATATAACCATATTCCCGAAAAATAAGGTCTGTTGGGCTACACATATTCTAGGTCACTGAGGTTTTCTCTGCTACTTGTATACTGGGCCACTAATGTCCACTCAACTACTTGTCTCTTCCTTATTGTCACAACCAGCCACTGGATTTCCGCTCATAGTGCACTTGATTCCTAGAGAATATACTAATTAAGCCATCATTTATATATCAATCACCACCAAAACACACTTGGAGTATTCCAAAGGAACCTCCTCATTGACAGTGTCTAAACGCTGCAAACGACTTGTCAATCAGTCTTAAAATTTACTTGTTATGACCATTTTATTAAAACAGGGCTAGTTGGGTTTGGTTCCTAGGCCGAACTGGTTGGACTGACTGGACCAGACCTTGCCCAGGGTCCACTAACCCGACCCAGGTCCATCCCAACCTGGTTATGACCTAACTCGAATCTGACTTGGGCAGCTCAGCCCAACCCAACATTCTAGGAGGACCGATGGGGTAGGATGGTCAGGTCCATCTGTGACATGATAGGCACCACATACCACCCAAGAAAGTTATCATGAGTCACCACAATGGTCCTAATGGACCGCGACCACTAGCTACACAATGCAACAAGTTCACTCTATCCGTGCGATACACAGTTGTCGGCTGCCCATTCCCCTCCCCGTGGCCGATGCCATGGGTCACCTCACTACTGTGATGCATTATTAGCACACACCGCCTCCTACATGCGGTTGCCCTCACATTCCACCACTAGCAATCGCTAGAACTAGCACGCCGATAGTCTCTTCTTCAGGACACCGGTTCTGCTCTGGTGGTCTATTTTTTGAACTATAAGCGTATGTCAGATCCTCAGATCATCATTGTCCACCCTATGGACTCAATTTCATCTCGCTGTCAACTTGGGTGTTTAGTGACGATGAACAGAATAACACCCACAATAGAGGGATCTAGACCCTACATGTGTCATCCTAATTACACTTCATTAGAATCACATGTAGAAGATTAACACTAGGTTTCTAACTATTTTATCCCATGATAAACAATTCCATCTCACAAGAACAAACAACCCATGGATTAATATATTATTGGGATGATACCCATTTTTTTAGAATGAATGAATGGGAAACACTTTCATAGGGAAAAACCCATAACTCAAGTTTGGATCATTTTATAGTGAAGAAAGAACCATTTTTATTCGTCATTACATGATTTACAGCCCACCGTTTATATTAGAGATCCATTGAAGGATGGAATAATGGAGGTAGGATACTGCTCATGATCCTAGAAAATTCTTCAATCGTCACTCACCATCATCAAATATCCATATTCAATTCAATTCAATTATGTCCACCATCCTATATTTTATTAACACATTAAATGTGTACAACACATTTCCGAATTTTTTTATGCTGCGTCGCAGCGTCGTTACCCTATAAGAAAATTCAAAATTTGAATAAAATAAACTAAATATTTTTTTGTTTTTCCATATGAATTTTATTCTGTTAAATTTTATTTAATGTATGAAAATTAAATTTTTTCCATTGACAAGTGATGGTCAAGGTTAGGTCCATTAATAGGTAAAGTTTTCATTCCAGGCATAACTCTGCCCTGTGAATTTATTTCCTAGAACCAACTTACAAATTTCCCAAATGGCTTACGTGTGCTATTTTAAATAAACATAAAAAAGTTAAAATGGTTTTTCTTTGCACAACAAGGCTCAAAATCATGTTTTCTGTGAGGTACTGGTTCGGAAATAATCCCATATAAATATGAAAACAATACATGGAATTTTGGTCCATTACATAACCCCTAACTTTATAAATTTATGTCCTCGTAAGAAAAAATAAAGGCTAAACAATCAAACTGGGGTACTGTACTTGGATCTGAGCCTCCCACTCCCATGTTACCTCATGGAGATTCTCGTGCTACCATCATACGCTCAATAGAGTAATTGATCATCCAGAAAAGACTCACTCTTATTAATCCTCAATCTCTATCGGGAACACCGCAAACATCACCCCATTGTCGATGTGCAACTCGTCCCAACAATGATGTGTGATGGATAATGCAAGAATATCACTAGTTGTGATACATGAATGACATTATGCACCTAGTACATATGTGTGGGGAGAATTAGGTGGTACACCACCTTGACAGCTCTGCTCAGAATCTGAAAAGGGATGATGAATATATGATACAGCTTGCCACCCCAGCCAAATCTCCTCAAACCCCTTTGGGGTGAGACCCGGAGGAACATGTGTTGTCACTCTTCAATCTCCAAGGTCTATGTCTATTATAAATAGAAGATTTATAATTGAATTGTGCAGTCCTCATCCACTCCTGTATGACCCACACTTTCTTAATGGTAGTTCTTTCCAACTCTATACCCAAGAGCATTGAATCTACTAGTTATGTCCAGCATAATGATGATCTGTATGGTCTCCCATATAGTTCATTGAATTGCTCCATACAAATGGTGTAGTGTTATCCGTTGTTTTATGTGAACTCCGCCAGTGGTAGGTGATCCTCCCAAATGAAAACGAAGTCCATGATAAAATCATGAATCATGTCCTATAATAACTAGATAGTCAATTCCATCAGACAATTTATTTGATGGTGGAAAGATGTACTCAAGGGATGTTGAATGAAAAACACCTCCTGTAATCCCTTCCATAATCAGGATGTAAAGGGTGTGTCTCGGCCTGAGACTATCATCAATGGAACCCTATGGAGTTGAACTATATCCTTCATATAGGGGCATCTCATGCTCTCTACAGATCCCTAGTGCTGGATGGGAAGGAAGTGGGACAACCTGGTGAGTCGGTCAATAATAACCCAGATGGTATCATGCTCTTTGGTTATACGGGGTAATCCCATCATGAATTTAATTTAGATATCATACCACTACCACTCTAGCACCTTCAGTGGATAAGTAATACATATAAGAACCTAATTCATTACCTTCACTTACTGTCAAGTGAGGCACCTAGAAACAAACTCCACCACTGCCTCCTTTATCCCTGACCACCAGTATTGACATGAGAGGACCTGGTACATCATCACCACTCCTACATGTATGCCAAAGGGGAGGTGTGGAACTCCCACAGAACGACATTGCGTGAAGCCAATGAAACAACAATATATATTCTGAAAAGCATGACATGATCTATTATTATCGAATATCCATAAATAAGTTGACGTGAGGATAACAGAGTACGTTAGGACTCATAGTCAACATCCACAAGTTGTGCCTCTCTAACTAGCCATAAGAATGGGAGTGTGATAGTCATTGACAAAAGATAAGATTCTCCCCTATCATTCATAAATGATATTAGCATCACAACTAGATTCTTCAATCCCTCACATAACAACTGAAATCTTAATCTCTTAATGAGAAAATCTACTACCACATTCCCCTTCCTAAGAGTATAGACTCTCTCAGAGTCATTGTTCTGGAAGAACTCTTTCCCTCACCACTACCTCAAGTTATGGTCCTTCTAGGAGAAGATATACATTATAATTTTGTGTCCAAAGTAGATGGTATACGACTCACCCATCAAGTAGTAAGACCACATATTCCAAGAAAAGACAACTATTATACGCTATAGGTCATAGGTTATGTAGTTCTGCTCATGTTTCCTTATCTTCTGTGAACTATAGGCAATCACCACTTAAAACTACATCTGGAAAAATCCCAATCCAATCCATAATGCATCACAGAAAAATACATACCCAACTCCCTCCTCTGGTAGTCTCATGATGGGGCACTTTTTAGTCTCTGCCTCAGGTCTTGTAAACTCTACTAAAAAATCTTTGTCCACAAGATGGGTTGTACCTTAAAAGATGAAACTGATAAGGGTTATGTTACCCATGAAAATTTAGGCAAAAACCTCTGGTAGTACCCATCCAATTACAAGGAACAATGTTCCTCAGTCACACTTCTAGGTGGCTCCTAAGCGAGAACCACTTCTATCATTTCTATATCTACTACAACTCCAACCTTCAAAATGATATGTCATAGGAAGTGGACCTACCGAATCAAGAACTGAATCTTATGGATCTTCCCATATAATTGATTATCTCATAATGTATCTTCGAATATCTATAGGTGTGTAGTGTGCTCCCCCTTAGATTATGAGTACACCAGTATTTCATTAATGAAGACAAAGACAAATCTGTCAAGGTAAGGTAATGAGATACTATTCATGATTCCCATGAACACTGCTAGAGCATTTTTCATGACAAATGGCATCACTGAGAACTCATAGTGGACATTCAAACATCTAAAAGATGTCTTCAGTACATCCTCATCCCGTACATGAAGTTGATGATAACCTGATCTGAAGTCTATCTTCGAGAACCATCTCCCTTCCTTCAGATGATCGAATATGTCGTCAATACTCAATAGTGGATACATGTTCATCACGGTCACCTGGTTCAAGCACAAAAAATCCATGCATAAAATCAAACTCCCATCTTCCTACTTTAAAAAAAACTAGGGCTACCCATAATGAAATGATGGGTCTCACGAATATCTTCTCCTTCAAATCCTCTAGCTGCACCCTCAACTCATGAAGCTCTACAAGAGCCTTCCAATGTGATGGTGTGGATATCATTTCCATCCCTAGGTACAAATCAATATAGATTTCTACGTATATATGAGGAGGAAATCCTAGAACATCCTCATAAAATATGTCTTCATACTCGTCCACCACTGTGGGAAAGTGAGGACTCTTCTCGTCCAGCACACCGAGGGTGAGGATATCTAACTAGTGAGTGATCAAATAAACCCTCTTTTGACAATATCCATCCTGTGATTCAAAGGCACCCTTCTAACCGGTGAAGGAAAACACTATCCCATCCTTGTGAACTCATTGTGCTCTGCGTCTAATGTATTCGATCTGATCAAGTATTCTGGACTATCAGCCTATACCCAATACATCATTTTATGGCCTCAAAACCACTACTAGGAAATCCCAGCTGAAGCTCTCATCTCTCAAAGTAGACTCAAACTAACAGAACTAGTGTGTAATCATCGAATCCCCTCCCATAGAAGTCTCCGAAAGAAATTATCAAACCAAGAGTACCACCCAAATATCTGATCCCCAAACATTATTTATGGAATGGAAAGAGTGACTAACACCTATGTTTATAAGAAATACAACTATGGTGCAGAAGATATATATCGTAACTATAATCCTCTCTATAATGCCGGGGTAGTAGTCCTCCATTACCAGTAGTTGTCCTCTCCCTTGTCCACCAACTCTTAGAGACTTTGGTGGACCACCTGGGGGTGGTGGTGGTATCACATCAAACCCCCATCCATTACCTTCTACTCTGTCGACTAACATGCCACATCTGACACCCTGTAAAACACATTGCTTGAACTTATTTCTCTACCTTGATAGTCCATCAACCATATACTAGTCATCAATGGGGAGAGTCAGGAAATCACAAGCCATGTGTCCCCATCCGCCGCATGAGTAGAAAACCCAACCCCTCGATGACTCCCTCGTCACTGGGGTCTCATACTACTAATCCTACATCATATGGTCATCCCACAAAATTACTGGCCCACATTGGCCCATGTTTCTTCTACCTGCTAACCACTGCTAAAGACTCCACCACCTAGAATCTACTGGTAGCTCTTGCTACTATGGGCTACTCTTCTAAGAAGCTCTCCATGAGTAGGGATCAATCCCGCACCCCGGACTGAGTATGGATGCTATGTGATAACATGGAAGCCTTGTTCTCCTGTAATAGTAACCTCTCAACTGCTCAATCCCTATAGAATTGGATTACCACCATGTCTACTGAGTAGTGATAATGCTCAGTGAATCTCACTGATTACTTTGCTACTATAATGCAACCCTACTATAGGTTAATAACTTCTATATGCTCCCAGAGTAAAACAATAATAGAAATAACTCCTCTATTAATAGGTTCTCACTATTTATCTGGGTGAGGGTCACCTCGTCATGTGTCTGAATTGTCAAGCTCCACCATGTCCCATCTAGATACTAATGAATTCTCCTGGTTATGATTCGATTTGGTCAAGAGGCATCCTCACCAGATGAAATACCTCTGTAACTGCATCAAGC
Source organism: Viscum album (assembly GCA_963277665.1). Classification (NCBI taxonomy): domain Eukaryota; kingdom Viridiplantae; phylum Streptophyta; class Magnoliopsida; order Santalales; family Viscaceae; genus Viscum; species Viscum album. Next base: position 1,398,233,757 of record OY728164.1, on the reverse strand, counting down.
CAATACAACACAACATGGGAGTCAGTCTCATCTGTAAAACTGTGAGGTCTCTACCTCTATTACTCATGTGAGGCACCTAGCCTATTTGCATCCTCTACCAATAGTACCAGTAGAAACTGATTTCGAACTGGTGGTGGAAGCGCTGGTGCACCTCTCGGTGGGCCCATCTCTATTGTTGGTCCCTATACTGACGCCTCATCACTAGTTGTACCATCCTCATGGTCAATCACCATAACCCTCACTGGCTCTCTATGTGGTAGCATCCTAAAATAGTTCAAGTTGAACAATGGTCAATTAGTTATAACTAGGGAGCTGTTTCAAAAGAAGATACAAGAGAACAATCATTACCCTATATGATTCATGCAACGAGTGGTTTCATGTATCCAGTCGAATTATATAAATCAAGGTCCTAGTGTATGGATATATCGGCTACCACACCAACATTGGACTCCCCAAGATTGAAAGTCAAACAAAAAATATTTAACGTTGTTTCCCCCAAGTAAAACCACAAAATCTAGGTCATTAATGTTGTAATTAACACCTTTGATACAAATTTGTCATGACCCATCCCCTGATGCCCTTTCCACAACTACCCTAAGCTCGCCTCTCAAATTCCAAGGTTTCGTGAGTAGCGTCGAATGCATTATAATGAATGTTTGTGGCATTAGCCGAGTACCTGTACACACGAACACTCAAAAACCCATCCCACAATGCTGAAAAGGAAAAAAACACCACTAAGATAACAATTTAGTGTAAAACAGCACATGATGAATGTAACGGTGCCAAAATACATGCCCAAAAAAGACATGCCAGAAAAATAAAGTTCAAAGGCCTCTGTTAATCCATACGTAGAAAACCCTATATAAAGTGTAGGTATAGAGTAGCTGCTGGAAGCCATAAGAATATTCCTCACCTGTCTGATCTCACCAGAAACTGCCTAGTCCTTGACCACCATGGTCTCGCTTAATGTGTCGATCATCTTCAAAAGACATGACACATGCAGGCAAAGCCTATATAGGGATGAGTTACACAATACTCAGTAGAGAAACCAATCCACAAAGAAAGACCAAAAACAAAAATTACACACAAAGCCAGGGATTTCTCGCACAAGAATAACCTAATGTATAGAAATCAAGATTGTTAGTCATAAATCTGGAACATATTATACCACTGGGGAACTCATCCCTGATGAGTCAATGAATTCTGCTTGCATACTAGGCCACTGAGGTCTACTCACCCACTACTCATCTGCCTGCCCACTAAGGTCTGCTCGGTTACTACTTATCTTCCCAACCACTAAGGTCTTATCATCTACTCGTCTACCAATCCACTAAGGTCCTTTAGGCTACTATTTTATCAAGCCACTAATGTCCGCTCGACTACTCAACTTCCTCAACACTATGTTCTTCTTGGATACTAATGCCTCCCTTCTCGTCACATCCAACCACAGGATTTCTGCACAGAACATGCTTTATTACAAGATAATCTACTGCTAAAGCCATCAGTGTAATCTCAATCCCCATAGAAACTCAAATAGAGTTGTTTAAAGGACCACCTCATTATGAGTGTCCCAACGCTGCCAACGGATCCTCAATTAGATGTAAAATTTACATGTTTTTAATGTTTTATTCAAAAAGGGGTGTGTTGGGTTTAAGTCACTATCTGACCTGGTGGGGCCAAACTGATCCAGATCTGACCTGGTCAATAGTTCCTGGCCCGGATGGGTAGGGGGGGGGGGTGGCTGGTACGGTCCTCCCAAGACATGGCGGCATCACTGTGGTCCAATTGGACAGTGGCGTCCTTCCACGTGACATGGCATGGTAACTGTTCCCTCATGTTCCACCGCCACCATCCATTGTGGGCGTCCTGTTCAGCTGCCTGTGGTTAATGCCACGGGCCACCTCACTATCATGGCACTCCATCAGTATGTGCCGCCACCACCGGTCTCTTCTATGGGCGACCGAGTCCGCTCGTGTGGTCTGTTTTCCGATCTGTGAGTGTATTTTGGATCCTCAGATTTTTTCAATAACTACTCTTCTTTTTATTACACACATAAACATGATTTATTACATAAACTCTTCACAAGATACAACATGGAATATAGATAGTTCTAGTGTCATTGGGGATTAGGAACAATACAAAACAACTTAAAAAATAAAACATACAACATCATTATTGAAAACATCCTTTACATAACCCTGACATTTCCACTTACTTAGCATTTCTTGGGATAACCTAAGGACATACAAGTGAAAGGTGTGATCTATAAAGCCCAGTACCGAGGTAAATAAGGAACTGCATGAAAAATAAAATACAAGTTAGGAAATAAGAATATCATTGGAGCTTAAAAGAACATGAACAAAAAGGCATGATATAGCATGATTATCATGACATGGAAATGTGGAAACAACACTTAACAAGGTATTAGAATGAGTCAATGATAATTGAAGATAGAGCAGAATTAAACCATCATTGAACATGAATTAGTCATGATTAAACCCTCATATCACTTGACATATCATGATACTAATCCTTACCCAATTCATTGGAGCGCTATCATGGTGCTCCCTTCTTAATCATTTCATTTAATGAATAAGTGTGCCACGTGGATCAAACAATATGGAATCACTCAACATCATAATTTATTCCATGATAAAATAATGTGAAATACATATATGAAACTCTATAATCCGTGATTAAATGGTCATAAAAGTGAATATCCTTAATAGAGAAATGGACATGGTATTCACTATACAATAACTTTGTCTTGGAAAATCACGGTGCAATTTTGAAAGCGTAACATTATGAAATAAGAATTCATAAAAATGGTAGATGAGAGATTAAAGTGTGTATATTCATATTTATATGAAATAGACATTAAAGGGTTTATATAGATACATGTCCCAAAAATGGAATGGAATTTATATTCATAAAACAATCGAATTGCATGAATGTAAATGAGAAGAGAGAAATTCCTTACGGAATTTCAGCATGGAAATAAGAGTACATGGGAGAAATTAATGAGAGATAAAGGGGTCTTTCATCATCCGAACATAAATAGAGAAGTATGGGGGATGTGAAAAAAATGTACCCCAAAATTTACAATTGAAAATTAAAGGATATAAGAATATTATGTATCATGGATAAAATGGGAAAGGAAGGAATGCCTTGCTTGGATGTGTGATCCCGAAGGCTTGGGAGGGGCTTGAGAGAGGCTTATTGAGTGCTTGGGGTGCCTTGGGAGGATTATGGAGAGTTTAGGGCATGGAATGGATGAAATCTAAAGTCTTCAAGTGAATATAATGTTGGAGCATGGATGGGATTATATAAGAATGGAGAGTGAATTCTTTATTATTTAGGTTTGAGACAGCAGACATTAAACAAATCAAAACCACAAAACCTCAAATGGTTTTAGCCCATGGTTTTTTCCAAAGGAGAGTGGGAAAAAATATTTTATATTTCCAATGCCCGAAATTCTTAAAATATTATGCTTTCTTATGTGGTGGTGAGTCACACTCTCAAGGAAATAATTTTAAAAGATAAAATATTGTAAAAGTCTTGGAGGGTCCACTAAAGCATTATAAAATCAAACAAAAAAACTAAAATCACATTATTTTAATGGTAACACATATATTGATTGAACATAATGTTTATAGTATTTTATTACATCAATATTTAGTCATTATGATTTCATAAAACACAATATATATTTAAACGGTAATTAATATTACCCAAGAATTTGATTGTCTTAGAAAATTATGAAAAAATCACCGTTGGAAAAATTTGATGACCTAATTCCAAAAATAATATTCATTTTATCTAAGTAATTTTCTAAATATTTGAATTTTTACATTTAAAATAAAATCCAACATTTATCTAAAATTCATGGGTTTTGACCAAAACAGCTTTCAAACCATAATAAGTTACACAATTGTATTCATAATAATTATACAGTCATTTATATTTAATAAAAATTAATTTAGTATTAATATTTAATTAAAATAATATTTAATTAAAAACCCATTAATTCATCAAAATATATTTCTTAATTAACTAAAAATGGTATTTTCTCTTTAAAAACTATTTCCAAAGTAACAATAATAAAATGAATGTATTTTCTTTATACAAAAATAATGTACATAATCATAGTACTAGGTTATTGTTACATAACCCCGTATAATAACTATATAAGGCTGAAGGGTATGGTTTTCGATGGTGAAAAACTCTAGGGGTGGTTCAGATAACATCGATTGGGTGGAAATATCTATTAACTTCCACTTCTCCGATAGGCAGTTCCCCTCGAGCTTAATGTGTGGAAGATATGCTTGGGCTTAGTCAAGTGAAAATACCAATGATGAAACATTTTTTTCATGATCCATCAAATGGGATTTTAACTGGGCAATTATAACGGATGAGGCCATCACGTCATTTGTCTAATTAAATTGGATTTGTTAAAGCCCTATATTTATAAAAATTATGTAATCTCTGTTCAATGTCTATATTAGCAACGATAACAATTCTTAATGGTATTTTGAAATCCAAAAACATAAAAAAATAAGGGAATATCTTATATAACCATGCCATATAATAACACATTTAATTACATCAAGGGGAATTTCCATTAATAAAAGTTTGGGTCGTTACAGTTGTCGTCCTTGCAACAACCTCAACGCGGTACTTTTGTTTTTCGTTCCTTGATTCGTATAAAGATGTTGTTGTTAGAGATCCTTCGAAGGACTGAAGAACCGAGGGAGTATAGTGCTCATTATCATTGGTTTTTCTTCGATCATTGCTCACCAACTCCAAATCATCATGTTCATAGAAACTCAATTGTTCCCACCACCCCGTATGCATTTAAGTCATTAAATGGGGAAAACACATTAAAGGGATTCTGTTACACTGCATCTTAGCGTCATTACACTATTCCATTTATGAAACATCATTTCTGTTATGATGCACTGTAATAAAAAATTAGAATGAAATAAACTTTTAGTTTATTTGATTTTTCCTTAAGAAAATTTTTCTATTAAATTTTCATTAAAGTACATAAATTATGCTTTTTCTTTAACCTATTCCTAGCAATGTTACGTCCATTTTTAGTTAATTTCATCATTTTAGTAGCAAGAGGGCCCTCAAATATTTAATATGGGGATCCGTTTTGATGTTTCCAAAACCGCTCATGTGCACAATTCTAAATAAATGTAAAAATTTTCCAACACTTATTCTAGGAACATGAGGTCTCAAAATCAAGTGATGTCTAAGCACTAAGTCTCAAAATAATCCCATATAATTTTTACAAAAATTACATGGAATTCCAGGACATTATAGAATGTGATAGGCTTGGGTTATTCCCCACAATAAAAATTAATATAATATAAATGGTTTTATAGATAGTGTATAAAAAACCACCTATATATCCTTTTTCTATATAAATTAGATAAGGTTATGCACAACCCCCTTTAATCGTCGAATTTATAGTGGGATTATAGAACCAACTAAATTTTTTAGAATTATTTTTTAATATTTAGTTGAATTTTAGATAAGTATATGTCAAAACTACCACTACTATAATAATTAGCAGTGTTATATGTTCAGTAATATTTAAGAGGTGTGATATTTGTATATTTATATAATATTATTGTGGTTTTTTTAGGTTATATATACATATATATAATATATTTTTTAAAAGGAAATAATTGGGGTCTACTACCCTCTCTAATCTCTTAACATAGAGGGGATTTTGAAGCCCCTATACTTTATTACATTAGGGGAAGTTTTGAACAACCTTTAATTTTAGAAAATACAGGGGGTTTTAAAAAGACAATAATTCACGAAATTCAGGGGGTCCTAAACCACCACTAATCCATTTTGTTAGAGGTGGTTGTGAACCCCCACAAAGATTTGACATTACAAGGGTTCATGGACCACTACTAATCCCTTCGATTAGAGGGTGTTCATGTACCACTTCTAATCCATCGGATTATAGGGGATTTAACCCCCCCCCCCTTTAATTTTTTAAAATAATCTTATATAAATATCATTTTTTAATATAAATTTGTCTATTCATGGGTGTGTGTGTGTGTATTACGTAAACACATTATATTAATTAATTTAAATACACTATAATCGCACACACACACACACACACACATATATATATATAACCATTATATAAATACATTAAATAAAAACATATACATATAAAAAAATGTATACTTATAGAAATATTTTTATATATAATATAATAGTAATTATTAATATATTTATTCAAATATATACATTTATAGGCGGTATTATAAATAATATATATATATCTGTAATTATTATATATGTATTTTATACTAAATAAATTTTTATTATATATTTATGTATAAAATCCTTTATATTATATTATGTATTCATATATATATATACATACTATAGAAAAATTAAATATAAATATTATAATTATATTATATATATTATGATAAAATATTTTACTATATATATATATATATTATATAATTATTATATATATATATATTATTTAATATCGTATAAATGATAAATTAATTTAGTAAATATATATATATATACACCATTGAATTATATTATATATTTCAAATTTTATTAATGTATTTAATTTTGAGTTTATATAAATATATATGTTTGTGTGTGTGTATTCGGTATAATATAATAGTACATAATTACATACATGTAGATAACATAACATTATTAAGTACAATATATGTATAACATAAATAATTAATTATATAAATATAAAGTATTTATAAAATCAAAATATAATATTTATAGTATAAAAATAGGTGTAATATTAATAAAAATAATTTATAATATTATCTTTACCCACAGAAAAACATATAAGTACATAAAATAATTATATAAATATAAATATTATAATTTTATTATATCTATAAATATTATATAAATACATAAATAGACACACAGAAATATATATATATACATGTAAATATAATTATTTATATTTTTTAATATATAAATAAATTATATATATTTATATATATATTATACACAATTGTATTATATATTACTTAATATTTCCTTATCTAATATTATTTTTGTATATATTATAAAAAAATATAAATATTATTTATTATATCCAAATATATATTATAGATAATTATTATACACAAATATGTTATATATTGTAGAAAAATATATAATATATACAAAAATATATTTTATGATTTATATATCTATAGACAAATATATATATATAATATTTTTGTATCTAAATATTTTTTATTAATTGTATATAATAAATCGAAAAAAATTGTATACTGGTTCAAGATCATTGTTTTCTTTAAGGAATTGAAGGTCTGAATCCCAGTATAGGTATTTTTCCAACTAGAGTGGTGTAATGGGCGAGAGGTGCAATGGAAATGCGTGACATGCATTTTTGGTGTGTCCATCTATGCTGGGGGAGGGTGGTCGGGTCCCAAAAAAACAGGTGGGTCTAGTGGGTGCCTGTGGGGGTATTCAGTTGTCAGGTTGGGTTGTCTGGGGTGTCTGAAGATGTTGGGTTGGGGTGTTTAGGGTGTTTGAGTTTTCTAGGGGTTGTGGGGTTTTTTGGGGTGAGGTATCCTGGTGTTTTCAGGTTGTGTCAAAAAAAATAACATTTATGGGACATTATAGGATAACTACCCCTGAACATGGTGTTTGAAATTCAATTAGTGGTGGTTATAAATGCCCCTAATTCCATTTTTTATGGTGTTTTTATGGTGAAATTAGATTTGGGGGGGGGGGGGGTTAAACCCCTTATAAATTTGAGGACACTTAATTGACCTCCATTTTAAAAGGACATAATCAAAATTGCCTTTAATCACTGTAAGTGGATAATTTAGAAGTGGTATGGATACCACCAACAGAGTATTTCGAGGGTGTAATAACACCATTTAAAATAGAAAACAACCATCTCTAATAACCCTATTTTTAGTTGGGAGTGATTCTTTAACATAATATTTTGAGTGGGTAACTGGATTTAGAGCTTGAAATTTTATATTTTAATTAACCATGAATATTAGGCGATGAATTATCAAGTAAAAATCATTCATTGTTTTGATTGACATGCTGTAAATCGACCAAACTTCGGATGATCTTGGTATTTTTTCAATATAGTGAGTTGGGTTGGTGGTCCAAAATCCATCCTATATAATATTAGTAGTATCTCATCCAATTGTGTTGATTCATTAATATATCATTCACATGTGGTTAATTTAATGGTGGTTCATCATCCACTTAATTTTCGGTAATGGTTGTACATCATTCACAAAAGATATTTTGGTCATATATCACTGACCCAGATATTGAGGTTACTATGCTGCTATCTCCAAAAATAGACAAATAGTTATGGTGCATCATTTACCCACGAAGTTCACATTGGTTTACCGAATCTACCCACAAATATTCATGTTGTTGTTCTATCATTCACCTAAGATATGAATCATTGGTATATCGTCTACCAATTTATGGTTAGTGGTGTTATATAATTCACCTAGTGTTTTTGATTCCTCGTTCACTAGGATATAACTCAACTTCCAAAGATACTAGATTGGTGATGGACTGTCAACCCAATTGGGTTTTGATAGAGTTGCCTTATTCACCATGAGTACCTGATAGTGATATCTCTTTCACTACGATTATGAAACCAGGAGTGATATATTGTTCATCGATGAGGATTTTTCATAACATTGGTATACAATCCAAAAATATCATCAGCTGAGGCTGGTACGATCACACATGTTTTTCCTACCAATCATTCAATAAATTGTTGGGGTATTATTTTTTTACATTATTATAATTCTATATCAAGCATGCTCGAGAATTTAATAATGTTGATAGGGAAAACATTTATAGTGGAACAAATTTTTTTACACCAACCCTACAGAGTAACCATGGATATTCTTTACCATAAAATTCAATATATATATATATATTATATTGAAATAGACATGACCTATTTATATCTTGTTTTACACACAACCATGAATCTAAATTAACCATGATATTGTATAAATTTATAAACTAACCATTAAATTTGTGTTATGAATAAGTATAAACAAATGATAAAAATTAATAAAGGTAGAATAAAATGAAATTTAATATATTAATTAATTATAAATTACCACTTGGTTTTCAAAAGTCATTATATGGCTCAAAAATATGGTTTCTTAAAAATGGGTTAAATGTATTATTGTGTGTGGAAATTATAACTAATTTATGATACATTTAGATTTTTTAAAATGTTTTTTTAAAAAAATATAAAAAAAATCGTATTAATGTGATATTATAGATTTATACTAAAAAGTTTAATTTTTACGAAATATTAAAAATATAAATTTCATTGAAAACATTCTTTTCCATTAGGTATTTAGAACATCCAAATAATTTTATAATTGATATTAAAATTAATTTATTTAATTTTTATTAACCATTATCTTGATAATTTATTTGTAATAAAAATAAAGTTGAATCATGGTATGAATACCTATTTATACTTTACAATTCATTTTTTTAAATCATTTTACAATGCATTTCTCTGGTTTATATTAATAGTAATTTCATACACCTATAGAAGATGAATTTTATAACATGGGTTCAATATTCTTAATCATAATTTAAATATTTTTTAAGGAGGAAACATGTATTGTTTTCATAATTAATACGGAAAACAATAATGTTTTACAATAGTCTAGATTAAAATGGGGTTATAGATGGTGGAGGATAGACTATGATATAAGGGTAATATTTCAATATAAACATCCTTAAATACTATTTTATGTCATTATTTATACACTATATTATATAACTTCTGATAATTTTCTATTTAAAGCTTGTTTATTGAAGATAGATTATTATATTTTAGTCTTTTATGAAATTCAATGTGTGTCCTCTCCCACTCTTATAAATAGATTCCCTCACTGGGATTTTCATCACAATTCATGAGCTTTATATATAGGTGAATAACTGAAATAAATGTTACCTAAAATGATTTTTCAAATCCAATAGGTCCATGTATAGTCACAATATATCCATTAAAGGCTTAAGGTGTAACCCAACAGAGGGTTCTCAATGAAGTGGAATAACTCTTAACAGATAACTTTGTTATCTATTTAATCTAACACATAATATAAAAATTATGTATCCAATGTAAAATTATAAATTTTATATCTTAAATATTATAATATATTATTTTTTTAATTTCAGAAAATTTATTCATCTTCATCACTCTCAAATGGGAAACAAAATCATCATTCATGCATATGTGCAGACTACTGCATTAAAAAGAGATGTATTTCATTTTTTCTGAACACCATTAATAGATGGTAATAATGAATTATTTTGTTTTTATATATGATATTTATAAAATAATTCAGATTATGAAATTAAATTATCTTATCAAACTTCTTGCATGTCAATCCATTGTAATGTCGCTTGTAAATAGGTGTGGACCACTACCACCACCAAGCAATGCAATTAATTTTTTTTATTTCCACTATAATAAAACGGTTATGATAATATATTTAATTAATATATATTAAATTTATAAAATTACTATTATTATTTAAAGATAAATTATTTTTATCTTTATGTCATTCCATTCATTAAGTAGTGAAAACATCACTCTTCTATACATACAAACTATCATCTCCCTAAAGTGGTATAATTTACTTTTCATTAGAAATTTTTATGAATGAGATTAAAAGTTTAATTAATGAATAAATATGATAATTATGATAATTATTAATATTATGGGGATTATGAAACCATGTCCATGGTGTATGTATAGAAACCATCAAACAAAAAACTGCAAGAAAAATAGTCATGTTTCCACAAGAATATTCATTTTATGAAGTAATTATTAGTATAACAACATTAAAAATTAAGAAATTATATAAATAGTATGTAATTTTTTAATATAGTTCCAATATATTTTTTATAAACATATATATTTTATATACATGACATTTCATTCTGTATTAAGGAAGACAATACCAGAGGTATGTGGTTTCTACTACAATCCCAATTATTCTCAACATTGACAATTCTAAATTATCACGGAGGAAAATTTTGTGGTTGTAACACTTTAAAGAAAATTTAATTTATTATTAATAAGATATTTCTATGTATTATTTGTATTATTACAATTTATTCTATTTAGTACTTAAAATTAATAAATTTTTTTTTTAATAAAAATTCAAAATTATTTCTTCTCTACTCGATGATATTTTTCTTCCATATCCATACTATTAAATTTTTTTATGAAACTTATTAAAAATATATTAATTTTAGTAAAAAAGTAATTTTAAATGACATCGAAATTATTTTAAAATTCTTAAAAATAATCTTTTTAAATTATTTTTAAATTATCTATTTTTTTAATAATGTAGTTAATGTAATGTTTTAATTTAACTTGTATGACATGATTTTTTCCACAATCATAAACACTATATTATATTATGTTTCCTTATAAAATTTACTATTTTTTTTTGAGAAATGTATTTTCTAAAATTTAATTATTTTTAGTAAATATTTTATAAATTGAAAAGCATATTTTATTAATGATTTACAAAAAAGGTAATAATGAACTTCTGATGGTTGGTTTCATCTGGGTCGATATACATTAAATATTGTTATTATTCACTAGGGATATTATCTTATGAAATAATATAATTTGATTCTCTATATACATTACAATGTTGTTTACATTAGAATAATTCTATGAAACATGTTTCATTACCATGAGTTAACTAGGTTATAGTGACACCTTTTTGAATCCTGTATCTTTTCCATAGGTTTTCTGATGATGAAATGATTAAATGATTATAAAACCCATTTCCTTTACACAAGATAAGATATAATTAGATTTTGAATTATTTTTGATATTGTGATAGACAAATCTATGATTTTCATTATTTTATTCTTTATTATAGAATTATATATCAATAAAATGAATTTGGTAAATATGGATTACTTATGAGATAACTATTTTAGGCATAAAACTAATTTCATGTTCATAATATTTTTCATGGACCAAGATTCGTGTTCATATATTAATTTATTGATATATTTTCATGTCCATAATTAATTGGTGGACATGTTTTCATGTCCATAAGTTTTTGTGATGATATGATTTTGTGTCCTTGACATAATGAGTGATCCTGTTAATATTTATACGTTCTCAAAATGTAATATAGTAATGTTTTATTTTAAGGTTACTTAATTTTTAAAATTCTATAATAGCTCATGGTTGGTTATTTGTGAATCAAAATTATTATGGATATTCAGTTTTTTTATGGAAAGTCATTATTGCATGACAAATAATAAAATATATTTAAATTATTATGTATATATTTATTATGATTTAATGATTTTATTATACCATTATGCTCAAGTACATTAATTGATTTCTATATCCTATGTATACATTTACCATGTATTTGACCTCATAGTTTCATATGTTTTCCTTCCCATGTTCTGATGATTAGTTTCTTATATGATATTTATTTAAGGGTATTAATATTATATAATTCATGAGAGATGATATTAATACTTTATGTAGAAGTATTTAATGTATAAAAACATCAAATGAAACAAAAACATTACTATTCTAAAATTGATCATACTGATCTATGATTATTACTAATATTACATGATTTAATGTTAATGCATGTAATGTTTGTGTCTCTATAGATGGAATCCGAGCAAGGGTTAGTTATATTTTGAGTCAAAATAGGAAAACATTAGTGAGAAAACTTAGTATGATCCAATGTATAGGATAATGTCCTATGTTAGGCTAAATATAGATGTGTTGTTTTCATATAAAATCAATTATTGTCTAAATACTAGTAACTTGGTTTTGATGTGGAACATATTCACCTAGGAGTGAAAAAAATAAATGTGGTTTACAATATATTAACTAGATCATAAAATAATTAGGATGAGTAGGTCCAAGACTTCACAATTGTATATACACTCTCAAAAGATATTCATTGGTTAATTCATGTTTAATTTTTTTAACCATTGTGATGGTTTTGAATAACTAATGATAATGTATGACCTCGGTTAAAACTATAATATCATATATTTAAAATAATTTGTCATGATTTATACATCATAAAAATTATTTATCATGATTATATATTTTCTTATAATGATTATTATTTGAAACACTAAACGTTTTGGTCATAGTTAATGGATGGATCCTTAAATAACCAGGACAATATTTAATGTGATATAAAATGTGATTATTTTAGAAAAGATCAACAAAATATAATGTGAAAAAGAATTCAAAACCATGTTATTACACATGACCCACTATCATGATATATATTTAACAACCACAACTTGAGGATGTTTCCTAACACACAAAATATTTTGAAAGTGGAGTTTTGTGCTTGTTCAATTGATGAATACCAAAGAGAAATGATTATTTATCCTTTTATATTCCGATAAGGTTTGAAGAAGAACTCAAAAAAATATATCAATCGAACTAAATAAAACGACAAACCTATAGAAGAAAGGGTACATTTCAAAAAAATAATGATTTAAAATAAATTGTTTGATTGAGTGAAATAAACAACATAAATAATTTCTAATTATAGATAAATTTATATTATTTTGGGAAAATGGGAATAATCCAAGTCAATTATGTAATCCAATTTCTATCTCCTAGACTATATATGTTCATATTGAATGTGACTTATTTACTTAGATCTATATTTATTAGGAACATTCATCTTCAACTCAAAATATTTATATTTCATGGAAATATTTGTAAGAATTTTACCAATGAATTTTTTATATTATAGATTTTGATGATATTTTAATCAAATATTATATATATATATCCTCGCCGAGTATCCTTAATAATGAATATGTTTTTTATTTTCTAAAACTATCATATTAACTTTTATCATTTTCAGAATAAATATGAACTTATACTTGAAATTAAATCTATTTTATGGGTCTTAAATCCTACAAAAGGGGGTTTTAATTTCATATGGTTAGAGAAAAACTCAATATAAATGTTTTTTTTATTGTTTTGGAGTTAGTAGATGAATTTTGAGAAGATTTATCTAGTCTTCCTCTGAATCATAATGTCGAAATTTTATAATTAATCATTGTTATTGCTACCACTATTTCATGGATACTATATAGAACATATTCAATTGATTTATAGGGATTGAATAATACACTCCAAGAGAATCTAGATATGGGATTCTTTCAACTATGTGTTCTACTATGGAGGTCACTTTTTCATTTTGTTAATAATAAGGAATGATCATTACAGCTTTGTGTTGATTATTAATAAATGAAAAAGATTACAATAAAAAATAATTATCTTATTACCTATAGTGATGATTTCATAGATAAAATTTGAGGAGATAAATAATTATCAATGATTTGAATTTTATCTAGATACTATTAGTTGAGGGTAAAATTAATGAAACACAAAAGAGAGACTTTCGTAAGTGGTATATACATGATCAATTAATAATTATACCATTTGGTCCAAATTATTAACATGAAATAATTATGGGTTTAATGAATAGATTCTTTAAATATTATATTTATTAGTTGTTGGTATTTTTTTATATGATATGAATATATATTTCAAGATCAAGAAAGAGAATAAAGGTCACTGATGACATTAACAAAGGATAACTTGTATTCCAAATTCACAATGTGTGAATTTTTTCTGTGGAAAGTTTCATTTTTTGATCGATTATTTCATTAAAAGAAATAAAATTATATCCATAAATCATAAAAGTTATTGAACATTGGTTCATACAAACCATAGTTTCTGGGATCTGTAATATAAATTGTTTTTACTGATATTATTGATGCTGGATGAAAAATATCTCACAGATATATAATCTATACACCGTGATATCTTTTAAGAGAGTCATATTACTCAAGAAAAATAAATTCACGGGAAATTTCAATGAGTTTAATGGAAGGTTGGTCAACACAACTATTAAAGAAACACCTTATTATAGTGAAGAGTTTAAGATATATAGTTTTTAGTTGAATAAGAGGATGAAAACTTTTCTCATACTAAATTATAATGTGATATCACACTCCTAAAGAAAATTCAAGGTTCATATAAAAAATAACATGAATCATGAACTATATTTACCAGGGGAAATCTTTCCATTAATGACATCAATTCATTATATTTGTGAAGGAAATTTTGACATATACACTAATCGTAAATTTTTAAAGTAAATATTCACTTATAAGTAGGGGAATATGTGAAAAATAATATTGGTGCATTTGATTAATAATTGTGGCTATTAGATACATTGAAACCCTATGAAATCAAAAAAGGTGGTTTCTTATTTTTTGTAAAAGGACCATACTAGATTATATATGATTAGGAGAAAAATGATCTCATATTTATGTAATTTTAATGTATTCATTTTGAAGACATAATGATGAGTAGAAATATTATCTTTCTCAATTGAGTGTTTAATTATATATCCTTATGAAGATTAAAGAGTAATGGAAGATATATGTAGTTGTATAAAATAAGTAAGATATTAACCTAAGATTATATGTGATAGTGATGGAATGATAATGTTTATAAACAATGATTTATTCCCATTAATACCAAAATTGAATAAGTTTATTTTGGATTAATATCAAAATTCCAAATTTTATATTCTTTTGAGATGTATGAATACATAGAGTGATTTGAATTAGTATTTTATATGGGTAAAAATTTAGGGAGATATTGAAAAGATTATATGATGGTAAATAGTGTCTCAGAATATTAATGATGAGAGACATAAGTATAAGGGTATGCTATAACTAATAACCATACTAGAATAGAAATGGGGAAATATCACTATTGATATCCGCACTGGACTCAAAAAAATATATAGAGGCTATAATGCTATTGGTTTATAGTAAAGTTCCATAATAATTCATCACAATTAATTTCTATTAGATAATATATAACAATTTACTTACATACTAGAAAACTAATTAGGGGACTGGAAAGGTTTCTTTTAGTACCAAATTCTTTTGAATTTGATTGTTATTCAAGGTTTACCTCAATGTTTTGGTGATGTATTTTGTAATATCGTGACATAGAGTTTTGTTTCAATAATTCCTCTCATTATTAGAAATATGGTCAGTATAAGAGAACCACGAAAACTATATAAGATATTTTTGGATACATTTCTTTATATTTAAATGTCAATTATGATCAACACCTTTTTCTAGTCTAGTTTTCTTTCAACAATACCATTCACTCAAGGATTTAAATGGATCCTTTTTAAGACCACTACGAAATTAAAATTATATTTATTTCATTCAAGAAAAAATTTTTAGGATAAAATCTAATGGGAAATGATCTGGAAGAGGAAATAATACATATGGTTAGATCAATTCTATAAAACATAAATGTATCTTAGAGCCGAAAAAGTGTTTTTCTAAAAAGCACCACTTATAATTTGAATTTTAATTTGTGAGAAGATATTACTATTAATATAACAATGGAATAAGTTTATGAGATTATAAAATAAGAGAATGATGATACAGAGGTCCAATGAGTCATTTTATATTGTTGATCTTGTATATATTGTAGCTTATTACTTTACAATTCCTCTAAATGATGGTCATGTTCACTATATGTTTCATGTATCTCTTCTAAGGATATATGAACCCAATTGTTCACATATACATTAATAATAGGTTTTACCAAAAAATAACTATCTATCCTATAAGTAAAATCCAATACAAATATTATAACATTTAGAAAATGTGATATATAACAAGAATACAAACCATATTAATGTTTCTTTAGAGGAAATATATATTCGAAGAAGCTACCGGGGATCCTAAAGAAGTGATAAAACGTAGATATCATCTTATTTGGTGTCAAACTGATTGAATTTTGAGGGGGGGGGGGTATTAATATTAATTTATGTATATAATAACATTATAATATATATATATATATATTGCTGTAAAATTATCATGAAGTATTTGATAGCATGTATTACACCCAACATCGAGTCTATGTGAACCATGATATAGTATAGAATTATAACCAACCAATAAAATTTGTATTAAGAATATGAGTAAAAAATCATAAAAATATGTATAAGGATTTTTTACTATGAAAATAGATAGATTAATCCATAATAAATTTGTACATAATATTCAATAAAGTCATTTTATATTTTTAAAATATCACTCCTTATAATATTTTTTTTTTTGCATTAATATTATAATTTATTTTTTACTTTACTTAAAGGATTATTTAGTAAAAAAATTATCACTTTTGATATAATCATATCAAAATTACAATATGGTGAAATTATTGATTTTTTTGAAATGATTAATTTCTCAATGATTTGTAAAAATATTTCGACTTTATAGAAAATCATTTTTTCCACTAAATTACTTACAATGTATTTTTTTTAAAATACATATAAGAAAATTTAATTATTAAATTTTTATTAAACCTAATCCAAAAAACATCATTATAATCCACATTATTCTTTATGGTGGTGTAAAAAATTAAACCGTAAAAAATAACTTTTTTGGAAAACCAATTTTGACCACCTTTTCTAGGTTACTTATAAAAGTAATTTTTAACACTTGTAGAAATTTAATTTGAAAAAATATATTACATATTTTATTTCAGAATATATAAAATTTTATTTATTCAACTGTCTTTATTTCATAATCAATATTAAATATAGTTAAAATTGTCTTCCATGATGAATGATTATATGAGATTACTAAGGGTTACGCTAATAGATAATGATAACAAGGACAGAAAATCTTTTATAAATAATATTTTATAGAAATATATTGATTATATATTATCCTTACTTTTAAATTTTTCCCATTTTAATGAATTTTTATTCAATAAGATGTTATTATCTATTAATCTTTCTTGAAATTCCAAATGTGTCCTTTACCCCACTTATAATGGGACACCACATCTCCTCTATTCCTCACACGTAAAAATCCTTATAGATCCTCCAAAAAAAGACCTAAAATCTTTATAACATCCCATACCACATTTTATAGGTCTTTTTTTGTCAGAATACTATCTTATCAAGGATTAATGTTTAAGCTAAATGTGTTTTCCCAATGAAGACGTATCACTCTTAATGTCATTTTTTTATTTTATCGCTTTCTATAAATGTGTTTTATCGATCACAACATGATTATCTATTATGATAATTATATTGATATGTTATTATTTCAATGGTAAAAATTTATTCTTCTCCTTTTTTCATTATTGGGAAATAAAATCATCATTCGTTCATACAATCAAACTACCACCTTAAGAAATGATGTATTTTGTTCCTCATAACAATAATTAATGATTATTTATTTAATTTTCATATATTAAAATTATTATATAATTATTATTTTTAAAATATAATATATTATATATTTTCCTACCTTTCCATCTATTGGAAAATGATAATATCCCTCATATATACTTAATGACACCACCACCACAAAGAGATGTGATTTGTTTTCCTTTTTAAGCATTTCCTAATGAGAAATAATTAAATATATAAATAATATATTTTATATTAATCGTATAATAATTATTATTTAATATTTATATATTATTTACCTTTCTCTCTTTCCATAAATCAAAGTGTTCAAATATCACTCGAGCATATGTATGGACTACCATCTCCACAAAGTGATGCAATAAATTTTTTAACATAGATTTATATGAATGATTATAAAATTATATATGATAAATAAATATTATAATTATATCATCATAATTATTCGGAATATTACAAATCCAAAAACAACGTGAAATTATCAGAAGCATCAAACTAAAACATTCAGGGGAAAGATTCTTTCTTTAACCATAATGTATATTTAAATTAGAAATTTATTAAATAAAGGATATTAGAAATTATTAAGGAACAAAATATGTTATTTTACACATGAAAATCATTGTGGAATATATTTTTAATATATATATATATATATATATATATATATATTATAATTTACATTTCAATATGTTTGTCGAAAGTAAATACTTTAGTTAAAGGGTTTATGTGACAATAACATTTTGTTTTGGGATTTAATATGATAAATTTATTGGAAGCAGAATTATTTGTATATTACCCTATAAACCCCATTTATTTTATTTTTTCTCATATATTTATATAAAATTTACTTATTATTGCAATTTACCTCTCTCTCGTACTTGAAATGATAAATACTATTTTTAAAGAAAACCCAATATAATTTTATCTTTGGTCTATAAAACTTCACTTCCATATCCAAACTATTTAATATTGTATTATTAATGTTCTTATTAATTGATTAAATATTTTAAAAAATTCACTTTTTCTACCTATGAACTATTTTAGATGTGTTTAAAAAGGAATTTTCTAAAAAAATTTTTTGAAAAAGTTTTTTTTGATGTTTTACAAAGGTCTGAATAAAATTATTTTTTTACACATATGGCATGAATGATGTTTTCATCCATAATGAATACTAAATGATTTGATGAATAGTTCGTTATTTTTTTGGAAAAATATTTCATCATTATTTGGAGAATGTTTAGTTAAAATTGTATCAGTAATAATGTATATTGTTTTGTGTTTTTAGAGGATAGTATAAGTTATTTTTCAAAGGAATTTTCCCTATTTTACAATATCTATTAGGGACATTTATTATTCAATGTGTATATTATATTATTATACCATCCACATTATTTTATAATAGGGCTTATGATTTTTAATATTTTGGTATGATTTTATGAAACTCATTTCTTTTCCATTGTTTAATAATTTCATGATGAGTCTATTATGAATCCCATTTATTTTCCATATTTTATTATTTGAGGAAATATAGAAAAGATTATAATACCAATTTCATTTCCATGAGTTCTGATTTGATGATATAATAAATTATTTATAATATTATAGAACACATTTATTAGGTTTTCATTATGTAATGAGTGGGAAAATATTATATAACCCAATTATGTTTAAAGTAATGATGGGTAACTCAGAATATAAATATGTTATTAATAAACCTGATTTCATGTTTGTAATATTAAGTGTGTTCCATGTTTAATGTTAGTAAGTTTATGTGTAGACCTATTTTGAGGATTATATGTCAATTCATGGACTATTATTCATGTCCATAAATTTATGTGTGGACCTGATTTCTTGTATTTAATACAATTTGTGGACCTGCAACTATTTATAGAGGTTGAAAATCTTATATGATTATATTTTTTACACATTAATATGTTTTGGATAGGATCTAATTACTCATTATTGATTACATATGAATCCTTGGAATTATAATTTTTTTCTTTTTTATGAAAATTTCTTATTCTAAGTCTCATATTTAAATATATTAAATTGGTCCCTTATGAATTATTTTATTATCATGTTCTCATACCCTTATACTAAATCTTGATCATTGATTTCAATTTCCTATTATTACCATTATTCTGAATTTTTTCTCACCTCTTCATATGTATTCATTCCCATGTTTTGATGAAATGTACTATGTATGATATTTCTACAAAGGTATTTATGTGTTGGAATTTATGGGAGATTATTTAAATCTTATATATACCAATTTTTTGTATATAAATGTTTTCAATGTCACAAAACATTTATAGTTTTAAAATGAATCAAAATGATTAATAATTAATGTTCATTAATTAGGACGTTATATTTATGTATTTAATGTTTTTTTCACCAATACACAAAAGAGAACTTCCTGATTCATGAAAATTATAAGGGAAGGTTCCCTAGTTTAGATAGTTGTGCTGGGATGTTGGGTAGATGTTGGGAGATTGGTGTGGGCCCGAGCTCGGGGCATGTTTTCTAGATGTTTTTCAATTTTTGTTTACTACTATAATAGTTGTATATGATATTTCATTGATATATCCTATTTATACATTTCTTACTCATTTTACATGTAGAATAGTTCATCTTCATATATTATAATGATTGTTAATTAATTTTTCATAGAATATAGCTTTTATAGAAACATTCCTACTGGTGTAATGATGTGGTTTATATTTCATAAAAATTATTATAAAATTATCTATTTTTATCAGTAACAATTAGGGTATTATATACCCATGATATATATTGATCTTTTACACCTATAAGTAGCCTATATCATATGATAGAGCAGTCCTGAGGTCCATATCACCCAATTTAGTCCTGATAGAGGTGAACCAGATTTTGGATATGACATGAGGGTTTAAAAATTAGGAAAGGTACATTTAAGGTTAATTTACCACATATAAAATAGAAACAGTTCATTTTGGATGAGGTAGATTATTTTTAATGTATAGGATTCATGTGAATTGGTTTTTATAGAATAATTTTTTCCTATGGAAATGTATTAGCAAGGAGATGGTGTGTAACATATTATAGAGGGGAGCATGATACAAAACATTGATAAATGGTCTTAATTACAACTGAGCGGTAGTTGATATTTCATTTATGGAAATTCTAATCTTGGATGATGGGTTAATAAATTAATTTTTCTATAGGATATGAATAAGATAATTGATATCATGTGTTGGGACTGTAACAAATTTATTGTTACATTGTTAGTTATGGGTAATATCAATTTATTTGGAAGCTTACATAGAGTATGATTTGTTGAATGAGAAGTGTAGGGATCATGTGATTTAATGATTAAATTTTTGTTGAGGCATCATGTTGTGGGATGGGAGTTGATATAGTAGAAGGACAATGTTTTTTATTAGAATGTTTGTGTTTAGGTATTTTTATGGATTTTTTTGTAATTGGGTAAGATAAGGCTGTTTTGGCATTGAATGCATCATTTTAAGGATGATTAATACATACAATTCATTATGGAATGAGTTTTCAATAAATATATAGATTGGGCAGGTTCGATGTATTGGTTATAGATCTATATATAATCAAATTTAAAAATGACTATGACATATAATTATGATTCCCAAATTTAAAGATAGTAATTATTTTAGTTCCTTCTAATGGATGAAAATATAATTTTTTATTTATTTTTGAATGACTGATGTATTTTAAAGTCAATATTTATATATGGAAATAAAATTTCCATGATCCAATGGTTGATAGATAGGAGAATTCAGATTCCCCCAATAATTCTACTATTAGACACATCTATAATAGAATTTTTTACATAATTTTTACAGTTTTTGGTTGTTACAGGTGGATTTGAGTTGGTATGGGTTAGATATTATTCTTAAATTTGTATAAAAAATCCACTAAGTACCAAGGAAAGTGAAACATAGATACATATGACTTGTCAAGGGGTGTGGAGCCCTATTATGGGAAATCATCTTTATGATGTCTTTATAATAACTATTTGATAGTCCCCTACATGCCCATCCAAATGGTACTAGATCCTTGGTGGGTTTCTATGGGATTTTTCATACATGATATTCCATTTATATTTGAGGTCCTCAAATTTCTTCTTCGGCTGGAAGGTTATTCAAGAGCTGGTATTTTACAAGCCTCTCCTCCATTGTTTTTACCCCTTCAAGCAACATCAATTACCATTAATCAATAATCAATTAATGGTCTTGTATCTTTTGGGAGTAATATTTTTATCTTGAATGGGATGTAAATTAGTATGGGGTTCCCCAAGGATTGGGGGTCATGTGTTCTCTTTGATGCAGATATGTTGGGGAATTTTGTGAGGGTTATAGTAATTGTTTTTTTATTAATAGTTAGGAGCCTCTATGTGGCCACTTGAATTATTGAAAAAATTCCATCCTTTGACATCATGATAATGATAGTGGTGATTGAAATAAAATAATGATCCATAAAGACATTTGATTTTGGATTCTTGCAAGGCTTCTGAGATATGTGTTCACCAGCTGGGAGATGGATATGTGAAGGTGCATTGAGAAATTAGTGGGTTGAGTCTAGGATGGATGATTTGTATTCCATGGAGTGAATAATCTATTCAATGTTGTTTTTATTTTCATTCATTGCATGATTGGACCTAGAATAGAAGGTTTAACATAAGTGTTATGGTATACATGGAGTTGTGATACAAGAAACGGATTAATGTCATGGTTTACTAATATAAAGGTTATTAGATCTAGTGATTGATGCATGGTGTGTCATATATACTAGATAATGGATAAGAAATGAGATTTTTATATATATTGCCCTTTTTAAATGTAGTTATGTTGATGCTGGTATGAAAGTTGATGGTGCAATGGGGCATCAGAAACAATGTTGTATAGGTATGATGAAAAAACACCAACATTTCATACATATATTTTATATCATTTTTCATGAATATTAATTTCACCCCAAATTAATAAACACACTATAATATTTAGGATTATTGGGTTTGGAGACTATATACATAACCAACATATTATTAAAATATTTTTTTACATATACCATAAATATTATTCACAAATGATACCCTTATTGATATATAATACATAATATTTTTCTTCATAATGTCGGGTAATTGAATAATTAAAAAAGTAGATCATAGATTCTAAATAAGTGATATGGACATGAGATATTAATCAATGATCATAAGTGAGTATAATATGTTCATATTGGACTTTTCACAAAATCAATGAACAGGAATATTGCATAATGATATAATATCTTAAAAAATCATGGATAAGAAATCATGTACAACAAAATATAAAATCATATATAAGTAATTTGAATGGGGAAACATGAGTCAACAATCATGATTCTTGAAATCATATCAATGTTACATTATATGACATGGGATTTTTGGAAACATGGGATAATAATAACAATCCATGGGGTATTACATTGGCATATTGTACAAATATATGTATAAAAACGATATATTTTTTAACATAACTATCAAAAAACTTGTATATGGATAAATTTGTGAACATATAGGACTGAAAAGATACCTATACATTGAGTTTCAAATAAATAAATTGAAAATCATGTTTATATAATTTTTTTCATAACTAACTGAAATCATTTCCATGAACAAAATCATTATCTAATGATATAGAAAGCATTTCCAGATGAATTAGAGGGATATATTAGACCCCTTCATTACACAAAGTTATTCTATATACAATTTTTCCATGTTAACATGAAAACATTATTAGTTCCATCATATTTTAGTAATCCCAAGTGAAATAAATAGGTTTCATTGAAATTTTGACCAAACATGATCATAATCTATCATCTAATTAATTCACCATTTTATTTTGATTTTTTGGATTTTTTTTATAATTTTTTATACTTCATTCATTAGATTTATCCTGATTTAGTTGGAATGGCATGGTCCAAGAATTAGTATATTAAAAATATTTAAGTTCACATGCATATTATTTCATAATTAAAGTAATTCCATTTCATCAGATTCTAAAAAAGTGGATACATAGAAACTATTAGATCCAAAAAATGGTTCCCACCAAATTCTGACATAAATATCATTCACATCAAAACTTAAGATAATTCTCTGTCATAAGTGGATTCTATATGAATGAAATAATATTTATTTATTTATTAACTTATTTTTCTAATCATAAACTACAACCTATTTAATTCTTCTTATAGACTATTAAAAGTGTTAACTAAATGACCCAACAAGGATTACCATTGGGAGAGGGATATAAACTATGTAATAAACATTCAATGAGAATTTAATTGAAAATTCCACAGCTTGACTATCATATTCTACATTATTATTCATTTATGAAAGAGTTCTTATATCATTCAAATGATGATGACACAAAATCATTCGTCTCCAAATAATGATATAACATGGGGGTAGTCATGGTTAGTTATTTATTTCCAAACAATAATTTCTTAATTCATGAAATAATTTAAATATAGTCTATTAATCCCATTATCTCCATATTTTCACACAACCCATTAAACTAAGAATTTGTATTGAAATTGTTGATGATGATTTCTTCTCCACCATTATTTTCTTATTTTATGATCAGTTTAAAGATCCTTATGGAAAAATGGTGGCATAAATATTTATACTCTATTAGGTTTTATATCACTTTTATTATATTTATTTTTATATATCCATGTCTCACATGGTGGTTAAACTATTTTAGGATGGGTTCAAATCCTGACCAAGACACCAAATTAGCATTGACATTCATACAGATGCACATAATGATTCGATTCTTTTGAAAAATTGATAAGAGATAGAGAAAACTGGATATATCAGTGAAATAAAATAGTTTTTACAGAGTTTATATGTGTATGAAGTATGGGATATAGAGGATACTTGTTCTATATCATAAAAATAGATAAATATTCTTCTCTAGTGGGGGAAGATCTTTTTGGATGCATCTAGAGGTATCTAGTTAGTGATTTTGTGTGAGATTAGTTTTGAAAAAACTATTCTAATGAATGAGATGAACCTTGTTTGAATAACATGATTTCATGTTATGTAGTTCAATGAACACATTCTATATTTTTTTATTATTTTAGTAGATATGGATTTAATCGGTGTTATATATCACTCAGCCATGTGGCGATCCCACATTCCAAGTGATGTTACCTTCTTAGTCAAGCCATACTCAAGGTGAATAGTACTAGGACCCTTGGTTGTCCCAAATAATGTGTTTTTCTATTTATACATTGTGGACCATGGTTTTCAGACACTTAGTTTTATAATGGAATATGACCGAAACTCATCATGGGAGTACGCCCCATGTATCGAGAGTAACACATCATATACTTATTTTTGAATGATATATCTCACATATATTCCTTATGGGTGTTGGATTTAGGTTTGTGAGTAGTCCAATATGAGTATATTTCTATAAAATATCACATGGTTTTTTTTAAATCATTGATAATACATGAGGTTATTTAATTGGGGTTTTCCTTCCTATGAAACTTAGTTGATGGGTGTTGTTAGGGGTGACCATTAGACATATTTCATGGGTAATACTCCCCTAATATCTATGGAATGGGGTTTTTATATCCTATATATAGGTTGAGTTGGTACAACCACAAAATAAAAAGGGTGTGAGTCATTTATGATTGGAGTGATACTCCCGCATCATCTTTCTCAAGTGGTGATAATATCCTCCATTAGAGTTATTACTCCCTAGGATACATCATGTTTTGGAAAGGTATATGACCTCTATTATTGTTCATGAGAGGATTCATGTGGTACTAAGAATTTCAGATTGTACCATAGGAGTTATAGTATGAATCATCATTCTAACATATCTATGGAAATGAAAATTACATTCTCTTTGACTTGTGTTACCATTATCATCACATATATATTGGAATTTTTCCATCCCCTCATACCTTCTGGGTTGATTTAACAATATTCTAATTATTTATGCCATTATGTCATTTGGAGATTCATACAATATATTTATATACTAACCCCTTAATGGGTTGTTGCCACACATGCTAAGTCTTATGCAGATGATTGGAATCTTGGAAGACACTTTGGTGGTCCTTGATTAGGTATAGATTAGTTGTACTAGGAGACAATGACCACATATGATGGTTAGTTCCCAAAATCACGACTTTATCTCTCCATATCTCTCAATAGTTTTTTTCTTGATGGATTACAATCATCATTGGATGGAATGTATTTTACCCTATTTTGTACATTGATTCATTAATGTACTACATTTTTTACCTTGAGGTTGTAGCCATAATTTTTTCACACTATAAATGTTTGAACTTTTATTTTTATCCTGAAACTATTGTATAAAGATGTGTGTCTACTTATAAGTACTATAAGACAATTTCCATCATCATGTATGATACACCAACTTGGTTATAGTCTCCAATGAATGTTCTATTAGTGGTAGGAATTAGATGATACTCTTGGCACACTTCTGAATCAGGTCGGGAGTCGGAGTGTTCGGCCCTGAAATAGTAGTGTCAATGTATTTATTTCTAAGGGAAGATGTTTTGTGGTATATATAATCTCAGGATTAGTTAGGGAATTAGGTAAATGGTATTAATGAGTATGAAGTTTACCTCTTCGGCTATATAACCCATTTTTAATAAGATATTCAATATATTCATACCCTTGGACTTGGATCACCAGCATGTCAACATGGCATTATATATCGCTAATTACAAGAAAAAAATAGTTCCATAAAAATATATTAGTAGATATTTGGAATTCATATTCATCCCTATTCATCTCCTCAGATATTATAAATTATACATGCTGCATATTGTTAAATTTTAGGATTCCACCATTATAATAGGTAGAAATGATTATGTTATAAGGTTATAGAGATGACCAGTCAAGTGTCGAGGAATTAGTACATGGTCTTAGTTACTTTCGACATAATATTGAGGCTTTGATTCAAGAATTATCCCATAAGGTATTTTCACTGTGTGGACAGGGAGCAATGCTTCCACCTATCATGTAGTGATAAGACCCACCCTCCATAGATCAAATATACATTCTGTTATACTCTGTTGTTTCACGCTAGTTTCATAAACTATTAGATCCATCTATCTAGGAATAAGATACACATAGACTAGGTATTCATATGGAGTTCTAGGGTCAAAGACCACAATGAATTTGGCGTTTAGATAAAAACTTAGGTAATAGATAATAGTTTGGAGACAATAGTTAGATCCCACTAATTGATGTTTATTCCACCTAGTCAGATGGAAATAATAGTGAAATTCCACCTTTAATTACTAGAAATGAGTTGGTGGGGTATAGTTATCATGATTATATATTAGTTTAAAATATTATATTAAATTTTCTAGTCATTTTTTATAGTATAATTTATAACTATACCAAACCCTTAGTATAAATTCTAGAGCTTTTTGAGAATCATTGGGTTATTGTGTTTTTTTTGGGATGGGAGAGTAAGACAACCAGTGTTTGAATTTATTATCAATGATTCTATTTTTCAACTAAATATAGTTGTAATAAGTTAGTAGGAACTCTATTTTTTATCGATA
Source organism: Viscum album (assembly GCA_963277665.1). Taxonomy (NCBI): domain Eukaryota; kingdom Viridiplantae; phylum Streptophyta; class Magnoliopsida; order Santalales; family Viscaceae; genus Viscum; species Viscum album. Next base: position 1,398,205,789 of record OY728164.1, on the reverse strand, counting down.
CTCATTATTAAACATATAGACTAGAATCCAAAATGTATGTGTCCCCTTGAGGGCAGAATTAACCTTGAGGTTATGAAGTAGAATTTCCTTATAGAAGAGATTGACATCATAAACATGGGTTTTTATATACATATTTTTAAATTTTTTATATTTCTCAGGACTTCATGGACCAACATGCAATGGTGTGAGGACATATTGGTGAGGCCTATGATCCAGTGGCACCTGAATTGGGTGAGGTGTGATATGTGTATTCTTTATTGTTTTTTTAATTCTTTTTGCTACCATGTTTCTAGTCTATTATTTATCCCTAGTGTATGATGTCATGAATCATCCCGGTGGGGCCCGTTACCAGGCTCCCGAACCCTTCCACCATTAAGCTAGTGGCTACTGACTAGCACAGAGTAGAAAAATAAGTAAAATTGGAGGCATTGTCTAAGTACCTATACACATGCACACAAATCCATTATCAGAAAATGAAATAATAAAAAAAAAAATAGACAACCAATGCAGACATATATCTATATTCCACAACTATAGTATGAATGAAGGTAAATTAAATAAACATTGACAAATAAAAGTCCACCAAAAAGAGTTTATTACCCAAGTAAAACCTAAAAGTAAATGTCCTATGACAACTATCTGAAAGCCACATGAAAACACCTTGGTCTATCCAGCCTCACAATGCATTATATGGTCCTGGTCTGCCTAGGACAATGATCAAATGCTGACTCTCCACATGAAAAATGACATGTGCAGGAAAAGCCTATGTTAGAGTGTCTATAGAAATACTTAGTCAAACACCCTGAAACCACAAATCATACAAAAAATGCATGTACAATCATATCTACATAGATATATTTCTATAATACATATAACAACAATATCTAAATATACTCAAAAAAGACACACCATCTAGTGGAAATCCACAACCATTGTATATCATTTCTAGGTTTCCAGCTCTAGGAATCTATGAAGAAATCACCCTAGAGACCACGCTCTTGATTTTGATAGAATTGATGATGTTTGTCTGATAGGTAATGCACATTGACTCCCATCACTAAAAAGATCATGTTGATAGTCTATAGAGAATACGATAAAAAAAATAAGGATAATTGTCATGGACAAGGGGTGATGCCAGCAAACACAATCTGGATTAACACTTCCATGTAGAGGATCACTACCAATGTAGTTTTGGTCATTTCAATATATGGAGATCCACCTAGGGTATGATGATTAATTTAGGATCTCACTCCTAGACTCTTAATGGGATTCCAACTACTCTATCCAGGAAGTCTTGCAGAAGGTATCATTCAACTAGGAGTAAAAAATGATACTATACCAACATTTAAGAAATGGATAAGGGAAAACCCTAAGGAATATTTTCCATGATACATAGGATAAAAAGATTAAATCCATGTATAATATAGTATTCAACATGTAAATGGGTTACACATCATGTCCTTTAACCCTGGGGTCCTGCTTGTATAAATGAAATGGTCATCAAACCATTCTCATGTAGTATTACATTCCATGTATGTATCGTGTGTACTATAGCCATGTTCCATTATAGGTATTCAGTCCAATTACACATTTCAATGTACTATTATATGGCTTATCCCATGTACTCGGCCAAACAAATGTCATGTTGGGGAGTCCACACAGTGTTGGAAACCCGTGTACTCCACCCCATGTCTATGTACATACCAAAGTAAAAACATATTATCCAAAGAGGTACCATAATCTGTGTAGGCTGGGAAACACACAATGTGCTGGTTAACATCCTCTGGAAAATATATAAACTTTCAAGGTCCCCCACACATAGTGTAATCTTGGATTACATGTTGTGTGGATCATGATTCTCTAGAATCCCTAGTTCTAAATCCGCACATACCAACTGATGCTCTGACCTATGATATGGGAGTCACCCTACTGAAAAACTATATATAGAACATCTTCAAGATATTCCATCACAGAATCAACAATATTTGGTCCTTAAATCTACTCGGAAAACAATATCATCATCATTCTTCACTATACACAAAAGAACTAAAAATCAGGTATAAACCATCATCAAAATTGATCTATTTTATTATTGTACCCATGTTTCATCTTTTCATTCCTAGATCAATGATTTTTTATCGTTTCAAAATATATGAGTTCAAAATGATTAGTTGTTCAATAGAATGTTAAACTGTAGACCAACGAAGAATGCACACAATGAATGGTGAATCGAGGGAGAAAAGCACAAGAACACATTAGAGGAATAGACCTCAATAAATGTTTGTGTTGATCTCAGTTAATTATATTATATTCAAAATAGAACAATGAACAACCACTAAGATAATATCTCATGATAATCCCTACCATCAGACCCATCCCACACGATGATCAAACAACAAGACAATATATTCATTGATTGATCAGTGTTTATCATAGAAATTAAGAAAGGGAAATAAAAAAAAATAAAAAACACACACACTACCTTGATTTGGATTAATTTATTATGAATACTGATCCATCATCATTATCATTAGAAATACCAATTTATTATGAGGTGGATTGATCACCGATCTATGATCCATCAATGTTCACCTTAGAGAGAATCCTAAAATTTTTCTCCAACAGATCTCCAAGGTCTCCAAGGTTATGCAGATAACCCTATAAATTATCCATAACAATATATTTATTGATTGTCAGTAAATGAGTCAATAAAAATGAAATGAAATAACTTTGTTAAATTATCTTATCCTTTTCGATGCACATGATATATTTTATTCAAGCTACCCATGAAAACAAATATTATGTCACTCCTAGGGTAAAACTCACATTCTGAACTCAATGATGCCATCATATTTATGATTTGATCTCTTTTTATGAGGTTATTCAAATTTTTATGGAATAATACACACTCATGATATTAAATATATATAATATATTTCAAACATTTTTCACAAAAAACCGGGCTTTAGAATCATATGTCTTCTTAGTGCCTGATCAAGAGAATAATCCATATAATATCCAAAAATAATAAACAATATATTCAAGACATTATATGCTCTCCCCCTTGTGTCTTTACATACCCAATAATCCAAAATAAAGGATTGTAAAAAAAGATGTGGGTACTAAGAATTAATCTGAGCCTCCCGCTCCCATTTACTCTTCTATATATTGTTTCAATGCCACCACAAACTTACTAATGGACTCAATATCCCTTGAAAGATTCTATCTCGCTAATCATTAATCTCCACCAGGTACTTAGAAATGGTCTCTCAATCCTATATTTTTAGATATCCCCTATTGATAATGTGTGATGGGTCATGCACGTACCTCCTCACCCACGAAGGGTGGAAGACTTAATGTACCGGATCTAATTGTGGATTTAGATATAAGTTATATACCACCTATCTAAATACTAAAATTATTTTGAATGGGCTGATGAGCCCCAAATTTAGTTTAAATCCCTAGCTAAATCTCTGTAATCCACATGGAGGTGAAACCTGTAGGAATAGATGGCCTCCATCATCATTCTCCGAAGGCTTCTATTGATTTTTATCATAAGTCTTCATATAGATCTATGCAGTCTTCATCCATGCTGGGATAAACTGCATATTCTCTATTGTAACTCATACTAACTCAAGGAACATCAGTGATGACTCTTCTAGATTAGTGATACATATTGGTTACATATAGGGTAACTTGTATAATGCCAGGAATAGTGCCATACTGATTGTGGAATTGTATCTTTGTTTGTACAAAAAATCCACCAGTGGTAGGTGATCCTCCAAACTACACCAAAATCCATCATATTTTCTCACAAAATTTCCTTCGAAACCTTAATGGTTTTCTCTATCTAGCCATCAATTAGGGGGTGAAATGTTGTTCTTAAGAATTATTCAGTCACAAAATCTTATTGTATTCTTTTCTACAACCATGATTTAAATTGAGAATCTAGATCAGAGAAAATCTTTGTTGATAATCCATGGAGTCAAAATATATTATATATATATAGGCTCCCATCGTCTCTAAATTTTTTTATTGGATAACTATGATGTGGGATGACATGGTGAGATAGAATATTATCACTTATTTGGTATTGTGACCCATGAATGTATGTGGTAATCATATCATTAAAACTACAGATATCTCATCCCACATCCATTTAGATCCCCATGGGGTTGAGGTAAACCCATAGAAACATAGATTAAATCCTTCACATTCTAAAAAATTTTTCATCGAGAGTCAAATTCCACTACTCCCTTATTCATCCCTGGGGACCAAAACTGATTTTAGTGTTCCTTGTACATATTTTACAAACCTTTATTTAAAAAACAAAAAGAAATATAAAACTCTCTCAAAACCTCCCAAACAGAACTTCACAGATCCATCATGCATCTTTTAAAAAGAAATACATGCGACCAACTTTTAGAAAATCTATTAGGAGCATGTCTACTGAATATTTAAGCACATAGGGTCTTGATTTTGACATCCCCTATACGTTCCACCCTATCTTGCTACAAGAGAATAGGGGTTACAACCGTCAACTAGAGATAACCTTATCCATATCAATCCATGAAGGATAATTGCAATGACACCAACTACTCTAAGGCCTCCATTTGAATCTATGAACAAGATATATTATAGGGAGAATCTTATACAATGTTCCCCTACCCAAGGGTATAGATAATATATAATTCATTTTCATTGAGGAACACTGTCAATTTCCTCTCTTTGATGGTGATACCCTAATAAGATAAGATATTCTTGATACTCTTATGATTAGATTAGATGATAAACTGGCCCCCAATAGGTAGTGTCACCACATATTCAAAGGGAATACAACTACTGATAACACAAGATTATGGGTCACATAGTTCTATTCATCTGGTCTCAGTTGGTATGCACCATAAGAATTACATTATTTCCTCTGCATCAGAACCCAACCAAGACCATTTTCTAATGCATCACAAAACACTATTAAATAGATTCTTGGTAGTGGATACTTTTTCATCATATTCTACTAGTTCATGTTCCATTAGTCCATGCTCAACCTCAATCTCCATTCATTTTTATTGGGAAAAGATTTAGGGATGCCCATGGTGAAACACTAGGTCTAACACAGTCCTTCCCCTAAAAGCACTCCAACAGCACCCTCTGCTTGTGATGATCTTCAAGAACCATATGTTATGTTGCCACAGATATCATTGTCATCCCAGGTTGAGGATCAATGAAAATTTATATCTCTAAATAGGGATTTAAACATGTAACATCTCCAGGGAAGATGACCTCATACTCCACCACCACTGTAAGAAATTGGAATCATATAAAATCCACCACAACAGGGGTCAATCAATCCAATTATTGATTAATCAGCTGAACCCTCTTACATTTTAGTACATCCAATGCTACTTTGGTTTCTTTTCACTAAAAAAAGAAAACATGGTTTTGTCACATGGGAAACACAACACCCTTCTCATATTACACCCAATATGGGAATGGACTGTAGATAACCAATCCATACCAAGAATTACATCGTATGATCTAAATGGTACTACCAAGTGATCCAAACCAAATCTCTCACATATATGAGTTAGGTCACACTATAATCATTTGTGTATGGTCCCTGAGTTGTATCATATATGATTCACTAAGCATAAGGGTCCAGTCAATGGTTATATAGGAATATTTAGGTATCGAACATGATATGTGGTGAGAAAGGATGTAATAGAACCTCTGTCTATCAATAATACAACTAAAGTAGAAAAGACATAGATGGAACCATGAATTATTCCCAGATCTTTTGATTTTTTAGCTTAGACCACCTGTAGTTGTTCCCTTCCTAATCCTCTATCTCTTAGAGCCTAGAATATACCATAGGTGGGTCGTGGTAGTGACTTTAAAAGATTTTGACCACATCATTTCACTCTCCCAACTCCTCTTCCATGTCCACCACACTATGAACCTACCTACTCTTACCTTCTCATATGAATTGGTGGACTATGCCTGGTTTCTCTATCTATTATATGGAAGGTCATAAAATATTTGGTGAGAAGTCCCATACAATCTCATGAGTAACAAAACATCTCTCTAGGAATACTAGACCCACCCAATGATACATGAACATCAAGTCCCTTGGACTGACGTCATCTCCTTACTGCCAAGGTATCTGCTAATACATTCCCACTACTAACAACCACTAGATGTATATTTTCAACCAAGAATCTCTCAACCATTAATTCTCATTGTAGTATGATAGAATAGGTAGGGATTCATATATAGATAACACCTAATCATATTTCTATATGAAAACCTCACCCAAATATTTATGTCCTGAAGAACTAATCTCAAAAAATATTCATCATGAATGTGGAAGGGTTGGTAAACCTTGATGAATACATATCCACTTTCATGTTTTCGTACTGGGGCTACAAATTCTCTTGAATCAGTAATGTCCTTAGTGTAGCTATTGATAAATCCACTCTTAAAAGGTACATTAACTATATCCAGGAAAGAGTCCCCTCATCATAAGAAAGGGTAAATAAATCCCACCATCTCTATGTCGATCTCGGATGATGGATCGTTTATAGGACCACCATTTGATCTGTTGGTGTCCCAAATAGACCAAAAACACGGTCCACTACCTCAAAGATTCCCTCATCTACTTATGGGCCGATGTTTCCTAAGAACTAGAGGAGTCTCCATATCTAGAACTCATAAAGCATGATCATCCTACAAAACTCATTTTTTGGTACTGTAGGTACCAAATGATACTCTAATTGTGTTAAGCATGGTGCACAAAATGAAGTTAACATCTTGAGAACTGGTCCCTAAATTGATTCCTCGTTACTGAGGGGATCATCAATGAAATCATCATGTGGAATCAGAGTTGGAATATGTATTAGAGGTACCATGAAACTAAAAAATATATACCATGGTCAATTAGAATATTCATAGGGAAGACTAAATAAGTGCATGAAAAAACAACCTAATCATATATTATGTATTTACCATTTTCCCTAAAACCAATGTTCTTAGGTACTGAGTCAAAAAGTAGGTGATCAAAGTCCTAATTTATGGATATTTTTTCTATTTCACCAACACTATATTCCATATTATGAAAGTTGAAATCAAAATACATAATTCTTTTTCCAAAAATCAATCTTATAGAACCTTGGTCCTAAAGTAGAACTGATCACCCCTCACACCACTCTATCACTACATGTCCATGTGAGGCCTATGTCATGACTCCACTAGCCCACCTTTAATAGGAAAGGGGCTAGTGACTAACACTGAGTAGAAATATCACTAACATGGGATAAGTTCCATACATACCTATACACATTCACACAACTCCAATCTCAAAAACAAATTTAATAAACTAGACATCCAATGCATGGATACATCTACATCACCCTACCAAAGTACAATCGAATGTAAAGGAATGTAAACAGGCCCAATGTCAATTCCACCACAATGAGTCTATAAGAAATTTATAACCTAATAGTAAAGGTATTGGTAATACTATTTGAAAGAATAATTAACACACCTATATTTTTCTATTCTCAATAATAATTTCATAGTCCTGGTCCATGTTGGAATTACTTAAATGGTTGATCATCTACACATAACATGATAAGTGTAGGAAAAGTCTGTGTAAGGATGAGTATAAAAATACTGAGTTGGAAACCCCAAAACCAAAAATCAGACAACAAATGGAAATTATAAGAACCTCTACAAAGGTATATTTTTAAAATACTTATAACATCAACATCCAGAAATACATAAAACAGACACACAATCTTGAGGTAATCCACAACCCTAGTACCCCATCCATAGGATTCCCCCTCTAGGAATCCCCAAAGCATAGATACAAGAGAAAAAACAAGTGATTCTAATAGCACTGATGATGTCAACTTGAGAGGTAATTATTGTAAGGTATCTTCATTAGAAATAACACTCTGATTGATTGAATAGAATATGATACACTAATGAGGATCACTTCGAAGGCCATGGGATGATACCAAGAAACTCAATATCGATTAACCCTACTATGTATAGAATCGAAACCTAGGTAGTGTTGGTCACATGGATACTAATAAGAATAAGTAGATCACAAAGATGAATAGATGATCTCACACCAAGCCTCTCTTAGGGATACCAATGTCGTTATATAGGAAGTCTTGCTAAAGGGATCATTTTATAGGAGTATAATATGATAGCGTACCAACCTTATAGTAATGAATAAAGGAAAAAAACCCTAAAAAATCATGTCCATGAAATGGAGAAAAATATTATCAAGCCATGTACAAAAGAGTATGTGATATGTATAAGGGTTACAGATGGTGTCCCATGACCCTGGGTATTACCTGTGTAAATGGATAATGTCATCAAAATGTGTTTATATAGTGGTACACACTGTGTTGGAATCCCATGTAGTCTACCATTGTTATTATACAATAATTCATCCCATGATCCCATGTTTCTGTATCATTACATGGCTTATCATTTCTACATGGTCCAACTTGTGTCTAGTGGGGGATTACACGCCATATATGCAACATGTGTACTCCACCCCAGGTCTATAAATTTCTCAAATTACACACTGAGTATCCCAAGATGAACCAAATTCTATGTAGTTTGTCCAAAAATTTGTGTGATGTTTAAATTAATATAGAAACCCTATACACTGGTAAGGGGTTCCCACATGCCATGTAATCTTGAATTACACAGTGTACAGATCATGATTTCATGAATCCCTAGTTTTTCCTCTATACATCACGTCTGATGGTTCAACCTTCGATCCAACGGTCACCTTACCGAAAACGATACATCAAATATCATTGAGTCATTCCAAAAATAAATCATCAAGATTTTGACCTTCAATCTTCTTAGAAAACAAGATCAACATTATTCTTTACTGCACACCGAAGAACATGAAATCAGGTATCAATCATCGTCTGAGTAACTCCATTTCCGTTATCGCACCAATATCATGTCATGAAAATCCTTCATATATGATTTAGTATTATTGTGCCATGAAAATATTCTACAACGAATGATTGTATGGTAAAACATCAAACCATGGGTCAAAAAAATGCCCCTAATGAATAGAGAATCAACGGATAAAAACACCAGAACAATATAAAGGAACGTACATCAATATATTCTCATGTAAATCTAGGTTTATTCTATTATACTGAAAATCATTAGATAAACAACCATGAAGAGAAATATTTTCTAATAAACCCCACTATCATACCCATCCCGTGTGATTATCAAATCATAGGCCAATATTTTCGTTTATTGGACCACATTCATCGTAAAAATCAAGAACAAGTTACAAAAAATATTAAAACACATGACCTACCTTTATTTTGTTTGATTAGTTATGAAGAAATATTTTTTTTCATCTTCATTGGGATGATCCATTATACCCAGGATGTATTGATCGTTGATCCACGATCCTCAGTTGTTGTTTGAAGAGAGAATCCTAAAATCTATCTCTAACAGCTCTCCAATATTTCCAATGTTATTCGGCTAACCCAAAAATTTCCTCATATCACTATATGTAAATATTGGTAGTCACTGCGTCAAGAGAAATGAAATAAAATATTTTTTTTAAATAATATTATTTATTTCAACGACCATGATGACATTTCTACAAAAAAAATAACACCAACTACTGATAGGTCATGAAGAGGGTATACATTTCATTCTAAGCTCAATGGTGCCCTCAAATATTTTATTTAAGAAATTGCTTAGAATTTATAAATCTTTTTTGTAAATTTACAAGTGAATGCTATTAAATATATTTAATACATTTAATACATTTATTTCAAGAACATTGGGCCTAAGAATCAAATGTTGTCTCAACACCTGGTCTCAAGAATAGTCCCTATAATATCCAAAAACAATGCACAAAAAATATGAGAAATTACATATGATATTAGAGTTATAGTGGATCCATTAGACCAACCATCATAGATATAGATCCCATTCAGTTTTTGATTTCATCATTTATCAATTTTTTTATTAGAACGTGCTCTCACTTATCCAAAGGAGTTCCCAATGGGATATATTGATCATTATGATGAAACAACTATATCTTCATCCCATATATGGTATACATATCCATGTATAGTACACAATATGTCATTCCCCAAAATAGAATTGAATTAAAATTAGTTAATTACATTTGATTCTCCTTCAATGGAGAAAAATACCTTTTGGTAGAACAAGTATTGATAATGAATAGTTGGTTTCAAACTATATAAGAATTTTCTTTATTTTTAGTCCATTGATTTTATGATAACTTCAAACATATAGATTCTATTGATAGTAGAAGATTATATAGAAATATCCCTCCATGAAAATCTAGGACTACCTATATGGATAGATATTGACTTCTTAATAGACATTTGATAAGAGGACACATCGATATCATATTCGATATATCAAATGGAATCTTCTATGCATCATCATATGAGGTTATAGTTGGAGGAAATTCATGATAAGGGATTTATTAGAACCAGTGTATTCCCTAGGGTGGCATAACTTTTTTTATCAAGAATTTTGTTGGGAACATTAGGATAAGAAATCAATATAATCCCATGAATTATGTGATGATAATGAATGAGTACCCATTTATCATGATTAATTCCAACTTAGATCATCCAAATGTAATAAGATTATTCTTGATGTATGATATCATGTAAAGCTATTACGGAATGACATATTTAAAGGCTGGTATTCATAAAATGGTATTTTTGAGTCACTATATTTATTATGTCTTCTTAATGTTTCCATTTGGAGTGATGTATACATGTACTGTCGTTATGTCACTTATAAACGTGATATTTTATCCCTTATGATATCGGTTAATTTTTTTGGTTATTTTGATAACATTATAATTTACACAATGATAATGGAGGAACAAAATATGATTTTTAGGATAGAATTAGACATACTTGAGGAGTACCAGTATCAAGATATTCGATTGAATTGTTTTTTTTTCTATATAGGAAATTTATTTTCTGATCACAGTTTAATAATAGACATGTAAATATTTGAGATTGTACTTTATTGAGGATTGAAAAATAGTGTAGAGGAGGAGGGGTTATATCCTATGAATGGAGTGGTACTATTAAAAAATTATGGGTTTCTTTTTTACGATTTTATAACTTTTAATACTTTAACATAGAAAGGATTATCATTTTTTTTGAGTACATTGTCTTAGAAAAACATTGATTAGAAGAGGCATGAGTTGAAAAATGCTCAAATTTTAATAGTTTTCAGAAAATAGGATCAAGTACATGATGTTATGATATTCCTAAAGATATAGTATTAGATATGCCTTGATGAAAAGTTTGAAATCCAATATTGATGGGTTTAATAAGTCGAGAGACCACGTGATGAATTACAAAACCTAAAACATGGAATTGGTAGTATTTTTCTTCTATTGAAATATGTCGAGGGATTATATTGTTGGGAGATCATTGTAGTTTCAATTTTCAGATCATTGGAGTCAAATATATGAGATTACCCAAATACACTTCTACTTGAGAGAGAAAAAATGGTGGGAATTATTATAGGAAAATGACATTGATATTTTCTATTCTTCAGTAAAGGGAAACGTGGTGGAAGATTCCCATAGTAAGAAGTCCCAATCTCACATGGCAGAGGAGGCATCAATGTAGTCTTCATTTTTTAGGTGGCCTTGATGAAAGAGATAGGTACATAATACATTCAATTGATGGTGGTGTCTCTACTACATATTGATCTAATGAGAGAGGCTATTTTGTGAGGCATACCATGTGATGTTCATATTTAATAGTTATCATTAGGATATTCTTTGAGAAGATTATATAATGATAGGTAATAATTTTATTTATGGAATATTAGCATATCTAGTATCATTTCATGAGGAGGTATTGATGGAGTTTCATACCCCCCCCCCCTTGGAAGTAAATTCTGGATTGATGATGATGTACCAAGAACATTGGTAGATGTTTTGGTGGATTAGAATGAGGAAGAGTTTTCCATTGATAATTTATTGATTCCTCACATGTATGTAAGTGATAGTATACAATTAGGATAAAAAATATTGAAATAAACCATTTAACATAAAATAATGGGAGTGGGATAGAATAAATAATATTTTTTACTAGGATTTCAATAATTATAAAAGGCCCTAAAACTATTTGGTTGACCTTTTATTATCCTACAAAGTCAAAAAACATCCTTTACTTCCAAGTGATTATTTTAGTTAATAGATTATTGTGAATATATATACATATGATCATCTGGACTCATGGGGCACCATCAATGTTTTTTGATGAATATTATTCTTGGTTCAAAGCATGGTTGCTGAGAGGATTAAAAGAGTCTTTTTTGACCTCGTTACATATAAGTGAAATATTCCGCACCCTCATAGAAGATCAGAATGAGAGGACCATCTTAATAATAGAGTATATGATGAGGCCTACATCCTATACTCTACATTGAGTTGGGATGATCACGTTCTATAGGTGCAGTCACTTATAATAACAACAAATCCTCAAATATTTTCATGAAACTATTCAAATAACAATATAAGAGTCTATGAAGGTGATGATTATACTAGTGTATGCTTTGTGAGAATTTTTCTTGTTGGACCAGAGATGTAATGTATGTCATAAGAAGACTTTTTTGTTATTCACAAGGGGATGATAATTTCTTATAGTCAGTATAAGTTGTACATCTACTGACATGGAATCTGGTTGGTATTGGATTAAGGATATCAAGAAAACCTAAAATTATTCACTTGGAGGTATGATTGGGGTGTCAAGATATACCTATGTTTCATTAATCCATTAGGAATAATACAATAGGATGAATAGTTTTTATAATGTGTATCCTTACCGCTATAGTTTGATCGATTACATGAAATATTTTATATGTCTCAGCCAACGAGATACATGAACAACCCTTCACATGTTATTTACTAGTGAAAGATAGACATTGAAGATGTATCCACATTTTTTAGAGTACACAATGGCCATTGAGTTTTAATTGGAGATCATATTTCATGGGTGAGTTATACATTTGGTGTACAATATTTATCTATATGAGAGCCATGGGGAATGCTCATGGGAGCTTGAGAGACATTTGGGATCTTAGTGACCTCAACTTTTTTATTCTGGATTTCTTTTTTAGGGAGAAATACTTGAAGTCGACATAACAACTCTAGATTTTTTTATTTGTAAAAGTTGATTGTAAAATTATTTAAATATTTCATATATTTTATTTATAGATTTTATGATATTGGGGTTATTTTAGCACCTCATAATTATTATATTAAAAATATTAAAGGTCATATTTTTTTAAATTAATTATTAATGGAATTAATTTTGATTAGTGTCATGATAGGGGAAGTTGTTACCTATTTGGTATCTAAAAAACACAATTAATACTAAGTATCAAATAATGATCAGTCATATTCGAACCTAGGATGATGCACTATCATGAACTAATGGTATATGAAATAAATTAATGAAATTGTTATACTTTTTTTAATGACCACAATCTGTAGCCTATTTAATCTTTATGTTGTAAAATTTCTATATTTATCAATCTAAACATAATTGGATTTCAAATAAGAAGAGGATATATTGTGTTAGAGACACATTTTATGAATAATGTGGATAGAAATACCATGGATTGACGATCATATTCCATGAGTTTCTTCATTAAAACTAGAGTTATAGGTTCTCATCAATGAAAATGACTAAATCAATGATCACTAATGATTGATCCAATTTAATGTAAGACTATTTTGATTATTCTCTTCTACCTTATTACTATTTATTTCTTGAAATGAGTTAATTTATTAGTTTTACATCATTTTATCTAATTATGTTAACGTATCCATACAAAATTATAATTTATATTTAAATATTTGAGTATGATTTCTTCTCTGTTCTTTAGTTTTCAATTGCATTATAGTTTTATAGGTATGTATCAGTAAATGGTGAAATTTACAATGATATTATCGTTTATTATATTCTTATTTTAATCATATTCTTCAATATTGTCCAAATATTGAGTTGTGGATATACTATTTCTATTTTTATTTGAATCAATTTGAAACCCCTAAATACACTGTGATCATTGTACAATATTTTTGGTAACTATAGATCATGGAAAATCAAGATGTTATGAAAGAAAAAATAATTTGAGAATAATCAGAATGATTTTCATCATGTTTATATGTGTGAAAATGATATATACAGAGGAAAACTCATCTCTAGTATTGAGAGGAATGGATATCTGATTTTCATGGTGGAAGATTCGTGTTTGATGCATCTGGAGGCATATCAGTCACGATTCTCTAAATGATTGGCGGAAGTGATTCATTTCCATTGAAGGGCATGAATCTAGATTAAAAAAACAAGACTATATTCTATGTTGTCTAATGAACACACACAAAAACACAAAAACACACTGTTTCCTCTTTGGTTGTAGTTTTTAAGGATTTCTGCTAAGTTAAGTACTACTCGAACTTGTGGTGGGACCACACTCCATGAGACATTATACAACAAGATGAGAATTGTTAATGAAGAACACTCCTAGGGCCCTAGTTAGTCCAAAATTCACTATGGATCCACCAAAACACATCAAGTATATTTATTTCCACACACTGAGTATATTAGCGGAACACGATGCAGAATATACATGGGGGTGCACTATCTATACCCTAAGTAGTATGTTGTACCCTTCTTTCGAAACAAAGTGTTATTGGAAGAATTTTCCCACTTACATCACCTTGAAATATATCTATGATGTCTAAATATAGAACACCATCATGTCATATACCAAAAACTACTAATATTGAATACAACAAAACCAAATCCAGGTCCAAATGAAGGATATATTTAACATAAATAATTTCGAAAGAATGATACAACATACTACTTAGGGTATATATAGTGTACTCCCATGTAGAAAATCATTATCTCGTGAGATATCAATATTAAAAAATTCATTGGAAGGAAATGTAATATCCCATCATTTAATAATATATACATACATGTTCCACTTCAAATGAATCATTCATTATATCAGAAAGAACCCATGTAATAAAAAATGGATTCATGAAATTTTGAGGTGGTATGACAAAAATTATCCTCATGAATATAAGGTATATATATAAAAAATAAAATAATCACCCAAAAAAAATCATGATATAATTTAGTGGGGGGTTCATGAAAAATATCATATATTGAAATAATGACAATAGGTATTAAGAGTAAAATGGTACTTAAATCATAAAGGGGTTTTAAGTAATTCTTTTAACATTGGTGTAAGATATAATGTTTTGTTTCACAATTATAATTAATGTTTAGAAAAGGTCACATTTGATAAATTGGAGAGAAGTAATTTAAAAAAAATTGAAAGAAATATTAATAAATAAGAATTAAAAAATACATAAATAATTGCAAAATTTTAATTAAAGATAGTTTGAAATTATCTAATTTTAAGAATAATCTTCCTTTTGGATCATTGAAAAACACATAAATTTTTTTAAAAAACATAAATTGTAAACATTTTGAACATAGTTAATTTAAAAAACAATATTTGATAATAAATATTTGGAATGAAATGATGTTCTCCAAAAAGATGAAGTGATATATATACAATTTTATAATTAAATGATGTAATTTTTTATAATTTGAAAATATTTTTTGAAAACTGACATCGTAAAAATATGACATAAAACATTCAATTAAAAAAAATTTAATCAAAAATAAGATGTTCACATCATAAAAATATATTTCAATTTTATAAAACTAAATAAAGATTTTTTTTAATTATTAAAATTTAAATGGTGGAAATAATATCAATATAAATGATCCAAATTTCTTCTTAAAAACTTTTCAATTTTATGATAACGAAGTTCATCAATTTAAAAGCCTAGAAATAAATGGTCATTTTTACCAAAGAGTTAGATAAATAACCTTAAAATAATATATATAAAGATCCACTCATTTCATACATAGATATTACATCTAATTTTATTAATATTCATTTCAAAATATAATAAAACCATTATAGGACCATATGATCTTAGTGTCTTTCAAAACCTGCAAACTAAAACAACCAATTCAAAAAACATATACATCATCTCCAACTTACACATTTCAATAATTGAAACCTTTTTTACATTTCATAATTAATTCAATTATTAATGTCCTAGGGAAAATAAACATATGAAAAGGGGGGTCTCAGAGACTCAGTAAGGGTAAACAAGGGAGACAACAATCCTAACATATGGATAAGGTCATAAAAACATGAACATTACTGTATAAAATTATACTCTTCATATCAGATATCTTAAAAGTGAGTCATGTATTAAATTATAGAAGTTCACAGGGAATTAATAATAAAATAATAAAGGAACCTAATCCATAATAGTATAACATTGACATGGGACATGAAATTGTTCTATACACATAATCTTATAACATTACGAACATGTATAAAAAGAAATTGGTTCACTAATTATGTTCTACTCATTAAATCATACCCTTTCATAATATTATGTACATGAATGAAAGTTCCAAGAATAACACTATGAATATATAATCTATTTCACCCATAACATTGTAACCACATAATTATTTTATTGGATAAAATTTATGAACATGTAATTATGTTGACACATAACAATTATGAACTTTTAATTAGGTTCACTATAACATTTTCACTCATGAGCTATCCATATTTACCCATTCAATTAGAGGTATATATATTTCCATAAAAATAAAAAAATCCTGAAAAATGCATTCCATATGAACAAAATTCCATCATTATATTAGAACCTATATAAATAAATGATTTTCATAACCATTTCATTAGAATATAAATCATAGAAATGAAATGGGTTTCATAAACACTATTACACCGAAATCATAAACTAGCCATAAAAATATCAAGTATTTTATCCTTGAAATATATTCATAGTAATAAATAAATAAAATCAAATAATTCAATCCTAGATGGAATTAAATTTTGAATGATCACATGAAACTATTCATGAAAAAATAACATTACCATTATAAAATTAGTTCTTTTTAAAGAGCCATGACATTAAAAATGAAAAAATGTTACTCAAAAATAACATTTTAGGATTATATAGATTTATACAAGGCATTTAAGAATCATGGTGGGGGAAAATCCACTCATGCTTTAAATGTAAAAAATACATTACTTAATTATTTATTGTCAAAAAAGGTCATAATGAAACCTGTACATATAATTACAAAAAGAACACATTCAAACCATTTTGTAAAAATTATTATATGTGAAATAAGTAATCTAAAAATAATAAAAGAATAATAAATTTTTTTTAATATATTCTAGAAAAAAAGAAAATGGAATCATAATAGATGATTACGGGAAATTTTAAAATTACATTTTCTAAATTAGTGTCCAATATAAATATCAATTCATTTATGTGAGAATTAATAAAATAAAATTATTCTGTATATTTCATGTATATAAACATTAAAAAGTTAAATATAATCATATAATAATAAAAAAATATTTCTATACATAATCGTATTATGACATAATCAATTTACATGATGTTTAAGCCAATGAAGGGAAATTATGTTAAGAATTCCCTTTACACATTGTAATTAGTCGAATCATATTCCCTATTAAAGTAGTAAATTTAAAATTAAACATTTAATATGATTATGATATTGATATTAATTTATGGATATATCAAATAGAAGTATATATACACTACACACAAGAAAAAAGTGGTGAATAAGGTATATTTATCCAATAATTAAAAGTGAGATGAGAAACCCTTATCTCATGCATCCCAATAGTTTTTTCATAAATTTATCCTCTCTTATAATTGTATAATATATGTTATTAATACAATATTGAACCATATTCATATTTATAAAACTTTATATAATACTTTATGTTAATTTTAACATCCATTCTTTAATGATATTCATTATTTTCATTGTTTTAGGTGAGTTTGTTCCAAGGTTTCATCATCGGTACATTTGTATATTGTTATGGATATTATTTTCAAAAGAAAAAACTCCATAATTCAAATGAAATTTTATTAATTAACATATATAATTTTATATTTTATCATACATTATTTTTGATTATTTTATTCCACTTATTCATTGGATAAAACGTTAAGGATAAATGTTTAGTTTATTTTGTTAGGTTTTCCAACCACTATAGACTAGTTTGGGTTTATTTATTATTATGTGTATATAGTAATTAAATAACAAAAATAGAATATAATATGAATTTTAATATCTTATTTAACAATAAAAATACATTATTACCATTCCCAAATGTGGTAGTTGATTGAAAAAATCATTATCCATTGATATGTTTAACCACCATAATTTGGATGAGGGTTTCGTTTCATTGAAAAAGTGGAGGTAATGAATAATATGGATGTAATAAATTAAATTAACAATATAAAATTACTATATATATATTATACTATAGTTATTATTCCACGATGTATGAAGGAGTTGAGCAGAAATTATAATTAAGAAGAAAAGAAAGTAAGAGAGAATGTTTGAGAAATTTACCTCTTGAATAGCACCTCATTGAAGAACATTTGTATTGATCTTGGAATTAGCCTTTCTGACTACAAAACATCACTTAAATGAAGGTAGACATGGGAGGAAATTATTTCTTAGATATTTGGGGATCTTCGAGGTGAGTAGAAATAGGGTGGTGAGGGATGGTATTTACACTTGATGAGGGGTGGTTTTTAGTGATTAAATAATAATTATTTTATATTAAACTCAATGAAAATTTATGTGGAACCAATGAAAACCAATTTAGTTTATGATTAATGTTGTAAATTCTAGTCTTAGAACATCATATTTCATATATGTAACCCTTTATTTATGTATTTTAACTTTGAAAAGGGTTTGGGTAAATTCTATGAAGGTTTGGATGAGTTTTGGAGTGTTTTTGTGCTTTTTAAGAGGCTAACTGTCTGATCATGGTTAATAGAAACTATTTAAAACATCCAAGAAATGGTGGAAAGGGAATCATTTGTATTTTGGTAGGCACACGTTTTGGCCAAACTATGTGGCCACCTAAGAAAAACCATGAAAATGGGGACTGAGGGGCTTCGAATTGTATGCAGACAATATTTCTAATCATGTGAGGTTCTCCTTGAGGTAGTGACTATAACATTATTAGAAAAATTATTTCCTAATAATGAGATTTATCTTTATTACGTTAAAAACAAGATCATCATTTTTGGGATCTAATCTATATTTTCCCTTTAATGCAATTCTTTTCCATAATCGGGCCCTAACACATTTAACCCTCTTCCCAATGGATTTATAGACCCTTTACCTTGATCTTGAAGTAATAAATTGTTGGTTCTTGGTGTGGTAGAGGATGATTTCCTTTGAAAGTATCACTTTTTGGTAATTTCTCCTTATTTTATTCTTCTTACCAATATTGGAATGATAGATTCAATCTATTGTTGATGGATTATGGTTTTTTTATGCCGATCATGATAAGATATGGTTGTCTTGATGATTGGGAGAAATATATAAGGTGGGATTGTGAAGTTTCATCCCATTTTGTTGGTTATTTTGTGTCATTAATTATTTTTGACAATGCTTAAAAGGTATGTGGCATCACTCTCGACTTCCATTATTAGAATGTGAAGGTTTAGAAAGAAATTGTTTGAATTTATTGAATTTTTTTTGAAATTGATGTCGAATTCATTGTAGAAACCCATTTTAGGGATGGTTTGATGAATTATGAATTTTTTTGTGGATATTTATTGGTTTATGAATTTAAAATATTTTTTATATTTAAATTATTTTCAATAAAAAATGATGTTTTAATGAAATATCTTGGAATTGTTGATTTTGAATGGATTTGACATAATTAGTTTGCATGTGTTCATTTTCATTGATATGAACCTTTGAAAGGGGTGTGTTCTATTGGGGAACCAGTTTATGGTTACTTTTTGTTGAATTAGTCGTTCAATGAGAGACCACTCAAGACTGCAGAACTATCTCTTGGGAATGGATGTGTGGATAGGTGGATTTGAATAGGTTATTCAAAATAGATTTCTGATATGGTTTGATGGACTTGTTAGATTCTTTTTCCATTTATTTTTTTAGAAAATTTATTCTCATTGATATAAATATTTTATGTTATTATATATATATATATATTTTTATTAATAGGGTAGGTAAATTATATAATATGTTTTATTATTGTGGAATGAGAAGGTATGTCACTTTGGGAAAAGATACTGAGTTTCATTACTCACCCACTCCATGGCATTTTTAGTGAATTTTAAGACAATATTTATTAATACATAGGTAATGAAAATTTATCTAATATATTTAGTGATGCATCATGATACTTTGTGATGTATTGTAGAGTTGGATCTTAGAAAATATTTTTAGTTGGGATGTTTTTTATTTTGAGTATTTTAGTTTTGTTGGTTTTGTATCCTTCTTTGTTTTCATATATTGGTGCTTTTGTTTCAGCATTGTTCTCTGATATAGGGAAATTTTTTAGTTTGGTAGTTTTCATTTTGGTATTACATTGAGTTTTATTTCATTTTTTTCATGAATAATATAGTAGTTGTTTGGTTGTGAATATATTGGTTGGTTTTTTATATTAAAAATGTAATATCATCCCCAACTATTAATCAAGACCATGGAATTTATTTGAAGACTTTTGTGACTTGGGGAAGTCACCTATGATCTTCATAACACCTCTTCCTCTCCCCAAGACAGTGTATGAGGGGTGGGATAAAATAAATATTATTAGTCTTGGATATTCGATAATTCATTTTTGGAAGAATTGTATTGGGTTTTCAATATTCAAGATAAAAATCATTAAATTTTAGTCCCTGAGAGGGATTGGATGTACGAAATAGGATTTCTGGAACATGAAATATAGACCATAAAAATTTGTTTCTAAACAATTTATTCCAAACCACAAGTTACATTTGATTTAGTGTATATGAGTATTTTAAGACAATTAATGGATTGTTACCTCATTACCATGGGTTTATCAATTGATAAGAACAAAACATACATTGATATAAAAGACTCCCAAAAAGTAGTGAAAATTAAATTTTGAGTAATTATGTGGGATATTATATAAATTTTTTTGATTTTTTAAAAGAGTTGAAACTATTTTTAAAATGTGTTATTATCAAAAGGAATTGTATTGATATATTTAAAATGGAAGGATTTTTATAAAGAATAATGGAATTTTTAAAATTGATTTGAAAATGTATAAATGTGGAATGTTGGGATTTTTTTTTAAATATGTTATATGAGAAATTTTTATGTTTCAAAACCAAAAGTTTCTAGAGAGTGAAACAAATAGAATTTTTTTGGATATTTAAAATGGTACTAAGAAGGCATTGTTGAGACCAATTGGAAGAGGCTATTAAAAATGTTGTCTCACCTATGAAAATGGTGAACCAACAGTTGGTTCAATGTATTTTATAGAAATTTGAATCTATGGATAGTGGGAACCAAATGGGTAAACTAAGAAAAGTGGATCATAGCATTCAGTTCCAAAAGTAAAGTCCACACATTTTTAGGGTGATCTCAAACCAGATATAGAAGTGATATGGATGAATAGAATGAATCTAATATTTGATATCCTTGGAACAATAATAGATCTGAACATTATGTAGAAAATGTATATACTAGGGAATTTTTCATGCTAATTGTGGGATTTTACAGTTCAGGCTATATTAGACCAAAGTATTACATATTTGGATTTTTATTAATCATTTAAAAATCAATTCTACCCTCATAAATTTAGTATTTCAAGAATGAGAATATATTTTATCATGAAGGAGTAGAATCTTTTGTTAACATTGTTTATGGAAAACTTTAATAATTTGGACTTCTTTTCACTTGCAGTTTCATTATGTGGGTCCATTAAGACAAGTATCATTGAATCATGGATGAAGCTTGAAATTCAATCAAAGGTTTCCATGCATTTTATAATGAATTATATAAGATATATACAATAGAAAAACAATCTTAGAACCATATTTCTCATGAACCATGGGTGGGGGGAGCACGTTGGTACCTATTGGAAATGTTGGGAACTCTAATACGAGATTAAGGAGAATATGGAAACTTATTTCTAAGGTAGTGATATGACTCAGAATGAGATGAATTTATTATTGAATCTTTCTCCAAAACCAATGTGTATACAAAAATGTTCATAATGTGTATTTTTATCACCTGAAGAGATATTATATATCACCAACTTGAGGATGACACAAATTCACCAAGAAGGGGCATCATAAGTGCCATTGTCACATTACTAGAAGATTGGGTGTTACAAACATATTTCTTGTTTTAAAATAATCATATTCTTTGACAAGATAATATCAATATAATACCAATTATTGATAGAACCGAGTTATGTACGGTGATTATGGGAATACAATGACACCTCAGGTAGTGGAATCTTAGAAGAGAAATATAGAACATATTAAAGTGAGTAAGAAAATATATGGTATTATGAAAATGATTGTGTATAATTAAACTAGACCCTCAATGGGGAGTGATACAATTACATTGAAGAATACCGTTAGGCATTATTTTTTTTTTTGACATGGGATCAACCCATTCATTTATAACATCTTGTGATATTGATTTTATCGGTTTTCATGTTGAGATGATGGTTTATATTTTGAAACACCAAACTAATATTGGTCAAATACAATGTAGAACCATTATATGTACATCATGTTCTATAATTATTGATGGAACTGAGTTGATATTGTATTTTTCTATGCTTTATAGGTATTCCTATGATATAATCATACATATGGATTTTTTGAAAACTTTAAAGGATCACATCGATTTTTATACTCAAATGGTTAGTTTTAGGATTGATTATGGTATCGATATTTTCCTTAGATGATAAATTAATATAGAGGATGGTGAACCATTATTTTTTCACAAATGGTTTGATGTATCTTAAAACATTTATAATCATTGAATTTGGATATGTTGGATGAGATTTAGAATATTCATTTTCTAGTAGTTTTTTAGTAGTTTTCAAATATTTTTCAAGAAAATTTCACAGGGTAGACACCAAAAAGAGAAGTAGAGTTAATTATTGTTCTAATATTGGGGGGAATTCCAATTTTAGATCACTCTTAATAGATGGATCCAAAATAAAAATGGAATTTAATGTGGTGTTGGAAGAGTTTAAAGGAAAAGGGTTTATTTGGTCTAGCACGTCTCTGTCTGAAGCACCAGACATTTTTTTAAAAGGAGGATGTAACTCTTTAGTTGTTTGTGGATTATAATAATATTAAAAATGTCTGGAAGACAAATTGGATTCTACTTATACAAAGTCGTTATTTTTTATCAATTAATTGATGGGGGATCAATGTTTCTATAAATGTTTCATGGGATATGGATATCACCAATTGTGGTTTTAACATGTGAATATTCCAAAGGAAAATTTTACAAGTAGGTATAACCACTACGAGTATGTGGTTATGCCTTTTGGTCTTACAAATGAAACATAAGCCCTTATGGAATTGATAAATCATATATTTAAAAGATATATGGATTCTTTTCTATGGGTGTTTTTTGGTCGACTTATTGGTGTATTCAAGTACATAATATTATCTTCAGAAATACATGAAAAATTGTGGGGTATATTGAGGAATTATCATATGTTCTATAAATTATCAATGTGTGATTTTTGGAAACAATAGTTTTGATTACATGGACATTTTATATCTAAAATTGGAGTTTATATGGTTCCAAAAAATATAGAGACTATAATTTCTTGTCAACATCCAAATAATGTCTTTGAGATATGAAGTTTCCTTGGTATCTCTACTTACTACAGACTTGTTTTTCATGACTAGCATCACTATTGATATCTTTTACAAGGAAACTATTTCCATTCCAGTTGTTTGATAAATTACAAATCTCTTTTCTAGATCATAATGTTTTACTTATATCAATAGTGATCATGATATTTTCTGGATAAGTATAAGTGTATGTGGTGTATTGTGATGTGTTGATAGCTGTGATGGGATTTGTTCTCATGAAAGGATATTATTATGTTTCCTAGGACCCATGGTAGTTTGAGTTACATTAGAATCACTAACCAACACATGATTTAGACTTAACTTATATAGTGTATTCTTTTAATAAAAATAATCATTATCCTCTAGTGATTAATTAATTGTTTTTATTGATTATAAGAAGTAAAAATACATTTTCTCATAAAGATATTTGATCTTGAGACAAATAATTTGGATGGAGTATCTCTAGTTGTTTGACATTTTCTTGTTGTATAAACTAGGTAAAGTAAATTTGGTGGAATTTGCATTATGAAAAATGTCAAATGATCATTTTGAAAAAGTGTCTTCAGATTAATTTATTTAATGTTTATGATAGCTGACATGTACTTGGATTGTGAAAAATGAGGTAGTGTTGTTGTTTTCTTCCCTGTTTATTTTTTTCGTTATTTGGATGACCTAGATAAAGAGGGACTAACATCTGATTCAAAATTTGTTTCTATGAGGTAAAAACTCTAAGGTGGGGAGAACATTTAGGGATGGAAGTTGGATAGGAGTTTATTTTTATTGCTTAGAAATAATATTTTTATACCTATGGATTTTCATGAAAATCATCTTTATGCTAACCACCATTTGGGATGGGTTGTTCATCATGGAATAAAAAATACATATACTGCTATTAAAGAATATTTTTCATGGGAATGAATGAAAAGAAAGGTAGTTGAGTCTATTTTGAGATGATTCACCAATAAATAGGTTATGGCAGAGCACCTATGTATAGCATGTATATTGTAGTGTTTACCTTTTCATGTATCGATGTGGGAGAAGATAACCATGGATTTAATGATAGGAATCATGTGGAAAGATCAAAAACATGATTCCATATGCGTGATAGTGGATCAGATCACAATTTTATCTATGTTCATCATTAATCATAAATAATATATGGGTGATTACATGTCTAAAGTATATATCTGAGAGTTTTTAATGAGGAATGAACTAATTAATTCAATGGTATTGAACTTTGAGACAAGGTTTACTTCTCATTTTTAGAAATCGTTACATCATGATCTTGGGACTCAGTTGACTATGAATACGACATATCATACTCATATGCATAGAAAATATGAAAGGAAGATCAAAATGTTTGAATTCATGCTTTGGGATTGTGTAATAGATTTTGGTTTCTCATGGGAATCGCATGTATCATTAGTGGAATTAATATATAAATATATTTATTATTCATAGATACATATGGATAATTTTGAATAATTATATAGGTCTTCTTTTAATTCTCAACATTTTTAGGTGGAAATAGTCAAGCCTTCCGTGTTTGGACCATGACTTTTCAAGAATAAAAAGAAAAGACTTAGTTGATTATTATGAGGATGGAGATATCTCATAGTCACCCTAAATTGTATAAAAACCATTTTCGATGGATTTTGTGTTCAAGATGAGTGATTATTTGTTCTTGAAAATCTCTCCCAGACATGGGGATCATCGTTTTTGAATGTAAGGCATGATATTTCATATATATATTGTCCCTTTTGATAACATGTAACCGTTTATCAAGGTAACATATAGGATAATTTTTTCACATTGTTCCAGTGCCTTGCAAAATGTATTTAATGATTCTCATTTATTGATGTATTATCCTGATCTTGATCATGAGATTTTGTGGGATTGTTTTGACCTAGACTCAGAAACTTCATGGGTTCATGTGAAAGTATGAATTTTTTATTGTAAAAATAATATTTAACATGGGAAAATAATTATTCTATTTAGGGGTTTGTGGATACATGGTCAAATTCAGAAAGAGACATTGGAATCATAGGAATAAATTATTCAGCAATGGTCTGAACTCATTTATGTCAATTCGAATTTTTAAATTTCTAAGGGTAGAATGACCAATGTTGGGGAGAATTTAGAACACCATAGTTTCAATTCAGTAACACTTTATTTATATATTTTTAGTATACAATGTGTTTGGGATATGTTTGGGAAGGTTTGGAAGTGTTTTGGAGTTTTTTTTTGCGATATTAAGGAGGTTTATAGTCTGAGAACATTTTCTAAAAACCATGAAACACCTCCAGAAAATCATATATTGTAAGACAATGGGATATGGGTTGGAGCATAGTTAGCCGCACGGTTTGGCCAAACTATGTGGCCACCTAGGATAATGCATGATATTGTGGATATAGATATTTGGCATGGTTGGTGCATTATTTTTTGAACCATGCAAGCCAACCATGAGATGTTTTCCTTTGGGTAGTATTTATCATAAGGTTTTCATATCCATGCAATCTATCCACATGATGTTAAGAATAATCCATATTTCTTGGATCCAATCTATTTTTTCCACTTATTTACTCATTCTCCCTAATAAAATCTATTATTTTTTCCTCTCTTCTAGAAGAATGTGGAGACCCTTCCCATTCATCCAAAAGAATTCCTTTGGTGTTATATGGTGTGGTGGTGGCCAATTTCCCCAGTAAGTAACATCTCATGGTTTTTTTCCTTATATTTTTCTTATTCCCACTCTTTAATTGATAGATCTAATCTGTTTGGGAAGGATCAAGGTTTTGATATTCCAATAATGATAGGATATGCGTGTACTGATGATATGAATAATAATCTAAGGAAGGGTTTTTTTATTTAACTAAGTTTTTAGTGTTTTTCTAGCATCCTTTATTTTATCTTGTGCTTATGAAGAAGGTGGATAAAATTTAGAGCCATCTTATTAGAACATGAATGATTAGTTTCAAATTATAATAATTTCATGAAATTGGTTGTGATATTGATGTGAAAATAATAGGAGAAAACCTATTTAGTTATGGTTTTAGGAAAAGGAAAAACTTTTCATTATGAAAAGTTCTTTGTTAATGAATTTTAAAATGATAGATTTCATTAAAAAAAATTAATAAAAAGGGATGTTTTCATAAAATGGAATGAAATATATGATTTTTTATTGTTTTGGAATAATTGGATGGTGTGTTTTAATTCTCATTGGTATGACCCTATGGAAGGGTTTTTTTCCATTGTGGAACTATAATATGGTTACCTTGTAATAACATGGTAGATCGATGAGAGATCACTAATGAGTAGATAACAGTCATGTAGGATTTAATTTATGTATGTTGTAATTTTAATACATTCCTCTAAATGGAATTTTGAATTGGTTCGATGGACTTGTTTGGTTGCTTTTAGGGAAACTATTTTGTTGAGAAAATGTCCTAGCTTTGATATAAATATTTTAAAGTGTTTTATATAATTTTGTATATACATATTTCTAGACATATGTTATAACATGCTAAATTCTAGTGGTCTGAGTGGGGAATCAATTTTGGGAAAACCTATAGAGTTTCATTACCGACCCCTTATGAGTATATTTGGTGCATTTTTAGATATTGTTTATCAAGACAGAAGTTACGTAAATGAATCTACATTTTTTAATGATGCATCAAGATACTTTTGGATGCATTGTGGAGTTCGAACTTGTGGAATATTGGGAGCTATCAATTTTGTGTTTTTTAGTCTTTGATTTTGGTTTATTTTGTATACTGATAATTTTATGATATTGGTTATTTGGTTTCAGCATTGCATATTGATATGGTATTTGGTTGAAGTTTAGTTGCCTTTAGTTTGGTATTAAATTTTGTTTTATAAAAAACCATTCACCATATAGTAGTTGTCTGGTTTTGATTATCATGGTTGATTATTTAATTTTAAAAATGGAAAATAATCCCCCTACTATTAATGAATCACTGGGAATTTGTTACCATCATTTGGTGTCATGGGGATGTCACCTAAGACCAAGTAACAATTCCACCTCTTACTACAAAAATGAATGAGAGACAAAATGTTACACTAGTTAAGGTTGGAAAACAAATCAACCACCAAATTTAATTTAGTATTTCTAGGTCTTTTATTATTTTCCTTTAACCATTAACCTGCTACATTACATTACCTATACAATGATTAATCATTTTTTTAGACTGATAACATTTTTATTTCTAAAAATTAAAAAAAATTATAAAAACAATTAGTCTACTGATTCCAAATTTTTAATCTATTATACTTGATTCCATTCATATAATTTAAAAATTAACTTAAAAAATCACACACGCGCGATGAAAACTCATATTTCCAAGAAGTGTATTTTCTATGAAAAATATGATTTAATATTAACTCTGTGACTAATAATAATATTTTAATGAAACTATATTAATATTTAATAATATATAATATATAAATTTCATTTAATCAATTTCAAATTATGTAATATTTTAATTAATTTAAATGGTGAAATATAATTCACATTCAAATAGTTTTTAGAGAAATACCTTTTAATTCCAAAAATAAACTTATACAAAAATACAATTTAATGTTCATTAAAAGGAATTTAACTAGTATAAATATTAATAAATAAGACATATGTTACATGAAATCTATATAAAAATATAATGGTAATATTAAATATTTTAATTTATTGAAAACAAATGACATTTTGAAAAAATTCTTTACTTTTTTAATTACCATTGAAATTTTAATATTTTTAGAAAATTATAAAAAATTAATTATATAATTAATTTTACATGTTGATTCAAAGAAATAATTTCATTTTATAAATTATTTTTACTAAATATTCAAAAATAACTTGTTTTCATAGATAAATTTTATTTAAGATAACATATATTTGAAGAATAAACGAGTTTATAAATTATGTGCATAATCAAAAGGCCAAAATTAATTTAATAATGATGGATTGAACAATTATTTAATTCATAATTTTTTTAATATTATTCATTACAAACAAATTAATGGCTCATTTTAATTTTCATGTTAATGAAAAAAATTTGGAGTTTGTCTAAGTTCAATATTCAGTACAACATAAGATATGAAATAGAGTAAATTTATTTTAAAAGCGATATGCCATAAAATCTTGGGGTTCTACATTATAAACCTTATATAATGATTTTATCCCTCAAAATTCATCATTTAAATAAAGATAGAAATTGATTAATCTTCGTCAAAAGATCCTCAAGTTCCCAGGTAGCTTACAAAAATTGGTGGTGTTTCACAAAAACATTAAACATATGTGTGGTCCTGTTTCGTAGTACATTATCTCTATGACCCAGAATATCTAAATGTTGATCTTCATTAGAAATTTATTATTCCAGTGGTATGACCTATGATTTTAGTATATGTGAAGTATTAGTTTTGTTCTTCCTTAAAAGAGACCCAGGGAACATATCCTGACTGTGATAGATATTTAGTGGAAGATCCAATTGATTAGATACCATCTTAATACTATCAATAATTTAAAAAATATATCATCCTTAAAAATATGATATTAAAATTTAAAACCATTTACAGATGTTTATGAATATCATTTTTGGTAAACCTAGATCAGAAAAGGGTTATATAAAATATCAATATAAAAAGAAGAAAGTAAAAGGTGAAGATCCCCACATAACTAGGATTCCAATTTGGAGATAGTTAATGGAAAGTGAAAACATGATAAGGTTTGATAATGTTAATAATACATTAATAGAGGATAATGATAGAGAAAATCATAAAGATAAGGTTAATTTACAAAAAACCATTGAAAAAATAGGCATGAAAAAGGATATTTATATCATCATAAATGATAATAAGAAGATAATATTTTTTTAAATCATTTGAGAAGTTATAATTACCAGATTTCATATCAATAGTGAAATATATTCCTTTGGTAGCTCCTTGAAAAAATTATCATTCATTTCATACTCTAAAGAATGTTGATAAAAATGTAATTCTAAAATAACAAGGGGATCCTGAGATCCAAAATTGGATGAAATTTCATTTCATCCATCTCTAGTTATCAACATAAAAAAGGATAGAATTGGTTATCTAATAAATATATATATTAATATGATTATGTAATATATTAATCTCTATAACCTCAATAAAATTTCATCATAAAAACCATCATAAATGATTCCATTTTGAACCTTCAAAAAAATTAAAATCCAAAACATTTGACTAATGGGAACTGATTTATCAAAATAAAGTTATTATTAATCTCACGAACAACTTGACATACCAAAAATTTGAAGATTTTTTAATGTATTATCTTGATACATGGGAAAATTTTGAGTTACCCTAAAAATTTAGCAAAAAAAGGCATGATTTAAAAAATTAATTCTTTACTTATACCATAAATCTAAAAATTCTATAAAGTCAATCCATAAATCACATTAATATCATATAATTATTTATTCTGATGTAATTAATGTTATCCTAATAAGATATTTGTTAATCTAATTACTATCTTTAAATCATGAACATATTAAGGGATAAAATTATCTTAATCATGATTTCTCTAAAAATATAACCTTATGAGTAAATAAATTTTTTAATTTATTAGAATCATTTTATATATCATTTCAAATACTTCATGAAATACGTATGAATGAAAATAATATTCTTGGATTCAAATAACATAATCATTGAATAAAAAAATACATTATTCATCCCACTTCCATCTCAAACAATTCACTAAGCTCCATTATCATATTCCATAACACTTATTTTAATTATCATGTCATTTGTATTTTCAATAATACTATTACTCAGACCATAAAGAAATATTTCCTCACAAACATTACCCAAGGACACTGATTTTAAAAATTCCCATAATATCAACATTTAAATAATTTATCTATTGACAACACCTTATGGGGACCAATATTCATATCTATTTATTTATCTGAACTCTTAATTTTTACTTTTGCATTATATTATTGGATTTATTATATTCCACACTCAAAACACATTCATGTTCCTTTGAGTAATCCAATTGGGTGTTTCATACCACATTCTATACATGTATGAAACTCAATCTTCTTTACTACATGGTTTCCACCCCCTCAACTCTCAGTAAAATATATTCTAATTTTATTTGGTGAGTCCAAGAGTTTTCTAAGGGATATATTTATAATCATGTTATATGAAAACTAACTAGAAATAATATTGACATCTTATAATATATTCATCAACACATATGAATTCAAATAAAAAAATTGTCCATATCATTTAATGTTAACCTAGTTATTTCTAGTTCCTTCCATTGAGTAAAACAAAGAAGATTATCATGATAAAAAACAGGAATACCAGGAAAAAATCACAATCAATGGAAATTATTAATAAAATTAAACTCTATGACACCAAAGGTTAATCTTACCTTATTCACAATCTTCACCAAAACTCTATGATTATAACCGAAACATGAACTTAGGGTTTTAATAGAGATTTCATGTCATAGTTTCCAAAGGATAACTAAACCTTTATCTCACACCAACTATAAAAAAACCAAATATTTTCATACATATATATTACATCAAATTAGATTAATATTATTCAGATAACATAACAAAAACATTTCAAGACTATATAGGTTTAGTGTCTTTGGAAACATGGAATCAAAAATAACTCGTTCATAAAATATCAACATCATCTCTACCTTATCCATTAAAATATAGAACCATTTTTTTGAATTTCATATTTAACACCTTCTTTATTATTTGGGGTAAAATAAAAATAACAAAAGGTTGTGATCAAATACTCAATAAGGGTAAACTGGGGATATTTCATTAATAATATAAGTATATGGTCATAAAAACATGAACATATAATTTGAAAATTATACCTTGCCTATCAAGGATCATAATCATAAGTCATGTCATAAATAATTAATGTTCATAATACATTATTCTTAAATTAATCAAAGAACATAGTCCATAATATATTACATTTACATGAAATATGATATTATGGGAAACGCATAAACTCATAAAAAATAGAACATGTATAAATAGAAATAGTTTCTTCCATTTAGTCCAGGACATGAAATTAGGCCCTTGAAAAGACTAACGTAAATGAAACCAGGTCATGCATAATATTATAGACATGGGATATAGAACCATGAATAAAGAAATTAAAATGAATTTTGGATCATTCATAACATTGTGAACATGTAATCTGGTTCACACATAACGTTTTTTATCATGTAATCTGGTTTATGCATAACTTTATTGGACATGTAATTAGGTTCATGAATAACATTTTTCACACAAGATCTATCCATATTCACACAATTAATTTGAGGCAGATATAGGTCCCACCTGTCAAAAAATGAATACTATGCATATGTGTGTCCCAATAACTCAAGTCATTCATCAAATCATAACCCTTTTATAAAAATAAAGTTCATAATCATTTCATCATTACATAAATGAAAGAAAATAAATGGATTTAAAATGTATTATGAGATGATAAACACAAAAAACCATAGAAATAATAAGAATATTATACTGGAAAAATATCCTCAGTAAATCATATGTAAGATCAAATAATTTCATTTT
The DNA here is from genome assembly GCA_963277665.1 of Viscum album. Taxonomy (NCBI): domain Eukaryota; kingdom Viridiplantae; phylum Streptophyta; class Magnoliopsida; order Santalales; family Viscaceae; genus Viscum; species Viscum album. The sequence goes on along the minus strand of OY728164.1, from coordinate 1,398,173,287 downwards.
CTATGGAAAATCATTTTGAAAGATCACTTGAAACATTTATTGAAAAAAATTACATTTCCATTTTTAAATAATTTCTTCATAAAGAGATGAACCACAATGAAATAAAAAATTTCTATTTAAAATTACCATTTATGAATGTAACAGAAGATTAAATTTATTATAGAATCATGATAATGGAGAATCCACTCATGATGTATAAGTTAGAGAAATATTCCTTCTATATTGTTTATAGAAAATTCATAAATTACATATTTTATAAAATGAATAATAAAAATCATTCAAACTATTTTTAAAAAATTAAAAAATGATTAAAAAATAAGTTAAACAAGTAATAATATAAAAATATATATTTTTTTGGAATCAATTCTGGAAAAAAACCTCGAGGAAGAAAATTGCCACTTTTGGGAAAAAATGTAAAGATAATGTTTGAAAGAATCACCCATATAAATATAATATAATTGAAATGAAAAATAATAAAATTAATAGATTATTTTTATTAAAAATAATCATTGAAGTATATGTTTAACCATATTAATAGGAATTGGTTATCGAATTCCCTTTCGACTTTGTAAAAAGTCAAATATTATATCCTTAAAAACTAATATTTAACAAATTAAGCATTTTATAATATGAATATAATCAATTTAGTGATATTATATATCAAAGGTAAGTATATATAAGGAACAACCAAGAAATAAGTGTTGAATAAGGTATATTTCTCATAGAAGTAAAAGTGAGACGATAAAATCTTACCTTATGCATCACGTTAGTTTTATGCACATTAAGCTCTTATATAAAGGTTTAAATAATGTTATTAATTCATTAAATATCCAATATAATATTTATAATTCCTTATATGATTCTTTTATACAATATTAACACAAGTTATTCTAGGATATCTCATTATTTTTGTTGTTTCGGGTGCATTTGTTACAGTGTTCCAGGGTCAGTTCATTTGAGTATAATTATTTATTATATTGAACATTGAAATTAAACTATATATGTAAAGTGATATGGAATTAATGTACTTTGAAAATTTTAAATTGTATTATATATGATTTTTATTTCTACTGTGAGGATGATTCCTATGATTAAATTTTAACAATAAATGTTTATTCAATTATGGTGGTTTGTTCGACCATCACACACTAGTTTTGTTTTATTTATTATTAAGTATATATATTTGTTAATAAAATTTAATATGTTTTAATATTCCTATTAAAATACTATTTAATAAGAAAAATAATTTTATAACTCGCCGTGAAGGAGGTAATATAAAATAATAAATAATTATCCATGGAGATGTTTGACTTCCATATTTTGATAATGGTTTAGTTTCATTGAATAAGAGGAAATAACAAGGATGAATATAATATATTAAATTATAAATATAATATTATTGAATATAAATGATATTTGAGCTATTATGACTTGATGGATGAAGTAGGTGACGAGAATGTAGATGTAAACAAAACAAGAGAGGGTGTTTGAGAAATTTACCTCTTGAACATCACCTTATTGAAGGAAAACTTATAGAACATGGAATTAGACTTTGGATGAGGTAATAATAAAAGTTCCATGGAGGAGTGTCAAGGAGAGAATTGAATGAAATTGGAGTATATTCAAGGTTTTTGTAGAGAAATTGGGTGGAATTTATACTTGAGGAGTTATGGTTTTATGTGAATTAATAGTTATTATTTTGTCATTAAAATCAAACACAATTGAGTGAACTTAATGAAATATAAATTTAGTTATGATTCATGTTCTAAATTTTGGATAATATATAGATTAAAATCATCCACCAATTTAATTTATATGTTTTTAGGTATTTTAAGCCTTTACCTTTTAATATTTACCTTCTACATTATTTTACCTATATTGATGTAATTTTTTGTGTACCATGGTAAATTGTTTAAGAAAAAATATTAAAATTATCTTATAACATAATATTTAGTTCTTTATTCCAAATAATGAAGGTTTTTTTGATTTGATTCAAATAAGTGGAAAATTTAAATTAAAGAAAACATTGAAGTGTGGAAAAGTAATGTTTTCAAGAAGTGTATTTTCTATGAAAAATATAATTTTATATTAAAATGAAACAATAATATTTATAATTATATGAAAAAGAATTAAAATTTAAAATTTTAATATATAGAAATTTCATTTAATACATTATAAATTAGGGATTATTAAAATAATTAAAAATGAGATACATTATGTACTTTAAAATAGTTTGGAGAAAATTCGTATTTTTAAATCAAAAAATATTCATTTTAAAAAATACTATATAATGTTCATTAGAAAAAAATTTAGTGAATTAAATATAAAAATATTATAATTATTTCACATGAAATAATATTAAAATCCTAATGGGGATTTTAAATTTATTAATTGCATAAAAAGAAATAATATTTTTACAAAAATCTGGGTTTCTCTATTTTTCATAGAAAATTTATTTTTTTTAGAATATTCTAAAAATAAATCCAAATTTAATTTTGAAATGATTTATACCAAAATAATTTTCATTTTATCATATAATTTTTTTAAATATATATAAAATTATATATATTTGGTTTCTCAACAAAATAAATAAGAATTTCTTTTTGAAGGAAACATGTATTTGATGAGTAAAATTACATTAATGAATATGTACATGTTAAAAATAACTAATTAATATATTAAAAATGAGTTGTAAAATTATATATTTAAGAATTTTTTAAATAAGATTAAATCCCACTAAATTAATGGCATGGTTTAAATGGTCATGTTAAAATGATAATATTTTGGAGTTCGTTTAAGCTCCATGTTCTGGGAAGCGTAAGCTATCGAAGAAATTAAATTTATATAAAATATGGCATACCATAAAATAAAATTGTGTATAAATATATAATTATTTAAGAAACCAACCATGGATTAAATAATTTCATGAAAGATTATAATAAATCAATAATGATAGTTGATTTAACAAAAAAACTATTGTAACATTTGTATCCATTGAATCAAAGGCCATTTAAGGAAAGAATGTGATTTAGATCCAAATTCCCCATTAATTACATACATATGGAAACATAAATCCATAATTTCATAATATAACCATTTCAAATATATTATGTCACAAAATTTAAAATATGTATCATGATTTTAGTTTTTAGAAAATGAAGTTGATACCTTAATTCCGAACTTCCCATAAAGAGTTTAAATAAATTATATAAAAAATAACTATCTTAATCCCATATCTCATAACACTCTTCATATATGTGAACTTTTATAAAACTATTTTATAATTATTAGATACATATAAATTAGTTGTTTTCATCAATTTTCAATATTTTATTTGAGTAATATTGATAGTTTTTAAGAGGTTTCATAACAACATTCATTTCTTTATTATATTAGAAATTTTCATCAATCCAATTACATAAAAGGTAATGAAAATTATGTTTAATTATAGTTCATAATTTTATAATATAGTTCTATGAGATTTATATTCTATGTTATTGCAGATAAAAGTTTCGATAAACATGTTACATTGATATTTAACAAATGATCAATTATATCAAAATTATTGATTTTAATTTTTAATTTTACCATTTTATAAAAAATCGGTTCATTATTTATGTTTTGATATCATATATCATCATTAATTATGTACTCATACACTACTAGAAAAACAGGTATTTGCGATGGGGCATTTGCGACGGGATCCCGTCGCAACTGGCTTTTTGCGACGGGGGCCCATCGCAAATATCCCGTTGTTGAAAACGCCGTCGCAACTACACTTATTTGCGACGGGCCCTTCGCTAAAGCCTTTTTTTGCGACGGTCATTCACCCCGTCGCAAATAGTATTCCGTATTTTTGTAAAAAACTTTTAAAATAGTTTTTGTGACGGGACCCGTCGCAAATACCTTTTGCGACGGTACCGTCGCAAAAACTATTATTAAAAAAAAATAAAAAACTATTAATAATACTAGTATTTGTGACGGGCATCGTATCCCGTCGCAAATACTATTTTTAAAAAAAAATAAAAAACTATTAATAATACTAGTATTTGCGACGGGTATAGTATCCCATCGCAAATACTATAAAAAAATAAAAAAAATAAATTATTAATAAATTATTTTAATTAATATAATAATAGAATTATAATTTACAAATGAAAATAATAAATTATTTTAATTACTATAATAATAGTAGAATTATAATTCAAAAATAAAAAATAATAGAATATTAATAAATGATTTAATTAATATAATAATGTTACAATTATAATTCATAAATAAAAAAATATTAATATGTTATTTTAATTAATATAAAAATAATAGAATTATTTTACATTCAAATATTAAAATAATTCAAGTATTACAAAAAAATATAATTAAATTATAATATTATAAAATTTTAATATATATATAAAATTTTAATATATATATAAAATTTAATATTATAAAATATAAATAATATTATTATTCATATTAATATTGTTATTTAAAAATATAATATTGTTAATATTTTATAATGAGACAGAAACTACGAATAGAAAAAAAAAATTGATTTCACAAATTTTATAACAGAAATACAAACTCTAATCTGAAGGAGGGGGGGAGGTGGGGGATCTGCAGATGGTGGTGGAGGAAACTCCATCCCTAAAGCATGAATGAGTCGGCGCATGTACTCCATCTGCTCCTGATGCTGCTGCTGCCACCGACTCGCCTGCTCCTCGTACAGCTGCTGCTGGCGTCGACGCTCCTCCTCATGCTGTTGACGCATCTGCTCCTGCTCCTGTCGGAGACTCTCTATCTGTGCAGTCTGAGATCGCAACTGATCCTCATACTGTGTAGAAGAAGATGCACGAGCTCCTCTCGAGCTGGACGCCGACATCGCAGCACTGCCATAATAATCTCCGGGAGTCAGTCGAGAGCCGATACCAACTACCCGGCCCTTCTCGAAGGCATACTGGGTGGCCTGCATCCATGCCGCCTCATCAAACTGACGGGCAGTGGTCTGATCTGATGACTCGGCCTGACACTCAGGCCGGGCCTGTGCCGCTGCGGCCTCATATGACTCCTATAGTTGCAATTTAAAATTAAAATTGTGAATATATTATATGCAGTTAATTTTTAAACTTGAAAACAAATAATACTGACCACGATGTGATGATGACGATCACCTCTGAGCTCCCCAGTAGTAGGATCACTATACATCCTCCGATATACGTCGTACTCTTTAATATCGGGGTGCTCGACAGCCTATAAGAATAAAAAATAAACTGTTAATATTTATAGTTATATAAAATATTTATAAATAATGTACGTACCAGATGCTGTCTATGAGTACTGAAAGAACGACTCCCAGCTCGATGAGTCACCTCTTGTCTCCCCCGATTCTGCCTCCCCACCGATGATCTCCTCTGAAAGGCACCACTCAACCAGTGCGCACATAATCCATCCCATACATGGGATGAAATATACTCTGGTCGGTGTGCTCTACATGACTCCTCAAAATCTGACGCTCCTGCTTTCTTCATCGCAGGTTTTCTTAAATTGTGCAAAAACTGACGAAGGCGATCACGCATGGCCACCTCCCATGCCTCGTGGATGGCTTCACGCATGGTATCCTCGATCGGATACCATAAACCCTACAAATAAATCAAAATATCATGTTAGAAATGAAATAATTTTCAAAATAAAAATTATTTATTTACGTACGTACCAACCAATGGCCGAACATGGCCTGCTGCACATCAATGGGAATCTGCTCCCATGTGGTCCACGGCTGAGAGAAATAGTTGCGCAAAATAGCGCTGCCCTGTCCGACTGCTATATGCGGAAAACTGAAAAAATAATAAACATTTATTATGTGAATAGATTAATGAAATTTTAGTCAAATCCATAGGTTATCACACAGGTTATCACACCTCCATGTGCGTGGATCAAACCCAAGACGTGGACGTCGCTCGGGGACGGGGTCAGGAATCATCAATCGTGCAAGACCGCGCCCTCTCCACGTACTCCCTGGAGCACCTGCAGGCTGAGGGTCATCTGCCAGCAACTCATCCGCATCAAAATTCAGGTCAGCATCCGCCAACTCACAAAATGTGGCGTCGTCCATCTGAAACAAAAAATGTTAATGTTAGCAAATAATTGATAATTACTATTATATATACATATATACATATTATGATTGTATATAAATACCATGGAATGCTATCAGTTTTCATCTTCATCATCATCTTCATATATGTCAATGTCATCTTCATATTCCTCCTCAACATCATCGATATCCATTCGAGTTACAGTTGCTTCATCTCTTACCGTTTCAAATTCATATGTGACATCATTAACATCATCGTCATCACCGACTCTTAAATGTGGGGTGTCGTCATCGATACTCATGTCTCTTTGTAAAAAAGATTGATTTTGAGTACTCTCTTGAAAAACTTCAATTCATTTCACATCAGTGAAAGCACATTCACTTTGACTAAACTGATTGTCTCGAATTTTTATTTTTATTACACTCCACCAATCAGTCAAGTCTCTTGATGTTGCACAGTACTTTGCATAATAAACTTGATATTCATGTTGAGCCAATAAGAATGGTTCATTTACTGCGAGAACACTTTTACATTTAATATCGATGATTCCATGAGTCGGATGAACACGCACGCCTCTCTCTGTATCCAACCACCGACATTTGAACATGGTTATGTAATGTTGTCCAAGATAACAGAGTTCAATGATTTCATCAAGTATTCCATAAAATCCAACTTCATTTTCTCGATGATGAGATCCTCTCAAGCTAACTCCACTGTTCATTGTTTTTTTCGATTCCCCATATGCATGTGTGTGGAATCGAAATTCATTCACCACATATGCATTATAAGTTTTAACAAGTTTGGAAGGTGGGTTACTCAATACACACATCCGTTTGTCAATTTTATCAGCATGTCGAGACACCTGAAAATTTGTGAAATAATTATCAATATAGTAAACTATACATTGAATGAGTTTCTAAAAGATAAAGAATTTATGTTACCAGTTTTTGAAACCACTGAGAGAAATTTTTCAGTCGACGTTCTTCGAGAGCAGCTGCTGTAATTTGTGGAATTTTTTTTCTTGATATGATTATCATACAACCTATAAAAACCAAAGTTATTTACTGTAACATAAATGATAGAATAAGTGATATAAACACTTACAGTACAACTGATGTCATCTCTTCACAGTTGAGCAGAACATACGTATGAGCTCTCTGATGTTCATCATCTGAAAGCCAGCGTTCATAAACTCCACCAAAACCAAGCTCTGACTGGTTGAAAATAGATAATTGATTGTCGATTTCATCAATATTCCTCTCGTTCCGTCCCATTCGGTTGTGTTTTGAAGGATACTCAGATTCAAAATAATGGGAGCAGAAAAAAGATATTTCCTCTTGCAAATAAGCTTCTACAATAGATCCTTCAACAGATGCTTTGTTACGTACTTTTCCTTTCAATTTTTGCATGCATCTTTCAAATGGGTACATCCATCGAAACTGTACTGGACCTCCACATTTGGCTTCATATGGAAAATGTAACATCAAATGTTCTATTGAGTCAAAGAAAGACGGCGGAAATATTTTTTCCAATTTACATATAATTACAACAACATCTTTTTCATGTTTTCTTAGAGCATCATAATCTTCCATAGCCGCACAAATTTCCCAAAAAAAATGAGACATGTCTGTTATGGAATCCCAAATCACAGAATTCAACAGACCTCTTAATCCAATGGGTAGAAGTCTCTCCATTATAACATGACAATCATGACTTTTTAATCCAGTAATATGACCATTCTTTATACATCTACCCAAATTGGAAGCACAACCATCTGGAAGTCTCAAATCTGCAATCCACTGACAAAATAATAAACGGTTTTCTTTAGACAGTGTATAAGCTGCTTTTGGTTTAAGTAACCTTTCTGTTCTGACATTCTCAAATAGTTCCAATTCTGGACACCTGCAAATTTGGGCAAGATCTAAACGTGCATTTACATTGTCTTTGCCCTTTGTTGGCGTATCCAAAGCTGTATGAAAAAAATTATCAAAACAGTTATTCTCAATATGCATGACATCTAACATGTGGCGGACCAACAAATCAGACCAATATGGAAAATCCCTAAATATGCTACGTTTAATCCAATTGGGTTCTTTCCCAAAACCAGAAATTTTCTGTTGGTTTATTGTGGGACTAAAAGTGATGGGAGGTAATGAAAATACAACTGATTTTAGCTCCGAACCTGATAGCATTTTTGTAGGTCCATCCATTTCAACTGTTCCTTTTCTGAAATGAGATCTGTTTCTGCGAAAGGGATGATCAGCTGGAAGAAATCTGCGATGACAGTCAAAATAACAAAGTTTCTTTCCATGAATGAGCATAAATGCTTTGTTCTCTACCATACAGTAAGGACGTGATTTCTGACCATGTGTACTCCAGCCAGATAACATCCCATAAGGTGGGAAGTCACTTATTGTCCACATCAATGCTGCTCTCTGTATGAAATTCTGTTTCGTTGCAACATCATATGTACTGACACCAGTACTCCACAATAAATTTAATTCATCAATCAATGGCTTCAAATAAACATCAATATTTTTCTTCGAATGTCCTGGAATTAGTAAAGTCAAAAAGATATATGTCTCCTTCATCAACATCCATAGAGGTAAATTGTACGGAGTTAAAAAAACAGGCCAACATGAATATTGACTACCATAAGATCCAAACGGATAGAAACCATCAGTGGAAAGGCCCAGTCAAACATTTCTAGCTTCTAAAGCAAAGGATGGATGCACTCTATCAAAATGTTTCCATGAATCACCATCTGCTGGATGATTCAAGCTTTTATCGGTTGAAATATTCTCTTTATGCCATGACATCATTGTCGCTGTATTCTTAGATATGAATAAATGCTTAAGTCTGGATGTAAGCAGAAAATATCTCAACTGTTTTACAGGAATCAAACCAGACTTCCTGTGTTGTCCTTCTTTATATCTCAGTTGCCCACATGTGGGACAACTATCCAACGACTCATTTTCCCCAGAATATAAAATGTAGTCATTTGAACATGCATGAATCTTCTGACAAGTAAGTCCCAAATTTCGAACCAACCTCTTACTTTCATAGTAATTTGCAGGTAAAACATTTCCTTCGGGTAACAGTGTTTTCAGCAAAGAAAATATCTGGTCAAAACAGTTGTTTGACATTCCGTTATCTGATTTGATAGCCATAAATTTTGCAACTGCTTCTAATTTGCTCATCTTGCTGCCAGGATATAATGCATCCTCAATAGACTTCAACAACTCATAAAATTCAGACGGTCCCAACTCAGGATTTGAAGCTATATCAGCCGGAGTTTCTGTATGTTGAACAGATGAACCTGCAACATCATGTACTAAATCTTGAAACTGGGATGGATCCGAAATCAAGTTGGTATCACCTGCTCTGGAACTGCGTTCACCGTGTTGATACCAAAAAACATAATCTGCTTGAAAACCAAAATGCAAGAGATGTTCCCCCACTTTGTCCAACGTGTCAAACGTTCTCAATGCACATTTTCTACAAGGGCATTTTATCTTTCCTTCTGAAACAAATTCTTGATTTGATGCCGCAAATGATAAAAAAATCTCCACACCCTCTATATATACTGGATTTAAACCAGAACCATTTGGATTTCTACGTTGATTTATCCATATGCGGTCATCTAATAATGACTGTTGACGACCTCGTTGTTCCATATTTTTCTATAAAATATAAAAGCATTACTGGTTTTGAATAATTTGTTAGAAAAAACACTCAAGCAAGGATTGAATATATTGAGAATAAAGCAAAACCTGTTACAAATATTGATAATTTTAATATTATATTGATTTTTTATTTTTTTTAATAATACTAATATAATTTTTTTCATAAATATTAATTATATAATAATAACATCATTACATTATTAGTATATTTTATTATTAATATTAAAATAATATAATTTTATATATTATATAAAATTATCCTTTCATCATTGTGTTTCACATTCTGTCTCCACATGTAATATTGGCATTCACTTTCACCTATCCATTGGCGAGTAGGTTGATAATTTTGAAAAAGAATGCCAATATTACATGTGGAGACAGAAAAAACACAGAAGAAAAGATAATTGTATATAATATAGAAAATTATATTATTTTAATATTAAAAATAAAATATATAAATAATGTAATAAGGTAATTATTCCTAATTATTGGTAATTATTTCAAATTTTTGGTAATTATTCCAAATTATTTGTAATTATTCCAAATTATTGGTAGTTAATCATATTTTTTGGTAATTATTCCTAATTATTGGTAAATATTGGTAATTATTGGTAAATATTGGTAATTATTGGAAAATATCGGAAATTATTGGTAATTATTGGAAAATATTGGAAAATATTGGTAATTATTGGTAATTATTGGTGATTATTGGTAATTATTGGTAATTATTGGTAATTATTACTAATTATTGGTAATTATTACTAATTATTGGTAATTAATACTAATTATTGGTAATTAATACTAATTATTGGTAATTAATACTAATTATTGGTAATTAATACTAATTATTGATAATTAATACTAATTATTGGTAATTAATAATAATTATAACTAATTATTGGTAATTATTACTAATTATTCCTAATTAATAGTAATTATTCCTAATTATTACTAATTATTACTAATTATTGTTAATTATTACTAATTATTCCTAATTATTACTAATTATTACTAATTATTACTAATTATTACTAATTATTAGTAATTATTGCTAATTATTACTAATTATTGCTAATTATTATTAATTATTACTAATTATTAGTAATTATTGATAATTATTAGTAATTATTGATAATTATTAGTAATTATTACTAATTATTCGTAATTATTACTAATTATTCGTAATTATTAGTAATTATTACCAATTATTCGTAATTATTACTAATTATTCGTAATTATTACTAATTATTCGTAATTATTACTAATTATTCGTAATTATTACTAAGTATTCATAATTATTACTAATTACTGGTAATTATTGGCAATTATTGGTAATTATTGGCAATTATTGGTAATTATTGGCAATTATTGTTAATTATTACTAAATATTGGTAATTATTGGTAATTATTACTAATTATTGTTAATTATTACTATTTATTATTAATTATTGGTAATTATTACTAATTATTGGTAATTATTCCTAATTATTACTAATTATTGGTAATTAATACTAATTATTGGTAATTAATACTAATTATAGGTAATTATTACTAATTATTGGTAATTAATACTAATTATTGGTAATTATTACTAATTATTGAGAATTTTTCCTAATTATTGGTAATTTTTCCTAATTTTTCCTAATTTTTCCTAATTTTTCCTAATTTTTTCTAATTTTTCCTAATTTTAGGTATTTATTACTAATTATTACTAATTATTGCAAATTATTGGTAATTATTGCTAATTATTGGTAATTATTGCTAATTATTGGTAATTATTGCTAATTATTGGTAATTATTGCTAATTATTGGTAATTATTGGTAATTATTGGTAATTATTGGTAATTATTGGTAATTATTGGTAATTATTGGTAATTATTGGTAATTATTTGTAATTATTCCTAATTATTTGTAATTATTCCTAATTATTCCTAATTATTCCTAATTATTCCTAATTATTCCTATTTATTCCTAATTATTCCTAATTATTCTTAATTATTACTAATTATAAATAATTATTACTAATTATTCCTAATTATTCCTAATTATTACTAATTATTACTAATTATTACTAATTATTCCTAATTATTCCTAATTATTACTAATTATTACTAATTATTCCTAATTATTCCTAATTATTCCTAATTATTCCTAATTATTTGTAATTATTGGTAATTATTGGCAATTATTGGTAATTATTACTAATTATTACTAATTATTGGTAATTATTAGTAATTATTACAAATTATTACAAATTATTGGTAATTATTGGTAATTATTCCAAATTATTGGTAAGTATTACTAATTATTGGTAACTATTACTACTTATTGGTAATTATTACTAATTATTACTAATTATTCTTAATTATTGATAATTGTTGATAATTGTTCCTAATTATTCCTAATTATTCCTAATTATTCCTAATTATTCCTTATTATTCCTAATTATTCCTAATTATTCCTAATTATTCCTAGTTATTCCTAATTATTCCTAATTATTCCTAATTATTCCTAATTATTCCTAATTATTTGTAATTATTGGTAATTATTGGCAATTATTGGTAATTATTACTAATTATTACTAATTATTGGTAATTATTGGTAATTATTACTAATTATTACTAATTATTGTTAATTATTGGTAATTATTCCAAATTATAGTTAATTATTACTACTTATTGGTAATTATTACTACTTATTGGTAATTATTACTAATTATTACTAATTATTGATAATTATTACTAATTATTACTAATTATTGGTAATTATTACTAATTATTACTAAATATTCTTAATTATTGATAATTATTGATAATTGTTCCTAATTATTAGTAATTAAATGAATAATTACCAATAATTAGGAATAATTACCAATAATTACAAATAATAACATTATTAGTATATTTTATTATTAATATTAAAATAATATAATTTCTTGATTTATATACAATTCTCCTTTCATCTGTGCGTTTTCTATCTCCACATACAAATAATACATGTGAAGACAGTAAACACACAGATGAAAAGAGAATTGTATATATATAAAAAATTATATTATTTTAATATTAATAATAAAATATACTAATAATGTAATAATGTTATTATTCCTAATTATTGGTATTTATTACTAATTATTAATATTTATTCTTAATTATTAAAAATTATTACTAATTATTCCTAATTACCATTAACTATGAACAATACTAATAATTTAAATTTATTAAGTAAGAAAACAATGTAAACATAATTAAATTACAACTAATTAAGAATAATTGAAACTAATAAAAAATTAAAAATAAATATTAAATTAAAATGAACATAAATACCTTGAAAATTGATCTGCTCTGATCGTTCTTCAAAACTTTAATATCAGCTCCGGAGAAAAAAATTAAACTGAAGAAAAACTCAACTTTAGAAACACAAGTTTGAGAGCAGGAGAAGATAGAGAATGAGAATGATTTGAAAAAAATGGATGGGGGTATTTATAGGTTAGATTATTTACGACGGGTACCGTCGCAAATACCTTAGCCCGCATTTATTACGGTCAACGGGTAAATAGTTATTTGCGACGGGTCCCGTCGCAAATAACATACTATTAGCGACGAGAAAATTTTCCCGTCGCAAATACCTTTTACCGCCGCTGGTTATTTGCGACGGGAAAATTTTCCCATCGCAAATAGTTTTCCCGCGATTTGGCGCGCATCGCGGGAAAACTATTTGCGACGGGGAAAGCAATCCCATCGCAAAATCCTATTTATTTGCGACGGGTAAATACCCCCGTCGTAAATAAGTTTTTAACGGGACTATTTGCGACGGGATTTATTCCCGTCGCAAATAACCCGTCGCAAATACCCATTTTTCCCGTAGTGATAGTTTTTTATGACGTTATTTTATAATATTGTTCATGTAGGTGGTTAGATTGACAAAAACCTGAATATATCATAAAAAATGGACAATTATGATTATCAACAACATTCAATGTGGAATAATAAAGTTATTATAGAAAAATAATGATAAAATTTATATTTTTTTATAATTTGAACCATATTAAAATATATTTTAATAAATAAAAAATATTTTATATGAAAAAGATATACATAACTTTTTCGAGGAGGTGGCCCACACTTGTAGAAATAAAGATTTAGTTTTTATTAATATTAAATTGGAAAAAAGTGTTATAGTAAATACCATACCAAAAAAATTATTTGTACAAAATATATGGGTTTAATTAATTAGTACTGAGAAAATTATATTTTGAAAATAAATAAATTAAAATTTGTCGTTGAAAAATTAGTACTCACATTGGGAGCTTGATTTTTCCCTTGCATGCATCTTTTGAAATAGTGGTATTAGGAAACTATCACCACTTTAGAAGCTAATCAAATTAAAATAAGGTTCCAGTTTATACAATGTTTTTAGAGTTTCAAGGGGAAACCTATATTTGCGAGGGTTCTAAAAGGCGTTGGGAGAGCCCCCTTTTATAAGTGCTGAGATTGGAATTTTTGTAAATATTTCATCATAATAAAAGATAAACCATGTTTAACTTGAAAAAAAGACTCCATAAAAGAGGATAATTTAGTGGGGGATGATAAACTGTCAATAATAACTCAATAATTCATTTTCACATATTTTATATATATATATTTTTAAATCCATTTATCTTATAATTTTCATTATTACTATTTTATTTATATTATCTAATTTTAGAAAATTAAATAAAGTTGAATTATATGAAATAAAATGGTCAATATTATATCATTTATTACATATGTATTCAAAATATGACATAAATTTTATAAAAGAAATTGTATGTTTTAGAAAAATAAATTTTTATTATAACATGTGTAATATATAAAAACTCATATTTAGACCATTTGTATTTTAGAGATCGAAATTAATGTGTATGATAAAATAATCATACTTTATTTTTTTATGATATAATTTGTTTATCATAATAAATAAATTTTAATTTTTTTCAATGTATTCCAAAACTGAATTTTACCAAAATAATATTTAGTGAAAAGAAAATACAAAAAATATTTATTTTTTTAGAAAATATTACTTATGTTCATAAAATTTTAAGCATATGGTTAATAAAATTAGTATAGAATTTTAAATTTTTTGGATTAACACCATAGATATATATTTATCATAAATTTTTTTAATTAGTTATTAATCATACCTACTTATGGACAATGTCATCAACTTAACGATTTTAGTAAAACATGTAATTTTCCCTACTCACCAAAGAATTATTTAGTTCAAAAAAACTAAAAAATTAGCCTTATTATAATGATGAAATTTGGAATTAAAAAATGTTTTTTATAAAATTCAATATTTAATGTTTAAACATTTTTTATATAAATGAAAATGAAAACATAAATGAAATTCTATTTTATTGAAAAAATCTCTGTTTGAAAGACAATGTGTTCCTAATTATTTCTTTTCAATTATAGTTTTTTAAATTTTTTATATAGAATAGGTTTTAGTATTCATTATATTTTAGTAATATTTATCTAGTGTAATGAATATGATTCCTCTATATATAACTTTAGAATATTTCATTGAATACATTTTGAGCTAGGTGTTGAGATGAATGACCTTTTGATGGAGTCCGAGAGTTTCTATGTAGAGGTAAACATTATTAATCATGAAAAAACAAGTCATGCTCTAGTGATTTCATTTAAAGAAGTCCACTGTTACTTCAAAAAATTTAATTGTTTTTAGACTCTTTTAGTGGAATAGTATTTTTACATTACATAGTAGTAATTGTTGTCATACTTTGATTGTGGTATTATCAGATGTATACATGAAAAGTTATTTATTGTTTTACATTTTTTCATTTTATGGGATTTCATATCTGTTCATGTATACATGTACATTAGGATAATTATTCCCTAGTACATGGTATGTCTACTCGATGTAGGTTTCTAACCCCAGACCTATTGTTGGTGGTCTTGGGGTAGTCGTAGTTCGGGACCTAATGAGTTGGGTCGTGATAGAGTGCTATCATAGAGAATTATGTTATACATTTTGACCATATTCTATTATATTAGGTTGGGGAAACATTTTTAACTATTTCTAGATCGAAACATATACCAGAGACTCCAATATTGGCATCATGACCGATATAACTTTTCACTATCACTATAAAAACCATCTTGTTGACTCGGTATATATAGAACCTAGTTTTAGGAATAATTATTTTACATGAATTATATTGTAAAGGTTTATAGTCTCCATGTAATTTTAGAGGTGTCTCTTTAGATTTTCTCATTGACCATTGTATGTCATGTCTATTTAATGATACCTACATGACACTTTCTAGTTATTATTCAATAACAAAGTCTATAGGATGATCCCCCTAGTGGAAAATATTTGATACATGGACATGTTAATTAGTTATTACCTCAAGGTAGTGTTTTAGTATTACCAAAACCTCCAAGGCAACAGATGGTACCATTAGTACTAGATGAGGAGGTGTTTAGGGTAGACATGTTACATGAGTTTCAGCATCAGTGAACACACATGTTCAGGAATGATCCTAACCCACAAGTGGCTGATAATTTCACTGGGATAGTGATTCGAGTCATCAATCTCATTAGAAAACATGCAGACCATATAGTGGTCCTTATAGTGAGCCTGCTCTATAGCTATGTGGGATGGTGGTGGGGCTTAATTATCCAACCATATTATGTGTTGACTCTTTCATTGTAAGAGTAAGATATCATTTTCATAGTGGATTTTTGTCCAGCTATCTTGATGGATATGTGAATCTATGAGATTTTGAAGCATTAACAAGGATATATGAATTTGTATGAGTATTCATCAAGGTTCTACAAACTCTCTCTGTACTTAATAAATATGGAATCTGATTAGTTCATCAAGACTCATAAATTTGTGTGATGACAATGTGGATACATCCAAGACATCCTTATGACACTATAAATTACTATCTATTATAGGGCTTTATAATGTTCATTGGGAGTTGGGAGATTCATTGATGAGAGGACACATGTGGTTTGTTCCGATAGTGGGCACATGGGAGATATGCATTTGGTTTTAGAATTCCAACAATATAGGAAGGTACCTATAAATGTGACATTTCAGAAAAGATCTTAGGAAAAAGGTTTTATGGTTCAGGGATCAAAGGATTGATCTACATATGCTAGAGAAAGGTGGTTCTACTCTTGTGATGACAGGGGACGTATCGTATGGGATTGTCTAACCCAATGTAGACATGATAGAGAGATATTGGATATGCCTCCTAGTAAGAGGCATTAGTAGGAGTAGATAGGTTTTAAGGTTCCTCGATGTGGTAGAGGAGACATGAGTGTAGTTAAAGGTGATATATGTTTTGAATTTTTACCTCCACCAATCCAGGTTGTCCCCACTGGGATTAGGGAGAAGTTGGTCAAGGGAGACGGTAGATATAGAAGGTTGAGTATTATGACCTAGAGGCTCAAAGGATGGTACATGGTATGACATGCATCCTTTATAACTTACCAACAATAGTAATAAACATGGGATTGACTCACCAAATTATTACAAAAAGTCTAGTTAGAGATATAGATATTCTGGTTAAGCCCTTTGCTCCACCCTTATGCATAGAGACTCTTTCGAGAGGTGACTCATCGATCACACACTTTTACTAATGGTGTGAACTAAATCTTTGAGGTTATATTTCGTTCTATAATCTTCTTATAGAAACTATGATTCCATATGATTTCATCATTGTTATGAAATGGTTTTCCATAGTTTATTGCCAGATAGTCTATTTTAGGTAGAGGATACATAGTGAGCATATTTATTCAATGGGTTTTACCATTGTTTGTGAAAAGTAACCAAAGACAGAGTAGGATATACTTATGTGTAGAAGTTTTCATTTGATTACAAACTTTTTGGATAGAATCACTCTCGATGTAGTGGATGTATATATTCATTGTGTCCTATAATGGTGGTAGAGTTTGAGGATTTATTTACTGGGGAGGTTCAAAGTCTACCTCCCAAACAATAGATATACTTATATATTTATCAACACACCAGGAAAACCCTGATATCTATCAATGCATATCGGCTATGTCCCTTGTTTCTTTGTAAAGCAAGGGTGTCATTGGAGGACATGAAGTGGAAGGGATTTATAAGACCCAATGTTTCTCACTAGCTGACCCCAGTATTTTTCTACAAGAATTCAGATGGGAGAATGTGGTTTTGTGTGGATGATCATTGACTAAACTATATGACTATATAGAAAAAATATCAACTGTCTAAAATAATGGACACTTTGATCAGTTGAGAGGGTTGTAATGGTTCTCAATGATTGACCCAAGGTCAGGCTATCAATAGTAGTGAGTGTTGGATGATGATATAATAAATAAATCATTCCAGTTTTGTTACAATCACTATGAATACTTGGTGATTCCCTTCAGCATGATGAAAAACCCAGAAGTGTTCACGAGACTCACGGACTAGAGCATTTATCCTTTCATAGACAAGTTTTCGGTAGTCATCATTGATGATATCCTAGTGTACATAGAATATAGGGAGGATCATGTGAGGAACATAGAGATAGTACATGAAATATTTTGAATGATCTATCTTTATGGTATTCTCTTGAAGTTCCTATTATGGCTTTAGGAGTCCCGCTTTTCGTTAAAATTTATCTCAAAAAACTGCGAGACAATGGACTCAGTAGGGATTTAGAGAGTGTTATCTTGTGAGCCTCCTAGAAGCATGATATATGTGTTGTGTCTTCATGGTATTAAAAGATACTACAAAATATTTATACCCAATATATATAAGAAATAGGATCCATTGACATCATTTAGTTGAACTGAGTAGGCTTTACTGTGGATGTATAATTGCATGTGGTCTTTCCATGTGTTGGGTAAATGATTGATAAGAAATCCAATCTTTTATTTCCAGAGCAGTCTATCTAGTAAATACTCTTCTGTTATGTATCATGGACTTGTTTTGATTTTTTATAATGTATTTTATATAGGTTATTTCCTATGGTTCACCATAGTTAAGAAAACATGAACAGAACTAATTTACACTTAGTCTTAAACTGGTAGTGGTAGTCTTCACACAGAATATGTGGTGACAATACCTTTTAGGAGATTGATTTATAATCTATCCTAACCACAATATCCTCATGTGTATCTTTTACTAGAAGAATCATAAAATTATATTAAGGAAATGTATTGATTTTATCCAATATTATGACTTCGGGATTTCAAAAATTTCTAAGAAGATGGACATGGAAGAAGATGCTCCCAGTAATAGATTTTCTTCGCCGCTACAGTGTAAAGAATCAGATCTATTGACCTTATAACATTAATCTTTTTTGGATGTGAATCGAGGATCTTACCTCAAATCGATATTTTTTACCCCTCTGCCTTTATAGTGGTGATAAGGATCCACAACAAGGGGATAACGTCTATGAGACTCTACATAATCAGATAGCAATTATATATGCTCTTGATGGATTTTGTAATGGTGAAAGGAATGTTTATATTTTTAGGAGATGAATGATGGTACTAATTTCACTGAGATGGGAAGTTTTATGAGAGATCCATACTTCAAATTTATTAGTACATACATTTGTGGTGAAGATATACTAGGAACCTAAGAGATAGTTCTAGTTTCCTGGATTGAAGAGGTGTGTTTTAAATTTTTTCTATTGATGCCACACTTTTGATAATGTTATGGATGATTGAATGATTTTAGTAAGTTTTTATAGACCCCTTTTGGTTCCAGAGTGGAATAGATATGGGATTTATGTGGACATCCTGATGGGGTTACAACGTAACTTTAGAGAGAATAATGTCATATTACTGATCAATGACCACCTCCCCATGTCACCAAACTTATTAGCTATTTGAGAGTATTGTTTTGTAAAGATAATGGAATGAAATTATGTGTCAGAGATAATATGGCTTAGTGGAATTACATTGATGATAATTTCTAACAATGATGATGGATTCAAATCTTAGTTATAAAAGGTATTGTTGGAATCCATTTGGACTTACTTGTATTTGATCATAAAAATCCACCCTCAGACTGATAGCCAAACTGAGAAGAAAATTCATTCAAGTGGGGAAATCATGTGATCTTTCATAATAGATTTTGGCTATAGTTTGAGACGATCACTTAACATTAGTGGAGTTTTTATTTAACAATTACTACCGTTAAAATATTGGTATGGCTCCAATTGAATAATTTTATGGGATACCATTTAGTTAACTAATATATTAGAACCACCCAATTGAGTATTTATTTCTAGGACCATTATTTTTGTGATCCCTAAAAGAGATGGTTTTGATCATCTAGGAGTATATTGGGACTGCAAAGATCCATTATAAGTCATATGTTGACCAAAAAAGGTGGCCTTGGGAGTTCATAAAGGCATCCCATAGGAACTTGAGGGTCTCAAAATGACAAGGGTTGAAGAGATTTTGTCTGGATGGAAATAAATCTATGAGATTCATTTTCAGTTTATATATTTTTTTCATAGAGTTGGTGACATGGTGTACCACTTAGCTCTACCTATATAGTTTGAATAAGGACATGACGTTTTCCACATGTCACAGTTGAGGATGTATGTGCATGACCCATAACATGTTATCCACTGAGACGAGGTAGTCATCAAAGATGGAGATACTATTATTGATTAACCAGTATAAATTGAGCATCAACATTATGAGATAATACATGGGAATGATATACCATTAGTTCATTTCTGGTGGTAGTACAAGAATCATTAGGAGAGTACTTGGGAGTGGGATACCCAAATGCATGATTAGTGGCCACATCCATTTGTGTTACATATTGTATTTTTTATATTAGTACATAAATACCTATGATGGGGATAATGTAAAAGAATTGTTTTTCCATATATTAATTTAAAATAATTTTTGGAATATTTTTGGAGCTATAAAATAAGAAGACATGAGATTCTAAGGGAATGTGTGGCTGAAATTATGTTTTGAATAACATTAAATATAATTAACCTCGCATGTGCATAGATTTCTTAAAAAAATATAATAACACTTAAATGGATGATCAGATCACAATTACAAGGCATGAATTGAACATAGAACATGTGATTTACCATAGGCATGACATAATAATTGTCAAAGTTTGATGCTTTGTTGAAATTATTAATATGCGTAAATAATAAAATAAATAATAACTTATTTTATTTTATTTTCTTAATAAAATGAACTATTTTAAATCTATAAATATATAGATATGAAGAGATATACAGGTTTTCCTATTTACCCTAGAGACCTAACTTATCATTAGAGGAGAGCTTTCTTGGATAATGGAATTTGATTAGATTGGTATTGAGGATCATTACCCCATCATATCTGAGGATGTCGCCAATGAAAATGATGTAGATTCATTGATCATTAGTGATAGATCGAGCTCAAGGTAGGATGTGTTTTTATTTGGATTTGTCTCCATTAATTTATTCTTATAATGAACTCAAATCAATGAACTAATGAATTGATTCACAGATCATGCATATTATGGGTATGGGATTGATATTATCCATAACTATTGAATTACTTATTGGTTATCTTATTATATCTTAATTTTTTATTATAATGGAAAATAAGGGACCCCAAAATGAACATTTTCCAATGTCCATTACCTTTTTAATGTTTTTTCATTTCTACCCCATACTATGTTCATTAATCACTAACGTTATTTTTGGCCAGTGTCTCAAAATATATGTAGTAATAAATCATTGGACAACCATTTCATGGATTAAAGGATTTATATAAAATTTCAAGATTGGTTTGATGGGAGGATCAAATGTCTAGGTAAATGAAGACATATCAGATTGGGTTTGAGATATATAGTTGTAGTTTCACTAAGAGGCAGTGGAACAACTTGAAGAATGAGGTTCCACAAATGATATGAAAAAACTATGATATGTTATCTGGTGAAGGTAAATTGATGTTGACCCATATCCATTGTTTTTTGTGATAATCACAATGGAAACTGCTGAAGTAGCAATAGAGGATGAATTCGTATGAAGAAGGTACAAATACTATCAAACTCCACACTATATAATTTATAATGCATCAACACACACTATGTTTGGAGCCTTGGATATGGAACTAGATTTCCACATGGATTTAATTATTATGCGGTGTGTGACCCCTATCACATGTCTTGTGAACCATAAATGGAGGTTTATCATATACCCGAGGAGGTACACAAACAAGAATCAAAAAAGACATGTTTGACATAGACATATTGATATGTACACAGACATAGTTAGAAGCACACTGGCTTATACACACAGTGTACTCAGACCCATACACAATCGTGAGCCTTGATATATTTCTAAAACACAATGGTAAAGGGACATACCATATAATTCTAGTACAACTATGTAATCCATCATTGATTTATTATTGCCCTTTTCTTCTTCATGTTGGACATGTTAAATTAGGGTATGTTCCCTTGATACATTCCTCATGGTTTTAGCATTGAGTCACATCATATTCATTTGTTTATGATCCCCACTAAGGAATATCAATATTTTATAGATTTGCTGGAATCCTTCTATGTGGCTAGGATTAAGATCATTTATCATAATCCATCCCATAAGTGGGGTTCATAGTATCTCCATGACCAACACTTCTGAGGAATTGATACCCCGTATAATAAGTAAATCTATATTAGGTTGTTTGTAAATCCCATTTCCTTGGGTATGGTCCCCATCTATTAATCAATATCTTCAAACTTACAGCATTTTTAACTTATGGAGATATTCGATGATCATGATCTCTTGGATGGACATCATCAATTCTATCTAACATGTGGATTGAGTTATCACTGATGTGTGTTATGTGGAACCATAGAGTAGGAATCCTATAATGGATTTATGGATATGATAATACCTTAATACAATTTTTCTTTGATTAGTATATTAGGAATTTTTTTTAATCTATGATATTAACATTTCTCAATGCTTAGCTGACTAATATTATTGATTCTATTTGATTATTGATTTTGGGATGTCCTACTGGGTATTTTTATAATGACCCCTTCATGTGATTTCCTTACACATTTTATGTTTTATGAAGACAATTGACCTTTTGATGTAGTCCTAGAAGAACTAATTGTATGATAATATTAGTTATCCAAATAGAGCGAGGTGTTTTCTAGTGGTTTTATTTATAGTAAAATAATCCAAATTCATAGCATGGAATTGTTTTCAGTTTCTCAAAGAAGGCATGAATTTGAAAATGTATTTGCAGTACTTTCTATCTGATATTGATGGGAGGATTATTAGATGTATGCATACATGGTTATTTGTTTCTTTGTATTTCAGCATTGAATGGGCATGCAGATATGTGTGGGTGTAGAAGTACATTAAGATAATCACTTCCATGTATGATATATTCCAAATCGTCGATGGCCTCTAACCCTTGGCTTATTGTTGGTGGGAATGTGGTAGTATTGGTTCGAGCTATGTTGGTCTAGGTCATGACATCTAGTGTGTTGTGGTGAATTTTTGTTTAGTGATTCAAGAAAATTAATATACTAAAAATACTATTAAATTAGTAAATATATGTATTCCAAAATCTCATGGAATTAGATGAAGACATCCCATGCAACATTTAATTTTGATTATTCTGAAACCAATGTTAAACCATTATTAATAAATTATAATTTTCTAAAATTTTATATAAAAATACAATCTTCATAATTTCATTGATCTCATCAAATTATTATCAAAATTACTCTTATATCGACACTGAGTTTCCCTGATGTGTTTTTAAATAAAATTAATTTTCCCTAATATTTCTTTAGAAATATCAGCCCCAAATATCATTTGATCTATATATTAATTCAATAATTTTGATTTTTTTATTTCTTACAGTAAATGACATCAAAAGGATCAATCTAAATTATATATGACTGATATTATTGGAAGAAAAATGAACTATAGGATGCTGTTTCTCCCAAAATCTATTCAATTCCATAGAGAAATATATCAATATTTCATCTATAGTTTAAATAATTCCCTAGGACAGACCATATTTTTTGGGGTAATATATTATGATAAATCCTATCTCCATATTCAATGTCTACTCATGACTTCTCTAGTACATCAAGGTAAAACTCTTATCATTATCATATATAATTGATTGTGTAAATCTACAAAAACATTAAAATTTTGTAATGTATATCTTCTAGAGTTGGTTAAATGACAAATCATATTTTAAAGTTAGAAAAATAACTGAATTTAAAAGATTATTAACTACTATAGAAATGAAATTATGAACCTTTGATGTTTAGGGATTCCAAAGATGAAATCCATGGTTTCGTTTTCCCAACTCTATAAAGGTACAATAAATGGTTGACTCATCCCCTTATACCTCTGATGTACATCCATAAATTGTTGACCTAAGAATAATTATGATACGTACACCATAATAACTCTTCCCAATTTATCCCACTAGAAATGTTATTTGATAACTCTATACATAAATTTGATTCTATGTTGGATAAAGAAAAAAAGTTATATGCTTTATTTTATAGTTCCATCATCAATTAAAGTGTTTAATGGAAACATATCTGGTTCCAACATCATATAATTCCAACATTTTCATTATTTAAACCCAAAACATTCCATACAAAAAATTTAGTAAAAAATCATCCTATTTTACACCATTAATATTTACATGAATGAATGATAGAACAACCATTTAAAAAACAATAAATTTATCCACTACATATCTAATATCAAGGGATATCCATTAAACATATAGAAATAATATAACTATTTAAATCCTCAATATGGACAAACTACCATATTTTTTTCACTCATATCATCAACAACCATAGTCCAATTGCTGGGGTGGAAATTTATTTCCCAATAATAATAATTAATAAAATCTAACCATCTCCTTTTGCCCATATTAAAATATTTATGTTTGAATATATACCTCTGAATTTAATTCCTGATATATATATATATATAACCTGTCACAAATATATAATTGCTCAATATATTCAAAAAAAGTACGGCAACTAACTAAAATAATATGTTAGGTAATATTTATAATGATACTTAATGTTTTTATAGAAATACCCTAAAACCATGTTAGTGTACAAGAGAAAAATCATAATCTAATATTTGATTCATCACAAATGACCAAAATCCATTCTCCACTCTGGGGTAGTGTGAGAATATGTTCACTAACATACATTTGATTCAAATAATTTATTTTTTATAACATTAAATTTTCTAGTAGAACATAGATATTTTACACATAAAATTCTTTAATGGATATCAAATCCAAGAGAAATTTCCAGCAATGAGTTGAAAGTATCTTGAAAATTCCGTAAAACTATGGATCCCAGTCAATATAGTTACTCAAGGCCATTTCTTAATAACATCCATCAATAAAAGAAATACCTATGTACATTCACTTTTAAATATTTATCCCATGAATGATACATTCTAAATCCATAATGTTGAAATTCTTAATTTTCAAAAGAAATTGTCCATCATCATGGACTTCTGAACAACACATAAATGATCTTATTTCTTTTAAATTATATTATAATATATAAGAATGTCATCTATAAATAATACCAAAAATTTATCAATGTAATCTCCAAGGACACTCTTAATTATACCAAAAATTTATCAGATATGAGTACTCTTGAAATCAATACAGCATGATTAATTGGAAGACTAATTTTTTTCCATAAATGCATTAGAATATTCCAAAAATTTAGTAGTATCTTTAGTGTTTAGTTTACCTTAATAAATTTGAGTTGAATAACCCTCATTAATATGTAGTAAGACCAGTATATTTCTTGTAATTTTCATTATAAGTTTATTATCGTCTATATATTAATAGACGATTATAGGTTGATTCATAATATGAAATGATTATTCCAAACCATAATGATTGATACAAGTTCTATATAAATAGTTCCCATTCATGACCTAAATCTCACCAAATAAAACTCCAGAGAGAATAATAATATTTGTAGGAATAAAATTACAAAAAACTTCTATCATAGTTGATTTATATGCATGATATGGGATCATTATACCATTAAGTGTTTTCAAAAATAATTACACATATATTCATTGATATAAAAAATAAATATTAAATTAATATTTTGATTAATGAACAGAAATTGGATTAAATAATTATTTTTTAGTATTTATAATACTCTACACAATACCACCTTCATTGTTTCTTCATTATCCAATACTGAAACCATAATTTTTAATGTAATAATAAATTAAAAATTATCAGAGAGAACAATTATGTCATAAGGAAAATTAATCCTATGATGTCCTAAATTATGGTATCTTATAGTCCAACCATCACGCATTCGGTTAATCATATATCACTAGGGATTTCCATAAGATGTAATTGGTTTTTACTATAACTCCATATATAAAAAATAACCATTCCCTTATTAGATACAAAATTAGATAAACTAATCTTCAATTATATATTTATTAAATCATTTTTATGGTATATTAAACACATCTTACAAAAAAACATTCCATAGAGGCATAAATGTTTAGTGTGTTTGGATACTATATAAATAGTCCAAATTTTTTTGAATGATAATTAATGTGTGCCCAAATGCTTTCCTCTTGATGTAACCATCATATGCATTCCCTAATTAACACCAATCATTTTAATCTCTGGAAATGAAATATAAGTGATTATGTGCCCAAATATTTACTCGGGGTACACATGAAAGATTTAAATTAATGATCATAAGTTATTATAAGATAATCCTGTAGGTATTAAAACATGATTATACCATAAGAGATCATATAAAAATGTGATAAACCATAATATGTGAGTTAATGAAAAATAATTTTTCATAATAATAGTACTGATCCAAAAGGGCATAGAATATTTAATAACAAATCATGATATGTGAAATCATATCACAATCGTAAGATATAATTTTTTTTTCATAAAAGGGTTTCATAAAAATAAGCATGGAAAATAATTTCTATATTCAAGGGTCACTACCAAGTCTATCATAGTGGATATAATTTTGTAATGTATTTTTTCACTACAAATTCCAATAATCGTTGAAATCAATTGCCATGGATACTCACCATGACATTAATCACATAGTACGCTTGATATAAATATATGTTTACATTCTCTATATTGGTAAAACCTTATGTGAACCCTCATGGGATTGGTCCAATCACCCCAATACCCTATTAAGCTCATGAAAACATCCTATAAACCCTTTGTTTTGGAATAACCTCCCATCTACCCTTATATGCTCATGAGATATAAATCATTACCCAATTGATTATATGTCTATAATTCAACCACCCATTACATAATGATAAAAAGTTCATATATATTTCATAATAACATAAGGGAATTCATTACACTATTATAGTTTAATTATTCCAAGATAAAGAAAGAGGTTTCATTATATATCATTCATATATCATCATCATAAAACATGTATATAAATTAATTTCATATAATCATAAGATCATATTCCCTATGAAGAATATATTTATATAATGTATGATGACATATATGAAAATTACTTTTACTAAACATAAAAAAAATTATTGAAAAACCACAGAAAATAAAATTTATATTTAGAAACATTGATTGTTAAAATTTCAAAAAAAATTGGAATATAATTTATTTGGATTCCCTAGAATATTTCAGTGTTATTATGATGATGGTAAAGGAAATTAATAAAGTAAAAAAAATTCATGACATTTTTATTTTGAAAGATTCTCTTATTAATTCATTAAAAATTCAAAATTGAGTCATATTTTTTATGAAAATAGACATTTATATTCTTTTTTAAAGTCATTAAAAGGTAATAAAAACCCCATTTACCATTATTCCAAATTAGATAAAAACATTTCTTATTTTTTTTTAAAAAATTAAAATAATAGAAAAATATTCTCTTTAAAAAAATGAGATGAGTTTAGGTTTACTTAAATACAATTCAATAGTCTTTTGGAAGGGAAAATGGAAAATTTGGAAGAAATACATGAAGACATCCAAAATAGGTAAATAAAGAATATGAATATTGAGAACAAAAAAATATATAATTTATTTTAATTTTAATTGAAACATAAACATTAAATACTAAAAATACAGCCTTTATCAGCCCTAAAAATGGCCTTTATCAGAGCTAGAAAAAGCGCTGATAAATCCAGCATAGATAAAGGGGGGTCCCCTTTATCAGCGCTACGAAAAGCGCTGATAAAGACCACTTTTATCAGCACTAAAAAAAGTGCTGATAAAAGTTTTAAAAATTAAAAAAAAATTAAAAAATACTGCCAATCAGGGGGGGGGGGGCTTTTATAGCGCTTGAACCCCCCCCCCCCTTTATAGCACTTTTCGGTCCCTATACAGCACCCCACGCACCCCCCTCTACCCTTTAACAGTGCTTGATCCAATATTCCCCATGCGCACGCACCCCTGCCTCCACCAGGATTTGAACTCAAGACCTCCCCCCTGCGCGCCTAATCCCTTACCACTACTCTATTTTGATTTTCTTTCCAATTCATGATATCTCTATATATATATATTTATATATTTAGTTATATTTATTCGTATAGAAATATATATTTATATTAATATATATATAGTTATATTATAATATATATAGTAATATTAATATATACATATAGTGGTATTAATATATATCTATATCTATATATATATAGTTATATTAACATATATATAGTTATATTAACATATATATAGTTATATGAATATATATTTATATAGTTATATGAATATATATTTATATAGTTATATTAATATATATATATAGTGATATTAATATATATATTTATGGTGATATTAATATATATATTTATAGTAATACTAATATATATATATGTAGTTATATTAATATATATATAGTTATTAGATTAATATATATATAGTTAGATTAATATATATATATATAGTTAGATTTATATAGAGGTATATAAATATTCATTTTATTCTAAATAAAATGGATGTTAGTTATTATTTAGATAAAGATAATATATTTTATATGTAAATATATTTTATTATGTATATTTATAATTAAATTTTTAGATGTGAATATTTAAAAAATATGAATATATTGTTATATATTTGATTATAAATATCAGTGAATTATAAAAAATGATGAAATTTCAAAGTCATAATATCAATATGAATGTAATACCTTGTAATAAATTCATACCCCCCCCAAAAACATCCAATAATACCCCCTTAAACGAGGGTGAAAATCCACAAAATGTTAGAAAATCGGGGTACCCCGACTAAAAACTAAGTTTTGGGGGCCTTATGGGCCTCTTTTGACCTCTAAAATTCCTTTACTAGGGTCCTCCCAGGTCACAGCGACGTAGAGCTCGTCGCAGGCTTCGATTTGATATGTGGTAGAGCTCAAACGGACACCCGGATCAAAAGTTATGGTCGTTTGATGTTTGAGTTGCGTTTTTAACATATTTTAAATCTTTTTTAATTTTTTTAATTTTTTTAGTCTTCAAATTTTTATTAAATGACTATTACTCAATAATTATTTGCAAATTATTAATTAAAAATATTTTTTTAATTTTTTAAGAAGTCATTTTCACAAAATATCTTATATATTATGTATAATAAGTGTAAATGTACATTTGTAGTTATCTAAAATATATTTAAAAATTATATACTATATTTATATATCAATATAACTATATTTATATATTAATATATTAATATATTTTTTTAAAATTTTTTTTTGAAGCCAACCCTTTATCAGCGCTACTAAACAGGCGCTGATAAAGGGGGTCCCTTTATCGGCGCTTTTTTGAGCGCTGATAAAGGCACCCCCCCCCCCTTTATCAGCGCTTTTTCGTTAGCACTGATAAAGGGGGGGCGCTGCGAAAAACTGTTTTTGTTGTAGTGATTACTTAAAAAAAATCATATTTTGACATAAACACTAACCTCATTTTGGAAATTATTCAAACATGTTATAACCTCTTGAATAATAATTTCTAAAATATTATACTTGTATATAATAAATTTAATCATATATTTATTATGATATATCATTACATTATAACTATAAATGACCCATTAAATATCTTTTATTTATTGAAATAAATTTTCATGTGCTAACAGTTTTATTTTCCACACTTGTTGCGGCTAGCCAATTTCAATATTTTTATAGATTTCATTTTAATATAATTTACCTAACATAATTTCATAAAGAACATATCTGTTCATTATATTCACATTTATTAATTTCCATGTAATTTAGAAATGAAAAATGAATTATATAACATCATGGAGATGATTGTTCATACATATATGTGAGTAATGATTTTATTTTATAGTAGGTGGAATGTACGAAAGAAAAAAAATAATATATCATTGATTAACCATAATTATTTTATAAATATAATATTGAATCATCAAATCTCTCAATATTACCGTCGGTTTTAGGTGATGATAAAAAATTTAGTATTTCACTTTACATAAATGTCAGTCATTTTGTATACATGAACTACTCTTTCATTTTACTGTGGATGGGAGGAAATGAAATTAGATATAATATTATATTTAAAATAACATAATTATTCAGTAAATATTTTATATAGTCATTTAATACATTTTCATAACTAGCCTTTGGTGTTAATATCAAAATATTAAACATGTTATCTCAATAATATGGTAGTCTTTATGTATGAATAGGAAACACATTCATTTTCTATTTGATGGAAAGATGATAGAAGATAGTTTTATAGTTCAAAAAAATAAATGATATTTTTGTTAATATACTAATATATTTTCGTTAATAAGGTTATGGAACATTTAGAGGAGGGTTAGGAAGAATGAAATTCATAAAACATTTGTATGAAAATATACATCTTCTTTGGATAATCTCCTATCAAAAATATTCTAATGATATATTGATGGGATTTTTTGGAATACCATAACCTCTCAGAATGTATGAGAGTTAAGTAGATATTTTGGTAGATCATGTTTTATATATGGTTCTTATGTATTATGGATAAGTTAGAATATGTGGTTCCCATTTATAATTGTGGGGAGTGACAACCCTCTAAATATTAAAAACATTATAATAGATTCATATTCATGCGAAATTGGTTCCAAAACATAACTTTTTTTATGTTATGGTTAATTAAGTTCAAAATATAATAATACAATTTGATCTAGAAAATTTTTATTTATATTTTAAGCCTTATCAAATAGTTTAACCCCCACTTTATGCCTTTTTACCCTTACAATAGTGAATAGATTTCTACTATGGAAACTATTCATTATGGTCAAATATTAATTTGAACCTTTTAACATATATTGGCTATGATAAAAAAAATATTTAATCTATTTTATAAGATTCATTTTCAAATGCTGGAGGATATTAATTCTAACATTTAATCACAAATTTCATAAAAAGCACAATTTTTTAAAAAAATGCATTATTTACCATAATCAATATTTTATTCTCATTTGTTGCGTATTAAAAAAATTATATTGGTGTAAATTTGTTTTATTGAATATATTTTTAGACACAATTATTTAAATTCAGTCTTCTAAATTGAATAATTTAATTTATTTAGAAAAAAATACACCGCAATCTGAAAAAAACTATACAAAAAACATTTATTTTTTTCCATTAAGTTAATTTATATTCATTTCTATCCATTTGATTATTAGTGTGTGAATGTTAATTAATTTTTTTATGTGTTAAATTATTTTTAAAATATATTAATACAATAAATAATAGAAATTTACATTAAAAAAGTTTATAATAATATTTTAATATAAACAAAACATTATCATTTAACCCAGAATTACTTTAATAAAATTAATTATCCTTTTATAAAATATTTCATAAATGAAATTAATTGATTATATTACTTTTATTTCATTATTATATGTTAAGTGTTTATTAATGTCTTCAACTTTACATTTTAAATATAGGTTTATTATGTTCTTTTGTAAGTTGTGTGAACCATAGGTAACACAACATGATTTTGGTGAAATGTTTTTTAAAATAAATTAAATATATTAAATATTTCGGATTATATAGAAATGTGAGTTTATCATTTATTACACAAAATGTCAAGTTTAAATGAAATAAGACTTAATATTAATAAATTATAATTTAATATGATATTTCCCACAAATGTAATCAGAATGGTTGGTATTAATAGGATTAACTGAATTATGAAAATATATGGTTTAAAATGTATATATAATTTATTACATGATGAAAAAATAATTATAAAAAAAATAATAACCATTTTTAAATAATGTGAATCATTTTCTAGAAAACTATTTTAATGTATGAAATCATTTTTACAATATAAATTAAATAAATGAATTTTTTTTAATGATTTTGGTGGAATTTAAATATATTATATATTTCATAAAATGAATAAAATTTTTATTATGTGTTTTATAGTTTATATATTTTAAAATATCTAATTTTATTCTTAAAAACTATATTTTTATAAAAAGTATTTATGTTTCCATTTTTCTCACAAATAATTTTTAATTAATTTTTGGGATGTAATGGCCCAGACACTCCTAGTCCATTGCATTGGAAAATCCTAATGTTTGAGGTATCGTATTGACCATCAGTGACTCATTAAGGAGTTTTCCAAATTTCAGGTTGAACAAATGGTGGCACTGGTCGACATTAGTGGCACCAATGGGCATTAGTGGAACTGATCAGCCAACATCTGCATCGAGCAGCCAATAGTGGCACTGATGCACATCAGTGGAACTGATCGGCATTGTTGGAACTGATCAATATCAGTGGCATTGATCGGAATTGGTGGAATTGATCGACCATCCGTGGCAATGATCGGCTCATGGTGGCATTGATTGGCCACCAATGGCAGCAATGGGCATCAATGGCACCAATCGGTCTTCGATGGAACTGATCGACATCGGTGGGACACCGAATGGTGTTAAGGAATCAGTACCAAGGCATGGGTTCCACGGTGTCAATGACTCACCCATAAGTGAGTCATTACGAGCTTCTCACGAACATTCCAGCTTTACACTAGTAATGCCTCTTTTAATGTAAAATTGTTTTAATACCTCTTTCAATGTTATTTAAAGCCCTTAAAAGAAATTTGAAATCCCCTAGGAGTCAAGCGACCCTCTAATTTCCAAAAAATGTGTCCTTTTATCACTGTCACATCCTTTTCTGCATTTTTCTGTCTCCAATATTTTCTAGTGAGACCCATGTAAGGTGTTTTTCTCTATTTATGGGAAACCTATCAAGTCAAAGCTGTCTGCTGAACTATCTCCACCATTTTCTATGGAAAATATTAAATCTCAATTAATTAAAATGCGTTAAACTACTGAGTGGAATACTTGAGCCATGATAAAACATTTGAGTACATTGAAATGGTCTCCCAGATTTTAGGATCTGGCCTCTTCTTAAGCTGATATCCTCTCTTCCTTTTTATTTTTCATTTCTCTTAGTGCGCCTGGAAAATTCTTCCAAAGACGACTCTTGCACCCATGGTAGAACCCTAACCAAACATCATTGGATTTCTTCTTACAAGTCACATTATCTATTATACTTTGGGTAATAGGTTACTTCGATCATTGATTATCCATGTAGTGATTTTATATTTCATCTCTTCAATTGTGCATCATACGACGTGCATGTATTAATGGTTCGTTTTAAGGAATATCTGGTTAATCTTATTGAAATGAGAATTAAAAAAGAATTTATTATAATCAAAATATAACATGCATAAATAAAATAATGGATATGGTGTTTTTGATCTTGGTCACATGTTTATTTTGTTATCATTGATTCACTTATGGTTGTTGTGTTTGTATCGATTTTGAAAATCATGACCATTAGTGGTCTTTGCTTGTGAACTAGTGGTGTTTCACTATGATTTTTTGATACAAAAAGATAACATAAAATATGTTTAATCATGTACACTTAGTTAAATAAATGGATTCTACAACTTCAATCTTGTTCTGTGATCACTCTGGTTATATTAATGTTGAAATTAAAGAACCCCAGTTGAATAAATTTCAATATGCTTGGTTGAGGGTGGTGCTTATGGGTTATGTCATCCGGTCTGGGTTCTATGGGCATGTTGTGTGGGGGGGACATGGGGATTTGTGGGTATCCCATTCCAAGAGACATATTGACTGTGGAATGGATGAACTTTTAGGTAGTCGAACTACATTTATGTTCTGTTATAGTCTTGAAGAGATGTCGAGCATTGGGACTATGGTGTAGTTGTATACTGGTTATGCATTGGGACTGCATTGGAGGTTTTTTAGGGCAACAGGGATATAGGGGGGGGGGGGTTGTGAGAATGAAGAATGGTTGTTATTACATTGAATAATGATAGAAAAAAATAGTTTATTGGGCATGTGCAGTTGGACTAGAAGTCTTTTTTTATGTTGTGGTTTTGTGTTGTTGTACAGCGGGACTTAGTGCGATTTTTTGAAGTCTTGGTGTGGCTATGGTAGATAATTTCCTAGTATTGTCATAATAATTTATGTTAATGCACTTATATAAATACATAAATGGTAATTGAACAAAAATGGGGATGGTTTATGCCACGGTAGTGTCAATTGTATGGATGTGAAGATAGGAGTAACAAAAAATGATGTGATGGTGTGGGATTGTTTTATGTTGTGTGAATCTTGTAGGTTGG
Source organism: Viscum album (assembly GCA_963277665.1). Lineage (NCBI taxonomy): Eukaryota > Viridiplantae > Streptophyta > Magnoliopsida > Santalales > Viscaceae > Viscum > Viscum album. The sequence goes on along the minus strand of OY728164.1, from coordinate 1,398,138,788 downwards.
GGTTGAGTGTTTTTATTAACTATAAATATATATATTTTAGTTCCTTGTAATTTCTATACACACCCCACCCTTATTGAGAACTTTGTTCTAAACACCTCTTTTTTAGGGAAGATGGTGTCTTTCACAACATCCAGGTGGGAGGATTGATGGTTGGATACTCATTTTCTTTCTCTCACCCTATTCTAGATCGTGATTCTTGGGCATGTTCGGGTAGACTCTAATGGCTTGAGACTTTCTAGAGTCGAAGATAATTTTGCTAAGGGTTTGTTTTGGACAAGGGGACCAGGTGTCTATGGGTCATGTATGTTTTCCTATGTATTTTTGGGAGGAGGCCTAGGTGTTTTCTAGTTTAGTGGTGGTTGTTCTGGACCTAGTATCTTCGAACGTGCTGGTGGTTATTCTGGCCTTGTTGTCTTCATGCATGGTAGTGGTTGATGTGGCCAAGGTGTCTATGGTCATGGTTATGTGTAGTTGGGTCCTAGGTGTAGGTGGGTAGGTTATGCCTTTGGGACTGCATATTAGGATAGTTGTAGCATCAAGGTGTCTGATCATTAGGAATGGGAAGTTAACTGGTGGGAATGTGGTGTACGAGGTACCCAAATATCGATGTGATTATACTATTACTTTTTTACCTTGTGTTACATTGGTGAGTGTGCCTTGGTGATGTTAGTATGGTTAGTATTCCATGATATGTGCATGAGGTTCTACTATTTTCTCACTAGATCATTAGTATTTTCACTCACTTATGCATTAGTAACTTGAGTTTTCCATACTGAGTATTCTTGTATGCTCACCCTATGTATATAAAAAAGTTATCAGGTTTTTAGGGGGGACATTTAGGACCTTTTCAGACATTACTAGATCGGGCGTCGAGATTAGTTTCTATAGTTTCTAAGTCTAATTACTTTCAGTACATTACATTGTAGTTTTGTTGTACCTTGAATAAGCTTTACTTTTGGACATGCATGTGGAAAAAGAGTTTCTGGCTTTTCTATTATTTTTCTTATTTGGAGTTGTTGGAGATTCACCAAATTTTCTCCCAATATTGTTCTATAAGAAGGATAATTCCTTCCATATTACATAGTATTATATACCCATGGTGTTAGTTTCCACTTCTTCACCTATTGTAAGTGGGAATCAGGGGGGTTAAATATCTCTCCTTCAACTGGAAGAAGGAAGGTTCTGGCAGTTTGTTATCCCTTACCCAATTATGGAGAAGGAAGATCGCGACAGAATGGTATCAAAGGTAATGGATGAGAGATAGGATCGAGTTAGGGTTTTGGCATAGTGATGATTACATGTGATGGTGTGAAACTGTGTTAGGAAATCTTGGTTCGTGAAATTGGCCAGGGAAGACCAGCTATGACACTGGGTTTTAGTGTCCCTTGTGATCCGATGAAATAAACATGGACCTAATGAACAACCTGGTGATGCTTTACTGATTGCTGGGTAGAGACCTTAGGATAGGTACATGAATAATAATGACTTGTTTTCGTGTATGTCATGGGTGCTTTGGGGAAAAAAATAAATAAAATGTTCAAATAAATTAATAGTAATTCTTTACACTAAGCGGGATTAGGAATTCATTATTTCTCTTTTTAGATATGGATCCCATATGTCATCCACAAGAAGTGTGGGTGGTTGAGGGCTAGTAAGCTGATCTAGTTTATCATCAGAGGGCTGATTTATAGGAGGAGGATGACTAGTAGAAGAAGTCACTTCATGAATTTCAATAGAAGACTCTAAGAATGTACAAGGGAAACATCTCAGATATAAAGACAGAGAGATGGTTCGAGGAGCTGCTGATCGCTTTCAGCTTGATCCAAGTTTGGAAAGAATATTGGGTTACTCTATCTATGAGCCAGATGTGGGGATCGGTGTGTTTGGGGTGGATGATTTATCTTTAGGAGATGAAGGAAACTGAGGTTTCCTAGATAGACATTGAGATGGAGTTCTTGTTGGAATTCCATTCATCTACTATGAAGTCCAAAAAGAGGCAATATATGATCTCCCACTAGCATGGTAGTATATCGATTAGGGAGTTGGGGATGATGTTCAAGGATCCCATTTGTTTCTCATTGGAAATATTACTGAATGAGGAGTGGTGGGAAAGATTCTTAGAGGAGGAACTTCTACCTTCTCTTTAGTAATCTTTTACTCCCTTCACTCTTTCGAAGTACTTGGATGTTCTATATTGTGCTCAAGTAGTGGAGATTATTCACACACTGGGATGTGGTCCATGAGAGGGGATCCGGTTGTGTTTTTTAATGGGGAAGCCCATCAGCAGTTGACCTCTAGAATCAAGGCCTTCCATGTTTCGGACGATGGGGAGATGGCCTCAAATTTTCTAGTTCCAATACCCTGATCCTCACCCATTCTTTATGGGCCTAGGAAAAAGGTGCTTTATCTGTGGTAGCCATGAGAATATTCAGAATTAGTTCCTTCCCCAAGTGCAGTGTGGTGGGGTGTGCAGGTTCTGCGCCCACCTCACCAGTAGCAATTACATACCATGCCCTTCCATCAGTAGGGGAAGCGAGCTCCCAATACACAAAGGACAGAGAGTTCCAGAGGGGGACAACCTCAAGGCACTCCTCAAGGACCTAGAAAGGGGTGTCGTTAAGGAGGCGGCCATCAACTAAGGGGTAGAAGAGTGAGGCATGGAAATTTTCATGCCATAGTGGCAGCAGTTCCAGTAGGGCTAGAGGTAGTTTGATGTACAATCGGTCTATTTAGTACTCTTGCCTATCCCTTGTTTGTTTTAGAAGCATTGAATTCCTTTGTTGAATGTAGTCTATCCCGTGACTTGGGGTCTAGCCATAGAGATACATTCCATTCCCCTTGTGTTGAGTAAACCATTTGGAGGTCAAAATAGCATGTTTGATGTTTATTGAGGAAACAGACTGTTGTTAGGGCCACATCAGTCCAGTGGGGATCTTTTTTTGCAACAAATTCTGCCATACTCTATCATCCTATGCATCAATTGGATGTTTTCCAGGAACACTGTTATCGACTACTTCTAGAGAAGGGTCATGTCCTCAGATATGGGTGGCCGATTTGTATCTTTTATTGGTGGGTGAGGTTTCCAGGAGGACAACCGGTGTACAAATCACAATAATTCATATGTTAAATGAGAAATCTATGGAATCCTGATACTCATAGATGGTGGGCCTTCTAGGGATTTCCAGTGTGTTCTTGGATGTATTCCCTAGAGAGGTTGGGTCTCCATCCCCTTGACGTGATGTTGAGTGTGGGATACACTTACATCTCATTGCCCATCTGATCTTGATGGATCTCAATCAGAGGGCACCTTATGAATTGAGGGAGTTGTGGATTCAGGTTGATGACAAGATAAGAATGGGATTCATCCAAACAAGCATGTTTCTATAAGGGTTCTCTAGTATTTTTCACAAAGATGGTGGATGGTGGTCTCAAGCTGTTCATAGATCACCAAATACTGAATCAGATGATGGTCAAGAACTATAAACCCTAATGTTGATCAATTTTCTTTTTGAACAGTTGGTGGGTGAGGTTTCCAGGAGGACAACTGGTGTATAGATCACAATAATTCATATGTTAAATGAGAAATCTATGGAATACTAATACTCATAGATGGTGGGCCTTCTAGGGATTTCCAGTGTGTTCTTGGATGTATTCCACAGAGAGGTTGGGTCTCTATCCCCTTGACGTGATGTTGAGTGTGGGATACACTTATATCTCATTGCCCATATGATATCGATGGATCTCAATCGGAGGGAACCTTATGAATTGAGGGAGTTGTGGATTCAGGTTGACGACAAGATAAGAATGGAATTCATCCAAACAAGTGCGTTTCTATAAGGGTTCTCTAGTATTTTTCACAAAGACGGTGGATGGTGGTCTTAAGCTGTTCATAGATCATCACATACTGAATCAGATAATGGTCAAGAACTGTAAACCCTCATGTTGATCAATTTTCTTTTTGAGCAGTTGAATGGAGTAGGATTTTTCCCTAAGATCAAACTATAGTCTTAATGTCCCCAGGTAAGTGTAAATAAAAGTGACATCCCGAAGTCTGCCTTCAGGTGTAGGTACGAGCACTTTGAATTTTTGGATCTACTATTTGGGATTATGAATAGACCATCTGTGTTAATGGGACTCACGAACTCTATTTTCTGCAAGTATCTGGACCAATTCATGGCCGTTTTCATTGATGAAATCCAAATCTACTCTAGATAATAGGCGGACCACACCGAGCATCTACAGACAGTTTTAGAGGTCCTCCGACACCACTATCTCTACGGGAAGTGGTCCAAGTGAATCTTCTAGACATGAGAGGTGCACTTTCTTAGACATGTGGTGTCCCAGTAGGAAATAGAAGTTTACTATTCGATGTTCTAGGTAGTTGTTTCTTGGATTAAACCCAAGAACATGGAAGAGGTTCACAGTTTCCTGCGTCTTTCAGGGTTCTAACAAATGTTTGTACCAGACATCTCATGAGTTGAATCATGTTTGACAGCCATGGCTAGAAAAGACCATGCTTCCATATGAAGGGAGCAGTTAAATGTAGCTTTTAGTTATCTTAAATGGAATTTAGTCAGTGCCCATGTACTTCCAGAGGATTGGGTAAAGTTTAATGTGTTTTGTGATTCTTCCGAGATATGCTAGTGATGTGTTCTAATGCAGTAGCAAGGAGTAATCTCTTATAGTGCTTGGAAGTTACTCCATCACTAATGTATCTATGCCACCCATGATCAAGAACCTGTAGCAATTTTTTTGAGCTAATGTTGTGGCAGTATTTCTTCATCATGGAATGCTTCGTGGTCATCAAAAATAAGAAAATATGGAGGTATATATTCTCATGGTGATTACTGAACTTTGTCTAGTGTTGTATAGAGATTATTCAAGTCTATGACTTTGATATCTCTTACTCCTTAGGGAAGGGGAATGTGTTGTCCAAGGACTTGAGCATGAAGTCACAAAAGGATGTGGTTCATGAGTTAGTAGATGCATGGAAGGAAATGGAAGACTTTATTGCATTACATATGTGCATGATATTGGATGATTCTAGAGGATGTCTGTTTTAGATGAAAGTGCAGTCATCCTTGTTACAGAAGGTGGAAGAATCTCAGTGGGGAGACTCATAGGCCGAATTGATTCATGATCGTGTTAGAAAACATGATTCTTGAAATGTATTGTTGGGGGATAGTTAGAATTCAATGTTGTTTTGGGGGAAGCTACTTTTCCCAGTGGTGATGCATGGGTGTGTTTTTAGTGACTTCCATAACTCACCCCTGGCAGTACGTCCTAGATTTTCCAAGATGTGCTGGGGCTTGAGATGAAAATTTTGGTGGCCGGGATTAAAGCAGGCATTGATGGAGTTTGTGGAAAGGTGCCTCATGTTTCAGTAGGTAAAGGATATACATCATGTTCATGATGGTTTGTTGAATCCCTACAACATCCCCAAGTGAAAGTGGGATAACGTCATGTCGAATTTCATCATAGGACTACCCAGGACTGTGGATGGCTTTGATAGCATCTTGGTAGTGGTGGACAGATTGACAAAATTGGGTCACTTCTTAAGGATTAAGGTGTCTAACACAATGGATGCCTTACCATAGAGGTATGTAGTTGAAGATTTATAGTAGAATTGAGTTCCAAGATCTATAATTTTTGATTAGGATACAAGATTTACTTCTTAAGTCTGGAAGGGATTAAAAATTTATTTTTTCACCGAGTTATATATTAGCACTGATTTCCACCCTAAGACGGATGGGATGATAGAAAGGACCATCATGACGTTGGAGGATATGCTACGAGCATGTGTTTGGACTTCAAAGGATCAAGGTTATGACACTTTCCTCCAGTGATGTTTTCATTCAATAATAGTAATCACTTTCCCATTGTTATAGCATCGTTCAATGCAATGTATAGCAGACTGTGTCATTCGCCTTTGTGCTGGTCATAGGTCAGGGAGGTAGGTGATCTTGGCCTATAGGTGGTATAGAGAATAACATTGAAGTTTCATCTGTTGCGTGAAAGGATAAAGGCTTCTCAATACTAGAAGAATTCATATACCGATCATAGGAGGAGACCCTTGGAGTTCAAGGTCAGGGACCATGTGTTCATAAAGGTCTCCCCTCATCATGGACAACATAGTGTTGGAAGGGTCAGTAAGCTTTCCCCTGGGATCATCATAACCTTCGAGGTGGTGGGATGAGTCAGTGGGGTGGCATATCTGCTAGAATTATCTCTATGGTTGGAGAGGATCCAAGACATATTTAATATCACTTATTTTTGTCGGTATCTACACGATGACTCCAACGACTACAATAGGTGTAGTTGGATTTCGAGGATGATGTGATGTTCATGAAATGACCAGTGAGAGTCCAGGATAGTAAGGAAAATTTACTCCTTGGATGGACCATTCACTTGGTTCTTCTGTTATAGGGTCATGGTGGCCTCGAGGAGAGTTCCTAGGAATGGGAGGTACAAATATGTTCCCAGTACAAAGATCTATTCTATGTTTTGATCTTGTGTTTTTTTTGTGCCATGATTATAAGGAATCATTTGACCCTACTTACTATATGATAACTTGTTTCTGTGTTCTCTATTTTTTGTGAGAATTCCTGCCAATGGGGAGCATATAACATAACCCCTAAACAATACTAACTAATATAGATTCGATTAAACTTTTGAGGATGAGTTAGTGTCACCCAAAGTTGATACCATATTGATAAAGAGGAAGGAGCTCCCAAATCCCTGTGTCGGGATGGTGTGATCATTTTTTTATTTTTGTGGATACATGACAAAGGTGGGAAATAGTGATTATACAATTTATTAGAATATATATGTGAGAGATATTTTCATGGATGTCAAGGTTTTATTATAGACATCAAAAAACTCTAGGATGGTTTTTCTTTAGAGGTATCTTACGAGGTGGTTGTTCGGACCCCTCTTTTTTCATTGAGTTAACTCTCGAATTCTCGGGTGAAAGAATAGTTTGAGAGGTAACTGATGTAATAGACAAGACCCTCATGGTCCATTAAATATCCAAATAATGATATTTGAGGTATCCTAGGGACCATCAGCTACTCATCAAGGATTTTTCAAAATTTCAGGTTGAACGAACAGTGGCACTGACCAGCATCGGTGGAACTGATGGGTATCATTGGGAACGATCAGCCAACAACAGCACCGATCATAATTGGTGGCACTGATCAACCATTAGTGAAACTGATGGGAATCAGTGCACACTGACCGCTACCAAGGCATCAGTTCCAGTGTGTCATTGACTCACCCTTTGGTGATTCATTTCCAGGTTCTCTCAAAGATTTCAGTTTCACACCAGTAACATCTCTTTTAATGTAATATTGTTTTAATACCCCATTAAAAGTGATTTAAAGGACATAAAAGATATTTTAATTCCTCTAAGTGTCAAAAAACCCTTGAATTACAAAAATATGTGGCCTTTATTTAGTATCACGTACTTTTATATGTTTGCAAGTCTCTCGTGTTTTCCAATTAAACCCACGGAAAGTGTTTTTCTCAGTTAAAGGGAGAACTATCAACTCACAACCATCCACTAATCAATCACAAATATTTCAATGAATATTTATTAAATCTCAATTATTTACACTCCGTGAAACCACTGAGTAGTGTGGTGGAGGCACAATCTGAATTTTATGTACTTTTAAATGGTCTCAATGATTTTTGGTTTCATCCTCTTCTTATGTCGATATCCTTTCTTCCTTAATCCTTTTAATTTCTGTTAGTTTTCCTTGAGAATTCCTCCAAAGATGAGTTGTGTGCCCATAATGGAGCCCTTCCTGCTCATCCTTGGAGTTCTTTCTATAAGTTGTGTCCTACCCTATCCTTAGTTCAAGAGGGAACATCGATCATTGATCATCCATCTAGGGATTTTATTTTTCTTCTTTTAAATTGTGAATCATTTTGGGTGGGTGTATTAATGGTTCCTTGTAATGAATGGATGGACACTCTTCTTGAAATGAAAATTAAACATGAAATTTATCTGATCAAAAGACAACATGCATAAATAAAATAATGGGTAGGGTGTGGTTGATATTGGTCTCCTTTTATTATTTTTAGGATTGATTTTTATATGGGTGTTGTGGATGTATGGCTGCTGAAAATCAGGACCGTTAGTGGTCTTTTCATATGAACTGGTTGAATTTTGTTTTGGTGATTTGATACAAAGAGAAAACATGAAATATGGTTAATTTTTTACACTCAGTTAAAACAATCGATTCCACAGGATAAAACTTGTTCTGTGATTGGATTTGTTATATTAAAGTGGAAATTAATGAACCCCTGTTGGTATAATTTCAATAATATTGGTTGATGGTTGTAGATATGTATAGTGTGTTCTGGTATGTTTTTTTGGGCTTAGAGTTTGAAGAGGTATTGGGGGTGTTTTCTTATCTAGTATGAGAGATGGATTGATTGTGGAATGGATGAACTTTTAGGAACTGAACTGCATTAATGTTGTGTAATGGTTGCGAAGTGATGTAAAGAAGAGGGACTACGGTGTCGTTGTAGACCAGTTATGCAGTGGTATTGTATTAGGGGTTAGTTTGTGCAATGGGGATGTAGGGATGGGTTGTAAGTGTAAGTAATGGTTGGTATTTACCTTGAGGAATGATAGAAAATTATAGTTGTACGAGGATGTGTGGTGGGAATACAAGTCTAGTTTTATGATGTTATTTTTTGACATTGTTCAGTAGGACATAGTTTTGTTTTGTTGATTTTGTGGTATGGCTACATTTGTTAGTTTCCAATTAGTGTTGAAATAATTTAAAAAAATACCCTTTAATAAACACATAAATGGAAATTGAATGAAAAGGTGGATGGGTAATGCCTTGGCAGAAGTTGTCTTATGGTTATGCATATAAGAGTAGTAGTGTAAGAGGTTCTTGTGTGGGCTTGTGGTCTGTTGTTTGAAACATATAGGTTAGAGTTGAGTGTTTGATTATATAAATATATATTGTAGTTACTTGTGATTTATATACGCACACCACCCTTATTGATCACTATATGATGAACATGTTAATTTCATGGGGAAGGTAATCATTCCAAACATCTCGGTGGGAGGATGGATGGTTGGTTACTGATTTTCATCCTCACACCATCTTTAAAATATTACCTCTACGTGCATATCTGGGAAGGTTGTACTGGCCTGAGGCTTACCATATTCTAAGATTAATTGGGAAGGTGATTGTTATAGATTAGAGTAATGGGTGTATACGTGTCATTTTTGTTTTCCTAGGTATCTTCGGGCTAAGGCCTGAGTGTTTTCAAGTGCGGCAGTGGTTGTTTCAGCTCAGGTGTCTTCAGGTATGGCAGTGGTTGTTCTCACCCAGGTGTCTTCGGGAATGGTGATGGTTATTTGTAGACTAGGAATCTACTGGTCTAGTTGTGTGTAGTTGGGGCCCATGTGTGTGCGGGCAGGTTTTGGTAGTGGGACTATGTGTGAGTACAGTGGAAGTTTCAGGATGTCATATTGTTAGGAATGAGAAGTTAACTAGTTGGAATGGGGTGTGTGGGGTACTCAAATACTGATGTGCTTATACTATTACTTTACTTGTCTCGCGTTACACGGGTGGGTCTGACTTAGTGAGGTTGGTTAGGTTAATATTCCATGGTAGGTTCTTGAGGTTATACTATTTTCTCATAGGAGAATTAGTCTATTCCCTTACTTGTGCACAAGTATCTTTAGTTCTTCCTACTAAGTATACTTGTATGCTCCCCTATATATAAAACTATTTCTAGGTTTCCAGGAGGACTTTAGGACCATTCTGGAATTTACTAGCTCGGGCGTCAAGATTGATTGTTGTTTCTTCTTATACACTTTTCTTCTGGTACATTACAATGTATTTTTTTTGTACCTTGTAGTAACATTACTTTTGGACATGCATGTGGGAAAAGGGTTTTTGGCTTTACATTTACTTTTGTTATTTGGTGTTTTTTGAGATTCATCATCTAATCTCATGATCATGTTCTTTAAAAGGGTAATTCCTCCTATATTACGTGAAATTCTATTCCCTTGGTGCTAGTCGCCCCTCTAGGGCCTATAGAAGGCGGGACACAGGGGTCATTATCTCCTCTTCAACATAAAGAAGGAAGGGTCTAGCAGTCTGATGTATCTTCCCTCATCTTGGAAAAGGCGGGTCATAACATAGGACATTTTAAAATTTAGTTTCATTTTATTAATCATTATTTTAAAAATACCTTCTTGAGAGTTTTTTTGAATTTTCCTAAAAGAATATTTTTTTTTGATGAATAATGAGAAATACTAAATTCAAATTCAAAATTTCCATTTTAGTAAATTATTTATAATGTGAAATAATCATTTAATGTTTAATTAAATTAAAAATAGTTCAATTATATTTTAATTAATAAAATTTATGGCATTAGATACAATTTAATATCAAATTGTGATATACAATCATTGAAAACATTTGATTTTTTTAAAACACCCTTCCTCATCATGTTTGTGTGATTAAATTTAAATTAAAATTTTTTAATTATGTTAATGGAATTTAGAAAATAGATTAAATATTTATAATATTCATATAATATATTATGTAATAAGGTAAAACTAATTTTTGGTGATAATTAATAGTAAAACAAGTGAAAATTATTTATTGTGATTAAAGTAATGAAGGGTTTATTATGGGATAAACTAAAAATATTTTATTTAGAAAGGCTTAATTTTTTTCTAAAATCTATTTTATGCCCATATTTTGATCCTATAATGTTTTAGTATTAGGAATAATCCATTTTTTCAAATTTTCATTATAAAAATATGGTTATATTTATTTATTTTAAAAAATTACAAGTTTACCACTAAACTCACTTATAAAAGGCAACCATCTCTCCACCATAACAATCCAAACTTTTATTATAGAAATTTATCAATTAATAAAATTATGTAACATATTATATATCATATAAAATCATATACACTATAATCCAAATTTATAAATTAAGAATGAATGAAATAATAGTCTTTTCAGGAAATTATGTTACTTATACCAATTGAATTGTTACAGAACCTTTGGAATTGTTACATGGCCACTAGGAATAGTAATTCATCCCCTATAATAGTAAGTTCAACCTTCTAATTATATATAATATTTATAAACCTTATGAATGAAAACATGATATATTTATATCACGGTATTAAAAGATAAATGTTTTAGAAATGATAAATGAATTTTTGTTATTTTTAAAAGTTATAAAAATTTAATTGCAATTTTATAATTAAAATAGTTTTTAAAAGAATATTTATTTTCGAAAAATATGCTCATATAATAATATTTTTTGTCTAATAAACATGTGATATTCTTTTTGCACAGAACTATGACTTATTAGAATGAGGCATTGAATGTGGCTATTTTTTTGTCTTATATAACACTATAAGTCAAAAGGTTTATGTGATGAATATCATGAGATAATGTGAAATAAGTGTTAATATTATGCTAGAATTATTCAAAACTATGTTTGTTAGTTGACCACTAGGACATAATTCTTCATTTGTATCCATTTCCACATTCCATGCCTCTATATAATGCTTCCATTCATGATTATGAAGATGATCCAATGACTATGTTATGATGATGATTATTATGCTAAAACCATGTTATATTGATCGATGTTAGTATCTATCCAGTTACTGATATTTTATCTCACCCATTTAATTTATTTATATTCTCTTGTGATGACTTGTACATAACATAACACAAGTACTACTATGAATCAAGAGAAGAAATAATTAATTTTTTTTGATTTTGTTAATTTGAGGTATGGTTTTAATTATCCCAACACACAAAATATATGGATCATGGTTGTTTAATTATTCAATTTTGACTATATTTTAAATGATTAAATATTCATGTAAAATAAATTATTTTTATTATATTTTTTATCAGATAAATGTATATTTAATTTGAGAATTAGGATTATAGATCCTTTGTGAAACCCCTTAGTACGAGACCTAGTATTTTTAAGCACACAAATAGTTTTTATAAATAGAGGGATCCCAAAAGATATTTCTTTAGAGTTAATTGAAAAAGTGATAAATTATTCTTGACTTATTGACTAATGTTTTATTTTAATATTTTTTCTATTTTATAAAATGGTTGGAATTAAGATAAACCATGGTATTAACGCATGTGAGGGACTTTCATGAACAACATCCCCAATCCCTTGGGAGGTGGAGTTCAAATTTTGATGAGGGTTATTGACTAGATATCTCAGGATATGAATAATAAACTGAACAATTTGTAATGTCCTATTTCACTTAAGATGGATGAGCTACATATTATGTCCTTTATGTGGAAATGAAAACTGAATTTTTTTAGATATTCTAATCCACTAATCATTGAACAATAAATCCAATCAATGGGGACACCCATTTAAATGATTAATTATTATTAGATAGATAATGTGACTCTGGTTGTCAATCATCTTGATTGAGGGGATGAACAATGGTGGGAATTTATTTTTAACACCAATCTAGAGGAAGAAATTGAATAGTTAGAGTGGGAATACAGTAATATAATGTTACATAATATGTATTTTCCTTGAAATATTCATAATATTATGGACAGAGAATTCACGGAGAAGGTGCAAAAGTAAGGTGAATCTATCATGACCTAAGAAGAAACTATTAAAATACATGTAACATATAATTTGATATTTTTCTCAATAATGATAATATATATATATATATATATTCTTTAGTGGATTAAAACCACACCTTCGAATGGCTCTTGAAAATCTAGACATTGGGAGTTATGAATATGTTTTTTGATGTGATCTCAATGTGGATATGAAATTTTTTGAATTGGCACTCACCTATAGTGATATGAAATGAAAGATGGAGTTTCAAGTTGGAGGTCTCATAAAAATTTTGGAAATATATTTCCTCCATCCAATCATTAGAAAACATGGGAAGAAGAATAATGTAAAATTCCACAATGGGATTGGGAAATGCTATAAGTGTAGGGGAGATAGACACTAAGATCATAAATTTTGAAGACACATAAAGTAGAAGGGAGATAAAATGGATTAAAGGAGAGCACCACCCATAGTATAATTTTATAACTGTTGGGAGGATGTGAAATGCTCAATCAAGATCACAAAACCTTGATTCCTCATCGAAAATCAGCACCGTCAAACACTAATTCCAAAGGATAAAGAGAAGTATTATTCCATAACTACAGCTAAAGTGGATCAATAAAATGATGTATTAAAAGTTACAATTTCAATTAAATCGTGAATGGAAAAATCCTAATTTGATTCTCGTTCCACTCATTAATTTATATCTTGAATAATTTCTGGAACAATTGATTCAAAGCCTCAAATCCTTGATGTAGATATATCTATAAAAAAACTTGTGGTTCGATCATTGCAACCCATGTGTTTCACTCTTCTCCTATTAGATTATGTGGGAATCATCTCCAATTAAATCAAAATATACTTACCATGGTATACTTTGATGCTAAATTGGGATGGATTTGATATTTTTATATATATTATACATTAAATTTCTAGAATGGGAAATATCTTTTCATTTTCACAACCATCCAATACTATTATAAAAATGGAATGAAGACCATGAATCTTGTTTTTGAAAACCTTCAATTGTGTGGGTGATGATTAACTATGAATAAGCATACCTCACATTAATATACAAGTCCACAAATGGTGTAAATATTAGGAAACTTCTAATTGTGGGGGAATATTTTAAGGAATTACCAAAATTGTTTCCTATACATACATGAGAACATGAGTTAGAGATATCAATGAATGAAATAACTAGAGATACTTATATCTCAAAATTCCTAGATATGATGGCCCTGATCGAACTAAAGGAGTCAATGAAGAGGCTTCAATAGAATTTGGGAAAAGGGTGTATACACACAAGTGCATCACTCTGGGGTGAACTAGTGCACTTTGACTAGATAAAAGATGGATAAATGTATTTGTCTATTAATTATCAGGAACTCAAAAATGTCACCATAGAGGAAAACTATCCTCTTCCAATGATTAATGACTTCTTCAATCAAATACGAGAAGCTCAATAATTATCAATAGAGGATATACATTGTAGATATCAAAAACTAAAGGTGGATAAGGTAGATATTCATAAGACATCATTCCACACAAGAAATTAGAACTATGAGTTTCTAGTGATGACCTTAGAACATACTAATTTTTCTATGATATTTATGGATTTGAGGGATATAGCCTTTGTAGACTACCATTAATATTTTTTTTTGTTTTGTTTATCAATTAAATTCTTATTCACTCCATGAGAATGGATAAACATGATGAAAATATAATTATCATACAGGAAACACTATGGAAGGAGAAATTGTATGCCATGTTTAGTGAGTTTGATTTATATATTTTGTGAGTCACATTTTTGGGACATGTGATCACAAGTGAGGGAATTTGTGTGGAACCTTAAAAAGGAAAATTGAGGAAAGAACTAGACTATTAGTATAATAAAAATAATTTTTTTCCTTTTCTTAGAATATTACTATAGACATTTGGTGAGAAATTCATCATGATTTTATAGCCATATAATTACAAGGAAAGGGGGAATGCATGTTTTGAGGGAAGAATTTGAGGAAGGCATTAAGATGATAAAGAAGAGGTTGATCAGTACCCCTACACTCAAATTACATAAAAGTGGACTAAGATTTGTGATATACAATGACTCTTCCAAAAAAATTATTGAGTTGTGTACTCATAAAAAATGATAATTTGATAGAACATGCCTCATGGTAGTTGTATATTGATGAGTAGAACTAACCACAGAATGATATGGAGTTAGCAGATTTGATTTTTAGATAAAATATGGTTGTACTACATCCATAGTGAAATGTGTGACCTATTTACTGATCAGAATATCATAAATTATATATTCTCACAAAATTATCTGAACATTAATCAATGGATATTGTTATAAGTGATAATGTACTACTATTATTCTGTTAACATTCATTCGGGGAAGGTGAACAAAGTAGTTGTTGCAATTAACAGAAAGGAAACTACTACTCAATCCATGTTTCATATTGAAAAAACAATTATCCTTAGGGATTTGAAATAGATGAATTTTGAAATGATGATGTACGGAAATATATCCTACCTAGACCAAATGTATTTCCAACCATCAATCCTAGGGAATATTAAGGAGGTACAATGGGATGATCCATAGTAACAAAATAGTGTGAATGTAGTAAAAGAAGGGATGCTGCAAGAGTTCCAAATTGATAACTATAGATTTATTCATTTTGTAACGAGGAATTTTTTCCTTCAACTCCTTGGATAAAGAAGAATCTATTTTATAATTCCCATTTCACACCATTCACTACAAATCACATGTGCACCAATATTTTCTGGGATCATTGAGAACACATATTATGGGATAACAAGAAGATGGATATTGTGGAGTACATCTCGTGGTGATTGATATACCCTCCGAGTTAATGAAGATTGATAGAAGTACAAACGGATGATGAATCCATTCCATATACCCAAGTTGAAATGAGAGAATGTTACAATGAGATTTTTCACTAGTCTCTTAAAGACATCCAAAGGAAACAATGTGATATGGGTTGTGGTCGAATGACTCACCCAGACTCCAAAATTTATTAATTTTTAGGAAGATATATCACTTTAACAAAGGATAAGATATATTTAAAGGATGTGGTGAGGTAATATAGAGTTCCACTCTTGACATTCTCTAATCATGATCCATGTTTCGCATCAAAATTATATAGAAGTCTTCAACATGATTTGATTAATGAGTTGAATTTTATGGTGGCATATCACCCCTAAAAAATAGAAAATATATAAGAAATGTTATAACAATAAAGGAAATTGTAGGATCCTACTCAATAGAATTAAAATTTGTTTGAGACCATCATATCACATTGGTTTATTTCTGAATGAACAATATCTACCACTAAAGTATTTAGATGGATCCAAAAACATTTTAATTATGCTCAGATTCATATAATGAGTTATGCTGAAAACCATTGTTGTTACCTGGAGATCGACATTGGAGATAAATTATTTCTTCAAATATCACCATGGAAGTAGGTATGTTGTTTGTATTGAAAGGAATTCTAATCCCAAGGTAAATTGGCTCCATTATGATCCCTGATCACATAGGAGTAATGACCTATAGGTTTTCAAATACACTAAGTATTTCTCAAATTCAAGATGTTTTTTATATTCCACTACTAATAAAGTGATTACCAGAGTCCTCACAAGTACAAAACATATATTTGGTATAGTTCGTTGAGGATCTCCTTTATGAAGAGAATATAGGTATAGAATATAGATTAGAGAGATAATGATCAACGAAACTATACAATCCACCATTTCAAAATGTTGGGGAGGTTACAAAAGTATGAATAAGTGACTTGGGAACTGGAGGAGGTGATGATTGATAAGTAACCTCACCTGTTTATATAAAGCAAATTTTTGAGGGAAAATTTTCCGAAGTGGAAATAATATAACAACTTTATCTTTTATCAATGTAATTTATCTCTTATTATAATTATTTATTTTAGTTAAAATCTCATTAAAAACGAATATATTCCAAAATAAAAACATTATAACTGAATGTGGAATGAGATAAGAGGCTTCTTCAAAAATTGAGGAACTTATGCTGAAGGAATAATAAATTGACCTAAGGAATAGTAACATGTTCCTTATGAATAGTAATTCATAAAATAGATTAGTAAATTCTCCATTAAAAGTATATAAAAATTAATTATATTATTAATAAAAATATGTTATATTAATTTCATAGAATAAGTAAATAAACATTATAGAAATGATAAATTTTGTGATGGTATTTTTATAACTTATTAATATTTAATTATAAATTTATAATATATTCAATGATTTAAAAGAAAATTTTTTTTTATAACATAAACTAATAAATTAATTTTTTTTTATCTTTTAATTATAATATATATTTATTAGACCATAGTTAATGTTTGAATGTGTCATAAAAATAGTTATAAATTTAAAATTGGTATTTTTCAAAAAAAATATTGATTTTAATTAAAAAATAATTTTCAAATTATTAGAAATTTATTTTCATAAAATGGAGCTCATTTTTTAATTCTAAATTTCAATAAATGGTTATGGGTAATTTTACAGATTTTTTGAAAATACATCAATTCATAATGAGTAGTGACATATGATAATTTAAAATAAATGATGAATACATGAATTTTTGGGTTATATATGATTTATGGATGATGTAAGCCCAAATTATCGAACTCCATTTCACTATTTTAATATTTTGGGTGATAATTCTCAAACTATTCATAGTATTCTTGCAAAATAATAAACTAATGAATGAAATAATGGGGTAACACCCCTATCCTCCCCTATAAATATCACCCCACACCGCTTATTATCCTCCCAGTATCCAAGCTTTGGGATGTTACCAAATTATACCAAAATATCTTCCCAATACTACCCCAATTTCTAGGAGGCCTTGTATCATCGAAATACCAAAACCATTTCTCCAAGGAGTTCTCAAGGAGGAGAAATTCAAGAAGAAAAATCCTCTTTCTTTGTTCCTTTAATTATTTTAATTTTTTATTCTTTTCTTATTATCTACTCCCCTCCTCTATCAAAATATTTATGATAACTACAGTTTCATTTAAATAAATTAATTAAATCATTTTAATGGATGATCTATCATCAAACTATTTTCTCTCTCTTTATTATTCAAAAAATGAAATCATTACATTTGATATGTCTATTTATCGATATTGTGGATAATTTATTTTAAATTTACTTTAACATCTTCATGTATATTCATAAAACCACTATAATTTTTGTTATATATAGTAAAATATATTTAATAAAAAAAATTATGTTTTGGAACTATATTAAATACAGAATAATAAATAAGGGAACAAAAATATTTTCTAATGTTTGAAAAACTACAAGAAAATATAAATAATTATCACCAACCTTTAATCTAATTATTCATATTCATACAAATTTAAAAAATATATATATATTCATTTAAACCTTTATATGTTTATTAATAATATTTAATTTCAATTTTGGATAATTATACTCATTCTACATAAACTTTCTTACTCATATTCAAGTAAAACGATCGTAAAAACTATGAAAATGAATACTAATGGACAATGGAATTGAACTCTTTAACACATAAAATTTTATAAAAGAACATAATAAAAATATAATAAATATAATTCATGTTTAATAAGTTATTTATTTATTAATTAATTCATTTAATTGGATTATATTGGAAATTAATGTATAGAAAACACTCATACATAATGTAAAGGGAATCTTAAACCACCTCTATTTCCTAGGGTTTTCCCTCTTTAATGGAATTTTTAGCATGTATATTCCTTTTATTTTCCTTAATTATAACTTATTTATCCTTCCCTTTTATTTTATGGGATATAATTTATTCGAATCTGATTTTACAAAAAATGCTATACTTTTTCCAAAAGAGCATTACTTTCAAAAAAATCACAACATTTGTTTCTCTTTAGATTGCCTCTTCCTCACTCGAGATTGATGATTCTTATACCAATTAAGTTATTAACAATTTATTTTTTGAACGGAAGTGTAAATTAATTAATTTATTATTTATTAAATTAAACCCATTCCTATCCGTAGGTTATTTGTTTCCAATATTTACATACTTTCTCTATGGCATGCATGATTTTGTAAATGTTATGATATGACGGGTTCACCCAAAATTAAACAACACATATTAATGTTATGATGTGAAATGTGAAACGAAAATTAAGTAGTTCTCCAACAAATTGGGTAATTTAATTTTTCTAATGATATTAAGTGAAATATTTATGATCATCATTCCATCATTGTTCATAACTATATGTGGTATTTGGCCACTAAGACATGATTTTTCATTTTTATGCTTTGAAAAATTCCATGCTTCTATATAATGCTTCCAATCTGGATTATGAAGACGAAACAATGATTATGTTATGATGATTATTATATTTATAAACCCATTTTATGTTGATCAATTTTCTTATATATCATCTTACTAGGCTTTTAGCTCACCACATTCAATGATTTATATCCTCATGTGATTACTTATACTAATAAGAACACATGGACCACTAATAATCTAGAGAAGAAAGAATTAAATAAATGTCCTTTTTTATTTTTTGAATGAAATTTATGGTTATAATTGTTTCATTACACTAAATCATTGGTTCATGTTTTTTGTAATTAATTTATGTTATTTTCATTTAAAATGATGTAATAATGATGTAAGAGAAATTAGGGTTGATATTTCCACCCTCATGTCACATATTTATAATCTTCTATTCAAGAAATTAACTAAACAAATTAAATAAATAATTAACTCTTCTCCTCCTTGAAGACTTATTTTTATTAATAAATCAATCATGGGATGTATTTTTTTAACCCTAATTAGGTTATCCAAATAATAGGTATAGTTTTTTGACTACCATTTTATTACATTTCATCCACCACCTCCTTAAATTAATATTAAAACATGAAGATATAAAAAATTATTCAGAATACTAATATGATTTTATTTTTTGGTAATGTCCTATATCCTTCTCCAAATCTACAAAATAGGTTATGAAATCATCATTTTTGTGTACAGTATACTACCACCTCATGAACCGATGTCATTCATTTTTCCAATATTATCACCAATTGTTGGGTATAATGATGGATATAAAGACTATATATATATGATATTTATAACAAAATTATACATATTTATTCATTATTTAATATATAAATCTTTAATTTCCATTTCGTAGAGTATATGACAATGCCTCATTTGTGTACAGTAGAATAACACCTCAAGAAAGGATGTGATATTATGAAATATTGATTTTTGTGGAAGCTAATATGAATTAATATATAGAATATCTCAGATATAAATTAAATAAATGATATATTAAGGAAATATTTATCATTATGAAAACAAAATATATCATTTTATATCTAACCTTTTCAATTACTAAAAAAATGAGAACATCATTCATATATGTGTGGATGACCGTCTTCATCAAGCGGTATGACTCTATATTTTCAACACCACAAAAAATATAGGATATTTATATGTATATTTATAGAAATAATATGGTAATTATTATATTATCATTATTATTTTACGATTAAATATTACCTACCTATATTAGATAATTATTTTTGAAAAAAAAATATTACTCATGCATATGTATGGCCATCCGTATCTATTATTGTAACATAATTCAGATACCAAACCCATATTTCATGATTATTCATTAAATTTAAATTGATTAATACATAAGAAAATGATATCTGATTATAATTCATTATAATAGTTATTCAGGATCAATGTAAGAGGACAAACCATAAAAGATAAAAACATATAAGAAAAAAACGAAGTTCTTAACCAAAATGTGACATTGACATTGAATTGTGAAGAAAAATGCAACCAATTCTCATAATAAAATTATGTATGGTTATATATATATATAATTATATTTCCAAGATATATTTATTGTGAAATTATATTTAAAATACTATGATTTCAAACATGTGTGATGGATTTAAAGACATACATTAATGTATTTCTAGTAACTCTTTTATTTCTAGGAGATATAAGAAAATTCACAACTAGTTTATTTAGTGTAGTGTATATAATTACCGATTTACATGTTATATAATTAATCAAATGATTTTAATTAAATTTAATGTTTAATTTGATTATTTAATTTAGTATCTCTTTTGATTAAAAATAATACTAAAGTAGTAAGTGTTTCATGTCTCACCATTTTCTTCAAAGAGACACATGCCATATTCCATAACTATTTATATTATATAACATATATTCAACCCATGAATGTATTTTATGATTAAACACCTTAGAATAATTTTGAAATACATATCCATTTTTGGATATCACCTTCATGGGGCTTACAACTCAATAATACCAAATTGGTAAGGGTTTTCTGTTACAATATCATTGTTTGTTAAGATAGTTCTTGATTACACATACAATGATGAAATATGATGATATATATCTCATTAAACTCATTAATTTATTATTAAATTGCTTTTTTAAGATAATATACTTATTCACTTAATTTTCCACCATTTGAATACTCAAGAGTTGTAAAGAATCTTCTTTAGAACATCGAACTTTATTCCACCATATGGATGAAAGTCCCCTATTATCAAAATCCATGTTTTATATAATGATTTTTACATTAAAAAATGTAATACTTATTATATAATTATACATTTTTGAGTTATTTACAATTATTTTTAGAATGGAATCATCATTTATCTTTTATAGTGATTCCATTTTGGATTTTATTGAAATTTTGATAGGAATCATTTCTTAACCAGAATGACTTGAACATAAGTTCCCACCATCATGGAAATTATTTGATTTAATGTTACCATTATAACCTTTCAAGGAAATTTTTATGTATAATGATTTTAATATATTTTTATGTTTTATTTTTTATCAAATCAAAAAAGATATTTTTCTCATGAAACTTTTTAAATATTTTTTTTAAATGTTACATTGTATGTGTTCATGTATATTTTCAATGAAATAGTTTTCGAAAATATATTATGAATAATTATATTTTAAATGCTTTTTTAATGAATAGTTATATTCCTTAAGAATAATTCCAGGTGTTAATATTTCAAAATCATTCTCCAACTTAAATGAAAGACTTTTAATTTAGTTAATATTTTTTACAGATATAAAAAAAGGATATAATTTTTATTATTCATCTAAATGGTTTATAATGAATAGTGATTTATTAATCCCATTTCACTTACACAGGATATACCCTGGTATAATCATTTTGAAGAAAAAATCATTATCCATGGCATATTATATGATGAAGTAATGAATTGATTAAAAAACCACTGTATTTTCAAAATTCTATGATATGGTGAAGTATTTATGAAGCCCATTTCATTTCACATGTTATGACATGATGACTGTTTTTTGATAATTCAGAAAAAAAATATGTATGATTTTTATTATATTGTGGCTGTGACGAATACCTTCCTCTAATTTATTCAGTAAATATTAATACCTTTTTATATTTATCGGTCTACAATGGTTAGTTAACCCTGTTCAATTAGGGACTTTGTCCACTATGATGGTATCCGGAGTGATCATTGACTACTATATTAATTTAGGGAGTTAATTCATTCCACTATGATAGTATTGTAGTGAGCCTTGAATACTAGGAAAATTATATTGTATTTTTTTATTTATACCCAAATTCTATATTTTACACCTATGTTATGCTCTCATGGACCATTTTTTTTATTTCATTATGATTATTGTCTATGAACTTATAATATTTACAACATTATTCAAGATTATGATAATTGATTTTCATGATATGGCTTTAAAATGTTATGATCATGTTCTTATACCGTTATGTTCATGTTATTCTTATATATCTCTATTTATTACCCTTACTCAACTCCTAATATATCGCTTTCTTATGTTTCCATTCTCTTGGTTATGATGAACGTTTATAAGTATGGATTGTTTTTTAAGAGTTCCAAAGGTGAAATTTTTTATTGGATAAGATTAATATCCATCTCTAAATAAGAATATTTTGTACCTAGTCTCCAAATAAAATAAAACATTATGGTCCTTAGGTATGTGTTTTTGTAATTTATTCAATATTAATCTAAATAAAATTAATATCCATGTATGAAAATATTATGTCACCATAGTTAGTATCAAAGGAAAGGATTAGTTATCCTTTGAAAAATAGGATTAAAAAAAATAGTGTGATCCTTATGGATATTTCTAATGGTGTTTCTAGGGATATATCTAATAATAAGTACAAGTATGAGTCAAAGTAAAGGAAAATGTCTTGGAATTTTGGTAAAGGATATAGAAATTGGTTTCCATGAAATTAAATAAAATATATTGATGCTACAAGTGGATATGGATCTGAGATATAGAAACCATGGTGTAATAAACATTAAAATGTTGTATTGAGCTGGAACTGATCTCCACCTTATTCTCATAGATAAGCCTTGATAAAAACCTGGCATGACACTCTTAGTGGATATGCATTGGAAATTCACAAACTCTTAGTGAACAATCATGAATGAGTTATATAAATAATGACTATTAGTTAACTATGTTAAAATATAGTTGCATATATTAAAAAATATTAATGATTTTGACACCATATATGTTTTTATATTGATTATTTTTTGTTCCAATTAAGATTAGTGTTGGTCACACAATGTATTTTTAATTTAGATAATGATATGTATTTTAAGGAATTGGGCTAAAATTCAATTTTATTGATAATGTATCGATGAGAATCCAAATACGATGATGATTGGGTTGAAGGAAATTTTCTATTATTTTTAATCTTTTTTTACAAAATATTATTTACAATGAGAACATTAATCAACTATCTAACTGACCATAGAAGAGAAACATAATGTGCGATGAGAGTTTTGGTAGTAGAGGGCATATAAGAAAGATGATTCAATTTTCTATATGGAGGGAATGTGTGAATACTAATTAAATGAAATAGCTTAGAGAGATGAGGAGATGTCTTGGGTGTGAAAAAGGTTGACACAATTTAAGAAACTATGAATGAAAAATGAAAAGTTTAATAAACACAATAAATGACAATAATTGTCTCACTTAGGTAGCATTTAGTATTGAATGTTTGAAATTTCTAATTTATGCACATTATAAAAATATATAAACTAAGGGGAATAAAAATTAATAAAATTAAAAAGGTTTTATGATTATTTTTTATGTTTTCAATGATGAAGAGATTACAAATGAAATATAAAAATAATGAAGTATTAATGAATAAGATGGCAAATCCATATTAATGTTTTTAGAAGGAATTAAAAAAAATGAAGTTATTATGTATTTCAATTCAATAATTACGTTATATTAATGATGAAATATATAAGTATTGTTTATAATATTTTTTTCATAAAAGAGATACCAGAATATGAAGAAAAGAACGAACGATCTGGAATAGTGATTTAGTGGAAATGTAATATTTTATGGAAAACATATTATTAATGGAAGACTACCCATAAATTGTTCCTAGGGTAAGAAAAATTATGCTTAGTAATGAAAAACTGCATATTAAAATGGATAAAGTAAATTGTATAGTATGGACGTCCATATAATTGATAAAGGACTTGTTGAAAAAGTGGTTTATATTATCATTGATTCACATTCACTCATTATTTGATCAATGTTGTATATTCTATAATCTAACAATTAATTCATGTAATGAGGAAGAATACATCTTTTTATTTAGGTTTAATGGTAAACATGGTTACAACCAATATTCAATAGAATATATGATCAAGGTATTCATATATTTGGCATATGACTATTATGATATGAATAATGATATTTAGAAGATTGTTGTTAAGTTTAGTTTGGTAAATTTAGTGACCTTATTTATAATTTTTGTATTTGTCAAGTGTCATAAGGTTAATAATTAATGGAATATTTGATGTTGAACATTGGATGAGCTTTTAGCGATAAATATATTACTTTATCAAAGGATTTGTTTTCAATATTTGATAACCAATGTCAAATTTTTTAAATTGATATAGAAGAAATGTCTTATAATTCCATAATGAATTTTATTTATTTCTTCAAAAATGAAAAACTATTCTCATAGAGTAATGTATGAAGTAGAGATTGTTCAAGGAACAACCCGATGATGAAATTATCCCATTGAAACAAATGATATCAAGAAATTAAATTTTATTGGGATCTCAGTATAGACTGAAAAAGAATATCCCAAAATTTGGAGAAGTATATATAAGTAAATTTTTTACTATTATAAAAAATATTTATGATATTAATGAATTTTTTCAAGCCTTGTTGGTTTATTTATTTATGGTTGTTATCTTTTTTCCAACCATGTTTTCTATCAGTCTTCATTAGTATTTGGGTGTTAGTTTTATATTAAATAAGAATGTTTTCAATTCCCATCCATGGAATCCTATTTTGAATCATAGTATGTCTTATTCAAATTGAATTTCACACATACCTCTATCTTTTTCAAGGGTATATTTTTTTCCTTTTTACGATTTCTATTTCTTTGAATTAATTTTAAAATGTTAAAACATTAATGAATGATATAAATTTCAATGGAAATATTCATTTCATAGTTAATATAATGTAACATCATGAGATTTTGGTGAAATATATGTTTTTTTAATAAATTTAATATTTTCTATATTTTTAATTACATACAATGCCTAGATAAACATGC
Organism: Viscum album; assembly: GCA_963277665.1. Taxonomy (NCBI): domain Eukaryota; kingdom Viridiplantae; phylum Streptophyta; class Magnoliopsida; order Santalales; family Viscaceae; genus Viscum; species Viscum album. The sequence continues at coordinate 1,398,113,442 of OY728164.1, read as the reverse complement.
GTTACAAGAAAAATTGAGTTTAAATAAAATGCCACTTACTAATAAAAATTTAATATTAAATATGATAGAAATAATTATACCAATACAAAGGATGGTATGAATAGAATTAAATAAAATTTGAAAATAAAAAATTTAGAATTTTGTATATAATTAATTTATTTGTGACCAATTAAATAGAAATGATAAAATAATCATTTCAAAAAATAAGGGATTCATTATTTGAAAAAAAATTATTATGAACAAAATGGTTTTTAACCTCAAAAAATTATAAAAATGATTTTATGAATGATTTTTTTAATTTATATATTATAAATGAAATAAAATGTATATCATTCATCTGGTGTTTTTTTTGTAAGGAATAATTATAAATCCATTTTTATGCATAATGATGACATTTTTCTATGTAGCTATTTTATCTCCATCTTGCACACATATTAATTAAAAAGAATTTTGTAAAAAATTATAAAATTTACTTAGAAAATTAAATTTCATTTTCTTAATTTCAATTTAAATAATATATTATGGTTAATTTTTTATAATTTCTTAAAAATATAATGTTTTTATGAATAGTTGAAAATGATGAATTTCAATGGAAAGCTGTCTATTGATTAATAATTATTTATAATGTTAAATTGTAATAGTTTTTTAAAATTTAAATTACTAAAATATTAAATCTATTAATATAATTTAATTCATTTTAATCATTTTAATTTTAATTTTTGATATATAATCCCTTTAAACATTTGTACATTCTCTCTTTCAAAACTTTCATTCTCATCACGTATACATGATTATTTTTAATTAAAATTTTCTCTTTAATGTAAATGTAATTTTAAAACTTTTAGATCATATTTGGAATCATTTAAATTTATTTTATCTAATATGGTAAAATTAGTTTTTAATAATAATTTTTATTAATTACAGTAAATTTGTTTTACCATGGTTAAGGTAAGAATGACTCTACCTATGGTAAACCGAAAAGATAACGTTTAAAATAACTTAAAATTTTTAAAAATCTATTTTATGGTCATATTTGTTCCCTATATTTTATAATACTCGATATTAATCGATTTTTTATCATTTTTAACGTTAAAAATATGACTACATGTTTTTTTCAAAAAATTACAATTGTGCCACTCTCCCCACTTATAAAAGTCAACCAGGTCTCATCTCCTCTTTGAAACATCAAACCATTTTGGTCCAACCATGAACTATTGAAATAAAATCCCAAAAACTAAAATATAAAATTATATAAACCTTATTTTTGGCATAAATCTAGCATGGAAATTATTTGGATGCAATTCTATGGTGGTTACCCAATGAAGAGGTAATGTTATTCGATGAAATTGTTTATATTATTTATTCCTTTACCACCATAAATTCTTTTTAAATATTGAAAAAATAATAACATCAGTATATTATATATACTAACATTATTTTATGTAAATATCATGATCTATAATAATTCCAAATTCCACCAAATGGGTTATGAAATCCTCGTTCCTTTTACGATAAACTACCACCGAATAAACTAATGTCATTCATCTTTCCAATACCTCCATTCACAGTTGGGTATGATGATGGATATAAAATATATATATATGTTATTTGTAACATAATTATATATATGGTTTACTTATTCCATATATATCCTTTTTTTTACAATTCATTAGGGGTCACAATAACGTCACTTGATTGTATAGAGGACTACCACCTCATGAAGCGATATAATTCATTTTCACTAATTCATGCCATGGAAAAAATAATGATAAATTTATTAATGATATATTATATAAATAAAATAACATTAATATTCATGAAACATTTAACATTATGAAAATAAAAAATATAAATTTCTTTCTAAACTTTTCTCTTATTAAATGATATAATGTATTTTGTGTACATGTGGACTACTACCTTCTTGAAACAACGTGGATCTCTATTTTCATCACAACACCTCATGGATGAAATTTTTATATATATTTGATTGAATTAAATCATATTAATGATATTATTATAATTATTCAATGATAAAATATTACATACCCCCTTTGCATACTGATCATTTAAAAATTGAAATGTTACTCAAGCGTATGTACAATCTACCATCTCCATGATCGTAACGTACTTTATTTTTCAAAAACCTTAATTAATAATCAGTATTAAATGTATAAGTTTTGTAAAAACATGAAAATTATTTCATTATTATTATTATTTATATTTTGTAAACATGACCTATGCCTGAGATAGGAAAAATATAAAATGAAAACATACACAAAAAACAACCTAATTATTTCTCGAAACATGACATTTCCATGAAAATATTAATAAATTGGTAATTAAATGTTATAATAAAAACATATATTGTATGATATATATAATTATTTTTTTGTAATATATTTATAATTGAAATATATTTATTATAAAGGATGATCAAATGTGTATAAAGGAAGTTAAGGCTTATAATAGAGGATTATGAGAATCTATTTTATTTCTAGGAGACATTTGAAAACTCACTAATCATTTAATTTTTATTGTGTATATATATCCAATTTAATATATTATTTCTATAATATCACCATTTTAATTATAATAACATTTCATTATATTTTATTCATTATTATTATATTTGATTCATAATATTAATAAATATTTAAAGGACTTCCATCTAAATTTTTTACTTCTAGAAGAAACATACCATATTCAGCAAAACTAAATTTATGTGGGGTGTATAAGACTAATTAATTTGTTTAATGATATTTAAAAGGAATTTTTTTTAATTTAATTATACATTTTACAATCTATATTTCATGGGGATTATTAAACAATGCTACTAATGTGATAATATTTTTATACTACAATCTCATCATTTGTTAAGATTGATAATGATTATGATTTCAGTGAAGAATTATTTTGATCAATATCTCATGAAACTTATTTATTTCATTCTCTTGGAGATATTTCTGATAAAAAATTTATTCCATTAATTTTCCACTCTTTATGTAAAAACGAGTTCAAAATATTATTTTTATGAAAATATAACATTATTTATCTTTGGATTGAATACAATTTTTTTCCAATAAATGTTTTCTAAATTTTTTCAACAATATATAAATTATTTTTAATTATTTTTTATATTTTTTTTTACTTTTTAATTTTATTTAAATGAATATTCATGATTATTTCCAAATAATTACCTGTTGGATTTTACGAAAAATGTGGATGAAATATTTATTTTTACCTATATTGTATTAACATTATTTTCCCTTCATCATGGATACTATTTTCATAGAGGTTTCCTTTACAATGTTTCATCATATTGTTTAGATAACAAGATGTTAATGATGATTTATGTTTTAATTTTTTTTTTCAATTATTAAAGGGATTTTTACTCAGCAAATGTTCTAAATTATGTTTAAAGTATTCATCGTTTTTTATATAATATTTTAAAATAAAAAGAATTTATTAAATTTTAATGTATTTCTAGTTTAAAGAGTGATTTTAAATGAAATGATATCTTCCCCCAAAAATGTAAAATGTCTTTTATCTTCTAAAATCATTCTCCATGATATATTAAATCCATTCATGTAACTTATTCATTGTTGTGGATATGAACAATGTATAAATTACTAGTTCTTTTTCTGAATTCATTTTGATGAAAATTTGTTTATGAAACCCATTTATCTTCAATGGTTTGTATGATGAAAACATTAGCATGAAACCCAATTCTTTTTCTATGGGATAATCTTTGGTGAAATTATGAAATTAATATGACGCATGTATCTTTTCAATATGTTATTATATGACAAAAAAATTTCAATACCATTTCATTTATGCTTTATGATATGTTGAATAGTTTATGATATTGTGGAACACATATGTATAAATTGAATTATGTGATGGGTGGGACCTATAATTACTTCCGATGAATTAAGTATATATATATATATATCTCTCTCATTAGATATAAATTACAGATATTTGGACTAAATCTGGTTTAGTTGGGGACTTTTTCCCAGGAGATGGTATTGGGAGTGATGCCTGACTATTATGACGATGTTGGGAGTGAACCCATTCCACTATGATATACATGGATGTGTGCCATGTATATTATAAACATTATTTTCTATTCATATTCTTACTCTATAATTCCAATTCATAGGCCAATTTTTTGCTCGCATGGATCATGATATTTAATTTACCTATAATTCATCTCTTATGAACTACTAATTTGTATTCCATGACTATGGATTATAGAATTTTTTATGAAGGGTATGGTTTTAAAATATTTTTATCTTGTTATAATACACTTATCTTAATGTTATGCTTAAACATCACCCTTTTATCCTCTATCATCTCCCAATCCAACCAATTATAATGATTCATTTACACAATATATAATAAAAGGTTTTATATAGGGTATACTTGTGAAGTGAACTGATGTGTGAGATCTTCATTGAAGAAGTTGAAGCTCTACCAAATATTTAGACGATTGTGTTCATAGAAACCAACATTCCCAAAATATAACTGTACATATGTTGGTGTTTGAGAAATTCATTGAATATTATACTAAAATGATGTAATGTCTGTATATGAAAATCCTAGGTCACTATATCACAATATTCATAGCATATAAAATTTATGAAAGTGAAATGTATTCTCAAATCACTATATGTCAGATCAACACTACTTATCACTCTGAAATTTACAGATAATCCAAAAGGGATATCAACAAATTGAAGATGTATTAAGGGATTGATAACTTGATATTAGAGGAGATATAATCAACACAATTCTCTATTTTATTTCATGTATAAAAATAATTATAATACATGTATAAAGACTAAATCCTATATGGATTTATATTGAAATAAGAGCATTAATTGTTTTTTTAGATGATGTTTCTAATGTTAATGGTATAATGTTCCTTTAAGGTAAAATACATAAGGTGAATAAAATTTATTAACATTTTAAACTGGATTAGAGTATATTAAAGAGATACAAACATAGAAATGTAAGAGATTATGAGTTTGAAGCTAGTAATTATGAATTATTGGGGTTATTTATATTGAAGTGTATAATGATATTTTTTTAATTAGTAAAGTTATGTACACAACCTGTTAGTCAATTAAATTTGTTTATGTGAATTGGATCAGTATAATATCAGTTGGTTTTACAACACATCCCATTTCGATTCCATAAAATTTTTCATATTACTTTATTAAAGAAAGGTTAGCCAAATCCATGTGTGTACTAATAAATAAATAGGTATAAATGAATCCTTGAAACTATTATGAGGAACTCAAAGTTAAAATACTCGATCATATAGAATAATGTTATTTTTATTTTTCGATAATGACTTCATTAAGATTCATTATTTTGATAAATCATAACACAATCTATATTTTACTTATGTTAAATTGATGTATGTTTGCTTTTTTATATATATATTTAACATATAAATAACATATTTGAAATGAGTTGATTCTGAACTTTTTTACTTTTTTAAAAGTTTGATGTCACTTAGACCTATGTAAAAATAGAAGATCATGTTAGAGATTCTATGATTGTTTGAATTGAAATCTATATTTGGATATCATGAAGTTTATTATTGTGATTTTATTATGATAAATCAATATAAATTTAATTCATTTTTTTAAATGCAATTTTTTGTCTCATTCTAATTTCATGAAAATCAATAATGATTCACTTACTAAGAGAAATCAGAGACTCTAATTAATTTAGTTTTTTGTATCATATTTTAGCTATTATTATGTGTTATTTCCTAAAGGAATATCTAATATTGTAACATCCCAGGTAAATAATGAATAAAACATTTTCGTATTTATTAATATTTACAAATTAAATATTAATATTACTTTAAATGGGTTGCTGTGTTCGATAGCGTACCCGATACGCAACAATGAGTTCCTTTGAAAACCTACGTTGCACACTAGTAATATAATAATATTATTTTAAATGGTAGTTAACACATAGCTGTTGTATTGGCGGGAATGGATAGAAATAATTAAAATATGATTATATATGTTTTTTAAATGTTTTTACATTTATCCAATAAACGATAAAGGCTTAAAATATGGAAATAATTCAATTTTAGGCACTTATACCCTAATTTTCACTAAATGTTCACTTATCACATTTTGATGGCGAACCGTCATTAAATATAGTTTTGATCAATCTTATAAATTCTATTGGACCAAATATAACTCTTCTTTAGAATCGGGACATCAAAATTTACTTTGTGTAAATTTTTGGTATCTTTCCGATGAAGTTCATTTTATAATGAATAGTGTAAAATGTGGTATTTTAATTCAAACCCTCTTTTTAATCTAATTTATTTATATAAATAGATTATCATTTTAATTGGTTTTAAAGTGAAATTAGAAAAAAAATTTACCATTAAATCCAATAGTGGTCATTGGAATTAATTTCACTTTGAAGTCAGACTTAAACTAGTGTCAATCTTTTGATACTTATTGTTTCATAAAAACACACTATTTGTCATGACAGCGGGAATTAATTATTAAATTAATTAATGTGACTTATATGTTTTGAATTTTTTAAAATAGACTTAATTTTTGAATTCGGAATATCAAATATAGCTTAGGGTGAATTTTTGGTATTTTTCTGAAAAACCTCAATTTTTTATGAATAGTGAAACCACTAAGTGGTACTTACAAAAACTGATTTTTCGTTTAAATGAAATTTTACCACTTCTGTGTTTTGAATTTCAAAAATCCGACATACATGGTTGTCATTAAGAATTAAAATGTGGTTCAATGAGATTAAAATAATTTTTTGGTGAATTGTAACTATTAAGTTCTTAATCGCGATTAGAGGTAATTAGTGTAGTTTAAGGTAAGAATAATGTTTTAATAAAATTAAATGACCTAGACACATGTCATACCCTCATTTTATGTGTCATTTCCGACCAATACAATCCATGGGTCAACTTGGGGACCCCATGGAGCCACTTTGGTTGGAAAATGACATAAATACCTTTTATTTAATGTTAAAGTAAAAAATGACACAAACATGAAATGTTTTAATAAAACAATTTTTACATGGGGTTATACAAGTGATATTATTGACTATAAATAATAATTGGAAAGATAAAAAGATTTCCTACATCATAGTAATTTTTTTATAATTTTTAGACATTAAATAAATTAAATTATTTATGACATCATGATGATGTAGCAATGACCTCATTATTTAACGATTTAAATAAAATGGAAAGATAATGTAAAATCTAAGACCTAAACATGTCCAAAAACTATTGGATGAGTGTATTTCGAACCCGCATCACCTTATACTGGAAATAAATTAATTTGGGACCTTTAAAATCCGAAAATATTTTGAAAATAAAGTAACATTTTGTAACTTTACAAGAGTGCCCCTCTTCTCCTCTTATAAAAAGCCCCCACCTCTACCACCTTACCCACACTTCTCAAGCCATTGGTTCTTCCAAGATCAGATCATGTTGTCTCTCCACATCCCTCTATTACTCCTTGAAGCCTCACTTTGGGTAGAAGTCTTCCTAAGGAAGCCTTTGAGCTCAAACTAAAGAGAGTTACCCGATTATAAGGTAATGTCTTCACTTGAGTCCTTTTATTTTATTTTGCTTCTCCAACCCCATAAAATCTTTTTATTCATTTTTTTGTAACAAATCCAGTATCTTACATATACTAGGATGTTTTTATAAGAAGTATTCGAGCTACACTTACACACACCTACATCTAATGGTTAAAGAACATACTGTTTCCGTGGATGGTGAATTTCTACCTCACGAAACGATGATTGTTCGATATTCTTCTAACACCTTCAATGGTGGCCATTAAGATGACACTATATTTAAATATGATATATAATATGTTTATGTTTTCCTTAAGCTTCTGTATTTTTCATTTTGGGCATACCTTTATGGTTTCCATTATGGGTAAATGTGATATCTTCATTTAAGGAAGTGCGGACTACCGCCCCCTCAAAGTGATTTGATTCGTTAATGCCATATGTGGGACGTATAAAGGATGGATTTAAAGTTATTGTATATGATGTTATACTGGAATTATAATATATCTCTATATCATTGTTATTTATTTCCATTAAAGTATGAGATACAAATGAAAGTAGGGTTCATGCGTACGTACGGCTTACCGTCTCCATGAACGGTGCATTTCATTTCTTATCCCCAAATGTAATGTACTATTATAAGTACATGTATATAATGGATATATATGATGAATTATACATCTAAATGATGAATATAATTCTAGAATTAAAATATACATACCTCTCATTTAGTTTTAATTCCATTAATATGTCAAAGAAATGAAAGTAGCGTTCATGCGTACGTACGGCTTACCGTCTCCATGAACGGTGAATTTCATTTATTACCTCTAAATGATTATGTAATATTATAAATACATGTATATTCTGGATATATATGATATATATGATATCCAAATCAGGAATGTCATTCGGGATATAAAGAACCTTTGACCATACGAACAACATGTAATTGTAAGAAGTCCATTTTCGACTTAAGAACAAAATATCGACAAAACAAACATTATTAAATTAAATGGTTACATAATGTTTATAACATGGAAATAAGTGATATAAAAGGAATAATGAACTTGAAAAAGGTTCTTAAGAAAATATAAATTAACTCAAGTTTATTATTCGGGACGTTAAAGAATGATCGAGTCAAGTCGGACCTGAGGTAAGGGACTTCGTCTCAATCTCCTTTCATTGAGGCATATTTCGTTTTATCCACAACTTACTCTTATACGGTGTATAAACCCCTTTTACTTCTACTTTCATACAAAAGGAATCTTTTTATACGAAGTGTTTTACTAAATGACAAAAAGGAATGTTTTTTTAACGTACGTGGTGACAACGACCTTTTCCGCCACTGCGAGTATTATTTGGTCTCTGGATTCCTCAACAAGCCGTAATGTTTTTAAAATAAAATAAATACCATAAACTCTTTTATGTATTTCGGTATTGAAAATGGTTTTGATATAGGAATCTATTATGTCAAGATATTTAAATTATATATTGTGATTGAAATGTGGAAATGTTATCATTCCTTTATATTGGTTTTATGTTTTATGATTTTATATTGGTACTTGGACATTTGACGGGTGGTTATGTTATAAACCATATGACGGGTGGTGCCGTGAATACCAGGACAGGTGGTTACGTTATTACCTCCAATGCATTGGGTATGGAAGTCGGCCATATGGCTATTCCATTAAGTACGTATGGAATTTGGCCGTATGGTTATTCTATTAAGTGATATGTGTGGAAGTCGACCGTATGGTTATTCCACTTAAGTATGTTTACGTCCCAAGTAACCTTTATATGTTATGTGTTCTTTATATGGGTTTTATGGTAATCCTTTGGTTACAAAAGGGTAAGTAATGATATTTTATTCAGTGAAGAGTTTTTACTGGTTCATGAAGGTTAAGGTATTACTTTGACAAAGTATACATGGTTTACGTGATGTTTGAAAAACTAATAGTTTTCATTCTTTGTGTATCCCTTACTAAGCTTTTTATGCTCACCCCAAGTTTTTTTGAAATTTTTTTCACAGGACATAATGTGGAATAGGGTCAAGGACGAGATCAAGGGAAAGTCATGCTATATAAAACATGGAACTTGACATGTCTCTTTTTAATAGTTTTTTTTTTATTTTATGGAAACATAGTAGAAGTGTCTACTTTGTAATCTTTTGAGATGTAATAGTTATGTTCTAATTCTATAAAACTCTAAACCTGAAAAGATCCTCAATGTAAATTATTCATTTAATTCAATATTAAGTAAGGATTAAGTTCGGGGCCTTATAGTTGGTATCGGAGGTCGGTTTAGACAACTTTAGGAGTTAGAAAAGTGTAAAATTATAAGTTAATTTATTGTATGATTGAAATGATATAGCATTTAAAGATTAACATGTTGCTTCATATTAGACATGTTTGTTCAGAATGGTTTTTACTAGAAGAAACAGAACATATTTCATGGGAAGGCATACAGAGGGAAATGACCTTTCAAATCAGAATCCTGATATGGTCAGAATCAGAACTAAATAGTTTGTTGCAGTGATGGCTCGGTTGACTCAGGTGAAAAATTTTGGTTGTTTTTATTGATGATATTTTGGTGTTTTCTAAAAGTAAAGAGGATCATGAAAGTCATTTAAGGGTTATCTTGCAAACCTTAAAAGAAAAGAAACTATATGGAAAATTCAGAAAGTGTGAGTTTTGGTTACAAAAAATTTCTTTCCTGGGTCACATTGTTTCAAAAGATGGCATAACTGTTGATCCTGCTAAAAAAAGTTGTTGAAGAATGGCCAAGACCCACAAATGTTACCGAGATCTGTAGTTTCCTTGATTTGGAAGGTTACTACCAAAGGTTTGTTGAAAATTTTTCACGGTTTTCTAGTCCAATGACTAAGCTAACTCAGAAGGGTGTTAAGTTCATCTGGAAAAAAGAATGTGATGATTGTTTTCAAGAGTTGAAAAGAAGATTGGTGAATGCTCCAGTTTTGGCACTTCCTTCCAGGAATGGTGAGTTTGTTATTTACAGTGATGCTTCATTGAAGGGACTTGGTTGTGTCCTTATACAGAATGATCAGGTAATTGCATATGCTTCACGTTAGTTGAAAACTCATGAGGTATATTACCCTACACATGATTTGGAATTAGCTGCTGTTGTTTTTTATTTAAAAATTTGGAGGCATCATTTGTATGGAGTAAAGTGTGAAATATATACTGATCACAAAAGTTTAAATTATATATTCACTCAAAAAGAAATGAACATGAGACAGAGGAGATGGCTGGAATTAATCAAGGATTATGATTGTACAATTCACTACCATCTGGGAAAAGAAAACAAAGTGGCTGATGATTTGAGTCGAAAAAGTAATGATTCATTAACCATGCTACGTTTGGAACGAGATCCTTTGGTTTTTGATTTGATGAACTTTGTCATAGAAGTTTTTGGTGCAGGTAGTTCTTCTATTTTGTTTCAGGTATCAGTGAGATCATCCCTATCAGACAGAATTAAGCAATCACAGAGGGAAGACAGTGAGTTGCAGAAAAAGGTAGAGCTGGTTCAGAAGGGTAAGTTGTCTGAATTCAACATTGATAATGATTGTGTTTTGAGGTTTGGGAAGAGATTATGTGTGCCTTGTGATTCACAGTTGAAGAATGAGTTGTTATGTGAGGCTCATAGTTCCCCGTTTTCAGTTCATCCTGGGCAGTACTAAGATGTACAGAGATCTGCGGGAGTATTACTGGTGGGATGGAATGAAAAGGGATATTGCTGATTTTACTGTGAAGTGTTTGACTTGTTAGCAGGTTAATGCAGAGCAGCAGTTACCGAAAGGGATGCTTCATCCTTTACCAGTGCCAGAGTGGAAATGGGAAAACATATCCATGGACTTTGTTGTGGGATTACCGAGGACATCTCGAGGTAATAATGCAATATGGGTTATTATGGATCGAATGACTAAATCTGCTCATTTCCTGGATATACGAGATACTTTTTCACTAGATCAACTTTCTCATTTGTATCTTAAACAGATAGTCAGGTTACATGTATTTCATCTCTCCATTGTATCTGACCATGATCCTAGGTTTACTTCTATCTTTTGGAAAGGCCTTCAGAAGTCGTAGGGTACTGAATTAAATTTTAGTATAGCTTTTCATCCTCAATCAGATGGGCAGTCAGAACGAACAATTCAGACCTTGGAGGATATGCTACGAGCTTGTTTGATGGATTAGAAGAGAATTTGGGACAAACATCTTTCTTTGGTTGAGTTTTCATATAATAACAGTTTTCATTCCAGTATACAGATGGCACCATTTGAGGCATTATATGGGAAGTGGTGTCTAACTCTAGAATTTTTGGATGAAGTGTGTGAAAGGAAGCTTATGGGACCAAAATTGGTAGAATAGATGGCAGAAAAAGTTCAGTTGATTCAGAAACAAATGAGAATTGCTCAGAGTAGGCAGAAGAGTTATGCGGACAACTGAAGGAAGGATCTATCTTTCGAGGTAGGTGATCATGTTTTTCTCAAGGTTTCTCCATGGAAAAGTGTGATGCGATTTGGTAAGAAAGGAAAGCTAAGTCCAAGGATCATTAGACCATATGAAATTCTGGAGAAAGTTGGATCAGTTGCTTACCGAGTGGATTTACCTATGAGTTAATCACAGGTACACAATGTTTTTCATGTTTCGATGTTGAGGAAGTATATGCCAGATCCATATCATGTTTTGAGCCCAAAGGTAGTTCAGTTGGAAGAGAATCTCTCTTATGAAGAAAAACCAGTCCAGATTCATGACCGAAGCGAGCAAGTGTTGCGAAATAAGGTAATCCACTAGGTAAAGGTTTTGTGGAAAAACCATATGGTTGAAGAGGCAACGTGGGAATCTGAAAATGCTATGAGGGATAAATACCCCCACTTATTTTGATAAGTGCATAAAATTGCAATGACGCAATTCCCAAAAGGGGGAAGGATGTAACATCCCAGGTAAATAATGAATAAATTTTTTTTTATTTATTAATATTTACGAATTAAATATAAATTTTACTTTAAAGGGGTTTCTATGTTCGATAGCGTACCCGATACGCAACGATGAGTTCCTTTGAAAACTTACGTTGCACACTAGTAATATAATAATATTATTTTAAATGGTAGTTAACATGTAGTCATGGTATTGGCGGTAATGGATATAAATAACTAAAATATGATTATATATGTTTTTTAATTTTTTTTACATTTATCCAATAAAAGATAAAGTCTTAAAATACGGAAAGAATTCAATTTTAGGCATTTATACCCTAATTTGCACTAAAGGTTCACTTATCACCTTTTGATGGAGAACCGTCATTAAATAGAGTTTTGATCAATCTTATAAATTCTATTGGACCTAATATAACTCTTCTTTAGAATCGGGACATCAAAATTTACTTTGTGTAAATTTTTGGTATCTTTCCGATAAAGTTCATTTTTTAATGAATAGTGTAAAATGTTGTATTTTAATTCAAAACCTCTTTTTAATATAATTTATTTATATGATTAGATTATCATTTGAATTGGTTTTAAAGTGAAATTAGAAAATATTTTTACCATTAAATCCAATAGTGGTCGTTGTAATTAATTTCACATTGAAATCGGACTTAAACTAGTGTCAAACTTTTGATACTTATTGTTTCATAAAAATACGCTATTTGTCATGACAGCGAGAATTAATTATTAAATTAATTAATGTAACTTATATGTTTTGAATTTTGCAAAATAGACTTCATTTTTGAATTCGGAATATCAAATATAGCTTAGGGTGAATTTTTGGTATTTTCTTGAAAAACATCAATTTTTGATGAATAGTGAAACCACTAAGTGGTACTTATAAAAACTAATTTTTCGTTTAAATGAAATTTTACCACTTTTTTGTTTTGAATTTCAAAAATCCAACATACATGGTTGTTATTAATAATTAAAATGTGGTTCAATGAGATTAAAATAATTTTTTGGTGAATAGTAACTCTTATGTTCTTAATCGCGATTAGAGGTAATTAGTGTAGTTTAAGGTAAGAATAATGTTTTAATAAAATTAAATGAACTAGACACATGTCCTACCCACATTGGATGTGTCATGTCCGACCAAGAAAATCCAGGGGTCAACTTGGGGACCCCATGGAGCCACTTTGGTTGGAAAATGACATAAATACCTTTTATTTAATGTTAAAGTAAAAAATGACACAAACATGAAATGTTTTACTAAAACAATTTTTACATGGGGTTATACAAGTCATATTTTTGACTATAAATAGTAATTGGAAATATAAAAATATTTCCTTCATCATAGTAATTTTTTTATAATTTTTAGACATTATATAAATTAAATTATTTATGACATCATGATGATGCAGTGATGACCTCATTATTTAACGATTAAAATAAAATGGAAAGATAATGTAAAATCTAAGACCTAAACATGTCCAAAATCTATTGGATGAGTGGATTTCGAACCCTAATAACCTTATCCTATAAATACATCAATTTTTGACCTTTAAAATCCGAAACTCTTTTGAAAATAATGTAACATTTTGTAACTTTACAAGAGTTCCCCTCATCTCCTCTTATAAAAGGCCCCCACCTCTACCACCTTACCCACACCTCTCAAGCCATTGGTTCGGCCATGATATGATAATTTTGTCTCTAAAAATCCCTTTATTACTCCTTGAATCCTCACTTTGGGTAGAAGTCTTCCCAAGGAAGCCTTTGAGCTCAACCCAAAGGGAGTTACCCGATTATAAGGTAATGTCTTCACTTGAGTCCTTTTGTTTTATTTTGCTTCTCCAACCCCCTAAACTCTTTTTATTCGTTTATTTTGTAACAAATATAGTATCTTCCATATAATAAGATATTGGTATAAAAAGTATTAGAGCTACACTTACACACACCTACGTCTAATGGTTAAAGAACATACTGTTTCCGTGGATGGAAAATTTCTACCTCACGAAACGATGATTGTTCGATATTCTTATAACACCTTCAAAGGTGGCCATTAATATGAAACTATATTTATATATGTTATATAATATGTTTATGTTTTCCTTATGCTTCTGTATTTTTCATTTTGGGAATACCTTTATGGTTTCTATTATGGTTAAACGCGATATCTTCATTTAAGGAAGTGCAGACTACCGCCCCCTCAAAGTGATTTGATTCGTTAATGCCATATGTGGGACGTATAAAGGATGGATTTAAAGTTATTTTATATGATTTTATAGTGGAATTATAATATAACTCTATATAATTATTATTTCTTTCCATTAATGTATGAGATATAAATGAAAGTAGCGTTCATGCGTACGTACGGCTTACCGTCTCCATGAACGGTGCATTTCATTTCTTATCCCCAAATGTAATGTACTATTATAAGTACATGTATATAATGGATATATATGATGAATGATACATCTAAATGTTGAATATAATTCTGGAATTAAAATATACATACCTCTCATTTAGTTTTAATTCCATTAATATGAAAAAGAAATGAAAGTAGCGTTCATGCGTACGTATGGCTTACCGTCTCCATGAACGGTGAATTTTATCTCTTACCTCTAAAAGATTATGTAATATTATAAATACATGTATATCCTAGATATATATGATATATGTGATATCCAAATCAGGAATGTCATTCTGGATATAATGAACCTTTGACCACACGAACAACATTTAATTGTAAGAAGACCACTTTCGACTTAATAACCAAATATCGACAAAACAAACATTATTAACTTAAATGGTTACATAATGTATAGATCATGGTAATAAGTGATATAAAAGGAATAATGAACTTGAAAAAGGTTCTTAATAAAATATAAATTAACTCAAGTTTATTATTCAGGATGTTAAAGAACGATCGAGTCAAGTCGGACCCGAGGTAAGGGACTTCGTCTCAATCTCCTTTCATTGAGGCGTATTTCGTTTTATACAGAACATTCTTTTATACAGTGTATAAACCCCTTTGACTTCTACTTTCATACAAAAGGAATCTTATTATACGAAGCATTTTACTAAATGAAAAAAAGGAATGTTTTTTTAACGTACGCGGGGACAACGACCTTTTCCGCCGCTGCGTGTATTATTTGGTCTTTGGCTTCCTCAACAAGCCGCAATGTTTTTAAAATAAAATAAATACCATATACTCTTTTATTTATTTTGGTATTGAATATGGTTTTGATAAAGGAATCTATTATGTCAATATGTTTAAATAATATAATGTGATTGAAATGTAGAAATGTTATCATTCCTTTATATTAGTTTTATGTTTTATGATTTTATATTGGTACTTAGACATTTGACGGGTGGTTACGTGATAAACCATATGACGGGTGGTGCCGTGAATACCAGGATGGGTGGTTACGTTATAACCTCCAATGCATTGGGTATGGAAGTTGGCCATATGGCTATTCCATTAAGTATGTATGGAAGTTTTCTGTATGGCTATTCCATTAAGTGATATGTGTGGAAGTCGACCGTATGGTTATTCCACTTAAGTATGTTTATGTACCAAGTTACCTTTATATGTTATGTGTTATTTATATGGGTTTTATGGTAATCCTTTGGTTACAAAAGGGTAATTAATGATATTTTATTCAGTGAAGAGTTTTTACTACTTCATGAAGGTGAAGGTATTACTTTGATAAAGTATACATGGTTTACGTGATGTTTGAAAAACTAACAGTTTTCATTCTTTATGTATCCCTTACTGAGCTTTTTATGCTCACCCCAAGTTTTTTTGAAATGTTTTTCACAGGACATAATGTGGAATAGGGTCAAGGACAGGATCAAGGGAAAGTCATGCTATATAAAACATGGAACTAGACATGTCTCTTTTAAAGAGTTTTTTTTATTTTATGGAAACATAGTAGAAGTGTCTACTTTGTAATCTTTTTAGATTTAATAGTTATGTCCTAATTCTCTAAAACTCTAAACCGGAAAAGATCCTCAATGTGAATTATTCATTTAATTCAATATTAAGTAAGGTTTAAGGTCGGGGCCTTATAAATATTCATATTGAATTTTTTTATTTATATCCAATGTGATCAAAAAAATTTATTGACATGATATATTAATTAATAACATCATTGTTTGAATAAATCTATTTATAAAACATTCTTCATATTGTTTTATTAAAAATGAACATTAGGGTAATATTTTTCATCTTCCAAATATTGTTAAAAATATCCAAGGATATTATTTATTTCCAAAACGTTTTATATTTATAGTGATACCACATTTAAAAACATATATACTTTGGTTATTGGTATTGAACCACCTATATATTAGTAATAAATTTTGTGATTTCCAATTTTTAGAACATTCATATGATTTATTAATATTGTTTTATTGGTATAGAGATTATTATCTTGATCCTCATTAAATTATCTCATTTTATGACTATTCACTTTTTTGTTTGGTTAATTTAATTAATATAGATAATATCATCAAAATATATAATTTCCACTTTGTATAATATTTATTATACTCTTAATTATAAATAGTTATATCTTTAGAACTATACATTTCCTTGTGTGTGAAATTTTTTTTAAAATAAAATTAGCCTACTCCAAAAGATTCTAGACAATGATAACTTTTTTTATCAGATATATTCAGTGCATTTTTTCCTTATACTACCATTTAGGTACAAAAAATATTTTCTAATTCAATCACTCTACTATTCTGATCGGTGGGAAATTTGAAACCCCATCAACCGCCAGTCTATAAATTTTTTATTATGAATATTTTTGGTAAATGGTGGAATAATATGTCATTAATTGTATATTTTATAAATATATGATACTTTAAATTTATATTAATATTCCATATTTGTTGATGAAGGGTTTCCAATGTTTGTAAAAATCCATGTTTTGTTTGAATATGAATATCTGGAAGACACAATTATTTTTTCTATTATATAATATCCATAGTCATGTTTCTTATTGTGATAATACTAATATGATTTGGAATGAATTAGAAGATACACATTTCATAAATCTGAATGTTTTTTAAATGAAGAGGGTTATAGCATGAGATGAATAACATGTATTTAATTTTATATTGAGAGAGTTTGTTTCATAAATTCTTAAGTGAATCTTGGAAGGTTTTAATATCCTACAATTTTTTGTGAGAAGTAGATTAATGGTGATATGTTAGTAGAATATATCTTTGATATACATTTTAAGGAGTTAGTGTAAAACAAAATACCCATTGATAATATGAAACACTATATAATGTCTAGATTTTTTGATCTCATTAGAACCCTAAAATGGAAGAAGAATCAGTTTTAGAGAAATGAGAAGAATGAGAAGATGTAGAATGATGATTATTATTAAAGTACTACTTAAAAATATAATAAATCATTTGAAGCAATATAATATATTTATTAACATTGTTCATATTATAGAATCATGGAACATAGTGATGGTGACTTGTTATAAGCATAAATATGATTGAACTGGAAAATCTGGAATAACATTCTCTAGAACAATAATAAGAAGGGTAAAATAGTCTAGTCTAGGATATCTTTAATGGGAGAAGATAGAAAGGAATCCAATGATATTTTTCATTAGAAATGTAAGAATATAGGTTATATTGAAAAATAATTTCCATGGATGATGAGAAATAATGAGAATTCTAGAAGATCCTCAATTATAAAAAGATATAATGTTTTTAAGATAAAGGATATATGGAGTGTCATTGAATATCCATCATCCTAATTTTATTTGTATAATGGGAATATCTTGAATATTACTTCATTTGTTACAAAAATCTATTAAGAAATCATGATTTATGAATATGGTTACCGAAGAAGCTCTTAAAAATATGTTTTTAGATTCTACTAATAATTATTCTTCTATTTATGAGGATGAAAATTGATAATATGATTAATTTGTAGAATATATTAATAATATTGAAAAAATATATAATAAGTTAATCTAAAATATGATCATGCTTAGGTAGATCTATCAATGTATAATTATAGTATATGAATACTTACTTCTTTTTTGAACATATTTTTTATTTTTCCACTTATATTGATTAGAAAAATGATATAAAATATATGTATTAGGATAAAATTATTTAGATTTTTATTTCTCCTCATCAAATAATTTTTTTTAAATTATTGAAAATCCAATTTCGTTTTAATTTGGAAACATATTTTCAATGTACATGGATCCCTTAAAAAATAATACCTTAATATAGATTTGAAATTTCAAAAAGTTCATAAAGACACATTATCACCACCCCATGAACTACACACCCTATTTCAAATTTAAAATATGTGGCCATCATCATTTCCATCAGTCTATTGCCTTGGGATATACACCCTTACCCACATCAATAGAAGTCACATCACCACAATCCTTCATCATTTGTGAAACACCACCATCATCATTGAAGATGAAGGTCAGAGCTGATGATTGGAGTGTAACCCAATGGCGTCAATAAATTTTATACAACAATAAAAATCCCCCACCATCATCTACTTATCACCGTCATTGATAATAGTGGAGGAAACTACCACAACCATAACCATACACAAGAATGAAATATCACAAAAAGCATTAAAGGATAAAAACAAACAAAAATAATTCCATAAAACCTTCACAAGATACAATGAAGAAGAGATAGATCAAAACCCAAAAAAATGGAACATTTTCCATAGAATTGAAAAAGATCACACTAAACACCTCCATCATTAAATGGTGAATTCTTAGAACACCAACATACAGAAATACACAAACCCAAAACCTCTATATAGTGACCAAACTTTATCCTAATTTTAAAGGCATTGTAACCTCCAAAAATAATTTTGTTATGATTTTCACAAAAATCAATTACTAAATAGTGTCCAAATTGACATAAAATAGTTTTTAAAACAAATATTATATTATTAATTGTTCTCTTATTCCTAAAAATCTAATTTTCGGCCAAATGACTTATATAAGGTTATATATATTAATAATAAACAACTTGGGGTTATTTTGGCTTGATATATTATGTTTATTAACCTTATAGTATAAGAACAGAAGAAGACAGAGTAAAAGTAAAATTATTTAACTTAATGTTAAAACTAAATGATAAGGTTAAAATAGGAACCTAAACATGTCTAAATTCTTTTGGATGAGAGGATTTAGACCATTCCCCACCTTAGCCTCAAAATAAATCAATTTTTAGCTATTTAAAACCGAACTTGACTTTATAATAAAATAATATTTTTAGTTATTCCAAAGGTGCCCCTCTCCTCCCTTATAAAAGGGTACCTCCTCCCTCTCTTCCTCACACCACTTTAAGCATTCAAGCTCGGCCACACCCTTCCATTTTCTCCTCTACACTTACCTAGAGACATCCTAGAGGTCCTGGTTTTCTTCAAAGACCAATTTTATTTCCCTAAAAGGAGGTCTCAAAGAAGCACATCAAAGAAGAGGTAATATCCATTACCGATCCTTTCCAATTTCTTTCTTCTTCAACTTCTTCTTCATTAGTTGTTTCATTATGAAGTAATAAAATCAGTATCAATCATATACGGATATATTATTATAAGTATGAAACAACCCTATTTAACCATCTATCCATCCTACGGAAAATTAAATCATCGCGCGTGCGTACGAACAGAATACCATCTCCACGCCGTGATGTAATCTATTTTCCACCACCACCGTACATGGATGGTTATAATGGTGTAAATAATGACTATATATGACTATTATAAAGTGATTTTGATTCTGAAATAGTATAAATACACTCCAATACAATTCCACGATCATAGGAACGATATCATCACTCGTGCGTATGTACGGAATACCGTCTCGACGATGTGATGCTACTCGTTATACATGATCTTCATTTAATAATGATTATATAAATGAATTGAATGAATTAATGTGATATATATTACACTAATACCATTATGGAAATGAGTTATCTATAACCTAAAGAGAAGAATAAGAATTTATTTGACAAAACACGCATAAGAACAAAAAGTTATAAACACCCGAATAACAAGTAGCAATGAAATATTACTACTAAGAAGCCAAGAATATGTCCATATATGATATCATAAAAATAAGTATGATTCTTGAATAAGTCAATAACATTATTTAAATCATTATACAGGAGGTTCGGACACTTACAAAGCAATTCGGACCTATGGTAAGGGAAATATCATGATCTCATTTTTATCCGAGATTTTTTATACTTTGGCATTTACTGGGGTGTATTTTATCATCCACATCCATTTTTCCTCAATATGTAATATTATTTGCATCCACCTACAATTTAGTTAAATCCAATTTTACCCATCGGTGAGTTTTTAGTAAAGGATATGAAAGGAATCTTTTTTCATTTTTCGTATGAGGTACTTTTTGACTTTTCTGACAAAAGTACGAAGAATGTTTTTTTAACTTATACAGCATGAATGGATTTTTAAAACATTATTTCCATGAAGCTTCCTTTACAAGTTTTCAAGTTTATTTTTAATCAACTTCTTTTATTTTAGAATTGTTTGACATGTTAAGAAAGGAAAAATGTTTTTGAAGTAGAAAGGATATTTTCCTCAAGAATGGAGTTCAAGTGTTTTATCCAAATTATTTTCCATCTAAGAAAATATAGGGTTCTGTTTCTATCCCTATTATTACATTGATTTTATTATGTTGTGATGGAATTATTTTCATGAATTCATTTATCTTATATGAATTATTTTATGATGTCATGTTGTTTAAGAATCCCATTTTTATTACATGGGTTATGCAATGATGTATGAATTATGATTTTGTGGCACACATAAGAATGGTATCATTATGAGATGGGTGGGACCTATATCTCCCTCTAATGCATTGGGTAAAGATTTTATATCTTGTGAGATAGACATGGCTAGAATGGTAGGTTATACCGGTTCGGTGAAACAGGACTGAAACGAGGGTGACTCGGTTCAGAAAGGGACTTTGTCCACTAAGATAGTCATGGAAATGAGTCTTGACTAATAAAAAATGATTCTCTATGATTATGTGTGTATGCCACAAAGTTTCATGTTTTATGTTATGATTATTGGTATTTCATTTCACTACTATGATTTATCCCATGTTATGAAATTATGCTCTCTTTTTCAGGTTAAGATTTCCAAAATGTTATGAAAATGATGTGATTGATATTTCTTTTGTTTACCCTTACTGAGCATTTGAGCTCACCCTTTTATGTTTTCTTTTCCCCAGGATATAAAGAAAGGTTTTAGATAAAAAAGGAAGATCTTTATAGGAGATGTTGAAGATCTTTCACCACGATTAGAAGATTATATTCTGAGTTTCCAAAGACACTAAACTATTATGATCCTTGTGTGTGTGTTTTTGTTATGTACTAAGTATTCCGCAAAATTAATGTAATTTCTTGTACGTCAAGCTTCGTGTCTCTACAGGTACCATCCTCCTTCTTTGAAAACATGATAGTAAAACATCAATGTGAAGTATTGGGTCAGATGAAACCCTTTTACTACAAGTCCTCCAACATCATCTTGAGCTTCTGTAACTCTATTGTAACCATCCTATAAGTACAAACCGACACTACTGACACTCCTGGAACATGCTCAATAAAAAATTATACCTCTCTCTCAGGAGGAAAACCGGAAAATTAATCTAGATAGGGATCTGTAAAATGTTCCACCACTAATAGAAAGTCTGACTGTGAAGTCCCCTGGTCATCCATATATTGAATAGATATCAGGGCTGTCACTCCTCCAAAACCATGATGCTTGGGGCCTACTCTACTCACCTGGATATCCCATTCTCCATTGTTTAAAAAAACACCCTTAATTGATGTGAAACTCACCCTATGATGATAAAAGTCAACATCTTCTTGGAAGGAAACTAAATATTCCATACCGAGAATGACATAATAGCCTATCATCTCCAAGACATATATTTTCCATATGAATTGGCACCCACCAACCTCAAGATGGAACTTCTTGCACCAACGCACACTAGTCATTCTTGTCCCCAATGGAGTTTCTCGCATAAAGACATCAGTCGAAGTAAAGATACAGAGCCCGAGAAATTACCCAATAGTAACATATATGATACTATGGGATGCCCCTCTATAAAAAAGTGAAGAAGCTATAACTATGGAAACAAGGATCATACCTCAAACTGTAGAGGTTGTGGAATCCTTCTCTTGCTGGGTCTTCTTTACTGCAAATTTCTGGCATGTACCATGACCATGTGACCCTACCTGACCACCCTGATATGATCCACCCTATTTTCACTGAATGCCTACCAAGTGGCTAGCAAAACTTTGACATCAACCTTAGCTTGACCGGTCAGAAGAAGTCATATTTCCAAAATGATGAGAAAAGGGTGCTCCAACTCGTGTACGAGGAGTCGAAATAAAACCACTACCACCTTCTTCTTGTGATAATATCTCAAAAATGCGGTGAATATGTCCCAACATGATGCACGACCAGCACTCCGCTGGGTCTCTTGGGTAATGTGTCCTCATATTCCCTCTCTTTCTACACTTTTAGCACACCACGTGGCTGCTAAGGGATGTATCACACCTACTAAAATCTCCATATTTAGACTCCCTATGTTGCTTGCTGTTTTCAGTATGAGGGGTACCAGATCTGTATGTCGAACCAACATGGCTCACCACTCTAGAATACATCATATTGGGCTCTGTGATCAGCGCCTGGTTGACTATAGAAGTGATGGAAATCAACCTGAAGATGTTCACCTGAGATCAAATTTCATGCCTGAGACCATCCTCAAACTTCCACTCTAGAAATAACTAATAACCTTCTCAGATGGGTGTAAAGAAAAATAGCTATGTAAAGTGAGAATAGTACTCCATAACTGAGAGAGTACCCTACTCCAGACTCCTGAACCATCAGGGTCGGTCATCCATCAAAGTCTCTAGGTAAAAGTAGTCATAGAAGGCATGTTGAAACTCATCTCAATCCATAACCTATTAGAATCCCACCCGTGAGATCACATCCCACCATATCTTGGAGAAATCCTAAAGCACATACATAGTGAGATTCACCCGCACCTCTTGAGGCATCTCCAAATACTCGCAGATATATTAAATGGTTTTAAACCATGACTCTGCACCCTAAGGTCCTACGTCCCATATGAAGGTGGGATGATGCTATAGATGGAAAACCCACATCATCTCTTCCATAAAAGGGGTAGGATGTGGTACTCCACAAAAGGTCTTCATGAACCTCATGAAACACTCTCGGAACTATGCATCAGTACATGTATCTGGAATAGTGGATGGTTCCAAGACTGGAACTACATGAGGATCTGCTAGTAGTCTCTGATCAACCATCTTCGGTATGTAATCACTGCCCTCTTACAGGAGTAAAACTAGATGATGTATCAGTATCCTTACTCTGCAAGGTCAAACGCACTCCTTAGGTCATGATTTTCATGTATTGAAACATAGATGTGTAAGTTGGAAACATAAGAAAGAAATAATTCATGTTTTTCAAATTGGACGATACACATTGTGTACAGCTCTTACACGACATATTCCCTTAAGATTTCACATAGTAGTATACTCCTACTAACCCCAGTCATGTAACACCCCATACACATGGTGTGTTCTCCAAAGAAATGACATATACTAGAATCATGTTCCCCTTGTTGTGTTTTTCTACATGACTAATTCACATGGTTCTCCTATAGAAATACTACACATCATGTCTGTTCAAGACAAGGCATGTACTAGAATGAAATTCATTGACCCGTGGTTTTTGTCACACAGTCGGTTACATGACTGACTCTACACGACATGTTTGTTCCAAATATGACATGTACTAACTACCCATAATCCACCTATGTCGTTGGTAACACAAATGGACACATGGTCTAAACACACGACATGTACATCTGGTAACATCCGGTACATGATGTGTTCCACTCACAATTTTTCAACTCCGTGTTTGGTCCCACACAGCCACTGACATGGTCAGATACTACACGGTGTGTACATACTTTACACGATGTGTACATAAGTAAAACAGTTCCTTCGTGAACAGAAGGATACATGGCATGAATTTATAATCACACACCATTTATTCTGGAATTTTCTAGACAGTAAGTCACATAAACTACTCTGGAACCCAGAAAAACACTAAAAAGAACACTAATGTTCCAAATTCCGAACTGTGAGGGCCCATAATCCTCGTTAATCCATGCTAGGAATATTATACATGTCATAAAAAATAATAAAAACACAATGATCCACCAAATTCGGATCTATGAGGGCCTAAAACACCTCAAGAACCAATGTTTGGCATTTATTTAAACAAAACCATAAACATTCCAATATCCTAAGAAATTGCAGGTATTCTATCAATACATCTATCATAAAATCATGCATATCTATAAAAACATATATCTAAACAACATGTAATCAGTAATGCACCCTATATTCCATGGCAAGAATGCATGATATGTGATCTCTTGCAAGTTCCCATATGATGAACGAGAAGGAATACTCTCATCTCATCAGGTTTAAATAGAAATAGAACATCAATAATATCATAAATAACATCACAAAACATATGAATCGCCTAATGGTGAAATCAAATCAACTGTAATAATTGAAAAACATGGAGTATATAAATAATCTAAATAAATTGGTTATTCGCTATACATGGGTTAGCTACTCCTGGGAATAACTTATTTCCAACTACCTATTCCATATTATCCCAGACAATAGGATCCAAATAGTAAGTCAAAAATAAAAGAACCTCCCCCTAATACCACTTTGTAACGTCCATATTCTGTGTTCCGTCCAAAGGTGCCTCGTACCCGGTTGGTCACATGGCCTCAAGCTCATTTCCCTAATTACAAGAGGCTTCATATTAGCCGTCAGGGGCTTGGTTGTGATAGTGGGGAAACTATTCCCTCATTGAAAGAGTTACTAAGTAGAAGAAAACAAATAAAAATAGCAGAATCAATAATAATACAATAAAAAAGTAAACTACGGAAGACTGAAAGTAAACAAACAACAAAAGTATATATATATATATATAATGATGCAACATACATGTATCTAGGAAAGTAGCCAAACAAGTCACAATGCTGGAATAGATTACTAATACAAAGTGATATGGAAAATAAGTAAACAAGTCCCCAGTGTTGCAAGCCTCAACATGGTCCCATGCTATCCAGATCAATACCAATAAAGTACATGAAGTGTATGTGTTATTTCTCATATTAATCCCAACAACAATATAATCTGTTTGGCCCAAAATCATGCCCCAAACAGGGTGTGAGACGAATCTTAGTATACAACCACCCAATGATCTGTGCCTAATAGTTAGTGAATATATATGGCAGGGAATATGCAAGATGATGTAATGAATAAGAAAGTACTCAAAATTAAACAATCATATAGTTTCAATTACATTCATTTTCAGATATAATGTATGTAGATAATAAAAAAAAAGTAACCCTATGGTATGTAAACACATCCTAACCCCTCTGGTTCAACTTTAAAACAGAATCTCTAATGAAGAACTTATTGTCATTTCCCCATGTGGTCTCTTATCCATAACTATCGACACTCCAAGGAAGAACTCAACGTCCAATTCCGCGTGTTGTCTCATAAAGAGGAACTAACGACATGCTGAGGGAGTACAAAGTTCTTCTCCCATATTGTTTCACAATGTAAAAGTAATCAGAGACATAGGAGATGCCCTCAGCATCCATTATCCCTATGGTCTACTCCACAAGGTTCCCACAACCCTGTGTAAGACAATCATGCAGAATGATATATGGAAGCCATGTAAAACCTCATGAACTACATGGATAAATAGTCAAAAACATATCATAGCATGTTATATAAGATCACTCAATCCTAACAACATTAGGAAAGGGAAACAATGTCACCTAACAAGAAAAGCTGAACTAAGCGGTTAATATTAAAACAAACATGGGAAACACATCCATTACATGGAAAATAACCTAATTCACAATCATTAAACCTCTACATAGCCACAAAAGTCATAACATGAATTAATATGGCTAAAATCTCTAAACACATAATACCCAGAACAAGGGTATTGGGAATTTTCACAAATTACTCAAATACTAACTATCAAAATGTACAAACCACCTACCTCGGTGTTGTACGATCGATATACGATAGCGTCGGTCCTTGAATCGATCTAGAACTTGATATATCTTTTAAAACATAAAAAACATTCAAACAAGGTTATCTCATAAGATAAAAGAAATCAATAGACATCGTTCTAGAAGAAGAAAGAGATTATAGTTGTGATTCTGATGCAATATATAGAAGTTGATTTAGAGAATGGACAATGGGTCAGGGTCTTGGAGAAGATTCATCAGCCTCCGTCTCTCATGAATGAGACATACTGAGAAGAAGGGTTTTCTATGAATGTGACATGACCACGGTCTGATATAAAAAATAAAAAGAAAAGTACATGGCATGCATTCAAAAGGTATATAGAGGGTATATGCCTTTATCGGGCCCCAAATTAAGTGGACTCTAGGTCACCTAACATGGCCTTGTGCTCAGCAATTACATGGCCTATCTATAGTCACCTGCGGAAACAATGTACACGATGTGTAATCCATAAATACATAGATTCTCCTTTTTTATCAAAAACACAAGAAAAGAAGATTCATAGATGAATGGATGATCCAGGTTTTTATAGGCACAATAGAGCAAGATGTTATATGAGTAAATGAACAACCGAGTTCTTTGAACCATGAAATCAGTGATGAGCAACAGAATAGAGTCCACCATAATTGGAACAAAATGACACCAAAATTTCCTGAAATACTATTGACTTCCAAACTGAAAAACGCAAAACCTATTAGTACCATCCACTATAGATTTTATTTAGAGAGATTATTATGAATGATAGGTCAAAGGAAGTGTATGTGTGTCCAGTGGTATCAACTGAGAACAACCTTCATGGGGACCCCAATCCTACCTTGATAAAAAGAAACCATTATTATTGATGAATACCATATGCATCTTCACCAGGATGTCCACAACTATTTCTAAGGAATCATCCCATTAGATATTTTTGAAATTCACTATCGATATAAATTCCAATCCAATAGATCCATCGATTGCATGAAAAATCTAGTTAGTGCACCATAGGGACAACGAAACAAGAGGAGAGTGCTTTGGAGACAAAAATGGGCGGGGGAAGGAGGGATAAGTCACAAGATATATCCTCCCAACTCAATAGTGGAGGTCACTAGAAGAATGTTTTTCCTTAAAAAAGGATAAATCATTCCAATCATATAAGACATATATTTATAAAGAAAATATTGATATTCCAAATCATATAGTTTGACAGATTTTGGTTCATATGGTCCTTATTGATGATATTTAAAGAAACCAACATGTTATGTATTAAACATTTAGTATAGTAAATTTTTAAGAGAAAAGGATCACAAATAGAAAAATAATATATAGTAAATGGGTAATGGTTATTCTATACTTATAACTAGAAAAATTTATAATTTCTAGAACATATAATTAGTTAGAGTGTAAATGTTTTTCTTAGTGGAAAGGAACATTATCAAATAATTGTAATAGTTGATTCATAATTCCATGGAGGGACACTTATTTATTATATTATCTATATTATTTTACATCACTAAAACATTATTGGTATACTAACTTTATATGATAAGGTCCACTCTATGAACAATAGTAATGAATGATGTTGAATTATTAGTTTAGATTGAATTGATATTTTATCTTCCAACATGAAAAATAATTTTTACACTATTGACCAAGAGGGACTCACTAGAAAAAATTATTATTTTTCTTAATGTGATTAAGGATAAGTCTCAACTTTTGAAAATAAGGTTATGAAATTGAAATGTTTAGGTGAAAACTTAATATTACATGATAGGACTTATAATGGATATTTTGGAGTATAAGTGTAATCCTTCTAGTGTATTTATCCATTACCAATATGTTATGAAACCTATTGAATGATTTAGACTTAGTGGTGAATTATAACCTTATAGACCTTTATATTTAGTTTATATAGATTTTTCCATACCTATAAAAACTATTAATATCTTATTAAACCATTATGGATTTATCATAGTTGATTATTATAATAGATATAGTATGTAGTTATTTTATTTCTCTTAAATATGAAGAACCCTCATTTAATTTCTTTTTCTATATAGTCTAAAATGAGAAAAACCACACTGTTATCATTATAATGTCTGATTATGGTGGAATTTTATAAGAATTAGACCTTTTAATTTTAATTTAAAAGTTATTACATGTAAATATTCAACACCAAGAAATCTAAAAAAAGTGTTATGGAAATGGATAAATAGAATAATCATTGAAATTTTTATCATTATTAACTAGGATCCACTAAAATTTTTCCTCGATCTAGTCCATCACATTGTCTAAAGCATGCCTCCCATTATTCCAGAGGCTGTCATCTAGCATTTGAGGATATAATATGATATTATTTTTAGACAATAGCCTCATGTTTAGTTGACCTAAATGGTATTTACAAATAAATCAACATAAAATGTAGTAGAAAAAAATAAGGTGAACCTAATAATAAATAAATAAAATTGGTGATGAGAAATAAATAACTCTACAAGTCTATATTCTAAAAAAATGAACATGAAGTAAAGTTATTTAAATAATAAAATATTATAATAATGAAATAATATGTCCCAAAATGATATCCCATTAAGAATCCAAACCTTAGGACAAGTCCTATGCACATATTCTCCCATGTATGTGAGTAATATCACAAGCATAGAGCCATGAATAAATATTTAATACCCAATGGTTGCCTAAATAAGGTGTGAGATAGACCAATTGGTCCTCAAACAATATTTTCTAATGGTATATATCTTATGAAAATAAAAATCAATATTGCAAATGTATAATAAATGAGGTAGTAATTAAATAGATTTGATCAATGCAATATCAAGTTTGTGAAGGGACACCTGGATGAAAATAACTACAATAGATAATTATATAATACCACTAAATATGTGTCTCCTTGTATAGATATATATATATACATGTATATATGTATATATATTCAATATATACATAACAACATTTATATTCAAATCTATATTTTCTTAGTACCAGCCCGAACCTGAGGCATATCTTTAGAGTAATTGAATAGTTATAAGATTCTTATAGAGTAATATTTTAGGTGATTATTTAATATCATGAATTATATATGAATTTATTATGAGTATCATTAATAATATAGTATTCTATGTAGTGTATCCTGAGTAAAAATGATCAGGATCATGCCCGTCATCTAAATCAAGGGGGTGTCGAACTTCATGTCCAATAACCCAAGTTATATTACACAGTATTTTGAATATCCTTGATCAATGTGGATTCAAATGACATGTCCACAACCCTAACCCAATACCTTCTTTAATAATTCAATACAATGTTTCCTCACTTT
Organism: Viscum album; assembly: GCA_963277665.1. Taxonomy (NCBI): domain Eukaryota; kingdom Viridiplantae; phylum Streptophyta; class Magnoliopsida; order Santalales; family Viscaceae; genus Viscum; species Viscum album. The sequence goes on along the minus strand of OY728164.1, from coordinate 1,398,083,374 downwards.
TACTATATTCCCATTGATATGGAGTTCCATAATGAGGAACCTGAAATTTCTCAAGGAACATTGTACACAAATTTTCAAAATTAATATAGTTTTTTAAATAATCATTGAGGTCATTAATGCAATAGTATATAGTGGGGAAAATGAATACATTAAATTACTTTATCATTTAAAACTATAAATTTATTCCTTTTCATTTGTCAGCAATGAAGAAGGCGTTGAGAAAAAACTTTTCTGTAAACAATTACAATATGATATATTTAATTTGCATAGTCATTTATTATAGGTAAGGAAGGAAATGTAATAATACATGTAATTATATAATTAAAAAAATTCATTAATGTGTCATTCTTCTTTAATAGTGATGATATTGTCCCTGAAAGAGAAGGAACCATTAAATGTTTAATTTAATTTATCTAAGGAATTCTACTCGAAAGGGAACACTCTTCACACCCATTGGTATAGATGGTAATTTTATCATCAGTAGTCATAAAATTTTATAAATCAGACCTAACCTTATTTGTTGGTATATATTGAGGTCTTAAACATTACACCGTGTTATTGGGGTTCACAGATCATCATGTCATGGTTTACATATATAATTTAAGGAACCTTACATTTCAAATGGTTTGTGCTAAAGGTCCTATTTGAGGAACAATGACAATATTGTATAAAAAAGATAAAATTATAAGGAATAGAAAAATACCGCCTACATAATGAATAAGATACCTCAAAAATCCATTTTTGTTCATTTATTTTAATGGTTGGATAAAATATATAGGAATAGATAAATTATCTAAAAGTGGGAATATAATCTTGCATCAAAAAAACATCTGATAAAAAAGATAAAAATGAAATGATTAATTGGGGTGAAGCCCTTACCAAGGGAGATCAAACATGAGTGATAAAATTTGAATAGGACACTTGAAGAAGGAAGAGAATAAACATATATGAGAGTCTAAGGGATATATACACACATGGGGAGCCAGCTATGCATGAGTTTTAAAGAGAATAGAAGAAGTAAATGATTATGGAGGAAAAGGAAAAATATTAATTTCACTCCATTAATTAGGTGCAATGTTAGGCCACAAGGTTTTTTTAACTATTAATCAATCATGGACACCTAATTTCATAAGGGACATGGACACACCGGCTAGGGGCATGGTTTGATAAACCATAAGAAGCATGTGCATGGAAATTATCCCTACATAACCTAACATTTAAAAAATGGGTGAATATTTAGACAAAATATGTGTAAGTGGTTTGGTAACATATTCAATTTATTATAGAAATTTTACATGGTCGTCTGACCTCAGGTGTAAGGGTTGTAAAACTGTGTGACTCCGAATTTCATCAAAAATATTTTAATGGGAGCATTTCTTATAGATAAAAAAACCATGCCCCCATATAATATAATCATTATGATTTTGTATCATTGTAAGAAATATTCAGGCACCTAATAATTCTTCTCCCATAATGGACTTCTCAAAGATCAACACATCCAAAACTCATCTGAAGCCTCGAGACACCTCTCAAGACTAAAACCTTTTATAAAAAAATAACTTTTATGAATTAAAACTCTCATATTTAGAATATAAATAATAGTTAAATTTTTTTAATCTAACATATTGATAATTTTTTTTAAATCCATTAAAATTTTCATTCATTCCAAAGTATGAGTCAACAAAAATTCCCTAACCATTGAAATTATCATCTTGAAAAATATTTTAAGAAAAGGAAAAAAAACACCTAAACTACATGGGTCCGGATATTTACACTAAAATAGTCATGGTATATCTTCTACTTCATAAACACTGACATAAATTACATATAACATATGGTATATAAGATGTTTAACAATAGAGAATTATCAAATTCATAAACTGTTACCTTGAGATATCACTCTCCCATTCCAATAAAAATAGAGACAAGATCGTGTTGTTGACTCTTTCATCAACTAACCTATGAAATTCCTCAACACAAATTATAACATTAATATCCAATTCCATGAAATAGTACATCCACCATCATAATTTCTTATTTAATAATTCCATTATAATTTTTTATTCTATTGGAATTATTTTTTACTCTACTTTTTGATAAATGTTGCGAAACTACTATTAATCCTCATTATGATATAAATGGTTAACTCTGTTTGAAATAGTAGAAACTATTGGATTTGTATTTATTAAATTCCTATATGTACATTACAATATACATGCTTCAACTGGTGGAATGAATGATGATGTCCCATAATGTCCACCCAACTTATTTTTTGGAGAACTCAATTGGAAATACATATGAACAACTATTCAAATAAAATAATCTTCTTAGAATACCAGTGAATAAGTAATTAGTGCCTAGGATTCTATTCTATGATTTTCCATACTTTTTAATTTATATTTTTGATTTTTTTATAAAGAATAAAAGTCCATTTATATAATCACTAACTAATCCCAAAATAATTATCATTCCTAGAGATAGAATTACTAAGTTTTATAGTGTCCATGAGTCCATCCATGGCCTTACACCATAGAAATTATAATGTCACTCTAAAAAAAATACATATAAAAAAACATCATTCCCAATGTGGAACTCCCACAATGTTTATTTATCAATAAATCAATGCATTTAATTTATTTCATTAGCATGTTTTTTAACCAATGATACCTACATACAAGCTGAATAATCTTAAGGTATATGGAATAATCATCACTAAGATTAGAGTGTAGTGAGATATTATCATAAATTACTAATAATAATAAAAAAAACCCTCTCAAATAGAAGAAGTTCCCAACATGGAATTGAACTTTCCATATGAAACTAAATATAATTAGTATAGTCAAACCACCACTAGAAGAGTTATTTTAAACAAATTAAAATATTTTTACCAATCTCTTTTCATTACAAAAATTTTATAACATTACCACCCGAGGTATCCTTTTCTCATTTAATAATAACCAATGATGTCCAAATAGTCTATTGGTGTCTTAAAATATTTAATACACAACCAACGATTTGATAATATTTCTTCCTTACAAGCACTAACACATATTATTCGTGTAACATTCTCATTGTCTCTAATGTGATGTGACCCTAAATATAGCATCCTAACTTAATAAAACACATATACAACTTTTATCTCGATTATCACATCCATTCAGAGATAAATGATTTTTTTAAGTAATTGAAAAAAAAATTATGACTATTTTTAATGGTCCTTTTTTGGTTCCACTCCCGCCACATGGAAGGACACTATACCATGTTTGAAACAATTATCGATAAATTAGGAGTGTCGTAATCATCTTTTCTAGAGAATTAGGACTCATACAATAGAACCAATTGTATTTACCACCAAACATGGGTTATATATGTGGACGATATTCTTTTACTAGGAGTTAAAAATAGAGTGAAAGGAATAGTATAGAATTGTTCTAGATCCAATTTACCCATGGAATATGTGTGACTCTCTCCCAAACCATTCTAACACTTTTCATTGATATCTTTCATAAAATTCAATATGAAACTGATCATTAGTGTTATAACATATGATCCCATTGAAAGTTCATCCCACATCACTAGGATAACTAAAAAATCACTATATATATAGTTTACTCTACTCCAAAAAAGACCCACAAGCATAGAATAATGGACAACTGTGTAATCTATTTTCAGAAAAATCATAATGTTCGTCACACATTTTACCAACTGAGCATGTTTCACATATATCGATGAATACTACATCTATATTTCATTAAAAAATCACTCAATTTATAATATCAATATGCCTATTTGACCAACGTACCCCTATACCTGATTACATATACAAAAGATTTATAATAGTTTTTTTATCCCATATGACTCTTAATATAGCTGGAAAACTCCAGATTCATTCATTTCAGAAAAAGAAGTAGAGTCAGATGTCTAATAAATCGGAAAATAGATCCCTTGGTATGTTTAAGTCAATGAATATAAGAATTATATGAATCTTACATCCATAAAAAGTTTCAATTACTGAATGAACACCCATATACATGGGAATGTGTCATATCATCACTTTGAGTCCATGTGGTGACAAATGGGTCCTGAAAAACAACTCAAATATGAAAGTATCCCTAATAATTTTGTTGGGTTTATAATTTAGCAAAGAACAACCTCAATATATTAATCCCCATAATAAAATATAATGCTTTAGAACTATATATATGTCATGAACAAATGGTCGCTAGGATTATATTTCTAATATTTGAGTACAATTTAAAAGAAGAAGATAATTACATACCTATGGTAAACATGCTCATTATCGTATAAGGAAGAGACCAAGGAAAGATATAAACTACCCTCGCATGAGGGTCCAAAATATCAACACCATGTAAAGTATTCATTTAATCATTTATATCAATTCAGATTTATTATAAACATTATAAAGAAATATTTTAAGAATATTATCTAGTACTCATGATAGATAACTATACATGGTACATTATTTTTCTAATTCTATAAGGCAATATATTTATTTTACATAAATATAAATTTAACGAATTATTTAGTTAGCTAACATCCCTTCATAATTTAGGAAATTCCTCTCATAATATTATCTGCACCATTTTATCTATCCAAAAGTTGAAATATTGTTCTAGCTAAATAAAATTTCAATTCATAGGTATAGAGAAAAATACCCATTATCCTGTAATTATAATTGTAATGAAATTATTATTTATAATAATAATGATAAATAATGTCTAAAGTGTCTTTTTATCAATTTTAGGGAATTTGTTGAGTAATATTCTACAATTAATTTATTTATAACCTATATAGGAGGATTCTAATACATTAAATAACCATACCAATAAAATAATAGTATACCCTCACGGGGTTAAACACTATTGTATAAGAGACAAAGGTGACCATAGATAAACCCATCATTCCCATATTGGTATGTCCAAATTAAACATAATAATTGGTTATTTATTAAAGATTATTCACTAAATAAGAGGTATCATCACATGTGTAACATTTCCCAACTGACCTACTTAGGTTGAGTTGTGCATTTAGGAACTTAGTCATACAGGTCATCGTGCCCAAGTAGTAGAGGCACAATCCATTATATATATATATATATATATATATATATATACAAAACATACCAATGTTAATTGAATTAACATTATAAAAATATAACTTTCAATGATAATTGTAATTACTGTAGCCAAAAAAATGTTTTAAAATTTGATTTTACAATAAAAAATTCTATTTTAGATGATTTTATTATATATGTTACCCTTCCAAATTTATGAAGCCACAATCAATTTATATATTTCTATTTACTTTAGTTTAATAACAAAAAAAGGATTCATCCCATTAAACTAATAGTTAATATATAAAAAATGACATGATTAGTTAGTAAGGGCACCTCCATCAACAAATATGCGTAAAATTTAATTGATTTGATGAAAATACTATAAGTAACAATCATATACTATAACTATGAAAAATAATTTTTTCAAATAGTAATAAATAATAAAATAATATAAATAGTAAATTCTAGAAGAATAACATATAATAAACCATTATAAAGAATCATATTATTAGGGTATACTAATAAGAATGCTACAAAATTACACAGGTCACATCTTAAATGTATCATGGATTCTAGAATTGAAACCTACATAGAATAAAATATTCATAGAATGTGAATATCTATGTGTCTATAATGATGCATGAAAAAATAATTCCATTCTCTGTTAAGACAATGGTAAATTATTAAAAATCCTATAAATTAGTAAGAATAAAAAAGTATACCATTTAGTTAAGGTGTAATTATGATCAACCATAATAAATAATAGTAAAAACAATATTCTCGTCCCATGACACTTCATATTTTCTTAGTGCATGGGTAGATAAATCAAAGAAATAACTATTTATAATTTACCAAAAAATTTCATGTTTCTTGTGTACCATACAAAAGTATTATGATAATAGAAAATAATGATTTGATACCACTATGTTTTGTCCTAATGTGAGATCTTCTAAAATGATGTCCAGTGCTAGTCAGCCACATCGGCTTTAGCACGCCTCCCATATGAAAAAGTCAATATACTAGAATCGAGGGTCAATTGATGGTACTTTATATAGAATATATAATCCCAATTGAATTAACATTGTGAAATGTACATGTAATTAAATAGTCAATGTCGATTAAAAACAAAGATGTAGAAGATAATAATAAGTAATAATCAATAATAAATGAAAAAATTTCCTACACAAAATACAACATTATTTCAATACCTATAGTACTATATTGTTCATGATGTATACAAAACGATGAAATTGAATTCATGAATAACAAAATATTAATTCCACATGACTATCTCAATGATCATCATGTTCTCTAAATGAGTATTGTGCTAAAATTTTACAATCTACATGAGTATCAACACAAGAATAAATCCATAATCGGAAACCTGTAGGCATGAGGGCTATTTGGATAGCCAACGTTGGCCTGAACAAGATTTAAGATAACCTCAGTAATAAAACACCAACATAGACTAATTATATATTTTCTATGAATATAAAATACATGTCTATGGAGGTACAACAAACAAGGTAGTAATTAAAGAGATACGATCATTTTGGGCTCATGTTCCTAAATGGACTACCGCTCGACAATACCTACACCCTTTTAGTCAGAATACCTCTAATAATGTGTCATCATGTATAAAAGTGTGTATATATATATATATAATTTTTTATGTATATATATTCACTTTATACTTAATACCAAATATAGTCACATATATAGAAACATAGTACTTGAAAGGACTCGAGGCGTAACTCATGATTACATGTATAATTAAAAGAGTATCACTTAGTAATAAGGGTGAAAATTATTATGTATCATGAATAATATAGGATTCTATATCGAGTATAATAAATAATATTGTACTCTATGTTGAGTATCATTGGTAATAATGTGATGGTTCATTCCCATCATCTTAGTTTTGGTTGTGTGGAACACCATCTTCTAGAACCGAAGTGTTGTGAAACACCTTGTACATCATCCTCAACCATTGTTGTTTGAAAATAAATGTCAAAATAATAACCAATTCCCCTATATAATAATCTTTTATTATTTTTCCCAACATTCCCTATGATCACTTAGCCATAGAGGATGATAAATAGGAACCTGATATCACACTAGGCTTACTGTACATTCATTGTCAAAATTTATTTAGTATTTTAAATAATCAATGAGACCATCCAGGTCATAATATATTTTAGGAAAAAGAATTAATTTAATTCACATTTCACATAAATCTATACATTTAGGTATTTCCATTTATGGACACTCGTAAAGTCTTTGGGATCATGCATTATATAACACAAAACATTATAATACAGTTAATTTTTCAAATGGTTAATGAGAGGTAAAGAGTTCCATTTAATCATACACTCCATAATATAATTCATCCTATAATGTTAATATTCATGTATCATAAAAAGTGATAGTAAGGGTAATAGATTATATTTTACCACCAAATAAATCATTTAATTCTTCTACAAAATTCTCCTAGAATGTGTATACTCAACACACCCCTAGATGTTTATTGTTAATTTGTTCAAAATTGGTCATTAAAAAATTTGATTGAACCAACCTCATTTGGTGGTTCAGGATAGGATATTAAACCAATAACCATGTTTTTTTGGTCCAAGTATCATTATGGTGCGGTTCAAATTTTTATTTTATTGAAGTATACAATTTTTAAGTAACACACATAATTTAAAACATGCATCATAATGAAAATATTAATAAATGCATGAAAATAAGGTAAGTGAATAATGAAACCGTCTTGATGATGAAATTAATTCATTTATCCATTATAAAAATTATATTCAAGACGTTTTCAGTGAAAATGGAAAAATTGATAAACAATATAAAAATAGATCATATTATCGAACATGGAAATAACATCCAAGATGGTTTGGTTTATGATGAAAAAATGGAAGATGATTGAATCACTTAACTAGGTGATAAAATATAAAGAAATGTTCAAATTAGTAACCAGAATAAGGAGAAGAATAAAATCCATGTACACACAAGGGAGATCTCTAGAATTGGTGATGTTATTGTGCATGAGTGGGGAGAATAAGTAAGGGGGATTGAAATAAGGAATAAGTAGAAAAATCATAATTTCTCCAGTTTAATATGGTTCAGATATATTCCACATGAGTTCTCTATCCATGTAAAAACCATGCGCCTTATATTCAAAAGGTACATGATATTTCATGACTAGGTGAAAGATTAGAAAAACTAGATGAAGCATGCATATGACTACTATCCATTGGACACCTCCCATTGCATGTCTATGTGAATCATTAGAAAACTATCTGTAATCCATGAGGTCACCTTTCTAGTTTATTATATAAATTTTAAATGGATGTGTGACCTCAATTCCATTATTTTTCAAACCAAGTGAATCCAAATTTATTCATTCATAATTTCTTTGGAACACCTAACAGAGTTAAAAGAACAATGTCCTTATATAATAATAGTCTCATATGGGATTCGTATAGTTATTACTAACAGTGTTCCAACTACGAGCCTAAGGATACTTCTTTGAAAAACTATGTTTTTGAATTCGGATGCATTCAAAACTCATAAGAACAGCTAATACACCACTCATTATGTAACGGTTGTCCAAAAAATTACTTTTAATCATTCCAACTCTTGGATTTTAATTCATAATCTTATTTTTCATTTTTTCAAATCATCAATTATAAATTTTCAAATTTCATTTAAAAATTAAAACCAGTCAAAACACTAGAAAATACTAAATTACATAGTATATTATGTGAAAATATTTTGTTTCAATTTATTTGTTTTGAAGAATATATTAGTTATTCCTACTAAAAACTATTTTTTTCCAAATCAAAGTTTTAATGAACAATTATTTGAATTATGGAATGTATGGAATTCCAAATACCCCATCTTAAAATATTTTATATATAAGGTATTAAATATTTATACGAAACACAATTTATATAAGTATGATATACTGGATTAAAAATATGTTCTTGGATACCCTATCCAAAGCATTGATTATGATGACTTCAATATATAGACACAAACAATTGAAAAAAAATATATTTAGGTTTGATGTAGTTAATCCCTTCACAATGTTAAAACATATGATTTATATAAAGATTACATTTTTTGAAACCAATAATTATTTTTTGATAGTAGTTAATCTTTAAAATATACATACCCACATTTTGAAAGAATTATTAATGGAATATAATAATCATAAAAATAGGAAAATCTATCATTATTTACTTAAAATCATAAAATCTTGTTAAATAATACAAGTAACCATACAATTCAAGATGTAGATTACTCGGTCAGAATAAACAGTTCCTTAAATAATGAATGTGATAATCTTATATTCTAATGTTAATTTTAACCCAAAATAGATGATTTCTTTATCTGTGATGAGATTTAGATAATTACAATGAAAAAATAACATTATGAACTTGAATAAAAAAATAATTTTTTACTTTGATTGAACAAAATAAATATGTTATAGAAATAAGATTTAAATAGTTATTCCAAAATAATTTTAATGAAATTAGAAAAATTGTATGGAATTATTTGAGGGTTTTGGCTAAGGGTTATACTATAAAATATGGTGAAGACTATGAAAAATCAATTTCTATAGTTAGTATATTTAAATTAATTCTCAGTCAATTATCTATCATAAATCATAATAATATTAATCCATTTTAAAATAATACAAATTATGAAGAATATATATAATATCACAACTATTATATTATCCTTTTAACTAGTTATTTGTGACATGGAAACCCATTGAAATTACTATTAATGGGGATATTTTTTATTTCATTTAAGATATATTTTTTAATTAATTACTATTATTATATTAGCATAATTAATATATTAGTATAAATGTCCATTATATATTGATGATGAAAATACATTTTTTTATTTATTGAGGACTATAATATCATTAATGAAAATTAGATATCTAGCTAAGATACAACTAATTAGAAATATTATTTACTCATAATTACAATTATCCTTCTCAATTGAAATCCTCGGTATACTATTATTCATTCATAATGATACCTTTATATTATAATCCTTTACCATAATTGAATTATTTTTAGCCCCATTCCTAAAAAAATCAAAAGAATCCCTAAAAATATAATATTTGATTCATTTATAAATTTCCTAATAATAAATTCTTATTTATAAATGGAATTATTGGATATATAATTCTGTTAATATTAACTTTCATAAATGAAAACTCAATTCCTATTTGTATATGGGAATTATTTAATTATTATTCTCATGTGATAATTTTTTTCTGATATGTGATCATGTATGTAATTTCATCTAACTACTTCGTTGTGTATTAGAGAAGGAATATGATAATAGTGACCAAAATTATATATCCTGCAAAAGAATCTGATTGCTTTTCTTATATGAATATTCTTTGTATGAGACATGATTATTCAATCATGACATTTGTGGTTAATAATTTCATATAAACTAGTATGATACTCTACAATTTGAGATTATCCTTTTTTTGGATGAAGTTAAAAAAAATTATGATCTAGAAATTATATTTTATTACATATATTTCAAGACCATTGATGATCCATCCAATTTTATTAAGGAATCCACCTTGATAATCCTCCATGATTTTAAAGTTATCTTTATGTAATGGTTTCATCACACCATTATTTATATTTACAATACAATATAATATAATAATTTTATAAATTATATATAATTTATGAATGATAGAGAAATTAAAATTGTTATTGTATATGTTTATTTTTTATATAATGTGTTATTCACTAAACTCTCATTGGAAAAATATTATGATTAAAATATTTTTTAAACATAATGAATGAAAATGTATGTATGAATGATGTGAAATTGTTACCCAGAATTCAATTGATAGAGTACTGATATGATGTAATCTACTAGGACCCCACATCATTCAGTAGTTAGGTCTAATGTGCCACCCCAATCCATTCAATATTAAGAAATGGTATGGTTACTAACCCAAAGAATATATAACACACATATGAGAGGCCTTATCATAACGATGAACTTCAAAAAATTACAAATCATTAATGACATTCAACATGAATAAAAATAAAATGATAACATAATGGAACTTTTAAAATATTGTATAATATGTTTTCATATAAGACTGGTTATATAGAATAAGACCACATTTGAAAACTAAAATGGATAATCAATAACATACGTAAAATATAATAAATTGCGCCATGAATTTTAAAAATATGGGAGCACATCCATACATTTAAGGATTCTTGTATGATCTCCCATAAAAACCATCACTAATAATAACCAATTTGTACCATTCAGTAAGATCAACTAGATATATATCTATTAATGTATCATCTTGTAACATTGACATTTTATAGTACAAAAAATATATTTTTAGATATTAATTTTAATAAATATATGTTAAAAATTAAAATTTTATTTTAAATAAAATTTTTAGGTCTATTATTATGAAACTGTGAGACTTCAAATAAATATATATTTTTTGAATGATTATTTTAAAACCATAAATTTTTATTTTATGAATTTATAGTAATGTATGGATTTTTATTATGTGAGAAAATGATTTGTAGAATTTATATCATTATATGTTTATATGTGTATGTATGTATCTATGTGTGTGTGTGTGTGTGTGTTTGAATGTATGTATGATGTGAGGGTGTTTATTATTAAATAAAAAGTTTGTTTAAAAAAATGTAAACTCTTATAGTAATCATGATGATTATTATTTTTTTATTAGGATCAAAATATAAATGAGGAAACCCATTTATATTTTACTATGGTGTGTGATTAGGGGGATCCCTGGCCTCCCACTACATCAATCATCCTCATCACATTCCTCCTCTATAAATGATCAAGGCAAAGTAATGGTTATGTCCACTGCAATTTCTCTTCTCCCTATATCTATTATCCTTCACATCCTCTATATTCCTGAATTAAGAATTTATATAAAATTTTGGGTTCTATTTGGGGAAAATTATATGGAATGATGAAATATTCAATTTATAGAAGATTTTTTCCAAAAGATCTATTTGAGGATTGAGTCTTACTGTAGACACTTTATTTGTGTGGTAGGCATCAACACATTGATTCATAACGAACATTTCAATGTATATACAACATATGGTCCTTAATATTGGTCTAAATAAATTCTGATATTTATATTATATGGTTTATTTTATGATCTATTGTTAATTTTATGATTATATCCAAAGATATTTTCTTGTATCTTTGATATCAAAAGTTAGGGGGCCTATAGGTCTTTTATAAATTGATAAGACATCATTTCTTGAATATTTTTAATTATATTTTAAACCAAATATTTTTTATCTGTATACCTTTTAAAAAGCAAAGTTAATCTTTTGATTTAGACTTCTTGTTTTACCCTATCATTTTATAATAATTTTTTTTAGAAAGTGAAAACACCACTTTATGGAAAAAAATGCACACAAGGTGTTTAATGAAATCATAACTACATTTTAGTAAATAATTATTTAAATATTACCTTATAAAATTTTTATTTGAATTATTAAGATTTAATAAATTGTAGTTATTGATGTCTTTCTAGAGTAAAGTTGTTTTTAGATTAACAAAATATGATTTTGAGGTGTGATATTATTGGTTTAATAAGGCCCAATTTTAATTTATATGGAATTATGTTATATAATTAATGGTTATTTGTAATTTTTCAATTGTTTTTTTCTATTCGAATTATTATTATGGTTGTATACTCTTTGATTATGATAATATTTTTTGGAGAAACAAGGGCACTTAGGATGGACCCGTGAATAATCAAATATGGTTGATATTGTTTCGACCGTATATAACATATTTTGTAATGATAATTATTAGATACATGAAAATCCAATGTATATTATGATAATTTAAATTTCACTAAAATATATATAATATTTCAGTATATGTTTCTTCCCTTGGAATATAACCATGTAAAAATGGTAGTCTAATTAAATTAATGATATTACAAAAGTCTGATGATATTGAAGTCCAAATATATTTGATGGGTATACATTCCATTAATCCTTAGGTAAATGCACATCATTCCTTGACATACATTCATTTTTAAAATAAAGTATTTTTAATATTTTAATCATATACCCATTAATTTGTCCTCACTAATTTACTTTTTTATTTATAAAACATGATTTCTTTTGATGAAAATGATAAAATGAAAGTATTCATGTTATATATTTTTATAGTATAATAAAATAATATTTTAATAATATTTTTCCAAACTAGAATGATTATTTATCCTTTCTATGGAATTTTTATATAATATATCTAGAGTTTTTATTGAGTGTTTCTGTATTTTCACAACCTGAGTATTACCTCCAGTGCATATGAATTTTTTTATTATGTGGATTTTAAGTAATGAGGGTTTCATTAGTTGTTTCAATATTTAGTGTAAAATTAATCCCATACGAATATGGTATATGTGATAATGGTGGTCCATAGAGGGCACAATCTATTTAGTACATGAGTTTTAGCTTGGTTATTCCTTATTTCTCAATATTGATTTGATTATATGAATTTTATGGTATGATAATAAAATTATATAGGATTCATGATCTTATTAAAATTTTATTTCATATTTAAATGATATTACTATTTATTTATTGTTTATATTCTAGTAAAAACATTATTTTATGGGGTAACATCATCCATTTTCTCATGTAAAAAGAGAGATTATTTTTGGAAAACATGCATGGTTTTAGTAATAAAAAACATAGTATTTAAGGTGAATTTTTATGTGTTTTAGAGCTCAAATTATATATGTCATTTTTATAGAAAAATAACACTATTAAATAAAGGGCCATCTTTTGATGAGTATAAAATTAACTAATTAGATTCCATAAAATCCTAGAGGGAATGTTGGAAGAAAATTTAAATCAAATCCAATGTTAGTTGCGAGCATAGACAAAGACCATATATTATATATGGATTGAGAAAACCAAAACTAAAAACATGTACCAAGTTATTTACTTTATAATATGTTTTATTTGAATATAATTCATGAATTCTTGACAAGTGGTATGACCCATTGAACTGAAACTACACAAATCTATCAAATTCTGTGTTGTCTCTCCAAAATTATAGTGGAGTAATTTCCCCCACAAATATGATTAATATATTGAGGGGGTAAAAACCCCCACTTATTATCAACATAAAATCAATTTTAGTAAATTTTGGTTTAGGGGGTTACCTTCTCTATGGTTGAAGGACTGCCACTCCATCACATAGAGTTTGTTAATTACATTATATGTCATATTAGGATGCGTTTCATTATTATGATAAAGGGCATATGACCAACATGTATAATTGTAATAAGATCAATTAACAAAAAAAATATTTTTGGTAATTTACTAATTATTTTAAGTGTGATGAGGATATATACCCCATAGTCATAACTTAAATAGATGGTTACTAAATCTATGTCACCTTCGGACACCTCACATAAAATATATCATTTTATCTATGGATCTATAAATATCAATATTACTAGGAAACCCCATAAAAAGGGTCATGATAATGAGTAGAACCCTAATTATAAATTTTCTTTTCAAAAAATTACTCATAAATTACCATTAATTCCAAAAATTACAAATTTAGTTGATAATTTATAAAAAACACATCAAAATGTAAATGAAATACACTTCACTGCACATAGTGTGAAACCCTTATTACACTGATGGGCGTGTACATTAAGTCATCAAGTAATTTTATGTTAGAATAAAGTGTACGTACTTCTAGAATAATTAATATTTAATACTATAGGGTTATACATGAATTTACTTCATAAAACCATGTTTTTTCAAATTTATAACACCCCATGATTTCACAATATATTTGTCTAAATTTTCTTTCTTTAATAAATCTCTTTGAAAACAATACTCGGTATAAATGAACCATAATATTATATACTATTATATATAAGCAGCATAATTTTTAGTGTGAAATGAAAAACAATATTTTCAAAAGAATATACATTGACATAAGATAAATAAATGTTATTGACAAAAAAGAACTCAATTTTTTAGTAAATTCCTAATAAGATTTAAAAATAATTTTTTCCTCACAAATAGTATTTATTGATTTTTTGGGGAAAATATTATAATTATTTTAATAAAAGTATAATTTTTTTGAAAAAATGAAATTAATTTCTGAGTTCATCATGCCAAAAAAAATTTGAGTCCTTTTTATGAATTTCTGGTTAAGGTTGTTTTTTCATTGAATAGAGGAAAATAATATTTTTTCGAATAATATTTTCTCATTTAATGAAATGATATAATTAATTTTACTTTTCAAATGGTTATAAAAGTAAAATTATTTAATTAATGTTATTAATAATAAATTCATTTTTATTATATGTAATTATATATTGGACTTTAGTATAAAAACATTCTATATTTATGAAAAACATTTTATTGAAGACAACATTTATTTAATTTTTTATGATTTTATTTAAAATTAAATTTTAAAAACTATATGAATTGATGTTGATAAAATTTATTCCATAATTGGTATCATAATTTAAAAAAATAGTGATGTAACTTTCATTTTTTATTATAATTAATATAAACTATGGTACAAAAATTTCACATTGGTTAAGGTTTCTATGGGTTTACCTGAGGTTGAACAAAGAGATAAGTATATTGTTTCTAATTAACAATGTTTGAATGATATTTTTGTCATATATTTACCAAATCCTAACACACATTTGATTATTTAGAAATTTTTAATCATTTTTTTTGAGTAAGACATTATTATATTGATCTTTTAATAAACTGCATGTGTGTTCTCTTCCCACATTTAAATGGAAAACCCTTCATTCCCTTCTTTACAGCACATGGAGTAATATATATTGACCGAAATAAAAATAAATTAATTTATAAAATTCCATATACATTATTTATAGGTTATGGCCTTCTAAAAATATTATTAAAAGGGTAAGTAAGAGTAATCTAAATGAGGATTACCAATGTAAAGGTATTTATATTATCGGACATACGTCAAAATATTTCATCTTATATTTTTCATAAATAAATGAAATTAATAACAAAAATCACATCTATGTACAATATATAATAAAATGTTATTTGTGATTGTTTAACAAAAAATATTTTATATCCTTTCAATCAAATGACAAATGAAACTATCCCTCATGGATACATGTGAAGTAACGACCGTAAATAGTGATAAAATTCATTTTTCTTCATCATATTTCATGGATAGTCTTTTGAAGGGTTTAATTTATATATATATGATATATATTATATAATAATAAATATGAAATATTGAATTATTATTTAATATTATTTCATTTCATCCATCAAAAAATGGAAATAGCGTGCAAGGAGATGTTTGACCAACTTTTTATATGAATGGATCGAGTCATCATAATAACTATTCATTTTATTGACATATATATATATATATAATATATATTATTTTAATATCATGATTTAATATATAAATATTATTTATCAATTACTTAATAATATATACCATAACCACAATACAATAATTTGTATGAAAAATGAAAAGGATATCACATGAAAAAATGATTTCAATAAATAATTACTAAAAATGACTATTAATATAAAAAAAGTGGATAATATATTCTATTAGAAATATATATATATATAACTATAGTATAGAATATAAAAAATTTAAATTTTTTATAAAATATGTTAGACTAATATCATGTTAATTCAATTTTATTTTAGGGGATTTGTGCTACATTTTAATTATTTGTCCATATTATTTATGATTTCGATTATAATGATTACATGTTATAAATTACCTCTCAATAATGTAATTGTTTCTATAATATTATAGTCAGTTCAAAATATTACATGTTTTCCAATCATTTATCACTTTATTTACACAATATGAAATGTCAATGTTTTTCTATTAAATATGACTTGATTTTTATTTTATATTGAAAATCCATTTTCTTCCATATCAATATTTTATAAAAAAATTTAGAAAACGTTTAAAATATTCTCATAAATTTTTTAATGAAATTTTAACAATTATTTAATTTTTATAATATGGATTTTAAAGAATAATTATTTTATGAATAGGGTAGTTTTGAATTTTTACCAAAAATGTCAATGTAATATTAATGTTAACAAATATGACATGAAAAAAATATTTTGATAACATAACCACGAAATTAATTGAAGATTCTAATAAAAATTTCCAATGTTAAATTCCTATAAATAATTTTCATTTATATTTGGGAAATATATTTATTTTAATTAATATATACCATAATGTGAAGGGTATTCTCATCATGAAATATCCCATTCCATCTTTAAATTTAATTTCCCATTTGAGATATCATCCATTGATATTAGTTATTCTTAATAGGGGATATGATCCAATTATACTATCCTTATTCAATCTACAGATGTTTTATGATTATGATGTTGAGATTAATTTAAAATATATTTAACTTCCATATGTTATGTTATGGTGGGTTATTAAAATGTTTATGAAACTGATTACACTTCCACATAGGATGATATATGATGAATGATTTATGATTATGTGTCACAGATATGAATGTATTTTGATTATATGATGGGTGGGTCCACAATTATATATCCAATCAATGAATTGGGTAAATATATAAATATATATATATATATATAAAATAAGGGATGGACTGTGCATTTTGACATGTTTAAAAAGGGACTCTTTCCACTATGATAGTGTTGTGAGTGAACATTGACTAAGGATATGGTAAAATGGGGAGTGAAACTAATCCACTATGATAGTATTTGTAGTGGGCCTTGACTATGGAAATTATTTTATATGATTTCTTATTTGTAATAAGATTATGACTTATGTGAATTTAATAATCTCATATATCCTATTTTGGATTCCTTTATGATTCAGGTCATATGAATAATGGAAATTTATACGGTGACATAATATTATGATCTACGATATATAGGGTATAGTTTTATAATGATAAGATAATGTTCCAATGAAATTATTCCCATATAATGATATTGTTATCATTTAAATATCCCCTTTTTAACCTTATTAAGCACATGATATTTTCCTTTCTCATGTTTCCATTACCATTGTTATTAAAAAATGTTTTTAAGTATGAAATTTATAAGAAGGGTGATAATTTTTTTGGAATATAATGTGGATGATGTAAAGATTTTATTTACTAGTTTTGTAAGTATGAACTTATCAAAAGGTAATTGACCAACCTGATTCTGTAATAGATCTTATTATGGGTTATTGAATTTTCATAAAATAAGATTATATATTTACTTATGAAATATATGGGTCACTATAGTTGGTATCATAGAATTGATTAGTTACCCTTGGAATCTTGGATGGGAAAAAATTTAGTTATCATTAGAAAAATCATATGTATATAATAACATCCAATTTTGTAGTAAATAAAGGAGAGCTGTTTTTGTAGGATATCATCCATTTCTAGATAGTATAATTATATTTTTTTGATAAATTCACCTTGGGTAAATAAACCCAAAAGGGTTAGTTATGTATATTTAGACCATTATTTTGGTGTATGATGAGTGTTCTCTTACTGCGCACTAGTTATAAAACTCCTATTGGATAAGCTTTGGTTGAATCACATTTTTTAAGAACCATTATGAATTATTTAAAAATATTATGATCATTAATAACCTATGTAAATTATTTTCCATTGATTGAAAATTTAGTTCTATGATTTAGACATCCAATACATGATTTTTCATAATTAAGTTTTCACACTATGAGTAATGTTTATAAAAAGAATAATTTTTATTTTAGTCAGGGGATGAAACATAAAGGTTCCATATTAATGCTAAATTATAAGGATTTTTAAATTCATTAAATCAGGTGAAACCAAATTTTATGGGAGATAGATTGTAAATTTTCATTTCGATGATTACACAACATTATGAAGGAATTAATAATACTAATATACAAACTATATATGGTGGGACCAAAGTTAGGTTGAATACTTCAAGGGACAACATCCTCCTTATTTTAATGGGTTATTTGATCCACTTCTTTATGATAAAATTGATCACTAACAGTAAAAAGAGATATTTTTCTTTTTATATTGTCCCAAAAATGAAAATTTCATTTTGACTGTTTAATGTTTTGATGGATAAAAAGATTAAGGATGTGTTATTATCATGAAAATTATAAAATAATAAGAAATTTTATCTTTTGAATAGTATTTTTCAAGAGATTGTTTTGAAATAATAATTTTACTCAGATTCTTCATTTGAAATTTAAAAGTAGTTTATTTAGTTTATTTAGAAGTATAAATAATCCATTAGTTCCTATGAGCTAATTTTTACAAGTCTTGTGACGCTTGCTTCTAGTTTTGTCATCCAACCAAAAAAAGCTAATCAAATCTTTATAGGATCAAAACCATGTCTATGAATTGTATTTTCCATAAAAAAACATTTGTATCTATGAATAAATCCTTTTATGTGCTATGAAGGTTGATTTTGCGACTGCAGGTAGCTATACATATCATAGTATTGATAATAAATGATAAATATAATTCAAATTATATTCAAATAACAAAAAAATTAGATATAATAAGATGTCTTTTCCTTTATTCTCAAACCATGTAACAAAACATGTAAAAACATGACTCAAGGTAATTAGTAAATTTTTTAATTGTGGAAAACAAGGTCATTAAGAAATAAAAGACTTATAGGATAAGAATAAGAATTTTCATAATAATAAAGATATATATATAATACACCACAAATAATCTAGTGTTTCAAATGAAAGGAGTATGGTCATCATTATAACCGTTTGACTAATATGATTTTCAATGATGATTAATAATTTTTGGAAACCTCTTAACCCCAAATGGAAATCTCATGAAATAACTATTAAAGATTTAGGGTATCACGATAAATTGGTAAAATATACACATACCATCCCCTCTAGAATTTTTAATGTCATATTATATTATCGATCAATGCACACTTTTATATATAATTAATATTATAAGTGTATCATAATACCAAATCAATTAGTATATATTCAATATCAAAATTAAATCCCATAATGATGTGATGATTCTTCTCAATTGTTGGATTATTATATAATTGATGTTTATGGGAATTTTATTCATGAAAATATTATTTTTTCTCCCTCTAGATAAATTTTATTTTCACATTGGTTTTTCCTGTCGTAATTTTCATAAAAACACATCAATTTATAAGGGAGGGAAGTTATGTTCTATTTTCTAAATCAAAATATGATTTTTTATAAGCATGATGAAAAATAAAAACACCACATTAAAATTATATATATATTATATGAGTATTCATTCATACTCAGAAGGAGGGTTTATCGCATATGCATAATGATAAATTAAAAATAATTGATATGAATATATAATGAATGTTTTTTGATATTTTTTTAAAATAGTTTCCTAGTATTCCTCCAAATCATGTAGTTTTATTTCTATTATAAGTCATAACAGGTGATACACGCATTAAAAATAGTCCATATATAATTTGTCTAATAGATTAATTATATTTGAAGAATAAACTCATGAAAAATATTGATAAGGGAATATTTTTCCATGTTCAACACCTATGGGTGAACATGTTTATTTTTATGAATAATTATGGTTCAATGTGATTCTACATTGATTACGGGGATCTAAAATAAGACGCAATAAAAAATTAGTTTCGTATAACCCATATTAATGATTTTCTCAATCAATTATGAGGATGTAAATATTTCTTAAAGATTGATATTCGATCTTGATACTATTAGTTGAGTGTGAAAACTGAAAACATAACCAAGATAGCCTTCTAAATGAGGTATGCACAAAATAAATTAATTATAATTCTACTTGGTCTTATTAATTCCCATGCTAAAATCATAGATTTAATTAATATTGAATTTATAGATTCCATTAAACATTTTATGTTTTTTCTTATAGATGATATAATTATATATTTCAAAATACATGTAAATAATGAAGATCAATTCATAATTTTATTTAATAAACTATGAAATGATATGTTGTAAGGAAAATGATCATACTGGGTATTTTGAAAATTTAATGTTTCATATTTCGGTCATATAATCACATGCTAGGGTATATTAGTGGATCCATAAAATATTAGATATATTTAATATTATCCCGAACTAAAAATGTTGAATGATATATATAGTTATATTGGTTTGACGGGATATTATGAAATCATTTTCCACAATTTATCAAAAATGTCTAATACGATCACCATGTAATGTTTGATAGGATATTATGAATAGCTTATGACGTACAGAAATTTAAATATCATGAAAAAAATAATATAAATCATGATATAGAGTTTGATGAGGTAATTTTTGAATTAAAACTACGGAGGAATTATATTTATGATGAAATGTGTGACATATATAATGATCGTAAATATTTAAATTATATATTCACATAGAAGTATTTGAATATATAATAGTAATGATGATATGGGATCATTAATGAATATGAAATATCAATAGAATATAACCCTGTAAAACTCATCTTAGTGTGGTATTATCTTAATAGAAAGGATCATTCTAGAATATATATTAAGAGGATAAAAAACTTATGATATTTATATATTTTTAAATGATTGATCATGAAATATTGATGTAAGGGTAGAAATATTATCTTTCCCAAATGGGTGTACTACCATGAATCCATGTGAAGATTAAAGTGGCATACAAGGAAGTTGTAAAACTATAAAAGGGTGAAAATTATTCTTGAGTTAAAAATTGAATTTTTTGTAATCATAATGATCAGAAAAATTGTATGTGTATTGTCAATAGCATGCATGGAAAATAAGTTACTGTGTGAAGCTTATTTCTCATACATATATATTAATCATACAGTAATGATCATATATATTGATATTAACTAGTATTTATTTGGGGAAAATGTGAAATGGGTTATTTTATATTATGTACATTGGAACATGATATGTCAACATGATATGGTTGAGAGACAAAAGAATAAGGGTATTCGATAACTATTACGCATAATATAATGAATGTTACAGAAAACACCATGGATATTGTTTTTGGACTCCAAATAATATTTAAAGATCATAATTCTATTGGATTTATATTCAATCTACATTTAAATCCATCACTAATCATTTATTGTAGATAATATTTATCACTTTAACATCTTTCCATAATATATATTAAGGATGTGGTAATTTATCATGGTGTGCCACACTCTATTGCATTTGATAAGGATTAGTGGTAAATATCTTTGTCTTAATGAGGTCTTTAGAAATATATTCATTAAATGTTATGATTCAGTACTTAGAATCATCCACAGACAGATTTTCACTCTAAGGGAAAAATTAAAAACCCATTAAAAATAATAATATATTATTCAATAGATTTTGAAGGTGGTAAAAATAAATACATTCTTCAAGTCCTATTTTTTTATGAAAATAGATTTCACACAAGAATTCAGAGGGGGTTATGAATATATGTATAGAAATAAGTGTATAACAAAAACACATTATGAAGATTTTTGAGAAATAAAGTGATTGGAATAAGATATAGTTAATATAATGAAAAAAAGTTTGATCAATTTAGTAACACTTCAAAAAAATTTAGAGTCAATAGAAAATGTATAATAATAATCATTAGACAAATATATAATTTAAATTTGGAGAAATGGGATTCCTGTGAATTTATATATGGAATTGTGTTGTGATATTTTAAAATAAATGATACTTAAGACCTAGTTATATTATACCCTTCAAAATTACTGACTGAGTAAGGATGGTAGATTATTTCTTCGCTATTCTTCTAAATCTCTCTCAATTCCATGATGTGTTTGATTTATCTCTTATAGAGAAGTACATTTCAGATCCATCTCATGTTCTAATATCAATGTATATACTATTAGATAATGGTTATTCTTATATATAAAAATAAGTTTAAATATTGTATCATAGAGATAAAGTACTATGGAATAATAATAATCACATGGGTAATGATCTCTAGAAGAACAATAAATTTAATAAAGTAAATTCATATCCAAGGAAATTATAAACAAAAAGATAAACTCATTTATTTTTTGAGTGTGATGGAATATTTATAGAAAATTAAATTTTATGGGTTAAAATGTATCACCTTGAGATTTTTTGATACAATTCTCTTGAAATAAATTTAATTTTTAAATATCATTCCTTACATGAAACCCTACGTAAAAATTAATAAAAATATATTTTTCAATTTTAAAAATGATGTTATATTTTATGAGTGAATAGGAAATAATGAAAATTAAAAATATATCTTCAATATCTATAGATATATCAAATATATTGATAAGTAATTTCTTAATTTTTTTTAAAGTCATTATATTCATTAAAAATGTATTTTTCTCATAAAATTGTTTTTATATTTTATTTTTTAGAAAATAGTATAACTATTTTATAAAAATTTTATTAAAATAACATGTAAAAAGGAACATATTTCATTATATTGTCTTGTAAAAATTATCTTTGAGATAATAATTGATATTTTTATGAAAATATTTATTTTTCAATGAATTGTGATAAATAATATTTTTTATTCCAAAATATTATTCTTAAATGAAATTATATCATTTAATATATTTTTAAAATTTTATTTATATAAAATTAAACTATTTATATTCTGAATTATTCAATTATGGTATTGATAGTTATTTTTAAGATTAATTCTATTATAATATTTTTCTTAATTTTATGAAAACAATTTTATAAAAAGCTTTTTTCATTACATTTTTGTTCATTATTTATAAATTATATTCTTAAAATTATATAAATATAATTTTATATAATAAAATATATATTTTTAATCATAAATTCACTATTATTAATGATTAAAATTTATTTTTTAAGTAATTTATAGTAAAAACACTAAATAATTCAACATTGTTAAGGTTAAAACAGGTTTACCGAAGGGTTAAACAATGATATTTTGTTTTTTTTTCAAATTAGACATGTATAAATCAAATTTATTTTCATATTTAAAGCTAATAATACCCCATAACTATGTATATATCTATTTCTATGTGTTTGGTTTTTTATGACATTATTATATTTAAATCATCAAAGAAATTATATATTTTTACACTGCTAAACCTATATAAGGAAGCCCCTCATTTTCCATATTTACACATTTTATAGATACATATATTAAAAAACCCAACCAATAAACTTCCAATATTCCATATACATAAATTAATTGTTATTTAATTCTTAAAATAACCATACAAGTGTACTAAAAATGCATCTGAAAGAAGTCTAACAATGATGATGTAATCATCTTACCATACCTCTTTCAAATTATTTCTTCACCCCTATCCCTTAAATTATGTTATTCATCATAAAATAAAAAATCAATTATCAATAATATATTGATATATTATTTTAATTATGGGACAACCATTATTCATCCTCTTTTCCCTTAAATGGGAACTGAAAGTATCACTTATGCATACGTGTGGACTACATCCTATATGTAGCGATACAATTCATTTCCATCACCATAATTATTGGATGTTAATTATTATTTAAATTTTTTTATATATGATACATGTGATATAATAATTATTAAATATATATATGGTTTATTATGTGTCATTATTTTATTCAAAATGTCATAAAATAGAAAAAACTTCATGCATACATATTACCATAAATCTCTATGAATGGTGTTATTAATTTCTCAATCTCAACATTTTATGAATAAATATATATATATATATATATATATATATATATATTTAATGAATATATAATATATTTAATTCATTATTAATGTTATAGATATGATGGAACCATGATCAATGTACTTTGACTACAATTACAGAACAAAAATTCTTAGGAAAAATAAAACAGTTGACACCCTAAAATGATGATTTTAAAAGGGAATTGTTAATAAGTGGGTGTTGAGATTATATAAAGTGATATTATTTGATTTTATAAGTATTTAAATATCTATTTTGAATAATTACAATAAATATTAAATTTATTATATTTCAGGTATGAGTTTTTTAATGGAATGCTGAACATGAGGGAAGGGATTTGTATTAAAATCTGTTTGTTTATCATGATTGTGTATAATTGAGATTAGGATGATGAAATGTTTTAACATATATCTTAATAAACCATTGGATGTTCCTTTAATGTAATTATTTCAAGATATTTCATGTTTTTAGTTCTTTTTCATCAACCTAATTTTTCAAGAGACTGTAATATTGTTTTAAAAAACATAATTTATTCCCCACTTCGATCGAAAAAACAATATTATCCGTATTAATTTTCTATAAAATTGTTTTACAATAATATTATATACATATTATCATAAATGTTTTATATATATTTTTACCCATTTTTCAAATTTTTTTAAAATATTATAAATAGAATATATTTTATTTTATTTTTTAAACCATGTAAAATTTTATTTTTATTGAAAATGTCAATGGAATAATAATTATTAAAAACTATGGATGAACAAAACTTTCTTCCATCATGATAATAATATTATTTTTGGGTTTTAATACATTATTTAGAGGTTATTTTAAATGAAAATTTAATGCTATATATTTTTAAAATATGTAGATTTTAAATAATTGATTTCAAAATGGAAATAGTATTATCCTCAATAAATATTCAATGTGATATTTAAAGGAATGTTTTATTTAAACTAACAAACTTATATGTAAACTATGATTTACTTGGAATATAATCCAATGATACCATTGTTATTAATTATCCAAATGGGTTTTTATTATGATTATGTGATTTTTATTAACTTGCTCTTTTCATACGTTATATTATGATGAAATTTTGAAACATTTATGGACCACATTTAATTTTATTAGATTAGGATATATGATGAATTATTTTTGCACTTTTGGAACACATACGAATGGATTATGATTTTACAATGGGTGGGCCTTAAATTATATATCTCTCCAATGAGTTTTTTAATGAATGATATATCATCTAATAATTAGGAATGGAATTGAAGGTGAATCTAATTCAGTAAGGGACAGTTTCTATAATGATAGTATTTAGATTAATCTTGGATAAATGATAAGATATAGTGGGGAGTGAACTCAACCAACAATGAAGTATTATTTGTGAATATTAAAAATATACTTATTTTAAATGATTATTTGTATTAAACTTACTTATTTCCTACACAATGGTTATGCTCTCATGGATCATTTTCCTTGGTTCCATTTTTAGTTCATGTCTTATGAACTACAATATTTTATGTCATGACTCTAGATTGTGACCTCACTTATACTGGGCACAATTTTCAAAAATGTGATTCTCATGTTCTGACACCCTTATGCTCATTCTAAAAATATTTTATCACTAATATTTTCGTAGTTTACCCTTTTATATCATTTAAGATCACCCATTATATTTTTACATTTCCCCATGTTACAAAGATTGGTTTTAAAAATCTTCTATCAAAGAAGGAATTGAGTAATAAATGACATAGAAATAAATGATATAGTTCTTTTATGTACCATTTTTATGTATCCATGTTTAATTGAATCTAGTACTATATTATTTTGGTTTAGATTATGATGTCATGTATTGAATATTTATTTAATTAGTTTTAATATTTATGAGTAAAATGTATGAGTATCTATAGTGTCCTTGAAAACAAGGTGTTATACACATAGATTTTGGAATATATTCAAATTTATTAAATAAACTTACTCAATATCTTGTGAAACATGAAAAAAATGTTAATATATTCCTATAAATTTTACAACAAAACTCATTATATGGTATTAATTTTAGGAAATAAATTTTTATTGTTTCTCGTAATATTATAGTTTCTAGAAAACCATTTTGTAGTATATTTTACAAGAATATTATTTATTATATATGTTTTTTTAAAATTTAATTGAAAATAAAAAACTTTTTAAAACATCTCTCTTAATAATAAATAAAATTAATTCATCTGATATAAAATTTTTAGAAATGAAAAGAAAAAATCTAAGGTAAAAGGGATGATTTTATAATCTTTTACAACAAATTTGTCTTTATCTTATTAAAATAAATTAGTTACTATAAATGAATAGTGTTAATTATGTTCTTTTATTAAATATTAACTAATTTAATTTAATTGTAATTTTAATGGTTTTAATGGAAAATAAATAATAATAAATGTAGTGTTATTCTTAAAAATACATTTTTACAATTATATATTTTGCTTCATCTTTTAGGTGTATTTTAAATAGTAATTAGTCACCTCAAAGGAATTTATTTTTTACAACAAAATTCATTATGTGGAATTAATATAGCTAATTTTGTTAATTAATGCACATTCAATTTTTCTCCTCATGAATAGTAACAACGGTCATTTTTTCCCAACGACATGGTTAAGAAGGGGTACTAATGGAGTTAAACTAATAGATATTGTTAAAAATATAACATAAAAATTACTACAATTTTTTATTTTATACTATATTGACCATAAAATATCTTATTTTTGAACCTTATTAAATTTTATGAATCATTCAGTTCTATATGGGTTTGTTTTATTTTAATGATTTAATTATGCATATGATTTTTAGAAACATTTCCTATAAATTATTTTCCTCTCCCCATTATATTTTACAAGTTTTTATACATATATATTTTCAAATCGATACATAAAAATATTTCTAATTTCCCTAACCTTGTTTTAGTAGATCTGGTCTTCCTATAAGATGGAACATTAATGGATTATGGTGTAAGACTAATGAGGTTTCTTGATCAATATTTCATTGTATTCAATGATATATTTTTAGTTTATTTCATTCTTGAAATCCTCTAAATATTCAATAATAATATTTAAATTATTAAAAAAAATTAATATAATTAAATTTTATTATTACAATGATATAATAATTTTCATTCTCATTCCCATCTTTTAAGAAGTAATAATGTCAATCGCATATACATGTGGAATACCACCTATAAGAAGAATTTTGATTCATTTTTCAAGTCTTCCAAAGGTTGATGTTCATATTTATTGATTTAATTAATATATATAATATTTATGATATTATTATGATTTTAACAATATTTATTGTTGTATATATTTTTTTCATTTCAATTCATTTTAAATTTAAATCATATATCGTGTATATGTATGGACTACCATCAATGTGAGGTTATGTAATAATTTTTTCCTCACTACCTTTTATAATTGGTTAAAGTATTTTATATTTTGATGAAATATGATCGTTATGAAATCATTTAGATTATTGAGATGATTAAATGATGAACAGGTTAAATGAAACATAAATATTGGACCAACTAATCAATAATTCTTTTTTTCACTATTTCATTAATAAATTGGTTATTGAAAAATATAGGGTGGTTCTGTATTTTATAAAAATTATAAATAATATTCTACAAAAGATAAATAAAAAAATTAAATATTTTTAAAGGATCTTAATAATGAAAATGAAAAATACATTACCTGAGTTAAACATTTTTATAAAATATCATTCTATTTGACATCATCTAAGATATATTTCCATTATCATAAATTTATATGAATATTATACATTAAAACAAGAATATTATTGTAACCTATTATTATCCTTCATATTTTAAATAATTAGTACCATTTTAGTCTCCTTGTAACTTAAACTAGACAATTATATGTAAAAAAGTAAACTTGGCCGTAAATCCTCTTTGGTGGATGGACATTTTATTTCATGAATATATTTATTTACATGTTTTCATATTATTTAGTTTTTACAGAAAATTAATATTATTTATCATTTTCAAACATCTTTTAAAAACCTCATTGATTTAAAAGAAATAATCTTATCATTTTCCAAATGATGTATGTTTGGAAATTTTTATAGAATGTGAATGGAATCGCTATTTTAACTATTAAAACATGGACTAATTTTCCATCTTTATTTAAAATTATTTTATTTTAATATTTTTTAACAATATCCAAATTTATAAAAAAAAATATCCAATTATTTTATAATATTCAATATTTAATTAAACTGAAGGGAAATGGTATTTTCTCTTATTTTAAATGTAATATTCAAATACTTCTTAAATGAAATTTTGCATATCTCTAAACATGTTTTAATGTTCCCATCACATAACATGTGATATTATCTTATAATACCCACCATTTTTTCACTATAGGGATTACTATTAAGATATTTTATACATTACTTTATGAAATTTTATTCTTTCGCAAAATATAATTATGTTAAGATGAAATAAAAAATTATTTTATGATGTTTTGGCATCCATTTGTATGGTTTTCATTATGTAATGAGTGGGTTTGATAATATCTTAAAATTCATTGAGTAATGAATCATATATCATGATAGAACATGAACTATAATGTGGTGTGAACGAAGATTATTATTCACTTTCCACAACGATGGTATTGGGAGTGAACTATAAACAATTATAAGGAAATTATAGAATGGGTAGTGAACCCAATTCTATTCATGACTTTTTTCACTATGAAATTAATTAAAATTAACCTTGATTAATGAAATTATTTTCAATTTTTATTTTTGTGATAGGATTTTAATGAAATGTTTTAATCTTATGATATTCTGTCATGGATCATGATTGATTAATAATGATTTCTCATTGTTATGAATCAATAATTTTTTAATGCAAAACCATTATTGCATCAATCAATAATTATATTCTATTACTGATTTTTTATTAACATAATAAGATTTAATAATGATACAAACCCTTATATATATCTTATTATTTAATATTGTCATAAATTTCTATCACCCATGTTTATACTTATTGATCATATAATCTCAATATTTCTTATGATTCCATTTTCTCCGTGTTATGAGTAAAGGTTTTATCAAGGAAATGTCTAATATCTATAAAATGATAGAGGA
This sequence comes from Viscum album, assembly GCA_963277665.1. Lineage (NCBI taxonomy): Eukaryota > Viridiplantae > Streptophyta > Magnoliopsida > Santalales > Viscaceae > Viscum > Viscum album. The sequence goes on along the minus strand of OY728164.1, from coordinate 1,398,053,300 downwards.
TCAGTTTAGGATATATTTAGAAACATTAATAACATCAGATTATTATGTGTCTATTATCAAAATACAATTATTTTTTACGGTTCTAAGGAATATGTTTTTATTAAATTTATAGAAAATTCATCATGGTCGATACATTCTTTATATATGGTATACCCAGGTCAACTCATTTTTTCAGAATGGGGAATATCTATTTTTGGTTGTTTGGTTATGAATAATACAATGATATTACTTAATATTACCTAAGATGGTATGAATATGATATAAGGTGAACCTAAATGTGTCATTAGTAAATAGGAACATGTCACAATTTACAGAATATCATGAATTATTTTAAATACTATATGATAACTCACTCAGATAATTGTAGATTGATTCTAACACAATGAATTTTGGTTTTATTCAATGCGTATAACCGTGATGAATCTTGATAACAATTAATGTAGTAAATAATTTAATACTTATCCTCTTGAGAAACCAAACAATATGGGATCTTGGATGAAATTTATAGTTTCTATTCTCATGATACTCACTCATTCCATTAATAATTTTAAGTTTCAAAATTATTAATGGAGGATCTATAACACCTTTATATCCCCCATGGAGAAACTTAGACATTTTTTAATTGGTCCTCTGATCCACCAATAGGTGAAAATAGATATGTTCAAATGAAAATATATTTTTCATTAACTAGTACTCAAATAAGGAAAAATATTTCATTGATGTGTATCATCTAAGAGGAAGAAAATAGTTATGGAATCCTAATAAGAGTATATGGAAGAAGAAGAAATTGATTCCATGGAATGTGATGAGTTTAAGAGATTATTTTTTATTATCTAATTTCTTTTAACTCATTTAATGGAAATAGAAATTCATTCCTCAGTCACAAGTACAAATGATGATTAATATATTATTACGTATGAAGAATTATTTTATATAATTTCACAATATTGTTTTGGTTTTATAATTGACCATAAATGAATATTTGATCTTGTTTTCAATGGGCTAAAACTATGAATCCAAAATATAATTTTCGGAAGATACGTTAATAGATACGAAGAAATCATTTGATGTTCTCTTAAAGTATAAATATATAGTATATATTCCAATAATTTTAATTGAAATTTTAAGACGAGAAATATGTAGTGTTGAATGAATTTTAAAAATAAAACACATAAAAGTGTGTGATTGAATCCTCCATTGTTCTATAAGTGTGGATTAAAACATGGTGTGTTTTTCATCTAAGGGACTTAAAAGTTTTCAATGTGTATAATTTAATTCCGCTGAGATATTGAATTCCTATGTAATGTAAAGAACAAATAAAATAAAAATTATGGGCATAAATCTATATTTAATGAACCATTCAAAATAAAATGGCACAATTTCATTTAGTGTGATCATTAAGAAAAAAATAACCTAATTTGATAGTTAACAATGAAAATCAATGTCAATAAATCAGAAGTAAATTATTAAAATGAAATATCATGTGATCACAACAACTGATGTTGGTTATGATAATAATGGGTTAAAATTTACACTTATCATTTACTCTAGAATTGAAAATGTCTTTTTTGATTCTGGTTTTACCTATGCATTAATATCTATAGAATATTATAAGGATATCATATCACCCCCTCAATTATAAGTTGTTTAATTATTGGATAAATATATAAATAGAAACCTAATCACACCTGAATTATATAGATCATATCATATTGATGTTTGTGGGAATTCAATTTTTATAAATCATGTTATTCTCCCACTAGTGGAATTTGATGTAATTTTTGTAATGGAAATTCTCTCTCTATATAGTGCGTATTTCAATTTCTAATAAAGGTATTCCTTTATTCATATTCCAAATCAACCCATGATTGTCTATTGTTGTATGGAAGAGTATAAACATCAAATAGAAAATCATGTCACGGTATGGGTCTTATTACATATTTATGAGGGGTGGCTATCTCAGTTATTTTTGAAGGATGTCAACATTGATGATATATGTATTGGGTGGGAATATTCATTTTCATTTACTAAATAGATTCCCAATATACCCTAATAATTTGATGTGGAATTATCGACATAACTCATACATAGTTCAATGCCTATTTCAATGAATCCTTATAGAATGACCAAGATTAAATTATGGTAATGAAAGAAGAAACTATTGGATAATCCTAATATTGGATTAAATCAGACAATTGAATTATCTTTGGGTGAATTTTTCATTATTATTATGAAAAAATATTGGTAAATGAATCATTTCAATTTCTAGTAATAGCTAAAATGATCAATATCATGAACAATTGTCTATTAACCTATATTATTGATTTTTTTATCAATAGTGTAGAGCTCAATACATTTAAAATATTGACCACTGATCGATATATCATTAGTTGAGGGTAAAAAAGGAGGTCACATACATGATAGTATTCCAAAAATGGTGTGTTAATTATGAATTTATAGTTATTAGATTGTGAAATAACAATAAATCAATTATATTAATATATTTAATAAATATTATATATAGAGATTACATTGATTAAATTTTGGTTGTATCTATTGATATTATTTTTATATATTCCAGATGTAATAAATATCATGAATATCAATAAAGTATTCAGTTGAAGACCATTAAAAGGGATATGGTTTAATAAAAATTTACTAAATGTATATTATAGCAAAATAATGTATCATTCTTGTGTCATGTAATAACAAGCGAGGGTATATTAGTGTGGATCCGTTGAAGATATATGTTATTGAATAATAGCCAACAATAACAAAAATTACTAAAATAAATGTATTTTTAATGGGGTTGATATATATTATCTAAAAATTTTGAAATATTTATCACATATTAAAATCCACTAACTATGCTGATGTGAATGAGGTCCATGTTTATTTAGACTAATAAATGTGAAAAAAAAATTATGGAATACAATAGAAGGTCAGTCAGTGAACCTGTTCCCACAATACCTTGCAGTGGACAATAATTTGTGATCTAAACTAATGTATCAAATAAAGAATGGGATTTATTCTTGTAATGAATTTCAATTTAGTACCTTATGAGTCACAAAAATGTAATGTTAATGAAAAAAATTAACCGAATCAAGATTTGGGGGGTGGAAGTCAAACTTTTTTATTTGAATATTTCAAGGAATTATCCATAGGGTTAATGATGGGACAATATACAAACCATAAAACTTTGTAGTAAATATCCACATAAAAAGAGTAGAATATGTTCCAAGGTACATGGTTAGAGTTGATTACATATTATTATGACACAATAAATTATCTCCATTGGTAGATGAACAATATAACTAATTCTCTGAGTCGTAAGGACTATTCTATATTATATGTGATGAGGATTTAAATAGATACTAAACATATTAACCTTTAGTTACTAGACATTGAATTCATAATGAATGATGAAATATCAAATATTTTTCAGATAAATTTATAACGACCTATTCATGTGAAGACTGATGTGACACAAAAGGATGATTTAGAGTTACAAGAGAAGGTATAGAATATTCGTAATAAGAGTCATCATGGTAGGGGTATGAAACATTTTTAGAACATAGTATATGTACTTTAAATACTATAATTGATGGAGTTTATAATATATTAAAATCATAGTTTATCATTCTCTAATCATTATGAATTTAATAAAACTTGTAAATATATATATATTAAAAAGAATCTATATTGGAAAAATAAAAGGATAAATAACGGATTATAAATCTCATTTGTTGATGTAAAACAAATTAAGGACATTAAAAATATTTCTATGTTAATGTTATATATATTACCCATTCTTGAATAGAAATTGGAAAACATCAACAAGTATTTCATAACAGGACTCCCTAAGGAATCCAATTGTAAAAATTATATTTATGTTATAGTGGATCTCATTATTAAATCAACATAATTCATTTCTATCAAAGAATATTTTTAAATGGAATATCTTTCTAGGATACCCATGGATGAAGTGGTATAGATTTGAAGACTTCCACCCTCAATCATATATCATATAGATCCATTTTAGGCATCAGTTTTCTTGATATTTCTTTGACAGTCACTGAATATAGATTTAGGCTTTAAGACTGCATATAATTGTTGGTAATTTGGCATGTCTGAGAGGAATATTCAAACCAAATAAGATATTTTGAGAAAATGGATTATGTATTTAAATTTTGATTGGGATAAGTTTTATCCTCTTCTTAAATTATCATACAATAAAATAATTCACTCAATAATTTTTATGAATCATTATGAAGCTCAATTTGGAAAAAAGTAAAGGACTTCATCATTATAAAGTGTTGTTAGAGAATAAAATTTTTTGTATCCTATGTTATAGAAAAAAATAACATAGAATATTATATCAATTTATATGTATATCAATGTATCTCAAATTCGATATCAGTGTTATGATAAAAACAATATAATATATTTTGAGTTTAATTGTAGTAATAAAGTGTTCCTGTGGATATCTCCATGGATGATGGTTAATATATTTAGAAATAAAGATAATCTCATCCTTTGGTATATTATCCCTGATGAGATTCTTGAATGCATTATAATAGTATCTTATAAATGATCACTTCCTCAAATCATAAAAAAAATTTATTATGTGTTGAATTTATCTCATTTGATGAAGTACATAATAAATTATTTATATTCACTATACTTATATGTTATACCAATGGGGCATTATTATTTTCTGAAGAACCAATAGTAGAAATCATGGATCATATAGATAAAGTGAAAAATAAAATAAAAGTAATCACTTGGTCGAGGATATTTATAGGAATCAAAAAAATTGTAAATTTTACATGTGAACCTAATAATGAGATAAGTTAGTTTTATCAAGAGTTGTGTATATCGGAGTGACATAATTTCATGGGGGAAATAATTATAAGGGGGATAGAATATGACACCCTTAGATTTTTTAATGTATTTTTGTTTGATAAATATACGTGATAGATAAATATTTATACATGAAACTATATCCATATGTGAATAATTCATATAAATTATAAAATGATGTATATTATATATTATATAGTTATAGAAAGTTATAAAAATTTCATTTACGAAAAACTATTTATCCTAATGAACTATTTTGATGTATTTTCGTTATAGACATTGTTTTTATGTTACATAGTTTGAATAGAAATTTATTTCACATATTATACATAAATATTTTATATAGACATTAATATAATTAATTCATTAGTTGTTAATATGTTAGAAATAATAATTAACGAATTTGAAAGATCAATGTGGTGTTTGTTATTTGAAAAACTTATTTTATGAATACAATGTGTTTTTATAAATATAAATTAAATTAGACTCTATAAAATATTTATTTAAGTTAAATGTATTAGAAATATTTTCAATAAAATATATTAATATTCATTTTATGATTTTTTATGGTAGGTATTTGGAATAAAATAATAATTATTCTCCAAAAGGTATTTTTTAAACTTTATCCTTTCTGAATACCAAAATAAATTTAAAATAAATTTATACCTATTATAATAATTTAAATTGATAATATGAATTCACTAATTGGAATCATAATTTCAAATTTTCTAATTTGTTCACTTTCATTTTTCACCATAATTAATAACAACTGTTGTAATATTTTTTTACCTCATTTGAGGTAAAAAATATCAATGAGTGCATTGAACAAAAATAAATTGTTTAGAATAGAATATAAAATTTTATAATATTATTTGGTTAAATTTACTTAGAACATACAATATATTATCTTATTACCATTCATAATTTGGTTACTATTTCACCTAAATAATAGTATTATATTTTATTTTTTTATGTATTTTCATGTTTTTAATACATCACACTTAAAAAGGTGGTCCTCTCCCCCTCTATACTTCAAATATTTTGAGCCATATAATGCAAAATATACCTATAAAAACCATCCATAATTTTCATCCCATTTTATAGTTACTATATGCTTCCCAAAATTGTAACCCTGGAAGAATTACGGTGTAATCCAATAACGGTTTCTAAAATAAGAGATAATTGTCTTTGGTAATCTATTTAGACATTATTTTTTTCCATTTCCACCTCAAATTTCTCATTGACCATATTAACATAAATAAATTTGAATATATTTTTTACTGATATGTTTTTATGAAAATGGTAAAACCATTCTCTAACTACTTTTCATTATATAATATATGATAACATCAATTGTGCATACACGTGGTTCACCACCTCTATGAAGTGATACAAATCATTTTTCATTACTTCCATACATAGATTGTAATATAAATTTATTTAATGAATAAATTATATATATATGATATCTTTATTATTATGGATATAATAATGATTTTTTATATTTAATTATTTATATTTTTTAGACAATGAAAACATTACTCATTCGTAGGTATAGACTACTATCTCAAGAAAGTGAGTTCATTTATTTTTTATGGAAACAATTTAATAATAGTGTAAAAAGTTCATATAATTAATAAGTATGATATTTATATCATCATTAGTATTAGATATATAATTAAACCATGACCAATGGGTATGGTTTGGAACATTCCAAATCAAAATATCCTTGGAAAATGTACTATTTTTTACCCAAATATTGATTTTAATGAGAAAATATTAACTCATGTGAAATTTTAAATTGAAAGGTAATTCTAAATTGAAAAATATTAAAATGTATATTTCAAATATTAATATGAAATATAGAATTATTTTACAATTATTATGAACATGTATGATGGAAAACAATACCTCATTTGATGGGTAATATTACAATCTCATTTCTTTTTGGGATTATTTATGAGAAATTTTAATTAAGGTAAATTGCAAGAGCCATATTACGTAAAACTCATATTATTTCTTCTCTTATGGTTAGTTATATAAATTTTAATTATTATCCAAATTTTACTCTAGTTTTTTATTAAAATGACGGAAAACATGTTCTAATAAAATATGACCTTATTTCCTCTTTTGTCAATAATAATTTTCGTCCACATCCATGTTTTTAAAATTTCTTCAAGGGTATCATTTTCATCACTAAAATAATAAATTATATTCATTTTAAAAAAAATATTTTTTCAATATTATTAGAAATAATATTATAATTTTATATATGAAGAACATTTGAACTGTTGTCACTTGTGAGAAATGAATAATTATTTAATGTTTACCACATGAAAATATTTTAAATAATTGATGAACATTATTTAATTTTAATATTTCATTAAATCATTTCGTGTTTATATAAAAATGAAATAATTTTTTCAATATTCAAAAAAAAATCAGTTTTTATTAAACTAGAGGAAATTGATATTTTCCCCTATTTTCATAGCAATTTTCAAAAATTCTATCCACAAGGATAGTCTTGGGAGTGACCCTGGAATAAGGAAATAATATAAAGATGAGTGAATCAATTTCAATGTGGAACCTTTTCAACTATGATAATTATGGAAGTGACCACTAATTAAATAAATGAAACTCTATGATTATGATAGTTTCACAATAACTATGACAAGTTATTATTCTTCTGCTATTCTCCCATATATCATTATTATTTAATGATGATTTCTCATTCTTCTAAATCATGTATTTTGGTATTCTAAATATTTATTACATTATTCATGATTTAAGATCTATGAATGATTTTATATGAATATCATAATTTTTCATCAATGTCTCATACCATATACTTATAATTTTATTACATGTGATCATTAATCAATATCTCCCATGTTTACCATTACTAATAATCTAAGACCACCATTTATTATGTTTCAATTATTATTGGATCTTTATGAATGGTTTTAAGATTAATATTTCTTTGAACGGTTCCATGATTGAAAAACTGCTTAGAAGATACTATAGATTATCTATGAAAAAATATGATTATATAAATTTTCTTAATAGAAACAAATACATTATTGTTATAAGGAATCTTTTATGGTGAAATGTCCTGAATAATTATTAAATGATGCAGTATTTATGAATTATATTTTCAGTTTACCTTATAATGAATTTGCATGATGTTCTCATACCATGTGGGTAAATATAATACTGAAGAATATACTAACTTTTCAAGGTCACAGAATCATGATAAACATGGAATGTTCAATAAGAGATAAGTATATTATGATATTTTTCTCCCTTATATAAACCTTACCTATAGGCCTAATAAGATAGACGAAATGTTCCCACATCCACAATTAATGTGAATATGGTTTCTTCTATAAAAAAACCTAGTCATTTTAATCATCATTCACCACCACATACATTATTTCTATTATATTTTTTCAATGAAGACTACATTCCATATCAAATTATCATCAAACCATCTCAAGTAACTATTTACAGTACCCTAAATCAAATTTATTACTTCCAAGTGGCATCAAAACATCATCCTTTGATTACAGTGACACCAATTTGTGAACTCTTTCACCATTACCACATTCATATTGGCATCCCTCTAACATTGTATCCATAAATATTTCAATATAGCGACTTCGCCAGGTAGTTAATAATCATTGTGTTGGTAAATAGGGTTAATTTTTAATGACCATAATAATTATAGATTGGTTTTCTATAAGTTATTTGGATATTGATTATATAGAGTTGGGTGTTTTATAATTTATTATTGAATTTGAATTCTATAAATTAATACATCAATAAATGTTTTTATCAAGGGGTTAGGGGATATTAAATTTTGTTAGAGGATCAAATAAGTTACAAAGTGGATTTTTTTAATAAGTAGTAATTATTTAATAGGAATACATTTTAAGAGGGAATGATTTCATGTTTTTTTCATATGTATTATATGTATTCTTGACAAGTTGATGACTACTTATAGTTGAAGAATGTTTTTAAAATAGGGAATTGATTTTGGGATGTTCATTTTCAGGAACGAATGCATTAGGAAAATTGTTTTCAAAAACATATTTTGAATATCTAAAACCTAAAAAATATTTTATCTAACATTTATAAAAATAAAATATTGGTGTTTCAATAATTAATAAAAAACATTGTTCTTTGAATTGTTTGATTTTATATTTATTTTATTATTGTATACATGATCTTATTATATAAATTACCTATAAATAATAATTTTGGCATGAGTTTGCTTATGAAAGGTTTAAGGATAAGTTACATCATGTGAATCTTTTCATTAATTGTTGTTTTTATTGATTAGAAACCGTCACAGGAACTATGATTATTATTATTGTTTCTATATGATGATGAAATATACCTCTTAATTAGGGGGTACCACTTCATTTTCCTGATTATATAGTTACTATGTCTTGACTGATGAGATAGGTGTATGGGATGAAACAATGAAGGTTTAGATTATTATGGGTAATTTATTTTGATTTTTTAGTGATGATCATGATTTATGGAACCAAATGTTGGGTCTTGATTATCAAACTCCGTGTTTTTATGATTTATTTTTTTTATAAAAAAATATTTTTCTAATAATTTTTGTTGCACAATAAACCATTTTATATTTTATTCTTATAAAACAACAAGTTAATAATGTTCTATATGAAACACATATATTAGATAGTAGTACGTGAAAAACTATGTATAGATTGTGTTAAACACTGTTATTAAAATAATATTATAGTTTTCACAAAGAGAATGGAATATATTTTATAAATAATAGTAATTATATTTTTAAATTATTGTTCACACATGAATATAAGATTATTTATTTGGTGACCAATTAACTAGAAATGAAAATAAAACACTTTTTAAAATATACAAAATCTTTTTGTTAGAAAAATGTACTACTGCATTCTAAAACATTTTACCACAATAAACTCACTAAAACACTTTTTATACATTATATAAATGATATATATATATATATATATTCAATCAACAATTTAATGTACATATTATGTGTTTATTTAGAAAAGATATTTGAATAAATCATATTTTAAATATAAAGAGACGTATTTTAATAAAGTGTAATTTTTCTAGATTTTATTGGCAGACATATTTTTATCAAAAAAAAATCACATTTAAAATTCTCATTTGAAAAATTATATATTATTTTTTAAACTGTGTCATCAAAATTATTTTAGCATGAATTATTCTAGTTTTTCAGAAATTATTAATTTTCACAAGAATAGTGAACAATATTGAAATTTAATTTAAAAATATTTATTTTAGTTAAATTATATTTCTATTTAAATTATACTTATAATTGGTTTTAATGTATAAATCGATCAATTATAACTCTAGTAATAAGATTTAGGTCATTTGAATCAATTTCATATTGAAATTGAATATACAAGCATAAAAAATTTGATCATTTTTACATAAAAAACCATACTTTATCATCATATCTATGGTATTAATTTTATGTGATTTTGTTAAACTTATGTAATTTGAATTTGTATATTTGGATTGCATATTTGGAATCATAATTATTTATAATTAATATAAATTTAAAAATATTATTATGTTCAAAAATAGTAGTGAAGGTATTTAAAATTAATTATATGGATTATGGTAAATATGTAAAGTCCCATCCCAGGTGAAACTTACCGATGCCACAATCTAGTCGGTCACATGACCTCAAGCACGTCTCCCCGTATATTAGATGATCATGAAAAATAGCGAGGGTATGATAAGTCATTAATGTGGAGACTATATCTTCTTGGATAAGAGTAATACCTTTATGGAAATAATAACCAATAGTTGGGGAAATATATTTCGATAAAAAATATCAGGATCACATTATTAAAAATGAAACAAAATATCCCAGTAAAATTGAAGCAATACATTATAAATAATGCATCCTACATCTAAAATGAAAATTAAAAATAGGATGATGACTCTATATTTGGTCTAAAACCACATCTGGTTCCCTCATCCAAGATCCACCCCAAAACTAGCCATCAATCATAGGACCTTTTATCTTAACCTATCCAGCAAATATAAATTATATTTGGGTACTAGTAAGGAAGCCTATAGAGGGTGTGTGTATTACTCAGATGGCAGCCAACAAAAATTTCTAGAAAAATATATAGTTAGTTGATTGTGCATATATTTCTTAGGTAAATAATTTCAATGAATAAATAAATAGTTATTACATCATATATTAATCTTTATTTAACCCCATAATGATTGGGTTCCTATGGAAATCCATATCTCAATAACGGCTTTGATTTATGCTGGAGTCTGAACTATTCTTAAATTATACCCCACTTGTTAATGACCATGTTAACATTCTTATTTCCCCAAAATAAAGACCATGTTACCATTCATTGATTCACACACTATAATGATCATATTACCATTATTTTCTTCACAAAATAATGAACATGTAACCATTTACTAATTTACAAAAATTATTGACCATGTTGTCATTCATAAATTATCACAATTAAATTACCATGTCACCCTTCTTTATTCCTGAGATGAATTCCCATGTTAACATTTTGCATTTTACATTACATAACTGAATCAGCAAATTAAAATTCATAATACTGGGCCAAATGTCAATGTTATCATTCAGGATTTTAAATTACATAATTGAATGAGTATGTTACCATCCATAATAATTGGAGGAATTTCCATGTTACCATACAAGATTTTACATATATAATAATAAACCAATATTACATATATATCTCAATTACCCATTAATTAATTATATAATTAATAAATCCTTTAAAAATATAAGTATTAAAAAAATTCACAAATTAATTCTTAAATCTCACAATTTCAATATCTCTTATGTAATTCCCATTAATTTTTCAATTCACTCCTCAATATCACATAATCAATTAACATAGTTAATAATTCCAAAACCCCATATATTTAATTTCCAAAAATTTATTAATTCAAAAAATTAATTATTTATATTTAGTATTGTCAATTGATAATTAATTTTATAACCTCTAAAATTTTTCATGTACTAAATGAAAATCATGGCTGTGGGATTTGATCATTTTACCACCTACCAGAATTTTTCAACAATGCTCGCCAATGGACGAATGCCCAATTTGAATTATTTCAGTTAATGGTACAATAAATAATGGAATTTATATCAAAATAAAAAATTCGTGATCCAAAAATATATGTCAAAAAATGTTATATTGAAATCTAAATCCAACAGTGTGTGAACAACATTTTTTATCTAAAAGGAGGCATAAACGAGTGATATAGATCCCAATAAGAAAAAAGAACATACCATGTGGTTCTTGTCTTTAATCCGCCTTTTGATTTACCAGTGCCAATTGTAGGGAAAGATTCAGATCAATTATGAAGCCCCAAAAATCATGAAAATGGGCTTAGGGTTGAATGATTATAGCTATATACAAATTATAATTCAGCTGAAAAACATGATTAAAATTTCAGGTCAGGTATTTACATGTTTTGTAATCAAGTTAAACATATGAAATTATTTTTAAATGTTTTCTTTAAAATATTCCTCACCATTTATTTATTTATATACTACCCATTAACAATTACACAATGTGTAATATGATGACATAATGTTTAAATGTTCTCTAGATGTGTTTCATCCATTTTTCGATTCGAATACTCGAAACTCTCACTAAAACCATTTTTAACCCATAAATCATTTATATCTAGACTCCATTAATTCAATCAAGAAGACATCCAGGAACATCTGGTCATTTTATCCAATAAGGACTCTCCATATCTGAACAAGACTGGGCTATTAATGTTCAAATGAAAGGAAGATAGAGAGAAACGTACCTAAAAAATATTTCATCTTACAATCTTACCACCTTCTAAAAACTCATCCTCAAGCTCCATTTCCCAGGATATCAATGATTTTGAGTCAAAAAAATAGGTCCACTAAGCCCACATATCTACTTCTCTTTCCTAATTTTCATTTTATATATGACCATGTTTCCACCATACATAACCTATCGACACATTTTTCCCTGCTGCCCTTTTTCATTATTATCTAAAACACACATCAAATTCTCCTCAAAGGAAACATCTGTCTCAAGATCAACATACCCTACATAGATCACTTTATAAGGGTCTGGATGAAATTTTCAATGTTTGGATACATGGAAAAACCATTAATAGAACTATATTTACACGGAAGCGCTAATAGATACCTCACTGACCTGATTCTATACACTACCTCAAATAGTCTAATAAACCAGGATTCCAACTTTACCTACCTTCTAATCCTTCTGGGGACAAACCTAAGTGATACCTAAAGGAAAACTAAACCACCGTGTATAAAAAATAGGAGATATCTCGATCTATTAGCATACAGATTCTTCATATTCTTTGACATATCCATAAGTTAACAAATTAGCTCAACCTTTACCAATGTCTCCTGTACACGACTCAGTCTAAACAACTCTAACTTGCCTGCCTCTATCCAACATAGTGGCGATCTACTTGGCTACCCAAAAAGTTATTTATATGGTTCCATCTTTATAGTTCTATGAGAACAATTTTCATATGAAAACTTCACTAAATCAATGTGATTATCCCAAGATACTATGAAGTAATGAACACATGACCAATGAAAATCCTCATGTACATGAATAATATTCTTCGAATATCTATCTAAAAAATGGTGTAAAACCTTAATTAATAATACATATGTACCATGTTCTTTCAAAAATCCCTTCTAGAAACATAAACTGAAACATGAATCATGATACGAAACTATATTCCATGAATCCCTATGCAGATAGACTATATCTTATAAATAATATTCCTAGCTTCTTAACCATGAAAGACTCTTGTATAGGCATGAAATGTGCCAATTTCATCATAAGATCCAAAAAACCAAATATCATCATTATTTGTTGGTGTAATTGTTAGTCTAAGCACGAAAATCATGGTCACATCATCCCACTTCTACTGCAGAATAAGAAATAACTAATTAAAACCTCCAGGTAATTGATGCTTTTCCATGATATGCCTACATGTGTAGTATTTTGTTATGAAACCTGCTATCTCATTTTTTATGCTCGACCACCAAAAATATCATCATTGGTCTTGATATATTTTGATCGGACCAGGTTTTACTTCACACTTTGAAGCATTATATTTCCACATGATCTCCTCTTGCATGCTCATAGGCACAACAACCCAATTGTTGAAAAAGATCATATCATCCTTGTAAATGCGCCAATTTGAATGTGACTTGCCACATTTATGGTTTTCCCTTAAAGAAAAGCATTTGGGATCCTCATACTTCCTATATTTGATGTATCTCAATATTATATACTCTAGTGCAACTAATACAAGAGTGATTTAATCATGGATCCCTAGAACAACCACATACTTCATAGTTAGAAATGTTATCATATTCAACTTAGCACTAGACTCCTAAACTATCGGTGTCCGATTCATCCTGATTAATATATTTGCAACACCAATTACTTTTCCAGGCATATATTCCAGCTCAAAATCAACAGACATCATATAATCAATCCAAACCCATTGTTTAAGATTAAAAAAAATTTATAAAAAGATGTATATTAGGATATTATTGTCATTAAACACTATAATATTTTTACCCAATAGACAGTGTCTCTAAAACATTAGAGCATAAACTACTACCACTATCTCAAGGCAGTTTGGAGGGAAATTTCTATCATCAAGCCTCAGTTATCGATGCCCATATGCCATAACATGATCTTGCTGCATCAACACAGCTCCATGTTCAATTCCAAAATAATCACAATACCCCATATACTCCTCACCTAGCTAGGGTAGTATCATGATCGGATTATATGTCAAGTGCTCCATCAACTCTTTGAAAGAATTATCACATGATTACATCCATTTTATCATTATCAACTTTTGTTATGGGTAAAATGTGGAACTTCTAAATATGAAATGTCTGGTATAAATCACTAATAATAAATAGATATCCCTGGAAGGCTATGAATATCAAACAAATTCCTTATATTCTCCTAATAAACCACTTCTTGAACCTTTTCTAGGTCCACTGACAAACCATCCATTGAGATGATGTGTCCCCGGATGTGTACCTAGTAAATCCAAAACTTGTACAATGATAGTTTATATTATATCTAATTTACTCTTAATGTACTCATAACAATATTATAAAGTTGGGAAAGATTGTCATGGCTCTTGAGGTACATTCAGATTACATCCATGAATACCAACACAAAATGGTCCAGGTATGGATGGAATGTTTTTTCATCAAGGACATAATCACTTCTGATGTGTTTGTCAACCCAAATAGTATTAAAAAAATGAATATTTATTAAATACCATCTCCTAAAATATTTCCTTGGAAAATTAAAAGTTCGAACTCTTAGCTGATGAAGCCCCGATCAATAGTCAAACATCAAGAACACACAACCTCCCTTATACTGGTCAAAAAAAGAATTTACAAAAAAAATATGATATATCATCTTTAATTTCATCAGTTTTGTCTTCTAGTAATCAACGCAAAAGAGAAAACACCTGCCATCCTTATTTTTAAACAACACCAGTGATCCACATTTAAATGTACACGGATGGATTAAGCACATATCCTCCAACTCTTCCAAATGATTCTTGAGATATTAACACTTTATAGGTTCAATTTTGAATGGATGAATAGATATTGGCTTATATACTAACATGATATCAATAGTGAATTCAATAACTCTCTCTGGTGGCAGTCCAGATGCCCCAAACCATCCTTGTACTCTCTATTTTATCAATTTCTTTGTATTCGGTCTCTTGGTCATGTTTTAGGTTTTATTCCTGGTTGAATATTTTGGATTTTGGATGTTTTTATGGTTTCTCATGGGTGGTGCATGGTTATCACATGGTTAGAATAAATTATGTGGTAGTAACAAGTAACCATGTGACATATATAGAACTAGATAGTAGCTACCACATAATTTGAGCATGGTCTCACAAACTGTGTAGCTTAGACATGTTGTTAGTTCATTTTATATGTAGTGTCTTCTACATAGTTATGGAATAGTTTTACTATAGTGTAACAAAACTGTGCGGTCGAGCCATAATTTTAAAATGTCAAAAACCCTATTTTATCTATCCTTTTATTTTAACCTAACTCATTCCCCCTCTTCTACCACTCAGTTTCTCACACCAATTGGGTCCCGAGACCCTTTTCCATTGGATCTCCCACACTTCATTATTCTTATTCTTGGATGTAAGTTACTTTTTGGGGTTTTTAGGATTTTGTGATCTCCATTCTCTCTTCCCCTCTAATTATCTTGGTTTTTTTGGGGAATTATTCCCATGGACGAACCCTAATGTATTGGGATTAAATTTGGTTCATTTTTTATTATTTTCAAGGATGTGTTGATGGTCCATGGGACCATTTTTTTTCTTTACCTTGAAGCCTCATTCCATACACATGGTGTTGATGTAGGCATTTCTGAAATTTTCCTTTCATAAAAAATCCAAGAAAACATGTGATATTTTATGTAAATTTTAAATGCCATTCACACTTCTACATTATATATAGCAAGATTTAAATGATGATTTTTTATAGGTGGGATTTAAAAAAAAATATGTTTTAAATGTGATTTTTGTTCAATGTCTATATTTATGGAACCTAGGTATTTCTGGAAAATAAATTATTCCATTAATGTTAAATTTGGATTTTTTAAGAAATTTTTCTCTATATTAAGTTGTAATGGTATTGATTATTTGTGAATTTGGTTTGGTGTGAATATTTTGGAAATGATATATCTTGATTATTGTATTAAGATTAATTTGTAAGGGTTTGATGGAATAATGTTGTGTGTGCATATTTGGAAACCAAAGGTGTTTTATAAAATTATTTGAATGGTTATACAATATGTCAGCCAGATTGTCACCATGTGTGATGTAAAATTAATATGTATGTATATGGTGAACCCTTATAAGTTGGATTTACCTTCATGGGTTATTGTATATTGGTTCCAATGTTTTGGATAGGCATGTGTGGTGGCGACAAGTAAGATTAGTCAAGCTTGCTTTGGATTCCTACTAACATAGTATTACTATTAGCACCATGGGTTCATGGGCATATTTTAGATGATTGAGTGATGGTATATTACCAGACCCAATTAGACGCGTTGTTTCCCTCTAGATTTGTAGACATTACATGACAATTGTGCCACTTATGAGGCTAGGATAGAGCATCCAATTGGTTATTCACTTAAGGGAATCACCATAAGCGGACAGGTGGTTCCGAACATAGTACATAAAAAGTTATTCTAGGGATGTTTAAAATCACCCATGGTTTTTATATGTGTTTTTTACTTTTTATTGTAACAATTTCCAACCATTACTGTTATCTGATTCTTTTTAGAATATCATGGGTTTTTCCTTTCTATGGATTTTATTTGTAAGATGAAAATTGATTTTGGAAATTATGTGCGGCATTTGATGGATTTCAAATTGGGAAAACAATGTAGTTTGATAAAATTTGAAAAACTTATTTTTATAGTTACATTTCAAACTATTGATAATGTAATATTTTGGTGAAGGAAACACTAGGATTCCATAGATTATCTTTGGCATTTCTAATGAGCAGTTTTGTATGAATGCCTACTTTATCTTCTCAGTTGTCGGTACCTTTATTCTCAAGATTGTCTAGTTTAGTTTCTCATTGATAGAGAAAACCAGGTGTTGTGGTTGGTGGTTACCTAGAGTTCACATAGAGATCGTATGCTATTGGTTTAGTTTATCTTTCATTTATTTTTCAGTAAATTTAATTGTATCTTGAGTTTGAGTCCCTTGTTTATTTATTAGAAATATAGTTATCATTGGATAATGATCCTACTTCTTTATTTAGGGATTAAATTACTCCCTTGTGTATGTTTTGGTGCCCAAAACTAGTTTCCAACACATGGTGATTAGGAACACACTTCAGTCTATGTCAAGGTCTAGTTCAAGTGTCGGGTGCGATGAAATCCAAGTATGGTTCATGAAAAAATGGTATATTATGATGTTCTTGATATTTTCAGTGTTTGGTAGTAAGATATTAAGACTATCGAGACCCAGGAGGTAAGATCTAGAAGAGATTAATGATCACTTTCTTGCACTAATCCTGGAGTTACCAGGGGTAGTATGTGAATTGAGTCTATTGTCTTGGAGTTTTTTTGGACTGAGGGATGAAAATGGAAGTGAACTGAAATCATGTTGGTGACTTACATGGAGTAGAGACACATGGGTAGTCCATGTGCCCAATAAAAAATAATCTTAGTGTTATGACTTACTTTGGGCATGTACCATTAGCATATTGTTGGGTTTGGCATAAACACTAGTTCTTCATTCCATTATACTGTTGTTCGATGTTATTAATTTTGGTTATGCTAGGTGTAAATGTATGTTGAAAATGAAATTGTATCTTTAAATGAAAATGGTTATAAAATGTATATTCTTTCTCTTTAATGGTTTTGGATTAGTTTTTTTTGGGTTTCAAATTGATAGTATTTTGGATTGTAAAATTTGAAATAGGTATCGATTTGATAAGGAAAAGAGATGTTTGAAACTTTGTACTCTCTATGGAAGGTTAAAAGTTTGTAGGTACGTATGGAATATTCCTAGGGGAACTTGTTCATGGATGATGTAAGAGGAATTGGGTGGATGCACATGTGATGGTTCATGAGATTCCATTGGTGGTTGATTGAAATAAAGGGATTTTCCTTGTTTTTATGAAGTGATCATGAAAGAGGAAGTTATTTAGGAAATTTAAAATTTGTTTAAAAATGGTTTTTTGTATTTGAAAAATTGTTTCTAGAAAAATGTCATTTCCAAATTTGAAATTAAATTGTTGTTTTAGAAAAGCTATGAATTGTGGTGTTTGTATTTTTTGACATCTAAGATACAGTTTTTTGGATCGAGGTGTGCTTTTTTAATTTCACCTTAGTTTGATGTTGGATTTGGTTTGTGTTTTCTATTTTTCCAAGGAAATGACTCCCAGAAAGGTCCCCAATGTTTTCGATGAGTCATACCCCATTCCTGATCCTTATCAAGTGTTTCCTATTTTCTATATTGATTGAGTCCCATTATAGAGGGTGGAGTGTCTTGAAAAATCGAGTGTAATTTCAGGTCATTGGGAACTCTTGAAGCTAGTAGAGTCTATGTAGTTTCGGTGTCGCTTGAGGGTCGAGCCTTGGACTAGTGGTAGTTGGTTTCCAATTTATCAATGAAATTTTTGATGAAGTTGGAAGTTTTTGAAACAGATTTCATCCAAAGGTTCATATTAGAGGTGGTGAATCAAATAAAGGTGGAATATTTATAGGATATTCGGTAGGGTGTGAGGCCGTTAAAGTCCCATTATGACTATTTTTAAGAGATGGTTCTTTTTTCATTAGAGGAAAAACTAGAAGATCAGATGAAAACCCCTCTTTTTGTCTAGGTTATTTTTCTAAAGACATCATAAAAAGTTCTCTCATCTTATGGAACCTATTTTTAGTAGTCAGTCGATGAGGCATTCATGGATGAATGGGTTTTGGGAGTTCATTTAGTGGGGTTTGCTTCTCGTAAAGGTTCCACATCCAGTGAAGATCACACACTAGAGGACCCTATTTCTAATGAGTCTCCTTTATTGGTTCTAGATTATCATTTTTCTAACTATTCACTTGATTGATTCCAATGTCGCTAATTTGGACACGTGACGTAATGTTATCATAATTCTAAGAGACATATCATCATTTTTTCCATTTGGGTCATCTGGAGTAGTTTTTTAGGTATTATTTCCTAAAAAAAGTCTGGATCAGATATTGTTCATCATGAATGTGAGGCATTATATGCTTCCTCCATCAAATCCCTATCCACATGTCACATGTTGATGCTCTCACATAGTCAGGATTTTTCTTGGGGTATGAAAATCCAAGGCCTAGTTTTATTTTTTCCAATTTTTGTTCGTTTGGTCATTTTATGCTCATATTTGTTTACAATAGGGTGATGGAAATAATATACAATAATCTAATAGTATTTCTTCATTCTGAATGTGGTCCATAAAGAATCATTCTATTACTTTAAGGTATGTTTAATATCTAGATAAATATGTTTATTTGGGTCATGGTTTTTCATTTAATGGTGATCATTTTGGAAATATTTGGGATCTATGAAGAAGATGAGTAGTAGTTTTGGTCCACTTTTTAGTTTTAGTTTGAATTATTCTCATGGTTTCTCCCTGGGTTTGGGATTTTGGATGGGGCATAGGATTTTAAATTCTAGAGGTGATGTTGTTCACCATATTGTAGAGGGTGTTTGTTCCTCATAGGAAGTTTCCCCTCTCTCAGATCTTTGTCTTTGAGGATGTTTTGTAGTAGGTTTTCTACTAGTGCCTTTATGGTGGAATTATTTTTTAATGCTGAGGGAGCTGATTTAGTCTGATATTGAGAGTTCCATAGTTTTGTTGTTGGGGTAAGGACACATTTTGGTTATTTTGAAGGAGTTGAGTATGTTTGGGTTGGGAGTTACTGCTTTGGACTCTCCATCGGGTGGTGTGTTCAGATATTTGACGTTTTCATGGTAGAAAAATTATTACGGTGGGGAGAAACCTTTTGTGTTCTCCACTAAATCTTGGGGAATCATTTTATTCATGAATTGGTTCATTGTATCCTATGGAGAGAATGTTAACCATGGGATTCATAGTTTCCGTAGTTTTATGTAGCCATGGAATTGAGTTTTGGTTAAATATATGTGTGGTGAATTTTTAGGGGATGAAATTGTCTTTGGAGGATGAATTGTCTCCCCCTAACATTAAAATTCCCTCTATATTAATCTTTTATTAGTCATGGATATCTTGTTCAAGGTTTTTCTTATATTCCCAATCAAAATTTTTAGATCTGGATGATTTAATAAGTTTTCCATGGTGGCGAATGGTTACCCACAATTAGGTAAAACTTTGTGGTAGTATTAGGTACCATGTGGTAGGTCTAGAAATGGACAGTGGATACGACATGATTTATAAAGGGTCTCACAAACTATGTATTTTATCCATGTTGTCGGTACATTTTTTTGGTAGTGCCTTCCGCACTGTTAGCTTACATTTTTCTAAACCGTGTGGTCAACCCTGAATTTTAAAATGTTTAAAACCATTTTTTCTCTCTCCTCCTATTTTACCCTAAATCAAGGCCCCTCTCCAACCTTTTTTTCTTGAATAATAAATTGGTCCTTAGACCCCTATCCCTTAGATTTCCCTCCCACCATGGTGCTTCTTCTTCAGATCTAATGTAATTTTTAGGATTATTGGGTTATTTTCCACTCCTTTCTCTCTTCCCCACTCATTTTCTTTGTTTTTTGGGGTATTCTTCTATTATCTGAAACATAATGTCTAGGTTTTAAACTTGGTTCATTTTTATTAGTTATAGGGTGTGTGGTTGGTTTGTGGATACTTTTTCTTCCCCTTTATGAAGCTCAGTTCCATACGCACACTGTTAAGGTAGGCTTTTCAGACTATTTCTATTTCTTCATAATCCATTAACACTTTGGAGTTTTTAATTTATTTTTAAATGTCATTCACACTTCTATATTACGTATGGATATATTTAAATTGTGATTTTTTGTTCATGGAATTTGTTAAAAAAAAATTAAAACATATTTCTATGTAATATCTAGGTTTATGGCACCTATGGCATTTCTTGGAAAACCATTTTTACATTATAGTGAAATTTTTGTGTTTTTATGAAATTTTTAGCAATATAATGTTGTGATGGAATTGTTTATTTTTCAATGTGGTTTATTTTGAATAATTTGGCAATGATGTATCATGGTTATTGTATTAAAATGTTTGGGGAAGGTTTTTAGGGTTTTAAATGTATGGTTGTGTTCTTTTAGTAATATGAGTTATTGGATTCAGTTTCAACGTAATTGGTGATTTTTTAAAATGATTTTCATGTGTATTTTGGGATTTTAGGTGTTCCCTATGATGTTTGAAATTCTATGGGTTCACTAGGTGAACACATGGATGTACCTTCAAATGATGATTGTACTTTATATTATTTTCTTATCTAAACTAGAGTTTCCTAAAAGGTTATCTTTTTTAAATTATTGTTATTCACATTGTGTGGATTTTATAAATGATTTGAAATGAAATCATAGACTATATGCCAGTTTGTATTCTAGTGTGATATTTAGAGAATGTGTGGATCAAGGGTCCATTTTTCATATTTTACTAGTTTATTTATTTTCTAAAATGGGTGCTTTTAAATTATTTTGGTAAGCATATTTGGGGTCAGTTGAGATAAATACCCATTTTTTATTTCCAACTCAAAGGGGATGTTTGTTTTAAATTTTATAAAAGTTGTTTTTGGGAAAATGAATTTGTTTGGTCGGCAACATAAGTTTTTTTATAAAAGTATTTGAATGTTTATATAGTAAGGTGTCTTGGTTGTCACCCGGTTTTATTTTAATTATATATGTATGTACATGGGGGGAACATTATAGGGGTGATTTCCCTTCATGGGTTATTGTATCTTTGTGTTCGTGTATGGGGTAGGAAAGTTATGTGGTAGTAGGTAAAATGATTCATGCATGTGTTGGACTCTTAATTACATAGTATTATTATTAACAATATTGGTTATATTGTTTATTTTAGATGATTGATTGATAGTTACATACCATCCCTAATTAGATGAGTTGATACCCTCATGGAGTTTTATAAAATCCATGAGGGTTGTGCCACTGGTGAGGCTTTCATAGGGAAGCCAGATGGTTATTGACATTGTGTCATCTCCATACACCATCTAGTGGTTATGAACCAAGTATGTCTAGGTTTCATTTAGAGATTTTTAGGATCACACACGGTTATTATATGTGTTTCTTATTTACTTTCAGTTATACTAGATTCCAACCTATACTGTTATCAGTAAATTTTTATCCCAACCATGGTTTTTCATTATTATGGATTTTAATTGTAAAATAGAAATTTGTTTTGTAAATTAGGTATAGTGTGTGTTGGATTTCAAAATGGAAAAACTATGTTGTTTGATAAAATTTGAAAACCCTATTTTTATAAATGTATTTCAAACTAGTGTTAATGGAATTCTTTGGGAAGGGAAACACTCAGATTATATAGATGTTCTTTGGTATTTCTACTGCACATTTCAGTGCTCATACAAACGTTATTCATTTAGTTACAAGTCCTATTTTTCTTTGGTTCT
Organism: Viscum album; assembly: GCA_963277665.1. Taxonomy (NCBI): domain Eukaryota; kingdom Viridiplantae; phylum Streptophyta; class Magnoliopsida; order Santalales; family Viscaceae; genus Viscum; species Viscum album. Next base: position 1,398,030,177 of record OY728164.1, on the reverse strand, counting down.
CTTAATTTATTTGTTCTTTTTTAGAGAAAATCTGGTCCTGTTGTTGGTAGTGACCAAGAGGTCACATTTAGTTTGCATGGTAGTGGATTAGTTTTCATGCATTAGTTTTTAGTCTATTTAGATATATCTTATGATTGAATCAGTTGATTATTTTTTTGAGATTCAGTTTTCATTGTCTATTAATCCTGGTTATTTTATTTGGGCTTAAATGATTCCCACTTGAATTTTTTAATGCAAAACACTAGTTTCCAGCCCGTGGGGATCAGGAATGCCCTTCGAGTAATGTAGCGAACTGGTTATGGTGTCAGGTTGGATGACATCCCAGGCTGGTTTGGGAAACCAAATAAGTATTCAGGAAAGATCCTATAATTTCTCCACTATATGTGGAAAGGTGTAATGTTATACTCCCCCATCACCCAAAATAATAATACCAACCTCGGTTGGGAGCTCTCCTAGATAATGAGGAATTATCCCTACATGTCCTACCAAGATTCCCCACTCCCCAAGGTGATTATGATGGTCAACATTAGCAGATATAAATTTCACTCTCCTTCAGTAAGAATATATGTGGGATCATTATGTGACTAGCTAGTCCCAGACCATAAGTATGTTGAAGCATGAAATGTTAGTAATATAGAGATCCCATAGAAAACAATATTCCCCAATTTTGAGACAACATGTCTTGCACAAAAATATTTCCTTGGACCATACTCCCAATAATGTATCTATAGTCATAACTACGCTTATGATCATACTCCCCAGTTTCAAAGCATTAAAAGGAGTATCATATATAAATTAATGAGTGAAACAAATATCAAATAAGTCGCTAGATAATTTGGAAACTACAAGAATACTACCTCTAACTGCTAATAGTCCATCTTCACTATCCACAAGTGTATGATGCACAAGATTTATCTATCCTAACCCTCTCCATTGTTATTTTTTATAGCTCCCATGAGTCACACCACTCTGCTTATATGGGTTCTAATTCCCAAAATAACCATGTCCTATTCCTCATCCACCATGGAAAATTGAAATCCAACTACCAGACAGATACGGTGTAGAAGATTCCTTTCCCACATTTTGAACATGTCTCGATGCACTATCACTGAACTTTTATCTCAACGTCCTAAATAACTTCTGTAGAAGTCCCATGCTTCTACAATTCTAGTACTCTAGTGGTGGATAGGTAAAGTCCCTACGATAATAGACCATCCTAACAAACTAACAATAGTCTACTCTTGTAATGTATTTTTCAACCAAACCACCCATTTGTGCACACCTATTTCCACTGTTATGATTAATGTTTTCAAAACAGTGATAAAATCTCTATAAATTCAAACCTATGGATTTTTTATTAGTAAAATTGTTTCTAGTTATAAAAGCCTCCATCAAGTTCCCATCAACAATTAGAGCTTGAACCACCACCTTAGTAAACATCTTTAACATAAAAAATTATATCATAGAGATTAATATCACTATTATGTCAATCCAAAATGTTTCTCACCATAACTGTAACATCTCCTATAAATATTGTTGAAAAACACTATAGATATGTAAAGTATCAATAATAATCCAACACAAAAAATGATCCCAAGAGTTAGCCACATGAATTCCACTACTTTCTCTTGTCTCAACATCTCTACATTAAAATTCACCTAGAACCTCTTCAAAAAGTCCTTCTATAGCATTCCATCGGCTTGAACAATCCTCTTCTAAATATACCATTATCTCTTCGCTGATCCATATAGCATATAAGTGGACAATATCACCCACTTTTCAGTAGTATCCTATAAATTTTCATGTATCATGTTGATGGAATCAACCCAGAACATACCTCCATCAAGTCCACCCTCTCTAGTGAAATGTATAGGGTGATTTAAATAAACATCTCTCATTAGAAAAAAAAAATTATTTTCACAACCTTCCTTGTTTATTATTCAATGAATTTCATGAAGAAGGAGATGTTCTCTCATAACTACTCACCTATATCCTCACCAGGCAATATTGGTTCTTTAGGTTCCACCACTGGAGGATCACTAACTACCATGTCCTCTGAACATCCTCTCCATTAGAATCATCATAGTGGCATAACTATTTAATGTGAAACAGACACATTAGGACACAATTAATAACATTAACATATTTACATAACAGAAAAAACACAACATTTTACAACAAGTATATACCCTAAACTTTTCATTGCCGTTAAAACTGAGGCACTAAAACTATCTATAACCATTATACACCTAGGATTTTGTTACATGGGTATCCAATGTTTCATATATCATGTATTTAATTTATTAACCCATTTACTCACATTATTGCATCATTTTACCATTTATAAATTTACATTTGGTAGATTTTTAAATTTAATTTCTCAAGCGCGTAAAATAGTTATAGTTCAACAACAAACCCAAAACCTATTTTCCCATGCATTACTAATGTGTTGTGTGTCACAAAATAATATTCAATGCCAAAAATGATACATGTAAACTCGACCCTAATTCCATTTCATCCACCCGATTATTATTATAAAATATAACTAAACAATTATATAATCGTAAAATACATCCATTACTCAAGGTGAAATAATATTCAACTAAAACTAGAAACGAAAATAACAAAAGTACCACCCTAAGTACTCGGGGTTTCCCTTGTACAGGGTTCTAAAACTCTCACACATGTGCTCATTACTCTAGATAAACTATTAATAGTCTCATATCTACCATTCCAAAATAGTAATTCAAATGAAAAATAAATGAAAATTGATTTAATACCATTTCATAACATCCTAGAATGGGTGATGGATACTGGTGACCTGAGTTGTTTAGTCAAATGACCTTAATCACACCTCCTTTTAAGCTAACAGCTTTCGACTTGTAGCGAGGGACCAATAAGTATTTCAATGGGAGACTATACCCTATTTTACTAGAGTAATATGCTATCAAAAATAATAATCAATATTGGAAGAAATATATTTCAATAATAAATTTCAATATCTCATTTTAAATAAAGAAGGAAATAAAATATGAATAAAATATCAGAAATACATGATAAAGTTTGGGTTATATGTCTAAAATTAAAATTGAAAATAAAGACACCAATGAATCCCTAGTGGGTACCAAACCACATCTAGTTCCCTCATCCATGATCCATCCCCATACAGGACATATAACATAGGGCCTTTTCCCTTAACATGTCTTGCAAAAATAAACTCCACTTGGATACTAGTAAGGAAGCCTGAATAGGGTGTGAGTACAATTCAGAAGGACACCACAAATGATGTATAAAAAATTATATTCATATAATAATGAATGTATTTTTATAAATAATTATTTATAATTAATAATTAAATAGGTATTAAATTATTAATTAAGCTTTATTTTACCCCATAAACTTTGGGTTCCCATGGACCACTGTATCTCAATACCTGCTTCATCCCATGCTGAATTTAAAACTCTATTTGATGTATATCCCATTTTTGAATTTACATGATAACATTATTATTTTTAAAAATGAATTAACATGTTACCATTCAATTATTCACACAAAAAAATGACCATTTTACAATTCTGAATATCATAAATGAAATACCATGTTACCATTCAATCATTCTGAAATATTAATGAACTTGTAACCATTCATTAATTCTCACAATTGAATTTACCTGATACCACCCATTATTCCATCGTAGAATCTCATTGTTTCCACTCTCCATTTTATAATAAATAATTGAATGATAATGTTACCATTCACAATACATGGCTGAATGTCCGTGTTACTATTCACAATTTTACAAATATCATAATGACAAAATATTATACATATATCTAAGCCATCGATTATTAATTCAATAATTAATTAATAATTTATAAATATCAATATTCAAAAATCTAATTCACCCACTAATTCATCAAACAAAAAATTCTAACATCTCATAATTAATTTCTAATTAATTATATGATTCACTCATTAATATCAAACAATCAATTTTCATAGATAATTTTTCCAAAATACCACAATTTCAAATTCCAATAATGAATTAAATATATTTAGGAATTTAAATTTCCATAAAATCTAAAAATTCATCAATTTTTCATATACTAGATTAAAATCCTGACTATGGGATTTGAAAATTTGACCACCTACCTCAATTTTTTGACAATGCTTGCTAATTCAAAAATCCCCAATTTTAATTGGTTCAGAAATAATTATATTACAGAACACAATTTAGATCCAAATCTAAATTTTTTTAATAATAAATCATGTTCTAACAATATTATAACTTGATATAAACCCAATAGTGGGAAAATATTGTTCATTTATCTATAAGGTGGAGAGAAATAGATATATAGATCTTAATGAGAATAAAGCACATACTGGTTCTTCATGTCTTCAATAAGTCATTTGATTCTATAAGAAAGGATTTAGGGAAAGATTAAGATATATTTGGGAGCCTCTAATATTGTAAAAAGGATAGAAGGTTCATAGGAAGACTGCTGTAGCAGGAAAATAATCTATAATTCAATGGCACAACATGTTTAAAATTGTAGGTCAGGCCATTACACAACATGTAATCTAGTTACACAGCATGAAATGATTTTTGATGGATTCAACCAAACAGTTCATCACATTAAATTTATTTATTTAAAACTAATAAACAATTTCATTACCTGTTATACACTTACATGATGTGTACATTTTTAACAGTTTAGTTTAAGCCTATTTTCCATAAAATCCTCACAACTCACCCTATACCCATTTTTAACACATAACGTTTTTATACCTGGACTCCGTTAATTAAAACAATCATACATCTAAGAAAAATAGGAAATTTTTTACATTAATGGTTCTTTGACTTTGATATAAACTAGGCCATTTAGGATCAAACTAAAGGAACATATAGATAAAACAACATTAAAAAGATGGTATCTTATAAAAAAAGATTAACCAGTGGTTAAACATAAATTATATGGTATAAAATAGCCCTACACTTGTCCAAAATCCAATTTATGTCCATATACAGACCATAAAACACCCATTATAATGTTTTTTTTTGGTTTCTTAATATTCTTTTTATGTAAAAACATGTGCACCAATATCATTCTTTTCAAAAATTACATTTTTTACCTCCACCCTTATAAAAGTCTACCATATATATCCCTATCCCCACACACTCAATCCATTTGGATCATCCAAAACATTCCATAATAAGTTTAAATATTTTATATATTCATCATTTAATCCTTCATTTTTATATAAATCCAACCAATGATTTTCCTGGGTGAAAACCAAAATGTGTAACATTCTTCATTGATCACTTTTGTTATATTTGATTATCCACCCATTAAATTATACTTATTACATGATTTTATAACAAAATAAAATTCCTCAACAACTATATATGTATTTATGTTATGTATAATGCCTAATTATTCACACACATTGATCAAATGGGATACACAATCATTTTTCATGTGTTTGGAAGACTACCACCTCACGAAGTGATGGTGTTTGTTCGTCCATTACCACCTCTAATGGATGAAAAACCATTGGTAATTATCTTTTTATATTATATAAATGATAATTATTTTTTATTAATTATTATATTGTTATTATATACTATAAACCTTCATGCTATACATTTTATGAGAATTTGATAGCATCAGATGTTTGGACTACCGCCTCCTCAAAGTGACGTGATTCGGTTATGATTTACATGAAAAGTAGTAAGGTTAGGATTAGTAGTTATATTTTAAATTGTTATATAATAATTTTAATTTAATGATAATATATGTCTATATATATATATATATATATTACTTTTCATTCCTTTAAAATTTTACATGAAAATGGAAACAATGATCACGCATACATACGGCCTACAGTCTCAATGAACATTGTTTTTTATTTCACATTTATATATTTTATAGATTATTATAAATAATTATATAATAAATATATATACTATTTATAACATGGTTAAAATAAAGGAAATAACAAAATTTTGATCTATTTAAGAGGACATAGAATAAAAAGATAAAACATCTATGAATAAACAAAAGGGTTATAACATTAAAGATAACTTTAACAAACAATTGTTACTAAATGGATAATATAAAGTCATAACTAAATCACAAATGGTGTTATATATATATGAATATGGTTTTGTTATATATTTATAATATGTATATAATTTTTATAAAGGATAATTGAACAATTACGGTGAGATTCGTGACTTATGGTATTGAAATTTCATCATACTTTTTATATCCTTGAGATATAATTCATATGTTACTCAAGTATTAAGGGGAAGTATAATATAAATTTTATATTTGTGAGACTTATCCCATATTTACCACATGTTTCTTTTGTTCTTTATTTTTAATTACCATGATTTTATTCTATGATTAATATCCTTTAATTTATTTTTATTTACATATCCATTTTATGATCTATCTTTCATGGGGATTAGGATTAAATGTTATCATAGTGGTATGATTTAATTGCTTAAAATATCAATTATTAGAATTTTTAGGATTATTATTACATTGAAAAAATATAATAATAAATATCTCAAGAAATATCCTGAAATTTATTAAAATATGTTAATACATCATATATTTATTTAATGGTACCATTTTTAACTCTTTGGTACATAATATTGTTAAGAAATATTTTTTTATACAAATCCAAAATTACATCTTTCATTGGTTGGAAATTCATTTTTAAAATCATGATTTTAATAATATATTAGAAAACGTTTCTTAATTTTATTTTAATATCATTTTCATGTAATAAAATATTTAAAAAAATTATTTACGTTCTATAAAGTGTTAAAAATGGTTTTCAACGATTCTGTTGTATGTTGTCTTGGTTATTTTCAAAGAAAAATTATATCAAAATGATTTATGATTTAACAATAAATTTTCAATGTGGATGGATATGTTACTCAATAAAATTTTAAATTATTTATGATTAACACTCCATATGTTTTTATGATTATTTTTAGAGAAAATAGATTTTAAAATGTTTTAAGCCATTAAAACTGATTTTCAATGAAATGTTATTTTCTTAAGAAATGATCCATGTGATCATTAAAAATTCTTATCTATATAATATAAAACGCATTGATATATTTTATACTTTATTAGGGATATTTTCCAGGGGAACTATTCTTATTATTTATTTTAAAGGATTATATTTATGTGTAAAAGATGATTATTCAACCTATTTACTTTCCATGTGTTATACCATGATAAAAAACTTAAGAAATGCATCTATTTTTACGGGTCATGATATGATGAATGTTTTATTATATTTTTTAAAACATATTTATTTTTAATTAATTATTTGGTGGGACCTATATCAAATTTATTTTCGTTGGGTAACGATAGAGAACTCATGAATTTATAAGCTTTGCAAGAACCTGATTACATGTTGAAAATTTTATGTGTGAACCTGATTAAATTTTCACAATGTTTTGAGTAAACATAAATATGTGTTCACAATGTAATGTGTAAACCTGATTGCATGTTAAATTTTTTTTTGTGAACCATATTACATGATTAAAATGTTATGCATGAACCAGATTGCATGTTCATAATATTATGGACTGACCTATTTGTATACCCACAAGCATATGAATAAACCAGATTACATGTTCATAATATTGTTCATGAACATGGCTACATGCTCAAAATGTTATGCATGGACCTGGATTCATTTCTATATATATGTGTGTAAATATCCTTACATGTTCATAATGTTTTTTGTGATCCTAATTACATGTTCACAATGTTATGAATGGACCTAGTTCTACATCTATAAGTATATTAATGTACCTGATTACATGATCCAAATGTTATTTGTTAAGTAAATTACATGTTCAAAATGTTATCAGGAACCTAGATTCAAGTCCTAAATATTAAGAGTGAAATTGATTACATGTTCAATATGTTTTTCATAATCCTGATTAAATGTTGAAAATGTTATGTAGGGGCCCATTTTTATGCCCCTTAGTTCATGTGGGGGCCCTATTTGGTGTCCTTTTCATAATGAGTGAACCTATTTTTATTTATAAATGCTCAAAATATTATATTATAATGTATTTTCCACATGTTTATGTATTATGACTATATTATATTCTCATTGATTATTATATTTTAATTCTTTCTGATTCAAGTCTCATGAACTAAAATAATTTATTCCATGACTGATGTATATGATCTTTGCAATATATGTTATGATCATAAAATGTTATTCTCATGTTCTCATACCATTATATTAATTTTATTATTTTTTATCTTCTTTTATTATCTTTTATTATTATTTGAGTTCACCCCTTATTATGTTAACTTTCCCCAAGTTATGAAAAAAGGTTTTTTAGTTGTTCTGAAGGGGAATATATTTACTGAAGATGTTTGAGATATTTCACAAGTTAAAAAATATTATGTTCCATGTTTTGAAAAAAACTAATCTATTATAGACATTAGGAATGTAATTTTGTAATATTTAGAATATGCATGTAAAATTATTTAATATCTAAGTATGTTATCCCTGGGTCATTATAGTTGGTATCGAAAGAAAGGTTTAGTCAACCTTTAGAAATTGGATGAGAATTCTTTAGCAATATCCCTAGGGTTATTTCTAAAGATACTTATAGGTATGAATCTGAGTATTAGTCTATGGAGTTGTAGATTTAAAATAAGTTATCATTATTTAGATATCCTATAAGTAATTTTTCATTATTATGTGGTTTACTAATATGATAAGTGTTCCTCACAATATGCTTTATGCTCATAGATAATAATCTAAATAAGAATTAACTGGTTTAACATAAAAAATTTAATATGTGGAAAGTATAGGAATTATAAAAGTCGATATTCTAATTGGAAGTCTCATAAAGATAATCAAGAACGAGTAACAAGTATTGTTCATACTCACGAAAATAACCAGACCATTAATAACATGTGAAAGGAATGGGATGTTCTAACATTATTTCTTACATCAAATGTAATAAGTATTATTCAAAATGAGTTTGAGGAGAATTAAGACAAAATTATTTTATCGCATTCTAGTAATATAGTGTTAAAGAATAAGATGATCAATCTTATGTAATGGTTTAGGAATAATTTCTTATGATTGATGTGTATATGTCTTCTAATTCAAGAATTAGGTTATATGAATAAAGAAGTATTTATTTTTCTCATTTATATAAAAGGGTATGTTTAAAGGTTATACTTAATTTGAATATTTATTTAATACAAAGGTGATATGTTTTTTCATAGAGGTATCCCATAATTTGTTCCGGAAGATGAGAAAACTGTGATTAGAGTTAATTGGAATGTATTGATTATAATGGAAATGATAACTATTTATTTTGAAAAAAAATATTTATTAGCATGGATGATGTTTAAAACCATTTTTTGGATATAAGGAATATATCTAATAATAATTAGAGTAATAGTGAATTCATGTTTTCAATAGCATTTAGGGTAATTCAGATTATTTACATGTTTATAATGAAGACATGATAAAGGTATTAGCATGTTTTGTATGTTTCAATCAAGAGTTACTTTATGAAAAAATGGGGGATCATAGTTAAATTTATTTCAATATAATTAGTGACATTATTTCTAATGTAATTAATTTTAATCAATCTAAAAGGTTTCAAGGTTTCCCATTTATGGAATGGTTTATGTAAAACTTTTGATGATGTTTTAGAGAATAATGTATTATCTCTCATTGTGAAGATTTATGAATATTTGATTACCAATGCTAACAATTTTTAACAGATGATAAAAAAAGATAGATGTAGTAATTTTTTCATGACTAAAGATCTTATGATCCCTTCATTAATCAGGAATGAATATTTCACCTTCATTTCATAGAGTAATAGATGAAGTGGAAATTGATCTAGGAATAACTAAAGGTTGATATTGTTCATATGAAATGGAATTATGTCAGTTAATTATATGTACTTGTTATAAATACTTCAAACATATTAAAAATAGTATGATGTAAATTTATTTCATACTATCATCATTTTTTATGATATCAATGTCCTTTTTCATGACTCTATTATTTATGGTTTTGTGTGGTCATTAACCTTCTCTAGATCACCCACGTTTCTATGATCAATGTTCTCCATCACTCTCAGTTAACTATTCATTATAATATTTTTCCATTTAATTATTTTTACTTTCAACATATTTTTTCCTATATGGAAATCTAGTAATGAGTTACTTTGGGTAACTGTTATGTTTCAAACTTTTCATTTATAATGGTTGTTTTAGTTTTAATTTTTGTGATGTGGTTTTATAATAATGGAATATTCATGTATTATGTATTTTTTGTCAAAATATAATTTTGGGTGGGAAATGTCATTGGGGGTGATAATGAAAAACCAATGTTTTTATTTTTTTTTTGATAAATTATATTTCATTGATTAATTTCATTGAACATTACATCAAGATGTTCTCAATATATACATAACATCATTAAATAATTCTATATTGGAAAAATTACTTTATCTTGAGGAAAAACTACACTATGTATTGATTTTGTTACACATAATTCCATGTTTCATTGATAACTTACATTTTACAGAAGATATTGTTTTACGAGACTAAATTATACTATCATTTTTATTATTATTATATTATATTTGTTACCTAGATGTTTGAATGATTGTTAAGAATATGATTGATTAAATTACAAAAATATTTTTCACAAACGAAAATATGATGATTTGTTTCTATAAATTAATAAAAATAAAAATAAAACCCTTTTAATAATAAGGGAATTCATTCACTAGAAGTATATATTTATGTAATAAAAAATATTTTCAAAAATAAATAAATTAAAACAATGTTGATAAATTATTTTCATGAAATAGATATTTTTTATTATGTAAAAAATTTAACATTAATCTTATGTTTTTTTGTAAAGAGAATGAAAATAATTCTAATTTCACACATAAATGGATATATGTTTCATAAATGTATGTTGTAAAAAAATCTATTAGGAACATAATTTAAATCAAATTTTGAAACTTTAATGATTCCTATATTAGAAACAGTTTTTTATTTCTCAAGTAGAAACATAATAAATAGCTAACAGTTGATTTTTTAAATTTTCTAAAATGATTCATTTTTTTATGAATAATTAAAAAGACATAATTTTAATTGAAAAATTTTTTATTGGTTAAATTATTTATATAGATAATTATATTTTTAATTGTTTTTAATGTAAATTTAGAGAAATTATATATCTGTTAATCACGTTTTGGTTATTGGAATCAATTTCAAATTGAAATTGAATATAAATATAGTCCAATCATTTAAACATTTTTTTTTAAAACATGTATTGTCATCCCATTGGTGGGATAAATTTTAAATTATTTTTAAAAACCTATTTAATTAGAATTTGTATGACATGATTTCATATTTTTAATAATATAAATATATAATATTTAATTATGTCAAATTATATTTTGAACAACAATGTTATTGAAAATAATTAAAATTAATTACAATGATTACGTTAAAAATATATTACCTAGTTGTCAATCTTAAAACTTAATGTGTAAAAATTGATCAAAATATAACAAAAAATCCATTTTATGTAAATATTTTGACAATAAAACATATGGTATCAACTGTTTTTGTGTTTTTGAAGAAACCTTCTAGGTAAAAACGTTGGTGCACCTATCATTGTTTTCAAGAATACCAAGCATGTCCTCTCCCTCTCTTATAAAAGGAAACCACCTGTTCTCCTCTCTTCACACTAATAATTTCATTCTTATCATCCAAAAAATTCCATATAAGCTTTTAAATTATATATGTTCATCATAGAATGATCCATTATTTAGGAAATCAAACCGGCAAGGCCATTGGTTCAAATGAAAATTGAGTTACCCAAAGAAGATGTAACATTCTCTAATGAGATCTTTTTTCATATACACCCATTCAAGAATTATTAATAAAACCTTATATATTAATCTCATAATAATAAATATAATAAAATATTCTATGTTATGTGTACTACCTAAACTTTCAAACACTTCCATTAAATCAGATAAGCAATTATCGTACAAGTGTACGGAAGACTGCCACATCACTAACCGTTGTTGTTAATTATTCAATTAAAGCCTCTCATGGTTGGGAAAATGATGAAATTGATTTTATATAGTATATATATGATATTTACGATATTTATGATGTTTTTATTATTTTTTAGTTATTATATAAAACCTACCATTGTGATATTCATTTTTTAGGTAAATGTTAATGTCCTTTGTGGGAGTGTGGATTACTGTCTCCACAAAGTGAAGTGATTCATTCAAGCTTTATGTGGAAATTATTGATGATGGTTTGAATAAAAATATGTGATATATATCACATAATTATTATAATTTCAAGACAATATATATTTATATATTTCATTTAATTATCATTATTTTAAAAATATGACAATAAAATGGAAATAATGTTAATTTTTACGTACGGTCTACTTTCTCCATGAATGATGTATTTAATTTAAAATATATATAATTTATATATTATTATAAATAATTATAAAATGAATATATTTTAGATTTATATCATTTTTACATTCATGAAATAATTAAGTCATTATATATGTTAGGGTATAAAGATAACAACTAAAAAATATTAATGATAAAACAAAGTGGTTATTACCTGAAACATGACTTTAACATGAAATTTTTAATAAAAAGGTTATAAAAATTGAGAAGTAAATAATAAATTGTATTATATATATATGGATCTGTGATAGATTTATAATAATATTATATTTATTATACAGGAGGTTTGAATAAGTTCAACGCGAGTCGCGACTTCTGTTAATATAATTTCATCCCACTTTTTATATCCGAGAGATACATTCCATATTCACCACTAATTTATTTTATTTGTGTATATATTTTCATAATATATTTTTAATCATTAATTTAATCTATTTAATTATTTTATAAGTACTAATTGATGTAAGTAATTCATGGGGATCATGATTCAAATGATACAAAAGATGTAATGGGATTTATAGTCTCACTATTATTTTTGTGAGAATTATTCCATATTTGGGACACATTTCTTTTGTGCGGTGTATATAAAAAACATGAATGATTTATATTATATTAATAAATACATTTTATGTGTGTTTAAAAATCAATTTTTCATCAATCTTTCATAATGATTATTATTAATTTTTACCAATGTGGTATGAGTTTATTTATACAATCTGATTGTTTTGTTTACAATTATGCTTCCATTGTTGAAATATTATGATTCATATCTCCATAAAGGTCATTAATTTTAGAATAATATATTTATTCATGATAAATTTACAAAATGGAACTATTTTATAACAATTTATTACTTAATATAGTTAGGTAGACTTATTTATTAAAATCCGACATTATTTCCCTCTTTGATTGGACCGATTTTTTATTTAAAAATGCTGGTTTTGTAAAATGTCAAAAAAATGTTCTTAAACGATATTATATATATGTATATATATTATAGGGAAAAAGGATTTTTAAAAAAAATTATGATTTCAAAAGTGTTTAATATGGTTATTAATCCTTTTATTATATGCTTTCAAGGTTAGATTCCTGGAAAAATGTTCCCAAAAATATTTTATGATTTTAAAAGAGTTTTACAAATTAGAAATAATATTTTCCTCAAGAAATTTTTTAAATGATTTTAAGGATTTATACATAAATTTTAATTTTTTTTAAATAAAAATATTTTGAAATTTTTTTATTTCATGAAATTTGATTTTCAATGAAAATATATTTTCCATAAGAAATTATCAACCTATACATTCAAAATACTTATCCATATAAAATGAAATACATTGAAATATTTTATAATTTATAGTTTATATTATCTAAGCAAACCATTTATATTATTTATTTTAACGGTTAATGTTTAACATGAATTTTTTTTACGAAACATGTATCCCTTCCCCAGGTTATTCCATGATAAAATGCTTATGAAACCCAAATATTTTTGTGGGTCATCATATGTTGAATGTTTTATTATCTTGTAAAACATGTATGACTGATTTCAGGGTGGTACCTATAACTACCTTCAGTGAATTTATAAACGATTGATTACTCATATTTATATATTTTATTTGTGATCCAAATTGTATTTTTATAATGTTATGTGGGAAAAAATTATAAGATCAAAATGTTATGGGTGAAGCATATTATGTTTTTAAAATGTTTATTTAACATGATTACATGTTAAAAATGTTATGAGTGAACCATAATATATGTTCAAAATTTTATGTAGAACTATATTTCATGTTCATTGTTTTATGAGTGAACACAGTTTAATGTCCATAATAATATGTGTTAACCCGATTAAGTGTTAAAAATTTTATTTATGAACATAATTACATATTTAAAATGTTATAAATGGACATGATTTCTTGTCCATTAGTATGTTCCTGAACCTAATAACATTTTAATTATTCTATGCATGATCAAGATTACCTCATAACAATGTTATGCATTCACCTAGTTTCATGTTCATATGTATATGTGAAAACCTGATTTAATGTTCATAGTGTAATGTGTGGACATGATTTAATGTCTACACTATTTTGTATGGAACTATTTTCGTGTCCATATGTTTATCCATGAAGATGATTAGATGTTCACAATGTCTTTTGTAAACCTGATTACATGTTCACAATGTTATCTGTGGGCCCATTTTTATGTCCATAAGACAAAAAGATAGCCTAATTTCATGTCCATGACATAACGAGTGACCCTCCTTTTATTTATAGATTTTCACAATTTTATAAATTGATGGTTATTACCTATGTATATTTATTATTATTAAGTTATGTTACCATGGATTATACTCTTTGATTTCATTATGAGTTATGTATTATCATATTCCAACCATTATCCCCTAACTCATTTATATGATCTTTGATATTCAGGTTGTGATCCTCAATTGTTATTATTAAGTTCTCATACCATAATCTTCATGTTTTTATTGTGTATCTCATTTTTATCCATTGTAATAATCTGAGCACACATTTTCATATGTTTACATTCCCTAGGCTATGAAGAAAATTTTTTATGTAGAGTATTGTAGAGGAATATCTTTACTTGAGATGTTTATAATCATTAACAATGTTAGAAGATTTTGTGTACCAGGATTCCAGAGATAGTAAACTATTATAGTCATTGGGCATGTAATTCTGTAAAGTGGAGAATATTCATCTAAAATGATGTAGTATACATATATGTTAAGTTGGGGTCACTGTAATGATTTTCCATGATTGGGTCAATCATAAAATGAAGGATCCATGAAAAATTTTCATTGATATATTAATTTCATTAGAATTGTAAGAAAATCATCTACGAAACTCTATTTGACCCTTATAATAAGATCATGCCTCTTTCTATGACTAGGATTTATGAAAATATATTTAACACATGTTGGGTTGAGAAGTGGGGAATGTTACATGCTCAAACAAGTATGATTTGTAATTTCAATTGGTATTAGATTCAAGGTATTGATAAAACATGGGATTTGGGATGGAATTTAAACCAAGGTTAAATGGATATGTCATTGGAAATTTTCCACTCAGTTAGCATATTAACATCGATGAGAAGTGTTTGTAGGTAGTTACTAATACATCATCATTTACCTGTAGGGAATGTCTCTAATGGGATGTTCTCAATTAAAATACCAATGAAATATGTGTTTTTTAATATATGAAAATTTAGATTGTGTAATTGTAGGGATATTGGTGATATTTTAGTATTTAGTATCTGATAACATTCTTATTCGGTCATTGGGAAGGAAACTCGATAACAATTTTTATGTGTAACTTATTGAAATGGATAAAGGTAATTTAATAGCTTTGGATAATTGGTAAATTATTATAGATTTCAGGAATATTAAAAGGGAAATGTTTGGTAGCACTAGGTGTGCATATGAAATTTAGAAATAGTAGTATGAGTATATTGGGAAAAGATTATATAAGTTCAATGGTTGAAATTTGACATACCATTAGTGGTTGGAGTATGTTGATAATTAGTAATGATGAATAAGTTATAACACAGTATCATTTTATGGAATGTTTCTGTCCAATTTATTTTTAACCCCATATAATTATGGTTGTTTTTAAGTGTTAAAGATACTTACGGTGGATTAAGGGTCTGTTCTTGTAGGATGTACAGGTTACTGAGATATCTATTTTTTATAGATTTGACCATGTACTTAGTGTACTGGTACAAGATAATCGAAGGTGGTATTAATAGATAAAATAAAGATATGTGTTCTTTCAAGATGATAGTGTCCATGGAGTAGGTACGATGTAGATATTTGGTACCTATATTAGGAGGTAGGGTACTGAATTTGTGTTTGTTTGTTTGTAAAATATATTAATTTAATAAACTGTTTATTTTTATTTAAAATTTCACTCACCACCACCTACCTCATACATAGAAAATGAACCTCCCCTCTTCTATTCTTATCATTCCAATATTCTATATTTTGTAACTTCTTTCATTTTGGATTGTTTTATAGGTCATTCACTGTTTTGGTTGAGGATGATCCATGTTATACTTCCACCTCCCTCAAATCATACTTTTTCTTTCCATTTCACTATTTTTCAATAGTTACACCATAATTAGTGGTTTTAGTTATAATTATACATTAAATCCAACAAATCTATTTCAATATATTTACTCAATGGGAAGAACAATAATCATCCTAGGTAGGTGGTTCCATTCTTTCCCATTGTTTTTTACTAGTGAATTCATTGTATTATGATATTTAAGATGCACCACTTTTTTAATGTGCATAAAAAATAATATATGTTAATATTTTTATTTACATAGGTAAATAATAAATCTATTTGACATATGATAGGTTGTTTGAGTGGTGGGTACCGACACCATAGACATTTATGCCCTTTAGATTGGTGGTTTATGCTATAAAACCATTAATTTTAACCTAGGATGGTTGTCCTATGATGAAAACATGATATTATATGCCCCATATGGTGTCTTTACACAGAACATGGTAAATAATGTTATGAATTTTTTGACAAGAATAGTGTTGTTCATTCAAATCATTGTAATTTGTGTGGGTTTGTGTCTTTCAAGAAGAGCCTTTAAATATTAATAAATTTTTAATGAAATGTGATTATCATAAGTTAATGATAATCCATTTTTATGACTTCATAGTGGTACAAAAATCAACATTTTATATTTTGGTGGTATCTAATACACTATTTTATATGATTTATGGGTATATCCTCCTATTTAAAATGAATAAATGGTATCTGATATACTATTATTGAGTTCATAATCTACAATTCTCTATCAGCTTATGGTAATTTTGGTGTCATGTATATCAATTATTTGTTAGACGTGGTACATCACATAAACATGATATGTTGGTGGAATATATTCCACATAAATACATATGATATCGGTATATTTCAACCCATGTATACTAATAAGTGTGGTGCACTGTCTACCTAATGATTTTGAGTTGGAAGTGCCAAACCCCGACAAAGAGTTGTGTTTGTGGTACAATATCCTTCTAAGATATAAATCCTTTGTAGATATTCCACATTAGTATGGTTATTTGTGGTAAATATATCACATGAAGTTAATGATATATCATTCAATAGTCTACTTTTTGTTCTTTAGGGATCTTAGATTTGTAATGGGCAGTTCACTCGATTGGGTTTTTGTATTCATTCATTGTTCACCTAGGATATGAGATAATGGTATGAAATCTACCCTAAATATTATATGAGGTCTGATATATCATTAAACATTGATATGTGACCAATAAAAGGGTATATTTCTCTACACATAAACTATTTGAAGAATACCTGATCATATGTGGTTTAAATTAAAAAAAAAATCATTTATTTTTGGGTGGTTCTATTATTATATTATTAGTATAAAAATTAGAGTATACAAGTAAATATACGATACTTATTAGGGACACCATTGGATATAGTATTTTATGTTATACATGAACGCCTCTCATAAACCCTATAACCCTAGAATATTTCTTGGTTCATGACACATGTAATCAATAAGGCCATTTGATGAAATTTTTAGCTTGGAATAATTATCAATGTTCATATATATGACTAGAACATAGCTCAAGAATATATTTGGGAGTGTATGATAATAATAGATTTATTTTGGGATTATTGGATATGATTAACCCATATATAATTATATTTAAAATATTATTACTTGTTAATGATAACTATTTGTTCACCTATTATCTCATGGTTGTTCTTATTTATATTTTCATTAAATACAAGAATTATAGAAATTTTATGCCCAATTTATTATATGGTAACAATTTCATAATATTTTTTTCAACTGTTACTTATGATTTTTTGTATCAGTGATGGTATAGTTTCCCTCTCAGATACATCGACCATCACTGCTACTAGGAAGGTTCTAAAATATGTTGAGGTGAATGTGAAGTGTTTGGGAACCTATTTTTTAATTTTTATGTTCAAGAGGATGGATTAAACAGTAATTTGGCATCAAATTCTTCTTTAATATTTCATAAATATTTATGGTTTGGTAGAAAATATAGAGTGCATATTTAGTTCTAGGTATAGAACATTTTCCAATTATTAATTAACCTAGAAAATAAGGATGTATAGGTTAATCGTGATGAGATTTTTTTTTTAGTATTATTATTTGTGTTTTTTATAATTTAATAAGTTATTATGCTTTATGTATATCACCATTTTATTGTTGTTGAATGGGAGAATATTTTTATGGATAATTCTTTCAAATTTACATCTTGATAAACATTTATAGTCTTTCAAGTGAATGGTTTTGAAAATATGATACAATGTTAATTTATTTAATGTCTCAAAATGAAATTGTATAGAAATTTTATATATAATGTCCTAGTGGAACATTACATAATTAGATCATAATTACTAGTAATAAAAATTTATATATTTTAATTTTATGTGCTATTATCAGATATTATACCTTATATGGGAGTTAGTATGTTGGATAGACCCATAGTGATATATGTGACACATATATTATATAGTGTCTATTTATGGTTGTGCAGTATGTGTCTTTTACATCGTTATCTAAACTATTATTTTTATATTTCTAATATAATTTATTTAGAGTCATGTTTTTTTATTGTACTATCACACAACAATAGTGATCTCATTTTTAGTATAGGGGGATGTATATCATTATTCATCATTGATAGTCGATCAAGAGGCTCCCATTGTTAAATATGCTATTGTGAGAGAGTATATGTCATGTGTTATAGAATAAAAATAATATAATATTTAGGTATAGTTAGACTATATGAAAAATAAATAATTATTTATAGATAAATTATCTACTAATATTTGTTGGTGGGGGTAGAAAACAAGTTAGTGAGTTATAGATACAGTTTGTGAAAAATCATATTTGATCATATAGAGACTCCCCCTGAATGGATGGTAAATCTTGAACCTATTTATTTTTATAGACATAAAATTGCTTGTGTGATGTGATGGAATTAGATGACAACCAATGGAATTAACCTAAAAATATTTATAGACATTCATTCTATATCATTCATTCATATAGACTATCAGGACTGATAGAGACAGTAATTTGGAAACATGTTTGGCGGGATTATTTGTGGTAAATTATATCATATCATATCTTGTTTTGTTTTGTTTTTAACCTAAAACCGCATTTATAAGGACCTTCATAGTAATAAATTTTGATTATGGCCTAAGGCACTCGATTTGATGATTGGTGAATATCATCCATTTAATATATTTCAAAAAGTTTGTGAATCGAGACTGTATTATTTAGGAGAACTAGATTTAGGGTAGATTACCTCGATTACACGATTCTAAATCTAGGTTCAGGAGTGGGAAACCATGTTATTGGTTTCATAGATATAATAATTCTTGCATTGGAGTGGGTAGTAAGGAATCAAAGACAACGGTGCATCAATTCCATTGAATATAAGGGACTAGTTTATGTTTTATCAGTGCAGTTAGTAATATAATATTTAACCTAATTGTGTTAGATAGATGAAGGTATTTTAATCCTCAAGTTGTATGTGGAATTTATAGAGGATCTATGAACTAACACTATATTTAGTTAGTTATAATGACTCTATATGGATTAAATATTCAATGGTTTGTTTTCTATCATCTATTTGGACAATGGGGTAGAATGTAGTGCCCAATTTCACAAGAAACAAATCCATTATGCCGATGTGCCTCAAAAAACCCATCAATTAGAATATTAGGGATGAGGTTCAGGGTAATTTTAAACCATCAATCACATTCCTATCATATAGGGAAAAGAATATTTTATAGTGTGTGTCATGAATCATATGGAATCATCCATAGAACTTGGTTTATTTTTTATAGGTGTGTCAAAAATATTTATGTTTTAGTAGTTAGATAGTGATTTGGGTTTTAAAATATACTGCCAATATTGGGATATTTTCAATGAAACTAACATATGGCTACAATCAAAGAGTATCCATAGATGAAATAAAGTCACTTTAGTGAAAAATATATATAGTAATATAAATTATCTCTTCATGTTGAATATGAAAAACATTTTTTGTGACATTAATGATGTATTATTTTACTAGAACCCATAAACACATCCTCTGTTATAAATGGATAATATCGTTCACAACCAGAGTTTCATAACTATTTCAGGGATTTTTATCTTTAAATATATAATTCAGGACATGGATTTCCACTAGTAGGGGTTATCTCTATCCTATTATCTAGATTTTTTTATATAGGATGTCATATGAAAACATATCTTTTCTGCATTCTGAGATAATTTTTAGAATTTATTTTTCATGTATTTCTCATTATATAGACCAAATAGAGATATAATGATTGTGATTAATCATATGATATATATGGATTCCATATTAACTTCCCCATATAGGATGTCTCCCAAAAAGTTTTCTGATATGAAGGATCACCTGGAGGATTTCGATTTAAATGGGGTTTATTCCCTATATCACCTTCCACTGGAATTCTCTTATGTTGTTCTCTAAGATAGTGGATATTATTATATAGTAATGTCTGAAATATTGGGTCTAATCAAGCTGATGGTTAATAACCAATTTCTATTTCCCTATATCAATGAATTATTCACCAAATTAGGGGATTTATGTAGTTTTTTAATCAAATTGAGTTCCTAATTTCATAATTTGTTGTTAAGACCATCAAATATTTTTTCATAATACCTATAGAAGTTGGTATGGATTGAAAGTGAATCTAACTAATTAAAATTAACTTTTTGTTAAAGAAAATATATTAAGGTAATAGTGATATTACAATAGTTCAAGAAATAACTGAAATAACTAAACAATTAATGAACATCATGGGCCTATTATATTTGATCTCCATACTTAGATTCTATGAAATAGTGTTAACCCCAGTATTGGGATCATCCATCACAATGTCTTCAAAATGATTTTCCATATTGTCCCAAGACCGAATGTAATCCTCTTGGATGAGATTCCCATCATGAAATCCACTGATCAATATAAAATATTGTATTTCACTCCAATTACTCTACTCTTTATTAGTATCCACCCTTAAATGTCTTCCCATCATCTGATTTTCTTATTTTTTAATAGAATTAATCGTTAGAACGATTTCCACCAATTCTTCTCCTATGTGCATAAGAAGCTCAAAAGAAGGATCAATCACTCTACTAGACTCCCATGGTTATCCAATGTTAGCATTCAAAGTGGGGTGGGGATCACTGACCATCATTATAGAATTTTATTTCATTGTAGATATTTCCTCCCTTGGTTGTGGAAAATAAGAACAGTCTTCTCTCTCTTTACAAGTTATACTTCGACACTTAGTTCACCTCATTATTGAAAGTAGATCACCATAGATGTATTCTTTTATATCTCTTTATAAGATCTCAAAGTACTCATCAATGGACATTATTCCAGGTTCCCCTAGCTCTAGTGAGTTCTTTCCTAGAACAACATTAGCCTCTTATTCCGGATTAACCTTCAACAGCTCTTAAAATCTATTGACAAGTACAATTGTATCAATATACATACTTGGAAAATTACCTGAAGCCCAATTAATCACTATCCAACCAGTAGAATCACCCTCCCTTTGTGGCGTATGTTCTAAACCATTGGCACTAATACCAGTCCTTGAGTGCACAACTGCAGCATGTGAGGCTTCAATGGGTGTCTTGGGGCATTTTTCCTCAACCATTTGTGGATCCTTCAAATTGAGTCAACTAATATGTTGCACCTCCTCCTCAACATCACCCTATATTAGTAATGGATTAGGAAGAGGATGCTGAAATCCAACCAGATCTTCCCTTAAGCATCTAAAGTCAATAGTCACCAATGGTTTCATATCTGGAGATCCACAGTTCACACACATTGCATATTTAACATTATAATCTACAGCCATTGAATTCTATCTAGGAAATCTTACCACAGTATGTGTTTCTAGTTCTTTACCACTATCCACACCCCACTGATCCTTAGTCCCCCATCGACAGGTTGTCATTTAATGGCCCAACCACTTACAGATAGAAAACAATCTATCCATGATTCATAGATCACCAATTGTTTTCAACCAAACTCTTCCCCAACTATTATCCACATATAATCGAAAGTAAAATTGGAAACATCAACTTCAATGCAGACCTATGGGTTAAATAGAAGAAAAAGAGATTTAGTATTTCTATCCAAACATATCAATCTACCAATTAAATTCCCCAACATTCTAATAATCGAGGGATTTTGAAACTGTAATTCGAGATTAGGGAATCGTAAAAAAATTCCTTTATAGGGGAATCAAGATTCATATAGAAATCAAATTTACATTGAAAGAGGTAAAACCATGATTTTTTGAAGATATAGGGAGCACTATACTATGCTCTAATCAAATCTTCCTCTGATGAAAAACATATCAAGATATGTTTTCTGTTGATCAAACCCACTATCACCCTCTCATGTAAATTCCATGAACTAAATACATACCTATCAAATTATTCAACCGAGGGCCATAATTTCCTAAATAGATATATTAGAATAAGTTTTAGAAGCATCGAGATTTTTTTGAGCTCCACGATTGATAATGGTAGATTAGGTCTTCCATAAAACAAATCATGAACTTTCAGGCATAAGAAAGCTTAAAAAATGGTGGAGAAAATACAATGGAAACCCCTTTCTCAGATGGTGGTGAAGTCAATTTGGTTAGACTACTATAATGTATAATTTAAAGAGATTAAATATAGGTTAACCTCTATATTATTCCCTACTTTTGTTAGCTAGTTATGGATTATTGGTTATATAATGTATTTTATTATGATTAATAAGTAGTAACCCAATAACAACATTGAGATATATACTTTCCTCTGTTATGTAGGTTACTAATATATATATATATATATATGACTTCTCCCATTTATAAGCACAATTTAATCCCATTTCCAATAAGGTGGTGAATTAAATGTGGTTATACTATTATAATATATACTTTTAAGAGGTGAAATATATGTTGAACTCCAAAATTATCCATAATTTTTTTAGGTAGTTATGATGTATGGATTATTTTATGATTCATAAATAGTTAGGTATATAGAAATTTTAATAATATATGCGTTATAATTTACTTATACATCTAGAAATATATGGATACATGAGAAAAAATTCAAAAAAATGAACTATAGTTTTAAATAGTATCTAATTATTTGATATGTTTATGTCACTAGAATCTATATGATAGATTCATTCTATACAATCAATATAATATCCTACACTATATATTATCTTTTATTGACAAAAACCTTCGACATGTAATGAGGGACATGTACGTATAGTATTTTGATTTCAAGATGATATATAAACCATGGAATTGGAATGTAATTGATGATTAACTATGATGGGATTCAGAGGAATTTTTGGTTTATATGGAAAATAATTAGTGTAAAATTATGATTCTATTCAAATAGATAGCTCATGATTTTTATAAATTTTAGTTTATTGAGATCCTAACATCCTTGAGAAGTAATTCCTCACTCCCAATAGTGTAAAACAGATTAAAAAATATGACTCATATTTTTTACTGATGAGGGAAAAATATATTATGGGGATCCACCAACAAATTAGTACTTAGAAGCATATTAGTTTCATTATGTTTGAGGGTGTGTGGTAGTACCATTGATAATATAAAATGATATAATGTTTAATTAACACAAATTTAGATAGGATAATAAATTTTGGCCTAGAAATATGAGTTTCGATATCTAGATATTGTATTGGTGGCATTGGATAATGAAGGGAATTATGGGGTTTCCTCATAGTTCCTCAACCAATCACATATAAAGGATATGCATTGAAATACCATTGGTATTTTCTATCATTTACCCATTATTGAGTAGATGTGTGATAATTTCAAGATCAGAATCTATTTGGGATTTTATTATCTTTTGATGTAGTGATGTTGTCTGTTTTACTATAGACGGGTTGACAAAAGATTATCATTTCCTAGTAATCAGAGTTATATTTTACATTGATTTGATGGGTTGATTAAAATATAGAGAGATACTAAAACATTATGGGGTTCTAAAGGTCATTATTTCCAAATGATATTACAATTTTACATCATTATTTAATCACAATCTATATATTATACACAATATATAGGTGAACTTGATCATTGCATACCATTCTTGAACTGATGAGAAGTCCAAAAGGTCATTCTATGTTCTTTAGGGAATGTTGTGGTCATGTTTCATTCATTTTGTGGGATTAGTGGAGAACTATATTTTTATTTCATTTTAAATGTTGTAAAATATATATCAAGAATGAATATAGATGGAAAAATTATGGGGTTGTGTAAAAAAAATTTGAACCCCTCCATAGTGGTTAGTGAGATGGGTGTGGGATTTTGCTGGACAAATATTCTATAGGAAATATTAGAGAATATTTTTATAGTCATGTAGTATTTAGACAATTATCAATGATGGAATATATATCATTACTAATCGTAAACTCACCATATATACATTAATTTTTTTAAATGCATTTTCTATTAAGTGTGACCATGATTGGGGGAGAAATATATGTGTAAGAAGGGAACGTTGGAACCCATGTTTTTGGATGGTCACAAGAATTTCTAATGGATTGGCATAATGGGGTATTAATTATAAGTTCCTTAGAGATACAATTCTATTAATGACACATTACATGAATATGAACATTATAAATACTATATAAACTTATCTCATGTGATCATCATCAATACTGTCTTGTTGGAGATAAAATATTCATTCTAGGAGTGGCATATTTGTGTTGTGGGTATGAGTGAGAAAATACATTTTTTGATGATGGTTCCTTGGGAATTTTCATTGTGTAAGATTTGGTGGATCATAGAGTATATGTCAGGAAAATTGTATGTCATGATGAAAAAATGGTTGTAGATTTCACAAACAATGTTAAGTGAAACATTGTGGGAAACTCTAGGACATTATACCATATTTTGGGGATGTTTAAATATCAAAGAGAAATCCCTGGACCATTTCAATCAAATTTTAGTAAACGTCAATTTTTTATATGTGATGGAGGTGTCGATAGGGGATCAAGGTTCCACAATGGGAGAACGAACATAGTACAATGACATATTTCTTTTAGATAGACGCCACTGAGTAGTTGGTGGATTAATATAAATAACATGTTGGATGTAGGTACAGGGGTATTATAATGTGGTGGCACACTTAGAAGATAGTAAACCTAGAGTGAGCACCCAATGGGCATTAGTTACCCAGTTGTTTTTCAGTGGGTACGTAGTGTATTATTGATTTGTTTTGAACAACATAACTAATTAAATTCAATGTTTAATTTTATTTATTAGATTTTATAATATTTATCTTTGATCATTAAAAATTATTATTTTTTAGATATCATGATTTCAACCAATTGAATCCAATTCGGCCGGAGGTATTTAATTGGATGGAAATCATAATGCCTAGTTAAGTGGTTAATTGATTTATTATGGGATTTTAGAAGCAGGATTTATTTTTAATAAAATATTGGATGTTTTACTTTGTGGGAATTACATATAAAAATATTTAATTTAAATTCATTAGTTACAATATAATATATTAAATATTATATACCTAAGAGAGGTATTTAATTAGATAGGTATCAACACCAAGGATATGAATGTACATTGTTTTGTAGGGATTTTCTATAGAATAATATGTTTTGACCTATTATGGTTGACTTTTATTGATACATGACTTTATATTAATTATATGATGTATTTTTGAAAACCATGGTAATAATTTGTATGAGTACAAATCAAGCTTGGGGTATTCTAAACCTGACATTAGACTTTGAGTTGGTGAATGGATTTAGATAATGACTATAGAGACCCCAATTTTACTTACATAACTATTACATTATTTTAAATTTTAAATGCACAATATCTTTACAAATCTAGGATCCAATGTTTTAGTGTCATGGTAAAAAATAGGCTCACCCATGAAATTAACATAATAAAACATAAAAATTAACTTTAAATCCTTATTATTTAAATTTGTAATAGATTACATTCTTCTTAGTGCATGTAATCACCTATGGATATATATCCACAAATGTGGTGATATAAATCCCAATAGTTGGTTTAAAAATAGTCAGGAATCAATATAACATGGGTGTTGACAATCATGAAGTTACCCAACCCTAGATAGCCTAGAGATGAAGTATGCATTTCAATTACATTGGAATGATTACTAGGAATCAAGACCTGAAGGATCGATCAGTTTAGTAGTGTTGGTAAACGAGATACATAAAATAGTCTTGTATTACAAATTACTACACTAATTTTAACATAATTTTTTTCCTTATTTATAAAATCTAAATAAATAACATCGAGGGTAACTCCAATCTATTTATTAGATCAATGTTTATTTTTCATAGTATTCTTCTTGGATACCAGTGGAAAGATACATAATATGGGTGAGATCAAATGATTAGTAAGGGTATATAATGAAGAACCAATAAAGAATCAATGAGAATAGACAATATGGATAGGTAAATATTTAAAGATAGATTCCATATAATAAGTAAATTGAAAAGAAGTGACTAAAAAATATGGAAAGTTAGTAACTTGAAACACATGAAATTAAAATAAATAAATAAAGAAAAATACATTTTTAATGGTAAGAAATAGAAACAAATCCCATCAAAACAACATAAGATGAAATGTATCCATAAATATTTCAATGAAAAATATAATGGAAGAGTAATTACTAAATTTAAATGAGGGAAATTCTTAATTATTCGTTGTCATGTTTCCCAAGAATATGAATCCTTTAAAATTAAAGGATATATTAAAAGTTTCCAATTTGTGCAACTAATTCGTCCCAATGAGAAAACCAATTCATATAGGGTATTTCATTAACAGGTCCCCAACTTGTAGAGCATGAATTAACCAGTCTTTAACTGGAAGGTCATGCATTAATCAGTTCAAATCGTGTGTAGTGCAAGTCCAAACAATTTAAATAATCATGTTCCTTATAAAATATCTATTTTGAAAAATTAATATGATTTTATCAATATTATCCCTAATTATAAAATATTTTTCAATTTAAACATTATATGAAATATGTTATATGCTTCATGCAATAATCAAATCCATGAAAATTGATATGAAAATTTTGTGGAAATCCAATGTCAAATGATCAAAAGAAATTGAATTTTTCAAGGGGACTAAAAGGAATCATTAATGGGAATGTGAATATTAACCTTTAAAAAATCTATAATAATACATTTATAGTAATATTTAGGATGGTATCAATACAACAGAACCCATGTAAGGTAAAATAAAGGGTTTTATTATTGAAAAATAAAAATACTATAATAAAATATTTTAAAAGCATTATTGAGGAAAATATCCTTTTATTGTGAAATAAATTTTCATTGAATGTCACTTTTTATAATATTTTCTATTATAATTAACATTTTAAAATTCAAACTGAATCATCAAAAAATGATAGTGGGTAAATCTGTACATGCCAAACAAGGAAATAGAACATTAAATTATAGAGGTTAAAGTGTAAAAAATTCCTTATTTGGAATGAGTCATGATTTTTCATTGGAAAATATTGGTAAAATAAAAAAAGTGTAAAAATTTATTTCAAAAATCACTCTAAAACCATTTTTAAATCATTTTAATAAAATACGGGTTTTAAAAGAAAACAGGTTCTCTGACTAAAGGGAGAAGTGATGTTGGGTTTTTATTAAAACAATTTAAAAATAATGTGATTACCAATGAGTTGAAAAATCATACTAATACATGAAAATATTCATGAATAACTAAATAATAATGAATGGGTTTATTGAAAATTTTTTATTTAATTTCCTCAAATGTAAATTCTATTGAAAGATCATTAATATTAGTTTGGAAGAAAATAATCTTTTACCATCTCAATGTGTCCCATAACACTTGGAAAATTTTTAAATTATAATCCTTTTTAAATATTAATATTAAATGAAATATTAAGATTCCATGGAGGTAAAAGGATTGATGATATAGTATAAAAAAGGGGCAGTAGATACACCGCAAAAATAATGTATATGGTGAACATGTCATTTATCTAATGCATGTAAAAATTGAGGTAACAAACCCTTAGATTTGAATAAAAATAACCAAAATTTATAATCATAAATTAAAAAATATAAATACTATGAATATAAAATAATTCATGATATTAAATGTCAATGTGCTAGTATGTGAACCATAGATAAGAAATAATGTGCACTAGAATAATGTATGTCTCATGGAATGAAAAGTGAGAGAAGAGTCAATTGACCTATGTTTACTTTTGAATTCTCATCCTTTAACATACTTTATAATAAGATTATGCTAATTTTACAAAATTTGAGAACCTTTTTCATGTTTATAATTATTTTTATTTCACTTATTACTATGTTTTATACAACTAAATAAATAACTATGTTTGCATTGGGTGTTTTGACAAAATTATGTATATGTGTCAAAAAAAACTTTAGTAGGTCAACTATGGTCATAATATTAAATATATTACATCTCCCATATAATAATAATGAAATAATTATTATATTTACAAATAAATAAAAAATTTATAAAAAATCATTAAATATGGTTCTGAAAAATGAACCAACGTTACAATTAAGAAGATGGTAGGTCGTACGTACGCATAACAAACGTTTTCATTTATCAATGATATATATGGATTGAATGGTTGTATTGTTATATAGTCCATGAAATACAAAAATATTATGAATTCAGTATTATTTATTCATATATACTAAGATACAAAAATCTCAAGATGTAAAAGGAATCTCATCATGTCGAGGAGGTGGTAGTACACATCTCTATGACTTACATTATCAATTTTTATTAGCTGAAAGGATAATAAAAGAATGATATATATATATATATCAAGAAAGGTAATGTTTTCATGAATATCATATTTATATTTTCTATGTGTCATATTTTTAAGTGTAATTTTCTTTTATATATTTTATGGATCATGTGACCGAATCACTTCGCTTTTAGGGGACTGTAGTCCACACTTCCTCAAACGATGTAATATTATTTACCCATGATGGTAAGAAAACATTAAATAAGAATAATGAAATTATAAATATCATATATAATATATATAAAATGTGTGTTCTTACCAATGGAAACCATGAAAGTTTCTAATTGATAAATAATCATTATTTCAAGATGTAGTATTTCTCCATGTGTAAAAAAGGAATTTTTTTACATAGTATATGGAGAACTGTGTATGTTTAGGTAGAAATATTTACATAAAAACAACCTATTATCTTTATTATACTATTTCTATTATATAAAAATGGAATAATGATATATGATTGGGTGGATAAATGAAATGAAATTAAAAAGGTTGAGAGAAGACGTTACCTCTTAATTGGGTAACTTCTTTTGGATTGAAAAAAATATATTTTATGGATTTATTTATGTCTAAGGGGAAGAATATATTATTAGGGGAGATATTTTGAGTAGATATTTGGGCTGATCATTGTTTATTCAAAGAGGATTAGGAGGTGTGGGTAAGTGGGATAGGTGGTTGCCTTTTACAGGGATAGAAAAAGAATCACATGGATTTTCTGGAAATTAGTATGATGAACACATATTGTTACCCAAAAAACAATCAAAACTATATAATATAAATTTTATATTCAATATATGTCCATACAATGGAGTTTCACAAGTTTCTAGGTCATTTTTGTCCTTTAATTTTGGGTTTAGTTTCTTTTTAACTTAATTACACCTTACTCATTGTAACAAATTTTTATCACATTCACTAATATTTTTGTTCAAAAATTAAAATGATATTATATACTCAAAATAAAGTCCTTATTAAAATTATTTATGTATAACTTTTTAAATTAAAATCACATAAGTGAAAAAATTACGATTAATGTTAATCCTACACACAATCAACTTAAATAATTTTTTGGAGAAAAATGATCAAATGATTATTGAGTTCTTCTATTAAATTTCAATTTGAAATTGATTTTTATAAACTAAATAGTATTAATATATTAATTATTGATCTAATTTTACTACAAAATAAAAAATATATTTTAATAATTATTTTAAAACATTAATTCTTAACTAAAATGTAGTATTTTTTACTATTAATAAAAAAATAATGTTTCTCAATGAAATAAAAAAATTAACCATATGATAATTTTAAAATTATGATATTAATTATTTTTTTATATTATAAATTTTAATTTATTATAGTTTCAAAATTAATATTTTAAAATATGTCCTATATTAAAAAGCAATAAAATTTTCTTTATAAATATATATGTATTTATGTGTGAAATATGGTTTTTTCATATCTTATGCATATAAAACCAAATGGATATATAAAAAAAATATTTGATGGAATATATAATATATATTTTTCATTATAATCATTCAACAATTGTAATTACTTATGTTTATTATGGTAAAACGCCTTTGGAAGTATAAAAATAATAATATTTCTTTTTATATTCAATTGGTTCTTATTATAATTTATAATTAATTATTAACAAATAAATTCATTTTATATTAGTCTAAAAAATAATTTTTATAAGTTAGATATTACTATTCATAAAAACTAATTTAACATTCAGTTTATATCATATTATATTATATAAAAACATATTAATAACACATTGTTATTTGATGAATCATAGTCTTTCGTGTAACATAAGATATTAAGGAAGGTCACTATTGCATGTAAAATGAGAAATCATGGAAGGTATCTATTGCGTGTAAGATAATCTATATTAGTGTTGTGTTCATTACAAGAAATATCATGTCTTGAATTTACTAAAAATAGTAAATATATAGTAGAGTTTTATAATATTATATTTCGTTACCTGTTTGTGGTGTGTCATATGTGCTATTATACAAATATGTAATTTAGAATTTCTGGCTGGTATATTCACCCCACCATAATTAATTTGCATCCTAGAAATGTAAACTCAATCAAGGTGATAGAATTTTTGTTAATTACTATGTTTTAAATCAAACGTCATGTGAAGAGTTAGTAAAAAACCTATGTAAAGGGACAATGGTAAGTACAAGGGTCATATGGACTTCAATGTAACTTGGTATCCGAGTAGGTGAATATTAGTTGAAAGTATAGATACGTACTTGGAAGAAAATTGTAAATATTAATAAAGAGTGAAATATGTCTTCAATCACAAACAATTGAATGATAAATTGAATGTTTAGGGCCCCAAATCCATAAAGATATGATGATTTAGAATACCATTAGCTCAACAAAAATTATTGTATTAGGACAATATTTTATTTCTTTGTTATTTCCAAATGTTCGGTAATTCTCTAACTACCTTTGTATACTGACTTGATATAATTATATACATATAATTTCATGTCTTTATTGTGTTTTTATTAATTCATCGAGCCCATAATTTTGATACCTAAATAACTAAACTAATCTTTTAAAGGATTGCAAGTAACAAAAAGTGTGGTAATTCAAACTATTTGTCTTTAAATAAATTAAAAACACAATAGGGTTAATTGTTTAATATTTAATGCTCAAAAGTGACACTCATGGTTAATCATTAAATTTTATTCTTCAAATTATTCAACTAAAAATAATGAAAATTTTATCAGGGAATTGTGTAGATCAGTGGTTGGCATGGACCCCTTTCCACCCTTCTGCCATGGTTTCATGAATCGCAACCATTCCAAATTTGATTTTTTGTCACCTGGTTTTTAGGATGTCCTATTCTAAAACAATATTAATATTATTAACATAAAAAATTTAATGTAAATCATTCAAATATGATTAATCACTAAAAATCATTTTAATAATGGTTTTTAATACAACCTTAATGCATAAATTCTACATCCCTTTTATTATAGAAGTCATTTTTTTGCCTAAGGTTTATCCATAATATCACTAGTTGGATTTCTACATCATGACACCTTATATTAAATCTAAAACACCTTAGGATTACATTATGTTAGTTATTATATATATACAAATAATTTATAATGATTTTTAAATAAATAGTGAATTATCCTCAAGATATACCCCGGGAGTGTCAAACTAGATACATAGTAAGGACCATTATTATGTACTATATTTCCCCGAGTCAAGCCCAAAACACCATTTTAGATTTGTTACTCCAAGATACTTCTGTTTTAGAACCAATTTCACATACAGTATATAGATAGGGTTGAATTTCTTTGAAGACCCACATAATCTATACTAAACAAAATAACCATTTTTTTGTTTTATAATTATCCTAAAATTCTACCTTAGGGTTATGTTCTCTAACTAATGTTTTTATAAATCTTGTTCCCAATGTTGTTACTAAATCTTACTTTTATACCAACTATAGTGATCCAGCCCCAAATTGTAATGAGCAAGGTATTTATAGAATAATAATTTTTATTATTATTATTATTTATTAATAAAATGTCAATTAAATGTAAAATGAGATTCTTTTTCTGATAACGTACTCAACACACAATAATGAGGTTCTCCGTAATCATACGTTTCACTCAACATTGAGTTAAGTCGAAAAACAATACTATATTATTATTATGGTTTTATGTGGTATTTAATGCCAAGCTATTGGAATGGTGGGAATAAATAGTATAAAAAAATTGAAATACGATATACACATATGTTTAAATAATTATCCTTTGGTTTCCAATTTTATTTGAAACGGAAATAAAAAAACAAATTGAATATAAATGAAGTTTTTAAAAAAAAAGTGATTTAAAAAGGGATAATTGGGTTTTTAAAACCATGTGACTCATTATGGATTTTTATTTAATGAAACATATATGTTATATATTCAATGTCATGTTTTAAATTCATCTTATATGTTTTTTAGATATGATATAATAATAATTTTAATTTTTCATATAAAAGAAATATTTTTCGAAAAATGTGGTTTTACCACCTTTGATGAAGAACCCTTTTAAAATTTATATTTTGACACCTTTTTATGATCGGTATTAAAAAAATAATATTATTATTTATAAACTAGATATCAGAATTTACATTGGATTAATTTTTGATATTTTTATGATGACTATTATGTTTTTATGAATAGTAAAAATATGATAAATTTTAATTGAAAACATCTTTTTCTATCGAAATAATATATATAGTTAAATCGAATTATTTAATGGATTTAATGTATAAATGGAATATATTTTTATAATTTAATATAATTTTGGTCATTTTAAGTAATTTAATTTTTAAATTGGACATAAATACATGTCAATCTTTGGATAGATATCACTTCTTGAAAACCCAATTTTTGGTTTTGACATAGGGATTTAATTTTAAATTAATTTCTACCAATTTTTTGTTTGGAATTTGGAAAAATGGATTCAATATTTTGAAGTATATGGTCTAAATTGTGTGAATAGGTAGCTTTTATTTTTGTACATCATAAATTGTAACTTCATTAATTATTTTATTTACTATGGTTAAACGGTAAATTTGGTAAATAAGATTATGATTAATATGATAATAAAATTAAACTATACTGGAACATGTGATAATCATATTTTATGACATATCTCTGACCATGGTAATCCTTGGGTCGATTTTGAGACCCCATGGATCCACTTGGGGTGATAATGAAATGTTATATAAATTAATTTAAACTAAAGATAAATATAACATAAACAGAAGTCTTTTACTAAAATAGTTTTTATATGTGGTAATTTAAGTGATATCTTCGATTATAAATAGTAATTATAATGAAAAAAATATATCCTACATCATGATATTTTATTAATAATTTTTTACATTACATAAATAAATTTAATTATGACACAATGATGATGCGCTTATTGCTTCATTAATGATAGATTCAAATAAATGATATTATTAATGATAAAATAAATGTAATTTGGTTATTTTGATGTCAAAAGTGAATTTTATGGATTATATTGACATATTATATTTGATTTAATGTCTTTGTTTTCAAATTAATATGGTTGTTATGAATTTATAAAGAAGTCATGTATGAATAGTGTCCAAAAATTGACTTCATTCATAACATAAAATATAAAATTGTTTATTAAATGATATTAAATTCTTTAATATATATGATAACTAATTTGTTTTAATAAATGTAAAAATATTTCATAAATGACTTTTTTTGGTCGTTTGACATGATTTGGTAATTAAATTAAGCCACAATATATAAATAAAATTTTATCACTGTAAGATTTAAATGGAAAAATACAAGATAAACTAAAAAGATAAGGATAAAAAAATGTTCCAAACATGTCAAAAAATTATTGTATAACGGGTGTTCAAACCCAAATCATCTTATATTTTAAATAAATTAATTTGGGACCATTTGAAATCAAACTAAATTTTATTATAAAATAATATGTTAGTTCCTTCCAAAAGGTCCCCACCTCCTTCATTTAAAAGGCCAACACCTCTACCAATTTAATCACACCTATAAAGTCCCTTGCCTTGTCCAAATTCTGCTCAAATAATCTTCCAACATCCCTAACTTCCACTTAGAATCCTTAACATGGGATTAATACAATTCAATAAATCCTTTTTCCTTAAATCAAAAAAAGTTACCAAATTTAGAGGTAACATCTTCTCTCATGTTTCATTTTTTTTATTTTCATTATCCGCTCCCTATTCCCTTATTAATATTTTATTACATAACAAAAAATGTGTGATAAATATAATAGTATATTTTATGATATTTATTCTAAATACACTTACCCACACCTCGATCAAATGTGTACGAACATACTATTTCTCTGTACCGTGAACTGCTGCCTCAATAACGATTATTGTCCAATTATCTCCTACCACCTATCATGGTGGCCATTATCATCGAAATTTATTTATATATTATATATAATATATTTATTGGGTCTATATTATTCTGTATTTTTCAATTATTTCATTCCATTATGCTTTCCATAATATGAAAATACGATAATTTAATTTGATGAAGTGCAGACTACCGCCCATTCAAAGTGATATGACTCGTTCATACAATAAATGGAACATATAAAGGATGTAGTTAATGAAATTATGTAACATATATAACATAAATATTATACTGGAATTATAATATACCTATGTATCATTTATATTTCATTCTTTTAAATATGAAAATGAAATGAAAGTAGCATTCGTGTGTACATACTGTTTACCATCTCCATGAACAGTGCATTTAATTTGTTATCTCCAAATTTAATGGACTATTATAAATACATATATAATAGATATAAATACATATATACTGGATATATATTATATTTTAATCATTAATATTATTCCAGAGATAATGGAATTTTGTCCACATGTATAATTTGTAATTATAATCAATTCATTTTTTACTCAGGTACTGAACATTGAAAAATCGATCGATATGAACATGAA
Organism: Viscum album; assembly: GCA_963277665.1. Classification (NCBI taxonomy): domain Eukaryota; kingdom Viridiplantae; phylum Streptophyta; class Magnoliopsida; order Santalales; family Viscaceae; genus Viscum; species Viscum album. The sequence continues at coordinate 1,397,994,137 of OY728164.1, read as the reverse complement.
TGATTATATGATTTTAATTGCAAGGTAATAAGTGAGATAAAATTATTAATAAAATTTATAAATTTTGTGAAGAAAATAGAAATTTACTTATTTTTATTATTCATAAATATAAATAATTAATGAGACAAGTAAGACTCATGGTAAGTGAACCTTTCACAGACATCTTTTAGTCAAATTATTTTATATAATGTATTTTAATTTAAATTTTCTTATATTGATGTACATTTTATTTCAAAGTAATGAGATACTCTTTTCTCTCTCATCAACTCTTTTTCTAAATTTTTAAGTGACGTCGTTAGGCTGCCGAATTTTCATAAGGGAACTTATTAACCGAATTTTAATTAACGGAGTTTATCATCTAATTCATGATTATGTCGTGATATAATTATGTGAGAAATAAATTTTGATATCCTATATTTTATTTATACATTATTTATGTTTTTTTATTTAACACACATAATCAATCAATTTTATTAAAAAATTATCCTTGTAGAAGGCTTCATCTCAATCTCCTTTCGTTGAGGCATTTTTTTGTTTATACACGACCTTGAATTATATGGTGTATAATTATAAACATTTTCTATTAATTTCGATAAACTATTTTTAAAAGTAATATTTTATTTTTCGAAGCATTTTAATAAATTAGAAATGGAATGTTTTTTTATTGTATATTGTGACAACGACCTTTCTGCCACCGTGAGTAAAATTTGGTATTTGGATTCCTTAATATGGCGTAATGTTTTTAAAAGGAAAATAAATACTATGTACACTTTTTACATATTATGGTATTTAAATGGTTTTGAGAAATAATTTATTATGTCAATATCTTGAAATGATATATTGTGATTACAATGTGGAAATGTTATCATTCCTTTATGATTTTTTATGTATTATGATTATGTTATGGTTCATGGGAATTATTTACATATTTGGGTGGTTCTGTGATAATCCAAGGGTGGGTGTGCCTATGATATCTCTAAAATGCATTGGGAAACATGACCGAGGTAAACGTTAATATTTCTTCTAAGAGATTTAGGGAACATATTGTGATGGTTATTCCAAACGTAACTCCCTATGTAGTTGTGAAAGCTGCAATGTATGTTTTTTATGGATGCCACAAGGTAACTTTATAATTTAATATTTCTTTGTGTTATTCATAAATATTTTGATTTAAAGAGGTATGTTAGAGAGTTTCTCTTTTATGATTGAAAATATTGTTTTCATGACTTGTATGTATTCATGGAAAAATGTTTTCTTCCCTTATTTTATATCCCTTACTGAGCTTCTTATGCTTATCTCAAGGTTTTGAAATTTTTTTCATATTGCATAAGGGTAAGAGAATAAAATAATTCAAGAAGATTTTTATCATGAAAAGAAGTTTTTTTTATTTAATGGGTTTTATTATTGTGAAAAAAATAGTTAGAGTATAAGTATCTAATTTTAAACATTTGAGATGTAATATAAAAAATATTTCATAATTCTTTAATAATATAAAACTAAAAATATCTTCAATGTGAATTCTTGACTTTACTCAAGATTATGTAATGTTTAAGGCTGAGGACTTATTGTTGGTATGAGAGTAAAGGTTTAGACAACTTTGGACATTAGTATGGTTTATTAAGGGTTTGGAATATGATAATGGTTGTATAATTTTAAGATATAATATAAATTCAATGATTTAGAAACCCCTTTTGAGGATTTTGTTATTTCAATGTGATTAGTTTTATTTTTGGAGACATTCGCCTTTGAGGAAATAATGGGTTATTATTTTTTGGAATGCAAAATGGGAGGTATGAAATACCCATTGATGTTAAAACAGGTTATGGTTATTTTTGAGGGATTTATCTCTTTACTTATAATTTAATAAAATTATATAGTTTTTGAAAAAGTGAAACACACAAACCATGTGGAAACACATTACATCTGACAATGCTACGAGAATCTAACCCACAAACATTGTACAACTCAGATTTTTCACCTTCCAGTAACCAACATGAATTCCTTGGGTAGTATGACTTATTCTTTTTAGTTAAATGATTTCATTGATCCAGAATATGTTAATTTTTGAAATTATGTTTTATCAAATGAAGATAATTAGTATAGGAAAATGATTTTTTTATTAAGTGATAAATGTATTTTTGGAAGACGTTCACTCTTTTGGTCACACTATTAGCCTAAGAAAATATAATACTACAGGAATTAATTTGAGGAGTATTGATGGAATTTTAGTTTTGAATAATCTATGTTTTTATTGTGGACTTATATCTATTTTGGTTATTTATATAAATGATTAACCTAACATGGTGAATATGTGATTAGGTTAATTATTTTTTAGTATGTGACATTAATATTAGTCTATGTTATTTGGAGATAAGTGTTAAATTTTATATTGGAAAACAATGTGGTCAAATCCTTCGGAGTTTTGGGTTTCAATATTAGTTGAATTATTTTGTGGAATTTTAAGGACTTTTGTTCGTTGAATGGTCTTTGATGAAATTTGGGTATTGTTTGTTGAATAATGGAGATTAAGTCATTAATATCTTTTTATAATAGATTTTCCTTTTTGGGGATTATTTGATATTGTACTAACCATTTTTTTTAATGTCTAAATATAAGGGAAATATATAGTATATATTTTTGGATTATGTGATTATCCATAAGTTTATTTTAGTGCCCCAGTTGTGACCAATTCATCTTGAATACTCATCGTTTAGAGAAAAGATGAGTTTGTGGTAGAAATTTATTTAAGGATAAAAGTCAACATGAAAATTAAGTATATTTCCTTATGTTCATAGGAAATCTCTTAAATAAAATTTTCAACGTTAAAAAAACAACCTTAAAAGAAATATGATTTACATTTACTTTTCATACTGTGAAATTAAGGACAGTTCAACCCATCACAAGTTTCTAGATTTCTGGTTGATAACTTTGTCCTGGTCATTTTTTCTATCACTCTCTACCAATACAAGATCGTTATTATTTCTTCCATGTCAATTTTGTCTTTCATATAATCCTATTATAAGTTATCTTGGGCGACCTTTTTTACTTATATTTGTTTGTTTTATGTTGATAGCTCTATTAACACTTTTTTCCAATGTGGGTTTTTCTATGAAGTTTCCGAGCCCAATTTTAAAATTGTGAGGACGCAATTTCCAAAGGGGGAATGATGTAATGAACCAGGTATTTATAGAATAATACATTTTAATTTCTGTTAGTATTTATGAATAAGATGTTAATTTATGTAAAATGGGAAGATATTTTTATATCATAATCCACAAAGTACAATGGGTTCTTATAAAATCTTATATTTCACACAACATTGAGTTATACTGAAAAATAATACAATAATATTATTATTATTTTAAATGGTAGTTTAAATCGAGACATTGGAATTTTGGGAATTAATAATAAAAACTAAATTTTAAATATGGTTTACATAATTTTAAATAATGATCCATTGGTTGCTAAAATTTATAATAAATGGAAATAAAAAAACCAAATGAATATAATAGATGGGTTATAATGAAAACTTCTTTAAAAGAGAATAATTGTATTTATAAAACAAAATAATGCTTTAGGAATTTTTATATAATTTAAAATATATGTTATATATTCAATGTAATGTTTTATATTAATTTAATATGTTTTCTAGATATGATATTGGAATTAATTTAATTTTTCGGATAAAAGAATTATTTTACTAAAAATGCAGTTTTACAGCCTTTTGATGGAAAATCATTTTTAAATTTAATTTTTGACACCATAATAATTTCTATTTTATAGAATAATCTTTTTATTTTGAATAGGGACATCATAATTTACTTTGGATTAATTTTTGATATTTTTCTAAAAACTATCATGTTTTGATTAATAGTAAAAATACCTTAAATTTTAATTGAAAACTACATTTTCCATTGAGATAATATATGTGGTTAAATAATATTTTATAATTTTTTTAATGTATTAATGGTTTAATGTTTTATTATTTAATACAATTTTGGTCATTTTATGTAATTTTACTTTGAAATTGGACTTAAACACATGTGAATATTTTGACTGTTATTTATTTTTAAAAATCCGCTTTTCGTTTTTGAGAATGTGAATTAATTTTAAATTAATTTCTTCTAATTTAGTATTTTTAATTTGATAAAATGGATTCAATATTTGGAATTATGAGGAACAAATTTTTTAAATAGGTACCTTTAATTTTTTGACATTATAAATAGTAACTTCAGTAATTATTTAATTTGTCATGGTTAAAGGGTTAATCAGGTAAATAACGGTAAAAATAATATTATAATGTTCATAAACTACCCTAACATGTGTCCTAATCCTATTTGATGAGATATTTATGACCATTCAAATTCATGGATTGATTTTGGGACCCCATGGATCCACTTGGGAGTGATATTGACATGTTATATAAATTAATTTAATGTAATGACAATTATAACACAAATAAGAATATTTTACAAAAAAAATTGTATGGGGTTATATAAGTGGTAATATATACTGTAAGCAGTTATTAGAAAGATAAAACTATTTAATACATCATGATAATTTATTTATAATTTTTTTACATTAAATAAATAATGTTAATTATGACACAATGATAATTTAGTGATTGCTTCATTAATAATAGATTCAAATAAATGATATTATAACTATTAAAATAAATGTAATATGGTAATTTTGATTCCATATACTAATTTTATAGAAGATATTAACCTAATATATTTGATTTAATTCTTTTTTTTTCTAAGAAATAATGTTGTTATTAATTGATAATAATGTTAGGTATGAATAGTGTCTAAAATTGACAAAATTCATAACATAAAATATAAAATAGTTTATTAAATGATATTAAATTCATAAAAATATATGATTCATCTTAATTCTTATTACGTGTCAAAATATTTCATAACATACTTTTTTTCGATCATTAGACATCATATGGTAATTAAATTAAGCCACAATATGTTAATAACATGTTATCACAATAAGATTAAAAAGGGTAAAATTATGGTTGGACAAAAAATATATGGATAAAAAATATTTAAAACATATCTAAAAAATATTGGATGATGGGTATTATAACCAAAATCATCTTATATTTTAAAAAAATAACATTGCGACCATTTGAAACCTAAACTCAGTTTATAATAAAATAATATTTCAATATCATCCTAATGTGCCCTTCCTCTCTTTTAAAAAGGTCACCAACAATTCCCTTATAATCACACCTCTAAAACCCATTTTACCATTCATATTATTCTCAAATAAGTTCCCATAATCCCTAAATTTCTCCTAGAATCCATAACATGGGAATAAGACAATTCAAGAAATCCTTTTTCCCCAAATCAAAAGTAGTTACCTGATTTAGAGGTAACGACTTGTCTTAATTTCCTTTCTTGTATGTTACTTCCCCACTCTCTATTCTCTTATTAATCATTGATTACATAACAAAACTAGTATCCTAAATATACTAGTACGTTTAATGAGATTTATTCTAACAACACTTACGCATACCTCTATTTAATGGATACGAACATACAGTTTTTGTGTACGATGAAGTACTGCCTCATGAAACAATGATTGTTCAATTTTCTCCTACCACCTCTCAAGGTGACCATTATTATGGAAGTGTATTTATATTTTATATATATTAAATTTATATTTTTTCTATTATTCTGTATTTTCTATTTATATCAAACCGTTATGCTTTCCATAATGTGTAAATGCAAGTATTTCATTTGAGGAAGTGCAGACTACTGCCCCCTCAAAGTGATATGACTCATTCATGCCAAACATGGAACGTATGATGGAACTAATGAAATTATGTAACATATATAACATATATAACATATATATTATACTAGAATTATAATATACATATGTATCATTATATTTTCATTCCATTAAATATGAAAAAGAAGTGAAAGTAGCGTTCATCCTTTTGTACGGCCTACCGACTCCATCAACAGTGCATTTCTTTTATTATCTCAAAATGTTATGGAATATTATAAACACATATATAATAAATATAAAAAAATATATAATGTATATAAATGATATTTAAATCCTGAATATGATTCTGAAGATAACATACTTTTGACGACATGGATATATTTTTTGTAATTATAACAAGTTCAATTTTTACTCAAGTACCAAACATCCACAAAACAATTGAAATGAATATGAATAAGGAATCAATCCCCAAAGGACCGATCATTTTAGTAGTCTTGGTAAACCAAGTACATAAAATAGTCTTGTATTATGGATGACTACACAAATAAATAAATAATTTTTTGTCTTCCTTCTAACATCTAAATAAATAACTCAGAGGGTAACTCTATTCCATTTAGTAAGTACATGCATATCTTTGATAGTAATATTCATCAATATCTAGGTAAAGATACTTAATAATGGGGAGCTCAAATTATTAGTACGGATAATTATAGAAAAATAATTATTGTATATATGAGAATAGATAATATAGAAAGGTGAATAACTAAATACACATGTCATATAGTTAACAAATTAAATAGATGATTGTAATCAATATGGACTAGTAATTACTGCAATCACATGCCATTCAAATTACTAGATATAGAAAAATAAATATTGAAAGGTAATAAACTTAAACACATGTTATCTAAATGACTAAAAATGTAAGGAATCCCTATATATGTTGATGAAAAATATCATGGAAGAATAATAACTAAATATAAATGCAGTTAATTATTAATTATTGGACGTCATGTTTCCAATGAACATGATAACTTTACTGTTAAGAAATAATTTAAACTTTTATAATTTGATTAATTAATTCATCCCTTGAGACAAATATTGTATCTATGGGATTCCATTAACCTGTCTCCAACCTGTAGATCATGCATTAATAGTTCACTAACCTGTAGGCATTGAATTAACTAGTCCCCAACCCGTACAGTGAAAGTCCAAATTACTTTAATATACAAGTGACTTATTAAATATGCATATTGAATAAAAAACACGTTTTTTAATATTTCCCCATATGATGAAATAATTTTAAAAATAAAAACTATATGAAAAATTTTATATGGTTTAGGAAATAATCATCTCCATGAAAAATGATATGGTTATTTAGGGGGAATTCAATGTCAACTGATCATAGAAATTTTAATATTTCAAGGGGACTAAAAGAATTCAAGGAAGTGAATAAGAATATTATACTTGGAAATATCAATCATAATCCATATATAGGAATATTAATGATGATGTCAATTTAACATAACCCATGTAGAGTAAAATAAACGTTTGTTATTGTTTATGAATATAAATACTATAAAACGGTATTTCAAAAACACTCTTTAGGAAAATATCATTTTATTATAATTATTTTAAATACTATTCATTGAATGTCTCTTTTGAAAATATTTTCATTAAAAATTAACCTTTTAAAAATGTAGAGTACGAATCAATGAAATGAAAATAGGTAAATCTGTACAAGCTATATGAGGTTAAAAGAACAATACTTTTATAAGATTATATGTTAGAAAAGGTCATTGTTCGAAAAGTGACAGGATGATTCATCTAAAAAAATTGGTAAAATAAAAAAGTCTAAAAATTTCATTCCTAAATAATTTTATTTTATTTTTAAACATTGTATCAAAACAAGGTTTTTAGATGAAAATAGTCTCTCCAACTAAAATGAGAAGTGAAGTGATGTTTTCTTTAATAAAATTTTAAAACACATTGAGTACAAAAGAGTTAATATATGATAATAGTACAACAAAATGGTCATGAATATATAGAGATTAATTAAATGGTTTATTGATAATTGGTTACATAATTTCCTTGAATGGAAATTACATTAAAAGATCATTACTATAAGTCTTGATGAAAATAATCTTTAAACATCCAAAAGTCATCCATACCACTTTGGAACATTTTAAATTATAAAAATTATTAAGGAATGATATTAAATTAATATTAAATAATCCATCATTATAAAATTATTAATTACTTAATATATCAAAATGGGCAGTAAACACACAACTCCTAAGATCTATGTGGTGAATATGAAATTTATCTCATGGATGTAAAAAATGAGATGAGAACCACTTACATCTGAATCGAAAGACCCAAAAGTAATGATCATCAATGGAAATATATAAATACTATGAATATAAAATAATTAATGATATTACATGTCAATATAGTAGTATTTACACTAAATATAATAAATTATGTGCAAAACAATAAAGTATGCCTCAAGGAAAGGAAAGTTAGACAATATTCCCTTACCATGTGTTTGATTTTTGGTGAATTTAAATTAACATCCTAAATAATATAATTATGTTAATTTTCTACATTGTTGATATTTTTTTTCATTTTTACCATTACTTTTATTTCACTAATTTCTATGTTGTGAACAAGTACATAAACAATTATATTTTCATAGGGTGTTTTGAATAAATTGGTTTATGTGCCTGAAACAAATTCGGTAGGTAAGCTATGGTCAAAGGTGCTCAACATATAAAATCTACAGGATAATAATAATGAAATTATTGTCATATTTATAGATTAATTATTCTTTCAAAACCAATTTATAAATACGGTTATGAATGATGAACCAACATTACAATCATGGAGACTGTAGTCCTTAAGTATGCATTAGTAATATACTCAGTTTTCAATGATCATTATGGAATGAAGGTATATAGAATTATATCTTTCTATAGTTAAAATAATATAAGTAATTATATATTATTATGTCATATGTTATTATATAAAAAATTATTGTGATGTAAATGGAATCACATTATGTCGAGATGGTAGCAGTCCACACGTCCACGACTGACATTATCATTTTCAAGTGTATGAAAGGATAGTAAATATACATATATATATATATTTCATGAAATGTAATTATTTCAGGATTATGCTATATATTTTTTTTATGTCTCATATTTTCAATTATAATACTCTTTTATACATTCTTTGGATCATGTGAACAAATCACATTGCTTTGAGCGGGTAGTAGTCCACACATCCTCAAATGATGTTATCATATTTAGCCATGATTGAAAGCTTAAATTAAAGAAGAATAAATAAATTATAATTATCATATGTAATATATATAAATAGTAATTTCCATTATAATAGGAAAACATCAAATTTTTTAATGAAAAAAATGAATAATCATCATTTTGTGAGGTAGTAGTTTGTCGTGCACAAAATAATATGTTCGTTATCGATTAGATATAGGTGTGTATATTTGTAAGAATAACTCCTATCATATAAAAATTTTAGTATATTTATGATACTTATATTGTTATATAATAATTTAATTATGAGATTTGATGGGATAGATAATAAAAATGAAATTAAAAATCTTGTGAGACGATGTTACCTCTTAATTAGGTAACTTTTTTTGGTTGAACCAAAAGCTTCTTTGGGATTCTTTTTACCCATAAGGTGGGTTTAGAATGAAGGGATGGATTATGAGGAGATATTTTGTCAGATTTGTGTCAAATATATTTTTTTATAGGTGTGATGAAGTGGGATTTGAGTTGGTATTTTATATGGAAAGAAAGGGACTCACTTGGAATATTTGGTAACAAGTTAGATGTACATAGGGGTAAAACCCGAAAACCCTACTTCTTACACTCATAGAATATAACTTTTTGTCAAATTTTTTATTGTAATCTAATTATGGACCATATGGATTGATATATACTAGCTTCTTACACTCATATAATATAGCTTATTTGAATATTTTAGCATTCTTCCTATAATTATTGAATTTTCTTTGAAAAACACTTCACTTGTTATAGAACTTTCTGAACTTCTGAACAAACAGAGAAATATAATCATTTGATCTTGAATTTCACAAGGAATCTTTTTCATCAATTGTTTCAGAGATCTGTATACCCTTGTTATTTTATCATCTTCGGAAGTATAAACTTTCAAAGTAGTATATTATTTACTAACCATTTTTTATACTCTATTTTAATCTTCCATTTATACTTCAAACATTATTAGAGTTCAAGTGAGATATATTTTTTAAATTCCTGACCTATGTAGATTTTTTAAGGGCAATTGATATTCCACTACACATAGTTGGTAAAACCCTTTGAACATTAAATTATTACTAGGGATCATTAATTGGTGTTCTTAGAGTAGCAAAGTTATTTAAAATATCAGTGATTATTCCATTCAACTGATTAATGATTCATTATTCTGCCATTTTGAAGGTAGGAAACTTAATTTTGGTAGTATCATATCTATGTGCCTTCAAATTGTATGTACACTCATAACAAACTTCTATAGTAGTCCACATTTCTTGTGATGTTCAACAATGGGAAACTCGATTAAACTCATCTGTACCTAGTCCACATATTATTGTTTTCATAGCTATAGAATTCTAATAATATCTTGCTTCAGTATCATCATCCCATGGTTTTGGTCATGTATTTGTAATTTCATGAGGCTTTACTACTTTAAGATAAAACATAAATCCTAGTTTCTTTAATTAGATGGTCATTCATCAATTCCATAAAGCATAATTTTCACAATTAAATTAAGGAGATATAAGCATAAAAATAAATTCTTTGTTATCATCCATATCATCCATTTGAAATAATATCGTTGGACTTCAACCTTTGACAACTGTGAACTGAATTCCATAAGATCCAATTCCAATTGTTTTCCTGGAAAATAAAAAATTGAAAAATCTAGAGGGGGTGAATTGAGTTCTAAAAAAATTATTTACATTAAAACCACCCTCTTTAAGGTGTGTGAGTTCTAAAATTTCCCTTAACCAAATAATGGTGAAGAAATATAAAACATAACAGAAAGAGATTGAACATAAGATATTTATAGTGGTTTGAGGAAGATAAATCCAATATCCAACTATAAAAAAATCTACTCCATGAGTTTTGTGATTTTCACTATGAAAACTCATTTCCGAGGGGCTACCAACTAAGTATAAGAAACAATTACTTATTAAAAAGGTATAAGAGATTTCAACCAGGCTATCCCTTTACAAGGCTTATCCATATTCTTTATACACTCACTTATAAAGAGTCTACAAAAAATAGAGAATAATTATATATAAATAATGTTGTTATATACATTTTTAAGTAGAAACTAACACAATTAAAGATATTCTCTGAGAAGATAATGATATTTAAATCATATATCTAGATTATCCTTAGTTACAACTGATAAACCTGTAATCACAACACACGATCATTTTATGAGATTTTTATTATGTAAATTATTTCTTCGTTAGTGTTATCTGAGTAATAATATGTAAATTCATTTCATTATATCTATGTTTATATCTATGCATTGGAGAATTCTACAAATTTATATATCCACTTTTATTTTGAACTTAAGAACATGAGATAATAACAATGGTTAAGTGAATAATCCATTAATATTTTGGTGAGACTGTAACTTAATGGAATATTTTCATTCCTTACAAATATAAAATACACGTTTGTAAAGGTGATGTCAAAAATAATCTTCTTGACATCTTTCCATTCTTGAAAAAATGGAACTTTATGAAAATTGACCTTTCTTTAATTTGAAAACTCCTTTTCTAAAATGATTAAAAGAATGAAATTGATTATCAAGATATTATTTTAACATTATAAAATAAATCATGATGATATTCATAATAGATTTTTATTAATATAATAAAAAATTGATAACACCATCCTCATAAAATAAATTTCTAAGAGGCTTCATACAATTAATAAAATCTCTTAATTCTACCATATGTAATATAAATTGAATTAATCATTGCATATTTTTATTCTTATACATAATATTTTTATGTTATTGATGCTTGATACTTAATTTTCACAAATTATCTTGGTTATCACAAGATAATATTTTACAATAATCATTTATTTATGATAAATACTTTTTATAACTACTATTTGACAGAAATATCTGATTCTATAAATGATGTATATAATCTATTATCTTTATAATATAATATCTTACATAGTAATAAAAATTTTCAATACTATGGTTTTTTACTAGGAGAAAATAGATGAATAAATTTCAACACAAGGATCCTGTCACATAAAATATGTTTCTATATATTTGAGCATTTTACTCAGCATAAGATAATCACTTATATTAAGCATATAATAAACTAATTTGAATCAAATAAATCATATCTTATAATAGAATAAAATATAAAACACTTAAGTTAAACTCATTATAATGAAAATAGGTATATTTTTGAATCAGTAAAATACATGACTATTGAGATATGTTGGAACAACATAAGTTTATCCAAAAAGAATTCCTCAACACTAGGAAAAGGATTTTGATGAAAAAATGTTATCTTATCACCTTAATTTCTGATGAATCAAATGGTTACTTAACTTATACCATATTTATGAATTTTTGTTAATTAAATATTATATATCATTCACTTTCTTATAATCAATGATCTCTATCACTCTCCATAATTATTATCATTTTTCTTCCATGTCCATATCTTTATTTTCCACTAATTTTATCCTACTTGGGATCATAATAACATGTTATTCTGGAAAACATTTGTACTTCCATTTATTTATTTTCAATCAGAAGTTTTATTATCCTTTTTTACAATGTGGGTCTCCATCAATGTAATTTTAAAATTTCAAACTCTTTATTATTGAGACCAAGATTAAATTGTGATGATTCTATTTATCTAAGGGGGTAGAATTTGACACCCTATGATTTTAAAATAGGAACATCATATTAATTATCATATATGACCCAAAACACTAATATTAGAAGAGAATTTAATACACAAATATTTTATGATATATAATTTTTAAATAAATACATTCTCTTTGATAGTTTTCAATTCACGCAACACCAGGTTCGAACGAAACCCATTATTCTATTAAAAATTTATTATTTAAACATTACCTTTATAAATTTGAAGTTAAGTTGAAGGATATGAATAATAATAAATAAATTATGAAAATTATAGGATTTTAACATGTATTAAATAAATTTAATGTGTATCTATTGATTATTTATAAAAAAAAATAATCATTTTAATGAAAAAGAAATAGTTTCTGAAAAATTATATTTTTCAAAAAGGTCATTTAGTCATAATTTATGAATATAATTTAAAATTAATTTTTAAAAATTTCAGAAAGTTTATTTTAAGAAATAAAATTTATTTTTAAAAAATACTAATCATAATTATCGTCGGGTGAATTTTTAAAAAATTTCTGAAAATATTATTTTTTTGTTTAATAGTGAAAAATACAGATTTTTATTGAAAACATTCTTTTCACTTAAATTATATACAAAGTTAATTTTTATTTTAAATTTTATTTGAAAGTAAAAATAGTCAAATTATATTAATATTAATCTAATCTAGTCCATTATAATCAATTTCATATTTAATTATAACATAAACACATTCAATACATTTGAAAGTCTTTCTTCAAAAAAACCATTTTTTCGACGCGCCTCAGGGTTTCATTTTAAATTTAATTCCACAACATAGGTGAGTTAAATTTATAAAATTAGATTAAATATTTTTAAAAACATAATTTATATTATCTAATAATTTTAACTTAATATTTATCCATAATTATTAACGAAAATAGTAAAAATGAATTAATACGATTAAGGTAAAAATGGTTTATTAGGGCATTAAAATTAGAAGATAAGGGATAAGAATGACATAAAACATTTACAATACCATGGGTAATTCATATAAGGCCCTATACAGTACTCTTTATAAGGCCCTATGCAGTAGTCTGTTCTGTTTACCCATGTGCTAGTCAGAGGAAGGATAGGTAGTTCTACTGGTTCTTCATCACATTCGGGATACTTCAGTGAAGGTTCATATTATTAGGATTTATATTTATATATCTCAGTCTAAACATAAATCTTACACCAATATTCATCGTTGAACACTAGAGTTTGAGGATGGGATTTGGGTTTTTCTAGAGTTTCTCTTAGTTTGGGGCATATACAAATTCAAAAACAAGGGAATCTATCCACTCATTACATAAAGGCCTTTTAGATTCTAGATAGATTCATACCAATATTCTATAAGTTATAGCTATCTTAGAGGTACTGATCCATGTAAAACGTTTTCCATGTATATCATCTTTGCTGATATCATTCTGATATTTCACATATTCTTCATCCTGGTGAGGTTCAGTTAGAGGTGGATACATGATTTAAAGATCGTACTATCTGTATTATTGATTGAGGCACAAAGGTTCTCCGAGGCTGGTCAGTTCCTCTTGTACAGTTTCTATGGAAGTATGGCCACATACAAGACAAGTGTTGGGAGTGGGAGGCCAATTTAAATACCAAGTGTTCAGAGTTATACCTAGAAAATTCTTGACCACCCTTGGAAGGGAAATTTAGGGAGAAATTATTTTAGGGGGGAATAATATAAGATATTGGGTTTTTTATGAGGTATGGATCCTTTTAACTTTTGGCTAAACCCTTGTTACAACTCTATTTTTGGATTAGACCTAGAAGTCAAGCTTTTAGGTTGGTTAGTATGTTTTGGAAAGAAATATGAAGTGGGATGAAGGTTGGTTGTAGTCCAAGTACATGGAGTGTATTTAGAATATATGGAATGTATTTAACACAAGATGTATTTTGGTCTAGAATACCCATTTTCATGGCATGTAATGGTTTTCCATAGAGGGGGAAAACCCGAACAATACACAAATTGTAAATCTTACACACCATGTAGTTTACTTGGGTTAGATTTTTTAAAAGAAGGTAGGACCTATTATTTTTTATATAATCCATCACCTATCTTATATCACACACAGGAGGTCCACCATAGGAGTTCTACATCATGAATAATTTAGGATTTCATACTATTTCATAATCAAACCTCTGATTTGAGAGCTGATAATCTTGTTAGATAGCCAATGGTAATCTCTTCGCTTCTTAGGCTCCTTTTTTTGTTTTTCTTTATATTAGTAATTCTATTTTAGTGTAGGATCATATGCCCTATTTTCTGGGTGTTCATCTATTATTTAATTTTCTTATAATCTAGCCAAACTTAGGGCCAATACTAGATGAGTGCTCTACTATGGGCATAAGGTAGGTGTTTTATACCTTTTACCTAAAAGTCTAGTTGTTTATACCTTGTTAAAATTATTCCACGCATTGGAATTTCGGTGCAATGCTTCTAAATTTATTTATCCTTGATTGAAATGATAAATTCATGTTTAAGACATGTTATTCCACTATTATATATGGTTAGATTTTTTCAACCTCAACCTGAACTACCCATTGGGTTGGTTCTTATCTTTGACAACAAATATTCCACCCTTGGGGTATGTTGAGTTTTCCCTACATTGTATGGAATTCATTATGGTAATGAAGTGGTTTGCTAAAGGATGAAAACACATTTATGCACCTTATCATTAGTATATGAAATGTATGAAATGGATAATACCTTGTTCTATATATGATTATAAATGGATTCAAGAAATTATTAATGAAATCTTTTATGATATAGTAAATGAGTAGGTTATGATGATAATAGAGGGTTTGTAGTATGGAACTGATGAATTATTAGGAAGACTTGGACATTTATGATCCATGGATCATATGGATTATTAGGATTCCTTGGAAATTTATAATCCTTGGATCTAAATACTTATTAGGATGACTTGTAAATTTATACTCCTTAGATCTAATGACTTATTAGGATTCCTTGTACATTTTTTCTCCTTGAATCTGACCCATTAGGATGCCTTGGATATTTGTAATCCTTGGATCCTATTTACTTAATTTACATATATTAATTGTTTTCCTTGGAATTGTTTACTCATTAGACCCTAGTCATGTTGGCATGACATGTGACTACATGGTATAGGTTATTGATGTTGTTTTACATGCTTTACAGTTAACCTTTATGATATGGTTTCTTTATCATAGTGATACATGATAAACTGGATAGTATCACTCATATTATTATTACTTATAATCCTATTATATGTGCACTGCTTCAGTTTATATGCATAGACTAGACTTTTTATACACATATTATGAGGTGGCCTACTAAGTGATATATCACACCCTATTAAATCCACCATTCGGTACTTGTATAGACTTCATGGTTGAAATTAGATATAAGGGAAAGTGCTTTATTGCGAATGATTGGTTGTTTCTTGAATTAGAGTAGGGGAGCACAGGACTAGTCTATAGATTATGATGTTATCTAGGAATAGTTCATTTTTGTCTTTTTTTTTGTACTATTGATATATTTATTATACTGGATGTATGTTTCCATGCATTAACTATATTTTGTATATCACTCTGTGATCATCATCTATATATGACTGTGTTGGCTGTGATTACTTGGTTATTTATATAATAGGTGTTTATTCTCTAACTATTCAGTTATTATTATGTATCTAATATTAATTAATATGTTTATAACATTATGTTACACTCTAAATATGAGGTTATAGTCTACCCACTTTTCCACCTTGGTCTCTCGCTACTAATTAGTAGCCTCTGGATTATGGGGAGGCATAGTTGAGGCCATGTGGCCAACCATTTTTGGTTACTATTAAGTAAATCAAGTTCGAGATGTCTAAAAAATAAATATTATTAAATTGATATGTTTACTTTTTCTATATGATAGAAGAGGGTGATTTAGGTATGTTTTCCTTTAGTCTAAAGAAACAAGGTATTTCTTAAGCCCATATTTGTTTCTTCAATATGATGGATAGGGAGAAAGAAACTAACCTTCACATCATTTTAAGGGTTAATAAAACAAACTTATAATCCAATAAGAGTTTTTACCTATATTTTCTCCTTTAGTTTGGGATAATTCCCTTCTCTTATGTAGTATCCTGCATTAATTAATTGAGATACACAGAATTCAAAATTGGAAATATAACCATAAAATACCCAAAAAAATTATATATAGAATACTTTAGTAATTCAAGGTAATAATATGTCATAATTGTACACAGTTGGATATATGGAATTCCTACCATGACATTGAAAGCAATGTCTTGATGAATTTTAAAATCAATGAGATCAATATTTACTTCCTTATATCACCATCATTGGAGGTTCTAATCCACATTGATATTAATTTCTAAGAAATTATACACCATGTATCGATGAATGTTGATGTAATTATGCTTCCAAACACATATAAGGTTTTTATTTCTCCCTTCATGGATATTCTATGGTCTTTATCCATAAAAAAATAATTTTTATTACATTTTGTTGATCTAGTTTTAGCATAATACGTCTTTTTGGTGGCTACTTCAGTCTCAAACTCTTGGAGATTCAAAAAAGACTCAAAAAGGAATCTATAAGTTCTTTGAATTAATTAAGGACATACAAGATTTATATTAACTCCTATATAATGGGAAAATTATTCAATATATAATGCTTATTATCCAAGGTCATGTGATTCTTATCTTATACCCACTCCTAATCAAGGGGTGTTAAGTTTTGAGTTGATTCGGATGGTGACATCCATAAGCCTAAATTTGGGGTTATTTTTATTTCATGTGGGTTATGTCAAATTTATTTCACCATGTCCAATGATTTAATGGGTAATGGTATGTTTAAAAATCTATACATTAGTTTTATAGGGGTAAAATGAACATTAGTGGGTCTGTGGTCGGACTGAAAATCTTTTTTTATCTTGTTGAATAGAATTTATCATGTATTATATAATTATGGATACCTATATAATCCCTAATTTTACCTTAACAATTCATTTATTTTCCTTGAATGATTCCATGGGATTTCTTTATAGATCTGAATTCATGAAACTCTTCTTGCTTGGTATACCATCCAGTTAGTCAAATAATTTTTACAGGGTTGGGTTGGTGTTCTTCCTTGAAAGAGGATTCCTTTTTTGAAGGATAATACTTATCCGTTTAATTATGATCTCATGAAGTTCTTGGTATTTTGAACCAATTTGGGAACCCTTGAATATTCCCTATCTTATTCTTTGTTTCATTAATATTGATTTCTCTAGTTGTTAAGATACAAAATAATAAATGATAAATCATCTGGAGTTTTAGAGGTATTTGGGTACATTAATATTTGATCTATACATTCCCTGATGATGAAATTAAAATTATTTTCTAATTTTTGAGTCATTAATCCTTATAATAATTGTTCATTTTTGTTCAAAAACTCATTTCATTATTCTCTTTATTTAGTGATAGTAGCTAAAACACATTTCACATGTGCCTTGGGTCTGTCCAAAACCACTTTTCATTTATAAACCATTTTATTAATTCATCTTTGAATACTAATAAAATATGGATGGTATGTTCCAACACCTAATGATAAAGGAAATAATTAGTGGGATCATTCAGCCTAGATTAATTGGGATTCTCACCTTCCAGTAATGCGATCAAGTTGTTTTACTTGGTAGAAATTAAGTACCACATGACCTGATCATTTTAATAATAATATATCATGTTCTTTCTATTCTTTAAGTAAAAATTCTATTATTACTTAGATCAATCCCAAGTAAGGTTAATTTTGGATTCATTATCCACTAGGTATTGATAAATATTGAATTCTTTGAGATTTCTAGACATATATAAATGTTTGTATCCTTATATGGTAGTATCCCAATATTTCTCTATAAAGGAAATGAAAGGGTGGAATTTAGTAGATCCAATCTTAGTATGATATGTCTTGGAGGTGGAAAATTTTTCTCCAATTCTTTAGGATTTGACAAAGCCTCAACAAGGGCCTCCCTATTTTCTTCAAATAGATGAATAGCATCCAATATTTAGATTTATGATGAAAAAATGGATATATATATATATACATCAATATATTATATTTCTAATCTAAGGGGGTTTTTTTCTTATCATACACTTACGTTTGAGCTCGATGGGTATCTAAGGTTGAGTAAACTGGGGCACTAACATTCCCAAGCCTGAATCTAGTGTCATTTAGTATCCTATAGGTTAGGGTGAATAGAATTATCTATATACCATAATTTACTAGGAAAATTTCTCTTATTTAATTGATTCATTAGTCTAATGGAGTTAGGGAATGTTTCAGTTGGTCTGACGGTTGGATGGAAACATTATTATGGTATATTTGAAAGTTGTATGATAAGAAAAATTATTATGATGTTTTCACTTTTACTGATGTTTTTCAAGTATAAAATTTTAAATCCTAGATTTATGGTGGAACAACAAAGGAAACTCTGAGTATTCAACCAAAACATCAATTAACTAAATAAGTTGAATTAACCTCGAGTAAGTTGGATAGTTTTACTCTACTATTGTGGGTTGATAATTCTCCTACTATTGTGATAGTTTAGTTGATTAATGTAGAAATTTTTCTCATAAATCATGTTTATCAATCATGTTTTTCTTAAGTAACTTGAAATTAATATGCTAAAGTCTTTCTATTTTATCATTTAACTGAGAAATTGTTTTCTTTAAAAAGACAACATTAACATTCTCAGGTGGAGGTTGGGATGAGGTTTTTGAAATTATTTTCATTTTCCATTTTTACTATAACAACAAGTATTAAAAAATTATAAATCTAGGGGAGACCCCAAATCATATTATTTCATTTAATTACAAGTACCCACTCCTTTCAAATATACCTCTATATGAGTTAAATTATCTATAGATGCCTGAGAAAGATAAGGTTTCCTCAACTTTAGAATATCTATTAAAAATTTAGTCATAATCATCTATTTATTTTGTTTTTTGGTGCTTCATAAAGGTTTATAAACCTTAAAAATTTTGATATCGCCTTTTGTTTCTCTTATTGAGATAAAGTATGAGGTTTTTCATGATAATTAATTATAAGTGATTTTTTTCTAATCACTACTGAGCATGATCCAAGTGAAGGATTCCTCTCACAAGCTCTCTATGGGGTTTCTAATATATATTTCCCCCAACCTAAAACAATATTTCATTATAAGAGGATCATAAATGACTCATATATCTTTATATTTTATTGATGATACTCTAGGTGATTATGGAGTTGAATATACCCTTTTCTCTATGGTTTGAGGTTTCCACTGGGATGATTATACTTTAGATGAATATCTTATTAATTCTCATATTCATATTATAATGAGTCTTGGATGTGTAATACTTTTTTTTAGATGAGTGGTTTTTATCATAATAGATGGATCCATAATTATGATTTTAGACCAACTTATATTTGATGCATGTTTTACTTTATTTGAAATATAATGAATAAGTGTTCCAATTGCTCATTCATATTAAGTAAATATCCAATGTTATTTGGTAATAGTATAGTCTCATTAGGTATATATCTTGATTTTTAGTGAAAACATTACAATCAATATTATAAGAACATACTTGATTATAGATGAACGGGTAAAAATGAAACACTTAAAATAATCCTCAACCATAGATTCCTGCATAAGGGGAATCTCATTTGATGTGTTGGATAAGCATCTTAATGTTATTTATGAAATTATAATGAAAGTATTCACATTTTTTACTAGATTTAGGATTTCACACTACTGGAAGGGATGAAATATCAACCTAGAGACATTATTCATCCAATTCACTAAAGTGATCAACATACCAATTATAATAAATACATATGTATATGAATCAGTTGAATATCATTCATATATTATGATACAGATATGGTATGAATTATTCACCAATGATTTAGAAATAACATACTATGTAGTATTAAGGGTCCAAAACATTACTAGTATTTCATTATTATCCAATTTCTCTCATGTGATATTGGAATCTTTTTCATCTTCAATGAATGCCACATAAAATTGTTCTGACTACATGGGTCACTTTTCTACCAATTTATTTAGAAAAATAGGGTTATTTTGGGTATCCTTATCCCCATTAATGTTCAAATAATTTTGTGGAGGAACAAATATTTTTTTTTTAACTCACTCATTGATTGGATGGAAGCATCTCCAGCTAATAATAGAGTGTATAATGATGTTAACTATAATTTCACAAGTATCTCTTGGTAAGAGGGTAACTTTGGAACAGTTATGGAATGGTTAAAACATTCATATAGATTAATTATTTATCACGGGATTGACCTTTGTAATACTTACCATAAGGAGTACCTCCATGGTTATTTCATTTTATTTAACCATAGGGAGGGCCTATGTGGTTGGTGATTTCTTAATTGTTAGCATAAGGAGGAAATTTTTGTTAGCTTGATCTTCTATTATGGGAAAGACCTCCATGAATGATTACCTAGGAAGGAACTTCAAATATAATTGATTATTTTGTACCTTGGTAAGTACCTTTTTGGTTCTTTGATTCTTCAATGACATGGTGAGTTTTTGGATCATCTTAGGGAGTACCATTATAGTGAGAAATAGAGGGAGGACTTTCATGGTTATTTAATATTTAATTATTAGTATGGGTGGGAACTTTGTGTTGGGTTTCAATGTAATTTTGTAAAATATATCCACTTTAAGAACCATAGGGATAACCTTCATGGATTCTTGATTATTGATAGGCATAATGAGGACCACCATGTTGGGTTAATGTTTCATCATAAGGAGGATATTTATAATGAGTTATATGGGGAGGACCTCTATGGATGCTTTATTATTGATCTCCATTGGAAGGGAATATATGGTGGGTTGATGTTTCATCCTAAGGAAAAACTTCACTATGAGTTTCATGGTAAGGACCTCCATGGTTACTTGATTATTAATACCTAGAGGGAGGACCTCTGTGTTGATTGATGTGTCATAACAGGGAGGTCCTCCACAATGAGTTCTGTAGGGATGAACTCAATTGATACTTAATTATTGATCAACATAAGTAGTACCTTAATGTTGATTAGAATTTTTATTATAGGGTTGACCTTTTTGATGTGTACCATAGGGAGGACCTCCATAGATATCGAATTATTGATCTCTGTGGGGAGGACCTCCATGGTTATCTATTGATTCACCTTGAGGACCTCCATGGAGGTTATGATGGGGAAGGCATCCATGTTTACATAATACTTATTTAAATTTTTTAGAACTATATTTTTACTCAATATTTCATTGTGGAGAGTACCATTATAATTATGGTTGCATGCCCTCAACGGAGAAGGATTGGTTTTTTAGGTCACCAATACCCATCCTATGAATGTTTTTGAATTTTTTCTGAGAATAACCTATAATTATTCCCAAGAAACCATTAGTATTTGATGGAGGAATTTTTTTTTTATATTATTAGTAGTAGGGGAATTTAATTACTCCTAAAAAACAATGATTGGTTTCCCCTAGAAGGCTCTAGTCTTGGGTGCCTGAGTTTGAATAATCGAGGTCACATCTTCATTATAAATTTCATGGGAGGCTGGGATCATGCAGTGGTCACAATAACCATGGTTGATAGGAGATATCCTAGTAATATATAAGGAATTTAGATGAACATTAAATACATACTTCATAACTTCCTTTAGGTGAGGAAGATAGTCATTGTCTCTCTCTGTTAATATACTCCCAAAGTAGTTTAACATTTTTATGGGTGATTCCTTCCCCTTTTTGGTTTTTCAACGTGGTTCCAACCTCTATAGCCTTAATCTATTTAGATTTTTATGGGCTATTTATAGGGTTGAAATTTCATTATTATAAATGTACTCTTAAATAATAAAGATCTCAATTTGGAATTAAAATCACTAGGTAGGTGATAGTTTAAGTTGATTACTTAGAATTGAGTTAGTTTTAATGGAAATGGTGATGGAATTGGCATGTGAATTTAATAGTTAATGTTTCATAACAACCCTAGGTATCATATGAGTACCCCCATGTTGGTTGGGTAGCATTGTGCCTTATTTTACATTAATTATTATTTTCATTTCTATTATATAGGTTAACCAAAAATAATAAACCCTTCAGTATAATATCATAATTAAGAATGAAAAATTAATCAATATCTTTCAAGATAAAGGAGTTCATATTGGTTTCACGATATTATTTTTTATGAAATTTTTCTCCATTGTATTTACTTTCTTTAGGTTTTTGTTTCTTAGAGTGTGCACGTTCAAACCAGGAGTTTGGGTTTTAGGTTTTTGTATGTATGTATGTATGTATGTATGTATGTATGTATGTATGTATGTATGTATGTATGTATGTATGTATGTATGTATGTATGTATGTATGTATGTATGTATGTATGTATGTATGTATGTATGTATGTATGTATGTATGTATGTATGTATGTATGTATGTATGTATGTATGTATGTATGTATGCATGTATGTATGTATGCATGTATGTATGTATGCATGTATGTATGTATGTATGTATGTATGTATGTATGTATGTATGTATGTATGTATGTATGTATGTATGTATGTATGTATGTATGTATGTATGTATGTATGTATGTATGTATGTATGTATGTATGTATGTATGTATGTATGTATGTATGTATGTATGTATGTATGTATGTATGTATGTATGTATGTATGTATGTATGTATGTATGTATGTATGTATGTATGTATGTATGTATGTATGTATGTATGTATGTATGTATGTATGTATGCATGTATGTATGTATGTATGTATGTATGTATGTATGTATGTATGTATGTATGTATGTATGTATGTCTGTCTGTCTGTCTGTGTCTGTGTGTGTGTGAGTTTGTATGTATGTATGTATGTATGTATGTATGTATGTATGTATGTATGTATGTATGTATGTATGTATGTATGTCTGTCTGTCTGTCTGTCTGTCTGTGTCTGTGTGTGTGTGTGTTTGTATGTATGTATGTATGTATGTATGTATGTATGTATGTATGTATGTATGTATGTATGTATGTATGTATGTATGTATGTCTGGCTGTCTGTCTGTGTCTGTGTGTGTGTGTGTTTGTATGTATGTATGTATTTATTTATTTATTCATGCATGTATGAATGTATGTATCGATAATCATCCTCCTCGAGATCCACTCTCTCCTCATAAGGTGGAACTGCCTATAAATATATAATGCCCTCAACAGAGAGATCACTCATATTCTCTTATGAATGAACATGTGTCTGTGTCTGTGTAACCATATACATTTATGTATCCCTAATCTATATGAGGCATCTCTCCTATTATGGATAAATATTTGATATGTATGTAAAAATTCCTCATGGTAAATCAATATACATGCCTCAACTAGGGATATATAAGGAAAGTTATGGTACCTACATGTGCAATACATGGTAAAACAAATCTATACATATTCAATACCAAATAATAAAACCCTTGATATTTCGTATCAGGCATGAGTTCCCACTTCAAAGGACATAAGAAAGAATACATTGTGCAAGGACTATAGGTTATCCCATCATCATGGTTAATTCATGCTCAATATTAACTAATACATTCTTTGTTTCCAGGAAAGATGATCTAAAATCCATAAGAATGTGTTTGCAAGTAGGCCAAAGTAAAAAACAATTATATCATAAAAAATAAGTTATAATGAAAAATATAATAAACATGGTATAGGAAAATATTTTATGCAATATAACTCCTAACTTGAATTTTCCATGTGTAATATACATGGGTGTAACCAAATATGCATAACCAAGGAATGAGCATGATAAAAAACATAGGTGATAACCAATTTACATCATGGTTTAGGTAAAATGAATTTTTATTGAAGTATTTTTAAATTAAAAACATTAGTTATTTTATCCCTCACTCTATCTCATTACCCTATAATAGCCACACTTTGATAGTATGAGAGAAATATGAATTTCACCCACCTAAACTAGTTTAAATGAAAATCCCTACGCTGAGAAGGAATGATATTCCATCACTGATAGATTCAAGAAATCTAGGTTGGGTTAAAATAAGGTTTAAGTCACTATCCTAATTGTACAACTCAAATCCAATAATATTATAAGTATAATTACAATAAGAATGGTGATTATAACCTCCTGTTACCACCAAGTGGACAATTGATCCAAAGAGGAACTTAAATCAGAACCCCAAAATGGGATGGAGGTTTAAGTATTCAAGGAACCATATAAACACAGTAGATAATTATAGAATAATGGAACCCCAATATTTTCCTTGATGATGAAAAACTCTCACATCCCATTGTAAATGAATCTAATTAAATATCTAAGAATGGGTTAATGTGATTGAAGATAAATTATGTAGAATCTCTCAAGGGAATAAAAATTATATTAAAGAACTATAAATCATGAGTTATGGATGAAAATGGGTTAATATGGGGGATACAATACCATTTTTCCATTAATTTTATAGAAACAAGTTGGTAGCCTATTTGATGCTTGGTATAGGGCCAGTGAGTACCCAGTGGGGATGATATAATCCCTACAACCCACCTGTTTCCACTAGGTACTTAGTACAAGAACAATGGGTACCCGGTGCTTCTGTAGCACCTTTGGTTCTTCTTTCCTCCTAACCTTCTCTCTCAAATTAATTTCATCCCTATATAATTTAAAATTTTATCAATAAAGATACACTAAGTCCAAGAATAAAGGGAGTGACTGACCTAGGAAGATATGAATAATTACAATATTCTCACCATCAACTTCTCATCCTTGATAGGATTCAATACTATTTTGATGGGAAAAACTCATCCATTAGATTATAATTTTAGATTCATGCTCCCATGTCTCATCCAAGTGTGATCCACTTTGAAATTATACTCATACCAAGGGAATGATCATTCCCCTATGAGGTCTTCTCATTCTGATCAATGATAGAAACAGGTTATAACCTAAAGGAGTCTTATGACCCTAACTCTTTGTAATCATGCTAAAATACATGATTCGAATTGGGTATATATCCCATTAGCCTTGATACATAAAAATCATTATGAATTTCCCTAAAATGAGGAGGTAAATTCAATCTATAGGGGAAATTCTTAATGTACTCCTATATTTTTAATAGTCTAATGAACCAAGGAGAAATATTTCTCTCTTTTCCCATATGTTGATGAGCCAATCAAGTAGTGGCCCAAAAGAGTACATGGTCACCAAACAGAAATTCCAAATACCCAATATTGGGTTAGTATAAGTATATCATACACAACCCAGTTCACATATTTTGTGACCAAACCAGGTGATGTGGACTTTAGGAATGAAAACTTATATACCAAAGTTTTCTAACTAGTGGTGCGGTCAACATGGAACTAGTGGGGATGCTACACCCTCTGGTAAAGATAACCATAAATCGTAGAGAATGTAATAAAAAAACAATTATCATAGAATAAAGCAGAAATAAAATTGTAAATCAAAGTAAAATAATAAATAAAGTAAACAACATAACCCATGTTGTAACATAATAGACAACTATAATGTTACACAATCATTTGAGAATAAATAAGAACTATCTTGGGTCATTCGTATAGAATAAGGTACAAAATAAATAAAAATTAGAGATGAAATAAAACTAGTCTAGAGTCTAATCCCATTCAAATCTTCTTAAATCAACCAAGCTCATCCATCCAAAGCATCATATCCCTTTACCTCACTTGGTTCAAAAAACATGAGGAATGTTCCGTTACTAGGGAACCCGAGAAGGGTGTGATTGAAACTCAATAATCCACCAACAATAATTTCCCTATAAATATCTACTAAATACAAGTTAATTCTAGTATGACATGATAAATTATATAAATAATATCAAAATAAATACATATTATTTCCTTGAGTTCCATCATGGAACTCATGATCCACCATATATTTGATGAGCCATATTTTTCTTACATTATTTTTCACACAATTACTTAAAAAATATTACATTAAAAACATCTAAAAATATTTTTAGGTTTAGTGTATTGGAAACTGGGTAAATAATACATGAAATACATAGATCATAAAAAATATAAACTTTAATAAATCTAATTAAAATAATTATTCATAAATATATCCTTGGTCACATCACTATATATGATTTCTGATGGACATAAATCAATATAAAAGGGTGATAATAAAGCCTGCTGAGGTATAAACAAAGGAAATGTAACATTAGTGGTCATCATGGATAAAACATGAGTCGTAACATTAGATCATAATCGCAAGTATATGAGATATAAAATTGAAATGAAGCTACAACATAAAAAAAGATACATTCATAAGATATCACTAAGGTGTCATAAAACATATTACTATGTTTATTCCCCAAGATATCATAAAACATTAGCAAGGAGTTCTTACAAGGTATCATAAACATGTTATATCTAGAGATTTATTCCTTACGAAATGTATTAGAGTGCTAGAAAGGCACACCCTTTATATGTTTTAATTCATGTTTTCAATATAGCTCATATGTCATAAGAATGTATTTCATCATTTTAACCTATGAATAGGGAATGTGGGTATCATAGATAAAAGTACCCAATTTATTATGTATAGTTATGTCTATATTAATACCATTTAATTCAATTAGTGTTAGGCATTCAAAACATACTAGTATGGTGTGGAAAATCCAAGAATGATTTTAGAAGCATAACAGGTATACAAAACAGTTTATGGAATGGGATAAATGAGAGAGGAAGGTTTTATACCATTAATAAAGCATAATTTTTATAGTAAAGGAGTTATTATGAACACAATAAATATAATTAGTTTAAAATACATTTTATTACAAAGAAATTACTTGAATAAAAGGAGAGAAGCACATAATATCTTACCTTAAGTATAGTTTTCTAATATTAGAGGGGTGATTCCTTAGGATCTTATAGTATTCTCCAAAAGTCTTAATGAGAGGATAATAGAGGTACATACATGATAATGATCATGTGAGTGAATTTAATGGGGTATTTAGGTGTGGATTTATATTAAAATCAGGATATTTTTTATTATTTTACAAATATAGCCTTTTGAATTATAGGTTTTGAAAAATAAATTTTCCTTGAGACACTCATGGTTTATAAAATTAATAAGTTTATTTTTTATATATTTGAGTTTCATAACAAAACTTTATTTTTCATGTTACTTTATACATGGGGATATAATTTTTCCACAAAATAATGTTTTTTAAACTATAATTTCTAGATTATGTTTTGGAAAGTTATTTATAAATTTAGAAAATAATTTTAATTCATTAAAATACATTATATTAATAGAATAAATTATTTTTTGTATTTTATTCACTTATATTAATTATAACATCATTTTTAAATTATTATAAATTCATAAAATATTCTGAAAACATGAAACTATATTTTCATTGTTCACTAAAACATAAATTATTTTAGAAAATTCTAAAAATTTAACCATAACCTAATTTTGATGTACTAATTTTAAATATAAAATTTATTTTATCAAAATAAATTCATATGTATGATAAATTATTATTTTAAATAATAATTAAATACTTTCTATAAAATACTATTTTTAAAGGTAAACACATTATTTATTAACTTTATTGAATTCTTTAATATTATATTATCATGGGTATTGATTCATAATGAGTATATAGACATATAATAATAAATTTAAAATAAAATTATTGTATATAATACCTTTGAATTTCTTTTAAAATTGGTATTTTACTATTCATTTAGGTATTAATACTATTTTAATAGTCATATAGCAGTCACATTGCAATGATCATGTAATGGTTAGATCTTAATGAAAAAATTTCCCATTACATTGTAAATATACTCCATAATTATCATACATCATCATTCACTATACCAATTCCAATGTTTTTACACTTCTCTTGATAATTTTTATCCCATTACTAATGCTTCTCTTTAATTTTATACTCTTTATTGAAGGAATGATCTTCGTTGGAGAATTCAATCCTATGGATTTTTCTATAGTGTTTTCACTATTATTTGGGGTCTTTCTCCCTGTAATATTATTTTTTTTATGGATAATATTATTTCATGATGTGTTTTATTCCAATATAATAGTATTTATATGTGATTTTACTGTAAAAAATAATAAATTTTTTTTTAAAACATGAGTTCTTTTAATAATTATAGAAATTAATTTTAGGCCATTAAATTCTCCCCCATTAAAAAAATTTACCCTCCAAATTTGTGTCTTTCTGAAAAATAAATGGAGATATTTTCCTTCATCACTTACTTAATATTTGGGGGTGCTTCTTAAAACTTTTGATGTGTCCAAAATACTTTCATGAGTTAGTTTTCCATGTTTCTCAACTATTATACCCTTTAATCTAGAATTTGGATTGATTATTCATTATATGATTGGTAAAGTTCTAATTCCAACCCATTTTTAAACTATATGTATTGGATCTGACATACACATTCTTAATTAGGACACTTGGAATATTTTGTGGACATTGGAAATATTTGGATACAATGTTAACTGGTAGTAAAATCCTCTAACATGATATATACTCTCAAATGGTCCAATATAACTTGGAATTAGTTTCCCCTTATTTTTAAATATCTTGAGGAATACATGATCCCCAAAATGAAATTCTAAGTCTTTCTGTTGACTGTCTATATGACTTTTCTATCGGCTCAAAGAAACTTTAACATGTTTCTAGATCACTTTTATCTTCTTCATAGTCTCTTTCATAATGTCTGGTCCCAATAGTTTTCCTTTCTTAAATTTATCAAAACATGTTGTAATAAAATATATTTTTCCATAAATTTCTTCATTCATGAGGATCATTTTTAATTCTCAAGTGGAAACTATTGTTATAAGATAATTCAAAAAGTGGAATATTTTGGTCCCAACTCACATGAAAATCAACTGATTTCACCCTTAACATGTCTTCCAATATTTTAATATTCATCTAAAACTACCTATTGGTTTGATAATATTAGTATATGATTAGGTCCAATTATATATTTATATCCTTTTGATGGTTCCTATAGAACTTAGAAGTAAATCTTGGGTTGTGATCAGAAAAAATTGATAGTGGTTCTCCATAAAGTCTCACCACTTATTGAATATACAAATTTTAAATGTTCCCAAGTGTTAAATCCTCTTATATAGTGAAAAAATCACTTGAATTTTTTAATCTACCATTATTACCCATGTGTAATTGTTTCCCTTGGATTTATTAGGAAAACCAATAACAAATTAAATAGTGATATTTTCCCACTTACATACATATATAGGTAGTGGTTTCAATACTCACTTTGGAAGTTTTATCTTTTCCTTCAATTACTGACATACCCAAAATATTGTATTATGATTATAAATCTCCCTTTTCATATTATCCCACCAAAAATGATCTTACAAGTATCTATACATTTTGATGCTTCTAGAATGAATAGAGAATATAGAGTTTTGAGCTCTATCCATCATCTATTTTTTAAACTCTATAATACATTGGATATATATCATTATAATAAACCTTAGTACACTCTATTAGTCAATTTTTAATTCAGGAAACTTTCTATTTTTTATAGGCTATATCATTTTTTATAATATGAAATCATCTCTTAATGTTTTCCTAATTTTATTTAGTAATTATGGTTGAGAAATAATTTGGGATAGGATTAATCATGTTTCATACCTTATGGATTTTTTGTCCATATTTACCAATTCTATGATTAGTGGATTTCTATTAATCCTCATTATTTCAATAATTCTAGGGTCTTTCCAACATAATACATTGGTAACTTTGTTTTCTCTTCCAAGGTGATAATGAGAAGAATAATCATAGTCCTTAAGAATCTATAACCATCTCATTTTTCATATTCAGTTCATTTTATATGAATATATAATTCAAAATTTGGTGGTTTTTTTATATATCACACATTTCCCTATATTGATAATGTCTCTATATCTTTAATATAAAAATAACTACAACTAACTTCAAATCATGGATAGGATAATTCTTCTTATGAGGCTTAAACTATTGTGACGAATAAGAAATTAAATTTCCATTCAACATGATTACACATTCTATACCTATAAAGGATTTATCACTATAGATGAAAAATCCTTATCCGTCATAGGAAAATTTTATCATAGGTGCACATACTAACATCTTCTTCAGTTCACGGAAAATTTATTCACGCCCATTTCTCCAAATTAAATTAAATCCATTTTGAGTTAAATTTGTTAGTAGATTAGAAAATAGTGGAAAAATATTCATAAGCCTTCTATAGTATCCTTATATACCAAGGAAACTAAAAACCCTAGACACTATTTTATAAAGAGGCCACTCAAATATAGTCTTTTTCTTAATTGTATCAATAGAGATTCCTTCATTGGTCAAAATTTTTCCCCATAATGCTACATTTTTTAACCAAAACTAATATTTTCTAAATTTACCAATAAGACTCTCTTTACTCATAGTGTGTAATATTACCCTTATAGGATCTTCATATTCCACAATATTTTTGGAATATATAATAATATCATTAATAAATACCTCCACAAATTTATCAATGTAGTCCCTAAATATTTTATTTATCAAAAACATAAATATATTAGTAGAATTATTCAAGGAAAATAGAATAATTAAAAACTTGTAATCTCTATATATTTTTCATAAAATAGTGTTTCGGATATCTACTTTATTCACAATCAATTGATGATACCCATATTGAATGCAATATTGGGGAAGTATTGATCCCTATAAAGCTAGTCAAATAAATTATCAATCCTTGGGTGATAACATTTTTCATTATTGTAATCCCATTAATTTTACTATAGTTAATACATAGTTGTATTGATTAATCATTATTATTAACAAATAAAACTAGTGCTCCCTAAAAAGATATAATTGGATGAATAAAACCTTTCTCCAAAATATCTTTCATTTATTTATTCAATTCTTCTAACTCTAAAAAAATCCATTCTATATGGTGTCTTTGATATTAGTTTGGATCCAGATATGAGTTCAATTGATAATTCTACCTATCTTTTTAGGGAATTTATAAATAACTCATTAGTAAACATATTGATATATTATTAAAAAATTGATACATTTTTTATCACTATTATTTAACTTTCTTTCCCTTATTCTCCAATCACACCCATAAAAAAGGTTATAGGAGACGGTTCTCGAAAAAAAATCAGGTTGATATATCTCTCCTTAAAAATTAATTTCTAGTTTCACCTTAAGAAAACTAAAATTTCAATAATTATATATTTTATCTTACCATTATAATTTTATATTCAATACATACTTGGTATTATATAAAACTCCACCATTGGAATGACCACCATGTTTATAAAGATATTACACTCTTTAAAGATAAATGGAATATCTATATACATACTTGATACTTTAATAGACCCACTAGGATTTTTAAAGGATTAATCTACTTCTATCATTTTAGAGTTAAATTACATGTTCCTTTCAAAATTGAATGAAATAAAGAAATTTTTAGAACTAGAATCAAAAAATTTACTTGATAGATTTTAGAGTATAAAGGGTGTCCCTACTTCCAAATCATTCAAATCTTTGAATTCATTCATCAGGATTATAAAATTGAATCCTTTATCCATTTTCCTCTATTATAGTTTATGGAGGTTTCACTCCATATTATTTTTATTTATACATTTTTTAGGAAGGTGACTATTCACTCCACACTTGAAGCATTAATTGTAGGTTGTTCTTGTATGAATTTTGCTTTATCATTAACATTTAGATGTCAAGGCTTTATATCTCCATAATAGTTTCACGATATATGGTCAAAATTTAAATAATTTTAATAATTTCCCCATCATTGTAAACAATTCCTTGAGTGTTTCTTCCTACACTTATTGTATTAGAGTAATTATAATTTCTTCCTTTCACTTTCATGATCAAAAATTATCCCAAAATTCACCACCAACCTTCTCTTCTTATTGTTCATTACACAAGACTATTGTGTATCTCAGAAATTTATTTCCAATTTGATATAATGTCACACAATCTAAATATAACTTCCTTAGTCTTAGATTTTTAGAGATTCCTATGTATGAGATATTAGTCCACCAAATAATCAATCAATATTTCCATTGGATTAAATGAAAAATAATAAATCATATCATGAAAGCCTTGTAAAGTTCATATAATAAATTACAACCAATTCATTATCTTTTTTCTTCAACTCAAGGAATATCCTTTCCATTTTCTATTGGATACTACTAGGAAAATACTTATTGGAAAGGGATTTTTTAAACTCAACCCTCTCTGTTTCTTCAACTTATTCCTATATATTCATGTTTTTTATCATTTTCTACCACTAATAAACTTATACTTCTATATATTATAATAATAATGTAACATTATCTTTCTCAAAACTATAGAGTATAGAAAATAGTTTTTCTATAGTTTTGATCCATTATTCCAAAATCAGTGGATCTAGGGGTCCACTAAAATTTGGTGGTTATTAGCGCATGAAGGATTCAACTTCTAGTTGTTCCTTCCTTGGTGAAGTTGGATCCTATACATGGATTAGATTATTATTCATAACCTGATATAATATATTCAATATCATTATGAAGTTTAAAACTTTGGCTACCCTCATATTGGTGAGGTCTTCATCTCATTGTCCATAACATCCATTATTTACACAAGCCCTTCTATTTACCATCATTTTTCTTGAAAAAAAAACTTAAATGAGAAAATTTATATTTTTTAAAATATCATGATGAAAGTTATAAAAGGAATTTTAATCCTAAAATTTACTAATATCATAATTATAGGATCATATATTTTAATCTTTTTTAATAAGAAATAATTACTTTAACCATATATCCTTTATAATGGGTTTTAAAAAGAATTTGACCAACCAAAGAATATCCCCTGGGATTGTCATACTGGGTGTACAATTAAGTCTCTTTATCATGAACTGAGTGAATATTAATTTAATACACAACCAACATTTTTTAGGGTTGTTACCCTTAGGTGAATCTAAGTCAGAGCCTACATCCACTAGTTTTTTTCATACATGGATTTAATTCATTGGAAAATCACATATTCTATAATTTACAAAACTTTTATATTGTTTTATTGCATTTAAAATTATACCCAGGGTTTTTAATAAGTTTTTATAGTCCTATTTTCTAAAAATAACTAAAACTTTATTTGATTCCAATTATGAATATGAATATAATACATGAAGTAAATATATCATAAAAACATTAACTTTATTTAATACTCCTTAAGTACATATTTATAAATCCATCCTAGGCCACCTCACAACATATGATTTTCTGGGGACATACATAAATAGAAAAGGGTAATAATGAAGCCTAGTAAGGGATAAAAAATAAAATGGAACATGAGAGATCATCATCGATAAAAAATGAGGAATAAATGATAGAATAAACATAAGTATATTTTACATTACATCAAAATGTGGCTACAACAAAAAAATGATACATTCATAAGAATAACATAGAGTTTCATCACCATGGTGACGTACAACATATTACTAAGGTTATTCACTAAGGTATCATAAAATATTACCAAGGAATACTACCAAGTTATCATAAACATGTTATATCTATAGATTAATTATTTACCCAATGTATTTTAGAAATATCATGGTTCACCCTTCATAGGCCTTAATTCAGGTGTTCTATAGAGATCATATATCATAAGAACCCATTTCTTCATTTTAACCCATGAATAGTTAATATGGGTATCATAAATGGAAGTACCTAATAAACTAAATGTATTTATCTTTATATGAATACCATTTCAGGAAATTAGGATTGGGTATTCTCAACATAAAATTATGGAATGGAAAATTAAAGAATGATTTCTAAAGCATAACAAGTACACATAACAATTTATGGAATGGGATAAATGAGAGAGATAAAAAGTAAACCATTAATAGGGAATCATTTGGATAGTAAAGGAATGATTACAAAACACATGAAACATAATTAATTTAAAATAAAAGGAATATTAAAAATAAATTAATTGAATAAAATGAGATAGGAATGGAATCTCTTACCTTAAATATCACTTCCTAATCTTTAAGGGATGATTCCTTAAGAGATTGGAGGCTTCTCTAATGGAAATAATGAGATGATAATAGAGGGGGGATTTGATAATAATATTGGGAGTGAATTGAATTGTGTGTATATGTGGGTATTTATATAAATATTTGGATAATTTTTTATTTTTTTCAAATATAAGCTTTAGAATTATACGTTTTGGACAATACATTTTCTATGGGACACCCATGGGTTTGAAACATTTTTTATGATATTATGAAGGTGGTTTTTGACATATTTGATTTTTAGAATAGAGGTTCATTTTTTGTTAATTTAGACAAGAGAATATAATTTTTCAACAAAATAATGTTTTTAAAACCTTAATTTTTATTTTAGACATTCAAAAGTTATTTATAGGTTTAGAAAATAATTTTAATTAATTGAAATACATTATATTAATGAAATAAATTATTTTTTTATTAATTTATATTTATTATTAAATAATTTTTACATAACTATGAATACATAATATATATCAAAAACACAAAATTATTTTTTTCTATTCACTAAAAAATAAAGTGTTTTAGAAAATTCTCAAAATTTTACCTTTGACAGATTTCAACAAGCTGATTTAAAATAAAATCTTTATTTAAGTAAAATAAATTCATAAGTATGGTAAATTATTATTTTATATAAAAATTGCATATTTTCAATAAAATTATATTTTTAAATGGAAACTCATTAATTATTTACTTTAATTAATAATAGATTTTATAATAATATATGTATTGATTGATAAAGAGTATATAGATATATTATAACTTATTTAAACTAAAATTATTATATATAATGCATTTGAATTTATTTTTAAACTGGTATTTTACTATTTTTTGGTATTATAACTATTTCAATAGTCATTTAAAGGTCTTATTGAAACGATCAGATAACAATAATGAAATAGTCAGAAACTAATTGAAACATTTTCTTTTACACCATATATACACTCCATCATTTGGATACTCCATCATTCACTACTTTACTTCCAAATATTCTACACTTCCCTTGATAATGTCTATCATATTTCTATTTTTTCTCTTTATTTTTACTATATTTGTTGTAGAAGTGATATTCGTGAGAGAATTTGGGCCTATAGAATTTTCCTTAGTGTTTACACTATTCTTTAGTGTTTATCTCCTTATACTATTATTTTTTATTATAGAGAATATTATTTCATCATGTGTAATATTTCTATGTAATATTATTTTTATATTATTTTACTATAAATCGTAATAAAATAGTCATTGTGAAACATTAGTTCTTTTACTAATAATAGAAATCAATTTCAGGTCATTATAATACATGCTACATCCAATGTTGATGTTGATTCTAAACTTGTTACATGTAATAATTAAGGTTAAAGGATATTTTCATCCATAATATCATCTCATAAGTCTTATTAATACCAGTTGTAAGTACACCCAACTATAGAAACAAGAATGGTATGGTTGGAAGTATACTAAACTCATTCCCCAGAGGAATTTCCTGGTTGGAAGTACACCAAATTTGAATAATTAATACACTTATGGTGGAATTTACACCCAACCTGTATCATCAATCCACCTAAGGTTTTCATTAAACTCACTATATATCATCAATACATCCTCATTTTTCCTTACACCCAACCCATATAATCAATCCATCCTCTTCTTATTTTACACCCAACTCATTTCACATAAACCCATCAATGGTTGGCATTACACTAAACCCATATCTCAAGTGTGTTTGGGTTAAAGTTATACCCAAACCACTTATAAAATATATTCAAGGTTGTAATGAAACATAACTCAATCTATATATCCATCAATTGTTGACATTACACCCAACCCATACCACATTACCACTTAAAGGTTATTGTTACACCCAACCTTATATTAAAAACATACCCAGGTAAGTATTGTACCCATCCATTTTTCTAGGTTTATAATAATTTTTCATAACACATATAAAATTAATATAATGTAATTAACTTCTTATAAATCCACTTCAATAATTAAAATATCAATAAAAACATATATAACATAATGGTTAATATGGGTTGGCTACTCGCCCAACTCTAATTCACACTATATACTAGGTTGGTCACTCACATGTAAATTTTATCCAATTTACATTAAAACTAAGGTTTTCATATTATTATCCTTATAAACTATACTTTATATTCTCATAAAACATCCAAAATTACATAATCAGGGTCCTCTAGGTCACAATATAGCCACATGCACCTCTAACATTTCCCAATATCGTTTTTAACACGTTTTATTTTGGAACGCCACCCTCAGTTTATATTTCATAGAAATAAAAACCTTGTACAAACAAATCATGGAATAAATAAATACTTTTCACTTATAAAGTAACAAGGGAAACCGTTTCAAATTAGTTTAAGGTGAAGTTCATGCATTTAATAAAACTGCTTGTCCTACAAATCAAGGAACGACCTTAAACTGTCATGAATGGATAAGTACCACCTACCTCAATACATTGGGATCCCTCCTACTGAATATCACTGGGATATTTATATCCATTTGAATATTTATCCAAAAAAATATATCAAAATCCAATAATTTGGGCATAACTGGTGGAAACTTTTAAAATAGTGAGAGAAATTGTGATGGAAATGAGTAGAATTGATAGACTCACCCACAGTGATCATATATATAGATGACTCACTAATCGAACCGAAAATAAGGGAGATATAGATTTTCGAGGATAATAATAGAGAAAATGTAAAGGATAATATTATAAACCTTCTTCCTTGGGGAAGGAATGATTTTTAATCCTCATTCTTTAACATTTAGACACATTTAAATTCAATTAATTAATTTTTTTAAAATGTCCATCCCTCCCTCAAAACTATGATGGGATCCACTAAAACGTTGGAAGAGTGGTAGAATACTAATACCAATTTGAGGTCCATCATAAGTTTGGTTTCCTCTAAGAATATTTAGGTTTAAAATTTTCATCATTTTAGTATTCTTTCCACCCAACCTTTTTTCTCAATTTTTGGTCTTGAGATTCTTATAACCCTTTTGCATCTATAATAGGTCAAAATACAAATTATTTGACCACAACTAAACCAAATTCATACCTAGGAATCATTATTAGTGTTATAATATATTTCAAGAGACTTTTCGTGGTCATAATCAACTTCTATATAGAATCCCCTTACTCTATCATCTTATAAAGTATTCTTGGACCAATCAATTATTAATCTTCAGTCTCTATCTAACATTGTTTGAAGTTACATGGACTGCCATAGAGTTTTAAAATTGGGTACATCTAAATGGTTTATAGATAATTATTAGTGTAATAAAGCTCTATTAGTAGTAAATAATTCTCCCAATATCCTCTAAAATTAATGATGAAAGTTTACAACATATCTTAAAAACTATGAATTCTTCTCTATGATTGACCATATGTCTGATAGTGATATTTTGTAGTTAGTTTCACTTGTGGTTGGAGATATTTTTTCAATACTTGATAAAAAATAGATTTTAACCATTATTATCAGTAAAATACAAAGCTAGTAAGAATCCCATGGAGTTTCACAGTCTATGAAATTTAGATCTTTCCCAAATCATATACTAAGGATGTCTCCCAAATAGACAAGAAATGAGCATTATTTTGTAAATGATTCAAAAATACCCATGTCTCATCCTTTAATATCAAGGAATTTGGTAAGACTATTTCAAAATAAAAGGTAATTTCATCTTATTTCCATTTAGTTATTAGAAGTATCCATAACTTTCTAGCAGGCTTTTGATGTTATATTTGACCAACTGAAAAGTGATACATTGAGACACAAATCCTGATATCTTTTATTTTATGCTAGGATAATAGAAATTTTTATGCAAATCCCATTGAATCATAGAAATTATTTTGTGTAAAGTACAATAAAATTAGTGATACTCCCTTATAACTTCTTACCACATACTAGTAGGAAACACCAGTCATACATGAACATAATTAAAAGAAATAGAATCTTGATTTTAGGATAAATTCACCGTGTAATTTTTCATATGACCTAGGATAAAATACCAAAATCCTCAATTGGGTGGATTTATAGTTCCATTTATGGTTGATTATGTGAGAAATTATGAAGGTAGTGACACAGGTAGGGGTGTTGACCAATGTTTAGACTGATTCAAGAAGTGACACATTATAGAATAGGGTCTCATTGGGCCAGGATGAACGGGATTTTGAGTCATCATATGGTGGACCTTTAGGTATCAAAATGGTGGGACTTCAATTCATATAAATGTAATGGGATATAATTTGAGTATCTCAAAACTTGGAGTGGGTTATATCATATCCTTTATAACTCATGGATGTGTGTGTTGTTTCCTTTCTTACAACCACCGATGACCTAACAATATCTCCCCACTATCGAGTCTCTCAAATTATGATAAAATCCTAGTTAGTGATCTGATAATCCTGTACACATTCCACCATTTATGACTTATAATTGATAGGGTATATATATATTTTACGCCAATAATCAAATATATCTAGATGAATGTTGGCTAGAATAGACATAGGATTCTTTTCATGTTTTTCCTCATTCACTTTCATAGGATGATAATTTCTACATAGGGAACTAGCTATAACATTTCCCTTACCATGATTATAGAGAATCTAAAAATAAAATTATTAGAGATACTCAAACCATTGTAACTTCCTTATATAAAGATCTCTCTGAGGAAATATTTACTTGAGGGTCTTTTGGTTAGTATACACTATAAACTATTCATCAAATAGGTAATTAATCTAATATTTTAAAGCATTCAACAAAATGGATAACCCTAAATTATGGAAAAGGTAATTAATTTATTGTGGTCATAATTTCCTATAACCATAGGCCACTGCATTATAGTCTTGAATCAGAACACAACAAAAATATTCCCTAAAGAAGTATCACAATATACGTCACAACTTTTACCTAAGTATGGATAAATTTGGACGGGAACTAATGTAATAATTTTCCTTAGTTCATGAAAATTCATATCACACTATTCTGACTAGATAAATCTGATCCATTTATTTATTATAAAGTTTATATGAATATTCCTATATGATAAAATCACTAAATGAAATGATGGTAATACCTTGTAAGTCCTAAGAAACTATGAACCTCAAAAACATTCTTAGGTACTTCCCAAGACATTACCATCTCAACATTATCAAGATAAACCAAAGTTATATATTGTGACACTATAAATAATAGAAATATAACTTCATTAATTTGTAATAAATATTTAAAATATTCATATAAATATTATTCTCCCTTAACATCCCCAAAACCACATGAAGATGTTTTTCATGATATTCTTAGGTTTTTGAATACACTAGGATGCCATACAAAAAGACTATAATTAATTTTCCTTAACATGGATGAAAAATTCTATTCATAAGATCCATGAAACCAAAGGTAAATTCATCAAGGCAAAAGGAATAACAAAAAAATTCAAAATAACTATACCAAATTTGGAAATCCATTTCTGGAATGTCCTTAGATCTCATCAAAAGATGATGATACCCAGATCTCAAATAAATCTTTAAAAAGTATTAAGGCTATTTTAATTAGTTTAAAATTATCAATTTGAGGTAGTGGGTATTATTTCGCAATAGTTAACTAATTCAACTTTTTATAATCTATGTATAGGCATAAAATCCAATTGGATTTCTTGGTGAAGTGAACTAGATCACCTCAAGAAGAGGTACTGTGTCAAATAAAACCTTTAGACTCTAGATCCTAGACAAAAAATTTCAATTCCCTTAACACTATTTAATAAGGTATAATAAAAATTTTCTAATTCATAGCCACTGGATTGATTAAAAATTCTACTTTTTTAGGATTTAACCTATATAAATCCTCAACAAAAGTATTAGGAATTAATAATAACACAGGAGGTGACACTTCAAGTCTTTTTATTTCACCATCCCTTTGAAATAAACATTCCACTTAAGAGGAAAGTTCCTTAAATTTACCTTGTTCTCATCTTTCTCTAATTTAATGGTAATAAATCTCTCTATCAAGAGTGTAATAGGTTACATTGGGATAATAGAATCATACTTCCCTATGATAGTAATTTATAAGATCTTTGAATGGATTCAAAAAGTCTATACCCAATATGATATCAAGGATATTCATATTTCAGGTATAAAATTTCCAAATATATCTAATCATTCCCACCATAATAGGATAGGAGAAACACTTCATACTCCTTTATATCCATTTACCCAATAGTGTATTAATTATCATGATATAAATAGATGATTCCACTTTTAATCTGGGAAGATATCATATTAAATAAGGAATTGAAATTGATAAAGGATACTAGAACAGTGCCTCTCATCATTTATGGACTTCTCTCAGCATCATTCATCAACTCCTTGGTGAAAAAACCCCTTCTAGAGTTATCAAGATTATTTTTTTAGAAAAAAAATGCAACCTAGGGGCACCCTCATAATAAGAAATAAATGGTTTGATGAGAATTGGGTATTCTATCCTTTTTATCTTGTGAAGGATAAATCTTGGTTAAATGAGTTCATGTCTGGTTTACCATATATATATTTCAATAGAAACAACAGAGGTGTATTTGGGTTTTCCTGACATTTGATTGTGGGGGGTTCAATGTCTTTCACAATTAGTTATGTTGGGATCACCATTATTATTCTTAATGGGAAATCCTAACATTTCCCACATCTATAACTAGGTGTAGACCTTTTTTTTCCAAAGTAAGGTGGTCAATTGGGGTTTTAGACTCAATCCCTCTTAAGAGAACATGTTTTTTGAGAGGATGGGATGTGAGGCTCATCGCACCCTTTTTGGGAGTGAATTTTTCCTACTCTATAACACTCTTATATATTTAATATATATTCATGAGAATCTCCCTAATCCTAAAATGGAACCACTTACCCTAACAAAATGACCATATGTTGAATCTTTTGTATGTGAACGGGAATATTTTAGTGAGTCCATCTGTGTGTATCTATGGTTCTTCAAGTATTCCCCTAAATGGGTAGATTCTTATATGTTAAATCTGTATAAATAGACACTTAGGAATTTGCTACCATGCAGGGAGGTGATTAATATATAGAGGATGGGATTGAGCCATTATTAGGTATCCTAAGTATCATGTTCATAATCATAATTTAAACCTATGTAGTTCATTAAATCCATGTAGTTTAGAATCATGAGGAAAGGATAGATGTGTAGAAACATAGGCAATGGTTATTTTCATGAAATACTTTAGGACACATCCTACATATCCTGGTTATAATAGGAATCAAATTCATCATAGTTCATTCATTTTTTTGGGACATACCCCAAGGTGGATACACTTATATAAGGATAATCATATTATGACACTAATTAGGGATTACATAATGAGGTTTCCCTAGATGGAATAGATTCATTATGAAAATTAGATGACCATTTCAACTTCCTAAGCTCACGTGACCCATGTTCTATGTGAGTAATAATTAATAGAAAGTAATCATTTTCACTGCATATGGATGTGGGATTTGTGTGTTGGGATAACCTCTTTGAATGTTTCATATGTAGATTAGGCCTTATCAAGGAATCCTACATATCCTAAGTATTGTAAGAATCATAGTTCTCATAGATCAATTTTACCTCCCAGTTCTCTGATAGATGAGGGGCAATGATCAGCCTGTGGAAATGATTGTGTTATAATGGTTGAAATGTCATAGACATGAGGGGACTTACACTAAAGTTAATTCCAATTCGAGCTCTGGCCTTAGTAAGGCATCCTGTGTATCCTATTTATTGAAGAAATAATAGTTCTCGTAGTTAATTTGGATTGGGTCTTACACACTACGGTTTAACCAGTATATGGTATATATTACATTATGCTGCTCATAGGGGATTACACAATAAGGTTTCCCTTTTGAGCATGGTCCATAAAAAGGTGTCCTATGTATCTTGTTCATGGAAGTAATACGGATTCTCATAGTTTAGTAGAATCAGAACTTTCACATTGAATTTTCCCTAATATTTGGGGCATATTACATTATGTCACTGATTGGGACTTACACACTAAGGTTTACCATTTCAGCTCAGGCCTTCGGAAGGCATCCTACATATAATGTTCATGTAAGGAATTAGTGTTCACATAGTTCAGTTGGATCAGGGCTTACACATTGATGTTTCCCTAGTATATGGGATATATTACATTATGATAATGATCAAGGCTTATATTGTAAGGCCACGACCCCAGTTACCCAGAGTCGGTACATTATTATGTAACATTGGCATGAAACAAGGAATCATGTCCCGAAAGATAGATCAGTTTAGTAGCCTTGGAAACACTAGATACATTCATAAGTTTTACATTACATCATGAAATAAAAACATTAACAACATTTTTGTCCCCTTTTTGAACACTCTTATATCCTTAGCCTATCCCAATAGTTCAACCATAAAATAATTCTTCACATCCTGGGAAAAATAAAACATATAAAGGGGTGAGCTTAGATGCTCAGTAAGGATAACAAGATAGTGGAAACTTTCATAAATAAGAATAAACATTTAAGGAAATGTATAAGACTAAATCAAAAGCCTTTTCAACTTAAAATTCAGCATAATATGAAAAAGATAAAATAAAATAATTCCATTTACTTATTCACATGGATATTTGACTAGTCGAATAATCACATGTAATATCAATTTCCACTTTCATAATGATGGAATGCATAATGCCAGACTTCATAACCACATAGTCAAGGCCCTGTGCCAAGAATAAAAATAAGATTTTTTCAAGGCCTTATGGAAACACACTAGTTTGTCTCATGAGACCTACCGATGCATCGAGGAGCTATAGCGATCTCCACTCTTCACTTACTAAGTTTAATAGATTCCTCATATGAAAGGGTTTGGACATAACAGAAACATTCGTATTAAAACTAGCATACAAAATTTCAATACTTTATCCATAAACCATGAATGGTGTAAATATAACACATTCACATTAAAACATATCCCAAAACCTTCAATACAATATGGAAGTTTTTCATCATAATGAATCAACATC
Source organism: Viscum album (assembly GCA_963277665.1). NCBI lineage: Eukaryota > Viridiplantae > Streptophyta > Magnoliopsida > Santalales > Viscaceae > Viscum > Viscum album. The sequence continues at coordinate 1,397,950,193 of OY728164.1, read as the reverse complement.
AGATAAGCTTAAAATCCATCAAAGGATGTTGACATAGATGAAATCAAAACCATTTTTTAGAGAAATATCTCATTCTATTTTGAAATCATTTAAAAGTCATATAATTACAAAAGAAAACATTTATTTTGAAATATTCTTATAATCTTGTTAGGGAATCTTCAATGATGTTATAATGGCAGAAAATAGCGGCACCCGCCGTATAAGTTAAAGAGTAACATTCTTACCATAATTTTTTCGAAAAGGTCATAAAGTGCCTTTTTTGGAAAACAACAGAAAGATTCTTTTAAAAAAAATTATAAGGTAAAATAAGGGTATAAATTACTTTAACCCATTGTCTATTAAATATTAAAAACGTTTTCAAATACATTTTTAAGAAACAAGGATGTGGATGTTAAATATGTCTCAGTAGATATTCACGTATAAAACAACCTTGGATAATAAAGAGATTGTGAAATTAACCCTTACCTTGTACTTTTCCTTAGTTGAGGGTATGTTAAACTCCTTTATAATGGTGAAATAATTTTTATTAAATTATACAAGAACCATATACATTAATATTATATCATATATGATCTTCTAATATTGTTTTGTTAAGGACATTTCAGTACTATCATTGTTTCGGGTGTTAACTGATTCGTTTTCCTTTATATGATTTGTTATGTAAGTAGTGTTTGTTATGGATAGGATTTATCTTATTCATATTCAGAATTATATTAAGTCTTTAAAGATTATTTTTAATCATCAAATGAAAATTAGTCTTGAATGGATACGATGGGGAATGAATCTCATCGCGTTCGTGGAGACGGTAATCCGTACGTACACACAAGCGACAATATCATTATTTTGATATCAAAATTGTGTATAATTGGATGTTATATCATATATAAATAATAATTATCAATTTTTATTTATTACCTACATCATTTATACTCATTATTATACCCATCCAAATGATGAAGTGTATGAATAACAGACACACCACGACGTGGAGACTGTAATCCATACGTGCGCACATATGGTGACTTTGTCATTTATAGGATGGATAGAATAATGAATATGGTTTTAAACTTTTTATAATAACATCATATTAAAAATAAGATATTGGATTTATTATTTTATAATGGAAACAACATAGAAAGAGGAAGTGGAAGAAGAAAATAACTTGATAGAGGTGATGAAATATTTACCTCTTCTTCGGGTTCTTCCTTTTGATTTGATCAAAAGGGATCCTTATGTTGGATTTATGACTAAATTAAGGCCTCTATGATAAAGGTATGACAGTTTAGATGATATTTGGGTAGGTTTTGACCGATCCAAATGGCTTCGAAAGTGTTAATTTGAGATAAGGCGAAGTGTCCTTTTATAAGAGGGATGAGGGGCACCTTAGGAAAAGATTGAAATATTATTTTATAACAAAATCATTTTCAGTTTCTAATGGATCCAAAATGATTTATTTCAAGGAAAATGTAGGGTTGGGTCAAAAACAACTCAACTAATAGATTTTATACAGGTCTGGGTTACTATATGAAACTTATCTTTTAGATTTAACTCTTAGTTATATAGTGTGACATTTACCATACCTCTTGGTATTTTTATATTATATGGTTAATGAACATACCATAAACATCCAATAGAACCTCAAGTGGTTAATTAATGATATATATAATTTTATTTAATCACTTTGGATGAACCTTATATTTTTAGGAATATAATATCAATTAATAATATAATATTTGTTTTAAAAACTCTTTTATGTCAATTTTGAAACTATTTGGTATTATATTTTTGTTAAATTCATAAAAACATTATTAATTAGAAAAAAATTCATTTAATCAACTCTTACATCTAATATTAACCTATAAAATTAGTTTAATTCATTAAAAGTCTCAAATTAGATTTATTTAGATATTTATAATATCAATTATTTTAATCTTTCATTAATAATGTAATTAATGCATCATCATTGTGTCATAAATAAATTTATGTATTTAATTTCAAAAAATTAAAAATAAAATACAATTATGTAGGAAATATATTTATATTTCTAATGAATATTTATATTCAAATTTATCATATATATATCCCTATATTAAGAATGGTTTAGTTATTAAACTTTGATTTTAACTCTTTTAACTCTTCTTAAAAAAATGTCCTAATATAATCCAAGTGGATCAAATGGGATCATATTTTATTCCTAAGGTTTTTTTGGGTCGAATTATACTTATCCAATAGAATTAGGACATGTTTTAGGGTAATTATGATATCATTTTTACCCTTAATTATCCTATTTACTTTTAACCGTGGTAAATAAAAGTCAAAAGAAACTATTCACCAAAAATTATTTTCATCTTATTGAACCAAATTTCACTTACTGATATTAACTGTGTCTCTAGGATTTTTTAAATTCAACTCACAGAAGCGGTAAAATTATGTTTTATTAAAATTTGGAAATTCTCCTAGGAGGTGGGTAAAAGATAGTAAAATGTTTAATAAAATTTTATATATTAAAACTTATTATAAAATTAATCCAATGAATTATGTTGAACATATATAGGTATTATGTTTCTATTTTGACCTAAAATAAATTAAAATAAAATAACTAATTATTTAAATAAAAATTGGTTTTAACCAATAACGTAGTGTTTTTTCCAATATTCATCAAAAATTAAAAGTTTTCAGAAAAAATAACAAAAAATCACCATAAGCTAATTTCCATATTCTAAATCCAAAAATGATGTCCATTTTGAAAGATAAAATTTAAAAAAATTCAAAAATTCAGTATTAATATTCATAACGGTTAGTTTTATTGGTTGTGGTGTGTTTGAACTCGAAGTTGAATACAACACAAGCTACTGTATTATTCAAAGGGAAACGTATTGTGGAAGCTTGGGGTGTTACATTCTCCCCTCCTTCAAATAATTTCATCCTTGAAATTTCTATAATATTACTGCATAAAATGATTCAGGTGGTTCTTCATCATAAGTTCCTCATGTTTCCACATTTCCTCTTCCATATTATGGTTTCACTATAAAACTTTTACGAGACGGGTTTTTCAGTTTCTCAACACTTGATCTCTTATATCAAGAATCTTGACAGGCTCGTCGCGATAAGATAGATCGGGTTCCAGTTATAATTTCTCATAGGTGAGTATATGCGTTGGTCCAGGCATGTATTTTCTTAACAGTGATATGTAGAACACAAAATGATCTTTGGAGAGAATTGGTGGCATTCCCAAATGGTAATATACAGCCCCAATTCATTATAGAATTTCAAAAGGTCTGATATACCTGGGACTCAGTTTACCCTTCTTAACAATCGTATAACAACCTTCCATAGAGATACCTTCAAGAAAACATGATCTCCTACGTGAAATTCCAAATCCTTCCTTTAGTTATCAGTATAGATCTTCTACCTACTTTGAGATGCTTTGATGTGGGTTTGGATTACCTTAACCTTTTCCATCATTTCCTCAACAAGTTCTAGGCCTACAAGTTTTGTTTCACCAATATCATCCCAAGAGGTTGGTGTGCAACATCTCTTTCCATATAAAGCTTCATATAGTTCCATCTGAATACTTGAATGGAATCTTTTATTATAGTAAAATTCTACCATAGGTAAATATTGATCCCAAATACCTTGAAAGTCAAGTGAGCAAGATCTCAACATGTCTTCTATGTTTTGAATAGACCATTCTGATTGTCCATCAGTTTGAGGGTGGTAGGAAGTGCTCAAACAATGTTCAGTCTCCAGGGCTTTCTGAATAAGTTTCCCGAATCTTGATGTAAAATGGGGATTACAGTCTGAAACAATCGATAGGGGTACTCCATTAAATCTTATAACATAATTAATATACATTATTTCTAAACATTAAACTGGTAAATCTTCTCTTATATCAAGAAAATGTGATGACTTGGTAAGCCGATCAATAATGACCCATATTGCATCATTCCTTCTAGGAGTCTTTGGTAGTCCCATGACAAAGTCCATCAAAATATTATCCCATTTCCAATTAGGTATGGTAATAGGTTTCATGACTTCTCCAGGCTATTTCCTTCCAGCTTTCACTTGTTGAAAACCCATACATCTTGACACAAAATCAGAAATCTCCCTCTTCATGTTTTCCCACCAAAAATGTTCCTTCAAATCACTATATATCATGGTGATCCTATGGTGTATAGAGAAATTGGAGCTATGAGAATCATCCAAATATTCCATTTTTAGATGATGTATGTTAGGAACACAATGTCTCCTCCAAAATTTCAAAATTCCATCTTCATATATGAAGTTGATCAATCTCCCATCATTCACAGATTTAATCTTCTTTTCAAAGTCCTCCTCATCAATCTGATAACTTTTTTATCCTTTATTGTAAAGAAGGTTTGACAACCATTTGAATAAGTATTGATGTTTCACCTTCCATGATTATTCCCATATCTATTTTCACTAGATCCATGAAAATAGGATCCCTTTTAACTCTCATCTTGTTTAAAACTCTATGATCCTTTAGGCTAAAACCATCTTCCACCTTATTTTCCTTCCATGGGTGGTAGTGTATTGTGCAATCATAATCTTAGAGTAGTTCAAGCCATCTCCTTTGCCTCATGTTGAGTTATTTCTATGAGAAAATATACTTTAAACTCTTGTGATCGGTATATATCTCTCATTTTTCACCATAGGGATAATGTCTCCATATCTTTAAAGCAAAGATTACAGCTGCTAACTCAAGATCATGAGTAGGATAGTTTTTATCAAGAATTTTTAGTTGTTGTGATTTATAGGCAATAATTCTATCATTCTTCATAAGGACACAACCAAGTCCTTTCTTTAATGCATCACAATAAATAACAAACTCATAATTACCTGATGGTAGAGTCAAGATAAAAGCATTGACTAATATTCTCTTCAATTATTCAAAACATTCTTCACACTCTTTTCTCCAAACAAATTTAACCCCTTTACGTGTGAGGTTGGTTAATGGGTTAACCAACCGGGAAAAATTCTGGATGAAACATCGATAATTACCTTCTAAACCAATAATAATGCGTACCTCAGTTATACTCGTTGGTGCTGGCCATTCTTGGATTGCCTTGGTCATTGAAGGATCAATAGAGATACCATCCTTAGAGACAATATGGCTAATAAAAGAAATCTCTTGAAGCCATAATTCACACTTTCTAAACTTCGCATATAATTCATATCTTCTAAGAGTCTTTAGAATAATTTTCAAGTGATTTTCATGATCTTCATAGCTTTTGGAGTATACTAAGATATCACTAATAAATAATACTAAAAAGTCTTAAAGATATTCTTTGAAAACTCTATTCATTAGATCCATGAAGATAGAGGGTGAATTAGTCAATCCAAAAGGCATTACTGTAAACTTGTAATTCCCATACCTGGTTCAAAATGCTGTTTTAGGAATGTCTTCCTTCTTCACACACAACTGATGATATCCAGATCGAAGGTCAATCTTTGAAAAATATAAAGCGCTAAGAAGTGGGTCAAATAAATAATCAATGTGAGGTAGGAGATACTTGTTCTTTATTTTTATAGAATTGATCTCCCTGTAGTCAATTCCCAGTATCATAGATCCATCTATTTTTTCAACACAAAGGATCGGGGCTCCCCATGGAGAAGCACTAGGGCGAATAAATACCTTGTTACTCAATTCCTATAATTGTTTATTTAGTTTCTATAATTACATAGTGGACATTCTATAAGGGTTATTCTATTTGGTACTTGAACTAGGAATTAAATCAATGGAAAACTCAACTTCTCATTCTGGTGGATATCTAGGTAAATCTTCTGGAAACACATCAACATATTCTTTCACAATAGGTACTTCCTATATTTGAACATTCCTTTCCTCGCCCACAATTATTTAATTCTCTTCCTCCCCAATAATTTAATTTAGTTGAGCTACTGGGGTGGATCAAGATAAGAATCAGATGGTGACATTTTTTATCTAAAGATAATGTTCTCCTTATCATCATCAAAAATTGTAACCTCCTTCTGCTTACAATAAATTGTCACATCATGGTCTGAAATCCAATCTATACTAAGAATTATATCAAATTAAATCATGGGAATGATGATGTGATCAGAAGATAAATAATGTTTATATTCCTTAATGGAAACTGATTTGCAAAACATTGTTGCAATGATACTTCCCTTAAGTGTTTTGACTGACAACTCCCTTGTTAAATCAAATTGGAAATATCTAATTTTCTTAGAAAAATGGGAAGATATGAAACAATGTGATGATCTAGAATCAAATATTGCATTGGCTAAACATGAGGAAACCATTAAATTACCCGCCACCAAGTCTTTCAGAGCTTCATCCTCAACAGTAGTGATAGCATAAGCTTGGCCTTAATCCCTTGGCCTTTTCTGAGGTAATTTTCCTTGGAGCTTAGGACATTCATTTTCATAATTCCACCTTTCTCTAAAATTGTAGCATTCAACATTAATATCCTCTTTCTTCCCCTTTCAATCATGAGCTTGGTGGCCTTTTTCACCGCAATTATAACATACTCTCATTCCCATCAGGAAAGTACAAGGGTGTTTCTTCCCAAATTTACTATAGGATGGATATTAAACTTTTCCCTTCTTCCCCTTATTTCCATTTCGAGAGTGTTTAGCAGATCTCTTCTTCTCTTTCTTTTCTTTAAACTCATAAGACTTAGAAAATTCCTTTTCTGTCTTGATAGCACATGAGACAATAACTTCGTACGACGAGAAGGATTGTAAGACTAATTCTCGATGGAGAAATGGTTTTAACCCATCAAATAAATAATAAATCTTACTTCTTGGGTTATGTATATAATCTACATCATGCATTTCTAACATTGTAAAGTTATCCTCATACTTTGAGAGATTCTCATCCTTCTTTTTCCTCATACTTAGAAATTTTCTTTCTATATCCGCTCTATGGTCATGAGGAAAGTATTTTTTTTAAAATTTCTTTAAATTCCCTCTATTCCATATTTGATACTTAATCATCTTCCATTGTGTTTTGAATCAATGACAACCATTGATCAACATCTTCAGTGAGGCGATAAAATGTCATGATAACATTTTCCCTTCCGCTACACCCCAAAGCATGAAATATTTTTTCTAAAGAATTTATCCATTGCTCAGCTACTAATGGATTTTTACTCCCATTGAATGTTGGTGGTTTCTTCCTCATGAAGCGGTCTAACATTGATCCTCCGCATTGTGGATCAGGGTGCTCCATACAGGTAAGGATATTATTCATAAACTGGGTGAGTTATCCCAGTATGGTGATAAGCTGATCAGCACTAGATGTTTCACTAGCTCCACTATAATTATCTTGAGTAGGAGGTCAATCCCTACATGGATTACGTGCATTGATATGGTTTCCATTCCTTCCACTAGGTGTTATTTCTATACAATGGCATACACTATATTAGTTTATGAATCACAATACATAATTCCAAACATGTAATAGAGTTAACATAAATTGAACAGTTTATGGATATAATCCATAATCATAAAAAAAAATTTCTTTTAGGAATTATATACTCATAAAACCTTCATAGTGGTTTTTATAGAAAATGAGAATTATCCTAAGCATATCCCCTAGGAGTGTTGTAACCAAGAGTGAATCAAGGCTCGTTTTCGGGAACCAGTTCTCATTCGAGTCTATCTCAAAGCAGTGTTTTTGGGTTTTACACCTAGGTACATCTTTGCCAGAGCTACCTCTACTAGCTCGTATCCAGATAGGGATGTATTGCTTGGAAAACTCACAAAATCTCTACAGTACCAAAATTCTTTGAAGATCTTCTATACTAATCCTCAAGTTATATCTTAGGGAAATGTTCTCTAATCAGAGTTTTTCTAAATCTAGCATCCAACGTTTATACTAAACTTCCTCTTATTCCAGATGAATGCCCCAACCCCTGTTACCCAAATTCAGTGTATTATTACATAACATTGGCATGATACAAGGAATCATGTCCCAAAATACCGATCAGTTTAGTAGCCTTGGAAATACTGGGTACATTCATAAGTTTTATATCACATCATGAAATAAAATCATCAACAACATTTTGTCCCCTTTTTTAACACACTTATATCCTTATCCAATCCCTGCAGGTTGACCATAAAATACTTATTTACATCCTATTAAAAATAAAACATAGAAATGGGTGAGCTCATATGATCAGTAAGGATAACAATATAGCGGAAACATTCATAAATAAGCATAAACATTTAATGTAATGTATAAGACTAAAAAAAGATTTTTCAAATTAAACATTAGCATAATATGGTAAAGATAAATTCAAATAATTCCATTTACTTATTCACATGGATATTCTATTAGTTGAATAATCACATGTAATATCAATAGTCACTTTCATAATGATGGAATGCATAATGCCAGACTTCATAACCACATAGTCAAGGCCTTGTGCCAAGACTAAAAAAAGATTTTGTCATGGCCTTGTGGCAAGACACTATTTTTTCTCATGATACCTATCGATGCATCGGGGATCTATAGTGGCCTCCACCCGTCACTTACTAAGTCCAATGAAGTCCTCATATGAAAAGTTTTAAACATAACATAATCATTCGTATTAAAACTAGGAAAAGAAATTTCAAAACATTATCCATAGACCATTAATGGTGTAAAAATAACACATCCATAGTAAAACATATCAAAAAACCTTCAATACAATATGGATGTTTTTTATCATAATAAATCAACTTTAAATAAGCTTAAAATCCATCAAAGGATGTTGACATAGATTAAATCAAAACCTTTTTTAGAGAAATATCTCTTTCTATTTTGAAATCATTTAAAATTAATATAATTATAATGGAAAACATTTATTTTTAAAATATTATTATAATCCTGTGATGGAAGATTCGACAATGTTATAATGGTGGAAAATAGCTGCACCCGTTGAATAATATAAAAAAACGTTCTTACCTTATTTTTTGTCGAAAAGGTCATAAAGAACTTTGTCATTTATAGGATGGATAGAATAATGAATATGGTTGTACCATTTTTATAATAACGTCACAGTATATAGAAGATATTGGAGTTTTTATTTTAGAATGGAAACAACATAGAAATAGGAAGTGGAAGAAGAAAAGAACTTGATATAGGTGATGAAATATTAACCTCTTCTTCGGGTTCTTCCTTTTCATTTGATCAAAAGGGCTCCTTAGGTTGGATTTCAGACTAAAGGAAGGCCTCTAGGATTAAGGGAGGACAGTTTATAGGATATTTGGGCTAGGGTTGTCTGAACCAAATGGATTTTAATGTGTTAATTTGAGAGAAGAAGAAGTGTCCTTTTATAAGAGGGGTGAGGGGAACCTTAGGAAAAGATTGAAATATTATTTTATAACAATATCATTTTCGGTTTATATTGGCTACGAAATGATTTATTTCAAGGCTAAGGTGGGTATTGGTCAAAAACCACTCAACCAATAGGTTTTAGACAGTTTTTGGTTACTATATTAACTTTATCTTTTAGATTTAACTCTTAGTAAAATATTTTGACATTTACCATGTCTCTTTGTATTTTTATATTATATGGTTAATAAACTTACTATAAACATCCAAGAGACCCTCAAGTGGTTCATTAATGACATATATGATATAATTTAAGCTCTTTTGCTGAAATTTATATTTTTAGGAATAGAATATCAATTAATAATATAATATTTGTTTTAAAACATCTTTTATGTCAATTTTGACACTTTTTGGTATTTTGTTTTGATAAATTCATAAAAACATTATTAATTCAAAAACATTTCATTTAATCAACCCTAACCTGTCATATTAACCTATAAAATTAGTTTAATTCATTAAAAGTTTTAAATTAGAATTATGTTGATATCTATAATATCAATTATTTTAATCATTCATCAATAAGGTAATTACTACATCATCATTGTGTCATAAATAAATTTAATTATTTAATGTTAAAAATTTATAAATAAAATACCATTATGTATTAAATATTTTTATATTTCCAATGGAAATTTATAGTTGAATATATCTTATGTATAACCCTATATTAAAAATGGTTTAGTTATTAAACTTTGATTTTAACTCTTTTAACTCTTCTTTAAATAAAATAATAATAAATGTCCTAATCTAATCCAAGTGAACCAAATGAGATCATATTTTATTACTAAGGTTTTTTTTGGTTGAATTATACTTATCGAATAGAATTAGTATATGTTTTATGGTAATTATGATGTAATTTTTACCCTTAATTTTCCTATTTACTTTTAACTGTGGTAAATAAAAGTCAAAAGTAACTATTCACCAGATATTATTTTCATCTTATTGAACCACATGTTACTTACTGATATTAACCATTTCTCTCAAATTTTTGAAATTGAACTCACATAAGTGGTAAAATTATGTTTTATACAAATTTGGAAATTCTCCTAGGAGGTGGGTAAAAGATAGTAAAAAGTTCGATAAAATTTTATATATCTAAACATATTATAAAATGACTCCAATGAATTAATTTGAATATATATTGGTATTATGTATCTATTTTGACCTAAAATAAATTAAAATAAAATATCTAATTATTTAAATAAAAAGTTGGTTTTAACCAATAACGCAGTGTTTTTTCACTATTTATCAAAAATTGAAAGTTTTCAGAAAGATACCAAAAATTCACCCTAAGATAATTTTGATATTCTAAATCCAAAAATGAAGTCCATTTTGAAAGATAAAATTTATAAAATTTCAAAAATTGGGTATTACTCTTCATAATGGCTAGTTTGATTGGTTGTGGTGTGTTTGAACTCGAAGTTGCGTACAACACAAGATATTGTATTATTCAAAGGGAAACGTACTGTGGAAGCTTGGGGAGTTACATACATACTGATTTTTTCTTTTTGAGCATGGGTCTTAGGAAGGTGTACTATGTATTCTATTCATGGAAGGAAAAAAAGTTCGTGTGTTTCAGTTGGATGGGAGGTACACACTATGGTTTCCCTAGAATGTGCATTAGACAGTGTTATCATGACTTGGGATGCCTTCTTAACCTGGCCTCGCTGTCTTCCTGGCCTTCTTGATTGTCTGCTTCACATGTCTTCATTGTATGACTGACTTGTCAAAGGATTTCTGGAAATCCCTGGTTGTATTTTGGACATTTAAAAAGATAATCTCATGATCCATATGACCTGTCTAAGGGACATCCCATGCCCTGGATGGCATGTATGGGAACAATTGTGTGATCAAGGCTGACTTTTCTAGAGTTCATTACATGATCACTACTATCATGTCTGGAATACGTCGTGGTATCTGACTAACCTGTCTGAAGGACATCGCAAGAACCATCTGACATGTATTGGTGTCGTCATGAGACCTATATTACATTTCCTGGTGCAATCATGAAATCTAAATGACATGTTTGGAGGTTATTGCGGGATCTGGCTAGTAATCCCAGAGGGAATTGCATGATCTCAGTGGATATTGTTGGAGGACATTGCAAGATCTAACTAACTTGTCCAAAGGACATCGAGAAATCCATCTGACATGACTTAGTTCCCTCGTGAGACCTAGCTGACATGCATTGGTGTCACCTCATGATTTTGAAGATATGTCTATAGTACACAGTAAGGTATGCATGGTGGTTCTATAGGGTTTTTAGAGACTTGGGTGGCATTCTCTGGGTTTCCAGGTGACTTTCTTAGACATGTCCTTAGGACCTCACGAGATCTAAATACTATGTTAAGGGAGCATTGCATAACCTAGGTGACATGTCTCATTGTTATATTATGACCTAGATGGTTCATGTGAAGCGTATTTGAATTAGATTATATTTTCTTCTCATAAGTCTCTCATATTTTAGTATTTTTTCCATCCTTTTTGTTGAATATGTGCCTTATATGTGTTCATCGTTATCATGTTTAGGTCTCACATGATTTAGAATATATGTGGGATGTCCTTCACATAATCTGTCTAATAAACTAGATGTATTTTACATGATCTCAAGTGATCACATGAAATTATTATGCATTCCTTGTGATCCCTTTGGTCGTTCCCCATATCATTACTTGGTAGAAGAACTTGCGATCTCATAATTGAATGCTTCAAGAAATATGATTTGATTCTAGGGTACACTAGTGTGTGGATCCAAGGATTCATTCTTCAGGTTGGGTTTGGGGATTTATAGGCCTCACCAACCTAATTATACATCGATTTTTTCATTATGTATCACACAAATCCAGGATGGAATTAGTGGAGGGCCTTCGTATCACATTTTTTGTGATATTTGGACATGGGTTATCCTGGGGGCATCACATGAATTTTAGAAACTACAATACAATCCATTTTGTGCCCCATTTATTATATTTTGGACAATTAAATAGGTCTATACTAATCACATGGACATTCCAAGGGTATTTTACAATGCCAAGATGACATGTATAGGATCTTTTTCAATATCAGGATACCAGTTGAAAGTCTTTTCTGTGAACAGAGATGACTTTTCTGAGACATAACTTGAGACAAAGTTGGATTATCAGGGGGGCTTCCTGAGACATAGATTAAATATCAAAGGGCCCCTGCCAGATCAATGGTGATTTCTTTGGGTACATAACCCCGATATAATTAGATTAGAATACCTTTCCCTTGCAGGAAGCTTCCATCATTTTCCATTTATTTCCTTTTTTATTTGTCAATGTCATGGGGATCTCACAATTTTTCATGATTGTTGTCAAAAAAAAATCACTCTCCCTATTAGTGATGTGTTACATGACTAACAAATGGTTCTATGGTGATGCACAATCATTTATCATGGGATACCCCTCAGTTTGGATTTGAATTTGGAGGGGGAGTAGAGGACCACCTAGACATGTTCAAAGATCTTCACCTGATAAGGAGGACATGCTAGTTGGCTCTTGCATAACAAGGAAAGCATGTCTTCAAGACTTTTGTAGTATCTTGTAAACTGCATGGGTGTGTGACAATATGTTTTATGACCGCAAAAGGTTCTCATATTTTTCATATTTTCCTCATTATTTTACATGGATTTTTGGATGTGTTGTTAGGCGATCATTGACTGAACAGTCATGTGACATGGGGGGAGATTATCTAGACATCACCATGTTATTATCTAGTGTCTTAGGTTCCTTTGAAAAATCATATGGACTCATCAAATGGGATCCATGTGACCTCTTCCAAGACATGTGTAGAACATGACCATTTGCATGACCCTCCAAATGTCATTCAATATCATGTCTTTTGGGGTTTCATGTGACCTTGGTTGCCTTATTCTTCCTTTGATTTGTGGGGAAAATAATACCCATATTGAGGTGTTTATTTCCTTGTGTATTTTTTATGCTAATTTGTTGGTCAACAAACCCCCCCCCCCCAATTGCGACATCCACTGGGGAAAGGGATCAATTATGAGAAGATTAAATGCCCTCCTGATTCTTTAGAGGTGTCACCAATAGGTGTTTTGTTCGACATTTTTTCTTGAAAACACAATAAATTGTTTTTAGTTTAAGTCCTTCTATATAATACTTTGTATTTTTGTATTTTATGGTCTTTTAGTTTAGACCTCCTGTCACTAGTAATATATTGTTTACCAATATTCATTCTTTGTGTAGTTTTATGTCATGCGGTGAAGAAACTTTCCATGTAGTTTAGAATCATACGGTAATACCACAAATATTTTGTGTAGTTTAATGTCTTACTTCTATGACATAAATTACTATGTAGTTTAAATTCTTTTTGTAAGGACTTCAAATAGTGAATATATAATATGGGGAAGACATGCCAGTGATGAACCAAAACACACTGGGGTACTGATTTTTTTCATGGTGTTCTTGATGTTCATGAGGATTAGATCTCCTTTCGTGAAATTAATAGGTTCCTCTGATTGGTTGGTCAAACCCATTACACATTAGTAGAATGGTCAAAACGAGGTTTCTTCTCTCTTTTACAAGGGTCATAGAAGGTTTATGGGAGTAATATTGGTTGAGGGTGAAATAATAGGGATTCTAGGACTACCTAGATTGTCGAAATATGGGTGTGGTAATTCATAACCCAAAAGTTTAAGTCAAGTAATGTCTGATGGGGCATAAATGCTAGGGATGACCAATAACACCCTAAGGTGCTAGGTTCGACCATGGTGTTACCAGGGATCCTGAGGATTATATTTTTAATGCCCCGACCAAAGTTACCCAGATTCAGTGCATTATTACAAAACATTTTCATGATAAAAGTAATCATGTCCCGAAATACCAATCAGTTTAGTATCCCTGGAAGTACTGGATACACTCATAAGTTTAACAATACATCATGAAATAAAAACATCAACAAGATTTTTTCCCAATTTTAAACACACTTATATCCTTAGCCCATCCCCTCTGGTCAACCATAAAATACTTCTTCACATCCTGGGAAAAATAAAACATTGAAAGGGGTGAGTTTAGATGCCCAGTAAGGAAAACAATATAGCCGAATCTTTCATAAATAAGCATAAAAATTTAAGGAACTATATAAGACTAAAACAAAAGGCTTTTAAACATGAACTTCAGCATAATATGGAAAAGATAAAATAAACTAATTCCATTTACTTATTCACATGGATATTCTACTAGTCGAATAGTCACATGCAATATCAACAGCCACATTCATAATTATGGAATGCATAATTCCAGACTTCATAACCACATAGTCAAGGCCTTGTGACAAAACTACAAATAAGATTTTTTCAAGGCCTTATGCCAAGACACAAGTTTGTCTCATGAGACCTAACAAAGCATAAAGGATCTATAGTGGGCTCCACCCATAACTCACTAAGTCCAATTCATTTCTCATATGAAAATGTTGAAACATAATCTAAACATTCATATTAAAACTAGCATACGAAGTGTCAGTACTTTATCCATAGACCATGAATGGTATAAAAATAGGACATCCACGGTCAAACATAACTCATTAAATAAAATATGGAATATTTTATTATAATAAATTAACCTTAGTAGAGAATAATGAAGGATATTAACATAGATTAAAATAATCATCAATACTATTTGAGAGAAATATCACCCTTTTTCATGAAAACATTTAAAAGTCTCACTATTTATTAAGAATCTCTTTAAAATAGATTTTTGAATCAAAGTGTATCATAACACATTAAAACTTTTAAAAGAATTTTTAATTTTAAAACATTAATGTCCATATAAATAAAACCTTAAAAACTTTTTTAAAACAAGGACATTAATGAGAAACACTTAGAAGAATAAATTTTTAAAACATTTAAAATGATATTTTAGTTAGAGTTCTTAACCAAATGAGAGAGGCTTGAATACAAATAATTGAGGTAATAAAAACTTTATAATATCATAATAATAAAGGTATTCATGATATAATATGTCAAATTACAGTATATACACCAAATAAAAGTGAATTGGCTCATAACAACCGAGAAGTCTCAATGGAATGTACGTTGAGATGAATTCTTGTAAAAAGACCGTATCCTTTAGTTAAGGATAAATCAAGGAAATAAGTATGTATGAAAAATATAAATACACTCAATAAGATTGGATATTCAGTATAAATCAATCAGAGGACATTCACACATATTCTTGTAAAAACAACACCAATGACCTGGATGTTTAACTCAATGAATAGAAATTGAGCTAAAATTTCTCTTATCAAGTTTATATCGATGAATTGAGAATTTATCAATGGAATGATTATGTGTATAAAAAGTATATCAAAAAAAGGGGAGTGTAAATTAATAAATAAGTAAATAAATAGTGATTTCACACATAATCTTAGAGTAATGTAACAATGAAGTATGCATAAAGCCCAATGAGTGGAAATTGAAATTTGAAATTTCCATACCCATTTGGTAACTTTTGTAACATACACCCCATGAAATAAGTATAATCCAATGAAGATATAATTACACATAAATTAAATTATATTACATAAAGGATACAATCATTGCTAGTACATACACAACACAAAAGTAAATAGTGGCAGTATAGCATGAATCTCACGGGAATACGAAGTGAGATGAAAACCCCTTACCTTGTTGTAATCAATCGAGTCATATGAAAAAAAGTTAATAACCATAAAATGAATCACATAATACCATGAATATAAAGAGAATAATGATAATATATATCAAATGGAAGTACATAATACACCACATGCAATAAATAAGTGGCGAAAATGGAAATCTCACGGAATTAAAAGTGAGATAAGAAACCCCTTACCTTGTGTCTAACTTGACTCATTCATTCTTTAATCTCCTAAATTAAAAACTAAAGTTAATTTATACGTACTTAAGAACCTTTTTCAAGTTTATTATTCATTTTATATCACTTATTACCATTTTATAAACATTGTTTAATCATTTATTTTAATAATGGTCGTTTTGTTGATATTTGGTACTTGAGTCAAAAATGAACTTGTTATAATTAAAAATTGTCTATGTGGTCAAAAGTATATTATCTCCAATATCATATTAATGATTTAAATATAATATATATCATATATATTCAGTATATATATATATTTATTTATAATTAGTTCATGATATTTGTAGATAAGAAATGAAATGCATCTTTCATGGAGACGGTAAGTTGTACATACGCATGAATGCTACTTCCATTTCAATATTATTTTTAATGAAATGAAAACATAATGATACATAGGTATATTATAATTAAATTATAATATCATATGATATATTTGTTACATAATTTAGTTAACTCCATCCTTTATATGTTCCATGTATGTCATGAACGAATCATATCACCTTGAGGAGGCGGTAGTCTGCACTTCCTCGAATGAAATTATCATGTCCACACATATTGGAAAGCCTAAAGGTGTGTTTGTAAATAAAAATTACAGAATAATAGAGAAAAAATAAACATAATATATATAATATATAAATATAGTTCCATCATAATGTCCACCATAAGAGGCAGTAAAAGATAATTGAACAATCATCGTTTCGTGAGGCAGTAGTTCGTCATCCACCGAAACAGTATGTTCTTTTCCCATTAGATGGAGGTGTGTGTAAGTGTAGCACTAATACTTATCATAACAAAAACCTAGTATATTGAGTATAGTGGTTTTTTTAAAGTAATAAAAAGAGTTTAGTGGGTTGGAGAAGTGAAGTAAAAGAAGATAACTTTAGGGGGATGTTACCTTAAAATTGGGTAACTCCCTTTGGTTAGAACCAAAATGATTTCTTGAAATGACTTATGCCTAAGGTAAGGATTCTTGGTGGAAGGTAGTGATCTTGAGAGATTATTTGGGTAGATTTTGGACGATCCAAGGGGCTTGAGAGGTGTGAGTAATGGTTTAGAGGTGAGGGATTTTTATAAGGGGGAAGAGGGTCTCTTTAGGAAAGTGTGAAAAGATTATTTTATTATATAATAATTTTAGGTTTTTAAAGGTCGAAAACTAATTATAGTCAATTATAAGATGACTTGTGGTTGAAATAAAATTATCCAATAATAATTGGATAGGTTTTGGATATTTTTTTAATCTTTATAATCTTATTTATTTAAATCATTCATTAATGAGGTAAACACTACATCATTATTGTGTCATAAATAATTTTATTTATTTGATGTCTAAAAATTATAAAAAAAATACCATGATGTAGGAAATATTTGTATCTTTCTAATGAATATTTGTATTTGAATAGATAACTTATATAACCCAATGTAAAAAATTATTTACTAAAATCTATATGTTTAAGTCATTTTTGTCTTTACTTAACATTAATTAATATAAAGTGTCATTATCACTCTTTAGTGGCTCCACGGAGTCCCAAAATCGACCCAAATATGCCCATTGTCGGTCATGACTCATCCAATAAGGTTATAACAAGTGTTAAGGTAATTTGTTATTATTATAATATTATTTTTACCTTGAATTACCCTATTTACCATTAACCGTGGTAGATAAAAGTCAAACGTTACTATTCATCAAAAAATATTTTCATCTTATTGAACCAAATTTTACTTACTAATAACAACCATATATATCAGAATTTTGAAAATCAATTCACAGAAGAGGTAAAATTTCATTTAAATGAAAATGTCAGATTTTTAACTACTACTTAATGGTTTCAATATTAATCAAAAATTGATGTTTTTCATAAAAATACCAACAATTATGCCTAAACTATATTTGATATTCCGAATTCCAAAATGATGTATGTTTTACCAAATTAAAAACATAGAATTTCAATTAATTAACTTAAAATTAATTCCTGTTGTCAAAACAAAAAGCGTGTTTTTAAGAAATATTAACTATCAAAAGTTTGATACTTGTTTACGTTCAATTTTAAAGTGAAATTACTTACAACGACCAAAATTAGATTAAATGGTAAAAATATAATCAAATTAAACTTCAAACCCAATTAAAAAGATAATTTAACCATATAAATAAATTATATTAAAATGAACTTTTGAATTAAAATACAGTATTTCTCACTATTCATAAAAAATGAATATTATTAGAAAAATACCAAAATTTCATCTAAAGTAAATTTTGATGTCCTGATTCTAAATAAGAATTTTATTTTGTCAAATTTAATATGTAAAAGTTTCAAATATTGGATTTAAACATGGTTCACCATTAAGATGTGGTAAAATTGCATTTTTTTGAAAAATACATTTTTTATTTGAAAATTTGAATTTGTTATTATAATATTTATAAGAAACACATAATACAAAAGATAAAATTATATGGAGTATATAAAATTCAAAATCCAGTTAATATTATTCATAACCATTTTTTGAATGGCTAGTTTGGTAAGTCATGGTGCGCTCGAACTCAGTGTTGCGTATAGTAAAGGTTGTTGAATTACTTTGAAGAGATAATGTACCAAAAAATCTTGGGGTGTTATATTCTCCTGTACTTCAATAAATTGCATCCTCACAATTTGAAATTCTTCTTTGAAAATAAAAGTTTAATAATAGAAAAAATACATTTGTGCAAAACCCACATTGGAAATTGGGTTAATAAAATTTAGTCTTAATAAGAGGGAAAGGGAATGAAAAGGTCACCACCAAATTATGATCTCAATTAGAAGAACATTGGTGTAAATTAGAGACACATAATTGGAGGGAAAAATTAAATATTTACAGGGAGTGATTAATGTCATCAATCACAAATAAGTGTAAAATTGAGGGCCTCAAAGCCATCAATCTATGATGATTTAAAATATCATCAGTCCAACAAAACATAAAGCATTAGGATAACACATTTTTTTTTAAGATACCTTCCCTAAAGTTTAATAATTAATTTATTCATAGAATAAGAGAAAAAAATATACTTGATAAGTAGAGTTTCA
The DNA here is from genome assembly GCA_963277665.1 of Viscum album. Taxonomy (NCBI): domain Eukaryota; kingdom Viridiplantae; phylum Streptophyta; class Magnoliopsida; order Santalales; family Viscaceae; genus Viscum; species Viscum album. The sequence goes on along the minus strand of OY728164.1, from coordinate 1,397,930,853 downwards.
TCCTTCATCTAATTCTTACCACAAACTGAACTTTCACTCCAAACGATGAGTATTCAAGATGACTTGGTCACACCTGAAGCGCTAGAATCAACTTATATAGAATCGCATATTGAAAAAAGGATAAACTATATATTTCCATTTTCTTTATAGATTAACCAAAACCAAACTGGTTAGTAAAAGATCAGATGATCCCCAAAAAGGAGAATCTTTTAAAGAAAGAATTACTAATCTTAATTTCTAAAATTAAACCAACAATACCTGAAGTTCAATAAATCCCATTCAATAAAAAAAAATTCATAAAATCTTTCAATATAATACAAAATAATATTGAAACCCAAAACTCAGAAGAATTTGTTTACGTAGACTTCCATATTAAATTGTATCTCCAAATAACATCAACCACTCTTAAAGTCACATACTAAAAAGTAATTAACCTAATCACATGTTATCTATTATAGGTCAATCATTTCCATAAATAACCCAAATTGCTATAAATCCACAATAAAAACATTTATAAAACCCCACCATCACTCTTCAAATGAAATCCCATAGTATTCTATTTTCCTTAGGCATATAGTGTTACCAAAAGAGAGAACATCTTCCAAAATAACATTTATCACTTAATCGCTAAACCATTTTCCTATACTAAGGATAAATAATAAGTTCCCAAAATCAACATATTCTTGATCCATAAAATCATTTAACTAAAAATATTTAGTCATACTAACCAGGGACTCCACGTAGTCTAGTGGTAGGCGATAAATCCCAGTCACATTTTGGTTGTGGGTTCGATTCCCACAGCTTTGTCTGACATGACGGGTTGTCACATGGTCTGTGTGTTTTCCTTTTTCAAAAACTATATATTTTTATAATATTCCAAAAAAATGAGATAAATTCCTCCAAAATAACCCTAAAATATTTTAATAATAAATGTTATCTCATACCTCACATTTTCATCCTAAAAATTAATAACCTGTAATTGCCTCAAATTCAAGGATCATATAAACACAAATAGTTATTTAGAACTATATCCACATAAAAAAAGACAATTATTCCTTGAATAGTGTTTTCACATAACAAACTACATGGTTACACATACAAGAGAATAGTCTTCCAAAGTAATCCCATCCTTTTAAACATTTCTCCATCCATTTATTTCCAAATAGTTTCTTCCTTGACTTAGAGGTTATCATATAGAATAAGGCATTGACTCATTTAATTCTAAGGTCCCTTACATTTATGGAAAATGATTGTAATTGGACTCTTAGGATCATTTGTATTTTCTTCCATAGTACTCTTCATTTTTCTTCTGCAATTATTTATTTATTTCCTTTCCCACACATAAAGAATTTTTTTGTTCCATTGAGACACTTTCCTAGGTGTCTCCTTTCAAATTTCTTGCATGATTGAAATTGAGCTTTCTTTTCTCCATGGTCTCCACTGTTGGAGCTCTTATCATTCACCTACTTTTTCTTCTTTTTTGATTCCGAGAGTTTTTTAATATATATGTTGTTGATCATATTTTTAGAAAACTAATTTGGCATTAAAATGATATCTTTTACACCTATCAACATTCCATTTCATTGCTCATTTCCACCATCATTCCCACCTTGTACATCATGTTAAATGTTACTATGACTTCCTTGGAATCCATCCATTTACTGACACAAGAAAGCACAGTGTGAGTAATAAAATAATTTAGAGAATATCATAACACCTTATTTTCAATCTAAAATACCTTAGGATTAACCCAGGTTATTTATTCTCATCTTCTATTAAAATCCTTCAAATCAGTTTGTAAAGAAAATGTGAATTATCCTACGCATATCCCCCGAGTGTTTCGTAACCAAGAGTGCAGCAAGGCACGTTGTCGTGCACCAGTTCCAGTTCAATTATAGCTCAAAGCGGTGTTTTCGGGTTTTACCCCTAGGTATATATATTCCAGAGCCACCTCTACCTTCTCGTATCCATACAGGCATGTATTTTTTGGAAAATTCACAAAATCTCTATAATACCAATATTCTATGAAGTTCTTCTATACTAATCCTCAAAGTCTATCTTAGGTAATTGTTCTCTATTCAAAGTTTTTCTAAATCTAGCTTCCAAGGTTTGTACTAAAATTCCTGTGATACCAATTGTAATTCCCTGACCCCAGCTACCTAGAGTTAGTGCATTATTATATAAAATTGGAATGATACAAGGAATCATGTCCGGAAAGACTGATCAGTTTAGTATCCTCTGAAGTACTCGATACACTCATAAGTTTTACATTACATTATGAAATAAAAAAATCAACAACATTTTTTACCCTTTTTAAACACACTTATATCCTTAGCCTATCCCTGCAGGTCAACCATAAAATACGTCTTCACATCTAGGTAAAAATAAAACATATAAAGGGGTGAGATTGGATTCTTAGTAAGGATAACAATATAGCAGAAACTTTAATAAATAAGCATAAACATTTAAGGAAATGTATAAGAATAAAAAAAATCCTTTTAAACTTGAACTTCAGCATAATTTGAAAAAGATAAAATCAAATAATTTTATTTACTTATCCACATTGATATTCTACTAGTCAAATAGTCACATGAAATATTAATATCCACTTTAATAATGATGGAATGCATAATGCCAGACTTCATAACCACATAGTCAAGGCCTTGTGCCAAGACTAAAAATAAGATTTTGTCAAGGCCCTGTGCCAAGACACTAATTTGTCTCATGATACCTACCGATGCATCAAGGAGCTATAGCGAGCTCCACCCATCACTTACTCAGTCCAATGCATTCCTCATATGAAAAGGTTGAAACATAATCTAAACATTTGTATTAAAACTGGCATACGAAGTGTCAATATTTTATCCATAAACCATGAATGGTATAAAAATAACACATCCACAGTCAAACATAACTCATTAAATACAATATGGAAGATTTTATTATAATTAATTAACCTCAATTGAGAATAACGAAGGATATTATCATAGATGAAAATAATTATCAAGACTATTTGAGAGAAATATCCCCCCTTTTTCTTGAAAACATTTAAAAGTCTCACTATTTATTAAGAAGTTTTTTAAAATATATTTTTGAATAAAAGTGTCCCATACCACTTTGAAACTTTTAAAAGTAATTTCAATTTTAATACATTAATTTCAATATAAATAAAAACCTTAAAACCATTTTTAAAACATGGACATTAATGAGAAAGATTTATAAGAATAAATATTTTAAACATTTAAAATGATATTTTAGTTAGAGTTCCTAACCAAATGAGAGACCCTTGAATACAAATAATTGAGGTAATAAAAACATTATAATATCATTAGAATAAAGGTATTCATGATATATTATGTAGAAGTACAATATATACACTAAATAAAAGTGAATTTGTGCATAACAACAAAGAAGTCTTAATGGAATGTAAGTTGAGATGAATTCGTTTATAAAGACCGTATCCTTAGGTTAAGGATAAATAAATGAAAAAATTATATGTGAAAAATATAAATACACTAAATATTATTGGATATTTGTTTTAAATAAATAAAAGGAAATTCTCACATATTCTTGTAAAAACAAGACCAATGACTTGGATGTTTAACTCAATGAATAGAAATTGAGTTAAAACTTCTCTTATAAAACTTTATATCGATGACGTGAGAATTTTTCAATGGAGTGATTATGTGTATAAAAAGTATATCCACAAAAGGGGAGTGTAAATTACTACATAAGTAAATAAATAGTGATTTCACAGATAATCTTGGAGTAATGTAATCAATGAAGTATGCATAAAGCCCAATGAGTGGAAATTGAAATTTGAAATTTTCTTATAGATTTGGTAACTTACGAAACATACACCCCATTAAATAAGTATCATAAAATGAAGATTTAAATACCCATAAATTACATTATATTACACAAATAATACAATCATGGTCAGTATATACACCACGCAAAAGGAAATAGTGGTAGTATAGCATGAATCTCACAGGAATAAGAAGTGAGATGAAAATCCCTTACCACGTTGTAATCAATAGAGTATTATGAACAAAATTTAATAACCAAAAAATTAATCACAAAATACCATGAATATAAAGATAATCATGATAATATATATCAAATGGCAGTAAAAAATATACCGTAAGAATTAAATAAGTGGCGAACAATGGAAATCTCACAGAATTAAAAGTGGGATAAGAAACCCCTTACCTCATGTCCAACTTGACTTGTTCATTCTTTAATCTCCAGAATAATAAACTAAAGTTAATTTATACTTAGGAACCTTTTTCAAGTATATATTTCCTTTTATATCACCTATTACCATGTTATAAATATTATGAAATCATTTAAGTTAATAATGGTCATTTTGTCGATATTTAGTACTTGAGTAAAAAACGAACTTGTTATAATTACAAATTTTCTATGTGGTCAAAATTATATTATCACCAATATAATATTCATGATTTAAATATAATATATATCATATATATATAGTATATATATATATATAATTAGTTCATGATATTTGGAGATAATAAATGAAATGCACCGTTCATGGAGACGGTAAGTCGTACATACGCATGAATGCTACTTTCATTTCTATTTCATATTTACTGAAATGAAAACATAATGATACATAGGTATATTATAATTCCAGTATAATATCATATGATATATTTGTTACATAATTTAAATAACTTCATCCTTTATATGTTCCATGTTTGTCTTGAACGAATCATATCACCTTGAGGGGGCGGTAGTCCGCACTTCCTCAAATGAAATTATCGTGTTCACACATATTGGAAAGCATGAAGGTGTGTTTGTAAATTAAAATTATAGAATCATAGAGGAAAAACAAACATAATATATATAATATATAAATATTGTTCCATCATAATGGCCACCATAAGAGGAGTTAGCAGATAATTGAACAATCATCGTTTCGTGAGGTAGTAGTTCACCGTCCACAGAAACAGTATGTTCTTTTCCCATTAGATGGAGGTGTGTGTAAGTGTAGCTAGAATAATTCTCATAAATACAATCTATTATATTGAGGATACTGGTGTTGTTATAAAATAAAGTAATAAAAATAGTTTATGGGGTTGGAGAATTAAAATAAAAGAAGAGAACATTAGGGAAGACGTTACCTTAAAATTGGGTAACTCCCTTTGGATTGAACCAAAAGGATTTCTTGAAGTGCCTTCTGCCTAAGGTTAGGCTTTTATGTGGAATGGAGGGATCTTGAGAGCTTATTTGGGTAGAGGTTGGATGAGCCAAGGTGCTTGAGAGGTCTGAGTAATGGGTTTGAAGTGAAGGCTTTTTATAAGGGGGAGGAAGGGCTCTTTAGAAAAGTGTAAAAAGATTATTTTATTATATAATGATTTTCAATTTCTAAAGGTCCAAAACTAGTTATAGTCGATGATAATATGACTCATGGTCAAAATAAAATCATCCAATAAAAATTGGACAGGTTTTGGATATTTTTTTATTCTTTATAATCTTATTTATTTAAATCATTCATTGATGAGGTAAACACTACATCATTATTGTGTCAAAAATAATTTTATTTGTTTGATGTCTAAAAATTATAAAAAAATACCATGATGTAGGAAATATTTTTATATTTCTAATGATTATTTATAGTCAAATAGATAACTTATATAACCCCATATAAAAATTTATTTACTAAAAGATATATGTTTAAGTCATTTTTGTCTTTACTTAAGATTAATTAATATAAAGTGTCATTATCACCCATTATTGTGTCATAAATAATTTTATTTATTTGATGTCTAAAAATTATAAAAAAATACCATGATGTATAAAATATTTTTATATTTCTAATGAATTTTTATAGTCGAAGAGATAACTTATATAACCCCATGTAAAAAATTTATTTACTAAAAGATATATGTTTAAGTCATTTTCGTCTTTACTTAAAATTAATTAATATAAAGTGCCATTACCACTCTTAAGTGGATCCATGGAGTCCCAAAATCGACCCAAAAGTTTCCATGGTCAGTCCTGACTCATCCAACAAGGTTAGGACAAGTGTTTAGGTAATTTTGTATTATTAGAATATTCTTTTTAGATTGAATTACCCTATTTACCTTTAACCGTAGTAAATAAAATTGAAAAGTTACTATTCACCAAAAATTATTTTCATCTTATTTAACCACATTTTACTTACTAATAACAACCATGTATGTCAGATTTTTGAAATTCAATTTAGAGAAGCGGTAAAATTGCATTTAAATGAAAAAGTCAGATTTTTAACAACTACTTAGTGGTTTCACTATTCATCAAAAATTGAAGTTTTTTAGAAAAATACCAAAAATTCAGCCTAAGATATATTTGATATTCCGAATTAAAAAATTATATCTATTTTACCAAATTCAAAACATAAAATTTTTATTAATTAATTTAAAATTAATTTCTGTTGTCAAAACAAAAAGCGTGTTTTCAAAAAATATTAACTATCAAAAGATTGATACTTGTTTATGTTCAATTTTAAAGTGAAATTACTTCCAATGACCAAAATTAGGTTAAATCGTAAAAATATAATCTAATTACACTTCAAAACCAATTAAAAATATAATCTAACCATATAAATAAATTATATTAAAATGCATTTTTGAATTAAAATACAGTATTTCTCACAATTCATAAGAAATGAATATTATTAGAAAAATACCAAAATTTCATCCAAGTAAATTTTGATGTCCTGATTCTAAAGAATAATTTTATTTTGTCAAATTGAATATGTAAAAGTGTCAAATATTGGATTTAAAAAGGGTTCCTCATTAAAAGGTTGTAAAATTGCATTTTTTTTAAAATACATTTTTTATCTAAAAAATTCAATTTGTTCTTATAATATATATAAGAAACACATAAGACATAAGTTAAAATTATATGGAGTATATAAAATTCAAAATCTAGTTAATACTATTCATATCCATTTTTTGAATGGCTAGTTTGGTAAGTCGTGGTGCGCTCAAACTCAGTGTTGCTTATAGTACAAGTTATTGAATTACCTTGAAGAGATGACGTACCAAGAAATCTTGGGGGGTTACAATATTTCATTTCTTGTTAGGAGAAAATTCCTATGGTTGGTAGGTATGAGATCTTTTACATTGATATCATGGTCAAACAAAGGTATCCCTACTTTTTTCAAGGGGCCATGAATGATTTTGGAAGACTCAAACATCCAAACGATGAGGTTAGGTATGGAGGAATGGCGATCCGGGAAGAGTTTTGTAACCCTATGGTAGTTTATCTCTTATGTGAATCTCAACCCCTATGCTATGTGGTTTCAAATCCCTAGGTGTGGGCCATAAAAATGTTCAGCAATAGAGTGTTGCATTCTTGATTTGTGAAAGGGTACCAAATACAATGAAGTAACATCAAGGATATTGATTCTTCTTGAATATTCTGGTCATGGGGATTTTAAATCATGGTCAAAAGTTATAGGTTCATGATGATTATATGGGAAAATATTTTCATTAATGATCCAAAACACACTAGGGTTATGAGTTCTATCGTGGTGACATCAGGGATCACAAGGATTGGAAATACATTTTAGAGAGTGTCACATTTTCTCGACGACCATATTTCCATATGCGCAAACCATAGCCATAAATGCATAGTCAAACAAAAGGGTCTCTTGAAATTGGGTATCCTCTTCCAAGGTCCATGGAAGGTTGTAGTGATCTTAGGAACTCAATGCATGATGTCTGATTTGTGGAATTCATAATATTCAAGAAGGGTTTTAGAAACCTAAAATTTTCATTGTATCCAAGGGAACACATTATCACTATGAGGATATGTAACCAACCATTAATCTAACTGTTTTCTCAATTAAGGGATCCAGTAAGCATGGGTCTTCTTTTACTAGGGCTAGAATGTAGGCCTTATGAGATTTATGCCTCATTTATTTATTCCCTATTTTTTTCTTAAACTCTAAAGATGAAGTATTTAGAGAGTGGATACTTGAATTTTTTCCAGGCCTCACATTGCGGGTTTTTAACCTGAAAAGATTTGAATCTCTTTCAGTACCAGTTTAAGGACTTGCAATTTGGACCATCAAAGGAAAAAATTTAAGGTCATACAGCTTTGACCAAAGTGAATTCAGTTTAAGGTCATGATGCACATGGATATAATATGGTGGTAATGTTACATAGGATCCTAATTAGGATACCCAAGGTGAAGATTAATCCAAAATATTTTTGATTAGGAGATAAAAATGGTTTAAGTCATGGATCAAGTTTATTAGGTATTGAGTAATGATATGGGACCATCATGTTGGGGATGTCCCAGAGCATCCTAATATGTTGATTACCTCCATAGTGATTTGAGGCTCACAAGGGTCATAAATCCCTTTATATTAGCCCAAGATATCTCTAGTTGTTAAGCATGATCCCTTATTTTTTGATAAAATGGTCAAACAGAGAGATATCTTTTTGTTTCCAAGGGCCATGAAAGGTTTCTGGTAACCTAAGTCACTCAAGACATGAAGTTAGAGTTATGGTATAAGGTGCTTAAAATATGACGGAAGTACCCCCATTCTCTGGTTCACCACTGTCAATCTATTGTGGTCCTTTGATAAGGAATGATATTGGGTTATGGTCTGTGCATTTTAACATTGTGTAATGTGGACATATTTTCCATGTTGTTTAAATTTCATGTGACTATGATGTTTTCATTACAGTTTAATTTTATTTAGTGAGGATGTATTCCATTCCTTTCATTTTAATGTCATGAAGTAAGGATTCAAGAACCAATGTGAAAAATTTCACAAAATATCCCTAAGTATTCATTACACTAATTGGGGAAATTTAGATGTGTGGAGAATCTTTTACCCATTAATAGGCATATTAGTGTGTAGCCATCTGTCGAAGTCTTTCTTATGTAGTCCAATCATGTGCAAGAGTAATCCATATGTAGATTTGACTCATTCATATGTGTAATGAGACTGTATGACTCTTCCCTCATTGAAAAGAGGTATATTACTATTTTTTCATGTAGTTTAGCATCATGCATCTAGGATATATAGAAGTTACCTTTGGAGGTATAATTTTTATGAAAAATGGGGGAAACTATGTTTTATCATGGACGGACCCAAGAATTTTAGATCAGGGTGTGGCTTCACATATTATGATAACATGAATCAATCCACATCTAGTCTGTAAAGGGAAATTTTCTATGAAGGTTTGGCCCATATACAGAGGGGCCATTGATCCTATTGATTATTGTAACTGGGGATAGGATTGGAGATTCGGGCGTCACTGTGTATCCTATGATGATAGGAGTCAAAGATAGTTCTTGAGAAACCATACAGTTTAGCATCATGTAGATAGGATATATAGAAGTTACCTGTGGAGGTATAATTTGTATAAAAAATGGGGGGATTTTGTTTTAACAATGATGGACATAAGATTCATAGATCAGGGTGTGGCTTCATATCATATTATATCATGAATCAATCCACATGTAGTCTGTGAAGGGAAATTCTCTATGTAGGTTTGGCCCATATACAGAGGGGGGAATTTTTTCCATTGATTATTGTAACTAGCACCAGGATTGGAGATATGGGCATCACTATATATCCCATGATGATAGGAATAAAGTCACAAATAGTTCTTGAGAAATCATGAAGTTTAATGTCATAGGATAAGGACATAGGCTTCCCAATGTGAAAAGGTAATATTTTGGTTGGATATAAGATCTGAGATCTGGAATCACTATATATCAGGTGATGACAATAATCAAGATACACATAGTTCTAGAACAAGATTTCCCTATGTAGTTCTGACCTATACACATAGAGGGGGGAATTTTGTTCATAATTTTTGAAGTTGGACCCAGGATTAGAAATTTGGGCGTTACAACATATCATGTGATAATTGGAATCAAGCCACACATATTTCTTGAGAACTTATGCATTTTAATGTCATATTGTAAGGAAATAGTCTCTCTAATGTGATAAGGGGATATTATGGCTAGACTTGAGATCTATGATTTGGGTGTCACTATATATCTTGTAATGACATGAATCAAGACACACGTATTTATTGAAAAAAATTACCCTATATTAGTCTAAATCATACGCACGAATGGGGTAATGTTTTTCATAATTGTTTCTACTTGACCTAGGATTGGAAATTTGGGCATCACAATGTATCATGTGATAATAGGAATCAAGCCACACATAGTTCATAAATCGGAAATATTGTACACCGGTCTGCCCCATACACAGAGGGGGCATTGTTCCCACTGAGTTTTGTAACTAGTCCTAGGATTGGAGATCTGGGCATCATTATGTATCATGTGATTAAAGGAATCAAGTTACACATAGTTCTTGAGAAACCATGTAGTTTAATTTCATATGGTAAGTACATAGGATCCCTAATATGAAAAGGGAATATTGAAGCTAGACTCAAGATCTGAGATTTGGGAATCACTATATATCTTTTAATGATATAAATCAATCCACATGTATTTCTTAAACAAAATATCCCTATACAGGTCTGACCTATACGTAGGGAGGGGTCATTTTTGTTCATAATTATCATAACTAGACCCAGGATTGGAAATTTGGGCATCTAAACATATCATGTGATAATAGGAATCAAGCTTCATGTAGTTCTTGATTGGAGGTGTGGTGGGATACCAACACCAAGGATGGTGTTCCTCTCAGGCAAGGTCCATAGTAATGCATAGTTTTGTGTAATGCAAGGGGATTTCAATCATGCAGTTTAACAACATGTACTGAGGACTCATGATAACCCTATCATGAACTGATATGCTTCGACCATGTGGGAGGAGACCTTACCAAAATTCCTAAGATCACGCGGGCTATTCTTGATGTGAGAAACAAGGAATGGGAAAGGTTCTTCTCACAACATGTGGAGGATAAATAATGTAAAGGTTCATTTTGTATCATGCAGTGGTTATGCCAAGATATAGGATCCATGCGTCCCTACATATCTCATTGGAATGAGAATAAAGCCGTTAGTAGTTCTATAAACCCATGTAGTTTAGCTTCATATGGTAAGGACATTAGTCATGTAGTTTAACTTCATGTGGTAAGAATGTGGGTGTCTAAATGTGAAAGAATAAGGATGTTGCTGATTTGTATAGTATTACATCATGTCGTAATGATATATACCATGTAGTTTAGAATCGTTTGGTAAGGACGTGAGATGCTTTGTATTTTAAATTATTTCAATTTGGATAAGATCTGTATGGTTTAACATCATGTGGTCTGGATGAGAGATGCTTGATGGTGGTCTTGAAAAGTATTACTTAAGAAACCTCACAATGGTGGGGGTGTGACACGCTCTCTGTCCATAATGTCAAATGAGTAAGCTCCATTATGATAGACCTTATGTATGACTCAAGTCACTTTCCACTTGGGTTATGGCTTCTAAGGATTCTTACCTAGTGTCATTGGGGTTCTAAGAGACAACACTAGTTCTCCTTAGAGGAACGAATGGAAGAGGAAATTGTTATTTTAGGATTAGATAATAGGATTCTGATAGACTTCAATGTTGTTTAGTGTATGCAACATTTTCTTATCGATCTAATCCAATTCATCCAATCACTTTCTCGGTTACTCATCATCTGATAGTTTTCTGTAAATGTATATTCAGAGCAAAATCAAGTGTACTTTTAGGGAAAATATTGTCTTAGTCTCGTATACCAATGAGTATGGTGTTTATTGTGTTGTAGTTCGTGTGGTGATACGGTAGGCCCAGAAATCATGGAAAAGATTATATGTCTAGGACATATTCTCTTTATTCACCATATTTTGGAGTATATTTGAAAGTGTCTTATTGAAGGCCTATGCCTATCCATTTACTATTTTAAAAAAGTGGGATGAATGATTATATTTGATGTTTTACTCATAATACAATTTCATTATTTTTGAAGAATAGAATTTGGTGTCATTATCCATTAGTATCATGTGATTGAATCTAAACCTATTGTTGATATGGGAATTTAGGAATATGATGATGTTATTTATCCCAAATTTCTTTAGGGTTATTGCCTCATCCAATTTTTAGAAGAAGTCGGTAGAATTGAGGATGTACTTTAATGACTTTGATGTTGTTGGGGGATATATCCCAATAACATCCATTCCCCATACAGAAAATGGAAAATAATATTTAGTTATATATAGAAATTATAGGGGATGATGGATGAAGATTCCATGATTTTGGAAGACATGACATTTTTTGGTGAATTCTACATAGTCATGTATAACGGTTTTCCCATAGTAACTCAACCTCCTAGTCTGGTGGGAGATCTAATCTATGATTGATGAGTGTAGCAAGAGATTGTGTGGACTTCTTCCATGAAAACAATGATTTCTCATTTTTCTATGCATATGAGGAGTATTTCATCAAACTTGTGTTTATAGAGGCAGTTTTTCTTATTTGGACTATCTTGCAGGGGAAAAGTTTTTTTCATGGTGACATATTTGTTCCCTTCCGGGTCAGTCCACTGGGAGGATCCCATTTTAGAGATAACAAGTTATGGACTCCATCCATCTAGGGGTGCATATCAGTTCATAATTCTCTGGGGAAGTGTCGAGCTAATTTATTTCTTCCATATCATTGGAAATTATCGATGAGAGAAATATTTGGTGTTTGATATAGAAGATCACCTTCTCTAGATTAGGGTGGTCCAAGACCATGGTTGAATTATCCAATTCACTGGTATGATAATTCTATGATCGATGAACTTGATCCAATATGGGATCAAAAGGGAACTCTTCCATTAGTCCTATGATGTAGCCTGAGAGAGGGGTTGGTTCTTCCTTTTTGATGGAATATTCTCCATTGATCTTCTTTATCACCAGCTTTAAATCCCATTTGATGTTCAGGTAAGATATTTTCATCATTAGGACCAGTTATAATCCAATGATAAGGCCTTGGTATTTGGCCTCAATATTCATAAAACCTTTATATAGTAAGAAGGAGTATAGAAAATTACTTTATATGGAGAAAAAAATATTTAGTCCAACCCAATTGAGTCTTAGGTTTTCTAGTCATTTTCTAATTAGAATTTTGAGAGGGACCATCAAAATACATTACCCATGTTTTAGGATGTTCATGAGCATAGAATACCTCCTCATCTAGAATCTCGATATCTACTATGGTACTTTTGGGGGAAGGATTTTCCATGAAGAAATCAGCTAGGGCCTGGCATTTCAATGATTTCTATGATATGAACTAGATATCGTATTACTACAGAATGACCACCCATCAGGAAAAGTGAACAATCGGTATGGTACAACTAAGTATGAACTTGAGTGGATCAATATGAGAGACTAGATAGACTTTGTGGTGTTGGAAGTAATGCCTCAGCTTCTGCACTGCAAAGATGAGTGTGAGGTAGTTCTTCTCAATATCCAAGTGTCATGTTTGAGTTCCTAGAATCATTTAGATAAGTTATTAGAGATATTTCTCATTTCCCATGTCATTATTCTATGCAAGGAGAGAATCAAGAAATAATTCCATAGTGTCCATATATAAGATGATTGTCTTTCCTTCCACCTGCAACATCAGGACCGGTGGGCATAGAAGATATTTATTGAGACTCTTGAAGGCTTTTTGGCAGACATCATCCTTGTTTTTGGTGATTCCCTTATTCATTATATTGGTGAATGTGAGAGATTTTCTATCCATGTAAGCTATTAAATACCAAATTCAAGAGAGGTTCCCTTGGGGCACCCTCAGTTCTTTGAGATTATTGGGGGTGACATTACGAGAATAGCACTAGTCTTTTCTAGGTCAACCTCAATGCCACGATGGAATACCACAAAGCTAAGAAACTTACCTAATGTTACCCCAAAAGATAATTTTATAGGATTTTTCATTAGACAGTGTTGCCACAACTTTTTGAAGAATATTTAAAGATCCATTAAGTAATCACATCACTGTCAGGATTTAACCACCAAGTCATTGACATAAAATTCAGTTATTCATCCCAAGAAGAGGTCAAATATATGATGCAAGGTACATTGATATGTAGTGCCAACATTTTTTAATCAAAATGGTATTACTTGATAGGAAAATATCCCTTAGGGACCTTTTAAGGTAGTGGATTCTTCATCTTTAGGGTCCATCTTTTTTTGATTGTCCCCTAAATACCCATCCATGAAGGAAATGGATTGGAAAGTAGAAACATCATCGTTCAAGAGTTATGTGACCAGAATTCATATTTTTTATAATACTGATTTAATTCCATGAAATATATTCATACCCTAATCTACCCATTCTTTTTATTGAAAGGTAAATTGTTGGATATCCATCTTTGGAATTTCACTTCATGAAAAAAGTTTTCTTTGATCAATTTTTAAACATCTACTTCTATAATGGTATCAAAAGAGGGGTGAATACTCTTATATTTCTTCTTGAAGCCTCGATGATCATTGGGTAAGATGATATGGTGTGTGCACACATCTGGATTCAGTCCTGGAATTTGTTTATTGTTCCAAGAGAACACATATAGGTGTTAATTTAGAAATGAAATTTACATATCTTTCTCCTCATGAGTCATAGAGACACTAATCATTATAGGTCATGGTTCTTCTTATGTTCCTAGATTTACCTTTCTAATTTCATCAATGGTGGTGGATATTCCTTCATCGAACACAGGAGAGAAATTCCTAAGGTCATCTTCTTCTTCTCCCTCCTCCGAATTTATAGGGGAATTTTCAAATGAATTTGGAAATATGATGGAATCTATGTCACTATTGGGGTGATAGAGGCCATGAGTAGAGACATTTTCTTCCCCTATTTTTAGAGTCATTGTAGAGAGATTATTAAGTTGATCATATTTTACCCTATCACTAGGGAAAATAGGGGATTAGACATTTGGTATTAGGTTTATTTCATTTATTAGATTTATGGGGAGAATGTAGTCACTATCCAGAATACTCTATGTATTTGTAGGGGTGGTCCCCAATCCATTGGGGGATAAAAACTGTATATCATCATCCACTATTGTTTGTTTTTATTAACTCTTATAGAAACTTTCCTCTTAAAATGTGGCTTCACATGTCACGAAGGTGGAATTATCTCTTTATAATATGCTGACCTTTCTATTGATGGGGTATTTAAAACATTAATGGAACATTGAAGGTGCCAATATGTGGTCGTGGAGCTAGGGACTTGAAATTAGGACATTTTATGTGTTTCAATGTAGGATTACCATAAAATAGGTGTTATATATGAGATCCCCAAATTTATCTTTGATCTTGACCCTCCTGAGAGGTATTTACTCACACTTCTCATATACTTGAACGGTCGGCTTTATGGAAGACAAATCCCCTTTGGTATACCCCAAACATTGAAGGGTTAAAATCAAGATGAGGTTGATCCTAGAACCATTTTCAATAATATCCCTTTAATATCAACACTATCAAGTCTACATGAGACATATATGGGTCTGATGTTTCCCTTGATGGCATCTTCCTGGTCCTTCTCTGTGATTGAGATGGTGACATTTCATTCTAATGGAATAGTCTCCACTCGATAGAACTTGCCTACAAAGAATTATATCATGAACTCCTATGGTCACTAGAGGGATTAAAATAGTACCTCTATGAGTACTTTTGAAGGATGGATTGCATCCAAGATTTAGAGATTGGTTGGAACAACTACCGGTTTCTCATAATTCCATACTTTTGTGCCATGGTTCAATGCTTCCTAAAGTGGAGCTTCTCCTTATTATGTGGTTTAATATCTAAGACACTTGAGGTGGATGGGCCTAGTTTCTGTGCAGAGGTCTAGGTACTATATGATACCATTGGTGCATGTTTTCGAGAGCTTCCCCATTGTCTAGGTTGATTAGATAATCATTCCCTCACATGGGGTCGTGTAGGTCAACTAGGAATAGGTGAACACTAGAGGGTTTTAGGACACCTTTGTGTATTTTTCATGCCTACTGGAGTATTTTCCAATGGCTCTCACCTGCATATATGTGCCATGTGGGTACATGGTCAAAATATTGGGCTCGACCATGCATGTTCTTTGATCTATACCCTCAGTTCCTTTGTTTATGGACTCTTGTTCCCTAGATAGGTACAAAGAACTCATACTCAAAGGAATAATAATTATTGGAGAAGGGGTATTCCTAATATATCACATTAGAAAAACCAAATATGACCTCTCTATCCGATGAGGGTTCTGTTTTGTGGGGTGTTTACCATTCTTCAGATGTTGTAGGGAAGAAATCTGAAAGAGTTAGAGCTTTATTCAAAGATGAAAATGGTTATTCCTCTTCTACTTATTCCTATGTCGGATGGTTCCATCCACCTTTAGGATACATATTTGATGATACATTCCTAGGTTGTGAAACCACTATGTTTTTTCACAATTATTCTTTTAGGATGGCCTGATCTCTATCAATTGTCTTTCAATTCATCCAGTTGTAGAACTTCAACCAACACCTAGCTGGAACATTTCTCCAATCACCTTATTCTTATTATTGGGTGATGGTTGTGTAGGTGACCTACTCTGGGGAGTTATCCAACATCACATATCCAGAATCGACTATGCTTTGGATGATGTCTTTAAAGATAAAGTAATCTTGGATGTTATGACCAAGCCTTCTATGGAAAGTGTAGTATTCGGGATGATCGGTGAGGTTGACCTCATTAGGCTTTTTGGATTATGGGATCTTGAGTATTTTTTTGTCCATGGGTTCTAGGAAATAACCAAGGAATTGTTCATTTTAGGAGTATTCTTAGTTCATCCATTCCTCAAATATTGGGTGACCCTGATCTCTTTTTTCTTCTGGATGAGGGAGATTTCCTTATTGTTTCCACTTGATGGGAATTGATGGGTGGTTCAGGGTCTACCTAGTTGCTTAAATTGGAACTGTTTCTAGTTTGAGGATAATAGTGGTAGTCTCTACCTCGTCGAGCCATTTCCCCTATGTCGATTGGGTTTGTTGAATGGCATCTTCCAAATTTTGTACATTTCAGTGAACTCATGGAACCTACCTTCACACTTCATGGAGATCCTAGGTGTATAAAAATCATCCTATATATTCTTAGTATAGAGTTATAGAAATTACTTCGGTGGGAGAGGTATGATGATTGAATAGGTTAGACCCTTCTATAGGGATATGAAGTTAGACACCCTCTCATTTTCAAATTGCTTTTAGTTTGTAAGGTTAATGATTGGATTTTTCCTTATAATGGATCTTAATTGGTAAAGGAATTTATGATAAAGTTCTTCCCATCCTATAAATGATCCTACAGAAAAACTATTGTACCAAACAAAGGTTATCCCTACTAGAGTTTTTACAAAGAACCTTAGCTTGGTTGCCTCCTACTGATTTTGATGGCCCATCATTGGACCACATTGGAATATGAAGTGTGTGAGATGTTATTCCTGGTATCCCTCTCCATCGATTGTGGATATGGTAGGATTTATGAAATTGGTTGGAGAAAAAGTTTCATCCACCCATTTGGGATATGAATTTTTCTCACTATTCATTGGTACGCATCTCCCTTCCATGGCTTCCAAATTATTATCTAGGTAATTAATGAAATTGATAAATTATAAAGGTATTGTTGTCTGAGCCACCTCCCATCTATAGGGAGTGAGAGGGGTTTGATTTTGTGGCCCCATTTTCATATTCCTTTGATTCTCAGTCCATACTAAGACTGGATGATTACCCTGGTGAGGGATAGGTTGTCACCGTAATGGAGGGAAGTCCAAATCATTTCTAAATTCCTCATTTATGTTGACTGACTGCCTAGATATAGAGCTAGTATAATGCTCAGATTCTACTCTAGTAGGATAATTGAATATTTTTTAACATATGGGGGGGTATTCACCTATGCCTAAAGACGGTACCTAGAAGGAATATTTCCCTTTATTAGATCCTCATTAATTTGTTTTAGAAATTGTATCTCACACTCATAACATGACAACTATTCCTCTGTGGAAGGATCTTTAGTTCTCTTGGAAAGTGATTGAGATGTGTCCACACCTTTCCCTTTATCTTTGGCAGTGGTTTTCCATAGAGGTGGAAACTCAATATTCATAGGTGCCCAATTTTGTAGCCTCCTTTGATTTTGGGTGCATGAAGCCTTAGTGGGTGCATCCAAATCCTCCACTCGGGGTACATTCATCGTAATGTGTCCCACTTCCTCAATTTATTGATCCAAATTATCCATTGAATTTAAAGTGAAAACGTTTACATAGTCATATTAGCCAATGGTAGTTATCTCATTACTCTCAATGAAATAGTATTATTATGCACTACCTATATTAGGTTTGTTTCTCAAACCCTATACCATATTGGAAAATTTTAGATTTTGTCCTTGGTAGGGTTTGATTGCCTTCACCATATTCTCCTCATGTCTTGTCCTGTGAGTAGTTAACTTGAGGGAGTTTATGGTCAGGATTTCTAAACGAGCCATGAATAGAAGAGGTTTATCTTATGGAGAGAGGAACATAAGTGATTTTGAATGTCAATATTTACATCCCAATTTGAAAAGGACATATTCCCTGTATGGTGATCATGATGATGATGATAATTCCACCATCCCTATGGGATGGATCCTACTCAGGGTCACAGACTGAATTGGTTGATCATATTGTTTAGGATCCAATGATTCATGTTGATGATTTGATGATTCCTAGGATAGAAATTGAGATATAAATTCCCCCATCTCAATGGGATAGGGTTGATCTAGAACCACCATGGATTTCATTAGGATTGTCTCAGGGGATGATGGACCAGGTGATGGTGATCGAGAAATAATTGTCCCTAGACCAGTGGGTTGGGGTTTTTGTATAGTTTCATCCAAAATTCCTTGGATCCTTTCAAGGATTAATGATCTGATGGGTGGAGGTGGTGGTAGATATCACATTGGCTTGTGGATCTAGGTTCTCTTCTGGATGACTTCTATGGATGATACTACTGATACCTCTTTGATAGGGAGAATTTTTACTCATATAGTAGCTGGGTGAAATAGAATCCCATGAAGGGAGTCAGTTCCTATGGAAAGTTATTGGGATGATTAAAACTTGATCTTCTCTGACTAAAATGAATTCATGTTACTTTAAGGATCCTATGTTGAAGACATTTTGGATTTCCTCTCTATCCGTTCATGATTCCTTGGTATCCTTGAATTGAGGTAATTCCATTGTAGTGACCAATTGGCTCACTCATTACACAGTCCTCTGGATTTTATAAAGGCTATGAAATTACATGGTATTTTATCTGAGGGATTTTGTTTTTATAGGGACATATTGAAGTGAAATTCTCTATATTTCACCCATCCTCAAATATAAATGTCTGAAGATTCTCTAGAAAATAATTAGTGGAGGGTTGTCTTAATATGGAGACAAGAACTACGTAAGCATTTTTCATACTCTTCCATTATTGGGTTTTGGGATATGGAAAATGTGGCCATATCCATATGAAAATAGAGTTTATTATTGTTCTAAAGGTGATACTCATGTCCAAGATATGATAGATTTTATATCCTTCATCCAATGATGAGTAGAACATATATTTTTTCATAGTTAAGGTATGAAATCATTCTCTAGATCATCTAGGATCTCATAGTTAGAAGTATAAAGGGGATAGAACATGGTGGGGAGGTTGTTTTTGGGTAACTCTCTCTATATTTCAATTTCAGATGACTCTTTATCATACTTACATGCCTTCATATGATTAGACCATATAAAATACTTCTTGAGGTCTCCTACTAACTGGAGTGGAGTGTTTCTGGGAGTTAATGGGGAACTATATACAGTTGACCTCAATGTTTCGAGCAATTCTCTATAAAAATGAATCTTGATTTTTGAGCACCTCTCTATACAAAGGTGTCTAAGAAAGGGAGGATCTTTTTGTCTTTAGGAGATATCATCATGGGGAGGAGGACCATTGAGGATTTTTGAATTATAGTCTATGTGATCCACCTCTATACTACCATGTGGAGGACTATCATGGTAATGATCACATTCTGCTTCTGTAGAAGAGTCGACAGACCCTTGTGGTTTTGAGAATGTGTCTCAAACAACCTCAAGGACATTGGAATTGAGAAGATTAGGAATATGAGCCTCTTTTTTCATCATGGATGGAATATACTGACCTTCCTTTTAAAATTGTGCAGTGATATGATCATGTTGTATGATGACTTCCAGACTACATTGATAACCATATGGTGCTATAGGGATATGATCTCATGGATGAGAAGCTATTGTAATATGATGATGAGATTCTCCATTATGGGTAGAAATATGATCCTACCTTAAGGCATGTGCTTCTCACACTAGTGATACTTGATTAGAATGTGGATATGAGACTGATATTGAGCCTTTATAGTATGTCGGTGTTCTTTTTTATAGGGATATGAGCATTTCATGACGCATGTACTACTCTCACCTAGTGATCCATATTTAGAGAAGGAATATGAGCCTAGTCCAAAAAATAATTTCCCATCAGAATATACTAATGGACCTCTATAATGGGAGAAGGGATATGAGCCTCCTCTGGTAAATCCATTGAAGGATTTTGATGCAGTTGTTCAGCAGCGAAAGTTGGAATATAATCCTGGATTTAGCGATCTACTATAATATACCATGTTGATTCACTAACAAGAATATAATCCAATCCCAAGCCATATTTCATTCTGAATTGGTGATCCCTGTAGAAAATAGGGATATAAGACAGATCATAGCCATTTTTAGAATTCGGATACTCTTCTTAGATTGGAATATGAGCATGTCCTGAGGCATGTGTTGCAATCACCTAGTGAGTCACATGCAAAATGGGGGTATAATCCTGGTCATGGGCCTTTGGAATATGTCTCCAGTATTTTTCAATAGGAATGAGCCCCTATCTTGAGGCATGTGCCTCTATCACTTGGTGAGACTCAGTTGGAATGAGAATATGAACCCAATCTGGTGTTGCATCCTTTATCAAAATATGTCGATAATCCTCCATAACATCATAAAGAATGTGTTCCTTTTCTAGAGTAACCACTTTTTCATAATGATCATAGTGTTTTCTTTTCTTGGCGATAGGGATAAAAATATGAACTTGTCACAATATTTTTACCAGTTCTAGAATATGCCAATGGATTTCTTCAGCTATTTCTAAGATGTAATGGCACTTTAGAAAAGTGTACATAGGAATATAAGCCTTCACATTTTTTATCCCCACTATATACTTGCATAAATCTTCGATTGAATTGGGGATATTATCACACATATTTCTTCCTTGTTCCATCGGAATATACCGATGGGCTTCATGCATGGGGGTAGGGATATGCGCATCCCCCATGAATGTTGTAGGAATATTCCCACAAACATCTTTTGAGTGAGCAGGGATATGAGCCTGCTCACTTGTTACCACTAGAATATGCCTACAAACATCATAAATGGGAGTGTGGATATATTCCCACTCATGATTATCTGTATCCTCATGCACCTGATGTTTCTTCGTTGTTTCTCATGCATGGGTATCAAGGGTGGCAGTGTATCGGCTAGTAGGTGGCTAAAGGGTACTGATGGGATAGTTTTGGTGATGGAAGTTAATAATATCCCTCCTCGGAAGAACCTAAACTAGAAGGGATCCATTTATGATTCCTTGTTACACCTTCATTAGATACTAAAGGTGGTGATTTTCATGCACTGAGGATAAGCTCTTGAAGTGTTGGTTTTGGAAATTAGGGCCACTAGGTTTACCATATATTTATTTGGATGATGTGTAATCTTCAGTTTCAATACATAGAGACCCTCATGGTAATACTCAAGGTTTATGATCATATCATGCCGATGGTAATCTTAAACAATTGAATTCACCACCCTACACTGAAGATTTTTGGTGGGTGGGGTCATTATGAGGCCAGTAGGGTTTGCAGTTTCAGCTTATTTACCAGAACAGTCATTTGATGAAGACATTAACTTATATTAGGGGTTGTTTTTTAGACCAATATCTACATTTATGAAGATAACAAGGAATAAGTTTGCGTATCAGTTCATCATATTAGGCATGATATATTTTGAATTAGATATGCATGGGTAAGAAAATTTCCTTTTCTCCCCAATCTGGCCATTCTACTCGCGTGGACATTTCAAAGTGAGGATGGACATATTTTATAATAACCTTGTCTATAGAGGATCATTTGTAATATTCATGTTAGTTTTTTTCTTTTTTTTTAGGATAAGAAAATAAAATGGATTGACACATGGTAAACTAATCATTCCTCTATTTGAGATATTCATGTCCAATTCACCATTTTTATTTGAGTAAGATGTGAAAATAAAATGGACCGATGTATTGTCAACTGAAATAAAATTTAATTGATAGATTCATGTCGAGTTCACAATTTTTGTTTAGAAGGAAAATAATGATACCTGGGGGAACCCTCATGATAGGAAAAAATGGCCTAATGATAATTGGTAAGTATGTCCTTTTTATCTTTTAAATGATATGTCATGGTTAAATGAGTTTATCTCTAGTTTACCATCTTTTTTTATCCAATAGACACAACCCAAGTGCATTCAGTTTGGTCTGGTGGTTGATTGTAGGTGGTTCAATGTCTTTCACAATCAATTATTCTAGGATCGCCATTGTTGTTCTTAATGGAAACTCCGAATGATTCTCAGATACGTAATTGGGTACAAAAATGCTTTCCAAAGGAAGGTGGTCAATTAGGGTTTCTTACCCAATGTCACATAAGAACACACATTGGTCAAGGGGATGGGAGTTTGGGCTCATCACACACTTTTTTTGGAAGATTTTTTGCCTACTCTGAGACTCTGTTATAGATTATACATATGTTAATGAATCTCTCTATAATCCCAAGACAGATTACCTTATCAAAATGACCATAGGTTGAATCTTTCATATATGAAGGGGAATAATTTAGTGAGTCCAGTTGTATGTATCTGAGGTTCTTCATTGGTTCCCTTTAATGGGTAGCTACTTATATGTTAAATTCATATAACCAGACACTTTGAAATTTTATGACATGAAGGGAGGAGATTAATATGTTGAGGACGGGATTGATCCATTATGAGTCTTACTACATATATTTTTCATTACATGAATAAAACCCACAGAGTTCATTAAACCCATTCATTTTAGTGTCATGCAGAAAGGACATATGTGAAGGAATTTAGGGGTCGATTATTTTAGCATAAGCCTCTAGGAGGCGTCCTATGTATCCTATTTATAGTAAGAATTAAATACATCATAGTTCAATCATGTTCTTGGGACATACCCCAAGGTGGATACCCTTATATGAAGATAATCATATAATTCCACAAATCAAGGCTTACATACTAATATTTCCCTAGTTTTTGGAGATTCATGATGAAAATGATATGACCATTACAACTCCCTAATCCCACATTATCAATTCTTAGAGTGAGAAAGAAAATCTATTGCAAGTAATCAGTTTCACTACATATGGATGCAGGATTTGTGCACTAGGATATCCCATTTGGATGTTTCATATATAGATCGTTCTTTAGGAATGTATCCCATGTATCTTGAGTATTGCAAGAAATAGAGTTCTCATAGTTCAATTTTACCTCCTAGTTCACTAATAGATGAGGGGGAATGATTAGCCCATGGAAATGATTGAGTCATGATGGTTTAAATGTTGTATACATTTGGGTACTTACACTATAGTGGATTCCCACTTGAGCTTGGGAATTATGAAGGCATCCTACATATCCTATTTATGGTAGGAATCAAATTTCTCATAGTTCAGTTGGATTGGGGATTACACATTGAGGTTTCCCTAGTTTATGGGACATATTACATTATGATTCTGATCGGGGCTTACACGCTGAGGTTTTCCTTTTGAACTCGGACCTTAGGAAGGCGTCCTACATATCATGTTCATGGAAGGAATCAGAGATCTTGTAGTTTAGTTAGATTAAGGCTTAAAAACTGAGGTTTCCCTAATATATGGTATATATTACATTATTCCACTGATCGGGGATTACACACTGAGGTTTCCCTTTTGATATTGGGACTTAGGAAGGCTTCCTACATACCCTATTCATGGAAGGAATCAAATTTCCCATAGTTTAGTTGGATCAAGGCTTACACACTAAGGTTTCCCTAGTGTATGGGACATATTACATTATGCCGATGATTGGGGCTTACACACTAAGGTTTCCATTTTATGCTCGGGCCTTAGAAAGGATTCGTATGTTTCTTATTCATGGAAAGAATCAGATTTATTTTAGTTCAGATAGATCGGGGATTATACACTGAGGTTGACATAGCATGTTCACTAGACAATGTTATAATGTCTTTGGATACCCGATTGACCTGGCCTAGATATTTTCCTGACATATTTAATTTTATTTTTTATATGTCTTGATTTCCTGACTGACATGTCGAAGGATGTTTGGACATGCCTGGTTATATTGTGGACATTTCCAAAGATAATCGCATGATCCAATTAACCTTTCTAAGGGACGTTTCATGGTTAGGATGGAATGTATGAGGACCAACGCATGATCAAGGATTACTTTTCCAAAGTACATATCATGATCTAGGATGTCATGTCCAAAGGAAGTCCTGATATCTGAATGAATTTTCTAGAGGAAAACGTGAGAGCCAATTGACATGTCCTGGTGCCATCACTAGACCTCACTGGCATGTATTGGTGCCATTGTGAAATTTGGATGACATATTTGGGGGATGTTGTGGGATCTGGATGGTAAGCCTGAATGACTTCACATGATCTTGGAGGACATGTCCTAAGGACATCATGAGGTCTGATTGAATTTTTTGGTGGACATCGTGAGAGCTAGCTGACATGCCTTGGTTCCATCAAGAGACCTGTCTTACATGAATTGGTGTCTCTACATGATTTTGAGAACATACCTAGAGGACACCAGAAGTTCTGGATGGTGATCTTGGAAGGTTTCAAAAGACTCTGGTGTCATGCTCAGGGGAAGCTAAGTGACTTTCTCTAGCATTTATAAGGGACCTCACTTATTCTTAATAGTATGCCAAGGGAGTTTTACATGACATGGGTTATATGTACTGGTGTTATCTCATGAGCTGGATAGTTCATTCTAATCATATAAGTATCACCATATATATTCTTCACATAAGTCTCCCATATTTTAGTCTTTTTCCAACCTTTTTATTTCATCTGTTTCATATATTTTTTCAGAGTTATCTTGTTAAGGTATTGTGTGATTTATAAAATATATAGGATTACTTTTCATAATATGGATGATACACCAGAAGTCCTTAATTTGATCTCAAGTGATCATGAAAAATTCTTATGAATGCCTCATGATCCCTTAGGTCACTCCCTAGATCTTTACCTTGAAGAAGACCTTATGATTGTGAGATTAATAGCTCTGATAAATCTACATTGATTCCTAGGTGTGTCAATGCACGAATCAAAGGATGGATTTCTTCACACAGGAGTGTGGGATTTATAGGCCTCTCCACCCTGATTATATGTCACTTTTTATGTAACATATCACAAAAATCCAAGCTATAGTCAATGGAGGGCCTTGGTATCACATGTTTCTTGAGATCCTACTGTAGGTCATCCAAGGGGTGTTGCATGAATTTCAGTGACCACAATACCATCCTATCAGTAGCCCATTTATTGGATTTTTATAATTGAATTGGTCTTTACTAATCACACTGACATTCCTAAGGGATCTTACAAGGTCATTCCAACTTTTCTAGGGTCCTTCATGAGATCACAACTCTTGTTTAAAGGCCTTCATGTGGCCTGAGATAAATTTTCTGGGACTTTTCGCAAGACAAAGGTGTCAGGTGGACATAATGAGACATAGATGACATTTCAAGGGTGGGATATGGGATCAATGGTGATTTCATAGGGTGAATAACCCCACTTGAATAATATTATCATATCATTCCCTCTTCAAAAGCTCCCATCATTTCCTTTTTATTTTTTTATTTATTTTTCAAATGCATGGGGATCTCATGAGTTTACACGAGTGTTATCGAAAACAATCACCCTCCCTCTAGGTTATGTTGTTGGGAAAAAATCCCTCAAGGTATCATTGAATCATTTTTGAGGTGATTGTGTTTGTTGACAAAGTGGACATCTGAGTTGTGATTGTTGACAAAGCAAAACAATGACATACAAATTTGTTGACAAAGAGGATTTCATGGTGGAATGTCGAGTTCAAGAGCTGAGGTCAATGATCCATGTTTGATTCAAGAACGTCGATAAAAGGAATGGATGATCTGGAGGTGGTACAAAAGAACAGATACAAGGTGGCGCCGTTTTCCAGTGTTTGCCAAATTTTTGGGCCTGAAAATCGGCAAATGAAGAAAAGTGTTTTTGGAAAAGGGACTTTCGCGTCGTGGACTTGGAGTATAGGAAACTTGCGCGCCATATGTTTTTCAAGATCAGAAGATCAAAATATGGCAAAGGAAGTAGGTTCGCGCAAGTTTGGGAGTTGGTCACGCAAGTGTCTAAAAGGAGAGAAGACTTGCGCGCCAAGACTGGGTCGCGCCGGTGACTTGCGCACCGTCGCGCAGGGTGGTCAGATTGCCTATAAATACTGGACCACCCCTCCTCATTCTTTACCGGAGTTCAAACGAGAGCTCCCGTCACGCAGGTGTGGTGGTCGCGCAAGTGGTGTGTGTGGTCGCGCAGGTGGGACTTGCGCGCCAGTGGTTGAAGTTGTGCGCCGGTGTTAGAAGTTGCGCGCCGGTTTGCAGTTGCGCGCCAATAGTGGTTTGGGCGTAAAAGGAAGAGAGTCGCGCAAGTGTGGAGTTTAGGAAGCTTGTGTCGTGCAAGTATCAGAGGAGGACTTGCGCGCTCGTTGTGACTTGCGCGCCGATACTTGCGCGTCGAGGTTGACTTGCGCACCAAGTAAGGTTTGTTCCAGTAGTGTTTTTCGGACTACGTGGAAGCTGGATGTTTTCCTGATACCTTCGGTGCAAAGAAATATTCATCAACGGGTGAAAGTTGTACTTCAACAGAGCATCTACAGACAGAGGAAGATGCATTCATTCATACAAATGAAGAGACCTACAGGTCTATAAACTGTGAGTGGATTCCCTTATGGAGCAGTGAGCTTAGGAAGAGGAAGAAGGTGATCCTCTCCACCGGCAGTGAGCCAGAGAGAGAGAAACAGGGAGTGACCCTTGGGAAAGCAGTGAGCTGACCCTAAACATTGTAAAGGCAGTGAGCCTGGGCATAGAAGTGATCTAGCCCGAACATTGTAATCCACGGCTAGTGAAGTCTAGTGGAATTTGGTACGAACCGGCATCTTGTCGGCGTATGCTCCTTGGATGTAGCCCTTAGCGGTGAACCAAGTAAAAATATTTGTGTCTGCCTGCTTACTTCCCTGCATTGCATTCAAAGCATCATCATCAGGTAAAGGAGACAAGTGATCACAGTAACCATAAAAATGCAAACAAAGTGACCCTTGTAACAAAGAGGTCAAGATCCAGTGGGGCAGAATGAACTTTGAAAAAGAATATCCATACCCTGATTCACCCCCCCTATCAAGGTATATAGGCCCCTATTGGCCCCAACAGTTGGTATCAGAGGGATAGGTTTCTTTTATCAGATTTTTTTTCCTCGACTTTGTGTAGTCGATCTGTGTGGTTGAAGATTCAGTTTTCTCTTATCACAATCTGCCATGGGAAAAGGAAAAGCATCAAAGAAGAATCAGAAGTCTGATAATTTCCCTCAGTGTGGAAGTGTTTTTGTAAAAATTGTGATTCAACTAAAAGAATCAAACAACATATTGAAGGATGGTCTTGATGAATCAGATAGGGAAAAGATTGATTCACTCAATCATGATGTTGGAATAAGTGAAGTGCATGCGCATCAGAGTGATGCTGAAACAGAAGAAGAAATTGAAGGAAGAATAGATATGCGAGCTGAGTTGGAGGCTACTCTTGAGGAGATAGATGTTTGGAGAGAAAAAACAAAGAAATCCAACAAATTTGTTCACGATGCCAAACTCTATATGCATCAGCAGGAAGAAGAGAAGTCTGAGTTGATGGAAGAAATTGAGAAACTCAAGTTATCAACACGAGAGAACTCAGAATCGGTTAGTGAGTATAAGAATAATATTGAAGAACAGAAAAGGGAGATCGATGGCTTGAATAGAAAAGTGAAAGATCAATTAAAAACCATCGAAGAACCTAATATTCCAAGTGACGTTGGAAACACTGAAGAAGCCAAATCTAAAGATATTCAGATCAAGGGATTGGAGATTGAGGTCAACAAGCTAAAAGGATTAAATCAAAGGCTTATTTATATAGTTACTGACCTAACAGAGAAGAATGATTCACATGCTGAAGAGCTGCAGAAGATGGCTAGAATGAAAGGAAAACAAAAGGCTGGTGATTATGAAGAGAGTCAAAAGTCAAATGAAGCACAGAATCTTAAAGCCAGAAATAATGATCTAGCAGCACAGTTGTCTGCAGAAGTTCAGAAGAATCAAAGGCTACAACAAGAGAATGCATGTTGCTCTGACTCTGTCGCTCAAGAAAAATTGAAGGTAAAGGAGGAAAATGACATGGTTGATAATCTGACACGTGAATTGGAAGATGAGATGAGAAGAGGGAATCTTCTCAAGAGAGAACTTGATGTCCAACTTGAATCAAGGGAGACAGAGATTCAAAAGTTGGAAGAAGAGCTAGAATCAGTTAAGAAGGAATTAGATATTTCCAATGACAGAGGAAAGCCTAAAATGAAGGATGCCTTACATTTACTATTTGATCATCCTTCGACAAGTGATGATAAAATGAAGATCAAATATGCTGTTTCGGAAGAGAAACAACAGAATATTTTCTCAGCTCAAAGACCAGTAAGTTTTGGAAAAGCTGGTATTGGATTTGATGAATCACCTCCCATGCATGATAAGAAGAGAGCCGTGAACAACTCCAGAAATGGAGAAAAACCTGTAGGTGCTGGAGATAGGCCTAAGAGGTCAGTTACAAAAAGAAGTGACGACATGTGCTATTTCTGTGGGATTCATGGCCACACATCAAGCTTCTGTCCAAAGGCTCAGGAATATATTTCGTATTGTGAAAACAAAAAATGTACAAAATCTGAGAATAAGATGAAGTGTCATGAGAAATCAGAAAGAAGAGTCTCTCAAAGGAAAGCATTTGTTAAATGCTACTACTGTGGAAGAATGGGACACACCATGAGTATGTGTCAGGAATCTCAGGAGAACAATTTCAGAGGAAGAACTCAAGCTACATCAACATCTTGACATAGAAATGATGAAATGAGGTATGTCTTTGATGGAAGATGTTTCATATGTTCTGATCATGGGCATTTGGCCAGACAGTGTAGAAAGAAGAAGGCAGGGAAGGAAAAGGAACGTCAAAGGAGATTCCTCACTTCAGTGGTGTCTAATGAGAAATCGTACACTGGAAGACAAAGTGGTAAATTGGAAAATAGGCGTAGAGCCTCAGGGGAATCACATGGAGCTGAACAAGAAGTGTATCAGTAACCTCCTCAGTCACAGTCACAACCGCCCCCTATGAAAGAACATGAACAAATTTGGAAGAAAAAGGGAGGAAAAGCTACAGCTGTGAGTAAGAAGAATGGACATTCTGTGGAGGACCCACCACCAATGAAAACTAGGGTGGAGACTCATAAATCTGATAAAAGGCAGATAAACAAAGAATGCAGTAAAAAATTTGCAAGTCGTGTGCCACAACAAGCAGTGGAGAAAAGTGCCAGATCCTTGCAATGGTGGAAGAAGCAAGGGAAGATGGAAAGAAAAGAGATTCCTACTTAGAGAAATAATCAAGGAAAATGGAATTTTGGTAGAACCGCAAAGAAGGAAATGTGCACTTGTGGGTTTATACCCCAAGCGGTGAAAAAGGTCGAGCCTACCAAATCTACATATCAGAAAAAGGCTCAGAATATGGGAAATGAATGCCTAGTCATATGGCCAGAACAGTTGAAATCGTCTAGGCAGCTGGAGGAAGAAAGAAAAGAGTGTGATGCCCTCCAAGAAAAAATCAAAGGGTTGACCCATCAGGATCAACCACTATCCTCGTTTTGTGGATTCGAGAAAATCCCCTCTCCCTATGTATATAAATTCTATTAACTGATGATCCGTGTGTTTCAGGTTTTAGGGAGATACAATCCAAGGGGAAGTGGCATATAAGGATGCGAAGTGGATATGTGATATGCTCTACAGTTTCAATTGATTCAAATCAGGTACCAGAGTTGAAGAAGAAAGGGAGTAATAGAGCACAACAGAATATGATTGTGTTGTTAACTTTGTCTCTTGTTTCCTACACCGAGTTTCAACTCAGTAGGCTTAGAGATTTTGTTAATGGCTCAAATCTAAGTGGAAGATGAGAACAAATGATGCAGGAGGAAAAGACGTGTTATGGGTCTAAACTATTGGGCCTAACAACTTGAAGAGTTGCATAACACAGGTGGAGCATTCTATATCCTAATCAGATGCATGATCTCAATATGATATGAAGGATGAATGTTTATGCTCATGAAGAATGATTGGTGTAAAAGCAGCAACACACGAATTTTCATGATTATCTATTTTGTTCTAACAATGTGGTATCAACTGACTGCTTTCAGGATACCAAGAAGCTGCAAGAGAAAATCAAAGGTGTCTCAACAAAAATCAGAGAAAAGTATCTGAAAGAAAGGAAGCCACTGAAAATTGAGTCAGTGAACAACTTTCTGATGAAATTGTTGAGGAAGAAAGCAACACAGGGAGAGCAGAAGTGGCTTATGCTGATTCAGAAGAAGACACCGATGATGAACATGAAAGTATCTAGTTTTTGTCTACAAGGATGCCAAAGAGATGAGCTGAAATTGATGGACAGAATATCATTGGTGATCTGGCAGCTCCAGTTCAGACAAGGGAAATGAAATCACTGCAGCATGCATCTTTTCTGTCTTAGGTTGAGCTGAAATGCATTGCTGATGCAGCTGATGATGAAAACTTGGTTCATCCATGAACGAAGAGATAGATCAGATTGAGAATAATCAGAAGAGGGAGATTGTTTCGAGGCAGGCAGATAAAAACGTCATTAGGACTAAACGGGTCTATTAAGGCAATATGAATGAATATGGCACATTGATTCGGAACAAAGCACAACTGATGTACAAAGGAGACTTCCAGATAGAGGTGTATATTGAGCATCCAGATGTTTTTCTCATTCATGAGGATGAGAACAAAGTTTGCAGGCTGAAGAAGGTGTTATATGGGATAAAACAAACACCAAGAGCACTGTACTGAAGGCTATATCAGTATTTGAAGAAGCTTGGTTTTCAGCGTTACACAAGGCAGGAATGACACATTCATTTCTCAATCCAAAATATACCAAGGATGATTTGGAATGATTTGGAATGGAAAATTCTAAGGAGATGAAGAATCTGGTTTCTACCCGGATGAAATCGTCAAAAGATGAGGATGGCAAGGCAGTTAATATCACAGAATATAGGCAAATTATCAGAAGTCTATTGTACTTGACCGCGACAAGGCCTGATATTGTTTTCGCCACATGCCAAGCAGCGAGATATCAAAGTGATCCCAAGGAAAATCACATTCTTGCAGTGAAAAGAATACTTCGGTATATCAAGAGCACGGTGGAATTCGGCTTGACATACAACGACAAATCTCAGACAGAGTTATTGGGATATACTGATGCAGACTGGGCCGGTTCAGCAGATGATAGAAAATCAATGTCAGGTGGTGCATTCTATCTTGGTGGATTGTGTATTTCTTGGCTAAGCAAGAAACAAGATTGCATTTCATTGAGCACCGCAGAAGCTGAGTATATTGCGGCCACTCAAGCATGCATACAGTTATTGTGGATGAAGCAGCAGCTTGAAGATATGGGAGTTGAAGTGAAGTCTCCGATCGGAATCCAGTGTGATAACTCAAGTGCTATAAATCTCATCAAAAATCCCGTCAATCACTCAAGGACAAAGCACATTGAGATCAAGTATCACTTCATCAAGGAGAAGGTTGATCAGGGCATTGTGAAGTTGGAGTATGTGCCTACAGAGCTACAGGTTGCAGACATTCTGACAAAGGCCTTACCCAAGGAAGCTTTTAAGAGGCATCGACTGGCTCTGGGAGTTCAGTCGATTCCCCGCACTTGAAATAGTGTGGATGTGGAACCCCCCCCCCCCCCCCCCCTCTCCCCGAGGTATGATGTGTTTTTCCCTAATATGCTGATATGTGTTCTCTACTATGTTACAGACTACAACGGAGTGTCCTTTGGGTTCATTGACAAAGGGGGAGAAAAGTTTTTGTTAAAGGAGGATAAAATAGTGATTGTTCAAGGGGGAGACAGTGTAGAGATTTGATAAATCCTAATTAATATGGGGAGAAGCTGACAGGTGGAGCAGCCAGAAAGGGGGAGCAATGAGAAAGGGGGAGTGTATTAAATCTGACGATACTAGAAGTGATCAATCAAAGAATAGATATCACGACAGCTGAGGATCGTGATAAAAGCAGAAGAGTGGTGTTGGAAAGTGGTAAGACTATTTCCAACCCAAACATTGGTCTTCCAACAAATCCATCAACAATTGGTATCAGTTTAGTACGAATTGGTATCAGTTTGGTGTCAACAGTGGATGTCAGAGATACAGTGATTCATTGATGAACTTTTCATTTACTCTTGTTTCTCACGTCGAGCATTGCTCATGTGGGCTTAGAGTATGTGTAGAGTAAATCCTTGATCGCGATCAGAATTTCAATAAGGCGAATGGAGGCGGAAGAATAAACGATGTATCTTTGTTTTGGAAGAGTTGTCAACAAACCCAAAGGGGGAGATTGTTGGGAAAAAATCCCTCAAGGTATCATTGAAGCATTTTTGAGGTGATTGTGTTTGTTGACAAAGTGGACATCTGAGTTGTGATTGTTGACAAAGCAAAACAATGACATACAAATTTGTTGAAAAAGAGGATTTCATGGTGGAATGTCGAGTTCAAGAGCTGAGGTCAATGATCCATGTTTGATTCAAGAACGTCGATAAAAGGAATGGATGATCTGGAGGTGGTACAAAAGAACAGATACAAGGTGGCGCCGTTTTCCAGTGTTTGCCAAATTTTTGGGCCTGAAAATCGGCAAATGAAGAAAAGTGTTTTTGGAAAAGGGACTTGCGCGTCGTGGACTTGGAGTATAGGAAACTTGCGCGCCATATGTTTTTCAAGATCAGAAGATCAAAATATGGCAAAGGAAGTAGGTTCGCGCAAGTTTGGGAGTTGGTCACGCAAGTGTCTAAAAGGAGAGAAGACTTGCGCGCCAAGACTGGGTCGCGCCGGTGACTTGCGCACTGTCGCGCAGGGTGGTCAGATTGCCTATAAATACTGGACCACCCCTCCTCATTCTTTACCGGAGTTCAAACGAGAGCTCCCGTCGCGCAGGTGTGGTGGTCGCGCAAGTGGTGTGTGTGGTCGCGCAGGTGGGACTTGCGCGCCAGTGGTTGAAGTTGTGCGCCGGTGTTAGAAGTTGCGCGCCGGTTTGCAGTTGCGCGCCAATAGTGGTTTGGGCGTAAAAGGAAGAGAGTCGCGCAAGTGTGGAGTTTAGGAAGCTTGTGTCGTGCAAGTATCAGAGGAGGACTTGCGCGCTCGTTGTGACTTGCGCGCCGATACTTGCGCGTCGAGGTTGAATTGCGCGCCAAGTAAGGTTTGTTCCAGCAGTGTTTTTCAGACTGCGTGGAAGCTGGAAGTTTGCCCGATACCTTTGGTGAAAAGAAATATTCATCTACGGGTGAAAGTTGTACTTCAACAGAGCATCTACACACAGAGGAAGATGCATTCATTCATGCAAATGAAGAGACCTACAGGTCTATAAACTGTGAGTGGATTCCCTTCTGGAGTAGTGAGCTTAGGAAGAGGAAGAATGTGATCCTCACCACCGATAGTGAGCCAGAGAGAGAGAAACAGGGAGTGACCCTTGGGAAAGCAGTGAGCTGACCCTAAACATTGTAAAGGCAGTGAGCCTGGGCATAGAAGTGATCTAGCCCGAACATTGTAATCCACAGCTAGTGAAGTCTAGTGGAATTTGGTACGAACTGGTAACTTGCCGGCGTATTCTCCTTGGATGTAGCCCTTAGCGGTGAACCAAGTAAAAATCTATGTGCCTGCCTGCTTACTTCCCTGCATTGCATTCAAAGCATCATCATCAGGTAAAGGAGACAAGTGATCACAGTAACCACACAAATGCAAACAAAGTGACCCTTGTAACAAAGAGGTCAAGATCCAGTGGGGTAGAAAGAACTTTGAAAAAGAATATCCATACCCTGATTCCCCCCCCCCTCTCAGGGTATATAGGCCCCTATTGGTCCCAACAGTTGGTATACGAGGGATAGGTTTCTTTTATCAGATTTGTTTGCCTCGACTTGGTGTAGTCGATCTGTGTGGTTGAATATTCAGTTTTCTCTTATCACAATCTTCCATGGGAAAAGGAAAAGCATCAAAGAAGAATCAGAAGTCTAGTAATTTCCCTCAGTGTGGAAGTGTTTTTGGAAAAAGTGTGATTCAACTAAAAGAATCAAACAGCTTATTGAAGGATGGTCTTGATGAATCATATAGGGAAAAGATTGATTCACTCAATCATGATGTTGGAATTAGTGAAGTGCATGCGCATCAGAGTGATGCTGAAACAGAATAAGAAATTGACGTAAGAATAGATATGCAAGCTGAGTTGGAGGCTACTCTTGAGGAGATAGATGTTTGGAGAGCAAAAACCAAGAAATCCAACAAAGTTGTTCACGATGCCAAACTCTATATGCAGCAACAGAAAGAAGAGAAGTCTGAGTGGATGGAAGAAATTGAGAAACTCAAGTTATCAACACGAGAGAACTCAGAATCGGTTAGTGAGTATAAGAATAAGATTGAAGAACAGAAAAGGGAGATCGATGGCTTGAATAGAAAAGTGAAAGATCAATTCAAAAGCATCGAAGAACCTAATATTCCAAGTGACGTTGGAAACACTGAAGAAGCCAAATCTAAAGATATCCAGATCAAGGGATTGGAGATTGAGGTCAACAAGCTAAAAGGCTTAAATCAAAGGATTATTTATATAGTTACTGACCTAACAGAGAAGAATGATTCACATGCTGAAGAGCTGCAGAAGATGGCTAGAATGAAAGGAAAACAAAAGGCTGATGATTATGAAGAGAGTCAAAAGTCAGATGAAGCACAGAATCTTAAAGCCAGAAATAATGATCTAGCAGCACAGTTGTCTACAGAAGTTCAGAAGAATCAAAGGCAACAACAAGAGAATGCATGTTGCTCTAACTCTGTCGCTCAAGAAAAATTGAAGGTAAAGGAGAAAAATGACATGGTTGATAAGCTTGCACATGAATTGGAAGATGAGATGAGAAGAGGGAAGCTTCTCAAGAGAGAACTTAATGTCCAACTTGAATCAAGGGAGACAGAGATTCAAAAGTTGGAAGAAGAGCTAGAATCAGTTAAGAAGGAATTAGAGATTTCCAATGACAGAGGAAAGCCTAAAATGAAGGATGCCTTACATTTACTATTTGATCATCCTTCGACAAGCGATGATAAAATGAAGATCAAATATGCTATTTCAGAAGATAAACAAAAGAATATTTTCTCAGCTCAAAGAACAGCAAGTTTTGGAAAAGATGGTATTGGATTTGATGAATCACCTCCCATGCATGATAAGAAGAGAGTCGTGAACAACTCCAGAAATGGAGAAAAGCCTGTAAGTGCTGGAGATAGGCCTAAGAGGTCAGTTACAAAAAGAAGTGACGACATGTGCTATTTCTGTGGGATTCATGGCCACACATCAAGATTTTGTCCAAAGGCTCAAGAATATATTTCGTATTCTGAAAACAGAAAATTTACAAAATCTGAGAATAAGATGAAGCGTCATGAGAAATTAGAAAGAAGAGTCCCTCAAAGGAAAGCATTTGTTAAATGCTATTACTGTGGAAGAATGGGACACACCATGAGTATGTGTCAGGAATCTCAGGAGAACAATTTCAGAGGAAGAACTCAAGCTACATCAACATCTCGACATAGAAATGATGAAATGAGGTATGTCTTTGATGGAAGATGTTTCATATGTTCTCATCATGGGAATTTGGCCAGAAAGTGTAGAAAGAAGAAGGTAGGGAAGGAAAAGGAACGTCAAAGGAGATTCCTCACTTGAGTGGTGTCTAATGAGAAATCGTACACTGGAAGACAAAGTGGTAAATTGGAAAATAGGTGTAGAGCCTCAGGGGAATCACATGGAGCTGAACAAGAAGTGTATCAGTCACCTCCTCAGTCACAGTCACAACTGCCCCCTATGAAAGAACATGAACAAATTTGGAAGAAAAGGGGAGGAAAATCTACAGCTGTGAGTAAGAAGAATGGACATTCTGTGGAGGACCCACCACCAATGAAAACTAGGGCGGCGACTCATAAATCTGATAA
This sequence comes from Viscum album, assembly GCA_963277665.1. Classification (NCBI taxonomy): domain Eukaryota; kingdom Viridiplantae; phylum Streptophyta; class Magnoliopsida; order Santalales; family Viscaceae; genus Viscum; species Viscum album. Next base: position 1,397,894,429 of record OY728164.1, on the reverse strand, counting down.
AAGGCAGATAAACAAAGAATGCATTAAAAAATTTGCAAGTCGTGTGCCACAACAAGCAGTGGAGAAAAGTGCAAGATCCTTGCAATGGTGGAAGAAGCAAGGGAAGATGGAAAGAAAAGAGATTCCTACTCAGAGAAATAATCAAGGAAAATGGAATTTTGGTAGAACCGCAAAGAAGGAAATGTGCACTCATGGGTTTATACCCCAAGCGGTGAAAAAGGTCGAGCCTACCAAATCTACATATCAGAAAAAGGCTCAGAATATGGGCAATGAATGCCTAGTCATATGGCCAGAACATTTGAAGTTGTCTAGGCAGCTGCAGGAAGCAAGAAAAGAGTGTGATGCCCTCCAAGAAAAAATCAAAGGGTTGACCCATCAGGATCAACCACTATCCTCGTTTTGAGTATTCGAGAAAATCCCTTCTCCCTATGTATATAAATGCTATTAACTGATGATCCGTGTGTTTTAGGTTTTAGGGAGATACAATCCAAGGGGAAGTGGCATATAAGGATGCGAAGTGGATATGTGATATGCTCTACAGTTTCAATTGATTCAAATCAGGTACCAGAGTTGAAGAAGAAAGGGAGTAATAGAGCACAACAGAATGGGATTGTGTTGTTAACTTTGTCTCTTGTTTCCTACACTGGGTTTCAACCCAGTAGGCTTAGAGATTTTGTTAATGGCTCAAATCTAAGTGGAAGATGAGAACAAATGATGCAGGAGGAAAAGACGTGTTATGGGTCTAAACTGTTGGGCCTAACAACTTGAAGAGTTTCATAACACAGGGGGAGCATTCTATATCCTAATCAGATGCATGATCTCAATATGATATGAAGGATGAATGTTTATGCTCATGAAGAATGATTGGTGTAAAAGCAGCAACACACGGGTTTTCATGATTATCTATTTTGTTCTAACAATGTGGTATCAACTGACTGCTTTCAGGATACCAAGAAGCTGCAAGAGAAAATCAAAGGTGTCTCAACAAAAATCTGAGAAAAGTATCTGAAAGAAATGAAGCCACTGAAAATTGAGTCAGTGAACAACTTTCTGATGAAACTGCTGAGGAAGAAAGCAACACAGGGAGAGTAGAAGTGGCTTATGCTGATTCAGAAGAAGACACCGATGATGAACATGAATGTATCTAGTTTTTATCTACAAGGATGCCAAAGAGATGAGCTGAAATTGATGGATAGAATATCATTGGTGATCAGGCAGCTCCAGTTCAGACAAGGGAAATGAAATCACTGCAGCATGCATCTTTTCTATCTTAGGTTGAGCTGAAATGCATTGCTGATGCAGCTGATGATGAAAACTTGGTTCATCCATGAACGAAGAGATAGATCAGATTGAGAATAATCATAAGAGGGAGATTGTTTCGAGGCAAGCAGATAAAACGTCATTAGGACTAAACGGGTATATTAAGACAATATGAATGAATATGGCACATTGATTCGGAACAAAGCACAACTGATGTACAAAGGAGACTTCCAGATAGAGGTGTATATTGAGCAGCCAGATGGTTTTCTCATTCATGAGGATGAGAACAAAGTTTGCAGGCTGAAGAAGGTGTTATATGGGCTGAAACAAACACCAAGAGCACTATACTGAAGGCTATATCAGTATTTGAAGAAGCTTGGTTTTCAGCGTTACACAAGGCAGGAATGACACATTCATTTCTCAATCCAAAATATTCCAAGGATTATTTGGAATGATTTGGAATGGAAAATTCTAAGGAGATGAAGAATCTGGTTTCTACTCAGATGAAATCGTCAAAAGATGAGGATGGCAAGGCAGTTAATATCACAGAATATAGGCAAATTATCGGATGTCTGTTGTACTTGACCGCGACAAGGCCTGATATTGTTTTCGCCACATGCCAAGCAGTGAGATATCAAAGTGATCCCAAGGAAAATCACATTCTTGCAGTGAAATGAATACTTCAGTATATCAAGAGCACGGTGGACTTCGGCTTGACATACAACGACAAATCTCAGACAGAGTTATTGGGATATACTGATGCAGACTGGGCCGGTTCAGTAGATGATAGAAAATCAACGTCAGGTGGTGCATTCTATCTTGGTGGATTGTGTATTTCTTGGCTAAGCAAGAAACAAGATTTCATTTCATTGAGCACCGCAGAAGCTGAGTATATTGCGGCCACTCAAGCTTGCACACAGTTATTGTGGATGAAGCAGCAACTTGAAGATATGGGAGTTGAAGTGAAGTCTCCGATCGAAATCCAGTGTGATAACTCAAGTGCTATAAATCTCATCAAAAATCCCGTCCATCACTCAAGGACAAAGCACATTGAGATCAAGTATCACTTCATCAAGGAGAAGGTTGAGCAGGGCATTGTGAAGTTGGAGTATGTGCCTACAGAGCTACAGGTTGTAGACATTCTGACAAAGGCCTTACCCAAGGAAGCTTTTGAGAGGCATCGACTGGCTCTGGGAGTTCAGTCGATTCCCCGCACTTGAAATAGTGTGGATGTGGAACCCCCCCCCCCCCCTCTCCCTGAGGTATGATGTGTTTTTCCCTAATATGATGATATGTGTTCTCTACTATGTTACAGACTACAATGGAGTGTCCTTTGGGTTCATTGACAAAGTGGAGAAAAGTGTTTGTTAAAGGACGATAAAATAGTGATTGTTCAAGGGGGAGACAGTGTGGAGATTTGATAAATCCTAATTAATATGGGGAGAACCTGACAGGTGGAGCAGCCAGAAAGGGGGAGCAATGAGAAAGGGGGAGTGTATTGAATCTGATGATACAAGAAGTGATCGATCAAAGAATAGATATCATGACAGCTGAGGATCGTGATAAAAGTAGAAGAGTGGTGTTGAAAAGTGGTAAGACTATTTCCAACCCAAACATTGGTCTTCCAACAAATCCATCAACAATTGGTATCAGTTTAGTACGAATTGGTATCAGTTTGGTGTCAACAGTGGATGTCAGAGATACAGTGATTCATTGATGAACTTTTCATTTACTCTTGTTTCTCACGCCGAGCATTGCTCATGTGGGCTTAGAGTATGTGTTGAGTAAATCCTTGATCGCGATCAGAATTGCAATGAGGCGAATGGAGGCGGAAGAATAAACGACGTATCTTTGTTTTGGAAGAGTTGTCAACAAACCCAAAGGGGAGATTATTGGGCAAAAATCCCTCAAGGTATCATTGAAGCATTTTTGAGGTGATTGTGTTTGTTGACAAAGTGGACATCTGAGTTGTGATTGTTGACAAAGCAAAACAATGACATACAAATTTGTTGACAAAGAGAATTTCATGGTGGAATGTAGAGTTCAAGAGCCGAGGTCAATGATCCATGTTTGATTCAAGAATGTCGATAAAAGGAATGGATGGTCTGGAGGCGGTACAAAAGAACAGATACAAGGTGGCGTCGTTTTCCAGTGTTTGCCAAATTTTTGGGCCTGAAAATCAGCAAATGAAGAAAAGTGTTTTTGGCAAAGGGACTTGCACGCCGTGGACTTGGAGTATAGGAAACTTGTGCGCCATATGTTTTTCAAGATCAGAAGATCAAAATATGGCAAAGGAAGTAGGTTCGCGCAAGTTTGGGAGTTGGTCGCGCAAGTTTCTAAAAGGAGAGAAGAATTGCGCGCCAAGACTGGGTCGTGCAGGTGACTTGCACGCCGTCGCGCAGGGTGGTCAGATTGCCTATAAATACTGGACCACCCCTCCTCATTCTTTACCAGAGTTCAAACGAGAGCTCCCGTCGCGCAGGTGTGGTGGTCGCGCAAGTGGTGTGTGTGGTCGCGCAGGTGGGACGTGCGCGCCAGTGGTTGAAGTTGTGCGCCGGTGTTAGAAGTTGCGCGCCGGTTTGCAGTTGCGCGCCAATAGTGGTTTGGGCGTAAAAGGAAGAGAGTCACGCAAGTTTGGAGTTGAGGAAGCTTGTGTCTCACAAGTATCAGAGGAGGACTTGCGCGCTCGTTGTGACTTGCGCGCCGATACTTGCGCGTCGAGGTTGACTTGAGCGCCAAGTAAGGTTTGTTCCAGCTGTGTTTTTCGGACTGCGTGGAAGCTGGAAGTTTGCCCGATACCTTCAGTGCAAAGAAATATTCATCTACGGGTGAAAGTTGTACTTCAACAGAGCATCTACACACAAAGGAAGATGCATTCATTCATGAAAATGAAGAGACCTACAGGTCTATAAACTGTGAGTGGATTCCCTTCTGGAGCAGTGAGCTTAGGAAGAGGAAGAAGGTGATCCTCTCCACCGGCAGTGAGCCAGAGAGAGAGAAACAGGGAGTGACCCTTGGGAAAGCAGTGATCTGACCCTAAACATTGTAAAGGCAGTGAGCCTGGGCATAGAAGTGATCTAGCCTGAACATTGTAATCCACAGCTAGTGAAGTCTAGTGGAATTTGGTACGAACCGGCAACTTGTCGGCGTATGCTCCTTGGATGTAGCCCTTAGCGGTGAACCAAGTAAAAATATCTGTGTCTACCTGCTTACTTCTCTGCATTGCATTCAAAGCATCATCATCAAGTAAAGGAGACAAGTGATCACAGTAACCACACTAATGCAAACAAAGTGACCCTTGTAACAAAGAGGTCAAGATCCAGTGGGGCAGAAAGAACTTTGAAAAAGAATATCCATACCCTGATTCACCCCCCCTCTCAGGGTATATAGGCCCCTATTGGCCCCAACATATGTGTTGCATGACCAACAAAGGGTCCTATAGTGATACATGAGAATTTATCATGGGAAACCCTTCTATTTGGCTTTGGAGCTGAAGGGGGATCTTAGGACCATTTGTACATGTCTGAAGTTATTCATGTGATGAGGGTGATATGTCAATGGGTTTCTGCGCAACAATACAAGCATGTCATCAGCACTTATGTTATGTCTTTTGAAATTCATGATCATTTATCAAGAAGGTTTACAACTATGAAAGTCTTATGTATTAGGGATATTTTCCTCCTTATTTTACAAGGATTTTTGGATGGCTTGTTAGGCGCATGTCGACGGACAAGTTGCGTGACTTGGGGGAGCTTATCTAGTTACCAATGCATGATCAGAAAGTGTATTAGGTGCATTCATTAAAGAATAAGAACTCAATAAAGTGGCTTCATGTTATCTCTCATAGGTCATGCACTATGCATGACTGTTTGGATGACCTTCTGAAGGTCATGAAATCATGTTTCTTTTAGAGGTTCATGCAATTCGTGTGACCTTGGCCACCTTATTCTTCCTTTTCTTTGTAGGGAATGTAATTCCCATTTTCATTTATTTGTTCCCTTATGGATTTTTTTATGCTCATTTGGTATGAATCAACCATGATAACCCCATGATTCTGATATATTCCCTGGTGATGGTACCATTAACTGTTATCTCTTCCATGCTTGCATATTACCCTGCCAAGGCCTAATAGTATGATCTTGAGTTTCTAAAATATATTTTCTACTAGCTGAATGCTATGAGTAAAAAAATTAATAGGTTCACTAACCCAAACTCTCATATGAGGTATAAATATAGAACCTCTAGATATGATCATTCCCATCATACTGTTGGCACAATTTCAACTCATAAAGACAATTATGATTGGTGTGCTCTACTCGACCACACTAAAAGAAAAAAACTACGATATTATAAAAGTTAGAAGAAGAGTTCTACCACCCTAACTATCCTACTAATATCCACCTTGAATTTCCTCTTCGTAACATTATTTATGATCATAATAATGGTCATTATCTCCCATGATCCCACTGGAACTAGTTTTAACACAGCCTTCTTCACCAGTTTAGATATGGTTAAGTGATTAAATATCACCACTTGAGTCTGAAATGGTTTCATCAATACCATCTCAAACCATATGTCCATTGACTCCTCATCTATACTCATATAAGGTGAAAATGGTGTAGATCAGTAAATTTAGCGGTGTATTCTATCACAGATGTCAATCTCTACCTAACATCTATAAATTCATAAAATTTTACATAGCGAATATTTTAGGATATAATACTTCAAAAAAAGTCTTTAAAATCCTTCCAGTAAATCCCATAATCTTTCTTTACCTTGAACATTATGTCCCACCATTTATGTCAAGTGATTTATAACTTAAAAGTGTCAAGATGAACCTGATATATAATGGGGGTCTCAATACACTCAAATATGTGGTGGATATAATCAACCAAGTCCTCTACTCCCTGTGGGGTGACTTTTCCATGAAAGGTAAGAGGGAGATGCAGCTGAATATCTCACATAATATCAACAGTTGAGGGTTTATTTCATGGTGATACCTATCCAGATTCTTGAATCAGTTGATCTAGACTTGTGGGGACTTAAGGATAAATGGTAGGATTAATGAGTAAATAATATTAATCAACTCTTTCTTTTTATCAATTTGAGGTAAATGTGATGACATATTATACATTAATGAAGATAACCACATCAGATTACATTTCTAAAAATATACAATTTGGCATTGAGATCAGCATCATACTAGTCATTTCATGTCTTTATCCCTTCTCTCATACATATTTCAATTGACCAATTATTTCATATTTTAAAACATTATTTGTTTTTAAAAAGGCTTTAAAATTAAAATTTAATGTAAACCATGTAAATTCCATTAAAAGATATTTAAAATTTAACCAAACCACTTAAATGAGTTATGCTGACCTACTATTCACTGGTAAATAAATATGACAACACTATTTATTTATTAGGGAGCTTTCGGTTAACATAAACATTCAAGGGATTCTATTAATAGCGTAATAAAGAATACATAACTACATGATATGTCATGTCATCAAATCTATGACTACCTTTACATACTTATGCATGATGCATGAGACCTATATGGAAAGGATCGACTCAGGGAAAAGGTCAAAATCAAATATAGACTACCCCTATTAGCTCAATAATCCACTATAATTATTTTATTCAAGCATATTTATGTGATTCTTACTAAGACACTAAAAAATGTATTTTTTTAACGGGGGTTGATTTTTCAATTAGAGTGGGTTATAACCCCTATAAATGTTTTAGCAGTAGTTATGGTGAATCGTCCCTAAAGTGGCTACTCGATATTGTTAGAAGTGGTTTTTGGAAACTTCTGGTGAAGTATAGTGAGAATTAGGGGTGGTTATTTTATATGGGGTTTAAAACCCCTCTAATTTTTTCCTATTCATTCATAAATAGAAACTTTATAGGGGGTTTAAACCCAATCTAATTAATTTATTAATTTAGGGGTGGTTTTCAACCGCCCCTAATTGCTTTTGAGACACAACTTTAGGGGCAGTTGAAAAATTCAACCGCCCCTAAATTTGAATTTTTTTCTTTGAATTATTTTTTTCGAATCTCACACCCCTTCCACCCTCTCCTCTCATGTTACCTCTAGTAACCCATCATGCCCCCCCCCCCAGCAGGTCCCCCCATTGTTATCAAGTCTCCTGCCCCACCACCCTCTCATGTTACCTTCAATTCCCCCAATTTCACCCCCCTCTCCCTTCTCACTATAGACCCCCCTTATCCCCCACACTCTACATGTGTATGCCCATAAAAACCTCCCTTGACTATATAAAATCCCAACCAAGATTTGAACCATGAACCGCAGATACCCCCAGTGCAAGTACCCGGTGCCCCCTAACCCCCAACCCCGAACTGTAGATACCCCCAGCACCCGTGTCTGTTTCCCCCTAACCACTACGTCAATCTAATTTTTATATTTTAATATACACATCAATATATTTATATTTTTTTCATTTTTCATTCAAATAAAAATTATTTTCATAATATATTTAAATACATTTAACTATATGACATATATATACATATATATAAATTAATATATGCTTGTTTATATTATATATTTATATTATAATATATTTAAATCTCATAGGTCGGTATATATATATATATATCATACTATATATTAAAATTAATATATATATATATATATTATATTGATTGATAGAAATTTATATATTTATATATTACATATTTACACATATATAAATCACAAATATATATATATATATATATCACATATATATATATATATAAAGTTTATATATATTATTTACTATATGTATATAAATATATATGCAATTATATGTATTCTTTATTATATATTTACATATTACCAAAATATATTATACAAATATATATATATACATATATTATATTTATATGTATGCAATTAAAATTATATATATATATATATATTTAATATTTATATGAATACAAATATATATTATATATTCTATAAATACATTTATATGTATACAAATATATAGATTATATATTTCTATATGTATATAATTTAATATATTTATATTATATTATATTTAATATACATACAATTAATATAATATATGTTGAATTTAATTAATATATATATATATATATATATATTATATTATATATACACATATAATGTAAAATAATATTTATATATAGATGAAATTTTATATATATTTATATATAAATATATTTTACATATATTAATATATCTATACATAAATTTAAATTTATATATATAGTTTTATTATGTATACAAATCTATATTCATTATATTAATTTAAATACTTATTTGTATATTAATATAGATCTATTTATTTATTTGTAAATATTTATTTACATATTTATTTGTATATGTATTTGTATGTGTATGTGTATATATAAAATATATTTATATATTTATTTGCATATATATTCATGTATGCAATATATTACATATTTATGTATATAATTAAATGAATTTATATTATATATTGTGTATTAAAATATATATATTATACTGACAATCAATTAAATTATTTATATAATACATATAGGTTTATTTATATGGATGTGTGTGTAAGTATCTATATAAACTATTATTATTATTGTTATATAAATTCTAGAAACCATAAGGTTTTTATATGATACATTTTTTAAATAAATAATATTTATGTATATATTTATATAATATATTTATGCTTTTATATTATAATTAATATTATACAAAATATAATTTTATACAAATAATTATATATTAATGTAGATATTATACAATTTTATTTATGTATACATATAAATACGATTAAATACAATCATATAAATTATTCATATAAATATATTTATATAATATGTTCTTATAATGTATTGAAATACATTTATATATTTTTTTAATTATACATAAATAAAGGATTTTTGTTTTTTTAAAGAAAATAGTGGGAGTTCACAACACCCTCAAATATCTTAAAATATAGGGGGTTGTGAACCGCCACTAATATCATTGATTAGCAGTGGTTATAAACCCCCTCTAATCTCTTAAATTAGAGGGGGTTCAAAACCCCCTTTCATTTCAGAAATTTGTGGGGGTTTTGAACCCCCGCTATTTTCTTAAAAAATACCAAATTCCATATTATATATATATATAAAAACACTAAAATCAAACCAAATATATATATATATATAGTGACACTAATTATTATATTAGTGTCATTTATAGAAAAACCTCCTCTAAAATCCAACTAAATAATAAAAAAATAATGATAAAAAATTTAGAAGGGGTTCAAAACCCTCTATAAATTTGATGATAAGCACGGGTTGTATAACAACCCAATATTTTATGATAAGTATTCTTTTTAATTTATTTGATGTCATGTGTTTTATGCTACAACAAAATTATCTTGTGTTATACGCAACACCGTATTAGTTTGTAGTATACGCAACACTATTCTTAGATTGTGTTACACACAATTTCAAGTTCGTTTGATAATAGTCATTATACGCAACATTAAGTGTATATATATATATATATATATATTCAATGTATAAATGAAAATGGTTGGATTCTGTTATAACAAAACAACAAAGGAGTTTTGCACAACACGCAACCCTAACTTGGCTTTCATTACACACAATCACGACCTTCCTCGACAGCGTGTGTTGTACGCAATACCAGGTTTCACTAAACGACGATATATTGTTATAATATTACTATGGACTAGCCGTTATTAATAGTATTAACTACATTTTAAATTTTATAACATTATTATTCATCTTATAAATTTTCTAAAACATTTTATGTGAACAAAATAAATTTTTCGGGTAAAATAAGTATTTTTCAAAAAATGCAGTTTTGCCGCCTTTTGATGGCACATCCACGTTAAATCTAGTTTTTGACATGTTTATAAGTTCAATTTCACAAAATAAAGTTCTTATTTTGAATCAGGATATAAAAATTTACATTGGATAAAGTTTTGATGTTTTTCTGATAACTTTCATATTTTAATGAATAGTAAAAACACGCTATATTTTAATTAAAAACAACTTTTTTCATTGTAATAATTTATATGGTTAAATTATAATATTGAATGGTTTTAAAGTATAAATAGAATATATTTTTACCATTTAATATAATGTATATCATTATCATTGATTTTACCTTGAATTTGTAGGTTAAATCAATTCAATCTTTTGCAATGTTTTAAACAAAAACCCGTTTTCTTTCGACAATGGGATTAATTTTAATTTAATTTCTGCAACTTTTGTGTATTTAATTTGGAAAAATGGATTCCATATTTGGAATAAGTGGTTCCAAATTATGTTAATAAACTACTTTTTATTTTTGGGCATTATGAATAGTAACTACGGTAAATTTTATTTACCATAGTTAAAGGTAAATCGGGTAATTAAGGGTAAATATAAGATTTTAAAATTACCCTAACACCTTCCAAAATTCTATTGGATGACTAAAAGATGACCCATATCACATAAGGGTCAGAATAGATTTATTTTAGGGATTTTTTTCCTTGAAAATAATTTAACTATTATTAAAACAAAAGAAAGTGACAACATGTCACTCTCTTAAATCTTATAAGTATATTAATTTTAATTTATTGATAAAATTCATGAAACTTCAAACATTAATAGTATCATGAAATATAATAAAATTATATACATCATATAAATTTATTCATAATTTTTATGGATTAAATTATTATCATTAAAGGTGACCTAATAGTGATGTTGAAATTATTTTATTAAGAGAAATATAAAATTAATGGTTTCAAAAATATTAAAATAAATATTATATGAACTATTTAATGTGCTCCACTAATTTTATAGATAAATATGACATGTTATGAAACTATTAAATCTTTAAGTTCGAACATATCTTCTGTATATTATTTATTTAAATTCAAATAAATGAATAGTGTCAAAATTGACACTATTATTATTTTATAAAAATAACATATTATAAAATTGTTTAAAAATCATAGAAATATTTAAAAATTATAAATTTAAATTTATATGGTTGAAAATTTTATAAATTATCCAATTATATAAAATTTACAACAAATAATTAATTATTTGTAATAATTTAAAATTTAGAATTTTATTACCACAAATAAAATAAAATTTATTAAATAAGGATAAATCAAGTTGATAATGTTTAAAATAAATTCTTAAAATGTCTAAATTTTATTTCCTGATGATACTACAACCCTATATCATCTAATATATTGATTTGAGTCATTTTGGAAGTTTTTAAGTGGGGTTGGGATTTAATATAAATTAATATTTTCTTATATTTCCAAAGGTGCCCCACTCCTCCCTTATAAAAGGGAATCTACTCTCTCTTCTCCTCACACAATTTGGAGCCTTTAAGCTCGGAAAAACCCTAACCATTTCCCTTCTCAACTTCCCTAGAAATGTACTATAGGTCTTGGTCTTCTTCAAAGACCAATTTTATTACCCTAAGAGGAGGTTTCAAAGAGGTGTTTCAAAGAAGAGGTAATATCCGTTACCGATTCTTTCAATTTTCTTTCTTCTTCAACTTATTATTATTTAGTTGTTTCATTATATTTTAATAACATAAGTATCAATAATATATAGATATGTTATTATAAATATGAAACAACCCCATTTCACCTTCTATCCATCCTACAGAAAATGAAATCATCGCGCGTGCGTACGTACGGAATATCGTCTCCACGCCGTGGTGTAATATGTTTTTCCACCAAAACCCTACATGGATGGGTATAATGGTGTAAATAATAACTATATATGGTTATTATAACATCATAATAATTCTGATATATTATATCATCCACTCCAATTCTATTCAATAATTATGGGAACGATATCATCGCTCATGCGTATGTACGGATTATCGTCTCCACGACGCGATGAGATTCATTCTACATGTTAACCATACATGAATGATTATAAAGTTTATATAATGAATAATAATGAAATATATGACATAATAATGCTACTGGATTTATATATATATATATTTATGTCATCTATTTAGTTTCATTCAATTCAATAAGGAAACGAAAACAGCGTTTATGCATACGTACGGCCTACCATCTCCATGAACGGTGTATTTCATTCCTTTTATCGATCTATAATAGATATGTATATGATGAATATAAATTATATAAAAATCATGTTTTAAATTCTGGAATTATGTAGATCAGGATATAAGTAATAATATCAAGAACGAAATGTCGAAACACATACGATAAATGAAATGATTTTACCCAAAACGCTGCTTTAACATGGAATTTACAAAAGAACGGGTAATATAAAGTCATAAGTGAAACATATATGATATAATAACAATTAATATGACTATTTAATAAGTCAATGACATTATTTAAATCATTATACAGGAGGTTCGGATCCATACAAAGCATATCAGACCTAAGGTAATGTATAACTATTCCAATCTCACTCTTATCCGAGATTGTTTATTCGAAAGTATTCACTGGGGTTATATTTATCATCCATGTCCCTTTTTTCTAAAAATGTTTTCATGTATGTTTAAAGTCCTTTTTTCCCATTTTTTTTACTTTTACTACATGGTGTGTGAGGAATCTTTCTTTTACGAGGTACTTTTTGACTTTTCCGACAAAAGTATGAGAAGAATGTTATTTTTAACTTATACGGCGTGAACGGATTTTTACGGTTTCATAACACCTCATTTTCATGAAGATTACTCTACAAGAATTTATTACTATTTTCAAAAAAATACTTTTCTTTTAAAAGTGCATGGAATTTTGTAAAAATAAAATGATTTTAAAGAAGAAAGGATATTTTCCTCAGGAATTCATTTCAAAAGTTTTATCAAAACCATTTTCCATCTAAGATGACATTATTTCATATGTGTATGTTTCAAGTTTGATGTCTCTATTATTTACATGTTTCACTTTTCTTATGATGAAATATCCATTTGTTTTATATGGATTATGTGATTATGGGATGATGTTTATAAAACCCATTTTATTCTTTGGGTTATGATGATTGTTTTAGGATTATTTTGTGGCACAAGTAAGAATGATTTAATTATGAGATTGGTGGGACCTATATCTCCCTCCAATTCATCAGGTAATGATTTATATCTCATGAGATAGAAATGGCTGGAACGGTAAGTTAATCCATTTTAGTAATACAGGACTGGAATGAGGATTGAACTCAATTCAGAAAGGGATATTGTCCACTAAGATGGTCTTGGAAGCAATGCCTTGGCTACTATGGAAATCATATCATGTGCTTAATGTTTTTCCACAATTACATGTTTTATTTAAAAGCTATTTTATCATGATTGATGTTCTATTTTGATCTATGCCTTATGTACTGCCATGTTTTATGTCATTGCTCATGATTTCGATGTTTAAACATTATGTTCATATTTTTATGTTCAAATGTATATGGTTTGTTTTAATTTCTCCATGATTACACTTACGGAGCATTTGAGCTCACCCTTTTTATGTTTTCTTTTCCCTAGGATATAAAGAAAGGTTTTAGGTAAGAAAAAAAGGGAAATATCTTTATGGGAGATGTTGAAGATCTTTCACCACGATTAGAAGATTATGTTCCAAGTTTCCAAAGACACTAAACTATTATGGTTCTTATGTGTCTGTTTTTGTTATGTACTAAGTATTCTACAAAAGTAATGTAATGTCCATGTATGTCAAGCTTTGGGTCTCTACAGTTGGTATCAGAGGAAAGGTTTAGTCAACCTTTGGAAACTAGGATGCAAGAACTTTAGTGAGATCCCTAGAGATATTTCTAAGGTACGTCTAGGGATGTCCGTAAGGTTAAGTATAAGTATAGGTTATAATCCTAGAATTACGGTAACGATCTTAGAATTAAACCTAAGATGTTAGATATTTAAGGTACTCCCCCTTCATTATGTTGTTTCACCTAGCATGATTTTTGCCTCTCACACTATTCTTTTTGGGTTTTAGACGATGGCTGGAACCCGAAAGAACCGTGTTGATCAATTTAATGGACAATGAAATGATTGTCCTCCTGAACAAACCAATGTTATGGGAGATGGAGTTAAAAATATGATTACTATACTTACACAATCTATGAATCATTCTGGACTTCCAAATGAGTAGAGAAGGGAACAATATTCTATTGATTCCTTTATGAGGCAACGTCCACCTTCTTTCAGTGGGTATTTTGATCCACTTGTTGTTGAACAATGGATCTGTACCACTGAAAAGATATTTTTAGTTCTTCAATGTTCTGAACATGATAAAGTCATCTTAGCAGTATATCGTTTGGAAGGTGAAGCTGATAAATGGTGGAATCTTACCAAGAACATGAGTCCAAGAGATGAAATTGATTCCATGGAATGGGACGAGTTCAATAACTTATTTTTCAATAAGTAATTCCCTCTTATTCTTCGAACAAAGATGGAGATGGAGTTTCTTGAACTAAAGCAAAAGGATGATGAATCTGTTGGTATATACGAAGCGAATTTTAAAAGGCTTGCATGGTATGCATCTGGCTTTATCATCCAACCTGAAAGTAAATTTGATCGATTCTTCAGTGGCTTAAAACCAAGTCTTTGAAGGGAATTAGCTATAAGAGACTTTAGTAGCTATGAAGAAATCGTGCATTGTGCTATCAAGGTAGAAATGGAAGTTGGTGTTACATATCCATCTTATGGTTTTGACAAGAAACGAAAGATGGATTTCCAGGAGAAATCTCAGAATAATAGTGAAAAGAATATGAATGTTTCCTTATGCTCAAAGTGTGAAAAGAAGCATGGTGGAGATTTTCTTAAATGGACTAGAAAATGTTTTAAGTGTGGAAAAGAAGGTCATCGAGCAGTTGAGTGTTGAAGTAAAGGAAAAAGGGTTACTAATGATAAAGAAAAGACTACAGAGAACGCACCACCAACACTTCAATGCTTCAAGTGCAATTAAATGGGGAATTATGCTAATAAATGCCCTAATCCAAGGGTTAATGATGATCGACCTGAGTAACCACTTAAGGAAAAGGACAAAGGGAAGTCACATGCGATCACTATTGGCGATGTTGAATGTGACAACGATGTGGTGGAATGATTAAGTTTTTATGTAATGGGATTCCAAAATAATGTTGTATATAGTATCGTGGAATATTGGAATATTTATGTATTGGTCTATTGTGGTTTTCAATAATTTTATGGTACTGGTAACCATGGAAAGTGATTGAGATATTTTTGGAAAGAAGATGATATGCGCATAGTGAAGGGATAAGGAGAAAATGAAATGTTTGAAAGTATTCATGAGCTCATGACTGATATAAGGAAATAGTTATATCATGGTTTGAGTATATTGAATTTTGGGGTTTTGGTATTTGTAAAGAGTTAACTTTTTACAGCACACATGTTTTCTCTACGGTTTAATGGGTATTCATTTTTTCAAGAGAATAAATGATTAAGTTATTCAAATGTTTGTAATTTTACCAACAAGATATATCGTATAATATATGGGGGATAAATGATGGTATTCACATGATCATCAGATGAAATTTCTAGTAATTGTTTTCTTTATACTATGAGCTTGGACAGAAGTATTTTAGATAAGCCTAAAGATTGGAATGAATTATGTTGGACATATGTTAGTATTTTTTAAGGCTATAACTTTTTTTGATATTATTTCTAGAATGTTATAATAGTGTAGTTTTAGATAAAGGTCAACCAGCAGGACGGGCGACAACCCATTGCGTCGGACAAGGCTGCGGGAATCAAACCCACAACTGAAGTGTGACAGGACTTTATCATCTACCACTAGCCTACAGGAAGTCCCTGGTTAGTGGAAACTAGTTTTATTTTATTATGTGGTATGATAAATAAAGTATAAGTCCATTTTTGGAACCATATACGATTAATATCACCATAATATGGACTTATAACTTTTGATAACCTTTTGTTTGAAAATGATGGAATGACCCATCATTATATCACATGATCTGCTAATGCTTCACGAATAACAAATTCAACTTCATTTCTTTAAGAGATGAAGTGGAAATTTTTCAATTCACAAACAACAGTGAGACTGTACCAAAATCATGTGAGTATTTCTTTTAATTCATCAACTTTAGGGAAATGATATTGAAAACCAAAAATGTTGTCCTAGTGCCCTTATATCCGATGAATCAGATGGTACCTTAGAACATCAAAAATCTATGGCTTTGTGACTGTTTGATTTTTCATAGCCATGTTCTCTACCACTCTCCATCAGAACATGATGGTTAGATTTCTCTTCCATATCCATATTTTCACCTATGTTCTCCTATGTGGAAACCCAGTGATTAGTTAATTTGGGTAACCGTTACGTTTCATACTTTTGTTTTTAAAGTTATGTTTTGGTATTTTATTTTACGATGTGGGTTTCAATTAAAGAAACTTTCAAGTAGAAAACCATGTATAACCCCGACGAATTTCGAGGGCGAAATTCATTTTAAGGGGGGTATAATGTAACAAACTGATATTTTATGATAAATATTCCTTTTAATTTATTTTATTTCATGTGTTTTATTATACAACAAGATTATCTTGTGCTATACGCAACACCGTATTAGCTTGTAGTATATGCAAAACTATTTTTAGATTATGTTACACACAATTTCAAGTTCGTTTGATAATAGTCATTCTACACAACATTGTGTGTGTGTGTATATATTCAATGTATAAATGAAAAATGGTTGGATTCTATTATAACGAAACAACTAAGGAGTCGTGCACAACATGCAACCCTGAATTGGATTGCATTATACGCAATCGCGACCTTCCTCGATAGCGTGTGTTGTACGCAATACCAGGTTTCACTAAACGATGGTATATTGTTACAATATTATTATGGACTAGCTGTTATGAATATTATTAACTAAATTTTGAATTTCATAACATTATTATTCATTTTATAAATTTTTTAAAACATTTTATGTGAACAAAATAATTTTTTTGGGTAAAATAAGTATTTTTCAAAAAAATGCAGTTTTGTTGCCTTTTGATGGTGCACCCACATTAAATCTATATTTTTACATGTTTATAGGTTAAATTTTACAAAATAAACTTCTTATTATTAATCAGGATATAAAAATTTACATTGGATAAAGTTTTGATATTTTTCTAATAACTTTCATATTTTAATGAATAGTAAAAAGACGCTATATTTTAATTAAAAACAACTTTTTTCAATGTAATAATTTATATAGTTAAATTATAATATTGAATGGTTTTAAAGTATAAATAGAATATATTTTTACCATTAAATATAATTTATGTCATTATAATTGATTTTACTTTGAATTTGTAGGTTAAATCAATTCAATATTTTGTAATGTTTTAAACAAAAACCCGTTTTCTTTCGACAATGGGATTAATTTTAATTTAATTTCAGAAACTTTTGTGAATTGAATTTAGAAAATTGGATTCCATATTTGGAATCAGTGGGTCCAAATTATTTTAATATTCTACTTTTTTATTTTTTGGCATTATGAATAGTAACTATGGTAAATTTTATTTACCATAGTTAATGGTAAATCGGGTAATTAGGGGTAAATATAAGATTATAAAATTACCCTAACACCTGAAAAAATTCTATTTTATGACTAAAGGATGACCCATATCACCTAAGGGTTGGAATAGATTCATTTTAGGGACTTTTTTCCTTGAAAATAATTTAATTATTATTAAAACCAAAGAAAGTGACAACATGTCACTCTCTTAAATCTTATAAGTATATTAATATTAATTTAGTGATAAACTTCATGAAACTTCGAACATGAATAGTATACATAAATATAATAAAATTATCTACATTATATGGATTTATTTATAATTTTTAGGGATTAAATAATTATCATTAAAGGTGAAATTATAGTGATGTTGAAATTATTTTATTAAGAGAAATATCAAATAAATGGTTTTAAAAATATTAAAATAAATAATATATGAACTATTTTATGTGCTCCACTAATTTTCTAGATAAATATGACATGTTATGAATCTATTAAATCTTTTAGTTAGAACATATCTTCTGTATATTGTTTATTTTAATTCAAATAAATTAATAGTGTCAAAATTGACATTATTGTTATTTTATAAAAATAATATATTATAACATTGTTTAAAAATTACAAAAATATTTAAAAATTATAAATTTAAATTTATATGGTCTAAAATTTTATAAATTATCCAATTATGGACAATTTACAACAAATAAGTAATTATTTGTAATAATTTAAAATTTAGAATGTTATTACCCCAAATAAAATTAAATTGATTAAATAAAGATAAATCAAGTTGATAATGTTTAAAATAAATTTCTAAAATGTCTAAATTTTATTTATTTATGATATTACTACCCTATCTCATCTAATATTTGGATTTTAGTCATTTTTGAAGTTTTTAAGTGGGGTTGGTATTTAATATAAATTAATATTTTCTTATATTTCCAAAGGTGCCCCTCTCCTCCCTTATAAAAGGGCATATCCTCCCTCTTCTCCTCACACAATTTTTAGAGTTTAATCTCGGCCAAACCCTGCCCATTTCCCTTCTCAACTTCCCTAGAAACATAATAGAGGTCCTGGTTTTCTTTAAAGACCAATTTTAGTACCCTAAGAGGAGGCTTCAAAGAGGCGTGTCAAAGAAGAGGTAATATTTGTTACCGATTCTTTCAGTTTTCTTTCTTCTTCAAATTCTTATTATTTAGTTGTTTCATTATATTGTAATAAAATCAGTATAAATAATATACTGATATGTTATTATAAATATGAAACAACCCCATTTCACCTTCTATCCATCCTACGGAAAACGAAATCACCACGCGTGCGTACGTACGGAATATCGTCTTTACGCAGTGGTGTAATCTGTTTTTCCACCAACACCTTACATGGGTGGGTATAATGGTGTAAAGAATAACTATATATGGTTATTATAACATCATAATGATTCTGATATATTATACCATCCACTCCAATTCTATTGAATAATTATGGGAACGATATCATCGCTCATGCGTACGTACGGATTACCGTCTTCATAATGCGACGAGATTCATTCTCCATGTTAACCATACATGAATGATTATAAAGTTTATATAATGAATAATAATGAAATATATGACATAATAATGCTACTGGATTTATGTATATATATATTTATGTCATCTATTTAGATTCATTCAATTCAATATGGAAACGAAAACAGCGTTCATGCGTACGTACGGCCTACCGTCTCCATGAAGGGTGTATTTCATTCCTTTTATCGATCTATAATATATATTTATATGATGAATATATATTATATATAAATTATGTTTTACATTCTGGAATAATGTAAATCAGGATATAAGTAATAATATCAAGAACGACAAGTCGAAACACATACGATAAATGAAATGATTTTACCCAAAACACTGCTTTAACATTGAATTTACAAAGGAACGGGTAATATAAAGTCATAAGTGAAACATATATGATATAATAAAAATGAATATGATTATTTAATAAGTCAATGACATTATTTAAATCATTATACAGGAGGTTCGGATCCATACGAAGTATATCGGACCTAAGGTAAGGGATAACTATTCCAATCCCGCTCTTATCTGAGATTGTTTATTTGTAAGTATTCACTGGGGTTATATTTATCATCCATGTCCCTGTTTTATAAAAATGTTTTAATGTCTGTTTAAAGTCCTTTTTTCCCATTTTTGACTTTTACTACATGGTGTGTAAGGAATATTTCTTTTACGAGGTACTTTTTGAGTTTTCCGACAAAATAATGAGAAGAATGTTATTTTTAACTTATACAGCATGAATGGATTTTTATGGTTTCATAATGCCTCATTTTCATGAAGCTTACTCTACAAGATTTTATGACTATTTTCAACAAAATATTTTTCTTTTAAAAGTGCATGGAATTTTGTGAAAAGAAAATTATTTTAAAGAAGAAATGATATTTTCCTCAAGAATTCATTTCAAAAGTTTTATCAAAACCATTTTCCATCTAAGATGACATTATTTCATATGTGTCTGTTTCAAGTTTAATTTCTCTATTATTTAAATGGTTTCACTTTTCTTATGATGAAATATCCATTTGTTTTATATGGATTATGTGATGATGGGATGATGTTTATGAAACCCATTTTATTCTTTGGGTTATGATGAATGTTTTAAGTTTATTTTGTGGCACAAGTAAGAATGATTTAATTATGAGATGTGTGGGACCTATATCTCCCTCCAATACATTGGGTAAAGATTTATATCTCATGAGATAAACATGGAATGAACAATAAGTTAATCTGGTTGAGTAATACAGGACTGGAACGAGGAGTGAACTCGATTCAGAAAGGGACTTTGTCCACTAAGATGGTCTTAGCAGCAATGCCTTGGCTACTATGGAAATCATATAATGTGCTTAATGTTTTTCCACAATTACAAGTTTTATTTACAAGCTATTTTATCATTATTGATGTTCTATTTTGATCTATGTCTTACGTACTGCCATGTTTTATGTCATTGCTCAAGATTTCAATGTTTAAACATTATGTTCATTTTTTTATGTTCAAATGCATATGGTTCGTTTTACTTTCTTCATGATTACCCTTACTGAGCATTTGATCTCACCCTTTTTATGTTATCTTTTCCCCATGATATAAAGAAAGGTTTTAGGTAAGAAAAAAAAGGGGAATATCTTTACGGGAGATGTTAAAGATCTTTCACCACGATTAGAAGATTACGTTCCAAGTTTCCAAAGACACTAAACTATTATGGTCCTTGTGTGTCTGTTTTTGTTATGTACTAAGTATTCCAAAAAAGTAATGTAATGTCCATGTACGTCAAGCTTTGGGTCTCTACAGGTTTTGTATAACCCCATATAATTTATATGAAAAATGGATTTAGAGAGGGTTATTCATAACCCCCTCTAAATATCTGCCGCTAATATTATTTTTTTGTTAGGCCTATCATTATTATCACCCAACTACTCTCAAGTTCAAGCCCAAGATCCCTTAAGTATCTCTAATACCATTTTGTAATAACCTGACATTGATATCTTAATAGACCAGAGGTGAATCAGTATACAAACTCAACCTCACCTCCTAATTTCAAGAGGTTGTAATAAATTCTGAATCATAGTTGATTCATAAGTGGGAGATGACTTACCATTATTAGAGTTATGTCGAAAAATGAAAATAATCACATTGAAAATTTGGCATGACCTTTAGGTCTTAGGTAATTTAAAAATCTACACAATACCACCATTGTAATACCTTTCTAATGAGGGTAACTGGGAAATCCATGTCACATAATCTATATTAAATGTAACTTCATGCATAAATAGACTAAAAACAACCATATAAGATATTATACTAATGTAAAAATACATAGAAAAATTATAAATAAAGTTCATGATCCAAATAAACCTCAAGTAGTCAAAAAGGGAAGCCTCACATATGGAACCCTCCAATGGAAATCCTATGAATAAACTCAATGTACTCACCTTGGACATATAATATAAACACCAAACGTTTTTATCCTGACTTTATACACTATGTCCAATATCCAACCATGCTCTAGTGCCATCAACCCTCATGTGCTGGTGCATTAAATTCACATATATCACATAAAAATGTCTTCATGTGTTCTAAAGGAACATGTATAGGGTGTGAGTATATCATACCCCATAGAATTCACCACCTCACCTCAACTTTTTTATCATAAATACAATTTTGGAATGTGATAATACAAAGTATGTAGGTAATAAAGAGATATAATAGCTAATCAAATAAGAAATAACTAACAAGTGATCATGATAATAGGTGGGCATGCTATATAATCTAACAAAAATGAGCATTCTTTATTAGTTCATTAGTAATTTGCATCCACATCATCCGGACATACTTTGAGTTAATATTATAATTTGAGTAAGATACTTATCCACCATAAGTGATTTGACCATCTAGGATGTCCATCAAAACCCATCCTCTGTGGAAGTGTGTGTGTGTGTGTGTGTGTGTGTGTCAGTAATCCCCTACCCCAAGTTCCTCTATCTCCTTATAGGGAGGACCCTCATGTAAAAATATATCACCCTCACCTAATAGATCACTTATATTCTCTTTGGAATAAGTGTGTGTGTGTGTAACCATATACATATACATATTTCTCCTCTATAAGTGGAATCTCTCCTCTTAGGAAAAATAATATCATATATATATATAAAGTCCCCATGAGAAATCAAAAAGTATTTAAACATTATAGTTATACTAAAATCATAAAAAACATGATAATTTCATTATAAATTTAAAATTATAACCAATATTCTCTAAGGGTTCAATTCAAGAATAACCATGTTATATATAACATTTAGTGTCATAAAGGAACCCTATAGTTAACATTAAATAATAGAAACCCTAGACATAATATTATGCATAATTTTCCTCTTAAAAGACTATAATTAGGTCTAAATTATTCAAGGTCTATATGGAACCCCCTATTTATGGTTTATTCATGATAAATATTAATTGTTTTGTGCTTGAATTTAAAGAAAGGTGACCCAAGATCCATAAGAACATGTTTGTGATTAATTGATCCAAAATGAATCCCAATTATGCCCTATGTAACAAGTTATAATGAATCATCCCATATAAATAGTATAATCTAATATAATTAATACAAGAAAAATCCTAAATTCTATTTTACCTCTCTAATATTCATGGGTGTAACAAAATATGCACCACCAAGGCATGAGTATGATTGAAAACATAGGGGGTATCCAATTTTACATGTTTTTAAAGTAAAATAAATTTATATTAAAGTTTTAATAATGAAAAACATTAGTTTGGTTATCCCATACTCTACCATCTACCCATAAAATAGACAAACTTTTAAAATATGAGAGAAATAGAGGAGGATCAAGCTCCTAAACTTGTGAATATGTGAATCCCTAAACTTGAAAGTGAATATATGCCACCACTGATGGATTCAAGAAGACTAGGTTAGGTCAAAATAAGTTTTAAGTCACTTTACTAATTGAAAAAAAAACAAAGCCCATAACATTAAAGTATCCTTACGATAAGAACAAAGATTATAACCTCCTGCTAGCACCTAGAAGAAGATTTATTCAAAGGGGAATTTAAATTATAACCCACAAATAATATGGTGGTTTAGGGATTCATGGAACCACTATAAACATGGTATAAAATTAGAGAATATGGGAACCTCTACCATATCCTTGATGATGATAAACTCTTAGGGACCATTGGTGATGAATTCACATAAATATCCAAGCCTATGTTGATGAGGATTAAAGAAGAAGAAGGGAGGATCTCTCAAGGGCTTCAAAAGACTAAGAATGAAGTGTAAATCCTATGTTAAGGATAAAAGGTGGTTAATTTAGGGGTGAAAATACATATTTTTACCCTAAGATAAAAACAAGTTTTTAACCTATCAAGTACCCTATACGGGTCCATCAAGTACCTATTGGGGCTAATAGAAGCCATGCACCCCACTTGGTTCCATCGGGTACTCAGTACTCAACCATCAGGTACCCGTTACTTTTACAGAAAATTGGATGCTTCTTTCATCCTCACCTTATATACCAAATTCCTCCAATCCATTTATAACTTATATTTTTTCTAAGAAAGGAAATTCAAGGAAAAAACTAAATGTAGGGGCTTATTGGGATTTAGAACCACCAATCTCTGGAATCAAACCACTGAGAGATTTAATTGTGGAATAATTCTTTGGAAATTTTTTAATCGTGAGAATCCTGCAATATTAATGTAATAGAACATAGAATAAAAACCATTCCCAAGTCACCACATTAGATCAACACCTTTACACACTCAATAAAAACAAGAAGCCCCTAAACAAACACGTAAGTGGAAATATAATCAAACAAGGAACAACAAGATATTTTTCATAGTTTGTACTTTAGCCCTATATCCATGAGAGAACATTATTGAATCCTTTAATTTCATATAGGAATAAAATTTTATAATCAAAATATATAAATTTAGCTGATATTAAATCATCATTCATTGCAAGTTACTCACATAGTCATTTTACATGTGGTCCCACCCCACATTTATAGTGGTGTCCAGTCAATCAACTGGCTCCACTGCATTTTAAGATTTTAGGGGAACCCATCATTTTTCTTGTACATGTCTAATTTATCATATGTTTACCTACCTTAACCACTATCTTATGGTGAATTCATAAGTTATTTGCACGGGTTTATATAATGATTTTTCACACAACCCCTTTTCAAACCACTTGGAGCACCTTATGTAAATTCACTAGATTGATCCTTATGTGGCCCATAACATCCACACTCCATCATCTATAAATGACCACTTTTACTCTAAGTTATGGAATAATCCCTTTTGTATCATCCTTCCTACACTTTATTTACACTTCCATAAGATTCCCTCCTAGTTCGAACTCAACTTTTAGATTTCCTCATTCATGGTAGATAATTGTAACATGGAAGAATCTTCATATTTATATCAATCTCTCACTTGAATAATACTTTCAAGAATAAAAATAATCCACCAATAAATAGTAAAATTCTAATCATCAAACTTACATAGAAATAGTCAGTGTATTTATTCATCATTCTAGTCACCCATGTCCCACTAAGGCACAATTTTTTCTCATAATTTCCTATAATAAAACCTCAGTAAACATGTCAACTAGATTCTGACTTCCACCAATATTCAGTATCCCCAACACCTCATATGTTTCACCCTAGGGTTTCATTAAGTTATGATCACTCTCTTATTTTATTTTCCTTATTTTCATTAAAATTTCTTAATAGTTGGGCAATCTAGGTTGGTTAGTGAAAATTGGTATCAAATGGCGGTTTTTCTATTTTCAATTATCATTATGCATCATGGGTTGTCTTGGTAGACATAAGATAGGATTTTTAGGAATTAAGTCATATGTTTAAAGATAGTTTCTATCCATCTCTCATTGTGATGATCCTTATGTTACTATGGGGTGGTCTGTAAATGAGCCTTTTGGAATAAAGTGTGATTTAGTCCTAGTATTCTTTTTCCATATATCTCTACGATTTTTGTTGACATTAGTTATCTCAAGTTGGAATTGATTATTTGGTCTCATTTTATTGTGTCTCTTTATTTGATTTTGTATAATAGTATACCCCACAAGACTTAAACAAATACTATAGAGGGAATGAATCAAAATTTGATTTACATAATCTGATATATGGACCACGGTATGGAACCTACCCATGTATAGAATAGAGAGGTAGAACCTTAAAGTTATGAGGATAAGAATCAATATCATAAGTTTCTTCATCAAAAACGATTATCTTTATAGGTGAATAATGATCCTAAATTGGTATAATATTGTTTATAAGTTATTGAGGAACTCTTTGAATTCTTGGATACCCTAAATTCTTTTAAGGTGAGGTGTGTTGTATTTAATCTTGAAGGCTCAAGTAGAAGGTGGTGGGATTCAAAAAATTTGGAAAAGAATCATGAGGTATTATATTAAAATAATTCAACTTCAAATTCACTGAGAAATTCAACCTTGAGTATATCACCTTGTAAAAATATTTAGATTTCATCACCCTTGAGAAAGGGAATCAGACTTTCATGGAGTACAAAAATCACTTTTCTAAGTTTACTCTATTTTCACCTAAGGTTATTTCAAATGAGAAGATGAATAATTTGAGGTTTTATATGGTAATTAAACCTAATATATAGTCACAATGTTTCATGATAAAATTTTCTACCTATACTGAGATAGTGGTAGGGCATTGATGGCGAAGTTCGACCTGGCTAGCAGGTCAAGGATGCATAAAAATCCTCTAACCTCTGGTGTTAGCATCTGTGGTTCTTTTAAGGGGGAGAGGAAGTGGAGTAAGATTCGTAGAGATAACAGTAATGTTTCTTTATAGAAATATTATTCTACATCATCATCATTTTTTCATTTGACTGGTTACCAATATGACTAAGCAGGGCATGTGAAGTGTTATTTTCCCATACCTTTAAAGATAGGAAACTCATATGGATTTCATGGTCACTTATAGAAGTTATTTTGGGACATTTACCTCATTTTATCTATAAAAGGATCATCAACCCCTAAATGATCTATGGTGTAGTAATATGCTTCGCACACAATAGGGTTCCAGTCACAGGCTTTCAGGATGAAGCTATTACATGTAGTATAATAGTGTCCAATGTAAATGATATGGGCCTTATGACTGTTAAAGGATCCATTTCTATTACTTCATCTTTAGAAACTTCTTTATTTGATATTGATTCATCTCACTCATTCATGTCAACACATTTCTATCTTTTAAAACATTCAATACATTTCATTCCTTCCATTATAGAGTTGGTGATACCTCTTAGATAGAAGGATCATGGTTTACAATGCCCCTAATGTTATTTCTTAATGTGGTACATTGAGCTAGTTTGGGATTTTTTCTGTCCTTGATATGAGCCTCTTTAATGTTATTATATATTTATATTGGTTGAATACTCACAAGCCTCAAATCAATTTTTATCATTGATGTGTTTCCTTTAGTGCCACTGATGGGAGATCCCATGTTTTTCAAAAATAATGGGACCCAAGGTCAAGTTAAGAAGGCCTCTTCTTCCAAATTTTAGTAAGTTGATATCCTAATTTATAGTATAACTCGGGAAATGATAATTAAATGGTGATATTCCTTTCATAGTAAATTAATTTTATAATCCTACATATTTTTATTATTTTCCTCTAAAGGGGAAAGTGGAGTTCCTTATTGACTATGTTTCGGGAACTCAATTGATATCAATGTAATATTACCACATGAATCAAACAGAGTTAAATGAGATGAAAATTTAGTTCAAAAATTTGAGATATGAGGGCTTAATATGCTCAAGTGTTTCACCATGGGTGGAATTTTTTCTCTTTACTAATAATGATGATATAACTCTCCACTTGTACATTTATTATTGAAAGATCAACCAGGTAACATTAAATAATAAATACCCTTTGTCCCTCATTAGTT
Source organism: Viscum album (assembly GCA_963277665.1). Taxonomy (NCBI): domain Eukaryota; kingdom Viridiplantae; phylum Streptophyta; class Magnoliopsida; order Santalales; family Viscaceae; genus Viscum; species Viscum album. The sequence continues at coordinate 1,397,867,149 of OY728164.1, read as the reverse complement.
AATTGTTTGATCAATTAAAATTTTAAATGTTTTTCTCAAAAATTAATATATGTTCTTATTAGAATTAACCTAGAATAAAAGAGTTGGATATTCTGAAGTCTACCTTCTAGAGCATGTATGGCCATTTTGAGAAACTCAAAATGTCGTTTGGACTTACTAACATTCCTATAGTATCCGTGGAGAAGATAAACCATGCATTCCACCATTATATTGAATATTTTTTGTGGTATTCATGGATGTAATTATGGTGAAATCAAAGAACAAATAAGATCATGTGCACCACCTAATACATGTTTTGGTAATCATAATGGATCATCACTAGTATGAAAAAATATCAAAATTATAATTCTATATATGGGAACTTAAGTTATTAGGACACATCATCTCATAACATGGTATTCATTTGACCCTTAAAATATTATTATTTTCATGTCATGGGAAGAACCATGGAATGTATTTAAGGATTTAATCTCTCTAGGGTTGTAAAGATACTATTGGTGAATCGTGATTTCTTAAAATTATAATCACTATTGACTGCTCTCATCCATAAAGAGGTGAAGTTCTTGTGGGACTTAATGAATTAGGTATCCTTTGATGAACTAAATTAGTGTTTGACCTCAGTACCTATTTTTAAACAAATAGAGACTAGATAGTCTTAAATGGTTTTTTGGGTATAGGTTTGGGATTCTTCTTTATAAAAGGATATCATGTGGTGGATTCTGGATCTCATCAGCTTTGATCTCATGAAAATAATTATTCCACCCATTATTTGGAATATGAATCTATTTTTAATTCCATTAAGAGTTGGTGAAAATATATTTTCAAGAAAAATTTCATTATTTATTATGAACATAATATTTTTGGGTACATATTCTCTCATAAATATTTGAATCCATGACAGAGATGATGGGTGAAATACTTACAGTCATTAAAATTTGAAATTTCCTATACTTAGGGAAAGGGTATTGTGGTTTTTGATTATCTTATTAATAAATTAACTTCTTAGTCTATAAAGTAAGTTAAGTATGAATGAAACATGATGGTAATATTTGTACAAATGAACATAAGAGTCTAGGAGTAAGATTATTGTAATGTTATGGCTAGCATTCATTTGATTTCCTCTCTTATAGAGATGATTCACCAAGAATGGAAGTATGATAATAAGTTTTAGAATATCATAGATTATTTATATAGCGTGGATACCCTCAGTGAATGATATATCACCTCAAAAGGTATTATTTACTTCTGGAACCAGTTTCTCATCCCTTCAACCATGAGAAATGTCATTTTGGAATATTATCATAATTATCTAGGAATTATCCACCATGGAACTATAAATATTATTAATTACATTAATCATAGATTTTGGTGGCATGGTATGAAATGGGACATATCTAAATTTGTATCTAAATGCTACACTTTCCAAATGATTAAGGATGAGCACCAAAAGCCTTCTAGTTTTATTCAACCCCTCCCTATGACAGCATTTAAAAGTAATGAGATATCAATGTATTTCACTACTAGTTTACCTTGGAATCCCTTGGGTAATAATTTTCTTTGGGTGGTGATTGATCAGTTAACCAAGTCTACTCACTTCACACTAATTCATGAGGCCACCAAGGATGGGTACATAGTAAATTTTTATATGTAATAGATTATAATATTTTATGGGATTACAATATACATTGTCTTAGATAGAGATCCTTTTTACCCCTTATTTTTGTAAGGGGATCCAAAAGGTGATAAGATCTTAGGTCAAGTTGATCACAACATATCATCACTAAATGGATGGTTAGATGGAATGGGAAATTTAAATTTAGGAAGATATGTTATGTTTCTATGACATATAATTTATAGGTCCTTGGGGTGGAAATTTTGGGATAATTTATTTAACCTATAATAAAAACTACCATTCTTCCATAAATATGGCCCCTTTTGAAGCATTATATTATCAACCCTATTAACTCACCATTGTGTTGGTCGGAGGTGGGGGATGATTCTTTGGTTGAAAAAAGTTTGGTTCAGGAAACAATGGTGAATATCTAAATGATTCATTAACATTTGGTGATGACTCAATTCCAATTTAAATCTTAAATGGATCATTATTTTTATCCATTAAAAGTTTTAGTCAGTGAATAGGTTTTCTTGAAAGTATCACTTTGGATGGGTCACCAATGGATTAAAACTAAGGGAAGATAGCTCTATGGTATGTGGGTCCATTTGATATCCTGGAATAGATTATAAAGGTGGAATGTCTCTAGGAATTACCACCTTAATTGTATTTCATCCATAATGGTTTTCCATGTGTCTAAACTCAAGATGCTCCAACCTAACCTCTCTCATGTTCTAAATTAATAATACCTTGACTTAGAACATGATATTTCATTGACTAAGAAACCATTTCAGATTGTTGATTCTTAAATAAAGGTTATATGTGGTAAGTATATATCATTGGTATAATTTATATGATTTTAGGGTTTGGATACTCCATAGATTTGTGAGAGGGATTCAATAATGATAGATCAATAGCCTCATCTATTTTTGGATCATCCCCTATCAACGTAACTTTCAGGGGGAAGCAATATGGTGAGGATAGTTCTCACACCCTGCGGTTTCTTTTATGTATATCCACTCCCTTGTTTAATTTACCTTATTTTCATGGAAATTACTTGATAGATGGGTAATCTAGGTTTTTCCATGACACCATAATTTAATATCTTCCAAATGAAATGATACTTAAACTCAATATACCTTTTCCATAAGTGCAACACCATGTTTTTTTCCTAATAAATTCTGATCTGACTATCACAAAATAGATTCCCATTTTCTTAAATCCTACCATGTTCATATAACAAATAGTTGATCTAGATGAATTCCTTACCTACTTCCATAATATTCATATACTCTGCTTCCATTGTGGATAGTGATACAACCGACCACAACTTCAACATCCAACTTATGGTTGTCCCTATGAAGGTAAACACAAATCCTATTCTACTCTTTAATGCATTCATATCCCCTCTAAAATTTATATCAAAATAGACATGTAATGGATCATACAATCTAAAACACGAGTCTATATCTTCTAAACCTTTGAGATATCAATGAATCCACTTCACAACTTCCTATAGGTCCTTCCCAGGATTCACCATAAACTAACTGATAGATCTCACAACATGTGTAATGTATAAACTTGTAAAAACCATGTAGTAAATAAAACTATCATTAATTGATGAAAATTTCACTTTCTTCATGGAATTAGCATTATATTCTATTTTAGATTATTTATCATTAGATAACTTGAAGTTTTTATCCAATATGGTTGACACAGGATTACATATAGTCATTCTAAATATTTTAAAAAACGTTTCGATGTATGTATTCTCAGATACAACCAATATCCTAGACTTTATATATCTCTTAATCTATATCCCTAAAATATTCGTGGCTTTCCCAAGATCCTTCATCTTGAACCTTCTGTAAAAATTAGTTTTTCCTCCTTGAAATATTTCATATTTGGTCCTTCTAGGAGAATGTCATCCATGTATAATAGATTGATGATTAACCTCCATCCTTGAAAAAATTTTGGTAGAAAATGTGGTTTGAGTTGCTTCGATCAAACCCCTTATCATCCATAAAAGAATAAAACTTCTAGTTCCATTGAATTAGCACTTACTTCAAAACATAAAGGCTTATTTTATCTTACCAACCAAGTCCTCAATCTATTTTTCCATGAAACCCTTTGACCACTTCTTATATATTTCCTCATATAAATCAACATGAAGGAACTCCATCTTTAGATTCATCTATTTATTATAAAGACTTTCAAAATTAACTAAAATCAACCCCATCTGGAAAGTTGTGTGTTTGAAAATGGGTGAGAAAATTTCTAAAAAAAATTATTCCTTCCATATATTGAAACTCTTTGATAAACAAACTATACTTGTACCAATTTCTACCATATATTTCGTATTTCAACTAAAAGCCCATTTATTATGTTGTTCTTTATCCCCTTGTGGTAATTTTTTATCACCAAAGTTTATTTTGTATGTAATGAATCCATTTCATCTTTCACTGTTAACTCCCATTTTCCAAAATCAGTAATACTCATCACATATTCTGAGATATAAAACTCTCCTCAATCCATAAGAAGAAAATAATGTATACTAGTTTGAACATCTGAAATGGTCATCTAATCCTAGTAAACCTTCATAACTCAAATTGTGGTTCTGATATTTTTTGGAACCACTGCTTTTGGGATTTTACCTTCTAGATCTCTTCCCTAAGCTTCTGGAGTTATCGATATTTTTTTTATATATTCTATAAATACCATCTATTTTTTACTTTTAGTTCGATTTGAACATTTTGGAACTTATGGTATTATGGAACCTTCACTCAGATCCACTTTGATGTGGTCATTTGATTCATTTTTCTCAACTCCATATTTTACCAAGTTCCAAACTTTCCACAAGATCTTATCAATGAAGATAAAATTTTGTCTTATAATGATCTTATTATAATCATTATCAAAAAGAATAAATACAAATTTTTCATCATCATACCCAATAAAGAAACATGTTTTGGACTTTTCTGTAAGATTTTCTTAATCCCTAACATCAATATGTACATGGGTGAGACTCCTGAAAATTTTTATTTTGGAAACTTGTACCGGTCTTCTAGAAAACATTTTTTCCATAATCTCTGATTTCAATGGTGAAAAGGACTTATATTCCAAAGTTAAGCTTCACAATTGACTGATTTTACCCAAATATCCTTGGAAATTCAATAAAATAACCTCATACTTCAGACCTTATCCATCAATTTCCATCTAATCCACTCCACTACTCTATTTTGATCATATATTTTGGGAACAATATTCTTGAACTTCATTAATTCTGTCAAAAAAACCTTCAGAATTCCCTGTTATCATATTCTCTAACATTATCCAACCTTAAGCACTTAATATTTTTTATGGTATCTTTCTCCAACATGTCCCTCCAATAAAAAAAACACCCTAAACAACATAGATTTATTCTTAAGGATTTAAACTCATACATTCCTTGTTGAATCATCAATGAATGTAACAAAGTATAAATACCCTCATGAGAATAGACTAGTGAAATCCCCAAAATATCCATGTGCATAAGCTCTAACATTTTAGACTTAGGTGTCCTTATATTTGTGAGAAGTGACACATTTATATTCTTTATAAGTATAAAACTCTCACAAAATCTGAAATATATGTGATCATGCTTCAGCATACCCTTAGACACTTGGACTCACATGTTCTTCTCACTTCGTTTCATAAGATAGTAATTCCACAACTCTGAACTTTTGTAAGTTGTAGTTAAAACAATTTTCTATCCATCTGATCTTCTGGGAAGATACAATGTACCGTATTTAAAACCTTTTTCCATAAATATAGAACCCAAATTAATCTTCCATACTCAATTTTTGAATCTTTTTTTGAAACCTGCTTTATCTAGCTGACCAATGAAAATTATATTCTTCCATAAACCCTATTTTTTCAAACATCCTATAATTCCAAGAATATTCAATTTGAAATTTGAAATTTAATATCATCTATCCATTTTATATTAAGAGATTTATCATTGGTTAGATAGATACTGCCAAACCTTTTATATATATATATATATATATAATTCACCATGAGTCCCCTCTCATTCATAGAATAGAATGAATCCCTAGAATCAATGATCCATGATTCCAATAGAATATTAACACTCAAAAGTAAACTTACACCACCTTTGGAAATGGTGTTTATGGAACTCGAACTTATGGAAGCACCCCTTCTAGAATTTAACCTGAAGATACCTAAAAGCTTTAGTCAAGTTCCCCTTCTCCCTAAAATGTTAATATATGGGTTCAGGAATATCCAAATTACCTAAAAATATTTACCTTCATCTATATTCTGATTTATTTTGATATTTCCATTGATCGGAACATCCTCTACATTCCGTATTGAGTGTTGTTTCAGTAGGTGCATGAACAACCTTTTTACTGAGATATTCATTCAAAACGATATATCAAACATCTTTGAACACTATTTAAGAATTTCCACAATAATTTTTAAAGGATTCACCATCATGTGCCATGAATATGGAAGATAATAAAGAATCTCCAAAGCCCACTCATATTTTATGAATTTCAAATTAACTGATTCAAGAAGACCCCAAATCATATTAAAGTCATTGAAATGATAAATCATCACTCATATTCTTACATTAGCATGTTAAATAACCTATGAATCATGAAAAATTTTCTTATTGATGTTATATTATCATACATATATTTCAAATCCTTCATCATATCCACTATAGTCTTTACCTCTTAGATTTCATAAGCCATGATAGTGAAATATATATCCATACAAGTGTGTTCCTATTAATCCTTTCTCATTTTTTATTTTCCATATATTTTGGTTTGAATAATTTAAATATAATCACAAGGTCCTTATGAAATAGATAATCTTCCATCTTTATCCTTCAGAAGACTAAGTTCATCCCAAAAAAATAAATTCAAACCTTCCCTTATTCTGATTCTATTCTTTCAAAAATAGTTGACTCCCACAAAATCCAAAAAGTATAGACACAATAATGTTAACCAAAGAGTCTTATTCTAAGTGTGAATATCCTTTTTTGACCAAAATCTTTTATATGAATTTTTAGGATTCATAACCACTAATCATTTGAAGCAAACCACCAAAATATTTAATTATGGAATAAATCTATAGAACTTTTATAATCAGAATAATCTTGAAAACTCAATGTATCATAAATTATATGAGAACCCACACCCATATAACTAAATAATATTGAAACCCTTACCTGTTCAATAAAAACAAAACTCCTAGAAACAAACAAATATAAGGAACTAAATGAAAACAAGGAATGGCAACAATATATTTTACATGGTTCAAAAATTTGTCTTAGATCCATGTGAGGACACTATTATTTCATTTCATTTCATGGAAGAAGAAAATATTACAATCACAATAAAAAAATTCAACATATATTATATCACTAATCATCACAAGTTAATCACAGGGTTACTATACAAGTGGTCCCATCCCACATTTATAGTGGCATCCAGCTGGTCAACCAATTCCGCTTCCTTATGAGATTTTTGGGGGACCTACCATTTGTCTTGGAAGCCTATAATTTTCCATAGGTTTCTATACCATAACCACTATATTTCAGTTAATTTATAATTAATTCTCATGTATCCATCTAATTATTTCAATACATCCCATTTCCAAACCACTGGGAACACCTTTCATAACTTCACTAGATTGATCCTTACATGAGTCATAAATTATTCACTATGTCATTCATACATGACCACATACACTCTAGGTTCTTGAATATTCACTTCTAGACCATCCTACCTTCACTATATTTCCACAGTCCCCCTATGGGACTCTTTCTTCTTTCTCAGGCGCGTATGTTTCGAGTCCACGAGTGTGTACAAGACAGATGAAGAGGAGACTACAGGACAGAGTGCGGTCCCCATCCCCTGTGAAGATGACCACGGTGCCTGGGGCCAAATTCAGGTCCCCTTTGTTTTAATGTTTCCCATCGTGATATGGAATGCCAGAGGGATCAGGGTGAGGGTGAAAACAGATTTCATTTCATCGGAGTATAAGAAACACAAATTCAAGTTGACTTTGATTCTATAGCATAAGCAGAACACTGCTAGGATTTAGGATTTTACTCGGAAGATCAATATGCATGCCTCCATGCATGCGGCTCTGGCCAATAACTACATTTGTTTATTCTGGAAGAGGGATGTTTCGGTGGATGTGATCCAGCATGGGGACCAGCATATCACGAATAAGGTTTCATGTGAAGTTGACACATTGTTCATGTCCTTCATTTATGGTAGTTGTGATGCTCAGAGAAGGGAGGTGAAGTGCTAGGAGCTGAATGGGTTCGACCCAGGTGACCAACCCTGGCTGGTTGGAGGGGATTTTAATATCATGACGTAGCCTAACAAGAGGAAGGGGTGAGGAGATTTTCTGAGGAGGGAAATCTTGTACTTCGTGCAGTTCATGGTGGGTAAGGGTCTGATGGACTTGGGGTAACCCGACGACCCTTTAACCTAGTGCAACAATCGTATGGGGGAGAGTCGATGCTTGAGTAAACTTGACTGATGCATTGCCAACATTCAAGCCATCGATAGGTATCTAGAGGCGACAGTTACCCACTTGACCTGAATTATTTCTAACCACTCTCCACTCCTGTTATCTCTCCATAGGTCGGTGGTTACCCAGGCGCATTTCAAGTTCTCCAACCAATGGGTGTGCAACCCAGACTACCACCGTGTGGTGTCGGAGTCCTGGAGTGAATCGTCTCGGGGCTACTTCTGGGTGGCCTTTCACTTCAAGATAAGGAGGTTGAAGCAGGCCCTACTGCATTGGGATACGTCTTCCCCCCCCCCCCCCCCCCCGTGACTGGGATATTTCTGTGCTCAAACAGAATATCGAGAGGCTGGAGGCCAATCTCGAGGAGATTTGGGATGATGGTGTGTTTGAGGAACTCTCGGAGATGAAGGAGTCTCTGGCAGTGTTGATTCTTTCTCAATAACGACGGGCGAGAGAGTATTCCAGGACAAAGTGGCTCAGGGAAGGAGATAAGAACATCTCATATTTTCATTCTTTCATTAGGGAGAGGAGGCGGGTAGTGAAACCCAACCTAGCTATGGAGGATGGCACGTTCTCTGATGATAGAGAGGTGGTCAGGGCATGGCCTTACTGTTTTTTAAGGACCTCCTAGAAGGCATGAATGATAATACATCACAAGGTTACCCTTCAGGGGAGGCACAGCTCTGGGAAGGGATTCCGAACCTTGTCTCAAGTAATGATAATGATCTGCTTGAAAGTATTCCTGAGGAAGAGGAGGTGCATGCGTCCATGTGGAACCTGAACCCGGAAAGTGAGGTGGGTCCAGATGGGTTCTCGGGTTCTTTTTACAGAGGCTCCTGGGATGTTATTAAATGGGAGATTCCTCTGGCTATCCAGGATTTCTTCTGTGGGGGCATCCTTCCTTAGATCGCATTAGCAACGACTCTAGTTCTTTTACCAAAGATCAAAGATCCATCTTCCCTCAGCCACTACTAGCCTGTTAGTATGTGTAACTTCCCCTATAAAGTCTTGGCTGGCATTATCAATTAGAGGTTGTCCTGCATGTTCCCTCAATGGGTTTCCGTGGAGAAACATGGCTTTTTCCATGACCACGTGATTCAGGGAGCCATGCTGATGGCGCAGGAGATGATGAGGGATTTGAATATGAAATCTCATGGTTCTAATGTGGCTATCAAGCTCGACATGAGCAAAGCATGTGATAGGAAGGAGTGGGGCTTCATGAACAAGGTTCTCACCATTATGGGTTTGTCCAGTTGGGCTTGCGATATCATTTTCAGGTGCTTTTGTTCGTCATGGATGGCGGTGTATTTTATGGGGAGATCGCATGGTGTTTTCATGTCTGTGTGTGGCCTTCAGCAAGGAGATCCTTTATCACTGAGCATTTTTATTTTGATAAAAGACACACTTAGTAGACTAATCAATAAAGGGGTTTCTTGTGGAGAGATTCAGCCATTTCGTAGAAAGAATGGCCTTCCTCCAACATCTCATTTGATGTATGATGATGACGCGATCATTTTTATGAATGTCAGGCAAAGTTCTATCAGCACATTGAACAAGATCTTGGTGGAGTACAGCTGCTGGAGTGGTCATTTTGTTAACACGTAGAAGATTAGTTACTATATAGCTAACTCATGCTCTTCAAACATGGTGGATAGGTTGAGTGGTGAGCTCGGCATGGGGAGAGGTTCTCTCCTAATTGAGTATCTCAGTAACCCAATATCCTCAGGAAGGTTCTGTACTAGGGACTTTGACAAAGTGGTGAAAAGGATGATGGACTGAATTCTGAACTGGAAAAATCACTTCTTATCTTTCGAAGGGCGGATCACATTGGTGAATAGTGTTCTCTCAGCTATCCCGGTGTATTCTATGGCCTCTACAAGTGTCCCGAAGGGGGTTATTAATCTCATCAACAGAATCATCGCTCGGTTTATCTGGAATGGCTTGTCAGAAGGGAAGAGGCGGTGGGTGTCGTGGAGAAGGATGGATCGGCCTATCATTGAAGGAGGTATCAATGTACAGAGTCTAGCAGACACAATTCTTGCCTTGCGTACGAAGCATTCTTGGGAGAATATTGAGGAACGCACCCTATGGGGGAGGACCATGTCTCAAAAGTTCAAGTTTGGTGTTACAGTTCCATCACCAAGGGGTTCATCCTTGTGGTCCTCGGTGTGCTGTAGTATCATGACTACCCTTTCGCATTCGCGATGGATTATCAGGTAGGGGAACATTCTCTTTTAACATCATAACTGGATGGGCAGTACGCTGGGGTACTTAGGATGTGCGGCTCCGTTGATATCCTTCAGGGAGGCAAGCTTGCACCCTATTTTTTTCAGGTTGGTTCTGGATGAACCTCAACATGTAGTGTTCAACTCATTCCTCATGAATTCTGAGCAAGAAAGGTTTTTTTATACTCTCTCCACTTGAGTTAAGTTCAACTCCAAGGATTTCTATAGGATTACCGTGGCTCAGGGGTAGCAAGAGAGCTGGAACAGAGTGGCGTGGAGCATTAAAATTCTTACTAAACTCAACTTCCTCACCTGGCGGATCTGATATAATGCTATACCCTTTCATGTCAATATTAAATCTTTAGGCATAAGCATGGATTCCTCCTATCACTGTTGTGTGAACAAAAAGGAGGAGACTACGAACCATATCTTCTTCGAGGTTGATTGGGCCTATCAGGTGTGGAGTTTTTTTGGTATGTGCATGGGATACTCGGTCCAGTTTGAAAACTATAAGAGGTTCATGGAGATTTGGTTCCAGGGAACCAATGGTAATACGAAGGAGGATGAGGTGCACGCTATCATCTATAATGTGGGATGCTGGGTGTTATGGAAAGCTCGGAATAGATCCAGGTTTGAGGGAGTCTCTTCATCATGAAGAGCGGTGGTGGCTAGAACCAGATGCTTTTGGATTTACCTTTTCAAACTTGCTGGGATCGGGAAGGAGGTTCCTTCTTTTCGCGTGTTTCAGGTCCTACAGCCTGTGGATTAGCAGTGCGGTCCTAGGGTGCAGGGGAGATGGATCAGCTGGTCTCCTCCAGAGGGTGGCCAGAAGTTGAACACTTATGGATCTTGTGCTATGGGCATTATGTAGGGAGGAGGGTTTCTTCTGGATTGCATAGGGAGTGTGGTGATGGCTTTCACTGCGCACTATGGTTATGGAAATTCTGTTCGAGCGGAGGCTCTTGCGGTTCTCACAGGGCTATCCATGTGTAAGAAGAGGGACCTTAGCATTGTGCAGCTTGAAACAGACTCTATGTTTTTCCATGATGCCTTACATGGGAGAGGCACTACCCCGTGTTCCATAATTTATACTATTAGACAATACAAAGTCCTCTTTAGAAACAATTATAGAGTTTCCCACACTTAGCGTGAGGGGAACAAAGTGGCAAATTACCTGGCCTCTATTGCGGTTCCCAGTAATCCTATTTTTTGTTTTTCTAAAATCTCTCACTTTAAACCGGAGGGGGTTAACTTGATTAGGGGTGATTCCCTTGGCATCCATTATTTATGCCTGCCTTAGGTTAGGGCGTCTTTTTTACCTTGTATGCTCACCTTTCACTTTTGGTATAAAAATCGTAATTTTGGATGGATAGAGTTACTACTTCTAAATTTAGAAAATTTGAACATGAAAGAATCTTTACATTTCCTAAGAATATTGACCTGGGAAGACATGAGTCTTTATAATTAAGACATATGTAAAGTGGTATTTCATGAGGGTTTTATATGTAAAAGCGTAAAATTGATCAAGTAACTTTATTTCATCCCTAAAATTTAATTTTTATTTTTAAATAACTTGTGTGGGTTCATTGAGTATGAGATCACACATGATGGGATTCTATTTTCACTTGTATAAGTTCATCTCCTTTATCTCTATGTGTATCGAATTGGGAAGTATAGGGGCATATTTATAGATAAACCACTTTGATTTATCAACCTTGAATATATCATTGGTGTGAAATTTTGAGGAAGGTTTGGGCATATGCCTATTTTAAGGGAGTGTAGGTGGTTCTCTATTATGGGGATAAGGTCATGGGTGCATGTTACATAGATTCGAGTGTGAACACTAGTTCAAAGTAAGTTATATTACCTACCTTCTCTAGGGTTCCAATTTAACTTTGACTAGAGTGCATGGATTTGATCTTTCATAAAAATCTTCATATTTTCTTATTAGAATTTATATTAGTGTGTTCAACAATTCATGAGTAACAATAGAAATATGTTAAGATTAGATTGAGTAGGGTCTCATATGTTGATACATAGTTTACTCATGACATACAATTGTGACTTACAGCCTTGATTAACTATATTGAGTATAAAAAATATAATTTCATACATAATTTCATTGGTATACTTGGGGTGAATGTTTCACATTATTACCAACTACATAAGTTTAACAAGGTACCTTAAATATAAAAATCCATATTGTGGTACTTTTCTTATGTCAACCTTAAATATTTAACTAATTAGGGTGTGGTTAGGTATTTTTATCATAAAGTGGTTTTTATTAACCAATATGGATTTTTATCCTATATGATGCATATGAAATATAGTCCCTTGATTGAATAAGATCAAGGAAGTGTATAACCATTCCTAGTTTAGTTCATATGATGTAATTATCTACTTGGATGAATGAAATATGATGTTTTGAACTATCTTTATTAGTGTAACTCAAGGGATTAAGAATGAATAAGTTTTCCTATATGATATTTACATGTTCTATACCCTGTGGTTATATTTGATTTCATGTATAGTGAAATTTTATGATTATGCATGGTATATAAAGATAAATCATGGGAATACTTATATAAATATACATGTGTTTCATTAATATCATGTTAAATCCATTTATAGTTTCAGTAACATTGATCATTTGATAAAGGATGCACTTTTCTTATGGTTATGGATTATGAATTCAGAATAATTTTCAATACTATAAAGTCTTACAAGATTACACTTAAGCCTATGAAAATGACAATTTATTTTGGTATAATTTTTTTTCTAAAACTTGATAGATTTATATATGATAACTTATCCAAATGAATTTTGAGTTTAATACAAATGAGTTTTGGATATAATCCTACAACATATTACAAAATATGTAACATAATGTAATTAATGCATATAATTTGTAAGGATTTAGTATAATTGGGATATCAAATGAATTATTTCCTAAATCATAAACCATCGCACATTAAAGATCACTATTTCATGGTTAACATTATCTTGTTGTTTTTCATCCCATGTTGTGGAGTTTTTCATGGAATATGATACATTTATAATAATTCTACTGCTTATCAATCTATATTTTCTATCATATAGATACATCATGGGATAATTTTTCATAGAGTTATATAGAATTGAAATGTTAAAAAATAAATTAAAATCAAGGTGGATTAATAAAGAAATATTCCAATAAAATTTGGATCATTAATCCCATGATAATTCATAAAAAAATTAAACTTATTATCTAAACCAATCTCCTTAATTATAGTATTCCTACAAAAGGAATTAGTCCTTGATTTTAAAGGAGTTTGGTGAAGGTGGTACAATAACTATGAAATCCATACACCTAAAAATTCACCCATTTTGTATTGTCCCTTTATTATAGAGTTTAAACAGTCCTTAGGTGGAAGGAGACACCTATATATTTTATTTTTAATTTATATAGTTAGTAAATCACTCATCTGGATGTGAATCATTTAGATGATACAAGGAGATCGTTAAAAATAATTTAAAAAGTAGAAGAGTCACTTAAACATTGAATATTTTAAGTGTTACTTTACTATTTGATAGTTTTTATTTATTTTTATAGATTCCACTCATGATCAATCTTGAAGTTTGTGTTTTTTTAATTCTTTCACTATAAATAAGGAATATTTTATACATAAAAAATTTTTCACCTAACTCTCTTGGCCTCCCACATTTTACCTCTTTATTTTTCATCCAACCAATATCCCTTGTGTATACTATTTACCCCCTTTAATTTTCCTTTTCACTGGATTCCCCTATGGGATGTGTTAACAAATCTCCCTCTTTATTCCCAAAAAAAATTAGAAAAGGTAGGAATTGGTTATATTTTTTATAATTTAATTCTTTATTATTTAATACCCTCTATAACCATGCCTTTGGTAAAAAAAACATTTGTGTGATATAATTTTTACATTTTTTCTCTACAAATTACATATATTATCCCTCATTATAATTTTTCATTTTTTTATTCATACTTATCCTCTCATATATCTTTTATTTAATTTCAAAAAGAAAATTTTATATGGACTGATTTCTAATCTAGTGATTAATTGATTTATTTTTTATATAATAAATTTTTTATTTATATTTCTTACTTTATTTTTTTAGAGAATATTTTATAATAATAATTAAAAAAATATTATAATTAAAATTATATATTTGGAACATGTGGCGTTTATTATTGAAATATTTACTTTAAATATGTCTCAATTAATAATGAATTATAATTTTAATTGTATTTTGTAAAATGTAGGTACCATGATGAAGATAATTCAAAATTATGGATTTCAAATTAGAAAATTAAAGTTAATAATTGATGAAATTTAAAAAAAACAAAAAACAATTAAAATTATATGTTATTTAATACAATAATGGAAAACCATAGAGTTCATCAAGTCAATTTAATGAGAAATCATTGGGTAACAATATTTTTTAGAGTGAATGAAAAATATACGGAGAAACCAATGACTAAAAATGTTAATATAATAAATAGATAACATATTGAGAATCACGTTGAATGTTTAACTTATGGAAAATTTAAGGAAGGGTATAAAGAAAATATTAACCTTATTATTCATAATATTTGGAATCAAGGTATTCTTAAATTTGAAAAAAAAATGTAGGTGTGAATTATGATCTAGAAATTTGTAGAAGTATAAATTACACAAATAGAATATTATCGGTGTACTATGGTTGGATTATAAAAGAAAATTATGGATTTTATATAGAAGTTAATTATAGGAGAAACCTTTCTTTGACTATTTATTTTTGAAACCTTCATAAGGGTGAGAATCATGAAATTAAGGGGACTGTTTATTATAAAGAGTTAAAAAAAAGTCATTTGTTTTTATTTTAAATTATTTAAGTCTAAAATGATGATGGGTTCTTTGGTTGATAAGGTAACTAATGATTAATATATCCTTCAAATAATTCTTATAAAACATTAAATAAATATAAAACACATTGCTCATGTTGTGGGATGGGTGGACATATAATGTGGACTTGAAAAAGGAAAGAGATGATAAAATAATTGAATGTATAATCGATAAAGGGAGAGGTTTTTGGAAGATAATACTCATTAATCTAATTGGGGTTATGAAGGAAATTTTAGGAAAAAACTTTTTATTTTAGGTAATAAATGAGAATAATTAAGAGAAGAATATTAATCTTTTTTCAAACTTATTATTTTTTTCTAAATTTATTCATGGATTGTGTTATGACCCCAGAATTTTTTAGTATGGATTTAAGGATTATTTTAACTTTAAATTTTTTTATTTATGGTTAGTTTGGGAGGATTTTTGATGGTTTTTAGTGTTGGTAACATTTTGATAAGGGTTACTAGGTTATACCCTACTAAAAAATAAAGTAGGAGTATAATGGGAAACTATTTTAAAGGCACCAGGTACCTATTTCAGTGGGAAGAAGACTTATAGGTCCTAAAGCCCTACCTTGTAACACCCCGAGATTTTATGAAAAATATTCTTTTAATTTCATTAATGTTTTGTGTTTTATTCTACACCAAGATTACCTTGCGCTATACGCAACACCGTATTAGCTTGCAGTATGCGCAACACTATTCTTGGATCGTGTTATACATACTTTTGATAATAGTTATTCTACGCAACATTGAGTATATATATATATATATATATTCAATGTATAAATGAAATATGGTTGGATTATGTTATACGAAACAACGAAGGATTTTTTCACAACACGCAACCCGGACTTGGCTTGCATTACACGCAATCACGGCCTTCCTCGATAGCGTGTGTTGTACGCAATATCGGGTTTTAATAAACAACGATATATTATTATAATATTGTCATGAACTAGCCGTTATGAATATTATTAACTAAATTTTTAATTTTATAACATTATTATTCATCTTACACATTTTCTAGAACATGGTATAAGAACAAAATAAATTTTTCGGGTAAAATAAGTATTTTTCAAAAAATGCAGTTTTGCCGCCTTTTGATGGAACACCCACTTTAAATCTAGTTTTTGTCATGTTTATATGTTCAATTTGACAAAATAAAATTCTTATTTTTAATCAGGATATAAAAATTTACATTAGATAAAGTTTTGATATTTTTCCGATAACTTTCATATTTTAATGAATAGTAAAAACACGCTCTATTTTAATTAAAAACAACTTTTTCCATCGTAATATCTTATGTGGTTAAATTATAATATTGAATGGTTTAAAAGTATAAATAGAATATATTATTACCATTTAATATAATTAATGTCATTAGCATTTATTTTAACTTTAATTCGTAGGTTAAATCAATTCAATCTTTTGCAATGTTTTAAACAAAAACCCGTTTTTATTCGACAACGGGATTAATTTTAATTTAATTTCTGCAACTTCTGTGTATTGAATTTTAAAAAATTTATTCTATATTTGGAATCAGTGGGTCCAAATTATGTTAATAGGCTACTTTTTATTTTTTGGATTTATGAATAGTAGCTACGGTAAATTTTATTTACCATAGTTAAAGGTAAATCGGGTAATTAAGGGTAAATATAATATTTTAAAATTACCCTAACAAATGTCAAAATCTTATTGGATGACTAAAAGTCGATCCATATCACCTAAGGGTTGGATTAGATTTATTTAATTAAATTTTTTCAATGAAAATAATTTAATTATTATTAAAACCAAAGAATGTGACAACATGTCACTTTCTTAAATCTTATAAGTATAATAATTTTAATCTAGTGATAAAATTCATGAAACTTCAAAAATAAATAGTCTCCAGAAATCTAATACAATTATCTACATCATAGGAATTTATTTATAATTTTTAGGGATTAAATAATTATCATTTGTTATGAGACAAAGATGATGCAGTAATTGTCTTATTAATGAAATATTGACATAATTGATGTTATAAATGCCCAAATAAATGAAATTTAAGACTTTTTATGACTTAAACTAATTTTATAGGTTAATATGACATGTTATTGTGGATTTAAGTAACTTGGTTTGAACTTATCATTCTGTTATAAATTTCATAAAAATCATGTACTAAATAGTGTCAAAATTGACATAAATTAGTTTTTAAAACAAATATTATATTATTTATTGTTATATTATTCCTAAAAATCATGGTTCGGAAAAATGACTTATATAAGATTATATATATTAATAATAAACAACTTGGGGTTATTTTGGCTTGATATAGTAAGTTTATTAACCATATAGTGTAAGAAAACAAAAAGACACGGTAAAAGTTAAATTATTTAACTTAGAGTTAAATCTAATTGATAAGGTTAAAATAATAACCTAAACTTGTATAAATCCTATTGGAAGAGAGGATTTAGACCCATCCCCACCTTATCCTCGAAATAAATCAATTTTGAGCTATTTAAAATCGAACTTGACTTTATAATAAAATAATATTTTTAGTTATTCCAAAGGTACCCCTATCCTCCCTTATAAAAGGGCACCTCCTCCCTCTCTTCCTCACACAACTTTGAGCCTTCAAGCTCGGACAACCCCTTCCAATTCTCTTCTCCACTTCCCTAGAAACATCCTAGAGGTTCTGGTCTTCCTCAAAGACCAATTTTAGTGCCCTAAGAGGAGGTCTCAAAGAGGCGCTTCAAAGAAGAGGTAATTTCTGTTACCGATTCTTTCACCTTTATTTCTTCTTCCACTTCTTCTTATTAGGTTGTTTCATTATGAAGTAATAACATCAGTATCACTCATATACTGATATGTTATTATAAGTATGAAACAATCCTATTTCACCATCTATCCATCCTACGGAAAATGAAATCACCGCGCGTGCGTACGTACGGAATACCGTCTCCACGCCGTGGTGAAATCTATTTTCCACCACCACCTTACTTGGATGGGTATAATGGTGTAAATAATAACTATATATTATTATTTTAAAGTGATATTGATTCTTAAATAGTATAAATACACTCCAATACAGTCCCACGATCATGAGAACGATATCATCACTCGTGCATACGTACGGACTACCGTCTCCACGACGCGATGAGATTCATTCTCCACTTTAACCATTCATGAATGATTATAAAGTATATATATAATAAGTAATCATGAAATATATGACATAATAATGATACTGGATTTATGTTTATATATATGTATGTCATCTACTTAATTCTGTTCAACTCAATAAGGAAACGAAAACAGCGTTCATGCGTACGTACGGCCTACCGTGTCCATGAACGGTGTATTTCTTTCCATTTACTGATTTATTATATATATGTATATTCTGAATATATATATATATATATAAATCATGTTTTATATTCTGGAATTAAGTAATCATGATCTAAGTAATCGTATGAATAATTACAAGTCAAAACGCGGACGACAAATGAAACAATTTTACCCAAAACGCTCTTTGACATGGAATTTACAAAAGTACGGGTAATATAAAGTCAAAAGTGAACCATATATGATATCATAACAATGAATATGATTCTATAATAAGTCAATGACATTATTTAAATCATTATACAGGAGGTTCGGACACTTACGAAGCAAATCGGACCTAAGGTAAGGGAAATATCACAATCTCATTTTTATCCGAGATTGTTTATACTTTGGTATTTACTGGGGTGTATTTTATCATCCACATCCATGTTTCCTCAATATGTAATATTATTTCCATTCACCTACAAATTTTTAAATCCTATTTTACCCTTCGGTGAGTTTTTAGTAAAAGATATGAAAGGAATCTTTTGTCGTTTTTCGTACGAGGTACTTTTTTGACTTTTCCGACAAAAGTATGAGAAGAATGTTTTTTTAAATTATACGGCATGAATGGATTTTTAAAAAAATTATTTCCAAGAATATTCCTTTACAAGTTTTCATGTTTATTTTTAATCAACTTCTTTTAGTTTATAATTGTATGACATGTTAAGAAAGGAAAAGTGTTTTTGAAGTAGAAAGGATATTTTTCTCAAGAATGATGTTCAAGTGTTTTATCAAGATTATTTTCCATATAAGATAATAAAGGGTTCTGTTTTTATCCCTATTATTTATTTGATTATGTTGTGATGGAATTATTTTTATGAATTCCTTTATCGTATATGAATTGTTTTATGATGTCATGATGTTTAAGATTCTCATTTTTATTACATGGGTTATGCAATGATGTATTGTTTATGATTTTGTGGAACGCATAAGAATGGTATCATTATGAGATGGGTGGGACCTATATCTCCCTCCAATGCATTGGGTAAAGATTTTATATCTCATGAGATAGACATGGCTGGAATGGTAGGTTATACCGGTTCAGTGAAACAGGACTGAAACGAGGGTGACTCGGTTCAGAAAGGGACTTTGTCCACTAAGATAGTCTTGGCAATGAGTCTTGACTAACAAGAAATGATTTTATATGATTATGTGTGTATGCCACAAAGTTTCATGTTTTAAGTTATGATTATTTTGATTACATTTCACTGCCATGATTTATCCCATGTTATGAAATTATGATCTCTTTTGCAGGTTAAGATTTCAAAAAATTATGTGCTTATGTATATGATATTTCTTTTGTTTACCCTTACTGAGCATTTGAGCTCACGCTTTTATGTTTTCTTTTCCCCAGGATATAAATAAAGGTTTAAGGTATTAAAAAAAGGAAGATCTTTATGGGAGATGTTGAAGATCTTTCACCAGGATTAGAAGATTATATTCCGAGTTTCCAAAGACACTAATCTATTACGATCCTTGTGTGTGTGTTTTTGTTATGTACTAAGTATTCTGAAAAAGTAATTTAATTTCCATGTATGTCAAGCTTCGGGTCTCAAAAGTTGGTATCAGAGTCAAAGGAGGTAGGAATGTATCCGATCCTTGGGAACTCTCACAGGTGAGCGTTGGACGAAGCATGGCTCTCCGCCCAAGGGCTTCATGAGGAAATGGCTGCCACTGGGGATGGTGGTGTGTCCCGCCCAGGGGGTGTAGCCGCCCATGGAGTGCCCTGATAGGTATCAATTATAGTCCACTGGAATTAATTCCAGACTGCTACAGTTGGTATCAGAGGCAAAGGAGGTAGGAATGTATCCGATCCTTGGGAACTCTCACATGTGAGCGTTGGACGAAGCATGGCTCTCCGCCCAAGGGCTTCATGAGGAAATGGCTGCCACTGGGGATGGTGGTGTGTCCCACCCAGGGGGTGTAGCCGCCCATGGAGTGCCCTGATAGGTGTCAATTATAGTCCACTAGAAGTAATTCCAGACCGCTACAGTTGGTATCAGAGGAAAGGTTTGGTCAACCTTTGGAAACTAGGATGCGAAAATGTTAGTGAGATCCCTAGAGATATTTCTAAGGTATGTCTAGGGATGTCTCTATGGTTAAGTATATGTATAGGTTATAGTCCTAGAATTGTGCTAAAGATATTAGAATTTAACCTAAGATGTTATATATTAGGGTTACTCCCTCTTTTATTATGTTGTTTTCCCTAGCATGATTTTTGCATCTCACACTATTCTTTTTGGGTTTTAGAAAATGGCTGGAAACAAGATGATTCACGATAATTGAGGATATGATGGACAATGGAATGATATTCTTCATGAGTAATCAAATGAAATGGGATTTGGAAGTCCAAAAATAATTATTATGCCGAATCAGCAATCTCATAATATGATCAATAAAGTAAAATTTGGTCAGTTTCCTGACTCGACTAATAAGAGAAAGATGGAGTTTCATGATGATCATAGAGGAAAGAAAGGTCAATTTCCCCTATGTAAATCATGTGGTAAGAGGCATCAAGGAGAATGTTTCAAAGGAACTGGAAGATGCTTTGGGTGTGGAAGAGAAGGACACAAAGCCAGTAAGTGCAAAGGAAAAGGATCAGTTAACACCAGGGATGAGGATAATGGTATTGCTATGAAATCAACAATGGTTAAATGTTTTAAATTTGGAATGTACGGGCATTATGCAAACCAATGCCCTAAGGTAAAGTCTCATGAAGAGAATCAGTATGGTCGTATGGGTAGTATTTATGTTGATGATGATGAAGATACTACAAATGATATTTGAGATGAAAGAATTGTTGAAGCTCGGTCAATGGTTTAAGAATGTAATGGAATGATTACATGTTTATCATGTGTAATATTGTATAAGTAATCTCATGGTACTATGGAATAAAGAGACATCTAAGGATTGTTACACTTTTTCCTTTCCTTGAGTTTTGAAAGTGTATGATTAATGTTACCAGTATCCATGAAAGGTTATTCAGATATTTTTGGAATGTAGATGATATGCGCATAATGAAGGGATAAGGAGAAAATTAAATGTTTAATAGTATTCATGAGCTCATGACTGATATAAGGAGAGGGTTATATCATGGTTTGAGTATATAGAATTTTGAGTATTTGGTATGTGGAAAGAGTTAACTTTTAACAGCACTCATGTTTCCAATAAGGTTCAATGGGTATTCAAGAGAGTACATGATTAAGGCCTTTGAAAGTTTGGAATGTGACCAACAAGATATATCTTATGATATATGGGGATAAAAGATGGTATTAAATCTCTGAGAGTGGACTGCAATATTATGGATAAGACTAAAGATTGGAATGGATTATGTTGGACATAAGTTAGTATTGTTTGTTTTTCGATATTATTGATGGGATGTTATAGTAATATAGTTTTAGAAAAAGGAAAACCTGCAGGACGGGCGACAGACCATCGCGTCGGACAATGATGTGGGAATCAAACCCAAAACCAAAGTGCGACTGGCCTTTATCGCCTACCACTGACCTACAGGAAGTCCCTGTTTAGTAGAAACTAGTTTTAATATATTAATCAGTATGATATATGAAGTATAAGTCCATTTTTGGAACCATATACGATTAATCTAACCATAAGATGGACTTATAACTTTTGTTAACATTTTGTTTGAAAGATATGGAATGACCCATCATTCTATCACATGATCTGCTAACACATCACGAATAACAAATTCAACTTAATTTCTTTAAGGGATGAAGTGGAAATTGTTCAATTCACGAACAACAGTGAGATTGTACCAAAATCAAGTAAGTATTTCTTATAATTCAAATATTTCAACTTTAGGGAAATGATATTGAAAACAAAAAATGTTGTCCTAGTGATCTTATATTTGATGAATCAGATGGTACCCTAGATTATCACAAATCAATAGCTTTGTGATTGTTGGCTTTTTCATAGCCATGTTCTCTACCACTCTCCATCAGAACTTGATGGTTAGATTTTTCTTCCATATCCATATTTTCACCTATGTTCTCTTATGTGGAAAACTAGTGATGAGTTAATTTGGGTAACTATACATTTCATAATTTAGTTTTTAAATCCATGTTTTGGTATTCCTTTTTATGATGTGGGTTTCTATTAAACAAACTTTTGAGTAGTAAACCATTTATAACCCCGACGAATTTCGAGGGCGAAATTCATTTTAAGGGGGGTAGAATGTAACACCCCGAGATTTTATAAAAAATATTCTTTTAATTTCATTAATGTCTTGAGTTGTATTCAACACCAAGATTATCTTGCGCTATACGCAACACCGTATTATCTTGCAGTATATGCAACACTATTCTTGGATCGTGTTGCGCACAATTTTGATAATAGTTATTCTACGCAACATTGAGTATATATATATATATATATATATATTCAATGTATAAATGAAATATGGTTGGATTATGTTATACGAAACAATGAAGGATTCTTTCACAACATGCAACCCTGACTTGTCTTGCATTACACGCAATCACGACCTTCCTCGATAGCGTGTGTTGTACGCAATAACGGGTTTTAATAAACAATGATATATTATTATAATATTGTCATGAACTAGCCGTTATGAATAGTATTAACTAAATTTTTAATTTTATAACATTATTATTCATCTTACATATTTTCTAGAACATGGTATAAGAACAAAATAAATTTTTCGGGTAAAATAAGTATTTTTCAAAAAATGCAGTTTTGCCGCCTTTTGATGGCACACCCACTTTAAATCTAGTTTTTGACATGTTTATATGTTCAATTTGACAAAATAAAATTCTTCTTTTGAATCAGGATATAAAAATTTACATTAGATAAAGTTTTGATATTTTTTCGATAACTTTCATATTTTAATGAATAGTAAAAACACGCTATATTTTAATTAAAAACAACTTTTTTCATCGTAATATCTTATGTGGTTAAATTATAATATTGAATGCTTCTAAAGTATAAATAGAATATATTTTTACCATTTAATATAATGAATGTCATTAGCATTGATTTCACCTTTAATTTATAGGTTAAATCAATTCAATCTTTTGCAGTGTTTTAAACAAAAACCCGTTTTTATTCAACAATGGGATTAATTTTAATTTAATTTATGCAACTTCTGTGTATTGAATTTTAAAAAATGGATTCCATATTTGGAATCAGTGGGTCCAAATTATATTAATAGACTACTTTTTATTTTTGGGATTTATGAATAGTAACTACGGTAAATTTTATTTACTATAGTTAAAGGTAAATCGGGTAATTAAGGGTAAATATAATATTTTAATATTACCCTAAAAATGTCAAAATCCTATTGGATGACTAAAAGTCGACCCATATCACCTAAGTGTCGGATTAGATTCATTTAATTAAATTTTTTCAATGAAAATAATTTAATTATTATTAAAACCAAAGAATGTGACAACATGTCACTTTCTTAAATCTTATAAGTATAATAATTTTAATCTAGTGATAAACTTCATGAAACTTCGAACATGAATAGTATCCAGAAATCTAATACAATTATCTAAGTCATAGGAATTTATTTTGAATTTTTAGGGATTAAATAATTATCATTTATTATGACACAAAGATGATGTTGTAATTGTCTTATTAATGAAATATTGACATAATTGATGTTATAAATGCCCAAATAAACGTAATTTGAGACTTTTTATGACTTACACTAATTTTCTAGGTTAATATGACATGTTATTGTGGATTTAAGGAACTTGGTTTGAACTTATCATTCTGTTATGAATTTCATAAAAATCATGTACCAAATAGTGTCAAAATTGACATAAATTAGTTTTTAAACCAGATATTATATTATTTATTGTTATTTTATTCCTAAAAATCATGGTTCGGCCAAATGACTCAGATAAGATTATATATATTAATAATAAACAACTTTTGGTTCTTTTGGCTTTATATAGTAAGTTTATTAACCATATAGTCTAAGAAAACAAAAAGACACGGTATAAGTTAAATTATTTAACTTAGAGTTAAATCTAATTGATAAGGTTAAAATAATAACCTAAACTTGTCTAAATCCTATTGGATGAGAGTAGTTAGACCCATACCCACCTTATCCTTGAAATAAATCAATTTGGAGATATTTAAAACCGAACTTGACTTTATAATAAAATAATATTTTTAGTTATTCCAAAGGTGCCCCTATCCTCCCTTATAAAAGGGCACCTCCTCCCTCTCTTCCTCACACAACTTTGAGCCTTCAATCTCGTCCAACCCCTTCCAATTATCTTCTCCACTTCCCTAGAAACATCCTAGAGGTTCTTGTCTTCCTCAAAGACCAATTTTAGTGCCCTAAGAGGAGGTCTCAAAGAGGCGCTTCAAAGATGAGGTAATTTCAATTACCGATTCTTTCACCTTTATTTCTTCTTCCACTTCTTCTTCTTAGGTTGTTTCATTATGAAGTAATAACATCAGTATCACTAATATACTGATATTTTATTATAATTATGAAACTATCCTATTTCACCATCTATCCATCCTGCGGATAACGAAATCACCGCGCGTGCGTACGTACGGAATACCGTCTCCACGCCGTGGTGAAATCTATTTTCCACCACCACCTTACTTGGATGGGTATAATGGTGTAAATAATAACTATATATTATTATTTTAAAGTGATATTGATTCTTAAATAGTATACATACACTCCAATACAGTCCCATGATCATGAGAACGATATCATCGCTCGTACGTACGTACGGACTACCGTCTCCACGACGCGATGAGATTCATTCTCCACTTTAACCATTCATGAATGATTATAAAGTATATATATAATAAGTAATCATGAAATATATGACATTATAATGATATTGGATTTATGTGTATATATATGTATGTCATCTACTTAATTCCATTCAACTCAATAAGGAAACGAAAACAGCGTTCATGCGTACGTACGGCCTACCGTGTCCATGAACGGTGTATTTCTTTCCATTTACTGATTTATTATATATATGTATATTCTGAATATATATATATATATAATGTTTTATATTATGGAATTAAGTAATCATGATCTAAGTAATCATATGAATAATTACAAGTCAAAACACGGACGACAAATGAAACAATTTTACCCAAAACGCTCTTTAACATGGAATTTACAAAAGTACGGGTAATATAAAGTCATAAGTGAACCATATATGATATCATAACAATGAATATGATCTTGTAATAAGTCAATAACATTATTTAAATCAATACACAGGAGGTTCAGACACTTACGAAGCAAATCAGACCTAAGGTAAGGGAAATATCACAATCTCATTTTTATCCAAGATTGTTTATACTTTGGTATTTACTGGGGTGTATTTTATCATCCACATCCATGTTTCCTCAATATGTAATATTATTTCCATTCACCTAAAAAAATTTAAATCCTATTTTACCCTTCGGTGAGTTTTTAGTAAAAGATATGAAAGGAATCTTTTGTCGTTTTTCGTACAAGGTACTTTTTTGACTTTTCCGACAAAAGTACGAGAAGAATGTTTTTTTAACTTATACGGCATGAATGGATTTTTAAAAACATTATTTCCAAGAATCTTCCTTTACAAGTTTTCAAGTTTATTTTTAATCAACTTCTTTTAGCTTATAATTGTATGACATGTTAAGAAAGGAAAAGTGTTTTTGAAGTAGAAAGGATATTTTCCTCAAGAATGAAGATCAAGTGTTTTATCAAAATTATTTTCCATCTAAGATAATAAAGGGTTCTATTTTTATCCCTATTATTGATTTGATTATGTTGTGATGGAATTATTTTTATGAATTCCTTTATCGTATATGAATTGTTTTATTATGTCATGATGTTTAAGATTCCCATTTTTATTTCATGGGTTATGCAATGATGTATGGTTTATGATTTTGTGGAACGCATAAGAATGGTATCATTATGAGATGGGTGGGACCTATATCTACCTCCAGTGCATTGGGTAAAGATTTTATATCTCATGAGATAGACATGGCTGGAATGGTAGGTTATACCGGTTCAGTGAAACAGGACTGAAACGAGGGTGACTCGGTTCAGAAAGGGACTTTGTCCACTAAGATAGTCTTGGCAATGAGGCTTGACTAACAAGAAATGATTCTCTATGATTATGTGTGTATGCCAAAAAGTTTCATGTTTTAAGTTATGATTATTGTGATTACATTTCACTGCCATGATTTATCCCATGTTATGAAATTATGATCTCTTTTGCAGGTTAAGATTTCAAAAAATTATGTGCTTATGTATATGATATTTCTTTTGTTTACCCTTACTGAGCATTTGAGCTCACCCTTTTATGTTTTCTTTTCCCCAGGATATAAAGAAAGGTTTTAGGTATTAAAAAAAGGAAGATATTTATGGGAGATGTTGAAGATCTTTCACCAGGATTAGAAGATTATATTCCGAGTTTCCAAAGACACTAAACTATTACGATCCTTGTGTGTGTGTTTTTGTTATGTACTAAGTATTCCGCAAAAGTAATTTAATGTCCATGTACGTCAAGATTCGGGTCTCTAAAGTTGGTATCAGAGGCAAAGGAGGTAAGAATGTATCTGATCCTTGGGAACTCTCACATGTGAGCGTTGGACGAAGCATGGCTCTCCGCCCAAGGGCTTCATGAGGAAATGGCTGCCACTGGGGATGGTGGTGTGTCCCACCCAGGGGGTGTAGCTGCCCATGGAGTTCCCTTATAGGTATCAATTATAGTCCACTGGAAGTAATTCCAGACCACTGCATACCTAATGGCCTATGGGGTTGTGTTAGGTGAGTGATAGAGCTCTAAATACCCAGTATAGGTTGACTAGTTCCCAACAACCTTCCGACTTTTTTTTCAATGAAATCTTGTAATTTCACCCTAAAACCCATTTTAATCACCTATTCCCTCCCTTCCCATCCCTCACTTGACCAAACTATTGTTTTGAGGTCTCCTAAGCCTCTAAATACTCTCCCCTTATAATTTCTACACAAATAGATGTTGGTTTCTCTTATTGTGTCTACCTCAATCATGTTAAATACATAATTTTAAGGTTTTATGAATTGATCTAGGATTTTAGTGGTTCTATCTTAAAACGAGTGGTGTATCTTATAAAATGGGATCTCTAAGGGTTTTATTAGGAATTCATTACCATGTTATGGTGATTTTATGAGATTTACTGGACTATAATGCTTCCAGGTGCGTGTTTTTTCATTTTATTATTATTAATAAGGTATCAATGTGATCAGGTGGGTCCGAATGGAAGGAATTATCCCTATGGGATGTGGATTTGGGTGTTCTAGGGTGATTTTTACCTAAATGTGGATAATATAGCTTGTTGTCATGGGGTTATCTACCTTACTTTTCTAGGATCAAATTGAGTTTCCCTAGCTTGTTAGTGATATCAAAATGGATTGTAGCTTAACTTGTGGGTATGGGTTACAACCTCCCTCCACTGAGAAAGGGATTAGGTTGGGGAATGGATAGTTTTAATTTTCAAGGATTAAGATAAAGGGGTGTCCAATGGACTAAACCCTTGTGTATTTTCATTTAGAGGATGTGAATCATGATTGGTACACCCATGGTTAGCTTTTTTATTGGTTTTAGTTATTCTATTATCTATTTTTCAATGGGAAATAATGTAATTTAACCATAGGACCTTACCTCTGAGGAGGGTATTGGTTCAACTCACATGAGAGGTTGGACATTATGATTCAATCCTCAGACTATTTCCTATGAACATCAACTTATATATGACTTGGCCATCGTATCCACCATAATAAGGATGTGGTTAAGATTTCATGAGGAGATATCTACTATGATTCCTTCCTTCGACTAATTCCTATATGTGTAGGGGATATAAGATATATCTATGGTACCTCATCCAGTATGATGGGATAGTTCAACTTGTGCGGGTGGTTGGATATTGTAATGTATTCCTTTTATCACTTCCTTGACACAATCATGGGTTACTAGTGATGTAAGACTCTCTTCTCCTAGAATTTTCCACTTTAGGTATAGTCTGGATTTTTGGTGGCCTGGCTAGTGCGTGATGATCCAACATGGGTCCATTCTTGTTTTTTTTCAATGCATGAACCCACATATATATTATTTCACTTATGTTAAAGACACATTGGTTGTGTCCTATTAGGTTTTATTACTCACACTCTACATGATAGCCTCAGTGAATCTAAAAACCGTATTTTATGAGATTCAAATAAGGGGAAGGACCCAATGTCAGGTTCTTGATTCTATGGAGATACTTTTGGAAAGAAGAAATACCTGGAAATACTCTAGGTTCATTTTTTTAACATTACCTTCATATTATTATTATTGTTTTGTTTTTATATATTGTATGTATTAAACCATTTTTGATTGGGATCACTCTTTTGATTGGATATATGATTGGAATGGTTTTATTTTAGTATTACATGTGATTTTATTTTTATGGTTAACTTAATACTATGATTTAAAATTAAATTTTACTTATTATGACCTATTTAATTATTTATATTATTTATGGTTACCTAATATTGAGGGAATAGTCTCCCCAATGTAGGTTTTAGGACCTCGCCGCTAATTTGTATCATCTTATGTATAAGGAGGATCACATGAGGCCATATACCGCTCTATCTCAGACATAATGAACTAGACCTAGGCATCACAAAATGGTATTACAGTCATATTTTTATTTGTTATTATTTGGGTTTTTGTGGAATAGAGATAGGATAATTGAAACTTAGGTGGGAAGCTATGAATGTGTGTAGACATTACTTTTATGGTGGACACTCATGTTACCAGAGTATTATGATTGATTTTATTGGTTTTGTTCTTTTGGTTTCATGATTATTTCTAATTAATGTTGTGTAATTTATGGTTTATTGATGAATACTCTGGATATATTGAGTGAATTCATGCATTATGATTCGTCATGTGGGTCCACATGTCACGTTCTTTATTTTCTATAGTTGTAAAGGGTTTAATTAATTAAATGTCAATAATAATTTATTTGGTATTTTACTAAATACATTATTATTTGCATCTAATTAATTTAACCTAAGTAGTTTTATAATTTTTTATATTTTATTTTGACCAACATATAAGAGATAGTGATATAGGATTCGGACTTGGGTAAGTGGTGGATGGTAGTATTATAGTTTCTTTGAGGTGGGGACTTATGGAATTCCTTATAGGAGGATGTATAATTGTTTGTATACTAATTCTTAATTTCTAATAAGATTTAAGATGTTGAGAAGAAATTTTATGCATATTTATTGGAATTTTAGGAAATAAAATACCACTTTGATGATGTTTCATGGTACCACCTAGGGATAGGGTTGAGTATGTACTCAAGGTTTATAAAGATCCGTATATACCTTTAGATGTTCGAGAGGGGGAGTTGAGCATACACCTAGGCTTCTCTAGAGGTTCAAGAACGTGATGCCCTTCATCAATGGGTGTTTATTATCATACCCATTAAAGGTGGAGGTGGACATCAGGGTGGATATAATACGGTAGAATTCACACACTATTTCTCGATGCAGAATTATCTAGTTTTCCAAGGAATAAATGGTCTTCAGGATGTTGCTGATTTGATTGATAGTTTAGTGGGTGCATTCGCACTTTTTTAGATTCCCTGTGAGTGATGAGTTAAGTCAGAATAATTTATAATTTGGTTACAAATAGGGTAGGGTATGGTTTCATAATATAGGATAGGATACATGTGTTATTGTCATAAGAGGCCTTGAAAGACCTCTTTTTTTAAGGAGAAATTTTCTAAATTGCTCAAACTAGATCGTGATTAAGAGTTCATTTAGTTACATTAGGGGTAATTATTAGTGATAGTGTTAAGACACATGATTTTTAAAGATGTTTTTTTTCTTTTTTCTTGGTTGGGAATGAGACTCAAAAATCCATTAAGTTTAATATAGTTCTTTGATCTATTTTTAGGTTTCATGTGAGAGTGTTCAACCAAATATAATATACTAATGTTGTTTATAAGGATCTTACTAATAATAAGATATTATTGGAGGATAGTGTAGTGGATTCCCTCCCTTTCCTTAGTGGTCTTAATAGTGTTACTTCATGTGGAGTTAGTGGTTCCTCTTCCAATGGTGGGAAGAGGAGGTATGATGAAATATACCAAGGCAAAGAAAAGAAGTTAAGATATAGTATATGTTTTTTACTTCCCCTTATAAGGGGGGTCATGTAGTGTTTTTTTGTGAGAGTGTAGGCCATTATCACCGTTCTTGTACAAGATAAATGAGGGAGTTTCATATGGGTATTAGGATGGGTCACCTATAGGAGTTTTATTCATGAATGCCTCAGCAAGGTTCAAGAAAAGGCTTAGGGTAGACAAAGTCTTCTCAAGATTGGTCTTGAGGGGCCTTGGATTTATAGTAGGACTTTTTCTAGGAGGTCAATGTGAGGATCTGGTCAATGGTATTAGAGTAATAAGAAACCATAAATGCTTTAGGGGTTAGTTTATCATACTAATTAAGGATCATGGGGTCAAGACCATGGATCAATGTTAGGAATAGTTTTTTATTTAGACTATGTTTCAAATGATGGGGTAGAGGGTGAATATATTATAAGAGGTATGGTTCAATATTCTTCTACACTTTTAGTTTCTTTGTTTGATATTGAATCATCTCATTCTTTTATATTTACTCATACAGTGTATAGTTTGAGGTTGGATATGGAGTTATCATCTAATATATTAGATCTTGATATTTCTCTAGGAAAACCATTGGATCATATTTATATACTCCCAACATTTTCTATAGTGTTTGGATACTATGGGATCTTGGTGATTTATTCATCTTGGATATGGAGAACTTTGATGTTATCTTCATGGTGGACTGGATGACACGTTTTTGGGCTCACATTAACTACTACCAAAGGTGGGTAACATTTTCATCCTATAATAGAAAAATAGTATTCCTTCATTGGTTAATGGGAAGTTTAGGAAGGTTAAGTTAGACCTGATCTCAATATTATGGGGGAATTTATAGAATAAATGGTTGGGATAGTCCTTGTAGTGAGTTTTGTATGGTCCTGTATACCTCTCCCCCAATAGTGTATCACTTTTAGGTTTATTGATGATTTCTTAAAGTTACTTCCCAAGAGGGATATTGAGTTCAGTATTGATCTCATGATAGGTCCGAAGACTATATTGATACCTTTTTATCATAAATAATAGAATGAGTTGAGATAGTTAATGGTGAACCTCAAGGATCTAGAAGCAAAGGGTTTTATCCATCCATGTACCTTACCTTGGGGTGCTCTTATTTTGTTCACAAACAATGGCAATTGTATTTTGATGTTTACATGGATTATTGAAAGATAAAATATTTTATTGTAAATTATAGGTATTCATTTCCATAGATATAAAATCTATTTGATATTATAAGGGGTTCCCAATATTTATATAATATTACTCTTCAATCATCCTATCGTCAGTTTTGAGTTAGGGTAGAAGATATACCAAATATGATACTTAGGTTTAGTTATATTCTATATGATTATCTTGAGATTTGATTTGTTCTTACATATTCACCAATGGTGTTCATAGATCACAAGAATTGTATTTTCCATCCCTACCTAGGCTCTTTCATCTTGTAATTATTCAATGATATATTGGTAAATCTTTATGCCCGAGAGTTGTATTTCGATCAACTAGAGATCATATTGAGTATGATTTTAGTACATCATCTTTAGGAAAAGTACCTGATATATCATTTATGGATTCGAGAGATATTATTTCTTGGGAATGTGATATAAAACATGAGAATTTATATCACCTAGAGAAGGTGTGGGTAGTGATGTCTTGGTTTAGGTCCATGAATATGTTCAAGATAAAAAAATTCCTTTACTTAGTTTGGTATTATAGGTGATTCATTTTTGATTTCTATTATTTCTCGGTTTTGGTGATGGGCCTCTCCAGTAAGGGGATAAATTTTAAGTAGATAGATGAGTGTTATGTGGGATTTCAAAAGATAAAAATAATTATTAACATCTGATCTAATTATAATTCTAGCATATCTAGTTAAATGTTACATCATGAATTATGTTGACTCTAGGGTTACTTTGGGAGATACCTTGATGTGTGAGGATATTTTGGTTGCTTATGGGTCTAATCAGCTATGCCCCCATAAATAATACCACCCTACCCATGATTATATGTTAGTGGTTTTCATTTATACCTTAAAGTGTTAGAGTAATTGTGTCTTTGAGGATGGATTTATCATCTACATAGTCCATAAGAACCAATTATATATCTTTTCCCTATTTTACTTGAACCAATAATAGAGAATTTGGGTGGAGTACTTCAATTTTCATATGGTGTATAACCTAGGGAAATGGAACATCGTGGAAAATTATCATAACAAGAAGACCTAGGAGAAATTAGTTTGGGAATATAGTGAGGAGTGGAAGTTAATTTTTCTTTTCATGAAGTGAAAAACTAGAAAAAAAATATGGGAATGAGGTTGTAAACGTTTCTTGCATATTTATTAATTCCTCAATATTGCACTGGGTGAATTCCAACCATGAGTTTGAATCTATTTGTTTCATAATGTGGGAATGGATCTTATGTGATGAACTAATTTCAGAGTTTTCATGGAATATATACAATGATTTTTTCATCTATGTAAGGGTATAGGTCCCTATATCTATAAGGGAGAAGTTTATGAGTGACTCTCATACCTCCCTGTAACACCCTGAGATTTTAGTATGTATTACTTTAAATGATTATATTGTTAAATATCTTGTGATATAAACAACACCAAACTAAATTGAATAAAAATATTATTAAAATTTAAGGTAAAAATCTGTACATTATGAATATAAAATGTGAAAATAAATAAATTAACACTCATTGGTAAATGATGTGAAATAAGGTTAAAAATACTTAAATTTTGAAACAAATTGTTTATTTAAAACTTAAATTTTATTAATTTTATAAATTAAAATTTATGAAATGGACTTAATTTTTTACAAATTCATGTAAAAATAATATTAATATATTTTTTATATTTTTCTAAAATATTTTATTTTTGGGTGAATGGTGAAAAATACCAATTTTACAAATACTATATATTTTATGATATTATTATGATATATGAATTATTTTAAAATTTATAAAACCTTTTTTTACCCAATATATATTTAATAAGTGATTTAAATCATTTAAAAATATAATTTTGAACTTAGAAATCTATGTTTGACATTTTGGAAACCTAAGAAATGTTTTTATTCAAATAAAAACTATTTTTGGTTCTTCTCTTATAATAATTTATTCTAAAGGTTACATTCGGTTTATCCTAGTTTAAAGACTAATAAGCCTCATTTTATTAAAATAATCCAATGAATTTCATTTAAATCAAAAATTTAAATGTTTTTTGTATAATATTATTTTTGTTCTTAAAATGAGAATTTTACTAAAAGTTGTTTTTCATTTCGTTATGCATTCTTATTTTTAAATTAATTTTTATCAATTATGGAAATTAAAACATGTAAATTGAATTACATATTTTTGATAAGAATATTCACATTTTTTTAAGAGTTTAATTTCATTTTTATTCATAATGGATAGTTATCCTGGTAAGAGTGTTTCACCACAGTAAAGGTTAAAAGGGTTAACGAGGGGGTTAAACTCAGAGATAAGGATTAAAATATAATTAAAACTTGTATAAATTTAATTATTTGAGTGTATTCTGACCTTAAATTATCCTATATTTTAAATTTTACTTAATTGGATCCAATTTACATGAGAAATTCATTTATTAAATTTTAAAGTTCTTAATATTAACAAGGGTTCCACTCTTATTACTTATAAAAGGGAACCTGCTATATTCACTTATCCACGCACTTTGAGAACCATATATTGAATAAAATATATAAAAAACCCCTCTATAACTCTCCTATACATGTACTATTGGTCCTGGTATCACCAAAAGACCAGTCCTAGAAGTCTTAAGGTGTAAGTCAAAGAAAGATATTCAAGGAAGATGTATAAGTCTTAACCGGGTTATTTCAAGTTTATTTATTCTTATGCCTCATTAAAATATATTTTAAGAATAATAATATAATTAAATAAGTATATTAAATATAATTAAATGTTATTGTATTGATTTAAAAACTATTTTCTATTTTCTCTTCATCTAATGGAAAATGAAAACGTTGCTCGTGTTTACGTGTAGGATTTTGTCACCACAACGTGATGTATTTTATTTTTCATCACTTCCACACAAGGATGGTTGTAAATATTGATTTAATATATATACATATATATATATGATATTTATTTTATAATTATTATTTTTTAAATATAATATATTATCAACCTTCTAACCATCTCATCCATTATAAAATGAAAATGTTTCTCGTTCGTACGTAAAGACTACCACCTCCATGAATGATACATTTTGTTTTTCATTACCATTTCACGTGGATAGTAATAAATATGTATTTAATGAATAAATATTATATCTATAACATGATAAAGATTTATTAAAAGTGATATTATCATTATACAATAACATTTTCTTACTCATTCAATCATTAAGATTTGTTCTTGTATTGGTCAGTTTTACCACCTACATGAACATTGTTATAACTTTTTTGTCATGAATGATTAAGGAATGTAATGTAAAATTAATTTATCTAATAATTATTTTTTATGATGTTTTTATATTTATATATTTATAATATTCAAAATTATATTTTCCGATAAATTTAATTCTTCTTTGATTTAATAGTCACTAAAAAGAGAATTTATAAGTGTTCCATGTGAACCGTTAACATAAATTAAATAAAGAGAATATGTAACCCCATAAAAAATTTAAAACACATGATATAAATTTTCATTAACATTTTGGATATGATTAAACCATGGACATGGTGCAATTTCCAAATTTTTTGTATTGAAACATGCATGGGAAGCAGTATAGTTAACACATGAACATTGATTTTTAACAAATATTTGTTAATAAATAGGTAATTGGAAATTATAAGGGAGTGATATATAGAAATATATGTATGAATATGTTCTTAGTATATATTTATAACAAGACTAAATTTATTATATAGGAGGTTATAATGTGTTCAGTCAAGCAGAATTCTGAGGTTTGAGGTTTCTCAATTCAATTTTCTTTCATTGGATTATATCACTTATTCATTGACTATGTCATACCAATATTATGTGTATAATCACCTTTTAATGTTTTATGTTTTATTTTTAATTTTTTTTATGTGGATTTAATTTTTTTCCCTATAATCACTTCATTGATTTATTCTCGCTTCAAATGTTACGATCTTTGTAAGGGTTTCTCATCTTAAACATCCTTTTTTGAGAAATGTTTCATATTATGCACCATATTAAATTTATATGGTTTATATTATATCTATTTGAAATATTATATCATGATTAAATATTTATTCAATTTATTTTAAAGTTTCATTTTAATTTCTATGTTTCTTGTGGATTTGATTCAAATTTAATAAAATTCGTAATGTTTTTCTTTGTCTTAATTTCAATTTATTGAGACATGTTTCATGTAATGCACTATGATTTATTTTATATGGGGATCTTATAACCCCATGAATTTATTTGGACATATTATTTCATTTAATTCATATTATTTATAGATCAATATCATGTTCTATATTTCAATGGATTTTGATTCAAATGTCACTAAACTCATAAGGGTTTTCTCATCTCAGTTTTCCCCTCATTAAGATATGTTCTATATTCACCACTTACATTACTTTATGTGGTTTACATACATAAATTAATTTAATTTATAATACTTTTACTGAAAATAATTGGGGATTTAAAATTCATCAACGGTTTTTTATTTTAATGGATTTTGATTTTAAAAAATTCGGAAAGAGTTTTATTTAAAAACGTTTCTTGAAAGTTTTTGAAGTATTTAAAATATTTTTCCTCTATATACATATTATTTATATTTATTTAATAATGTTATTATATAGCATTAAATTATTTTTTAATTTAATTTTAAACTATACTTTAATTTCTTTGTAAATTGTTTTAAATAAATATTTTTAATGTTTTCTATATGGGTTTTTCTTTACCTTCTTTACAAAACTGTGAAAAGAATCCTTTTAAATTGTTTTTCGCATGAACAAATTTTTACACCATCATATCCATAATATTTTAAAAAGATTATTTTCAAATTCTATATGATTTTTCTGAGAAAATAATATTCCCATTGTTTTTTTAATTTTTTTTATTTTTAAAAGTTACCAAAATAAAAGGATGTTTCTTCTTGTTTTTAAATTCATATTTATAATGATTTTATAAATGTATTTTTAATCTATGTTAACATATTTTATTGTTTCTTACTCTCTAATAGAGATATGTTATAATGATATCATCCACCCTATTTATTTTGATATATTATGTTTATCTTTTAAGTAAATTTTCCTTAAGCTCATTTATTTTCAATGGGTTAATGAAGCTATAAAGGAATGAAGGTTGTATTTATGAGTTTTATGTTAAAATGTAATAACTATAAGTTTTCATAATGTTATGGTTCTTGGAAATTATAAATTATGGTGGGTGATACCATGGTATATCTCTCCAATTCATTAAGTAAAGATTTATTCTCTAGAGAAATGATGATTAGAATTAAATTAGTATAATTTTTTCTATTACGAGTGAAATATGAGTTAATGCAGGTTGTGAATATAATATACCAAGATACATGCATGGTTTTTATTCTCTTTTTATGAGTTTTAGTGGTTCCCTTTCACATAGTTTGATTTCACAAGGCTACTTATTATTGAATGAGATTTCCCAAGATATATATGCCTTTATTTTATATCATTACCATAATTAAAACATTACATTACATAATAATCTCAACATCCTGAGAAATAATAGGTTTAGGGTGTTTGGATACAAGTTATATACGTGAATTTATTGAAAATGATCAAAAAAATTCCTCATAATTTTTTCATACTAGATATTCTCCAACAAATATCATCAGTTAAACACATCCTCATGACCTAGTAAAAGGAAACTTGAGAAAGGGTTAAGCTCAAACACTTGATAAGGGAATAAAACATATCAACACTTTATCTGGGGTGAATATATAAGAATATGGGAAAACATAAGAAGGATATAAATATATGATTAAAAGAATATGGAATCATAAAAAAATTATATTGAAAAGTAGGATATCAACTAATCCCACATGATCAAACAAATAACATGGATCAAATTCTATAAAAAATGAGACATAAATCATGATCCATGGGAATAGAATAGTCACATATCAAAATTGTTGGGCACCAACATAAGTATAGAAACTAAACATTATGGATCAGGAATCACTACTTGTTTCCCATAGTAGATATAGTATCATGAAATATTTCCTATAGTATATTTTTCTTGATAACCTATTTCCCATAGAGGATTAGGCATCACAACCTATTTCCGATTTTGTATCGAGTATTAGTACTTGTTTTTCCATTATCTCATGAGATGTAATGATTTAACCAATGCATTGGAGGGATATATAAGGTACACCTATTACTTAAATATTAACCATACATGTTCTCCATAGGAAAACATATATTTATCACATTATTTAAAACCAGGAGTAAGAATGAGTTTCATGTTACATTTTAAAAGGTATCACATAAATAACTACATAAATTAGATCAATCTATACCAAATTAAATAAAACAAAAGAATAAATTAATAAAATCATTCATAGGTTGGTTCATAAAGAATAACTTCTTAGAAAATAATTCCATTTATAAGGAGTAAAATGAAATCTAAAGTTAAAGTATTTTATTTTGAAAAGAAAATAATTTTCGTTATTTTGAAATACCCTTATTAAAAACCCCGTATTGAAAAAATAGATAATAAAACTTATCTTTTACAAGTTGAAAACTAAAATATGATGATAACATAAATTGATACAAAATTTTATTTTAATACATTAAAGGAGAAAATTAAAGTTACTTAGAAACATGGGCTTGAAACAAAGATCTAATTAAGAGATAAAGGTCTGTTATTTATAATGTTATACTTTTAGGTGAGAGAACAATCAAGAAGGAATATTTAAATCAAAAGAGAAATTTTCCCAAAAAATATAAGAGATACAATCATATAAAATGTTAAATAAAATAATAAATGTAATATTAAATGTTTTATTCCAAAATAAACCATATAGCTTAAAGGAATACATTTTTGCTACCAATGTCCCCTACAGATGACATCGTTCGTAAATTAAAAATTTTTTAAAAGGGTTTTATTCGATAAAAATGTAAATACGTAAAATTAAATAGAAAATACCACATAATAAAATAATAGTACCTAATTTATCCAAATTAAATGAAATATATTCAGGAAGAACAATTATAATTCAATGAATGAGAATTGAGTTAAAAAAAACTCTTACAACTTGATGATTTTTTAAATCAAAACCAAGTGAAATAGTGAGATTTAAATAGAACTTAAATTACCATGAATAAAATTTATTTCATGATATAATATATAAATTAGACATTATATACACCACATAAAATAAATTAGGTTTATAATACAAAATATATCTCAAAGTGATTAATTTGAGATGAAAACCCTTACCATGGTACTGATTCGTTCTTCACTTGAACCAACCATCATGAACAGTTAGATTAATTTTATTAATTACATACCCAAGAACCATATTAATAACTATAACCATGTATACTCCCGATTAATATTCATTCAATTAATATATATATATATATATATATATATATATATATATTAGTTGGTTTTTCTTTATTTTCCTACATCATGTGTTTATAATTCTAATGGTTTATACTAGTTTTATAGGAGCGGTGTTAATATTTGTTCTTATTACAAAGTCCATATTTAAAAAATCATTGATTTTAATATAAGTTATTATTTATATTGACTTATCAAGTTGAAATTTACTTTCATGAGTGATTTAGTCTTTATCATAGAATATGAAATCGGCAACAAGCATATTTTGGTGATTTTCAACCCACAAAGGGTGTTTTCTTATTTAATGAATTAAATATTGATATAATCATTATAATATATATATATATATATATATATTAATTTATATAAAATTATACCCTTATTATGTTTTCATAATCATCCATGATATAATTTCATAGCATCATTGAAGTAGGTGGTCATATGGGCTCAAACATGAACATAACGAGAATAATGGATAATTATAAGGTGGTTTAGTAGAAATATCATTATAACAGCAGAATAATGATATATTTTAGTGTTTATTAATGTGATATATCATAATTTTAAATAATTAAGATAATAATTAATGGATAAAAAATAATTACATTGTATGAATAAATTGGTTTTCCTCTTAGTTTTCAGGTTTAAGATGGTTAATTTTATAATGATTGTTTACCACTCATGACATTAAGATGTTATTAATTTTTTATTAACAAAAAATTATTCATATAATAAAAATCATATTTATCCTTGAAACCCATTATTATATCTATCCATGAAGGTTCGTTTTGAAAAATGGAATGCATCATACCCTGGAGATGATAGTCTTCACATACGCATGGATGATGATTTCAATTTTTTTAGGAACATGATAAAGTAGTAATATGGATTATTATTCATAAAACATAAATAAGGTATAAAGCTAAAAATATTTTATTAACTTTTTCTTTTGGACCATCCAGTTTAAGAGGTAAATTAAAACAAACTTGTTTATTCGTAGAGGCGGTAATCCGCACATACACATGTTTCACATTTTCATTTTTTTTATGGAAAAGGTAAATGGTGTTTATTACTTATACCACCATTATAATAATATATAATTATACTAAGAATACTTATGTTTTAATTTTAATATTTTATAGTGAAATTTTAAGAAGAAAGAGTACATAAAAGTAAATATAAATGAGAAAGATAGGTTAGAAATCTATACCTCACATCTTGGATTATCTCCTTTTTAAAGGGATATAAGCCTTTGAGGGGTAAAATTTTGAGAATAAAAGAACCTATTTAAGAATTATAATAATGTTTAAGATATGTTTGGGGTGATTTTTTATAAACTTAGTGGGTTGTGGTGTTAGGGGAAGTGAGGAGTGGAGAGCCCCTTTTATAAGTGAAAAGGGATGGAATTTTATTAAATACCCATAAATTTTCAATAATAGGAAGTCATTATCAATGAAAGTGGCTCCAAAATTTGAGATATAATAGGGTTGGTAAGTGATAAGTTCAATAAATCTTGAACCATGTTTTTTCACACATGTTTTAAAAAAAATGAATTCCCTTTTCTCATTGAATTATTACTTTTACCATTTTAGCTTTTACTATGGTAACTTTTTTTACCTAAGGTAACATATTCATCATGCCTAAAAATAGTGTGGTACTTATTAGTTAATTTGAACATAATGATTCAAATTTTAAAATCCATTTTTTTATTCAATTTCTGAAAGTATCAAAATTTTATTTTAATATAATAAGTGTATAATATATTAAAATAATTTTGCGAAAAATATTAAATGATTTCTAACATATCAAACATAGGTTTTTAAAATATAGTAAATATTTTAAAATGAATAATTTAAATTATAGAATAAATATATTTTAAACAAAAATATTTTATAAATTTCTAATTCATACTTATATACTAAAAATTTCATAAAAGTCACAGTATTAGTAAAAGTTTTATATTGCACTATTCACTAAAAAAAATGAGAAAAAACTCAAAAAATAATCTTAGGATAATATTTTTATGATAAATATAAAAATGAATTTAGTTTTTTCATTTTATCATTATAAAATTTATAAATTTTATTTTTAAATAAAATCCTAAAACATAAAGAAAATTTATTTTTATAGGAAAATGTATTTTGGGATATTAAATATTTTCCCTATAAATTACTAGTTAATATAGTATTAACTTATTATTTATAAAATTAATATATATTTATATTATTAAATAATAATAAACTTTATTCCCTTAAATAAAATTCCAATTTCACAAAATGCATTTTTTAAGCATAAAGTGATATGAGGAAAAATGACCTTTCGAAAAGTATTAAAAATACTAATCTATATATATAAATATTTTATAACATGTTTATATAATCATAATTTATACTTAAAAAACCATTTATAATATCCCTATAATACCTAATCATTAGATAATCTTTGGTTATGGTTTTGGGTGGGGTTCATCTAGCATGTATCTGGTTGTAATCTCCATGAGCTTGGACTTCTCTCCTATAAGGTTTCACTCAAACCATAATTTCTAAAAAAAATGGTATTATTCCAAGTAAAACATAGAAAATATACCTCCCTTATGATCTCAGACAAATTGGATTTATAAGGAAGGCTTCCACTTCTGGATTACATTTCTTCCTACATTCTTTATTGATTTTTCAATATGGTTACTTCATTTTATTCCAGTTAATTTAATGGATAAGTTTTAATGGTCATATTTAATATTAAAAATATATCAAGGTTTTTTATTTTAGTTTTGTATAATGTGTGAAATACACTATTTAATATATTATTTATTTAAGGAGAATATACAATGAAATCTAATTTCATTACATTCTCCCCTTACAAATAAATTGTGTCTATGAAATTTTAATTATTACTTAATAACGAAGTTAGATAAGGGTTCATATAATATGAATCAAGATTTATTTTTTATAATGAAGATTAAATCATATCTATTCACTTTTAATAATAATAAAATCCAAATATTATGTTTCTTCCTAACAATTGCAGTTAAATACCCCTTATGGTTTAGTGGCAAGAACTATTTTATTTTTCCTTAAGTTCATATTTAGACTCGAATTGATGAATTATTATAAATTGGTTTGTGGTATGAGATGTGAATCCCTATTTTCATACTAGATACAATACACACACCTATCTCTCATCCCCCATGATTCTTCAACTTGGCAGTATTAGTGGAGAGTTTAGGTTCAATGATGATTTTGGTAAAGAGTGATCATCCTCCTCATAAGGCTCATTGATATCCATGTCCATACCCCACTCTATCCTTTCTGGGGTAGCTTCCTCTACCTCACCCTTCTTTCACCCTCTAGATTATCCCTCCCTTGTCTCACTAGCCTCAGTAGATAACCACCCATAT
This sequence comes from Viscum album, assembly GCA_963277665.1. NCBI lineage: Eukaryota > Viridiplantae > Streptophyta > Magnoliopsida > Santalales > Viscaceae > Viscum > Viscum album. The sequence goes on along the minus strand of OY728164.1, from coordinate 1,397,824,337 downwards.
CCTATCCTACTTGTTGCACCAGTCTTTTTGTTAACCACACCATAAATCCTATCCAGGTAAAGGTTGGTGGAGGATTGATTCCCTGACACATACACTTTAGGTGGCTCATAATTTGGCCAAATAGGTATTTCCATGACCTAAATGTTTTCCCACACATGTCGCATGACATCTGTAACGACCGAGGATTTCTATAACTAATTTTCCTTAACTAAGTACCTTGATAGTAGTTTTTATGGAATTAAACAATATAAAAAAATAAATTAATAATTATATTACAATTATAGATATTAAAATGGAATATATCACTAAAATTAACCACTTTATAAAAAATATATAAAAGGGGTATAATAAAACAAAGCTCGTTTTATTCTTAGAAATATATGTTTCTTAAATTTATTTTATGTTTTATTATATAAAAATTAAATTTATCACTTTTATAAGTTTATTTTGAAAAAAATAACATTATTTTTCGGTTTATAATGGTTATATTATCTTAATATGAATTTTTGAGCTTTTTTTTAAATAACCGATTTTTAGGTGGATAGTAAGAAATACTAATTTTTCTAATACCATCACTTTTATATGACATATATTTTTTTGAAATATTTTAAATATATAATATACTTATTACTAAATTAAAATTAATAATTTAAAAATACTATGTTAATTTATAAAACCCATGAATATCATTTTATAAAATCAGGTAGTATTTATGAAAATTATTTTTCATCTATTTCAGTAATTAAATTTATACCTGGGTAAATAGGGGTTTCAATTTATTTTAATGTCTCATAAACCATATTTAAACAATTATAATCTTCTTAATATTATTATAATCAATGAAAATTATTGTCTTTTCCTATACATAAACTTTATTCTTAAAAATACACTTTTCTTAAAAATGAGTTGTTACATGATACATGGGATAATGTTAGGATCAATTTCCCTTCACATGTAAAGTTATTTTTACTTCATAAATTTGAGATAATAATTTATATATTATTTAATATGGACAATTTATTTTTTAGTTAGGAAATTATATTGTTAGGATTAATGTTAATTACCACAATAATGGTGAAATGATTATTTTAAAATTATTGTTTTATTAATATCAACGAATTTATATTGAATAAATTAAATTTAAATAATTTAAATAACGAATATAATATGATTTTTAAACATATATATAAATTAATTACACTCATTTAATGGTTAATCAATGTTAAATAAGTCTAATAATATTTAATGATTAAAATGACTTTTTTATAGAAAAATGGTTTTCCGAAACATTGTTTGTTTCAATTAAAATTTAATTTTCTCCTATTTGGAAATTGAATTACAATAAATGGATCCAAATTTTGGATTATAAATGTATGAATTTAGTAATAATGGTCTACTTATACATGTATTATTCCAATAATTGACATGCTTAATATTTAATTAAGAGTAATAAGTGTTTAAATGAATAATCTAGGGTTGCTTCAATTTTCATAAATTACTATGAACTTTAGACCTTATAGAAATATTTTTATTCATATTAAAGTATTTCATACATGTATAAAAAACCTTATCTCACCTAACTCACCTAAATTTCATTACTTTTCATTCTTATCCCTTACTAAACATTTTTTCCATCGAAAAATCCCTCTTCTTCACCTATAAAAGGGGGATCAATTCCAACCTTTAAATAATCCACTCCTATTTCTAAATTTCATTGAATAACTAAAAAAATTTCCTCAAATTTTTTTTTCACCCTCTAGTGCCCATAGTAAACAAAAATTATCCTAATTCTCTAAAATCTAAGGCCTTCAACATGTGGAAGTTCGAGTTATCAACATAAGTATCACATATTTCTTATTATTTCTTTCTTATTATTTCCTTTATAAACCAATGATAACCATAATAAAATAATAATATCAGAATCGAAATCATTATTTTTTTGATATTTGACAATAATAATTTTACAACCATTATTTACACTCTTCCATCTACAGAGAAAAACAAGAATCACCATTAGTGTGTCTGAGTAGATTTGCACCTCCACAAAGAAATGCTTTTAGTTTTTCATCACCACCCCTCATAACGGGTATTAATGATGGTATTAAAGAATAAATATTATTTATATAATTTATTTTATTATTCTTAAATGATCACTTACTTTCTTTATTCACCCCTCTCATTCGTTGGGTAATGGAAATGTTAATTGTATGTTGTGTGGACTACCACATCCTTGAATATATGTGTCTCATTTTCCTTCACCTAAAAACATGGATAGTTTTATTTTAAATTGGATTATTATATATATTATATATATATATAAGTAAAACATATCATTAATATTTTTATATTTGGATTACATATAAAGTGATTATCGTTATAAGGTAATCTATCAATATTGGTAAATAACCCAGAACTAGTTCATTGTTGTTTTCATTTTCATGAAACACAAATAAAAATCCCATTTAATGGTATTATAACATTATAAGTATTTATAAAATATAAATTAAAGTAACTTAAATAGTATATAAATGGTGATCTTTGGGAGAAAAAAGTAATATCAACACTGCTTTCATGAATCTAGTTCAAAATGGTTAAGATTATTAACACGTGATGTTGAAAAGAGATTACAACAATCTAATAAATTGAGATAATTTTTATCAATTGAGAGTATAAATATAAATATATAATAATAATTTCATTAAATAAATAATTAATATTTTTATCTTTATGATATAGGAGGTAAAAACATTCCATGGAAATTAAAGGTAAAGGTAAGGGACTTGGTAACTCAAAATCCTTTCTTTGAGTTACAAAATTTATTATTGAACATTTTATTTCCATGAATATACATTATGATTTATGTTTTTTATATTTCTAGGTAAAAAGTGTTTTTTAACCCCTAATAAACTTATTTTAATGTATTCTTTTCATTTATCTTAAAAACAAAGTTGTCTTTTTCAAAAGGGACTCATAACTATGACTTTTACAATGATGAAAACAAATTGTTTTCCAAAAACCTTTTTCAAGATTTAGTTCTACCTATATTAAAATTATCTATATCTCATGAAGTTATGTTTTATATTTTATTAAATTATGAAGCCTTTTGGATAATTATAATTTGATATCCTATGATTTATTAAGTTCATGTTATGTGATATGTTTAATAAACCAATTATTTTTCCTTGTGTTATTTAAGTTATGATAATGATTGTTTTTAAGTGGAGCACATATGTATGGTGAAGGACCCTGGAACACCCTAAGATGGGAGGGGTGAATCAGGGTGTAAAATTTTTATTTTAAAGTGAAGGATCTTGTTCCCACATTGGTAGGAACCTATTAAACCTATCTGATGAGAAAGTGTAGAAAAACAAACAATCACTTGCAAAGAGAAGACACAATAATTTTACTTGGTTCACTACTAAGGGATATGTCAAAGGATAATATTCCAATAGGTATTAAATCATACCAAATTCCACTAATATTTACTAGTTGTGGAGTATAAAAGTTTAACATAGTCACTCTGTGCCAGGCACACTTCATTTACAAATTTTTAGGGATAACATATTGTGACCCTTAGATCACTTCCGTTGACTCCCCCTTACACACTGAATTTGGAAGAATATGAACTCAGTTTAATGACTTGAAATTCACTTCAATGGATTAACATTAAATCATGTATCTTAAACTATAGATAGATGCTCTGTTGAAGTTGCTTTATCACCCATATGTGTAATTCACCCTTCCTCACATTGTTAGTTCGCAAACTATTCCTCCACAAACATCATGTACCTTCATGTACTGGGCTCCACCACATACCACTTGTGCTTCTTGGACCACTTCTCCTTGGAAAATTTCCCTTGCTCTATAAACTATCCCTAATTATGTGTACCATTTCTCCTCTGTGGACCACCTTCCTTCCAAGGACTGTTCTTCTACGCATACTTCAAGATCACGTGGATTGAGTTCTTCCTCTATGCACTGCCTCTCCTACGTGGACTTTTCTTCTTGAAGACCACTTGACACTTCACCAAATTCCTATGAATTTATAATCATAAACACATTTATGGGGTTTTCTTCCCATGAACCACCCTAGAATTCACCAAAATCCTATAGGTTTTTTAATCTCAGTTTTTCTTCCTAATGAAGGGATTAATTCTCCTTATATAGGAAAATATATCTGCATAATCTACTAAACTGAGATTTACCAAATCTTTGATATAGATCCACATTTAATGAATATCATTCATATCCTACAAACCATATTCACTACACGGTCCACGTACCTTCATTTTCCCTACGTGGCGGCACAAATCACCACCTCGTTTCTGCAAATGACACTCTTCACAACTTCTCAAAACTCTGCCTCGTTTTTGTGAATGACACACCATCCCATGAACCATTTTCCTTCTATGAACTTTAGGGATTCCCACGAATCACCTTCCCACTATGTATTATTCCTCCTATGTGGTCCATGTACCATTTTCCACTCCACAAATTATTCTCACTATGTGTTTCATAGTTCTCTATTGAGAGTACCATATTTCTTGAATAAAAAACTGTTACCTAAAATCCCATTATGTGTACTACCTATTTAGAAAACCATAATTTTCTAGAAAATATCAATTTTGAGGCCCAAAAGATTGGAAAACAATGGGAAACTATGCCACTTTAAACACATGCTTCAGCCTTTACTATAAGATCACTTGACTTGTAAACCCCTTGATCAAACCAAAGTGGGTTGAAAATGAACACAAAACATACTCTATTTCTAGCAAAGAACACCCTTGGTTCCAACATATGGATGATGATGTGTGGGGTCGTATATTTCCCTAAAATTCATTAGTATAAAAATATATCTCATGATATATATATGCATGGATATAATGGATTTTATTCACATAGTCGTGGTTATGATGGGTTTGATCATGTTTTTAGGTCTGGACATAATGATTTTTTTTACATAGACACGGGCATAATTTGTTTTCTCAAACATGTTTTCCTATTCTTATAGACATTCAAAATTTTAAATTTTATCAATTTATGAACCATTTCCATGTTTTTTAGCAATTTATTCTAATTTTCATGACTCATTTGATTTACAATAAATTTCATGTTTTCAGGATTATTCCCTTTCATGTATCCTGAACCTTATTTCATGTTCACACATTATATTTTTTATATTTAATTTTTCCTTAATGTTATGTTTATGATCTTCTATTGATCCATAATGTTTTTTTAATATCATACATGGCCTTATGACTCTTATTTGTATATTTATATTTTCATCATATTCTCCTCATGATAATAATATGATACTTTATGATATGTCATGTACCTTACTGAATGTTTGAGATCTCCCCTTTATATGTTTCCATTACTCAGGTTATGAAGATTAATACATCATGTCATATTTCTAGGAAGTTTTTTAGATGATCATAATTATGGGAAAATGTTTACATGTTTTATAAAATAATATTTTTATGTAACTAATTTACAAGACACTAAAAATTTCTATCCTTGGATTATGTGACTAGAGTTTGATGCATTATTTAAATCATGATATTAATTTATTATTTAAGTTATATTTATATTGGGTCTTTATAGTTGGTATTGGATGATGTTTTAGTTATTTTTAAACAAAATTTAGAGAATTTTAGTGAAACCCACAAGGAAAATTCTAAGGGATGATTATTGGTATAGAATAACATCCTAATGTTTTGGAAAATTATGGATTATGTTTTTTCCTATAAAAACATCCCTATCATGATACAAAAAGTGGATGTGGATTTAGAATAGATTCATCTAGGGGTAACAACATTGAAAAGAGTTTTTAGAGTATATATTGGCCATTATTCTGGTGCATGGTGAATGGTACCATATTACGCACCTAGTTTGACACTCTACAGGTATATTCTTTGATAAATCACATTATCTTTACAAAAAAAAATATGAAAAAATTGAATATATATAACTAGTTTAGATATAAATGCAACCTATATTGAACCTCTGAGTTTTATAGTCTAAAGATTTTCACATAATTTTTGAAATCTTTCTTCTATGTTTATAGTTTCTTTTTTTGTATAAAAATTAATTTAAGTATACTCATTCATAGTTTTCCTTTATTCAAGGTAATGGTGGGAAATTGAAATAATCGAGTTACCAATGGGTGCAATGGAAAAATTAGCTATTTTATTAATGGGGAACCTAATGATATTGATTCTAGAATGAAAAGTCTCATGAAAATGATCACCCAACTATCTCAAGCTATCAGAAAAAACCCAAATCATATTGAGCTCCCAAATGCACTAAGGAGGGATAAAATAACTATTGATTTGTTTATGAGTAAATATACATCCAATTTTAGTGGGTATTCTAATCTAATAGTTTCTGAGTAGGGGGTCAATGTAATGAAAAATATATTTTCAATTCCATAATGCTCAGGACATGAGAATGTATTTTTATTTATCTATTATTTAGAAGGTGATGTTAACCAATGGTATATTCTCATTAATAAAACCATGGAAAGAAAGGACATATAGTATATAGAATGGGAAGAGTTCAAGAAGATATTTTTCACTCATTTCCTTATATAAAGTCTTTACACAATAATGGAGTATGAATTCTTGGAATTGAATTAAAAAAGGAGGATGATTCAATTGGTCCATATAAAGAAAATTTCACAATAATTGTGAGCTATGTCTCTAATTTTATCTCTAATACCGAGAGTAAAAATAATCTCTTCTTTACTATCTTAAATATATGTCTTTGAAGAGAGTTATCCATAAGATACTTTAAAAGCTATGAAGAGATTTTTCAATGTGATCTTAAGTTTGATATGGAATATGGAACCTCTCAATATTTCAAGGAAAAGAAAAAGAAATTGAATTATGATGTAAGAATCGATAATAAGATACATGGTTGGAAGAAAACACAATTTTCAACATATAATAAAAATGGTAGGAATCACTCAATTAATTGTCTCAAGGGATCTAGGAAGTTTTTTAATTGTGGTAAAGAAGGAAACCAAGCCCAAAACAATCAAACCAAGTCTAGGTGGCTGATTAATGAAATAGAAGATAAGAAGGTCCCTAATAATGATCCACCACAACTAAAATGCTTCAAGTGAAAGTATTTAAAACACCATGTGAATCAATTCCCAAACCCTCGATCCAATGAATAAAATAGACCCAAATAACCTCCAAAAGCAAGGTCACATGGAAGAAAATTTATTATCACTACCACTAAGGTAGATCAAGATAATGAAGTGATGCACAGTACACTAAATATATCTTCTATATCTATGAATACCTTATTTGATTATGGTTCATCACATTATGTTATATCACAATAGTTTTATAAAAAAATGAAATTAGCACCCCCAATCAATGGATATTGAACTATTAGTGAAAACTCCTGGTGGCACCAAAATTGTATCTAAGATTTAAATATCATCTCAAATTGATATTTATGGAAGGAAAATTCTTGAGGATCTAATTATTTTTTATTTGGTTGAATTTTACATAATTTTCTGTATGGATTGAATTTCCCTATATAAATCACGTGTCTTTTACTAAGATAAGGAAGTCTCCTTTCATATCCCAAATCATCACATTATTATATATTGACACAATGATGATTTTGAACTCCATGTGGAATCAAATTCTATAATATGGGTTATAGTACCCAATAATAAGGAACTCTTGGCCTAAATGATCATGGTGGAATTCAACATTGATGAAATTCCTATTGTATGGGGATGTATTGATGTATTTCGGGACGAACTTCTTGGTCTTCCCCTAGAGTGTGAGGTCTAATTCTCAATTGAACTTATACATAGGTCCATTATTATATCAAAGAGTCTATATATAATTTATCCCATTAAATTAGAGGAGTAAAAGACGAAAATTAAAGAAAAATTGGGTAGTTATAGTTGTATCTTAGTGGTAAAAACAACCCAATAATCCTAAATCTAAACCCAGGTTCGAGTCTCAGTAGTAAAAAATTTCAAGAGGGGGTGTCCCTTAGTGGTGGCCATGGTGATGGTAGTGGGTTAATAGTAGGAAAATGGGGTGATGGGTTGTTGTGATGGTAATAAAAAAGAAGACCTCAACACGGTGGTGGAGTGGAGGATGTTAGAAGATGGTGGTGGGATGGCTCAGTAGAGGTCCTCTGTAGTGTCAATAGGGTTCAACGGTATGGCTCAATCAGTTATTAGGGGTGTTTCTGGGAGGGCTCATAGAGTCCCATGGCACCGTCGATAGTAGTTTGGTAGAATGATCATTTGGGAGAAGTAGCAGTGCACTTTCTCGATTTAAGGAACATTCATCATCTCATGGATAGTGTTGAGTCTCGGATGGTAGGAGATAGGAGGCAGCAGGTGGAAGTAACATCTTAGTGAAAAATAATAATCATCAAACACATAGAAGGTGGTTTCAAAATAGGTTTAAGAGAAATAAGTATCCATCTAAAAAGTTAATATGATTGTACTAATAAGAGGGTGTGGCTTTGGACATCGATACTAGGTACAATTTAGTTCTGTATAGGGTATTGGTTGCTGGTCATCCTTACAGGTTGGGGGCTTTGGAGCATCATCAAGAATTAGCTGGGGAAGGAGTTAATTTGTGTGTTTGGTCTTTGGGCCTATTGTTCATTTACTAAGCCTAGTGAATCTGATATTTTAATCCATGTAAGGTTACCCCTCAACCTAATTAAAAATTTTATTATCAAAAAATAAATAATTAATTAAAGGCGATAAAATTTTGACAAGGGTTTTATGTTCCCAAGTGCTTCACTGTGGGGTATGCCGGTCCTATTTTTCAAATAGAAGGAAGGATTGATGTGTGTTTTCAATAATTATCATGAGCTTAATAAAATATTGATAAAAAAGCAAGTTTCCTCTACCCCGTGTCAATGATCTATTTGATTAAAACTAAGGAATTTAATACTTCTCAAAGATTTACTTTCGACTAGGATACCATTAGTTAAGGTTCAAAAGGGTCGATATATCTAAAATAGATTTTCCTAAAAGGTATGAACACTATGAGTTTATAGTGATGTAGTATGGACTTACAAATTCCCATATTGTCTGTGTGGATCTAATAAATAAAGCCTTTACATAATACTTTGATCAATTTGTGGTTTCCGTTATAGATGACATTCTTATATATTTAAAGATCAATGAATAGCGTAAAGATCATTTGAAAATTGTGTTAAAGAGATTGAAAATGGATAATTTGTATGCCAAATATAGAAAATGTGAATTATTGATACATAAGCTATCATTATTGGGTAATGTAATCACAAAAAAGGGAATATTAATAAATCCATTGAAGATTTAAGTTATTGAGAAATGGCCTAGACCGAACACTATAACTGAGATCCGTAGTTTTCTTGGGTTTTCAAGATATTATCGATACTTTGTGATAACATTCACATGATTTTCAAATTCACTAAAAAATTTGACATGGAAAGGAATAATTTTATTTAGGATAAAGTTTCACAACCCATTCCCTCTATAGGTACCCCTCCTTGTCTGGAAATGAAGGAAGATTGATAATGACCCCCAAATCCTACCTTTAATAAAACCCAGGTTAGAAAAAGGCATCAAGGGTAAAAAAATCTCACATAAGGAAAGAATTATCCTATTTAATATTATATGATTATGATATATGATAAAAAATCAACAAGAAACTCCATGACATAAAATGAAAGTAAAGGAAAAAAACCACCCCATAATGCATGTGTAAATTAAAAAATATGTAAAGAGAGTCTCTAAATAAATACACAAAAAAATCTTAAGGTAGTGACATATAAACACCTCCAAAGTCTGAGTGAGTAATGTTCATAAAGATCCACAAATTCCTCCTGGAAACCTAAAAATAGTTTTTATATACATGGGGTGAGCATAACATGTATAGTTAGTAGGATCATACCCAAAGTATCTTGTGCACATGTAAAAATAGCATACTAATAGACCTATGAGAAAACAACAGAACCAAAAACTTCTAAGAAAGTAAGATAAACAACCTCATCATCACCATAGAACACTCTTGAAATAGCAAATCCTTTTAAAATAACATAATAAGGATTGTATCAATAAATATGTTACCATGCACCACTTTCCCACTGATTTTCCACTCTCACAACCCAATGTGGCATATCTTGGAGCTCCCATATATTTTGTATAATCTTACCTAAAAACACATGGTCTTTCACATCACATCTCTCCCAAAGACACATGGGACATCACATGAAATCTCTACCACATCCATAACTAGAATAGTAGGGTATAGTAAACATTAATGACATCAACCTCATTCCCTCCTAATACTATGAATGACCCCCACTATTAATCGCATCATCCTCTTTTCAAATACAACCACAAGAACACTACAATCATCAAGCCATCATAGCCTATGCATAAGAACCTCACCTAGAAGATAGGTTGGGGAAGAGAAAGTAGCCAACCATTCATCATCACTATCTAGATATTAGGAATAACACCCCAAAAACATTTGGGTATCAAAACATGGTGCTCAACATGGGTGGGGTGTGTGTATAAATCATGAGGAACATACAATATATATAATAGACACACAAAAATTCCCAACCAATGGTTCCCTAACAAGGATAAAATCCCAAATAAAAAATTTCCCTAATGGCCTCACTACCTCAGCTGCTTCAATTTCCACCTCTAAATGTATAACACCACATAAGAACGCCACACCACTTTCCGCATTCCACCTTTATTTTAAAGTTAATCATTTATCAAGACCATTCATTTCATATTTAACAACAACAACTTAAGTCATGGATCCCATTTCAATTTATGCATTCATTAATTATTCCAACCCATTATCTAGTTTATCCCATTATCCATTATTGTTTCATCATTAATATTTATTTGCATTACTATTGGGAAACTATCACAACACCACTTCCTTATCACAACCACCACACATTATATTCATTTCACCACACTTTTCACATATCTTATTTCATGTTAAATAAGGGTCTTCCAATTTAATTAAATATTATCTAGAGCATTATCATACAATTTGGGGTTCCATTTCAAACCAATTGCATTATTCGAATATACATTCTAATACATTTTCATGTTTGGTGTGATAATAACAAAACATAATAAGATTTTATAATTCAGTATGCTCACCAATATAACAAAAATTGACATAATCCAATGTTAGAAGAATAACAAGAATGGTCAACATATTGTAAGAATGAATGAATAAGTAACCTCGTGTGATTTATTCCCTTCCCCTAAAAAATTATTTTAATAATTAATTATCTTTATTAAGATGGTGTATAAAATATCTTAAAAGGATAAATAATAGAATAATCCATATTTCATGTATAATTAGAATAAAGATGAAGGATTCCTTACCTGGTATCTTCCCCTTGTATCCAAGTAATGGAGGGGAAAGAAGGTTATGACTTTCCTAGAAATTGTAAAGGAAGAGTTCCCATAGATATATTAATATTGTTAACTTGAAGAGAGGGTTTTGGGATCATTCGAATGAGAGGAAAATAAAGGAAAAAGAATAAGGGTTCATGTATTTTAAAATATTAGCAATTTTTAAACTAGAAATGCGACATTGAAACCCCCATTAAATTTTCCAAATGGTTTATAGTTTGGAACTTAATTTTGGATTGATCAAAAGTTCCAAAAAGGAATTTTTAAATCATTAAATGAGTCATAAGAAATTAATTACTTGGTTTTAGGAATTTAAGAATGTTGAGTTGGTGAATGGGTGGTTATAGGTCTAAGAAGAGAAAGAAAACTAGAGAAAATAGGAAAATAATTCTACCCATACCCAGGTTAGGGATTCTATGTAATGGTACCTTTTTTACCCATACACAGTTCTTTGGAAATGCTCATGTAAGTGTAACTCTAGCTTACCCATATATAATATTTTAAAATTCCTTCTTACACTTATGAAAAGTAGGTGTTCTATATAAGGGTAACTTGTTTTACACTTACACAGTACTATTCCAAGGCTCACATAAGGATAGATTGATCTTACCCTAATGAAACCTTTGGAAAAATAGCCTTACTATTACACGATCTAAGGAAATTTTGTTGTACCCTTACATGAGATTTAGTATTTGTGGTTTACCCTTATGTAAGTTAGGAATAATCCTTACATAGCATATAAAAATGCTCACTTATCCTTATACAAGACAAGAGGGACATTTACATGGTGCGTGGGAATACACCCATACTTGTAATCATTGTGTGGACTACCCTTACATAGGTACTGAAAACTCATCAGTACCCCTATGTAATCCATTAAAACCCACCATTACCATAACGAACTCTTTTAAAAACACAAGTTACCCTTATGTAGAGGAAAAATCATGCCTAAGGGTAAGAATAACCTTAAAATTATTAATTTAGATTTACAAAAACCTATAAATAACTAAAAAGGATTTATTATCACTTTTAAAACCCCCAAAACCCTTCTAAAACATTATAATCACATTAAAACTTCCAAAGTAATTTTTAAATAAAATTCTATCAAATAAAATTACTTTCTGAATTTGTAAAATCATTTAAAAAATACTGCATAATTTATAAAAACATTTTATATAAACTTTTAAAATCTATGGAATTGATCTTAAACCACCGAACACCCTAGATTGAAAAATTAAGGTCTCATGAAAATCTAAGTACATACATCAGATACCACTTAAACTATTATAACCCTCAAGAATCAAAACAAACCTAGATCATATAATGGAAAGGAATTTTCTTAACAACCATCCAAATAAATACCTCTTAGGTATCACATTACAACTAAAACACTACCACTATCTCACTCCAACCTCAAGAAACCTTTCTCCCACAATACCATTCACACTACCATACCAATATACACACATACTAAGCCAATTATTACCACAACCATCACACTACGGGCACCAAACACATAAATCAAGGTAAATTCACTTTCTATATCATGATATTATTTAATTTTGGTGGCACTAACTCACCCTAACAGATTTAAAATATAGTGACTCATACTTTTTATACATAAATATTACATCTTATTAGATGAATATTCATTACATAATATAACGACCCATACCAGAATCATATAGGTCTAGTATCTTTAGAAACTAGTTTACATAAACAACTAGTTCATTAGTGAACTATATCATCTCCCACTATATTCTTCATAACTATCAACCTACTTATACATATCATACATAATACTTTTCTTCATAACATGAGGAAAGGAAACATAAGAAAGGGGGAGATCATATGTTCAGTAAGGATAAAAAAAGGAGATATCAATGATCACTTGAACATAACATAAGCATAATGCTAGGATAACATGATCATAACATTTGAAAACCATACCCTTTATATCATATATCATAATCTTGATAGAGGTCATAAAACATGGCAGTCCATAAGACATGAATCATAAGTGAATCAATGAACATAACTCATGAGAGAATAAAATTTTCATAAGATGTAGATTTGTGGCATACACATAATCATATAAAATAATTTCCTTAGTATTCAAGGATCATTTTCAAGACCATCATAGTGTATTGTATTCACTCTCCAAACCATCATAATAGTCAAGGTTCACTCCCAAGACTCTCATAGTGAAAAAATTCCTTTACAAAACTATGTTCACTCCCCATTCCAATATTATTTATCTCATGAGATATCCATATTTACCCAATGAATTAGAGGGATTTATAATTCCCAACCCTCACACCACATAATGAAAATCATACATATGTGTTCCAAAATATCATAAAACATTCATCATATTATAAATTTTGATAAATAAATGGGTTTCATAAACATTTCATCATGACATAACCTGTGGAAAATATATAGGTTTCGTAATCATTTCTTCAATTCATCATGGTATACACTATGGAAAAGGAACGGGTTTCAAAAAAATCCTTTCATCATGATCATAAACCATGAAAATAAAAAATAAAGATATTATCACTAAATCATATCTCCAGTAAATCATAATAAACTTAGAGGGTGTTATCATAGAAAACAATTCCTTTAAAATATCACTAGCATCATTTCATGAGTAAAATACCCTTTTAACTTTGAAATCACTAATTTGAAATCTAAATGTTTCCCAAATATAAAAAGAAAAAAAAAATTATTTCAAAATATCAATGGAAACTTGTAAAGGAAGCTTCAAAACATTGAGTGGTCATGGCGGTGAGAAATTCTATTTATGTCATTTACGTTAAATGAAAACATTCCTTTCATACTTAACTAAAAAATCAAAAATTAACACATTTGTAAAATTAAAAGAAGCTTCCTATTAATAAATTTAATAAAAATTAAATATTTATTGAAAATGAATTTGAAAATCATAGGATAATATTAAAACATTCTTGAAAACATTTTTATAAAACATGGATATGGAAGAGAAATTATTTTTGACCGAAGAGAGGAATAAAGTTAGTTTTCCTTAAAAGTATTCTTTAAATATATTTATTACTTAAAGAGAGGAAAATGAAAAGATAAATTTTAATATAAATAAATAACCATAGGATAATAAAATTCATATGTTTATTGATAGGTATACCAAAATATTTCATCATCAAAACTTAATCATAAACAATCCTGATAAACAATGAGATTGTAACATAAAACCCTTACCTTAAATATGAATTCCTTTATACATGTTAAAACCTCCTATATAATAAATATATATTAACTATAAATCTATTTCAGAACCATAATCATATATATAATACCATATATTATTAAATTACAACCTTTTATCACCCATTTATTAATAATTATTTTTTAAAATCCTTGTTGCAGGTGATAACTTTTTAATTTTACATGTATGTTTTGGTTTTTTATTTTTGGTCCTTGTACTTTGATCATGGTTCCATAATCAACATAATTATATTTATGATATAAATTCTATATAAATTAACTATATATATATTGATAATAATCTATAAAATATATATAAAAAAAATAAATTACACCGTTCATGGAGACGGTAGGCCGTACATATGAAAGAACATTATTTTCACTTTTTATGGATGGAATGAAACAAACATAATAATAATTTTACTTTAAAAATAATTTTTATATCATATTCATAATATATATTCATCAAATTAATCATTATTAACATTCATGAAAATTGGAAGTAAAAAATGAATCACATCGCTCCGGGGAGGTGGTGGTCCACAAGTATGCACGAGCGACATTATCATTTTCCAACGGATTGAAAGATAATACAGTAGATATGATATTATCATTATATAAGAATAAGTATTTCACAAATATCATATATAAATATAAAACTCATATTAATACCCATCCATGAAATATGGTGATGAAAAATGAATTGTATCACTACGAGGAGATGGTAAATCATACGTACGCATGAGTGATAATTTCACTTCTCATTTGATGGTAAAGAGGATGGATAAAGGTGGTTTAATAATAATAATAAAATTTCAGTATATTTATCATACTAAATTTATTATTTTATGATATCCAACTTGTATTTAGAGTTAAAAAAGAAATAAAAAAATAAAACTGATTTGTTAAGGAGATTATCTCTTCTTTAAAATAACTCATTGGGATCTCTTCTTAAGGACCCTAGGGTTATTCGTTTTGAAATAAAAAACATCTAGAATATGGATAGGGAAGTTGATAATATAATTTTCTAGATTTTTGTTGAGATATATGGCTGAATTTTTGTGTAAATAAGAGAATAAAGGGGTGTCCTTTTATATGGTAGGGAGAGGTAACACTTAGAATTTCATAAAATATTAAAATATAAAAAATTCATTCTCAAGTAAAATGAATCCAAATGGATATTGATTAAAATAAAAATAGTATAGGGTTAAAATAAAATCATAAAATAAAATTTCTACTTATTTTTTTTTTCATTTTAAACCTTATCTATTTTTATTAACCCCTTCATTAACCATTTTTAACCTTAACCACAGTAACAACTATTTCAATATTAAAAAGCTGGAAATGTTAAAATAAATGGAAAAGTGACCCATAGATGTAAATTGTTTGATATTTGCAATAATATTCCATTCACTTTTCATGATATTAAATTTTTATTAATTTTATATCATTTAATGAAATATTATTTATTATAAAATATCATTACAGTGAATTTTGGAACTATTATATTAATTTGACTTAAAAGACACCAAGAAAAATATGGAATTTGAATATAATATTTTAATACAAACCTAAAATTTCATATATATTAAAAACATTCATAGAATATGCTAATTCACTTAAATTGTATTACTCTTAATATTTTTTAAATAAATTATATTATTTGTATATTAATTGAATATATATTGGGTCATTGTTGCATATGAATTTAAGGTAATAATTAAATTACTGAAAATTTTAAAAAAATAATATGATAGAAAAAAATTATTTTATTTCAAATAAAAATTTATAACTGAACATTTCCATTTTAATCCTTATGTAAAAATTTAGAGATATTCATGTAAAGAGAGTAGAATTTTATATTTATTCTTTTATTAAATTAATATAAAGGTCATAATAAAAACAATATGGCACCAAGTGGCCATATATTATATAATTGGATGTGAATGATAAAACTTCACTTATAAAATTGGATAAAGGCATGTTTTAGATAAATTTTAAAGCCTATTCATAATGTTTAAACCCTATTTTATTTGATTTACCCTTACTGAGGTTACAAAAGTTTACTATAGTTACTATTCATATTAACAAAAATTAAAATGGATTTATTTATAAAATTTAATCCTACTTAATCCAAACATGGAATCCATTTTTCAAGATTCAATTACTATAAGTGTAAAAATAATTATAAAATAAGTGCGCAAAACTTGATAAAAACCATTTTTTAGAGAATTACATTTTTGGCATAAAATAGAAATATATTTTAATATAATACATAGAAAAAATAGTATATGAATGTTAAGACATTTAATTGAATAAATAGTATATTAATTTCATTAAAATAATTCACCAATAGTGATCAATTTAATTTATTAGGATAAAAACACATTACGCACATAAAAATATCTTTTTCAGAAAAATGCATCTTTTACTTAAGAATGATTTTTATGTTCATTTAAAATTAATTGATAAAAAAATGAATTTAATTTATAAAATTTTAAAACATATATATTTTTATAATTTATTTATTCAAATTCATACCTACTAATTTACCATCTTGGATATAATGGTATACTATATTACAGTTCATTTAGACTTAGGGTTCTTGTATCGCAAGCTATCGAAGAAATTGTATTTATTTTAGAAGAAAAATATATCATAAATTATAAGGGTGTTACATTCTACGCCCATTAAAATTAATTTCACCCGTTAAATTTTGTTACTTATATATAAAAAAATGAGGATATCTCTCTTTCATTATATTCTTGTGTTCACAAGTAACTTCTTTGAACTTATGATTCCTCCAGAGAACTTTAACCAGATGAGTAGTCCTATTCCATAGCACTTTAGATCTATAATCAAATATTTGTACCAGTCATTATTTATAATAAAGATCATTCCCCAATGGTATAGACTCTGATTTTAGCACATGTGATGAATCTAGTATTTGATTTCACAATAAATATATAGGGAACACATCATGAACTTGAGAGAGGTTCGGTGGAATCACCAAGCGATGACCTATCATCCCTACCAAATCAAGAATATATTAGGGGCCAATATAACTAGGGATTATCTTTCCTATTTTCCTAAATCTCATAAATTTTTTCTATGGATAAATTTGTAGAAACAAATTGTCGCCAAATTCAACCTTCAGTTCTCATCAATGATTATCGGCATAATTTTTCTGTCGACTCTAAGAGGTCTTTATGTGTTATTTAATGGATCTAAATTTCTCTTCCATTTCTTCAGTTAAATCAGTTCCTAATAGATTTTGTTCTCTAATTTTATCCTAGTATATTGGAGTTATACACTTCTTTATATAGAGGTATTTATATGGATCCATCTGAATACTTGAGTGAAATATATTGTTGTAAGAAAAATAAACTAGAGGAAGGTGTTGATCCCAAATACCTTTAGAATCCATAGAATAAGATATAATCATATCTTTTAGGGTTTGAATGGTTCTTTTAACATCTCAGATATGAGTATCGCCCAAAGGTGCCCTGTACCCGATTGGTCACATGGCCTCAAGCGAATTTCCCCAAATACCAAAGGCTGAAAACTTGAAGCGAGGACCATGAGTTTAATAGTGGGGAAAATATTCCCTCATTGGAAGAGAAACACAATAGAATAACAATAATAAACACCAGTGGAGTCAGTAATACCATACAACATAAGTAAACTATAGAATACTAATAGTAAATAAAAAACTAGATCACATATATAAATGATTCATGTCACATGTGTCTAGAAAAGTATCCAAACAATTCACAATGTGGGAAATATAGTACTAAACTAACGTAAAAAAAGAAACAAGTAAACTCATGCAGTATTGCAAGCCTTAGATTGGTCCCATGTTCTCCAGCTCCATCAGTAATCAAGTACCTATTGTAGAAGGGTGTTTTCCCTTATCTATACTTGCAACCATATAATCTGTTTGAGACAAAAATAATGATCCAAATAGGGTGTGAGATGAATCCCAGTAGGTAACCACCAAAATATATGTGCCTAGATTTTAGTGAATACATATAGTAGGAAATATTGAAAATGAAGCAATAAACAAGAAAGTAGTCAAAAGTAAACAATCCTACAGTTTCAAATTACATTCATTTAAATTTATTAATTATCCAACCCATTTAATAATGAAATACTGGGATCTATCCTAATATTTGTATCCCCTGTTTAAAAGAAAAACAGATGTCTTAAAGGATGTTCTGTCAATCAAGTAAGACAGAGTCCAAGCTTGTGCTTTGGATTGGCAGGCTCATCACAATCAATCAATCATTCACACGCAATCCTATAGGAAATTTCTCATTGTCTAAACCCTCTAGTGAAAAATATCATCAATTAAATAAATATATAACGACCCTATAAGAAATATCACACCTTCTAACCCCTTTGGTCTCACAAGAAAACAAAGACTCTCTAAGGAAGCAATCACCGTCAATTACCTCTATGGTATTTTAACGACAAACTACAGACTCTTTAAGGAATAACACAACGTCATTTCCCCATTTGGTCTCGTAACGGTATACTATAGACACTCTTAGGAAGCACTCTCCATCAATCCCCCCTTTGGTTTCTCAATGTAAATATAACAGACACTCTCGGGAATCCCTCAATTTCAATTCCCCCAATGGTCTAACTCCACTAGGTTCTCACAGCCATGTGCAATACAATCGTACAAAAACGATATCTAGTAGCCCAAAGTAATCTCAACTACTACAAGTCTAAGAAGCTACAATTCATAACACTGTAATTTAACAAGAAACAACAGGCAATTAATTCCAACCTAACAATAAAGGAAATGAAACAAGGTTTATCTCATAGGCAACCTGGACCAAACGGCCATAAACATTTAAATAAGGAAATGCACCCACATTGTGTCCCCTAAACATTTAATTTATCATAATGTATCAACAAAAACCCGTAATCTATCAATAAATCTGAGGAAGATAATATAACGGTTCAATTCCTTAACATGAAATACTTGAATCATGGGTAATCAATACTTAGGCATATATAACTCAAAGACAAACTCCGAAAAGAAAAAATCTACCTACCACGATGTTGTATGATGAAAAATCTTGACATTCATCCCTTGAATCATACTAGAACATCGCAGATATAAAAATGGTAAAAAATGTTCAACCTTGGATAACTTAATAAAGAGGATAAATTAGGAATAGAGACTCCAGGGAAAGAGAGAAATCACTGATGGGATTCCAACGCACCCAGTGACATCTCAATCAGATCTCGGACAGAGGAATGGGAGGTGCTTGAAGATAATCTATCGTATGTCACTGTGTAGTATGAGACACGGGAAGAAGAAAGGGTTTATAGAGATCAAATGCGACCCCGGTCCGATTAATCAAATAAAAATAAAATTATATGGTGTGTTCATTTAATGTATCTGTTGAGTACTAGCTTCAATTAGTCCCCAATTTAGGTGGTCCACATGGCCAGTACATGGCTACCCACGACAACTGAGTACACTGTGTGTACTCAGAAAATTTACAAATCTTCTTATTTCCTCAAAAACAACCCAAAAGTATATCAATACCATAAATTATGATCCGGGTTCTTAAAAACTTCCCCATTAAAGAAATTCATCCATGAATATCCCTTACAATGGTGGAGAACAAGAAACTTCAAACAACTCTGGCCACTGTGTTCAAACGTCGGCCTCCCTCTCCTAAGTCTCATCTTGTACTTTCTCGTGCTTCCATAGAACCCATACTATAGAAATAGACTGGACATGGAGAACCTTCATAACATGATCCAAAATCTGAATAGGGTGCTCTTGGAAGGATTTATCCACCTCCAACTCAACGTCCTCGGGTTGAAAAAAGTGAGATGGGTCTGAAAAATAATGTTGTAGCTGAGAAACATGGAAGACATCATGCATATCCCGGTACCTCTAAGGTAACTGAAATTGATAGGAAACTTTCCTAACTCTCTACAAAACCTCATATGGTCTAAATTACCTCAGTGAAAGATTTCCCTATCTCCTAATCTTCTTGTGTCCTAACCTCAGTGTAACACGCAAGAAAACCTGATCTCTGATCTTGAACTCTAGAGGTTGTCTCCGTCGATCATCATAAGATTTCTGGCAAGACTGTGCAGTAGCCATCCTATTCCGAAATCAACTCCACTTGCTCAGTGGTCTCCTGGACAAGACGATGTCCCAATATAGCTACCTCTCCTGCCTCTACATAACATAGGGGTGATCGGAATGGCCTACTGTACAAAGCCTCATAAGGTTCCATCTGAATCATCACCTAAAATTGTTATTGTAGGAAAAATCCACTAGGGGTATGTGTCTCTCCCATGAACCCCCAAAATCTTGGATCCATCCTTGAATCATGTCCTACAACACCTGAATCATGCACCCAAACTGGAAATCTATCAGGGGATGGTAAGTTGTACTCAGAAGTACCCGTGTACCTGAATCCCTCTAAAGTTTCGGCCAGACACGAGAAGTAAACCAGGAATACCTGTCTGAAATGATAGAGTGAGGAATCCCATGAAACCATAAAATTTCTCGAATGTATAACATTCCATGATCATCAACACTGAAGGTTTCCTTAACGGGAAATAAATGTTTAACCTTTGTGAGTTTGTCAAGAAAAACCCATATTGCATCATTCCCTTGGGGCGACCTAGGTAAACCTATCCCGAAATCCATCATGACATCATTCCACTTCCACTGGGGAATGGATAACTACTATAAAATCACTGCTAGTCACTGATGCTCCACCTTCATCTGCTGACAGGTGGCAAATCTCATAACAAAACCAGCAACATCCCTCTTCATACATGGACCCCAATATTGACGGTGTAAATCTTGATACATCTTGGTGATACCATGATGAACAGCCCATGCTAAGGAATGAAAATCTCACAAAAAATCCTCACGTATTTCTGCTGACACCCATACACACCCATGAAAATGAAAGACCTCATCCTCTTCTACGGTCCACCTAGGAGTAGGGTCCTCACCTGACACACTCTCCTGTAGGATTAGGCCTTCAGAATCTGATAGATTACTCATCTGTACTCGCTCTATAATAGTAGAGGTAACAACTAAAGAAGAAAGAAAATTATTCCCCTATCTGTTGTTCACCTTCAAATGCATCTTAGAGAATAGATTCATAAGCTTCCACTCACTTTTGGCCTCTTGAACTGCCTATATCTGAGTCCTCATGTTCAACAAATTATCCACTGCATTGCCTTTCCCAGGCGTATAGTCAAGCTCAAAGTCAAAATACTAAAGGTAATCAACCCTCCATTATCTAAAATTTAGGTTATGATATGTAAAGATATACTTGAGAGTATTGTGGTAAGTGAATGCCACAAAATGTTCTCCCAAAATATAATGTCTTCAACAGTGCAAATCATTCACAACTGTAGCCTACTCAAGATCGTGCATCGGGTAATTCCTCTCATGTGGACTCAACTTCCGAGAACACTACGCAACGAATCATATCCCTTGCATAGTAACTTTTCCTAGTCTGATACCTGATGCATCGTAGTAGATGGTGTAACTCTTTTTGAGATCTAGAAAAATTAGTATCTGTGCTGAAGTCAATCTCCCTTTCAGATCCTGAAAGGTTGAATCACATGAATCTATCCACAAGTATGTTATACCCTTTTTAATCAAACCCTTTAGTGGTGCTTATAAGCATGAAAAGTCATGTATAAAATTTATGTAGTATCTATCCAGCCCTAGAAAACTTCCTACCTCAAATACGTTCTTCGGCCTCTCCCATGAAACTACTACTCTCACTTTCTCGGGGTCTACTGATACTCTTTTCTCTGAGATGACATGACCCAAGAAGTGAATCCGGTCCATCCAAAAGTGGCATTTTGAGATCTTAGCATATAACTTATGCTCTCTCAGTGCACTCAAAATGATCTCAAGATGGGTGTAATGGTCATGTCGAGTGTGAGAGTACACTAAGATATTGTCCAAAAAACAACCAAAAAGGAGTCCAAGTAAGGATATAACACTTGGTTAATCAGTACCATAAAAACTTCTAGTGCATTTCTGAGACCGAATGGCATAACCATATACTCTTATAGACTATAACATCTCTGAAAGGCCGTAAGAGGTATATCTGATGGTCTAACACACAACTGATAATAACTAGATATCAAGTATATCTTCAAGAATTCCTTGGATTCTCAAATCTGATCAAAGAGATCATAAATCCTCTGTAAGGGATATCAGTTATTAACTTTCAACTAGTTCGGCTTCTAATAATCTATGCATAGTCTGAGGGTATCGTCCTCATTATTCGCAAACAGGACAGGAGAACCCCAGGGAGAAGTGTTGGGTCAGATAAAACCCTTTTCCTGTAACTCCTCTAATTGTTTCTTAAGCTCCTGTGACTCTGGTGTAGTCATCCTATATGGAGGAATGGACACTGGTGTTGTTCCTAGC
The DNA here is from genome assembly GCA_963277665.1 of Viscum album. Classification (NCBI taxonomy): domain Eukaryota; kingdom Viridiplantae; phylum Streptophyta; class Magnoliopsida; order Santalales; family Viscaceae; genus Viscum; species Viscum album. The sequence goes on along the minus strand of OY728164.1, from coordinate 1,397,801,214 downwards.
ATAAGATCAATAGAGAAATCAAACTCTCTCTCTTGAGGTAAACCTAAAGATTTTTCTGGAAAGAAATACCTGAAACGATCCACCACTAGAGCAAAGTCTATCTATGAAGTCCCCTGGTCATCCAGATATAAAATAGTAATCTAGGCTATAATTCCTCCCAAACCATGATGCTTGGGTCCCACTCTGCTCTTCTAGGCATCTCATTCACCCTTCTGTAGAAAGTACCCTCCCTATGGTGATGTGAAACTCACCCTACGGTGATATCAATCAAAAAAGTCCTAAAAGGAGACCAACCAGTCCATTCCTAGAATGACATAGAAGCCTGTCATCTTTAAGACATAGAGGTACCACAAGAAGTGACACTCACCAACCTCAAGATGGAACTCCTTGCACTAATGTATGCTAGCCTTTCTAATCCTAAACGGAGTGTCTAGAATCATAACATCCTTATAAGTAAAGATACAGAGCCCAAGGGTCTCCACAACAGTAGCAGATATGAAACTATGGGAAGCCCCTATATCAAAAAGAGTAGAATCTAAAACTTTGTCAACTAGAATCATACCTTTAACCACATAGGGTCTGGGATCCTACTTCTGCTAAGTCTACTCCACTACAAAAGTTTGACTTGTACTGTAGCCATGTGACCCTTCCTAACTACCCTGATCTGATCTACCCTACTTTTTCTGGAAACTTGTTGATTGGATACCATGTCCACGACCTCCTCCTTGGCCTGAACGGCTGGAAGAAGTCTAGTTCCTAGATTGATGAGAAATCGGTGGTCCCTCTCCTAAATGTGGAGTCATAGAATAACCCCCATCACTAGCTGTTGGTGAGAATAAATGACAAAAACACCGAATATGGCCCATCTTTTCTCAATATCGGCACTCAACTGGGTCTCTCGGTAAATGTGTCCTCGTATGCCCACTCTTCCCACATTGGTAGCATACAGCTTGGATTCCTGAAGTAGTATCATGTCTACTCGAATCTCTTCTTGTAGACTCACTACAACACTTCCTACAATCAGTCAGAGGAGTACCAACTCTAGATGTCAAACTTACCTGGATCACAACTCCAGACTCCCTCGGATTATGCTCAGTGATCTACGCCTGGTTGACTATAGAAGATATGGAATTCAACCTAAATATATTCACCTAGGATCATGTGTCATGTCTGAGATCATCCTCAAACTTCCTATCCAGAAATAACTCATCACCCCCCAAAATGGATGTGAAGCGCTGCAGATATGTAAAGAGAGAATAATATTCCATGACTAAAAGAGTACCATTTTCCAGAACCATGAACTCTTAGGTTTAGTCAGCCCTCAATGTCTCCAAGTAGAAATAGTAACAGAAGGTCCATTGGAACTCATCCAAAGACATAACTCATTGGCATCCCACCTGAAATATCACATCCCACCATCTCTTGGTGGAATCTCAAAGAATGTATTTTGTGAGCTTCACCCTCCTCTAAAGAGGTGTTGAGAGATTATCAAAGATAGACATCATGTATTCTAACCATGACTCTATAGCCTGAGGTTCTCTATCCCCTCAGAAAGTTAGAACATACTACCACTGAAAAAACCCACGTCAATTCTTCCATATAAGGGGCATGATGCAGTGCTCCCTAGTAGGTCTGCATAAACCTCGTGAAGCCTTCTCGGAACTGTGCATCAGCACCTATGTCCGGTATAATAGATGGTGTCAAGATGTTCATGATGGTAGGATCTGTTGGTATTCCTTGATCTACCATTTCTGGTTTCTGATTGTTTCCCTGTATCTGGAATACAACCAGAGGACGTATCGATGAAATGACTCTACAAGGTCAAGCACACACCTCAATTCAATATTATCAATGACTAAAACTTAGAAGTTCAATAAAGGAATAGGAGAAGAAAACATTCACATTTTTCAAAATAGGGTTACACAGCATGTATACCCTCCAAAAGGCGTGTTCCCTTAGGTTTCAACATGGGCATGTACCTCTACCAAACCAGGTATTGTAACACCCATACACATGGCATGTTTCTCCTGGGACGTGGTGTGTACTTTAATTTTTCCCTCCTGCCCGAGTTCTTCTACACTTCCAAACCACACGGTTCTTTCCTGGGTAACACTACACAGCTTTTTCACCCTAAACATGGCATGTACTACTTAAGTTCTAACCACACATGTTGTTATTCACATGGTCAGAGAAGCATTTGATTCTACATGTCATGTAATAATGGGACACAATGTGTACAACCTATGCTTTATCCACTCATGTAGTTAGTCACACGGCTGGATACATGGCCTCTTTAGCATAGCGTGTACTCCCAGTACACGACATATTCTACCCAAGTTTCCAAACCCCGTGTCTCTGCTCACACATTCAGTCACACAGTTAAATATTACACACCATTTACATATAGTAAATGGCATATACTTAAGAAAATTTGTTTCCTCTAGAAAAAAAGAACACATGGAGGGTGTTCATAACAGCACACATTGTGTTTTCTGGGTTTCCAGAAAGTATGCCTCTGAAAATTCTTTAGAACCCTTAAAAACTTAAAATTTTGTTCAAGGAATGAAAAATTCTGACCTGTGAGATCCCATACTCCTAAGAATCAATGTTTGGAATCCTTATTCATATCATAACTTGAAAAACTTCATCTAAAGTCTAAATATCATCACCCAAATTCTGACTTAAGAGGACCCATAACACCTCAAGGAACAAATTTTGGCGTCCATCCCAATGAAAATTTACACATTAAAATAACCTATAAAATAACATGTATTATGTCAAGGCATCAATCTTAACAACATGCATATCTAGAAAAACACCTATTATGACAACATGCAATCGGTAATGCACCCTAAATGGAATGACAAGAATGTGTGACATATGATCTCTAGAAAATGCTAATATGATACATGAGATGGAATACCCTCATCTCATTAGGTTGCAACAGAAATAAAACCTCAAGGATATAAATCATAACAGCACAAAACATGTTCATCACCCAACGGTGAAATCAAATCAACTATAATAATTGCAAAACCAGAAAATTTACAATATTCGAGGAAACTTGGATTTTCCCTATACACGAGTTAGCTACTCCCTGGAACAGCTAATTAAAAACTACCTATTCCTTCTTATCCTTGTCTATTGGCTCCAAATATTAAGACAAATCAGAAAAGAAAACCACTTCTGATACCACTTTGTAACGTCTCGAATCCGGGTGTTTCCTAAAGGTGTCCCGTGCCCGGTTGGTCACATGGCCTCAAGATCATTTCCCCGAACACCAGAGGATGCCGACTAGAAGTGAGGAACTTGGGTGTGATAGTGTAAAAACTATTCCCTCGTTGACATAGCAACACAGTAGAATAACAATAATAAACAACAATAGAAACAGTAATACCATACAATAGAAGTAAATAACAAAATACTGATAGTAAATAAACAATTGGATAACATATATAAATTATGCATGTCACATATATCTAGTAAAGAATCCAAATAAGTCACAATTCTATAAATAGAGTACTAAATAAAAATAAAAAAGAAACAACTAAACTTCTATAGCATCACAAGCCTTAGCTTGGTCCCATGCTCTCCAGCTCCTTCAACAATCAAGTACCTGTTGTAGAAGGAATCTTGCCTTTATCTATACCTACACCCATATAATCTGTTTGTGCCCAAAATCATGACCTAAATGATATGTGAGATGAATCCTAGTAATAAACTATAAAAATATATGTGCCTAACTGTTACTAAATACATATATCAGGCAATATGAAAAATGAATCAATAAACAAGGAAGTACTCAAAAGTAAACAATCCTATAGTTTACAATTACATTCATTTACATTTATTAATTATCCAAACTATTGAATAATGAAATATCAGGATCTATCCTAATCTTTGTATACCTTGTGTAAAAAAAACAGATGTCTCATAAGACCCTCTTTCAATCAAGTAAGACTGAGTCCAAGCTTATACTTTGGCTTAGTAGGCCCGTCACAACCAATAAATCATTCACACGCAACCCTCTGGGAAAGTTCTCATAGTATAACCCCTATGGATTAATATATCATCAATTAAATAAGATATAACAACCCTCTAGAAAATCTCACACAGTCTAATAACTTTGGTCTCTTTAAAAAACAAAGACTCTCTAAGGAATCACTCACTGTCAATTCCCCTTGTGATATTTTAGCAGTAAACTACATACTCTCTGAGGAAGAACACATCATCAATTCCCCTTGTGGTCTCATAATGGTATATTATAGACACTCTAAGGGAGAAATCACTATCAATCCCCCCTTTTATCTCACAATGTAAATATAACAGACACTCTGGGAGTCCCTCAATGCCAATTCCCCCCTATGGACTAACTACACCACGTTCTCACAGCCCTGTATAATAAAATCATACACAAACAATATATAGAAGCCCAAAGTAATCTCAACTACTACAAGTCCAAGTAGCTACAATGCATAACACAATCATTTAACAAGCAGTATCAAGAAATCAATTCCAACGTACCAAGAAAAGGTAAGGAATCAAGTTCTACCTCATAGGCAACATAGACCAAATGACCATAAACATTCAAACAAGGAAACGCACCCATGATGTGTCCCCTAAAAATCTAATTTAGCCTAATTTATCATAAAAAACACTTAATCTATCAATAAATATATGTTATATTTTAATAGGGTTCAATTCCTTATTTAGAAATACCTAAATCATGGGTAATTAGCACCTAGAAATATATAACTCAAAGAAAAACTATGAAATGAAACAAACCACCTACCTAGATGTTGTATGATGAACACTCTTGAACGTAGTCCCTTGAATAATCCTAGAAAATCATATATCTAAAAAAATATAAAACATTTCAACCTTGTTTAACTCAATAAAGATGATAAATCAGGATGAGAGACAAAAGGGAGAGAGAGAACTCACCGGTGGGAATCCAACGCACCCGGTGGTGCCTTAATCAGAGCTTGGATAGAGTAACGGGAGGTGCTTGATGATAATTGGTCATTCGTCACTCTCTTGTATGAGAAACGGGAAGAATAAAGGGTTTCTATAGATGAGATGTTAGCTCGGTTTGATTAATCAAATAAAAAGGAAAGTACATGGTGTGTTCATTTAATGTACATGTTGTGTACTCGCCTCAACTAGCCCCCGCTTTAGGCGTTCCACATGGACATGTAATCTACTATTATATGGCCAGTACACGACTACCCATGGAAACAGAGTACAGGACGTGTACTCAGGGGTACATGGCGTGTACTCATAAAATTTACAAATCTTATTTTTTCATCAAAAATAACCCAAAACAAGATCCATGCCTGAAATAAAGATCTGGGTTCTTACAATTCTCTTATATTTAATATCTATTTTATTATTATACACCATACATAAACTTCACTTTGTATCCATATACTATTGAATACTTCACCAAAACATTGAGGTAAACCTTGGATCATGATTAGATATAATAAGATATGGTACTCCATGAAACCTTACCACTTTCTTAATGTATATTAAGGAAAAATGATCAAGACGGAAATTTTTCTTGTTGTAAATGAAGTGTATGACTTTATAAATTGATTGACTATAAACCAAATAGTATTGATCCCTTTAAAAGTTGTGGGGATTCTGATGAAGAAATCCATGGTAATTTTTTCTCATTTCCATTTAGGTGCGGGTAATAGTTATAACACCCCTTATACTTATTTCTCTCAACATTAACTTGCGAACATACCAAGTACCGAGATATATACTCTACAATATCTTTCTTCAGCTTATCCCACCAGAAATACTATTTTAGATCTCTATACATCTTTTTACTTTTAGGATGAATAGAAAATGATGAATTATGAGCCTCATCCAAAATATCCTTCTTCAAATATAGTATGGATAGAACACATACATGGTTCTTTATCCTTATCATTCCATCGCAATCAAGGCTAATATTTGAATCATTTTTGACCTTATACTGAAGTTCAACATCATCCTTCTATGTATCTTTAATCATCACATGGATATATTGTTGAATACTGACTTGGGAATGATAGTATTTCATCCCTTCCTTCAAGATTTATAGATCCATCCTTTTAAAATCCATAAATATTGGATCTATTGTGACTCTCATCTGGATAAGATAGCATGATCCTTTCGACTCAAAGCATTGACCACCTTATTTTATTTCCCATGGTGGTAATTTATTCAGCACTAATACTCTATAATCATCACTAAAAATATTATCTTGTGTATATTTAACTCGTTTTGAGTGAATATGTACTTTAAACTTTTTTTATTAGTATATATATCACACCATTCTCTATAAACATAATGCCTCCATATATTTAACAAAAAAAATTACCACATCTAACTTCATATAATGAGTTGGGTAATTTTACTAATTAATATTCAATTGTTGTGATACATAATCTATAACCAAATAATATTTCATGATAATACATCTAGGTCCCTTATTTAATGTATCACTATAGATTATAAACCCTTCTACACTATAGGGTAATGTAATAACATGTTCACTCACGAACCTTTTCTTAAGTTCCTTGATATTTTCCTCACATTCATCAATCCAAAAGAAATTGGTTCCCTTTTTAGATAACTTGGTGAGTGGATTAGATAGTTGTAAGAAATTCTCCACAAAGAGTCGATAATATCCTATGAAACCAAGATAACAATAGATCATAGTCATATTGGTTGGTCTTGGCCACATTCAATAACTTCCATATTTGATGCATCCAATGATATAACCTATCTTGAGATTATATTCCCCAAAAATAAAACTTTTTGTATCCAAAATTAACACTTAGTAAAATTTTCATATATATTATCCCTTATTATGGTATTCAGTGCAATCCTCAAGTTATCTTTATGCTCTTACTTTCACTTTAAGTATACAAAAATATCATCTATAATGACTACCACAAAATAATTAAGGTAATATCTAAAGACTCTATTCATTAAATCCATGAATGTAATGGAGAAATTAGTAAGCGCAAATAGAATCACTATATATTCATAGTTTTTATACCTTGAATGGAATATTTTATTGAGTATATCCCCCTTTTCCCCTCAATTAATGATATTCAGAATAAAGATTAATCTTTTAAATGTATTGAGATCCACATAGTTGATCAAAAAAGTCATAAAAAATGAATTATAGGATACTTATTCTTAATTTTGATTTTGTTAAGCTTGTGATAATCAATATAGAGTCACATGTATCCTTCTTTGTTCTTAAAAAATAATAGGTTTGCTCTAAGGTGATGCACTCAACTGAATAAATCCATTTTCAACACTCTCCTGGTGCTTCTTCTTTAATTCCTAAATATCAAACGGGTACATTCTATATGAAGTAATTAAAATAGGTGTACCACTATGAATTAGTTATATAGATAACTCAAGATGACAATTCGATTTAATATTGGTAAACTCTTCCAAAAATACATCCAGAAACTCCCACACAATAAGCATATCATTGATGTTTAGTTTCTCCTAAACCATTTAAGATAAACACCCTTTTTGAAATAGGAATCAAGACCCATACAATGAATTAAATTACCATTGGATATTCATATTTATTATCATATATGTAGATGATAAAAAGTTATTTTTAAATATAGAATAATGATTCCATTCTTCACCAATTGATGTGGGATTTATGTAATTAAATTCAATCCATGCACAAAATAACATCAAATTCAATTAAAGGGAGAATAGAAAAAAAAATTAGAAGCACATTCCCAAAAACTTCAATTAGAGAATAATCATAGACTTGAGAGGTGATCATAATACCATTTAGGGTTTTAACTACTAATTAAAAATATAATATTTTCAGTGGAATTGTGATACCCTTAGAAAATTTCTCAAATATAAAAAATTGAGTAGATCTTGATCAAATAATAAATTAGAAGTTCTAGAGTAAATGGTAAGTTTCCCTTTTATCACATCATTTTCCACATTAGTAATAGTGATCACATGATATTTCCATTTGTATTTTGGATTATGTAGTTATTGAAAATGATCGTCATCATTAAACTTTAAGTTTGACCATTGGTTAGCCTAATTCCCTTAATCCTTGAATTTGAAACATTAGAGTGTAGGTGGTGTATTTCGTTGAGATTTTTCACTATTACTTTAATTGAAAGGTCCCTTCACATCACTTTGGAATTGATTTATTCGATGACCTTCCATTCAATACTGAAAATATTTACTAGTCCCATTATAAAAAATTCCACTATGTTTCCTTGCACACTTAGAGCTTAAAAGAAAAATTATCTTATTCTCTCCATGATTTTTAAAATTTCCTTTGAATTAAATATTTCTTTTATTATAAAAAAATTAATATGAATAAGTAACTATGATCTTTATTTCCACCTTGATATCACATTGAATGATTTCTTCACATATTTTGATGTATTTTATAGATAACTCCCTTGAGAGACTTGGTTTTAATCCATTTAATAGTCGATCAAACTAACTTTGAAGTTATATGATAATACCATAAAAAAAACTCAAAAGACTTGTAAAATTTTCCTCATAGGTAAGAATGGACTTATCATCCTTCTATTTTAGCTCAATTAATTATTTCTTTATTTTCATTAAAATATTGTAAGGAATGTAATTACTGAAAAATAATCCCTTGAACTCATCCCACATCATGGAGTAAATTTCTTCCTATTTCTGCATGTTATTAATAATATTAAACCATTTATATGATTCACTTTCCAAATGATCAATATTCAAAATAAATTTTTCATTTTATGAACACTAGATAATGAAAAATATCTTTTTAGTTGTACTGATCCATTGATAAAACAACTATTAAATTAGAAGACCCACTAAAATAAGGTGGGTGTTTCTTCATGTAGAAATAAATAGAATGTTGTTCCCTCCTTTGATAATTTGGAATCTCAACATGATTCATAGCTTGAAAAAATTGCATAAGCATAGCAATGAGATTTTACTTTCCATCTCTCATAACATTTGGTTTCTTAGAAGGACAATCATTGCATTGTTCATTGAATTCATTATTAAAATGATTACTTCGGGTTATATCCATTTACCAAAACCAAAAATCATATTTTTTGCAATAATAATCATAGTAGGAAACCAAAAAACCACGAAAAATTATTCATAGTATATCTAAATCATGATGCCTTATTTTCAGTCTAGGACACATTAAGTTTATCTTAGGTCATTCATTGCCATAATATATTCAAATACTTCATAATGGTTCATAAATAAAATGTGAATTAACCTCAAAATATCCTTATAGAGTGTCAAATTAGGTGTGTAGTAAGGAAACACTCACTTTAAACCTGAAAAATGGCCAAGATATACTCAAGAAACTCTTTTCGGGGTTATTACCCCAAGATTCATCTATGTCAAAAATATGTCCACTTATAGTATCCAAACAACCATAAATTAGGGGTTCTCCTATACAAGGTGTATCCTAAGGGTTCTCACTAAGGTTTTATTATCTTAGTTTCTAAAGGTAACTAAAACTGGATCTGATGCCAACTATAGTGAACCATAATTTTAAAACATAGATATTACATATTATTAGATGAATGTTAACTACATAACATAAATATCCATTCGAGAATCATATATGTCTAGTATCTTTGGAAACTTTGATACATAAACAACTAGTTCATAAATGAACTAAATCATTTTCTACTAAGTTTTTCATAAGTAGCACTCTGTTTAAAAATATCATACTTAATACCTTTATTCATAACCTAGGGAAAGGAAACATATTAAAGTGTGGTATTAGATTCTCAGTAATGGTAAACAAGGTAGATATTAATAATTACTTAAACATAACATGGGTGTAAGGATATGAGAACATGGGCATAACATTTGAAAACCATACCATATATATTATAGATCATAATATTGAGTCATGGGATAAATATTGAAAACTTATAATACATGAAATCATAAGTGAAACATACTCCATGAGAGCATAAAATTGTAATAATACATATAATTGTACTATAATCATAACCATAGGAAATAATTTCATAATCATTTCATAAATTCATCATAGTATAACCCGTGGAAAAGGAATGAGTTTCATAAACATATTGCCATCACAATCACAAACCATTTAGAGAAATAATAAGGATGGTATCATTTAATCATATCCCCAAAAAAATCATAATTAACATAGAGGATATTACCATAAATGAAAATTCCTCTAAAATATTACTTGGAACATTTATTGAGGAAAATACACTTTTCAATTTGAAATCACTTATTTAAAATCTAAAAATTTCAAAAATATTAAATAAAACATTTTATTTTAAAATAACCTTGGAAATTTGTAAAATTATATTCAAATCATTGAATTTTAAAAGAATTGATAAATCCCATTCATGTTTTATAATTTAAAAGAAAATATTTCTTTCATACTTTTGTAAAAGGATCAAAAAGTACCTCATTCGTAGAATGATAAAAATATTCTCAATAAACCATTTTTAAAAAGAAAATAATGGGTAAAAATGAATTTAAATAGTTATAGGATAATATTAAAACATTATTTAAAACATTTTTACAAAACATAGATATGGAATAAAAATTATTTTTGAATGAAGAGGGGAATAAATTTGGTTTTCCTTAAAAATAGTATTTCAGTATCTTGAATACTTAACAAGAGAAAAATGAAATTAAGGCATCTAATTTACATAAATAAAAAATTATAAAAAATAATTTGTTTATTTAGAGGTATACCATAATATTTCATCATCATAAATTAATCATAAAAAATCCTAACAAATAATGAGATTGTAATATAAAACATGTATCTCATGTATGACTCCTTCATACATGTTTTAACTAACTATATAATAAATATAGATTTATTATAAATATACTATATAATAATTATCATAAATATAGTTCCATATATAATTTACTTAAACCCTTTTATCACTCATTTATTAACAATTATTTATTAAAATCATTGTTCTGGGTGATAACTGCTTATTTTTTCTTGTATTTGTTGGTTCAAAAGTTTTGGTGCTTGTACTTTGATCATGGTTACATCATATACATAATTTTATTTATGTTCTAAATATAATATATATTCATTATATACATATTTATAAACATCCATAAAATATATTGATAGAAAAATGAATTACACTACTCATATAGATAGTAAGTCGTACGTATGCATGAATGTTTTATTAAATTTTCGATGAATATAATAAAAGAAAGGTAAATAATAATTATCCTTTAAATAATAATTTTTATATCATATAAATTATATACATATATATATATATATTCATCAAACCATTATTTATTATCAACTATGTAAGGCATAAATAAAAAAGTGAATTGTACATTTCGTGGAGGTGGTAGTCTACACGTACACGCGAGCGACATTATAGTTTTCCAAAAAAAAATAGAAGGTAATAAGGTAGATATTATATTATCATCATAAAAGTATAAATATTTCATAAATATTATATATAAACATTAAAACCATCTGTGAAATCCCGAACTTGAATCCCACTTAACGGGTGCCCTAAGCCCGATGGGTCACATGACCTCAAGCGCATCTCCCGAAACACCAGAGGCTGCCGACTAGTAGTGAGGTCCTAGGGTCTGTCTGTGGGGAGAATATTTCTTCATTATTATATTATAGCACAGTGGAAGGAATATAAATAAATAATAAATATCGGAAGCAATATAAATAAATAGCGTAAGAAAACTGATGAAATAGATAAATGAGAATAATAATAACTATATCAACTGGAACAGTGATGATGTAATGTCAAGTTACTATAAAACTAGAAAACATGGGTACAAGAAAATTGGAATATATGTTCCACAAAATAAAAGAAAAAAATACTACTCCAAGCATCCTAAGATCCAACTCAGTCATCTGCTATCAAGCTCCATCCTAAACAGTAAGCAATCAAGTGTTTTAAGTTGTATGCTTCCCTTTGTCAACACCTTTAACCATGTAATCTACTCCGGGTACCAAACAGAACCCATAGAGGTTGTGGGATAAATCTCAGTGGGCCACCACCAATGGTGCGTATAACATATGACTTGTGTAATGGAATATAGCAGTGTGCAGGCATGCATATATAAAGTAAATAAAACAACAAAAAATAACTGAATACCCAAGTACCTGCTTCAATCCTTGGATAGTGTATAAACATATAATCAGTTCATTGATTAAGTATTACCATTTAATGTTAATAGGTCATGTGAGGCTTAGCCAGCTCTGACATCACCTCATGATAGTATAGGTATTGAAGGTCCCAAGACATAATAAGGAAACCTAAAATGATATCTAGTAAGGGAGTTATAGGGTAATAACCAAGATCACATAGATCTCAAGGAATGCTAAATTAGTAGAATATGAGTCTAGATAAAGGGTAAGAGTGTAATCCAAGGAGTGCAATCCAAGGCATTCCACAATAAGGCACCTACCGATTCCAAGGTGATCAACCAAGTTAAAATGGGGCTATGAAAAAACAGGGACCTATGGGCTTTCACCATAGAACCTACTAGTCAATGCTGGATCCAAGGAGTGTATCTGATGTATCCTATAATAATGTAAAGGACCCTACTGTAGTATATCGGACATCCGAGGAATATACAAAAACTAGAGTTTGGGTGGGTATCAACCTAAAAAACCACATCCTTGAATTGAAATGGGGTTCCCAAGACCCAAGGTATTCTCCTCTCAAAATCTATGGCGAACTCGATTCTGTCCATTCCTATTTGATATTTTAATCATGTAATTGTTCATTAGGTTCAATCCTTGTCTTCCATTAGTTTGGATAGGCCAAGTAGCATTGAAACCATTTAATCAAGTCTTTATTAACCATTAAGTCATATTCAATTCTTGAGGTTCACTCTGCTACCTTCCATTAATATAGAAAGGGGTTCTAAAGACATCTAACCTTTATTCAATCTCTTTTTTTAAGACCTTGTTATATACGTATTATACTTTCCATTTTACATTTCACAATTAATAATAAATTTTAAGCACTTACCATAGGTGGGCCAAGTGGTGAGCATATATGGTACATGACATTAAGCAATTCTCATTAATAATATCCATTTATTATTGGAATACTCACATTTAGAAAGGCCATGAAATGGAACACCTGAAGAGAAACTCAAACATCACAAAATAATAAAAACCCAAATATAGCATAACCTTCAATATGCGTTAGATTGAGTTGTGGGTGTAACCGCTAACAACTAATCACATATTTTAAAAGAGCATAACCATATGATTATATCAAGTATAATCATGACATGTGAATTTGAGAAATGACCTCTGATAAAATAGGTGGGTCCCACATGAATATTCCCAAAATCAACAAACTTTAGGGATGAGTTATAGACCACCCACATTAGGGTTTTACGACTCTCCTCCTCCATTATTGGCACTTGATTTTCCTCAGATCGGAGTAGATATATGAAAATGTGAAAACCCCTCACATGAAGATATCTAGGTCAAGAGAAAGAGAGAAGAATAACTACTAAAGAGGACTCGAGTAATTATTGTTGTGAATCCAACGTGATGAACGAAAGCTCTATCGGATTTCAGATGAAGGAGATCTCTTTATCCCTAGCTTTAACCTTCAAAATGCTCCAAAATGAGAGGAAAAGGGGTTAATCCCATTGGTTCAAAAATTAGGGAGGAAGGGATGGATTAATATATCATTAAGGGAGTTTTGGAAATTTTACACAGTATTTTAGCCTACACACAGTTTGTCAACACGGTTTTTCAAACTGTGCACAAACCATGTGAGGCGGTACTGCCCAAAAAAACATCCTCTGCACAGTTTGATCAAATCGTGCGCAAGCCATAAAAGGGTACCTGGGGAAAAGGGGGAGTTCACACAGTTAGGCCGCATGGCCATGTGCCAACCATGTGATATGGATCTGCCTAAGAAAACACCATATGCAAGGTTAGGAAAACCGTGCAGAATCACTACACAGTTAGGAAAACCGTGCGGAATTCCTACAGGGTTTACATTAAACCATGAGCCAAGACAGTTTTCCTGAAAAATATGGGTTTCGAGCTACAAAAAATCCTCGAACACCCTCATAACCTTTACTAACTCATTAGGAACTCATTTTAGGTCCAAAGAAAATATTTAGACTGAAAATTAAAGGATTTATACCTGAGTAAAAACAAGGTTCTTACAGTCTTCCCCCCATTAAAATAACTCTCCCTCGAGTTCTCCTTCTAGAGGTAAGGAAATATTGTCTGAGAACAACTCTGTCCATTGGGCATGTACATCATCTTCCCTCTCCCAAGTCTTGTCCTATACTCGGCTGTGTTTCTATAGCACCCATAAGAGAGGGAAAAACTTGCCTCAGAGATCCCTCATGCTTCGATCAACGATGCGTAGTAAATATTCCTCAAAGTTAGCATCAGAATATAACTCAACATCCTCAGGATCAAAGGTATGAGATGGGTCATCATGATATTGGTGAATATGTGAGACATGAAAGACGTTGTGCATGGCATGGTACATTTGAGGTAGTAGAAAATGATAGGCTACTGGCCTGAATCTCTCTATAATTTCAAACGGACCGATTTAATGAGGTGACAGCTTTCCCTACTTCTTTAACCGTCTATGCCCTATCCTGGGTGATACCTGAAGAAAAACAAGATCCCCAACCTCTAAATCAATAGTTCATTGAAGGAAATCATCATAATATTTTTGTCTAGACTATTAATTAGTCATACACTTTATGATCAGTTGGACCTGTTCTAAAGTCTCCTAAATGAGACAAGGAACTAGTAGGGCTACCTCACCTGCCTCTAGCTAGTACAAGGATGAACGGCATAGCCTACCATATAAGGCTTCAAAGTGAGCCATATAAATCGTCGCCTGAAAACTATTATTATAAGATAACTCGATTAGAGGGATATTCTTCTCCCAAGAACCGACAAAATCAAGGACACATGCTAAGAGAATATCCTCTAGAACCTGTATTTCCCGTTTTGATTTTCCATCATCCTGAGGGTGAAAATATATACTTAGAAGCACCTGAGTCCCCATATATTTATGCAAACCTCGCTAGAACTATGTAGTGAAATGAGAATCCCTATCTAAAACGATATTACATGGAACCCCATGTAGTCGTATAATCTTACGGACATACAGTCTTCCCAACTCATCAACAGAGAAATTATCTCATATAAGAATGAAGTGGGAATATTTCATTAGTCAGTAAATAACTACCCAAATAGTATCGTTACCCTCAGAAACCTAGGTAAGAAAACTATGAAATCCATAGCAACATCTTTCTATTTCCATTCTAGGATAGGAAGAATTTGTAACAAGCCTGTATTTCTTTGGTGCTCGACCTACACCTACCGACAGGTGGAACACCTAGTGATGATTCCTACAATTTGTTGTTTCATTATAGGCCACCAATACTAGCATCGCGTATCCTAAAACATATTCGATATTTCTAGATGAACTTCCCACTCAGAAGCATGGGACTCTTTCATCAACTCTTCTCTCATATCTACAGGAACCCAGATATATCCACGTAGATATAGGAATCTATCTCTGTCCACAAACCAATCTGAATGTGGGTTGGCTCCTAATATACTCTCATGGAGAACCAAACTTTCTGGATTTGAAAAATGCCTTCTCTTCACCTTCTCAAGTAGGGAAGAGGTAACTATTAATTTTAAGAGGTAAGACTTCTTGTGACTGTCAAGAAACTCCAAATGAAGTTCAGAAAAAAGGTACATTAACTTCCATTAATTATTATCTTCCTGTACGGCCTGTGTTTGAGTTTTCCAACTTAGTGCATTAGTGACAAAATTTCCCTTTCTAGGCATATAGGCAAGCTCAAAATCAATGGACTGTAGATATTCGACCCATCTCCACTGTCTGAGGTTCAAGTTACACTGATAAAAGATATAATTGAGAATCTTGTGATCTATGTACACCACAAAGTGCTCACCCAATAGATAGTATCTCCATCAACGTAAGTCATGGACAATTTCTGCTAGATTAAGGTCTTGAGTTGGGTAATTTCTCTCATGAGGCCTCAACTACTGAGATTCATACGCAGCAACTTTGTCTTCCTACATCAACACTGCTCCTAATCCAATTCCCGATGCATTGAAGAAGATGATATAACCTTTACCTAGTTTTAGAAGAATCAGAATTGATGCTGAGACAAGCCTCCATTTTAGTTCCTGAAAGGCTTTCTCACATGATTCCAACCATAGGAACTTAACAACATTATTTTTAAGTCTAGTAAGAGGTGAAGAAAGATCTGAGAAGTCATGTATGAAATGCCTATAATTTTCAATGATCCCTAATAATCTCCTAATGTCAAACATGTTCTTGGGTTGCTCCCAGGAAACTACAACACTAACCTTTTCAGGGTCAACTGATACTCATGGTTCTGAAATAATATGACCCAAGAAGTAGACCTTGTCAATCTATAAGTCTCACTTATCAATCTTGGCATAAATCTAATTCTCTCTCAGTGTACTAATAATGATCTCAAGATTTTTATCATGGTCTTTATGAGTGAGGGAATACACCAAGATGTCTTCCACAAAGACCATGACAAAAGAGTCCAAATAAGGGTGGAAAACCCTATTCATCCAATCCATGGAAATATCAGGTGTGTTTATAAGACTGAATGGCATTAGAACATGCTCATATAGACTATAACTTCTATGGAAGGCTATATGAGGTATGTCTAATGGTCTGACTCACACCTAATGATAACTCGGTCTCAGTTCGATCTTAGAGAACACTTTTGATCCTCAGAGCTAGTCAAAGAGATCATATATTAAAGGAAGTGGATATCAATTCTTGACCATAAGCTAGTTTAACCTTTTGTAATCCCTGTATAGATGAACAGTTCCATCCTCCTTCTTAGAAAAAAGAATGGGAGAATCTTAAGAGTATATACTAGGTTTTATAAATCCTTTGGCCTCAAGGTCCCCTATATGTTTCTTGAGATCCTAAAGCTCAGTAGGTGCCATCATGTAAGGAGAAATAGACACTGGAACTAGCCTTGGAATAAGTTCAATTTTAAAATCTACCTCTATCTTAGGAGGTAATCCAAAAACGTTTTCATGAAAGACTTCCTTGAAATGATCAACTATTAGAGGGAAATTAGTTTGAAGAAAACCCTGATCCTCCATGAAAATATTTTCAAACTAGGTGGTCACTTCTCCTAGCCCATGATTCTTTGGTCTAGATCTCCCATCCTGGATATCCCACTCACCTTTTGAAAGATAATTTCTTCCTTATGGTGATGTAAAAGAGACCATGTGGCGATATCAATCTATAAGGGAATGATAGTGGACTAACCAGTCCATCCCGAGAATAACATCGAAGCTCATCATCTCGAGAACAAAGAGATTCCACCAGAAAGGGTAACTGTAAACCTAAAGGGGACAGTCACTATACTAGAATATTCCCTCCATTCATATTACCAATAGTGTATTGAGGATCATTACAACGTTGTGATATTTTATGTCTAGTCCGAGACATTCCATAATAAATACAGAAACGAAAGAGTTTGAAGCACCTATATCAAACAAAGAAGAGAAAATAGTGGAGGCTACTATAATAGTACCTTGTATTATAGATGGTATCATAGCCTAATCCTTGTGTATCGGTTGTAAAGCATGAAACTGACCTGATCCACAACCTTGTGTAACAGATGGAATACCACGATCATGAATGCTCGGTTGGCGCTACTAGTGATCAGGGGTCGGACTACCACAGCCACAACCTCCTCCTCGGTCATACCTACCAGTTCTATTCCAACTCCCAGCCTGACATGGTAAAAAATAATGCGCTCATATTGGTGGAGAAGATGTTGGTCATCTTCCACTTGAAGCTGGTGGAATGGTCTTGCAGAAACACCGAAGATGACCCATATATCTACAAGCCTAAAACTCAATAGGGTCTCTGTCACATTGGGGCTTCTTATTCCCTAGTCTTCCACGCTGATGACACACTAAAAATCTATAAAACTAGATATAATGGCTACCACTTCCCTAATGAGAACCCTTAAAAGAACATTTTCGACCTCTAAAAGAATTACTGGACTAACATGGCACTGATCCTTTAAACTTGGTACTTGTGCCATCCATCAGGTTACACTTAGTGATAAGGGCCTGATAAACTATTGTCTAAAAATTAGGAAGGTGAAAGACATTCACCAGGGTTTGGAATGCGTACTGGATCCCATCCTCAAAACAACTAGTACACAAAAACTTATCATCAGCTTGAAGCGGTCCAAAGCGCTATAGATCAATTAAATGTGATGAATATTCCATAAGTGACATAGAACCTTGCTTGAGATGCATGAACTATCTGGCTCTATCAGCTCTAAGTGTATAAGGAAAGAACTGATCATACAAGGTAGTCTGAAAATCAACTCATAACATGCCATAATGATGATTGTCCTGGGTAACCACATCTCACCAAATCTTGGACGAATCTTGAATCATGTATGTATCAAGATTTAGTCTCTAATCTAAAGATGTTTCCAGATGCTCAAGGATAGACGGCATGGCCTTTATCCAATACTTAATAGCCTGACGACCTCCATCCCCTAAAAAAGTAGGAGGATGCTGCTGCTGTAACTTGCAGTTCAGATCATCCATCATAAGTGAAACCCATAGAGAACCAAGAATAGACTGCATCAGATGTAGGAAACTATCATGTACTTGGGAATTAGTGTTTGGATCTAGTACAGCAGGCGATGACTCAAGTGCCACTCCTATAGGTAAGACTGGCAGTTCAGGGCCCACCATATCTGGAACATGGTTATCCCCACACTCATGGTGAATGACACAAGGACTTTGTGGTGTCATTGGTCTACAAATTACAATCACACACCTCAGAATAATATTATAATTATAAGATATCATCACTAGTGAAAACTGAATTTAAGAAAACTCACTACCCAATGAATACAACCCCAAACTACCTACTTATACGGACAGGTATCGATTAGTGCTCAAGTATAAGTTTCATGTCATTTTGCGGTTAATTTCTAGGTTCACTCATTTACCTTTCACAAACATGATAAGGGGGGATAAGGATGTGAAACCAATTAATTTTAAATTTTAGGATTCACTTTATAATGGATATCTATTTTAGATGAATCAGTTCCCATACACCTATCAGTAGAAATGACTCCCATTTATTTATAGTATAATGCTGTGTCTTGGAAAATTACTCATCCCAACCCATGAGGGCCCATACACCTCATGAATTGAGATAGTCAATCACTCAATCACAGACAATTTAATGCAAGTACAAGTAAACTATCACAACATCATTCAAAAATCACAAGCATATCAAGCAATGCAAAGCAGTGAACTACTCCTATATGGCATGGCAATATGCATGACAGGTAAATTCTAGGAGCTTATAATGATGCATGTTGCAATGGTCATTTCCCTCATATCATCGAGCTAAGGATGAAATAAATTCTCAAACAGAGTAATAATAAATAACACCCCACAACATGTGTGTCACCCAACGGTGAAATAATATCAACTGTAATAGGAAAAGGCGGAATAAGAATTATAATTTAAGAAACTTGGTTTTTACCCCGAACATGGGTTCGCGATGCCCAAACACAACTTATGAACAAGTCCCAAGCATCCTATTCTCCAATATATTATCTCTAAATAGTAAAGAAAGAAAATAAACCACCTCTAATAGCACTTTGTGACATCCCAGACCCGGACTCCACTTAATGGGTGCCCCGAGCTTGGTGGACACATGGCCTCAAGTGCATGTCCCCAAACACCAGAGGCTTCCGACTAGTAGTGAGGGACTGGGGTGTGTCTGTGCAGAGACTATTCCCTCGTTAGCAGAGTGTAGAATAGTATAGGGAATATAAATAAATAGTAAACAATAGAAGAAATATAAATAAATAGCAGAAGCAAACTGATGCAATAAATAAATGATAATAATAATAATTGTATCAACTAGAACAATGATGATGTAATTTCATGTCACTAGAAAAATGGAAAACATGGGTACAAGACAATAGGCATAGTAGTTCCACAAATTAAAAGAAAACAAAGGCTAATCCAAGAATCCTAAGATCTAACTCAGTCATATGCTATCAAGATCCATCCTAAACAGTAAGCAATCAAGTGTTTGAAGTTGTATGCTTCCCTTTGTCAACACCTGTAACCATGTAATCTACTTCGGGAACCAAACAGTGCATGGAGAGGGAGTGATATAAATCTATGTGGGCCACCACCAATGGTTTCTATAACATCTGGCCCGTGTAATGGAATATAGAAGTGTGCAAGCATGTATATATAAAGTAAATAAAATAGTACAAAATAAATAAATACCCAAGTACCTACTTCAGCCCTCTGCCGGTGTCTAAAAATGTAACCAGTTCATTGATTAATTATTTCCATTTAAGGTTAATAGGTCACTTGAGGAATAGACAACACTGATATAACCTCATTATAGTATAAGTAGTGAAGGTCTCAAGACGTAACAAGGAAACCTAAAATGATATCTAGTGAGGTAGTTCCTTGGAAATAAAAAAGGTAACGTAGATATCAGGGAATGCTAACTCGGTAGAATCTGAGTCTAGATAAGGGGTAAGAGTGTAATCCAAAGAGCGCAATCCAAGGCATTCCACAATAAGGTGCCTACTAAGTCCAAGGTGACCGACCAAGGTAAAATAGGTCTAAGCAAAGGCAGGGCCCTATGGGCTTTCACCATGGAACCTACTAGTCAATTCTAGATCCAAGGAGAGTATCTGAGGTATCCTGTAATAATGTAAAGGAACCTATAGTAGTATATCGAGAATCAGACGAATATACACAAACCAGCTCTAGGTGGGTATCAACCTAAGAAAACTGCATCCTTGAATCAGAATGGGGTTCCTAAGACCCAAGGTATTCTCTTCTCAGAATCCATGGAGAACTCAAATATGTCCATTCATATTTGATACTGTAATCATTCAATCATTCATTAGGTTCAATCCTTGTCTTCCATTAGTTTAGATAGGCCATGTAGCATTGCAATCGTTTAATCAAGTCTTTATTAACCATTAAGTCATATACAATTATTGAGGTTCACTTTTCTACCATACATAAATATGGAAATGGGTGTTATGGACATGTAACCTTTATTCAATCTCTTTTCTAAGACTAAGTTTTATACTTAGTATACTTTCCATTTCATATTTCGCATTGAATAATCGATTTGAAGCACTTAACTTAAGTGGGTCAAGTGGTGAGAATATATGGTACATGCCATTATGCAATTCTCATTAATAAAAATCTATTTATTATCAGAAGACTCTCCTTTAGAAAGGCCAAGCAAGGTAAAAATTGAATGGCAGTTCAAACGTGAAAAAACACTAAAAACCCAAATATGGCATAACCTTCAACATGGGGTGGATTGAGTTGTGAGTGTAACTGATAAAAACTAATAACATATTTGAAAAGAGCATAACCATATGATTATTTCAAGTATAATCATGAAATGTGAATTTGAGAAACGACCTCTAATGAAATCAGGGGGCCCCACATGAATATTCCCAAAATCAACGAACTTTAGGGATGATTTATAGACCACTCACCTTATTGTTATATGACTCTCCTCCTCTAATATCAGACCCTAATTTTCCTCGAATTGGATTAGATCTAAAAAAAGGTGAAAATGATCACATGACGATATCTAGGTTGAGAGAAAGATAAAAGAAGAACGGCTAAATAGGACTTGAGTACTTTCCATTGTGCATTCAATGTGATAAACGAAAGATCGATCATATGTTGGATGAAGTAGATCTCTTGGTCCCTAGATTTGGAATTCAAAAAGATCTAAAATTAGAGTAAAAGGGGTTAATCCTGTTGGTTCTTAGATTTGGGGGAAGGGTTGGATTAATAGATCATTAAGTGAGTTTTGGACATTTTACACAGGTTTTTAGCATGTGCATGGTTTTTCAAACCGTGCACAAACTGTGCGAGATGGTTCTACCCCAAAAAAAACATCCTCTGTGTGGTTTGATCAAACCGTACACAAGCCATGCATGAGTAATTGGTAAAAAAGGGGTGTTCACATAGTTAGGCTACATGGTTGTGCATCAACTTCATGAGATGGCTCTACCCGAAAAAAAAACTATCTACATGGTTAATAAAAACATGCTGAATTCCCGCATGGTTTACTCTAAACCATGAACTAAGTCAGTTTTCCCCAAAAAGATGAGTTTTGGGATCCTAACAGGCCTCAGACACCCTTGGAACCTTTTCAAACTCATTACGCACTAATTTTAGGTCCAAAGTAAATATTTAGACAAAAAAATAAATGATCTATACCTGAGTAAAAAAGTGGGTTCTTACACCATCCATAAAATATGTTTATGAAAAATGAATTGCATCACTACCAGGTTACGCTAAGTCATATGTACGTACAAATGATACTTTCACTAGCCATTTAAGGGAAAAAGGGTGGATAAATGTTGTTTCATAATCATAATAAAATATCAATGTATTTAGGATACAAAATTTATAATTTTATGATAAATACCACAAAATTTATATGAGGTAAAATAAGAAGAAAAAAAATGATATGTTAAGGCAGTTATCTCTTTTTTGAAAGAACTCCTTTTTATATCCTCTTAAAAGCCATATGGTTGGTATTTTAGGAAGATCATAACCTCTATAATATTTCCAAGGAGGTTTATAAGAGAATTATTTTTGGTTTGGTCAATAAATAAGAATCAATTTGGTGTAAATAATAGAAGAGAGGGGTTTCCTTTTATAAGGGACAGAGAGGACACAATTGGAATTTCTTAAAAGATTAAAATTTAATAAATTTATTCTCAATAAAAATGTTTAAAAATGGACATTAATTATTATAAAATTATTCTAGGATCTAAATAAAATCATTAAATTATATTTAGATAGGTATTGGTGTCATGTTAAACCTTATCTTTTTTATTAATCCCTTCATTAACCATTTTTTACCTTAACTACGGTAACAACTATTTCAATATTAAAGGGTTAAGAATGTTGCCATAAATACAAAATTGATTCATAAATGGACCATTATTTATATTTTTAACCATATTCCATTCAATATTTATAAATAATTATTTTTATTAATTAAAAATAATTTAATAAATTATTATTTACTATAAAATATCATTAAGACCAATTTTGGAACTTTTCATATAATTTGAATTTAAAGACACCAAAAAAATATGTAATGAGAATATAATATTTTAATAACTCCCTAAAATATCATATGTATCCAAAAAACCATTTAACATGATAATTCACTTTAATTGTATTGCTTTTAATATTTTTAAAATCATTTATTTTATTTTTTTTATAAAATGAGTGTATACTATGTCGGTGTTGCATAGGAATTTAAAGAAATAATTTAATTACTAAAGATATAATTAAATTAATACGAAAAAAAATTGATTAATTTTTTAAATATAAATTTATAACTATATTTATCCTCTTCTTATCCATAAGTAAAAATTTTAGAGATATTAAAGTCAAGAAAGTGGCATTTTGTATTTATTCTTTTATTAAATTTAATATAAAGGTCATAATGAAATAAATATGGAACTAATTAATTATATATTCAATTATTGGATGGAAATGAATGATATAAACACCTAAAATAGGATAAATTCATGTATTAGATAAATTTTAAATCCTTATCTCAAAGTTTTTACCCTATTTTATACATTTTAACCTTACCATGGTGAAAAAAATTAATGTGGTTACTATTCATATTGACCTAAATTAAAAAGGACCTATTTAAAAAAATTGGAACTCTAAATCCAAAAAATTGAATCCATTTTTTACAATTAAATTTCTATAATTTAAAGGTATTCATTTTAAAATAATTCTGCAAAATGTGATGAAATCTATTTTTTTACAAAAATACAGTTTTTTAGCATAAAATGGATATATATTCTTATATCAGGTCTATAAAAAATTATATGGATAATAAAACATTTTATTGAATATATATTATCTAAATTTCATTAAAACCATTGACCAATAGTGATCAATTTAATTTATTAAGATAAAAATACATTTCATACATAAACAAATTCAAAAAAAATGTATCTTTTACTTAAAAATGATTTTTATTTTCATTTATAATAAATTTATAGCTAATAAATTTATTTTATAAAATTTGAAACTATATATTTTTCATATATTATTTATTACTATTCATACCCACCAATTTAGCAACTAAGTTATAATTTTATACTATATTATAGTTCATTTAGACTCGGGGTTTCTTGTATCTCAAGCTATCGAAGAAATTAAATTTATTTGAAAAGAAAAATATATCATAACATCTTAGAGTGTTACATCTAACCCCCCCCCCCCCCCAATGAATTTTGACCCTAAAATTTTGTTACTTAGATATAATAAAATGATGATATCTCTATTTCATTACATCCTCAAGTTCCCATATAGCATCTTTGAATTTTTGATTCCTCCATAGAACTTTAACAAAGTGAGTAGTATTTTTTGTAGCACTTTATCTCTACAAACTAAGATCTCTACTAGTTTTTCTTCATGGTAAATATCATATTAAAATGGTATATACTCTAGTTTCAGTACATGTGATGGATTAGATATGTACTGGAGAGATACGTAGAACACATCATGAGCTTGAGAGAGGTTCAGTGGAAGAACCAAGAGATACGCTACTATACCTACTCAATCAAGAATCTCAATGTGGAAAATATACCTAGGGATTATATTTCCTTTCTTCATAAATAATATAACATTATTCAATGTGTAAATTCATATAAATTCTATCTCACTAACATTAAACTCCAATTCTCATCAATGATTATCAACATAACTTTTCTATCAACTCTAGCTACCTTGATGTGTTGTTGAATGGCTATAACTTTATCTGTAATTTCCTTAGCTAGATTAAGTCCTAGTAGATTTATTTCTCCAACTTCATATTATCATGTTATATTTCTACACTTCTTTCCATAGCGGGCTTCATAAGGATTCGTCTGAGTGATCAAGTGAAAGCTATTTTTATAAGAAAATTAGACTAGATGAAGGTGTTGATCCCAACTACCATTAAAATACATATAAAAAGATATCAAATTATCTTTTAGGGTTTGAATGGTTCTCTAATATTTACTATCTATCTGAGGATGAAGTTTCGTTCTAAAATTAAACATTGTATCTAGAGTCTACTGAATATTTCACCATAACTTCAATATAAACCTTTAATCTTGATTAGAAACAATATATTTTGGTACTCTATGAAACATTACCACTTTTTATTGTATATTATTGAAATATAGTCAATAGATAAATTTTCTCTCATAGAAATAAAGTGTGCTAACTTCATAAAGAAATCAACTACAACCCAAATATCATTATTTCCTTTATAATTTTTGGGGATTTCAATGATGAGATCCATGGTGATTCTTTCCCAATTCCATTAGGTATGGGTAATGGTTATAAAATACCCCTAGACTTATGTCTCTCATTCTTAACTTGATAACATACTAAGCACTGAGAAACATAATCTTCAATATCTCTCTTCATGATGACCTACAAGAAATATTCTTTCATATCAATATACATATTCATACTTCCAGGACGAATAGAAAATGAAGATCTATGATTATCATCCAAGAGATTATTCTTCAAATATAGTATGGACAGAACACATACCTAGTTCCAAAACTTTATAATTCCATAACAATCAATGTTTAACTTAGTAACTTTTCTAACCTTCTTTATTTCTACATCTTATTTTTGTACCAATTTAATCCTCACATGGATATATGGTTGAACACTCATTTGATAAAGATAACATTTCACCCCTTACTTAAATATTTTTAAATCCATCCTTTTAAAATCAATAAATATTTTATATTTTTTGATCCCCATCAAGGATAAGATGACGTAATCCTTTAGACTCAAAGAACTAGCCATGTTATTCTCTTTACTTGGGTGCTAATGTATTAAGAGGTCATAATATTTAATCAGATATGATCATCTTCTCTAGTGTATATTAAACTCTTTCTAAGTGAATATATACTTTAAATTTTATGATCAATATATATATCAAACCTTTCTCTCTAAAGATACTGCATTTATATCTTTAATGAAAAAAATAATTTAACTAACTTCATATCATTATTTGGGTAATTTTTCTCATGAACTGATAGTTTTCGTGAGGTATAAGATATAACCATATATTTTTACATGAGAATGCATCTCGGTCCCTTCTTCAATGCATCACTATATAATAAAAACCCTTCTCCACTATAGGGTATTTTAATAATAGGTAAGTTGACTAACCTTCTCTTTAGTTCCTTGAAATTTTCCTCACATTCATCTAACCAAAGAAACTCAACTCCCTTCTGAGTTAACTTCGTGAGTGGATTAGATAGTTGTGATAAATTCTCCATAAATTATTGATAATATATATCCAAACCAAGAAAACTATGGATCTTACTCATAGTGGTTGGTCTGGGCCAACATTCAATAGATTCTGTATTTGATGGATCCACCTATATACCCTCTCTTGAGATTATATGATACAAAAATGAAGTTTTTATATCCAAAATTCACACTTTTTAAATTTTTCATACAGATTATCCTTCATTAGGGTCTAGAGTTTAATCATCAAGTGGTATTCATTCTCTTACTTTCACTTTGAATATGTAAGGATATCATCTATAAATACTAACATTAAATGATCAAGGTAATCTCTAAATACTCTATTCTAAATCTATGAAGATGGTGGGCGCATTACAAAGCCCAAATGGAATCACTATATATTCATAGTGTCCATACCTTTTAAAAAAATGTTTTCATGGGTATATCATCATTTTTGAAACTTAATTGATCATATATTTAATAAAGATCAATATTGTATTGATCTCTACATAGTTGATCAAAGAAGTCATCAATACGAGGAAGATGATACGTATTCTTGATTTTGAATTTTTTATGTTCTCAATAATCAATGTAAAGTCATATTGATCCATAATTATTCTTAACAAAAAGAATAAGTTCATCCCAAGGTTAAATGCATTGCAAAATAAATCCCTTGCCAATATTATCTTAGAGTTTCTACTTCAATTTCCAAAACTCAATCAGGGTCATTCTATATAGAGTATTTAAAATAGTTGTAGCATCATTTATGAGTTCTATTGAGAACTTAACATCAATATTTGGTGGATGACTAGGATAATATTATATAAAAACATCAGAAAACTCCAACACAATAGGAATATTATTGATGTTGAGTTTATCCCCAACCATATGTGATAAATACACATATTTAATAAGAATCAAGACCCATACAATGGAATAAATTTTCACTAGATGTTCATATTTATCATCAAACCAATATATGATCATAAGTTAGATTGGAATATAGAATGTGAATTCCATTCCTTAAAAATTGGTGTTGGATTTATCTAAATAAAGTAAATACAATCCCAAAATAACATCAAATTAAACTATGTGGAGAATAATGATATTTTTAGAAAGTATATTCCCAAAAATATCAATCATAGAAGAATCATAGACTTGATATGCGATCATAATATCATTAAGGGTTTTCATTTCTAATTTAACATCTAATCATATAGGTGGTATTTTTATACCTTTAAAAATTTACTTAGATATAAAAAAATGGGTAAATTCTGAATCAAATAAGACATTAGCAGTTCTAGAGTAGATGGTAGGTGTACCTTGCACCACTTCATTATCAACATCAGCAATAGTGATCGCATGATATTTTCATTTGTCTATGGGCTTAATGTATTGTTGACATAGATCTTCATCGTTAACCATCAAGTTTGAGCACTAATTAGCATAATTCTTATACTCCTTGAATTTTAAACATTGGTGTGTGGGTGGTCTATTTTGTTGATATTTTTCATTATGCCATTCATTGACTAGTTTCTTCACATAACATCAGAATTTGAATTCCGGATGACCCTATTTTCTACACTTAAAAAATTTACCAATTCCATTAAGATAATGTTCACCATGTTTCCTTTCACACTTTAATCATAAAGGAAACCTCATCTTATTCTATCTAGGATTTTTATAATTTCCTTTGAACTCCATATTTAATTTCTTCTAAAAACTATGAGATAGATAGTTAACTTCAATCTACATTTCTACCCTGATATCACATAAAAATATTTATTCATGGATACTAAATTCAATTCTGGATAACTCTCTTTAGAGACTTGGTTTTATACCACTATAGAATTGATCAACCTTACTTTCTGGTGGGATGATAATACCAAAAACATGCCTCAAAAGTCTTGTAAAATTTTCCTCATAGATACTAACAGATTCATCATCATTCATATTTAACTCAAGGAATATTTCTCTATTTTCATATGAAAAATATGAGGAAAGTACTTATTGAAAAATAATCGCTTGAACTCATCCCTCTCCATAGATTCAATTTATTCCTATTTTCTTGTATTCTTAATAATATTCCACAATTGATCTACTTCTCCCTCTAAATGATAAATAGCCAAAATAACATTGACATGTTTCAAACACTGGATAATGTAAAATATATTTTCAATAGTACATATCCGTTTCTCAATAACTAGTTCATGAGAATACATATTAATATATGGTGGGTGTTTTATCATTAAGGAATTAACACAAATTTGTTCCCTCATTTTCTCATTTGGATGATCAGTGTGATTCATAGCTTGAGAATATTTCATAAGCATAGAAATTATATTTTACATTCCATTTCCCATAAAATTTGGTTTCTCAACAGTAAAATCATTGTATTTTATATCACATTCAGCCTTAATATGATTCCTTTATGTTTCATCCATTGACTAAAACTAGAAAACATAGTGTGTGAAATAATAATTATAGTGGAAACCACATAATCATGAAAAATAATACATAGTATGTCTAAATTATGAGACCTTATTTTCAATCTATGATACCTTAGGTTTAAACTAGTTTATTAATATGCATCATCTATTCAAATCATTTATAATGGTTTGTAAATAAAATGTGAATTAACCCAAGCATATCCCCCAGGAGTATCAAACCAGGTGCACATTAAGGGAACACTCACCATTCAAAAAAATTATGGATAATACATACTCAACCAATTCTTTTTTAGGTTATTATCCCTAAATGCATCTATACCAAAACCACGTCCACTTATAGTATATATATAGAGATGTTTTTCTAGGAAACAAACTATAAATACCCCAACCTTGGTTTCCTAGAGTTGGTACCTTATATTTATACATTGGTATAATTTACAACAAAGTTTTATCCTGAAGGACTGAACAATTTATTAGTTTTGGAAAACTAGATACAAACATAAGTTTTACATTACAACTTTGAAAAGAAATACAATATAGAAATTCCAGTGGAAACATTCATAACTCCTAGATTATCCCTACAATTCATTCATAATATTCATTTTCAAATACTGGGGAAAAATAAAACATAATAAAGGGGTGATTTTAAACACTTAGTAAGGGTAAGAAATACAATATAATCATAAATAATAATCCATGGTGAATAACTAAAAATATGTATTCCATTAAAACATAATCTTGATCATAATATGGAAAGACTAAAAGATTATTAAATGATGCCAAAATAAAAAATAAACATTGATATTATACTAGTAGAATAATCACATGGAATATAAATTACTAGTTTCATAATGAGTTAATACAAAATATCGTACATCATAAACATTCCATCAAGGAATCAGCCAATACACCATACATAATGGGTAAAAACCCAGTCTAGTTTGTCTCGTGAGACCTACGGATGCATCGAGGGGCTATAGCAAGACCCACCCATCACTTAATAAGTCCAATTAATTCCTAATATGAATGGGTATAAAGATAAATGACATATACATATGAAATATAAATAACTTTCCCTAACCTGTAAACATAATCACTAACCATTCTAAATAGTAAAGTGAATGGTATCAAGATTGAACATCCATAGTCAAACTGATCATAAACCATTTAATAAAAAATTTTGGATGATGAGCATAATAAATAAACCTCAATAATGATTAAAATTAAACATAGGTTTTGAAATATATGAAAATACTCTAATAAAATCATCGAGGAATTCTTGAGAGAAATTTCCTTTTTTACTTTGTAAAGAAGATTTATTTTTGAAAAAATCATTTTTATTTGTCCTAATTTTTTTGTATAAAACCATAAATAAACAAATTAATTTTTTCATGAAAAAATTATTTAATTAATAAAATTAATGGATTCTTAAATTAGATTATGGATGGTACTGGAAAATGGGTCAGAAATCACGAAGTTCCCTTTAATCGGGTTTTCTTATCAGGGGGAATTGATAAGGGAACCTTGTAAAACATGCATTTCCCCATAAAAATAGATAAACTGATCTGGATATATAATTTTGGAACATATAAATAGAATATAGAATAAGTACACAAAAATACGGAAGAATTAAATTGGGGTAAAGATAGTGGAATAATAGCCCAAAGTAAAGAATGAAGGTTTGGGTAGAATCCCTTACCTTATGTCTGAATGTGTTCTGCACTTGACATTAATGTCCTGGTTAATCAAATAAAATCCATTAATTAATTAATTAAAAACCTTTTATACATGTATTTTATTTATTATAATTTTATTAATATCATTTATTGACTTTTTTATGAGTTATAAGATAAAACTTTATCACTCGGGAGCATTCAATTCATTGGTTTTCACGATCGACATACTTGTATATGGGTATGGAAGTTCATTTAGAATGTGTATAATTCACTAGAATTGAATTAATATGATATTAATGAATAGAAAAAAAGACTAAATGGTTATATAATTCATTTGGTTGTATAGTATGATGATGATTCATTAGATAAAATATTAGTGATAATTATTTAGATTATTTTGGCTGTTTTTCATTCATCACAGACTAGATTTGTCATATGAATTAATATTATGTATATATAATGGTTACGGAAAATTAAATAGGTTGTAATACATATATTATATTCTATTTTAATGATAAAAATTGTTTCATTAACAACCTTTAAGGAGAAATTTAAGAACAAAAATCTGTCGTCAACGAAGGTTGTAAATCGATACCTCACGAACGATGATTTCGTTTTAAAAAAAAGTGTGAGAGAAGTGATTTTGATAAAGGATATTCCATTAAAATTATATCATTTCAGTATATATATATGATATTGGAGTTATCATTCTCATTTAGATAGAGTATTTTTGGAGAGGATAAGAAATGAAAAAGGAAATTAAAAGAAAAAGAAAGTGGATTTGCCTCTTGAATTCTTCTCTTTGAGAACCTCCTTAAGGCACCTTGGTTTGGTCTTTTATTGTGACCAGAACCTTCTGGAAGTTTGGTAGATAATTTTTAAGTGGATTTGGGTAGAATTTTGACAATATTCAAGGTTTAGAGTTATAATGAGAAGTGGTGGTGAGGGGTTTTATTTATAGTGGAGGAGAGGGGTGTTTTTTGAATATTTTATTCATTAGTTTGTTATTTTGGATCAAGAATATGAATAGTTTGGGAATTATCATCAGATATAATTAAATAATGAAGTTAAATTTGAGATTATGGTACTTACAACAACTATGATTCATGGAATAATTTATTTAACTTATAATGTATTTATACGGTAAATTATTGTATTTTACTATTCACTAAAAATTTAAGTATTTTAAAAAAATACAAAAAAATCACTCAAAATTTTTTTTTGATGTGTAGAAATCAATAAATGGATTCCATTTTATGAAAATAATATTCTCAATATCATAAATTTAATTTTTATTTTAAACCATCATTTACTCAAAAATATAGATTTAAAATATATAACTGATTTTATAAAATTTCAAATATTAACTAAGGTCTCATAAAATTATCCTAAAAACAAAATACAAAAAAATGTTAATTTATGAATAAATTTTATGATAATAAATTTGATTTTAAATAAATTTATTAGTTATAAAATTTTAATTTAATATTTATGATTTATAAAAAAACCAACACTTAAATATTAAATTTTAAAATATTCACTTACTTATACTGTGATATAATTATATCATACTCATATTTATAAAATTCCTAAATTTTATTTATACTTTAATGGGTGTGGTAACTATTTATTTGGCCAATTTACTATTCATAGGGGTCATATTACTATTCCTAAGGTCAAGTTAATATTTCATCGGTATAGGTTTCTTAACTTCTAGAAATATATCTTATTTAATTCATTATTCATTTATAATTTTTTTATTGTGTTCTCTAAGTGATTTTATGTGATATATAATATATGTAATAAACAAAAAAAGGTAAATCTCATTGATATAATTCTGGGTTGTTTCATTCTCCCCTCCTATAAAAATTTCATCCTTGAAATTTCCAAATTGTCACCCCATAAAAATATATTGGTAGTTATTTATCATAAGTTCCTTAGGTTCCCACATTGCCTCTTTAATTTTATGATTTTTCTAAATTATCATTACCAGCTGAGTAATATGATTCCTCAACACCTATTCTTTTGTGTCCAGAATCTGGATAGGCTCTTCATAGTAAGATAAATCATGTTCCAATTCTAATTCTTCAGAAGTGAGAACATGTGTTTGGTCTGGCATGCACTTCCTTAACAAAGAGATGTGGAACACATTGTGAACTTTGAAAATTCTAGGTGGCATTTCAAAACCATAAGTCACAACTCCAATTCTCTCCAAATTTTTAAAAGGACCAATGTATATGGGGCTTAGTTTCCCTTACTTTCAAAATCTTATAACACCCTTCCATAGAGATACATTCAAGAAAACATGATCTCCCACTTAGAATTCCAAATCATTTCTCTGATTATTGGAATAGAACTTTTTTCAACTTTGAGATACTTTGATATGGTTTTGAATAGTCTTTACCTTTTCTATTATTTCCTCTACAAGCTCTGGACCCATAATCTTCCTTTCACCAACTTCATCCCAACAAATTAGTGTATGACATCTCTTTCCATATAATGCTTTATATAGTTCCATTTGAATACTTGAATGGAATCTATTATTTTAGAAAAAACTCTACCAAAGATAAATATTGATCCCAGATACCTTGAAAGTCAAGTGAGCATGATCTCAACAAGTCTTATAAATTTTGGATCATCCTTTAAGACTTTACATCAGTTTGAGGGTGATAAGCAGTACTCAAATGAAGCTCAGTATCCAAATCTTTCTAAATACTTTCCCATAATTTCAATGTAAATTTTGGATCATGATCAGACATAATATAAATATGTGATCCACAAAATCTTAAAACTTAATTAATACAGAGTCTTTAAAAAAAACTCTAGTGTAAAATCCTCCCTTATAGCGAGGAAATGTGTATATTTGGTAATTTGATCAACAATAACCCATATTGCATCATTATTTCTTGGATTTTCTGATAATATAGTGAAACATTTTATATTGATTTCATCCCATTTCCATGCAGTTTTAGGTAGAGGTTGCATGCATCCTCTAGGATGTTGTCTTTCAGCCTTCACCTATTGACAGACTAAATATCTTGATACATAATCAGAAATTTCTCACTTCATATTATCCCATTAGAAATGTTCCTTCAATTCTCTATACATATTAGTGATACTAGCGTGTATAAAGAAATTCAAGATTTGGGAATCATCCAATAAATCCATTTTTAGCTCAATTATATAGGGAATTCAAAGCCTCTTCCCAAATTTTCGAATTCCATCCTCATACATAAAGTTTACCAATTTCCCATCATTCAGAGCTTTAATTTTCTTTTGAAATTATCATCATCAGACTTAGAACTTTTAATCCTTTCCAATAATGATGGTTGGGAAACCAATTGAAAAATTAATTATTTTTCACCTTCCATGATAATTACTATATCCATATTTTCTAGATCCATGTACACATAGTCCTTTTCAATCCTCATTTTGTTCATAACTCTATGATCTTTCCTACTCAATGTATCTACTACCTTATTCAACTTCCCAGGGTGGTAGTGTATTTTAAAATCATAATCCTTAAGTAGTTCAAGTCACTAATTTTTCATCATGTTGAGTTATTTCCATGATAATATATATTTCAATCTCTTTTGATCTATATATATCCCACATCTTTCACCATAGATATAGTGTCTCCATATATTTAGATAAACGAATATAGTTCCTAACTTGATATCATGAGTTTTATAGTTCTATTCATAAATTTTTAATTACCTTGATGAATAGGAAATAACTCTATCATTCTTCATAAGGAAACACCCAATTCCTTCCTTACACACATCACTATAAATCTCAAATCCACCATTTATCTAGGGTAGATTCAATATCAGAGCGTTCACTAATATCTTATTCAATTATTCAAAAAATTCTTCACATTCTTTTGTCCATATGAACTTATCCCCTTTATGAGTAATATTAGTTTATGGGTTAGCAAATTTGGAAAATTTACAGATGAAGCATTGATAATAACCTACTAAACCAATAAAAATATGTACTTAGGTAATGTTTTTTGGTGTAGTCCATTTCTGAACTACCTTTTCCTTCACAAGATCAACTAATATTCCATCCTTAGAGATAATATAGACAATAAAAGAAACTGATTGAAGTCAAAATTCACACTTTCTAAACTTCTCATATAATTCGTTTCTTCTAAGAGTCTTCAAAATAGTCTATAATTGATTCTCACAGTCTTCATAATTTTTTTATGATACCATGATATCATCAATAAATATTGCAACAAAGTCTTCAAGATATTCATTGAAAACTCTATTCATTTGATTCATAAAAATAGAGGGTTCATTTGTCAGTCCAAATGGCATTATTGTAAACTTGTAATGTCCATACCTAGTTCAAAGTGCTGTCTTTGGAATATCTTCCTTCCTTACACACAATTGATGATATCCAAATCGAAGTTCAATCTTTGAAAGGTATTTATATACATGAAGTTGATCAAATAAATCATCAATGTGAGGTAGGGGATACTTGTTCTTTATTATAAAAGCATTGATTTCTCTATAGTCAATGCACTGCCTCATGGATCCATCTTTCTTCTTGACAAAGAGAACAGGGGCTCCCAGTGGAGAAACACTAGGGGGAATAAATCCTTTATCGCTCACTTCCTCTAGTTTTTTATTCAATTATACTAATTCCATAGTGTCCATTCTATAAAGAGTCTTTGATATAGGTCTTGAATCAGGAATTAAATCAATATAGAACTCAACCTCTCACTCTGAAGGATGTCTAGGTAAATTTTATGGAAATACATCTATATATTATGGAACAATAGGTACATATTCAATTTGAAGATTTATTTCCTCATAAATAGATGAAATTTTCTCTTCCTCACAAATTATTTCATTTAGTAGAGCTACTGGGGGTGGTTCTGGATAAGTGTTAGCTGATGAGGTTTCTACTCTAAAGATAGAGGATTCTACATTGTTATCAAAAATTGTAACTTCATTCTTCTTGAAATATATTTTCACATCATAATTTTAAATACAATATATAACAAGTATTATATCAAATTGAATCATAGGTATGTTGAAGAGTTCATCAACTAAAGAATATTTATGTGTCGTAAAGGGGATTGACCAACACATATTTATTGTAATGACAATTACCTTAGGAATTTTGACCGACAACTCCTTTATTAAATCAAAAGATAAATGTATAATTTTCTTGGAAAACTAGGAAGATATAAAATAATGAGATGATCCAGAATCAAATAAATCATTTGATAAGTTTTAAGAAATGATTAAAGTACCTGCCACCACATCATTAGGAACTTCAACCTCTACAGATATGATAGCATAAGCTTGGCCTTGCTCCCTTGGCCGTATTTGGGGAAATTTTACTTCACTCTTAGAAAAATATTTTTCATAATTTCCCATCTCTTCTAAATTGTATCATTGAAAATTGGTAACTTATTTCTATACCTTACAATCACAGGCTTGGTTTCCCTTTTCTCCTAACTTGTAACAAACACCCATACCCTTCAAAAAAGTACCAGGGTGTTTCTTCCCACAATTATCACAGGATGGAAAATAAAATCTTACCTTCTTTTTTTTCTTTATTTAATTTTTTCAATTGTTCATCATCCCTCTTATTATCTTTCTTTACTTTGAATTCATATAACTTATAGAATTTATTTTATATCCTTATAGCACATGAGACTATATCTTTATATGTTGAGAAATTTTTGGAGACTAGTTCCCTTCAGAGTAATGGTTTTAAACCATAAAAGAGTCGATCAATCTTTCTCATTGGATTACAAATGTAGTCAACATCATGCCTTTATAACCTTGTAAATCTATCTTCGTACTTCACAACATTTTTATCCTCTATATGTCTTAGAATCAAGAATCGCATCTCCATATCTTTTTGTTACTCGTGAGGAAAATATTTTTCTAGGAAAATTTCCTTAAAATATCTCCATTTCATATTTTTAATTTCTTCTTCCTTTTTTTAATTAATGACCACCATTGATATACATATCTCGATAGATGATAAACTGCCATGAAAACCTTCTCCCTTTCATTACTTCCAAAAGTGAGAAATATCTTCTCTAAAGAAATTATCCATTACTCCACTACAAATGGGTTTATAGTCCCATTGAATGATGGAGTTTTTTCATAAAGAGGTCAAGCATTTCTCTTCCATGTTGTGGAAAAAGATGCTCCGTATCGGTAAGGTTATTGTTCATATCATGAGTCATTTGTCTAAGTATAGTTATAAGATTCTCACCACTAGTCATAGTTCCCATACCAATATCACTATATTGCATAGGGGGGAATTCCCTACATGGAATATGTGCATTGATACGGTTTCCATTCATTAAACTAGGAAACATTTCTAAGTAATGGCGCACACTAGATTAGATTATGAATCATAATTGATAATCTCAAACTATCAAAACACTTACCATAAATTGAGATTTTATGCATATCTAATCTCAAATTATAAACATGGTTTCTTTAGGGACATATTTAATTTTAAATCCTTGATAATGGTTTGTAAAGAAAATGTGACTTATCTTAATAATATCCCCCAATAATGTCAAATTGGGTGTGCAGTAATGCCCGTTTTCATGTACTAGGTTATCCCGAGTCAGGCCCGGGACACCTCGTCAGAGTTTTTACCCCTAGGTACATCTATGTCAGAACCATGTCCACTTGTATTATCCAGATAGGGATATATTTCTAGAAATATCCAGATAATATCTACCTTACCAAAATTATAGGATTTCCTTATATTCTTATCCTCAAAGTCTATCTTAGGTCTATGTTCCCTAATTTATATTTTCTAAATCTAGATTCTATGATTTCTACTAAATTTTCTCTGATACCATATGTAATTACCCTTACCCTAGTTTCCTAGATCCCGTGTCTTATATTAATACATTGGTATAATAGAAAAGGAAGTAGTATCATGAATACCAAATAGTTTAGTATTTTTGGAAAACCAAAGACAAACATTGGTTTTATATTACAACTTTAAAAGGAGATATAATATAGAAATTCCATTAGAAACATTCAAAACTCCTAGATTATCCCTTTAAGTCATTTATAATATTCATCTTCACATCCTAGGGAAAAATAAAATATAATAAAGTGGTGAGATCAGATGATCAGTAAGGGTAAGTAATAAAATGGAAGCATAAGTAATAAGGCATGGTGAATAACTAAAAATACACATTCCATTAAAACATAATCTTGAGCATAATATGGCAGGAATAACAGATTATCAAATAATGCCATAATAAAACATAACCATGGATATTCTACTAGTTGAATAATAACATGGACTATAAATTACTAGTTTCATAATGATTGAATGCATAATACTGAACATTATAAACATGCCATCAAGGCCTCGGCCAAGACACCATATATAATGGGTCAAAACCTAGTCTAGTTTGTCTCATGATACCTAATGATGCTTCAAGGGGCTATAGCAGGACCCACAAATCACTCAATAAGTCTAATTAATTCCTTATATGAGTGGGTACAAACATAAATGACATATATAAATGAAATATAAATAAATTTCCTTAATCTTTAAACACAATCATTAACCATTCTGAATAGTAAGGTGAATGGTATCAAGATAGCACATACACAATCAAACTAATCATAAACCATTAAATAAAATATGTTGGATGATGAAAATAATATATAAACCTTAATAATTAATAAAATCCAATATAGGTTTTGAAATATATGAAAATAATCAAATAAATTTATTGAGGAATTATTGAGAGAAATACCCTTTTTACTTTGCAAAGAAGTGTTCTTTTGGAAAAATCCTTTGTATTTTTCATAATTATTTGTATAAAACCATAAATGAAAAAATATTGTTTTTCATGAAAAAATTATTAAATTAATAAAAATAATGGAGTCTTAAAGCATATTATGGATGGTTCCTTAAAATAGGTAAGAAATTGGGAACTTCCCTTTAATCGGGCTTGCTTACTAGAAGAATTGAGAAGGGAACCTTCTAAAACAAGTATTTACCAATAAAAGATAGATGAAATGATCAAGATATATGAGTTTGGAACATATAAATAGAATATAGAATAATTAATCAAAAATAAATAAGTATTGCATTGGGTTAAAGATAGTGGAAGAATAACCTGAAGGAAAAAATAAAGGTTCGGGTTGAATCCCTTACCATATATTCGAATGTGTTATGCACTTTACCTTAATGTCTTAGATAATTAAATTAAATCCATTAATTAATTAATTAATAAAATTTTATAAATTTATTTTATCTATTATAATTTTATTAAGTTCATTTATAGGCTTTTGATGAGTTATAAGATATAATTTTATCACTCGGGAGTGTTCATTTCCTTTATTTTAACGATCGGTATACTTGTATATGAGTATCGAAGATCATGTTGAATAAGTATAATTATCCATAATTGGATTTATATAATATTAATTAACATAAATAATATTAAATGGTTATATAATTCATTTGGTTATATGATATGAGTATGACTCATTAGATAAAATATTAGTGATAATCATTTAGATTATTTTGGTGGTTTTTCAATCATCACGAATTATTTTTATCGTATAAATTAATATTATGTATATATAATGGTTATAGAAAATTAAATAGGTTATAATAAATATATTATAGTTTGGTTTAACCATAAAAATGGTTTCATTACCATAGTTTAATGAGAAATTGAAGAACGAAAATCCGTCGTCCATGAAGTTTGTAAATCGGCACCTCACGGATGATGATTTCATTTTTAAAGTAAAAGCGAGGGAGAAGAAAGTTTGATAAAGGATATTACATTAACATGATATAATTATGTTATATATATTATTATATATTTATCATGATCATATGGACATAGGAGTTTAGGATAGGATAATAAATGAACAAAGAAATTAAAAGAAAAAGAAAGAGGATTTAACTCTTGAATTCTCCTCTTTGAGAACCTCCTTAAGGAACCTTGGTTTGGTCTTTTGCTATGACCAGGGCCTCCTATAAGTGGAGGAGAGACTTGGTAATGTTATTTGGGTATAATTTTGAAAATCTTCCAGTCTTATAGGTGTGAGGAGAAGTGGTGGTGAGGTGTGGTGTTTATAGTGGAGGAGAGGGGTGTTTTTTGAATATTTTATTTATTTTTTTATTATTCTAGATCAAGACTATTAATAGTTTTACAATTATAATTAGATATATTAAAATAATTAAGGTGAGTTTGATATTATGTCTCTTTAATTAGTGATGACTCAAGGAATATTATATTTAATTTATAATTTATTTATATTGAAAATTATCATATTTTACCATTCACCAAAAATTTAAGTATTTTAGAAAAATCCCCAAAATTCATACTAACCATTTATAAACATGTTGAATTCAAAAACAGACTGTATTTTATGAAAATAATTTTCTAAATATGAGAAAATAAATTTATAATGAAAATCACCATTTACTTTAAAATGTGGATTTTAAATCTATAATTGATTTTATAACACTTAAAAATTAACTAAGGTCTCATAAAATTATCCTAAAATCATAAGAAAAAAAATTAATTTATGAATACATTTTATGAAAATAAATTTTATTTTAAATAATTTTATTAGTTATAAAATTTTAATTAAATTTTAATTCTTTATAAAAATACCAACACTTAAATATTAAATTTTAAAATATTCAGTTACTTATACTATTATATAATTATATCATAATCTTATTTATTAGACACCTAAATTTTATTTAAACTTTAATTTGTGTGGTTACTATTCATTTGTACAATTTACTATTCATAAGGTTGATATTACTATTCCTAAGGTTAAGTTACTATTTCATCGGTATAGGTTTCTTAACTTCTAGAAATACCTCTTATTTCATTCATTATTCATTTATAATATTTGTATTGTGTTATCTATGTGATTTTATGTGATTTATACTATATGAAATAAACATAAGAAAGGAAATATCATTGATATAATTTTGTGTCATTACAACCGCACTCCTTTATTTATCATAATTTAGGATATTATCCTATGCATAGAATTATCCTAAGGATTCTCATTAAAGTTTTATTATAATGATTTAAAATAGTAACTAAACCTGGATCTGAAACCAATTATAGCAATCCATAATTTTCATACATATATATTATATATCATTAAATGAATATTCATTACATAACATAAATATCCATGCCAAAATCATATAGTTATAGTATCTTTTGAAACTTAGATACATAAACAACTAACTCTTAAGTGAACTATATCATCTCCCCCTAAATTATTCATAACTGGAACCCTACTTATATGTATCATACATAATACCTTTCTCCATATCCAGGGGGAAGGAAATATAATAAAGGGTGATCTTAGATTCTCATTAAGGGTGAACAAGGGAGATATCAATGATCACTTGAGCATAACATGAGCAAAAGGGTATAAGAACTTGATCATAACATTTGAAAACCAAACCCTTAATATCATAGATCATATTCTGGAGTCATGGAATAAATATTATAAATTCATAAGGCATTAATCATAATTGAATCAAATAACATAATCCATGAGATCATCGCATTGGAATAAAACATATATTTGTGGCATACACAAAATCGTAGAAAATGTAACACCCTAAGATTTTTAAAATAGGTACATCATGTTTGATAGCATGTATGACACACAACACCAATATTATAAGAGAAAATAATATCCTAAGACTTTACAATACATTTATTTTTAAATAAATTAAATATATTTTATACATTGCGATGCATGGAACACAGGGTTTAAACAAAACATAATACTCTATTAAAATATTATTATTTAAACAAGTCCATTGTAATCTAGTCGTTAAGTTGGTGGGTATGAATTGTAATAAATAAATTATGAAATTATAAATTTTTCACATGTATAAAATAAATTAAATTTATATCTATTTATTATAAATAAAATATGAATCATTTCAAAGTAAAAGAAATTTTTTCTAAAAAACTGTATTTTCCAAAGAAAATAGTTTCATCGCTTCTTGCACACTATGATAAAATTATTTTTTGTAAATTTTAGAAGCTTTATTTGATAAAATTAGCTTCATTTTTTAAATCATCATATCAAAATTATCTTGTGGTGATTTTTTGGGATTTTTCTAAAAAGATTCATTTTTTCATGAATAGTGAAAAATACTGAATTTTAATTGAAAACTACCTCATTTAAATTATTTATAAAGTTAAATTATATATTAAGCTATATTAAAGTAAAATTGTTTCAATAATATTGCAATTTAACTAATTTATTTCATTGTAATAAATTTCATATTGAATTTTGATAATAAAACCTTTTATACTTATGGGAATTTTCTCTTGGAAAACTCGCTTTTCCATTTTGTATGTGTGTATAATTTTAAATTTAATGATGAAACTTATATAAATTGAATTTGTAAAAATGTATTCCATATTTTTAACAAGTATAATTTATATTATAAAATATTTTCAACTTAATTTTTAACCAAAATTAATAGTGAAAATAATAAAAATTAATTACAGTGGTTAAGGTGAAAATGGCCTTACCGAGGGGTTAAACTAAGAAGATAAGGGTTAAAATGACCTAAAAACATATCAAAATCTTATTATATGTACATATTTTAACCTTATACTATTCCAAATTACTAAATAAGGCTATTTTTTGTCTTTTTTTATGCTAATGACTTTATCATTTTTTATTCTTTTGAGAAATTTCCAAGTAATTTCCAAGAGGGTTCCCTTTCCCCGCTTATAAAAGGGTACTCCCTAATATCACTTATTCACACCCCTAAATCCATTTGGCTAAACTAAACCCTTAAAAAAAACTCTCCCCAAAATCCTTATATATTTTATATATCTTTTTTTCCTCTCAAATACTATCACTCGGGTCCTTAAGAGGAGATCAAAAGGTAGTTTCTCTTAGAGAAGGTAATTATATTAACAAAGCTATTTCATTTTATTACTTATTTTTTCACATTAAATTTTGAATTAACACTTATAATATAATAACACTAGTATATCCCATATAATAATATTTTATTATGTTGATGTCATAAAATTTATCAATCTCCACTTCCATCAATTGGGAAACAAAATCATCGATCGTGTGTACGATGGACTACCGCTTTGTGAACCGATGTAGTTCTTTTTCCATCACCACATTTAAAGGATGGATACAATGAAGTATTTAATTTTGGTTTTAAAATATTTTTATTATTTTCTTGTTAAACTTTGGTATATAATAACAATATTTTAAAACCAAAATCGTTCTTGTTTGCGATGAAAGGTGGGAGTCACCAATGGCCAGAGCAGCCAGCCTCGCACCATTAATAGATCTCAAATCCACCTCTCTTATATAAATACTTTAGAATCTACTTGGTTCATGAAACTGGATATATATTTGAGAACAAAAATCTTTATCTAATATACAATGTTTAGATATTGAAATATTGCACTCGATAAAAAATGCACCTTTATTTTCCCCTTGCTTCTGTGTGCATTTCCTCTTCCAATGGCTAGGTTTTCCACATGAAAAACATACTGCCTCCTATTCCTTACCCTAACTATAGATCTTCTTATTCTTGTAATGATAGAGTTTGGTGTATTTATACTTTTTATGTGTCTTGTTCCCCTTTTCCGTGTTCTTCATTTCTTATTCACTATAAGGACTATGGGTTTATCAATCTGTATGTCCTTATCCACTTGGATAATCAAATTAAGAAGTCCTAAAAGACTCTTGTCATTATTAATCTTATTGTAATTAAAAATAAAACTGAAGATTCTCTTGGGTAGTGATTAAATTATGATATATATACTAAACTCATCTAGGAATTTAATCCCTAAGATGTCTAAGTGTTCAATGTAGCCAATAATCTTGGCTATTTAAGGCCCATCTGGCATAGACACTCCAAGCTTAGTTGTGAAATAAGCATTGTAGATCTCTTATTTCTATTATCTCACCTTCTATTAACAAAGATCCTAAAGGTGATACATCATATTATACACA
Organism: Viscum album; assembly: GCA_963277665.1. Lineage (NCBI taxonomy): Eukaryota > Viridiplantae > Streptophyta > Magnoliopsida > Santalales > Viscaceae > Viscum > Viscum album. The sequence goes on along the minus strand of OY728164.1, from coordinate 1,397,757,608 downwards.
TTAATGTCCTAATATTGCTTTGAAATCTCATTTGACATGGATGATAGCATGAAACCCTGAAAGGTCATAGCAGTTCCCCACTAGTATTGAATATTAATAACCTTTATTAATAGTCATTAATATTAATGAAATTCTTATAAAATCTTGATTGTTCTTCTATATGACATTTTATGTGATAATTTCATAAAATTATTTTTCACGCTAAAAGTTCATAGCAGTTCCCCACTATGATGAGAACTCGGAAAGGTTACAACACTATTCTTAAAAAGATGTTCTATAACCGGATGATATCATTTAAGGAACACAAATAATACAGTATATTAGGGGTGGATACTCATAAGACTTTGAGTAACCTTATCATGGTGTACACCCTTAGTAATATACATTGTAGGATATTATGATAACGACACTCGCCAATAGGAAATCCATAATTATATGTGTCATTGGATGTTCCAATCATCGGACATGTGTACTAATCCTTATACCTTAATATTATTATTAATGAGTATTATGAGTCACATAATTTGATGTATTGGTAAAATATATGATGACCTATGTTTTCATCAAGGTAAGATACATTGGTTGCATCATGAGTAATATTGCATCAATGAATAATGAAAGAAATGATTTTTCATTTCTGTTCTTTAATGGAAGTTGAATATCAGGCCCTTTGATGGAAATTATACAGCCTAAATAAATCGATATCCATGGTTTTCTATAGTAAACTTTAATTTCCATGAAGTCAAGGAAATATACATCAAACACATAGGTTGATGGAACCAACATACACCCTTCTTGATTAGAGATATCGTGAGAAAGGAATTATATTACATGGTAAGAGTCTGTATGAGTTATTATGTCGTTGCAACATTAAATTATTTATATATGGGTGCTTTGGCATGTTTCTAGAAGCTATCCTTGTAATTTAGGCTGCTTCACCTAATGCCACTAAGAAAAATTCCTTATGGCTCACACACTATGTTTATCCATAATATCAGTTAAATAATATATTATTATTTATTATTTTGAAAGTTGAATAAATATTATTCCCATACATGGTTTAATGAGTATTCATGTATGCTTGATCACATATATTCCATCACCAATTATTTGAGAGAATATTATGTGAGAAGAATATTAATAAATATTTATTTTCTATTTAGTGGATATAATATTTATTTATTTATTGGAGAATAATGTAGTGATATATATTTATTAAATAAATAGACATTATTCAAGTTCTGACAAATATTGTAGAGGAATGGCAGACTAATTTTAAATGGTCTAGTGGGAAATAATAAATATTGAATATTATTTTATTAAATAACATTTAATTTAATTCACAAGTTAATTTTATGTTGAGAAATAATAATACTATTATTTTTATTATTATTTGACATAGGTTTCCGTAGTGATTAAATAAAATAATGAAGGGTACTTGTGAAATTATTTTATTTTAACCTTATTGGTATGTAAACCCTATTATATTATTTTCTAAGAGAGACGATTTATTTTTTTTGTTTGTGCACAATGGATTTAGAGAATCCTATCAAGCCCTATAGATCTACCTTCATCAAGAACACTCCCAATAATGGCGAGCGAACTTCCTCCACCTCCCACTATCAAGTATAGAGAGATCAAGGAGAATTCTTTAGAAGCGGTTCTCATGGTGATCAAAGGTGAATGAAACAAGAAATAGGATCTGTCATGATAGTACCTAAATATTCATATGGTGAAGTTTGGAGATTTTTTGAACATGTGTGGATCACCACTATAGGGAATCTTCTCTTGATTCCTACAATGCATATCTATTGTCAGATTCATCAAAAAAGAAATAATTACAAAAAATTAATTCTTTAATTAATTAAATTGGTTATAAATAATATTTGATGGTCCTATATCTAGTTTCAGAGTTTTATCCCTTTTATATATTATTTTATTTAATTTTATTGATCATGATGTTCAACGTTGTGTAAAATCTCAGATTAATCATCGATCATGACAAAATGAAAAGTTTGACATGACCTATCACACACTTTTGTTGTGCCTAGAACCTAAATTTACCCCATATATATGATATTTATGATATTATTATATTTATGTAATTTCAATATCACACACATATTTTTTACATTCAATTACATTTCAAATACAATAAAGTCACTCGTGTGTACGGCGAACTACCACCTCATGAAGCGATGTGATTTGTTTTTCAATTATAATTTACATCAATGTAATAAGGATAAAATTAATAAAAATATGTGATATAAATAATATGATAATGATTAATTAAAATTAATATATCCCCTGATTCCTTACCCTTTCACTCATTAAGGAAATGATATCATCGCTTGTGCGTACATATGCACTACCGCCTCTATGAAGCGATGTGATTAATTTCCAATGTAAAACATTAATAAATGGTTATAAAATTATATATACTAATTAAATATGATATTTATAAAAAAAATTATCATTATTTTTATTATATATATATATCCTATCCATAAGGACTAAAACATTCATAAAAAATGTGTATGAGAAAACAAAGTAATTAACACCCAAAATAATGAAAATAATGAAATATTATTAAAAAATAGATTGTAAAATGATATAAGAGGATCATATATGATATTATAAATATTACTATGGTTCTGGTATAAATAAATAACATGATTAAAACCATTATAAATGAGTTACGGATACGTACAAAGGAAATCAGACATAGGGTAAGGGTTTCACGTTCACTTTTACTTCTGTGAGCCATATTCCTTATTCACCACTTATTTACTTTACATGGTGTATATAATTCCCATTTTATATGTTATATCATGAATATATGTATCTTAATTTTATTTAAATTTTCATTTTATGACATTTCTTTTATGGGTCTTATGATTCAAAAGTTATCAAAGTGGTAAGGGTTTACTTCACAATCTCATCATTATTCAGGATTCTTTATGTTTTTGTCTCCCTTAGGGGAATTATTTGATATTTATATCTTAAAATAAATATATTTTATTAAACTATTGTTATTAATTAACGTTTATTACCATTTTTCACTCTCTATCACTTGAAATTATTGAGAAAATGTAATTAATAAAATTCGACTTTACTTCTCACTTCGGTCGGAAATCCTTTTTCATCAAAACCCATATTTTCTAAAAATGTTTTCAAAAATATTTTTAACCTTATAAAAATGACTAATTAAATAAAATTTTACCCATTTTTACTTATTATAATATGTTTTTAAATTAATATTCATATCATTTTCAAAATAATGCATGTTTGGCTATTACTAAAAATGTGAAAGGAATCTTTGTTTTAGCATGTATGGCAGGAACATAACTTTTCACTGTCATGAACAGTTAATGTTTTAATACTTATTTTATAAATTTTAAAAGGATATTTTCAATGAAAAGTAGTTTTAGAATATTTTTTTAACTTTTTTTAAAGGTAATTTTCAAAATGAAAAGGTTATTTTTCTCAAAGGATGTTTATAATGGCATTTCTATTCTATTTCTATTCATGAATGAAATCCAAACTTTATTTTACTTATGATAAACTAGGGATATATTGTATTTATATCATACTTATTATTTCATTGGATGGTTTATGATCATTTTGACTGAGGATGTTCAATTTTATTACCATTCACCATATTACTCTATATGGTTTATGATTATGTTTATTTAATTGGGGTAAGTTTGAACATTTCATATGTTAGTTTTAAAATATGAATATTTATATTGATTATTTTTTACCCCTTTAATATGAGTAATTCATTATACTTAGTAAGTGATGAGTAGGTCCCGATTATAGATAGAATCTCGATGAATCGATAGGTATCATGAGACAAACTAAATTGGGTTTTGACCAAGACCTTACCCATTTATTTAGATGTCTTGGAATAAGGCCTCGATGATATGTTTTAGATGTATGTAATTGTGTATTACATCATTATGAATTTAGTTATTGATATTCCATGTGATTATTTTATTAGATAGAATATCCATGGATAAGTTTTCATGATCATGTGATTATTTATATAGAATTATATGATCATCATTTATTCCAACCATATTATGCCCAAGTTATTGATTAAATGTAATGTGTTTTAGTTATTTACCCTCCCATATTTATTATTCCTTATTTATTTATTTCATTCATTGTAATTTTATCCTTACTGAGCATATTATATCACCCCTTTCTTATGTTTTACTTTCCTCAGGATACCAGGAGGTGTTTTATGATTGATATGTAGGGATACACTATGAGGAATAATGATGTCTCAAAAAATATTTTGTGTGTTTTATGTTTTCAATTTTAATAATAATTTCAAGTATGTATCTATTTTTCTAATACTAATAAACTATTCAACCCTTTAGAATGTGATACATTGTATATAATGTCAATATAATAAATTACACACCAACTGTGGGTTACTGGGGTTGGAGTTGGTACATAAAATCATTTCCTTAGTAGTCAAGGTTCATTTACAATACTATCATAGTGGATTGAGTTCACTCCCCAAACCATCATAGTAGTCATGGTTCACTCCCAGGACTATCATAGTGTAAAGAGTCCTTTATTGAACTGGGTTCACTTACCATTCCTCCAATCCATTTTTTTAAATTTTTTGAAAATCCACTTTTGGTTAAGTTGGAAACTTATAGAAACATCACAGATTCATATTAATTCATGAATACCTCTAAATAAATTCCATTTTCAAATTTCAAAATTTAAATTGAAACCATCATCATTTACTCGGGCACCCTATCAGCTCGCATCACACACCCAGACACAAATCATACCCATTATAGACACCAATTTTTCTGTGAGAACTTCCCGCTAAAATCCATCATCTCCACTATAGATACACCATAACAGAAAACCATATAACATCAGAACCAAAAATACAATCATTCAAAGCGTCTCTACAACCACTGCAAAGATCAAGCTCAGTGGGGACCCAAAGACAAATATGAGTCAACCACGAGAGACTCCTCATGGAACTTCATTGACTGATCAAACCCACATCCAAAAACACCTTGAGAACCACCACATAAGTCTTACTAGGATAATGGTGGTGTAATACTAGAGAAAGATCAAAGTATGAAGAGGAATGAGGCCTCTATAGTGAGATACGACTATCATCATGATCACTAAACCCTACCTTCGGAACCACCACTAAGTTAATAGTAGAAAAACCACCACCACTATCAAGAATTAAAATAGCATGTAGAACTATAATTCTAGGAAATAATCATCATATTCATAAAATAATCACCGAAAAAATCCATCCAACCACTCAATTTTAAATAAAACCAAAATCAAAAAGAAAACACCATATTTGAAGATGTTTTCTTGAGTCAAATAGAATTCATCCACTACTAGGACACTTCCATCACCTTATAAAACTTGAATCATATCTATCATTCACTCCTTATTACAATATTTTATATCTCATGAGATATCCATCTTTACCCAATGCATTGTACGGATATATAATTCTGGTCCCACCTACCACATAATAAAAATCATACATATGTGTTCCACAAAATCATAAAACATTCATAATATCATAACCCATGAAAAATAAATGGGTTTCATAAACATTTAATCATTGTATAAACCATGTAAAAGATATAGTTTCCATAATTATTTCATTAATTCATCATAGTATAACCCATAGAAAAGAAATGAGTTTAATGAGTATATTATCATCATAATCATAAACTATACAAATAAATGAATAAGTTTGGTATAATTGAATCATATCCCTAGTAAATAATAATTAACATTGATGATGTTATCATAGATGAAAATTCCTTTAAAAATCACTATTAACATTTCTCGAGGAAAATAAATTTTTCACTTTAAAATCAATTATTTAAAATATAAAAATTCCCAAAATATTAAAGAAAATGTTTTATTTAAAAATAACCTTGGAAACTTTTAAATTAATCTTCAAAACATTGAGTGGTCATGATGGTGATAAAATCCTTCCATTCCATATAGTTAAAAGAAAACATTCCTTTCATACTTTTGTAAAAAAATAAAAATTTACATCATTCAAAAAATGATAAGAAGAATAATTTTAATCCATTTTGTAAATAGTATATCATGGGTGAAAAATTAATTTAAAAAATCATAGGATAATATTAAAACATTCTTGAGAACATTTTTAGAAAACATGGATATATAATAAAAAGGATTGTCGACCAAATATAGTAATAATGTCATTTTTTCATTAAAATTATTCTTTCAGTGTCTTGAGTACTTAAAAATGGGAAAATGAAATGAAAAAATTTAATTTCCATAAATAAATATAGGTGTATATAAGTTATGAGTTTATTTAGATTTATACCATAATATTTATTCATTATAACTTAATCATGAATAATTCTGATAAACAATGAGATTGTAATATAAAAAGCTCACCTCGTGTATGACTTCCTTCATACGTGTTTGACCCTAATGCATGATAAATATAGATTTATTATACATATATTATATAAAAATAATCATATATATCATACCATATATGATTTACTTACTACATTTTATCACCCATTTATTAAAAACTGTTTATTAAATTCATTATTTTAGGTGATAACTACTTCATTTTTCATGTATGTTTTCATTCATTAGTTTTGGTAATTATACTTTGATCATGGTTATATAATATTCCAAATTTTAATTGATATAAATATCATATATATTAATTATATACACATTTGTAATCATCCATAATTTATATAGATTGAAAAATTAATTACAGCATTTATGGAGATCATAGATCGTACATATGCATGAACGTCGTTTTCACTTTTTGAATGATGGAATGAAATAAAGGTAAATAATAATTCACATTTATAGAATAATTATTATATAATATAAATCATATATATTCATAAAATATATCCTTATTATCATCCATGTAAATCATAAATGAAAAATGAATCATGTCACTTTGTGGAGGTGGTAGTCCACACGTATGCACGAGTGATGTTATCATTTTCCAATAGATAGGAAGGTTGGAAGGTAGATATGATATTATCATTAAATAATAATAATTTTTTTTAATATCATATATAAATATTAAACCCATCATAATACCTATCCATTAAATATGGTGATGAAAAATGAATTGTATTACTATGTGGAGACAGAAAGTCATACGTACAAACAAGTGATACTTTAACTTCACATTTAATGTGAAATGGGGTGGATAAAAGTGGTTTCATAAACATCATAACATTTAATTATATTTAATATACTTAATTTATTATTTTATGTTAAATACCAATGATTTAGAGGTGGTAAAATAAGAATTAAAAAACAACAAAAGTGATCGGTTTAGGCGATTACATCTTCTTTGAAAGAACTCCTTTGGTTATCTTTTTAAGAACCCTAGGGTTTGTCTTTTTGTAATACCAAAACATCTAGAATGTGTATAAGAAAGTTTAAAAGAGAAATTTTTAGTGTCTTTTTGATCTAGAAGGCTCAATGTGTGGTAAATAAGAGAAGGTATGGGTGTCCTTTTATAAGGGAGAGAGAGGTCACACTTGGAATTTATTAAAAGATTAAAATATAATAAATTAATTCTCAGAAAAATGATTCCAAGTGGCCATGAATTAAAGGTAAAATTTTATAGGGTATAAATAACATCATCCAATTAAATTTATATAGTTTTGTATTTTATTCTAACGATTATTTTTTATTAACCTCTTTATTAACCATTTTTTACCTTAACTTTGGTAACATATATTTCAATATTAAATGGTAAGAATGTTACCATAAATGGATAAGTGACTAATAAATAGAAAATGGTTGATATTTTTAACCATATTCCATTAACTTGTAAAAATATAAAAAATATGAATTTTAAATCATTTAATAAAATATTATTTATTATAAAATATCATTAAGGTCAATTTTGGGACTAGTCATTTAATTTGACTTGAAAGAAAACAATTAAAATATGGAATTTGAATATAATATTTTTATACACCCCTAACATGTCATATGTATTTTAAAAATTCATGGAATCCACCAATTCGCATAAATTTTATTACTTTTAGTATTTTTATAATCATTTATTTAATTTTATATTAATTGAATAAATATTGTGTTTGTGTTTCATAGGAATTTAAGATAATTATTCAATAACTAAAAATTATAAATAAATTACTATGATAAAAACCATTGATTTATCTTTCATATAAACATTTAGAACCAAAATTATCCTCTTTTTATCCTTATGTAAAAATTTTATGGATATTAAAGTCAAGAGTGTGACATTTTGTATTCATTTTTTCATAAATTAACATAAAGGTTATTATCAAAGAAATATGGAACCAAGTGACCATATATTCAAGAATTATATGTGCATAGATAAAATAAACACATATAATAGGATTAATGTTGGATTTTGTTCCCTAGAACCAACTTATATATGTAATATATGATGACTTGTATTCCTTATTTTTAATATTAATGAACTCTTTATCACATAATGATTTTTCTTCTGACATGGTATAATATAATGTCCTAAGAGTAGTTGTCACACTAAAAGGTCAGATAAATTCCCCACTATGATGATAACCAAGAAGTTTCACCAAAATATTCTAAAATTTATGTTTTATAGCTAAATGAAATCATTTTGGGGACATATATGATATAGTATTTAGGGGGTGGAGACTCATAGGACTTTGAGGCACCTTCTCATGGTGTATGCCTTTGGTAATTTCCAATGTAAGAAATTATGAGAATGAGAATTACCAGTAACAAATCTACATGTATATGTTTCATTGTATGTACCTATATAAGTACATGGGTATTGTTCCATATACTTTAATATTATTATTAATGATTGATTTGAGTCATGTAATTTGATGTATTGATGAAAACTATGATGACATATAGTTATGACAAAGTAGGATATTTTGGATGCATCATGAGTAATATTTAAATAACTAATAATGTGAGAGAGGATTTTTCCCTTATGGTCTTTAAAAAAATTGATATCTCGTTCCCTTTGATGGAAATGATAAATACTAAATAAGTCCATAGACATGGTGTTCTATAATCAGGTTCAATTTTCAAAAAGTAAAATAAAGAGACATCGAGCATGTAGGTTGATGGAACAAGCATGAAACCAACTTGATTAGAGATATCATGATAAATATATTATATTACATAGTAATAATCCATATGTGGTTTTATATCATTTCAACATTAATTACATTCTCTATGGGTGTCTTGTCATGTTACAAGATGTTAACCTTAGACTTTGGGGTACTTCTCCTAATTCCATTGAGAAATAGGCCTAGAGGATCACACACTAAGTGTATCCAAAACCTCAATTAAATGATATTAAAATTTATTATTTAAAATGTTGAATAAATTTTATTCTCTCACGTGATTTAACAATTCTTCATGTTTTCTTGATCACATATAATCTATCACCATCTTTTCAAGAGAATATTTTATGATCAGAATATTTAATAAATATTTATTTTTAATTTAGTGAATATAATATTTATTTATTTATTGGAGAATAATTTATTGATATTTATTTATTAAATAAATATTAATTATTCAGGGTCTGATAAATATTATGGAGGAATAGAGGACTGAGTTTAATAGTCCAACTAGAAGTAATATATATTGAATATTATTTTTATAAATAATATTTATTTTAATTTGTTGGCTTTGTGCACGTACAGAAATAATAATAATATTATTATTATTATTATAAACATGGGGTTCTATAGTAATTAAGAAAAATAATAAGGTCACATGTGAAATTATTATTTTTTAACTCTAGTGGTATAAAAAACTGATTATAATATTTCCTTAGTGTTTCCAATTTCATTTGTTTGTGCACAATAACATCTAAAGAGAATTATCTCGAAGACCTAGAGAGATACCTCTCCAAAAACACTCTCATGAATAGAGATTGATACTCCTCCTCCACTTGTATTGAGTCTATAGAGATCAAAGATAATCCTCATTCAGGATATTCTCGACATGATCGAAGGAGAACGATTCAAGTGTCAGGATCTATGATGATAGCACCTAGAGATTTTCATGGTGATGTTAAGAGGTTATTGGAACATGTTTGGATCACCATTGGATGGAATCTACCCTTTATTCCTAAAACTCAATGATGGTATGATGTAGATAAATTGTCATATCCATCAATAAAGAAATAATTAATCACAAGTTAATTCTTTAATTTGTTAAATTAATTATAAATAATATATAATGATCCTCATTCTTGGTTCTTGAATTCAATGTTAAATTATTCTTTGATTCATTTCCATTGATCATGATGTTTATATTCATGAAAATCTCAAATTAATCCTCTATTATGACAAATATCAGAGTTGGGGAGGCCCCATATGGAGCTTCCTCTATGCCCAGAAACTATAAGTGGTATCAGAGGGGTCACATAATTATTTAAAATTATTTAAATATCATTGAATGGTTTATGAATTTATCATTATTTTATGATTCTTATTTAATCATACTTTAATCTGAATCATGATATATGATATTCTTATTTTTCATCCTTGAAAATATAATCAAATCGATTAATATTATGAATGAAATAAATTCTAAGAACTCATCAGGAGGTGCCGACGATTTTTAGCTGGATAACATAACAGTACACACTGTGTATCCTATTGGTACTTGTCGTATACTAGTGTTCAATTCACCAAGAATTAATTCGAAATTAATTAAATTTATTTAATTTATTACACATGGTGTTTATTTAAATACACCATGTGTTGACTAGGATAGGTTGGTACATGGTCATCCAAACTACATGTTGTGTGACAACCATTCAGGATGTGTAGTCCATTAATCAAAGATGATTCATGTATTTCCCTACACGGTCTACCTGACTGGTAATTGTGTAACTTATAGACCACATTCTATGTAACTCATGTATATGTCATATACTACCTTATTCTATATGTAATTGTTACACACCGAGTTCCTAGGCATGTTCTACAGATCGACGATTAGAAAAATGCACATTGTGTAGCTGGATTATACATGTCATGTATATTAACAAATTACATAGAATTAAAATTATTTTATTATACTACTTAAACCTTTTCAACATGTTTTATGTGTATTTATTAAGTTGATAGTACATTCCATGTAATGGGTTTAATATATATATATATATATATATATATATATATATATATTAAATGTCTAATTAATTTTTGTGTAATGTTTGAAACTGTATATCTTGTATAAGTTGTAATACAGTCATTACTCTATACACATTGAAACAAAACAACTATATAAATACCTTGTGTTTTATAGGGTCATTAAGTTGATAGTACATTCCATTAAATAATGTGTTAAGATGTGTATGTCATATGTTGCATGGGTAAATAGTATACGAATATAATACACATTGGGTAGTTTGAATGGGTACTCACCATGTTACCTCCAAGGTGCAATTTTTTTACACAGATAATTTTAAATAAATTTATTTAATTTTTTGAAAATTATGATGTATGAACATATTAATATAAATTTTTATTATAATTAAGATAAAAATAATTTATTAATTAAAGAATATAATTAATTGATTTAATAGCGATTTTTCTTAAATAAGAATGGTTAGAATTGAGTACTATTTTTATTAAATGTGTAATTCATTTCATATATGTGAATGATAATTAGAATAGAATATACTTCTATGTTGATTGCATTCCTTTTAATTAATTATTAAATTAAATTTATGGTATGTTTGTCATCCCTCCTCTTATTATGCAATGGTCTATGAGGGTATGGATTCTCTTATGTAAACCCATTAACTGATCTTTTGGTTCCCATCACCTATATGTGATTAAAATATTATGTAATGGATGGAGATCCCAACCTAATGGAGTCTATTCAAGTTTGGATCCAAGGAAAAACCAATCCAAGAGGTACATAGGTGGATAGGTGGATAGCTGCAACACTTCCATAAAATTGTTCAAGGTGTTTTTCCCCTTGGTCAAGGGTTAGTTTATCATCCTCTAAATAAACTAACCATTAGTAAAATATCATGGTCATACCACTTTATAATTTTATTTCTATCAACTTTCATGGTTATTTCATTATAGATGTTTTTTCATTATCACATGAATTAATGAATTCATGAGCATGTAAGATAAAACTAAAATTAATTGGCTTATGCAGAAATTTTATCTAAGACATGGTTAATAACTTATGTAAATCCATTTTATATTAAAAGGAATGTAATAAATATAAAATTTAAAATTAACATATAAAGATAAAATCCATCAATTATATATATTAAGTCAGTATTTCATTCCACTACTTAAGTTAAAATCGAAACATCTTACAAAGTGTTTGATCGGCCAAAGTCAGGGTGCTTTCAATTATCAGGAATTCTAAATTAAATTTTTGGGTTGAATTAACTATGTCCACATAAAGGGTTGACATAAAAAGTAGAAATTTTTGTAATTGAGGGTTAAAGTTAGATAAAATCCAATTTAATGATTTTGGGATTGGATGGTATACTCAACAAATCAAGGAACTATGAGTTAATGTAGTTTGCATTTGGAATTCCTACCTAAAACTATTCAAATTGCTTGACCAGAAATATTTAGGGTGATGAGAAGGGTAATATAGATCCTTTAAAATAGAATATCCAAGAAATAGGATATTATGAATCTAATGGTGAGGGATATTGGGTTTCAATAAAATAGTGGCTGACTGAAAATTAATTTTTTTATATTATAAAGATAGACCCCCTTTTAAGGGATAAGGGAGAACCCAAACGACTTCAAAGAAATACAAAGACATTCAAGCCCTACAGTCCAATGTCCAAAGATCAAAAAAAAAATAAGGTTCCTCCCCATCATCAAAATAATTAAGATGAGCGTTCACCTTCACATCACTGTTTGGCTAGCAGTCCCATGCAGGAATGTACGGGCACGGTACTGATGGAAAATGCCATACCCACTTAATTGTCCAATTCTAGATAGCCAAGAAAGGTGAAATATTCCTAGTCTAAACCTCCTCAGAGTCATCCCTTGATGAGAACCGGAAGCATTGACCCATATATCACGAACTAAAGCCCCACAATCCAAACAGACCAACCATTCCACAGATTCAAAAATTCAACAGAAAAACCATTAAAAGTATTCCAAAAACAATCCATCATGCAGCAAAACCACCAAAGCAAAACCCTCACTTCCATCAATTTGGTCCACCACCATAAAGTCGTCATTTCTCTCTGCACATCACCCCAAACCAGGATCTCGTTCATCAAAGCTCCATCAACAGTTTTCAGAACTGAATCCAAGAAAACATTACACACCACCTCCATCGATTAGAGTTGCCCCAACCAAACATCAAGATCAAAACCCAAAACACCAAAGTCGGAATCTCACCGAACGCTCGGAGATGGCAACAAAATCCTCAACAAAATCAAATTTAGAAAAGGTGAGATAAGATAGATACAATATCTCCAACGGTCTATTTACAAAAAATCTTGGAGAGTATGTTTCCTATGGACCTCATGTAGTCAATATTATTAGATACATTTAATTCTTATACATCTTAGTGATTAAATTACCAGATGAGTTGTTCAGATATATTATGCATTCCTTATTACCCGAGACCTTCTCTAGTTTTATTTTCAATTATAATATGTGCAATAATGAGAGGAATATTTTGAAAATTCTTACACTTAATCTCCAAGTGGACAAGGATATAGTGCATGAAAAACCCATAGTCCTTATGGTGAATAAGAAAATGAATAACAAGGAAAAGTGTTCTAATATTCATAACAAGTTTAATGTTCTCAAGCACTGTTCTTCCAAGAATAGGAATATTCAAAGGAAAAGAATGGAAAAGTAAGCATCATGTTTTTCATGTGGCAGGCAAGGCCACTGGAAGAGTAACTCCCCACATAAGAAAGGGGAAGTTAAAGGTACATTCATTATCAAGTGTAATCTTTCAATATCTACAAATTTGGTATTAGATATAAATTGTGGTGCTCACATATATATCCAAGTGCGGGAACCAAGTAGATTCTGAAAAATTGATAGAGGATAGGTGGATTTTTAAGCATCCAATTGTGCAAGGATGATTCATCTAACCATTAGAGATTACCACCTTTCATTTTAAACAAGAATGATACCGATTTTAATATATTGTTACTATGTACCAACTTTTACTAATAATATAATTTATGTATCCTGTATATATGCAGATGGTTTTATTTTCATATTTGTAAATAAAATTTGTTTAGTTTATAAAGATGACATATGTTATGGTATGGAACATTTAAATAATAGTCTTTATGTATTAAATTATGAAAATAATATTATAAATTGATACAAAATCACATTCACATGAATCATATAACATCAAGTTGTAGCATCACCATCTTGTTCATGTAAATGAGAAGCATTTGATAAAGCTCTATCAAGATAGTTATTTAGACTCTTTTGAGATAAAACAACTTGAAAGATAAAATGATTTTTTTCAAGTAAAAATTTTTGTACCACCATTCAGTGGACCGAGTGAAAGGTCTATAGAGATTATAAGATTGGTACAAACTGATGTGTGTAGAACATTTATAATAAAATATGGATATGGGTATTCTTACTTCATAACTTTTATTGATGAATTGAGTTGATATGGATATGTCTACATGATGAGGTATAATCTAGTTCCTTTAAGAAATTTAAATAATTCAAAAATTAAATAGATATTCAAATTTGAAAGAAAATAAAAAAGCTTCAATCAGATCGAGGTGGTGAATCTCTTAACCAAGTGTTCATCAACATTCTATGGGATTTTGGGATTATATCTCAACTTACTCAACCTTATACACTATAGTTTAATGGTGTTAGTGAAAGGAGGAACTATACATCTCTAAATGTGGTATGATCGATAATGAGTCATGTTGATCTTACATTGTCTTTTTGGGGATATTAATTACAAACTGCATCTTACACACTAAACAGAGTACTAACTAAAGTGTCAATAGGAATACCTTTCAAGTTATAGAGTGTAAAGAAACCTTTTATATCATATACACATGTATGGGGTTGTAAGGAGTTTGTTAAGGCCTTTTTAGGAAAAAATTGCACCTCAAGGCACAAAGTGTTTATTTATATTGTATTCTATGGAAATAAAGGGATAATACCTATACAACCTCTAAAACAAGAAAGTGATTGTAACTTGAAAAAACATATTTCTTTATAGGGATCACATTCTCAATAATTATAGTGGGAACAAAATTTATTTTGATGAATTTGATGCTTAATATATATAAGAGTTGATAGAGGAACATATTTTATAGGTCCCCATGGAATATTTTTCTTCTAAAGACATAAATAATATGTAGAAGCACTAGATAGGTGAGAGAACCAAAGAGATATGATTTTATAGTCATCAAAGATGGTAACTCATTATTAGTAAACAATAATGAACCTATTTCCTAAAAAGAGTTAGTAGAGAGCTCAGAAGCTGTAGGATGGAAATATTCCTTGAATTTTGAAATGGATTCCATATATTAGAACTAAGTTTGAGTCATGTTTGATCTGCCAATTGATGTAAATCATCTTGTGTGCAAATTAGTATTCAATATAAAACATGACATGAAAGGTATATTAAGTACCTATAAATAAAGGGTAGTGGCTAGAGGGTTTTAAACACATCAAGGCATTGACTATGAAAAAACATTTCCACCAGTTTTTATTTTTAAATAAATAATTATTATAATTTATATAGTATCTTAACATGATTATGAAATCTATTATATGGATGTAAAAATATTTTTCTTAAATGGGAACCTTCAGTAAGATGTCTACATGACACAAGCATATGGTTTTGTGACTCCAGGTGATGCAAAAAAGATATGAATGTTGTAGAGATCCATTTTTGGATTGAAGCAAGAATCCATGTCATGGAAAATTTGATTTAATAAATCTATACAAGATTTTGGTTTCATTAATAATTAATATGACACATATTTTTATAAGTGTTTTAGTGGGAATGCAATAATTATCCTAGTAGTATATATTGATGACATATTTCTTATTATAAATGACATACCAGTCTTACAATATATTAAATACTAGTTAAACAAGTGTTTCTCCATGAAGGAATTAGTTGAATCAACTTATATTCTATGGATCAATATCATCTTTGATAGATCCAATAGGTTTCCTGGACTAAGTAAAGGAACATACATTGACCAAATACTAAATAGATTTAGTATAGAACAATCCAAGAGGGGATTGGTTCTTTTTTCACATGGTATACATATTTCTAATAAAATGATTCCTAGGAAATAATAAGAGAAATATAAAATGAGTAAGTTCCCATATGATTGGTTCTTCTATCACTTGTATGAAATATTATGAACTGGACTTGATGTTTTCTACACATTGAACATGGTAAGAAGATATCAGGATGATCTAGGAGAACGATATTGGTATACTGTTAAGGATATCCCTAAGTATCTGAGAATAACTAGGGACATGTTCCTTGTGTATAGAGAAGATGAGTAACTAGTCGCCATGGGTTATAATGATGCTATATTTTAAACATATTATAATGATCTGAAGTCAGAGTCAGGATATTTTTTCTATCTCAACAAATGATCTATGAGCTAAAAGATTTAAAAGTAACTGGTTGTTTCTGATTTTATAGTGGAGTCCAAATATATTATAGCTTCTAATACAACCAAATAATACATTTTATAAAAAAAATCTAGAATCCTGATATGGTACCCAGTAGTAATTCCCTATCACATTGTATTTTGATAATACTATATTATTATATCTTGTAAAAGAGATAAGGTTGCACTGATGGAAAAAGCATATACTCTGAAAGCATCACCTCTTGAGGTAATTTTATTAGAGGGGTTAATTTTTAGTAAGTATATTTTCCATTTAAGAAAATATAGTGGGCCCCTTTACTAAAGTCTTATCTTAGAAGAAGCATGATTATCATGTGATAGCTGGAGAACTGAAGGTTGTTAGATTTTGGCTCTAATTAAAGTGGGAGTCTATTGGATTTGGTGAAATATAACTAACTTTTACATATGATGAACTGTATTAATTATTTTTAATATTTATAAACTCTTTATCACATCATGATTATTCTTCTGTGTGACATATTATGTGATAATGTCCTAAGAGTTGTTGTCACACAGAAAGGTCATAACAGTTCCATACTATGATTAAAACCCATAAGTTTCATAGAGGTATTCTTAAATATATATTATATATCTAGATTAAATCATTTTAGGGACACAAATTTTATAGGATATCATTGGTGGATATTTTTGGGACTTCGAGGATCCATCTCATGGTTTACTCACTCGGTAATTTCTAGTGTAGCAAATTATGAGAATGGAGCCTTCTAGAAGAAAATACATATTTATATGTGTCATTGGATGTTCCTATATATGGATTTTTGTATTGATCCTTAGAATTTAATATTTTTATTAATATATTTTATAAGTCATGTACTTTGATGTATTGATGAAAATTGTGATCACATATGTTTGCGGTGAAGTTGGATGCATTGGGTGTGCCACAGGTAATATTTCATTAATGAATAATGAGAGAAAGGACTTATCCCTTCTTTTATTTAATAAAAATTGATCTCTTAGTCCCTTTTATAGAAATTATATAGCCTAAATAAATCCATTTCCATGGTGTTCTGTATAAAAGTTCAATTTCTGGAAATTCAAAGAAAGAAACATCAAGCACATAGGTTGATGGAACCAACATGCAACCCACTTGAATATAGATTTCATGATAAAGGGTTTATATTACATAGTAAGAATCTTTTTTTGGATTTAAGTCATTTTGATATTAATTTCTTTCTTTATGGTCACCATTTCATATTTCTAAAATCTAACCTTGGACTTTGGGATACTTCTCCTAATTCCTCTAAGAAATAGGCCTATAGGGTCACGCACTAAGTGTATCTAGAACCTTAGTTAAATAATATTATAATTTATTATTTATTATTTAACAACTTGAATAAATATTATTCCCACATGTAGTTTAATAATTATTTATATTTGATTTATAATATATTGTTCATCGCCAATTGTTTGAGAGAATATTTTGTGAGTAGAATATTTAATAAATATTTATTGACAATTTAGTGAATATAATATTTATTTATTTATTGGTGAATAGTGAATTGAAATTTATTTATTTAATAAATATTCATTATTCAATGTCTGATAAATATTTTAGAGTAATAGTATAATGAGTTTAATGGTTCAGTGAGAAATAATATTTATTGAATATTATTGAAAAAAATAATATTTAATTTAATTTGTTGGCTTTTTTCATGTCAATAAATAATAATAATAATAATAATATTATTATTATTATTATTATTATTATATAGGGTTATGAATAAATTAAGAAAAATAATAATGTAATATTTATATTATTATTTTCTAACCCTAGTGGTATATAAACTCAATTATATTATTTTCTTAGTGTTGCCAATTTCATTTTTTTGTACACAATGGCATTCAGAGAGAATTATCTTGAATCCCTAGAGAGCTCCCTCTCTAAGAACACTCTCAAGACTGAAGGTAAATTCTCCTTCACCGCTAATATAGAGTCCAGAGAGATCAAATAGAATATTTCATCAAGTAATTCTTTGGACAATCAAAGGAAAACAATGCAAGTGGAAAGATCTGATGTGCTATCACCTGGAGATTCCTACGAAGATGTTTGGTCGTTCATGAAACATGTGTGGATCACCATTGGAGGGAATATACTCTTGATTCCTACAACATAATTATGATTTGATATAGATACGTTATCATATATATCAAAAAAGAAATAATTAATCAAATGGAAATTATTTAATTATTTAAATTAATTATAAATAATATGTGATGATCATGTGTCTTGGTTTCGGCATTCAGTCGTCAATTATTCTTTGATTCATTTATGTTGATCATGGCATTTATTGTCATGTAAATATCATATTAATCACTAATTACAATAAAAGGATGAGTTTTTCATGCCCCATACTAAGTTTCTTTTGTACCCATAAGCTATAATAAGGTAATTTGTTAGATAAATTTTAAATACATGTCCCAAAAATTTATCCCTATTTTACCCATTTTTCCCTTACTAAGGTGAAAAAAATTACTATGGTTACTATTCATGTTGACCAAAATTGAAAGGGACCTATTTACCAAATTTGGAATTTCTAATTCCAAATATAAAATCCATTTTTCAAAATTCAATTTCTATAATTTGAAGAAATTCATTTTAAAATAAGTGAACAAAACCCGATGAAAATCATTTTTTATATATTTTGAGTATCAAAATTGGTATATATTCTTATCTCATGCCTATAAAAAAAATATTAGATTATTGTTAAAACATTATATTGAATTAATAATATATAAATTTTATTAAAATAATTCACTACTAGTGACCAATTTAATTTATTAATATAAAAACACATTGTATGCAAAAAAAACTGTTTTAAAAAATGTCTCTTTTACTTGAAAATGATTTTTATTTTCATCTATAATCAATTATTGACAAATGAATTTATTTTATATAAATTTAAACCATACATTTTTTCATAATTTAGTTATTCATATTAATACCTATCAATTTAATATCTAGGTTATAATGTTATATTATATAATGGTTCATCTAGACTCGGAGTTTTGTGTATCCCAAGCTGTCAAAAAAATAAATTTATTTGAAAATAAAAGTACATAAAAAAATATCAGGGTATTATATAAACCATTTAATATAAAGTTCCTTTATTAGGAAATTTTTTCCCCTATTCATATTCTTGAAGCTTTAACACACATCATTATCAAATGAAAAAAGGAACATTTCCTAAACCAATAAGATTCAAGCATCACATTGACAAGAAAAGCAAAACAAGACCAAACTCAAAACAAATCATGGTACTGGGATTACATATACATATCACACTCCTAATTACTCTCCTCTAAACCATTATGCCTCAATAAAACATGAACCAAGGTAATGGTATATCTAACGACCCAATATTGATGTACATGGACACTACATCAAATTTTGGGAATACTTAAAACATTACACAAACATGCGACCAATGACAGTATTAGTTTAGTACCTTTGGAAACTTGGAACATATTATTATAATTTGGTAAAATATATTCAATATATCCCATAAATATCTTCCCCTTTATTACCCCTACCTAAAACCTTTCTTTATAACCTGAGGAAAAGAAAACATATAAAGGGGTGAGCTCGGATGCTCGGTAAGGGTATAAAAAGGAAAATTATTAAACATAACATGAATATAAGAATGTAAAAACATGAAAATAACTTTCTAAAATCATACCACATATAAAATATATCAAAATATTTATCCATGAAATAAATCTTGGTAGTTCATAAGGTATAAATCATAAAGGAACACGAGCCATGAGAAAATAGCATTGACATAAAATATGGAATTGTAGAAAAACACATAAGAATAGAAAATCATTTCCATATTAGAAAAGGATTATTTAAAAGACTATCATAGTGGAAAAATTCCTTTACTGAACTGATTTTACCCATTATTCCATCCATGTATTACTAAATCATGTTTACTAACTATTCCAACCCTATATTACTAAATCGAGATCATTTCCTGTTCCAGCCCTGTATTACTGAACAGAGATCATTTCCTGTTCCAGTCCTGTCTATCTCATGATATATAAATATTTACCCAATGAATTGGAGGGAGATATAGGTCTCACCCATATCATAGTGAAATCATTCTTACATGAACCATATAAAGATAAATCATCCATCATAGCATAACCTAAAGAATAAAATGGGTTTCTTAAACATCATTATATCATAACATAATCCATGAAAAATATATAGAATTCATAAATATCTTTCTACATATAAATAATAAAACCATATAAATAATATGGATATTAAACATGAAACCTATCCCTGTTTAATATTGTCATCTTAGTTAGAAAATAATTTTTATAGAACACTTGAAATTAATTATTTGAGGAAAATGCCCATTTTTATTTGAAAATGTTTTCTTTTCTTATAATGTCATGCAATATTAAAAAAATATTTGAAAATAACCTTAAAATATTTTAAATTATTCTTCATGTAAATAATTCATTATGAAAATATAAAAATAAATTCATGTTGTATAAGTTAAATGAAAACATTTTTCTCATACTTTTTCCAGAAAAGTCAAAAATTACTAAGTATAGAAAATGAAAGAAATATTCCTTTCAAACCATGTAGTAAAAGTAAAAAATGGGTAAAAATTAATTTAAACATATGTAAGATAATATTAAAACATTTTATGAAATAATTTTTAGAAAACTTGGACATGTATGATAAATAAACCCCAGTGAATACTTGCATATAAGCAATCTCAGATAATAATTAGATTGTGAAATTATCCCTTACCTTAGGTCCAATATCCTTTGTATGTATCTAAACCTCCTGTATAATTATTAAAATAATTTCATTGAATTACTCCAGAATCAAAGAAATTTTTATGATATCATATATGATCATATTATTATCCTTTTTTAATAACATTTCATTATTACTCATTATTCGGGTATTAACTGCTTCAATTTCTTATTCATATTTTGTCGAATGAGTTCCGGTTATACTTATTAGGTTATAGTTATATCGTATTAAAAATGATATTAATATATTATATATAATATTTATTCATTATATAAATTTATATAATTATGTTTTAATGGTTATCATGTATAATGAATCACATCGCATCGTGGAGACTGTAGGTTATATGTACACACGATCGATGTTATCATTCCCATAATTATGAAATGGTATGGAAGTGGATCATATATATTTTGTTCTAGAATCCATATCATGTTATAATAATCATATATAGTTATTATTTCTATCATTATACCCATCCAAGTAAGGTGGTGGTGAAAACAGATTACACCACGACATGGAGATGATAAGTTGTACGTATAAACGTGTGGTGATTTAGTTTTTTGTAGGATGGATAGAAGGTGGAATATGGTTGTTCCATAATCATAATAACATCTAAACATATATTTTATACTAGATTTATTAATTTATAATGGAAAAAACTTATGAATAGTAAGTATAGTAAGAAATAAGTTTGAAAGAATCGGTAGAGGAGATTACCTCTTCTTTGACGAACTCCCTCTTGATCTCCTCTTAAAGGCACTAGAGTTGGTCTTTTAAGAATACCATCATATAAAGAATGTTACTAAGGAATTTAAAAAGGTAAATGGTCAAGGTATATCTAATATTTAAGTCTCAATGTGAATTAAATAAGTGAGGTAGGAGGTTCCCTTTTATAATTGAGGTGAGGGGCACTTTTGGAATCTCCAAAAATATTAATTTATAATAAAGTCAAACTACATAAAAAAGTCACAAAAATGTCATATTTTCAAATATGATATTAGATAAGGTTGTAATATCATCAAATAATAAATTTTATACAAGTTTTTATATCAATTTAAACCTTATAATTTAATTAACCCATAGTTATACTATTTTAATTTTTACTATGGTAAAAAATTATTCAATATTAAAATGGTGTAAGTTTTAAATATTTGATGTAAATTAGACCAAAAATAAATAATTTATAATATTTCATACCATATCATAATTATTTTATATTTCTAAAAATGTATTATTATTTTTAAAAAATTTAATAAAATGTTATTTTGAAAAAATATCAATAGTTTCAATTTTGACACTATTCATTTCTAGGATTTTTTAAAATATAAATATAAGATGTTATCCAAGAAAAAAATATTTTATTATATCAAAATGGGGTCAAGTTCATCTATAAAATTAATTGGACACATTAATTATCCAAAATTCTATTTATTTTAATATTTTTAATAACATTAATTTTATATTTCCATTAACAAAATAATTACTACATCAGTTTTGTGTAATTATTTAATATATTTATTTGTTAAATAAAAATTAAAAATAAAA
The DNA here is from genome assembly GCA_963277665.1 of Viscum album. NCBI lineage: Eukaryota > Viridiplantae > Streptophyta > Magnoliopsida > Santalales > Viscaceae > Viscum > Viscum album. Next base: position 1,397,734,560 of record OY728164.1, on the reverse strand, counting down.
TACTATGATGAATAAAAACTCTATATATTTCATAATAATACATATATTCAAATATATATTCTGTAAAATTATACATTAAAAATGTTAAATTTATTAAAACATGAATGTGACAACATTAACATCACTTTAAATAAAATATTATAAGTGAAATAAAATTTTATAAGTGACATATTTAACTTTTCATTAAATAAAATATATTAAATGTCCTAATCTCTCCCAAGTGGCTTTCAAAGGATAAAATTTGAAATAAAAAGTGCTTTAGGTCGAAACAAACTCATCCAATGATATTATTACAAGTTTTAAGGTAATTTTATAATATTATTTTCACCTTTAATTACCATATTTACCTTTTTACCATGGTAAATAAAAATTTACTACATTTACTTTTCATACACCCAAAAATAAAAGAACCTGATTTACATAATTTGAACCCACTGATTCCAATTATGGAATCCATTTTTCAAAATTTTTAATACAGAATATTCAGTAATTAATTTAAAATTAATCTCGTTGTCCAAATGAGAAAATGAGTTTTAAAAGTAAAAATATTGCAAAAGATTGAAATTTTTTTACATCAAAATACAATGTAAAATTAATTTTAGTGACTTAAATTATATTAAATGATAAAAATAAATTATATATATTTTTTAAAATCATTAAATAATATAAATTAACCATATAAATTATTTTTATGAAAAAAAAAATTATTTTAAATTAAAATATAGTATATTTTTACTATTCATAAAAACATGAAACTTATGAAAAAAAATATAAAAAATTTATCCAAATTAAATTATTATATCCCTCTTCCAAAGAATAATTTTATTTTTTCAAATAGAATATAATAATATGTAAAAACTATATTTTAAATGGGTGCACCATCAAAAGGCGGCAAAACTGCATTTTTTTGAAAAATGCTTCTTTTATACAAAAAATTGAATTTGTTCTTATATCATGTATAGAGAATGTATAAGATAAATTTTAAACATTATATTAAATATATTACATATATATTTCATTAATAAAATCCATCAAAAGTGATTTCTATTATTTTATAAACTCACTTATTTTCATTTAAATAGTTTTTCAAAAGAAAACTATTTTTCATACTTACCATTATAATGACTAGGTTATAATAATATTTAGTTGTTCACTTTAACTTAGTCTCTCATGAAATTAATTGTATCAAAATAACTTAAAATTATGTGTAACACAAGCCAAGCATAGTGTTGCATATACCATAAGCTAAGTCAGTGTTGCGTGTAGCACATGCTTATATTGGTGTATCGTACAACACAAGACATCAAAGAAATTAAAAATATATATCTATATCAAAAAAATATTAGGGTGTTACATTATACACCCCCTTAAAATTAATTTCTCGCCCAAAATTCTTCTGGGTTATAAAAGGATTAATTCTTGAAAGTTTCTTTCACAGAAACCGACATTATAAAAAAAAGTCTAAAACTTCCTTTAAAAAAGAAAAGTTAGAAACATAATTGTTACCCAAAGTAAATCATCACTTGTTTTATACATAGGATAACATAGGTGGAAAGTGCAAACATCGATATGGAAGATAAATCAAACTATCAAGTTCTAATGAAGAGTGATAGACAACATAATTAGGAGAAAGTTAATAATCAAAAGCTATAAATATATGATGATATAAGGGGCCATATGATTCATTGGTAAAGAATGTACTAGGATAACATTTTTTCTTTCAATATCCTTTCCATATAGTTGAATAATGAGAATAAACACTTACTTGATTAATTATAATCTTATCATTTCGTTGTTTCTTGATCAATTTCAACTTCATCTCTTATTCTAAGAAATGAAGGTGCATTTTTCATTCCATAAACATTAATAGATCATGATATCTTTAAATATAATGATAAGTAATTCCATATATATTTATCATAATTAAAATTTTATCACATGTTATCAAATATGCCTAAATCCACCTATAGTGAGATAATAATTTAATCTAACAAACTTCATCCACCTATTGTGAGATAATACTTTAATCTACCAAAATTCATCCAAAGTTTAAGTTATAATTTCCATAAATTGATAACCCTACAGTCCTTATGAATGCTAAAAATCCAAAAATTTAGAAAGAGGTGAACTAACTCAGTTTAAAATTTATCCCCTATATATCATAAGGTATCTCTTGTCGGTTACATTCCAAACATGTGAATGCCTCCATCATGTATTTTCTTGAAACATAGTAATAAATTTAATTATCATAGAACCTTAGTTAAAACATGCATGCTTTCACAAATTAACTCTTTCCATAGACCGTAAATCACAAAAAATCAAAATACTATTTTCATGATATCATAAATCACATCATATCAGTTCTGAGTTCATTAATATATCAAGCATCTCTTTATTTTCTTATCCCAACATTCTGCACATATTAAGGGTTATCCTTCTCTTAATGATTCTCTAAAAATATCTGAATCACTTTTCATGACTACCAATACCACACAACATATACCCTTAAATACAAATAGAAAAATCATAGTGGACTAATACATAGATATTTCATCATTCCATAATACCATAAAATATATTCTACAACATTATTCTGGAATCCCATTACATAAACACTTAATCATTCCACCACTTTGTTGACATACTCTATATTTCCAATAGTGGTAGCATGTGATTTTTCTTTTTCTTTAGCCTTAAGAGGTTGATAATGTTGATCATCATTGATAACCTTTGGATCAGGTCATTTCTTATCATAATTCCCCATTTAATTGAACTTTTATAATTGAATTATGGGAGTTTCATTATGTGTAGCCTTTTCTCTATTTGCATCATTAGCAATATTTTTCCCATTAATTTGGAATTCTACTACCTGAGGACCTTATTTATACACTTAAAACATTTAATAGTTCTTTTAATACAGTCTCCATCATGATTATTTCCACACTTTTAACGTAAGGAAACACTTATCTTCTTTTCATTGTGGTTTTTGAGATTTTCCCTTGAACTCCATCATTCATTTCTTGTCAAACCATGAGATTGATATATAACCACAACTTCCATTTATACCTTGATAGAATAACACATAGTCTCTTCATAGCTACTAAAGTCTCTTATGGATAACTCCCTTCGAATACTTGGTTTTAAGCCACTGAAGAATTGATCAACCTTACTTTCAGGTTGGATGATAATGCCATAAGTGTATCTTAAAAGTCTCATAAAATTTTCCTCATATGTAATAATTGATTCATTATCCTTTCACTTAATCTCAAGGATCTCCTTTTCCATATTCGTATGAATAATACGAGGAAATTAATTATTGAAAAATAATTTATTGAACTCACCCCATTTTGTGGAATCAATTTCATCTTACTGCCTTCTATTATTGATTATATTCCACCTCTGGTATATGCTCCACCTTCTAAAGGATAAACAATAAAAATAACTTTTTCATATTCTAAATAGTGAAGGATGGAATATATCTTTTCAATGGTATTGGTTCATTGTCCAGAAACAAGTGGATCTGAAGCCCACTGAAAGAATGTAGAATTTGATTCATGAAGGACTCAAAAGAATGTTGTTACCTTCTATTCTCATTTGGAAGTCCATAATGATTCATATCTTGTATAAGTATAGCTATAAAATTTTTCCTTCCATCTCTAATAACATTTGGTTGTTCAGGAGGACAACTGTTTCATTACCCATTGTATTCATCATTAACACGGTTCCTTTAGGTTCCATCCATTTTCTAAAACCCATAAAGAATAGTGTGAGAGGAAAAAAACATACTAGGAAAAAAACATAATCAAGGGGGGGTACTTTAAATCTCTAATGTTTTATTTTTAGTCCTTGTTTAACCATGATCATTAACAAAATTCTAGTATTATAACATATACTTAGACTTATCCTAAGGGACATATCTAGACATATCCTAACAAATATCTCTAGGGATCTCACTAAAGTTTTCACATCCTAATTTATAATGGTTAACTAAATCTTGGCTCTGATACCAACTCTAATGAACCAAGATTGATTTACATGGACATTACATAAAATTTTTAGAATACTTAAAACATTACACAAACACACACCCAAAGACTGTATTAGTTTGGTTCCTTTGGAATCTTTGAAAACATTCTTCTAATTTGGTGAAAGTTCTTCAAAATCTCCCACAATGATCTTCCCCTTTAGTATACCTACCTAAAACTTTTCTTTATAACCTAAGGAAAATAAAACATATAAAGGGGTGAGATCATATGTTAAGTAAGGGTATAAAAAGGAAAATCATCAAACATAACATGAATATAATAATGTAAAAACATGAACATAAATTTTTAAAATCATACCACATATATAATATATCAAAATCTTGAGTCATGTAATAAATCTTGGTAGTTTATAAGGCATAAATCATAAAGGAACATGAGCCATGAGAAAATAGCATTGGCATAAAACATATAATTTTTGAAAACACGAAAGCATAGAAAATCATCTCCATATTATCTAAGGCTCATTTACAAGACCATTATAATGGAAAAATTCCTTTACTGAACCAATTTCACTCCTCATTTGGGCCCTGTATTACTGAACCGGGTTTACTTACCATTCTAGCCTTGTATTACTAAACTGAGAGCATTTCCCATTCCAACCCTGTATTACTGAACCAAGATAATTTTACCTTATAGTCCTATCTATCTCATGAGATATAAATATTTACACAATGCATTGGAGGGAGATATAGGTCCCACCCATCTCATAATGAAATCACTCTTACGTGTTCCTCAAAAACCTAAATAATTCTTCATAGCATAACCCAAAGAATAAAATGGGTTTCTTAAACATCATTATATCATAACACAATCCATTAAAAATATATGGAATTCATAAATATAATTTTAAAATATATATAATCAAAACATATAAATAATAGGGATAGTATACATGAAACATATTCCTATTTAAGAATGTCATCTTAGATGGAAAATAATTTTGATAGAACACTTAAAATTAATTCTTTGAGGAAAATGTCCTTTTTTATTTGAAAATGTTTTCTTTTCTTAAAATGTCATGAAATTTTTAAAGAAAATGATTTATGGGAAAATAACCTTGAAATATAGTAAATTAATATTCATGGAAATAATGCTTTATGAAAACATAAAAATTTGTTCATTCCATATAAGTTAAAAGAAAACATTCTTCTCATACTTTTTTCGGAAAATTTAAAAAGTACATCATATGGAAAATGAAATAAATATTCCTTTCAAACCATTTAGTAAAAGTAAAAAATTATTAAAAATGAATTTAAAAATATATATGAGAATAGTAAAACATTTTATGAAATAATTTTTAGAAAACATGGACATTGATGATAAATAAACCTTAGTAAATACTTACGTATAACCAATCTCAAATAATAATGAGATTAAAAAATTATTCCTTACCCTTAGGTCTGATATCATTTGTATGTATCTAAACATCTTGTATAATGATTTAAATAATTTCATTAACATATTCTAGAATCATAGTAATTTTTATGATATCATATATGATCATATTATCATCTTTTTTTAATAACATTTCATTATTACTCATTATTCAGGTATTAACTACATCAATTTCTTATGCATGTTTTGTTGAATTAGTTCTGGTTCTCCTTCTTAGGTTATAATTATATCATTTTTAAAAATATATTAATATAATATATATCTCATGTATTCATTATATACATTTATATAATCATGATTTAATGATTATCATGTAGAAATAATCGCATCATATCATGGAGACTGTTGGTCATACTTACGCACGAGAAATGATATAATTCCCATAATTTTGAAATGTTATGGAATTGGATGGCATATATTTTGTTCCAGAATTTATATCATGTTATAATAATCTTATATAGTTATTATTTCCATCATTATTATAAGTCCACAGCCTTAAACATTACATAATCTTGAGATAAGTCAACAATTTGACTTTAATTCACTTTTAGGATCTTTTCAGGTTTATAGATTTATATAATTAAGTAATAAATCATACATAACAATATAAATATTACAATTATACACTTCTACTCACTATCCAATTTTTTTCATAAAACAGAAAATTTAAAAAAAATATGGCTCATTTGTTGTTTAAATAACATGAATTTTTTTATCCTAAAATTTAATCTATTCTTACTTAAGTCTTATGAAAAACATTTCAAACCTTGGGATGAGCATAAAAATCTCAACAAGGGATACATAAAGAATGAATATTGTTAGTCTTGTTAAAAAATTTAAACCATGAATACTTTATCATAAAGTAATACTTTTCACCTTTAAGAAGTATCAAAAACACTCACTAAATATAAGCTCATTTATTAACCTTTTATAACAAAAATATTGACATAAACCCATAGGAATAAACATATAACATATAAAGGTAACTTGGGACATAAACATACTTAAATGGAATAAGCATGCGGTCGACTTCCACACATATCACTAAAGGGAATATCCATACGGCCGACTTCCATACCCAATTCATTGGAGGTTATAATGTAACCAACCATCCTTGGTTTATCATGGAACCACCCATCTTTAGTTTATCATTTAACCACCCATCTTTAGTTTATCATGTAACCACCCATAAAATGTTCAAGTATCATTATATAACACATAAAAGATTGCAATTATCAACATTTATCTCATAAAATTTTATTTGAAATCACAAGAGATCATTTCAAGATATTGAAATAGTAAATCCACTTTAAAAACCATTTTTAATACCAAAACACCAAAAAAGGTAATAAGGGATTTCTTTTCCTTTTAAAAACAGTATGGCTTATAGAGGAAGCCAAATATCAAATAACGGTTATAGTGGCGGAGAAGTCATTGTCACCTCATATGTTAAAAACATTCTTTTTTTCGTTTAGTAAAATGATTCATAGAAAAATATATTCCCTTTGAATGAAATTAAAATTATAAGTGTTTTATTATACTATTTATAAATAAGGTCATGTATAAATTAAAATATGCCTCAAGGAAAGAAGTTTGAGACAAAGTCCCTTACCTTGAGTCTGACTTGTCACATTCATTCTTTAATTTCCTGAATAATAAACTTAGGTTAATTTCTAATTGATTTATAACCTTTTTAAATATTATTATTAATTTTATATCACTAATTACCATGATATAACAATTATTTAACTATTTGAGTTCATGTTAGATGTTTTGTCGATGTTCGGTACTTAAGTCAAAAATGAACTTGTTTTGATGCAAATTATCCATGTGTTCATCAGTACATTATCTCAAAAATATTATTCATGATTTAAATATCATATATATATAGTATATATGTATTTATAATAGTTACTAAATTTTTTAGATAATAAATTAAATGCAATGTTCATGGACACAGTAGGTCATACGTACGCATGAACGCTACTTTCATTTCTTTGTCATATTAAAAGAATAATATTCAAAGGATATAAAATTATATTATTAGACCAATATTATATTAATTTCATGTATGTATCATAGGTTTAATAAAACCATCCTTTATACATTCCATGTATAGCATGAATGAGTCATATCACTTTGAGGGGGCGGTAGTCCACACTTCCTCAAATGAAATTATCGTATTTACACATTATGGAAAGCAAAAAGGTATGTTGTAAATAATAATTACAGAATCATAGAGACAATATAAATATTATATATATCATATATAAATATATTTTCTTCATAATTTCCACCATGATATGTGGTAAGATAAATTGAACAATCATTGTTTCATGATGCAGTAGTTCGTCGTACAGAGAAATAGTATGTTCTATATCCATTAGATGGATGCGTGTGTAAGTTTAGGTAGAAAACTTAGAATAAAAAAATCCTAGTATATTTATAATACTGGTTTTGTTATAAAATAATGTAATAAATAGAGTTTATGTGGTTGGATAAGAAAAATAAATTAAAGTATATTGAGAGAAGACGTTGCCACTAAAATGGGTAACTCTTTTCGATTTGAGACAAAAGGATTCCTTTAGTTTACTTATTCTAAAGGTAAGGCTTCTAAGAGTAAATTATGGATGTTGTGATATTATTTTATAATAATTTTGATGATACAATGGTATTTAGAGGTGTGAGTAAGTGGGTAGAGGTGGTGGCCTTTTATAAGAGGGAGGAGAGGCGCTTTAGGAAATTCTTCAAATATAATTTTATTAAAAATTGATTTTAAAATTATAAGAGTTAAAAAGTGATATATTGAAAGTATAATATGATTATGGGTCTAAATTCCCTCAACCAATAGTTTTTAGTCAATTTTAGTTCACAAAATTAACCTTATCTTTTAGCTTTAACCCTTAGTTAAAAACATTAACTCTTACCATGTCTTCTTGTATTTCTATATTATATGGTTACTGTAGTTTCTATAAAAGGACAAGAGAACCACAAGTGGATAATTAATGAAAATTTTAACAATATATAAGTTTTTTTTCCTATTTATGATTTTTTGGACTATTATATCATTTATTAAAATTGTATTTGATTTAAAAACTCATTTATGTCAATTTTTACACTATTTAGTAATTGATTTTTTGTTAAAGTCATAACAACTTGATTACTTAAAAATGAATTAAATCATACCTCACATGTTAATTTCATCCAAAATATTCTTGTATGGCATAAAAATTTTCAAATTACATTTATTTTAATGTTTATAATATCATTTATTTAAATATTTCATTAATAAGGTAATCACTGCATCATCATTGGATCATAAATAAATTTATTTAATTAATGTCTAAAAATTATAAATAAAATACCATGATGTAGGAAATATTTTTATCTTTCTAATTAATATTTATAGTCAAAGATATAAATTATATAACCCCTCCTTAAAAATTTTTACATAAGAAGATACATGTTTATGTTATATTTATCTTTACATAAAATTAATTATTATAACACGTCATTATCACATCCAATTGGCTACATGGGGTCCTAAAATCTACCCAAGGATGGTCATGGTTAAACATATCTTATCTAATATTATTATAACACAATTTAGGGTAGTTTTATATTATAATAATATTATTTTTTACCCTTATTTACCTGATTTACCCTTTAACCATGGTAAATAAAAATAATTACTAACGTTACTATTTATAATGCCCAAAAATAAAAGGTACCTATTTAAAAAAATTGAGCCTTATGATTAAAAATATTAAATACATTTTTAAAAATTCAAAACATATAAATTCTATTAATTAATTTAAAATTAATTCATGTTTTCAAAACCAGAAAGCAGGTTGTTAAGAAGTAAAAACTATCAAAAGATTGACATGTGTTTATGTCTGATTTAAATGTGAAATTACTTATAATGACCAAAATTGTATTAAATTATAAAAAAATAATCTAATTACACTTTAAAACCAATTAAAAAGATAATCTAACTACATAACTAAATTAGATGAAAAGGCAGTTTTGAATTAAAATGCAATATTTTTCACTATTCATTAAAATATAGATTTTATCAGAAAAAAATACCAAAATTTTAACCAAAATAAATTTTGATGTCCCACTTCTAAAAAGTAAGTTTATTTTGTCAAATATAACATATAAAAGTAAAAAATATATTTAAAAAGGTTTTTTCATTAAAAGGTGGTAAAACGACCTTTTAAAAATATTAGAGTTTTTTATACTTAAAATTGAATTCATTATCATTTTAAGCCTCTAAAATTTATTGGATAAATGTAAAAACATTTAAAAAACATGTATAATAATATTTTAGTTAGTTATTTTTATTCCTTCCATACAACGACTAGGAATTAAATTCCATTTAAAATAATAATATTATTATTGTATTATTTTTCAGTATAACTCAATGTTGTGTGCAACGTAAGATTTAGGACAAACTATTGTTGCGTGTCAAGTACACTATCAGAAAAAGTGTCCTATTTAACATAAAATTAATATCTTATTCATAAATATTAATAGATATGAAAATGTATTATTCTCTAAATACCTGGGATGTTATATCCTTCCCCCTTTTGGAAATTTTGTCCCCGTAATTTTATTTACTTATCTAATAAGTGGGGGTATTTCTCCCTCATAGCATTTTCATATTCCCATGTTTCCTCTTCAACCATATGATTTTTTCCACAAAACCTTTACCTGATTAATCACCATATTCTGTAACACTTTCTATCTATGGTCAAGAATATGTATTGTTTGTTCCTCATAATAAATATTCTCTTCCAACTAAACAAACTCAGGACTCAAAACAAGAGATGGATCTGGTGAATACTTTCTCATCATTAAAACATGAAAAAAGTGTGTACCTAGGATAAAATTGGAGGTAAAGTCACCATATAGGAAACCAATCTAACTTTATCTAAGATTTAATAGGGTTAAATGAACCATAGAATCAACTTTACCTTCTTACCAAAATGCATGACACTTTTCCATGGAGAAACTTTGAGAAAGACATGATCACCTACCTCAAAAGAAAGATCCCTCCTCTGGTTATCCGCATAACTTTTATGCCTATTCTGAGCTGTCCGCATGTGCTTCTAAACCAACTAATCTTTTTCTACCATCTCTTCTACTAATTCTAGTCCCATCAACTTCCTTTCACCTAATTCGTCCCAAAAATATAGATTTCCACACCATTTTACATATAATGTTTCAAATGGTGTCATATGTATACTAGAATGAAAACTGTTATTATAAAAGAACTCAACCAAAGAAATATGTTTATCCCAACTTCCCTGGTAATTCATTTAAAAAGAATGTAGCATATCCTCTAAGGTCTGAATTTTTCATTATGACTGCCCATCTAATTGAGGATGAAAAGATGTATTAAATTTTGATTTAGTTCCCAATGACTTCGAAAGGTCTTTCCAAAAGTTAGAAGTGAAATTGGGATCATGATTAGATATAATGGAGATAAGAAATTCATCTAACTTTATTATCTCTTTAAGATACAATAAATAAATTTTATCTTGATACAGATTATCTCTAGTAGGAATAAAATGAGCAGATTTAGTCAATCGATCAATAATAACCCATATTTAATTGTTACCTTGAGAAGTCTTTAGTAATCCCACTACAAAATCCATGGATATATTTTCTTATTTCCACTCCGATACTAGTAAAGGATGAATAATCCCTTTCGATAACTATTTTTCTGCTTTAACATATTGAAAAGTCAAACACTTCACAATAATGTTAGCAATATATCTTTCCATTCCATCCCACCAGTAATAATCCCAAAGATCATTGTACATCTTAGTACTTCCAAGATGAACTAAAAACAGATAACTATGAGCTTCACATAACAACTATTTTTTAAACTTTGAATCACAAGGCACACATAATTTATTTCCAAACTTCAAATCACAATCTTTATCAATGTTAAATTCAGGTAAATTACCCTTCTGAACCAATTCTACCTTTTTCTGTAACTCTCTGTACTCCTTCTATGCTTGCTTAATTATGTATGATAAAGATGATTTCACTACCACCTGAAACAAAATAGAGGAATTCATTTCATAAACAAATTCCAATCCAAAATTCATCAAATAAGAAACCAAAGGATCTCATTCCAAACATAGCATGGTTAATGTAGCATTACTCTTTCATCTCAAAGCATCAGCCACTTTATTTTCCTTTCCTAGGTGGTAATGAATCTTTAAATCAAAATCCTTGATTAATTATAGACATCTCCTCTATCTCATGTTTAATTCTTTTTGAGTGAATGTATACTTCAAAATTTTGTGATCAGTATATATTTCACACTTTACACCATACAAATGATGCCTCCAAATTTTTAATACAAAAATAACAACAGCTAATTCAAAATCATGTGTAGGGTAATTTAACTCATGAGGTTTCAACTGGATTGAATCATAAGAATTTACTTGATCATTATTCATTAGGAAACAACCAAGTCCTTTCAATGATGCATCACTTTAGATAACAAATTCATCATTCTTGGAGGTGAGACCAAAACTGAATCATTTATAAATCTTCTTTTAAATTCATGAAAGAAATCATCACATTATTTTTTCCAAATGAACATAACTCCATTATGTGTTAGCTTAGTTATTTGTCTAGATAACTGAGAAAATTTTTCAAAAAAACTTTGGTAATAACCCAATAATCCATGAAAACAATGAATCTTTGTGATATTGGTAGGTCTTGGCCACTCTTCAACAAATTTTGTTTTAGAAGGGTCAATAGTTATACCATATTTAGAAACAATATGATCAAGGAAATAAATTTGTTTCAACCAAAAATCACTCTTACTAAAATTTACATATATTTTCTTTTATTTTAAGGTTTTCAAAACAATTCTTAAGTGACTTTCATGTTTCTCCCGACTTTTAGAATATACCAAAATATCATCTATAAACACAACCACAAACTGATCCAGAAGCTAATGAAAGACTCCATTTGTGAGATTCATAAATACAGCAAGTGCATTAGATAAACCAAAGGGAATAACTACAAAATCATAATTTCCATATATCATTCGGAAAGTTGTATTTGGAATGTCATCTTCCTTTACCTTCAACTGATGGTATCCGAACCTCAAATCAATCTTTGAAAAATACTGAGCTCCCTAGAGATGATCAAACAAATAATTAATAAGATGCAATGTATGCATGTTCTTAATAGTGATTTTATTAAAGTCTCTATAATCAATACATATTCTCATAGAACCTTCTTTCTTTTTCAAAAATAAAACCGGAGCACCCCATAGTGAAGTTCTTGGTCAAATGAAACCTTTATCATGTAATTATTTCAACTGTTTTTTAAATTCCACCAGTTCTACTCGATCCATTTTATAAGGGGGTTTAGAAATAGGATTAGCATACTTCACTAAATCAATAGTAAATTAAAACTCCCGATTGGGAACAAGACCAGGCAATTCATCGGAAAAAACATCTGTGAATTCATTCACTACTGGAATGTTGTTAATCAAAACTATTTCTTTCTTTTCAACAACATGAGCTAGATAAATTTTAATGCCATATTTAATTAATATTTAAGATTCTTGGTATGTTATAAAAGTTATGAAAATATTGAATAAAACTTTCAGGGATTTACAATCTGTTTTAGCATGATAAATTGAAATCCAATCCATACCTAAAATGATATCAAATTCCACTATGGGAAGTTCAACAAGATTTTCAGAAAAGACCATCCCACTAATGATAATAGGAAGATTCCTATAAATATTGGTTGAATTAATAATTCCACCAGGAGTCTTTACCAAAATTTATATATCACATTCATGAGGTTTTATTTCCAATTTACTTGTAAAGATCTCAAAAATGAAATAATGTGAAGATCCAGAGTCAAATAGAGAATTTCCATATTTTTAAGAAACTTGTAACATACCTGTCACCACTTCATTTGATGGTCCCACATCAACCGTAGTAGTAGAATATTATTTTTCCATGCACTTATTCTTTCAATCTTTCTGGTTTCTACCAAAGGTAATCAAATTTGGACACACATAGGAATAATGTCCTATCCCATTGCAACTAAAAAATCTTACCGTTGGTTTTTATTGCCTTTCTGGTCATATTTCTTATAATTATGAGCAATATAACCAGTCTTACCACATAGAAATCACTTCTCATACTTTGAGAAGCATTCTCCATGATGTTTTTTATCACACTTCTCACAATTTGGAAATTTAGTTTTCCTGCCTCCAGATTTCTTTGATGAATTATTTCCCATTTTCATCCAACTGGATTGCTTCTTTTATTTTATCCCATGGAAAAAATTCTCATCAGAAAACTCTATTTATACCTTCTCATCACATCATACAAGTTTCTCATAACTTTTGAACTCATGAGAATCTAACATCTTTTGATATTTCAGCTTCAATTCTGAGTAAAAGTGATTTATATTACTATCAATATCCTGGATAAATTTGGGACATACCTTGACAAATGGGTGAAATTTTATTTATATGAAGAGACATAATATTCCTACTTTTGTCTCAATTCCAATTATTTCTTTTGCATCCTATGTTTAATAGCCTTAGGAAAATATTTCTCAATATATTCTTAAATTCATCCCATTCCATGGCAGCAATCTATTCACTTCCTCTGATATTTTTAATCATTGACCACCACTGATCGGTTTCACCTTCAAAACGATAAATATAAAGACTAACCATTTTATTTTCTAAACACCTCATTACAACAAAAATATTTTACAGTTCTTTAATCCACCCATTATCTTCCAAAAGGTCAAATGATCCTCTAAATGATGGGAGATATTGCCTCATAAAATTCTCCGTAGTCGACATATTCCTCTATGGTTGGTCTGGTTGATCTCGTTCATAGATACCACATCCATTTATAGCCTCAGTCAACTATGACATCACTATAAAAAATTGTTCATTTCCAATTCCAACTATTTTAGGTTTCTAAATTGGAAGGTTTTTTACCTCTGTATGCTTTCCTAGCATAGCTACCTTGTTTCCTCTGCAGAAAAACATTATGAACAAACATATCTTAGATGAAGAAACATGGTAATATTCAAATTTTATATCATTTCAATTTGACCATAAAGTAAAAATCTTTTATGGATATTCTATTAAAAATATTCTAACTCCAAAAGTTATCTAAACTGACCTCTGATACCAACTATAAGGCCCCATCCTTAAACATTACATAATCTTGAGATAGGTCAACAATTTGAATTTAATTCACTTTGGGGATCTTTTCAGGTTTATAGATTTATAGAATTAGGTAATAAATCATACATAACCACTTAAATGTTATTATTAGACACTTCTAATCACTATCCAATATTTTTCATAAAACATAATCTTTTAAAAAAACATGGTTTGTTTCAGGTTTAAATAGCATGACTTTTCTTTAATCCCATCATTGACTCTATTCTTCTTTTATTCCTGTGAAAAACATTCCAAAACTTTGGATGATAATAAAAATCTCAGTAAGGGATACATAAAGAATAAAAACTATTAGTCTCGTAAAAAACATGTAAACCATGAATACTTTATCATAAAGTAATAATTTTCACCTTTAAAAAGTATAAAAAACACTTTGCTGAATATAAGCTCATTTCTTAACCATTTTGTAACTAAAATATTACCATAAACACATATAATGAAACATATAACATATAAATCTAACTTGTAACATAAACATACTTAAATGGAATAACCATACGGTCGACTTCTACACATATAAATAAATGTAATAGCCATACGGCTGACTTTCATACCCAATGCATTGGAGGTTATAATGTAACCACCTGTCATTGGTTTATCACGAAACCACCAATCTTTGGTTTATCACATAACCACCTGTCTTTGGTTTATCACGAAACCACTCATCAAATGTCCAAGTACCATTATATAACACATAAAATATTTCAATTATCAACATGTCACTCATAAATTTTATTTCAAATCACAAGAGATCATTTCAAGATATTGAAATAGTAAATCAACTTTCAAAACCATTTTGTTGACCTCACCTATTTTGATAATATCAATTATGTACCAATATGCTTTGATAATCCCAAATAATGTTTATCTATATATTAATTATTCTTTCAATCTATGACATCATATTATTAAGTTGATAATCTATGGAAATAATCATTAGAATATGTTAATCAATGTTTATCTATGTTTATACATGATTTGAAATAATTATAACTCAATTTGGATATGATTTGCATAGAACAGATAAGTATTAATCTTGTGAGTCACTGATACAGACCTAGACCTACCGATAGAGTAAGTCCACCAGTATACACAATAGTTACCGATACAGACAGACAGACAGCTACGGATGAAGTCTACTAGAGCCACTGATATATATACAAACAGCTACCGATACAAAGGTCTCAGGTACACATCTACCGATAAGGATAAGTACACCGGTACAGAAGTCTACCGATATGGATAAGGTCACTGGTATGCAGACAGTTACTGTTACACCAGAGCTACTGATAGAATAAATCTACTGGTATGCACAAGTCGACCGATACAGAGTAACCGCTACTATTATAAAGTCCACTGTTACAATATCACCAGTATGGGTCACTGATACAAACGTTCACCAATACATAATGGTCATCGATATGCATAATAGCTACCAATAGAAGAAGCTACCATTTCAAGTGAGCTACCATTATAAAGAGCAACAGCTACCGATACAGACCTACTGACTCAAGTCCACCGATACAAGCTCACTGATACTAAGAGATACCAATGGAAACCAGACATCATATCTCTAAACCCTACTTGTATTTGTTTATTTAGAAATGGTCATATTTGATGTTTTTAATGCACGTGCTAGTAATTAATGATAGTTTTTGGTATTTCAGGAACCGTACCTCGTACCTGTAAAAAGGTAATCATTCACATTGTTGGAGCTAAAGCTATATAAGGGAATCTCTAACTACTAAAGGTGTGGTCGTCGGTCTGTCTTTCCATGCGCATATGAGATAATCTTCTGGAGATACTAAGGACTTACATGCATAGAATAAGAAGGAAGATTACATATTGAATCCATAAAACCTGAACATTCAAGGAGAAAAGAGCTTCAACGATTTCACTTGCACTCAAGCTGATCAGAATGATCATCCCGGACCTAGAAGTCAAATACGAAAACTACACTCTGTTTCTTGAAAAAAAAAACTAGAGAAGGACTCAAAGCCTCATCTTCATCAATCCAAGGAGTCCAGAGCTTCACTCAAAACACATAGAGAATTCTAAACACATCTCTATCTATTTAGCGTAATTGTGTTTTATTTAATTACATTTTGAGTTGTGTGTGTGTTCTGTATTTTCAGACACACACTATCTCATGTGATGAACTAGAGGATATCTAATATCCTCAATCAATCCTTCTAAATATTTTTATTCCCACTATGGATAGTGGTAGATGTCAAGTGTGACCTGGATAGCATGTGTGCTATTGTTTTTTTCACAAAAAACTGTGGTAGAGGTCATAGGACCTGGACAGTCTGAGTACTATTGTAAACCCCAATCTAGAGTGTGGATAAAACTTTATTTAAACTGTTTGAGAGGACTAAGTCTCATCTTGAGACTTAACCTCTTGGTTAAAACTGTTGTTCTTGTTTATTTTGTTTTAAAATATATTGAATATTCTGTTGCTAATTACTTTGAAATACAAATCTATTTTAAAGGTACTATGATTGTTAAACTAGCATGTGTTTATAACTTTTGTTATCCAGTAAGTTAGTTTCAAAAGTTAATTAATCTTCAGATTGAGTTAACTGAGAAATAATCATTCTCTTGAGAAACTAATTGAAAACTTACAATCTTTATAAATTTACTAAAGTTTAATTTTTATTTAATTTGGGGGATTTTAATAATAATGTTTTTAACAGAAATTTTAATTGGAACTCAATTTTCCCCCTTCTTGAGTATCCACTCCGACCAACATTTGGTATCAGAGGTTGTTATTAATAAAGTATTTCCAAACACTCTGTTTTTCAACTATGATTTTAGTTTTATCTTAAAGATATTAAATTTCTGTTAGTTCTAAATTTTATCGCTTTAAATATATTTTCTAAAATCGAATTGTGGATAATATACTAAAAGGTGTTGCTACCAACAATCCACCTTTATTTAATGGTGTTAATTATGCTCAATGGAAACTAAAATTGAAAATTCATTTAAAAAGTATGGGATTTGACATCTGAACTTCTATAGAGACTCGGTATAAGGTTTCATAAATTGAAAGAACTACTTGGGATGAACCTACTAAAATAGATCACAATAATAATTATAAATCAATGCATGCCCTGTATTTTGCTTTAGGAGATGAATAATTTAATCGAATATCTGCTTGTAAAACTACTTATGAAATCTGGGATACTTTGGTTGTTTCCCATGAGGGAAAAACCAATGTTAAAGAAATGATATTGAACACTTACACTATTAAATATGAAAACTTTAAAATGAAACCTGATGAACCTATTTCTTACATGTATCTCAAGTTCAAAGAATTTGTAAATACAATGAGCTCACTGGGAAAGGTTGTTCCAGAAAAAGAGAAAATCATGAGGATACTAAGATTTCTGCAATACAGATGGAGAGGCACATCAGTTTCAATAAGAGAATCATGTGATATAATTTCACTGCCTGTTAAAGAGCTTATTGGTAAGTTAATGAGGTATGAAGAAGAACTGAAGGTAAACAATAAAGAATTTGATGAACCAAGAAATAAATCAGTAGCCTTCAAGACCTCTACTTCAAAAAACAAGGACAAAGGAAAAATTCAAAGTGAAAGTGATAGCTCAAGCTATGATGAAATTGCATGAGACAGCAATGATGAAATGGCTCAGATAGCCAGATTATTTAAGAAGTTTTATAAAAAGAAGAAGTTTTTCAAAAAAATCCAATTACAAGGGAAAGTTTCACAATAAAGGTTATTGGAGGAAAGATTGGAAACAGAATGATAAAATTGATGACATAGTTTGTTACGAATTTAAGAGGAAAGGACATGTGAAAGATGACTGTACGAAGTTAAAATACAAGAAGAAATTTGAGTAGAAGGACAACAAATATAAGAAAGAAATGAAAGAAACCTAGAGTGCTTCAGAAGATAGTTCAAGTGATTCTGACTCCACTCAGGATGAAAAATCTCAAAAAGCTAATATGTGTTTTATGACAAACACATCTGAGGTAACATTGGATACTCCTTCTTTAAATTCTTATTATTCTGGATATTATTCTGATTTTGAAAACATATCTAGTGAAGAGTTATTTGAATAATGTAATATTCTATAGGAAACCTTCAATGATCTAAAAGATAATTACAAGTCATTAAAGAAACAACATGCTTTAACTAGCACTGCACAATCTGCATTAGAAGTAGAAAAGGAGAAGAAAGCTAAAATGTTAAAGAAAATACTCAAAGTAAATTGTCCAATGAGTAACTTAGAATATATTTAGAGAATTTCACAAATGGAAAGAATACTCTAACTCAAATTCTTGAAAAATAAGTTGCACCAAAGTATACTACTGGTTTAGGCTATCAACCTGGATAGAGACAGCTCATTAAGAATAAATTTATTCCTAAATCTAGATAGTATGCTGATAGTTCTAGTTTTAAAAATTCTTATGCATCAACTAGTTATTCACATAGTTATAGATCAAACAAAGTTTAACTTTCAAAATCTTTTGAATCTATTGATTGTATGAGACCCATTAGACAAATCTGGGTACCAAAAGTTTTTCTTTCTAACCTATCTGGACCCAAGAAAATTTGGGTACCAAAATCATTTTCTGTTTAAACCTATTTTGTAGGAGACTTTCTTGAAGAGTTACCATAGCAAGATATGGTACTTGGACAGTAGATTTTCAAGGAATATGACTAGATATTACTCATGTTTCAAGAGTTTAATCAAGGTTGATGGAGGTAATGTCACCTTTAGTGATAATTCAAAAGGAAAAATCATCGGCTTAGGCCAGATTGTTAACACTGATTCAGTTTTAATTTATAAAGTTTTATTTTTTGTTGGATTAAAATACAATCTGTTAAGAATTTATTAGTTGTGTGATGATGGTTTAAATCTTAAATTTGAAAATGATGCTTGTAATGTTTTTAATTCTAAAAATATTTTAGTATTTTCTACCTTAAGAAATGAGAATGTTTATGCTGTAGATTTAAATTCTTTAGCCAAACAAAAGGTTACCTGTTTAAATTATTTTCATAGAGAATCTTGGCTAGGGAACGAAAGATTAGGACACTGCAATGTTCATTCACTTAAGAAAATAACTAAGAAAAATTTAGTTAGACACCAACCTTAACTAAAATTCTCATCAGACAAAGTTTGTAATCCCTGTCAAAAGGGAAAGCAACATAAAGTTTCATTCAAATCAAAGAAAGAATTTTCAACTTCTCAACCTCTCGAGTTGGTTCACATGGACTTGTTTGGACCTTCTAGAGTTTCTAGTTTAAATAGGAAGCATTTTGTCTACGTCTTAGTAGATGACTTTTCTAGATACACTTGGGTATACTTTATTTCTCACAAAAGTGAATATTGATCTTATTTTATGAAATATTCCAAGTCTGTAGAAAACCTAAGTGGACTTAAAATTAAGACCTTGAGAAGTGACCATGGTCGTGAGTTTTAAAATCATGAGTTTGAATCTTAATTCTCATATAATGGCTATAGTCACAACTTTTCTGCCCCTGGGAAACCTCAACAGAATGGTGTAGTAGAAATAAGAAATAGAACCCTTCAGAAAATTGCAAGAACTATGCTCAATGAATATGATTTACCTATTTATTTTTGGGATGAAGCTGTGAATACATCTTTTTATATTATAAATAGAGTCTTTATTAGACCTGTTCTCAAAAAGACCCCTTATGAACTGTGGAATAATAGGAAACCTAAATTGAGTTACTTCAGAGTTTTTGGTTGCAAAGTCTTTATTCTCACTAAGGATAATCTTGACAAATTTGCTTCTAAAAGTGATAAGTTAATCTTTCTAGGTTACTCTATAACCAGTAAATCTTATAGAGTCTTTAACAAAAGAACCAAATGTGTGGAAGAATCTATTCACATCAAATTTGATGAAACTGATCTGCATGAACCTAAGACTTCTCTTGAAAATCTTGAAGAAGATCTGTATATTCTAGACTTTAATGATAAAATCAGTGAACCTATTGTAAAGACGACCAGTTTTGGAAATATTCCATAATCTGCTTTTGGTGAACCTAGGAATAGATATGAACCTGAAATTTCTAGTCCTAACTTTACTAGATCAACTAGGATTCTAAAGAATTATCCTTTAGATTTTGTTGTTGGTAATCTTGATAGAGGGACACAGACTAGAGCTTCTCTAAGAAATCAGGTTGAATATCAAGCCTTTCTTTCATAGTTAGAACTTAAAAATATCAATGATGCAATCAATGATGAATTTTGGGTAATGGGTATGCAAGATGAATTAAATAAATTTGAAAGAAACAAAGTCTGGGAATTAGTTGTCAAACCTAAGGAAACTTTGACCATAGGCACTAAATGGGTTTTTAAAAAAAAAATTATGAATCAGGAAATATCTTTAGAAACAAGGCAATATTAGTTGAACAAGGATATAGTCAAGAGGAAGGAATGGACTATGAGGAAACCTTTGCACCTTTAGCTAGATTAGAATCTATTAGGATTCTACTTGCCTATACTAATCATCTGAATTTCAAGTTATATCAAATGGATGTTAAAAGTGCTTTTTTAAATGGTTTTATAATTAATGATGTTTTTTAGCAACCACTCGGATTTATTAATCCTCTTTTTTCAAATAGAGTTTTTATGCTTTCTAAAGCTTTATGTGGTTTGAAACAAGCCCCACAAGCTTGGTATGATAGACTTAGTAGTTTTATTATTTCAAATGACTTTTCTAAATTGATTTCTGATCCAACTCTCTATTAAAAGAATTTCCAAATATGTTTTGAGAGTGAAAATCTATGTTGATGATATTATTTTTGGATCTTCTAAAAATAATTTGTGTATTGATTTTTCAAAGAGTATGCAAAATGAATTTGAAATGAGTTTAATGGGAGAACTCAAATATTTTCTTGGATTTCAAGTTTTTCAAAATGAAAATGGTATTATTTTAAATAAAAATAAATATACAAAAGAACTCTTAAAACATTTTGGTTTAGATAGTATTAATGAAAGTGATACACCTATGAGTACTAACTGTAAGTTGGATGCTGATGAAACTAGAAAACCAGTGGATCAGACCAACTATAGAGGTATGATAGGGAGTATGCTTTACCTTACTGCTAGTTGAAAATATATTATTTTTTGCAAGATTTCAATCTAAACCAAAAGAGTCACACTTTCTTGCTGTTAAACGAATTTTCAACTATATTAAACATACTACTAACTTAGGATTATTCTATCCAAAAGGAAAATCATTCCATTTAATAAGTTATTCAAATGCTGACTTTGCTAGTTGAAATTTAGATAGAAAGAGAACTTCTGTAACATGTCATATTCTAGGTAAGTCCCTGGTATCTTGGTGTAGTAAAAAGTAGAACTCTATTTCATTGTCTACTGCAGAAGCAGAATACATTGCTGCTGGTAGTTGTTGTGCACAAATTCTGTGGATGAAACATACATTATTGGACTACGGATATCATTTTATACATGTATCTATAAACTGTGATAACACTAGTGAGATTAATATTTCTAAGAATCTCGTGTCTCACTCTAGGACCAAGCACATTGATGTAAGGCACCACTTTCTGAGAGATCGTTACCAAAAGGGTGATATTATTCTTGAATATATAGGTACTAAACATCAATTAGCTAACATATTCACCAACCCTTTAAGTCTGGATAGGTTAAGTTGCATTAGACATGAGTTAGGAATGATAGACTTTCTAGATCCAAATCCTCACCGTTAGCCTAAACCTCACCGTTAGCCTTCACCTCACCATTAGCCTAAACCTCACTATTAGCCTAAACCTCACCGTTAGCCTAAACCTCACCGTTATCCTAAACCTCACCATTAGACTAAACCTCATCGTTAGCCAAAACCTCACTATTATACCTCACTTGTATAAACCTCACTATTATACCTCAATGGTAT
The DNA here is from genome assembly GCA_963277665.1 of Viscum album. Lineage (NCBI taxonomy): Eukaryota > Viridiplantae > Streptophyta > Magnoliopsida > Santalales > Viscaceae > Viscum > Viscum album. The sequence continues at coordinate 1,397,711,943 of OY728164.1, read as the reverse complement.
AAACCTCACTGTTATACCTCACTGGTATAAACCTCACCGTTATACCTCACTCGTATAAACTTCACTGTTATACCTCAATGGTATAAACCTCACTGTTATACCTCACTGGTATAAACCTCACTGTTATACCTCACTGGTATGAACCTCACTGATATAACTCACCGATAAAAATACCTTACCGTTAGGAATCCTCACCGGTATGTGTTACCGTTAGGTTGCACTGTTTTTAAAATTTTGTCTTTAACCACTGGAATCTGTATCATTTATATTTTACTTATTATGCTTTATTTATTTACTTTGTGATTCCTAAATGATAAAACTTCAGTCTTGACCTCATCTCAATCCACCTCAAACCCTTTACCTTCAAGCCTTAGCTCCCAAACCTTCGTTTCTTTCGAACCCTAACCCTCGCGATTCGCAGAATGGCAAGAGTAAAGAGACCATCAGTCAGAAAAAAAAGGATGATGAGCTGAATTCCAAGAGACTCAAAGGAGATTCTAGTGGTAGAAGTGAAGTGAAGAAACCTACAAATCCACATCTCATTCAAAGGGAGATAGTATTTTAGAAATAGCTATGCGTGGAATGGTTGATGACCAGTAAGTCTTTAGTTCTATAAGTGATGAAATAACAGAAATGGGTAGAGTGTTTCTTGAATAACAATGGTCCTTATTATCCGAAGCTGGTAATATGAGTTTGTTCATTTTTTAGAAATTAGAAGTTGAGAACAGAATGGTATCAGTAGTGAATGTCAAGAAAATATCTTTTTCTTCCATTGAGTGGGTTGAGTGACTGAAAGTTACACATGAATGATAGATTGGGTATTTCTCAAAATCAGTACCTCCTACCAGTGACATCTTTGATATGAAGCTTCTTTGGAAGAATTAACAAAAGATGGAACACCAAGTTAAGTAGTTGCTACATAAATGTATGGAGAGAACCGGTTACTGTTCAAGTTCATCCAACATGTGCTAATTCCAAGAAGAGGGGACTTTGCAAATCTGAAATACCAAGATATTTATTTATTTCATTTGATGAGACATGGTGTTAAGGTGAATCTGTGTAGACTGTTAATGATTCAAATTGAATATATGACTAGGCCAAAGTTAAAAACTAATGCTCTATTCCTTGTAAATATGATCTCTGTGATGATCAAGGTAAGAGGTGTGGCTAAGTCTCAGGATGAGACAGTGGTTATGAAAGACAACTTTTGTATTACAAAAACTATCTGTAATTACATGAAGATCAATTGCAATCTGTGCAGAATATAATGGGTTAGTGATGATGAGAAGCTGTATGATAAGTTTAATACTATGGATCATCCTTCTAGGCCTAAGGATGTGAGGGATCCAGGTCTAGGACCTGATGAAGAGAAACCTCAGTATAGTGATGATACTGATGAAGAGGATACCTTTGTAGCTAATGTAAGGGATCTGGACTTGCCTCCAAGTCCTGTTTCTGAAATTCTATCATTTGGAAAGGGAACAGTGTTGGGAGTAAGCAATGAAGAAGCCCACATTGATGAGGAAGACCATCCTGCTCCAGAAAATGAGGAAGAAGAAGAATCTGAAACTGAAGCATTTGTGTCTGCCTACTGGAGTCTTAGTCCACTGATTGGGCACTCCTCAATGCCTACTGAGTAAATTTTTGATGTAGACAGACTTGCACCTATTCCTGAGGATCCTCCTGCTATTGGAGAAATGGATATGGTTGTGGATGATTCTTCTGAGGAATACATTCCTGCTCTGGGTGTTATTGTTATACATATACAAGAGGATGCACAAATTGAGGGGAAGCATCCAACCAGACATGGAAATGTTTCAGTAGCTCATGAGATTGAAGACTGGGTAGAAGACCCAAGTTTTTTAGTTTGTGTCTTGGACTATCCTGATTCTGAAGATGAGATACCCATCAATAGACCACAATTTAACTATAATATCTTTTCTAAGTTTTTGCCTGAGGATGTGGTAAGAAAATCGGATCTAGATCAGTTGAAGTCTGATCTTAAGACCTCGTTTTTGGAAGAGATAAGAAGAATGGAAACCTCTTTAATATCATCCATTCAATCTATTATGCATGAATCTGTGTCCAGTATTATGTTAGAAAGAGTACCTGTAGTTGTTCCTGACAATCTGGTTACTAAGGCTGATCTTGAGCCTTTAAATGGTGAGTTGAAGGAGACTTGGAGTGCATCTGTTGAAGATTTAAATAATTTCTTTATTTAAGAGATAAAAAATATGGAAAAATATTTAGAACTCTCGAATGGGTGTATGGTGTCAGGCCCTGTGACAGAGATGATGAATGAGATTAGAGTATGTCATTCTCATATTGAGAGCTGGATAGAAGCTGTTGTTGCCTTGAAGCAGTCTGTTTCTTCTCTAACTACCTTGAGTAATTCTCAAGCTCAAATGAATGATTATATCAATTACATTAAAGGTGTGGTAAGGCAATTTTTGTATGTCTTTGAATCTTTTAAGAAGTCTATCTAAGATCATGTGAGCACCCAGGATTTGGTTGTCCAGAAGCTGATAAGAAACTTGACTCAATCATTCAAGGAGACTGTAGCATTCACTGTTAAACCTCTTTCTTTATCCAATGATTCAGTAAATTTTGATCAATTTAGATCTACATTGAAAGAGGAGCTTGTTCAGGCTAGTACTAGTAGCTCAGTTGATTCTCAAGTGCTATCTACCACAAGAGATATAAGAAAGTTTTTCCAGGATCATATGAGGGATGCTACTACTTCCCAAAAAGAAATCAAAGATAATATTGAACTCTACTTTCAAAAATTTTATACCAAGCATCAGCTCAACAACCATTTCAAGATTTTTTTAGAAAACATGAAGCTACCCCCAGTCACTTAGGATTTAAAAGAACAAGTGAGCAAGCTCAGGGAGTCGACTTCTGCTCTAGATAAATTTATGGAGAACGAGTATGAGTTTATCTCTGCTATGGAGAGACGAGGAGGAATCATTATGGACTTTAGGAATCTTTTTCTGCCATTTTTTCATGTAGACAGTACTCCTATCATTTCACCTCCAGCTCTGCCTCCCTCCACTCAGTCTGCCTCCATTCCTCATATGACACTGGCTCAAGCTATCAGAAGCTTGATACCATTGATTACTCCAAGGAGTACGCACTACAGGCCAGGAATTGTCTCTGTTGATTAACCTCCAGTGGTTCTTTCTGGAGTTCCCAAGCCTAAGTCTACCTCTAAACCTAAATCCAAATCCAAAGTGGACATTCAGGAGGTGGATTGAATAGTGTCTAGGACATTTGATAGGAATCACTTGTACTCATTTTGTTTTAATTTTGTATTTCTCTGTATCTTTTTACCCTAAGAAATACATATGATCTTATTCTCTTTTACCATCTGTTACTTCTCTCATCCTTTGTTTACTACTTTTTTCTAATCACAAAGGGGGAGAAATATGAGAAATATAATCATAATAAAGGGAGAGAAATATGAGAAATATGATAAATATGAGCATCATTTAATTTTACTATAATATAACTCTACCTCTGGTATATTTATTTTATATATCTGATACAGTTGTTTCATACCTCTGATACATTTGCATATAATACTCTATTCTATGATACATTTGAAAATGTCATTACTCACACTGAAAAATGAAAACCATTGTGTTTTATACTGATACATTACTGATTATTTTGTCTTATAATATCATAATTTGTTATTATCAAAAAGGGGTATATTTTTGACCTCACCTGTTTTGATAATCTCAATTACGTTTCAATATGCTTTGATAATCCCAAATAATGTTTATCTGTATATTAATTATTATTTCAATCTATGACATCATATTATTAAGTTGATAATATATCAAATTAATCATTGGAATATGTTAATCAATGTTTATCTATGTTTATATATGCTTTAAAATAATTATAACTCAATTTGGATATGATTTTCATAGAATAGATAAGTGTAAAGCTTGTGAGTCACTGATACAGACCTAGACCTACCAATAGAGTAAGTCCACCGGTATGCACAATAGTTACTGATACAGACAGATAGACAGCTACGGATGAAGTCTACCAGATCCACTGATATATATACAAACAGCTACCGATACAAAGGTCTCAGGTACACAGCTACCGATAAGGCTAAGTACACCGGTAGAGAAGTCTACCGATATGGATAAGGTCACCGGTATGTAGATAGTTACCGTTACACCTGAGATAACGATATAATAAGTCTACTAGTATGCACAAGTCAACCGATACAGAGTAACCGCTACTATTATGAAGTCCACCATTACAAGCTCACCGGTATGGGTCACTGATACATATGTTCACCAATACAGAATGGTCATCGATATACATAACAGCTATCGATAGAAGGAGGTACTTTTTTAAGCGAGCTACCGTTATAAAGAGAAATAGCTACCGATACAGACCTACTGACTCAAGTCCACCGATACAAGCTCGCTGATACTAAGAGCTACCGGTGGAAACCGGTCATCATATCTCTAAACCGTACTTATATTTGTTTATTTAGAAACGTTCGTATTTGATGTTTTTAATGCACATGCTATTAATTAATGATAGTTGTTGGTATTTTAGGAACCGTACCTCATACCTGAAAAAATGTAATCATTCCCATTGCCAGAGATAAAGCTATATAAGGGAACCTAAAACTACTAAAGGTGTGGTCGTCGGTCAGTCTTTCCATGAACATATGAGATAATCTTCTGGAGATACGCAAGGATGTACATGAATTGAAGAAGAAGGAAGAATACATACTGAATCTATAAACCCTAAACATTTATTGAGAAAAGATCTTCAATGATTTCACTTGCACTCAAGCTGATCATACTGATCAACCTGGACCTAGAAGTCAAATAAAAAATGACACTATGTTTCTTGACAAAAACCAGAGAAGGACTCAAAGCCTCATCTACATTAATCCAAGGAATCCAGAGCTTCAATCAAAACACATAGAGAATTATAAACTAATATCTATCTGTTTAGCTCTATTGTGTTTCATTTATTTACATTGTGAGCAGTGTGTGTGCTCTGTATTTTCAGAAACACACTATCTCCTATGTTGAACTGGATGATATCTAATATCCTCACTCAATCTTTCTAAATATTTTGATTCCCACTGTGGATAGTGGTAGAGGTCAAGTGTGACATGGATAGCATGTGTGCTGTTGTTTTATTTTTTCCCATGAAGAACTGTGGTAGAGGTCATAGGACTTGGACAGTCTGAGTACTGTTGTAAACCCCGATCCAGGGTGTGGATCAAAGTTTATATAAACTGTTTGAGAGGACTAAGTCTCACCTTGAGACTGAACCTCTTGGTTAAAACTGTTGTTCTTGTTTATTTTGTTTTAAACTATATTGAATATTCCGCTGCAAATTACTTTGAAATAAAAATCTATTTTAAAGTTAATCTGATAGTTAAACTAGCAAGTTTTCTTAAATTCTGTTATCCAGTAAGTTAGTTTCAAAAGTTAATTAATCTTCAGATTGAGTTAACTAATAAATAATTAATCTCTTTAGAAAATAATTTAAAACTTACAATCTTTATAAATTCACTACAGTTTAATTTTTACTTAATTTGGGGGATTTTAATCATAAATTTTTAAAAGAAATTTTAATTGGAACTCAATTCACCCCCCTCTTGAGTATCTACTCTGACCAACACATTTTCAATAGTAAAACACCCAAAAAAGATAATAAGGTATTTATTTTCCTTTTAAAAACATTAAGGCTTATAGAGGAAGCCAAATATCAAATAAAAGATACAATGACGAAGAAGCTGTTGTTACCGCATATGTTAAAAAAATTCCTTTTTGGTGTTTAGTAATGATTTATAAAAAAATATTCCCTTTGAATGAAATTAAAAGTATAATGGGTCTATTAAACACTATATAAATAATGTTGTGTATAAATTAAAATATACATCAATGAAAGGAGATTGAGACGAAGTCCTTCACCTTGAGTCTGACTTGTCTCATTCATTCTTTAATTTCGTGAATAATAAACCTAGATTGAATTATACTTGATTTAGAAACTTTTTTAAAATATTATTCATTTTATATCACTTATTACCATGTTAAAACAATTATTTAATTATTTGAGTTCATTATGGACGTTTTGTCGATGTTTAGTACTTGAGTCAAAAATGAACTTGTTTTGATGCAAATTATCCATGTGGTCATCAATCCATTATCTCTATAATATTATTAATGATTTAAATATAATATATATCTATTATATATGTATTTATAATTGTCCATAACTTTTTTAGATAACAAATTAAATGCACCGTTCATGGAGACGGTAGGCCGTAAGTACGCATGAATGCTACTTTCATTTCTTTGTCATATTAAAAGAATAATAATAAAATTATATAAAATTATATTATAGTACCAGTATTATATTAATTTCATTTATGTCTCATAGGTTTACTAAAACCATCCTTTATGTGTTTCATATATATCATGAATGAGTCATATCACTTTGAGGGGGCGGTAGTCCACACTTCCTCAAATGAAATTATTGTATTTACACATTATGGAAAGAATAAAGGTATGTTATTAATAATAATTACATGAGAATAGTGACAATATAAATATAATATATATCATATATAAATATAGTTCCATCATAATTTCCACCATGATAGGTGGTAGGAGAAAATTGAACAATCATCATTTTATGAGGTAGTAGTTCTCCGTACACAGAAACAGTAAGTTCTATATCCATTAGATGGAGGTGTGTGTAAGTTTAGGTTGAAAACATATCATAAAAACATTATAGTACATTTGGGATACTTGTTTTGTTATAAAATAATTATATAAATAGAGGTTAGGGGGTTGGGTAAGGAAAATAAATGAAAGGAACTTGAGAGAAGACGTTACCTCAAAAGCAGGTAACTCTTTTTTATTTTAGCCAAAAGGATGCCTTGAGTTTTATTATGCCCAAGGTAAGGATTATAGGAGGAAATTAGGGATGGTTGGAGATTATTTTAGAATATTTTGGATGATACAAGGGATTTAGAGGTGTGAGTAAGTGGGTAAAGGTGGTGGCCTTTTATAAGGTGGAGGAGGGGCACTTTAGGAAAGTCTTGAAATATTATTTTATTAAAAATTTATTTTTCAATTATAATAGCTAAAAACTGATATATCTTGATTATAATATGGTTAGGGGTTTATATCCTCTCAACCAATAGGTTTTATACATGTTCAGGTCACAAAATTAACCTTATATTTTATCTTTAACCCTTAGTTAAAAACATTAACTCTTACCATATCTTCTTGTATTTTCATAATATAGGGTTACTATAGTTACTATAAAATTCCAAGAGAACCACAAGTGGATAATTAATGACATTTGTAAAATTATATAAGCCATTTTTATGAATATTGGTTTTTTATGACTATTATTCATTTAATAAAATAGTATTTTTTTTAACTGATTTATGTCAATTTTGTCACTATTTAGTAATTTATTTTTTTGTTAAAGTAATAAAAACTGTATTCCTTCAAAAAAATGCATAAAATCATCCCTCACATGTCAATTTCATCCAAAAACTTTTTGGATGGCATAAAAATGTTCAAATTACATTTATTTTAATTTTTATAATATCATTTATTTGAATATTACATTAATAAGTTAATCATTGCATCATCATTGTATCAAAAATAAATTTATTTATTTAATTTATAAAAAATATAATTAAAATACCATTATTTAGGAAATATTTTTATATTTCTAATTACTATTTATAGTCAAAGAGATCATGTAACAACCCATACTTAACGTACATGGACATTACATTACTTATGCAGAATACTTAATACATGACACAAACAGACACCCAAAGACCGTATTAGTTTAGTGTCTTTGAAAACATGGAACATAATATTCTAACTTGGTAAAAGATATTAAAAATCTCCCATAAATATCTTCCACTTTTTTTTCCTACCTATAACCTTTATTTATATCTTGGGGAAAAGAAAACATAAAAAGGGTGATCTCAAATGATAAATAAGGGTAAACATTGAGAACACAAAACAAACCATAAATATAAAAAAGTAAAAACATAAACATAAAGTTTAAATATAAAAATATTGTGTCATGAAATAAATCTTGGCAGTACATAAGGAATATATCATAAAGGAACATTAACCATGATAAAATATCATTGACATAAAACATGGAATTGTGGAAAACAAATAAGAACATAATATGATTTCCATAATATCCAAGGCATTACTACCAAGAACATCATAGTGGAAAAATTCCATTGCTGAACCAGGTTTACTTGTCGTTCTAGACATGTATTACTGAATCATATTTACTTGTCATTGTAGCCTTGTATTAGGAAACCGGATTTACTTGTCATTCCAGTCATGTCTATCTCATGAGATATTAATCTTTACCCAATGCATTGGAGGAAGATATAGGTCACACCCATTTCATAATGAAATCCTTATTACATGTTCCAAAAAAACATAAATCATTCATCATAGCATAACTTAATATATAAAATGGGTTTCTTAAACATTATTTAATCATTAACAAAATAAAATAATAATAATAATAGGGACATAAACATAACCCTATTTAAATAGAATCATATTAGATGGAAAATAATTGTGATAAAATACTTGAACTTAATTCTTGAGGAAAATATCCTTTCTTCTTCAAAAACGTTTTAATTTCTCAAAATGTCATGAAATTTTAAAATAAAATAATTTAATTGAAAATAAACTTTAAATATTGTAAATTAATATTCATGGAAATAAGGCATTATGAAAGCATAAAAATCCATTCATTTCATATAAGTTAAAAACATTCTCCTCATACTTTTGTTGGAGAAGTCAAAAAGTTACTCGTAAGGTAAAAGAAAGAAAGATTCCTTCCAAACCATGTAGTATAAATAAAAATGGATAAAATGATTGTAAACTTACAAATAATACTAGTAAATATTTTATGAAAACATTTTTATAAAACATGGACATGGATGATAAATATACCCCCAATAAATACTTATGTATAAACAATCTTGGATAATAATGAGATTGTGAAATTAACTCTTACCTTAGATATGATTTCTTCTGTATGTGTTTGAAACTATTGTATAGTGGGTTTGAACATATTATTAACATGTAACAAAACCATAATAATATTTATGATATAATATATGATTCACTTATGACTTTATATTACTAGTTTATTTATCGATTCCATGTTAAAGAAACGTTTTGGGTAATAATCATTTTATTTATCGTACATGTTTTGACTTGTTATTCTTGATATTATTACTTATATCGTGATTTACATAGTTCCAGAAAGTAAAAAATTATTTATATATAATAAATATTAAATATAGAAATATATATATATATATTATATATATAAATGAAATTAAATACACCGTTCATGGAGACAGTAGGTCGTACATACGCATGAACGTTGTTTCCATTTCCTTATTGAATTGAAGGGAAGAAAGTAAATTACATATATATATATATATAAATTCAGTAGAATTATTATGTCATATATTTAATTATTATTTATTATATATACATTAAATTATTCTTGAATGGTTAACGTGGAGAATGAATCTCATCGCGTCGTGGAGACGGTAAGCCGTACGTACGCGCGAGCGACGATATCATTCACTTAATGGTTAAATGGTATGGAATTGGATGGTATATTAATTATAAAGAATAATTATAATGTTATAGTCATTATTGACATCCATTATACTCATCATTATACTCATCATTATACTCATCCAAATTAAGTATTTGTGAATAAAAAATTACACCACTGCGTGGAGACGGTAAGTCGTTCATACGCACGCATAGTGATATTGTTATTCGTAGGATGGATTAGAGGAGATATAAGGTGATACCATAATTATAATTACATATCATAGGGTATAATATACTGTATTTATTACTTTAGTATGATAACAATATAAGAAGAGGAAGTAGAAGAAGAAAATTATTTTTTAAAGAGGTGATAAAACAAATACTTCTTTTTCAAGTATCTCCTTTTGATTTGCACAAAAGGTCACCCTAGGATCATTTTATCCCCAAAGTGTGGCCTCTATAAGGAAGTTAGGTATTTTGGGAGATTATTTGAGCAGAATTTGGACAATACAAAGGGATTTAAAGGTGTGATTAAGTCGGTAGAGGTGATGGCCTTTATAAGATAGAGGAGGGGCACTTTAGAAAACTCTTAAAATACTAATTTATTATAAATTTATTTTTGGTTTATAATGGTACCAAACTCAGTTATTTAGTATATAAGATGAGTATGGTTATAAATAATATCAAAAAATAAAATTTATACACGTTTTTATTTTATTTTAAACCATATCATTTTGATTTATCCTTATTAAATCTATTTAATTTTATTTAAGGAAATAATATTATAAATATTAAATGTTTATAAATATTTACTTATGTGTTGTAAATTTTCCATAATTTGATAATTTATGACATTTTAGACCATATAATTTTAACTTTGTAATTTTTAAATATTTTTCTGATTTTTAAATAATTTAATAATATGTTATTTTTATAAAATATCAATCGTGTCAATTTTGACACTATTTTTTTATTTGACATTAAATAAAATCTAAAAATAAGATAAATTATATCCAAAATGTTTAATACACTTATAACATGTCATAGTCACCTATAAAATTCATGTATCACATTAATTATTTTATATGATATTTATTTTAATATTTTTAAAACCATTTATTTGATATTTCTATCAATAAAATAATTTCTACATCACTATTGTGTCATCATTAATAGTAATTATTTAATCTATAAAAATTATAAATAAATTAAAATGATGTAGATAATTTTATTATGTTTATGGAGATTAATTATTTTTTATGTTTTATCAAATTTATCATTATATTAAAATTATTACACTTATAATATATAAGAGAGTGACATGTTGTCACTTTTGTTTTCTTTAATTATAATTACATCACTTTCATGGAAAAAATATATTAAATGAATAAATTATGACCCTTAGGTGATATTTTTTTACTTTAATTCATCCAATAGAATTTTTTAGGTGTTACGGTAATTTTATTATCTTTATCATATTGTTTGTTACCCTAATTTACCTGATTTACCTTTAACTCGGGTAAATAAAAATTATCGTAGTTCCAATTCATAATTTACAAAAATAATAATAATAAAAGTAACCTATTAAAATAATTTGGACCCACATATTCCAAATATGGAATCCATTTTTCAAAATTAGAACCACAAAAGTTGCATTAATTAATTTAAAATTAATTCCTATTGTCAAAACCAGAAAACAGGTTTTTAAGAAGTAAAAACTATCAAAATATTGACAAGAATTGATGTCCAATTTAAATTTAAAATTACTTTAAATTTCCAAAATTGGATTATATGATAAAAATATAATCCAATTACACTTTATAACCAATTAAAAAGATAATCTAACTATATAAATAAATTTGATGAATAGGCAGTTTTGAATTAAAATGCAGTATTTTTCACTATAATCCCTTCACTGAATCGGATGAGCCCGTAAGGGGCACAACTCGTTAGGGTTTCTTCCCTCAGTGCCGCATCTTTCTCCTTAGGTTGAGGTGGTGACCTCACTGTGCTCATCGAGATCTGGCGGTATTTTCTCGGCGGCGGCGGTGCTTCGTGGACTCGGCCTTTTCATTGATGTTGGATTTTTCTTGCTCGACTCCCTCAAAGATGGATAGGGAACCCATGGAAATGTGTTGATTTCTGGGTTTTAGTTCTAATTTCCCACGTCCTAGGGACTCCTCCTTGCCTACGGTGTGCAAAGTGGGCAATTCTCCATGGGCTATGAGTGCGTACGGGTTGGCGGCGATGGGATCTGCACGGCGAGACTTTCTTCCGGTATCTGGTGATTTCATCTGATTTTCTCTTTTTTGCATTTGTATTTGGCTTGGGATATGCGGGTTTGTTGTGATCTATCTGTTTGATGGTGATGTTTTCCTCTTGATGTTTCCATGATCTGGTGTTGAATTTATGGATCTTCGGCTTTGTTGGTGATGTCTGTTCTGTATGGTGTTTTGGGGCTATGGTGGCGACGTTCGATGGGTTTTCATCGGTGAGGTCTGGTTGTTTTCGTGACCAGGTTGAGGATTTTTTTGAGTGTCTGATTCTTCATCTCTTTTCTTTGGTTTCGTTGCGGGTCTTCGGGATTAGGTTCTGGCGACTGGTGAATCTTTTTATGTTGTTTGTGTTCTGTTAGTTGTTTTTCTATTGGTATTGGGTGTTCTTGGTATTACCCTTTAGATGAACCTAAACTAGTAGTGATCTAGTTATTGGATGGATCTACAGTGAATGATGGTGGTGAAAATGGCAAATATGGCATTGACATTGGTAAGGTTTCTGGTGGGTCTCTCCAGCATGGTGATGATGGGGAGGTGATTGGCAAGGATTTTCAATGCGATGGGTGTGTGACTCGAGGTAGGCGTTGTGTGCGAGGTAGGCGCTCGACTCGAGGTTGGTGGGAACCATGATGGCGATTAGGTTTTTGAAATTTTGAATTTGAATTGAATTTGCATCCCATTTGAATTGTATGGTTTTTTGCTTCCCTTAAAGCGGATTTTTGAAAATGGGAAAAAAATGGTTTGCAGGCAATATTTTTCACTATTCATTAAATTATGAATTTTATCAAAAAAATACCAAAAATTCAACCAAAGTAAATTTTTATGTCCCAATTCCAAATAATAATTTATTATGTCAAATAGAACTTATAATAGTGTAAAAAACTATATTTAAAATTTTTGTGCCATCAAAAGGAGACAAAACTCCATTTTTTGAAAAATACTTCTTTTATCTGAAAAAATGAATTTGTTCTTATATCATGTACAAGAAAATACATAATATGAATGATAATGTAATATAAAATTCAAAATGTTGTTAATACTATTCATAAAATCTAGTTTATATCCCATTAAATAATAATATTTTAATAATATATCGTTGTTTAGTGAAACTCAAAATTGCGTACAATGCAAGATATCAAGGAAGTTCGTTCTTGCGTGTAATGAAAGTCAATTCAGTGTTGATTGTAGTGAAAGATTACTTTGTTGTTACATGTAACATAATTCAATCATTATTCTTTTATACATTGAACAAAATCTATACTCAATGTTTTGTATATCGTATGCCAACTTAGTGTTGCATGTAACATATGACAAGTTAGTTTAGTGTGAAAGGAATGTTTGACTTGGTGCATTGTAATATATAAATAAAATTTTTAATTTATTTAAAAAAAATGGTCCATAAAAACTCAGGGTGTAATATTGTACCCCCCTTAAAATTAATTTCACCCTTAAAATTCGTCGGGGTTATAAAAGGATTACTACTTGAAAGTTTCTTTCATGGAAACCCACATCATAAAAATCAGTACTGAAACTTCATTTAAAAAATAATGTTAGAAACATAACGGTTACCCAAAGTAACTCATCACTCGGTTTCCATGTATGATAACATAGGTGGGAAGTGAAAACATGGATATGGAAGATTAATCTAGCTGTCAAGTTTTGATGGATAGTGATAGATAATAAGGTTTGGAGAAAGTTAACAACCAGAAATCCATAATTATGTGATGATATAAGTGACCCTCTAATTCATCATATAAAAATTTACTAAGATAACAATTTTGGTTTTCAAAATCCTTTAACTAAAGTTGAATAATTTTTCATGAGAATAAATACTTATATGATTTTGGTACAATCTCACCATTGTTCATGCCTTGAGAAATTTCCACTTCATCACTTATTTAAAGAATTGAAGTTGAATTTTTTATTCTTTAAGTGTTAGAAGATCATGTGATAGAATGATAATTCATTCCATTTTTCTCAACAAAAAGGTTATCACATGTAATCAAATATGAATAATTCCACTTATAGTGAGATAATACATTAATCTAACAAACTTCAACTATAATATAACTTATACAATCCATAAATGGATAACATTCCAATCCTTCCAAAAAATGAAAATATAAAACTTTAGAAAGCGGTGAAATAAAGTGACTTAACATTTATCTTCCATATATCATAATTTAGTTCTTGCTTTTCACATTCCAAACATGTGAATACCTTAATCATGTATTCTCTTGAAACATGATAATAACATGAATTACTGTAGAACCTTAGTGAAAACATGTATTATATCAAAATTAACTATTTTCACACACCAAAAATACCAAAAAAATCTATATACTCAAACCATGATATCACTTTTTCCTTGTATCAATCATGAGGTCATTAATACTATCAAACATCTCATTATCTCTTTATCCCTTCATTATGTGCATATCATGTTCTTTCCAAAAATATTTCAATAACTTTTCAGGGTTATCAGTATCATTCGACATATACTTTCAAATACTTGAGGATAAACAATAGTGTAACAATCCTTAGATGTTTCTTTATTCCATAATACCATAAAAATACTTATACAACATTATTCTTGATAATCATGTAATCATTCCACTATCTTCTTAAACTATTGACTGAGCTTCATCATTTTATTCCTCAATACTTCTTTCATCTCATATATCATTTGTAGTCTCTTCGTCATCATCAACATAAATACTACCCATATGAACATTATGATTCTCTTCATGAGATTTTCCCTTAGGGAATGGATTTACATAATGCCCATACATTCCACATTTAAAATATTTAACCATCATTGTTGTCTTAGAAATTCCATTATCCTTGTCCATTGTGTTAACTGAAACTTTTCCTTTTCAATTACTAGATTTGTGTCCTTCTTTTATACACCCAAAGAATCTTCTAGTTACTTTTAAACATTATCCTTGATGCCTCTTCCCACATGATTTACATGAGGAAAATTGAACTTTATTTCCTCTGTGATCACCATGAAACTACATATTTATCTTATTAGCTGGGTTAGGAAACTCACCAAAGTTTATATTATTTATCATATTATGAGATTACTAATTAGGAATAATAATAATTTTTCACCTTCCAACTCCCACTTTACTTGGTTTCTCATTAATAATATCATTCCATTTTCTATCATATTCTCCATTAACAAGAATACTCTTGTTTCCAGCCTTTTTATAAAACCCAAAAAGAATAGTGTGAGAGGAAAAAACCATACTAGGAAAACAACATAATCAAGGGGGTATATTAAATATCTAACATCTTAGGTTTAATCATAGGTTATTCATGATCATTACCATAATTCTAGGAATTTAACCTATATTTAGACATACCCTTAGGTATATACCTAGATATACATTAGAAATATCTCTAGGGATCTCACTAAAGTTTTCGCATCCTAGTTTCCAAAGGTTAACTAAACCTTTTCTCTAATACCAATTATAACGAACCAAGCTTGACGTACATGGACATTATATTACTTATGAAAATTACTTAATACATGACACAAATAGACTCCTAAAGACCGTATTAGTTTAGTTTATTTGGAAACTTGGAACATAATCTTCTAAATTGGTGAAATATCTTCAACATCTCCCATAAATATCTTCCCCTTTTTTCCTTTCTAAAACCTTTATTTATATCCTAGGGAAAATAAAACATAAAAATGGTGAGCTCAAATACTCAATAAGGGTAAACATCTAGAACATAAAACAAACCATAAACATAAAAATGTAAAAAACATGATCATAATGTTTAAATATCAAAATCTTGAGTCATGAAATAAATCTTGGTAGTTTGTAAGGAATAGATCATAAAGGAACATTAACCATGATAAAATACCATTGGAATAAAACATGGAATTGTGGAAAAAAAATAAGAACATAATATTATATCCATAGTATCCAAGGAATTTCTCCCAAGACCATCATAGTGGACAAAGTCCATTACTGAATTGAGTTTACTTGTCGTTCCATCCATGTATTACTGAACTGGATTTACTTGTCATTCCATTTGTGTATTAATGAATCAGATTTAGTTATTATTCTAGTCATATATATCTCATGAGATATAAATCTTTACCTAATGCATTGTAGGGAGATATATGTCCCACCAATATCATAATGAAATCATTATTACATCTACCAAAAAAAATATAAATCATTCATCATAGCCTAACCCAATAAGTAAAATGGGTTTCTTAAACATAATTCCATCATAACATAATCCATATAAAAAATCATTCTATAATTAACACAATAAAATAATATTAGTAATAGTGATATAAATACAACCCTATTTAAAGATAATCATCTTAGATGGAAAATAATTTTGATAAAATACTTGAACTTAATTCTTGAGGAAAATATCCATTCTTCTTAAAAAACGTTTTCTTTTCTCAAAATGTCATGCAATTTTAAAATAAAAGAATTTAATTGAAAATAAACTTGAAATATTTTAAAGTAAGATTCATGTAAATAAGGCATTATGAAAGCATAAAAATCCATTCATGTCGTATAAGTTAAAAAAAACTCTCCTCGTACTTTTGTTGGAGAAGTCAAAAAGTAACTCGTAAGGTAAACGAAAGAAATATTCCTTCCAAACCACATAGTAAAAGTAAAAAAATGGGTAAAATGACTCTAAAAATACATATAAGAATAGTAAAAATTTTATGAAAACATTTTTAGAAAAAATGTACATGGATGATAAATATACCCCCAGAAAATACTTACGTATAAACAATCTTAGATAATAATGAGATTGCGAAATTAACCCATACCTGAGGTCATATTTTTTCATATGTGTCTGAAACTCATGTATAGTGGGTTTAATCATATTATTAACTTTTAAAAAAACCATAATAATATTTATTATATCATATATGATTCACTTATGACTTTATATTACCTGTTTATTTATCAATTCCATGTTAAAGTAACATTTTGGGTAATAATCATTTTATTTATCGTACGTGTTTTGACTTGTTATTCTTGATATTATTACTTATATCATGATTTAATTACTTCTATAATGTTAAATATGATTTATATATCATAAATATTCATTATATAAATATATATAATAGATAGATATATGAAATTGAATACACTCTTTATGGATATGGTAGGTCGTACGTACGCATGAACGTTGTTTCTGTTTCCTTATTGAATTTAATTGAAGAAATTAAATGACATATATATATTCAGTATAAATATTATGTCATGTATTTCATTTTTATTTATTATATATATTTTATAATCATTCTTGAATGGTTAACGTGCATAATGAATCTCATCGCATTGTGGAGACGATAGGTCGTACGTACGCACGAGCGATGATATCATTCACTTAATGGTTAAATGGTACGAAATTTGATGGTATATTAATTATACAGAATAATTATCATGTAATATTAATTATTAAAATATATTATACTCATCATTATACCCATATAAATTAAGTATTTTTGAATAACAAATTACATTACAACATCGAGACGGTAAGTCGTACGTATGTACACATGGTAATATTGTTATTTGTAGGATGGATAAAAGGAGGTATATGGTTATCCCATAATTATAATAACATATCATCATGTATAATATAATGTATTTATTACTTTATTATGATAATAACATAAGAAGAGCAAGTATAAGAAGAAAAGAATTTTAAAAGAGGTGATAAAATAATTACCTGTTTTTCAAGTATCTTCTTTTGATTTGCACAAAAGATCACCCTAGGATGGATTCATTACCAAAGTTTTGCCTCTAAAATTAAGGGAGTGATGTTTGGAGATTATTTTATCTGAGTTTGGATGAGAAAAAGGGCTTGAAAGGTGTGATTAAGTGGGTAGATGTGGTGGCCTTTTATAAGAGAGAGGAGGGGAACTTTATGAAAGTCTTGAAATATTAATTTATTATAAATTTATTTTCAGTTTATAATGGTCCCAAACTCATTTATTTAGAACATAATATGAGTATGGGTATAAATCCTATCAACCAATAAAATTTATACATGTTTTTATTTTATTTTAAACCTTATCATTTTGATTTATCTTTATTTAATATATTTAGTTTTACTTGTGGTAATAATATTCTAAATATTAAATGGTTATAAATATTTACTTATGTGTTGCTAATTTTCCATAATTGGATACTTTATGAAATTTTAGACCATATAATTTTCACATTGTAATTTTTAAATATGTTTGTGATTTTTAAATAATTTAATAATATGTTATTTTTATAAAATATCAATAGTGTCAGTTTTGACACTATTCATTTATTTGGCCTTAAATAAAATCCACACAGAAGATAAATTTGATCCAAAATATTTAATACACTACTAACATGTCATAGTCACCTATAAAATTTGTGTATAACATTAATTAGTTCATATTATATTTATTTTAATATTTTTAAAACTATTTATTTGATATTTCTATCAATAAAATAATTTATACATCACTATTGTGTCATAATTAATGGTAATTATTTAATCTCTAAAAGTTATAAATAAATTAACATGATGTATATAATTTCATTATATTTCTGGAGACTATTTATTCCAGAAGTTTTTTCAAATTTATCATTATATTAAAATTATTATACTTATAAGAGATAAGAGAGTGACATGTTGTCACTTTCTTTGGTTTTAATTATATTTACATCATTTCCATGGAACAAATTCCATTAAATGAATTAATTCTGACCCTTAGGTGATATTGGTCGTCTTTAATTCATCCATTTTAATTTTGGTAGGTGTTAGGGTAATTTTATTATCTTTATCATATTGTTTGTTACCCTAATTTACTAGATTTACCTTTAACTCTCGTAAATAAAAATAACCATAGTTACTATTCATAATTTCCAAAAAAAAGTAACTTATTCACATTATTTAGACCAACTGATTCCAGATAAGGAATATTTTTTTCAAAATTCAAAACACATAATTTTTATTAATTAATTTAAAATTAATTCCGGTTGTCAAAACCAGAAAGTGAGTTTTTAAGAAGTAAAAACTATCAAAAGATTGACATGCGTTTATGTCCAATTTAAATGTAAAATTACTTAAAATGACAAAAATTGGATTATATGATAAAAAACTAATCCAATTACACTTTATAAAAAATTAAAAAGATAATCTAACTATATAAATAAATTAGATGAAAAGGCAGTTTTGAATTAAAATGCAGTATTTTTCATTATTCATTAAATTATGAATTTTATCAGAAAAATACCAAAAATTCAACCAAACAAAATATTTATGTCCCTATTCAAAATAATAGTTTTTTTATATCAAATATAACTTATAATAGTGTAAAAAACTAGATTTAAAATTGTTGTTCCATCAAAAGGCGGCAAAATTGTATTTTTTGAAAAATACTTCTTTTATCCGAAAAATTGAATTTGTTCTTATATCATGTTCTAAAAAATACATAAGATGAATTTTAATGTTATATAAAATTAATAATTTGGTTAATAATATTAATAATGGCTAGTTTATATCCCATTAAATGAAAATATTTTAATAATATATCGTTGTTTAATGAAACTCGGTATTGCGTACAACGCAAGCTATCGAGGAAGGTCGCTCTTGCGTGTAATGCAAGCCATGTTTGTGTTGTGTGTAGTGAAATATTCCTTTGGTGTTATGTATAACATAATCTAAACATTTATCTTTTATACATTGAACAAAATCTATACTCAGTGTTGTGTATATTGTATGCCAACTCAGAGTTGTGTGTAACGTACGACAAGTCGGTTTAGTGTGAAAGAAATGTTTTACTTCGTGCATTGCAAGAGATGAATGAAAATTTTAGTTTATTCAAAAAAATATGGTCCATAAAAACTCAGGGTGTTACAGATCAATTATATAACCCCACCTTAAAATTGTTTCAGTAAAATGATATATGTTTATGTTATATTTCTCTTTACATTAAATTAATTATTATAACATGTCATTATCACATCCAACTGGCTCCATGGGGTCCTAAAATCAACCCAAGGATGATCATGGTCAGCCATATCTCATCCAATAGAATTAGGAAATTTGTTAGGGTAGTTTTATATTATTATAATATTATTTTTTACCCTTATTTACCTGATTTACCCTTTAGCCATGGTAAATAAAAATAATTAATGAAGTTAGTTTTCATAATTTCCAAGAATAAAAGGTACCTATTTACACAATTTGAGCCTTCTAGTTCCAAATATGGAATCCATTTTTCCAAATTTTAAACATTGAAATTTTATTGATTAATTTAAAATTAATTTCTGTTGTCAAAACCAGAATGTGGGTTTTTAAGAAGTAAAAACTATCAAAAGATTGACATGTGTTTATGTCCATTTTAAGTGTGAAATTACTTCTAATGAACAAAATTGGATTAAATAATAAAAACATAATATAATTAAACTTTAAAACCAATTAAAAGGAAAATATAACTATATAAATAAATTATATGAAAAGGCAGTTTTGAATTAAAATGCAGTATCTTTCACTATTCATTAAAATATGGATTTTTTGAGAAAAATACCAAAATTTCAGCCAAGGTAAATTTTGATGTCCCGCTTCTATAAAATAAGTTTATTTTTTAAAATATAATATATAAAAGTAACAAAAACTATATTTAAAAAGGGTTCTCCATCAAAAGGTGGTAAAACGACCTTTTAAAAATATTAGAGTATTTTATGATTAAAATTGGATTCATTCTCATTTTAAGCCTCTACATGTTTTTGGATAAACGTAAAAACATTTAACAAACTTGTATAATAATATTGTAGTTAGTTCTGTTCATTCCCACCAATACAATGTATAGGAATTAACTACCATTTAAAATAATATTATTATTATTGTATTATTTTTTAGTATAACTCAATGTTGTGTGCAATGTAAGATTTCGGAGAAACCCGTTGTTGCGTGTCGAGTACGCTATCGAACAAAGTACCATATTTAACATAAAATTAATAACTTATTAATAAATATTAATAGATTATTATTTTATAAATACCTAGGATGATACAATTATACCCATCCAATTAAGTTGGTGGAGAAAACATATGACACCATGGTGTGGAGATGGTAAGTCGTACGTGTGCACACGTGGTGATTTTGTTTTTCATAGGATGGATAGATGGTGGAATATAGTTGTTCCATAATCATAATAAAATCTCATAATATAGGTGATACTATAGTTATTACTTTAGAATGGAAGCAAATCTGTAAGAGGAAGTAGAATAATAAATAAGTTTGAAAGAATCGGTAGAGGAGATTCCCTCTTCTTCAATGAGCTCCCTCTAGATCTCCTCTTAATGGTATTAGAGTTGATATTTTGAGAAGAAAAGAACCTATAGAATATAAATAAGGAAGTTTATAAGGTAAATGGTCAGGTTATATCTGATATTGAAGGCTCAATGTGAAGTGAAAAAGTGAGGTAGGAGGTTACCTTTTATAATTAAGGTAATGGGCACTTTTAAAATATCTCAAAATATTAATTTATAATGAAATAAAACCACATAAAAAACCTCAAAAAGTAATATTTTTTAATATTAGGTGATATAAGGTTTTAATATCATCAACCAATAAATTTTAGACAAGTTTTTATATCAATTTAAACCTTGTCATTTTAATTAATCTTTAGTTATTCTATTTTAATTTTAACTATGGTAACAGATTATTCAATATTAAAATAGTGTAATTTTTACTTATTTGATATAAATTAGATTATAAATGAAAATTGTAGAACATTTCAGACCATATAATATTTTTTTATATTTTTTAAAATGTATTTTTTATTTTTAAATAATTTAATAAAACATTATTTTGACAAAATATAATTAGTTTCAATTTTGACACTATTCATTTCTTGGATTTTTAAAAATATCAAGATAATATTTTATCCTAAAAAAAATATTTTATTATATCTATAAGGGGTCATTGTAATCTGTAAAATTCATTTTATATATTAATCATCCCAAATTATATTTATTTTAATATTTTTAATAACATTAATTTGACATTTCCATTAATAAAATAATCACTATATCAGTTTTGTGTAAATATTTAATATAATTAGTTGTTGAATAAAAATTATAAAAAAATATTGTGAAGAAGTTAAATCCTTTAGATTTCATAATAATACTTATAGTAGAATATATATTCTGTAACATCCTACATTGTAAATGTTATATGTATTAAAACATAAATGTGACAACATTAACGTCACTTTAAATAAAATATTATAAGTGTCATAATACTTTCTATATGAATCCAAATGATCAATAACTCAATACTTAGATGATTATAGTAGACATATACTCAATAAATAATATTTTTTTCAAGTTTTTATGTCTTTTAATGGTTATTATCATTTTAATAAAATTTATTTTATTTATTTGTCATCAATTAAATAATTTATGCATCATCGATGTATAAGCCTTTAAGATAATTATTAATTTCCAAAAAATTACGAATAAAATTCCATGATAAAGGAAATAAATTTATCATTCAAATGAGTATTTATATTTAAACTTACCTTTTGTATAACCTTATATTAAAAATGATATAGTTATTAAAATTTGAGTAAGATATATTTAACTTTTCTTTAAATAAAATATATTGAATATCTTAATCTCATAAAAGTGGATTCCAAAGAATAAAATTTCAACCCAATGGTGCTTTAGGTAAAAACACGCTCATAAAATGATATTAGGACAAATTTTAGGGTAATTTTATAATATTATTTTCACTTTTAATTACCCAATTTACCTTTTTACTATGGTAAATAAAAATTTACTAAAGTTACTATTCATACACCCAAAAAATAAAGGAACCCTATTTACATAATTTGGACCCACTGATTACAATTATGGAATCCATTTTTCAAAATTCAAAACATATAATTTTTATTAATTAATTTAAAATTAATCATGTTGTCTGAATGAGAAAACAGGTTTTAAAAGTTAAAATATTGCACAAGATTGAAATGTTTTTACATCAAAATACAATGTAAAATTAATGTGAATAACCTGAATTATATTAAATGACAAAAATATAATACATTTAAATTTTAAAACCATTAAATAATATTAATTAACCCTGTAAATTATTTTGATGAAAAAAAATTTTCAATTAAAATTTATTATATTTTTACTAT
Organism: Viscum album; assembly: GCA_963277665.1. Lineage (NCBI taxonomy): Eukaryota > Viridiplantae > Streptophyta > Magnoliopsida > Santalales > Viscaceae > Viscum > Viscum album. The sequence continues at coordinate 1,397,688,841 of OY728164.1, read as the reverse complement.
TCATCAAAACTTGAAACTTATCATAAAAATATCAAAAAAACATCCAAAGTAAAATTTTATACCTGTTCAAAATAAGAAGTTTATTTTGTCAAATAGAATATAAAAAAGTTGTTAAAAACTATATTTTAAATGGTTGTGCCATCAAAAGGCGGCAAAACTGCATTTTTTTTGAAAAAAATGCATCTTTTATCCAAAAAATTACATTTGTTCTTATATCATGTCTAGAAAACTTATAAGATTAATTTTGAACATTATATTTAATAATATATATATATATATCATTAATAAATTTCATCAATAGTAATTTGCATTATTTTATAAACTCACTTATTTTCATTTCAATAGTTTTTCAGAAGAAAGTTAATACTATTCATACTTGCCATTATAATGACTAGGTTATAATAATATTTAGTTGTTCACTTTAACTCAGTCTTGTGTGAAATTAATTCTATAAAAATAACTTGAAATTGTGTGTAACACAAGCCAAGCATAGTGTTTTGTATACCGTAAGCTATTTTGGTGTTGCATATAGCACAAGTTTATCATTTTTTAGTATAAAACACAAGACATCAAAGAAATTAAAAAAATATCTATCTCATAAAAATATAAGGGTGTTACAGTCTATCTAAACAATACATTCTCTTGATGTTCCAAGATATCTACTGGTCACTCCATGAATTTTATGTCATCCTCTTTATCAATATCTCCCCAGTTAAAGACATGGGAGTCATTATGAAGATATCATCAGAGTTGCGACTCATGGAGGACATCATGGATCCTATCCAACCATTTTGGAAGTGGAAAGTGATATTACACCATGATAACATGCTCCATCACCTCTAAAGACCCCATGAACCAAGGATAAATATTACTCCCCCTACCAAACCTCTACTAACTATAATGAGGGAAACCCTTTAATAACACATCATCTCTAAACTCAAAATCCAAGGGATAACTCTTATGATTGGAATAATACTTTTGTTCATCCTTTGCTACCTTCAACCTCTTACAAACAACTTAAACCTTCTCTATCATGCTCTTCAAAACATTATTATTGATAACTAATCACTCCACAACCTCATCCCAACATATCCTCTAGGGTCTGTATAGTCTGCTCCATCTACTCATCTGTCTAAGGATATAAAGAAACGTTGAGTCACAACTGATTCTCAAATGTATATTGCAATCCTTAAAATAATCATGAGGTAAAACAAGAATCTTGATCTGAGATAATAGACCTTGAAACTCCATATAGACATAAAACCTCATCCACATACTTCCTTTCCAAAACATCAATGGTTCCCAACATCTTGATTATTAGTAAGTGATCCAACTTCATCAACTAATCCATGATTATTCTGATAACATCATATCCTCTCTGGGCTTGAGGTAACCTTGTGATGAATTCCATCGAGATGTCATCCCACTTCCACTCGGGAATATCCAAGGACTGCAAAAAACCTCCAGGAACATGATTTTTTTCCTTTACCTATTGAAAAAACAAAAATAATAATAAAAAAACTCTACCACTAATCGTTTAATATCAAGCCACAAAAACTACATTCTCAAAACATGGTACATCTAAGATACCCTTAGGTGTGCTTCTAAAGATGATCCATGAATCTCAGGAAATACTCCCTCATACATAACCACTAGAATAAATATTCTCCCTGAAATAATGTCTAGATATAACCATCCTTTAACCATCCTTCTAGGGAATAACCATGGACAACATGGTCACACATCACCTCTACCTATGATACTCCCCATTGAGACTCCCCCACCTTCTACATCAGAGAAGACTATACTACCATCTGAAATAAGAAACTTCCTTTATCAAACACCCTTACATCTAGGTGAAGGGATACCAACTCCTCAATTTCCCTCTAAAATTCTCCAAACTCTTGAACAACATACATTCATGAATTCCTACTCAATGTGTCATCCGTGACATTCCCCTTTATTTAGGTGTAGGAGATCTCAAATTCATAGACTTAGAGAAACTCCACCCACCTCTATTTCTATATATCTAGGTCATACTAAGAAAAGATATACCTTAATCTCTTATGATCGGTGAAAACCACAAATATTTCTCCAATGAGGAAATGTTTTCATATATTTAGTAAAAAAACAACTGCTACTAGCCCTAGATCATGGTGAGATGGTTATGCTCTCAGGAGCATAACTTCCGAGACCCATATGAGATCACTACCTTCTTCTTCATAAATATTTATCCCAAGACTTGGTGGTAAGTGTCATATAAGACCTCAAACATCATCCCTTACTCTGGAAACTAAATAATTGGAGTGATAGTCAATCCCCCCTTCAAGTAGTAAAATATTTTCTCAAACAAATTAGTCTAGATAAAATCCTAGTCTTTCCTAGTCAAATATATCAATGGGGATAAAATCCATGAGAAAACGGAAACAAGCCACTGGTAATAGCTCTCAAGAGTAAGGAAACTATAAACCTCTATCACATTCTTGTGTATTACCCAAGAAAAAAATACCTCAATATTTAATGGTTACATAGACACATCCTATTGGAACACCACATACCCAAGTAAATGCACCTCTCAAGTCCAAAATTTTCACTTGTACAACTTTCCATAGAGTTGGTGGCATCAAATGACATGTAATATAACTCTAAGATGTTCAGCATCGCCTCCTATGATTTTGAGTAGATCAATATATCACCTATTAACATGACTAAAAAATGTTCTAGGAACTCTTGAAACATATATTTCATGAGACCCATGAACATATTTGGTGTTTTTATGACACCTGATAGTGTGACCATGAACTTGAAGTGCCCATACCTGCATCATAAGGTAGAATTCAAGATATCATCCATCTTCACCCTCAACTGGTGATAACCAAAACATAGATTGATCTTATAAAACCAACTATAACCTCTCAAATGGTAAAAAATATCATCAATTTTCATAAAATGGTAATGATTCTTGAACATCACTTGATTTAACCTTTAATAGTCTATACACAGCCTTGGACTACCACTTGTCTTCTTGGGGAATAACTCTGGAGCACCCCACAGTAACACAGTAAGCCTGATGAAACCCTTATACATAAGATCATCTATCCAAATACTCAAATCTCACAACTCATAGGGTACCATCCAATAAGGATTCATCAATATTGGAGAATCACCCGACTGAAAATCTATCCCAAAATCAATGTCACATCTAGGGGGTAGTGTCATAAAATCCTTGAGAAACAAAATCTAGAAATTCTCAAATGACCCTAGGTGCCTCCTCCATCCCAGCATCAACTAATTCCACCAAAAACCCTTCAATCAAGGAAATAAGGGGTTCCACATGTCTGTTAACCATAAAACAACGTTGTTCGTCGACGAAAACTGAACACTGACCATCCACATCTGAGAACACAACTCTCCTATAAAAACACATAATAATAACGTGTATATAATACAACGATTTTATTCTAGGGATGACATTGTATGACTTTATCTATAGTAATAAAATATCTTTACAAGATTTATTTTTCCCCATAATCACTCTACACCTCCAACATACATCAAAAAATATGTTCTAACCTATGACTAACATAGTCAACACCAATGGAATAGGAGGCCTCTCTAGATCTAGTCCTAGATCATGAACTAGAGAAGATGAGATCATGGAGTTAAAATAAATAGAATCAAACAAGGTAGAAATAATATTGGATGAAAATATAATTGTACCTCTAATGATCCAATGCCCCTCTGGTGTCAACACCTCCACTACATGTAATTTTTCACATCTTTCTCTACTACCTAGAAACTGATGAACACCTCTACAAAAACACTCAGGTTGAGATCCCTGGAGGTGGGGAACATCCTGAGGTTGACCTCTGACTACCCCAACTCCTCTCCATGGAGCATAATCTTTTTACCCCTACTACTAGAATAGCCTCATTGGTGGATGATACTTAGAATGATGTTGAACTAGACCACCTCAACCATGTTGAGCTGGTTTCACAACCTGTTCCCCGGGGCCCATGACGTGACTTCCCCAAACCCACCTTCCATAGTCCAGGGGCTGGCGACTAGCACCAAAAAGGCATGTTCCCTAAAATGGGAAGGCATTACCTTTAATCCTGTATAAACACACGGTCCAAGAACACAATAAGAAGCAACCGAGAAGTAAACTGTTGTAGTAAAAGAGTGCTGAAAGTAAAAGGGGGTTGGAATACATGCCCAACTGAAAGTACGAGTACAACTGAAAAGTAAAAATCTAACTGAAAAGAATAATACAACTGAAAAATGGAAAACAGCTACTGAGTCATCCCTGAGGATCCTACCTAAAGGGTAGGTACAGATCGACTCCTCAACACTCCACGTTTGCCTATCTCCTCCGCATAACGCCTAGTCCTGGCTCCCTCAAACCTCAGACCAGATGCTCATCGTCTGCACAAGACACAAAAAGGTGTGGGCGTAGCCCATGCAGGGGTGAGTATAGTGATACTCAGTAGGGACCCTGAGACCCCTGAAGGTCTCTCAGAACTCCACAAAGGAAAACCACAAAGCATGATCTCAATCACAAGGCACAAAGAAATATACATAGCTCGAACCAGGTATATTCTTGGGTAGTAACAGGTGACATCCCCAGTCATAATGTCGAATGCCTTGGCTGTAGGAGAACTCCTCCTCTATCGAGTATAGTGGGCTTGCCGCGTTATACAGAGGTGCTTCCCACTAACCTTGGACTGCTGAGGTACTCCTCCCCATCGCGTGTCATGGGTCTACTGGGTCACACAGATTTTCTCTCCCACCATGTCCTACTTAGGTACTCCTCCCCATTACGTACCATGGACTCTCCCCACCATGGCCTATTGAGGTACTCCTACCCATCACGTACTATGGTCGTCGAGTCACTCTGAGTCGAAAAGTTAGTAGTCGTCAGTTCTCATCCAGTCGTAGGGTTTCATACGTAGTACGCTTGGGAGAACCACTACCTAAGCCATGAGAAGCATTTCAACCAGCATGCAGTCTCTCAAGAAATAACTTGATGATCCTCCATGTCATAAGGGTTCCAACATAATAGACGGCGCGTAAATCGGATGCCCGGACTGTGCGTTATTGGCATTTCAGTGCAGAGGGCCATGTTGGATTTGGGTACGATCCAACCCATATATACTCCAAGTTTCTCCAAAACTCTCATGGAGTAAGGAAGAAGGATCGTCACACTCCAAGGATCCCAAAACCTCAGATGATTTTTTAAAAATACATCTGGTTCTCAAGATAAGGCCCTTTTAGTGTTCTTGGGCGGTACTGGGTTCGGGTCTGATCCGCCTTGGTCGGACCGGCCCAACCCGGTTCAACATGGGTCTACCCGGGTCGATCTGGGTCAACCCAACCTAACTCAGGTCCAACCCTACCCAGGTCAAGCCGCTAGACTACAGGTCAGCCCTCTGAGTGGCGGTTCTGTCCACTGGACCAACCTGGAAGTGCCACCCGCCTGGCGGCACAGGCCGCTAGGGATACCTGGACGTGTCACATTCGGGTAAGGCTAACGTGGTGCGAAGCCATGTCAGTGAGTCACCCTATGGGGTTTAACCCCAAAGTGGCACCACGAGGCACCACGGATCCTCCGAGCAGCGGCCGACGAGCTGTGGCTTTGCTGTCGAGTGCGCCGCTGGCGTGCGCCCCGTCCACCAGTCGTCGGTCGGACCGGCGGCCCCCTGCTCTTGCTGCAGCTATCGTAGGTTTCGGCCTTGCTACCATGTGGGCGCGCTGACAGGGTCGTGCCCCACCTCTTCTCTGTCGGCTCCATCGTGGCCATCAGGCGTTCCGGCCGACCTCTCCTCTAGTCACTGCGGTCGATGAGTTGTGTCACTCCTTGTTCATCGACAGTGCACGATGGCACGCTGTGCCTCCTCTGTGGTCGGCCAGTGTCGTCCACTCCGATGACCATCGCAGCTTTGTTTTGCGGCCTCCTATTGTGGTGTATGTTGATTCACTATCCACCATATAGCCGGCTAGTGTCATCGCGTTGTCAGTCTTCCATGGAGACACAAGGGTGTAACAGATATAGTGGAGGGATCGAGCTGGGTTTGTTAGGCTGACACCCTCCGCATTAGCTCATAACATGAGGGGGGATACCGGTTTAATAACAATTGAATTAAACAACAAGATAAACCCCACAAGATTCCCTGCAAAAACCTCCCTCAAAGATGAATGAATCTCTGGTCAACCCAGTAGTCGTTTGACCCGAGTTCTTCGTATAATTTCAAGAATGGAGAAGAGGGAATCAAAAATGCACAAAAGAAATAATCCCTAACTCAAATAATCAGATAACCGCCCGCACTTGATGGGGGTTGGTGTTCTTCATTCCCACACCTGGTTCCCAACAATGCCACTCGTACATCACCCTTCAGTTCATGGTTCGGTGTCATATGTCACCTTCCGCTGGGTCGGCTCCTTCTTCTAGGGGTCTGGCATCACGGTGCTCCTTCAACACTTCATTTATTTGCGAAGCTGTACTGGTACCTTCCCCCAAGCTCCATATATATATGAGAGGGGTTGGGTAAGTGATGACGTTGGAGTTTAATGGGGAACATTAATTATAAAGATTCAGATTTCCCCAACGATATCATTACTTAGGGTTGGTAGGTCAAGCCATTTATTGGCTTGACACATCACTGGCCCAACCCCCTTTACTTTTCCGTTGGAGGATATGAAATATAATAACAAAATTATTTCATTTCATTTCTTTTAAAAAGTCACAAAACTTAAATTTTCCTCCAAACCTAATGCGGTCAAAGTAAAGCCTCCCTTAAGCTAATCTCGGTGCTGCAGATTCAACGGTGCCCTCATATTTTTAATCTGAGCAATGGTTCAAAAGTTAGAAAACACCGCTCATGTGTTTACTGAACGTACCTAAAAAAAAGTTCAGAAATTCATTCTGGGCACTTTGGGCCTCAGAATCACGCGTCGTTAATTTTCGAAGACTCGTAATAATTCTATATAATAAAAAAATTACGTGGAAAAAAAATACGGGTCTTTACATTCTCCCCACCTTATGTATTTGTGTCCCCAAAATCCACAACATGGACTTAGAAAATGAATGGGGTATTGAGGATGAATCTGAGCCTCCCGCTCCCATGTGCTCTCCTGTAGGTTCTCATGCTTCCAGTAAACGTGCACTAGAGGTATCGACCATCTATGAAGGACCTACTCCTGTCGATCCTCAATCTCTACTGGAACCTCCGTAAACATCACCCCATCGTCTAAGTCCAGCTCTCCATGGTCGATGACGTGAGATGGGTCGTGCACATATATCCTCAACTGAGATATGTGGAAGATGTACTGCACCTTCTCCAACTACGGTGGAAGTGAAAAGTGGTATGCCACCCCACCTATCTTCCGAAGTATCAGAAAGGGCCTAATAAACCACAGTGATAACTTGTCACCTTGGCTAAATCTCTATATTCTCCGCCGATGAGAGACTCGTAAGAAAATGTTGTCCCCCTCCTGGAACTCCAAGGGTCTCCATCTTCTGTCATCATATGACTTCTGTCTTCTATGTGTACTCTTCATCCACACCTGGATGGTCTACACCTTCTCAATAGTAGCTCGTACCAACTCTGGACCCATAAGTGCTAACTCCCATGGGTCTGTCCAGCATAGAGGTGATCTGCAAGGTCGACCTTATAGGGTCTCGAATGGTGTCATACCGATGGTAGAGTGATAACTATTATTGTATGCGAACTCCACTAAGCTCAAGTGATCCTCCCAACTATGGTCAAAATCTATGATGCATGCACACAGTATGTCCTCCAGTGTTTATATGGTTCGCTCTGTATGACCATCCATCTGAGGATGAAAGGCGGTGCTCAAACGTAGCTGAGTCTTGAACGCCTCATGTAATCCCTTCCCCAACCGGGATGTGAAACATGTGTCATGGTCATAGATGATCATCGATTGAACCCCATTAAGTCGCACAATCTCCTGTACGTAGAGGCTTCCCAATCCCTCTAATGATCCCTGCTCTCAGATAGGTAGGAAGTGGGCCGACTTGGTGAGTCGGTCAATGATCACCCAAATGGAATCCTGTCCCTTGGCTGTACGTGGAAGCCCTATCACAAAGTCCACAGAGATCCCATCCCACTTCCACTTTGTCACCTCTAGTGGTTGTGTTAAGCCTGCTGGAACCTGGTGCTCGGCCATCACTTTCTGACAATTGAGGCATCGTGAAACAAACTCTGCTACAGCCTTCTTCATCCCTAGCCACCAGTGTTGAGGCTAGAGGTCCTGGTACATATTCGCCACACCAGGATGTACTGGAAGAGGGGATGTATGGAACTCCCTCAACACCCCCTCTTATAGTGCCACTAGTACCATGGTCCATCCTCTGAAGAGAATGACATGATCACCACCTTCAAAAAATCCCTCAGGTGCCTGCCCTGAGGATATCTAAGCACACCATGCCTCACAGTCATTGTCCCCAAGCTACACCTCCCTAACTCTCTGAAGGAGTTGGGGAGTGACTGACATAGATTGGAGGTATGCTGCTCCATCTCTATCCATGAAGGATATCTGCAACTCGGCTAACTGCTCTGTCGCCTCACTCAGCAACTACAGACCAGACCTCATGTTGAGTGCACCTGCTACCACGTTCCCCTTCCTATGAGTAAAGACTATCTCAAATTCATACTCCTGGAGGAACTCTAGACATATCCATTTTCTCAGGTTCAGGTTCATCTGAGAGAAGATATACCTTAGACTCTTGTGATCAGAGTAGACTGTAAAATGGTCACCCATCAAGTAATGTCACCACATCTTCAAGGATAAGAACACTGATACTAACTTCAGGTCATGGGTGGCAGAGTTCTTCTCATGTTGTCTCAGCTATCATGGGCAATAGGTGATCACTGCTTGCTCCTGCATTAGGACACACCCAAGTTTGATCCCTAATATGTTTCAGTAGACTACATACCCAATACCCTCTTCTGATAGCCTCAAGATGAGGGCACTCATCAGTCTCTGCCTCATCTCCTGGAAACTCTACTAGAATCTCTCCATACATACAAAGGGATTCCCCTTCTTCATTAATGTGGAAAAGGGTTTTGCAACTCTGGAAAAATCGGGCACGAACCTCTGGTAGTATCCAGCCAACCCCAGGAAACTCCACACCTCTGTCACGCTCTTGGGTGGCTCCCAAGCAATCACAGCCTCTATCTTCGCTGGATCCACTACAACTCTAGCCTCTAAGATAACATGTCCCAAAAATTTCACCTCTAATATCCAAAACTGGCACTTAGAGAGTTTACCATAAAGTTAGTGCTCTCGAAGTGTATCCAAAACTATCTGCAGATGATAGGCATGCTCCTCCTCCATCGTCGAGTACACCAAGATTTCATCGATGAACACCACCACGGAGCAATCGAGGTCTGGCGAAAATATCATGTTCATGAGTCACATGAACACTGCTGGGGCATTGGTTATGCTGAAAGGTATAACCAAGAACTCATAATGGCCATACCGACATCTGAAGGTTGTCTTCTACACATCCTCATCTCGTATCCTGAGATGATGATAGCTTGATCGAAGGTATATCTTCGAAAACCAATGATCTCCCTTCAGCTGATCGAAAAGATCATCAATCCTCTAAAGTGGATACTAGTTCTTAATGGTCACTTGGTTAAGGCGCCAGTAGTCCACACGGAGTCTCAAAGTCCCATATGCCTTCTTAGTGAATAGAATCGGGGTTTCCCATGGAGAAACACTAGGTCTTATGAACACCTTTCACTGTAAGTCCTCTAACAGTACCCGTAACTCACAAAGCTCCACAAGAGCCATCCGATATGCTGGTGTAGATATTGGTGTTGCCCTGGGGTACAGTTCGATGTAAAATTATACCTATCTAGATTGAGGTAGTCCCAAAACATCATCAGGAAATACATCGGCATACTGGTCCACCACTACAGGATAGCTCAGACTCTCAACATCAACTAATCTGAGGGTAAGGCTAGCCAACTGATGAGTAATCGGCTTCACTCTCCTCTGGGTAATTCCATCCTGTACTGCAAAGGTTCCATTCTTGTCGGTGAAGGAAAACTCGGTCCCATCCGTGTGGACACACCAAACATTGATCCTAATATAGTCAATCTGAGCATGGACTGTAGATAATCAGTCCATACCCAAAATGATGTTGTAAGGCCTCGACGCTGCTACTAGGAGATCTCAGCTAAAGATCTCACCTCCTAGAGTAAGCTCACACTATCGGCTCTAGTGTGTAATCGTTGAATCCGCTCCTGTAGGAGTCCCTAGACGTAAGGATCGAGCCAACGGCTCCACCGGAATATCCAAGCTCCGAACAAGGGTCGTGGCAATAAAAGAGTGACTAGAACCTGTGTCTATAATTACTGCAGATAAGGTGGATTAGACATAAATCGTACCTCTAATCATCTTTAGAGTGCCATGGTCATATGCCATAGCTGCTTGGAGCTGATCTCCCCCCTGTCCTCCTACTCCATGTGGTTCAGGTGGACCACCTAGTGGTGGTGGTGGTAGAACCTCATATCGCCGCCCACCGCCTATTGCATGACCATCTCCACTTCCACATCCAACACCCTACAGACCTCCTATCTCAAACCTATACCTCTGCCTCAGCAGTCCCTCGACTATCTTTTGGTCGTCCGTACAGCGGGTCGGGTAGTGACGAGCCATATGACCCTTTCTGCCGCATGTGTAACACTGTGTGTCCCTCACATTTCTTCCTCTACCTTATGGTCCTCACACCTCTGACCCTACATCCCGGGGTCGTCCACTAGAAGGTCTGGTCCACTTGGACCTCTATGTCATCTTCCTGCTGCCTGCTACAGATGACTCTACTACCTAACATCCGCTGGTGGCTCTCGTTGTGGCTGTCTGCTCAGTTAGGAAGCTCTCCACCAATAGCGCTCGCTCTAGCACCCCAACCTGAGTCGGTATGCTGAGCGATAACATTGATGCTTTTATCTCCCATTGGATACCCTATTAAAAGGTTCAGGCCTTGAAGAAAGGTTCCTGCACCATATCGGTGGAGTAGCGGGAGAGATCAGTGAACCTCACTTAGTACTGGCCCACCGTCATGATTCCCTCCTGTAAATGTAGCATCTTCTGTATACGCACAGAGCGTAAGGTCGCTGGGATGAACTCTTCCCTAAAAAGACTCTTGATGTTTTCCCAGACTAGGGTCACCTTGTCATGTATCTGGAGCATCAAGCTCCACCATCTCCCTACTGCTTCCTGGAAGAGACTGGCTTCTAGGATCACCATAAGGCCTGCTGGTGTCCCAACCAAGCAGAAAACTCTGACCACAGCCTCAATCCGGTCATTAAACACCTGTAAGTCTGTCTCACCTTGGAACCTCAGAGGCCTATGCCATTGGAACTCATGCAACGAGCTCAGTCGGCGTTCACCCTCCGCTGGTAGGGCTGGTGGCAACGGTTTTCCAACAGGTAGTGGTGTTGCTGGTACACCACCTGAAGGTGCTAACGTCGTCAGAGGGCCCTGCACCAAGTCCTCATCGCTTGTTGGGCCAATGTCATGTAATCTCTTAGGAATCTTGGATGACTATCTACGTGGTGGAATCCTGAAAGGATAAAGGTGTGCCATGGTCAATAAGTTATACCTAGTGAGATAACTTAAGATATCAAAAGAAAACTTTTCAAAACACATGCAATCAGTGTTTTTGTGCACTGAGTCGGAAATCAAAATTCAGGGTCCAGGTGTATGGATACGTCGACCACCACACCAACACTATATTCCCCAAACTGAAAACCACACTCATAACACTTAACACTATTTACACACAGAAAAGATCAGAGTACTAGTTCTTCAGTAGAAATGAACTCCTATGATACCACTTTGTCACAACCCGTTCCCTAGGGCCCATGTTGTGACTACCCCAAGCCCGCCTTCCATAGGCCAGGGGCTGGGAACTAGAACCAAAAAGGAAAGTTCCCTAAAATAGGAAGGCATTTCTTTTGAACCTTTACAAACACATGGTCCAAGAACACAACAAGAAGTAACCTTGAAGTAAACTGCTGTAGTAAAAGAGTGTTGAAAGTAAAAAAGGGGCCGAAATACAATCCCAACTGAAAGTACGAGTACAACTAAAAAGTAAAAATAAAACTGAAAGGAATAATACAACTAAAAAAGGGAAAAAAATATATTGAGTCATCCTCGAGGATCCTACCTGAAGGTTAGGTACAGATCGCCTCCTCAGCACTCCACATCCTCATGTATCCTCTGTGAACCGCCTATTCCTGGCTCCCTCAAACCTCATCCCAGCTGCTCATCATCTGCATAAGACGCAATAAGGTACAGGAATAGCATGTGCAGGGGTGAGTATAATGATACTCAGTAGGGACCCCGAGACCCCTGAAGATCTCTCGAAACTCCACAAAGGAAAACCACAAAGAAGGATCTCAATCACAAGGCACAAAGTAATAAACACAGCTCAAACCAGGTATATTCTAGGGTAGTAACAGGTAAAATCCCCAGTTACAACGTCAAATACCTCAGATACTGGAGAACTCCTCCTCTATCGAGTACATTGGGCCTGCCACATCACATAGAGGTGTTTCCCACTAACCTTGGACTGATGAGGTACTCCTCCCCATCATGTATCTTGGGTATGCCGGGTCACACAGAGCCACTCTCCCATCATGGCCTACTGAGGTAATACTCTCCATCATGTACTATGGCTTCTCCCCACCGTGGACTACTATGGTGCTCCCCCCATCGTGTACCATGGTCGTCGAGTCACTCAAAGTCAAAAAGTCAGTAGTCGTCAAGTCTCATCCAGTCATAGGGTTCCATACATAGCATGCTTGGGAGAACCACTCCACAATCCTTCAATCACATTTCAACCAGCGCAAAATATCACAAGAAGTAACCTGATGATCTGTCATTTCATAAGGGTTTTAACACAATAGAAGACGCGTTAATCAGACGCCCGGTCTATTATTTATTGGCATTTCAGTGCCGAGGGCCCGGTTGGATTCGGGTATGATCCAACCTATCAATACTCCAAGTTTATTCAAAACTCTAATGGAATAAGGAAAAAAGGACTGTCTCGCTCCAAGGATCCCAACACCACATACGGTTCTTCAAATGGACGTCTGGTTCTCAAGATAAGGCCATTTTAGTGTTCCTGGGCGGTACTCGGTTCGGGTCTGGTCCGCCTTGGTGGGACCGGGCCAACCCAGTTCGGCATGGGTTGACCCAGGTCAATCTAGGTCGACCTGGCCAGACTCGGGTCCCACCCGACCCGGGTCAGCCCAGCCCACTGGGCCAAGCATGACCCGGATGGGCCGTGGGTTAGGCCGCTGGGCCGCGAGTCAGCCCGCTGGGCCGCGGTTCGGCCCGCTGAACGGTGGGTCAGTACATTGGAAAGACTTAACGGTGCCACCCGTCTAGCGGCATGGGCCTCCAGGGATACCTGGACATGACGCGTCCGAGTAGGGCTGACGTGGTGCAGAGCCACGTTTGCGGGTTAACCCGCAGGGGTTGACCCCAACGCGGCGCCACGTGGCATTGCACGTCCTCCATGCCATGGCCAACAGGCCGTAGCTTTGTCGTTGGGCGTGCCACTAGAGTGTGCCCCATCCACCAGCTTCCAGTCGAACCAGCAGCCCCCTGCTTCTATCATGGTCATCGTAAGTCATGCCCTTGCTGCCGCGTGGGCGCGTAGCCGGGGGCGTGCCCCACCTCCACTCTATAGGCTCCGTCGCGGCCAGCTGGCGTGTCGGCCAACCTCTCTTCTGGTCACCACAGCTGACAAGCCGCGACACTCCTTGTTCATCGGTAGTGCGTGATGGCATGTCGCGTCGCCTCTGCGGTCATCTGGTGCCAGCTGCTCCAACGACCATCGTGGCTTTGTGTCATATCCTCCTCCTGCGGGGTGCGTCAATGCACTATCTACCACGTATCCGATCAGTGTCATCGTGATGTCAGTCTTTCATGGAGGCACAAGGGTGTAACAAATATAGTGGAGGGCTCGGTCCAGGTTTTTTAGGACCGTGCCCTCTGTGTTAGCTCATAACACGAGGGGGGTTAAGGGTTTAATAACAATTGAATTAAACAACAAGATAAACCCTATAATATTCCTCGCAACAACCTCTCGCAAAGATGAATGAATCGTTGGTCAACCCATTAGTCAGTTGACCCATGTTATTCGTATAATTTTAAGAATGGTGAAGAGGGAATCAAAAATTCACAAACAAAATAACCCCTACCTCAAATCATAAGAGAAGCCCATACTTGAAGGGGGTTGGCGTTCTTCATTTTCGCAACCAGTTCCCAATGACGCCACTCATACATCTCCCTTCAGTTCTTGGTTTTGTGTCTTCTGTCACCTCTCGCTAGGTTGACTCTATATTCTAATGGTTCAGCGTCGCGGTGCTCCTATAGCACTTCTTTTCTTGGAGAAGTTGTGATGGTACCTTCCCCCAATCTCCATATATATAGGATAGGGGTAGGGTAAGTAACAACGTTGGAGTTTAATGGGGCTCATTAATTAGGAAGCTTTATATTTCCCCATCATCGTCGTTACTTAGGGTTGGCCGGTCAAGCCATTTATTAGCTTGACACATCACTGGCCCCACCCCTTTTACTTGTCTATTAAAGGATATGAAATAAAATAACAAAATTATTTTATTTCATTTCTTGTAAAATGTCACAAAACTTAACTTTTCCTTCGGACCTACTACTGTCAAAGTAAAGCTTCTCTTAAGTGAATTTTGGTGCTGCGGATTCAACGGTGCCCTTGGATTTTTAATCTGAGCAATGGTTCAAAATTTAGAAAATGTCACTCATGCATTAACTGAACGTACCCAAAAAAAAGTTCAAAACTTCATTCTGATCACTTTGAGCCTTAGAATCCTACGCTGTCAATTTTCACAGACTCATAATAATTCCATATAATAAAAAAATTACATGAAAAAAAATCTGAGTTTTTATAACTATAAGAACCCTAGGTAACAAATTCTAATGATGAATATGGGCCCCACAAACATAACACACTAGTTAAAGGACCTAGGAAAAATAATGGAAACCACTGGCCCTAGAAAGATATAAAATATGTTTTGAGGTTGACTCCCCACTGGTCGAAACCTTGAAGTCCATATCTCCTGATATTTTACACAAACAAGTCTACTCTATAAGGAACCCTATTGATTTCCCTTTCATGGTAAACCTCCTTGAAATTGAATATACTCAATCACCTCCTCCTTCTTCTGTACTTCCAAGTACTTAGGAAATGTAAAAGTAGTGACTCCATAATAGATGAAAGGGTGAAGTGCCTCCTTGAGATGTATCTTATGAGACTCCTCATCAATAAAAAGATCTGGGGTGAAATAAAAAAAGGTCCTTTAACTTGATCCTAATCTCACATAGACATACTCCCCTATTTAAGAGAGAGTATCTCTTACCTCTTCATTTCCTTCACGATCAATGATAGTAACTCTACTCCAAACTCCTTATAAAAGTTATTACATGAAAATTATATCTCATTTCACTCATCTAGATATAAATTCCACCACTGATGTGTTTCTCCCCTCATCTGACTGACTGTCGACGGGACCTAGTACTCTACCTAGGACCTAATTAGACTGAAAGTGATCTCAATATCCTATAACCAACACACTATCTCGAGATAATAGGCGCTACCCTCTTACTTATCCAAGTATTTCCATTAAAATTCATCCAATGTCCTCTAATATTGATCACCCTCCTCAGTTGGATCAACCCTCAAATGGTCAAACAGGTCAGCTTGTTGCACCTCACTAGCCTCAATCACATGTGGATGATGTCCAAGGTCCATAACTAAAATTTGAAAAAAAAAATATTTCCTAATCTCAATAGTATGAAATTTAATTAATAATAATTTGATTCATTTTAAATTCCTAATATTACTCAATTTATATAAGAACACAAGAAATTATTAATCATGTACCTCCCTTAGGTCACTACCCAGCCCATGAAATCCTCACAGTTCCTAACTATAAACTCAATCCTATATCTTAAGAAAAACCTTTGATACCAATCTTTCATGACCCCCCCCCCCCCTCAAAATATACCCCTCTTAGGCCAAAAATGAAATAAGAGAGATAATGACTCATGGATCCCTTTATCAGTAGCCCCTGGGTTAGAAACAATAACCAGGGGTATAAAAATTTCACATATGGAATCCATTATCCTCTTTAATATTATAGGATCAAGAGATAGGATAAACAACCATAAAGATAATCCATGACATAATATGAAAGAAATGGAAACCAAAACCATCCCAAAATTCATGTGTAAAGTAAACAAATACAAAGATTCTCTGAATAAATACCCAAAATAAAATCCTGATGTGGTGACACAATAACAGTTCCAAAGTATGAGATAGGAATATACAGCAAGATCTGTGAAGTCCTCCAAGAAACCAGAAAAAAGATTGTATATTCATGGGATGAGAATAAAAATTATACTGAATAGGATCAAACCAAAATTATCTCATCCACATGTAGAAATATAATACTAATACACCCATGAAAAAAAAGTAGAATCAACAGTATCTAAGCATGTCAACTAACAAATCACATCCTCACCATGGCATGATCACTAAATAACGCATCCAAGTATAATAAAATAATAATATGAATATCAATAAATATGGTACCTCTCATTTCTTTCATAGTGATTTTCTTTTCTCACACCCCAACGTCATACGTCTTGATTCTCCCATCACTTTTTTATAATCCTACGTGAAAACACCAAGTTCGTCACATCACATCTCTCTCAAAGTGACATGGGCCATCACATCACATCTCGCCTGAAGACACTTTGGACATCACTTCATATATCTACCACAACCATAAAAAATTTGGCTGTCATGAATATGAAGGAAATTAACCATGCTCACTCTTCCTACCATGCATGACCCCCACTATGAATTGAAGGCTGCGGGTGCAACGGAACATCCTATTATGGTATGACCATCTCGTATTTTAGTCATAAATCATGTGTAATAATTTCTTCACATGATAAAAACTTCATGTACAAAAAAAATTCCATGACTAGATTAAAACATCATAACCATAAGTTAAGGATCTTCACATATAATTTATAATTAACTTATGAGTAGAAATAGAATTACTTCAACTTGTAATTATGATTTCATTGATGATTTGTTTAATAAGATCTTCTTGTTCTATAATTTCACCCTAGTATCCAAGTGTATAATACCTCTATTAATGATCGACATGTGCACTATAATCTCTAAACAATTCCATAGAATCGTTGGGTGCTAGCATGACTGATCTTGATTACATGCATTGTTCTTGATTAATTGTGGAAGAATTCTTCTCGAGAGAGGAAGAACTCTTGATGATCTATCATTGTCTTGAGAGATGATGGGAGGGGAGCACTCTAGATATCTTGATCTATATCTAGGGATTGATAGAGTCTCACTCTATCCATTGTGCACACAAATTGTGTTTTGTAAATTTATATAATTATATATTTTTTCTGGAGGGTTTAGGGTGGGAAAATTACACACTAATCCCTTTCCATATTTATAATTTATAATTAACCCCATGTCAAATAATAATATTATTATTATTATTATTATTATTATTATTATTCACTTGACAAGTAAAATTAAATTAGGAATATATAAATAATTTTCATTTATATTATTTCCAATCATACAATTAAACTCAGTCTTCTTTTCCTCGTCGATATTTACAGATCCTTGAATAATGACTATTAATTTAATAAATAAATATCATTGCATTATTTTCAGATAAATAAATATTATATTCACCAAACATGCAATAAAATATCTATTGTTATTATTTAACTCACTTATTATTTAGAATAAAGTTTTATTAAATTATGGTGATCAACCAACCCCAAATAAATATTATTTATTATAACTTGTTAAATTCAATACTCAAATTTAATCTAGATTATGGATACACTTAGTGTGTGACCCTATAGGCCTCTTTATAAGTGACATTAGGAATAACAGTTTAAATTACAAGGTTACCATCTCAAAACATGTCAAGGAATCCATAGAGAAACAAGTTAACTTCATAACAACATCCAACCTCCCATGAACATTATTGTGTAATATAATCCTTTTATCACGATATATAAAATCAATAAGGTTGCATGTTGGTGCCATCAACCTATATGATCGATGCCTATTTATTTGACTTTATAAAAATAAACTACGGCATCAAACACCATGTCCATGTATTTATTCATGTGTTTCCATTTACATCAAATATTGAGATATATTAACTTTTTTCAAGTGATAAAAGGGATAAATACTTTATCACATTATCTGTTGATTCAATATCACTTGTGATGCACCTAAAATATCCTACTTTTCTATGAGAATATGTAATCATTTTTTAACCAATACATCAAATCACATGATTCATGATATCCATTAATGGTAATCTTAAAGTCTAAGGATCAATACACCCATCCATAGATTAGAACATCCAATTACACATGAAAATTTGGATTTCCAATTAATGGGTTTATTCTCATAACCTCCTATCTTGAATATTACCAAGTGTGAACACTATGGGGTGTCGCAATGTATTATGATACTCTTACCCCTAATAGCCTATATTGTCTACGTCCCATCAGTAATATCATATGAATATAGAACATGGTTCAAAAATAATATTGTGGAACCTATAAGTTGTCATCATTATAGGGAACTTCTATAACCTTTCAATGTGACATGTATTCTATGGAAATATCACATATAAATATTATACAAAATAATAATAATAATGTGATGATAAAAAATCTTTAATAATAAAAACATGTAATCAAGTATTAAAAAAGTTGGTTCTAGGGCACCAACTCCAACAAAATACCACTTTTTCTACATCTAATTGACAATAACTTTTATTAAAGTAGTGCTTTCATGATAATTATTATTTTTCTAAGATAAATATTCATTAGGGGGTATGTTATGTTTTCCTCTGTGGATACACTACTCACTTCAACTTCACCTAATTGAGAAAAATTCCTCAAGAGATGAAACTTATGAATTATGTTCTTTTTACTTTGGTGTGGCCTTGGATCTTTAGATATAGATAATACTACATTGTTATCATAGTAAACTATGATATGATCTTTACAACTAGGTGTCACATCAAGATCTTGTAAAAAAAATTTGAATCCAAACTACCTCCTTGGCAGCATCAGAGGCCAAAATATACTCAGACTCTACCATATAATCAGTGGAAACTGGCTGATTTGAACTATTCTAGCTCACAAATCCTCTATTGAGAAAAAAGACATATCCAGATTATGAATTCATATCATTATGATATTTTTAAAAACTATTATATGTATAACCTTTGATGAATTTTTCTTCATCTCTATCATAAACCAAAATCATATCCTTAGTATGCCTCAAATACTTAAGGATATCCTTAATAGTAATACAAAATTATTCACTTAGATATGATTGATATCTACCTACTATGCTCAAATAATAGGCAACATAAATCCTCAAAATTACATGATAGATCCTATTACATAAGCCTATGGGATCTTACTCATCCTCTCTCTTTCCTCTTATGTCTGAGGATATACTTTCTTGGAAATATGGTTACCATACAATAATGGAACCAATACTCTCTTAGATTATTCTATACTGAACCTATTCAATAAGTATTCAATAAATGTACCTTAACTTAGTAACCTCTTGGACCGATCACACATGATCTTGATCCCTAGAATGTATGTTACTTCACCTAAGTTCTTCATAGAGAACCACTTTCTCAACCATGCCTTAACCTCTTGTAAAGATGGTTTATTATTTCTAATTAGAAATATATCATCAAAATATACTAATATGAAAAAATTATACTCCCACTAAACCATTTTTAAATTCATGTATCACATCCATTCTTAATGAAACCAAACTCTTTTATGTCTTCATCAAATCAAATTCTCCATGACTTGGATGCTTTTTTTAATCCATAAATGGATCTATATAACTTTCATAACTTTTTGGATTTTATTAGAGTCACAAACCCTTCTGATTGTGTCATATACACATACTATTAAATTTTACCATTAATTAAATCTATTTTGACATCTATTTTCCCAATATCATATTCATGGTAAGATTCTATGGAAAGTAAAATTCTTATGGAATTAAACATTTCAGAAAATGTATAAAATGTTTTTTCTTAGTCAATGTTTTGATTTTTCTAAACCCTTTACCCACTATCTATGATTTCTGGGTATTTAATTTACCTTCTATGTCTATTTTTCTCTTAAATACCCATTTACATCCAACGGTATTTACATCAACTAGCAAATTGATCAGAACCCAAACTTGGTTTTGATAGATGGAATTCATCTCAAAATTCATGGATTCTTGCCACCTTGAATCTTATAAGCTATCTATTTCCTCCTTATAGGAGAGATGATCATTATTATCCACAAATAATGAGTCACCATCATCAGTGATGAGAAAACCATATCTCTCTAGTTATCTTACTACTCTAGCACTCCTACATAGTACTTGTGTTTTATGAACAACATCTTCTATGGGGACTTGTGGAATTGGTTCTTGTACCAATTATTATGTATCTTGATAATCAACTTCACCGAAGTCAATATTTATCTTACTATCCTCCTTGAGGATATGCTCCTTCTCAAGAAAAATAGTCTTTATTGTTACATTAAATTTCTTTTCTGAAGGGTTGAATAGATAGTATTCACTTTTTTTCTTATGATACCCTATAAAGATACACTTTATTCATTAGAGAGCCAGTTTTTTTTCTTAAGTTATCCTTAACCAATGCTACACAACCTCATGCATGAAAATGTGAAAAAAAATGGTTTCTTTCAATTCCATATCTTGAAGGGAATACCCTTTACTACATCATTTGGTACATAGTTTAGTAATTATAATGCTTTTTGTAATGCATACCTCCAAAAGGATAATGGAAGTCTTGCATGACTCATCATTGACCTTACCATTTACAATAAGGTATGGTTTCTCCTTTCACTAACATTATTACACTATGGTGTGTAAGGTATAGTGAGTTAAGATAAAATATCATACTCTTAAAGGAATTTGATGAATTAATAGTTAATATATTTACCACCTTGGTCTGATTAAAGTTTATTTATCTTCTTACCAATCTAATTCTCAACCTCATTCTTGAATTATTTTAATTTCTCAAAGTATTCAGAATTATACCTCCTCAAGTAGATATAACCATACCTTCTTAAATCATCCTTAAAAGTAATAAATTATGATAAAACACCTCAAGATTCTACTTGAAAATGTCTATAAACATCACTGTGTACCAATTATAGAATATTTGTGGTCCTTTAACATTATCCATTGGATGGTGGTTTGGTTATATTACCTTGTAAGCAGGTATGACATCTTTCAAGTGGATAAAGATAAAAAGATTCTAAGTAACTATCTTGATAGATATTTTTTGAAAGATTATTGTTTACCTAACCAAGATGGTGATGACACAGCAAGGTGTTATATGAGTAGTGGGTGTTTATTTCATTATCTATTGATAATATTTGTATTTCATAATTTAATACATAAAGACCATTATTCAATTTTGGAATACCATAATATATTTTATCCTTATAAAAGTAGCAACATTTATTTCCAAATATAAAAACAAATCCATCAATATATAAATAAAAAATAGAAATAATGTTATTAGTAACACTAGGAACATAAAATCAGTTCTTTAAAACCAAAATCAATCAGGTTGAAAATGTGAGATGGTAGTCTACAATGGATAGATTATCCAACCTTTCTCTATTAGGATTCTTTTGATCTGCCTCATATTTGTTAATCTTATTTAATCTACTTCGTTCCTATATTTGGATACAAAATGTGATCATCACATGAAATATCTAATACCCAAATTATAGATATAGAAATATTAAACTCAATAATTAATGCACCTGAAACTTCCCCTTGATTATTTGGATGGGTGAAATTCCTCTTCTAATAGCCATGTTTTCCTCATAAAAAACATACTACATCATGTTACTTTACTTTCCTTAGGATATTTTTCTTCTTGAAGGGATGGTGCTTCAGAGCCTTATACATGGAATGAGTCTTCAAACCCTTTTCCTTATTCCGCTTATTCTTATTCACCATAAGTACAGCTGAAGTTGAGTAAAGTGTATCACCCACAGAAACATGAGAATTCTAAGAGGAATAGATAGATTATAACACCCCAAGACTTTACAATATATCTCCTTTCAAAAAATTCAATCTCTTTGATAGCTTTAGATATATGCAACCCCAAGTCTAAAAGAACCATAAAATAGTATATCATTATAACCTAGCCATTAAATTGGTGGTTATGAATAGTAATAAAAAAATTATGAAAATTATATGGTTTACACATGTATGAAATAAATTCATTATTTATCAACTAAGTAGAAGTAAAAAAATAAAAAAAAATTAAAGAAAAAGAAATGTGTTTTTCTGAAAAACTCTATGTTTCAAAAAAAAGGTTTCATTGCATTTTTTACACTTATCTTAAAATTATATTTTACCAATTTTATGAAATTAATTTTAAAAAATGAACTTTATTTTTAAAATAGGCATGTAAAAATTATCTTAGAGTGAATTTTTGAGAATTTAATGAAAAGATTAATTTTTTGATGAAAATTGAAAAATGCTGATTTTTTATTGAAAATTGCATTTTCATCTAAAGAATTTAAAATTTAAAAAAAATTAATTATATTAAATGTAAAATTAGTTAAATTATATTATAATTAATCCAATTTATATTATTTTAATCAATTATATTTTCGATTTTAATATAAAAACTTTTTATACATATGAAAACTTTTCCTTTGGAAAACTGTTTTTTCATCGCGTATATGGGTTTAAATTTAAATGAAACTAGTACCCAAACCCATGCAGTTTCATGGGATAATATAGAAAATAGATCAATGAAAACATATATTTTATTAACAAAACCTATATAGATAATGAAATAGAAGTGAAATGATAATATTAAATTCCAAGTTCAATAAGGAAATCTCAACAGTTAACTCATGTGAATACAAACCCAATTTTGATCCCTCAATGATAGAATGTGATATTGTGGGTATTAAGGACCCAGTTTCACATTGTTTTCTTCCCCACCCGTCAAGAAAAAAAGGGCATAGAGGGCCACTTCATAATCAGGGTTGACGCCCACCAACGTTTTGGACACCAATTTCACCACTCCATTCCATTCAAATTGAATAGTCACCAACTACATTTCCCTATTATATATATGTCCAACCATCACTTTCATTCCTCCAATTAAAATTGAAACCTATTTATGGAATCCAAAAAACTCCTTTTATCGGAGATGTTTTCATTTTCTAATAAAAACATGTTCAAAATGAGATGCTTAAAATAATTTTGTAAATCTGAAAGTGGTAAAATACACAGATTTTATAACAGAGTAAAAACAATGTATAACAATGTACCTAAATGTATAAAAGAGTTCTGGGATGATTCCCACCAGCGTGCTGGATACCATTTTCCCCATTTTAAATACATTTTAATAAATTAAAAACAATGTATAACAGAGAACAATAATGTATAACAGAGAACAACAATGTATAACAGAGTACATATATGTATAACAGAGTTTAGTGATGACACCCATCATCATTTTGGAGACCATTTTCACCATTTTAAAGACATGTTAATAAATTAAAAACAGTTTATAATAGAGTAAAACAATGTATAACAAATTTCAATGTTGACAACCACCAGCATGCTAGACACCATTTTAAATATTTTAAAGACAGGTTAATAAAGTAAAAATAATGTATAACAGAGTAAAACCATGTATAATAGAGAAAAACATTGTATAAAAAAGTACCTTAATGTATAAAAAAGTTAAGTACTAATTCCCACCAGCATGTTGGACACCATTTTCACCATTTTAAATACATGTTTATAAAGTAAAAACAATGTATAAAAAAGTGAAACAATGTATAATAGAGTTTAGGGCTAACACCCACCAGCGTGATGGACACATTATCACCATTTTAAAGATATGTTAATAAAGTAAAAACAATGTATAATAGAGTTAAAACACCCTTTGATACAGTAGAAACACATGTGAATCAAAGAATACAAACATAATCCACATCTTATATGGAGTCTAAAAAACCACATATAAAATTACAACCAACCTATATTCAAATCGTGATCTATGGTGTAAATTACCATTATCCTATATATACATAAAAAAATATTTGATTGAAAAACAATCAAAATACCTAAATGTGAATAATGGTTTCCATTATACTTAAAAAATACCAATGACAGGATGATTAGCCAAATAAACAACCTAAATAGAAAAAAAAATTGGATCTACACCCATACTTTTAAAAAATTAGTATTCAAATATGAAATTACACCCAATTAATTTATCACATATAAACATAGTTGGAATTCCACCAATAAAAAATAATAAAAGGAATGTGGTTTTAATTATAAAAAACACATCAATCCATTAAAATACATATATGACATTAAGTTCAGAATAATACAACATTAACAGATCAATTGAGATCTCAAAAAAACTTAACAAAAAATAAATAACTTAATTGGCATTGCACCAGTGATGGAAATTGATAAACATGTGAAACTTACCTAAAAAATACCAATGATTCCATGGTTGGCCTGATATCCAACATAAATACCAAAAAATCATAATTAGATCTACACCTTTACTTTTTTAAAAAATAGGATTTGAATATGGAATTACACCCAACTAATTTATCATAGATAAACATGTTTAGAATTCCTCTAATAATAAATAGAAAAGGGAATTTGGTTGTAATGGAACAAAACACATCAATCAATTGAAAGAAATAGATGACATTAAATCCAGTATAATACAACATTAATAGCTCAATTGATATTTAAAAAGAATCTAATACAAAATATATGACTATGTTGGCATCACATTAGTGATGGAAATTGATAAATATGTGAAAATTTCACTGTTGATTTCCAGATCATTTACATCCAATCACATATTTTTAATAGATCACTAAAAAGTTGAAAATTGTTTGATCATATAAGTGCATATTGATAATGCAGTGGGAAAACAGTGCATAATATTCATATCTGATAAGTCTATAGTCTCATCTGTGATAATAGATGCTCTGGGAATGAGCTTCCTAAGAGAAGCCGATCCATATCTTCACAGCATTAGTGCAACCAGATATGCCACCAAGAAAACCACCCACACATGTAATGCTACATTGGAATACAATTTAGCATCCCTCTCTTTATTCTTTACCTCCCACAGAATCCAATAGTATGTAGAAAAATACATACCATGCATCTTGGCCACCTCTAAACACGGCTCCACCCCCTGGAACCAGAAAAAAATCAACACTGCCCATGTATCAACTTGCACCGAATCAGCCATGAAACCTTCAAAAACCCCTCCAAAATTCATGTGCCTAGTTTCTACAGCAAAAAAAATATCCATGTAGTTATATGAGAATAGTATTTTATCCTAATATTATGATGATGATATCATAATTGGTCTATATTGATAGACCATTATACTATTTGATCTTCTGGGTAGTTATATGCAGAAAGTACATATCAGCAGTGAGTGGGATATTGTGTATGTATTCTTATATTCAGGTATAGAAAATTGTACAGTGGTCTATCGGGATAGACCAGAATTTATAAGGTTATAGTGTATGAATGTAGATGAGGCACTATACATATCACTGGTCTATCCTGAATCACACTACACAGTGCCTCGTATAAGGTTATAGAGTATGGATTCCTGATAGACCAATTTGTACAGTGTGAATCAACTTGAGGCATTGTACAATGTGATTTAAGAGGCAGCAGGTGTGATTCTTAATGCATATATTAGGAATAAAACAAAATGGAAATGGTTCAATAATAAGTGGCAGTAGGTGTGACAGGTGTACAGTGCACAAAGGTATAGTCAGGAATTCATACCTGACAGTGTAGATATCAACATTAAGCAGCAGTGGGTGTGAAGGGTAGATAGAGGCAATCTTATCACCCTAAAATATCATCTACACTAAGGTATAGTGTAGTCACTATACACTAAGGTACAATGCCCCATCTAAGGTATGTAGATGATATGTATAATGCTTAATGAGGCAATGTACACTAAGGTATTCATATGAATGATATTTATACTACTTCATTCTGGTATATGATATGTACAGTTCTTATGATTCAGGTATAAAAATAACTATACAAATCATCTACAGTAAGTATTCACATATCATAAGAACTATCATTGGTAACAAATAAGCTTGTACCATGATCTTGTACCGCCAACAAAAAAAGGAAAATAAAAAGATATGTGCAGTGCTTAATGAGGACACTATTTACCTGAATCAAACTGAGGCACTATATAGGATAGACCACTATTTACTTGAATCAACCTAAGGCAATGTACATGTCATCTACATGTACAATGCCTCATCTACATGTCACAGTGGTCTATCAGAATGGACCAATTTCATACAAGGTAGTGTACACAATCCTGTACAAATTGGTATGTCCTGTACAGTGGTCTATCTAGCGGTGATATGTAGATGAGGCACTGTACATATAACCAGTGAGTAGGTGATAGACCATTCTACATTTAATCTATAGTGTTATATATAGAGATTACATATCATTAGTGAGTGGGCTACTCGTGTCATTGCAGACAGAGCTTCAGCAGGATTCTTCCCATGTTTTCCATATTTGTCACCCATGCATTCCCAAACATATGCATTATGAAAATTTGTTTGTACAGAAGTATGGGTTGATTTATGTGAAAATGTGTGTGGTCCTATCATATAGGTAATGCATAAATAATGTTGTTGTCATCACCTATTTTGATAATCCCAATCTTGTATTCATATGTTTTAACAATCCCAATTATGTTTTCATATATTATGATATTCACAATTACTGTTGATCTACACTTTAATACTTTCAAATCGATGATTAAGTTAATAATAATGTTAAAATAATTTCTGATTTATGTTAATCTCGCTTATCCATGTTTATATAAGTTTTGAAATGATTCTAAGTGAATTAGATGTGTTTTTCATAAGACAGTCAAGTGTAAGTAACACTGACCTGAAGAGAGCTACTGATAGCCAGAGCTACCGATAGCTAGAGCTACCAATACCCAGAGCTACCGATAGCCAGAGCTACCGATAGCCAGAGCTACCGATGCACAGAGCTACCGATGGACATCGAGCTACCAATAAGAGCTACCAATAAGAGCTACTGATAAGAGCCACCGATAAGAGTTTGAAGAGCTACCGATGGAAGATCCTACACCGAGTCAACCGTACACGTCTACAAACAAACGGCTACCTATAATGAACTACGGAGTTAAATCCTATATCCTCGACACTATTTGTTTATTATACTAATGGTTACATTTGTTACTTTTGATGCATTTAATGTTATTAAATGATTTATGTTGCCATTTCAGGAAACCGTACCAAGTTCGATCAAAAAGCACAATCATTCCTTCTTCTCATAAAAACAAAAAGAAGGGCATAAAAAGATATCATGTATGTATCAGTAAAAAGAGTGAGACAAGAGACTTGAAGAGATTGAGCACACAGAACACTCTTGTGATCAATCTCAAAACGTGCCAAGAACAACTGGAGAACTTGCACTCACAAGACTACTACCACCAGACTCCAGAACAAAGAGCATACATCGAGCAATATATGCTAAAGAAGAACTACACAGAACACTTCACTTTCTAAGCCGATAACCAAGCTGAACCTGGAAGCACTGAAAGAAGAAATGATACTCTGTTTTTCAGTCAAATACCAAAGAAGGACTCAGAACCATTTCTGATCAAATCCAAAGGAGTCCAAAGCTGCACTGCAATCACCAGAGCAATTCTAAACTCTGTATCTTGCTCTAAGTGATTTAGTATTTGCATTACGAGCAGTGTGTGTAGCCTTTTAATTATTGCACACACACTGTCTCATGAACCTTAACTGGAGGATTTGTAAATCCTCACTCACAATCTTTACATCCTTTATTTCCCACTATGGATAGTGGTAGAGGTCGAGTGTGACCTGGACAGCTTTGAGCTGTTGTTTTTATCCCACGTATAACTGTGGTAGAGGTCTCTTGACCTGAACAGTGTGATCACTGTTGTTAACCCAGATCCAGGGTGTGGATCACTTTATATAAATTTTGAGAGGACTAAGTCTCGGCTTGAGACTGAACCTCTTGGTTAACTCTTGTGTTTTTAGTTATAACCTATATACATACTATGTACTTTTATTTCATATTCCGCTGCTATTACTTTGAAATATAATTTATTTTAAAAGCTACTTTGATAGTTAAACTCGCAAGTGTTTATATTTATTATAAACCAGTAAGTTAGTTTCAAAAGTTAATCTAATCATCAGATTAAGTTAACTGAGAATTAATCAATCTTTGAGAAACTAATTGAACCTTTATAATTTGTATAAATTCACTACAGTTTAATTTGTTTTTGAAATTGGGGGATTTTAATAAAAATTGTTTTTAGCAGAAATTTTAATTGGAACTCAATTCGCCCCCCTCTTGAGTGTCCACTACGACCAACATTTGGTATCAGAGGTTGTTTGTTCTGCAAAACTTTTTATTTACTCTCTGCTTTTCAACTATGATTTTAGTTGTATTTTAAAGTTCTTAAAGTTTCTGTTATTTCTAAATTTTTATCTCTTTAAATTTTTTTATAATGGATAATAGACTTGAGGGTGCTGCTACTAACCAGCCACCTTTCTTTAATGGAAATAACTATGCTCAGTGGAAACTTAAAATGAAAATTCATCTAGAAATCATGAGTTTTGATATTTGGACTGCTATTGAATCTGAATAAAAAATTCCCACTATTGATAGATCTACTTGGGATGAACCTACAAATACTTCTTACAATAATAATTGTAAAGCTATGAATGCTCTGTACTATGCTCTAGGATATGAATAATTCAACAGAATTTCTGCATGCAAAACTGCTTTTGAAATTTGGGATACCTTGGCTGTTTCTCATGAAGGAACAAATAATGTTAAAGAAATAAGATTGAACACTTATACTATTAAGTATTATAATTTTAAAATGAAGTCTGATGAACCTATTTCTGACATGTATCTCAGGTTTAATGAGATAGTCAATACGATGAATTCACTCGGAAAAGTTGTTCCACCAAAGGAACAAATTATGAGAATCTTGAGATGTCTACCAGGCCGATGGAGAGGCACATCTGTCTCAATCAGAGAATCATGTGACATTTCTGCTCTACTTTTCAAAGAACTTATTGGATAATTGATGATGTATGAAGAATAGCTCAAGGTAAACAAATAGGAAGATGATGAACCGAAAAGAAAATCTGTAGCTTTCAAGTCTACTGCTTTAAAGAGTAAGGAGAAGGAAAAAATACAAATGGAGGATGAGAGTTCAACAAGTGAAAACTCAGAATATGACAGTGACGCAGAAATGGCTCAGATAGCCAGGAGATTCAAGAAGTTTTATAGGAAAAAGAAATTCTTTAGGAAAACAAATTACAAAGAAAAGTATGATCAACAAGGCAAATGGAAAAAGGATTGGAAGAAAGCTGACAGGACTGATGAAGTTGTATGCTACGAATGCAAGCGAAAAGGACATATCAAAGCAGAATGTCCAAAGTTAAAATTCAAAAAGAAATATGATTACAAAGACAAGAAGTACAAGAAATCCATGAAGGTAACCTGGAGTGCTTCAGAAGACAGCACTAGTGAAGCCGAATCTTCAGACTCTAAAAGGAATCGAGCCAACATGTGTTTCATGACAAATACTTCTGAGGTAACATCTGACACTTCTGTTTTAAATTCATATTATTCTGGCGATGATTCTAATTTGGAAAACATGTCAAAATATGAACTATTTGAGTACTGTGATATGTTAGAAGAAACTTGTAATGAGCTTAAAGACAAATACAAAGGTTTAAAGAAATAGTGTGCTTTAACTGTTAAGAATAAATCTGATCTTGATATAGAAAAGGAAAAGAATGCTCAACTACTATAGGAAAATACAGAACTGAAACTGTCAAATGAGCAACTCAGAAAGGACTTAGAAAAATTCACAAATGGAAAGGATGCTCTAACTCAAATGCTAGGAAAGCAAGTTGCACCTAGATATGCTACTGGTTTAGGATACCAACCTGGACAGAGACAGTTCACCAGAACCCGATTTATTCCTAAGTCTGAAAAAAATATTACTAGTTCCAGTTTTGGAAATTCATATGCTTCAATAGGATATTCATATGGTTATAGACCAAATAAAGTTTATCTTTCAAAATCTGTTACTTCTGTTAATTGTATAAAACTAATAAAACAAATCTGGGTACCTAAAGCCCTGATTGCTAACCTATCTGGACCCAAGAAAATCTGGGTACCAAAGTCATTTTCTATTTAAATCTGTTTTATAGGAGACCTGCTTGAAGAGCTGTCACAAGAAGATATGGTATTTAGACAGTGGGTGCTCAAGACACATGATTAGAGATTATTCTTGCTTCAAAAGCTTAATAAAGGTTGATGGAGGTCATGTCACCTTTGGTGACAACTCTAAAGGAAAAATCATTGGCCTAGGCCAGATTGGTAACACTGACTCAGTATTAATTTCTAAATTTTTATTCATTGATGGACTTAAATATAACTTGCTTAGTATATCTCAATTATGTGACGATGGTTTCAATGTCATGTTTGAAAATGATTCATGTGATGTTTTTAACTCCAGAAATGCTTTAGTATTTTCTGCTCTAAGGAATGAAAATGTTTATGCTGTTGATTTAAATTCTTTATCCAAACAAAATATTTCTTGTTTGAATGCTTTTCATAAAGAATCTTGGCTATGGCACAGAAGATTAGGACACTGCAACATTCACTCACTTAGAAAACTGGCTAGGAAAAACTTAGTTAG
The DNA here is from genome assembly GCA_963277665.1 of Viscum album. Classification (NCBI taxonomy): domain Eukaryota; kingdom Viridiplantae; phylum Streptophyta; class Magnoliopsida; order Santalales; family Viscaceae; genus Viscum; species Viscum album. Next base: position 1,397,657,819 of record OY728164.1, on the reverse strand, counting down.
AGACTTACCTAAATTAGAATTCCCAAATGACAAAGTGTGTAATCCCTGTCAAAAGGGAAAACAATACAAAGTTTCTTTTAAATCAAAGAAAGAAGTCTCAACTTCTCAACCACTTGAGTTGGTTCACATGGATTTGTTTGGACCATCAAGAGTTTCTAGTTTAAATGGGAAGCACTATGTCTATGTTCTAGTAGATGACTTCTCTAGATATACTTGGGTATATTTCTTAGCTCGCAAAAGTGAAGCTTATTCTTACTTTGTTAAATACTCCAAGTCTGTAGAAAATCTTAGTGGACTCAAAATTAAGACCCTGAGAAGTGATCATGGCCGTGAGTTTGAAAATCAAGACTTTGAATCTTATTTCTTACACAATGGCTACACTCATAACTTTTCAGCTCCCAGGACACCTCAGCAGAATGGTGTAGTAGAAAGGAGAAACTGAACCCTTCAAGAAATAGCTAGAACCATGCTCAATGAATATGAACTGCCTATTTACTTTTGGGTTGAAGCTGTAAATACAGCTTGTTATGTAATCAATAGAGTCTTGATCAGACCTGTTCTTAAGAAAACCCCATATGAGTTATGGAACAATAGTAGGCCTAAGGTTAATTACTTCAGAGTTTTTGGTTGCAAAGTATTTATTCTTAACACAAAGGATAATCTAGACAAGTTTGCTTCTAAAAGTGATGAAGGAATTTTTCTGGGTTACTCTACTTCAAGTAAAGCTTATAGAGTGTTTAATAAGAAATCCAAATGTGTGGAAGAATCTGTTCACATCAAATTCGATGAAACCGATCCACATGAGCCTAAAACCTCTCTTGAGAATCTTGAAGAAGATTTGTCTGTTCTGGACCTTAATGATAAATCCAAAGAACCTGTTATAAAAACTTCCACTTTTGGACTTTTTCCAGAATCTGTTTCGGTTGAACCCGAACCTACTAATGCACCTGAAGTGTCTAGTCCTACCTTTACTAGATCAACAAGAATTCTAAAGAATCATCCTTTGGATGCTGTTGTTGGTAATCTTCATAGAGGAACACAGACTAGAGCTTCTCTAAGAAATCAGGTTGAACATCAAGCTTTTCTCTCCCAGCTAGAACCCAAAAACATTAATGATGCTATCATTGATGAATTCTGGGTAATGGCTATGCAAGAAGAGTTAAACCAATTTGAAAGAAACAAAGTCTGGGAATTAGTTGACAGACCTAAGGACACACTAACAATAGGCACTAAATGGGTTTTTAGAAATAAAGTTAATGAATCAAGAAACATAGTTAGAAACAAAGCTAGGATAGTTGCACAAGGATATAGTCAAGAAGAAGGCATAGACTATGAGGAGACCTTTGCACCTGTAGCTAGACTAGAAGCCATTAGGATTTTACTTGCATATGCTGCACATCTAAATTTCAATTTATATCAAATGGATGTCAAAAGTGCATTTCTAAATGGTTTTATAATTGAAGATGTTTTTGTAGAACAACCTCCTGGATTTACAAACCCCCATTTTCCAAATCAAGTTTTTAAACTTTCTAAAGCTTTATATGGCTTAAAACAAGCTCCAAGATATTGGTATGATAGACTCAGCAATTTTCTTATTTCAAAAGGTTTTACTAAAGGGATTGTTGATACAACTCTTTTTATTAAAAGAATTTCTAAATATGTTTTAGTTGTATAAATCTATGTTGATGATATTATTTTTGGATCTTCTAAACACTCTTTATGTACTAATTTTTCAAAAAGTATGAAAAATGAATTTGAAATGAGTTTAATGGGAGAAATAAAATACTTTATTGGATTTCAAGTATTTCAAAATAAAAATTGTATTATTTTGAATCAAATTAAATATAAAAAGGATCTTTTAAAACGATTTGGTTTGGATAGTATTAAGGAGAGTGAAACTCCTATGAGTACAATCTGTAAATTGGATACAGATGAAACTGGGAAACCAGTGGATCAAACCAATTATAGGGGTATGATTGGTAGTTTACATTATCTTACTGCTAGTCGACCAGATATTATGTTCAGTGTATGTATGTGTGCAAGATTTCAAGCTAACCCAAAATAATCTCATTTGCTTGCTGTTAAAATAATTTTCAAGTATCTCAAACATACTGTTAACCTTGGTTTATTTTATCCAAAAGGACAATCCTTTGAGTTAATGAGTTATTCAGATGCTGACTTTCCTGGTTGCAAATTAGATAGAAAAATCACTTCAGGAACATGTCATTTATTAGGAAAATCCTTAGTATCTTGGTGTAGTAAAAAAGAAGAATTATGTAGCTCTATCCACTGCCGAAGAAGAGTATATAGCTGCTGGTAGTTGCTGTGCACAAATTCTGTGGATGAAACACACTCTCTTGGACTATGGATATGATTTTAAGCAAGTTTAGATTAACTGTGACAACACTAGTGAAATAAACATCTCGAATAACCCTGTATCTCACTCAAGAACCAAACACATTGATGTAAGGAATCATTTTCTGAGAGATCATTATCAAAAGGGTGATATTTCTCTTGAATTTATCGGCACTGAACATCAATTGGATGACATTTTCACAAAACCCTTAAGTGTGGATAGGTTATGTTACATTAGGCACGAGCTGGGGATGTTTAATCTTCACTGATAGAAATCCTCACCGATATAAATCCTCACCAATAGAAATCCTCACCGATAGAAATCCTCGCTGATAGAAATCCTCACCGATAAAAATCATCACTGATAAAGTGCTGTTTTAAATCTTTTGTCTACCGTCAAGAATGTGAACCGTTTTCTTTTATTTTTTTTATTTATTTAACTTATGATTCCTAAATGATAAAACTAAGTCTAAGCCGCTTCTCACTCCACCGAACCCAAAACCTTTTACCTTCGAACCTTAGAACCCAAACCCTCTGCAAACCTGAGATCCCTCGAACCAGCGATGGAAAAAACCAAAATTCCTATCATCCGAGAAGACTGTGTTGAGCCTAAATAAAAAAGGCAGAAGTCTGAGCCAGAAGCGAGTAGTGCTGTTAGAACTAGGTCAGGAAGGAGACCAGTAAATCCGCATCTACAAAATAGAGCTATTGTGGTCGAAAAAGAGCTGTGTGTAGAATGGTTGCTGCCCAGCAGGTCCTTGGTGCTCGAAGTTCTGGAAGCTCGGAGATGGGTAGACTGCTTTTCAAATAACAACGGTCCCTACTACCCAAAGTTGGTAAAACAGTTTTACGAGTTCGTAAGCTTCGAGAAGTTAGAGAATGAGAACCGAGTATCTTCGTTTGTAAATGGTAAAGTGATATCATTTTCATCAGTAGAATGGGCTGATTGCTTAAAAGTTCCTCATGAAGGTGTGTATGGATATGTATCAAGAGAAATGCCACCTACCAGGGACATTTTTTATCATGAGACCGCATTGAAAGAACTGACTGGTGATGGAACTCCAAGGCAAGTGGTTGCTGTAGAAATGGATGGAGAGAACAGATTACTGTTCAAGTTTATTCAACATGTATTGATACCAAGGAGAGGAGACTTTTCTAATTTGAGATATCAGGATATCTATCTCCTACATCTTTTGATACATGGTGTCAAAGTCAATTTATGCAGATTGGTGATGAGTCAAATGGAAGATATGACAAGGCCGAAATCAAAGACTAAAGCCCTATTATTTGCTAAGCTGATTTCTGTTATGATCAAAGTGAAAGGGATAGCTGAGTATCAAGATGAGATAGTTGTAGTGAAGAGCAACTTTTGTATCACCACTACAATTTGAAAATATATGAAGATTAATTGGAATCTGTGGAGAGGAGAATGGGTCAATGATGACCAAAAGGTATATGATAAGTTCAATCCTGTGGATTATCCTTCAAGGCCAAAGGATAAAAGAGATCCAGGTCTAGGACCTGATGAAGAGGAACCTGAGTACAGTGATGAGTCAGAAGAAGAAGAAGAGGAATAAACTCCTATGGATGAGGGAGGAGATCCTGACTTGCCTCCAAGACCTGTTGCTGAAGTTATGTCTTTAGAAAAGGAAGTGCTAGCAGAAGTAGAGACACCTGCTAATGTGGAAGACCAGTCAGTCTCTAATCATGTAGAGGAAGAAAAGAATGTCTCTGAATTATCTGATTCTTCTGAATTGAGTCTGAGTCCAGTTATTGGAAGCTCAGTTGTACCTTCTATGGATGAAGAAAGAGAAAGAGGAGAAGTTGTACCTATTCCAGAAAATCATCCTACTGCTGCAGAGATGGAAGTTGTTGTGGAAGATTCTGATGAAGAAAGACCAGCAGAGAATGTAGTTGCTATATATGAGAATGAACCCATTGAGGGGGAGCATCACACCATGTTTGGAAATGTTACAGTGACTATCGAGTCTGAAGACTGGGTAGAAGACCCAGGTTTTATAGTCTTTGGCTTGGATTATCCTGATTCGGATAATGAAGTATCTTTGAATCGACCAAAGATCATCTATGACATCAATTCTGAGTTATTACCTGCTGATGTGGTCCGAGTACATGATTTAGATGTGCTGAAAGAAAATCTCAAAGTTAGTTTTGTAGAAGAAGTAAAGACAATGGAATCTTTTTTAGTATCCTCGATTCAATCTGTCATGGATGACTCTGTAGTCAGTTTATCTTCTGAAAGAGTATCAACTACAGTTGCTCCTACTGATTTTGTTACAAAGTCTGACCTCAAATCCCTCAATCATGAGCTGAAGGAATCCTTCAGTGCCTCTGTTGCTGAGATAAAGCACTGTTTTGGTGAAGAAATAAAGATGTTAGAAAGGTATTTTGAGCTTTCTCTTGGTTGCAATCTGTCAACTTTTTTGGGTGAGCTAATGGAAGAAGTCAAGGAGTGCCAGACTCAAACTTCTAGGCTAGAAGCAGATCTTGATGCTCTACGGATATCTGTTGTTACCTTAGACTCTTTCATGAGTTCAAAATCTCAAGTTGATAAGGATTTAGCCTATGTGAAGAGTGTTGTAAGTCATCTGGTCTCGATGTTTGAAGATTTCAAAACATCTGTGAAGGATCATGTCAAAGATCAGGACTCTCAAATGAAAAATCTGATTAGTGGGTTGACCACAAGCTTCAAAGAAACTGTATCCTTCTCTCTTGGTCCTCTAGTTCCAAAACCTGCAATTGATCTGAATCAATTTCATGCTCTGATGAAGGAGGATCTTGGTTCCTTATCAACCAGTGGCTTTGTGGACTCATCAGATTTAAGTTGAGTTGTACTGTCTACCAAGGATTCAGCCAGAGAAATAATGAAAATCATCCAGGACTACATGAGAGAGGCCTCTACTTCTCAAGAAGCAATCAAGAATAAGGTGGATACTTATTTTGAAAAGGTTTATACCAAGCAACAATTGACCCACCATTTCAAACTTCTGCTTGAGAATCTAAAGTTACCTCCAGTGACTCAGGCCTTTAGAGAGCAGGTTAGTAAGCTCAGGGAGCTTACTCCTACTTTGGATAAATTCATTGAAAATAGAGATGATTTTGTGTCTTCAATGGAGAGAGGAGGAATCATTATAATGGATTTTAGAAACCTGTTTTTGCCCTTCCTGCATGTAGATGCCAGACCGGTCATTGTCCCTCCTGCTTTGCCTGCCTCTGCCTCTACTGCGTCTCTAGTTCAGATGACTCCTGCTCAAGCCATAAGAAGTCTCACACTTATGATCCCTCAAAGCACTTCCCATTATAGTCCCAACACTGTATCAGTTGCTCAGCCCCCTCTGATCATTTCTGGAATTCCAAAGTCCTCCCCAGTATCCTCAACACCTGAATTCTCTTCTGATCCCAAGGGGAAAGCTCACATTGAAGATGTGTATTGATAAAGTGGCAAGGATGTTTGATAGGAATCTTTTTGTTTTTTTTTTTCTATTCTGTTTATGTACTCTTTTTGTCTAATCAAATACAAATGCATTTTTGTTTTTCTACTGTCTCAGTTTATCAGTTTTCTATTTTTGGTTTCCCACTTTTTGATTATCACAAAGGAGGAGACAAGAAATATAAAAGGAGAAATATAAAAGGGGAGAAATATGATCAAAGTAGGAGCCTTTGATACTATTTCTTACATGCCTTTGATACTATTTCTTACATTTCCTTCTTTGGTACCACTTCTTTCACACCTTATCTCTGATACTATTGTATTTAATTCTACCTATGATAATTTTTTATCTATATCTTTCTATTAATATTTCCTCTTTCCTCTGATACTGTTTTCTTTGAGAAAATTAAATATTAATGTTATACTATCTAATACTATATTCTCGCTATCTTAAAATGGCCATATCATAAGTTGTGATTATCAAAAAGGGGGAGATTGTTGACCTCATATGTTTTGATAATCCCAATCTTGTATTCATATGTTTTAATAATCCCAATTATGTTTTCATATATTATGATATTCACAATTACTATTGATCTACACTTTAATACTTTCAAACCGATGATTAAGTTAATAATAATGTTAAAATAATTTCTGATTTATGTTAATCTCGCTTATCCGTGTTTATATAAGTTTTGAAATGATTCTAAGTGAATTAGATGTGTTTTTCATAAGACAGTCAAGTGTAAGTATCACTGACCTGAAGAGAGATACCGATATGCATAATAGCCAGAGCTACTGATAGTCAGAGCTACCGATAGCCAGAGCTACTGATGCACAGATAGCTACCGATAGCCAGAGCTACCGATAGCCAGAGCTACCGATAGCCAGAGCTACCGATAGCCAGAGCTACCGATAGCCAGAGCTACCGATACATAGATAGCTACCGATAGCCATAGCTACCGATAGCCAGAGCTACCGATAGCCAGAGCTACCGATAGCCAGAGCTACCAATGCATAGAGCTACCGATGGGCATCGATCTACCGATAAGAGCTACCAATAAGAGCTACCAATAAGATCCACTGATAAGAGTTTGAAGAGCTACCGATGGAAGATCCTACACTGATTCAACCGTACACGTCTACAAACAAACGGCTACCTATAATGAACTACGGAGTCAAATCCTATATCCTCGACACTATTTGTTTATTATACTAATGGTTACATTTGTTACTTTTGATGCATTTAATGTTATTAAATGATTTATGTTGCCATTTTAGGAAACCGTACCAAGTACGAACCAAAAGCACAATCATTCCTTCTTCTCAGAAAAACAAAAAGAAGGGCATAAAAGGATATCGTGTATGTATCAGTAAAAAGAGTGAGACAAGAGACTTGAAGAGATCGAGCACACAGAACACTCTTGCGATCAAGCTCAAAACGTGCCAAGAACAACTGGAGAACTTGCACTCACAAGACTACTACCACCAGACTCCAGAACACAGAGCATACATCGAGCAATCTATGCTAAAGAAGAACTATACAGAACACTTCACTTTCTGAGCCAATAACCAAGCTGAACCTGGAAGCACTGAAAGAAGAAACGATACTCTGTTTTTCAGTCAAATACCAGAGAAGGACTCAGAACCATTTCTGATCAAATCCAAAGGATTCCAAAGCTGCACTGCAATCACCAGAGCCATTCTAAACTCTATATCTTGCTCTAAGTGATTTAGTATTTGCATTATGAGCAGTGTGTGTAGCCTGTTAATTATTACACACACACTGTCTCCTGAACCTTAACTGGAGGATTTGTAAATCCTCACTCACAATCTTTACATCCTTTATTTCCCACTGTGGATAGTGGTAGAGGTCGAGTGTGACCTGGACAGCTTTGAGCTGTTGTTTTTATCCCACGTATAACTGTGGTAGAGGTCTCTTGACCTGAACAGTGTGATCACTGTCGTTAACCCAGATCCAGGGTGTGGATCACTTTATAAAAATTTTGAGAGGACTAAGTCTCGGCTTGAGACTGAACCTCTTGGTTAACTCTTGTGTTTTTAGTTACAACCTATATCCATACTATATAATTTTATTTCATATTCCGCTGCTATTACTTTGAAATATAATTTATTTTCAAAGCTACTTTGATAGTTAAACTCGCTAGTGTTTATATTTATTATAAACTAGTAAGTTAGTTTCAAAAGTTAATCTAATCATCAGATTAAGTTAACTAAGAATTAATCAATCTTTGAGAAACTAATTGAACCTTTATAATCTGTATAAATTCACTACAGTTTAATTTGTTTTTGAAATTGGGGGATTTTCATAGAAATTGTTTTTAGCATAAATTTTAATTGGAACTCAATTCACCCCCCTCTTGAGTGTCCACTTCGACTGACAAATGTATACCTGAAGTTAGCTTTTTGAAGGATCTACAGTTTTATATGAATAATCAGGATCCTTTAAAAGGTTAACTTCAGGTTATAGTTTATGGACCTGTCATACTGGTCTATCAGGATTTCACAACTCCTAAAATGAAACATTTTCAATGCATCATTTCCTTACTATTGTTGTTAATATTGAAAAATACTGTAAAAATATATGTATTCTGAAAATAATATTGTCATCAATACATGTTAGTATTGAAAATGCATATTAGTTCTAAAGATTACATTTTTGTTCTGGACTAAATATATGTAATATTAGTTCATAAAAAATATGTTATTGTATTTTTAATATAGGAAAAATAATATTAGTTTTCATACATAGATTCATAACAAAACATGTATTGAAGAAAATATATGTTTTTTATTGGAAACTATAAAGAAAATTTTATAAATTGGACATCTATGCGCTATACATTTTCAGACCTTCAACTGTTTTATTTGTGAAGAGTATCTTCCTTTCATATGTCGTTATGGGATATTCTACCTTAGTTTGGATCATTAATCTCTTCTCCATCAGAATCCAAAACCACCATAACAAATGGAACACGAGATAAAAAATTTCATACAGAACAAATGATTTAAACTCAAAATATTTCACTCTATATATAAAGGATAAGCTACTGAAATTATGCATGACTGTATAACACTTACAGAATGATGTTAGGTATTTGTATGATAGTTCAACATTCCTTTATGATTAGTTTAGTGTCCTGCTCATGTTTCAAAAAAATCAATGAATGCTTTAACTATCACAAACTAAAGAATAAACATTTAGAGCATGAAATAATAAATTTAATATATAATTTCGTAAAAATTTTATTCATTAAAAATACCATGTCATATAATTAAAATAAAAAAACATTAATATATAAGGCATCTTATAAAGAGATGATACAATACACACACCTTTTAAGATAAATAAATAAAAAACTACAATGTATAACAGAGTTAAAACTCCATTTAATGCAGAAAGAACTAACCACCATGGGATATAAGTTGTCTTGTGAATATCCAGTACTATACCTAAGAAGGAAAAGTTCAGGTTAGGAAGAACAGACCACCCAGCACAGAGAATTTAGTCAATGAAACACACATCTCCCTTTGATTCCTCTCACCCACTCACCCATAAGCTGAAAAGGGAAGTGTGTATAGAGGAGATCCTTGCTGAAAGTATGCAGATGATGATCTCGCAACCATTAATCTGGTTGCGTCCCTAAACCTTATAGGACCTGAAATGCGGTGTGTTCTTTTGAAATCTGAACTAATAACCAGAGATGGATGTTGGAATTAGAGGCCCAGTTTCTATGAAATGTGGTGAGTTAAATCAAATATAGTGAAAATAATGAAATAAAATGAAAAGAAAAAATACAAAGAAAAAATGGAAGATGTAAGATAAAAGATCTCAAGGAGGCCTAGTTTTTGGGAAATGCGGTGTTTTAAATCAAATACAGTGAAAATAAATGAAATAAAATGAAAATAAAAAAATATAAGGAAAAATAGAAGATGTAAGATAAAATATCACAAGGAACATACAAACGCAGAGATGTGAAATTTTTTTTATGAAATATGACCAAGGAAATAAAATGAAGAGAAAAAAATGGATGATTCTAGATCATAGGGAAACTACACAAAGATGGTGACATGTTACTAGAGGTCTTCGGATTCTGAGAAATACACTGTAGGATGAGTTGATTACAAAAATAGGACATCCAACTCTCAAAATTAGAGAACAATAGAGGTGACTTGAACAACTACTTGATCTGAGAATATTCAAAGGGAGATTAACCTGATTTGTGGGATATAAACAACTAACTGATATGAGAATGGACTTCCTGAGTGCTAGATAAAAATAATTTATCATTATCATATAAATTACATAAGAATAGGTTTTCTTAAGAGTGCTAGATAAAATAGATATAATAATGATAAAACTGAAAGATTATTTTTATCTATCACTCTTACAAAGATGATGACATGTTACCATATGGGTAGTTACCAAGGTAGTTATAAAAAAACAAATAATATATCATTATCATTTAATGTAGAGGGTTATTCCTCAGTTCATGCAAGATTAATGGGAACTAAAGGCATCACCCACATTATTCAGCTCGGTAACACCATCAGTGAATAACCTGTCACCTATAACTTCTCTTGATCTTCAGTTTAGAAGTCAAGGGTCTTTACATTCAACATCATCTTAACCTCCATGTCACCTAAAATTTTAGATTAATGAATGTAATGTTGGAACAATACATTATATATGATTTTCAAAAACTATAAATAATAAATATAATAATGTTAAAAATATAATACTTGATGTTTATTAATTCAAAAAAACTTAAAAATATAAATAATGGAATAACAGTGAAAGAGTAAAGTTTTACAAAAAAAATTACAACTCTAAAATTTTTATATAATTGAAATATATTGAGAATGAGCATGTAGATAACAATGTGAATTAAAAATTATTATTTCAACATTAACTAAATAAATGGAATTGAAGTCATGTATACAAAAAGTTTTTTAAAATCATGTATAATTTTTTTATTAATGAACAAATTATTCAAAAGATTAAAGGAAATAAAATAGAAAAAATAGGTTGTGCCATTAGTCCTTTGTTTAAATATGTATTGAACAAATCATTCAATAACACGTATATATCCTTAAAAACGCATGCTTATTTTTTTATTTTTTATTGTCATGAAGCTTTTTCTATTCAATGTTAAGAACCATTATTGACCATGCATACTTGAATGATTAAAGACATCATAGAGGAGAGCTTGATTGGATGTCGCTTGAAGGAAGTGATGTTCTCACTAGATATGATTGGAGGAGGTGACATCATCGTTATAATATCAAGGAGTTGGCACTGATGGGTAGCCTCTTCCAGAGATGACGTCACTATTGTTGCATGAATAAGGTGTTACAGCTAAATAAGGTTATTATCGTTGTTGCTTTAAGTCGAACATGTTGTCCACATATGAGTGAAACAAATACAAGATATATCACGTGTGTGTGAAGGTGATTCCCCCATAAAGGTTTATTCAACTTCAATATATATATAAAATAGTCAGTATTCATCTTCCAAAATGAAAACTGCATTATTCAAAACAAATTACGCAAATGATGAGGATACCCAGTTATAACCACTTATTACTAAAGCATGGGTGATAGTTAAAAAAGTTACAGTATACTTCAAAAAAATATTGGGTTCATGCCCTTGGGGAATAAAAAATACATCAAACTCTAAATTCATTAAAATAGTTAGAGTGCACATAATTTGAGTATATCTTACATTGCATAGATTTCAAACAATTACAGTTTCTAATGAGTGGTTCCAAAATCAATAGAATAACCTAAATGAAGTAAAAACATGGAAACTAAAGAAAACATTATTTAAAAAATTGCACAGTGCATACTATTCAAGTTGAAATAAAATAAAATAAAAATTAATAGGTATAACCCAAAATTGGAATTTTTTCAAAGATATTCACCACTGCAAGCTAGATTTATGGATACTTTCACTTGAGGTCCCTTCAATACTTTATAGAATTTACATTAATATTCTTCTCATATATAAAAATGTGAAGATGCAAGGTTGTGAAGTCCAAAGGTTCCTTGGCACGTTCAGTTTCAACATTCAGTTGAACTTCTTCAAGAAATAAGGATCTGTTTATCTACAAATGCAGAAGAAAAACACATTTTAGCTGCTGAATTTGTAAATCCCCAGCAGATATCATATCAAATACACAATTATGAAACCATGAATCACATATGAAATTAGTATTCTTGGAGATGAATGAATCATTTCACTAATAATAGTACAACATTAATACGTGCAATCAAAGGTAGTGAAAGTTTGAGGGTAGAAGATTCTAACCCAATTGTATTTTCCAGAAGCCTAGAAATTGCTAAGAGAGGGTCTTGTCTAAATAGATAATGGTGAAGGTTGAAAAATCTGACCCATATTGGCACAAATCGAAATTCATATTCCTTAAGAAAAAATGCCCACTGTTCTGAGAGAACCATTCTATTATAGGCGGTCTTCTCGGATTCACAATTCCAACATCTATAAAACTCATTAGCATCGTTAAAATTTGTAAAAACGTGGTAATCATCCAAGTGACCAATATTAACCTTAGAATAGTTGTTGATTTCCATCATCTTGTAGATTGTTACAAGGTTGATCCAAAATAACTTAAAAGAACCGATAAGTGATGTGATAAAATTTAGAAAGAAAAGGTACCTGAAGTCTGAGGAAAAACACATTCATTTTCCACTTTTAGTCAAACTTCTTTAAGAAATAAGGATATGTTTATATAAAAATAAAGAAGAAAAACACATTTTAGCTTCTGAATTTGTAAATCCCCAGCAAATATCTTATCAAATACACAATTTCTAAACCATGAATCATATATGAAAGTAGTATTCTTGGAGATGAATTAATCATTTCACTAATAACATTAAAACATTAATATGAGAAAATAAAAGGCCATGAAAGGTTGATAGTAGAAGAGTATAATCTAATTGGATTTTCCAGAAGCCTAGAAATTTCCAAGAGATGGTCTTGTCTAATTAGATGATGGTGAAGGTCGAAAAATCTGACCCAGATTAGTACAAATAAAAATTCATATTCCTTAAGAAGAAATGTCCATTGTTTAGAGAGAACCATTCTACTATAGTTTATCTTCTCTGATTCAAAATTCCAACATCTAAAAAATTCATTAGCATCATAAAAATTTGGAAAAACATGGTAATCATCCAAGTGACAAATATTAACCCTATAATAGCCATTTATTTCCATCATCTTGTGGACTATTACAAGGTTAGGCCAAAATAACTTGAAAGAACTGACAAGTGATGTGATAAAATTTAGAAAGAAAAGGTACCTATATTCTGAGGAAAAACACATTCAGTTTCCACTTTCTATCAAACTTCTTCAAGAAATAATGATCTATTTATCAACAAATGAAAAAATAAAAACACATTTTAACTGCTGAATTTGTAAAGCCATAGCAGATATCATATCAAATACACAATTCCTAAACCATGAATCATATATGAAATTAGTATTCTTGGAGATTAATGAATCATTTCACTAATAAAATTAAAACATTAATACGAGCAATAAAAGTTCATGAAAGGTTGAGAGTAGAAGAGTCTAACCTGATTGGATTTTCTAGAAGCCTAGAAATTACCAAGAGAGGGTCTTGTCTAAATAGATGATGGTGAAGGTTGACAAATATGACCAATGTCGACACAAATGGAAATTCATATTCCTTAAGAGAAAATTCCCACTGTTCAAAGATAACCATTATACTATAGGTGATATTCTCATATTCACGATTCCAACATCTATAAAATTCATTAGAATCATCAATATTTTTAAAAACATGGTAATCTTCCAAGTGACCAATATTAACCCTAGAATAGCTGTTGATTTCCAACATCTTGTGGATTTTTACACGATTGGGCCAAAATAACTTGAAAGAACTAAAAAGCGATGCGATAAAATTTAGAAAGAAAAGATACCTGTAGTCCAAGGAACCAATATTAGATTATGTAGCTTCAAACAACTTTATGCCTTCAAAGTAAAAAATTTATGTTTGCAAAACCCTAATGTATGTGTAGGTGATGAAATTAAAAAGGGTGAAATTGATGCATCAAATCCTTAAATATCTATAGAGGGAAATTATATGAACCATTTTCATAGATCAAGATCTAGGATTTTTCTAGGTATGAGCATCATCACTATATTCAGGGCGCTTTTGGCCTCCTGATGAATTGAATTGATGCGGGTTAACATCTTCCATTGTTTTGAAACACTAATAAATAATGAATTTTGATTCAAAGATAACAGAGCATGGTTTTTAATGAATTGAGTTATTAAGCCTTCGAGGGAACCTTGGAAATACAATAGTCAGTATTACAAATATTTGCTTATAATAACTTGGAAATACAATAGTGGGTTGATGATTATTTGGAGAGAACCTACAACCTGATGTTAGGTCTTGTAGCTGGAATCGGTATTAGAAAAATACCTTAAAATTCCATGTTAATGGATGATTTAGCATGGGTGGACGATTCAAATTTGGTGTAAAATTCAGCGTCAGTGGATGATTTAGCATCGGTGGATGATTCAGCGATGTTGGATGATGCTCTGATGGTGGAATATTCAGGGCCTGTGGGAGATATCAATATTTAGTCAGAACAGTATGAGAACGATGATGTCGACTTTCGCATGAAAGGATATAAAAGGAAATTAATAGGTGTAGAGGGGGGAGTGTACGCAAAGACCAAGATGGAGGCACAATCGGAGATGGTGGAGGGGCGCTGAGGAGAGGCAAAGGCACGAGAGGAGACCGAGACAGAGTCACAGTCGGAGACCGAGGTGGAGCCGTAGTCGGAGGCGGTCGAGGAGGAGGAGATGAAGCTGGTGACCGGAGGTGGAGAGGGGATCCTATGAGAGGATGGGGATTTGGACATGAGGCAGAGGATGAGAGGGTAAGACAGAAGGGGGATGATAATCGGGAGGGTTAGAAGGGTAATAGAGAAACCGGAATGCGCGGTGAGGCAACCATAGTAGAAAAATTGAGGAGGTGATGACACATGGAGGAAAAATTACATGTTATGGTATAGTTAATGGATTATGACACTTTAGTGGATTTAATTTTAAAAAAAATATTCAATATTTGGAATCATTATAATTAATATTATATAATAATTTCATCTTATTTTTTGTTCACAATGAATAAATACAAATAATTAATTATTGCAGTTATGGTTAAAACAGGTTTAATATGGGTTGAACTAAGAAGATAAGGGTTAAAATGACCTGAAAAATTTTCCAAATCCTATTTTAATCACATATTTAAACCATGTATCGTCTAAGGTTTGATAATCATCCATTTTTTATCCTTTTAGAATTTTTAAAATGTGGGTACAGTTTATTCTTTTCAAAAATTCCAAGTGTGTCCTCCCCCCCCCCCCCCCCCGCTTATAAATGGGTATTGTCTCTCCTCTCATCTTCACACTACCAAATAAAATGCCATTTGATTCATCCAAAACCTATCAAAATCCATTTAATACATCCCTCCCTATTACCTATAGTCTTTTTTTTATCCTAAAATCATTCGAGGAAGGCTTTAGGTATAAACCTAAATAGGTTCTCTGAAAAAGAGGTATAGTTCTTAACCATATATCTTCATTTTATTTCTTCCTATAACACATTAAAATCTTATCAAAATATTCTGAAATAATAAAAACAATATCTAAAATATAGTTATATTTTATTATGGTAATTTAATCACCTACATTCATCGCCTCTTCCATCAAATGGAAAACAAAACTGTCGATCGTGTGTATGACGGACTACCGCCTCGCGAACCGATGTAATTCATTTTCCATAACCACATTTCATGATTGGATATAATGATGGATTTAATTTATATATATTATATTAATTAAATAATTATATTTATAAAATTATAATATCACATATACCTTCTTACAATCTAATCCATTGGAAAATGATAATTTTGCTCGTGTGTACGTGTGGACTACTGCCTCCACGTAGTGATGTGATACGTTTGTCATTTTATTTTAAATGGATGGTAATAAGGATAAATTTAATGAATATATATTATATATATGATATAATAATTATTCTTTAAATTTTAAATATTATTTACCTTTCTTTCATTCCATCCATAAAAAATGAAAATAGCATTCATGTGTACGTACGACCTACCGTCTCTATTAACAGTGTAACTCATTTTTCGATATATAAATTTTATAGACTATTATAAATAGTTATATAATGAATATATATGATATTTATATCATATTTATCATTATTTATATTATATAACCATTATCAAAGTGAAATTACTGAAACTACCAAACCAAAACATACATGAAAAACGAAGTAGTTGTCACCTAGAATAGTGTTTTTAATTAAGAATTGTTAACAAATGGGTGATAAAAAGTTATAAAAAATAATATATGGTATGATATATATATATTATGGTTCTATAATATATTTATAATAAAACTATGTTTATTATATAGGATTTTCGGACATGTACGAATGAAATTAGATCTGTGGTAAGGGTTTCTCATCTCACTTTTACTTATGTGAGACATATTTCATATTCCCCACTTATTTATTTTGTATGGTGTATATGCTAAAACTTTTATATGTTATATAATTAATTTATTTACCTTAATGGTATTAAATTTTAATTTTAATTTATTAATTTCATGGAGCTTATAAATCAAAAGTTACCAAAGAGGTAAGGGTTTATTTCACAATCTCATCATTATTTGGGATTGTTTATGTGTACCCTTGGGGTAAGTTTTTGATGTTTATATATTAAACCCAATATATTTTATTATTATTTGTTTTTAAATCAAATTTTCAAGTAATAGTACCATTTTTCCTCTCTTTGGTACATAATATGATTGATAAAAAAATCAAGAAAAGCAAACTTTATTTCTCGCTACAGTCTAAATACTTTCTCTTCCATGCCCATTACTTCTAAAAAATTTTTCGAAAAAGTTTTAAATATTATTATATTATTGTTTAAATTTATTTTTACCCATGATTATATTTTTAAATAATTTTTTAAAACAAATTTTCCTATTCTGGATGAGGTACTTTTGACTTTTTATCGAAAATGTGAAAGGAATATTTTTTAGCATACTCAACATGAATGGAGTTTATTATTGTCACGAACACTCATTACTTTGAAGCTTAAATTAAAATTTTCCATGATTATTTTCAAATAAAATATTTTTCCTTATATTCTAGAAATTTTTAGTTTTTAAAAGTGATTTTCAAAGTGAAAGGGATATTTTTTTAAAGAATTTTTTTAATGGAATTTTTATTGTATTTCTATTCATCAATGACAAAAATCCTAATTTTATCTTATGATCCATTTGAAATATATTGTAAAGATACCATAATTATTATTTATTTGGTCAGTTTATGATAATTTTGACTAGGATATAATATTTTGATACCATTCATCATAATACTCTCCATGATTTATGATTATGTTTATTGATTGGAGAAAGTATTTAACATTCATATGTTAGTTTTAAAATATGAGTGTTTATATTGATTATGATTATTTATCGGAGAAATTATTAACATTTAATATGATATTTTTTCAATATGAATGTTTAAATTTATTATTTTTCTCCCATTTTATACGAGGAATGCATTGGACTTAGTAAGTGACAGGTAGGGCTCATTATAGCCTCTCGATGTATTGGTAGATATCATGAAACAAAATAGATTGAGTTTTTGGATGATGACTTACACATTTATGTAAGTTTTATTAGAGTGAGGCCTTGATGGTGTGGTTATGATGTCTGGTATTACGCATTACCTCATTATGAGATTAGTTATTTATTTTTATGTGATTATTCAATTAGTTAGAATATACATGGATAAGTTTCAATCCCATGTGACTATTTATATGGAATTATTTGATCATAATTTATTATTTTCATATTTTTATTCATGTTCATGTTATTGATTAAACGGAATGTGTTTCAATTATTTACCTTTCCATATTTATTATTCCTTATTTATTCTTGATAACTTCTATTGTATGCATACCCTTACTAAGCATTAAATCTCACCCCTTTATTATTTTTCCTTTCCCCAGGATTCTAGGAAGTGTATTATAATTGATATACAAGGATATACTAAAAGAAATAATGGTTTTATCAAATAAAATTATATGTTGTATTTTATGTTTTCAAATGTAATAGGAGTTTCAAGTATATATCTAGTATTCCAATACTACTAAACTATTCGGTCCTTTGGGATGTGATTACTTTTATATAGTGATAATTTAATAAAGTAACCACTAGATATGGGCTACTAGGTTCAAGGTATTGACATAGATACTCAAGGATATTCACTGGTCATGCATGTTGGATTTTGGATAATTATGGGATAATAATCTAGATTTGGTAAAGTTTTAATATAATAATATTTATCAGGCTTAGACCTAGATGGATCCTTATGGGACATTAATGATCAGTTGTGTCTCTCACCCTAGTGTTAGTTTGATTTATGCAGGTTAGCGGTTTTTGGGGTGAGCTTAGTGTAGGAGACCACCAAGTGGGCGTGTCTAATCCAGAAGTGGTTGGTCACCGCTCAAAGTAGGTAGTACTCATATGTTGATCATAGGAAACACCCACAAGAGTTCATTGTGGGTGATTGGGTATTCATATTGGTATAACCTTGGTTGGATCATAGATGTATGAGGAATTAGGGGAACATAGTGTCATGGTTTTTTATCCCATTTGAGATTATGGAGTAGATCAAGACTATAGCCTATCGGTTAGCTCTCCCTACATGACATCAGGGCATGTGCAGTTTATTTCATGTATCATGTCTCTAGAAGTATGGTTCAAACCATACACATTTGATCATCGATGATGGTGTTGAGTAAGAGGATGATGCATCCTTTGAGTGAATCTTAGTGTGTATCATTGAATAGAGCAATAAGGTGCTACAAGGGAAGAAAATACCTCATATTTGGGTGTTTTGGAAGCATGGGAATATCTATAAAGATTCTTAGGAGTGGTATTTGAGTGTTTTATCCTAGTGGAAGATCTAATTGATGAGGATCCTTGGAGACACTTCTTAATAATGATAAGCCTTTATGTGGGAGTTTAAAACACCCCTCAAATTTCATGTATGAATTAGAGGCTCTTTTTGGATTTAAAATGTTTATTTATGGATGTATTTCTATTTATTCAAGTGGTTTTAGGTTTTAGTAGCATTTTAGGAAGGTTTGTTTGGGTGAACTATGTTGAGAAATATAGTAGGAGTGTATCGAGTACCCAATGTAGGGGTACCTAGTGCCTGTTGTGTTGGGAAGAAGCCTCATACACTCTAAGTTTTGATGGTCACAAAATCCCTTGTTTTTTTACTGATAAGTTTTTTTTAAGTGTGTTAAATTATTTTAAATATGTTTATCAAGGTTTATTTTTTGTAAACATTTTATTCTTATTTGATTGGAGAAAATTTATTAAGTACAAACTTTTATGTATTCAATGGAATTTATAAAGTACCTTTACATATATATTTTTTTAAGGAAATAACTCTTATGTATTAAGTGATAACTCTTTCATATTAAGAATTTGGAAAATTTTGAAATATTATGTATTCAAGTTTTACTTTTATGTATTAATCCATATTCATAGATAACCCTCACACGTTGATTTTTCCTAAGTAGATAACTCATACATATTGATTTTATCTAAGGATATGACACTTACATATTATAGTGAAGTTGAAATTTACCTTTACATATTCATAAAATATAATTTTACATATACTTTAAGTTCAAAAAATTTACCCTTACATATTAATTATATATTACCTTTACATAATAAAAATCCAAATATTTTCATAGATTTATTGAAATTTTTTATTTATGGGAGATGATTACTTGTCCTTGGATTTTATAAAAATTAAAGATATTTTAAGAAGGTATGTCTGAGATGATTCAATTGTTAATTTTAAGGAAGACTAAAGTCACTCTGAATGGTTATAAGGATACATATTTTCATGGAGATGGACATGGATTTTTTTAACTAAATTAATTTTTGTTTATTATATATATTTCATCTCGATAGAGAAATAATAAATAAAAGTGATTGATTACATGAAAAATTGTGCATTTTGATTTATCTTATTCTAATATATGAGTTTTATTATACATTTTTATTGAAAAGTAAGAAGAAAATAAGTTTTTTTTGTGAATTTGTGAAGAAATATATTATAGTTAGAGAATTATCTTCAAATATACACTTTGGATACATACATGTTCTCTGGAGAAGTTTAATAATCTATTAGTTGTTGAGAAAACTTTGAGCTATCAATTATACTTATTTTCAATAGATTTTTATTTTTACAATAAGTGTTAACTTCTTATATTAAGTTTGGGGGTGATACTAAAGATATTTTCTATAAGGGGGTATTAGGATTCATAAAACACTGATCACTAGAAGTTAAACCATCTAAATTAAACACATAAAAAAGTACAAGAAACTCCATATATTGAAAGAACCTCATGACTTCATTATAATGGAACTAAGGATGTCAATTCACCCTAAATAATTGTATCAATTTGACATTCCTCACACACTCAAAACAAAAACTCACAGAAACAAACATTCAAGTGAAATAAAGAAAGCAGGTGATGAACACAAGTATTTATGTGGTTTCAACTATAAGTACTATATCTATAGGAGAACACTTATGAATTTTTTAATTTATTAAAATTTATAATATTATAATATCTATTAACAAATCATCTAATTAGATAACTAATCAAATTACAATCACACCACACATGTACAATTATCCCACCCCACCTTTATGGTGGGGTCTAATCGGTCAACCAATTCCACAATACTCCTAGATTTTTTTGGGACCCACTATTTTCCTTGGCCACCTCCAATAGTTGGTATGTTCCACTACCTCAACTACCAACTTATGGTAGAATTTCAAGTTAATCTTGTCTTCCATTCTGATGATTATTTCAAACCATCTTTATAAAAAATCAAAAAAGATAGAAACCTTACCTATCCCATCAGAAAAATGTATATAATAAACCATAAATTCTCTATATCCATCATCTATTGAATGGAAAATGTACATATTTTGAAACAAAATATATAGAATAAATGCCTCCACTGGACTTCTGTTTTCACGTGTCTGAACAACGGTCCAAAATATATCTTCTAGAGTTTTTATTCTATATGTATGAATCAAAAATTAAATGAGACTTAATAATTCCTAACAATATTTCACTTAAATATAAATTACAATAAAACTATGGTAACCACCAACAAATGGGAAAAAAACAATTTCACAACTTCTACAAAAAAAACAATGTCTTTACCACCTTCTGGTCACCCAGGCCCCATTTAGGACCACTATTACATCATACTTTCCCAAACTAAAACCTTGGTGAACATATCAGGTTTATTTTTTACTTAATCTAACTTTAATATCTCTATCACTTAATCCTATATAATCTTCTAAATGAAATTATATTTCATGTCAATGTGATTTTTCTATGAGTGAAACACCAAATTTTTAGCCAAATGAATCACACTCTAACTATCACTATAGATAAATATACTTATATAACTTCTTCTGAGCTCTTATAACAAACACTTGATCCATATCAATTTTTTCTCAACTTTTGTGACTTTCACATATTCAGCTTCAATTTTGGATAATGCTACCATTGGTTATAACCTTGACATCCATATTATAGATATTCCTCTAAATATAAACACATAGCCTATGTAACATTTTGTATGTCTATGTCCACTCCAAATTCCACATTTACATAGCCTACAGTGGATCATATATTATAAAATAAGGAATTATATATTCTAGTCCTTTGAGATACAATATAATCCACTTTATATCTTCCCAATGTTCTTTTCCTAGATTCATCATAAACCAATTGAAAACTCCCTCTGAAAATTAAATCCCAATCTTATATATACCATGGTATATATAAAGCTACCTATCACGGATATGAATGAATATTTCACCACATAATTATCCTCATCTTCAATTTTTATTACTTTACCATTGGATAATTTAAAGTTTCTATCCAATGGGTTTGACACTAGCTTACATCCCATCATTTAGAATCTCTTGATGACCTTTCAAATGTAATCCCTTTGAGATAAAACCAAAATTTTGGCTTTCATGTCTCTCTTAATCTACATTCCCAAGATTTTATTATCCTCACCATGATCCTTCATATCAAATCTTACATACAAATTAGTATTCACCTCCTAAGTCCATTTAATGTTTGGAACTTTCAGGAGCATGTCATCTATATAAAATAGTGGGATAATAAATATATCATCCTTGAACACATTTCAAGAGAAATAGAGATCATAGTTTCTCTAGATGAACCCATTATCTTCTATGAATGCATCAAACTTCTAAATTCATTACATTGATGTTTGTTTCAATCCTTAAATAATTCTCTTTAGATTACACACTAAGTCCACATTTTTTGTACCCATTAAACCAACAGGTTTCTTTATGTAAATATCCTCCTCCAAATCTCCATGAAGAAATTTTATCTTTAAATCCATTGGTTCTAGGTGAAAACTCTCATAAGTAATTGAACTCGGCACCATCCTGATTTTATTATGTTTAAATAATGGTGAGAAAATCTTAGAGAATTCCACTCCTTTCTAATGAAAACCTTTCACATCTAGTCTAACTTTGTACCAATTCCTACCATTAACCTCCTATTTCAACCAGAAGACCTAGTTCTTCTACAATTATTTCTCCCCCTATGGTAGTGTCATTGGATCCTAGGTTTTTCTTCATCCAATAAATCCATGTAATATTTCATAGATAACTCCAAAATTCTGAAATATTTGATACTAGCCACTTATTCTGGGCTCTTAATATCTCCTTTATATGTCAAAATCAAGTGATGTAATCCAATTCCGAACCTATGTACTATTGGATTTGGTGGCCAAGAACCAAATACTTTGAACTTTATTCATTAATAAATACCTTATCACATCTTTATTGTTCTTCTGCGTGACAATGAATGTGATAATTTCCTAAGGATAGTTGTTGTAATAAAATGTCACAGTGGATCCCTCCTATGATGAGAACCTAGAAGTGCCATAACACTGTTCTTGAATATATGTTCTATGGCTGGATGATGTTATTTGAGGGACACAAATAATACAGGCCATTAGGGGTGAGGACTCAAAAAACTTTGAGGCACCTTCTCCTGGTGTGCGCCCTTGGTAATATCTAGGAGGATATTATGAGAACGAGACCCATCAATAGAAAATCCAAATTTCATAGTGTCATTGGATGTTCCTATCTATGGACGTGTATATTGGTCCATATAATTTAAAATTATTATTAATGTGTATTAAAACTTTTTCACTTAAATGTATTGATGAAAACTGTAACGAAACACTATTCACAGCGAGGTAGGATATGTTGGGTGTGTCATGAGTAATATTTCATTAATAGATAATGTGAGAAAGGATTTGTTCCTTATATTCCATAAAATAAGTAGATATCCCAGGCCCTTTGATGGAATTGATATAGCCTAAATAAATGCATGGCCATGGTGGGGAATGGGAAAGTTCAATTCTAGAAAGTCAAAGAAATAATAATCTACCACATGGGTTGATGGCACTAGCAAGAAACCCACTTGATTCTAGATATCGATATAAAGGGATTTCATTACATGGTAAGAATTTGTAGGAGGTGACATGTCATTTCAGAATTAACTTCTTTCTCTATGGGTGCCTTGGCATGTTGCTAGATGCTAACCTTGTACTTTAGGTAGGCTCCGCCTAATGCCACTAAGAAAGAGGCCTAGAGGGTCACACACTAAGTGTGTCCAGGTATTTTAGTTAAATATTAATTTAACAAGTTGAATAAATATCAATTCTGATTTTGGTTTAATAATTATTCAAGGATGCTTGATCGCATTTATTTCGACACTAGTTATTTGAGATAATATATTATGGGTGAAGTAATATATTTATTAGCAAGTAATGCAGTGACATTTATTTGAGAAATAAATAGCCATTATTCAAGTTCTAATAAATGTGGTGGATGAAATAAAGAAAATGGAAAAAACAAAATTACACACCATGTATATTAATATACACACCGTGTAGTTTTTTAGGGGATTAGTGAGAAATAATTTTATTTATTTAATTAAATAATATTAGGTGTAATTCGATGGGCACATGTTAAGTAATAATAATAGTCAGCTGTTATTATTAGACATGGGGTCTTAATAAGAATTCAATGAAATGAATAATTTCTTTCAAGTAATTAATTAATTTTATTATTCTAAGTAATTAAAATCACAATTATATAATTCTCATTAGCCTAGCCATTTTTTGGGGTTGTGCACAATGGATATAGAGAAATATCTCAAGCCAAGAGAGAATTTATTTTCTTCTAAGAATTATCTCAAGCTACGAGAGAGATCCTATTCCACCGAATCAAGGATATTTCTTTCCAAGCAGCTCTCAAGGCGATCTAAGGCGGACATCGCAAGCGAAGGCTTCTCTGTGCTAGCACCCAGAGATCCCTTTGGTGATGTCCAGAGATACGTGGAGAATATCTGGATCACCGCTAGAAGAATCCTACACTTGGATTCTACAACGTAATGATGGATCACATCATATCATGACCGGAAACATCAACAGAGATATAATTCCATCAAGTTAATTCTTGTTTTTTTTAATTAAATTAATTATAACCAACATATGATGATCCTCTCTATGGTTCCGAGACTCCATTTTTTATTTCATTCTTCATTCTATTCCAAATATCCAGCATTTTATTATCATGAAGGATCTCGGATTTATCATCGTTAATGGAAAAAATTAAAGTTGGGTACACCCACCAACGCGCTTCTGTTGTTCTCAGAACCTACAAGTGGTATCAGAGTGGTCATATCGTTGATTATAATTATTTATTTTTTCATTGGTGATTTATGCATTTAATAATTTTTTTGTTTCAATTCAAGTTAATCGTTCTATAAATTTAAATCTAGAGATCTATTCATCCTGTTTTGTTTCTCATTCACTTTATAGAAATGATTTTTTTTTCTTTTAATTTTGATTAAAATAAAATAGAGGATCTCATCTGGAGGTGCCAAAGCTTTTTGGCCATATAACACCTGAACACATGGCGTGTATTCAGCAGTACATGTCATGTAGTATAGGTTCTATGCACTGGGATGGTCCGCCAAACCAGGCCATGTCATTAGATCCTATCTAAGTCTTTAAGACTTTGTGTGTTGACCAGGAATAGTTGGTACATAGTTTCTGGATTACACATTGTGTGGCCCATTGAACACGGCTTGTACTGCCTTAGGGTTAGGGTTGGACTGTGTACCTTGTACACAGCTTTCCCGACTGGAAACCATGTAACATGGATACTACATGGCGTGTATCCCACTGAACATGTCGTGTACTCAAAATATTTCCAAAATACATCTACAAACCATGTCCTCGGGCGTGTACTTTGGATGGACGGTGAACAAAATTACACGTCGTGTAGTCGGAACTACACGCCATGTACTCATCCAAATTACGCAGATTTATTAAAATTTATTATTATATTATACAAACCCTTGAGACGTGTACCATAGTACAGGCATAAAGCTGAGGCACAACACGTGATAGGTGTTTTATATATATGTTTTTAATTTAACATCTGTGTAATGTTCATTTATACTCATTGGGTAGTTATGAATGGGAATTCCCCAGGTTTCCTCCAAGGTACAAGTTACGTACAAAGATAATTTTAAATGAATTTATTTGTTTAAAATTATGATGGATGAGAATCTCAAGGAAATTCAGAAAAGGGGTTGAAGATAAAAGGATTTATTAATTAAAGATAATTAATTTATTTTGCTGTGATTTATCTTAAACAAGAACGATTAAATAATTGAATGCTAGTTTTATTTATATGTAAATATCATTGCATGTATGGATGATCATGAGCTAGACCAAAACCTTTGTATGTGAATGGTTTATTTTAATTTATTTATTTAAATTAAATTGGTTGACCTTCGAGCCTTCTCCTCATTAATATGTAGGGCATATATGCCCAAGGTTTATTTTATGTAAAACCCTATTTTACCCCTCACCTTTGAGTGAGATAAAAGCATATGTAATGGATGAAGCTCCCAATCTAGTGGAGGTGGCTCAAGTTTGGATCCAAGTTGAAACCAATCCAAGGAGATACAAAGGTGTATGGGTGGAAAGCTGTAAACATGAACCCAAAAGGTTAAAGGTGTTTCTCCCCTAGGTCTTGGGTTAGTTTATCAACCGCTAGATAAACTAGCCAATAGAAAAAGCTCATGATCATACCATTTATTTTATTTATATCAGTTGCATGGTTTATTTATTATGGGTCTGTTGTCATGATCACACAATTAATGAATTAAACAAGTATGAAAGATGGGACTAAAATAAGACTAGCTTATGCGTAAATATTATCTTAGACATGGTTAATCACATAATTATATCCCACTTAATATTAATAGAAATGTCATCAAAGATAATGAAAATTTATGTATAAGAATAAAATCCCTTAAAGAAAATATTAATTCAGTATGGCCTTCCATAATCTTGGTTAAAATCAAACCATAGTTCAAAGTGATTGACCAACCCTAGTTGGGGTGATTTCAATTATCGAGGAATTATAATTCAAGGTTTTAGGTTAAATTGACTTGGTTCACATCAAGGGATGACTTCCACAATAGTAATTGGTGTGACTATGAGGCAAAGGTTGAGGAAATCCAAAATAAAAGGATTTCAGGATTGGGGAGTCCACTCAGCGGATCAAGGCACTGCGAGTTAATGAATTTGGAATTTGGAATTCCTACCTAAAAACCTTTAAGTTGCTTGACCACCCCTATTTGGGGTAATGAAAAAGGAAATATGGATCCTTCCCACTAGAATATTCAGGCAATAGAATATTCTAAAGTCAATGGTGAGGGATATTGTATTTCGATAAAATAATAGGATACTAATAAGTATTAATTTATTTATTTGTCTTAGTTTTATCATGATAAAGTAAAAAACCTTTTATCATCTAAATTTTTAGAAACAGAAAGAAAAATGACTTCAAACATATCATTGAGAACCATAATTGGGAAGGAAAACCTTCTCACCAGCATCAATTTCTAGGAATGGTAGAGGCGTTTATGCGTCATCCTTCACCACGATAGGAAATTGTATGTGCTAGAAGATCCTGTTTTAGTTGCTCCTGGAAAAGAGGCTAGTTATGAGGAACTATATCTCTATATGAAACATATGGATGATGCCACTTATTTCCAAAGTATCATGCTATCGGCCATGTATAATGAGCTCTTAAATCAATATGAAAACATGGAAGCGTATAGCATGATGTCTCGCATTAAGGATCTCTATCAAGAGAAGGTAAGAGAGGAGAGATATGATATCTCCACCACTTTGTTTACAACTAATCTTGGAGAGTCTACGCCAGCTAGGCCTCATGTGGTCAAGATTATTGGCTACATTGAATGCCTAGACATCTGAGGGATTAATTCCTGGATGAGTTGCGTATAGATCTCATCCTATCATCACTGCCCAAGACCTTATTTAGATTTATTTTCAACTATAACATGAGAAACAATAAGAAGAGTCTATCGGAACTTCTGAACTTAATTCGCCAGGTAGATAAGGACATGGGGCGTGACAAACCCACAGTTTTTTATGGTGAATAAGAAAAGGAAGGACAATGAAAAGGGTCCAATAATTCATAAATGGTCAAAATCCCCTGAGCACCGTCCCTCCAAGAAGGGGAAGATCCAAAGGCAGGGCAAGGAATGGGAAGCGGTATGTTTTGCATGTGGAAAGAAAGGACACTGGAAGAGGAACCGCACCCAAAAGCATGGGGATGCTAAAGGTACATTCTTTATCGATTTTAATCTTTCCATTTCTACACATTGGGTATTAGATATAGCTTGTGGAGATCACATTTGTATTCAAATGCAGGACCCAAGTAGATTTAGAAATATTTATAGAGGATAGATGGATCTTTGATATGCCAATGGCATGAGGCTGGGTGAGTTTTCCATTAGCGATTACCATCTATCATTTCCAACTAGAATGATTTTGGTTTTATATAACTATTATTATGTGCCTAGTGTTACCATGAACATAATTTATGTATCATGTTTTGATATGGATTGATTTATTTTCAAGTTTGGAAATAAGGGTTGTTTATTTTATAAGAAGAATGTATGTTATGGTATGGCACATGCAAATAATGGTTTGTATGTATTAAATTACAAAAACCAAGTATTGGTAATCAATAACGAAACAAACTCACATGACTCATACATCACCCAGTTGTGGCATCGTCGTCTCGGTCATGTAAATGAGAAGCACTTGAAAAATCTCTTCCAAGATGTTTATTTAGACTCTACTGATCTAAAACCACTTGATATATGTCATGCTTGTTTAGAAGGTAAAATGACTAAGTCTCCTTTTAGTGGGCAGGGTAAAAGGTCCATAGAGCTTCTAGTATTCTTGCACACAGATGTGTGTGGACCATTTCCAGTAGAAGCTAAAGGTAGATATTCTTACTTCATTACTTTTACTAATGATTTAAGTAGATATGTCTATGTCTACTTAATGAGGTATAAGTCAGATTCCTTAGAGAAATTTAAGGAATTCAAGAATGAAGTAGAGAATTAGCTTGGTAATAAGATAAAGAAACTTTGATCGGATCTAGGTGGATAATATATGAACCAAGAGTTCATTGATCTTATACGGAAGTCTGGGATTCTATCTCATCTCACTCGTCCTTATACACCACAGTGGAATGGTGTTATAGAAAGGAGGAACCGCACCTTGTTGGACATGGTTAGGTCGATGATGAGTCATGCAGATCTTCCATTATCCTTTTTGGGATATGCATTACAAACTACATCATACACATTAAACTGAGTACCAACTAAGGTGGAAAATGGAATTCCCTCCAAGATATGGAATGAAAAGAAACCCATTTTGTCGCACACACGTTTATGGGGATGCAAGACATTTTTTGAAGCCTTATCAAGAAACAAACTAACACCCCGAGGAAAAAAGTGTATCTTTATAGGATATCCCAAGGAAACGAAAGGATATTACCTATATAACCCCACAAACAAGAAAGTCAATGTCGCCAGACAAGCTGTCTTTATTGAGAGGGAGAACATCCTCAAGAAGGATAGTGGGAGAAAGATTGACTATGATGAATTTGATACTCAAGATATATAGGATTTGGTACAGGAATAAGTTCCACAGGTCCCTGTGGAAGAGGTTCCAGAAACATAAGTATTACATAGGAGCTCGATATAGGTAAAGGAATCAGAGAGATTTGGTTTCTTAGTCACCAGGGATGGTGAATCATTATTGTTGGACAATGATGAAACTCTATCCTATAAAGAAGTAGTAGAAATCTTAGAAGCTATAAGATGGATAGAAGCTATGAATTCTAAGATGGATTCCATATATCATAACCAAGTCTTGGTTCTATTCAATGAGCCAGTTGATGTAAATCCTTTTCAATGCAAATGGGTATTCAAGAGAAAACTAGACATGGAATGTCAAGTTAGAACCTATAAAGAAAGGATAGTGGATAAAGGATTAAGATAGCGCCAAGGAATTGACTATGATGAAACCTTCTCTCCAGTTTCCATGTTTAAATCCATAAGAATTATACTTTCCATAGCAACTTTCCATAACTATGAGATTTGGAAGACGGATGTCAAAACAGTGTTCCTTAATGGGAACCTTTAGGAAGATGTCTATATGACACAACCAGAAGGGTTTTTTCACGAGGTGAAGCCAAATGGGTTTTCAAGTTTCAGAAATCCATTTATGGATTAAAGAAAGCATTCAGGTCATGGAACATTCGATTTGATAAATCCATAAAGGAATTTGGTTTCATTAAGAACGAATGTGGGCAATGTGTTTATAAGAGGTTTAATGGGAATTTGTTCGTTATAATAGTAGTATATGTTGAATACATATTGCTTATTGGAAATGATTTATCAGTCTTATAGTCAGTTAAGGACTTTCTTAACAAGTGTTTCTCCATGAAGGACTTGGGTGAAGGAGCCTACATTATAGGGATCAAGATCATTAGTGATAGATCCAAGAGGTTGCCTGGACTATGTTAGGGTACATGCATTAACCAGATACGAAATAGATTTAGTAAGGAACAATCAAAGAGGGTATTGGTTCCAGTGTCACATATCCTATATCTTTCTAAGAAAATCTATCCTCAGACACAACAGGAGAAAGATATAATGAGTAAGATCACATACGCTTCGGCTATAGGATCCATCATGTATGCCATGTTATATACTAGGATTGATGTTGCTTATGCACTGATCATGGTAGGTAGATATCAAGAAGATCTAGGAGAACAACATTGGACTTCTATTAAGACTATCCTTAAGTATCTAAGAAGAACTAAGGATATATTCCTGGTGTATGGAGGAGATGAGGATCTTATCATCAGAGGGTATGATGATGCTGGTTTTCAAATAGATTAGAATGATCTGAAGTCGCAATCTAGATATATTTTTTGTCTCAATAGAGGATCTCTGAGCTAGAAGAGTTCAAAGCAACTAGGTGTCACCAATTCTACAGTGGAGTCTGAATATATATCGGCTTCTGATGAAGCCAAGGAAGCTGTCTGGATTTGTAATTTTGTCCAGGATCTTGATGTGTTGCCTATTATTAAAGATCCTATTACATTTTATTGTGATAATACTGCAGCGGTGGCTCCTGAAAAGGAACCAAGGTCACATCAATGGAAAAAGAACATTCTCTGAAAGTATCACCTCTTGAGGGATTTCTATCAGTGGGGTGAATTTATAGTGAGTAGAGTGTCCACGGAAGAGAACATGGAAGACCCCATGACTAAAGGCCTATCTCAATAGAAGCATGAATATCATGTGAGAGCTAGCGGGTTAAAGGTTATTAGAATTTGGATCTAGTTAAAGTGGGAGTCTATTGAAGTTGGTGGCCTAGAACCAACTAATTCTTACTTTATTCATTAATAAATACCTTATCACATCTTGATTGTTCTTCTTCATGGCAATGCATGTGATAATGTCCTAAGAATAGTTGTTACACTAAAAGGTCATAGTAAATCCCTGCTATGATGAGAACCCATAAGTGTCATAACATTGTTCTTGAATGTATGTTCTATGGTCGGATGGTGTTATTTGAGGGAAACAAATAATACAGGCCATTAGGGGTGAGGACTCATAAAACTTTGAGGCACCTTCTCATGGTGTGCGCCAGTGGTAATATCCAGGAGGATATTATGAGAACGAGACCCGCCAGTAGGAAATAAACAATTCATAGTGTCATCAGATGTTCCTATCTATGGATGTGCGTATTGGTACTTAGACTTTAAGATTATTATTAATGGGTATTACAACTCATTCACTTAGATGTATTGATGAAAAATATGACGAAAAACTGTTCGCAGTGAGGTAGGATATGTTGGGTGCTTCACGAGTAATACTACATTAATAGATAATGCAATAAATGATTTTTCCCTTATGTTCCATAACAGAAGTAGATATCTCAGGCCCTTTGATGGAATTGATATAGCCTAAATAAATCCATATCCATGGTGAAGAATGAGCAAGTTCAATTCTAGAAAGTCAAACAAAGAATAATCGAGCACATGGGTTGATGGCACTAACATGCAACCCACTTGATTCGAGATATTAAGATAAAGGGATTACATTACATGGTAAGTGTTCATAGGAGGTGACATGTCATTGCAGTGTTAACTTCTTTATTTATGGGTGAATTGGCATGTTTCTAGATGCTAACCTTGGAATTTAAGCAGGCTCCGCCTAATGCCACTGAGAAAGAGGCCTAGAGGGTCACACACTAAGTGTTCCCAAGTATCTCAGTTAAATATTTATTTAACAAGTTGAATAAAGATTATTCACGATTGTAGTTTAATAATTATTCAAGGATGCTTGATCACATTTATTTAGACACTAGTTATTCGAGAGAATGTATTGTGGGTGAAGTAATATATTTATTAGCGAGTAATGCAGTGACATTTATTTGAGAAATAAATATCCATTATTCAAGTTCTAATAAATGTGGTGGAAGAAATAAAAAAAGGGAAAAACAAAAGTATACGACATGTATATTAATATACACGCTGTGTAGTTTTCCTGGGGATTCATGAGAAATAATATTATTTATTTAATTAAATAATATTAGGTGTAATTATTTGGGTGTATGTCAAGTAATAATAATAGTCAACTGTTATTATTAGACATGGGGTCTTACTAAGAATTAAATGAAATGAATAAATGCTTTCGGGTAATTAATTCCTTTTATAATTCTAAGTAATTAAGATACCAATTATATAATTCTCATTAACCTATCCATTTTTTGGGGTTGTGCATAGTGGATCTAGAGAATTCTCTAAATACAAGAGAGAATTTCTTTTCTTCTAAGAATGCTCTCAAGCTACGAGAAAGATCCTCCTCTGCCAGATCAAGGAGAGCACTTTGCAAGCGGCTCTCAAGGCGATCTAAGGCGGACATCACAAGTGAATAATCTTCTGCTCTAGCACCCAGAGATCCTTTCGGTGACATCCAAAGATACGTGGATCACGTGTGGATCACCACTAGAGGAATACTACACTTGGATTCTATGACGCAATGACGGATCGCATCAGATCGTGACCAGAAACATCAATGAAGAGTGAACTCCATCTAGTTAATTATTGTTTTTTTAATTAAATTAATTATAGCCAACATATAATGATCCTATCTATGGTTCTAGGACTCCCTTAGTTTTTTTCTTTCTTCATTCTATTCTTAAGATCCGGTGTTTTATTATCGTGATGGATCTTGGATTGATCATCATTAACAGAAAAAATTAAAGTTGGGTACACCTACCAATGTGCTTCTAATGTGCCTGGAACATATATTTACTTGTCATATAACTCTAGTATATCTTTATAATTAAATCTATAGCTTTAATCTTCCTAGAACTTCAACTTCTAGAACTTCACCTTCCATAACTCTAGCCCAATCTTCCACATTCCTTGAGCTCTCTATTATATCTTTCACTAGCCTGATAAAAATCTATAAACTTTCTATACCCCTAAAACTTTTCACAACTTTCATCCTTCTATAAATTCCATTAAAATCAACATGGATTTGATCAGTTGATTTTCATCTTCTTTTTCCACCAGGTTCTAGTATTTTTTATAAGAAATTCTCATTTAATAAAACATTTTGAATTCTAATGACCATCCATTTTTCATTATCTCATATCTTAAATCCAAAGTTTTCATCAGCTAACCTATAAAGAAACAACCATCAGACTTAGCTTCAATTTTTTCCCAATCCTTGGCATCCACATGGATATAGGTGAGACTTATGAAAACATTGAGGTAGTTAACTTATACTAGTTTACCAATCCAAAATTTCTCAAGAATCACCTACCCCATTGGTGTAGAAGGACTCTTGTTAACAAGGTACACTATATAATTGACTACTTCTTCCCAAATATCTTTATAAATTCTGTAATATAGCCTCATGATCCATGCCTTTTTAGTTAACATTAAATTCATCTAGTTTACAACACCATTATTCTCTAGAATTATGGGTAAATTTTTTCCAAACCTAATTCCTTTCCACCAACAAAAATACCAAAAAACCTTGTTAATATACTCTCCACCATTATCAGGTATTAAGAATTTCATATTATTTTATTTCTCTTTTTTCACTATGAAATTCCATAAAATAAACACTCAAAACACATTATATTTGTTCTTAAATAAGTAAACCCATACTTTCATTGTTGAATCATCGATGAATATGAAAAAGTAAATTGATCCGCCATAAAAATAGATTGGTGAAGGCCCCTAAAAATTCATGATCATAAGCTCTAACTTCTGAAACATTGGTGTATTTCTATTCAAATTGATCGGCACCCTTCTCTGATTTCCAATTATAAAACTATCACAACTTACTAACTCTGTGTGATTGAAATTCAATATACCCTTTATCACTAGAACTCACATTTTCATCTCACTAAAGAACCCAAGATGACAATACCAAAACTTTAAACTTTTATAAGTTTTCATTTTGGTGATTTTTTCTCCATATGAACTTCCCATCAAATATATCATCCCATATTTTAAACCTCTTTCCATGACCATGAAACCCTGAGTAATCTTCTATACTCCACTCTTTAAGCTAGTTTTAAATCATTCTCCACTTATTTCTCCTATAAAAATTGGTTTTGTAACACCACGAATCTAGTAACCCAAAGTCAATGCTTTCTTTATTAAATGTGTATAAGATTATAGGGATCATACCATAAATAATCAATCATTTTTAGAAGTCTTGGGAGACTATATACATAGATGATTTCCATATTACATTGTAAAAATAAAACATATAATGAAAAACTTTATTTTATCCTTGAAGATCATTCAAAATTCCATCATCATATCCTGGGAAATAAAAACATATAAAGGGGGGCTCATATACTTGGTAAGGGTTACATACAGTGGAATATATCATGAGTAAATAAGGAATAATCAATAAATTGAAGTGGATGATCAAAACACATGACATTCAATCGAAA
Source organism: Viscum album (assembly GCA_963277665.1). Classification (NCBI taxonomy): domain Eukaryota; kingdom Viridiplantae; phylum Streptophyta; class Magnoliopsida; order Santalales; family Viscaceae; genus Viscum; species Viscum album. Next base: position 1,397,623,324 of record OY728164.1, on the reverse strand, counting down.
ACTTTAGTTCAATGAACATCCATGGATAATATCAACATATAAATCATATGGATAATGGAAAATGAATTCTTAATAAAGGAAATTCATAAATCCATACATTCATAATATTTCCATAAATGCATTTTATGAGTTGTAATGACTCTTACCACTCTTTCATTATATGGGTAGGTATACACTAATTACCCAACTAATGTGTCCACCTATTTTGTCTCATGAGATCTGTCAATGCATTAAGGGGATAACTATAATCGGGCCCCACCCATCACTTACATTTCCTATGATTTCCTAATATATTTAATGATTAATACAATTCATTATAAAAATTCCTTATAATTCAAAAAAAATTCATATTGAATTGTGAATACAAAACATCAATATTTCCCCAGTAAGTGAAATAACATTCTTAATAACATCTCTTTAACTAACACCATATATTAAAATTTTATATAGTTAAGATGATATCAAAATGTGGAAATGATACCATATAAATCCATGATGTAGAAAATATGGACATGGAGGAGAAAATAATGTCTAATGAAATGATGCAGAGTGATAGAGAACATGATCAGAAGAAAGGGAATGATCTCAAAATAAGGTATGATCCATAAATCAGTAAAGGATAACATAAAACCATTGATTCATCATAAATGAAGATTTTTTAACAAAACTAAGACATTATAAAATAAAATAGATTAAAAAATTTTAAAATAATTTCCTTGTAACTTTGAGTAAGAACAAATTTACAAATCACTTTTCAAAATTCTTTTCATTACTTTAAGAAAGTAATACCCATTTTTATATCATTTTAAATAAAAATTACAAAAAAGATATTTAGAAAAAGTTTTTATTTGAAAATAACTATGTAAACTTATAAATAATCTTGATAATTTATAATGTTTATGATTCCTAGAATGTGGGGTCAAGCTTTATAAGTTAAAAAATATTTTTTTTGTACTTTTGTAAAAATTAAAAAGTAACCCATACTGAAAATGTTGAAAATATATATTTCTAAAAAATTGTAAATAAATTAAAATATAGTTAAAAATTACCTTTTAAACATATTAAGAATAAATAATAACATTCTTGAAATATTTAAAGTATTTTTTATATGGAGGAGAAAGAGATTTAAACATTTAAAACAACATTTTAAAGGAAAATCCATTACAAATTTTATAACTTAAAAAATAGGATGTTGAAGAATAAAAAATGAAATAGATTTATAAACCAATTTTTTTAGTAAATTAATTATAAATATATCCATAATATAGTTAATATACCATGAAAAAATAAAACATGTGGTGAAAATGGCGTAAGTCTCAATGAAAGGAAATTGAGATGAGAAATCCCTTATGACTTTAATAACTTCTGAATAAAACCCCCTTAAATTATTAAAAATTAATTAAAAATTTAAATTACCTTAATAAATATTAATTAATTATATATTATATCAAAGGTTTAGTATATACACCATATAAATGAAATTTATTGAAAAATATAAACATGTCTCATTGAAGTGGAAATGATAAAAAATTACCCTTATCTCAAGTCCAACTTGCTTCATATACACTCTTAAACTCCTGTATAATAAATTTATATTTATTATAAATCCATAAAATAATAACATTAAAAGTCTTCATACCATATATAAATCATTTATATAATTATATCACCCGTTTATTTACAATTCATTATTAACATCACCATAATCCTGTGTATTAACTGTTCTGTTTTTCATACAAGATTCAATTTGGTCATTAAAGTATTTGAATATTTTTCATTTTTTCATCATTTATGTAATATTAATCATGAAATAATTATCATTTTTTTAAAATTAAATACAAATTTATATTCATTCGTGAATGTTTTACATGAGAAATGAATCACATCACTTCCTGGATATGGTATTTCACATGTACGCACGAACGACGTTATCATTTTCCAACATATGGAAGGTTAAGAAGGTATGTGATATATTATATTTACATAATAATAATTATTCCATAAATATCATATATATTCATTAATTACACCTTTATAATCATTCATGTAAGTGGTGATGAAAAAATAATTACATCACTATGTGGAGACGGTAGGTCATACATATGCACGAGTAATGTTTTTTTCATAGGATGTAAAGGAAGTGGAAAATGATTTTAACATAATAATAATGACATATAAGTATATTTTTTATACTATATTCATTATGTTAGGATGGATATAATAGATTTATAGGTGGTAGAAGAATAAATAAATTTTGAAAAATTTGGGTAAGATGATTACCTCTTCTTTGAGAGGCCTATTTTAGCTTACATGTTAAGCCTTCTTATGATGGTCTTAGAGTAAGAATAGAATCACAATAATGATGTTAAGGAATATAGTATGGTATTAGATAAGTTATTTTTAGAGATATAAGTCTCAAATTTTATGAATAAAGGAGGGTATAAGGTTATGTTTTATAAGTAAGAAGAGGATACACATGGAATTACTTATAATATTTAAATATAATTAATGATTTTATAAATTATAGTGGCTAAAAATGAACATGGATTCGAATAAAAATGGGATTTGGTCAAAATATAGTCATCCAATAAAATTTAGATAGGTTTTTGTGTCATTTTAAACCTTATCTTTTGGTTTAACTCCTTTGTTAACACTTTTTAACCTTAACTATGGTAACAAATTTTTTAGCTTTTAAGGGTTAAAAATTTACTACTATGGTGAGATTTAAGGGCCTAGATCCACATAGATCCACCCTTTGTGTGTTTTCGAAGACCGAGGTGCTCAGAGGAGGCTTGTAGGAAGTCTAAAGTAGTTCAGTTGCTGGAGCTAGAAGCAGGGAGATTTAACACTGTGTAAACATTTTACATGAATTGAAAGTAGGTTTCACAATGTGTAATAAATTGGGATTAGAAAAGTAAATAAAATGAAGAGGTGATGCATTTTTCAGTGGAAACTTGTCACGACCTGACCCAATGGGGCATGAGCCATGACTCCCCAAGCCCGCCTCTAATAGGCCAGGGGCTGGAAACTAGTGCCGAGTAGGTTATCACACACATGGGTGGAATTAGCCTAAGGTACTTGTACACACACACCCACACACACCTCCATGAAACATTGCAGAGATATATAAAAACTGAAAATAAATTCATGCATACATCTAACCCACAACCAGAGTACAACAAAAGTACAAAAGGTCAAAACAGGACCCACCAAAAGAAAACTACAAAGCATCCAACCTGCTCAGAAGGAGGGAAATGCTGCCAAAAGCACCACCAGAAAGATCCTTGGCACAGCTCTGGTAAGACTCCACGGTCAGTCCCGCTCACTCAACTCTGCCTACTCCGGGTCCTCCTGGGACTCCGTTGAAAGCCTTGTGGTCTACACAAGACACAAACATGTGCGGGAAAATCCCATGTAGGGGTGAGTATAATAATACTCAGTAGGCACCCCAAAAACCCAAAACAAAATAGAGCAACTGAAAGGCAACAGTCCACTCATCCCAGCCATAGGGAACCCAGATGAGAGAGAAACTTCATCTCGTGACCATCCTCGGCTAAACACAACTATTCAGTACAACTCAGGTGTATGCCCATATATACACCATGAACATACACTCAGGTATATGCATATACATATACCATGAGCAAACCAGATATACTCGATACACACACCAAGCCACAAGAGGTACTGACCTCATAACTAGAAACGGTTCACAACTAGGAGAACACAATCCATGAGCACTATCATCCATATGACACTCGTCCAAGAGATACACTCCATCGAGTCCCACACAAACATCTAGATTCTCACCTGAGATATCACGCTCGTCGGATATCATCACTGAGAAAGTCACGCTGAAATAGAAAAAACACCAAACTAATCAGATAGGGGATCACTCCTAGGGTCCGCTAGGGGATGCCAGAACCCACACCGGTATTCGAAGATCTCACAGATAGGGGATCAATCCCAGGATCTGCTGGGGTATACCATAACCTGATTCAGTATTCAAAGATCTCATAGAGAGGGGATCACTCCCAGGATCTGTTGGGGGATACCACAACTCGATCTGGCGCTCCACAGAATCGCATCACTTAGATAGATGATCATCGCCCGTCAAGGTGGTCACGATGATACCGAAACTTCATCTGGTATAACTCGCATAGTAAGGGATCGAACTAATGATGCACCAACCCTACCGAAACCATGCGCTGAGTAGGGGATCGTATAACCAATGATGCTGGAACCCTATTATAAACCACATGCCGAGTAGGGGATCGTATACCCGATGATGCCACAACCCAACTGAGCACGGCCCAATGCATAAGGGATCATATTCCCGAAGATGCCACAAACCCTATGAGGGAAAACCTGCTAGATAGGGGATCGTCGCTCGTGGATAAGCAGTCACAGCGATACCAAGAACCCAATCTAGGTTAGCGAAGCTAGAGGATCCCACCCCGGGCCCACCGGATGGATGCCACAACTCTAATAGATTAGAGATCCTATCGAGGGGATCACAAAACCATACCACGGTTTTGATGCCACACGAACCCTCATAGGAATGAACCAAGGGAGTACCCTCAACCACTGCTGGTCCAAATGTCGCAAACCCGAGTGACCCGTAACATTGTCACATTGTGCACCTCCTAGGCCGATACTGAGCCCACCATCACAGTCTACGCGGAAAAACACGTATGATAAGCAATTTAGTCACCTGAAATGGACAACCGGTGAACAAGGTAATATTCACCATAGCTTTCCCATGTGGGGCCCACACCATGATCCTGAAACTCATCAAGCGGATCACACTATTACTATCCCCTCGGAAAAACCCATGAGATCGACTACTCGATCCTCCAAAACGGACACCCAATGAAAAAGGTATTATTCACCACAGCCAGCTCGGGTGGGTCCCACACCATGATCCTAAAACTCGTCAAGCAAAACACACCATTGAAATTCCCTCGGAAAAACACACAGGATTGATTACTCGATCATCCAAAACAGACACCCGGCAGAAAAGTCACGTTACTCCGTAAACGCCAGAACCCGACCTCATGGGGCCCACACCCTATTCTCGGTCCAAACTACTGAAAACTATCTTGAAAATTCAACCGTACCATGAGGGCCTCAACGCCACTGATGGCGTGTCATTTGGACACTCCGTGCAGGAGTTATTGCAGATCGAAGATGAAAATAATAAAATATTATTATTATTTTCAACATTTCATGGCCCCGGGCCAAACAACCTGACTCACAAAATTCCCTAAATAATCTCAATAGTTCTGTCTCAATGCAAGATTTGCATCATCACAAACGTCTCTCAAATCGGACTTCCTTTTTTCGAGTTACAGGGGTTTAAAGAACCCCCAGAAAAACCTGGCCGGACCACCGCCTACCTCGCCGGAAACCACCGCGCCGCTACTGGAAACCACCGCGCCACCGCCGCTTCGCCAAAATCTACCATGGCTGCCACCCTCGCCACCAAAAAACTTCTGGGAGCACCCTGGTTCTCAAACTTCATATGTGAAACATGTTTCAGAAATCTCAGGACCCAAACTACACAACCCTTATGAAAATTTGAAGAAAAACAACACAAAAATGAGATCCGGGATTTTAAAACTCAAACTGCCTACCTTTTGGCAGAACACCGATGCTTTGTACGACCCGCTGCTACTGCTGCATGATCCGGGAGTGTCCACCGTCAAGATCTGAGATTGATGGTGCTTCGTTTTGACAATTTGACCTCTGATTCATTGGTGGAGGGGGAAGGTAGAGGGGAGGAGCTCCTCCTGCATTGGTTCACCGAAGGGGGGGATTGATTATGTTATATTAATTAAATAAATTAATTAATTAAAGAAACCTTTTTACACCCCTGACCAAACCTCCCGGTTCAGAAAATATTAGGTCACCCCTAGGGTAAATGCGGTGTTCTGAATGCAACAGCGGGCTCAGATTTCCAATTCGAGACTCCGTTCAGAAGTTATTCTAGCCGAATCATAAATAATTTTTCAATTTATTTATGGAAACACCCCTAGTGTCTTTTCTCACAGCAGGCCTGCGCCCACAAAGTTTACACCCCGCTTAGGGTAAATGGCATGCTCTGGATGCAACTATTCCCTCAGATTCCCGTTTTGAGCTACCATTTAGGAGATAACTCATTCTTGCATCGCACATAGTATAAAAAATCTTAATATTTTTATAAAATTAATTCCGGGCACATCGGGATTTAGATTCGCATGCCATCTTCGCGCCTAACTCTGGAATTATTAAAAGGAATGTTTCAAAGTCTAACAGGGCCAAAACACGAATCACTACATCCGCCCCACCATAGAAATTTTCATCCCTGAAAATCCATAAGCATAAGGAAAGCAAATAGACTCTCAACTAGGTCTCCCACTCCAGCGAGTTCGCCAACAAACACCCATGCTCGAACACCTAAGTAAGAGGGACTCATCCACCACACCTCAACACTATCCTCTTTGGGCAGCACTGACTTACCCGCATAGTTTTAATCATGTCACAAAAATGCTTCTCAGTGGGGGAAGTATCCCTCTTCCTCACGCACTCGAAGCATGTTGAACAACACCCACACAGGGTCTTACCAACGCCCTGAACAAAACTCGAGCAAGCAACGGAAAGGGAAGAGTACCGCTAAACAGTGTCTATGAAAACTACTAAAGAAAGTAGAAAGGACACAAGGCGTACCTCTATCCATCTGCAGAGCCTTTGGGTCAACAGCTTCTAGGGTATGTAGCTATCCTCTCCCTCACCCTCCAGCTCCCTGAGCTAGGTGTGGACCACCTGGGGGTGGTGTTGGTGGCATCTGATACCGCCTACCACCTCCCACTACTGCATCAGCTCCATCTCCACGTCCACCGCCCTGCGGACCTCCAAACTCATGATGTTTCTGCTGCTAAGGTGGTCTATTGATCGGCTCCCTCTCAACAGCATGACGGGTCAGACAATCTCTAGAAAGATGTCCCTGACCATCAGAAGCATAACACTGCCTCTTCTGTGGCTAACCAAAACTGGCTTGTGAGCCCTGTGAGCCCTGAGCCTCAAATTCTCCATCCTGGGGTTGGCTCCCGAAACGTCGTCCACGTCCAGACCCTTGCACCTATTGCCGGCTACCGGTTGCCGATATCTCATCTACCACACGCCCAACACTGACGGGCTTAATCTGCTCATCTAGAAAGCTCTCCACCACCAAGGCTCGCTCCAGTACTCCAGTATAGGTGGGTAGGCATAAGAAAACCACACCTGCCCGAATGTCTCTCTGTAAGCCCTTCTTGAAGGTCTGAGCCCTAAAAAATGGGTCTCAAACCATATCCATGAAGTGGAATGACAGGTCTGTAAACCTCATTGAGTACTCCGACACGGTCATGCCCTCCTGTCGAAGCTGCAAAAGCTCCTAGATCCGCACTAACCTCAGCATCACCGGATAGAACTCTTCTCGGAAGAGTCACTCAAACTCTATCCACGTAAGTGTATCCTCATCATGGGACTGTGTCACAAAAATCCACCATCGCCCAGCTGAACCATGCATAAGGATCACCGCTAGGACAAACATCTGATCTGGAGGTGTCCTCACCAGGCAGAAAACTTGAGTGACTGCTTCGAGCCAGTCATCAGCTACCTGAGGGTCTGGATCACCCCAGAACCTCAGAGGTTGCTGCCTCTAGAACTTGTGCAGTGCACTTAACCTATGCACAGCCTCATCCTACACTACTGGCACAACCACCTGCTCGACAGGTGGTGGATCAACTGGTGGACCACCTGGAGGTGTAGCCTCAAAACCTGTGCCCAGATCTACAGCCTCTACATAGGGTGGATCTTCACCACAATCCTGATGCGGAACTCTCACTGGCTGTCATCGTGGAGGCATCCTGAAATACAATCAAGATACTCCATATTCAAAGAGTATATCTGGAGAGATGACTCAAGAAGAACAAGGGAAACCCAAAAACCTAGTCCTATATGATGCATGTACAGTTATGTCCCTGCGACTAGTGTCCAAACATCCCGAGTCGAAAGGCATGTTATTAGAGTCCTAATGAATGGATATGTCGGACGCCGCACCAACACTGGAGTCCCTGGCCTGAAATCCAAACTCGAAACATCTTGACACTACCGCTATTAAACCCAAACCAAACTCACAACTAGAACACCTACACTCTGAGATCCCAAAGGTAGAACCTCCTCTAATACCACTCTGTCATGACCCGACCCAATTGGGCTCGAGCCGCGACTCCCCAAGCCCGTCTCCAATAGGCCAGGGGGTGGCGACTAGCACCTAGTAGGCTATCACATGCATGGGAGGCATTTTCCTAAGGTACCTGTACACACGCACCCACATACACCTCCATGCAACATTGCAGAGATATATAAAAACTGAAAAGAAATGCATGCATACATCTAGCCCACAACCAGAGTACAAAAAAAGTACAAAAGGGAAAAACATGACCCACCAAAAGAAAACTAAAAATCATCCAACCTACTCAGAAGGAGGGAAATGCTTCAAAAATCACCACTGGAAAGCTCCTCAGCATAGCTCTGGTAAGACTCCACAGTCAGTCCCGCTCACTCGACTTCGCCTACTCTGGGTCCTCCTAGGACTCCGTCGAAAGGCTTGTGGTCTATACAAGACACAAACATGTGCAGTAAAAGCCCGTGAAAGGGTGAGAAAAACAATACTCAATAGGCACCCCAAAAACCCAAAACAAAATAGAGCAACTGAAAGGCAACAGTCCGCTCATCCCAGCCAGAGGGAACCCAGACGAGAGAGAAAATCCATCTCGTGACCATCCTCGGCTAAACACAACTAGTCAGCACAGCTCATGTGTATGCCCATACGTACACCATGAACATCTACTTAGGTATATGGCCATACATATACCATGAGAAAACCTGATATACTCGATACACACACCAAGCCATAAGAGGTACCGACCTCATCACCATAAACGGTTCACAACCAGGAGAACACACTCCACGAGAACTATCATCCATATGACACTCATCCGAGAGATACACTCCATCGGGTCCCATACAAACATCCTAGATGCTCACCCAAGAGATCATGCTCGTCAGATATCATCACTAAGAAAGTCACGTTGAAATAGTAAAAACACCAAACTACTCCGATAGGGGATCACTCATAGGGTCTGCAAGGAGATGTGAGAACCCACACCAGTATTCGAAGATCTCACAGATAGGGGATCACTCCCAGGATCTGTTGGGGGATAACACAACCCGATATGGTATTCGAAGATCTCACGGATAGGGGATCACTCCTAGGATCCGTTGGGGGATACCACAACCCAATCTGGCGCTCCACAAAATCACATCACTTAGATAGAGGATCGTTTCCTATCAACGCAGTCACGATGATACCGAACCCCCATATGGTATAACTCGCATAGTAGGGGATCGAACCAACGATGTACCAACCCTATCGAACCCACGCGCAGAGTAGGGGATCATATAACCAATGATGTCGCAACCCTGCTATAAACCACATGCTGAGTAGGGGATCATATACCCGATGATGCCACAACCCTACTGAGAATAGCCCAATGCATATGGAATCATATTCCCAAAGATGACACAAACCCTACAAGGGTTAACCTATTAGATAGGAGATCACCTCCCGTGGATAAGTGGTCACAGTGATACCAAGAACTAGATCTAGGGTAGCGAAGCTAGAGGATCCCGCCCCCGGCCCACTGGAGGGATGCCACAACTCTAACAGATTGGATATCCTATTGAGGTGATCACAAACCCATACCATGGTTGTGATGACACACGAACCCTCGTAGGAGTGAACCAAGGGAGTACACTCAACCACTACTGGTTCAAACGTTGCAAACCTGAGAGACCCGCAACATTGCCACATTGTGCACCTCCTAGGTCGATATTGAGGCCACCATCGCATTATACATGGAAAAACACGCAGGATAGGCAATTTACTCGCTCGAAACGGACAACTGGTGAACAAGGTACTATTCACCTTAGCCTGCCCGTGTGGGGCCCACACCACGATCCCAAAACTCATCAAACGGATCGCACCATTGCGATCCCCTCAGAAAAAACCCATGAGATTGAATACTTAATCGTCCAAAACGAACACCTGGTGAAAAAGGTACAATTCACCATAGCCATCCTGGGTGGGGCCCACACCATGATCCCAAAACTCATCAAGTGGATCACACCATTGCGATCCCCTTGGAAAAACACATGGGATTTACTACTCAATCGTCTAAAATAGACACCCGGCAGAATAGTCACGTTACTCTGTAAACGCTGGAACCCGGCCTTGTGGGGCCCAAACACTATTCTCAGTCCCAAAACCCATAAACTATCTTGAAAAATCTGTCGTACCATCAGGGCCTCAACACCACTGACGTCACATCATTTGGATACTCCGTGCAGGAGTTATGGCGGATCGAAGTTGAAAATAATAAAATATTATTATTATTTTCAACGTTTCGTGGCCCCGGGCCAAAAGAAACTGACTCACAAAATTCCCTTAATAATATCAAGAGGTCCTTCTTGACAAAAACTTTGCGTCTCCACAAACGGATCTCAAATCAGACTTCGAGTTTGTGAGTTACAGGGGTTTAAAGAACCCCCGGAAAAACCTAGCCGGACCACCGCCTGCCTTGCCGGAAACCACCGTGCCGCCACCAGAAACCGCCGCGTCTCTGCTGGATTCTACCACACTGCCACCATAGATCTCCATGACACCTCTTCACCATCACCGCTTCTCCGTAATTCACCATGGCCCCCTCCAGAAAACCTGGTTTTCCACCGGAAAACATCCGGGAGCCACCGGGAGCACCTTGGTGCTCCAAATTCAGATCTGAAACATGTTTCCGAAATCTCAGGACACGAACTACAAAAACCTTAAGAAAATTTGAAGAAAAAAACAAAAAAACGGGATCTTGATTTTAAAACTCATACCGCCTACCTTTTGGCAGAACACCGATGCTTTGCACGACCTGCTGCTGCTGCTGCACGATCCGGGAGCGTCTGCCTTCAAGATCCGAGACCGACGGCACTTTGTTTTGATGATTCGACCTCTGATTCGTTGATGGAGGAGGATGGTAGAGGGGATTATCTCCTCTTACTTTGGTTCATCAAATAGGGGGGATTTATTATGTTATATTAATTAAATTAATTAATTAATTAAATGACCTTTTTACGCCCCCGACCAAACCTCCCGGCTCAGAAAAGATTGGGTCACCCCTATGGTAAACGCGGCGTTCTGAACGCAACGACGGGCTCAGATTTATGATCCGATACTTTTTTCAAAAGTTATTCGAGCCGAGGCTCATAAATAACTTTTTAATTTATTTATGGAAACACCCCTAGTGTCTTTTCTCACAGCAGGCTCGTACCCGCAAAGCTTACACCCCACCTAGGGTAAACAGCACGCTCTGGACGCAACTGTGCCCTCAGATTCCCATTATGATCTACCGTTTAGGAGATAACTCATTCTCTCCTCATGCATAGTATAAAAATATTTGATATTTTTATAAAATTAATTTTGGACACATCAGGCCTCAAAATCACACGCCGTCTTCACGCCAAGCTCTGGAATTATTCAAATGAATGTTCCAAAGTCTAATAGGGAAAAAACCCAAGTATCTACAAAACTTAATCCTAAGGATTACATGATGTGAAAGATGATTTCCCATCATGTAATTCCCCATTGTAGTGCAGTTTTAAATGTTTTTAACTGCTCGAGTTTTCCAAAACCTATGGCTATAATTACTTTATTCCAAATCCAGAAAACTTAATGACCCCCTCTTTAATATTTTGGGGATTCCTTTTCCAAAGATCGATCCCTAGATTCCCTCCATTCATCTTTAGTGATCTGTCTTTGATCCAAGGTATTTTATACCTTTGTTTTACAGTAGTTTCTTTTGGTTGATCTCATTTTCCTCCCATTATTCTTTTCATGTGATGGATTATGATCTCTTATGTTTCTGAGGGAGATTTATTGGTTGTTTTTTGGTTCAGTTGTGGCACAACATCCTTGGGTGGATGTAGTTCTTGTAGGAGAGGTGATTGGGATCTGCACCATTGGTCCATTCTCGTGCGAAGAATGTTGACACCCTTTAAGGTAATAGATTCATTGCTTATTTATTTATTTATGTGAAATTATAGGGTTATCATGATTTATCTCCTCATATTATAATGAAATTAACCTAATAATTACTTGAACTAGATTAAATAATTGGTATCGATTTCATGGCGATGTTGTTGTTTGTACCATGATAACGAATTTCCTCTTGATTTTATAGATAGTGTGGTATCTATGTTTTGCTTGTTATGTTTGGTTTATCATGTGAAATTGGTAAAGAACATAAATATGGAATTAATTAATAATTAATTTTCTAAATTTTTAAAGAGGTATTTTTAATGAATCTGGTTGTTGTTGTAATCTGATGATAATAAAATAGATGCACGTATGTATTTTTAATTAAATTGGTTAATGAAACTGAAGAATGAAGATTATTGTTAATAAAATAATTAAATTCATGTTAAATTAATTGTTTAATTAATTTTTGATAGATAGAGATAGCTTGTTTCTTAGGTTTCCTTTAATTGGAACCTATGATTAATGAATTGGTTAATTCAAGATTGAATAATAATCGGTTTTGTAATAAAATATAATTCCTTGTAGGTCTTGAGTTCATCGTTTTCTTATAAAGGCTGAGTTCCTTATGCTTTAGAGTCATGAGAGATCATTATGTGTTTAGCCTGAATGCCTTGTTTAGGGCCAAGATCTTAGTTTCTATGTTTTTTTCCTGCTACTTGTGATATGATCTAAGCTTGTAGGGAAATTGTGATTTATGGGGTATGGAGGCATGGATGTGATGTGATCCTAGGATAGATGATCCTGAAGGGATGTTGTGTTTTGTGGGTAAGGTAGGCCCAAATGTAACATGATCTTGGAGGGATGTTATAGTTGTGGGGAAGGGAGGCCCAGATGTGACATGAGCCTATGATAGCTAATCCTGGAGGGCTGTTATAGTATGTGGGGTGGAGAGGCCTAATTTTTGTGGTAGCATTCAACGCCTGGAGTGGTGAGATGCATCAGGATTTGAATGTGGGTGTTGAGGAGGACACTAGAGATGATGGAATGGGTTGAAGCTGAGCTTACCCATTGTTATGAAAGTTTGATGCTTGTTTGAATCATTTTCTTAGTTGATGGACATATTTTTGTTTATTTGCTTTCCTTTCCCCACTTCTTTTCAAATATGTTTTTGGTTAATTTCTTTCCAAGAGAGGTGAAGACATGCAGGGTATGCCATGTTCTTTCTATGTTTAACTTCTCGTGGTTGGATAAGTCTACACTTCTACAATATGTGGAGAAGACTCAATGGGTAGTTCATCTACTCACTGTGTTGATCCCCTTGTGTTGGGTAGATTAGAATGTTTTCCTATAATACCTGTTAATATGGAAAGTAATGATGTTAATATATGAACAAATGTTTAACCCATGGGGTTGGATCTTACTGGGATGCATTGTTGAGGTTGTAATTCTGCGAATCCATGGACTCGGTTTTCTTATGACTGGAGGACATGGGACTTTGTTGTAATGTAATTTGGAGAATGTTAATGGTTAATTAATGGTTAATAAATTAATTAATGTAAATTAAAACTAATAAAAAGGAAAAAAAATAATTTAATTTAACTCCTTAAATGGTTATGTTCTTATAGGATATCTGGTCTTAGTAGTGGAATTCGAGAGTTTGAGAGACGTTAGATGTAGTTGAGTATGAGACTAGGTTATTCCCATGGGGTGGTTGTGAGATATATTATATCATTTACTTGTTGGGTTTATATACACTACTCTACCCTGTCAGTTAGGAAAACTAAAACCCCATTAATTATGAGACCTCGGGGTTTTTTCCCCAACATCCCAATGGGATGATAGATGATTGACTACCCCCTTTAGCCCCACTCTCTTCTCTTAGTAGTTACTTATACTGGTATTAAAGGTGGTTAGTTTTCCCCATATATGTGTGTTGAGAGATTTAATGTCTTGTAGTTATTTCACACACATGTATTCTGGATATTGTTTCCTAAGGACTACTATAGGTATAACATGTATAGGTTGTGATGGCTTTAGGACCCTTACTCGGTGTATGGGTTGTGATGGATTGAGGTATAATACCCGATGTATGATACGCATTATAAAAGCTGTGGTAGCTCCCATAAACTACATGGTCACTTTTGGTTACATGGACGTTGTGGTATGTTGCATGAGTTGCATGTTGTGGTGCTCCACCCAAGTGTCTGCAAGCTAACCTTTTTTGAGATAGATGCTCAGGACGTGTGATGTTGGGTTAGAGTGGAAAACCAGTGGTGAAGTGGTAGTACCCTTGATATTCTTTATTATATTATATAATCTTGTATGTGATACTTGGTGAGAGTATCCATGGTGAGTTTAGGAACTTAGTATACTTGTTTATGTGATGAGTTAGCTTCACTTGTTGTTCACTATGCTTTACTATGGTTTCTTTACCTTTTTCACGAGAAGATCCAGGGAGGATCCTACGAATTATACTATTATACTCACCCTACGTATGTATATAAACTGTTTTTAGGTCAGTTGGAGTGGGTTGGAGATCAAGCTGGTTACTAGTATCTTGGGTTTTAGCATGAGATTTTTGGGCATCACGGTTGCTATCGTCTTTACTTTTCTTTTGGTACTTGTATATTTCCTTTTAGTTGTAGTATTTATTGCATGGAATTACATATGTGAATTGTGGATTCTCTTCTATATTGGAGTCTGATCAGAATTTGGTTGATTTCTATCATATCTCTCTCTTTTATAAGTGTTATCTTAGAGCTTAATGTGTCCCATCTGTATGTTTACTATACCCTTAGTGCTATTTTCCAACTCAAGGCCTACTGGAAGTGGGACTCGGGTGTCACTATCTCTCTTCTCCCATTATTAGCCCAAGAGGGGTATACGTTGTGGGGAGGTGGTCATGAAAAAGTGGTATCAGAGGTTTGGTTGAGGAATATGATGGAGTTTGGAGTTAGGCATAGGTGAGGTTGTGTGGGTTGGTAGGGAAATAGTGTCAACTAAGTTTAGAAAGTTCTATAAAGAAGGGAGACCGACTGAAACATGGGTATTTATTGACCCCTATGATTTAATGCATGGACCTTTAAGCATAAAACTTCTACTAAATGAGGTGATACTAGTTGTGGGGTAGAGACCTAGGAAAGGGTCATGCATCATTCTTCTTTGTGATTGTATTTTAATGGTTAGGCCTTGGGATAGGTTGACCTAAAATTGATAAGATAAAAAAATTAATTAATGTTAAAGTTTTCCATATACCAGGTTTAGGAGCTCTAAATATTTTTTCTTTTGTAGGCATAGATATAGGTCGACATCTTCTTCAGGTTTACACAGAATATGTTTAGTAGGTTGTGCCAGTATATCGCCATAGGGTAGAGGTTTACGACGATGACACTTGGAGGAGAACTCTCTGAGAGTTTAATCACCATAGTATGTAGAGGTATGAGGGCCTCATTTTATATGTATTCACATAAGACTGGTTGAAGTAGGTTGATATATCCTTTAGTTTGATCTATACTCGCATGCAGTATTGGGTTTCATTGGTTGTAACAATGTTGCATGGGGTAACAAGGCAGTTGTGGTTCTTATTCCTCGAAGATCACGAGGATTTAGTAGTCTCATGGGAGGAGTTCTCAGACTAGTTTAGATCTGTGTTTATTTATTTGACTGTGAAAGAAGCCAGTCGCGAGGAGCTTATTACCCTTCATTAGGGGTTCTCCAGTGTATGAGAGTTCAAGAACCATTTTAGAAACCTTCTACTATATGCTTCAAACCTATTTCCAGATGAGGTGTCCAAGGAAAGGCATTTTGAGGAGGCTTTGCATCCAAAGATCTAGTGTCAGGTCACCCTGTTTATGTTGAATACATATCTCAAGGTGCTGGTGAGAGCATAGGTCATTGAGAGGACGTTAGACAGAACTAGATCATCGTGAGAGGGGAGTCATTAGGAGTCCTCATAAAGTAGAGTTGTTGTCTGTGGTTCCCAGTTGTCAGGACATAAGATCTTCAGATCAGTTGGGGGTAGGTCCCATCCCTTAATTTTTGGTTTCTATAGAGGTAGAGGATCTTAAGCCTATTCCAAGGGATCATATACATGTTTTTCTTGTGGATTCTAATTTCATTAGTGGTGAGATTTCTCAACCTTTCTAATCATCCAGTGTGCGAAAGCTATTCCATTGTAGGTTCATCCACTGAGGCATTTCTATCCAAGGTATAAATAACAAGTTTCTCTGGTTTGGGTTTAGAATAGAGTAGATGGGGTGGGAAGAGGAGATCCCCAAGACACTCCCCATCCTCAAAGAGTAGAGCACGGATATGGAGGTGGTCTTCAGTAGGGTTAGAGAGGCCATGGAGCATGTCGTGGTTAGATTTATGCTTCAGCATTTCCAGTGTACGGAGGTCCAAATGTCATTTGAGGTACCCTTTTCTTATTTTCTACTCGGGTGCATGCCTTGTTTGATCCAATAGAGACATGATCCTTCATATCGCCTTCCCTTTTCCATGCTTTTCAACTTGAGGTATAGATACTTTTGGTACCCTTAACATTGAATACTCTAGTTAGAGGTCAAGCTAACTTATTTGGTGTATGTAGAGATTGTGAGGTAGTGTTGTGGTAGCACTGCTCTTGGGGAGATTTCTTATGTTTATGAATACAACCATATGACATCATTATTTGAATGGATTTGTTGTATTCAGTGTAGGATATTAAGGATTGCTTCAGGAGGTAGGTTGTGTTATTATAGGATAATGGAGAGCCAGTATTGTTTTTTGGAGAGCGAGACCCACATATTGGTCAGAGGCATGTTCCATCCTTGTCATCCTAAATGGCTGAGCTGATTGAGTTCATCAAAGGTTTAGAAGTTATCATTTCCTAGGGTCATAGAAGAGTACCCTGAAATATTTCTAGAGGAAATTGTAGCGTTACCCCCTTAATGAGAGATCAAGTTCGAGATATAACTACATCCAGGCATGTATCCTATCTTGATGTCTCTATATAGAAAGGGGAATTTTGAGTTGTGATAGTTGTGTATACAACTCGATGGTCTATTGTGGTGTGGTTTTGTTCAGGTAAGTGTGTTACAATGGGGTGAACCAGTATTGTTTATTAATAAGGCTAATAGAAGTTTTCAATTATGTATCGATTATCATCACTTAAACCAAGTGAAAATGAAGAAAACCCATCCTCTTCCATGGATTGATTATTTATTTGATCAGATGAAGGGTGTAATTTGGTTATTAGAGATCTATTTTCAATCATGATATCATCAAATGTGTGTGAAGGATGAGGATATCCCAAATACTTCTTTTTGTTGTCATCATGGGCATTATGAGTTTATTGTGATGTTTTTCTGTGTGATGAATGCTCTAGTTGTGTTCATGGGGTTGATAAACATTTTTTTCTATCAGTTCCTAGATAAGTTCATGGAGGTTTTCATCTATGACATCCTTGTTTAATTTGCATATAAGTAGGAGCATGCAGAGCATCTATGTTCCATTTTTTGAGTTCTTCACCATAAGAAGTTATTTGGAAGTTTTTGAAATGTGAGTTTTGGGATCAATAAGTATGTTTCTTAGGGAATGTTGTATCCTAGTAGGGAGTATCTATGGATCCATACAAGATATAAGTAGTTGTGTCTTGGGAAGACCCTAAGATAGTGGTAGTGGTGTGAAGTTTCCTTGGTCTTGTAGGATATTACAGGTTATTCATAGCTGATTTCTCTTGGTTTGTAACTCCTATGAAATATCTGACCAATAAAGATCAAGAATTATTGTGGAATTATTAGTGTCAAATGGATTTTGAGTATCTGAAAGGGAATTTGGTCAGGGATCCAGTTCTTTGTATGAAAATAGAAGGAGTTCAGTTTGATATTTTCTTTGATGATTCACATCTGGGCTTGGGTTGTGTTCTGATGTAGTAGATATTGATCATTTCTTAGGGGTATCAATAGTTACACCCCCATGATCATAACTATGCCACCTACAATCTTGATTTGGTGGCATTAGTGTTTTTCCTAAAGTTTTGGAGACATTACCGCATCAGCAAGTGTTTTGTGTCCTTCACCGATCATAAGATCCTAAGGTATGTCTTCTCCCAACATGACTTGAACTTGTGTCATAACCAGTGGATGAAGTTATTATAGGAGTATGAATTTGATATTTCATATACACCTCAAAATGGTAATTTCATGGATGATGCACTGAGCAAGAATTCACATAGTGATGCAGTGTGGGAATCAGTTGATTCCTAGAGAGTAATGGAAGAACTTTTAGCATTGCATCTAGATATGAGAGAAGCTGGGGGTAGAGGTAGCATTTTCAGATGATGGTGCAGTCATATCTGGTGAAATGGGTGGAGGAATACTAGTTGGGGGATCTTGAGGTGGAGGTCTATAGAGACCGATCTGTTTCTGGAGAGGCCCCTGATGGTTGGTCTGAGGATGAAAAAAACAAAATGTTATTTCAGGGAAGGATTTTTTCCCTTTGTATATGCATGAGATGGTTCTCAAAGAGTTCCATAGGTCAGCTTTGGTGGTACATCCTGGTTTGACAAAGATGTAATGAGCTTTGAGAAGTCAATTTTTGTCTCCTGGGTTGAAGTGTGCAGTTACAGAGTTTGTGTCTCCATGTTTGGTCTGTCATAATAAGCACCGTGTTCCTGGTGGTTTTCTCCATCCATTAGATGTTCCTCAGTGGAAGTGGGAGGACATATCAATGGATTTTTTTTACTATTTTACCTCAATATCAAGGATTATTTGAAGTTATATGGGTGTTTTTGTATTTCTTGACAAAATCATCCCACTTTATATCCAACAAGGATTCAATCTTAGTGGAGGTTTTACTAAGGAAGTATCTGGAGGAGGTGGTGTGACTCCACAGAGTCCTGAGGATAATCATTTCTAATCAAGATCCTCGTTTTACCTCTAGGGAATGAAGAGTTCTGTAGCATTATTTTGGTTCTGAATTATGCCTTATCACTTCTTTTCATCCACAGTTGGATGGTCAAATAGAACAGACCATCCAAACTCTTGAAGACATGTTGCGCTCTTGTGTCCTAGATTTTGGAGGTTTGTAGATGAGTCACCTTTTCTAGGTAGATTTCACTTAAAACAATAATTTCAACTCCACCATCAGTATGGTGTCATTTTAAGCCTTGTATGGATGACCTTTCTGTTCTTCATTGTGTTGGACTGGGTTTTAAGAGTCAACAATTATCGGGATAGAACTTGTATAGAATATGATAGAGATGGTTCAGGTTATTCGTGAGAGGATAAAAGCAGTACAGGATCGTCAAAAATAATATGTTTATCATAGATAGGGGATCAATCCTAGGGTCCTATAGGGGATACCAGAACCCACACCGATATTCGAAGATCTCATAGAAAGGGGGTCAATCCCGGGATCCACTGGGGGATACCACAACCTGATCTGGTATTCGAAGATCTCACAGATAGGGGATCACTCCCAGGATCCACTGGGGGATACCACAACCCGATCTGGCGCTCCACAGAATCACATCAATTAGATAGAGGATTGTCTCCTGTCAAGGCGGTCATGACGATACCGAAACCCCATCTGGTATAACTCGCATAGTAGGGGATCGAACTGACGATGCACTAAACCTACCAAAACCATGTGCTGAGTAGGGGATCGTATAACCAATGATGCTACAACCCTACTATAAACCACATGCTGAGTAGGGGATCTTATACCTGATGATGCCACAACCCTACTGAGCACGGCCCAATGCGTAGGGGATCATATTCCCGAACATGCCACAAACCCTATGAGGGTTAACCTACTAGATAGGGGATCGTCGCTTGTGGATAAGAGGTCAAAACGATACCAAGAACCCAATCTAGGGTAGCGAAGCTAGAGGATCCCACCCCGGGCCCACCGGATGGATGCCACAACTCTAACAGATTAGAGATCCTATCGAGGGGATCACAAACCCATACCACAGTTTTGATGCCACATGAACTCTCATAGGAGTGAACCAAGGGAGTACACTCAACCACTGCTGGTCCAAACGTCGCAAACCCGAGTGACCCGCAACATCGTCACATTGTGCACCTCCTAGGCCGATACTGAGGCCACCATCACAGTCTACGCAGAAAAACACATAGGATAATCAATTTAGTCACCCAAAATGGACAACCGGTGAAAAAGGTAATATTCACCATAGCTTGCCCGTGTGGGGCCCACACCATGATCTCGAAACTCATCAAGCAGATCACACCATTATTATCCCCTCAGAAAAAACCCACGAGATCGTCTACTCGATCCTCCAAAATAGACACCCAGTGAAAAAGGTATTATTCGCCGTAGCCAACCTGGGTGGGGCCCACACTATGATCCTAAAACTCATCAAGCGAATCACACCATTGTGATCCCCTCATAAAAACACACAGGATTGATTACTCGATCATCCAAAACAGACACCCGGCAGAAAAGTCACGTTACTCCGTAAACGCCAGAACCCGACCTCATGGGGCCCACACCCTGTTCTCAGTCCCAACACCGGAAAACTATCTTGAAAATTCCACCATACCATCAAGGCCTCAATGCCACTGACGACACATCATTTGGACACTCCGTGCAGGAGTTATTGCGGATCGAAGTTGAAAATAAAAAAATATTATTATTATTATCAACATTTCATGGCCCCGGGCCAAAAAACCTGACTCACAAAATTCCCTAAATAATCTCAATAGTTCTGTCTCAATGTATCACAAACGGATCTCAAATCGGACTTCCGGTTTGTGAGTTACAGGGGTTTAAAGAACCCCCAGAAAAACCTAGCCGGACCACCGCCTGCCTTGCTGGAAACCACCGCGCCGCTGCCGGAAACCACCGCGCCACCGCCGCTTCGCCAAAATCTACCATGGCTGCCGCCCTCGCAACCAGAAAACTTCTAGGAGGACCCTGGTGCTCTAACTTCAGATCCGAAAACTATTTCAGAAATCTCGGGACCCAAACTACACAACCCTTACGAAAATTTGAAGAATAACAACACAAAAATGAGATCCGGGATTTTAAAAATCAAACTGCCTACCTTTTGGCAGAACACTGACGCTTTGCACGACCCGCTGCTACTACTGCACGATCCGAGAGTGTCTGCCATCAAGATCTGAGACTGACGGCACTTCGTTTCGACGATTTGACCTCTGATTCATTGGTGGAGGAGGAAGGTAGAGGGGAGGAGCTCCTCCTGCGTTGGTTCATCGAAGGGGAGGGTAATTAATTATGTTATATTAATTAAATAAATTAATTAATTAAAGAAACATTTTTACGCCCCCGACCAAACCTCCCAGCTCGGAAAAGATTAGGTCACCCATAGGGTAAACGCAAAGTTCTGAATGCAATGGCGGGCTCAAATTTCCAATTCGAGACTCCGTTCAGAAGTTATTCTAGCTGACTCTCATAAATAATTTTTCAATTTATTTATGGAAACACCCCTAGTGTCTTTTCTCATAGCAGGCCCGCGCCCACAAAGTTTACACCCCGCCTATGGTAAACGACATGCTCTGGATGCAACTGTGCCCTCAGATTCCCGTTATGAGCTACCATTTAGGAGATAACTCATTCACGCATCGCACATAGTATAAAATACTTAATATTTTTATAAAATTAATTCCGGGCACATCGGGCTTCAAAATCGCATGTCATCTTCGCGCCTAACTCTGAAATTATTAAAACGAATGTTCCAAAGTCTGACAGGGCCAAATCACAAGTCGCTACATCCTACCCACCACAGAAATTTGCATCCCCGAAAATCCATAAGCATAAGGAAAGCAATTGGACTCTCAATTGGGTCTCCCACTCCAGCGAGTTTGCCAACAAACACCCATGCTCAAACACCTAAGTCAGAGGGACTCATCCACCACACCTCAACACTATCCTCTTTGGGCAGCACTGACTCGTCCGCATGGTTTTAATCGCATCACAAAAATGCATCTCAGTGGGGGAAGTATTCCTCTTCCTCACGCACTCAAAACATGCTGAAAAACACCCACACAGGGTCCTACCAACGCCCTAAACAAAACTCGAGCAAGCAACGGAAAGGTAAGAGTACCGCTAAACAATGTCTATCAAAACTACTGCAGGAAGTAGAAAGGACACAAGGCGTACCTCTATCCATCTGCAGAGCCTCTGGGTCAACAGCCTCTAGGGAATGTAGCTATCCTTTCCCTCACCCTCCAGCTCCCTGAGCTCGGCGTGGACCACCTGGGGGTGGTGGTGGTGGCATCTGATACCACCTACCACCTCCCACTGCTGCACCAGCTCTGTCTCCACGTCCGCCGCCCTACGGACCTCCAAACTCACGATGTTGTTGCTTCCAAGGTGGTCTATCGACCGGCTCCCTCTCAATAGCATGACGGGTCAGACAATCTCTAGAAAGATGTCCCTGACTATCACAAGCATAACACTTCCTCTTTTGCGGCTAACCAAAACTGGCTTGTGAGCCCTGTGAGCCTTGAGCCTCAAATCCTCCATCCTAGGGTTGGCTCCTGAAATGTCGGCCACGTCTAGACCCTTGCGCCTATTGCCGGCTACCGGTTGCTGATATCTCATCTACCACACTCCCAACACTGACGGGCTTAATCTGCTTAGCTAGAAAGCTCTCCACCACCAAGGTTCGCTCCAGTACTCCAGCATAGGTGGGTAGGCACAAGGAAATCACACCTGCTTGGATGTCTCTCCGTAATCCCTACTTGAAGGTATGAGCCCTAAAAACGGGTCTCAAACCATATCCAGGCAGTGGAGTGACAGGTTTGTAAACCTCATTGAGTACTCTGACACGGTCATGACCTCCTGTCGAAGCTGCAGAAGCTCCTGGATCTGCACTAACGTCAGTGTCACCAGATAGAACTCTTCTCAAAAGAGTCGCTCAAACTCTATCCATGTAAGTGTATCCTCATCATGGGACTGTGTCACCAAAATCCAACATCGCCCAGCCGAACCATGCAGAAGGCTCACCGCTAGGACAACCATCTGATTTGGAGGTGTCCTCACCAGGCAGAAAAGTTGAGTGACTGCTTCGAGCCAGTCATCAGCTGCCTGAGGGTCTGGATCACCCCGGAACCTCAGAGGTTGCTGCCTCTAGAACTTGTGCAGTGCACTTAACCTGTGCACAGCCTCATCCTGCACTACCGTCACAACCACATGCTCAAAAGGTGGTGGATCAACTGGTGGACCACCTGGAGGTGCATCCTCAGAACCTATGCCCAGGTCTATAACCTCTACACAGGGTGGATCGTCCCCACAATCCTGATGCGGAACTCTCACTGGCTATCGTCGTGGAGGCATCCTGAAATACAATCAAGATACTCCATATTCAAAGAGTATATCTGGAGAGATGACTCAAGAAGAATAAGGGAAACCCAAAAACCCAGTCTTAATTGATGTGTTGAGAGATGGATGATTGACTACCCCCTTTATCCCCACTCTCTTCTCTTAGTAGTTACTTATACTGGTATTAAAGGTGGTTAGTTTTCCCCATATATGTGTGTTGAGAGATTTAATGTCTTGTAGTTATTTCACACACATGTATTCTGGATATTGTTTCCTAAGGACTACTATAGTTATAACATGTATAGGTTGTGATGGCTTCAGGACCCTTACTCGGTGTATGGGTTGTGATGGATTGAGGTATAATACCCGATGTATGATACACATTATAAAAGCTGTGGTAGCTCCCATAAACTACATGGTCACTTTTCGTTACATGGACGTTGTGGTGTGTTGCATGAGTTGCATGTTGTGGTGCTCCACCCAAGTGTCTGCAAGCTAACCTTTTTTGAGATAGATGCTCAGGACGTGTGATGTTGGGTTAGAGTGGAAAACTAGTGGGGAAGTGGTAGTAACCTTGATATTCTTTATTATATTATATAATCTTTTATGTGATACTTGGTGAGATTATCCATGGTGAGTCTAGGAACTTAGTATACTTGTTTATGTGATGAGTTAGCTTCACTTGTTGTTCACTATGCTTTAGTATGGTTTCTTTACCTTTTTCACGAGAAGATCCAGGGAGGATCCTACTAATTATACTATTATACTCACCCTACGTATGTATATAAACTGTTTTTAGGTCAGTTGGAGTGGGTTGGAGATCCATCCGGTTACTAGTATCTTGGGGTTTAGCATGAGATTTTTGGGCTTCATGGTTGCTATCGTCTTTACTTTTCTTTTGGTACTTGAAGATTTCCTTTCAGTTGTAGTAGTTATTGCATGGCATTACATATGTGAATTGTGGATTCTCTTGTATATTGGAGTCTGATCAGAAGTTAGTTGATGTCTATCATATCTCTCTCTTTCATAAGTGTTATCTTAGAGCTTAATGGGTCCCATCTATATGTTTACTATACCCTTATTTCTATTTTCCAACTCAAAGCCTACTGGAAGCAGGACTCGGGTGTCACTATCTCTCTTCTCCCATTATTAGCCCAAGAGGGGTATACTTTGTGGGGAGGTGGTCATGAAAAAGTGGTATCAGAGGTTTGGTTGAGGAATATGATGGAGTTTGGAGTTAGGAATAGGTGAGGTTGTGTGGGTTGGTAGGGAAATAGTGTCAACTAAGTTTAGAAAGTTCTATAAAGAAGGGAGACCGACTGAGACATGGGTATTTATTGAACCTTATGATTTAATGCATGGACCTTTAAGCATAAAACGGCTACTAAATGAGGTGATACTAGTTGTGGGGTAGAGACCTAGGAAATGGTCATGCATTATTCTTCTTTGTGATTGTATTTTAATGGTTAGGCCTTGGGATAGGTTGACCTAAAATTAATAAGATAAAAAAAATTAATTAATGTTAAAGTTTTCCATATACCAGGTTTAGGAGATCTAACTATTTTTTCTTTTGTAGGCGTAGATATAGGTCTACATCTTCATCAGGTTCACGCAGAATATGTTTAGTAGGTTGTGCCAGTATATCACCATAGGGTAGAGGTTTACGACGATGAAACTTGGAGGAGAACACTCTGAGAGTTTAAGCACCATAGTATGTAGAGGTATGAGGGACTCATTTCATATGTATCCACATAAGACTGGTTGGAGTAGGTTGAGATAGCCTTCAGTTTGATCTATACTCGCATGGAGTATTGGGTTTCATTGGTTGTAACAATGCTGCATGGGGCAGCAAGGCAGTGGTGGTTCTTATTCCTTGAAGATCACGAGGATTTGCTAGTCTCATGGGAGGAGTTCTCAGACTAGTTTAGATCTGTGTTTATTAATTTGACTGTGAAAGAAGCCAGTTGTGAGGAGCTTATTACCCTTCATTATGGGTGCTCCAGTGTGTGAGAGTTCAAGATCCATTTTAGAAACCTTCTACTATATGATTCAAACCTATTTCTAGATGAGGTGTCCAAGGAAAGGCATTTTGAGGAGGCTTTGCATCCAAAGATCCAGTGTCAGGTCACCCTGTTTATGTTGAATACATATCTCAAGGTTCTGGTGAGAGAATAGGTCATTGAGAGGATGTTAGACAGAACTAGATCATCATGAGAGGGGAGTCATTAGGAGTCCCCATAAAGTAGAGTTGTTGTCTGGGGTTCCCAGTTGTCAGGACATTAGAGCTTCAGATCAGTTGGGGGTAGGTCCCATCCCTTAATTTTTGGTTTCTATAGAGGCAGAGGATCTTAAACCTATTCCAAGGGATCATATACATGTTTTTCTTGTGGATTATAATGTCATTAGTGGTGAGATTTCCCAGACTTTCTAATCAGCCAGTGTGCGAAAGCTATTCCGTTGTAGGTTCCTCCACTAAGGCAATTCTATCCAAGGTAGAAATAACAAGTTTCTCTGGTTTGGGTTCAGAATAGATTAGATGGGGTGGGAAGAGGAGAGCCCCGAGACACTCCCCATCCTCAAAGAGTAGAGCACGGATATGGAGGTGGTCTTCAGTAGGGTCAGAGAGGTCATGGAGCATGTCGTGGTGAGATTTATGCTTCAGCATTGCCAGTGTCAGGAGGTCCAAATGTCATTTGAGGTACCCTTTTCTTGTTTTCTACTCGGGTATGTGCCTTTTTTGATCCAATAGAGACATGATCCTTCATATCACCTTCCCTTTTCCATGCTTTTCAACTTGAGGTATAGATACTTTTGGTTCCCTTAACATTCACTACTCTAGTTAGAGGTCAAGCTAAATTATTTGGTGTATGTAGAGATTGTGAGCTAGTGTTGTGGTAGCACCACTCTTGGGGAGATTTCTTATGTTTATGAATAAAACCATATGACATCATTCTTTGAATGGATTGGTTGTATTCAGTGTAGGATATTACGGATTGCTTCAGGGGGTAGGTTGTGTTATTCTATGTTAATGGAGAGCCAGTATTGTTTTTTGGAGAGCGAGACCCACATATTGGTCAGAGGCATGTTCCATCCTTGTCATCCTAAATGTCTGAGCTGATTGAGTTCATAAAAGGTTTAGAAGTTATCATTTTCTAGGGTCATATAAGAGTACCCTGAAATATTTCTAGAGGAAATTTTAGCATTACCCCCTTAATGAGAGATCAAGTTCGAGATATAACTACATCCAGGCATGTATCCTATCTTGATGTCTCTATATAGAAAGGGGAATTCTGAGTTGTGATAGCTGTGTATACACCTCGATGGTTTATTGTGGTGTGGTTTTGGTCAGGTGAGTGTGTTACAATGGGGTGAACCAGTATTGTTTATTAATAAGGATAATAGAAGTTTGCAATTATGTATCGATTATCATCACTTAAACCAAGTGAAAATGAAGAAAACCCATCCTCTTCCATGGATTGATGATTTATTTGACCAGATGAAGGGTGTAAGTTTGTTCTTAGAGATCGATTTGCAATCATGATATCATCAAATGTGTGTGAAGGATGAGGATATCCCAAAGACTTATTTTTGTTGTCATCATGGGCATTATGAGTTTATTGTGATGTTTTTCGGTGTGCTGAATGCTCCAGTTGTGTTCATGGGGTTGATAAACATTTTTTCTATGAGTTCCTAGATAAGTTCATGGAGGTTTTCATCAATGACATCCTTGTTTAATCTGCATATAAGGAGGATCATGCATAGCATCTGTGTTCCATTTTTGGAGTTCTTCACCATAAGAAGTTATTTGGAAGTTTTTGAAATGTGAGTTTTGGGATCAATAAGTATGTTTCTTAGGGAATGTTGTATCCTAGTAGGGAGTATCTATGGATCCATACAAGATATAAGCAGTTGTGTCTTGGGAAGACCCTAAGATAGTGGTAGTGGTGTGAAGTTTCCTTGGTCTTTTAGGCTATTACAGGTTATTCATAGCTGATTTCTCTTGGTTTGTAACTCCTATGAAATATTTGACCAATAAAGATCAAGAATTATTGCGGAATTATTAGTGTCAGATGGATTTTGAGTATCTGAAGGGGATTTTGTTCAGGGATCCAGTTCTTTGTATGAAAATAGAAGGAGTTTAGTTTGATATTTTCTTTGATGATTCACATATGGGGTTGGGTTGTGTTCTGATGTAGTAGATATTGATCATTTCTTATGGGTATCAATAGTTACACCCCCATGATCATAACTATTCCACCTACAATCTTGATTTCATGGCATTAGTTTTTTTCCTAAATTTTTGGAGACATTACCTCATCAACAAGTCTTTTGTGTCCTTCACTGTTCATAAGATCCTAAGGTATGTCTTCTCCCAACATGACTTGAACTTGTGTCAGAACCAGTGGATGAAGTTATTATAGGAGTATGAATTTGATATTTCATATACACCTCAAAATGTTAATTTCATGGATGATGCACTGAGCAAGAATTCACATAGTGATGTAGTGTGGGAATCAGTTGATTCCTTGAGAGTGATGGAAGAACTTTTAGCATTGCATCTAGATATGAGAGAATTTGTGGGTAGAGGTAGCCTTTTCAGATGATGGTGCAGTCATATCTGGTGAAATGGGTGGAGGAATACTAGTTGGGGGATCTTGAGGTGGAGGTCTATAGAGACCGATCTGTTTCTGGAGAGGCCCCTGATGGTTGGTCTAAGGATGAAAAAAACCGAATGTTATTTCAGGGAAGGATGTTTTCCCCTTTGTATATGCATGAGATAGTTATCAAAGAGTTCTATAGGTTAGCTTTGGTGGTACATCCTGGTGTGACAAAGATGTAATGAGCTTTGAGAATTCAGTTTTTTTGTCCTGGGTTGAAGTGTGTAGTTACAGAGTTTGTGTCTCGATGTTTGGTCTGTCATAATAAGCACCGTGTTCCTGGTGGTTTTCTCCATCCATTAGATGTTCCTCAGTGGAAGTGGGAGGACATATCAATGGATTTTTTTACTATTTTACCTCAATATCAGGGAGTATTTGATGTTATATGGGTGTTTTTGTATTTCTTGACAAAATCATCCCATTTTATATCCACCAAGGATTCAATCTTAGTAGAAGTTTTACTAAGGAAGTATCTGGAGGAGGTGGTGTGACTCCACAGAGTCCTGAGGATAATCATTTCTAATTGAGATCCTCATTTTACCTCCAGGGTATAAAGAGTTCTGTAGCATTATTTTGGTTCTCAATTATGCCTTATCACTTCTTTTCATCCACAGTTTGATGGTCAAATAGAACAGACCATCCAAACTCTTGAAGACATGTTGCTCTCTTGTGTCCTAGATTTTGGAGGTTTGTGGATGAGTCACCTTTTCTAGGTAGATTTCACTTAAAACAATAATTTCCACTCCACTATCGGTATGGTGTCATTTTAAGCCTTGTATGGCCGACCTTTCTGTTCTCCATTGTGTTGGACTGGGTTTTAAGAGTCAAAAATTCTTGGGATAGAACTTGTATAGAATATGATAGAGATGGTTCAGGTTATTCGTGATAGGATGAAAGAAGTACATGATCATCAAAAATAATATGTTTATCATAGTATGAGACCTCTGGAGTTCAACGTTGGGGATCATGTGTTTCTGAAGGTAACTCTCCATCATGGTCAGCAAAGGTTTGGTCATGGGAGTAAGCCTTCTCCCCAGTTTGTTGGGCCTTTTGAGGTGTCAACTCATATTAGAGAAGTGGAATATCAGATAGCACTTCCTCTGTAGATGAGCTAGATACATGATGTTTTTCACATGTAGCATATTCTTATTCATCTTCATGACAACTCTCACATCATCTGTTAGGGTGATATTGATGTTGATGATGATGTGACCTTTGAGGAGTGGCCTATAGAGATCCAGGACTTCCAGGATAAGGTGTTGTGCATGTGTGTTATCCCCTTAGATTATGTCTTGTGGTGACACAGTGGTGTAGAATATAGTTCCTAGGAATGTGAGTCAAATATATGCACTTATTACCCTGATCTATTTTTTTTATCTCTTCTATTATAACACTATTAATTTTGTGGTTGTAGAGCTTTTTTTGGTTTATGAGATGGCTCTCTCTTGTTACTTGTTGTGCCTTACTCTCTTTCCATGGGAGTCAAAGACGAGTGGGGTATGGCACGTGCTTTCTATGTTTAGCTTCCTGAGGTTATATGGGTCTAATATCCCTTTATATGTGGAAAAAACTCGATGAGTAGTTTATCTACTCACTATGTCAATCCCCTTGTGCTTAGAAGGGGGTTGTTGAGCTCATGTGGTGGTGAGATATTTTGAGAGGTATATCATGGGATGGCTATTTGGATGACCCCTTCTCTACTTCCTCTCTGGGTTAGTTTTTAATTCTCTAAGATGATAATATTTTGAGAGGTATATAATGTAAGGGCTCAGATTAATGTGGATCGACCCTTTACATGTTTCCGAAGACCAAGGTGCTCAGAGGAAGTCTGGAATAGTTCGGTTAATGGAGCTGAAATCAGGGAGATTTTACACCGTGTAAACATGTTACATGATGTGAAGGTAGGTTTCATGATGTGTAATAAGTCTTCATTAAAAAAATGAATAAAATGAATAGGCGATTCTTTTTTTGGAGGAAACTGAATCCTGAAGATTACACGATGTGAAATGGAATTACACATCATGTAATTCCCCTCTATAGTGTAGTTTTAAATATTTTTATCCACTTGGGTTTGCTAAAACCTATGGTTTCAGTGCCTTTATCCCAATTATAGGTTAATCAACAACCCTCTCTTCTATGTTTTGGGGATTCCTTTTCCAAGGATCAATCCCTAGCTTCCCTCCTTTGATCCATAGTGATCTGTCATCAATCTAAGGTATGTTCTACCTTTGTTTTCCAGAATTTTCTTCTGGTTGATCTATTTTCCCTCCAGTTATCATTTCCATGTGATTTCGGATTATCTCCCATGTTTCTAATGGATTTTTATTGGTTTTTTATTGTGTGGTTGTGGCACGGCATCCTCGGGTGGATGTAGTTCTTGCGGGAGAGGCGATCAGGATCTGCAGCATTGGTTCATTCTCATGCAAAGAATGTAGACACCCTTTTAAGGTAGGGGGTCCATTGATTCTCCATTTAATTAAATGTAATTTTAGAGTTATCATGATTTATCCCCTTGAATTATAATGAAATTAACCTAATAATTACTTGAACCAGATTAAATAATTGGTATCGATCGCATGGTGATGCTATTGTTTATACCATGATAACAGATTACCTCTTGATTTTATAGATAGTGTGGTATCTATTTTTTTCTTTTTATGCTTGGTTTATCATGTGAAATTGGTAAATAATTTAAATTTTTAATTAATTGATAATTAATTGTCTAAAGGTTTAAAGAGGCATGTTTAATGAACCCGGTTGTTGTTGTAATTCGATGATAATCAAATTGATGCAAGTATTTATGTTTAATTAAATTGTTTAATGAACCTAAAACATGATTATTATTATTTATAAAATAATTAAAGGAATATTAAATTGATTATTTAATTAATTGTTTATGGATTGAGATAGCTTGTTGCTCAGGTTTCCCATAGTTGGAACTTGTGATTAATGAATTGGTTAATTCAAGATAGAATAAGAACTAGTTATATGATAAAATATAATTCCTTGTAGGTCCTGAGTTTTCCACTTACTTGTAAAGGTTTAGTGACTTATGCTTTGGATCCATGAGAGATTGTTTTTTGTGAAGGATTAATGCCTTGTTTAGGGCCAAGAGCCTGGTTGATGTGTTTGTTTCCTACTACTTGTGATATGATCTAAGCCTGGAGGACTATTGCGGTTTATGGGGTAGGGAGGCTCAGATGTGATGTGATCCTGGGATGGCTGATCTTGGAGGGTTTTGTGGTTTATGGGGTAGGGAGGCCCAAATATGATGTGATCTTGGGATGGTTGAGCTTGGATGGTTGTTGTGGTTATGGGGCAAGGAGGCCCGAATGTGATGTGACCCTGGGATGGCTGAGCCTGGAGGGTTGTTGTAGTATGTGGGGTGAGGAGTCCTAGTTGTTTTGGCATCATTTCACACTTGGAGTGGAAATATGCATTGGTATAAGCATGTGGGTATCGGGGAGGACATCGGAGATGATGGAATAGGTTGAAGTTGGGCTTACCCATTGTTATGAAAACTGGATGCTTGTTTAAATTAGTTGATTGGACTATGTCCATGTTATTGTTTATTTGTTTTTATTTTCCCACTACTTGAGGTATATTTTTTTGGTTAATATCTTCCCAAGATAAAATAATATTCATGGGATATTCCACATGATTTATGTTTTTAGATTCTCATGGTTGGATGAGTCTACGCTCCTGATATAGGTGGTGAATACTTGATAGGTTGTTCATATTATCACCATATTGAGCCCCTTGTGTTTGGTAGCTTAGAATTTTTTCCTAGAATACCTAGTAATATTGAAAGTAAATATGTTAATAAATTAATAAAATTTTAACCTATGGGGTTGGAACTTTCTGGGATGCAATGTTATGGTTGTAATTCTGAGAAGTTGTGAACTCGGTTTGCTTATGCCTAGAGGGCATGGAAATTTTTTATAATGTAATGTGGAAAATTTAAATGGTTAATGAATTAATTAATATAAATTTAAACTTATAAAAAGGAATAAAATAATTTAATTAATCTCCTTAAATGGTTGTGTGCTTATAGGATATCTGTTCTTAGCAGTGGTAGCTGGGAGTTTGAGAGATGTTAGTTGCAGTTGAGTATGATAATAGGTTATACCCATAGTGTGGTTGTAAGATATATTATATCATGTACTTTTTGTGTTTCTATATGCTACTCCACCCTATCGGTTAGGTAAACTGACACTGTGGGGATTCTGAGCCCTGGGGGTGTTTTTTCCAACATCCTGATGGGAGGATGGATGATTGGCTACCCCCTTTGTCCTCGCTCTCTTCTCTTGGTAGTTACTTGTTATGTTATGCATGATGGTTAGTTTTACCCATATATGTTTTTTAATAGATGTAATGGCTTGTGGTTATTTCACACACATGTATTATGGATATATTTTCCTAAGGACTACAATAGGTATAACGTGTATAGCTTGTGATGGATTGAGGATCCTTACTTGGTGTATGGTCTGTGATGGCTTGAGGTATAATACCTGATGTATGATACATGTTATACAAGATATGGTGGATCTTGAAAACTACCTGGTTACTTTTGGTTATGTGGACATGGTAGTGTGTTTCATGAGGTGCATGTTGTGGTGCTTCACCTAGGTGTCTGTGGGCTAGAATTTTTGTAGAGAGATGCTCAAGATGTGCGACTTTGGGGCAGAGTGATAAACTGATGTGGAAGTGGTAGCGGGGTACCCTTGATATTATTTATTATATTATATACTCTTGTATGTGATACTTGGTGAGAGTAACCATAGTGAGTCTAGGAACTTGGTATATCATTTTAGGTGATGATTTAGTTTCACTTAATGTTCGGTATTCTTTAGCATGATTTTTTACCTTTTTCATGAGAGTCTATAGGTAGTATCCTACTGAGTATACTATTACGCTCACCCTACATATATATAAACTTCTTTTCAGGTTAGTTGGAGCAGGTTGGAGATCATGTTGGTTACTACTAGCTTGGGTTTTAACAAGATCTTATTGGGCTTCATGGTCACTATCGTCTTTACTTTTCTTTTGGTACTTGCAATTTTCCTTTTAGTTGAAGTAGTTATTTCATGACATTACATACGTTCATTGTGAATTTTCTTCTATATTGGAGTATGATCAGGAGTTGGTTGGTGTCTATATTATCTCTCTTTAGCATGTGTTCTCTTAGAGGGTAATGTCTCTCATCTGTGTGTTTACTATACTCTCGATTCTAGTCACCAACTTGGGGCCTACTAGAGGTAGGACTCAAGTTTCACTATCTCTCGTCTCCCATTTCTAGTCTAGGAGGTGTACACTTTGTGGGGACAGGGTCGTGACATGAAAAGTGGATCAAAAATGGTTCATGGATGACATTTTAGACCATTTTCCATCCCACTTTTCCCCTTTTAAGATTTTTTCATTTTTAAACCATTTAATAAAATATTATTTAACATAAAATTTCATTAAAATTATTTTTGGGACTATTAATTTAATTTTACATTAAAGTTGTCATGATGACATTGGATTTCAAATATAAACTATTTTACCATCAATTATACATATTTATTACCCAAAAAAATCATGGAACACCATAATTTATCCAAAAAATATTTATTTTAAAGTTTTTAAATAATTTACTAGATTTTTTCTA
The DNA here is from genome assembly GCA_963277665.1 of Viscum album. Lineage (NCBI taxonomy): Eukaryota > Viridiplantae > Streptophyta > Magnoliopsida > Santalales > Viscaceae > Viscum > Viscum album. The sequence continues at coordinate 1,397,589,618 of OY728164.1, read as the reverse complement.
CTATTTGTACAATCACCAAGTCAGCATTTCATAAGAATTGAAGGTAATTATATCATCACTAAAAATTAAAAATAAATTACCATCATAAAAATAATTTATTTATGCTTAAAATAACCTTTTATAGTAGTTCATAATTTATTTTAATCCCAATGAAAATATATTATAGATATTAAAATAAATACAGTGAAATTTTTTATTTATTAAAGGTAGAGAGGATTTCAAGCATGTAAGAACACACACATCCGAATTAACATGTTTTACCCATTACCGCGATAATAAAATTTTACCATGGTTACTATTAATTGTGAATAAAAATTAAATTGATATGTTTTTAAAATTTTAACCTCCTAATTAAAAATATAAAATCTATTTTTCAAGATTAAATTTCAAGAAGTGATATAAATTAATTTTAATACAAATGCATAAAATACAATGAAAAATAGTTTTTAAGCCAAAAATGAACTTTTATTAAAATCAAGTATATGCTAATTCTTTTGTAATTAATTAGATTATTTCTAATTAATAGAGTCTTATTTTACTGTAATATAAAATTAAAAATATAATAATACTATTAAATTAATTTATTTAATACAAATAAATTACAGTTTTACAGAAATTGGTATTTTTCATTATTCACTTAAAAGTCGACCTTTTTAGAAAAATCTCAAAAAATCCTCCTAAGCCTAACATGATTATTTAAAAATGATATCAATTTTATCAAATAATATTTATAAAATTAGTATAAATTAATTATAATATTCATGCACAAAATGAAATAAAAACCATCTTTAAATAAAAGTAATTTTAAAGCATAAAATGAAATTATTATTATTCTTATCCTCGTAAAACAATTATCTGAATGTTAAATTTCTGGATTGGATTCATTATTTTTATTAATAAAATCCTTTCTATATATATTTCATAATTTTATTATTCTTAATCATACCTACTAACTCAGTGTCTACGTTATAATAGTTATATATAAATAATATTATTTTGCAGTTCGTTTAAGATCGGGGTTGTGTATACTACACATTATCGAATATAGTGTTCTTTCAAAAGAAAATATAAACTAAAATATATGGGTATTACATTATCCCATCCTTATAGAAATTATTTCCTCACAATTTTTATTCATCTTTTCTAAACTGGATATATTATAACATAGTAATAAAATTGAATATAGATTTTATCATAAACTTTAATTTCTATGTTATGACTATGAAACTAATTATTCATATACCTCTATAAGACTCATACTTTTAAATGAGTTTCTAAAAATGTACCTCATTATATGAGTGGAACTTTCCCCATAAGATGTGGATGATTTATCTTTAGTTTGATTGAGTTTGAGAATTTTTTTTACCATTGGGATAGAATGATAAAATTTACTTACTTAACTCCCACCCATTATTTAAGCATAATTTCATCCTTTGATGTATGTCATTAGGGTCATGATGAATTTTTCATGTTTGAATCAACCATAAAATGGTGAAAATCTATTCCTCCTGTCTAAAACCGAAATGGTTAAGACAAGCTAAAATAATAACCAATATGAATAAACCTTCATAAAAATTAATCTCTAAAATATTCATATTAACCAAATATAAATTTAAAACTTATAAAATATGCATGATTAAATTTTAACCCAAAAATTAAAAACGTTTTGTCTCTTATTCTTCCAAAATCGTCGCATTTTTTATCCCCAAACAACCTCTTATCACTCATACAGTCACATACTCAAATATATATATTCCCTAATATAATTTTTCCCAAATAAAATATAACTAAATGAAAAAAAATCACTAAGTATAAACTTATAATATCACATAATAACCTCAATTTTCATCTATATATTCTACCATAAATATCTCAAAAAATCTCATATTTTTTAAAAATCACTTTTTAGGGTGATTCATAACATTCAACATATGTTTCTAAATTTCACATTTTCTAAATTTTCCATACAACTGAATATTATTAGAATAATACTTAGATGTTTTATCTTAATCCTCATACCAAACTACCATTTATAAATACCACCACATATTACCCAGAATTAAAATCCTTAAATATTACATTCATCCATGAGGGTTATTCTTTGACAGTATTTTATATTAGAAAGATCAATAGATATTCCATCTATTGAGAAAATATTTCCAAGAATATAAACTTATTAAATCAACATTCACACTTTCTAAATTTATCATATAGCTTCTTTTCCTCTAAAATATTTAGGAATTATTCTAAAGTGATTCTCATGCTTTTAATAATCCTTAGTGTATCTTATGATATCGTCAATAAATACCACAATAAAATTATCTGTGTAATATCTATATTGACTACGGGTATTGATTACCTTCCTCTAGGAATCATCCCTAAACAATGACACACCCTTATTTAGCCCAAATTCATCATTAATATTGATCCATGGAATAATACTCCCTAAAATTTCTCAAATTCTCTAAGGGATTATCATAATTCTTATGTGAGATATGTAAATATAAAATCTAGTTCACAAGGATCTTACTAAACTTATCTTGATAACAATTATAAAACCCTGACTCCATTAAACCAGATCTGGTGCTTACATTATTATATTGGTATAAGATATAGGGGATATCACCATGAAGTATTGATCAATTTAGTAGTATTGGGAGACTATACATACATGATTTTTATATTAAATTGGAAAAAGAAAACATAGCATGAAAAAATTTGTTTCATCCTTGAAGATCATTCAAAGATTCCTTCTTCATATCCTAGGGAAAGGAAAATAAATAAATGGTGATATTATATGTTATTTAAGGGTTACATGCATTGGAATCTATCATGAGTAAATAAGGTATAATCAATAAGTTGGAGTTGATAATCAGAACACATGGCATTCAATCAACAAATTTAGTTCAATAAACATCCATAGATAATATCAACATGATAATCACATAGATAATAGAAACTAAATTCTTGATAAAGAAAATGTATAAATTAAAATATCCATGATCTTTTCATCAATTCCTTGGAAAAGTTATCATGAATCTTACCACCAAGTCCTTGGCCAAGACACTTTCATTGTATGGGTGGGTATAAACCAATTAACCAACTAATGTGGCCACCTGTTTTTTCTCATGATACATATCATAGAATTTAGGGGTTATATATAACCAGGCCCCACCAATAACTAGCATGTCATGTTAATTTTTCATATATTTAATGATAAAAAATCATTCTCAGGATTCCTTATAAGTAAATAATTTTTTATATTTAATTGAGAATATGGAACATCAATATTTCTCCTGAAAATGAAATAACTTTCTTAGTAAGCTTTCTTTAACTAATACTGTATATTGAAATGGTGTATGGTTAATATGACAATAATGATGTATAAATCATACCATATAAATTTATGATACATGAAATATGGACATATAGGATAAAATAATTTCCAATCAAATGATATAGAGTGATATAAAACATGATCAGAAGAAAGTTAATGATCTCAAAATAAGGTATAGTCCATAAATCAGCAAAGGATGATAGAAGACCATTGATTCATCAAAAATAAAGGTTTTTTATTAAAAATAATCCATTATAAAATATAATATAATCAAATCATTAAAAATAAATTATAACTTTTTGTAAGAACAAAGTTATAAATCACTTTTCAAAATTCTTTTCATTCCTTTAAGAAAATAATACACTTTTCTTTTCATATCGTTTTAAATAAAAATTTCCAAAAATATTGAGAAAAAAGTTTCTTTGAAAATAATCATGGAAACTTGTAAATAATTCTTGATAATGTATAATGGTTATGATTTTGGGAAATTTAAGTCAATCCATATACATTAAAAACATTTTTTTGTGCTTTTCTAAAAGGTCAAAAATGATCTAAATGGAAAATATTGAAAACATATCTTTTTAAACCATTTAAAAAAATATAGTTGAAAATTAACTTTATAAAAATTTAAATAATTAATAATAAAATTCTTGAAACATTTGAAAGAACAAGGGTATAGAGGATAAAGAGATTAAAACTTTTAAAACATCGTTTTAAAGGGAAATCACTAATGACTTTAATAACTTTTAAAACAAAAGGATGTTGAAGAAGAGAACATAAAATGGATTTTTAAACCAATTTTTTGTATTAAATAAATTATAAAAGATATTCATATTGTATTCAATATATTACATAAAATAAAACATGTGGTGGAAATGTTATAAGTCTCAACAAAATAAAATTGAGATGACAAATCCCTTATGACTTTAATAACTTTTGAATCAAAAAACATTAAGAGAGTTAAAATGAATTGAATAATTAAATATCTTGAATAAATAGTAATTTATGGTATAATATGTCAAAGGGTCAGTATATAAACCATATATATGAAATTAGGTTCATAATATAATCATGTCTCGTTGAAGTGGAAATGAGAAAAAATTACCATTACCACAAGTCCAACATGCTTCATATGTGATCTTAACCTCCTGTATAATAAATTTAGATTCATAATAAATCTATAAAATAACCATATAAATAGTTATAATACCATATATTAATTACTTATAACATTATATCACTTATTTATTAAAAATTCAATATTAACATCAGCATCCCATGTGTTAATTGTTCTGTTTTTCATACAAGATTCAGTTTAGTAGTTTTGGTCCTTGTGTATTGGTCATGGTTTCATCATATATAGAATATAAATCATGAAATAATTATAATTTTTATTCATTAAATATAAATTTATCAACATTCATTAAAGGAATTCATGATAAATTAATCATATCATTTCATGGAGGTGGTAGTCCACACATACACAGGAATGACATTATCATTTTCCAATGGATGGAAGAGTAAGAAGGTAGATGATATATTATATTTTTGGAATCATAATTATGTTTTAAATATTATATATATTCAATAATTACAAATTTATAACCATCCATGTAAATCTATGATGAAAAATGAATTATACCACTATGTGGAGATGGTAGGACGTATGTACGTATGAGTGATGTCTTCATTTTCCATGGGATGGAAAGGAAGTGTAAAATGATTGTCCCATAATCATAATAAAATAACATTATATTGGTGATATGATATTCATTATGTTATTATGGGTACAATATATTTATAGGAAGTGTAATAATAAATAAACTTTGAAAGAGTTGTGTAAGAGGATTACCTCATTTTTGAGAGACCTCATTTGTCTTACATATTAAACCTTTATAGGATGGTCTTAGGGTAAGACCAAGAGCACAATAATAAAGGGAAGGAATCTAGGATTGTATTATATTCGGGATTATTTAAGCTACAATACTCAAAATTTATTAATAATGAATGATAGGAAGTTCCATTTTATAAGTGAGGAGAGGACACACTTGGAATTACTTAAAATATTTAAATATAATTCACATTTTTCTAAAGTAAAATTCTTCTAAATGGGCATGGATTATAATAAAAATTATAAGGTAGAAATTTATTTATCCAATCAAATTTATATAGGTTTTTTTCATTTCAAACCTTATCTTTTAGTTTAACCCCTTTGTTGTCACTTTTTATTCATGACCATTGTAACACATTTTTAAGCCTTTAAGGGTTATAAATTTACTTCTAAGGTGAAAAGTGGCTCAAAAATGTTCCACGGATGACATTATAGACCATTTTATATCCAACTTATCCCATTTAAAGATTTTTTTATTAATTAATCATATAATAAAATAGTATTTAATATAAAATATTATTAAAGTCATTTTTTGGACTATTCATTTAATTTGAATTTAAAGACATCAAGATAATAATGGATTTCAAATATAAAAAATTTTACCATCAATAATACATTAATATTAACTATAAAAATCATAGAACACCATAATTCAACCAAAACATATTTCTTTTAATGTTTTTAAAATCATTTACTAGCATTTTTCAACTTGTTTACAAGAACTGAGTCAACATTGCATAAGTGTTTAAGATAATTACACCATCACTAAAAATTAAAAATAAATTATTGTCATAAAAATAATTTGTTTATATTCAAAATAAACATTTATGTTATTAATTTATTTTTATACCAACAAAAATATATTAGATATATTAAAATAAATATAGTGACATTTTTTATTTATTATAGTTAGGGAGTATTAAAAGAATTTAAGCACACAAACACCCTAATTAACTTATTTTACCCATTACCATGATGAAAAAAGTTTACCGTTCTTACTATTCATTATTAATAAATATAAAATCAATCCATTTACCAAATTTAAAACTACTGATTCCAAATAAGAAATCCATTTTTCAAGATTAAATTTCTAGAATTGGAAAAAATTAATTTTAATATAAATTCATAAAATGTAATGAAAAATAGTTTTTTGGAAAAATGTGTTTCTAATCCAAAAAATTCACTTATACCAAAATCATGTATTATGATAATTATTATGTAATTAATGAGATTATTTTTAATTAAAGTAGAATTATATTACTTTAAAATCAAATTCAAAATATAATGGGATTTTTAAATTACTTTATTTAATGAAAAGAAATTACGGTTTTACAGAAATTGATATTCCCACTATTCACTTAAAAATCAACCTTTTCAAAAAATATCTCAAAAAATCATCATAATCCTATTATGTAATTATAATTTAAAAAATTATATCTATTTTTTAAAATACTATTTATAAAAGTGATAGAAATTAATTATAATATTCTGACACAAAATGCAATAAAACCCAATTTTAAAGAAAAGTAGCTTAAAGAATAAAATGAATTTATTCTTATTCTTTTCCTTGTAATAATAATTATATGAATATTAAATTTATGGATTTCATTACTTATTTTTCTTAAGTAAATCCTTTCTATATATATTTCATAATTTGATTATTCTTAATCATACTCTCCAACCTAATTCCTAGATTATAATAGATATATTTAAATATTATTATTTTTCAGTTTATTTAATCTTGGGATTGCATATAGCACACTCTACTGAACAAATTTTTCTTTTAAAATAAAATATAAACTAAAATATATGGGTATTACACTCTCCCCTCCTTATATAAATCACATCCTCATAATTTAAATTATTCTTTTCTAAACTGAATGTATCATAATATAGTAATAAAATTGGATATAGATTTTATCATAAACTTTAATGTCACGGACCATCCCCCGGGGCCCGTATCGTGACTACCCCAAGCCCTCCTTCCATAGGCCAGGGGCTGGCGACTAGCACCAAAGGCGTAAATCCCTAAACTGAGAAGGCATTGCCTTTTTAACTAAAAAAAACACAATAGAGTACACAACTGGAAGGAAAACACTAAGTAAAATTGTATACAAAAGAAGTGTTGGAAAGTAAAAGGGGTCGGAAATACAAGCCCAACAGGAAAGTACAAGAACAAATGAAGAAAATTAAAGTAGCTATTGGGTCGTCCTCTAGGATTCCTACCTGAAGGGTAGGTACAGATGGCCTCCTCAGCACTCCACGTCCATATGTCTACTCTGTGTACTGTCACGCCGAGTGGTCCACCTCCAGGTACCGTCCAGCCCTGCTACTCTCTGCCTCAGTCAGTGCTGTCTGTCATCTGCAACCAACACAATGAGATGCGGCCATATCCCGTGTAGGGGTGAGTATAATGATACTCAGTAGGGACCCTGAGACCCTCAAGGTCTCACAAAATCCAATAAGGATAAACCACAAAGTATGAATTCAACAGATAACCATTACTTGGGTATATGCCCATACATATACCTAAGTTATCTAGTAAACCATCTCAATCATGAGGAAAACACAAAAGTCATTGACTCAGCTCAAACTAGGATTTTCATTATCGAATCCATGGCTGTTATAGAACTTCTCCTCTGTCGAGTACAAGGGGTCTTCCGCGACACCAAGGTGCTTCTCACTAACCTTGGACTCCTGAGGTACTCCTCCTGTCGAGTACCGCGAGTCTGCTTCCAACTACCAGGCACTCCTCCGCTGTGGGTCTGCCTCCAAATACCAAGTGCTCCCACTAATAGCCTGTAGAGGTACTCATCCTGACGAGTACCATGGGTCTGCCGCTAACTACCAACCGCTCCTCCATCGTGGGTCGGCCTCCAACTACCAGGCACTCCCCACTGAGCTAGTCGAATCACTCCGAGTCAAATCGGTCAAGCAGTCGTCAGGTCTGCCAGCTACTAGGTCTCTACACTCTGCCTTCTCGTCATTGGAAGGATCCACTCCACGAGCTACTATGAAATACTCCAACTTTCGTGAAGTGTCATGAAGAAGTATATCAAATTTCCTCCATGTCATAGGGGTCTCAACGCAATAGACGGCGCGTCAATCGGACACCCGGTCTGTTAGTTATTAGCCTTTTAGTCCCGAGGTCCTGGTTGGATTCGTGTACAATCCAACATGAACATAACTCAAATATAACCTGAACTCCAGTGGGATATACTCAAGGGACCGTCTCTCATCGAGATTACCAACGCTACTAACGGTTCGTCAAACGGCCGTCTGGTGCTAAAGATATATCCAAGTAAGAAAAGGGGTCTGTAGTGGGCCTGAGTCCAGTCAGACCCGGTCGGACCGACTCGGCCCATCCCAGACTGGGCCAACCCGGTCTGGGTCGACCCGGACAGACCTGATGGGTCTGACCTGGCCCTTTGGGCGGGTCAACCTGCTAATTTTGGCCCAGTCCTCTGGGCCCGGCCCAGCCGACTACGAGGGCGGTTCGGCCCGGATGTTGCCACATAGGCGGCTCGGCCCAAAGGTCGGGGCCGATTCGGCCAGCGTCGCGCGGGGCATGGACAGGTTGCGGTAGACCACGCGGGGTACGGGAATGACGAATGGATGGCAGGCAGGTCACGGGTGCACCGGGTAGGGCGCGGAAGGGGCCGGGAAGGCCGTGGGGGCGCTGGCAGGGCACCGGGTAGGGTGCGGAAGAACCGGGCAGGGTGCGGTAGCGGCTGGATAGGCTGCGGGGGCACTGGAAGGGCGCGGCGGCAGCCGGGAAAACTGCGGGGGCACCGGGCAGGCCGCAGGGGTGTCGGGAAGGGCGTGGCAGGGCGCCAGAGGGCCGCGCACCGGGTAGGGTGCGGCATCAGTCGGGCAGGGCGTCGGCAGGGCACCGGGCAGGCTGAGGGTAGGCGGGCCGCGCGCCGGGTAGTGCACCAGGAGGCCACAGGTAGGCGGGCCGCGTGCCGGGCAGGGCGCCGGGAGTCCATGGGTAGCGTGACCTTCGTCTTTTCCACCTTCATCAGTGTTGCCTCATCGCCATGTTGTATAATGTCACAAGAAAGTAAAATCGATGGAGGATGTCGGTCCATGTTAGATTGGCCCGCATCCTCCTCGTTTAAAGTGATATCAATTGGTTCATCAAAATAGAAAATGTGAACGACAATTAATTACAACCACGCAACGATTTATTTTCAAACAATGATGAGAAAAGAAAAAAGATAAAATACAATATAAACCCCCTACTTCTTATTCGTCGCTCGTTGGCGGGGTCACGGAAGGATGACGATGAAGACCGTCGTTCGTCGCGTCCGCTGCACGTCCCCAAATCCGTGCTGCGTTGGTTCATTGATGACTTTGTGGAGGGTAGGATTCGAGGAAGGAAGTCGAAGAAGAAATTTTCGTTGATGTTCTTCGCGTCCTTCGTTGGGAAGAGAATTCTTCATTGGGATAATTTTAATTCTCTCAATCTTTCCTCTTCTCAAGTTCCACCAAAATTCCAAGTGAAATAATATTAGATTGGGTTGTCTAATATCATGTTGGCACAAAAATTCAAAATTCAAAAGGTAAAATTAATTACCCGGCTCCCCTTAATTAAACCATGAGACTCAGCACAATTAATTAAAAGGGGAAGGTGGCACCAATTAATGGTAGTGGAGGTCAAGGGACTCCCACCTCATTAATGAGGGGAGTTGGGATATTTTCCACCCTCCCATTAATTGGGGGGTTTTAGTCTCGTGTGGTCCCCACGTCGAAACCTCTCATGGAAGGTTATGTTCGGGTGGGCCCCACCACTATATCCTCTCATGGGAGGTTAGGGTGTGGTGGTCCCACCTTCAACTCCCAAGTGGAGGTTTTAACCAAAAACCACTCACATGGAAGCTTAAATAAAATAAAGTGTTGTACACTTTATTTTTTTTATAAAAAGCCAAAACTAACTTTTATCCTCGACTATCTGTCATCAAGGTGAAAGTATTCTTAAGAAAATACTAACGTTGCAAGTTCAACGGTTCCCTCGGATTTCAATTCCGAGAAACGATTCAAAAGTTATAAAATCCCTCCTGTACGTTTACTGAACGTAGCCGAACAAAACTTCAGAAATTGATTTCGGGCACACCAGGCCTCAGAATCAAGCGTCGTAAAATTTCACGGACTCGTAAAAATCCCATGAATTTAAGAAAAAAAATTCCACAGAATTTCCAGGTCTTTACATTCTCCCCACCTCAGGGATTTACATCCCCATAAGCTACAACTCGAACTATAGGAACAAATGGGGGTACTGACCACACATCTGAGCCTCCCACTCCCATGTTCTCTCCTAGAGGTTCCCATTCTGACAGCGTACACACACCAGAGGTATCGACCATCCACGTAGGGCCCAGTCCTGTCGATCCTCAATCACCACTAAAACCTCCATGAAAGTCTCCCCATCGTCGATGTCCAGCTCCCCATGGTCGATGATGTGTGAAGGGTCATGCACGTATCTCCTCAGCTGGGATACGTGGAAGATATCGTGCACCCGGTGCAACTGAGGTGGAAGAGCTAAGCGATATGCCACCTTGCCTACTCTGCTAAGGACCTGGAAAGGTTCGATTAACCTTAGAGATAACTTTCCACCTTGTCCAAATCTCCATAGGCCTCGTTGAGGTGAGAACCATAGAAAGACGTGGTCTGTATCCTCGAACTACAGAGGTCTCCATCTCTAGTCAGCATACGACTTCTGCCTGCTTTGTGCAGTCTTCATCTGCTTCTGGATGATCTGCACCTTCTCTATCATAGCTCGTACCATCTCTAGTCCCACCAGTGCTAACTCCCCACAGTCTGTCCAGCACAAGGGTGATCTAAAAGGTCGCTCGTACAATGCCTTGAAAGGTATCATCCCTATGGTGGAGTGATAGATGTTGTTATAGGAAAACTCTACCAAAGGTAAGTGATCCTCCCAGCTGTGACCGAAGTAGAGGACACATGCACGGAGCATGTCCTCGAGGGTCTGAATGGTCTGCTCGGTCTGACCATCCGTCTGAGGATGGAAGGCGGTGCTCAAGCGAAATTGTGTCCCGAAAGGCTCCCACAACCCCTTCCATAGTCGGGAAGTAAACTATGTGTCATAGTTGGAGACAATAGAGGAAGGTACTCCATGTAGTCGCACAATCTTCTGCACATAGAGGCGTCACAAGCTCTCTACTTAACTCTGCTCTCTGATCGATAGGAAGTGGGTCGACTTGGTGAGTCGGTCGACGATCACCCAAATCGAGTCGTGACCCCTGGATGTACGTGGAAGATCTGTCACAAAGTCCATGGATATCCCATCTCACTTCCACTCTGGGACCTATAAAGGATGAACCAAGCCTTCTGGTACCTAGTGCTCTGCCTTCACTTGCTGGAAAGTGATGCACCATGAGACAAACTCTGCTACCACCTTCTTCATACCTGGCCACCAGTGCTATCGTCGAAGATCTTGGTACATCTTTGCCACTCCTGGATATAATTCTAGAGGTGATGTGTGAAACTCCCTCAACGCTTCTTCTTGAAGTTCCACTGGTACCAAGGTACGTCCTCTAAAGAGGATGACGTGCTCCCCACCTTCAGAAAATCCATTAGGTGCCTGCCCTATGGATATCTGAACACGTTGTGTCTCACAGTCAGCGTCCCCATGTTGCGCCTCCCTAAATCACTGAAGAAGTGGGGAAGTGACCGTAAGAGATTGTTTATAGGATGATCCATCTCTATCTACAAAGGATATTTGTAAGGAAGCCAGCTGCTCTGTCGCCTCTCCTAGCAGTTGTATACCAGATCTTCTGCTGAGAGCATCTGCTACAACATTCCCCTTCCCAGGAGTATAGTCTATCTCAAAGTCATAGTCCTGGAGGAACTCGAGCCATCGCCACTGTCTTAGGTTCATGTCCTTCTGAGATAAGATATACCTGAGACTCTTGTGATTATAGTACATGATAGAATTCTCACCCATCAGATAGTGTCACCACATCTTCAAGGAAAAGACCACTGCTGCTAACTCCAGGTCAAGGGTAGCATAGTTCTTCTCGTGTTGTCTCAGCTACTGAGAACTATAAACAATCACTGATCACTCCTACATCGGGACACACCCAAGTCCGATCTCTGATGCGTCGCAGTATACTACGTACCCTACGCCTTCCTCTGGAAGCCTCAAGATGGGGGCACTAGTCAGCCTCTGCCTCAGCTCCTGAAAGCTCTGATGGCATCTCTCTGACCACATGAAGGGTTTCCCCTTCTTTGTTAAGGCTGATAGTGGTGTTGAAACTCTAGATAAGTCTGGTACGAACCTCCTGTAGTACCTAGCCAAAACCAGAAAACTTCATACCTCTATCACACTCCTGGGTGGCTCTCAAGAAAGTACTGCTTCAATCTTCGCTGGATCCACTGCAACTCTAGCCTCCGAGATAACGTGTCCCAAGAAGTGAACCTCTCGAATCCAAAACTGGCACTTCGAGAGCTTACCATAAGGCTGGTTATCTCGGAGTGTGTCCAGTACTACCTGAAAATGGTAGGGATGCTTCTCCTTGGTAGTCGAGTAGATCAGAATGTCATCGATGAAGACTACGACAAATCGATCAAGGTATGGCTGGAAGATCCTGTTAATGAGACTCATGAACACTACTGGAGCGTTGGTTACACCAAAGGGAATAACCAAGAACTCGTAGTAGTCGTACCGACACCTAAAGGTCGTCTTCTACACATCCTCATCTAAAAATCTAAGCTGGTGATAGCCTGATATGAGGTATATCTTCAAGAACCACCGTACTCCCTTCAGATGGTCAAACCGGTCATCAATCCTCGAGAGTGGGTACTTGTTCTTCACGATCACCTGGTTCAGGAAACGGTAGTTGACACAAAGCCTCAATCTCCCATCCGCCTTCTTTGTGAAGAGAATCGGGGCTGCCCAGGGAGAAACACTGGGTCGGATGAATCCTTTCCCATGTAAGTCCTCCAGCTGTACCCACAGTTCATGAAGCTCAATGGGATCCATCCGATATGCTGGAGTAGATATCGATGTCGAACTGGGGTACAGTTCAATGTAGAAGTCCACATCTCTACGAGGAGGTAGTCATGGAACATCATCAAGGAAAACATCCACGTATTGGTCCACCACTACAGGATAAGTCAGACTCTTCACATCAACTGCTCCGAGGGTGAGACAGGCCAACTGATGAGTGATCGGCTACACCCTCCTCCTGGTAAGTCCGTCATGTGCTGCAAAGGCTCCCTTCTCACCAGTGAAGGTGAACCCGGTCCCATCCGTGTGGACACACAGCACTTTGCGCCTAATATAGTCGATCTGGGCATGGATTGTAGATAATCATTCCATACCCAAGATGACGTCGTAAGGCCTCAACGCCGCTACAAGGAGATCCTAGCTGAAGCTCTCGCCTCCTAGAGTAAGCTCACACTACCGGCACCAGTGCGTAATCATCTAGTCTTCTCCCATAGGAGTATCTAGCTATAAGGATCGAACCAACGGCTCCGTAGGAATCTCTTAGCTCCAAACGAGGGCAGTGGAAATGAAAAAGTGATGGGAACCTGTGTCTATAAGAACTACAGCTAAGGTGGAGTAGACACAGATCGTACCTCAAATCATCTCCGGAGTGCCATGGTTGTATGCTTCAACTGCCTAAAGTTGAGCTCTCCCCTATCCACCCACTCCCTGCGGTCGGGGTGGACCTCCTAGTGGTGGTGGTGGTGGTAACATCTCGAAACATCGTCCACCACCAGCTGCACGACCATCTCCTATGCCATGTCTGCCTACTCCCTATGGACCGCCTCGATCGAATCTATGTCTTTGACTGGGAGGTCCCTCAACTGTCTAGTGATCATATGAATGGCGGGTCGGATAGTCACAACCCATGTGACCATGCCTGCCGCATGAGTAACACTGCCTGCTACTGGCATGTGTGTCTCTGCTATGTGTGCCCCGCACAACTGATCTTGAGTCATGTGGTCAACCACTTATAGGTCTGGTCCTCTTGGACCTCTATGACATATGTCTATTAGCAGCTGCAGAATACTCCGTTGCATGTCGGCTAGTGGTGGGTCTCGCTACTGGAGACAACTCAGCAAGAAAACTCTCCACTAGTAGGGCTCTCTCTAGCACCCTCTCCTATGTCAGGATACTGAGTGAGATCATCAGAGCTCTGATCTCTCGCCTGTGTCTCTGCTTGAAGGTCTGGGCCCTGAAGAATGAGTCTCATACCATATCAGTGGAGTAGCGCGAGAGGTCGGTGAACCTCACTGAGTACTATACTACTATCATGCTATCCTATTATAGATACAGTAGATTCTGTATCCACACATCTTGATGGGTGGCTGGGACAAACTCCACCCAAAACAGGCTCTCGAAGTCTTTCTATAGTAGTGTCACCTCTTCATGCACCTGGAGCATCAGGCTCCACCATCTGCCTATTGCTTCCTGAAGGAGGCTGGCAGCAAGAATCATCATGAAGTCTGTCGGTGTCCCTACTAGCCTGAAGACTCTCACCACAGCCTCCAGCCAATCCTCAGCCACCTTTGGGTCCTTCTCTCCCCTGAACCTGGGTGGCCTCTGGCGTTGGAACTCGTGCAACACACTCAAGCTGCGTGCATCATCTGCTGCTGGGGCTGGTGGCATCGGTGGCCCAACGGGAAGTGGTACCGCTGGAAATGGGCCTTGCACCGAGGCTTCTTCGCTCTGTGGGATGTCAGTACGTACGACTCTCGGGTCTCTAACTGGCCATTCGCAGGGAGGCATCCTAAAAAAACAGATACGGCATGGTAAAAAGATTATACCTAGTGAGCTGACCTGGTTGAGCTGACTTAAAAAAACTTTTGGAAACATGCACGCAATCATTTTTTTTGTGCACTGAGTCGGAAATCAGAAGTTAGGGTCCTGGTGTATGGATACGTCGGCCGCCCGCACCAACATTAGACTCCCTAAACTGAAAACCACACTTAGTACCCTTAACACTATTGCTTCACAGAAAAGAAAGATCAGAGTTCTAAGTTCTGCGGTAGAACCGACGCCTCTGATACCAATTTGTCATGACCCATCCCCTGGGGCCCATATCGTGACTACCCCAAGCCCGCCTTCCATAGGCCAAGGGCTGGATACTAGCACCAAAGGCATAAATCCCTAAACTGGGAAGGCATTGCCTTTATAACTGAAAACAAACACAACAGAGTACACAACTAGACGAAAAGAACTAAGTAAAACTGTATACAAAAGAAGTGCTGGAAAGTAAAAGGGGCCGGAAATACAATCCCAATAGGAGAGTACAAGTAAAACTGAAGAAAATTAAAGTAGCTACTGGGTCATCCTCCAGGATTACTACCTGAAGGGTAGGTACATATGGCCTCCTCAGCACTCCACGTCTGTTCGTCTACTCCGTGTACCATCACGCCAAGTGGTCCACATCTGGGTACCATCCAGTCCTGCTACTCTCTACCTCAGTCAGCGCTTTCCTTCGTCTGCAACCAACACAACGAGGTGCGGGCATAGCCCGTGCAGGGGTGAGTATAACGATACTCAGTAGGGACCCTGAGACCCTCAAAGTCTCACAAAATAAAATAAGTATAAACCACAAAGTATGAATTCAATGGATAACCATTACTTAGGTATATGCCCATACATATACCTAAGTTATCTAGTAACCCATCTTAGTCATGAGGAAAACACAAAATTCATTGACTCAGATCAAACCACGATTTTCATTATTGAAACCACAGCTGCTAGATAAATCCTTCTCTGCCGAGTACAGTGGGCCTACCGCGACACCAAGGCGCTTCTCACTAACCTTGGACGGCTGAGGTACTCTTCCTATCGAGTACCGCGGGTCTCCTGCCAACTACCAGGCACTCCTCCGCTGTGGGTCTGCTGCCAACTACCAGGAGCTCCCCCTAATAGCCTGTAGATGTACTCCTCCTATCAAGTACCATGGGTCTACCACTAACTACCAGGCGCTCCTCCACCGTGGGACTGCCGCCAACTACCAGGCGCTCCCCACTGGGCTAGTCGAATCACTCCGAGTCGGGTCTGCCAGCTACTAGGTCTTCATACTCTTCTTGCTCGTCACTAGAAGGATCTACTCCATGAGCTACTGGGTAATAATCCAACTATCTTGAAGTGCCAAAAAGAAGTATCTCAAAGGTCTTCCACATCATAGGAGTCTCAATGAAACAGACGGCGCGTCAATCGGATGCCTGATCTGTTAGTTATTAGATTTTTAGTCTCGGGAGCCTGGTTGGATTCGTGTACGATCCAACCTGACCGTAACTCAAATATACCCTAAACTCCAGTGGGATATACTCAAGGGACCATCTCTCATCGAGATTACCAGTGTTGTTGATGGTTCATCAAATGGACATCTGGTGCCAAAGATATGGCCAGGTAAGAAAATGGGTCAGTAGTGGGCCCAGGTCCGATCTGACCCAGTCGGACTGACTCGGGCCAACCCAGACTGGGTCGACCCAGTCTAGGTCGACTCGAATAGACCCGATGAGTCTGAATCGGAACTTTGGGCGGGTTAGCCCGCTAAGTTTGGCCCAATCCGCTGGGCCCGACCCAGCAGACGGTGAGGGCGGTTCGACCCGGATGTCGCCATGTAGGCGGCTCGACCCGAAGGCTGGGGCCGGTTCGGCCAGCGCCGCGTGGGGTGTGGGTAGGACACGGTAGATCATTTGGGGTGCGGGCAGGCCACGAGTGCACTGGGTAGGGCGTGGCAGGGGTCGGGCAGGCCGCGGGGGCGCCGGGAAGAGCGCAGGGGCGCCAGGTAGGATGCGCCAGTGGCTGAGCAGGCTACGGGTGCACCAGTAGGGCACCGGGCAGGCCGCATGGGTGCCAGCAGGGCGCCGAGTAGGCTACGGAGGCGTCGGAAGGGCGCTGGGAAGGGCGCAGGGGTGCCGGGCAGGGCGCGGCAGTGGACGGGCAGACTGTGGGGGCGCCGGCAAGGCACCGGGCAGGCCGCGGGGGCACCGGGCAGGGCGCGGTTGGGTGGCGAAGGGCCGTGGATAGGCGGGCCATGCACCAGGAAAGGTGCGGAAGTGGTCGGGCTGGTCGCAAGGGTGTCGGGCAGGCTGCGGGTTGGCGGGCCACGCGCCGGGCAGGGCACTGGGAGGCCGCGGGTAGGCGGGTCGTGCACCGGGTAGGGTGCCGGGAGGCCACGAGTACCGTGGCCTTCATCGTTGTCACCTTCATCATTGTCGCCTCATCGCCATGTCATAGAACGTCACAAGAAAGTAGAATCGATGGAGGATGTCGGGCCATGTTAGATTGGCCCGCATCCTCTGTGTTTAAAGTGATATCAATTGGTTCATCAAAATAGAAAAGATGAACGACAATTAATTATAACCACGCAATGATTTCTTTTCAAACGATGATGAGAAAAGAAAAGGGATAAAACACAATGTAAACCCCCTACCTCTTATTTTTCGCTCGTAGGCAGAGTCGCGGAAGGAAGACAATGAAGACCGTCATTCTTCATGTCTGCCGCACGTCCCCAATTCCGTGCTGTGTTGGTTTGTTGACGATGTTGCGGAGGGTAGGATTCGAAGAAGGAAGTCGAATAAGAAATCGTTGTCGACATTCTTCACATCCTTCGTTGGGAGGCGCATTCTTCGTTGGGAGAATTTTAATCCTCTCAATATTTCCTCTTATCAAGTTCCACCAAAATGCCAAGTGAAATAATATTAGATTGGTTTTTCTAATATTACATTGGCACAACAATTAAATATTCAAAAGGTAAAATTAATTACCCAGCTCCCCTTAATTAAACCATGAGAGTCAGCAAAATTAATTAAAAGGGGAAGGTGGCACCAATTAATGGTATAGGAGGTCAAGGGATTCTCCCCTCATTAATGAGGGGAGTTGGGAGATTTTCCACCCTCCCATTAATTGAGGGGTTTTAGTCTTGTATGGTCCCCACATCGTAACCTCTCACGGGAGGTTATGTTCGGGTGGGCCCCACCACAATAACCTCTCATGGGAGGTTAGGGTGTGGCGGTCCCACCTCCAACTCCCAAGTGCAGGTTTTAACCAACAACCACTCACATGGAAGCTTAAATAAAATAAAGCATTGTACACTTTATTTTATTATTTTTTTATAAAAATCCAAAACTAACTTTTATTCTCGACCATCTACCGTTGAGGTGAAAGTCTTCTTAAGCGAATATCGGTGCTGCAAGTTCAATGGTGCCCTCAGATTTCAATTCCAATCACCGGTTCAATAGTTATAAAATCATGCTCGTACGTTTACTGAACGTACCTGAACAAAACTTCACAAATTGACTCTAGGAACACCGGGCCTCAGAATCAAGCACCGTAAAATTTCACGGACTCGCAAAAATCCCATGAATTTAAGAAAAAAAATTCCATGGAATTTTTGGGTGTTTACATTTAATTTCTAGGTTATGACCAGGAAACTTATTGTGCATAAACCACTATAAGACTCATACTTTTAAATGAGTTTTTTAAATCATACCTTGGTATATGTGTGTTACTTTCCCTATAATATTTGATAGATTTATCTTTAGTTTTCTTGAGTTTGATAAATTATTTTTCCATTGGGATAAAAATATGATAAAATTTACTTACTTAATTACCTCTCATTATATAATCCTAATTTCATCCTATAATTTGTATCATTAGGATTATGATGAATTTTTCATGCCTGAAGCCCTAAAATCAACATTTAATCAATTATAATATCCACAAAATGATGAAAATTTATTCAAAATATCTTAATACCAACCAAAGATCAATTTCAAAACTCTTCAATATGAATAATTAAATTTAAACACAAAAATTATAAATATTTTATAACTTATTCTTACATAATCATCTCATTTTTTATCCCCAAACAACCTTTATCACTCATATAGTAACATACTCAAATATGTATATTCTATAATATAACATTAAAGGACAACATTATAATATCACATAATAACATTAATGTCCCTATATAAATTATTCCATAAATATCTCCAAAAATAACACATTTTTATAAAAATAACTTTTTAAGGTGATTGATACCATTCAAAATATGTTTCCAAAATTCACCTTTTCTAAATTTTACATATATTGTAATATTATTATAATAATCCTTGTATGTTTTATCTTAATCCTCATACCAATTTATCACTGATAAATACCACCACATCATGATCATATATTCTCTAATTTAACCATAATTACCCAGAATTCAAATATTTAAAGGTTTCATTCATCCATGAGGCTTATTCGTTGATTATCTTTTATTATAGAAAGATAAATAGATATTCCATCCATAGAGAGAATATTTCCAGGAATAGAAACTTTTTGAAATCAACATTCACACTTACTAAATTTCCCATATAACTCCTTTTCCTTTTAGAGATTCAAGAATGTTTCTCAAGTGATTCTCATTCTCTTCATGATCCTTATTGTATCGTATGATATCATTAATAAATAGCATAAAATAATTATCAGTGTAATCCCTACATTGACCAAGAGTTTTGATTCCCTTATTCCTCTACGAATCATCCATAAAAAATGAAACTCACTTAGACCAAATTCATCATGAATATTGAGCCATGGAATAATACTCCCTAAAAAGTTCTCAAATTCTCTAAGGGATTATCATAATGCTCATATAATCTTTTTTAATCTAAAATCTCATTCCCAAGGGTCCTATTAAGATTCCTTTGATACCAACTATAATACCCCAACCCTAGTAACCTAAATCCAGATCTTACTTTATTACATTGGTACAAGATATGATGTATCACACCATAAAGGATCAATTAGTTTAATAGTCTTGGGAGACTAGATACATATATTATTTTCATATTACATTGGAAAAATAAAATATATCATGATAAAATTTATTTCATCCTTGAAGATCATTTAATGATTCCCTATTCACATCCTAGGGAAAGGAAAAAAATAAAGGGTGATATCAGAAGCTCTATAAGGGTTACATATAGTGGAATATTTCATGACTAAATAAGGTATAATCAATAAAGTATAGTGGATAATAAAAACACGTGACATTAAATCAAAAAATTTAGTTCAAAGAACTTCCATAGCTAATATCAATATAGCAATCACATGGACAATGGAAACTAAATTCTCAATAAATGAAATGTATAAATTCATACATTCATGGTATTTATATCAAGTCCTTGGACAAGTTATCATGAATATTACCATCAAGGACTTGGACTAGGATCTTTCATTGTATGGGTATGTATCCACCAATTACCCAACTAATGTGACCATATGTTTTGTCTCATGAGACCTGTCATTGAATTCAATGTATATTTATAATTGGTCCCCTTATATCACTTTCACATCCTATAAATCCCTTATATATTGAATTATAAATACAATTCATTATCAAAATTCCTTATAAATCAAAAAAACTATATTAAATTGATAATATGGAACATTAATATTTCCCCAGTAAATGAAATAAATTTCTTAATAAGCTTTCTTTAACTAACATCATATATTGAAATGGTATACAATTAATATGATATCAACGATGTGGAAGTAATACCATATAAATCCATTATACATGAAATATGGACATGGAGGATAAAATAATGTCCAATGAAATTATGGAGAGTGATAGATAACATGGTCAGAAGAAAGTGAATGATATTAAAAAGGTATAATCCATAAATTAGTATAGGATGATAAAAGATTATAGATTCTTCATAAATTAAGTTTTTGTATTAAAACCATAACATTATAAAAATAAAATTTAAGGAAAAAATTAAAAGTAACTACCCTATAACTTTGTGTAAGAACAAAGTTATAAATCACTTTTTAAAATTATTTTCATTCATTTAAGAAAATAATACCATTTTCTATTGATATAATTTTAAAAAAATCTAAAAATATTGAGAAAAATATTTTATTTGAAAATAACCATATAAAATTATAAAGTATTCTTGATAATTTATAATTTATATTTCATAAATTAATGGTGATCAAGCCATATATTTTTTAAAACATTCTTTTTATACTTTTGTAAAAATTAAAAAATAACCCATAATGAAAACATTAAAAAGTTATATTTTTAAAAGATTGTAAAGAAAGTAAAATATAGTTGAAAATTACCTTTATAAACCTTTTAATAATAAATAATAACATTCTTGAAACATTTAAAAGAACATGGATATGGAGGATAAAGAGTTTAAAACATTTAAAAAAAAAACTTTAAAGGAAAATCGTTTACGGCTTTCATAACTTTTAAAACAAAAGGATTTTGAATAAGAGAAAATAAAATGGATTTTGAAACCAATTTTTTATATTAAATTAATGATAAGATATATCTATAAGTCAATTCATACATCATATAAAATAAAACATGTGGTTAAAATGGAATAAGGCTCAATGAAATGAAATTGAGATGAGAAATCCCTTATGACTTTAATAACTTTTTAATCCAACCCCCTTAAAATAGTAAACATGAATTGAAAATTTAAATAAAATGAATAAAGAGGAATTGATTATATGATATGTAAAATTGGTGGTATATAAACCATATAAATTAAATTAATTTCATAATATAAATATCTCTCATTGAAGTAAAAAAGAGGCAAAATTACCCATACCTCAAGTCCAACTTTCTTCATATGCACTCTTAACCTCCTATATAATAAATTTAGATTTATTATAAATATATAAAAAATTTACATTTATAATTATCATGCCATATATTCATCACTTAAAATATTCTATTACCCATTTATTAACAATTCATTTTTATCATCACCATAATGTGTGTTAACTATTTTATTTTTCATACAAGATTCGGTTCGGTAGTTCCGATAATTACATCTAGATCATGGATTAATCATATACATAATATTATTCATGAAATAATTTTAATTATTATACATTAAATACATATTTATAATCACTCATTAAAGTTCTATATGAGAAATGAATTGTATCGCTTCATAGAGGTGGTAGTCTACTTATACGCACGAACGACGTTATCATTTTCTAACAAATGGATGGGTGAGAAGTTATATGATATAATATATTTAAAAAATCATAATTATGTCATAAATATCATATATATTAATTAATTATACCTTTATAACCATCCATGTAAATCAATGATGAAAAATGAATTACATTGCTACGTGGAGGCGGTAGGTCGTATGTACACACGAGCGATGTTTTCATTTTCCATAGGATGGAAAGTAAGTGAAAATTGGTTATCCTATAATCATAATAAAATATAAATATATTTTTGATATTGGGTTATTTATATTAGGATGGATACAATATATTTATATGAAGTAGAAGAATAAATAAACTTTGAAAGAGTCGGGTTGGATGATTACCTCTTCTTTGAGAGACCTTTTTTGGCTTACACCTTAAGAATTATTAGGATGGTGTTAGGGTAAGAAAAGGAGATAAATAATGAATTTAAGTAATATAGGATGGTATTATTGTTGGTATTGTCTAAGATATAATGCTCAAACTTTTTGAATAAAGATGGAGGGTAGGTGCCCTTTTATAAGTGAGGAGAGGACATACTTGTAATTACTTAAAATATTTAAATATAATTAATGTATTTCTCAAGTAAAATGCTTCAAAATGGAAATGGATTCAAATAAAAACAGTATAATGAAAAAATATATTCATAAAATTAAATTTAAATAGGTTTTAATGTCATTTTAAACCTAATAATTTGGTTTAACCCCTTCATTAATTCTTTTTAACCTTAATTGTGGTAACACATATTTTATCCTTTAAGGGTTATTAATAATTTATAAGGTGAAAATGGATAAAAATGGACCATGGATGACATTTTAGACCATTTTCAATCCCAATTGTACCATTTAAATATTTTTTTTTTATTTTTAAATCATTTAATAAAATATTTTTTAAAATAAAATATCATTAAAGACATTTTCATGACTATTCAATTAATTTTACTTTAATGTACTCAACATAAAAATGGATTTTGAATATAAACTATTTTACCATAAATTATACATTATTTTTAATCATAAAATTTTTTGAACACCATAATTCATACAAAAACATATTTCTTTTAATGATTTTAAAATCATTTACTATATTTTTCCTACACTTTGTATAAACATTGAGTTAGTGTTGCGTAAGTATTTCGGGTAATTATACCATAAATAAAAATTAAAAAGAAATTATAATCATAAAAATAATTTTTTATGTTAAAAATAAACTTTTAAATTTATTCATAACTTATTTTTATCCCAATGAAATATATTATATATATTAAAATAAAGAGAGTGACATTTTTTATTTATTCTTCACTTAAAGTAATTTAAATGTCATTATCAAAGGAAAATAACACCAAAATTCCATATATTCAAATTTAGGATGTATATGGTAGACTTAATATCTTCCAATGAAAAAAATTTAAGTGTTGTGTTGATTTTTGAGACCTTATCACATAGTTTTAATCTTAATTAACATGTTTTACCCATTACTCTGGTGATAAACTTTTACCATGGTTACTATTCATTATGACTAAAAATGAAATTGATATATTTAAAAAAAATTAAACCACCTGATTCTAAATTTGGAATCCATTTTTCAAGATTAAATTTTTTAAAAGTGATAGAAATTAATTTTAATATAAATTCATAAAACACAGCAAAAAACAGTTTTTAAAAAATGTGTTTTTAAACCTAAAAATGAACTTATACCAAAATCAAGTATAATTTTGATTATTATGTAATTGATGAGATTATTTAAAATTAAATGAGACTTATTTTACTTTAATATCAAATTAAATATATAATATTAATTTTAAATTACTATATTTAATGAAAAGAAATGGGCAGTTTTACAAAAAATGGTATTTTTCACTATTCACTTAAAAATCAATCTTTTTAGAAAAATATTAAAAAATAATCCTAAAAAAATATGAAATTATGATTTAAAAAATAATATCCATTTTATCAAATATTTTTTATAAAAATTTTACAAATTAATTATAATATATTCACACAAAATGAAACAAAAAGATATTTTTGAAGGAAAAAAACTTTAAAGCATAAAATGAATTTATTATTATTCTCCTCCTAGTAAGAATAATTATATAAATATTAAATTTATGAATTGAATTAATTATTTTTATTTAGGGAATAATTTATAAATATATTTCATAATTTGGTTATTCCAACTCATACTCTCCAACCCAATGGTAAGGTTATAACAATTGTATTTAAATAATATTATTCCACGGTTCATTTAAGATCAGGGTCGTTTATACTACATGCTATCAAACATAGTTTTCTATAAAAATAAAATATAAACTAAAATATCAAGGTAATAAAAGGTTCTTCCATAAAATTAGTATGTGTCTAACTCCCTATAAGTTCAAATAACTTTCATTTAACATTCGAACTTTTAATGTCGCCCTTCCTCATAATCTATAAAGATTCATCATCTGCCAAGAGAACCTTACTAAACTATTGGGATATATAATTTTCCATTAATACATTCTCTTCTATAGTGTGGAACAAAGCCCTGGAATCAATTATCCATGATTCCAATGAAATGTTGACAATCATCAATAAATTGTTACTACCTTTAGCTGTAGAATTTATGGAACTTGAACTTCTAGAAGCCACCCTTTCAAAATTCACCATGTGATCCCTAAAATATTTCATGATATGATCTCTCTTCCCAAAGTGATAATATATTGGTCTGAGACCAATTGATTTACCTCAATTTCCCTCCCTGTATTTATCTTCTAGTCTTCTTTGACCTTCCCAATGAGGTGAACGTCCTCTACCTTCTTCATTTAGTGTGGTTCCAATAAGTTTAGGGACTTATCCCCATATAATATATTCATTTAGAATAATATTTTTAACATCCTAAAACACAATTTTCGTTTTCCAACAAGGGTTATTTATGGCGATGTCCAACATGTCCCATGACTTGAGTAGTGATGAAAATAGCATCAATGCCCACAAATCTTCCATGAACTTTACTTTAACTAATTTGAGATGACTATGAATCATATTAAAGTCATTCACATGATCAACCAGTAGTCTTTATTTTGAAATTCACATACTAAATAACCTTCACATCATGAACACATTGTTCATAGCTATTGGATTCTCATATATATCTGGAAAAGTATCCATTATCTCTATTGTGGTCTTCATATCTTGGATGTTAAATGAAACATTATGTGATAATGAAAGCTGAATCAATCCAAGTGCCTTTATATCTAGCCTCTCACATTCTACTCTTTCCATTTCATTATGTTTTCCCCCTTAAATAGAACCTCATGGTCTTTCTTAATTAGATAATCTTCCATCAACAT
Source organism: Viscum album (assembly GCA_963277665.1). Lineage (NCBI taxonomy): Eukaryota > Viridiplantae > Streptophyta > Magnoliopsida > Santalales > Viscaceae > Viscum > Viscum album. Next base: position 1,397,564,057 of record OY728164.1, on the reverse strand, counting down.
CCTACAGAAGTCAAAGTTGGTCTTGTTGAACTTTCCAACCCCAAGTTGTCCTTCTTCCAAGGCAATACCATCTGTAGTGATAACTCCCACTAAATCAAAATAAATTCAAGAAAATAATTTCTCCTGGTTTATTTTTGTGTTTGCTGATCCACCATAATAAAGATTTTCTCCGGTCCACTTGTCATGGTTCATAGAACACCAATTATCAGAATTCAAACCACTGAAACTTCAACTTATAGAATAAATCACCAAAATATACCCATACTAGAATAACCATACAAATTGAATGTACTAAAACATAGGAAGCCAATGCACTCTAAATCACTACACCAATTTGAAACTCCCCACACATTCAAAATAAAAAACTCACATAAACAAACATTCAAGATAAATAAAATATACAATAAATGAACAAAGGGATTAATGTGGTTTTGTAAAATAAGTCCTACATTCATGGGATAATACTATTGCATCATTTCATTTATCTGAAGTTATAGGATTATAATCTCTATTAACAAATCATCCAATTAGATCAATAATTATATTATAATCACACCATGCATGTACAATGGTCCCAAAACACCATTATGTTGGGTTCTAGCTGTTAAAATGGTTCCACCATCCTACTACATTTACAGGGGGCCCACCATTTTACTTGGTCACCTCCAATCATTAGTGGGTGCCTCCACCTTGATCGAAAAATTCTGATAGAAGTAAAATTTACTCTTATATTCAATTATGATTATTCTTACAGACCATCATTATAAAAACCAAAAATTGAAAACCCTTACATATCCCATTATATGAACCTAAGTAATAAACTGCAACTTTTGGACATCTATCATCCAATAAATAGACACTACATATCTTCGAGAACACAACAGTCAAACCACCTGCATCTATTATACTTCCACTATTATGAGTCAGAACATTGGGATAAAACATATATTTTAGAGATTCTCCTTCTATATGTTTGAATCAGAACTTGAAATAGACTTCATAATTCCTAATAGTGATAGCCCAGTAAAAGATCTTATAGATTTTACATCAAGTCCCAGCTATTTTCACTCAACTATGAGATCTCTAGTAAAAGTATTTTAATAAAAAATTTGGCCCAGTGAAATATGTCAATATGGTATAGAGGGGGGTGAATAAACCTTTAAAAATATTTAAAAAAATTAAATAAATTAGGGTAAATTATTACATGTTAGTGTAATAGAATAAGAATACATAGAAAGAATAATGTTATGTAGTGTAGTGTTCAACAAATAACATGAAATGGAAAATAAAAGATATAAACACTATATTTTTATCATAGTTCATATCTACCTGATCCTATATCTATTATTCACTCCTCTCGGCTCGAAGAGAGGAATGGCACCCACTAAGAGAAACCTCACTATTAAAAGGACTGGAAACCTTTTACATATTATTCCTTTTAGTCACTTAGAGGCACAACCTAACATATTCCTACCATTCTACAAACCAAGGCACAACCAAGAAATCTATGACTTTTTTGGGATTTATAACCCAATAGATGTAACTTTTGTTTAGGAAAAACAACTAATAACATATGAGCTTTCGAAATGGGAAAAGTATAAACTAATACTTAAGAATAAACTGATATAGAAAAATAATACAAGCATAAAAAATAAACAAAAAATAAGACTAGAAGAGTATAGAATATAATGCAGCTTTATCCAGATTTGATCACTTCAGTAAAAGGTCAAATTGAGTAGTTCATTTACAGTAATTGCACCAAGAACAAAAGTCTTAGTATAACTTTGAGAACTTTCATAATTCATATCACAAAATTTTATATTATCTATTATTTATATTAACTTCCTTCATCTATAATTTATAAAAAAAATATCAATGGTTAGCTTTAAATAGATCTATGATTAACTCCACATGGGTTTCATAAAAACACATCATCGACTGCATGCAATAGTTGGAAATAATATAAAGATTAAAACACACCAATGACTATATGTGAAAATATCATGCATATTCTGAAAAATATTTCTAGAATTATTCCTTATCAAACATCTCAAATTTCACTTCTAATATAATCATTAAAATTTATAAAAAATTTACAAACTAATAAAATAGTTAAAACAAACCAATATAAATCACAAAAAATCAAAATATTAGAATAATAATAAAACATAACATATTTTTATGTTTTTAAAAAAAAAATTAAGTTATTTGGTGTGTGTATAAATTTTAAAAATCAATTAAGTATTTTTTTTAAATTTTTTATGTCTTTAGAATCAGTGTAAGACTTTTTAGAAATAATGTAAGTGTTTTTTCAATCCATGCAAGATTGTAGTTCAACGTTTTTGACTTTTAAAAATCATATAATATGTTTTTTATGATATATTTCATAATATATATATTCATTAAAAGATATATTTCATAATATATATTTTTATGTAATATATATTTTTTAAGATATATTTTAGCGTGTGAATTTGAAAAATCACACATGACTTTAAAATTATTATAAGACTTTCAGATATCATATATATAAGACTTTGAAAACTATAACATCTTGATACTTACTTTCATTTATAATATTTTGTTTGTCTTGTTACTATTTATTTTTATGGTGATTCTTGGTTGTTCTTATTTGTTTGGACCTTTCAAGGGATCAAGGGTGTGATTTTTATTATAGTTTCAGGATTCAGGATGTGTTTTAGTGTTCAATGTAGGGGTGGACATAGTCTTATTGGTAGAAGAGATATAGTTAGTTAACCAAATCACCAATGAGATCCGTTTTCCAGCCAGTGAAATGTTGGAATTGGGGGATTCCTTTAAGAATCCCACCAACTAGTCGATGGAAGCCCATTGTCTAGTCAGTAGAAGCTTATCGGCATAACGGTAGGGTGTCCAGTGGTGTAGGAATTCTACCTAGTAGCACCATCCAGCTAGTGGTGTTCTAAAAAGCCAAGGAAGTCTTCTCGATTCCATCGACTAGTCAGTAGGAGCCAACGACTAGCTGGGAATGCTGATCTCAGTGAGTAACAGTTATGAAGTATCACAATTATTTTTTCCATAATATTAATTTTATTTATATAAACTCCTCCCTTGAACCTAATTCAACCCTCATGACTTTGGAGACTCTCTTGAGACGATTTTGGAACTTCCATCATTAAATATTCATGGATTTAATTTATGATTTAAGGGTTGTACCAATTTTTAAAATTATGACCCTCATTCATTTGTGAATTCTTATTTCCTCATCTATATCCTTCTTTAGGAGAAGTTGGTCCTTGTGTAGTTAATGGATCCATATATTGACTTGTGTATTATGTTTATTGGATTCTATCTTGGTCGATTTTATCCCTCTGTCCCCCTCTTATTATAGATTCCTTATTAGGTGTTTGATGATACCATGTTTGAGGTATTTGGTTTCATAATGTAATACTTATCAATTGAAATGGTTGTTCCTTGCATGATTTTAAATGGATTTCAAATTAATATTTAAAGAATGATTTGTGGTCCTTATTAAATGTTTCCAAAATGGAATGGTGTGTGTTTCACCTCTTTGGTTATGGATTTTAAAATAAAGTGTTGATTTTCAAAAAATGATTCTGAATTAAAATAATAATTTGAAGAATGATTTTGATGAATGATTATTGAGAAATGAAGGCATTCAATATTTTATGAATTTAAAATGAAATGAATTGTTTTGAATGTCGTGACTTTGGATCAAAATCATTTGATTTTTGGTTTTTGAAATAAAATGGCATATTGAAATATAATTTGGTCCTGCTTGAATGATAGGTGATGAAACTGATTTGAGGTGAATCATTTTCTATAATGAACTAAAATTATACCAATGAAATTTCCATTTTTATGATTATTTCATTTAGTATAAATCACATAAAATCACTTATATATTAAAATAAAAAATTTATAAATGAATAATGAATGAATTAATAGGTATTTCTTGAAGTTAAGGAACCTATACCAATGAAATAGTAACTTTCTCTTATGAATAGTAATATAACCCTTATAGATAGTAAACCAGTCAACTGAAAAGTAACCTCACTAATTAAATTTTAAATAAAATTTAGGAATCTTATAAATTAAAGTATGATATAATTATATCATAGTATAAGTAAATGAATTTTTTTAAAAATATTAATTAAGAGTTGGTATTTTTGTATGTCATAAATATTTAATTAAAATTTTATAATTAATAAAATGATTTAAAATAAATTTTTTTATATTAAATGTATTCATAAATTAATATTTTGTTTTATTGTGATTTTAAGATAATTTTATGAGGCCTTAGTTTATTTTTGAAATTGTTCTAAATACAATTATAATTTTAAAAACTGTATTTTTCGAGTAAATGATCATTTTAATTAAAAATTAAATTTATAATATTTAGAAAATTATTTTCATAAAATAGAGTTTATTTTTAAATTATACCCATCTAAAAATGGTTAGGGTGAAGTTTTGGGTTTTTTTAAAATACTTGAATTTTTGGTGAATATTAAAATACGATAATCTATGATAAATGTTAAATACATGAATTATTGAGTCATAGGTAATGAATATATGATTTAATTCCATAATATCAAAATATCCTTCATTATTTTAATATATTTAGTGATAATTCTTAAACTATTCATAGTCTTGAGCCAAAATAATAAACAAATGAATAAAATATTCAAAAAACACACCTCTCCTCCGCTATAAATACCACCCCTTCTCCTCACACCTTCAAATATTTGAGCCTTGTAAAATTTATACCTAATCTACTTCCAAAGATCTACCCCTCATCTAGTATCTCTTAGCCTCATCAAAACCAAAACATTTTCCCTAAGGAGGTTCTCAAAGAGGAGGAAATCAAGAGGAAAATTTTTCTTTCTTTTTCTTTCAAGTTCTTTTCAAGTTCTTTTCTTTTCATATTGTCGACTCACCTCTACTCATCCAAATATAATGATACCTCCAGTAAATTAAATATAACAGAATATTATTATTCTAATGTAATAATCAACCATCAAGTCCCTTCTCCTCTCTTGTTTATTCTAAAAATGGAAACGTCATCTGTGAGGTGTTGTTTCATCGCCTTCAAGGATGACAAGTTTTAATTTTCCTTCATCATATTAAAGTATATTCATAAAACCATTTTAATGGTTGAAAAAAAATTAAAATTTATATTAAAACCCTTTTTATGTTCTATAAGTAACATATTTACATAATACTAAATGATAAAACAAAACGAGTTCATTGTGATCTAAAACCGTTAAAATTAATCTAACAATTATCATTTACATGTTATCTAATGATTTATACTCATATCTGGGAAAATATAAAATATAAAACCAATTAAACTACTGTATATTAATTAATAATATTTAATTCTAATTTTGGAGAATTATACCCATTTTATATGAACTTAATTACTTATAAACAAGCAAACTGGTCATGAAAACCAAGAAAATGAATGCTCTCAAAAGATGAAATTAAACTCTATATCTCATCAATGAGGACATAAATTAACTTAATAAAACTATAATTAATAAAATAAATGTATAAAAGGTTCTTAATTAATTAATTAATGGATTTAATTTTATTATCCAGGACATTAAGGTCAAGTGTTGAACACATTCGGACATAAGGTAAGGGTTTTCTTCTCGGGCCTCCATTTTCATTCGGGATGTGATTTATCCCTCTATACACCAATGTAATTATTTATTATTTTTATATACTTATTATAAATTATATTTATACATTCAAAAATTATTTATCTAGATCATTTCATCTTTTGTTTATGGTAATTACATGTTTTACAAGGTTCCCTTCTCAATTCTTCCCTATACACAATCCCGATTAAAGGGAACATCTCAATTTCTTACCCATTTTCAAGTACCATCCCAAATATATTTTAAGACACCATTATTTTTCTAAAATTTATAATTTTTTCATAAAAACTATATTTTTTCATTTTTTGTTTTATATAAACAATCAATACATATACAAATGATTTTTCCAAAAGAACTCTTCTTTGCAAAGTAAAAAAGGGTATTTATCTCAAAAATTAATTGATGGTTTTATTAGAGTATTTTCATCTATTTAAAAACCTCTATTAAATATTATACTATATTTAGATTTATCTCTTATGATTATCATCAACCGTATTTTGTTAAATGGTTTATGATCAGTTTGAGTGTGGATGTGCTATCTTGATACTATTCACCATACTGCTCAGAATGATTAGTGATTATTTTTACATATTCAAGAATGTTATTTACATTACATATGTATATGTTTTTTATGTTTGTCCCCATTAATATTATGAATGCATTGGACTTAGTAAGTTATGGGTGGGGCCCACTATATCCCCTCGATGCATTAGTAGGTCTTATGAGACAAAACAGATATGGACATGGCCAAGGCCTTTCCCATTTTCAGATATGGTTTTAGCCGTGGCATTAACCATTTATTTTCTGATGTCTTGACTGAGGCCTCAATAGTATGTTTTAGATATCCAACATTATGCATTCCCTAATTATGATATTAGTAATTGATAATCCATGTGAATATTAAACTGGTATAATATCCATAGTTAAGCTTCATTCTCGTGCGATTATTTTTATGGGATTATTTATTCATATTTTATTCTTTCCATATTATGATCAAGTTTATATTATAATAGAATTTATTTTTAGTAATTCATCATGCCTTATTTTTTATATTATCTTATTCTATATTAATTACCCTTACTGAGCATTATAACTCACCCATTTCTCATGTTTTATTTTTTCCTGGGATGTAGATATGAATATTATGAATGACTTATAGGGATGATCTATAAGTTTTGTATGTTTCCAATTGAATTTATATATTGTATTTCCTTTAAATTTGTAATGTAAAACTTATGTTTATGTCTTGTTTTTCAATACTACTAAACTATTTATTCCTTCGGGATGTGACTTCCTTGTTTATTATGCCAATGAAATAAAGTAAGGCATCGGCTCTAGGAAACTAGGGTTGGGGTCTTTATAGTTGGTATTAGACGAAGTTTAGTAGAAACCTTGGAAACTATATTTAGAAAAAATATATTAGGGAACATAACCTTAAGATAACCTTTAAGGATAATCATATAATAACATTCTATAATTTTGGTAAGGTAGAGATTATGTGGGTCTTCCTAGAAATACATCTCTGTCTAGATACTACAAGTGGACATGGTTCAGACATAGATGTGCCTAGGGGTAAAAACTCCAACAAGGTGTCCCAGGCCTGACTCAAGGTAACCTGGTACATGAAAACAGGCCTTATTATACAACTGGATTGACACTTTTTGGGGGATATGCTTAGCATAATTTACATTTTCTTTATAAACCATTAAAAAGTATTTAAAAGTAAATATGTCCCCAAATAAACCATGTTTAATAATATGATATTATCTATGCATAAATTTCTAATTTATGTTAAGTGTATTTCTAGTTTGAAATTATACATTATGATTCAAAACATAATTTAGTGTATGCCATTATTTAGACATGGTGCCTAGTAGAAGTAATGGAAACTGTATCAACACAGGTATCCAATGTAGGGATTTCCCTCCTATGCAAGATAATGATATTAGTACTGGAGATGTGACTGGTGTTGAGAAAATTATAACTATACTAGGATAGCTAACTCAAGTTATGAATAATAACTTTACCCATGTGAAGTATACTGATCCACAATATGGAGGAGAAATGTTATACTGCTTTATGCGACAATAGCCTTCATCATTCAATGGGACTATAAACCCATTTGTAGCTAAGCAGTGGTTAAGTTCTTTATAAAAGATATTTCTCGCTTTGGTAAGTAAAGAAAGGGAGAAGGTTGTCATGTCATTTTATCATCTATCAGGATATGTAGATCAATGGTGGTCTTTTATTCAAAACAAAATGGATGATGAAGAAATTAAAAATATGTAATGGAGAGATTTTAAGAAAATATTCCTAGAAAAATATTTTCCCCATGAACAACGAGCAGACATGGAGAGGCAATTATTGAGTCTGAAACAAAAACTAGATGAAAACTTTGTGAAGTATTAATCAAAATTTAAAAGGTTATAAATGAATCCCATGGACTATATATGTAATTCAAGGATCAATATTGGTCAATTATTTGATGGTTTAAAACCATTCCTCCAAACAAAACTGGTCTCCCAAAATTTCTCATCGTACGAAGATATAGTATCATGTGCTATCAAGATAGATAAGGAATTCTCTAATATTATTAATTTAAGGGAAAACAAGAGAAGAAAATGGTGGTAGAGGAAATAATGGATAAATTGAAGAATAAAAAGGGGAGTTTTCCAAGATGTGATACTTCTGGAAGGAAACACTATGGTTCCTACTTAAAAGGAAAGGGTGTTTGCTACAAGTTTGGATAGAAAGGCCATCATGCTAATGATTGTAATGTAAAGAAAGAATCTATCAATGTTTAATTATGTAATTTTAGGGATATGGGACACTATGCTAATGATTGTATAAATCATCAAGGAAACATGTCTTAAAAAAATTCCATGGTAGAAAGTCCAAGCTTATGTGATCATAACTATTGAGGTTTAAATTCTTAATGATGTAGTGGAAGGTATTTTAATCATTTCCTCAAACTTAGACAATGCTTTATTTGATTCTTGATCATCGCATTCTTTTATATCTTTCCAGTTTTCCAAGAAAATTAGACATTTCCATTTTGATTAGATAAATGGGTTGTTATTCAAAACTCCTAAGGGAAGTATCATTGCAACAAAGATGTGTCGATCAGTCCCCATTATGATACAAAAATGTAATTTAGTTTCTACCCTTTTAATCATAACTATGATTTACTTTGATATAATCCTTGATATATACTACCTTTCAAAAGATGATGTGAAAGTCTATTGCAAAAAGAAGAAAAATATGATTAGTGAGGAAGATGTGGAATCCCTTATCTTCAGAGAAAAAAACTCATAATCTGATTTTTATCTAGATCCACCCTTAGTAGATCTATTGAATTAAATTCTTATAGTGGAAGATAAAACATCATCTATATATGAGGAAAGAAATATTCAAATTGAATATGTTCCTATTGTGCAAGTATATATTGATTTATTTCTAGAATATTTTCCTAGACATCCTCTAGAGTTTGAATTTGAGTTCTATATTGATTTAATTCCTATTGTAAGACTTATATCAAAGACTCCTTATAGAATGACCACTGTGGAATTAGTAGAACTAAAGAAAAAACCAGAGTAATTGAGTGATAAAGTATTTATTCACCCCAGTGTTTCTCCATGGGGAGCCCCTATTCTTTTTTTTCAATAATAAATATAGATCCATGAGGTTATACATTGATTATAGAGAAATCAATGCTATTATAGTAAAAAAAAAGTATGATCTACCTTGAATTTATGATTTATTTGACCAACTTCATGGAGTTCAATATTTTTCAAAAATTGACCTTTGATCTAGATATCATCAATTGCATGTGAGGAAGCAAGATATTCCAAATACATCATTTCAAACTAGGTATAAACATTACAAGTTTACTATAATGCCATTTGGATTGACTAATGAACCCTCTTTTTTATGGATCTAATTAATATAGTGTTCAAGGAATAGCTTGATTATTTCATTGTGGTATTTATTGATGATATATTGGTATACCCCAAAAGTGATGAGGACCATGAGAACCACTTACGGGTTGTTCTGGAGACTCTTAGAAGAAAAGAGTTATATGGGAAGTTTACAAGGGTGAATTCTAGCTTCAAACAGTTTCTTTTCTTGTACATATTGTCTCTAAGGATGGACTCTTAGTTGATGCTTTGAAGAGAAAGGCGGTTTAAGAATGTCCTACACCAATGAACATAACTGAGGTACATATTTTTATCGGTCTAGTAGGTTATTATTGGCGTTTCATTTAGAAATTTTCTCTATTATCTAACCTATTAACCAAGATTGATTGCAAAGAGGTTAAGTTAGTATAGATAAAAGAATGTGAAGAATATTTTCAAGAATTGAAGAGGAGATTAGTGAATTCTATGATATTGACTCTACCATCAGTAAATGGTGGATTTTTGATTTATAAGGATGCATCAAATAAAGGAATAAGTTATTTACCTATGCATAATGATATAATTGTTGTAATGTAATGGACCTATCTGGTCTACTACTTTGTGAGAATCCTGGTGTATGAGGTGTTTTGGGAGGTCAAGGTGACTCATTTCAACACTTTTCAAAAATTATTAGTTTTCCAAGTTTTCCAATGGTGTATCGTGCCAATGGTGTGTCACCCTGGTGGTGTCACCTTGGAAGTGACACCCTGGTGGTCACTCACTGGCGGTGGCTCACTAGTGGTCTCTTACTAGCGATCAGTCACTCGCGGTCACTCGCCCAGTGGTGCCTCGGCCAACGGTGCCTCGTACCTGATAGTAGGACGTCTGGTGGTGTCTCATCTAACGGTCTCTCACTGAAAGTGATAGGAGCTTCATCTGACGATGCCTCAACCAATGGTGACTCATCCAATGGTACTTTATCTAGAGATACCTAGCTGGTGGTGCCTTGTCAAGTGATTCCTTGTTCGGTGGTGTCTCACGAACAGTGTTTCTAACTTCTTCTGATTCTTCCTATTTTACATATTCTTTGACGTAAAAAATTTTTAATGACTTATTTGAAATGATTTGAGACTAATTAAAATCTAATAAATCATATCTTATATTCCTTAAGAGTGAGGAGGCTTTTAATTGGTCAAAATTTGTGGTCTTGACCAAATCTTCCTTTATTATGAAATCAAAATGTATCTAAACCCATGACTTGGTTTAGATATTTTGAAACTTGAGATATACTTCCCCTTGTTATTAATTATATATTTCTCTTAGTACAGTACACCCCAACCTTTATTCCCATAGTATTCATGTGGATGGGCTATAGTCTTTGGTTCATGATTCCCTGGAGTTTTTCTAGGAACATGTGCACCCTTGTTTCAGTGCAATTAGGAAGTTTTGATCATCTTTTATTCCAAGTGGGTTTCTCCTTCATCTTTATTTATTATATATCATGTGGAGTGGGTATATAGATGTTAATATTGTTAATATAGTTGTTTCTAGATTAATAAAGATAATTAAACCGGCATTAAATCAATGAACAGGGGGTTGGGAAAATTGAAGTATGTTCATGTTGTGTTTTGTTTTTTTGTTGATATTATGATTTGTATGGGATAATTACCCAATAAAAATCATAGATGTTGGGGGTCCTTTTTGTGCACAAAATTTTCTATGGAATTTTGTTTGTTCTATTATTAAATGATTACCTATGAAAAATGTTAGCCGTGTATATTGGTTAATAAATGGATTCCCTGGGGTCATATTGTTTTGTGATAACCCCTAAATTAACAAGTGGAAATTAAAGGAGGGATGTCACACCCCGACCTAGCTGATGCGCGACTTGTGCGCGAGTTATAAAATTGTGCCGCAAGCATGCATCTTAACCCTGTATGCGGACAGTGCCGGGTTTCATGGTCTGAGAACGATTCGTCCAACCGCGCGCTCGACGGCACGTGAGTCGTTCAGTTGAGTGATGTTTAAAATAAATAAAATAGATTGTTATTAGGGTTATTAAATTATTAATATTATTATTTATATTATTATTATTATTTTATTATTATTATTATTATTATTTTATTGTTAATAAATTTTATCAATATTATCTTTATTATTATTATTATTGGTTTTAATATTGTTGTTGTTGTTGTTGTTGTTGTTGTTGTTGTTGTTGTTGTTGTTGTTGTTGTCGTTGTTGTTGTTGTTGTTGTTGTTGTTATTGTTGTTGTTGTTGTTGTTGTTCTAATAGAAATATATATATATATATATTAATCTAACCCTAGACTACCACGGCGGCCCCCCCTTTCCACTTACCCTCACTACGCATAGGCCCCCTCCGGGCACGTTGTCTCCTCCCTCTGCGCACGCCAGCTCCGCCCTCGACCCCAGGCTCTGGTGCGTCTCCAGCGCCTCTCGTGCTCTCTTTCAACTTTCTCACTTCTCGTGCCAGCACCTGATCACCTCCAACAGGCCTTCCCCTCCTGATCTTAGCCTCCACATGTGCCAGTCACTCCCCAGGTCTCTGTCTGCAAGTCCTCGCTCTGCCCTTACCTCTGGCCCTCTGCCTGCATCCGGCCACCTCCGGCCTTGACCAGACCACCTCCCGCCTCCCTGCTTTCCCCTTCGCGCTCGCCTGGGACCCTTCACACCCCCTACCATGATCCGGAGCCTAGCTGACCCAACCTTTACCCCTTTCCCAGCAGTCTGATCTCATGTCGTCTCACCCTCACTCTGCCCTGTCTTTCCGCCACTCCAGCCGTTGAACCTCATGCGCAGCGATGCTGCCCTCCGACCGGCTGTACGCCCTTCCTGGCTGCGCCCCCTTGTCAGTGACCTTTCTGGTGCCCCATAGCTCCTTGTCGTCCTTCTAAGGTGGAACGGCCAGCATCGTCAGCTCTCGTTCCATCTTCATTCGCATGCGACTAGTCGCGCATGCACCTTGTTCTCAACTGGGCGCGCGACAAACGCCCACCTCCGAAGGTGAGCACTTTGGATTCATGCCATTTCACCTGCACCAGTGTTGAGGCAAGTTTTTTTTCATTTATTTGTTTGGATTATTTAAAGTTACTATTTCTGTGCTTTTAAATTCTTTGCATTTGTTGCAGCGTGTTGGTGAAGAAAACTCGTGATGCCACAGTCATTGGCTCATGGGTACTTATACGCAAGCGCGATGCAAGTCGCATCGTCATGATTGAGCTGTGAGTCGAGTTTAGTCTATGGGGGATTATTTTACCTTCTGATTAATCGTTTCTGCATCTATGCTTGGTTTTAGGTAGTTGTTTCCTTGATTTTATTTTCTGAAGCAATTTATTTGATGATTGGGCATTTTAATAAATTTTTATATATAGTCTACACACTAATAATGTGTTTCATTTGATTGTTATGATGTTTTTATGGTAGTCGGATTTTCTAAAGTTAGTTTTGATTCAATTATTTATTTGTGCATATAAACTTGCACTCATTTTAATAAATTTATGGACATGTTTGACATGTTTTATAAAATGGAACATTTTTACTAAAGTTTGAAAATGCTCGTTTGATAAGATCTTGGGAAAGTGGAGTAGCACATGACTTTAGAAAAAATTTGAAAATTTCTTTGGTAATTTTATTTTGGGTAAATTTTCTTTGGTGCATAGACCTTAAAGAACATGTGTTTGGTTGGTTGTTTGAAAATGGTTTTGGGTGTGTATTTGGCATAGGGGCTTTTTGGCACATTTTATAAAGTGAAAAATTCTACTCAAAGCTAGAATGAAAAATGTTTTAAAGGCCCGTTTGATATAGTATAATTGGAAATGGTTTTATAAATTATTTGATATGATTTTGGTAAATGTATTTGGGTGTGTAAACTTGAAGGTCCATGTGGAGTTGTACTTATAAAGGTGATGTTTTGTGGTGATTTTTGAAAAGAATGTGATTCAGAAAAATGTGAATGCCCGGTTGGAAACTTAAGGTATTTTTAAAGATGGTTTGAATGCTTATGTGATGTGACGGCCCAGTTGGCACTTTTTTTTAATGTGAAATGATTGAATGTGTATTTGGGGGCTCTCCTGTCTAGGGTAACCCTTTATGGGTGAACGCACAGGAAGCGTTCGTGTTTGGGGTAGGCAAGTGTAGTGAGATGAGTCATGCATGCGAGGGTCTTCCTACTTACACGGTATTATCATAAACACCATGTGTTCCTGGGTGTCTTTAGATGATTGAGTGATGGTTGTTGATCAACCTCGATTAGACGGGTTGGTACCCCCTGGATTTGTTGTTAGGCCGAGCAGAATTTGCCACTGGATTGGTCAGTTTAGGGAGGCCAGTTGGTTATAGAATTAGCAGCTTCACCATACACTGGCAGGTGGTACTGAACTGAGTATGTCTAGGGGTCTTCTAGGTATGTTTAGGATCACCCATGGTTACTGGATTATTTACACTACTTGTTTACTTTCTGTTGCACTAGTTTAGTTTCATTTTCACTTTTTAATTGTTTTTACTCTAACCCAACTTTGGTATATTCTGTTTTGTTTTTTATTTATAAAATGAAAAATGATTTCAAAAATGGTACATAGCGTGTGTTGGTTTTTTTAATGGGAAAACCACATTGTTTACTTTAAAATGTAAAAACCTTACTTTTATGTTTGTATTTCAAACTTGTGTCATTGGATTGTTTTGGTAAAGGGAATTCTTAAATTTTGTGGTTATATTTGGAATCCCTATTGTGCATTTTGGTGCTCATGCCTATAATATTCTCTTAGTTGCAGGTTCAGTTCTTTTCCAGGTTCCCGGTTCAGCTACTCAGTGTTGGATAAGGCTTGAGTCTAAGTTGGGTGGTAAACTAGAGGGTCACAAGGTGGTATGTTCGGTTTTATTTTCTTTATGTTGCTAGTTTATATTTTTTTATCATCAATTTTGTTTATTTCTTTATCTTTATGGGAAAAATCATTCCCACTTGTTTAGTTTTGATTCCTGATAGCCTGTGGGGATTGGGAACGCCCTTTGGGCCATGTCGCGGACCGGCACAGGTGACCAGTTCAGGTTCGACCTGGGTTGGTTCATGAAAAAATGGTATCAGATGAGGCCCTTGTTATTTTAGGTGTCCGGTAGATGGATATTATGACTTTCAGGACTCAATAGGTTGGTACAGGAAGAACTTCATGAACCCTCACCCGTTCCGAACCTTGAGTCTCCATGGGTAGTCCGAGAATTGATTCCCTGTTTTGTTCTGGTTTGTCTTAGATTGATGGATGACAATAGAGGCAAGATGATGTTACATTGTGATTTAACATGGATTAGTGACCCATGTGGAGTCCGATTACATGGTTCAAGTTCCTCCAAGTTGTTAATGCTTACTTGGGGCATGGCCCACTACCATATCTCCAGGTTAAGCGTAACTACTAGTCCTTCAGTCTGGTATTTTGATATAAGTTGAGTGTCGTCTTGGTCCTGATTAGTGTAAGTGTACTTTTGAAAATGAAAAAGGGTTTTTGAAATGATAATGATTTCTTTTAAATGGATTTAAATTTGTGAAATGGATTTTTAAAATTGAAAGCTCTTGGTCTAAAAATCCGGTGTTTTCTTGGAACTGGTAGAGATATGGTTTGGGTGCAACCTCGGGTACTCTTTATGAATGTTTGGACATGTGAGGGATTGCATGGGAAGTGAGTGTTGGTGCATATGGATGAAAGAGGATGAAGACAAGTGAAATGGTTCATGATATTAATGGGGTGTGCACTTGGAATTAAAGGCTTGACCTTGTTTTTTTAAAGTGATTTTAAAAAGGGGAAATGTTTTTTTTGGAAATTGAATTTGGTTTGAAAAGTGGACTTGGTATTTGGAAAGTGGCCTTGAAAGAAGGTGGTTTTGAAATCTAAAATGGAAAGGGGGATTTTGAAAGAGGAATTTTTTGGTTGTGTTTGTATTTTTTTGATTTTTGAGATGGTTGTTTTTGGATGAAGGCGCTTTCAATAATATTGCTTCATCTTGATATTGGTTTTGGATCTATGTTTTATATGTTGTTCAGAAAATGCCACCCAGAAAGGTCTCCAAGGTTTATTATAATTCATGCCCAGTATTTGGTCCTTCTCAGACATTTTCTATCCTTCATGGTGATCAGGGTCCATTAGAGGTAGAAGAGTGGCTTGAAGGGGTCTAGTGTGTCTTTAGGGTTTTGGGAACTCCTGAAGCTATTAGAGTGCGTGTTATTTTGGGTCTATTCGAAGGTCCAGCTCTGGATGAATCAGAGTTGTTCTCCCTACCATCACTACGAGTTGGGATGATGTGGGATGTCTTTAAATCCTTCTTCATCTAATGGTTTATACCTAAATAGGTGAAGACGAAGAAAAGGGAAGATATCATGCATATTCAACATGGCCAACAGACAGTGAAGGCTTGTGTTGATCATTTCAAGGATCTTGTGTCATTTTCTATAGAGGTAGCATTGTAAGATTTGATGAAGACTTATCTCTTCATTGAGGGTCTTCATCCAAATATTAAGGAGTGGTTCCTCCCTTTTAAGGACCATCGCTTTGATAAACTGGTGGATGAGGTGTTCCTAACTGATTTGGTCTCCGAAGCACAAGTTCTTGGAAATCCAACGAATCCAGTTTCTTATGAAGGTTCCTCATCTGGAGAGCAGGGTGTGCCAGAGGGACCCGTTTCTAAAGAGTCTTCTATAGTGTCTATGGTTTCCAGTTCATCATCCCATTCAGTGGTGTGCCACCAATGTGGCCAGTTCGTGCATTTGAAGCCGTCATGTCACATCCCTCTGAAGATGTGTCATCATTGTGGTTGTCTGGGTCACTTGGAGAAGTTTTGCAGGAAGCATCGCCTAAAGAAGACATTGTGACCAGAGGAATTCAAGTGCCTAACTGTGAGGCAGGAGATGCTTTGACCATCAGAGCCCCATCCACGGGTCTTGGGGTGAAGCTCGCGCGCATCCAGGAGTTGTCTGGGGTGTGAAGCCTCAGATTGAGTTTTGTGTTCTGTGTTGGCGATGGAACATTTAAAGTCTTTCAGTTCTTGTTTTTCTATTATTAAAGTTTTGATGTTTTTTTAAGTTCATTGTTTCATCCTAAAGTTATGATGGACTCCTTCTGTTGTAATCCAATAGTTCTGTTTGTCTGATTATGGTTTTTCGAATCGTTCATTTTTCTTAAAGGTGTGTTTGGCCCTTCTATGGGTTGATCTTGGTTTAGTGGTGTTCGTTTAGAGATGTAAGTTCCTATGGAAGAGTTTATGTTTGTAGTTATACTTGGGTTCACTGTTTGAGTTAAGTTCTTCTTAGAGGTTTTTCTCTAGTGTTTGAAGTTTTTGGTTGGGGTTGAGAGTTCCAAGTTTCAACAAAGGTGTTGTTCGCTTATACTATAGAGGTTAGTTTGGATCGGTTGGGAGTTCCCACGTCCCCCCCCCCCCCCTCTAGGGTGCTGTGTTTGGGTGTTAAATTTCCATGCTAGTTTAGTTATTATGGTGGGGAGAACCCTCTTGTGTTCTCTTGTCCTCTTGTATTGTGGTTTCTTTCTGTTTCCATCAGGCATGGTTTCTTGTTTTTTCTATCATATGACAGGGTGACATTCTGGGGGTAGAAAGCATATGTGGTGGGCAGAATTGTCACACCCCAACCTAGCTGATGTGTGACTTGCGTGTGAGTTATAAAACTGTGTGGCAAGCATGCATAATAACCCTGTATGCGGTTAGTTCCAGGTGGCACGGTCCAAGTACGGTTCGCCCAACCGCGCGCTCGGCGGCACACGAGTCGTGTAGTTGAGCGATGTTTAAAATAAATAAAAAATTTTGTTATTAGGGTTGTTAAATTATTATTATTATTATTTATATTATTATTTTTATTTGATTATTATTATTATTATTATCATTTTTTATTGTTAATAAATTTTATTAATATTATCTTTATTATTGTTAATTTTATTATTATTATTTTTGGTTTTAGTATTATTATTATTATTATTATTATTATTATTATTATTATTATTGTTGTTGTTGTGTTGTTGTTGTTATGATAGAATATATATATATATATTTAATCTAACCCTAGACTACTGCGGCGGCCCCCCCTTTCCCATAACCCTCGTTGTGCACAGGCCCCCTCCACGCACGTCGCCTCCTCCCTCTACGCACGCCAGCTCCGCCCTCGACCCCAGGCTCTAGTGCATCTCTAGTGCCTCACGTGCTCTCCTGCAGCCACCCTGCTCCCCATGCCAGCACCTTCTCACCTCCATCAGGCCTTTCCCTCCTGATCTCAGCCTCCACACGTTCCAGTCGCTCCCCAAGTCTTTGCCCGTAGGTCCTCGCTCTGCCCCTACCTCCGGCCCTCTGCCTACATCTGGCCACCTCCAGCCTCAACCAGCCCGCCTCCCACCTCCATGCTTGCCACTTCGTGTTCACCTGGGACCCTACACACCCCCTACCACGATCCAGCACCGAGCTGACCCAGACGACCAGCCTTCTCCCCTCACCCAGCAGCCCGATCTCACGTCGGCTCACCCTCGCTCCACCCTGCCTTCCCATTTCTCTAGCTTTCAAACCTCCTACACAACAGTGTTGCCCTCCAACCAGTCGCACGGCCTTCCCAGATATGCCCCCCTACCGGTGACCTTTCTGGCACTCCGAAACTCCTCTTCATCCTTATGAGGTGGAACAACCAGCCTCGTCAACTCCTATTCCATCTTCGTTCGCACGCGACCAGTTGCGTGCACGCCTTTTTCTCAACTGGGTGTGTGACAAACACCCGCCTCTGAAGGTGAGCGGTTTGGATTCACGCCATTTCACCTGCACCAGTGTCGATCCAAGTTTTTCATCGTTTCTTCTTTTGGATTATTTGAAGTTACTATTTTTGTGTTTTTAGATTCTTTGTGCTTGTTGCAGCATGTTGGTGAAGAAAACATGTGATGTTGCAGTCATCGGCTCATAGGTACTTATGCGCAAGCGCTATGTGAGTCACATCATCATGATTGAGTTTTGATTCGATTTTGGTCTGTAGGGGATTATTTTACCTTCCGCTGAAGCATTTTTGCGTCTGTGCTTGGTTTGAGGTAGGTGTTTCCTTGATTTTCTTTTTCGAAGAAATTTATTTTATGCTTGGGCGTTTAAATAAATTTTTATATATAGTCTGCACACTAATAATTCGTGTCATTTGATTGTTATGGTGTTTTTATGGTATTCAAATTTACTAAATTTAGTTTTGAATCAATTCTTTATTTGTGCATATACACTTTCACTTGTTTTAATAAATTTATGGACATGTTTGACATGTTTTATAAAATAGAACATTTTTACTAAAGTTTGAAAATGCTCATTTGATAAGCTCTTAGGAAAGTAGAGTTTCACATGACTTTAGAAACATTTTAGAAATTTCTTTGGTAATTGTATTTTGGGAAAATTTGCTTTGGTGCATAGACCTTAAATAACGTGTGTTTGGTTGGTTTTTTGAAAATGGTTTTGGGTGTGTGTTTGACATAGGGGCTTTTTGGCACATTTCATAAAGTGACATTGTAAAGACCCGTAAATTTCAAGGGAATTTTTTTTAAAATTATTTGGAATTTTACAAGTAAGTAGTTTCTCACGGCACCTGATTCTGAGGCCTGGTGTGCCCGGAATAATTTTCTGAAGTTTTGTTAAGCTTAAATTAACGCGTGTAAGCAGTTTTTCTGAAAAAGTATAATAACTCTTAAACGGTTACTCGGATCAGAAATTCGAGGACACCTTTGTGCTCAGGATAGCGGTTTTACCCTAGGCGTGACTTAAGTTTAGTCGGCGCAGGCCTCCTGTGAGAAAACCCGAAAATGGCATAACCGTAAATAAAATAATTAAATAAGTTATTTTATTTTTTAAATGCTTATAACTCACAAACAGTAACTCGGATTAAAAATCCGAGACCACCACTGAATTCGTGAGGGTATACTACCTTTAAGAATATACTAACTTTGGCCGGTGTAAGCCACCTGAGAAAGTTAGTTTTTGGCCGTAAATAAAATAATTAAGTGACAATTATTTTATTGTAAAATTCATAACTTCTAAATGGTAACTTGAATTGAAAATCTGAGAGTACCGTTGAGTTCGTTGGGGTGTGTTTCTCCTAGGCAGAGCCTAATCTTGACCGCAGTGGGTCGAGGGTGACTGATAATAATTTTCCGAACTTTTTTTCGGGTACATTCAATAAACGTACGAGCGGCATTTTATAACTTTTCAACCGGTTCTTGGAATCGAATTCTGAGGGCACCATTGAAATCGCAGTGCCGATATTCGCTTAAGAAGACTTTCACCTCAACGGTGGATGATCGGGTATGAAATTTAGTTTCTGGGGTTTTACGTGGGTTAATAAAATAAAATAAGTGAATAATTTATTTTATTTTGTTAAACACATGCAGTGCGGATAAAGTGGTTAGAAGCTCCATTTGGGAGTTGGTGGTGGAACCGCCACACCCTAACCCCCCATTTAATGGGGAGGTATAGGAAACCTCTCAAACCCCCCATCAATTAATTTTATATGTCGACGTAAAATTAATTGCACTCAATTAATTTTATGGGTCGACGTAAAATTAATTGTTGTCAGTTAATTTTATGTAGTGACGTAAAATTAATTGCTCTCAATTAATTTTATTAGTTGACGTAAAATTAATTTTTGTCAGTTAATTTTATGGGTCGACGTAAAAATAAATTGATGTGATTTAATTTTATGTGTCGACGTGAAATTAATTGCTGTCAATTAATTTTATGTGTCAACATAAAATTGATTTGTGTCATATGTTTTGACGCAGGCTATGTGGGGGAAACTTCTTGGCATCCTCCACTCTGAATTAGTGCCAACGCACCTCTTGAATTGCGCCAACGCAATTTAATTTGCCCGACCCCCTTTTTAAATTAAGTAACTGCATCGTTGGAATTTAGGAAGGTTCCAAATAAATGAACCATCATAAATTCCATGATGGTTACATACCTCTCCCCCTCTCCTATATATAGGGAGATTGGGAGAAGGTTTTGGGATGGTTTCACCAAGCGACGAAGCGCTGGTAAAGTATTGCGACGCCCAACACTTGGGGAAATCATATCCACTCCAACGAATAACATGAATAACGCCAACAACGATCTTCCACGCGATTCTTCTTCGACCTTCCTTCCCCAGAAACCTATCCTCCGCAACATCATCAACGAACCGACGCAGCTCGGAATTGGGGACGTGTGGCAAATGCAACGAATGATGGTCTTCATCGTCTTCCTTCTACGACTCCGCCAACGAGCGATGAGCAAGAGGTAGGGGTTTGATTTTATGTTCATGAATATTTGGGTGTTCATCGTTAATCTTTTAGCCGCTTGCTATCGATTAACAGGAGGGGGCCGGACCACACAAACACGGCCGACCCTCCTCCATTTTTACAGTTGTCCTTCGTTGTGGACTGGAACGGAGACGGCGTGGTGCCGTCGCACTGCGCGGAAACGAGGGAACCACGGAGAAGGAGGGTGGCGTCGTCGTGTCGCGCCGTTAATGCTGAAAGAGGCTGTGGCCGGAGCAGGGGCCGCAGCAGAGGGGCGCGGTGCCAACGCGCCGCGCCGGTCGAAGAAGGGCTGCGGCCTAAGGTCGCGGCGGTCACCGACAGAAGGCAGCCGGACTCCCTGGCCGCCAGAGCATCAAGAGATGCGGCCCTTTAGCCGCGGTGGAAGACCTGGAGGTGGCTGGATAAACCAGCCACCGACGCTTGGGGGGTGGGACCGCGGGGTCCCGCGGCGATGGCACCGGCCGGCCAACCGAGCCGACCGTTCAGAATTCCGGGGGTCGTAACCCCCGGTGGTGGACAGGCGTTCCCCCCACGTGGGGCCGCCGTTACAAGGTGTGGGGGCAGCGCCCCCCATTCGCGCCGCTCGGTCGCAGACCGAGCACCCAGCTAAGCCGGGCCGCTCGCGCTAGGTCGGGCTGCCCGCTGGGCCGGGCGGCGCCCGCTGGGCCGGGCAGCGCCGCTGGGCCGGGTCGTGCCCACTAGGCCGGGCCACGCCCAAGTGGGTCAGACCCGGACCCGGGTCGGGTCGACCCGGTTCGGGCCGACCCAGGGGGTCTTGGGCCAGGTCGGTCCGTCCCAAACCCCCACTAAAAGCGGACAGATTCGTTCAAACGCTCGTAACTTGGGCTATGGACCTCCGATTGGTGCACCATTAGTTTCAACGTGATCCTTGGATCGAGATGGTCGTTTTGGTATATTACACTCAAGGTTTCGGAGAACTTTGGGTATGGCCGGGTTGGTTCGAACCCGAAACCAACCGGGCCCTCGGAGCGGAAACGCTTATAGCTTGAGTTTCGGACGTCTGAATGACGTGTCGTCGACTTTTTTGGATTCATTTCGATGAGATAGATCTTTTGGTATACATTACCTGAGTTTTGGATGAAGTTGGAGTATGTTCGGGTTGGATTTTACCCAAAATCCAACCGGACCCCTGGAATAGAAAAGTCGATAACTTTCAGACCGGACGTCCGTTTGACGAACCATCAGCGGCGTTTGTGATCACGTTGAAAAATGGTCCCTATGAGTATACCCTATGTGAGTTTGGGGTACAGTTGAGATATGGACGGGTTGGTTCGTACACGAAACCAACCGGGCCCCTAGGACGAAAAGGCTAATAACTCACAGACCGGGCATCCGATTGATGCGCCGTCTGCTGTGTTGAGACCCCTATGACGAGGCAGTCCTTTGAGATACTTCTTCGTGGGACTTTGTGATACTTGGAGTATCGACCTGTAGCTCTTGGAGCGGACCCTCCCAGAGACGAGCGTACAGAGTACAGAGACCGTGTAGCTGGCTGAGACCTGATGACTGCTTGTCCGATTTGATTTGGAGTGACTTGCATAGCCCAGTGGGGATCACTACTTTGTGAGGTGTCAGAACCATGTCGGAGGAGCACTACTTTGTGAGGTGGAATACATGTGGTACTCGACAGGAGGAGTACCTCTGTAGGCTATGAGGGGGAGCACTACTGTGTGAGGTGTCAGACCCATGGCGGAGGAGCACTACTTTGTGAGGTGGCTGACCTACGGTACTCGACAGGAGGAGTACCTCAGCAGTCTTAGGTTAGTGAGAAGTACCTCGGAGTCATGACAGGATCACTGTACTCATCAGAGACAGAGCTCTTCAGCAGTTACAGTTTCGATAATGAAAATCCCGGTTTGAGCTGAGTCTTTGACCATTGTGTTTTCCTCTTGATTGATATGGGTTACTAGATAACTTACGTATATGTATGGGAATATACCTAAGTAGTGGTTATCCTTCGACTTCATATCTTTGTGATACCTCATGGCTGAGATGGGTTACTTTGTAACTTAGTTATAAGTATGGGCTTATACCTAAGTAAGGGTTATCTGTTGAGAACTTTCTTTGTGATTATCCTTGTTGGATTTAGTAAGACCTTGAGGGTCTCAGGGTCCCTACTGAGTATCGTAAACTCACCCCTACACGGGCTTTGCCCGCACCTCGTTGTGTTGGTTGCAGATGACGGACATCACTGATCGTGGTTGAGGCTTGTAGAGCTGGACGGTACCCAGAGATGGATCTCACGATGAGTCGGTACCCGGAGGTGGATCTCACGACGAGTCCGTACCCGTAGGTGGATCTCATGACGAGTCAGTACCCAGAGGAGATGGACATACATGGAGTGATGAGGAGGACATCTGTACCTACCCTTCAGGTAGGAACCTGGAGGACGATCCAGGAGCTACTTTTCACCTTTCAGCTGTTGTCCTTTGATTTGTACTTTACTTTCAGTTGTATCTGTATCTTTCTTTTTGGCTTGTATTTTCGGCCCCTCGTACTTTCAGCACGTTTGTTATACTGCTTTACTTAGTGTAGCTTCTTCTTATACTCTGTTTGTGTGTGATTTCATTTCGTAAAGGCAATGACTTCCTTTTTTGTTGGGATTTACGCCTTTGGTGCTAGTCGCCAGCCCCTGGCCTATGGAAGGCGGGCTTGGGGTAGTCACTGCACGGGCCCCGAGGACGGGTCGTGACAAATTGGTATCAGAGGAGTCGGTTCTACCGCATAACTTATAACTCTAATATTTCTTTTCTATGAAGCAATAGTGTTAAAAGTACCGAGTGTGGTATTCAGTTCAGGGATTCTAGTGATGGTGCGGGTGACCGACGTATCCATACACCAGGACCCTAACCTCTGATTTCCGACTCAGTGCGTGAAAACACTAATTGCATGTGTGTATTCAAATGTTTTCTCCTTAAAACAGCTCAAACCAAGTCAGCTCACCAGGTATAATCATTTGATCGTGTCACGTATGTTTCTTTCAGGATGTCTTTCCACAGACGACCAGCTAGAGCCCATAGGGATGTACGTACTGACAGCCTGCCGAGCCACGAGGCCTCGATATAGGGCCCTCTTACAGTTGAGGCACCAACGGAGGCACCAGTGATACTACCATATGTTGGGCCACCGATGCCACTAGCCTCAGCAGTAGGCGATGCATGCCGCTTGAGCGCGCTGCACGAGTTCCAATGCCATAGGCCACCCAGGTTTCGGGGAGAGACGGACCCATAGGCGGCTGAGGATTGGCTGGAGGCTGTGGTGGGAGTTTTCAAGATAGTGGGTACACCAGCGGACTTCATGGTGATCTTTGCTGCCAGGATCCTTCAGGCAGTAGCAGGCAGATGGTGGAGCCGGATTCTCCAGTTTTTGGATGAGATGACCTTCACATGGGGAGACTTCAAGACCTTCTTCAGGGTGGAGTTCATACCAGTGACTCTACACTCCGAGCATGCTCAGGAGCTGCTGCCTTTGTCGCGGTATTTTCCATCAGTAGCCGAGTTATCTGTAGGCAGTAGACAGATGATGCAGGGGTCCAAGTGGACCAGACCACCAGGTGGGAGACCTCGGGATACAGGTTTGGTTGTGAGAGGCACACAAAATAGAGCCAGCCATACGAGGAGCAAGAAGTGTTATGAATGCGGCAGGAAGGGTCACCTGGCACGTGACTGTCTGACCCCCCGCACAGTTGATCCACAGGCATTGGAGGAGCCACCAAGACAGAAGCATCGACGGGTGATTAAGCAACAACCGAGTAGTGGACAAGGCAGTAGAGCTTCAGAAGCATGTGGACCGAAGTGGAACTAGTGGATTCCTTTTTGTCCCTTGTACTTCTAGTTCCATGTTGCTGTTGTATTTGGTTCTTTGTACTTCGAGCTGCAGTAATAAAAGACACTTATCTTTGTGATGTTTGCTTTCCTGACCATCTGTTTGGTTGATATTGAGAGGTCCCAGTTAAAAATTGTTGTCTTGACCCTCACTTTTGAGATACCTACTGGAGGAGACACAGTGACCACACACTGATGTCGATAGTGTGACTCAACCCTTGGAGGCAAGAGTAACGGTTGGATCTCTTGGTAGTAGTGTAGAGGCCTTACGACTTCTTCCTTGGTATGGATTAGTATCATCCATGTCGGGATTGACTGTATTAGGCAAAGAACGTGGTTCATCCAGGGGATGAGACTAGATTTCTCTTATCGGCAAAGAAGAAATCTTAGCAGCTCTTGTAGGACCAGAGAAGGTTCAGGACATCCAGGAGTCGGAGACCACTAGAGTTCGAGGATGGTGACCACGCTTTCTTACGAGTCTCACCTCGACGTGGATTACAGAGTTTTGGCCGGGGCGGCAAGTTATCTCTGCGCTTCATCGGACCCTTCTAGGTCCTCAACAGGGTAGTCAAGGTGGTTTACCGCTTGACCCATCCACCTCAGTTGCACCAGGTGCACGACGTTTTTCCACATATCTTAGCTGAGGAGATGCGTGCACGACCCGATGCATATCATCGACTAGGGGGAGCTGAACATAGATGATGGGGCGACTTTTGTGGAGGTCCCGGTGGAGATCGAGGATCGACAGGAGTGGGTCCTACATGGACCGTCGATTCCTCTACTACACATCAGATGGCAGCATAGGAACCTCCAAGATATCACATGGGATCGGGAGGCTCAGATGCGTGCACAGTACCCCCCTTTTTGCTTCCCTAGTTTTTGATATAGCTTTACGGGGACATAAAGCCCTGAGGTGGGAGTAATGTAAAGACCCGTAAATTTCAAGGGAAATTTTTTTAAAATTATTTGGAATTTTATGAGTATGTAGTTTCTGACGGTACCTGATTCTTAGGCCTGGTGTGCCCAAAATAATTTTCTGAAGTTTTGTTAAGCTTAAATTAACGCGTGTAAGCGGTTTTCCTGAAAAAGTGGAATAACTCTTAAACGCTTACTCAGATCAGAAATCTAAGGACAGCATTTTTCTTAGGATGGCGGTTTTACCCTAGGCGTGACTTAAGTTTAGTCGGAACAGGCCTCCTGTGAGAAAACCTGAAAATGGCATAATAGTAAATAAAATAATTAAATAAGTTATTTTATTTTTCAAATGCTTATAACTCACAAAAGGTAACTCGGATTAAAAATCTGAGACCACCGCTAAACTCGTGAGGGTAAGCTTCCTTTAAGCAGATACTAACTTTGGCCGGCGCAAGCCACCTGAGAAAGTTAGTTTTTGGCCGAAAATAAAATAATTAAGTGACAATTATTTTATTGTAAAATTTATAACTTCTAAACGGTAACTCGAATTGAAAATATGAGAGTACCATTGAGTTTGTTGGGGCGTGTTTCTCTTAGGCAGAGCCTAACCTTGACCGCAGTGGGTCGAGGGTGACTGATAATAATTTTCCGAACTTTTTTTCGGGTACGTTCAGTAAACGTATGAGCGGTGTTCTATAACTTTTGAACCGGTGCTCGGAATCGAATTCTGAGGGCACCGTTGAACTCTCAGTGCCGATATTCGATTAATAAGACTTTCACCTCAACGTCGGATGATCAGGTATGAAAGTTAGTTTTTGGGGTTTTACATGGGTTAATAAAATAAAATAAGTGAATAATTTATTTTATTTTGTTAAACACATGCAGTGAGGATAAAGTGGTTAGAAGCTCCACTTGGGAGTTGGTGGTGGAACCGCCACACCCTAACCCCCCATTTAATGGAGAGGGAGAGAAAACCTCTCAAACCCCCCATCAATTAATTTTATATGTCGACGTAAAATTAATTGCACTCAATTAATTTTATGGGTTGACGTAAAATTAATTGTTGGCAGTTAATTTTGTGTGTCAACGTAAAATTAATTGCTCTCAATTAATTTTATGAGTTGACGTAAAATTAATTGTTGTCAGTTAATTTTATGGGTCGGCGTAAAAATTAATTACTGTGATTTAATTTTATGTGTCGACGTGAAATTAATTACTGTCAATTAATTTTATGTGTCAACATAAAATTGATTCGTGTCATATGTTTTGATGCAGGCTATGTGGGGGAAACTTCTTGGCATCCTCCACTCTTAACTAGTGCCAACGCACCTCTTAAATTGTGCCAACACAATTTAATTCGCCCGACCTCCTTTTTAAATTAAGTAACTGCATCGTTGAAATTTAGGAAGGTTCCAAATAAATGAACCGTCATAAATTCCACGATCGATACATACCTCTCCCCCTCTCCTATATATAGGGAGCTTAGGAGAAGGTTTTGGGACGGCTTCACCAAGCGACGAAGCGCTGGTAAAGTATTGCGACGCCCAACACTTGGGGAAATCATATCCTCTCTAACGAAAAATGTGAAGAACGCCAACGGCGATCTTCCACGCGATTCTTCTTTGACCTTCCTTCCCCAGAAACCTATCCTCTGCAACATCATCAACGAACCGACACAACTTGGAATTGGGGACGTGTGGTGGACGCGACGAATGACACTCTTCATCCTCTTCCTTCTACGACTCCACCAACGAGCGACGAGCAAGAGGAAGGGGTTTGATTTTATGTTCGTGAATATTTGGGCGTTCATCGTTAATCTTTTAGTCGCTTTCTATCGATTAATGGGAGGAGGCCGGACCACACAAACACGGCTAACCCTCCTCCCTTTTTACTGTTGTCCTTTATTGTGGATTGGAACGGAGATGGCGCGGTGTCGTCGCACCGCATGGAAACGAGGGAACCGCGGCGAAGGAGCGCGGCACCGTCGCGCCACGCCGTTAAGGCTGAAAGAGTCCACGGTTGGAGCAGGGGCCGTGGCGGAGGGGCGCGGCGCCGTCGCGCCGCGCCAGAGCATCTTGAAGGGCCGTGGCCGGGGCGGGCCATGGCCGGGGCGGGCCGTGGCCGGGGCGGGCCGTGGCCGGGGCGGGCCGTGGCCGGGGCGGGCCGTGGCCGGGGCGGGCCGTGGCCGGGGCGGGCCGGGGCCGGGGCGGGCCGCGGTGGAGGGGTGCGGCGGAGGGGCGCGGCACCGACGCGCCCCACCGGTCGAAGAAGGTTCGTGGCCTAAGGTCGCAGCAGTCACCGACAGGGGGCGGCTGGACTCCCCGGCCTCCGGAGCATCAAGAGCCACGACCCTTTAGCCGCGGCGGAAGATCTGGAGGCGGCTAGATAAACCGGTCGCCGGTGCTTGGGGGGACGGGACCGCGGGGTCCCACGGCGGTGGCACCGGCTGGCCAACTGGGCCGGCCTTTCAGAATTCCAGGGGTCGTAACCCCCGGTGGTGGACAAGCGGTCCCCCCACGCCGGGTCGGGCCGCGCCGCGCCCGCGGGGCCACGCCGCACCCACTGGGCCGCACCGCACCACTGGGCCAGGCCGCGCCACTGGGCCGGTCCACGCCCAAGTGGGATGGACCCGGTTCGGGTCGACCCAGGGGGTCTTGGGCCGGGTCGGTCCGGGCCCAAACCCCCCTAAAAGCGGGCAGATTCGTTCAAACACCCATAACATGGGCTACGGACCTCCGATTGGCGCACTGTCAATTGTGATGTGATCCTTGGATCGATACGGTCGTTTCGGTATATTACACTCAAGGTTTCTGAGAACTTTGGGTATGGCTGGGTTGGTTCGAACCCGAAACCAACCGGGCCCTCAAAGCGGAAACGCTTATAGCTTGAGTTATGGATGTCCGAATGATGTGCCGTCGACTTTGTTGGATTCCTTTTGGTGAGACGGATCTTTTGGTATAAATCATCTAAGGTTTGGATGCAGTTGTAGTATGGCTGGGTTGGATTGTACCCAAAATCCAACTGGGCCCCTCGAACGGAAAAGCCGATAACTTTCATACCGGATGTCCATTTGACGAACCGTCAGCGGTGTTAGTGATCAAGTTGAGAAACGGTCCCTATGAGTATACCCTATGTGAGTTCAGGGTATAGTTAAGATACAGTCGGGTTGGTTCGTACACAAAACCAACCGGGCCCCTAGGACGAAAAGGATAATAACTCACAGACCGGGTGTCTAATTGACGCGTCGTCTGCTGCATTGATACCCCTATGACGAGGCGGTATTTTGAGATACTTCTTGATGGGACTTTTTGATACTTGGAGTATCGTCCTGTATCTCCTGGATCAGACCCTCCCGGAGACGAGCGTACGGAGTACGGAGACCGTGTAGCTGGCTGAGACCTGATGACTACTTGTCCGATTTGATTCGGAGTGACTTGCATAGCCCAGTGCGGAGCACTAATTTGTGAGGTGGCAAACCCATGGAGGAGGAGCACTACTTTGTGATGTGGAAGACCCATGGTACTTGATAGGAGGAGTACCTCTGTATTCTATGAGGGGGAGCACTATTGTGTGAGGTGGAAAACCCATGGCGGAGGAGCACTACTTTGTGAGGTGGCTGACCCATGGTACTCGACAGGAGGAGTACCTCAGCAGTCTTAGCTAGTTAGCAGTACCTCGGAGTTGTGACAGGATCACTGTACTCGTCAGAGACGGAGCTCTTCAGCAGTTACGGTTTCGATAATGAAAATCCTCGTTTGAGTTGAGTCTTTGACCTTTGTGTTTTCCTCATGATTGAGATGGGTTACTAGATAACTTACGTATATGTATGGGAATATACATAAGTATTGGTTATTCGTAGACTTCATATCTGTGTGATACCTTGTGGCTGAGATGGGTTACTTGGTAACTTAGGTATAATTATGGGCTTATACCTAAGTAAGGGTTATCTGTTGAGAACTTTCTTTGTGATTATCCTTGTCGGATTTAGTAAGACCTTGAGGGTCTCGGGGTCCCTACTGAGTATCATATACTCACCCCTTCACGGGCTTTGCCCACACCTCATTGTGTTGGTTGCAGACGACGGACATCACTAATCGTGGTTGAGGCTTGTAGAGCTAGATGGTACCTGGAGGTGGATCTCACGATGAGTCGGTACCCGGAGGTGGATCTCACGATGAGTCGGTACCCGTAGGTAGATTTCACGACGAGTCGGTACCCAGAGGAGACGGACAGACGTGGAGTGATGAGGAGGACATCTGTACCTACCCTTCAGGTAGGAACCTGGAGAAAGATCTCGGAGCTGCTTGTCACCTTTCAGCTGTTGTCCTTTGAGTTGTACTTTACTTTCAATTGTAGCTGTATCTTTCTTTTGGGCTTGTATTTCCGGCCCCTCGTACTTTCAGCACATTTGTTATACTGCTTTACTTAGTGTAGCTTCTTCTTGTACTCTGTTTGTGTGTGCTTTCATTTTGTAAAGGCAATTCCTTCCCTTTTTTTGGGATTTACGCCTTTGGTGCTAGTTGCCTGCCCCCAGCCTATGGAAGGCGGGCTTGGGGTAGTCACAGCACGGGCCCCGAGGACGGGTCGTGACAGACATGTTTTACTCAAATATGGAATGAAAAATGGTCTCAAGTCTCGTTTGATATAGTATACTTGGAAATGGTTTTAGAAATGATTTGAGATGATTTTGGTAAATGTATTTGGTTATGTAAACTTGAAGGCCCATGTGGCATTGTACTTCTAAAGGTGATGTTTTGTGGTGATTTTTGAAAAGAATGTGATTCGGAAAAATGTGAATGCCCAGTTGTCAACTTAAGGTATTTTAAAAGATTGTTTGAATGCTTATGTGATGGGACGGCCCAGTTGGCACTTTTTTTTAATGTGAAATGATTGAATGTGTATTTGGGGGCGCTCCTGTCTAGGGTAACCCTTTATGGGTGAACGCATAGGAAGCGTCCGTGTTTGGGGTACGCAAGTGCGGTGAGATGAGTCACACGTGTGAGTGACTTCCTACTTACACGGTATTATTATAGCCACCATGGGTTTTTGGGTGTCTTTATATGATCGAGTGACAGTTTCTGATCAACCCCGATTAGATGGGTTGGTACCCCATGGATTTGTTGTTAGGCCAGGTGGGCTTTGCCACTGGATTGGTCAGTTTATGGCGGCCAGTTGGTTATAGACTTAGGAGATTCACCATACGTCGATAGGTGGTTCCGAACTGAGTACATACAGGTTTCTTCTAGGGATGTTTAGGATCACTCATGGTTACTGGATTATTTACACTACTTGTTTACTTTTTGTTGCACTAGTTTATTTTCAGTTGCACTTTTTACTTGTTTTTACTCTAGCCCAGCTTTGGTATATTCTATTTTGGTTTTTATTTATAAAATGAAAAATGATTTTGGAAATGGTACGTAGTGTGTGTTGGTTTTTTTTAAATGGGAAAAACACATTGTTTACTTTAAAATGTAAAAAACCTACTTTTATGTTTGTATTTCAAACTTGTGTCATTGGATTGTTTTGGGAAATGGAATGCTTGGATTCTGTGGTTATATTTGGAGTCCCTACTAAGAATTTTGGTGCTCACGCATATTATTTTCTTTCAGTTGTAGGTTTATTTCTTGTCTAGGTTCCTGGTTCAGCTGCTCAGTGTTGGAGTAGGCTTGAGTCTGAGTTGGGTGGTGACCTAAAGGGTCACAATGAGTTATGTTTGGTTTTATTTTCTTTCTTCTGCTAGTTTTTTTTTATTTTTTATCATCAATTTTGTTTATTTAGTTATCTTTATGGTCCAAATCATTCCCACTTGTTTAGTTTTGATGCCCGGCACTTGTTTCCATCCCGTGGGGATCGGGAAGGCCCTTCAGGACATATCACGGACTAACTCAGGTTACCGGTTCAGGGTCGACCAGGGTTGGTTCATGACAAGGGATGCCATGATAAATTTAAATATTTCTTTATTTGGTTTGTTTGTAAATGAAGTGGTGGTAACTGTTGTGCACATGGAGTTAGTTTTGTTCATGTGGTGATATGGGTGTGGTATGTTTGTGCAGTGGGGCTGCAAATCTGGTTATGGTTTAATGTGTTGTTGTATGTGTTTTTGATTTGGGGGTTGTTTTGGTTGGCATAGTGCTTTGGGAAGGATGGATTTTAAGAATGATTGTATTGGTTTGTATGGGTTCTTCTCTATTGATAGCTTGCATAAAGCTTCACCCCATATCTAGAGATAAATATATGATATATTGTGAATGTGTGTTAAAAGGGGAGGTTGCAGAAAGATGTGTCTTTAATGTGAAGTTGTCTATATTTATTAGGCTCTTCACCTTCTAGAATTACTACTTCTTTGTTTCTTAGTTTCCCATATAGTGATGGAATGTTTAAATTAATTTTTTAATAAATAATGAAAGTGGTAAAATAAATTGGTTTAGAAAGTGAATTGGGTTTTGTGGCATGTTATGTGGTATTTTGCATTTAGAGGTAGCAACAAAGTTGGAAGTTTTGTGACTTTCTGGTCAGTTTGAGAACCCATAGGTTAGGTATGAGTGATTAGTATTATATATATATAAAAAAATTTATTCTATTTTGATTTCTATACGCCCCCACCCATGTTTAACACTATGTGTCAAACACATTCATAGTCACGCTGGGGGTTTCTTTCCCAACATCCTGATGGGAGGATGGATGGATGGCCACCCACTCTTCCCTACTCCTTCTTCTAGGTGGTTATGGACCAATTTTCTTTTGGCAGGATTTGGTGAGATGTGGTATCCCAAGTGTCAGTGGGTGAGGTGGATTGTTTCCCAAGTGTCTTCAGAATGAGTTGTGATGTGCCTTCCTAGGTGTCTTCAGGATGAAATTTGATGTGTTGTGAGGCCCAATTTTGTGTAGCCAATATGTGTTGTGAGGCCCAGGTGTGTAACAGTAGGATGTGTTGTGAGTCCCAAGTGTGTGGAGGCGGGATGTGATGTGGTATATTCAGAAGAGGTGGGAGCACCAGGACGTTTGTTGTTGTTGTGTAATAGTGTCTAATCAGTGGAAAAGTGGTGTGGGGTACCCTATCATCAATGTGCTTTACATTATATTACTTGATTTTCATTACTTGGTGAGTGGGCCTTGGTGAGGTTGGGTTTGGTTAGTGTACTTGCTTAGGTGTTGTTTGGTTCTGCTGTTTTCTCACAGGTGCATTAGTATGCCTCTTTCACATGTACATGAGAGACCTTGGTTTTCCTATTGAGTATACTTGTATGCTCACCCTACGTATATAAACTTATTTTAGGTTTCTAGGAGAAATTCATGGACCGTGTTTGGACTTACTAGCTCATATATTGACAGTTGTTGCATCGCTACTCATCTTTACTTTCAGGTATTTACTTTGGAGACTTGTATTTGTACCAGTTCTATTTTACACATACATGTGGGGTGGTTTTGACTTTATTTACATTAAGTCTTAGATTTTCTTTGTGTATGATCCATCATATCTCCCGATCTTGTTTCTTAAAAGGGTAATGCCTCCCATATTGTGAGAATTGTACACCCTTGGTGCTAGTCGCCAACCCGGGGCCTACTGGAGGTGGGACTTGGGGGTCATTATCTCCCTTTCTTCACTACCATACCAAGAGGGGTATCTTTGGAGGGAGGGGTTAGGACATAGTGGTATTAGAGGTGATGATTGAGAGATAAAATGGAGTTTGGGGTTAGGCACAATGAGGATTTCATGGGTTGGTATGGTAACGTTCCTAGTTAACCTTAGTGTGTGACATAGGCCAGGGAGACTGGATAGGACATAGGATTTTAGGGCCCCTCTGATCTAGTGCATGAACTCTGAGCTTATTGAACGGCCAAGTGATATAGACCTGCTTGTAAGGTAGAGACCTAGGAAGGTACATGAATCATAATGACTTGTGTTCTTGTTTGAATTGGGTTGTTTTGGGAAAGTTTAAATGGGTAATAAAATGAATTAAATGAGTTAAAATAAATCTTATTAAAATTCCATACTACTCGATATTAGGAAATATTTATTTTCCTTTCAGTTATGGCTCTTGATCATCATCTATGTGTGGCTTAGTTGGTGGAAGTTTGGTAGTCTGATCTGGTTGATCGTCGCAGGGTTGATTCAGCTAAGGAGGATGATCGGTGGTAGAGGACATTTTGTTCCTTCCAGTGGCAGGCCTTGGGAAAGTACAAGGGAATCATTTAGAATATAGAGATGAAGAGCTGTTTGAAGGAGCTTGAGATCACATTTAGTTTGATCTGGGGCTCTATGAGATATTGGGTCCCTTTGGTGGTCAATCAGATGTGGTTAGTTATTCATCAGTGGTGGACGTTGTATCTAGGGGAGCGGAAGTAGGCATACATTTTGTGGGTTGACTTCCAGGTGTAGTTTTAGGTAGAATTCCTTTCGTCGACCATGAAGGCTAAAAAGAGGTAGGAGCTACTCTCCCTTACACAAGATAGTATGTTAGTGCAGGATCCTAGGATCAAGTTCAAGGATATCCTAAGTTTTGTGCTAGATCTGTTCTTATATGAGAAGTCTTGTGTGAGACATCTTGAGGAGGCACTCCCTCCTTCTATCTAGTATGTTGTTACTCCCTTTACATTTCCAATGTATTTGGAGGTTCATAAAAATGAAAAGTTGATCGAGAAGATGAACTCAAGAGGAGGCCTACCACGAGAGGAGATCTAGAAGATTTCTTCAAGAGGCAGGGTTGTCAGTGGTAGATCTCAAGTGCCAGGACCTTCGAGGTTTAGGATGATGGGGAGATGACCTCAGCAACTTCCTTTCTGGAATTATTGTGTTAGTAGTCTCCATGACTTTCCTATGGCTTTGGGTATGATTTTATTCTTCTTTGGGGTTCATGGACATCTTTAGAATCAGTTCTAGGTGGCTGTCCGAGCTTAGTTTAGTGGAGGTGGATAGGCTTAGCATCAACCTCACCAGTAGTTTCCAATGAGACAGTTTCTATAGTATGGACAATAGGTTTTTTCTCCACTGAGGGGAGATAGAGAATTTAGAGGCCGACCTCAGGATAACCCTCATGTTTAGGGATCGTGGCCCGAGTGTGGTCGTGGAGTTGGTCGTCAGTGGATAGATAGAGGAGTTGGGTGTAGTCAATTGCATGCAGTGGAGGCAGCAGTTCCACCAGGGCCAGAGATCATCAGAGGTGTGATAAATTTATTTAGAACCCTTTCTTGTGCCTTGTTTTATTTAGGAGATTCTCACTCCTTTTTTGTACCAACTCTAGACCATGATTTTGGACTAGACGTAGAAATGCATTTCGTGCCCCTGATGTTGAGTACGCCTGTCGAAATCCAGACCAGCTTGTTTGATGTGTGTCGGGGGTGTAGACTGATGATGGGGCCACATCAGTCCCATAGGGATCTTTTCACACTATAGATTCATCCATATGATATCATCCTCATCATCGACTAGTTGTATTCTATATGTGCTATTATAGACTGCTTCCAGAGGAGAGTCTTGTTTTCAAATGTGGATGGACAACATGTGGTTTTCATCAGTGAACAGAGTTGTTAGGTGGGTAGTTGGAATATATATCCCCTTATTTCCTTATTAGATGAGTTTTTAGTGGAATAATTGGACACTAAAAAGGTGGAGGTTTCCAGGTTTTTTGGAGAGTTCCTGGATGTTTTCCCCGAGGAGGTTGTAACACCACCCCCTCAATGTGATGTTGAGTTTGGGATAGACTTGCAGCCTGGTGATTCTCTAATTTAAATGGTTCTTTATCAGATGAAACCTTCTGAGTTATGGGATTTAATGATTCAGATAGATTATCTGATGAATAAGGGTTATATTTGGCCCAGTGTGTCATTGCAGGGTGCTCTAGTATTGTTCGCAAAGAAGGAAGATGGTGGTCTGAGGTTGTGTATAGACTACCAAAGGTTGAATTAGGTGACAGTCAAGAACCAATACCCTCTTCCAAGGATAGATTATATTTTCAACCAGCTAATAGGGGTGAGTTTTTTTCCAAGATTGATCTATGGTCTGTATATCACTATTTGAGGGTGAAGGAGGGCGATATCCTGAAGACTGCTTTCAGATGTAGGTATGGGAACTTCAAGTTTTTAGTCATGAAATTTGGTGTTATGAACACACCAGTTGTGTTTATAGGACTTATGAACTCTGTTTTTAGTGAGTTCCCATATCGTTTTTTTTATCATATTCATCGATTATATCTTAATCTACTCGAATTTAGAGGAGGATCATGTCGAGCATCTCAGAACTATCTTGTAGGTTCTTTGACACCTCCATCTTTATGGAAATTTGTCCAAGTTTAAGTTTTAGATGTGGTGAGTGCATTTCCTTAGGCATATAGTGTCTCATAAGGTTGTGATAGTAGATCTGTTGAAGGTTGAAGTAGTTTTTTCTTGGGAAACACCCAAGAATGTGGTAGTGGTTCACAATTTCCTTAGTCTCACATGATATTATCAGAGGTTTTACCTGATTTCTCTTGAGTTGCATACCCATTGACATATTTGACTAAGAAAGACCAAGATTTTTTATGGGGTGATTAGTTTCAAGCAGCATTCAGTTACCTGAATGGGAAGTTGGTTAGTGCTCTAGTGCTCCAGTTTCCTGAGGAAGGGGTGATGTTTGAGGTGTTTTGTGATGCTTCTTGTCTGGGTTTGGGATGCATACTGATGAAGCAGTGAGATGTGATCTTCTATGGTTCTAGTAAGTTTCTTCCCCATAAACGTAACTATGCCACCCAATATCTGGAGCTAGAATCCATAGTTTTCATGCTGAAATTGTGAAGGCATTACCTCATAGGGGATTTCTTTGTGGTTTTCACATATCACAAGAGTTTGAGGTATAAATTTTCCTAGAATGACCTAAATATGCAATAGAAGAGGTGTATGGAGTTTCTTCAAGATTGTTATTTAGATATCTCCTACACCTTAGTAAAGGAAAATTTTGCATTTGATGCTTTGATTAGAAAGTCGCAGAAGGAGGTTGTTCGGGAATTTGTGGATTCTTGGAGATCAATGGAGGAGTTGTACTCTTTACACTTGGATGTAGGAGTGGATGGTGGTAAAGTATATTTGTTTTACATGATAGTATAGTCTTATCTAATGTATAAAGTGGAAGAGTCTCAGTGGGAGACTCAGAGGCAGAGGTGATGTGTGATCATGTCATCCATGGTGATGCTCTAGATGGATGGTTGGAGGATGGTCAGAACTAGATTTTGTTTCATGGAAGGTTATTTTTTCTAATGAAAATATTTTATGGATTCCTTTGTGAGATTTATAACTCACCTTTGGAGGTACACCCTAGAGTTTCCAAGATTTACTGTGGCATGAAAATGTGGATTTGGTGGCTCGGGATGAAATGAGTTGTGGCAGAGTTTGTGGAGAGGTGTTTGGTTTTCTAGTAAGTAAAGGTAGAGAATTGTGTTCCTGGTGGTTTATTACAACCTTTGGATATACCTAAGTGGAAGTGGGATGACATCTCTAGGGATTTCATCATAGGGTTACCCAGATCTCAAGGAGGTTTTGATGCTTTATGGGTGATAGTGGATCGGTTGATGAAATCGGCTCATTTCTTGGCGATCAAGGAGTTGGGCACAGTAGATACCTTGGATAAGAGGTATGTAGATGAAGTGGTGTAATTTCATAGAGTTATGAGGTCAATTATCTTATATCAGGATACATGGTTTACCTCATGAGTCTGGAGGGGATTGCAGCATGCCTTTGGCATCTAGTTACGTCTTAGCATTGTTTTCTATCCTCAGACAGATGGGAAGATAGAGCAGACTATCCAAACATTAGAGGATATGTTTTAGGGCATGCATCTTGGACTTTAGAGGATCTTGGGTATAACACCTAACCTTGGTGGAGTTCTCTTATAATAATAGTTATCACTCTTCCATTGGCATGCTTCCATTCGAATACTTGTATGGAAGACCATGTTGTTTACCATTGTGTTGGATAGAGGTTGGTGAGACAACTATTCTTAGTCCCGATGTGGTGCAGATCATGACTGAGAAGGTTCATCTTATTCATGATAGGATGAAAGCAACACAGAACCAGAATAATTCTTATGTTGATCAAAGGAGGAGGCCCCAAGATTTTGAGGTTTGAGACCACGTGTCCTTGAAGGTTTCCCCTCAATGTGGGCAGAAAAGGTTTGAAATATGGAGCAAGCTTTCTCCTAGGTTCGTTAGACTCTTTGAGGTGTTGGGATGAGTTGGGGAGGTTTCATATCAGTTTTCGTTTCCACTATAGTTAGAAATGATCCACAACGTATTTCGTGTCTCTCAGCTTCGTCGGTATCCACACGATGACTCCCATGTTATTTACTGGGGAGAGTTGGATATCGAGGATGATGCGATGTTTATGGAGAGGCTAGTAAAGATCTATAATCATCGAGAGAAGGTGTTGTGTGTGCATACCATTACTTTTGTTTGTGTGATGTGGATGCATAGTGGTTGGGAGGAGAGTACTTTGGAGTGAGAGTCATATATGCATGCCCAGTACCCAGAGATGTTTTGAGTTTTTCTTTTCTTGGTTTTCCTTGTAATGTGATATTTTAATCTTGTTGATTTTGAAATGTATTTTTCTCCTTGGCTTGCAATCTGTGGTGTGATTTTTGATGAATTCTTGACATATAAAAATTGGATGACCTGATTCCTGATCAAGATTCATTAACTATGATGCGATTAAACTCGTGCGGGTGGGTTAGTGCCGCCCAAAATAGATAGTATCTTGGCATAGAGGACGGAATTCCTGGATTCATGTATTCATTATGGTGTTGTTTTTTTACTTGTGTGGTGTGTTTTGTGATCATTTGATTTGACTTTCTTCTTAATAGGTGTCATGGGAGGTTTTCTTTGATGTAGAGATGTCCACTATAGCTTTTAAACAACATAGGGTGGTTTATCATTGGACGTTGGTGTGTTTAGTTGATAGTGGTGTTTCAAGTGTAGTGAGATCCTTGAGAGGTATCTCAAGGGATGGTTTTTTTAACTATTCCTCTATTTTCCTTCCGGGTTGGTTTTGAATTATTGAGGGTGAGAATAGTTTGATAGGTATATGATGTAATGGATAAGACCTCTTTGGTTCATTACTTTGTGAGAATCTTGGTGTATGAGGTGTTCTGAGAGGTCAAGGTGACTCATTTCAACACTTCGCAAAAATTCTCAATTTTCTAAGTTTTCCACTGTTTTATCATGCCAACGATGTGTCACCCTGGTAGTGTCACCCTAGCGATGTTACCCGGGCGATGTCACCCTTGTGGTCACTCACTAGCGGTGGCTCACTGGCGGTCGCTCGCTGGTAGTCGCTCACCCAGTGGTGCTTCCGCCTGGCGGTAGGACATCTGGCAATGTCTCGCCCGATGGTCTCTCACCAATAATGGTAGGAGTTTCATTTGACAGTGCCTCAACCAGCAATGGTTCGTCCAGCGATACTTCGTCTGGAGGTTCCTCGCAAGTGATGCCTCATCGATTGGTGCCTCATCCAACGGTGTCTTGCGAATAGTGTTCTAACTTCTTCCAGTTCTACACTTTTTATGTATCCTTTGACATAAAATGTTTTTAATGACTTATTTTAAAGTATTTTATACTGATTCAAATCCCATAAATCATATCTTAAATTCCATAAGAGTGAAGAGGCTTTTAATAGGTCAAAATGTGTGGTCTTGGCCCGATCTTCCTTTATTGGAAAATCAAAACGTATCTAAACCCATGACTCAGTTTAGATATTTCCAAACCTTAGATATCCTTCCCATTGTTCTTAATTATTTATTTCTCTTGGTATAGGACTCCCCAAACCTTTCTTCCTATAGGAGTCTTGTGGTCTAGATTCAACCTTTGGTTCATGATTCCCTGGAGTTTTTCCTGTTGCATGTGCGCCCTTGTTTTAGCACAATTAGAAAGTGTCGATCGTATTTTCTTAAAAGTAGGTTTCTCCTTCATCTTTGTTATTTTTTTATCATTTGGGGAGGGAATATGGATATTAATCTTATTAATATATTTGTTTTTAGAATAATAAATATAGTTAAACTGGATTTAAATCAACGAATAGGGGGTTAGGAAAAGTGAAGTATGTTCCTACTGTGTTTTTCTTTGATGTTGATATTTTGATTTGTATGGGATAATTATCCAATGAAAATCATGGTTTTGGGGGGTCCTTGTTGTGAAAAAATGGTTTATGGAATGTTTTTTATCT
The DNA here is from genome assembly GCA_963277665.1 of Viscum album. Taxonomy (NCBI): domain Eukaryota; kingdom Viridiplantae; phylum Streptophyta; class Magnoliopsida; order Santalales; family Viscaceae; genus Viscum; species Viscum album. Next base: position 1,397,524,239 of record OY728164.1, on the reverse strand, counting down.
TCTATTAAATGATTACCAATGAAAATTTTTAACCATGTATATTGACTAATAAATAGATTCCTCGGGATCATACTATTTTGTGATAACCTATGAATTAACAAGTGGAAAATTAAAGGAGGGGTGTTATGATAAATTTGAATATATATTTCTTTGGTTCATGTGGTGATTAAGTGGTGATCATGGATGTGAACATGGGTTTAGTTTTATTTATGTGGTTATCTAGGTGTGGTATGTTTGTGCAGTGGGGCTGCAGATCTGGTTATGGTTTAATGTGTTGTAGGATGTGGTTGTGAGTTAGGGGTTGTTTTGGTTGGTATAGTGGTTTGGGAAGGATGAATTTTAAGAATGATGGAATTGGTTGGTATGGGTTCTTATCCATTGATAATATGCATAAATATTCACCCCGTATCTAGAGGTAGATATATTATATATCATGAATGGGTGTTAAATGGGGAGGTCGTGGAAGGATGTGTCTTTAATGTAAAATTGCCTTTATTTATCAGGATCTTCACCTTCTGGAATGACTACTTTTTTTTTCTTAGTTACCCATATAGTGATGTAATGGTTAAAAAAATTATTTAATAAAGAATTAAAGTAGTTAAATAAATTGGTTGATAATGTGAATTGGGTTTTTTGGCATGTTGTGTGGGGTTGTGAATTTATAGGTAGCAGTAAAGTTGGTGGTGTTGTGACTTGGTGGTCTATTTGAGAACCCATAGGTTGGGTATGATCCCTTGGTATTATATATATATATATATGTGTATATATATATATATATAATTTCATTCTCTTGTGATTTCTATACAAACCCCACCCACATTGAGCACTATGTGACGAACACCCGCATAGTCACACAAGGGGTGTCTTTCCCAACATCCCGATGGGAGGATAGATGGATGGCCACCCACTCTTCCCTACTCCTTCTTCCAGGCGATGAAGACCCAAGTTCCTTCAATTGGTATGTGGTGAGATGTGGTAGCCTAGGTGTCTGTGGGTGAGGTGGTTTGTTTCCCAGGTGTCTTCGAGATGCGTTTTGATGTTTCTTACCAGGCGTCTTCAAGAAGAGATGTAATGTGTTGTGAGGACCAGGTGTGTGTGGGTGGGATGTGCTATGAGGCCCAGGTTTGTGTGGTTGGGATGTGTTATGAGGCCCAGGTGTGCGCGGCCGGGATGTGATAATGTATATTCATAAGAGGTGGGAGTGCCGGGACGTTTTTCATTGGGGTGTGAAAGTGGATAATCGGTGGAAAATTGGTGTGGGGTATCCTATCATCTATTTACTTTATATTATATTACTTGACTTTAATTACTTAGTGAATGGGCCTTGGTTATTTTGGTTTTGGTTAGTGTACCTGCTTAGGTGTTGTTTGGTTCTGTTTTTTTCTTATAGGTGCATTAATATGCCTCTTTCACATGTTCATGGGAGACCTTGGTTTTCCTATTGAGTATAATTTTATACTCACCCTATGTATATAAACTTTTTTTAGGTTTCCAGGAGGATTTCGTGGACCGTGTCGGGCCTTACTAGCTCGGATCTTGACAGTTGTTTCATCGCTGCTCAGCTTTACTTTTGGGTATTTAATTTGGATACTTTTGTATTTGTACCAGTTCTATTTTACAAATGCATGTGGGATGGTTTTGGATTTCTTTAAATTAAGTATTAGAGTTACTTTGTGGATGATCCATCCTATCTCCCAATATTGTTTCTTAAAAAGGTAAATGTTTCCCATATTGTGATATTTGTACACCCTTGGTACTAGTCTCCAACCCGGGGCCTACTGGAGGCAGGACTCGGGGGGTCATTATCTCCCTTTCTTCACTACCAGCCCATAAGGGGTATCTTTAGAGGGATGGGTCATGAAAATTGTTTTCTATGTGTCAAGGCAGTTAAAAACTCATGAACAGAACTATCTAACTCATGATCTTGAGTTAGCAGTCGTAATCATTGCTCTTAAGATAAGAAGACACTATCTCTATGGTGAAAGATGTGAGATATATATAGATCAAAAGATCTTGAAATATATATTCTCATAGAAATAAATCAGCATGAGGAAAATGTGATTGATTGAGATACTCAAGGATTATGATTGTTCAATACACTACCACCTAGGTAAGGTGAATAAGGTAGTATATTCATTGAGTAGTAAGGATCATGGTGTTCTAAAAAAATGAGGATTTACAAGGATCCTATGTATATGGAATATCCAATATAGATATGGGAATTATCAACTTTTTTAATTGGTTTACCAAATATATTTATTGTAAATTATTAAAATTTATTAGTCTGGTGATGAGAATATTTAAAAAAAATTAAAGCTATGAATGATGGGATGTTGGCATACTTCATGTATGAGGATGGAATTATGAAATTTGGGAAGAGGCTTTGTGTTCCCTCTACACTTGATCTAAAAAGGGAGTTATTAGATGATTTTAATAGCTTGAATTTCTCTATAGACCCTGGAAACACTAATATGTATAGAGATTTGAAGGAACATTTCTGGTGGGATAATATGAAGCACAAAATTATTGATTATGTATTAAGATTTTTAGTCTGTCAACAGGTGAAGACTGAAAGACAACATCCTATAATATTCATACAACCTATGCCTATTCTTACATGAAAATGGGATGACATCACTATGGATTTTGTCACTATATTTCCAAAAAAATCCAAGAAATAATGATGCAATATGGGTGATTATTGATCGACTCACCAAATATGCACATTTCCTCGCTATAAGGAGGATTTTCCACTGGATCACCTTGAAAAAATCTAAATTAATGAAGTTTTAAGACTTTATGAAGCACTTATTTCAATTATGTTTAATCATGATCCATTGTTTACATTGAAATTATAGAAAATTCTTCAGAAATAATTGGATACTAAGCTTCATTTGAGTACTTCTTATCACCCTCAAACTCATGGGTAGTCAGAAAGGATGATCCAAATTTTAGAATACATGTTTAGATCATGATCACTTGACTTTCAAGGTATATGGGATCGGTATTTTTATTTGGTAGAATTTTCCTATAACAATAGTTTCCATTCTAGTATTCAAATGGTACCATATAAATCATTGTATGGAAAGAGATGTCGTACACCAAATTATTGGGATGAATTTGGTGAAAGGAAGCTTGTAGTCCCAAATCTTGTGGGGGAAACAATGGAAAAGGTAAATACTATTCAAATACATATCAAAGCATCTCAAAGTAGGAAAAAGAGCTATGCCGATAATCAAAGGAAGGATTTGGAATTTCAAGTGGGAGATCATTTTTTCTTAAAATTATCTCCATGGAAGGGTGTTATAAGATTTGGGAAGAAAGGAAAATTGATCCCCAGGTATATTGGTCCTTTTGAAATTATGAAGAGAATTGGAGTTGTGGCTTATTGTTTGGAAATGTTGCCTGTAATTTCTAAAGTACACAGTGTGTTCCACACCTCTTTGTTAAGGAATTACATTCCAAACCCAATGCATGTCCTCACTTCTGAAGGATAAGATTTAGAACCTGATTTATCTTACTGTGAAAAGCCTATCTGGATTCTGGACACTAAAGAACAGGTGTTGAGGAATCTGATGACTCAGCTAGAAAAGGTACTTTTGAAAAAACATAAAACTGAATAGGTAATGTGGGAGCCTAATGAACTTATGATTAAGAACTACCCTAATCTTTTTATGAGGTGATATTCTAGAAATTTTGAGGATAAAATTTTTAGAGGGGAGAATGTAATGACCCATAACTCTACCAATGAAATTTCTTTTCTTATGATTATTTCATATAGTATAAATCACATAAAATCACTTAGATATCATAATAAAAAATTTATAAATGAAGAATGAATAAATTAATAGGCATTTTTTAAAGTTAAGGAAACTATACTGATGAAATAGTAACTTTCCTTAGGAACAGTAATATGACCCTTATGAATAGTAAATTGGCCAAATGAATAGTAAACTCACCCATAAAAGTATAAATAAAATTTATGCATCTTATAAATGAAAGCACGATATAATTATATCATAGTAAAAATAAATGAATATTTTAAAAATTATTAATTAAGTGTTGATATTTTTGTATGTCATAAATATTTAATTAAAATTTTATAATTAATAAAATGATTTAAAATAAAATTTATTTTCATAAATTAATATTTTTTTGTCTTGTGATTTTAAGATAATTTTATGAGGCCTTAGTTTATTATTCAAAGTGTTGTAAAAACAATTATAATTTTAAAATCTGTATTTTTTGAGTAAATGGTGATTTTAATTAAAAATTAAATTTATCATATTTAGAAAAAAAATCATAAAATGGAGTTCATTTTTTAATTATACACATTGAAAAATGGTTAGGGTTATTTTTTTGGGATTTTTCAAAAATACTTGAATTTTTGGTGAATAGTAAAATACAATAATTTATGATAAATGTTAAATACATGAATTAATGAGTCATAGGTGATGTATGGATGATTTAAGACCATAATATCAAAATATAATCAATTATTTTAATATATTTTATGATAATTCTAAAACTATTCATAGTCTTGAGCCAAAATAATAAACAATTGAATAAAATATTCAAAAAACACCCCTCTCCTCCACTATAAATACCACCCCTTATCATCACACCTTTAAAACTTTTATACTTGTCAAATTTATACCCAATACTCTTCCTAATCCCCTCCCCCATTTTCAAGAGCTCTTGGTCTCATCAAAATACTAAAACCATTTCCCTAAGGAGGTTCTCAAGGAGGAGAAAGTCAAGAAGTAAAAACCTCTTTCTTTTTCTTTTAATTTCTCTTTCAGTTCATTTATTTTATTATTATATCCTTTACTACACTAATAAAAATAGATTATAACTAAATTAAATTACCTATACTGTAATTTTATTATGATAATTTAATAATCCATCATCAATCCCCTTCTCCTCCCCCTTTTATTCTAAAAATGGAAACGTCACCCGTGAGGTGTTGTTTCATCGCCTTCAAGGATGAGAATTTTTCATTTTCCTTCACCATATTAAATTATATTCATAAAACTATTTTAATTGTTGAAAAATATTTTAAAATTTATATTACAACCCTTTTTATGTTCTGTAATTAACATTTTTACATAATATTAAATGATAAAACAAAACGAGTTCGTTGTGATCTAAAACTGCTAAAATTAATCTAAACGATTATCATTAACATGTTATCTAACGATTCATCCTAATATCTAAGAAAAAAAATATAAAAAACCAATTAAACTTATTTATGTTCATTAATTACATATAATTCTAATTCTTTAGAATTATACGTATTTTACATGAACTTTATTACTTATAAACAAGCGAACCGATCATGAAAACCAAGAAAAATGATGCTCCCGAATGATGAAATTAAACTCTATAACTCGTCAATAAGGAAAAAAATGAACTTAATAAAACTATTATGAATAAAATAAATGTATAAAAATTTTGTTAATTAATTAATTAATTAATTCAATTTGATCATCCAAGATATTAAGGTTAAGTGTAGAATATATTCAGACATAAGGTAAGGGTTTTCTTCCCGAACCTCCATTTTCATTCAAGTTGTGATTTCTCCCTCTACACACCAATTTAATTCTTAATTATTTTTATATACTTATTCTTAATTATTTTTATACATTCCAAACTTATGTATCTATATCATTTCATCTTTCAATTATGGTAATCACATGTTTTACAAGGTTCTCTTCTCAATTCTTCCCGATACACAAGCCCGGTTAAAGGGAACATCTCAATTTCTTACCAATTTTCAAGTATCATGCATAATTTATTTTATGACACCAATATTTTTAGAAAATTACTAATTTTTTTATGAAAATTTATTTTTTTCATTTTTGGTTTTATACAAGAAATCATGACATATACAGATGATTTTTCCAAAAGAACTCTTATTTGCAAAGTAAAAAATGGAATTTATCTCAAGATTTCCTCGATGATTTTATTAAAGTCTTTTAATCTATTTCAAAAATTCTTTTAAATATTATGATATATTGATATTTATATCTTAGTATTATCATATAACATATTTTATTAAATGTTTTGTGATCAGTTTGACTATGGATGTGCTATCTTGATACCATTCACCATACTACTCAGAATGATTAGTGATTATGTTTAAAAATTAGGGAAAGTTATTTACATTACATATGTATATGTTTTTTATGTTTATCCCAATTAATATAATAAATTAATTGGACTTATTATGTGATGATTGGGGCCCTATATATCCCCTATATTCAGCGGTAGGTCTCATGATACAAAACAGATATGGACTTGGCTGAGGCCTTGCCCATTTTCAGATATGGTTTTGGCTGAGGCCTTAACCATTTATTTTCAAATTTATTGGTCGAGGCCTCAATGGTATGTTTCAAATGGATAGAATTATGAATTCTCTAATTATTATATTAGTAATTTATAATCCATTTGAATGTTCTACTATTAGAATATCCATAGTTAAGCTTCATTCTCATGTGATTATTTTTATGGAATTATTTATTTAGCTTGTATTCTTGCCATATTATGATCAAGTTTATGTTCTAATGGCATGTTTTTTCAGTAATTCACCATGCATTATTGTTTATATTAGATTACATTTTATTACTTACCCTTATTGAGAATTTGATCTTACCCCTTTATTATGTTTTATTTTTCCCTAGGATGTAAAATGGATATTATGAATAACTTAGTGGGATAATCTTGGAGTTATGGATATTTCTAATGGAATTTATATATTGTATTTCCTTTAAAATTGTAATATAAAACTTATTTTCATATATGGTTTTTCAAAACTACTAAACTATTCGGTCCTTCAGGATGAGACTTCCTTGTTTATTATTCCAATGTAATGAAGTAAGGCATCGGCTCTAGGAAACTGGGGTCAAGGACTTTACATTTCTCCCTTGATTGATTTCTTTAAAGAACATGGAAGCATGGGTAGTTAGGTGGCTGTCCTAGGATATCCTTGATAGGTATGTATTATTTCTACCTATAAATGGATTGATGATAAAAATTCTAACTGAACTTGATGAGGGAATTGGGTTTATTCTTTGGGATGGATTCATATTCCCACTAGGCTTGGGGTCTTAGGATGTGTATACACCAAGAGCCGTATTTCACTAAGAACATGTGGAACCTTGAGCCTTGATCTAACTGACCCTGAGACTCATAACTATGGTTCTATGATTTAAAGTGAATTTTTAGTTTCCAATTTTTATAAAATGATTTATTCATTCTTGTTTTGATGAAATGAGTTATTCATGCCTATTTTGGTATAAATGCTTATTTGTACTTTCTTTGTACTTTCCATTGAAATATTTTGAAAAGTGTGATTTATTATGAACTATTAAAATATTACCATGACATGTTTTATTTAAAATTGATCATATTTGATTCATTTAATATGAATTACCTATGGAATTCTTGGGGGGATCCTACTAGGATAGTGTTTTTCACACCCTAATTTTTCCTTTAGACGTATATATTCTTTCTTATTCTGGTTCCATTATAAAGGAATTGACCACTTGGAATTAGTGGATATTCTTATTAGAAGGACCTTTGGAGTTGGTGGTGATAAAAGGATTATGTGATCCACTTGGTACGAGGAGATCTCGTAATGATGTCATTTTTTGGGTTTTGGGATTTTTATAGATTATTATCAATCTTGTGGTACTTTACTCTTAATGACTATATTATTATATCATTTTTTATTGATTATTATCTAATAATTTCTTTTTTTGGTCATTCTTGTGGTAAAATTATTCCCCTTGATCATTCTTGATGCCTATGCACTATTTGGTAGCCTGTGGGGATCGATAAATTCCCTTTGGTCCATGTCAAGACTAATTTAAATACTAGTTTAATGGGTTATCCATATTGGTTCATGGAAAATTAGTATCAAAGGGTGTTTTGTTCTCTTATTGGATGTCGATATGTATTTTGGGATGTCCTGGTAGATAAAAGATAAGATTTTTAGGAATTAAGGGGTATGTTATGAGTGAGTTCCTGGGCAGTTCTCATTATAGAGAACTTTAAGTTATAATAGGTAGTTGGGAAAAATATGTCTTTGAGGAAATTTATTGATCTGATTCTAGACTTTTTCTAAACTTTGATAAGAGGTTTGTGTTCTTTATTTGAGTTCTGTTGATGAGAGTTTATGTTCTTGTGTCTCTTAAATGGTGTTTCCTTGTTTTCTATTGATGTTGGGTAGTACTGTGTCCTTAAAATGATGTCTGATTAGGCTTCAGGAGGGATTTGGTGATAAAACATAGAAAGTGAACCCTCTAGTTGACTAAAAACTCGTATAGGTAGTAGTGTGTGTAGTAAAATCTCTGATCTAAGAAGTTTCACCTTCCCCTAATAAATCTAGAGATGTGAAACCTCATATAGATGATAGTAGAGATCATTCCTAGAATATTCTTCATAAAAAACACCATATTTATAGGAAATAAATGCTCCCCAAGTGGCGGAGGATTGGTTGGGAAATATTGAGCGGCTCTTCAAATTCTTGGGGACACCATATTCCATTGAGGTGAAATGTGTTATCTTCAAACATAAGGGGCCTAGAAGAAGATGGTGGGATTCTATAGTTCTGGTGAAGTGGAATGAGAAATTGGAGTGTAAAGACTTAAAAAATAATTCCATAGATAAATTATATCTAGATTATATGATATTTTATAAATCCATATATTTCCTTAACATTTTTCAAGGTGATGGGATAGTGACTCGGTGTGTCGATCGTTTTGTTAAACTTTTTCATTTTCACCTGAGTTAGTGTTGAATAATAAGTTAAAGGGATAAAGGTTTCAAATGGGTGTTTAATTAGATATATAATCTAAGGTATTTATACTGAATATTACCCCTTATGATGATGTTATAGATAGGGCATTGATGGTAGATATTGACCTGGCTAGTAAGTTAGGGTTGACTGGAGTTCCTCTTTCTCCCAGTGGGAGCATTAGTGACCCCTTTAAAGGGAAGATAATGTGGGATGAGTCTCATAGTGAAAACTATAGTGGTAGTACTTAGTATAAAAATTCCTCCAAACTATCTGCAGTGTCTATAAAAATCCCAATAACTTGTTTCTAGTGTGGAAAGGTTGGACACTCAAAGCATGCCTATATAGAAGCACCAAAAATGTACAGCTCATGTGATCACTCAAGTCACTTGTAGAGTTTTTTCCATGTTTTACTAAACTGTGTAGTGTCATAAGCTCATTATTATTGGGAAGGTATATAATTTAGTTAGATGCTTCAAGAACAATGTGTTTTTAGCCACAAGCATCACAAATGATAAGCGTTCACAATGGACGAGTCTCCAATGGGAAATAATGTAGGTTTTGTGACAATGAGAGGTACCATTACCATTTCTTTATCTTTAGTGACTATATTATTTGATATTGGTGCCTATTATACTTTCATATCAACCTAAACTATAGATCTGTTGAATATCCTAATGAAGCTCATGCCTTATGTGATGGAAATTGTAGTGCCTCTTGGGATGAATAGAGAGAAGGGTCTATGATGCCCCTATTGGGATTTTTATTTATCATAGATAAAGTTTGATTCATAATTTTTTGTTCTTGATATGATTTATCTATATTTAATTCTAATAATTAACTAGTTAGTTTCTCACAAATCTTGGATTAACTGTTATCATTGATGGGTATCCTTTACTGTCATTAATAGGAAGTGTTGTGCTTTTTAAGGAGAATGGAACTCAAGACTAGTTGATCTAGAACTTCTATTTTGTATATGGGTAGGATAATATCCATGTATGTTGTTGAAATGGAGTAGGAATATTCGTGTGGATAACTTCCTCCAGTAACTATTGAATTTCGGTATGTGTTTCCATCGGACTTTTATGGCCTACCAATGGAAAGTTAAGTGAAGTTTTATATTGACTTTTTATTGGGTAACCAGCTGGTATTTATCCCATTTTATCATATGAAACTAGATAAACTAAAGGAATTGAAGAATTGTTTGGATTGATTAATTTCCATAGGATTCATTTGACTTAGTGTGCCGCCTTGGGTAGTATCAGTGATTTTCGCCAAGAAGGCTGATGAAACCCTTCACTTGTCTATTAACTATCAAAATCTCAATTGAGTTATGATTAAGAACAAGTAAATTTTCCCTATATTGATGATTTTTTTGATCAGCTAAAAGGGTTGAAGTGGTTCTCTAAGATAAATCTTTAGTTGGGTTATCACTATCTCAGGATCAATGAGTCTTATATCTCAATTCCCACTTTTAGAAGAAGTTATGACCACTATGAGTATATATTTATGATTTTTGTCTTGACCAATGATATTATTGTGTTTATGGCACTAATGAATAGTATTTTTAACCATTATACTGACTCATTCATTATCATATTCATGGATTACATATTAGTTTATTCTAAAACCAAGGAGGATCATGTACTTTATTTGAGAGTAGTTTTGGACATCTTGAGGAATCACTAACTTTATTCCAAGGTGTAAAAATGATAATTATAGATTTGGGAGGTAAATTTATTGGGACACATGATCTCAAGACCATGTATTTCATTTGATCCTAAAATTTTTAAAGTTATTATGTCATGGGAGGAACCATAAAATGTATTTGAGATTCATAGATTCTTAGGTTTGGTAGGGTATTATCACCAATTCATGAAATACTTATCTCAGTTAGATTCTTCATTGATCACTCTTACTCTTAAGTTATTGAAGTTTATTAAGGATTCAAAATTTTAGACTTCATTTTATGAGTTAAAGCGTCATTTAACTTCATCTCCAATGTTTAATCGTTTGGAAGATGAGTATGGCTACATGGTATTTTGTGATGGTTCAAGTTCATGTTTAAGATGGTTTCTCGTACAGGGTGATCATTTGTTAGATTATTATTATTTTTTTCTTCTTCCTTATAAGAAGAACTATCCAATATGTTATCTAGAATTCATAACTATGATTTAAACTCTTAATATTAGATGATGTTACATTTTTGAAGAAAGTTTTACCATTTACTCTGATCACAAAATCTTGAGTTATATCTTCTCCCAAAAATATTTGAATCTATATCAGATTTTATGGTTGGAATACTTGCAATCTTTTGACTTGGAAATTTCCTACACCTCTATAAAGGGGAACATTTTTGTTGATTCTCTGAGCAGGAAACTACTATCCTAGTCCATGAATAATTTATCATAGGAGTAGAATCTCATGGGTCTGTTTGCTTACATTCATTCAAGAGTATGGGAGGATGAGACGAAGTTTAATATGTAAAGTGTTCAATTGACATCCTATCTTCTCGAGATGATCCTCCAGTATCAACATATTGATTATTAGTTCAGATATATCAGGTATTCTTTATATAGTGGGGTGACCATCGGTGAATGGTCTCTATCTTCATAGGGAATCCTTTTCTTCAGGAACTAATTGGTCATTCTGCTACCTATGAGAAAGGTTTTGTTGTGGTATTATCATCATTCTCAGTGGTTGGTTCACCCATGCATGACTAATATGTTTTATGATATGAGGTAGTGATTTTTGTGTCTAGGTATGAAACATGACATTGAAGATTTTGTTTCTCATTGTTATACCTATAAACGAATCAAGGTCAAGCATCAAAATCCATCTGATTTTCATGAACACATTCACATAATGAATTGGAAATTGGATAAGATATTTATGGATTTCATTGTTGGGTTTCTATGAAATCCTAGAGTAAATAATGATATTTAGGTATTGATTGACCAATTGACCAAATCGCCTCCCTTTATTCCTACTCATGATACCACCAAAGTTGAGGATTTGGGAAATCTGTGTGTTTGGGAGTTTTTTAGGTTGAATGGAGTTCCATGTACTATTATTTATGATTGGGATCCCCGATTAAAATCTTGGTTTTATATGGGCCTCTAGGAGGTGATGGAGTCCTAGGTAAATTTGATCACAACATAACACACGTAGATGGATGTTCAGACAAAGTAGGATATAAAAATCCTTGAAGACATGATTCATACATGTGTCCTTGACTTTTTAGGTCTGTGGGATTTCTAATGGATGTTTTTTGAGTTTTACCACAATAATATATACCATTAATCCATTAATATGGATCCCTTTGAGGCCTTGTATAGTCGGTCTTGAAAATATCCACTTATTTGTCAGATATTGGTGAAGCTTCCCTAGTATAACCTAGTTTGGTCCAGGAGATAATGGTGAAGATCTAGATGATTCTTCAGGGGATGGTGATATATTAAATCTAGTATAAATCATATGACAATCATCACTTACATCCTTTAGAGTTTTCAGTTGGTGACTAGGTGTTCTTGAGAGTCTCTCCTTGGCTAGGTCACTGAAGTCTTGTAAAACAGGGGAATTTGGAACTAATATATATGGGTTCATTTGAGTTTTAGGAGAAGATTGGAAAGATGTAATACAATTTGGCCTTTCCATCTTAGGTCACTTTGATCCATGATGTGTTTCACATGTAACAATTCAAGAAATATATTTCTAATTTGTATCATGTTCTGAATTAGGAAGCTCTTGATGTGGAACCTGATATAACCATGACTGAGTAGACACTTTAGATTATTAATTATCATGTGAAGGTTCTTAATGGAAATTATACACCTTTAGTTTGGGTTTTATGGTAGTAGGGTTTGGGTTCTCATGATATGTGGGAGTGTGGGGTGATGATGAGTAAGTAGTAGCCTCAACTCTTTGTGGACTATTATTCTTGACAAGGATTTCTAAGGTCAGAGAGAATTTATAGTGAGGATAATTATAACATCTTGACACTTTATTTTAGATATTATATTTGGGTTGTCTTTCATATCTTTTTTTATGGTGATTATTGGTTTTTCCTATTTGTTTGGACCTTTCGAGGGCTCGGGTGTGTGTTTTTTATTCTGGTTTGATGAGTCGGGAGATATCCAAGCATTTTGTGTAAGGGTAGAAATAGGGGGTTCCTATAGTAATCCCACCAGTTATCCAGTGGTGTTCTTAAAATCCTAGGTAGTCTTTTTGGAATCACCAAAAAGATAGTGGGACCCTGTGGTTAGAGAGTAACACTGATCTAGGAAATTAATGGTTTGGTAGTATCATAATTATTTTTCCATTAACCTTCATTTAATTTCTTTAATATACTCCCTCAAACCTAATTCAACCCTTGTGACTCTAGAGACCCTATTAAGGTGATTTTTTCCCTTCCAACATTGAATCTTCATATATCTAAGTGCTGATTAAATCATTGGATCTATTTCGATAAGTGTGACCTTGATTCATTTGTGAATTTCTATTTACTCATCTCTCTCCTTCTTCAAGAGTGGTGGATCATTGTATAATTAATGGATATGGATCTTGACTTATGGATTTTTTTTTCTAGGATTATATCTTCATCAGTACTAGCCCTTAATTCCCCTCTGATTTTGGATCCCTTTTTGGGTGTCTGACAATACTGTGTTTGAGGTGGGTGGTTTCTTGATGCAATTCCTATAAATTGAAATATTTATTTCTGGAATGATTTGAAATGAATTTCTAATTTATTTTCAAATAATTATTTTTGGTCCTTATTAAATTTTTTCAAAATGGCATGGTGTGTGTTGAACATCTTTAGTTATGGATTTTCAAATAAAGTGTTGATTTCAAGAAAATGATTTTGAATTGAAAGTATGATTTGAAGAATGAATGTGATGGATGATTCTTAAGAAATGAAGGCATGAAATTTTTTATGAATTTTAAATGAAATGAATTGTTTTGAAAGGTGTGAGTTTTGATAAAATCCATTTGACATTGGTTTTTGAAATGAAATGGGATATTGAAATATGATTTGGGTCTTTGTAAGAACCCGAGTTTTTAGAACGGGTCAAAATCCCGACACTGTTTGAATTTTCGACTTGTTCCTAAGAAAATTGAAAAAATCTAGGATATTCTAGAATTTTACAGACTACACGATATGTACTCTAGAGTATACTCCATGTATGGCTTGGGAGAGCACCGGCCGTGTGCCGCCAAGTACATGTCGTGTGATGACCGTGTAGGAATTTCCTACTACACGGCGTGTAGTGTTACTCGACACGCCATGTACCCTTGACCATGTGGAGGCCATACTTGGCATGTGGGCATGTTGGCCGGGTAGAATCATTTAACCAAGTACAAGATGTGTCCTCCTTGGAGACGCTGTGTAGCCTAGCCGTGTATGAGGTATATACATGGCGTGTGGGTAAGTCGGTGAGGAAGAGAAGAAAAACTAAGTACACACTGTGTGCTACCTAGTACATGCCGTGTACTCATTTCAGTAGGTTCTAGAAAGTATATTGGTGGAAAAGTGTCCACCATATGAATAGTAAATGAACTTACACGGCATGTAGTCATAAATTATATGCAGTTTATTTTCTTTTTTTCACTTCAAACAGGAAGTAGCCTCGTTTCTTAGAATCTAGACAAAACCCTTGAGAAACAGGAGGCCGAGACTTCAAATTGATCCTGTTTCTTCATCTGAACCCTGATTCGAACACCGTTTGATCTGTTGGAACCCCCTCATTAAGGTCTTGATTTCTCTTGAGATGTTATTCTTAATTTCTGTTCTAGAACGAGTTATAGGGGTTTTAGAAGTTTTGATTCTTTTGTAGATCTACCACGTTTTAGACCTAGTTAGAGGTTGTTATCAGAGGAGTAGCATCGTACGAGTCTCAAGTAGGTGGTGCATACCTCTTTTTGTGTTTTCTCAGAATTTGGGTGGCACGGCTTATGGTGCATTTTTGGGTATTTTGAGTGTGACCCTGTATTATCTGTTATTGCTTGTTTAATTGTTATCTGACCTATGGGATGCCTTTGGGTATGCCCTGTTACATGTTTTTCTTGAGCGGGGTTGGGCGAGTGGTCGTTGCTCACCGGGGCATTTTGGAAGAGGACTGCCAAAATGGTTATAACTATTTTGTATTGTTTAAACTGTTGAGTATAGTTTGTTGAACCTGATATGAATTGTTAGAGAACTTAAAAACCTTAGTGCTGGTATGGGACAACACTTACTTAGTGATTTTCAACTATTTAGATGTTTTTTCCTGTTTATATGTTATGTTAAAATGTTTATATGTGTAATTACTGAATTGCATGTGCTAGACCCTTTGGGTTGTGTGGGGCATGGCCCAGATATTCTTGAGTGATTTTGATCACAGGTTGGGCTTGGACCAGGTTATGTTGGGTGGTTCTGACCACAAGATTGGGTGGCATGGGCATCGGCTTGAGGCGGGGTGACTTTTAGGTTGGGCATGGCCTGGGTTACTGGGATGGCGAGGCCATCAAACTTGAGTGGCATGGTCGTAGGGACACGAGGTGTCAAAGGTGTTGTGTCTTGGGTACTATTTTGGTGATTACCGCTCACCCAGAACTATGAGTAGTGTGCACACAGAGAGACTCCATGATGAGGTGGTTTTGACCACTCGTGTGGGTAGAGGCCCTCGTTAGTTGCGGTTTAGGTACTTTTGGTTTGAGGGTGATTGTCTTAGGAAGCCACATGGAAGATGAGGAGCCTTCAGGGGATAGTGTTGAGGATATCAGGTTGGGGGCAGAGGCTCTTTGTGTTTTGAGGGAAGACATCATTGTCCCTCTGGTTACTTTGTTTTGAGGGCAGACATTATTGTCCCTCCAGTTTCTTTGTTTTGAGGGTAGACATCATTGTCCTTCTGATTACTTTATTTGAGGGCAGACATCGTTGTCCCTCCAGTTACTTATTTGAGGACAGGCATCGCTGTTCCTTCTGGTTACTACTATTGAGCGTGCTTTCAGAACATCGGTACTTGAGACACGCAGTGTCAGGGGGGCACATGGTGCCGGGTTACATGACAGAGATTTCAACGTTGGCCGAATCAGGTGACACTCCATGGTGGCTGCTGAGCACCAGTGTAGTTTGTGTTTATTTGTGTATTGTATTGTTTACTATTTTCTTTATAAATGCATGCCTGCTTAAACACTTATATTATGTACGCACCGTTGGGTGGTATCCTACTGAGATTCGTCTCACACCCTGCACGGGCCCTTCGGGACACATGAAGACTTTATGGATTTATGTGCAGGAAAGAGGATAGCTTCAGGAGCTAGGATGCATTAGCTATTGCGTGGAGATGGTATGGACCTTGAGTTCTTGCCTAACTGGAGATTATTTTGGTTTTTCTTTCTTTCCTATATCAGCATGCTTATTTTGTAGCTACATTTGGTTATCCATTGGCGCCCTTTATATTTAGATATGTATGACCTGCTTTGGATGCATGTTTTTTTGTTCAGTAGTAGTTACAAGTGTTCATCATGTTGTTGTGTTTATTTTCGCTATTATTATTTATATTTATTACTTCCGCTATTTATTGATATTGAATGTGCTTCTGCTCTACGGGTCTGGTTCGAGTCTACTGAGTTGTTTATTCCGCTGCATCTTTATTTTTATACTCAGACCAATACCATTATTATCCTTCGAGAGGGTATATCCTCTCCACTATACCTAAAAAAGATCCTCTCTACTAGTTGAAAGCATTTGGCGTTCGGGGAGGTGCGCCTAAGGTAGTAACACCTGACTCATTTAGCACTTTTTGGGTGGTTATTTGGTTCCGAGTCATTACAAAGTGGTATCAAAGGAGTTCTTGCAAGGATTTAGTAGCAGTGATTTGATGGATACTAATGAGATTGAGACTTCTCTTTTATTTACTGCTGGTTTTACTATTTGGGTTATGGTAGACTGAAGATAGGTTGTTACTGGAACTGGGTTTCTAACTTGTGCTTGGGTGCCTGCAGCTCCGGGTACGAGGGATAGACCAAGTTGCCATGGGTAGGAATTGTTGTTTGTTTTTGCTCAGATTACAGTTTATATTATTTCCACCTCATTGGTTCACTTGGTGTGTGATGTTATTTATTGTGATGTGTAACCCTTGACCTGGTACGGTGAGGGAGAATTGGACCTTGGCCGGTATGGAAAGGCTTATCTTCTTGGCTTTTGATAGGAACATTTTAGGGTATTTCAATTTCATAACTGCACGTATGCTTTGTGAAGTGATAATGTCATGTGAATAATATCAAGTTTCCATTCTTTGTATTCTTTGAAATGTGAATAGGTGAAATTCCTGATATAATTTCTAGTTTATTGCAATGTGTTATGCCATGCTTTGTATATTTGTAGAATTGCATGTGGCAGGGTATTTGGGTCTGGCTCTTATGAGAGAAGGCATGTATTATGGTTGAGGTGATTTTGATCAATAAGATTGGGTGATTCGGTCATCGGTTTGAGGAAATGTTAGTTGTCAGGGCGGGCATGGCCTGAGGTACTTTTGGTACTTGGCTCTGTTAAGGGCGGGTAAGGAGGCCATGACGTCGGGATGCCATGGGGCATGGTTGGGGTGGGGGGAGTAAGGGTAGTAGTTATGAACTGCCTTTTATTTCTTTTCTTATCTGTGTTATATATGTATAAATTGTTATATATGTGGGTTTTCTGGCCATTTATGGTATTCAGTGGGTTCTCTTTAGTTGACTCAGACAGAGAGTCAGGCAGGAGATGATATAGTGTCGCAGGTGCTGGATCAGGTTCAGGATCTAGTGCAAGAAGAGCGGTAGCTGCAGGTACAGGCTGAGGGACAGGATCAGGTTCAGGATCTAGTACAGGAAGAACAAAAATAGGGTTTGCCAGTGTTTGGACCATGGCTCGATGAGCAGCTTCGAGCTAGCCTGGTAGGTGTCTTGTAGGGAATCGACAGAGGCGCATAGGGTACGGAGCCATCTATGGCATATTTGACATGGGAGTTCCAGTCTCAACACCCACTTCTTTTCCAGGGTGAGGGTGATCCACAGGTGGCTGTGAACTAGATAGAGAGTATACAGATGATATTCGAGCAGCTCGAGACACCTCCGGGGCGGAGGTTCAAGTTGGCGACGTACATGCTGAGAGGACCGGTAAATCATTGGTGGGATGTGCAGGTTCAAGCTCATAGGCACGAGGGACTAGCATGAAAGGAATTTGAGGATAGGTTATTTGATCACTTTTACCCAGAGACACTGAGATCCAAGAGAGCTTGGGAGTTCTTGAGTCTTCAGCAGGGAGACATGTTCGTCATGGACTATAAATCTACTTTTACTGGGCTATCTCGCTTTGCACCTGGTATGGTAAGCGATGACGTGGCAAGGGTGAGGTGCTTTGAGGATGGATTATGACATGCCATTCGGATCGAGGTGAATATCTTCAGGATGGTTTCATTCTCAGAGGTGGTTAATCAGGTGCTCATAGCAGAGGGAAACCAGATGGATAAGCCCCAGATTGGTCGAGGAACAGTTTTAGGTAATGGTTCGGACAATAGGAAGCGAGGACGGAATGAGTTCCAGCAGGGTAGTCAGGCCAAGGACTCATCTAAACCACCTCGTAGCAGTTCAATAGTGATTTTCTGTCAATGTGGACAGTCAGGACATGTTCGGACTCAGTGTGATAGGCCTCCAAAGGAGTTCCGATCATGTGGGCAGGTCGGGTATTTGGAGAGGTTTTGCAGGCAGCCTTCTTAGACAGCCAGCAGGCAGGGACCAAGATGGATGGTGGCATCTAGAGTTGTTTCAGGTTCGGTACCAGGAGAGGGTATCCAAGGTTCAGCTGCACATAGAGGATGTGACAAGGACAGTGGGATCCAATTGAGGGGTCAGTGGCTGGTGGCTGGAGCAGCACCGTAGGGAGGTCAGGCATTAGGAAGTCGTACTTTAGGCCAAGTACATGCTGTGGAGTTTCTAGAGGCTGAGCAGGCTGGTGAGCCGATGATGGTTAGAGGTACACCACGGGTGTGGCCATGATTTCCATGTTTTCTTTTTGGCATGACATTTAGAGGCATATCCATTTTGAGTGCACATGATGCACAGGATATATGTGGACTGACTAGATGTTGGTCAGTGGGATTGGAGCCATATTGGGTGCATGATATATTTATATATGTATGAGATGCGTAGCATCAGGGGCATCGATTATGTGGATTACTTGAGGTGTCTTGGGCATCAGGGCATCAAGGATGTGGGTTACTTGAGGTTCCTTGGGCATCGGGGCATAAATGATGCGGGTTACTTGAGGTGCATGGCATTAGGTTTTATTTTGAGCATCTATGGGATGGAGGACCTCATGGAGGCAGACACCGATGAGGTGTGGGATACGTTGGTTGTCAGGAATGACATGGGAGAACTAATGAGTCGCAGGGGTGAAGATGCATCATGATTGGACCATGTGTCTGGAAAACAGGTTAGTGAACCTTTGATTGTTTTGAGTTTTTTTGGGTTGAGACCGAGCTAGGCAATTCCTAAGGTGGGGAGCCCCTTGAGGAATTTATCCAGAACCTTTGAGACTGGGGAAGTCTGGGTTACCTTGATTGGGGTGGTATGTTCAGTTCCATATTTAGTTTTCATTTGATAGCTTGGGGACAAGCTATATTAAGGTGGGGAGATTGTAAGAACCCGAGTTTCTAGAACGGGTCAAAATCCCGACCTCGTTTGAATTTTTGACTTGTTCCTGAGAAAACTAGGAAAATCTGGGATATTCTGGAATTTTCCAGACTACACACCCTGTACTCTTGAGTACACGTCGTGTATGGGTTGGGCAAGAACCAGCTGTGTGCCGCTGATTACATGCCATGGGATGACCATGTAGGAATTTCCTACTACATGGTGTGTGGTGCTACTCGACACTTCATGTACCCTTTACCATGTTGAGTCCATACATGGCGTGCGGGAATGTTGGCCGAGTAGAATCATTTAACCAAGTACACATCGTGTCCTACTTGGAGACTCCATGTAGCCTAGATGTGTATGAGGGATATACATGGTGTGTGGTTAAGTCTGTGAGGAAGAGAAGAAAAACTACGTACAGGCTGTGTGTTACATAGTACACACCGTGTACTCATGTCGGAAGGTTATAGAAAGTAAGTCGGTGGAAAAGTGGCTGCCATATGAACAGTAAAAAAACCTATACGGAGTGTGGTCATAAATTACACACTGTGTATTTAATTTTTTTCTTAAAACGGGCAGTAGCCTCGTTTCTCAGGTTCTAGATAGAACCCTTGAGAAACAGGCAGTCGGGAATTAAAATTGATCTCGTTTCTTCATCTAAACCCCGATTCGAACACTGTTTGATCCATTAGAACCCCCTCGGTAAGGCCTTGATTCTTCTTGATCCATTCTTCTAGATTTTTGTTCTAGAAAAATTTATAGTGGTTTGAGAGTTTTTGATTCTTTTGTAGATCTTCCGTGTTTTAGACCTAATTGGAGGCTGTTATCGGAGGAGTAGCATCGTACGAGTCTTAGGTAGGTGGTGCATACCTATTTTTGTGTTTTCTCAAACTTTGGGTGGTGCAGCCTATAGCGTGTTTTTGGGTAATTTGAGTGTGACCCTTTATTACTTGTTATTGCTTGTTTAATTGTTATCTGACCTATGGGATGCCTTTGGGTATTCCCTATTACCTATTTTGCTTGAGAGGGGTTGGGCCAGTGGTCGTTGCTCATCGGGGCATTTTGGTCAGGGACTGCCAAAATAGTTATAATTATTTTGTATTGTTTAAATTTTTTAGTATGGTTTATTGAACCTGATATGAATTTTTAGAGACCTTAGAAACCTCAGTGTTAGTATGGGACAACACTTTCTTAGTGATTTTCAACTGTTTAGATGGTTTTTCCTATTTATGTGTTCTGTTAAAATGTGTATATATATAATTTCTTAATTGCATGTGCTAGACCCTTTGGGTTGTGTTGGGAATGGCACAGATATTCTTGAGTGATGCTGATCACAAGTTGGGCTTGGCTCGGGTTACATTGGGTGGTTCTGACCATGGGATTGGGCGTCATGGGCATCGGCTTGAGGCAAGGTGATTGTCAGGTTGGGCATGGCCTGGGTTACTGGGATGGTGAGGCCATCAGACTTGAGCAACATGGTCGCAGGGACATGAGGTGCCATAGGTGTTGTGGCTTGGGTACTATTTTGGTGATTACTGTTCACCTGAAACTATGAGTAGTGTGCACACAGAGAGACTTCGTGATGAGGTAGTTGTGACCACTTGTGTGGGTAAATGCCCCTGTTAGTTGCGGTTTAGGTACTTTTGGTTTGGGGGTGCTTGCCATAGGAAGCCACATGGAATATGAGGAGCCTTTTGGGGATAGCGTTGTGGTTATTGGGTTGGGGGAAGATGATCTCTATGTTTTAAGGTCAGTCATCGTTGTCCATCCGGTTACTTTGTTTTGAGGGCAGACATCGGTGTCCCTCCGGTTCCTTTGTTTTGAGGGCAGACATCGTTTTCCCTCCAGTTACTTTATTTGAGGGCAGACATTGTTGTCCCTCCAGTTACTTATTTGAGGACATTCATCACTGTTCCTCCGGGTTACTACTGTTTAGCGTGCCTTCGGAATGTCGGTAATTGAGACATGTGGTATCAGGGGGCACATGGTGCTGGGTTACATGATAGAGATTCTGACGTTGGCCGAAGTAGGTGACAATCCATGGTGGCTACTGAGCACCAGTGGAGTTTGTGTTTATTTGTGCATCGTACTATTTAATTTTTTCCTTATAAATGCAAGTCTTCTTAAACACTTATATTAGGTACGCACCATTGGGTGGTATCCTACTGAGATTCGTCTCACACCCTACATGGGCCCTTCGGGACGCGTGCAGACTATGGATTTACGTGCAGGAAAGCGGCTAGCTTCAGGAGATGGGCTTCATTAGCTGTTGCATGGAGATGGTATGGACCTTGAGGTCTTTCCTAGCTGGAGATTATTTTGGTTTTTCTTTCTTTCATGTATCAGCATAATTGTTTTGTAGCTACAATTGGTTAGTCATTGGCGCCCTTTCTATTTAGATATTTATGACCTACTTTGGATTCATGTTTTGTTGTTCAGTAGTAGTTATAAGTGATCAGTATGTTGTTGTGTTTATTTATGTTACTGTTGTTTATATTTATTACTTCCGCTGTTTATTGATATTGAATGTGCTTCCACTCTACGGGTCTGGTTCGAGTCTGCTGAGTCATTTATTCTGCTGAATCTTTATTGTTATACTTGGACTAGTACCATTATTATCCTCTGAGAGGGTATAGCCTCCCCACTATACCTAAAAATACCCTCACTGCTAGTCGTCATCCTTTGGAATTTGGGGAGGTGTGCCTAAGGAAGTAACAACTGACCCATTTAGCAATGTTCGGGTGGCTGTTCGGGTTGGGGTCGTTACAGTATTCTTGAATGATGATTGATGAAACTGATTTTAAATGAATGATTTTCCCCTTTATTGGTTTATTTTGAATCACATGGGAGCTTAGGTTGTTATGTGGGTGGTATATGATATTAATTCTAGTCATGTATTATCTCTACCTAGCAATGGATTGATGATGATAATGATAACTAAACTTGATGAGGGTGGTGGTTTCATTATTTGGGATAGATTCTTATTCCCCCTTGGTTTGGGATCTAGGGGTGTGTATACACTAAGAGCTCTATTTAATTGAGAATTTATGGAACATGGAGCCTTGATCTAACTAACCTTGGGACTCATAACCGTGGTGTTATGATTGAAAATTAATCATTGCATCCTAATGTTTATGAAATGAGTTATTCATGCCTGTTTTGATAAAATGATGAATATTTTAATGGAAATGTTTATTTTTACTTTCTTTTTTACTTTCCATTGAAATGTTTGGAAAAACATGATTTATTATTAACTATGAAAATATTAAGATGACATTTTTTATTTAAAATTTAGTATATTTGGTTTATTTGATATAATTTTTTATGAAATTCTAGATGGGATCCTAATAGGCTAGTGTTTCTCATGTCCTACATTTACCTTTGGGTATTTTTAGGCTTTCTTATTCCATGTTTTGGAAAATGTAAAGAATCACTTAGAGGTGGTTGGAGTTCCTGTTAGCAAGACCTTGGGAGTTGGTGGTGAAAATTTGAGTATTTGATCCACTTTTTATGAGAAGATCTTGTAATGATGTCATTTTTCAGGTTTTGGGATGTCTATAGATTCCTATCTATTTTGTGGTATTTTACTCTTAATGAATGTATTAGAGTATCGACTGCTTATGGATTCTTATCCACTTCTTTCTTTTTGTTTGGTCACTCTTATAGAAAAATCATTCCCTTTGATTATTCTTGATGCCCATGCGCTAGTTTTCAGCCCAAGAGGATCGGTAACACCTTTCAGATCATGTCAGGACTGATTCAGGTACCATTTTAGTGGGTTGTCTAGATTAGTTCATGACAAAAATAGTTTTGTAACATGAAAAGTGTGGAATTAAACTTCAAAATTTAAAACACTAAAGTCTTTATTTAACAAAGTTATAAGAAATTATAATTATCCACTACTATACATATAAACATGAGAGGTATTTTAATATTAAGAAAAAAATAAACATCAATTAACTAATAATATCCCCATAAATCAAACTTATCACTAATAATCTCCCTCTTTTTGAAAATTACAAAACTACACAATATTTTATAAAAAAAATATCATCTTTATTGAAAATTATCAAAAAGTAAATATATTAAAAATATAGCTAAAAAACTCTCTCATAAAAGATAAAACCAAAAGAAAATTATTATTATTTTAAAAAAAATCCCCCCTGTTTACAAAATTTTAAAGAAAAATAGTAATGCTTATACATATATTTAAAAAAATAGTAAAACAATTGTTAACACTCTCCCTAAATAAATGCATAAAATCATGTAAACTGAAGTTTAAAAAACAAAATCATAACATTGATAGAATCTTACAGATTTATAATAAATCAAAAAAAATAACTTTATCTTAGTAAATATGCTCCTAAAAATATATTAAAACCAATATGTTCATCAGATCAGTTAGAAAATAAAAATAGTACTAAATATTTAAAATTTATTAAATTAAACTAAATTTTCATCATACCAAGTTCAATTTTTATTTTCTAAAACTTCATAGAATCAATAGGTTTATTGAAAATATCATCATGTTTATTATAAGTTAAAATAAATTTAAAAACAATGTCATCTTTATTAACATGATCTCTTATAAAATGAAATCTGAAATCTATATATTTTGTTCTTTAATTATATAAAGGATTTTTTAAAATTTAAATTGTAGAAGTATTATCACTTTAAATACATATTTTATCTAAATAAACATTAAAATAACATAAAGTTTATTTAATCAAAATACTTTGAGCACAACTAGCAATAGCTATATACTCAAACTCACCTATGGATAAAGTAGTTGATAATTACTTCTTAGAGCTCCATGAAATCAATATTTTACTATGAAAATGACACATACCAAAAGTACTTTTTCTATCTATTTTCCATCCACCAAAATAAAAAAAATAATGAAATAAAAATAGTTCTTATTCTAGTAAAATAAACTAGAATTAATAGTTCCTTTTATATATCTAATGATTCTTTTAACAACATTTAAAAGACTTTATTTAGGATTATATTTAAATTTATCATATAAACAAATTAAAAACCTAGTTTCAGGTCAATAAGTATTTAAATATAACAAAATTTATATCATACCTCTAAATAGTTTATTATATATAGGTTTTACATATTCATCTAAATACAATTTAGAATTATTAATTATGGGGGTTCTAAAAGTTTTACAAGAATCAAGATTAAACCTTTTAGCTTTATCTTTAGAATACTTAGATTGATTCAAATATATTTCACCACTTATTTGAAAATTTTAAGTCCAATAAAAAATTAATTTACCCATCGAGCTCATATCAATTTTAAAATTCATTAACTTAGAAAATTCATTACAAAGTAAATCAATACAGTAACCAAAAACAATTTCATCAATATATATTTTCAAAATTAAAACATAATTTGAAAGCATTTTAATAAAAAAAGTTGGATTAAATTTTCCTTTATTAAAACCATTATTCAATATAAAAAGATATCTTATCATACCAATATCTTGGGTTTTGTTTAAAACCATATAAGTCTTTTGATAATTTAAAAACGTGACTAGAAAATCACTAATTATTAAAACGAGGTCATTGATTATCATACACTCTTTCAAAAATTATACCACTAAAAAATACACTTTTAACATCCATTTCAAACAATTTTAAACCTTGAAAACAGGAAAAAGATTAAAAAATACCAATAACTTATATCCTAGTAAGTAGAGGAAAATATCCATAAAAATTAATTCATCACTGATAAAATCCTTAAGCAACCAATCTATCATTTTTTTTTAAATAGGTTGGGGTTGATACCCCTTTTATTAAACAAAAAAATAAATTCCTCTTTTAAATAGGGTTGAGAGGTAACCCTAACATGACCTAGAGGCCCAAAGGCTGAATGAAACATGGCCTAAAGGCCCAATGTCCAGAAGGCCAAAACGTATAACAAAGTCCCATAGTGAGAATTCGGCATCATAACATGTTACCGGTCAAACATAATGCTACCCCCTGCTAAAATATATTACAGCATGAGTCTAGTCTAAAAATACACTCCCCCCCACCCACCATGAAATGTTACATCATGATAGACTAACACAATGAGGAAGGGCACCCCTCCAACTATAGTGTGTAGGAAAGCAGAAAGATGGATTTCAGCACACCCATACCTCTTTTGAGCCACCCACCTGGTGATACCTATGTGGCCATTGCATTCATCACCATCCAAATGAATTATAAATTCAAATTGGACCTGAGTAAAGAAAATAAAATGGAAGGGCACCCCTTCATCCCATAATAAGGGGATAGAAGGCTGGATGATAAGAATCAACACACTCATCTCTCAAAATAAGGACACCTACCCAAAAATATTGGAGAATTGCATGCCTGATGCATTGAGATATTCGTCTAGAACCTATCATTATTCCTAATTACCATAAAGAAATGACACAAAGGTATTATGGATTGAATATTGAGATGATGGATCAAAATCCTAGAATCCAAAAGAAACCCTAATGGAGGGACCTCCCAATCTTGCCATCTCCCTAGAGGAAACTCTTTATCTTTTCATCGCCCGAAGCAATGCCACCATGTCAACCATCAGTGATTGCCTTCCATCTGCACTGATGACACTACTGCAACCAAAAAGTCATAGGTGACTCCTAAGAGAAATCTGGATTTGATCCAAGATACATAACAAGGCCTATCCACCCAAATCTATGTAAGATCTGGGCTTTTCAGCTGATTGTATCTGGATGCTACCGAGATCACTGTGGAACCCCGAAAACACCTCCCCAAACTGGGAGAGATACACCATCAATTAAATTCACAACCAGGTTCCATATTTGATCCAATAGACATGATGATTCCAAGCCTCATCATATCTGGTCAGGATTTAAGAATATCAACTGGTTGTGGTCGGTCACGATCGATATCACCACTACACCCTGACGTTTCCTCTCCCAACCATGAGCAACACCAATGATAAACATCACAAATAGATTTTGTCACCACATATCCACACCTATATTGTTGTTATAACTCAAATATCATCTAAACCAAGCATCCTCATCAGTCTTCAAGGATCACCAGTGATAAGAGAAGTTGTTGTCATTGCGCCACTAGTAATTTGTTGTCAAAAGTGTCCTTAGATCGGCAAGAGATTCCATTGATCTCATTAACGCACAAGAAACCCTATATTGGTTACTCCTAAGATCAAAGATCTGCCAAAATCACCCTTCCCAGTCTATCATTATTTTTAACAATGTTACTATATTCATTAATTTTATTCCTTAAAAAACACTTAGTTTCTATAACCTATTTATCTTTATAAAGTTCAACTTAATTACAAACATTATTTATTCAAAATTTATTATGTTTTAAATGCATAAAAACAATACAATTAAAATCATTCAAAGCTGCATCAACATTTTTAGATACAAAAATAGTAACAAAATTAGAAACAATATAAAATTAAAAATTGATTTTCTATTTTTAATTCCAGATTCAACATTTACAATTACTTTCTTGAGAGGATGAACTTTAACTATATTCTAATTTTTAGTATTTTATTAAGAATAGATATTATCCCCTTAAACTAATACATTATCATTTTAAAGTTTAGCTTTATTAAATTTAAACTCTCTAAATTCTTCTTCAACGTTATCTAAAATTAAATTTTACTTTAGATTTTTATTTTCATCAAACTTAACATGTACTAATTCTTCAACAAAAAAAATTCATTTATTAAAAAATATATACTCCTTACTATCATTTTAATATAATAGAAATATCCCTATATCACATTTAAAATCAAAATTATGTATATTATCTTTAGTATTTAAGATAAAAACTCTACAACCAAACACCCTAAAATATGTGAATTTAGGAATTATTCCTTTAAACAAATCATAAGGGTTTCATTTAAAATTAGACTAATTAAAATTATATTTAAAACATGAAATTTTGTATTAAAATATTCATCCCAAAAACATTTAGTCATATTATATTCATTAAGAATTATTATATACATTTTTTGGAATAGTTCTATTTTTCCTTTCTACAACACCATTTTGTTATGGTGTTCTAGGAGTATAAAAATTATAAAGATAACCATCTTCTTCACAAAATTTCTTAAATTATTGATTTAAAAATTCACCACATCTATCAATCCTAATATAGATAATCAAATAACATTTATGATTTAGAACTAGTTTACAAAAAGAAACAAACTTAGTTAAATTTTCACTTTTATGAGTTAAAAAATAAGCCCAAGTTAATATATTAAAATCATCAAAAATTAAAAAACATACTTACTTAAAACTAAACTAATAGTTTTTAAAGTAATAAATAAATAAATATGTAATAATTCATGGGGTATATTATATTTAACATCATTTACAAATTTAAAACTATCATTGTACTTCTTACCTTTTAAACGTAAATCAAAAACAAAAAAATGTGCTTAATTTCAATTCGAGTATATCCAAAACCTACCCATGATTTTACAATTTATAAAATAGTTGAAATATTACAAGTCCAATAATCATATTCCATAAAATATCATCTATTTATACAGTATTTAAACACTTAACATTATGATTTTTTAGTTCAAAAAAATTATAGAATATATGTTGTCTTTTTAGTTTGTATAAAATAAAACAGTTTCATTCTTAAAAAATATACACCTATAATTTTCAAAATTGGCATTCATTAAATTGTAAAAAAAGTTGTGATATACTAACTAAATTTTGTTTTAAACATTAAAAAAATAAAACCTTTAAAATTATAATAGTTTTAGAAAAAACTACTTCACTATAACCTTTAATCATGCCTTTATAATTGTCTCTGAAAGTAACAAAGCCTCCACCACATTGATTAAAAGATAAAAAGTTGGAAAGATCACCAGTAATGTGTCTAGAACATACATTTTCCATGTACCATGGATAATTTATGCTTATAAGATATATTTCCTGAAATAAATCAAGTAGAAATTTTTGGTAACCATGTTATCTTGGGTATAATAGGATTGGTAATAGAGTTATTAGGTACCGAAAAAGATTTTAAACATTTATTTGTGGTTAATATAAAATAAAATTTCTTAGAAAAAAAAATTAAGTGTGACAAAAATATTGATTAAATATTAAATAACACTTATTAGAATAATTTCCTTATATTATACACTTAAAACATGTAACGCTTGAAACACTTCCTTTTAATATTTTAACAAGGAAATTTTTATTCATCCTTGATAATTGTTTAACATATCCAAAACCAATTATATTTTTGTTTGATTTAATCATTGATATAATCTTGTTATAATTTTACTTACCGTAAACAAATGTAGATATATTTTCTTTTAAACTTACAATTTCATCTTTTAATTTCTCATTTCCTTTTTGAGTTTCTTCTAAATCATCACAAACTTTCTCATTTGAACATGAAGATGTATTTCTTAGTTTATTATTTTATTTCTTGAGCTTCTTACTTTATTTCTATATTTAATCCATATAATGCAATAGTAGTTTGAATTTTCTTTCTTTTTATTCATGATTATTATAATTAAAATATTTAATTGTATCATTTTATAATTTAATTTTTAATATTTCAGAACCAGCACCTCTTAACCATTTAAATTCAAGAGATAATACCTTTTTATCTTTAAAAAATTATTATTTTATTTAACATGTTTTTATTATCTCTTTAAATTTATTTTTACAATTAATCAATTATCAAACCTTCTTTATATAGTTTCTTATTTTCTTCATAATGTTTTTTAACTTCAGAGTTTTAAAGTTTGAATTATATCCTGAAATAGAATCATAATCAGTGTTATTTTCATCTTTAGTAACAACAGTATAGAAAAAATTTACATGTATTAATAATTGTGAAAAAGTTGAATAAATTACCTTAGAACATAGATCAAAGAAAGGTTACCAGACTCATTTTCACTTCTAGACTCACTACTCAAATTAGAATCATCAGTGTAGGTCCATCCACCAAAAAATCTCTCTTTTACTTTTTCCTATTGTTATTGTATTTTATTGAATGCCTTAGTTTTAGACAACCTATCTTAATATGTCCTATATTTATGCACTCATTACAAGTTAGATCTAAAACATCATTATTTTTACTAGTGTTACCTTTCTTTTTTTACTTTGGATTCTTCTATTTGAACCACTTCTTGAATCCTTTATCATTTTTCATTAAGTTGTAAAATATTTTCATCAAGTAAGTTATATCAACCTTCTCACTCATCATGACTTGGATTCAGAAGAGTTATAAGAAGTAGTTACATTATATTTAAAAGCAATACCTTTTTTCTTTATAGTTTCCTCATATAAAATGTTCTTTATTGCAAGTCCATACTGCGGCAATGATCCAATGATTTCATCTAAAGTGTACACCTTGAAGTTTTTACTCTCGTCAATTTACACCTTTTTCACATTTTACTTCTTAAGTATGATCTCAAAACCCTTTAAACCAATATTTTGATATCCAAAGATTCTCCAAGTGCATTCATATAATTTATGATACTTTTAAATATATGAAATGTTTGGTTTTTAAACTCATTATAACAAACCAAACTAGTTTGATCTAACACTTAACCCAAGATAGCTCTCTATAAGGCTCAAAGCACATTCTTGGTCACCATGGACTGGCGAAAAGCACATGGGTATCAACACACATAACCTAGGGAATGATTTCAACCTGAGATCAAAACATGACATATATCAAGAATAAAAAGATTAATATAAACAACCAGAGTACATTGTGTAAGAATAGGTACATATATGTGATACATAATAAAGAAATCTAGAAGGTTAATCCCAGAAACAAACCAAAACCAATTATCTATGTGGCCATCTCTCACCACCATCCAAACCCTCCACAAAAGCGTCATCCACCAAGAGAAGTTTACAGGCTACATGAAAATTTTCCCTTTACTTGGATCCTATAAAATCAAGTATACATATGCCTAAAGGAATAAAAAGGGTGTGAGGAAATTTCCCAATAAGATACCACCATGAATCTATACAATGTTTGTCGCCATAAAACTGTTAGGTCTAATTTTAAAACAAAAAAAGTATCATATAAAGATAATTCATATGGAAACATTTTCCATAAAACATCCATTGGTTTCCTTTAAAAAATATTATAATCAAATAAACCAAAAATATGAGAAAATATAAGAAACATAATTATAGGTCAATAATCAAAACCATCTGTAGCATCTCAAAAGACAACATGTGAGCAATAAAAGCATGAAACGTCACTATCATGAATAAAACCAAGCATAATTGGGATCTAGCCTATGGGAATACATAAATAATACTTGTAAGGAACACTAGTTGGCATAACATTATTCCTAATGGTACCGATTACTTCCACAGTTTTTCGATATAAGACTAACCCATTAGTTCCCACAACATAATGAGCACATATCCATAATCTCTAATGGTACCTCATCAACTAGATTCATGTATATTTCCATAACCCAATGCACCCAAGATTCTCGTGTTCTATGTTTTCTAAAAATGTTCAAGTATATCACTACCACAATTTAATAAAAAATAAATAATTATTGTCCATATGATTGAAAAATTATTTTAGTATCAAAACTATCTTTGAGTCATTTTATTGAACACATGATGTGTGTAAAAAAATTAATGAAAATCCCATTTAAAACTATTTTCCATGCCATGAAAGATGCAATTTCACAAAACAACCCACATTTATATTAAATAAACTACTTTTTAGAAGATAAATCAAAGGAAAATGCAAGAATCATAAAGTGTTTCATGATAAAGAACAATTTTAAAGAGACACCTACCTCACCAATTGAGGAAACTTAGTCTCCTTTGAAAATCGTGATTGGAAACAAAGATATCCAATCTTCACAAGATTAGATCTATAAGAAACATCATCAATTCCCCACCCAAAACCCTATATATAGTCATTACGCCCCATTTGGGTTTCAATGAATCAAGTGGAATAGATATCGAGAGAAGATAAAGAGAAAATAGGAGGAATCAAGAGGAGATTCACACATAACATGTAGAGATCCACCTTAATCAACGGTGAATCACCAAGAAACAAAGGGAAGAACATCCTAGAATATAAAGGAAAGTATTGTCAAACTAATTAGAGGTTAAGGTGATATTTGGGTTAAAATGATCAAGGTTATTAGGGTAATTTTATATTTTTAAGAAATTAATATGGGTCACATAGTTTGGTAGCATGGTTAGAAAAATTGTGTACTAAATGAACAATCGCAACTATACCTTGAAAACTAAAGTCCATAGTTACCTAGGAATAACCACATGGTTTGAAAAAATATGCAAAATCTGTGAAAATACCTATGGACCCAAACCCAAACTTCTATACATTTTACCTAGGGATCTCACATGGTTAAATAAATCATACTCAAACCATGAAAAATTACACAAGAGTCAATAGGTCCATATTGCATAATTTCAACATGATTAATACTAACCATGTGTAGATTATACCACTAAACCGTTTCTCCAAAAAATCCAAAATCTTAATGATCATCTTCTGAAAACCTATAGAACCATAAGAGAGACAAAAGAGACTCGAAATAAAACATACCTGTGAACCGAAGGGTGTCAAAATTCTCCCCATCATGCTAATTTATATCCCCTGAAAGTACTTAGGATTATATACTCAAAAAGTAATAAGGAAACTATTTCATCGTTAGTGCTTCATGATCCCATGTCTCATGGCTATCCCATAAGCATTGTTGTAGTCACTATTGTAGCACACAGACCAATGGAATAATTTTAACATACAACACCTTATTCTAACGATCCATAATCCCCACCAGTTTCTCAACTACTGAGGTTTTGGGATCAATATCAATATCTTTCCATTATAACACATGATAATAGTATGGATAATACCTCCTCAGTTGAGAAACATGAAACATGTTGTGAATTGATGTCAAGTTAGATGGTATGTCCAATTGATATGACACCTTTAAAAGTCTTTCAATGATTTTAAAATGTAAAATAAACCAGGTTTATAGATTACCCTATCTTACTAAATGAATAACTAATTTACCTTGAAAACATAGGACACTATCAGGGGACCAAGAACAGACACCTACGGTATCTCCAATATAAAGTATTTCACTAAAATACTAAAATTCAATGTTTTTTCTTTTCCAAGCTGAATATGATCATGAAATTAAGAATCAACTTTCACACAAGCCAAGAACACATACCCATTAGCTTTTTTCACATCCAAGTGCATCTCACCAATCACATCAATGACTATTCTTCCACAGATTCCTTCAAGGATTGGGTTAATAACTTCCAACTCAACACATGGTAATCACACTCATTTTTTCAGGTGTGTATTAAATATATAAATCAAAAGTCTAAAGATACTCAATCCAGAATCTCTATCATAGGTTTAGATCTGTCTGAGTAAAAATATACTTCAGAATATTATGATCTGAATATACAACAAACTACTCTCTGAAGTAATAGTGGTGCCAAATCTAGAGAGCATATATCATTGTATTTAATTAAAGATAAAGGGTAGGATAATTATTCACATGAGGTTTCATTTAGTTAGATTCATAGTCCACCACTTGTTTCCCTTGCATAAGAACACATCCTGATCTCATACCTAAGGCATCACAAAAGACGTTATAACCCAAACCCAATTTCAAAATAATTGGAACTATATTCAAAGTCAACATCAACTTAAGTTCCTCGAATAATCTTGTGAATTTATCATTCCATTAAAAAATAACACCCATATGGGTCAAATATATCATAGGAGGTGAAAGATTTTTGAAATCCTGAATAAAACACTTATAATAATTAGCCAAACCCAAGAATCTTCAAATCTCTAACTATTTATTAGGTTTCTCCTAAAACATCACTACCTGAATATTTTTAGGATCCACTAAGATTCCTATTTTAGATATAACGTGGCCTAGAAACTTCACTTATTAGATCCAAAATTGAAATTTTGAAAGATTCCCATACAGAAGATGTTCCTTTAGAGTTCTGATAACAAAATCTAAATGGTCCTTGTGTTTTTCCTTAACCTTAAAGAACACAAAAATATAATCCAAAAAAACCCATGAAAGAGTCAATGAACTAATGAAAGATATAATTCATAAAGTCCATAAACCCTATAGGAGTGTTAATAAGACCTAATGACATTATAAAATACTCATAATGTCCATAATTTCTCTTGAATGTTGCCTTAGGATTGTCTTGCTCTTGGAATATTAATTGATGGTACCTCGATCACAGATCAATCATAGAAAACCATCAGGATCCCCTAATTCGATCAAATAGATCATAAATCCTAGGAAAAGGATACTTTTTCTTAATAGTCACCTGATTAATCTTTTGATAATCAACAAAAATTCAAAGGCTTCCATCTGACTTCTTCACTAAGAGAACCGGCGAAGCCCAAGGTGACATGCCTGGATGAAAAAATCCTTTAGCCTCAAGGTATTAAATATAAACTTTTAGTTCCTTCAACTCAGTGGGTTCTATAAGGTAAGATTTTAAGAAGATTAGACTCATCCCTAGAATCATTTTATTGGTAAACTCAACCTATCTCTAGGGTGGTAACATATAAAAGTCATCAAGAAAGACCTCAGGGTACTCATTCACTATGGAAGTAAGTGTACCATTAAATTTATTATCAATAATGTTAAGAAACATATTTGAAAATTGGCATGAAATCATTCCAACCTTAGGAATAATAGGCCCCACTCTCCCAGATCTAGGATCTCACTCACCCTAAAAGACGTGAATAACCCCCCATCAAGAGATTAAAACAAAACTCAATGATGATAAAAATTTATATGGGGATTAAAATGAACCATTTAATCCATTTTAATGATGAGATTAAAGATATTGAGATCAAAACTAGGAAATCCCATTTGACCTCATGGTCGGTCATCATAATTCGGAACCCAGGACATTTAAAACCCTATTCTTTCCTCATTCCCAATGGAGTGGAAAGATATATCATAAATGGGATAAGATTTGAGTGTAAGACCAACAAATCAATCATATTAGAGGATATAAAAGAATGAGATGTTCTAGTATCAAACAAAGATAGGACCATAAATTATGAAATAGACATTGTACCTCTCACAGTAGCTGGCCCCATATCAGATTCCTCAGATGCATACTTCTCCATATAAAGTCTTCTGGTCTCATCCCCTCCCTAAGTCGTATTCACTACCTGAGTATCCCCCTTTACATAAAAATGAGATCCATCGCCTTTTATTTCATCTGAATGAGTATGGGAGCCTTTAGTAAGGGTGGATCTATCTTTAATGCTCTGTTATACTTTTCTACAAAAAAATGATTAAGATGGATGGATTTTCCATGATGATGAGAAATCCTAGGTGCTACCATACAGTCAGACTTAGTGTGGTCGGGTCTTCCAAACTAGAATCAAACCACTTGGTGTTGTATTAAAGAATCCTTGGAATCTAATACTGATGTAAACTGAACACCTTTACTATGCTTATTTTTCTATCCAAGAGACACACACTAGCAACCCCCTACTGCAACAGAAGATCCACTAAGAGATTTCTTCCTAAATAAGTCTAGTCATCCGTATCCTCTTTATCAACTACCTCAAAAAAGGTCATCAAGAACATGAGTATAAGAACTAATCAGATCTTGGGCTTTAGATCCATCTTAAATCATCTAGCCTTGATGTGGTAATTAGTGAAAATTTTTGGATATCTACGAACCAACATGGTGAAATAAGCAGTATATTCCATCACCAAACTATCTCTTTAATCCAAGAACAAAAACTCGTGAACCTTTTCTATATGAAATGTCTTGAGATATAATGGTTGATTGAAGGCCTTGTTGAAAGTGGTACAAGTGAGTTTCTCATGTAATTTATCTTTAATGATGGAATCCCACCATTTCCTTTAATTTCCTTCAATTATATAAGTGTAAAATTCCATATTAGAGTCCTCTAGAGTATTCAAAAATTGGAAAATCATTTATATTCTCTCAATCAATTCCTTAGGTTCTTGGGTTCATTTATCACCATGGAAGGATGGTGGATGTTCTTTAGTAAACTCCCAAGTATGATCCATCATCTATTCCCAACTTCCACTAATCTATTAATCGAAGTATTGAATAGTTTGAATTACTATTTCCACTAAAGTAGGGTCGAATGGAGGGTTTACCTATGAGACTTAACCCATGGTCCCTTACATATGATTCAAATAGATCCTTTTAAGATGAATAATATATTAAAAAATAGATAAAACTTGATTAGTGAGAATTAAAGACATCAAAAATTAGTAGAAAAACATGACAATTTTCATCTAAATAAATCCAAAATGAAGCTCAAAGCTTAATGAAAAATCCATGACCACCCATGGAAACTCAAGGTCAAATATTAAAGTGGTCTATCTAAGAACCCTTTCATACTTACCACCCAAGTCCCAATATTCCTAACTTCAATCTACTATAAACTCTTGAAAAACACCTACCACTAATACCATTTCATAACAAACCAACCCAGTTCAACCTGACACATCACCCAAGCTGGCTCGCCGTAAGGCCCGAAGCGCAATACTAGTCACAACGAGCTAGAAACATGCACATAGGTATCAATACATATTAGCTTGGGAACTATTTAACCCTAATATCACAACATGACATGTCTCATATAAAAAAATATTAAGATAAAAAACTAGATTAAATCACGAAAGAATAGGTATATGTCCACGAGACATAACAAAGTGAGTTAGAAGGATAATCTTATAAGCAAACCAAAACCAAGTCTCTGTGTGACCATCCATCACTACCATGGAAGTTACATAAACCAAGATAAGTATTAAATATACATGACACCCTTTCCTTTAACTAAATACTACAAATCCAATTTTTCATATGTCTAAAGGCATATGCAGGGTGTGAAGAAAATTACCAGTAGGATACCACCATGAATCTATACAATATTTGTCATTATGAAACCATTAGTTTTGGATTTGAGTTTCATAAAGAAATTTTATTTGGTTTTTTTTTTAAAATCATCATTTGGTTTCCTTGAAAACATATCATAATCAAATAAACCAAGAATATGATAAAATGAAAGAAAGAGAAATAGGGTCAACAATCAAAATCATTGGTGGAATCTCAAAAGAAAACATGTGAGTAATCAAAGCATGAAACGTCACTATCATGAATAAAACCAATCACAATTGGAATATTGCCTATAGTAATACATAACTATGACATTAAAGTAACACTAGTTAGTATAATGTGATTCCTGATTATACTAATTCTTATCATATATTTTCAGTATCATGACAACCCATTAAATTCCACATAATAATGAGCACTTATCCATAATCTCTAGTGGTTCTCTACCGCCTAGAAATGTGCATATGTACATAACCCAATTCACCCAAGTTTCTTGTTTTATATGTTTTCTAAAAATGTTCAAGTATATCATGCCAAAAATTTATTAAAACATTTCTATAAGTGAAGCCTTACCACCCACATGATTTAAAATCCATTTTAGATTCAAAACCAAATTTAAGGCATTCCATTAAACACATGAAGTGTGTAAAACCATTTTTATAGAAAGACCCTTTAAAACCATTTTCCATTCCATAAAAGATGAAACTACACAAAAAAACCCATATTGGTATCAAATCATCCTTTTTTAGAAGAAAACCCAAAGAAAAACACAAGAACTATAAAGTGAGACATAAGAAAGAACCATTGTATAGAGACACCTACCTCATCAATGGAGAAAACATAGTATCCTTTGAAAATAATGATTAGAATCGAATATATTTGATCCTCACAAGACTATATCCATAAGAAACATCATAAATTCCCCACCCAACACCATATATCAAGTTTTCATGCCCTATTAGGGTTCCAACAAATTAAAGAGAAGAAAGATTGAGAGAAGAACTAGAGAAAAAATGAGGAATCATGAGGATATTTGCACATACCTTGAATAGATCCACACAAATTAATATATATCACCAAGAGATTAAGGTAAGAGCCTTCTATAATGTCAAGGTAAGGATAGGTTGAGCTAATAAGAGATTAAGGTTAGATTTGGGTTAAAAATGAACAATCATATTAGGGTAATTTTCTATTTTTAAGAAATTCATATGGGTCATATAGTTTGTCCAAATGGTTAGAAAAACTGTGCACTAATTTTTTCCCAACTATCCATTGAAAACCAAAGTGAACGATTACCTAAGAATAACTACATAGTTAAACAAACTATGTATAAGACATGAAACTACCTCTAGACCCAAACCCAACCTTCTATACAGTTTACCTAGAGGTATCACATGGTTAAAAAACTATGATAAAACCATTAAAAAATAAATTTGAATCAATATATCCATATAGTACATTTACTGTACGGTTACTATTAACCATGTGCTTGCCTGTTTCTCCCAAAATGAAAAATCTCAGCCAATATCTCCCAAAAACCTCTAGGACCACAATAGAGACAATATAGACCCAAAATAAAACATACTTGTGACCTAGAGGGTGTTACACTCATCTAATTTCATCTCAAAGTCTTGGTATTCTACAAGTATCATTCCCATTTTTGTTCTTTTGTGCTTGTCTAGGTTATAGTGTATGACTTGTAGAATCCTCCAATGTCTTGAGTTGTCTTACATGTTGAGACATGGCTAAGCACACTCTAAATAATATAAAAATATAATAAATTCATTTATTTATAATTTAAAACATATTTTATTATATCATTACCCCTAAGTGAATATGGGTCAGCATTAGGTAGTTTATATGGTTTCATTGTGATAATCCAATGATTAATGATTAAATTATTAAGGTATGCCTCCATTTGATCATTCCAATAACCATAATCATTTCCATAAAATTGAAATGTTTTTGTGGTATCAAACCATAATTAAAAAAATTTCTTGAAATCTCACAAGAATATTTTCCATAGACTATTAGTTATAGGAGACAGTTAGCATAGATAAAATAATAAGACAATAATAACCAACCAAATCCTTAGAAATTTTTGCTCTCATACTATTTGTTGGATCAATAAAAGATTTTAATATGTTATAGAGGGGGTGAATATACCTTTAATAGTATTTAAAAAATTTAAATAAATTAGAGTCAATTAGTAGATGCATGTGTAACAGAATGAGTTTCACATCAATAACAGTGTGGTGTAGTGTATTGTTCAATAAATAAAATATAGTGAAAAATAAAAGATATGAACACTAGATTTTTATAGTAGTTTAGAACAAATTAATTCTACATATACTCTTGAATAATCTATACTTAGTGATAGTAATACCACCCACTAAGAAAAACCTCACTTTTTAAAGGAGTGAAAACCTTTTACAAAGCCTACCTTTTTCTCATGTGGAGGCACGGCCCAACCTATTCTTTAATTTCTATAGACCAAGGCACAACCAATAAATCCTTGAATTTTGTTTAGGAGTCACAACCCAATATATGTTCCTTTTATTTAGGAGGTATAACTAATAATAAATGTTATTTTGAAATGGTGAAAGCATAAACCAAAACTTTAGAATAAACAGATGGAGAAAAAGAAAACAATAATGAAAACCGGAAAGAAAAGAAGAATATAAGAATGTAAAAAATGATGCATCTTGATATAGCTTCTATAACTTTAGAAAAAGATCACATTGGGTAGTTCTTTGATAGTTATTGCATGAAGAACAGAAGTCATAGTACCACTTTTAATGCTTTTTCAATTCTTATCTCAAAATTTTTTATTCTCTATTATTTAAATCAAGTTACTTCATACAAAATTTATAAAAAAATCTCAATGGCTAGATTTAAAGAGATACATTATCAACACCACATGGTTTTCCTAAAAACACTTCATGGGTCACATATAATGGTTAAAAATAATATAAATATAGAAACACACTATTACCTATATATATGCATATTCTAAAAACTATTTCATATGTTATTCCTCATTAAACATTTCAAATACCACTTCAAATATAATCATTAACATTTATAAAAAAATCAAACTAATAAAATAGTTAAAACAAACCAATATAAATTACAACAAATCAAAATATCCTAATATTAATAAAATATTGCACATTTTGATGTTTTTTAAAACAAATTGTTTAAGTTATATGATATATATATGAATTTTTAAAACCATGTAAGTATTTTTGAAATTGTGTAAGTCTTTAGAATCAGCATAAGAATTTTTAATAATAGCATAATTCCTTTTGGAAAACCACATAAGAATTTATTTTAGTGCATATGACTTTTATAAATCATATGATGTATTTCATAAGAAATTTTATGAGATATATATGCCATGTAATATATATTTCATAATATATATTTTCATATATGATATATTTTCACATGTGAATTTTTAAAAAACATTAATGACTTTAAAATTATCTTAATAATTTTAAATATCATTCATTTAAGACTTAAAAAATAGTTTTGTGGCACAAAAAAAGTAATATTAAACTTCAAAATTATAAACACAAAATTATTGATTTAACAAAGATGTGAGAAATTATAATTATCCAATATTATAAATATAAACACATGAGGTATTGTAATATTAAAAACAAATAAAAAACATAAATTAATAAACAATATCCCCATAAATAAAACTTATCACTAAGAAAAATCACCAAACCTTCATTGGGTATTGGTGGAGTGGACTAGATTAAGTTCTTTGTAGCCTTGAACCACAATAAAAACTTATTGTGTCATGTTATTTAATATATTTTATTTTCATTTAATATCTGGTTAAGAAAAGAAATATTTAAATTATTTAATAATTGGGTAGTTTTAGATTGGTTTGAAATTATAGAACTCAATTCACCCCCTCTTGATCCATTGTATAATAGTGCTAAGAAATAACCTAGCATCAGAGAAAGAGTTTGGAGTTCTCTATAATTTGTAATTGAAGTTCAAAGATCTATCTCTATTTGCTACAATGGATGATCCAAGAGAAGGTATTCCAATGGTCATAATGACTTATTTAAATGGTGATGATTATGTATATTGGAAATATAGAATGATTATTTATTTAAATAATCTTGTTCTGGAAGTTTACATGAAGGTGGTTAAACCTTACAAAATTATTGTTGGTGAATCTGAGTTTTGGAGTACCAAAAAAGTGGTTGGTTATGATCTAAATTCATATGTTATAAATTCTATCATTTTTGGATTAGTCTAGATGAGTTAAACCAAGTTTCTAAATGTGCTAATGCACATGATATATGTGAAACAATCACTTTTTCTTATAAAGGAACTGATAATGTAAGACAACCAAGGTATAATACTGAAAAGCTAAATTTTCATACTTTTAAGATGTTTAATGTGTAAAGTATTACTCAAATGAATGGAATACTCACTAATATAGTGGAAAATGTTTATACCATGGGATTTTTAGTAATATAATTAGATCAATCATAGAAAGTTCTTATAATTCTTACAACTAGATAAAGTGGAATCTCTACTGTAGTTAGATAGTCCAAATTTTTTAAAGAGATGAAAATGAAAATTTTGATTAGAAAATTCATGATATATGAAGTTGAAATTAAATTTGAAATTAATAATCATAATTTATTAAATAATTATAATACTTCTTTCAAAGTCTCTACTTAAAATTATGAGAAAAGGATCAAGGAAACATTTTCCAACTCATTTAATAAAGGACAATCAAGTTGTTCAAATTCAAGTGATGAATTTTCTCAAATATTAAGATTATTTAATAGGTTTTATAAGTGGATAAAAGGTTTTGTAAAACCCTTTAATAAATTTAGGAAGAATAATTAAAATTAAAAGTGAGATGCTATGAATATAAGAAACTTGGTCATATCAATCTTGATTACCCTCAACTCAGAGACAAGAAGAAATTTGAAAAGAAGTTTCATGGAAAATCATAATATAAAAAAGAAATATAAAATATACATGAAGGATACTTATAGTTCTCTTGAGGATTATAGTAATTATTCTCATTCTGACTCTCAATATGAGAAATCAGCCCAAAAAACCAATATGTGTTTTATGCCTTAGACTACAGAGGCACAATCCTTATACGCTCCTAATTATGAATCTGAATATTATTCATTTGATGAGATTAATGAGTATTATTATATTCTTTTAGATAAATATGATACTTTAACTAATAATAATAAGTCTCTAAATAAATATTATGATTATGTTATTATTGAAAAAATTCTCTTTATAATCATCTTTTAGAATTAAATTCTAAACTTGATAAAGTTTTATCTTCATATGATTTGAATGATGGTAAAATTAATGATTTATTAGTTGAAGTTGATTCTTTGAAATTATATACTTGTATGTTTACTAGTGGGGAGAATTTCCTTAATAAAATTCTTGGTCAAAAAAAGAAAATAAAGGTAAATTTGTAATTGGAATCAATGGTGAAAAGCCAAATATTTATAGGAATTATTTTGTGTGTGGTTTAAATAGAAATAACATGTTTATTATTATATGTTTTCACTTTAGTATTACTAGATTTTATGCTAATGATTTATTATTTAAATTTTCTAATATTTAGTGTTAAGAATGCCAATATTATAGAGACCCAAAGCTTGATGTACATGGACATTACATTAATTTTTCGGAATACTTAGTACATAACAAAAACAGACACACAAGGACCGTAATAGTTTAGTGTCTTTGGAAACTTGGAACGTAATCTTCTAATCGTGGTGAAAGATCTTCAACATCTCCCATAAAGATCTTTCCCTTTTTTTCTCACCTAAAACCTTTCTTTATATCCTGGGGAAAAGAAAACATAAAAAGGGTGAGCTCAAATGCTCAGTAAGGGTAAGCATGGAGAAAGTAAAACAAACCATATACATTTGAATATAAAAACATTAACATAATGTTTAAACATCAAAATCTTGAGCAACGACATAAAACATGGAAGTATGTAAGTCATAGACCAAAATAGAACATCAATCATGATAAAATAGCTTGTAAATAAAACTTGTAATTGTGGAAAAACATTAAGCACATGATATTATTTCTATAGTATCCAAGGCATTGCTGCCAAGACCATCTTAGTGGACAAAGTCCCTTTCTGAATCGAGTTCACTCCTCGTTCCAGTCCTGTATTACTGAACTAGATTAACTTACCATTCCAACCATGTCTATCTTATGAGATATAAATCTTTACCCAATGCATTGGAGGGAGATATAGGTCCCACCCATCTCATAATGAAATCATTCTTACTTGTGCCACAAAATAAACTTAAAACATTCATCATAACCCAAAGAATAAAATGGGTTTCATAAACATAATCCCATCATCACATAATCCATATAAAACAAATGGATATTTAATCATAAGAAAAGTGAAACCATGTAAATCATAGAGACATTAAACTTGAAACATACACATATGAAATAATGTCATCTTATATGTAAAATGGTTTTGATAAAACTTTTGAAATGAATTCTTGAAGAAAATATCCTTTCTTCTTTAAAATCATTTTATTTCCACAAAATGACATGCACTTTTAAAAGAAAAGTATTTTGTTGAAAATATTCATAAAATCTTGTAGATTAAGCTTAATGAAAACGAGGCATTATGAAACCGTAAAAATCCATTCACGCCGTATAAGTTAAAAATAACATTCTTCTCGTACTTTTGTTGGAAAAGTCAAAAAGTACCTCGTAAAAGAAAGATTCCTTACATGCCATGTAGTAAAAGTCAAAAATGGGAAAAAAGGACTTTAAACATACATGAAACCATTTTTATAAAATATGTACATGGATGATAAATATAACCCCAGTGAATACTTACGAATAAACAATCTCGGATAAGAGCGAGATTGGAATAGTTATCCCTTACCTTAGGTCCGATATGCTTCGTATGGATCCTAACCTCCTGTATAATGATTTAAATAATGTCATTGACTTATTATATAATCATATTCATTGTTATGATATTATATATGTTTCACTTATGACTTTATATTACTCGTTCTTTTGTAAATTCCATGTTAAAGCAGCATTTTGGGTAAAATCATTTCATTTATCGTATGTGTTTCGACTTGTCGTTCTTGATATTATTACTTATATACTGATTTAAATAATTCTAGAATTTAAAACATGATTTATATATAATATATATTAATCATATACATATATATTATAGATCGATAAAATGAATGAAATACACCGTTCATGGAGACGGTAGGTCGTACGTACGCATGAATGCTGTTTTCGTTTCCTTATTGAATTGAATGAAACTAAATAGATGACATACATATATATATACATAAATAAAGTAGAATTATTATGTAATATATTTCATTATTATTCATTATATAAACTTTATAATCATTCATGTATGATTAACATGGAGAATGGATCCCATCGCGTCATGGAGACGGTAATCCGTACGTACGCACGAGCGATGATATCGTTCCCATAATTATTGAATAGAATTGGAGTGGATGGTATAATATATAAGAATCGGTATGATGTTATAATAACCATATATAGTTATTCTTTACACCATTATACCCATCCATGTAAGGTGTTGGTGGAAAAACATATTACACCACGGCATGGAGACGGTATTCCGTACGTACGCACGCGCGGTGATTTCGTTTTCCGTAGGATGGATAGAAGTTGAAATGGGGTTGTTTAATATTTATAATAACATATCATTATATTATTGATACTGATGTTATTAAAATATAATGAAACAACTAAATAAGAAGAAGTTGAATAAGAAAGAAAATTGAAAGAATCGGTAACAGATATTACCTCTTCTTTGACACGCCTCTTTGAAACCTCCTCTTAGGGTACTAAAATTGGTCTTTGAAGAAGACCAGGACCTCTAGTATGTTGATAGGGAAGTTGATAAGGGAAATGGGCAGGTTTTGGA
Source organism: Viscum album (assembly GCA_963277665.1). Taxonomy (NCBI): domain Eukaryota; kingdom Viridiplantae; phylum Streptophyta; class Magnoliopsida; order Santalales; family Viscaceae; genus Viscum; species Viscum album. The sequence goes on along the minus strand of OY728164.1, from coordinate 1,397,479,869 downwards.
CGAGCTTAAAGGCTCCAAATTGTGTGAGGATAAGAGGGAGGAGATGCCCTTTTATAAGGGAGGAGAGGGGCACCTTTGGAAATATAAGAAAATGTTAATTTATATTAAATCCCAACCCAAATTAAAAAATTTCAAAATGACTCAAATCCAAATATTAGAAGAGACAGGTTTCTAATCTCATCAAGCAATAAAAGTTATACATGTTAGGAATTTATTTTAAACATTATCAACTTAATTTATCCTTATTTAATCAATTTAATTTTATTTGTGGTAATAACATTCTAAATTTTAAATTATTACAAATAATTACTTATTTGTTGTAAATTTTCCATAATTGGATACTTTATAAAAGTTTCGACCATATAAATTTAAATTTATAATTTTTAAATATTTTTGTGATTTTTAAACAATTTTATAATCTGTTATTTTTATAAAATAACAATAGTGTCAATTTTGACACTATTAATTTATTTGAATTTAAATAAACAACATACAGAATATATGTTCGAACTAAAAGATTTAATAGATTCACAACATGTCATATTTATCTAAAAAATTAGTGGATCACATTAAATAGTTTATATAATATTTATTTTAATATTTTTAAAACCATTTATTTAATATTTCTCTTAATAAAATAATTTCAACATCACTATTATGTCACCTTTAATGATAATTATTTAATCCCTAAAATTTATAAATAAATTAATATGATGTATATAATTTTATAAGATTTCTGGAGACCATTCATGTTTGAAGTTTCATGAATTTTATCACTAAATTATAATTAATATACTTATAATATTTAAGAGAGTGACATGTTGTCACTTTCTTTGGTTTTAATAATAATTAAATTATTTTCAAGAAAACAAGTCCCTAAAATGAATATATTATGACCCTTAGGTGATATGGGTCATCTTTTAGACATCCAATAGAATTTTGGCAGGTGTTAGGGTAATTTTATAATTTTATATTTACCCTTAATTACCTGATTTACCTTTAACTATGGTAAATAAAATTTACCGTAGTTACTATTAATAATGCCCAAAAATAAAAAGTAGCTTATTAACATAATTTATAACCACTGATTAAAAATATGGAATCCATTTTTCCAAATTCAATACACAAAAGTTTCATAAATTAAATTAAAATTAATCCCGTTGTCGAAAGAAAACGGGTTTTTGTTTAAAACATTGCAAAAGATTGAATTGATTTAACCTATGAATTCGAGGTAAAATCAATGCTAATGACATACATTATATTAAATGTTAAAAATATATTCTATTTATACTTTAAAACCATTAAATATTATAATTTAAACATATAAATTATTACAATGAAAAAATTTATGTTTAATTAAAATATAGTGTGTTTTTACTATTCATTAAAATATGAAAGTTATCAGAAAAATATCAAAACTTTATCCAATGTAAATTTTTATATCCTGATTCAAAAGAAGAAGTTTATTTTTTAAAATTGAACTTATAAACATGTCAAAAAATATATTTAATGTGGGCGCACCATCAAAAGGTGATAAAACTGCATTTTTTGAAAAATACTTATTTTACCCGAAAAATTTATTTTGTTCACATAAAATGTTTTAGAAAATTTATAAGATGAATAATAATGTTATAAAATTTAAAATGTAGTTAATAATATTCATAACATCTAGTCCATAATAATATTATAACAATATATCATCATTTAGTGAAACCTGGTATTGCGTATAACACACGCTATCGAGGAAGGTCGCGATTGCGTGTAATGCAAGACAAGTCAGGGTTGCGTGTTGTGCAAGACTCCTTTGTTGTTTCGTTATAACAGAATCCAACCATTTTTCATTTATACATTTAATATATATATATATATATATACACTCAATGTTGCGTAGAATGACTATTATCAAACGAACTTGAAATTATGTGTAACACAATCTAAGAATAGTGTTGCATATACTGCAAGCTAATATGGTGTTGCGTATAGAACAAGATAATCTTGTTGTAGCATAAAACAAATGACATGAAATAAATTAAAAGTAATACTTATCATAAAATATCGGGTTGTTATAAATATTTTTATAAATATATCTAAAGTTAAGGTTGTAATTTCTACATGATGTAAACAATTCCTAAGTATTTAGTTTCTAACATTAATAGACCCAAAAGCATATGGGTACCAAAAAATAATTTGGTTTGATATTTTTATAGGTAATTAACCACAAAAAAAATAATTTTAAATGATATATAAATAGTGTTTAATCAAGACATATGAGTGAAGACTTCTCAAATTTTTACTCTATCAAAAATTGATAGAGGTCTGACTACGTTGTCATGACACATTAAATTTATTATGTTTTTAAATGGGATTTATAGCATAGGGAAGACCCTAGGTCATATCTCAATGAGAATTTGATTTCTAAAGTGTGTTTTTTTAATAAAAATTACTAAAATAGGGGGTGGTTTTGAAAACAGTTTTAAAAATAAAATGACTTAACTAAAGAGTTTAATAGTTGATAAATAAAGGTGGTGTTTTTATAATTATTAGATAAGGGGGTCATTTCAATTTCACTAAAAATCTTGGTTAGTTCATCATTCTGAAAAATACATATGGTTTAATATAATCCTTTGGTTGAGGGTTTTCAAGATCTTGATTCCCTTATTGCCTCTTAAAACGATGCACAAAGAAACAATACCTGACACAATAATTGTGTTGTCAAGGTTTGGACCTAAACATAGAGTGTTAGTTGCAAAAGAATACTGATATCTCATGTATGTGTGAGAGAAATAGGATGATTGTGTTTTCCAATTGGAACAACCCAATATTCTCACTTGAAATCTCAACCCAATAGATATTGGGATAAAAAGTTTTTCACTTGATTAAACCAGAACAAAGCATTCAAAGAAGAATAATGTTAAGATAAAACTTCAATGAAATTTTTCACACAAAAATTACACAAAACCAGTAGAATAAAGTTTTGTAACTCCCTCTAAAGTGTGTGTATCTCCCTAAAAATTATCATCCACTGTTTTGCTTTCTATTGAGAGGTGGAGGAGTCTAGGTTGTAACTTCTCCTTCATCCTTTATCCCCCTATAAGGATAGGATCCTCTAAAACATCTAGGATGAGGATATGAATCCTTTGGGTTTCCAAAATGGTAAATCTTTTTTCCTTTTTCAAACTTACCAATGGGTTTCCCAAGGTGCCAATTTATAGGCAAAGTGGAAGGTGGTTTTGGGCACCCAGATTTCGACATACCGCTTGGTCCATGGTTTTCAATGGCCAGATAGTCTTATCTCACTTTTCAAAAAACTGAAAAGTTTTTAAACACCTCTATAATAAGTCCACTAAAAATTTTGGCATCATTTGAATAATGAAATCCTGAGATATGGACAAAATAAAAAACATAACTTTTGACTTTTTGTAGATTCAGTTTCTTAGACAGATTGGTCTGGTTGGTCCCCTTAATAGAAAAAATGGGATTGGTTGTATTTATAATAGTTTTATCTAACTGAATTTTGGATCTGATTATAAAATTTAATCCCAATTGGATGCACATATTAGCTACAGTGTTTGTTGTAGTCCACTAGGGTTCTTGGGATCTTGCACAGTTTGGCCCTTTTTTCAACTTCTTCTAGGACCTCCAAATCACCTCAAACTATGATGAAAACATAAATTCAATTGAAATTTCCATTTTTAATAATGATAAAAATTAAATTATTTAATCAAACATAAATTTTGATTTGTTATGATATTTTTAATTTACAAAACAAAACCAGTTTAATACAATAGTGTAAGGGTGAAATAAAATAGTGAGTCACAGTGTGATCACACCCCCATACTTAAACATTTTCACTCCTGGGAAAAGTCACGTTTCCCAAAATTGTGCATTGAGATATTCCCAACTTCATGTAGATTTAACATTCAAAGAAAATTAAATTCTTAATATCAATGTGATCAAATCAAAAATCACACCAAGTATCTATTCTCAGTGATCATAGAAAAAGATGACTCATAAATTGTATCAAAATTAAATTCAAGTAGATGAAATATACCAATTTGAGAAAATAATTCAAAATTAAAAATGCCAATAACTCTCTACATGTGTGTGTGAAAACCATTTCATTATATTTTTCCACTTTCTATCTAGTAAATATAGTTTATTTTAAAAAAATTCTTAAATGATTCTATCCACCGAACCTTGTAGGTTCCAGGCATAGTGGAAGCACGTGGATTAGTATACCCAACTTTAATTTTTCCATTAACAATGATCAATACAAGATCCATCACAATAATAAAATGTCAGATCTTTGGAATAGAACAAATAATGAAAGAAATTAAGGGAGTCCCATAACCATAGATAGGATCATCATATGTTGGTTATAATTAATTTAATTAAAAGACAAGAATTACCTTGATGGAATTATCTCTTCGTTGATGTTTCTGGTCATGATCCAACGTGATCCGTCATTATGTTGTAGAATCCAATTGTAGGCTTCCTATAGTAGTGATCCACACATGATCCATGTATCTCGGTACATCTTTGAAGTTATCTCTAGGTGTTAACACGGAAGATACTCTGCTTGCGATGTTTTCCTTCGATCGCCTTGAGAGCTGCTTCCAAAGCGCTCTCCTTGATCTGGTGGAGGATATTCTCTCTCATAACTTGAGAGCGTTCTTGGAGGAAAATAATTCTCTCTTTGATTGGGAGATTTTTCCAAATATTTTGTACACAACCATAAAGAATTGTTTGGCTAATGAGAATAATGTAATTGGGATTTTATTACTTAGAATAATAAAATGAATTAATTACCTGAAAGCATTTGTTAATTTCATTTAATTTTAGTAAGACCTCATTTTTAATAATAACAGTTGACTATTATTATCACTTGACATGTTCCCAACGAATTATACCTAATATTATTTAATTAAATAAATAATATTATTTCTCACAAATCCCCAAAAAAATTACACGATGTGTATATTAATATACATGGCGTGTATTTTGATTTTCTATTTTCTTTATTTCTTCCACCACATTTGTTAGACCTTGAATAATGAATATTTATTTCTCAAATAAATATCACTACATTACTCGCTAATAAATATATTATTTTACCCAAAATATATTCTCTCAAATAACTAGTGTCGAAATAAATGTGATCAGGCATCCTTGAATAATTATTAAACCACAATCGGAAATAATCTTTATTCAACTTGTTAAATGAATATTTAACTGAGATACTTGGACACACTAAAGTCCAAGGTTAGCATCTAGAAATATGCCAAGTCACCTATAGAGAGATAATTTAACACCACAATGATGTTTCACCTCATATGAACGCTTACCGTGTAATGTAATCCCTTAATCATGATATCTCCAGTCAAGTGGGTTGCATGATAGTGCCACCAACCCATGTGCTCGATTATTCTTTCTTTGACATTCCAAAATTGAACTTGTATATTCCTCACCATGGCCATGGATTTATTTAGGCTATATCAATTCCATCAAAGGTCCCGAGATATCAACTTTTGTTATGAAACATAAGGGACAAATCCTTTCTCGCATTATCTATTAATGCAGTATTACTCGTGATGCACCCAACATATCCTACCTCACTGCGAATAGTGTGGCATCACAGTTTTGTCAATACATCTAAGTGCACAAGTTGTAATACCCATTAATAATAATCTTAAATTCTAAGAACCAATACACAAGTCTGAAGATAGGAATATCCAATGACACTATGAAATGTGTATTTCCTACTGGAGGGTAGCGTTCTCATAATATCCTCCAGGATATTACCAAGGGTGCACACCATGAGAAGGTGCTTCAAATTTCTATGAGTCCTCACCCCTAATGGACTGTATTATTTGTGTCCCTCAAATAAAATCATTCATCCATTAAACACATATTCAAGAATAGTATTATGGCACTTATGGGTTCTCATCATAGTAGGGATTCGTTATGACCCTTTGGTATAACAGATATCCTTAGGACATTATCATATGCATTGTCATGAGAAGAATAATCAAGATGTGATAAGGTATTTATTAATGAATAAAGTAAAAATTAGTTGGTTCTAGTCCACCAACTCAAACAGACTCCCACTTAGACTAGATCTAAATGCTAACAACCTTTAACTAGATAGCTCTCACATGATATTCAGGATTCTGTTGAGATAGGCCTTTAGTCGTGGGGTTTTCCATGTTCTCTTTTGTGGAAACTATTCTCACTACAACTTCACACCTTTGAGAGAAATACCTCAAGAGGTGATACTTTCAGAGAATGTTCTTTTTCCGTTGATGTGACCTTGGTTCTTTTGTAAGAGCCACTACTACAGTATTATCACAATACAATGTGATAGGATCTTTAATGCTAGGAACCAAATCAATATCCTAGAAAAAGTTTCGAATCCAGATGGATTCCTTGGCTGTATCAAAATCTGCTATATATTCAGACTCCGCTATAGAATCAGCGACAATTGGTTTCTTTGAACTCTTCTAGCTCACAGCTCCTCCATTGAGACAGAAAATATATCCAGATTGTGACTTTAGATCATTCTGATCTATCTAAAAACCAGCATCAGCATACCCTCTGATGACAAGCTCCTCGTCTCCTCCATACTCCAGAAACATATCCTTAGTTCTCCTTAGATACTTAAGGATGGTCTTAATAGTATTCCAATGTTGTTCTCCTAGATCTTCTTGATATCTGTATACTATGCTCAGTGCATAAGCAACATCAAGCCTGGTACATAAAATGGAACACATGATGGATCCTATAGCTGAAGCGTATGGGATCTTACTCATCTTATCTTTCTCTTGTTGTGTTTGAGGACACATTTTATTAGAAAGATGTAGGTCATGTGACACTAGAAATAATCCCCTCTTGGATTGTTTCATACTAAATATCTTTAGTATCTGGTCAATGTATGTACCCTAATTTAGTCTAAGCAGCCTCTTGGATCTAGAACGAATGATCTTGATCCCTATAATGTAGGCTGATTCTCCTAAGTCCTTCATGGAGAAACACTTGTTCAACTAGTCCTTAAATGACTCTAAGAATGGTACATCATTTCTAATAAGTAATATGTCATCAACATATACTACTAGGATAACAACTGCATTCCCATTAAACCATTTATAAAAACATGGCTCACATTCATTCTTAATAAAACCAAATTCCTTTATAGATTCATCAAATCAAATTTTCTATGACCTGGATGCTTGCTTTAATCCATAAATGGATTTCTACAACTTTCAAACCTATTTGGCTTCCCCTGGTGTCAAAACCCTTCTATTTGTGTCATATAGACATCTTCCTGAAGGTTCCCATTAAGGAATGTTATTTTGACATCCATTTTCCAAATCTCATAGTCATGGTAAGTTGTTATGGAAAGTATGATTATTATGGATTTAAACATGGAAACTAGTGACAAGGTTTCATCATAGTCAATTCCTTAACGTTGTCTGAATCCTTTAGCCACTAGCCTTACTTTATAGGTTCTAACTTTACCTTCTATGTCTAGATTTCTCTTGAATACCCATTTGCATCCAACAGGCTTTACATCAACTGGCTCATCAACCAGAACCCAAACTTGGTTCTGATACATGGAATCCATCTCAAAATTCATAGCTTCTATCCATATTGCAGCTTATGATCTCTCTATTGATTCCTTGTAGGAGATAGGTTCATTATTGTCCAATAATAATGATTCACTATCCTTGGTGACTAGGAAACCAAATCTATTTGGTTCCCTTACCTCTCTTGAGCTCCTACGCAGTACTTGTGTTTCTAGAACCTCTTACATGGGGACCTGTGGAACTTGTTCCTATACCAATTCTTATATATCTTGAGCATCAACTTCATCGAAGTAAATCTTTCTCCCACTATCCTTTTTGAGGATATGCTCCCTCTCAAGAAAGATAGATTGTCTGGAAATAATCACTTTCTTGTATGAAGGGTTATATAAGTAATATTTTTTTTCCTTAGGATATCTTATAAAGATACACCTCATGCCCCAGGGTGCTATTTTGTTGCCTAAGAAGGACTTAACAAATGCCTTGCATCCCCATAAATGTGTGTACGACAAAATGGGTTTCTTTATATTCTATAACTCATAGGGAATTCCATTCGCTGCCTTAGTTGGTACTCATTTTAATGTGTATACTGCAGTTTGTAATGCATATCCCCAAAAGGATAAGGGAAGATCTACATGACTCATCATCAACCTCACCATTTCTAACAAGGTTTGGTTCCTCCTTTCACTAACACCATTCCACTTTGGTGTATAAGGATGAGTGAGTTGAGATAGAATCCCAGACTCCCATAGAAGGTTGATGAACTCTTGATTCAGATATTCTATACCTTGATTTGATCGAAGCTTCTTTATCTTCTTACCAAGATGATTCTCTACTTTATTCTTGAATTTCTTAAATTTCTCTAAGGACTATGAATTATACCTCATTAAGTAGATATAGCCATATCTACTCAAATAATTAGTAAAAGTAATTAAGTAAGAATATCCACCTCTATATTCTACTGGAAATAGTCCACACACATCTGTGTGCACCAATCCTAGAAGCTTTGTGGCCCTTTCACTCTGTCCACCAAAAGTTGGCTTGGTCATTTTACCTTGTAAACAAGCATGACATCTATCAAGTGGTTTTAGCTCAATAGAGTCTAAATAACCATCTTGGTAGAGATTTTTCAAGCACTTCTCATTTACATGACCAATACGGTGATGCCACAACTGGGTGTTTTATGACTCATGTGAGTTTGTTTTGTTATCGATTACCAACACTTGGTTTTCGTAATTTAATATATACAAACCATTATTTAAATGTTCCATAACATAACATATGTTGTTCTTATAAAATAAACAACCCTTATTTCCAAACATGAAAATAAATCCATCCATATCCAAACATGATACAAAAATTATGTTCTTATTAACACTAGGAACATAATAACAATTATGTAAATACGAAATCATCCCAGTTAGAAATAAGAGATGATAATCGCTAATAGAAAATGCAGCCAGCCTTACTCCATTTTTATCTCGAAGATCCACCTATCCTCTGGAAATATTTATAAATCTACTTAGTTTCTTCATTTGAATACAGATGTGATCCCCACAATCTTTATCCAATACTCAATATGTAGAAATGGAAAGATTACACTCGATAATGAATGCACCTTTAGCATCCCCATGATTTTGGGTATAGTTCCTCTTCTAGGGACCTGACTTGTCACATTAAAAACACATCACCTCATATTCCTTTCCCTACCTCTAGATCTTCCCCTTCTTTGAGGGACGGTGCTCAGGGGCTTCATACCATTTACAAATACTTAGCCCCTTTGCCTTGTCCTTAATTTTCTTATTCACCATAAGGACTGCGGGTTTGTCAAGCCCCATATCCTTATCTACTTGGAGAATTATGGTCAAAAGTTCTGATAGACTCTTATCGTTGTTTCTCATGTTGTAGATGACAATAAATCTAGAGAAGGTCTTGGGTAGTGATGATAGGATGAGATCTGTATGCAAATCATCTAGGAACTTAATCCCTAAGATGTTCAGGCATTCAATGTAGCCAATAATCTTGACTAAATGAGGCCCAGCTGGATCAGAATCTCCAATATTAGTTGTGAACAAAGCATTGGAGATCTCATATCTCTCTTATCTTGCCTTATCTTGATAAATATTCTTAAGGTGAGACATCATGTTATATGCGTCCATGTTTTCATATTTATTCAAGAGCTCATTATACATAGATGATAGCATGAAACATTGGAAATATGTGGCATAATCCATATGTTTCATATAGAGAGATAGTTCTTCATCACTGGCCTCTTTTCCAAACGCAGCTGGAATAGACTCTTCCAGCACATACAATTTTCTATCGTGGTGAAGGATGGCGTGTAAACACCTCTGTCATTCCTGAAAATTGGTGCCGGTGAGAAGGTTTTCCTTCTCAATTATGGTTTGCAATGATATGTTTGAATTCATTTTTCTTTACATTTCTAAAAATTAATATGAGAAAATATTTAGTGATTTATCATGATAAAACTAAAACAAATAAATAAATTAATACTTATTAGTCTCTCACTATTTTATCAAAATCTAATAGCCCTCATTATTGACTTTGGAATATTTTGTTGCCTAAACATTCTAGTGGAAAGGATCCATATGGCCCTTCGCATTACCCCAACTTGGGTTGTTTAAGAAACTTGAATGGTTTTAGGTAGACATTCCAAATTCCAACTGTATTAACTCGTAGTTCCTTGATCCTCTGAGTAGACTCCCCAATCCTGAAATCCTTTTATTTTGGATTTCCTGAACCTTTGCCTCTTAGTCACACCAAGTCCTGTTGTGGCAGTCAACCCTTGATGTGAATGAAGTCAAGCCAACCCAAAACCTTGAATTATAATTTCCTGATAATTGAAATCACCCCAGCTAGGGTTGGTCAAGCACTTTGAACTATGGTTTGATTCTAACCAAGATTATGGAAGGCTATACCAAATTAATATTTCTTTGATGAATTTTATCCTTATACATTAATTGACATTTTATTATCTTTATTACATGCTTGTTAATATTAATCGGTATATACTTAAGTGATTAATCATGTCTAAGATAATATTTACACATAAAATATTCTTATTTTAGTTCCATCTTGCATGCTTGTTTAATTCATTAATTGTGTGATAGTGACAACACATCCACAATAAATAAACCATGAAACTAATAGAAATAAAATAAATGGTATGATCATGAGATTTTTCTATTGGTTATTTTATCTATTGGTTGATAAACTAACCCAAGACCTAGGAGAGAAAATCCTTGAACCTTTTTGGGTTCTTGTTTAGAGCTTTCCACCTATCCACCTTTGTATCTCCTTGGATTGGTTTCATCTTGTCTCCTAACTTGATCCGACTCCACTAGCTTGGGAGCTCTATATATTACATATGCTTTTATATCACTCACAGGTTAGGGGTAAAATGGGGTTTTACATAAAATAAATTTTGGGCACGTAGGCCCTACATATTAATGTGGAAAAGGCTCATAGGCCAAAAAAATAATTTAAATAAATTAATTAAAATAAACCATCCACATACAAAGGTCCTAGACTATCTCATGATCATCCATGCATGCAACGATATTTACGTATAAATAAAACTATAATTCAATCCTTTAATCATTCTTATTTAAGATAAATCATGCTCAAATCAATTAATTATCTTTAATTAATCAATCCTTTTATCTTAAACCCTTTTCTAAATTTCCTTGAGATTCTCATCCATCATAATTTTAAACAAATAAATTAATTTAAAATTATATTTGTATGTAACTTGTACGTTGGAGGAAACCTGGTGAATTATTGTTCATAACTACCCAATGAGTAGAAATTAACATTACACAGATGATAAATTAAACACATATATATAAAACACCTATCACCTGTTGGGACTCAACTTTACGCCCGCACCGTGGTACACGTCTCAAGGGTTTGTATAATATAATAATAAATTTTAATAAATCTATATAATTTGGATGATTACACAGCGTGTAGTTCCAACTACATGACGTGTACTATCGTTCACCGTCCATCTGAAGTACACACCTGGGGATATGATGTGTAGATGTACTTCGGAAATCTTCAGAGTACACGGCGTTTACAGTGGGTCACACGTCGTGTAGTGTCCACGTTACATGGTCTCCAGCCAGGAAATCCGTGTACGGGGTACATGGACTAACCCTAACCCAAAAGGACTACACACTGTGTCCAGTGGGCCACACGGCGTGTAATCCGGAAACCGAGTTCCACCTATTCCTGGTCAACACACGGAGTAATTTAAGACATAGATAGACTCCAACACACAGCTTGATTTGTCAGACCAATCTTGGTGTATAGAACCTATACTACACAGCGTGTACTACTGAATACACGTCGTGTGTTCTGTTATTGTACAACTAGGAATATTTGGAACCTCTGGATGAGATCCTTTGTTTTATTTTAACCAAAATTAAAATAAAAAATCATTTCTGTAAGGTGAATGAGAAACAAAATAGGAGGAACATATCTCATGATTTATATTTTTAGAACGATTAACTTGAATTGAAACAAATAAATTATTAAATGTGTAAATCATCAACAAAAAACTAAATAATTATAATCAATTATATGACTGCTCTGATACCACTTGTAGGTTCTGGGTGTAGCATAAGTGTGTGGATTAGTGTACCCAACTTTAATTTTTCTATTAACAACAATTAATCTGAGATCCATCACGAAAATAAAACATCAGATCTTCATAATATAACAAAGAATGAAAGAAATAAAGGGAGTCCCAGAACTATAGATAGGATCATCATATGTTGGATATAATTAATTTAATTAAAAGACAATAATTACCTTGATGGAATTATCTCTTCATTGATGTTTCTGGTTATGATATGATGTGATCTATCATTAGGTCATAGAATCCAAGTGTAGGCTTCCTCTAGTGGTGATCCACACGTGCTCCAGGTATCTATGGATGTCGCTTAAGGGATCTCTGAGTGCTAACACAGAAGAGCATCCACTTGAAATTTCCACCTTTGATCGCCTTGAGAACCCCTTAAAAAGCACTCTCCTTGATCCGGTGGAGGAGGATCTCTCTTGTAACTTGATAGCGTTCTTAGAGGAAAATAATTCTCTCTTTCCTTGAGATATTTTTCCAAATCTATTGTGCACAACCACAAAGAATGGTTGAGCTAATGAGAATAATGTAATTGGGATTTTATTACTTAGAGTAATAAAATGAATTAATTACCCGAAAGCATTTATTAATTTCATTTAATTCTTAGTAAGACCTCATGTCTAATAATAACAGTTGACTATTATTATCACTTGACTTGTGCCCAGAGAATTACACATAATATTATTTAATTAAAAAAATATTATTATTTCTCAAAAATCCCCAGAAAAACTACATAGCGTGTATATTGATATACACGGCATGTATTTTTTCCATTTTCTTTATTTCCTCCATCACATTTATTAAACCCTGAATAATGACCATTTATTTCTCAAATAAATATCACTACATTGCTCACTAATAAATATATTATTTGACCCACAATATATTCTCTCAAATAACTAGTGCTGAAATAAATGTGATCAGGTATCATTGAATAATTATTAAACCACAATCGGGAATAATATTTATTCAACTTGTTAAATGAATATTTAACTGAGATACTTAGACACACTTAGTGTGTGACCCTCTATGCCTTTTTCTTAGTGTAATTAGGTAGATTCTACCTAAATTCCAAGGTTGGCGTCTAGAAACACACCAAGTCACCCATAGAGAAAGAAGTTAATGCTGCAATGACGTGTCACCTCATACGAATTCTTACTGTGTGATGTAATCCATCTGTCGTGATATATCTAATCAAGAGGGTTTCATGATAGTTCCATCAACCCATGTGATCGATTATTCTTTCTTTGACTTCCCATAATTGAACTTGCCCATTTCTCACCATGGCCATGGATTTATTTAGGCTATATCAATTCCATCAAAGGGCCTGATATATCAACTTCTATTATGGAACAGAAAGGGAAAAATCCTTTCTCATAATATCTATTAATGCAGTATTACTCATGATACACCCAACATATCCTACCTCACTATGAACAGTGTGTTTTCACAGTTTTCAACAATACATCTAAGTGCATGAGTTGTATTACCCATTAATAATAATCTTAAAGTCTAAGGACCAATACACACGTCTGCAGATAGGAACATCCAATGACACTATGAAATGTGGATTTTCTACTGGTGGGTCTCGTTCTCATAATATCCTCCTATATATTACCAAGGTCGCACACCATGAGAAGGTGCCTCAAAGTTTTATGAGTCCTCACCTTTAATGGCCTATATTATTTGTGTCCCTCAAATAATATTATTCGTCCATAGAACACATATTCAAGAATAGTTTCATGCCACCTTCAGGATCTCATCATAGCAGGGATCTGCTATGACCCTTTGGTGGAACAGCTATCCTTAGGAAATTATCACATGCATTATCATGCAGAAGAAAAATAAATATGTCATAAGGTATTTATTAATGAATGAAGTACAAAGTAGTCGGTTCTAGGAGACCAAATCCAACAAACTTATCATGCATCCTTTTCATAAAAAATTCAAGACTCATTCACTTAAGCATTCCCAGAAGTCAAACCTTAATCTCCTAACCTATATATCTCCATATGTTTCGTATTTCATCACTCCTATCATTTATTATTTTTTCATTTTTTTCAAAAGTTGAACTTGGAACAGATCTCACACTTATCACTTCACCCTTGTTTGATCTCCTCATGACATTAATTTTAATAGTTATAACATGATTAAAGATCAAGGAAGAGTGGTTTTTAACTTTCCCAAGTCACAACCCAAATTTTTGTGTGTGTTTTTTTGTTTTTTTTATTATTATTATTTAGTTTTATTTTTCTAGGGCATACAATAGTCAGATAATAGGTATAAACATATAGTTTAATCCAATGCAGTAATGAAAAAGATTGAATAAAGAATTAACATATGGAAAAATAGTTTTGGAAAGTTGATAAATATTAACCTAACTTATATTTACCTTATATTGAGTAAGAAAAAAATAACAATTCTTGGTTGGGTGCAAAGATGGGTGGAGATATTAAGTGACATAATTTTCCAATAAACTACTCACACAAAGGGTATAGTTCTTCTTAAATGTTTCAAAATGATACAACCATTAATATCATCAACAAAAAAACAATTTACTAGAAAAAATTCACACCTTAATGTTTAATTCATGCTAAAACACGCATTTCATTGGTGAAATTTTTTTAAATGTTAAAAAAACTTGATATAGGGAAATTACTCATGCATTTTCAATAATTTCCTTGGTTGAGTGGGAATAAAAAAAATGAAAATTCTAGAAAAAAAAGTAAGGAGAAAAAAGGGGGTAAGGTGACAATACTATTCAGCACGCCAAAAAGTGAAAAGGAATAAAAATGATGAAAATTACTAACTAACCCAAGAATATACCCATTCCCCTACACCTAGAGTGTGTCACTATAATAAAATAGAATATGGGAAGGAAGGATAAAACCTAGTTATTTTTATTGTTATGTTTCTTCTTGAACATGGAGTTCCTCTATTAGGGACTCTGGAATGGGTTCGTGAATGTGCTTCAATCGATTCCCATTGATAGTGAAGGTTTTCTTTGTTTCTTCATTTTTAACCTTAATAACACCAAATGAATAAACATTAGTAATAGTGTATTGAAAAAACCAATGGGAACAAAGCTTACTAGGAAGAAACTTTAGCCTTACATTGAAAATGAAAACCTTCTGCCCGATGTGGAATTGATGATAATGGATGAGTCAGTCGTGGGTAGCCTTGGTTCTCTCCTTATAATTATGAGAGTTCTTAATCTCCAGAATCTGTAACTTCATCAGATCACCTACACTTTAAATATTATAATTGCATTGTTTAATGGCCCAATTTACCTAGTGCTCTATCTCAACAAGGAGGTGACAACTCTTTTCGAAAACAAGCTGATAAGGTGACATTTCAATGGGAATCTTAAAGGTAGTATGGTAATCCCATAATGAATCATAAAGTCTAAGACTACAATATTTTTTGTTTGGATGAACAGTTTTTTCAAGAATTTTTTTTACCTATATATTTGACACCTCAACTTGACCATTGTTTTGTGGGTGATATACAGTAGACACTCGATACTCAACCCCATACTGATGTAAAAGTGATTGCATTGTTCGATTGCAGAAATGAGAACCATGTTCACTAATGATGAACATAGGTAATCCAAACCTATAAAAAATTTGGGATCTCAAAAACTTTACCACTATCTTGGAATCATCTGTCTTATTGGATCATGCCTCTACCCATTTTGATAAGTAATCAGCTGCCATAAGAATGTACAAGTTTCTAAAGTAATTGGGAAATGTCCCCACAAAGTCGATGCCCCAAACATCAAAAATGTCATGGAAAAGTAAGGGTTGTTATGGAATTTCATTTATTTTAGATACATTCCACATTCTTTTATAACGAGGACAAGATTTATAGAAATCATAGGCATCCCATAATAATGTTGGCCAAAAGATACCAGAATTAAGGACCTTACAAGCTATCTGTTGGGGAACAAAGTGGCTACCACAAACAAGAGTGTGGCAGAACCTAAAGACAAACTGAAACTCTCTATCAAGAATACAACGCCTGAGGACTTGATCACAATATTTTTTCCAAATTCAGGTGTAACACCCTGAGATTTTTATGAGATAGATACTTTTTAAATTTATTTAATGTCTTGTGTTGTATGATACATCAAGATAATCTTGCGCTACACGTAACACCAACTTAGCTTACAGTATATGCGACAGTATGTTTGGATTGTGTTACACACAATTTCAAGTTATTTTGATAGAATTAATTTTACTCAATTATGAGTTAAAGTGAAAAACTAAATATTATTATAACGTAGTCATTATAATGTCGGGTATGAATATTATTAACTTTATTCTGAAAAACTATTTAAATGAGAATAAGTCAGTATAAAATAATAAAAATCACTCTTGATGGATTTTATTAATGAAATATATATGTAATATATTCAATATAATGTTTAAAATTCATCTTATAAGTTTTCTAGACATGATATAGTAACAAATTCAATTTTTTAGATAAAAGAAGTATTTTTCAAAAAAATGCAATTTTGCCATCTTTTGATGGCGCACCCATTTAAAATCTAGTTAACACATTTTTATATTATATTTTAAAAAATAAAATTTTTCTTTATAATTGGGATATAATAATTTATTTTGGATTAATTTTTGATATTTTTCTGATAATTTTCAAGTTTTGATAAATAGTAAAAATATACTAAATTTTAATTGAAAAACAAAATTTTCATCAATATAATTTATATGGTTAATTTATATTATTTAATGGGTTTAAAATATAAATAGATTATATTTTTATAATTTAATATATATTAGGTCATTGGCATTAATTTTACATTTTATCTTGATGTAAAAACATTTTAATCTTTTACAATATTTTAACTTTTAAAACTCGTTTTCTCGTTTAGGCAATAAGATTAATTTTAAATTAATTAATGAAACTTATCTGTTTTGAATTTTTGAAACAATAAATTCCATAATTTTAATCGGTGGTTCCAAATTATTTAAATAGAGTTCTTTTATTTTTTGGGCATATGAATAGTAACTTTAGTAAATTTTTATTTACCATGGTAAAAAGGTAAATTGGCTAATTAAAGGTGAAAATAATATTATAAAATTATCCTAACACTTGTAATAATATCATTGGATGACTATTTTTAGACCTATATCACCCTTGGGTAGAAATTTTATCTTTTGGAATCCAATTGGATGAGATTAGGACATTTAATATATTTTATTTAAAGAAAAGTTAAATATGTCTTATTCAAATTTTAATAACTATATAATTTTTAATATAAGGTTATACAAAAGCTAATATTGAATATAAATAATCATTTTAAAGATAAATTTTTTTCCTTTATCATGGAATTATATTTTTAATTTTTAAAAAAATAAATAATTATCTTAAAGGCTTATACATCAATTATGTAAAGATTATTTAATTTATGAAAAATCAATAAAATAATTTTTATTAAAATGATAATGACCATTTAGAGATAAAAACACTTGAAAAAATATTTTTGGTTGATTATATATAGACCATAATCATCCAAGTTCTAGTTATTGACCATTTGGAGCTATATGGAAAAGATTATGACACTTATAATATTTTATTTAAAGTGATGTTAAAGTTGTCACATTCATGTTTTAATACATAAAACATTTTTTATGTAGGATTTTACAGAATATATATTTTAATATAAGTATTATAATGAAATATAGAGAATTTATATTCATTATAGTATTTTATTTTTATTTTTATTCAAAAAATAAGTATATTAAATAATTACACAAAACTGATATAGTAATTATTTTATTAATGGAAATATCAAATTAATGTTATTAAAAATATTAAAGGAAATAAAATTTAGGATAATTAATATATCCAATTAATTTTCTAGATGACCTTGACCCCTTATAGATATAATAAAATATTTTTTTGAGGATAAAATATTATATTTATATTTTTTAAAATCCAAGAAATGAATAGTTTCAAAATTGACACTATTGATATTTTGTCAAAATAACGTTTTATTAAATTATTTAAAAATCATAATATATTTTTAAAAATATAAAATAATTATTATATGGTATAATATGTTCTAAATTTTTCATTTATGGTGTAATTTATATCAAATAAGTAAAAGTTTCACTATTTTAATATTGAAAATTTTGTTACCATAGTTAAAATTAAAATAGAATAACTAAGGGTTATAAGGTTTAAATTGATAGAAAAAATTGTCTAAAATTTATTTGTTTATAATAGTACAACCTTATATCATATAATATTATAAAATATTTCATTTTTTAGGTTTTTTGATGTGGTTTGATTTTATTATAAATTAATATTTTTGGAGATTCCAAAAGTGACCCTCACCTCAATTATAAAAGGGCATCTCTTACCTCATTTCTTCACTTCACTTTGAGTCTTAAATCTCAGATATACTCTGACCATTTCCCTTATAAAATTCATTAGTTACATTATAGAGGTTATGGTCTGCTCAAAAGACCAACTCCAATGCCTTTAAGAGGATATCTAGAGGGAGATCGCTGAAGAAGATGTAATCTCCTCTACTGATTCTTTCAAAATTATTTCTTATTCTACTTCCTATTCCTGAGTTGTTTTCATTATAAAGTAATAAATCGAGTATCACCTATATTTTTATATTTTATAATGATTATTGAACAACCACATTCTATCTTATATCCATCCTATGAAAAAAACACCATGCGTGCGTACATATGACTAACTATCTCCACGTCGTGGTGTAATCTGTTCTTCACCAACACCTTACTTGGATGGGTATAATAATGGAAATAATAACTATATATTATTATTATAAAATTATATGTATTTTGGAACAAAATATATACCATACACTTCCATACCATTTCATAATTATGGGAATGGCATCGTCACTCGTGCATACGTACGGCCTACCGTCTCCACGATGCAATGCGATTCATTCTACATGATAACCATTAAAACATGATTATATAAATTTATAGAATGAATAAATATTATATATATTATATTAATATAATTTTGAAAATTATATAACTATAACCAAATAATAGGAACCAAAACATATAAGATCCCGGCCTTAAAACATTACATAATCATGAATTAAATGAATAATTCACATAGAGGATCTTTTTAGGTTTATAGTTTTAGAGAATTAGGACATAACTATTACATCTCAAAAGATTAAAAAGTAGACACTTCTACTAAGTTTCCATAAAATAAAAACTCTTAAAAAGAAACATGTCTAGTTCCATGTTTTAGATAGCATGTCTTTCCTTGATCCCATCCTTGACCCTATTCATCTTTAATTCCTATGGAAAACATTTAAAAAACTTGGGATGAGCATAAAAAGCCCAGTAAAGGATACACAAAAAATTAAAACTTTTATTTTTTCAAAACAACAAGTAAACCATGAATACTTTATCAAACTAATACTTTTTACCTTTATGAAGTAGTAAATACTCTTCACTAAATAAAAGATCACTACTTATCCTTTGTAACCAAAATATTACCATAAACTCATATAAAGAACTCATAACATATAAAGGTAACTTGGGACATAAACATACTTAAATGGAATAACCATATGGTCGACTTACACACATATCACTACATGGAATAGCCATACGGCCGACTTCCATACCCAATGCATTGGAGGTTATAACGTAACCACCCGTCTTGGTATCACGGAACCACCCATCATATGGTTTATCATGTAACCACCTGTCAAATGTCCAAGTACCATTATAAAATCAAAAGACATAAAACAAATATAATGGAAAGAAAACATTTCCACATTTCAATCACAATATATCACTTAAATATAATGCCATAACAAATCCATTATCAAAACCATTTTCAAAACCAAAATACATAAAAGAGTATATGGTATTTTATTTTAAAAACATTACGGCTTTTTGAGGAAGCCAAAGACCAAATAATACTCACGGCGGCAGAAATGTCATTTCACCACGTACGTTAAAAAGAAATTTTCCTTTTTGTCGTTTAGTAAAACGCTTCATAGAAAAAGATTCCCTTTGAATGAAATGAAAAGTCAAAGGTGTTTATACAACGTATAAAATAAAGTCTTGTGTTAGAACAAAATATTCCTCAATGAAAGGAGATTGAGACGAAGTCCCATTCAAAGACGTTATCCTTAGATTAAGGATAAATCAATTACATAATTATGTGTGACAAATAATTACACCCAATATAAGTGGATATTAAGTGTAAAACAATCAGATTCATTCAAACATATTCATGTAATGACATATTCAAGGAGTACAAGTTTAACCCAAAGAATTGAAATTGAGTTAAGAAGTTCCCTTGCAAAAATCTGACAGCCTAACGGTGTCACTTTAAAATTCAGAAAATGATATGATGAGAGAGAAAATGGTATCTCATCACTTAGAAATAAAATTTACATCAATAAGGATATATAATAACATATCCCAACATAACACTATATAAATTAAAATACCCATCAAAAATAATTCTTTAAAAAATAGGAGGGTGAAAGGTTCCCTTACCGATTTGGGTAACTTTCGAAACGTACACACCATGAAAGAAGGGCTATAAAAAATTGATGTAAATACTCATAAATGAAAGTATATTACACAATGAGTAGAATAATGGGAAGTAAATACACCACTCAAAGTAAATAGTGTAAAATGTAGCATAAATATCACTGGAATAAAAGTGAGATGAAAAATCCCTTACGAAAACTCGGCAGCCTAACGACGCCACTTAAAACTTCCAAAAAAATGGATTTATGAGATCAAAATAGGGTATCTCATAATATGAACATAAAAAGTACAGTATGAGTAATATAAAAAAACATCCCCAAACATAAGAAAGATTATCTTAAAATAAATGACATAAAAGAGAGTACTTAAAAAGAAAGAGAGAGGTAGGATCCCTTACCTCAAGTCCGACTTGTCTTGTACGTTTCTTTATATTCCTGAATAATAAACTTTGGTCAATTTAAATTTTCTTAAGGACCTCCTTTAAAGATTATTATTCAGTTCATATCACATATTATAATTTTATAATAATTGGTTAATAATGTGAGTTCATATCAGACGTTTTTGTCGATGTTCGGTACATGAGTAAAAATTGAACTTGTTGGAAAAGAATTTTCCATGTAGTTATAAGTACATCATCTCCAGAATAGTATTAATGATTTAAATATCATATATATATATTATATATTCATTTTATACTATTACATAACAGTTTGAGATAAAAATAAATGAAATGCACCGCTCATGGAGACGGTAGGCCGTAAGTACGCATGAACGCTACTTTCATTTCTTTGGCACATTAATGGAATTAAAACTAGATGAGAGATATATATATATATTATAATTCTAGTACAATATATATGTTATATAGGTCACATAAGTTCATCAATTTCATTATTTATACATTCCATGTATTTCATGAACGAGTCGCATCACTTGAGGGGGCGGTAGTCCACACTTCCTCAAATGAAGTTATCGCATTTGCACAACACGAAAAGCATAAAGGTATTTATTAAATATAAAATACAGAAGTATAGAGAGGAAATAAATATAATATATATCATAAATAAATATAGTGTCGTCATAATGACCACCATGAGAGGTGGTAGGAGAAGATATAACAATCATCGTTTCGTGAGGCAGTAATTCGCCATCCATGGAAACAGTATGTTCTTAAACCATTAGACAGAGGTGTGTGTAAGTGTAGCTCTAATACTTCTCATAAAAACATCCTAGTATATTGAAGATACTTGTTTCATTACAAAAGAAAGGAATAAAAAGAGTTTAGGGGGTTGGAGAAGAAAAATAAAACAAAACAACATAAGAGAGAACATTACCTTTAAATCAGGTAACTCCTCTTGGTTTGAACCAAAAGGGTTTCTTGAAGAGCTTCCTGCCTAAGGTAAGGCTTCTAGGATTAAAAGAAAGATGTGGACAGATAAAATTATTAGATTTTGGCCGATCCAATGTCTTTAGAGGTTTGGTTAAGGAGGTAGAGGTGGGGGCCTTTTATAAGAGGGAGGAGGGGCACTCTTGGAAAGTCTTGAAAAGTTACTTTATTATAAAATGATTTTCGGATATATAAGGTCCCACAAAGATATATTTAGAGGATAAGGTGATAAGGGTTCGAAATCCACCCATACAATAGGTCTTTGACAAATGTATGTCTTAGATTTTACATTATCTTTTCATTTTATTTAAATCGTTCATTAATGAGGTAATCGCCGCATCATCATGGTGTCATAAATAAATTAATTTATTTAATGTCTAAGAATTATAAAAAAATACTATGATGTAATAAATTTTTTTAGATTTCCAATTACTATTTATAGTCAAAAATATAACTTGTATAACCCCATGTAAAAATTTTTTGTAGTAAAACAATACATGTTTGTGACATTTTTTTTAACTTCAAATAAAAAGTTATTAATGTCATTTTCTTACCCAAGTGGCTCCATGGGATCCCCAAGTTGACCCATGGATTGTCTTGGTCAGCCATGACTCATCCAATAAGGGTAGGACATGTGTCAAGGTCATTTCATATTATTATAACATTATCTTTACCTTAAATTACACTAATTACCCTTAATTGCGATTAATAAAACTTACAAGTTACTATTCACCAAAAAATATTTTCATCCCATTGAACCACATTTTACATCCTAATGACAACCATGTATGTCTGATTTTTTAATTTCAAATCACATAGGTGGTAAAGTTTCATTTAAATGAAAAATCAGTTTTTTAACAACCACTTAGTGGTTTCACTATTCATCATAAATTGAAGTTTTTCAGAAAAATATCAAAAATTCACCCTAAGTTATATTTGATATTCCGAATTCAAAAATGATGTCTATTTTACAAAATTAAAAACATATAAGTTGAATTAATTAATTTAATAATTAATTCCCACTGTCAAAACAAATAGCGTGTACTGTAGCAGCGGCAGGGCACTGTAGCAGCGGAGGTACTGTGCGGGTACTATTGCAGCTGGGTTACTATTCACAGAATAAGAATTTGGCTAAAAATTTGGGTCTATGGGATATGTAATGGGATACGAGCCCACTGGGCCTTCGGGCTATGTAATGGTTCTCCCTCTACCCAGTTAAAAGAGGTCTTTTCTTTGCTTTATTAATAAAAATGAGGCTTCGGCCCCAACCTTTAAAAAAATAGCGTGTTTTTAAGAAGCAATATCTATCAAAATATTGACACTTGTTTAAGTTCAATTTAAAAGTAAAATTAATTCCAATGACCACCATTGGATTAAATGGTAAAAATATATTCTAATTGGACTTTAAAACCAATTCAAAAGATGATCTAATCATATAAATAAATTATATTAAAAAGAGGTTTTGAATTAAAATACAACATTTTTCACTTATTCATTAAAAATGAACTTTATCGAAAAAATAACAAAAACATACACAAAGTAAATTTTGATGTCCCAATTATAAAGAAGGATTTTATTTGGTCCGATATAACATATGAAATTGGATTCATTCGCATTTTAAGCCTCTAACATTTATTGGATAAAAGTAAAAATATTTGACAAACATATATAATCATTTTGTAGTTAGTTCTGTTTATTCTCTCCATTACAATGTCTAGGCATTAACTACCATTTAAAATAATATTATTTTATTATTAGAGTGCAACGTAAGATTTCCAAGAAACTCGTTGTTGCGTATTGGGTATGCCATTGAGCATAGCGTTACCTTTAAATTAATATTAACATTTTATTCACAAATATGGATAAATATGAAAATTTCATATTCTTTATTTACCTGGGGTGTTACATCCTTCCCCCCTTTTGGGAATTGCGTCCTCGCAATTTTAAAATTGGTCTTGGAAACTTCATTGAAATCCCCACATCATAAAAAGAGTAAATTAAACTATCACTTTAAAAGAAAGAAAGAGAAGTAAAGTGGTCACCTGAGTTAACCCATACTAGGATTCCATGTAGGAAAACATGGATATGTAAGAAAAAAACAAATGGTCATGCTCTGATGGAGAGTGATAGAAAACATGTTTAGGAGAAAGTAAACCCCAAGAAAATCACAAACTTATGATGGGTTAAACGGTATTTGATTCCCCAGTAGGAAAAGTTAACGGACAACATTTTTGTGTTAATTTTCATTGAGGAATTTATTTATGATCTTAACTAAATCCTAAGGAAACATACATACTTGTCATGTAGACTTTCATCTCTTACTAAATTTCTTACACAAACTCATATTTTCTCCAAAAGATGAGTATTTAGGATGACTTGTTCACATTAAGAGTGCTATAATAAACTTCTAGAGAATCACCTAATCTATAAAAGAGAACTATATATTTCCCATGTCTTTAGACCCTTACCAAAACCAAAATTGTTAGAACAAGATCAGATAATCCACAAAAGGATAATCCTTTATAAAAAAATCTATTCTTAATCTCCAAAAATTTTCAAACAATACCCAAAGTTCAAAAAGGACCATTCAATAAACATATATCCATAAAATTCTTCAAAGTAATCAAAACTAATATTGAAACCCAAATATATGAATAATTTAATAACATAGTCTTCCAAGATAAATCTTAACATTTATCTCCAAATAACATCAGCTTCTCTTAAAGTCTCGTATTAAAAAGTAATTAACCTAATCATATATCCTCCATGATAGGTCAATATTTTCCTAGATAACCCAAAATCAACTTATTCTTGATTCATAAAATTATATAACTAAAAATAATTTTTCATACTAACCAGGGACTTAACGTAGTCCAGTGGTAGGTGATAAATACCAGTCGCACTTTGGTTGTGGGTTCGATTCCCATAGCTTTGTCCGACGCGACGGGTTGTCACACGGTATGTGTGTTGTCCTTTTTCCAAAACTATATAATCCTTAAAACATTCCCCAAAAAGAGATAAAATCTTTAAAAATAACCATAACATAATTTAACCTCAATTTTACCTCATGCCTTTCATCTTCCATCATATAGTAACCCATAATTACCTCAAAAGTAAGGATCATATAAACCCTAATTGTTACCATTATAATTATTACATGAACTTCCACATCGAGTTGGTTCTCTCGTACATTATGAATCAAAGAACTCACCAAGGTTCAAGTGGTTAATCATGACTCCTTGATATTTGGTTGAGAAAAACCAAAAGAGTTCTCATTGCAGCTCACATATCATTTAGTTGTTCTTTCAGAAAACCGTCATAGTTTTCTTCACATCCACTGTCACTTTGGTGCCTTCTAGATCCAGACATTTACTAAAACCAAAAAAATTAGTGTGAGTATATCATTAGAATCATTATATAATACTATGATATAATTATTCATTTTATCAAAAGCTCATTCACTTTATCTAAAACTATGACTCTTTCTGAAATCCTAACCATTATGGTAATGTCACTTGTGCTTAAAGGATACCCTAATCTCTAAAGTTATCTAAACTGACCTTTGATACCAACTATAAGAACTTGGCCTTAAAACATTACATAATCATGAATTAAATGAATAATTCACATAGAGGATATTTTCAGGTTTAGAGTTTTAGAGAATTAGGACATAACTATTACATCTCAAAAGATTACAAAGTAGACACTTCTACTAAGTTTCCATAAAATAAAAACACTTAAAAAGAAACATGTCTAGTTACTTATTTTAGATAGCATGTCTTTCCTTGATCCTATCCTTGACCCTATTCATCTTTAAGTCATTTGGAAAACATTTCAAAAACGTGGGATGAGCATAAAAAGCCCAGTAAAGGATACACAAAGAAGTAAAACTTTTAGTTTTTTAAAACAATAAGTAAACCATGAATACTTTATCAAAGTAATACTTTTCACCTTTATGATTTAGTAAATACTCTTCACTGAATAAAAGATCACTACTTATCCTTTGTAACCAAAAGATTACCATAAACACATATAAAGAACACATAACATATAAAGGTAACTTGGGACATAAACATACTTAAATGGAATAACCATATGGTCGACTTCCACACATATCACTACATGGAATAGCCATACGGCCAACTTCCATACCCAATGCATTGGAGGTTATAACGTAACCACCCATTCTGGTATTCACGACACCACCTATCATATGGTTTATCATGTAACCACCCGTCAAATGTCTAAGTACCATTATAAAATCAAAAGATATAAAACAAATATAATGGAAAGAAAACATTTCTACATTTTAATCACAATATATCACTTAAATATATTGCCATAAAAAATCCATTATCAAAACCATTTTCAAAACCAAAATACATAAAAGAGTATATGGTATTTTATTTTAAAAACATTTCGGCTTGTTGAGGAAGCCAAAGAACAAATAATACTCGTGGCGGCGGAAAGGCCGTTTCACCGCGTACGTTAAAAAGAAACATTCCTTTTTGTCGTTTAGTAAAACACTTTGTAGAAAAAGATTCCCTTTGAATGAAATGAAAAGTAAAAGGTGTTTATACAGCATATAAAAGAAAGTCTTGTGTTAGAACAAAATATTCCTCAATGAAAGGAGATTGAGACGAAGTCCCGTTCAAAGATGTTATCCTTAGATTAAGGATAAATCAATTACATAATTATGTGTGACAAATAATTACACCCAATATAAGTGGATATTAAGTGTAAAATTATCAGATTCATTCACACATATTCATATAATGACATATTCAAGGAGTACAAGTTTAACCCAAATAATTGAAATTGAGTTAAGAAGTTCCCTTGCAAAAATTCGACAGCCAAACGGCGTCACTTTAAAATTCAGAAAATGATATGATGAGAGAGAAAATGGTATCACATCACTAGGACAAAAAATTTAAATCAATAAGGATATATAAGAACATATCCCAACATAACAATATGTAAATTAAAAGACCCATCAAAAATAAGTCTTTAAAAAAGAGGAGGGTGAAAGTTTCCCTTACCGATTTGGGTAACTTTCGAAACGTACACCCCATGAAAGAAAGGCTATAAAACATTGATGTAAATACTCATAAATGAAAGTATATTACACAATGAGTAGAATAATGGGAATTACATACACCACTCAAAGTAAATAGTGGCAAATGTAGCATAAATCTCACTAGAATAAAAGTGAGATGAAAAATCCCTTACGAAAGCTCGGCAGCCTAACGGCGCCACTTAAAACTTCCAAAAAAATGGATTTATGAGATCAAAATAGGGTCTCTAATAATATGAACATAAAAATTACAGTATGAGGAATATAAAATAACATCCCCAAACATAATAAATATGAGCTTAAAATAAATGACATAAAAGAGAGTACTTAAAAAGAAAGAGAGAGGTAGGATCTCTTACCTCAAGTCCGACTTGTCTTGTCCGTTTCTTTATATTCCTGAATAATAAACTTTGGTCAATTTATAATTGTTTAAGGAAATCCTTATATATTATTATTCAGTTCATATCACATATTATAATTTTATAATAATTTGTTAATAATGTGAGTTCATATCAGACGTTTTTGTCGATGTTCGGTACATGAGTAAAAATTAAACTTATTGGAAAAGAATTTTCCATGTAGTTATAAGTACATCATCTCTAGAATAGTATTAATGATTTAAATATCATATATATCCAGTATATATTCATTTTATACTATTCCATAACATTTTTAGATAAAAAGAAATGAAATGCACCGTTCATGGAGACGATAGGTCGTACGTACGCATGAACGCTACTTTCATTTCTTTGGCACATTAATGGAATTAAAACTAGATGAGAGAGATATATATATTATAATTACAGTATAATATATATGTTATATAGGTCACATAAGTTTATCAATTTCACTCTTTATACATTCCATGTATTTCATGAACGAGTCGCATCACTTGAGGGGGCGGTAGTCCACACTTCCTCAAATGAAGTTATCGCATTTGCACAACATGCAAAGAATAAAGGTATGTATTAAATATAAAATAAAAAAGCATAGAGAGGAAATAAATATAATATATATCATAAATAAATATAGTTCCATCATAATGGCCACCATGAGAGGTGGTAGGAGAATATAGAACAATCATCGTTTCGTGAGGCAGTAATTCGCCATCCACGGAAATAGTATGTTCTTAAACCATTAGACGGTGGTGTGTGTAAGTGTAGCTCGAATACTTCTCATAACAACATCCTAGTATATTTAATATACTGTTATAATTACAAAATAAAGTAATAAAAAAAGTTAAGGGGTTGGAGAAGAAAAATAAAACAAAAGAACATAAGAGAGAACATTACCTTTAAATCGGGTAACTCCTCTTGGTTTGAACCAAAATGGTTTCTTGAAGATCTTCATGCCTAAGTTAAGGCTTCTAGGATGAAGAGAGGGATGTGGAGAGATAAAATGATCAGATTTTGGCCGATCCAATGTCTTTAGAGGTGTGGGTAAGGAGGTAGAGGTGGGGTCCTTTTATAAGAGGGAGGAGGGGCACTCTTGGAAAGTCTTGAAAAGTTTCTTTATTATAAAATGATTTTTGGATATCAAAGGTCCCAAAAAGATATATTTCAAGGATAAGGTGATAAGGGTTCGAAATCCACCCATAAAATAGGTTTTTGACAATTTTATTTCTTAGATTTTACATTATCTTTTCATTTTATTTAAATCATTCATTAATGAGGTAATCGCTGCATCATCATGGTGTCATAAATAAATTAATTTATTTAATGTCTAAAATTTATAAAAAAAAATACTATGATGTAAGAAATATTTTTATATTTCAAATTAATATTTATAGTCAAAAATATGACTTTTATACCTCCATGTAAAAAATTGTTTTAGTAAAACAATACATGTTTGTGACATTTTTATTTTAACTTTAAATAAAAAGTTACTAATGTCATTTTCTTACCCAAGTGGAACCATGGGGTCCCCAAGTTGACCCATGGATTTTATTGGTTGGCCATGACTCATCCGATAAGGTTATGACATGTGTTAAGGTCATTTCATATTATTATAACATTATCTTTACCTTAAATTACACTAATTACCCTTAATCGTGATTAATAAAACTTAAAAGTTACTGTTCACCAAAAATTATTTTCATCCCATTGAACCACATTTTGCATCCTAATGACAACCATGTATGTCAAATTTTTGAAATTCAAATCATAGAGGTGGTAAAGTTTCATTTAAATGAAAAATCAATTTTTTAACTACCACTTAGTGGTTTCACTATTCATCATAAATTGAAGTTTTTTAGAAAAATACCAAAAATTCACCCTAATCTATATTTGATATTCTAAATTCAAAAATGATGTCTATTTTACAAAATTCAAAACATATAAGTTTCATTAATTAATTTAATAATTAATTCCCACTGTCAAAACAAATAGCGTGTTTTTAAGAAGCAATATCTATCAAAAGATTGACACTTGTTTAAGTTCAATTTCAAAGTTAAATTAATTCCAATGGCCACCATTGGATTAAATGGTAAAAATATATTCTAATTGAACTTTAAAACAAATTCAAAATATGATCTAATCATATAAATAAATTATATTAAAACGAGGTTTTGAATTAAAATACAAAATTTTTCACTTATTCATTAAAAATGAACTTTATCGAAAAAATAAAAAAAACATACACAAAGTAAATTTTGATGTCCTGATTCTAAAGAATGATTTTATTTGGTCCAATATAACATATGAAATTGTCAAAAAGTGTATTTAAAAAGGGTTCACCATCAAAAGGCGGTTAATCGACCCTTTAAAGAATATTAGAATATTTACGCTTAAAATTGGATTCATTCACATTTTAAGCCTCTAAAATTTATTGGATAAAAGTAAAAATATTTGACAAACATATATAATCATTTTGTAGTTAGTTCTGTTTATTCCCTCCATTATAATTTCTAGGCATTAACTACCATTTAAAATAATATTATTTTATTATTAGAGTGCAACGTAAGATTTCCAAGAAACTCGTTGTTGCGTATTGGGTACGCCATCGAGCATAGCGTTCCATTTAAATTAATATTAACATTTTATTCACAAATATGGATAAATATGAAAATGTCATATTCTTTATTTACCTGGGGTGTTACAAAACTCATTCGAAAAACATGTATAAGAAATTGAAGCAGTTAATACCTGAATAACGAGTAATAATGAAATGTTATTAACAAACAGATAATGATATTAATATATATGATATTATAAAAATTACTATGATTCTATAATAATTCAATTAAATTATTTAAATCATTATATAGGAGGTTTGGATACATACAAAGGATATTAGACCAAAGGTAAGGGATAATTTTGTAATCTCATTATTATCTGATATTGTTTATACATTAGTATTTACTGGGGTTTATTTATTATCCATGTCCAGATTTTCTAAAAATGATTTAATAAAATGTTTTACTATTATCCTATGGATTTTTAAAGTTATTTTTACCCATTTTGACTTTTAATACACTGTTCAAAAGGAATCCTTTTTTTGTTTTCCATACAAGGTATTTATTGACTTTTCCGTAAAAAGTACGAGAAGAATGTTTTATTTTAACTTACAAGGCATGAACGGATTTTTATGTTTTCATAATAAATTATTTCCATGAATATTTATTTATAATATTTAAAGGTTATTTTCAAATAAATTATTTTCTTTTAAAATTGCATGACATTTTAAGAAAATAAAACGTTTTCAAAGAAAAAATGATATTCTCCTTAAAGAATTAATTTCAAGTGTTCTATCGAAATTATTTTCCATCTAAGATGACAATCTTAAATAGTGATATGTTTCATGTATACCATCCCTATTATTTATATGGTTTGATTATGTATATTTTTAAATTATATTAATGAATTCCATATCTTTTTCATGGATTGTTTTATGATGGAATGATGTTTAAGAAACCAATTTTATTATTTGGGTTATGCTATGATGAATTATTTGTGTTTTTGTGGAACACGTAAGAATAATTTAATTATGAGATGGGTGGGACCTATATCTCCCTCCAATTCATGGGGTAAATATTTATATCTCATGATATATAGAGGACTGGAATGGGAAATGATTTGGTTCAATAATACATGGATGGAGTAGAAAATTATCTCAGTTCAGTAATATATGGCTGGAACAGTAAGTAAACCCAGTTCAATAATATAGGGTTAGAACGAGGAGTGAACTCAGTTCATTAAAGGACCTTTTCCACTATGATGGTCTTAGCAATGAGCCTTGTCTAATATGGAAATGATTTTATATTCTTATGTGTTTTCCACAATTCAATGTTTTATGCCAATGATATTTTCTTATGGCTTATATTCCTTTATGATTTATACCTTATGAACTACCAAGATTTATTTCATGACTCAAAATTTCGATATATTCTATACCTGGTATGATTTTAAAAAGTTATGTTCATGTTTTTACCTTCTTATATTCATGTTATGTTTGATACGTTTCCTTTTTATACCCTTATTAAGCATCTAAGCTCATCCCTTTATATGTTTTCTTTTCCTCAAGTTATAAATAAAGGTTTTAGGTAGGGGTACTAAAGGGAAATATCTTTATGAGAGATGTTGAATATCTTTCACCAAATTAGAAGAATGTGTTCCAAGTTTCCAAAGTCACTAAAATAATATGGTCATTGGGTGTGTGTTTGTATAGTGTTTTAAGTATTCTGAAAATCTTATGTAATGTCCATGTACGTCAAGATTGTGTCATTAGACATGAGATATTTTTCTAATTTGAAATATTATGGTTTGATGAATTTAGATAAAAACCATTTTATGGTTGATTTTTAAAATAAAATTCATGGGTTTTCATTAAAAACAATTGATGATGGTTTTTAAAATAAATGACATGAGTTTATGGTAAAACACGTTGAGGATTTTTTTTGAAATGAAAGTCATGATTTGAAACTTGAAAACGGATCCAAATGAAATGATGACTGAAATTATATAAGAATTATTGAATGAGTGATAACCTGTATATTATTTTATTTAGCTTGAAACACATGTGAGACTCAGTAGTTAGGCAGGAATAACACACACTAGGAATATATTAGCTCTACCTAGAAATAGATTTATGATAACAATGCAAACTAAACTACTTTATGATAGGGATATTATTCCTTAAGTATCTTCTCTTTTTTATCCATAGGTACATTCCTTACCAAGATGTTTGAGAATCCATATTTTACCTACCCCTAGGTCTATTAACCATGGTTGTATGTTTGGAAATGACTTTACATGGAAATTTCATCAAATGTTTTAGTCATGTGATTTTATGAAAGAAATTCCTATTCATGAATATTTTGATAAAATGTTATTTTAATGTTTATTTTTATAGAAAATGTCTTGGTACCTATATTATTATTGGCCTTTCATCCAACATGTTTTGAGATGAACCATGAAAATTATTACAATCAATGTTTTATTTTCATTTATAAATAAATGGTTTATTTGATATGGATTGCTTCTGAAATGATTGTTGAAATCCTATTGGAATTTTATTTCACACCCTACACTATTTATTGAAAAATCAATCTTTTCATAAAAATGCCAAAATTTTACCCTAATCCAATTTTGATACACTAATTTAAAATAATTATATAATTTTTATAAAATAAAATTTCTAAAAGTTATATAAATTAATTATAGTATTTTCTCACAAAAATAAATAAAAAACATTTTTTAAGAAAACATGTTTTTTGAAGAATAAAATGACTACTAAAATTTGAGTGTTTATTTCCTAAGAATTTATCAATACATTTTTATTTAGTAAGGACTTTATATATATTTCATAATATGGTTATTAATATTCATACCCACCAATTTAATGGATATGTTATAACAATCACATTCAAATAAAAATATTTTGTGGTTTGTTTAAGCTCGGTCTTGAGTATCATGTATACTATCAAACATAATCTTATTTTAAAATATCGGGATATTAAATTATCCCCCCTTTAATAAATTACATCCTTGTAGTTTAAACTTGATCTTGGTGATCAAGGTTTTTAAATTTTGAAATATCTTTGTTGAAAACCCACATCATAAAAAGGGTTAATAAAACTTCCTTTGGAAAAGAGGAAAAGGGAAATGATAAGGTCATTTGGAATAGCACGTACTGGGTTTATAAATAGGAAAACATTAGTGGGAAGTGAAAATATAGACATATAGGAAAAGTTAACATCCAAATAATTATGGAGAGTGACAAAGAACATTGATCACAAGAAATTTAATGATCATGAGAAATTTTATGACCACAAAATTGTAAATCAATGATGTTTGAAAAGGACCATTGATTCATCAAAAATGAAGGTAATGTGATAAGATTTTTTGTTTCAAGATCATCTTCTTAGTGTTTAAGAATTAATTTACCATCTATACTGTGAACATAAGAAAATATACTTACATGACAAGTATAATTTAATTCTTTAATCAAAATCTTCCAAAATATTATCTTTTTATCCAAATAATGAGTATGCAAGATGAATTTTTCATACCTGAAGCAATAAAATCAACTTCTATCAAATCATATAATCAATAAAAGGATAAAAATGCATTCCTCCTATATTTATATATTAACCAAAACTAAAATTGTTAGCATAAAGTAATATAATATCCAAAATGTATAAACCTTAATATTAAGAAATAATACATTAATCTCCAAAATTCAATAATAACACCAAAGGTTCGACATAGATCATTCCATAAATAAATAACCCTAAAATTATTTAAAATATTCATGAATGATATTTAAACCTAAATATTAGAATGATTTTATCACATATTCTTCCAAGATAAATTTAATATTTATCAATCACTCATAAAGTCTCATAAAAAATGTATATATAATTTCCAAGATATTCTAATCATTTCCATAAATAACCTAAATCTACATAAATCCATATAAAAATCATATATGCTTCCAAAAGACAATTCAAACTTTATTCATAAAATAAAATTCTATATTATCCAAAAATATTTCCATTTACCTTAATCATATAAGGTTCCCAAAATAGTGAACTTCTTCCAAAATTAAATTAATCACTTAATAACCAAATCACTTTTCAATCCCATTGTTATCTATATGATAAAACATATGTTCCCAAATTTTAATAACCTATAATTACCTCAACTTCAAACATTATATAAACCCTAAAGGTCATCAATACCAATAAAATTATGTCCATAAAATAAAATGAATTATTCCTAAAATAAATCTTTCAAAAAACACATACTAAACCCAAGGGTTATATTACCATAAATTTCTCCCAAAATACTCTTAATTATCTTAAAATCTCATAACTTAAAACCTAAAAAGTGGTGTTTATACCTATGAAATTATGATCAGTCTTAAACTTATAAACTCATTATGGTATTCATAACTATTATGTTAACCTCATATTAAAACATCATAATCTATAGATTTTTCTAAACCTGGCTCTGATACCAGATATAAAAGCCTTAAACCTGCACTCTTATATTTGGTGCCAAAAACATTGTGATGGCCCAGTCTAGTCCACGATCATGATATTGTCCTCTTTGGGCCTATACCACATGGTTTTGTTTTCCTTGGGCTCCAACCCTTAGGAATCCCACAGGAAAAGGCCTCATGATGGGAGAGGTATCCACACCACCTTATAAAGGGGTGCTTCTTGATCCTCCTCCTTCGATGTGGGATTGTCATAACCCACCACCCCCCCAGAAGGGCCCAACGTCCTTGCTGGCACATCAAATGGACATTGGCTCAAAGGTTCCTCATACCTGGTAGGTCACATGGCCTCAAGTGCATTTCTCCAAACACCAGAGGCTGTCGACTAGCAGCGATGGCCTTGGACGTGATAGTGGGGAAACTATGCCATCATTGGCAGAGTAACACAGTGCAAAAAAATAGTAAACAGTAACAGAAGCAGTAATACCATACAACAAGTAACCAGCTGAAGACTGGTAGTATAAACAACTGCAGTATATATATAAATAAATTATGCATGTCACATGTATCTAGGAAAGCATCCAAACAAGTCACAATTTTGGAAATACAATACTGAAACAAAATTACAGAAAAGTAAGTAAACTCCAACAGCATCGCAAGTCTCATCTTGGTCCCATGCTCTCCACCTCCAACAACACTCAAGTACTTGATAAATAAGGGCACTTTCCCTTATCTATACCTACAACTATATAATCTATTTGGACCCAAAAGCATAACCCAAACAGGGTGTGAGATGAATCCCAGTAGGCAACCACCAAAAGATCTATGCCTAATTGTCATTGAATATATATATATATAGAAGTTAATATGCAGGAATGAAGTAATAAACAAGGAATTACTCAAAGTAAAAAATCTTACAGTTTCTAATTACATTCATTTTCATTTATTAATTATTCAAACCATTGAATAATTTAACCTCAGGATCTATCCTAAGCTTTGTATCCCCTTTTAAAACAATATCAAATAGACATCTCAAAAGACCATCTAATAATCAAGTACGATAGAGTCCAAGCTTGTGCTTTGTCTTGGAAGACTCGTTACAACATTCAAAATATCACATTGACCCTCTGGGTGGCTCACAAATTCTAACCCCTATGATCAAGTGTTCAAACAAAAACAAAGACTCTCTAAAGAAGTACTCACCATCAATTCTCTTGTGGTCTTTTAACGATAAACTACAGACTCTATGAGGAAGCACTCAACATCAATTCCCCCTATGGTCTCATAACGGTATACTATAGACACTCTGAGGAAGCACTCACCATCAATTCACCCTATGGTCTCGCAACATAAATCTATCAGACACTTTGTGTAATCTTTCAACGCCAATTCCCCCTATGGTCTAATTACACCAGGCTCTCACATCCATGTGTAATACAATCATGCACAAACAATATCCAGCAGCCCAAAGTAATCTCAACTACTATAACGCTAAGCATCTACAATGCATAACATTGGCATTTAACAAGCAACAATTAAGAAATAAATTCCAACCTAACAAGAAAGGCAAGGAAACAAGGTTTTCCTCATAGGAAACCTAGACCAAACGATCATAAACATTCAAAAAAGGAACAGCAACCATGGGGTGTACCCTAAACATACAATTTATTATAATATATCAATGAAAATCCTTAATCTATCAATCAAACTAAGGCAGATGATATTAGGGTTCAACTCCTTAACATGAAATACCTGAATCATAGGTAATCGGAACTTAGGAATATATAACTCAAAGAAAAACTCTGAAAGGAAACAAACCACCTACATGGACGTCATATAGTGAAAACTCTTAAACATCGGCCCTTGAATCATCCTAGAACATCGTAGATCTACAAAAAGGTCAAAATAATTCAACCTTTAATAACTCAAGAGAGAGGAGAAATTAGGAAGAGAGGCTCTAGGTAAAGAGAGAACTCACCGGTGGGAATCCAATGCACCCATTGGAGCCTCAATTGGAGCTCGGATGGAGGAACGGGAGGCACTTGAAGATTCTTGGTTGTATTTCACTCTCTTATATGAGACACGAGAAGAAGAAACACATTATGGAGATGAGATGAAACCCAGTTCTGATTAATCAAATAAAAACAAAAGTACATGGTGTGTTCATTTAATGTACATGTCGTGTACATGCCTCAATTGGCCCCCACTTTAGGTGGTCCACACAGCCATGTACTCGGCCGTTACATGGCCAGTACACGGCTACATGTGGAAATTGGGTGCAGGACGTGCACTCAAGATTACACGGCGTGTACTTAGAAAATTTCAAAAATCTTCCCTTTTTCCTCAAAAACACCTGAAATCAAGATCTATACCTGAAATGAAGATCTGGGTTCTTAAAAAATTCCCCCCTTAAATCAATTCATCCCCAAATTTCCCTTCCAAGGGTAGTGAAGAAGAAACTTCAAACTCTGGCCATTGTGATCATACGTCAGCCACCCTCTCCTAAGTCTCATCCTGTACTCACCCGTGTTGTCATAGCACCCATACCAGAGGAATAGACCGTCCATGTAGAACCTTCATGCTATGATCCACAATCCTTATAGGGTTCTCCTAAAATAATGCATCCACCTCTAACTCATCCTCCTCGGGTTGAAAGAAATGATATGGGTCTGAAAAGTAATGTCGTACCTAAGAAACGTGGAAGACGTCATGCATAGCCCGGTACCTCTGAGGTAACTACAACCAATAGGCAACTGGCCCGACTCTCTCCAAAATCTCAAATAGCCCAACGTATCTCGGTGAAAGCTTCCACTGTCTTCTAATCCTCCTTCATCCCAACACCGGTGTGACCTGCAAGAAAACCTGATCTCTGACCTCAAACTCTAGAGATCATCTTCGTCCATCAACATAAGATTTCTGGTGAGATTGTGCAGTATTTATCCTCTTTTAAATCAACTCCACCTGCTCAGTGGTCTCCTTGAAAAGATGAGGTCCCAGCATAGCTGCCTCTTCTACCTCCATCCAACATAGGGGTGATCGGCATGGCCTACTATACAAAGCCTCATATGATGCCATATGAATCGTCTCCTGAAAACTGTTATTGTAGGAAAACTCCACTAGGGGTATATGTCTCTCCCAAGAACCCCTGAAATCTAGAATTCATGTCCGAAGAATGTCCTCCAAAACCTGAATCATGCACTCGGACTGGCCATCTGTCTGGGGATGGTAAGTTATACTCAGAAGTACCTTTGTACCCAAAGCCCTCTATAGTCCCTTCTAGACATGAGAAGTAAAACGGGCATCCCTTTCTGAAATTATAGAGTGCAGAACCCCATGAAAACATATGATCTCTCAAATGTACAACCTTCCAAGATCATAAACACTAAAGTTTTCCTTGATCAGCAAGAAATGTGAAACCTTCATGAGTCTATCAAAAAAAACCCAGACTGCATCATTCCCTCGAGGTGTCCTCAGCAAACCTATCACTAAATCCATCGCGACATCATTACACTTCCACTTGGGAATGGTTAACTACTATAAAAGCTATTTTGGTCGATGATGATCTGTCTTCACCTGCTGATAGGTGGAACATCTCATAAAAAAACCAGCAACATCCCTCTTTATACCTGGCCACCAATACTGATGGTGTAAATCTTGATATATCTTGGTGACACCAAGATGAACTGTCCAAACTAAGGAATGAAAATCCTGCAACAGCTCCTCACGTATGTCTACTAACACCCATACGCGCCCATGAAAATGCAAGATCTCATCAACATCTACAGTACACCCAGGAGTAGGGTCCTCTCCTGACACACTCTTCCATAGGACTAGGCCTTCAGAATCTGATAGCTACCTCATCTACAATCGCTCCAGAAGAGTAGAGGTAACAACTACATAAGAAAGAAAAGTCTACCCATGTCTATTGTGCACCTCCAAATGCATCTCAGATAACATACCCATAAGCATCCACTCACTAATGGCCTCCTGAACTACCTATATCTAAATCCTCCTTCTCAATTAATTATCCATTATGTTGCCTTTACCAGGTGTATAGGAAATCTCAAAGTCAAAATACTGAAGGTACTCAACCTACCTTCACTATCTCAAATTCAGATCACGCTGAATAAAGATATACTTGAGACTTTTTTGGTTAGTGAAACCCACAAAATGATCTCCCAAAAGATAATGTCTCTAATATCATAAATCATCCACAACTACAGCTAACTCGAGATCGTGCATCAGGTAATTCCTCTCATGTGGCCTCAACTGCCGAGACCCATATGCAACGAACCCTTCCCCTTGCATAAGCACTACTCCCATCCTGATACCTAATGCATCACAATATACAGTGTAAATCTTTCCTGTCTCTGAAAAAACTAGTATCAGTGTAGATGCTAATCTCTCTTTCAGCTCCTGAAAGGCTGAATTGTAGGAATTTGTCCACAAGTACTTCGCAACCTTCTTATTTAGGCATGTCATTTGTCACGAACTGAATCTAGTCACCACCAAAACTGACACCAAACCTAGCCCGTGACAAGGCCCGAAGGGCATTCCCGATCCCCATGGGCTGTCACAAGTGTCCGGGTATCATATAATGATAATTAGGAATGATTTACCTGATTTTATAAACATTAAACAACAAACAAACTCAATAAAACAAATCTGAATTTTTCAACTAAAACCATCTTTTACAAAATTTCAGAACTAAATTACATAAGTTAAAACTATGTTTAAAGACCATTACAAAGGTAAAAAATAAATAAGGATATCCCAATAACCCTCATGTCAAGGGGCACCACCCTTAATCCATGTCCACAAGACTTCACCACCAAGGACCTGCCAGAAACCCGAACCACTGGAACTAAAAACTGTACCCAACCTGCGACAACAAAAAAACCAAGTCTACTTACACCCAAGGGTGTAAGTAGGGTGTGAGACAAATCCCAATATGATACCACCACTAATATAATCCATGTGATAAACATTTAATGATGAAAAGCTTGCAAGTTTTCAAAAACATGAGATACTAGTTAAAATTTCTAAAAGATGCAACATTAAATAAAAACAATTTTCAAGTGGGTTAATTTAAAGAATAAAAACATTAAAAATAAATACCATAGCTACTAAATTTTTCATCCTCTCATATCGTATGCCAACGGTAAGAACAAAATATCCAGTGAGCACAAGCAATGGGAAATAACCCCTAGGCACTAGCTAGCTGTGGGTCCCAAGTACCTCGTATCTCGGTGAGAGTAACCATCACAAATATCCGTTCTCATGCACGAGCCACTAGTAGGGAGTATACCCATAACCTAGTGGTCCCCAATAATCATCATCATAGTTTAGTTAGAGTTGTAAGCATCAATCTTGCTAAGTGAAACTGAGGCCAAACCCCACGGATTCACTAGCATACTAGTACACGTCCACCCACCTAGATACTTGGGTTTTCCCTTTGTGCTCAAACAAGTTCAACAAGTCAAGATATATACTTTTCACATGAAAATATCATTTCCATATCAAAAATTCACCAAACATTCCACATGTATACCACACAAGTCACAAAAGTACACTTTTCATTCAAATTGATTTTGAAATCTGACTCATACAAAAATAGCCCACAACACTCTTCACATTACATTGACACTTCCACAAATCCTTTAAAAAAAATATATAAACCATTCCAAGAAATTATAACTCACATAACAGCCCACTCAAATAACATATAATACCACTTTCATCAAAAAAATCAATTTTCACAACACACTCACACAAAACAGCCCACAACCATGTTTTGCAGCTCTCTTTCCATTTTCTAAAACATTTCAGCACTTTATAAAACATTCTAAAAAAATATTTGAAATCTTAAATAACCACCATAACTTTCAAAAACCCATATTAGGTGAACACACCCCCCCAAACAGTACATATACACCCTTTTATCCACTTTGTTTAACCAAACAAAACATTCACAATTTTCATAAAACAACTCAAGGGGTGTAACTATGTCTTGCACACAAAACCCATTTCAAAACCCCCATTTAAGACCAAAACCATACAAATTCCTATAAAAAATAGAATTGGAAGCCCTAGATAGATTTATAAAAACACATTCAAGTGTTATATAATAACCTTTAATAATACCACAAAAGATACAAATGAAAACACACATTTTCCTAAAATGACCTCAAGAAGTATAACAATGTTTTACACATAAAACCTATTCAAAAACCTTCTTTTTAGGACCACATGACACTAGTAAATTACCAAACCAGAATTGGTAGTCCAAACAAGATTTAATAAACCAATTTCATAAGTTATAAACCACACCCAAATAAAACCCCATGAGTTACACATGAAAACACCCAATTACATGTTAAAAAGCGACTATAAAATTTAACACATAACCAAATCAATCATAAACAGTTTTTTCACCACACCCAACATATGAGGAATATGAAAAATGGTTAAATATAGCAAGATAACTCATCAATAATTGTTTACACATGGAACCACCTACCTTTTGAGTCAAAACCCTTGAATCTTGGTGCGAAACCTCAACCGCACCTCCGCCGCACCACAAGGATGTGAAAATAAACCCTAAACCATAATATTTCACTAAAAATACCCCAAATAAAACCCTAGGTATGAACCCTAACTTCTGGACACTCTATAAATTTATGAAAGTGGGAGGAAACCCTAAAGAGAAGGAAGGAATTGAAGAGAGAAACACATACCCAAAATAATCTTGAAGAAAACGGCCAAAAATCTACCAGAATATGAATTTGAAAACATCCAAACATTCATGGTAGGTTCTAAAAAATATTAGGAGATCTTTTAGGAACTGGAATGGGGGAAAATAGTAAAAATATAAGAAGTTATTAAAGGATCAATTTACCTCTCCAAATCTGGAAGATTTCTTAAATCCAGTGAAGTTTAGACCATTTTCGAGATTCTATAGAGCTCCAAATTGTGGGAGGAGGGAATGAGATCTCGCCTTAGGTAAGTGGGCTCGGGTGAGAGTTAGAATCACCAAAAAAACGAAAATATTGAAGGAGATATTAAAGAATTAAAATTTATTTTTAATGCAGAAAATGGGCTTTCGAGCAGGCCCAATCCCTTACATAAAAACCCATATCCACCATGATTATGGATTTATAAATGGTCCAAATTAATATGGTGGTGTTAATAGGTCAGGGTATGACAATTAGGAATTTTAATGGATGAAAAATGTTGAATAATTAAGGAGTTATAAAGGAATAAAAATTTATTTTTAAATCTGGAGTTGGGCTCACGGTTTGGCCCAATTCATAAAAACTCCCCCATTCCTCCATAAATGCTTGGGAAACCCTAAAAACAAAGCATGAATGGAAATTAAATGGAATTTAACTTTAAAATAAGTCATTTATGTGACAATTCTTCCCACCATGAAAACTTTCCGCCCCAGAAAGTCACATTAAGGTCAAAGCAACAACCAAACCCAACTGAGAAACCAAGAGGTACTCCTTTGCCAGGTTTCACCCCCAAAGGCCAAAACACCTACAGTGATCAAATAAGGATTACTCTCACAACCAAAACATACACCACTTTCTTGAAATGATCAATCACATTCATACTTTATCCCAAAAGAAAACTCTTCAAACACTATCTGAACAAGACACAATCAATTCACCCAAACGAACAACAACATCGAACTAGGTTACACTTACCTTTAACTAAACCATTGGGCACTCTCCAATACCAATGTTTGCTCAAAGAATATGTTGGTATCTAGATATTTCTGAATAATACTACCTACTACCAAGCCAATACCATGGATTAATCTAAGTTATTGGTACGGGGTGGACACAAATAGGCTCCCCGCCAAAAGAGACAACCTATATTTTTTTGAGACAGAATCAGGACACTAACAGGGGAGGCCTAAACGGACTCCTTAGTACAAAGGGTAGAATTCCATTAAATGTTTTTGAAGGAATGTACATGAGAATCATAGTGGGTCTCCCCACCATAAGAACTAACCATCTTAACTGACCAGCATGGGCTGACATAGACTGGCCCAAATTTTTTTTTTAAAGATTTGGGAAGGGCATAGGGTTAGTCTGCACGATTTGGGAAATCATGCACTAGCTGTGCATATCATTCTTTCTGCATGGATTCCTGGAACACGGTCACTACTAATCATGCACAAACTGTGTCCTCAGTATTTCTATCCAAATTTCCAACTATTTTCTAATGACTCCATTGAAACCAAAGTGGGAGGGAATGATATGCACATGGCCCTCCACCTATTTCCACCGAATGGGAACAAAAGAGAAAAGATGATGACACCATAGGTTTAAAATCTTCCTATCTTTAATGATGAGGGTAGGATATTGTACATGGGTTTAAATGACCATGGGATTTCCCCTGACTACGAGCTAGCTTCTCTCCGAGACCTATGGCTGGAGCTCAAATGATTGAAGCATCTTCAGCCTCGCAGTTAGGCTTTGGAAACCCCTTGAACGATAATTATTCTTTCGATGCAACTAAAAACTACACCGTAATCCCTGATATGTTTTCCATGACATAACACATTCCAAACTCACATTACCCTAACCTGATGTTTCACTGAAATAAGGGCTTAGAAAATGCACACACAGCAATCCTTGTTTGTTCGTGTGAGAAACAATAGAAGTAAAGAACACCTAAACTCACCATCCTCTAAAATGGAATATTTTGAAGTTTTTCCAAGGGAGACATTCGCCCAACATAACAGGGACTCTCGGAGGATTTCACAACTTTCACCTATACGGTCAATCGAGCACATGACATCATAAGGCATCACTGAACATGACCATTGCGACTGATATAAACAATGCATGGAGAGGGACCTTATACGGCATCCCCAAACAACACACAATTCTAGAAAGTGGCTACAATATCCTATCGTGACAATATTTCC
Organism: Viscum album; assembly: GCA_963277665.1. Lineage (NCBI taxonomy): Eukaryota > Viridiplantae > Streptophyta > Magnoliopsida > Santalales > Viscaceae > Viscum > Viscum album. Next base: position 1,397,436,250 of record OY728164.1, on the reverse strand, counting down.
CACACCGGTGGTTTTACATGAACTCATGCTTCATAGAAACTTTGAAGTACCCAAAGTCCCTCTTAGACACCATCGAGACACTCATTCACACTAACAACCCTAGGCCACATCCACCTTCAACGAATCATGAAACTTAAGAAACTAAGGTCTCTTTCAACCTTCCACGAGCACTCTCCCGTTACAATATGATCTAAAAATCAATGAAAGGAATGGGTTTAGACTCAATCTACAGATCTCAAGAAAAAAAATATTCCTTATATTGATCAATTGGAGGATTTTCGAATGGAAAAACAATCTGGGTTGCACTTCAGTTATGCATTAACCCTTAATGGGGGATTACCTTATCCAACAAGAGAACCTAAAGACCCAACCAAGTTGGTCCATTGGTCAAAAAGTTCCACAAACCATATCCAAACACATGAAGGGATCCACCATAAAGGTGTCCCGAAACATATCTCAGAGGAGACTACTAACTGGTCCTTCTACCCAGCTTACCAACCAAACACAAACTCAAAACACAGTTCGAACAGGAGGGGTTCTTGGACTCAAAACATCCCAAAACATCAACATTTTCCAAAAACACATAATATAAACCATCTCAAACAATTCATCAAGACATCATGTTTCTCTTTAAAAACCTTTCTTTGAAAAAAATGGTTCAGCGGTTAGTGCATCCACCAATGGTACCCCATGGGCCTTACACATGCATGTTTTTGTGCCACACCGGGCACCCTCATCATATCCATCCCATCACTCATCCAGTCATGTCATCAACTATCCATATTCCCATATAACCCCATGCATATGGTTTCTCATGAAAATACCAAAGGTTAAAACAAAAATTCTTTCCACTTTTCAAAACCAAAATGGTCAACCAACACATCCTTTTTCTCAAAACCGCTAACCACGAGATCAAAATCCCAACTCACATCTTACAAAACTTTTCAGAAAGACACAAAAATTTATAAAATAACTCACTTTAAAGATATTCACATCAATTTCAAAACATCTCATCCCATTAAAACACCCTTTGATTGTTTAGAAAACTCTATTGGAAACACTTTTCAAAACCAACTTCAATATAGTTCTTGCTTTCAAAAGAGGTGTTAGCACACCATTTTCCCTTTCAAAACAATTCTAAAAATTAAATTCCACCATTTCATAAATCAAACCATTCCCTCTTTATTTGAAAATTATTTCAAAAAAACTTTATACTTCTTAAAACCAAAGTGCCAAGATTTCAAAACCTAAGAACAAAATAATGTGAGAGGAAACTAGTTTCAGTGGGTGATTTGGGAATATGGTTGGCATCCATACTCCAATCACTTAACTATCAAAGATAGTGTTCTAGGGAATATCCTTGGCTCCACATGGCTTGCCAGGCCCTGCGAGCTCACTAGGACCATTAACCCAACTCTCTTTTCATTTCCCCTAATCATCATCGAACCATGAAAACCAAAGGACTTAGATAAATCCCGAATTCTCCTGGAAACTTGAATCCCATTATGAGGTGTGGTGATCAGGCACACTACCCATAACTGGAATTCCATTTCCTAAAAAACCTAACTCCATACTATCCTGACTTTTCCCCAAATAACATAACTCAAAGAATTAACTTGAACCTACTCTAATACCATTTTTTCACGAACCGAATCTGGTCGCCGTCAAAACTGACACCAAACCCAGCCCGTGAAAAGGCTCAAAGGGAATTCCCAATCCCCACGGGCTGGAACAAGTGCCCGAGTATCATATAATGATAATTGGGAATGATTTACCTGATTTTACTAACATTAAACAACAAACAAACTCAATAAAACAAATCTGGATTTTTCAACTAAAACCATCTTTTACAAAATTTCAGAACTGAATTACATAAGTTAAAACTATGTTTAAAGACCATTAAAAAGGTAAAAAACAAATAAGGACAGCCCAATAACCCTCATGGCAAGGGGCACCACCCTTAAGCTATCTCCACAAGACTTCACCACCAAGGACCTGCCAGAAACCCGAACCACTGGAACTAAAAACTGTACCCAACCTGCGACAACAAAAAAACCAAGTCTACTTACACCCAAGGGTGTAAGTAGGGTGTGATCCAAATCCCAATAGGATACCACCACAAATAGATTCCATGTGATAAACATTTAATGACGAAAAGCATGCAAGTTTTCAAAAACATGAGATGCTAGTTAAAATTTCTAAAAGATGCAACATTAAATAAAAACAGTTTTCAGGTGGGATAATTTAAAGAATAAAAACATTAAAAATAAATACCATAGATACTAAATTTTCCGGCCTCTCATACTGTATGCCGACGGTAAGAACAAAATATCCAGTGAGCACAAGCAATGGGAAATAACCCCTAGGCACTAGCTAGCTGTGGGTCCTAGGTACCTCATATCTCAATGAGAGTAACCATCACAAATATTCGTTCTCGTGCACGAGCCACTAGTAGGGAACATACCCATAACCTAGTGGTCCCCAATAATCATCATCATAGTTTATTTAGAGTTGTAAGCGTCAATCTTGCTAAGTGAAACTGAGGCCAAACCCCCACGGATTCACTAGCATACTAGTACACGTCCACCCACCTAGATACCTGGGTTTTCCCTTTGTGTTCAAACAAGTTCAACAAGTCAAGATATATACTTTTCACATGAAAATATCATTTACATATCAAAAATTCACCAAAAAACCCACATGTATACCACACAAGTCACAAAAGTACACTTTTCATTCAAATTTATTTTGAAATCCGACTCATACAAAAATAGCCCACAACACTCTTCACATTACATTGACACTTCCACAAATCCTTTAAAAAAAATTTATAAAACATTCCAAGACATTATAACTCACATAACAGCCCATTAAAATAACATATAATACCACTTTCATCAAAAAAATCATTTTTCACAACACACTCACACAAAACAGCCCACAACCACGTTTTGCAGCTCTCTTTCCATTTTCTAAAACATTTCAGCACTTTATAAAACATTCTAAAAAAAATATTTGGAATCCTAAATAACCACCATACCTTTAAAAAACCCATATTAGGTTAACACACCCCCCCCCCAAACAGTACATATACACCCTTTTATCCACTTTGTTTAACCAAACAAAACATTCACAATTTTCATAAAACAACTCAAGGGGTGTAACTGTGTCTTGCACACAAAACCCATTTCAAAACCCCCATTTAAGACAAAAACCATACCAATTCCTATCAAAAATAGAATTGGAATCCCTAGATACATTTATAAAAACACATTCAAGTGTTATAAAATAACCTTGAATAATACCACAAAAGATACAAATGAAAACACACATTTTCCTAAAATGACCTCAAGAAGTATAACAATGTTTTACACATCAAAACTATTCAAAAACCTTATTTTTAGGACCACATGACACTAGTAAATTACCAAAACAGAATTGGTAGGCCACAAAAGATTTAATAAACCAATTTCATAAGTTATAAACCACACCCAAATAAAACCCCATGAGTTACACATGAAAACACCCAATTTCATGTTAAAAAGTGACTATAAAATTTAACACATAACCAAATCAATCATAAACAGTTTTCACACCACACCCAACATATGAGTAATATGAAAAATGGTTAAATATAGCAAGCTAACTCATCAATAATTGTTTACACATGGAACCACCTACCTTTTGAGTTAAAACCCTTGAATCTTGGTGTGAAACCTCAACTGCACCTCCGTCGCACCACAAGGATGTGAAAACAAACCCTAAACCATAATATTTCACCAACAATACCCCAAATAAAACCCTAGGTATGAACCCTAACTTCTGTACACTCTATAAATTTATGAAATTGGGAGGAAACCCTAAAGAGAAGGAAGGAATTGAAGAGAGAAACACATACCCAAAATAATCTTGAAGAAAACGACCAAAAATCTACCAGAATCTGAATTTGAAAACATCCAACCATTCATTTTAGGTTTTAAAAAATATTAAGAGATCTTTTAGGAATTGGAATGGGGGAAAATAGTAAAAATAGAAGAAGTTATTAAAGGATCAATTTACCTCTCCAAATCTAGATGATTTCTGAAATCTAGTGACGTTTTGACCATTTTCTCGATTCTATAGAGCTCTAAATTGTGGGAGGAGGGAATGGGATCGAGCCTTAGGTAAGTGGTCACGGGTGAGAGTTTTAATCACCGAAAAAACACAAATATTGAATGATATATTAAAGAATTAAAATTTATTTTTAATGCATAAAATGGGATTTCAGGCAGGCCCAATCCCTTACATAAAAACCCATATCCACCATGATTATGGATTTATAAATGGTCCAAATTAATATGGTGGTGTTAATAGGTCAGGGGATGACAATTAGGAATTTTAATGGATGAAAAATGTTAAAAAATTAAGGATTTATAAATGAATCAAAATTTATTTTTAAATCTGGAATTGGGCTCATGGTTTGGCCCAATTCATAAAAACTCCCCCATTCCTCCATAAATGCTTGGGAAACCCTCAAAACAAAGCATGAATGAAAATTAAATGGAATTTAACTTTAAAATAATTCATTTATGTGACATCAGTGGCACTACTAAGCATGAAAAGTCATGTTTAAAGAATATGTAGTATCCAACCATCTCCAGAAAACTCCATACCTCAAAGATGTTCTTCGGCTGCTCCCAGGAAACTACTTATCTCACTTTTTATGAGTCTATTGATACTACTGTCTCTGAGATTACATGACCTAGGAAGTGAATCTGGTCCATCCAAAAGTTTCATTTTGAGATCTTAGCATATAACTGATGTTTTCTCAGTGTACTCAAAATGATATCAAGATGGGTGTCATGGTCATGTTGAGTGTGAGAGTACACTAAGATATTTTTTGCAAAAACAACCACAAAAGAGTCCAAGGATGGAACACTTGGTTCATCAGTGCCATGAAAACTGTTGGTGTATTCGTGAGACTGAACAGCATGACCATATACTCGTATAGACCATACCTGCTCCAAAAGGATATAAGAGGTAAATCTGATGGTCTAACGTGCAACTAATGATAACCAGATATTAAGTAAATCTTTGAGAACAATCGGGCTCCTCAAAGCTGATCAACGAGATCCTAAATCCTCAGCAAGGGATATCGGTTCTTAACTGTCAACTAGTTCAGCTTTTGATAATCCACGTATAGTCTAAGGGTACCGTCCGCCTTCTTTGAAAACAGGATAGGTGAACCCTTGGGAGAAGTGATGGGTTGGATGAAACCCTTTTCTTGAAACTCCTATAACTGATTCTTGAGATCCTTTAATTCTAGTGTAGCCATTCTATAAGGAGGAATGGACATCGATGCCACCCCTGACACAATCTCAATAGATAAATCTATTTCTTGCTCCAGAGGTAAACCCAAAAAGTCATCTAGAAAGACATCTCTGAAATGATACACCATTTGAGGAAAGTCCATCTGTGAAGTCCCTTGGTCATCCAGATATAAACTATAAATCTGGGTTGTAATTCCTCCCAACATAAGATGCTCGAGTCCTGTTCTACTCACTTGGACATCCCATTCACCCTTGTGTAGAAAAGACCCTCCCTCTGATGACGTGAAACTCACCCTATGACGATAGCATTCAAAAAAGAGCTGGAAAGAGACCAACCAGTCCATTCCAAGAATGACATCGAAGCCTTTAATCTCTAAGACATAGAGGTCCCACAATAAGTTGCACCCACCAACCTCAAGAGGGAACTCCTTGCACTGATGTACACTAGCCGTTATAAGCCCCAACAGAGTGTCTAGCATCATAACATCCTTACAAGTAAAGATATAGAGCTCAAGGATCTCTACAACGGAGATGGGTATAAAACTATGAGAATACTCTGTATCAAAAAGATCATAATATAAAACTAAGGCAACTAGTATTATACCTCTAATCGTAGAGTGTCTGGGATCCTGCTTCTACTGGATCTGCTCTATCGCAAAAGTCTGACCTGTATTGCGGCCCTGAAGAGCTGTCTGAGATCCCTGATTTGATCCACCCTATGGCTATCAAAAACCCTGTGTCTGACCACTGCGTCCATGACCACCAACTCATCCTAAACGGACTAAAGAACTCCAGTCCCCATTCTAATGTGGAACTGGTAGTCCTAATCCGGTACGAGGAGTCGAAACAGATCCTCCTTCACTAGCTGCAGGAAGGAAGGACTTGTAGAAACACTGAAGATTTCCTATCTTTCTACAATATCGGCACTCAAATGGGTCCTTCAGGCACTGGGGTTTCTTATTATGCTCTTCCCTCACTGGTATCACACCACCTAACTACCTGAAGGAGTATACTGTCTACTAGGATCTCCGCACGTAGACCCCCTATGGTGCTTCCTACTATCAGTCAGAGGAGTACCAACTCTAGATGTCGAACTACCCTGGCTCACAACTCCAGACTTCCTCAGATTACACTTAGTGATCAGAACCTGGTTGACTATAGAAGATATATAATTCAACCTGAAGACATTCACCTATGATCAGATGTCATGTCTGAGACCATCCTCAAACTTCCTGGCCATAAATAACTCATCACCACCCAGAATGGGTGTGAAGCACTGTGAAGTGAGAAGAATACTCCAAGAATAAAAGAGTACCCTATTCCAAACCCATGAACTCTCATGCTCGTTCATCCCTCAAGGTCTCTGGGTAGAAATAGACATATAAGACATGCTGGAACTCATCCCAATCCATAACTTGTTAGCATCCCGCCTGTGATATCACATCCCACCATCTTTTGGAGGAATCTTAAAGCATGTAGGTTGTGAGATTCACCCTCCTCTCAAGAGGTGTCTTGAGATGCTCGAAGATATACATCATGGCTTCTAATCATGACTCTGCAGCCTGAGGTCCTCTATATCATGAGAAAGTGGGAGGATGATACTGCTAAAAAACCTATTTCAACTCTACCATAGATGGGTTAGGATGCGGTGATCCCTGGTAGGTCTGTATAAACTTATGAATCCTTCTCAGAACTGTGCATCAGCACCTGTGTCAGTTATAACAACTGGTTCCAAGATAGGCACAATGGGAGGATCTACTGGTAGTCCCTAATCTACCATTTCTGGTGTTTGATAGTTGCCCTATATCTAGCCTACAACTGGAGGACGTCTCGGTGGCATGACTCTACAAGGTCAAGCACACACCTCAGTTCAATATTATCAAGGAATGAAACTTAGAAGTGAAATAAAGGAACTAGAGAATAAAAATAATAAATTTTTACAAAAAAAGGGTACATGGTGTGTATAACCCCTACACAGTGTGTTCCCTTAATCTTTTAGCATGGACGTGTACCTCTTCCAAAACTATCATGTAACACCCCTACACACAATGTGTTCCTCCTGTGACATGGCGTGTACTTGAATTTTCCCTCCTGCTCGAGTCCTTCTACATGGCTAAACCACACGATTCTCTCCTGGGTAACACTACACGGCGTGTTCACCATACACATGGATTGTACCACTTAAGTTCTAAACACCCATGTTGTTATTCACACAGTCAGACACATGGTTTATTTTCACACGGCGTGTTCAAGATGGACACAATGTGTACCATACAAACTTTATCCACCTGTGTCGTTAGTCACACAGCCGGATACATAGACTCTTTGGCACGACGTGTACTCCCAGTACATGGTCTGTTCTACAAAAAAAAATTTAACCCTGTGTCTCTACTCACATAGTCATTCACACATTTAAAGACTACACGGCGTGTACATACAGTACACGGCATGTACTTAAGAAAATTTGTTTCTTCCAGAATAGAAGAACACGTGTCATGTGTTCATAACATCACACATCGTGTTGTCTGGGTTTTTGGATAGTAGGCCTCTAAAACTTCTCCAAAACCCTTAAAAACTTAAAATTTCATCCAAGGAATGAAAAATTCCAAACCGTGAAAGCCCATACTCCCACAAATCAAAGTTTCTCATTCTTATTCACATCATAACTTGAAAAAATTCAATTAATATTTCAAACATGATCCACCAAATTCCGATTTAAGAGGGCCCATAAAACCTCAGGGACCAATGTTTGGCATCCATCCCAATGAAACTTTACACATTCCAATACCCTATCAAAATAGTCATTATTCTTTCATGACATCTATCATAACAAAATGCATATCTATCACAACATCTATCACAAAAACAATAAATCAGTAATGCTCCCTAAATGGCATGACAAGAATACATGGAATGTGATCTCTAGCAAGTGCATATATGATGCGTGAGATGGAATACCCTCATCTCATTGGGTTACAACATAAATATAACCTCAATAATATCCACGATAACATCACAAAACAATTAAATCACCCAATGGTAAAATCAAATCAACTGTAATAATTGAAAAACCAGAAAAATTGCAATATTCAAGGTAACTTGGATTTTCCCTATACACGGGGTAGATACTCTCAGGAAAAATTTATTACTAACTACCTATTCCTTACTATACCTATCTATAAGCTCCAAACAGTAAGAAAAAGTAAAAAAGAAACCCCTCTAATAGAATTTATGATGGCCCAGTCTATCCCACGATCATAATATTGTCATCTTTGGGACTAGCCCGCATGGTTTTGTTTTCCCTAAGCTCTGACCTTAGGAATACCCCAGTAAAAGGACTCATGATAGGAGAGGTATCCACACCACCTTATAAATTGGTGCTTTTTGCTCCTCCTCCTTTAATGTGGGATTTTTGTAACCACCAAAGGTGCCCCATACCTGGTGGGTCACATGGCCTCAAGCGCATTTCCCTGAATGCCAAATGATGCCGACTAGAAGAGAGGGACTTGGGTGTGATAGTGAGGAAACTATGCCCTCATTGGAAGAGTAACATAGTGGAAACAAATAGTAAACAGTAATGGAAGCAACAATACCATACAATAAGTAAACAATGGAATACTGGTTGTATAAACAACTACAGCATATACATAAATAAATGATGCATGTCACATGTATCTAGGAAAGTATCCAAACAAGTCACAATGCTGAAAATATAATACTAAAACCAGAGTATAGATAATTAAGTAAACTCTAACAGCATCACAAGCCTCATCTTAGTCCCATTCTCTCCATCTCTAACAACACTCAAGTACCTAATGAAGGGGGGAACTCTCCCTTATCTATACCTACAACCATATAATCTATTTGGGACCAAAAGCATGACCCAAATAGGGTTTGAGATGAATCCTAGTAGGTAACCACCAAAAGATCTATGTCTAACTATCAGTGAATATATATTTAGCAGGTAATATGCAGAAATAAAGTAATAAATAAGGAATTACTCAAAGTAAACAATCCTACAGTTTCCAATTACATTCATTTACATTTATTAATTGTTTAAACCATTTAATAATGTAAACTTGGGATCTAGCCTAAGCTCTATATACCCTTGTAAAACAATATCAAATAGACATCTCAAAATACCATCTAACAATCAAGTATGATAGAGTCCAAACTTGTGCTTTGGCTTGGAACACTCGTCACAATATTCAAAATATCACATTGACCCTATGGGTGGCTCATGAAATCTAACCCCTATGATCAAGTGTTCAAACAAAAAAAGACTCTCTGAGTAAGCACTCACCATCAATTCTTCATGTAGTCTTTTAATGATAAACTACAGACTCTCTGAGGAAGCACTCAATGTCAATTCCCCATGTGGTCTCGTAATGGTATACTATAGACACTCTAAGGAAACACTCATTGTCAATTCCCCATATGGTATTGCAATGTAAATCTAACATACACTTTAGGGAAGCCCTCAATATCAATTCCCCCTATGGTCTAACTACACCAGGTTCTCACAGCCCTGTGTAATACAATCGGGCACAAAAAATATCCAGCAGCCCAAAGTAATATCCACTACTACAAGGATAAGTAGCTACAATGCATAACACTGGCATTTAACAAGAAGAAATTAATCAATCAATTACAACCTAATAAGAAAGGTAAGGAAACAAGGTCTGCCTCATAGTCAAACTAAACCAAATGTTCATGAACATTCAAACAAGGAACTGCACCCGTGGGGTGTCCCATATACATGAAATTTAGTATAATATATCAACTAAAACCCTTAATCTATCAATCAAACTAAGGCAGATGATATCAGGGTTCAACTCCTTAATAAGAAATACCTGAATCATGGGTAATCAGCACTTAGGCATATATAAATCAAATAAAAACTCCGAAAGGCAAAAAACCACCTACCTCGACATTGTACGGTGAACACTCTTGAACGTTGTCCCTTGAATAGGACTAGAACATCGTATATCTACAAAAAGTTCAAAATTGTTCAACCTTAAATAACTCAAGATAGAGTAGAAATCAGTAATAGATGCTCTAGGGAAATAGATAACTTGCTGGTGGGAATCCAATGCACTTGGAAGCACCTCAATCGGATCTCGGACGGAGGAACATGAGGTGCTCAAAGATTCTCAGTCATACGTCGCTCTCTTGTACGAGACACGGGAAGAAGAAACATGTTCTAGAGATGAGACGCAACCTCGGTCTGATTAATCAAATAAAAATAAAACTACATGGCGTGTTCATTTAATGTACACTCTGTGTACATACCTCAACTGGCCCCTACTTTAGGCGGTCCACATGGCCATGTACTCAGTCGTTATATAGCCAGTACATGGCTACACGCAGTAACCGGGTGCACGGTGTGTACTTATAAAATTTCAAAAATCTTCCATTTTTCCTCAAAAACACCCAAAATCAACATCCATACTTGAAATGAATATCCAGGTTCTTACAAACATAATATTTACATTTCTAACTTTTATACTAATAATCGTGGCCCAATTTTAACCATCCAAAACTTACAACATCAAAAGGAAATATTGGATCACTTACATACCCAATGACCTTTTAGGTTTATAGATTTATATAATTTTTACAAACTCTTTCAAAGTGAAAAACTCTGCACAAAATTCATTTTTTTTTTCAAAAAATAAGTTCTTTATAAAGACATGTTAGGTTTGTTTAAGGTAACTTCCATATCTAAAACTATGACTTTATTAATTATTTTGATCATCCTTAATTCTTGTGAAAAAAAATTTAAAACACAGAATGAGTATAAAAAGATAAGTATGGGACATAAAAAAGAATAAAGAAATTGGTTAATCCATTTTAAAACCATAAGATCAAAAAAGAGAGTTTCCCCTTAATATAATAGACTTTGATCTAAAATAATGGTTTACTTACACATGAAATCAGATTTACTTCCCAAATTTTTCCATAACACTTTATAAGAAAACATAAATTAATGTTAATAATCATGAGGGTTTCTTATAAAACATGAGAACCCATGAAAAACATGTTCTTAATAACATAAATTTTTACCCTAAAATGTCATAATCTTTCCTTTAAAATAAAAGATCATTAGATTTCCTTTTGAAATCAAATTATTTCAATGAAAAATCATTAGTAAGCATAGAAAAATCATGCAGGTGTCTTGGGATGTCATATTCATATAACCCTTACAAAAACCCTTACCAATAAAATTATCAATATGGTCAACTTCCAACATATTTTTCCAAAGAACATAATCATTACCTAATGAATTGGAGAGAGATATCAGGCTCACCTGATTATAAAAAATTTCTAAGGACCATAACATGCATAAAACACATGAAATCTTTCATTTCTATTATAAAACTCATAAAAATATCCTTTTTAACCCATAAGTAAAATATTTTTAGATATTGATATATCCCTTTTCTTTAAAACCCCATTTTCAAAACTAAAATACCCAGAAAAAAGGGAAGGAGGGTTTTCCTTTAATAAAAAATGGAAGCTTCTAAAATAATACATATATAAAATAAAAATTGTGATGGTGGGAAAATTCAACATTTTCGTATATGTTAAAATAAAACATTACTTTTTAATTTTTGTAAAGAAAGTGAAGTCATTCTGTATAAAATATGTAAAAATATTCCTTTTTAAAACCTTTGAAAGAAAGTTAAAATAGACATAAAATGTACTTTATAATTAAATTATGTCTATATAAATATATCCATAAAATAATTTTAAGAATATGCGCATGGAAGAAAAATATTTAGAAAATAAATCTTTAAAATGTTTAAAATGATGTTTTTAAAGTAAAGTGTTCCTTACCTCGAGTCGGACTCATCACGTATATTCCTTATCGTCCTGAATAATAAACTTATGTTAATTATTAACTTTTTTAATAAACTTTTTTAAGTTTATTATTCCTTTTATTTTATTTATTACCATTTTATATATAATTACTTAATTAATTAATCTCATTTCAAATGTTTTTATGATATTTAGCTCATATGCCCAAAATGAATTTGGTAGTTTGACTATGGTCAAAGATTTCATTATTACATCATCTCCAGAAAAATAATCATGAAATAATTATAATTTTTATAAATTTATTATACTTTTAAAACCAACCATGAATGATGGTTATGAAAAATGAATTACTTTACAATCATGGAGATGGTAGGTCGTATGTATGCATGGGTAAAATTTTCATTTTTTAAAGAGAAAAAAGGAAAGAAGGAAAGTATTTTTTATCATTGTAAAATTATAATAATATAATAAATATCATATTATTTCTTTAACTACACTTATATATATCATTCATGTGATATGGTCATGAAAAACAAACTACATCGCTTTATGAAGGTGGTAATCCACACGTACACACGAACGACGCTATCATTTTTGAATGGATGGAAATGTGAGAAAATAGAAGATATATTATCTTTAAATGACAATAATTATGTCATGAATATCATATATATACATTAAATACATCATTATAACCATCTGTGAGAGGCAGTGATGGAAAATGAATTACATCAGTTTACGGGGCGGTAGTCTGCTGTACACACGAATGACGGTTTAGTATCCCATCTGATGGAAGAGGAGATAGATATAGGTTATGTGAAGAGTTAGGTTTTTTGTGTTTTTTTACCTCATGGATTCAAACTTTTAATCTCCTAAATACTTCAGTATAACATCACCCAGGGTTGTCTCCCAACGAGACTATATTTAAGTAGTTTCTTTGTCATGTATTTTATTACTATTATTTTTAATAAAATATTTCTATGTGGTTTCTAGGACAGGAATGAAGATACTCTAATTTCATAAACTAATATACAAGGAAAAAATACATGAACAAACAATAATTAGTAAATGAAAAGTTAAGGGAATTCAAAATTGGAATAGCAACCTTCACTAGTGATTCTCTTGGTTTGACTATTCTTTATTGCTTTAAAAGATTTCACTCCATAAATTATCTCAATACATAGTTCAAGATCTCAAACCATGTATCACATTATGTTTGATAATTTAAGGCCAAAAACTAATATCTTAGTTATAAACCTCCATTTGTTAAGATTCAGTCAAAGCATTCAATGATCGTTAAACACCATGACAGAATCTAACTCTTGTTGTACTCATAATTCTTGTCCGAGAATTGTGAAGCTTCAACAATGATAGTCAACCAACAAAATCCTAAACAGGATAACTTAAAAGTCTACAATCTATAAAAATTACACATCAATCATCTATATTCTGGTCAAATAACAGAATATAGATGAAAATGAAATGATAGAAGAAACAATCATCAAACATTCATCAACTATTTAACAATTGCAATTCTGAAGAAAAATTATAGTTTAAAATAATAGATTAAATCTCATAGTAGAATCACTAGTCAAAACTGCTAGGTTTAGCTACTAAAAACTTAGCCAAAAATGTACATATAGCACAAAAGTATTTTGATCTTCATCTCCTTGATTGGAAATAGATATTATTTGTGTTTGCTAAAAGATCTCATGGTTATGCTCCCCATCGCTCTGCTTCGGTTGTCGTAGAATGTACCTTGATACTATTTGTCTCCTTCCAGAATGAATCTTCTTTCTTATTTTCATAGAAAATACTTTTTCTTAAATATCCACTAAAACCACCAACTTAAATTGTCTAAGTTGACGTGTCGTTCATAGCTACCATAATTTTTCCTCTTCTCCCTTTTTCCACTGCCCTATAACCTTATCAAATATCTCCAACCAAAAATACCACCTACACAAATAATTAATAATTGCATATGACATGCTACTTTTCTCACATGATGTCATAATTTTCCCATTGAACTCCACTATCCAATAGAAATAGAGAAGTCCAAATCACCAAAGCTTAATTTTAACATAGTAGTTCACATCCTCATTATCACGACTCATTATAGCCATAACTCCCCATTGATCAAACTTCAACAGTTTGGCAAGGTTCATTTTCACCTGGGCTCAGAAACTAATACAATGGATGTGATCAAAACAATTAGCTTGAATTATCTTATCAACCATTATGGTTCATCATGTTTGGTATAGAACCAATCATGACTGACTTTGCCTCCCACTTAGAAAAAACAGTCGACCACATTGTGTAAATCAACCTTGGTGCTCACAACTATAGTGTTGGGAGTTGAATTCCCCCTCTATCATTCAAACACCTATAAAAAACAAAATTAAAAAATACAAAAATATCCAGTAAGTAATTCATGGCCTCATCACATCAAATTATCCAAATTCTGAGCAAACATCCATGCCTGAGTGACTTCAATAACAGTTGTCACAAATAGTATTTGAAATTTTCCAATATTCAGTGATTGAATCAAATATAACATATCTCGATCCTAGTACTTCCCCTCCTTCATCCTTCATTGAGTGGTAAGATATCACCAGTGACCCTTGTTCGATTACTGTCAATGATATTAGGTGATTCTTCTTCATCTTACATGAACTTCGTTGGAGAAAATCGTTGAACACCCAGATCGCATGTTCAATATTTGGTTTTAAAAATCAAAGTGTGTCACCCAAAAAATCCCAAACAACTCAAACCATTATTTATTAGAAAATCTAAATCATTATTTTTATGTTCATGTGCAACATCTATGTTTTTTTAATAATTTCATATGAAACTTCCATAAAAAAAAGCTCAGGTTGGCAGAAGGTGAATCTTGGGTGAAATCGGACTACTTACTTAGTCATCAGCTTCATAAATTAACTTCAGTAAACTCAAACCCATATCCAATGAAATTAACTTGGATTCATTCCAAAGACCTTGGTCGATCTTTGACATTTATAAATAGTCATAGATCAACTTAGGTTTTTATGAAATAACCCACCAAAGCTTTGTTAATCATCTTAAAAGTTCTAAAGTTATTCAACAATGGCTTGAACTCGGAATCTGGTTTCCTCTTCAAGGATTAGGTTCAAATCTGGTTCAACTTCTTCAATCCTAGGTAAGTTATTGTTTTTAAACCAAGTCAGATGGTTAACTTCAATCCATATTCAAACCTCATTTTTTCCACTTGTGAAGCATGGATATCATGTAACATGTTCGGTCATCTTCAATTTCATAGATCTCTGAATCCAACCATATCCAAATTTCTTGGTCGCTAGATCCTTCTCTTATAAGTTCGATTCCTCAAAGTTTAAATAATAGATGAAATTTCAATTTCATATCCTATTTCAAATAATTAATTAGTTCATATTATATTCTTTGATCATGCTTCATCAACAAGCTTCAATTCCAATTGAAATCACCAAACTCAAATTCGTCTTCCAAAAATTTTGAGGTTCGTTATCATCAACACGCTAGGGTTCATTGTTTCTCTTGAATATTTAACTAATCTGAAAACAACTTTGTTCCTCTTTGAATTTTAGGTCTTGATCAATGAACAGGTTTTAGAGAATCTTATGAATGCACAACCACATCCTCGTCTTCAACCATGGCATTGTCGAGGGTTTAGCCTCTGCGTGGCTCGAAAAGATTTTGGATTTGAAAATAACTATGTCAGATAAATTATCTTATGTAGTATTTATATTACATGGTATTTGTGTTACATGTACATCTTAATTATCTTACTTAAATATGTTTTTTGAAATGGATGTTCTTCAAATTATCTTATAGGGATTTTGAATTTCCTCAAAAATCTGACCTAAAAAATGATTCAAAATTTCTCTATAGGCTTGCATAGTTAGCAGGTGAAAATAATCTTACACATACCCTCTTCTCCAAATTATCTTATGTGTGAGGCAGCATTATTTTACATGAACGTTTGGAAAAAAAATTCAGCACCTCCTAATATTTATGTTACGCTGTGTTAAAAACAACACCATTAAAGAATTTAATAATGAAATAAATATATAAGATATATTCTAAAAATAAGTAGATGCATTAAAACAAAAATTAAAAAAAAGAAACAAATAATACAAAATAAATATTCTTAATTAAAATTCAAACACCAAGAACATTTAAATGAATAAATTAAAAATTAAATAAATGAATAAATAAAAAAGAAACACTAATTAAAAATTTGGTAGTGACATAAAAAGTTACAAGATTAAAATTACTAAGTACATAAAATAAATAAATGCATTTAAAATGAAATTTGAAATAAAACATTGAAATAAAATATTAAAAAGTTCAAAAAATAAATAAACTAAACTAAAAACATAAACACACACATAATTGTTAAAAAAATAAAAGATTAATTATTTCAATAAAAAAATAAAAAAAATGTTATAATTAGAACAAAATTTAAAAATTTTAATGATTATTTTGTAAAATTACAACTTCTACAAAAATATGTCAAATAAATAAAAATACTCCATTATGATCATATTTCACCATAAAAACTTTTTAATTTATCATAATTAATGTGGAAAAAATGCAACAAATAAGACCACATAATTATGCCATTAACATATCAATATTTTATCATATGTAAGATACTAGTGATATTATTTCACTATGTTTGAAGAATATTTGAAGTAGTTATCAGAAGAAATAAAACTAAATCATACAGCTAAAAGCTACACATTTTCTTTATAAAACCTCATTCGTGCTACGCCTTAAGCCCTCTAAGGTTGGAATTATGCCCAACATAAGACCTCTATAACATGGTTAGTAATTTTAGGAAGGGATTTTGGTAGGTATTGTACAATATATATTTCTAAAATAGTGTGAATAAGAGAGGAGGGGAGGTGCCCTTTTATAAGTGATGAGAGGGGCATTCTTGGAATTTCATAAAGTGTTAAATTAATATAAATTAATTTTCATGTTAAAGTAGACAAAAATTGATATAATTATAATATAAGATGATTATGTCTCTAAATAGTCTCATAAAATAAAATTTTTAAAAGTTTAGAATATGTTTTTACCCTTATCTCTTTGTTTTAACATCTCATTAACCCTCTTGACAATTACCGCGATAATAAAGTTTTTTACTCTTTAGGGGTTAATAAAGTTACCATAAAAAGACAAGTGACTCAAAAATATAACATGGTTTATATTTTCAACCATATATCATTAAATTTGATAAATATAGAATTTTTATAAACTTTAAATATTTTAATAAAATATTATTTATTATAAAATATCATTAATGTCATTTTTAGAAATACATGAAATATTATAATATAATATGAGTTTAACTCAGGTAAAATAGTTCTAAAATGAAATTAATTTTAATATAAGGAGTATATAGTAATAATATGACCATAAAATTAAATTTTTATAGGTTTAGATATCATTTTAAACCTTATAATTCGGTTTAACCCCTTAGTAAACCAATTTTAACCTTAACTGTGGTAATGACTTTTCAATATTAAAGGATAATAATTTTACTTATAAGGTGAGAATTTACTTATAAATGGTGAAGGGATAAAATTTTATACCATTTACAATCTATATTATCCTCTTTTAATATTTTTATGTTTTTTAAATAATTCAATAAAATATTATTTAATATAAAATATTATTAATGTCATTTTTAACACGATTCATTTAGTTTGACTTTAAAGTCATCAAGATAACAATGTAATTTGAATATAAACATTTTATACATTGATAATATATTATATTAATCTATAAAATTAATTATACACTTTAATTCATCTAAAAATTTACTTTTATAGTTTTTAAAATAATTTACTTGATTTTTCTACTACTAGCACAAGTACTGCATCGACATTGCGTAAGCATTTAAGGTAATTATTTCATTTCTAAAAAATAAAAATAAATTACAATGGTAAATAATAATTTATATTTCAAATAAAATTTTATAACTCAACATAATTTTTTTTATCTTTATCACAAAATATTATAGATATTAAAAGCAAGAGAGTGACATTTTTTACTTTATATTTACGTAAAATAATATAAATGTTATAATCAAGGGAAAGTGGCAATAAATTGACCTATTTTATAATTTTGGATAATTATTTATGAAATATACTCATCCAATGAAATATAGGTACGTTTTTTGTTGAATTTGAGACCTTATCATATTATTTTTAACCTTAATTACCTGATTTACCTTTACGATGGTAATAAAATTTTGATATGGTTATTATTCATAATGAACAAAAATAAAAGGGATATATTAACCAAATTTGGAAATAATTATTCTAAATATGTAATATATTTTTCAATATTTAATTTTTATAAGTGATAGAAATTAATTTAAGATAAAAATTCAAAATGCAATGAAAAACAATTTTTAGAAAAATGTGTTTTTAAGCCTAAAAATGAACTTATACACAAATCAAGTAAAATGATGAATACTATATCATTAATTAGATTATTTATAATTAAAGGATACTTGTGTTACTTTAATATCAACTAATACTTTTAAATTACTTTATTTAATGAAAATAAATGACAGTTTTACAAAAATCAGTATTTTTCACTATTCATTGAAAAATTAATCTTTTCAGAAAAGTACCAAAATTTCACCCTAATGTAAATGTGATTTGATCATTTAAAAATTTATATAATTTTTATAAAATAAAATTTCTAAAATTTCTAAAAATTAATTATAATATTTTCTCATAAAAGGCAATAAAAACCATTTTTAAAGAAAATGTATTTTTAAAGAATAAAATGACTTTAATAAAATTGAGTAATTATTTCCTAAGAATTTATCAATATATTTTTATTGAGTAGGGATTTTATTTTTATTTTATAATATGTTTATTTATTTTTATACTTCCCAATTTAATAGCTAGGTTATAACATTCACATTTAAATAATAATATTTCATGGTTCATTTAAGCTTGGTGTTGCGTGTCGTGTATGTTATCAAACATAATATTATTTTAAAATATTGGGGTATTACAAAGAGTACCTCAGGAACCTTACAATTCTTGAAAAGAACCTTATTTTCTTGTTTTAGTAAGAAACAACACTATATTTCATTATTTATTGTTAATTTTTGTGCACAAATGTTATGGATAAAAGACACTTTAAATAATTTTGGTTTAAATTTTGAACATGTGTCTATCGAATGTGATAACACTAGTGTTATAAAATTTTCTAAAAATTGATAATACATTCAAGGACCAAGCATATTGATATCATGCATCATTTCTTAAGGTATTATACTAAAAAAGATGACATATCTCTTGAGTTTATTGATATTAAACACCAATTAGAAGATATATTCACTAAGACCCTTACTGCTGATAATTTTGATTTTATTAAAATTGATTTGGGTTTATTTGAGTTTAAATGAGTCCATTCTAATTTTATTTATTTTTTTAACATTTATTATTTTCAATTATATTTCTTCTTAAGTGTTGACCTTTACATATTCTTCGGTCCAATTTGTTTACCATTACGTATGGATCTTGTACTCTTATGTAAGTCAATATGTAAAAAATAATAATTTGATATGTAATAGTAGATTTGTTTATTTACTCATACATTTTCCTTTGTTTTTAAAATTTTACATAAAAACATTAAATCAAGTGGTGTTTTTTGTTTCTTTTAAAATGTTATATTGATTCGATCAATTAGTTTTTGGATCCAAATCATAAATCAATTGAAACCTTTGGATTTTTTGTCTCACTATCAAACCCTAATACTATGAACCTTAAACCATCTAGTTATCACGGGGAAGATAAAGATATCTGATGTTGAATCCTATAGTATTTCAAATCAGGCTAGGTCTAATGGTTTTAAAAGAAGAAAATTAGTTGGGAAAACTATTGATTTCATGTAGTTGAATCGAAAAAAATTGGCTTTATAAAAGGTTTTGGGATTTCATGGTTTGAAGTACTTGTTTGATGAAATTAAGACTAATGTTTTTTTAAAAAAATAATTCAGGGAGTTCTACACTCATGTATGTTTTACTTTTAGAGATACTAATGATTCTTTTTTCAAGGTAAATGGTAAGTAGTTTTATTTCACATATAAAGAGATGTTCTAACTATTTTAGTGTCCCTATGAATGGAATTTCTTATTCAAAAAATCCTTAATAGATAATGGTGAGGTGAAACCTATTGATATCTTGTTTTATCTATTTGGAACTTATGTTTCCAAGAAGATATTGGTAATGGATTTGGAACCTGAGTAGAAGGTTCTTTCAAAGTTTATTTGAACTGATATTTCCAAAAGAGTTGTTGAGTTAAAGAAAGTAATATTTTAGGAAATTTACTTTTTTTACATATTACTAAATGATAATAATATTAATTTATAAAGATATATTTTAAGGTATATGAATCATTTCTTCCAATGAAGGAAAAAACTTAACTATTATCCTTGCATTAGATTATTGGGTATTTTGTTTGAGAAGAAGGAAGTAGTGATCAATGAGCTAGAATCTATTAAGTGTCACCACAGTAATACTTTGTCTGTCAGAGTTGTGAGGAACATCAGTTATGCATGTAATTTTTCCTTGAACTATCTTGTGGATATTTAAAAGAAACGGGAGGATGAAAGTGAAGAGAATGAAGAAGAATAAATTCTTGCTCCTATTTAGGGGGTTCTTATGAGGAAAATAATTATAGAATTAGTTGAATTACCCAAAGCTATAATAGATAGTCTTGATAGTCCTTTACATGACCCTGATAATATAGAATACAATGTCTCTGAGGAACAAATTAATGTTATAACTAAAAATGAGACTGAGTTTCCAAAAGCTTGGGTTGTTGATTTATGAGGGTTAGTGAATGGATATGTGATGGTTGAAGAGTCTCATCAAGAGACTATATCTAAACCCCATGAAGATTCCAAATATCTAGTTAAAGATGGAGATGATGGAAATACTGGAATATCATTGGATTATGATATACTGTCACATGTTGGTGATGAGGAAAATGAAGAAATTTCTTTACACGCTACTGAGAAAAATAAGTATGGTATGATTTTTTATGAGCATATACATATATGTACTATTGGGGTATTTTCTGAGTTTGATCAATTAAAGGAAGATATATATGATTTGAAGGCTAGTCTAAAAGAAGAAAAAGATCAATTGCAAGATTGTAAATCCAATTCTATTTTTAAGTCAAATTTTAAGGAACTTAGATCACATATAGTTTTTAAAGATTATTTTAATGAGTACAAGGATATATTAAATGATCAAAGTGAAATAATGAAAAATAATCAACCTTTTTAGATAGGAGTGAATAAATATTTGAAAATTTAGCTTAAGGAAATGTCAAAATCTCAAACTGATATGTTAAAGGAGACACAACCTATTCAATTAGGTGGTCCATCTTCTGTTTTGGAAGGAAAAATCTATAAAATATTAGTTGAATACTTTTTCATCATATTTAGATATGATGAGTGACAGTATTTTTGTTTTATAGTGTGACTTTGTAACATTCAATACATTTAAATAATGTAAGAAAGAATTGATCTCTGAGGTCAAACAAGAAATAGAAGCGGATCATAAGGATCTAAAGGAAGTTAAGACGTTATTAAATGGGATTTTTACAATGGTTGAAGATAGTTTCTCAACCCCAAAAGTTACTTTAATACAAAATCTTGTAGAATATCAGGCTATAAGGAATTTATTAAAGGAATAGGAATCTCCATAAAATGAAAATTTTGAGTTACTGATAGATGTGCAGAAGAAAATTTTGGATAATCTTGATGATATTATTTCATTAGAATCTAAATCATATTCTAAGGAATTTTCACATGAGGATGGTGAAATTCAAAAATATCATGCCAAAGAAAAAGGGATAGTTGTATACAGAGGTCAAGAGACTGATATTGTTGCTTTTGTTGCACCCATTATCACTAAAAATCATTTAGAGATGTTTAAGAAGTTGATTTATAATATTTAAGGGTCATGTAAGCATATGGATGATCTGATAAATATCATGAAAACACTAATAGTGTTATAGATATGTTTTATAATTTATTTAATTTCACTAAAAATGGATTAAATAATAGAACATGTTATAAGTACCTTTGAGTATAAGATTGATACATTCTATGTAGACTGTGTAAGTAAATAGGACATGTTAAAGATGTAAGAAGATTATGGCTATTTCTTAAGGAAAAAATACTCAGTTTTATTGAATTTTAGAAAATATAAAATTATTTCAAGGTTATATATGAGTGTAAAAGATATTTTTGAATCGGGAATAAAGATTGAGGACTTATTCCTAGGAAAGTATTTCTTACTTTGAGAGAGTGATTAAGCAATATTTTTAGACCACCAAAATCTTACCATACGCAAGTCATGAATGATATTGTATTTGTTGAACTCACCTATTTTGATAATCCCAAATCATGTTTAATTCCATGGTTATAATGTATTATTCATTTTTGCAATCTTCTTTAATCTGTCTTCATAATGTTTATCTTGCATAAATCTATATCTTTTTCAATCTCATGGCTTTTCTAAATCAAGTGTTCAGTTTACATTTATCTAATTATAAGTTCACTGTTAAAGCCTGCTGGTAAGAGCCTACCGTTCAAGGTCACCATTATAGATCACTGTTACTCAAGGTCACTATTGAAGATCTACAGTCACTGTTGGAAGCTACTAGTACAAGGTCACTGTCACAAGTCTACTGTTGATATGCTTATCAAAGCTTACATACAAAGAGTCACCATTATAGGTCAATGTTTGGAAAAGGCTTCTGTTAGAAGTCCACTGTCAGACTCTTTCTCAAGTCTTCTGTTAAGAGATTCACAGTTTAAGTCTACCGTTGGACATGTCTACCGTTAGTAGAAGACTACCGCTAAACAACTCCTACTTTTGATGAAGTCCACTGTCGTTCAAGTCTACTGTTAAGTAAAAGTCTGCTGATAGACAAACTCCACCGTTGATCAAGTCAACTGTTGAGACAGTCTACCGCTGGAAAAGGTCATTGTTGAAGTAGTATGATATTACAGAGCTACTGTTAAAAGCTTACTAATTGAAGTCTACCACTGATCAAGCTTACTGACTGAAGCCTACTGTTAAAGGTCTACTGTTGACCCTACCGATGAAGTCCACTGCTAAAGAGCTTACTGTTGAAGTCTACCATGTGACATGCATCTGATACCAGTATAATGATAACCTATTCTTTACTTTAACAATTTTCTTAATATTAGCATAATTGTCATGTTTGACAATTTAATGCACCTGACATTATTTAATGATATTTACAGGCATATCAGGAAACCGTACAAGGTAAGAGGAAGACCACACATGGATGAATCGTTCCTCTTGTCGGCCCCTACTAAATTAAATAAGAGAAAGCCGATCTTAAAAAAGGATATGTGTGTGTGTGTGTGTGTGTGTAGAGACCTAAAGAAGAGGATATATATAGACATCAAGATATTGAGATGCACACATAAGGGAGACATATACAGTACCTGATATACCAAGCAAGAAGAAGAGAACTTGAGAACTCATTCTGAAGATTCTAGAGCTTCACAAATAACTGTTGAAAGAATATTTTCAAAGTTGTGGTGGTGTTCTACAAAGTGCTTCTAACCCAAGAAACTGGTCATCTCTACATCTGGAAGTCAGAACCTGGAAGTTGTGACACTCTATTTTAGAGGCAACTTATAGAGAAGGACAAAAAACTTCATTTCTTTCATTTCAAGGAGTCCAGAGCTGATCTTCCAACACATAGAGCATTCTAAACTTCTTCCTAATATCTTTAGCTCTACTGTGTTTAGTATTTTACATTTGTGAGTAGTGTGTCTGTCTATCTTACACACACTGACTCTTGTGCTTGAACTGAGGGATACTAAAAATTCCCAGACCAAACTCTCTTTACATTTGTTTCCCACGCATAACTGTGGAAGAAGACTAGTGTGGCTTGGTAGTTTATTTTCCCATGTAGAACTATGGTAGGGGTTTCCAAAACTGTACAGTTTGTGAAAACTATTGTAAAGACCAATACAGGCTATGTATAATTTTTAATTTAACTGCTTGGTGGCAGGTGATCACCAAGTAGAGAGGATTAGGTCTTAGCTTAAGAATGAACCTCTTGTTTAAATTGTTGTGTTCAACTTTCAATTACTATGTTTTACATTTATCCACTGCTTATATTTTCAAAGAAAGAAATCTATTTGTGCATTCACTCTGATAGTTAGTTTTGTTTAGTGTGTAAATGTGATTCTTTTAGTAAACTTGTTTCAAAAGTTTAATTAGTTCTCACACTGATTCAATTGAGGATTAATCAACCTTTGATAAACCTGTTGAATAATAAGTCACTTATATCTCTACTACCTTAATTAACTGGGCTGTTTTAATTTGGGGGATTTTAATCCTAAGAGTTTTTAACAGAAATTTTTATTGGAACTCAATTCACCCCCCTCTTGAGTATCTACTCCGACCAACATTTGGTATCATAGGTTTTCTTTATTCATACCATCAAACCAGTTTTTCAAGATTTTTAATTTATTTTCAACTGTGATTTTAGTTGTATCTTAAAGATCTCAAAATTTCTGTTATATCTAAATTTTCAGTTCTTTAACCTTTTAATTTTCTATGGATAACTGAGTTGAGGGTGCTGCTACTAACAGACCACCTTTCTTTAATGGTAATAATTATGTTCAGTGGAAATTGAAAATGAAAATGTATCTTGAAAGCTTAGGACCTGAAATCTGGGACACAATTGAAGAACAACATGCATTACCTACTACTGCTAGGGATACATGGTCTCAATTGACTAAAACTAATTATAATAATAATTGTAAAGAAATTAATGCCTTATACTGTGCTTTGGGTGACAAAGAATTCAATAGAATATCTGCATGTAAGACTGCTTATGAAATTTGGGATACTTTGGCTATTTCTCATGAATGAACAACCAATGTTAAAGAAATGAGATTAAATACCTATACTAATAAATATGATAATTTTAAGATGAATCCTGATGAACCTATCTCTGAAATGTATCACAGGTTTAATGAGATAGTAAACACCATGAGTCTGCTTTGGAAACCAGTGGACAACAAAGACCAAATCATGAGACTACTTAGATGCCTACCTAACATATGGATAGGCACTTCTATATCAATCTGAGAATCATGTGACATTATCAAGCTACCAGTAGAGGAGCTAAGTGGAAAACTAATGATGTATGAAGAAGAGATTAAGGTGAATCAAGAAATAGAAGAAGAACCAAGAAAGAAGTTAGTAGCATTCAAGAATTTTTCCTCAAAAAACAAAGACAAAGAAAAAGTTCAAGTACATGTAGACAGTTCTACAAGTGAAGAGTCAAATTCAGATAGTGATGAGGAGATGGCACAACTTTCCAGAAGATTCAAAAGGTTCTACAGAAAGAATAAATTCTCTAGGAATTCAAACTTCAAAGGAAAGTATGATCATAAAGGACAATGTAAGAGAGACAGGAAGTGGAATGAGAACACAAGTGAAATAGTATGCTATGAATATAAACAAAAAGTTCATGTGAAGGCTGATTGCCCCAAGTTGAAATTCAAGAGAAAATATGATGAAAAGGGAAAAGGTTATAAAAAGGCTATGAAAGAAACTTGGAGTGCTTCAGAAGATAGCTCAAGTGAATATGAAGTCTCTGATAGTGAACAGAACAAACATGAAAATCTATGTTTTATGACAGAGACATCTGAGGTAACATTTAATTCCCCTATGCATAATACTTATTATAAAAGTGGCTCTCATAATGATGAAGATATGACTAAAGAATAATTATTTGAATATTGTGAAATTCTTGATGATACTTTTAATGAACTCAAGGACAAATATAAGTCATTAAAAATATAGCATGCTTTAAATGCAAATTACAAGTCAAATCTGGATATAGAAAAGGAGAAATTTTCTAAGCTACTAAAGGAAAATACAGAGTTAAAATTATCTAATGAACAATTAAGAAAGGATCTTGAGAAGTTAAATACTGGTAGGGATACCTTGACACAGTTTCTAGGAAAACATATTGCTCCAAAGTATACAAATGTTCTATGATATCATCCCAGACAGAGACAAATTAGCAAAACCAAATTTGTTCCAAAATCTGGACAGTTCACTGCTAGTTCTAGTTCCAGACCATCTTTTGAGAAAAAAATTTCTAAAGGACCTAACAAAGTATTTATGTCTCAAAATTTGTTTTTTGATTTTAGAAAACCTATAAAGAAAATATGGGTTCCCAAAGTTTTACTTGCTAACCTCTCTGGACCCAAGAAGATCTGGGTACCAAAATTACCCCATGTTTAATTTGTTTTGTAGGGAAATTGTTTAAAAAGTTCCTGTAAGACCTTATAGTACTTGGATAGTAGATGTTCAATACATATGACAGGATACTATTCTTACTTCAAGAGTCTAATTAAAGTTGATGGTGGGCATGTCACCTTTGGTGATAATGCAAAAGGAAGAATCGTCAGCTTAGTCCAGATTGGTAACCCTGATACAATATTAATTTCTAAATTACTTTTTGTTGATGGATTAAAGTACAATTTACTTATCATATCTCAGTTATGTGATGATGGCTTTAATGTTAAGTTTGAAAATGATGCATGAAATGTTTTTAATTCAAAAAATGATTTAGTTTTCACTGCATGTAGAAATGAGAATGTATATGTTGTTGATCTAAATTCCTTAGCCAAACAAAATGTTTCCTGCTTAAATGATTTTCATAAAGAGTCTTGGTTGTGGCACAGAAGGTTAGGAGACTACAATTTGCACTCAATTAGGAAGCTATTTAAGAAAAGTTTATTTATAGACTTACCTAAATTATAATTTCCACTTGACAAAGTGTGTAATCCCTGTAAAAAGGGAAAACAACACAAAGCTTCTTTCAAACCAAAGAAAGAAGTTTCAACTTCTCAACCACTTGAGTTGGTTCACATGGATTTGTTTGGACCATCAAGAGTTTCAAGTTTAAATGGGAATCACTATGTTTATGTTCTTGTAGATGACTTTTCTATGTATACTTGGGTATACTTTCTAGCTCACAAAAGTGAATCTTGTTCCTATTTTATCAAATATTCCAAGTCTGTAGAAAATCTTAGTGGACTTAGAATCAAGACCCTGAGAAGTGATCATGGCCGTGAGTTTTAAAATCATGAGTTTGAATCTTACTACTCACACAATGGCTATAGTCACAACTTTTATGCCCCTAAGACACCTCAACAAAATGGAGTTGATGAGAGAAGGAATAGGACCCTTCAAGAAATTGCAAGAACTATGCTTAATGAGTATGATTTACCTGTCTATTTCTAGACTGAAGCTATAAATACAGATTTTTATATTATCAATAGAGTTTTAATTAGACCTATTCTAAAGAATACCCCTTATGAGCTTTGGAACAATAGGAAGCCCAAGGTTAATTACTTTAGAGTTTTTGGTTACAAAGTCTTTATTCTTAATACTAAAGATAATCTTGAAAAATTTGCTCCCAAAAGTGATGAAGGAATTTTCCTGGGTTATTCTATCTCAAGTAAAGCCTATAGAGTGTTCAATAAGAAAACCAAATGTGTGGAAGAATAAGTTCATGTCAAATTCAAAGAGACTGATCCACATGAGCCTAAAAACTCTCTTGAACATCTTGAGGAAGATATGTCAATTATGAACCTTAATGATAAATATAGTGAATCCCCTGTAAAAGTATCCAATTCTAGGGACTTTCCAGAATCTACACCTATTGAGTCTGAACCAATAGACAACAATGAGGAATCTGATTCAACCCTTCCTAGAGGCATTAGGACTCTTAGAAACCATCCTCTAGATGCTGTTGTAGGTGATTTAAATAGAGGAACACAAACAAGAGCTTCTCTAAGAAATGAGATTGAACATCAAGATTTTCTTTCACAGCTTGAACCCAAAAATATTAATGATGCTATCAATGATGAATTTTGGGTAATGGCTATGAAAAAATAATTAAATCAGTTCTAAAGAAACAAAGTCTGGGAATTAGTGGAAAGACCTAAGGACACTTTGATAATAGGCACTAAATGGGTGTTTAGGAACAAATTTGATGAGTCTGGAAATATTGTTAGAAATAAGGCTAGGTTAGTTACACAAGGATATAGTCAAGAAGAAGGAATAGACTATGAGGAGACCTTTTCACCTGTATCTAGATTAGAAGCCATAGAATACTACTTGCATATGCAACTCATCTTAATTTTAAAATTTATCAAATGGATGTTAAAAGTGATTTTATAAATGGGTATATAGTTGAGGATGTGTTTGTTGAACAACCCCCTGGTTTTACAAATCCACATTTTTCAAATCATGTTTTCAAACTTTCTAAAGATTTATATGGTTTAAAACAAGCTCCAAGAGCATGGTAAGATAGGCTCAACTCTTTTCTTATTTCAAAAGTTTTTACCAAAGGAATAGCTGATACTACTCTTTTTATTAAAATGATTTCCAAAGATGTTTTGATAGTACAAATTTATGTGGATGATATTATTTTTGGATCTTCTAAAAATTATTTATGTGTTGATTTTTCAAAAATGATGCAAAATGAGTTTGAAATGAGTTTAATAGGGGAACTCAAATTTTTCCTTGGATTTCAGATCTTTCAAAATAAAAATGGCATTGTTTTGAATCAAAGTAAATATATTAAGGATCTTTTAAAATGTTTTGATTTGGATGGTAGTAAAGTTAGTGACACACCTATGAGTACCACTTGTAAGTTGGATGCTGATGAAGCTAGAGAACCAGTAGATCAAACCAACTACATAGGTGTGATAGGAAGTCTACTCTATCTTACAGCTAGCAAACCTAACATTATGTTTAGTGTGTGTATGTGTGCTCACTTCCAATCCAATCAAAAAGAGTCTCATTTAACTGCTGTAAAAATTATTTTTAAATAACTCAAATATACTCCCAACTTAGGACTATTTTATCTAAAAGGACAATCATTTGATTTGTTGAGTTATTCTGATGCTGATTTTGTCGG
Source organism: Viscum album (assembly GCA_963277665.1). Lineage (NCBI taxonomy): Eukaryota > Viridiplantae > Streptophyta > Magnoliopsida > Santalales > Viscaceae > Viscum > Viscum album. The sequence goes on along the minus strand of OY728164.1, from coordinate 1,397,407,059 downwards.
TTGCAAGTTAGATAGAAAAATCACCTTTGGGACATGTCACATTTTAGGCAAGTCACTAGTATCATGGTGTAGTAAGAAACAGAATTCTGTTTCATTATTTACTGCTGAAGCTGAATACATAGCTGCGGGTAGTTGTTGTGCTCAAATTATGTGGATGAAACACATTTTACTAGACTATGGATATCAATTCGAACATGTCTCTATAAAGTGTGACAATACAAGTGCTATTAATATTTCCAAAAATCTAGTATCTCGTGCTAGGACAAAGCATCTTGATTTGAGACATCACTTTTTGAGGTATCATTATCAAAAAGGTGATATCACTCTTGAATTCATTGGCACTGGACATCAATTGGCTGATATATTCACAAAGCCTTTGAATTATGAGAGGTTAAATTACATAAAACATGAGTTAGGTATGATTAATTTTAGTATAGGAAACCTCACAGTCAAACCTCACTGATAGTCACCTCACCGGTGTACCTCACCGTTGAACCTCACTGGTGTACCTAACCATTGAACCTCACTGGTGTACCTCACCATTGAACATCACTGGTGTACCTCACCATTGGACCTCACTGTTACACCTCACCGTTGGACCTCATTGTTACACCTCACCATTGAACCTCACCGTTGGACCTCACTGTTATACTTCACCGTCAGAAACCTCACTGTTAGGCACCTCACTGGTGTACCTCACTGTTAGTAACCTCATTGTTGGTTACCTCGCTGTTTGATTTTATCGGCTATTTTTGCGGGAATCTGAACCGTTTTATTCCTATTAATTATTTCTATTTTATTTTTTTAATACCTAAATGATAAAACTAAAGCTATGAACATATCTCAATACACTTTCTTCCTCAATCTCAAACCTTAACTCTCGAAATACATAAACCCTAAATCTTTGTTTGAACCCTCGAACCTCTTTCAATTCTATGGCTAGAACCAAGTGACCCCCAACTATCAATGAGGATGCACCAAGGCCAAAGAGGACTCGATCTGAGTCCAGTGGCACCAATAGTACCCTGACAGGACCTGTCAACCCGCATCTGACAAAGAGATAAATCGTGGCTGAGAAGGAGCTGAGTGAAGAATGGCTGCTGTCGAGCAAGTCATTAGTGCTGGAAGCACTAGCAACCCAAGGATGGACCAAATGCTTTTCCAAAAACAATGGGCCATACTAACCAAATATTGTGAAGGAATTATATGAATACCTCAAGTTTGAAAAGGAAGATGATGTGCATATGCTGGTATCTAGAGTCAATGGTAATGAAGTTAGCTTTTCGTCTGCTGAGTGGGCTGCTTGTTTGAGAGTTCCTCCTAAAGGATTTTATGAAAACTATTTTAGAGTGGCTCCTCCAGACAGTGAGTTCTTTGGGTATGAAAAATCTCTGGAAGAGCTGACAGGGAATGGAAAATCAAAGAAGATCGTTGCAGCTGAGATGAATGGAGAAGACAGGCTATTATTTAAGTTTATTCAGCATGTGATTAGTCCCAGGAGAGGGGATTTTGCAGTACTGAAGTATCAGGACATATTCCTGATGTACTTACTGAATCATGGGGAGAAGATAAACCTATATAGGTTACTGATGGCACAATTGGAGGATATGACTAAGGCAAGCTCAAAGTCCAATGCCCTATTCCATGCCAAGCTAATCTCAGTAATGCTAAAGGTAAAGGGTGTGGATGTAAATAAATAATAGATGATAGTGGCTAAGAATAGTGTTTGTATCTCCAAGGTTATTTGAAAATACATGAAAATTAGCTGGAATCCCTGGAAGAAGGCATGGGTAAATGATGAAGGAAAATTGTATGAAATGTTTGACCCTACTACTCACCCATCTAGGCCAAAAGGCAAGAGAGATCTGGGTCTGAAGCCTGATGATCCAGAACCAGCTTATTCAGATAGTGAGGAGGAAATTGAAGGAACTGTGTAACCTGAAAGAGAAAACACCTCCATTGATGATGGGATTGATCCTGATTTACTTGACAATCCTGTAAGAACAATAGCTTTCGGAGCACCTATCCCTCCAAAAGAACTACCAAGAAGAGAGATTGTTGTAAGGGACAGTGATACTGAGATCAGTGAAGAAGAAGAAGTATCTCAGAATATTGTCAAAGACACCTCTGAAGAGGATGAGACTACTGAGTCAGATCATTCTGATCATGAGGCAAAGGAGGCTGGTGATAAAGATGATGGAAAAGAGGCTGATATTGCTGAAGCTGATGATGAGAACAGTGAAGAAGAGGAGCTCAGTTTGAGCCCTCTGATAGGTAATATAGACAGGATAGTGTCTGACCAAGAAGAAGAAGTGGAATCTACTGCCATTGAAATAGAGGTCATTGATGACTCATTAGAGGCTGTGACTCACCCCACTAGTGAACCAATGGATCAGAAAAAGGTTGAATCCACTATAATTGAAGAGGAGGTTGTGGAATTTCCTAGAGTAGAACCAGTAGAGGAGAATACTCAGGAGAAAGCTCCAAGTGAGGGGGATCATCTTGGTTCTGTATCTGTTCTTCATGACATTGTAGAATGGTCAGAAGACTCTGGATACTTGGTACTTGGGCTGGATTATGATGATTCTAATTGTGATATGTCAAGAAAAAGACACCTTGTAGCTGTTGTTTTAGAACCTGCTAGAGTGCCTCCAGTGGTTTTCCTTCCTAAGAACCATGTCACTAAGGATGATCTAGAATCATTGAAAACAGATCTGCAACAGATGTTTGATAATAGTACCTCTGAAATGGAAAAGTCAATGGCCTTAATTCAAGAGTTGACTGCCTCTGAGATGGCTAGAGTTCAATCTTACATTCAAGCTAGTTTTTCCCAAGAAGTATCTCAATGCCAAAATCAACTCAAGGATGTGTCTCAGTCTGTGGAACTTCTAAGACAGTCAGTGGTAAGCCTAACTGCTCTAATGGCTTCTAGGGTCCAATCAGACAAAGACATTCACTATATCAGAAATGTGGTTCCACAGATGGTTGTATTGTTTGAAAGTTTTAAGGAATCCATGAAAGCTCATGTGAAGGGCCATGATGATGATGTGAAGAAGCTCATCAGTGGGTTGACCAAGTCGTTTAAGGAAACTATTGCTTTCACTATAACACCTTTGGTTGCCTCTGCCTCTGCTTTAACCTCCACTGCACCACCTGTAGACTTGTTAGCATTCAGGACAGTGGTCAGTGAAGAGTTAGAAAAGATATCTGGTGTCAATGCACCTGACTCTCAATCTGTGACTCAGATTATCACCACTACCAAAAATGTTCAGAAGGTAGTTAGTGACTTCATGAGAGAGGCTTCCCAGGACCAGAATAGTATAAAGGAACATATTAATTATTATTATAAAAGGATTTACTCCAAGCATCATATGGATGCTCATTTCAAGATTTTGTTGGAAAACCTCAAGATTCCACCAGTCACCAGAGCCTTCAAGGAACAAGTCACTCAGTTGGTCCAGTTGACTCCAGCCTTAGAGAAATTTATAGAGAACAAGGATGATTTCATCTCGGCTATGGAAAGAGGATGAAGCATTATTATGGACTTTAGAAACCTACTTCTACCCTTTCTTCATGTGGACTGTACCCCTGTCATAACACCTCCTACCTTACCTGCATCCCAACATAGTGGTTCTTCCATGATGTCTCATGTTGAGGACATCAGAAGCCTTACTCCACCGATACCTCAGAGAGATACCCACTACAAACACACATGAGCTTCTGTTGGTGCCCCTCTAGTCATTCCTACAGCAATTCCCAAACCTACTAATCCACCATCTCATCCTCCATATTCTTATTCCAAAGGGAAAGAACACTTTCCTAAGGCTGATGTTGATTGAGTTTGTTTGTGTCTTTTGATAGGGGTCGTGTATTCTTTTTGGGTCATGTAATTTCATTCCATTAATACAAGCATTCTCTCATATCTCTATTTATATTTCTTTTTTCTAATCACAAAGGGGAAGAAATGTTGTGATACTGTGATTTCATTACTCTCTAATGGACCTTTTCTTCTTTTATCTCTGATACCATGTACCAATATCCTCTGATATTACACTCTTATTAATCTCTGATACTTGAGAAACCACAACTGACCTAAGGTTACCTTTTGATCTATGTTTAATAATTGTATTATATGATTATTTGTGATACCTGTAATTAATACATACTGGAATAATTTGTGATTATCAAAAAGGGGGAGATTTTTGGACTCACCTGTTTTGATAATCCCAAATAATGTTTAATTCCATGGTTATAATGTATTAGTCATTTTGAAATCTTCTTTAATATTTCTTAATAATTTTTATCTTGCATAAATCTATATCTTTTTCAATCTCATGGATTTTCTAAATCAAGTGTTCAGTTTACATTTCTCTAAGTATAAGTTCACTGTTAAAGCTTGCTGGTAAGAGCCTATCGTTCAAGGTCACCGTTATAGCTCACTGTTACTCAAGGTCACTATTGAAGATCTATAGTCACTGTTGGAAGCTACCGGAACAAGGTCACTTTCACAAGTCTACTGTTGATATGCTTATCAAAGCTTACAGATAAAGAGTCACCATTATAGTTCAATGTCGGGACAAGGCTTCTATTATAATTCCACTGTCAGACTCTTTCTCAAGTCTTATATTAAGAGCTTAATAGTTTAAGTCTACCACTGGACATGTCTACCATTAGTAGAAGACTACCGCTAGACAACTCCTACTGTTGATGAAGTCCACTGTCATTCAATTCTACCATTAATTAAAAGTCTGCTGATAGACAAACTCCATCGTTGATGAAGTCAATTGTTGAGACAGTTTACCACTGGAAAAGGTCACTGTTGAAGTAGTCTGATGTTACAAAGCTACTGTTAAAAGCTTACTGATTAAAGTCTACTGCTGATCAAACTTACTGACTAAAACCTACTGTTAAAGGTCTACTGTTGAGCCTACCGATGAAGTCCACTGTTGAAGAGCTTACTGTTGAAGTCTACCATGTGACATGCATCTGCTACCAGTCTAATGATAACCTATTCTTTACTTTACCAATTTTCTTAACATTAGAATAAGGGTCATGTTTGACAATTTAATGCACCTGACATTATTTAATGATATTTTCTGGTATATCAGGAAACCGTACAAGGTACGAGGAAGACCACACATGGATGAATCATTCCTCTTGTAGGCCCCTGCTAAATTAAATAAGAGAAAGTCGAGCTGAAAAAAGGATATATATATATGTGTGTGTGTGTGGAGACCTAAATAAGAGGATATATATAGACATCAAGATATTGAGATGCACACATAAGGGAGACATATACAGTACCTAATATACCAAGAAATAAGAAGAGCACTCAAGCACTCATTCTGAAGATTCTAGAGCTTCACAAAAAACTGTTGAAAGAACATTTTCAAAGCTGTGGTGGTGTGCTACAAAGTGCTTCTGACCCAAGAAGTTGATCATCTCTACATTTGGAAGTCAGAACCTGGAAGTTGTGACACTCTGTTTTAGAGGCAACTTACAGAGAAGGACAAAAACTTAATTTCCTTAATTTCAAGGAGTCCAGATCTAATCTTCCAATACATAGAGCATTCTAAAATTCTTTCTAATATCTTTATCTCTACTGTGTTTAGTATTTTACATTTGTGAGCAGTGTGTATGTCTGTCTTACACACACTGACTCTTGTGCTTGAACTGAGGGATACTGAAAATTCCCATACCAAACTCTCTTTACATTTGTTTCCCATGCATAACTGTGGAAGAAGCCTAGTGTGGCTTAGTAGTTTATTTTCACACGTAGTACTGTGGTAGAGGTTTCCAAACCTGTACAGTTTGTGAAAACTGTTGTAAAGACCGATACAGGCTATGTATCATTTTTAATATAACTGCTTTGTGGCAGGTGATCACCAAGTGGAGAGGATTAAGTCTTAGCTTAAGACTGAACCTCTTGCTTAAATTGTTGTGTTCAACTTTTAGTTACTCTATTTTACATTTATCCATTGCTTATATTTTCAAAGACAGAAATATATTTTTACCTTCACTCTGATAGTTAGTTTTGGTTAGTGTGTATATGTGATTCTTATAGTAAACTTGTTTCAAAAGTTGAAATAGTTATCACACTGATTCAACTGAGGATTAATCAACCTTTGAGAAACATGTTGAACAATAAGTCGCTTATATATCTATTGCCTTAATTAACTGGGTTGTTTTAATTTGGGGGATTTAAATCCTAAGAGTTTTTAACAGAAATTTTTATTGGAACTCAATTCACCCCCTCTTGAGTATCCACTCTGACCAACAGTATTTTTATACAAACAGGTAACAACTATATCTAGATCTATCTTTATTGCCTCTAAGATGAAGTATTATGCTACTAACAAGAATGACAAGGAATGTTCTATAAAATTGAATGATAAAATCATGTCTATTAAAAGTAAGTCTACTTGGGATACTAAGGGTCATGGAGCATCAGGGAACCAATCCGGTTCATCCTCATTTGAACCTTCAACCTTTTTCAAAGACTGAACCTTCAAAGAAACCAGAATCCAAATCCAAATGGTTAATATTTTCCTATTTTCTATTTGTTTATATTTATATTTATCAATTTCATTTACCTATTAATTTCAGTTGACCTTGATAAATATATGTCACTATCAAATTCCTAATCTATTCAATGTTATATCCAGACCATTTTTTTCATTTTAATTTTTAATATGAATGTGTTATACCCTCTTATACAACTTTTTTTTATCTCACAAAAGGGGGGAGAATATTGAGAATGTAAAATTTTATTCTAATGATTCTTTAATTATAATAATTATATTCTTATTCATAGTTGATTAATCTATAAAAATTTATGTTTTAATTTTATGGTTTTTATGACCATCCAAAAGGGGGGTTTTAGACAGTTGTAATGTACCAACATGCTATCATACACTCTATGTTTTAATGATGAAGAAATCCCTTGATTTTTTACTGATGAGTTCTTTTAATTGTGTTTAAAAAGTTTATATAATTTGATCAATGCTTCTTTTATGTTTCAAGTTTATTCTATTTTAATTGGAGAAAATTTTCCAAGTATAGAATTTTATGCATTCCATGGAATTTGGAAAGAAACATTATGTGTTAATTTTTTTTTTGTAAGGAAAAAACACTTAAATATTAAAAGATAACTCTTACATATTGTGAATTTGGAAGAGTATAATACTTTACATGTGTAGTGAGAGGTTAAGTTAACTCTTACATGTTGAAAATTTGGCAAGTATGAGCTCTTACATATTCAAGTTTTACTTTTATATATGAATATATATTAAGATATAACCCTTACACATTGATTTTTATAAGGATATAACTCTTATATGTTGATTTTATCTAAGGATATAACCCTTACATAATACAATAAATTCAGAATTTACTTTTAAATATTCATAGAAGATACCTTTACATATGATTCAAGTTACAAAGTTTTACCTTTATGTATTGAGTATGTATTAACTTCATATATTTGAAATACAAATATTTTTGAAGATTTGTTGCTGTTTTTTATTTATAGGAGATGATTTCTTGTTCTTGAATATTATCAAAATCAAAGATATTTTAAGAAATTATGATTGAGATGATTTAGATATCGCTTTTAAGGAAGATCAAATCCACTCTCTATGGTTATAAGGATACCTATTTTCATGGAAAAGATCATGGATTTATTTTACTAAATTAATTTTTGGATATTATATATATTTTATCTCAATATAATGACATGAAATACAAGTGATTGATTACATGAAAAATTATGTGTTATGATTTCTTCAATTATACTATACGAGTTTTATTATACATTTCAATTAAAAATTAAGGAGAAAATAAGTTTTCTACTTCTATGATTTTTTAAAGAAATATACTATAGCTAAATAATTCTCTTTAGAGCTACACTTTGGAGACATACATGTTATCTGGAGAAGTTAAATCATCTGTCAGTTGTTGTGTCAATTTTAAGCTACTAACTGTATTCATTTTCTACATATTTTTATTTATGTTGTAAGTTTACACTTCTTGTTCTAATTTTGATAGTGATATTGAGGATAAATCTTGCAAGGGAGAGCCTAGTAAAAACTCTTGTAACCTATACATCAAGTATTATATGCTTGTACTCGAGTGTGAGATCCCTAGAAAAGGGATATAAATACAAATCACCAAATATACATTGGGTGTTTGTGAAGTGGGATATGGGAATTTTTTTGTATCCCCAAACAATTATAAAAACATCTAGTTTCCCGGTCTTTACTTTCATTTATTTTTATTGTATATCTGATTAAGAAAAGGGAAGTTTAAATGATTTAAGAAGTGGGAAGTTTTAAATTGGTGTGAAATTCAAGAACCCAATTCACCCCCCTCTTGATCCATTGTATAATAGTGCTGGGAAAAAAATTATGGATAGTATCCCCACTGACTGGCCAATGGGGGTGTGTCAGGCGGTTGATGGAGCATCGGGTACCTAGTATAGGTCGATTGGGTACCTGATATCCCACCAACTTGTTTTTAGGTAAAACTCATAATTTCATCTTGAAATCCATTTTAAACCCCTCTTAACTCCTTCTCTAACCTTCACTTGACCAAACCTTTGTTTTTAGTTCTATTTGACCTCCAATTTCTCTCCCCTTCTCATCTCTCCATCAATTGAAGCTTTGTTAGTTGTGATCACTCCCATTTAGTAAGTTTAACATAATATAAGCCTTATATGTTGATTTATCTCACTGTTTCTTCTTTCCTCGTGTTAAATACCTAATTTCAAGGGTTTATGTATGGATTAGGGATTTTTTGTTTTGGGCTTGTAATTGGTGGCATGTATTAGCAAGTGGACTCTCCAAGGCTTGAGGTAGGAAATCCTTACCATGTTATAGCAATTATATGTGATTTCATGGACTGTCGTGCAAGTTGGTGTGGGTGTTTGCTTATTATTCTTCTACCAAAGGTATCAAAGTGATTGGGTGGGTTCAAATAGATGGAATTAACCCCATGGTGGTGTATTTGGTTGTTTTAGGGTGAGTGTGACCCTAACCATGAATATTATAGCTTTTTGGTATAAGGTTGTCCACCTTATTTATCTAGGCACAAAGTGAGTTGCCCTAGCTTGTTTGTTTCACCAAAAGGGATTTTATATTAATTTTTGAGTATAAGTTATGAACTTATTCAACTAATAAGGGGTTGAGGTTGGGAAATTACTATTTTGAATTTTTATTAGGGGTTGAGATACAAGGGTGTCCAATGGAATAACACCTTGTGGATTATGATTGAGATAGTGTACCAACGTGATTGGTACGATCATGTTGGATTAGGTGTTGGTTTTTATGATTCGTTTTCCTATTTTTTATTTTTTTATGATTAAATTCATCCCAGAGACATTTCCTTCAAGGAGGGTGTTGGTTTAGATCGCACGAGAGGTTGGATATTATGATTCCCTCCTCATACCATTTCCTATTATGCTCGACTTATGTGTGACTCATCCATGGAACCAACCTTGATGAGACTATAGTTTAGCTTGAGAAAGTGGTTAACTATTGTGATTCCCTCCTCAGACTACATCCTATGTGTTTAGGGGATACAATACATTGCCATGGCACCTCACCCAACATGATGGGATGGTTAGGCTTGTATAGAAGGTTGGCTATTGTGATTCACTCCTCATATTTCTTCATTGAGATAGTGATGGATTCTTGGTGAGGGGTGATTCTTTTCCCTTGGCATCATATATTTCATGTATGGTCGAGATTTGTGGTAATTTGGCTAGTGCATAATGACCTGACATGGGTGCATGCTTGTTGTTATTTATTTTCTATTAGTATATATACTCACATATATATCATTTCACTTATGTTAAGGATGTGTTGGTGGTTTCCTACTGGATTTTATTACTCACATGAAATATAGGCACCCGGTGTGTGTGCGGACTTTTTTTTTGTGGATCCAGGTAAGGGGAAGGCCCCTATGTCAGGAGCTTGAGAAGGTAGATATGGGTATGGAAAAAATTGATACCGTGACATTCTCTAGGATCGTTTTTATAGCATGGCCTCTATATTTTTTTCCTTTTTTTTATATCATGTGTATTGATCCACTTTCTTTGAGGATCACTCTTTTGACTGGATGTATGACCGATGTGAGTTCATTTTGATATTACATGTGATTTTATTTATATGTTTAGCATATCATTTTGATTATATACCAACTTTTACTTACTATTACCACTTTTTTTGTTTATATTATTAATAATTACTTGATATCAAGGTCATAGTCTCCCCAATGTAAGGTTTAGGCCATTTTCACTAGTCAACAGCCTATTTCATATAGGGAGGCATGCATGAGGCCACGTACTACTTCAGATCAAACTCGGTGAACTAAGATGAGGAATTTCATCATGAAATATCATATTCAGTGTGTGATTGATAAAGAATCTAAAAGTAATTATCTTAGATAAAAAAAATATCATAAATTAATAATCATGTTAGAGAATGTGATTAAAGGGGGAAAACTTAAAGAAGATTGTGAGAGAAAAGTATTTTTTGATTATATGTCAATGATCACAATACATGTCTATGTTGAAGGTGAAATTAAAGTTAAGGTGTGTAAATCCCAGTTAATCGTGTTGGGACGCTGAGAGGGGGGGATCGGTGTCCAATTAATTTTACCAAGTTTTTATTTCTCTTCAAATAATCCCCTATTATACTTGAACTTATTTCTTGGTTAAGAGATATGGATCTTTTAATGTACACTTAAACCTTGAATTAGTATGCAATAAAGGAATAGACACAAACAATAGCATAAAAGGTTTTTACAAGGTTTGTCTCTTCCTGAAAAAATCTACTCATTATCATGTTTGACTTTTTTTGAGTACACAGATTTTATTATCACTTTGAAGTTATTAAAAGTGTATATTAAGAGACATGAAATGTTTGAGTAGGTATCATCCTTATCCCTTTTGTTGTCTCACACAACTCAGTCATCCCAACTGGATGGTGGCATTGTTTATACTGGAACCACTATCTTTAATTTTCTTTCCTTGAACCTTAAAATAAGTCTTCAACTAATAGTATTTGACTTAAAAAACTTCATGCACATTGGAATTTTTCTTCACATCTAACACATTGTAATTTTCAATTCAAGTTTCCAATCAATCTCTCAAAGTCTTGAAATCAAGGATATACAAAATCATCAACGTCGACTCTTCCTCTTCTCAATTCTTATTATCCTTCAATGCATAGGTGCACTCCAGGATGTGTTAGATTCTTATTCCTTCTTTTATACACAACAATTCTTTTGGAATAGTAGTATTAGATTTTTCTCCATGATACACATGAAACCTTCTTATCTGGTTAAGTAGTATCAGGGTCTCTCTAAATCTTCATTCTCTTTGCTTGAAAAATATATATTCATTAAGTTCTCAATGAATATTTAGTGGATATTATTTTCATAATATTCAAACTTTTATTCTCCTGAAATCCCAACATGTTATTATCATATTTGAACTCATTCATACCTCTCATTCAAATCAATTCAATGTCTTCCATTTAAATCTACTTAAGAATTGGTTTTTTATGTTAATGAAGGAAGTTCCTTAGGATCTTTAAACCAATGAGGGGGGGGGTGAATTAGTGATTGTCTTTTTATAAATTTCAACCATTATGAAATTTAACCCCTATAACTTTTTATAGTTATTTTCCTTATCAGCTTTTATAATAATCTCATAAACATGAAAAGATAAGAAAGGAAACAATACGTGCATGGTTTATAAGGTTCGACCTCAGTGTGATAACCCACATCCTTTCCATGGAGACTCTCATCGGTCCATAAAAAATAACTATTACAAATAATTGAATGAAAATTTAATATAAATTATGTTAGACTTTTTCTATCACTTGATAGAAATGATTATACTAACTCTCGACAGTTTAGAATTTTTTTCTTACAAAATTAATACACAACAAAATATGTGAAGATTTTTAAATCAGCTCCCACTAGGTTGATCCATAAATATCTATCTAGTTTTCTCTATTTTAAATTGTTCATCTAATGTGCCCTTTTAAACATCTGGTGAAAGTTCACCCGGTGTGCCTCACTAAAACAGTATCTAATTTATGCTCTGAGATCTATCCAATTATCAAAACCACTATGCCTCAAACTTCTACTCAAAAACTCTGTATGTTCCTATCTTTTCAGTTTCTCTGAACTAAAAACTTTGTATGATTCTTTTGATTGAAACTTTTCCTGGTGATTTTCTTTAACACAAAAGTGAACTTCAGTTGGAAACTCAGACTAACACAAATTATATAGTGTTTTAGCTTTTTATATATACGAACAGTGTTCTCAACAACTTTTTTTATTGTACTTTCATCCCCTTTTATAGGTGCTACCAAAGTAGAAAACGTTGGGAAACAATTTCATTTTCCCACTTAGTGAAATTCCAAAATCAATTATTCATGCTTAAATAAAATTCATTGGATGCTTCTTAACTCTTCTAGAATATTGAGGAAAATTCTTGAAGCTTCATGATTTCTCCATCAATTTCACTTCCTTCAAACTTACTTAACTTTAGATGTAAAGTATCATAATCAAACTTACTTTAATTTGGTTAGATAATAAAACACTTTGAAAAATAGAACAACATCATCAATCTTAAAAAGGTATTTGAAACTATTTTAAATAAAACTCTTAATTCTCCATCTGATGGATGTTTTTCTAATGGAATATATAAGAAACTCCTTTGTCTGATGATTTTTTTGTTCAGTCTTCTTCTTCTGGACAACTTTTTTCACTCTCATCTATCTAATAAACTATGTTTGGTGGTCTATATTTGATAAAAAAAATTGTAACAAAGTTGTACCTCTCTACCTTTATATAAGCTCTTTGTCTAGAAATATGTGTTTGAAACTTTTTGCTTGGATATTATTCATCCAATTTTTTTTGTCCAAAAAACTTCATCTCCCCAAATCTTAGATCATGATATTTTCATGATGTTAGGAACATGGTAAATATCTTAACATATCCTGATTTTGTAAAAAAAATCTTAACAAAAAATTCTAACTTTCCAACTTCCTTCAACAAATTCATAACAAGAATTTATTAAAAAAATTCCATCACCTTCTTTCTCACAAATTTATCAAAAAACATTCTTAATAATAGTAATTTTTAGACAAATACAAAACTTTGTTAGGAAAACATCACAAAGGATATTTAGTGTCCCCCTTTTTATTTTTTGGTAACAATACAACTTTGATCACACACTTTTTAAAACAACTCAAAAAAATTTACATCTCAATTTCTAACAACTTGCATCAAATCACACACTTTCTTGTAGATAATTTTATGACAGCACACAATTGGATAAAATAATGTTTTTAAAGGAATTTTATCCCTCGGTGATAAGAAATTTTGTGGACATGAAAATATAATACCCCTCCTTACTTTTATCTTAATTTTTCTTTTTCATTTTTTCTTTTTCTCCCTCATTTTATGATGATTATATCTTCATATTAATTTTATAAAAAGTTGTAATTACTCTCCCCCTTTTTGGTAAAAGTTGTTACTCACTCTCCCCATTTTTAAAAATAATCCAAATCATAGTGGGGGCACTTCCTTAATATTTTTAGGAAGTAATTGGTGGATGATGAACATATAGTTTTAGTCTTAATTCCACAAACTATTATCTTGGAATAGCTTTGGTGAAAACATCATTAATTTGATATTTTATAGAAATGTACTCAAGCATAACATTTCAATTATAAACTTTATTTTTTATTAAGTGATAATATATATCAATTTTCTTTGATATCTAATGTTGTATAGGATTCTTGGAAAGATTAATAACACTTTTATTATCATAAAGATTCTTAAATGGTATAAAAACATTCACCTCTTGAATCTTCCAATTTAGATTTTATCCAAATCATTTACATATAATCAATGGTAGTGGAAATATATTCTACTTTCATTGTACTCAAAGTAACATAACTCTATTTCTTTTTATGACAACTCACAGAATATTCTCCTAAGAAAAATTCTATTCCTAAAGTTTTTTTTATCATTGCAATCTCCAACTCAATCAGCATCAATATATCCTAGAAAGTTTATATCACAACTTCTTTTATACAAAAACCCATGGGAAGATGTTCCTTTAACATATCTCGGGATTTTTTTGCTACTAACATATGTGATTCTTTTGGATTAATTTGATATCTAGAACACAAAGTAACAACACGTGTGATGTTGGGACTTAAAGTTGTAAGATAGAACAAACTTCCTATAAACTTTTGGAAATCTTTCTGATTTTCACTTTTCCCAGCTTCAGTTGTACTCATCTTCATGCCAACAGAAATGGGAGTAGAAACTTATTTGGAATCTTCTGTGCCAAATTTTTATAATAACTCCCTAGCATAATTTTCTTATGATAGAAAGATATATCATTCCCTTTATTGCACTTATAATTCTAGAAAGAAAGTTAATTCTCTGGGAATTGAAATTTTAAAGTTTTTATTCATTTCTTCAGGAAACTCATTAAAATCATTTTCTCTATCCCCTGAAAAAATCATTTCATTGACATAAATAATAACAATTGGGGTACCTCAGTTCATCTCCTTCACATTTAAGTTGTTTTCAACTTTCCATTTAGAAAAATTTAACTTTTTCAAGCAACTTTTATGTTTTGAGTACCAGGAATGTAGAGTTTATTTCAAGATGTATAAGTATTTCTTCAATTTACACACCTTGGTTCCATAATTTTCAAGTAAAACCCCACATGTTTATCAATGTAAACTTATTATTTTATTTCTCCATTTAATACGGAAGACTTTACATCCATCTGATAAACTTTATAATAATGATGTGAAACCACTGCCAAGAACATCCTTATAGTTTCCAATCTTATAACAGGGGAAAAAGTTTCATCAAAATCCACACCTTAAATCTATGAATACCCTTTGAAAATAATTCGTGTTTTATTTCTTGAAACCACTCCATGTTCATTCAGCTTATTTTTGTACACCCACTTTTTCCAAATAATATTCTTTCCTACATGATGTGGAATAAGTTTCTAAGTGTCATTATTTTCAATCTGATCCAAATATTAATTCATAGAATCAACCCATTATTTGTGTTCAACTGCTTCTAAAATGGATTCTGGTTCAACCTGTGAGTTAAGTGATGTCTGATTTTCTAATCTCAACTTTCTTCTAGTTTGAACTTGAGTTTTTTGATTTCCAATAATGTTCTCAAATTCAACCTATTTGTTAAGGTAATAAATTTTAGATATTTTCTCCCCATATTACTTTACTAATAAAAATATTCTTCTAAATATTTATGTACTTATTTTGGATCACATTCATCTTCACTTTTGTGTATAGTAGCACTCAGGTCGAATCCTCGGCGATGATACTTTTTTGTAGTCGGTTGTTTTTAGTTAATTGTATTCTGATTGGGGGGTTTGTTTGCAGAGCTTATGAAATAATTTATAGATTATGTTTGATTTAAAAAATTGATAAATATTGTGGTGAGTTCATTATTGGGGATTTAAGCTTATGATATTCTTGAGCTTTGCTTTATATTGCATTAAATTAATACCCACTTCACAAGATGATTTTGATCGGAATTCCCAAGTGTTAAAGCTTTAATCCAAGCCGTAACTTAACTTAGGGTTCTAATAATTACCATTACTTGTTTATTGTAGTGTATTTTTGGTTCCAATAATCCATGGAATCCATATATTAAACAAAACATGTCATTAATCCATGACATATAAAGTTCAACATACACAATATTAACTCAAAGAATACTCATCGAGCAAAGGCTCTCAATCACTTAATATCCCCAAATTATAACTCACCCAAATGGTAGATTTACTCATCCATTTAAATGATTAGTAATCTGTTTATAATTGTTATGATGATAAATTAATAAGATAATAAAAATAAAGGGATAAGAAAAGAGTGGTGTGTCGAACACACGCACAAATGATAATGAGAATTAAAAACAGACTTTCAATTGAATGAGGAATAGAAATAAGGGAAGGGGATTCAACTGTATTTAAAATATTTTAAGAACATTAATACTAAACTAAAAAAGTTGGATTATAATAAGAGATATTGAAGAAGAAACTTCCATTAAAAGAGAATTACAAAGAAAGAGACTTACAAGATTACAATAATGAAGAACACAAAAGTAAATGAAAACAAAGAGAGAAGTAAAGGTATATAAAGTGAAAACTTGAGTATGGAAGGTCCTAACAATCCCTTGGAAAGGTTTTGGTCGTGACAATATTTTCTTCCTTCTTCTTAAATTCCAACCCATTGCAAGGAGAGGAGGGGGATGTATTTATAGCCCAATATTGTGGTTTGTTTGCATTCCAAAACTGCCCCTCCACTTTCATCACCAATTTGATAAATTAGATAGCATAATATCGAGATATTATATTCTTACAAGTTGTATATAAATATCTTCTATGTATACTATGAAAATGTTGCGGCCATTGGACTTAAGTATCCAAAGTTATGGCTAATTCATTAAACAAAGTTAATCTATCCATTTCAATCCAAACTTTTTGAAGTCCAAAATGTTAATGGGTTTTTGAATAGGAAGATTCCTTAAAATCCAAATGATTTATTCAAAAAAGTAGACCTCCTGTATCTACTCTTTCACACTGCAAAATATCAGCTTGATTTGATGATAACATCATGATATATGTCATGAATAGTTTCCAGATTTTAATTCCTGACCAGAATGGTGGACTGGACTTCAAAGCATTAGTTGGGCCCATTTTTCTTGGATTTGGGCACTAAAATTTTTATCCATTAATCCTTGAATTGTTATCCAAATGTTTTAAGATAATTAATAAATTTTAACTTCTGGATTGAGCCCAGTAATTCAATGGATGGTTCAGTTTTCTCACAGATTCTGTGGGCCTTCTTGTGTGGTCCATATGAGCCTTCAAATGGCAGAATTGGACCATGATACCTTCTAATGAAATTTTTTATATTGAATTAGGAATCCTAAAAAACAAGAACCACATAATTTTGATCAGTATGGTGATAGTTATAAATAAAATATTAAACTGAATCAATTGGACTACTTCTAAAAATGCTCAAAAAATTATACTTAGTATTAAAACATTAATATTTCACAAAAATTATGCACATTTCATATAAAATAAGTAAAGGGAGTATACAATAAGTCATGAAAATATTAATAACATAAACTCCCCCACACTTAGTCTTGTTCATGTCCTCATGTGCAACAAATAAAAATATGACAAAATCATTTTCACTCACCAACAAATATTAAAATTTTGTCTTCTCCAATCAAGGGAGGTTTAGACTATTTCACTCATCCATATTGAATTACACCTAAAATTTTTATTGAAACAATGTTACAAAAACAATTCTTTTTTTCATGCTCAAATTTAGAAATGGAAAATGTGGACACTCAAAACTCACACCTCTCAAGATGATAAAATTCATTTGTGGAGGTTCACTCTTTCACCAACCAAAAGTGAAAATATTAGAGTTTGAAAGAGATCTCAACTTCCAATACCTATCCAAAGTTCACAAGAATCAAGAGTTATTTTGAAGGGGTTTTTCTGTGGCTATGGGATGGTAGGAATATAATGTCCAAGAGAGAGAATAATAGGGGTAAAACACCAACATGGAAAAAGCAATGCACTTTTTTTTAAAATGAGACATGAAAGGAAATGGAAACACATATTTATGAGGGAATAAAAATGTGAAATAAGACATAAAATTGGAAGGAAATATGAAGGGAATGAGAAGATAGAGTATTTACAAAACACAAAACTTCTCCCAATGACATAAGAATATAATGCAAGTGTTCTTTTTTCTCTTTTTTTCTTTTTTTTTAAATTGAACTTAAAACAGATCTCACACTCATATCCCAACCCATGATTTATCTCCTCAAGACACTAATTGTAATAGTTATAACAATATCAAAGGCTGAGAAATAGTGATTTTTGACCTACCCAAGACACAACCCAATTTTTTCATTTTTTTTTCTTTTTTTTTTTGATTTTTTTTTTTTGATTTTTTTTATTGAACACTTGTCAATAAAATTTGAAGAATATGTTATAAGCATATATACATTCCCAAAATCCACTAAAGTATAACCTCTCCCCCACACTAAATTGGATGTTTTCCCTCAAGCATATGATAATATGGTGAAATCAACAAAGGTTACCCAAAATGAAATCCATCCCCCCACACACACTTAAATTTCAAAATAAATATGCAATAAAAATACATGTTGATATTGGGTGGGAAAAGGTATTGGAATTGTAATGTGGCTATCAAAGAAAAGGTTTTCATAGGCTCAAAGGGGCTTTCAAAAGGAGGATTAATGTAAGGGAAATGGGAGTCTATTTGGATATTGTGATTCTCATGTGGTTTAGAAAATGCCTCTATCATATTAATGCACACTAAAGTAAGAAATTCAGATTGAAGGTCCACAAACTCAAGATTCACAAATGGGTTTGAAAAAACACTCATTTTGAAAAGATGTCTATAGGTAGCCTTGGCATGAAAGCTAATGTTGGTTCTCACGGTTGGAGAAAATCATTTTCCAAATAAAAAATTGAGCATTCAAAATTTGTTGGTTTTGACACGAAATTATTTATCCAAAGTCATGATGAAAATAAAAAAATTGAGATAAAAACATGTCTGTTGACTCCCCAAAAAGGTTGGATAAATTTTCAAAACTTGATGGTGAGTAAGCATGACTCTTAATTTTTTGTATATATATTTTTGTTATAATTCTTTTTTTTTTGGTTTTTTTTAGTTTTTAATAAAGACACACCCACACAAAAGAGAAATAGAAAAAGAAAGGGTTTGATAAATAAAGTGGTAAAAAATAAAAGATATAGGAAGAATAAGAAAGAGGTAGAGGGAGGAAGAGAGACAAAGAGATTTAAAGGGAAAGAGGTGCCCCCTAGTTTGGATTTGGTGGGTTTCCATCTCCATCTAGTGGTGGGTTGACTACAGAAGTTGGGGATCCAGTAGAAGTAGATTTTGATCCAGGATTGTGCGTCCTCTCATGGTGATGCTTTAACCGATGTACATTAACCGTGAATGTCCTTTTGGAAGAGGGGTCTTGGACTTGCACTGCACCAAATGGGTAAACATTAGTAATAACAAAAGGACCTTCCCAATGAGAATTAAGCTTACCTGGGTGAAGCTGAAATCAAGAATTAAAGAGAATTACATTTTCACCTTCATGGAATACCTTTCTCGGGATGTGTTTGTCATGGAGTTAGTTGGATTTTTCTTTGTAGAGATTAGAATTCTCATAAGAATCAAGTCGAAGCTCCTCCAGTTCAGCCAATTGAAACAATATTTCTTCACCAGATTTTTCACAATCAAAATTACAGGTTTTTACAGCCCAAAAAGACTTATGTTGGATTTCAACTGGTAGATGACATACTTTACCAAAAACTAGCCTAAAAGAAGACATCCCATTGAGTGTTTTATAGGCAGTTCGATAAGCCCAAAGTGCTTCACCAAGTCTTTCAGGCCAGTCTTTTCTGGTGGGTTTTATAATTCTCTCAAGCACTCTTTTCACTTCTCTATTAGAAAGTTCATACATGCCATTTGTTTGGGGGTGATATGTAGTTAAAGTTTTATGTACAAACCCATTCTTTTTCAAAAGAGATTCCATGGTTCTATTACAAAAATGAGTTTTTAAGTCACTAATCAAGGCACAAGGCATGCCAAATCTATGGAATATGTGTGTCTTTATGAACTCACTAACAGTATTTGAATCATCCTTTCTATTGGGTTTGGCCTCGACCCACCTAGAAAGATAATCAACTGCAAGAAAAATGTATGAGAATCCATTGGAAGGGGGTAATGGTCCCATGAAATCGATACCCAAAACATCGAAGATCTCATAGAAAATTAAATTCTTTTGGGAAATTTCATTTCTCTTTGAAATTGTGCCAAACTTTTGACAAGTGGGGCATGATTGACAGAACTCATGTGAGTCCTTGAAGAGTCAAGGCCAGAAGAATCCAGAGTCTAGGACCTTTCGGTAGGTCCTTTGTGGCCCAAAGTGGCCACCACAAAGCATTGAGTGATAGAATTCTAAGATGGAGTAATGTTCATTTTCATCGAAACATCTTCTTATTACCATGTCAGCCCTAGTTTTCCAAAGTTTATTTTATTCCCAAAATAGTATTTTGAATCACTTTTCAACTTCATTTTTTTTTGAAAAATTTTCAGGAAAAACACCAAAAACCAAGTAATTTAAAATTGGGGTATACGATGGTATTTTTTGAGTGAGAGATGAAAGGTGCTCAGTGGGGAATTCAGGATCGATGATTTCAAAATTAGAAGAATTAGAAGTTCAACTCAAGTGATCAGCCACAGGGTTTTCTTTTCCTGGTCTATCTTTGATTTCAAGGTCAAACTCTTGGAGCATTAAAATCCACCTTATTAGCCTTGGTTTGGAATCACTTTTCTTAAGTAAGAACTTTATAGCAGAATAGTCTGTGAAGATAATGATTTTGGCACCTAAGAGATAGGTCTGGAATTTATCTAAGGCAAAAACAACTGCTAAAAGTTCTTTTTCAGTGACAGTGTAGTGAGATTGAGTTTCATCAAATGTTTTTGAGGCATAATAGAAGACATGAGGAATTTTTTCTCTTCTTTAACCAAGAACAACCCCAACGGCTCTATCAGAAGCATCACACATCAACTCAAAGGGTAAGGACCAATCTGAGGGTTGGATTATTGTGGCAGATGTAAGAGCAGTTTTGAGTTCAATGAAGGATCTCTTGCAAACCTCATAGAAATGGAAAGTGACATCATTTTGGAGAAACCAAGTGAGTGGGAGGGAAACCCTACTAAAGTTATGGATGAATCGCTGATAGAAACCGGCATGACTGAGGAATGAACTGATGTCTCGAACAGAAGTGGGTTCAGGAAGTGATTGGATCGGTTCAATTTTGGTTGGATCAACTTCAATACCATCTTTTGAAACTATGTGACCTAGAACAATCCCATTTGAAACCATGAAGTGACATTTTTCAAAATTTAACACAAGGTTACACTTGACACACTTTTGAAGGACTAGAGAGAGTGAATTCAAGCAAGATTCAAATGACTCACCATAAATGGTAAAGTTATCCATGAATACTTCCATGCAGTGTTCAATGAATTCAAAAAAGATACTCATAATACACCTCTGGAATGTTGCAGGATCATTGTAAAGGCCAAAAGGCATTCTCTTATATGCATATGTTCTAAAGGGGTATGTTAAAGTGGTATTTTCTTGGTCCTGAGGTGCGATTGGGATTTGGAAGTAGCCAGTGTATCCATCAAGAAAGCAATAGTGTGACTTTCCAGCTAATCGTTCCAGCATTTGATCAAGGAATGGAAGAGGGTAGTGATATTTTCTTGTTTCAACATTCAATTTTTGGTAGTGGATGCACACATGCCACTTTTTCACTCGAGTTGTGACTACCTCCCCATGTTCATTTGTGACAATAGTCATCCCACCCTTCTTAGGTACAACTTGAATTGGACTAACCCATTCACTATCAGAAATTGGGTAGATAATACCATCTTGAATAAACTTGGTGATATCTTCCCTAACTACCTCAAGTATGAGTGGATTGAGTCTTAGTTGTGGTTGTCTAATTGGTTTGGATGATTACTCAAGATGGATGTGATGCATGCAAAGAGTAGGGTTGATTTATGGTATGTCATCTAGGGTCCAACCTAAGACCTTTTTGTTTTACTCTAATACCTGAACAAGTTTGGACTACTTAGTTTCAGTAAGTGAAGTAGAGATAATGACAGGATATGAGTGATCATGGAAAAGGAATGCATTTTTCAGGTGTGTAGGAGGAGGTTTCAGATCAGTATCATCTTTCATTTGTGGGTTAGACAACTCAGGAATAGAGGAAGGGACTTCAGTTTCTTCATATTCATTTTCCTTGATATTTTCCAATGTGGAGCAGTATAGATCAGAGTTGATGTGGTATTCAAGAGAGTTTTCAAGTTCCTCTAGATTGATAGAGTCTATGAATGAGAGGTCAACATCAACTTCACCATTTATAAAATGGTTAATCATGGTGCATATTTCACAAGATCCTTTCTAATTAGAACATGATGAACATGATGGAATGGGGTTCAATTGACTCTCAGAATTATCCTCAGAACCATGGATTGAGAATGCAGAGTGATCCTCATATGGGTATCGAATGGCTTGGAAAATGTTGAACTTGACCAGTTGGTCCCCAAATTCTATGGATAAGATGCCTAAATGGACATCAATTTTGGTTCTAGAAGTCATGAGTAATGGTCTTCCTAGAATTAGGGGAGATCGATAATATTTCATCTCACCTTCCATGTCAAGGACATAGAAATCAGCAGGGAAGATAAGATCATTGACACGAATAAGGACATCCTCGATTATACCCTCAGGACTAGTAGTGCTTCAATTGGCTAACTGAATGACAACACCTTTTGGAAGTAAGGGACCTAGAAAAAGGTTGGAGAAGATAGATTTGGGCATGATATTAATTGAGGCTCCTAGGTCTATGAGTGCATCATCGAAGTTGGAACTTCCAATTTGGCATGGAACTGTAAAGGTCCCTAGATCCTTGCACTTTATGGTAATATACTGTTGGGTGGAAAAAATTTCAAAGGTCCTAAGTTTCCTCTTGTGGGTGCACAATTACTTAAGAAACTTGGCATACTTAGGGATTTGTTTTATGGAATCTAATAGGGGTATGTTGACTTCAACACAGCTAAACATGTCGAGCATTTCAGGATCGGGTTTAAAGGACTTCTTTGGCTTAGAAACAACTTGAGGAAAATGAATTGGATTCTTAAGTGGAATGGAAAGAGTTGAGGGAATGTCTTCAGGTTCCTTTTCATATTTCTTTTTCTTTTCATTTTCTAGGTCAACATTCAAAGGAGGGTTAGAGGACTCAACATGAGGCATAGCAATTTTCTTTCCCAATCTAAGCGCAATTGAACTAACATTACCCTTGGGGTTGGGTAATGGTTGAGTTAGAAGTTGGGAAGAATTGGATGGTTTCTGCTAACTAAGGTGGGATGCAAGTTGACCGAGTTGTGTTCCAATGTTTTTAAGGCTGGAATGGGTAAAGGAGGTAAGATCTTCCACTGCACTTTCCCATGGTTACTTCAAAGAAGAGGCTTGTCCCAAATTGGGATTACCTAGATTTTGGTTCTTGGGAAAGCGATTGTATTGGTTTGGGAATTGGGAAGGCTCACTAGGATAATGGAATCCAGGAGGAGGATTGTTCCTTTGAGGTTGAGGAATAAAAGGATAAGGTTGTTGGAAGTTACCAACACCTTGACCATATTGAAACTGGTTTGGGTTTTGATGAGGTGATTGAGGGGGATGAGAGATGGGATTACCATACCTCAGGACTTGGTTATAGGAAGAAGAGAAGGGCTCATAGTGAGGTTGGTTGAAGTTTCTAACAAACTGACCTGATAGTTGAGGGTTGGTGTTTTGCTGAGCATATGCTGCATTGAGCTCCATTGGTCTGGATGAATCAGATTGATCATCTTGAAGTTGTGGACATGTGTCAGTTGGATGAGATGGAGAGTTTCAAATTCCATAGTTTTTAACAGGTCCAGGAAGAATTGATTGTGGAGAAGATGAAGTTAGGGCTCGATTTTTTAGAACGATTCAAAATCCTGACCATGTTTAAATTTTTGACATGTCCCTGAGAAAACAGGAGAATTTGGGCAGTTTCTGAAAATTTCCAGACTAAACATCGTGTACTTTAAGTACACGCCATGTATATGTTAAGAGAGTGATCGGCCATGTGCTCGCCAAGTATATGCCGTGTGATGACCATGTAGAAATTTCTTACTACACAGCATGTAGTTTTGTGACACACCGTGTACCCTTAGGTGTGTCGAGGCCATACATGGCGTGTAGGCCTGTTGGCCGGGGAGAATTGTTGAAACCAAGTACATGTCATGTTCCCCTTGGACACGCTGTGTATTCTAGCCATGTACAGGGGATATAAATGGTGTGTGGGTAAGTCAGCGAGGAAGAGAGGGGAAACCAAGTACACATTGTGTACTCATGTCAACAGGTTCTAGAAAATAAGTCAGCAGAATTATAGCTGCCAAATGAATAGTTAAATGATATACACGGCGTTTAGTCCTAAAGTACACGTCGTGTAGTTTCTTTTTTTGCCTTAAAACAGGAAGTATCCTTGTATTGAGGCAGAACACGCCTTGTGTTGCCCGGTTTCACGAACCAAGTCGGCCGGAGCTTCAACCTCTTCCTGTTTTTTCGTCCGAAGTCATATTCGAACACCGATTGATGCGTTGGAACCGCCTCAGTAAGGCCTTATTTCCTCTTGATCCATTTTGTTTGATTTATATTCTAGAACGAGTTATAGGGGTTTGAGAGGGTTGGATTATTTTGTAGATCTACCGTGTTTTAGACTGAATTAGAGGTTGTTACCGGAGGAGTAGCATCGTACGAGTCTCAGGTAGGTGGTGCATACTTTTTTTGTGTTTTCGTGGTCATTTGGGTGACACGGCCCTCGGTGCGTTTTCAGGTATTTTGAGCAGGACCCAATTTTATTTGATATTGCATATTATATTGTTCATTGACCTATGGGATAGCTTTGGGTATGCTCTGTTATCAGTTTTGCTTGAGTGGGGCCGGGTGAGGGGTCGTTGCTCATCGGGGCATTTTGGCCGGGAAATTCCAAAATGGTTTAATTTGAATTATATTGTTATAAACTGTTTAGTTTAGTATTTTTAACTTGATATAAATTTTTTAGAGGCATTCAAGACCTCAGTTCTGGTATGGGATAGCACCTTTCATAGTGCAATTCAACTGTTTAGTTTGTTTTGCCTGTTTATGTGTCCTGTTTTAATTTGTTATATATGCAATTGCTAAATTTCACATATTGGACCCTTTGGGTTATGTTGGGCATGACCTGGATATTCTTGAGTGATGTTGATCATAGGTTGGGCTTGGCCTGGGTTATGTTGGGTGGTTCTGATCATAGGATTGGGCGTCATGGACGTCGGTTTGAGGTAAGATGACTGTCAGGTTGGGCATGGCTCAGGTTACTGGGATGGCGATGCCATCAGACTTGAGCGATATGTTCTTAGGGGCATGAGGTGTCAGAGGTGTTGTTGATTGGGTACTATTTTGGTGATTATCTCTCACCCGGAAACCTAGAGCAGTGTGCACACAGAGATACTCCGTGATGGGGTGGTTTTGACCACTCGTGTGGGTAGAGGCCCCTGTAGTTGCAGTTTAGGTATTTTGATTGGGGGTTCTTGCCATAGGAAGCCACATGGAAGGTGAGGAGCCTTTGGGGGATAGCATCGAGACTATCGGGTTGGGGGCTGAGTCTCGTCATGATTTGAAGGCAGACATCACTTTCCCTCCGGTTACATTATTTGAGGGAAAGTATCATTGTCCCTCTGGTTTCTTATTGAGGACAGGTATCACTATTCCTTCGGGTTACTTATTGGGTGTGCCTTTGGGATGTCGGTACTTGAGACACGCGATGTCAGGGAGCACATGGT
Organism: Viscum album; assembly: GCA_963277665.1. Lineage (NCBI taxonomy): Eukaryota > Viridiplantae > Streptophyta > Magnoliopsida > Santalales > Viscaceae > Viscum > Viscum album. The sequence goes on along the minus strand of OY728164.1, from coordinate 1,397,381,494 downwards.
GCTGGGTTACAAGACATATATTTCGGCATTGGCCAAAGCAGGTGACACTTTGTGGTGGCTGCTGAGCACCAGTGGAGTTAGTGTTTATTTGTGCATAGTACTATTTACTACTTTCCTTATAAATTCATGAATGCTTAAACACTCATATTAGGTACTCACCATTGGGTGGTATCCTACTGAGATTTGTCTCACACCCTGCACGGGCCCTTTGGGACGCGTGCAGACTTTATGGATTTACGTGTAGTAAAGAGGCCAGCTTCAGGAGCTGGGCTGTGTTAGTTGTTGCATGGAGATGGTAAGGACCTTGAGGTCTTACCTAGAAGGGGTTACTCTGTTTTGCTTTCTTTACTTGTATCATCATGCTTACTTGTTTGTAGATACTGTTGGTTATCCATTGGCTCCCCTTTTATTTAGTGACTTGATATAGATGCGTGTTTGGTTTGTTTAGTAATTACCAGTGATTAGCATATTGTTGTGTTTAATTTCTGCTGCTATTGTTTATATTTATTGCTTACACTGTTTATTGATATTGAATGTGCTTCCGCTCTGTGAGTCTGGTTTGAGTCTGTTGGGTCTTTTATTCCACTAAATCTTTACTGTTATACTTGGACCAGTACCGTCATTGTTATACTCTGAGAGGGTATACCCTCCCCACTATACCTATCAGACTCTCACTGCTAGTCAGAAGCCTTTGGAGTTTGGGGAGGTGGCCTAAGGTAGTAGCACCCGACCCGTTTAGCATTGTTTGGGTGGTTGTTCGGGTCCGGGTCGTTACAAAGTGGTATCAGAGGAGTTCTTGATAGGGATTTAGTAGCAGCATTTTACGGGATACTAATGAGATTGAGACTTCTCTTTTATTTCTGCTGGTTTTACTATTTAGGATATGGTAGACTAGAGATGTAGGTTGTTACTCGAACTGGGTTTCTAGCTTGTGCTTGGGTGCCTGCAGCCCCAGGTATGAGGGAAGGACCAAGTTGCCATGGGTGGGAATTTCTCTTTTCTTTTTGCTCAGATTACAATTGATATATGATTTCCATATCGGTGGCTCACTTGGTGTGTGATATTATTTATTGTGATATGTAACCCTTGACAAGGTGTGGTAAGGGAAACTTGGACCTTGGCCTGGTACGGAAAGGCTTGTTTTTTTGGCTTTTGATAGGCACATTTTTAGGGTATTTCAATTTCATAACTGCACGTATACTTTGTGAAGTGATAATGCCATGTGAATAAAAATCAATTTCCATGCTTGTATTCTTGAAATGTGAAAAGGTGAAATTCCTGATATAATTGTTTATTGTTGCAATGAGTATACCATGCTTTATGTTTTTAGAATTGCATGTGGTAGGATATTTGGGTCTGGCTCTTGTACGAGCAGGCAAGTACTCTAGTTGAGGTGATTTTGATCACCAGGATTGGGTGACTCGGTCATCAGTTTGAGGCAACGTTAGTTTTTAGGACGGGCATTGCCCGAGGTACTTTTGATACTTGGCTCCGTTATGGGCGGGTAAGGAGGCCATGAGGCCGGGATGTCGTGGGGCATGGGTTTTATTAGGAGGAGTAAGGGTAGTAGTTATGCACTGCCTTTTACTGCTTTCTTATTTGCGCTGAATATATATTGTTATATATATATGGGTTGTCTGACCATTTATGGTATTCAGCGGGTTCCTATTTGGGCGACTCAGATGGAGCATCATATGAGAGATGATACAGTGCCGCAGGTGCAGGATTAGGTCTAGGATTCGGTATAGGCATAGCATGAGCCTCAGGTACAGGCTCAGGGACAAGATCAGGTCCATGATTTAGTACAGGCAGGATAGCAACCGGGTTTGGCATCGTTCGGGCCATGGATCGATGAGCAGCTCTGAGCTAGTCTGGTGCAGGTCTTGCAGGGGATCAACAGAGGCACGCATGGTACAGATCCATCTATGGAATATCTGATGCATGAGTTCCAGTCGTAGCACCCGCCACTTTTTCAGGGTGAGGGTGGTCCACAGGCGGCTCAGAACTGGATCGAGAGCATGCAGATGATCTTTGAGCAGCTCGAGACGCCTCCAAGGCGGAGGGTCAAGCTGGAGACATACATGCTGAGAGGACCGGCGAAGCATTGGTGGGATGTGTAGGTTCAGGCTCGTAGGCATGAGAGACTGGCATCGAAGGACTTTGAGGATAGGTTCTTTGAGCACTTCTATCCAGAGACACTAAGGGTAGAGAGAGCTCGGGAGTTATTGAGTCTTCAGCGGGGAGACATGTCCATCATGGACTATGTAGCTACCTTCATAGAGTTGTCTCACTTTTCACCTGGTATGGTAAGAAATGACATGGCTAGGGTGAGGCGCTTAGAGGATGGCTTACGACACGCCATTCAGGTCTAGGTGAACATCCTCAGGCTGGTTTCCTTCTCCGAGGTAGTGAACTAGGCACTTATAGCAGAGGGAAACCATAGTGATAGGCCCCAGGTTGGCTGGGTGACAGCTTTAGGTGATGGTTCAGATAGCAAGAAGCGAGGACGGGATGAGTTCCAGCAGGGCAGTCAGGCTAGAGATTCAGCTGGACCACCTCGTGGTAGTTATTCAGTGATTTGTTTTCAGTGTGGATAGCTGGGACATGTTCGGACTCAGTGCGATAGGCCTCCAAAGGAGTGTCGGGCATGTGGGCAAGTGGGGTATCTGGAAAGGTTCTACAGGCAGCCTTCTCAGATAGCCGACAGATAGGGACCAGGACAAATGGTAGCATCTGGAGTTGGTTCGAGTTTGGTACCTGGAGAGGGTAGCTGGGTTTCATCTGCACGCAGAGGACATGACAGAGACAGCGGGATCCATCTGAGGGGTCAGTGGCCGGTGGCTGGAGTAGCACCACAGGGGGGTCAGGCATTAGGCAATCGTACTTCAGGCTAGGTGCACGCTGTAGAGCTGCCAGAGGCTGAGCAAGCTGGTGAGACGACGACGGTTATAGGTACACCGCGGTGTGGCCGTGATCTCCATGTTTCCTTTTTGGCATGACCTGTAGAGGCATGTCTGTTTTGAGTGCATGTAGTTCACATGATCTATGTGGACTGGCTAGATGTTATTCAGTGGGATTGGCACCATATCGGGTGCGTGATATATTCTATATATATATATATATATATATATATATATGCATGAGATGCGTAGCATCAGGGAATCGAGGATGTGGGTTACTTGAGGTGCCTTGGGCATTGGGGCATCGAGGATGTGGGTTACTTGAGGTTTCATGGGCATCGGGGCATCGAGGATGCAGGCTACTTGAGGTTCTAGGCACCATGTTTTTTTTAAGCATCCATGGGATGCATGACCTCATAGAGGCGGACACCGATGCGGTGCGGGATATGTTGGGTGTCGGGAATGACACAGGAGCACCAATGAGGTGCAGGGGTGACGATGCATCATAGAAGGACTATTCGTCCAAAAAACATGTTAGTAAACCTTATTCCGTTGAGTTTTGTTGGGTTGAGACTGGGTTAGGCGATTCCTAAGGTAGGGATCCCCCTTGAGGAATTTAGCCGGGACCTTTGAGACTGGGGAAGTTCGGGTTACTTTGATCGAGGTGGTATGTTTGGTGTCATCTCTGGGTTTCTTTTGATAGCACAGGGACGAGCTATGTTAAGGTGGGGAGATTATAAGCACTCTGGTTTTTAGAATGGGTCAAAATCCCGACCCTGTTTAAATTTTTGACTTGTCCTTGAGAAAACTATAGAATTTGGGTAGTTTTTGGAAATTTCCAGACTACACACTATGTACTTTAAGTACACGCCTTGTATATGTTAAGTGAGTGACAGGACGTGTCCTCACTGATTACATGTCGTGTGACGACCGTGTAGAAATTTCTTACTACACTGCGTGTAGTTTTGTGACACGTCGTGTACCCTTAGGCCTGTCGTGGCCATACATGGCGTGTAGGCCTGTTGGCCGGGGAGAATTTTTGAAACCAAGTACACGTCGTGTTTCCCTTGGACACGTCGTGTAGTCTAGACGTGTATAAGGGATATACATGGCGTGTGGGTAAGTCGGTGAGTAAGAGAGGGGAAACCAAGTACATGTCGTGTACCCATAGGTACACGCTGTGTACTCATGTCGGCAGGTTCTAGAAAGTAAGTCGGCGGAATTCCAGCCACCAAATGAATAGTTAAATGATATACATAGCATGTAGTCATAAAGTACACGCCGTGTAGTTTCTTTTTTTGCTTTAAAACGGGCATTAGCCTCGTATTGAGGTAGAACACACCTTATGTCACCCAGTTTTGCAAACGAAGCTGGCTAGAGCTTCAACCTCTTCCCGGTTCTTCGTCAGAAGTCAGATTCAAACACTGATTGATGCGTTGGAACCCCCTCGGTAAGGCCTCAATTCCTCTTGAGCCGTTTTGTTTGATTTTTGTTCTATAACGAGTTATAGGGGTTTGAGCGGGTTGGATTATTTTTGTAGATCTACCGCGTTTTAGACCGAATTGTAGGTTGTTACTGGAGGAGTAGCATCGTATGAGTCTCAGGTAGGTGGTGCATACTTTTTTTTGTGTTTTCGTGGTCATTTGGGTGATGTGGCCTTCGGCACATTTTTGGGTATTTTGATCAGGACTCGGTTTTATTTGATATTGCATATTATATTGTTCATTGACCTATGGGATACCTTTGGGTATGCCGTATTACCAGTTTTGCTTGAGCGGAGCCGGGTGAGGGGTCGTTGCTCATCGGGGCATTTTGGCCGAAGAATGCCAAAATGGTTTAATTTGAATTATATTGTTATAAATTGTTGAGTTTAGTATTTTGAACTTGATATAATTTTTTTAGAGGAATTCAAGACCTCAGTGTTGGTATGGGACAACACCTTGCATAGTGCAATTCAACTATTTAGTTTGTTTTGCCTATTTATGTGTCCTGTTTTAATTTGTTATATATGAAATTGCTTAATTGCACATGCTGGACCCTTTGGGTTGTGTTGGTCATGGCCCGGATATTCTTGAGTGATGTTGATCGTAGGTTGGGCTTGGACTGGGTTACATTGGGTGGTTCTGACCATGGGATTGGGCGTCATGGACGTCGGTTTGAGGCAGGATGACTGTCAGGTTGGGCATGGCCCGGGTTACTGGGATGGAGATTCCATCAGACTTGAGCGACATGGTCGTAGGGGCATGAGGTGTTAGAGGTGTTGTGGCTTGGGTACTATTTTGGTGATTACCACTCACCCAGAAACCTTGAGTAGTGTGCACACAGAGATACTCCGTGATGAGGTGTTTTTGACCACTCGTGTGGGTAGAGGCCCCCGTAGTTGTGGTTTAGGTATTTTGGTTGGGGGTGCTTGCCGTAGGAAGCCACGTGGAAGGTGAGGAGCCTTCTGGGGATAGCATCGAGACTATCGGGTTGGGGGCTGAGGCTCGCCGTGATTTGAGGGCATACATCATTGTCCCTCCAGTTACATTATTTGAGGGCAGATATCGTTGTCCCTCCAGTTTCTTATTGAGGACAGGTATTGTTGTTCCACCAGGTTACTTCTTGAGCGTGCCTTCAGGATGTTGGTACTTGAGACATGCGGTGTTAGGGGGCACATGGTGTCAGGTTACATGACAGATATTCTGGCATTGGTCGAAGCAGGTGACACTCCATGGTGGCTGCTGAGCACCAGTGGAGTTAGCATTTATTTGTGCATAGTATTGTTTACTACTTTCCTTATAAATGCATGACTGCTTAAACACACATATTAAGTACATACCGTTGGGTGGTATCCTATTGAGATTTCTCTCACACCTAGCACGGGCCCTTCAGGACGCGTGCAGACTTTATGGATTTACGTGAAGAAAAGAGGCCTACTTCAGGGGCTGGGCTGCGTCACTTGTTGCATGGAGATGGTAAGGACCTTGAGGTCTTACCTAGCAGGGGTTAATCTGTTTTTCTTTCTTTACTTGTATCAACATGCTTACTTGTTTGTATCTACTATTGGTTAGCCATTGGATCACCTTTTGTTTAGTGACTTACTATGGATGCATGTTTGGTTTTTTTAGTAGTTACCAGTGATTATCATGCTGTTGTGTTTACTTTACACTATTTTTGTTTATATTTATTGCTTCCATTGTTTATTGATATTGAATGTGCTTCCGCTCTGTGGGTCTGGTTCCAGTCTGCTGAGTCTTTTATTCTGTTGCATCTTTACTATTATACTTGGACCAGTACCATCATTGTTATCCTCCGAGAGGGTATATCCTCCCCACTATACCTATCAGATCCTCGCTGCTAGTCGGCAGCCTTTGACGTTTGGGGAGATGCGCCTAAGGTAGTAGCACCCAACCCGTTTAGCACAATTTGGGTGGCTGTTCGGGTCTGGGTCGTTATAGTCTATGCAACCCGGGTTCTTACAATCTCCCCACCTAAACATAGCTCATCCCTGACCTATCAAATGAAACCCAGATATGGCACCAAACATACCACCCCGACCAAAGTAACCCGGAATTACCTGGTCTCAAAGGTCCCGGCTAAATTCCTTAAGGGGGCTCCCCACCTTAGGAATCATTTAACCCGGTCTCAACCCAAAAAAACTCAAAACAACAAGGTTTACTAACCTGTTTTTCAGACGCAAAGTCCTTCTGTAACACATCGTCATCCCTGCACCTCATTGGTGCTCCTGTGTCCTCCCCGAAATCCAACGTATCTCACACCGCATCGGTTTCTGCATCCACGAGGTCCTGCATCCCATGGATGCTTAAAAACGAACCTGGTTCCTAGAACCTCAAGTAGCCCGCAACCTCGATGCCTCGATGCCCACGACACCTCAAGTAACCTGCATCCTCGATGCCCCGATGCCCAAGGCACCTTAAGTAACCCGCATCCTCGATGCCCTGATGCTAACATCTCATACATATATATATATATAGAATATATCACGCACCCGATATGGTGCCAATCCCATTGAATAGCATCTATTCAGTCCACATAGATCCTGTGCACCATGTGCACTCAAAACAAACATGCCTCTACAGGTCATGCCAAAATGGAAACATGGAGATCACAGCCACACCGTGGTGTACCTCTAACCGTCGTCGGCTCACTAGCCTAATTAGCCTCTGGTAGCTCCACAGCGTGCACCTGGCCTGAAGTACGGCTGCCTGATGCCTGACCCCCCTGCGGTGCTGCTCTAGCCACCGGCCACTGACCCCTCAGCTGGATCCCACTGTCTTTGTCATGTCCTCCACATGCAACTGAAACCCAGCTACCCTCTCCTGGTACCAAACCTGAACCAACTCTAGATGCCACCGTCTGTCCTGGTCCCTATCTACCGGTTGTCTGAGAAGGCTGCCTGCAGAACCTTTCCAGATGCCTGACCTGTCCACATGACCGACACTCCTTTGGAGGCCTATCACACTAAGTCCGAACATGTCCCGGCTATCCATAATGAAATCAAATCACTAAATAACTACCAGGAGGTGGTCTAGCTAAAACCCTGGCCTGACTTCCCTGCTGGAACTCATCCCGTCCTCGCTTCCTGGTGTTTGAACCGTCACCTGAAGCTATCACCCGGCCAACCTGGGGTCTATCCCTCTGGTTTCCCTATGCTATAAGCACCTGGTTCACTGCCTCAGAGAAGGAACCTAGCCTGAAAATGTTCACCTGGACCCGAATGACATTTCATAATCCATCCTCGAAGCACCTCTCCCTAGTCACGTCATCGCTTACCATACCAGGTGCAAAGCGAGACAACTATGTGAAGGTAGCTGCATAGTCCATGGCGGACATGTCTCCCTACTGGACACTCAAGAACTCCCAAGCTCTCTATTCCCTCAGTGTCTCAGGATAGAAGTTCTCAAAGAACCTATCCTTGAAGTCCTTCCATGCCAGTCTATCATACCTACAAGCTTGAACCTGCACATACCACAAACGCTTCGTCGGTCCTTTCAGCATGTACATCGCCCGCTTGACCCTTCGCCCTAGAGGCATCTCGAGCTGCTTGAAGATCATTTGCATGCTCTCAATCTAGTTCTTAGCATCCTGTGGACCACCCTCACCCTGAAAAAGTAGCGGGTGTTACGACTGGAACTCCCGCATTAGATACGCCACAGATGGCTCTGTACCCTGCATGCCTCTGTCGATCCCCTGCATGACCCACAGCAGACTAGCTTAGAGCTGGTCGTCGAGCCATGGCTCAAACGATGCCAAACCCAGTTTTTGTCCTGCCTGTACTGAATCCTGGACCTGATCCTGTCCCTGAGCCTATACCTGCGGCTCATTATCTGACTGTACCGAATCCTGAGCCTGATCTTGCACCTGCAGCACTGTATCATCTCCCGTCTGATGCTCCATCTGAGTCGCCCAAATAGGAACTCGCTGAATACCATAAATGGTCAGAAAACCCATATATATATATAACAATATATATTCAATGCAGATAAGAAAGTAGTAAAAGGCAGTGCATAAGTACTACCCTTACTCTCCCCCACTACAACCTATGCCCCAAGGCATTCCAGCCTCATGACCTCCTTACCTGCCCCTAACGGAGCCAAGTATCAAAAGTAACTTGGGTCATGCCCGTCCTGACAACCCACATTTCCTCAAACTGACAATCGATTCACCCAATCCTAGCAATAAAAATCACCTCAACTAGAGTATATGTCTGCTCGTACAAGAGCCAGACCCAAATATCCTGCCACATGAAATTCTACAAACATAAATCATGGTATACACATTGAAACAATATGAAATTCTATTAGGAATTTCACCTTTTCACATTTCAAGAATACAAGCATGGAAATTGAGTTTTATTCACATGGAATTATCACTTCACAAAGCATACGTGCAATTATGAAATTTAAATACCCTAAAAATGTGCCTATCAAAAGCCAAGCAAAAAATCCTTTCCATACCGGGCCAAGGTACAAGTCTCTCTTACCACACCGGGTCAAGGGTTACATATCACAATCAATAACATCACACACCAAGTGAGCCACCGAGGTGGAAATCATATATCAACTATAATCTGAGAAAAAAGCAAACAGCAATTCCCACCCATGGCAACTTGGTCCTTCCCTCGTACTTGGGGTTGCAGGCACCCAAGCACAAGCTAGAAACCCAGTTCCAGTAACAACCTACATCTCCAGTCTACCAAATCCCAAATATTAAAACCATAAAAAATAAAATAGAAGTCTCAATCTCATTAGTAGCTAGTAAAATTTTGCTACTAAATCCCTGTCAAGAACTCCGTTGATACCAATTTGTAACGACCCGGACCCAAACAGCCACCCGAATAGTGCTAAACAGGTCAGGTAATACTACCTTAGGTGCACCTCCCCGAACGCCAAAGGCTTGCGACTAGTAGCGAGGGTCTAATAGGTATAGTAGGGAGGCTATACCCTCTCGAAGGATAACAATGACGGTACTGGTCCAAGTATAACAGTAAAGATGCAGCGGAATAAAAGACTCAGCAGACTCGAACCAAACCCGAAGAGCGGAAGCACATTCAATATCAATAAACAGCGGAAGTAATAAATATAAACAACAGTAGAATAAAGTAAACACAACAGCATGCTAATCACTAATAACTACTAAACAAACCAAACATGCTTCCATAGCAAGTCACTAAATAAAAAGGGCGTCAATGGCTAACCAACAGTAGCTACAAACAAGTAAGCATGCTGATACAAGTAAAGAAATAAAAATAGAGTAACCCCTACTAGGTAAGACCTCAAGGTCCTTACCATCTCCATGCAACAACTGACACAGCCCTGCTCCTGAATATGGCCTCTTTCCTGCACGTAAATCCATAAAGTCTGCACGCGTGCCTTTGAGGACAGGTATCGTTGTTTCTCCAGGTTACTTCTTGGGTGTGCCTTCATGATGTTGGTACTTGAGAAATGCAGTGTTAGGGGGAACATGGTATTGGGTTACATGACAGATATTCCGGCATTGGCCGAAGCAGGTGACACTCTGTGGTGGCTGTTGAGAACCAGTGGAGTTAGTGTTTATTTGTGCATAGTATTGTTTACTTCTTTCCTTATAAATGCATGACTGCTTAAACACACATATTAGGTACGCACTGTTGGGTGGTATCCTACTGAAATTTCTCTCACACCCAGCACGGGCCCTTTGGGACGTGTGCATACTTTATGTATTTACGTGAAGGAAAGAGGCATGCTTCAGGAGCTGGGTTGCGTCAGTTGTTGCATGGAGATGGTAAGGACCTTGAGGTCTTACCTAGTAGGGGTTACTCCATTTTTCTTTCTTTACTTGTATCAGCATGATTACTTGTTTGTAGCTACTGTTGGTTAGCCATTGGCGCCCCTTTTGTTTAGTGACTTTTTATAGAATCATGTTTGGTTTGTTTAGTAGTTATCAGTGATTAGCATGTTGTTGTGTTTACTTTACTCTAATGTTGTTTATATTTATTGCTTCCACTATTTATTGATATTGAATTTTCTTCCACTCTGCGGGTCTGGTTTGAGACTGCTGAGTCTTTTATTCCGCTGCATCTTTACTGTTATACTTGGACCAGTACTGTCATTGTTATCCTTCGAGAGGGTATAGCCTCCCTACTATACCTATCATATCCTCACTAGTAGTTGGAAGCCTTTGGCATTTGGGGAGTTGCGCCTAATGTAGTAGCACTTGACCTGTTTAGTACTATTTGGGTGGCTGTTCAGGTCTGGGTCGCTACAAAGTGGTATCAAAGGAGTTCTTCATAGGGATTTAGTAACAGTATTTTACTGGATACTAATGATATTGAGACTTCTCTTTTATTTCTGTTGGCTTTACTATTTAGGATATGGTAGATTGGAGATGTAAGTTATTACTGGAACTGGGATTCTAGCTTGTGCTTGGATGCCTGCAGTCCCAAGTATGAGGGAAGTTCCAAGTTGCCATGGGTGGGAATTGTTGTTTGCTTTTTGCTCAGATTACAGTTGATATATGATTTCCACCTCAGTGGCTCACTTGGTGTGTGATGTTATTGATTGTGATATGTAACCCTTGACTGGGTGTGGTAAGGGAGACTTGGACCTTGTCCCGGTATGGAAAGGCTTATTTTCTTGGCTTTTGAAAGGCACATTTTTAGGGTATTTCAATTTCATAACTGCATGTATGCTTTGTGAAGTGATAATGTCATGTGAATAAAAATCAATTGCCATGCTTGTATTCTTAAAATGTTAAGAGGTGAAATTCCTCATAGAATTTATTATTGTTGCAATGTGTATACCATGCTTTATGTTTGTAGAATTTCATGTGGCAGGATATTAGGGTCTGGCTCTTGTACGAGCAGGCAGGTACCCTAGTTGAGGTGATTTTGATCACTAGGATTGGGCGACTCGGTCATCGGTTTGAGGCAGTGTCGGTTGTCAGAACGGGCATGGTCCAAGGTACTTTTGATACTTGGCTCCATTAGGGGTGGGTAAGGAGGCCATGAGGCTGGGATGCCGTGGGGCATGGGTTGCAGAGGGGGAGAGTAAGGGTAGTACTTATGCACTGACTTTTACTACTTTCTTATCTACGTTGAATATATATTGTTATATATATATATGGGTTGTCTGGCCATTTATGGTATTCAGCGGGTTCCTATTTGGGCGACTTCGATGGAGCGTCAGACGGGAGATGATATAGTGCCGCAGGTGCACGATCAGGTTCAGGATTCGATACAGGCAGAGCATGAGCTGCAGGTATAGAATCAGGGACAGGACCAGGTCTAGGATTCAGTACAGGCAGGACAGCAGCCAGGTTTGGCATCATTTGGGCCATGGCTCGATGAGGAGCTCCGAGCTGGTCTGGTGTGGGTCTTGTAGGGGATCGACAAAGGCGTGCAGGGTATAGATCCATCTATGGCGTATCTGACATGAGAGTTCTAGTCGCAGCACCTGCTGCTTTTTCAGGGTGAGGGTGGTCCACAGGCGGCTGAGAATTGGATCGAGAGCATGCAGATGATCGTCGAGTAGCTCGAGATGCCTCTAGGGTGGAGGGTCAAGCTTGCGATGTACATGCTGAGAGGACCGACGAAGCGTTGGTGGGATGTGCAGGTTCAGGCTCATAGGCATGAGGGACTGGCATGGAATGACTTTGACGACAGGTTCTTTGAGCACTTCTATCCAGAGAAACTGAGGGCAGAGAGAGCTCGAGAGTTATTGAGTCTCCAGCAGGGAGACATGTCCGCCATGGACTATGCAACTACCTTCACAGAGTTATCTCTCTTTGCACCTGGTATGGTAAGTGATGATGCGACTAGGGTGAGGCGCTTCGAGGATGGCTTACAACACGCCATTTGGGTCCAGGTGAACATTTTCAGGCTGAGTTCCTTCTCTGAGGCAGTGAACCAGGCACTTATAGCAGAGGGAAACCAGAGGGATAGGCCCTGGGTTGGCCAGGTGACAGCTTCAGGTGACGGTTCGGATAGCAGGAAGTGAGGACGGGATGATTTTCAGCAGGGCAGTCAGGCCAGGGTTTTAGCTGACCACCTCGTGGTAGTTCTTTAGTGATTTTCTTTCAGTGTGGACATCCGGGACATGTTCAAACTCAGTGCGATAGGCCTCCAAAGGATTTCTGGGCATGTGGGTAGGTCGGTCATCTGGAAAGGTTCTACAAGCAGCTTTCGCAGACAACTGGCAGACAAGGACCAGGACAGACGGTGGCATATGGAGTTGGTTCGGGTTCAGTATCAAGAGAGGGTAGTCTAGTTTCAGCTACACGTAGAGCACATGACAGAGACAGCGGGATCCAGCTGAGGGGTCAGTGGTCGGTGGCTGGAGCAGCACCGCGGGGGGGGGGGGGGGGGGGTAGGCATCATGCAGCCATACTTCAGGCCAGGTGCACACTGTGGAGCTGCCAGAGGCTGAGTAGGCTGGTGAGCCGACGACAGTTAGAGGTACACTGCGGTGTGGTCGTGATCTCCATGTTTCATTTTTGGCATGACCTATAGAGGCATGTCTGTTTTGAGTGCACATGGTGCACATGATCTATGTGGAATGACTAGATGCTAGTCAGTGGGATTGACACCATATCGGGTGCGTGATATATTCTATATATGTGTGTGTGTGTGTGTGATGCGTAGCATCAAGGCCTCGAGGATGCGGGTTACTTGAGGTGCCTTGGGCATCAGGGCATCGAGGATGTGGGTTACTTGAGGTGTCGTGGGCATCGGAGCATCGAGGATGCGAGCTACTTGAGGTACTAGGCACCAGGTTTGTTTTTAAGCATCCATGGGATGCAGGCCCTCGTGGAGGCGGACACCGATGCAGTGAGGGATACGTTGGGTGTCCGGGACGACACAGGAGCACCAATGAGTTGCAGGGGTGATGATGCATTACAGAAGGACTATGCGTTTGGAAAACAGGTTAGTAAACCTTGTTGCTTTGAGTTTTGTTGGGTTGAGACCAGGTTAGGCAATTCCTAAGGTGGGGAGCCCCCTTAAGGAATTTAGCTGGGACCTTTGAGACCGGGGAAGTCTAGGTTACTTTGATCAGGGTGGTATGTTCAGTTCCATCTTTGGGTTTCGTTTGATAGCTCGGGGATGAGCTATGTTAAGGTGGGGAGATTGTAAGAACCTAGGTTGCATAGACTGTAATGACCCGGACCCGAACAGCCACCCAAACAGTGCTAAACGGGTTGGGTTCTACTACCTTAGGTGCACCTCCCCAAACGTCAAAGGTTGCCGACTAGAAGCGAGGGTCTGATAGGTATAGTGGGGAGGCTATACCCTCTCAGAGGATAACAATGATAGTACTGGTCCAAGTATAATAGTAAAGATGCAGCGGAATAAAAGACTCAGTAGACTCGAACCAGACCTGTAGAGCGAAAGCACATTCAATATCAATAAAAAATGGAAGCAATAAATATAAACACCAGTGGTAGAAAGTAAACACAACAGCATTATAATCACTGGTAACTACTAAACAAACCAAACATGCATCCATAGCAAGTCACTAAAAAAAAGGGGTACCAATGGCTAACCAACAGTAGCTACAAACAAGTAAGAATGTTGATACAAGTAAAGAAAGAAAAATAGAGTAACCCCTACTAGGTAAGACCCCAAGGTCCTTACCATCTCCATGCAACAACTAACGTAGCCCGGCTCCTGAAGCTGGCCTCTTTCTTGCACGTAAATCCATAAAGTCTGCATGCTTCTCGAAGGGCCCATGCAGGGTGTGAGATAAATCTCAGTAGGATACCACCCAACAGTGCGTACCTAAAATGAGTGTTTAAGCAGTCATTCATTTATAAGGAAAGCAGTAAACAATACTATACACAAATAAACACTAACTCCACTGGTGCTCATCAGCCACCACGGAGTGTCACCTGCTTCAGCCAACGCCGAAATATCTGTCATCTAACCCGGCACTATGTGCCCCCTGACACTGCATGTCTCAAGACCGACATCCCGAAAGTACACCCAAGAAGTAACCTGGAGGAACAACGATACTTGTCCTCAATAAGAAACCAGAGGGACAACGATATCTGACCTCAAATAATGTAACCGGAGGGACATCGATGTCTACCCTCAAATCACGGCGAGCCTCAGCCCCCAACCCGATAGTCTCGATGCTATCCCCCGAAGGTTCCTCACCTTCCACGTGGCTTCCTACGGCAAGAACCTCCAACCAAAATACCTAAACCGCAACTATGGGGGCCTCTACCCACACAAGTGGTCAAAACCACATCATCACGGAGTATCTCTATGTGCACACTACTCAAGGTTTCCGGGTGAGCGGTAATCACCAAAATAGTACCCAAGCCACAACACCTCTGACACCTCGTGCCCCTGCGACCATTCACTCAAGTCTGATGGCATTGCCATCCTAGTAACTCGGGTCATGCCCAACCTCACAGTCATCCTCCCTCAAACCGACATCCATGACGCCCAATCCCATGGTCAGAACCACCCAACGTAACCTGGTCCAAGCCTAACCTATGATCAGCATCACTCAAGAATATCTGATTCATGCCCAACACAACCCAAAGGGTCTAGCATGTGCAATTCAGCAATTGCATATATAACAAATTAAAATAAGACACATAAACAGGCAAAACAAACTAAATAGTTGAATTGCACTATGCATGGTGTTATCCCATACCATCACTAAGGTCTTGAATTCCTCTAACAAATTTATTTCAAGTTCAAAATACTAAACTCAACAGTTTATAAAAATATAATTCAAATTAAACCATTTTGGCATTCCCCGACCTAAATTCCCCGATGAGCAACGGCCCCTCACCCTGTCCCGCCCAAGAAAAACTGGTAGAAGGGCATACCCAAAGGTATCCCATAGGTCAATGAACAATATAATATGAAATATCAAATAAAAGTGGGTCCCTCTCAAAATACCCGAAAATGCGCCGAAGGCCACCTCACCCAAATGACCATGAAAACACCAAAAAAAAGTATGCACCACCTACCTGAGACTCGTATGATACTAATCCTCTGATAACAGCCTCCAGTTCGGTCTAAAATGCGGTAGATCTACAAAAAAAATCCAACCCCCTCAAACCCCTATAACTCGTTCTAAAAGAAAAATCAAACAAAACGGATCAAGGGGAATTGAGGCCTTACCGAGGGGGTTCCAACAGAATAATCAGTGTTCGGATTGGGGTTCAGATGAAGAAACGGGAGGGATTTGAAGTCCCTGTCGACTTGGTTTGCAAAAACCAACGGAAGAAATGAGTTCTGCCTCAAAATGAGGTTATTGCCTGTTTTAACGCAAAAAAAAAGTACACGGTGTTTACTTCATGACTACATGTCGTGTATATCATTTAACTGTTCATTTGGTGGCTGAAATTCCACCAACTTACTTTTCCGACCCTACCGACATGAGTACACGGCGTGTACCTATGGGTACAGGGCGTGTACTTGGTTTCCCCTCTCTTCCTCGTCGACTTACCCACACACCATGTATGTCCTTTATACACGGCTAGACTAAATGGCGTGTCTAGGGGGAACACGGCGTGTACTTGGTTTCAATGATTCTCCTTGACCAACAGGCATACACGCCATGTATGGCCTCGACACACCTAAGGTTACACGGAGTGTCACAAAACTACATGCCATGTAGTAAGAAATTTCTACATGATCATCACACGGCATGTAATCGGCAAGCACATAGCTGGTCACTCACTTAACATATTCACGGCATGTACTTAAAGTACACGACGTGTAGTCTGGAAATTTCTAGAAACTGCCCAAATTCTC
Organism: Viscum album; assembly: GCA_963277665.1. Lineage (NCBI taxonomy): Eukaryota > Viridiplantae > Streptophyta > Magnoliopsida > Santalales > Viscaceae > Viscum > Viscum album. The sequence continues at coordinate 1,397,365,339 of OY728164.1, read as the reverse complement.
CAGTTTTCTCAGGGACAAGTCAAAAATTCAAACAGGGTCGGGATTTTGACCCGTTCTAAAAACCTGGGTTCTTACAATCTCCCCACATTAACATAACTCGTCACCGAGCTATCAAATGAAACCCGAAGATGACACCGAACATACCAACCTGATCAAAGTAACCTAGACTTCCTCGGTCACAAAGGTCCCGACTAAATTCCTCAAGGGGGATCCCCACCTTAGGAATCGCCTAACCCGGTCTCAACCCAACAAAACTCAAAGCAACAAGGTTTACTAACCTGTTTTCCAGATGCATAGTCCTTCAGTGATGCATCGTCACCCCTGCACCTCATTGGTGCTCCTGTGTCGTCCCCGACATCCAACGTATCCCGCACCACATCGGTTTCCACATCCACGAGGTCCTGCATCCCATGGATGCTTAAAAACGAACCTGGTGCCTAGCACCTCAAGTAGCTCGCATCCTCGATGCCCCGATGCCCATGACACCTCATGTAACCTGCATCCTTGATGCCCTGATGCTAAAGGTACCTGAAGTAACCCGCATCCTCGATACCCTGATGCTACACATCTCATACATATATATAGAGAGAGAGAATATATCACGCACCCGATATGGTGCCAATCCCATTGACTAGCATCTAGTCATTCCACATAGATCTTGTGCACCACATGCACTCAAAACAGACATGTCTCACCGTGGTGTATCTCTAACTGTCATCGGATCACGATCCTGATCAGCCTATGGTAGCTCCACAGTGTGTACCTGGCCTGAAGTACGGTTGCCTAATGTCTGACCCCCCTGCAGTGCTGCTCCAGCCACCGGCCACTGACCCCTCAGCTGGATCTCGTTGTCTCAGTCACGTCCTCCGCGTGCAGCTGAAACCCGACTACCCTCTCCTAGTACCGAACCTGAGCCAACTCCAGATGCCACCGTCTATCCTGGTCCCTATCTATCGGCTGTCTGAGAAGGCTGCCTAAAGAACCTTTCTAGATACCCGACCTGCCCACATGCCTGACACTCCTTTGGAGGCTTATCGCATTGAGTCCGAACATGTTCCAGTTGTCCACACTGAAAAAAAAATCACTGAAGAACTACCACGAGGCGATCTAGCTGAATCCCTGGCCTGACTACCCTTCTGGAACTCATCTCTTCATTGCTTCCTGTTGTTCGAACCGTCACCTGAAGCTGTCACCTGACCAACCTGGGGCCTATCCCTCTGATTTCCCTCTACTATAAGCTCATGGTTCACTGCCTCGTAGAAGGAACCCATCCTGAAGATGTTCACCTAGACCTGAATGGCGTGTTGTAAGCCATCCTCAAAGCGCCTCACCCTAGCCACATCATCGCTTACCATACCAGGTGCAAAGCGATACAACTCTGTAAAGGTAGCTGCATAGTCCAGGACGAACATGTCTCCCTGCTAAAGACTCAAGAACTCTCGAGCTCTCTATGCCCTCAGTGTCTCTGGGTAAAAGTGCTCGAAGAACCTATCCTCTAAGTCCTTCTATGCCAGTCCCTCATGCATATGAGCCTGAACCTACACATCCCACCAAAGATTCTCCGGTCCTCTCAGCATGTATGTCGCCAGCTTGACCCTCTGCCCTGGAGGCGTCTCGAGCTGCTTGAAGATCATATGCATGCTCTTGATCCAGTTCTCATCCACCTGTGGACCACCCTCACCCTGAAAAAGTGGCGGGTGCTGCGACTGAAACTCCCGCATCAGCTATGCCATAGATGGATCTGTACCCTACGTGCCTTTGTCAATCCCCTACAAAACCAGCACCAGACTAACTCGGAGCTGCTCGTCGAGCCATGGCCTGAACGATGCCAAACCCAGCTGTTGTCCGGCCTGTACTGAATCCTGGACCTAATCCTGTCCTTGAGCCTGTACCTGCAGCTCATGCTCTAGATGTACCAAATCCTGAACCCGATCCTTCACCTGCGACACTATATCATCTCTCGTTTGATGCTCCATCTGAGTCGCCCAAATAGGAACCCACTGAATATCATAAATGGTCATACATACCATATATATATATATATAACAATATATATTCAACGCAGATAAGAAATCAGTAAAAGGCAGTGCATAACTACTACCCTTACTCTCCCCCACTGCAACTCATGCCCCACAACATCCCGACCTCATGACCTCCTTACACCCCCTAACAGAGCCAAGTATCAAAAGTACCTCGGTCCAAGCCTGTCCTGACAACCAACGTTGCCTCAAACCGATGACTGAGTCACCCAATCCTGGTGATCAAAATCACCTCAACTAGAGTACCTGCATGCTCGTACAATATCCAGACCCAAATAACCTACCACATGAAATTATATAAACATAAAGCATGGTATACTCATTGAAACAATAAGCAATTCTATCAGGAATTTCACCTTTTCACATTTCAATAATACAATCATGGCAATTTATTTTTATTCACATGGAATTATCACTTCACAAAGCATACATGTAGTTATGAAATTGAAATACCCTAAAAACATGCCTATCAAAAGCCAAGAAAACAAGCCTTTCCATACCAGGCCAAGGTCCAAGTCTCCCTTACCACACCGGTTCAAGGGTTGCATATCACAATAAATAACATCACATACCAAGTGAGACACTGAGGTGGAAATCATATATAAACTGTAATCTGAGCAAAAAGTAAACAACAATTCCCACCCATGGTAACTTAGTCCTTCCCTCGTACCTAAGGCTGTAGGCACCCAAACACATGCTAGAAACCCAATTCCAGTAACAACCTACATATCCAGACTACCATATCACAAATAGTAAAACCCGCAGAAATAAAAGATAAGTCTTAATCTCATTAGTAGCCAGTAAAATGATGCTACTAAATCCCTATCAAGAACTTCTCTAATGCCACTTTGTAACGACCCGAACCCAAACAGCCCCCAAACAGTGCTAAAAGGGTCGAGTGCTACTACCTTTGGTGCACCTTCCCGAATTCCAATGGTTGCCGACTAGCAGCGAGGGTCTAATAGGTATAGTGGGAAGGCTATACCCTCTCGGAGGATAACAATGATGGTACCGTTCCAAGTATAACAATAAAGATGCAGTGGAATAAAAGACTGAGCAGACTCGAACCAGAACCGCGGAGCAGAAGCACATTCAATATCAATAAACATACAAAGCAATAAATATAAACAAAAATAGTGGAAAGTAAGCATAACAGCATGCTAATCACTGGTAACTATTAAACAAACCAAACATGCATCCATAGCGAGTCACTAAACAAAAGGGGTGACAATGGCTAACCAACAGTAGCTACAAAAAAGTAAGCATGTTGATACAAGTAAAGAAAGAAAAACAGAGTAACCCTTTCTAGGTAAGACCTCAAGGTCCTTACTATCTCCAAGAAACAACTAACGTCGCCCAGCTCCTGAAGCTATTCTCTTTCCTGCACGTAAATCCATAAAGTTTGCATGCGTCCCGAAGGGCCCGTGCAGGGTGTGAGAAAATTCTCAGTAGGATACCACCTAACGGTGCATACCTAATATGAGTGTTTAAGCAGTCATGCATTTATAAGGAAAGTAGTAAACAGTACAATGCAAAAATAAACACTAACTCCACTGGTGCTCAGCAGCCACCACAGAGTGTCACCTGCTTCAGCCAACGTCGGAATATCTGTCATGTAACCTGGCACCATGTGCCCCCTGACACCACGTGTCTCAGTACCGACGTCCCAAAGGCATACCCAAGAAGTAACCCATAGAAACAGTGATACTTTTCCTCAATAAGAAACCGGAGGGACAACGATATCTACCCTCAAATAATGTAACCGTAGGGACAGCGATGCCTGCCCTCAAATCATAGCGAGCCTCTGCCCCCAACCCGATAGTCTTGATGATATCCCCTGAAGGCTCCTCACCTTTCATGTGTCTTCCTACGACAATCACCCCCATCCAAAATACCTAAACCGCAACTACGAGGACCTCTACCCACACGAGTGGTCAAAACCACCTCATCACGGAGTATCTCTGTGTGCGCACTACTCAAGGTTTACGGGTGATCGGTAATCACCAAAATAGTACCCAAGCCACAACACCTCTGACACCTCGTGCCCCTGTGACCATGTCACTCAAGTCTGATGGCATCTCCATCCCAGTAACCCGGGTCATGCCTAACCTGACAGTCATCCTGCCTCAAACTGACGTCCATGACGCCCAATCCCATGGTTAGAACCACCCAACGTAACCCAGGCCAAGCCCAACCTGTGATTAGTATCAATCAAGAATATATGGTCCATTCCCAACACAACCCAATGGGTCCAGCATGTGAAATTCATTAATTTAATATATAACAAATTAAAACAGGACACATGAACAGGCGAAACAAACTAAACAGTTGAATTGCACTATGCAAGGTGTTGTCTCATACCAGCACTGAGGTATTGAATGCCTCTAACAAATTTATATCAAGTTCAAAATACTAAACTCAACAGTTTATAATAATATAATTCAAATTAAACCATTTTGGCATTCCCCAACCAAAATGCCCCGATGAGCAACGACCCCTCACTCGGCCCCGCTCAAGAAAAACTGGTAACAGGGCATACCCAAAGGTATCTCATAGGTTAATGAACAATATAATATGCAATATCAAATAAAAGTGGGTCTCGCTCAAAATACCCAAAAAACACGCCGAAGGCTGCGTCACCAAAATGACCATGAAAACACAAAAAAAAGTATGTACAACCTACCTGAGACTTATACGATACTACTCCTCCAGTAACATCCTCCATTTCAATCTAAAACGCGGTAGATCTACAAAAAAATCCAACCCGCTCAAACCCCTATAACTCGTTCTAGAACAGAAATAAAAAAATGACTCAAGAGGAATCGAGGCCTTACTAAGGGGGTTCCAAAAGAATAATCAGTGTTCAGATCGGGGTTCGGATGAAGAAATGGGACGGATTTGAAGTCCCGACTGACTTGGTTTGCGAAACCTAGTGGAAGAAACGAGTTCCGCCTCAAAATGAGGCTACTGCTCCTTTTAACACAACAAAATAAAGTACACGACATGTACTTCATTACTACACACCGTGTATATCATTTAATTGTTCATTTGGCAGCTGAAATTATTTCAAATTACTTTCTCGAACTTTTCGACATGAGTACACGGCGTGTACCTATGGGTACACGGCGTGTACTTGGTTTCCCCTCTCTTCCTCGCTGACTTACCCACACGCCATGTATATCCTTTATACACGGCTAGACTACACGTAGTGTCCAAGGGGAACACGACATGTACTTGGTTTCAATGATTCTCCCCGGACAACAGGCCTACACGCCATGTATGGCCTCAACACGCCTAAGGGTACACGACGTGTCACAAAACTACACTCCGTGTAGTAAGAAATTTCTACACGGTCATCACACGGCATGTACTCAGCGAGCACATGGTCGGTTACTCACTTAACATATACATGGCGTGTACTTAATGTAAACGGCGTGTAGTCTATAAATTTCCAAAAACTGCCCAAATTCTCTAGTTTTCTCAGGGACAAGTCAAAAATTCAAACAGGGTTGGGATTTTGACCCATTCTAAAAACCCAGTTTTTTACCTCCACTGGTGCTCAGCAGCCACCACAGAGTCAGGGGGCACATGGTGCAGGGTTACATGATAGATATTCCGGCGTTGGCCGAAGTAGGTGACACTCTGTGGTGGCTGCTGAGCACCAGTAGAGTTAGTGTTTATTCGTGCATAGTACTGTAACTACTTTCCTTATAAATGCATAACTGCTTAAACACTCATATTAGTTACACACCGTTGGGTGGTATCCTACTGAGATTTGTATCACACCATGAACGGGCCCTTCGAGATGCGTGCAGACTTTATAGTTTTACGTGCAGGAAAGAGGCCAGCTTCAGGAGCTGGGCTGCGTTAGTTGTTGCATGGAGATGGTAAGGACCTTGAGGTCTTACCTAGTAGGGGTTACTCTGTTTTTATTTCTTTACTTGTATCAGCATGCTTACTTTTTTGTAGCTACTGTTGGTTAGACATTGGCGCCCTTTTTGTTTAGTGACTTGTTATGGATGCATGTTTGGTTTGTTTAGTAGTTACCAGTGATTAGCATGTTGTTGTGTTTACTTTCCGATGTTGTTTTTTATATTTATTGCTTCCGCTGTTTATTGATATTGAATGTGCTTCCGCTCTGTGGGTCTGGTTTGAGTCTGCTGAGTCTTTTATTTCGTTGCATCTTTAATGTTATACTTGGACCAGTACCGTCATTGTTATACTCTGAGAGGGTATATCCTCCCCACTATACCTATCAAACTCTCACTACTAGTCAAAAACCTTTGTTGTTCGGGGAGGTGTGCCTAAGGTAGTAGCACCCGACCCATTTAGAACTGTTCAGGTGGCTGTTCGGGTCTGAGTCATTACAAAGTGGTATCAGAGGAGTTCTTGACAGGGATTTAGTAGCAGCATTTTATTGGCTACTAATGATATTGAGACTTATATTTTTTTTCTGCTGGTTTTACTATTTATGATATGGTAGACTGGAGATGTAGGTTGTTACTAGAATTGGGTTTCTAGATTGTGCTTGGGTGCCTGCAGCCCCAGGTATGAGGGAAGGACCAAGTTTCTATGGGTGGGAATTGATGTTTGATTTTTTCTCAGATTATAGTTGATATATGATTTCCACCTCGGTGGCTCACTTGGTGTGTGAAGTTATTGATTGTGATATGTAACCCTTGACCCGGTGTGGTAAGGGAGACTTTGACCTTGGTCTGGTATAGAAAGGCTTGTTTTCTTGGCTTTTGATAGGTACATTTTTGGGGTATTTCAATTTCATAATTGCACATATGCTTTGTGAAGTGATAATTCCATGTGAATAAAAATAAATTTCCATGCTTGTATTCTTGAAATGTGAAAAGGTGAAATCCCTGATAGAATTACTTATTGTTGCAATGATTATACCATGCTTTATGTTTGTAGAATTGCATGTGGTAGGGTATTTGGGTATGGCTCTTGTACGGGTAGGCAGGTACTATCGGTTGAGGTGATTTTGATCACCAGGATTGGGTGACTCGGTCGTCAGTTTGATGCAACGTTCGTTGTCAGGACGGACATGGTCCGAGGTACTTTTGATACTTGACTATGTTAGGGGCGGGTAAGGAGGCCATGAGGTCGGGATGCTGTGGGGAATGGTTGTAGTGGGGGAGAGTAAGGGTGGTAGTTGTGTGCTTCCTTTTACTGCTTTATTATCTTCGTTGAATATATATTGTTATATATATATATATATATATATATATATATATATATGGGATGTCTGACCATTTATGGTATTCAGCGGGTTCCTATTTGGGCGACTCAGATGGAGCGTCAGACGAGAGATGATACAGTGTCGTAGGTGCAGGATCAAGTTCAGGATTCGATATAGGCAGAGCATGAGTCGTAGGTATAGGCTCAGGGATAGGATCAGGTCTAGGATTCAGTACAGGCAGGACAGCAGCCAGGTTTGGCATCGTTCGGGCCATGGCTCGACGAACAACTCCGAGCTAGTCTGGTGCAGGTCTTGCAGGGGATCGACAAATGCACGTAGGGTACAGAGCCATCTATGGAATATCTGACGCGGGAGTTCCAGCCGCAGCACCCGCCGCTTTTTCAGGGTAAGGGTGGTCTACAGGCGGCTGAGAACTGGATCGAGATCATGCAGATGATCTTCGAGTAGCTCGAGACGCCTCCAGGGTGTAGGGTCAAGCTGGCGACGTACATGCTGAGAGGACCGGCGAAGCATTGGTGGGATGTGCATGTTCAGGCTCATAGGCACAAGGGACTAACATGGAAGGACTTCAAGGATAGGTTCTTTGAGAACTTTTATCCAGAGACAATGAGGGAAGAGAGATATCGAGAGTTCTTGAGTCTTCATCAGGGAGACATGTCCATCATGGACTATGCAGATACCTTCACAGAGTTGTCTCACTTTGCACCTGGTATGGTAAGAGATGACGCGGCTAGGGTGAGGCACTTCGAGGATGGCTTACGACACGCCATTAGGGTCCAGGTGAACATTTTCAGGCTGGGTTCCTTCTCCGAGGCAGTGAACCAGGCGCTTATAGTAGAGGGAAACCAAAGGTATAGGCCCCAGGTTGGTCGGGTGACAGCTTCAGGTGACGGTTCGAACATCTGGAAGTGAGGACGGGATGAGTTCCAGTAGGGAAGTCAGGCCAGGGATTTAGCTAGACCCCCTCGTGGTAGTTCTTTAGTGATTTGCTTTTAGTGTGGTCAGCCAGGACATTTTCGGACTCACTGCGATAGGCCTCCAAAGGAGTGTCAGACATGTGGTCAGGTCGGGCATCTGGAAAGGTTTTGCAGGAAGCCTTCTCAGACAATCGGCAGACAGGGACCAGGACAGATGGTGGCATCTGGAGTTGGTTCAGGTTCGGTACCAGGAGAGGGTAGCCGGGTTTCAGCTGCACACAGAGGACATGACAGAGACAGCAGGATCCAGCTGAGGGGCAGTGGCCGGTGGCTGGAGCAGCACCGCAGGGGGTTAGGCATCAAGCAGTGGTACTTTAGGCCAAGTGCACGCGGTGGAGCTACCAGAGGCTGATCAGGTTGGTGAGCCGACGACAGTTAGAGGTACACCATGGTGTGGCTGTGATCTCCATGTTTCCTTTTTGGCATGACCTGTAGAGGCATTTCTGTTTTGAGTGCACGTGGTGCACATGATCTATGTGGACTGACTAGATGCTAGTCAGTGGGATTGGAACCATATTGGGTGCGTGATATATTCTATATATATATATGTGTGTGTGAGATGCGTAGCATCAGGGTGTCGAGGATGCGGGTTACTTGAGGTGCCTTGGGCATCAGGGCATCGAGGATATGGGTTACTTGAGGTGTCATGGTCATCGGGGCATCGAGGATGCGGGCTACTTGAGGTGCTAGGCACCATGTTCGTTTTTAAGCATCCATGGGATGCAGGACCTCATGGAGGCGGGCACCGATGCAGTGCGGGATACGTTGGGTGTTGGGGACGACACAGGAGAACCAATGAGGTGCAGGGGTGACGATGCGTCATGGAAGGACTATGCGTCTAGAAAATAGGTTATTAAACCTTTTTGCTTTGAGTTTTGTTGGGTTGAGACCGGGTTAGGCGATTCCTAAGGTGGGGATCCCCCTTGAGGAATTTAGCTGGGACCTTTGAGACCGGGGAAGTCTAGGTTACTTTGATCGGGGTGGTATGTTCAGTGCCATCTCTGGGTTTCGTTTGATAGCTCAGGGACGATCTATGTTAAGGTGGGGAGATTGTAAGAACCTGGGATTTTATAACGGGTCAAAATCCCGACCCTGTTTGAATTTTTGACTTGTCCCTAAGAAAACTGGAGAATTTGGGCAGTTTTTAGAAATTTCCATACTACACGTCGTGTACTTTAAGTACACGTCGTGTATATGTTAAGCGAGTGATCGATCGTGTGCTCACCGAGTACATGTTGTGTAACGACCGTGTAGAAATTTCTTACTACACAACATGTAGTTTTGTGACACGTCGTGTACCCTTAGGTGTGTCGAGGCCATACATGGCGTGTAGGCCTGTTGGTCGGGGAGAATCATTGAAACCAATTACACGACGTGTTCTCCTTGGACATGCCATGTAGTCTAGCCATGTATTTGGGATATACATGGCATGGGGGTAAGTCAGCGAGGAAGAGAGGGGAAACCAAGTACACATCATGTACTCATGTCGGCAGGTTCGGGAAAGTAAGTCAGTGGAATTTCATCCACCAAATGAACAATTAAATGATATACACGACGTGTAGTCATGAATTACATGCCGTGTAATTTATTTTTTTGCGTTAAAATGGGAAGTAGCCTCGTTTTGATGTGGAACTCATTTCTTTTGCCGGGTTTCGTGAACCAAGTCGGCCGGGACTTCAAATTCCTCCCGTTTCTTCATCCGAACCCCGATCTGAACACTGATTGTTTCGTTGGAACCCCCTCGGTAAGTCCTCAATTCCTCTTGATCCGTTTTGTTTGATTTCTATTCTAGAATGAGTTATAGGGGTTTGATCGGGTTGGATTATTTTATGGATCTACCGCGTTTTAGACCAAATTGGAGGCTGTTACCAGAGGAGTAGCATCATATGAGTCTCAGGTAGGTGGTGCATACTTTTTTTGTGTTTTTGTGGTCATTTAGGTAACGTGGCCTTTGGCATGTTTTCAGGTATTTTTAGCGGGACCCACTTTTATTTGATATTTCATATTATATTGTTCATTGACCTATGGGATACCTTTGGGTATGCCCTGTTACCAGTTTTGCTTGAGCGGGGCCAGGTGAGGGGTCATTGCTCATCGGGGCATTTTGGCTGGGGAATGCCAAAATGGTTTAATTTGAATTATATTGTTATAAATTGTTGAGTTTAGTATTTTGTACTTGAGATAAATTTGTTAGAGGCATTCAAGACCTCAGTACTGTTATGGGACAACACCTTACATAGTGCAATTCAACTGTTTAGTTTGTTTTGCCTGTTTATGTGTCCTGTTTTAATTTTTTATATATGTAATTGCTAAATTGCACATGCTGGACCCTTTGGGTTGTGTTGGGCATGGCCCGTATATTCTTGAGTGATGCTGATCACAGGTTGGGCTTGGACTGGGTTACGTTGGGTGGTTCTGACCACGGGATTGGGCGTCATGGACGTCAGTTTGAGGCAGGATGATTGTTAGGTTGGGCATGGCCCAGGTTACTGGGATGGCAATGCCATCAGACTTGAGCGACATGGTCGCAAGGGAATGAGGTGTCAGAGGTGTTGTGGCTTGGGTACTATTTTGTTGATTACTGATCACCCGAAAACCTTGAGTAGCGTGCACATAGAGATACTCCATGATGAGGTGGTTTTGACCACTCATGTGGGTAGAGGCTCCCGTAGTTGCGGTTTAGGTATTTGGGTTGGGGGTGCTTGCCTTAGGAAACCACATAGAAAGTGAGGATCCTTCGGGGGATAGCATCGAGACTATCGAGTTGGGGGTTGAGACTCTCCATGATTTGAGGGCAGACATCGCTCTCCCTCTGGTTAAATTATTTGAGGGTAGATATCATTGTCCCTATGGTTTCTTATTTAGGTCAGGTATCGATGTTCCTTCGGGTTACTTCTTGGGCATGCCTTCGGGACATCGGTACTTGAGACATACGGTGTCAGGGGGCACATAGTGCCGGATTGCATGACAGATATTCCGGCATTGGCCGAAGCAGGTGACACTCTGTGGTGGCAGCTAAGCACCAGTGGAGTTAGTGTTTATTTGTGCATAGTATTGTTTACTTGTTTCCTTATAAATTCATGACTGCTTAAACACTCATATTAGGTATGCACCATTGGGTGGTATCCTATTGAGATTTGTCTCACACCCTACACAGGCCCTTCGGGATGCGTGCAGACTTTATGGATTTACGTTTAGGAAAGAGGCCAGCTTTAGAAGTTGGGTTGCGTTAGTTGTTGCATGGAGATGGTAAGGACCTTGAGGTCTTACCTAACATGGGTTACTCTATTTTTCTTTCTTTACTTGTATCATCATGCTTACTTGTTTGTAGATACTGTTGGTTATCCATTGGTGCCCCTTTTGTTTAGTGACGTTCTATGGATGCATGTTTGGTTTCTTTAGTAGTTACCAGTGATTAGCATGCTATTGTGTTTACTTTTTGCTGCTGTTGTTTATATTTATTACTTCTGTTGTTTATTGATATTGAATGTGCTTCCGCTCTTCGGGTCTGGTTCGAGTCTTCTGAATCTTTTATTCCGCTGCATCTTTACTGTTATGCCTAGACCAGTACTGTCATTGTTATCCTCTGAGAGGGTATAGCCTCCCCACTATACCTATCAGACCCTCGATACTAGTCAGCAACCTTTGGCGTTCGGGGAGGTTCACCTAAGGTAGTAGCACTCGACCTGTTTAGCACTGTTCGAGTGGTTGTTTGGATCTGGGTCGTTACACTTTGGTATCCACCGCTAGTTGTCACACAAGACTTGTAAGTTCACTCATCCACTCTATCATCTTATTCGACTCTATCGACTGACTATCTTGGGCTTGTTTGACTTGAGCATGTGCTCGAGTATGGAATTGTTGTGTGTTCGCATCCATGTTGCTTATGAGATCTCTTGCAACTACAGGAGTTTTATCAATAAGAGAACCTCCACTTGTGGCATCAATGAGGGTTCTCTCCATAGCCATTAACCCCTCATAGAAGTATTGGATCAAGAGTTGATCAGGGATTTGGTGGTGTGGGCAGGTTTCAACAAGATTCTTGAACCTCTCCCAGTACTCATGAAGTGATTCATTTGGGAATTGATGAATACCACTTATTTCCTTTCGGATAGAAGCAGTATGAGAAGCTGGAAAGAATTTCTCTAAAAATAGTCACTTCATGTCATTCCATGTGGTTATGGAACCAGGAGGAAGGTAGTAGAGCCATGACTTGGCAGAGTCAGCTAGGGAGAAAGGGAATGCTCAAAGTTTGATTTATTCCTCAGAAACTCCTTGAGGCTTCATGGTAGAGCACACTACTTGGAACTCTTTAAGGTGGAGATGTGGATCCTCACCGGCTAGCCCGTGGAAATGAGGAAGAAGATGAATCAAACCCAATTTGAGTTCAAAGTCAGACTCTATGTTTGGATATTGAATACCAAGAGGTTGGTAATTCATATTAGGGGTATCAAGTTCTTTAAGTGTTTGTTCCCTAGGATTAGACATACCTAATTCAACTGGTTGAACAAGTAATGGTTCTTGAATGAGTTGATTATCTATTAAGTTCCTCCTAAGTTGGTGAAGAGTTCACTCAATTTCAGGGTCAAACAAATCTGAGGGATTGTTTGGGAGGCTACGGGGCATTCAAATAGATTTGGAAGAAAGATGAAGATAGTTTTTTTTCTTTTTTTTCGTTTATTATTTTTATGAGGAAGGCAGGTTTTTCTTTGTGTTTTTTTTAAATTTTGTTTTTTTTATAATAACTAGAAACTGAAAACTACTTAATTGCACCATCCTCAGCAAAAATTCCATTTGAAAGTGCATCCAATTTTCACCTATAGACCGGTCAAAGTTATGATGCTCTGTTAATGTGTATAGCAGCACTCGGGTCGAATCCTTGGCAATGATACTTTTTTATAGTCAGTTGTTTTTAGTTAATTGTATTTTGATTGGGGGGTTTGTTTGCAGAGCTTATGAAATAATTTATGTATGATGTTTGATTTAACAAATTGATAAAGATTGGGTTGAGTTCATTATTGGGGATTTAAGCTTATGATATCCTTGAGATTTTCTTTATATTGCATTAAATTAATACTCACTTCACAAGATGATTTTGATCGGAATTCCCAAGTGTTAAAGCTTTAATCTAAGCGGTAACTTAACTTAGGGTTATAATCATTACCATTAATTGTTTATGATAGTGTATTTTTGGTTCCAATAATCCATGGAATCCACATATTAAACAAAACATATCATTAATCCATGATATATAAATACACAATATTAACTCAAAGAATACTCATCGAGCAAAGGCTCTAAATCACTTAATATCCCCAAATTATAACTCACCCCAATGGTAGATTTACTCAGTCATTTAAATGATTAGTAATAAAGTTATAATTATTATGATGATAAATTAAGAAGATAATAAAAATAAAGAGATAATAAAAGAGTGGTGCGTCGAACACACGCACAAACGATAATGAGAAATAAAAACAGACTTTCAATTGAATGAGGAAGAAAAATAAGGGAAGGAGGTTCAAATATATTTAAACTATTTTAAGAACATTAATATTAAACTACAGAAGGTGGATGGGAATAATAGATATTGAAGAAGAAACTTGCATTAAAACATAATTACAAAGAAAGAGACTTACAAGATTAAAATAATGAAGAACACAAAATTAAATAAAAACAAAGAGAGAATGAAAGGTCTCTCAAGTGAAAACATGAGTATGGCAAGTCCTCCTAATCTGTTTGCAAGGTTTTTTTCGTGCCAATATGTGCTCCCCTCTTCTTAAATGCCAACCCTTTTCTAGGAGAGGAGGGGGTGTATTTATAGCTCAATGTTGTGGACTGTTTGCATTCCAAAACTGCCCCTCCACTTGTATCGCAAATTTTATAAATTAGACAGCCTAATCTAGAGATATGATCTTCTTACAAGTTGTATATAAATATATCCTCTGTCTAATCTGAAAATTTGGCGGCCATTGGAAATAATTAGCCAATGTTATGGCTGATTCATTAAACAAATTTAATATGTCCATTTCAATCCAAACTTTTTGAATTCCAAAATGTTAATGGGTTTTTGAATAGGAAGATGCCTTCAAATACGAATGACTTATTCAACAAATTCGTCCGCCTATATCTCCTATTTAACACTGAAAAATATCAGCTTGATTTTATTATTACATCATGATATATGCCATGAATAGTGTCCGGATTTTAATTCCCGTCCAGAATGGTGGGCTGGACTTCAAAGCATTAGTTGGGCCCCTTGTTCTTAGATTTGGGCCCTAAAATTTTTATCCATTACTCCTTTCATTTTTATCTGAATGTTGGAGGAGAATTAATGAATTTTAACTTTTGTATTGATCCTAGTAATTCAATCTTCATGGATGGTCCAGTTTCCTCACAGATTCTATGGGCCTTCTTATGTAGTCCATATGAGCCTTCAAATGGAAGAATTGGCCCATGACCCCTTATAATTAAATTTTTTATATTGAATTAGGAATAATAAAAAATAAGAACCACATAATTTGGATCATTAGGGTGATAGTTATAAATAAAATTGTAAACTGACTCAATTGGACTACTTCTAAAAATGCTCAAAAAATTATACTTCGTATTAAAACATTAATATTTTACACAAATTATGAAAATTTCATATAAAATAAGTAAAGAGAGTATACAATAAGTCATGAAAATATTAATAACATCAATATACCATGAAAATTCCTTCCTCAACCTTTTTATAAAATTTTACAATATCTATATTTTTTATCTTTATAATGCAAGGACTCCCAAAAACCTTGAAATATTTCACTAAAGGTTTTTTGTTATAACACATTTGTAGGAATTAATGTTGTATTCTAGTCATAATAAACATTTGATTTTAACATGTACAATATTACTAACAACTTCTCTCTAAAAAAACTTATAATGTTTATACTCATCCAATATACTTCTTCCCATTTCCACTAAACTTTGGTTGTTGAAGATAACTTCCTTTACATCATCACAAAGTTTAATAACACTTAGTAAGTTTTGTTTGATCTCATAAATATATAAAACTTCCTTATATTTTAATTTCTAAGCTTCAATCTCAATTGTTCATATTCCTCTTATTTTTAGAGAATTATCATTATAAAAAGTAATTATTCCTCCATCATGATTTTCAACATATTTCAAGATCTTTAAATCATTATTCATGTGTGAGGAATAACCACTATCAAGAATCAATAGTCTGTTCCTTTTTCTTAATTTCATAGTTGTCTTAACAACAAACGCTCTTTCTTTAACTTTCTTCTTTATGACCACTTTTTCTTTTCTAGCATAAGAAGTTTATCCCATAAGATTTGTTAAAAATTATTCAATAAAGTGACCCAGTTGATCACATATTCCAAAAACTTCCTCCAAGCATCCAAATTGGTTTTTTGTTGGAAAATTTCTAGCACCATTTGATTTTTCATTTCTTTCTTCCCGTGACTTAGAAAATTTTATCTCTTTTCTTCTATTATTTCTCCCCCTCAATTCATACATACTTCCAGGGAGAGACATTTTCTGCTAAAAATTATAAGCTTTTCACCCAAATATACCACAAAATCAACAATATCCACTAAATCTAGATCTTTTATAGAAATTCAATCTTTCTCTATAATAGGTTTGTCAAGGTTTGTAATATCTTTCTATTTTTGTTTCCTCCTGTCATGGGGAAACTTTTTTTTTTTGAGGTTTATGATCTTCTAAATATACTCATCTTCCTATTTAAGTACATCTTTCCTTCATTATATTTCCACTTTATTTATTCATTATTATTATTTATTTCTTTAGTTTTATGTTTTTCTCAAGATAGACCACAAGTTCTGATCTAAACTGATATTATCTATAAGTTTATTCACCTCCTTATTCTTCAATATTTGAGGAATCCAAATTTTTCTCAATATTTAAAAAGAAGGTTCTAAACTTTTCTGAATTTGTATCTTTTGAATAATTGTTATCAATAGAGTTAGATTCTAATTTCTTACTCAACATACTTCTCCTGTTTCCAGTGAACTTTTTCTTACCACCAGCGCTCTTCTTATCTTATTTATAAGTTTTATTCCACTTATTCCACTGAGTTTTTTCTTCATAATGATCTTCATATTCATCAAATTTCTTCTTGGGAAAATTCATAGTAAAATTATCAATTCCTCCACACTCAAAAAATTTGAGTGGAAGTTTTCTTTCATACTTTCCTCTACCTCTTCGATAATTTTTATGGATAAGAAGCATGATATTTTCATTAATTTCATTATCTTCATTATCTTCAGAATAAATGAGGTCAATAATCTTAATATATTGGATTTTCAACTTTGTCATAGCTTTAAAAGTATTTTCATCCTTGATTTTATTTTTGAATGTTAGAGTGTTCCTCATCTAATAAGCAATAAGATAGTTATGTAATTCATCAAGTGATAAATCATCTTTATATTTTAAAACTAAGATTTTAGATTCAAACCTATCAAGGATATTTCACATGAGTTTATTGATAATAGTATAATCTTCCGATATATCTTAAAATCTTATAATATTGCAAATAACTTCATTAAATTTGGTAAAGTACTCATCAATAGTTTCTTCATCTATCATTCTAATATTTTTGAACTTATTTCACCAGATTTGTAACTTTGTCTCCTTCACTTTGGTGTTTCCATCAAATATAATTTCAAGTTTTTCCCAAGTTTCTTTGGTTTTTTTATACCCATCACCTTTATAAAAACATTTTCTGACAAATTCATAAGACTTACATTTCTATATTTCCCATTGACCTCAATGTTTCTCTTGTCACAAAAAGTCATAGGATCATTTTTATTAATGAGTGGAAACCCAATTATTATCGCATCAATAACCTTTAGGATGAGTGAAAAATATAGGTTATCATTCTATTTTTCTAACTATGGTAATTTTTTCTATAAAATATAGGAATACCTCTACTGTTGGCTAAATTGAGATTTTCCATGGTAAGGATTCAATAAGGGAACCTTCACTCTGAAACCAATTGAAGTTACTTGGGATCATTTAACCACTAATAAGGGGGGTTGAATTAGTTATTTTCATTTTACAAATTTCAATATTTATGAAATTTAACCTTTTCAACTTTTTAGAGTAATTTTCCTTATCAAATTTTATAATAATCTCACAATCATGTGAAGATTATAAAGAAAACAAGGCACACAAGATTTACAAGGTTCAACCTCATTGTAAAAACTTACATCCTTTCCATTAAAAATCTTATTGGTCTATTGAAATTCACTATTAGAAATAAGTGAATATAAATTTGATTCAACTCTCATTACTCCTTATATCCCCTGATAATAATGATTATACTAACTCCCATCAGTTTATAATCATTTACTTACAAAACTGAGCCACAAAAAAATATGTAAAACTTTTTAAATAAACTATCACTAGGTTTGTCTAGAAATATCTGTCTAGTTTCCTCCATCAGAAAGTGTTCATCTAGTGCGCTATTTTCAACATTTGATGAAAGTCTGTATGGTGTGCCTCACTAAAACCATTTCTAATTTATACTATGATATATGTCTGATTATCAAAACCATTGCACCTCAAACTTCAGCTCAGGAACTTTTTTTGTTCCTCTCTTTCCAGTTTCTTTGAACTAAAAAATTTTTCTAATTCTTCTGATTGAATCTTGTCTGGTACTTTTCTTTAGCATGAAAGTGAACTTTGGTTGGAAACTCAGACTAACACAAATTTTGTAGTGTTTCATATTTTTGTGCATATGAAAAATGTTCTCAACAACTTTTGATCCCCTTTTATAGGTTCTTCTAAAGTATAAAAGGTGAGAAACCAATTTCATTTTCCCACTTGGTGAAATTAAAAATCAATTATTCCCTCTTAAACGAAATTCATTGGATGTTTCTCAACTCTTCTATAATATTCAGGAACATTCTTGAAGCTTCATGATTTCTTTAGCAACCACACTTCCTTAAAACTTCCTTAAATTCATATATTAAGGAACTCAATAAAACTTCCTTGAATTTGGATAGATAACAAACCACTTTGAAAAACAGTAAAGGATCGTTAGTCTTAAAAAGGGATTTATAGAGATTTTAAGTAAAGATATTAATTCTCTGCCTGGAGGATGTTTTTATGATGACATCATTAGAAAATACTTCATTCAGTGAATTTTTTATCTGGTCTTCTTCATCTGGCCAACTCTTTTCACTCTTATTCGTCTGATAAACTACATCCAGTAGACTCCATTCAGTAAACTTCTTTCAGTAACAAAGTTGTGCCTCTTTCCCTTTGTATAAGCTCTCTATTTGGAAATTGTGTCCAGAAATTTACATCTAGAACTTTATGTATGGATATTCTTTATTCATATTTCTACATCCAAAAAACTTTATCTCCCCAAATATTGGATCATGATATTTTCATAATTTTAGGAACATGATGAACATCTTATCATAACCTGATTTGGTAAGAAATTTTCTTAATAAAACTTTCTAACTTACTAACTTCCTCTAGAAACTTAATAATAAGACTCATCTAAACAAACTTCTAGAACCTTCTTTCTCACCTTTTTATCAAAAACATTCTTAATAAAAGTAAGTTGTCAACAAATATAAAACTTTGTTAGGAAAATATTATAAAGGATCTTCAATGCAATATTCAAATTATCACATCTTTTTCTCCAATAAATTCTCACCATTTAAAACATTTTAAATCTCCCATTATGTATACACGAGTACATATAATTCTATGTGTCACTTGAAACTTGTAGTGTGGAAATCATATTTTCATTTTTAGTATTTCGTGTGACTTAGAAGTCATACGATATTCCTCAAAGTCTGATGTAGAAATCTCACACTGAAAATAAAATTCATGTGACATACTATGAATTCATATGATGAAGTCTTATGGAAAATTCATATGCTCATTGATAATTCACCATGGATTGGTCCACCTAATTATTTTCCATAAGGGATTTTCTAACATAAAATATTTAGTTCTATGACATGGTACTCTTAGTCTGTCTATTTTATATGCCCCACAACCTTCACTATGGAACAACCTTTCTCACCATTTTAGCGTGGACCTCTTATCCTTGAATAACTCAACTTGAATCATGAGACTTTGTGATATTAGATCGATAAATAACAACACATGAACGTCATCTAATTTTATTCTCCTTTTTTTAGAATTCAAACTTTTGGAAACTTAGAATTTTCGATTTATCGAATGACATTGAAAGTCATGAGATCTTGTGAATTCATATGGTAATCCTGTGGGTGACTCTATTTCATATGACTTTAAATTCATTTGGAATCTTGTGAAGTCATACGAAAGTATTTAAGTCTCTATTTTAGTGCCTTTTCCATTTTTTGCATCAACCTCAACTCTAAGTCATATGGAACTCTACGTGGCAACCCAAAATCAATCATATAGAGCATATGTCTTTGCTGGTTTTATGATTTACTTCAAATAATGAAATCTATATTGCAACTCTATGTGACACTGCATTGGTTACATAGTGTTCTGGGACATGGCCATTTTTTTATAACTGCATAAGGTGAACTCTAAGTTATCATATGAACTCTATGTAGGTACAGAATGAGCTCTATGTTCAAGACTTAGTCATTTTTTACATGAACTCACAAAAAAATACTTTAAAATCACTTCAAAATGAATTCAAATCATTTTAGGGCCAGCTCAGACACTTCCAAACTCCTTGACACAGATTCCACTAATTATAAGAATTATTAAAATAATTCTAATACTCATTTTATATTGTTTCCAAGGTCCTACAACATATATACTCAATTTAGAATATCCAAAAGTGTATCCATTGCATCAACAAATTCATCTTACTACAAATTCAAATTCAGCCTTCATCCAATAGTGTTTATTTACTAAATTCATCAACCAACATGAATAATAAAATTTGGATGGTTTCTCAAATACTTCATATATTACTTATTTCATTCTTCCATCTTTAAAATTCTTTAATAATAGCTTATGCAAGCTATACACAGCATCCACCAATTCTCAACACTTTATGAAGATAGTTCTTTTAGCTACACCAACGCCAGTCACATCTCTATAAATCTCAAATATACAATCATCACATGTGTAAGGGGTTTCTACTTAAATATTTTTAGCCTCTTCCTACAAGAAGTAGTCAAATCTCTTTTTCCATTTATAATAGTAGTACCTCATCTCAACCTTCCTTTTATGCACCACACACATATTGGTAGCTTCATCCTTATAGCATATGTCTCGCTTATTTACAACAAATATAATCTTATGCATGAACACTTCAATTTCCTCCCTTATATATGTTGTTGATACAATTAGTCACCCATATCAATATGTGTGATCCGTATCTTTTTCTTCTCCCCGTACAATAAATACAAAGGGCATGTAGGGGTTTTACCTCCCTCATTTTCACTGTATTCTTCTTAAGAAAGGGGTTTTTCATAACAATTTCTTATCCCTATTTAAATATGAATTTATTCCTAATTTACTTGTGAGGGAAGGATGACACCATACACAACTTAGACAAGAGCCTTGAGTTAATTTACTCTAATACTATATGGGAAAACCTAGTATAGAAAACAAGATAGATTTCACCAAGACATCAAGACTATACATTAACATTTCAACATGTGATTACACTTCCAAATATCTCAATATAGGGGTTTTCCAACATATATATCAAGAATTTCATATCTTTAACTCAAATTAGAAAATACATTAGAAAATTTTAAGCACAAGACATATTACTCCCTCTTCCTCCCACCAATCACATCAACCAACACTCCCCCTTTGTAAAAATATTTATCACAATCAAAACAAGGATGAAAAGTGTGATTAAAATTTCTTAAACTACAACTATTGGTGGGTTATATAGATTTTCCAAATTCAATGTAGATTGATATTTTGATAGCTTCACTTAATGTTTTTCTTAGATTTATTCTTTTGAACTTATTTATCTTCTTACTTATTTCCTAAGGTAGTTTGTACTTATTTTCTCACCTACTTTGTTTTATACAATGTAATATTTTCCTTTAGTATCTTAATGATAGTTGATGGGTGAATATTAGAACTCCTCATAGTTGTGATCACTTTTATAACATTAAACACAAAAGTTTTTCAAGGATTCAAATATTTTTATGAGTGACAGATTTCTCATTTTATATGAGTTTTGCTTTTGGAAAGAATATGTTCTTATTATTTTAGCTCTAGTCCCCTTTATTTGAGCCTTTTAAATCATTATAAATTGATATAATATGCCAAAATTCAATGTCCATGTGCTCGAACTTCCAGCAGAACCAATAATAGACTATAAATATTGTTCCCACCACTTTGTTTATAGTCTATCCAATTTTTTCAACTTGTGTTACATGTTGTTTTTGGGTTAAAACATTAATCTCTTGGGATTATTTTAGGGATATTCTCTTCTTTTATATGATATCATCCAACCTTTATGTTTTGGTGCATTTCCTAGTATTTTTATCCATCCATATTTTCCCATATTTTAATCAAAAACCCGTGACATATAATAAAGTAACATTAGTACACAAAACATTTTTTGGGTTATGGGACATCTTTTTCCAAGAGCTTGATTTATATTCTTCTCTAGATGATCTCAGGTTATTTTTGAAACTAACATGAGTTCTCTTCTATTAATGAATCTCATTATACATTTTTTTATGGAAACATCTCTCTTCTCATATATTTAGGAAGTTTGTGTTAATTATGAATTATTCATTTTTACATCAAACTCAATACATTTCATGTTAAGGGTGTTCCTATCATCCAAAAAAAATTATATATTTATTCCCAATATTTCTTCATCTTCTGATTAAATTATTCACACCTTTTAATACTTTCTTGTATATAATTTGTAAGGTCTTTTATCCTCTTAGATTTTATTTCTTATTATTCATCCTTAACATTCATATAAGTTTTGTGTAGAATATCTAAATAATGGATCACTTCTTTAAACATGATTTCTATCACAATTTTTTCACAACCATTCTCTTTCAATTTTTCTTTTATTAAAGAAGTATTTTCATTTCAAAGCAATAATGATTGTTCCTTTGCTTCCATAAGGTCTGTGAGAACATTGCACTTTCTGGATTTCTTATTGGGTGCATCTTCAATTTCTTCAACTCCCTTTTCTAGCCATGATTTATCATCAAGGAGTTCCTTAAAAAATCCATTTATATATTTGATTACTTCAATAAGAATATTCTTCACATACCTTTCAAATTGAGATTATAATTCTTCAACTATTTTAATGTTTTTATCCACCTCATAGCCTTAACAACTTGAACTTATTTATTTAAAATGATCACTTTCACCATATTTAGTAGATGATCAATTATCACCTTGATCGGCTTCAAGAGGTGATAAATCATTCTTTCCCTTCTTTGATATATTTTCAATTTCCTTGCCTCCTTTTTCTTCCTATTTTTTGAGAGTTTTGCCCAAAACTTCTTATTCATTTTTGAACAGTAATGGAGGTTGAGTTCTCCATTTGAGACACTTCAAAATTTTATTAAAACCCATGCTTTATTAGTTTTAATAAAACAAATAGGGCAAGAATAATAAATCCAATTAGAGGCAAACATGTATTTTCACCAATACCACTTGTAGAGCCTAATAGATTGTTTAGGGACACTGAGATGGGGGTGAATCAGTGTCTACCCAATCTTACCAAGTTTTTCCTTCTCTCTAAATTATTCCCAATTATAATTGAACCATTGGCCCGGTTAAGAGATATGGATCTTATAATGTGTACTCAACCCTTAACTCAACATGTGATGTAAGAATAGATAAGACCAACATAATCAGCTCCTCCTAAAAAATCCACTCCCTATCATGTTCAACTTTTTTGAGTACACAAATTTTATCATCGCTTTAATTTGAAGTGATTACAAGTTCCTAGTAAGCAGCACACAATGGTCAGGCATGTGTCATCCACTTCCATTTTGTTGTCTCACACATCCCAGCCCTCCAAAATGGATGGTGGAATTGTTTATGGTGGAACTACCGGCTTCAATAGTCCTTACCACTACCTTCAAACAAGTCTTCAACTGTTAAGATTTGATAAAAAAACTTCATGCACGTTGGAATTATTCTTCACCTCAATATTGTGATTTTTGATCATATTGGCTCTTCAATCTCTCAGAATCTAGACATCAAGTATATATAGCAACATCAAGGTTGACTCTTCCTCTTCTTAGTTCTTTTAATCCTTAATGCATAGGTGTGCTCCTGGATGTATTGGCTTCTTCTTCCTTCTTTGATACACAATAGGTCTCCTAGAATAGCAGTATCAGATTTATCTCCTCGATGCACATGAAATATTCTTTTCTGGTTGAACAATATCAAGGTATATCTAAATATTCATCCTATTCACTTGTAAATTATATATTTATCAAGTTATCCATGAATATCCAATGAATATTATTTCTATAATATTCAAAGTTTGATTCTTCTGAAATATTGACTTGTTATTCTCATCTTTGGACTCATTCAAACCTATTATCCAAATCATGTTAAGGTCTTCCATTTAAATATCCTTAAGACTCAACATTTTCATCATAATGTGATATTCAAATTATTTCATCCTTTACTCCGTGAAATCTACACCATTTAAAACATTTTAAATCTTCCTACACATATGCAAGAATACATGTAGTGTTATGTGGCACTTGAAACTTGCGACGTGGAACTCATCTTCACATTTTCAGTTTTTTGTATGAATTAAAAGTTATACGATATTCTAGAAAGTCTAACACTAGAGTCTCATGCTCGAACTAAAAGCCATACGATATCCTTGAAGTCATGTGGTGATGTCTTATGACAAAGTCATGTGCTCGGTGATAATTCACCATGACATGGTCCACCTCATCATTTTCCATAGGAGATTTTCTCACACAAAACATCCAATTCTACAGTGTGGTCCTCACGGTCTTCCCATTTTCCATGCACCATGACCTTCATTGTGGCACAAACTTTCTCACCGCTGCGACATATACCTCTTATCCTTGGATAACTCAGCTTGAATCACAATACTTTGTGATGTTAGATCGATAAAGAACAACAAATGAGCATCATATGATTATATTTCCCTTTTCTCCGGAATCCAAACTTCTGAAAGCTCTACATTTTTCGATTTATCATATGACATTGAAAGTCATACAATCTTGTGAAGTTATACACTCAACTTGTGGGTGACTCTACTTCGTACGACTTTAAAGTTATATGGAATCCTTTGAAGTCATATGAAATTCTTGAAATCATACGCTTGACTCCATAAAGTCTAACAATGAAGTCTTATGATGAATACTTGTTGTGTAGGATTCATGTGATTTGTACTAAAGTCTGAAAAACTCTTCATTCGTGATGGAAACTATATGTAGAAACTCTACATCGGCCTTGGAAACGCTACATCAGGGACTTTTCCAAATTTTAGCTCAAGGTGAACTCTATGTTGATGTACATACACTACGTCATAACTCTACGTCGGCCTTGAGGAACTCTATGTTAGCGCCTTTTCCATTTTTCGCATCAATCTCAACTCTACATCACATGGAACTCTACGTGGCAACTCTACGTTGATCATGTAGAGCACATGTCATTGTCGATTTTATGCTCTACTTTAAAGAATGATCTCTACGTCACAACTCTACATGGATCAACATTGGTCACATGGAGTTCCAAAACTTAGATAATTTTTTGATAACTACACAGGGTGAACTCTACGTCAACACATGAACTCTACATCGATGTAGAATAAACTTTACATTTAATACATAATCATTTTCTGCCTAAACTTACTAAAACCGTAATACTTTCAAATCACTTCAAAATGGATTCAAATAATTTTTGGGCCAACTCAAACACTTCCAAACTCATCGAAACAACTTCCAATAATTGTTGGAATTATTAAAATAATTCCAATACTCATTTTAGCTTGTTCCCGAGGTCCTGTAACATATATACTAAATCTAGAGTATCCAAAATTGTATCCACTACATCAAAAAAATCATCTTACTATGACATTAATTTTGTAACAACCCGAAATTTTGAATAAATTTTGTTTTCTAAACTTTGTGTGTTATTTTATACTCAAAAAAAATATTTCATTTAATAAAATGAGTATAATTAAAATAAGATAGTTGGTTTTCGACTGTTATATGACCGTTGGTCAATATGACCGTTGGAAACTAAATGTTGCGATTATTGTCTATAAATACAAGTGATCTTGATTAATTAATATAGAAAGAAGATTTGATGGCCCCATCCAGTATTCTCGGGCTGATCGAAGCCCATCTGACGGAGCATGGGAAGGAGGTAGCACCTTTGGGATTTGCTCTGGACCAAACCCAAGCCGAACTTCATCATGTGAAGCTGGAACGGAATCACCTTCGCGAGAAGTTCAAACTGATAGAAATCACTACTCGGGCAATGTTGGTCGAGTCGCCCCAAGATTTTATCACCCTAGCATATATTACTCTTAGGTCATATGCTGGTGTTGTAAGGGGTTATGTAATGAGACCATAATTGCCTTGTGTAATCCTTTAATTTAAATAAAAATTGTGATTTCTTCTTATGGTGAAGTTTGTGAATTTTCAAATGTCTGGATAAATATAGTATGCATATTATTGATGAATTTTGGAAAAAGGACATTTTAAAATATTTATGTAAACCTTAAATAATTAAAAATGTGTAATGATTTTCAAAAAATGGTCTTCTATGGTTGTGTTCAGTATGAAATTTAGAGTCTAATAAGATCAACATAATTTTTGATGAATAGTAAATTATGAATAGTGATTTTACGCTTAGGATTAGTAATGTGACCAAATGGATTAGTAATCTCACTTAAAGAAAGTGTTAATATAATTTAGGCACCTTGATTAAGTAATTTGATTCAATAAAATAGGTAAATAATTGTTTCAGAAATTATTAGTTAAGTATTAGTTTTTTCTAAGTGAATAGTGTTTTTTATTTAAAAATTAAATTAAAAATATTTAGAAAATTATTTTTATAAAATGGAGTTCATTTTTTGAATTTAGAGTATCGATATTATGTTAAGGTGAATTTTTGGGATTTTTCTGAAAAAGTTGAATTTTTGGTGAATAGTAAATTTTCAGTTTAGAGTTCCGGGTGTTTAATGACATCATTAAGGATGTAATAATTATGTAATAATTATAGTAGACCCATGAATAGTAAGATAAGTTATGAGGTGTCCCAAGTGTTCAATACCATGGGCAAGCCCATGGTTTTGACAATACCACCAATGAGGTGTCCCTTGGCCATTAATGCTTTGTCCCCTCACTTCCCCTATAAATACTAAGCCATTCTCTCATCATTTCCATTCCAAAATCCTTCTAAATGAAGTTCTGGTCTTCTTACCTCCCAAGGAGTCCTCCCAAGGTTCCCTCAAGCCTCCCAAGGTCCCAAACATCAATATTTTGAAGTTACTCTTCAAGGTAAGGGATCTCACCACTCTCTTTCTTTTCATGTATTCTCCTTTATGTCATTTATTTTAAGCTCTGTGTTCTTATGTTGGGGATGCTCTTTTATATTCATCCCACTTTACTTTTCATGTTCATATGATGAGATACCCCCTCTTTCTCTCATCAATTCATTTTAATAATGTTTAAGAGGCGTCGTTAGACTGGCGAATTTTTGTAAGGGATTCTTTCACCCTTCTCATTTTCAAGTTCTATTTTCATGTCAAGTATTTCAAGTTCCTTTTTATCATGTTGGGGTGTGATCTATATATACATCATACTGTTATTTTATTTTCATATGATGAGATACCCTATTTTATCTCATCGATTCGTTTTTTGAAGTTTTAAGTGACGTCATTAGGCTGTCGAATTTTCATAAGAGAAATCTTATTTTTATCTTCCTTCCATGTTTTTCATTTCATATGGAATGTCTTTCAAATTTCATTACCATGTTCTTATATCCTTTATATTTTGTCCCTATACTATTTTATAGATCATTTATGAGTGGGTGACCCATGTCCCCACTCTTTTCAATATTTTCTAAAACTCTGTAACATAGTCATTATGTTGTAGAATTTTCGTCTCAAAATGTCTCTCTCTTTTTCTCAAATTATTTTATTTTATTAAGTGAATACTCAAAGAAATTTCTTCTATAGGGGTATTCACATATATATCAAAATGTTCTATTTTAAATTCTGGGATTTACATACATGAAACCCGCTTTTCTTCTCTGTGGGTTTAGAGTGACATAAAGATCGTGTCTTTAAAGCAGTTTTTAAAACATTATGATTATGAAATGAAACCAATTTATTTTATGTTATATGGGTTATTTATAAAATGTTTGATGATGATATATGTGTATCACATGATAATAAATAAAAATTAAGGGTGCACCCTGATAGCGCTCCAATGCATTGGGTAAAGACTTAATCTCTAGAGATGACCATTTTAATGATACCTTGGTGAATAACCTTGGTAATTTTTTATGACACCTTGGGGATGGACCTTGGTGATACGGAAATGATTGTCTAAGTTAAATGTTGTAGCCACATCTTCAAGTTATGAAACATGTTATTTTTATTATGATATTCCTTGTGATCTCTTTCTCAAGACTTAAAGTTATTTATCATAACTTTATTGATGTATCTCAAGTTCACATGTAAAATGTTTCCCTTTTTTTCCTTACTGGGCCTTCTGCTCACCCTTTCCTTTGATGTATGTTCCCAGGTTATGAGATGCAGTAATGAACTTAGGATAAACAAACGAAGAAGCCTTTCAATTGTTTAAGAAGAATTTTTTTTATGTTGTCATGTATTAAGTTCATGGTTTCCAAGACACTAAACCTTAAAGATCCTTGGTTTTGTATAATGTAATGAAAGTTTATGTGATAAAAAGGTGGGATGCTATAGTTTGTATCAAAGGATGGTTTAGTTATTTGTGGAAATTAGGATTTGAAAACTTTACAAGGTTGCTTAATGAAAATATTAAATATAGGAAAACATCCAGTATTTTGGTGAAGTATTGAGTAAGTGGTTTTCAAACAAATAAATCCATGTCTGGATACGAACAAGTAGAGGTGGCTTTGGAACAGATGTACCTAGGAGTGAAAACTCTGACAATGTGTTTTGGGCTTGACCTAGGGTAACCTGGTGCACGACAATGGGCCTTACTGAACTTTTGATTTGACACTCCCAGGGGATATGATTTGGTAAATTCATAAGCTTATTATGAACCATTATTAAAGGAACAAAGATAAAATAAAATAAATATTCACATAAGAATATATGATCATGGATAACCTAGATTGGAACCTAGGGGATCACAAGTTAGGATATACTTTTCTTCTACAATTTTATCCTTCTATTCTTGAAGTTTCCTTTTCATGATTATTGGCTAAGTATTTAAGCCCCCTAATTATACTTTCTTTTCTTAGTTAATGGCGGGAGATAGAAGAACATGTCCCAACAACCAATGTGATAGGAAATGTGACAATTTCACTATTAATATGATAGAGACGACGAGAGATCAAGTTGAACATACTGTGATTATGTCAAACCAACTATCAAAAATCACAATTAATAATTAATACCTAGTTGAATACCCAAATTCATCCAGGAAGAGGAAGATGAAGTCTCAAAGACGTTCATCTGATAAAGGTGATAAGGGAAAAAGACCCAATTTCCTTTGTTCAAAAAGTGTGGAAAGATGCACCAAGGAAAATGTCACAGAGGAACCAGGAGATGTTTTAGGTGTGGGATGATAGGGCATAAAGAAGCCAATTGCTTTAAAAAAATGGATAATGTGATGAATGGAGATAAGGTTCAATCTAATGTACCGTATACTATTCAACGTCGTAAATGTGGAGAAGTTGGACATTATCCAAGGAAATGCTCTCTTGGAAGGGATGAGAAGCATGATGAGCATCAACAATCTTCAAGGACAAGGGAACAATGCAAGTCCTATGCTAAGATGGATCATGATGACTGAAGTACATGTAACTTCTTCTCAATAATTGTCTATGTCATGTTGTATTTTATTTCATGCTCTATGAGCATATCTTTAATGTTTTCTAAGAACATCGAGTCACTACCTAAGATGGTTTTATATCATTAAGGAAAACATTTATTGTTATGTATCACATGTTGATGTTGTGAAGTTGTTCTTCTTGAAAAAAATGATTAGGGGATTAAAAGATGAATATTATTTTGGAAGACGTTCACTAATTTGGGAACCCTATATGATCAAGGTAAATAGATTATTACGGTATTTTCTTTGAGAAGTAAAGGTTGACTTATATTTTGAAGAATCGATGAATTTAAGGTAAACTTATGGTAATTTAGGTTACTTATGGAAATGATTAACCTATCTTGGGGAAAATGTGATTAGGTTAGTTACTTTTGTTATAAGATGTTAAGAGTGGTTGATGTTGTTTGGAGATGAACGATAAAGTTTATCTTGGAAAACTATGTTATCAAATCCTTCTTATATTTGGGTTTCAATATTAGTTTGGTTTATTTTGAGGAATTTTAAGGACAGTTATTTATGGAATGGTCTATGACAAACTTTGGGTAGTACCATGGAATTTTGAAGATTAAAAGTAGTTTCCCTTCCTATGGGGTTCTTTCATTTTGAAGAGTTGTTTTATCTTACCCTTTCTATTTTGGGGATAATGTTTAAAGATAGAAGAAATATATAGTTAATCTTTTGTGGATTATGTGATTCTCTAGAAGTTGTCTAGAAGTTGATTCTAGTGCTTTAGGTACAAAAAACAAAATTCATTTTGAACACTCATCATTTGGAGAAAAATATGAGTTTGCAGTGGAATTTATTAAATATGGAAACTCTACATGTTATGAAAGTAAGTATGTTTCATTATGTACTTAGTCTATAAAGTAACTTAATTTTTTTTAACTCCAGGGAAAGGATCTTGAAATAATAATAATAATAATAATAAAGTACTATCCTAGTACTTTTTTTGAATAAATAAAATGGTCTCTTAGATCATCGCAGATTTATGGCTCTATGGTTATAAATTTTCTCCTAATCGTGTTTTCTATCACTCTCCATCAAAACTTGACCCTTTGTTTTCTCTTCCATATCCATGTTTTTCTACATGGAATCCTAGTATGGGTTAACTCAGGTGACCTTTGTACTTCCCTTTCTTTCTTTTAAAGTAATAGTTTTACTGACTCTTTTTCCGATGTGGGACTTTCAACAAAACTTCCAAGCCCAATTTTAAAATTACGAGGACGTAATTTCTTAAGGGGTGAAGATTGTAATGACCTGAAATTTTGAATAAATTTTGTTTCCTAAACTTTGTGTGTTATTTTATACTCAACAAAAATATTTCATTTAATAAAATGAGTATAATTAAGATAAGACCGTTGGGTTTCGACTGTGATATGACCGTTGGTCAATATGACCGTTGGAAACTAAATGTTGCGATTATTGTCTATAAATACAAGTGATCTTGATTAATTGATATAGAAAGAAGATTTGATGGCCCCATCCAGTAGTCTCGGGCCGATCGAATACCGTCTTACGGAGCATGGGAAGGAGGTAGCACCTTTGGGATTTGCTCTGGACTAAACTCAAGCCGAACTTCATCGTGTGAAGCTGGAACAGAATCGTCTGCACAAGAAGTTCCAACTGATAGAAATCACTACTCGGGCAATGTTGGCCGAGCCACCCCAAGATTCTATCACCCTAGCACACCTTACTCTTAGGTCCTATGTTGGTGTTATAAGGGGCTATGTAACGAGATCGTAACTGCCTTATGTAATCCTTTGATTTAAATAAAAATTGTGATTTCTTCTTATGGTGAAGTTTGTGAAATTTCAAATGTCTGGATAAATATAGTATGCATATTATTGATGAATTTTGGAAAAAGGACATTTTAAAATATTTATGTAAACCTTAAATAATTAAAAATATGTAATGATTTTCAAAAAATGGTCTTCTATGGTTGTGTTCAGTATGAAATTTAGAGTCTAATAAGATCAACATAATTTTTGATGAATAGTAAATTATGAATAGTGATTTTATGCTTAGGATTAGTAATGTGACCAAATGGATTAGTAATCTCACTTAAATAAAGTATTAATATAATTTAGGCGTCTTGATTAAGTAATGTGATTCAATAAAATAGGTAAATAACTGTTTCAGAAATTATTAGTTAAGTATTAGTTTTTCCAAGTGAATAGTGTTTTTTATTTAAAAATTAAATTAAAAATATTTAGAAAAATATTTTTATAAAATGGAGTTCATTTTTAAATTCAGAGCATCGATACTATGTTAAGGTGAATTTTTTGGATTTTTCTGAAAAAGTTGAATTTTCGGTGAATAGTGAATTTTCAGTTTAGAGTTTCGGGTGTTTAATGACATCATTAAGGATGTAATGATTATGTAATAATTTTGGTCAACTTATGAATAGTAAGATAAGTTATGAGGTTTCCCAATTGGCCAATACCATGGGCAAGTACCACGGGCAAGCCCATGGTTTTGACAATACCACCAATGAGGTGTCCCTTGGCCATTAATGTCTTGTCCCCTCACTTCCCCTATAAATACCAAGTCATTCTCTCACCATTTTCATTCCAAAATCCTCCTCAACGAATTTCTGGTATCCTTACCTCCTAAGGAGTCCTCCCAAGGTTCCCTCAAGCCTCCCAAGGTCCCAAACATCAAGATTTCAAAGTTACTCTTCAAGGTAAGGGATCCTACCTCTCTCTTTCTTTTCATGTATTCTCATTTATGTCATTTATTTTAAGCTCCATGTTCTTATGTTGGGGATGTTATTTTATATTCATCCTACTGTACTTTTCATGTTCATATGATGAGATACCCCCTCTTTCTCTCATCAATTCATTTTAAGAATGTTTAAGTGGCGCCGTTAGGCTGCCGAATTTTTTTAAGGGATTCTTTCACCCTTATCATTTTCAAGTTCAATTTTCATGTCAAGTCTTTAAAGTTACTTTTTATTATGTTGGGGTATGATCTCTATATCCATCATAATTTTCTTTTATGTTCATATGATGAGAGACCCTATTTGATCTCATCAATTCATTTTTTGAAGTTTTAAGTGACGCCATTAGGCTGTCGAATTTTCATAAGAGAAATCTTATTTTTGTCTTCCTTCCATGTTTTTCATTTCATGTGGTATATCTTTCAAATTTCATTACCATGTTCTTATATCCTTTATATTTTGCCCCTCTACTATTTTATGGATCATTTATGAGTGGGTGACCCATGTCCCCTCTCTTTTCAATATTTTCTAAAACCCTGTAACATAGCTGTTATGCTGCAGAATTTTCGTCTCAAAATGTCCATCTCTTTTTTTAAAATTCTTTTATTTTATTAAGTGAATACTCAAATCTATTTCTTTTGTAGGGGTATTCACATATATATCAAAATTTTCTATTTTAAATTCTAGGATTTACATACATGAAACCCGCTTTCCTTTTCCGTGGGTTTAAAGTGACATAAAGATCATGTCTTTAAAGCAGTTTTTAAAACGTTATGATTATGAAATGAAACCCATTTATTTTATGCTATATGAGTTATTTATGAAATTTTTGATGATAATATATGTGTCTCACATGATAATAAAGACAAATTAATGGTGCACCCTGATAGCGCTCCAATGCATTGGGTAAAGACTTAATCTCTAGAGATGACTATTTTAACGATACCTTGGTGAATAACCTTGGTAATTTTTTTATGACACCTTGGAGATAAACCTTGGTGATACGAAAATGATTGTCTAAGTTAAATGTTGTAGCCACATCTTCAAGTTATGAAACACATTGTTTTTTATTATGATATGCCTCATGATCTCTTTCTCAAGCCTTAAAGTTATTTATCATGACTTTATTGATGTATCTAAAGTTCACATGTAAAATGTTTCCCTTGTTTTCCTTACTGGGCCTTCTGCTCACCCTTTCCTTTGATGCGTGTTCCCAGGTTATGAGATGCAATAATGAACTTAGGATGAACAAATGAAGAAGCCTTTCAAGTGTTTAAGAATAATTTTTTTATGTTGTCATGTATTAAGTTCCTGGTTTCCAAGACACTAAACCTTAAAGATCCTCAGCTTTGTATAATGTAATGAAAGTTTATGTGATAAAAAGGCGGGATGCTATAAATTTCATCCTTCATCCAATAGTGTTTATTCACTAAAATCATCAACCAATATGCTCAATGAAACTGAGATTGTTTCTCCAATACTTCAACTCTTGCATCTTTCATTCGACTATCTTTAAACTTCTTTAATAGCAGTTTATACAATTTGTACACATCATCCACCAGTTCTTTACACCTGTTGAGGATAGTGATCTCAATTACATCAGCAGTAGTCATATCTCCATGAAGCTCAACTCTATAATTGTCACGTGTGTAAGGGGTTGCTAATTGAATCTATCCAGCCTAGTTCTCCAAGCAGCAACCAAATATACTTTTCCATTTATAATGGTAGTACCTCACCTCAACCTTCCTCCTATGCACCACACACATATTGGTAGCTTCATCCTTATAGCAACAACCTCGCTTATTGACAACAAATACAATCTTGTGCATGGTCACTTCAAGGTGGAGGAGTCTTTTATTGGATTCATAAATATTGATGGCACGTTAGACCTTGATCTTTTCAAGTCCCTTGAAGATATTTTGGTTGATCCGAAACTCAACAATAATGACATAAATGATTGAAGTTATGAAAATGGATCTAACTTGAAAGGCAGACATCATAGTGTCCGTAAAAAGACCACTTGAGGTAGATCCTATAACATTTTATACTCCATGTTGACGAGGAAAAATCTAATATGAAGGTAATAATATTTTTGCATGTGTGTAAAAGATTTGTATTTTTTTAGGTTTTTCACATTGTCAG
The DNA here is from genome assembly GCA_963277665.1 of Viscum album. NCBI lineage: Eukaryota > Viridiplantae > Streptophyta > Magnoliopsida > Santalales > Viscaceae > Viscum > Viscum album. The sequence goes on along the minus strand of OY728164.1, from coordinate 1,397,331,203 downwards.
GATTTTTTAATGGCTGATGCGAAGAGTTTGACACCAAAGTCATTGCCGATTTCTTGTTGGGAAAGTCATGTTGAAAGTATTAGTTTTGTGAGAATGCAAACACTAAAGTTAGTAAATGCACTAAGTGAAGTTGTGAATCTTTATAAACATGATAATGTTGTGACATCGGATGCTAAAGGATTGCATTGTAGTGCTTTAGATAATTTTGAATTCTCCATTAACTTATGCATTTTGTACGCAATATTAGATAGAGTTAACTGGGTTGATAAAAATTTTCAAAGGGAGGCGATGAATACCAAAGGTGGAAGCACAAAAATAAAATAGTTGATTTTTTTCCTTAAAAAGATATGAGTGGAAGGCTTTTAAGACTTAATGAATAGAGCGAAAGAGCTTTGAAATTGATCTGAAATAAAAAAAATAGTCGTTCATAGGAAGAATCGATTTCCAAGGATGTGGAAGTTGACGTAATTAGATTTTTATCTCTAGATGTGAAATTTAGAACAATATATTTCATTTAAATTAAAGATCAAGCTCTCATGTCATTGAGAACGTTATATGCAGTTTAGACTATTTGAAGAAATATTTGAATTTTTATGAAGACATATTTTATAAATTTTTTTGATGAATAATTGAAGGAACATTGCATTAAACTTCAAAGTTTTTTGTAACACAACAACCACAACAATATTGAAGGGGGTGAGTTATTTCAAGAACTCGAACATGTGAAAATGATATCAAGTGAAGTGATAAAATCAACCGACACCCTTGAATTTATTAAGTATTATTACAAGGATGCGATATTTAAAACAACGTGGATAGATATCGAATTTTGTCCGCCATGCCCATCATGATTACGTCTATAGAGATAGTTTTTATAAGTTAAAGTCAATTGATTACGTGGGTTGACTATGTTCTCAATTGAAAATATGTTTTTAGATAGTTTTAAATAGATGAGTTGAATGAAGAATGAGCTTCCACAAATACATGAATAAATGTTTTTTTTAAAAGTGGGTCATGCTAATTAAAAAGCACCACAATTGAATTAGTTTTTTATTTAATTAATATATAAAAATGTACACTACAATCCTGGTTATGTTTTTTTTGTCTGGATATGTGTATTGTTACATGAAAGTGCAACATTTAAAAGACTCGTACGAGCCCTCCCCCACGAACCCCACCCATCTTTTTTATCTTATCGCCCTGGGTCTTCCCCACCCTCCAGTGAAAACCCACCCCCACCCAAAACCCAGGCCGCTCCCTCTCGCGTCACAAACCTAGCCGCGCGGACGCCGCTCAGGCACCTCGTCTCCCCATCGACGCCGTCTCAATGCCTCGCCTCCCCGCCGCACCTAGTCGCCGACGTCAGCTCCCCACCCTGCCTCCCTGCTGACGCTGCCTCCTCCCCGCCCCCCCACCCCCACCCCGCACTGCGCCCCCTCACCTCCCTGCCTTACCTCCCTGCCTCACCTCCCTGCCGTCGAAACCGTTGATGGCTCTCCCTCACCGCCAGTGCCTCCCTGCCTCCCCGCTATGAGGCGCCGATACATACCCCTCTCTCCTGGACAGCCCCTGGCGACGCGTTTCCGCCTCCCGATTCCGAAACAACGGCTAAAAGGTGGAGATTGAAATTGTTTTTTTAATTACATTTCCTGTTGTTCAATTCCACCCTCATAATATTGCTATGTTTTGTGGATTTCTTTCTTCAAATTCACTTGGATTTCATCCGTTTTCCTTCATGGTCCCCTCAGTTTCCCAGTTTCCCAGTTTTATTCAAATAGCATTTAAAACACATAGAATACATTTTTAGTATTTTAGCATATCTTTAAAATTTTATAACGGCTTGTTTAGCAGAAAAATGCGGGCTTTGCATTTCTTTGTAAGATATATGATCAGTCTGAAAGAAATGCTTGGCATTGTTTGGTCTATGTGTTGCTTTTTCAACAAGTTTCAGTCTTGTGTTATTCTTGGTTGTCGCAACAATCATGACTATAGGGAATCGGTTAGTATGTGGCTGCTGAATGAAATTTGTATATATTATCCTGTTATTCAGTTAAAATTTCACCCGAAGCTCATATTAGGATACAATTTTTAGGATTTCCACTGAACATATTTAAAGAAGCGTGTTTTAGATTCTTTTAATAAATGATTTTTTGTCTTTCGTATCTAAAAATTCAGAATTTTATGTTTTGTTCAAGTTTGAGGCTACGATGTTCAAAAATCAGAGAAACCATATCTCCCAGAAATTGAGAAACTAGACTTCCTTCGTTGGTTTAATTTAGCTTATATGTTTTATCCGGTTATAAATTACAAATTTATAAAGAATATATAATCTTTATAGGATGTTTCTTAACATTTGGAAATTATATTTGTTGAGAAGAAACACGTTTTTCACATAAGTCGAATTGCAAGTTTATTGCAATTTGAAAAATAAAAAAGCATGCTTGGCCTTTCTTGTTATAATTTTGTGTGGGGATTTTTTTTTATTGAGATTTTTTTTATATTTTGTTAATAATTTTTTTCTCTTAATATTTATAGGCAACATTTTCATATTTGGTCTTGGGTAGAAATATTGTCGGGGTCGGCCCTAGCAACACCCATTCCGCTGCCCGCCACCACCATTGCATTGTAACCCTCCAAACCCACTCCCACATTTTCTCCCTTTGTATCTTATGCATCGGAGAGCCCCTCTTTTGATCAACCACTCCTCTGTCCAAGGAATTCGGGTATGCCCCCTATTGCTCTTTCCTCCTCCAATACTCGTTACCTTTGTTCATGGCGTGGTCTCCGTTGTCCATGGTGTCATCAAGTCCATTGCTGTTCTCAGGGGTTTGTTGTTCAACGTTCACCTATACCACACAATTAACATTTAGAAGATCGTCAGTCAGGACAACCTAGGAGGTGGCCTTGCATTTAGAAGATCGTTAGTCAGGACAACCTAGGAGGTGACCTTGCTTGAGGTCCATGTGTGTTGTGATACAATGGACCGTCAGCTACTATGTGCGTCGACTTCTTTCCTCGAGGGCCTGAAGATTGCCACCAGTTTAGAAATCGTGCGGGGAGCCGACACTTGAACTTTATAGCCTGTGAACAATCAAGTAACCAAGTAACCAAGGATGTGATTAGTTTTATAAACAACTAATAGCTATGGGGGGAACATATTAAACACATGGTTTGATGTTTGAAAGACGAACAATGCAAAGTTACTTATTTGTTGTATAGAGGCATGCAAAGTTCCATCATTAACGTGTCTATTTGTGAAAAACAAAACTACATGTATACCCAAATGTGAACACTCATTGGAAATGGTCAAAAAGGGTTCCCAACATTCCATAAATAATGTTTGTAATGGGAAACATATATGCATGATTGATTTGGCAACCAATGATTGACGTCTTCATTAAATTTTCTTATTTTTTTATTTCTTTAAACACACAAGGGATTTGATTTAGATTTGTTACTTTAAACTATCCAGGAGATTTGGAGTTTAGGTAGTTGTCATGGATTGGTTAACCTTTGGCAACATATGATTAGCGCGCATTTGATAATGTGTTTGGATGATTGGTTGGGAGGTGTAACACAACTCAAGAAACTAGATAATTGGTGTTTGGAGGGTTGCCTCTTAACTAATAAGTGGATTTACCTATCCTAAGTTCTTAATTAGTGGGATGCAAACATGAGCCTTATGCTTGTCTGATATTAGTGGTGTATGCTTATATAATGAAAACTTGGAAGGAGATGTGATAGATTTGTTATCTCATGTTGCCTTGCTTTGTATAGGTGATGTGGAATCATATAACCTACTTTGAGAAGCTTCTTAAATGATAGAATGTTATGATACAGTTAAGTGTTGTATAGAATGGTTATTATATTGCATTGTAACCCTTCATCTATCATGGCTACATGATGATAATAGAATTGATAAGGTGGATGTTGTGATGCTCACTGTATGCGATGGATAGGTTTTCGAGATAGGTGATAAATGTTTATGCGGGGCATACTTGTTGTTAAACCCAGTTTTATTGTATTGGGTATGTTGGAGTCCTTCATTAGAATACTTCACCATGTATTCCTTTTAACTCATTTATAAAAGAATGTCCCCACCTCACATTGAGGTAAGGGGAATTCGCCACTCTACATGGTATCAGAGGGTGTTCTCTAACCCAAGCCCTGCCTCCCAATTTTTTCTCTCCCCGTCTAGGGTTTCAGCAATTCCCCTGTGCGGCTTCCCGGTTCTGTCCGGCCCCACCCTCCCTGTCTGGCTTCCCGGTTCTATCCGACCCCGCTCTCCCTGTGGTTTCCCGGCTACGCCAAGCCCTGGCTCCGCCTCCCGTTGCGCCTGACGAACCCGCCGCGCCTCCTGGTCCTGACGTCGGCTCCTGGCCACCGCTGGCGTTTCTCCCCGACGACGCCCCTCTCGCCCGCAAATCCTTCTTCCACGACGTTTCTCCTTGACGACGCCCTCCCCCCCCGCGGATCCTCCTCCTGCGGCGTTTCTCCCTGCCAACGCCTCTTTTACCCGCAACCCTCTAGCGACGTCTCTCCCTGCGGCCAACTCCCCGCCTCTCGTCTCGCGGCCTCCCGGCCCTCCAGCGCGCGACGATCCTCCTGCGCTATCTCTCGATTCGTCCTCTCCGCGCGACATTCCTGTGTTGCTCGCCGCCTCCCTCCCGCGGCACTCCTGCCCGACTCTGCGGTCCTATATCCCGCCCGAGCAACGCCCTCTCGCAGGCCCCAACACCTCTGCCGCGACATCTCCCAGCCCCCCGCCTCTGTCGTGGACTCCAGGCTCCGCCTCCTACGGCAATTTTCCGGCCCCGCCTCTCTCGACCCCTCCCGGTGCAGCCCCACTCGGTGTTTCCCGATGTGCCTCCTCCGGCGAGGCTTCTCGACGATCTCCCGGTCACCACCCTCCTCGGTGTTTCTCGACCCGCCTCTTGTGTTGGCTACCGTCACCGTAACGGATCCCGCATCACCGACAACCCTTTTCTCGTGGCCTAATTCCAGCGCTGCGCCCACTAACTTCATCATGATTGGCACTTCAACTCGCGGGACTCCGACGCCACCACCAGTCGTCGACGCTCCTGCAAGGCCGCCCCCTTCCTTAGCTGTCAGCCTTCCCACACGGCACCCCCACGCTTTATCCCTCCGTCTATGCGCCCGCCTGAGCAGCTGTCCCCTGCTTTGTCACCGGTCTTGAGTACTCGCTATAGACTGGCGCTCTCGCCAGAGGAGATTGCTTTTATACAGTCTTATTGGGCTGCCTTGCCCCCTTCCTCTTCTCCGGCCACCATTGTTCAGACTGGTGGCCCTGCCGCCGATATCTCTCCTCAGTCGACAACTTGGATGCTTGACTTTGGTGCGTCTGAACATCTCACAAAGGATTTCGGTATGTTCACTACCTATCACCCGCATACAGGTGCCTTTGAAATTACTGTTGTTAATGGAACGAAAATCCCCATTGTGGGATTTGGCACCTGTTCATTGACCCCCGTCTATTCACCTGGCTTCAGTAGCTCATGTTCCCGACAATCCATTTAATCTTATCTCCATCATCAAACTCATCTAAGATTTAAACTGTTTGGCTACTTTTACGTCTTCTGGTGTTGTTTTTTAAGAGCGGATGGCGAATCGGGAACTTGGTTGAGGTCATCTTCGGAATGGGGTGTATATGTTCGATACCCCACCATCTCTTGCTTGCTCTTCCACCTTAGCCTGTGCCCTTGACCTTCATTCTTGCCTTGACCATCCACCAGCTTCTGCCCTACATAAACTTTGCCCTCAATTCAGTCCCCACCTTTCATTCCATTGTGAATCCTGCAAGTTTGCTAAACATCATCGGGTGACGTATGTTTCTCGACTGGAACCGCATGCCGTGAATCCTTTTGACCTTGTTCATTCCTATGAATGAGGTCCTTGCAGGGTTCCTAGCCAGTCCAGGTACAATTATTATATATCCTTTATTGATGACTACTCGCGCATGACATGACTTTACCTTCTTCATGATCGGTCTGAAGTTTTTTCTACTTTTCAGATCTTTTACAATGAAATTCATACTCAATTCTCCACCCCCTTAAACGTCTCTTGCTCTGACAATGGACGAGAACATTTATCAACTTCTTTTCAACAATTTCTCAAGGATAAATGCGTCATTCATCAGACATCCTACCCCGACACACCTCAGCAGAATGGAGTGGTCGAGCGGAAACATCGCTATATTCTGGAGATTGCTTGTGCCCTCCTATTCCACATGAAGGTCCCTCTTCTTTTCTGGTCTGATGCCATCCTGACTACTACCTACCTCCTAAACCGACTCCTTTTCTTCTATCCTTTAGGGGGAGACTCTTTTTCAGACTTTGTTCTCCTCTCTCCCTCCTCACTCACTTCCACTCTGTGTGTTTGAGTGTCTGTGTTATGTTCGGGACACTCGCCTCAACCTCTCTAAATTTTCTCCCAAATCCCTCCGTTGCATTTTCCTCGGATATTCTCGCACTCAGTGCGGATACCAGTGCTTCTCTCCTGACCTACGGTGATATGTCATCTCTGCTGATGTGTCATTCGTTGAGAGCTCTCCTTTCACGCTTCCTTCTCCCCATTCAGACACTACCATCGATGATTCCCTTCCTCTCATCATTCACCCCCCTTTGGTGTCTCCCCCTGCCGATCACTGCTTTGGTACGTTCTACTCACGTCGCCCATCGACTGTCTCCCCTGTCCAGGCCGAGAACACCATCGCCCCTGCATCGTCCGATGCCCTTGTCCCAGCACCAGACGGCTTGCCTATTGCACTCCGGAAAGGTACTCGTTCTTGGCAGAATACTCATCTTTATACATCTTCATACGAAGGTTTGTCAGCTCTGGAGATGATATCTATTCTCTGAATGGTTGGCAATGCCAAATCTCATCCGGGGTGGCTACATGCAATGCGGGATAAACTACATGCTCTGGATGACAACCATACTTGGGATCTGGTTCCCCTTCCAAAAGGTAAACAGGCGGTCGACTGCAAATGGATTTATATGGTCCGTCTAAATGCCGATGGCACTCTCCATCGCCTCAAAGTCCGTCTTGTGACGAAGGGCTTTGCTTAAACCTATGACATCGATTATTTTGATACCTTCTCTCCGGTTGCCAAGATGAGCTCAGTTCGCTTATCCATCTCTCTCGCCGCTTATCATCACTGACCGCTTCATCAATTGGATGTCAAAAACGCCTTTCTCCACGACTATTTTGAAGAAGAGGTCTATCTGCAGCAGCCCCCCGGATTTCGTGCCTCCGGAGCCGACTCCAATGTCTGCCAACTGCGTCGATCTCTATATGGTCTCAAGCAGTCTCCTCGTGCTTGGTTTGACCGCTTCAGCACCATTGTCACCGCCTTTGGACTCTCTCGCAGTATGAAGGATCACACCGTCTTCTACCGTACGACATCCAACAGCTGCATCCTGCTGGTGGTATATGTTGATGATATCATAATTATAGGGAGCGACTCCACTGGAATCGCCCAACTCAAGGGGCATCTTCACCGCCACTTCCACACGAAAGATCTTGGTCCTCTCACATACTTTCTTGGTATCGAGGTTTTCCGTTCTATGAACACCATCTTTCTCTGCCAAAGGAAATATTCCATGAATATCTTGCAGGATGCAGGTTTGAGTCAGACAACTGCCGTAGACACTCCTCTTGAGTCTGGGGAACGTTCTCTCTATGATGATACGACACTTTTTACTCACCCAGAGAGCTACCGTCGCCTGGTGGAAAAACTCAATTACATCACCATTACACGACCGAACATTGTCTGCGTTGTTGGCAAAGTGAGCCATTTCATGGAGCATCCGACCAACTCTCAGTGGAATGTTGTCATCCGCATCGCCAAATACATCAAGAAAGACCCTGCCTGTGGTCTTCAGTACTCACATCACGTTCAACTGAATGTTGAAGCCTTTTGTGATGCTGACTATGCTGGTTGCCCTGTCATCTGCAAGAAGCAGACTGTCGTCTCCAGATCTAGTGCGGAGGCTGAATACCGTGCCATAACCACAGTCACTACTGAGATCCTCTGGCTTCGTGATCTCCTCCATGAGTTTGACTTCCCACCGATGACATCTGCTCATATCTGGTGTGACAATTAGGCGGCCACAAAAATTGCGTTGAATCCCGTCTTCCATGAACGGACGAAGCATATCAAGGTAAGGTAGATCGTCACTTTCTTCGCCATCATCTTGAGCAGAACCATATCATTTTCGGCCACATTCCGACGACGGATCAGCTGACTGACATCTTCACAACAGGCCTCCTGGGAGCTCGTCTGGACTCTCTCAGTACCAAGCTGGGTATCAACAATATCAGCGGCCCAACTTGAGGGGGAGTGTGTGTGGTCTTGTTTGCTGTCATCCTTCTTTTGTGGGATTGTTTGCTGTCATCTTTCTTTTGTGGGACTCTTGATCTAAGCTGGGCATGTCCAGCTTGATGGAGAGTGTTAAACCCAGTTTTATTGTATTGGGTATGTCCGAGTCCCACATCGGAATACTGGACCATGTATTTCTTTTTACTCATCTATAAAAGAATGTCCCCACCTCACATTGAAGTAAGGGGAATTTGTCACTCTACACTTGTATTGGTTGTTATTGTCCTTGTTATCTATCCAAGAACTTAAGATGTTTAAGCGAGTCAAAATCGACTATCCTATATATGCATATATGATTGCAAAGCCTCTTTTCATGATGTTTAGGGTAGATGCCCTTTAATGGATTTGATAGCATGGATTTTGGTTTAAGCAGAACACTGCTTGTTACGACGATTTGGAAGGTGCTCACCATTGTCTGGGCAGGGCAATTCCAAATGTGTTGTCCTCTAGTTATAATCACACACACTACTGTTTAGCTCCAAGGGGACTATTATAGGCAAGATGTTATTGTGACATGGTGTTCCCAACTTGAAAAGATATGTGGAAACATAAGTGATACGCGACCCGCTAGGAAATGTCCTAGGAACCTTATTCAACGATTGTGTGCCGAACTTCTGGATCTCCGCAAGAAAACAACGAAACGACTTATAGATAGTGAAAAGGAGGATAAGATAGATGGTCAAAGTAAAACCCAAAGAGAACTTGTTTCTATGAACTCACCCACAATATGTCACAAATGAGTACCAATCATTTGATAAGTCAAGAATCATGCAAGAACATAAGGTAAAAAGCCAAACTCAGAAGATTAACAATACATTCAATCTTGGGTCAATTCCATACAAAGAGAGAGGCTATTTATAGCCAGAGTGAAACAATTGTCTAACACCTATTACCCATAAGTCAAAAAGCCTAAATAATACTTTTGACGATTTTAGCACATGTCTATGACTTTAGGAGACAACTAGTCCACCTCATTTGAAATTCATCCACCCGCCAAAGACTTTAGTGATAACTGGACCACCAGATTTGACTTTTGTGGCTAAACCATGACTTTGAAGATTCTTTAGTGGATTTGGACTTGAATCTTTTAGCATCACGCGGGTTGGGCTTTTAAGAGCATGTGGGCCATAATTAGAGTAATTATAGACCCGATTACTTTCTCCAAGCAAAGGTGTTGGGCCTCCTCTTGGAATTTCATGATTTAGCCATGCAAAGCCTCATTCATTCTCTTGGTCCTATCACTTGTCATTGCGCCTCCAATTCCTTGCAAGGGGTCTTGTGAATTTGCGCAAGTCTTGAAGCCTATCCCCAACAGAATGTCCTCCATCATCTCTTTAATGCATATGTATGACATCATCCACATCAATGAGTGCTCATGTACATTATATTTCATCTTGCATTATGTTTGCTAGGGATTCAGAGCTGATCCTTATTGGGTTGTTTAACTCAGGTTCTACCTATGCATATATGTGGGCTCTCATTTATGTAATGTAGGCTCATTACTTGTTGCGGGTTGTATTTGGGTTGTAGATTCTTCCAGGATTATAGAAGATGGCTAAGAAAGAACCTATAAGGCTTGGGGGTGGCTTTGCTTTGGTTGTCTTGTATTTAAGCAATGAATATGATGCTTTTATCAAATTGTATGCTTTTATTGACATTGTATGTTTTTTTATGTATTTCATAAAGATGTAGATTTTACAGCACTTTAGTCTTGGTTTACTAATATGTATGGTGCAAGGATGTGGTCATATTTGTCTTGGGTTTTATGTCTCACAATAAATTTTGGGGAAGTTCAATAAATGCATGGGAATATATAGGATTTTTAGTAAGGTCAAGAGTTATTTTTCTTGGTCTTGGAAGGGGAACCCCGCCCCCCCCCAATTACTAAGCTTGTTGTTGAAATAACATACCTGGACACCGTGTCTCTAAGCGAGATTGACACCCTTTATTTATAGAATGAAATAAAGATATACATGATTTAGGATGCAAATACAAATTCTAAACTTACGGGACACGTGAATAAATTAGACTTAGTCAACACTTTTCCTCAAGTCGGAGCATGCATATTTATCATGCTGAGCTTGCTACATCAAAATTTCATCCATGCCCCTGCAACTTCTTTGATAAATTAACAACTTGGGTGCTCGACTGACCCTTCCCATGATTGTCCCATAGATACTTGGCGCTTAACCGGTATTTCCATGTGCCCAAACGAACCTTCGACGCACGACTTTTAATCGACCCTTCCACGTGTCCCCAAGGGCACAGGTGTTCTCCCTTGTCTTAGGGGGTTTTATTCCACCCCTCACGATTTGTACTCAAAACCTCGACATAATAGCCATTGAAGACTACACCCCCGTGATTTATACCCAAAACGTTGGCATAGTAGCCATTGGAGGGCATCAACGAATGCCCTGTTTGTTGAGTGGCCATGTGAAGGGGGTCGGGTTGATGCGTGTGTCATGAGTTGATACTTTGACTTATCATTCGAGCAAGATATAATAGTTTGCTTCTTGGTTCGTCAGAAGATGAGATTTCCACTAATGAAAACAACATATTTAAGCGTGGATATGCCAAAGGATAAACGATTTGCATGATTAACATCACAGAATGCCTCCACATCAATTGCCCATGATTAGAGTACAACTATCTCAAGTATGCCCTCCCGATATATCTAATGACATGAAGCACCACATTCCACTGCACTGTCGTAGGGATGATACACGAACTAACTTATCTTGCTTAATGCACAAACAATGTTTGGTCAGTGAGGTAGTTTAACATACCGGCAAGTAGACGATACTTGTCAGGTAAAGGGAATACCTCACTCTATGAATGAAAAGATCTCTCGCTTGACTCAAGAGGTGCATCGATAGAGTCGGGGTGACTCCTAGAGAAAATTCAGTACATACTTTTGTTGGGATAAAAAAATTCCTTTCCAACATTGAGAAACATCAATCCCTAGAAAGCACTTCGGGGTGCCCCAATCCTTCATTTGAAAACTGTAGTGAAGAAATGACTTGAGATTACAAATCCCCATTACTGCCTTTTGTCACAATGTAATCGACGTAAACGAGTAAAATGTTTCCGATAGCTGTTTTTTGATAAAAGGCTGAAATATCCTTGAAACTTTGAGAAAACCCAAAACTATGCAAAAGTGGCCAAACCATGCTTGTAGAGACTTGAAAAAAAGATTTTTGAGGAAGACACACCTTGGAGGGCTTCACTGAGCAACAAATTCGGGATATTGCTCCATATAAAACCTTAAAGTCATGAAAGAAGATATTTTCGTCATCCAAATGATTAAGAGATCAATGATGAGATGCAATAAGAAAATTCAAGTGATGAATATACGTCAATTTGGCCATCTGGGAGAAGGTATCAAAATAATCAATCTCATTTGTCTGAGCATACCCCTTGGCGCCTTGAAACGATTGAGAGAGTTATTTGCATTTACACGTACAATATAGATCCACTTGCAGCCATAACTTGCTTCATCGGTGGAAGAGAAACCAGATCACATGTGTGGTTCTCCTTTGGAGCACATTTCTCATTAGACATCACCCTTAGTCTGGCTCTACCAAGCACTTGATCTGTTGGTAGCTTTTGAATGATAACAGTTGTTGGTGAGAATATAACAAAACATTGCAAATCATGAGTAAGTTTACTGATGGAAAGAAACTAAACTAAATGGGGTGCACACCACTGAAGAAAGTGTAATCTATGAAGTGAAAACAAGTACCAAAATAAACGATGGGTATGGAAGAACCATCGGTGATAGTAATGGTACCGTCATTTGAGGTCGGTCGATAAGATCGGGGAATATTTGCAACGTCAATGACATGATCAAAAGCATCAGAGTCTGATAGCCATTGTTAGAGAGCTCTATCTCGTTGTGGATATCAGAAGCCGAAGTTGTTGAGTACCACTGTTGCCTATGTAGGTTGAAAGCGGTTAGGTGGCGAAGGGTGGTTGGGATGACCATGAAGTTGCCAATTCATATCAATTGTGTGATCTGAGTGGCCACAATGTGTACATTAACGACAAGGACGACCCCTGTCGCTAGACTGACCTTTGCCACAACTGTCACTGTATCTTCCACCTCATAATGCTAGGGTGTTGCGATCGAAGAAATCACTGAAAGCAACGGAGGTGACTGGATACCTGATCCCCTAGACAATAGTGCATCAAGGATGGATGTAGCATAGCAGGATCGACAAACATGTTCTCAGCACAATAGAGAAAAATTCTGGATTCAACCCTTGTAAAAGAGAAAACAGGAAAAACTATTCACGCCGGATCCGCATCTTATCAGGAGTCTGTGGCACTGGCCATAAGTCGTGAATCTTATCCTCAATCGCCTTCCAATCGTTGTAATATGGTGAAATCAATCAGGAGCCATGCCAAACAGAGAAAAACTGCTAAAAGGGATTAAACATTCTAGATAAATTATTAGTTTAAGAGAGCATGAGAAATAAGGAGTCCTAGTGCTAATTGACAATAACAACATTCTCGGTGATGTGTTTGTCAAATTTATCCATGGAATTTAGGAGAAACGGAAAAATCTTGTTATCCTGTTGCTCCCATGTAGGAAAGGTGGGATCTTCTGGATCCGGTGTAGGGTTGACAAGATGGGATTAATGACCTATCACTTTCAAGGTGTCGACTGCTGTCTTTCGTCGCATGATGAAGCTGGTGGAATCAATGTGCTCTTCAATGAGCCCCATGAATGTTGTGATCATTTTGGAAAATGGTATGCGTGTTGGGCAAAGAAGATGGAGCAGTGACCATGATAGCAATGGGGTGAGCAATAACGGTAAATATTAATGGAAAGCAGGCGACGTTTGCACGGCCTGGGATGGACCTGAGTGTTTGGATTGGGCAGTGCCCACAGGTGGATGCACCTGGGCAGAAGCCGACTGGGGGCCGGCACCCCTGCCCTGGCCAGGAGGCCTGGGTGTGGGAGCGCTGGGAGGGCAGGGATGTTGAGGGCTAGGGCACAACACAGGAAATAAGAGGAGAAAGAGGAGAGCAAGTGAGAGAAATTAGAATTTCCTGAGCTTTGATACCATGTTGAAACAATAGACTCAAAAACCTTGCCTCTTAAGTGGGCTCGACACCCTTTATTTATTTAGTGAAATGAAGATATACATAATTCAGGATAGTTGGGAAATCCAAATTTCAAAATGACGGGACATGGGGATAGAATAGACTTGGTCAAATAGGACAACTCCCCTAACAGTTGTTATTCAACAACCTGTATTGTGTTGGGGAGCTTACTTGACGTTCCACACCTGATCTCAAGCTTATGTTGAATCTAAATTGGGTGGCGTTTACAACAAACACTTTAATATATTTCACTATCTTTTTAATTCATCGTCTTTATTTACTTCAAAATTTTTATTGCAGGGTTTTGTTGATCGGAACTTGAAATGTGACAAAGGTTGAAGGTTCAAACCTTGGAAATGGTGAAACAATCAGTTGGCTGGGTTGGGTTTCAAAGGAGATGGCTCGTGCTGCTTCTCTTATTGTTCACCATCTCCACCGTTATTGCTTTTGTCATCCGTTCGGCTTTCGAAACGTGTGATCAACACCTTCAAGTAGCAGTAAAAAGGTTCCATCCTCCTCCTGTGGCATCTAGAAGCGTCCCTAATCCTCTCAATTTCATGAAGTCTAAGCGTGTTCTACTTGTTTCACACGAGCTTTCACTTTCTGGTAATCTTTACTGAATCTTTCATACTCTTGCCATCTTGATTATTTTAGAGAATGTCTGGCATGCAAAATACATTTTTTCTTGAATAAAAATGAAAATGAGAATGAAATTGAAATAGGAAAAAAATGCATTTGGTGTGTGTGGTAATGCAAATAAATATTCAAAGTGATGGTTTGATACAATAGAAATAATAAACGAGTAAGACAAATGAATGGAAAAGGCCATTAATGTGAAGGAGAAAACAATGATTATTTGAGAACAGTTTTGTTTTTTATGTTGTCTTTCATTCTGCACACATTACATCCACTCCTTGTAATGGATCAAAATTCTCTTATGGTTATTAGAAAAGCATTCTTTTCCATCACATCAAACCACTCCATCCATTCTTTTCCTTTCCCAATCCCTTCCATTCCCCTTTACCAAATAGATCCAGTGTTCTTGAGCATTGTTCAGTTATGCTAACAATTTTGATTATTTCAGCTTCGATACCCCAATTGGGCAATTAGATTGAGTAGTCATTATGTTTACTATTTAGGTGCAATGATTTATTATGAGCACATTAAAGCTGCCAGTTATGCATTCAAAGTGTTGTTGTCAGAATCATCGTAAAATCTTGAATGCAGTTGTGAAATTAAATCTGTTGGACTAAGATGTTCCCCACAACATTTAAATATTGTGTTAAGCTAATGTTTACTTCAAATTATTGGTTTTTAGATGCAAAACTTCTTATGATTTTATTTAGCTTCAAGGGCATTGCCAAAAGGGCTTCTTAAAAATCATAGATTAATTTGTGATTGTAGTCTGCCATGGGTCTGTTCTGTTTGTCCTGATAGGTGGGCCATTGTTGCTGATGGAGCTGGCATTTCTGTTGAGAAGTGTCGGAAGTGAAGTTTATTGGATCACATATCAGAAGCCAGCAGAGATGGATGAGGTAGTTTACAGTCTGGATCAAAGGATGATGGATCGTGGAGTTCAGGTATGATTATCTTCTTTTGGATTGGTTTTGTTTTAATTGTATTGATTTTGAATTTTTATTTGAGAAGCTGAGCAATTCTCATGATTCTTGGAGTATCAAATCTAAACTGGATTCTCCTTGGACATTTACTGTGCTATTTATTCTTTGTCATTTCGACACATGAATATTATAATATAATATAGCTTCTAAATGTAGTTTTTTGTGAATTTAAGATCTTACCTGCAAGGGGCCAAGACGCAGTGGATACTGCTTTGAAAGCTGATATTGTTGTTTTAAACACTGCTGTTGCTGGGAAATGGCTGGATGCGGTCCTCAAGGACTCTACTCCTCACGTTATTCGAAAGGTGTTGTGGTGGATCCATGAAATGAGAGGGCACTACTGTAGACGCCGGAAGAGTCCGTTGCTCCTCAAACGAAGTTCCGGATGAGGAAAGCGAGGTCATATTTGGAGTCAGAAGCATGTTTCGGAAGGCCTGGAGGCCTTGCGCGGAATTTTGGAGGCCCGCGCGCAAAGTTGAAGTATGGCGCGCAAGCCTCTCGGGATGCGCGCAATGCGCCGGGCCGGCGCGCAAATTTGCGCGCCCATGGCCCGCGCGACTCCCTTGCGCGCCAGGCCCCGATTCCGCGCCCGCGAAGGAAATTCCGCGCCCGCGAACCGGATTCCGCGTCCGGGGTTGCCTATAAATATAAGGCGACCCCCGACGTTTTGAAGGTTGCCAGAATTCGAAGGGTCGCTCGTGCGCGCAATTCAGCCCCCTCCGCGCGCAATGCCGATCCTCAGGTAACTCCTTTATTTCGCGCAAGCAGGCCTCGGGGTTCGCCTTCGCGCGTAACCCTTTGGATTCTTTCCTTTGACCAATCCCTGACCCGAAGGCTTCCGCGCGCAAAAGAAGCCTCTTGCGCGCAATTGCCCCCCGGGTGCGCGCAATCTAGCCTGATTGCGCGCACCCCCCTTTTGCTAAAGTGGCCATTCGTTAAAGAATGGGCCGTTGCCCCCGCGCGCTATCCGAAGCCCGGTGCGCGCAATCTCAATCACCCGCGCGCAAAGGGCTGGCCCAATTGCGCGCCAGCCCGCCCAATTGCGCGCCGACCCGCGGTATTGCGCGCCAAGCTCCTCTTTTGCGCGCAAACCGCCAGGGTCGCCCCCTTTGACCCCCTGAGGGTACCCGCCTGCGTGGCGCCCGATGATCCTCATCCCGGGTGCCCGCACCGTGCGTTGTCTTTCTGCACGGCCCTCCAGGCTCGCGCGAAGTGACACGGACCCATCGGCGGCATTCGTCCCGCATGACGTTAAACTACATTCGTCCCGCATGACGTTAAACTACATTCGTCCCGCATGACGTTAAACTGCATTCGTCCCGCATGACGTTAAACTGCATCCGTCCCACATGACGTTAAACTGTACCACGTCCGAGCTACAAGACGTTAAACTGTTCAGCATTCGTCCAACACGACGTTAAACTATACCTCGTCCAAGCTGCAAGACGTTAAACTGCCAAGCCTCTTCGTCCTCAACACACGACGTTAAACTGTACTTCGTCCGGCAAGACGTTAAACCGTCCGCATCACCCGATCCCGTGCCTCGCACGCAGGGTCCCCCTCCCGGTTTGGATGTGGCCCCCACCCGCTCGTCTCTGCAGGGATGTCGGGATTGGAGTGGCCTTCGCCCACGGGGGTAGGGTATTACAAACTCCTAGTTTCTTGTGGGGGACCGCACATGTGTATTTCCATTGTGTTTTCCCACTGCCGAAGCCAGTAGAGGGCGTGACAGGGATCGAGGTCTCTCGCCTTCGGCCCAAGTCCCCCTTCAACTGAGCTTTGCCGCACTCAGGTTGCCTCAGTGCGTAAGTCCTGGCAGAATGAACTACGTGGACTTTGATCCCTGTCTCCTAAACAGGGTACGTAGGAAGCCTCCCTGAGGTTCAAGCCCACCACCTGGTCGTCCCGGTCGTATTCACGTCGGTTCGTCCATCAGTGGACCCCTCCCGGGTCCACACTCGCGTCGATTCACCTATGAATCCGCCCTTGTGGGGGACTGCACGTGTGTATCTCCATTGTGCTTCCCCACAGCCTCGACCTCCTCGTGAGTCGGCTTACCTTCGTCCAGCAAGACGTTAAACTGCGATCCACCCACTTCGTGCGTGCCGGCAGCCTCGACCTCCTCGTGAGTCGGCTTGCCAACGTCCAGCATGACGTGAAACTGTGATCCACCCGACCGTCCCATTCCCCTCTGTGCGAGGTGGTTCGGTTCAATCCTCCGCCCGGCAGCCTCGACCTCCTCGTGAGTCGGCTTGCCAACGTCCAGCATGACGTGAAACTGTGATCCACCCGGCCGTCCCATTCCCCTCTGTGCGAGGTGGTTCGGTTCAATCCTCCGCCCGACAGCCTCGACCTCCTCGTGAGTCGGCTTGCCAACGTCCAGCATGACGTGAAACTGTGATCCACCCGGCCGTCCCATTCCCCTCTGTGCGAGGTGGTTCGGTTCAACCCTCCGCCCGGCAGCCTCGACCTCCTTGTGAGTTGGCTTGCCATCGTCCAGCATGACGTTAAACTGTATATCCGAACTACGCCGACTTTGATCCGCGCTAACGCGCGGTACGTAGGAAGCCTCTATGGGGTCCAAGCTTTTCACTCCATCATCCATCCTGATCCTTACCCGGGCCGCCACATCCCGGTAGGGTCATGCCATTTCATTCCACTCCACTTCACTCGGGAAGCCGCCCATGTGCTGGTCCCAGCGTTGGAGGTTCCCCGCAAGGGGTTCTGTCATCTGGTCCACTCCTCGTGTTGATCAGTCCGATGCCGTCCCCGCTGGACGTTAAATTCGCGGCATACCCCGTGTTAAACATGGGAAGCTGAGGAAAACCTCAGGTAACGCAGTTCCCCTGCACCCAGCGCGGGATGCCTCAGGCCACCACGCCTTCGAGAAGCCCTATTAGGGACGGAAGACAGACATGCAGAGCCGCAGTGTCAAGACACGCCCCCAACACCCAGAGCTACCCGGTCTCCTCACCGCAGGTTGCTGCCCCGACCAGACTCCTTGGAGCGTCCGGGCGGAAGCAGCGTAATTAACCGGTGTCCATGGAGACATGGCGCCGGGAACGAGATTCACGAACATTCTTAAATTTATGAGGGAGACCCGGATTAGGCAACGAGTTCCGAGGAGACGTCCACGGAAGGAGGAGCCGACATCCCATCATCCCGGTTTCGATCAAGGAGCAGACGTCCCTGAATAGGGGACGGATGCCGCCCGCCTTTGGAAAGCGGGACTGCGGGGCCACAAGCCGCGCGTCCATCCCCTCGGGTCGACGGGCGCACGCGCGAACGCGTCCTGGCAGAACAGCGTTGGAACGGAAACCCGACGCACATCCGCACCGAAACAACTACTTTAAAACAGTATATGTTAAACACCTTCCATTGGTTGCTGGTGCCATGATTGATTCACATGTGACGGCAGCATACTGGAAAAACAGAACTCAAGAGCGTTTGAGGTAGGCAGCAGGCTTGTAATAACTACTCACACACCCGATATTTCTATGAGCCTCTGCTTGACAACACTTCTGGGCTACTGATTATAGTGCTAATTACTTATGATAAGTGCTTTAAGTGTTTCTAGTTTAAAAAAAAAAGTGCTTTAAGAGTTTCTGGATTGCTTATTGTGAGTATTGAGTATTTAGTTTTTTAGGATATATGGGTCTTGACTAGGTCTATCCTATCACATCTCTCTTTTCACCCTAGTTTGAATTTGGTGTTTTTATCTATCTAGAGTCTTTTATCTCATATCTATCTTTATAAATAATATGTTTCGTCCTCATTCAAGAGGAACGGTTTTTGGGACTTCTCTTTCTACACTTACTGAAAATGTGTTCTTCTGCCACTTATTTAAGCGGTCTTCTTCAGGAGTTTAAGTGTAAGTAGTTTTTCAGAAATAGAGCAAGAACAACTTGTTTTTTCAAATTGTTTATCATAAGTGATAGGTGCTATAAACACTTTTTTCAGTAAGTGATGTCAAACGCAACCTTAGGGCCGTCGTGTGTCCCAGTTGGATTCAATGGTCATTTAATTGTTTTAAAAGAGAAGATGTAAGTTCTCCATTGGTATAATATTTCTTGAAGGAATCTTGTTTTTTTCATAAAGGTTTATGTATTTCATTATCATATTAAAAGTCATTCATATGTGCATGCTCTTTTTTCCATTAATCTTTACGAATGACACATGGAAATGAAACATGAAAAATTATCACATTTTATGGATGTTGCTGCGACTCTTTTTATTATTTTCTTTCATGGCATTCCTTTTCATCAATTATGTTGACATGTGGTTTTTGTTTAGTTTTGGAAAACCTTTTAGGTTATAGTTTTCTGAGTATTTAGATATGCAGGAGTATTGAATTGGTCTATCCTATCCTCCCTTTCTCTCTAGTTTGAATTTGGCATTTTGTATCTATCTCTAGTTGTATCTCGTTATATGTCTCTATAAATAAAGCTTCTCGTCCTCATTCAAGGGGAACAGTGACAAAACATTTATTTTCATTATTTTTACTTTGTAATTCAATGAATTAATCCCCATGGATTTTTTAATTTAAGAACAATTATCACATATTTAGTTTATTGGAACATTTTGGGCTTTAATATTGTTAAACCCAGTTTTATTTTATTGGGTATTTTCGAGTCTCACATCAGAATACTCCACCATGTATTCCATTTTACTCATCTATAAAAGAATGTCCCCACCTCACATTGAGGCAGGGGGAATTCACCATCTACATGGTATCAGAGGGAAAATCGGGATTTTCCCCCCCGCTGCCCGTTCTCCCAGAGAATCCTTCCCGGGGACTCCGCTTTTCCTTGCGGACTCTTGGTGTCGTTCGGCCCCGCCTCCCTCCAGGCGGAACCTCCCGGCGTCGCTCGACCCTACCTCCCTCGGCCCAAGCAGAACCTCCTGGTCCCGATGCGGGCTCCCCTTCCCTGCGGCTTCCCTCGCTGCCGATCGGCTTCGCCAGGCCCCGCCTTCCCTCGCGTCGACGCGATCTTCTGCCTGCGCGACGCAACTCCAGGAACCTCGCCTCCGTTGCGGCTCCCCCCCTCTCCAGGCGGAACCCTCCTTTCCGCCTCCTTGCGCGGCTCCTGCTCGACGACGGTCTCGTCGGAGGAGATTGCATTTATACAATCTTACCGGGCTGCCTTGCCTTCTTTCTTGTCTCCAGCCACCATTGTTCAGACTAGTGGCCTTGCCGCGAGTATCTCTCTCCGACCGACAGTTTGGATGCTTGACTCTGGTGCGTATGAATATCTCACCGGAGATTCCGGTATGTTCACTACCTATCATCCGCATACAGGTGCCTCCGAAATTACTGTTGCCAATGGATCGAAAATTCCTATTATGGGCTTTGACACATGCTCATTGATCCCGTTTATTCACCTGGCTTTAGTAGCTCATGTTTATGATAGTCCCTTTAATCTTATCTCCATCAACTCACCAACGATTTAAACTGTGTGACTACTTTTACTTCTTCTGGTGTTGTTTTTTAGAAGTGGATGACGAATCAGGAACTTGGTCGATGTCATCTTCAGAATGAGGTGTACACGTTCGATTCTCCACCATCTCTTGCTTGCTCTTCCACCTCAGCCTGTGCCATTGACCTTCATTCCCGCCTTAGTCATCCACCGGTTTCTGTCCTACATAAGCTTTGCCCCCAATTCAGTCCCCACATTTCCTTCCATTGCGAATCCTACAAGTTTGCTAAACATCATCGGGTGACGTATGTTCCTCGATTGGAACCGCATGCCGTGAAACCTTTCGACCTTGTTCATTCCGATGTCTGGGGTCCTTGCAGGTTTCCTAGCCAGTCCGGGTACAGTTATTATATATCATTTATTGATGACTACTCGCGCATGACATGGGTTTACCTTCTTCGTGATTGATCTGAAGTTTTTTTTACTTTTTCGACCTTTTATAATGAAATTCATGCTCAATTCTCCACCTCCTTTAAATGTCTCCGCTCCGACAATGGACGAGAATATTTATTCACTTCCTTTCAGCAGTTTCTCAAGGATAAATGCATCATTCATCAAACTTCCTGCCCCGGCACATCTCAGCAGAATGGAGTGGCTAAGCGGAAACATCGCCATATTCTGGAGACTGCTTGTGCCCTCCTATTTCACATGAAGGTGCATCTCATTTTCTGGTCTGATGCCATCCTGATTGCTACGTACCTCCTCAACTGACTCCCTTCTTCTATCCTTCAGGGGGAGACTTCTTTTTGGATTCTGTTCTCCTCGCTCCCTCCTCACTCACTTCTACTTCGTGTGTTTGGGTGCCTGTGTTATGTTTGGGACATTCGTCTCAACCTTTCCAAACTTTTTCTCAAATTCCTCCGTTGCATATTCCTTAGATATTTCCTCACTCAGCGTGGATACCGGTGCTTCTTTCCCGACTTATGGTGATATGTAATCTCTGCTGATGTGTCGTTTGTTGAGGGCTCTCCATTCTCTCTTCCCTCTCCCCATCCAGAAACTACCATTGATGATTGTCTTCCTCTCATTATCCACCCTCCTTTGGTGTCTCCCCCTACTGATCACTGGTTTGGTACGGTCTACTCCCGTCGCCCATCGACTGTGCCCCCTGTCCAGGCCGAGGAAACCATCGTCTCGGCTTCATCCGATGCTCCTGCCCCAGCACCAGACGACTTGCCCATTGCACTCCGAAAAGATACTCGTTCTTGCCAGAATACCCCCTCTCTATACATCTTCATATAAAGGTTTGTCAGCTCTGGAGACGATATCTATTCCCCGCACGGTTGGCGATGCCAAATCTCACCCGGGGTGGCTACAAGCGATGCGAGATGAACTGTAGGCTCTAGGGGTGTCCATGGGTCGGGTCGGGTCGGGTTTGGGGATTTTTTGGATCCGACCCCACCATAATAGGTCGGGTCGGGTCGAGGGTGGTTTTTATTTGAGATCCGACCCGACCCAACCCGTCTCACATCGGGTCGGGTCGGGTCAATGGGTTATGAAAAAAAATGGTCAGCGCTGCTCTCGTTTTAATAACCCAGGCGCTGCACGGCCATGTATCCTTCCCCCACTTCGACACTTTTCCTTCTTCACCACACCAGGAGGAAACCTCATCTCGGTGACAAATCGACCCCAAAGTTCAGCTCCCAACTTTAGATATCTCAAACATTTGATCAAAGATCCCTAAGGTGTTTCTCAACCTCCAATCGAACCACGATTTAACAGAAAACTCGAAGCCCCCAAACTCACAAATAGAAACTATAGAAAATTCAATCACCTAGAATATCAGACATCCAACATCCATCCTGCTTCGACCGCAACACCAGCCAGCCATGAATCCGAAAGCTCGAACCAGAGAACTCCAGTGTGATAGCAACAGCTTCACTCAAAAAAAGAATTACTTTGAGCAGTAGATTTCAGTAGAAGCATCGACATGGCGGTCCAGCACGAACTACTCATATGCGCTGTTCAAATTCCTCAACTGTAGCAGATAAACAAATCAGACCACCACCAATCTTCGACTGAAGTAGCAATGACAGAATCCCAATACCTAGATCACCGACTCCCACGCGAGCGAATAGATTCGAACCAGCTTCAATCTCAATCTCCAGCGATGGATGAAGCCGAAAACAAGGGGTAACTTTGAAGGTTAGGGTTCATTGATAGAACGTGGAGATAGAGGAAAATTCGAAAGCGAAAGGGGGTAGCCTTTGACGAATCAGGGGCCGCGGAGGGGCCAGTCTTCAGTGGATCTAGAGTCGTGATGGTTGCCGATCATGGTGGAGATGGACGGACAGAGGTGAGACAATGAGTTGCAAGCCAGGCGAGGCAGCGCGCACGAGAGGGGAAGGAGTAATCTGCTCGGTTCGTATGGAAGGGGGATGAAATGGTAGTGATGATGGAGGGTTTCCCGAAAAAGCAGTGCACGCGCAGGAGGGGCAGCATCTGTCGGGTCATTGGGTTGGGTCGGGTTATTTTTTCCCCCGACCCGTGACCCGACCCAACCCGACCTCGGGTCGACCCGATGCAACCCGACCCATGCATCTGGAATTTTGAACCCGACCCAACCCGGTTGGGTCGGGTCGGGTCGGGTTTGGACACCCCTAGTAGGCTCTGGATGACAACGACACTTGGGATCTGGTCTC
Organism: Viscum album; assembly: GCA_963277665.1. NCBI lineage: Eukaryota > Viridiplantae > Streptophyta > Magnoliopsida > Santalales > Viscaceae > Viscum > Viscum album. Next base: position 1,397,307,955 of record OY728164.1, on the reverse strand, counting down.
CCTTCCAGAAGGCAAACAGGCGATCAGCTGCAAATGGATTTATACAGTCCGTCTCAATGCCGATGTCACTCTCCATCGTCTCAATGCCCGACTCGTGGCGAAGGGCTTTGCTCAGACATATGACATCGACTATTTTGAGACCTTCTCTCTGGTTGCCAAGATGACATCAGTCCGCTTATCCATCTTTTTGGCCGCTCATCATCACTGACCGCTTCATCAACTGGATGTCAAGAATGCCTTTCTCCATGGCTTTCTTGAAGAAGTGGTATATCCGCAGTAGCCCCCTGAATTTTGTGCCTCAGGAGCCGACTCCCATGTCTGCCGACTTCGTCGCTCTCTATATGGTCTCAAATAGTCTCCTCGTGCTTGGTTTTTCCGCTTCAACATCGTCGTCACCGCTTTTAGACTCTCGTAGTATGAAGGAGCACACCGTCTTCTACTGCACGACGTCTAATGATTGCATCCTGTTGGTGGTATATGTTGATGATATCATCATCACCAGGAGCGTCTTCACTAGAATCGCCCAACTCAAGGGGCATCTTCACCACCACTTCCACACCAAAGATCTCGGTCCTCTCACGTACTTCCTTGGCATCGAGGTCTCCTGTTCTACGGACACCATCTTTCTCTGCCAACAAAAATATGCCATGGATCTCTTGTAGGACGCGGGTTTGAGTCAGACAATTGTCGTGGACACTCCTCTCTTGAGCATGGAGAACGTTCTCTCTATGACGACACGACACCCTTTCCTCACTCAAAGAGCTATCGTCGTCTTGTGAGCAAACTCAATTACCTCACTATGACACGACCGAACATTGTTTGCGCTGTTGGCAAAGTAAGCCAATTCATGGAGCATCTGACCAAATCTCAGTGGGATGCTGTCCTTCTCATTGCCAAGTACATCAAGAAAGACCCTGCCCGTGGTCTTCGGTACTCACATCACGCTCATTTGAATGTTGAGGCCTTTTGTGATGCTGACTATGCTGGTTGTCTTGCTACCCACAAACCTACTTCTGGGTTTGCTGTTTTCTTGGCAGGTAACCTCATCTCTTGACGTAGCAAGATGCAGACTGTCGTCTCCAGATCTAGTGCGAAGTCTGAATACCGTGCCATGGTCACGGTCACTACTGATATCCTCTGGCTTCGTCATCTCCTCCATGAGCTTGACTTCCCATCGCAGACATCTGCTTATATCTGGTGTGACAATCAGGCAGTCAAAAAAATTGTTTCGAATCCCGTTTTTCATGAACGAATGAAGCATATCGAGGTGGATTGCCACTTTTTTCGCCATCATCTCGAGCAGAATCATATCAGTTTTGACCACATTCTGACGGTGGATCAACTTGCCGACATCTTCACAAAAGGCCTCCTGGGAGCTCGTCTGAACTCTCTCAGTACCAAACTGGGTATCCACAGCATAAGCAGCCCAGCTTGAGGGGGAGTGTATGGTCTTGTTCTCTGTTTTCTTTCTTTTGTGGGACTCTTGGTTCAAGTTTGGGTATGTCCAGCTTAAGGGGGAGTGTTAAACCCAGTTTTATTATATTGGGTATTTCCGAGTCTCACATCGGAATATTCCACCATGTATTTCATTTTACTCATCTATAAAAGAATGTCCCCACCTCACTTTGAGGCAAGGGGAATTCACTGTCTACAAATGTGAAAATGGCCTAAATTCGTGATTTTAATTGATTTTGTTAATAATTCGGATTTTATTGCGATGACCAAACTTTAATTCGGATGAGTTTTGATGTTTAAGCAACATCTTCCGGAAGCAAGGATGAATTTCCGGAAGCAATGCAAAGTCCTGAAGCACCAGAGTCTGGAAGCAACATTATTCCGGAAGCAATGCAAAGTCCTGAAGCACCAGAGTTTGGAAGCAACATTATTCCGAAAGCAAGGGGAAAACCTTACCTATGGGTAAGCCCATGTGTAAGAAATTGTGCTTTTGCCGCCGAGGAAGAAGTTGGCAGATTGGCAAAGTACTGGGTGATACGTTAGATTTTCTAAATCATACGTAAGGCATTGGGAGTGAGGAGCTGAGCTCTCCCGAGATATGTAAGAGCACTTACTGATACTTAAGAGATAAACTTTTCTTGTGGGAGAAGAGTTGCCAAATCATACCTAAGGGTTTGTATTAGCAAAATTCCAGCCAAAGCTTCCACGTATGGTTTTATAATTTGTCGAGAAGAAGAAGAAGTCCCTGCGCACCAGTCGTTCCCTAACGTATTCTCAAGTCTTGTTAACTCCATCCAGAGCTCTAATGCAATGTTAAGCTTGTCCGACAACATATCGAGACCCGACGTACTCTCAAGTCCTGCCAACGTAATCCAAAACTCTAATCGAAGTTGCGTGGTGTGTGATCTGGTATTCTTTGCCAAAAAGATATTCTCAGATCTTTGTTTGTTTGCATGCATTAATCTAAAGGAGAAGAAGGAAATGCCATAACGATTAGGGGTGTCCATGGGTCGGGTTGGGTCGGGTTGAGGGCTATTTTGGACTCGACCCAAACAAAATAGGTTGGGTCGGGTCAGAGATGTTTTTGGATTCAGACCCGACCCGACTCGGCCCGTCTCAAATCGGGTTGGGTCGGGTCGGGTTGATCGGGTTAAGGAAAAAAAATTGTTTGGTATTTTTTTATGATCCCAACCCGCAGGTTGACCAGGTTACGACAAAAAAAATTGTTCAGTTCTTTTTTTGGATTTCGCCCCGTGGGTTGATTGGGTTACACATTTCTTTGCTTCATCATCTTTGCCACACTAGGGAACGCCCGCATCCTCCGCCCTGTAATAAATCGACCCAAAAAAACGTTAGTCTGCGACTCGATGGTGTGATGTGATTAGCTTGCCTGCAAGTAGTTATCAAGGTTTGAGGAGGTTCAAGGTGAGGCCAAGAGGGTGATGAGAATGGGGTAGTGCCTGACACCGATAGATTTGGCACCACACACAGTCGCGATGGAGATGGAGGTGGTGGCAGAGGCAGGGGTACATGCAGGTGCGGCGCAGTGGATACACTGGATTGGTGAGGGAGAGGGAGATGTTCAATGATCGTTTTCTTAGCCGATCCTCCACCGTCGGATCTTCAAATCATTAAAATTGTTCTATATTCCTTTGGTTTTTTGCTTGTTCTTTAGTTTTCATAGCAAAATCGAATGAAATCCAATTATCTTCATGTTTTTGTTTGTTGATCGGGCATTGTTTTTCCGCTGATTTCACATGTCTCGATTCCTTTGAATTTATTTTATGTTTGTCTTAGAAATGTCATGGAAGATTCAATCACCTATGCGATTAATAGAGTATTCATTTAATGGTGGGTGATGGCATGGACTCAATGGATGGTGTAGGGAAGGAGAAAGACATCGGCGTGGGGCGAGGGTGAGGGGGAATTGGGTCGAGAGGCAGGGGGAGAGGGCGAAGTCTGAAGAGGCGACTCACAGAAGTCGGGTTGGTTGGGTCGGGCTGGGTCAATTTTTTTCCCAACCCGTGACCCGACCCGACCCGACCATGATATAACCCGACCCGACCCAACCCGTGGTATAAATTTTTTAACCCGACCCAACCCGACCCAACCCGATCGGGTCGAGTCGGGTTGGTCGAGTTGCGTCGGGTCTGGACACCCCTAATAACGGTCCAGACCTTCCCGACTCGTTACTTGGCGAGCCTTGGGTGTGCTGAAGGTTCTGGGAGGAGGTTTGAGGAGAATCTGGTGGAGTTGGGGCTGGAATCTCAGTTGGAGGAGGATCTTGTGGCGTGGAGCTGTAGGTTGCGGCGTAGTGGAGGTTCTTATGGCGTAGTTGAGGCCTTGCGACGTAGGATCCCGATAAAGATGGGTTTTGGCGCCTCTACCAAATTTGGCATGACTTCGGCGTGGAGGTGAACAATGGCGTTGGGTTTTGTAGAGGTTAGTTTTGATGTCTGCCATTTTGGGGGTAGCTGCGGCGTTGTGCGTTGGCTATGTCGTAGCCTTACCTTGGGAAGATAGGATCTGGGCGAGATCTGTGACATGGGTTCTGGAGGCTAGTTCGCTCGGGGGTGACTGCAACGTAGCACTTTGGGTTATGTCGCAGTCTTAGGTGGAAACCTAATGATTATGGCGTGGATGAGGGTACTGGGCCGCAATCTTTTAATGAATCTGCTGGGTATAAATTCTCGAACCCCTTCGAAACTCATCACTTACCCGACTTTTCTCTCGACTCTTGGGCGACCTAGGTGCGTCCTTGGGAGGTATTTCACCCCCTTTTTAGTGGCTTTGATCCTCGGCCTTGAGAGATTGGTGCTTTGCGATCCAAGGTGAGTTTCCTCCCTTCCCTCTTCGTTTTCTTCTCGTTCTTCATCCAGAGAAGGCTGTGGTTGTGGGAATGGTTGGTTTGGGTGATGTTGTGGCTAGAACTTGATGGGGATGTTGTGTTCTAGGTTGATAATATCTTCTTGGTGTGTCCCCTTGCGTGATTCCGATCCGATGAGCATCTTCTTCTTGCTTGGGTCTTGCGTACCGAATCAGAAAGCCTTGTTTGAGGTAGGGGATCCTTGTTCTCTCTAAACTGCTGTGAATCTTTGTGGTTTAGCACGCCTTTGTTTTCCTTTGGGTGGATAGTGCGAATTAACTTAACAAGATAATGAATCAGATGAACTGAAATTAACTTTTTAGTGGCTTTGATCCTCGACCTTGAGAGATTGGTTCTTCGCGATCCAAGGTGAGTTTCCTCCCTTCCCTCTTCGTTTTCTTCTCATTCTTCATCCAGAGAAGTCTGTGGTTGTGGGAATGGTTGGTTTGGGTGATGTTGTGGCTAGAACTTGATGGGGATGTTGTGTTCTAGGTTGATAATATCTTCTTGGTGTCCCTTTGCGTGATTCCGATCCGATGAGCATTTTTTTCTTGCTTGGGTCTTGCACACCGAATCAGAAAGCTTTGTTTGAGGTAGGGGATCCTTGTTCTCTCTAAATTGCTGTGCATCTTTGTGGTTTAGTACGCCTTTGTTTTCCTTTGGGTGGATAGTGCGAATTAACTTAACAAGATAATGAATCAGATGAACTGAAATTGAAGGGGGTGGATGAACTTGCACGTGTTTACTTCTTTTGTGATTTTGCTTATGAGTTCACGCCCGCTTGCTACTATTGCTGAAAATCACTGTTATTGATAAACCTTGTGTGCGATGTAGTTGCTGTGAATTATGAACTCTTGCTGTGATTGGTTGCTTGAATTCACCTTTTATAAAAGGTTAAGCACTTTATATATGGCTAAAGATCCGAGTATGTGTGAATCTGGAAATTGTGTGAAAGCACCCATGCTAGAATTGATGAAATGTTGTGAGAGTCCTCTTGAAACGGAATTAGTGGAATTGTGGAAGCTGAAATATGATGTTATGTGTGTTGGTGTGCTTGGTGTGATTTTGTTGTGGTTGTGTGAACCTTGTGTTGGATCGGTGTAGCCCGATCCTCTTCTTCGGATGATGATTGGGCCGAATGCTTTCGAACCATACTGCGCAGTAGGTCGCAACTTCTGCGTGTCGAGCTCTGTGGTGAGCTCGTTGGGGATTGCAGGGGGCAACACGCCCTTGCTCCGGGGGCCGAAGGCCTCTGTCCAAATCTTCCGGTCACTGTAGCAGCTTTGACCACTCTAGCAGAGCTGATCGAACGACACTGTAGCAATGCGGACTTTGGAGTCAACAGTACTGTACCGCCTTGGACTTCCAGCCGCCGGTCACTGTAGCATTTTTTTTTTTTGACTTGGGTGGCCGCGACACTGCAACGATGCGGGCTTCCGGTTGCCTTTCACTGTAGCACAACGGACTACCTGTGCAGTTAGTGGAATAGTGATCCACCTTCTTTATTAGTCCTTTTCGGGTTAGGGTTCTGTGTGTGTGAAGCTCTAATACTCCCTGTAATTTTGTGCTGCCGACTATAGTGAAATTTCTGCCTCTCCATGGACATATGGACCATTTCCCGAACCACGTAAATCTTTGTGTTCTCGTTCTTTTATTTTTTCTCTTTTACTCCTATGATCTGTTTTTTCGCTTCGTTGCTCCCGAAGTTTTCCGCAACACCTTGCGGGGCTTGTACGATGATGGTGGTGACTGGCTCAGGTGTTGAATATGTTGAGGTAGTGGGGTTGCGGTTGTCTGGCATGAGATGTGTAGGGAGTTGAGTTGTGGTGGTTGGTCGATGGCTGTTGGTGCACGATAGTTGGGCCGTAGTGATGGTTTGGGTATGAGATGTGGCTTTATTGTTGTAAGGCAGACGGGCTGTCATATTATGATGTGGTATGTGTTCTAGTTGCCTCGTAGCTAAGGGATGTGGTTAATAATGATGAAATGGTAATGACATGGGTTGGAAATCAAATAAGTGTGGGCTGAAATTAATGATATGACAATTGATTAATGAATTGAATGATAAATAATGGGTTGGAATGAAATGGGCAACGACTGAGTTAAACACGGGGTGTGCTTGAGAGTGTTTTGTCATTAAATATGCAATTGAACAGTTGTTAATTGGAATGCGGTTAGTAATTTTGGCAAATCTGGAAATGGGTTGAATCTGTAAATAAAGGAAATTGTGGGATGTGTTGTGGGTGTTTTGTGTGTTGAGTTGCATTTAATGGTGACTGCAATTAGTGGCGGATGTTGTGCAGTGATGTGGGCTATGCTAGTGCCGTTTGATGTGAACCCTTCGGTTGGGTATTGTGTGCTTTCTGTTATCCTTGTATTTTATGTTATTTCTATACGCACCCCACCCGCGTCGAGTACTACGTACCGACACCCAAATTGTTTGGGGGGTGTTTTCCCCAACATTCAGGTTGGTGAGAGAACAAATTACTGATTTCCCCATCTTCCTCGCTCTTCTTTCAACAACAGTACACGGCGGTGGTACCCAGTTGGTGGTGAGTATCGACCGACGATGACCCAGTTGGTGGCGATGCTTGGAGACGAGAGGACATGATATGTGGTTGGGGTCATGCGTGGTCGGAGGAGGGCACAAGGTTGATGTCCTTCACGTTCATTGCGAGACTATAGTAGAGAGGAAGAGTATTTGAAAAGAATTACTAGAGGAAGCTTCTAGAAAATAACAGCTCTAACTACTTAAGTTATACTAACAGAATTCTGTTACAAGGACCTGCTGTGGATTCTCCTGGAAGACTTCTCTCTCCCAAGCTTAGGCTAAGAGCCTACCAATTGGAATCTTCAGAATGTCCGCCCCAGGCTCCCTTCCCTTCTATTTATATCCCATCCCAACTAAACAACAAAGTAACCGACTAACTATCAAACTGAAAGCCGAATTACAAAGTTACCCTTGACTATTATGAACCCCTTCCCTCCTTTGGTAAGTGTACAACACAGGGTGTCGGGATTAAATTCCCAACTGGCTGCTGCCCTACCCGCTGCAAGAAGATACCTCCCCTTGTACAGCTCTATCAATACCTCCTCCCTGAAAATTCACCTTGTCCCCAAGGTGAAAATTAGGAAACTGAACTTGTATTACCTTCGCATCCTCCCAAGTAGCCTCGTCTTCAGATCGGTCATGCCATTTGATAAGCCATTGTAGTGTTTGCCCCTTAATTCTTTCTGCTAAAACCGCCCCTGGATAATCTTCTTTTTCAACAAAGTCAGCAGGAATATTTTTTTCTGCAGGTTGGGCACCTCTGGCAGACTTCAATTTAGACACATGAAATACTGGATGTAATCTAGTATTAGCTGGAAGTTTGAGCCTGTAAGCAACTGAACCAACACGTCCCTCCACTTCATATGGTCCATAATACCTGGCAGCTAGTTTCAGGTTAATTTTAGATATTGTCCTAGGCCTATTTGGTCTCAGCTTAACCCATACCGAATCACCAACTTTAAATTCCACTTCCCTACGATGCTGGTTGACATATTTGGCCGTAAGGTGTTGTGCACACTGGAGGTTTTCTCAGAGTTGCTTTAAAGCCTCATCTCGATCAACTAGTGCTGCGCCTCACCTCTAGCATACCGAACAATGTATGGTGGTTTACGACCATAGATAATCTCAAATGGTGTCTTCCCTGTAGATGCCCAAGCCAACCACATTATCCATTGCTTAGGATGGTCCGAAGAGAAACACCTCAAATAAGTCTCTAAGCACCGATTCACAACCTCTGTCTGTCCATCAGACTGAGGGTGATACGATGAACTCATCTTTAAAAGAGTTCCTTGTAGCTTAAAAGTTCCTTCCAAAATAAACTAGTAAACAATGGATCTCTATCGCTGATTATTGCTTTGGGTACCCCATGTAGACGTACCACTTCCTTCATAAACACTTCGGCAACCATCTTTGCAGCATATGGGTGCTTTAAAGGAATAAAGTGAGCTTATTTGCTCAATTTGTCCACCACGACCAGAATTACCTCATAGCCTTGTGATTTTGGAAGCCCGGACACGAAGTTCATAGATATCTCTTCCCAAATCAAATAAGGTATTGGAAGAGGTTGTAACAGACCTGCTGGACTAAGCGTCTCATACTTATTTTTCTGGCATATACTGCAATCTCTGATACCACTGTACTTTTCGAGTCATTCCAGCCCAAAACACTCCATTAGCCAACCGTTTATAAGTTTTTAGATAGCCCAAATGTCCTCCTGCAAGCGATGAATGATAATACTGCAGTAATTTTGGAATTAAAATCGTTTTTTGGGACAATACTAATCTGTTTTTGTAAAATAACAGACCATCCCGAAAAGTGTAGTCTGGCCTAGCTTCCTTGTTTTGTTTCAAGGTATCAATTATCTCTCTTAGCCTTTCATCTTGAAGAATCTCTTCCTTGACCAGATGTATATCTTCTCAACAAGGTTGAGAAACAGCCATTGCCATGTTTTCTCCAACTTCTGCCTTTGATAAAGCATCTGCTACTTTATTCAGTCGTCCCGATTTGTAAATAACCTCAAAGTAATATCCTAACAGTTTTGCATGCCAACACTGCTGATCCATTGATACTATCCTCTGATTCAACAAATACTTGAGACTACGATGATCAGTATAAACTTTAAATCGTTGCCCCATGAGGTACTGCTTCCAATGCTGAATAGACAGCACTAACACCATAAGTTCTTTTTCGTAAACAGATTTGGCCAAATTTGCATCAGACAAAGCTTTGCTAAAATAAGCAAGTGGTCGCCCCTCTTGTAATAACACAACCCCTAAACCAGAGCCTGAAGCGTCACATTCCACTGCAATGTTTTTTGAAAAATCCGGCATTCGCAAAACAGGAGCAGAAGTCATACAGTCCTTCAACCTTTCAAATGCTCATTGTGCTTCCGTGGACCACTGGAACCCATCCTTCTTTGTCAACATCGTCATAGGCCTTGCTATTTTTCCGTAATCTCTTATAAATTTTCGGTAATAACCTGTAAGGCCTAAAAATCCTACTTCTTTCACATTTTGGGGCACCCTCCACTGTTTAACAGCCTCAAGTTTCTTAGGGTTCATGGACACTCCACATTCTGAAATTATATGTCCCAAGTTTTCTACTGATTTCTTTCCAAATGAGCACTTCTTTTCATTGGCAGTCAAAGCATTCTCCTTCATATACTGTAATACTGAACACAATTTTTCCAGGTGTTCTTCCCACTTTCCGCTATAAATCAGTATATCATCAAAGAATACCAATACCCCTCGACGCAACAAAGGCCGAAATATAGCATTCATAGTAGCTTGAAAGGTGGCTGGGGCATTCATTAAGCTGAATGGCATTACTAAGTATTCGTAATGCCCCTCATGAGTACGAAAAGTTGTTTTCTCTATGTCTTTCTCTTTCATTCTGACTTTATGAAATCCAGATTTCAAATCCATCTTTGTGAAGTATTTTGCCCCATGTAACTCATCCATCAACTCTTCAATCACCCATCCTTCATATACTATAATACTGAACACAATTTTTCCAGGTGTTCTTCCCACTCTCCGCTATAAATCAGTATATCATCAAAGAATACCAATACCCCTCGACGCAACAAAGGTCGAAATATAGCATTCTTAGTAGCTTGAAAGGTGACCGGGGCATTCATTAAGCTGAATGGCATTACTAAGTATTCGTAATGCCCCTCATGAGTACGAAAGAATGTTTTTTCTGTCTTCCTCTTTCATTCTGACTTTATGAAATCCAGATTTCAAATCCATCTTTGTAAAGTATTTTGCCCCATGTAACTCATCCATCAACTCTTCAATCACTGGAATAGGAAACCTATCTGGTATCGTCAATTTATTCAGAGTGCGATAGTCCACACACATTCTCCAACCTTTATCTTTTTTTCTGACCAATATTATTGGACTTGAATACGGACTGGTACTATGCTGAATGTACCCCTGCGCTAAGAGCTGAAAACCCTGCTTTTCTACCTCATTTTTCATATGGTACGTGTACTTGTATGGTCGGATATTGATCAGATCTGCCCCCTCTTTTATTCTGATGGCAGGATCAGTTGGCCTCTTAGGTGGCAATCTAGAGGATATCTCAAAAACTGTTCTATATTAGAGCAACATTCCCTGCAAATGCAACTGTTGATCTGGTACCAACTTTGCATCTTCCAGGCCTAGATTTCCAGCACAAATCCACTGCAATCCTTGTACCACACATTTTTCTGCTCCCAAATATTCTTGTAATGATACAGACAAACTTTGTGCTTGACAGACCCCCTGTATCAAAATATTCTGCCCTTTCCAAATAAATTTCAGTCATATTCTTCCAATGCATAGTAACATATCCCAGAGTTTCCAGCCATGATATTCCCATTACCAGATCTGGTCTGGAGGTGTCAAAAACATAAGCATTGATTTCAAATTCCTCTACTCCCAAATCTACTTTCAAGGATCAGCATATTCCATTGGAAATCACCCGATGCCCATCTCCCATTCTGATCATAAAAGGCTTAGTTTCTGAAACCCGCACCGTAAGTGATTTCAATATCTGTTTTGAAATAAAATTGTGACTAGCCCCACTATCCACCAGAATCATCAATGACACCTCCTATATTGCCTTCCACCAACAGACTTAGTATTCCCATCCTTACTTTCTTTATACCTGCTGACCGTTGTCCCCAACATCTCTATTTCCAGCATATTTCCTATCATTTCTTTTTTCTCCACTATTTCATCAGATTCCTCTTCTACCTCTTCCGGGGGCTCCACACATTCCAAAACCATCAATTTGAATCCCTTTTTTGGACATCGATGCCCATGGTTAAACTTTTGTGCACAAGTATAACAAAGCCCCTTAGCTTTCCTTCAAACTCTTCTCTTGACAAATTCCGAACTCCTCTCCACCGTGGCTCAAAATTTTCCTTTTTTTCCCTATCTTGCCCTTCTGTAGGAGATACAATTTTCATTGCATTTGAAGTCCAACCTCGCCCAGATCCTCCAGAACTGAACCTCCTGCTGCGTGGCTCTGGCTGCTTAATGATTCCCCAATAAGCGCCCTCTCTATTCTTCTGGTCAGTGTAAGCAGTTGCGCCTTATCGGGAGGTTCAAGTGTAATCACCGAGCTTCCAATTTCTGGTCTTAATCCTCCTATGAAAAGGCTCAGATCTTCTCCCGAAAAAACCGGCATTTCTATTTGCCTTGAAACTGCACCAAATTCTTCCCTTCCTTCGATCCAATATTCACTCCTATCCATACGTTGTCCGCTTCCTGTCCTCTTTATTCCCCCCTGCATCTGAGTTCCGCTTCCGCCTTCCTCAGATAACTCCCTTTTCTGTCATCCAGAACCATACTTTCAGTTTTTCTTTTCTCGAGTCGTGCCATCGTTGCGAGGAGCTCCCGTACATCTGATCACAACTCCAAAACTGAAGCTTCCAGTTCTGTTGCGGTAGACTTCACGACTGTGACCGTTGTTTCTACATTTGTCATCCGATTCTCCATTCGTGTGGGCATACAACGATTTCGGAAGGATTCAAACTGATGTTTTCAAGATCCTCTCTCTTCTAGTTTATCTCTCTAGAAGCCTCTCTAAACTCTCTCTCCAGAAATCTCTCAACGAGAGCACCAAATGATAAACTATAGTAGAGAGGAAGAGTATTTGAAAAGAATTACTAGAGGAAGCTTCCAGAAAATAACAGCTCTAACTACTTCAGTTGTACTAACGGAATTCTGTTACAAGGACCTACTGTGGATTCTTCTGGAAGACTTCTCTCTCCCAAGCCTAGGCTAAGAGCCTCCCAACTGGAATTTCCAGAATGTACGCTCCAGGCTCCCTTCCCTTCTATTTATATCCCCATCCCATCCCATTCCAACCAAACAACAAATTGACTAACTAACTAACAAACTGAAATCCAAATTACAAAGTTACCCCTGACTGTTATGAACCCCTCCCCTCCTTTGGTAGGTGTACAACACAGGGGGTCGGGATTGAATTCCCAACCAGCTGCTGCCCTGCCCGCTGCAAGAAGATACCTCCCCTTGTACAACTCTATCATTCATGATACCCTACTGCATTGGATATGAGGTTGTGGTTGGATATGGGATGTGATGGATGATGATATGACAACGGCAGGTGATGCATGGATGAGACTGATGCTAACACCGAATTCTGGGCTCTGTGGGAGGTTGGGTTAGGTAGGGTTGCAACCCGACCCACATCAAATACATCAAATACGACTTGATACGTGATGATTGATATGCATGGAAGGGATGAGAGCATTAGTATGCTCTTGATATTACTTTATTACCTTGGATGCGTGATTTGGTGAGTGAGTCTTGATGAGACTGGGATGACCAGTTGACCCCGTTTTAGATCATTTGGTTCCTATTGTTTATTCACGGGTGCATTAGTATGCTCTTCACATTTTGCACGAGAGACCTTGAATATGATCTTACTGAGTATACATGAGCCTTTTCATTTAATGCCCCCCTCATTTGAGTGTTTTACACCCTCATTGCTAGTTGCAAATCTGGAGCCGACTAGAGGTGGGACTTGGGGGGTCACTCCTCTTCACTACCGGCCCGAGAGGGGTACCGGTGGAGGGTGTACCGTGACAGAGTGGTATCCAAGCCGTTGGCTGAGCGATAGGATGAAGCTTGGGGTTAGACACATGTGAGACTTGCATGATTTGGTAGGGAAACATTGTCAGTTGAGCTTAACTCGTGACGTAAGCAAGAGAGACCGACTAAGACACAAGTGTTTAGCGCATCTTGTGATCCGACGCAAGGACCTTAAGCTTTCTAAACATGCGAAACGAAGTGACGTTGTTTGTGGGGTAGTGACCTATGAGAGGTACATGCATTATGTTTGTTTGCGCTTGTGATTGAACGAGGTGATGTTGAGAAATTAAAATGAACTGAAATAAATAAATCTTAATAAATTTCATGCTACTGGGCTTAAGGCTTCTTTTGTGTTTTTTAGAAATAGCTCATGGTTGTCGTCCACGTGCAATTTAGGGAGGAAAGTTTCAACAGGTTGATCCAATCGATCGTCAGAGGATTGATTGACAAATGAGGGTGAGATGTGGCAAAAGACGTTGCGTGCTTTCCGGCGTTCGAATCTGACTATGTACGAGGGGAGCGTTTACGATATGGAGACAAAGCACTTGATGGAGGAGCTTGAGATCGCCTTCAGTCTGATTCAGGCCTGAACTGAGTACTAGACTCCGTTGGTGATTAGTTAGATGCGAGGGGCGGCGCGATAGTGCTGGACGCTGTACCTTGGAAAGCAAGTGATTGCAACTGTTTTCTGGGCAGTTTTTTAGATGGAGTTTTGTTTGGAGTTCTTGTCGTCGACGATTAATGTGACAACGAGGCATGAACTACTCCATCTTCAGCAAGGGAGCCTGAGTGTGCAAGAGTTCAGGATCTGGTTCAAGGACCTCCTGCGTTTTGCTCCTGATCTTTTTTTTGGACGAGGTGTCTCGAGAGCGGCGTCTCGATGGAGCGTTGCGCCCGATGATTCGTTATGCAATCACCATATTTATGCTTTTTATATACTTGGAGGTGCGTTAGAAGGCGGAAGTGATCAAGCGGGTGCACTTGCAGGGAGGGGTGTCTCAGGAAGGAGGTCATCAAAGCTTCTTGAGGGGCAGAGCTTTCGATGGGGGATCACAGATTTGCCAACGTTTGTTCAGCAGTCGGGTCAGCCGGCTTATGCCCCTCCAAGGGAGATGGAGTTGGAAGAGGTTAGCCTCGCGATGGTCCTCACCCTCAGGGACATAGATCATATTGTGGCCACGGAGGTCGTTAGTAACGAGACAGAGGAGCTAGGCACAGGCAGATGCATGCTATGGAGGCACCGGTGCTAGAGGGGATAGAGGTTGTTTGTGGTATGATCAATTTATCGTCTACCTTAGTTTCTGCTTTGTTTGATTTTGGAGCTTTGCATTCCTTTGTTACACCCGCTTTAGTCCACGAGTTAGGACTAGAGGTGGAGAGGCTTTCGGTGCCCTTGGTGTTATCCATGCCAGTTGGAGGTCAGATTATGCCGTCTGATGTGTGCCGGCGGTGTAGACTGATGATGGGGCAACATCAGTCGATGAAAGATTTCTTCTTGTTGCAAATACACCCATACAGTGTCATCCTCGGTATGGATTGACTGTACTTTGTGCGTGCGATTGTTGATTGCTTCCAAAGGAGTAGCATTTTTTGATGTGGAGGGCTGTCGAGTGATGTTCGTTGGCGAGCATAATCATCGGAAGTGTGGTTGGTGTGCTTAGCCTCTTCTATCTTTGTTGATAGAGTTGTTAGTGGAAGCTCAGGCGGTGGAGGTTCCTAGAGTTGAGGAGTTTTTGGATGTTTTCTCGGATGTGGTTGTGATGCTATCCCTTTAGCGTGATGTCGAGTTTGGGATAAAGTTACAATTAGGTGCATCTCTGATTTTGATGGCTCACTTTTGTATCACACCCACAGTGTTGTGAGCTGAGGATTTAGGTTGATGATTTACAACATAGGGTTTTATCCGACCCAATGTATCTCCTTGGGGTGCTTTAGTGTTATTAGCTCTATGGGAAGCCGTCCAAGTGCAAGTTTTTGACGCGGAAGGTGCACTTCTTTGGACATGTAGTGTCTCAGTAGGGTGTGGCTGTGGGGTCCATCGAAGATCGAGGTTTGTGTTTGACTTCTCTCGGATCGCAGCCCCGTTATGGATTTGACCAGGAAGGTTCGAGCGTTCAAATGGACTGATCAGTGTCATGTGATGTTTGACTACCTGAGGAGAGGTTGATTAGTGGCCAGTGCTTCGGTTGCCTGATGAGGGAGTGAGGTTTGAGGTTTCTTGTGACGCTTCCCGTTTGGGCTTGGGATGCGTCTTGACGCTACAGAGGGTGGTGATCTTTTATGAGTCTAGACAGTTACGTCCCCACGAGCGTAATTACGTCACCCATGACCCGGAGTTGGCAACAGTGGTGTTCGCCCTGAGCTGTGATGACATTACCTCATCGACGAACGCTTTGTGTTCTTCACAACTCACAAAAGCTTGAGGCGTGTTTTTACTCAGCGGAAACTGAATCTTTGTCGGCGGAGGTAGATGAAGTTTCGTCGGGATTATGATTTTGAGATCTCTTACACCCCAGAGGGAGAATGTTCTGTTTGACGCGTTGAGCAGGAAGTCGTGAAGGGATGCTGTTTGAGAATCTGAAATGCTTAGTGAGCGATGGAGGAGTTGGTGGCCTTGCATCTTAAAGCAGGGGAGACCGATGGCGGAGGATGCTTGCATCATATGGTAATGGAATATTTCTTGTTGCGGTTGGTAGAGGAGTCTCAACGGGCCCGAGGTGGGGGCGATGAGGTCGTGTCGGTCCTGGTGATGCTTTGATGGGGTGGTCAGAGGATGATCAACATCAGATGCTGTTTTAGGGGAGGCTGTATGATTTGTTGACCATGTGTTAGAGTTCTTCATGAGTTTCACAGATCATCTTTAGCGGTGTATCTGAGTGTGTCAAAGATGTACCGTTGCTCAAGGAAGTAGTTGTGGTGGCTTGGGATGAAACGATTAGTGTGACGAAGTTCATGACACGATGTTTGGTTTGCCAGCAGGTGAATGTGGAGCACCGTAGAGTACGACAGAGAAGATCCAGATTGTTTGAGAGCGGATAAAGGCGACACAGGACTGCCGAAAGGCCTATGCTGATCGTAGACGAAGATCCTTGGAATTTGAGGTTGGAGACCATGTGTTCTTGAGTGTTAAGGGCAACAAAAGTTTGGTCGGGGGAGTAAGCTCTCTCCCCGGTTTGTTGGATCTTTCTAGGTGTTGGAACATGTTGGTGAGATGGCGCATCGGTTGACACTTCCACAACGGTTGGATAGGGTACACAACGTCTTCCATGTTTCTCAGCTTCGATGATATCTTCACAATGACTCCCTTGTCATTGACTGAGAAGAGTTGAATATCGAGGATGACATGACATTTGTGGAGCAACCGGTTGAGATCCAGGATCGTCAGGAGAAAGTGATGCATGGACGTGCCATTCCTTTAGTTCGTGTGCTGTGGAGGCATGATGGTCTAGAGGAGAGTACTTGAGTGCGTGAGACACTGACACATGCCCAGTACCCCGAGTTGTTTTTAGCATTGTTTTGTTTTGCTTTGTTTTGGTTTTGTAGATGGTTTATGAAATCCGGTTGTTTCCTCTTGCTGCTTGTGTTTAGTTGGTGGTTGTGTTTTAGCTATATGAAGAGATTCCTTAGAGGTATCTCGCGAGATGGTTGTTTGAAATATTCTCCTTTTCCCTTTACGACTTTGGTTTTGATTCTTAGGGACGAGAATCGTTTGAGGTATCTAATGTAACGGTCCGGACCTTCCTGACTTGTTATTTGGTGAGCTTTGGGTACTGAAGGTGCTGGGAGGAATTTTGAGGAGAATTTGGTCGAGTGGGAATTGAAATCCAAGTTAAGAGGAGGATCTTGTGGCATGGAGCTGTAAGCTGCAGCGTAGTGGAGACTCTTGTGGTGTAGGGTCCCTAGGAAGATGGGTTTTGGTGGTTCTACCAAATCTGGCGTGGATACGTTGTGGAGGTGAGCTTCAGCGTGAGGTTCTAGAGTGGTTGGTTATGGCGTCTCTGCCCTTTTGGGGGTAGCTACGGCGTGGTGCGTTGGCTGCGCCGTTGCCTTAACCTGGGATGATAGGATCTGAGTGAGATCCGCGACATGGGTTTCAGAGGCCAGTTGGGCTGGGGGCGACTGCGGCGTAACACTCTGGGTACCCATTACTTACATGACTTTCCTCTTGACTCTTGGGGGACCTAGGTGTATCCTTGGGTGGCCTTTCACCCCCTTTTTAGTAGCTTTGATCCTCGACCTTGGGAGATTGGTTCTTGGTCATCCAAGGTGAGTTTCCTCCCTTTTCTCCAAGTTCTTCTTGTTCTTCATCCAGAGAAGGTCGTGGTTGTGGGAATGGTTGGCTTGGGCGAAGTTGTGGCTAGAACTTGATGGGGATGTTGTGTTCTAGGTTGCTAATACCTTATTGGTGTTCCCTTGCGTGGTTCCGGCCTGATGATCATCTTCTTCTTGCTTGGGTCTTGCACAGTGAATCAAAAAGCCTTGTTTGAGGTAGTGGATCCTTGTTCTCTCCATATTACCGTGCATCTGTGAAGCCATTGTGTGTCAGGTGGATACTGTGAATTATGAACCGTAGTTGTGATTAATTGCTTGAACTCACCTTTCATAAATGGTTAATCATTTATATGGCTAACGAACCGGTTGTGTGTGGAAATTGTGTGAAAGCACCCATGCTAGAGTTGATGAGTGTTGTGAAGGCCCCCTTAAAACTAAACTAGTGGAATTGTGGAAGCTGAAATATGTTGTTATGTGTGTTGGTGTGCTTGCTGTGATTCTGTTGTGGTTGTGTGAACCTTGTGAGGCTTGTACATTGATGGTGGCGATCGGCTCGGGTGTGGAATATGTTGAGGTGGCTGGGTTGCGGTGGTTTGACATGGGATGTGTAGGGGGTTGAGCTGTGGTGGTTGGTTGATGGCTGTTGGTGTGCGATAGTTGGGTTGCAGTGATGGTTCTGGTATGAGGTGTGGTGTTGTTGTTAGGCAGATGAGCTATTATTTTATGTTGCGGTCTTTGTTGTAGTTGCTTGATAGCATTGAGATGTGGTTAATAATGATGAAATGGTAACGACATGGGATGAAAATTGAACAAGTGTGGGTTGGAATTAATGGTGTGGCAATTGATTAATGAATTGAATGATAAACAATGAGTTGGAATGAAATGGGCAATGGCTGAGTTAAACATGGGGTGTGCTTGAGAGTGGTTTGTCATTAAATATAGAATTGAACGGTTGTTAATTGGAACGTGGTTGGTAATTTTGGAAAATTTGGAAATGGGTTGAATATGTAAATAAAGGAAATTGTGGGATGGTTTGTGGCCATTTCGTGTGGCGAGTTGCATTTAGTGGTGGCAGCAGTTGGGGGCGGATGTCGTGCGGTGATGTGGGGGCTATGCTAGTGCCATTCGATGTGAAACATTAGGTTGGTATTGCGTGCTATCTATTATCCTTGTATTTTATGTTATTTTTATATGCACCCCATCCGCGTTGAGTACTATGTATCAACACCCAAATTGTTTGGGGGGTGTTTTATGATAGGAAACCGAGAGTCACCCACTTGTATATTAAGAAAATAGGAACTGAAATACAATGGAGGAGGAAGATAGATGAAAGGAGAGGACTCGAGAGACCCCATGTACTCTCGCCCAAGCCTCACGATCGATATGCTAAGTAGCCCGTAATAATATTCCTCTCTCTCCCTTCTCTCTCACCCTTTGCTTATTATTTATAACCGAACCCTTCCTCCCCTCTAGCAGCCTAACGAATTCTAGTATTCTCTATGTGGGCCCAAATTCGTCACTCCCCTAACATCCTAATAATACTCCCAAGCCACGACCCTTTACCCTTGCTCTTCCGAACCCTTTCACTCGCAAGACTAGTTGAAGGGAATCAATCTCTCTTGTGCTTGGACTGCCTTCTTGGCGCCCTCAGCTCCATCTTCAGCGCCATCTTCATCTTTGCCTAACAACAACACTCATAGTTTTGGATCAGCACACTCGTACATGGGGCTATAGTGTAGGTTTCGGGCGCAGCGGAAGCGCGGTTGGGACAATACCCAACTTTAATTTTTACCATGATCAATGATTATTCTGGGATCAATACGATGATGAACGTCAATCTCCACAGAATAGAATCAAAGATTTAGATAAAGGAAGAGGCCCGAAACCTTTAGAGGATCTTGCACATCATGTTTATAATTAATTTAATTAATTTCATAAAGAAAAGAATACCTGGATCTTTGGTATTTTTTTTCGTTGATGATGTTGATCGTCCGGAATGACCCTTTCGGATTATCTCGTTGCGCTTTTGAGGATCCAAACTAGAATCCATTTAGCGGTGATCCACACGTGCTCCGATGGCTTCCGATCGACACCACTTGTTCTCCGGGCGCTAGCGCGACAAAGCGAGTGTCCCGGGTCGGTCGTTCTTGATCGCTTGTTCTTCAGTCTTGAAGAACGCCTCTCGTTCTTGAGAGGGGCGAGAAGAGGATTCGAGAGAGAAATTGTTTAGCTCAACAATTCTCAATTCGCCAGCCGTGCAGTTCGGTACATGACACAAGAGATGTATGTGTCTATTTATTGACATGGGGTTTCAGTTACAATATTTAATTGCGTAACAACAATTAAATATATTCGTAACCTTAGAGCAAACCCATGCTATTAATAATAATACCACGTCATTATTTATGGTGTGCCAACTTGCGTAAAATGGAATTATAAATAAAATTCCGCGCCACAAAATAATAGCAGCGTTATTTTAATTTGTGTCAATTAGTAAAATAATTATTTATCGTCTTGCAAATAATTATTTTACTATCGGACCGACCTTGGTCCGCTCGAACTCCACTTCTATTTATTGAACACCCGAATAAATAAATAAACAATTTATTCTCTTAAATAAATATTTTATTTACAAACTAGTAAATAAATAATTATCAAATGTTCAGGAAAATAAATAAATAATTTTACCCACAATCCTGTGAATAAATATTTATTTAATTTATGCAACCATTTTAACTTGAATAAAATTATTCCGTTGTCTTGAGAATAATATTTATTAATTAAATTCAAATAGAATTTAACCGAGACCACCAGAAACACCTAGTGTGTGACCCTCTAGGATTCTTTCTCGTTGGACGGACTTGCTTAAAGTTCAAGAGTACTGTCTAGCAACAGGTCAAGACACCCGAGAGAAAGAACTTAAAGTCGCAACAACGGCATTCATATACGAATGCTCACTGTGTAATATAATCCCTGTGTCTCAATATCTCATCAAGTAGGTTTCATGATAATGTCATCAACCTTTGTGCTTTATACGTCGTTCTTTGACTACCTGCAATAAACTCGTTGTTACACTATGACCATGGAATTTCGCGCGACGGTTCTATTTCAATCAAAAGGTTGAGATATCAACTTCCATAAATGGAAGTAACAAATCCTTGCTCGACTTATCCATTAATAACATGCAACTCGTGACGCACCCAACGTACCCTACTTCCCGCCAACTGTCTGCGTGACAGTTTGCGTCAGTAAATCAAAGTGCGCGAGTCGTGACACGTATTAATGATAATCTTAATGTTTAAGGATCATTACACACGCTCGCAGATAGAACTATATGATGACACCAAAACATGCGGAATTTCTAATAGCGGGTCTGTTCTCATAGTCTCTTGTTTTGGAGATTACCAATTGCGAACTTCATGAGTGGAAGTCTCATCTGCTTACGAATACTCGCACCTGACAGTTTTCATGCTATGTGTCCCATCATAGTATGTCATCCAATCGTAGAACTATATTTAAAAATATTGTTATAGCGTTTCAAGATTTTAATCATAGCGGAGAACTGTCATGACTTTATCAATGCAACAAATACTTTAGTACATTATTACATCATAGTCATGCAGAACAATGAACAATATGTAATAAAATGTTTAATATTTAAATACATTAAATATCCACGTAATCAAAGTACAATCAGTTGGTTTTAGGACACCAACTCTTACATATAGGGCCGCCCACACATTAAGCACAATCCCTTGTTCCGGCGGTCCTCCCACTCTTGGGTTGTCAGATGTTGAACCCCTTGCCCGTCAGGAGGTGGCGAATTTGGAACCTCCCAGTGTACTATCCCATGGGCCTCTCCTCGTCGGATTGGAGGGAGAGTGATCCCTTGCGCAGGTGTGCCGCTGAACGGTCAGGTGTTTGCTATGATTTCACTTCGTGTACTCCACAAAAATGTCGTAACCTATCTCCTCAGAACTGAGTGCCCTCGCCTCCCATGAAGGCGAGCTCCACATGGTGAGCCAAATGCATGGCTAGCAGCCGGTTTGTCGGGTTGTGAATGCGAACCCAACTGCGAAGGTCTTCGCGTAGGCCATAAATGAAATAGCCAACGTATTGCAGCTCAGGTTGGCGGGGTAGCAGAGATGCTAGATATTCAAATTGTTCGATATACTCTTACACTCCTCCCATTTGTTGGAGAGCTGCGAGTTCCTCGTATGAGTTTTGAATTTCCAGTCCGCTAAAACGCGCCATTAGCTCCTCTACACAGCACGCAACAAAGGGTTCGTCGTAAGCGAGACCAGGTGGAATGGTCTGTGCTGGCAGATCCGATGTCAAGGGCCACTAGGCTCTTGTTGCGACGATTTCTCGAAGCGATTGGGCATGAAGGTGCAAAATGCTGCTTGCCCAAGCCGGGTCATTTCAATCGGTGCATGACTGACTCGTCATTCGAAGGAGACGCTCGATTGTCAGACTTCCTCTACCGGTTTCCATCTTGACGAGCCGCCTACTGTTATCGTCCAACAGCGCCACGCACCGCCAGCTTATGTCAGACGCAACACACACTACCTGCTTGGGACGAGCGACGACATTACCCGTGTGTGACCAAAAGAGTCGTGCACGCCTGGAAGGCACACAAGGCTAGCGCACGTCAGCCACAAAGCTCCCGGCCACATTTTTTTAGGTGGAACACGACAACGGCAGGGCAGACCAATTTCATAGGAAATCGAGAGTCGGCTACTTACATATTAAGAAAGCATGAACTAAAATACAATGGAGGAAGATGATAGATTAAAGGAGAGAACTCGAGAGATCCTAAGTACTCTCGCCCAAGCCTCATTGTTGATTTGTCAAGTAGCCCAGAATAATATTCCTCTCCCCCTTCTCTCTCACCCTTTGCTCCTTATTTATAACCGAACCCTTCCTCCCCTCTAACAACCTTAAGGATTCCATTATTCTCCATGTGGGCTTAGATTCCCTACTCCCCTAACAACATAACAATACTCCCCAGTTATGACCCTTTTACCCTTCTGTCCTGGTGAGGGAATGGATGACTGATTTCCCCCTCTTCCTTGACCAGAAGTACATGGCTGTGGTAGCCAATTGGCGGCGAGTACCGACCGACGCTGACACAATTGGCGGCGATGCCTCGAGATGAGAGGATGTGATATGTGGTGGAGGTTATGCGTGGTAGGAGGACACGAGCTTGATGTCCTTCACATTCATGATACCCTATTGCCTGGATATGAGGTTATGGTTGGATATGAGATGGGATGGATGATGATGTGGCGGCGACAGGTGATGCGTGGATGATGACTGATGACAGCATTGAATGCTGGGCCTTGTGAGAGGCTGGGGTAGGTAGGGTTGCGACTTGACCCACATCAGATGCGACTTGATACGTGATGATTGATATGTATGGAAGAGATGAGAGCATATGACGTTTGACGTTGGGGCGTGAGAACGACAACTCGATGGGGAATTAGATGCGGGGCACCTTTATTTATAATCTCTTGATATCACTTGACTACCTTGGATGCATGATTTGGTGAGTGAGCCTTGGTGAGGCCTAGATGAATAGTTGACTTGTTTTAGGTGCATTTTGGTTCCTGCTGTTTATTCACTGCTGCATTAGTATGCTCATTGTTGTCAAAGGCGTGCGGCGCAATAAGGCGCAAAGGCCGCTTGGGGATGCCGCGTGAGACACAAATAAAGCGCACGCACGAATAATTAATTATATACAGTTTTAAACAATATTTTCAATTTTAAAAAACTTAAATTCAATAAAAAATACAAATTAATACTTTCAATCAAATGCAATGGGAGTGAGGTGCCAGTAAGTGATGTTTTTATAGTTTGTTATGTTTTTTTATTAATATATTAAATTTTCTATTTAATTGAACTTACCTCGATTTCTCATGGTGCACCACGGTTTTCGCTGATCGACCTCACCCATGCCTGATTTTCATCGCCCCCCGATCTCCGCCGCCATCCTGGATTTCATCGCCCCCCGATCTCCGCTGCCCCTATCCGCTATATCTGTAGCCATGATTTCCACCCTCGCCGCTGCCGCTTTTTATAAAGGAAGTCTGTTTTTTTTCTGGGGGTGCGCCATTACAGCGCCTTGCGCCTTAGCGCCTCCTAAGATGGCCTGTGAGGCGCGCGCCTTTGGCGTGCCTCTGTGAGGTCGCCTCGCCTCACCTGTGATGAGGCGCTCCAGCTGCGCCTCGCCTCGCCTCGCCAAGGCGCCCTAAGGCGTGCGCCTTTAACAACACTGAGTATGCTTTTTTCACATTTTGCGAGATACCTTGGGTATGATCCTACCAAGTATACATGATATGCTCACCCTATGTATATAAATCGTTTTTCAGGTTTTTAAGAGGCTTTCAGAGATCGAGCTGAACACTACTAGCTTAGGGATTAAGGTTGATGTGGAGTCGTTGCTTTAGGATTTTACCTTGGTACAATTTTAGTTTTTTGGAGTTTTATTTGTATCGCTTGACATGCATTGTGAAGAGGGCATGTGAAATAAGAGGGCACGAACGGTCTTCAGAAGATGAAAATGTTTACGCCCGACCACTCCATTCTGTTGAGGTGTATCGGGGCAGAGTGTTTGATAAAGGATGCTGTGATCCTTGAGAAACTGCTGAAGGGAAGTGGATAAATATTTTCGGTCATTGTTCGAGCGGAGACATTTAATAGGTTTGGAGAATTGAGTGTGAATTTCATGATAAAAAGTTTTGAAAATATCACACTTCAAAACGATCACGAAGGAGATATAACCATGTCATCTGAGAGAAGTCATCAGTAAATGATATATAATAACGGTACCCTGATTGACTAGGAACCTTGCAAGGATCCCATACATCAGAATGAACTAGGTTGAAAGGATTTGCTGCACACGTTTCCAATCGAGAAACATACGTCACCCGATGATGTTTAGCAAACTTACAAGTTTCACAATGGAAGGAAAAATGTTGATTGAACTGAGGGCAAAACTTATGTAAGACGGAAGCTGATGGATGACCATGACGAAAATGTAGGTCGAGGGCACAAGCAGAGGTGGATGAGCAAGGGATGGTGGAGTATCGAATATGTACACCCCATCACTGAATGACCTCTACCAAGTTCACCGCTCCTAAAAAACAACACCAGAAGACATAAAAATAACAACACAATTTAAGTCCATTGTGAGTTTACCGATGAAGAGAAGATTAAAATGACTGCGAGGAACATGAGCCATTGAAGCCGAACGAATAGTCAGAGTCAAGGAGCATGTGTCATATCCCACAAAAGGGATTGTAGATCCATCAACAACAGTAATTATAGCGGCACCGATATACAGATGATAGGTAGTAAGCATGCCTGAATCACCTGTGAGATGATCAAAAGCACCAGAATCGAGCATCCAAGTTGTCTGTCAACGAGACACAAGCGATTGGGCCATTAGTCTGAGCAATGGAGGCTGAAGAAGAGGCAAGTGACAAAGCAGCCCTGTGAGATTGTATAAGTGAAATCTTTTCCTGTGCCAGGTTGTGACGAATACTAGATGGTGGTGAGAATGTTGCCATGTCTGAGCGACAGGGGATTGGTCTTGGATAGCCGGAAAATGGCGCGACAAGAATAGTCGGGTCAGTAGTATAAAGGCGTGCATGAACAACATGCGGCAGGACACAAATCAAATGTCTAGCAGGAACAACCAGGAAACGCGTGCCAGATTACCACTGAGGAGGCTGACGCATGGAGGACCGACAACGTCGGTGGGCTGCAGGAGCAACGAGCAACGCTGACGGAGGGCGTCACAGGGATGTGTCCCGCATGCGAGTGGGCATCGAGGGTTTTGTTGGGGCTTTCAGCCGACAGAGGAGGGGCACCCGGCAGGTCTGGCGCACGACGAGGCTGTGGCGGTAATGGCCGATAGGGCGTGGCTGGTCAGGTGGTGGCTCGACAGAAGGACGACATATATGTGTGCGGTGGCAGTCGACCCTGGAGGTGGAGGTTGATTCGGGAAATAGGATCGTCGCCTAGGGGGGGCTGTAGATGGCCGCCGCAGGCAGGGGGCACTGGGGGGCCGTCGTGCGCAAGGAGGGTGTTGTCGCACGTAGGGAGGCTGATAAAGCCAGCGGGAACGAACTGCTCGTATTTACGGAGTAACCAACGAATTACAACAGATGAGAAGAATAAGGACACTTCGAGAGAGCACTGACCTCCCAAGCCCGCGGGCCGCTTCCAAAGCCAAAATGGACGAACACCCATATTCTCTTCTCCTCTCACTTCTCTCCCAACTACTTATATAACCAATCTCCAGCCCCACAAGCGGGGTCCAGAATCTTCCTCCTATCAACTTAACTGACTCACCCTAAAAGACTATTTTACCCCCTAACTAGAATATTCCCTCCCTTCCATCTGGACAACTGGTCTCTATCATTTTTCCACCCCTTGAAATCAGTGGTTGTCCTCAAGAAGAATAAGGACAGTTCGAGAGAGCACTGACCTCCCAAGCTCGCGGGCCGCTTCCCAAGCCAAAATGGACGAACACCCATATTCTCTTCTCCTCTCACTTCTCTCCCAACTGCTTATATAACCAATCTCCAGCCCCACAAGTGGGGTCTAGAATCTTCCTCCTATCAACTTAACCGACTCACCCTAAAAGACTATTTTACCCCCTAACTAGAATATTCCTTCCCTTCCATCTGGACAACTGGTCTCTTTCATTTTGCCACCCCTTGAAATCAGTGGTTGTCTTCAAGATTGGAGGTTGGTGGTCTTGCTACCCTGGCGCGCCAAACAATTTCCCAGATACGCCTTGCTGTTTTTGTACTTTGGGGAGAGCCGAACAACATTGCTGCTTTAGGATCGAACTATTGTCGTCCTGTAAAAGATGGTTGTAGTGCATATGCATGCCACACAATCTCCCATATGCGTCGTCCACCGCCATCAATCAGTGTTGGATGGATCAAGTTGAGGGAGTCTCCCTCTGTAATGATGTCCCTCCTTCCGTCGGGAAGGCCCCATGTGTGCTGAAGTGAACTGGGTCGGAACTATTGCTGGCGCCACCCAACGTCTGGTGTATAAAAACTGTATGAACCTGGGGACCCCAGCCCGACACCGCGGGCATGAGCTGCGCCGTTGAAAGTAAAATAACAAGAGCCCATGATTGATCCGGTGCAATTTGCGGCAGCTTGTGCTCCTGTATGATGAACGTTGAAGTGTCCGACTCATTGGCTGAGAGGGCTATCTCAAACTGGCTGGAGGTAGTATTGTCACGATGGTCGGGCAGTCCCTTGCTTCAACTGTGTGTCCCATGTTCGATAGCCCCCCCCCCGGAATGTGACGCGGTCACCTGCATTACCGTTGGTGGGAGCTCGAATGTAGTTGCAAAGGCTTCTCCAGTGGAGTCGCCAAAATCCTCAAGTAGTTCTTTTTTGAGATGCGGCTAGGTAAATGTAGGTGCAGTTCCTTTGACCAGTAAAAGCCAAAGTTCATACAGTCCCATCATACAGAGTTGCGCCATTGGTATTTTCATTGATTTTGGTGTTTCGCGGCTTGAGAAATAAGCCTCTGCTTTCTGTATCCATGTTTCTGGATCTCATCTGGAAAATTCCGGTAGTATGAGTTGGCCAGAGCGCTTGTCCAGACATCTGTTCAGCTTGACCAATGACGTCCAAAGCTTCTGCATGTGATTCGCTATACCCAAGGTTGTTGTGGCCCAACATGTGCTATAAAACGAGAGTATCTTTGCCTTTGGTTGTCCTATTATCCTCTTCTTTTATCTTTTGTTTTTTTTTCTTTTTTTGTTTTTTTTTGAGATTGCACCGGTGCGCGGCTGGCTGAGCTGAGGCAACGCCAGGAAAGAGGCGGAAGCAAGAGCGACTGACGACAGAGACTTTAGTGGGGGAATTGATGTGTGGGTGGCAACTGAGTGTGCTGCTGCGATTCGATGGAGGCGTTGCCGGAGTGTGCTTCGTCCAGGCGTGCTGAGAACGAGGTGAAATTCTGTCGAACAAAGAATCTGCTTTGCGTCACTGTCGAAAATGAAGTCCGCTGCTGAACCTGACGGGTCGTGCGCCTCGACGGTGGGGCGTTGCTCCTCAGCACGCGATGCGGCTGAGAAGGGAGCAGGCAGAAATCGAGCCGGCTGGTTGCTCCTCCACTGAAGAACGATCCATTTCTGAAAATGAAAACTCGCAGTACTCATTGGTCAGGTGTGTGCGCCGCTTGAATGACCACCGATGGTATGAGCTTCCGCTGAACAAGATGACGTTCGGCAGGGGTTGTCGTCGTTGAGGCAAGTCACGGTGGTTTGCGATGCGTCCGATCGGGAAGAGGACCTGAAAGGTTCTTTCCAGGCGTGCGCGGTCGAGGGAAATCGTGGCGGACTGGAGTCGCTGATGGAGGGTGCACCAAGACGAATTGGAAACACAGTGCGCGCGGTGTTGAAGAGCAGTGTGGCTCCAGAAGAGTAACCGACTCCTGTGGATAGACACCAGCCGAGCGTAGGAGAGGTGGGCCCGTGCAAATGAGAACAGTTGTGCATGCCTGTTGTAGGAGTGGTGAGTCGGCAGTGAGAGTCTTCTACGTATGAATTCACACCACCGTCGTCCGAGTGAGAAGATTTTAGCAACAGTGCGCGCTGCCCTTGGACATGATGAAATCCGGTAGATCGGACTGATTGATAAAGCCAGAGGGAATGGACTGCTTGTATTTACGAAGTAACTAGCGAATTACAGCATATGAAGAAGAATAAAGACACTTAGAGAGAGCAGTGGCTCCTCTCCCAATCCCGTAGACCGCTTTCCAAGCGCTGAACACCCATATTCTTCTCTCACTTTTCTCCCAACTGCTTATATAACCAATCTTCAGCCCCACAAGCGGGGTCCATAATCTTCCTCCCCTAACAACTTAACCGACTCATCATAAAAGACTATTTTACCCCCTAACTAGAATATTCCATCCCTTCCAGCTGGACAACTGGTCTCTATCAGAGGGGGCCGTCAGCCACAAGTCGCAGCGGAGTCGCGCAGGTTGGCTGGTGATGGGTTCTGCATGGGCGTGCCGGCGACCGGGCTTTGCGGAGGAGCCGCGTAGGCAGGGGCCGATGATAGGTCGCAGCGGCAGAGCCGTGCAAGCAGGCTGGCGAAGGGGATGCCGCGCCGGTGGGCCGGCGTCGGGTGGCCGGTGACGGGGGAGCGCGAGGCTACCTCGTGGGTGGGCTGGCGTCGGGGCGTAGCGGAGGAGCCTTGCGGTCGGGGCTGGAGGGAGCAGAAGGCACCAATGGACATGCTTGGGTGGAGCGCAGTGGATGGGAGGGGGGAAAAATTTATTGAGTGCATCCCTTTGATACCATGTAGAATGGTACAATTTCCCTACCTCAAAGAGAGGTGGGGATATTCTTTTATACATAGAGTAAAAGAATTACAAAGTCGGAATAATCTGATGTGGGACTCGGAAATACACTTAACCTGAAAATACAATCATCGGGTCTAACATTTGTGATCGAGTTGTTTGGTGGTGGTTTATCTCATCTCTCAATCCGGTGTTAATCGCCAACCCGGGGCCTATTGTTGAAGGCGGGATTCGAGGGTTACTCCACTTCAGTACCGGCCCTTGAGGGGTACTAGTGGAGGGAGGTTGTGAAAAACGCGTCCATGAAGAAGATTTGAAGATATTAAGAATTCAAAGATGTGGATTTTATGAGAAGATTTCCAAGACTTAAAATATGGAAGAAGTTCACTGCCCACATGTCGAAGCGTGCTGAAGAACCAGGCTGCAGCTATTTAAATTATTTTTCCCTCCATTTTAAAAGGATTCCAGATTCAAAATCCCTGCTTCTCGGCTGGAGTGACGATTGTAGTTTAGGGTTTTTGGTGCTTAATTTTCTTCTGTAATTCATTTCTGCATTTTATTTAATAAACAAGTAGCGCGCGCTCTCTCTCTCCTACTGTTTTCTTTGTGTTCTTCACTAGGGGTTCCAATACTCATGGTTGTGAGTAGCTAACCTAAGACCCGGCCTTGGGGGTGGTTCTCTCAGTTTTCTCAAATTCCGACTCTTAATTTCTCAATGTTTATTTTCGATTTGTGGGTTGGTGTGATAATTGTCCACATCTCCATGACATGACTCTAGATCTCATTCTATTCCCCACCAAACATTCGTTCCCTCCTTTCTCTTGAACAACACTTTATACGATGAAGTTGAGTTTGTTTGAGAGATGAAACGACATATGATTAAGTCGTGTCTTGGAAGGTGTCATATACTCGATCGAGGCTTGTTCATCATTCTTGACTATTGAAAGAGGCGAGATTTAGTGTGCCGAAGAGATCTTCTAGGCATGCTAAGTTTCACACTAAGTAGAGGATGGTGGTTCATGTACGATGAGATGAACTATCAAATAAAATTCAGACAATGAAAATGGATAATGAAGGAACCTGAGTAGCCAACCCTATGACTGAGACCTTTCCTGCTAACACTCGTGTAGGTTTTTACTTGCTTTCCTTTATTTTCATGCATTTTCCACCCACAACACCACCCCCATCATTTACCACGGTTTTACATGTTTTGGAAAAAAATGTTTGAAAAAATCTAAGAAAAATAAAAAGAAAATGCAAAATAGTGTTGAAAATAATGATTTTTTCTTAGATCTACCTATAACCGGTATTCCTAACTACTTTGTATCAAAAAATTTTTTGAACGCCTTTCAAAAAAAAAAAAAAAAAAAATCTTGAGTGTAAAAAGAAAGTATGCTACTTAATTTCTTGTATTTTACTTTCTAGGAAACATGAAAATAATTTTTTTCCTTTGAAAAAATTCTCCTTTCCATTTTCATTTTAACTCTATAATCAAATGCTTTTTTGAAAAAAATATTTTTTGTTTTTGAAAACCAAACGCCTTATCTCTATCTATTTTCATTATGCAGGATCAGAATGCCAGACACCTATGTTGTACACCTCGGAAATAGCAAGGAACTCATGGATGTTGCTGAGGATAGTGTGGCACGGAGGGTTCTGCGTGAGCATATTCGGGAATCTCTTGGAGTGCGGAAGGAAGATCTTCTTTTTGGTATCATAAACAGTAAGTCTTTTTTGGTGGCCGCGTGAATTATTGCAGCTTTGATAAAACAACTGCATTGAAAGCAAATTTTTTTGCTCTGGCATTGTTGTATCTAAGTCTGCTGCTACTCAAGACAGTTCAAATGTTGCCAATTGTGCATGTTGAAGTGCCACAGTCCTTGGGATTCAGGTTACATTTGGCATCAAGGAACAGTAGCTTGGGGAAAAGAATGAGCGTGGGAACAATGAGAAATTCATATTTGGTACGGGGCTGAGGGAGAGGTTGGAAAACGCCAGTTCCATTAGCTACTTCTAATTTGGGTGGAATGCCTGTTACTTTTTTGGAAAATAAATTTTATTGACTTAATTGTCTCTAATTTTATGTATTATTGAGAATGATATCACTTAAAAAATGGGTAAAATTTATTTTATTTTTTGTTATTATATATTTATTCTATTTAGCATATTTCATCACACTTTTTTCATGCATACCAAACAACCTATTGACCTTTTCATTTTCTTTCAAACACCTTTTCATTTTCATCAGAGACATTGCTTCTACCAGACATAGCCTTACATGTTAAGGCCCGCTTGGTTCATAGATCGCCTATAAAGAATAGTTGTCCGCTTGATTGTTTTCCAAAAGGAGTTGTTTAATTTCAATTATACTGCTGAGTTAAAATAAATAAAAACATCTGAATTTGATGGGTATAATGGTTTTTTAGTTCCATTCCTACCCTTCGTCCCATGAGGTGTCATTGTCCATTCCATTTTTTTTGGAATTGCCTCCCTCATTGCATCCAACGAAACAGTGGAATTACACTGTTGTCCATGAACAGTTTCCTCAAGAAACCAACCAAACGAGCCCTTTGTTCTTCATCAATATCGTGTTCATATAGATCACTTGATGATCGTCTCGGTGCTAAAGTAGTGGAACAACTGCCGGCAGGTGTCTCACGGGGGAAGGGGCAGGATCTGTTTTTGCGTGCCTTTGTTGAAAGCCTGCGGCTCATCAAAGAACATAAATTACAGGTGCCGTCAATGCATGCAGTAATTGTGGGGAGTGACATGGCTGCACAGACCAAGTTCGAGTCTGAGCTGCGGGATTTTGTTTCGCTGAAGAAAATCCAAGGGCGTGTTCATTTTGTGAACAAGACACTGACTGTAGCTCCTTATCTAGCTGCAGTTGATGTTCTGGTTCAGAATTCCCAGGTGCCCTTTCTAAACATCCCTTCTGGTGCATGATTTGGGGCTCTGTTTGATGGCACTTATTATAAAAGTGATTCTCCTTTTCCCATTCGGGTCCGTTTGATACTCATGAATAGTCTCCATTTTGATTTTTCACTTAAATTGCAATGGAAGGGTTTTCGAAGACAATTGAGATCGTTTAAGAGTTGTTTTGGATATTTTAAATTTTGGGTTTTCTTGCAGGCTAGGGGGGAATGTTTTGGGAGGATAACGATCGAAGCCATGGCGTTTCAGCTGCCTGTGCTGGGAACTGCAGCCGGGGGCACGGCGGAGATTGTGGTGAATGGGACAACTGGTTTGTTGCATGTTGGTGGGAAAGAAGGGGTGGATCCTCTTGCCCGAAACATTGTAAAGATGGCGACCCATGTGGAGAGGAGGCTAACCATGGGGAGGAGGGGCTACGAGAGGGTGAAAGAGATGTTTTTGGAACGCCACATGGCGCATAGAATTGCTGCTGTTCTGAAGGATGTGCTGCGCAAAGCTAAGAACAACCCCCAATGAAGGGTTTGGGCAGCTGGGCAGAGTTGTTTTAACAGGTATCTTTGCATTTTTAATGCATATTTGATCATTTGGTAACAAGTTCCTTGCATGTTTTCCAGCCCTAAGGGATGGAGAGACTGTCATTATACTTGCTGGGCATTTAACTATTAATTTGACACATTTTGAGTTTATTCTCTCATTCGTGTGAGAAACAATGATCACTTTCCTTGCTATTGTCTATTCTTCTATTATTAATATATTTTTAGATCAGTTATCCAAGTTCATCAAATCATCAATTTGTGTCTTGATTTGGGTGTCCTTAAGGATTGGTTATAATGTTTGTTTTTGAGTATCAAGCCATTCTCTCCTTCAGCCTATAGCTAACTATTTATGGAAGTCTTGAACCTTTATTAACATCTCTTATCCTACAACATGAAGATCTGTCTATCCTTTTCATGCGTTTTAATTTTTTTTCTTGTTCATCCATTTAACATAATAATGATATTTTTTGCTCAAGAGTTTTTGCCAGGGACTATAGAATTTTCAATTTATTAAGTTATTCTTTGGCAATTTGCATTTTCTTCCACATAAAAAAAAAAAATCCGAATTGCTCATTTTCATGTAAGATTTCAACATTTCATATTGACACCTTTAAATCGAAATTTAAATAATTCTCTCACCCACCCTAAGTGATCTTGATCCACTGTTAGTAGAATTACATATTAGCCATTTAATTTTTTGTTGGCCTGGAGTACTTAAAGGGGCCTGGAGGCCTTTAAACATGAAGGGTGACCATAAGGCCTTACAGTTGAGGGTATTATGAAGGCCTTTACATTTATGCGGGTGGTTCAAAGACCATTACTTGTTTTTTGGATTAATCCGAAGGCCTTATATTTTACTGTTAACCTGAAGCCTCCAATAATGCTTGCTTTGGATCAAGCTCGTTTAAAGTGCTCCAATGCTTGAGGATTGACCCAGAGACCCTAACAATGTTTGCATAATAACAATGTTTGCATAAGATCAGGTCCACTTAAGATGGTATGAATACCCTTTAATGGTGTGAAGGCCTTTGATTTCATTGTGGGTAGCCCAAGGATCGTCTAAGTGGGAAGAACTACATTGGAGGTGACACGAGACTAAAGCTGCACTCATCCACGCATGTACGATCAAGTCCACAAGGTTCATCTTCCATCAACCCCATGATTATGATACCATCAACCCCATGATTATGATACCTATATCACGGGTGGCATGTCAAGGTATATGTTGGCAATGACGAACATTTCTTTGGATGCTTGTTATGATTGTGTTTATTGACAATTCTCCTTACGTGTTGGAGTTGTTAAGAAGAGGCAGGTGAAGGCCACACCATAGCACAAGGCATTTTGCTGTGAGGATGCCAAAGACGGGCAAGCTGGAAAGGACCACACCGTGGTGCTCCCCTTGGTGGAGTTCCAGTTAATGGTGAAGACCAGTCGTGGGTGTTTCAGCGGTGCTGAGCATGTGTGGTCGTGGTTGAAGGTGTGAAGCTCATCGAAGATCAGGTGATGCAAAACAGTCAGTTGAAGGACCTCTATGCCGTTGCGTTGGGTGTGGTGCATTGCAAGCTCATTTGAGAGAAACGGGTGCTCCATACAGGCGTTTTTGACAAACGTGGACTCATTTGAAGTTGATGATTCAGTGGACCGCCGTGGTGACTAGAAGTTGAGTGTTTCACCAGGTCTACTCCGTGGTGACAAGTTGTTGGATGTTTTAATGGGCATTTTGAAGTGGAGTTTCACCTGTGAGAAACAGTGAGCACAAAATGGGAGTCGTGCTGCTAGTGGTGATGATGTTTGCTTTGAATGACGATGATGGTGTTTCGTATTCCTACAACGAAATGAAAAACAACCAATAGACTGTGGAGTTGGGCATTTTGTTCGGAGAAATAACAAGCCACGCTGTGGTGTTCGGAAGCAAGCCGATTTGGTGGGAGACGTGCTAGATTTGAAGATGCCAGATCAGACGTTGCATGACCTGCTCTTTAATGATTCAATAATCATGCACCTTGATTTTAGGCCATGATTCTTGCAAGAATCAAAGGGAGTTTGCAACAATTCAAAGGCGGATTAATTGGGAAGTTATTCCGCATTGTAAAGAAGAAAGAGGTCTATGAAGCAGTTATTTCTTTGACTCTATAAAGATGGAAATCGTGGGGAGTTAAGAGTGCAGTTTTGAAGGCCCTTTATGATGTTGAAAAGTAGCAAGTTAATTGCTAATGATTCCTCCTTGTTAGTAAGAGAGATCGACATTTGCAAGAAGAGAAGAGACAATATATCCGTGAGAAAGTGAGGGGTTCTTCAGACATGTTGGGAAATTAAAAGTAGAGGAAATTTCAAGAGCTTGATCTCGTCTGAACGTAGTAATGCAAAACGGGCGGGCTGGGGCGGGGTGGGCCAAGCTCGCATGGTTTTGAGCCCGCGCGGGTTTGTCCGCAAAAACCTGCATATAATGCGAACAAAAAATTTCAAGTCTGCCCCACCTCGTATAAACCCGCGGGTTGCCTGTGGGCTTACCCACATTTACAAAAAAAAAAACTATTTATAATCATTTAAATACTGTATTTTTTATCATTCTTAAAGGTATTTGTGGGGAGAAGTATGAATTAACAATAACTAGAGTTTTAAAGGATGTGATGTAACATTTTTTTGTGGGTTAATGGCGGCATGCTGTGACGCCGATGTGGTGGCGAACTGTTGTGATAGAAAGTAGGCGAGTGATTGGTAATGGACGATGAATGATAATGTTGGTTGTGTGGTGATGTGAACAACTAAACCTGTGAATGAATGAAGTCTCTCCAGGTAACGATCAATTTCAGAGGAAATTGTTAATAGTGTTTTTACGAGGTTTTATCCTATTCTCTTAATAACAAAATAAAATTAAATAATAACAAAATTAAATCGACTTAAAAAATATTATGATTATAATAACTCTTATAGAATTGAAACCATGCGCGGGGACGATGAGTTCCATTTCTCGAGAGATGGGTTGACACACCATGTGAATATGGTTAATAATTACTATATAAATAATATAATATCATATTAAAACAATAAATATAGGCCTATTTAAAATTCACATGTGAATAAATTGTGAATTAATATGACCATTACGGCGAGTAATCATATGTCACCGTTTAACCATGATTTTTTTTATTAAAAAAACTAAAATGTTAAAGAAACATATATTGTAAAAATAATATATATTTTTTTTAAAATCAAGCCTGCGGGCAAGCCCGCACCCGTGCGTGCTTAACCTGCATTGGCCCGCACCCGTGCGGGCCCAACCCGCATTGACCCGCACTCTAAATGCTCAAAATTTTTAGGCCCGCCCCGCCCCACATCCACCCCATGCCCGCAAAGCCAGCGGGCCCGCTTTGCATCGCTATCTGAATGTCATCAGATTGGGTAGAAGTGACACACCATTTCAGGTGTATATCCCCATTTTTATCTCATGAAGAAGATTAAGGTTGTCATGAATGGTGCAGTGAGTTCCTCCTTGTGATGAGAGATGGTGAGCTTTTCAATTCATGTGAACAGTGAGCTCGGAGGGTTTGTGAGACTGCTCTATTGTGTAAACCAAACAACACCAGTGAGCTCTAGTGTTTTTGGTTGCATAGGCACATTACCTTTGCATTCTCCTTGGACTAGCCTAGTTAGGGTGAACCAAGTAAAATTCTCAATGTGCTTTATTGCTTTTAGTTGCTTTTAAAGAGAAATTAAGGGAGAGAAAGGAGTGTTCCTCACATCGAGAGAACAAAATCATAATCAAGGGATTCAAGTTTTAAAATTGGTATTACCCTGAATCAGCTTCCCTCAGGGTAATCACTTTGATAAGGGACCAATAATTGGTATCAATGGGGAGTTTATTGGGATGATGTTCTCTCTCCCCGTAGCATGACAATAGTAGCAGTGGTTAATCACAAAGGGATATTAATTTTCTAAAGCAACAATTTCCAATTATGGAAGAACAAGATACCACACTATTTCTGGTCATTGGGAATGGAAGTCTACATAATAGCTATTCATGGAATAACAACAGACATAGTAAGCATGACTTAATCAGAAAGAGTCAACAAGGAATTAGATGCAGATGCAAAGACAGTCAATGCATTAGGGGGAGCTTTGGCCATCTTTACTAAGGTAATGTCCTACAAAACCTCTCATGATATGTGGGAAAACTCCTGAATATTTACGAAGGTGATTCCAAAGTTCGAGAGGCAAAGCTGTAAGTGATGTGGAATAAAATATGAAGACTTGAGGATGGGCCCGATCAATACTGTAGATGCGTTCTTTGATAGTCTAAATGCTCTTGTAGAAGACATGCACAGTTTTGGATAAAATATTTAAGATTTCAAGATTGTTAAAAGAATCTTGAGGAGAATTCCTCCATGATTCAATGTAAAGGTGTTTGTGCTTAAAGACAAGGATTCGAAGTATGTATCTCTTGATAGTCTTCACCCAACACTTGTCACGTATGGAATAAGAAATGATGAA
This sequence comes from Viscum album, assembly GCA_963277665.1. Lineage (NCBI taxonomy): Eukaryota > Viridiplantae > Streptophyta > Magnoliopsida > Santalales > Viscaceae > Viscum > Viscum album. Next base: position 1,397,271,397 of record OY728164.1, on the reverse strand, counting down.
AACAAAGCCAAGGTGAAGGAGAGCTCACAAGAGGTTTCATTCAAGGTAATAAAGAAACATTCTGTTAAAGTAGGTCCAAAAAAAGATAAAGTCGATTAAGTGATGTTTTTCCTTTCCTCAAGCCTTAAGAGGGGAAAAGGAAAATTCAAAAGGAAGCTTCCATTGGCTTGCTTCCGGTGCGGTAAGGTAGGTCATCTCACCGCTAAGTGCTTTAAATTTTTTCAAGATGACGAGGATGAAGATTCAATGAAGAAACCTTTCAAAGGGGACAAAAGCAAGTGTAAACCGCAATGTAAATTCTTTAAGAGGCAAAATCTGATATCTCATAAATATGGTAGCTCAGATGAGTCAGAAGTGGGAGAAGTTGAGGATTGTAGGGACCTCAGAGAAGATGCTCTAGTAGCTGTGATTGACATGCCAAAAGCTGATGATGGTGATTGTGAAAATGATGACGTTGAGGGAAGGGTTGATCTTCAGGTTGAGCTTAAGGCAGCCTTGAAGAACTTGACAAATGGAGGGCCAAAATCAAGAAAGAAAATACAATTGTTCATGTCTCAAAGCTTCATATGCTACAACAGATGGAAGATAATTCAGAACTAAAAGTAGAGATTGATAAACTGAAATCTGAAATTTCTAGAAACTCAGAAAAGGAAGTGGTGCTCCAGCTCAAAGTGGAAGAACATGCGTGGATCATAGATGGCTTGACTAATATCGTGAAAGAAAGGGTTAAAAGAATTGAAGAACTTGAAAAAGAAGCCATGGTTTGGCGATAAAAGTGCGAGGACCAAGAAAGACTTTGTACACGCGACATGGTATCAAATTACTCCAAGGCACCAACCCCATTTAAATCTATAAGACTCCGGAGTGACCATTGAAGAGCATATTCCCATCCCAAAAGTGCAACACTTTAAAAACGAAGGGAAAGCTATCGTGGAGCATGATCATAAAGAGGAGCCTGATGCTAAACCTCAAGCATTAACCCCTAGAGGAAACTGGACCCGTGAGAAGATTAAAAGGCTACTAATCCAGTGACAAAGGATAGAAAAATGACACAAAAAATTAAGTGTTATTGCTGTGGAAAATTGGAACACATTCAATATGCGTGCTGCATTACAAAAAGGCTTTTCAGAGAGTATCAATACAAGACATGCAAGCAGTTTTTTGCCATCTTCTTGTGATTTTAATTTTTATTGCTTTTGGTGTGAAGGTTTTGGGCACAAAGCAACCTATTGTGCCTTAAGGGTTTAGTGGGAAGTGACTCATGGGTCTCAGAAAGGAAGAAAATAACAGCTGAAAACTTCAATAAACACATTGAAAAATGAAAATAGATTCTCAATTTTTCAAGATCAAGAGGAAATTATTGAACCAGGGGAGAAACAGGTGAATCAATCATCTAGAGAAATTTCTCAACGGTCATGGAAGAAGAAAAAATGATATGAGAAGAAAAATGTTTATGAGATTTCTTTGAGAGCAACATACAGGTTTGGTTTATGGGTTCTGGACATCGGGTGTACCTCACACATGATCGGGAATAAAGATATTATCTTCGACATCAAATATAACAAAGGTGCTGTAGTTCGATTTGGTAATGACGAGGGATTGAAAATCATTGGCTCTGGGAAGTCCAAGGTTGGTGGAAAGGATCTAAAAAAACAGATGCACTATAACAACTCCAAACCCCCACTCCCGAATCCGGTGCTAAAAACATAATCTTTACATTTATGGATTTGATAACGATATATATGACCCAATTTTAACCATATAAAACATACAACATCAAACAAAAATATTAGATCACTTACATACACAGAAACCTTTTAAGTTTAGAGTTTTAGAGAATTAAAACAAATTCTTACATAACAATACCCATGTCTTCAACTGATCATTTTTACTATTATACCCAACTTTTCTTATTTTACAATAAGCCTTCAACATCTCTTGTAAAATTCTTTACACATGAAACATTTCTATACACAATTCATTTAACACCATTCTTCATAACCCTGGGAAATGGAAAACATAACGAGGGTGAGCTTAAACGCTCAGTAAGAGTAAACATAAACATTAACAATTGAATTTCATTAGCAAGCATAAGCAGAACATAAGGGTATAATGACATAATCAAAGTGCATGAGCATAACTTAAGAGAATTCTTACCCATCAAAACATGGATCATAAATCATGAGACATGGAATAAAGATTTAACATAATACAAGAGTCATATAAGTCAACAATCACGATCCATGTGAAAGCAATCCTTGAGAAAAAGATCCATTTGAACTCATAACAAGCATTGAAAAACTGTGAAAGTATATTGGAACATAAAAAATTTATCGTGGAATCACCTAATCGGATAATATCCATATCTCTTAGGAGTAACCTATAATTGGTAAACTCCATCGTCTCTGAGGAGTAACTTATAATCAATTAACTCTTTTGCTTTACCCAATGCATCAGAGGGCTATAACAAATCCACATATCCTTGGTTTATAATGCAACCACATGTCCTTGGTTTATAATAGAACCACCTGAAAATCATCCACACATATGTCTAAGTACCATAGAACGAACAAACATTTATAAGCTTTCACTTTTCAACAGAACACCCTTGAAAACAACTATCATTCTTTTTTAGCTTAATTAACCCGTAGAAAAGAAACGAGTTCCATGAAAATCTCTTTAAAACAATCACAAGTTATCCAGAGAAAGAATTAGGATTCTATCATTGGAACATATCCCCATTGGACCATAGAAAAACAATAAAGGATATTTCCATAGATGAAAAATATATTTAAAAGAACATTTAAGACATTTCTTTGAAAACATGGAAAATATCCTTTTCTTTTGATGACATTTTAAATAAAAATTCCAAGAATATTGAGAAAAAACTTTTCCTTGAAAATAACCATGAATTTTTTTAAAGAAAACTTCAAATAAAAGAATAGTTACGACAGTAGGAAAAGCCATTCATTTGGTAAATGTTAAAACAAAAATCCCTTTCACATATTTGGTAAAAACCAAAATTATCTTGTTTGGAAAATGACAAAAATATTCCTTTTAAAACTCTGTAAATAAAGTCAAATATAGTTGAAAATGACTTTAAAAAATCCTTTATTCATAAAAAAACATTCTTGAAATCATTTTAAAGGTCATGGATATAGAATAGAAAAGATTTCCGACCAAAAAGAGAAATAATGTCGATTTTTCCTTAAAAACTTTTTTTGATCTTCTTAAGTATCAGAGAGGAAAATGAAAGGAAATCATGTCAACCTCATAAATTACCAGTGGATAATAATATAAAATGTGGCTCAAAAAATTAAGATCATACAATTTCCCATAAAGGAACCTTGAACATAAACAATCCCGAAAAGAAATGAGATTGTAACATAAAACTTTTACAGCTTTGGTAACTTTCAAATCAAGTCATTGAAAGAAAGAATATGATATGACTCTATAAATCCCATGAATTACATGAATTAATATATCAAAATTCATTATTGGGGTAGTAAGTATACTGTACAGAGAAATCATGGTGCATGACATGAAACATTTCTTAAGAAAATGAGATTGAGACAAAGAAAACCATTGCAAAGATCATAACATTTGAAGTGATAATAAATCCATGAAGTGATTATGTGAACACATGTAATTACACATAAAACAATTGGAAATAAAAAATAAAACAATTTAGAGATCAATTCACACATAATCATGGCATAACTAAGTCAATGAAGAAGTGTTATAACTCAATGAAAAGAAATTGATTTAAGAAACCCCTTACCTTGAGTCAAAAATTTCTATGTATATCCTTTAAACCATGTATAATAAAATTATATTAATTATTTATTTAATTACTTAACCAGTTAAGTCCATGTCGGGTGTTTTGAGGATGTTTGATTCATAATTGCACAATGAATTTGGTAGGTTGATTGTGGTCAAATGGGTCATTGTTCCATCATATTCAAAATAATAATCATGAAATAATTATCATTTTTAAACATCAAATAAATTTTAGAGTCATCCATGAAAAGAAGTTACAAAAAACAAAATACACCGGCTCGTGAGATGGTAGTCTGCATACACACACAAGTGATGTTTTTTTACTTTTCATTGGATGAAAAATGAATAAAATAAAATATTATCTTTCCAGAACCATTTTTATGTTATAAAAATCAAAAAAATTAATTAAATCCATCCCCATGACTTGCCATGATAGGTGGTTTTTGAAAAACGAAGTACATCGCTACGTGGAGATGGTAGTCCGTCTGTCAGTACGTGCGATAATTTAGTTTTTGAAGATTGGAATGGTATAAAGATAGATGATATATTATATTTAAAAAATATTAATTATTTCATGAATATCACACACACACACACACATTAAATCCATCATAATAACCAACCATGAAAGGTGATGATGAGAAACAAATATATCGGTTCGCGAGGCGGTAGTCCGCACATATGCACAGATGATAGTTTTGTTTCCCATTTGATGGAAAAGGAGATGAATAAAGTTATTCCATTAAAATAATAACATCTCAACATATGAGAGATAATTAAGTTATTACATTAGAATGGTTAGGACAAAGTTAAAGGAGGTAGAAGAAGTAAAATGAAAACGCTTGGTTAAGACGATAACCTTCTTTTTGAAGAACCTCCTTTTTCTTACACCTTAAGACTTATAGGTTGGTATTTTGGTGACACTAGGACCTATAGGAAGTGAGGAGGAATGTTGGGAAGTGATTTTGGTAGAGATTGATCAAGCTACATTGCTCATGAAGTGTGAGAAAGAGAGGAGGGTGGTGTCCTTATATAAGAGAGGAGAAAGACACCTTTGAAATTACTTAAAATATTAAATTAATATAAATTAATTTTCATGTTCAAGTGGAGCCAAATTGATATATTTAGAATTCAGAGTGAAGATAAGTCTAAATACTCTCATAAAATAAAATCTATACAAGTTTAGGTGATGTTTTAACCCTTATCTCTTAGTTTTAACCTCTCGTTAACAATTTTAACGATCACCGTGATAACAATGTTTTTCACTCTTTAGGGGTCAAGAAAGTTATAATAAAAGGACAAGTGACCAATAAATGGATAATGGTTTATATGATTGACCATATCACTTGTCCAAGGAAAAGTTTTTTTATGAATTTTAAATCATTTAATAAAATATTATTTAACATAAAATACCATTAAATTCATTTTTGAGGCTATTCACATAATTGACTTTAAAAAAAATATCAAAACAGTAATGTATTTTGAATATAAACTTTTAAAACATCACTAATACATTATATTTAGCTGAAAAATTCATGGAACAACATAACTCACCCAAAAAAATAATTCTAAGTTTATAAAATCATTTACTTGTTTTTTCTACTACATGCACACACACTATGTCAGCGTTGCATATGCATTAAAGATAATCATTTCATCACTTAAAATTAAAAATTAATTACCATCATAAAAAAATTATTCATATTAAAAATAACAATTTAGAACCTCATAATTTTTTTATCCTCGTGAAAACATATTAGAGATATTAAAATAAAAAAGTTAAATTTTGGAATTATTCTTTACTTAAAATAATATAAGACTTTATCAAGGAAAAATGACACCAAAATTTCATATTTTAAAATATTGGATGGGTTTGGTCGAACTAAAATCATCCAAAAAATTAAAGGCAAGTGTTGGGGTAATTTTAAAGCCATTTTGCATTAGTTTTAACCCTAGTTAACCCAATTTACCCTTTACTATAGTGATAAATATTTACCATGGTTAATATTCATTATGACCAAAAATTAACTTGGACTACCAAATTTGGAAATTATGATTCCAAGCATGGAATCCATTTTATCAAATTCAGTTCATATAAGTGGCATAAATTAATTTTAAAATGAACTCGCAAAACGTGATGAAATCGGTATTTTCACTATTCTCTGAAAAATCATTCTTTTCAGAAAAATATCAAAAATTTAGCGCTAAGAAAATTTTGATATGATGATTTAAAAAATGAAATCTTTTTTTATCAAATCCAATTTCTAAAAAAGGTATAAATTAATTATAATATTTTCTCACAAAAAGTAATAAAAATCATTTTTAAAGAAAATGTATTTTTGAAGCATAAAATGACTTTACCATAAATCTAGTGCTTCTTTTTAAGAATTAATCAATAGATTTGTATTGAGTAGGACCTTTATAAATATATTTTATAACATGTTTACTGATAAAGATAAACCCTAAATACTTATATATATACGAAATAAATAAATAAATAAATAAATAAATAAATAAATAAATAAATAAATAAATATTGTATACAAATTATAATTTACATGCACATGAGGGTATATATTATTTTATGAAATATGTGATTGCAAAAAAATTAAATGTTAAACAATTATCATTTTTGTTTTCCCACATATGCTATCATTCAATGAGACGTTACATGTGATGAAACAGCTAGAGGAGTTACATTCATGTATGCGATACATATACTGGATAATAACATATATTCATGCGCTACAAATGCATGAATGAATGAAAAAACATCTTTGGAGTGTCCTTGGGTGTTATATAAGTCACTTCCATGCGATGGTAGTGTGTGTGGACAATCAGTTGAAACTCCCCAGAACCCGTAGTTCTCTTTCATCTTTCTCCTTTTCATATAAGGTACTAGCATGTTGTGGAAAATAGGTGAATCCCATCTGAGCATCAGATGATTCAGATTAGCCCATGGATGCACTACAGAGGTGGGATGTGTTTTCGACTTTAGTGATCTTTATCAAACACATGTGACGATGAAGATGATGTGGTGGCTTCTTTGATGTAAGGTACGCTTGTTTTATAGTGTTTCTCAATTTCTATATTTATCTCCGGTTTCATATATCATGTATAAAAAATCCTCAGTTTTGGGTTTTAATTCCTTCCATTGATCCTAATAATTATTATTATACTCTAAGAAAACCCAATAGTGGCATCAGAGCGAGGTTATGCTTTATATTTATAAAATAATGCGTGGAAATGATGAAGAAACTGAAAAATAGAGCAACATTTCATGTTTTTGGAACATCAATTTTTAAAATGGATTACCCTTACGTAGCAGGGCTACATAACGGTAATTGAGATTATACCTTTATGTAGATGGGCTATATAAAGGTAATAGAGTCATTACCCTTGCACAGATCAATTGCGTAAGGGTAACCATGGCATTACCTATACATGATTAGTCATGTAAAGGTAACCCACTTCTTACCTTCATGTGAAGGGGTTCATGTAAGGGTAAATGAGGATTTCCTATGGTTGTGTAAAGGTATGTTGCAACTTAATCATACATGAAAAGCTGGATGCATTAAGCTAGCCAATGTGTTATCTATACGTGGGAGCTTACATAAAGGTGTTACGTAAGGGTAACCAATATTTTCTTAAATCCACGTAAAGGTAAAATGGTTTTACCTACACAAAATGAGATTTCTCATCACCATGTAAAGGTAATCAGTTTGTTATCTTTACGCAATGGTCCCAATAGGCCGCATAAAGGTATATTCTGACTTATCCTTATGTGAGGTGATTACGTAAGGGTCTTTCCCTTACACAAAATTTATGCATAAGGTAAAAGGAAGTTACCCTTACGCATAATATGGATTCCGCGTAATGATTAACAAAATATATTTTAATGATTGTTTTTAAATTCTAAAATGTTTTTAATGGTTTATAAAAAGTTTATAAATCATTATAAAAGGTATTTTGGGATATTTTAATTTATAAAAGGTTTATAAATTAATTAATTATAATTTTTTTATAATTAATTAATTTTTTATAAAATTATTTATTCCCAAATATTAATTGTTAATATTTAAAATACCTTTTAAAAAATTATATGTCAATTCTTATAATATATAAATAAAAGTTTTTATTTATAAATCATAAGAAATAAATTTTAAAGGGTTATAAATTATGAAATAAGTCCAAAATATGAAATGTTTATTTTTAAATTATGAATTGTTCACAATTAATTATTTTGAATTGTTCAAAATAAAAGGGGGATTTATTTGGATATTATTTAAGCCACATCAAAAGTGTTTTGATGATTGATATGATCAAGGTTTAAATAATGAATCAACATATTATACTTAGATTATGTAAAGTTTTTACATAATAGAAATTGGATTATAAATAGTTTATAATTCATATAATTAAAATGGAAATTCCATATAATGATAAACATAAAAGATTTCATACTAAAATGAATATAAAATTTTTATATTCATAATTATGGAAAGTCCATAATGTTAAAGCTGAAATTATAAAAGGGTTTATAATTAGTTTTTATTTATGAATTGTTCATAAATATTTATCTCATTTTTAAATATTTGAATTGTTCATTTATTTAAAGTTTATTCTCTTCTATATTCATGTTTAGTAAATTCTTTAAGAAATGTGAATATTGTGTATGCTTTAGTTTATTTGTTAAACTACTTCTAGGATAGAGCCTTACATTATGTGTTAGGATTGAATCTATATTGAAGTAGTTTTACATCTACCTTGACCTCAGTTTTTAATTGAAGTTATAAAATTGAATTTAGTATTTGAATATAATTTGTGAATATTAGGTTTTATAGTTATGATGAATTGGATTCTCTCTTGAGTAAAATATCACTAGGTAGAGGGATTTCACTACTGGAAATGCTGTTTTTCCCAACGGGTGTTTACCAACGGTTTGCAAAAACCGTTGGGGTTGAAGGATTAAGAAAGCCTTTCCCAACGGTTCATTGAAACCATTGGGAAAAGCCACCCCTTTGCCAACGGTTTCCTCAAACCGTTGGTAAAGGGGTCCTTAGCATCTCTTTCCCAACGGTTCTTAAAAACCGTTGGGAATTATTTCCCCAAATCCAGCCGCGGGGCTGCTCTCCCCCATTCGCACAGAAACCTAATTTCATCCGCTCCACCGCTCTCCTCTTGCGAAATCCCCTACCCGAAGAGGTGAAAACCATCTGAAATCAGGTATCTTTTCATTTATACACATATACTTCCTTATTTTTATTGTTATTGCTTTAGTATTTTAGTTTTAAGTTATCAATCCACCTCCAGTTCTCTGCTACTCTCCAAATCCCCCATCCGAATAGGTGAAAACCCAGTTGAATCATCTCAAATCAAGTAATTTTTTCTTTATACACATATGGTACCTTGTTTTTATTATTATTGATCTAATATTTTAGTTTTAAGTTTGGATTTTGATGTGATTTCACCGTGTAAAATAGGGAAATGAATAAATATTTTGTTAATTAATTAGTTTCCCCTGGAATATCAGTTGTGTTATAATGTCCATGCTAAATAAAGGGGTAATGTAATAAAAGACCTTGAATAAATAAATTGTGGAAGTTGGGGTATGTTGCCTCTATGAGAGGTTTTTTGTTGTGTTTCATTGTATGTTGTAGGTTGTTTTATGGGGATTGAGGTGACCAGTTGGGCTTTGTGATATGTGGGGTTGTAATGTGATGGTTAGTGGTCATGGATGTGTCATGTGAAGTTGTATGATAGTGATGATATGTGGTGGTGTTGTGTCATGTGGAGGTGTTGTGTGATGAAGTTGTGGTGTATAATGTGGTGAGGTGGTTTTGGTTGTGCGGTGGTTTGTGATGTGCAATATTTTTATTGTGATATGTGGTTGTTTTGGTGAGATAGTTGGTCGATGTAACATGGTGTCGATGGTTATTGTGAGATGGTGAGTTGTTGTGTGGTGGTTTTATTAGTTTCCTGGTTATCTATGGAATAAATTATGCTGTTAAAACAAAAAAACAAGATATTAAATAAATGAGATGGAATAGAAATGGATGTGTGGTAAATGGATTTAATTAATTTAACATTAAATGAATGGACAATGTAAGTGTGAATGAAGTGGCTTATAAATGAATGTGAGAAATGCTATGCCTCTTGTGTGGTGGTGGTGTGGTTTATGTGTTTTATGGTAGTAGTGAAGTGTGTGATTATGTAGTTAATGTGAACCCATAGGTTGAGTATTTTGTGCTATCTATATATCATGTATTTTTATGTTATTTCTACACATTCCAGGGGGGTGGTATGTCTAGGTGGTGGTGGTGGGGTTGTAGGGGAGGGGGGTGTGGGCTGTTTGGGAGGGTGGGCGGGGCTATCCAGGGGGGGTACGGGGTGTCCAGGGGGGTACGGGGGTGGGCGGGCTATCCACAAGGGTGGACGGGCTGTCCACGGGGGTGGTTGGGCTGTCAAGGAGGGGTGGGCGGGCTGTCCAGGGGGGGTGGGTGGGCTGGCCACGGGGGGTAGGGGTGTCCAGGGGGGTGGGCGGGCTATCCAAGGGGGTGGGGGGCTGTCCATAGGGAGAAGGGGTGTCGAGGGGGGTGGGTGGGCTGTCCACGAGGGTGGTTGGGCTGTCTAGGGGGTAGGGGGTGTCCACGGGGGTGGGCGGGGCTGTCCAGGGGGTGTGGGCTGTCCTGGGGGTCTGGGTGGGGTGTCCTGGTGGGGTGTCCTGGTGGGGGAGGGGTGTGTGGGGTGTCCAGGTGGGGTGGTATGTCTAGGTGGTGGTGGTGGGGTTGCAGGGAAGGGGGGTGTGGGCTGTTTGGGAGGGTGGGCGGGGCTATCTAGGGGGGGTATGGGGTGTCCAGGGGGGTACGGGGGTGGGCGGGCTGTCCACAAGGGTGGACGGGTTGTCCACGGGGGTGGCCGGGCTATCAAGGAGGGGTGGGCGGGCTGTCCAGGGGGGGGGGGGGGGGTGGGTGGGCTGGCCACAGGGGGTAGGGGTGTCCAGGGGGGTGGGCGGGCTATCCAAGGGGGTGGGGGGCTGTCCATAGGGAGAAGGGGTGTCGAGGGGGGTGGGTGGGCTGTCCACGGGGGTGGTTGGGCTGTCTAGGGGGTAGGGGGCGTCCACAGGGGTGGGTGAGTTGTCCACGGGGGTGGGCGGGGCTGTCCAGGGGGTGTGGGCTGTCCTGGGGGTCTGGGTGGGGTGTCCTGGTGGGGGAGGGGTGTGTGGGGTGTCCAGGGGGGTTGGTATGTCTAGGTGGTGGTGGTGGGGTTGCAGGGGAGGGCGGTGTGGGCTGTTTGGGAGGGTGGGCGGGGCTATCTCGGGGGGGGGGGGTACGGGGTGTCCAGGGGGGTACGGGGGTGGGCGGGCTGTCCACAAGGGTGGACGGGCTGTCCACGGGGGTGGCCGGGCTGTCAAGGAGGGGTGGGTGGGCTGTCCAGGGGGGGTGGGTGGGCTGGCCACAGGGGGTAGGGGTGTCCAGGGGGGTGGGCGGGCTATCCAAGGGGGTGGGGGGCTGTCCATAGGGAGAAGGGGTGTCGAGGGGGGTGGGTGGGCTGTCCACGGGGGTGGTTGGGCTGTCTAGGGGGTAGGGGGTGTCCACGGGGGTGGGTGGGTTGTCCACGGGGGTGGGCGGGGCTGTCCACGAGGGTACCCTACTAATATGGTTATGGGATGAGGCATGCTCTGATGTGATAACACATTAAGTTCTTGTTGGTTTTACATTTTTTCAATAACACATTAGTATGTTTTTTTCACATGTGTAGTTGATACCATGATTATTTTCTTCCTTTATCGTTTACTTAAATGTATTTTCTATTAAAGTTCAATCCTATTGAATTGTTTATGACAAAATGACTTATATGAATTTTTTTACAGAATGGAAAGAAGTTGGATGTATGAAACCGATCGTATCTCAAGCGATTTTCAAAACAATTTGGAGAGCTTTATAGATTTTGCATTTCACAATGCTTCAGATAGTGGTCGCATACACTGCCCATGTTCCAATTGTGTTGGTAGACCTTGGTTGAGTCGTGAAGAATTCAGCTACCACATAACCAAAAATGGTTTTCAAGCAAACTACTTTGTGTGGTATCACAATGGGGAGAAAATGAAATCTAAAATTGGTGATGATCGAAATGAAAGGACTGGAATGGAGAATTTGTTAGATGATCAGTTTCCATTTATTCGTCATCATGAAAAAGAAAGGATTTCGACTCAAGAAGACGTCGATATGAGGACAACTGATGCATCTAGTGAAAATGATGATATTGATAGGGTGAAAAAATTGAATGATGCTGCCACGACTCCAGTATATCGACAATGTGATAAAATGAAAAAGCTGGAATTTTTAATCCGATTGTTTCATGGAAAAACTATGTATGGGATTTCTAATACAGCAATCGATTACATTCTTACCCTCTTGAAGGATTTACTTCCAGATGATGCAGATATTCCCTCAAACCACTATATGGCATGGAAGTTAGTTGAAGAACTTGGATTTTCCAGAAACAAAATTCATGCTTGCCCGAAAGATTGCAGTTTATTCTGGGAAGAAACCGCTGAACGAAATGAATGTATAAAATGTGGCACATCCCGCTGGAAGTCAAAATCTGATGGAACACCATCCCACGTTCCACAGAAAGTAATGTGGCACTTTCCATTGATCCCTAGACTCCAAAATCTTTTTATGTCTGATGACATATCAATAAAAATGAGATGGCATGATACCGAGAGAAAGAAGACTAATGATGAGTTGGTTCATCCTGCAGATGGATTTGCATGACAGAGATTTGATGCTCGACATCCTGATTTTGCAGCTGACGTGCGTAATGTGAGGCTGGGTCTTTCATGCGATAGTTTTAATCCGTTTGGGCAGATGCTTACTTCGCACAACACATGGCCAGTTTTTATACACATTTATAATCTTCCCCCATGGTTTTGTATGAAAAAATCTTTCACTTTCATGAGTATACTCATATCTGGTCCTTCTGATCCCGACATTGATATTGATGTATACATGCAACCTTTAATAAAAGAGTTGAAACTTCTTTGGGATGTGGGTGTGCACACATACGATGCATGTTCGAAAGACATATTTTAGATGCGTTCTGCGCTTATGTGGACGATCAATGATTTTCTGGCTTATGTAATGATGTCTGGATGGAGCACGAAGGAAAAAATGTCATGTCCAGTTTGTATGAAGAATACACGATCCAGAAGACTGAAACATCGTTGTAGTTTCAGTTTTATGGGACATCGACGATTTTTGCCAAAGGATCATCCATATAGAATGAATCGTCGAAGATTTGATAATACTATAGAGACCGATGATCCACCTCAGCGTATGTCTGGAACTGATGTGCTTAATGAATTGAAAGATTTCAGCTTTTTGTTTGGGAAGGGTCAAATGAAATCTGGAAAGAGAAAGAATGTTTCCACAGAAACCTGTTACAATTGGAGGAAGAGGAGTATCTTTTTTGATTTGCCTTATTGGTCAACCAATTTGCTACGTCATTGCTTAGACGTAATGCATATTGAAAAGAATATATGTGAAATGTTGCTTTCAGTTCTTCTAAATGTAAAGGGGAAGACAAAAGATGATTTACGATCTCGATGTGACTTGGTGGATTGGGGCATCAGACCAGAATTGCATCCTGTGCGTATCAATGAAAATAAATGGAAACTTCCATGTGCTTCTTATGTGATGACACCTACTAAAAAAACAATTTTTGGAAGTATTAGAGACTATTAGAGTTCCTGATGGCTATTCAAGCAACATATCTAAACGGGTCAACAGAAGAGAGTTGAAGCTAAAATCTTTGAAGACTCATGATTATCACGTTCTACTGCATGAGTTGCTTCCAATAGAAATCCGTCATCTTTTGTCCAATAATGTAAGGGTGAGTGTTATTCAGTTGTGCCATTTGTTTAGAGATATTTGTGCTAAGAAGTTGTCCAAGTCTTTCTTGCAAAAAATGTTGACAGATGCCCCATTAATTTTGTGTGAGTTGGAGAAAATATTTCCCCCATCATTTTTCACATGCATGCTGCATCTGACTGTCCATATTCCAACTGAAATACTTCTCGGAGGACCTGTTTCTTTTCGTTGGATGTATCCAACTAAAAGAAATATGTTCACATTAAAGTCTTATGTTCGAAACAAGAATCATCCCGAAGGTTCTATTGTGAACGGTTACTTAGCTCAAGAATGTATGGATTTCTGTTCAATGTATTTGTCGGATCTTACTACAAGAATGAACAGACCAATGAGAAATGAAGAAGAAAAATATGAGCAAATTGAACCCAGTTTTCCATCACTTCCTCAAACAGGAGGAATTCCTGGATCATATACATTGAAGACATTAATCCATGAAGAGCGGGAGATGGCACATCGCACAGTTTTGTTCAACTGTGATTTGTTCGATGACTATATCAGGTAACAAAATTGAATATGTATATCTTACATATATATCTGTTAAACTATTCATATTTTTTTATCTACAGGGAACATAAAACAATGATAAATAGGAAGCCTCGTTCTTTATCTTTGAGAAGGAGAGAGACTTTGCATAGCAAAGAGTTTTCTGCTTGGTTAAAATTCAAGGTAAAAATATTACTGTTTAAATTAATTATTTCAATATTTACTTAAGTTTAACTATCATTTATATTGCAGGTATTGAGTTTGTCTGCTGACTCTGTCTCTGAGGAAATAAGAGCTTTGTCTTTTGGTCCTAATACCGTGGTTCGTGACTGTAAATCAATTGTTATCAATGGGTATAGATTTATTGTCACTGAACGAGCCAAAAACATGAGAACACAACATGATGGTATTATGGTTACTGCCACAACAGATTGTTATGCCAGTGCATCAGATAGTAGACCGTGACTTGAAAATGTGGGTTATTATGGAGTCATTGAGAAAATAATAATATTGGATTATTACTCTCATGGACGAGTCACAATGATGAAATGCCATTGGTTTGATTCGATGACGAGACATGGCACATTTATTGATGATTGTGGATTTTGAGTAATTAATATGACCCGCACTCTTGCAACCGAAGAACCATATGTGTTGGCATCAATGGCTAAACAAGTTTTTTATGTCAAAGATCAACTTCAACCTGAATTTGGTGTCATAGTTGAAGTAATTCCAAGACATATTTTTGATGATGCTGATGATGGAATTGACACTGTCCCTATTGCCATTGGAACCAATCCATTTATTTCTTTTGATGACTCCAATAGCTCAATTGTTAGAGTTGATTGTGAACCTGAAGTTGTGGTTGGAAATATATAGAATCATTCATCCATGTTCTCAATTCTTTTTGTTTACCTCGAGTTGGGTTGTTAAGGTTGGTAATATTCATATTTATTTAGTATTGATCACAAATATGTTTTAGCTGACTTGACCGTTATGTGAATTTTCAATGTTTATTGGTTGCTGTTTTATTTGAATTTCATTTTCTAATTTGGAATTGAACTGTATTCAAACCAAATCAAACAATATTTCTAACTTGGTGAACATTACAACTTGTATGTTTTATTAAATTCATTCAAGCTCTTCTAAAACAATTGATAGCTAAATTACCAATGAATCCCCTCATTCCCTCATATATTTAGTTTTTTGGTTTACACATTAATTTTCTTTTTCTAATTAATTACATATTTGTTTTCAAATGTAGGAAATGCAGCCAATTGAAGAGAGACGAAGAAAAAAAATGGCGGAGAACAATCGTCGGATGGAGGAGATGGGCATTCCACCATTAGTGCCTACAGTGAGTAATTTATTTCAAATATATATATATATATATATATATATATTTACAGAATATATAATGTCATGTGATTAATTTTTTTGTAAACTTTTTTGTAGGATCCACCATTACGTCGACAGTTATTCGACGAGGAGCCTAGTACTGGTCCTAGTACTCAGGCCGGTGGTACGAGGAGGGTTCGTACCAGAGGTGGACGTAGAGCTGCGCGTGCCCGACTAGACCCTGCCCCTCCCACTGACATTTCAGCCTTCCCACATTCTGATCCCGGTGTGTCGTTAGGGACACACGGGGTATTTAGGCCTCCCATGTTTTCACTACCTTCTGCATCTTCTGCCCCATCATTTTCACATCCCATGATGATTCCCACTCCCCAGTCAGCATCAGGTCATACATCTGTTCCATCTTCTTTTCCTTCTACTTCTGTCTCTCAGAGCTTTTATATTCCATCGTCTTCGACTCCTGTTCCACCAGAGGGTGTTCCATCAGGTTCTGTGGATCCGGCGCCACTCATTGATCAGACTAGTGCAGGTATATTTATAAAACCCTAACAAATTTTTATAGTAATATTTATTTTCATTATAACATGTTTTGATAAAATATTTGTTTTTCTTTCATGACAGATACATCTACTGACAGGAGGCGGGGGCGGGGCCGTACACGCATGCGTTCGGTGTGGAACCGTCGCACACAGGTTATGGTGGAATATAATGAAGACAATCAGATGGTTGAGAAAATAGGGCAGCAATGTCGGAGTTTTCTGGCGACGCTTGCCAAATACTCCGACATCATTCCCGTCAGCCTGCTGTCGTGGAGACATTTTCCACATGAGGTCAAAGATAGAGCTTGGGCATAGATATGGGTAAAAAAATCTGTTGTATTTAATGCCATGAATTATTTTTGTATTTATATGAATTAATATTTTGATTTCAGCTTCGATTTAATTTTCCTGATGGTGAGGGTGCACGACTGGAACGTCTAAAGGATTTAGGCGAGCTTTGGAGAGCCTACAAGCATGAGCTGTATATTGGCTGACATGCTAGAGTTAGCACTGAGTTAGAGGCGGTACCAGTCGTGGATGATTGTCCTATAGAGCAGTATCGTCAGATGATTACTCATTGGACGAGTACCCAGTTTAAGGTATGAATTACATTTGAGGTATTTAAATAATAACTTTCAAGTTTTGCATTAATATTATCCTTTGCATTATCAAATTTTATTTAGGAATCATCTGGAAAAAATAAAAAAAACATTGATGCAAAAAAATACCTCCATACACTAGGACGCACGACGATGCTGGATCATGAGAGGCAGCAGGTATGACAATTGTTTATAAGTTTTCTTTATGACTTACATTTTCTTTTGTTTCCTCAAATATTTAATCATTTGCTAAAGTTTTTATATAACTTTTGTTTTCAATGTCATTGTAGAGGCAAGTACAAAATATTGAAGGACGTGTGCCTCGAGCAAAACTGTTTTGCTCGAGTAGACAAAAAAAGGATGGAAGTGCTGTCAACGAAGCGACTCAGCAGCAGATTGTAAGTTTTAATCTGTTGATTTTATATTTTAATATCTATTTCGTAACTTAATAATATATTTATATTTGTAACAGGATGCTTTAGAGGCCCTCGATGCCCAAGAAGCAGAAAATTTTGGGCCATCTGATCACTTACATCAGGTGTTGGGAGAGGATCATTCTGGCAGAGTACGCTGCCGACCTAGGATAGCCCCGACGAGGTATTGGACTGCCTCAGGTATGAGTTTTAGTGCCGCCGAGCTGCAGCAAGTTAGGGCACAAACAGAACAGGCTGAGAAAAGGGCCACAGAGACGGCAGAACAGTCTGCTAGGGCAAACAGTGCATTTATGAAATTTATTGAAGTTCTACGTCCAACACTTCCAGCAGAGGCCATCCCAGCGATTGATGAATACATATCATCGATACATTCTATATATGGTGCACCAGGTGGCAGTTTCAGTGGTGGTCAGGCCGATGTCCAGCTTGAAGATGATGATGGCGAGGAGTCTGATGCGGAAGAGGAGGGAGATGAGGAGGGCGAGGAGGAGGGCGAAGGTGAGGAGGAAGGCGCTGTGGAGGGTGAGGACGATGAGGAGGATGATGACGAGGGTGATGATGATGATGATGATGGTGATGGTGATGCTGATGTGGGACATATTGATCCGTTACATTTTTGACTTATACTACTGAGATTTGATGTTTAATCTATTCTAGTTGTTGGTTTTATCTAGACTCGTAGTATAGTATTGGAGTTGAGTTATTTTTATATATTGTCTGTTTTTATGGATGTTGTTGTCTTTTAGTGGTTGTGTGTTTGTGAACTCCCTGGACAACCCCCCTCATTCTTGGACCCTGGACAACCCCCCTCCCCCTTGGACCCCGAACACCCCCCAAACACCCCCCGGACAGCCCCGCAGACATCCCCGCGGACATCCCCCTGTACAGCCCCCAACCCTCCACCTTGGACCCCGGATAGCCCCCCGGACAGCCCCTCGGACAACCCCCCCACCCTCCCCCTTGGACCCCAGACAACCCCCCAAACACCCCCCGGACAGCCCCCTGAACAACCCCGGACAACCCCCTGAACAACCCCTGAACAACCCCTGAACAACCCCTGAACAACCCCTGAACAACCCCCTGAAAAACCCCTGGACAGCCCCCTGAACAACCCCGGACAACCCCCTGAACAACCCCCAAACACCCCCCGGACAGACCCCGCACAGCCCCCCCACCCTCCTCCTTGGTCCCCAGACAGCCCCCCGGACAGCCCCCGGACAGCCCCCCCGGACAGCCCCCCGGACAGCCCCTCCACCTTCCTTAATTTCATTAGCTCTGAAATGTTTCATAGCACGATCAACTAAAATCTAATCCATACTAAATATGATATAAAAATATTCTATATGAATTTCCATAAGATTTTAAGTGAAAACAAAAAGTGACATACAAAAAACTGACCAAACGCATTCGAAATGTGTTGATGCTTTAGGACAACGATCCATGGGTCATATGTGACGTGTACGAATCAACCCCGCCTCAATCCGAGGCGCGGTGCGGTCGGAACAACTCAAAGTGTATGTCTTTTGTTTCAAAAGGACATCATTTTAAGTGAAAAACATCATCTGGCATACGGAAAACCGGACAAACGCATTCATATTGTGTTGATACTTTAAGACAACGATCCATGGGTCATTTGAGAAGTGTACGAGTCTAAATCCGAGATGCGGTGTGGTCGGGACCACTCTAAGTGACTTTCTTTTGTTTAAAATGGACAGTATTTTAAGTAAATACGGAAAACCGACCAAATGCATTCGATTTCTGTTGAAACTTTAGGAGAACGATCCATGGGTCATATGTGACGTGTACGAGTCAACTCCACCTCAATCCAAGGCGCGGTGTGGCCGACACCACTCAAAGTGTCTCTATTTTGTTTAAAATGGACTTCATTTTTAGTGAAAACAAAAAATGACATACGGAAAACCGACCAAACGCATTCGGTTTCTGTTGAAACTTTAGGAGAACGATCCATGGGTCATATGTGACGTGTACAAGTCAACGCCACCTCAATCCGAGGCACGGTGTGGCCGACACCACTCAAAGTGTCTCTATTTTGTTTAAAATGGACAGTATTTTGGCCGTTTATGACACCAGAACTGCATTGTCGGTCACCGCGGGCACACGACACGTCTGATTGATGTTCCGTCTTCTCGACCACTTCAGAAATCACTGTCCCGTATTTTTCGTCTGATTTCAGGCCATTCCGACTTCGTTCGGCCCGTTTGGACCCCCCTCACGCGCGTTTACAAAGCGCGTGCATCACTTAAAATACGAATATTGAGCCGTACAGCGCAAACCGCACGTCCGATTGACGTGCCGTATGCTCGTACACATCACGAATAATAATTAGAATGTTTCACGGTGGTTTCAGCTCAATCTGAGGTTGTCCTCTATGAATTTGACTGTTGGACGCCCGTTTTGGCCGTTTATGACACCAGAACTGCGTTGTCGGTCACCGCGGGCACATGGCACGTCCAATTGACATTCCGTTTGCTCGAACACTTCAGAAATCACTCACCCGTATTTTTCGTCTGATTTTAGGTCATTCCGACTTTGTTCGGCCCATTTGGACCCCCCTCACGCGCGTTTACGAAGCGCGTGCATCACTTAAAATACGAATATTGAGCCGTACCGCGCAAACCGCACGTCCGATTGACGTGCCGTCTGCGCGTACACGTCACGAATAATAATTAGAATGTTGCACGGTGGTTTCAGCTCAATCGGAAGTCGTCCGCTATGAATTTGACCGTTGGACGCCCGTTTTGGCCGTTTATGACACCAGAACTGCGTTGTCGGTCACCGCGGGCACACAACACGTCTGATTGACATTCCGTCTGCTCAACCACTTCAGAAATCACTGTCCCGTATTTGTCGTCTGATTTCAGGCCATTCCGACTTCGTTCGGCCCGTTTGGACCCCCCTCACGCGCGTTTACGAAGCGCGCGCATCACTTAAAACATGAATATTGAGCCGTACCGCACAAACCGCACGTCCGATTGGCATGATGTCTACGCGTACACATCACGAATAATAATTAAAATGTTTCACGGTGTTTTCAGGTCAATCCGAGGTCGTCCGCTATGAATTTGACCGTTTGACGGCCGTTTTGGCCGTTTATGACACCAGAACTGCGTTGTCGGTCACTGCGGGCACACGGCATGTCCGATTGACGTGCCGTCTACTTGACCACTTCATAAATCACTCACCCGTATTTGTCGTCTGATTTCAGGCCATTCCGAAATCGTTCGGCCCGTTTGGACCACCCTCACGCGCGTTTACGAAGCGCGCACATCACTTAAAACACGAATATTGAGCCGTACCGCGTAAACTGCACGTCTGATTGACGTTCCGTCTGCGCGTACACATCAAGAATAATAATTAGAATGTTTCACGGTGGTTTCATCTCAATCCGAGGTCGTCCGCTATGAAATTGACCGTTTGACGCCCGTTTTGGCCGTTTATGACACCAGAACTACGTTGTCGGTCACCACGGGCACATGGCACGTCCAATTGACGTGCCGTTTGCTCGACCACTTCAGAAATAACTCAACCGTATTTTTCGTCTGATTTCAGGCCATTCCGACTTCGTTCGGCCCGTTTGGACCCCCCTCATGCGCGTTTACGAAGCGCGCGCATCACTTAAAATACGAATATTGAGCCGTACCTCGCAAACCGCACATCCGATTGATGTTCCATCTGCGCTTACACGTCACGAATAATAATTAGAATGTTTCACGGTGGTTTCAGGTCAATCCGAGGTCGTCCGCTATGAATTTGACCGTTGGACGCCCGTTTTGGCCGTTTATGACACCAGAACTGCGTTGTCGGTCACCGCGGGCACACGACACGTCCGATTGACGTGCCGTCTACTCGAAAACTTCATAAATCACTCTACCGTATTTTTCTTCTGATTTCAGGTCATTTCGACTTCGTTCGGCCTGTTTGGACCCCCCTCATGCGCGTTTACGAAGCGCGCACATCACTTAAAACACGAATATTGAGCCGTACCGTGCAAACCGCACGTCCGATTGACATGCAGTATGCACGTACACGTCACTAATAATAATTATAATGTTGCACGGTGGTTTCAGGTCAATCCGAGGTCGTCCGCTATGAATTTGACCGTTGGACGCCCGTTTTGGCCGTTTATGACACCAGAATTGCGTTGTCGGTCACCGCGGGCACACGGCACGTCCGATTGATGTGCCATCTGCTCGAACAATTCATAAATCACTCTCCCGTATTTGTCGTCTGATTTCAGGACATTCCAAAATCGTTCGGCCCGTTTGGACCACCCTCACGCGCGTTTACGAAGCGCGCACATCACTTAAAACACGAATATTGAGCCGTACCGCGCAAACCGCACGTCCGATTGACGTGCTGTCTGCACGTACACGTCACGAATAATAATTAGAATGTTTCACAGTGGTTTCAGCTCAATCCGAGGTCGTCCGCTATGAATTTGACCGTTTGACGCCCGTTTTGGCCATTTATGACACCAGAACTGCGTTGTCAGTCACCGCGGGCACATGGCATGTCCAATTGACGTGCTGTCTGCTCGACCACTTCATAAATCACTCACTCGTATTTTTCGTCTGATTTCAGGACATTCCGACTTTGTTCGGCCCGTTTGGACCCCCCTCACGCGCGTTTACGAAGCGCGCGCATCACTTAAAATACGAATATTGAGCCGTACCGCGCAAACCACACGTCCGATTGACGTGCCGTCTACGCGTACACGTCAAGAATAATAATTATAATGTTGCACGGTAGTTTCAGCTCAATCTGAGGTCGTCCGCTATGAATTTGACCATTGGACGCCCGTTTTGGCCGTTTATGACACCAGAACTGCGTTGTCGGTCACCGCGGGCACACGGCACGTCCGATTGACGTGCCATCTGCTCGACCACTTCATAAATCACTCTCCCGTATTTGTCGTCTGATTTCAGGCCATTCTGACTTCATTCGGCCCGTTTGGACCCCCCTCACGCGCGTTTACGAAGCGCGCGCATCACTTAAAACATGAATATTGAGTCGTACCGCGCAAACCGCACGTCCGATTGACGTGCCGTCTACGCGTACACATCACAAATAATAATTAGAATGTTGCACGGTGGTTTCAGCTCAATCCGGAGACGTGGTGTGTCCGACACCACTCAAAGTGTCCGTCTTTTGTTTCAAAAGGACGTCATTTTAAGTGAAAAACATCAACTGACATACGGAAAACCGACCAAACGCATTCCGAATATGTTAATAATTTATCCCAACAATCCATGGGTCATATGTGACGTGTACGAGCCAACCCGGGATGAATCTGAGTCGCGGTGTGGCCAGGATAAGTCTAAGTGACTCTCTTTTGTTTAAAATGGACACCATTTTAAGTACATACGGAAAAATGACCAAATGGATTCGGTTTCCATTGAAACTTTAGGAGAACGATACATGAGTCATATGTGACGTGTACGAATCATCCCCACTTCAATCCGACATGCGGTGCGGCTGAAACCACTCAAAGTGTCCGTCTTTTGTTTCAAAAGGACGTCATTTTAAGTGAAAGGCATCAACTGACATACGGAAGAACGACCAAACGCATTCGGATTCTTTCGATACTTTAGAACAACGATCCATGAGTCATATGTGACGTGTAAAAGTCAACCCCATCTTAATCCGAGACGCGGTGTGGCCGACACCGCTCTAACTCTGTCTCTTTTGTTTAAAATGGACATGATTATAAATTAAAAGAACAACTGGCATACGCAAAACCGACCAAACGCATTCGTAATCTTTTGATAATTTATCACAACGATACATGGGTCATATGTGACATGTACGAGCCAACCCGGGATGAATCTGAGTCGCGGTGTGGTCAGGATTATTCTAAGTGTCACTCTTTTGTTTAAAATGGACAACATTTTAAGTACATACGGAAAACTGACCAAACACATTCGGTTTCCATTTAAACTTTAGGAGAACGATCCATGGGTCATATGTGACGTGTACGAATCAACCCCGCCTCAATTGGAGACGCGGTGTGGTCGGCACCACTCATAGTGTCCGTCTTTTGTTTCAAAAGGACGTCATTTTAAGTGAAAAACATCAACTGGCATACGGAAAACTGACCAAACGTATTCAGATTGTGTCGATACTTTAGCACAACGATCCATGGGTCAAATGTGACGTTTACGAGTCAACCTCGCCTCAATCTGAGGTGCGGTGTGGCCGGTATCACTTCAGGTGTATGTATTTTGTTTAAAATGGACATCATTTGAGGTAAAAATATATGGTATAGAAAAAACTGATCAAATTATGAATTGAATTTTGGATTCCACATATAATTGTCATCTAAATTTTAAATTAAATTCTATATGAATTATGTACGTTTATAATTACATTATGAATTCTAATTTAATTTTCATCTAAGTGTGGTCGGGACCACTCTAAGTGACTTTCTGTTGTTTAAAATGGACAACATTTTAAGTACATACGGAAAATTGACCAAATGCATTCGGTTTCCATTAAAACTTTAGGAGAACGATACATGGGTTATATGTGATGTGTACGAGTCAACGCCACCTCAATCTGAGGCGTGGTGTGGCCGACACAACTCAAAGTGTACGTCTTTTGTTTCAAAAGGACATCATTTTAAGTGAAAAACATCAACTGACATATGGAAAACCGGCCAAACGCATTCGGATTGTGTTGATACGTTAGGAAAATGATCCATGGGTCATTTGAGATGTGTAAGAGTCAACCCCGTCTAAATCCAAGACGTGGTGTGGCCGGTACCACTCTGACTGCGTCTCTTTTGTTTAAAATGGACAAGATTATAAGTGAAATAAACAACTGACATATGAAAAACTAACCAAACACATTCGGAATCTATTGAAAATTTAGGACAATGATTCATGGGTCATATGTTACGTGTACGAGTCAACCACGCCTCAATCCGAGTCACAGTTTGGCCGAGACCACTCTAAGTGTATCTCTTTTCTTTAAAATGGACTACATTTTAAATTCATACGGAAAACCAACCAAACGCATTGTGATTGTGTTTATATTTTAGCAAAACAATCCATGGGTCATTTGTGATGTGTAAGAGTTGACCCCGCCTCAATACGAGGTGCGGTGTGGCTGACACCATTCAAAGTGTCTCTCTTTTATTTAAAAAACACTTCATTTTAAGTGAAAACAACAACTGACATACGGAAAACTGACCAAACGATTTCGGAATATGTTGATACTTTAGGACAACGATCAATGAGTCATTTGTGATGTGTACGAGTTAACCTCGCCTCAATCCAAGGCACGGTGTGACCGGTATCATTCCAGATGTATGTATTTTGTTTAAAATGGATATCATTTCTATTAAAAATATATGGTATATGAAAAACCAATCAAATTATGAATTGAATTCCGGATTCCACATATAATTGTCATCTAAATTTTAAAATGAATTCTAAATGAATTATGTATGTTTATAATTATGTTATGAATTCTACTTTAATTATGGATGTGTATATTTTCAGGATTCATTATATGTGTTGGTTGGTTGGTTTGCATTATTTGTATGTGTTGGTTTGTTCTCTATATGTATGCATTATATGTGTTACAGGTACAATAATTGGATTGAAAAATGAATTGAAAACGAGGGCATAATTGGATTGAAAATTGAATTGAAACCGAGGGTGAATGCCCAAAAACCAGACCTGCTGTGCAAATTGCAGAGCAGGCTGCTGTGCAATTTGCACAGCAAAGCCTATGCCAACGGTTTTCAAACCGTTGGAATAGGCTCTATGTAGCTATTTTTACCAACGGTTCAAGGAACCGTTGGTAAAAACACCCTATCCCAACGGTTTGAAACCGTTGGGATACTTTGTTGAATGGTTGTTTTTACCAACGGTTCATGGAACCGTTGATAAAAACCATTCCCAACGGTTTGTAAACCGTTGGGAAAGAAAATGCTCTGTTGATTTCCCAACGGGCCAAACCGTTGGGAGAGGCCTTTCCCAACGGTTTGGCAGAACCGTTGGGATAAGTTGATTTTTTCTAACCTATCCCAACGGTTCTGTGTAAACCGTTGGGAAAAGCCTTTCCAAACGGCTTACTTCCCCACGGTTTTCAGAACCGTTGGTATAACATATACCAACGGTTCTGCAGCCTTTCCCAACGGTTCTAAACCATTGGGAAATGATGGATTTCCAGTAGTGTTTGGGGCCAGACTACCTACCTACCCAGAGTCTTATGCCTTATCTAGACTATTGAATGGGTTTGGCTATCTATCGCTTTAGGTCTTGTCATGTGGATAACTCTATGAATTTACATGAAGTGTTCATATACCTTATGCATATGATGCATCTGGATATGTATGAATATGTTTGAATTCTATTTTTTGGTAACTAACACAAACTTATGGGTTGTGTAAAGAGTCACACATCAATATGGTTTGAACATATTGATTAGGTGGAGGGAATATGATTCTAAACTAGATTACTAGAAGAATACATACATAAAAAGGAATAACATGTGATAATATGGTAAGAAAACCCCCTTCAAATATTAAGTGTAAGATTCCTTCCAAAATGACACTTGTCTAGACCTCAATCATTCAATTGGGTAGGTCATTCTAAAGATAAGTACCCCTGGATTATCTTGTGTAAGGAAAGCAAGGATAAGTAAAATTATAACGTCCTTGGGTAGGTCATTCCAAAGTTGGGTGCCCCTAGATTTTCCTTTGTTAACTTGTTCTTGGCACTTGTTTTGGGGTACACTAGCCGAGAGGCCCTAATAGGATTAGGTTACCAGATGAATAGAGTTGAGTCTATCCATATAATGGATTGGAAAAAGGGTTGTTTGATCAACTATCCAAGATTCATATATGCTATTATTGGGATGATGACTTACCTAAATAACTAAGTGGTGAGAGAAAATCCAAAAAAGACTCATTACTTAGTGAAATATGGATCATGGCCCACTAATGGTTATGATGAATTTTCAAAAAGGGGTCATAATTTTAGTGGGAGACCATTTAATAAAATCCCTTATTAAATGATTAATAATACATGATACTCATTTGATAAAAGATTCTATTATAAATAAATACCAACATCAAGATAAAATTTGTGATCAATCATTAAAAGGAGAAGCTTAAAGTAAGATACTCTTAAGAATGAAAACTTAAAGAAAAGTTCTTAAATAAGATTGGTAATTTAAGAAAAGTTCATAAGGAAAATTCTATGTGTCAAAATAGTTCCTTCCTCTATAACCAATTATTAAAGTTATTCAATAATCGAATCTAGATTCTTATGGAATCATAAAGTGATGCATTCATGGTTTTAAAGGAATTGGATGTAAAAAGACTAAAGGAATCTTAGTCTCTACTCATGTACTCAATATGATTGGGTATATCAATGATTTTAGTCTCATATATTCAATATGATTGGGTATGTCAAATGACATTCAATATGATTGGGTATGTCAAATGATATTCAATATGATTGAATACGCTAAATGACTTGGTGAGACTAAAGGTTTCATTAAAGATTTAATGGTTATAGAAATCAATTATATTATTTTGATAGATATATGATATAAACTATATGATTTAAAAGTGTTGTAAATATACATAAGGACAGGAGATGAAATAATTGGAGCTTGAATGTTGCTTTCAAGTAATAGAGCAAATTAGTTGCTACATCAATAACTTGGATACTTCAAGCTTGGATGAATTTTTCATAAGATGCACATTATCTCGTTTTTCTCTAGGTAAGAGAATGTAAATGATTTTTGGTTAAATTAAATGATATGGGTGTTTTTAATACACACATTTTATGATTTATTTAATTCTATAACATGATTTAAGAGGAGACTAAAATGACTTGTTCTGGTTTGGGAATTTATCATATTGTCATATATAGAAATGTTCTGAAAATATAATTGAATTCAAAGTAATTTTACCTAATATTGTCTAGGTTCTAAAAGTGCTGTATAGAAAACAAAAGTAAGTAAAAGTTCAAACCAAAAGAAGAAAAGTTGGTTGAGAAGATCAACAATGTTTCTTCAAGTAGTCAATCCTGGTAATTGAAACCTAGGGTTGTCAGAAAGGAATAGTAATAATTCAATATGATTGGGTTATCCAAGATACACCTAAAAGAGTTTTTGAAACTCCATGGAATGTCCATGATAGGTATAGATACTATAGAAATCAATTCCTTGGTTTTAAAGGCTATGTGATACCAAATGTATATTTTTAAGTGTTGAAAATATAAAGGATTTCAAAATCAAAGGAAGAATTATTTGAGATTTTAGTTTACATTCATAAAGAAAAGTTTTTCTACATTTTAATGTCATGGATTTTATCAATCTCAAATGAATCTAAGTAAAAGATGTATATCTTCATCTCATTTCCCTTATGTGATAAGATAATTTTTTCAATTACAAAGAGTTTTTGTGAACAATTATGAGATGATTAAATGTATACACATGGTTTATGATTCATCAATTTCTATAACATGTTTTAAGAAGAATATTTGGATAAAAGTTTTTATAGAACTATTTGATAAAATATAAGGGAATGTGTTCACACCACCCATCAGTGATATATTTTAATAAAGTCTTATTTTCAAATGAAAAATGTTCCAAACATATAGAACACCACATATGATATGGAAACAATAGTTTATTTGTTAAATATTCTCACTAAAATAAAATAAATGTTATTTTCTAACCCAAAAGGGTTTGTGTTTCTTAGAAATATATTATGAAAAGAATACAGTGTTTAAGAGGCTAGTGGGAGTATGTTTGGACTTAAGGAAGTGCAAAAATAATAGATAAAAGATAACACCAATATCAAGTTTAAGTGTTTTTACACTTAATATCCTAAAGTGTTTAGGATATGTTTTTGTAAAGAAAAATTTAAAGTGCTACATTTAGTTACCATTTAGAAAATGGATATCACTACTTCCTAATAAATTATACTAGTATAAAATTAAAGTTTTTTCACTTAATATCCTAAAAGAGCTTAGGTTATGTTATGAAAAATAGAAATGTAAAAAGTAATATTAGTTACTGTAAAAAAGTGTTATCAC
The DNA here is from genome assembly GCA_963277665.1 of Viscum album. Lineage (NCBI taxonomy): Eukaryota > Viridiplantae > Streptophyta > Magnoliopsida > Santalales > Viscaceae > Viscum > Viscum album. The sequence goes on along the minus strand of OY728164.1, from coordinate 1,397,243,190 downwards.
TTTAACTTAAAAGAGTTTAGGATGTTTCAGTAAATAGAAATATAAGAGTTACATTTATTTACATATTAAATTGATTGTCACTTTATCCTAAAAAAGTTCAGTAGGACTAGTTACATTATTTCAAGGATTTTTTTGATGGAATATAGTTATAAGGATGATGATAATGAAATTATAAAGAGTTTTGAGTTGGAAATATAATTTAACATCATAACATTTGATATTGTGAATTTGAGGAGTTTGAATATGTTGAGGAATTTGAACAGTTACGAATGTGATTCCAAAGTCTAACCATTATTCAAATTGGATTACTTTATAGATTTTTCTCACTAAAGAGTCTAGTGGGAGGGTTTTATCATATGGTCACATAATATGTGACGTGGTCATATAGAGATGTGAAATGGATTACATATAATGCAACATGTTAACAAAACCCAGAAAGTGTAGCAAACATAAGGCCAATTTGGCAGTTTTACATATATGTTATGCTAAACTGGTGATTATATCATGTTTTGTTAAATATTCTTAAATATTTTAAGAATATTAAAATGTATCATATTAAAGAAAACCTATATTTATCATTATTTCGTGTTGGATACATAAATTTATATATAGATATACCTTTTATGAAGTAAAATGATAAGTAACTTCTCAAAGTATGACTTTGATTTTATCCCTAACATATGTTCATCATGGAGTATTATAGGTTATGAAAAATTGTTAAGCTTAGTGTGAGTATGATTATTATATAGAGATACAAAATATTTTCACAAGGTACAAAAACAAAGAATATGAAATTATTTGTGTGCACTAGATGACCTACTAAGTATACCACATGGAGTGTCTTATACAGATGTCTTTGGTATAATAGGGGTGTATAAATCATATTTGAGTCCACACCACCTTAGGTTGTCTAGATACCTAGAATGATAATCTTAATACTTTGATACCATAATTATGTAAGTCAATATGTAAACTTAGCTAATACGGGATGTGGTTGGGTATGTTGTTGATCATGTCATCGATTGGATCTTAACCAAAATGTAATTTCTATTCTCACATGATGAGTATGACATATGGAACCTCGATTAAGATAGACTGTGGGAGTGTTCATCCACACCCATATATTATATATATCTGGATAAATAACCTATGATGTGATTATCCACAAGGATGAATGACATGTGATGCATTCATCAATCAGATTAGTCTACACTTAAAGAGTTAAGAATAAATGAGTTGGCTATATGGGATTAACATTCTCCATGTCCCTGGTCACTCAATGTCTTGGAAAAAGAGAAAATATGAGAATACACATTTTCATATTATGCAGACTGGTGGAAAAAGATATAGAGATAAATGTGTTTGATGGATATTACACCAAATCCCTTATATAGCTTGAGTATCATTGAAATTTTTCTAGAGGATTCTATTTTCTTACATATATGGATCCATAGATTCATATTTTTTGTTAATGCTTTAAAGGCCCATGGGATCACACTATTTTTTTGACTGAATGGGGATTTATTTTGACTCAAAAAGATACTCTAAAATAATTTTATAATTAATCCAAAAGTGTTTTGTATGTGTATTTATATAGAATTTTATATGATGTAATACAAGGTTAAATTAATTATAGATTTACAAAAGTGTTTTGGAAGCTATCCAAAAGGAGTTTTTGGATATGGTTTCACAATTTATTATATATGATATAATATAAGGTGAAATGGCACAAATTCTATTAGGATTTAGTGAAAGTGTGAGATTGATATAGATACAACCTAAATCCTTATATATATATGATATATATATATATTTCATAAAAATTATAATTTTCATACACATAAGGGTATATATTATTTTATGAAATATGTTATTGCAGTAAAATAAAATGATAAACTATTATCATTTTTCTTTCTCCCATGTATACTATCATTCAATGAACTATTACAGGTGATGAAATAGCTAGAGGAGTTACATTCATGTATGTGATACATGTACTATCCAATATCATTTTTTCATGCATTAAAAATGAATGAATAAATGAAACGACACATTTGGAGTGTCCTTGGGTGTTATATAAGCCACTTCCATGTGATGACAGTGTGTGTGAAAAATCAGCCAAAACTCCTTGGTACCCATAGTTCTCTTTTATATTTATCCTTTTCATATGAGGTACTAACATACCATGGAGAATAGGTGAATCCCATCAAATAATTGGATGATTAGGATTATCCCATGGATACACTATTGAGGTGGGATGTATTTTACACTTTAGTGATCTTTATCAAACACATATGATGATGAAGATGATGCAATGAATTATTCAGTGTAAGGTACACTTGTTTTATAATTTTTTTTCATTTATATATTTATCACAGGTTTTATATATCATGCATAAAATATCTTTAATTTTGTGTTTTAATTTCTTCTATTTCTAATAATTGTTATTAAACTCTTAGAAAACCCAAAAATTACTTATATTCCCATCCTCTTATTCAATGACTAGGTTATAATAATCATATTTAAATAATAATATCCCATAATTGTTAAATCTCAATGTTATGCGTCTTATACACTATCAAACACAGTCTTCTTTTAAAATATCAGGCTATTACATTCCCCCTTTAATAAATTACATCGTCATAATTTCATCTGGAGGTTGGTGATTCAAGGGTTTAATTTTTAACATCCTTTTATTGAAAACCCATATTATAAAAAGTCTTAATAAAAATTCTTTTTTAAAAGTTGGAAATGGAAATATTAAGGTCATTTCGAATAATAGATAACTAGGTTTACAAATAGAAGAACATTAACGGGAAGTAAAAATATAGACATAGAGGAGAAAAGTAATATCCCAATAATGACGGGGAATGATAAAGAATGAGATCATGATAAAGTTAATAACCAAAAAATCTTGAATTAATAAGATATAAATAAGACCATCAATTCATCATAAATGATTGTAAAAAGATAACATTTTTAATTTATGAGGCATTATTTTATTATCCTGACTAATAACATTGGAAAATATACCTATTTGATTTTATTTAAATCCATAAATTCAATTTCACCCTTTGGTTATATGTTTTAACAAGTTTCCACCTCTATCAAATCTCATATTCCAAGTGATGGGTATCCATGGTGAATATTTCTCATGCCTAAAGCATCAAATTTTAATAGATCATAGGATCCATATAAGAATGAAAATATAATCCTCCAATATTTACTAAATCCAAAATGGTTAGAACAAGGTAATATAATACCCAAAATAAATAAACCTTCATATAAAGAAATAATACATTTGACTCTAATATTTACTTAATAACACCCAAGGTTCAACTTAGATCATTCCATAAATAATTAACCTTATATCTCAATTAACCTAAAAAACATCAACATTAAAGAATGTTTTAGCCTTATAGTTTATCTTATACCTTTTGTATTACATACCCAAAAATGTAATGGAATTATTTTGAAATAACCCTTCATGTTAAATCACATGATACACCTAGGTGTTACTTGTACCTCAACCTAATAAAATGTCTCCCAAAATATCATTAATCACTTTAAAATCCCATCACTTAAAAACTCAAAAAGGGGTGTCTGTGCCTTTGAATTTATGATCAACCTTAAACTTATAAATCCATGATGGAATCCATAACTATTAAGTTAACCTCACATGAAATCATCATAATATCAAAATTTATCTAAACCATGCTCTGATACAAATTATAATAACCCCAAATCCGCACACCTGGATTTGGTGCTAAAAATATAATATTTACATTTATATCTCTGATACTGATAAACATAAACCAATTTTAGATATCCAGAGCATACAAAATCAAATGGAAATATTGGATCACTTATATACCCAAGTACCTTTTAGGTTTAGAGTTTTATATAATTAGGAAAAACTCTTACATAACCATGCCCATTTCTTTAAGTGATCATTTTTCCGAATATACCTATCTTTTCTTATTTCACAATAAGTCTTCAACTTATCCCATAAAATTATTTACACATGAAACCTTTATAGAAATAATTAATTTAAAATTATTCTTCATAAATTATGGAAATGGAAAACATAATAAGGGTGATATCAAATGCTCAGTAAGTGTAAACATAAACATTAACAATTTAATGTCATTAGTGAGTATAAGATGAGCAGAAGGGTATGATGAACATGAGCCTTAGCCCAGTTGGTGAGGAATCACTAGGTACATCCAAGAGACCTGAGATCAAATCTGATTGGAGTCATATTTTTGAGTTACTGTAGCAGTACTGTAGCAGACACTGTTCGGTACTGTAGCAGCCAGAACTATTCATCCATCTGGGCCTTCGGGTCACTGGTTTGGTTCTCGAGTCCTGCAAGGCTTTCGGGCCACCCAAGGCCTTCGATCCAGTTTATTCTCATGGCCTTAGGGCCACCTTAAGACCTTAGGGCCACCACAAGGCCTTTGGGCCACATGAATGCAGGCCCCAGACACACTATAGAAAAGGAGCAGCTCCAGAAGAGGATTCAGAGCAGGTGCACTCACCAGAGCAGAGCCAAATAGATTGTCAGAATGAGAGGGTATGGCTATGCCATTGGTACCAGCCTGTGCTTGCATGGGAAGCCTAGCCAGATGGTCATGAAAAGGTGGAGAGCTACTATCAGGATGTAGATGCTGGGGAGGGGCTGTTCCTTGTAGATAGTCTGGTTGAATTCCCTAATACCTTCGGGTCATGTAATCTTCTAAGCCTATGGGCCATGTAATCTCTAAGCCTACGTGCCTTGTAAGGGTTCCCCCTTATCCCTTGAAAGGGGGGTTATCAAAAAATCAATAAAAATGAAGGCCTTCGGGCCATTCAGGCAGCATAAGGGTATAATGACATAGTCAAAGTGAACCAACATAAAATAATAGAATTCATACCCATCCAAACATGGATAATAAATCACGAGACATGGCATAACATTTTAACATAAGACAAGATTCATATGAGTGAACAATCATATGCCATGTGAAAATAATCATCAAGAAAAGGATTTATTAGAAATCGTAAAAAACATTGAAAAACTGTATAGGTATCTTGGAACATCAAACATTTATCACATAATCACCTAAATAGATAATTACCATATATCTTATGAGTAACCTACAATTAATAAAACCTATAATATATTTGGAATAACATACAATTAGTTAAATCTGTAACTTTAACCAATTCATTAGAGGGATATAACAAACCCACCCACCATTGGTTTATAACGTAACCACCCATCCCTAGTTTATAAAATAACCACACATATATGGTTTATAACAGAACCACCCTTCAATCATACATACATATTTCTAAATACTATATAATGAACAAAAATTTTAGAAGCTTTCAATTTTCAATACAATACCCTTGAAAACAACCATAATTCATTTTTAGCTTGATCAACCCATGGAAAAGAAATGAGTTCCATTAAGATATATTTAAAATAATAATAATAAATCCAAAGAAATAATAAGGATGCAATTGTTGGAACATATCCCCATTGGATCATAAGAAAACAATAAAGGATATTTACACAGGTGGAAAATACATTTAAAATAACATTTAAGACATTTATTTGAAAATAGGGAAAATATCATTTTATTTTGATAAAATTTTAAATAAAAATTACATGAATATTTAGAAAAATATTTTATTTGAAAATAACCATGTAAAAATTTAAAATAAACTTCAAATAAAATAATAGTTATGATAGAAGGAAAAACCATTCATTTGGTAAATATTAAAACAAATATATCTTTCATACTTTTAGTAAAAAGCAAAAGTACCCTGCTTGGAAAACAAAAAAAATCCATTTTAAAACTTTGTAAAGAAATTCAAATATAGTGAAAAATAAATTTAAACTATCATTGCTTCATAAAAAATAATATTCTTGAAAACATTTTAAATATCATGGATATGAAAGAGAAAATATTCTTGACCAAAAAGAGAATTAAGGTCAGTATTTCCTTAAAAACATTTTTTGATCTTCTTAAGTACTAAAGAGAGGAAAATGAAATAAAATGATGCAAACCTCAGAAATAAATGGGGTATAATAATATATATATATTGATCAATAAATTAACATTATACAATTTCTTGAATATAAACAATCCTAAAAAGAAATGAGATTATAACATAAAGCCTTTTCTGATTTGGTAACTTTTGAAGAAAAAGTCATTGAAAACAAGAATATGATATAGATTTGTAAATCCCATGAATTATGTGAATTAATATGTGAAAATTCATTCACAATTTAGTAAGTACACCATATAAATAAATCATAGTGCACGACATGAAACATTTCTTAATAAAATTAGATTGAAACAAAGAGAAAACCCTTGAAAAGATAATAACATTTGAAGTGATAATTAATCCATGAAGTGATTATACACACATATATAAATACACATAAAATAATTGTAAATACAACATAAAATAATTTTGAGATCAATTCACACATAATAATGGCATAAAAAAGTTAATGAAGAAGGGTTATAACCCAATGAAAGGAAATTGAGTTAATAAACCCCTTACCTTGAGTCCAAACTTACTATATATGTCATTTAAATTTTATATAATAAAATTATATTAATTACTTACTTGTTTAAGAATATTTTCCAAGTTTATTAATTTACCATTAAACCATTTATTTCAATGACATATTTAAATTACTTAATCGTTTAAGTTCACGTTCGGTGTTTTAAGGATGTTCGATCCATAATTGCAATGTGAATTTGATAGGTTAATTATGGTCAAAGGGGTAATCATTCCATCCTCTATAGAATAATATTTATGAAATATATCATTTTTATACATAAAATACAATTTTATATTCATCCATGAAAATCAGTTATGAAAAACAAAATACTTCAGCTCTTGAGGCGGTGGTCCACATGTATACACGAGCGATGTTTTTACTTTTCATTATATGGAAAATAAAGAAATAAAATAAAAATTATCTTTCCAAAATAATTATCATAGTATAAAAATCAAAGATCTTCATTAAATCTATCTCTATAATTGTCAATGAGTGGTGGTTTTTGAAAAATTAAGTACATCGTTATGTGGAGATGGTAGTCTGTATATACATACGTGTGATGATTCCAATTTTAATGATTGTAATGGTATGAAGATAAATAATATATTATATTTTTAGAATCATAATTATTTTATGAATATCATATATATACATTAAATCCATCATAATAACCAACCATGAAAGACTGTGATGAGAAATGAAATACATTGGTTCATGAGGCGGTAGTCTGCACATATGCATAAATGATGATTTCATTACAAATTTTATGGAAAATGATATGAATAAGGTTATTAAATTAATATAATAAAATCTAAATATATTTTATATACTGATTTTATTATTTTGTAATGGTTAAGACAAAATTTAAGGAGGTAGAATAAGAAGTAAAATAAAAATGCATAGTTAAGATGATTACCTACTATTTAAAGAACATCATTTTGTTTACACCTTAAGACTCATAGGTTAGTATTTTAGTGATACCAAGACCTATAGGAAGTGGGTAAAAATTTTGGGAAGTGTTTTGGGTATATTTTGGTTAAGCTACATGGAACATAAAGTTTTAGTAATATAGGATGGGCGGTGTCCTTATATAAGAGAGGATAGGGGAACCCTTGGAATTACTTAAATTATTAAATAATATAAATTAATTTTCATGTTAAAGTGGAAAAAAATTCATATATTTATAATCTAGGGTAATTTTAAGTGGAAATACTCTAATAAAACAAATTTATACAAGTTTAGGTGATTTTTAATCCTTATCTCTTAGTTTTAGCCTCCCATTAACCCTTTTAATGATTACCATGATCATAATGTTTTTTACTCTTTAGGGGTCAAGAAAATTATAATAAAAGTAAAAATGACCCATAGGTGGACAATAGTTGATATTATTGACCATATCCCATTAACTTGTCCAAAGATAAGTTTTTTATGAATTTTGAATCCTTTAATAAAATACTATTTAACATAAAATTACATTAAAGTAATTTTCAAGCCTATTCACATAGTCGAATTTTTAAAAAATATAAAGACTATAATTATCGGATCATAAGAATATACACTGGATACAAGATAAGGGTGGGGAGGTGAATTTTAGTTTAAAAATTTAAACTAAGACAAAACAAAAAAACTCTTTTGTCAAAAATATCATACTTAGAGTTTATCAGATAATTTGAGTATTAAAATCATATCCAGTAAATGTCCAATATATCAGTTTTATTATTAGTATCATAAACACACTGATAAAATATTTTATTAGAAATATAAGTAAAGAACTAACTTTCTAATTTAATTTCACTATAAAATATTAAACTTATACAAACAAGTAAAACAAAAGATTATAACAATAAAAATGACTTACAAGCTTTATAAAAGGTAATTTTAATCTTTAACCTTAAGAGTTAAGGAAGTCAGAAATTTTGACTTAAGATATCCATAGTTTCAATACCAACTATAAAGGCCTATCTTTCCTTAATAGAAAAATACCTCGATACAATTATTGGAATGTATATGTATTCCAATCCCCTAGAATCCCTTGATATGATGATTGGTACATCTCTGTCTTTCTATCCCTAGAATCCCTCGATCCAATGGATTAGATTCACCCTTATTCCTATCTCCGCAAGCCCTCGATCTAACCTCGATAACACATAATGAATACGAAATAAAAACATTCTAAGGAATTTACAATACTCACATGGATTACTTAGAACTAAAACTCAATGAAATATTACAAATCTTAGGAATGAGATATTCATGTAGAGAGATATTTAGATGCGTTGAGTTGAAAATGCATTAACTCCAAACATTTCAAATGACCTCCTATTTATAGAAAAATCTTTAACAGTCATATTTTTGAGTTGGTTGCAGCAACTTTGGATAGCTTTCACTTTGATATCTCATAATGATCTGGACCTTGATAGCTAAGAATGAACTATACTTTATCATATGACACTATTTTGTTTAGAACTATTACAATTCTAAACATATTTTTGTCTGATTGATATAGTTCTAATTACTCCAATTAGAAACTTTGGATAGTCCGATGGACTTTACTATTGTTTTTCAATATGATAAACTGAACAAAGGTTAATACGATGTATCAGTACTAATGTTAGTCTGATGGTTATGACGTCAATTAAGCTAATAGACAGAACACTAGTCTAAACACTAGTCAAAACAGTAGTTGAACTGATATACCAGATGCACCTTCAGTCCGATGGATCATATTGAATAATAAAAATTTTATATTCATTTTTCAATAGAACTATTTCTAGGTTTGGTATAAAAACATGTTTTCTATAAAAATACTAAAAAATTGGGATATTTTTAGTTAGTAAAATATAGTTTTAAAAAAGTGTTTATGATTAAAAAAAACTATGGAAATGAAAAGTAGAAATTATAGATTTCGACTAAAAAATATACCCCTTTTTGGAAAGCACTACACAAAACACTTAAAAATGAAATACTAATAACTTTAAAATACTTACAACAATTTTTTATTTTATGAACTTAAAAGATATACTTCATATTAAATTTATTCCTTTATCATATTTAAACTACTTCTAATTTAATACTTTCTTTTTCTTTATCATTGTTGATCCAATGGAAAGTAAAACTTTGGATTCTCCCCCTTAGTAAAAATTATTCCTTAGAAAGATTATCCCCTTTTAGATAAAATCTCCCTCCAGAATATTCTTTTATTTTTAAAAAAACTCTCCCCTTTAAAGAAATTTTCCCAAAATTATCCCCAAAACTTCTCTCCCTTTGTGATTTAAAAAAAGAATAAGAAAAGTATATAAATTGATGAAATGTTAGAAAATAACAAAAAAGAAAAAAAATTGCATTTGAATAAGTGTTTATCTAAGAAAATATATGAAATATTCATCTAAGTGAAATTGAAAAACATTCATACAAAAGATAATCTGAGAAAAACACATTTAAAACAATTTCTTTCAAAAGTTATCATTACATAAAGAGTTCAGATAAAAAAATTCATTATTTTTTATATAATTTCTTCATGATTGGATTCAAATTCTTTACATAATCATGATCCTTCTTAGCTTCAACAATTGATGATTCAAGATTTACCATCCTCTCTTCCATGAATGATAGTATTTGATTCTCTACCTCTAAATTTTCAATATTCTCACATATCTGCTTATTTCATTCCTTTACACTGAAAAAACCATCTTCACAAGTTCAGAGATTGCTATTTTCTACTTCTAACTTGTGAAACATTTCTTTTAGAACTCTAACTTCCTCATCTTGATTGTTAGTAATATTTCAGAATTGTTCAAAAAAATTCACTCTATCCAAAACATCTGATGAAAACTTATCAAAAGAATAAACACACTCAAGAGATAGTTTCTTAAATTCAACTAACTGATCATCATGTTTCTTTAAGTCATTATCAACTTTTCTCAACCATATCACCATCTGGTTAAATCTTTTCATATGTTCCTTATTATTTCACTTTAATGTTATGATGTCAGTATCATGTTGGATTACTGACTCATTCAGTAACTTTAAGGATTATGACTTTTCATTCATATAAATTTGAATCTATTTTCATCTGGATTCAATATTGGGTAGATACAAAAATTAATTTAGCAAGTTGTTTTAAGGTCTAATAAATGTAATCAATATTATTTTGTACTTATGTGGTTGTTGAGTCTGATGAGTCTGATGTAGCTTCCAATACATGAGGTCTAGATGGTCCAACATCTATATTTTTTTACTACTTTATCTCTTCCTTGTTTTGAAACATTTATAATATCAACATCCTTCTCTATCTCGACTTTTTCAGAAACTTTTGTACGTGAATGTTGAGCTTCTTATTCTCCTTTTGAAGATGATTTAACTTCCTCTGAAACTTATAACTATGGATTTTTATCAGATTGGGAAGGTAGTAGAGTAGATGTTGAATATTTTTCTAGTTTACTTTTATTTTTCTTATCTCTTTCCCTATTTCAGTTTCTTCTTGTTGTTCTTCTTCTTCCATTTCTTATTCTTCTTATTCTAGTTCTTTTTCTATATGCAAAATAGTTCTTATCACACCTTTATCAACTTTTTTGAATTGATTTAGGTTTCTTATTTTCAACTATCTTCTCAAATTTTAATGGGACTGATTATATTATAGACTTTTGAACTTGAAATTATTTATAAATATCATTGACTTCACCCTTTTCACCAACTATTGGGACTACTGGTGGAATTACTGATGTTTCAAAAAATTCAAAATCGACATCTAGAATTTTCTGATCTACATGAGGAATTCCCACTCAAACTAATTGTTTTTAGATTTTTAGAATAATCACTTTTATATGGTTAAGTGAGAACTAGAAAAAACATGAAATTGTAAACCAAATACAACACAAACCCCAATTTAAATTTCAAAATTCAAACTTTGTACACAAACATCACACGAAATGGAAATTCAAATCTTCAAACCCTATGTCACCATACCACCTCGAGTTTCACACATGGAGGAGATGAATTACCTTGGGACTAGATAAGTAATAATTTTCAATTATGGTCATTACTGAACCATCCACATAGACTCCCCACACCATCAGTTCCACCTTGAACTGAATGAACATGGATGAATTTGTCGATCACCACAACGATCAATACCAACCACTGTCAATAAGATCCATTGTCGAAGCAGACCAATGAATCCACCATGAATTGAATGAACTAAAAACCATCAAGAATCCATCACCAGTAATAACCATATCCAAAATCTTGAAATACATATTCATAATCCCAGAATAACACTGAAAAAAACACCAATCAATAAATTGAAGCAGACGGTCAAACACTGACTAGGGGAAGAATTCACCTCACTCAAGACCTCCCCAAGGAAAACTGAACCAACTGAGAAAAAAACCATTCGAAGAAGACTGAACCACCACCACTCTCACTTCCACATTCCCAAACCACCTTGAAGAGACCAACACACCAGACCAAGATGGGGTCATGCGTGTTGGACCAGGATGGCAGAGTAGGAGTGAAAACGATGGGGGAAAATCCTCTCTAGAGAGTCAAAACCAAATAAACCTAAAGGGAAGAAGCTAAAAATTAAGGGAGATACTACCACTAAAATATTCCATAGATATGTTCCCAAAGTATTAAATCACCATCGCATTTGACTAGAGGAGGGATTGCTTATAGTGGGTAAGGTAGAAAGAGTAGTAGAATGAAGCAAACAGAGTCAGACAAAGGAGAAATGTGAAACCCTAGAAAGATATGTATATGAGAAGACAACCTCATGGTAGGGTAAGACAACAATGTACTCCATCAACGATAGGGTCCCAATTCACTAAAAAATCCATCACATCAAACCAAATGGACTCTATCAGTGATAGTGAAGACAACAATGGACTCCATCAAACTTTCTCTTTTCTGTCACAACTTCCTTTTCTTTTATAGGTTTAGAATCAAACATGGTTTTATCCATTTTATCCACAAATTTATTTATCTTAGAATAAAAAACAAGCTTCCTCCTCACCGTAGTATCCTCACTAATTAGATAAATATTTTCCCTCATAACATAGGTTTGATTCTTAATCTGAAAAACTTCCATGAAATTCACTAGAATTTTATTTATAGATAAGGGAAACATCAAGATCTTATACTTTATTGACACCATATTAATTGATTCAAATGAAAGTAAAAAAAACTTTACCAAATTGATATGCCTCATGTTAATTAAAAATCCAAGATAAAGATGTATAATACTTTAAGGGTACCCCTATCACCCTTCCTTGGTATTAAATAACCCAACATCCATAATGTTACAACCCTTGCATTTGGTGTAAGGTGTAAAACCTTCCTTACTTTCTCAAAATATGTGAATAAAGATTATTTAGTCTTCAAATTCAAAAAACTCCCAAGCTTGTCCAGAAGCTTATAAGAATGAGGATACAATTCTCCTTCCAAAGGTACTTATACTAACTCGACTAGTTTTTGATATAAAATTTTACATTATTAAACAAAAAGTGTAAAAAAAATTTATTATTTATCCTCTTATGAGATAAACTACACTAACACATAAAACTCTCTTACTATCTCAGGATGATGTTTATCAAAATATTCTTTCTTGAAACATATTTTTTCCCAGCCTTGAAAAGTAATAACTTTTTTAAGAAGAGAATCATATTTATCATACTAGGCCCTTTTGATTAATATTTATTTGATGAATTATCTCTTTGAAAAATATTTAGAAGTGTCCATTTGAATCAGACTGGTATCGAAACTCAAACTGGATTTTGATCATACGAATGGTAAAGGAACAGATTGAGCACTAAATCATGTGGAGTGGTTTGGGGTTGAAATATCTGAAAACCGATGTGGGACATGGGATGAACCACTCTTATATAGCCATGAGAGGTGACAATTCAAATTCCAGAAATTTCAATGGATCAAATTAGAAATCCTTTTTTGATTTGATGGCTATGATTTAATCTATGAATGATTAAAAAATTAATCTAAACTCTTAAATGGATTTAAGAAAAGATTATTGTTGGATTAAAGATTAATCCAATTAGAAAAATTTTTATGATTTTTAGAAAATAAAGTTTATAAAACTAAAAGAATATATAAACAACATGAATAAACTAAAGTAATGAATAAGTAAAAATACTAAAAGAAGAGTAACTTTCAGAGAATAAGTTTACTTTTAGTATGGGTAACCTTTTCTTATTGGTTTTTGTAAAATAAATTTATTATGAAAATTTTTATTACAAAATATTGTCTAGAAATATTTTGTAAAGATTTTTGTATAAAGCCCCAAACCCATACTTTTGAATTCATTACTAAGACATGTTGTGTATTTTTTATTAGATATAAAAGAAAAATAAAAATTACATTATAAAATTGAGTACCTTTTCCAGTCTAGTTTTTGGAGGATTAGACAAAGCATACATTAAATTAGAGTTTACAAAAATAGTTATAGTATAACTAATTGGATTCATCTGCATTAGCACCTTAATTTTCCTTTAAACTTCTAAGGAATCCTATGATTTTTCTTCTTAAAAAATTGGGATGACCACAAAAATATCAGAAAGGGATATAAAAATAATTAAAGAAACTATTAGTCCATAAATACTTATAAGTATATGAAATCATTTCCATAAATACATAGTTCTCACCCATAAAGTATCATATACATACTTGTGAAAAACATGAGATTTACATAAAACATAGAAAAACATAAATAAACCATATAGGCTACTTGGGGAATTAATTACTTAAGATTTTAACCATCACATCTACCATATTATTTGTAACCCTTATGGATACCTTATAATGTAACCCTTATAGCTACCTTACAATGTAACCCTCACAGCTACCTTATGGTGTAACCATCACAGTTACACTTGGAGTAACCATATGGATGAACTCTAACTTAAACATATCCAATGAATTAGAGGTATATATATGAAACACCCTTAATCATAAACAATTCCCAATAATAAATACATAATCATAAAATAAGAATACTTTCATAAAAACATTCCCTTAAATTTGTAAAAATGGAAATTTAAGAGAGGATTTTTAAAGAAAAGTCATTTACAAATACCATATCATTAAAGAGAGAATTGATAAAATAAAAGAAATATTTATATTAATTGTAAATAAAAATAATAAAACATAATATAATCAAATTTCATTTCAAAAATAATCTTAGCATGACAAAATCATTGAAGTGGAAGGTTAACCCAAAGAATGGAAATTGGGTTAAGAATTCCCTTACCTCGGGTTTGTCTTACTTAAAAAATGTTCAAACCTAACATATAATAGTTTAAAGAGTTTTATTAATACATTAAATAACCATATTAATATTTATAATTACTTATATGATATTCTTATAACACCTTTACACCCATTTATTAGTAATATTTTGTCATTTTCATTGTTTCGTGTGCAATTATTTCATGGTTTCCATGGTTGGTTCATTATGGATTCTAATTTTTAATGAAATAGAAACTAAAAAAGTAGAACAAAATGATATTAATATGTTTCCAGAATATTAAATGATACCATAAATCATTTATTTTTTAGATATTATGACGAATCACTAGATAAAACATTAATGATATTCGTTTAGATCTTTTTTGGCAGTTCGATAAACACAAACTAGTTTCGTTATATAATTTAATATTATGTAAATTTTTTAATTAAAGAAAATAAAATAGGTTATATAATAAAATTTACATTATATTTCATCCATTAAAATGGTTTTATGACCAGGAGGAAATAGAAAAATGAAAACACATCATCCACAATGTCGGTAAATCAACACATCACGAACAATGTTTTCATTTTTAGAATAAAAGAGAGAGGAGAAGAAGTTATTGATGGATTTTTCTTTAAACATGATAAAATTTCCAGTATATATAATATAATTTAGTTTTAATGACTCTTGGATAAGGGTAGGTTTAGAGAGTATAATAAAAGAAAAATAATTGAAAAGGAAATAAAAGAAAATAAAAGTGAATTTTTACCTCTTGAATTATCTTCCTTGAGAACCTCCTTAAGGCCTTTGGTTTTGGAATTTTGGTGAGACTAGTAGGTATTGGAAATTAGAAATAGTATTTGGAAGAGGAATGGGTATAAATTGGACAAGGTCAAAATCTTGAGAGGTATGAGGAGAAGAGGGGGTGGGGGTGGTATTTATAGTGGAGGAGAGGGGGTGGGGGTGGTATTTATAGTGGAGGAGAGGGGGGTGTTTCCATTATTTTAATCATTATTTTATTATTTTTATCAAGACAAGAAATAGTGTTGGTTATTATGACTAAATATTGTAATTAGTGCAAGTGATTTAAAACCAAGGGTGCTTACTTCAGTAGAACATCATCCATGACTCAATAATCCATGTATTTAGTTGATTTCGTAAATTATAATATTTCATTATTCAAAAAAAAATCAAGTATACCAAAAATTCACCCTAACAATTTTAGACATGTAAAATTAAAAAATGAAATCCATTTTATGAAAATAATTTTCTAAATATGAGTAATTTATTTTTTAATTAAAATCACCATTTACTTGGAAAATACAGATTTTAAAATTATAACTTATTTTATAACACTTTTAAAAATTACTTAAGGTATCATAAAATTATCTTAAAATCATAAGACATAAAAATATTAATTAATGAATACATTTTATGAAAATAAATTTTATTTTAAATTATTAAATTAATTATAAATTTGTAATTAAATATTTATAACTTATAAAAATACCAACACTTAATTAATAAATTTTAATATATTTTTTACCTATACTATGATATAATTATATCATATTGTCACTTATAAGATGGATAAATTTTATTTATACTTTCATTGGCGAGGTTACTATTCATTTGGTTAGTTTACTATTCATAAGGGTCATATTACTATTCATAAGGGTAACATTACTATTTAAAAGGGTAAAATTACTATTTACCAAAAATTAAGTTGATTTTATCAGACTCTAAATATCTTACTGATCACAACCATGTATGTCTGTTTTTCAAAATTCAATTCACATATGTGAAAAAATTATGTTTAACGGTTAGGATAAAAATGTCACATAATAGTATTTAGTTTTTCATTTAAGCATAACATGGAATTGTGTTTCCTTTTAAAATATCAAGATGTTACATTTTACCCCCCTTAAATGAATTATGACCTCACAATTCATTCATTGTACTTATAATTCGGAATTTACATATTGATAATTAAGAAAAACTATTTTCTTATGTGTACTTAATTAAATAGAAGTTCAAAAGTAAATACTATTGCTAAAATTTTTATTAAAAAATAAAAATGTCTAATCTCCAAAGTTGTCTGGACCATTCATCTAATACCAACTGTAAAGCCCTGAACCCATACTTTCAGATTCATTACTAAAACATGTTGTGTATTTTTTTATTAGAGATAACATAAAAAATACACATTATATTATAAAATCGAGGACCTTTTCCGATCTACGTTTTGGAGGATTAGAAAAACCATACATTATATCAAAGTTTACAAAAATAGTTACAAAATAAATAAATGGATTCATCTACATTAGCACCTTAACTGTCCTTTGAACTTCTTAGGAATCCCGTGAATTTTTTTTAAAAAAATTAGGATGAGAACAAAAAGCTTAGTAAGGGATATAAGAATAAGTAAATAAATCGTTAGTCCATAAATACTTATAAGTATAAGACATTATTTCCATAAAGACATACTTCTCACCCATAAAGTATCATATACATATTTTTGAAAAACATGATATTCCATAAAAAATAGAAAAACATAAATAAACCATGTAGGCTACTTAGGGCATTAATTACTTAATATTGTAATGGTCACACCACAACTTTTAAATTTATTTTTATTTTATTATTTCTTGATTTTATTATTATTAGTATTATTATTTTTGGTTTTATTATTATTATTATTATTAATATTTTAGTTTTATTATTATTATTATTATTATTATCTTTGGTTTTATTATTATAAAAAAATGTGAAACCCTAGAGGTGGGTCGCGACCCCCCCTTCTCCTTCCAGGCATGAGGCACACCTCTCCCCCCTTTCCCGTTGCGTAGCTACAGCGCCATAGCTCCTCGGCTCCCTCCCGACACACCAAGCCGCCTCCATCCCTCGCCCCTTACTGCTCCATGCTCCGGCCTCACTGCTCCCCTCACCGCTCCGACCTCCTGGTCCGACCTCCTCACCGTGCTCCGGCCTACCCTCAACCTTTCGCACCTCCAACCTGACCTCTCTCTTCTACACCACCATCCAGCTGACCCCCTCTGTTCTCTCCTCCCTCATAGGAGCTCTGGAAAACCCGCACCCCTAATCTCTGGTGGCCAACTGTTGCGCGACTAACCAGATCCGGCATCCCCAGCCTCAGACCACCTTCTACCTTGTGCGCGTTGAACCCCCCTTCTCCGGTATATTTCTTTTAAACTTTTAGTGTTTTTATTTAAGTTGAAAAAACCCTAATTGCAAGGTCTGTTGGTGCGTTTTTTCTTAGTTTTAGGGTGTGCAAAGGGACCACAAACCTCAGTTATTCCTTCCGCTAATGCGGCGTTGCAGTCACACATCCATATATTTCTTTCCTAAGACATTTATATTGATGTTTAGAATTTCAAATAAATTTAATAAGATGGTTTTGACCTCTTTGTCACCCTTGCTGATCTTATTATAGCATGTTGAAATTATTTTGGTTTGTGAAAAATAGATTTTCAAGGTTACTTATGTGCAATGCCTAGAGTCTTAGCACTTGTGAAAATAGTTTTGGGTGTCATTTTAGTGGTTGGGTGTTCCATTGGAAGTTGGCACATCTGTGGGTGCACTAGGTGCACACATGGATGTGCCCTCGAATGAAAATGAAACCTTTAAAATAGTGTTTTCTTAAAAACTTGGTTTTATAAATGTTTTTTGTTTCCTAAATAAGGTTTGTTCCTTTGTGTGGATTTTATGAAAGGTTTAAAATGTAAACTCAAAATATATGCTCGGTTGGATCTTGGTGTGAGTTATGGTCAATGCTTGGTATTAAGGCCCATTTGGCATGACTTGCAAGTTGCATGTTTTTCTTAAAATATGAATTTGGAAATAATTTTGGTAAATGTGTTTGGGTGTGTAAAGCTAGGGGCCCATTTTTCTTTTTGAGCACATTGTACATTTTTGTTTTAGTTTTGAAATAAAGATAAGACTTTGTTTCTTGAATGGTCCATTGTTTCTAAATTATGTTGGTCCTTATAGGTTAATTAATTAAAGATTTGGTGGCTCCTTGGTGGTGCGCACCCACACATACATAGGTATGTATGTTTATATGTATATATATATTCCTTGCACATATTCTCTCATGGAGAAGGGAATACGTACATTGGATTAAGGGTATATGTATATATATATGTATGAGAATGTATGTGTGTGATGGTGTGGGCAATTTTTGTCAAAAGCTTCAAGAGCCGAAGTATCTCGACTTGGTCCGCTTCCTTTTGAGGTAGGTCCTCCATGCCCGAGCCTTTAATTTAAATTCCATGATTGCTTAGCATTTTTAAAAAAAAAAGTGTTTTTACATATTCATGTGGCATTTATATATGTAGATATGTATATGTTTTTGGTGAAATGGATTTCACCTCTTGGAGATTGGTTTCCCATTAATTTTCATAACTTGTCTAAGCCTGTCTGAAAATTGATTTTAATTATGAAGGTGTCCTAAGTATTTTAAAATAGTTTACTAAAATTTCCCTAGTTGTGAAGTTTATTTTGTGAAACTAAAAGGATTTGGTTAAATGTGGTGTTTAAAACCTGACTTTTTTGACACCTTGAAGTGTGGTTTTACAATTCAATGACATGAAGGCCCGTTTGGAAATTTTTAAGCATGTTGTGTGTTTTTAACCTAGAATCAGAAATGGATTTATGAAATGAATTTGGTTTGGAATACTTTTATAGTATATTGGAATGATTATATTGAAGGCCCGATTGGCACCTTATGTCACTTTGAAAGTGTGAACGCCTAGTTGGAAACTTAAAGTGCTTTGTGAAATGGTTTAAAGGTTCACGTGACATGATGGCCGAGTTGACACCTTGGTTGATATGGCATGCACATGTTTATACATACATATATATATCCAGTGAGAACCTATATAGGAGGGATATCCCTTTAGGGGTTATCGTATAGGGTGTCCGTGTTTGGGGTAGGCAAGTGCGGTGACGGCAGGTAAGGTGAGTCACATGTGTAAGGGCCTCCTACTTCATAGAATTACTATTACCACCATGGGTTCCTGGGAATATTTTAGAGGCTTGAGTGACGGTTTTTGATCAAACACGATTAGACGAATTGATGCCCCCTGAATTTTCTGTTAGGCCAGGCGGGCTGTGCCACTAGTGAGGCCGAGTTAGGGCATCTAATTGGTTATTGACTTAGAGGATTCACCATAAGCCAGTAGGTGGTTCCAAACCGATTATGTCCAGGGATCACTCTAGGGATGTTTAGGAAATTCCCATGGTTGTATACTTGTATGTTTCTGCTTTCTTTTATGGAACTTTTGGTTATTTGATCTCATGACACTTTTACTTTGATTTTTATAATATAGAACCAGTTTGGGTATTAGATGGATTTAAAAATAATTAATTTCAATGACTTATATGCTTTGGTAATTGATTTAGAAAAAATGAAATGAAAAAGGGTGTTTTTCTTAAAATTAAAAGCATGTTACCTGTTTTGTTAAAGGAGTGGAAAACCATATTTTTATATATCCTATTTTCGAATTAGCAAGAATGGATTTCATTTTAGAGGTGGGGCATCGGGTTTGGTTTATTTTGGAATTCCTACTGAGCATCTCAGTGCTCACGCCTACTCCATCTTTTCAGTTTCAGGTTCTCCAAGTTTCACATCACTCTTGGAGTGGGATTGGTTCTGAGTTGGGTGTTGACCTAATAGGTCACATATAGGTATGTGTAGTTTATTATTATTTTTATTTTTGTTGCTTGTTTTATTTTTATTGTTAGTTTTTTTTATTTAGTTGTGTTTTATTTATGGGCCAAATCATTCCTACATGTTAGTTTTGATTCCTAGCACTAGTTGTCATCCCAGGGGGATCGAGAACGCCCCTCAGGACATGTCGCGGACCGGCTCAAGTGACCGATTGAGGGTCGAACCCAGATTGGTTTGTGAAAAAATGGTATCAGAGGGGGCCCTTATTATTTGGGTGTCCGATAGATGGAAATTAGGACTGTTGAGACTCGTGAGGTAGGTATGGGAAGGGAGTCATGAACCCTCAATCGTTCCAAACCTCGAGTCTCTAGGGGTAGTCTGAAAATTGAGTCTTTGACTTGTTCTAGTTTGTTTTAGATTGAGGGATGACAATAGAGGTGATCTAGTGTCATGTTTTGATTTTGCATGGAGTAGTGACCCATGTGATATCCAAGTGCTCGGTTCAATTTCCTCTTAGTGTTGTTGTCTACCTGGGGCATGACTCACTACCATGTCACCGAGTTGGGTATAGACACTAGTCCCTCTCTCCAGTAGTTTGGTTTATGTAGTGTTTTGTCTTGGTTCTGGTTGGTGTAAGTGTGTTTTTAAAAATGAAAAAGGGGTTTTGGAAATGACGATGCTTCCTTTTAAATGGTTTTTAGATTGGTAAAAATTGGTTTTAATGGAAATATTTTGGCTTGATAATCTGGTAGTTGTTTGAAATTGGTGAAGAAATGGAATGGATGGATGCATATGTGAATGTTCATGGGATGACAAGGGTTTTTATTTGAAATTAAAGGCATGACATTGTTTTCTAAGGGTGGATTTTGAAAGGGATTATTTTGGATATGTTTATATTTGTTTGGTTTTTGAGTTGTTGTTTTTGGATGAACGCACTTTCATTGATGTTGCTTCGACTTGATATTGGTTTTGGTTCTATGTTTTATATGTTTTTTAGAAAATGACACCTAGAAATTCCATAAGGTTTCTGATAATTCATGCCCATTTTTTGGTCCTTCTCAGACGTTCCCTATTCTTTGTAGTGATTAAGGTCCATTAGAGGTAGTTATGTGGCTTGAAGAGGTTGAGCATGTCTTTAGGATGTTGGGAACTTTCAAGGGCATTAGAGTTCAAGTTGTCTTGGGTTTATTTGAGGGTCTGAATTTGGATGAATGGGAGTTGTTCGACCCACCATCAATGCAAGTTAGAATGATGTGGTATTTCTTTAAATCCTTCTTCATCCGATGGTTCATACCTGAAGAGGTGAAGATGAAGAAAAGGGAGGAGCTCATGCGTATTCAACATAGCCAATGAACGGTGAAGACATATGTTAACCATTTCAAGGAACTTGTGTCTTTTTCTCCAAAGGTAGCATCACATGATTTGATGAAGACTTCTCTCTTCATTGGGGGTCTTTATCTAGAGATCAAGGAGAGGGTCCTACCTTCTAAGGACCATCATTTTGAGAAGCTGGTGGATGAGGAGTTCCTAGCTGAGTTGGTCTCCAAAGTGTAGATGGTTGGTAATCTAGCCTATCCAATTGCTTGTGAATGTTCCCTATCTAGTGAGCAGGGTGTTCCAGAGGGACCTGTTTCTAAAGAGTCCTCTATAGTGGTTCTGGATTCGAGTTCATTGGACCATTCAATGGCGTGCCCTCAGTGTGGACTTTTAGGGAACTTGAATCTATCATGTCATGTCCATCCAAAGACGTGCCATCGTTGTAGGTGTCTGGGTCATCTAGAGAAGTTCTGCAGGAAGCGTCACTTAAAGAAAACACTATGACCACAGGATTCCAGTGCCTGATTGTGAGGTAGGAGATTCTTCAGATATCAGAGCCCCAGCCACAGGTCTTGGGATGAAGCTCGCGCACAGTCACGAGTTACCGGGGGTGTAAAGCCTTGGTCTGGGTTTTATGTTCCATGTTAGAAGTGGAACATTTAAATTATTTTCATTATTTTTTGTTGTTGTTAAAGTTTTACTATTATTGTGAGTTCATTATTCGATGGGGGAATATTATGAACTTTTTGTATTGTAATCCAACAGTTCCGTTTGTCTGGTTATGGTTTTTTGAATCATGCATTTTTTCTTAAAGTGTGTTTGACCCTTGTATGGGTTAATCTCGGTTTGGATGTGTTCGTTTGAAGATGTAAGTGTCTATGGAAGAATTGATGTTTTTAGTTATGATTGGGTTCACTGCTTGGGTTAAGTTCTTCATGGAGGTTTTTCTCTAGTGTTGGGTTTTTTTGGTCTGGGTTGAGAGTTATAGGTTTCAGCGGAGGTGTTGCTTCGTTCGTGCTATAGAAGTTAGTTTGGATCGGTTGGGAGTTCCCAAATCACCCCCCTTACTGGGGTGGTATGTTTGGGTGTTAAATTTATGCACTACTTGAGTTATTGTGGCGGGGAGAACCCTCTCATTTTCTCCCATTCACTTATGTTGTGGTTTCTTTTGGTTTTAATTGGGCATGGATTCTTATTTTGTCTATTGTTCAACTGGGTGAGTTTTTAGGGACATAAAGTGTTTATGATGGGGAGAATTGTCACACCCCAACTTTTAAATTTTATTTTATTTTATTATTTCTTGGTTTTATTATTATTATTATTTTTGGTTTTATTATTATTATTAATAATTTTATTATTTTGGTTTTATTATTATTATCTTTGGTTTTATTATTATTATTATATAAAAAATGAAAAACCCTAGAGGGGGGTCGTGACCCCCCTTATCCTTCCAGGCACAAGGTGTGCCTTGAACCCCCTTACTTGCTACGCAGTTATAATGCCCCAACTCCCCGACTCTATCCCGGTGCACCAGGATTCCTCTAGCCCTCGCCCCTCACCGCTTTGTGCTCCGGCCTCACCCATCCTCACCGCTCTTCCCTCCTAGTCACCTCCGCCCATCCTCGTCGCTCCCCTCGCCGCTCCACCCTCCTGGTCTGACCTCCTCGCCATGCTCTGACCTGCCCTCACCCTTCCACACCTCTATCCAGTCTACCCCCCAGTTCTCTCCTCCCTCGTAGGAGCTCCGACAAACCCACACCCCTCGTCTCCGGTGGCCAGCTGCTGCACGACCAACAAACTCTGGCATCCCCGACCATCGACCACCTTCTATCTTGTGCATTCCGACCCCCCATGGTATATTTCTTTTCATATTTTGTTGTTTTTATTTAATTTTGAAAACCCTAATCATAGTGTTTGTTGGTGCATTTTTCTCAGTTTTAGGGTGTGCAAAGGGAACGCAAACCTCAATTTTTTTTTATTGAAGCAGCATCGCGGTCGCATGCCATTGAGGTAGGAGTTTCCATATATTTCTTTCCTAAGGAATTTCTGTTGAAGTTTAGCATTTCAAATAAATTTAATAAGTTGGTTTACACCTCTTTGGAACCCTTACTGATCTTATTATAGCATTTTGAAATTTTCTCAGTTTGTGAAAAATAGATTTTCAAGGTTACTTATGTGCAATGCCTAGAGTGTTAGCACTTGTGAAAATAGTTTTGGGTGTCCTTTTGGTGGTTGGGTGTTCCATTGGAAGTTGGAAAATCTTTGGGTGTACTAGGTGCACACATGGATGTGCCCTTGAATTAAAATGACACCTTTAAAATAGTGTTTTCTTAAAACCTTGGTTTTTTAAAAGGTTTTTGTTTCCTAAATAAGGTTTGGTACTTTGTGTGGATTTTATTAAAGGTTTGAAATGTAAACTCAAAATATATGACCGGTTGGATCTTATTGTGATTTATGGTTAATGCTTGGTATTAAGGTCCATTTGGCATGACTTTCAAGTTGCATGTTTTTCTTAAAATATGGATCTGGATTTTTTTTGGTAAATGTGCTTGGGTGTGTAAAGCTAGGGGCCCATTTGGCCTTTTGAGTGGATTTTATGTTTTTGCCTTAGTTTTGAAATAAAGATAAGACTTGGTTTCTTGAATAGTTTTTTGTTTCTAAATGATGTTGGTCCTTATTGGTTAATTAATTAAATCTTTGATGGCTCTTTGGTGGTGCGCACCCACACATACATAGGTACATATGTGTATATGTATATATATATCTTCTTTGAACATATTCCCTCATGGAACAAGGAATATGTACATCAGATTAAGGGTATATATATGTATGAGAATGTATGTGTGCGCAGGTGTGGGAGATTTTCCTCAAAATCTTCAAGAGCCGAAGTATCTTGGCTTGGTTTGCTTCCTTTTCAAGTAGGTCCTCCATGCCCGTGCCTTTAATTTGAATTCCATGATCTCTTATCATTTTTTAAAAAAAGCGTGTTTACATATTCATGTGGAATTTCTATATATAGATGTGTATATGTTTTTGGTGAAATGGATTGCACCTCTTAGAGATTGGTTTCACATTAATTTTCATAACTTATCTAAGCCTGTTTATAAATTGCTTTTAATTTTGAAGGTGTCCTAAGTATTTTTAAATTGTTTACTAAAAGTTCCCTAGCTGTGAAGTGAATTTTGTTAAACTAAAAGAATTTTCTTAAATTTTTTGTTTAAAACCTGACTTTTTTGGCACCTTGAAGCATGGTTTTACAATTCAATGACATGAAGGTCTGTTTGGAATTTTTTAAGTATGTTGTGTGTTTTTAACTTGGAATTGGAAATGAATTTGTGAAATGAATTTGGTTTGGGATATTTTTATGGTATATTGGAATGATGGTATTAAAGGCCAAGTTGGCACCGTGTGTCACTTTAAAAGTGTGAACGCCCGGTTGGAAACTTAAAGTGCTTTTTGAAATGGTTTAAAGGTTCGTGTGACATGATGGCCCGGTTGACACCTTGGTTGATATGGCGTGCACATGTTTATACATACATATATATATATATATATATCCAGTGGGAAACTATATAGGAGGGATATCCCTTTAGGGGTTATCGTATAGGGTGTCTGTGTTTAGGGTAGGAAAGTGCAGTAATGATAGGTAAGGTGAGTCACGCATGCGAGGGCCTCCTACTTACATAACATTACTATTACCACCATGGGTTCTAGGGCGTCATTTAGAGGGTTAAGTGATGGTTTCTGATCAACCCTGATTAGACGGGTTGATACCCCCTAAATTTGCTGTTAGGACAGTCAGGCTGTGCCACTAGTGAGGCCGGGTTAGGTTAGCGAGTTGGTTATTGACTTATGGCCTTCACCATATGCTGACAGGTGGTTCCAAACCAAGTATGTATAGGGATCACTATAGGGATGTTTAGGAAATTCCCATGGTTACATACTTGTATGTTCCTGATTTATTTTATGGAACTTTTGGTTATTTGATCTCATGACACTTTTACTTTTCTTTTTATAATATAGAACCTATTTAAGGACTAGTTGGATTTAAAAATAATTCATTGCAATGACTTATATTATTTGGTAATTTATTTATAAAAATGAAATGAAAAAGGGGTTTTTTCTTAAAAGTAAAATCTTGTTACCTATTTTTGTTAAAGGAGTGGAAAACCATATTTTTAAATATCATATTTTCAAATTAGTAAGAATAAATTTCATTTTAGAGGTGGGGAATTGGGAATAATTTATTTTGGTATTCCTACTGAGCATCTCGGTGCTCACGCCAACTCTATCTTTTTAGTTTCAAGTTCTCCAAGTTTCACATCACTCTTGGAGCGGACTTGGTTCTGAGTTGGGTGGTGACCTAGTAGGTTATGTGGAGGTATGTGCAGTTTATTATTTTTCTATTTTTGCTGCTAGTTTTATTTTTATTGTCAGTTTTTGTTTATTTAATTGTGTTTTATTTATGGGAAAAATCGTTCCTACATGTTAGTTTTGATGCCCGACACTGGTTTCCATCCCAGGGGGATCAAGAACGCCCCTCAGGACATGTCGAAGACCAGCTCGGGTGACCGGTTCAAGGTCGACCCAGGATTGGTTCATGACAGTAACCATCGCATCTACCATATGATTTGTAACCCTCATGGACACCTTACAATGTAACCCTCACAACTACCTTACAATGTAACCCTCATGGCTACCTTATGGTGTAACCATCGCAGTTACACTTGGAGTAACCATACAACTGACCTCCAACTTAAATATACCCAATGCATTAGAGGGAGATATAGGTACAACCATTAATAAAAAAAATTACCAATAAAAATAACATAATCATAAAACAATAATACTTTCATAAGAACAATATCTTGAATTTGTAAAAATAGAAATTTAAAAGAGGATTTTTAAGGAAAAGTCACTTACAAATACCATATCATTAAAGGAAAATTGATCAAATGAAAGGAATATGTATATTAAATATAAATACACATAATAAAACATAATATAATAAAATTTAATTTCACAAATAATCTTAGTACAAAAAAATCATTGAAGTAGAAGGTTAACCCAAAGAATGGAAATTGGGTTAAGAATTCCATTACCTCTGGTTCATCTTACTTTAAACGTGTTCAAAGCTCCTATATAATGGTTTAAAGAGTTTTATTAATACATTACAGAAACATATTCATATTTATACTTACTCATATGATATTATTATAACACCTTTACACCCATTTATTAATAATATTTTGTTATTTTCATTGTTTCAGGTGCAATTATTTCATGGTTTCCATGGTTGGTTCATTATGGATTCTCTTATAGAATGGAAGAAAAACTCCAGAAGTAGAATGAAGAAGTATTCATATGTTTCAAGAATATTAAATGATACCATAAATCATTTAGTTTTCAGATATTATTATGAATCATTAGATAAAACATTAATGATATTCATTGAGATCATTTTGGCGGTTCTTCGATAAACACAAACTAGTTTCATTATATAATTTAATAGTATGTATATTTGTTAATTATAGAACATAAAAGAGGTTATATAATAAAATTTATATTATGTTTCAACCATTAAAATGGTTTTATGACCATACAGAAATAAAAAAATGAAAACACATCATCTACGGTGTTGGTAAATCGACACATCATGAATGATGTTTTCATTTTAGAATAAAAGAGAGAGGAGAAGGATTTGATGATGAATTTTTCCATAAACATAATAAAATTTATAGAATATATAATACACTTGATTTTTAATTTCTATTGGATAAAGGGAGGTGAAGAGAGTATAATAAAATAAAAATAATTAAAAAGGGAATAAAATAAAATTAAAGATGATTTTTACCTCTTGAATTATCCTCCTTGAGAACCTCCTTAATACCTTTGGTTTTGACCATTTTGTGAGACCAGTAGGTCTTGTACGTGGGAAAGATGCTTTGAAAGAGTATTGGGTAGAAATTGGACAAGTCTCAAAGCTTGAGAGGTGTGAGGAGAATAGGGGGTGAGGGGTGGTATTTATAGTGGAGGAGAGGGGGTTTTCCATTATTTTAATAATTATTTTATTATTTTTATCAAGAAAAGAAATAGTGTTGGTTATTATGATTAAATATAGTAATTAGTGCATATTATTTCAAACCAAGGGTGATTAACTCACAATAACATCATCCATGACTCAATAATTCATGTATTTAGCTTATTTCATAAATTATCATATTTTACTATTCACTAAAAATTCAAGTATACCAAAAATTAACCCTAACCATTTTTCGATATGAAGAATTCAAAAATAAACTCCATTTTATGAAAATAATTTTCTAAATATGAGTAATTTAATTTTTAATTAAAATCATTATTTACTTGGAAAATACAGATTTTAAAATTATAACTAATTTTATAACACTTTAAAAAATTAATTAAGGTCTTATAAAATTATCATAAAATAAAAATACATCAAAATATTAATTAATGAATACATTTTATGAATATAAATTTTATTTTAAATTATTAAATTAATCATAAAATTTTAATTAAATATTTATGACTTATATAAATGCCAACACTTAATTAATAAATTTCAATATATTTATTTACTTATAATATGATATAATTATGTCATATTGTCACTTATAAGATAGATAAATTTTATTTATACTTTTATTAGTGAGGCTACTATTCATTTGGTCAATTTACTATTTATAAGGGTCATATTACTATTCATAAGGGTAACATTACTATTCCAAAGGGTAAAGTTACTATCCACCAAAAATTAAGTTGATCTTATTAGACTCTAAATATCTTATTGATCACAATCGTGTATGTCCTTTTTTTGAAATTCAATTCATAGATGTGAAAAAATTTTGTTTAATGACTAGGCTATAAAGGTCACATAATAGTATTTAGTTGTGCATTTAAGAATGATTTGGCATTGTATTTCCTTTTAAAATATTGGGATGTTACATTTTGAGTCTGAAAAAATTTTGATTTTGAAAATTATTTTTATAAAATTTTTACACCAAAAAATTCATAAACATTTTGAATCTGAAATATTTGTAAAAGTTTTTGAATATTATTTTTTTATAAAGCTAAAGTTTTTAGAAAACAAATTATTTTTATAAAACTAAAAGTTTTAGAAAAACTAAAGCACATATACTCCCCCATTGACAAGGAGTTCATTAATGTAAGAAGATTGTTAAACATGAAGTTTTTATGAATAATCATTTGATATTGATCATTCCTAGTTTCTGGTTAATATATTCAAATCTATCAAAACTAAGGGGTTTAATAAAAATATCATTAAGTTTTTCTTTCATTACAATGAATTGTAAAATGATATATCCTTTTTGTATATAATCCCAAAGGAAATGGTGTCTTATCTCTATGTTTTTATCATTTGAGTGATGTGATAGGTTTTTATTTAAATAAATGGAACTTTTGTTATCACACAATATTTTATTTTTAGTAAAACTCATTCCATAGTTAGTGAGTGTGTGTTGCTTCCACAATACTTGAGCACAAAAACTTCTAGCTGCCACATATTCAATTTTAATAGTGGAAATTGTTACTGAGTGTTGTTTCTTAAAAGAACATGAAACCAAAGCTTCTATTAAGAAATAGAATGTTTTGGATGTACTTTTCCTATCCATTATACATCCACCAAAGTCAACATCAGATTTTTTTAACTCAAAATCATTTCCAAAAGAGTAAAACAAACCAAAATCAATAGTTCCCTTAAGGTATTAAAAAATTCATTTCACAAATTTAATATGAGAATATTTTATATTGGATTGATATCTAGTACATAATCACACTGAAAACATTAAATCTGGATAACTAGATTTTAAGTGAAGTAAACTTCCAATCATACCTCTAAAAGTCTTTTGATCAACTAGTTTCCAAGCTTCATCAATGTCTAAAGTATTTGAGGTTCTGATATGAGTATTAATACTTTTATTATTTTCATATATGAATTTATCAAGAAGATATTTTATATAATTATGATGATATATAAACATTCCTTATGTTTTTTTTTGAAATTTAAAAATCTAGAAAGTATATTAACTCAACCATCATACTCATTTGAAACTCAGATTTCATAAGACTTACAATGGAATCTATTAGATACTTTTAAGTTGAAATAAATATAATTTCATCAACATAGATTTGTATAATCATAATATTTTTATTAATTTCTTTTATAAAAAGAGTTTTGATCCATAGATCCCTTAACAAAATTATTTTATAACAAAAATGTAGTTAACCAATCATACTAGGATCTAGGGTATTGTTTAAGTCCATATAGTGCCTTAGTAAGTTTGAAAACATGTTCTGAATGTTTTTTATTTTCAAAACTAGGTAGTTTTTCTACATAAAATTCCTCCTAAACATATCCATTAAGGATATCACACTTCACATCCATTTGAAATAGCTCAAAATTTAAGAATTATGAATAAGCTGTAAGTATACGAGTAGCCTCAAGTGTAGCTATCAAAGCATAATTTTCTTCATAGTCTATTCACTCTTATTGATTATAACCCTTATTAACAATTCTATATTTATTTATAACTATTATACCATTTTAATCACACTTATTTAGAAAGTCCCATTTTACTCCAATTATAGAAGTATCTTTAGGACATTCAACTAAAGTCTAGAATTTGTTCCTTTCAAATTTATTTAGTTCATCTTGAATTGATTTTATACATTCCTCATCACCCAATGCCTCATGAGGAGTTTTAGATTCAAACTGAGATAAAAATTCTAGATATTTAATTTCATTTATTAAAGAACTTATATCCCTAACTAGTTGATCTACATCACCAATGATAATATCATTAGGATGATTTATAAGAAACAACTAATTTCTTAGATTTTCAAAAGTATATTCTTCAACAATAGGATGAAAATTTTCTTGAGTAATAACTTCAGAAACATAATCTTTAGTTTTTTTATCTTGATAAGAATTTTCTAACACAGATTGAAAACCAGTTTTAAAAATATCACCTAAAGATGTAGGTTGAGCTTGTTTGAAAAAAAGGGATCAGTTTCATTAAATTTCACATGTACTGTTTCCTCCACAATACTTGCATTTTTATTAAAACCTCTATAAGCCTTACTAGTTTTGAAATAACTTAAAAATATTCCTTTATCAGATTTTTATGCAAACATATGTAAGTTATCCTTAGTATTTAGAATGAATACTTTGCATCCAAAAAAATCGAAGTAAGAAAGTTTTGGTTTTCTTTCAGTCCATAACTCATAAGGATTTTTATTAATAAAAGGTCTAATTAAAACTCAATTTATAGTATATTAGGAAGTAATAATAAATTTTTTTAGCAACTGAGTATTCAATCAGCATGGTTCTAGTAATATTTTGAAGAACTCTATTTCTTCTTTCAAAAACAACATTTTCCTATAGAGTTATAGGTGCCAAAAATTTATGTATAATACCATTTTTACTACAAAAAGTTTCAAAATCATATTTTTTAAATCCTCCACCCTGATCTCTATGAATAGTTATCAAGGATATATTTTTCTCATTTTTAACTCTTACTACAAAAGTTTTAAAATAACTAAATGCTTCATATTTCTTCGCTAGAATATAGACCCAAGTATATCTAGTGTAATCATCAACTAAAACATATACATAGTATTTTCCACCAATACTCCCAGTTTTTATAGGACCAAATACGTACATGTCCACTAACTACAAAACATCAGAATTTGAGACTTCACTAATAGACTTAAAGCTTGACTTATGTTTCTTAACAAATTGAAAAGGATTACAAAATTTTTGAAGTATCAAACAAAAATTTTGATAGATCCTTAACAAGTAATTTCTTACACAACTTAGCTAAAGTTCTAAGATTAAAATGTCCTAACCTTATATTCCATAACCAAGATTGATATTCCATTGCACTAAGACAAGGTAGGTTTTGGATCGTAAGGTCTTCTAAGTTTAAAGTGTAAACATTCTCATGACGATTGGAAGAAGGAATAAACTCATCTTTAGAACTATGAATAGTAAATTTATCATTCCTAAAGTTCAAAAGATATACCTCATCACATAATTGGATTATGCTAGAAAGGTTGTACTTAAGTCGTAAAAAAATGAAACATTTGAAATTAAATCTTTTCTAAGAAAAACAATGTTACCTATACCAATAATTTCTCATTGATAATTATCTCCAAAAGATAATTTTCCACCTTTAATATTCACGATCTTATTAAAGAATATTTTTTCCATCCATATGTCTGGAACAACCACTATCTATGTACTAATTTTTTTTTGTTGGCACATTCTTTATTTTCTTGAAAAAAACATTAGTGTTTCAGAACTCAAACCATCTTGGGTCTGGTATTATCAGAAAGTAAAATATTTGGTATCCACATTTTTCCAACTTTTTTATTTTGAGAAAATTTCATTTATTTTAAAAAATAGACTTTATGAAAACCTAAGGACTAAACTTTATTTAAAGAACATTTATTCTTTTAGTGTCCACCACTTTGAAATTTAGTAAAAAATGAAGCACTCTTTGGAACAAAGAAAATATTACTAAAAATATGTTTTTTTGTTAGTAAAACCCATTCTAAAAATATATCTATGAGTTATGATTTTATTATAAATTTTATTAAAGTTTTCATTTTTATAGGTAAAATTAGGTAAAAGTTTCCTCAAACTAGAAATTTCAGATTTTAGTTTTGCAACTAAGTTCTTGTCCTGAGTATAAATAGTATTCTAACTAAGTTTTACAAAATTAGTTTGTAAACTGGTTTTCTCAGAAATATTTTTCTCAAGATATTTTGAAATACTATATTTTTCAAAATTATATTTATCAAAATATTTAGAAAGATATGATATTTTAGTATTTAAAATAGTTATCCTTGCATTTTCCTTGGAAAGTTGTTCTTGATATTTATCAAAATTTTAGATACTTTACAGTTTTCATTTTCAGGTAATTTAGAAAAACTAGAAACTTCTTCATAACTTGGTAAAGTATTATCCTCTTTAGTTGAGTAATATTTTTCATTAGAATATGTAGAATTTTTCTCATCATTTCAATCAGGGAAGTTAGAATTTAATTTAAGGTTTATAAGAGATTCATCAGTAGTTACCTTATCCATGAAAAATTTATTCACCTTTAGTATTTCTACATACAAACCAATATTTCTCTATCTGGAACTATCATTTTCTGAAGAACTTTCAGAAGAACTATCTACACCACTTTTAGTCCAAGTGTCTTAAGCTTTCAAACTCAACCTTCTCTTGTGTATATAATATTTCTTAGTATTCCTATCAGAATTTATTTATTTCTTATCTTTTCTTTTAAGCCTAGGAAAATATGGTTTTATATCTCCTACATTTTTACACTCATAAAATATTACTTTAGAAGATTATTTATTTTCACCTTTATCTTTACGACTCTTCTTAAATCCACACTGAAAGACTTTCTTGCCCACAGTTTTAGTCATTCTTCTTGCAAGATCAACTAACTCATTTCTAGTATGTTCAGATGAACTTGTATATGATTCCACAGTAAATTTATTATTCTTAGAATATTTCACCAATTTATCAATATATTTAGCATTAATAGGTACAATATATGTAGTTGTACAATAATCTCCTCCATTTTTCTTTTTCATCTTTACAAAATTTCTTTTTAGTCTACCTTCATATTACATAAAAGTACCAATTAGATCATCAAGAGTAATATTTTTTATCCTTCTTGTATCATCTAAAACTGTTATTTTAGATTCACATTCATTAAGAATAATCTGAATAATATTTTCTACTAAGATTAAATCTGTTAAATATTTCTCTAAATGAGAATGTAGACTATTAAAAATAGTCATGAATATTTGGTTCATTTTAGATAATGATTTTCCAGGTAAGAAATCAAATGCTTGATAATCATCTCTCAACATATCTCTTCTAGTTTCAATAATTTTTAAGTTCCAAAGTGTGTAACCTATAACTTTTTCCATATACTATTAGTTATTTCACATAAAGAAATTTGACTATAGATAATTCTTGTCATAGAACAAAGTATAGTATTCCTTACTATGTAATTAAATTTATATTATTGATTTTATTGATTCATAAAAGTAGTAACTTTATTATCTAGAATTTTATAATCTCCAATTAATAGAAAAAATTTATCCACACCATTATTGATGAAAGTATTCTTTTTCTATCTTCTGTATTTATAATCATTACCATAAAAAATATTTGGTCTATTAGGATTCATATTTTCAACTGTACCAACATTTAAACCTATCATCTTATCAAATAGAAACTCTTTTATAGAAAAACACGTTAGTGTAGAGGAAATTTATAAAAAATCAGTTTATAAAAAAAAACTTAATTACTTATAGTGTATATCAAAAGTAAAAACTCAGAAAGTATAGAAGTAAAAACTACTATAATAAAATTTCTAGATTGTAAGAGTATACGATGGTTACATGGGGGGGGGGGTGAATTGTAGTTTAAAAATTTAAACTAAGAAAAAAAACCTATTTTTTCAAAAAGGTTGGACTCAGAGTTCATCCAATGATCAGAGTATTAAAATAGGATCCAATAAATGTATGATATATCATATTTATTATCAATATCATAGACACACCAATAAAAAAATTTATTAGAAATGTATGTAAAGAAACTAATTTGTAATTTAATTACACATCGGAATATTAAACTTATAAAAACAAGTTCAACAAAATCTTATAATAGTAAGAATGAATTATAATATTTATAAAAGGTAATTTTACTCTTTAACCTTAAGAGTTAAGGAATTCATGAATCATGACTTAAGATATCCATAGTTTCAATACCTACTGTAAAGGTATATATTTCCTTATCAGTAAATCCCTCAATACGATGATCATAATGTCTCGATCTTTTATTCCCCTATAATCCCTCAATACGATGATCAGTGCAACTCTGTCTTCCTAGACCTGAAATCCCTTGATTCTATGGATCATATTCACCCATATTTCTATCCCCATAACCTCTTGATCCAATCTGGATTAGACAAAACAAATATAAAAGAAGAACGTTCTAAGGAATTTAAATTCCTCACACATATTCCTTATAGCTACAACTCTTTGAAATATTACAAAGATTAGGAATGAGATGTTCACATAGAGCAATTTTCAGATGCATTGAGTTGAAAATGCATCAACACCAAGCTCTTCAAATGAACTTGTATTTATAGACAAATCTACAATAGTCATATTTCTAAGTTGGTTACAACAACTTAAGATAGATTTCACTTTGATAACTTATAATGACCTGGATCTTGATCTTGACAGATAAGAATGAACCATACTTCATCATCTGACATTGTTTTTGTTTAGCACCATTATAATGCTAAAAATACTTCTTTCCAATAGATATAGTTCTAATTACTCTAATTATAAAATTTGGATAGTCTGATGGACTTCAATATTATTTTTCAATCTGATAAACTGAACAAAGTTTAATATGATGTATCGATACAAATATCAGTCTGATGGTTATGACTCCAATCAGTCTGATAGACATAACACTAGTCTAACTACTATCCAGAACAGTAGTTGAACTGATGTATTAGGCGCACCTTCAATACGATGGATTAGATTGAATAATAAAATTTTTATATTCATTTTACAATAGAACTATTTCTATGTGTGGTGTAAAAATATATTTTCTAAAAAAACATACTAAAAAAATTAAGATATATAAAGTTAGTAAAATATATTTTAAAGAATGTGTTTGTCATTTTCAAAACTAAGAAAAGGAAAATCAGACCTCATGTTTTGTTCTTAGGAATTCACCGCTATCCTATGTTGTATTGTCATGGGGGGGGGGGTCTTTTAATGATGCCCTCTGCAGTCCTTTAATGCGATTTCAGTCTCAGTGCTTCCCGATGATCTCTATAAAGGTTCATCCTATTGTGCATGATGGAAATCATTTGGTTTTTGAGGTTTCTTCTTTAGCCTTCAAGGAATCTTCAAATGTCTTGCATTGGACCCTGGTTGTGAGGTTTAGATTTGATAAAACTTTTATCCCCCTATTATGTATCTTTGTAGACTCCTGGGGGTTGTATTCTTCAACTTCCATTTCCTCTCTAAATTGAAAATAATTATATGTGGTCTATCACTCACTAAAAGACTTTATAATAGCATTGATAAAATCCCCTATATTAGTGGGCCGCTGGTGTTTTTCTTTATCTCGCTAGGAAATGTATTCTCACTTTGGTCGAGATTCTTCTAGAGCAACTATCTGGGTCTCCCTACCAGGCCTCCCCCTTCCATTCCTAAATGAAGTCTTCTTGAAACCCATTAGTGATTCTCTTGGGTTATATCTATGTGCAGATGATCAAACTCTCTATCTTGAAGATGTGTCAATGGGTCATATTTTCATCGAGATAGAAATTTCTATTCCTCTTCAAGATCACATTTTCCTCTATATCCAGGAATCTTTTGATTGGAATCAATCTTTACTTTACCCCTTTCCTCCCAGATTTTGTTCCTTTTGTTGTCTTTAGGGTCAATATTTTCCTATCCATAGGAATCATGGTCAAGGTGAGAAAAGAGGTAGTACTTCTAGTCCCTCTCATTCACTTCAGAATATGCCTCTTCCTAGCTCAGAAGTGGTGATTTATGTCCAGGAGGTTCCAATATTCCTAGAAGTTCTCAATCTGGGTCTATCGATGGATTAGGTCTCTCCTCCTAATCCCCTGGGTGCTACTTTCTTTACTTGACTCTCTGTGGTTCCTTACTCAGCACTGTTCTGCTTTGGGATGCCCTGTATTGTGCCAACATTTCCCTCTTGCAAATATCGAGGTAAAGAAGTTGCTTTATCCTTTCCCAATCATGTTCCCCCTTTTCAGGAACCAGGCAGTTCTGAACAGGTGAGAACCTCAGAAAACCCCCTTTTGGTATCAATACAAGAACAAGATCATTAGTCTTTTTCAGGACTCTCTTCAATGTAATAACATGAACATCAGACTCCCTTGGTCCTCTCTTTAGCCCCTTAATATCACAACATTTATTACCTTCCAGACTCCTCTCTCCTTTCAGATCAGAAAGTTATGCGTGCTACTTTTTCCTAAATGCTTGCTTTAGCAGTCTCTCCCTCAGGTGGATGCTCCAATGCTCCCTCTAGCCCAAATTTGTTCTCTCTGATGTCCTATGGGGTGTACACAATATCTCAGTCTCGAATCAGAAGTGAGAATTATTCTTATAAGATGAAAGGGTCCATTTTTCCAAGGTCTAAAACCAGGAAACAACTTATTCAATGATATATTTTCTCTTCTGAAATTCCCAAGGATTGGGGGATCATTTTAAAACTGACTTCTTAGCTATGGAATTTCTGAAACATTTAGTATCTCTTATTTCTATTTTATATCCCAAGCAAAGCTCTACCAAAATATCTATTTTTTATTCTTGTATCTGAATGAGAGCATGCATGCATGAAAACCCTAACAACATGCATATCTAGATTTTTTGGAATCAAAATATATCATTCTACTTGTCTAATGCTTCTGAGTAGATGATCTCACTAAAGGTTTCTTCAAGCCCTCATTTTTTCAATGTCTCCTTTTTATAGTAGTTGCGATGCCCAAATCAGAGAGACTCTATTATAAGATCTATAATCCTTCATCCCAAGTTCTGTGACTTGGATCATCAGAGGTGACTACAACATTGTGGTAGAACCACAAGAGAAGAAAGGGAGGGAAAGGTTTCCTCATCAGCCCGAATGTCCTGAAGGCCTTAATTTTTTATTGATTTTTGATAACCCTCCTTTCAAGGGATGAGGGGGAACTCTTACAAGGCCCTTAGGCTTAGTGATTACATAGAACATAGGCTTAAGAGACATTACATGACCCTGAGGTCTTACAGAATTCAACCAGACTATAACTACAAGGAACTGCCCCTCCCCAACATCTTCATCGTGATAGTAGCTCTCCACCTTTGCATGGTCATCTAGCTAAGCTTCTCATGTAAGAACAGCCTAGTCCTAATGGCATATCCATACCCTCTCATTCTTATAAATCTATTGGTTCTACTTTGGTGAGTGCGCCTGCTCTGAATCCTCCTCTGGGGCTGCTTCTTTTTTTGTAGAGTTTGTCTAGGGAAACCTCATGTTTTCCGAAGGCCTTGAGGTGGCCCAAAGGCCTTAAAGGTGGCTCAAAATCCCTACTAACCTGAAGGCCTGGGTGGCCCTAAGGCCTTAATGACTCCAAGCCCCAACCGGTGGCCCAAGGTGAATAGTTCTGACTACTACAGTACCTGCTACAGTACTGCTACAATACTACTATAGTATTAATACAATACTGATACAGTACCCGGAAATATGCCTCCACTTGGTTTTTGAGCTTGGGTTTGTGGATGCACTTAGGAATACCTCACCAACTGGGCTGAGGCTCATGTGTAAAGGTTTCCTCATTAGGAAATCAATGAGTTCATCCAGTGAATATCCCGTTGTGGAATTTTGGATCTAGGTTTCACTAGTGACCATTTTACATGGTGAAACAACAGAAAATGAGTTCAACATACTTGGTGTCTCCTAAAAAGGTTCTTGGCCAATGACCACACCATTGAAGCTTTCTCGAATTCAAAGGAGACTCACTTATTATGTAACCTATTTGATAATTCCCTACTCCTTGTCTCATTGTCACTAGGACATGAGAGGAGAGATTATTTTAATTTTTATCATTTTTGGACTGATATCCCAGGTTACCATCAAATGGTTAGTGAATCTTGGATAAAGATGAACCAAGGGAATGCATGGATCAAAATTCATAGCAAGCTAAAAAATATTAAATGTGATCTTTTTTCTCGAGTTAATAATCAGCCTCCACATTTTCAAGACATGGATGCAATCAAAAAGGAAATTGATAAGATTGGACTCAGCATTGAAAATGATTAGAACAAATCTCTTTTCAATGAGCTATCTAACAAGGAATACATTCGGGTAGACATGATCTCGATGCATGAGTTTTTATCTCAATAATATTTGAGAATCTATTATCTTTAGGAATTAGATAAAAATAAGGCTTTTTCCATACTTATATGAAAGAGAAGCACCAATTGATCAGACCTAACATCCTTCTTGAAGATGGAACCTATATTGATGATTGAGAAGTAGTTGGTAGCATAGAGGAGGCTCATTTCAAATATTTATTCGCTGGCCCAAACCCATGGATGCATGGAGGATATCCAGGGGGCTATGAAGACTTCCTTGATGTGGTTCAGTCCTTAATCTCCAGTGATGTCAATAATTTCTTAGAAGCTATCCCCGAGGAAGAAGAAGTTTGCAAGGTGATGAAGAATATTAACCCAGATATCCCTTTAGGGCCATATAGTTTTCTAGGTATCTTCTACAGAACCTCTTGGGACATGATAAAACATGAAGTGATTAGGGCCATACAAGACCTTCTTTAATGGTGGAATCTTACCTCGTGTAGCTTGTGACACTTCCCTATTTATCATTCCAAAAATAAAGGAACCTCATTCCATACAACATTACATACCCACTATCCTTTGAAACTTATCATATAAGTTTCTTTCTAGAATTATCAACCATAGGCTATCATATCATCTTCTTGGTTAGATATCAGAGGAGCAACACTATTTTGTGAAGGGTAGACTGATTCAAGGTGCTATCACAACGGCCCAAGAAGTGATTAACAACATTAACAAAAAGGTTCTTGGATCAAATATGGTCATAAAACTCTACATGGATAAAGATTTTGATAGAATTTAGTGGATCTTCCTCCTTAAGGTGCTTTCAAGGATGGGATTTTCCCCATGGGCCACTGATATCATTTTTAGATGTATAAGATCTTTGTGGTTGGCTATTTCTTTCTTGGATAAGAGTTTTGGATTCTTTAAATCATATAGTGGGATGAGGCAAGGGTATCCCACAAAATTTCTATCTTTTCTCAAGATGTCATAATTAGGAACATCAACAGGAGTATCTTGAGAGGAATCACTCTCCCCTACCACTGCAAGTCTCTCTCATTTTTCATCCATCATATTATGTTTGAAAATGACACTATAATTTTCATGAATGCCAGTAAGAGGCCTGTATGAGGAATGATCAAGATCCTTGATGACTACTGTAAATGGAGTGGCTAGATAATCAATCATACTAAGATTAGTCTTTACATATCTAATAGATGTTCATCCAGGAGGACCAATGATCTGTACAATAGCTTCGATATTCAACGTAGGAGTTTTCCTATTGAATACTTGGGGGATCTTATTTATTTAGGAAGGATATGAATTCATCCATTCAAAATTACAATGGGTAGGATCATATACAATATTCTAAATTGTAAGAACATATTCCTTTCTTTTAGAGGGAGAATAACTCTGTTCAACAGTGTTATTACATCTATCCTGATTCATGATCTTTCTGTGATTTAAGCAGCTAAAGAAATTCTTGCCAACATTGATAGGATCATGGAATATTTTATTTATGATGACAACATGGAAGGAAAACATAACTAGGAATCCTAAAGGAGGATGTATATATCGACACAAGAGGGTGGTATAGTCATGAAAAACATCTATGACACCCTGCAAGGTATGGACACTAAACTCGCATGGGAGGTGGTTGAGGGAAGATCCCTATGGGGAAGAGTTATGGGAGTTTACTATAGAGGTGAGAAATATTTTGAGAGTAAATATTTATAGCACATGATTCACTATCATTACTTCAATCTAAAAAATCATTCTCTATGGATAGTGTGGAAGAGAGAAATTTCTTTATGGCACCAAAGTGGGTGGGATCAGAACTCAGATTTCCAGGATGTTAGGTTACCAAAATATCCTTCAAACATGCAAGATAATACCCAACCTTTATCGATGATATTATGAAAAATCACCAGTGATACTTATTCAAACTCATTTATGTTAATAACAATCCTAACTAGTGTGCCTTTATGACATCTTCTTCAGGGAATTTCTCTACTAAATATTTTCAAAGGGTGACGACTTCTCCAAGATAACTTGATCCTTAGGGTGATTCTCTTTGGTGCAGGGAGGTTTTACCAAAATATAATTTTATTATTTAGAGGATAATAAATTGTGATATCCCCACCAATGATAACATCAAGCGCATTGGCATTAATCTATAATCTAGAAGCATGTGTTTTAAATCTCTATGAGAGAAAAGATTAGATCACTTATTCTTTGAAGGTGACTGGGACCACATAGTTTGGACCTTTTTTGAATACTTTACAGGTATCCACATGAAAATTACTATGGGATTGTCCATTCTTGACTACTAGTTTCAGGGGGTGGAACGAATAGGACTTGAGAGGAAGGAAATAGTTGTTGTTCTCATTGCAGGGTGTTGGTGAATTTGGAAAGCAAGAAAAAATTTCTGTTTTAATGCAAGAAACTTCTTAGAAGATAATCTGATAAGAAGAACAAAAAAACTCCTTCTGGACATGACGTGCCTCATGAAAAACTGGAGAAATGATCCTACTCTATGACCATTGCAGGAAAACTTGGATTCTTCCCAATCGATTAATGAACCTCCTCCGGGTCACTGGGTTCGATGGAACCCCCACTTCTCTAGTCAAAAACTCAACATAGATGGATCATGTGTCATGGTAAATAT
Organism: Viscum album; assembly: GCA_963277665.1. NCBI lineage: Eukaryota > Viridiplantae > Streptophyta > Magnoliopsida > Santalales > Viscaceae > Viscum > Viscum album. The sequence goes on along the minus strand of OY728164.1, from coordinate 1,397,201,753 downwards.
GTGTGAAGGTGGTGTGGTTTATTACTCTAGCAACAATATTACTCTTGCATACTCTGTATACTTTGAATTCAGACACTCCCTCAAAGATGAAACTGTAGAGACCCCGTTTTTTCCATGTAAGACTTTGGAATATTTCTACATATATTTTCAGAGTTAGGTGCTGAGAAGGCATGAAATTCCAAGGCCTAGTGTTCCCGAAATAAATTATAAAAAAATATTAAGTATATTGTATACTATGCACATGGTGGAAATGGGATATCTCTTAAAAAATTGATCATATCAAAAATTTGAGACCACAGTTAGGTCTGGAACACAGTGTTTACCCTAGGCGCAACATAAAATATGTCCACACGATACGTTCAGACCCCTCTTTTGTTAGCGGTACGTTGAATGGATGAATTAATTTATTAATTCATTCATTTAATAGCTAAAACCCAAATAACTCTCAAATGGTAACTCAAATTAGAAATTCAGGTCCACAGTTGAGTCCATAGTGTGTCGTTCACCCTAGGAGGGGTATAAATTTTTTCAGCGCATTCATTTTGTAGGAAAAAGTTCAGAAGGGAAAAATTGTAAATAAAATTATTAAATAAAATTATTTTATTTGAAACACTAGTTAGAATAACTTCTGAATAGGGACTCGGATTAGAAATCTAAGAATTCTATTGAGTTTGTAACGTGGTGTTTTCCCTAGGGGAGACCTCAGTTGAGAGGACACAGGAGATTCAAATTTTGTGACCACTAATAGTTTCCTATAAATAAGAGTTTAGAGAAATGAGCCAGAGTTAGATCATTTCTCTCTCGAATGGCGGAGCTCTGGCTGATCGTGATTCGATGCCCGAACTTCATCAGATCACGATGAAAATGCAGGCGCTAGTAGATTAGATCACATCGGACACAATGACAGATCCAAATTCAAGTTAGGATTTCTATTTATGATTTTGTATCCCCCCAATTGAATCTTTTGTTGTCGTTTCCGATTTTTATTGAAATTCACTGCTTTAGAATCCTTTGTTGATGGCTGAACTAACAAAGTCCATCATTTGTTTTGATTTGGGATTTCCCATTCTTCGCATTCTTCATTGTTCTTAGATGATAAACTTTTCACCATGCTCAATCAACTTCCGATAATGTAGTAAGACCCATATCTATAAAGCTCCCGACCTGAGGAATCCCGATCTATGATTGGATTCGAGTTTTGGGCACCAAAGGAAGCACAATGGTGAGAGAAAGTAACAGTTACTTTTTCCATGTCGAAATGTCGAAAAATCATCAAGCGAATGCTTGTGCCTTGAAGGTCTTGTCCTGAGGAGTCCATATTTCGTCTTAGATCGAAATTTGGATCACTAGAGTGATCATAGTGGTCAACGAAAATTTTTCTGGTGTGGGTTCCGGTGAGGGTAGATTCGATAGGTGGTGGCGCGACGAGTGGGCTTGGTGGCAGGTGACGACATGGGAGCTGGTGCAACGTTGGGTGTGGTGAAGTCTAGTGGACGAGGGAGGCATGTCATGCTGGGCAGCGGCGCATCCAGGAGCCGACGACGGACCGGCTAAGCGAGCCGGACTGGCCGGTCTAGTTGGTTCAGACTGGGGTTTTTATTAAAAACCCCGTATCTCTCAAACCAAGGGCCCATTTCACGTGCTGTATGCAGCCACACGACCCTTTCTTAAAGTTAGATCTTTTAAGTCCACATTGGAAACTTTTTTGTTTTGGGCTTGATGCTTGGGAGCACAAAACATCCGATTTTATTAATAATAATATAATTATTATTATTTGGGAAACTTGCATCGGACTGTACGTCTGCATAGGACGTCCGATTGACGCATCATCATAGGTTTTGTGAACCTAGAGTTGGGGAAGACATTTCAAGACTAAATTTGGGCACTTAAACTGAATTTTGGGGTGCAGACTCCTTGAGCCCCGTTTTGGGCGTTTGTGGTGAAATGTCACTTTTTCACCGGGTGTCCGTTTTGGACAAATGTATAGCTGATCCTTTGTTTTTTTCTGAGGGGATCACAATGGTGTGATCTTTTTTATGTGTTTTGAGATCGAGGTGTGGGCCCCATGGGGAACTATTTGCATACAGCACGGTGGAATGAAATTTCTTCACCGAGAGTCCGTTTCGGGTGAATGAATAGTTGATCCTATGCATTTCTCTGTAAGGATGGGAATGGTGTGATTCGTTTGGTTATCTGAGACCATTTGAAATATGAATGTTGATAGAATTACATTTTCAACCTTTGGATCAGTAATGAGTAACGTGCACTCGTCAACCTTTTGGCTAGAGGTGCAATGTACTCTAGGAGTACACTGGTATGCCTTGTGGGTACTAGCTCATAGTTTAGTACCCGAGTACATCTAGGTACACAACTAGGTGACAAGGCCAGACCACCCGATGTGTGGGCCCCACACGCACCATGCAACACTCTACGAATCTTCTACCTCTCGTATCTCCTTCTGTTGGACTCATATTTTGGAATGCAAGTAGCCTATCCTGAGTGTTTTTTCACGTAGAATGTGATGGTTCCCTATGTAGTAGCTTTCGAGATGTGATGCGATATATTCTGAGCATGATACCTATCTGAGGTGATTCTCAATGTTCTGGGTGTGATGCCTATTCGAGGTGATGCTTGAAGACAACTATGATTAAGAAATATCACCAGAGAAGTATCGGGAATAACCTTTAGTGGGTCTGGGTTGTGGCATTACCGATGATATTTAAAAGGTAACATCCAGTAGGGATGACCACTGTAGTTCCTCTATAGTTACTTCTGAGTGAAACCCTCCAGCTAGAATGAGCATGGTTTCTCAATGACACTAGAGTGGAACCCTCCAGCTGGGCTGGGTATGGGTTCTCTACAGCATGAGAGTGGAACCCTCCAGCTGGGTTGGGCATGAGTCCTCGATGACATCAGAGTGGAACCCTCTGGACGGGCTGGGTATGAGTCCTCGAATTTTTTAGAGTGGAAACCTCCAGTCGGGCTTGGTATGGGTCCTCGATCTTTTCATAGTGGAACCCTCCAGCCAGGATGGATATGCATCCTCAACCTTTTCAGAGTGTAACCCTCCAGCCAGGCTGGGTATGAGTCCTCAACTTTGAGGGATGACCTCTTGAATATGTATATTAGTGACGTGTTATGGTTTGATGTGACTTTTTGACTCACGAGTAAGAGGGTCACTTTCCCCACTGAGTCACATCCTTGAGATGCGACCTAAAACCGTGTGGGCAAGATAGACCCACCCAAAGTGGATAGTAACAAGGTGTGGTGTTTGAGCCCCTTTTAATTTCACTTCAGGGAAGACATGTGGGATGTTGGGAATCTTTGGTGGTTACTTCTGGAACTATTAGAGACTATTTTCCTAGGCTGAGCTATGATATGGAGATCTCCTTACTCTCTCATTTGAGCTTCTTTGACTAAGCACACACACACACACACACATATATATGTATCCTATTTTCAGTACCCACTCCTTGGGTTTTGGTTACTCTCCTTTCAATAGAGGTGAAGTCACATGGGGTATGCCACGTGCTTTCCGTTTCTAGCTTCTCATGGTTAGATGAGTCTACTATACTACTATAGGTAGTGAAGACTTGAAGAGAAGTTCATCTTCTCACTATTTCTAGACCTTGTGATTTGGATGAGTTTTCTTCACTCTCTTGTGGGGTTTGAGTTGTACTCTTTACTGTACCTTGTTCTATCTACTTCTCCCCTATTTAGTACCTCTCTTGATACTCCCTTGAGCCTTCAAGGCATCCTACTGAGTATTTTTATACTCACCCATGCTTGGGCTTTTCCCACATTTGGTGCGCCCTTGCAAACGTCAAAAAGGTTGATCGTGACTTCAGAAGAGCTAGGTATAATGACCCATAATTTACATATAGATATTACTTTAATATTAAAGAATATTTATTACATGACATAACAAAAACCATACCAGGACCGTATAGGTTTAGTGTCTTTAGAAACTGGGAAACATAAACAAATAGTTCATAAAACATCCATATTATCTCCCACTTATTTATTCATAACTAGACTCAATTTTGACATATATTACTTAATAATATCCTTCATAAACTGGGGATAAGAAACATATTAAAGGGTGAGATAAAATTCTTAGTAAGGGTAAAAAAGGAAAATATCAATCATGTCATAATAATAAGAACATAACAATTGAAAATATTATTCTACATATAAAAGATCATAATATCATGTCATGAGATAAATCATAAAAGTGCAATGTAATCTCAATATTCATAATATAAGACATGAAATTTTGTGGCATACACACATAATAATAGAAAATAATTTCATATTAGTCAAGGATCATTGTTGAGACCCTTATAGCGGACAAAGTCCATTACTGAACCGAGTTCACTTCTTATTCTAGCCCTATATTACTGAACCAGATTCACTTTCTTTTACAATCATGTCTATCTCAGGAGATATAAATATTTACCCAATTTATTTGAGGGAGATATATTTCCCACCCATCTCATAATTAAATCACTCTTACATGTGTCACAGAAACATAAATCATTCATTATAGCATAACCTAAGAAATAAAATGGGTTTCTTAAACATCATTCCATAATAATTGATATAAAATAAATGGATTTCCTAAATAACAAAAAATAAAATCAAAGTAATAACAGGGTTATAAATATAACCCTATTTAAAGAGTGTTACCTTAGATGGAAAATAATTTTGAGAAAACACTTAAAATTAATTCATGATGAAAATATCCTTTCTTCTTCAAAAACATTTTCCTTACTCAAAATGACACACAATTTTAGAAGAAAGAATTTTATATAAAAATAACCTTGTAAGATTTTAGGGTAAGATTCAAGGAAATAAGGCATTATGAAATCATAAAAATTTATTCATTCCCTACAAGTTAAAAAAACATTCTTCTCGTACTTTTTACGGAAAAGTCAAAAAGTATATGTAACCGAAAATGAAAAAAGATTCCATTCATACCGTTTAGTAAAAATTCACCAATGGGTAAAATTATATAGGCATATAAAAAATATTTTGAAATACATATTTAGCAAACATGGATGTGGATGATAAATATACCCTAGTAAATACTTATGAATAAACAATCTCGAATAAAAACGGGATTTGCAAAGTTATCTCTTACCTTAGGTCTGATATGATTTGTATGTATCCGAAACTCCTGTATAATGACTTGAATAATGTTAATGATTTATTACAGAATCATAATAATTTTTATGATAACATTTATGATCATATTTTCAGCCATTTGTTAGTAACATTTCATTGTTACTCGTTATTCGTGTATTAACTGCTTTATGTTATTATGCATGTTTTGTCGGATAAGTTCTTAGTACTCTTTTTAGGTTATATTTATATAATTTATAGAATGGTATTAGTATAATATATATCATATTTATTAATTCAATTCATTTATATAATCATGCTTTAATGAATATTATTTATAACAAACCATATCGCACCGTGACGACGGTAAGTTGTACGTACGCATGAGTGACGATATCATTTCCATAATTGTTGAATGTTATTGAAGTGGATGGTGTATAGTATCTCAGAATCAATATAATTTTATATTAATCATATATATTTAATAATTCCATCATTATACCCATCTGTGTAAGGTGGTGGTGAAAAACGGATTACACCACAGCGTGGAGATGGTAAACCGTACGTACGCACGCGTGGTGATTTCATTTTTCATAGTATGGGTAGAAGTGGAATATGGTTGTTTCATAATAATAATAACTTCTCAGTATATATGTACTAATGGAGTTATTACTTTATAATGAAACAACTCATGATGTGGAAGTAGAAGAAGAAAGAAGTTTGAAAGAATCGGTAAATGATATTACCTCTTCTTCGACACGACTCCTCTAAATCTTCTATTAGAGCACTAGAGTTGGTATTTGAAGAATACCAAGACCTATAGAATGTTTATAGGGAAGTTTATAAGAGAAATGGGAAGGTTATGGACGATATAGAAGGCTCAAAATGAAGTGAATAGTTGAGGGAATAAGTGTCCTTTTATAATTGAGATGAGAGACACTTTTGGAAACCTCAAAAAAACTAATTTATAATAAAATAAAAATTTACATAAAAACCTAAAAAAAGTCCCAATTTAGAAGTTTATATGATATAGGGTTGTAATATCATCAAAAAATAAATTTTAGACAATTTTTTAAGTCAATTTAATCATTATCATTTTAACTAACACTTAGTTATTCTATTTTATTTTTAACTAGGGTAACAAATATTTCAATATTAAAAGGGTAAAATATTTACTTATTTTAAGTAAATTAGACCATAAATGAATAATTTAGAAAGTTTTATAACCTATAATAATTATTATATATTTTTAAAAATGTTTTATGATTTTTAAATAATTTAAGAAAACTTTATTTTGACAAAATATCAATAGTGTCAATTTTGACACTATTTATTTCATGGATTTTAAAAAATATAAAAATAAGAATTGAACCCCAATAAAAATATTTTATTATATCTATAAGGGGTTAAGTTAATATATAAAATTCATTTTACCGAATAATTATCCCAAATTATATTTATTAAAATATTTTTAATAACATTTATTTCTTTATTAATAAAATAATCACTACCTCGATTTTGTGTAATTATTTAATATACTTATTTTTTGAATAAATATTAAAAATAAAATGATAAAGATAAATCCATTATATTTTAGAATAATACTTTTAGTCGAATTTATCTTATGAAAAACACAAAATTAAAAATGCTATACTCTTTTAAAACATGAATATGACAAATTTATCTTCACTTTAAATAAAATAATATAAGTGTCATAATCTCTTCTATAAGCCTCCAATTGGTCAATAAGTAGACCCCTGGATGATTATGATCAATATATACTCGACCAATAAGGTTTTTTCAAGTTTTTGGTCCTTTTGATGGTTATTAATATTTTAATAAGAATTGTTTTATTGATTTCTTATCAATTAATTATTTTCTTATCATCCAAGTATAAGTCTTTAAGGTAATTATTTATTTCCTAAAAATTAAAAATAAATAGTCATGATAAAGAAAAATATTTTAGATTTCAAATGAGTATTTATAATCAAATTTATCTTCTGTATAATCTTATATTAAAAATATTTTAATTATTAAAGTTTGAGTGAGACATATTTCACTTTTCTTTAAATAAAATAAAATAAATGTCCTAATATTATCCAAGTGGGTTCCAATGGATACTATTTAGACCCAAGTATGTTTTAGGAAAAATTATAATCATCCAATTATATTAAGACAAGTGTTATGGTAATTTTATAATATTATTTTTACCCTTAATTACCCGATTCACCCTTTTACCGTGTTAATAAAATTTACCGAAGTTACTATTCATATTGCCCAAAAATAAAATAAAGATATTGAAATAATTTGGACCTACTAATTCAAAATATGGAATCCATTTTTTAAAATTCAAAACCCCAAAGTTTCATTAATTAATTTAAAATTAATCCCATTGTTGAAATGAGAAAACGAGTTTTAAAATTTAAAATATTACAAAAGATTGAAATGTTTTTACATATGAATTTAATGTAAAATTAATTTCAATGACCTAAGTTATATTAAATGGTAAAAATATATTCTATTTATACTTTTAAACCATTAAATAATATAATTTAAAATTATAAATTATTTCAATGAAAAATTTATTTTCAATTAAAATTTAGCGTATTTTTTCTATTCATCAAAACATGAAAGTTATCAGAAAAATATCAAAAATTTATCCAAAGTAAATTTTTATATCCCGATTCAAAATAAAATTTTTATGTTGTCATATAAAAATTATTAAGGTGTCAAAATATTAATTTAAAATTGGTTCTTCATTCAAAGGTGTGAAATTAAACTTTAATTTTTTTTATACATCAAATAAGGTTTTATTCATACCCTATGACTAAAATATCTATTGGATGAATATCAAAAATATTTTATGAAGTATATAACACATATATATCTCATTAATTTCATTATTAAAATTAGTTCACTCAAAAATAAAAATATCTAATTGATTTATATTTTTCATAAATAATTGATATCCAATGAATTCACAATGAATTTTCATAAGTTAGTTATAATTATTCCCACTAACCAAACAACTAGTATATAATGGTAATTTTATAATAAGGTCATCTCGTGATTCGTTTAAATTCAACATTGCATGAAAAGTAAGCTACTGAAGAATAAAAATTATTTAAAGAAAATATTTCATAAAAAACATTCAGGTGTTACATTCTACCCCCATTAAATTGAATTTCTCCATCAAAATTCATCACTTGGAAATAAACAGATGAGGATACCTCTCCCTAAGAATATCCTCAAGTTCTCATGTAGCTTCTTCAAGTTGGTGGTTCCTCCATAAAACTTTAACCAAGTGAGCAGTTATAGCATCCTGACCTTTTCTTACATTACTATTACATCATTTTAAAGATAAACAACATAATAGTATTACACATAGAGGATCCAAAGGTTTAGTGTCTTGGTCAAACTAGGACCGTACATAAAAATTACAACATCAATTTTTTTTTTATTAATTTCTTCTTCTCTAGCTTCTTATTGGCACTTGTCCTCTCCTTAGTACACATAGCCACATGAGGATATACATCAAAATGGATGATCTAGAATCCCAATAAGAGGATAGATAAGAACAATATAGCATGGGGTGAGCATAATCATGACATAGGAAAAAGATCATGAACATGAGAGGTGCATAATTAAAAGACTTGAAATGTGTCAATGCATAAAAATGAAACATCATGTTTTAGTGGTTAACTACCACACATACTTGTGAACCAAGATAGCATCTTGTTCAAACATCATTTCACATATACTCATGAGATTCATCACTTTACCCAATGTATTGGAGCGCTGTATAATTCCGGGCGCACCCGTCACTTTGAAACATTCATATTACGCTATATAATTCTGGGCGCACCCGTCACATCATAACATTATCATTATCATGATTGCTACATATAACACATATCAAAAGTGAACATAACTAACCCATGTAAAGGAATGGGTTTCATCTCATAAGAATACATTCATAAGCTTTGGGTTCCCAAAATAAAGAGGGAACAACATACTTGATACAAGAACCATCAACCATGAATGAGTGGTAAAAGTTGAGTTCTTAAAAGAAGAGTTATTTTGGAAAACATTTGGTTATACATAAACTTAATTTAAAAACACTTATATCCCAGAAAAGGTAAGATAATTATAAAGAAGTGATCTTTAAGGAGTAACTATATCAAAATGGAGTGAAAGAAGGAGAACCTGAAGGAAGAAAATTGAGTTCGGGATTTCCCCTTACCTTGTATCCAAATGCTTTCTTCTCTTTAATGTCCTGTATAATGACATTATATTAATTAATTAGAAATTCCAGAACCTTTTAAACATTAATAGGGTTAATTCTGGTTTCATTATGTAATTTTATGTGCCTTTTAATGAGTTATAGAGTTTAGAAACATTGTTCAGGAATGTTTGTTTTTATGGTTTTCTTGAGTGGTTCACTTGTATTCTTAAATTGATGTTCGGGTAGAACATGGGTAATCATACAGAACTGATATTACATGTTATTAATGATATTAAAGGAGTTTGAATGATATTATAATGAATTATATTAGATCCATGTGGATGAATCATTAGATAAGAATTAAATGATGATTGTTTGGGTTAATTTGGGCGGTTTTTCAATCACAAAAAATTTGTTTTAATTTATCACTTAGTAATATGTTCATATGTCAGTTCCAGTACTTTAAATAGGACAAAATACAAAATAAATATTCTTTTTCAACCATAAAAATGGTTTCATGACCAGATCTGAAGGAAGAAGAAAACATGTCGTTCTTGAAGGTGATAAATTAACACCCCACGAACAACATTCTCTTTAAAATAAAAGGAAGAGAGAAAGGGGGTTGGATGATATAATATCCCATTAGAATCATAAAATTACAGTATATGTATAATATTGGAGTTAAAATACCATTTGGGTGAAGATAGGTGGGGAGAGATCAAGAAATGAACTTGAACATGAAAGAAAATTAAAGGAGAAGAGGGAGAAAAATTACATCTTGAATCCTTCTCTTGAGAACCTTCTTAAGGGCCTAAGCTTGGTCTTTTGATGAGACCAGAAGCTCTTGGACGTGGGTCAGGGTCTAGGGAAGGTGTTTGGGCAGAGTTTAGAGAAGTCTTGGAGCTTGATAGGTGTGAGGGAATGAGGGTGTGAAGGGTGGTTTTTATAGTGGAGAGGATGGGTAAATTTTGAATATTTAATTCATTATTTTATTATTTCCTTCAAGACAACCAATAGTATTGTTTCTTGTGAACCCTAATACTAATAAGTTCATGTGAGTTCTAACCAAGTGGCCTTGAATCACTTGTGATGTCATGGATAGTGTATTTAACTATTAAGTTGTATATACGGTATTTTACTGTATTTCACTATTCATCAAAAATTCGTGTTTTTCAAAAAAATACCAAAAATTTACCTTAACCATTTTTCGACATTTAGAATTCAAAAATGAAGTGCATTTTTCAAAATTAATTTTCTAAATATTATTAATTTAATTTTTAAATAAAGTCATAGTTAATTCGAAAAATAACAATCTTAAAGGTGCACTTAGATTTATTTCTCATTGAAAAATTAATTAAGATCTCATTATCTTATTTCCTTAAGAAAATAAAATAATAATATTATTTACTATTCATAAGGGTCATATTATTACTCATTTTACTATTCATAAGGGTATGTTACTATTCACCAAAAAAACAAGTTTGTTCTATCAGACTCCAAAAATCATCTTGAACACAACCGTTTATGTCAGATTTTCAAAATTCCAAACACAGAAGTGAAAAACTTATGTTTAAAGGTCACTTATCACTTATTAGGTCATTATTTTGTGCATTCATGTGATTTTATGACATAATTTTATGAAGGGAATTTTCATTGAAAAACTTCGGGTCGTTACATTTTTCCCCCCTTAAGAAATTTCGCCCACGATATTTTGTTTTACATAAACAGGTGAGGGTACTTCTCCTTTATTGCCTCTTCTGGTTCCCAAGTTGCTTCCTCAAACTTATGGTTCCTCCACAACACTTTGACAAGGTGGGTTGTCTTGTTGCGTAGAACCTTATCACTTCGGTCCAGAATCTTTACTGGCTGCTCCTCATAGGAGATATCATCTTCCAGCTGCACCACCTATGAGTTTAGTACATGTGAGGGATTAGGTATGTACTTTATTAGGAGTGATACATGAAAAATATCATGAACTCGATCCATATTTGGTGGAAGTACAAGACGATAGGCCATGGATCCTATGCGGTCAAGGATCTCAAAGGGGCCAATGTACCTTGAGCTTAGCTTCCCTTTCTTCCCAAATCGCATGACTCTCTTCCCTGGAAATATTTGAAGGAAGACTTTATCTCCAACGTCGAACTCCAAGTCCCTTCGACGGTTGTCAGCATAGCTCTTTTGCTGACTTTGAGCAGCTTTGATGTGTTTCTGGATGACTTGAACCTTCTCTGTCATCTCTTGAACAAGATCAGGTCCAAGTAGCTTTCTTTCTCCAAATTCATACCAACAAGTTGTAGTTCTACATCACTTTCCATACAGAGCTTCATATGGAGCCATCTTAATACTCGAGTGGAAGCTATTGTTGTATGAGAACTCAACCAATGGGAGATGATGATCCCATCCACCCTTGAATTCTAGAGAGCAGGATCTAAGAATATCTTCAAGCGTCTGAATAGTCCTTTCAGATTGGCCATCAGTTTGGGGGTGATAGGCCGTGCTGAAATTTAATTCAGTACTCAAAGCATGTTGAAGGCTCCTCCAGAATTTAGATGTGAACCTCAGATCACGGTCAGAGATAATTGAGAGTGGAACACCATGCAGTCTCACCACTTCATTCACATATATCTTTGAAAGTTGTTCAAGTGAGAGATCTTACCAAATAGTGATAAAATGGGAAGTCTTGGTGAGTCGGTCAACTACAACCCATATCACATTATTTCCCTTTGATGTCTTTGGGAGACCTGTGACAACGTCCATAGTAAAATTTTCCCATTTCCACATGGGTATAGGCAATGGCTGCATCATACCTTTGGACTTTTGTCACTCAACTTTATCTTGCTGACATACCAAGCACCTTGATATATACTACACAATCTCCTTCTTCATGTTATCCCACTAGAAGTGTTCCTAGAGATCACGGTACATCTTGGTACTCCCAGGATGGATAGAGAAAGATGAGCTATGTGCATTGTCCAATAACTCCTTCTTTATCCCGGGTGATGAAGGCACAAAGAGACGCATTCCAAACCAAATCACACCATCATCGTCGATATGGAACTCTTGCAGCTTCCCTTCTTTTACTGCATTCACCCTCTTTTTTATCTCCACATCATCCCTTTGTGCTTCCTTAATCTTCTCCTGGATAGATGGTTGCATAATCATTTGGGAAAGGTAGGATGTATCCCATGCCCTTATGATTTCCAAATCCATTCTTTGTATATCCAATAAGATAGGGTCTTTCTCAATCCGCAACATGGATAGAGTAACATGTTCTTTTCTTCATAGAGAATTAGCCACCTTGTTCGCCTTTCTAGGATGATAGTAAATAAAGCAATCGTAATCCTTGATTAGCTCTAACCATCTCCTTTGATGCATGTTGATCTCCTTTTGTGTGAATATATACTTTAGGCTCTTATGGTTGGTTTATATGTCACACTTCTCGCCATAAAAATAGTGCCTCTAGATTTTCAATGAAAAAATCATGGTTTACAGCTCTAAATTATGTGTTGGGTAGTTCTTCTCATGGATCTTCAACTGTCGTGAGGCATAGGCTATCACATTATCATTTTTCATGAGTACACAACCCAAGCCTTTCTTTGAAGCATCACTGTATATCACAAAACTTTCTCCACTTTTCGGTAGTGTGAGTACAGGTGCAGTGATCAACCTTCTCTTTAGCTCCTTGAAGCTTCCCTCACATTCTTTTGTCCAAATATACTTTACCCATTTCCTTGTTAACTTAGTTAGCAGGCTTGAAAATCATGATAATTTTCTCACAAAACATCGGTAGTACCCAGCTAATCCAAGAAAACTATGGATTTTTGTGACACTAGAGGGCCTGGGCCATTCCTCAATCACCTTTGTCTTTGAAGGATCCATAGAAATTCCCTCACTTGTGATCACATGTCCCAAGAACGTGACTTGATTCATCCAAAAGTCACACTTTCTGAACTTGGTGTACAAATTCTCCTTTTTTAATGTCGCCAACACAAGTCTTAAATGTTATTCATGTTCCTCCTTTCTCTTGGATTAGATGATAATATCATCGATAAACACTACCAAAAATTTGTCAAGGTAATGTATAAAGACTCTATTCATCAAATCCATAAAGATTGAAGGGGAATTAGTAAGTCCGAAGGGCATCACCAAAAACTCATAGTGCCCATACCTTGTACGGAAGGCAGTCTTCTGAATATCTTCCTTCTTAACCTTTACCTGATGATATCCAGAATGAAGATCCACCTTTGAGAAGTATTGAGCTCCTCTTAACTGATCAAGCAAGTCATCAATCCTTGGGAGAGGATACTTGTTCTTTATGGTGATCTTGTTGAGTTCCCGATAATCGATACACAACCACATTATTCCATCCTTCTTCTTCACAAAAAGCACTGGTGCACCCCAAGGTGATGCACTAGGGCGTATGGACCCTTTATCCAGATGATCTTATAGCTACTTCTTTAACTCCTCCAGTTCGATAGGGGCCATCCTATAGGGACACTTCGAGATAGGAGTATCTCCGGGTATGAGTTCAATTGATAACTCTACCTCACGATACGGGGGAATTTCGGGTAACTCTTCGGGAAATACATCCCCGTATTCCCTCGTGATGGGCATTTCCTCAAGGTTTGCACTCTCCTTCGACTCAACCATTTGGGTGAGGTATGCTTCTTCATAGGGAATCAACACCCAAACCATTGAAGGATTTTTCAAAGGAGATTCATGATCTTCCTTGTATTTGTAGAAGAGCCTGAGATGGTTCAGAATATGAAAAGATATTTCCTTTTCTCGACAGTTGATATGTGATCTATATAACGAGAGCCAATCCATTCCCATTATAGCATCAAATTCCACCAAGGGAAGTATTACGAGATTTGCCGGAAGAATCTTCGCATATACTCCAACAGGAGAAGAGTCAAACACTTGGGTTGAAATGATTGCACCACTTGGTGTTTTCACATATATCTCTACTTCAAGGTTTCGGGGCTTCGATTCTATAGTTCTAGAAAACTTGCAAGATATAAAGGAATGTGTAGAACCAAAATCAAATAAGAATTTTTCCATTCTTGAGTGAATAAGAAGTGTACCTTGTACAACTTCATTATCATGCTCCACCTCCACAATAGTGATGGAATAAGCCTTTCTTTGTTCCTTTGGCTTTGGTGGCTGCTGATGCTAATTACCCTCAAGAACATGAGGTTTAGTGCACTGGTTTGCATAGTGCCCTAGCTCCCTACAGTTGTAGCATTGAACCATGAGTGGTTCTATCCATTCATTGGACACATTCTCCTTCCTTTTCATGTATTTTAGACACTCTTGAGCATGGTGTCCTTCTTTCCCACACTTGAAGCATTTCCTCGTACCTTTGAGGCAGTTCACATGGTGCAACTTCCCACATTTTTGGCATGTGGGTCGTTGATTTTTCTTCCCACCTTTTTCATTAGATCCACTATCTTGAAACTCCATATTTATTTTATTATCACCATAGCCATGGGACCATTCTCCAAACTCCATCTCCACTTTGAGAGCACATCGAACAACTTCTTTATAACTCCCAAAGTCTCTAATTGCAAGAGCCTTTCGAAGGTGTGGTTTTAATCCACTAAAGAATCTATCAATTTTTCTATCATTGTTGATAACAAAACCCAAATCATACCTTGAAAGACTTGTGAAATTTTCTTCATAGGTTGTGACAGATTCTCTTTCTTTTTGCTTGAGCTCAATATATTCTCTCTCCATCTTCGTATGAAGAGTTCGTGGGAAATAATTATTAAGAAACATTATCTTAAAGTCTTCCCATTCCATCTCTTCAATTTCCTCCCTTGGCTTGGTGTTCTTAATCAAAGCCCACCATTGATCAGCTTCTCCATATAGACAATAAATGGCTAGGGTCACCTTCTCCGTCTTAAAACAGCGATGAACATAAAAGACCTTCTCCATGGAGTTAACCCACTGTTCCGCAACTAGTAGATCAGAAGATCCACTAAACGTCGGTTGTTGTTGCCGCATAAAACATTCGATAGACAGTTGCTCTCTCTTTGGTGAAAGAGGAAATTCCCCATTATTATGGTTATTGTTCATAACCTGAGATGATTGGGTAAGCATTGCCATGAAGTTTTGAACTCCACATCCCAAATCATTGGGGATATCGTTCGGGTAATTGTTGCATTGGCCCTCGCAAGAGTTGTTGGCCTGATTTCTCCTGGTTCCCACCATTTTCTAAAATAGAAAAGCTTAGAACAAAACATAAGTAAACAAGTAATGAATAACTTATTCATTTAAAAAATTTATACAAAAAACATAACATATGGGATCCCTATGTAGATTTTCTTGTGTTCCTACTTATACTTAGTCTCATGCTAGAGGTTTTCTCTAGGGTTCACTAATCCTAATTCCCAAATTAACTAAACCTTTCCTTTGATACCAACTATAGAATCCTGGACTTTTATTAAATAACTATTACATCATTTTAAAGATAAACAACATAATAGTATTACACATAGAGGATCTAAAGGTTTAGTGTCTTGGGAAAACTAGGACCGTACATAACAATTACAACATCAAGCATAAAAATTTATTAATTTCTTCTTCTCTAGATTCTTATTGGCACTTGTCCTCTCCTTATTACACATAGCCACCTGAGGATATACATCAAAAGGGGTGATATATAAGCCCATTAAGAGGATAAATAAGAACAATATAGCATGGGGTGAGTATAATCATGACATAGGCAAAAGATCATGAACATGAGAGGAGCATAAATAAAAGACTTGAAATGTGGCAATGCATACAAATGAAACATCATGTTTTAGTAGTTAACTACCACACATACTTGTGAACCAAGATAGAATCTTGCTCACACATAATTTCACATATACTCATGAGATTCATCACTTTACCCAATGCATTGGAGCTCTGTATAATTTCGGGCGCACCCGTCACATTGAAACATTCATATTGCGCTATATAATTCTGGGCGCACCCGTCACATCATAACATTATCATTATCATGATTGACACATAGAAAAAATATCAAAAGTGAACATAACTAACCCATGTACAGGAATGAGTTTCATCTCATAAGAATACATTCATAAGCTTTGGGTTCCCAAAAGAAAGAGGGAACAACATACTTGATACAAGAACCATCAACCATGAATGAGTGGTAAAAGTTGAGTTCTTAAAAGAAGTGTTCTTTTGGAAAAAATTTGGTTAGACATAAAATTAATTAGAAAAAATTTATATCCCAGAAAAGGCAAGATAATTATAAATAAATGATCTTTAAGGAGTAACCATATCAAAATGGAGTGAAAGAAGGAGAACCCGAAGAAAGAAAATTGAGTTTGAGATTTCCCCTTACCTTGTATCCGAATGCTTTATTCTTTTTAATGTCCTATATAATGACATTATATTCATTAATTAGAAATTAAAGAACCTTTTATACATTAATAGGGTTAATTATGGTTTCATTATGTAATTTTATGTGCCTTTAAATGAGTTATAGAGTTTAGAAACATTGTTCGGGAATGTTTGTTTTTATGGTTTTCTTGAGTGGTTCACTTGTATTCTTAAATTGATGTTCGGGTAGAACATGGGTAATCATCCAGAACTGATATTACATGTTATTAATGATATTATATGATTTTTAATTATTTCATAATGAATTATATTATATCCATGTGGATTAATCATTAGATACGAATTAAATGATGATTGTTTGGGTTAATTTGGGCGGTTTTTCAATCACAAAAAACTTGTTTTAATTTATCACTTAGTAATATGTTCATAAGTTAGTTACATAACTTAAAATAGGACATAATAAATAATACATATTATGTTTCAACCATAAAAATGGTTTCATGACCAGATCTGAAGGAAGAAGAAAACATGTCGTTCTTGAAGGTGATAAATTAACACCTCACGAACAACATTCTCTTTAAAATAAAAGGAAGAGGGAAAGGGGGTTGGATGATATAATATCCCATTATAATCATAAAATTATAGTATATGTATAATAATGGAGTTACAATATCATTTGGTTGAAGATAGATGGAGAGAGATCAATAAATGAACTTGAACATGAAAGGAAATTAAAGGAGAAGAGGGAGAGAAATTACATCTTGAATCCTTCTCTTGAGAACCTCCTTAAGGGCCTAAGATTGGTCTTTTGATGAGACCAACAGCTCTTGGACGTGGGGGAGGGTCTAGGGAAGGTTTTTGGGCAGAGTTTAGAGAAGTCTTGGAGCTTTAGAGGTGTGAGGGAATGGGGGTGTGAAGGGTGGTTTTTATAGTGGAGGGGAGGGGTAAATTTTGAATATTTAATTCATTATTTTATTATTTCCCTGAAGACAACCAATAGTATTGTTTCTTGTGACCCCTAATAGTAATAAGTTCATGTGAGTTCGAACCAATTGGCCTTGCATCACTTGTGATGTCATTAATAGTGTATTTAACTGTTAAATTGTATATACGGTATTTTACCGTATTTCACTATTCATCAAAAATTCGAGTTTTTCAGAAAAATATGAAAAATTTACCCTAACAATTTTTCGACGTGAAAAATTAACAAATGAAGTCCATTTATCAAAATTAATTTTCTAAATATTATTAATTTAATTTTTAAATAAAGTCATAGTTAATTCAAAAAATAACAATCTTAAAGGTGCACTTAGTTTTATTTCTCATTGAAAAATTAATTAAGATCTCATTATATTATTGCCTTAAGAAAATAAAATAATAATATTATTTACTATTCATTTTACTATTCATAAGGGTATGTTACTATTCACCCAAAAAAATAAGTTTGTTCTATCAGACTCCAAAAATCATCTTGAACACAACCGTGTATGTCAGATTTTCAAAATTCCAAAAACAGAAGTGACAAACTTATGTTTAAAGGTCACTTATCACTTATTAGTTCATTATGTTGTGCATTAATGTGATTTTATGACATAATTTTATGAAGGAAATTTTCATTGAAAAACTTTTGGTCGTTACAACAGTCTTGTTTCGTAGAACTTTTTCACTACGATCCAGAATCTCTATCAGCTGTTCTTCATAAGAAAGATCTTGCTCCAGAAGTACGACTTCCAAGCTTAGTACATGTGAAGAATTGGGTATATAATTTATCAAGAGAGATACATGGAATACATCATGAACTTTATAGAGATTCGGTGGAATCATCAATCGGTAAGCTACCTTTTCAACATGATCTAAAATTTCAAAAGGACTGATATACCTAGGGCTCAGCTTGACCTTCTTTTCAAATCTCATTACTCTCTTCTAAGGAGATATTTGTAGAAACACATTATCACCCACTTCAAACTCTAGGTATTGTCTTTTGTTGTCAGCATAATTTTTTTTTGACTCTGAGCTGCTCTTATGTGTTGTTGAATAGATCTGAACTTTTTTCACATTTCAACAACAAGATCAGGTCATAATAGATTTTTTCTCTAACTTCATCCCAAAAAGTTGGAGTTATAAACTTATTTCCATATAGGGCTTTATAAGGAGCCACCTGAATACTAAAGTGAAAGCTATTATTGTAAGAAAATTCCACCAAAGGTAGGTTTTGATCCCAACCACCTTTGAAATCCAAAGAGAAAGCTCTCAACATGTCTTCTAGAGTTTGAATTGTCCTCTCTGACTAACCATCTATCTGAGGATGATAATTAGTGCTGAAACTTAACTTTATATCCTGAGTATACTAAATACTTAACCAAGACTTAAAGGTAAAACTCGGATCCTGATCAAATATAATGGGAAGTGGTACTCCATGCAATCTTACCACTTCCTTTACATATATCCTGGAAAGCTAATCAAGAGATAAATCCTCACTAATAATAATGAAGTGTGCCGACTTCGTAATGTGATCAACTATAACTCATATAGTATTATGGACTTTAGATGTTTTGGGGAGTCTGACAATACAACACATAGTGATGTTTTTCCATTTCTATTTTGGTATGGGTACTGGTTGTAACATCCCCTTAGACTTCTATATCTTAGCCTTAACTTGATGACAAACCAAGCATTGAGAGACATATTCACCGACATCTCTATTCATGTCATTCCACCAGAAATACTATTTCATGTCCCTGTACATCTTTGTGCTTCCAGGGTGAATAGAGAATGAAGAACTATGAGCCTCATCCAATAGCTCCTTCTTTAATTATTATATGGGTGGAATACAAACGTGGTTCTTAAACCTTATTATTCCATTAAAATCCAGGTTGAATTCAGGAACATTTCTCACCTTTTTTTTGTAACTCTACATCTTCCTTATGTTCCTCCTTAATATTGACTTGTATATATGGTTAAACATTCATTTGAGAAAGATAATATTTCTCCCCTTCCATTAAAATTTCCATATCCATCCTTTAAAAATCCATAAATATTGGATCTTTCATGATCCCCATCATGGATAAGCTATCATTATCTTTTCAAATCAAAGCATCTGCCACCTTATTCGCTTTCCCAGGGTGGTAATGTATTGAGCAGTTGTAATCTTTCATCAAATCCAACCATATTATTTAGTGTATATTTATCTCCTTTTGTGTGAAAATATACTTTAAACTTTTATTATCAGTATAAATATCACACCTTTCACCATAAAGATAATGCCTCTATATCTTTAATGTGAAGATTACCACAGATAACTCTAAATCATGAGTTGGGTAATTTTGCTCATGAATTTTCAACTCCCGTGAGGCATCAACAATCACCATATTATTTTTAATGAGAACACATCCCATCCCCTTCTTGGATGCATCACTATAGATCACAAACCTTTCTCCACTACAAGGCAGTGTGAGCATAGGTGCACTGGCTAACCTTCTTTTTAGATCTTTGAAATTCTCTTCACATTCCTCCATCCAAACAAACTTAACTCCTTTTTGAGTCAACTTGGTGAGTGGATTATATAATCATGAAAAATACTTCACAAAACATCGATAATATCCATCCAAACTAAGAAAAATTTAAATCTTAGTTACCGTTGTTGGTCTCAACCATCTTTCAATAACCTATGTTTTTGCTGGATCTACAAATATACCTTCTCTTGAGATTATGTGACCCAAAAATGATACTTTATAAAGACAAAATTCACACTTGGTAAATTTGGAATAAATATTCTCCTTTCTTAGGGTCTTCATTATGATTATCAAGTGATTTTCATGTTCTTCCTTGCTCTTTGAATAGACAAGAATGTCGTCTATAAAACTACCACAAACTGATCAAGATAGTCTCTAAATACTCTATTCATTAGATCCATGAAGATAACAGGGGAATTAGTAAGACCAAAAGGCATCACTATAAATTCATAGTGTCTATAACTTGTATGGAATGCTGTCTTTGGTATATCCTCCTTTTTGACCCTTAATTGATGATATCCTGAATGAAGATCAATCTTGGAAAAGTATTGAGCTCCGCATAGTTAGTCAAATAAGTCATCAATGCGGGGAAGATGATATTTTTTCTTGATATTGATCTTGTTAAGTTCTCGATAATCAATGATGAGTCTCATTGATCCATCTTTCTTCTTAACAAACAGAATAGGTGCTCCCCAAGGTGACACACTAGGGTGTATGAATCCCTTATTAAGGTTCTCTTGGAGTTACTTCTTCAATTCTTGCAACTCAATTGGGGCCATTCTATAAGGTGTCTTTAAAATAGGAATAACACCTGATATGAGTTCTATCGAAAACTCAACTTCATGATTTGGTAGAAGACCTAAAAATTCCTCTAGAAAGACATCATCAAACTTCCATAGAATGATTGTATTCTTAATCATGAGTTTATCCCCAACCATTTGAGATAAATAACCTTAATTTATAGTAATCAAGACCCATAATATGGAATAAATTTCTAATGGAATGTTTTATTCATCCTTGCATCGATAAATGATCATAAATTGATCTGGAATATAAAATTTGATTTCCCTTACTTAGTAATTGATATGAGCTCCATATATAAAAATCCAATCCATGCCAATAATCACATCAAATTCCACTATAGGAAGGATCATAATATTTTCAGGAAGAACTTTCCCAAAAACTTTAACTAGAGAAGAATTATAAACTCTTTATACGACTGTTTTTCTATTAGAAGTTGTCATAGCTAACTCAACATATAATTTTTGAGGTAATATGGAAATACCCTTAGAAAATTCTTTAGAAATAAAAGAGTAGGTGGATCTAGAATCAAATAAAACATTTTATACTTTAGAGTGGATGGTAAGTGTACCTTTCACCACTTCATTATCATACTCCACATCACCGATAGTGATTGCAGTGAATTTACTTTGTCTTTGGATTTAAGAGTTTATTGATGTCAATATTCATCAATAACCCTTGGATTAGAGCATTTATTAGCATAATTACCCATTTCCTTGCACTTGTAACATTAAAGTGCATGAGTTAAATTCTATGTAGCCTTTTATTTGTTTGCATCATTAGACATATTTTTCCCATCATTTCAGCGTTCAACTACCCGATGAACTTCTTTTCCACACTTAAAACATTTACTAGTCAATTTAAGACAATTACCTCCATGTTTCTTTCCACACTTTGAGAATAAGAGAAAACTCATATTATTTTCATTGGGGTCTTTATATTTTCCTTTGAATTCAATTTTTCTCTTCTTATCAAACCCATATGACTAATGGGTTACTCTAATCTCCATCTCAACCTTGAGAGAACATTGAATAATTTACTCATAGCTATTGAAGTTCCTTATGGGTAATTCCCTTTGGAGACTTGGATTTAATCCATTAAAGAATCAATCAATTTTACTCTCAGGTTGGATAATAATTCCAAAAGCGTACCCTAAAAGTCTTGTAAAACTTTCTTCGTAGGTACTGAAAAATTCATTATCCTTTTTCTTAAGTTCAAGGAAACACTTCTCCATCTTTGTTCGAAGAATATGATGAAATTACTTATTGAAAAATAAGTTCTTAAAATCTTCCCATTCCATGGACTCAATTTCATCAATTTTCTCATATTCTTGACAGGATTCCACCACTGAATAGTTTCAACTTACAAACAATATACTTATAAGATGAATTTATCATGTTTAGAACATTTTAGAACTGAAAATATCTTTTTAGTGGTACTAATCCATTATTCAGCCACTAATGGATCAAAAGACCCGCTGAATGAAGGTGGTCACTGCCTCATGAAGGATTCAATAGAATTTTTCTCCCTCCTTTTATCATTTGGGAGTCCGACATGATTCATAGCTTGAGAAAGTTGTGTGAGCATGACTACAAGATTTTTCATTGTAGATCCCATAACATTTGGTTGCTCAGGGGGACAATCATTTCATTACCCATCACATTCAGTATTAATGTGGTTCCCTCAGGTTCTTGCAACTAACTAAAACCAATAATCATAGTAAAAGAAACACTAATCATAATGGGGAAACCACATAATTTAAGAATAAAATTTCAATTTAGGATACTTTATGTTTTATCCTAGGCTATTCCTGAACATATCTAAAACACTAGGATAGGATTGTAACCTATAATTAGACATATCTTTAGGGTTCTTACTAAGGTTCTCTCATCCTAGTTTCCAAAGGTTAACTATACCTTTTATCTAATACCAACTATAACATACCATACTTTACATATAGATATTACTTCAATATTGATGAATATTTATTACATAACATAAAAAACCATTCTAGGACCATATAGGTTTAGTGTCTTTAGAAATTAGAAAACATAAACAACTGGTTCATAAAACATCCACATTATCTCTAACTTATTTCTTCATAACTAGATTTCATTTTGAAATATCTTACTTAATAATCTTCTTCATGACCTGGGAAAAATAAAAATACGAAATGGTGAGCTAAAATTCTCAGTAAGGGTAAACAAGGTAAATATCAATCATTTCATAATCATAAGAACATAACATTTGAAAATATTATTCTTCATATAAAAGATCATAATATCATGTATTGAGATAAATCATAAAAGTGAAATGTAACCCCAATAGTCATAACATAAGACATGAAATTTTATGTAATACACACATAAGAATAGAAAATCATTTCATAATAGTCAAGGCTCATTGTCGAGACCATCATAGCGGACAAAGTCCATTACTGAACTGAGTTCACACCTCATTCCAACCCTCTATTACTGAACCTGATTTACTTTCCATTTGATTCATGTATATATAATGAGATATTAATCTATATCCAATTAATTGGAGGGAGATATAGGTCCCACCCATCTCATAATTAAATAACTCTTACATATTCTACAAAAACATAAATCATTCATCATAGCATAACCCAAGAAATAAAATGGGTTTCTTAAACACTATTCCATCATAATTGATATAAAAAAATGGATTTCCAAAATAACACACAATAAAATAATTGTAATAATAGGGTTATAAACATAACCCTATTTAAAGAGTGTCAAATTAGATGGAAAATAATTTCGATAAAACACTTGAAATTAATTCCTGAGTAAAATATTCTTTCTTCTTCAAAAAAATTTTACTTCCTCAAAATGATATACAATTTTAAAAGAAATAATTTTATATGAAAATAAAATTTTAATATTTTAGGGGAATTTTTAAGGAAATAATTCATTATGAAAGCATAAAAATCTATTCATGCTGTACATGTTAAAAAAACATTCTTCTCATACTTTTGCCGGAAAAGTCAAAGTACCTCATACCGAATATGGAAAAAGATTCCATTCATACTATTTAGTAAAAATTCACCAATGGGTAAAATTATAGAGGTATATAAAGAATATTTTGAAATAAATATTTAGGAAACATGGAAGTGGCTGATAAATATACTGCAGCAAATACTTACGAATAAACAATCTTGGATAAAAACAAGATTTGCAAAGTTATCCCTTACCTTAGGTCCAATATGCTTCGTATGTATCTAAAAATATTGTATAATGATTTAAATAATTTAAATAATTTATTATAGGATTATAATCATTTTTATTATAACATTTATGATCATATTTTGATCTGGTTTTAGTAATATTTCATTGTTACTCGTTATTCTGATATTAACTGCTTTATGTTCTTATGCATATTTTGTCAGATAAGTTCTTATTACTACTTTTAGGTTATAGTTATATCATTTAAAACATGGTATTAGTATAATATATGTCATATTTATTCATTCAATTAATTTATATAATCATTATTTAATGAAGATTAATTATAACGAATCACATCGCACCATGGAGACAGTAAGCCGTACGTACGCATGAGCAATGATATCATTCCCATAATTGTTGAATGGTATTGAAGTGGATGGTTAATAGTATCTTAGAATAAATATAATTTTATATTAATCATATATATTTACTAATTCCATTATTATACCCATCTATGTAAGGTGGTGGTGAAAATGGATTAAACCACAGCATGGAGGCGGTAAGCCGTACGTATGCACGCGTGGTGATTTTATTTTTAATAGGATGGGTATAAGGTGGAATATGGTTCTTTCATAATCATAATAACATCTAAGTATATATGTAATAATTGAGTTATTACTTTATAATGAAACAACTCATGAGGTGGAAGTAGAAGAAGAAATAAGTTTGAAAGAATTGGTAAATGATATTACCTCTTCTTCGACGTGCCTCCCCTAAATATCCTCTTGGAGCACTAGAGTCAATATTTAAAGAAAAAAATAGCTCTAGAATGTTTCTAGGAAAGTTTAGAAGGGAAATGGTCTGGGTATGGTCAAGCTTGAAGGATAAAAATGAAGCGAGGATTTGATGAAAGAAGTTCCCTTTTATAATTACAGTGAGGGGTACTTTTGGAAACCTCAAAAATATTAATTTATAATAAAATAAAAACCTACTTAAAAACATCCAAAATGTCCCAATTTATAAGATGAGAAGAGATAGGTTTTTAATATCATTAACCAATAAATTTTATACAAGTTTTTATATCAATTTAAGTATTATCATTTTAATTAACACTTAGTTATTATATTTAATTTTAACTAGGGTAACAAATATTTCAATATTAAAAGGGTGAAATATTTACTTATTTGAAGTAAATTAGACCATAAATGAATAATTTATATCATTTTAGAAAATATAATAATAATTCTATATTTTAAAAAAATGTTTTATGATTTTTAAATAATTTAAGAAAACCTTATTTTGACAAAATATCAATAGTGTCAATTTTGACACAATTTATTTCATGGATTTTTAAAAATATAAAAATAAGAAGTGAAACTAGATCCAAATTTTTATTATATATCTAAGGGTGAAAGGTAATCTATAAAATTAATTTGATATAATAATTATCACAAATTATATTTATTAATTCTTTTAACAAAATTTATTTGATCTCTTTATTAATAAAATAATTACTACCTCAATTTTGTGTAATTATTTAATATAATTATTTGTTGAATAAAAATTAAAAATAATATGATGAATATAAATCCATTATATTTCAGAAGAATACTTGTAGTCGAATTTATCTTATGAAAAACCCAATATTAAAAATGTTATACTCTTTTAAAACATGAATGTGAAAAATTTATCTTTACTTTAAATAAAATAATATAAGTGTCATAATCTATTCTATAGAACTCCAAATGGTAAATAAGTCAACCCTTGGATGATTATGGTCGATATATACTTGACCAATAAGGTTTGTTCATGTTTTTGAGCCTTTTGAAGGTTATTAATATTTTAATAAAAATTGTTTTATTGATTTCTCATCAATTAATTTATTTTTTTATTATCCAAGTATAAGTCTTTAAGGTAATTATTTATTTCCTAAAAATTAAAAATAAATTTTCATGATAAAGAATTTTTTTATCTTTCAGAAGAGTATTTATAATCTAATTTATCTTCTGTATAACCTTATATTAAAAATGATTTAATTATTAATGTTTGAGCGAGCCATATTTCACTTTTATTTAAATAAAATAAATTAAATGTCCTAATATTATCCAAGTGGGTTACAATGGATACCATTTAGACCCAAGTATGTTTTAGGAAAAATTATAATCATCCAATTATATTAAGACAATTGTTAGGGTAATTTTATAATATTATTTTTACCCTTAATTACCCGATTCACCCTTTTACCGTATTAATAAAATTTACCGAATTTACTATTCATATTGCCCAAAAATAAAATAAATATATTGAAATAATTTGGACCTACTAATTCAAAATATGGAATCCATTTTTTAAAATTAAAAACACAAAAGTTTTATTGATTAATTTAAAATTAATCCCATTGTTGAAATGAAAAAACGAGTTTTAAAAGTTAAAATATTACAAAAGATTGAAATGATTTTACATATGATTTTAATGTAAAATTAATTTCAATGACATAAATTATATTAAATGGTAAAAATATATTCTATTTATACTTTTAAACTATTCAATAATATAATTTTAACTTATAAATTATTTCAATGAAAAATTTATTTTCAATTAAAATTTAGCGTATTTTTTCTATTCATCAAAACATGAAAGTTATCAGAAAAATACCAAAAATTTATCCAAAGTAAATTTTTATATCCTGAATCAAAATAACATGTTTATGTTATCATATAAAAATTATTAATGTTTCAAAATCTTAATTTAAAAGGGGTTCTCCATTCAAAGGTGTAAAATTAAACTTTTTTAAAAAAAATAGATTTTTATACATCAAATATGGTTTTATTCATACCTTATGACTAAAATATCCATTAAATGAATATAAAAAATATTTTATTAAGTATATAACACACATATATCTCATTAATTTTATTACCAAATGTACTCAAAATAAAAATATATAATTAATTTATATTTTTATAAATAATTGATAGCCAATGAATTCACAAGGCATTTTCATAAGGTAGTTATAATTATTCCCGCTAACCTAATGGCTAGAATATAATGTTTATTTTATAATAAGGGAATCTCATGGTTCGTTTAAACTTACGATTGTGTGGAAAGAAAGCTATTGAAGAATAAAAATTATTTAAGGAAAATATTTTAATAAAAAACATATGGGTGTTACTTTATAGCCCCCTTAAACCGAATTTCACCCTAAAAATTCATCACTTGGAAACAAATAGATGAGGATAACTCTCCCTCATCATATCCTCAAGTTCCCATGTAGATTATTCAAATTGGTGGTTCCTCCATAAAAATTTAACCAAGTGAGTGGTCTTATTTCATATATTTTTTTTCGCTACGATCCAGAATCTCTATCGGTTGTACTTCATAAGAAAGATCTTGCTCCAGCGGTACGACTTTTGAGATTAGTACATGTGAAGGATCAGGTATGTACTTTATCAGGAGAGATACATGGAACACATCATGAACTTGAGATATATTTGGTGGAAGTTCCAATCGGTAGGATACATTCCCAACACAATCCAGAATTTCAAAAGGACCGATATACCTGGGGCACAACTTACCATTCTTTCCAAATATCATTACTCTCTTGAGGAAGATATTCATAGAAACACCTTATCATCCACTTAAAACTCTAGGTCTTATATTCAATTGTTTACATAACTTTTTTGTAGACTCTAAGCTGCTCTTATGTGTTGTTGAATAGATCTAACCTTTTCTACCATTTCATCAACAAGATCAGGTCCTAATAGTTTTCTTTCCCCAACTTCATCCCAAAAAGTTGGAGTTTTGAACTTATTTCCATAGAGGTCTCTATAAGGATCAATCTGAATACTAGAGTGAAAGCTATTTTTGTAAGAAAATTCCACAAAAGGTAGCCGTAGATCCCAACCACCTTCTAAATCCAAATAGAAATCTCTCAACATATCTTATAGATTTTGAATTTTCCTCTCAGACTGACCATTTTTCTGAGGATCATAAGCAGTGTTGAAACATAACTTTGTATCCATATAATGCTGAAGAATTCACCAGAACTTTGAGGTAAACCTCAAACCCCAATCAGATATAATGTAAAGTGGTACTCCATGCAATCTTACCACTTTTTTTATATATATCCTGGCAAGCTGATCAAGAGAGAAATCCTATCTAATATCAATGAAGTGTGCCAACTTAGTAAGGTGATCAAATATAACCCATATAGTGTTATGGCCTTTAGATGTTTTGGGAAGTCCAACAATAAAGTCCATAGTGATGTTTTCCCATTTCCATTCTGGTATGGGTAATGGTTGTAACATCCCCTTAGATTTCTGTCTCTTAGCCTTAAATTTCTAACAAACCAAGCATCGAGAGACATATTTGGTGACATCTCTTTTCATGACATCCCACAAAAAATGATCTTTTAGGTCCTTGGAAATCTTTGTGCTTCCAGGGTTAATAGAGAATGAAGAACTATGAGCCTCATCCAATAGCTCCTTATTTAATTATTTTATGGGAGGAATACAAATGTGGTTCCTGAACCTTATTATTCTATCATAATCCAGGTTTAATTTAGGAACATTTCTCACATTATTTTGCAACTATAAATATTCCTTCTGCGCCTCCTTAATCTTCACTTTTATAGATGGTTGAACATTCATTTGAGAAAGATAAGATTTCTCCCATTCCATTATAATTTCTAGATCCATCCTTTCAAAATCCATAAATATTGGATCTTTCGTGATCCTCATCATGGATAAGATATCATGGTCTTTTCAACTCAAATAATATTCCACCTTGTTCACTTTCCCATGGTGGTAATGTATTTAGTAGTTGTAATCTTTAATCATATACAAACATATTCTTTGGTTCATATTCATCTCCTTTTGTGTGAAAATATACTTCAAACTTTTATGATCAGTATAAATATCACACCTTTCACCATAAAGATAATGCCTCCATATCTTTAATGAAAATATTATCACTGTTAACTTCAAATCATGAGTTGGGTAATTTTGATCATGAATTTTCAACTGTCGTGAGGCATAAGCTATCACAATATCATTTTTCATGAGAATACATTCCAACCACTTTTTTGATGCATCACTGTAGATCATGAAACCTTCTCCACTACAAGGCCATGTGAGCACAATTGCACTAACTAACCTTATTTTTAGCTCTTTGAAATTATCTTCACATTCCTACGTCCAAACAAACTTAACTCATTTCTAACTTAAATTGGTGAGTGGATTAGATAATCAGAAAAAATAATTCACAAAACGTCAGTAATATCAAACCAAACCAAGAAAGCTTGAAATATCAGTTACTGTTGTTGGTCTCAATCATATTTCAATAAACATTGTTTTTGCTGGATCCACAAATATCCCTTCTCTTGAGATTATGTGAACAAAAAATTAAACTTTATGAATCCAAAATTTACACTTGGTAAATTTTTCAAAAATCTTATCCTTTCTTAGGGTCTTCAGTACACTTTTTAAGTTATCTTCATGTTCTTCCTTTCTCTTTGAATAGAAAAGAATATCATCTATAAAGACTACCACAAACTGATCAAGATAGTATCTAAAGACTCCATTCATTAGATCCATGAAGATAGCGAGGGAATTAGTAAGAACAAAAGGCATCACTATAAATTCACAGTGTCTATACCTTTTACGGAATTTCGTATTTGGTATATCCTATTTTTTAACCCTTAATTTATGATATCCTAAATGAAGATCAATCTTATAAAAGTATTGAGCTTTGCATAGTCGATCAAATAAGTCATCAATGTGGGGAAGAGGATATTTGTTCTTGATAATGATCTTGTTAAGTTATTGATAATCATTGCATAGTATTATTGATCCATTTTTTTTCTTAACAAAGAGAATAGGTGATCCTTAAGGTGACACACTAGGGCATATGAATCCCTTATCAAGATTCTGTTGGATTTGTTTCTTCAATTCTTGTAACTCAATTGGGGTCATTCTATAAGGTGTCTTTGAAATAAGCATAACAACCGGTATGAGTTCTAATGAAAACTCAAATTCACGATTTAGTGGAAGACCTGCCAATTCCATTGGAAAGACATCATAAAACTCCCATACAATGGGTGTATTCTTAATTGTGAGTTTATCCCCAACCATTTGAGATAAATAACCATCATTTATAGGAATCAAGACCCATAATATGGAAGAAATTTATACTGGAAGGTTATATTCATCCCTACATCAATAAATGATCATAGATTGATCTGTAATATCTAATGTGACTTCCCTTCCTTATAAATTGATATGAGATCCATGTAGAGAAAGCCAATCCATGCCAATAATCACATAAAATTACACTATAGGAAAGATAAAATGATTTTCAGGAATCAATTTCCCATAAACTTCAACCATATAAGAATTATAGACTTTTGATGCGACCATTGTGCCATTAGGATTTGTCACAGCTAACTCAATATCTAATTGTTGAGGTAATATGGCAATACCCTTAGAAAATTCTTTAGAAATAAAATTGTGGGTGGATCCAGAATCAAATAAAACATTTGATATTTTTGAGTGGATGGTAAGTGTACCTTTCACCACTTCATTATCATACTCCACATCATCGATAGTGATTGCATGTGGCTTTCATTTGTCTTTGGCCTTAAGAGTTTTTTGATGTCGATCATCATTAATAACCTTGGGATTAGGGCATTGATTGGCATAATTCCCCATTTCCTTGAACTTGTAACTTTGAAGTGTAGTAGGTTCATTATGTGTAGCCTTTTCTTTGTTCTCAACATTAGACATATTTTTACCATCACTTTGGAATTAAACTACCCGATGACCTTCTTTTCCACACTTAAAAAATTTACTATTCCATTTAAGACAATTCCCTCCATGTTTCTTTCCACACTTTGAGAATAAGGGAAAACTCAAATTCTTTTCATTGTGGTCTTTATATTTTCCTTTGAATTTCATTTTTCTCTTCTTATCAAACCCATATGATCGATGGGTTACTTTAATATCCATCTCAACCTTGAGAGAACATCGAACAATTTCATCATAACTATTGAAGTCCCTTATGGGAAATGTCCTTTGGAGACTTGGTTTTAAGCCAATAAAGAATCGATCAATTTTACTCTCAGGTTGGATAATAATTCCAAATGTGTACCTTACAAGTCTTGTAAAATATTCTTCATAAGTACCAAAAAATTCAATAGCCTTTTTCTTAAGTTCAAGGAACTAATAATCCATATTTTTTCAATGAATACGAGGAAAGTAATTATTGAAAAATAAGTTCTCGAACTCATCCCATTCCATGGACTCAATTTCATCTCTTTTTCTCATATTCTTGATAAGATTCCACCATTTATCGGCTTCACCTTCCAAATGATATACTGCTAAGATGACTTTATCATGTTTTGAACATTGTAGAACTGAAAATATTTTTTCAGTGGTACTAATCCATTGTTCGGCCACTAATGGATCAGAAGACCCACTGGATGAAGGTGGACGCTTCCTCATGAAGGATTAAATATAATTTTGCTCCATAATTTTCTCATTTGGGAGTACAACATGATTCATAGCTTGAGAAAGTTGTGTGAGCATGGATATAAGATTTTTAATTCCATCTCCCATAACATTTGGTTGCTCAGGGGGACAATCATTGCGTTTCCCATCGCATTCAACATTAATGTGGTTCCTTTGGGTTCGAACCATTGACTAAAACCAAGAATAATAGTGTGAGAAACACTAATCATAATGGGAAAACCACATAATTCAAGAATAAAATTTCAATTTAGGACATTTTAGGTTTTATCCTAGCTTATTCATTAACATCTCTAAAACACCAGGATTGGATTGTAACCTATACTTTGACATATCCTTAGAGTTCTTAATAAGGTTCTCTCATCATAGTTTCCAAAGGTCAACTATACCTTTGATCTGATACCAAATATAACATCCCATACATTACATATAGATATTACTTCAATATTGAAGAATATTTATTACATAACAAAACAAAAACTATGTCATGACTGTATAGGTTTAGTGTCTTTAGAAACTGGGAAACATAAACAACTGGTTCATAAAACATCCACATTGTCTCCTACTTATTTCTTCATAACTTTGACATATCTTACTTAATACTCTTATTCATGACCTGGGGAAAATAAAAATATGAAAGGTTGAGCTCAAATGCTCAGTAAGGGTAAACGAGGAAAATATCAATCATGTTATAATCATAAGAACATAACATTTGAAAATCTTATTCTGCACATAAAAGATCATAATATCATCTATTGATATAAATCATAAAAGTTAAATGTAATCCCAATAGTCATAACATAATACTTGAAATTTCATGGAATACACACATAAGAATAGAAAATCATTTCATATTAGTCAAGGCTCATTTCTGAGACCATCATAGCGGACAAAGTCCATTACTAAACCGAGTTCACTCCTCTTTTCAGCCCTGTATTACTAAACCTGATTTACTTTCCATTCCAGTAATGTCCATCTCATGAGATATAAATCTTTACCCAATGTATTGGTGGGAGATATAGTTCCCACCCATCTTATAATGAAATCACTCTTACATGTTCCACAAAAACACAAATAATTAATCATAGCATAACCCAAGAAATAAAATTGATTTCTTAAACACCATTCCATAATTATTGATATAAAACAAATGTATTTACTAAATAATACACAATAAAATAATTGTAATAATAGGGTTAGAAATATAACCCTACTTAAAGAGTGTCATTTTAGAGGGAAAATAATTTTGAGAAAACATTTGAAATTAATTCCTGAGGAAAATATCATTTCTTCTTCAAAAACATTTTACTTCCTCAAAATGACACACAATTTTGGAAGAAATCATTTTATGTGAAAATAAACTTATAATATTTTTTGGGAAGCTTCAAGAAAAAAATTAATTATGAAATCATAAAAATCCATTCATGCTGCATAAGTTAAAAAAAACACTCTTCTCGTACTTTTGCTGGAAAAGTCAAAAAGTACCTCATACTGAAAAAAAAAGATTCCATTCATACCATTTAGTAAAAATTAACCATTTGGTAAAATTATAGAGGTATATGAAGAATATTTTGAAATACATATTTAGGAAACATAGATGTGGCTGATAAATATGCCATAGTAAATACTTACGAATAAACAACCTTGGATAAAAACGATATTTTTAAAGTTATCCCTTACCTTAGGTCCGATATACTTTGTATGTATTTGAACCTCTTGTATAATGATTTAAATAATTTTATTGATCTATTACAGAATCATAATCATTTTTATGATAACATTTACAATCATTTTTCATCCTTTTGTTAGTAACATTTCATTTTTACTCATTATTCGGGTATTAACTCCTTCATGTTCTTATGCATGTTTTGTCGGATAAGTTCTTACTAATCCTTTTAGGTTATAGTTATATAATTTACAGCATGGTATTAGTATAATATATATCTTATTTATTAATTAAATTCATTTATATAATCATTATTTAATTAAGATTATGTAGAATGAATCA
Organism: Viscum album; assembly: GCA_963277665.1. Lineage (NCBI taxonomy): Eukaryota > Viridiplantae > Streptophyta > Magnoliopsida > Santalales > Viscaceae > Viscum > Viscum album. The sequence continues at coordinate 1,397,168,016 of OY728164.1, read as the reverse complement.
CATCTCACTGTGGAGACGGTAAGCCGTACGTACGCACGAGCGACAATATCATTCCCATAGTTGTTGAATGGTATTGAAGTGGATATTGTATATTATCTCAGAATAAATATAATTTTATATTAATAATATATATTCACTAATTACATCATTATACCCATCTATGTAAGGTGGTGGTGAAAAACAGATTACACCACGGCGTGGAGACGGTAAGTCGTACGTACGCATGCGTGATGATTTCATGTTTCATAGGATGGGTAGAAGGTGGAATATGATTATTTCATAATCATAATAACCTCTAAATATATATGTAATATTTGATTTATTACTTTATAATGAAACAACTCATGTGGTGGAAGTATAAGAAGAAATAAGTTTGAAAGAATCAGTAAATGATATTACCTCTTCTTCGACGGGCCTCCTCTAAATCTTCTCTTAGAGCACTAGAGTTGGTCTTTGAAGAAGACCAGAACCTCTATAATATTTATAGGGAAGTTTATAAGGGAAATGGTCAGGGTATGGTCTAGTTTTAAAGCTCAAAATTAAGTGAATAGTTGAGGGAAGAAGTGCCCTTTTATAATTGAGGTGAGGGGCACTTTTGGAAACCTCAAAAATATTAATTTATAATAAAATAAAACCCTACTTAAAAACCTAAAAAATGTCCCAATTTATAATATGAGATGATAAAGGGTTTTAATATCATAAACCAATAAATTTTATACAAGTATTTATTTCAATTTAAGCATTATCATTTTAATTAACACTTAGTTATTCTATTTAATTTTTAACTAGGGTAACAAATATTTCAATATTAAAAAGGTGAAATATTTACTTATTTGAAGTAAATTAGACCATAAATGAAAAATTTAGATCATTTTAGACCATATAATAATTATTATATATTTTTTAAAAATATTCTATGATTTTTAAATAATTTAAGAAAACCTTATTTTGACAAAATATCAATAGTGTCAATTTTGACACTATTTATTTTATGGATTTTTGAAAATATAAAACTAAGAAGTGAACCTTGATCCAACTTTTTATTATATCTATAAGGGGTAAAGGTAATCTAGAAAATTCATTTGACATAATAATTATCAAAAATTATATTTATTAAAATATTTCTAATAACATTGATTTGATCTCTTCATTAATAAAATAATTACTACCTCAATTTTGTGTAATTATTTAATATACTTATTTGTTGAATAAAAAATAAAAATAATATAATTAATATAAATCCATTATATTTCAGAATAATACTTGTAATCTAATTTATCTTCAAAAAAACCCAACATTAAAAATGCTATACTCTTTTAAAACATGAATGTGACAAATTTATCTTCACTTTACATAAAATAATATAAGTGTCATAATCTCTTATATAGGCCTGAAAATGGTCAATAAGTCGACCCTTGGATGATTATGGTCGATATATACTCAACCAATAAGGTTTGGTCAAGTTTTTGGGCCCTTTGATGCTTATTAATATTTTAATAAAAACTGTTTTATTGATTTCTCATCAATTAGTTTATTTTTTATCATCCAAGTATAAGTCTTTAAGGTAATTATTTATTTTCTAAAAGTTAAAAATAAATTTTCATGATAAATAAAAACAATTTAGATTTCAAATGAGTATTTATAATCATAATTATCTTATGTATAACCTTATATTAAAAATAATTTAATTATTAATGTTTGAGTGAGACATATTTCACTTTTCTTTAAATAAATTAAATTAAATGTCCTAGTCTTATCCAAGTGGGTTACAATGGATACCATTTTGACCCAATTATGTTTTGGGGAAAATAATAATCATATAATTATATTAATATAAGTTTTAGGGTAATTTTATAATATTTTTTACCCTTAATTACCCGATTTACCCTTTTACCATGTTAATAAAATTTACCCAAGTTACTATTCATATTGCTCAAAAATAAAATAAATATATTTAAATAATTTGGACCTAATAATTAGAAATATAGAATCAATTTTTCAAAATTCAAAACACAGATGTTATATCAATTAATTTAAAATTAATCCCTTTGTTGAAATGAGAAAATAGATTTTAAAAGTTAAAATATTGCAGTTTGAAATGTTTTTACATATGGATTTAATGTAAAATTAGTTCCAATGAACTACATTATATAAAATAGTAAAAATATATTCTATCTATAATTTGAAACCAATTAAATAATATAATTTAACCATATAAAAATTTTTAATGAAAAATGTTACTTTCAATAAAAATTTAGCATATTTTTACCATTCATCAAAACATAAAAGTTATCAGAAAAATATTAACAATTCATTCAAAGTAAATTTTTATATCCCGATTCAAAATAAAATTTTTATATTTTTATATAAAAATTATTAATGTGTAAAAATATTAATTTAATATGGGTTCTCCATTCAAAGGTGTAATTTTTTTAAAAGTAGATTTTTATATATTGAATAGGGTTTTATTCATACCCTATGAATAAAATTTCCATTGGATGAATATAAAAAATATTTTATTAAATATATAACACATATATATCTCATTAATTTCATTACCAAAATTAATTCACTGAAAAATAAAAATATATAATTGATTTATATTTTTCATAAATAATTGATAGCCTATGAATTCACAATGCATTTTAATAAGTTAGTTATAACTATTCCTTCTAACCTAACGGCTAGGATATAACAGTAATTTTATGAAAAGGGCATCTCATGGTTCATTTAAACTCACGATTTCGTGAAAAGTAAGCTACTGAAGAATAAAAATTATTTAAATAAAATATTTCATAAAAAAAAGTCCGGGTGTTACATTCTACCCCCCTTAAACTGAATTTTTCCCACGAAATTCATCTCTTGGAAACAAAAATATGAGGATACCTATCCTTAAACATATCCTAAAGTTCCATTGTATCTTCTTAAAATTGGTGGTTACTCTATAAAACTTTAACCAATCGAGTGGTCTTATTTCGTAGAACTTTTTCACTATGATCCAGAATCTCTATCGGTTGTTCTTCATAAGAAAGATCTTGCTCCAGCGGTACGACTTCTGAGCATAGTACATGTGAAGGATTGGGTATGCACTTTCTTAGGATAGATACATGTAACATATCATTAACTTGAGAGAGATTCGGTGGAAGTGCCAATAGGTAGGATACCTTCCCAACACGATCGAGAATTTCAAAAGGACTGATATACCTAGGGCTCAACTTACCCTTCTCTCCAAATATAATTACTCTCTTACAGGGAGATATTCACAGAAACACCTTATCACCCACTTCAAACTCTAGTTCTTTTCTTCGGTTGTCAGTATAAATTTTCTATCGACTCTGATATGCTCTTATGTGTTGTTGAATAGATTTGACCTTTTCTGCCATTTTATAAACAAGATTAAGTCCTAATAGATTTATTTTACCAACTTCGTCCCAACAAGTTGGAGTTCTATACTTCTTTCCATAGAGGGATTCATAATGATCTATCTGAATACTAGAGTGAAAGCTATTTTTGTAAGAAAATTCCACCAAAGGTAGGTGTTGATCCCAACCACCTTTGAAATCCAAAGAGAAAGATCTCAACACATCTTCAGAGTTTGAATTGTCCTCTCAGATTGACCATATGTTTGAGGATGATAAGAAGTGCTAAAACTTAACTCTGTATCCAGAGTATGTTAAAGAATTCACCAGAACTTCTAAGTAAACCTGGGATCCCGATCATATATAATGTAAAGCGGTACTCCATGCAATCTTACCACTTCCTTTACATATATCATGGCAAGATGATCAATAGATAAATACTCTCTAATAGAAATGAAATGTGGTGACTTCATAAGGCGATCAACTATAACCCATATATCATTATGACCTTTAGATGTTTTGGGAAGTCTGACAATAAATTACATAGTGATTTTTCCCATTTATATTATTGTATGGGTAATGGTTGTAACATCCCATTAGAATTTGGTCTTTCAGCCTTAACTTTCTAACAAAAAAAGCATTGATATACATATTTGGTGACATCTCTTTTCATGAAATCACACCAGAAATACTCTTTCAGGTCCCTTGTACATCTTTGTGCTTCCAGGGTGAATAGATAATGAAGAACTATGGGCCTAAACCAACAGCTCCTTATTTTATTCTTGTATGTGAGGAATAAAAATGTGGTTCTTAAACCTTATTATTCCATCAAAATACAGGTTGAATTCTGGCACATTTCTTACCTTATTTTTCAACTATACATCTTCCTTCTGCGCCTACTTAATATTCACTCATATATATGGTTTAACATTTATTTGAGAAAGATAATATTTCTCCCCTTCCATTATAATTTCCAGATCCATCCTTTTAAAATACATAAATATTGGATCTTTTGTGATTCTCATCATGGATAAGCTAGCACGGTCTTTTTGACTCAAAGCATCTTCCACCTTGTTCACTTTCCCAGGGTGGTAATGTATTGAGTAGTCATAATCATTAATCATCTCCAACCATCTTCTTTGGTATATATTAAGCTATTTTTGTGTGAAAATATTCTTTAAACTTTTATGATCAGTATAAATATCACACCTTTCACCATAAAGATAATGCCTCAATATATTTAATGAAAATATTACCACAACTAACTCCAAATCATGAGTTGGGTAATTTTGATCATGAATTTTCAACAGTCTTGAGGAATAAGCTATCACAATTTCATTTTTCATGAGAACACATCCCAACCCCATTTTGGATGCATCACTATAGATCACAAGCCTTTCTCCACTACAACGTAGTGTGAAAATAGGTGCAAGGACTAACCTTATTTTTAGCTCTTTGAAATTCTATTAATATTCTTCTATCTAAATGAACTTAACTCATTTCCGAGTCAACTTGGTGAGTGGATTAGATAATCATGAAAAATATTTCACAAAAAATCGATAATATCAAGACAAACCAAGAAAACTTCAGATCTCAGTTACCATTTTTAGTCTCGATCATCTTTCAATAACCTCTATTTTTGCTGAATCGATAGATATCCCCTATTTTGAGATTATGTGACCAAAACATGAAACTTTATGAAGAAAAAATTCACACTTGGTAAATTTTTCATAAATACTATTATTTCTCAGGGTCCTTAGAATGATTTTGAAGTGATATTTATGTTCTTAATTTCTCTTTGAATAGGAATATCATCTATAAATACTACCACAAATTGATCCAGATAGTTTCTAAAGACTTTATTCATTAGATCCATGAAGATAGTAGGGGAATTAGTAAGACCAAAAGGCATCACTATAAATTCATAGTGTTTATACCTTGTATAGAATGTCGTATTTAGTATATCATCCTTTTTAACCCTTAATTTATGATATCCTGAACAAAGATAAATCTTGAAGAAGTATTGAGTTCCACGTAGTTGGTCAAATAAGTCATCAATTTGGGGAAGAGGATATTTGTTCTTGATAGTGATCTTGTTAAGTTCTATATAATCATTGAAGAGTCTGATTAATCCATATTTCTTCTTAATAAACAAAACAGGTGCTCCCTAAAGTGATGCACTAGGTCATATGAATACCTTATCAATATTCTCCTGAATTTTCTTCTTCAATTCCTGCAACTAAATTGGGGCCATTCTATAAGGTGTATTTGAAATAGGTATAACACCAGATATTATTTCTATTGAAAACTCAAATTCACGATTTGGTGGAAGACCTAGAAATCCATCTAGAAAGAAATCATAAAACTCCTGTACAATTGATGTATTCTTAATTGTGAGTTTCTCCCCAACCATTTGAGATAAATAAAATTAATTTATAGTAATCAAGACCCATAAGATGGAATAAATTTCTACTAGAAGTCTATATTCATCCTTGCATCAATATATGATCATAGATTGATCTGGAATATGAAGTGTGACTTCGCTTCCTTATAAATTGATATGAGATCCATATAGAGAAATACAATCCATGCCAAGAATAATATCAAATTACACTATAGGAAGAATCAAAAGATTTTTATGAATCAATTTCCCACAAACTTCAACTAGAGAAGAATTATAAACTTTTTATGCGACTGTTGTTCCATTAGAAGTTGTCACAGCTAACTCAACATCTAGTTGTTGAGGTAATATGGTGATAACCTTAGAAAATTATTCAGAAATAAAAGAGTGGGTGGATCTAGAATCAAATAAAACATTTTTTACTTTAGAGTAGATAGAAAGTGTACCTTTCACCAGTTCATTATCATACTCCATGTCACCGATAGTGATTTCATGTGACTTTCCTTTGTCTTTGGCCTTAAGAGTTTGTTGAAATCAATCATCATCAATAAACCCTAGATTAGGGAATGTATTGGCATAGTTCCCCATTTTTTTGCACTTGTAACATTGAAGTGTAGGAGGTGAATTCTATGTAGCATTTTCTTTGTTCGCATCATTAGAAATATTTTTTCCCATAACTTTGGCATTAAACTATCCGATAAACTTCTTTTCCACACTTACAAAATTTACTAGTCCTTTTAAGGCAATTCTCTCCATGTTTCTTTCCACACTTTAAGAATAAGGGAAAAATCATCTTCTTTTCAGTGTGGTCTTTAGATTTTCCTTTTAATTCCATTTTTCTCTTCTTATCAAACCCATATGACTAATGGGTTACTCTAATATACATCTCAACCTTGAGAGAACATAGAACAATTTCCTCATAGCTATTGAAGTCCCTTATGGATAATGCCCTTCAGAGACTTGGTTTTAAGCCACTAAAGAATCAATCAATTTTACTCTCAGGTTGGATAATCATTCCAGAAGCATACCTTGCAAGTCTTGTAAAATTTTCTTCATAGGTACCAACATATTCATCATCCTTTTTATTAAGTTCAAGGAACTCCTTCTCTATCTTTGTTCGAAGAATATGATGAAAGTACTTATTGAAAAATAAGTTCTTGAACTCGTCCCATTCCATGGACTCAATTTCATCTCTTTGCCTCGTATTCTTGATAAGATTCCACCATTGATAATTTTCACATTCCAAACAAGATACTACTAAGATTACTTTATCATATTCAGAACACTGTAGAACTAAAAATATCTATTTAGTGGTAATGATCCATTGTTCATCCACTAATAGATCAGAAGACCAGCTAAATGAAGGTGGATGCTGCCTCATGAAGGATTTAACTGAATATTTCTCCCTCATTTGCTCATTTGATAATCTGGCATGATTTATAGCTTGAGAAAGTTGTGTGAGAATGGCTACAAGATTTTTTATTCTAGATCCCATAACATTTAGTTGCTCAGGGGGACAATCATTTCATTTCCTGTCACATTCAGCATTAATGTGGTTCCTTCAGGTTCCATCCATTGACTGAAACCAAGAAGAATAGTGTGATAAACACTAATCATAATTTGAAAACCTCAAAATTCAAGAATAAAACGTCAATTTAGGACACTTTAGGTTTTATCCTAGGTTATTCATGAACATATCTAAAACACTAGAATAGGATTGTAACCTATACTTAGATACATCATTAGGGTTTTTACTAAGGTTCTCTCATCCTAGTTTCCAAAGGTTAACTATACCTTTGCTCTGATACCAACAATAATTTCCCATGCTTTACATATAGATATTACTTTAATATTCAAGAATATTTATTTCATAACATAACAAAAACTACTCTAGGACCATATAGATTTAGTGTCTTTAGAAACTGGGAAACATAAACAAATAGTTCATAAAACATCCACATTGTCTCCCACTTATTTATTCATAACTAGACTCTATTTGGACATATCTTACTTAATACAATTCTTCATGACCTAGTAAAAATAAACATATGAAAGGGGGATCTCAAATGATCAGTAAGGGTAAATAAGGAAAATATCAATCATGTCATAATCATAAGAACGTAACATTTTAAAATCTTATTATGCATATAAAAGATCATAATATCATGTCAAGGGATAAATCATAAAAGTAAAATGTAATCCCAATAGTCATGACATAAGACATGAAATTTCGTGGCATATACACATAATAATATAAAATCATTTCATATTAGTCAAGGATCATTTCTGAGACCATCATAGTAGACAAAGTCCATTACTGAACCGAGTTCACTCCTCATTCCATCCTTGTATTACTGAACCATATTTACTTTCAGTTCTAGTAATATCCATCTCATGAGATATAAATATTTACCCAATTCATTGGAGGGAGATATAGGTCTCACCCATATCATAATGAAATCACTATCACATGTTCCAAAAGAACATAAATCATTCTTCATAGTATAACCCAAGAAATAAAATGGGTTTCTTAAACATCATTCCACCATAATTGATATTAAACAAATGGATTTCCTAAACAACACACAATAAAATAATATTAATAATAGGGTTAGAAATATAACCCTATTTAAAGAGTGTTATCTTAGATGGAAAATAATTTTGAGAAAACACTTGAAATTAATTGCTGAGGAAAATATCCTTTCTTCTTCAAAAATGTTTTCCTACCTCAAAATGCCACAAAATTTTAGAAGAAATAATTTTAGGTGAAAATAACCTTGTAATATTTTAGGGGAATCTTCAATGAAATAATGAATTATGAATGCGTAAAAACCCATTCATGCTGAACAAGTTAAAAAACATTCTTCTCGTACTTTTGCTACAAAAGTCAAAAAGTACCTCATACCAAAAATGAAAAAAGATCCCATTCACACCATTCAATAAAAATTCACAAACGGGTAAAATTATAGAGGTATATAAAGAATATTTTTAAATATATATTTAGTAAACATGGACATGGATGATAAATATACCCCAGTAAATACTTACAAATAAACAATCTCAGATAAAAACGAGATTTGCAAAGTTATCCCATACCTTAGGTCTGATATGCTTCGTATGCATCCGAACATCATGTATAATGATTTAAATAATGTTACTGATATTTTAGAGAATCATAATAATTTTTATGATAACATTTATGATCATATTTTCATCCTTTTGTTAGTAACATTTCATTATTACTCATTATTCTAGTGTTAACTGCTTTATGTTCTTAGGCATGTTTTGTCGGATAAGTTCTTATTCCTCTTTTTAGGTTACAGTTATATTGTTTAAAAAATGGTATTAGTATAATATATATCATATTTATTCATTCAATTCATTTATATAATCATGATTTAATGAAGATTATGTAGAACGAATCACATCACACCGTGGAGACAGTAAGCCATATATATGCACGAGCGACAATATTGTTCCCATAATTGTTGAATGGTAGTGAAGTGGATGGTGTATAGTATCTCTGAATCAATATCATTTTATATTAATCATATATATTTACTAATTCCATAATTATACCCATCCATGTAAGGTAGTGGTGAAAAACAGATTACACCACAACATGGAGATGGTAAGCCGTAAGTACGCACGCGTGGTGATTTCATTTTTCCTAGGATGGGTAGAAGGTGGAATATGGTTGTTTCATAATAATAATAAAATCTCAGTATATATTTAATAATGGATTTATTACTTTATAATGAAACAAATCATGAGGTGGAAGTAGAATAAGACTGAATTTTGAAAGAATCGGTAAATGATATTACCTCTTCTTCGACGTGCCTCCTCTAAATCTCTTCTTAGAGCACTAGAGTTGGTCTTTGAAGACAAAAAAGAACTCTATAATGTTTATAGGTAAGTTGAGAAGGTAAATGGGTAATGTATGGTCAATATTTAAGGCTCAAAATAAAGTGAAGAGTTGAGGGAGGAAGTTCCCTTTTATAATTGAGGTGAGGGGCACTTTTGGAAACCTCAAAAATATTAATTTATAATAAAATAAAAACCTATTTAAAAACTTCAAAAATTTCTCAATTTATCATATGAGATGATATATTATTGTAATATCATCAAATAATAAATTTTAGATAAATTTTTATGTCAATTTAAGCATTATCATTGTACTCAATACTCAGTTATTCAATTTAATTTTTAACTAAGCTAACAAATATTTCAAAATTACAAGGGTAAAATATTTACTTATTTGAAGTCAGTTAGACCATAAATGAATAATTTAGAAAATTTTTGACCATATCATAATTATTATATATTTTTAAATTTGTTTTATTATTTTTAAATAATTTAATAAAACCTTATTTTGACAAAATATCACTAGTGTCAATTTTGACACTATTTATTTCATGGGTTTTTAAAAATATAAAAATAAGAAGTGAACCTTGATAAAAATATTTTATTAAATATATAAGGGGTCAAGGTAGTATAGAAAATTCATTTGACATAATAATTATACCAAATTATATTTGCTAAAATATTTTTAATAACATTTATTTGATCTCTTCATTAATAAAACAATTACTACCTCAATTTTGTGTAATTATTTAATATAATTATTTATTGAATAAAAATTAAAAATAATATTATGAAGATAAATCCATTATATTTTATAATAATACTTGTAGTTGAATTTATATTCTGAAAAACCCAACATTAAAATGTTATACTCTTTTAAAACATGAATGTGACAAATTTATCTTCACTTTAAATAAAATAATATAAGTGTCATAATCTATTCTATAAGCCCCCAAGTGGTTTATAAGTTGACCCTTGGATGATTATGGTCGATATATACTTGAAAAATATGGTTTGATAAAGTGTTTGATCCTTTTCAGGGTTATTAATATTTTAATAAAAATTGTTTTATTGATTTTCCATCAATTATTAATTTTTTTATCATCCATGTATAAGTCTTTAAGGTAATTATTTATTTCCTAAAAATTACAAATAAAATTTAATGATAATAAAAAAATTTTATATTTAAAATGAGTATTTATAATTTAATTTATCTTTTGTATTACCTTATATTAAAAATAATTTAATTATTAAAGTTTGAGTGATGCATATTTCACTTTTCTTTAAATAAAATAAATTAAATGTTCTAATCTTATCCAAGTGGGTTCTAATGAATACCATTTATACCCAAATATGTTTTAGGGAAAATTATAATCATCTAATTATATTAATATAAGTGTTAGGGTAATTTTATAATATTTTTTTTACCCTTAATTACCTGATTTACCCTTTTACCGTTTTAATAAAATTTACTGAAGTTACTATTCATATTGCCCAAAAATAAAATAAAGCTACTTACATAATTTGGACCTAGTGATTAAAAATATGGAATCCATTTTTCAAAATTCAAAACACAGAAGATACAATAATTATTTAAAATTAGTCTCATTTTTGAAATGAGAAAATGGGTTTTAAAAGTTAAAATATTGCAAAAGATTGAAATGTTTTTACATATGAATTTAATATAAAATTAATTCCAATGACCTAAATTATATTAAATGGAAAAAATATATTATATTTATACTTTTAAACCATTAAATAATATAATTTAACCATATAAATTATTTCAATGAAAAAAGTTATTTTCAATTAAAATTTAGCATATTTTTACTATTCATCAAAACATGAAAGTTATCAGAAAAATATTAGAAATTCATCCAAAGCAAATTTTTATATCCTAATTCAAAATAACATGTTTATTTTTTCATATAAAAATTATTAATGTGTTAAAATACTAATTTAAAAGGGTTTCTCCATTCAAAGGCGTAAAATTAAACTTTTTTAAAAAAAATAGGTTTTTATACATAAAATATGGTTTTATTCATACCCTATGACTAAAATATCCATTGGATGAATATAAAAAATGTTTTATTAAGTATATAATGCATATATATCTCATTAATTTCATTACCAAAAGTAATTCATTCAAAAATAAAAATATCTAATTGATTTATATTTTTCATAAATAATTGATAGCCAATGAATTCACAATGTATTTTCATAAGTTAGTTATAATTATTCCCGCTAACCTAACGGTTAGGCTATAATAATAATTTTATAATAAGGGAATCTTGTGTTTCATTTAAACTCATGATTTCATGAAAAGTAATCTACTGAAGAATAAAAATTATTTAAAGAAAATATTTCATAAAAAAACATCTGAGTGTTACACTAGGGATACAGGGTGATTGGACTACGTGCGGTGGTCATGACTTGGGATTCAGGAGCAGGGATCTCCCAGCTATTTTTATTTTCTACTTGTTTCCGGGTTATGGAACTTTTCTGGATGGGTGTTTATTTTTCCCATTTCTCCTTTCAATTTACTTTCAACACCGATATTTGTACTATTTAGAGGTCGATGCATGTTTTTGGTTTATATATAGCAGTGTTTTATCTTTTTTTTTCTTTTCACTCTACAATTTTTCATTGATTTGTCTATGTGTGTGTGTATAGGTACTTAGGTAAATGCCTCCTCTATTTTCTGTGCCTTCAGCGCTAGTCTCCACCCTTGACCTATGGAGACAGGCTTGGGGTAGTTACGGCTTGAGTCTTAGTACAGGTCGGGTCATGAAAAAGTGGCATCCGAGTTGGTTCGAACCTTGGGAAAACATATCCAAGAACTTCATCATAGGGATTACGCACCCTAAAAAGGGCCATGACACTATTTGGGTGATAGTAGACTGACTCAGGAAGTCGGCGTACTTCCTTGTTATCAGGGAGAAGAGTTCGGTGGAATGTTTGGGGAAGTTGTATGTATGAGAGATCGTCCACCTTCACGGGGTACCCTTGAAAATTTTCTTCGATCATGACATGCAGTTTACATCACAATTTTGGAGAGTCCTGTAGAAGGCATTCGAGACCCATCTATGGATGAGTACAACCCTTTCCCCCCCAGACCGATGGGAAGGCCAAGTGCACAATCCAGGTGATTAAGGATATGATGAGGGCATGTGTGTTTCTTTTTAGTCAAGGAGACAAGATATCCCTCAAGTTTCTTCATATCATTCAAGATCATGCAGAGGCTGGCGATGTTTCTTACTACCTTGATTGACCCCCAAGATGGAGGGGGTGTATGATTTGTTCTACATGTCATAGCTGAGGAGATGCGTGCACAATTTCTTCTCATGTCATTGGTAAGAGAGAACCTTAAAAGGATCGACAATCCCCTTGGTTTGTGTGTTGTGGCAGCACAGAAGTGTGCAGGAGAGTCCTGAGAGCGAGAGAGCCAGGTGTGAGCTCAGTATCCCAAGTTGTTTTACCTAGTTTTTCTTTTCAGGGATGAAATTATTGAAGGAGGGAATGATGTAGAGAACCTATCTTTTCCTTGTAAGACTTTGGAATATTTTAAAATATATTTCTAGAGTTAGGCACTGAGATGACGTGAAATTACAAGTCCCGATATTCCTGGAATAAATTATACAAAAATATTATGTATATTGTATACTGTACACATGGAAGAAATGGGATATCTCTTAAATGGTTTATCAGATCAGAAATCTAAGACCACGGTTGGGTTCGGAACACGATGTTTATGCTAGGTGAAACATAAAATATGTTGGCATTGGACATTCAGAACCCTCTGTCATTATCAGTACATAAAATAGATGAATTAATTTATTAATTCATTCATTTAATATATTAAACCCAAATAAATCTCAACTGGTAACTCAAATTGGAAATCTGAGAGCACAGTTGAGTCCGGAGCGTGCCGTTTACCCTAGGAGGGGTATAAAATTTGTCAGCGTAGGCCTTCTGTAGAAAAAAGTCCTGGAGGGAAAAAATGTAAATAAAATAATTAAATAAAATTGTTTTATTTGAAATAATACTTAGAATAAATTCTGAATATGGACTCAGATTAGAAATCAGAGACCTCCGTTGAGTTCGTAGCATGGTCTTTTCCATAGGGGAGACCTCGATTGAGAGGGTGCGGGAGATTCAGACTTCACGATCGCTGACAGTTTCTTATAAATAAAAGTTTAGAGAAATGATCCAGAGTTAACTCATTTCTATCTCAGAAGGCAGAGCTTTGGCCAACTGTTATTTGACGTCTGAACTTAATGGGATCACAGAGAAAATGCAGGTGCTAATAGATCAGAGCACAATAGACACAATGACAGATCCAAATTTGAGGTAGGAATTCTATTTCAGATTCTTCATCCCCAGATTGAATCCTTTGTTGTCGTTTCTGATTTCTGTTGAAATTCGTTGCTTTAGAATACTTTGATGATGGCCTAACTAACAATGACCATCGTTTGATTTGATTCAGAATCTTCCATTCTTTTCGTTCTTCTCATTATTCATTGTTCTTCGACGGTAGACTTTTCTTCATGCTCAAACGACCTCCAATCTTGGAGAAAGACCCATATCTGTGAAGCTCTTGACCTGAGGAGTCTCGATCTATGCTCAGATTCAAGTTTTGGGTGCCGGAGGAAGCATAATAGTGAACAGAAGTGGTGGTTAATTTTTTCCATGCCGAAACATCGACAGATCTTCGAGCGGAGGATGTTCCTATAAAGGTCTCATCCCAGGGAGTCCAGATATGGTCTCAGATCGAAATTTGGATCACAAGAGTGATTTTAGTGGTCCATGGAAGTTTTTTCCAGTGCGGGTTCCAACGAGGGTAGCTCCGGCAGGTGGCAGAGTAGCTGTAGGTGACGACGGAGGTGTGGAGGCATGGCGCTGGGCACGAAGACATGGTGGTTAGGCACCATGGAGTCCGGAAGACGAGGTCGGTGCGACTGGGAGTTGGCAGCAGATCGACTGAGTGAGCCAGACCGGCCAATCCGGTTGGTTCGGACCATGGTTTTTATGAAAAACCATGTATCTCTCAAACCAAGGGTCCATTTCGCATGCCATCTATGGTCATGAGATCCATTATTCAAGGTGGATCTTTTGAGGTCACTTTGGGAACTTTTTGTTTTGAGCTCGATGCTCGAGGGCACAAAAAGTCTGATTTTAATAATAATAATATAATTATTACTATTCAGAAAACTTGCATCAAACTTTAAGTTTGCATACAATGTCCAATTGATGCACTGTTAGAGGCATTGTGACCCTAGAGTTTAGGAAGACTTTTCAAAACAAATTTTGGTCACTTAAACCGAATTTTGGGGTGGAGGCCCCATGAGCCCCATTTTGGGCGTTTGTAGTGAAATGTCAATTTTTCACCAGGTGTCTATTTTGGACAAATGAATAGATGATATCCTATGTTTTTATGAGGGAATCAAAATGATTTGATCCATTTGATTTGTTTCGGGATTGAGGCGTGGGACCCATGGGGCACTATTTGCGCATAGTGCGGTGGAATTCATTTTCTTCACCGAGAGCCCATTTTGTGTGAATGAATTGCCGATTCCGTGTGTTTTTTTGTAAGGATATCAACTGTGTGATATGTTTGGTTATCCGAGGCTGTTTGTAAGAGGCATATTGGTAGAATTATGTTTTCACCCTTCAGATCAATAATGAGTTACCTGTGCTCGTCAGCCTTTTGGCTAGAGGTGTAGTGTACTCTGGGAGTACACTGACATGACTTGTGGATACTAGATCATAATTTAGTACCCGATTATAGCTAGGAAAATTTCCAAGTAACAAGGTGGGGCCACATAATGTGTGGGCCCCACTCACACCATGTACCACTCTACGAATCTTTTACCTCTCGTATCTCCTTTTGTTGGACTCAGATTTTGGCATGTGAGTAGCCTATATTGAGTGTTTTTCCATGTAGAATGCGATGGTACCATCTATAGTAGATTTTGAGATGTGATGTGAGATGTTATGAGCATGATACCTATCTGAGGTGACACTAGATATTCCGGGTGTGATTCCTATTTGAGGTGATACTCAAAGACGGCTGTGATCAGGAAGCATCACCAAGAAAGTACTAAGCTTACCCTCCAGTGGGACTGGGTTGTGGAATTCCTAATGATCTTTCCAAGTTTCCTTCCAGTAGGGATGAACAGTGTAGTTCCTCTACAGTTACTTCTAAGTGGAACCCTCCATCCGGGCTGGGTATGAGTCCTTGAAAACACTAGAGTGTAACCCTCCAGTCGGGCTGGGTTTGGGTTCTTGACGACACAAGAGTGGAACCCTACAACTAGTATGGTCATGGGTCCTCAATGAATTTAGAGTGGAACCCTCCAGTCGGGCTAGGTATGGGTCCTCGACCTTTTTAGAGTGGAACCCTTGAGCCAGGCTGGGTATGGGTCCTCGACCTTTTCAGAGTGGAACCCTCAATCCAAGATGGGTATTGGTCCTCAACTTTGAGGCATGACCTCTTGATTATGTGGATTAGTGATGTGTTATAGTTTGATGTTGATTTTAGACTCATGAGTAAGAGGTTAAATTTCCCCATTGAGACACATCCTTAAGACGTGACCTAAAACCGTGCAGGTGAAACAAATCCGTCCGAAGCGAATTGTATCAAGGTGTGGTGTTTGAGCCCCTTTGACTTGCAGTTTAGGGAAGATGTGTGGGATGATGGGAATATTTGGTGGTTACTTCTAGAACTGTTGGTGACTCTTTTCCTAAGCTGAGCTATGAGATTGAGATCCCATTACTCTCTTGTTTGGGATTCTTTGACTGACCATATATATGTATCCTATTTTTTTACCCACTCCTTGGGTTTTGATTACTCTCCTTCTAGGAGAGGCAAATATGTGTGGGGTATTCCACGTGTTTTCCATGTCTATCTTCTCATGATTTGAAGAGTCTAATATACTATTATAGGTAATGAAGAATCGATGAAAAGTTCATCTTCTCACCATTTCTAGCCCTTGTGATTTGGATGAGTTTTCTTCACTCTCTTATTGGGTTTGATCTATACTCATTACTATATGTTGTTATATCTACTGATCCCATATTCAGTACCTATCTTACTTCTCCCTTTATCCATTGGTTAATCCTAATTAGTATCTATATACTCACCCATTCTTGGTCTTTGCCCGTACTTGGTGTGCCCTTACAAATGATGGACAGGTTGATCATGACTTCAGAGGAGCTAGGGATACAGGGTGGTTGGACCACATGTGGTGGTCATGAATCGGGATTCAGGACCAGGGATCTACCAACTATTTTATTTTTCTATGTGTTGCCAGGTTGTGGCACTTTTTTGGTTGGGTGTATATTTTCCCCCTTTCTCCTTTCAGTTTACTTACAACACCTGTACTTGTACTATTTAGAGGTTGATGCATGTTTGTGGTTTATATATAGCAGTTTTGTATCTTTTTTTCTTTTCCCTCTACACATTTTCATTTATTTGGTTGTGTGTGTGTATACAGGTACTTAGGAAAAGGCCTCCCTGAGCTGTTGTGCCTTCAGTGCTATTCACCACCCCTGGCCTATGGAGGTGAGCTTGGGGTAGTTACGGCTTGAGCCCTGGTACGGGTTGAGTTGTGACAGAATCAATGACTATGCTTATTGATATACTCCTTTGTAGGTAATGTAATGTGTATTTACAAGTGGTGGAATCAGATTCTCTAACTCTCTATAGGTCCTTGGAAAATTCCTGTGGAACTCCGTGGTCCATTGCCTACATTGTTAGAAGATTCATGAGCCTGTTACATAACATACATAGGTCCTTCATATTTGGTGTGGAGGTAATAAGGTGGATGAATTTCTTGCCTCCATTCAATTCCAATAAGGTGAGGTCATTTTTTTTCCCAGTGAGAATTCTTTTCCACCCAAGGGAGCTAAGTTGGATAGAAATGATACCCTTGGACTTCATCACTTCAGGACACCTTAGTGTTTTTATGTTTTCCCCTCCTTTTTCCTATCTTTATTCTCTTTTTTATTTTCCTTTAATAAATAAATATAGGATGATATATAATGCTTTCAGAAGCACTGTGTCAGCATTTCATAAGCATTTAAGGTAATTATTTCATCAATAAAAATTAAAAATAAATTACCATCATAAAAAAAAAATCATCTAGAAAATTAAAATTTATAACTATTCATGAATTTTTTATCCTTTTTGAAACATATTATAGATATTAAAATCATTAAAGTGGAATTTTATAATTACACTTTACTTAAAATAATATAAAGGTATTTATCAAGGGAAAATGTCACCAAAATTCCATATTCTAAAATATTATATGGGTCTGGTAGAACTCCACTCATTTAATATATTATAAAAGTGTTAGGGTGATTTTAAATCCCTTTCACAATAGTTTTTACCTTAGTTAAACCAATTTATCCTTTACTGTGGTGATAAATATTTACCATGGTTACTATTTATCATGAAAAAAAATAAAGTTGACATATTTAAAAATTTTGGAAATTTTGATTCTAAATACGAAATCAATTTTATCAAATTAAGTTCACATAAGTGCCATAAATTAATTTTAAAATAAACCCACAAAACGTGATGAAAAAAAAATTTCTAGAAAAAATCATTTTTAAGTATAAAAATGTTTTTATATCAAAATAAAGAATAATGTAGATTTAAATGGAATTAATTGGGTTATTTTTATTAAATAGTAACTAATGAAATTTTAAAACTAATTAAAAATAGAATATTACTTTGTAAATACTTGAAAAGAAATGATGGTTTTCTATAAAATTGGTATTTTTCATTATTCACTGAAAAATTAAAATTTTCAGAAAAATCTCAAAATTTTACCCTAAACTAATTTTGATATGATGATTTCAAAAATTATATCATTTTTATAAAATAATATTTCTAAAATTGGTAGAAAATAATTATAATATTCTCTCATAAAAATAAATACAAATCATTTTTGAAGAAAATGTTTTTTTGAAGCATAAAATGACTTTACCCAAAATTGAGTGATTATTTCCTAAGAATTAATCAATACATTTATATCAAGTAGGAAATTTATAAATATATTTTATAACTTAGTTACTTCTATTCATATATTCCAATTTAATGGTTAGGTTATAATGGTCATATTTAAATAATAACATTTGACAGTTGTTAAATCTCAACACTACGTGTCCAATATGATATCAAACATAGTATTATTTTAAAATCTCAAGGTATTAAATGAACTCTTTGTGGAAGGACGTATCCATAATATTCTAATTTTGAGTCAGTTTTATAACTCAGGTCATGTTTTTGAATTTGGAAAAAGGGGTGCTTTATTAAAGATAAACATGGTTCACCGTTTAACAAGGAACACACAAGATAATATGTAATAACCTAGAATTTTGTAAATGAAATTACCAGTTTTTGAATGAATAAATAAATTATCTAGTAATGAAGTTATAGAAAACATATGCACTACTTTGGTTATTTTTGAAGGTTATATCCTATCATATTAATAAACCACTATGAAGTTGTCCTGCCAGGATTCAAGTATCACTAAGAGGGGGAGGGGTGAATTAGTGATGTGTTTTTCTTTTATATTTTCTTACTTATGAAACTACATTTTCCTCCTGTTAAATATTTATTTCCCTTCTGAACACAATTCAACCACACATCCACTAAAATACATGAATTTATAGTTATCACTACTCGATAAGAGTAGCTATGTCTTTAGTATGGTTTGGAAACAATACAATACCACAAAATCCACTAGAAAACAATCCTTTGATGTAGAATACAATGAGTAGTATGTTCTCTTAAACTTGTGTAGCACTATGAAAACAATCTAATAATGTGTGTTCTTATTCTATCACAAAATTATGTAATACAATGTTACAATTCTTCTTGACCCACTTCCAAAAATTTGATATTTTAAAAAATTCCTCTCTTTCTTACCCAGAAGTTAGTAAGAACTTATTAGACTTTGTAATGATACTTAGTTCAATACCCCAATCTGATTTCTAAGTTCTCTTAGACCTGAGATTATGATCTTTATAACATCTATTAACTTAAACTGGGTATTCAAAACTGTTGTTCATGAAGATCCCTCAAGAAGCTCACAATCTTTGTGAAGAAACCTGCCTTCATGGAACTAAATGCCTTCACAAAGATCACCGAGTCAACGTGGAATATACCATCATCATGAAGCACCCATTAATTAGAATCATTAACACTAGTAAATAATTTTTTATTATTTTTTCGATGCTCAAGATCTTGTAGAAATCCGGATTCGCAGAGGACCTCATCCTTTTAGAAATTAGAGAAATTTCATATTTTCTCTATTATCTTCATATATTATAAAGTGGGGGTTGCCTCATATTTATAGGCTCACCCATTCATGATGCTCCACCTCCTCTAGTGTATTTTTCAAATCACTGAAAAATATCTTCATGGTGATCCTCCATTCACAATGGTCCATTTATATTTTTCATTGTCTTGGAGATCACCATCAAACCATCACGAGCTCGCGGTGCTCCACTTCTCATAATTATAGAGATCACCGTCATATTTCTCTGATCCTTTGCGAAACACCATTTAAGAAGCCCATATTTATGAAACTCATGAATTTTCCATATTTTCACAAGGTATTCAAGAAAATACACTTTTCATGATGCTATCCATCCTCCAAATTTTGGACCCCAAAAATTTACCAAACACTGGGAAACAAAACCACCTTAAAAATATGCTTCGGCAACACCAGCCATACTGATTCATGGTTATCTATTTTCATCAATAACTCCATCTATCCCGATATATGACCTTTGATTGATCACCTTTAACATCATAAGATTTACCAAGGAAATTATTGTAACTTTCCTTTCTTCCAGCAATATCTTTCCTTCCAAATCAAATGAAATTTATTAAGAATCATGAATCTGATTTCCTAAGAAAAAATATCAATCCAATCATACAATTATACAAAGTGAGGTGATTTAATTTATTCTTAAACTTCCTTAACAACAAAGTACAATGCCTGAATATGGTACCCTTCCTTATCATTTTGGTCCTAATAATCTCCCCCTTTGTATTTTTTTGTCAACCCAGATTCATAAATCACCAAAATTTGTAACCTCAAGATATGGATTACTAATCAATAATTCTAAGCCTACATGAGCTAAATAATTATAGGAAACAAAAATTATTGATAGAAAAAAACATTATATCGAAAAGTAGTGACTCATGTAACACCTCGACCCCTTTAGACTGGAGCCAGTGCATTACTTGTTATATTGGCATGGTTAGAAGGAATGAAAATCCTGAAGGAATAATCAGTTTGATAGTCTTGAAGAAACTAGATACATATATGTAACTCACAATTACATTGGAAAAGGTTACAAAAATACAATACATAATAAAAAATAAAAACTGCATCCACAGAAATCAATAAATGATCTCCTCTTCATCACCTGTTGAAAGTAAACAATGAAAGGGGTGAGCTCAAATGCTCATTAAGGGTTAAAAATATAGGAAGCATGAATCAATAATAGCTGAATTGTAAACAATTTGACATAATCAACCTGGCATAGTGAATAAATGAAAAAATCACACCATTAATAAACTAAGAATGAAAATACATCCATAGATTTTGTCATAGTGAAAACCTCATGGATAGTAATAACTGATAATGAATAAATAGAATGATTATTAATTTGACGTCATGTATCTAGAATATGATACCATAATATTGTAAAAATGGTTTAGTTCTATGGGTTGAAACCTGTCTGATTTTTGGAAACAAACTCGAAGGGTTTGTCATCAACTGATTTGTCTAATGAGACCTACCGATGCATTGAGGGGATTTAGTAGGCTCCAACCACCTCTGTATCCAAATAATTATTTATAAATAAATTCAAAATAAGATCAATATGAATTTACATTATCCACATAGAATAGAGGATACAGATTCATCAATATTTCCACAGTCAAAACAACATTCAACATAAATACCGTATGTAAAGTGGTATATAGATTAGAAAATAATTATATCCATGGTTTAAGAATATGGATATTTAAATGGAATACAATTTCAATTGAAAATTTATCTCAAATGGGTAGTAGGTACACCACATAAGAAAGAGTAGGTGCACAATACTAAGCAAGTCACAACGAAGTGAAAATTTAGACAAAGCTCGTTACCACGTTGTAATCAATTGAGTCGTATGAAAAAAAGTTATTAAACACCAAAAGAATCAAAGAATAACATGATTATAAAAATAATCATGATAATATATATCAAATGTTAGTACAACTATACCATATATAATAAATAAGAGGTGAATAATGGAAATCCCACAGAATTGAAAGTGAGATGAGAGAACCCCTTACAAAAATTTCGGCACGGTAACGAGTGTTCTTGAGAGGGATTAATGAGAGGTAAAGGGGTATCTTATTATTTATATATAATAAGGGAAGTATGGTGAAGGTGCGAAAACATACCCCATCATTAGGTATTAAAAATAAAAGAGCACAACATTGGGTAGATTCTTGAACAAAAGTGAGAGAGAGGATCCCTTACCTTATGCTTGAAGGTGTTCTTGACTTGTTATTAAAGACATGAATAAACAAATTATGATTGTTAATTCATAAGTAAAGAAACTATTTTATATGTAAATGATTTATTATAACCATTTTTAGTTCATTCACTACTTTTTTATTAGTTATAATGTTCAATTTCATTGTTCGGTCTCGTTTGTTTACTTTGTTTTAAAAGATCGGTTCACTTATATTCAAGTTCGAATAAATATGAAAGATGGAAGTGGTTGTCCAGAAATAAAGTTATATACTATTAGTGAACATCCATTAGATTACATGGTTTTAAATTTAATTTGGTTACTTAGAGAGAATTTAAATTATTATAAATATAGCCTTAGTGACAACCGTTTTGGTTAGTCGGTGGGTTTGATTACAATGAACATGTTTTTCTTTATAACTTAATACCATTTGTACAAAAGGATTAGAGAAATAAAAATAGTATATATTTCATATATAATAATCTGGTTCAAATATAACACAAATGGTTTCATTACCATAATTAAATATTATAATAGAAATTGATAAACCGTTGTTCTTGAATATGATAAATTAGAAAATCTCAAATGGTGCTTTCATTTCTTTCAAATAAAGGGTGGGGAAAGGAGAGAAGATAATGAAAAATCCCATTAGAATAAAAAAATTCCAATACATGTATGCTACTGGAGTTATCATACTATTTTTTTGAAGGGAGGTGAGGAAATAAACAAAAAGAAAAAAACTTAAAAGAAAAGAAGGGATTGGAAAGAGGAATTTACCTCTTGAGACTTCCTCCTTTGAGAACCTCTTAAGAAGAGAGGTTTTGGTATTTTGAAAAGGCTATGAGCTTTTAGAAGTGGGGGAGGATATTAGGGAGAGATTTGGGCAGATTATTGTCAAGGAACAAGGCTTGATAGGAGTGAAGAGAAGAGGAAGTGAAAGGGGATTTTTATAGTGGAAGGGAGATGAGTTTTCTTAATATTATAATCATTAATTTATTATTTCCTCTCAAGACAAGAAATAGTGAGTATTAAATGACCAATAATAGTAATAAATGCACATGAATTCGAACCAATTGGGCTTACATCAGTAGATCATCATCAATGACTCAATAAATCCTTTATTTAGTATTTATCATAAATTATCGCATTTTTACTATTCATAAAAAATTCAAGTATTTCAGAAAAATCCCAAAAATTAACCCTAACCATTTATCGACGTGTGGAATCCAAAAATGAAGTCAATTTTTCAAAAATAATTCTCTAAATATGATTATTTTAATATTGAATTAAAATCATTATTTAATCAAAAAATATAAACACTTAAATTATTCATATTCATTTTTAAGGTGCCTAAATTCATTTATACACTCAATGGTTTGGATTCCATTCATAAGAGTAATATTAATATTCATAAGGGTGAGTCACTATTCATAAGGGCATGTTAATTTTCATAAGGGTAGGTTACTATTCACTGAAAATTAAGTTAATTCTACCAGACTCTAAATATTATCCTAAACACAACCGTGTATGTCATATTTTCAAAATTCAAAACACACAAGTGGAAAATTTAAGTTCAATGGCTAGGATATGACTATATACTAAAAAAATAAGTATTGTTTCAAAGAAACTCAGTGCTTTATGAATTATATTCTATGACTCGAATTTATTTAAGAGAAACATACCATAAAATGTTTGGGGTGCTACATTATTCCCTCCTTTGGAAATTTCATCCTTGAAATTTTATGTATAAATCCCACCAAAAAGATGTGGGTGATTATTTTTTATAACATCCCCAGGTTCCCATGTTGCTTCCTCCATATTCTAGTTTCTCCAAAGAACCTTTACTAGACGAGTTGTCTGATTTCTCAATACCTTCTCCCTTGTGTCAAGAATCCCGATAGGATTTTCACAGTATGAAAAATCAGGTTCCTGTTCTATTTCTTCATATGTGATTACATTCATTGGGTCTGACATGTATTTATTTAACAATGACATGTGGAACACATCATGAACTCTGGAGATACTTGGAGGCATTGCTAAACGGTATGCTACAACTCCGATTCTTTCTAGAATTTCAAATGGTCCGATGTACCTGGGGATCAATTTCCCTTTCTTACCGAACCTTAAGATACCCTTCCATGGAGATACTTTCAAAAATACATGATCTCCCACTTGGAATTCCAAATCCTTTCTCTGGTTGTCAACATAAATCTTCTTCCTACTTTGGTCTTCTTTAATATGGGCTTGTATTTTCTTCACCTTTTTCGTGGTCTCTTCCATAATTTCTGGGCCTATAAGTTTCCTCTAAAAAACTTCTTCCCAACAAGTTGGAGTTCGACATCTCTTTCCATATAATGCTTCACAGGGAACCATTTGAATACTATAATGGAAAATATTATTGTAGGAAAATTCCACCAAAGGCAAGTATTGATCCCACATACCTTGGAAGTTAAGATAGCATGATCTCAGCATGTATTATAGAGTTTGAATAGTCCTTTCAAACTACCCATCGGTTTGGGGGTGATAAGAAGTACTCATACGAAGCTCAATATTCAAAGCCTTCTAGAGACTTTTCTAGAATTTTGATGTAAACCAAGGATCTCGATCAGAAACAATCAATATAGGTGAACCATGAAGTCTTACAACTTCATTAATATAAAGTCTTTCCAGGATCTCAAGTGGTAAATCCTTTCTTATTGGAAGGAAATGTGCTGATTTTGTGAGACGATCAACAATTACCCATATTACATCATTTCTTCTAGGTTTCCTCAGTTGTCTAGTGAAAAAATCCATCATAATGTTATCCAACTTCTACACAGGAATAGGTATAGGTTGCATAACTCTTTTGGGATGTTGTCTCTCTGCCTTCACTTATTGAAAAACTAGACACCTTGACACGTAGTCAGCAATTTTCCGCTTCATATTATCCCACCAAAAATATTCCTTCAGATCTCTATACATCTTGGTGCTACCCAGATGTATAGAGAAATTAAAGCTATGAGCATCGTCTAATAGTTCCCTTTTTAGCTTAGGTACTGATGGAATGCATAAAATCTTCCCAAATTTCAGAACTCCTTCTTCATACACAGAGTCAGTCAGTCTCCCATCCTTGAAATAATTATTTTTCTTGTGAAGAATCTCATCATCAGATTGGGAGCTTTTTATCTTCTCTAATAAAGATGGTTTAACATTCATTTGAAAGAGAAAATACGTTTCCCCTTCCTTAACAATTCCCATATCCATCTTTAGTAGATCCAAAAATATATGATCTCTGTTAATCCTCATTTGAGTCAGAAGTCCATGATCTTTCCAGCTTAATGCATATTCCACCTTATTTGCCTTTCCTAGGTGGTAGTGTATTGAACAATTGTAATCTTTGAGTAACTAGAGCCATATCCTTTTCCTCATGTTGATTTATTTTTGTGTGAAAATGTATTTCAAACTCTTGTGGTCTGTATAAATCTCACATCTTTCTCTGTAAAGATAATGTCTCCATATTTTCAGATCAAAGATTACAAATGCTAACTCAAGATCATGGGTTGGATAATTTTTATCATGGGTCTTCAACTGTCTTGATGAATAAGAAATAAATTTATCATTTTTCATAAGGACGCAACCCAACCCATTCTTTGATGCATCACTGTATATCAAAAATCCATCACTTCCAGATGGAAGAGTCAGAATTGGAGCATTGAACAATATTCTTTTCAATTCTTCGAAGCATTCTATACACTATTTTTTCCACAAAAACTTAACTCCTTTACGCGTGAGCATGGTTAGTGGGTTAACCAGTTGGGAAAAACTCTGAACAAAACACTGATAGTAACCTACTAAGATAATAAAACTACATACCTAGGTTATGATTGTTGGCATGGGACATTCTTGGATTGCCTTTGCCTTTGAAGGATCAACTACGATTCCATCCTTAGAGACAATATGGCCTATAAAAGTAACTGATTGAATCCATAATTCTCACTTTCTAAACTTCCCATATAATTAATTTCTTCTAAGAGTTTTTAGAATAATCCAAAAGTGATTCTCATGATCTTCATAGCTTTTTGAGTATACCAGGATATCATCAATGAATACCACAACAAAGTTACCAAGATATTCTTTGAAAACTCTATTCATTAAATCCATGAAAACAGAGGGTGCATTAGTCAGTCCAAAAGGCATCACTATAAACTTGAAATGCCCATACCTAGTTCGAAATGCTATCTTAGGAATATCTTCCTTCCTCACATGCAGCTGATGACATTTGGACCGAAGTTCAATATTTGAAAAGTATTGAGCTCCATGAAGTTGATCAAATAAATCATCAATCGAAGGAAGAGGATACTTATTCTTTATTGTAATAGCATTTATTTCCCTGTAATCAATACATAGCCTCATGGATCCATATTTATTCTTGACAAAAAGGACTGGGGATCCCCATGGAGAAACACTAGGTCGAATAAATCCTTTTTCACTCAACTCCTTTAGTTTTTTCTTTAGGTTCACCAACTCCACAGTGGTCATTCTATAGGGGGTCTTTGATATAGGTCTTGCACCATGAATTAAGTCAATAGAGAACTCAACTTCCTGCTCTGGAGGATATCCAGGTAAATCCTCTAGAAATACATCAATGTATTCTTGAACTATATGAACATCTTCAATTTGAAGATTTCTTTCATCACCCATAGATATTGGGTTCTATTACTCACCAATAACTGCATTCAATAGAGATACCAGGGGTGGATCTAGATAAGAATCAGGTGGCGGGGTCTCTGCTCTAAATATAAGAGATTCTAGACCATTTTCAAAAATTGTAACTTCCTTATTCTTTAAATAAATCTCCGCATCATAATTTGACAGCCAATTCATACTAAGAATTATATCAAAGTCAGTCATTGGTATGATGATAATGCTAGCAACTAAAGTATGGTTATGTGTCATGAGGGGGACTAGTTGACATGCCTTTGTTGCAATGATGTATCCCCTAGGAGTTTTGACTGATAAATCCTTTATTAAATCAAATTGGACATGTCTAATTTTCTTGGAAAACTGGGAAGATATAAATGAATGCAATGATCCGGAATCAAATAAAGTTTTGGCTAAGTTTGAGGAAACAATTAAAGTACCTGCCACCACATCATTAGGAATTTCAATTTCCGCGGTTGTAATTGTATAAGCTCTTCCTTGATCTCTTGGATTTTTTGAGGCATGTTTCCTTGATGCTTAGGACACTCATTTTCATAGTGTCCCATATCTCTACAATTATAGAATTGAACATCATCAAATTGTTTCTTCCCCTTGAATTCATGAGATAGATGACACTTTTTCCACACTTATAGCAGACTCCCATGCCTTTCAAGCATTTCTCTAGATAATTCTTTCCACAGTTCTCGCATAATGGGAATTTTTTCTTTGGAACTTCATCTTTCCCTTGGATATCAGAGTACCACTTTTTATCTTGGTTTCCCTTGAAAAAATTTGATCTATAAAATTCCTTCTCTATTTTTATGGAACTTGATACAATTTCATCATATGATGAAAATGTTTGAGAAGACAGTGCCCTTTAAAGACTTGTATTAATACCTTCAATGAAATGATCAATCTTTTCTACCGAGTCATGTACATAATCTATGGAATACCTGGCTAGCCTTGAGAAGGTAGCCTCATACTCCGCAACACTATCTTCTTCCCTTTTCTTTAAGCCAAGGAACTTACTCTTCATTTCAGTTCATTGCTCAAGAGGGAAATATTTTTCGAAGAATATTTCCTTAAAAGTACTCCATTACATATCTTCTATTTATTCTTCCTCCATGGTATTCTGAATCTGGGACCACCATTGATCAGCATCTCCCTTGAGGCAATATACTGCAAGAACTACCTTTTCATTTTCATTGCATCTTAATGCCATGAATATCTTTTCAAGGGAATTGATCCATTTCTCAGCAACCACTGGATTGGTAGTCCTACTGAAAGATGGGATCTTCTGCATTATGAAATGATATAACACAGGTGTGGAATGGTTATTCGTTATAACTTAAGTAAGTTGTCCTAATATGGTCATGATCTGATCTGCTCCAACATTGATTGTGTTGACTTGCTCAGTGGGGAGATCCCTACATTTCCCACGAGTATTGATTCCCCTTATTCCATTATATTCCATTTCAAAATAATTTAACACACTAGATTAGGGTATGAATTATAATGTATAATCTTAACTTAACAAAATACTTAGCATAGTTCAAGATCCTATGCATGGCTAATCCCATAATCAGAAAAATGGTTTCTTTGAGGAATAATTTACATTTAAATCCTTCACAATGGATTTTAAATAAAATATGAATTATAATAAGCATATCCACCATGAGTGTCATAACCAAGAGAGTAGCAAGGCCCGCTGTCGTGTACCAGTTCCTGTTTGAGTCTAGCTCAAAGTGGTGTTTTCGGGTTTTACCCCTAGATACATCTGTGCCAGAGCCGCCTCTACCTGCTCGTATCCAGACATGGATTTATTGATTGAGAGATCCACATAATCTATTCCTTAACAAAATAATAGGATTTTCTTGTATTTTTATCCTCAAAGGCTTATCTTAGGGACTCTTCCCTAATCTACATTTTCTAAATCTAGTTTCCATGTTTTCTATTAAACTTCCTCTGATACCAACTGTAACACCCCGATCCATTTAGACCGGAGTCGGTGCATTAATTGTTATATTGGAATGGTTATAAGAAATGAAAATCCTGAAGGAATGATCAGTTTAGTAGTCTTGAAGAAACTAGATACATAGATGTAACTCAAAATTACATTGGAAAAGGTTACAAAATACAATACATAATAAAAACTAAAAACTGCATCCACATAACTCAATAAATGATCTCCTCTTCATCACTTGTTGAAAATAAAAAATGAAAGGGGTGAGATCAAACATTCATTAAGGGTTACAAATAGTGGAAGAATGAATCAATAATAACTGAATTGTAAACAATTTGACATAATCAACCTG
The DNA here is from genome assembly GCA_963277665.1 of Viscum album. Taxonomy (NCBI): domain Eukaryota; kingdom Viridiplantae; phylum Streptophyta; class Magnoliopsida; order Santalales; family Viscaceae; genus Viscum; species Viscum album. Next base: position 1,397,138,842 of record OY728164.1, on the reverse strand, counting down.
GCATGGTGAATAAATGAAAAACTCATGCCATTAATAAACTGAGAATGAAACTACATCCATAGATTTTGTCATAGTGAAAACCTCATGAATAGTAATAACTGATAATGAATAAAGAGAATGCTTATTATTGTATGTCATTTATCTGGAACATGATACCATAATACCGTAAAAACAGTTTAGTTCTATGGGTAGAAACCCGTCTGATTTTTGGAAACAAACTCAAAGGGTTTGTCGCCAACTGATTTGTCTCATGAGACCTACCGATGCATCAAGGGACTATAGAGGGCCCCACCCACCTCTGAATCCAAATAATTATTTATACATAGATTCAACATAAGAGAAATATGAATTTACATTATCCGTATAGAATAGAGGATACAGATTCATCAATATTTCCACAGTCAAAACAACATTCAACATAAATACCGTATGTAAAGTGGTATACGGTTTAGACAATAATCATATCCATGGTATAAGAATATGGATATTTAAATGTAATATAATTTAAATTGAAATTTTTTCTCAAATGGGAATTAGGTACACCACATAAGAAAGAGTAGGTGCACAATACTATGCAAGTCACAACAAAGTAAAAATTTAGACAAAGCTCGTTACCATGTTGTAATCAATTGAGTTGTATGGCCAAAAGTAAATAACCACCAAAATAATAACATAATAAGATGAATATAAAAAGAATCATGATAATATATATCAAATGGTAGTACACCTATACCACATATAATAAATAATAGGCGAACAATGGAAGTCTTACCGAATTAAAAGTGAGATGAGAAAACCCATTACAAACATTTCGGCACAGTAACGAGTGTTCTTGAGAGGGATTAATGAGAGGTAAAGGGTTATCCTATTATTTATATATCATAAGGGTGGTATGGGGAAGGTGAAAAAACACACCCCATCATTAGGTATTAAAAATAAAAGAGCACAACATAGGGGAGATTCTTGAACAAAAGTGAGAGAGAAGACCCCTTACCTTATGCTTGAAGGTGTTCTTGACTTGTTATTAAAGACACAAATAAACAAATTAGGCTTATTAATTCATAAGTCTAGAACCTATTTTATATGTAAATGATTTAGTATAACCATTTTTAGTTCATTAAAGTCCTTTTTTATTAGTTATAAAGTTCAATTTCATTGTTCAGGCTCATTTGTTTAATTGGTTTTAAAAGATCGGTTCACTTATATTCAAGTTCGAATAAATATAAAATATGGAAGTTGTTGTACAAAAATAAAGTTATATTCTATTAGTGAACATCCAGGAGATTACATGGTTTTAAATTTAATTTGTTTACTTAGAGTGAGGTTGAATTATTATATATATAACCTTAGTGACAACCGTTTTGGTTAATCGGTGGGTTTGATTACAATGAACATGTTTTGTTTTATAACTTAATACAATTTGTACAAAATTATTAGAGAACTAAAAATAGGATATATTAAATATATAATAATCTGGTTCAACCATAACATAAATGGTTTCATTACCATAATTAAATATTATAATAGAAATTGATAAACCGTTTTCCTTGAATGTGCTCAATTAGCACATCTCAAACGATGCTTTCATTTCTTTCAAATAAAGGGTGGGGAAAGAAGAGAAGATAATGAAACATCCCATTAGAATAAAAAAATTCCAGTACATGTATGATACTAGAGTTATAATACTATTTTAGTGAAGGGAGGTGAGGAAATAAACAAAAAGAAAAGAACTTAAAAGAAAAGAAGGGATTGGAAAGAGGAATTGACCTCTTGAGACTTCCTCCTTTGAGAACCTCTTAAGAAGAGAGGTTTTGGTATTTTGAAGAGGCTATGATCTTTTAGAATTGGGGGAGGATCTTGGGGAGAGATTTGGGCTGAGTATTGTCAAGGCACAAGGCTTGAGAGGAGTGAAGAGAAGAGGGAGTGAAAGGGGATTTTTATAGTGGAAGGGAGAGGAGTTTTCTTAATATTATAATCATTAATTTATTATTTCCTCTCAAGACAAGAAATAGTGAGTATTCCATGACCAAGAATAGTAATAAATGCACATGACTTTGAACCAATTGGGCTTACATCAGTAGATCATCATCAATGACTCAATAAATCCCTTATTTAGTATTTATCGTAAATTATCGCATTTTTACTATTCATAAAAATTCAAGTATTTCAGAAAAATCCCAAAAATTCACCCTAACCATTTATCGACGTGTGGAATCCAAAAATGAAGTCCATTTTTCAAATTTTTTTTCTAAATATGATTATTTTAATATTTAATTAAAATCATTATTTAATCAAAAAATATAGATACTTAAATTATTCATCTCCATTTTTAAGGTGCCTAAATTCATTTATACACTCAAGGGTATGGATAACATTCATAAGAGTCATATTACTATTCATAAGGGTGAGTTACTATTCATAAGGGCAGGTTACTATTCATAAGGGTAGGTTACTATTCATTGAAAATTAAGTTAATTCTATCAGACTCTAAATATCATCCTAAACACAACCGTGTCTGATATATTTTTGAAAATTCAAAACACACAAGTGGAAAATTTAAGTTCAATGGCTAGGATATGATTGTATCCTAAATAACCTAGTATTGTTTCCAAAAAACTCAGTGCTTTATGAACTATAGGCTATGACTCAAATGTATTTAAGAGAAACATAGAATAAAATGTTTGGGGTGATACAACTCATGTCATCCTCAGTTTTCTTTCTCAATATTCTTCCTCAACCCTCTTCCTTAGCTTTATACACTTCTTAAACTTTCTTGGAAAATAAAGGAATTTTTTTCCTATAACCAGTCCAAAAAATAGTTAGAATATTTCACTCACTTACATTATGGATTCATATGTTACCCACAACTCTCCCTTTATTCATGCTTCCATAAGGATAGATTTATGAAACAATTCTCCCCCTTGACAACACTATCAAAAGGTAAGATTAGAGAGGGGAAAAAACACATACCTAAACCTTGATGAGAGAGGGGTTGGACTCCCATGTTAAACCTCAATTTATAAAATGGTTCCTTTGGTAAAGGTTTTGTGAATTTATCAACAACTTGTTCCATTGTAGGAATATACTCTAGATTCAATTCATTCTTCACCACATTCTCTTTGATGAAGTGGTATTATATGTCAATATGTTTTGAACAAGAATGTTGTCCTAGATTCCTTGTAAGATTTAATGCACTTTGATTATCACATCCTAAGAGAAAAGGTAACTTTACTTCAACAAGTAAGTCTTCCAACTGAGTTTTCATCCACACAAGTTGGGTAAAATCTTGAGTGGTAAGAACATACTCAACTTCAGCGATGCAAAGAGTTACTGAATTATATTTCTTTGTATGCTAATTAACACAATTTTCCCCAGAATGAAAACTCTACTAGATATTGATCTTCTATCATCAAAATTTCCTTCCCAACTATCATATGAATACCCAAACAAGTTAATACTTTTTGAGCTATCATACCTAATTCAAATTTTTTTTGTGCCTTTGATATATCTGAGAATTATTTTTCTAGAAATTAAATGTGATTCTTTAGAAGAAATATGAAATATTTCACATAAGGTAACAACATAAACAATTTTATGTCTTGAGGAAATAAAATATAAAAAAATTCCAATCATCTTTTAAAAATCTTTCTAATCAACTTATTTTCCTTCACTATCTTTTGACAACTTGGTTCCCACTAAAATTGGTGTGGAAAATGGTTTTGAATTTTCCATGCCAATCTTATTGAGATGTTCCTTAGAGTAATATTATTGAGAAAGAAAAATGTGTTTCTTATTTTGTAAAAATTTTAACCCAAGAAAGTATTTCATTTCTCCCAGTATGGACATCTCAAACAACTTTTTCATATCTTCATCAAATCTTTCACAAGATATTTGATCATTTTTAGTAATGATAAAGTCATCCGCATAAATAATTACAATGAGAAAACTTATAACTATATTTGATGTAAATATTTATATCAAATATTCCTTTCTTAAAACACATTTTCTTTAAGTGAGTATCCAACTTGGAGTACCATGCCCTTGAAGCCTATTTTATCCCATACAGGGCTTTCTTCAACTAACACACATGACTTTCATCTTTCCCAATAAAAAATCCACATGGCCGTTCAATTTAAACTTCCTCATCAAGATCCCCATTCATAAATATAGATTTTACATCCATTTGAAAAATTTGGTAACTTTGTTGTGCAACAATAGCAATAAATATTATGATTGTTTCTAACCTTTCCACGAGAAAAAGCATCTCATAAAAATAAAAACCTTTAATTTGTGAGTAATATTTTCACAATAATATTTTATTGTTCCTTATCACTCCACCTTATTCATTAATATTGTTCTGAAAAACCAATTTTTTACCAATATTTTTTTTGTTATCCGATTTGGGTAAGAGTTCCCAAGTATCATTCTTTTCTACTTGATCAAGTTCTTAATTCATACCCTAAACCCATTCCAGATTCACAAAAGATCTATTCACATCATTCATCTCAAATTTTGAATACAAAGACTGATTCTTCTTCTTGATTAGGGTTACCACTATCAGCAACATTATCATAATTTTTAACAAAACTTTCCTTATACTTCTCAAATTCCATATCAAAATACATTTTCTTTTCTTCCTCATTCTTCTTAGAAACTTTCATATCAATAGAATCAATAATTATTTTTGTCTCTTTGTTGAAACATCTATACCTTCTTCCTTTCGAAGTGTATACAAGAAAAATTTCATCTTCACCTCTTTGCTCAAAATTTACAAGGTTTTCACCTTTCCTTTTTATAATTCATGGACTCCTATAAACTCTTAAGTGTTTCAAACTTGGAGTTTTTCTATAAAACATTTCATATAGATTCATATCTAAAATTGGTATATAGAAACCTTAGTTTTGAATATACACAAAAGTACTCATGGATTACCTCCAATAGTAATGAGAAAGACCATGTTCAAGTAACATAGTTCTCCCCATTTCCACCAGACTTTTATTCTTTCTTTCAGCAACCCCATTTTGTTGAGGTGTGTATGGTGAAAAGAAATCATGCTTAATTCCATGATTCTAAATATAATTTTCAAATTCTTCATTCTTATACTCACCACCATTATCAGTTCTCAACTTCTTCACTGAATACTCACATTCCTTCTCTGCTTTCCTCCTAAAACTCTTAAACATTTTCATAGAATCTGACTTATGTCTCATGTACATAACACAAGTAATGCGAGTAAAGTCATCAATGAAAGTAATGAAATAATTATCTCTATTTTTTTTTATTTTTTTCTCATTGGACCATATATATTATAATGAATAAGTTCCAGGGGTCATTTTGAACAAATTCCAACTTTCTTATGCACCGAATTTGTAATCTTCCCCTTTTGACAACAAGTGCAACACCAATCTCTTATTTTCAACATATCAGGAATATCTTGAACACTATATTTCTTTGATAACATGATCATGTTTCTATGACACATGTGTCCCAACCTTTTATTCCATAAGTGATTTTCTTCCACTATACCTAAGTAACAATTTTTTTGTATTTCACTAACTTGGAACAAGTTTCATTTTGTACATTGACCTCTTGTTACTATCTTTAAATATTACTCAATTTTCACAAAAAACCCATATTTTCTAAAGATAAATTTTTTAAAATAATAAAAAAGATGTGAAACACTCAGCAAGTTGTGTTTCATTCCATTAACATAAAATGCTTTCTTATATTTCATCTTTTATTTCCCAATGATGGTTGATCCCACACCTTTGATTTTCAAAGATTCATCATTTCCAAATGTCACAATTCCTTAATTTAATTTTTTTACATTTTTCAACAACTTTAATTCTCCTGTCATATGATAAGAACATCTGTGATCAAGAATGAAAGGTCATTCTCCTTTTATAGATTCAAAGCAGTTTCAACAACAAGAACTTTTTATTATTCCTTTTATTTCTTCACAAATGGATTCTGAGAATTGTTAAGAATATTTTTTTGTGCTGATAACCAAAAATGACAACCCTTATCAATATGACTAGGTTTTTCACATCTTTCAAAAATAGTTTCTAGTGGTTGGAACCTATTCTCAACTTTCACACCAACATTCTTAGATTTCTTCCAAATTTCATTCTCAAACTTCTTATTTTGAGAGGATTGACTCCCCATCAAAAATTTCCTTCCATAACCTATGGAATAATAGTATTTTTTTTGGTTGAACCAACACATATTTTTTGTATGTTTGAATCCACCACAACACCATCAATATATATATAAAGATTATTTTCTTTTGAAATTTTTGTATTGATCGATGTTGTGAGTATGTTTCTCCACAAATTTATTAATAGATATCTGTTGAAAACTAACCTTTCTATTTTCAGATAAAAAATTCTTCTTCACCTCATATTTCTTTTTAGCCTCATTGGAATTAGAAGTAATAGAAATTTTTCTAAACTTGGGTTTTTAAAAACTTATCAATTCTCCATTTTTTTAATCTTGTCCATATACCTAACTTTCAAAACTTTATTATTCTCAAAAAAATTCTAGATTTCTTGTCAACCTTTGAAGGTAAATTTTTTTGATCCTTATTAGGTTCATCTTTAACAAAAGTTTCACCACAATTAAAGATAAATTTTTTGAAACTTATATCCCTTTGTTAAGTTTTAGAAAGTTTTTATTGGATAATTTCCAACTCTTCTTCTTTTTCCCTTCATATTTACTTCTAGATGTTCATTATGATTCTTTTCTTTCTTAATAGAATTATTCAGATCATAAATCTATTTTAAAAACTTGAATTTATCCTAAGGAAATCCTTATTTATTTTTTTATAAGGAATTTTCATTTATCAACTTTCTATTTTCCTTATCAAGCCTTATAATCTTTCTCAGACATTTTTTTAAACTCTTCTTTCAAATGAGATTCAAGTTGAGTATCTTCTTCTTTAGAACTAATACTTCTGAAATATTCATTATTCAATGTTGAAATAAAAGTATTCTCTCCATATTTCTCAGCAAAAGAATTTTCAAATTCAACCTCACTATATTCTTCTTCTTCATCCTTAGAAAAAAATCTTCTTCTTTTAGATTTGAAGAACTTTTTATCCCTATCTCTGGAAAAACCCTGTTTCTTAGATGAAATTCTTGGTATTATTTCATATTCATAAAAATATTATTATTTATTTCTTCGATGGAAATCAGTTGCAAAGTGTCCAATGACTCCACATTAAAAAAATTCAAAGTGAAGTTTCTCTTTGTATTTACCTGTAACTCTTCTCACATTTTTAGAAAATAAGGATAAAATTTCATCAAGATTTTTACATACCTGATTTTCAGATTCAGAATGAGCAATATCATCTTCATCAAGAACCTTTATATAATTTTCTTTCTTGGAATATTTGAAATACATTTATCTATCAGCTTTTATTTTTCTCTTCATAGTATTCTCCATTCACATTTTTTAAGTGATGAGAGTTCTATGAAAATAATCCAAAGATAATGTTTCAGGGTATCTATCTTTAAATGAAGAAAATTTAGTATCAAAATTGTTGATAATAATTCTTAAGATCTTTTCAACAACTATATAATCCTCAAACTTTTCACAAAGACATCTGATAGTGCTGAAAATGTCATTTACCATATTAAAGAAGTCCCCAACAGATTCAAACTCACCTATTTTCAAATATTCATACTTCAACCTCAAAATTTTTAGTTCTTCCTTCTTAACTTTTTTTATTTCCTTCATAGATGTTTTTTAGATTATCCTAGATACCTTTAGATGTGGAAACACCATTCAATCTTAGAAACTCACTTTAAAAAAGTGATGAGAGTAAATCATTTTTACTTCTTCCATAATTCTCAAGATTCTTCTTATCTATAGGTGTAAGAGGAACCTGATCATCAATAAGAGGAAATCCATCTGTTGTATCTTCAAGAACATCATACCTAATAGAAATAAGATAAGACATCATTATATATTTCTAGATATGGTAATTATTTCCATCAAATATCAAAATCCTCTTACTTCTCACACAATTCAGATTCTCTATCACAACTTCTCTTCAAAACTTCATAAATTAATAAACAAAGGGAACCTTCACCTCTGATACCAATCAAAGTTTTCTAATCAGGATTCAAGTATCACTGATAGGGGGAGGAGGTGAATTGGTGATTTATTTTTCTTTTATGTTTCCTTAATTATGAAATAAACTTCATCTCCTATTAATGATTTCTTTCCCTTCTGAACACAATTAAACCACACATCCATAGAAACACATGAATTTAGAAGGTTCACTACTCAAAAAGAGTATCTACATCCTTGGTATAGTTTGGAAAAAATACAATACCACAAATCCACTAGAAAAAAATCTGTTGATGTGGAATACAATGAGTAGGATGTTCCATTACACTCATGTAAATCTATGAAAACAATTCAATAGTGTGTGTGCATATTCTAGCACAAAATTATGTAATATAATGTTATAGTTCTTCTTGATCACCTTACAAAAATTTGATTATTTCAATAATTCTTTTCTTTCCTACCTAGAAGATGGTAAGATCTTTCGGGACTTTGTAATGATAATTAGTATGATAACCCATTCAAATTTACAAGTTCTCTTAGACCTGAGTTGATTTTCATTGAAATTTCTATTCACTCAAACTGGGTATTCAAAACTTCTGTTCACAAAGATCCCTTGTAAAGCTCACAATCTCCATGAAGTAACCTGCCTTTGGGGAACTAACTACCTTTGCGAAGCTCACTGAGTCAATGTGAAATATCCCATCATCACAAAGAACCCTTTACTTAGAAGCATTGGCATCAATCAAGAATTGTTTATTTTTTTCATAATGCTCAAGCTTGCATAGAAATCCAGATTTGAAGATCTCCTCTACCTTTGTTAAATCAAAGAAATTATAGATTTTCTCTATTATCTTCATCTCTAATGAAGCGGGGGTCACCTCATGTTTATAGGCTCTTCCATTCATGATGCTCCACCACTTCTAGAGCATTTTTAGTATCACTCAAAAATATCTTCATGGTGATCCTCCATTTGCGATGCTCTATTGATACTTTTAATCTTTGTAAAGATCACTATCAAACTATCACATTCTCATGATGATCCATTTCTCATAATCATAGAGATAACCATAAACTTTCTTTTAACCTTTTCAAAACAGCCTACATTAATCCCATCTTCATGAAACTCACACCTTTTCTATATTTTCATAAGGCCTTCAAGGATATCATTTTTTTGTGATTCTAGCCATCCAACAGATTTTGGATCCCAAAAATTTGGAAAACACTGGGAAACGACACCACTATTAAAATATTTTTTGACAAAAACAACCATACTGATTCATTGTTATCTATTTTCATTATTAAATCTATCTATCATGAAACATAACCTTTGATAAATCACCTTTAGCATCGTCAGAAGTATTGTAACTTCCCTATATCCCAACAATATATTTCCTTCCAAATAAAATGGAATTTATTAATAATTGTGAATTTGATTTCCTCAGTACGAAGATCAGTCTAATCATCCAATTATTCAAAGTTATATGGTTTTCTTTCTTCTAAAACTTCCTTGAAAACAAAAGACAATACCTGAATATGATAATATTCCTTATCAAATTGGTATTAACATGTTAAGAAACATAACCATTGATAATATAGTCATTAAACAATTATCATATTATTAGTATATATAAAGGTTTTTGATAAATTCCAATTGATACAAACAAAATAAGAGATGACCTCGACCTGTAAGATCGTACCCTATAAAGCTCATTTACCAGAAATTATGAGGGAGATAACATCATTTTATTTTCCCTTGATCAAGTTCAAATCGTGATTCAATAACTAAATCATGAAAAAAAACTATTTATGGGATAATTTCAAGCTAACCGAGATCATGACCCAAACCATGTATGCTGAACCACACTAAGAAAATATCACCATCACACACCTTACCCTTAGGGAATTCACTGGTGTAATAAAGGGATATGTATTTAGACCCTAAAAATATGAATTTTTATATTTAGTTTTAATTAAAAAATTAATATATTTATCCCTTTTTAATATTAATTTTTAAATTATTAAATAAAGAGTTTGATAAGAATTAGATTCTGATATGATGAAACACAAAGTGCATTTTTTTGAGAAATATATTGTTTCAATCAAGACCCCGTTTTGACAAATTTAAGATTTTTTAAAATAAATTATATTTTAATAAAATAATATTATTATATAATATTTTTTAAATATAAATTATAATATAATTTTAATAAGTCAAATGTAATTGTTATAATGGTCAGAAAACTGTTATTGTCAAAAAAATCAGTATTTTTCAATAAATGGGTATTTTGATTTAAAAGTATAAATTATCATATTTAATGAATTAGTTTTATAAAATAATTATTATTTTTTAAATTATCATGTTAAAATTATCCAATGGTAATTTTTTCATATTTTTCTGAGATAGTTGAATTTTTGGGTAAAAAATAAATACGATGTAAATATATGGTATGTATTATGACATCACAATGAACCAAAAGTGCTGTAATATATGACATAAGAGGTATATATGACCAAATACATATTCAAAATTTAAAATAATGTGTTTTTTAAATTATTTTATTAATTTTATAAACCCTTAATGAATCCTCTAAAACCTATATTATATTTTAAGGTTTTAAAATAAATTCTTTGTAAACACGACTCACTTCCACATAACCAAGGGTATAATTTTAATGAGATAAGTTCTTAAAATTTTAAAAAATTAAAACAAATTCACTTTTTCAGAAACCATGGGAAAAAACCTTGTAAAGGTTTGTGGTTTTAATCACTTTATCATATAGAATCCAAAACCTAAGTTTGGAAATTAATAATGAATCATCCACTATTTTGCTATATAAACCCACCCAAAACCCCCATTAATCTTAAATAAAAACCCTATAATCAGGAAATTAATCTTCCCTTCCCTCTCTATATTACTCCCAAGGTGACCCAATCTTTTAATAATCTTCTTCTAAGCTTTTAGAAGCTCCCTCTCAAGGTAAGGGATCCTCTCCTTACCCTATTTATTCGAGAACCTTCTTCAAATTATGAATTTTTCTTATTCTAATTTTTCATGTTGGGATATGTTTTCACACATAAATATTATTATACTTATGATTTCTAAGTGATGATATACCCTTTCTACTCTCATATAACCCTTCTATGAATCTTTATGTACCCCTGTTATGCTGCTGAAATCATCTTGGGATTTTCCATGCCAAATATTTTTTATAGTGAATACCCATTTCCATTTCCACTCAAAGGTATTAACATATTTATGAATATACTTAATTTATTTGGGATTTATATGAATTTAAACTACTCTCCTTAATCTTGGGGTTAAAATTTATGAAATACAACCTTATGTTGTATGATTTATGTGGCACACTTATGCATGTACATTATGAAAACCCTTATCTTTAATACACCTCATTTAATAATTTATTATATAAAGGTACAAATTATACAATCCCAAAATTTTGTTAAGAAAAGTGTATTTGGGAAATTAGGTACATATCATAACAACTATAAATATAAATACAATGATATTATTGAAAACTTCTTCAGCATGCTCTTAAAATTCCACCATTCTTCTAAAAGTACACAAGATAACCTGAGGATGTACATAAGAAATGGGTGAGATATAAAGAACAGTAAGGGAATAAACAAATAATAACATAAGGTAAATTAGTACATGTGATATAATATTCATATTAAGGTAACATAATAGAGGTGATAATCATAATCTTGAACAATGAGGCATGATATAACATGATAGCTTAAAGGAAACATATGAATGTAGTGATATCTTAAAACATGAAATCATAAAAAAATTAAAGGATAAACACCAAGAGAACATAATAAAGTGTTCTTAGGATAACCTCCCAGGAACCATACATGGAATCTCATGTGATTAAATCATTACCCTATACATTGGAGGGCTATATAATTCCAATCCCACTCGTCAATTTCATATTGTAAGATCTTGAACTTCTCTAGAGTTGTCTTAGACTTGTTTATAGGTACTCTTTTTTTTTTTAAATTTGAGTAATTTTTTTGGGTGGTACTTTGGGGTGTGTTTGGGAGAATTTAGAGAAAAATGGAAGAAAAAAGGGTTGTGCATGGTTGGCGCATGATTAGAGTAAACCGTGAGCCCCATCCCAACAAACTGTGCAACCCTTGAAATTGGGGGTTCACATTTCTGGAGCATGGTTTTTCAAACTGTGTGCCCTAAAATGAGTAACTATGAACCCCCCCAAAAAATAAGTGCATGGTTGATGCACGGTTATGGAAAACCATGCGCCCTTGTGCAAGAAACTATGCACGAGAAATAATTAAACCAAAAAATTATTTTAGAAATTCCCTGAACCCTCGGGACTCACCTATTGCAACCCCCATTACACCCTAGGATGTATTTAACGATTTTATAGCTCTCTAGATGAATTCCAAGTCCATTAGACCTCCTCTATTCATGATTCTAATATTGAAAAAAAGATCCACATCTCTCCCAGTAAGCAGATCTTGTCCTGTTTCTTTCCTATTCATCCTCATTTATTTTCTCTCTCATTTGGTGGTATAAATCTTATATTTTTTCTAGATATAGATTTAGTTAATCTAGATCTAGGATTGTGGATTTATATCTAGATCTAATATATCTTAATTTTTTAATCTTGATTTAGGGTTATAGATCCAAATCTTATTTACGTCGTTGTGCTGCTCAATTTTAGGGATTTTTTTGGGTGATTAACCATTAATGAATTAAGGTAGGTGGTCTAATTTCCAAGTCCCATAGTCATGATTTTGATTATGTATATTAAAATTGTATAATTGCTAGATTTTTTTAGCAATTGAAATCCCTAATTGAATTAATCAATGTGGTAAATTAATTAATCGAGATATTTGTGAAATTGTGAGATTTAGGGAATGTTGAATGATATAATCAATTAGAGAATTAATTATGAGATTTTGGGATTTGTGGATTTGATAATTAATTGTAGGAATTAATTATGAGGGAATATATATGGTTAAAATAATAAATTAAATGTAGAATAAGGATAATTAACTGGTGAATTAATTATCAATGTATTGATCAAGAAATTGGGGACAATTAATTGTTGAGTTAATTATAAAATGGTTGAATTGTAAATTGAGAATAATTAATTGGTGAATGAATTATTGGATGTTGAGGTTATGAAATGGTTAATCTATTTTTGAATTGATTAATGTAAATTGATGTCTTTATTTAATTGAAAAATTAATTAACACACTTGTATTAATTAATTTATGAATTAATTAATAGAAGTAGTGGTGGATAATTGTGATAAGAGGATTAATGTTGTTTAATCATGATTGGTAAATTGGGTATTATACATGAGGATATAAGCCAAGTAAATAATGATATAAATTTATGGTTGATAAATGAGGTGTTAGACATGATGATCTACGCCAGTGATATACATGCATAGTTGAGAAATGGGGTGCAAGACATGATGATCTACACTAATGATAGATCTATCTATATTGTTGATAAATGGGGTGTTAGACATTATGATATACACCAATGTTATATATGCATGATTGAGAATTGGGGTGCTAGACATGATGTACTATGCCCTTGATGTATATGCATGATTTAGATTTGGGGTGCTAGACATGATGTTCTATTCGCATGTTAAATATGCAAGATTGATAAACAGGGTGCTAGACATGAAATTATATAACCAAAACATCAGCATTGGACTATGGTTACAAGTGTTCATAATAATGGAAGTTAAATGAAATGGATAATGAAATACCATTTATTAAAGTAAATTGTGAGTTGAATATGTAACATGGTTTAGACCCAACGTGGGCCGGGGAAGGTATTGAGGTACACGTGTCCTTGGGAATCTGGTGGTATATATGGTTTAATAAATATTAATAGATAATGTGATAACAATTTACTTATGCATTGTAATTATTTATTTATACAATTGAATACACTTTTTATTGACTGTATTTGTTTTAGACACTATTAGTGGTGACCTATTGAGTTGTACTCACACCCTACTTGGGCTGCCTGATCGGTAATCGAATAGATTTTATTGCTGAAGGACAAGCTAAGGGAAAATGCATGGTTTTAGATAGCTGATTTGGGGATGGATCTTGGATAAGGGAACTAGACATGGTTCAGGACCCATTTGGTAGTCGTTAGTGTCTTTATTTTTAGTTTTCATTTTAGAAAATTGACTCATACCTATCATGGAATATTTTCATCTTCAATTGGATATTGTATTTCATTCATTTATTATCTTGAGATATGGAATTGTTTATGGTTATATATTCTTCCACTATTGTTTATTTATTTCCGATGGGGTATTACTTTGATCAAAGAGGGTATAGTCTCCCCATGAATGAATTTTCAAACCCTCACTGCTAGTCATGTAACATCCCAGATCCAGGTTCCACCCAAAGGTGCCCCGAACCCGGTTGGTCACAGAACCTCAAGAAGATTTCACCAAAATGCCAAAGGCTGCCGACTAGTAGTGAGGGAAAAGGTGTGATAATGGGTAAACTATGCCCTCATTGGCAGAGTATACACAACGAAAAAAATAGCAAACAATAACGGAAGTTGTAATACTATACAACAGAAGTAAACAACAGATGGCTGAAAGTAAATCTAACAGTAATAAAGAACCTGATGAAGAAGGGTGATTTCCCTTATCTATAACTACACCCATATAATCTATTTGGGTTCAAAAGCATGACCCAAACAGAATGTGAGACGAATCCAAATAGGCAACCACTAAAAGAACTGTGCCTAATTGTTAGTGAATATATATATATATATATATATATATATATATATAAGGCAATATGTATAAATGAAATAATAAACTAGGAAGTACTCAAAAGTAAATAATCCTACAATTTTTAATTACATTCATTTACATTTAATATTCAATCTGTTGAATCATGAAAACCTCGGGATCTAGACTAAACTTTGTATCTTCTATATAATAGTAAAAAACATATGTCTCATAAGAACATCTAACAAATAAGAAAGACCAAGTCTAATCTTGTGATTTGGCCTAGAAGAATTTTCAAAATAATTAAATTATTTAATATCAAACCTTTTGGGAAAGTTCTCATAGTCTAATCCCCATAATATAACATAAAAACAATTCATTTAAATAATGACCCTCTCGGAAGCTCTCACGGTCTAACCCCTCTGGTCTAACATAGTACTAATAATTTACAAACGACCACCTGGGAAGATCAAACAGTAAAAACCCCTAAGTCAACATAGCATTGATAAAATATAAACGACCACCTGGGAAGCTCTTACGATCTAAACCCCTGGGTTGATGACCATATGGAAGCTCTCCCAGTCAATACCCCTAAGTCAACATAACAGTAAACCATACTTAAATGACCCTACCTTGGGAAGCTATCACAGTCAAATTCCCCTTGGTGAAAATTCCACAATGCATATCACATGCATCTCATATGATCAGTAACTCCATCCTAACAAGACAAGGCATGGAAAACAAGGCGAGCTTTATAGGAAACCTAGACCAAATGACCATAAACAGTCAAACAAGGGAAACACACCCACGAGGTGTCCCATAACCAAGGTATTTAACCTTACACATATCCAATTACCCTTTATCAATCAACCAAACCATAATAGGTAATAAATAGGTTCTAATTCCAAAACACGTAATACTCCAAACATGGGTATATGACACTTTTAACATAAATAATCCAAGTACGAATAACGAAAGTCACAAACCACCTACCTTGATGTCGTATGATCAATAATCTTGAAATTAAGCCCTTGAATTAGCCTAAAACGGAGTGGATCTATAAGAAATGAAAAATTACAAACCTTGAATAACTCACTAGATAGGAATAATCAAGAATAAGAGATCTAGAGGAATTGAGAACTCACCGATGGGATTCCAACACACCTAACAATGTCTCAATCGGAGGTCAGACAGAGAAACGAAGGCTCAATCTTTGTTTGTCATTACCGAGTGATCCTATATGAAACACAGGAAGAATAAGTGGGTTTTGGACATGTGACATGACCCCACTCTAATATATCAAAGGAAAAGAAAACTATACAACATGTTCATTAAATGTACACACCGTGTAGTAGCCTTAACTGGCCCCCACCTTAAGCAGTCTGCTAGGTCACCTACACTGTCATGTACTTGACCATTACATGACCAATACATGGCTGTATGTGGTACCCAGGTACATGAAATTTACTCATAAGTACATGATGTGTACTTAGAAAATTCCCTTTTCTTAATTTTTCCTCAAAAACAACTTTAAATAAAAATCCATACCTAAAATAAAGATCCAGGTTCTTATAAACTTCTCCCCTTAAAGAAATTCATCCCCTAATTGCCATTACAAGGGTGGTGAAGAAGAATATGCAAACAACTATGGCCATTGTGATCTTACATCATCCTCTCTCTCCCAAGTCTCATCTTGTACTCATCCGTGATGCTATAACACCCATACCAGAGGAACAGACCATCCACGAAGAACCTTCGTGCTGTGATCTAAAATCCAAATAGGGTGCTCCTCAAAGGATGAATCCAACTACAACTCAACCTCCTCAAGTTGAAAAATGTAAGACAGGTCTGAAAAGTAGCGCTGTAGCTGAGAAACATGAAAGACATTGTGCATAGCCCGATACCTCTGTGGTAACTACAACTGATAGGCAACCATCTCGACTCTGTCCAAAACCTCAAAAGACCTGACATATCTTGATGAAATCTTTCCCTGTCTCCTAATCATCCTGTGTCCCAACCTTGGTGTGACAAATAAGAAAAACTGATCTATGACCTCGAACTCCATAGGTCATCTCCGTCGACCAAAATAATATTTTTGGCGAGATTGTGCTGTAACCATCATCTTCCGAATCAACTCCACCCACTCAGTAGTATCCTAGACAAGACGAGGTCCCAACATAGCTGCATCTCAGGCCTCCAGCCAACATAGGGGTGATCTTCACAGCCTACCATAGAAATCCTCATAAGGTTTCATCTGAATCATCGCCTGAAAACTATATTGTTGTAGGAAAACTCAACCAGGGGTTTGTGT
Organism: Viscum album; assembly: GCA_963277665.1. Classification (NCBI taxonomy): domain Eukaryota; kingdom Viridiplantae; phylum Streptophyta; class Magnoliopsida; order Santalales; family Viscaceae; genus Viscum; species Viscum album. The sequence goes on along the minus strand of OY728164.1, from coordinate 1,397,121,691 downwards.
CTCTCCCAAGATCCCCCTAAATCCAAGATGCATGCTCTAAGAATGTCCTCCAAAACCTAAATTGTGTGCTCAAACTGGTCATCTATCTGGGGATGGTAAGCGTTCCTTTATGAAACAATAGAGTGCGGAACCCCATGCAAACATACAATCTATCAAATGTACAACCTTCCAAGTTCATCAACATTGAAGGTTTCCTTAATCGATAGGAAATGTAAAACCTTCGTGAGTCTATCAACAAAAACCCAAATCGCATCATTCCCTTGAGGTGAACTTGGTAAACCCATTAAAAAATCCATCACGACATCATTCCACTTCCACTTGGGAATGGGTAACTTCTGTAAAAGCCCTGCTGGTCGCTGATGCTCCACCTTCACCTGCTAACAGGTGGAACATATCATAAAATATAGCTATATCCCTCTTCATGACTGGCCACCAATATTGACGATGTAGATCTCGATACATCATGGTGACACCAAGATGAACTGTCCATACTGAGGCATGAAAATCTTGCATCAACTCCTCACATATGTTTTCTAACACCCATACGCATCCATGAAAATGCAAAACCTCATCCTTGTCCATGGTCCACCGAAGAGTAGGGTTCTCTCCTGAAACATTCTTCTATAGGACTAGGCCTTCAGAATCTGATAGCTACCTCATTCAAACTTGATCTAGTAGAGTAGTGGTAATAACTATAGAAGAAAGAAACACCTGTCAATATCTATCATGCACCTCCAAATGTATCTTAGAGAAAAAATCCATAAGCTTCCACTCACTGTTGGCCTCTTGAACTGCCTGTATCTGAGTCCTCCTACTCAATGCATCAGCCACTGCGTTGCCTTTTCTAGGCATGTAGGCAAGATCAAAGTCAAAATAATGAAGGTACTCAACCCACCTTCGCTGTCTAAAATTCAGATCATGCTAAGTAAAGATATACTTGGGTATTTTGTGGTCAGTGTATACCACAAAATTCTATCCGAAAAGATAATGTCTCCAATAGAGTAAATCATGCACAACTACAGCTAAATCATGATCGTGCATCGGGTAATTCCTCTCATATGGCCTCAACTGCCGAGACCCATACGCAACAATTCCTCCCCCCTACATAAGCACTTCTCCCAGCCCGATACCTGACGCATCATAGTAAACGATGTAACTCTTGCCCGACTCTAACAAAACTAGTATCGGTACTGAAGTCAACCTCCTTTTCAGCTCCTGAAAGGCTGAATCACAAGAATCTGTCCACAAGTACTTCTCACCCTTCTTAGTTTGGCCTTTCAGTGGTACTGCTAAGTGTAAAAATTCTTGTATAAAATTCCTTTAGTAACCTTCCAACTCTAGAAAACTCCGTACCTCAAAGACATTCTTCGGATGCTCCTAGGAAACTACTGCTCTCACTTTATCTGGGTCTACTGATACTCCTATATCTGAGATGAAATGACCTAAGAAGTTAATCTGATCCATCCAAAAGTGGCAGTTTTAAATCTTAACATATAACTGATGATCTCTCAGTGTACTCAATAAAATCTCAAGATGGATGGCATGGTCATGTTGAGTGAGAGAGTATACCAAGATATTGTCCACAAAGACTACCACAAAAGAATCCAAGTAAGGATGGAACACTTGGTTCATCAGTTCCATGAAAACTACTGGTGAATTCATGAGACTGAATGACATAACCAAATAATCATATAGACCATACTTGCTCCAAAAGGATGTAAGAGGTATATTTGATGGTCTAACATGCAACTGATGATAACCGGATCTCAAGTTAATCTTTGAGAACACCAGGGAGCCTCAAAGCTGATCAAAGAGATCATCAATCCTTGGCAAGGAATATTGGTTCTTAACCATCAAATAGTTCATTTTTCAATAACCCACACAAAGTCTAAGGGTACCATCTTCCTTTTTCGCAAAAAGGAAATGTGAAACCCAAGGAGAAGTAATGGGTTATATGAAACCCTTTGCCTGTAACTCATCTAACTGCTTCTTGAGCTTCTGTAACTCTGGTGTAGCCATCCTATATATAGGAATGGACACTAATGCCACTCCTATAATAAGATCAATAGATAAATCTACTTATCTCTCTAGAGTTAAACCTCAAAAGTCATCTAGAAAGATATCCCTAAAATGATCCACCATTGGGAAAAAGTCCATCTGCAAAGTCCCCAGGTCATACAGATATAGACTAGAAATATAGGCTATAATTACTCCAAACCCATGATGCTCAAGTCCCACTCTACTCACTTAGACATCCCATTCTCCATTGTGTAGAAAAGAACCACCCTCTGGTGACATGAAACTCACCCTACGGTGATAGCAGCCAACAAAGGACTGAAAGGTGACCAACCAGTCCATTATGAGAATGACATAGAAACCCATCATCTCTAAGAAATAGATGTCCCATAAGAAGTGACACCCACCAAATTCAAGGGGGGACTACTTGGAATGACTTACACTAGCCGTCCTAATCCCCAACAGAGTTTCTAGTGTCATAATATCAACAGACGTAAAGATACAGAGCCCGAGGATCTCCACGATAGAAAAAAATATAAAACAATGGGTAGCACCGATATAAAAAATAAATCTATCTAAAACAGAGGCAAATAGAATTGTACCTCTAACCATAGAGGGTTTGGGATCCTGCTCCTACTAGGTTTTCTCCATCGCAAAAGTCTGACCTCGTACCGTGGACCTATGACCCTGCATGGGTACCTTGAGATAATCCACCCTACTGTCACTGAAAACCTATCATCTGGATACCACGACCACAACCACCTCATCGTCTTAAATGGACCGAAAAACCCTAGTTCCCAAACTGATGAGAAACTGGTATCCTCGCTCCTATATGTGGAGTCATAACAGATCCCTTATCACTAGCTGCTGGTGAGAACATCCTACAAAAATGTTGAAGATGACCCATCTTACCAAAATATCATCACTAAAATGGGTCTCTCGGGCACTGAGGTCTCATGTACCCACTCCTTACGCACTGGTATCACACTACCTAGCTACCTAAAGGTACATCCTTACCACTAGAAGAACCACCACATGTAAGCTCCCTGCGACGCTTCCTGCTATCGGTCGAAAGAGTACCAACCCTGGATACTAAACTTCCCTGGCTCAAAACTCCTAAATACCTTAGATTACGCTCAGTAATCATCACCTAATTTACTATATCAGTCACCTTAGTCATCATGATGACATTCACTTGTGATCAGATGTTATACCTGAGACCATCCTCAAAACACCTAGCCAATGATAAATTGTCACCTCCTAGAACAGGTGTGAGGCACTGAAGCTTTGTAAAGAAAGAAGAATAATCCATCATGGAAAGAGAACCCTGCTCCAAGTTCATGAACTCCTGGGCTTGGTCGGCCCTCAACGTATCAGGGTAGAAGTAATCATAAAAGGTCCTCTGAAATTATTTACAAGCCATATCCCAATGACGTCCCACCTGTGAGATAACATCCCACCATCTCTTGGAGGAATCATGCAGCATGTATGTCATGAGCTTCACTGTAATCTATAGAGGAATATATAGATGCTCAAAGATAGAAATCATGGCCTCCAACCATGACTTTTTATCCTGTGTCCCTCTATCCCCTAAAAAAGTGGGAGAATGCTGTAGCTGGAACAACCGAGTCAACTCTGCCATAGTCGGGGAAGGATGTGGTGCTCCTTGAAAAGTCCACATCATCATAATAGAGCCTTAAAAAAACTATGCATTAGTACCTGCATCTAGTATAACAGTTGGTTCCAGGATGGACATGATGGGAAGATCTGCTGGTAGTCCTTGATCTACCATTTTTGGTGTCTGATCATTGCCCTAAACCTAGCGTACAATTAGAGGATGTCTCGATGGCATGACTCTGCAATGTCAAGTGCACACCTTAGTACAATATTATCAAGGAATGAAACTTATAATTGAAATAAAGGAACATGATAAGAAATAATTAAAGTTTTATAAAATAGGGTTACACGGCATGTAGAACCACTACACAACATGTTCCCTTAAGCCTTAACATGGGAATGTACCTCTGCCAACCTGGTTGTGTAACACCCCATACACATGACATGTTCCTCATGAGACACAGTGTGTACTTGAATATTACCTCCTGCCAAAGTACTTCTACATGACTATAACTACATGGTTATATTGGTGTAACACTATAGGGTGTGTTCACTCTAGAAACTAAGTGTACTCAAAATTTATATCCACCTATGTCGTTAGTCACACGGCTGGATACACGGTCTATTACCACACAACATGTATAAGCTAGACACAATGTTTAAAACCCTAGTTTCATCCACCCATGTTGTTAGTCACATGGCTGAATACATGGTATTTTTTAGCACAACGTGTACTCATAGTATACAACGTGTTTTACTAAATGTTTATCAACCCCGTGTCTCTGCTCACACAGTCAGTCACACGATCAAAAACTACACATCATGTACATACGGTACATGACATATACTTAAGAAAAGTCAGTTCTTCTAGAATAGAAGAACATGTGGAATGTATTCATAACATCACACACCATGTTGTCTGGGTTTCCAGAAAGTAAGCCTTTGAAACTTCTCTAGAACCCCAAAAATATTAAAAATTGGCCAAATCATGAAACATTCTGACCCGTGAGAGCCCATACTCCCCAAAAATCAAAGTTTGTCATCATTTTTCATATCATAACTTGACATAATTCAATTAAAGTTCAAACATGATCCACCAAATTACAATCAAAGAGGGTCCATAACACCGAGGGACCAAAGTTTGGAGTCTATCCAAATGAAACTTTACATATAAAAATACCCTATCAAAATTATAGGTATTCTATCATGGAATATATCACAGCATCATGCATATCTATCAAAACATCTATCACAACAACATGAAATCAATAATGAATCCTAAATGGCATGAAAAGAATGCATGACATGTAATCTCTAGAAAGTTCCTTTATGATGCATGAGATAGCATACCCTCATATCATTTGGTTGAAACAAAAATGGAACCACAATCTTATAAATCAAAACATCAAAAAACAAGTGAATTACCCAATGGTGAAATCAAATCAGCTTTAACAATTGCAAAACCAGAAAAATTGAAATATTTGATGTAACATGGATTTTCCCTGTAAACAAGTTAGCTACTCCCGAGCACAACTTATTACCAACCACCTATTCCTTCCTATCTTAGTATATAGTCTCCAAATAGTATGTAAAAGTAGAGAAGAAAACTACTTTGATACCACTTTGTAATGTATCGGATCCAGGTGCCTCCCAAAGGTGCCCCGAACTCGGTTGGTCACATAACCTCAAGAGCATTTTCCAAAATGCCAGAGGCTTCCGACTAGTAGCAAGGTCCAAGGTGTGATAATGGAAAAACTATGCTCTCATTGGAAAAGTATACATAGCGGAAAACAAATAGTAAACAATAGAGGAAGCATTAATACCATACAAAAGAAGTAAATAGCGGAAGGATGAAAGTAAATCCAACGACAATCAAGTACTTGATGAAGAAGGGGACTTTCCCATGTCTATACCTGCAACCATATAATCTGTTTGGGCCCAAAATAATAACCAAAATAAGGTGTGATACAAATCCTAGTAAGAAACCACCAAAAGATCCTTGCCTAACTGTCAGTGAATATAAATATAGCAGACAATATTAATAAATGAATCAATAAACTAGGAATTACTCAAAATTAAACAATCCTACAGTTTTCAATTACATTCATTTACATTTACTATTTAATCTGTTGAATCATGAAAACCTTGGGATCTAGCCTAAGCTCTATATCCCCTATGTAATAGTAACAAGCAGATGTCTTAGAATAACATCTAATAAATAAGCAAGACCAATTTCAAGCTTGTGATTTAGACTGAAAGACTCATCAAAATCATTCAATTATTTAATATTGACCATTTTGGTAAAGTTATCATAGTCTAATCCCCCTGTTCTAACATAAAAAAAATTCATTTAAATAACAACCCTCTGGGTAGCTCTCACAGTCTAACCCCTCTGGTCTCACATAGTAATAATCATTTACAAATGACCACCTGGGCAATTCACTAGGTCAATAAACCTTGGTCAACATAGCATCAATAAAATATAAAAAACCACCTCAGAATCTCTCATAGTATAAAACCCCTGGTTGATGACCACCTGGCATCTCTCATAGTCAATACCCCTAGGTCAACATAATAGTAAACCATACATAAATTACCCTTCCTCGGGAAGCTCTCACAGTCAAATTCCCCTTGGTCAAACTTCCACAATGCATATCACAGGCATCTCATATAATCAGTAACTAAATCCTAACAAGATAAGGCATGGAAAACAATTCAAGCCTAATAGGAAACCTAGACCAAACAACCATAAACAGTCAAACAAGGGAAACACACCCATGGGGTGTCCCATAACCAAGTTATTTAACCTTACACATAGTCAAATACCCTTTATCAATAAACCAAACCATAATAGGTAATAAACATGGTATAATTCCAAAACACATAATACCCAAAACGTGGATATACGAAACTTTTACCACATATAATCCAAGGATGAACAACTAAAGGCACAAACCACCTACCTTGATGTCGTACGATCAATACTCTTGAACGTCGGCCCTTGAATCGGTTTAAAATGGTGTAGATATATAAAAAAGATGAAAAATTACCAACCTTGAATAAATCACAAGAGAGAAAGAATCAGGAAGAAGGGATCTATAGGAATTGAGAACTCACTAGTGGGATTCCAATGCACCTGAAAACGTCTCTATCAGATGTCAGATGGAGAAACAGGGGATTGATCTTTGTTTGTCATTCCTGAGCGCTCCTATATGAACCAAAGGAAGAATAAATGGGTTCTGGAAACGAGACACGACCCCACTCCAATATTTCAAATAAAAATAAAACTAAACGGCATGTTCATTAAATGTACACGCTGTGTAGTAGCCTTAACCGACCCCTCCTTAAGCGGTCTGCTAGATCACCTACACGACCATGTACCTGACCGTTAAATAGAAAGTACATGGCTGTATGCGGTACCTGGGTACATGACGTGTACTCATAAGTACAATACATGTTCTTAGAAAATTCACATTTCTTTATTTTTCTTAAAAAACAACCCAAAATAAATATCCATACCTGAAATGAAGATTAGGGTTCTACAAGTCGGCAACATCTGGCGTATGGGGTGGTGTTCTTGAGGTAATGTGACCGACCAGCTCAAGGAACCAGTATGTAGCACATGGGCTGGGACGTGAAAAAGTGGTATCAAAGGTATAGTTTTCTTTTCTTCTTCTTTTGTATTACTATTTGGGTAAAGGTAGATAGGAGACTAGGAAGAGTCATGGCTTGGTTATGAGCTCATGTATGGGATTTTCAAACCCATGTATGGGGGAAACCAAGTACTCAGGGTGGGATTGTTGTTATTACTGTTTGTTGTTATAGTTGAATATTATTTTACATTGGGTGACACACTTGTTGTGTGATATGTTTTTTGTTTCTGAAATTATTGAGAATTGACCCATGTCCTGAAATTTCATGAGAATCAATTATGTGCGCATAATTTTAGGCACTCAGGATTATTTTGTGACTTTAATCATGTTAGGAACAAATGGGAAGATGAGTTTTGGGTAAGTTGTTGAACTTGAATTGTCTTTCCTTGCTAATGAAATTGAATTAAGAATGGTTCCTAATATGAATTGAGAATGGTAAAATGATTCAAATTGTGAATAAATGGGTTTTTAATGTGAAACTTGACATGAGAATGATAATTCTATTAGATAACCAAAACCTAGGAGTAGGGATAGTTAAGGGTAGTGATATAACCTTGATTTTGACCACATGGTGAGATTTGGGGAAAGAATTGTTGTAATTATTACTCTTATATAAATGTGATAAGGCAGTATTTTGAGTCATAAGACATGTATTTGGTATTGTAGAGTTATAACTCCATGTCGACACTTGTTGAGGGGATGAACGAAGGACATGGAGGTGAATTATCCTATAGTGGTGGAACCTAAGGCACCGATAGTTCTAGGTGAGGAAGTAGGGGATAAATTCTGAGTGAAATTCACTCACTTAATGCAATTCATGGAAAGAGACCCAAGGCAGGCTGTGAAGAGCATGTAAGGCCCGAAAAGGGAGTTTTAGTTGTAACACCATTCAAATTTTACTGAAGAGGGAAGACCTGAGGGAGATGAGTTTTGGGTTGAGTCCCTCCAAATGATACTTGACTATTTGGAGACTCCTACTAAGAGGAGGGTCAAGTTGGATGCTTATATGCTATGAGGACCAGTAAAGAACTGGTGGGAAATTTGGGCATGGAATGGATAGACTGATAGTATGTTATGAAAGGACTTATTGGAGAGGTTATTGGAGAAATTTTATCTAGAAAAACTGATATAGGAGAGAGAATCAGAGCTCATTTGGATGACTCAGGGGAGTATGTCCATGATGAACTATGTTGGATGTTTTATAGACCTACAATGCTTTTCTATAGCATTGAAAAAACATGAGACAACTATGACGAGACGCTTTCAGAATGGACTTCAGTGCGAGATTAAGTCCCAAGTTAACCTCTTTTGGTTAAAGAAGTTTACTAAGGTGGTGGATCATGCTATCATAGATGAAGGGAACATGAGATAGGATTATAGTATAGGACATGCGGTTGCTGCTGGATGACCAGGGGGTACGTCTTTTGAGAGTAGGAAACATCGTTATGAGAACTTTAAATAGAGTAGTGGGAAGCATAGTGGATATTCAGAGTGATCAATCACTTAGGATATTACCCTAGTTCTTTTCCACTAGTGTGGTAATATGAGACACTTCAGGAAACATTTTCCCTAACCACCACTAGAGTAACAATCTTACAACAAAATGGGTCATCTATATAGGTTTTGCAGGAACCCATGGATAAGAGAGAGTGATGGAGGAGATAGACAAAACCAGGGTGCGGTAAGGGGATCTTATTTACCATACCAGTATGGCAGCTAGAGTTCTACTGGATGAGATAGTAGAGGCAGTGGTCATGATGCTTTTGGGAAAGAGCACCCATACCAGTAGTGTGGTGCACCTCAGGGGAGTTAGGCTGCATCATAAGAAATAAAAAAGGATAGTTTTATGCAGTGTATCCTATACTTGTGGATAGTGAGGCTGGACTATCGACAATGAGAGGTATTATTCTTATAGATTCTATATTAGCTAGTATCTTATTTAATAGTGGTACCTCTCATTCCTTTATATCAACAAAACCTGTTAATGGTAAGAGCCTAGTGGTGGACTTTGTGAGTAGGGTAATGACTATCAATACACCATTGGAAGTGTGGTCTAGAGACATCTGTTTGTGCAAGGGATGTTCCATCAAGATATGGGAGTATATTTTTCTCTAGGATGACTATATTCTTAACATGTCAGGATTTGACCTAATTATGGATATAGAATGGATAGTCACAAACCAAGACTGCATAGACTATTACTATAGGTGAGTGATGTTTACACTTCATAAGGGTGATGATTACATTCACCATGGGGAGTGGGATATCCAGGCAGGTCGAGTGGGACCAATCACTTAGCAACTGGGAGAGATCATAGCCTAGGTTTCTAGTTTATTTCTAGATGATAGAAGCATGAAAACTGATGCTTTTACACCAGTAGTGGAACTGTTTCAGGATGTGTTTCCCAAAGACTTATCAGGGATGACACCTGAGAGAGATGTAGAATTCACTATTTATATCATGCTGGGGGCTGATCTAGTATCCATTCCATTGTACATAATGGATCCTAAAGATCTTCAAGATCTTAAGAATTAGTTGTAGGAGTTAGAGGATAAAGGGTTTATCCATCCAAGTACGCCACCTTCAGATCAACCATTTTGTTTGCAAAGAAGGATGATGGGAGTTTGTTCTTGTGTATTGATTACCAGAAGTTGAATAAGATGACTGTAAAGAACCAGTCTCTACTTCTACATATTGATGATCTATTTGGCCAGTTGGGGGGATCTTGTGTCTTCTCAAATATTTACTTGAGATTACGGAATAATTAGTTGGTATTTTGGAGTTATGATATATCAATAACTACTTTTAGAATCAGGTATGGCCTTTATGTCTTCATTATAATTCCATTTGTTTTGATGAACACACTAGAAGTGTTTATGGACTTGATGAACAAAATATTCCACCCATACCTAGATCATTTTTTTGTATTATTTGTAGATTACATCTTGGTGTACTCTAAGACTCATGATGATCATTCCCCACATATTGACATCATCCCGGGTAAACTGAGAGATCATTGGTTATATGCCAAACTACATGAGTGATAATTTTTTATTGATCAGATATACTTATTAGGGCACATAATATCAGAGGAAGGTGTATCAGTAGACCCACAGAAGGTTTAGGTAGTGGTTTCTTGGGAGAAACCCAAGAATGTGTTTGATATTTTTCACTTTCTGGGGTTAGCTGAATATTACCAAAGATTCATCCAGGACTTTTACCATTTGGAAACACTGCTCTAAGGCTTTACCAAGAAATGGATAAAGTTTTAATAGTTGGAATCATGTAATAATTCCTTCTAAGAGCTGAAGAAGTGTTTGATAATAACACCAATCTTGATCCTACCTGACCCAGGTGTACATGGTATATTGTAACACTTATGGAATTGGAATTGGAGTTGTTTTGATGCAAGGAGATTGAGTTGTGGTATATGGTTCAAGGTAGTTGATGCCACATGAATGGAACTAACCTACTCATGAACTCGATTTGGATGTAATGGTTTATTATTTTAAGTGTTGGAAACACTATCTTTTGGGTGTAAATTTTATAGTTTTTATAGATTAGAATAGCTTAAGGTATATATTTTCACAATGATATTTGAATATTAAGCAACAAATATGGGTTGAGTATATGTATTTGTTTGATTTCAAACTAGAATATATTCCCAGGAAGGGAAAAGTGTGGTTGATTCGTTGAGCATGAAAATTCAGACTCAGGAGGTACATGAGTCTAGTGCTGAGTGGAGGTTGATGACTTTGCTATCTGAGATGCATGTGGTGGTTCAGGAGAGTTAGGAGTAAATGATTCTCATATCAATCTTAGTTAATTAGACACTTTTTAGATGGATTAGAGAAAAATAATATGATAATCCATAATGTTTAACTTCGAGAGAAAGCCTTGAAGTTTGGGAGACACCTTCAGATTTTTTGATAAATGAAGATGAGATCATCTACATGAAGAACCGGGTTGCTGTGCCTATGTGCATATGATAAAAGACAATGCATTAATTTCATGAATCTAAGTGGGATGTACATATAGGTGTGACCAAAATGTACTATGACCTATGATGAAAATTTTGGTAGATAGGAATTAAAAAGTAGATAATAAGGTTCGTGACATAATGCTACACCTGTCAGCAGGTGAAAACAGAGCATCAACAACCTGGTGGTTTTCTACAACCATTACCCATCCCATATTGGAAATGGGATGAAATAACCATGGATTTTTCGTTATGATCAGGAATAATGATGCTATCTTGGTTTTTGTGGATCAAAGGATGAAAGTAGTGAATTTATTGCCTATATGGGAAACCTTCACAGTAGAGCAGTTGGGAGAACTATATGTTTGGGAGATAGTCCATCTGCATAGGGTGACACAAACTATAGTTTCATATTGTGACTCATGATTTACTTTACACTTCTAGTAGGGATTATTGAAGGCACTTGGTACACAAGTTTTATTGAGTACAACTTTACACCCATAGAAAAATGGGTAGTCATAGTGTACTATACAAGTGCTTGAGGATATGCTACGTGCATGTGTTCTTTACTTCAGTGGGTATTGGGAGAAATAATTGGATTTAGTAGAGTTTTACTATAATAAAAGTTATCAGTAAACTATACATATGGAAATATACAAGGATATTTTTGGTAAGACACATAGATCACCACTACACTGGATGGTGGCAGGTGAGTCTGAGTAATTGGGGCCGAGTCACATACAGGATACATTGGAGTAGGTTCAGCTGATTTGGAAACATATGGCTATAACTTAGAGTAGGCATAAGTCATATGATTATAGAAGTAGATAACCACTAGAGTTTATATAGTGTGATCATATATTCCTTTGGGTGTAGCCTAGGTTGGTTCACCACAAGATACAAAGGTAGGGAAAGATGGCACCCAGGTTTGTTGGACTTTTTTGAGCTTGTGGAGAGAATCTGGCTGGTGGTGTATTGATTGGATCTTCCACATAAATACAAATCTATGTAAATTTTTTTCCATGTATCACAACTATGATGGAATCACCCCAATCATTATCATGTGATCTATGTGGATGAAATTGATCTTGAAGTAGATATGTCCTTGGATGAGCATTCGATACGTGTGTTGGATTGCAATGAGAAAGTGATACACGGAAAGACCATGCTGATAGTTCATGTATTGTGGAAACATGGGCATGTTCAAGAGGATACTTGGGAAAAGTAAGAAAATATGAGGTCTTAGTGTCCTGATATTTTTATCTCATAATATTATAGAATCTAGAGAGTTCATATGAAGGATGAGCTATAATAATGTGGGAATATTATAAGATCCCAACAATTTATGGAGTTGTATCCGACTTGTTTATAGGTAATATTTTGTTTAAATTTGATTACTTTTTTTGGGGTGGTAATTTGGGGTGTTTTCTGGGAGAGTTTTGAGAAAAATGGAATAAAAAGTAATTGTTCACAGTTGGCTCACGGTTAGAGAAAATCGTGTACCCCATCCTAGAAAACCATGCAACCTTGGATAATGGGGGTTCACATGGTTGGCGCATAGTTTTTTAAATTTCATTCCCTAAAAGGAGAAACTATGCACATATAAAACGATAGGCACATGGTTGGTTCATAGTTAGGTAAAACTGTGCGCCCATGTGTAGGAAACCATGCACAAGAATTAATTAAGCTTGAAAATTATTTTAAAAATTCCCTAAACCCCCAGGACTCACCTATTTTGACCCCATTAAACCCTAGGAGGTATTTCATTATTTTGGAGCTCTTCGGATGAATTTGAAGGCCATACAACCACTGTTATTTACAATTTGAATCCCATAATGAAAATATGCATCTATCATGATAAGTGGATCTTGTCCCATTGCTTTTCCATTCATCCTCCTTTGTTCTCTCTCTCATTTGGTGGTAGAGATCTACTATTTCTGCTAGATCTAGATCTATATTTAGTGAATCTAGATCTAGGATTGTGGATATATATCTAGATATAAGATATCTTGATTTTTTTAATCTTGATTTAGGGTTATAGATTTGGATCTGATCTACATTGATGTTCTTCTCAATTTTGGGGATTTCTATTGTGCAATTAACCATTAAAGAATCAAGGCAGGTGGTCTAATTTCAAAATACCATAGTTAAGATTTTGATTATGTATATGAAAGTTGTAAAATTGATAGAGTTTTTTTTATAAATTGAAATACTTAATTTAATTAATCAATGCGGTAAATTAATTAATTGAGATATTTGTAAAATTGTGAGATTTAGTGATTATTGAATGAGATAATTAATTGGAGAATTAATTATCATATTTTAGGATTTATTGATTTGATAATTAATTGTGGGATTTAATTATTAGGGAATTGAGATGGTTTAAATAAGAAATTAAATGTGGAATGTGGATAATTAATTGGTGAATTAATTTCAATGTATTGATTGGGAGATTGGGGATAATTAATTGTTGAGTTAATTATCAAATTTTTTAATTTTAAATTGAGAATAATTAATTGGTGAATTAATTATTGGATGTTGAGGTTGTGAAATGGTCAATTTATTGTTGAATTTATTAAGGGAAATTGATGTTGTTAATTAATTTTCTAATTAATTAATGTACTTAGATTAGTGAATTTATAAATTAATTAATAGAAGTGGTGGTGATTAATTGTGATAAGAGAATTAATGTTGTTTAATCATGGTTGGTAAATGGGGTATTAGACATAAGGATATAATCCATGTAAATAATGATATAAATGTATGGTTAATAAATGGGGTGTTAAATATGACAATCTATACCAGTGATATACATGAATAGTTAAGAAATGAAATGATAGACATGATGATCTATGCCAATGATAGATATATCTGTATGGTTGATAAATGGGGTGTTAGACATGACAATATGCACCAATGTTATATGCACATTATTGAGAATTGGGGTGATAGAAATGATGTTCTATTCCCATGATGTATATGCATGATTGAGAATTGGGGTGCTAGACATGACAATCTATTCCCATGGTAAATATTCCAGATTGATAAATAGGGTGCTAGACATGGAATTCTATTACCAAAACATCGGTATTGGACTATGGTTCCAAGTGTCCATAATAATGGAAGTGAAATAAATCGAATAATTAAATCCCATCTGTTTAAGTGAATTTTTAGTTGAATATATAACATGGTTTAGACCCTGCATGGTCCAAAGCTGGTATTGAGGTATGTGTGTCCTCGAGAACCCGATGGTCTATGTGGTTTAATAAATATTAATTAATAATGTGATAACTGTTTACTTATGCATTTATATTATTTATTTATACAACTGCATACACTTGTTATTGGATGTATTTGTTTTAGACATCATTGGTGGTTGCCTACTAAGTTTTACTCACACCCTAGTTGGGTTACCTGATCGGTATCTGAATAGATTTTATTATTTCTAGATAGACTAAGGGAACATGCTCAGGCTTAGATAGATGATTTGGGGATGGAGCTTGGATGAGGGAACTAAATGTGGTTCGAGACCCGTTTGGTAGTCAACGATGTATTTATTTTTAGTTTAAAATTTAGACACTTGAATCGTACCTAAAATGGAGTGTTTTTGGCTTTAGTTGGATATTTTATTTCCTATATTGATTGTATGATATATGGAATTATTTATGGTTATATATGCATCCTATATTTTTTATTTATTACCATTGGTGTATTACTCTGATCAAAGAGGGTATAGTCTCCCCATAAATGACTTATCAGACCCTTACTGCTAGTCAGTAGAATATAGCATATGGGGAGGTGCGCTTGAGATCATGTGACTGACCAGCTCAGAGCACCGGTGTGAGGCACCTGGGTTGAGACATGAAACATATCATGTATATGTATAAGTGTGCCACATATATCACACAAAATAAGGATGTATTTCATAAATTTTAACCCAATTATTAAGGAGTTTGATCTCAATACATGTAAATTACCAATAAATTAAAGATAACTACAACTAGGTGAATACCTTTGAGTGGAAATGGTAATGAGTATTCACTATAAAAATTATTGTCCTGGAAAATCATAGGATGATTTCGACAACATAAAGAGGGCACATAAAGATTTGTGTAAGGGTTAAATGACTATGTAAGGGGTATATAATCACTTGGAAAACATAAGGAAATTAAACAGGATGTGTGAAAACATATCCCAATATGAAAAATTGGAAAAAATGCATAATTTAAAGAATTCACTTGAATAAAGAGGGGAATGAGTGGATCCCTTACCTTAAGAGGGTGATTCTAAAAGCTTGGGAGGAGCTTATTAAGAGTTTGGGGGAACCTATGAGGAATCTAGAGTGGGAAAAAAGAGTATTGTCCTTATTAAAGTTTTTTAGTGAAGATTAATGATATTTTGGGTGTATTTATATAGAAAAAGTGAGTATAATTCTTTATTTAATTTCAAAATTAGGTTTTGGACTCTATATGATAAAGTAATCAAAACCACAAACATTACCAAGTTTTTTCCCCATGGTTTATACTGAAGTGAAGTGTGTTTTTTTATTTTACAATTTTAAGAACCTATCTCATTAAAATAACACCCTTGGTGATTTGGAATTGAGTCATGTTTACAAAGAATTTATTTTAAAACCTTGAAATATAATATAGGTTTTAGAGGATTCATTAAGGGTTTATAAAATTAATAAAATAATTTCAAAACAAATTATTTTAAATGGAAAATATTTATTTGGTATTGGATACATTTTATGACATATATTAAATTAATTTTGGGTCATTATGATGTCATAATACATACTTTATATTTATATCGTATTTAATTTTTACACAAAAATTTGACTATCTCAGAAAATTATGAAAAAATCACCGTTGGATGATTTAAACATAATTATTCCAAAAATTATATTTATTTTATCAAAATAATTCTCTAAATATTATAATTTACACTTTTAAATCTAAATACCCATTTATTGAAAAATACTTGTTTTTTTGATAATAACTGTTTTTTGACCCTTATAAAAATTACATTTGACTTTTAAAAATTATATTATCATTTATATTTAATAAATATTATTTAATAATAATATTTTATTATAATTTAATTTATTTTAAAAATGATTAAATGAATAAAAAATAGTTTCTTGATTGAAACTATATATTTCCAAAAAATACAATTTTCGTTTCATCATTTGAGAATCTAATTTTTATCAAACTCATTATTTAATAATTTAAAAATTAACATTAAAAATGGATAAATACAATCATTTTTAATTAAAAGAAAATATAAAAATTCATAATATTAGGGTAACCATTTATTATACCAGTGAATTCCCTAAGGGTATGGTGTGCAATGATGAAATTTTAATAGGGTGCTTCAGTGAACATGGTTTGGGAAATGGTCTTGATAAGCTTGAAATTCACCCATAAATGGTTTTTTAAGACTTAGCTATTAAATCTAGGATATTTATTGATGAATGGAAAATACTAGTGATGTTATCTTCCTAGAAATATCTGATAAATGGACTTCATAGGGTACGATCCTACTAGCCGTGGCCATCACTTCTTCTGTGTGTGTCAATTTGGATTTATCATAAACCTTTATATATACTAATAATATGATCACTATATAATGGATATATTATCAATATTTATGATACTCAATATTCTTTTAATCTGATAGTATATAATATTACGAAATACCGTAATTAGTTCATGTCTTTTCTATAACTTCATTACTTGATAATGCATTTATTCATTCAAAAAGAGGGAATTTCATTTATAAAGTCCAGGTCCTTACATTATCTCCCCCTTTAGAAATTTCACCTTAAAAATTTTAATTTCATACATTAAAACAAATGAGGGTACTTTTTTTTCATCTCCTCTTATGTTTCCCATGTCTCTTCCTCAAGCTTGTGGTTCCGCTTCAACAGTTTGACCAGGTGAGTTGTCTTGTTTCATAGAACATTGTATCTATGATATAATATCTTCACCAACTAATACTCATATGAGAACTCCACTAGGGGAATTTTATGGTCCCAAAATCCTTGGAAATCCATTTAACATGATTTCAACATATCCTCTAGAGTTTGAATGATCTTTTAGACTTACCATTCATATGAGGCAGATAACCAGTGCTGAAGCTCAGTTTTATATCCAACGCTTATTGAAGGATTATCCCAAACTTCAAGGTAAAACTTATATCTTGATCATATACAATATATAGTGGAACTATATGTAGTCTTATCACTTCTTTTATGTATATCTTGGAAATTTTTTAAAGATAGAAATCTTCCTTGATATCAATGAAATGTGTTGAATTTGCAAGGTGACCGACTACCACCCAGATGGCGTTATTGCCATTATGTGTCCTGGGGAGTCCTAAGATAAAATTAATTATTATGTTTTAAAATTTCCATACTAGTATGGAAAATTGTTTCCTTATACCCTTATACTTCTGTCATTTCTCCTTGACTTGTTGGTATACCAAGCACCGAGATATAAACTTCACAATATAGCTCTTCATGTTATCCCATCATAAGTTTTTCTTCAAATATCTATACATATTAGTACTTCCTAGATAAATATAGGAGTATGATCTATGTTAACCATTAATAAGTTCCATTTTCAGTTATGTTTTTATAGGACATATATCTGGATTCCAAACCTTATAACTCTATCTTCAGCAAAGTTGAACTTCATAATATTCACTACCTTCTTTTGTAGAAACTCATGATCTTTTTGGGACTCCTTAATTCTCTCAATAATGGATGGTTGGGTAGTAATTTGAGAAATCTATGATGAATATCCTCTTATTATTCCCATTTTAGTCATTTTCATTTCCAAGAAGGTTAGTTCCCTTACAATCCTCATCATGGTTGTAGTTATAAGATCCTTTCTACTTAGGGTATCTGCCACTTTGTTTTATTTCCTAGGATGGTAATGGATTGAATAATCATAATATTTAATCAGATCTAACCACCACCATTGGTTCAAATTAATCTCCTTTTGTGTGAATATATACTTGACACTTTTATGATCCGTATATATGTCACACTTTTCTCCATAGAGGTAATGTCACCAAATATTTAATGAAAATATCACTATAGAAAATTATAGATCATTAGTTGGGTAATTATACTCATGTATATTTAATTTTTTGGAGGCATAGGATATCTACTTTTCATATTTCATGATTACACAACCCAAGACCTTTTTGGATTCATCTTTGTAGATCACAAATCCTTCCCCACTGGCGGGTTATGTGAGAAAAAGTACATTGATTAGCCTCTTCTTCATCTCTTTAAAGCATTCTTCACATTCATTAGTCCATAAAAACTTAAAACCCTTTTGATTTAGACTAGTTATTGGGCTTAAAAATCATGATAATTTTCTCACAAATCGATGATAGTACCTTGCCAATCCATTGAATCATGGATTTCCTTCATAGATGTTGTTCTTGTACATCGTTCAATTGCCTTAGTTTTTTGAAGTATATATAGATATCCATTTTCTGGTGATTACATTCCCAAGGAAAGTTACTTTATCTAGGTATAAATTTGATTTAGAATTGAACAACTCATTTAGGTGGGATAATAGGAAATTATTTAGGAAACATAATAGTGAATTCCCTTACAATGTAAATTTCAATAAGGATGATCTTTTCTTTAGTCTTAATAATTTTCGATAGATAAAATTTCTCTCATGGTAATAATATACATACTTGAGATGTTGGTACCAAATAAGATTCATCCTCCTCTATGCACTTGTGTAGAATTGGGGATGGATTCATGATATATCGTGTGATTTCCTTATCTTGGAAATTTATGTTGGATCCATATAAGGAAAGAAAATCCATGATCATAATTTCATAAAATTACACAAAAGAGAGTATCACAAGGTTTTGAAGGAAATTCAGTCCAAAAATTTGGATAATGGATGAGTTATATTATTGGAATGCAATAATTGACCAATTTTTCATCTTCCATGATAACCCAACATCCATGTTTTAAGGAAGTGTTTGAATAGTTCTACTAAGCATTCATGATATTAAAGAATGTGTATAATCGTAGTCATATTAGAAATTTAATGTTCATGAATGGATGAAAATACTACCTTCTAATATTTGATTTTGTTTCTAATAGTTTACAATAAAAAAAATAAACTTAGGGTTGATAATTTTAAAGCTATTAAATACATAAATGAGAAACCATGAATATTAAAGGGATAAATCATAAATTACATATATTATTTAACCTATGAATTTCTAGGTTTCAATATTAGTTATCCATGATCTATTTCCTAACATAAAATATTATAGACATTTTTTGTCCCCTTAATAAAGGTTTGTAAGGATATTGTGAATTTACCAAAGCATATCACTTGGGAGTGTCAAACCAACTGTGAATCAAGGGCTGTTTTCAGGCAATAGGTAATGATTGAGTCCAGATCAATTCTCTCTTTTTTAGGTTATTACCCCTATATACATCTATGATAGAGACACATCCACTTGTAGTATCCATATAGGGATGTATTTTCTTGGAAACCACTTACTCTATACTTTATCAAAATTTAGGGATGTTTTCCTATGTTTAGTCTTTTTCCTAAGGATTTTACTAGAGTTTTCCGATCCTAATCCCAAAAATAGATAAACTTTTCTCTGATACCAACTACAACAACCCATATTTTTAATACACCTTTATTCACAATTTATCACATAAAGGTAACCATTATACAATTCCATAAGATTGTGAAGCCTAGTGAATTTTAGAAATTAGTTACATAACGTAAAAACTTTAAATATAAATACAATGAAATTATTGAAAAATTCTTTAACATTCTCTTAAAATTACATCATTCTTCTAAAACTACATGGGATAACCCGAGGATGTATATAAGAAAGGGGTGAGCTATAACGACCAATAAGGGAATAAAAAAATCTTAGTATAATTTAAAGCAGTACATGTGAGCCAAGAGGTATATCAAGGTAACATAATATGGGTGAGAATCATAATTTTGAACAATGAGGCATGATATAACATGATACCTTAAAGGTAACATTGGAATTTGGAAACAAATTATAACATGAAATCTTAAACATAAGTCAAGGATAAACACCAAGAAAACATAACATAGTGTGCTTAGGATAACCTACCATGTACCATAAATGGCATATAATGAGATTAAAACATTATCTAATGAATTTTATGGATATATAATTTAGGGCCCACCCATAAGAGTAAACCTTTATTATGTAAAGGTTAAAAATTTGAAAAATGTGAGATATTTGGAGATTCAAATGTGATGATGAAAACATGGACTTAAAATAAAAAAACATCATGATGTTTTGAATATCCATAATTCTATCCAAAAATAATTATGGTGAGAATTTAATAAGAAGGTTGAGCTATAATGAGGGTTTCCATACTGTGAAGAGAAGTATCATGCCATAAGGATTTCTTCATGTTATCATGAATATATGGAGATTGAATGATTATGTATTTATTGAAATTTTTGAAGAAGGATAATCCTAAGTCTCTTTAAAGATTAAATAAATGTATCTTTGATTAGGATTGAATGAGAATAAATAATTAGGGGATTTATTGAGAATATTATTTACTAGATTAAATGAGAAGATCACATTTTTAATATTGAAGGATATTTCCATATTCAAATATGGAAAATATGTTGACATGATTCTATATATAAAATAGTGAAGAATAAAAAGAGAGATGTTGGAGTGTAATGTGAGAAACCAATATTGTATTACTTAAGATAACAATATGTATCAAAGAAATAGAAGCTGGTGATATTCAAGAAGAGAATATCTTGTGTGGCAAGGAAGAAGAAGAAGAAGAGAATAGAGAAGGAGAAGCAAGTGTGGAGACCAATCCTATGATATCACTATATCATAGAATATGATTTAGAAAAATAAGAAGAGAAAAGTTGAGAGAGATTTAGAATTGAATCATTTATATTGTTTATCAAATGTGTCAAGACTCATGAATAATGAGTTGATGCTATGATTGAAGATCATAGAAGGATTAAAGAATATTGAGTTGAGTAAGGCTAATGATCCCAATACCAAATATGTCCTATAATCATAGTTACTTGAAGAGACAAACTTGAATGAAATTGATAAATATAATATACTATTTATTGAATAATATTATTAAGAAAAAGATATTTCCATTGTGATATAATGACTTCTAGAGTAATTTGTGGATTTTTTTTCATTAGTGAGTTTGGAAGGAACCTTCATACACTGGTAGGAGCTTGGATAAATAATCCGGTCAGGTGATTTTGAACTTATCTAGAGATATAAGAGGATTTTATAGAGATATCCTAATCATATTCACTTGTGTTATATAGTGGATATCTTCATTTTAGACTCAACTTGAACATAGCAAGTACTATATTCCCACATTGGGGGTTAAACCTTGTAAAAATACCACATGCCACTTTCTTGATTTCTTTACTACTTTTCATTAAGTAATTGTGCTGGGTAATCATAAGTAGATATATATATATCCTAAATGATAATAGAATTTATAACATTGAGATTGGAATTTAAAAGGTTAAAATAATTCAGTAACAAGGCCACACTAATTTTCCCCTACTCTTAGAGTGACTGTATGACCTTGTTGAGGCATTTCAAGTGCTATCAAAGAAAATCTAAGTTCCCACTAATTAGATCTATTTTTTCTAGTTGTTTTTATCTGTTATATAGAGTAAATATTTGAATATTTCTATGTTATGGATGATATGGTGGTTTTTTCCAAAAACCTTAAAGGATATAATGAAGAGAGAATCTAAGAAGATTAAAAATATATCATTTAAGAATATGAAAAAAGAGTGAACACCACTAATTAAAGGTTATCAAAGTAGGTTTTTATTTCTTAAATACATTGATAATGTACACTTAAAGAATCAAGTTCACTCTATGATGAGTATGTGTTTAGTGAATCACTTAGTGATTTTATTATGAATTTAAGTATTATTTTAAAATTATCACTGTTGAGGTTAATACATATATATTGGATTTTTTAAAGGGTCTAAAAGATTATAAATCATAACTGAAGAAGGAATATGATACTTTGTAAAGAGGATTGATTGAGAATTTGTAAAAGTAAAACCCTCTCATCAAAGATGTAAAATCCATATAACAATCCTTAAAGACAATTAAAGAAAAATTATTCATGGTTGAAGAGTTATTTAAATATAACATTGATGAGAAATATAATGTAAATTTTTTTTGGGAAAAAGGACCCATGGTTTGTAAGAAACTCATAAAGATAATATTAGTGTCATGGATTCCTAACTAAAGATAAAAGCCAAAAGAATTAAGTATCATGATAATTATTTACAAGAAAGTATAAAAAATCACTAGGATCTAATTGATAAGTCAAAAAGTGAATGTGAAGATATATTTAAATCAACAGAGTGTGAGAAAAATATCCTCAATATGAAATTCCTTGAGCTTGAAGTTAAATTGTAAAATCTTGAGTTGGTTCAAGCTCTATTTTCAAAGCATGCTAAGAGAAGAGTTTCTGACCCACATAATACCAAAGAGGATTCTTGTGAAAAAATACCTCTATCTTATAGAAAAAAACTGCTTGATATCATCAAATGACCAATAAATTATAATCTCAAGAAAAAAGGTACACTTTATCCAATACAATTTTATTTTCACTAATTTTTTTTATAAGTATGGAGTAGGTTATAATTAAAATTCTAGAAAAAAAGGCTAAGAAAAATAGTTATAAAACCACTACTATTACAAAGGTCGATGAAAGAAAGAGTCAGAGACCTAGTTCCCCAAAAGAAACCCAAATAGAGGATAAAATGAAAAAAATGGAAAGCTATAAAAGTTCTCCAAAATGTTATTTAGAGGAAAAGAACATGGCTGGTTGGCCATTAATGGTGCTGTGGGATGTTTGGGCATAAGTCACTTGAATTTTGTCATAATTTATCAACTTCTTAAAATCAAATAAATCCTAAATCAAGGAGGATAAAAGTTGTGTCAATTAAAATAACATTATATAAAGGTAAAAATATATTTATCTCTAATAGATTTTAAATCTTGGAGAATCTATATGGTATTTGAAATAAAAGTGTTTATTTAAAAGATACATTCTTGTAAAAATCAAGCAATAACATATATAAAGCACTTGAAGGAAGAAGACCACAAATAAATAATATATAAAATAATAAAGTTGATAATCCATAGGTTTATAATAAAAAGATTTTTTTATATTAAATTAAACCTAAGAAGACCAAAAAGGATTCTTCACCAAGAAGAAGAAATTTTATATACTATAGTAAAAGAGGTCATACAATGAAGCATTGAAAATAGTTCATATAAATTAATGTTTATGGATTAAAGCTAAAGTAATAAAATGGAGAATCAATATAGGAGATAAATATAAGGGTTGGTTTGGTGGAAGAAATTTCTAGAGAAGAATTTAATTCTCATGAGAGGTTTCCCAAATATGGTAAGTTAAATATTCATGAGAAACCATATATAAGTTCCAAAAAAATGGACTATGATTCCCAAGAATGAATGATCATTTGGATAAACCATTTATGATGTATAAGAAATATGGAGAAATAAAAAGTATGTGAAAGTACTAAAGGAATAAAAGAAATTCCACATGAATAAGTAGAATTTAATGAGTAGTTTTCTAAAAATGATAACCTATGAGATCATGAGATGTTTCATGGGAGGTGAAAGCAAGTTTGTCATGTCTCAAAGTATTGTATGATCATACTACCAACCTAAGTGGAGATTTTAAAGAAGATACAAAAAGCCCCAGGATATTCATGTTCCTTGTTGACTGATGCAAAGAAGAAAATCCCTCACGAAGGATTAGTTGATAAAAGTAATAAGTCTATAGTGCCCAATATATCTACTTAGAAGACTAAGGGTGAATTCATGACGAGTTCCCCCAAAGATGGAGATAATAATAGAGGAGTATCTTGGTTGAGAAGAAACTATAAATCTTGTTTCTTTAATTAATATTCAAAGGAGGAACCCACCTTATTACCATATCTATTTGTTTATGTTTAGGTCTAGGGAATTAAAGGCAATGCATGGAGGGGAAGAACTTGATGAATGTTGTGATAACTATACAACATTAAGAGATATATATCATGCAATAATTTAGCCTGCATAATTATTCATCCTTGAAACATTTCAAGTGTCATAATAAAGGATATACTTGGAGTTCACTTTAAAGAATACCAACCATGATGAATAATGATTGAGTGTATAACTTTAGGGGGTGCTGAGAAGATGAACAAGCTACTAGAAAATCTAGAAATCTAGGAAACAATTGGAGAATTCCAGTGTTGAGGTATGATAATAAAATTTCCTATCATTTATTTTAATTGAATCAATTATGAACATTAAGGGGGATTCTCTCGCAACCTTCCATCATTGAAACCCCTCCTGGTTCGATAGTGGAGACAAGTTAGACCCCTAAATCCCACCTCTTATAGACCATGATTTGGAGACTATCATCGAGGGTATTTTTAAAAAAAATGAGAGACATTACCCACATTTGTTCCCAGGTAAATACTACTAAACCCCCCAATGAACTTCATATATATATATTCAAAATAAAAAATATAACATTTAAAATCCAAAAATAACACTGTATGGTACCTGTATGCAATGAAATAAGAAAATCAAAGGAAAACCTCCTTGAATCCACTCCAGCTACTCGGAAAAAAAATCCCCAAATATCCATTGAACTATCTTGAAAAACAACTTAAGAAAACTATAGATGAGTGAGCACTTGGGAGTAATTAGTAGTATCATATTTCTAAACTATTCTATATTAATGTGGAATAAATGTTCCTAGATAGATATGTGTGAAAATAACTATGTATGAAAAAGGTTAATCATGCTTATGGATTAAATAGTAAACAAAGTATGATGTGACTATATTTTTAATTTTATATATAACTGCCACCTTTAACTACATCACCTCTAAAGGTTTTACGTTAACAATGTTCAAAAGTATAAACAAATGAGGATGATATTAGGTTTCTGAAATCATAAAGGAATAAGTATAATGTAAAGAAACAAATCAACATTCCTTTAAAAATATGAAGCTATCATGATCAATCTATCATATTAAATGTATTATACCATGAGTAAAATATGAAGATTTTAGATTTTTAGGATCATATTTTAATAAAGAGAAACCTCAAAATCATATAACCATAATTTTATATCTACCACATTACTACCAAAACCATATCACATCCATCAACACATTATCACCACTATCACATCACAACCACCAACACATAATCATATTCATCATACCACAACAACCACCACATCACTACCTCTATAACTACATCATAACCACCACAATATCACCACATCATTATCTCATTGAGTCATGTTATAGCCTCGAGCCATCACAACTTGAAAACATGACATAAACCTAATTCATCATATCCTGAGGGAAATGTTTACATGTTATAACCCTAATCCATTGAAAACCATAAATATATTCACATGTCAAAACCTTGAGCCTTTACAAATTGCATATGCACACACACACACTTCATCTTAAGACAGTACAACCCATGTAAGTATATAAATGAAAATCATAAACGTAGCTCATTGCAACTTGTAAGAACTATATATGTAAAAAATAAGAGTCATTATATCATGTGTATAGGTGAACTATACCTTAATCCATTACAACCTATTCATGCATACACATAATTAAAATCCATTACAGCCTGTATTTATAGTATCATGGAATCATAGGAAAACAAGAAAACAAATAGTCCATCTACAAACAAAAATCAAATAGTCAATCATGCAAGTAATAAATTAAGTAAGGAATCATATACATTAATGGTAGATACAACATCACAATATAATAAGATGTAAAAATAAAGTGATAGCTAATAAATCAGTCACATCATTCATGATCTAATAATCATCACTATAACATAAAATATACCACTACTAAATATTATTACAAAGACCGTTATAATACATAACTTACCCATTAATTGTATGATTAATTAATTATCTAAATATTAACTTATTAATTAAACACAATTTCTTAAATATGATTACCCAAGACAAATCCTAACCTTACAACCCCATATATTATATTTCTAATACAACACTAATCATAATAACCCATAATGAATCAATAACCCTAAATTATGCTACTTAAATTATCAATATTTAATTCTTGGGTTAATTTTATTCATTATCATATTACCATCCTTAAATAATTTCCCATTAATATATTAAATCTGAACGTGACATCATATATTTAAAACATAATCAATATATGAAATAATAGTGAATAATTATCTGAACATTTTCATTCTTACACATTGTACATTACTATTCTAGATTCCCTTTTTAATTCTAGAGTTCCTTATTATTAATATTATATTTTAAATTTTTAATCATTTCTCACTTAGTCATATGATTTTTTCTAAGATCAATAACACAAAATTTCAATAAATACACACATATGAACCTATATGTTATTACTAGTTAAACCCAAGAGTAGATTTATATAAGATTAATTTAGAATATTAGAAAAAAATAACACAAAAATGAATGAATAGTTAATAATAGTAGTATATTAAGGAATAAAACCCATTATTATATATTCCATTTCCAAAATACTTACTACTTCCCCAAAAAAATTACATATTATCATAAACATAAAAATATTCAAACACATCATTTTATTATGATAATATAATTCTAAGTAGAATTAAAAGAGTAGGAAAATAAAATAAAATCAAGGCATAACGGGATAAATATGAAAATTAAATGAAATAATAAACATAAATTTAACCCTTCCCTTGGGTTAGAAAAACTACACCGGTCTTGGTAGAAGAGTATGATAATAGAAATTCATAAATTAAATGAAAACCCCTCCCCTTTAACAAAAACTTCACCACTAAGCCCAAAAAAAGAGTGAGAACTTACCATACCAAAAAGTATTTATGGAATTGTAATATTAAAAAAGGTTGGAGTGGTACATGGAATCATCACTTATAGGGTTCAATGAGTGGGTTTAAATCAAAGAGAATGATGATAATTCCAATCATCAAATTTTAATGGGATAATAATCAAAGAAGAATGATGATAATTCCAGTCGTTAATTTTGAAGGACTATCAATCAAATAATTAAGGGTCAACAAGGGTAGTTTGGAAGGTTTCAAAACATATCAAGCAACATATATTCCAAAATATATAATAAAGGTTGATAAATCCCCTAACTCAAAATCTGAGTAGTTCTAAATTAAAAACATCAAAGCCAAGCACTTGCGAATCCATGCAAGGCTTACTCGATCCTTCTTGATGTCAACTTGAAACATTATACACCAGTAAAAAAAACAGAATTTATACAACATTAACTTAAAAATAAATAATTAATAATGAATGGAAATATGATATGGGAACCTATAATATAAAAATATTCAAATGCATGGATCACATGTTTCCTCTATTTAAAACTCAATAAACCACCATATTTTAAATCAATATGATTGAAGAGAAGGCCATTATGAATAAAAGAATATAGGTGAATAAAACCACAAATTATTAGTAACTTTTTAAAATATTTATTAAATTAATTTAATGAAGTAAATCCATGACACATTGATCATTACCTTGTGATATTCAGATTTCCAAAAATCATGGTGCAGATATAAAAATGAGGAAGGGATTCATTTTACATAATATATTATATAATTTTTAATATTTTATGATTAATAATGAAATTATTAATCATAAAATATAATCCATGTTAAAATTTAACTCTTCTCTCTAGTGGTAAAGGATTATGCATAATATATTATTTATCATCCGAGAATCCACAAAGGAAAAGTACCCCCAATGATATGTAATATATATGATACAAAATACATTACTGATAAATAAAAGTTTGTTAAAGGACTGGAAGTAATGAGAACATATAATATATTCTCATATGTAATAAATTTTAAATTATACATAATATATTTTGACGATATGTAATATATTTATAAAATTCACAATATATTTTACTTTAAAAAAATTCTGATATGTAAGAAATCTATACTATATAAGTTTTTCTCCTTTAATAAAAATAAGTATGTATGATATTTATCAATGCATAATATATTATTTCAATATGTAATATAAATCTTTTACTATAACACATTACTTAAGATTTTATACTTTAACAAAAATCAATACGTATGGTTTTTTTCTAATATGTAATATTTTACACTTTAACAAAATATCAATACATAAGATTTTTAGTCAATATGTAAAGTTTTTATTCAATAAATAAGATATTTTCTAATATGTAACATTATATCCTTTTATAGAAATCTATACATTATATATTTTCAAATCCATTATAATACACAATATTTATTAATTTTATAAATTTCAATATGTAAAGTTTTTATCCAAAACGTAAGGTTTTTCCCTTTAATAAATTTTATAGGTATTATATTTATTTCAATAAGTAAGGTTTTAAATTTTTTTAAAAATCTATATGTAATGTTTTTATTATAATATAAATAAATACATTATATTTTCTCATCAATACATAAGGTTTTTGACTTTATTATAAACCTATACATAATGTTTTTTTATTTATTCATAAATACCATTCTAGATTTTTACAAAATTTAAACCAAAACCCAAAATAAATAATATTACCCAAAAATCATATATTCACATAAAAAATAAAATTAATATCAACACTAACCTTCCTAACCTCAAAAATTACCACAAAATATCATTGGAAACCCACAATACCCAAGAAATAGTAAAGGGAAGGGCTTGGGAAAATCCAATCCCTTTCATCAAATACCCCTCAAACAATTATTATCCTTCAGAATTAAAATAAAAACCCATATTAATAGAAAATATCATATGTAAGGGATATATAAATCATATTCTTTAGATTATATACCTCTCAAATGAATCTTTTCCTTGAGAATCCCAACCAAACTCGAAATAGAAAAATCCCATAGCATAATAGCCATGGGGAGATACCACTAAAATAGAATAGACACACTTATAAAACCCCATAGGGATGATTTAGACTATAACTCCAACTCATATCCTGCAATAAAACCTCTATAAATATAATAAAATTGAAAAATATATCTCAAATAGGAACCTATCCCCCAACAGAATCCAAATACAACAAGGAATATTGGTTTCAAAATAATAACCCATTGAAATAAATCATAACCCATTTGAAATACTTCAAGTTTATTGAAAAAAACCCTTTGAAAAATTTATAGTAATTTTTACTAATTTTAGTAAGGGAATAATTTATTTATGCTTATATAAATACACTCAAACCCCTTTGAAATAATATTTTAAGAATAAATTTGAAATCACTTTTGGGTTTTATAAATAATGGAGTGGAGTAACCAACTTATGGAATACCCCACTACCCAAAACATAATAACCCACTAAAGATCAATAGACTCATTGAGACTTAAAATGTATATAATGATGATATTATATAACAATATAATGAGAATAAAACAACTAATATTCCCCTGGACACCTTGAATGGATCAAGGGAGTGCATGATTAAAAAATCACAAAAATGGTTATATATTTTAAAATATATGTATATAGTAAAATAATCATATTATTAGTGGATAAATTGTTAATAAAAAAAATAAAAAATCCTAAATAAATGTATAGAGGCTTGAATCAGATAAGGAATGAACTCAACTAACTACCATTTATCAATTTTGAAAAAAATCATCTTTTCATTATCATTTAAATTTATTTAATCTACTATGATAAGGTTTTAGTGAGATGAAAAAACAATTACAATAATAGTTATAGAATCAATAAACCCCAAATAAATATTCACAATGTAGTGATTTATCATAAAAATCAATTTTCCAAAATTAACTAGAAATCATGTAAACAAATATAGTAAAAAAGAAAATAGCAGCTAGAAAATATAAAACAACAACTATAAATAAGTAAAAAATGGTTATTAATTAAACAAAAAATTACTAACAAAAATACACTAGTATCTATCTCACACCTTAATTTTAAGACAACAATCATCCCATTCTAAACATATTTTTAGAATTATATCTTTTCCACCATCAGCCACATAATATCATATCAAAGCCTTAAAAATATATTAACAAAAACTTTCTAATTATTTATTTCTAAAAGTTTTAATTTTAAATAATAAATCAATAGCCACATAATAAATCTTGAGTCTTAAAGAAGAATATCATCAATCAAGGTATAATAATATTTTAATAGACAATACAAATATCAACAATAAATATATAATATTTAATAAACATTTCATGGATAGTGCACACAACTTATTAATTTTCATTTATTTCATAATTACCAAATTCTCATAATACTTACATCATAATTATAATAACCCTGCTCTTTATTACATACTTAAACATGATTTATTACATAAAATATTCACTTTATACAACATAGAAGATCAATATTTCTAGTGTATTTGGGGATTAGGAACATTACATAATAACTTAAAACATGAAATACACATCTTTATTGAAAACTTCTTTTACATGACCACACACATTCCTTCGTACTTAGCATTGCATGGGATAACCTGAAGACACGCATAAGAAAAGGGTGAGCTATAAAGGCCAGTAAGGGAGTAAAAAAGGCATATCCTAAAGAATATAGTAAATGTTAGGCAATTGTAATATCAATGGAGCATAAGATAAACATTAACTTAAAGGCATGATATAACATGATTATCATAACATAGGAATACGACATCAAAATTTAACATGATATTAGCCTGAGAAAAGTCTCATTAAAAATGAAGCATGAGTAAACCATAAATCTACTTGAATTAGAATGAGTAAACCCTTATTTCACTTGACGTATCATGATACTAATCTTTATCCAATGCATTATAGTGCTATCAGGGCACAACCTTCTTAATCATTTCATTTCATGCATAAGTGTGCCATATGGATCATAAAACAAGGATTCATTAAACATAATAATTTATGATAAAGGAATGTAGAATTCATACATTAAAATATATAATTAAAAAGTAAATATTCATAAATGTGAATACCCTTTATAGAGAAATGGTCCTGGTATTCACTACACAACGACTTTAGTTTGGAAAATTGCGGTGCAATTTCGACAGCATAACAACATGAAATAAGAATTCATAAAAATGGTTAATGAGAGAGAAAGGCATGTCTCATCATATGTACATTAAATCGACAGTAAGGTATTCATATAAATACATTTCCTAACATATTTAATGAAATTTAGATTCATGATACAAAAAAATTTCTTGAATGTAAATGAGAAGATAGAAATTCCTTACGGAATTTTGGCATGGTAACGGGTGTACATGAGAGAAATTAATGAGAGAGAAAGAGGTATTTCATAATTCAAGCATAATTATGGAATTATGGGGGAGGTTTAAAATCATACCACAACATTTTTAATTGAAAATAAAAATGTATAACAATATAAATAAATTTGGACAAAAATGAGAAAGGAATAAATCCCTTACTTGGAAGTGTGATACCCAAGGCTTGGGAGAGGCTTTATAGAGGCTTATTGGGAGATTGGGGAGCCTTGGGAAGATAATAAAGAGAGGAGGTTAGATTAGGGACGTCATATAATGGTTTTGAGTGAAGAGAAGTGGGAACTTGGGTGGGGTTATATAGGAAAAAAGAGGGAATTATTTCTTATTTAGGTTTTGGTCACTACACATTAAACTAATCAAAACCAAAAACCATCCCATGGTTTTCCCATGATTTCATCCAAAGGGTAGTGTAAAAAAATTATTTTATAAGGCCAATGGCCAAAATTACTGAAATATTAGGCTTTCTTATGCGGAGGTGAGTCACACTCTCAAGGAAATTATTTTAAAAAGTTAAAATGTTTTATAAGTCTTGGAGGGTCCATTAAGGCATCATAAAATTAATAAAAAAAAATCAAAAATTACATTATTTTAAAGGTAAAACATATATATTTTCCGAAAATAAATTTTGTAGTATTTTATTACATAACTATTTGGTCATTATGATGTCATAAAACACATTATATATTTAAACAGTATTTAATTTTTACCAAAAAATTAAATTGTCTCAGAAAATTATGAAAAATTCACCTTTGGAAAATTTCAATGTCATAATTACAAAAATAATATTCATTTTATCGAAATAATTTTCTAAATATTTTCATTTTCACTTTTAAAATAAAAAACAACATTTATTTAAAATTCATGGGTTTTGACAAAAACAGTTTTCAAACCTTAATAAAAATTACAATTGTATTCATAAAAATTATATGATCATTTATATTTAATAAAAATTAATTTAGTAATAATAATATTTTATTAAAATATTATTTAATTCAAAAAATCCATTAATTCATCAAAATATATTTCTTAATTGAATATTAACTAAAAATACTATTTGTGCTTTAAAAACTATTTATAAAGTAACAATAATAAAATGAATGTATATTATTTATACAAAAAATAAAGCACATAATCATAGTGCTAGGGTCTTGTTACATAAACCCTTATAACACCCTCATAATACCTAAGGGTAAGGTGTGCGATGGTGATAAACTCTTGGGGTGGCTTATATAATATCGCCCGGGTGGTAATATCTATCAACTTCCACTTCTCCCGTAGGTGGTTCCATTCAACCTTAACGTGTTGAAGCTCAGCCTGAGCTTGGTTAATTGAGAAGCCCAATGATGCTACCTATTTTCCAAGATCTGAAAAATGGGATTCATATGGAGAAATTCTACTGGATGAGGCCATTTCTTACTTTTTCTAAGTAAATTGGACTTGTTAAACACCTATATTTATACAAATCATGTGGTCACTGTTCAATGAATATATTAGAAATGGTAACAATTATTAACTGTATTTTAACATCCAAAAACATAAAACCAAGGAATTTCATATTTTATTTAACCATTTTACATAATAATACATTTAATTAGATCAAGAGGAATTTTCATTAATAAAAGTTTGGGTCATTACAATCTTCCCCCCTTAAGAAATTTTGCCCTCAAAATTTCTTTTTCCCACACTAAAACAAATGAGGGTAACTCTGATTCATTAACTCCTTTGATTCCCATGTTACTTCTTCAAACTTGTGTTTTTTTTACAATATCTTGATGAGGGGAATTTTATTATTTTTTAGAACTTTTTACCTATGATGTAAGATCATTACCAAATTCTCTTCATAGGAGAGGTCATTATCCAATGGTACCACCTTTGGATTGAGTACATGTGATGGGTCAGGATTGTACTTCCTCAAGATTGATACATGGAATACATCATGTACTTGAGATAGGTTTGGTGTGAGTGCTAGTTGATAGGGCATTGATCTAATGTGATCAAGGATCTCAAAAGGGCCGATGTACCCTGGACCAAGCTTTCCATTCTTCCCAAATCTCATAACTCTCTTCCACGATGATATGTTGTGGAATACCATGTATCTGACATCAAACTCTAGAGTATGAAGGCATCCTCGCTCTCTCTCTCACCCTTCTCCTATGGCGTAGAGTATGTCCGCGCCACCACCTCCCCTCCTCAAACCGCTTCAGCCGGTGAGGGGGGGGGGGATCCTGCTTCTTCGTCCCATCCGATCCCCCCTCGATTACCCTCTTTCTCCTCCTTCAAAGATCCATCCTCCCTTCCTCCTTTTTCTGTGATCGATATAAGACCTAAAGTTCAATCCTTAGTTAATGGAGTTCCGTCGGTTCATATTTCCCCTCTAGAGTTCACATAAGCATCCGCATTACTGGATCTCACATTGGTAGCCCGATTCGGAAGGGATCATCCATAGGTCGATGCATTTGATCGGTTTGTGTTCTCCTCTTGGAATTTGAAGGATCGTGTTACGGTAGGCCTTTTAGATGCGAGACATTTACAGCTTCGATTCTCTAATGAAGATGACCTTGTGCATGCTTGGGCCTTTGCTCCGCGTTCTATGAAGGGTTTCAGGTTCTCTTTATTCCGATGGACCTTCGACTTTCATCTAAGATGCGATCCTCCAAACTTAGAAATTTGGATATCCTTACCTGGTCTCCCATTGTCGTTTCAGAACCCGACAATACTCTAGTTGATAGGAAATCTGGTTGGATGCTATCTTTATTCTGATTCCCACACCAAGGCCATCTTCCACCCAGTTGAGCCAAGGATTTGTGTTGAAGTAGATTTATCTAAAGGCCCGCTGGAGTCCATTGTCACCGAAATTGACGGAGAGATTCACTGGCTTCAGAAGGTACGTTACGAATACTAGATTTCCTTTTGCTCGGGCTGTTTTTGTATAGGAAATGATGTCTCCAGGTGCCGGCGAAGCCTCACTTGTCGACCCTGGTCTGGTCCTCCCAATCTAATGAAGGATGGCACCGTTGATGTAAGTAATCTACCTGGTGGAGCCCTCGCAGAGAAGGAGGATGCGGTTGTGGATCGAGGTTGTATTAGGGAGTCTCAGGGGACCTATGATCCTCCGTCTTTCATACAAATTAAGGGAAGGAGGTTGAAAGAAAATCCAAAGGTGGATGATGTGTTTGATCGGCTAAAGCAGGACCTGGGTGTACCGTTGAAGGAGTCAGGAGCTACTGAGGAGCAAAAGGCCTATACTGGTTCTGAGCAGACATCTGCTACCAGGTCTTTAGTGTAGATGAAGAAACTCACTCAATGTGAGTAGGAATGTGCTGTAATAGAGGCTGGCAAGGAGGCCGAACCTCCTGGGAATTAAAAGGAGGTGACTGTGTCTACCGAGGTGCCCCACAATGTTAAAGGGAGTCCTGAGGAGGGTAGGGTGACCGAGCCTCCTAGGATATAGAAGGTGTATAAGGTTGATGATATAGTGCCTAGTATAGGGAGTCAGGAGGAGGGAAGTGTGTTGGGTCCCTTGGACCCAAACATTTTCCAACCCCCATCCTATTTAAAGGTTTCATCTGTAGGGGAAAACAAGAGGTCCCCCAGTGAGCTGAGCAAGTAGTTTGGGCTGAAGCCTCTCACCGAGGGATCAAGGGTTGAGCTAAGGAACCGCTTTGATAGTCTAGTGGATCAAGATCAAGTAATGTTGCATGAGGAGGATAATTCAGGTGCTGATAGCTTTAGTCAAATTTCAGCGGACAGCTGGGATCGTCTTCAAGGGAAAGGTCCTCACAACCCTAGAAGGAAGAAGGGTATCAAAGGAAAGCGCGACTCCGGAAAATGCATTGTGGTTCAGGGGAAAAAACCAAAGGGACGTAAAGACTATTCTTACCTTCCAAAACCAATGGAAACAAGGTCGGCCAAGAAAAGTGGAAGCAAGGAAAGCAACGCCCCGAAAGACAGAGATAACAATGATCTAAGTAGAGAACCAAAGGTAATAGAATAAGAGGTAAGGGATTTCCTGAAGCTCATATTTCACTCCAAGGAATAAATTATTGAGAAAGACATGAGGCCCAACGACTCAATTGAGGAAATTGATAGAATTTATGAAAGAAGGTTTCAAGTTGAGGCCACTGAGGAGCAGGAAGTGTAGATCGACAAGCAAGATCGAATAATTGCTCGGGGTTTCAATCAAGGAAAAATATATTTGGAAGAATTCTTTCAAACAATGTACAAGATGATCTATCATCTCGAAGAACTGATCAGGGAGGATCCAAACACACAGGTTAACACTTTGTACTAGGAATTATATAGAGTGGTTGATTCAAATAACCTCAGTCTGGTGTTTAATAATTTTGTGAGCTCCTTTAGCACGTAGTGGTTGTGGTTTCCGAACGATGGTTTCCCACTTGTCCTTAAAGTGGCTTTTTAATAAAAAAATTATATTTAGTGGTGGTGGACATCAAACTCTAGGTCTCATCGATAATTATAAGCATAGCTCTTTTATCGACTCTGAGTATCTTTAATGTGCTGCTGGATGGTCTTAACCTTCTCCACCATTTCGTCGACTATTTCTAGACCTATGAGTTTTTTCTCCCCAACTTCATCCCAACATACTGGTGTTCTTCACCTCTTCCCATAAAGGGCTTCATAAGGATCCATTTGGATGCTTGAGTAGAAACTGTTATTGTAAGATAAATAAACTAGAGGAATAGGTTTATCCCATCCTCCTTTGAAGTCCATTGAGTATGCTCTCAACATGTCCTTACGTGTTTGGATAGTCCACTCAAATTGGCCATAAATTTGAGGATGATAAGCCATATTGAAGTTCAGCTCAGTATTCAGAGCATGTTGAAGACTCTTCCAGAACTTATAGGTGAATCTTGGATCTTGATCGAATACAATAGATAATAGTACTCCATGAATCCTTACCAATTATCTAATATATGTCCATTCCAGTTGATCCAATGAGAAATCCTCTCAAATTGCAATAAAGTGTGCAGTCTTTGTAAGATGGTCCACAACAACCCAGATAAAATTGTTTCCTTTGGTTGTCTTCAGAAGTCTGGTGACAAAGTCCATGGTGATTTTATTCCATTTCCATGATGTTATGGGTAATGGTTGCATCATCCCCTTAGATTTATTCCTATCAGCCTTCACTTGCTGACATACCAGACACTTTGATCTATACTCAACAATATCCTTCTTCATGTCATCCCACCAATAATGATATCAGAGTTCTCGATACATCTTTGCATTTCCTAGGTGAATGGAGAAATTCAAACTATTTTCATCATCCAAAAGTACATTATCTAACTCTAGATTTTATGGAACACATAGTCTTGTCCCAAATCTCACAATTTCTTCTTCATTAACATTAAACTCTGAGGATTTCCCTTTTATGATAATTTTTACTTTCTTCTGAATTCCTACATCATCCTTTTTAGCATCCTTTAGCCTTTATAAAAGAGATGGTTGAGAAATAATTTGTGGAAGGATTGATGATGTTCTCTTTTTTATGATTCCCATGTACATATTCATCAAATCTAAGAAGATTTGATCCTTTTCAGTTCTCATCAAGGATAAAATTGCTGGGTCCTTTCTACTTAGAGCATCTGCCACCTTATTTTCTTTCCCAAGGTGGTAACAGATTGAAGAGTCATAGTATTTGATCAGCTCTAGACATCTTCGTTGGCGCATATTCAACTCTTTCTATGTGAACATATAATTGAGGATTTTGTGATCCATGTATATTTCACACATCTCCCCAAAGAGGTAATGTCACCAAATTTTTAATGTGAAGATTACTGAAACTAACTCCAGATCATGTGTTGGATATTTTTTCTCATGAAATTTCAATTTCCTTGAAACATAGGCAATGAATTTGTCATTTTCCATCAGCACACAACCCAAACCCTTCTTCAAAACATCACTAAATACCACAAAAAGTTATCCACTTGTGGATAGTGTGAGAACATGTGTAGTGATAAGCCACATTTTCAACTCCTTGAAGCTATATTTTCATTCATCACTCTAAGAAAACATTACTCCCTTACAAGTTATCTTGGTAAGGGGGTTGGACAATTGTGAGAAATTTATCACAAATTGGTGATAATATTCAGCCAACCCCAAGAAGCTACAGATATCCGTTACTGATGTTGGCCTCGACCATCCCTCAATTGCAGTTATCTTGGAGGGATCCATAGATATCTCATTTCTTGTGATGATATGACCCAAGAATGAGACCTCCTTCAACCAAAACTCACACTTTCTATACTTTTCATAGA
Source organism: Viscum album (assembly GCA_963277665.1). NCBI lineage: Eukaryota > Viridiplantae > Streptophyta > Magnoliopsida > Santalales > Viscaceae > Viscum > Viscum album. The sequence continues at coordinate 1,397,083,723 of OY728164.1, read as the reverse complement.
GATTCTCCTTTCACAAGGTCTCTAGTACAGTGCTTAGATGCTCCTCATGCTCCTCCTTGGTTTTGGAGTATATTAGAATATCATCTATAAAGACTGCCACAAAAGTTTTGAGGTAATATCTAAAGAATATATTAATCAAGCCCATGAAGATTGTTTGAGTGTTAGTGAGTCCAAAATACATTACTATTAATTCATAGTGCCCATACCTTGTATGAAAAGCAGTCTTGTGGATATCCTCCTTCTTCACCCGTACTTGGTAATATCCTGACCACAAATCCATCTTGGAGAAGTATTGTGCTCCACATAGATGATCGAATAAGTCATTAATTTGGGGAAGAGGATACTTGTTCTTTATCATGATTTTCTTGAGATCATGATAATCAATGAAAAGGTGCATTAACCCATCCTTCTTCTTGACGAAGAGGACTGGTGCACCCCATGGTGAAGCACTTGGACGTATAAACCATTTATCCAGATTCTTCTATAGTTGTTTCTTCAAATCCTAAATCTCCAAAAAATCCATTCTATACAGATTCTTGGATATTGGCAAGGCCCCAGGTATAAGATCAATCAAGAATTCAATATCTCTTCTAGGAGGAAGACCAGACAATTCTTTATGAAACACTTTTGTAAATTCCCTCACAATAGGAATGTATTCAAGGATGGTTGGTTTATTATACTCAATCATCTGAGCAAGATATGCATGCTCATAGGGTAGTAATATCCACGATTGAGATGATGGTTCTAAGGAAGATTTATCCTCCTCCTTGCACTTATATAGAATCGGGGGCCGATTCACCATATGGAGAGTGATTTCCATCTCACGAAAATTTATGTTGGATCTACATAAGGAAAGACAATCCATGATAATAATTGCATCAAATTACACCAAATATAGTATGATGAGTTTTACTAGGAAGTTCCAACAACAAATTGGGATAGGGGAGGAGTTATATTCATGGGTTGTAATGATTGCCCCATTTTCCGTTCTCACCGACATCTTTACTTCCAAGATTTGTGGTGGTGTTAGGATTGTTATACTAAACTTTAGAGATATAAAAGAATGCGTAGAACCAGAATCAAAAAGTACATTCTCTATTTTTGAATGAATAACTAGTGTACCTATCACCACTTCATTGTCGGTGTTAACATTAGCAGTAGTGATGGAAAAAGCTCACCCTTGCTGCCTTGGAGGTTGTTGGTTGCCTCAAAAAACCCTTGACTTAGGGAACTAGTTTGCAAAGTGCCCTGGTTCTTTGTAGTTGAAGCAATGAACAATGTGTTGAGGGTCAAATGGAGCATTCCACCCCTCTTTCAAAACCATGGTTTTTTATTGTCAGCAGTTAATGGCCAGGTTCCCTTCTCTTCCACACCTAAAGCATTTCCTTATCCCATTTAGGCAATTTCTAGGGTGCTTCTTTTCCGTACCTTTGGCAAGTGGGGTGATGGATTTTCTTAGCACCATTAGATTTATCCATAGGACCTCCAAAATCAATGTTCACCTTATGCTTCTTATCCCCATGATACCCCTGATATTTTCCGATCTCCATTTCAACTTTGAGGGAACATCAGACAATTTCCTCATAGATCTCGAAGTCACGAATCTCTAGGGATTTTCATAGGCTAGGTTTTATCCCACCAAAGAAGCGGTTAACCTTTCATTTGGGGGTAACAACAAAGCCAGAGGCATATCGTACAAGCCTTGTGAAGTTTTCCTCATATGATCCGATTGATTCTTTATCTTTTTTATTGAGGGCAAAAAAGTCCCTTTCCATATTAATTCAAAGGGTGCGAGGAAAATATTTATCAAAAAACATATTCTGGAAATCCTTATATTCCAAGGCCTCGATATTCTCCTCAGGTTTCATATTTTTTATCAATTTCCACCACTGATCAGCTTCACCGTCCATACGATAAGCAACCATAATTACCTTCACTTGTTCAAAACATTGAAGGATGGATAAGATCTTCTCAATGGACTTGATCCATTGTTCAACAATTTAAGGATCAAATGATCCATTAAAAGTAAGAGGCCTTTGTCTCATGAATCTATCAATTTCAACTTGTTCTTTCTTAGGGGTGGTTGAACGTTCATCTTGACCCATGTTTCTATTCAAAACTTGAGTTAACTAAGAGATTATCGTGACAAAGTTCATGATTCCCACTCCCATTAGACTGGGCATCTCATTAGAACAATCATCACATTGATCTTTACATCAGTTGTTAGACTGATTCCTCCTATTACTGTCCATTGGATGGAATAAAAGGAAAGTTATTGGTAACACATAAAGGGTAATCCAAATCTAAAAATGGATGAGTTATAAATTAGTTTTATTTTCTTAACATATGAATTTATACGCTTCAATATATGTTATCCATGATCTACTTCCCAATATATATTCTTAGGGGAATTTTTTATTATTCCCTTAATAATAGTTAATACTAAGCTTATGAATTTACCAAACCATATCCCTTGGGAGTGTCATAATCAGGAGTGAAGCAAGGCTCATTGTCGTGCACCTGTTCTCATTCAAGTCTAGCTTAAAGTGGTGTTTTTGGGTTTTACCCCTAGATACATCTGTTCCAGATCCGCCTCTACCTGCTCGTATCCAGAAGAGGATGTATTTTATTAAAAAACCACTTAATTAATACTCAAAAAAATTTAGGGATGTTTTTATTATACTTAGTCTTATCCCTATGTCTTTCACTAGGGTTTTCTAAAACTAATCCCAAAAATAAATAAACCTATCCGCTGATACCAACTATAACAACCATGCTCTTTATTATACATTTAAACATGATTTATTACATAAAATATTCACTTGATACAACATATAATATCGATAGATCTAGTGTATTTGGGATATATGAAAATTATATAACAAATTAAAACATGAAATACACATCTTTATTGAAAACTTATTTTACATGACCATACACATTCCTTCATACTTAACATTACATGAGATAACCTGAGGATATGTATAAGAAAATGGTGAGCTATAAATCCCAGTAAGGGAGTAATTAAGGAATAACATAAATAATATAGTACATGTTAAGCAATATGCATATCAATGGAGTATAAGAGAAACATGAACATAAAGGCAGGATATATCATGATTATCATAACATGAAAATGTGGCATCAACATTTAACATGATATTAGCATGAACCAAGGATCATTGCACATGGAGAATGAGTAATCCCACATTACACTTGAATTATCATGAGTAAAACCTCCTTTCACTTGATGTATCATGATATTAATCTTTACCCAATGCATTGGAGTGCTATCAGGGCACACCCTTCTTAACATGGATTTATTAAACATCATAATTTATTCCATGATAAAGGAATGTGGAATTCATACATGAAACTATATAATCAATAAATAAATGTTCATAAATTTTAATAACCTTGATAGAGAAATGGGAATGGTATTCACTACACAATGACTTTGTCTTGGAAAATTGCGGTGCAATTTGGCAGCATAACGGTGTGACATAAGAATTCATAAAAATGGTTGATAAGAGAGAAAGGGGTGTATCATCATATGTATATTAAATGTGAGGTAATGGGGTAATATAGATACATGTCCCAACATATGTAATGGAATTTATATTCATGATGCAAAATAATTTCTTGAATGTAAATGAGAAGAGAGAAATTCCTTACAGAATTTCGGCACGGTAATGGGTGTACATGGGAGGAATTAATAAGAGAGACAAAGGTCTATAATCAATAAAAAATAAGGACTTAAGTATAGGGGAGGTGAAAAATCATACCCCAAAATTTTTAATTGAAAATAAAAAGGTATAACAATATAAATAAATTTGGACAAAAATGAGAAAGGAAGAATCTCTTACTTGGAAGTGTGATCTAAAAGGCTTGGGAGAGGCTTTAGAGAGGATTATTGGGAGATTGGGGCTCCTTGGGAGGATAAAAGAGAGAGGAGGTAAGAGTAGGGACTTTCTAAAAGGGTTTTGAGTGAAGAGAAGTGGGATCTTGGGTGATTTTATATAGGAAAAGAGAGTGAATTCCTTATTATTTAGGTTTTGGAAACTACACATTAAACTAATCCAAACCACAAACCAACCCATGTTTTTTGTCCATGTTTTTTCCAAATTATAGTGGAAAAAATTATTTTATAAGGAAAATGGAAGAACTTTCTAAAATATTAGGCTTGATTATGTGGATATGAGTCACACTTTTAAGTAAATTATTTTAAAAAGTTAAAATGTTTTATAAGTCTTGGAGGGTCCACTAAGGAACCATAAAATTAATAAAAAAATTCTAAAAGAACATTATTTTAAAGGTAAAAAATATATTGAAAAAACATCCATTTTATAGTATATTATTACATCACTATTGGGTCATTATGATGTTATAAAACATATTATATATTTAAACCATATTTAATTTTTACCCAAAAATTCGACTATCTCAAAACTTTTTGAAAAATTCCCTGTTGGAAAATTTCAACTTCCTAATTACAAAAATAATATTTATTTTATATAAATAATTTTCTAAATATGTGATTTTTTACTTTTAAAATAATAACCGACATTTATTGAAAATTCATGGGTTTTTACAAATTTTTTTTTCAAACCTTAATATAAATTAAAATTGTATTCATAAAAATTATACGATCATTTATATTTAATAAAAAGTAATTTAGTAATAATAATATTTTATTAAATTTTTATTTAATTAAAAAAATCCCTTAATTCAACAAAATATATTTCTTAATTGAATATTAACTAAAAATACTATTTGTGCTTTAAAAACTATTTACAAAGTAACAATAATAAAATTAATGTATATTATTTATACAAAAAATAAAGCACCTAATAATAGTGCTAGGGTCTTATTACATAACCCCTTATAACACCCACATAATACCTATGGGTAATGTGTACGATGGTGATAGACTCTTGGGGTGGCTCGGATAACATCGTTCGGGTGGTAATCTCTATCAACTCCCACTTCTCCCGTAGGTAGTTCCATTCAAGATTAACGTGTTGAATCTCGGCTTGGGCTTGGTCATGTGAGAAACCCAGTAACGCCAACTCCTTTACAAGCTTTGAAAAATGGGCTTAGTATGGAGAAATTATACTAGATGAGGTCGTTGTATCCTTTTTCTGAGTAAATTGGATTTGTTAAAGCTTTATATTTATACTAATCATGTGGTCACTGTTCAACGACTATATTAGTAATGGTAACAATTATTAATTGTATTTTTAAATCCAAAAACCTAAAACCAAGGAAGTGAAGATTTTATATAACCATTTTACATAATAGGACATTCAATTAGATCAAGATTAATTTTCATTAATAAAAGTTTGGGTCGTTATAATAATACTTTTACTATATTAATTTATTCATTAATGTTTATCATGATTTAATTCATTACTCAATTGACACATGTTTCTCTTTCATTATTTAATATTAATCAAATCATGGTAGTATAAATAATGTAGAAAATCTAAATCATGTAATGATAACCTATACCTATCACGATCAATCATAGAATAAACAACATTTAACATGTCTCATAATTTATCATGTTGGAAAAAGAAATCTATTATAACTTTTAACAATCATAGACATACTGTTTAAAAAAATTAGTTCATGTATATCATATCACCTATCAATTTAAATCATGCTTTTTTATTTTAATTTAAGCATAATATTTATTATGAATTCATTAAAACATTTAATTAATTTATAATTTTTATGTAATTTTTTAACTCTAGAATTCTCTTTAATTAATGATCACATACTTACAACTAGAATTTATTTCCAATGAAAATTTTGTTTTATTGATTAATATTTAACATATAAAATAAAATTTTATTATAAGGAATGTTAAAATTTAAAACATACTAATAAAAAATTACTTTCAAAATCTACTTAACTTAATCAATAGTTTATAAATGTAATACTTAATAAATATTTCAGTGTTTTTCATAGAAATAACAATCTTTTATACATGATTAATAATTAATGAGAAAACATTAGCATATTAACTATATTAATTTTAAAACAACTCCTTTAAGTTCTAAATTTCTTATAAGTCTTCTAGTTAACATGATCTATATGTAAAATTATAAGAAAAACATGCTATATCATAAAGGAAGGATAAGGATCATATCATGACATGATTTGAAAAAGGGAATTCTTAAACTTGTATAAATCAGTTTATTAAAAATTAATACAACATGTTTATAAATACTACATCATATAAATATATATTATTATAAGTAAACACAAAAAATACAATAAAAAATCAAGTTTTAACTTAAATAAAATCCATTACAATGTTAAAAAACCTTCTTAAAATTTATACCATGTAATCAGTGAAATTTTTACCAAAAAAGGCTTAGTTGTCTATCATAACCCTTATATCGGATCATAGAGGTCCATGATACTTGGATCCTAGCTAGTATCCCTAGATTTAAGAGTTATAGAATCATTTATAAGGGTCCCTAAATATTAGTATTCTAGAAAGCCCCCCCCCCCCTCATTCATTGGTTAGGTTAAATGAAATTGTTTCCCTACCAAACCCATGAAATTATTACCTATTCTTAACTCTAAAATACATCCCATCTATTAACCAAAATCTTTGAAATCAATTTTTCATGAACCATAGCCACTATAACCCCTACCATGCAAGTAGTGGAGAAAATTACGACCCCTAAAGTCTACCTCCAATAGGTCTCAAGTTAGAGACTAGAATCAAGGGTATTTATCTCACAAATGGTAGGCATTATCCTTATAAATTCCTAGAAAAATATAACTAAAAAACCAATCAACTATATATATATATATATTCAAAACAAAAAATATAACATTTCCAATCCCAAACAAACACAACATGATACTGTATGTAATAAAAACTAGACAATGAAAGAGAAACCACTTAGACTCCACTCCAATTCCTCAAACAACAACATCCCTAAATCCACATTAAACTATACTATAAAAAGACTTAGGAAAATGTAGAGGGGTGATCAATTGGGATCACTCAATAGGATCATATTTCTAAAAAATTCCATATCCACATGGAATAAATATTCTGGTATAGATATGTGTGAAAATAATTAATCAAGACAAAGGTTAATAATGATTAAAACTTTAACTAGTAAAAAACATCTAATGTGACTATATAGTTATTATTCCACATAACTTTCACCTTTAACTGCATCACCTATAGATGTTTTATTTAAAATAATTTCACAAGTATAAATAAATGAGGATGATATTAGGTTTTCAAATGAATAAGTATAAATTCCATAAACAAATAACTATTTATTTAATAATATGTATCTATCATGATCAATATTTCATATTAAATGTATAATATTTTAAGTAAATGATGACAATTTCATTATTCTGAGGTAATATAGTAATAAATAGAAATTCCAACATCATACCACTATAATTTCAGATTAACCATATTACTGCCACAACTATACCACATCTATCTTCAAATCACCACCACCACCACATCACCACAACCACATCGCAACCACCACCACATCACCACATCATCAGATCATTGACTCATGCTTTAACCATCAACCATCATAGCCCAAAAAATGACATAACTGTAAGACATCATAACTCAAGGGAAATGTGTATATGTTATAACCTTAATCCATTACAAACCATAAATAGATGCATATGTCAAAACTTTTATCCATTATTGCCTACATATGTATATATACATACACTTCACCTTAATCCATTAAAAATAATGTAATTATATAAATTCAACTCATAACTATAAACCATTACAACCCATAAGGACAATACATGTAAAAACTAAGAGAAATTATAACCCATGTATAGGTTCTCTAGACATTAATTCATTACAACATGTATTGGTATAAAAATAGATAAAATCCATTACATATTTCATGTATAATATCATGTAATCATAAATAAACAAGAAAACCAACATTCAATCAACAAAAAAAAAATCAAATAGAAAATCACACAAGAAATCCATTAAGAATATAAGCACATACATTATTGGTAGATGCAATATCACAATTTAATAATAAGAAAAAATAAAGAAATAGTTGATAAATCAATCACATCATTCGTGATAACATAATCATCACTACAAAAAATAATATACTATTATTAAATATCACTATAAAGACTATGCTAATACCTAACTTACCCATTAATTATCTAATTAATTATCTATTTATTACCTAGTTAATTAAAAATAACTACTTAAATATGATTAACTTTGACAAAACCCAACCTTATAACCCTATACACTGTCTTCCTAAGGAAAAACCTACCATAATAAACCATAATGAATCAATAAATCCAATTACACTACTTAAAAACTCAACTTAAAATCAACACTAACCTTACCAACATCCAAAAATTCTAAAAAATATCCTAGGACACCCACAACACCCAAGAAATGGAAAAGGGAAGGTATTGAGAAAATATAGGCTCTTACATAAAATATATCTAAAATAATCATCATCCTTACTAATTAAAATAAACACTCAAATTAAGCGAAACTATCCTATGTAAGGGAGAGGGAAATACTTGTCTTCAAAGACTGATTGTTGAGTTAGAAGGTATCTTAAAGGGGGAGTAATTTTCCTTGCACTTGAATGTTTTTTATGTGTTTGATAAGTTGAGTGTAGGAGATAAATTACTTGTAAAATAATTCTTGTACGACTCCTAGAAATAGATTTTTTATTTGGTATCACATTCTAGACAATTTTATAGACAACTTTGATGTCTAGGTTAATCACTCCTATTTTCTATACCAAGATAGATCACATAGACTAATAGTTGATTAATTTATAACTCATTTATTAAGATAAATTTTATTCCACACTTATCTCAAGTTAATCAAGATTTAAATCTCATAAATGGGAGAGAATAAGGAGGTAAATATGGAATTTTAGATCATGAAAAAGTTATGAAATGAGTAAGAATTTCCCTTACTTTTTGTACAATAACCTATAAAATAATCAACCTTTAATTACATGATTTATAAAAGGGTTACAATTTATTACATTTATAGGATATTGTAGGTTTATAATTTTAGATAATTAGGAAAAGCATTATATAACAAAATGAACACTTCTACACAGTGTATTGTTTTTTTTATAAAAATAAGTTCTTAGTTTTACACTCCTATTTAATTATTGAATTTATTTTTCTCTTAAGAAAATTATTCTTTACTAAATTTTAAACCTTTATATAGTTTCTATCCATCATCAGGACTAATGAAAAACATTTTAAAATGTTTCATGGTCCCAAAAATCTTAATAAGGGATATAAAATAAAGTAAACCCGTTAGTCTATTGAAAAACATGAAAAATCTAAAAGGACATTTTCCTTTTTATATAATATAATTTGAGCTAAAATAATCATTTAATTACTCATGAAGTCAAATTCATTTCAATTTTTTTTCCTAAAACATTTTGTAATTAATAATAAAGGAAAAATCATAATCAATAAAGTTACCTGGGAAAACAGGAGAACTCATGAAAAAATTTCCTTGAAAAACAAACCTTTTATGTGTAAATGATCATAAAACTTTCCATTAATCACAAGTTCATATTATTAACCTCATGAAATAAAAATATTTACAATAAGACTCAAAAGAGACATTGAAAAAACATAAAATAATCTTGGGATATTATCTTTACAACCACTCTTACAATCACCCTTATAATGGAATAACTTTACTGGTTAATTTCAATTTCCTCTAGAGAACATATCATTACCCAATGTGTTATAGGGTTATATAAGACCCAATTATAGTTATATATAATTTAAAATAACTATAACATAAATAAAACACATAAAAAATCTCATTTCCATCATTAAACTTGTAAAAATTGAAATTTTATCCCATAAAAAATCACTTTTAGTTATCTCATAAAAATGAGAAGAAACATAATTTTATTTTGAAAATATTTAAAAGATAAATATTCCTAGAATGATGGGATTATGATATTAGTTGAAAAACCATGGAAAATTATAGAGGAATATAAATAAAAAATAATGGTCATAATTTTAGGAAAAAGTGAATAAGTGGTAAACATTAAAAAAACATTCTTTTCCCACTTTTATATTGAAACTCAAAAGTTTCATGTATAGAAATGTTAAAAATATATTTTTTAAAACCTTGTAAAGAAAGTAAAAGATTTTTTAAAATGAAAATAATCATTAATTTTATGTATAAACAATAATATCCTTGAAATATTTAAATGTACATGGATATGGAAGATAAAGAGTTTAAAATATTTAAATTAAGGTTTTAAATAAAAATCCCTAACCTCAAGTCCCAAATTTCTACATACGTCTTTCACTTTTCTGAATAATAAAAATTTATTGTTTATTTAATTAATTAAGATATTTTTTCATGTTCATTCCATTATACATATTCTATTTATTTCATTTATTATCAAGTTCTATTTATTTTCTAAATTAGTTAATTTTACATCATACGTTTTGGGGTCGTTCGGTCTAAAATAACTTTCTTTGTTGATCGAGGTAGAATGGGTCATAAAATGGTTCCATAATCTTTATAAAATATTAATAATGTTATATAAATTATATTTATTCATTAAATACACTTTTAGAACCATACATATAAGGTGGTCATGAAAAATAAAATTCATCTTTTCGTGGAGGCTATAGTCCGTACATACACACGAGCAACGTTTCCATTTTACAATGGATGGGAGAGAAAGAAAGTATAAAATATTTTATCTTTAAAGAATAATAATTATGTTATAAATATAATAATTATTCATTTAATCTATCATTATAACCATCCATGTTAATAGGTTATAAAAAATGAGATATATCACTTCATGGAGGTGTTAAAATGTAAGTACGAATGATTGACCTTTTCATTTTAAATTGGACGAAAAGGAAGTAGAAAATAGTTTTTCCATAAACATAATAAAATTTAAATATATTAATTATGCGGATTTAATTATATTAGAATGTTCAGAATATATTTTTAGGATGGGGAAGAAGAAAAAAACTTTAAAGATCTTGGTTAGAACACATACCTCTTCCTTATATAATCTTCTTTGAAAAAAACTTTTAAGGATTCTTGGATTAATATTTTGGGAAGAATAAAAGATCTAGGAATTATATAAGGGAGTTAGAGAGGTATTTGGGAATATATGGGTCAATATATAGTTCTCAAACTTTGTATATAAGCGAGGAGAGGAGAGTCCCTTTTATTAATGAGAGGAGTGAAACTCTTGTAAATACTCATAACTTTAAATTAATATAAATGTATTTATCAATATAATGTGATAAAAAATGGAAAAAATTAAAATATAACATGTGTCAGGGTCTAAATACACTCATAAAATCAAATTTATATAATTTTTAGAGATATTTTAATCCTAATTCCTTAGTTTATCCACCTATTTAACCCTTTTAACCCTTACTATGGTGACTAAATTTTACTATGGCACATTAATTATAAGAATAGAAATTAAATGGTACTTTTAATTAATTTGAGTATGATTATTCCAAACATAGAATCCATTTTAAAAGATAAAATTTATAGGGATGATAAAAATTATCTTTAATATAAGTACGCGTAATGCAATAAAAAATGTTTTTTAGAAAAATTTCGTTTTTAACCATAAAAATGATTTTACACAAAAATCATGTATAGAATTTATCCCCATAACTTTTAATGGTTTATTAAAAAACAATGTAGATTTAGGTGAATCTAAAACCAATTAAAAACCGAAATTTACCTTGAAAATAATTAATGAAAGTAAAATTTATGATATTAGAGAACAAAATATTTTCCACCATTCACATAAAAATTAACCCTTTCATAAAAATAAAAAAAATTAAAATTAAGATAATTTTGATATTATTTTTTCCAAAATTATTTCCATTTAATAAAATTAAAATTCTAAAATTTGAAAATTTAACCTTTTAATAAAACCATATAATTTATAGAAAACAATTCAGTTAGAATAAAACTATTTCTTTTTAAAATGAAAAATTATATATTAAATTTGATTCCATAAAATATAATTATGAAAATTAATAAGACATGAAATTTATTAATTATTAACATTACATGGGTTTTCACATCCACCCCTTTAAATAAATTTCATGCATAAAATTTTATTCATAAATAAATAGGTGAGGATATTTTCTCTCATAAGTTTTTCCAATTCATATGTTTCTTCTTCAATCATATGGTTTTCCATAAAAATTTAACCCGGTGAGTCATCTTATTCTACAACATTATCTCATTACGATCTAAAATCTGAACTGGATTTACCTCATAGGAATTATTATCTTCATACTGAACTACTCCAAGGCTCCATACATGAGATACATCCATAACATATTTCATTAATAAAGAAACATGAAACAAACCATCTACTTAAGATAAACTTAGAGGTAAGTATAGTCGGTAAAAAATTAATTCCACTTTCTCCTGAATTTCACATAGAGAAAAACATAATGGACTTAACTTTTCCTCTCTTTTTAAATGAATCATACATTTCCATAGAGATATTTTAAGAGAAAACTAATACCTTACCTCAAATGAAATATGTTTCCTCTGGTTATTTGTATAAATATTCTAATTTCTATGAGTTTCCCTCATATAGTGATGAACCATCTTTACCATTTTAAAGATCTATTCTACCAATGCTGGTCCCAAAAAATTTCCCCTAACTTTGTCCCAACATGTTGGAGTCAAACACCACTTTCCATATAATGCCTCAAATGTTTCCATCCGTATACTGGAATGAAAAATGTTATTATAAGAAAATTTTAGAAATAAAATATATTGATACAAACTTCCATGATAGTCTAATGAGAATACCAGATCATATCTTCCAAAGTATGAATTTACTTCTCTAACTATTAATCATATTTAGGGTGAAATGCTGTATTGAAACATAACTCCACACCCCATGACATCTAAATTCCTTTATAAAAATTCGATGTAAATCTATGATTATGATCAGATATAATAGAGATATTAAATCTATTTAACATAACTATCTCTTTAATATAGAGTCTAGAAAGATAATACAAAGACATATTATCTTTAATAAGAATAAAATGTAAAAATTAATAAAATGATCAACTAATATCCAAATCAAAGTATTACTTATAGATTTCATTGGTAATCCCACCATGAAATCCATGTATATATTCCTCCATTTCCATTTAGTAGCTGGAAATGGATTATTCATACCCTTTATTAGTGTTTATTCAAATTTAACCTATTAATAAATCAAACATTTCATGGTAAAATCAGAAATATATTTCTTCATTCCTTCACATTAAAAATATTTCTTATAAGCCTTTTAAATTCTTTCTAAAATGGATGATTATACTAATACCTGATACAAAAGAGAAAATATTTTTTTGATACAAAAATTCCAATCTTAGATTAATTAAATCATTAAATATCAGATATTATTCCAAATATAACATGGTTATTGATGTATTATCCTTTTTTACTTAAGGAATTTTCTACGTTGTTAGATTTACCCGAATGATAGTGAATTGTGTAATCATAATCCTTCAATTCAAACCATCTTATTTTTACCACATGTCCAACTCTTTTTAAGTGAATATACATTTCAAAAATTTATGATCTATGTATATATCATATTTTATCCCATATAGAATATGCCTCCAAATTTTTAAAGAAAAAAATACAGTAAGATCAAGGTCATTGTTTTGGATAATTATGCTCATGGGGCTTAAATTAGTGTAAAACATTTACAATTACCCAATCATCTTGAATAAAAAACAATATAATTTAAAATAAAAACCACTATAAATAAAAAAAATCACTATTTATAGATGATAAATAAAAAAATAGAGTACTGACCAATCTTTTTTTAATTATTGAAAAAATTCATCCCACTCCATTATTCAAATGAATTTAGCTCCCTTTTGAGTTAACTTGGTTAGTGAGTTAGCTAAATAGAAAATGTTTTCAAAAAACCATCGACAATAACCCATTAGTCTAAGGAAACTATGAATCTCAATGACATTATTAGGTATTTTCCATTCTTCCAAAAATTTAGTTTTAAAAGGATAAATTATTACAATATATTTAGTTATAATATTTCCAAGGAATTAAATCTACTACAACAAAAATGTATATTTTATAAATTTTCCATGAAACTTATTTTCTTATAAGATCTACAAAATAATCCTTCATTGTTTCTAATTATTTTCATAACTTTTAGAATATACTATATTATCATTAATAAATAATTCCACAAATTTACCCAAATACTCATGGAAAAATTTATTCAGAAGATACATAAATACATTGGGTTCATTAATCAACCAAAAGGGAATAACCACAAACTCATAATGGACATAACTAGTCTAAAAATTCAATCCTCAAAATGTCTTCTTCATTTAATTTTAGATGATGATATCCAAACCTAAGGTCAATCTTCAAAAAATATTAAGCACCATGAATCTAATCAAAAAAGTCATTAATATAAGGCAATGGGTACTTTTTATTAACAATAATTTTATTGAGTGCTCTATAATAAATAAAAATACTTATATAACCATCCTTATTTTAAATAAAATAATAGGAGAACCATAAGGTGAAGTAATAGTGAATTTGAAACCCTTATCAAGTAACTCTTGTAACTACCTTTTCAATTACAATATCTCCACTAAATCCATTTGATAATGAGGTTTTGAAATAAAATTCTCATTAGGCACTAAGTCAACCATGAATTCAAATTCCCAATTAGGAATGACACCAAATAATTACCTCAGGCACATGCACATCACTATACTAAATAATTACCTTTTTTTAATGACATGTGCAAGATAATTTTCACCCCAATATCTAATCAATCTCTCTGATTCTTAATATATTATCATATGTATGAAGTAATTCTTATATAAAAATTGAAACTAACTATGAAAATTTCATATGACCTCCTTATCTCAAAAATCTAACTTAGCATGATATAAAAAAATTAGATCCATACCCAGAATAATATCAAACTCCACTAAGGGTAAGGCAAAAATATTTTCATGAAAAACCATTCCATAGACAAAAATAAAAATATTCATGTATATATTTGTTTCTTTAATACTTATACTAGGTGTTTTTACCAAAAGTTATGTCTATGTTTCTTGAGGTGATATTTCCATTTTACAAGAAAATTTATTGGAAATAGAATAATGCATAAATCCTAAATCAAACACGACATTGGTATAATTTGAGCATAAAAGTAATATATCCTTTTCCAATTTATTTAATGGTATAATATTTTCCAAGGTAGTGGAAAGTGACTTTGTCACACCCTTTTTCACATGATCTTGATGATTTATATCCTTTATACTTTTCATCGGACATATATTTTCATAATGGTCCATATCATTAAAATTAATACACCTTAATACCATTTTTTATTATTCATCTAACCATTAACATTTCTATATTTTTTTCAATCATAAGACATATTTTCCAACTTACTACGCTGGTAACACTTTCTAAATCTCATAATACATTCACTAGAATGATTATTACCACACCTATCACAATAAGAAAGATTAATTTTCTTACCTTCATATTTCCTCAATGGATGTTTCCCCATTTGTTTCTATATAGTGTAACATAATGTTACTATTTTTTATTTACTTATCAACCATCCTTTTTGATCATGTTTTTGTTGGAGTTTTTTCTTGAGTTGTTTCAGGTGTAAAGTTGAAAATTTTGAAACTTTATGGGATATGAATGGTTAACACATGACTTTACCAAACCATTCACCCACTTAGTGAAAACCATGAAACCCTTTTAAATGGGGGTTTTCATGGTTGGTGAATGGTTTGAAAAATACTATACCTATCTATTAAAAACCATGCACCGTAGTAGAGGGGTGCACAATTTTTTTAACCGTGCATCCCTACCCAGCTAACCACATAGATATTGTTTTTTTATTCTGAAAAATATTTTAAAAATAATCAAACCCCTATTTGAGCTCATAATTGGCCCTAACATAAGGAATATCAAATTCCTAGGTCTTGGAGGCTCTCAATAACACTTTCTGGCTCCTAAAACCACATTTCTAGGTGGATAAAAGCATTGAAAATCTTATTCAATCACTCTACAATAAGTGGTTCTTCTATCATTTCTTCTCTCTCCCTATCTCTCTTTATTTACTAAATAGGGTTTATTAGATCATAACATGTTTTATGGATCTAAACTATATTGATTTGGATCTTTAATATAGTTTGGATTTCTAGATCTCTATTTCCGTAAGCCGTTATTGGAAAATACCGCCATAGGTGTTGAGTTTTGACACTATGAATAAAGGTAGGTGGTTACATTTAAGATTGGAAAATTGATTTAACCATGAATTTATTGTTTTTTGAAATTGATTTCAATTTATTTTTAAAAAACCAATTTGATGAAAATTGGAAATTGGATTTGATTTGTTATTAAATTTTAGAAAAAACCCACAATTCTAAAGGAATTAGAATTTGGGGTATAATTTGAAATTGATGGAATTTATGAATTGATTTTTGAATTCATTTTGATAAAAATTGGATAAAATTTAATTGATAAAAAAATATGATTTGTTCTATTTTGAAAAGTAATAAATTGATGAAAAAACCATGTTTTAGTTTTTAAAGTGAATTGGCATTTTGAAAAGGGAAAGTTGGAAATTGAATTTTGAATGATGATTGATTTAAAACGAAATGATTTACCCTTTTAAAATTTATTTATTGATTGAGAACATGAAATCCTGGTTAGTTAATGGGTTGTTTGGGAAATCATGCTATCGTGGTAATTCCATAACAATGGATTGATGGTGTAAACTCTAACAAAAATTTAGTTAGGCAGATCATATTCCTGATGGAACATTGATGAGCCCTATTCAACCTAATCCTGAGGAATTCATGTACATATATTTCCATGATCAATGATAAGAGAGTGTGAGGATCTTATAAATCGAAACTATCATACCGTAGGATAGATGACCATAGTGATTATTGTGATTATTTTAATGTATGTACATGCCATTGATTATGAAAATACTTTATTCATGAATGTTGATTTATATAAAATATTTTATATAAAATATTTATTTAATCCATGTTTGAAATGTTTTCCATCATTATGAATTGAAATCATGTTATGATTTAAATATGAAAATATATTACAATTCCTAGTTTTACTTAAATTGAAAGCATGATTTGGTTTATTATTATGGAATCTCTTCATGGAACACCTGGTTCCCAATAGGATTTTAGATCACACTCTACATTTTACTTCAAGAATTTATAGAATCTATTCTACAAGGTTTGGGTAAAGGGAAATAACCTCTTAGTGGAGGTGGATGTTCTTGATCCTTTAGGGCTTGGAGTGTTATGTCCTTTGAGGATTGGGTTGTTTATATTGTTTTTTTCTGGTACTTTGATGATGTACTATTTGGGTTTTTGAAATAACTATTTGTTTTCTGGTACTTGACCCCTAAGGAGTTTTGAGAATACTGATATGTATCTTTCTTTTCCACTTTTCTTATGAATTTTTTTTCCTACTTTTATTTTGAATGATTACAGGTGCTAGTTTACAACCCATGAGAATCAGGAATACCCTTCGGGCCAGGTCAGTTACAACTTGGGTATTAGGGTACTAGGGTATTTAGGATGGTTTGTGAAAAAGTGGTATCAGAGGTGTAGGTTGTGCATATTTCATTGATGTCAATATATAATTTGGAATATCTTTTTGGGACTTAAGAGCTAGTTGTGAGTCAGCACTTGACCAATTCTCATCGTAATGAGCCTTATGTCACCATGGGTGGTTTGGGAAAGCCATATTGAGGATTAATTATAGTCTTTTCCCTGATTTATATTTGATTAGTTATAAATACAAATCTTTTTTTATATAATGGTATTAATTTCCCTATTTCTCTTATTTGAGTGTTGGTTTGGGTAGTCTTCTAATGTATTCTATATTGTTTTCCGATGTTGTGTAGTACCATGAATCCAAGAAGAAATGTGAATAGGATCCAAGAGGAAGCTGATAATGAACCATAATTATTCAATCCTCCCATGGACTATAATCTCATTGAGATTATTGTACGTTCTATCCAAGCTACAAGATAAGAATTTGCACCCATTCCCATTCAGGATCTAGTTGTGGAACCTCATAGGGATGAATTCAAAAGTCATGTTCAGGAGTTCCTTTTCCAGAATCCACCATCACTATAAGGTTCTAATGATACTCAATAGTTTTAGTATTGGTTGAGTAAGATATAAATTCTTTTGAGTTCTTAGAAATGCTTGAACCAATTAATGTGAAATGCGGTACCTTTAAGATGGTGGGAAGTAGAAGAAGATGGGGGGTATTAAATGGTTACATAAAATAATTATAAGGGTTTATAGTGGTAGTAATTTAAATTTCTTTTTATTTCTTAGTTATATTAAGATTTTATGGTGTTTTCTAAGGATAAAGAGTTTTTTAAACTCGAGCAATCTAATAGAAACATGACAAAATATGTGAATCGATTCACTAAACTTGTGCAGATTTCACATGAGATTATATCAAATGAGAAGATGAATACTAAACGGTTTGATATGGGACTTAAATATTATATTAATTCTCAAGTTTTATTTTTAAATATCACTTATTATGTTGATGCCCTGGATAGGGAATTGATGGTCAAACTTGATCTGGATAGTAAGTCAGGATTGACGGGAGTTGATTTTTCTCTCAATGGAAGTTCTGTGAGTTCCTTTAAATTATATTGAAAGTGTTATGAGTCTCATGGGTTTTCTTAACAATAAGGTTATTCTAGACCTCCTGAAGTTCCTGGAAGAGGCCCTTTGACTTTCTTTCAACGATTAAATTCTAGGAATTCTAAATGAGTTGGCATTGAGGCACCGGAGATCTACATCTCATGTGAACGTTTAGGACACATTTATAAATTATGTTATATATTTTATTCCCCAAATAGTGTCATGAGCTCATAAACACAAAAAATTATAGCAATTCAATCAGATACTTCAAGATCCAAGAGGTTCCATCCATAAGCATTCAGAATGAAGCTTCTTCACATAGTGGAGGAGTCTCGAGAGGAAAAAGATATGGGTATAATGACTATGAGAGGTACCATCACTATAACTTCATCTTTTGTGAATTCTTTATTTGATAATGTAACATCTCATTCATTCATTTTTACTTGTTTTTTTAATCTTATAAATCTTACTATGGAGATTTTATCTTATATGATGGATATTAATACACCCCTTGGAATGAAGAGAGAGAAATGTCATCATTGTACTACTTTCATTTTCTCTTTATCAGAGATTGATCTTGTTTGGGATTTTTTTTGGTTCTCAAAATCAAACCTCTTGATGTAATTTTTGGGATGGATTGTCTCATTGATAATAAATCTCAAATTGACTTCTATCTTCAATGGGTCTCCTTTACTACACCCAATGGGGCGTGTCCTGTATTTTAGGGAGAATGTGACCTGAGGTCGAGTATATTCAAACATTATTATCTAGATTTGGGGAAAGTGACATTAGTGCTCACTTTTGATTTGGAGTGGTAATCTTTGAGTGTATATCTCCCTCCAGTTTTTATTGATTTTCCTATCATTTTTTGTTCTGACTTCTCTGGTTTGTTGTTGGTAAGGGAGGTAGCGTTTTTTATTGATTTAGTTCCCGATACCCAACCAATATATATACCTTATTATCATATAGAAATAGTTGAAATGAAATTGTTTAATACTTAGTTAGAAGGTCTGATAGAGAAAGGATTTATATTCCCAAGCGTGTCACCTTAGGCGACACCTCTTCTCTTTGATAAGAAAGCCGCTGGAACACTTCGCCTATGTGTCAATTATTGAAAACCCAATCAAGTCATAGTGAAGAAAAATTATCCACTAACATAGATTGACTAATTTTTTTATTTAAAATGGGTGAATTGGTTCTTAAAGATTGATATTCGATCTAGTTACCACTAGCTGAGAATAAAAGAAGATGTCATTCAGAAAACTACCTTTTGGAGTAGGCATAACCATTATGAGTACCTTATAATTTCATTTTGTCTAACCAATAGTCATGTAGTCTATATAGATTTTATGAACAAGATATTCCATGAGTATATTGATACTTTCATGGTGTTCTTTTTGGATTAAATCTTGGTTTATTCTAAGTCCATGGAAGATCATAGGAATCATCTGAGGTTTGTTCTAGAATTGTTGAGAAATCACCAAATTTATGCCAAGATATCAAAATTTGATTTCTAGATTTGAGAAGTGAAGTTATTGGGACACATGGTGTTAGAACAAGATATATCAGTTGATCCCGAGAAGCTTAAAGATTCTATTACATGAGAACAAATGAGTAATTTTTTTTTTAAGATTTAGAGCTTCTTGATTTTAGTGGGGTATTATTTCTAGTTCGTAAAGGGTTTCTAAAAGTTGGATTCTCCAATGACCACTATAACTTGGAAGGGAGTGATTTTTTCTTGGGATGATAAATATATAGTTATTTTATAGAACTAAAATGTATTTTGACTTTTACACTACTGTTGACTCTTCTAGAGGCCGGGAAGGGCAGGGCTATCTGGTCTTCTATGATTCACCAGGTTTTGGTTTAGACTGTGTTCTTATGTAGGGTGATAAAATTGTTGCATATGGATCTTGATAGCTTAGGTCATGTGAGAATAAATACCTAAACTATAACCTTGAACATGCAACAGTGATACATGAACTTAAGAGTTCATAACATTACATTTTCATAGAAAGGTTTACCATGTATTCTGACCACAAGAGTTCAAGTTATATCTTCTCTAAAAAATATTTGAATCTTCACCAGATGCATTGGGTGGATTACATATAGTCTTTTAAATTTATCATCACCTATACCTTAGGGAAATGTAATTTCTTCTCAAAAACTTTGAGTCGAAAATTTCCAACCCAAGATGTGAAATAATCCTGATAAGTGTGAGACTTGATGGATCTTTTTGCACATCTAAGTTTGGGAAACATGGGATGAGGTTATTTTGGAAAGTTTTTTTGTTTACCTCCAATCTTATTGAGATGATTATTTTGGAACAATAGCTTTATGATTAATTCTATATAATTATAGACTCTCTCTATGGTGGGGATACTATTTATGAATGGTTGTTCTCAATAGAGAGTGTTCTATGTTTTCAGAATTGGTTTGTCATGATATTATCTGTGAGGAAAGTTATGATGAGGGATTTCTATAATTTTTAGTTGGTAGTGCACCCAGGAACCACAAAAATGTTTTATGAAATGTGGTGTTGATTCTGGTAGCCACGTATGAGATGAAACATAGTTGATTTTATCTCTCATTGTTATAATTTATAATAGGTCAAGGCTGAGCATCAAATACCTTCGGTTTTCTTCATCCACTTCTAGTGCCAACTTGGAAGTGGGATGAGATCTCAATGGACTTTGTGGTTGGGTTTCCATGTAACCAAAGGAAGAAGAACACGGTATGGTTTGTGGTTGATATGATGACTAAATCGAATCACTTTATACCCATTCATGATACTACCAAATTTGAGGGGTTGGGAAATCTATTTACAAGAGAGATTATTTGTGTTCAAAGAGTTCTATCAGATATAGTATCTGATAGAGATACTTGTTTTACTTATCAATTTTGGAGAGGCCTCTAGAAGGCATTGGGATATTAGGTTCCTTTGAGCACGCCATACCATATATAGATATATGTCAAGATAGATAGAGATATACATATTCTTGATGATATTATTTATGTTTTCATACTTTATTTTTTTGTAGATTAGGATGACCATTTGGTAATGGTTGAGTTATCTTATAACAATAGTTACCATTCTACAATCAGAATGGATCCTTTTGAGTACTTGTACAGTCGGCCTTGTAAATTTATTTTGTGTTGATTAAATATTTGGTAAACTTACTTAGTTTCATCAGATAATTTTGACAGCATAGATTCTATATAAATCTTATTCTAATCATCATTGTAGACTATTGGAGTTTTCAGTTGCTGACTAGGTGTTCTTGAAAGTTTCACCTTGTTTGGGTCATCAATTTATTGGGAGGAAAGGGAAGATTTTTCCTCATTTTGTGGGACCTTTTGAAGTTGTTGAGAAGGAAGGGAAAGTATCTTACCATTTATCACTTTCATCATAATTTACATTGATACAAAATGTGTTCCATGTTTCTCAGCTACATAAATATCTTTTGGACCCATATCATGTTTTGAGTTAAAGTGATATTGATGTAGATCCTAATTTGTCTATGTTTGAGCATACAATTAGGATAACTGATTCTGAGATGAAGGTACTTCATGGGAGGATGATACCTTTGGTCTAAGTGATATGGAATCATGGTTTTTATATGAATGATACGTGGGAGAGAGAGGAACTGATGAGAGAGTGGTGACCACATATCTTTGATACAGAAGTTTCTTGACTGGATTTATGGGGACATCAACTTTCTATGGTGGGGAGGTTATAATATGATATTACTGATTTTCAGTTACTCACTGAACAACATTTTTTATTATGATTTGGTTGGTGTTTTTCTCATGTTTTTTAGTGTGGAAATTTAAAACTTCTTGAAATTTATGGGTTGTACACAGTTGGTGCATAGTTTTCCCAACCGTGCACCCACTCAGTGAAAACTACGCAACCCTTGTTAGTGGGGGTTTGCACGGTTGGTGTACAATTTGACAAACTATGAAACCACCAAGTAAAAATCGTGCACTCCATGGTTAGTGAACATAGTTTTTTTATCCATACGACCCTTCCTAGCTAACCGTGTGGACGATGTTTTTTTATTCTGAAAAATATTATAAAAATACCCAAACCCCCATTTAACCTATTTATTGACCCTAAATCAATGTATCTAGAATTCATAGGTCGTTTTGTCTCTCAAAAAGCTTTTTGGTTCCTCTAAACCCATTTCTAGGTGGATCAAAGAGTGGAGAATCACATTCAATCCCTCTTCGATAAGTGGTTCTTCTCCTGTTACTTCTCTCTTACTCTCTCTTTCTTTCCTCCATAGGATTTTTTAGATCAAAATGTGTTTGATGGATCTAAAATTCATTTATTTGGATCCTAAATCTAGGTTGGATTTCTAGACCTCTGTTTCCATCGTTCATTGTTAGAAAATCCCACTGTGGCTAATGAGTTTTGGTACCATGAATAAAGGTAGTTAGTTCTGTTTAAGATTGGCCAATTGATTTAACCCTGAATTTATTGTTGTTTGAAATCGATTTCAATTGATTTGTAAAAAACAATATTGAAACAAATTGTAAAATTGTATTTAATTTGGTATGGAATTTTTGTAAAATCCCCCAATTCTAATGGAATTGGAATTTGGGGTGTAATTTAAAATTAATGGAATTTGTGAATTGATTTTGATAAAAAATGATTTAAATTGAATTGATAAAAACCTATGATTGATTTTATTTTAAAAAGTCATAAATTAACGAAAAACCCAAGTTTTGGTTTTTAAATTAAATTGGAATTTTGAAAATGAACGATGGAAAATTTAACTATGAATAATGATTGATTTGAAATGAAATAATTTTTCATTTTCTAATTTATTGATTGATTGAGCACATGTGAGATTGGGTAGTTAATGGTTTATTTTAGACAAGAACAGTCAGATGGTAATTCCCTAGCAATATACTGACGATGAAAACTCTAACAAAAATATAGTTAGGTAGATCATATTCTTGATGGAATGTTGATGAGTCCTATTCATCCTGATCTTGAGGGATGTGTGTACACATATTTCCATGATCATTGATATGAGAGTGTGAGGACCCTATAACTAGAAACTATCATACCATAGGGCACATGACCATGGTTCTTATTGTGATTATTTTAATGTATGCATATTCCATTGATTATGAAACTAATTTATTCATGAATTTTGTTTTATATAAACTGTTTTATATAAAATGATTAATTAATCCTTGTTTAAAATGTTTTCCATCCTTATGAAAAGAAAGCTTGTTTTTATTTAAATATGAAAATGTATTACCATGCCCTAATTTACATAAACATAAAGTATAATTTGGTTTATTATTATGGAATATCTTTATGGAAAAATTGGGGGGACCCTACTAGTAATTTTATCTCACACCCTACATTTTCCTTTAGGCATTTGAAGATTTTCTTCTGCCAGGTTTGAGAAAAGGGAAAACACCTCTTGTAGGAGGTGGATGTTCTTAAGCCTTTGGGTCTTGGAGTGTTGTGTCCTTTGGGACTTGGGTTTTTTATCTTGTATATATTTATTACTTTGATAATGTACTATTTGTGTTTTTTATATAACTTTTTGGCTTCTATTACTTTATCTATAAGGAGTTTTGAGCTTACTGATATGTATTTTTCTCTTTCATTGTTCTTATGGAAAATTCATTCCCACTTTATTTCTTATGATGCTGGGTACTAGTCACCGATCCATGGGGAGAGTGTAACACCCTGAGATTTTATGAGATAGATTATTTTTAATTTATTTAATGTATTGTGTTGTATGATACGCCAAGATTATATTGAGCTATACACAACACTATTCTTGGCTTGTGTTGCACATAATTTCAAGTTATTTTCATAGAATTCAACACTGAGTATAGATTTTGTTCAATATATAAATTAAATAAGTTTGGATTATGTTATACACAATAACAAAGGAATATTTCACTACACACAACACTGACTTGGCTTGTGTTACACACAAGAGCGAACTTCCTCAATATCTTGCGTTGTACACGATACCGAGTTTCACTAAACAACGATATATTATTAAAGTATAATTATTTAATGGGTTATAAACTAGCTGTTATGAATAGTATTAACCAAATTTTGAATTTTATATAACATTATCATTCATCTTACACATTTTCTAGAACATGATATGAGAACAAAATCATTTTTTCGGGTAAAAGAAGTATTTTTTCTCAAAAAATGCAGTTTTACAGCCTTTTGATAGCGCACCCATTTTAAATCTAGTTTTTTCCTTTTTATAAGTTAAATTTGAAAAAATAAACTTCTTATTTTGAATATATATATAAAAATTTAATTTTTTTGAATTTTTGGTATTTTTTTCTGTTAAAATTCAAATTTTAATGAATAGTGAAAAATACTGCATTTTAATTCAAAACTGACTTTTTATCTAATTTATTTATATAGTTAGATTGAATTTTTAATTGGGTTTAAAGTGTAATTGGATTATATTTTTATCATTTAATATAATCTTGGTCATTGTAAGTAATTTAACTTTTAAATTGGATATAAACAAATGTCAATCTTTTGATAGTTATTATTTCTTAAAAACCCGCTTTTTGGTTTTGACAACATGAATTAATTTTAAATTAATTATTGCAAATTATATGTTTTAAATTTGGAAAAATGGATTACATATTTGGAATTATGAGGTTCAAATTTTAGAAATAGTTACATTTTATTTTTGGACATTAACAATAGTAACTTCAGTAAATGTTTATTTACTATGGTTAAAGGGTAAATCTGATAAATAAGGGTAAAAAATAATATTATAATAATATTAAACTACCCTAAAAATTTTCCTAAACCTATTTTATGAGATATTTACTACCATGGGCATCCTTGGGTCTATTTTTGGATCCCATGTATTCACTTGGATGTGAAAATGACATTTTATAATAATTAATTTAAAGTAAAGATAATTATAACCTAAACATATATCTTTTACTAAATCGATTTTAATATAGGGTTATATAAATTATATCTATGTATATAAATATTAATTATAAATATAAAAATATTTCCCACATGATGGTATTTTATTTATAATTTTCAGACATTAGATAAATATATTTATTTTTGACATAATTATGATGTAGTGATTACCTCATTAATGAAGGACTCAAATAAATGAATTTATTAATATTAAAATAAATTTAATTTGAACATTTTGATACCATACACTAATTTTATAGATTACATTAACATATTAGGGATGAGTTAAAGCTATTTTTTAGAGGAATCAGATTGTTATGAATTTTTAATAAAAGTCAAGTATAAATAGTGCCCAAAATTGACACAATTCATAACTTAAAACATAAAATAGTTTATTAAATGACATTAAATTCATAAAAATATAATATTCCTAAAAATGATTAATATAAGTCCAAATATTTCATAAATAACTTTGTTTGGGTCGTTTGACATGATAGAGTAATTACATTAACCCACAATTTGTAAATAACCTGATATCACAATAAGATTAAAAAGGTTAAAATAAGGGTTAAACCAAAAAGATAAGGATAAAAAATATTCAGAACTTGTATAAAAATTATTTTATGATGGTTATTCAAAACAAAATCATATTATCTTCAAATTAAATAAGTTTTGGACCATTTTAAATCGAAATTTAATTTATTATAAATTAATATTGTAATACCCTGATATTTTATGAGAAGTATATTTTTTTTATGTAATATGTTATACGAAAAGGAATCTTCCACTACACACAACACTAGCTTGGCTTGCGTTACACGCAATCGCGACCTTCCTCGATAGCGTGTGTAGTACGCAATACCGAGTTTCACTAAACAATGATATATTATAATATTATAAACTATCTGTTATAAATAGTATTAACTGAATTTTGAATTTTATAACATTATAATTCATCTTATACATTTTATAGAATGAGGTATGAAAACAAAATCAGTTTTTTTGGATAAAAGAAGTATTTTTCAAAAAATGCAGTTTTACCGCCTTTTGATGGCGCACCCACTTTAAATCTAGTTTTTGACAAGTTTATAAGTTCAATTTGAAAAAAATAAAATTCTTCCTTATAATCAGGATATAAAAATTTACTTTGGATAAAATTTTCATATTATTCTGATAACTTTCATATTTTAATGAATAGTAAAAACACGCTATATTTTAATTAAAAACAACTTTTTTTCATCGTAATACTTTATATGGTTAAATCATAATATTTAATGTTTTTAAAGTATAAATAGAATATATTTTTACCATTTAATATAATGTATGTCATTAGCATTAATTTTACATTGAATTCATAGGTAAAAACATTTCAATCTTTGGCAATGTTTTCACTTTTAAAACCCGTTTGCTTAACAATGGGATTAATTTTAAATTAATTACTGCAACTTATGTGTTTTTAATTTTGAAAAATGGATTCCATATTTGGAATCAGTGGGTCCAAATTATGTTAACAGGTTACTTTTATTTTTTTGATATTATGAATAGTAACTACGGTAATTTTTATTTACTACGGTTAAAGGTAAATAGGGTAATTCAATGTTAAAAGAATATTATAATAATTCCAAATTACCTTGACACTTGTCCTAACATTATTTAAAGAGTAGTGTCCGACCATGGGCATCCTTGAGTCGATTTTGAGACCCCATTGAGCCACTTGGTAGTGACAATGACAATTTGGATTAATTAATTTAATGTAAAGACAAAACTGACATTAACAAAAATATTTTAGTAATTAATTCTTATAAGGGGTTATATAAATTATATTTTCGACTATAAATATTAATTATAAATCTAAAAATATTTCCTACATAATGGTATTTTATTTGTAATTTTTAGACAATAAATAATTTAATTTATTTATGACACAATGATGATGCAGTAATTATCTTATTAATGAAATATTGACATAATTGATGTTATAAATACCCAAATAAATGAAATTTGAGAATTTTTATGAATTCCAATAATTTTATATGTTAATATGACATGTTAGTATTGATTTAATTAACTTTTTTTGAACTAATCATTCTGTTAGGATTTTCAAAAAAATCAATTACCAAATAGTGTCAAAATTGACATAAAATAGTTTTTAAAACAAATATTATATTATTAATTGTTATTATATTCTTAAAAATCTAAGGTTCGGCCAAGATACTTATATCATGATAGGTGTATCATTAATGGACCTCTTGGGGGTCTCTTGGATGTATATGGTAAGTTTATTAACTATATAATATAAAAATACAAAGTGACATGGTAAATGTCAATCTAATTAACTAAGAGTTAAAACTAAAAGATAAGGTTAATATAATGACCTAAACATGTCTAAATTCTATTTTATGAGAGGATTTCGACCCATACCCACCTTAGCTTCTAAATAAATCAATTTGGAGCTATTAAAAACTGAATATGATTTTATAATAAAATAATAGTTTTTAGTTTTTCCAAAGGTGCCCCTCTCCTCCCTTATAAAAGGGAACCTCCTCCCTCTCTTCCTCACACCAATTTTATCCTTCAAGATCGTCCAAACCCTGAAAATTTTACTTCCCCACTTCCTTATAAACATACTAGAGGTACTGGTATTCTCAAAAGACCAACTCTAGTTCCTTAAGAGAAAGTTTAAAGGAGGCACTTCGAGAAAGAGGTAATACCTTCTACCGTTTTCTTCAAGTTCCATTCTTCTTATACTCCCTCTTCTTTAGTTGTTTCATTATGAGGTAATAACATCAGTATCCCTAATATACTAATATGTTATTATAAATATAAAACAAACCTATTTCACCTCTTATCCATCCTACAGAAAACGAAATCACCGCGCGTGCGTACGTACGGAATACCGTCTCCACACCGTGGTGTAATCTATTTTCCACCACCACCTTACTTGGATGGATATAATGGTGTAAATAATAACTATATATGATTATTTTAACGTGATATTGATTCTAAAATAGTATACATACACTCCAACACAATTCCACGATCATGGGAATGATATCATCGCTCCTGCGTACGTACGGAATACCGTTTCCACGATGTGATGCGACTCGTTCTACATGATATTCATTGCATAATGATTATATAAATGAATTGAATGAATGAATATGATATATATTACACTAATACAATTCTGGAAATGAGGTATCTATAACCTAAAGAGAAGAATAATAGTTTATTCGACAAAACATGCATAAGAACAAAAAGTAATAAACACCCGAATAAAAAGTAGCAATGAAATATTACTAATAAGAAGCTAAGAATATGTCCATATATGATATAAT
Organism: Viscum album; assembly: GCA_963277665.1. Lineage (NCBI taxonomy): Eukaryota > Viridiplantae > Streptophyta > Magnoliopsida > Santalales > Viscaceae > Viscum > Viscum album. The sequence continues at coordinate 1,397,054,641 of OY728164.1, read as the reverse complement.
AACAATGAGTATGATTATGTAATAAGTCAATGACATTATTTAAATCATTATACAGGAGGTTCAGACACTTATGAAGCAAATCAGACCTAAGGTAAGGGAAAATATCACAATCTCATTTTATCCGAGAGTGTTTATACTTTGGTATTTACTGGGGTGTATTTTATCATCCACATCAAAGTTTCCTCAATATGTAATATTATTTACATCCACCTAAAATTTTTTAAATCCAATTTTACCCTTCGGTGAGTTTTTAGTAAAAGATATGAAAGGAATCTTTTGTCATTTTTCATACGAGGTACTTTTTGACTTTTCTGACAAAATTACGAGAAGAATTTTTTTTAACTTATACAACATGAATGGATTTTTAAAACATTATTTCCAAGAAGCTTCCTTTACAATTTTTCAAGTTTATTTTTAATCAACTTCTTTTAGTTTAAAATTGTATGACATGTTAAGAAAGGAAAATGTTTTTGAAGTAGAAAGGATATTTTCCTCAAGAATGGAGTTCAATTGTTTTATCAAAATTATTTTCCATCTAAAATAATATAGGGTTCTATTTCTATCCCTATTATTAAATTGATTTGATTATGTTGTGATGGAATTATTTTTATGAATTCCTTTATCTTATATGAATTGTTTTATGATGTCATGATGTTTAAGAATCCCATTTTTATTACATGGGTTATGCAATGATGTATGATTTATGATTTTGTGGAACACATAAGAATGGTATCATTATGAGATGGGTGGGACCTATATCTCCCTCCAATGAATTTGGTAAAGATTTATATCTCATTAGATAGACATGGTTGGAATGGAAGGTTAATCTGGTTCAGTGAAACAAGACTGAAACGAGGAGTGAACTCGGTTCAGAAATGGACTTTGTCCGCTAAGATAGTCTTGGCTATGTGTCTTGACTACTAAGAAATGATTCCTTATTATTATGTGTGTATGCCACAAAGTTTCATGTTTTAAGTTATTATTATTGGGATTACATTTCACTTCTATGATTTATCCCATGATATGAAATTATGATTTTTTTACAGGTTAAGATTTCCAAAATGTTATGTTCTTATGAATATGATGTGATTGATTTTTCTTTTGTTTACCCTTACCGAGCATTTGAGCTCACCCTTTTGTATGTTTTCTTTCCCCCAGGTCAATAATAGGGTTATTAAGTAGGATATTCCAAAAGGGACTCTAGATATGATGAAATAAATGGGAGAAAATGTAGATGCTTTATGAATCAGTTGTTTATATTTCCCAGTTTCTAAAGACACTATACCTATACGGTCTTTTCATTGTTTTGTTATATGTTGTAATAAGTGTGCTTAAATTTTGAAGTTTTAACAATTTATATAAAGTATGGGTCGCTATAAATATTTTAGGACTTTCCTAAAGTCACCCTCTCCTCTTTTATAAAAGGGCACCTACTCTTTCTCATATTCACTCAATTTTGTAGCCTTAAAACTCATCCAAAACCTACCAATTTATATTCTAAACTTACCTAGTTATATTATAGAGGTTCTGGTATTCTCAAAAGACCAACTCTAGTGCCGTAAGAGGAAATTTAAAGGAGGCACGTTGAGGAAGAGGTAATCTCTTCTACCGATTCTTTGAAATTTGTTTTTTCTTTTACTTCCTCTTATTTAGTTGTTTCATTATAATGTAATAAAATAAGCATAATTAATATAATAATATTTTATTATAAATATTAAAAAACCCTATTTCACCTTCTATTCATCCTATGAAAAATGAAATCACTGTGCATGCGTACGTATGACTTACACTACAAAATAAACAGTGTTTAGCGGCGGTTTTGTGGCGGCGGTTCACAAAACCGCCGCTAAAAGTTTTCCAAAATACGTTTCGCGGTGGTTTTTAATAAACCGCCGCTAAAACTTTGTTTTTTTTAAAAAACCCCGACCCTTCCCTACCCCGACCCCCGTTTCCCCCGACCCCGCGTGCTGCAACCCTCGCCCGCAGCCCCCCGCGACCCCCCGGCGATCCCACGACCTCCTCCGGCGACCCCGCGACCTCCACCGGCGACCCCGCGACCTCCTCCGGCGGTGCCCGCGACCTCCCCTGGCGATCACTAGGGTATTTTTTTAACACTGTTGTTTAGGGATTAGGATTAGTTCATGGTTGAGGGTGTTCCACTAGTTTTTGGAAAGCTTTAGGTTGCAGTTTATGTGCGACGAGATATATAGGGGAGGTTTTGGGGATTATTCCTATTTAAATAATATGTTCTCTTTTAATTATAAATTTTTGGGTTTTATAATTTAACTATTATGTTGTTATAATTAATTAATTTTTATTTTTTTGATTGAGATGGGTCCTTTCATATCTTGTTTGATCTTGGACTGGCCTTGGTGGCTGCTGCTAACCCCTGTAGAATTATATGGGAAACTTACTAAAGGTAGGTGGTATGTCATACCTTCCCTTTTTTATTTATGCATGTTTATTTAGTATATGTATTCTTAAGATCTCACCTATGGGTAATGCAACCTGTTTATTTTATACCAATGGTTGTTTAATTAATTAAATTTGATTCTTATTATAATGGATGAATGTTAGGGGTCACTAACAACACCAGTGCACTAGTCTCACACCTTGTACCTACATGGTTGGGACTTAGTTTATTAAGAAACCAAGTATCCTTCAAAACATTGAGGTGGTGATACTACACTTTTTTAGGCATGTCAGCCTTGTACAAGACTAGGTAGATAGACCTTAGGCAACCAAGATTTGGTTTAATGTTTGAACTATCCCAGAGAGAACTTGGCACTAAAATTAGATCATAAACCATCTTCTAATTATTTCCATAGTGGAAAGGTGCCATGTAGCTAACAAGGTTGTTCTACCATACTCATTATGTTTTAGGATGTAATGTATTGGTGCATTGGTTATTCACCTAAGACCATTAATCTAATTTGGAGGATTCAAATATGGGTACCTCTCTAGTGTATTAGGCTTGGGGACCTTAGTGGGTTCTCTAATAGTTGACAAACCCTGAGCTAGTGCATAATGGGTTTAAGTAGAGATAATATAGGGTTCCAGGCTTAGAACCCACACATAACATATAAGCTGAATGGGATGAGGTAGTGGTGGTGGTTTTAGGCATTCAACCATACTCACTCTTTTATTTATGATTTCACTCATTTACTATTGATGAAACTATGATTTCCATACATTATTTCTAGAATTTGGACCATAGGGCCAAACATGATGTGATGTTATGACAGTTATGCCCAAAGGTGCTTCCTGGGATCTAGCTTATAAGCCTCTTTGATTTAATAATACTATTACTATTACCAAAAGTACAAATTTTTACTGGGATTCCTTTTTATTGAGGGATTAGAAAATTATGTCGATGACAGTTTCACAAAACCCCTCTTATACTGGGTCAATCTAAGGATGGATAGCTCACTAGAACCCAGGGGATGATAAAGGTTGTGAGGTGGGTGCACTTCCCCTGAGTATTGGGATATTGATGATCTCCCTAAGGATTAACGATGATCTTATCATTTTATTCCTAGAATGGTACCTAGTATCAGGTGGATTCACCATTATAGTACTCACCAAACTAGTCTGAGAGTGGGATGTTGAGATATTTATTGAATGGATTCTGAGTGGTATCCAAGATCCAAAGATAATTCATTACAGATTACCTAAGGGTCATCCCCCTTAGGGATTATCTAATTTTGGATTTCATGATTGTATATGGACTAGACCTAGTAATTAGACATCAAAATGGATTATGCATGAAATGAGTAGTATGAAATCTATATCAATTCCATATTCATAGGATATTTATTTGATACCTAGAATCCTTCATCATATTTATTGGAGGTGAGTACAGATGATTAAAGTTTTTTTCATATATCCCCCTTTGGTGATGTAACATGATCAAAAAAGATTTTGGTGCTGGATGAGCAGGTATTGTAGATTGGGATCATGGACCCAAGGATTTATAGGTTTATACAGATTTAGTTGTATGATATCCAACCCAATCCCCATATTCATAGGATGTATAAGTGATCAGGATCATGAATATAAGTATCAACTATGGATTCACTTTTTTATTTTATTCCTAATTGTATCTCGGCTAGGATGACCGCTTACCTTGAGCATGCCTTATGGAAACATACCTTGATACAACCTTTTTTATTCAAATATTTTCAGCAGTAATATATGATTATTATTTTTATCTTGATGAGTAGCTCACGTATACATATAATGAATTTACAAATTGTGTATAGGACTGCATTGGAGGTACCCTACTAAGTTTTTTACTCACACCCAGATTAGGCCACCATTGTAATAGGGTACCTGAGCAGAAATTCACTTGGTTGCAATCACAGGTAGGGCTAAGGCTTGAGACTGATTAAGTGGTAAAACAAGAATGTGTGTGTGGAGATAATGTATGTGGTTCAACATGAACTTAGCAGTAAATCCTTGTATTTTTATTTTTTTTATTTTATTTTCTCATGTATGTGTGGTTGGATTGGTGGGGGATCAATGTTTTATGTATTACATGACTTTTATAGCCTTTATTTCATTCCATTTTATTACATCCATGTTTATATTTATTGCTTCCACACTCTATTTATTTACTAATATGGATGATGTTTGGTTATTTCCAATATTACATTTACTCTAATGTGAGAGAATATTATCCCCACTATCACACCATAGGCCCTCACTCTTATTCAGTAGCCTCTTAGATATGGGTAGGCACACTTGAGGCCTTATCACCAACCAGTTCGGTTACTTTTTATAGAGTGAAACGGGTAGGGATGTAACTAAGTGGTATAAGAGGTTGTTCTATTCCTGTTGTTTTGCTATTTAGGACATGATAGATAGGATTATATATAATGTGTTATAATTTGGGATGGATATAATACCGTTGCATCGAGAATACTTTTTCTGGTATGAATTTCAGGCTGTTAGGGGTATGGTATTGTTTTTCTTGATATGCGATGTCATAGTTTTATATGGTTTTCTACCTTTAGAAATGAATATGTGATGTATATTTTATGATTTATTGTAGATTTTTGGATCTTTTCCCATTGGTGAGAGGCCAATGATTGATTTTGACTCTTGGATGGTAGAGGTTAGAGGTATTTAGGAATCATATTTTTCACATAGGGTACATATGTTTTAAGCCATTTAGTGTGTGATTTTATTGACAACATAGGATATTTTTTAAAAGATTCAACAAAAACCTAAGTGTTTTTTCCCATATTGTTTCTTTATGGAATTACACTCAATTGGGCCAACTTTTATATATATTTCCTTCTTATGGTAGGCCTTTTTTGATCTATAGTGATATGTTTGATGATGAGGATGATGACTCCGTCCTCATGTATGGGAGGTGAAGTGACCCTAGTAGGCCGATAGGTCATGATACCCAAGTGTTTTACCCCTCATATGGAATGGTTACTTAGGTTTATTTATTTAAAGTGTCATTAATCACCTATATAGTGTTTCCCACATAACTTGGAGTGAAATTCTACTTAACCAAACTGTGTGTGTATAGTATGACATGGATAGTTGAGGTAATAATGTGTGTTTATTGTTTACCATTGTAGATAAAATGTTGTAAGTTAATTACCTTTCAGTAGATCCTTTTTGGGTGTATAATTTTCATGTGTGGTTAACTAAATATTTATAATAACCTACATGGAGTTTTCCCATTTAGCTTGCTATGATATTTTACATAACTAGCCTTTATTTATGGTTATCTAGTCAGGTAATCTAGTGTAATTCTGATAGGTACATATACATTTATAGTAAATAGAAACCTCAAGGGGGTGTTATCATATACAGATTCTTGGTGAAGATCTATTCATTATCTTTTTACTTGATGTCATTACCCTATAGGGAGAAGTCCCTTATCAGAATTCTTAGAGAGGATTGGGACTTGGTAGGCTAATTTGATAGGTTTTTACCCTTGTAGGTCAATGTTCTTTTTACCTAACTTATTTTTACCTCTTTTAGTGATATTTTTCATGCATTTTAGAAGCCCTACATTGATATGGGTTCATATATGATTCCTCATGAGATAAGACCTTAGTGAGAGTTTGACCTATGGGTTAGGTGGTCATACCTAGTAAACTTCATATGAGACTTGATTGGTAGGGATAGGTAGGAGACTTAGAGGCCCTTAGTTGTGACTCATACCCTTATTAGTCAGTATTTTATTGATCTAGGGAAACCTGTGAGAGGGGTTGTCCCATGTTTATGGATTTATTTTTAGGTGGTGAGCTTATTGTATACTCATTTTGAGATCGATGTATGGGAGATACTTGTGTTTTTGCGATATAGGTAGGTTGATTTCTTTCTTTTCTAATAAAACACTTAGGGTGCTTATTTTTTTAGACTAAGTTTGATAGGTAGTAATGTTTAGATGTCTAACCCTGTTGACCAAAACTAATACACTAATATGGTTCCTACCTGAGACCATCCAACTTGAAACTCTAGCCACACCATTAATCGATTACTTTCCTTCCATGGTTCTCAACACCATATTACTTCGTCACCACAATTTTCTAGTTTTGAGAACTTCAATCATCATAAAAGAGGTCAACAGAACCTCAACTCAACCTTCAAAACTTCTCTAACATGATTTCCAACTCACAACATCCATGAAAACTCCACCCAATTCTAGCATTCATTATTTCTGCCAAAACTACCCAGATTTGTCACACTTTCACCATCCATATCTCAACCAAGGACTACTTGGTTCTTCTTCAAAACTCATTCACATTACTAGGATAAAATTATCATTTCAACATTAACTTGAGGTGCCTCGCAGCCCACCACATCCATTCCCTTTCTATCCAACTATGTCTTTCCATTCCTGCTAACTCACTCCGTTGGTTCCCAACTTCCCCTATTGGCATGTCGCCCCTCTAACCAAACACGAAGCCTTCTCACTTAAGGTATACCTCCATCACCTACACACACCATATCCAAGTTCCACCTGGCCTTCCCTAAGAACCCCCAAACATGTCCCTTATAGGTTTCTATTTGGAACCTTGATTCCTCCACATCCACTCTACAGTTTTCTCCACATTTCCATGACTAACATAATTCTCTCCACCTTAGGAGGGTCATTATCACTAATTTATTCAAGAAATTCAAACACCATGTCTCATGCTTCCATCACAAGATGAACCCCAAAACTTAAATGTGGCCATTTAGATTTCCCTAGAACAATAAAACAAACATTACCCATTGTGAAAATGGTTTCAGTGAATGTAGTTAACTTGATTTAAAATGAATTATGATCAGTTTCGATCACACATCAATGGGGTGTTGTTTGAGGCAACATAAATGTGTGATCGATGGTGTTATGATAAGTGTGTATCCCGATATTCTTATTGCTCCTCAATGAGGTGTTGACGCTGTCTCCTATGGACCAGACTTGTTCAGTTGGTCTGAAATGGTAAATGTGGTCAATGAATCATCTTTATTATATTATGCATACTTTATGGTCAATGGTTCATCTTTATTATATTATGTTTCTGTAATCTTACACTATCGTATATTTTGTGTAGGCACATTGTGATATACATGGATAAAAGCTGGATCACATTATCGAGGAACACACCTCAATATGTTAAGGGTTTGAATGGGTTTTTAGATTTTGCAATTTCTAATCGATCCGTTGAAGGGAGAATAAGATGTCCATGTCCTAAATGTAAATTTAGAACATGGTTGAAGAGAGATGAAGTTTATGAACATTTAATACTGAAGCAATTCCCTGAGCAATATTTGTGTTGGATTTGTCATGGAGAATCAAACAATACAGAAAGATTGAGGACTGATGTTAATCCACAGAATGAGGTCCCAAGTTCTTCGACAATGGAAAATGAAATGCAAAACCTCATAAATGATGCATTCAGCACTGCAAGACACCACTATGAGCATCAAAACATATCAGAACAACCAGAAGAGGGTGCTACAAATTGCAACGTGACAAGTGATGTTTCTGAGACTGTAACACAAGCAGATCAAGATTGTAACATATCATTGGATCCTCTTGATTCTGTGGAGCCAAATGTAAGGGAAAACTTCAGTGAGGAAAATGCATTTCACGATTTAGTTGACGATGGAAATCAAGAGTTGTATAGCGGGTGTTTGAAATATTCAAAGCTTTCATTTCTACTGAAGTTGTACCATATCAAATGTCTATGTGGAATTAAAAATAAGGCAATGTCCATGTTATTGGAATTGATTCGTGATGCATTTCCTGAAACAAAAATCCCAGAATCGTTTTATGATATGAAAAAAGTTTTTAACAAGCTTGGTCTGAATTATACAAAAATACATGCGTGTCCTAATGATTGTATGCTTTACTGGGGAGAGGATTCAAGTAGACAGAATTGTAAGAAATGTTCTTCTTCTAGATGGCAGTCAAAGGGTGATGTTGGAAGTATGACTGAACATAATTTCACGGAGAAGAAGAAAAGGAACACACCTGCAAAAGTTTTGCGTTACTTTCCTTTGAAGCATCGATTGCAAAGATTATTCATGTCATCAAAAATCGTCGAACACATGAAGTGGCATGCTGTAGATAATAAAAATGATGGGTTAATGAGACATCCATGAGATTCCCAATCGTGGAAGACATTTTATTCATTACATCCAGATTTCTCAGCTGATCCTAGGAATGTTCGATTGGGATTGGCTGCCGATGGATTCAACCCATTTGGGACTTTGAGTACGAGTTATAGCATTTGGCCAGTTGTTTTGATCCCTTATAATCTGCCTCCGTGGATGTGTATGCAACAAACATCTTTTATCATTTAGATGATTATTCCTAGAAAACAAATGCCTGGAAATGATATTGATGTATACCTGCAGCCTTTGATTGAAGAATTGCAGGAGTTATGGAGCAACGGTGTTGAGACATTTGATGTTTCTTCTAAAACAATGTTTAAAATGCATGCTGCTTTAATGTGGACCATTAGTGACTTCCCTGGGCTTGGGAATTTATCTGGTTGGAACACTTATACGGGTTTGGCTTGTCCCGTTTGTAACTTTGATTTCGAGCCCAAACGGCTACCTCACAGTAGAAAATGGTGCTTCTTGTGCCATCGAAGATTTCTTGATGCATCTCATAGATTTAGGCTGAACAAATCAAAATTTAATGGTTGCATTGATCGTAGACCACCTCCAAAGTTGTTAACCGGTTCTGAAATATTGACACAGCTTGAAAATGTTAAAACAAAATTTGGGAAGGTTCATCATTTGAATGATAGCGGAAAACGAGTGCGAAGTGCATCGTCAAGTGAAATCAGAACGCAACAATGGAAGAAAAAAAGTATATTCTTCAAACTTCCGTATTGGGAATTTAATTCTTTGCGCCACAATCTTGATGTGATGCATATTGAGAAGAATGTATGTGATAATTTGATTTTCACATTACTTAATGAGCATGGAAAGTCGAAGGATCATCTCAATACTCGGAAAGACTTAATATTAATGAACATAAAACGTGATCTCTGGCCAGATGAGAATGAAAAGTATGCTCCGACCATTTTTTCATTGAAAAATAGGGATAAAGATACGTTCCTTCAAATTTTAAAGAATGTGAAGGTATCTGATGGGTATTCGAGTAACATCTCGAGGTGTGTTGACTTGAAGAATCGTAAGTTATATGGATTGAAAAGTCACGATTCACATGTTTTGTTACAACAGTTACTACCATTGGCATTGCGTACATTATTACCTGAAAAAGTTACTACTGTTGTACTCCATTTCTGCACATTTTTCAGACAGTTATGTGAGAAAGCTCTACATCCATTTCAGCTTGACAACCTACAGGAGAGGTTTGTATTGACCCTTTGTGCAATGGATATGATCTTCCCTCCATCGTTTTTTACTGTCATGATGCATTTAACTGTGCATTTGGTTGACGAAGCTAAATTAGGAGGCCCCGTTCATTATCGATGGATGTATCCAATTGAGAGGTATTTTATTTATATGTTTCCAGTTAAGTAAACATTTTTTGGCATTTAAATAAATGCATAATATTATTATTTTTTTTCACATATATCTTGGGCATTTGAAAGCATACGTGAGAAATAAATCTCAACCAGAAGGCTCTATTGCTGAAGGCTATTTGGCCGAGGAGTGTCTCACCTTTTGTTCCAGATATTTTGATGATATTGAGACAAGATTTAATCGAGTTGGATGTGTTGACGACACATCAACTCAATCTCAAATGTATCAGAAATCAAAAATATTTCCTGCTATTGGCTGATCAGTTGGGAGGACCTCATACGCGACACTAACAGAATTGGAATTATTACAGGCACATAGATATGTGCTGCTGAATAGTGAAATTTTAGATCCATTTATTGAAGAGTTGATGATACAAACAAAGAGACGAATGAGAAGCCGAACATGAAATGAAAAAGATATAACGAAAGCTGTGAATAAAGAGCTGGTAGAATGGTTTGCACGACGTGTAAGTTTATAAATATTGAAATAAATACGAATATTTTTTGACACATACAATTTTCAAATCTATTAAATTATATTTTTTTTTCAGATCATGAATACTGATACTCGAGTTGACTTTTCAGAAGATTTGAAGTTTCTTGCTAGAGGTCCTATAAAACAAGTTAGAAAGTTCAACGCTTATAATGTGAATGGTTTTAGATTTCGTACAGTCGATCGAGAAGTGGGTTTGAAAACACAGAATAGTGGTATTTTTACATTTGCTGAAGTGGAATACTATGGAAAGCTGCATGATATTATTTAATTAAACTACCACGGGCATTTTTCTGTTGTTTTATTCAAATGCAAATGGGTCGATTTTATCAGAGGTGTTAAAAGAGATTCCTTGCAATTTACTTCTGTAAACTTCTCTCGCTTGATGGATGTTGGTGATCGTGAACTGCATGATCCATATATCTTAGCATCGTAGGAAAAAATGGTATATTATGTGAATGATGTTGTGGATGAAGGGTGGAGTGTAGTTACTCACGTAATACAAAGAGATTTGTATGATATGGGTGATGAAGTGGAAGATTTGACCTCTGCAATTGAATTTCATCAACAACAGGAAGCAGAATTATTTGTCCATCATGATATTGAAAATATTGGTCTAGCAAGGATGAATGAAGTGGATGAAGCAATGGAGCAGGAAACCGACATGATTGAAGGGGAAAATGATTGTATGTACAATTATTTATTCATTCAGCAACTACTTGTTTCATTTCTGTAGTCATTCATTATCATTGTTATATATATTTTGTTTGTTAATACTGGGCATCTATTATCATTTTTAATTTTTTTTCTGCATAATTTTTTTGAAATATATATTCTGAACTTAATTTTATTTGATTAAATGACAGGAATGCCAAGGAAGAAGCGGTACACTATTCCTTCTTCTTCTGCGACAGATGACGATCCGTCTGTCCCCACGGCATCATCTCCCCCTGCACCATCTCTGACACCATCAGTGGATGCCTCATTAGAGGATGAGTCATCGCCTCCCCCTACAGGAGCTTCAGCATCACGGACATTCTGGAGGGTCGCAGTCATAGGTACAAATTTTAATTAAATAAATTTATTGCATTTTGTTTATAGTAATTGTTTGCTCATTGCAGATGAAGACAATGAAACCGTGGAAAAAGACATAAAAAGTTCTGATGTTTGGAACATGCATGGAAAGAAGATAGTGGTGCCATTTGATTCTTATGGGGTCCCGACGGATGACGCCACAAGTTTACTTGGTCAGATTATAGGTCAGCTGGCAGCGGTGCCCGTTTCCCTGCCTATTTCGTATGATGATTAGAGGCATATTCCTCCAAACTGGAAAAATGAAGTTTATGATTCTTAGATAAAGGTAATTTTATTACTTTATGGTTTAATTGAATGTCATTTTACTAATATATTCAAAATGAATTTCTGTATACAGATGTTCTTCCACTTTACCGTTGCTGATGTGATAGCACGGAAGTGGACATTGAAAAATCTTGGAAAAAATGGAAAGATTTCAAATGGAGGTTGTGGTGTGATGTCAACGATTCTTCGTTGACCGTGCAGCAGATGTATGAGAAGATACCCAGTGGGGTACCGAAAGAACAGTGGAAGGTTTTTGTCGATAGACATCATGATGAGAAGCGGATGGTATTGAAATATATATTATTATATTATCCTCATTTTACATTTATACATGTACATGAAGAGGAGATAGACATTGAATACAATACTGTTAAATTGAATTTTATTTATTTCAGGATCTCTCAAGAAAGAATGCTTCAAACCGGGCGAAGCAGGTAATCCCGCACACTGCGGGTTCAAAAAGCTTTTCAAGAAGCCGAATGTCATTGGTAATCTTTTAATTAGTTTAAATATTTATAAGATAATATTATCTATTTAACATATTTGATTGATGATTTATCTTTGTTTAATGCAGTCACATAGTTTAGGGCATGAAGCATCCCGAACAGAACTGTGGCTGGATGTTCATAAAAAAACAGATGGAAGTTTTGTTAATGAACCTACCAGATAAGTTGGGGTATGAAGTCAATTATTTATTATAATAACTTAATATCAGTTTTTACTGTGTTAATATATATTGATATTTGATTTATAGGTAAAAATTAAAGAAATATGGGATGCCAATCCTGGGCAATCCTACTCAGTCTCCCAGGATGACCCGATTGGTCAAGTCCTTGGGAAGGAGCATCCTGGTAGAGTGCGCGGGATGGGTTTGAGACCCATACCATATGAGGTCTTTCATATGCCATCAGGGATTTTGGCCTCATCTACTCCTGGTTATAGTCATTCAATACCTGAAGATTCTCAGAGGGAGATGTATGCTCTACGAAACACAGTTCACCAGCAGGGGGATCCGATATCTGCTTTGTAGAAAGAGTTGCTTGAAATACGTCAGCATATGAGCAGATATGCCCCCGGTGGTAGTGCATCGGGTAGTGGTGAGCAGGTAAATCACAAAAAAATCAAAATCATTTAGTTTGAAAACTTTTATTGGTTTTAATTTTTATTATAAATATGCAACAATATTTAATTTTCAATATAATGTTCTTACAGGTGGCAGCAGGTGGTGGAGATGAAGGTGGAGAGGGTGACGATGCAGCATCAGATGATGAGTAGTAGTATTGTTGATGTGTTGAACAAGTATGAATAACAGTTGGTTTGTATATGTAACATTTATGGCACATAGTTTCCACCAAACATTTCCATCCTTGATTTTAATGAACACATTCTATGGTTATCTAAGAGTTGGATTTTAATCCAACTCGAGTGGGGTGTGTAGAATATTCTTAATGATTACATGTATATATTAGTCTCTAAATAACCCAAGATTTATGTTATCATGTTGGGATATTTTCTATAGGACTATGATGGAAATTCACCACTGCCTTACTTGGATAGGTATAATGGTGGAAATAATAACTATATATGATTATTATAACACTATAATAATTCTAAGATATTATACACCATCCACTTCAATACCATTCAACAATTATGGGAATGATTTCATCGCTCGTACGTACGTACGACTTACCGTCTCTACGACGCGATGCGATTCCTTCTCCACGTTAACCATTCAAGAATGATTATAAAGTATATATAATAAATAATCATGAAATATATGAAATAATAATAATAATATATATATATATATATATATATATTTCATTTACTTACGTCCATTCAATTTAATAAGGAAACGAAAACAGCGTTCATGCGTACATACGACCTACCGTCTCCATGAACAATGTATTCCATTTATTTAATCTATATATATATATATATATTTATTTATATACTGAATATATAATATATAAATCATGTTTTACATTTTGGAAGTAATTAAATCATGATATAAGTAATAATATCAAGAATAACAATTCAAAACACGTATGATAAATAAAACATTTATTACCCAAAATGTTGCTTTAACATGAAATTGAAAAATGAAAGAGTAATATAAAGTCTTAAGTGGATCATATATGATATGATAAATATTATTATGGTTCTTTTAGAAGTTAATAATGTGTTTAAACCCACTATAAATGAGTTTCAGACACATACAAAAGAAATCAGAGTAAAGGTAAGGGATAATTTTGCAATCTCATTTTTATATGAGATTGTTTATATGTAAGTATTTAACGGGGGTATATTTATCATCCATGTTCATGTTTTATAAAAATGTTTTCAATTTTTTTTACTATTCATATATGTATGTTTAGAGTCATTTTTACCCATTTTTTACTTTTACTACATGGTATAGAAGGAATCTTTATTTTGTTTACCATACGAGGTACTTTTTGAATTTTTTGATAAAAGTATGAGGATAATGTTTTTTTAAATTATACGGAATGAACAAACTTTTAAACTTTCATAATGAATTATTTACATGAAGATTACTTTAAAATATTTCAATTTTATATTCAATTAAATTCTTTTCTATTAAAATTGCACAATATTTTGAGAAAAGAAAACGTTTTTGAAGAAGAAAAGATATTTTCCTCAGGAATAAAGTTCAAGTGTTTTATCAAAATTACTTTCCATCTAAGATGACATAGGGTATGTCTCTATCCCTATTATTACATTGATTTTATTGTGTTTATGATGGAATTATTTTTATGATGTCCATTTATCTTATATAGATTATATTATGATGAAATGATTTTTAAGAATCCCATTTTATTTCATGGGTTATTCTCTGATGAATGATTTAATGTTCTGTAGAATATATAATAACAATTTCATTACGAGATGGGTGAGAATGGAATGTAAACCCAGTTTAGTAATGAACTATGTCCACTATGATGGTCTTGGCAGTAATGCCTTGGAAACTATGGAAATCATATTATGTGTTTATTAGTTTTCCATAATTGCATGTTTTAAGCCAATGTTATTCTATCATTGTTAATGTTCGTTTATGAACCATGCCTTACATACTACCAAGATTTATTTCATGAATCATGATTTTGAGGTTTAAACTTTATGTTCATGTTTTTATGTTCAAATATTTATGGTTTGTTTTATGTCCTCCATGTTTACCCTTACTAAGTATTTGACCTCACCCTTTTTTATGTTTTATTTTCCCTAGGATATAAAGAATGGTTTTTGGTAGGAAAACAAAAGGGGAAGATCTTTATGGGAGATGTTGAATATCTTTCACCAATTTAGAAGATTATGTTCCAAGTTTCCAAAGACACTAAACTAATACAATCTTTAGGCATCTGTTTTTGTTATGTATTAATTATTCCGCAAAAAAGAATGTAATGTCCATGTACGTCAAGCTTGGGTCTCTACAGAGAGAGAATGTGCTTTAGTCCATTTTGGTTTGGGATTGGGTATCAGGATACTAGGGCATCCAGGATGGCTTGCGACAAAGTAGTATAAGAGGTACAAGTTGTGCATCTTCACTTTTTGTTAATATATAGTTTGGAATATATTATTGGGACTTATTATAAGGACCCGGCCTTATACCATACTTAATATTGAATTAAATGAATAATTCACATTGAGGATCTTTTCAGGTTTAGAGTTTTATAAAGTTAGGCCATAACTATTACATATCAAAATATTACAAAGTAGACACTTCTACCCAGTATCCATTTTTTTTACAAAACATGAACTCTTGAAAAAAAAGATTCATATCTCGTTCCATATTTTAGACGGCATGACTTTTCCTTGATCCCATCCTTGACCCTATTCCACATTATGTACTATAAAAAATATTTCAAAAACTTGGGATGAGCATAAAAAGCTCAGTAAGGGATACACAAATAAGGAAAACTGTTAGTTTTTCAAAACAACAATTAAACCATGAATACTTTAACATAAGTAATACTTTTCACCTTTATGAAGTAGTAAATACTCTTTGCTGAATAAAAGATTATTACTTACCCTTTTTTAACCAAAATATTACCATAAAACCCATATAAGGAACACATAACATATAAAGGTATCTTGGGACATTAACATACTTAAATGAAATAACCATACGATCGACTTCCACACATATCACTAAATGGAATAGCCATACGACCGACTTCCATACCCAATGCATTGGAGGTTATAACGTAACCACCCATCCTGGTATTCACGACACCAACCATCATTTGGTTTATCACGTAACCACCCGTCAAATGTCCAAGTACCAACAAAAATCATAACACATACAAAAAATATAAAGGAAAGAAAAAATTTCCACATTTCAATCACAATATATCACTTACATATATTGACATAACAAATCCATTTTCAAAACCATTTTCAATACCAAAAATACATAAAAGAGTATAAGGTATTTATTTTCTTTTTAAAAACATTACGGCTTGTTGAGGAAGCCAAATATCAAATAATACTCGTGACCGCGGAAAAGGTCGTTGTCACCGCATTCATTAAAAGAAACAATCATTTTTTTTCATTTAGTAAAACAATTTGTAGAAAAATATTACCTTTGAAAAGTAAAGGGTATTTATACAACGTATAAAATAAAGTCATGTATTAAAACAAAATATGCCTCAATGAAAGGAGATTGAGATGAAGTCCCTTACCTCGTGTCCGACTTGACTCGATCATTCTTTAATATCCTGAATAATAAACTAAAGTTAATTTATACTTGATTAAGAACCTTTTTAAAGTTTATTATTCCTTTTATATCACTTATTACCACGTTATAACATTATGTAATCATTTAAGTTAATAACATTCATTTTGTCGATATTTGGTACTTGAGTCAAAAATGAACACCTTATATTTACAAGTTGTCCATGTGGTCAATAGTCCATTATATCCAGAACGGTATTCATGATTTTAGATATCATATATATCATATATATCCAGTATATACATGTATTTATAATAGTACATAACATTTGGAGGTACGAAATGAAATGCACCGTTCATGGAGACGGTAAGCCGTACGTACGCATGAACGCTACTTTCATTTCTATTTCTTATTTTAAAGGAATTAAAACATAATGATACATAGGTATAATATAATTCCAGTATAATATCATGTATAATATAATTAACTCTATCCTTTATACATCCCACATAGGGCATTAACGAGTCACATCACTTTGAGGGGGCGGTAGTCCGCACTTCCTCAAATGAGATTATTGTATTTACCCACTATGGAAAACATAAAGTCTTGATATAAATTGGAAGTACAGAAGCATAAGGAAATCATAAACATAATATATATCATATATAAATACATTTCCATCATAATGGCCACCATGAGAGGTGGTAAGATGTAATTGAACAACCATCGTTTCGTGCGGCGTTAGTTTTCCATCCATAGAAATTTTTTGTTCTTCATCCATTTGATGGAGGTGTGTGTAAGTGTAGTTAGAATAATTCTAATAAAAACATCCTAGTATATTGAGGATACTGGTGTTGTAACAAAATAAATGAAATAAAAATAGTTTAGGGGTTGGATAAGTAAAACAAAAGAAAACAATTTAAGAGAAACTGTTACCTTTAATTTGGTAACTTCCTTTGGTTTGAACTAAAAGGACTCTATGAAGTTCCTTCTTCATAAAGTAAGGATTTTATAAGGAGTAGAGGGATATAGGGATCTTAATTGGGTAGATTTTGGACGAGCCAAATGGCTTGAGAGGTGTGTTGAATTGGTTATAAGTGGTCTCTTTTTATAAGAAAGAGGAGGGGATCTTTAGGAAAGTGTGAAACAATTATTTTATTATAAACATTTCATCAGTTTAAAAAGGTCCAAAACACATTATTGTCAAAGATAAGATGACTCATAACCTAAATAAAATCATCCAATCAGAATTGGATATGTTTTGGATAATATTTTAATCATTATAATCTTATTTATTTTAATCATTTATTAATGAGGTAAATACTACATCATTATTATGTCATAAATAATTTAATTTATTTGATGTCTAAAAATTATAACAAAAATACTATCATGTAGGAAATAATTTTATATTTCCCATGAATATTTATATTCTAAAATAAGAATTATATATCACCATATAAAAATTAATTACTAACAATTGTTGTTAATGTCAATTTTGCCTTTACATTAAATTAATTAATCTAAATTGTCATTATCACTCCCATGTGGATCAAAAGGGTCCCAAAATCGTCCCAAAGATTCCCATGGTCGTTAATGACTCAACCAATAAGGTTTGGACAAGTGTTAAGGTAATTTTGAATTATTATAATACTCTTTTAACCATAAATTACCCTATTTACCTTTAACCGCGGTAAATAAAAGTCAAAAGTTATTATTCACCAAAAATTATTTTCATCTTATTGCACCACATTTTACTACTTTATAATAACCATGTATGTCATATTTTCTAAATTCAATTCATATAAGTGATAAATTTTCATTTAAATGAAAAAGTCAGTTTTTTTAACCACCACTAAGTGGTTTCACTATTCATCAAAAATTGAAGTTTTTCAGAAAAATACCAAAAATTCAGCCTAAGCATTATTTGATATTCCAAATTCAAAATTGATGTCCATTTGTCCAAATTCAAAACATAGAATTGGCATTAATTAATTTAAAAATTAATTCCCGTTGTTAAAATAAATAGCGTGTTTTTAAGAAACAATAACTATCAAAAGATTGATACTTGTTTATGTCTAATTTCAAAGTGAAATTAATTCCAATGAAAAATATTAGATTAAATGGTAAAAATATATTTTAATTTCACTTTAAAACCAACTAAAAATATAATCTAACCATATAAAAAAATTAGATTAAAAGGCACTTTTGAATTAAAATACAATATTGTTTACTATTCATTAAAAAATGAACTTTATCAGAAAAATACCAAAAAATTACCCAAAGTAAAATTTGATGTCCCCATTCTAAAGAATAATATTATTTTGTCAAATATAACATATAAAAGTGACAAAAACTAGATTAAATGAGGGTTCTCCATCAAAAGGCGGTAAATCGGCCTTTTAATGAAAATAATGCTTAAAATTAGATTCATTTACTTTTTAAGACTCTAACTTTTATTTGATAAATTTAAATATATTTAAAAAACATGTATAATCATATTGTAGTTATTTTTGTTCATTCCCGCCAATACAACGACTAGGAGTTAACTACCGTTTAAAATAATAATATTATACTATTAGTGTGCAACGTAAGATTCCAAAGAAACCCGTTTTTGCATATCGGGTATGCTATCGAACATAGAAACCCCTTTAAGCTAACATTAATATTTAATTCACAAATATTAATAAATATGAGAATATTTTATTCTTCATTTACCTAGGATGTTACATCCTTCCCCCCTTTTGGAAATTGCGTCCTCGCAATTTTTATCCACTTATCAAAATAAGTGGGGGTATTTATCGCTCATAGCATTTTCAGATTCCCATGTTGCCTCTTCAACCATATAGTTTTTACACAAAACATTTACCTGATGAATTACCTTATTCCGCAACACTTTCTCTCTATGATCAAGAATCTGGACTGGTTTTTCTTCATAAGAGAGATTCTCTTCCAACTGAACTACCTCTGGGCTCAAAACATGAGAGGGATCTGGCATATACTTTCTCAACATCGAAAGATGAAAAACATTGTATACCTGGGATAAACTTGAAGGTAAATCCACTCTATACACAACTGATCCAACTTTCTCCAGAATTTCATAAGGTCCAATGAACCTCGGACTCAACTTTCCCTTCTTACCAAAACGCATCACACTTTTCCATGGAGAAACTTTGAAAAATACATGATCACCTACCTCAAAGGAAATATCCTTCCTCTAGTTATCTACATAACTTTTCTGTCTGCTCTGAGCTTCTGAAGCAATTGAACTTTCTCTACCATCTCTTATACCAATTCTGTTCCCATGAGCTTTCTTTCACCTACTTCATCCCAAAAAGCTGGAGTTCGACAATGCTATCCATATAATGCCTCAAATGGAGACATCTGTATACTGGAATGAAAACTCTTATTATAAGAAAATTCAACCAAAGAAAGATATTGGTCCCAACTTCCCTGGTAGTCCATCGAGTAAGCACGTAACATATCTTCCAAATTCTGAATTGTTCGTTCTGACTGCAAATCTGATTGAGGATGAAAATCTGTACAAAAATTTAATTCAGTACCCAATGACTTCTAAAGGCCTTTCCAAAAGTTAGAAGTGAACTTGGGATCACGATCAGATATAATGGAGAGGGTAACTCCATGAAACCTGACTATATCTTTAACATACAACCGAGCAAGTTGATCTAGAGACAAAGTATCTCTAATAGGAAGGAAATGAGAAGATTTAGTCAATCAGTCAATTATAAGCCATATTGCATTATTACCTCGAGATGTATTTGGTAATCCCATAACAAAGTCCATGGATATATTTTCCCATTTCCACTATGGAACCGGTAAAGGCTAAAGCATTCCTTTCGGTAACTGTCTCTCTGATTTAACTTTCTGACAAGTCAAACACTTCACAGTAAAATCAGAAATATCTCTTTTCATCCCATTCCATCAGTAATACTCCCGAAGATCTCTGTACATCTTAAAACTGCCAGGATGAACTGAAAACGGAGAACTATGAGCTTCACATAACAACTCATTCTTCAACTGTGAATCACAAGGCACACATAATCTCTTTCCAAACCTCAAAACACAATCATTATCAATGTTAAGTTTAGGCAACTTACCCTTCTGAACCAAATATACCTTTTTCTGCAACTCACTGTCTTCCTTCTGCGCTTTCTTTATTCTATCTAATAGAGATGATCTCACTGACACCTGAAACAAAACAGAAGAATTTCCTGCACCAAAAACTTCTATGCCATAATTCATCAAATCAAAAACCAAAGGATCTCATTCCAAACGTAACATGGATAATGATACATTACTTTTTTGACTCAAAGCATCATCCACTTTATTTGCTTTTCCTGGATGTTAATTGATCGTGAAATCATAATCCTTGATTAATTCCAACCATTTCTTTTGTCTCATGTTCAATTATTTCTGTGTGAATATATACTTCAAACTTTTATGATCAGTATATATTTCACACTTCACTCCATACAAATGATGCCTCTAAAATTTTAAAGCAAAAAAAAAACAGCAACTAATTCCAAATCATGTGTAGGGTAATTTAACTCATGTGGTTTCAACTGACGTGAAACATAAGTAATTACCTGATCATTATGCATTAGGACACAACATAGTCCTTTCAACGAAGCATCACTGTAGATAACAAACTCACCATTTCTGGAAGGCAGTTCCAAAAATGGAGCATTCACCAATCTTCTTTTCAATTCCTAAAAAAAATCATCACATTCTTTTGTACAGATGAACATAACACCTTTTCGAGTTAACTTAGTCCTTGGACTAGATAACCGTGCAAAATTTTCAACAAACCTCCGGTAATAACCTGCCAAACCAAGAAAACTTCGGATCTTGGTTATATTTGTGGTTCTTGTCCATTCTACAACAACTTTCATTTTAGCAGGATCAACAGTTATGCCATTTTTTGATACAATGTGACCAAGGAATGAAATTTGTTGTAACCAAAATTCACACTTTCTGAATTTCCCATAAAGTTTCTTTTCTTTTAAGGTTTGCAAGACAACCCTAAAATGACTTTCATGTTCCTCCTTACTTTTTGAATAAACCAAAATATCATCAATAACACAACCACCATTTATCACCTGATTCAACTGAGCCATTACTGCAGGAAATTGCTCAATTCTGATTCTGACCATCTATGGTTACTTATTCGGAAGGTCATTTTCCTATGTATGCCTTCCCAGAAAAGCTTATTTGTTTCCTTTAAGAAAAATCATTCTTAACACAGACATATCATAGATGAAGCAACATGGTAATTTTAAAATGCTATGTGATATCAATATTAACATAAATTACTTTCTGGATATTACTTTAACAATACCCTAACTCCTAAAGTTATCCAAACCAACCTCTAATACCAACTATAAGGACCCGACCTTATACCTTACATAATATTGAATTAAATGAATAATTCACATTGAGGATATTTTCAGGTTTAGAGTTTTAGAAAGTTAGGCCATAACTATTACATATCAAAATATTACAAAGTAGACATTTCTACCCAGTATCCATTTTTTTTACAAAACATGAACTCTTGAAAAAAAAAGAGTCATGTCTAGTTCCATATTTTAGACAGAATGACTTTTATTTGATCCCATCCTTGAACCTATTCCACATTATGTCCTATGAAAAACATTTCAAAAACTTGGGATGAGCATAAAAAGCCCAGTAAGGGATACACAAAGAAGGAAAACTGTTAGTTTTTCAAAACAACAATTAAACCATGAATACTTTAACATAAGTAATACTTTTCACCTTTATGAAGTAGTAAATACTATTTTCTGAACAAAAGATCATTACTTACCCTTTTGTAACCAAAATATTACCATAAAACCCATATAAATAACACATAACATATAAAAGGTAACTTGATACATTAACATAATTAAATGGAATAACCATACGGTCAACTTCCACACATATCACTAAATGGAATAGCCATACAGACGACTTCCATACCCAATGCATTGGAGGTTATAACGTAACCACCCATCCTGGTATTCACGGCACCACCCGTCATTTGGTTTATCATGTAACCACCTATAAAATGTCCAAGTACCAACAAAAATCATAACACATACAACAAATATAAAGGAAAGAAAACATTTCCACATTTCAATCACAATATATCACTTACATATATTGACATAAAAAATACATTTTCAAATCCATTTTTAATACCAAAAATACGTAAAAGAGTATAAGGTATTTATTTATTTTTTAAAAACATTACGACTTGTTGAGGAAGCCAAAGATCAAATAATACTCGTGGTGGCGGAAAAGGTCGTTGTCACTGCGTTCGTTAAAAGAAACATTCCTTTTTGTCATTTAGTAAAACACTTTGTAGAAAAAGATTCCCTTTGAAAAGTCAAGGGTATTTATACAGCGTATAAAAGAAAGTCATGTATTAAAACAAAATATGCCTCAATGAAAGGAGATTGAGACGAAGTCCCTTACCTCGTGTCCGACTTGACTCGATCATTCTTTAATATCCTGAATAATAAACTAAAGTTAATTTCTACTTGCTTAAGAACCTTTTTCAATTTTATTATTCCTTTTATATCACTTATTACCATGTTATAATATTATGTAATCATTTAAGTTAATAACTTTCATTTTGTCGATATTTGGTACTTGAGTCAAAAATGAACACCTTATATTTACAAGTTGTCCATGTGGTCAATAGTCCATTATATCCAGAATGGTATTCATGATTTTAGATATCATATATATCATATATATCCAATATATACTTGTATTTATAATAGTACATAACATTTGGAGGTACGAAATGAAATGCACCGTTCATGGAGACGGTAAGCCGTACGTACGCATGAATGCTACTTTCATTTATATTTCTTATTTTAATGGAATTAAAACATAATTATACATAGTTATATTATAATTCCAATATAATATCATATATAATATCATTAACTATATCCTTTATACATCCCACATAGGGCATTAACGATTCACATCACTTTGAGGGGGCGGTAGTCCGTACTTCCTCAAATGAGATTATCGTATTTACCCACTATGGAAACCATAAAGGCTTGATATAAATGGGAAGTACAGAAGCATAAGGAAATCATAAAAATATATATATCATATATAAATATAGTTCCATCATAATGACCACCATGAGAGGCGGTAAGATGTAATTGAACAATCATCGTTTCGCGAGGCGTTAGTTTTCCATCCATAGAAACATTATGTTCTTCATCTATTAGATGGAGGTGTGTGTAAGTGTAGTTAGAATACTTCCCATAACAACATCCTAGTATATTGAGGATACTGGTGTTGTTACAAAAGACATGAAATAAAAGGAGTTTAGGTGTTGGAGATGTAAAACAAAAGAAAACAATTTAAGAGAAACCGTTACCTTTAATTTGGTAACTTCCTTTGGTTTGAACCAAAAGGACTCCTTGAAGTTACTTCTGCCTAAAGTAAGGATTTTATAAGGAGGATAGGGATGTAGGGAGATTAATTGGGTAGAGGTTGGACGAGCCAAATGGCTTGAGAGGTGTGAGGAATTTGTTAGAAGTGGTCTCTTTTTATAAGGGAGAGGAGGGGCTCTTTAGGAAAGTGTGAAAACATTATTTTATTATAAACTTATCTTCAATTTACAAAGGTCCAAAACACATTAATGTCAAAGATAAGATGACTAATAACCTAAATAAAATCATCCAATCAGAATTGTACATGTTTTGGATAATATTTTAATCATTATAATCTTATTTATTTTAATCATTTATTAATGAGGTAAATACTACATCATTATTATGTCATAAATAATTTAATTTATTTGATGTCTAAAAATTATAAAAAAATACTATCATGTAGGAAATATTTTTATCTTTCCCATGAATATTTATAGTCAAAAATAGGACTTATATATCCCCATATAAAAATTAATTACTAACAATTTTTGTGAATGTCAATTTTTCCTTTACATTAAATTAATTAATCTAAATTGTCATTATCACTCCCAAGTGGATAAAAAGGGTCCCAAAATCGACCCAAAGATGCCCATGGTCGTTAATGACTCAACAAATAAGGTTTGGAAAAGTGTTAAGGTAAATTCAAATTATTATAATACTCTTTTTAACATAAATTACCCTATTTACCTTTAACTGCGGTAAATAAAAGTCAAAAGTTACTATTCATCAAAAATTATTTTTAATCTTATTGAACCACATTTTACTCATTGATAACAACCATGTATGTCAGATTTTTTAAATTCAATTCACAGAAGTGGTAAATTTTCATTTAAATGAAAAAGTCAGTTTGTTTAACTACTACTAAGTGATTTCACTATTCATCAAAAATTGAAGTTTTTCAGAAAAATACCAAAAATTCAGCCTAATAATTATTTGATATTCCAAATTCAAAGTTGATGTCCATTTTTCCAAATTCAAAACATAGAAGTGGCATTAATTAATTTAAAAATTAATTCCTGTTGTTAAAACAAATAGCGTGTTTTTAAGAAACAATAACTATCAAAAGATTGATACTTGTTTATGTCTAATTTCAAAGTGAAATTAATTCCAATGACAAACATTGGATTAAATGATAAAAATATATTTTAATTTCACTTTAAAACCAACTAAAAATATAATCTAACCATATAAATAAATTATAATAAAAGAACTTTTGAATTAAAATACAATATTTTTCACTATTCATTAAAAAATGAACCATATCAGAAAAATACAAAAAATTACCCAAAGTAAAATTTGATATCCCCATTCTAAAGAATAATATTATTTTTTTCAAATATAACATATAAAAGTGACAAAAACTATATTTAAAGAGGGTTCACCATCAAAAGGCGGTAAATCGACCTTTTAATGAAAATAATGCTTAAAATTAGATTCATTTACTTTTTAAGCCTCTAAATTTTATTTTATAAATGTATATATATTTAACAAACATGTATAATCATATTGTAGTTAGTTTTGTTCATTCTTTCCAATACAATGGCTAGGAGTTAACTACCGTTTAAAATAATAATATAATATTATTAGTGTGCAACGTAAGATTCCAAAGAAACCCGTTGTTGCGTATCGGGTACGCTATCAAACATAACAAACCCTTTAAGCTAAAATTAATATTTAATTTACAAATATTAATAAATATGAAAATATCTTATTCTTCATTTACTTGGGATGTTACACTTATGAGGTAGTTATGAGTGAGTTCCTGGCTAGATCTCATCATAATGAGACTTAATTAACCATGGGTGGTTTTGTAATGGAATCATTAGGATTAATTATAGTCTTTTCCCTACTTTGGATTTGGGTAGGTATAAATCAAAATCTTTTTTTATTTTATTATGGGATTAATTTCTCTGTTTCTCTTGTTTGAGTGTTTTTTGAGTAATCTTTTGATGTATTTTATATTGTTTTCTAATGATGTGCAGAATCATACCTCCAAGAATACATGTGAATAAGGTCCAGGAGGAATCTATCGATGAACCATAATGATAAAATCCTCATATGGACAATAATATCATTGAGATTATTGTACGTGTTGTCCAATATTTGGGATAAACACCTGCACCCATTACCATTTAGGCTCTAGTTGTGAAACCTCATGAGGATGAACTTCATAGTTGTTCTCAAGAGTTCCTTCACCAGAATCCACAAGCCTTCCAAGGTTCTAATGATCCTCAACTAGTTGATGGTTATTTGAGTAAGATAGAACTTATTTTTGAGTTCTTGAAAATGTTTGACCCGATTAAAGTGAAATGCGCCACCTGTGAGTAAGAGGCACCTAGTAGGAGATGGTGGGATTACATGGTTGCGGTGAAGAATCACAAGGGTTTAGAGTTTAATGACTTTAAATTTCTTTTCACTGATCATTTATATCCAAATTCTATGGTGTTGGATAAGGCTATATAGTTTTTCAAACTCGATCAAGCTAAGAGGACCATGACGAGATATGAAAACCGATTCATTAAGCCTATGTAGTTTACACCTAGAATTATATCAAATAATAATATGAATACTAAAATGTTTATGATGGGATTTAGATATGATATTCTTTCTCAGGATTTCTTACTAAATCTCACTTCTTATGCTGATGTGTTGGATAGGGCGTTGATGGTTGAACTTGATCTAGATGGTAAATTAGGGTTGACAAGAGTTGTTTTTTCTCTGAGTAGTATTTCTATAAGTTACTTTAAAATAAAGAGAAAGTGTGATGAGTCTCATGGTGTTTCTTGATAGTAGGGTTCTTCTAGACCTCCTGTAGTGCCTAGAAGAGGACCTTTGACTTGATTTTAGTGTAGAAATTCTGGGAATTCAAAATGGGTTTGTATTGAGGCACCCGAGATCTATATATCCTGTGTACATTTAGGAAACTTGTAGAAATTATGTTATGTATTTTTTGCTCTGCATAGTGGAATGGTTTCATTATCACCAAAAAGTACTATGGTACAATCAGATACTTCATGTTCTAAAGGGTTCTGTCCATAGACATCTAGAACAAAGCTTCTTTATGCAGTGGAAGAGTCTCTAGAGGAAGTAGATATGGGCCTAGCGGCTATGAGAGGTACCATCACTATAGATTCATCTTTAGTGACTTATTTATTTTATACTGGTGTATCTCATTCATTCATTTTGACTCATATTGTGAATCTACTAAATCTTTCTATATAGATTTTATCTTATGTGATGGATATTACTACACCCCTCAAAATGAAGAGAGATAAGGGCCTTCATTGTCTTGCATTTGTTTTCTCTTTACCATAGATTGATCTTCTATGAGATTTTATGGTTCTAGACATGAAACCTATTGATGTAATTTTTGGGATGTATTGTCTCATTACTAATAAAGACTGAATTTACTATTATCTTCAATGGGTCTCGTTTACTACACTTTATGGGGTGCGTAATTTATTTTAGGGAGAATGGGACCTGGGGTCAAGTAGAGTATGAAATTCTTATCCAGAGTTGGGGAAAGTGATATTTGCATTCACTTTTGATCTGGAGTGTGAATATTTGAGTGGATATCTCCCTCGAGCTATCCTCATGTTTAATAATATTTTTCCTTATGACTTCTATGGCTTGGTTCTGGTAAAAGGGGTATAATTTTTTATTGATTTATTGTATGATACTCAACCAGTGTCTATATATTTTTACCATATGGAACTAGATGAAATGAAAGAGTTGAAGACTCAGTTTTATGATCTTATAAATAAAAGATTCATACACTTGAGCATGTCACCTTGGGAGGTGCTTGTTCTCTTTTCTAATAAAGTTGTTATAACACTTCACCTAAGTGTTGATTTCTATAAACTCAATCGACTCATAGTAAAGAATAAGTATCTATTAGCATGTATTGATGATATTTTTGACCAATTGGAAGGGGAGAAGTGGTTCTCAAAGATTGATCTTCGATATCATTACCACGAGTTAAGAAAAAAATAATCTAACATTCAAAGAACTGCCTTCTAGAGAAGTTATAGCCATTATGAGTACCTTTTCATGCCATTTGGTCTAACCAATGATCCTATAGTCTTTATGGGTTTTATGATCAGGATATTCCATGAGTATCTTGACACTTTCGTGGTGGTCTTTTTGGATTACATCCTACTTTACTCTAAGTATGAGGAGGACCATGTGCGTCATCTTAGAGTAGTTATAGAATTGTTGAGAAATAAATGACTTTATGAAAATCTATCAAAATGTGTTTTTTGGATTTGTGAAGTGAAGTTCTTAAGAAATTTGGTGTTAGAACTTGGTATCTTAGTTGATCTTGAGAAGGTGAAAACTTTTATGAAATGGGAGAAACAGTATAATGTTTTTGAGATTTATAGCTTCTTGGGTTATCAGGGTATTATCGATGGTTCATAAAGGATTTATTGAAGTTGGATTATTCAATGATGAATCTAACTCTGATGGGAGTGAAGTTTTCTTGGGATGAGAAATATAAGATTTATTCTATTTTACCAAATCATCTTTTGAATTCTATGTCGATGTTGACTCTTCTAGAGGTCATTAAGGTTATGTGGTCTTCTGTGATGTATTGAGTTTGGGTTTGGGATGTGTTATTATGCAAGGTGATCATTTCATTTCCTATGTCTCTCAATATCTTAGGCCACACAAGAATAATTACACGACCCATGAACTTGAACTTGCAGTTGTGATGCATACACTTAAGAGTTGGCGGTATTAACTTTTTGGAGAAAGGTTTACTATGTATTTTGACCACAATAGATTGAGTTATATCTTCTATAAAAAAAGATTTGAATCTCCACCAGAGTTTTTGGGTAGATTAACTATAGTATTTTGACTTTAACATCACCTATACCCTGGGGAAAGAGAATTGTTTTGAGAAGGAAACTTCTAAACCAGTTCATGAAATAATCATTAGAATATCGGGACTTGATGGATCTTTTTATATCGATTCATATAAGAGTTTGGTAAATGGGGGTTGAGGTTATTTTGGCTAGTGCTTAGTTGACCTCTTCTCCTCTCAAGATGATCCATATGTAACAACAACATGATGATGAATTTTGTATCATTATAGAATCTCTTTTTGGTGAGGAGACTATTTCTGAGTGTTCATTCTCCACAAAGGGTGTCCTAAGTTTTCAAAATCAGTTCGTTGTGCCATTATCTATGAGGAAAGATTCTATGGGGTATTTCAATAATTCTTAGTGGGAAGTATACCTGGGAACAAAAAAGATGTTTTATGAAATGAATCATTGATTCTGGTGGATAGGTCTGAGACAAGGAAAAGTTGATTTTGTCTCTTATTGTTATAATTTACAATAGATCAAGACCAAGCACCAGATACCTTTGTGCTTTATTCAGCCACTTCCATTACTAAATTGGAAGTGGTATGAGATATCAATTGACTTTGTGGTTGGGTTGCTGTATACCCAAAGAAGGAATAATTCGATATGGTTTATGGTCAATAAGCTGAACAAATCAACTCACTTTATACCCATTCATGATACAACTAAAGTTTATGAGCTAGTAAATCTATATGTGAGAGATGTAATTTATTTATAGGGAGTTCCATATATTATAATATCTGATAGAGATCCATGTTTTACTTCTTGATTTTGGAGAGTCCTCTAAGAGGCACTGAGATCTCAGGCTCATTTAAGCACGATATACCATCCGTAGATGGATGGATAGATATAGAGGGATATACAAAGTATTGAGGATAATCTTCATGCATGAATACCTGATTTTTATATATATTTGGATGAAAATTTGGGATTGGTTATGTTTTATTATAACAATAGTTACCAGTTCATGATTAGAATGGTTCCTTATGAGTCCTTGTATGGTTGGCCTTGTAAATATTCATTATGTTGTCCAGAGATTGAAGAAACTTCCTTAGTTGGACTGGGATTAGTCCAAGAGATAACAATAAATATTTATTTGATTCTTATAAGATTATTTATGGTTCATAGCTGGTATAAATACTTGTATGATCACCAACGTATACTATTTGAGTTTTAAGTTGGTGACCAGATGTTTTTGAAAGTTTCACCTCATTTGGGTCATTGATGGATTGGGAGGAAAGGGATGATTGTTCCTCATTTTTTTGGGAACTTTTAAGGTTTTTGAGAAGGTGGGAAAATAAGATTACCATTTATCACTTCTTCCACAATTGATGTTGATACATAATGTGTTCCATGTATCTCATATATGGAAATATATTTCTTATCCATATCATGTTTGGAGCTGGAGTGATCTTGACATTGATCCCGATTTATCTGTGACTGAGAATCCAGTAAGGATAGTTCATTCTGAGAAAAAGATACTTTATGGGAGGATGATACCTTTGGTTAGAGTTATATAGAATCATGGTTCTGATACATATGAGATGTGGGAGAGAGAGGATCTAATGTGAGAGTAGTTGCCTCATCTATTTGATATATAAGATTTTTGATAGGCTTTCCGAGGAAAAAAAGTTTCTATGGTGGGGATATTGTAACATTATATTACTAATTTTTATATACTCATTGACCGTCCTTTTTGATATTGTTTTTTTGGGTTTTTTCTTGAGTTGTTTTGGGCATAAAGTTGATTTTTTTTAACTTTCTGTGATGTGCATAGTTGGCGCATAGTTTTCCCAAACTGTACACCCACCCAATGAAAACTGTGCAACCCTTGGTAGTTGGGGTTTGCATGGTTGGAACATGGTTTGAAAAATTGTGTACCCACATAGTAAAAAACATGAACCCCAATAGAGGGGAACATGGCTAGGGTGAACCATTTGTCTAATTGTGAGGCCCTTCCCAGCTAACCTTGTAGATAGTGTTTTTTTTATTTCAAAAAATACTTTAAAATTATCTGAGACCATGTTTAAAATCCCGCTCAAACCTAACTCAAGGTATCTTGAATTATTAGTTCTTTGAGGCTCCCAAGAACCCCTTTTTACCCCTCCAAACCCATTCATAGGATGATCAAATCATGAAGAATCTCATTTGATCCATCTCTGGTAAGTGGTTCTTCTTCAATTCATTCTTACCCAATCTCTATTTCTTTTCTCCATAAGGGTTATTATGTCATAATGTGTTTGATGGATCTAAACTCCATTGATTTGGATCTTGAATCTAGGTTATATTTATAGATCTTTGTTAATGTTGTTAGTCACTGGAAAATCCTATTGTGGGTGTTGAGTTTTGATACCATGAATAAAGGTTGGATGCTCAGTTTAATATTGGCCAATTGATTTAACCCTAAATTTCTTATTATTTTAAATTTATTCCATTTTTTTTTGAAAAACCAATCTGACTCAAATTGTAAATTGGATTTTATTTGGTACATAATTTTTGAAAAAACCCCCAATTCCAATGAAATTGGAATTTATGGTGTAATTTTAAATTGATGGAACTTGTGAATTAATTTGTGAATTGATTTTGAGAAAAATAGATTAAATTGAATTAATAAAAACCTATTATTTATTTTATTTTGAAAAGGAATGAATTGATGAAAAACCAGTGTTTTGGTTTTGAAAGTGAATGACATTTTGAAAAGGAAAAGTGGTCGATTGAACTTTCAATGACAATGGATTTTAAATGAAACGAACTTACTTTTTCTAATTGATTGATTGATTGAGAACATGTGAGTTTGGGTAGTTAGTGGATTATTTGGGATAAGCATTCTAGGATGGTAATTCCCTAGTAACATATTGAAGATAAAAAATCTAAAAAAAATCTAGTTAGGAAGATCATATTATTGACGGAACATTGATGAGTCATATTTGGCCTAATCCTAAGGGATGTGTTTACACATATTTCCATGATCGCTAATAGGAGAGTGTAAAGATCCTATAACAAGAAACTATCATTCCATAGGAAAAATGAAAATGGTGCTTATTATGATTATTTTGATGTATGTATATGCCATTGATTATGAAACTGATTTATTAATACCGATTGATTTATATAAACTATTTTATATAAAATGTTTATTTAAGACATGATTGAAATGTTTTCCATCATAGTGAAATGAAATCATGATTTTATTTAAATATGTAAATGTATTACCATGCTCTATTTTACTTAAATTGATAGAATGATTTTGTTTATTATTATGGAATCTCTTTATGGAACACTTGGTGAGACCCTACTGGGATTTTTAGCTAACAAACTACCTTTTCCTTTGATTATTTTTATATTTTCTTCTTCCAGGTTAGAGAAAATGGAAATCACCTCTTGGAGGAGGTGGATGTTCTTTATCCTTTCGGAATTTGAGTGTTGTATCCTTTATGACTTGGATTTTTTATCTTGTCTATTTATGGTACTTTTATGATGTAATATTTGGGTTTTTGATATAACTATTTGGTTTATGGTACTTTATCCTTGAGGATCTTTGAGCATATTGATATGTATCTTTCTCTTCCATTGTTCTTGTGGAAAATTTATTTTCAATTTTATTTTACATGATTCCAGGTGCTAGTCACCAACTTGTGTGGATCAGAGATTCCGTTTGGGACATGTCAGTTCTGGATCAGGTATTTGGGTACCAGGGT
Organism: Viscum album; assembly: GCA_963277665.1. Classification (NCBI taxonomy): domain Eukaryota; kingdom Viridiplantae; phylum Streptophyta; class Magnoliopsida; order Santalales; family Viscaceae; genus Viscum; species Viscum album. Next base: position 1,397,022,033 of record OY728164.1, on the reverse strand, counting down.
ATCTAGGATGATTCCTGAAAATGTGGTATCAGAGGTTCAGGTTGTGCATCTTTCTATGATGTTAGTATACAGTTTGTAATATCTTATTGGTACTTAAGAGGTAGTTTCAAGTGATTTTATGGAAATATCTCATCATTATGAGACTTAAGTCACCATGGGTAGTTTGGGAATGTCATCTTGAGGATTAATTCTAGTATTTTACCTACTTTAGATTTGGGTATCTAGAAATCTAGATCCTATTTTCTTATCTGATAGGATTAATTTCCCTATTTCTCTTGTTTGAGTGTTGGTTTGAGTAATCTTTTGATGTCTTTTATGTTGTTTAATGATGTTGTGCAACATAATTACTCTAATAAGATGTATGAATAATCCTCAGGAGGAGGCTGTTGATTAACCATAGTGAGTGAATCCTCCCATGGACCAAAATCTTGTTGAGATTATTGTGCGTGTTGTCCAAGCTCTGGGATAAGAACCTATACCCATTCCCATAAAGGCTTTAGTTGTGTAACCTCATAAGGATTAATTAAGTAGTCATTATTAGGAGTTACTTCACCATAATCCACCAGTGTTCCAAGGTTCTAATGATCCTCAATAGGATGGGGGTTGGTTGGAAAATATGTAACCTCTTTTTTAGTTCTTGTAAATTCCTAACCTAATTAAAGTGAAATGTGACACCTTTAAGCTGGAAGGACCTAACATGAGATGGTGGATTTCCATGGTTACGACAAAGAAGAAATAGGGTTTAGAGTGGAATGAATTTAAAGTTATTTTAACTAATTAGTTCTATCCAGATTCTATGGTGCTGGCTAAGGCTATGCAGTTTTTGAAACTTGAGTAGGCTGACATGACTGTGATAGAATATGGGAACCAATTTGACGATCTTCTAAAATTTCCACCTGATATAATATCAAATGAGATGATGAAGACTCAAATGTTAGATATGGTAATATGATCTGATATCTATTCTCATTTTTTCTTGTAGAATCTCGCATCTTATACTGATGTTCTAGATAGGGAGTTGATGGTTGAACTTGATTTGGCCGATAAGTATGAGTTGATAGGAGTTACTTTTTCTCATAGTGTAATTTCTACGAGTTACTTTAAAGGAAAGAAAAATCATGATGAATTTCATAATAGTTCTTGTTAGCATGGTTCTCTTTAGACCTCCTGTAGTGCCTAGAATATTCCCCTTGACATTCTTCCAGTGTGGAAAGCCTGGGCATTCAAAATGTGTTTTCATTGAGGCACCCAAGATCTAAATATCCAGTAGATGTTTAGGAAACTTATAGAATTTTTTTATATATTTTATACTTCACATATTGGCATAGGATAATCAGCACCAAGAAGTACTATAGTTAAATTAGATACTTTGAGATCTAAGGGATTCCATTCATAGACATCTGGAACGAAGCTTCTTCACACAGTGGAAGAGTCTCCAGATGAAGCTGATATGGGTCCAGTGAATGTGAGAGGTACCATCACTATAGATTCATATTTAATGACTTATTTATTTGATAGAATTTCATCTCATTCATTCATTTCTAATTATTTTATAAATCTAGGAAATATTTCTATAGAGCTTTTATCTTATGCGATGGATATTACTACACCCCTCAAAATGAAGAGATAACACAATCTTCATTGTCCTACTTTAATTTTCTATTTATCAGATATTGATATTATTTGGGATTTTATAGTTCTGGACATAAAACCTCTTGATCAAATTTTTTTATGGATTGGATCATTACTGATAAATACCTAATTGACCACTATCTTTGATGAGTCTCCTTTACTGCACCCTATGGGGTGTTCCATGTCTTTCAGGGAGGATGGGACCCTAGGTTGAGTAGAGCTAGACCTTTATATCTAGAGTTAGGGAAATTGATATAAATGTTTTTTTTTTATTTGGAGTGTGAATCTTTGTTTGGATATCTCTTTCCAGTATTCATCGAGTTTCTTGATGTTTTTCCTTCTGACTTCTCTGGTTTTCTTTTGGTAAGGGAGGTAGATATTTCTATTTGTTTATTTCCCAGTACCCATCCATTTTCTATACCTTCTTGCCTTTTAGAACCAACTAAAATGAATGAATTGAAGACTCAAATTGATGATATAATAAAGAAAGTCTTTATATTCCCAAGATTTTCACCTTGGGTGAAAAATATTCTCTGTGCTAATAAATCTGATGAAACACTTTTCCTATGTGTTTATTACCATAAACTCAATCAATTCATGGTAAAGAACAAGTATCAGTTGCCATAGATTGATGATCTATTTGACCAGTTGAAAGGGGAGAATTGGTTCTTGAATATTGATCTTCTATCTAGTTACCATTAGTCAAGAATAAAAGAATCTGATATTTAGAGAACCACCTTCTGGAGTAGGTGTGGTAATTATGAGTACCTTATCATGCCATTTGGTCTAACCAATGCTCCTAAAGTATTTATGGCTTTGATAAAAATGATATTCCATGAGTATCATGATACTTTCATGGTGGTATTTGTGGATGACATCCTGGTTTACTCTATGAAAGGGGAGGATCATGTTCATCATCTGATAGCAGTTTTGGAATTTTTGAGAAATCACTTACTTTATGAAGAGATATTGAAATGTGATTTCTGGATTTAGGAAGTGAATTTCTTAGGAAAAATAGTGTCAAAACATGGTATCTCAGTTGATCCTGAGAAGGTGAAAGATGTTATGACATGGGATAAATCATATAATTTTTTTAGATTCAAGGATTATTGGGTTTATCAGGGTATTATTACTGGTTCATAAAGGATTTATCAAAGTTGGATTCTCTGATGACCACTTTAACTCAGAAGGGAGTGAAGTTTTCTTGGGATGAGAAATTTTAGAGTTATTTTGTTGAAATTAAATTTCTTTTGACTTTTTCTCCTATGCTAACTCCTCCAGACCCTGGGTAGGTCTATGTGGTCTTCTATGACACATCAAGTTTGGGTTTGGGCTGTGTTATTTTGTAGGGTGATTCTGTTAGCTTAGTCTATACAAGAAGTATTACCTGAACCATGGACTTGAAATTGAAGCTGTGATATATTCACTTAAGATTTATTGATATTACCTTTTCATAGAAAGGATTTACATATATTCTGAACAGTAGATATTGAGTTATATATTCTTTAAAAAATATTTGAATCTCCACCAGAGGTGTTGGGTGGAGTATATGCAATATTTTGACTTTGAAATCACCTATACTTTGGGAAAATGGAATATCATCATAGATTATATGTACAGGAAACTTCTGATGTAGGCTGTGAAAGAATCATCGGAAGAGTGGGACTTGATGGATATTTCTTCATAGTTTTATATTAGAGTTCATGTAATAGGGACTGAGGTTTTTTGGGCTAGTGTTCAGTTGAAATCCTCTCTTCTCACCATGATTCATCAATAAAAATAGTCTTATAATGATTTCTATAGAATTAGAGACTCTCTTTTAGGAGGATAGACTGTTTTTGAGTGGTTTTTCTCTAAATAAGGTGTTCTATGTTTCCAGAATTGGTTTTCTTGTCATTATCTATAAGGAAATATATGCTTAGGGATTTCCATAATTCCCAATAGACAGTGCACCCAAGAACCAAAAAGATGTTTTATGAGATGTGGCATCCATTCTGGTGTCTAGGTATGAGACAAGGCATAATTGATTTTGTCTCTAATTGTTATAATTGAAAATATATCAAGGTCAAGCACCGGAGTCCATTAGGTTTTCTTTATCCACTTCTAAGGATGAACTGGAATTGGAATAAGTTCTCAATGGAATTTTTTATTGGGTTGATACATACCCAGAGAAAAAATAATGTGATATGGGTTGTGATCGATAGGCTGACCAAATCAGCTCACTTTATACCCATTTATGATACAACCAAAGTTGAGGATATAGAAAATATCTGTGTGAGATATATTTTTCATTTTCATAGAGTTAAATCTATCACAGTATCTGATATAGATCCCCATTTTACTTATCTCTTTTGGAGAGGCCTGTAGGATACACTCAGATCTTAGTTTCGTTTGAGTGTGATATATCATCTTCATATGGATGGCCAAATAGAGAGGGATATACAGATTCTTGAGGATATAATTTTTTCCAAAATCCTAAATTTTATTGGATCTTGGGATGACTATTTGGGACTAGTTATGTTTTCTTAACTATAATTACTAGTCCATGATCAGAATTGATCTTTATGAGGTCTTTAATGGTCGACCTTGTAAATCTATGTTGTTTTGGTTGGAGATTGGAGAAACTTCATTGGCTAGACCAAGCTTAGTATAAGAGACTTTAGTAAATATTCAGTTGATTCATTAGATAATGTTTATGGAATAAAGCTAGTATAAATCTTATGCCGATCAGGGCCATAGATCATTCAAGTTTTCAGTTGGTAACCAGGTGCTCTTGAAATTTTCATCTCGTTTGGGTCATTAAAAACTTGGGTTGAAAGGGAAGCTTGATCACTATTTTGTGGTACCTTTTGAGGTTTTTTAGAATGTGGTTAAAGTGTCTTACCATTTAACACTTACTCCATATTTTACATCGATACATAATGTGTTCCATTTATCCCAAGTATAGAAATATGTTTCTGATCCATATCATGTTTTGAGCTATTGTGATCTTGATGTTGATCCTGATTTATCCTTGAATGACCATCCAATTTGGATAGTTGATTCTGAGACCATGTTACTTCATGGGAGGATTATACCTTTGGTCCAAGTGCTATGGAATCATAGTTTTGATATACATGATACATGTGATAAAGAGGCACTGATGAGAGAGTAGTGGTCTCATCTCATTGATATAGAAGCTTCTTGATAATATTTATGGGGAAAAAATGTTTCTACAGTGGATAGGTTATAACATTATATTACTGATTTTTAGTCACTCCTAGACCATCCTTTTTTATCATGCTTTGGTTGGTGTTTGTCTTAGGTTTTTTTGGGTGGAAATTTGATTTTTTTGGAAATTTTTGGGTTGTGCACAGTTGGTGCATAGTTTTCCCAAACCATGTGACCACATAGTAAAAACAATAAAACCCTTGGATGTGAAGGTTTTCACGGTGGAAACCTGGTTTCATAAAATTTTCTCCCACCTAGTAAAAACAATTAACCCAAGTATAGGGGCACATGGTTAGGGAGAATAATTTTTCTAACCGTACAGCCCTACCCAACTAATCATGCAAACAATGTTTTTTTATTTTGAAAAATATTTTAAAAATACCCGAAACCTTTTTTAATCTCTTACTAGACCCTAAATCAAGTTATATAAAATTATTAGGTCTTGGATGATCTCAATAACACTTTTTTGATCCTCCAAACATATTTCTAGGTGGACCTAATCATAGATATTCTCATTCAATCACTCTCCTATAAGTGGTTATTATCACATTAATTTTCTCCTAATCTCTCTTTATTTCCTCCATAGGGTTGGTTAGATAATCATGTGTTTGATGGATCTAAACTTCATTGACTTAGATCATGAATCTAGTTTATATTTCTAGATCTATATTTCTATTTTTTATCGTTGGAAAATCCTAGCTTGGGTGTTGCGTTTTGATACCATGAATAAAGGTATGCGGTTCAGTTTAATATTATCCAATGAATTTAACTCTTAATTTCTTGTTGTTTGAAATTTATTTCAATTGATTTTTGAAAAATAAATTTAATGAAAATTGAAAAATGAATCTGATTTTGGTATGGAATTTTTGAAAAAACTCCCGATTCCAATGGAATTGAAATTTGGGGTATAATTTGAAATTTAAGGAATACATGAATTGATTTGTGAATTAATTATAAGAAAAATGGATTAAATTGAGTTGATAAAATCCCATTATTGGTATTATTTTTAAAAGGAATGAATTCATGAAAACCCATGTTTTGGTTTTGAAAGTGAATTTTAATTTTTAAAAGGAAAAGTGGGAAATTGAATTATGAATGATAATAGATTTGAAATGAGATGATTTTCCTTTTTCCAATTGATTTATTGATAGAGAAATTGAAATCCTTGTTAGTTAGTGGATTATTTCTGAAAATAATGCTAGGATGGAAATTCCCTAGAAATAGATTGAATATGAAAACTCTAACAAAAATCTAGTTAGGAAGATCATATTCCTAATGGAATATTGATGAGTCATATTCGACATAAGCCTGAGGGACTTGCATACACATATTGCCAACATCACTGATAGGAGAGTTTGAGGATTGTATAATAGAATATATCATACCATATGCATATGACCATGGTTCTTATTGAAATTATTTTAATTTATTCATATTGAATTGATTATGAATCTACTTAATTCATGATAGTTTATTTATATAAACTATTTTATATAAATTTTTTATTTAATACATGTTTGAAATGTTTTTTTATCATTTTTAAATGAAAGCATGTTTTGATTTAAATATGAAAATGTATTACCATACCCTATTTTACTTAAAATAAAATCATGAATTGGTTTATTACTATGGAATATCTTTATAGAACACTTGGAGAGACCCTACTAGGTTTTTAGGTCACACACTACCTTTTCCTTTGGGAATTTGTAGATTTTATTATGCTAGGTATAAGAAAAGGTTAAATACCTCTTGGAGGAGGTGGATGTTATTAATACTTTTATGATTGGAGTGTTATGTCTTTTGGGACTCAAGTTGTTTATATTAAATGCTTCTGGTACATTGATGATGTACTATTTTTTTATATATCTATTTGTTATCTAGAACTTTTCACCTAAGATGTTTTGAACATACTGATTTGTATATTTGTCTTCCAATATTCTCGTGGAAAATTCATTCCAAATTTTATTTTTCATGATGCTAAGTGCTAGTAACCAACCCATGGAGATTAGAAATTCCCTTCATTCCATATTTTCTTTATCTCAGGTATCATGGTACCAGGGTATCTGGGCTGGTTTGTGACACTGAGAATTATTTGTATCCTTATTGTTATAAAATTCAACTAACTCCATAACTAAATTCTCGAAAAATCAAATAATTTACCCATAACTTCCAAGACCAAGATTAACCAAATTCCTTTTTAAACTAGGTTTTAATCCTGAATAAAATCTATCAATTTTCTATCTTGGTATAAAATAAAATTCACTCCATACCTAACCAATATAGTAATTTTTTATAGGTTGTAAATTAATCCTTCTACATATATTTTAACTCTAAAAAGTGACTTTCCATACTAATTATAAGAACTTTATGAAAATATTTTTCAAGTAAAATATCCTTAAATTTCATCTATTTCATGGTATAAATATCATACTTTCCTTGGAATACTTAATCAATGAACACCACATATTTACTTCACCTTCAAAATGATAAATAATAAGAGTCACCTTATGATGATATTTACATCAAAAAACAAAAAATATATTCTCTAAATAATTAATCTATCCTTTATATTCCATTGGATCTAAGGTTCAAAAAAATTTCATATGGTTTTTCATAAAATTCTATACTATATAAATGTTCCTCTATAGAGAATTCTATCATTCCCTTGCATGGGTACCACTATTAACGACCTATATTAATTGAGTTAACCAAGATACAAACTTAATAGATAAAACTCTAATCATTCATGTTTGTTGGTTTAGAATGATATTATCCCTTTTCCCTTCCTACTTCATTCGTCTAGTTTTCTCTATGGAAAACTATTCTAAAATTGGCATAGATCAGATGAAGTAATAAGGAAACCCTTAAAGACTATGTCATGATCGCATAACCTTAGATTAGTATCCATAAAATGTAGTTTCTTAAAATCATAATACACTCTAAAGTTATATAAATCTTTATTTTATCCAATGTAACACACTAGACTCAAATACCCAGATCTAGTGTTAGAAATGTTATTCTTCACACATTCACTTTGATATTAACTATAAAAACCCATAACATAAACAACACTTACTTACATGATTTATAATAAGGGTTTCAATTTGTTATATTTCTTGGATATTTTAGGTTTAGAGTTTTATATAATTTTGAAAACCATTATATAATATAGTAGACACTTCCATAGTATAAATTTTTTTATATCAGAATAAGTTCTTATGTTTATACTCCTATTTTATTTTTGAAACACTTTATTCTTTCAAGATAAGTTTTCTTCACTAAAAGTTCAACATTTATATAGTTTCTATATATACTTAGTCCATGTGAAAAATATTTGAAAATGTGGTATTAGAAAAAAAAATCTCATTAAGTGATTCAAAATAACAAAAACATGTTAGTCCATTAAAAAACAAGAAAATGCATAATAAAATATTTCCATTTTACATAATAAAATATGAGCTTAAATAATTATTTAATTAATCATGAAATAAACTTCATTTTTGATTTTTTTATAAATAATTTTGTAAGTAATAATAATGGAAACATTATATTCAATAAATTTATTTGAAAAAACATGAAAACTCATGAAAAAATTTCCTTAAAAAACAAACCTTTATCCTTTAAAAGATTATAAAAATTTCCTTTGATAATGATATCATATTATTAACTCATGAAATATAAATATTTCCAATAAAAATCATTGAAAAACATGATTTTTAGTAATATTGGGATATTATCCTTTCAATCACCCTAATTAGAACCCATACTAAGGAATAACCTACCTGGTTAATTCTAGCATATCTCCTATAGAGAATATATCATTAAACAATTAATTATAGGGTTATATATGATCCAATCATTATTATATATAATATAAAATTATCATAATAGGAATAAAAATAATAAAATTTTTCATTTGTATCATTAAAATTATAAAATTGGAATTTGAGTCTATAAGAAAAATCACTTTTAGTTATCTCATAAAAATGAGAGGAAATATCCTTTTTTTTAAAACATTTTAAAGATAAAACTTCCCAAAAAAAATGGGATTAGGATATTATTTGAAAAAAATAGAAAATTTTATATGAATCTTAATAATAAATAACTATCATATTTATAAGAAAAATTAAACAAGCTATAAATGTTAAAAAACATTCTTTTCTCACTTTTATAAAGAAATTAGAAAGTTACTCATATAAAAATGCTAAAAATATTCCTTTTAAAAACTTTTTAAATAAATAAAAAGACTATTGAAAATGAAATTAATCATTAATTTTTATTATAAATAATAACATAATTTAAATATTTAAATGAACATGGATATGGTATAGAAAGAGTTTAAAACATTTAAAAAATGTTTTTAAATAAAATTCCCTTACCACGAGTCTCGACTCGCCAAGTACATCTTTTTTACTTTACTAAATAATAAAATTATATTAATAATTTAATTTATCAATAATTTTTTTAATATTTATTCCATTATCATTATTACATTTATTTCATTTATTATCATGTTTTATTTAGTTAATAAATCAGTTAAGTTCATATTATATGTTTTGGGGTTGTTCAGTCCAAAACATCTTCAGTGTGTTGACTGGGGTAAAAGGGGTTATAAAATGGTTAAATAATCTTTTTAGAGTCTTAATAATTTCATAAATATCATATATGTTCATTAATTAATCTTTTATAACCATCCATTTAAGTTAGTCATAAAAAAGAAAATACATTGTTTTATAGAGGTGGTAGTCCACACTTACATAGTTTCGACATTTCCATTTTCCAATGGATAAAAGGGAAATAAATTAGATAATATTTTATCTTTATAGAATAATAATTATGTTATAAATATAATAATTATTCATTTAATCCATAATTATAACTATATATGTGAGTTGGTAATTAAAAATGAGACATGCCACTTCATAGAGGTGATAGTCCATACGTACACACAAACGACGTTTTTTATTTTCTATTAGATAGAAAGAAGGTAGAAAATAGTTGTTAAATAAATATAATAAAATTTTATTATAGTAATTATGTTTATTTAATTATATTAGTATGATTATAATATATTTTAATTAGGTGGAATAAGAATTTTTTTGAAAGATCTTGGTTATAATATCTACCTCTTCCTTAGATAATCTCCTTTGAAAAACAACTCAAGTCTTATTGGATTGGTATTTTAGGAAGAAAAAAATCTCTAGGATGTGTATAAGGTGAGGTATTTTTTTATTTATTGAGATATGGTGATTAAAGTGTATTGAGAAGTGGGGAGTGGAGAGGTAATTTTTTAAGTGAGAGGAGTGCCACTCTTGAAAATCCTTATAACTTTGAAATACAATAAATGTATTTATAAAGGAAAATTTGAAAAAAATGGAATTTTTTATAATATAGGATAATTGAGGGTAAAAATACACTCATAAAATCAAATTTATATATATTTTAGTTATATTTGAATCCTTATCCCTTAGTTTAACCCCCTCTTTGACCCTTTTAACCCTTATGTGGTGACTAACTTTTACTATGGAAAATTAATTTTATTAATAAAAATGAAATAGAACTTATTCTATAATTTGAATAATCTAATTAAAAATATAGAATCAATTTTAAAAGATTAAATTTTTATATATGGTAAAAATTTCCTATAATATAAGTACGAACAACACAATGAAAAACTGTTTTTAGAAAAATGCCCCGTTTTAGCATAAAAATGAATTTACAAAAAAATCAAGCATATAATTTATCCTCAATAATTTTATTGGTTTATGAAAAAATATGGTAATTTTAATTTAAAAATAATTAAAAAACTAAATTTATCCTGAAAATACTTAATCAAATGAAAATTTTTGGTATTAGAGAACACGATATTTTCTGTTTTTCAGCTAAAAATCAACCCTTTGAGAAAAAATTATAAAAATTCACCTTAATCTAATTTTGACATTATGTTTTTAAAAATTAATTTCATTTAATAAAATTAGGATTATATAATTTATATACATAACTTTTAAATAAAACCATATAATTTATGGAAAACAATTCAATTAGTATAAATTTATTTCTGTTTCAATTGAAAAATAATATATTGAATGTGATTCCATAAAATATAATTGTGGAAATTAATAAGACATGAAATTTATTTATTATTAACATTACCTAGGTTTTCATTATTTCACATTTTCATTTATTTTCACTATGTGGGAGAATAATATTTACTTTAAAATGCTATGAAATAAGAAAGGTTATTGATAAAAAATGCAAAGATGGAGATTGAAGTACACAATTAGATTTTGATAAAGAGATATATATTGGCTATATTTGTTGTCAGTATTTTAATAAGTAGTAAATTAAATATATTATGAATTTGATTGATGATTAATATCATAATATGAATGACTTATTTTAATGCGTGAAATGCATCTTCGAATTATTATGGAACACTTCTATTGATGTTTTCTACCATTGGATATGTTAGGGAATATCCATTCATATGTTCTCAATAAAGATGAAGAAGATAATTCCCTTGAAAATGGGTAAGGATTAATGCTTGTTGTATTATTTGAAGTATACATCACATATGATTATTTTATATTTAAACTTAATGAGTATCAAATACAAGTACTAATGGAAAGTGAAAGCATTGTCTACAACATGATCTTTCTGAAGTTGAAAATTTGGATATTAAAATTTTTAAGGTTTTATGATTAAATAATCATAAATTATGGATAGAATATTGTTAATATACACTTGTATTATTAAGGATAATGGATTTTTTATTATATAGAGTATATCACTTAGATAATGATTAGAGAATGTTGAGTATGAAGCTGGAATTGTTGATATAGTAGAGATCCATTGAAGGAATAAAAGTTGAGTACTCATATGATGTAAGGATTTAGAAATTAATCTGAAGATATTTTGGAACATTATGATATTTTAAAAATTCATTTAAGTTATTTTTAGGTGAATTTGGGTGATTGAATAATCCCTAAGAATATTTGAATAAGTTCCATTTTGATTTGTGAAAGTTCTAAAATTTTAATTTGGAGCTGAAAATTAGAAAAGGCATGGAATACGTGAAGGTAAATCTGAAGAATACATAAGGGTTTCCTAGACCATGCCATGTAAAATTTTAAAAAGTACATAACTTCATTATAATAAGTAAGAGTACTCATGATGATATATAAGAGTAACTCTAATTGACCCCTCTATATATAAGAGTACTGCTAAATTGAAGCAGAAGAATAAATAAAGGAGAAAAACAAGTTTCACTATGATATGTAGAGGAAAACTTCTTAATATATAAGATTTATCATAGTGTATGTGTAAAAGTACTTAGAGGGAATGTGATTTTTTAAAATTACCCAAGTCACAATGATATGTAAGGGTAGTTATAAGGCAATAATATTTTACAAATTTCTGAGCCATACCGTAATATGAAAAAGTAAATCTATGTTCTAATAATATATAAAGGTGTAAAGAAGTATGCATAAGGGTCAATAGGATGTTACATAAATATTCTCAAATACTTTCAAATTAAAAATTTTAAAACTTAGTAACCACATTGTGATTTATAGGAGTAAAAAAATTTTACATATGGGTTACTCCCTAAAAAATAGGAAAATTCCTAGATTATCACTTTAATATGTAAGAGTAACAATTTATTATATTAAATAAAAATATTGAAAAATTTGAGTTATCTGGAGATTCATATGTGAATATTATATGATATACTTCAAAGATGAAATATCATCATTCTTTTAAGATCCATTATTTTAGTTGTATACAATGAAGGTAAGAATTGAAGAATAAGGATGAGATGTGATGTTAGTTTACATGTTGTGAAGAGAAACATCACACCATAAGGGGTTTTTTCATATTATCATGTAGATTTAGAGATTCTTATTTTAGATTTTATGTAATTTTTGAAGATGAAAAACCTAGATTCTACTAGAATATTAATTTAAGGTATATTTTTCTAGTATTTAATGTGAATAAAAAGATAGAGGGTTTCTCAAGAATATTATTATCCATATTAAATGAGTAGATCATGTTTCTAAGATTTAATATGTTTTAAAAATTAAAATATGGAAAATATATTCATGTGATTCTATGTACAAAAGAGTGAAAAAGAAAGAGGGATATTTTGGAGTGTAATGTGAGCAACCAATACTACATTCCTTGAGATAACTCCGTGTGTTGAAGAAATATAAGTTGATGATATTATAGATGATTAGATCTTCTCCATAAATAAATAATAATATTAATTGAAGAAATAAGAAGGAGAAGTAGGTGTGGAGACCAATCCTATGATATCGCTATATCATAGAATCCTATTGAGAAATAAAAGAGAAGAGTTGAGATAGAGAATAAAATGCACCATTTTTATTGTTTATCAACTATGTTGAGACTCTGGAAGATTACATAGATGATACAATTGAAGATTAGAAAATTATCAATGAAGATTGAGTTGAGTAAGGCTAGTGGTCTTGATCCTAAATAAGGCCTATAATCTTGGTTTCTTGAAGATACTGACTTTCATGAAATTGTATAATATTATTTATAGGCTGTTGAAGACTATAATTGAGGAAGAATATCTTTCTATTGTGATATAATGATACCCGGAGTAGCTTAAATATCTTGTTCATTAGTGAGTTTGGAAGTAACCTTTGTATACTGGTGGGATCCAGTATAAACAAAACAATCAAGTGACTATGAATCTATTAAGAGATAAAAGAGTATTTTTGAGACACAACCTAATTGTATCCACTTGTGTTATATATTGGATATCTACATTTCAAACTTGACCTGAATTTAATAAGGAGTATATTAACACATTGGGGTCAAACCTTGTAAAAATACCACATCCTAATCAATAAAAGAGGTTTGAATACTAAGAGGATAATTTAAATGGTTAAAATAATTCAGTAAAAGGCCACATTGATTCACCCCACTCTTATAGTGATTACACAATCACACTAGGGAATTTCACATACATCCAAAATAATAAAACATCAAAATAACCAAAATAAATCCATGATAATAATCTCCAAAATAATCAATATAAAAATTAAATGGAAATAAAAACTCTTTTTGACTCCATCTAACCAAAGAAAACTCTAAACTTTCAAGGACCAACACCACCTCCAACGTAATCTTACAAATCTAAAAAATTATTGATAAAACAATAGGTGAGTGTATATTATACCTATTAATCTCCACCTATAAATCTTTAATTTTTTAATATGGATAAATTATTATAATCCATCTATTAATGAAATAAAATAAAGACAATAAAATCCACCCAAAAGGTATATAAACAACTATCTATGTCTCACCACAATCACATTACCCAAAAAACACAATATATAGATATGATATAACTCACACCATCAAAAAAATAATATATCATAAAGGGAATCTGTAACCCACTTCCCTTAGAATTTTTCTCATTAGAGAATATAAAATCCCATATTTAATTTATTAGTGGAATACTATATTCATATAAGGGAATAAAATATTATATGATTAAGGAACTATCATTCTTCTATATAATGCAACATATATTCTTAGTTTCACCTAGAATCCAATAAAATACAGACATTAGATCGTTCTTAGACCAAATAAGGTGGTGGTTTCATATTAGATAGAGAATACTACTTCAATTAATCACTAAAATAAAAAAATATAAAATGATATACTCATAATTCAAAAAATAACCCAGGTAACCTAGATCATCACTTCCACTAAATTTGTAAACCAATTCAAATTAATAAATTTTTATGTGTAGTTTAACTCATAAAAATATCAAATAATTTAACCACTTCATATATTTTTCCCATATCTTAGGTATATGAAGAATATAAATAATTGATAAACTCTTACATCAAAAATTTCTTCCTTCTTTATCAATATATCATTATTCTACCTTAGAATACTACATTTGACCCACCTTTTCAGAATATCACATCAAATCAACCACATCAAGATACCACATCTGATCATTATCTTCAAAATACCACATCTGATCCTTGTCCTTGGAATAAAACATATGGACACATATTTATCTTTAGAAATTATCTTCACCAACATAATAAAATATTCTACTAAAAGCTATTAAACTACTAAAAACTATTTCTATAACATTCATGAAAATAATCACCACATCCTTTCTCACAAACAAATCAATAAAATTAACTTAACCGTGAAATCATGTTTAAAAAGTAATCATAGATAAAAAATCACGACAAATCAATATAATAAATAAAAAATAATAAATTGAAGTTATATACCTCATATCCTTAATTAAAATCTATATAATCAAAATAGCTTCTTCATCAACTTCTAAGATTTATCACCTAAATTATTTGGTTTTCACAATCAAAATATTGGATAGAATACCTTAAATCCTGAAAAAGTACCCAAAATAAATTTGTAGATCCACAATATCCATAGATTTAACTTCCCTTGATAATGGATTTTATTGAGACAAAGAGATAGAATAAGAAGATAATATATATAGAGATCTCACCTTCGATTCGATTGAAATTTTAACTCCTAATGACAAAATAAATAAAATCATAAATAGAGCTCCCAAATACAACCCTAAAAAAACATAAAAGTTGAATAGGGTGTTTAGGGTTGATTAAGAGAGTTAAACATGAGTTTTTGGGAATTTTAAAGTCAAAATATAGATATTTAATTTGTGTGTATGTTTTGTTCAAATGGTTAATTTAATTTCTACCAACCATGTAACCCTAACTATAAAAAAATACCCAAAATTTATGGTTTCGTTTCATGTACATGTATTCACTATGCATCTTCCACTACCTAGAGATTCAAATGTAATTCATGCTTATTTAACTAAGCTTGAAAACCATATAGCCTACTAAAACCTTTCATAAAACCTATCAATAACTTGAATCCTAAAAATAATTATACCCAAAAGTAAATCAGTCATTCGAAACCCAATGCTTTCATCAAAATTCACTTTTAATATTATCAATCCAATTTATAAGGGCCTATTGAAGGGTTCTTATTAATATAATTTTAGAAACTCCAAGAATAAAGACTAGTGGCTTACCAAGGTAATCTCATGAAGATCTAAGTCAGCTCACTCAAAATACTAATAACTTATTAATGTTTTTTGAATTATTTTATATATGCGAATACAAATAAAATAAGGGGATGGGGTTATGAGAGTGAATTCAACACATTGAATAAATTATGAAAGTGAAATGAAAAACAGAATGAATTTAAAAAGAATGGTGACAACCCTAGATTCAAATTAAATAATCCATCATTATTTCACTACATTTTTTTACCTATTATAACTCATAGTATACTTCCAATCAGAAATACACACCCACATTACATAAATTGTGTGAATTGACATTGCACCAAGAAAACTCTTACATGATTTTACTAAAACTATCTCCAAGATTAGAGAGAGAAGTTCCTAAATCGAGAATGCCCCATTACTACCTTAGTGGTTCATGACCATGAATATACACACCAATAAATATAATAATCCCATTTTACATCATCAAATAAATTATTGGGAGAGAAAATTGATTTTACTATATGAAAATAAATGGGGGAAAGGAAAGTGTGAAGTTATGGAACCCACTATATCTCCTTGACCACCCAATACCTTTAAATAAAAAATAGGGAATTCAAAGGAATGAGGTGTGTGAACTCTAGAATAATTATATTTAAACTATATGGTGATACTTGGGTTATACTATCACCATTTTTGAGATATTGAGAGATCACTATATGAAAACTGGAAATAGATGAAAAAGAAAATTCATGAATAATTTAACAGAATTAAATGTATTACAAAAAACTAATTACATGATAAAAATCATATTCTACTGCTTAATGGAGAAAACTATAAATAGTGGGTATAACATTATATTTATACACATTTATACCCTTTCTACCTCGATAAATGTTCCCTCATTAAAACTAGTGCCTATGATTTTCTCTCCTTGATCTCTTCTATGTGGATCCATCGAGGGGGATGCTTCCTCTATTGCATGCATACCATTGAATCTTCCTAGATTCAAAATCCTTCCTATAATCACTAAAAAAATTAAATTTATTAATGGATTAAATGTGGGAGATTTATTAGTGGTTCCATTAATTGGGTAGACAAGGATAATGGAATTATCAATTTTAGGTTGATCTCTATAATATTATTTGTAGTTTATGGTTTTAATCCCATATAGGAATTAAATTTTTTGTATTTAATATGAAATGTGGATGGTATATGGGTTTTATAGGGTGAAATTTCATGTGGCTTCACTTTTAATTAATCTTACACAGGGGTTCATGAATTAATCATATACAAGTGTGAGGGAACTAAAATTAATCTTAAACTTTTTTACTCTTGGGAAAGTACCTTACACTAATAATAAATAAAATTTCCCAAGAAAAAAATGAAATAAATTTTAAATAATCACATCCTTAGACCTATCATTATTTATACATGAATTTCAAATCCCTAATTCCTATTTTTTCATAAAAATTCATTCAATCTTCTATCAATACCCATTTTCATTTTTCTCCTACCTTCCCAGAAATGAATATCTCTTCACTCAAGGGATAATGCACAAGTATTTCTCATTATCAAGTGTATTCATGATTTCCATAGGCTTTAATACATCATATTTTCTCCACATAATAGATTTAATTTTTTTTATCAATCTTGAGGTCTTTAACAAGGGTTATTTTTTGGGTTAAGTTGGGTGACTCATATGTGAAAAAAGGTAGAAAGAGGGGGATTAACTATTTTAAGTATAATTCCTGATTAAAATAAGTGTTTTAATCAATATATTACTTTATCAATACCATTTCAAATGATTTTACCAATCCAAAATTCCCCTTGATAATAGATATTCATATAATAGTTATTATAGTGAATGATCCCACCTATTTTCTATATTTTTTACTTTATTTTTATACAACAATTTTTTATAAATTATTTTTTTAATATTCATTTATTATTGATAACTAGGGAAGAAATGAATTATAATGATTTTTTTTGAATTATATTTCCCAATTAATGATGAAACACTCTATAAACTTCCCAAGAATGATTATTTCCTCCCTTTAATCCCATGAAACAAAACATTCCCCCACACTTGTTTCTCATGTAATTAGGAAAATTTCTCAATAGTAGGGTAGGTAGGGGATTTAATATTGTAATATGGATACCAAACATACAATTCATTGATTTTAGGGGTCTTAATATAAATTTCACAAGTAAGGTCATACTTAAAATAGGTTTTAATTTCAAAAGGTATTTTCAAAAGACACCTCAATAATTTTTGACACAATTAAGGATATTTAATAGTTTTGTATGGAGAATAAAAACAAGTTCTATATTTTCTTACATGACTTAAGTATCTCAAGAAAAAAGGAAATATAATAATTTCCCAAAATGGTTTAGAAACCACTTGGGTTTGTAAGATTAAAATTGGATGGAACTTGTACACATAGGTTTTGACATTTGATCAAACTTCCTTAAATATTCATATTAGAAATAGTGAGTAAAATAAATTATACATTCATTGAAAACTTTAGATCCTATAATTAATATTTTTTGAAAAGAAAATATAAGATAATATAATCTTACCAAGGTATTAAATTTAGGTCAAAAAATCCTAAAAAATCTCCCAAAATCCTAAAAACAATTCAATCCTAACCTTGGATGGTACGATTTACCCTATTCTCATTTATTTACTACCATATTTTTTTACTTTAAACTTGATCAGGATATATTTCACATATAATTTTTATTTGTAAATAAAAAAATAGCGTGAAGGAATAATACAACCTGATATTTATTATGAAGTTGAAAACTTCTTCATGCGTTTCACTTATTTTTCAGCTTAGTCGGTTGTTTTCCTCTTCAAAATAACAAGGAAAATCAACCAATAAAATGTTAATTTTTTAAACAAAAATAAAATTTAAAGAGTGAAGGAAAGAGAAGTCTTGGTTGGGACCCCCAAATTAGGTATTATATTTTTAATTCCCATAGTTAGGCAATACCATCTATAACTATAAATATTATAGAGGATGTGGTTTGTGTGATTTTAACCACCACATAATCTTCTTTATAAAGTGATTATACTTTCACTTCATGTGGAGAACACCTTTTATAGAATTATTTATTCCCGCCCACTGATCAATGTAGTATAACTTTCAAGGTGTGGGTAGGAGGATGAGATATTGGGCCTCCTCTTACACTAGCTACACACTTAGACAACCAACTGTGTGTGTGCAATTTTCTCCTAGAAGTTTATTTTATATTTATTTTTAAACATTTTCTCTTTATTTAATTCCACTTAAATTCCATCCATGTTATGTGACTCAATGTATAAAAAAATTTATCCATTCTTCCTTAAACTCTAAAAATTTATTCTTCTATGAAAAAACGTTCAAAACACATAAAGTCTTGAACCAATGGGGATAATTCAAAAGTTTTAAAAAATGGGAATATAATTTTAAATAATTTTTAATAAGATCATAATAAAATTAATTCAACTGATAAGTATCCTTATATTGACACCCTAAGGGTTCATGTTGGATTCTATGAAAATATATGTGAGGTTGAAGTTATTGAAAACATTTTTAAAGGATGAGTTCACATTGTTTGTCATGCTTGACAAGGAAGATGTTAAAGAAATTGTTGATACATGGAGGATTTTATGATTGATAAGGTATCTATCGAAGAATGTGGTAGTTCTTGGATGATTTTTATAGATTCATATTTCAATATTAGAGAATTTTGTTGCATTGATGGAGGTCTATTTGGGATGAATGGGTTCAAAATTTTATCTTTTAGAAGGAAAAATAAATATACATGAAGAATTTTTATTTTTGTTAAGTTTAGAAGGATTTGATAATAAAAAGGGGAAATTTTTGGGGATGAAATCCTTCAAGTATCTAGTTTATAGAGGATAGGGTCCGGTTTGACTAGGGAACCAACCATGACCAACCAATATAAAGGTGATTACCAGTGAATATTGACACCATCATGTGTGAAGGAAAGAGATTAAGTACCATGTATGGAAACAAAGTGACTCTTTGGACAGTGTAAGACCTAATGGATTTTACAATCTACTCTTAGTGTTTCTAGGGTAATAATTGAGTGGCTTCCTAAATCATTTTATAATGAGGGATGCACAAAGTGTGAATACCATTAATGATTAAAAACCTTCATGGAAATAAAGTGAAACTACACTATCCTATTTGTATTCTACCTCTAGATGAAGACTTAATATGTGCATGATTTCAATGAAAATTATTAACACTCAAACCAATAATAAATCACAATATCATAATCACACCATCAAGAGAATGAGTTATGACATGAAGCTATTGGGTGCATCACAAAAAATCATAGAGTTATAGAAGTTGAAGCATCTACTAAAATAAAACAAAGGAACAATCCATGTATGATTCATCTACATATGAGTCGGAATGGGAGAACCACATATGATTAAGGATTCCTAGGTATTATTCAAGACATACAATTCATAACATATGATTATATTTAAAGTATGTATATATCCAAAAAGTATCTATATATGAGTCATTTCATATGAATCATTTGAAAATATTCATATAAGTAATAGTGTACGAGTGATGGTGTATAAGTGGGAAGAAGGATTTCAACATACTACATGTGTGGAAGATTCTATAAGAATAACTTGGTGATATTTTTTAGAGGTTATATAAAGGTATGGTGTTTTATGGAATGTTACTCAAAACGGTATAAATTCTTCAGGTGTATTCAAAAGGGTATATGGAAGGATACTTATAAGGGTATTTTTTAAGGGTACCATAGAAAGGTGACCAACCATTTTGGAAGGGTAACTCCCTTTTCTATTTTTATAGAGAATTGGTTTCCTTATTTCAGATTACTCTCTCACAATTATCAAATTATTAAAAAAAATCATATATATTTAAATGAAAACCTTGATTCAATATAAAATAAGATGAATTTTTTTAAATAACATTTCTTTGAATTAAAAATAATTTCATAGAGAAGGATGAATTAGTATTTTCATATTCCAATATCTAAAAAATATTATATACTGATATATCATAGAATGGAATAATATTTAAATGAAGGTATTCTCGGGTTTCTTTATTCAAGAATATAGAAGTTATTTCATGAAGAAATATCTTAATAGGTTGAATAAGAAAAGTGGAAGCTTGATTAGAGAGAAATATCATAACTGAGATTTGTGTTGGTTTCCATATTTAATATTATTAAAGGTTTCTCACATTAGTATTCAGTTTTCTATAAATAAGAACACAAGGAGAAATAAAAAGTAAATAAAGAATATATTATACATTGGAACATATGTCCTTAGAGGGAGAGGAAGGAACCTACACTATATTTAAGTCTTATTTTCCAAACTAGAGGAAGTTTCTTTGGTGTAGAAAAGAAGAAGAAATTTTAATTTCAGTACTGTAAAGTGGAAGGATCTCTAGACTCATACTGAAAGAAAGAATAACTTGGAACTTTATAAAGATTTCATAAAATACATGGTGGTATTCATGGAATTTCCCATGAGATGTTTTAGGAAGAAACTATTCTATTAATTCATAATGGAGTTATATTTTAATTAGGTCAAAAGAATTTTCATATTAATGATTAAATTAATAAGTAATTAAAGAAATATTTAAAGGGAGATATTTTTAAAGAATATTGACCACACTATTTTTTTAAATGATATATGGATGAAATTAGACGATTTATATGGAAAATAACCTATGGTGAAAGATGGTGGAGAATCTAACCATGAAAGGAATCCTACACCCAAGCTAGATTAAAACTGTCTTATATATAAAGGAAAGAATAGAAAAAATAAAAATAATCATCTTTAGAATGAAGTATCTCCAAATGAGGTAACAAATTCTAGATCTTCTATTTTATCATATTATAATTTTGGTTTTTAACAGTAATTTAAATAATAAAGTAAAGACTCACCCATGAAGTTGAAAATGAGTGATTCTAATAAGGAAATTATTGCATCAACAAGATATAGATCTAGATATTGTTTATATATCCACCAAGAAGATATCATATCATTACATGGAAAGTAGGATCAATGAGTAGTCCTGAATAATGTATATTATATAATCATTGAATATTTGAGCATAGACTATGTTAGGTCCATAAGGCTGAATACCCTGAATGAGAGGGGGGGGGGGTGAATCAGGGTATGACAAATTTAAAATTAAAGCCCCTTCTAATCTTGTTTCACTATTAAGAAAAACACTCTTCTCTATCCTTCCCATTGCAAAATATAAATAGAAAGTAAAGCATGCACAAGACACAATAATTTTTACTTGGTTCACCCTCACTGGGCTACGCCCAAGGAGCATACACCGACAATGTGCCGATGTACCAAATCCACTAAAAGCGCACTGCTGTTTACAAAGTTCAGGATAGATCACTTCTATTCCTAGGATCACTACCTTTACAAGGTTTATGATCAAATCACTGCTTTCCCAAGGGTCAATCCCTATTTCTCTCTCTCTGGCTCACTACCGGTGTAGAGGATCACCTTCTTCCTCTTCCTTTGCTCACTACTCTGGAAGGAATCCACTCATAGTTTATAGACTTTTATGTCTCTTCATTATAACTAACGAATGCATCCTCTATTGTATGTAGATGCTATGTTGAAGTTCAACTTTCACCTGTAGATGAATTTCTATTTGCACCGAAGGTATCGGGCAATCTTCCAGCTTTTGCGCAGCCCCGGAAAGACGAGCGTGCTCCAACAACACCTGCGCTCTTTTCCAAGCCCGACGTACAAGTCCCCAGATGGAACGCAAGTCTTCAGCGTGAAAGTCAAAACAGTCGCACAAGTCCACCTCAACCACTTGTGAGACACAACCTTCTTCAATTCCAAACTTGCACGACACACATCCTTTTACACCCAAACTGATTTTCGCATGCAACTAACAACCAGCGCGCAACTAACCACCTGGCGCATAACCTTCACTTGCGTGACCACACACCACTTGCGCGACCACCACACCTGCACGATGGGAGCTCTAATTTTATCCAAGTGTTGAGATCGTGCAAAATGAGGAGGGGTCGACCTGTATTTATAGGCATTTGGACACCCTACATGATGGCGTGAAAGTCTCCCCTCGGCATGCAAGTTTCAGCGCGCAAGTCTCTGCCCTTGCAAGTCACTTGTGTGACCAACTTCCAAACTTGGGAGCCCTTCTCCCTTTGCCATATTTTCATGTTCTGATCTTTAAAAACTATAGGTATGCAAGTTCCCAAGATTCCAAGTAATCAGCGTGCAAGTCCCTTTGACAAGAACACTTTTCAAATCACTTGCGTGACCAAACCCAGAACTTTCTGACCCTTATCCATTTGCCATATTTTGATGCTCTGATCTTGAAAAACACATGGCACACAAGTTTCCAAGCCTTCATGTACACGATGCGCAAGTCCCTTTTTCAAAAACCACTTTTCTTCCTTTGATTGTTTTCAGGCCCAAAAATTTGGCAAACACTGGAAAATGGCGCCACCTTGTATTTGCTCTTTTTGTACCGCCTCCAAATAATCTATTCCTTTGTCAAAGTTCTTTAATCAAACATTGATCGTTGACCACAGCTCTTGCACTTGACATGCCAGCATGAAATCCCCTTTGTCAACAAATTTTTATGTCATGATTTGCTTTGTCAACAATCACCACACATATGTCCATTTTGTCAATAAACACAATCACCTCAAAAATGCTTCAATGATACCTTGAGGGATTTTTTCCCAACAAAGAAAAAATTACTATGAAGAGTGAAAATGGACTTAAGCTTTGATATAAGGAATATAGGTGCAAAAATAAAAGTTAAAAGTGATTTGATTAAAGAAATTAGAAAAGTAAAAGGAAATAATATGGTCACTGAAAAGGAATTGAAATAAAGTTTCCTCTCTATCAAAACACATATTAAAGAAAATAGTTAATCAAGTATGGAAAATACCTCAGGCATGGAGAAGTTTTTTTCAAAAATAAAGGATAAATAAGAGAAAACCAAGGAACTTGAAACAAATATCAATTCCCTAAATGGAAAAGAGAAGTTATAATTTCAATTTATATATGCACCAATAAATACAACAATAAATAACCCAAATATTAAATCTATAAGTAAAAGAAAGGCTCTTGGAAAATATGTAAGAAATGAAGTTCAAAAGAAAGTATATACAAAGTACTAATTTTGTGGAAAGTTGAGAACACCATTAGAGCTTTCTAGAATCCCATATTCTTAATGGAAGGATAAATACAGATATATTGATATTGCACTCAAAAGGGGTTCACATGTGGTATGATTTCTCTAATAAATGATTTATATGTTATAACCGTAGTCATTTTTCAAGATATTATAGCTTAAAGAGGAAAATAATGGTCATACAGAGGTTCTACACTCTTTTGAAATATAAGGAAATGATCTATCTTATAAATAATCCCATTGAGCTAGAAAACAGGTTTACTATTTTGTAGGAAAATAATGGAACTCAATGGAAGGTGCATCAATCACCAAATATGTGTCACTCAAAGCAACCCTCATTGAAAGAAATAAAAAAAAATTAAGATAAGAGGAAGGGATAATGTTTCTATATTTGTGAGGGAAATAAGTTGAATGCAATAAAATACCTTCACCAGGTGAAAAAGGATGAAGAAAAATTGATGGAATTTTAAGAGGAAAAATATAAATAATACTTGAGAGGATTAATTCACACCACTACAAAGTGTGATAATAAGTCTGGTGGAAATATCCTTAAATGAAAAAAATATCATGATATAGAAATGGGTATAGGTGATGAATTATAAGAAGAAGTGTTAACAAGTGGTATTTTAGAAGTAACTACTATAAAGTCTTAGAATAAAGTTAAAAACAAAGAGTTGTTCCAACTTAACTAGCCCCATTCCTCAAAGTGAGGAAAATAAAGGTACCCCTCTTTGCATATGCTTTACATGTTTCATACTTGTTTAACTAAGTGTAGACTTCATGGTGACATATAATATATGGGATAAGTTTTCTCATAAATCACATATTTTAGAGCTAAAATAGATCTAGTTTAAAGATAGAAACTACATACAACCATTGATGTTAAAAGTATTAAAATCCCAATCTGGTATCAATACTTAATACAAGTGATAAATATGATTATTAATCATCAAGTTGTGACAAAAAAATACTTTAATGATAAAAAATAGATCTAAAATGTGAATTATGGAATTAAAATATCTTACTGAATCTGTTTTTTTAGAAGATGGATATTGAATTAAAAGATGAGTCAAAGCCTTGCCTGAGTAAACAAGTGGTATCAAATAGAAAATAACTTACCAAAATTTATTTTTTTTCCATTAATCTAGTATAAATAACCATCTAAATGGAAGAGGATAGATTTTTTAATTTTCAAGCCTAACTCTCTCTGATTAATAGGTGGACTAGTTCATCATGTGGCCTCAGTCGTGCCTCCCCATATGTTATAGGATTCCGACTAGAAGTAAGGTTAAAATGAGAAACATGTGGAGACTAACCTCTTTATAAAAGTAAATAAACATAAGAAATAATAATATATAATAAGAAACTATTACTACACATCACATATCAAATTATAAAATTGAGTTAGTTCTCACTAGCCTATAAGTAAACATGCTATATACAAATAGTCTCATGTATAAAAAAGAAACCCAAAATAAAGACACAAAAAAAAAATAATCAAAATGGGTCCCAATATTAAGCCCGATCTACTAATCCTTGCTCCATTTTAAGTCCCAAATCATCCATCTATCATAGGGCCTTTTCCTTTATCTAGACCTATATCCATGAAGTCTGCTTCGGTACTAACGACAACCTTAGAAGAGAGTGAGTAAAACTTAGTAGTACACCAACAACAGTGTCTAAAGAAATATATATTCTAATAAATAGTGTATGAATATGTAAAATAGAGTAATATAGAGGTAAATAAATAAAGACATATTTTAAAAATAATCAGTGTTTAATTAACCACTTTGTCCCTTAGGTTCCCAAGTGACACTCAGGCCAAGAAAACCTTCCTCAGACTATGCTGATTATATGAACCATACACTATAGGGGTTACATACTTTAAACAAAATAAATTCTCTTTAACACTTATTTAAAACTAGGTGTCAAAGAGCATCAGTCCAAGTACCGACACCATTTCAAGATCCATTAGTTCCTAGAGAACTAAGTCGACACCCAAACTAGGGATACAAAACACCATATTCAACATTTCAAAACAAGGATATAGAGTTTCATGTATAACCATCATAATTAAATGATATGGAGCATAATTTTTAACATCCTTACCCATGGGTGTGAACTATCATGTCTAACACCTTTAACCGTCCCATCAATAACTAAATTCTGAGTCCCAATATGCCTGAACTTTTAACACACCATGATGATAAGGGTGCACCTTTTTCAAAATTCAGTATTCCCCATGGTCTATTATATTCAACAAATTTAACAAAATTAACCAATTAAAACAAAAAATCCTTTATACATGTAGTGCACCTATTAAATGTTCTTTAAAACTATAAAAACATTTAAACATTTCCCTTTAACCATTTACCATTTCTTCCTTATCAAGTCATAAAACATTTAATTCCCAATTTAATCCAAATATCTCATAGTGCCACGCTAATAAGAAAAGAAACAAGTATAACTAGGTTAAACTCACAAACACCTTATTACACTATTTTAAAGCCCATTATACTATTTTCACGGAATGATCACACCCCATGGGTGGGCGTAGGTCTGGTCTCATTGTCATAAATAGACCCAATAGGGTCTGTGAAGGGTCTAACATATAATTTAAAGGCCCAAACCAACTTTCTTTTCCTTGGAAACTAATTATGAGTACATAAATTCCATAACACATACATAATACACATGAAAAAATATCAGGACTATGGGAAATAGCTTGTAGACCACCTTCATTATGATCATAGACAACCACTTACCCAATACCACCCTTTAATTTAAGATAAAATGAATGCAACCATAAAATTAGAGAAATCCTTGTAAATAGGGATTATGATACATAGAATAATAGAAACAATATATTAGTGTATCTTCCAAATAATATAATTAAATAGACTCATAAAATTACTTCAGGCTTCAAATCACAAGAAACGACACTTCAAATACCCTATAATCGAATAAAATACACCCTTGGAAGAGGAGGATAAGTTTTGGTCACACCCTAGGCTATTGGGAGTGAAATGGGGGATAAAATAGAGTGATATGGATATAATATCAGGAGGGAAAAAAGTAAAATTTATACTATTAATGAGTAACTTGGTTTGGCTAAATGGTTTTCTAAACCATGAACCAACTATGTTAATTACTTTATCCACGGAGAAACATGTCACACAGTATTCTTGGCCACCTATATGGTTTGAAAAACCATTCAAAATCCATGTTAATGGATTTAGACCCAAGTATCATGGTTTTCAATACTCCTCAAACTACTTTTAAAACCATTATCCCCCTTAAACCATGCAACATGTGTTGTAAGGAAAATTTTCCAAACTTTTCAAGTCTTAACCCCCCTAAATTCCCTTGACACATTCCCTAAAAGAAATAATAATTTTATAAGATATTATAAAATATAGGTCAAAAAAAATTAAAAATAAAATATACCTTGGAAAATTATAGGATCTTATAACCTCCCAACCATAAAACAACTCATCCTCGAGCTACACTCTCCAACATCACTAAGTCTCAAAGGTAAAAAGGTCATGCCACTAGGCTTGCATATTAGCTATCCTCTCCCAAGTTTCATCCTTAACATGTCCATGTTACAAAAAAACTCAAACTAAAGGCATGATCTTTGTAGGGACCCAAATCTTGACATACATGGACATTACATTACTTTTTCGGAATACTTAGTACATAACAAAAACACACACACAAGGACCATAATAGTTTAGTGTCTTTGGAAACTCAGAATATAATCTTCTAATCGTGGTGAAAGATCTTCAACATCTCCCATAAAGATCTTCCTTGTTTTTTACCTAAAACCTTTCTTTATATCCTGGGGAAAAGAAAACATAAAATGGTGAGCTCAAATGCTCAGTAAGGGTAAACAAAAGAAATATCAATCACATTATATTCATAAGAACATAACATTTTGGAAATCTAAACCTGCAAAAGAGATCATAATATCATAACATGGGATAAATCATAGTAGTGAAATGTAATCCCAATAATCATAACTTAAAACATGAAACTTTGTGGCATACACACTTAATAATAGAGAATAATTTCTTATTAGTCAAGACTCATTGCCAAGACTATCTTAGTGGACAAAGTCCATTTCGAAACCGAGTTCACTCCTCGTTTCAGTCCTGTTTCACTGAACCGGTTTAACCTGCCATTCTAGACATGTCTATCTCATGAGATATAAAATCTTTACCCAATTAATTGGAGGGAGATATAGGTCCCACCCATCTCATAATGATACCATTCTTATGTGTGCCACAAAATCAAAAATCATACATCATTGCATAACCCATGTAATAGAAATTGGATTCTTAAACATCGTGACATGATACAAAATTCATATAAGATAAAGGAATTCATAAAAATAATTCCATCACAACATAATCAAATCAATGTAATAATAGGGATAAAAGCATAACCCTTTATTATCTTAGATGGAAAATAATTTTGATAAAACACTTGAACTCCATTCTTGAGGAAAATATCCTTTCTACTTCAAAAACACTTTTCCTTTCTTAACATGTCATACAATTATAAACTAAAAGAATTTGATTAAAAATAAACTTTAAAATTTTTAAAGGAAGCTTCTTGGAAATAAAGTTTTAAAAATCCATTCATGCTGTATAAGTTAAAAAAAACATTCTTCTCGTACTTTTGTTGGAAAAGTCAAAAAGTACCTCGTACGAAAGACGAAAAAATATTCCTTTCATATCTTTTACTAGGAACTCACCGAAGGGTAAAATTGGATTTAAAAAATTGTAGGTGGATGGAAATAATATTACATATTGAGGAAACATGGATGTGGATGATAAAATACACCCCAGTAAATTCCAAAGTATAAACAATCTCGGATAAAAAAGAGATTGTGATATTTCCCTTACCTTAGGTATGATTTGCTTGGTAAGTGTCCGAACCTCCTGTATAATGATTTAAATAATGTCATTGACTTATTACAGAATCATACTCATTGTTATGATATCATATATGGTTCACTTATAACTTTATATTACCCGTTCTTTTGTAAATTCCATGTTAAAGAACGTTTTGGGTAAAATCATTTCATTTGTCGTCCGTGTTTTGACTTGTAATTATTCATATGATTACTTAGATCATTATTTCTTAATTCAAGAATATAAAACATGATTTATATATAATATTTATTTAGAATATACATATATATAATAGATCGGGAAATGGAAAGAAATACACCGTTCATGGAGACGGTAGACCGTACGTACGCATGAATGCTGTTTTCGTTTCCATATTGAGTTGAATGGAATTAAGTAGATGACATACATATATATACCCATAAATACAATATCATTATTATGTCATATATTTCATGATTACTTATTATATATACTTTATAATCATTCATGAATGGTTAACGTGGAGAATGAATCTCATTGCGTCGTGGAGACGGTAGTCCGTACGTACGCACGAGCGATGATATCATTCTCATGATCGTGGAATTGTATTTGAGTGTATGTATACTTTTTAAGAATCAATATAACTTTACAATAATCATATATAGTTATTACATACACCATTATACCCATCCAAGTAAGGTGGTGGTGACAAATAGATTACACCACAGCATGGAGACGGTATTCCGTACGTATGCACGCGCGGTGATTTCGTTTTCCGTAGGATGGATAGGTGGTGAAATAGGGTTGTTTAATACTTATAATAACATATAAGTATATGAGTGATACTGATGTTATTACTTCATAATGAAACAACCTAAGAAGAAGAAGTGGAAGAAGAAATAAAGTTGAAAGAATCTGTAACGAACATTACCTCTTCTTTGAAGCGCCTCTTCGAGTCCTCCTCTTAGGGCACTAAAATTGGTCTTTCAAGAAGACCAGGAACTCTAGAATTTTTCTAGGTAATTGTATAAGAGAATGTTTCAGGGTTCGTCCGAGCTTGAAGGCTCAAAGTGGTGTGAGGAAGAGAGGGAGGAGGTGCCCTTTTATAAGGGAGGAGAGGGGCACCTTTGGAATAACAAAAAATATTATTTTATTATAAAGTCATATTCGGTTTTTAATAGCTCCAAATTGAGTTATTTCGAATCTAAGGTGGGGATGGGTCGACATACTATCATCCAATAGAATTTGGACAAGTTTATTTTACTATTTTAACCTTATCATTTAGTTTTAACTTTAAGTTAGATAATTTTACTTTTACCGTGTCTTTTTGTGTTCTTACACTATAACATTAATAAACAAACTATAACAATCCAAACAAACCCCAAGTTGTTTAGTATTAATATATATAACCTTATATAAGTCATTTGGCCGATCATTAAATTTTTAGGAATAAAATAACAATTAATAATATAATATTTGTTTTAAAAACTATTTTATGTCAATTTTGAC
Organism: Viscum album; assembly: GCA_963277665.1. Lineage (NCBI taxonomy): Eukaryota > Viridiplantae > Streptophyta > Magnoliopsida > Santalales > Viscaceae > Viscum > Viscum album. The sequence continues at coordinate 1,396,991,518 of OY728164.1, read as the reverse complement.
ACTATTTAGTAATTGATTTTTGTGAAAACTATAACAGAATTATTAGTTCTAAAAAAGTTACTTAAATAAATACTAACATGTCATATTGACCTATAAAATTAATATAATTCATAAAAAGTCTCAAATTACATTTATTTGGGTATTTATAACATCAATTATGTCAATATTTCATTAATAAGATAATTACTGCATCATCGTTGTGTCATAAATAAATTAAATTATTTAATGTCTAAAAATTACAAATAAAATACCATTATGTAGGAAATCTTGTTATCTTTCTAATGAATATTTATAGTTGAATTTATCTTATTTATAACCCTATATTAAAAATTATATACTTATTAAACTTTGATTTTAACTATTTTAACCCTTCTTTAAATAAATTAATAATAAATGTCCTAATCTAATACAAGTGGGCCTAAATGGTAATATTTTATTCCTAAGGTTGTTTTGTATTGAATTAAACTTATCCAATAGAATTATTACATGTGTTAGGGTAATAATAATATCATTTTTACCCTTAATTACCCTATTTACTTTTAATCGTGGTAAAAAAAGTAAAAAGTTACTATTCACCAAAAATTATTTTCATCTCATTGAACCGTATTTTATTTACTGACATCAATCGTGTCTCTCGGATTTTTAAAATTCCACTCACAGAAGCGGTAAAATTAAGTTTTATGAAAAATTCATTTTTTTTAACTACCACTTAGTGGTTTCACTATTCATCAAAAAATTAAAGTTTCCAGAAAAATACCAAAAATTAGGTCTAAGGTATATTTGATATTATGAACTCATTACCAAATTCAAAACATATCAGTTGCATTAATTAATTTAAAAATTAATTCCCGTCGTCAAAACAAATAGTGTGTTCTTAAGAGATAATAACTATCAAAAGATTGACACTTGTTTATGTCTGGTTTAAATGTGAAATTACATCCAATGACCAACATTGTATTAAATTATAAAAATATATTCTAAATATACTTTAAAACCACTCAAATTAATAATTTATCACTATTAATTATTTCAATTAAAAAGGTTGTTTTTAATTAAAATTTAGTAATTTTTACTATTCATCAGAAAATGAAAGTTATCCGAAAAGTACCAAAATTTCACCCTAAGCTAATTTTGATATTCCGAATCCAAAAATAAAGTCCATTTTAAAAAGTAAAATTTAAAAAATTTCAAAAAGTGGTTATTACTATTCATAACGGCTAGTTTTAATAATATTTTAATAGCATATTGTTGTTTAGTGAAACTCGGTATTGCGTACTACACACGCTATCGAGGAAGGTCGCGATTGTGTGTAATGCAAGGAAAGTCAAGGATGCGTGTTGTGCAAGCTCCTTTTGGTGTAGCGTACAACACAAGACATTAATGAAATTAAAAGAATATTTTTCATAAAATCTCGGGGTGTTACATTCTACCCCCCTTAAACTGAATTTCGCCCTCGAAATTCGTCGGGGTTATAAATGGTTTACTACTCGAAAGTTTCCTTAATAGGAACCCACATCGTAAAAAGGAATACCAAAAACAATATTTAAAAACAAAAGTATGAAATGTAACGGCTATCCAAATAAACTAATCACTGGGTTTCCACATAGGTGAAAATATGGATATGGAAGAGAAATCTAACCAACATGTTCTGATGGAGAGTGGTAGAAAACATGGCTATGGAAAAGCCAGCAATCACAAAGCCATAAATTAGTGATGATCTAAGGTACCATCTGATTCATCAGATATGAGAGCACTAGGACAACATTTTTGGTTTTCAAGATCATTTCCCTAAAGTTGATGAAATTGGAATTAGAAGAAATACTTTCGTGATTTTGGTATAGTCTCATCGTTGGTCGTTCTTTGGACAATTTCCACTTCATCTCTTAAAAAATGAAGTTGAATTTGTCATTCTTGATGTGTTAGCAGAGCATGTGATAGAATGATGGGTCATTCCATTTGTCTCAAACAAAAGGTTAGAAAAGTTATCAAAAAATAATAAGTCAATCTGTAGTGAGATTAATCATATATGGTTCCTAAAATGGACTTATACTTCATATATCATACTGCTTAATATAATAAAACTAGTTTCTACTAAACAAGGACTTCTTCTAGGCCAGTGGTAGGTGATAAAGGCCAGTCGCACTTCGGTTGTGGGTTCGATTCCCACAGCCTTGTCCGACACGATGGGCTGTCACCCGTCCTGCCGGTTGTCCTTTTTCTAAAACTACATTACTATAACATCCCATCAATAATATCAAAAAAAGTTCCATCCTTAAACAATACTAACTTATGTCCAACATAATCCATTCCAATCTTTAGGCTTATCTAAAATACTTCGGTCCAAGCTCATAGTATAAGGAAAACTACTACTTGAAATGTCATCAACCAAGCATGTGAATACCATCCTTTATCCCCCATATATCTTGTTGGTCGCATTCCAATCATGTGAATACCTTAATCATGTATTCTCTTGAAAAATGAATACCCATTAAACCTTAGTGAAAACATGAATGATGTCAAAAGTTAACTCTTTCCACATACCAAAATCCAAAAATTCTATATACTCAAACCATGATATAAGCTTCTCCTTATATCAGTCACGAGCTCATGAATACTATCAAACATTTAATTTTCTCCTTATACCTTCATTATGCGCATATCATCTACATTCCAAAAATATCTAAATAACCTTTCATGGATACTGGTACCATTAATCATACACTTTCAAAACTCAAGGAAAGACAACAGTGTAACAATCCTTAGATGTCACTTTATTCCATAGTACCATGAGATGAATTATACAACATTACACTTGATAAACATGTATTCATTCCACTACCTTCTTAAACCATTGATCAAGCTTCAACAATTCTTTCATCTCACATCTCATTTGTAGTCTCTTCCTCATCATTAACATAAATACTAACCACACGACCATACTAATTCTCTTCATGAGACTTTCCCTTAGGGAATTGGTTTGCATAATGCCCATACATTACACATTTAAAACATTTAACCATTGTTGATGTCGTAGCAATACCATTATCCTCATCCATGGTGTTAACTGAACCTTTTCCTTTGCACTTACTGGCTTTGTGTTCTTCTTTTCCACACCCAATGCATCTTCCAGTTCCCTTGAAAGAATCTCCCCGATTCCTCTTCCTACATGATTTACCTGAGGGAAATTGAACTTTCTTTCCTCTATAATCATCATGAAACTCCATCTTTCTCTTATTATCTGAGTCAGGAAACTTACCAAAGTTGAGATTATTGATTATATTATGAGATTGCTGATTAGGAATAATAACGATGTTTGGACTTCCAAATCCCGTTTCATTTGGTTTCTCATGAAGACTATCATTCCATTGTCCGTCATATCCTCCATTATCATGAATCTTCCTGTTTCCAGCCATTTTCTAAAACCCAAAAAGAATAGTGTGAGAGGAAAAAATCATGCTAGGGAAAACAACATAGTAAAGGGGGAGCACCCTCAATATCTAACATCTTAGGTTAAATTCTAAGATCGTTACCGTAGTTCTAGGACTATATCCTATACGTATACTTATCCTTAGGGACATCCTTAGACATACCTTAGAAATATCTCTAGGGATCTCACTAACATTTTTGCATCCTAGTTTCCAAAGGTTGACTAAACCTTTCCTCTGATACCAACTGTAGGGACCCAAATCTTGACATACATGGAAATTACATTACTTTTGCGGAATACTTAGTACCTAAAAAAAACACACACACAAGGACTGTAATAGTTTAGTGTATTTGGAAACTCGGAATATAATCTTCTAATCGTGGTGAAAGATCTTCAACATCTCCCATAAAGATCTTCCTTTTTTTACCTAAAGCCTTTATTTATATCCTAGGGAAAAGAAAACATAAAAGGTTGAGCTCAAATGCTCAGTAAGGGTAAACAAAAGAAATATCAATCATATCATATTCATAAGAACATAACATTTTGGAAATCTTAACCTGCAAAAGAGATCATAATATCATAACATTTGATAAATCATAGTAGTGAAATGTAATCCCAATAATCATAACTTAAAACATGAAACTTTTTGGCATACACACATAATCATAGATAATCATTTCTTGTTAGTCAAGACTCATTTCCCGGACTATCTTAGTGGACAAAGTCCATTTCTGAACCGAGTTCACTCCTCGTTTCAGTCCTGTTTCACTGAACCGGTTTAACCTGCCATTCCAGCTATGTCTATCTCATGAGATATAAAATCTTTACCCAATGAATTGGAGGGAGATATAGGTCCCACCCATCTCATAATGATACCATTCTTTTGTGTTCCACAAAATCAAAAATCATACATCATTGCATAACCCATGTAATAAAAATTGGATTCTTAAACATCGTGACATCATAAAAAATTCATATAAGATAAAGGAATTCATAAAAATAATTCCATCACAACATAATCAAATCAATGTAATAATAGGGATAAAAACATAACCCTTTATTGTCTTAGATGGAAAATAATTTTGATAAAACACTTGAACTCCATTCTTGACGAAAATATCCTTTCTACTTCAAAAACACTTTTCCTTTCTTAACATGTCATACAATTCTAAACTAAAAGAAGTTGATTAAAAATAAACTTGAAAAATTGTGAAGGAAGATTCTTGGAAATAAAGTTTTAAAAATCCATTCATGCCGTATAAGTTAAAAAAACATTCTTCTCGTACTTTTGTCGGAAAAGTCAAAAAGTACCTCGTACAAAAAACAACAAAAGATTCCTTTGATATCTTTTACTAAAAACTCACTGAAGGGTAAAATTAGATTTAAACAATTGTAGGTGGATGGAAATAATATTACATATTGAGGCAACATGGATGTGGATGATAAAATACACCCCAGTAAATTTCAAATTATAAACAATCTCGGATAAAAAAGAGATTGTGATATTTCCCTTACCTTAGGTCTGATGTGCTTCGTAAGTGTCTGAACCTCCTGTATAATGATTTAAATAATTTCATTGACTTATTCCAGAATCATAATCATTGTTATGATATCATATATGGTTCACTTATGACTTTATATTACCCATTCTTTTGTAAATTCCATATTAAAGAGCATTTTGGGTAAAATCATTTCATTTGTCGTCTGTTTTTTGACTTGTAATTATTCATATGATTACTTAGATCATGATTACTTAATTCCAGAATATAAAATATTATTTATATATAAAATATATTCATAATATACATATATATAATAGTTCAGTAAATGGAAAGAAATACACCGTTCATGGAGACGGTAGGCCGTACGTACGCATGAACGCTGTTTTCGTTTCCTTATTGAGTTGAATGGAATTAAGTAGATGACATACATATATATACACATAAATAAAATATCATTATTATTTCATATATTTCATGATTATTTATTATATATACTTTATAATCATTCATGAATGGTTAACGTGGAGAATGAATCTCATCGCGTCGTGGAGACGGTAGTCCATACGTACGCACGAGCGATGATATCGTTATCATGATCGTGGAATTGTATTGGAGTGTATGTATACTATTTCAGAATCAATATAACTTTACAATAATCATATATAGTTATTACGTACACCATTATACCCATCCAAGTATGGTGGTGGTGGAAAATATATTACACCACGGCGTGGCGACAGTATTCCGTACGTACGCACGCGCGGTGATTTCATTTTCGGTAGGATGGATAGATGGTGAAATAGGGTTGTTTCATACTTATAATAACATATCAGTATATGAGTGATACTGATGTTATTACTTCATAATGAAACAAACTAAGAAGAAGAATTGGAAGAAGAAATAAAGTTGAAAGAATCGGTAACGAACATTACCTCTTCTTTGAAGCACCTCTTTGAGTCCTCCTCTTAGGGCACTAAAATTGGTCTTTGAAGAAGACCAGGACCTATATAATGTTTCTAGGGATGTTTAGAAAGGAATTTGGCAGGGGTTTTCCGAGATTGAAGGCTCAAAGGGGTTTGAGGAAGAGAGGGAGGAGGTTCCCTTATATAAGGGAGGAGAGGGGCACCTTTGGAATAATTAAAAATATTATTTTATTATAAAGTCATATTCAGTTTTTAATAGCTCCAAATTGAGTTATTTTGAAGCTAAGGTGGGGATGGGTCTAAATCCTCTCATCTAATAGAATTTTTACAAGTTTAGTTTACTATTTTAACCTTATCATTTAGTTTTAACTTTAAGTTAGATAATTTTACTTTTACCGTGTCCTTTTGTGTTCTTACACTATAAGGTTAATAAACATATTATAACAAGACAAAAGAACCCAAAGTTGTTTATTATTAATATATATAACCTTATCTAAGTCATTTGGCCGATCCTTAGATTTTTAGGAATAAAATAACAATTAATAATATAATATTTGTTTTAAAAACGATTTTATGTCAATTTTGACACTATTTAGTAATTGATTTTTTTGAAAATTATAAAAGAATTATTAGTTCTAAAAAAGTTACTTAAATCAATACTAACATGTCATATTAACCTATAAAATTAGTTTAATTCATAAAAATTCTCAAATTACATTTATTTGGGTATTTATAAGATCCATTATGTCAATATTTCATTAATAAGACAATTACTACATCATCGTTGTGTCATAAATAAATTAAATTACTTAATGTCTAAAAATTAAAAATAAAATACCATTATGTAGGAAATCTTTTAGTATTTTTAATGAATATTTATAGTCTAATTTATCTTATGTATAACCCTATATTAAAAATTATCTACTTATTAAACTTTGATTTTAACTATTTTAACCCTTCTTTAAATAAATTAATAATAAATGTCCTAATCTAATCCAAGTGGGCCTAAATGGTCATATTTTATTCCTAAGGTTGTTTTTGATCGAATAACACTTATCCAATAGAATTAGGACATGTTTTAGGGTAATAATAATATCATTTTTACCCTTAATTACCTTATTTACTTTTAACCGTGGTAAAAAAAAGTAAAAAGTTACTATTCACCAAAAATTATTTCCATCTCATTGAACCACATTTTACTTACTGAAATCAACTGTCTCTCTCGTATTTTTGAAATTCCACTCACAGAAGCGGTAAAATTAAGTCTTATGAAAAATTCATTTTTTTTAACTACCACTTGGTGGTTTCACTATTCATAAAAAAATGAAAGTTTCCAGAAAAATACCAAAAATTAGGCCTAAGCTATATTTGATATTATGAACTCAAAAATGATGTCTATTTTACCAAATTCAAAACATATAAGTTGCATTAATTAATTTAAAAATTAATTCCCGTCGTCAAAACAAATAGTGTGTTCTTAAGAGATAATAACTATCAAAAGATTGACACTTGTTTATGTCTGGTTTAAATGTGAAATTACATCCAATGACCAACATTGTATTAAATTGTAAAAATATATTCTAAATATAATTTAAAACCACTCAAATTAATAATTTATCACTATTAATTATTTCAATTAAAAAGGTTGTTTTTAATTAAAATTTAGTAATTTTCACTATTCATCAGAAAATGAAAGTTATCCGAAAAGTACCAAAATTTCACCCTAAGCTAATTTTGATATTCCGAATCCAAAAATAAAGTCCATTTTGAAAAATAAAATTTACAAAATTTCAAAAAGTGGTTATTACTATTCATAACGGCTAGTTTTAATAATATTTTAATTGCATATCGTTGTTTAGTGAAACTCGGTATTGCGTACTACACACACTATCGAGGAAGGTTGTGATTGCGTGTAATGTAAGGCATGTCAAGGATGCGTGTTGTGAAAGCTCCTTTTGGTGTAGCGTACAACACAAGACATTAATGAAATTAAAGGAATATTTTTCATAAAATCTCAGGGTGTTACAATCTTACCCCAAATAATTTTCATAATGTGATATACAATAAGTATCAAATGATACTTAAAGGATAAATCAACCTCAAACTCAACATCATGAACATAAATCACATGGTAAGGGTTTGGGTGATACTAAAAAATATGTGACACATGGAATACATCATGAATAAACTATACCATAATGAAATATCTAATATATATGATACTGTACTAATCCTCTCCACAATCTTGAATGACCCAAAGTACCTGGGCACTAACTTACCCTATTTCCGAATCTATTAGTAACCCAATCTCTATGATACATGAAGGAATAAATGGTAACTCATTGAAATATAAATATATCAATGAATCTGATATAGATATAAATTATTTATACTCTATGATATATCCAAGAACTTCCAAATCAATTGTACATGTGCTTTGATGTTTTCTGTATAAGACTTAGGACCAAACAAATCTGATTCTCCCACATCTATCCAACACAAAGGTGATCTTCATGGCCTAAAATATAGTTTCTCATATAGTTCCATCTAAATATTCATATTATAACTATTTTATAATAAAAATACAAGTTCTAGGTGCTTCTCCTTGGTTCGTCTAAAATTTAGGATGCATAATCTCAACAATCCTGTAACACCCGGATATTCCAACCATATTTCCCATCTATTTGTGGGTGGTTGTATAAACTAAAAAAAACATGAGTACCAAGAACCTTGTATAGTAATTTCCAAGAATGTAAAGTAAAACAAGGATATATATCTAAAATAATACTCTATGGGACCCCATGAAAACATACTATTTCCTGAATGAATAGGTTACCTAGCTCATAGATGGTGAAATTATCCTAAATTAGTAAGAAATGGGATAACTTTGTCAACTGATCCACAATCACCCATATAATTTCACTTTTATAAGGATTCCTTGTTATATACACTATGAAATGTATGGTAACATAATCTTAATTTCATTCCATAATAAGAAAAGGTTGTAACAGACCAGTGGGCCATTAGCGATCAACCTTAACCTACTGAAAAGTTTATAATCGCAACAAAAAACCAAAAATCTCCTTTTTCATTCATGGACACATATATTTTCTATAAAGATCATAATAAATTTTGGTAAAACCAAGGTTCACCACCCACTTTTAACTATGAAACTTAAACATCAACTCCTTCTTCATACACATAGACACATAAACATTTCCATGAACATGGATAACCTCATCACAATTTATGGTCTAGCTAGAAGGTATCTCCCTACCATTAAAGATGTAACTAAATGTCAGGAACTATGGATCCTCATACTTCCTCCTATTGATATAGTTCAGAATAGAGGGTATAATGGATAAATATGCGAGCGTCATATGTTCCTGATCCTCTTGAACAACTATATGTATCTCAATGAATACAACCATCATCTTCCACTCATAACTAAACTCATTAACTGATTGAGTCTGTTTCTTTCAACTCATAGAATCAAAAAAACCATTTCCTTTTCCCTTTGTATAAACTAACTCAAAATAAAAATATTTCATGTACTTAACCCATCTTGATTGATGGTGATTTAGATCACATAGATAAAAGATATATTTAATCCTCTTATGATCAATATACACAATAAACCTTTTACCCATGAGATAATTCCACCAAAATTTCAAGGGATGAATTACCCTAACTAACTTGAGATCATGCATAGGATATTTCAATTCACGTGGACTCAAGTTTCATGTTCTATACACCATGAATCAATCTATTTACATCAAAACTAACCTAATTATGATCCCAATTACATCACAATACAAAGTATAATCCTTACATAGTTTGGGTATGATCAGAACAAGGGAAGTGGTCAAACACCTATTAAACTTATAGAAATAATTTTTCCATTCCCCATACCACCCAAAATTTGTACCCTTCTTAGTTATGCCTAAGAAAATCGATTCAAAGTGACAAAGTTCCCTAATGAACCTTTTGTAGTAAATCACTAAACCAAAAATGATCCAAATTTAAAAAACATTCTTGGGATTATCCCAAGAAACAACTGCTGAAACCTTCTCAAGGTCCACTGACAAACCTTCTTATGATATTATTTAACATAATATATGAACTGTGTTAATCCATATTTGACACTTAGATATCTTGGAATATATAAAATTATCTCTTAGTGTACTTAGGATGATGTCAAAATGTTGGGCATGATCATCTTTAGATTGAGAGTACACTAAGATGATATCAAAGAATACCCCCAAAAACTGATCAAAATATGAGTGAAATATTTTATTCATCAAGGTAATGAACACAACATGAGCATTAATTTTCCCAAAAAGCATCATGAAGAACTCATATAATCCATACCTACTTCTAAAAGTAGTCCATATTAAATCAGACGGTCACACCCCCAACTGATGGCACCCAGATCTCAAATCAATATTTGAGAATATACAAGCACCCCTCATCTATTAAAAATGATAATAAATATATAGAAGAGGATACCCGATATTAATTATCATTTGGTTTAATTTCTAGTAATCGATATATAAGAACAAAATCCAGTCAGCCTTCTTGGAAAAAAGAATTGGAGAACCCCAAAGTGACATACTCAGAAGAATGAACCCTTTGACATCCAATTCATTCGACCAAGTCTTAAACTTTTGAAGATATTCCGGTTCCATTTTATAAGGTTGAATGAAAATTGGATCATCCCCGAGTACTAGCTCTGTAACACCCCGAGATTTTATGAAAAATATTCTTTTAATTTCATTAATGTCTTGTGTTGTACGCTACACCAAAAGGAGCTTCCACAACACGCATCCTTGACTTTCCTTTCATTACACGCAATCACGACTTTCCTCGATAGCGTATGTAGTACGCAATACCGAGTTTCACTAAACAATGATATGCTATTAAAATATTATTAAAACTAGCGGTTATGAATAGTAATAACCACTTTTTGAAATTTTGTAAATTTTATTTTTCAAAATGGACTTTATTTTTGGATTCAGAATATCGAAATTAGCTTAGGGTGAAATTTTGGTACTTTTCGGATAACTTTCATTTTCTGATGAATAGTGAAAATTACTAAATTTTAATTAAAAACAACCTTTTTAATCGAAATAATTAATAGTGATAAATTATTAATTTGATTGGTTTTAAAGTATATTTCGAATATATTTTTACAATTTAATACAATGTTGGTCATTGGATGTAATTTCACATTTAAACCAGACATAAACAAGTGTCAATCTTTTGATAGTTATTATCTCTTAAGAACACATTTGTTTTGACGACTGGAATTAATTTTTAAATTAATTAATGCAACTGATATGTTTTAAATTTGGCAAAATAGACATCATTTTTGAGTTCATAATATCAAATATATCTTAGGCCTAATTTTTGGTATTTTTCTGGAAACTTTCATTTTTTGATGAATAGTGAAACCACTAAGTGGTAGTTAAAAAATTGAATTTTTCATAAAACTTAATTTTACCACTTCTGTGAGTGAAATTTCAAAAATCCGAGAGACACGGTTGATTTCAGTAAGTAAAATGTGGTTCAATGAGATGAAAATAATTTTTAGTGAATAGTAACTTTTTACTTTTTTTTACCACGGTTAAAAGTAAATAGGGTAATTAAGGGTAAAAATGATATTATTACCCTAACACATGTCCTAAATCTATTGGATAAGTGTAATTTTATCAAAAACAACCTTAGGAATAAAATATGACCATTTAGTCCCACTTGGAATAGATTAAGACATTTATTATTAATTTATTTAAAGAAGGGTTAAAATAGTTAAAATCAAAGTTTAATAAGTAGATAATTTTTAATATAGGGCTATACATAAGATCAATTCGACTATAAATATTCACTATAAAGCTAAAAATATTTAATACATAATGGTATTTTATTTGTAATTTTTAGACTTTAAATAATTTAATTTATTTATGACACAACGATGATGCAGTAATTATCTTATTAATGAAATATTGACATAATTGACGTTATAAATACACAAATAAATGTAATTTGAGACTTTTTATGAATTCCACTAATTTTATAGGTTAATATGACTTGTTAGTATTTATTTAAGTAACTTTATTAGAACTAATAATTCTGTTATAATTTTCACAAAAATCAATTACTAAATAGTGTCAAAATTGACATAAAATAGTTTTTTAAAAAAATATTATATTATTAATTGTTATTTTATTCCTAAAAATCTAAGGATCCGAAAAATGACTTATATAAGGTTATATATATTAATAATAAACAACTTGGGGTTCATTTGTATTGTTATAGTATGTTTATTAACCTTATAGTGTAAGAACACAAAAAGACACAGTAAAAGTAAAATTATCTAACTTAAAGTTAAAACTAAATGATAAGGTTAAAATAGTAAACTAAACTTGTCCAAATTCTATTTTATGAGAGGATTTCGACCCATACCCATCTTAGCTTCGAAATAACTCAATTTGGAGCTATTAAAAACTGAATATGACTTTATAATAAAATAATATTTTTAGTTATTCCAAAGGTGCCCCTCTCCTCCCTTATAAAAGGCCACCTCCTCCATCTCTTCATAACACCACTTTGAGACTTAAAGCTCTACCAAACCCTGCCAAATTCTCTTCTCCACTTCCCTAGAAACATCCTAGAGGTCCTGGTCTTCTTAAAAGACTAATTTTAGTGCCCTAAGAGGAGGACTCAAAGAGGCGCTTCAAAGAAGAGGTAATGTTCGTTACCAATTCTTTCAACTTTATTTCTTCTTCCACTTCTTCTTCTTAGGTTGTTTAATTATGAAGTAATAAAATCATTATCACTCATATACTGATATTTTATTATAATTATGAAAAAACCCTATTTCACCAGCTATCCATCCTACGGAAAATGAAATCACCGCGCGTGCGTACGTACGGAATACCGTCTCCACGCCGTGGTGTAATCTATTTTCCACCACCACCTTACTTGGATGGGTATAATGGTGTACGTAATAACTATATAAGATTATTGTAAATTGATATTGATTCTGAAATAGTAAAAATACACTCCAATACAATTCCACGATCATGAGAACGATATCATCGCTTGTGCATATGATTACATGTTTATCAAGTGTAATGTTGTATAAGTCATCTCATGGTACTATGGAATAAAGAGACATCTAAGGATTGTTACACTGTTGTCTTCCCTTGAGTTTTGAAAGTGTATGATTAATGGTACCGGTATCCATGAAAGGTTATTCAGATATTTTTGGAATGTAGATGATATGCGCATAATGAAGGTATAAGGAGAAAATTAAATGTTTGATAGTATTCATGAGCTCATGACTGATATAAGGACAAGGTTATATCATGGTTTGAGTATATAGAATTTTTGGATTTTGGTATGTGGAAAGAGTTAACTTTTGACATCATTCATGTTTTCACTAAGGTTTAATGGGTATTCATTTTTCAAGAGAATACATGATTAAGGTATTCACCTGATTGGAATGTGACCAACAGGATATATGGGGGATAAATGATGGTATTCACATGTTTGGTTGATGACATTTCAAGTAATCGTTTTCTTTATACTATGAGCTTGGACCGAATTATTTTAGATAAGCCTAAATATTGGAATGGATTATTTTGGACATAAGTTAGTATTGTTTAAGGATGGAACTTTTTTTGATATTATTGATGGGATGTTATAGTAATGTAGTTTTAGAAAAAGGACAACCTGCAGGACGAGCGACAACCCATCGCGTCGGACAAGGCTGTGGGAATCGAACCCACAACCGAAGTGCGACTGACCTTTATCGCCTACCACTAGCCTACAGGAAGTCCTTGTTTAGTAGAAAATAGTTTTATTATATTAACCAGTATGATATATGAAGTATAAGTCCATTTTAGGAACCATATATGATAAATCTCACTACAGATGGACTTATGTATTTTTTGATAACTTTTCTAACCTTTTGTTTGAGACAGATGGAATGACCCATCATTCTATCACATGATCTGCTAACACATCATGAATGACAAATTAAACTTCATTTCTTTAAGAGATGAAGTGGAAATTGTCCATAGAATGACCAACGATGAGACTATACCAAAATCAGAAAAGTATTTCTTCTAATTCCAATTTCATCAACTTTAGGGAAATGATCTTGAAAACCAAAAATGTTGTCCTAGTGCTATTATATCTAATAAATCAGATGGTACCTTAGATCATCACAAATTTATGGGTTTGTGATTGCTGGATTTTCCATAGACATGTTCTCTACCACTCTCCATCATAACATGATGGTTAGATTTCTCTTCCATATCCATATTTTCACCTATGTGGAAACCCAATGATTAGTTTATTTGGGTAACCGTTACATTTCATACTTTTTTTTTAATATTGGTTTTGGTATTCATTTTTACGACGTGGGTTTCTATTAAAGAAACTTTTGAGTAGTAAACCATTTATAACCCCAACGAATTTCGAGGGCGAAATTCATTTTAAGGGGGGTAGAATGTAACACCCCGAGATTTTATGAAAAATATTCTTTTAATTTAATTAATGTCTTGTGTTGTACGCTACACCAAAAGGAGCTTTCACAACACGCATCCTTGACTTGCCTTGCATTACACGCAATCACGACCTTCCTCGATAGCGTGTGTAGTATGCAATACCGAGTTTCACTAAACAACGATATGCTATTAAAATATTATTAAAACTAGCCGTTATGAATAGTAATAACCACTTTTTGAAATTCTGTAAATTTTATTTTTCAAAATTGTCTTTATTTTTGGATTCGGAATATCGAAATTAGCTTAGGGTGAAATTTTGGTACTTTTCGGATAAATTTCATTTTCTGATGAATAGTAAAAATTACTAAATTTTAATTAAAAACAACCTTATTAATCGAAATAATTAATAGTGATAAATTATTAATTTGAGTGGTTTTAAAGTATATTTAGAATATATTTTTACAATTTAATACAATTTTGGTCATTGGATGTAATTTCAAATTTAAACCAGACATAAATAAGTGTCAATCTTTTGATAGTTATTATCTCTTAAGAACACACTATTTGTTTTGACGATGAGAATTAATTTTTAAATTAATTAATGAAACTGATATGTTTTGAATTTGGTAAAATAGACATCATTTTTGAGTTCATAATATCAAATATAGCTTAGGCCTAATTTTTGGTATTTTTCTAGAAACTTTCATTTTTTGATGAATAGTGAAACCACTAAGTGGTAGTTAAAAAAAATGAATTTTTCATAAAACTTAATTTTACCGCTTCTGTGAGTGGAATTTCAAAAATCCGAGAGACACGGTTGATGTCAGTAAGTAAAATGTGGTTCAGTGAGATGAAAATATTTTTTTGGTGAATAGTAACTTTTTACTTTTTTTTACCACGGTTAAAAGTAAATAGGGCAATTAAGGGTAAAAATGATATTATTACCCTAACACATGTCATAATTCTATTGGATAAGTGTTATTCGATAAAAAACAACCTTAGGAATAAAATATGACCATTTAGGCCCACTTGGATTAGATTAGGACATTTATTGTTAATTTATTTAAAGAAGGGTTAAAATAGTTAAAATCAAAGTTTAATAAGTAGATAATTTTTAATATAGGGTTATACATAAGATAAATTAGACTATAAATATTAATTAGAAAGATAACAAGATTTCCTACATAATGGTATTTTATTTGTAATTTTTAGACATTAAATAATTTAATTTATTTATGACACAATGATGATGCAACAATTATCTTATTAATAAAATATTGACATAATTGATGTTATAAATACCCAAATAAATGTAATTTGAGACTCTTTATGAATCACACTAATTTTATAGGTTAATATGACATGTTATTATAGATTTAAGTATATTTTTTAGAACTAATCATTCTGTTATAAGTTTCACAAAAATGAATTACTAAATAGTGTCAAAATTGACATAAAATAGTTTTTAAAACAAATATTATATTATTAATTGTTATTTTATTCCTAAAAATATAAGGATTGGCCAAATTACTTAGATAAGGTTATATATATTAATAATAAACAACTTGGGGTTCGTTTGGCTTGTTATAGTATGTTTATTAACCTTATAGTGTAAGAACACAAAAAGACACGGTAAAAGTAAAATTATCTAACTTAAAGTTAAAACTAAATGATAAGGTTAAAATAGATAACTAAACTTGTAAAAATTATATTGGATGAGAGGATTTAGACCCATCCCCACCTTAGATTTGAAATAACTCTATTTGGAGCTATTAAAACCGAATATGACTTTATAATAAAATAATATTTTTAGTTATTCCAAAGGTGCCCCTCTCCTCCCTTATAAAAGGGCACCTCTTCCCTCTCTTCCTCACACCACTTTGAGCCTTAAAGCTCGTCCAACCCTTTCCAAATTCTCTTCTACAATTCCCTATCAACATCCTAGAGGTCCTGGTCTTCTTCAAAGACCAATTTTAGTGCCTTAAGAGGAGGACTCAAAGAGGCGCTTCAAAGAAGAGGTAATGTTCGTTACCGATTCTTTCAACTTTATTTCTTCTTCCACTTCTTCTTCTTAGGTTGTTTTATTATGAAGTAATAACATCAGTATTAATCATATATTTATATGTTATTATAAGTACGAAACAACCCTATTTCACCATCTATCCATCCTACGGAAAACAAAATCACCGCGCGTGTGTACGTACGGAATACCGTCTCCATGCCGTGGTGTAATCTATTTTCCTCCACCAACTTACTTGGATGGGTATAATGGTGTACGTAATAACTATATATGATTATTTTAAAGTGATATTGATTCTGAAATAGTATACATACACTCCAATACAATTCCATGATCATGAGAACGATATCATCGCTCGTGCGTACGTACGGACTACCGTCTCCACGACGCGATGAGATTCATTCTCCACATTAACCATTCATGAATGATTATAAAGTATATATAATAAGTAATAATGAAATATATGACATAATAATGATACTGGATTTATGTTTATATATATGTATGTCATCTACTTAATTCCATTCAACTCAATAAGGAAACGAAAACAACGTTCATGCGTACGTACGACCTACCGTCTCCATGAACGGTGTATTTCTTTCCATTTACTGATCTATTATATATATGTATATTCTAAGTATATATTATATATAAATCATGTTTTATATTCTTTAATTAAGTAATCATGATCTAAGTAATCATATGAATAATTAGAAGTCAAAACACGGACGACAAATGAAACAATTTTACCCAAAACGCTCTTTAACATGGAATTTACAAAAGAACGGGTAATATAAAGTCATAAGTAAAACCTATATGATATAATAACAATGAGTATGATTCTGGAATAAGTCAATGACATTATTTAAATCATTATACAGGAGGTTCGGACACTTACGAAGCAAATCAGACCTAAGGTAAGGGAAATATCACAATCTCTTTTTTATCTGAGATTCTTTATACTTTGGAATTTACTGGGGTGTATTTTATCATCCACATCAATGTTTACTCAATATGTAATATTATTTCCATCCACCTACAATTTTTTAAATCCAATTTTACCCTTCGGTGAGTTTTTATTAAAAGATATGAAAGAAATATTTTGTCGTTTTTCATACGAGGTACTTTTTGAATTTTCCGACAAAAGTACGAGAAGAATGTTTTTTTAACTTATACAGCATGAATGGATTTTTAAAACATTATTTCCAAGAAGCTTCCTTTACAATTTTTCAAGTTTATTTTTAATAAACTTCTTTTAGTTTAGAATTGTATGACATGTTAAGAAAAGAAAAGTGTTTTTGAAGTAGACAGGATATTTTCCTCAATAATGGAGTTCAAGTGTTTTATCAAAATTATTTTACATATAATATAATAAAGGGTTATATTTTTATCCCTATTATTACATTGATTTTATTATGTTGTGATGGAATTATTTTTGTGAATTCCTTTATCTTATATGATTTTTTATGATGTCACGATGTTTAAGAATCCAATTTTTATTACATGGGTTATGCAATGATGTATGAGTTTTGATTTTGTGTCACACATAAGAATGGTATCATTATGAGATGGGTGGGACCTATATCTCCATCCAATTCATTGGGTAAAGATTTTATATCTCATGAGACAGACATGGCTGGAACGACAGGTTAAACCAGTTCAGTGAAACAGGACTGAAACGAGGAGTGAACTCGGTTCAGAAATGGATTTTGTCCACTAAGATAGTCTTGGCAATGAGTCTTGAATAATAATAAATGATTCTCTATGATTATGTGTGTATGCCACAAAGTTTCATGTTTTATGTTATGATTATTGGGATTACATTTCACTACTATGATTTATCCCATGTTATGATATTATGATCTCTTTTTCAGGTTAAGATTTCCAAAATGTTATGTTCTTATGAATATGATGTGATTGATATTTCTTTTGTTTACCCTTAATGAGCATTTGAGCGCACCCTTTTATGTTTTCTTTTCCCCAGGATATAAAGAAAGGTTTTAGGTAAAAAAAAGTAAGATCTTTATGGGAGATGTTGAAGATCTTTCACCACGATTAGAAGATTATATTCCGAGTTTCCAAAGACACTAAACTATTACGATCCTTGTGTGTGTGTGTTTTTGTTATGTACTAAGTATTCCACAAAAGTAATGTAATGTCCATGTATGTCAAGCTTTGGGTCCCTACAATCTCAACAGTAAATTCAATCTCTCTCTTAGGTGTATACCCTGATAAATCCTTAGGAAATATGTCCTGAAAATGATCCACTAGAGGAGGGAATACATCCTACTCCATTCCCCCATCATCTAGAATATTACTCACAACCTAGGTTTTGAGATCACCCATCTATTTTTGTACTATTCTTGTATGACCTTCCTGGATATCCTATTCTCCATGATAAACATAGATTCCACCCTTAGGATATGTGAATGTTACCATTCTATGGTAACAATCAATGTGATACTGGTATGTAACTAACCATTCTATTACCAATATCAAGTAAAAACCCATTATCTCAAGCATGAAAAGATCCGAAAGTAAGCAATACCCTCCAACCTTAATGGTACACTCCTTACAATGATGGATATGCTCCGACTGTGCCCCTAATGGTGTGTCGATTGACATAACCCCATACAAGAATTCCACCAACAACCCCAAAACATTCAAAAAATAAGAATAAATAAAATAATCTGAAGATATGATATCAAATGAAGTACTAGTAACTGTAGAATCTAGAATAATCATACTTCATAGAGTTTATCACCCAACCTAACCACTGATGGGTGTAGACTAAACTATATAAAGATGAATTATCCCCCCACACTATGTTCTTATTTGAGTCCCATTCACTAAACTACTATACTAATACAAATGCTTCTTTCCTCCTCTTCCTCTACCCAAACTAGTACATCTAGTATAATTCCAACTAAAAGAATGATACATGGTGGAAAATCCCCTTTCAGTGCTCTATATTAGCCTAGGTCCTACATCAACAGCTATCTGTAGAGTGTTCATGTAGTAAATTTTCATGTTCTATATCCAAACATAATATTGGAACTCCACTGGTGGTCAGAGACACTAAACTCACATATGACCATGTTTTACACACTATTAACATACCACTTAATCACTTCTTTGAGAGGTTTATCCTCTCCCCTGGATGTTATTCCTTCCAACACATTGGTAAAAGTTATCATTATGATGCTTCCTTATATTTGAGAGCGCACCACCAGATCACCAAGATAAAACTATATTCCGACCACTAGATACCTCCTTTAGGTTCCCCTCAGAAAGGATAACTTGATTCACCACCTCATAAAACTTATTCAAATGAAAAATATTTACCTGGGAATTGATATCACATCCATGTCCATCCTAAAATCACTTCTACCTAGACACCTCATATCTTTCCAACATTAGAACAAAACTCTACAAGTCAGTGAATAAAATAGTTTAATCTATCACATATATATTCCATTGAGTCAAATGAATAAACTTTGTATCACTTTTCTATCTCAAGGTCTTTGACTAAAAGTGTTCCAAGAACTTCTCATGGAAGTACTTCCAAGACACCACCTATAGTTTCTCATCTTGGATCAGAATATCATGCCAGTGATTTTCTATTACTCACAACATATAAGTCTCCAACTTAAAATTCCTCTCTAGAGGAGTATCCAAGTGATCTAGAATCATTTTGATAGACTCAATCTAGAACTCAGATTCCTTAAGTCCAACCTCTCCGATGAATATCAGAGGATACTACAGTTGGAACCCCCTAGTCAGATAAAACGTAATAGACAAAATCCTCACTGTATATATCTATATAAACTACACAAATCAATTGAAATTATCATGGAACCAATCTTCCAACCTATCAACCAAAACCAACAGGGGCTCTGGTATCACTACCAGAGGTTCATTCTCAACAATGTACTTCTATCTCCCTACTAGAAAACGTCATCATGGAGGTATTACACTATAATTCCAAATACACATTTCAGGGAACATAATATATAATTAAAAAGTTACAAAAAATAGGGTTTACAACTTTCCATAAATAAGCTACTCCACATACACTATCCCAATAATGATAAACGTATCATTGTCACTATGACCAACCATCCCTACATAGGTTCATTGGCTAACTTAGTATAAAGTATTCTTATATATTTCAATATTTAGGTTTAACACTACTTTAACAAAAAAAATTACATTTCTTAATTAATAATAGTTTCAACCTCTTTATGAGGCATTATATCTTTAAATAACTAAATAAACTAAAAATAATTTTATTTCGCATAACCAAATTTTACTATTTCAATAAATAGACCATAAAATGATTTTCTATATATTACTAATATGATTCATGTCATATAAACCCCTGAGTTCCTAAAATGATGCATGAATACACAACCTCATTCCATACTATCTTATGAGTAAAATCTCATAAAATAGTAAAATCATATAGTAAGTGAATCACCTAAGGTGAAATAACATCCAACTATAATAAGAAAAACACAAGAAAAATAATCCCCTCCCTGGAAAATTATGTTTTCCCCCACACATGGGTTAGATACTCCCATGCACAAGATTATTACCAATACTATAAAAATTATACTCTCCATTATACATTTCTCAAATAGTAAAATAATAGAAAATAACCTAAATGATGAGATAAAACTTTTTAACATCTGGTCCCATATCACTTTGACTATTAATCGAACTGGTTCATCATGTGAGATCAGGCATGCCTCCCTATATGGTAGAGGATTCCAACTAGAAATGAGAGTTTAATGAGAAACATGGAAAGACTATACCCTCTTTATAAAAGAAAATAAATAGGATAAATAATAAGAGATAATAAGAAACAATAATGAAATATAAAATATAAAATCCAAAAATCGGGTAAGTTCCCACAAGACAATAAGTAAACATGACATGTCATAATAGTATCTTGTGTCCAAAGGAAACTGAAAACAAATACACAACTGAAAATCCCCAAAATGCGTCCTAACATCAATCCCAGTACAATCATCCATGATCTATCCCAATTCTCAAATCAAGCATCTATCACTAGGCCTTTTCCCTTATCTAGACATACAACCATTAAGTCTACTTGGGTACGAATGGTGGCCCGAGCTGGGTATGGGTAAACTCAATAGGAAACCACCACCAATATCTAAAGTAATACACACTCTAAAAAATAGTGAATGCATATTTATAAGATAATAATAGATAGAGAAATAAATGAAAACATGTTTTAAAAATAAATAGTGGTTAATTAACCAATTTAGCCATCAGGTTCCCAAGTGACACCTAGGCCAACCGAATTTTCCTTGGCCTTTTTCGATCATTTGAACTATACACCACAGAGGTTACATACTTTAAAAAAATAAAGGGGCTTCATAACTTTTTTAAAAATAGGTGTCAAGGGGAAATTTTCTAAGTACCTACAACATGTTAGAATCAATTAGTGTCCAGAACATCAAGTCGACACCCAAACTAGGGATATAGAGTTCCATGTCCAATATTTCAAAAAAAGGAAATAAAGTTTCATGTCTAACAATCCTAATTAAAGTATATAGAGAATCATGTCTTGTATCCTTACACATGGTTTTGGAGAATCATGTCGAACATATTTAACCATCCCATCAGCAACCAATTTCCAAGGTCCAACATGATTGACCTTTTAACACACCATGATTTCCTGGGTGAACCTTTTTTTACATTCATTATTTTGGATGGACTATTATATTCAACACCATTAAACCAATTTCACAATTCAACCATAAAATCCTTTATTCATATGACACATCTGTTAAATGTTATTTAAACTGATTTAATAATTTAAACACACACCTTTAACCAATTAACATTTCTTTCTTTTTAATTCATAAAAAATACAATTCCCAAGTTAATACAAATAATCCCTTATTACATGCTAATAGGAAAAGAAACAAGTCTAACCAACTTAAACTTAGAAATCCCATATTCTACCATTTACAACCCCATTATAATATTTTCAAGGAATTAAAACATACCATATGTGGATGTAGGCCTGGTCTCATAGGCATCAATAGACCTAAAGAGGTACGTGAAGGGTCTAACACATAATTTAAAGGCCCAAATCACTTTTATTATTCAAGTAAACCAATTATTAGCATGTCGGTTCCATAAGTCATACCACATACACATGAAAATATATCAAGACCATAAGAAATAACTTTCAAAACAACTACCTTATACTCATAGACAACCACTTTCCCAACCCCAGCCTTTGATTCAAGATAAAACGGTCACAACCAAAAAAGTAGAGAAATCCCTATAAATAGGGATTATGAGACATAGAAGAAAAGTAACAACCAAGTAGTGAATCTTCCATATAATAGAAGGAAATAAATTTGTAAACTTACCAAGTGATTCTAATTATAATAAATGGTACTCCAAATGCCCTAGAATCGAAGGGGATACACCCTTAGAAGAGGAGGAGAAGTTTGTCTTGAATCATAGGATATTGGGATTTAAATGGGGGAGAAAATAAGGTGATATGTATATAATTTTGGGAGGAAAAATAGTATAATTTCCTCTTTTAATGAGGTGTATAAGATGTCCTCATGGTTTTATAAACCATGTTCTAACCATGATAGCTCCTCTATCCTAGGAAAAAACACATCACACAGTCTTTTGAGCCACCTACATGGTTTAAAAAACCATGCGAATAGCTCTAGACCCAAGTTTCATGGTTTCCCAAACTCCTCACATGGTTTGTAAAACCATTATCCCCTTTAAACCATGCCACCTGATTATGGTTCATAGTTAGTACTAACCTTGTGATAAATGTGCTCCATGTGCTGTAAGGCACCTTTTACATACTTTTCACGTATCAAAACACTCAAACACCCCAATACTTTTCCTACTCCCTATAATCATTCCATAAACTATTTAAAATAGTGGTTAACTATAATTAAAAACAAAACATGCATCTAAAAATTATAGGATCTTATAGATTGAGAAAAAAATCAACAAAATAGAAGTATTTTCATGTTTGTTTTCTTTATATGTTTAACAATTGGTATCCACTATTCATTTTGATAGGATACTAAAATATTTTGAACAAGAGATGTTGTTATAAAAATAAGGTTCCATCAAACTAAATAATATTTTTTATAAACATGATGCTGTAATTCAGAGGGAGTTGGTGATGGATTTTCCATATATTCTTCTATCTAATATTTGAATGAAAGAACCCATGATATATTTAATAACATGAAATTCTTGTGGAATTACCTGTATGGTATTAAAAAATGGTTTAAATTGATTATATAATTAGTATTTTACAACCCTTTGTGCTTTATATTTTATATACTAATAGTTTGATGTGAAAGTATGGTGAGATCAAAGGTTAATTTTTGTTACAGAAAATGAAAGGTTTTTTGCTGCTAGTGTTTTAATGGAAAAATAGTACATGAAATGGATAAATATTAAGGAGTTTTATTAAAATATTATTTCCTACATTGATCTTAGGCTTAGTAGTCTTAAATGATCTATTGAAACCCCAAATACTATGTTTTGGTTTCACTCACTAGAGTTTTTTTGAGCCAGTGCAACTATAGTTAAGAAATTGTTTCAAAGATAGTTAGGAGATGTTTTTTTAGAATTGTAAAGTATAACTAGAAATTTATATCAGTTAGTAAAATGATCTAAATATTAATTATCTTGTAGATAGAGATGAATTAGAATGAGGAAATTATATTATTGATAAATGGGGAGTTTTCAAGTTAATGATGTTCTCCCCATGGAATATAAAATAAATGGGGTGATATTTTGAGAGTTAAAAGGAAAGACTATATTGGAATTGGTCCCTTTGTATTTAATTTAAAAAGGGGGATAGAAAAAGACAAAATTTTAGTCAAAAAATTATTAACAAAATATAGGGAAGTTGTTGAAACCCTAAGGGTTCATGTTGAATTTTTTGAAAATATATGTGATGTTGGAGATATTAACATCATATGAAAAGAATGATTCGGAATTGGATGTCATGATTGATAAGGAAGCTATTAAAGAAAGTATTAATTATTAGAGATTTATATGTTTGATATGGTAGATATTAATGTAATTGGAGATTCTTGGATGATTATTATAGATTAATCTTTCATGCATGAAGTATTCAGATGCTTTGATAGAGTTCTATTTGGGATAAAGGTGTTATGGTTTCCACCTTTGAAAAGGAAAAATAAATATACATGAAGATGTTTTTTTACTAATTTTTGATGGAGTTGATAAAAAAGGGACTAGATACAAGGCCAAAATCTATGAAGAATTAATCAACTACTTGAGGATAGGCCCAATCTTGATAAGGGAACCAGCCAAGAGCAGCTAGTGTGAATGTGATTCCCCCAATCCATACACCCAAATCCAATGTATAAAAAAATATTCTTTGAATTCTAGTTTTGAAACCAACTAAAGTGATTAAAACCTAACCTTCCATAATTTAAATATCAATAACAAAAATTAAGTCACTAAAATACCCAAGACCTTTTAAATTTTGAGTTTTAGAGAGTTAGGAAAACCTTTAACTAACAAAACCTATATCTTTCCCATCAAATGAAAAAAATTTCCACTAAACCGAGGACTTCATATTTTAACATAAGTCTTTAACATATACTACAAAAAAAATATCTACACATGATACCCATTTGGATATATTATAATCAATAATATTATTTATAACCCACGGAAAAAGAAAATATAATAATGGTGAGGTCTAACACTCAATAAGGGTAGCAGAAAAAAAATATCATGGAATAAATAAGGAATGAATAATATGTAGAGGATAAATTAAAATAATATAATTCCATATAACTAATAACATGAGCATGTAACATATCCATGGATATAATAACAACATAAATAATCACAAAACAATAATAACTAATTCTTAGTGATGTAATACATAATTCTGTACATCATAAACTTACTTTCAAGGTCTCATTCCAAGACTTTATACATAAAATGGGTAAGTGTTACACCAAATACCCAAGATATTTTTTCTTATGAGACCTATAGATGAATCAAGTGGCTATATAATTTTTCACCACACTCTTTAATAATTAAGTCCAATTGATTCATCATATTAAGGATTGAATAAACAATACAATACATAACCAATATGCCTTAGTAATTAATAAACACCCATATTAAAATAACAATTATATGGAATGTCAATATTTACCTAGTAAATAATGGGATAATTTTATTACTAATTATCATTCAAACTAATATTTTATAGAGTAATGTGTATATGGTTTAATAAATACTATAAAACATAATATAAAAATAGTGGATGTGATATAGAATATATATTTGAAATTGAAGAATATGGATATGAATGAGAAAATAAAGTCAAAATATAGATTAAGAGTGATAGAGAACATAGCCCTTATGAATAAGGAGTGGTTTAAAATATAAATTCACAATATACCCAGAAATATAGTCAGAGGCTACCCTCCGACCATTTATTAAAATAAAGGAAAAGTACAGTAAACAAGCACACAAGCCCAAAAAAAACGAAAAACAACTAGAAATCATTAGAACCATACCCGTCACCACATCCATGATATAACACTTCATCTATAGTAGCTGATTCCCATTCCGAGATTTCATAATGATTCAGGACTTTGGCATACTTCTTCATAAGATTCAACCGCTCCAAGGAAATAAACTCATTAGGAGACAATCCTACCCTGAATTCCATTCTGACAGATGACCTAATGGACATTGACTTTGGAAAAAAGGAGTAATCCTTCCTCGACCATATTTGCGGTGAGAAATTCATTACCTCATGGTTCCCAGACATCCTCACCTTCCCTCCCTGGACAAAATTGCTATACGAGGGCCTGGCCAAGCCACCATTATTTTCTTTATCACTCTCAAAAATATCCCCCCATTTTCTAGGGATAACCACTTCTTGATAATTCACTCTCTAATTCTGCTAAAACTATGTGTTAGTGTCAATCATTTATAATCATTTCAGATGTTCCACCATTTCATGACCTTCACAAAGGGCCATCATCATTTACTCATTTTCAACATTAGCCTCCTAAGACCTAATCTGCACATTAGCAACATTGTTTACTAGTGTGATCACCTCCACCTCCTCATGATACAAGTCCTGAAAATGGTTACCCATAGGTACTGTAATCAAGACCCCTCTATCATCATTAGACCAATCAATTATCCCTTCAAAAAAGACTTCCAAATACCCCACAACAAGACCATTATACTATTCAGGGGAAATAGTCTCCACTGCCACAGGCTGTAACCCCTCAGCCATGCGTCTAACATCTAGTTTTCCCCCGACACTAGAGACACAGTTATCATTATCCTTCTTCACACGATCCCCCACATGTATATCACTCTTCAACTGATCAAAGAATTCAACAACCATCAGATTAAGGGAGAATTTTTCATCCTTTCCCATTAACGGTGCACCCAAATTCACCAAACCAGTATCCTTTCCAGGATCAGTTGCACGCACCCAGCTCTGCCTCTCATCTGGCCTTACCTTCAGAGCATAAACCCTTCTAATGAAACCTTCACTATGACAACCAGACACCAAATTCCCCAAGAGACAACAATTCAAATAGTAGTTGACCCAGGACTCAAAAATAACTGATTAATTCCATCTAAAATCTACACTGACTGCAATCCAAAACCACTCCACTAGAGGCTTTGAAACATCTACCTTAGCACAGATATGAGGGTCTATCGGGTGACTCATAGTGGAGGTGAGAACGTTCGAAATAAGGAAATGACCCACCATGTTTCCAATTATATGAAAAATTTATGGATTTTGGAAAGGCAGAGGAAGATGAGTGATACTTACCCATATCGTGCTGGAGGGTGGATCATGATTAATGCAAAGATAAAATGACATTCTGTGAAGGGAGAATTTACAACCATTGCATTGCTGGGGTGTACTGGTCCAGGCCCAAATCATGTCGTCTTCCGAAGCAAACCGAATCATGAGCTACCACTTATCAAGAAGTCTAACTACCGAACGATCCTGTAAGTCCCATTTACTGAAGAATAATCTATCAAAGTCATCAACCAAGGGACTTTGAAGGTTGGAGTGCACTACCATCACTAGATCCAGATAATTCGAAGTATCAATGAACTTTGAAATCGATATCGGTAGTTGCAGACCACCAAGATGCAAACTGGGAACCTTCAGGAATAAAGAAATCATCGCGAAATCTAGGAGGAATTTAGGGTTAGAAAAGGGGAAGAAAGCCTTCTGCGAGCTCAGTGGCAGTAGGATAAATGCATCCCCCCCCCTCCCGCCTCCAGGTAGGGGGGGGGAAATCCATCGTCATTTATTAGGGTTATATTATCACCGAAGACATCGTCGCCAGAGCTCCACTCCGTACAGTTAGTATTACCATGTACTCCAAATTCACAATATAATTTAGTGTAATACGTGAAACATGTAGATATTCTACATTTTTAGCGGAAAATGAAAGAAAAATTATAAAAATAATTTTCATAAAACTTTTATAATATGGTTGTAATAACAAAATTCTAAGTCACATTAAAAAATAAATTTCATGCGTTGAAAATAAGAAAATTAAAAACATTATTTTAAAATAATTATAATATTTAAACCTAAAAATAAATAAAATAAAAAAGGAAATATGGAGTGAAAGATAAATATATATATAAGTATAAATAAATACCATTATTTATTAACGTTTATTTATAGAATGAAAAATTCACAAATAAATGGGAATAAGATTTTATTTGAAAAACCATGAAAACTTGGAAAGTAAAATTGATAATTAATAACATAAATAAAAGTATGAAAATGATTTCATGTGTAAAATGTTAAAAAAAGTATTATTTTTATAATTTTATAAAGGAATTAAAAAATGATATGTATATAAAATGTTGAAAAGATTCATTTTAAAACTTCTAAAAATAAATTAAAATATAGTAGAAAATGAACTTAAGTAATCTTTAAAGTACACATAATACTATTATTGAAACAATATAAGTAATATGGACATGGGAGATAAAGAATCATGATTGTAAAGAAGAGATAAGGCTGAGTTCACATACAACCAATGGTTTGGTTGAATTGTGAACCAAATAGAGGTGAAATGTCAAGAAGACTTATAAAACCTAGAAAAAAGAGGTAATAAAATACAATAATATCATTGCATAAGAGAAAAAAATATTAGAATGATGAAAGTTTATAACTTAATTAAATTAAATTATGTTAACAATGACCTTTACGACTTAGGTAATGTGTGAGTCAAAGGACAAAGAAAAAGAAGAGATTAAATAAATGTGAAACTCCAAATAATAAAAAATTATTTAAGATATAATAAGTTAATATGTTAGTATTTACACCATATAAAATTAAATTAGCGTGTAATTAGAAATGACTAAAGGAATCGAAATTGAGATAAAAAACCTTACCTCAAGCCTTGTATCATTTGATGAATATGCCTAACCTCATGAATAAATAAATTAAGATTATTAAATATTTGATTTAGAATATTTTTTGTGTATATTTTATTTTTAAGGTCCATTTATTATTATATTTATTTCATTTTCTATATAGTTTTTTCTCTCATTGGCCACATGGGGTTGTTCGATCAATTCCTCAAAAATCACTTTGGTACATTGACTATTGTCAAAGTAGTTATAAAATAGTTTCTTCATATTTATAATTATATATATATATATACTATTTATAATTATTTTAAAACAAAATTTATAAAGTTCAATATGTTATCCAAAATAAATTCAAATTAGGAAGTGTCTCAGTATACTCGTTTTAGGCGATCGAATTTACAATAACCATTAATTATTAATGTTATTAATATAACGATTGATTTAGATTTCCAAAATATTAATCATGTCATAAATATCATATTTATTTATTATATTAACTTTTATAACTATCCATGTAATATGGTTATGAAAAATGAAACATGTTGTTCATGAAGGCGTAATCTGACCATAACACGAGTGACATTTTCATTTTCTAATGGATAGAAGAGAGGTAGATAATGGTTATTAAATAAATATAATAAAATTTAATTTAAATAATATTTATTATTTAATTATATTAGTATGAGTATAATATATTTGGGGGAGGTTTAAGAAGAAATAAAGTTGAAATAATTTGATTAAAACAATTACCTTTTTCCTTGGATATTCACCTTTAGACCACTCATTAAGGATTATTATATTGTTCTTTTGGTGATACCATAACCTATAGGTTGTGATAAATATGTATGGGAATTAATTTTGGTAGATTTTGGTTAATATAGAAAACTTTATGTGTGAGTATAAGTGGGATGGTGAAAATGTACTTTTATAGGTGATAGGGGTGGCATTTCTATAAATATTAATTTCTTAATATAAAAAGATGTGCATTAATAAAGTAAAGTGGATCCAAAATTTATAATTAGAGAGAAAAATAAAAGTCATGGTAAATAAATACATCACTCACCCACTTATATATTAGGTTTTAGGATATTTTGATACTTTGCCTCTCGATTTAACATTTTTACCTCATTTAAACCTTTACCGTGGTGATTAATTTTTACCTTGTTAACTTATTTTTGTGGAAAAAATGAACTGGGTCATATTATATAATTTATAAAATATGATTATAAGTATGAAATATATTTTTCTCGATTCAATTTCTAAAAGTGATAAAAATTAACTTCAATATAAGTATATATAATGAAATAAAAATATTTTTTAGAAAAAATGTACTTTAAGCATAAAAATAATTATTTAGGCTAAAGATTATGATTAAAATTATTAAACGTGATATTTATTGGTTATGGATTATAAAAAATAGGGTTATTTGGGATTCAATCCAAGATAAAAACTAAATGAAATATAGTGAATACTCAATTAATCCAAAAGGACAAAAATAGTTTTTTATTAGAATAAAATATAACATGGGTTCCACAATGTGAGTCATAGGTTTCTAAATTCAACATATTATTTTTAAATACATTATTTTTATCCTTAAATATTTTTTTTATTTAGAAAAAGTTTTTACAAATTTTTATTTCGTGATTATATCATAATGATGTCTTAAAATTTGTGGTATTTGTAAAATAATATTTTTTCTATTCCCCTAAAAAACAATTTTTTTAGAAAAAAATCAAAAAATTCACACTAATATAATTTTTACAAGATGAATAAAAAAATGATGTTATTTTTATCAAATTAAAATTCTAAAATTTTGGTATATAACTTTTAAATTGAAACATAAAATATAATGAAAAATAACTATTATAGGAAAATGAGTTTTTAAACATTGAGTGTTCTTAATTTTATTTAATATTAATTCCTAATTAAATGAGAGTAAATATATTTATTTTTACAATAAAAAATTTTATTATAATAATAATTTAAAAGTTTTGAAATTAATTTATTGAGAAAAAAGTATATAATATATAGAAAAATATAATTCTTCAAAAAATAGGAATTTTTAACATTATGTGATTTTAATGATGTCACATTAATTATTTAACTTTTAACCATTAAATTTATTAAATTCATTGACATTAGAACACATAAAATTATTCTTTAAAACATTAATAATAATTAAAATAAATCATTTTGAATATTTTTTATTTACCTGAGTTTTTACTTTTTCGGTAATTTTCTTAATGATATTTCACATTTTATTCTCATGATGGATTAATGTTTATCTTGAGTTATAAAATATATCGCAATTCATTTTAGTTTGATGTTGTGTGTGATATAATCTATTCAAGTTAGTATTTATTTTAAGTCTAATACTTAATAAAATCTCAAGGTGTTTCTGTGAATGTGAGTATTACTATGGGTCGATACTGTCATGCATGAAGGGAAGATCTTGAGCACTGTGTGGGGAAGAATGGTGACCCACCGTCCAGAGTAAGGCCTAAGAGATTTTATAATTTTACATTATTTTATTAAGGGTAACAAAAGAGCAGCGTCAAAAATCATTTTATGATGTGATATGTGCAAAGTATGAGTATTTTTAAAGGTTAGAAACATACATAGAAATAAAGTGCAACAATTTCATCCTATTTTTCTTCAAACTCTCGCTTGTAACTTTCTATATGCATGAGTTTGACACCAACACTTAACACTCAAACTTGGAAGAACTCACAATCTCTTCATCACATCATGGATGGAATGATTTGTCCCATGAAACAGTTGGGGAAATCATAAAAATTCAAAAGATTATATGAAGTTAAAGTATATTGAAAATTAAAAAAATAATAATCCATGAGTAAGTCATTAATGTATGAGTCAAGAGGGGAGAACCATGTATGAGTAAGTTTAACTACATATGAGTCATCACATATAATTCATCATGTATTAGTATATGAAAAGTGTGTATGATTCTTGAATAGAACCACTTATGAATCATTACATATGATTCATTTGAAAATATTTATAAGAGTAATAGTGTACGCGTGATAACATATAATTGAGATAAAGTAGTTTGACTTTCTTCCTGCATGTGATATTTTATAAGAATTAATTTTTGATTAGTACAAACACAAATCTATTAACCCAAAGTTATTGTATACTTTATTAAATTGTCATAAATATAAAGGATATGATCCTAAAGGACCGATCAGTTTAGTAGTCCTAGAGAGCTAGATACATACATACTACCCATTTTAAATTGGGGATAAAATATAAAACATAACAAAATAAATGTTCTGTATCCTTGAAACTCATTCAAATATTTCTTATTCATCACCTTTGGAAAGGAAAAAAATAAGGGTGAGCTCAAATTCCAAGTATGAGTTACATAAAGTGGAATATATCTTGAGTAAATAATTAATAATCAATATGGTAGGGTAAATAACTTAACAATATTTCCATTTAATCAATAAATTTATAATGTAATAATATAAAGAATAATAATAACTAAATTCTAAATTAATGAAATAAATTATATTAGAATTCATGATCTCAAACAACATGATATCTATATCATTATGACCTTACACTAAGATAGTTTAACCAATGGGTTGGTATACACCAAAACCTATTTAATTTTTCCAACTGATTTATATCATGAGACCTATTGATGCATCAAGGGGATATATATAACCGTGACCCACCCACAACTGTATCTATAATTCATTCCTCATATATTGAATGGTCAGTTCAATTTATAAACAATATGCCTTATCAATAAATATCCATACTGATTAAAGAATACAAATTTATCAATATTTTACACAATAAATCAAATAACTTTCATAGTAAAACACCATATATAAAAATGGTATATAGTTTAGAAAATAATCATTTCCATGATACAAATAATATATATATTTAAAAGAAATTTAATTTCTAATGATTACAAGAAAGTGAATGTTTCAACAGAAATTTAATGACCACAAAATTAAGAAGAAAAAAGAGTTGATCATTAGTTCATCAGAAATATAGGTTTTGCAATAAAATTGTGCCTGTCACGACCCATCCCCTGGGGATCATGCCGTGACAACCCCAAGATCGCCTTCTATATGTCAGGGGTTGGCAACTAGCATCGAAGGCGTATTCCATAAAACTGGGAAGGCATTGCCTTTATATCCTGTAACACACTCAACCAAGCACACAACAAGATACGAACACAAGTAAACTCTATTGAAATAATAGTGCTAAAAGTAATAGGGGCCAAAAACTAACTTTCACCCTTGAACAATTGTGGTCGAGGTGAAAGTCTTATTAAGCGAATACCGACACTGAGGTTTAAACGGTGTCCTCAGATTTCAATTCCAAGCACCGGTTCAAAAGTTACAAAATGATGCTTGTATGTTTACTGAACATACCTGAAAAAAAGTTCAGAAAATTATTAACAATCACCCTCGACCCGCACCGGTCGAGGATAGGCTATGCCCAAGTTAAGCACACCCCAAAGAAGCCAATGGTACTCTTGGATTCCCAATATGAGTTACCATTTAAAAGTTATGGATTTTACAATAAAATAGTTGTCACTTAATTCTTTTATTTATGGCCAAAAACTAACTTTCACTGGTGGCCTGTGCCGGCCATAGTTAGCATCTTCTTAAATAAAGAATGAACTCATGAGTTTATCTGTGGTCTCAGATTTTCAATATGAGATACCATTTGTGAGTTATAAGTATTTGAAAAATAAAATAATTTATTTAATTATTTTATTCACAATTATGCCATTTTTGGGTTTTCTCATAGGAGACCCATGCCGACTAAACATAAGTTGAACCTAGGGTAAACCTACCATCCTAAATTCAACAGTTCCCTCAAATTTCTGATCCAAGTTACCGTTTAAGAGTTATTCTACTTTTTTAGGAAAACTACTTACGCATTCTAATTAAAACTTAAACAAACTTCGACGGATCATTCTGGGCACTCCGAGCCTCAGAATCGCGCGCCATCTGATTTAGCGATCTCAAAATAATTCCATATAATAAAAAAACCATACATAATTTCTAGGAAATTACAGTGGCCTTTAGAAAAATAAATAAAATGTAAGTGAAATATTAAATTAAGATTTCATTAATTTTTTTTATTTGTAAATCCATTTAAAATCTGTATAATAACCTAAATATCTTAGAGTGTTTATAGTAATGGGAAAGTCCTTTAATGTCGTATACGTTAAAAAAATTCATTTTAAATTTTTATAAATAAATTAAAAAATTTACATTTCAAAAAATATTATAAATATTCCTTTAAAACATTTTAAAAATTTAAGGATAACTAATTTTTTTTAATAAATCATTTGAGTAATAAAAATTACTTTTGTAATTTTTTTTGAAATATATGTACATGTAAGAAAAATATACCCGATAAAAAATATAAATAATATTGTATTTTATTTTAAAAATTTATTTTCTTTATTCAAGTAAAAAGAGAGGAAAATTTGGAAGAAAATATGTAAACTCATTAAATATATAGAGTGTAAGAAAATAGATAGATTTTATGAAGGATGGATTATGGAATTCCTTCAACTAAAATTAAGGAAATCCCAAAAAAAAAATGAGATTGTAAAATCAATCCACACCTCTTTGGTAACTTATAAATTCAAACCTATTGGAAGAATAAACTTAAATTGAAACAGTAATCATCATGAATAAATATTCATTCTTGTTAAATATATCTAAGGGGAAGTATACACACCATATAAAATTAATTATGTGCATAATATCGAATATGTCTCAATTGAAGGGAAATGGAGACAAAATACCTTACTTCACCCTTAACTGTAGTTGAACATGATCTAATATCTATTATAATGGTTTTATACATGTTATTAATTTATAACAGAACCATATTCATATTTATAATATCATATATTATCCTCTTATAGCATCTTATCACCTATTCACTAATAATATTTCATAATCACACTTGTTTCGAGTGTTAACTACTTTGTTTTCTCAAGAATTTTTTATAGATGAAATTATAATTCTTGTATATAGGATACAGTTACATCATCACCAGAATTATATTAATGTTATAAATATCATTTATATTCATTATCTACAATTTTATAATTAGTCATAAAATTTATACACGGAAAACGAATCACATTGCTTTGGGGAGACGATAGGCCTGCATAAGCATGAGTAATGTCATCATTTACTTAATGGGTGAAAGAGTAAGTAATTAGATGATATTTTAACTTTTAGTAATTAATTTTAGGTCATAATTATCATATATATTCATTATTTTCATCATTATGACTATCCATGGGAGTTAGTGATGGGAAAAAATTACATCGGTCCGTGAGGTGGTAGTCTGCCAGACACACAGATGATGGATTTATTTCCCATTTGATTGAGAAGGAGATGAATAAATATTATTACATAAACATAATAACATCTTAGTGTATTGGTTATATTGGTGTTATTATATTAGAATTTTTAAGACATAATATATGGTGGTAAAATTAGAAGTAAAAAATAAAGAGCTTGGTGAAGATGATTACCTTATATTTGAAAAACCTACTTTAGATATCTTATTAAGGACCCTAGGGTTAGTCTTTTGGGAATAAATGTAGCTCTAGAATATGTCTATAGATATTGGGGAGATATTTTGGTAGTTTTTGGGAAGATAAATGTCTTAATGGGTGTGAAGAAGTGAAGGGAGGAGGCACCCTTTTATAAATATTAAGATGCTCTTGATCATATATATATAATAGAAAATATACATAGAAAAGAAGACACACATAAAAATTCACGTGTTATTGCTATCAGAACTATATTTTGAAGTTATACATGTTTTTATATATCAGATCAACTCATTGATACTTCCATCACTCCTTCAACATTTTATTGTTATATCTTCTGAAATAATGAAGAAACCTTTGGTGAAGAAACACTTTGGAGACATACATGTGTAAATATCTGTGTAGTGTTTTTTTGAAGAAATACTCAGAAAATTTGATGATATGTTTGATTCTATTCTATATTGAAGATATAATTTCTTCTATTATTTTTTGATGTAACTATGAAGTTTATATTGTACCGTTAAACAAATCAAACCCTTTTGATTTATTTGAGTCTAGAATTCTCGTACTTAGTTGTGGTGAAGTATCTGATTATTGTACTAAGATGTGGGTATTTGATTCATTGTAAAAGAACCATAAGATCCTATAAAATACTTGTAAGGTTTCAACTACCTATATTCAGTTGTTGTTCAAAGGTCTCAGGATAAGAGTACCTTATAGTAAAATCACTAAGCTCATGGAGTTGAGCATTGGTGGAGTGTACTAGGGGATCTTTGTTTCCTGAAACACTATACATCACTATATTCATTTCCATTATTTTATATCTTCTTCTCACTCTTCATAGAGAGAAGGAAAGTTTCTCTACCTAAAAAGAGGAGAATTATGAATCTATTAAACTATTTTAAGAAAAAAATTCACCTACCTCTTATGTCTTTGTATTTTTCATAATCATTCTTACCAATAATTGGTATCAAATGTTAAACTCTATTGGATATATTTCTCATTATGAAATATATTACTACTCAACCAAATTATCAGAGGAAGTTATTTATTTCTATATTTATCTTTTTAAAAAAATTTAAAAAAATAAAGGGATTTCATATTTTGAAATATTAAAGATTTTTGTTGGATCTAAAAAGACCTAGTTAACAATTTTAGGTAAAGAAAACTTAAAATGGATTACTCTAGAGAAGGTATGTTAGTAATTCATGCTCCATATGTTAATGGTGATAATTATGGATAATAGAAATCTTGAATGGTTATTTATTTGAAAAATCATGGAATAAGGGTTCATTTAAAGGTTATAAATCCTTATAATATTCCTAAAGAATATTTGGAAGATTGGAGTAATGATCCATAATAAGAATATGATCTTAATTTAAAAGCTATGAATTTTATTATGTGTGGTTTAGGAATTGATTAATTCAACTATGTGTGGTTTAGGAATTTATGAATTCAATCGAGTATATCAATGTACTACTGCGTATGATATGTGGTATATGATTACTATTTCCTATAAGCGAACTGAAAATATTAGACAATTAAGATAAACTACTGAAAAGATAAAGTTTGATACTTTTAGAATGGATTAAAATGAGACTATCAATCAAAGGAATGAAAGGTTGAAAAAGATTTCCAATAATGTTTCTACTTTGGGAGATCCAATTTTGAATTTAGATCAAACATCAAAGGTACTAAAAGTACTAACCCCTAGGTGAAATAATATATTTGAAGCTATAAGATAGTATACATCAGTAAAGAATTTGACAATAATAGAGTTGATTAAGATTTTGATGATGTCTGATGTTGAGACATAGGTTAAAGAAGAAATTCATATCAAACATGAAGAATATTCTCTCAAGACTAAATTGGTTGAATCGTCTTATTAAAGTCATCCAAATTTAGATAAATATTTATTATATCTTTCATAATTTTTTTATAAATTGTACAGAAAGAAAAAGAAAGGCACTAAAGAAAATTGATGTTGTGAATGTAAGAAAAGAATTAAAAAAAAGGATAATTGTTCTTTAGTCAAACCTCAAAGGAAATATAGTTACAATAGAAAAGGAAAGAAATCTATAAAATCTACATAGATTAATTCTTTTGGTTCACATGATGAATCTTCTAAAAATTTAGATACTGAGCATAAAATTGTATATCGCATGGCTGATATAGACGAGGATTACACCACTAGGCTATATTATTAAATCATTAAGTGGTTGATCGATTTATATATAAAAGTCTCTACCAAAAGAGTGAAAAACTATGAAGTACTTTGGTATAAAAAATCCCCAATATTAAAAACACTAATCTAAGAATTTTATAGTCTATAATCTTATTTTCTAGTTTACATATTTATCTTCCTGGGGGAGAATTTTTCTATTAAAAAATTAATATGGGGAAAACTTTAATCCTTATAAGGGAATAAATTTTATAAAGATAAAAAGGGGAAGAAATTTATTTTATATTTTTCAATTTTTTTTTAAAATTATATTTATTTATGTTATGGGTTTTTTGATCATAAAAAATGAGGATATTGTTGAGCATATGTTGATTCAAAAATTTTGTTAATTTATTTTTGTTTTCAATGTTCACAAACTCTAAAGTTTTTTTACTAATGAATTTTTGTTTAAGTGACTTTAAGAAAATTAATATTTGTGGAAATATTTATTTAGAAAATATATTCAAGTCATTGATCTATTGGGAATATTTTTCAAAGTGTTTTGAATGTGTTTAGATCATATTTTAGAAACCCTGTTCATACCCTACATGTGTAAGTGTAACATAAATAATTGATCATATATTTGGATCGACATGTATAGATCATATACCCTAAGCTATTGGGAAATTATGGTTAATCAACCCTACATTTGTATAGAACCCTATTTTTGGAGAAAAAACATTTGGTACATCAACCCTACTTTTTTAATCAACCATACATTTTCAACCCTACGTTTGGAGTTTTTTCTTCATGTGAAGGAACCATACATTTGAATATTCAATGATGGAGTTTTAAATATATGATATTATTTGAGATTTATGAAATAGTGCTGAAGAAAGTAAAGTTCTATTCAAATATATTTTACGACTGATTCAAAGGATCATTATGATTGTCTTTAAAGGCTTGTATTCAATGGATTGAATCATTAATATTCTTATGAGAAGCTATGAATATCTTGAATGTTTTTGAATTCAAATATTAATGATTTATTGTGTGATATTTCTGGAGATGGTTTGACCTAGAGCATCTCGACCTGCTGTATAAATATTGAGATGCTCTTCATCAGAGATATATAATAGACAATATACATAGAAAATGAGATACATATAAAAAGTCATGTGTTATTTCTGTCAGAGCTACATTTTATATATATAAATGTTTTGATCTATCTGATCAACTCACTGCTATTTCTATCAATGCATTTTGTTGTTTGATATTATTTTGAAATAAAAAAAACATTTAGTGATGCTACACTTTGGATACATACATGTTTAAAGATTTGTCTGGTGTTTTCTTTGTTGTTGTTTAAATAATTACTACAAAACATTGAATATATATTTACTATTGTTCTATATTGAGGATTTGATTTCATCTTTAATTTACTGCTGCAACTGTTAAGTTTAACCTGTACCATCAAAAAAATCAAACTCTTTTGATTTATTTGAGTCTCGGCTGATCACACTTAGTTGTGGTGAAGTGTTAGCTTCTTGTACTAATCTATTGATATTTGGTTCCTTATAAAAGAAACGAAAGAACTTATTACAGTATTTTAAGGTGTCAACTATTTATAGTAAGTTTTTTTTAAAGTTATTCATATAATAAGAACTAATAGTAAGATCACCAAGCTCGTGGATTTGAGTTTTGGTGGAGTGGACATGGGGATCTTTGTACCCTGAACCACTATACAACACTGTGTTCATTTCCTTTATTTTATATCCATTGATCACTCATCTTAGAGAGAAGGAAAGTTTTGATGCATAATAAGAGGAGAATTAATAATCTATGGAAGTGTTTGAAGAACATAATTCACCCCCACTTGTATCTTTGTCTTTATCAAAATCATTAGGACCAACAATTTGTATCAAATTTTTTACTATATTAGAGATATTTCTCATTCTAAAGTCTGTTACTACTCAACCAAAGTATTATAGTAAGTGATCTATTTCTATATATTTCTTTTTGAAAAAATTGAAAAAAAATAAAAGGATAATCTATTTTAAAATATTGAAGATTCTTGTTAGATCTAACAAGAATGAGTTAAATATTCAGATGAAGGCATCTTGAAATGGATGATTCTATAGAAGGATTGTCGATAATTCATGATCCTTACTTTAATGGTAATAATTATGGATACTAGAAAGCCTGTATGGTTATTTATTTAAAAAATCATCGAATAAGGTTTTATTTAAAGGTTATAAATCCTTATTAGATTCCTAAAAAATATTTGGAAGATTAGAGTAATGATCAAGAAAAATAATATGATCTCAATTCAAAATCTATGGATGCCATTGTGCGTGGTTTACAAACTGACGAATTCAACCGAGCATCGTAATGTCCTAATGCATATGATATGTGGAAAAATATCATTATTTCCTATGAATGACTAAAAAATATTTTTTGATTTTAAATAAAATCACTTTATGGTTGAGTGGTAACCAAAACACCAGTGAGATCAACAAAACAATAGGTTGTGAGATTCAAAATTCAAATTTTAAAAAACAAACAAAATTAGAAATTTAACTTGAGGGGGTATTAAGACTTGATCACGTATGTTAGGAGAAGTCACGTAACCAACCTAGAAAATCATGATATCACTGCTATTTCCATCATCACTACCTAAACACCACTAGATACAATAACTTGAAATAAATCATTGAGAAGCAGATCCAAGAAGTAACATCAACCCACTGTCATCAAAGACACTTTCACCCTCATCATTTTCAAAACACAATCAGTGTCTCCAAGAGCCAACACCATAATAGATCACCACATCTCACCGTACAAAAATCATAATATGATATACACTCATAGAAAAAACCCAAAAAACCATCACCAGATACAATAAGGAAGAAACCTAATCAAATTCAACAAATCAGAAACATTTCTATGCTGTTGATGAATCCTACACTAAATATAACACCCCAAGATTTTAAAAATAAATTGAAATGAAAGAAACTTTTTTATGTGGATATTTATGAACTATCCTCCAAACACAATTTTTTCGCTTCTATGATTTGAATTTCAAAAAGGGTCATCTACGGTTTTGACCAGTAAGTTATTTGGAGTCTGATAGAACAAACTTGTTTTTTTGGTGAATAGTAACACAAAATTACGAATAGTAATATGACCCTTATGAATAGTAAATCATATTATTATTTTATTTTTTTAATTTTATTAGATAATGAGATCTTGATTAATTTTTCAAGGAGATATAAAATCAGCTATAGTTTTAAAATTTTTATTTTTGCAATAAAATATGATTTTATTTAAAAATAAAATTAATTATATTTATAAAATTATTTTCAAAAAATGGAGTTCATTTTTTAATTCTACATTTTAAAAAAATGGTTAGGGTGATTTTTGGTATTTTTTTGAAATATTTGAATTTTTGGCGAATAGTGAAATTGGATAATTACAAAATATGATAAATAAATGAATTCATGCATCATGATTGAGTAATGGATGATGTAAAATGCCATTGGTTAGAACTCACATGAAATTATTACTATTTTTTGTCACATTAATCAAGAATATTCATAGTCTTGTGAAAAAATATTAAACTAATGATTAAAATAATGTATAACCCCTCCTCTCCTCCACTATAAATACCACCCACACCCCCTCTTCCTCTCACACCACTCAAGACTTGAGAATTTTCTAAGTTCTTCCAAATACTCTTCCCAAGGATCTTCCCTATGTAAAAGAACGTTTAGTATCACCAAAAGGCCAAAAAAGGCCTTAAAGAGGATCTCAAGGAGAAGAGATGAAGAAGTAAAATCCTCTTTTATTTTCATGTGATTTCTTTTTAATTCTTTTCTTTTCTTATACTCTATTTTCCTCTCATTATCCAAAAGGTAAAAAAGCTCTAGAATATTATATATTCTATATTTTATCATATTTTTGGAGAAATTAATCAATTTAATTCTTCTCCTTCCCCCTCTTATTCTAAAGATAAGAACATTTTCCGCGATGTGCCGATTTACCATAATCGTGGGCGATGTGTTTTTAATTTCCTTTACTTCCTTAAAATCTATTTGTAAAACCATTTTAATGGTTGAATAAGATTAAAAATTTTATTAAATGAAGTCTATTATGTTCTTTAATTAAATTATATTCATAATATTAATGGTATATGATGAAACAAGTTCGTGATTATCAAATAGCCGCTAAAATGATCTAAACAGATATCACTAAAGAGTTTTTTAATGATTCATACTCATACCATATAAAAAAAATTATTTATGGAA
This sequence comes from Viscum album, assembly GCA_963277665.1. Classification (NCBI taxonomy): domain Eukaryota; kingdom Viridiplantae; phylum Streptophyta; class Magnoliopsida; order Santalales; family Viscaceae; genus Viscum; species Viscum album. The sequence goes on along the minus strand of OY728164.1, from coordinate 1,396,949,632 downwards.
TAATTTAATATTATAGAAAAATATTAATACCATTTCATTCTACTTCTATAATTTCATTTCCATATGATAAGAAAATCAAATACAAATTGACCATGGAAATCATGTAAAAAACGCACCTAAAATAATGGAAGAAACAAAATACTAATAATTAAAGGGTGAAATGATGTCATGAAAAATGATTATATATGGTGTTATAAACATGAATATGTTTCTTAAAGATATTAATTACACTCTTTTAACCATTATATATGAGTTTTAAATATGTTTTAATTAAGAAAAACCTCTGGTAAGGGAATTTTTAACCCGATTTCCATTCTTTGGGTTAACCTTCTACTTCCTTATTTATGTGGTATTAAAATTTTTTGTGTGATTAGTTTTTTTTATATTTTATTTACTTATGTTTATTTATAGTTTATATACATATTACATCAACTATATTAAGTATCACTTAAATTATATGATATTTGTAAGGTGATTTTCTTTCAAAAGCCTCTTTTAAAATCCTATTTTACAAAATTCAAAAGCAATGTTTTTATTCATATATTCATGTTTTATGATTATGTTTTGGTTCTTGTTAATTGTTTATGATGAAGGGTGGGACCTATATATCCCTCCAATTCATTTTTTATGTGTATGTTTGAGGTTGGACATATGGTTACTCCAAGTGTAACTGTGATGGTTACACAAGAAGGTAGCCATGAGGGTTACAAATTATAAGGTAGCTAAGAGGGTTACAAGATCATGTAAGTAAATCCCCAAGAGAAATTTATGGTTATATTTATGTTATTTATGTTTTGTGTAAATATTGTGGAAATATCATGTTTCACAAAGTAAGTATATATGGGTGACAAGTATGTATTTTTGAAAATGATTTCATACGTTTACAAGTATTCATGAACTAATGTTTTATTTCATTGTTTTTATACCCCTTACTGAGATTTTGTGCTAATACCAAGTTTTTAAATGATTTTCATAGGTTATAAGGATTTTTAATACAAATAAGGAGGCCAAGTTAAATGTTATGAATATTTTTCAATGAAAACATGATTTATTTGAAATGTTTTATATTTTTGGAAGAAATAAATACTATTTTTTTGGTATCTAATCTGTATAAATGTGGAATGTTATGTATGTATTATATCCTAATTATCTAAAACTATAAACTTGAAAATATTATCAATATTAAAGGAAGTGAGTTCTTGACTACATTCAAGATTATGTAATGTAACATGGTCAGGTCCTTATAGTTGTTATCAAAGGATAATTTAGATAACTTTAGGGGTTAGGATGATGTTAAAAGAACACCATAAATGATTTTTAATCTACAGTTAATTTGAAATTTTATAGAATTTAAATATTACCATGTTTCTTCAAATAATATATGTTTGTTCAGAGTGGTTTTACATAGAAGAAACAAGGAAGCTGAAGTGGAAAGGCACCGATAGAATGATAACCTTCTGAATTTGTAGCCTAGAATAGTAGGGATTGGAAATGAGTAGTTTTTGATAGTAATTTATTAGCTTACACAGGAAATAAATAGTAGTGATATCCATACAAGAGAAAAAATAGAGGCACCATAAAGGAACATGACGATAGTAGAACATTTCCTAAGGCAACACCATCCTGATTTTAGTGGATCTTATGACCTAGTAGCCGCTAAAGGATGTATTAAATCCCTTGAAAAGATATATGATGTTATGGGATGTTTAGATAGTCAAAAGGTAAGGCTTTCCATTTATCATTTTAAAGGTGAATCAGATTAGTGGTGGTAAATGATCAAGAATATCAGAGATAGAGAAGAATCTGTTGCCTTAGAGTGGGATGAATTTAAAAGAATTTTCCTTGAAAAATATTTTCCTAATGAGGTTCGACTTAGGATAGAGAATAAATTCATTGAGTTAAAGAAAAAGGAAGAAGATTTAGTGTCTGTGTATGAAGAAAACTTCACCTGACTGGTGAGGTATGCTCCAAATCTTATTTTGGATCTTGATAGAAAAATCAACCATTTTTGCTCATGATTGAAGCCAAAATATTCACAAGAATTGGCTTCCTATAAGTTCAAAAGTTATGAGAAACTTGTTTGATGTACTAAGAGGGTAGAAATGGAGTTTTTTGATGAACACATGTACCTTGAAAACAAAAATAAGAAGAGGACCAGATAGAAAGATATGGATAAGAATCAATCAAATATTTCTAATGGTAAGAAAGTTCAGTTTCTAGTTTATAAAAAATGTGGTAAAAAGTAGCTTGGGGAATGCCTTAACAAAATAGGTAAGTGTTTTCAATGTGGTAATTTTGGACATATGTCCCGATATTGTAATGAAAATGATCCTAAGACTAATCCTGATGAGAAAACTGTAAAGTGTTTCAAATGTTGTGAGATGAGTCATTATGAAAATGCCTTCCCAAAGAGAGATCTAAATGATGCAGAGAAACTATAATATAAGTAGAAAGGTGTAGTAAGATCCTTTTTTACTACATCAGTGGACGTAGGGCCATCCAATGAAGTTGTATTAGGTACCTTGTTTTTTTACTCATTTTTTGTAATGTTTTGTTTGATATAGGGTCTACACATTCCTTTATTTCTTAGAAGTTATCTAGTAAATTGGAAATATCACCTCAACAAATGAGATTAGAACTTATTGTTAAAACACTATGGGAAATATTATAATAAATAGGAATTATATGAATCTTTTTATTGTATGTGGAAAGACTTTACCTGAAAACCATGTTGTTTTTGTCTTAGTAGAGTTTGATGTCATTTTAGGTATGGATTGACTTTTTGTTTACCATGCTAAGGTTTATTATAGAGATAAAGAAGTTTTTTTTCGAAAAGAGTTTCTATTTGTATAAAATAATGAACCCATACAATTGATATCATATTAGGAAGCTGAGAAACTATTGAAAGATGGAAATCAACGTTATCTTGCTCATATTGTTGGAAACATGGGAACTATTCAGATTTATGATGTGCCAGTGGTAAATGAATATCTTTATGTTTTTTATGATGAGTTACCCAATGTTATAGATGATTGGGAAGTTGAATTCAAAATTGACTTAGTTCCGGATGCTAAGAAAATTTTAAAACCCCCTTATAGAATAGATAAAATGGAACTTATTTAATTTAAAAATCAGTTGCAGGAGTTTCTTAATAAAGGCTTTATTCATCCTAAAACTTCACCATGGGGAGATTCTATTTTTTTAGTTAAAAATAAATATGGTTACATGAGAATTTGTATTGATTATAGTGATTTTAATAACATTACTGTAAAAAACAAGTATCCTTTTCCTCATATTATGACTTGTTTGATCAGATATAGGGAGAAAAATATTTTTTGAAGGTTGACCTGAGGTCGGGGTACCATCAGTTGAAAGTAAAGGAAGAAGACGTCCCAAAGACTGTGTTCCAAACCAGATATGAGAATTATGAAATTTTTGTTATTCCATTTGGATTAACTAATGCACCAACTATATTCATGGATCTTATGAATAGAATATTTCATGAGTTCTTGGATAAGTTTGTAGTTGTGTTTTTTTGATGAAATTCTAGTATTTTCTAAAATTAAAGAGGAGAAAAAAACATCTAACAGTTGTTTTGAAAACCTTAAAGGAAAAGAAACTGTATGAAAAATTCAAAAAGTGTGATTTTTGGTTGAAACAAATTTCTTTTATTGGGAACATTGTAAATAATGATGTAATAACATTTGATCCTACCAAAATAAAAGTGATTTATTAATGGCCAAGACCTACAAATGATACATAAATTTATAGTTTTCTTGGATTACCATATTATTACCAATGGTTTGTTAAAAACTTTGCATGGTTATTTAAATCGTTAACTAAGTTAAGACCAAAAGGGGTTAAATTTATTTGGATAGAAGAATGTGATGTTTGTTTTCAAGAACTAAAGAAGAGATTGGTGAACGCTCCAGTTTTGGATATTCCTTATATAAATGGTGATTTTTTCATCTACAATGATGCTTCATTGAAAGTACTTGGTGGTGTTATGATACATAATTATCAAGTTATTGCTTATGCTTCAAGAAAAAAAAACTCATGAGTTAAATTATCCCACACATGATTTGGAATTAATAGCTATGGTTTTTGATTTGAAAATTTAGAGGCATCATTTATATGGAGCCAAATTTCAAATATATACTGACCATAAAACTTTGAAGAATATATTCACTCAGAAGGAATTAAACATGAGGTAGAGAAGATGGATTGAACTAATAAAGTATTATGATTTCACGATAAATTACCATCCTCTAAAAGAAAACAAAGTGGTTGATTCTTGAGTCAAAAACATCATGAATCATTAGCCATGTTACTTTTGTAACATGAACCCTTGATTAATGATTTGATGAATTTTGGATTAGAATTTATTGGTGCAGAAAATACCTCTGTTTTGTTTTAGGTTTCACCGTAGTCATTATTATCAGACTGAATTAAGAAAGTGAATAAGGAAGACTGTGAGCTAGATAAAAAGATAGAATTGGTAAAAATGGGCAAGTTTCTAGCATTTAACATTAATAAAGATTGTGTTTTAAGATTTGGAAAAAGATTGTGTGTACCTTATGATTCTCAGCTGAAGATAATTTTTTTGTGCGAAGATCATATTTATCCATTTTCTGTTCACCATACCAGCACAATGATGTATAGAGACCTTTAGAAGTATTATTGGTGGGATGGAATGAAAAGGGATATTGCAGAATTGACTATGAAATGTTTGACATGTCAATAGTTTAAAGTAGTGTGGCAGTTACCAAAGGGGATGATTCAGCCTTTAATAGTTCCAGAGTGGAAATTGGAATATATATCTATGGACATCTTTGTGGGACTACCAAACAATTATCGAGGTAACAATGCAATATGAATTATTGTTGACCGACTGACAAAATCCGCACATTTCTTTTCTATTCGAGATACAATGTCTTTGTATCAGTTTTCTTGAATGTAACTAAAAGAGATTATCAGGTTACATGAAGTGCCTCCTTATATTGTATTTGAATGGTATCCCAGGTTCACTTCTAATTTTTGGAAGGTCCTTCAGAAGTTTTTGGGAACAAAATTAAATTCCAGTACAAATTTTCATCCTCAATCAGATGGGTAGTCATAAAGAATTGTTCAAACTCTGGAGGATATGATTCGAGCTTGTTCAATGGACTACCAGGTAAGTTTGGATCAATATATTTATTTATTTGAGTTTTTTTATAATATTAGTTTTCATTCCAATATACATATGGCACCTTTTGAGGCATTGTATGGGAATCAGTGTTGAACTCCAACTTTTTGGGATGAAGTTTGGGAAAGGAAGTTGATGTGACCATATTTAGTAGCGGAAGTGGCTGAGAAAGTGAAGATAATACAAAAACATATGAGGACAACTTAGATTAGGTAGAAAAGTTACACAGACAACATGATGAAATACTTTTATTTTGAGATAGGTGATCTTGTTTTTCTTGGAATCTCACCATGGAAAAGTGTTATGCATTTTGGTAAGAAAGGAAAGCTAAGTCCATAGTTCATTGGACCTTATGAAATCCTAGAGAAATTTGGACTAGTTTCCAACCGAGTATATTTGGTTATGATTTTATCTATGGTACATAATGTTTTTCATGTTTTGATGTTGAGAAAGTATGTGCCAGATTCATCTCATGTCTTGAGCCTAGAACCAGTTCAGTTGGAAGAGAACCTTTCTTATGAAGAGAAACCTGTTCAGATTATTGATCATAGAGAGAATTTATCGTGGAATAAGGTAATACACCAGGTACAAGTTTTATGGAGAAACCACATGGTTGAAGAAGAAATATGGGAATATGAAAATTATATGAGTGAAAGGTACCCTCACTTGTTTAGTAAGTAAATAAAAAAAATTGCGAGGATGTAATTTCCAAAAGTTGGGGACAATGTAACACCCTAAGGTTTTAAAAATAAACTGAAATTAATGAAACTTTGTTTTAAGTGGATAGTTATGAACTATTCATAAAATATAATTTTTCCACTTCTATGATTTGAATTTCAAAAAAACAGTCATCTATAGTTGTGATTAGTAATTTATTTGGAGTCTGATAGAACCAACTTGTTTTTTGGTGAATAGTAAAATACACTTATGAATAGTAATATGAATAGTAATATAAACTTTATGAATAGTAAATCATAGTATTATTTTATTTTCTTAATGTTATAAGATAATGATATCTTGATTAATTTTTCAAGGTGATATACAATACGTTATAGTTTTAAAATTGTTATTTTTGGAATAAAATATGACGTTATTTAAAAATTAAATTAATCATATTTATAAAATTATTTTAAAAATAATGGAATTAATTTTTGAATTATTCACATTGAAAAATGGTTAGGGTGATTTTTTATAAATCTTTTGAAATATTTGGTTTTTTGGTGAATAGTGAAATTTGACAATTACAAAATATGATAAATAAATGAATTTCTGCATCATGATTGAGTCATGGATGATGTAAATGGCCATTAGTTTGAAATCACGTGCCCTTATTACTTTTTTGGTCACATTAATCAAGACTATTCATAGTATTGAGCAAAAATATTAAACTAATGATTAAAATAATGTAAAACCCCTCCTCTCCTCCAATATAAATACCACCCTCACCCCCTATCCTTCTCACATCACTAAATCATTTATCCTTGTATAAGTTCTACCAAATAATATTCCCAAAACTATTCTCTACATCCAAGACCTTCTGGTCTCACCAAAAGGTCAAAACCAAGTGCCTTAAAGAGGATATCAAGGAGAAGAGATCAAGAGGTAAAAAACCGCTTTTATTTTCATGTGATTTGTTTTCAATTCTTTTCTTTTATTCTACTCTCTCATCCTCCCCTTTTCGGAGAGGGATTAAAGATAAATAATCTTTTATAATATGTATTTTATCATATTTATGAAAAAATTTATCAATTTATTTCTTCTCCTTCCCCCTCTTATTCTAAAAATAAGAACACCTTCTGCGATGTGCCGATTTTCCCAAATCATGGATGATGTGTTTTCAGTTTACTTTACTTCATTAAAAGTTGTTTGTAAAACAATTTTAATGGTTGAATATTATTTAAAATTTTATTATATTACCTCTATTATGTTTTTAATTAACTTATATGCATAATATTAATGTTATATGATGAAACTAGTTCATGATTATCAAAGAACCGCCAAAATGATCTAAACGGATATCATTAAAGATTTATCTAATGATTAATCCTCATACCATATAAACAAAATTATTTAAGGAATAATTTAATATTATGGAAAAATATTAATACCATTTCATTCCACTTCTGTAATTTCATTTCTATATGACAATAAAATTAAATACGAACTGATCGTGGAAATCATGTAAGGAACACACCTAAAACAATGGAAGGAACAAAATACTAATAATTAAAGGGTTAAATGATGTTATTAAATGATCATATAAGGTGTTATAAACAATAATATGAATCTTTATGATATTAATAACATGATTTTAACCGTTATACAGAATTTTAAAACATGTTTTAAGTAAGATGAACCTGAGGTAATGAAATTCTTAACCCGATTTCCATTCTTTGGGTTAACCTTCTACCTCATTATTTATGTGGTATTAAAAAATTTTATGTGAGGAATTTTATTTATATTATGTTTAATTACGTGTATTTATAGTGTATATACATATTCCAACCACTATATTATGTCTCCCTTCAATTATAAGATATTTATAAGGGCCTTTTCTTTTAAAATCCTCTTAAAATTTTGTTTTACAAATTTTAAAATCAATATTTTTATGCATTTATTAATGTTTTATGATTATGTTTTGGTTCATGAGAATTGTTTATGATGAATTTTGGGACCTATATCTCCCTAAAATTCATTGTGTATGTATAAGTTAAAGGTTTTTCACTTGGTTACTCCAAGTTTAACTGCGATGGTTACACAATAAGGTATTTGTGAGGGTTACATTGTAAGGTATCCATGAGGGTTACAAATTATAAGGTAGTTGAGAGAATTACATGATTATTTATTTAATTCCCCAAGATAACTTTATGGTTTTATTTATGTCCTTTATGTTTTCTAAAAATCTCATGGAAATCTCATGTTTCAAAAAGTAAGTATATATGGGTGACAAATATGTATTTTTGAAAATGATTTCATACATTTACAAGTATTCATGGGCTAATGGTTTCTTTATTTATTTTTATACCCTTTACTAATATTTTGGTGCTCATCCCATTCTTTTAAATGTTTTTCATAGTTTATAAGGAAGTGTAAGACAAAGAATGAACCTAAGTTAAATGTTATGAATATTTTTCAAAGAAAACATGTTTTATTTGAAAAAATTTATATTAGGGAAGAAATGGATACTATTTTTATGGTATCTGCTCGACATAAATTTGGAATGTTATTTATGTATTATATCCCAATTCATTAAAACTATAAACTTGAAAAGATAATCAATGTGAAAGGAAGATATTTCTGGACTAAATTCAAGATTATGTAATGTAATAAGGCCAAGTCCTTATACCAAATGTTTTCGTCATCAAAGAGTCATGCCTCGAACCCCGATGACCACTAAACCACACAAACAAGACTTCTATGAAACCACCAATCCATTATAATAAAATATCTAAATCTATATGACTATATACATCAGTACATAATTTTAAAATGATAGAGTTTATTAATAATTCTTTGATGTATGAAGTTGAGATACAAGTTAAAGATGAAATTCATATCGAACATCAATAATGTTATCTCAAGAATACAATGGATGAATCATCTGATTCAATTCATCTATATATAGATAAATATTTAATATATCTTTCTGAAAAATTTGAAAAATTGTATAGAAAGAAAAAGATAGGTACTGATGAAAATAGATGTTGGGAATGTAAGGAAATAAGTCATAAAAAAGATAAATTCCCTTTACTCATTTCTTAAAGGAAATATAATTACAAGATAAAAGGAAAGAAATCTATAAGGCTACCTGGATTAATTATTCTGGTCAACATGATGAATCTTCTACAAATTTAGAGACTGGGAATAAAATTGTACATATCCTGACTGATACTGATGAGGATCACACCACTAAGCTCAATCATTAAATCATTAAGTGGTTGATCGATTGATATATAAAAGTCTCTACCAATCTAGTGAACAAATCTGAATTAGTTTGGAATTGTAAATCCCTAATTTTAAAAACACTAATCTAGGAAATATTTCATTTTTATAACTATATACTTATAATTCATTAACTTTTTTATAGGTAAAGTGGGATAGATAAAAATCTTCTTTACTCTTTAAATCAATACTTTGTCTATTTTGATTGTATAATTTATTTTAATTTTTAAGCATTGTTTTACTCTTTAGATAAATACAGTACTTGTTTAAGTTATTAAAAAAGTTATATTTTGCATATTTAAACCTATTTAAATCCTTATATTTCGTGTTCTTAAAATTTAATTTGTTTACGCAATAAAAAAATATTCTTACAAAACATGTATTTTCAAAAGATAAAATCTCTAATGATTGTTCTATATTTATCAGCTAAGGAAAATGAAATGTCATTAAATTTTTTTTAGAAACAAAAATTTCATATTATTCCTAATTTTTTTATTTTCGCATATTCTTCTTATTATTATTCAAAAAATATTGTTTAAATGATTGTTGAAAACCAGTTGAAAAAAGATGAAATGGTCACGTACGTCAAGTTCAGAAGAAAATATTTATCACAAAAGGATAAAAGTTAATCCTTCTAATCAATTGAAAGAATAATCGGTTTCATTTGTTGAATATTCATATGAAAAGTATTCATGAAGAAATAAGGAAGTTCACAGTCATGAAGAACTAGAAATCTATTTTTCTCAAATTTCTTATGAAAAGATTTTGTTCAAAGTAAGCACTTTGAATATAGAAAAAGAGATGATGAAATATGAGATGAATGCATATAAAAAATTATATGATGATATACATAAATAATATATATCAAAATTTGTTTTTGATTCATTTAAAAAAGAATATCAGAGTAGTTCAATATCAAAAGTAGAATTTGAATCTTTCAAGTTAGAAATTCTAAGTCAAATAGGGTTTATAAAAAGTGAATCCATTACAAAGCTCGATCTTGATAAACTAGTGTTGTATATAGTAGAATAATTTTCATTTTATTCTCATCAAAGAAAATCATATGTTCAAAATAGATTAGAATAACTGTTAAGAGTTTTAGCTAATTTAAGTAAAAAAATAAGGTTTAAAAAGTTTAGATGAACAATCCACTCCTTCTTAAGCCCTTTATTTTTATTTTTTGATTATTTTTCAATATTATATATTCTTTTTTAATATATTTTTTATAGAAAATATTTCTACGAGTTTCTTCATAATTTCTTTTTTTACTTTTTATGATTCTTCTTACATAATCATGAACTTAATTTTTTAATTATCCCACAAATTAGTTTATAACTGTAAGTAACAATTTTGATTTTAATTTAATTATGAAAAAATTAATTTTATATGTTTTAATTCTTTGAATAATCTAATATGATGAAATTATAGAAGAGTTTTAAGAAAATAAATCATTTTATTCACTAATATCATATATATGATCCTTGTTAAAATATTTATATTTTTTAGAGAAATCATAAATTTAGGGGGAGTTATTTTTACAATTCTTCTCTTTTTGATGTCACAAAAATCGGGAGAAGTTTTTCTGTTATGTGGGATAATTTTTAAAACATTACTATCATTATCATGATTATAAATTTGAATAAATTTTATTCTTATTATTTCATTATCATAGGGGCGAGGTTTCCTACAAAAGAAAAATTATATAAAGGTATAATAAAGGGAGAAGTTTATATTTTATACTCTTAGTTTCTAGTATACATGTTTATCTTCATGGGGGAGAATTTTTTTATGAAATAATTAACATGGGGAAAATTTTTAATCCTTATAATGGAATAAATTTTATAAAGATAAAAAGGGGGATAAATTTATTTTGGATTTTTCTAAATTATTTTTGAAATTATATCTATTGATGTTATGGGTTTTATGATCATCAAAAAAGGGGATATTGTTTAGCCTGTGTTGATTCAACAATTTTGTTAATTAATTTTTTTATTTCATGCTCAAAACACCCAAATTTGTGTTATTAATGAATTTTATTTTAATTGAATTTCATGAAATTAATATTCCTGGAAGCAGTTATTCTATAGATATATTCAATTCATTGATTTACAAGTAATATTTGTTAAAGTTCTCTTGAGATGTTTAGAGCATATTTCAGAAACACTGTTTATACCCTACATATACAATTGTAATGTAAGGAATCAACCCTATATTTGGATCAAAACTTATTGATCATATACCCTACAATTTTAGGAAAGTATGGTGAATCAACCCTATATAGGTATGGAACCCTACGTTTGAGGAAAAAAATACACCATACATCAACCTAACTTTTATAATCAATCATACATTTTCAACCCTATGTTTGGAATTTTTTGTCTTGAGAAAGAACCCTACATTTTACTATTCAATAATGGTGTTTAAAATCCATGATATTATCTGAGATTTATGCAATGGTCTTGAAAAATATAAAGATATGTAAAAAATTATATTATGACCAATTCATAGGCTCATTATGATTGGTTTTAAATGCTTGTATTCAATAGAGTAAATCATTAATATTATTACAGTAAGTTATAACTCTCTTTAATGTTTTTGAATTCAAATATTCATGATTTATTGTGGGATATTTCTAGTGTTATTTTTACCTAGATATTTTCAACATGCTGTATAAATATTGAGACGCTCTTCATTGGATATATACAACATACAATATACACAAAAAATGAGATACACAAAAAAAGCTGTGTGTTATTTCTACCAGAGTAACATTTTATAGATATACATGTTTTGATCTATCTAATCAACTCCCTACTATTTCCATTGCTTCTACTATATTTTATTGTTACATATTCTTGTATAAGTGTATAGAATAATTTGGTGAAGTTACACTTTGGATACATACATGTTTAAACATCTTTCTGGTGTTTTCTTTTCTTCTGTTTGAAGAAATCCCGTGAAACTTGAAGATATATTTTCTACTATGATATATTGAGGACATGATTTCATATATCCATTACTTTTTTAATATTTAAGTTTATCTTATACCATCAATCAAATCAAACTCTTTTTCTTTATTTGAGTCTCAGCTTCTTGTACTCAGCGTGGTGAAGTTTCAGCTTGATATACTAAGCTATGAATATTCGGTTCCTTGTAAAAGAATCAGAGGGCCCTATAAAATACAGGTAATGTGTTAACTAATTTCACTAAATTGTTATTCAAAGGTCTTAGGATAATTGGAACTGATCAAAAAATCACCAAGCTCTTGGATTTGACAATTGGTGAAGTGGACTATGAGATCTTTGTGTCTTGAACCACTATACATTACTGTGATCATTTCCTTTATTTTTTATATGCTTACCAATAATCTTAGATATAAATAAATTACACTTCATAAAAATTGGAGAATTTTAAATCTTTCATAGTGTTTAAAGAGCACAATTCACCTCCCTCTGGTAAACCCATTTTAACCTTAACCATGGTGACAAATTTTTACTATTTTTACTATTCATTATGTCCAAAAATTAAGTTGACCTTGTTAAATAATTTTAATTTTTATGATTAAAAATATTAATTTTATTTTATAAAATTCAATTCACAAAATTTCTAGAATTTAATTTAAAAGTAAACCTATAAAATTTGTCAAAAAATGGTTTTTTATGAAATGCATTTTTCAAGCATAAGTCGATCTTATATTAAATATATGAATAAAAATCATCATTATATGGATTTAGATTCATATTTTCAGATATATAATCTAAATTTTTTATTCAAATAATTCATCATTAAATATTATTTTAAATAATTAAAATGGAAATACATTGTGCCTTAAAAAATAGTTTTCTAATGAATATCCCCTTTTACCTCCAAATGATCTTATATTCATTTCTATAAAATTGATAGTCAATTTTTTTTAGTTCTACATATTATAAAACATTATTATAAATAAAATTATGAATATTTAAATACTATATTTTCAATTATTTATAAAATATTATTTTTAATGGAAATTTTCATAAACTCATTTTTGGATTATTTTTACAAAGTTCAAAATCGATATTCATCCTACAAATTTAAAATTTTTGTGCTATAAAACATTATAATGTTCATTTTATTATATTTTTAAAAAATATAATTTTCACTTACTATAATTTAATCTCGGGTGTTATATTCTTCCATTTAATAAAAATTTCATCCTTATAAATTTTCATGGATATTACTTTATAAACAAATGAGGGTGGTTCCTCTTCATGAAATCCTCAGGTTCCCATGTTTATTCCTATATTTTATGATTTATACAAAATAATTTTTTCCAATTGAGTTATATGATTCCTCAATACTTTCTCTATAGTGTCAAGAATCTGAATGATCACATCACAGTAAGACGAATCAGGTTCCAATTATATTTCTTTAGAGGTGAGAACATGTGTTGGGTATAACATATAATTCCTTAACAATGATATATGGAAGAAATCATGTAATTTATATAGACTTGGTGTAATTTCTAAATGGTAAGACACAACTCTAATTCTTTCTAGGATTTTAAAATGCCTGATGTACCTATGGATCAATTTCCCTTTCTTACCGATCCTTATAACACCCTTCCAGGGAGATACTTTCAATAAAACGTGATCTCCCACTTGAAATTACAAATATTTCCTCCAATTATCACCGTAACTCTTTTTCCTTCTTTTAGATTCCTTAATATTATTCTAAATAGTCTTTACCTATACCGTTATCTCCTCAATAAGTTCTAGGCCTACATACTTCCTTACACTAAGTTCATCCCAATAAGTTGAAGCATAAAATCTATTACCATTTAATGCTTTATAAGACACCATTTTAATACTTGAATGAAAGCTGTTATTATAGTAAAACTATACTAAAGGTAAATATTGATACTATATACCTAGAAATTAAACTGAGACTGACCTCCTCAACATTTATTCTAATGATTAAATAGTCTTTTTGGGATGTCCCTCAGTTTGAGGGAGATAAAAAGTGCTCAAATGGATTTCAGTATCTAGAGAATTATAAATAATTTTCCAAAATTTTGATTTAAATATGGATCATGATCAGAAAAAATTAAAAGTGGTTCACTATGATATATTAAAACTTCATTAATATAGAGTCATGCAAAGCGCTCTAGAGGTAAATCTTCTCTTATAGAAAGGAAATTTACTGATTTTGTATGGTGATCAATAATAAATCATATTTCATCATTCATTCTAGGAGTATTTGGTAATATAGTGACAAAGTCTTTAGTAATGTCAACCTATTTCCAAATGGGAATAGGTAGAGGTTACATTAATCCTCTAGGATTATATCTCTCAACCTTTACCTATTTAAAAAACAAGAATCTTGATACACAATCAATGATTTCCTTCTTCATATTATCCCACAAAATATGTTCCCTAAAATACCTATATATTTTTGTTATATGAGGATTTATAATGAAATTTTAGCTAAGATAATCATCCAATTATTACATTTTTAGATTAGGTATATATGGAACACATTGTCTCTTTCTAAATTTTGTAATTCAATATTCACAAATATTTTTTTCCAATTTTCCATCATTCATGACTTTAATTTTCTTTTGAAAATCCAAACCATTAGGTTTAGAATCTTTTAAACTTTCCAATAAATATGGTTTGATAATAATTTGAAAAAGGTGTGAATTCCCCCTTCCATAATAATTCTCATATCCATCTTTATTAGATTCAAGAATGCATTATCACTACCAATCCAAAATTTGGTTAGTACTCCATGATCTTTCTTTCTCAATACATCTTGTACCTTATTTTCCTTCCCTGGGTGGTAGTTTATTGATCAATCATAATCCCTGATTAGTTCAATCCATTTCCTTTTTCTCCTATTGATATATTTATATGAAAATATATATTTTAGGCTCTTATAGTCTACGCATATCTCACACTTTTAACCATAGAGATAATGTCTCATTATCTTCAAATAAAACATTATGATTGTAAAATCAAGATCAAAAATTTTATATCTATATTAATGAGTCTTTAACTACCATGATATATAGGCAATAACTTTATCATTTTTATAAAAGGATATAAATAATTCCATTTTTTGATGCATCACTATATATCAGAAATCCATAATTTCCTGATGATAGATTCAAAATAATATCATTGTCCAATCTCCTCTTAAATTATTCAAAACATTCTCTACATTACTATATCTATGTGAACTTAAACCATTTACATGTAATCTTTGTTAACAGGTTAACCAATCAGGATTTGTTTTGAATAAATCGCTGATAATAACCTATCAAACCAATGAAACTACATAACTCAGTTATTTTCATTGGTGTAGGAAATTCCCTGAATACATTTTTCTTCATAGGATCAACTAATTTTCTATTCTTTTAGAGAATATATCCAAGAAAAGAAACTTCCTAAAGCTATAATTCACACTTTATAAATTTCCCATATAAATTTTATTATAAGAGTCTCAATAATTATCCATAGATGATTCTTTTAGTCCTAATATCTCTTATAATACACCATTATATCATTAATGAAAACTAATAATAAATTATCAAAATATTCCTTGAATACTCTATTAATTATACCCATAGAAACTGATGGTTCATTAGTTAATCCAAATGGAATTGTTATAAAATTGTAATGTCTATACCTCATTCAAAATGTTTTATCTGGAATTTATTACTTATTTACTTGTAATTTATGATACTCATAAGGAAGTTAAATCTTTGAGAAATATTTATCTCCATGAATTTGATTGAATAAGTCATCAATGAAAGGTATATGATACTTGATCATTATCATAATAACATTTATTTCCATATAATCAATGTAGATCCTCATAGATCCATGTTTATTCTTAATAAAAATAGAATGGGATCCCCAAGGTGAAACACTAGGGAATATAAATCAATTATAATACAGCTTGTAACATCCTGATATTTTGGAAGATATAAAATTTAATTGATAGCTTGTGGTGCACACAACACTGAGGTTAAATGAACTGCGATATACTATTAAATATTATTATTTTAACATGACAGTTATGAACTATCCCTTAAATTTGTGGGTATGAATAGGATTACATATATTATTAAATATATATGAAGTTCATATTTATTTATTCATAGGGAATAAACACATAATATTTAGTAAATTTATGTTATTTTTCAAATGTATGTTTTCTTCAAAAAGCGATTTTATTGCTTTCAATTAAAAAATAAATATAATATTTGATGATTTTATTAAATTTATTTAATAAAATGAATTTAATTTTCAAAATAATAATATTAAAATTATCTTATGGTGATTTTTTTTAAATTTTTTGAAAAAATTAATTTTCCAGTGAATAGTGAAAAATACATATTTGTTTGTAAAAAATAACTTATTTTTATTAAAAAGTCATTTTATCATTTTAATTTGATATAAAAGTAACATAAGTACTATTTAGTTATATATAATCTATTTAGTTTCATTTTAATTATCATTATACCTTATTTTGGTATAAGTACATTTTTGGACTTAAAATGCATTTTTCAAGAAAAATGTTTTTCATTGATTTTTAAAGGATTAATTTTAAATTAATTTTTGAAACATAACGTGTTTTGAATTTTGAGAAATGGATTAAATATTTGGATTTAGGAGGTCCAAATTTCTTAAAAAAGTCCCATTTATTTTTAAAAAATATAAATAGTAACCTTGGTAATATTTGTTACCACGATAGGTGGTAAATTGAGAAATTTAGGTTAAAAATAAAATTATAAGAACCATTTAATGGACTAAAAACTTAAATAATATTATTTGATGAGTAAAGTTTATCCATAATCATTTAATATTCGGTTATATGACCATTTATGGTCATTTTTATTAGATTAATATGTTTATAATATTTTATTTAATTAAAAGTCAAAGATGCCACATTCATGTTTTTAATAACTATAACATTTTTAATATAGGGTTATAAAGAGGATATATTTGAATATAAATTTTAATTTAAAAAATAAAATATTTTTATTCATCATGGTATTTTTTTTAAATTTTTAGGAAAGAAATAATTACTGTAAAAGCTTTCATAACGCTGAGTAGTAATTAATTTATTAATTGAAAAATTAAATAAATGATATTAAAAATAATAAAATAAATATAATTTGAGATAATTAATGTTACAAAAGAATTTTATATATTACCTTTACATTTTATGTAATAAAATATCTTTTTTTTGAATTATAAGTGTTATCTTGATATTATTAAAGTTAAATTAATGAATAGTTCTTAAAATTGACATTTTGAATATTTTATAGTAAATAATATTTTATTAAATGATATAAAATTAATAAAAATCATAAATTCATCCAAATAATTGGTATAATATTTAAAATTTCATACATGATCTATTTATGGGTATTTTTTCATTTTATAATAACTATATTAACCCTCAAAGAGTAAAAATCTATGTTTTTTACGGTAAGAGTTAAAGAGGTTAAATAAGGACTAAAACCAAAAGATAAGCATAGAAATTTAGTCAAAAATTATCTAAATTTTATGGTATGAGTGTATTGAGACAAAAAATAATCTTATCTTCAAATTTAATAAGTTTTGATCCATTTTTACATGAAAATTAATTTATAAAAAATTAATTTTTTATGAAATTCTGAAAGTGCCCCTTGCCTCAATTCTAAAAGGGAACCCCTTTCTTCACTTATTTACACCGATTTAATCCATATAGCTCAACCAAGTCTGATAAATTAATTTTCTAAAATTTATTATTCAAGTTATAGAGGTGGTATTATGCTCAAAAGAACAACATCAAGTCTCTTAAGAAGTGATCTAATGGAAGTCCACGAGAGAAGAGGTAATAATTTTTATCAACTCTTTCAAATTTATTTCTTCTTCTACTTCTTATTCATGTTTTTTTTGTAATAAAATAATAAATTAAGTATAATATATATAATTAGATTTTATTATGATTATTAGACAACTATATTATACCTTTCATCCATCCTATGAAAAATGAAAGCACCACATGCACGTATATACAACTTACCGTCTCCACGTAGCGGTGTAATTAGTTTTCATCACCATTTTATATGGATGGTTATAATAAAGGAAATAATGGATATATATATAGTAATTATAACATGATATATATTCTGTAAAATTAATATATCACCTGATTCCTTACCGTTTCACCCATTAATGGAATGATATTGTCACTCGTGTGTATATACACCCTACCATCTCTACGACACAATGCGATTAATTTTACATGTTCAAAATTTAATAATAATTAAATATATATATATATATATATATATAGAATAAATATGATATATATGAACTTAATATCATTCTAGATATTATGGAACTATATCCTATGCACAAGAATCGTGACTTCTATGACAAAACATATATAGGAAATGAAGTATTTAACACCCAAAACAAGGGTCATAATGAAATATTATTAACAAATAGATTATAAGATGATATAATAGGATCATATATAATATAATAAATAGGAATATGGTTATATTATAAATTAATAACATTATTTAAACCATTAAACAAGAGGTTAAATCACTTCCGATTAAAGGAAATCACAAGGTAAAATATATTTTCACTTAATTTCCATTCATTGGGTTAAAATTATACTTCATTGATTATGCAATGCTAAGATTATGTGTGAAATTAATTTTAATTAACTTATGTTTTATTTATTTTTTTGTGGATTTATAGTTGATACACACAATCATTTCATTTAAATAACACCCACTTCAATGATATGATATTTGTAAGGGTTTCTCGTATGACTTTTAATTCCACGAGATATATTTCATATTCACCACTTATTTATTTTGTGTGGTGAATATAATACCCATTTTATATATTATATCATGAATATATTGGTCTTAATTGTATCTAAATCTCAATTTTAAGTTATTTATTTCATGGGGAATATGATTCATCTGATTACAAAGTGGTAAGGGTTTTTTTCACAATTTCATCATTATTCAAGATTGTTTAGGTTTAATTTTTTCATGAGGAATATTTATCTTCCATGCCCAAGTTTTCAATTTTCTTTCAAAAAATACTTTTACTATTCTAAAATGATTGTTTAAAGTCATTTTTTATAACTTTTTGACTTTTTAATTTTTTTTTTAAAATGAATCCTTCCATCATTTTCCAAATAAGGTACTTTATGACTTTTCTTATGAAATTGTGAAAAGAATGTTTTTTAACATATATTAAATGAATATAATTTACCACCATCATTTTGACTTAAAAATTTGAATCTTAATTTACATGGTTACAAAGTTTTTTCAAGGAAAATGATTTATTTTTTAAATTAATAGATTTTATATTTTTAATATTATTTCAATGTAAAAAGGGTATTTTCTTCAATAAATATTCCATTAATACATTTTAAGTATTTTTATCTATGTTATCATATTTTTTTTAATATTATGTAGAGTATGTACTCTAATTATACCATTCATAATATTTTTTAGATTGTTTTTGATCAGTTTGACTAGGGAAAGAATTGATATTTCGTATGACTATTTCTCCCAATACGGATAGTTACAAATTTTGTTAATGAATATTGATTCAGTTGTATTATTTATTAATATATAGAAGTAATAGGATATAATATGTGATAGGAGGGGCCTGATTTATCCCTTAGATGTTTTATAGGTCTCATGAGACAAATCAGTTGGCCAAATCAGATGGGTTTCTACCCAATGATTTAAATAGTATTGAGGATAGATATTGATAGTAACTATCTTGAGGATAAATCTTAGAAGTAACTCTCTTGAGGATAGATCTTAATTGTTCATAATTACCACATTATGAATTCCATCATTATGAAATTAGTTATTGTTGTCTATGTGATTATTTGATTAGTTTAATATCCATGATTAATTTTCACTATCATGGGATTATTTATATGGAATTATTTGATCATATTTTATTCTAAGCATATTTTTATCATGTTATTTATTAAATGGAATGTATTTCAGTTATTTAACTTGATATATTATTTATTACTTATTTATTTATAATTTCCTCAGTAAACTTACCCTTACTGAGGATTTGAGCTCACCCATTTCTTATGTTTCATTTTCCCCAAGGATATGAGGAAGTATTTTGTGATTGATATGAAGGGATATACTAAGGGGAATAATAGAACTCTCAAATAAAACTCATTGTGTATTTTATGTTTTATAATGTAAAGTGAATTTTAAGTATGTATCTAGTTTATCAAGAGTATAAAAATATTCAATCCTTTGGGATACAATTCCTTGTATCTTATGCCAATGTAATAAAGTATCAAACGATGCTAGGATACTGGGTTCAAGGTATTTATAATTGGTATCAAATAATGTTTTTTAGAAACCTTGGGAACTAGATTTAATAAAATAAATTTAGAGAAAATAACCCTATGATAAACTTTGCGGAAAATTATATGTATGGGAATTCATCAAATGAATTTTTTAATGACCATGGATAACCTAGGTTAAAAATAATGACACATATATTGAGAAGAACGTGTCATTATATAGACACACTTCAAATAATATTAGATCACTTTGATTAGTGAAGATTTATTATTGCACTTTTCTTTTTGGTTTTAATCAATTTTGGGAAAGAAGGGAACCGGGTTAACATTGAATGTAATAGGCAATGTGTGGTTGAGGAACCAAATGGGATGAATAATAGAGTAAAGGATATTATTATTATACCTAATAAATTATCATGATATATGATTAAGAAATTACACCTTCACCAACTCTCAGACTCATAAAAGAATAAAAGAATAGAGTTCACTTAGAGCTCAGGTGGTGGAGAACATGGAAGAATAAGATTCAGTTTCCTCTTAATTAAGAAGAATTTGAAGATATTTTGGTGTAGAAAATATTGAAACAAAGAATTTAATTTCTGAAGAAAAATGAAAAGTTTTGTTAACATAGTGGTATCTCTAAAGTATCATTGATGTTTCAATGTTTTAAATGTGGAAATTATGTGAAAATCTATGTCTTTGGGGGAAATATATAAAGATAATAAGAAAAGTTGTGTATGTAATGATTATATTGTCGATGATAAAGAGACTACAAATGATATATGAAAATAAGGAGGTATTAAGTAGTAAGATTACATGTCATAGTTAATCGTTTAAGAATATAGTGGAATAATTAATATTCTTCTGTTTGGATTCAATTAATTTTCAATTGTATTATTTTATTAATTACATTATGGTTATAGAAATTTTAAAATTTATAAGTATTAAAATATAGTACTTTTCTTTAAGGATTTAAGAGTATCTATTTAATCGTACTGATAAAAAGTAAAAGTGGTTTAGTGGAAAGTTAATATTTTGGAAAACACGTCATTAATGGAATATAACCCTTAAAATATCCTTTATATTGAGATAATAATGATAAATAGATGTTTATTTTAGATTATTGGTGGCCATGAAAGTGGCCAATGATTTAATATGTTCTATTATCTTTATTGGGCTTCCTATAGGTTTGGATTCAATGAATATATTTAGTAACTTGATATTTTTTATTTTTGCAATAATTCATGTTTTCATTAAGGTTTTAAGGTTATAAAGGTATTCATATATTTGGTATATGATAATAAGAGTTATATTATGTTGTTTGGGGAATCTAATTTTAAGTTAATTTTGGAAATATAGAAACCTCCCTTCTAAATTTTTAGACTTTTAATTTGGAAATATGTATTTTGGATGAATCTTAAGGTCAACTACTTATGGAATAGATGAAGTTGAACTCTAGATATTATTGTTCGAGGTTAAAGTATGATTTAATTGTGCTAATTTTTTTTGTTTTGGTAAATATTTGGTGGTTGAAGCAATGACTTTTGAATCTTTTGGTTTATTAAAAGTGCTTCAGGCATAAAAATTAATCTTGAATATCCATTTCCTGATATAATAGATAAAGTAGAGATAGATCAAAGACTAACCAAAAGGATGAGATTATGATTATAGAAAGGAATTAAATCAATTAAGTTTATTTTCTTAAGTTATTTATCTATATATTAAAATAATTACTAAACTTTAGGAAATGGATTCTGGAACAAAAATGTTACATGTTTACTTTTCTTAATGAAAAAAATGTTATTTTAAACTATCATAGATTTAAGGTTTTGTGATGATTAAATTTATAATTACCATGATTTATATAACTCTACATCATAACTTGATAGTTATATTTCTCTTTAATTTCCATATTTCACTTCCCACTAATGTTATCATATTAATAATTCTAGTTTTGTGGTAACCTTCTTATTTTCCTTTTCCTTTTTTAAGTGGATATTTTATTAACAATTTTTACAATGTGGGTTTCCCACAAAAAAAATTTCAAATATAAACCTTTTATTTTCAAAGTCCAATTTCAAATTGTGAGGTTTCAATTTATTAAAGTTGTGGAAAATTCAACTTCCCTATATTTTATTAGATATAAAATTTAATTGATAGCTTTTGGTGCACGCAACACCGAGTTGAAATGAACCATGATATACTATTAAATATTTTTATTTTAAAACAACCATTATAAACTATCCATTATATTGGAGTGTGTGAATATGATTAAATATATTATGAAATATATATGAATTTTATATTTATTTATTCTTAGAAAAAAAAATAATTTTTAGTAAATTTATTTTATACTTCAAATATATATTTTCTTCAAAAAGTAATTTTTATTTCTCTCTATGAAAAAATAAATATTATTTTTCATAGTTATATAAACTTTATTTGATAAAATTAATTCCAATTTTTAAATAATCATATTAAAATTATTTTATTGTGAGTTTGTTTGGAATTTTATGAAAAGATTGATTTTCTAGTGAATAGTGAAAAATATCATTTTTTATAAAACTATTATTTTATTTATCTTAAAAAGCCCCTTTGTGATTTTAATTTGATCGTAAATTAAAATATGTATTATTTAGTTATATATAATATTGTTAATTTCTTTTTAATAATTATTATACTATATTTTGGTTTAAGTATAGCTTAAAATGTATTTTTAAAGAAAAATCTTTTTCATTGCATTTTATGGGATTAATTTTAAACTAATTTATGAAACTTATTTATTTTTAATTTTGAAAAATGGTTGAAATATTTATATTCATGAGATCCAAATTTAGTGAAGAGTTCACTTTTATTTTTATCTAATATTAATAGTAACCTATGTAATTTTTATTACAACAATAAAGGGTAAATTGAGTAATTTAGGTAAAAAATAAAATGATAAGAACCATTTAATGTATAAAAACTTAACTAAATATTAATTAATGAGTATATTTCGTTCATAATCATTTAATTTTATATTATAAAACCATTTATTACTATTTTAATGATATTATGATGTTTATAATATTTTATTTAATTAAAAGTAAATGATGTCACTTTCATGTTTTTAATAACTATAACATTTTTATAATGTGGTAATACAGAAGATATATTATACTATAAATAGTAATTTAATATAAATAAGATTTATATTCATCATGTTATTTTTTTTTATTTTTTAGGGAAGAAATAATTTCCTTAAAAGCTTTCACAACACTAATGCATTAATTATTTAATTAATTGAAAAATCAAATAAATGATATTATAAATATTAAAATAAATATTATTTTTTATAATTAATGTAATAAAACAATTTATAGATTAAATTGACATTTTAGGGATGTAATATAATAGTTTTTTCAAATTATAAGTGTTATATTGATATTATTAAAGTCAAAGTAATGAATAACTCTTAAAATTGACATTATAAATATTTTATTGTAAATAATATTTTATTAAATGATATAAAATTCCTAAAAATATTAAATTAAACCAAATTAGTTTTATAAGATTTAAAATGTCATAAATGATCCATTTATGGGTCTTTTTTAGTTTTATAATTACTATATCATCCCTTAAAGTTTAAAAATCCATGTTTTCTTGGTAAGAGTTAATGATGTTAAATAAGGGTTAAAACCAAAAGATAAGGGTAAAAATTTAATAAAAACTTATCTAAATTTTATATAATGAGTTTATTTAGACCAATAATAATATTATATTATAAATTAATAAGTTTTGAGACATTTTTAATTGAAAATTAATTTATATTAAATTAATATTTTAAGAAATTCCTAAAGTGCCCCTTACCACAATTATAAAAAGGCATCCCTTAATTCACTTCTTTACACCACATTGAGCCATACAAATCAAACAAGTCATATCCATTATTTTTATAAACTTACTTATACATGTTATGGAGGTTATATTATTATCAAAATACAAACCTTAAGTCCAATAAGAAGAGATCTAAAGGAAATCCATCGAAGAAGAGGTAATCAATTTTATCAACTTTTTCGAATTTATTTCTTCCTCTACTTAATATTCATGTGTTGTTTCCATCCTAAAATAATAACTTAAGTATAATTTATATACTGAAATTTTATTATGATTATTAAACTACTATATTCTATATTTTATCCATCTTATGAAAAATGAAAGCGTCACACGTGCGTATGCATGGCTTGCTGTTTCCACTTAGTGGTGTAATTCATTTTTCATCACTAATTTACATGGATGGTTATAATGATAGAAATAATGGACATATATGGTAATTATGACATTATATTTATTATGGAAAATCAATTTTTTACCCTCTTTCTTACCGTTTCACACATTAATGGAATGATATCATCGCTCATGCGTATGTACGACCTACCGTCTCCACGACATGATGATGTTCATTTTTCATGTCAGACATTAAATAATGATTATAAAAATATAAATAATGATTAAATATGATATATATGAACTTAATATAATTATATAGATTATTTAACTATATTCTATTCATAAGAACTGGGACTTATACGACAAAACATGCATTAACAAAATGAAGCAGTTAAAACCTGAAACAAGGGTAATAATGAATTTTTTTTAACAAAAAGGTGATAAGATGATATAAAAGGACAATATATGATATAATAAATAATAATATGGTTCTTGTATCAATTAATAACATAATTTAATCCATTATATATGAGGATAAATAATTTTAAATTAAAGGAAAGTGCAAGGTAAGAGATATCTTTTCGAAATTTCCATTCATTGGGTTAAAGTTACACTTCATTGATTATGTCATGCTACGATTATGTGTGAAATTTATTTTGGTTAAATTTTATTGTATTTACACTTTTTTTTATATTTATTTGAAGTCAAAAAAATAATCAATCATTTGAATAATGCCCACTTCAATGATATGATCTTTATAAAGGTCATCGTCTCATTTTTATTACATGAGACATATGTCATATTCCCCACTTATTTATTTTTTGTGGTGTATATACTAACCAATTGATATATTATATCATTAATATATTTGTCTTAATGGTATCTAAATTTTCATTTGAAGTTACTTATTTCATGGGACATATGATTCAACTGATTAAAAGTGGTCAGGGTTTATTTCACAGTCTCATAGTTATTCAAGATTGTTTAAGGTTAAGTCTTTCCTGAGGAATATTTCTCTTCCATATACATGTTTTATATTTTTTTTAAAAAAATTATTTTAATACTAAAAAATCATTATTTAAATTATTTTTCCCCTTTTGAATTTTTACAAAATGTTAAAAAAAGGAAACTTTCCATCGTTTTCCAAACAAGGTACTTTATGATTTTTCTTATGAAAGTGTGAAAGAATGTTTTTAACTTATATGTAATGAAAATAATTACCCTCTATCATTCCACCTTAAATATTTTAAGATTAATTTAAATTTTTATATATTTATTTTCAAACAAAATTATTTCTTTATTTCGTGCACAATTTTTAGATTTTAAAAATTATTTTCAAAGTAATATGGGTATTTTCCTTGAGAAATATTCCAGTAATATATTGAAAGTATTTTAATCTATTAAAAAAATCCTTTGTTGAATATTATTTTGAGTATGTACTATAATTATACCATTCATCATATTTTTTGTATGGTCAATGATTAGTTTGAATGGGGAAAGAATTTATATTCTGTATGACTTGTCCTCCCAGTAAGAATAGTTATTGATTTTTTAAGGAATATTGATTTAGTTGAATTATTTATTCATATGTAGAATGAATTATACTTAGTATGTGATGTGTGGGGACTAAAATAGCCCCTCAATTCATCAATAGGTCTAATGATACAAATCATTTTTCCAAATCAGATGGGTTTCTACCCACAGTTTTAAACTATCTCAAGGATAGATCTTGACAGTAACTATCTTGAGGATATATCTTGATAGTAACAATCTTGAGGATATATCTTGATAGTTTATATGTCCCAAATTATGAATTTTATCATTATTAAATTAGTTATTTATTTCCATGTGATTATTCAATTAGTAGAATATCCATGGTTAAGTTTCATTATCCTGTGATTATTTATATGGAATTATTTTATCATCTTTTATTCCTGAACAAATATGCTCAAGTTATTGACTAAATGGCATGTGTTTCATTTATTTACCTTTACATATTATTTATACCTCATTTATTCATTATTTCTGCTGTACACTTACCCTTACTGAGCATTTGATCTCACCCCTTTCTTATGTTTCATTTTCCCCAGGATTAGAGGAAGTGTTTTGTGATTGATATGGATGGATAAAATAAGGGGAATAATAGAATTATCAAATAAAATTCTTTGTGTATTTCATGTTTTAAAATGTAATATTAATTTAAAGTATGTATCTAGTTTAATAAGAATAAAAAACTATTCGGTCCTTGGGGATGAGATTCCTTGTGTCATTTTCCAATGTAATAAAGTAACCACTCACTATAGGCTACTCAGGCCAAGATATTTACACAAATCCTCCAGTTATTTATATTTAAATACCCAAATTCCATAGTTTCCATTTTAGGGAGTCTTTTATATAGGTCTTTTATCAGGGATTAAATCAATGGAAAACTAAATGTCATGCTCTGGTGGATGTCTAGGTAATTCCTTAGGAAATACATCAATGTATTATTATAAAATAGGTACTTCCCCAACTATAATATTACCTTCTTAATTCATATATTATGTCTACTCTTCTCCCCCAAGAATCTCATTCAGAAGATCTACTAAGAGTGGATTTAAATATGACCTAGATGATGAAGTATCTTCTCAAAATATAAGGAATTCCACATCTTCATTACGAATCATGATTTAATTTTCTTTGAAATAAATTTTTGAATCCTATTTTGAAAGTCATTTAATACCAAGGATTATATCAATTTAAACCATAGGTATAATAATCAAGTCAAAAAACAGGGAATGTTTATGTATCATAATGGGAAATTCCTAAAAAATACTTATTCCAGTGATATTTCCATTATGAGGTTTGACTGAAAACTCCCTTCTTAAGGTGCTAGGGAAATATATTATTTACTTAGAAAATATAGAAGATATAAAATAGTATGAGAATCCAGAATCAAATAAATAATTATCTAAATTTGAGGATATTATTAAAGTACCTTCCACCACATCTTTGGGAACTTTAACCTCAACTATAGTAATTGCATAATATTGACCTTCTCCTCTTAACCTCTTCTGTGGTAAGTTCCCTGGACACTTGGGAAGTTATTTTAATAATTAACTATTTCCTTAGATTTGAATAAATGGATATTATTGGTCTCTTTCTTTCCATTACATTCATTTTTTAGGTGAACCTTATCTCCACACTTATAAAAAACTCCCATGCCCTTCAAGTACATTCTTGTATGTTTCTTTTTCAAATTTTCACATGATATAAATTACTTTATCATATTATTCTTATTTCATGCGTTCCCTTTTTATTGGTGTTAAAAATTCCTATTATTCTCTTTATTTATCTTGAATATATAGGATCTAGTAAATTCATACTTTATTTTTATGGCATATAAAACTATTTCATAATATTATGAAAAAGTTTTAGAAACTAGATCCCTTCAAAGACCTAGATTAATACATTAAAATAAATGGTTAATCTTGATTTATGTATTATATATGTAATTTATATAATAAATGGATAATATTTTAAAGGTATCCTTATACTCTATAATAATTTATTCTTCATTTTTATTTAAGATAATGAACTTTCTCATTATTTTAGTTTGTTTATCATAAGGAAAATATTTGTCAAATAATGTTACTTTAATATCCCTCTAGTATTTGTGTTCTATTTCATATTACTACCTAGTATTTTGGATAAATAACCTCCATTTATTAACATTTACTTTGAGACAATATACCTTTAGTGCAACATTTTACCTTTCATTGTATACCAAGTCATGAAATATCTTTTCAAGGGACTTAATCCATTGCTAAACTACTACAGAATTAGTAGAACCACTAAAATACATGGGATTATTTCTCATGAAATGATCCAATATAGGTGTATCATGATATAAAACATCATGTTTCTCTATATGTGCAAGTTTATTAATCATTACCAGGGTCAGCTACCCTGATAAATCCAAGATCTACTTTTCTCCTATAGCATTTGTATTGGCTTGCTGAGAAATGAAAATTCTACATTGACCAAGAGTATTGATACCATTAATTATTCTAATCCACATTTATAAAAATTGTAATATATTGAGTTAGTTAATAACATTATAAATTTTAAACCATAACATATAATTATAAACATGGCGTAACACTTAACATAAATTTAAAATTTATGCATTTCTAATCTCAGAATAATAAAACTTGTTTCTTGTGAATATATTTAAAATATTTTCAAATATTTCACAATGGTTTGTAATGAAAATGTGATTAAAACCATGAATATCCCAAAGGAGTGTTAAACTAGGTGCACAGTAAGGGCACACTCAC
Source organism: Viscum album (assembly GCA_963277665.1). Taxonomy (NCBI): domain Eukaryota; kingdom Viridiplantae; phylum Streptophyta; class Magnoliopsida; order Santalales; family Viscaceae; genus Viscum; species Viscum album. The sequence continues at coordinate 1,396,920,625 of OY728164.1, read as the reverse complement.
CATGAACCAGAATGATGGTCACAATATAATTGACCAAATATTTTTGGGTGATGAATTTCTTGGAAAACAAAATAATATATACCATACCAAATCTTTTATGATATTATCCTATAATTATACATATTATAAAATTATTTCATAGGGTTATTTTCTCTAATATATGTTTTCCTAATTCCATTTTTGGATGTTTCTACTAAACTTCCTCTAATAATAACTATAACAACCCCAAATCTAGTAACCTAGAGTCAGTTATAATTTATTACATCAACATAGATAAAATGGAACTAATATGAAATGAATGATTAGTTTTTTAGTATTAGAAATATTGATACATACATTACACCCATTTTCCATTGGAAATAAAATATAAAACATAACAAAATTAAATGTTCTGTATATTTAAAAATCATTAATTTTTTTTCTTCAAACCTAGGGAAATTAAAAAAAAGTGATATAAAATTATTAGTAATTTTTATATAAAGTGTAATATATAATGATTAAATAATGCATAATCAATATGGAAAAGTAAATAACTAAAAACACATTCCATTTAATCAATAACTTTATAATGTAATAATACCATGGATAATAATAACTAAATTCTCAATGAAGGGAGTGCATAATATTGGAAGTCATGATCTCAAACATAATGATATCTATAATATCAATACCTTATTCTAAGACCATTTAATTTATGGGTTGTTATACACTAAAAAACCATTTATTTTGGCCAATTGATTTGTCTCATGAGACATGCCAATGCATCGATGGACTATCTATTACTAGGACCCCTCTATAACTACATTTCCAATACATTACACATATATTGAATGATAAATTAAATTTATAAAAAATATTCCTCTCAATAAATATCTATATTGAGTAAATAATATATATTTATCAATATTTTACCCAGTTAATTAAATAATTTTCATAGTAAAACAATATATGTAAAATGGTATACAGTTTAGGAAATAATCATATCCATGATATAATGAATATAGATATTTAATAGAAATGTAATTTCTAATGATCACAAGAAAGTGATAGTGTAAATTGAAAGTTAATGACTATAAAATTAATAAGATATAAGATATGACTATCTGTTCATCACAAATATAGGTTTTGTAATAAAATCATTCCATTTGGAAAAATAAAGAAAATGGAACTGAAATTTTAAAATAATATTTCATTAAAGAGTTTAATTTTAAAAAACATTAAAAAAATGTAGAATAATCTAAATATTTTCAAATGGTTATGATAGTGTGGATTTTCATTAACAACATATACATTAAAAACCTTCCTTTTGAATTTTTGTAAAGAATGTTGAAAAACCCCCTTTTAGAAAACATTATAAAGGGTCCTTTAAAACTTTTTTAAAATCCAAGGATAACTTAAAATTTACTTAATAAATCATTTGAGTAATAAAATGAATTTTTTAAAATAATTTTGAAAAATATGGACATGGAAGAAAAATATACCCGGTCAAAAAGAAAAATAAGATCAACTTTTATTTTAAGCATTTATTTGCTTGATTCAAGTACCGAATAGAGTAAAATTAGTAAGAAAATATGGAAAATAATTAAATATCAAAATTATAATAAAATATATGGATTTTATGATGTATGTATTATTAGTTTTCTTTTAGTGAGAATTAAGGTAATCCAAAAAAATGAGATTATAAAATAAATCCTTACTAGTTTGGTAACTTTTAAATTGTAACCCCTTGGAAAAATAAAGAGGAACTGAAACATTAATCATCAAGAATAAATATTTATTCATGTTAAATATATAAAAGGGTTAGTATATAGATCACCTAAAATTAAATAGTTGAAAAATATCAACTATGATTCAATGGAATGGAAATTGAGATGAAATCTCTTACCTCGCGCTTCCCTTTAGTTAAAAGTGATTTAGACTCCCATATAATAGATTTAAAAATGTTATTAATTTATTGTAGAAAAATATTTATATTTTTAATATCATATATGATCCTCTTATACTTTATTATCACCCTTTCGGTAAGAATATTTCATTAATACCCTTGTTTTAGGTGTTAACTTCTTTGTAATCTAATGCGTGTTTTATCATAGAAGTTCCAATTATTGTGTATATAATATAGTTCCATAATAACCAAAATAATATTAATGTTATAAATATAATATTTATTCATTAGATACATTTTTATGATCATTATTTAAATTTATACATGGAAAATGAATCATATTGCTTCGCAGAGATGAAGGTCATACATACGCACAAACGACATTATCATTTCCTTAATGGTTGAAATAGAAAGGAATTAGATGATATATTAATTATATATAATCAATATCATGTCATAATTATGATATATATTCATTATTTCTATCATTATGATTATCCATGTGAGTCATTTATGGAAAACAATTATATTAGTTTGTGAGGAGGCGGTCCATCATACACATGAGAAATGGGTTTGTTTCCAATTTTATGGAGAAAAAGATGGATAAATATTATAATATACACATAATAAAATATTAGTATATTTAATATAATTTAATTATTATATTTTAATTATTAGTACATAATTTAAGGTTGTAAATAAAGAAGTCATCAGAAAGAGCTTGATGAATACAATTACCTTCTCTTAGAAAAACATCCTTTAGATTTATTACTAGAAACCATAGGGATGGTATTTTGGGAGGAAAATTAGATCTAGAATGTGTATAAGTATTATAATGAGATATTTTTCATGTTTTTGTCAAGATAAATGGTTCAATAGACATGAAGGAGTAATGGGAGGAGGTTCTCTTTTATAATTGAGGTGAGCGAAAAACTTGTAAATTTTAAAAATTTTAAAACAATGTCAAGTCAATTTCTTGGAAAGGTGGACCAAAATGGATAATATTAGAAGTTTATAAGGTTAAAGGAAAAATAAAACTAATAAAATTTGTTTTTATAAAATTTTTAGGTCATTTTAACCCTTGTCGTTTTAGGTTAACCACTGATAAACCCGTTTTAACTTTAATCATGGTGCTTTTTACTATTTTATCTATTCATTATAACAAAAAATTAAGTTAAACTTATAAAATAATTTTAATTATTATAATTAAAAATATTTAATCTATTTTATCAAATTAAATTTACATAAGTTTTTGAATTTAATTTAAAAATAAACCCACAAAACACATCGAACAATAAATTTTTATGAAATGTATTTTTTAAGAATAAGATGATGTGACATTAACTATATGACTAAAAATAATAATTTTATGGATATAAATTCATATATTTAGAAATATAATATATAAATTTCATTTAAATCATTCAATAGTAAATAGTTTTTAATTAATTAAAATGGAAAGACATAGTGCCTAAAAAAAGTTTCCTAACATATATCACTTTTTACCCCCAAATGATCTTATTTTTATTTATATAAAATAAATTGTAAATAAATTGTAAATTATTAATATTATAACACATTATTATGAATAAAAGGTGTAATATTTAAATTCTACATTTTTAATTTTTCATAAAAGATTATTTTTAATTGAAAATTTCAAGAACTCATTCTAGGATTATTTTTAACAAGTTTAAAATTGATATTATTCCTATCAAATTAGATTTTTGGTTCTATGAATCATTAAAATTTTAATTTTATTATAGTTTTATAAAAAAATAATGTTCACTAAATATAATTGAAGATCCGGTTTTAGATTGATATTTTTAGAGGGTTTGGAAAGATAAAGGGTTTTATAGAAGGGAACTTAGAAGGGTATACAGTCTTAAAGGGTATTTAGAAGGGTATGTAGAAGTGTATCCCAGAAGGGTACCACATAAATGTAACTTTCCATTTCTGAAGGGTGAATCCATTTTTTCAATTTTTTTGGAGAATTTGTTTCTTTATTTTAGATGATTCTTTCGTGGTTCTTATATTATTCAAACATCATAGAGATTTAATTGAGATCCATGATTCAAGTTGAATAATTTAGAATATTTTGAAGAGATATTTATATGAATTAAAAATATTACTAAAAATTAGGAAAACACAATATTTACATATTCAAAGATATAAGAAGAAAACATCGCAAGATGAGATATCAGATAAGGATGGATAAATATTTAAATGAAGGAGGTATTATCAGATTTCCATATTTAAATATATATAAATTATTTCATGAAGATATATCTTAACAAGTTGGCTAAGAAAAGTGGAATCTTAAATTGTGATAAATCTAAAAACTTATATTTTTTTGTTATTTCCATATTCTAAAACATGGAATTTTTTCTTGAATCAATATTTTATCTTCTATAAATAAGAAAAAAATGATAAATAAAAATAAACCAATGAATATATTATAGATTAATACATCTGTTCATTAAAGAGATAGATGAAGGAACATACACTATCTTGAAGATTTATTTTAAAAATTGGAGGATATTTTTATGGTGTATAAAATAATAATAAATTATAGTTGTAACATTGAAAAGTTGAAAGTGTTCTGGACATATACTGAAAGGATGAAGAACTTGTAACTTTTTTGAATAATTAATAAAATAAGGATAAATAGTTAGGATAAATAAAACATCTACCAATAACAAAATATTCAAAAATTTACACATTTTTTTCGGATTTTGGAGAGAATACATGTTTATAAATTATTGGTGTTCCTATCCAGATCAGTGAATAAAAGAATATAAAGGGTAGTAAACCTCAAGTTAGAAGTGTTCAAGACCCAAAACAATTTACAGGCAGGGAGCTTAATCATGGAGTGGCCATGACCATATTTTATCTACTGAACTAGTGAAGCTGTGTAATTTGGTGCATCATTACACTTCTGATTGCAAGATCTTTGTAGTATCCCAATGGGAATGAACCAAGTAAAAATTCCCATGTCTTTTCAAGAATTAATTTCCTACATATACTCATAAAATTTGGAGAGTGGTAGTATAATATAAGAGTCATTTGAACACAAATACTACCTAAGTGGAAAAAATATACAAATATAGGAATAAGAATAATTAGGAAAATGGTTCAAATAAAAAAAACCTAATTCACCATCCCTCTCAGGGAGCCTTAGGGACTTAAAGAGTGGTATTTGAGCTAGGTATTTTGTTATTATTAACCTAATATGATCTTTTTATAATTATTACACAAATATATTCTATTTTAGGACACCATTTTTCAATCTTACAAAATACCATAGGTGGATGGAGTTCATAACATACATGGAGGTATGTATGGAAGTCCCCCATGTGATTACATATGAAAGAATTTTCTATGAAAATTCAACACGAATAATGTTTAAAACATATAAAAAGAATTGGGATATATATGGTTCAGTTAATAAGGAATTAAAAAAATATTTCAAGGGGGATATTTTTTAGAATACTGAACATGAAAAGTTTTCAAAGGATACATCAATAAACTTGTAAGTTTTATATGGAAATGAACCTATGAAGAAACAATATGGAAAATCTCATCATTACAGGAATCATGTAATAAATCTAGATGGAAATAATATTGTATATATAGATAATAATAATAAAAATGAGAAGAATAATCCTCATAATAATGTATCTATAATTTAGATAACTAATTCTAAATCTGTTTTATCAAATTCTAATTTGGGTTTGGAATAATAATGTAAATTAGAAAGTATAGACTCTCCCATGATATTGATAAAAGAATAATTATAATAAAAAGACGAAAACATCAGTATGTTTAGATATATATGTTTCTTATATAGACACCAAGAAGATATTTAATCCCTATAAGGAAAACATGATCAATGGGGTGCCGGGAATGAGGTATATTATGAAATCATTGAAGATATGGTCATAGATCATAGGCATAAGGTAAGAGTGGAAGTGGCCTTAAATTTCAATATAAATAATATGGGTGTAATAATAAAAGAGTAAATTTATTTTATTGAATAATTTAGACAATAAATAGGAAATCATATATCCACTAAAAAGAAATTGAAAGAAATTTTTCTCTCACTCAGAACGCAATATAAAAAAGTGGAAATCAAGTATAGAAGTTAACTCAATAAAAAGGAAAATGGATATTAAATCAATTGATAATAAAGATAATATTATTGATCTTGAGACAAATCTCATTTCCTTAAAGGTAAAGGATAATTTGGAAGTTCCCCTTACAATTTTTCTAATAAATACAACAAAAAAGAATCTAGATTTGAAATCTGGAAGTAAAATTAATGTGCTTGGAAAATATATAATAAATGAAGTTCAAAATAAATTAGTCACAAATTTATACTTACATGGAAGGTTTGGGAACACCATGGGTGTTTTTATATAATCCTTTAAGTCTAATGGAAGGAAAACTTTATTTGTTATTTCATCTCACTCAAAATGGGATCACATGAGGTATGATTTCTATAGTAAATGATCGATATATTATAACCCTGATCATTTTGAAAGGTATAATAGATTTAATATATAAATAAAGGTCATAATTAGGTTCTCTACTCCTATAACATATAAGGAAAGTATTTATACTATAAAGATGATTGTTGATTTGGAAAATTGGTTCACTATTTTAGAGGACATGCATGTAACTCAATGAAAGGTTAATTTATCTCCAAAAATGTGGCACTCAAAACACCCCACATGAAAATAAAGAAAAAAACTTAGATGATAAATATAAAAGAATAATATGATCTATTTATGATGGAAAAGGGTGTACTCAATAATGGACCTTTATCGAGTGCAAAAGGCCCAATCAACATTGTTGACATTTTAAAAGAAAAAACATGAAGCATTATTGAGTGTATTTATTCACACAAATATAAATAATGAGAAGATTACTAGTGTATATTTTCTTATATGAAAAAATAATCACTACATGGAAATGAGTATGGGTGATAAATTATAAGAATAATTGTGCACAAGTGGCATTGCAGAAGTAACCACTATAAAGGCTTGGAAGAAAGTTGAAAACAAAGGGTTGGTACAACTTGACTATAACCATTCCTTTAATTTAGGAAAATGAATGTCCCTATTTAACAATATTCTTTAAATAATTATAAAATGTTTAAGTAGGCGTATAATATAGGGGGATACTTAATTCATAGGGTAAGTTTTCTCACAAAGCATACATTTTAGAGCCGAAAATAGAACTGGTTTAAAGATGTAAACTGCATACAACTAATGAAGTAAGAAGTATTATGAGACAATTTGTTATCAATCCTAAATAGAAGTGAATTTTATGGTTGTGAACAAACATGTAGTGACTAAAAACTAATTTAATGATTAAAAAATAGATCGAAAATGTGAATGTCATAATTAAATATCTTGCTGAATATGGAACTATTTTGAGAATCCAAATCTTGAATTAAAAGAGGTTTCAAAGGATTATCCAAGTCACCTAGTGATATGATGCTGAAAATGACTTGAAAAAATTTATTTTAGGATATGAAGTTAGTAGAAACAACCTACTAAAATAAATAGGATAGATTAAGAAAAGAAGTATTATTAGAAATGGATTTTTATGTTTATTTGGTATATATGTTTAATAGTTGGTATTAGCTATTCAATATCATAAGATACTAATTTCTTTTGAACCAATAATTTTATTATTAAAATAAGGTTCCCCTAAACAAATAACATTTAAAGAAACATTATTATATAATCCAAGTGTATTTAGTAATATTTTTATAGGTTTTTTAACCAAATATTTGAATGAAGGAGGCTAGGTTACCTTGAGTGACATATAAATTAAGGGGCATTACTTTTATGGTATTAAAAAATAGTATCAATTGATTATCTAATTGGTATTAAACAACCCTTTATGATTTAAATTTTATATACTAACAGTTTTGTGTGAAATTGGGGTGAGATCATAGGTTGGTTTTTGTTAGATAAAATGGAAACCTTTTAGATGCAAACATTTTAATCGAAATCTATAATGTGATAAGGGAAACATTGATGGAGTTAAATTAAAAATATTTTTTCCTATATGGAGACAAGTATTAAAGGTTTTTAACAACCTTAATTATAAGTATAAGGGCCTGGCCTTAAAACTTATATAATATTGAATTAAATGAATAATTCACATTGAGGATCTTTTCAGGTTTAGAGTTTTAGAGAATTAGAACATAACTATTACATCTCAAAATATTACAAAGTAGAAACTTATACACAGTTTCATTTAAAAAAACATGAACTGTTGAAAAAAATAGTCTTGTCTAGTTCCATGTTAAAGACATCATGTCTTTTCCTTGATCCCATCCTTGACCCTATTCATATTTAAGTCCTGTGAAAACATTTCAAAACATGGAATGAGCATAAAAGGATCTATAAGGGTTACAAAAAAATGAATGAAAACATTTTTTAATAAATTCATACAAAACATGAAATATTTTAATTATCTCATGAAATCATAAGATTTATGAAAGAAGCATAGAAATCATAAATCCTAAAGGTAACTTGTGGCATCCATATCATACTTACATTGTAGCTATCACAACTACATAGGGAGTTACTTTGGAATAACCATCACAGTATATTCCCTAAAATATCTTAGGAGAAAAATTCACGTTTACCTCCGTCACGTTACCCAATGAATTCGAGTGCTATCTAAAGCTCACCCTCCCTAGGTTTATCACGGAACCACCCGTATATGTAAATAATGCCCAAGAACCATACCATGATCATAACACATAACATAAGCATAAAGGAAAGATAAAATTTCCACATTGTAATAATAAAATATAATTTAATGATATTTAAATAATAAATCCATTATCAAAATTATTTTCAATACCAAAATACGTAAAAAGAGTATATGGTATTTATTTTTCCTTTTAAAAACATTACGACATGTTAAGGAAGACAAAGATCAAATAATACTCACAGCAGGGGAAAGGTCATTGTCACCACTTATGTAAAAAAACATTCCTTTTTGTTATTTAGTAAAACTCTTTATATAAAAATGATTCCCTTTGAATAAAATGAAAAGTAGAAGGGGTTTATACACCGTATAAAATAAAGTCGTGTATAAAACTAAAAATGCCTCAATGAAAGGAGATTGAGACGAAGTCCCTTACCTCATGTCTGACTTGACTCGATCATTCTTTAATCTCCTGAATAATAAAAAAAAGTTAATTTCTACTTTCTTAAGAACCTTTAAAAGTTTATTATTCCTTTTATATCACTTATTATCAGGTTATAAACATTGTGTAATCATTCAAGTTAATAATGTTCGTTTTGTCGATATTTGGTACTTGAGTCAAAAATGAACACCTTATATTTAAAAGTTGTCCATCTGGCCAATATTCCATTATATCCAGAATGAAAATCATTATTTAGATATCATATATATCCAGTATATACATGTATTTATAATAGTAAATAACATTTGGAGGTAAGAAATGAAATGCACCTTTCATGGAGACGGTAAGCCATACGTACGCATGAATACTACTTTCATTTCTATTTATTATTTTAATGGAATTAAAACATAATTATACATATTTATATTATAATTAAAGTAAAATATCATATATTATATCATTAACTCCATCCTTTATACATCCCACATAAGGCATTAACGAATCACATCACTTTGAGGGGGCGGTAGTCCACACTTCCTAAAATGATATTATCGTATTTACCCGCTATGGAAAACATAATGGTGTGATATAAATTGGAAGTACAGAAGCACAAGGAAATCATAAACATAATATATATCATATATAAATATAGTTCCATTATAATGGCCACTATGAGAGGCGGTAATATGTAATTGAACAATCATCGTTTCGTGAGGCTTTAGTTTTCCATCCACATAAACTTTATGTTCTTCACCCATTAGATGGAGGTGTGTGTAAATGTAGTTCTAATAATTCTCATAAAAACATCCTAGTATATTTATTATACTGGTGTTGTTACAAAATAAAGTAATAAAAAGGGTTTAGTTGTTAGATAAGTAAAATAAAAGAAAACAATTTAAGAGAAATCGTTACCTTTAATTTAGGTAACTTTCATTGATTTGAACCAAAAGGACATCTTGAAGTGCCTTATGCCTAAGGTAAGGCTTCTAGGGTGAGTAGAGTGATGTAGGGATATTAATTGGGCAGAGGTTGGATGAGAAAAATGTCTTGATAGGTGTGAGGAATTGGTTATAAGTGGTCTCCTATTATAAGGGGGTGGAGGGGCTCTTTAGGAAAGTGTGAAAACATTATTTTATTATATAATTATATTCGATTTCAAAATGTCCAAAAATAATTATAGTAAAATATAATATAACTAATGGTCGAAATAAAATCATCCAATAAGAATTGGAAATGTTTTGGATAATATTTTAATCATTATTATCTTATTTATTTAAATGATTTATTAATGAGGTAAACACTGCATCTTTATTGTGTCATAAATAATATTAATTATTTGATGTCTAAAAATTATAAAAAAATACCATGATATAAGAAATATTTTTATATTTCCAATTAATATTTATAGTCGAAACGATAATCTATATAACCCCTTATAAAAATTAATTTACTAAAAAATATTTACTTTTGTCATTTTTGCCTTTACTTTAAGTTAATTAATCTAAATTGTCATTATCACTCCCAAGTGGCTCAATGGGGTCCCAAAATCGACATAAGGATTCCCATGGTTGTCCATGACTCATCAAATAGGATTAGGACACGTTTAAGGATAATCTTATATTATTATAATATTATTTTTTACCCTTATTTACCTGATTTACCCTTTAACCACGGTAAATAAAATATTTACTGAAGTAAATATTTAAAATGTCTAAAAATAAAAGATAAATATTTACAAAATTTGGGCCTCATGATTCCAAATATGGAATCCATTTTTCCAAATTCAAAACACAGAAGTCAAAGAAATTAATTTAAAATTAATTCCCGCTGTCAAAACAAAGAGCTTGTTTTTAAGAATTAATAAATATCAAAAGATGGACAGTTGATTAAGCCCAATTTCAATGTGAAATTGCTTTGAATGAACAAAATTGGATTAAATTGTAAAAATATATTCTAATTAAACTTTAAAACCAACTAAAAAGTTAATCTTACCATATAAATAAATTAGATTAAAACATAGTTTTGAATTAAAATACAATATTTTCACTATTCATTAAAAAATGAACTTTATCGGAAAAATTCAAAAAAAATTACACAATGTAAATTTTGATATCCCCATTCTGAATAAGGATTCTATTTGGTCATATAGAATGTATTAAAGTAACTAAAAATAGATTTAAAGAGGGTTCACTATTAAAAGGTGATAAATCAGACTTTTAATGTAAATTATGCTTAAAATTAGATTCATTCACATTTTGAGCCTCTAAAATTTATTGCATAAATGTAAATACATTTAACAAACATGTATAATCATATTTTAGTTAGTTATTTTCATTCCCACCAATACAACAGCTAGGAGTTAACTACCATTTTAAAAAATAATATTATATTATTAGTAGGCAACGTAAGATTTCAAAGAAACCCGTTGTTGCGTATTGGGTATGCTATCGAACATAGCAACCCTTTTAAAGTAAAATTAATATTTAATTAAAAAATATTAATAAATATGAAAATATCTTATTCTCCATTTACTAGTGATGTTACATCCTTCCTCCCTTTTGGAAATTGTGACCTCGTAATTTTTATTCACATATCAAAATAAGTGGGGGTATTTATCCCTCATAGAATTTTTAGATTCCAGCGTTGCATCTTCAACCTTATGGTTTTCTCCACAAAACCTTTTCCTGGTGAATTACCTTATTCCACAACATGTGATCTCTATGGTCAAGAATCTGAACTGGTTGTTCTTCATAAGAGAGATTCTCTTGGTATATACTTTCTCAATATCAAAACGTGAAAAACATTGTGTACCTGGGATAAACTTAGAGGTAAAGCCACTCTATACGCAACTGATCCAACATTCTCCAGAATTTCATAAGGTCCAATGAACCTCGGACTCAACTTTCCCTTCTTACCAAAACGCATCACACTTTTCCATGGTGAAATTTGAGAAATACATGATCACCTACCTCAAAAGAAAGATCCTTCCTCTGGTTATATGCATAAATTTTCTTTCTGCTCTGAGCTATTCTCATGTGCTTCTGAATCAACTGAACTTTCTCTACCATCTCTTCTACCAATTCTTGTCCCATCATCTTTTTTTCACCTACTTCATCCCAAAAAGATGGAGTTCGACAACACTTTCCATATAATACCTCAAATGGAGCCATCTGTATACTAGAATGAAAACTGTTATTATATGAAAATTCAACCAAATAAATATGTTGGTCCCAAATTCCCTGATAATTCAGTGAACAAGCATATAGCATATCCTCCAAGGTCTGAATTGTTCATTCTGACTGTCCATCTAATTGAGGATGAAAATCTGTACTAAAATTTAATTCAGTACCCAACGACTTCTAAAGGCCTTTCCAAAAGTTAGAAGTAAACCTGGGATCACGATCAGATTCAATTGATAGGGGAACTCCATGCAACCTGACTATCTCTTTAACATATAACCGAGAAAGTTGATCTAGAGACAAAGTATCTCAAATAGGAAAAAAATGAGCAGATTTAGTCAATCGATCAACTATAATCCAGATTTCATTATTACATTGAGATGTCTTTGGTAATACCACAATGATGTTCATGAATATATTTTCCCATTTCCACTCTAGCACCAGTAGAGGCTGAAGCATCCCTTTCGGTAACTGCCACTCTGATTTAACCTATTGACAAGTCAAACACTTCACAGTAAAATTAGAAATATCTCTTTTCATTCCATCCCACCTGTAATACTCCCAAAGATCTCTATACATCTTAGTATTACCAGGATGAACTGAAAACAGTGAACTGTGAGCTTCACATAACAACTCATTATTCAACTGTGAATCACAAGGCACACAAAATCTCTCTCAAAATCTCAAAACACAATCATTATCAATGTTAAATTCATGCAACTTACCCTTCTGAACCAACTCTACCTTTTTCTACAACTCACTATCTTCTTTCTATGCTAGCTTTATTCTGTCTGATAGAGATGATTTCACTGAGGCCTGAAACAAAAAAGAAGAATTTCCTACACCAACAACTTCTATGCCAAATTTCATCAAATCAAAAACCAAAGGATCTTATTCCAAACGTAACATGGTTAATGAAGAATTAATTTTTCAACTCAAAGAATCACCCACTTTATTTTATTTTCTCAGATGGGAATGGATCGTGCAATCATAATCCTTGATTATTTCTAGCCATCTCCTATGTATCATGTTCAACTCTTTCTGAGTGAATATATACTTCAAAATTTTTTGATCAGTATATATTTCACATTTTACACCATAAAAATGATGCCTCCAAATTTTTAAAGAAAAAACAACAGAAGATAATTCCAAATCATGTGTAGGGTAATTTAACTCATGTGGTTTCAACTAACGTGAAGCATAAGCAATTAACTAGTCATTCTTCATTAGGACACATCCCTGTCCTTTCAATGAAGCATCACTATAGATAACAAACTCACCATTTCAAGATGGCAGTGCCAAAACCGGAGCATTCACCAATCCCCTTTTCAATTCTTAAAAACAATCATCACATTCTTTTTTCCAGATGAACTTAACACCTTTTTGAGTTAACTTAGTCATTGGACTAGATTAATGTGCAAAATTTTCAACAAACCTCTGGTAATAACCTTCCAAACCAAGAAAACTATGAATCTCAGTTATATTTGTGGGTCTTGGCCATTCTTAAACAACTTTAATTTTAGCAGGATCAATAGTTATGCCATTTTTTGAAACAATGTGACCAAGGAAAGAAATTTTTTGTAACCAAAACTCACAGTTGCTGAATTTCCCATAAAGTTTATTTTCTTTTAAGGTTTTCAAAATGACCCTTAAATGACTTTAATGATCCTATTTACTTTTATAATAAACCAAAAAATCGTCAATGAACAAAACCACAAACTTATCCATGAACTCATGGAAAATTATATTCATAAGATCCATGAATACAAAAGGTGCATTAGTTAACCCAAAAGGCATAACTACAAGTTCATAATGGCCATATCTAGTATGAAATGAGGTCTTTGGAATGTATACTTCCTTTAATTTCAACTGATGGTACCCCGACCTCAAGTCAATCTTCAAAAAATACTGAGCTTCCTGGATCTGATCAAAAAAATCATCGATATGAGGCAAAAGATACTTATTCTTAATAGTGATATTATTCAATGCTCTATAATCAATGAAAAGTCTCATTGAATCATCTTTATTTTTAACAAAAAAAACAGGAGAACCCCATGGTGATGTTCTAGGTCGAATGAAACCTTTATCTAATAAATTCTGCAATTGGTTCTTTAAATCGAGAAGTTCAATTTGAGCCATTTGATAAGGGGGTTTTAAAGTTGGATTAGCATCAGGAACTAAGTCAACAGTAAATTCAACTTCCTGATCAGGTATAATACCAAGAAATTCTTCAAGAAAAAAATCAACGTACTCATTTACCACTGGCACATCATTAATTTAAACAGTTCCTTTGTTTTCAACAATATGTGCAAGGTAACATTCATTTCCATCTTTTACTAGTTTCTCATCTTCCTTATATGTTATCAAAAGAAAGGGTTCATTTTTGTATTCAAACTGAAAATATTTCTGAAAAGAAACCTCTTTAGCTCTGCATTCAATTTTAGCATGATAAAAAGAAAGGCAATCCAAGCCCAAAATAACATCAAACTCTACTAGAGGCAAAACAATAAGTTTTGCAGGTAGATTCTTTCCGCACACAAGGACAAGAATGTTCTTATGTTTTCTTTTTGTCTCAACATTTCCACTAGGTGTCTTTTCCATATGTTATGTATTCATATCTTGATATGGAATTCCCAATTTACTAAAAACATTCTCAGAAATGAAAGAGTGTATAGACCCTGAATCAAACAACACATTGGCATAATCTGAACAAACAAACATTGTACTTGATACAACTTCATTTGATGGCCCAACATATGCTAAAGTAGTTTGAAAGGATTTCACCACCCCTTTATGCTTGTATTCTGGCTACCTTCCTTCAATTGAGTTCTTTATTGGACACTCATTTGCATAATGACCCATTTTATTTCACTTAAAACATTTTACTGAATGTAAATCAGATTTTGTCTTACCATTACCCTGATCTTTTTTTGTGCAATTACGTGACTTATGTTACATTTTACCACATCGGTAGCACATAATAGAATTCAAAAGACATTCCACATTATGCTTTTTACCACAATTTTCACAAACTGTAAACTTAAGTTTCTTACCATCAGTCTTTTTTGAAGAGTTCTTCCCTTTCGCCTGCCACCTCGACCTCTTATTCTATTATTTGTCAAAGAATACCTGATCATCGGAAAACTCCATTTCCACCTTATCCGCACAACGTACAAGTTTTTCATAACTTTTGAACTCACTAGAAGATAAATACCTTCGATAATTTGGATTTAATTCTGAGTAAAAACGGTTGATTTTACTATCAAGATATCGTTTGAAATTTAGAGCATACCTGGCCAATCAAGTGAATTTTTCTTCATAAGAAGCCTCTAAGTCATCCTCTTGCCTCAATTTTAGGAATTGTTCTTCCATCCTAAGACGAACCACCTTAGGAAGATATTTCTCAATAAACATACCTTTGAATTCATCCCAATCGAGAGCATCAATCTCCTCACTATCCCTGATATTTTTCACCATCGACCACCATTAATCAGCTTCAACTTCAAAACAGTAAACAGAAAGACTAACCTTTTGATGTTCTGTACAACCCATGACATCAAAAATATTCTCCAGTACTTTAATCCACACTTCAGCTAGCACAGGGTCAGATGATCCTTTGAATGATGGGGGATGTTGCCTCATGAAATGCTCCACTACTCAAATGTTCTTCTGTGGTTGATCCGACTGATCTCATACATGGATACCAACACCATTTATAGCCTCAGTCAACTATGCCATCACTGAAACAAACTGTTCAGTTTCGATTCCGATGATCTCAAGTTGCTAATTTGGAAGGTTGTCTTCCTCTTGATGTCGTCCCAACATAGCTGCCCTGTTTCCTTTGCAGAAAACCATTCTAAAAACAAAAAAATCTTAGGTGAAGAAACATGGTAATCTTTAATGCTATATGATTTTAATATTAACATAAATTACTTTATGGATATTAATTTGACAACAACCTAACTTCTAAAGTTTTATAAACTGATCTTTGATACCAACTATAAGGACCTGGAATTAAACATTACATAATATTGAATTAAATGAATAATTCACATTGAGTATATTTTCAAGTTTAGAGTTTTAGAGAATTAGGACATAACTATTACATCTCAAAAGATTACAAAGTAGACACTTCTACACAGTTTCCTTTTTTTAAAAAAACATGAACTCTTGAAAAAAGGAGTCATGTCTAGTTCCATGTTAAAGACAACACGACTTTTCCTTGATCCCATCCTTGACCATATTCATCTTTAAGTCCTGTGAAAACATTTCAAAACTTGGAATGAGCATAAAAGGCTCAGTAAGGGTTAAAAAACAATGAATGAAAACATTTTTTCATAAATTCATAAAAAACATGAACTCTTTTACTTACCTCATGAAATCATAAGATTTATGAAAGAAATACAGAAATCATAAATCATAAAGGCAACTTGTGGCATCCATATCATACTTAAATTTTATCTATCAAAACTACATAGGGAGTTACTTTGGAATACCCATCACAGTATATTCCCTAAAATCACTTAGGAGAAACCTTCAGGTTTATCTCCATCACGTTACCCAATGCATTGGAGAGCTATATCGGGCTCACCCACCCTAGGTTTATCATAGAACCACCCGTATACGTAAATAATTCCAAAGAACCATAACATGATCATAAAACATAACATAAGCATAAAGGAAAGATAACATTTCCACATTGTAATAATAAAATACAATTTCAAGATATTGAAATAATAAATCCATTCTCAAAATCATTTTTAATACCAAAATACATAAAAAGAGTATATGGTATTTATTTTTCCTTTTAAAAACATTCTTGCTTGTTAAGGAAGCCAAAGATCATATAATACTCACAGCGGCGGAAAGGTCGTTGTCACCGCTTACATAAAAAAAATTCCTTTTTTTTGTTTAGTAAAATCATTCATATAAAAAAGATTCCCTTTGAATAAAATGAAAACTTAAAGGGGTTTATACACCATATAAAATAAATTCATGTATAAAACTAAAAATGCCTCAATGAAAGGAGATTGAGACGAAGTCCCTTACCTCGTGTCCGACTTGACTCGATCATTATTTAATCTCCTGAATAATAAAATAAAGTTAATTTATACTTGCTTAAGAACCTTTTTAAAGTTTAATATTCCTTTTATATCACTTATTACCATGTTCTAAACATTATTTAATCATTCAAGTTAATAATGTTCATTTTGTCGATATTTGGTACTTGAGTAAAAAATGAACACTTTATATTTACAAGTTGTCCATGTGGTCAATAGTCTATTATATCCAGAATTAAAATAATTATTTAGATATCATATATATAATATATATCCAGTATATACATGTATTTATAATAGTACATAAAATTTGGAGGTAAGAATTGAAATGCACTGTTCATGGAGACGGTAAGCCGTACGTACACATGAACGCTACTTTCATTTATATTTCTTATTTTAATGGAATTAAAACATAATTATATAGAGTTATATTATAATTACATTATAATATCATATATAATATCATTAACTCCATATTTTATACATCCCACATAAGGCATTAACGAATCACATCACTTTGAGGGGGAGGTAGTCCGCACTTCCTCAAATGATATTATCGTATTTACCCACTATGAAAACCATAAAGGCATACTATAAATGGAAATTACAGAAGAATAAGGAAATAATAAACATAATATATATCATATTTGAATACAGGTCCATCATAATGTCCACCATAAGAGGTAGTAAGATGTAATTGAACAATCATCGTTTTGTGAGGCGTTAGTTTGCCATCCACATAAACTTTATGTTCTTCACCCATTAGATGGAGGTGTGGGTATGTGTAGTTATAATCCATCTCATAAAAACATCCTAGTATATTTAGGATAATGTTTTTGTTACAAAATAAAGGAATAAAAAGGGTTTAGGGGTTGGAGAAGTAAAATAAAATAAAACAATTTACGAGAATTTGTTACCTTTAATTTAGGTAGCTTCCTTTGATTTGAACCAAAAGGACTTCTTGAAGTGCCTTATGCCTAAAGTAAGGATTCTAGGGAGAGGAGAGGGATGTAGGGAGATTAATTGGGCAGAGGTTTGATGATCCAAATATCTTTAGAGGTGTGAGGAATTTGTTAGAAGTGGTATCCTTTTATAAGGGGGAGGATGGACTCTTTAGGAAAGTGTGAAAAAATTATTTTATTATATAATGATATTCGATTTAAAAAGGTCCAAAAAACATTATAGTCAAATATAATATGACTCATGGTGAAAATAAAATTATCCAATATGAATTGGACAGGTTTTGGATAATATTTTAATCATTATTATCTTATTTATTTAAATGATTTATTAAAGAGGTAAACACTGCATCATTATTGTGTCATAAATAATTTAAATTATTTGATGTATAAAAATTATAAAAAAAATATCATGATATAGGAAATTTTTTTATATTTTTAATTAATACTTATAGTTGAAAGGATAATTTATATAACCCCTTCTAAAAATTAATTTACTAAAAGATATTTTTTTTGTCATTTTTGCCTTTACTTTAAGTTAATTAATCTAAATTGTCATTATCACTCCAAAGTGGCTCAATGGTGTCCCAAAATCGACCCAAGGATGATCATGGAAGGATATGACTCATAAAATAGGATTAGGACACGTTTTAGGTTTATTTTGGATTATTGTAATATTATTTTTTACCCTTATTAACCTGATTTACCCTTTAGCCACAGTAAATTAAATATTTATTGAAGTAAATATTTATAATGTCTAAAAATAAAAGTTACCTATTTACACAATTTGGGTCTCTTGATTCCAAATAAGGAATCCATTTTTCCAAATTCAAAACACAGAAGTGGCAGAAATTAATTTAAAATTAATTCCCGCTATCAAAACAATGAGCATGTTCTTAAGAATTAATAACTATCAAAAGATGGACAGTTGATTAAGCCCAATTTCAAAGTGAAATTTCTTCCAATGAACAAAATTTGATTAAATGGTAAAAATATATTCTAATTAAACTTTAAAACCAATTAAAAATATAATCTAACCATATAAATAAATCAGATTAAAAAATAATTTTGAATTAAAATACAATATTTTCACTATTCATTAATAAATGAACTTTATCGAAAAAATTCCAAAACTTACAAAAAGTAAATTTTTATGTCCCAATTACGAAGAAGGATTCTATTTGGTCATGTAGAATATATTAAATTAACCAAAACTAGATTTAAAGAGGGTTCGCCATTAAAAGGCAATAAATAAGCCTTTTAATGTAAATTATGCTTAAAATTAGATTCATTCACATTTTAAGCCTCTAACATTTATTGGATAAATGTAAATACATTTAACAAACATGTATAATCATATTTTAGTTAGTTTTGTTCATTATTTCTAATACAATGGCTAGGAGTTAACTACCATTTAAAATAATAATATTATATTATTAGTGTGCAATGTAAGATTTCAAAGAAACTCGTTGTTGTGTATCGAGTACTCTATCGAACATAACAACCCTTTTAAAGTAAAATTAATATTTAATTCACAAATATTAATAAATATAAAAATATATTATTCTTAATTTATTTGGGATGTTATAACAAGTGTTGTTTTTACTCACTTGAGTTCTTTGATTTAGTGCAGTTAAAGTCGAGAAAGTGTTT
This sequence comes from Viscum album, assembly GCA_963277665.1. Taxonomy (NCBI): domain Eukaryota; kingdom Viridiplantae; phylum Streptophyta; class Magnoliopsida; order Santalales; family Viscaceae; genus Viscum; species Viscum album. The sequence continues at coordinate 1,396,900,715 of OY728164.1, read as the reverse complement.
CAAAGATATCTAAGAGGAGTTTTTCTAGAATAAGATAGTCAAATTAGGAATTTGTATCTAATGGTAAAAAGAGTAACACCCCAATAATTTTAAAATATTTTTATTCTAGAATAAATTTAATTTTTTTTCTATCATTCTCTATACAAAACACCAAGTTAATCTTACGCTACACACAATACCGAGTTAGCGTGCATTACACACAAAACCAAGTTTTATCACCTTTTAATGGAGAAACTTTTTTAAATAAAAATTTTGGAAATTTTATAAATTTTATATGTAAAAATAAATTTCATTTTTGAAATAGTAAGATAAAAATTAGGTTATATTGAATTTTTGGTATTTTTATGAGAAATTTCATTTTTTGATTAATAGTGAAAAACACAAATGTATTTTAATTTAAATAATTATTAATGTTAAATTATATTTTGAATTTGTTTTTAAAGTCACAATGGATAAATTATATATATTTTAATCCAATTTAATTCATTGTAATATTTTTTTGTAGAATTTAGATATAAAAACTTAGTGAACTTTTGACCAGTTTCACTTTAAAAACCCAATTTATCTCTAGTGCTATGAGATTAGCTTTAAAAATTAATTTTTCAAATTTTGTGGATTGAATATCTAAAAAAATAAATACAATGTTTTAATAATTATAATATTTATAGTCTAACAATATCAACTTCGGTTTTGACCCAAAATATTAGTAAAAGTAATCAAAATTAATTACATTGAGTATGGTAAAATTAAGATTAACAAGGGACTAAACCTTAAACTTAAGGGCCAAAAATGACCTTTAAACTCGTAAAAAATCAATTGGATTAAAATATTTTGTCCATATACCCTATTTTTTATAGTTTAAAGAGTTAGTGGGATACATGTTTATGAAAGTGACCCATATAATAAGGTAAGTAAAGAAAATGAAAAAACTGCAACCTTACTTACCTTTAACATTAATATTGATTTAGAGTATAGAATAAGCTACATAATTTCGATTATAAACATTATTTTGAAATATAAATGAGCTTTTTTATAATGGTAATTTAACTTTAGTTTTTAGATATTATATAATCACATTAAACACTTAACAAATACTAACACATAGATTATTTAGTTAGTAATAAAATAAAATAAATGATGCTAAAAACATTAAAAGCAAAGTAAATTTAATGAATTGTTGTGTTAAAATATTTTTTAGGTGAATATATAATGTTAAAAAGATGTAAAATTAATATTTTTTAATTAAAATAATGTTTTTTCTATTTTTAAATTTAAATTAAACAAATAAAGTCTAAATTGTCATTAATGTTATTTTATAATAAATGATATTTTATTAAATGATTTAAAATTAATGAAAATCATATATTATTAAAATTTATTTTTGGTGTTAATAAATAAAAAATATAAACCATTAACGAAACAATTTATCTTTTATAATTAACAGATTTTACTATAGATAATAAAAACATTGTTAGCGCGATCCGGGTTAAAGTAGTGTTTTTGCGCTTTACATGCACTTGTTTTAAAATTAATTTACAACACACTTGAGTTTTTTATTTTGTAAATTACTTATCATATTCATAATTTAGTGGGTATATATTTTATAATAAATACAACCTCAATTTATTCTTAATGGTTAAATTACAATGGGTTGAAAAATAGTTACCTGAATGAAGAACCAAAATGAAAAATATAAGGAAACTTAAAGACTAAGGAAAAAAATTATAAAAATACACTTATTTTTTTATTTTTGAGGTTTTTAATTAACATAATTGACCTTTAATGCATTATTTTTCCATTTTTGAGGCACATCAGGTAAGGGATACCTCCCAATAATGTTTACCTTTTTATATTTATAAGAATGCTACTCATCCTCTTCAATGAAAAGGAATTCATGCTTCCCCTTTCTCAAACCTCTCAAGAAACTTTGGATCATAAAAAATATACCAAAATAATCTCCAAAATCCCTCCCCTAAACATATAAACTAAATTGTTTTCATAAATCAATCCAAGTAATCTCTTTGGTGAAAACCAAATGAAGTTACCCAAAAAAAGTGGTAACATTCTTCAATGTGCATTTATGTTTTATTTCTTTCTCCAACCCTTAATTTTTAATAATTCCATGATTAGATAATAAAAATAGTATCTTAAATATAATTAATTTTTTTATGTTAAGCGTTCAACCTACACCTACACCAAATTCCATCAAATGGATAACGAACTTACCGTCTATGTACGGGGAACTACCACCTCACAAAATGATGTCGTTCGTTTTTTCCTTTACCACCTCTCATGGTTGGGAATTATGATGGAAAAATTGTTTAAATATGATATATATTATATTTATTATGTATTTATTCTTCTTTAATTTTCATATAACACATACTTTTATGTATTTCATTTTTTGTAAATATGATAAATTCTTTTGTGGACGTGTGGACTACTGCCTCCTCATAGCGATGTGATTCGTTCACACATTAAATATAATATATTATGGATGGGTTTAATTAAAAATATATGATTTAAATAACATATATATGATATTAATTATATAATTAACTTTATGGAAGTATAATATATTATTTTATTTATTACCCACACATGAAAAAAGTGCCGACGTCATTCGTGGATGTGTGGACTACCACCTCCTCGATGCGATGCGACTCCTTTTACATCACAATAATTATATATACAAGTAAATATGATTAAATAATATGGTATTTATGATATAATTATCAGTATATAAAGATAAATGTTTCTTACATTCTTTTCTAATGATCATTGAAAAATGTAAATGTTACTTATGCGTACGTACGCCCTCCCGTCTCCATGATTGCAACGTTGGTTCATTTTTTATGACCATCATTAATTATTGATTTTTAGAGTGTAATTTATTTATAAATATGTAATGATTTTTTTTCTGGATATGTTTTTATAATGTCCCTTTTAATCATAGTTTACCTACCAAAGTCATTTTGGACACAAGAACCGAATTTGGTCAAAACACTCAATGTAAACTTAATTATTTAACTAGTTGTATAAAAAAAATAATAACTAAAATTAATAATAAAAATGAATTTTTTTACGAATAATGTAAATAATTAACATAATTTTATTATTTTGGAAGATAAAGACACACATTACAAGTCTGACTCAAGGTAAGGGATTCTTGTCTCAATTTTTCTTCCATAAGGTATAACCCATTTCCACCACTTATTTATTTTTTATAGTGTATATTCTACCCATTTTGCCATTTAATATCCTGAGTAAATCATATTACATGGTATTATAAGTTTTACTTTGAATTGTCTCATCCACAGGGGTTTGAATTGAAAATTATCAAGTGGTAAAATTTATCTTTTTTAATATCACTTTCTTTTGTGATTGTTAGCTTTCTTTTGAAACAATCAATTCATTATGATAATTTTTATTGTAAATTAAAATTATATTAAATATAAATATTATCATTCAATTAAAATTATTATTACCTAAACTATATACCATTTTTACATAGGAATTTCACATTGACAATTATTTGAGTAATTAGAGAAATATTGATAAATCCATATCTTTTATTAAATATAGATATTTGTATTGTTTAATTAAATAAATTATTAAACATTTTATTAATTCATTATATTTTTGATATGATGGCCAGGGTCCACTATTGACCCTTGATGCATCGGTAGGTTTCATGAGATAAACTTTTTATGGTTTTGGCCGAGACCTTACCCATTTATTAAATTCTTGGCATGAATCCTTGACAATATTAGATTCTTGGAATGAAGCCTTGAAAGTATTATATTCTTTGAATGAGGGTTTGATAGTATTAGATTATTAGAATGAATCCTCGATGGTATGTTTTATATATCCATCATAATACATTACATCATTATGAATTCAATTATTTTTATTCCATGTGATTATTCGATTAGTTATAATATCCATGGTTAAGTTTCATTCTAATGTTTTTGATTAAATGGAATGTTTTTAAATTACCTACCTCACCATATTGATTATGAAATATCCAACTATCTAAATTGAAAGTGTATCAAGTTTCAATAATGTTCCATATTGATTATTCTTATTGATTCATGATTACTTCCATTGTAATTACCCTTAATGAGCATTTGAACTCACCCTTTTTATGATTCCATTCACCATGTTAGGAAGATAAATACTTTGAATGAGTTTCAAGTATATAGTTTATTTCTATTTTTTATGTTTTATGTTTTATTTTATATTCCCAATATAAAATGGGTTTCATAAATGTAATCTGGTTTTACAAAACTTCTAAACTATATAGTCCTTTGGGATTTGATTCCTTATAATCATGTCAATGTAAAAATGTAATGCATCAGCTCTGGGATTATATAGTTAGAGTGCTATAGTTGGTATCAAAGTAAATTTATCATAAATCTTGTCAAATCGATTTATAAAACAAATATTAGGCAACATAACCTTAAGATAAACTTTGAGGATGAGTATATAAGATCATCCTAAAGAAACCATGTCTATGATTATGAGATTAGATATACATAATATTTTAAAATTATGTTAAGTATTTTTATATTTTTGGTATTATATATTATATTTCCTAATGATATGATCTAACCTTGTGTATTTTTTCATTTAGAATTGGTTCCTAGAAGGAGGAATGCGAACCTCCCCAATGAACATGATCCAAAGAGTAAAAAGGATTAGATCTTTTATGGTCTTAAACCAATGTTTCGAAGGAAATTAGTCACCCAATAATTCTCAACATATGGGGACATAGTATCATGTGCTAATGATATAGAGAAAAAAATTCTATAATCATTATGGATTTGAAGGGAAGCACAAGAATAAGAGGAAAACTGTGAAAAATATAGATAAAGGGAATAAGGGAAATAATTATTTTCCTGTATGTAATAATTATAGAAATAATCACCCTTGTCTTTTCTTAAAAGGAATGTGTGTTTGATATAAGTGTGGAGAGAAATGAAAATATTATTATGATTACAAGGATAAGAAAAATGTTTCTAATATACAATGATTCAACTTCAAGGAGATGGGAAACTATGAAAATCAATTTCTAAAGGGTAAAAGTAATGTACCAAAAAAATAGGCAAATGGATCTTGGTCAAGATTATGCTACTACCATAGACAAAGATTAATGATTAATGTGTTTATGTTTGTATTCAAGAATTATTTCATTTGATTGATTTATCATTGATGTACTAGTTATAAAAATTATTGAAGACATGAGGATTATACCATAATACTTTTTTCATTAAGGATTTGAGATCATATGTTGAATGGTACCAAGAAAATGATTTAGTATCGAGTTATTTTTTTTGAAAAACACATGTTTAAGGGAAAGATAACTCTTAATATATTCATAATACCGATATAATGATGTAGGCATAAAGATATGATTGATTTGGATAAAGTGAATTGGATAGTACGAAATACCATGGAATAGATTAATGGTTTGTTGAAAAAGTTGTTTATGACATCTTGATGGTGTTTACAATACTTCTAGATTTAAGGAATAGATCCAATAACCTGTTCCTTACTTAAGTAATAAGGAATAATTAATGTTTACAATAAGGTTTTATGTTAATTCAAATTATTAACATGTTTTAAGAGAATACACGTTGAGGGTGTTCAGATGTTTGGTATGTGATGATTAGAGAGTTACTTTATGTTTTTTGGATTAATAATAAGTTCTTTTTGAAAATCCATCGATCTTATTTCTAAAAGACTAATATCATAAATATTTGGAAAAGTTTACCATTTATGAAATTGTTTAAGTTGATATTTAAATGAAGTTTTAGAGATTAATGTATTACATCACTATATGAAGCATCATGTGCTAAGAGATGAAGTAGAAAAAGTTTATGTCATAATCAAAGGAAAAGATAATGTTTATAGAAATGTATATTTACTTATATTTTTAGAGTGTGATAGAATTTCTCAAATCTAGGAAAAAAGGGCCTTGATTTTTTTTCATATTATGAACATTTTTTATGATATCAGTGACTATTATTCACACCTGTGGTTTATTACATTGTGGTCAACAACTTTTCAAGAACATGTTTACTATCACTCTCCATCGAAACTTGATTGTTATATTTTTCTTCCATGTTCATGTTTTCACTAACATTATACTATTTGAAAGCCTAGTTTTTTGGTGAACTTAACATTTTATTTTCCTTATTATTAAAAATAATATTCATTAACCTTATTTATATTGTGGGTTTTTTCAAACAATAGTATTTTAAAATATCAAACCCCATATTAGGAAGATCAAGATTAAATTTTGAGGAATAAATTTAATTATGTTGGGGAGAATGTAACACCACAATAATTTACAATATTTTCATTTTATAATAAATTTAATTTTGTTTCTAGTATTCTCTATGCACAACAATAATTTAATTTTACTCTACACAAAACACTGAGTTAGCGTGAGTTACACACAAAACTGAGTTTTACTGCCTTTTAATGGAGAACCTAGTTTAAATCAAAATTTTGAAAATTTTATAAATTTTATATGTCAAAATAAACTTCATTTATTAAAGTAGAACATAAAAATTTGGTTAGGTTTGATATTTTTTCTGAAAAGTTTCATTTTTTCATTAATAGTGAAAAATACCGCATTTTAGTTAAAAACTGCCTTTTTGTTTAAATGATTATTAATGTTAATTTATATTTTAAACTATTTATTGATGTAAAAAATGGATCAATTATATATCTATTAATATAATTTAATTAATTTCAATCAAATTTATATTGAATTTAGATATAAAAACTCATTGGACTTTTGAGAATTTTTCACTTCGAAAACCCGCTTTCTCACCATGTGTGTGAGATTAACTTTAAAGTTAATTTTTATACTTATGAGGATTGAATTTTTAAAAATAGAAATAAATAATTATAATAATTATAATATTTATAGTCTAATAATATCAACTTAGTTTTTTACTATGAATATCAGTAAAATTAATTAAAATTAATTATAGTGATTAAGGTAAAATTAAGCTTAACAAGGGACTAAACCATAAACTTAAGTTCCAAAATGACCTTAAAACTTGTCCAAAATCCATTGGATACCAATATTTAGACCATATCCCCACTTTTTTTCTAATTTTATGAGTTATTGGGATAGATTTTCATGAAATTTACCCACATAATATGTTAAGTAAGGAAAAAGACAAAAAAGAAACCTTTCATACCTTAAACATTTATAATGATTTAGATTACAAAATAAGCTACATATTTTTGGTTATAAAAATTATTTTTATATTAAAATTAGTTTTCTTTATCATATTAATTTAAAATTATTTTTTATAGATGATATAATTACATTAAACCCTCAACAAATGCTAAGGCATGGATTATTTAGTTAATAATTAAAAAAGATAAATAATTCTAAAAACATTAAAAGTAAACTAAAATTAATGAATTATTATGTTCCATTTTTTAGTGAATATATCATGTTACACAGATTTTAAATTAATATATTTTAATCACAATAATTTTTTGAAATTTTGAAATTAAAATGAAATAAATAATGTCAAAATTGATATTAATGTTATTTTACAATAAATGATATTTTATTAAATGATTTAAATTTAATAAAAATATTACTTTATTCTAAGTGATTTTTAAGTTTTAATAAATAAAAATTATTTTCCATTAATTTACCAATTGATATTTTATAATTAACATATTAACTCATAGATAGTAAAAATATTGTTAGTATGGTCTAAGTTAAAGTAGTGTTTTTTCATGTTTCATACGTTGGTTTTAAAATTAATTTCCAATAAACACTTGTTTTTTATTTTGTAAATTAAAATTAATATTTATAATTAATTTAGTATATATTTTATAATAAATATCACATTAATTTAGTATTAATTATCAAATTACTTAGGTTGGGAAACTAGTAACCTAAATGAAAAACCAAAATGGAAAATATAATAAAACTTAAAGAATAAAGAAAAAAATTATAAAAATACAAATATTTTTGTGTGTTGGAGGTTTTTATAGACCATAATTACACTTTAATACATTTTTTCCATTTTTAGGCACATGAGGCAAGGGATACCTCCCAACAGTGTTCACCTTTTTATATTTACAAGAATACCACTCCTCCTCCACTAGAAAAATGTATTCAATATTCCCCTTCCTCGCTCTTCTCAAGAAACTTTAATCATAAAAACTCTTCCAAAATAGTATAAAAAAATCTTTCCCCTAAGCATATACTCTTCACTTTGTGAAAAAAGTAATCAAAGGAAGCCTTTTGGTTCAAACCAAAAGGAGTTACCCTAAAAATAGGTAACATTCCTCAATTTTCATTTCTGTTTTATTTATTTCTCCAACCCTTAATATCTTATTATTCGATGATAATATAATAAAATCAGTATCTTAATTATTATTATTATTTTTAATTTAAGGGGTCAACTTAGACCTACACACACTTCCATCAAATGGATAACGAACTTACCATTCGTGTACGATGAAATATCACCTCGCGAAACAATGTTGTTCGTTTTTTCTTGATCACCACTCAAGGTGGGAAATTATAATGGGAAAATTGTTGATATATTATATATTTGATATTTATTAAGTCTTTATACTTATTTAATTTTTATATAACACATACCTTTATGCTTTCTATTTTTTTAAAGACGATAACTTGGTTTTTGGATGTGTGGACCAGAGCCTCCTCAAAGTGATGTGATACATTCACACATTACATAGAATGTATTAAATATGGGTTTAATTAAAAATATGTAAAATATATAACATATATATGATATTAATGACATAATTAAAATATATAAATATAATATATTATTTTTTTATTACCCTTTCACACACAAAAAAAGTGATAACGTTGTTTGTGGACATGTGGGTTACTGCCCCCTCGATGCGATGTGACTTATTTTACATCACAAGAATTATATATAAGTATATATGATTAAATGATATTTTATTTATGATATACTGATAATTTTATAAAGATAAATTATACGTACCTTCTTTTCATAATGATCATTGAAAAATGGAAACATTACTCTTGCGTATGTATGACCTACCGTCTCGATGATTGTAAAATTGGTTCATTTTTCATAAACATAATTAATTATTGGTCTTAAAATTAAAATTTATGCATAAATATGATAATTATGTCATTATTGTTATTCTGGATTTGTTTTTATAATGACCTTTTTGACCATAGTCGACATACGAAATTCGTTTTTGACACATGAACATAATTTTGTCAAAACAGCCAATGTAAAATTAATTGTTTAAGTAGTTGTATAGAACATTGTAATAAGTAAAATAAAAGTGATAATTAAATTTAAAAAGGTTCTGAATTAAGTAAATAATTAACACAAGTTTATTATTCGGGAATATAAATACACACATGACAATTCAGACTCTAGATAAGAGATTCTTTTCTCACTTTTTCTTCCATGTGGAATACCCCATTCTCACCACTTATTTGTTTGTTTTTGGTGTATATTATACCTATTTGACATGTAATATCACAATTAAATCATATTTAATGGTATTATAAGTTTTATTTTGAATTATATTATACAAGGGGGTTTTAATTGCAAATCCCCAAGTGGTAAAAGTTATGTTTGCAATATCACTTTATTTTGTGATTGTTAACTTTCTCTTGAAACAATCACTTACATATGATAATTTTTAATATAAATTACTTTTATATTAAATATAAATATTCTCATGAAATGGATATTATTATTTCCTTAACTATACACCATTTTTACATACATATTTCACTTTGAAAATTTTTGAGTAATTGAAGAAATATTTTTAAATCCATATATTTTATACAATAAAGATATTTGAATTGATTAATTAGATCGATTATTCGAAATATGTGGATTGAATTGGATTTCATATGTGATTTTTAGGGACTAATGTATCCCGTAAATGCATCGTTAGGTTTCATGATACAAAATAGATATGGTTTTAGATGAGGCCTTACCTTTTTATTAAATTCTTGGCATGAATCCTTGATAGTATTATATTCATGGAATGAATCCTTGACAGTATTATATTCTTGGAATGAATCCTTGAAAGTATTATATTATTATCATGAATCCTTTATAGTATTATATTCTTCAAATCAAGCCTTGATAGTATGTTTTAGATATCCATAATTATGCATTCCATCATTATGAATTCAATTATCACTATTGCATGTGATTATTCAATTAATTAGAATATCCATGGTTATGTTTCATTATTATATTACTAATTAAATGGAATGTGTTTCAATTATATAACTTGTTATATTTATTATTAATTATCCTTTTTTCTAAATGGAATGTTTCTTCAATTTAATTTACCTTTCCATATTGATTATTATTATTGATTCACGATTACTTCCACTATACTTACCCTTATTGATCATTTGAGCTCACCCTTACTATGTTTCCTTTTACCAGGTTATGAAGAGGAATAATTTGATTGATTTTAAAGGATAAAATTAATTTTTACTTGTTCTATATTTTGATTTATTTTCTATCCACAATTTGAAATGGGTTTCATTTATGTAATATGGTTTTTAAAACTTGCTAAATTGTTCAGTACTTCAAGATTTGATTCCCCATAATCATGCCAATGTAATAATGTAATGTACCAGATCTAGGATTTTTGAGACGGGGGGATATATTTGGTATCAATGTAAGTTTTGAATCCACCGTGGAAACTAGATTTAGGAAACTTATTTTAGGGAATGTAACCTTAAGACAGACTTTGAGGATAAATATAGAAGAATATTTGAAAGAAATCATGTTTCTGATTATGAGATTAGATACACATTAAATTTTAAATTTATATTAAGTATTTTTATAGTTTTGGGATTATACATTATGTTTCATAAATATATGACCTATCCTAGTGTATTTAATTATTTATAAATGGTTCCTTACATGAGGAATGTGAACCTCACCGATGCACGTGATCTGAAGGGTAAGAAGGATCATGTCAACTATGGTATTAAGCCAATATTTTGAAGGCAATTAGTTTCCAAATGATTCTAATCATATGGGGGGATATTATCATGTTTTAAAGAGACATAAAAATAATTCTATAAGTATTATGTCTTAGGAGGGAAGTATTAGAACAATAAGAAAACTGGGAAAAATATAGATAAAGGGAAGAAGAAAAATAAGTATTCTTCCACATGTAATAATTGTAGAAATAATCACCCTGGTACTCACTTAGAAGGAATGTTAGTTTTATATAAGTGAATATAGAAAATCCACTGTTCTTATGATTTTAAGGATAAGAAAAAGATTTTCAATGTACAATGATTCAAATTCAAGGATATGGGACACTACAGAAATCAATATCTCAAGTGATAAAGTAATATAACCCAAAAAGGATAATAAATCATGGTCAATACTACACTACTACCACATATGAATATGAATGATTAATGTTTGTATATTTATATTCAAGAATTACAATATTTGAGTACTTTATCAATGATTTACCTATTATAAGAATTATGGAACACATGAGGATTGTACTGAAATACTCTTTTGTTAAGGATTTGAGATCATATGTTGAATGGTACCAAGACAAATAATTCTATAGAAAGTTATTTTTTTGGAAAACACATGGTTAATGGAAATATAAACCATAATATATTACTGATACTGAGATAATGATGTTGGAATTAAGATATTATTTATTTTTATAATATAAATTGGATATTACTAAATACCATGGAACAATTAATGTTTTATTGAAAAAGTTGTATACGTCATCAATGATGGAGTTTAAAAAACTTTTTGTATTTGAGGAATATATCCAATAACATGTTTTTACATAAGGAATAAGTAGGAATTTATGTTTCCAAAAATGATTTATGGTAACTCATGTTATTACCATGTTTCAAGAGAATACCTGATTAGGGTGTTCAAATGTTTGGTATGTGATGATTAGAGATCTACTTCATGTTGTCTAGATTAATAATAAGTTCATTTTAGAAATTCAGTGACCTTTCAAAAAGTGTTGGATCATAACAATTTTGAAAAGTTAACCATTTATGAAATTGTTTGAGTTGATCTCTGACTGTGGTTTTAGAGATCAATATATTACTTCACTATATGAAGCATCCTATGCTAAGATATGAAGTATAAAGAGTTTAAGGCATAATCAAATGAAAATATTATGTTTATAGAAACATATATTTACTTATATTCTTAGACTATGATATAATTTATCAACTCTAGGAAAAAGGGTCTTGAAACAAAAAAATTCTCCTATTATCATCATTTTTTATTATATCAATAACCATTATTCCTACATCTGGTTTATGGATTTGTGGTCAAAAACATTCTCATGAACAAGTTCTCTATCACTCTCTATTCGAACTGGATAGTAATATTTTTCTTCCATGTCCATGTTTTCACTAAAATTATACTATTTTAAAGCCTATTTATTTGGTGAAATTTGCATTTTAATTCCCCTATAATTAAGAATAAGTTTTATTAACCCTATTTATGATTTAGTTTTTTCAAACAATAGTATTTTCAAATATCAAACCCTATATTACTAAGATCATGTTTAAATTAAAAGGATGAAATTTAATCAAGGAACGGATAATTTAGAAATATGATATTTTACAATATTTTCCTTTTAGAATAAATTTAATTTTATTTCTATCATGCTCTATAGACTACACCAAGTTAATCTTATGATATACACAATACTGAGTTAGCATGCATTACATGAAAAACTGATTTTTACCTCCTTTTAATGAAGAACCTATTTAAATCCAAATTTTTAAAATTTTATAACCTTAATATTTCAATATAAATTTCATTTTTAAAGAGGATCATAAAAATTAGGTTAGGGTGAAATTTTGATATTTTTCTGGAAAGTTTCATTTTTTGATTAATAGGGAAAAATAATGCATTTTAGTTAAAAAATTCCTTTTTGTTTAAGTAATTATTAATGTTAAATTATATCTTAAATTGGGTTTTTATGTAAAAATGGATTAATTATACATATATTAATCTAATTTAATTAATTATAATTATTTATATATTGAATTTAGATATACAAATCTAGTGAACTTTGGAGCATTTTCACTTTAAAAATCTGTTTTCTCACCACGTCTCTGGGATTAGATTTAAAATTAATTCTATCAATTATATGAATTTAATTTAGAAATATGAACATATAATGTTTTAATAATTATAATATTTATATTCTAATATGACCAACTTAGTTTTTGACCAAAAATATTATTGAAAGTAATTAAAATTAATTACAGCGATTAAGAAAAAATTATGCTTAACAAGGGACTAAACCTTAAAATTATGGGACAAAGTGATATAAAAACTTGTAAAAAATCCACTATTTACCAATAGTTAGACTATATCCCTTATTGGTTATAATTTTATGAGTTATTGTGACACATTTTCATGAATGTGACCCATATAATAAGTCAAGTAAGGAAAAGGCAAAAAAGGAACCTTCTTTACCTTTAACACTTGTAATGATTTAGAGTATAGAAGAAGCTACATAGTTCTAATTAAAAACAATATTTTTAAAGGTAAATTATTTTTTTATCATGGTAATTTAAATTTAGTTTTTAGAGATGAAATAATCACATTAAATTCTTAACAAATGTTAATGATTGGATTATTTAGTTAATAATTAAAAATGGTATACGATGCTAAAAACATTAAAAGTAAACTAAATTTACTGAATTATTGTGTTACACAATTTTTAGGTTAATATATATTGTTAAAAAAATTTGAACTTATTATATTTGAATTAAAATAATATTTTTATATTTTTAAATTAAAATTAAATAAATAATTTTAAAATTGACATTATGGTTATTTTACAATAAATGATATTTTATTAAATGATTTAAAATTAATAAAAATACTATATTATTTAAAGTGAATTTTAAGTTTTAATAAATAAAAAATATGGTAAATTTATATAAATATTAATATTTTATAATTAAGAAATTGACCCATATATAGTAAAAGTATCATTAGCACAGTTCGGGTTAAAGTAGTGTTTTTGCGCATTACATATGCTGATTTTAAAATTAATTTCCAAAAAACATTATATTTTTATTTTGTTAATTATTTATAATATTTATAATTAAATGTGCCTATAATTTATAATAAATATCACCTTTATTTAGACTTAATGGTAAAATTACTTAGGTTGTAAAACATGTTACCTAAATGAAAAACCAAAATGAAAAATATAAGGAATCTTAATGACTTCGGAAAAAATTATAAAAACACACTTATTTTTTTGTGGAGGTTTTTATTTACCATAATTACCCTTTAATCCATTATTTTTCCATTTTGGAGGCACATGAGTTAATGGAGACCTCCCAATAGTGTCTACCTTTTATATTTACAAGAATTCCACTCATCCACTATTAAAATACATTCACGCTTCCGCTTAATCACACTTCCCAAGCCATTTTTACCATCCAAAATATTCAAAAATATTCTCTAAAAATCTCTAAATTCATCATATAATCCTCAATTTGGTAATAAATTAATCCAAGTAATCCCTTTAGTGCAAACCAAAAGGAGTTACCTGAAAAGCGGTAACATTCTTCAATGTGATTTTATGTTTTATTTATTTCTCCAACCATTAATGTATTATTATTCCATTATTATATAATAACATCATTATAATAAATATACTTAATTTTTTTATGTTAAGGTTTGAACCTACAACTACACACACTTCCATCAAATGGGAAATGAACTTACAATTCGTGTATGGTGAAATACCGCCTTGTTAAACGATGTCGTTCATTTTTCTTTTACCACCTCTCATGGTTGGTAATTATGATGGAAACAATATTAATATGTTATATATATGATATTTATTATGTATTTATTCTTATTTAATTTTTATATAACAATTCCTTTATGATTTCCATTTCGTGTAAATACCATAACTTCGTTTGTGGACGTGTGGACTACCGTCTCCTCAAAGCGATGCGATACATTCACACATTACATAAAATGTTTTAAGTATGGGTTTAATTAAACATATTTGAAATAAATAACATATATATTATAATCATGACATTATTAAATTTATGGAAATATAATATATCATTTTCTTTATTACCCTTTAACACATAAAAAATGCAGTAACTTTATTTGTGGACGTATGGACTATCACCTCCTCAACACGATGAGAATCCTTTTACATAAAAAGAATTATATATATAAGTATAAATGATTAAATAATATTTTATTTATTATATAATTATCATTATGTAAAGATAAATTTTACTTACCTTCTTTCCATAATGATCATTGAAAAAATGGGAATGTTACTCATGTATACGCACGACCTACCGTCTCCATGATTGTAACATTGGTTAATTTTTCATATACATCATTCATTATTGGTTTTAAAAGTATAATTAATGTATAAATATGATAATTATGTAATTTTTTTATTTTGGTTATGTTTTTATAATGAAACATTAAACCATAGTTGACCTACCAAAGTCGTTTTTGCCACATGAACCAAATTTGGTGAAAACACCCAACATAAACTTAATTGTTTAAGTAGTTGTATACAAAATTTTAATAATTAAAGTAAAAGTAATAATAATATTGAAAAATTTTACAAATTAATTAAATAATTTGCATAAATTTATTATTTAGGAAGATAAATACACACGTGACAAGTCAGACTCAAGGTAAGGGGCTATTGTCTCACTTCTTCTTCTATGAGGCATACCCCATTTTCACCACTTATTTTTTTGTGGTGTATATTATGAAAATTTTCAATTTAATATCATTATTTAATCATACTTCACGATATTCTAAGTTTCACTTTGAATTATCTCATCCAAGGGGGTTTTAATTGAAAATTACCAAGTGGTAAAAGTTTTCTTTACAATATCACTTTCTTCTGTGATTGTTAACTTTATATTGAAACAATAACATACTTATGATCATTTTATTGTACATTAATATTATATTAAATATCCATATTCTCATCAAATGGATATTATTATTTCGTAAACCATATATCATTTTTACATATGGTGTTCACTTAGATAGTTATTTTAGTAATTGGTGAAATATTGATAAATTTGTATCTTTTATTCAATTCTGATATTTATATTGATTAATTAAATAAATTATTACACATATGAGGAATTAATTTCATTTCATATGTGATGTATAAGGATTTCTATATCCCCATGATTTATTAGTAGGTTTCATGAGAAAAACTAGATATGATTTTGGCCGAGGCCTTACCCATTTATTATATTCTCAACATGAAGACCTAGTAGTATTAGATTTTTGGCATGAGGCCTTGAAAATATTAGATTCTTGGCATGAAGCCTTTATAGTATTATATTCTTGGAATTAAGCCTCGATGGTATGTTTTATATTTCCTTCTTTATGAATTAAATGGTTATGAATCCAGTTATTTTTATTCCATGTGATTATTCGATTAGTTATAACATCCACATTAATGTTTCATTCTAAGATTATTGATTAAATAGAATGTGTTTCAATTATCTACCTTGAAATATTTATTTTTATGACGTATCGACCCATGTTCCAAGGAATGGTTCCCCGATCTAGTTGTCCACATTCTTTTAAACATGCCTCCCTGTATGCTAGAGGGTGCCGACTAGCAATAAGGATCTGGTATGGTAGTCTTGGGGATACTATACCCTATATTTATCTAAATAAACACCAACAAAAGAAAATAACAATAAAAAAGTATGGAATCATATAAATAACCTAAAAAAATCCATGTCATATGATAACCAAAACGTGAAAAATACAATACTCAGCTGAAAGGTAAATCATGCTATGATAATGAAAATGTCAAGTGTCTACAATTCAACTGAAAGTAAAGGCACAACGACTCTCAAACAGGTACTGAAACACGTTCGGTTCCCTCGCCCATGCTATAAACCCCAAACCGCAACCTATACCAGGGCGTTGACCTTATCCTATCCTACAACAACAAATTATAATCAGGTGCCGATCAGGTGACCCGAATAGTGTGTGAGTACAACTTAGTAGGCCATGACCAATAATGTTTAAAATGAGTCCAGTCAAAAGATAGTGCATGCAGTTTTATGAATCAATAAATACAATTCATGATTTAAGTAGTTATCACATTATCATCTAATATTTAATAATCACATTAGTCCCATTTTCAATTCATTTTTTCCATTAAAATCATCATTCAATATCATTAATCATTTGGTGTAGGTCGCCATTCCTAGAACCCCAAATCATAGTTGAATAATCCTTCATTGTCATCATTAATTTGGTGTAGGTAGTCATGTCTAGAACCAAAATATCATTGAATCATCATTCATTATTATCATTCATTTGGCATAGGTATTCATTCCTAGCACCACAATCTCGTTGAGTGTAGGTCATCATGCCTAGCACTCCTTTTCTCATTAGTTGTAGGTCATCATGCCTAACACCCCATAATCTTAAGCATGGATAACTATTGGGGAGGAAGACCATGTCCATGTCCCAACTTCTAATCAATCTTGAACACCATGCCTAGAACCAAAAACATCTCATCCATTTAATCATTATTTAATTCACAAGAATTTTCCACATTATTCATTTACTAATCAAATGATTAGTTAATCATTTTAAAGGCCATTAGTTAACTCAAAAATTAACTAATCACATAATCCATTAATTAATTCATCAATTAACTAATCAATCAACAAAATTCTCATTCCATAATTAAATATTCAAAATTAGTTATCCATATAAAATGTCAACATGTCATAATTAATTCTCAAAATTAATTATCTTTGATCACATCATGAAACATAATTAATTCTCTCAATTAATTATCTTTGGTCAACACCATACACATAATTAATTCTCACAATTAATTATATTACATAGCCCACATAATTATTTCATAATTAATTTCCCCCAATTAATTATCTTAACACAACAATTTAATATCTCCATTACAATATCTCAACCAATAACTAACCTCCAAAATATCTATTTGGGAAACCCCCTTCATTTGTTCCATGATTCAATTATCAATTAACCACTGAGGAAAACTCAATTCAATTACACTTTTCTAATTACTCTAATCTAGGAATCCATTTATCAAGGGAGTATATAAAATCATAAAATCACATTCATATATCAAAATCACGACTATGGGAGTTTGATTTAGACCACCTACCTCGATTTATTGGCAGAAGTTAGCCCAACGGAAATCCCCAAAATCTGAGTGGCACAACGTCGTCGGTCAAGATCAAGATCTAAAACCCTAAACCAAAATTACGATCAAAGGCATCAAGATATTTCAAAACTAGATATAGATACAAAATACTAGATCTAGATCTCAACTCATATGTTTTTATCCAATAAAATATTGGAGATCTTCCATGAAATGATCAAGGAAAGATAGAGGAAAGAATGAGAGAAGCAACGAGATGAAACCCACTTACCTGAACAATAACTGATCTTCAATCCAGGTTTTCTATCTCAATTAATGGCATTAAGATCACCTTGGAATCCCTCTGGGAGGCTTTGGAAACACCTAGACCTTTTCAAGCCTGATCCTAAGTTGAAATAGAGAGGTTTCAGGGGTTCAGGTGGGTTTAAAACCAATTTTTAGAATAAAATCCTCCACGTGCAAGGTTTCACATGGGATTCCACATGGTTAGGCCAAAATATGAGAAAGCCATGTGGTCTTGCACTGCCCTCACAACTTGATGGTGCATGGTTAATAAAATTGTGTGTCAACAGTGCTGACCTCCACTGTCTACATAGTTAGCTTGCACACAGTTTTTCTAAACCATGTGCAAACCATGCATAACCCCTATCTTCCCTAGTATCTTAAAAAATTCACCCAAACATACCCAAGGTCATACCCCAATCCAAAGGAACTTAATAAAAACCAAAAAGTACTTGTAAAAATGATTTAGATTTCTCCAGAAAAGGCCGGGATCTTACAATCTCCCCACCGTATAACATCTCATCCACGAGATGAACTCTCGAACCTCTCTAATATTCTGAGCCAAAAATATTAGTCAATTGTTCCCTCATGTCTACTTAACACTCCCAAGTTTTCTCTTGAACATTTACATGTTTCCATAACACATGAACTAACGACATAGTCTTTCCCCGTAACACTTTATCACTGCGACCCAACACATGTATCATATGCTCCTCAAAAAATGCATCTATCACGAGATCAACCTATTCCACATCAATCACATGATAAGGACCGAGGTGATAACATTGTAGTTGTGACACATGAAAAAATTCATGCATAGCGCTGAATTTTTGTGGAAGTTCTAATCGGCATGCCACCATCCCGATTCTCTCCAACACCTCAAATTGTCCTACAAACCTGGGTGCCAACATGCCCTACCTCCATATCCTATAATGACCCAATCTAGGAAACACACGAAGGAATACATGATCACCCTCTGTAAACTATAGGGTTCATCTCTTTCAATCATCATACAACTTCTACTTACTCTAAACAGTAGCCATACATTTCCGAATCATCTTTACCTGCTCCGATGTCTCTTGAACGAGACTCTGTAACACCCCGAGATTTTATGAAAGATATTCTTTTTAATTTCATTAATGTCTTTTGTTGTACGCTACACTAAAAGGAACTTTCACAACATGCATCCTTGACTTGCCTTGCATTACACGAAATCACGACCTTCCTCGATAGCGTGTGTAGTACGCAATACTGAGTTTCACTAAACAACGATATGCTATTAAAATATTATTAAAACTAGCCGTTATGAATAGTAATAACCTTTTTTTGAAATTTTTTAAATTTTATTTTTCAAAATGGATTTCATTTTTGGATTCGGAGTATCGAATTTAGCCTAAGGTGAAATTTTCGTACTTTTCGGATAACTTTCACATTCTGATGAATAGTGAAAATTACTAAATTATAATTAAAAACAACTTTTTTAATCGAAATAATTAATAGTGATAAATTATTAATTTGAGTGGTTTTAAAGTATATTTAGAATATATTTTTACAATTTAATTCAATGTTGGTCATTGGATGTAATTTCACATTTAAACCAGTCATAATCAAGTATCAATCTTTTGTTAGTTATTATCTCTTAAGAACACACTATTTGTTTTGACGACGAGAATTAATTTTTAAATTAATTAATGCAACTGATATGTTTTGAATTTGATAAAATAGACATCATTTTTGAATTCATAATATAAAATATAGCTTAGATCTAATTTTTGGTATTTTTCTGGAAACTTTCATTTTTTTGATGAATAGTGAAACCACTAAGTGGTAGTTAAAAAAACTGAATTTTTCATAAAACTTAATTTTACCGCTTCTGTGAGTGGAATTTCGAATATCCGAGAGACACGGTTAATGTCTGTAAGTAAAATGTGGTTCAATGAGATGAAAATAATTTTTTGGTAAATAGTAACTTTTTACTTTTTTTTTACCACAGTTAAAAGTAAATAGGGTAATTAAGGGTAAAAATGATATTAATATTACCCTAACATATGTCCTAATTCTATTAGACAAGTGTAATTCGACAGGAATCAACCTTAGGAATAAAATATGACCATTTAGGCCCACTTGGATATGATTAGGACATTTATTATTAATTTATTTAAAGAAGGGTTAAAATAGTTAAAATCAATGTTTAATAAGTAAATCATTTTTAATATGGGGTTATACATAAGATAAATTCAACTATAAATATTCATTAGAAAGATAAAAATATTTCCTACATAATTCTATTTTATTTGTAATTTTTAGACATTAAATAATTTAATTTATTTATGACACAACGATGATGCAGTAATTATCTTATTAATGAAATATTGACATAATTGATGTTATAAATACCTAAATAAGTATAATTTGAGACTTTTTATGAACTAAACTAATTTTATAGGTTAATATGACATGTTAGGATTGATTTAAGTGACTTTGGTCGAAGTAATAATTCTTTTATGAGTTTAAAAAAAATCAACTATTGAATAGTGTCAAAATTGACATAAAATAGTTTTTAAAACAAATATTATATTATTAATTCTTATTTTATTCCTAAAAATCTAAGGTTCGGAAAAATGACTTAGATAAGGTTATATATATGAATAAAACACAACTTGGGGGTCTCTTGGATGTATATGGTATGTTTATTAACTATATAATATAAAAATACAAAGTCACATGGTAAATGTCAATCTAATTAACTAAGAGTTAAAAATAAAAGATAAGGTTAATATAATGGCCTAAACTTTTCTAAATTCTATTAGATGAGATTATTTAGACCCATACCCAACTTATATTCTCAATAACTCAATTTGGAGCTATTTAAAACCAAAATTGACTTTATAATAAAATAATATTTTTAGTTATTCCAAAGGTGCCCCTCTCCTCCCTTATAAAAGGGCACCTCCTCCCCCTCTTCCTCACACCACTTTGAGCCATCAAGCTCTGCCAAACCCTACCAATTTATTCTCTCCACTTCCCTAGAAACATCCTAGAGTTTCTGGTCTTCTTCAAAGACCTATTTTAGTGCCCTAAAATGAGGTCTCAAAGAAGCACTTCAAAGAAGAGGTAATGTCTGTTACCAATTATTCCATATTTATTTCTTCTTCCACTTCTTATTTAGTTGTTTCATTATGAAGTAATAACATCAGTATCACTCATATACTGATATGTTATTATAAGTATGAAACAACCCTATTTCACCATCTATCCATCCTATGGAAAAAGAAATCACCGCGCGTGCGTACGTACGGAATACCGTCTACACGCCGTGGTGTAATCTATTTTCCACCACAACCTTACTTGGATGGGTATAATGGTGTAAATAATGACTATATATGACTATTATAAAGTTATACGGATTCTAAAATAGTATAAATACACTCCAATACAATTCCATGATCATAGGAACGATATCATCACTCGTGCGTACGTACGGAATACCGTCTCCACGATGTGAGGCGACTCGTTCTACATGATCTTCATTTCATAATGATTATATAAATGAATTGAATGAATGAATATGATATATATTACATTAATAACATTCTGGAAATGAAGTATTTATAACCTAAAGAAAAGAATAATAATTTATTCGACAAACACGCATAAGAACTAAAAGTAATAAACACCCGAATAACAAGTAGTAATGAAATATTACTACTAAGAAGATAAGAATATGACCATATATGATATCATAAAAATAAGTATGACTATTTAATAAGTCAATATCATTATTTAAATCATTATACAGGAGGTTCAGACACGTACAAAGCATATCAGACCTAAGGTAAGGGATAATTTTGCAAATCTCATTTTTATCTGAGATTGCATACTCATAAGTATTTACTGGGGTTATTTCTATCATCCATGTCCATGTTTTATAAAAGTGTTTTCATGTATGTTTAAAGTCCTTTTTACCCATTTTGACTTTTACTACATGGTATGTAAGGAATCTTTCTTTTGTTTACGTTACGAGGTACTTTTTGACTTTTCCGGCAAAAGTACGAAAAGAATGTTTTTTTAACTTATACGGCACGAACAGATTTTTACGGTTTTATAAAGCCTTATTTTCATTAAGCTATCTCCAAAATATTTCCTGACTATTTCCAACAAAATCTTTTTCTTTTAAAATTGCATGAAGTTTTGTGAAAATAAATTGATTTTGAAGAAGAAAGGATATTTTCCTCAAGAATTCATTTCAAGTGTTTTATCAAAACCATTTTCCATATAAGAAGAAATTATTTCATATGTGTATGTTTCAAGTGTAAGGTCTCTATGATTTATATGGTTTCACTTTTTATGATATCCATTTCTTTTATATGGATTATGTGATGATGGGATGATGTTTATGAAACCCATTTTATTCTTTGGGTTATTATGAATGATGTATGTTTATTTTGTGGCACAAGTAAGAATGATTTCATTATGAGATGGGTGGGACCTATATCTCTCTCCAATGAATTGGGTAAAGATTTTATATCTCATGAGATAGACATGGCTGGAATGGTAGGTTATACCGGTTCAGTGAAACAGGACTGAAACGAGGGTGACTTGGTTTAGAAATGGAATTTGTCCACTAAGATAGTCTTGGCAATGAGTCTTGACTAATAAGATATGATTATCTATGATTATGTGTGTATTCCACAAAGTTTCATGTTTTAAGTTATGATTATTGGGATTTCATTTCACTACAATGATTTATCCCATGTTATGAAATTATGCTCTCTTTTGCAGGTTAAGATTTCCAAAATGTTATGTTCTTATGAAAATGATGTGATTGATATTTCTTTTATTTACCTATACTGAGCATTTGAGCTCACCCTTTTATGTTTTCTTTTCCCCAGGATATAAACAAGGGTTTTAGGTAAAAAAAAAGAGGAAGATCTTTATGGGATATGTTGAAGATCTTTCACCACGATTAGAGGATTATATTCCGAGTTTCCAAAGACACTAAACTATTATGATCCTTGTGTGTGTGTTTTTTTATGTACTAAGTATTCCGAAAAAGTAATGTAATGTCCATGTATGTCAAGCTTCGGGTGTCTACAGTTGGTACTAGAGGAAAAGTTTAGTCAACCTTTGGAAACTAGGATGCGAAAACATTAGTGAGATCCCTAGAGATATTTCTAAGGTATGTCTAGGGATGTCCCTAAGGATAAGTATACATATAGGATATAGTCCTAGAACTATTGTAACGATATTAGATTAAACCAAAGATGTTAGATATTGAAGGTACTCCCCCTTTATTATGATTTTTTCCTCTCACACTATTCTTTTTGGGTTTTAGAAAATGGCTGGAAACAAGATGATTCACGATAATGGATGATATGATGGACAATGGAATGATATTCTTCATGAGCAACCAAATGAAATGGGATTTGGAAGTCCAAACATCATTATTATGCCGAATCAGCAATCTCATAATATGATCAATAAAGTAAAATTTGGTAAGTTTCCTGACTCGGCTAATAAGAGAAAGATGGAGTTTCATGATGATCATAGAGGAAAGAAAGTTCAATTTCCCCTATGTAAATAATGTGGGAAGAGGCATCAAGGATAATGTTTCAAAGGAACTGGAAGATGCTTTGGGTGTGGAAAACAAGGACACAAATCCAGTAAGTGCAAAGGAAAAGGTTCAGTTAACACCAGGGATGAGGATAATGGTATTGCTATGACATCAACAATGGTTAAATGTTTTAAATGTGGAATGTACGGGCATTATGAAAACCAATGCCCTAAGGGAAAGTCTCATGAAGAGAATTAGTATGGTCGTATGGGTAGTATTTATGTGGATGATGATGAAGAGACTACAAATGATATGTGAGATGAAAGAATTATTGAAGCTCGGTCAATGGTTTAAGAATGTAGTGGAATGATTACATGTTTATCATGTGTAATGTTGTATAAGTAATCTCATGGTACTATGGAATAAAGAGACATCTAAGGATTGTTACACTGTTGTCTTTCCTTGAGTTTTGAAAGTGTATGATTAATGTTACCAATATCCATGAAAGGTTATTCAGATATTTTTGGAATGTAGATGATATGCGCATAATGAAGGGATAAGGAGAAAATTAAATGTTTGATAGTATTCATGAGCTCATGACTGATATAAGGAGAAGGTTATATCATGGTTTGAGTATATAGAATTTTTGGATTTTGGTATGTGGAAAGAGTTAAATTTTGACATCATTCATGTTTTCACTAAGGTTTAATGGGTATTCATTTTTCAAGAGAATACATCATTAAGGTATTCACATGATTGGAATGTGACCAACAAGATATATGGGGGATAAATAATGGTATTCACATGCTTGGTTGACGACATTTCAAGTTATCGTTTTCTTTATACTATGAGCTTGGACCGAAGTATTTTAGATAAGCCTAAAGATTTGAATGGATTATGTTAACCATAAGTTAGTATTGTTTAAGGATAGAACTTTTTTTTGATATTATTTATGTGATGTTATAGTAATGTAGTTTTAGAAAAAGGACAACCTACAGGACGGGCGACAACCCATCGCGTTGAACAAGGCTGTGGGAATCGAACTCACAACCGAAGTGCAACTGGACTTCATCGCCTACCACTGGTCTACAGGAAGTACCTGTTTAGTAGAAACTAGTTTTATTATATTTATCAGTATGATACATGAAGTGTAAGTCCATTTTAGGAACTATATATGATTAATCTCACTATAGATGGACTTATGTATTTTTTGATAACTTTTCTAAACTTTTGTTTGAGATAGATGGAATGACCCATCATTCTATCACATGATCTGCAAACACATCACGAATGACAAATTAAACTTCATTTCTTTAAGGGATGAAGTGGAAATTGTCCAAAGAACGATAAACGGTGAGACTATACCAAAATCACGAAAGTATTTCTTCTAATTCCAATTTCATCAAATTTAGGGAAATGATCTTGAAAACCAAAAATGTTGTCCTAGTGCTCTTATATCTGATGAATCAGATGGTACCTTAAATTGTCACAAATTTATGGCTTTGTGATTGCTGGCTTTTCCATAGCCATGTTCTCTACCACTCTCCATCAGAACATGATGGTTAAATTTCTCTTCCATATCCATATTTTCACCTCTGTGTAAACCCAGTGATTAGTTTATTTGGGTAATCATTACATTTCATACTTTAGTTTTTAAAGACAAGTTTTGGTATTCCTTTTTACGACGTGGGTTTCTATTAAAGAAACTTTTGAGTAGTAAACCATTTATAACCCCGACGAATTTCGAGGGCGAAATTTATTTTAAGGGGGGTAGAATGTAACACCCCAAGATTTTATGAAAGATATTCTTTTTAATTTAATTAATTTCTTATGTTGTACGCTACACCAAAAGGAGCTTTCACAACATGCATCCTTGACTTTCCTTACATTACACGTAATCGCGACCTTCCTCGATAGTGTGTGTAGTACGCAATACCGAGTTTCACTAAACAACGATAGGCTATTAGAATATTATTAAAACAAGCCATTATGAATAGTAATAACCACTTTTTGAAATTTTTTAAATTTTATTTTTCAAAATGGATTTCATTTTTGGATTCGGAGCATCGAATTTAGCCTAAGGTTAAATTTTGGTACTTTTCGGATAACTTTCATATTCTGATGAATAGTGAAAATTACTAAATTATAATTAAAAAAACGTTTTTAATTGAAATAATTAATAGTGATAAATTATTAATTTGAGTGGTTTTAAATTATATTTAGAATATATTTTTACAATTTAATACAATGTTGGTCATTGGATGTAATTTCAAATTTAAACCAGTTATAATCAAGTGTCAATCTTTTGATAGTTATTATCTTTTAAGAACACGCTATTTGTTTTCACGACAGGAATTAATTTTTAAATTAATTAATGAAACTGATATGTTTTGAATTTGATAAAATAGACAACATTTTTGAATTCATAATATCAAATATAGCTTAGATCTAATTTTTGGTATTTTTCTGGAAACTTGCATTTTTTTTGATGAATAGTGAAACCACTAAGTGGTAGTTAAAAAAAACTGAATTTTTCATAAAACTTAATTTTACCGCTTCTGTGAGTGGAATTTCGAAAATCCGAGAGACACGGTTGATTTTAGTAAGTAAAATGTGGTTCAATGAGATGAAAATGATTTTTTGGTGAATAGTAACTTTTTTCTTTTTTTACCACGGTTAAAAGTAAATAGGGTAATTAAGGGTAAAAATGATATTATTATTACCCTAACACATATCCTAATTCTATTGGACTAGTGTAATTAGACCAAAAACAACCTTAGGAATAAAATATGACCATTTAGTCCCACTTGGATTAGATTAGGACATTTATTATTAATTTATTTAAAGAAGGTTTAAAATAGTTAAAATCAAAGTTTAATAAGTAAATCATTTTTAATATGGGGTTATACATAAGATAAATTCGACTATAAATATTTATTAGAAATCTAAAAAGATTTCCTACATAATGGTATTTTATTTGTAATTTTTAGACATTAAATAATTTAATTTATTTATGACACAACGATGATGCAATAATTATCTTATTAATGAAATATTGACATAATTGATGTTATAAATACATAAATAAGTATAATTTGAGACTTGTTATGAACTAAACTAATTTTATAGGTTAATATGACATTTTAGGATGGATTTAATTAACTTTCATCGAAGTAATCATTCTGTTATGAGTTTCAAAAAAAATCAACTATTGAATAGTGTCAAAATTGACATAAAATAGTTTTTAAAACAAATATTATATTATTAATTGTTATTTTATTTCTAAAAATCTAAGGTTCGGCCGAATGACTTAGATAAGGTTATATATATTAATAAAACACAACTTGGGGGTCGTTTGGATGTATATGGTAAGTTTATTAACTATATAATATAAAAATAAAAAGTGACCTGGTAAATGTCAATCTAATTAACTAAGTGTTAAAACTAAAAGATAAGGTTAATATAATGACCTAAACTTGTCTAAATTCTATAGGATGAGAGGATTTCGACCCATCCCCACCTTATCTTTGAAATAACTCAATTTGGAGCTATTTAAAACCGAACATGACTTTATAATAAAATAATATTTTTTGTTATTCCAAATGTGCCCCTCTCCTCCCTTATAAAAGGGCACCTCCTCCCCCTCTTCCTCACACCACTCTGAGCCTTCAAGCTCAGCCAAACCCTGCCAATTTCTTCTCTCCACTTCCCTAGAAAAATCCTAGAGGTTCTGGTATTCTTTAAATACCTATTTTAGTGCCCTAAAAGGAGGTCTCAAAGAAGCACTTCAAAGAAGAGGTAATGTCCGTTACCAATTCTTTCTTCTTTTTTCTTCTTCCAATTATTCTTATTTATTTGTTTCATTATGAAGTAATAACATCAGTATCACTCATATACTGATATGTTATTATAAGTATGAAAGAACCCTATTTCACCGTCTATCCATCCTACGGAAAAAGAAATCACCGCGCGTGCGTACGTACGGAATACCGTCTCCACGCCGCGGTATAATCTATTTTCCACCACCACCTTACTTGGATGGGTATAATGGTGTAAATAATGACTATATATGACTATTATAAAGTAATACTAATTCTTAAATAGTATAAATACACTCCAATACAATTCCATGATCATAGGAACGATATCATCACTCGTGCGTACGTACGGAATACCGTCTCCACGATGTGATGCGACTCGTTCTACATGATATTCATTTCATAATGATTATATAAATGAATTGAATGAATTGATATGATATATATTACATTAATACCATTCTGGAAATGAGGTATCTATAACCTAAAGAGAAGAATAAGAATTTATTCGACAAACACACATAAGAACAAAAAGTAATAAACACCCGAATAACAAGTAGTAATGAAATATTACTACTAAGAAGATGAGAATATGACCATATATGATATCATAAAAATAAGTATGATTATGTAATAAGTCAATAACATTATTTAAATCATTATACAAGAGGTTCGGACACGTACAAAGCATATCAGACCTAAGGTAAGGGATAATTTTGCAAATCTCATTTTTATCTGAGATTGCATATTCGTAAGTATTTACTGGGGTTATTTCTATCATCCATGTCCATGTTTTATAAAAGTGTTTTCATGTATGTTTAAAGTCCTTTTTACCCATTTTTGAATTTTACTACATGTTATGTAAGGAATCTTTCTTTTGTTTACGTTATGAGGTACTTTTTGACTTTTCCGGAAAAAGTACGAAAAGAATGTTTTTTTAACTTATACGGCACGAACGGATTTTTACGGTTTTATAAAGCCTTATTTTCATGAAGCTTCCTCCAAAAGATTTCATGACTATTTTCAAAAAAATCTCTTTCTTTTAAAATTGCATGATGTTTTGTGAAAAGAAATTGATTTTGAAGAAGAAAGGATATTTTCCTCAAGAATTCATTTCAAGTGTTTTATCAAAACCATTTTCCATCTAAGATGAAATTATTTCATATGTGTATGTTTCAAGTGTAATGTCTCTATGATTTACATGGTTTCACTTTTTATGATATCCATTTCTTTTATATGGATTATGTGATGATGGGATGATGTTTATGAAAGCCATTTTATTCGTTGGGTTATTATGAATGATGAATGTTTATTTTGTGGCACAAGTAAGAATAATTTAATTATGAGATGGGTGGGAACTATATCTACCTCCAATGAATTGGTTAATGATTTTATATCTCATGAGATAGACATGGTTGGAATGGTAGGTTATACCAGTTCAGTGAAATAGGACTGAAACAAGGGTGACTCGGTTCAGAAATGGGCTTTGTCCACTAAGATAGTCTGGGAAATGAGTCTTGACTAATAAGATATGATTCTCTATGATTATGTGTGTATGCCACAAAGTTTCATGTTTTAAGTTATGATTATTGGGATTTCATTTCACTACTATGATTTATCCCATGTTATGAAATTATGCTCTCTTTTGCAGGTTAAGATTTCCAAAATGTTATGTTCTTATGAAAATGATGTAATTGATATTTCTTTTGTTTACCCTTACTGAGCATTTGAGCTCACCATTTTATGTTTTCTTTTCCCCAGGATATAAATAAAGGTTTTACGTAAAATAAAAAAGAGGAATTTCTTTATGGGAGATGTTGAAGATCTTTCACCACGATTAGAGGATTATATTCCGAGTTTCCAAAGACACTAAACTATTATGATCCTTGTGTGTGTGTTTTTGTTATGTACTAAGTATTCCGCAAATGTAATGTAATGTCCATGTATGTCAAGCTTCGGGTCTCTACAGACTCGTTCCTAATAGCTCTGAACCACCCACCTCTAACCAACATAGTCGTGACCTACAAGGTATTCCATAAAGTGCCTCATATGGTTTCATTTGTATAGTTTCCTGATAACTATTGTTATAGGTGAAATCCACTAAATCCAATTGATTATCCTAATAACCACCAAAGTCAAGCACACAAGCTCAGATCATATCCTCTAACACATGTATGGTACAATCTGACTACCCATCCATCTGTGGGTGAAAGTTCATATTTAATAGAACCTGTGTACCAAGAACCTTCTGTAATCCCTACCATAAACATGATGTAAAGCATGAATTGAGATCTGAAACTATAGTCTGTGGAAACCAATGAAAACAAACTATCTCTATCACATACAGTTCTCTTAACTGCTATACTATAAAGGTTTCCATGATAGGAAAGAAGTGTGATACCTTCATTAGTCGATACACAAAAAACCAAATAGAATCATTATTCTTAAGAGT
Source organism: Viscum album (assembly GCA_963277665.1). Classification (NCBI taxonomy): domain Eukaryota; kingdom Viridiplantae; phylum Streptophyta; class Magnoliopsida; order Santalales; family Viscaceae; genus Viscum; species Viscum album. The sequence goes on along the minus strand of OY728164.1, from coordinate 1,396,870,360 downwards.
ATTTGAAAGTCCAACAAAAAAATACATAGTCACGTCATCCCACTTCTATTTCAGAATAGGTAACAGCTGCAATAGGCCTCCAGGTAGTTGATGCTGCCTTCACCTGATGATAGGTGAAACATCTTGTTACGATCCCAGTTATATAATTTTTCATTCCTAGCCACCAAAACTTTTTTCGTAGGTCACGATACATTTTTTCACCTGAGGATGTAACGCCCGCCTTGAAACATGAAATTATCACATGGGTTCCTCTCGTATACTCGTAGGCACAACAACACAATTTTTCACATAGATGATCTCATCCTCATCTATTATCCAATATGAAGATGTATCCCCAACTTCAAGGAATTCCATCAAGTCTAAACACTCTAGATTGTCGTACTACTTACCCCCGATCTATCTCAAGATAGTAGACTCCACTGCTACAGAAACCAGAGTCATCATCTCCTGACTCTTCTAAACTACCACATGCATTTCCACCAGTAAATTCATCATCTTCCACTCTGCACTCGACTCATGTATGAACTATGTATGAGTTTTCCGACTCAAGGCATCATCCACACTATTCCCCTTCCTGGGTGTATATAATATTTCAAAATCAAAAGACTCCATATATTCAACCCATCTTCATTGCTGAACATTCAAGTCACGTTGTAAAAAAATATACTTCAAGATTTTGTGATCAATAAAAACTGTAAACTTTTCACCCAAAAGATAGTGTCTCCAACACTTATGATCATAAACCACTACTTCTAACTCAATGTCATGCGTAGGGTAATTCCCTTCATGTGGCCTCAACTGCTGAGACACATAAGAAACGACTCTATCCCCTTGCATCAACACAACTTCAAGTCCGACCCCAGAACCATCACAATACACTATGTACTCCTCACCCGACTCTAGTAAGATTAAAATTGGTGCCATTTTCAATACCTTCTTCAACTTCTTTAAAGAATTATTACATGATCCTGTCCAATAAAAAATTATCCCTTTCATTGTAAAACCTAAAAGTGGTGCATCCAAATGGGAAAATTCTTTGATTAACCTCTTTTAATAACCAAACAATCCTAAAAATCTTGAGATATCAAAAGAATTCCTGGGATACTCTCAAGAAACCACTACCTTCAATTTTTCTATGTCCCCATCCACACCTTCTTTTGAGATGATGTGCCCCATGAGTGTACCCTATCAATCCAAAACTAACATTTAGATAGCTTAGCATATAGTCGATGCTCTCTCAGTGTACCCAAGAATGTAAAGATGTCGGGTATGATATTCATGAGTCTTAGAGTACACCAAGATGTCATCCACAAACACCACCACCAACTGATCTAAGTATGAATGAAAGATCCTATTCATAAAGTCCATAAACATTGTTGGAGCATTTTTCAACCGAAATGGAATTACGACAAAATCATAAAGGCCACACCTGATTCTGAAAGCAGATCTTGGTATATCAGAGGTCCGAAATCTCACCTGATGATACCCTAATCTCAGATCCATCTTTGAGAATATACAATCCCCCTTTAGCTGGTCAAAAAGATCATTAGTACATGGAAGAGGATATCAGTTCTTCATGGTCATTTTATTCAACTTCTGATAATCAACACACAAGAATAAAATCCGATCAACCTTCTTTGAAAACAAAACATGTGATCCCCAAGGTGAAGTACTTGGATGGATAAACCCTATATCCTCAAATTCATCCAACTACATTTTGAGCTCTCGAAGCTCAGTCGGTTCCATTCTCTAAAGTAGAATAGATACGAGATTTGCCCCCAACATGAGCTCAATAGTGAATTCCACATCTCTCTTAGGTAGAAACCCTAAAAATTATTTAGTAAAGACATCATGAAATAGCTCTACTTCTGGTGGAAGGAAGTCTTAGATACCACTCCCATAATCCAGAAAATTACTAGAAATTTGGGTTGTGATCTCTCCCAGTTGCTGAGTAATTGGACCAGATCGGCATGCATGGATATCCCATTCTCCACAAAGAACATACTAGTCACCCTCAAGAGATAAAAATGTCACTCTCCAATGGTAACAATCTATTTGGGATTGGTATGAAACTAGCCAGTCCATACCTAGAATCAGTTCGACTCCCGTCATATCAAGGACATATATATCCCAAAAGAAACGATACTCTCTAATCTATTGCGAACATCCTTTTCATAAACAGACATCCCTAGAACGTGTTCCCAATAGTGTATCGATATTCATCACCCTGTTTATGGATTCCACCACCAAGCTCAATCCATTAACAAGATTTGTAGATATGAAGGAATGAGAGGAACCAATATCAAAAAGGCATTAGCTAAAGTAGAAGAAACTAAAATAGTACCTCTCACTGTTGATGGACTAGCCTCGCTCTCCACAAGTGTAGGCTACACTACATGTAAGAATACTCTTCCTCTTCTCTATTTTATCGTCTAACTCCTCTAATCAGCATCACTCTACTGATATGGGTGCTCATACCCTGAATCACCATGTCCACTACCTCTACCGCCTCTTCCAGTAGAACTTCAAATCCTCTATCTATATGGTGTAGAAGACCCCTTCCCACACTATGATTCTGAGCAGCAGATCCCTCAGCACCAGCCTTCCACTACTTCCTATAGAACTTTTGTAGGTTCCCCATCTTGCCATAAAACTGGAACTCCATAGGTAGTCGAGGAAAATGTGTATGATAGTGTCCCTTCCTACAGCAATGGTATAAAATAACATGAGAAAGATCTGATGCAACTATTCCTCCTGACTGTCCACCTTGATTTCCATTTTCCTGACTAAGATACTGTTGATTGTGCTTCCGAATCTCGGGAGGCACACTCCCTAAACGTCCAACTACCTGTCCAGTAATAAAATCCTCTTTCAAGTTTTCCTAAGAAATGAGAGCAAGATTAACCACTTATGATAATTTATTCAGCCTAAAGATATTCACCTGGGACTTAATTTCACACTTAAGTCTGTCTGGAAGACTTTTTTCAGAAGAAGACTCATCTGCCACCAAAGCTGGAGAAAAACTCTGTAAATCTATAATATGTCTAGTGCATTCCATTATTGACTTGATTCCTTGGGTTAGATGCATAAACTCAAAATCCTTATATTGTCTCAATGTGTCTGGATAGAAGTTTTCCATGAACTTCTTCAGAAAGTCCATCCATAACATTTCATCAATCTGTCTAGATCGTACCTAAATGTCCCACCAATGCTTAGCTGAACCTCGTAGCATATAAGCATCCAACTTGACCCTCCAACCCACCAGAGTATCCAAATGGTCAAGTATCATCTCTATGTATTCAATCCAGAATTCAGATTCCTCAGGTCCACCCTATCCAGTAAAAGTAGGAGGGTTACCTAGCTAAAACTCCATTTTCAACTCAAAAATTATTTTCTAGACCCAACCTAGGCCTCTCTCCATGAATTTCATGAAACAAAAAAATTTATATCAGAATATTTCCCCTCAACTTGCACCAATGGTGCCTCAAGATCCCTGTCTAGAAGTTCGTTCTGGGCCATACCCCTCAGTCACTCCCTCAACAAGCATCGTGGAGGCATAACTCTACAAATCCAAACGCATGTCTTAGGTATCATAACTCAACCTTGTAATATTTACATAAGGGTATAAGCTCACAAAAAAAGTTCTAACATGTCCTTCCCCCCTTTTTCTATCCACACGGTCAACACAGAGGCCTTATCACTACCCTTAACCATCCTACTCTTAGGTATTGGTTAACAAGGGTATATTCATTCTCATTAATTAATTATACCATTAATTAATCACATTATCTCCAATTAATTAATTCAAAAATTAATTAATTAATCATAAATTTTTTTATCAATTGAGTTTCTCATTAGACACCCATTTATTTTCATTTTGCATCATTGTTTCAGTCTCAGAATTTGGAAAAACAATTCAAGTTCAACAACTTACCCATAACCCATATTCCCATGAGTGCCTAGAATGATGCATGTCACAACAACAATGAGTTCCTAGAATGATGAATGCAGACTCAAATATCATGCCTATTTAGTCCACAAATCAAAATTCAATAATTTTCAAAAAAAATATCACATCACACAACTAGTGCATCACTGAAGGTGAAATAATATACAAATGTAACAACAAATAATAATCACAACAATCCCACCCCGAGTACCTGTATTTTTCCCCCATACATGGGATTGCAAGTCCCATTCATGAGCTCATTACCAAGACTCGACTCTTCCTAATCTCTTGTCTACCTTTCCAAAAATAGAAATGCAAAAGAAGAAGAAATAAAAGAAAATGCCCTCTGATTCCACTTTGTGACGTCCCAACCCAGGTTCCACTGAACGATGCCCCGAGTTGAGTGGCCACATGCCCTTAAGAGCGCCTCCCCATACACCAGAGGGCTTTGACTAGAATTGAGGGTCTGGTAAGTCAATTTTGGGGAAACTATACCCTATATTTTTCAGAATAAATATAAAATGAAGCAAATAAAAATAACCTAGTGAAGAAGGATATAAATAACCTAAAAAAATCCATGTCATATGATAAAAAAACAATAAAATAAAATACTCATCTTAAAATAAAATCATACTATGAAAATGAAAATGCCAAGTGACTACAGTTCAACTGAATGTAAAGACACAATGATTCTCAAACAGGTCTCGAACCACGTCTGATTCCCTCATGGATGCTCTAATCCCCAAACTGCAACCTATACTAGAGAATTTTCTTTATCCTATCCTACAACAACGAATTCTACTCAAGTTCTAATCAGAAATCCTGAATAGGGTGTGAGTACAACTCAGTAGGCCACCCCAATGATGTCTAAAATGATTCCAGTAAAAAGATAGTGCATGTAGTTTTATGAAGTAATAAATACAATGCATAATTTAAATAATCATCACATTGTCATATAATATTTAATCATCACATTAGGCTCAGTTTCAATTCATTTTTTCCATTTGAATCATAATTAATTATACTTAATCATTTGGTGTAGGTCATCATGCCTAGCACCCAAAATCTCAGTTGAATCATCATTCATTATTATCATTAATTTTGTGTAGGTCATTATGACTAGCACTAAATTCTTGTTGAATCATCATTTATTATTATCATTCATTTGGTGTAGGTCATTATTCCTAAAACCACAATCTCATTCAGTGTAGGTCTTCAGGCCTAGCACACTATAATATCAATCTTGGATAACTATTGGTGAGGAATGTCATGTCCAAGTTCCAACTTCTAATCAGTCTAGAACACCATGTCTAGAACCAAAAAAATCTCAACCATTTAATCATTATTTAATTCAAAATAATTTTAAACATTATTCCTTTACTAATCCAATGATTAGTTAAAATGTAAAAAGGTAATTAGTTAACTCAACAATTAACTAAGCACATAATCCATTATTTAATTCATCAATTAATTCATCAATCAACACAATTCTAATTCCATAATTAATTATTCAAAATTAATTATCCATATCAAATCTCAAAATATCATAATTAATTCTCACAATTAATTATATTTTATCACATAATGGCACATAATTAATTCTCTTAATCAATTATCTTTGGTCAACATCATAGGACATAATTAATTCTCACAATTAATTATCTTACATAGACAACATCATTATTTCATAATTAATTCCCCCTAATTAATTATCTTAACACAAAAATTAAATATGTAAATTACAATATCTCAACCCATAACAAACCTCCAAAATATCTATTTGGGAAACCCCTTTAATTTGTTCTGTGATTCAATTATCAAGTAACCACCAAGGCAAACTCAATTCAATTCCACTTTCTTAATTACTCTAGTCTAGGAAACCATTTATCAAGGGAGTATAGAAAATCATAAACTCACATTCAAATATTGAAATCATGACTATGGTAGTTCTATTTAGACTACCTACCTCAGTTTATTTATGGAAGTTAGCCCAACAGAAATCCCCAAAATCTGAGTGTCACTACATTGTCGGTCAAGCTCCAGATATAAAATCCTAAACAAGAATTAAGATCAAAGGCATAAAGATCTTGAAAATCTAGATATAGATCCACAATTCTAGATCTAGATCTCAGGTCATAGGTTTTGATCCAATAAAATGGTGGATATCTTCCATGAAAAGATCAAGGAAAGATAGAGGAAATAACGGGAGAAGAAATGGGTTGAAATCCACTTACTAGAATAAGAACAGATCTTAAATCTAGGATTTTGATCTCAATGAAAAACATTTGAATCACCTTGTAATCCCTCTAGGAGGATTTAAAAACACCTATACTTTGTCAATCCCAAGCATAGGTCGGAATAGAGATGTTTCAGGGGTTCTGGTGGTTTTAAAACCAATTTTCAGAATAAATTGCTCCGCGCGCATAGTTTCACATGGGAGTCTATATGGTTAGGAAAAATAGTGCACCAACCGTGTGGCCTTCCAATGCCTACATGGCTTGATGGAGCACAGTTAGGAAAACCGTGCGACAACCATGTCGACCTCCACTGTCTGCACGGTTAGCTTGCACATGGTTTGTCCAAACCATGCACAAACCATTCATAACTCCTGTATTCCCTAGATTCTTAAAAATATCACCCAAACAGACCCTAGGTCATACCCCAACCCAAATTCACTTAATAAAAACCAAAAAGTACCTGTAAAAATGAATGAGATTGCTCTAGAAAAGGTAGGTATCTTACAATTTCTCCTTATCTAGTTTTCTAAATAGAAAGTGTGTCCAAATTCATTTACCTTTCAATATTGATTATTCTTATTTATTCATGATTAATTCTACTTTAATTAACCTTACTAAGAATTAGTGCTCACTCTTATTATGTTTCTTTTCCCCAAGTAATGAAGAGGAATTCTTTGAATGAGTTTCAAGGATGCAATTTATTTTTATTTTTTATGTATTATGTTTTATTTTATATCCACAATGTAAAATGGGTTTCATGTATGTAATCTAGTTTTCCAAAAATATTAAACTATTCGGTCTTTTGAGATTTGATTCCATGTAATCATTCTAATGTAATAATGTAAAACACTGGCACCAGGATTCTGGGGATAGGGTGTATAAAAAGATAAAAATGTTTCTCATCTAGTAGATATATCTAAATTAAATTTATATAATGCTATTATTGATAAATTCAGAGTTTTGAATTTGATGATATAATCCCCATGGAGTGAAAAACAAATAGGGAGAAAGTTTTATTTCTAAATGGTAAGACTAAATTGGATTTACCAATTTATTTTTCATCAAGAAAGGGGGAGAGGAAATGTAATATTTTCACTCAAATGTTTTTTCAAAAAACTCCAATGGGGGATGTTGTTGACACCCTAGGGTTTTATGTTAGCTTCTTTGAAAATATATGTGATGTTAGAGTTGGTGAAAACATATAGAAATGATGTGTTGTCATTTGATATAAAACTTGATAAGGAGGATATTAATGAAAGTGGAAATGGTTGGAGAATTTTATAATTGATAGGGTAGCTATAAAATAAATCTGAGATGATTGGAGTATTATTATGTATTTATCTTTCAAGATTTAAGTATTTAATTACATTGATGGAGGTCTATTTGGGTTTAAGTTGTTATGGTAGCTACCTTTGAAAATAAAATATATATACATATAAATAATATTTATTTTTTCTATGTTCTGATAGATTTATTAATAAAAAGGGTCTAAATACAAGTCTTACACCCTTGAAATAGCCTGCTATGAGAGGATAGGGAAGAGATTGAAAAGGGAACTATCCAGGAGTGGTCTATGTGAATGTAAGTACCAATGCAGGTCAATACAGGAATGTGTTAAAGAAAGAGATTGAGCACCATGAAGGGTTTCATGGTTACCCATCAGTCAGGGTAGGTCCTAAATGATTTTATTATCCCATATTAGTGCATCAAGAGTAATAAAACAATTTCTGCCAAAATCAATTTATGATGTGGTACACGATAATTACTAGAATTTATTATGGTTAAAAACCTAAAAAAAATAATGTAAAATGATATCATCCAATTTTTCATCAACCTCTGGATTGTGAATCCTTGTGTGCATGATTTTTACATCATTTATTAACACGAAAACCTGTAAGAACTCATGATTTTGGCATCACGTCATGAAGATAATGAGTAATTCCATAAAGCTATTAGAAACTTTAGAACAATTTAAAGAGTGATTGAAGTTAAAGGATCTAGTGAAATGAAGAAAAGGATGAATCCACATATGCGTCATCTACATACATGTTAGTAGGAGATAACCATGTAGGAGTAAGAATACCAATGGTTGAATTATAATATATGATTCATCATATATGAGTATCTAAAATGTTTTTATGATCTACAATGAACCATGTACAAGTCATTGTATTTGAGTTATTTGGAAATATTTATATGAGTAATAATGTAAGAGTGACATTGTACTAGTGGGATGATGGAGTTCAGCCTACTGCGCATGTGATATTTCAAAAGAATTAACTTGTGAAATTTTTAGATATTTTGGAAAGGTAAAGTGTTTTAAATAGAGTTACTTAGAAGGGTATACCCTTTTTAAGGGGGGGGGGGGTTATAAGGGTACCCAAAAAGGTATTCTAGATTGGTAACATGTAAATTTAACTATCCATTTTGAAATGGTAAATCCCTGTTCCATACTCCTAGAGAATTATTTTCCTTATTTTAGGAAATTCTTGTATGTGTATTAAATGAGTCAAATATCATGGATGATTAAATTAAATAAATTATTCAAGATAAAGGAATATAAATGTTTTATAGTTATATTTTCATGAATTAAAAATCACACAGAAAAATGAGGAAGACATAGTATTTCCATATTCCAAGATATGAAAAATATATCATACTGAGATATCAGATAAGACTAGAGAAATATTTAAATTAAAGAGATATTATCAGTTTTAAATATGAATTAATATGGAAAATATTTCATGAATAAATATCTTAAAAGATTAACAAAAAAAGTGAAATCTTGAATTGAAAGAAATATAAAAACCAAGGTTTGTGGGGGTTTCCATATATTTGAAAATATAGAAGGTTATATCAAATCAATATTCTATCTTATATAAAGGGGAAATGAATGAGAAATAATAAAGAATTTATGAAGATATTATACAATGATATATCTATTAATTGAGTGTGAGATAGAGATAGGAAGAAACCTATACAACCTTGAAGACCGGTTTTCCAAACTAAAGGAAGTTACTACAGTGTTCTATGTCAAAATAAATTCTAATTGAAACCCTAAAAAGTGGATGGTGTTGCAAAATCATACTATAAAGATGATGAAATTGGAAATTTTTCAATAATTATCCAATAAAGGAGAAACAATGAGGATTATCAACACATCTACCCATAACAGCATATATACAAATCTACACATTATTTCTGGTTATGGAGAGACCAACATGTCTATAAACTATTGGTGTTATTATCCAGAGTAGTGTGTGATGGAGATTAAAGGGTAGTGATCATTGGTTTAGATGTGTTTAAGACAAAAAACATTGTACAAGTAGTTATCCTTGGTATAGAGTGACCATGAACATATTGTATCCACTGAACTAGTGTAGTAGTGGATTTAGTTACATTAGTACACAACCAATTTCATGATCTTTAGAGTATCCTAGTGTAAGTGAAATAAGTTAAAACACACATGTCTTTTCATGAGTTACTTTACTACATATTCAAATATATTTTATTGAGGGTGAGTGCATGTATAACCCCTTAGTTAGTCAAACACAATTCTTACCTAAGCGGGAAAAAGATCCAAACTATGGAATAATTAAAATCGAGAAAAATTATTAAATCAATACACCATGTTTCACTCCCTCACAAGGTGTCTTAAGGATATAATAATTGGTATCAAATTTGTTTTTTGTGTTTAATTCAACATCATAGACTATTTTTGGAGTTCTTTCACAAATGGTGTAAATTTTTGTGCCATTATTTTTCAACTGTAAGATTTTTTATTTGTTGTAGAATAAGTTTATAACATACATAGAGGTATATATATAAGTACATTGTGTAGTTGTGAAGAAGGAATTTATATGTAATTATATTTTAATAGATTAAAAAAATTGGATATTTATACTTCATTTAATAATTTATTAAAGAAATATTTGAATGGCGATATTTTTTGAGATGATTTCACACGAAAATTATTTAAAGGATATGTGGATGGACATGGAAGGTTTATACGGAAAAAAACCATCGATTAAAGAATATGGAAAATATGGCATGATAGAAATCCTATGCACAAGATAAATGAAAATTGTCTTATGTATAAAGGAAAAACAAGAAAAATAAGAAGCCTCTTTAGAAGGAAGTATCTATAACCAAGGTAAAAAATTCTGAATATGTTGTTTTATCTGATTCAAATTTTGGTTTGGAAGAATATTTTAAATTATAAAGTATACAATATAATATAAAGTTTAAAATGAGTAATTATAATAAGTAAATGAAAACATCAATAAGTTGTAGATATCAATATTATTTATGTAGTGACTAGGAAGTGATCCAAACTTTGTAAGGAAAGTTGGATCAATGAGGATTAATACATATTATGATAGAGTATTATCATAAATATAAATTAAATCTTTTTAGGTAAACATTAATTACATTACATAAACAAAAATATGAAGAACATAATAGTTTACTGTCTCTGGAAACTTGTAAACACAAAAAACTAGTCCATTGTTAAGCAACATCATCTCCCACGATGATATTCATAACTAGAACCCTTTTTAGACATATAATATGTAATACATTTCTTCATAAAACAGGGAAAGGAAACATAATAAAGGGTGATATTAGATTCTCAGTAAGGGTAAACAAGGGAGATACATAATAATAAAATGAACATAAGTGTCTGATTATATGAGCATAACATTTGAAAACCATACCCTGCATATCACAGATTATAATCTTGAGTCATGGAATAAATATTGATAGTTAATAAGACACAAATCATAAGGTAATAAAATAACATGATCCATGAGAGCATTACATTAGCATAAGACATATATTTGTGTCATACACAAAAACATCAAAAATCATTTCCATATTAGTTAAGGATAATTTCTAAGTCTATATAGTGGAATTGGTTCACTCCTCAAACCATAATAGTAGTAAATATTCACCCCCAATACCATAATAACATAAAAAGTCCCTTACTGAAATGATTTCACTCTCCATTATAGTCATGTCTTATCTTAGGAGATATAAATCTTTATCCAATTCATTGGAAGGAGATATAGGTCACTCCCGTCTCATAATGAAAATCATAGAAATGTGTGTCACATTATCATAAAAAATTAATCATATCTTAACCCATAAAATGAAATGGGTTTCATAAACATTTCATCATATCATAACTTATAGAAAATAGACATGTTTCATTATTTTTTCATCATCTCATCAAAGCATAACCCATGGAAAAATAAATGGGTTTCATAATCATTTTTTCATGGTATAACCCATGGAAGAGAAATGGATTTTATAAAATTTTTATCATCATAAAATATTCATAGAAAGAATAAGAATGATATCCTTGGTTCATATCCTAAGTAAATAATAAGTTACATAATGGGATTTTATTTTATATTGAAAATTATAATTATCATCATAAACTATTCATGTTGTACAAATTAAAAAAATATTCCTTTCACATTTTCGATAGAAGCCAAACGAAAATTGTTTGGAAAATTTCATGAATATTACTTTAAATTTATTTGTAAAAAAGTTAAAAATAACAAAAAAATTATTTTAAAAATCATATAAGAATAAAAAATATTTTTTTAATTTTTTAAAAAAATATGATTTTGGAAGGAAACAGATTTTCAGCCTAAAATAAGCTTTTAATTAAAAACATTCTTTTTGAACACTTAAGTACATGAAGAGAAGAAAATGGAGGGAGAAATTTTATTCTAATTACATAATAATAGGAGAAGAAAAGTCATGAATTTATTGAGATATGGATCATAAGATTTGATCATGAGAAACAAAGTTATAAACAATCCAGATAAATGATGGGATTGTAACATAAAATATTTACCACTTCTGTTACTTTGAAATGTAAGCCCCATAAATGAAAAGCATAAATAAAACATAAAATATCATGGGGAGAAATAAATTAATGATATTAAATGTCAAATAGAATGTATATATAGCTTGTGAAATAATATAGGTGCATAATATAATATACGTCTCAAAGAAGGAAAATTGAGACAACAAATCACTTAGTTTAAGTCTTGACTTCCATCATACACATTCAATACTACTATATAATAAATATAAGTTTATTATACATACATTTAAAAAATAATTATATATATAATACCATATATTATTTTCTTATGACCTTTTACTACCCATTTATTAACAATTCCAGGCTAAAGTTATGTTTTGGGTAATAACCACTTTGTTTTCCATATATGTTTTGATTTTCTATATTTGGTACTATTACATTGATCATGATTTAATAATATATAGAATTTTAACCATGATATAAATATCATATATATTTATTATATATGTATTTAGAGTTATCTATAAAATTGAGTGATAAAAAATGAAATACATCATTCACTGAGACGACGGGATGTACGTACACATGAATGCTATTTTCATTTTTTTGAATTGAAATAAAGAAAGGTAAATGATATATTATCATTAAAGAATTATTTTTATGTTATATATATGACACATTTTCATTAAAACCATCATTTTTACCTTCTATGTAAAGGATGAACGAATCACATCGCTTTGCGAGACAATATTCCACCATACACACGAGCGACATTATCATATTCCCGCAGTATAGTGAGTGTGAATGTATATGTGATATAATAATTATAGAAGTATAATATTGTCATAAATATTATATGTATATATATATATATAATAAATCATTATGTCTATCCTTGATTGGTGGTAACGAAAAAATGAATGATATCAGTTCGTGAGGCGGTAGTCCACCGTACACACGAACGATGATTTCATAACCCATTTGATGGAAGTGGAGATGGTTTTAGGTCATTATATTAACATTAAAAAAACTAAGTATATTTTAGATAATTATTATTGTAACACCCCAAGCTTCTATGGTGTGTTTCCCTTTGAATAATGCAATAGCTTGCGTTATACACAACTTGGAGTTTTAACACACCACGACCAATCAAACTAGTGGTTATGAATAGTAAAACCCACTTTTTGAAATTTTATAAATTTTATTTTTTAAAATGGAATTCATTTTAGGATTATGAATATCAGAATTAGCTTAGGGTGAATTTTTGGTATTTTTCTGAAAACTTTTAATTTTTGATGAATTGTGAAAAACATTGCGTTATTGGCCAAAACCAACTTTTTATAATTAATTATCCTAATTAAATTTATATTAGGTAAAAATAGATACATAATACCTATATATGTTCAATGTAATTCATTGAAGTAATTTTATAATAATATTGGATATATAAAATTTTATTGAACCTTTTGTTGTCTTTTACCCACCTTCTAAGAGCATTTGAAAATTTGCATAAAACTTAATTTTACCGCTTCTGTGAATTGAATTTAAAAAGAGAAAGATACAAGGTTGATATCAATAAGTAAAATTTGGTTCAATAAGATGAAAATAATTTTTGGTGATTAGTAACTTTTGACTTTTATTTACCACGGTTAAAAGTAAATAGGGCAATTAAAGGTAAAAATGATATTATTATTACTCCAACACATGTCCTAATTATATTAGATAAGTTTATTTTGACCAAAAAAACCTTAGTAATAAAATATTATCCTTTAGGTCCACTTGGATAATATTAGGACATTTATTATTATTTTATTTAAAGAAGAGTTAAAATTGTTAAATTCCAAGTATAATAACTAAACCATTTTTAATATAGGGTTATACATAAGATAAATTAGGATATAAATATTAATTAGAAATATAAAAATATTTCCTAAATAATTTTATTTTATTTATAATATATAGACATTAAATAATGTAATTTATCGAGGACACAATGATGATGTAGTAATTACCTTGTTAATGGAATATTAAAATAATTGATATTATAAATTTACAAATAAATCTAAATTGATACTTTTTATAAATTACATGAATTTTTATAGGTTAATATGACATTTTATTATTTATTAAATGAATTTAGTTTGAGGTAATAAAGTTTTTAAAACTTTAAAAAAATCAATTACTAAATAGTGTCAAAATTGACATAAATGAGTTTTTAAAACAAATACTATATTACTGGCTGATATAATATTCCTAAAAATATAAAGTCTGGACAAAGGGATTAAATAATATTATATATGTCATTAATGAACCACTTGGGGTTCTATTGTAATTTTATAGTAATTTTATTAACCGTATAATATAAAAATACAAAGAGACATCGTAAATGTCAAACTATTTAACTAAGAGTTAAATCTAAAATATAAGGTTAATATGGTAACCTAAACCTGTATAAAACCTATTGGTTGAGAGTGTTTTGACCCATGACCACCTTATACTCAAAATGAATCATTTTTGAGCCATTAGAAAGCGAAAAAGATTTTATTATAAAATAATATTTCAATCTTTTCCTATGGTTCCCCTCACATCTCTTATAAAAGGGAACTTCTCCTTCTCTTAATTTCACAACTCCAAAGCCATTTGACTCATCCAAACCCTACCAAAATATCCTCCCAAATACCCTCAGTTCAACCTAGATTCCTTACTTTGATTAGAAATATAATCTAAGGATCCCTTTTGATAAACTCAATAGGAAACACCCGAAGAAGAGGTAATAATTTCACCAATATCTTTCAAGTTTTTCTCTTATTCCACTTCATATTTATTTTTTGTTTTCATACCAAAATAATAAATACATTACCTCATTCATATTATGATGTTATTAGAAATATGGTACAACCATATTCATTATTCTCTTCATCCTATAAATGACAAAGTCACCATACGTGCGTATGTAAGACTTACCGTCTCCACGTCGTGGTGTAGTTTGTCATTCAACACTTCAGTATTTGGATAGGTATAATAATGAGTATAATTTATGTAAATAAAAAATAAAACATGTTAATGATTCTGTATATATTATATACCATCCAATTACATACTATCTCACCATCAATATAATGATATTGTCGCTCATGCGTACGTATGGATTACCGTCTCCACGAACGCGATGCGATTCATTCCCCATCATAATCATTCAAGATTAATTTTCATTTTATGATTAAAAATAATGTTTAAGAAATTAACATCATTATGGATATGAATCAAACAAATCCTATCCATAACAAACATTTCTTATGTATCCAAGCATATAAAGGAAAACGAATCAGTTAACACCCAAAACAATGATACTACTGAAATATTATTAACAAAGCAATATTAGAGGATCATATATGATATCATATTTATGTATATAGTTCTTGTATACTTTAATAATAATGTTTTAACTATTATACATGAGTTTAACATACCAGCAACTAGGAAAAAGTACAAGGTAAGGGTTAATTTCACAATCTCTTTATTATCTGAAGTTGTTTTTACGTAAGTATTTACTGAGACCTCTTTATCATCCACATCTGTGTTTCTTAAAAATGTATTTCAAATTTTTTTTACTATGGGTTAAAATCATTTATACCATTTTTTAACTTTTTATAAAATGGTTTGATGTTAATATTTCCATCGTTTTCCAAACAAGGAACTTTATGACCTTTTCGACAAATTAAGGTAAGAATGTTTTTTAACTTATACAGCGAGTGAAATTATTTTCCGCCGTTATAACTCCATAAAATCTTCTCTTACAATCTTATAAGAATATTTTAAAATTAAATGTTTTCTTATAAAATTACATGACTTTTAAATGATTTCACAATAAAAAGAGGTATTCCCCTCAAATAATTTTGATTTTATATATTTTAACATTCTTTAATGGATTTTATACTTGTTTGAAGTTGATTTATTATGATACAAATCTTATATATTTTATTGAAGGTTTTGTGATATGATTGACTATGGATTTGTTATTTTTATACCATTCATGGTTTATGGATAAAGTATTGAAATTTCATATGCTAGTTTTAATACGAATGTTTATGTTGTGTTTGAACCTTTTCATATGATGAATGTAAAGACTTGGAAATTCCATGGAAAATTTTTCTTTTCTTAAATTCATGTGGTTTTTATGAGTCCTTGAAAATTTACGGCGCCTGATTCTGAGGCTCGGTGTGCCAGGGATGAATTTATGAAGTTTTGTTCGGGTACATTCAGTAAACATACGAGAAGGATTTTATAATTTTTGAACCGGTACTCAGAATTGAAATCCGAGGGCACCGTTGAACTCACAGCGCTGATATTCGCCTAAGAAGACTTTCACTTCGACGGTAGTGAGTCATAGATAAAAGTTAGTTTTTGGGTTTTTATAAAAAATAATAAAATAATGTACAACACTTTATTTTATTTTTTAAGCTGCCTTGTGTTGAGTGTGTTGGTTGAAACCTCCCCTTGGGAGTTTGTGGTGGGGCCCACCTGAGCACAACCTCCCTATTATTGATAGGTGTGGGGACCACCTGACCCCTATTGATGGTGGAGGATGAAACCTCTCCACTTCACCCCATTAATGTAGGAGGACCTCTTGACCTCCTTTGTGCAATTAATTGTGCCAAAGTACGTGCCAATTAATTGTGCCAACGCACGTGCAAATTAATTGTGCCAACGCAGGTGCCAATTAATTGTGCCAACGTGCATGCCAATTAACTGCACCAACGCGTGAAAATTTATTAAGCGAAGTTTCTTTTTCCATTTGAATTGCATGGAAACAATAAAAGAATAGGCAACCTATTATTATTATTTGGTTGGTATTATCTTTTGGTAGAACAGAGGAAGAGGAGAGCTAGGGAGAACCATTCTCCCAACGAAGAACGCGAAGAACACGAAGAATGCGAAGAACGCTAACAACACTTCTTCCTCAGTCTTCTACCCTGACCACTTTATGATGTAGAGAAACTTCCCTCCTCATCATCATCAACAAACCGATGCACGAGCTTGGATTGGGAGTGTGTGACGAACCCGGTGATCGACGAACTTCATCATCTTCTTTCTGCAACACCGTCAACGAACGTCGATTGATGACCGGAGAATCAAAGGTAGGGGTTGTCTTTTTTTAAATGCCATGTTATTCCTTCCTTAATCAAAGAACATTGATGTTTACCTTTTTTCAGGTGTGGTGTCGTGCTTTGTTCTTGAGAACTTATTGCTACCACCCTAAATGTAACTCCCCAACCCTAGATACCCAGAGTCGGTGCATTATTTTAATACATTGGCATGATTACAAGGAAATCATGTCCCGAAGGACCGATTAGTTTAGCAGTCTTGGAAATTAGATTATATACATGAATGTTACATTGCACTTTAAGACATACAAGACAACATAAATAATCTTTATGAACACCATTATTCATTTAGCTTAACCCTGCATATCAATCACAATACACTTCTTGGAATCCTGGGGAAAATAAAACATAGAAAAGGGGTGATCTCAAATGCCCAGTAAGGATAACAATATAGCAGAAAATTTCATAAATAAGAATTAACATTTAAGGCAATTTATAACTAAAACAAAAGCCTTTTAAACTTGAACTTCAACATAGTATGGAAAAAATAAAATGAAATAATTCCATTTACTTAATCACATGGATATTCTACTAATCGAATAATCACATGCAATATAAATAACCAATTTCATAATGATGGAATGCATAATGCCAAACTATCATAACCACAGAGCCAAGGCCTCGTGCCAAGACTACAAATAAGATTTTGTCAAGGCCTTGTGCCGAGACACTAGTTTGTCTCATGAGACCTACCGATGCATCGAGGAGCTATAGTGGGCTCCACCCTTCACTTACTAAGTCCAATGCATTCCCATATGAAAAGGTTTAAACATAACATAAACATTCATATTAAAACTAGAATAAGAAATGTCAATACTTTCTCCATAAACCATGAATGGTACAAAAATAACACATCCACATTAAAACATATCACAAAACCTTCAATACAATACAAAATATTTGTATCATAATAAATCAACTTCAAATAAGCTTAAAATCCATCAAAGGATGTTGACATAGATGAAATCAAAACTATTTGAGAGAAATATCTCTTTTCTCGAAATCATTGAAAAGTCACACATTTATAAAGGAAGTAATTTAAAAGAGATTTTTGAATCAATGTTTCCATACCACTTTAAAACTTTTGAAAAGAAATATCATTTAAAAACATTCATGTCCATATAAATAAATCCTTAAAATCATTTTGAAAACATTGACATTAATTAAAAAGATTAAAAATAAATCTTTAAAACATTTAAAATTATGATCTTGATAAAGAGTACCTTTCACAAATTATTAAAATATTCATTTTGAAATCATTTAAAAGTAACATAATTATAAAATAAAACATTCACTTTGAAAATATTCTTATAATCTTGTAAGGGAAGCTTCAACAATTTTATAACGGCGGAAAATAACCGCACCCACCATATAAGTTTAAAAAGACATTCTTACCTTAAATTTGTCGAAAATGTTAAAAAGTACATTGTTTGGAAAATGAAGGAAATATTCCTTTCAAAACAAATAAGGGTATAAATGAATTTAACACATTGTCTAGTAAATAGTAAAAATGTTTTTAAATACATTTTTAAGGAACATGGATGTGGATGATAAAGAGATCCCAGTTGATAGTTATGAATAAACAACCTCGGATAATAAAGAGATTGTAAATTTAACCCGAACCTTTTAATTTTCCTTGGTTAGGGGAAAGTTAACCTCCTGTATAATGGTTAAATAATTGTTATTAAATTATAAAAGAATCATATACATTAATATGATTTCATATATGATCTTTTAACATTGCTTTGTTAATAATATCTTAGTATTATCGTCATTTTGGGTGTTAACTTAGTCATTTTCTTTTATATGTTTTGTTACGTAAGACGTGGTTGTCATGGATAGGTTGTATATTATTCATATCCAGAATTATATCAAGTCATTAAAAATTATTTTTAAATCATCAAATGATAATTATACTTGAATGGATACGATGGAGAATGAATCTCATCGCGTTCGTGGAGATGGTAGTCCATACGTACGCACGAGCGACAATATCATTCTTTTGATATTAAAATAATATATAATTGGATGGTATATCATATATATAGAATAATTATCATGTTATATTTATTATTTACATGAATTAAACATCATTATTATACCCATCCAAATAATAATGTTTTGAATAACAATTACACCATGACGTGGAGAAGGTAAGCCGTACGTACGCACGTATAGTGACATGTCATTCAAAGGATGGATAGAATACTGAAATATGGTTGTAGAATGTTTATAATAACATCAAAGTATATATAATATACTGTAGTTATTATTTTAGAATGGTAATAACAAAGAAAGAAGAAGTGGAAGAAGAAAGGAACTTGAAAAAGGGTGGTGAAATCATTACCTCTTCTTCGGGTTCTTCCTTTTGATTTGATAAAAAGGGATCCTTAGGTTGTATTTCTGACTAAAGGAAGGCCTCTAGGATGAGGGAATTTGGGAGAGTATTTGGGCAGGGGTTGGCCAAACCAAAATTCTTAGAATGTGTGAATTAGTGAGAAGGGGGAATGCCCTTTTATAAGAGGGGTGAGGGGCACCTTTGGAAAAGCTAGAAATATTATTTTATAATAAATTCATATTAGGTTTATAATGGCTCCAAAGTGGATTATTTAAAGGTTAAGGTGGGGATAGGTCTAAAACCACTCACCCAATATAATTTAGACAGGTTTGGGTAACTATATTAACCTTATATTTTAGTATTAACTCTTAGTTAATTAGTTTCACTTTTACAATGTCTCTTTGTAGTTTTATATTATATGGTTAATAAACTTACTATATACATACAAAAGACCCCCAAGTGGTCCATTAATGATACACATATCATGATATAAGTCTCTTGGAAAAACCATAGATTTTTAAGAATTTAATATCAATTAATAATATAATATTTTTTTAATAACTCTTTTATGTCAATTTTGTCACTATTCAATATTTGATTTTTGTAAAACTCATAACAGAGTTATTACTTAGAAAAAAGTTAATTAAATAATTTATAACATGTCATATTAACCTAGAAAATTATTGTAATTCATAAAAAGTCTCAAATTATATTTATTTGGGTATTTATAATATCAATTATTTTAATTGTTTACTATTATGGTAATTACTGCATCATCATTGTGTCATAAATAAATTAAATTATTTAATGTCTAAAAATTATAAATAAAACATCATTATGAATTATGTCCTTTTATCTTTCTAATTAATATTTATAGTTTAAAATAAAACATATATAACCCAATGTAAAAATTGTTTTTCTAAAAGATATATGCTTATGTCATTTTTGTATTTATTTTAACTTAATTAAAATAAAGTGTACCTATCACCTACAAGTGGCTCCATGGGGTCCCAAAATCGACCTAAAGATGCCAATGGTCTGAAATGTATCCACAAATAATTTTAGGACACGTTTTAGGGTAATTTAGTATTATTATAATATTATTTTTTAACCCTTATTTACCGGATTTACCCTTTAACCATGGTAAGTAAAATATTTACCGAATTATTCAAAATGTCTAAAAATAAAAGTTACCTATTTACACAATTTATACATCCTGATTCCAAATATGGAATCCATTTTTACAAATTCAAAACACAAAAGTGGCAGAAATTAATTTAAAATTAATTTCAGTTGTCAAAACAAAAAGCGTGTTTTTAAGATATAATAACTATCAAAAGATTGATACCGGTTTATGTTCGGTTTAATTGTGAAATTATGTCATATGACCAACATTGTATTAAATGGTAAAACTATATTTTAAATATACTTTAAAACCACTCAAATTCATAATTTATCACTATTAATTATTTTGATTAAAAAAGCTGTTTTTAATTAAAATTTAGTAATTTTCACTATTCATCAAAATATTAAAGTTATCCGAAAAGTACCAAAATTTCACCTTAGGCTAAATTCGATACTCTAAATCCAAAAATTAAGTCCATTTTGAGAGATAAAATTTATAAAATTTCAAAAAGTAGGTATTACGTTTCATAACGGCTAGTTTGATTGGTTGTGGTGTGTGCTAGAACTTGAAGTTGCGTACAACACACGCTACTATATTATTCAAAGGAAAGCGTAACGTGGATGTTTGGGGTTTTACATTGTAAATTTTTTTTATGTCACCATTTTGAAGAATAAATTTATTTAGTAAAATATATAAATGTTTAAAATATTGGATTTAAAAAGGGTTCACTATTAAAAGTTGGTAAAAGTGCATTTTTGAAATATACTTCTTTTATCTGAAAAAAATGAATTTGTTCTTACATTATGTCTATGAAACTCATAATATGGATTCTAAAATTATAAGGATTATATGAAGTTAAAAATTTAGTTAATACTATTTATAACCTCTTTTGAACGGCTTGTTTGGTAAGTCATGGTGCGCTTGAACTCGGTGTTATGTGTAGTGCAAGTTATTGAATTGTTTTGAAGAAGTACATACTATGAAATTTTGGGGTGTTACATTCTTCCCTCATTCAATAAATTGTTCCTTGCAATTTGATATTAATCTTCGAAAATAAAGGTTTAAAATTGAAAATATTTTTGTGGGAAAACCCACATCGGAAATTTGGTTAATAAAATTTAGTCTTACTAAGAGGAAAAGAGAAATGAAAGGATCGCCACCAAATGATGATCTCGATTAAGAGAACATTGGTGGAAATTAGAGACATATAATTTGAGGGAAAAAATAAATATTTATAGGTGGTGATTGAGGTCATCAATCTTAAACAAGTTTAAAATTGAGGTCCTTAAATTCAGTAATCTATGAGGATTTAAAATGCCATCAGTTCAACAAAACATAAGGTATTAGGATAACACATTTGTGGTTTTAAGATCCCTTTAATAAAGTATAAGAATTAATTTCTTCATAGAATAAGAGGAGAAGAAAAATATATACTCGAAAAGTAGAGTTCCATCTTTTAACTAATTTCTACCACAAACTCATATTTCACTCTAAAAGATAATAGAAATTAAAAAAATATTCTATTTATCTTATTCGTTTGGAGTTAAAAAAATGAATTTATAATTCATCTACTAGACCTTAAAATAAACTACATTATTTAATCTAGGACATCTCGTGGGACAGTGGTAGGTGATACACCCTTGTCGCCCTTCAGTTGCAGGTTCAAGTCTCGCGGGCTTGCCAGTCGTGACGGGTTGTTGCCCAACCTCCGGGTTGTCCTTTTATGGCAATCCAAAATTAATCTCAAACTAGAATTATCCAAAATAATTCTGTCCAAACTCACAGTCCAACATTTATAAAGAAGGAAAACATAATGTAGATCCTTTTTACCCCGTAATAGCATATGAATACCTTCATCATGTATTCTTTTAAAACACTGAAACATCCTGAATTACCATAATCCTTATTGATTTCATTCATGCTCCCTTATTCCATATAGAATGCTGGATATACATCATCCATCCAAAAATGTTGTAAACTCCAACAATTATGGAATATACAAATCTTTAATCAGTTTCAAGGCAGTCAAGAATATCTAATATAATTTCCCCAAATCAGCCATATCTGATTCCAAAATAAGTACCTCAATATTAGGACCATATTAAGGTTTATCTTTCCTTCAACCATGTAATTTCTAAAAAGTATAACTTGCTATAGAGTCACTTTTATTAGTACCATAAAATCTGAAATCCTCAATGAAATAGTACTACAATACAATCCTTATATACTCCATAATTATTATAACAAATACATTGCTGATATAACACTCAAATGACATAATCAACATAAGAACCCTAATCATTCTTCTTCATCTGTGGTAGTATCATAACTTGATTGTTATCCAATAGCATAATTTGAGGCATAGTCTGATGATATGTTCGCGTAGTGTCCAAACTCTTTGAAAATGAAGCATTGTACATTTGAAACCATTTTCTTACCCTTGCAGTCATGTACTTGGTGCCCTTTTCCTACACACTTATAACAAACTCCCATTCATTTCAGGCAAGTTCTAGGGTGTTTCTTCCCACAGTTATCACATATGTGGAAATTCTTCTTTTCCATCTTCCCTTTATCCATCTTTCTCTCTTCCATCCTTTTCTTATCTTTCTTCCCTTCAAAGCCATAGGACTTAGTAAACTCTTTAGTTATCTTATCCACACATGATACTATTTCTTCATATGATTATAATACATGGGAGACTATTTCCCTTCAAAATGATGGCTTAATACCATGAAAGATATGATCCTTCTTACTCTTTGGATCATATGTATTAATGGAGTTCACATTCCTTATACTGGGCGCCATTTCCATACAATAACATAAACCAGGTCAGTTTATGAATTGAAATGAATAATTCCAAACTTGTAAAATACCTAACGCAAATTGAACAGTTTATGGATATAATCCATAATCATAAAAATGTTTTCTTTGAGTATGTATATAATAATGATCCCTTAATAATGGTTTGTAGAGAAAATGAGAATTATCCTAAGCATATCCCCCAAGAGTGTCGTAACCAAGAGTGCAACAAGGCCCGTTGTCGTGCACCAGTTCCTGTTTGAGTCTAGCTCAAAGCGGTGTTTTTGAGTTTTACCCCTAGGTACATCTGTGCCAGAGCCGCCTCTACCTGCTTGTATCCAGACAGGGATGTATTGCTCAGAAAACTCACAAAATCTCTACAATACCAAAATTCTAGGAAGTTCTTCTATACTAATCCTCAAAGTCTATCTTAGGGATATGTGTTCTAATCAGAGTTTATCTAAATCTAGTTTCCAAGGTTATTGCTAAACTTCCTCTGATACCAACTATAACGCCCGACCCTAGTTACCCCGAGTTGGTGCATTATTTTAATACATTGGCATGATTACAAGGAAATCAAGTCCCAAATGACTGATTAGTTTATCAGTCTTGGAAATTAGATTCTATACATGAATGTTACATTGTGCTTTAAAACATACAAGACAACATAAATAATATTTATAAACACCATTATTCCTTTATCTTAACCCTGCATATCAATCACAATACACTTCTTGGAATCCTGGGGAAAATAAAACATAGAAAAGGGGTGAGCTCAAATGCCCAGTAAGGATAAAAATATAGCAGAAACTTTCATAAATAAGAATAAACATTTAAGGAAATGTATAACTTAAAAAAAGCCTTTTAAACTTGAACTTAAACATAGTATGGAAAAAATAAAATAAAATAATTCCATTTACTTATTCACATGGATATTCTACTAATCGAATAATCACATGAAATAGTAATAACCACTTTCATAATGATGGAATGCATAATGCCAGTCTATCATAACAACATAGCCAAGGCCTCGTGCCATGACTACAAATAAGATTTTGTCAAGGCCTTGTGCCAAGACACTAGTTTGTCTCATGAGACCTACCGATGCATCGAGGAGCTATAGCGGGCTCCACCCATCACTTACTAAGTCCAATGCATTACCATATGAAAAGGTTTAAACATAACATAAACATTCGTATTAAAACTAGCATACAAAATGTCAATACTTTCTCCATAAACCATGAATGGTACAAAAATAACACATCCACAGTAAAACATATCACAAAACCTTCAATACAATACAAAAGTTTTGTATCATAATAAATCGACTTCAAATAATCTTAAAACCCATCAAAGGATTTTGACAAAGATGAAATCAAAACTATTTGAGAGAAATATCTCTTTTCTCGAAATCATTGAAAAGTCGCACATTTATAAAGGAAGTAATTTAAAAGAGATTTTTGAATAAAAGTGTCCCATACCACTTTGAAACTTTTAAAAGGAGTTTTAATTTCAAATCATTCATGTCCATATAAATAAATCCTTAAAATCATTTTGAAAACATGGACATTAATTAAAAATATTTAGAAAGATAAATCTTTAAAATATTTAAAATTATGATCTTGATAAAGAGTACCTTTCACAAATTCTTAAAATATTCATTTTGAAATCATTTAAATGTCACATAATTATAAAATAAAACATTTACTATGAAAATATTTTTATAATCTTGTAAGGGAAGCTTCAGCGATTTTATAACGGCAGAAAATAACCGCACCCGCCGTATAAGTTTAAAAAGACATTCTTACCTCAAATTTGTCGAAAAGGTTAAAAAGTACCTTGTTTGGAAAATGACAGAAAGATTCCTTTCAAAACACATAAGGGTATAAATGAATTTAACACATTGTATAGTAAATAGTAAAAATGTTTTTAAATACATTTTAAGGAACATGGATGTGGATGATAAAGAGATCCCAGTAGATAATTACGAATAAACAACCTCGGATAATAAAGAGATTGAAAAATTAACCCTTACCTTGTACTTTTCCTTGGTTGGGGGTAGGTTAACCTCCTGTATAATGGTGAAATAATTGTTATTAAATTATACAAGAATCATATACATTAATATGATATCATATATGATCTTTTATCATTACTTTGTTAATAAAAGCTTAGTATTATCGTCGTTTCGGGTGTTAACTTACTCATTTTCTTTTATATGTTTTGTTATGTAAGCCGGGGTTGTCATGGATAGGTTGTATCTTATTCATATCCATAATTATATCAAGTCCTTAAAAATTATTTTTAAATCATAAAATGATAATTATACTTGAATGGATACTATGGAGAATGAATCTCATCGCATTCGTGGAGATGGTAGTCCGTACGTACGCACGAGCGACAATATCATTCTTTTGATATTAAAATAATATATAATTGGATGGTATATCATATATACAGAATAATTATCATTTTATATTTATTATTTACATGAATTACACATCATTATTATACCCATCCAAATAATAATGTTTTGAATAACAATTACACCACGACGTGGAGGAGGTAAGTCGTACGTACGCACGTATGGTGACATGTCATTCAAAGGATGGATAGAATACTGAAATATGGTTGTACCATGTTTATAATAACATCAAATTATATATAATATACTAGAGTTATTATTTTATAATGGTAATAAAAAAGAAAGAAGAAGTGGAAGAAGAAAGGAACTTGAAAAAGGGTGGTGAAATCATTACCTCTTCTTCGGGTTCTTCCTTTTGATTTGATCAAAAGGGATCCTTAGGTTGGATTTATGACTAAAGTAAGGCCTCTAGGATGAGGGAAGATGGGAGAGTATTTGGGAAGGGGTTGGACAAACCAAAAGTCTTTGAATGTGTGAATTAGTGAGAAGGGGGAGTGCCCTTTTATAAGAGGGGTGATGGGCACCTTTGGAAAAGCTAGAAATATTAGTTTATAATAAATTAATATTCAGTTATTAATAGATCCAAAGTGGATTATTTAAAGGTTAAGGTGGAGATAGGTCTAAAACCACTCAACCAATAGAATTTAGACAGGTTTGGGTTACTATATTAACCTTATCTTTAAGTATTAACTCTTAGATAATTAGTTTCACTTTTACAATGTCTCTTTGTAGTTTTATATTATATGGTTAATAAACATACTATATACATCCAAGAGACCCCCAAGTGGTCCATTAATGATACAAATATCATGATATAAGTCCCTTGGCCGAACCTTATATTTTTAGGAATTTAATATCAATTAATAATATAATATTTGTTTTAAAAACTCTTTTATGTCAATTTTGAAACTATTCAATGGTTGATTTTTATAAAAATCATAACAGAATTATTACTTCGAACAAAGTTAATTATATCATTCCTAACAAGTCATATTAACCTATAAAATTAGTTTAATTCATAAAAAGTCTCAAATTATATTTATTTGGGTATTTATAATATCAATTATTTTAATTTTTCACTATTATGGTAATTACTGCATCATCATTGTGTCATAAATAAATTAAATTATTTAATGTCTAAAAATTATAAATAAAATATAATTATTTAGGAAGTCTTTTTATATTTCTAATGAATATTTATAGTTTAAAATCCAACATATATAACCCTATTTAAAAATTGTTTTTCTAAAAGATATATGCTTATGTCATTTTTGTATTTATTTTAACTTAATTAAAATAAAGTGTCCCTATCACCTACAAGTGGCTCCATGGGGTCCCAAAATCCACCCAAAGATGCCCATGG
Source organism: Viscum album (assembly GCA_963277665.1). Classification (NCBI taxonomy): domain Eukaryota; kingdom Viridiplantae; phylum Streptophyta; class Magnoliopsida; order Santalales; family Viscaceae; genus Viscum; species Viscum album. The sequence goes on along the minus strand of OY728164.1, from coordinate 1,396,843,119 downwards.
TTGGACATGTATCCACCAATAAGGTTATTACACGTTTTAGGGTAATTTTGTATTATTATAATATTATTTTTTAACCCTTATTTACTGGATTTATCCTTTAACCATAGTAAATAAAATATTTACCGAATTAATTATTAAAAATGTCTATAAATATAAGTTACCTATTTACACAATTCGGACATCCTGATTCCAAATATGGAATCCATTTTTCCAAATTCAAAACACAGAAGTGGCAGAAATTAATTCAAAATTAATCCCCGCTGTGAAAACAAAAAGCGTGTTTTTAAGATATAATAACTATCAAAAGATTGATACTTGTTTATGTTCGGTTTAATTGTGAAATTATGTCCTATGACCAAAATTGTATTAAATGGTAAAAATATATTCTAAATATACTTTAAAATCACTCAAATTCATTATTTATCACTATTAATTATTTTGATTAAAAAAGTTGTTTTTAATTATAATTTAGTAATTTTCACTATTCATCAAAATATTAAAGTTATCCGAAAAGTACCAAAATTTCACCTTAGGCTAAATTTGATACTCCAAATCCAAAAATGAAGTCAATTTTTAGAGATAAAATTTATAAAATTTAAAAAAATAGGTATTACTATTCATAACGGCTAGTTTGATTGATTGTGGTGTGTGTTAGAACTCAAAGTTGCCTACAACACACGCTACTGTATTATTCAAAGGAAAGAGTACCGTGGAAGATTGGCGTTTTACATTGTAATTTCTTTTATTTCCCCATTTTAAAGGATAAATTTATTTATTCAAATATATAAATGTTTAAAATATTGGATTTAAAAAGGTTTCACTATTAAAAGTTGGTAAAAGTTCATTTTTGAAAAATACTTCTTTTATCTGAAAAAAATGAATTTGTTCTTAAATTATGTATATGAAACTCATAATATGGATTCTAAAATTATAAGGATTATATAAAGTTCAAAATTTAGTTAATACTTTTTATAACCTCTTTTGAACGGCTTGTTTGGTAAGTCATAGTGCGCTTGAACTCGGTATTATGTGTAGTTCAACTTATTGAATTGTTTTGAAAAAGTACATACTATGAAATCTTGGGGTGTTACACTAAACGCAGAGGGTGTGGTCCAAACCAACATGGCACGACCCCTCCGTTGTTCTTTTTGTGATGACTCCACGACAACATGGCAATGATGCGACGACGAAGAAGACGACGAACAAAGGTTGCGCTACCCGCGGCCTCTGCAAATCATGCCGCCCTCGCGGCGCACCGGTTCTTTCGGCCGAACACAACCACACCCCGTACGGCCTGCCCACATGCCGTTGTGCCCCGCACCGCCTGCCTGCGTGCCCCGTACCGACCTGCCCGCGCGCTGCTGCACCCTGCGCTGCCTCCCCACGCATGCCCCGACTGAACCCGCGGCCTGCCCGGCCCTACCGGTGGCCTGGCCGCGCACCCCGTGTGCTTCCCAGAGCCCTGCCCAACAACCCACGTGCCCCGGAGGCGGTCTTCCCGGCACCCCCGCCCCCTGCCGGCGGCCTTCCCGGTGCCCTACCGGCGGCCTGCCCGGTGCCCCGCGCCCTGCCGGCGGCCTGCCCGACGCCCCGCGCCCTACCGGCGGCCTGCCCAGCACACCTGTACCCTGGCGGTGGCCTGCCCCCCCGAGCCTTCTCGGCGGCCTGCCCGGCGTGCGGCTCACCGGCACGACCCCTGCTGCAGCCTGCCCGGTGCCCCCACATCCTTCCCCGCGGCCTGCCATGCGGCCTTTCTCACCCTGCCCGGTGCACCCGCGGTCTGCCCGTCATCTAGCCGGCCTGCCCATGCCCCAAGCGGCCTGACCGCTGGCCTCTTGTCCATCGACATCTCGATCCCTTCCCCTCATGGCATTGGCCGAACCGGCCCCGGCCTATGGGCCGAGTCGCCTGTGTGGCGACATCAGGGTCGAACCGCCCTCGCAGTCCGCTGGGCCGGGCCCGGCGGACCGGGCCTAACTTAGCAGGCTAACCCACCCAACGGGCTAGGTCAGACCCATCTGGTCTATCTGAGTTGACCCAGACCAGGTCGGCCCAGACTGGGTTAGGCCGAGTCGGTCCGACCGGGTTAGACCGGACCCGAGCCCACTACTGACCCTTCGCTTACTTTGGCCATATCATTGGCACCGGACATCCGTTTGAGTAAATGTCAGCGGTGCTGGTAATATCGATGAGAGATGATCCATTTGAGAATACTCTACTGGAGTTCGGGGTATAGTTGAGATACAATCAGGTTGGTTCGTACACGAATCCAACCGGGCCACCGGGACAAAAAGGCCAATAACTAACAGACCGAGCATCTGATTGATGTGCCGTCTGTTGCATTGAGACCTCTATGACGAGGCAGAACTTTGAGTTACTTCTACATGGGACTTAATAACACATGGAGTATGGAATTGTAGCTCATAGAGTGGACCCTCCCGGTGACGATCAAGCAGATTGTAGAGACCTAGTAGCTGGCTAAGACTTGATGACTGCTGAATGATCGACTCAGAGTAATTTAGATGGCCCAGTGAGAAGCGCTTGGTTGTAAAAGAAGACCCATGGTGGAGGAGCACTTGGTTGTAGCGGCAGACCCACGGTACTCGACAGAAGGAGTACCCTTTTAGGCTGTGAGGGGGAGAGCTTGGTTGTAGCGGAAGACCCATGGTGGGGAGCGCCTTTGTGTGAGCACGACAGACCCACAATACTCAACAGGTGGAGTATCTCAACAGTCCAAGGTTAGTGGGAAGCACTTGGTTGTAGCGGCAGGCCCACTGTACTCGACAGAGGAGGAGCTCTCCAGCAGCCGTGGTTTCGAAATCGTGAATAAAAATCCTGGTTTAAGCTGAGTCAATGAATTTTGTGTTTTCCTCATGATAGAGATGGGTGACTAGATAACTTAGATATATGTATGGGCATATACCAAAGTAATGGTTATCCATTGATATCATACTTTGTGGTTTATCCTTGTTGGATTTTGTGAGACTTTGAGGGCCTTGAGGTCCCTACTGAGTATTGTTATACTCACCCCTGCACGAGCTATGCCTGCACCTCATTGTATTGGTTACAGACGACAGACATCATTGACTGAGGCAGAGAGTAGCAGGACTAGATAGTACCCAGATGTGGATCACTTGGCGTGATGATACACAGAGCAGACGGAAGGACGTGGAGTGCTGAGGAGGGCATCTTTACCTACCCTTCTAGTAGGAACCCCGAAGGATAACCCAATAGCTATTTTACATTCTTCAGTTGTACTTGAATTTCAGTTGTACTTTCTTGCTGGGCTTGTATTTCCGACCCTTTTTACTTTCCAGCACTTCTTTTGTATACATTTTTACTTAGTGTTTTTCTTCCAGTTGTGTACTCCGATTTTTTTTTATAGTTATAAAGGAAATGCCTTCCCAGTTTTGGGATTTATGCATTTAGTGCTAGTCTCTAGCCCCTGGCCTATGGAAGGCGGGCTTGGGGTAGTCACAATACGGGCCCCGGGGGACAGGTCATGACAAATTGGTATTAGAGGTGTCAGTTCTACCACAAAACTTAGAAGTCTGATATTTATTTTCTGTGAAGCAATAGTGTTAATGGTACTAAGCGTGGTTTTTAGTTTAGGGAGTCCAGTGTTGGTGCAGGGGGCTAACGTATCCACACACCCAGACCTTGAATTCTGATTTCTGACTCAGTGTAGGGAAACACTGATTGTGTGTGTGTTTTCAAAAGTTTTTCCTTAAGTCAGCTCAACCAGGTTAGCTCACCAGGTTTAATCTTTGACAGTGTCACATCTATTTATTTTAGGTTGCCTCCCTGTAGATGACCAGTGAGAGCCCTTAGAGTAGTACGCACTGACATCCCTTCTAGCGACGAGGCCTCAGTGCAAGGCCCTCTTCCAGTTTAGGCACCAACGAAGGCACCAGCGGTACCACTCCCCATGGGGCCACTGATGCCACCAGCCCCAGCAGTAGATGATGCACACCGCTTGAGGGCATTGCATGAGTTCCAGCGCTGGAGGACACCCAGGTTCAGGGGAGAGATGAACCCATATGTGGCTGAGGATTGAATTAAGGCTGTGGTGAGAGTCTTCAGGCTAGTAGGGACACTAGCAAACTTCATGGTGATCCTTGCTGTCAGCCTCCTTCAGGAAGCAGTAGGCAGATGGTGGAGCCTGATGCTCCAGATGCATGGCGAGGTGGCACTACTCTGGTCAGACTTTGAGAACCTGTTTCGGGCAGAGTTTGTACCAGTCACCCTTTGTGCGGTGCATATATAGGAGCTACTACATCTATAGAAGGGTAGCATGATGGAGGAATAGTACTCAGCGAGGTTCACCGACCTCTCGTGCTACTCCACCAATATGGTACGAGACCCATTATTTAGATCCCGGACCTTCGAGTAGGGACTCAGGAGAGAGATCAGAGCTCTGATGATCTAACTTAGCATCCCGATGTAGACGGGGGTGTTGGAGCAAGCCCTATTAGTGGAGAGTTTCCTTGCTGAGTAGTCTCCAGCAGTGAGACCCACCACTAGCAAACATGCAACAAAGTCTTCTGTAGGAGGCAGTAGAAAGATGACGTAGAGGTCCATGAGGACCAGAACTACAGGTGTTCGACCGCATGACTCAAGATCAGATGTGCGAGGAACCCAGGTAAGAGACAGACCTACCAGGAGCGGGTAGTGTTACTAATGTGGTGAACAAGGTCACATGGATCGTGACTATCCAACCTGCCACTCGGATGATCAGCAGACAATTGAGGTACCTCTTAGGCAGAGCCAGAGGTTCGATCGAGGCGGTCTGCAGGGAGGAGGTAAACGTGGAAGAGGATCTAGACATGTAGCTGGTGGTGGACGACGTTTTTAGGTGCTACCACCACCACCACTAGAGGTCCACCCCAGCCACAGGAAGTGGGTGGACAGGGGAGAGCACAACATCAGGTAGCTAAGGCATATTATCTCAGTGCTCCGGAGATGATTTGAGGTACGATCTTTGTCTATTACACCTTAGCTGCAGTTCTTATAGACATAGGTGCCAGACACTCTTTCATTTCCACTTCCCTCATTCGGAGCTCGAAGATTCCGACAGAGCCCTTAGCTTGATCCTTACGGCTATAGACTCCTATGAAAGTAGACTCAACAATTAAACACTTTTTCCGGTGGTGTGATATTACTCTAAGAGGTGAGAGCTTCGGCTGGGATCTCCTTGTATCAACATCGAGGCCTTATGATTTCATCTTGGGTATGGACTGGTTATCTACAGTCCATGCTCAGATCGACTGTATTAGGCGCAAAGTGCGGTGTGTCCGCATGGATGGGACCTGGTTTACCTTCACCGGTGAGAAGGGAACCTTTGAAGCGCAAGATAGACTTACTTGGAGGAGGGTACAACCGATCACTCACCAGTTGGCTTGCCTTACCCTCAGAGCAGTTGACGTGGAGAGTTTGACTTATCCTATAGTGGTGGACCAGTACACATATGTTTTCCCTGACGATGTTCTAGGAATACCTAATCATATAGAGGTGGACTTCTACATTGACCTGTACCCCGGGATGACACCAATATCTACTACATCATATCATATGGCTCCCGCTAAGCTTCTTGAGCTATGGGTATAGCTGGAGGACTTGTAGGGGAAGGGATTCATCTGGCCCAATGTTTCTCCCTGGGAAGCCTTGATTTTGTTCGCAAAGAAGGCGGATGGGAGCTTGAGGCTTTGTTTCAACTACCGTCGCCTGAACCAGGTGACTGTGAAGAACAAGTACCCACTCCCGAGGATTGACGAACACTTTGATCATCTCAAGGTATCACACTGGTTTTCAAAGATAGACCTCATATTAGGTTACCACTAGCTCAGATTTTGAGATGAGGATGTGCAGAAGATGACCTTCAGGTGTCGGTATGGCCACTACGAGTTCTAGGTTGTGCCCTTTGGAATAACCAACTCTCCAGTAGTGTTTATGGGTCTGATGAACAGGATCTTCCAGCCTTACCTTGATCAATTTGTCGTGGTATTCATCAATGACATTCTGATCTTCTCGACTACTGATGAGGAGCATCCCTATCATTTACAGGTAGTACTGGACACACTCCGAGAGCACCAGCATTATAGTAATCTCTCGAAGTGCCAGTTTTGGATTCGAGAGGTTCAATTCTCGGGACACGTCATCTTGGAGGCTGGAGTTGCAGTGGACCCAGCGAAGATTGAGGCGATACATGCTTGGGAGCCACCCAAGAGTGTGATGGAGGTATGGAGTTTCCTGGGATTGGATGGGTACTATCGGAGATTCGTTCTAGACTTCTCCAGAGCTGCAGCACCACTATCAGCCTTGACGAAGAAGGGGAAACCCTTCGTGTGGTCATAGAGATACCAACAGAGCTTTCAGGACCTGAGGTAGAAGCTGACTAGTGCCCCCATATTTAGGCTTCCAGAGGAAGGCGTAGGGTACGCAGTTTACTGCGACACATCAGGGAGCAGACTTTGGTGTGTCCTGATGCAGGAGTGAGCTGTGATCACATATGGTTCTTGGCATCTAAGACAAAATGAGCAGAACTACGCCACCCATGAACTGAAGTTAGCATTAGTGGTCTTCTCCTTGATGATGTGGAGACACTATCTGATGGGTGAACATTTTACCATGTACTCTGATTACAAGAGTATCAGGTATATCTTCTCTCAGAAGGATCTGAACTTGAGACAACGACGATGGCTTGAGTTCCTCCAGGACTATGACTTTGAGATAGTCTATACTCCTGGGAAGGGGAATGTTGTTGCAGATGCACTAAGCAGGAGATCTGGTATACAGCTGCTAGGGGAGGCAGCAGATCATCAAGCTACCTTATAGTTATCTTTTGGGGATAGGGATGGACTAGCCTATCTACAATCTCTTATGGTCACTCCCCACTCCTTCAGTGAGTCAGGGAAGCACAACATGGGGATGCTAACTGCGAGACACGACGTGATCATATATCTATAGGGCAGACACCTGATGAATTTTATGAAGGTGGGGAGCATGTCATCCACTTCAGAGGATGTACCTTGGTACCATTTTCACTTTAGGAGGAGGTGTTGAGGGAGTTCCATACTTCCCCTATTGCGGTACATCTAGGAGTGGAGAAAATGTATCAGGACCTCCGACGACAACACTGGTGGCCCAGTATGAAGAAGGTGGTAGCAGAGTTTCTCTCTCGATGCCTCACTTGTCAGCAAGTGAAGGTGGAGTACCAGGTAACATCAGTCTTGGTTTAGCCCTTAGAGGTCCCAGAGTAGAAATGGGATGGGATAACCATGGATTTCATGATGGGTCTTCCACGTACATCCAGGAGTCACGACTAGATTTGGGTGAATGTCAACCGACTCACCAAGTCATCCCACTTCCAACCAATCAAAGAGAAGGAATCAGTAGAGAGATTGTGACACATATATGTGTAGGAGATTGTCTGTCTACATGGATTACCATCTTCTATTGTCTCCGACCGTGACACATGGTTCACTTCCCGACTATGGAAGGGGTTGCAGGAGGCTTTTGGGACACAACTTTGCTTGAGCACCGCATTCCATCCTCAAACAGATGGTCAGACTGAGAGGACCATCCAGACCCTCAAGGACATGCTACGGGCATGTGTCCTTGACTTCGGTCACAACTGGGAAGATCACTTTACTTTAGTGGAGTTTTCTTACAACAACATCTATCACTCCACCACCGGCATGGAAACTTTTGAGGCCTTGTATGGTCGACCTTTCAGATCACCACTATGATGGAAAAACCCAGGGGAGTCAGCACTTGTGGGTCCAGAGATGGTACGGGCTACCACGGAGAAGATGCAGATCATCCAGGAGTAGATGAAGGCTGCACAGAGAAGATAGAAGTCGTATGCTAATAGGAGGCGGAGACCTCTAGAGTTCGAGGATGGCAGCCACATCTTTCTACATGTCTCACCTCGATGCGGTCTACAGAGATTTGGCCGAGTCAACAAGTTATCTCCGTGATTCATCGGACAGTTCCAGGTCCTCAGCAGAGTAGGTGAGGTAGCTTACCACTTAGCTCTTCCACCTCAGTTGCACCGGGTGCATGATGTCTTCCACGTATCTGAACAAAGGAGATACGTGCACGACCCTTCCCACACCATCGACCATGGAGAGCTGGACATCAACGATGGAACGACTTTCACGGAGGTTCCAGTGGAGATTGAGGATCGACAGGAGCAGGTCCTATGTGGATGGTCGATACCTCTGGTGCACGTTCGCTGGCAGCATGAGAACATCCAGGAGAGCACATGGGAGTGGGAGGCATAAATGCTGGCTCAGTATCCCCATTTGTTCCCTTAGGGTGAGTTGTAGCTTACGGGGACATAAAGCCATGGGTTGGGGAGAGTTTAAAGACCCGAAAATTCCATGGAATTTTTTTTCTTAAATTCATGGGGTTTTTACAAGTCCGCAAAAAATTTACGGCGCTTGATTCAGAGGCCCGGTGTGCCTGGGATAAATTTTAGAAGTTTTGTTCGGTTAAGTTCAGTAAACGTATGAGCGGGATTTTATAACTTTTGAACCGGTTCTTGGAATTGAAATCTGAGGGCACCTTTGAACTCACAATGCCAGTATTTGCTTAAAAAGAATTTCACTTCGACGACAGTGAGTTGGAGATAAATGTTTGTTTTTGCCTTTTTATAAAATAATAATAAAATAAAGTACAACACTTTATTTTATTTTTTAAGTTGCCTTGTGTTGAGTATGTTGGTTGAAACCTCCCCTCAGGAGTTGGTGGGGGGACTGCCACACCCTAACCTCCCATGAGAGGTTATGGTGGTGGGGCCCACCCAAGAAAAACCTCCCTATTAATGATAGGGGTGGGGACCACCCGACCCCTATTGATGGTGGAGGATGAAACCTCTCCACTCCCCCTCATTAATGAGGGAGGACCTCTTGAACCCCTTTCTGAAATTAATTGTGCCAATGCACGTGCCAATTAATTGTGCCGACGCACGTGCCAATTAATTGTACCCACACACGTGCCAATTAATTGTGCCAACGCGTGTGCCAATTAACTGCGCCAACACGTGTAAATTTATTTAGGGGAGTTTTTTCTCCGTTTAAATTTCCTGCCAAAAATAAAATAATAGGCAACCTATTATTATTATTTGGTTGGAATTCTCTTTTGGTGGAACTAAGGAAGAGGAGAGCTAGGGAGAACCATTCTCCAAACGAAGAATGCGAAGAATGCGAAGAATGCCAGCGACACTTCTTCCTCAGTCTTCTACCCCTGCCAATTTCCGACGTAGAGCAACTTCCCTCCTCATCATCATCAACGAATAGATACACGAGCTTGGATTGGGAGTGCGTGACGAACGTGGTGATCAACGAACTTCATCATCTACTTTCCGCAACACCGTCAATGAACGTCGATCGACGATCGATAAATCAAAGGTAGGGGTTGTATTCTTTTAAATGACATGTTCTTCCTTCCTTAATCAAATAATGTTGATGTTTACCTTTTTGCGGGTGTGGTGACATGCTTCGTTCTTGAGAACTTTTTGCTACCACCATAAACACAGAGGGTACGGGCCAAACCAACATGGCCCGACCCCTCCGTTGTTCTTTTTTGTGATGAATCCACGATGACATGGCAATGATGCGAAGACGATGAAGATGGTGAAGAAAGACCGTGCTACCCACGGCCTCCACGAATCGCGCCGCCCTCATGGCACACCAGAGATTCTGGGCGAACACCGCTGTGCCCCACGCGTCCTGCCCGCGCACCGCCGTTCCCCACGCGTCCTGCCCGCGTGCCGCTGTGCCCCACGCGGCCTGCCCGCACGCTGCCTGCCCGCTAGCGCCCCGGCCGAACCCGCGGCCTGGCCGACCCTGCCGGTGGCCTGCCCGCGTGCCCCACGCGCTACCCGGTGCCCCGATGCACTGCCTGGTACCCCCCGCGACCTACCGGTGGCCTGCCTGGGGCCCTTCTGGTGGCCTGCCCGGCGCCCTGTGCACTGTCAGTGGCCTGCCCGACGCCCTCTTGCCCTGCCGGCGGCTTTCCTGGCACCCTCGCGCCCTACCCTGTGGCTTGCGGTGCCCTGCAAAGTGCACCTGCGGCCTTCCCGGTGTCCAGCCGGCCTACCTGCGCCGCGCTTGGCCTGCCCATTGGCCTCCCAGCCACCGACCTTCTGAGTCGCGCCCCTCATGGCGTTGGCCGAACTGGGCCCGACCTACTGGTCGAGCCGCCTGTGTGGCGACAACCGGGCCGAACCGCCCTCGCAGGCCACTGGGTCGGGGCCAGTAGATCGGGCCTAACTTAGCTGGCTTACCCGCCCAACGGGCTAGGTCAGACCCATCGGGTCTATCTGGGTTGACCCAGACCGGGTCGGACCGGACTCGGGCCTACTACCGACCCTTTGCTTACTTTGGCCATATCTCTGGCACCAGATGTCCGTTTGACGAACCTTCAGTGATAATTCTACATGGGACTTCATGACAGATGAAGTATCAACTTGTAACTCGTGGAGCGGACCCTTCCGGTGACGAGCTAGCAGATTGTAGAGACCTAGTAGCTAGCTGAGACTTGACAACTGCTGACCGATCAACTCGAAGTGATTCAGATGGCCCAGTGGGGAGCTCTTGGTTGTATCAGAAGATCCACGGTGGAGGAGTGTTTGGTTGTAGTGGAAGAACTACGGTACTTGAAAGAAGAAGTACCTCAATAGGCTATGAGGGGGAGCGCTTGGTTGTAGCGGCAGACCCATGGTGGGGAGAGCCTCTGTGTGAGTGAGGAAGACCCACAATACTCGATAGGTGGAGTACCTAAGTAGTCCAAGGTTAGTGGGAAGTGCTTGTTTGTAGCGGCAAGCCCACTATACTCAACAAAGGAGGAGTTCTTCCGCAGCCGTGGTTTCGACATCGTAAATAAAAATCTTGGTTTGAGTTGAGTCAATGAATTTTGTGTTTTCCTCATGATTGAGATGGGTTACTAGATAACTCAGGTATATGTATGGGCATATACCTAAGTAATGGTTATCCGTTGATATCATAATTTGTGGTTTATCCTTGATGGATTTTGTGAGACCTTGAGGGTCTTGGGGTCCCTACTGAGTATCTTTATACTCACCCCTGCACGGGCTATGCCGGAACCTCATTGTGTTGGTTGCAGACGACGAACAACGCTGACTGAGGCAGAGAGTAGCAAGAATGGATGGTACCCGAAGGTGGATCACTTGGCGTGATGATACACGGAGAAGAAGGATAGACATAGAGTACTGAGGAGGCCATCTATACCTACCATTCTGGTAGGAACCCCGGAGGATGACCCAGTTGCTATTTTAATTTCTTCCGTTGTACTTGTATTTCAGTTGTACTTTCCTGTTGGGCTTGTATTTCCATCGCTTTTTACTTTCCAATACTTCTTTTGTATATAGTTTTACTTAGTGTTTTGCTTCTAGTTGTGTACTCTGATGTGTTTTTTTACAGTTATAAAGGCAATGCCTTCCTAGTTTTGGGATTTACTCCTTTGGTGCTAGTCGCCAGCCCCTGGCCTATGGAAGGCGGGCTTGGGGTAGTCACGATACGGGCCCTAGGGGATGAGTCATGAAAAGGAATGCATTGATCATAGTAAGTGACGGGTGGAGCCTGCTATATCTCCTTGATGCATCGGTAGGTCTCAAGATGCAAACTAGTATCTTAACATAAGGCCATGACAAAATCTTATTTGTAGTCTTGGAACAAGGCCTTGACTATGTGGTTATGAAGTCTGACATTATGCATTCCATCATTATGAAATTGGATATTTGATATTACATGTGATTATTCGACTAGTATAATATCCATGTGAATATGTAAATGGAATTATTTGATTTATATTTCCCATATTATGTTGAAATTTAAGTTTAAAAGGCTTATGTTTTAGTCTTATACATTGCCTTAAATGTTTATGCTTATTTATAAAATTTTACATTATATTGTTATCCTTTCTGAGCATCTGATCTCACCCCTTTATATGTTTTATTTACCCCAAGATGCAAAGAATTATATTATGAATAAACTACATGGATAGTCTAAGGGATATGAATGTGGTCAATGGAGATAATGGTGTTGTTGTTTTTCATTTTATAATGTAATGTAAAACTTATGAATATATCTAGTACTTCCAAGGGTACTAAATTGATCGGTCTTTTGGGATATGATTTCCTTGTATCATGCCAATGTTATGTAATAATTCACCGAATCTGGGTAACTGGGGTCAGTGCATTACAATTAGTATCATAGGAAGTTTAGTAAAAACCTTGGCAACTAGATTTAGAAATACTCTGATTATAGAACACTACCCTAAGATAGACTTTGAGGATTAGTATAGAAGAACTTCCTTGAATTTTAGTAATGTAGATATTTTGTGAGTTTTCCAAGAAATACATCCCTGATTAGATATGAGTAGGTAGAGACGGATCTAGCACATATGTACGTAGGGGTAAAAACCAAAAACACCACTTTGAGCTAGACTCGAACGGGAACTGGTGCACGACAACTGGCCTTGCTTCACTCTTGGTTACGACACTCATGGGGGATATGATTAGGATAATTCACATTTCCTTACAAACAATTCTGAAGGATTTATGAGTATATACCTCTGCAAATATTTTTTTTATGATTGTGGATTATATCCATAAACTCTTCAATTTATGTTAAGTGTTTTAAAAGTTATGAATTATGTATTGCGATTCATAAACTAATATAGTGTATTCCATTTTTTAGAAATGGTTCCTAGTAAAAGGAATGGAAACCGTATCAACACATGAAATCCATGAATGTATTTTCCTCCTGCTCAAGATAATTATAATGGAGCTGGGGATGCAACTGGTGATGATCAGCTTATCACCATACCGGGACAACTCACACAGGTTCTGAATAATAACATTACCCGTATGGAGCACCCTGATCCAAAATACAGAGGATAAATGTTAGATCGCTTCATGAGACAAAAACCACCAACATTCAATAGGACTATAAATCTATTCATAGATGAGAAATGGATAAGTTCATTATAGAAAATATTTCATGCTTTGGGGAGTAGCGAAACGAAAAAATTTGTCATGGCAGTTTATCACCTCATGGGAGATGCAAATCAACGGTGGTTATTAATTCAAAACACAAAGGAAGATGAAGAAATATCAAATATGGAATGGAGGGATTTTAAAGATATTTTCTTAGAAAAATACTTTCCTTGTGACCATCGAGTAGATATGGAAAGACAATTTCTAAGTCTGAGGCAAAAAGAGGATGAGAATGTCGCAAATTATGAGGCTAACATTACAAAATTATCATGGCATGTAACCGATTATATACGTAACCCAAAGGGTAAGATTAATTGATTATTTTATGGGTTAAAAACATTTCCCCATCATGAATTAGTCTCACAATCCTTCTCATCATATTAATATATTGTCTCATGTGCTATCAAGATAGAAAATGAATTTTATAAGTCTTACAACTTTAAAGAAAAGGAAGAGAAGAATAGATTTTCTGAACACTCTTGAAATGAAAATAATGGGAAGAATGGAAAAGTTTAATATCCATCATGCATTAAATGTGGGATGAAACACCCTGGTACTTTACTAAAGGGAATGGGAGTCTATTACAAGTGTGGTGAAGAAGGACACCAAGCTCGTGATTGTAAGGGGAAGAAAGAGTTTGTCAATGTTGAATGCTACAATTTTAAAGAAATAAGGCATTATGAAAATTAATTTCCTAAGTGTCAAGGAAAATTACCTCATAAATTTTCAAGGGATTAAGGCCAAGCTTATGCGATCACTATTACTGAGGTTGAAGCTCCAAAAGACATGGTGACAGGAAATTTAATGGTTTCCTCAAGTTTAGCCAGTGCTTTATTTGATTCTGGATCATCACATTGTTTTAATATCTTCCCAGTTTGCAAAGAAAATTAGATATTTAAAATTTAATTTAACAAGGGAGTTGTCAGTCAAAACTCCTAAGGGAAGTATCATTGTAACCAATTTTTGTGAGTTAGTTCCCATTAGGTCATATAAATGTTCTCTATCCGCTGATCTCATTGTCATACCCATGATTGAATTTGATATAATCCTCAGTATGGATTGGATTTCAGAACATGATGAAACAATTTATTGTAAGAAGAAGGATGTTACAATTTTTGATGATGTTAAGGAGTACCTTATCTTTAGAGCAGAAACGTCACAACCTAATTATTATCTAGATCCACCCCCAGTAGCTCAACTAAATTCAATTATTGGGTAGGAAGAGAATGAAATAACTATTGGTGAGGAAAGGAATGTTCAAATAGAGGAAGTACATATTGTGCAAGAATACGTTGATGTGTTTCCAAAGGATTTACCCAGACATCCTCCAGAATGAGAAATTGAGTATTCCATTGACTTAATCCCTAGTTCAAGGCCCATATCAAAGACCCCTTATAGAATGGCCACTGTGGAATTAGTGGAACTAACGAAAAAACTAGACTAATTGAGTAATAAAAGATTTATTCACCCTAGTGTTTCTCTATGGGGAGACTCTATTCTATTTGTAAAGAAGAAATATGGATCTATGAGGTTGTGCATTGACTACAGGGAGATCAATGCTATAACAATAAAGAACAAGTATCCCCTACCTCACATTGATGATTTATTTGACCAACTTCCTGGAGCTCAATATTTTTCAATGATTGACCTTCGATATGGATATCATCAGTTGTGTGTGAAAAAGGGAGACATTCCAAAGACAACATTTTGAACCAGGTACGGGCATTACGAGTTTATCGTAATGCGTTTTGGGATGACTAATGCACCCTCTGTTTTCATGGATATAATGAACAGAGTTTTTAAGGAATATCTTGATGACTTTGTAGTGGTATTTATTGATGATATATTGGTATACTCTAAAATCTACTAAGATCATGAAAATCACTTGTGCATTATCCTGAGGACTCTTTGAAGAAATGAATTATATGGGAGGTTTAGCAAGTGTGAATTATGTATTCAAAATATTTCTTTTCTTTGACATATTATCTCTAAGGACGAAATCTCTATTGATCCTTCTATGTCTAAGGAAATCCAAGAATGGACACCGCCGACAAGTATAACTGAGGTACATAGTTTTATTGGTTTAGTGGGTTATTATCGGTGTTTCATCGATAATTTTTCCCGATTGGATAACCCATTAACCAATATCACATGTAAAGGGGTTAAATTTGTTTGAATAAAAGAGTGTAAAGAATGTTTTGAATAACTAAAGAGGATATTAGTCAATGCTCATATCTTGACTCTACCATCGGGGAATGATGGGTTTGATATTTATAATGATGCTTCAAAGAAAGGAATTGGTTGTTTCCTTATACAAAATGATAGGGTTATTGCCTATGCATCATGACAACTAAAAATTCATGAGAAAAACTATCCCACTCATGATCTTGAGTTATCATTTGTAATCTTTTCTCTGAAAATATAGAGACACTATCTCTATGGTGAAAAACGTGAGATTTATACCGATCACAAGAGTTTGAAGTATATTTTCTCACAGAAATAACTCAACATGAGGAAAATATGATGGATTGAACTACTCATGGATTATGATTGCACTATACACTATCACCCAGGGAAGGAAAATAGGGTGAAATATGCTTTGAGCAGAAAGGATCTTGGAGTTCTGTATAAGATGAGAGTTGAAAGAGATCCCATTTTCATGGATCTAGTAAATATAGATATGGGAATAAACATTGAAGGTAAAACATCAATAATTTTTCAAATTTTTTCCAAACCATATTTACTATAAAGGATAAAGAGTTCTCAGACTGGGGATGTGGAGTTTCAAAAGAAGATTAAAGCTGTGAATGATGGGATATTGAGTGACTTCATATATGAAGATGAAATTTTGAAATTTGGGAAGAGACTTTGTGTTCTCGGTATACCTGATCTAAAAAGGTAATTGCTGGATGATTCCCATCGATCTAATTTCTCTATACACCCTAGTAGAACCAGGATATATAGAGATTTGAAGGAACATTTTTTGTGGGACAACATAAAGAGGGATATTTCTGATTATATATCAATATGTATGGCATTTCAACAAGTGAAAGTTGGAAGAAAACATCCTAGAGGAGTCATACCACCTCTTCCCATAACTGAGTGGAAATGGGATGATATTACGATGTAATTTTTCATGTGGATACCAAAGAATCCTAGAAGGAATGATTTAATATGTGTGATTGTTAATCGTCTTTCCAAGTCAGCACATTTTCTTACTATAAGAGAAGATTTACCACTTGAACGTTTAGCAAGACTATATATTAATGAAGTTTTAAAACGTTATGGAGTACCCTTATCGATTGTTTCTAACCATGATCCCCATTTTACATCAAGATTCTGGAAAATTATTTAGAAGGACTTGGATACTGAACTTCGTTTGAGCATTGCATACTACCCTCAAACCGATGGACAATCATAACAGACTATTCAAACCTTAGAAGACATGTTGAGATCTTGATCACTTGACTTTCAAGGTATGTGGGATCAATATTTACCTATGTTAGAATTTTCCTATAATAATAGCTTCCATTAAAGTATTCATATGGCACCATATGAAGCGTTATATGGAAAGAGATTTTGTACACCAACTTGTTGGGATGTTGTTGGTGAAAGAAAACTCGTAGGCCCATAACTTGTTGAGGATACAATGGAAAATGTGAAGGTTATCTAAACCCACATCAAAGCAGCTCAAAGTAGGAAAAAGATCTATTCAAATAACTGAAGGAAAGATTTTGAATTTCAAGTAGGAGATCATGTTTTCTTGAAGGTATCTCCATGGAAGGGTGTTATACATTTCGGTAAGAAGGGTAAACTGAGTCCCAGTTATATTAGTCCTTTCAAAACTCTAGAACGAATTGGGGTTGTAGCTTATCGTTTGGAAATGCCGCCAAGTTTCTCCAATGTTTATGATGTGTTCCACATATCATTATTGAGAAAATACATTCCTGACCCAACACATGTACTCACCTATGAAGAAATAAAATTGGAACCCAACCTGTCTTATTACAAAGATCCTATTAGAATTCTTGATATAAGAGAACAAGTGTTGAGAAACCAGACAACTCGTTTGGTAAAAGTTTTATGAAGAAATCATAAGATGGAAGAGGCAACGTGGGAACCCGAGGAACTTATGATGAAGAACCACCAATATATTTTTGTGCAGTAGTATTATAGAAATTTTGAGGTCAAAATTATTTGAAGGATGAGAGAATGTAACACCCTAAGCTTCCACGGTACGTTTCACTTTGAATAATGCAATAGCTTGCGTTGTACGCAACTTGGAGTTTTAACACACCATGACCAATCGAACAAGCTATTATGAATAGTAATACCCACTTTTTGAAATTTTATTTTTTTTTCAAAATGGACTTCATTTTTGGATTTGGAATATCAAAATTAGCTTAGGGTGAATTTTTGGTATTTTTCTGAAAACATTCAATTTTTGATAAACAGTGAAAAACATTATGTTATTGGTTAAAACCGACTTTTTATAATTAGTTATCTTATTTAAATTTATATTAGGTAAAAATAGATACATAATACCTATATAGGTTCAATGTAATTCATAGGAGTAATTTTATAATAATATTAGATATACAAAATTTTATTGAACTTTTTACCGTCTTTTACCCACATTCTAGGAGAATTTTCAAATTTGAATAAAACTTAATTTTACCACTTCTGTGAATTGAATTTCAAAAATACAAGAGACAAGGTTGATATCAGTAAGTAAAATTTGGTTCAATAATATGAAAATAATTTTTGGTGAATAGTTACTTTTGACTTTTATTTACCACGATTAAAAGTAAATAGGGTAACTAAAGGTAAAAATGATATTATTATTACCCTACCACATGTCCTAATTATATTGGATAATTTTATTTCGACCAAAAACAACCTTAGGAATAAAATATGATCCTTTAGGTCTACTTGGATTAGATTTGGACATTTATTATTATTTTATTTAAAGAAGAGTTAAAAGTGTTAAATTCAAAGTTTAATAACTAAACCATTTTTAATATAGGATTATACATAAGATAAATTAGATTATAAATATTAATTAAAAAGATAAAAATATTTCCTACATAATGTTATTTTATTTATATTTTATATACTTCAAATAATGTAATTTATTGATGACACAATGATGATAGAGTAATTACCTTGTTAATGAAATATTAAAATAATTAATATTATTAATATACAAATAAATTTAAATTGAGACTTTTGATGAATTAAAAGAATTTTATAGGTTAATATGACATTTTAGTATTTATTAAATGAATTTAGTTCAAAGTAATAAAGTTTTTAGGTCTTTAAGAAATTCAATTACTAAATAGTGTCAAAATTGACATAAATGAGTTTTTAAAACAAATACTATATTATTGGATGATATAATATTCCTAAAAATATAATCTTCAGACAAAGAGATTAAATAATATTATATATTTCATTAATGAACCACTTGGGATTCGATTGGAAGTTTATATTGAGTTTATTAACCATATAATATAAAAATACAAAGAGACATGGTAAATGTCAAACTATTTAACTAAGAGTTAAATCTAAAAGATAAGGTTAATATGGTAACCTAAACATGTCTAAAACCTATTGGTTGAGAGTTGTTTGACCCATACCCACCATAGAATCGAAATTAATCATTTTCAATCCATTAGAAAGAAAAATTTATTTTATTATAAAATAATATTTCAATCTTTTCCTAAGGTGCCCCTCACCTCTCTTATAAAAGGATACTTCCCCTTCTCTTAATTTCACACCACCAAAGACGTTTGGCTTGGACAAACCCTACCAAAATATACACCCAACTACCCTAAATTAAACCTATATCCCTTAATTTTATCAGAAAGGAAACCTAATGATCCCTTTTGGTCAACTCAAAAGGAAACACCCGAAGAAGAGGTAATAATCTCACCACTCTCTTTCAAGTTCTTTTCTTCTTACAATTACTCTTTATTTGTTATTTCAATACCAAAATAATAAATCTAGTAAATCCTACATAATGTGATGTTATTATAAATATAGTACAACCATATTTGTTATTCTATCCATCCTATAAATGACAAATCCACTATACGTGCGTACGTACGGCTTACCGTCTCCACGTCGTGGTGTAGTTTGTCATTCAAGACTTCACTATTTGGATGGGTATAATAATGAGTATAATTTATTTAAATAATAAATATAAAATTTTAATTATTCTGTATATATGATATAACATCCAATTACATACGGTCTCACCATCAATATAATGATATTGTCGCTCGTGTGTACATACGGATTACCGTCTCTACATACACGATGAGATTCATTCCCCATCATAATCATTCAAGAATAATTTTCATTTTATAATTAAAAAGAATATTTAAGAACTAAATATATTTATGTATATGAATCAAACACATCCTATCCATAATAAACATGGCTTACGTAACCAATCATATAAAGAAAAACTAATCATTTAACACCCGCAACGATGATACTACTGAAATATTATTAACAAAGAAATATTAGAGGATCATATATGATATAATATTTATGTATATAGTTATTTTATAATTTAATAACAATGTTTTAACTATTATAAAGGAGGTTAACATACCATCAAATAAGGAACAGTACAAGTTAAGGGTTAATTTCACAATCACTTTATTATCCGAGGTTGTTTTTACATAAGTATCTATTGGGACCTCTTTATCATCCACATCTGTGTTTCTTAAAAGTGTATTTAAAAACATTTTTAATAAGTTTTAAAGTAACTTATACCCTTTTTAACTTTTTATAAAATGGTTTTAAAGGAATCCTTCTGTTGTTTTCCAAAAAAGGTACTTTATGACCTTTTCGACAAATTAAGGTAGGAATGTTTGTTTTAACTTATATGATAGGTGCAGTTATTTTCTACTGTTATAAAACCTTCGAATATTACCATAAAATATAATAATAATATTTTAAAAATAAATGTTTTATTTTATAATTACATTACTTTTAAATTATTTCAAAATAGAAAGAGATATTCCTTTAATTTTTTTTGATTTCATCTATGTCAACATCCTTTAATGGATTTTATATTTGTTTGAAATTGATTTATTATGATAAAAATATTCAATATTGTATTGAAGGTTTTGTGATATGTTTTTATGTGGATGTTGTATTTTTATACCATTCATGGTTTATGGATAATGTATTGACATTTCATATGCTAGTTTTAATACAAACGTTTATGTTATGTTTGAATCTTTTCATATGAGGAATGCATTGGACTTAGTATGTGACGGCTGGAGCCCACTATAGCTCCTCGATGCATCGTTAGGTATCATGAGGAAAACTAGTATCTTGGCATAAGGCCTTGAAAAAATATTATTTGTAGTCTTGGCACAAGGCTTTGACTATGTGGTTATGAAGTCTGGCATTATACATTCCGTCATTATGAAATTGGATATTTGATATTACATGTGATTATTCGACTAGTAGAATATCCATGTGAATAAGTAAATGGAATTATTTGATTTATATTTTCCATATTATGTAGAAGTTTAACTTTAAAAGGATTGTGTTTTAGTCTTATATATTTCCTTAAATATTTATGATTATTTATGAAAGTTTCTACTATATTTGTAATCCTTACTGAGCATCTGAGCACACCCCTTTCTATGTTTTATTTTTCCCAGGATACGAAGAAGTATATTATGACTAAACTGTAGGGATAGTATATAGGATATGAATGTTCTCAATTGATAATATGTTGTTGTTGTATTTCATTTTATAATTTAATGTAAAACTTATGAATTTATCTAGTACTTCCAAGGCTACTAAACTGATCTATATTTTGGGACATGATTTCCTTGTATCATGACAATGTTATTTAATAATTCACCAACTCTAGGTAACTGGGGTCAGAGAATTACAAGTATATTATATCACCATTTTATTAAAATAACTGAATTATTTGGAGGAATAAATTAAACAAAAATGTTCGTTGATGAACATTACCTCTTCTTGAGATATCCTCCTTAGGTTTGCACTAAAATACATCCTAGGATTGATTTATGTAAAAAATAATGATTATATTATTATATAAGGTAATTTAGGAATTAATTTGGGTAGTTATTGGCCAAACCAAAATTTTTTTTAAGGTGTGAAGGAGAAGAGAAGGGGCGGCCTTTTATAAGTGAGGTGAGTGGCATTCCTGTAATTTTTTGAAAGAAAGACTTCCAACCATGTTTTTTTCGTGTACAAAGGACCCAATAATGAATCATTATCAATAATATATATAATATAATTTCAAAAATATTTCCAAAAAATAGGTGTTGGAAAAGTATTGGGTTACTTTTAACCCATATCCTTTTAGTTTAACCCCCCAGTAAACCCATTTTTATCTTAACTGTGGTAAATAATTTTTACTATTTTTACTATTAATTTTCTTCAAAAATTATATTGAAATTTTTATATAATATAAATAATTATTATTCCAAATTACATCTACACAAGTGGGGAAATTTAATTTAAAATTAACCCCACAGATGTGATGAGAAACTGAGTTTTTAAAGAGAATATGTTCAAAAGTTTACAAAGTTTTTTCTCAGAATTTAATATGAATTTGATTTCAATGACCTAAATTAGATTAATGGATATAAAATTGAACCAAGTATACTTTAAAATAGTTTTGAAATAAAATTTAACTTTATAAAAAAATTAAATTAAATTGTAGTTTTCAATTAAAATTCAATATTATCACTATTCATCGAAAAATTAAATTTTTTTGAAAAATCCAAAAAATCCACCTTATGAAAATTTTAAAATTATGATTTAAAAAATAAATTTTATTTTATAAAATTAATTTTCAATTTTTTTTGAAAATTATCTTCATTAATGTTCACAGAAAGTAATATTTTTTTTGAGAAAATAGTATTTTCAAAACATATAAATACTTTAAGGAAAATAAAGTAATTTTTATCAATACGTTTCCTTTATATAAAATCATTATAATTAATATTTAAAAATTAGTTATTAATATTATTATCACTAAGTTTAAAGGTAGGGTTATAATGTTTTCTTTTAAGTAGCTATATTAACAATATATTATGGTTTTGTTAAAACTCAGTGTGTGATAGAAGCTAGCACATTGTTACGTGTAGTGAAAGATTAACTTTGTGTTTCATGTAATTCAAGATTGACGTGGTGTTATGTATAACAAAATATACCCATGAAATTTAATTTATTAAAAAAAATAATTCATAAAACTTGGTGTGTTACATTCTACCCACCTTAAAATTATTTTCACCCTCAGAATTCTTCATTCCAATATTAAACAATGTAGGTAATTCTACCTCATCATATCCTAAAGTTCCCATATAGATTCCTCAAAATTGTGGTTTCACTATAAAACTTTTACTAGGTGAGTGGTCTTATTTTGAATAGCTTTATCTACATGATCCAGAATCTCCAATGGTTATTACTTAAAAGAAAAATAATTTTCTAGTGGTATGACCATTGAGTTTAGTACATGTGAAGGAGAAAGTATATACTTCCTCTGGAGAGATACATGGAACACATCATGGACTTGAGAGAGGTTTAGTAGAATAATTAGCTAATAGGATACCATCCTTATATGATCATTAATTTCAAAGGGACCAATATACCTAGGTCTTAGTTTCTATTTCTTACCAAATATCACAACTTTATTCCATTGAGAAATTATTAGAAACACCTTGTCACCAAATTCAAATTCTAGATCATGCTGAAGATTATAAGCCTAATGTTTCTACTGACTCTGAGATTCCTTGAGGTGTTGCTGAACGAATTTAACCTTCTCTTCAATTTCTTCAGCATTCTCAGGTCCCAATATCTTTAATTATTTATCTTCATTCCAGCCATTAGAGCTCAACATTTCTTTCCATATAGTCATTCAGAAGGATCCCTATTAATGTTCTAGTGAAAGATATTGTCATATGAAAACTCAACTAAAGGAAGGTGTTGATTCCAAAATCCTTTGAAATCCAAAGAACAAGATCTCAAAATATACTCTAGGTTTTGGATTTTTCTATCAGACTGAACATTTATCTGAGGATGATACGTAGTGACAAAACTCAACACCATATCAAGATATTTTTAAATACTTATAAAGAACTTTGAGTTAAACATCATATCCTAATAAGACACAATATAATGTAATACTCCATACAAACTTAACACATTTTAATGTATATCCTATAAATCTAAACCAGATATAAGTATGTTATGATAGTGATGAAGTGATCTGATTTAGTAAGGCGATAGAATACAACCCATATAGAATTACTCCCTTTAGACATTTTGGGGAGTCCATTGAAGAAATCCATGGTGATGTTTTCACATTTCCATTATGGTATAGGTAATAAAT
This sequence comes from Viscum album, assembly GCA_963277665.1. Classification (NCBI taxonomy): domain Eukaryota; kingdom Viridiplantae; phylum Streptophyta; class Magnoliopsida; order Santalales; family Viscaceae; genus Viscum; species Viscum album. Next base: position 1,396,819,696 of record OY728164.1, on the reverse strand, counting down.
GTAACATACACTTAGAACATAATATTTCATCTTTAACCTGATGACATACCAAGCACTAAGATACAAACTCTACGATATCTATCTTCATACCATCCCACCATAAATACTATTTCAAATATCTATACATCTTCATAATTCTCAGATAAATAGAGAATGAAGAACTATGAGTTTCCTTTGATAACTCCTTATTCAAATATGGTATGTATAGAATGAATAAATAGTTCCTAACCCTTATCATTCCATCATAATCAAGGTTAAACTTAGGAACAATTCTAACCTTCTTTTGTAGCTTTACATATTCTTTTTTGCATCTCTTTAATATTCACTTGGATATATGGATGAACATTCAATTGAGAAATATAAGATTTTACCCCTTCCTTTAGTATTTTCATATCCATCCTTTTGAAATATAGAATAATTGGATATTTTGTAATCCTCATCATGGATAAGCTAGCATTACCCTTTTGACTCAAAGCATTGTCCACCTTATTCTCTTTCATAGGGTAGTAATGTATTGAGTAGTGAAAATCTTTACACATCTAAAACCATCTTATTTGGACCATATTCAATTCATTATGTGTGAATATATACTTTAAACGTTTTTAATTGGTATATATATCACACTTTTCTCGATAAATATAATGCCTTTATATCTTTAATACAAAAAATATCACATCTAACATAAAGTCAGGATTTGGGTAGTTTTTCTCATGAATATTAAAATTTCATGGGGAATAATCTATAACCATGTCATTATATATAATAACACATCTAGAACCCTTCTTGGATGAATAACTATAGATTATAAAGCCTTCTCTACTACAGGGTAATATATGCACAAGTGCACTAACTAATCTTCTCTTCAGTTCCTTGAAATTTTCCTCACATTCATATATCCATAGGAACATGGCTCCATTACGAGTTACTTGGTCACATTATTAGATGTTTTTGAGAAATTATCCAAAAATATTTGATAATATCTTGATAAACCAATAAAACTATGGATTTTAGTCACTGTAGTTGGTCTGGTCCAACATTCAATAGCTCTTTTCTTTGATGGATCTACCAATATACCCAATATTGAGATTATATGATCTAATAATGAAACATTTTACAGTCAAAATTCACACATTGTAAATTTTTAATATAGTTTCTCTTTCATTAGGTTCTTTATTATAATTTTAAAGTGATCTTTAGGAACTTACTTTCTCCTTTAATAGATAATAATTTCATCTATAAATACAACTAAAAACTGATAAACATAGTTTCTAAAGACTCTATTCATTTAATCCATGAAGATAGTGGTGGGAATTAATAAGTCCAAATGACATCAATATATATTCATAGTGTCCATATCTTGTATGGAATGCTATATTAGGTATATCCTTCTTCTTTAACCACAATTAATGATATCAAGAATGAAGGTCAATCAAGGAAAAGTATTGAGCTCCACACAGTTAATAAATCAATTGATCAATATGGAGAAGATGATACATGTTCTTAATTATGATCTTGTTCAACTCCCAATAATAAATTAAGAGTCTCATTGATCCATATTTATTTTTCATGAAAAGAACAAGTGTACCCCAAGGTGACACAATTGGTCAGATGAATCCCTTGTCAAGGTTTTCCGAGATTTTATTCTTTAATTTGTGAAACTCAATTAGGTCTATTATATAGGGTGTCTTTGAAAATTGGTATAAAAATAGGTATGAGTTATATTAACAACTAAAATTTATATTGTAGTGTAAGTCTAGGAAACTCTTTTGGAAATAAATCAAAAAATTCCTATAAAATAGAAATATCCTCGATGTCAAGTTTCTTCCGAACCATCTAATATAAACACCCCTTCTATGACAACCTTTCATTTTATTACACACTTAAACCTGATTTATTACATAAAATATTCACTTGATACAACATATAATATCGATAGTTATAGTGTCTTTGGGGATTAGGAACATTACATAACATCTTAGAACGTAAAACACACAACATCTTTATTGAAAACTTATTTTACATGACCACTACATTCCCCCATACTTAGCATTTCATGGGATAACCTAAGGACATGCATAAGAAAAGGGTGAGCTATAAAGCCCAGTAAGGGAATAAACATGGAATAACATGAGGAATACAATAAATGTTATAAGATAGACATATAAATGGAGCATAAGAGAAACATGAACATAAAGTCATGATAAAGCATGATAATCATAACATGGAAATGTGGCAACAACACTTAATATGGAATTAGCATGAGCTAAGGCTCATTGCACATGGAGCATGAGCTAAGGCTCATTGCACATGGAGAATGAGTAAACCCTCATTTCACATGAAGCATGAGTAAAAACTCGTTTCACTTGAATTAGCATGATTCAAAATCCATTTAACATGACGTATCATGATACTATACTTTACCAAATGCATTGAAGCGCTATCAGGGCACACCCTTCGTAAACATTTCATTTCATGCATTAGTGTGCCACATGGATCATAAAACATGGATACATAAAACATCATCATTTATTCCATGATAAAGGAATGTGGAATTCATACATGAAACTATATAATCAATAAATAAATGTTCATAAAGGTGAATACCCTTGATAGAGAAATGAGCATGGTATTTACTACACAATGATTTTTTCATGGAAAACAACGGTGCAATTTTGACAGCATAATGGCGTGACATAAGGACTCATGAAAATATTTGATGAGATAGAAAAGGGTGTATCAACATATTTACATGAAATATACAGTAAGGGGGTCATATGGATACATTTACAAACAAAATTAATGAAATTTTGATGCATAATACAAAAGAATTACTTGGATGTAAAAAGAGGAGAGAGAAATCCCTCACAGAATTTCGGCATCGTAACGGGTGTACATGGAAATATTTAATGAGAGAGAAAGGGGTATCCCATCATCCAAAAATAAATATTACAGTATGGGGGAGGTGCTAACTCATACCCCAACATTTTTAATTGAAAACAAAATGGCATAACAACTTAAATAAAATTTGACAAAAATGATAAAGGAAGAAATCACTTACTTGGAAGTGTGATACCAAAGGCTTGGGAGAGGATTGAGAGAGGCTTATTTGGAGGTTGAAGAACCTTGGAAGGATTATAGAGATATGAGGGAAGGGGTTGGTTGAACTCCAAAGGCTTTTAGTGAAGATGAAGTGGGAGATTGGGTGGGTTTATATAGGAAAGTAGAGGGAATTATTTATTATTTAGGTTTGGGAAACCTCTTATTAAACTAATCAATAACACAAACCAGCCCATGGTTTTTGCCCATGGTTTTTACCAAATGGGAGTGGAAAAAAATATTTTATATATCCAATGGAAGAACTTCTTAAAATAATAGGTTCGCTTATGTGGAGGTGAGTCACACTCTCAAGGGAAAAAGTTTAAAAAGACAAAATGTTTTATAAGTCATGGAGTGTCCACAAAAGCTTTGTAAAATAAATAAAACAAATATAAAATCACATTATTTTAATGAAAAAAAAAATATTTTCCAAAAATAATGTTTGTAGTATTTTATTACCTCACTATTGGGTCATTATGATGTCATAAAACAGATTATATATTTAAACGGTATTTAATTTCTACCCTAAAATTTGACTGTCTCAGAAAATTATGAAAAATTAACCATTGGATAATTTCGATGTTCTAATTCCAAAAATAATATTACTTTTATCTAAATAATTTTATAATTATGTGACTTTTTACTTTTAAAATAAAAACCAACATTTACAGAAAATTCATGGGTTTTGACAAAAAATGTTTTCAAACTTTAATAAATATTACAATTGCATTCCTAAAATTATATGATCATTTATATTTAATAAAAAGTAATTTAATAATAATATTTTATTAAAATATTATTTAATTAAAAAATCCCTTAATTTGTAAAAATATATTTCTCAGTTGAATATTAACTAAAAATACTATTTGTGCTTTAAAAAAAATTTACAAAGTAACAATAATAAAATAAATGCACATTCTTTATACGAAAATAATGTACATTGTCATAGTGTTAGGGTATTGTTACATAACCACTTATAACACCTGCATAAGACCAAAGAGTAAGGTGTGTGATGGTGAAAAACTCTTGGGGTGGCTCAGATAACATCGCTCCTGTGGTAATCTCTATTAACTTCCACTTCTCCCATACTCGGTTCTGCTCAAGCTTAATGTGTTCAAACTCGGCTTGGGCTTGGTCAAGTGCTAAGCCCAATGATGCTAGCTCTTTTCCAAGCTCAGAAAAATGGGCTTCATATGGGGAAAGTCTACTGGATGAGGCCATCACTTCCTTTGTCTGAGTAAATTGGATTTGTTAAAGCCCTATATTTATACTAATCATGTGATCACTGTTCAATGGATATATTAGCAACGATCACAAATAATAACGGTATTTTAAAATCCAGAAACATAAAACTAAATATGTTAACATTTTATATAACCATAATAATAAATTTAAATATATTAATAGGAATTTTCATTAATTAATGTTTGGGTTATTACAATCTTCCCTCCTTATGAAATTTCGCCCTCAAAATTTAATTTTCCCACACTAAAACAGATGTGGGTGAGTTTTCTTCATCACTTCCTATGATTCCCTTGTTATTTCTTCAAACTTGTGGTTTCACCACAACACCTTGATGAGGGGAAATTTCTTATTTCGTATAACTTTTTCTCTACGATCTAAGATCTTCACTGGTTGCTCCTCGTAAGAAAGATCATCCTCTAGCTATACTATCTCTAAAGAGAGTACATGTGAAGGCTTTCGTATGTACTTCCTTAAGATGGATACATGGAATACATCATGTACATTGGCCATGGTATGTGGAGTTATAGCCGATAGGCCACAACCCCAACATTATTAAGAATCTCAAAGGGGCCAGTGTACCTAGGACTTAACTTTCCTTTCTTTACAAACCTCATGACCTTCTTCTGTGGAGATATGCGTAGAAATACCATGTCTCCAACTTTAAACTCAAGGTCTCATCAATGGTTATCTTCATAACTCTTCTGTTGACTCTGGGATGCCTTGATATGCTGATGAATGGTTTTTACCTTCTCCACCATTTCTTTGACCATTTCTGGTCCTAGAGGGTTACCCTCACCGACTTCATCCTAACATGCCAATGTTATGAACCTCTTCCCTAGGTTCCATTTAGATGATCGAGTTGAAACTATTATTGTAGGAGAATTCAACCAGTGGAAGATGTTGATCCCATCCTCTTTTAAAGTCCTTTGAGCATGATCTCAACATATCCTCAAGTGATCAGAAAGTACGCTTAGATTGACCATTAGTTTGAGGATGATAGGCCGTAGTGAAGTTTATTTCAGTATCCAGATCATGTTGAAGACTCTTCCAAAACTTAGAGGTGAATCTTGGATCTCGATCGGGTACAATAGATAGTGGTACTCCATGCATCCTTACCACTTCCCTGATGTATATCCATTCCAGTTGATCCAATAATAAATCCTCATGAATTGCAATGAAGTGTGAAGATTTTGTAAGGCGATCTACAAAAAACCAGATTGCAATATTGCCTTTGGATTTTTTTCAGAAGTCTAGTGACAAAGTCCATGATGATATTCTCCCATTTCCATGCTTGTATGGGAAATGGTTGCATCATCCCCCTAGACTTCTAACTCTCTTCCTTCACTTGCTAACACACTAGACACTTTGACGTATACTCAGCGATATCCTTCTACATATTATCCCACTATTAATGCTCTCGGAAATCTTGATACATTTTTTGTGTTTCTTGGGTGAATAAAGAAATTTGAACTATGCGCATCATCCAAAAGTTCCTTCTTTAGCTCCAGACTTGATGAAACACATAGTATTTTTCCAAATCTCACAATTCCTTCTCCATTAACATTGAACTATGAGGATTTACCTTTTCTGATAGCTTCCACTCTCTTATTAATTCCCACATCATCCTTTTGAGCATCCTTTAACCTTTCCAAAAGGGAAAGATGAGCAATCATTTGTGAAAGGATTGATGATGTTCCCTTATTTATGATTCCAATGTCCATCTTCATCAAATCTATTAAGATTGAATCCTTCTCAATTATCATCAATGATAGAATCACTGGGTCCTTTCTACTTAGAGCATCTACCACTTTGTTTTCTTTCCAAAGGTGGTAATGGATTGAGCATTCACAGTCTTTGATCAGCTCTAACCATATTCGTTGTCCCATGTTCAACTCTTTTTGTTTGAATATATACTTTAGGATTTTTTGGTCCTTACATATTTCACACTTTTCTCCAAAGAGATAATGCCACCATATTTTTAAAGAGAAGATCACCGCAACCAACTCCAAATCATGTGTTGGATAATTCTACTCATGAACTTTCAATTGCCTTGAAGCATAGGCAATGAATTTGTCATTTTTAATTATCACACAACCCATTACCTTCTTTTAAGCATCACTGAATACCACAAAAAGTTCTCCACTTGTGGGTAAAGTGAGCACGGACACAGTGATAAGCCTATTTTTAACTCCTTAAAGCTTTCTTCACATTCATCACTCCAAGAAAACTTTACTCCCTTCCAAGTTATCTTGGTAAGGGGGTTTGAAAGTCGTGATAATTTTCTCACAAATTGTCAATAATATCCTGCTAACCCCAAGAAGCTATGGATATCCTTTATTGATGTTGGCCTCCGCCATCCCTCAATTTCATCTATTTTGGAGGGATCCACAGATATCCCATTACTTTTGATGATATTTCCCAAGAATGAGACCTCCCTCAACCAAAACTCACACTTGTTGTACTTTTCATAGAGATTCTCCTTCCGCAAGGTCTTTAGTAAAGTTATTAGATGCTTCTCATAATCCTACTTGGTTTTGTATTATATCAGAATATCATCTATAAAGACTACAACAAATTTGTCAAGGTAATCACTAAATACTCTATTCATCAAGTCCGTGAAGATTTCTGGAGAATTAGTGAGTCTAAAAGGCATTACTATGCATTCATGGTGCCTGTATCATGTACGAAAAGTAGTATTGGGGATATCTTCCTTCTTCACCCTTACTTGATAATATCCCGACCACAAATCACCTTAGGAGAAGTATTGTTCTCCATGTAGCTGATCAAACAAGTCATCAATTTGTGGGAGAGAATAATTTTTCTTTATCGTGATTTTGTTATGGTCATGATAATCGATGCAAAGGCGCATTGACCCATCCTTCTTCTTGACGAAGAGGACTAGTGCACCCCATGGTGAAGTACTTAGGCATATAAAACCTTTCTCTTGATTCTTATGCAGTTGTTTCTTCAGTACCACAAACTCCACAACAACCATTCTATATGGAGTCTTGGATATTGGTAATGACCCAGGTATAAGATCAATTAGGAATTCAAAATCCCTTATAGGAGGAAGACTAGAAAATACCTTGGGAAACACTTTAGAAAATTTCCACACAATAGGCATGTCTTCAAGGATGGTTGTCTCCGTATACTCAATCATCGGAGCGAGATATGTGTGCTCATAGGGTAGTAATATCCACGCTTGATATGATATAGTTAAAGAAGATTCATCTTCCTTCTTGCACTTGTATAGAATTGGGGGTCGATTCTCTACATGGAGAGTGATTTACCTCTCACAGTAATTTACGTTTGATCTATATAAGGAAATCCAATCCATGCCAATAATTGCATAAAATTCAACAAGAGGGAGTATGATGAGGTTCACCGGGAAATTCAATCCACAGATTATGACAGGGGAGGAGTTATAGTCGTGGGATGTAATGATTGCCCCATTTTCTGTACTCACCGACATCTTTACTTCCATGATTTGTAGTGGTTCTGGGATTGTTCTTCAAAACCTTTGGGATATAAAAGAATTCATAGAACCTGAATCAAAAAGTACATTCGCTATTTTTGAGTGAATAACTAGTGTACCTTTCACCACTTCATTTTTGGGGTTCACTTCGGCAGTTGTGATGGAAAAAGCTCTCCATTGGTTCCTTGGAGGTTGTTGGTTGCCTCCAAAATTCTTTGTGTTAGGGAACTGATTTTCAAGATGAACTGGTTCTTTGCAGTTGTATTAATGAACAACACATTGAGGTTCGAACGAAGCATTCCTATACTCTATTACAGCCGTGGGTTTTTTTATTTTCGGTAGTTAACAACTATGTGCCCTTCTCTTCCACACCTAAAGCATTTCCTTCTCACCTTCAAACAATTTTCGGGGTGCTTCTTTCCGCACCTTGGGAAAGTGGGGTACTAGATCTTATTAGCACTGTTGGATTTATCCATCAGACCGCCATCAATAGAGTCCACCTTATGCTTCTTATCCCCATGATACCCCTATGATTATTCGATCTCTATTTCAACCTTGAGGGCACATCAGACAATTTCCTCATAGCTATCGAAGACACAGATCACTATTGCGTTCCGTAGGCTAGGTTTCAGCCCACCAAAGAAGCGGTCAACCTTGCATTCTGGGGTAACGACAAAGCCGAAGTCATATCGTACAAGCCTTGTGATGTTTTCATCATACGCTCCGATAGATTCTTTGTATTTTTTCTTGAGGAAAAGGAAGTTCCTTTCCATATTAATTCGAAGGGTGTGTCAAAAATATTTATCGAAAAAGATCTTTCAGAAATCCTTCCATTCCAATGCATTAATATCTTCCTCAGGCTTCATATTCTTGATCAACATCCACCATTGATCGGCTTCACCCTCTATACTAAAATCATCTAGAAGAACATTCTCTTGTTTGCAACATTAAAGGATGGATAATATCTTTTCAATGGAGTTGATCCTTTGTTCGACGATTGAGGGATCAGACGATCCATTAAAATTAGAAGGCCTTTGTCTTATGAAGCTCTCGATAGTGACTTTTTCTTTATTAAAGAGGGTTGAACGTTCCTCTTGACCCATGTTTCTATTCAAATTTTGAGTTAACTGAGAGAGAAGCATGAAAAAGTTCATGATTCCCTCTCCCATCGGATTAGGCATCTCATTTGCACAATTATCACATTGATCTTCACATCAGTTGTTAGCCCGAGTCCTTCTATAACCGGCCATTGGCTGGAATAAAAGGAAAGTTAGGGGTAACACATAAAGGTTAATCCAAGGACAAAACTAATTATTTATAAATAACTTTTATTTTCGTAACTTAGTAATCCATAGGCTTCAATCTATGCTATCCATGATATAATTTCTAACATATATTCCTAGGGGAATTTTTTCCCTTAATAAAGGTTTATACAAAGCTTATGAATATAAAAAAGAATATCCCCTTGGACTTTCATAACCAAGAGTCCATCAAGGCCCATCATCTTGCATCAGTTCCCATTCGAGTGTAGCTCAAAGCAGTGTTTTCAAGTTTGACCCCTAGGATACATCTATGCTAGAGCCGCCTCTACCTGCTCGTATCCAGATAGGGATGTATTTGATTGATAAACCACTTACTAAATACTCACCAATACTTATGTATGTTTTTATTATACTTATTCTTTTCTCTAAGTCTTCACTAGGGTTTTCTAATCCTAATCCCAAAAATAACTAAATCTATCCTCTGATACCAACTATAACAATCCTAATTTTTATTACACATTTAAACATATTTTATTACATAAACTTCACTTGATACAACATAGAAGATCAAGAGGTCTAGTGTATTTGGGGATTAGGATAATTAAATAATAACTTAAAACATGAAATACAAGATCTTTATTGAAAACTTCTTTTACATGACCACTACATTCCCTCGTACTTAGCATTGCATGGGATAACCTGAGGACATGCATAAGAAAAGGGTGAGCTATAAATCCCAGTAAGGGAATAAATATGTAATAACATGTGGAATACAATAAATTTTAGAAAATATCAATTTCAAAGGATCACAAGAGAAACATGAACAAAAAGGCATGATAAATCATGATAATCATAACATGGAAATGTGACAACAACACTTAACATGGAATTAGCATTAGCCAAGGCTCATTGCACATGGAGCATGAGTAAACCCTCATTGCAAATGAAGCACAAGTAAAAACTAGTTGTACATAAATTAGAATGAGTTAACACGCCTTGCACATTAAGTATCATGATAATATACTTTACCCAATGCATTGGAACACTATCAGGGAACACGCTTTGTGAACATTTCATTTCATGCATAAGTGTGCCACATGGATCATAAAAATGGATAAATAAAACATCATAATTTATTCCACAATAAATTAATGTGGAATTAATAAATGAAACTATATAATAAATAAGTAAATGTGCATAAAGTTGAATACCCTTGATAGAGAAATGAACATTGTATTCACTACACAATGATTTTTTCTTGGAAAATCGAGGTGCAATTTCGGCAGCATAATGGCGTGACATAAGGACTCATGAAAATAGTTGATGAGATAGAAAAGGGTGTCTTATCATATGTACCTAAAATGTACAGTAATTGGGTCATATGGATACATGTCACAAAAAATGTAATGGAATTTAGATGCATAATACCAAAGAATTACTTGGATGTAAAAAGAGGAGAGAGAAATACCTCACGAAATTTCGACATGGTAACGGGTGTACATAGAAGGATTTAATGAGAGAGAAAGGGGTCTACCATAATCCAAAAATAAATAGGATAGCATGGAGTAGGTGAAAAATCATACCCCAACATTTTTAATTGAAAACAAAAGGGTATAACAACTTAAATAAAATTAGTCAAAATTGATAAAGGAAGAAATCCCTCACTTGGAAGTGTGATCCCAAAGGCTTGGGAGAGGCTTGAGAGAGGCTTATTAGGATATTGGGGAACCTTGGTAGGATTATAAAGAAAGGATGGCAGGGGTTGTTCTAACTCCAAATGATTTTAGTGAAGAGGAAGTGGGAGATTGGGTGGGTTTATATAGGAAAGGAGAGGGAATTCTTTATTATTTAGGTTTCAGACACCTCACATTAAACAAATCAGTACCAGAAACCCACCCATGGTTTTTTAAAAAGGGGAGTGGAAAAAATATTTTATAAGTCCAATGACCTATCTTCTTAAAATAATAGGGTTGCTTATGTGGAGGTGAGTCACAGTCTCAAGGAAAACAATTTAAAAAGACAAAATGTTTTATAAGTCTTGGAGGGTCTACAAAAGATTTGTAAAATAAATAAAAAAATGTATAAAATAAAATTATTTTAATGCTAAAAAATATATTGGCCGAACATAATGTTTATATTATTTTATTACCTCACTATTTAGTTACTATGATGTCATAAAACACATTATATATTTAAACGGTATTTAATTTTTACCCAAAAATTCGACTCTCTCAGAAAATTATGAAAAATTCACCATAGGATAATTTCAAAATCCTGATTCCAAAAATAATATTCATTTTATATAAATAATTATATAAATATTTGAATTTTTACTTTTAAAATAAAAACCAATATTTGCTGAAAATTCATGGGTTTTGACAAAAAAAGTTTTCAAACCTTAATCGAAATTACAATTATATTCATAAGATTATATGATCATTTATATTTAATAAAAAGTAATTTAATAATAATATTTTATTAAAATAATATTTAATTCAAAAATCCATTAATTCATCAAAATATATTTCTTAGTTGAATATTAACTGAAAATACTATTTCTGATTTAAAAACTATTTACAAAGTAACAATAATAAAATGAATGCACATTCTTTATACAAAAATAATGTACAATGTCATAGTTCTAGGGAATTGTTACATAACCCCTTATTACACCCTCATAAGACCAATGGGTAAGGTGTACGATGGTGACAGACTCTTGGGGTGGCTCGGATAACATCGCTCGAGTGGTAATCTCTATTAACTTCCACTTCTCCCGTATTCAGTTCTGCTCGAGCTTAACGTGTTCAAGATCGGATTGGGCTTGGTAAAGAGTGAAGACCAATGATTCTACCTCCTTTAAGAGCTCCAACAAATGGGCTTCGTATGGGGTAAGTATACTGGATGAGGCCATATCTTCCTTTGTCTGAGTAAGTTGGATTTGTTAAAGCCCTATATTTATACTAATCATGTGAACACTGTTCAATGGCTATATTAGCAACGTCCACAATTCATAACGGTATTTTAAAATCCAGAAACATAAAACCAAATAGGTTCAAATTTTATATAACCATAATAAGACATTTAATTAAATAAAGAGAAATTTTCATTAATGAATGTTTGGGTTGTAACACCTTCTGAATGAGAATTAAGACCTAAACAATGGATGTGATCTCTATTATAAGATCTTAATTATCATTACATTAATATATGATCATAGGTTGGTTTGAAATATTAATCATGACTTACTTTCCATGATAATTGATTTGGTATTTATGTAGATAAATTCAATCCACGCCCAAGATAACACCAAATTCAACTAGATGGAGAATGACTAGATTTTTCAGAAGCACATTCCTGACAATGAAAAATGAAGAGGAATCATTGAATTGATATGAGATCATCATACCATTCATTTTTTTCACTTCTTATTCTATATATAATTTATTGGGTGGCATCTTGATACCCTTATAAAATTCATTAAATATGAAATAATGTGTAGAGCTGAAGTCAAATAAGACATTATCAGTTCTAAAGTGGATAAAAAGTGTACCTTTCACCATGTATTTATCAAACCCCTAATAAAAAATATTGATCACATGATATTTCTCTTTTTCTCTTGGCTTAAGAGGTTACTATCATCGACTATATTCATTAACCTTCATATTTGGTAACTGTTTAGCATAATGTCTATACTCCTCCAATTTGAAACAATGGAGTGTGGTTGGTTCATTATATGTAGATTTATATCTATTTGAGTCATTATCTAAATTATTCCTATCAATTCAATGATAAATTTCATGATGACCTTCCCTTCCACACTTAAAAACATTTAATAGTTCCCTTAATATAATTCCCTACATGCTTATTACCACACTTTGAGAATAAAAGAAATACCATATTATTCTCTATATGGTTCTTAGATTTTAGTTTTAATTCCATTTTTTATTCTTATCAAAACCATGAGGAGAGGATAGGAGAAGTGGTGGCCTTTTATAATTGAGGTGGTGGCACACTTATATTTATTTGAAAGAAAAAGTTCCACCTGTATTTATTTTCATTTCATAAGACTCCAATAATGAACCATTATCAATCCTAGAAGAGATAAGGTTAAAATATGTAAATAAAATGGGCATTATAATTTTTTATTATTATCTTTAACCCATATATTTTTTGTTTAACCTCTTTTAAACCCATTTTTACCTTAACTGTTGTAAATAATGTTTACTTTTTTTACTATTTTTGTTGGTAAAAAATTATGATTAACCTATTAGATAATATAAATTATGATTATTACAAATATGGAATCCATTTTTCTAAATTCTATACACATAATTTAAAATTTTTAATTTAAAATTAATCCTAAAGACATGATGATAGCATGAGTTTTTAAAGATAAAATGTTCAAAAAGTTTACAAAGTTTTTATATCAAAATTCAATATGAAACTGATTAAAATGACATAAATTTTATTAATGGATTTATAGTTGAAATAATTTTAATTTAAAAAAAATATAATATATAATTTAACTATATAAATAAACTAAGCTAAAGAGCTGCTTTTAATTAGAAACTTGTATTTTTCACAATTCATCCCTAAATGAAACTTTTTAGAAAAATCCCAAAAATTTACCCTAAGATAATTTAGACATAATCATTTAAAAATGTAATTTTATTTTATAAAAATAATTTTATAAAATTTTCAAAAATTAATTTTATTAATGTTCACAAAAATAAAAAAAATCCATTTTTTGAGGAAATAGTATTTTGAAAACATATAAAGACTTTACTGAAAACTAATTACTTTTCTAATTAATAAGTTTCCTTCATGTAAAACCACTATAATTAATTTTTAAAAGTTAGTTACTACGATTTACATTAATAAGTTTAACGAATAAGTTATAATGGTTGTGTTTAAATAACCATATTAATAACATATCATGGTTTTGTTAAAACTCAGTGTGTAACACAAGATAACCCAATATTCTGTGTAGTGAAAGATTAACTTTGTGTTGCTTGTAATGAAAGCTTAAATTGGGGTTATATGAAATGAATGCTATCAAATAAATTTAATTTATTTGTAAATATAATTCATAAACTTAGGGTGTTACAATATATGAGGTATATTATGAAATCATTATAGATATGGTCATATATCATAAAATAATGATAAGAGTGGAAGTGAATGTAAACATTGATATAAGAAGGATGGGTGAAAAAAATATAATAACAAAGTTATTTTCTTAATGAAGTTAGAAAAGACATAGGAAATAATATGTCCATTGAAAATGAATTTAAAGTAAATGTTATATCTCTTAGAACAAATCTTTGAGAAAAGAGGCAATCAAGTATGGAATCTGTCTCAATCATGGAGAATATGGATAATAAATCAAAATAGATGAATAAAAGATCAAGGAACTTGAAACAAATATTAGTTATTTAAAGGTAAAGTACAAGTTTGAAGTTACCATTATAGATTCTCCAATAAATACCACAAAAAATTCTAGATATGAAATATAGAATTAAAAGAAATTATCTTGGAAAGTCTATAAGAAAAAAAGTTAAAAAGAAATTATACAAAATTTGATACTTCTTTAGATGTTTAGGGCATACCATGGGTGTTTTTTTGAATCCCATAAGCTCAATGGAATAAGAACTCCGATTGTGTTGATATCTCACTCAAAATGGTATCAAATGAAGTATGATTTATATGGAAAATGTTTTATATGTTAATAACCATGATAATTTAGAAATTCATTATATATGAAAGAGATAAATAAAGGTTATAAGGAGGTTATCCAATCCCATGACATATAAAGAAAGGATTTATCATGGAAAAAAGGTTTTTGATCTAAAAAAAATTCACTATTTTAGAGGAAAATCATGGAACTCAATGAAAGGTAAATAAAACACAAAACTGTTGCAATCATAACATACCTCATGGAAAGAAAGAAAAAAACTAGAAGATAATGATAAAGGAGGAATTTAAACTCGTTATAATGGAATAGAATGTGCACTCAAGAAAGGTTCTTCAATGGGTGTAGAGGTTGAAAACAACATTGATGAAATTTTAATAGAAAAAACATGAATCATTATTGAGTGGATTAATTCAAATCACTATAAATCATGATAAGAAAATCAGTGGTACTAAACTTACATAGAAGAAGAAGAATGATTAGAAATGGGTATAGGTGATTCATTATAAGAAGAAGTGTGCACAAGTGTTATTTTATAAGTAATCAATATAAAGACTTAGAATAAATTTTAAAAAATATTTGGTCCAACTTGAACACATATATTCCTAAAATTAAAGAAAATAAAGGTACCCTTCTCCCCATATGGTTTATATATTTCTGAATTATTTTAGTAGGTGCATAATTTAGTGGGAGATACAGTTCATGGGGTAAGTGTATAAAAACCTTTTCTTTATCCAACATCAATTCATGTTTTATTACATAAAAACACACTTTGTAAAACATAAAAGATCAAGAAGCCCAGTGTATTTGGTAATTATGTACATATCAACTTGATAAATTAATTTAACAACATAATTGAAAAATCCCTTAACATGATTATAAAAGTTCATAGCTTTTAAAACTTCATAGGATAACCTAGGGATATACTTAAGAATGTGGTGATGTATAAAGCCCAATAAGGGGATAAGAAAAGCATAAGATGATGAAAGAAACACTTGTTAGTCAATAGACATATTAGTGAGACATGAAAAAGGTGGTAATTATAATCTCAAATAATGAGGCATGATATAACATGATAACATAAAGGAAACATGAGAATGTGGTAACAAAATTAAACATGAAAACATAAGCATAGGTCAATGTTAACAACAAATACCTCATATCATATTGTTCTTAGGATAATCTCTGATGCACCATGCATAGAATCTCATGATCTTATAACATTACCCAATGAATTGGTGCATTATTTGGGTGTACCCATCATAATCATATCATGTTCATGCATAAGTGTGACACAAAAATCATATATGATAAAAACATATTTCATCCCATTTAATACCATGAATAAAGATTTTCGGTTACATACATGGAAGTCACCAATCAATGAAGTATAGGTACAACTTGGTTAATACCCTTGAGTGTAAAAGGGTATGTGTGTAACAACCCCAAATCCCAAACTTTTGGATATGGTTCTAAAAATATAAACTTTACATTCATGAATTTGATATCGATAAATGTGACCTAATTTTTTATATCAAAATCTTACAATTTAAAAAGAAAATTTTGGATCCCTTAAATACCTAATGAACTTTTAGGTTAATAGTTTTAGATAAGTAGGAGAAACTCTTACATAACATGGAAAATTAAACAGATGGTTCATAAAAATTTATATCATATCCCAAGATTTATTCATGTCTTGAAATCTTCTTATATATACCCTAATTAAAGCCTCTATTTATATCCTAGGGAAAAGAAACATAAGAAAAGGTTGAGCTATGATGACCAGTAAGGTTAAACATGATAGATATCAATGATTACATGAGAATAAGGGTATAAGAACATGAACATAAAATTTGAAAAATAAACCTTGTATATCAAAGATCATAATCTTGAGTCATGGAATAAATCTTGGATGTTCATAAGACATGAATCCAAAAACAATCAAAGAACATAATCCATGAGAGCATGATAATGAGTTATGGAATATACATAAAAATATAAAATGATTTCCTTATTAGTCAAGGGACTTTTCCAAGACTATCATAGTGGTATGGGTTTACTCCCCAACCATCATAGTAGTCAAGGTCCACTCTCAAGACCAACATAATATACAAAGTATCTTACTGATCAAGGTTCATTCCCTAATCTAGTCCTGTTTATATCATGAGATATGAATCATTACCCAATGAATCTGAGGGAGATATATGTAACACCCATCACATAATAAAATATATACATAAATGTTCTACATTATCATAAATCATTCATCATATCATAAACTATTAAAATAAATAGGTTTTATAAATATTTCATCATAACATAACTCACAGAAAATAAACGAGATTCATAAATGTCATTCCATCATAAAAAACCATTCAAAGAAAGAATAAGGATGAAATAATTGGATAAAATCCCTATTAAATAATAATTAACATCAAATACTATTATCTTAGATGAAAATTTATTTTGAAAGATCACTTGAAATAATTATTGAGAAATATATCCTTTTCATTTCAAAATCATTTTTTTAAAATCCAAGAAATTATAAAGGAAAAAATTTCTTTCAAAAGAACATGGTAATATTGTAAAGTAAGATTCAATTCATTATTAATCCATTATGTTTAGAAAATAAATTCGTTTCATATAATTTTAAAAAAATTTCCTTCAATATTTTTGTTAGAAAAGTCATAAACAACCTCATTTAGAAAATAACAAAAAATTCCTTTCAATTTTTTTTTGTAAAAAGTAAAAAATGGGTAAAAATTATTTAACAAAAATATTATAAAAATTAAAAACTTTATGATTTTTTTTATAAAACATAGATATGGACTATAAATATCCCCTAGAATATACTTAAACACCAACAATTATGAATAATGATGGGATTTTGAAATAAACCCTTACCACTTTGGAATCATTTTAATTATAATCCCCAAGAAAGAAAGAAAAAAATTTAGATATAAAAAAACCATAATTTTCATGATAATAATTATAAAAGACAATAATGGGTAGTATATACACCATATAGAATAAATAAGTGGTATATAAGACATACATACTATAGAAATAAAAGTGAGATGATAATCCCTTACCTCAAGTATCTCCTTTCTCCATTCACATTAAAAACTCATATATAATAAATATGAATTTATAATAAAATTACAAAAAGATTCGAGCATGAGTTGGTTGCCCAACCCATACCCCAAATATTTATTAAAAGAAAAGGAAACAACAAGGTGAATACATGAGGTGCAATGTATTTTCACCAACTGGGAATCAAAAGATTACAAAATGATAGTTAGACAAGAATTTTCACCTGCCATCCATTTTGGTTTTATTCAACAACGTCTAAACATTTATAGATCCAAGGATTCACTCCCTTCTTCAAGGATCAAAAGAGATACATTCCATAGTCATCCTTCCATCGCTTATGTTACAACCATTGCTTCACCAGAGGGATTCAATGTTCTAGGTTACAACTAATTCGTTTCCCAAGAATGTTTTAGATCAAAAGTTTCATTACTTATACTTTGATCAGGGTCCCCTAATATATAGAAATTTAATCTTGTTATAAAAATAATATACAGTCAGTATATACATATTTTTAATTATTCATAATAAGTATAGATAAAAAAGTAATTACACAATTCATGGAGACGGTAGGCCGTACATATGCACGAATAATGTTTCCAATATTCATATGATGGAATGAGAGTAAAATAAATAATAATATAAATTTACAGAATAAGTGTTATGTTATATTTATAATTTATTTTCATAAAATCCATCCTTGTTACTATCCGTGTGAAATATAAATGAAAACGTAATCACATCACATTGTGGAGATGATAGACTATGCATACGCACGAGCGACATTATCGTTTCCCAAAAGATTGGATGATAAGAATGTAAACATGATATTATAATTATAAAAGTATAATTATATAATAAATATAATATAGAACCATTAATTACATTATAAAACTCTCCCATAAAATATGGTGATTAAAAAAATAATTGTATCACTATATGGGGACAATAAGTCGTATGTACGCACAATCAGTACATTCAATTTTTTATTTGATGGGATAAAGAGAGTATAATGATGTTTTCATAATCAAAATATCATTTTAGAATGTTTAGGATAATTAATTTATTATTTTAGGATATATATTATCCATTTAGAGGTAAAGAAGAATATAAAAAGAAGGTGATCGGTTAGAGCAATCACCTATTCTTCAAAAAAACTAATATAGTTATCCACTAAAGGAATCTAGGGTAGGTATTTTAGGAATAAAAGTACATATATAATGGGTATATGTAATTTTATAATATAATTTTAAAGATTATGGATGATATTTAAGGCTCAATGTGGTGTAATTAAGTAATGGAGCAAGTTTCCTTTTATAAATAAAGTGAGGGGCACTTTTATAATTTCTAAAAAGATTAATTTATAATAAACTCAATCTGAATAAAAATACATAAAAATGGAAATATATTAGAATACAAGGTGGGATAGGGTTTTAATAGCATCAAATAATATATTTTAGATAATTTTTGGTGTAATTTTAAACCTTATCATTTCTATTAATCCTAAGTTAACCTATTTTAATTTTAACTACGGTAACAAACTTTTCAATATTAAAATGTTGAAATATTTTCTTATAAGGTGTTAATTGAACTATAAATGGCCAATTTATGTTATTTTATACCATATTATGCCATTTTTCCTTATTTAGTATTTTTATATATTTTTAAAATAATTTAATAAAATATTATTTTCTTAAAATGTCATTAGTGTCAATTTTGACACTATTCATTACATTGAATTTAATAACATCAATAAAACACTTAATATCAGAAACAAATATCTTAAAAAATCCCCAAAATGTCATGTTCATCTAGAAAATTCATGGATCACCTTAATTTTCTCATATTATTATACTTTTAATATTTTTAATGTCATTTATTTAATTTTTCTGTTAATTAAATAATTTATGCATTAATGTCATGTAAGTATTTAAGGTAATTATTAAATTTCTAAAAATTATAAATTAATTAAAAAATCAATATTATTTTATTATTCACAAAATCACTATTAATATTCATTCATAACTAATTTCTGTCCCTATATGAACACATAAATGATATTTAAAACTAAGAGAGTGACACCTTTTCACTTCCTTTTTTTAAATAATATATTGGTCATTTTTATATAAAAGATTCCATTAAATGACTCAATTTATAAAATAAATCATCATTTATCAAATTTAATTCATTAAATAACAATCAAGATGAATAATTATGGTCTTATTACTTATTTTTATCCTAGATTAACTTGATTTACCCTTTACTAAGATGATAAAATTTACTAAGGTTACTATCCATATTGACAAAAAAATAAACGAAACTTATTTAATAAATTTTGAACACATAAATATAAATATTAAATTAATTTTCAAAATTCAAAAAATATAAGTGACAGAATTTAATTTAAAATTAAACCATCAAAACACAACGAAAAATAGTTTTTCAGAAAAATTTCTTTTTTAAGAATAAAAATATTTTTATACCAAATTCAACTATGAAATATATTCTAAATAAAATAACTATGTTAATAATAATATAATAATATTGATTTTACTTTAAAAGTATTTTAAAATAAAATGTTACTTTTTAAATGGTTGAAATGAAAATACAGTTTTCAATAAAAATCGGTATTTTAAATGTTCACTGAAAATAAATCTTTTTAGAAATATAAAAAAATTTCAGACTAAGATAATTTTTATACGTTTATTCTTAAAATTATATTATTTTTATAAAATAATTTTTTAATACATTTTGTAGTTTAATTATAATATTTTATCAATAGTTTTTTTAATGAAAACTTATTTTTTTGAAGCATAAAATAACATCACTATAAATGGACTACTTATTTCAAAAGAATTGAGAATAATTTTTACAGAGTAGTAAATATATATATTTCATAATTTGATAAATACTATTCATACCCTCTAATTTAACGAATAGATTATAATAGTTACATAATATTATAATAATGTTATGCGGTTCATTTAAACTCAGTATTGCGTGCAACATAAACTATCGAGGAAATAAAATTAATTAAAGATAAATATTTCCTAAAAATATCATGGTGTAACATTATCCTGCTTTAATAAATTATACCCTCTCAATTTTTTTCTTGGTAATCAACGGTTTTTTTTCACTTCAAAATTCCTTTTTGGAAACCCATATCACAACAAGGGCTAATAAAACATCCTCTTCAAAATAAAGAAATGGATGTAAAAATTTCCCATGGGATTACACACACTAGGATTAAAAATTGTAGAAAATTTGTGCTAAGTGAAGTAATGTATAGAGATCATTGATCATAATAAAATGACTGATCTTGAGAAAGTTATCAATCCCAAAATCATAAACCACAGATGTGGAAAATAACATCAATTCATCCAAATTGAAGTTTATAGGGAAACAATTTTGTCTTTTGACCCTTTTACCATTAGTGAGTAGTTACCTTACTTCATAGTCTATGAACATGAGGAAATATACTTACTTTAAAAGTATAATTTCGTCCTTTAATAAATTTCCACCACAATATCATATTTTTCTCTGAATGATGAGTATGGAAGATGATTTTTTAATATCTACATCACTAAAATCAACATCTAATAGATCTCATAATCCAAATAAAAATAAAAATATATCCCTCCTTTCATTAAGAATTAACAAAATCCAAAATAGTTAGAACATGATAAGTTAATTCTTAAAAATAATTAACATTCATATAATCTAAACTACATTAATCTCCAAAATTCAATAGTAATACACAATGTTCAAAATAGTTCAATAAATAAATAAATATACTTAAAATTACTCAAAAATATTCTATACTTTTATTTAACCCCAAAAATCAGAATAATTTCATTACATAGTCTTCCAATATAAATTTTGTATTTATCTCCTAAAATGTACATGCCCTAAACATATAATCTCCATGATATGTTAATAATTTTCACAAATAACATGAATCACCATAAATACACATTCATATATGTCACCAGAATAAAATTCAACCTTTATTACTCAAATAAAATTCTATAATATTCTATCTACATAATCATATAGGGTTTTTAATTTAGTGAATGTCTTCAGAAATAATATTAATCACCAAATCAATTTCCAATACAATGTTTATCTATATGATAAAACATATTTTAGAAAAATAAACATAACGTTTATCCATAATATTTTCCAAGTAAAGTAAAAAAAATTCATACTTACTAAGAAATCACACAAGCTAGTGGTAGGCGATTCACCCTTGTTTCCCTTCAGTTTTGGATTCAATCCCCACAGCCTTGACGGATGTCATGGGTCATCACCCATACTATAATTAGTACTTTTTCTAAAAAAATATTATTATAATACTTATTAAATTCCTAGAAATATAAAACAACCTTATTATATTTAACAATAAAGGAAATTTTTAACCTCAAATTATATCCCATACATTTCATTTTGCTACCCAAAAATGTAATAACCAACAATTACCTCAAAAATAAAAGATCCTATAAACCTTAAAAGTTATTGTACCTATAAAATTATGTCTAAAAAATAAAAATATAATTATTATTTAATTAACATTTTTGACTAGATAAACTTAAGGTTTACAAATACCACAAACTCTATAAAAATTTCTTCTAAAAATATAATTAATCACCTTAAAATTTAGTCCCTTAAAGCTACAAAAAAGGGGTTTCTAAGAATCTAAAATTTTGATAAAAATAAAAATTATATTCACATGATAATATGTATACTATTAATATAACCTCACATGAAAACATCATAATAACCAAATTTATCTAAACCCTACTCTGATTCCAACTATAACATCCCCGAAACCCTCACTACCAGATTTGATACTAAAAACATAAAATTTACATTTATTACTTTGATACCAGTAAATGTGACCCAATTTTTTTATTAAAATATTACAAATTCAACAAGAAATATTGGATCACTTAAGTATGTAAGGAAATTTTTGCTTTATAGTTTTAGAGAATTAGTACAAAATCTTTCATATCTTGGAAAATTAAACAACTGGTTTATAAAAATCTACATCATCTCCCAAAATTTCTTCACATCTAGAACCCTTCTTAAATTTATCCTACTTAAAACATTTCTTTATATCATGTGGAAAGGAACATAAGAAAATTGTGTGATCAGATGCTCAATAAAGATAGACATGTGAGATATCAATGATTACATGAGAATAAGTGTATAAGAACATGAACATAACATTTGAAAATTAAATCTTGCATATCAAAGATCATAATCTCGAGTCATGGAATAAATCTCGGAAGATCATATGAAATGAATCATAAAAGAATCAAATGACTAATTCATGAGAGAATAACATAGAATTTTGGCATTCAAATTAGCATAGAAAATCATTTTCTTAGTAGTCAAGACTCTTTAACAAGACTATTATAGTTGTTTCGGTTCACTCCCAAACTATCATAGTTGTCAAGATTCACTCACAAGACCATCATAGTAGACAAATTCTATTACTAAACTGCATTCACCCTAGTTCTATTCATATATATCTCATGAGATATAAATCATTAACCAATTCATTGGAGGTAGATATATGTACCTCCCATCACATAATGAAAAATATACATATTTGTTCTATATTATCATAAATAGTTAATCATATCAGAACCCATAAAAATAAATAGGATTCACAAAAATTTAACTATAACATAAATCATTGAAAAGAAACAGGATTTATAACCATCAAAACATCAAAAACAGAAAACATTCAGAGAAATAATAAGGATGGTATCCTTGGATCATATCCACATAAAATAAAAGTTACATCAAATAATTTTATCTTACATGGAAAATGATTTTCAAATATCACATGAAATAATTGTTAAAGAAAATAACCTTTCAATTTTGAAATAATTTTATTTAAAAATCATGTAATTATAAAGGAAAAAATTTTATTTGAAAAAAAACCTATAATATTATAAATTAATATTCAATTAAATATGACATCATGATGGTGATTAAATATTCTCTTGTCATATAAGTTAAAAAACATTCCTTCTATGTTTTTTTAAAAAAAGTCCTAAAGACCCTAATTTAGAAAATGAAGCCAATATTCCTTTCAAACTATTTTTTAAGAAGTAAATCATGGGTAAACATGATTTTATTTTATTTTTGTATAATTTTAAAAACATTTTTATAAATCATGGAAATTGAAGAGAAATATTCTCTAGAAGATACTTAAACATAAACAATCTTGAATAACGATGAGATTTTGAAACAAACCCTTACCACTTTGGTATCATTTGAATTTAAATCCAAATGAAATAAAAAAAATGGATAGATATGAAAATACCATTATTTTTATGACAAGAATCATAAAATAAAATCATGGGTATTATATAAACTACACAAAATAAACAACTGGTATATAAGACATATGTACCATAGAATTAAAAGTGAGATGATAATCCTTGACCTCAAGTCTCACCTTTCTTCATTCAAATTAAAACCTCCTATATAATAAATATGGACTTATTAAACATGTATTAAATAATAATAATCATATATATCACACCATGTGTTATTTATTTATAACATCTTATCACCCATTTATTAATAATTTTTTATTAAAATCACCGTTCTAGGTGATAACCGCTTGGTTTTCCATGTATGTTTCGGTTTGACAGTCTCGATCCTTATAATTTTATCATAGTTGCATAATTTAAAGAAATTTTGTCATGTAATAAAAATAATATATATTAATTATATTTATATTTATAATAATACATTAAATGTATATATATAAAACTAATTACACCATTCATGGAGACGGTAAATCGTACGTATGCAAGAATATTGTTTCCATTTTTTATTTAATGGAATAAAAGTGAGGTAAATAATAATACACATTTATAGAATAAATATTAGGTTATATATATAATATATATTAATAAATCCCATAATTTTTACAATCCATGTGAAATATAAATGAAAAAATAATCACGTCGCATCGTGGAGATGGTAGTCCATACCTATGCAAGAGGGACATTATAGTTTCCCAAAAGATTTGATGATAAGAAGGTAGACATGATATTTTAATTACAGAATTATAATTATATCATAAATATCATATATATACATTAATACCATCATAATAACTATCCATAAAATATGGTGATGAAAAATTAATTGTATCACTAAATGGGGGAGGTAAGCCATATATATGCACAAGAGACACTTTCACTTCTTATTTGATGGGAAAGACAGTGTATAATGGGTTTTTAATAATCATAATAAAAGTTAATAATAATTATTATAATTAATACATTATTTTATGATAGATATATTATATTTATAGGTGGTAAAGAAGTGTATAAAAAGAAAGTGATCGGTTAGAGCGATTACCTCTTCTTCGAAACGACTCCTCTAGATCACCATTAAAGAATCTAGGGTTGGAATTTTTGGAAGAAAATAAACTCTATATTGTTGATAGGGAAAATGGAGAAGATAATTTGGTAGATTATTGTTGAGATATAAGGCTAAATTTTGTGAAATGAAGTGAGGGAGGAGGTCTCCTTTTATAATTAAATTGAGGGGCACTTTTAGAATTTCTCAAAAGATTAATTTATAATAAAATAAATCTCATTACAAATACCTAAATATGGAAATTTATTTTAAGATAAGGTGGAATTGGGTTTTAATACCATTAACCAATAGATTTTAGAAATGTTTTATTTTAATTTTGAACCTTATCATTTTGATTAACCCTTAGTTAACCTATTTTAATTTTAACTTTGATAACAATTTTTTCAATATTAAAAGGTTGAATTATTTACTTATAAGGTGTCAATTAGACCATAATTTTAAAATTTATGATATTTTAGACCAAAAATTATACCAATTTTCTTTATTTATAATTTTCATGACTTTCAAAAAATTTAATAAAATATTATTTTCATAAAATATCATTACTGTCATTTTTGACACTATTTATTACTTTGACTTTTATAACATAAATAAAACACTTAAAATTAGAAAAAAATATTTTAAAACATCCCAAAAATTTCATTCTCATCTATAAAATTCGTTTACCACCTTAATTATATGAAATTATTATAATTTATAAATTCTTAATATCATTTATTAATTTTTTTTTTATTAAATAATTAATGGATTAACGTTTTGTAAGTATTTTAAGTAATTATTTAATTCATAAAAATTATAAATAAATTTTCCACATGAAAATATTTTCATTAGACACAAAATTATTATTAATATTTCTTAATAACTAATTTTTCCCCTATGTGAATAATTATTTGATTTTTAAAACTAAGAGAGTGACATTTTTTCAATTCCTTTGGTTTAAATAATATACATGTCCTTTTTTTGGAAAAGTGTATATTAAATGATTCAATTTATAAAATTAGGTGTTAATTTTTTAATTCAATTCATAAAATAAAAATTATGATGAATAATTATGGCCTTATCACTTATTTCTAACCCATACTTACCTGATTAATCCTTTACTATGGTGATAAAAAATAATAAGGTTACTATTCATATTGACCAAAAATAAAAGATACCAATTTAATAAATTTGAAACTATTGAATCGTGATATAAAATAAATTTATCAAAATTAAAAAAAATATAAGTGGAAGAATTTAATATAAAATTAAATCAGAAAAAAACAATGAAAAATAATTTTTTTAGAAAAATGCCCTTTTTAAGTATAAAAATGTTTTTATACCAAATTAAACTATGAAATTGATTCTAATTAACATAATTGTTTTATTAATAGTATTATATAAATAAATTTAATTTGAATTTATTTAAAAAAATAGGAATCTTCAAATGTTTGGAAGAAAAATACAGTTTTTAATAAAAATCAGTATTTTAACTATTTACCAAAAAACAAATCTTTTTGAAAAATCCATAAAATTTACCCTATGCTAATTTCTATATAATGATTTAAAAAACTATATTATTTTTTTAAAATAAAATTTATATAAATTCCAAAATTTAATTATAACATTTTCTAAATAAAAATCATTTTGGAAGAAAACTTATTTTTTTGAAGCATAAAATAACATTACTTAATATTGAGCACTTATTTCATTAGAATTAATCGATAAATTGGTATTGAGTAGGTCATATATATATATATATTTCCTAATTTGGTTAATACTATTCATATATTACAATTTAATAGCTCTATTATAACAGTCACATAATATTTTAATAATGTTACACGGTTCATTTAAGCTCACACTTGTGTAAAAAGTAATATATTGAAGAAATAATATTATTTAAAGAGAATTATTTTTTAAAAATATAATAATGTTAAATTCTAACCCCTTTAATAAATTACAGCCTCACAATTTGATCCCAAATATGATTTTTTTTCACTTGAAAATTCTTTTGTGGAAACCCACATCACAACAAGGGATAATAAAACGTCCTCTTCAAAAGAGAGAAAGGGAAGTAAAATATTCAGATGGGATTAAAAATACATGGATTTAAAATATTATAATATTAATTGGAAGTTAATTAATGTCTAGATATCATTGATTATAAGAATGTGAATGATCTTGAGAAAGTTAACAATCACAAAATTGTAAACCATATGTGTGGAAAAGACTATCAATTCATCTGAATTCAAGGTTATAGGAAAATAATTTTGTCTTTTGATAATTTTTTCTAGAGTTAAGTAATTAATTTAATTCCTAGTATATGAACATGAGGAAATTTACTTATATTAAAATTATAGTTTCATCTTTTAATCAATTTCCACCACAATCATATCTTTTTCCCCAAACGATGAGTATTATAGATGGTTTTTTAATGTCTGAAGCACTTAAATAAACCTCTAATAGATAATCCAAAAAAAAAATTAATTTATTCCTCCTATCTATAGGCATTAAAAAAACCAAAAAAGATTAGAACATGATAAGTTAATTCCAAAATATAATAAACCATCATATAACTAAAACTACTTTAATCTCTAAAATTCAACAATAATACACAAAGTTCAACATAAATCATTTAATAAATAACTATCCTTAAAATTACTAAAAATATTACATACTAATATTGAACCCCAAAAATCATAATTATTTGATCACATAGTCTTCTAAGATAAATTTAGTATTTATTTCCCAAAATATACGTGCCCAAAACATATAATCTACAAGACATTCTAACCATTTTCTGGAATAACCAGAATCACCATAAATCCAAAATAATATATGTTTCAAAAATAAAATTCAACATTCATTCCTCAAATAAAATCACATAATATTCTATTTATCTTAGTCATATAGGGTTTCTCAAAATAGTGAATGCCTTCTGAAATAACATTAACCGCCAAATCAATTTCTGATCCCAGGGTTATATATATAGTAAAACATTTGTTCAAAAAATAAACATAATATTATCCATAAGATAGTTTAAATAAAAGAAAAAAATATCATACATACCAGGGAATCATTTATAATAGTGGTAGAAGATTTACCCTTTTCGCCCTTCAGTTGTGGGTTCAATCCCCGCTGCCTTTCTGGACGTGAAAGGTTATTTCCCATCTTGCGGGTTGTCCATTTTCTAAAAATATATTAATATAATAATTATAAAATTCCTATAAATGTAAAATAAACTTATTATATTTAACATTAATGGAAAATTTTAACATAAAATGATATCTCATAATTTTCATTTTACATCCCAAAAATTTAATAACCCATAATTACCTCAAAATAAAAGATCTTATAAACCCTAAAGGTTTTCCAAAACTTTAAAATCATGTCCAAAAAATGAAAAGGTAATTCTTCATAAAATTAATTTTTTCACATGATAAACCTATAGTTTAAAAATAACTCAAACCAAATAAAGTTTTATTCTAAAAATATCAGTAGTCACCTTAAAATTCCATCCCTTGAAACCACAAAAGGGGTGTCAAAGACTCCGAACTTATGATCAACCTCAAACTTATATTCCAATGATGATATCTATAAATTTTATGATAAAATCAAATGAAAAAAATCATAATATCCAAATTTATCTAAACCCTGCTTTGATACCATCTGTAATAGCCCATAATTCCAAACTTTCGGATCTGGTGCTAAAAACATAAACATTACATTTCTAACATTGATACTAATAAATATGACCCATTTTTCCATCAAAATATTAAAATTTCAAAAGGAAATATTGGAACACTTTTATAACTGTAGAGCTTTTAGGTTTACATTTTTTATATAATTAGTAAAAAATATTACATATCTTGGAAAATTAAACAACAAGTTTATAAAAATATATTTCATCTCCCAAAATTTATGTAATTACTAGAACACTTCTCATACATATCCTACTTAAAAACATTCTTCATATCTGATGGAAAATAAACATAAGAAAAGGGCGATCTTAGATGCTCAGGTTTGGTAAACATGGGGGATATCAATGATTAAATGATAATAAAAGTATAAAAAAAATGAATATAACATTTGAAAATTAAACCCAGTATATCAAATATCATAATCTTGAGTCATAGAATAAATCTTGGATGTTCATAAGGCATGAATCATAAAATAATAAAATATCATAAGCCATAAGAGCATAACATGGAATTATGGCGTACACATAATCATAGAAAATCATTTTCATAGTAGTCAAGGATATTTTACAAGACTATCACAGTGGTTTGGGTTTAATCCCCATCTATCATAGTAGTTAAGGTTCACTCCTAAGACCATATTAGTATACAAAGTCCCTTACTGAACTAATTTCACTCCCTATTCCAGTCCTGTCTATCTCATGAGATATAAACCATTACCCAATGTATTGGAGGGAGATATAGGTTTTACCCATCACGTAATGAAAACTATACATATGTTTTCCATAGGATCATAAATCATTCATCATAATAGAACCCATAAAAATTTGTGGATTTTATAAACTTTTCCTCATAAAATAACACATGAAAAAATAGGATTCATAAACATCATCAAATTATAAGAATAAAACATTCATTGAAAGAATAAGGATGTTATCATGGGAATATATCCCTAGTAATTCACAAGTGACATCAAATAATTTTATCTTAAAATAAAAATTATTTTGAAATATCAATAGAAATAATTATTGAGGAAAATATCCTTTCCATTTTGAAATCATTTTTAAAAAAGACACACAATCATAAAGAACAAAATTTTCATTGAAAATATCCTATTAATATTGTAATGGAATATTAAATGAATTATTTCATATTAATGGAAGGAAAATATTCTCATGCTGTATAAGTTAAAAACAATATTCCTTATATATATTTTCCAAAAAATTTCATAAAGATCCTCATCAAGAAAACCACAAAAAAATCCTTTCAAACCATTTTTTAAAAAGAAAAAAGTGTATAAAAATGATTTTAAATTATTATTGTATAATAGTAAAAACCATCATGAAAGAATTTTTATAAAACATGGAAATGGATGAGAGATATTCCCCAGTAGATACTTAAACACAATGAATCCCAAATAATGATGAGATTATGAAATAAACACTTAACAATTTGGTATCATTTGAATTGTAATCCCTCTGAAATAAAGAAAAAAATATGTATTTTAAAAAACCTGAATTTTTATTATAGGAATAATAAAATACAATCATTAGTAGTATATACACCACACATAAGAAAAAAGTGGTATATAATACATATGTCCCACAGAAATAAAAGTGAGACAATAATCCTTTACATAAAGTCTCACACTTATCCTTTCATATTCAAAACTACTATATTATAAATATGGTTTTAATATAAATTTATTTCATAAATATATTCACATATATAATACCATTTATTAATATTTTCTTATTAAATTTTTTATTCTGGGTGATAACTGCTTCATTTTCCAAGCATGTTTCGGTTTGAAAGTTTTAGTACTTATAATTTAATCATGGAAACATAATTTACATAATTATAATCAACTTAGAAAAATAATATATATTCATTTTATACATATTTATAATAATGTATAAAACATAGAGAGAAAAAATAAATTACACTATTCATGGAGAAAGTAGGTCGTACGTACGCATAAACGCTGTTTCCATTTTTCATCTAATAGAATGGAAGAATGGTAAATAATAATACACATTTATAGAATAATTATTATGTTATATATATTAATAATATTTATAAAATACATCCTCGTTGACATCCATGTGAAATATAAATGAAAAACTAATCATATCGCATTGTGGAGATGGTAATCCATACATATGCACGAGAGACATTATCATTTCCCAAAATATTGGATAATAAGAAGTTAAATCATGATATTATCATTAAATAAATATAATTATATTATAAATATCATATATAATCATTAATCCCATCATAATATCCATCCATAAAATATAATGATGAAAAATGAATTGTATTTCTATGTGGGGACAGTAAGCCGTGCATATGCACCAACGATACTTACACTTTTTATTTGATGGGATATATGGTTTATAATGGTGTTTTAATAATAATAATAAAATTTTAAAATATTTAGTATACTAAATTTATTATTTTATGGTAGATATTATTGTTTTTATTTGGAAAATAAGAGTATAAAAATAATGTGATTGGTTAGATGAATTACCTCGTCTTCAAAACGACTCATTTAGATCTCCTCTAAAGGGATTTAGGGTTGGAATTTTTGGAAGGATATCGCCTCTAGAATGTGGCTAGAAAGTGTAGGAATAAATGTTTCATATTATGGTTGATATATAAGGCTCAACGTTGTGTAATGAAGTGAGGGAGGAGGTATCCTTCTATAATTGAAGTGAGGGGAAATTTTGGAATTTCTCAAAAGATTAATTTATAATAAACTCAATCTCAATCTAAATACCTTAAAATGGAAAGTTATTAGAAGATAAAGTGGTATAGGGTTGTAATAATATTAAACAATAGATTTTAAATAAGTTTTGGTGTAATTTTAAACCATATAATTTTGATTAACCATTAATTAACCTATTTTAGTTTTAATTACGGTAACACATGTTTCAATATTAAAAGGTTGAGATATTTACTTATAAGGTTTTAATCTTACCATAAATGGAAAATTTATGATATTTTGACCATAAATTATCCATTTTCCCCTTATTTTGGATTTTTTTGTTTTTTAAAATAATTTAATAAATAATTATTTTTATAAAATATAATTAGTGTTAATTTTGAAACTATTCATTACTTTGTCTTTAATAACATAAATAAAACACATATGATTTAAAACAATTATGTTAAACCATTCCAAAATTTTCATGGTATTCAATAAAATTCATGTATGACCATAATTATCTCAAATTATAAGACTTAGATTTTTTTTAATTTCATTTATTTGATTGTTTCTATTAATTAAATAATTACTATATCATTATTGGGTAAGTATTTAGGGTAATTATTTAATTCATAAAGTTTTTAAATAAACTACCAAAATGAATATAATTTCATTAGTATAAAAATTACTATTAATATTCATTCATAACTAATTTTTTCCCATTGTGAACACATAATTGATATTTAAAACTAAGAGAGTAATATCTTATAACTTCCTTTGGTTTAAATAATATATTGGTAATTTTTGAAAAAAAGTGTCCCTTATATGACTCAATTGAAAAATATAGGCTTTAATTATTGAATTTAACTCATCTAATAAGAATTATGATGAAAAATTATGACTTTATAACTTATTTTTAAACTAGATTAACCCGATTTACCTTTTACCGATGTAATACAAATTATTAAAGTTACTATTAATATTGATCAAAAATAAAAGGGACCTATTTAATAAATTTGGAAATCATAAATTCAAATATTAAATATATTTTTCAAAATTCAAAACACAAATTGGTATAATTTAATTAAAAATAAAGTCATCTAAACACAACAAAAATATTTTTTTTCTACAAAAAATGATCTTTTAAACTATAAAAAAGTTTTTTTTGGAAAATTAAACTATAAAAAAGTTTTTTTGGAAAATTAAACTCATAAATTTATTATAATTATCATAATTGTGTTATTAATAAAATAATCTAACTAATTTCTATTTTCAACCATTATAAAAAAATTTCATTTTTCAAATTGTTGAAATGAAAATATTATTTTCTATAAAAACCAGAATTTTTCACTATTCTATTGAAAATAGATCCTTTCAGAAAAATATAAAAAATTTACCCTAAGATAATTTTGATATTATGATTTAAAAAAATATTATTTTTATAAAATATAATTTATATGCATTCGATAATTTAACTATAATATTTCCTCAATAAAAACCATTTTTGAAGAAAACATATTTTTTGATGTATAATATAACAATACAAAAATTAAGTACTTATTTCATAAGAATTAATCAATAAATTTTTACTGAGTAAGTCATATATATATATATATATTTCATAATTCAATTAATACTCTTCATAACCACCAATTTAATGGCTAGATTATAACGACCACATAATATTTTAATAATGTCACGTGATTAGTTTAAATTCCATGTTGTGCACAATGTAAGATATCAAAGAAATAAAAGTATTTAAATAAAAATATTTCATAAAAATATCAAGGAGTTACAACAGTTATAAACTTCACAGTGTTTGGCATGGAAAATCACATGATAATTTCGGCCGCACAATGGGGGAATATAAATGTTCATTAGAGGATTAATGAGAGTGAAATAGGTCTCTCATCACTTGGTAATAATTAGGGCAGTAATAAGGATATATAAGAACATAATCCAAAATATATAATTATGGATTAAAAGAAATAATAAGAAACGGTGTGTTTGAATAAAAGTTTGGCATGAAAAACGTTAGTGAAATTTTGGCAAGATAACGACTATACTTAAAGATTAATAAAATGGTTTAATGAGAGATAAAGGGTTATATCATAATTTCGAAATAAAAATTATAGAAAAAGGGATTTAAAAAAAATCCCAACATTTTTTATTTGAAATAAAATGCATAAAGTAAATAAGGTGCTTGAATGGAAAAGAAGAGGGAGGGAGGGGTCCCTTACCTTGAATATTTGCTTCCTAAATAATGGAAGGGGAAACATTAGGGCCATGGATACACCTTGGGGACACCTTGGATGATTTTTAGAGAGTAAAAAATTTCATAACATCATGGATTATTATTTTTGAGTAGAGAGGAATGGCTATTGGGTGATTTTTATACTTAAGGAGATGTGATTTTTAAAGGATTAAATATTGGTTATTTTACTTTACAAGACAACTAATCTATAGATAAATCAATTAAAAACATTTTTCTAGACTAATTAATAGGGGGAGATCATTGTTATATGTTTAAGTCCTTCACAGACCTAACCACACCTTCCATCTAACCTAATAAATTCCTAGAATCAAACAAATGAATTTTTTTTTCAAAAAACCCATTTTTCTGTTTATAAAATTATTAAATTATAAATTAAAATTGGTATTTATAAATTCATTTTTATACTTATTAAATGAAAATTTTATCGATAAAATTTTTTCATACAAAATTTAATCATTTTGACATAACAATTGTGTCATAATATCGCAGTGCTTGTAAACCGATAATTTTCACTTTTTCGCAAAAAATAACCTTTATCAAAAAATTCCAACAATCCCCCTAGGATAAATTTAACACGATGATTCAAAAAATTAAATTTATTTCATTATAATCATTCTAAAATTATAAAAAATTTTACTGTTAGATAAATCATTACTTTAATGAAAATTAAAAGTTTAATAGAAAAATTAGTATTATGACCATTATAAAAATTAATTTGAATTTCATTAAAATATATTACAATTTAAAAATAATTTTATAAAATTATTTCACACAATAAATTTGTATTTAAAAATCATACATTGATCATAAAACATACTTTTAATTTCCTAGTTATGTATTTCTCAAACATAAATTTATAAAATAATCCCAATATCCACTTTATTACCCCAATAAAAATAATAATAACCAAAAAACTTATTGATTAATGGTCATAATGACCATAGACCATATGGAATAACATTATGCATGTATAATGATCATATTTCTATATAAATACAACATCTTTCTATATTTATCACACATAATATTTCTTATGAAGGTTCTTACAAATCCTTTGATAATGTCAATTGATTTCCTAACACTTCTCTTTATTTTTATGATCATTATGGAAGATGTGATCTTCTTGGGAGATTTCAACCATATAGATTTTATTTTAATGACTGTATTATTTTTCTTATTTATATCCAATTACCATACGTATTTTTATTATTCCATATCAACACATGATGTGTAATTTTATTATGAAAAGTAAAAGTATTTATATGTTCTCATAATAAAACATTCATTATAAAATATGATTTCTATTAATAACATAAAATAATCTATGGGGAATTAAATTATTCCCCCCTTAAATAAATTTCTTCCTCAAATTTTGTGTCTAATATCAAAGGGTTAAATATACCTTAAGATCATTTTACCCTTATTTCCAAATCTCATAAATCCTTTCTAGGGTTATATATGTTGAGAAATACATGATTCCTAAAATTAAATTCCAAAGGAGAGTTTGATCCAACATTTTTATAACATTAGGAATCTAGGATCATATAATTTAATCTTTTATTTATTTTAATAGAAAATGTTACAATTTATACATATCCTTTATTATTGGTTTATAAAAATATTGTGATAAACAAAGTATATCCCCCAGGATTGTTAAACTAGGTGTGCGAGAAGGCCCATTTTCAAGCACCAGTTCCCAATCAAGTCTTTCTAAATATGGTGTTTTTGGGGTAGTTATGCCTAGGTACATCTGTTCCACAACCACAACCACTTGTAATATATAGACAAGGATGAATTTTCATTGAAATAAATTACTTTATACTTTACTAAATTTATAGGGAGGTTTTCCTATATTTATTCTTATCCCTAAATATTTCTTTAATGTTTTCTAATCCTAATCCCAAAAATAACTAGACTTTTCTCTAATACAAAATATGAGAACCCTTTCATTTAATGTACATTAATTCATATTTTATCACATAAAAACACACTTTGTACAACCTAAAATATTTAGAAGGATAGTGTCTTTCATAATTAGGTACATATTACATCAACTTGATACATAGTTACAACAACATTATTAAAAACATCATTAACATTATTTTAAAATTCTATAGATTTTAAAAAATGCACAAGATAACCTGTGGATATACATAAGAATAAGGTGAGATATAAAGACTAGTAAGGGGATAATAAAAAAAATAACATGATTAAAGTAACACATGTTAGTCAATATATATATCAATGAGATAATAAAAATGTGGGAAGCATAATATTGAAAAATGAGTCATGATATAACATGACAACATAAAGAAAACTTGGGAATGTTGCAATTACATTAAACAAGACTTCATAAGTATAAGTAAAGGTAAACACCAAATAACTTATAATATAATGTGTTTGGGATAAAATATCATTCACTATACATGGAATATCATTAGAAAAAAATTACCCAATGCATTATAGTTCTATCTAGATGCACACATTATAATCATATAATGAACATTCATAAGTGTGTCACATATATCATATAACATAAGTACATATATCATAAAATTTAATCCAATTATTACGGATTATGGGTTACGTACATGGACTTATAGAAAAATGAAGTATAGGTACAACTAGCTGAATACCCTTGAGTTGAAAAGGGAATGGGTATACACATCACAATGTTTGGATTAAAAAATCATAGGACAATTTCAAAACAATAACAGGGGATTATAAAGGTTCATGGGTGGGATTAATGAGAGGGAAATGTTTATCTCATAACTTATTCTTAATAAGGTATGTAATAGGTATATTTAAGAACATAATCCAAAATGAAAAATTTGGAGTAAAAATTCATAAGATATAAAAGGTTGTTTGGATAAAAGTTTGACATGAAAAATCATAGTGAAATTTGACTTGCATAATTATCATACATAAAGACTCATAAAATGGTTTAATGAGAAAGATATAGTTATCTAATCATTTGGAAATACAAATTAAATTATGATGGATGTGTAAAAACTTACCCCAATATTATAAATTTTAAATTAATGGCATAAAATAAATAATATTCTTGAATGGAAAATAATATAGAGAGGTACCTTAACTTGAAGATTTTATTCCTAAATCATGGAGTGGGGTACCTTAGGAATATGGATAAACCCTGGAGAAACCTTGGATAATATTTAGAGAGGATGACGAGTCATAAATATTTTTATTATGATTTTTTGGGGTCTAGAGGAATTTCTAATGGGTGGTATTTATACTTGAGGAGGGGAGGATTTTAAAGGATTAAATATCGGTTATTTTATAATATAAGCTTATGACTTGTCAGATCAATAAATTTAAACCATTTTTATTGACTAGTTAAGTATGAGAGAGTTTGTTTGGGTGTTAAAGTTCTTACAAAACTAAAACACACCTTCAAGACAACCTAATAAATATATAGAATATAAGAAATTAATTTATTTCAAAAAAATACAAATTTTAATTTAAAAAATGTATAAATTTATAAATTAAAGTTAATATTTATAATTTTTTTCATTCTTATTAAATGAAATTTTTATTGATAAAAATATTTTATAAAATTTTTAAACATTTTGACATAAAAATGATGTGATAAAATTGTAGTGCGTGTAATGTGGTAATTTTCCCTTTCTCGAAAAAATTCAACTTCATCAGAAAATTCCCAAAAAATAACCCTAAAATAAATTTGACATGATGAGTCAAAAAATTAAATTTATTTCATAAAAATAATTCTATATATAGGACAATATAAAATTTTAAATAAACCATTACTTTAATGAAAATTAACAATTTAATTGAAAAATCAACATTTTGACCATTTTAAAAATTACAATGGGATTAATTAAAATTATTATAATTTTAATATTATTTTATAAGATAATTTCATGAAATAATGTTTTATTTAAATATCATAAATTTATCCTAAAACATATTTTTGATTATATATTTATATATTTTCCAAAAATAAATTTATAAAATAATCCCAAAAATGATTTTATTGCACAAACAACAATAATAATGAACAAACGTCTTACTGATTAATGATATGAATTCCCATCAAACATATCCAAAAATATTACTCAAGACTAATGGTCATATTTCCATATAAATACACCATTGTTATCGATTTATCACACACTACATTTCATACTAATTTTCTTACACATCCTTTGATAATGTTAATTATTTTCCTAACGCTTATCTTTATTTCTAGGATATATATGGTACGTGTGATATTATTTGATGTTTTCAATCCTATGGGGTTTTTTAATGATTTTATTATTTTTACATGTGTATATACATTTACTGTACCTCATTTTATTATTCCATATTAACATATAATGTATAAAGTTCTCATAAAAAGTAAAAGTATTTCTATGTTCTAATAGTAAAACATTAATTATAAAATAAGAGTTCTATTAATAATATAAAGGATTTTTCAGGATGTTACAAAGTGTTATTACAAGGTACGTATTTTAGAGATGAAAACAGATCTGGTTTAAAGATAGAAAAAACATATAAAAATAGAAGTTAGAAGTATTACAAGCACAATTTGGTATCAACCGTGATCCCAAGTGACAAGGATTATTATTACTTAATATGAAGTGACTTATAAGTACTTTAATTATTAAAAATTAGATCTAAAATATGAATATTGGGATTAAATACCTTGACGAATATTTAGATATTTTGAGAATCCTAATCTTAAATTAAAATAGGTTTCAATCATTATCCATGTCAAGAAGAGGAATCATGTTGAAACTGAATTAAAAAAGTGATTTAAAGCAATGAAGTTAATAAAAACATCCCACTAAAAGTAATTAGACAATTTGAGAAAAGCAATAGTATCATGGAAGTATTATCATGTTTATTTGTTTAATATAATTAATAATAGGTATAACCTATTAATTTTAAATGGATAATAAAAGATACTAAACTAGTGATGTTTTCTTTATAAAAGGTTATTTAAAGTAAATATTATTTCACAAAACATTATAATATATTTTAGGGGGATTCAGTGATGATTTTTCTATAGTATATTCAGCCTAATATTTGAGCGAAGGAATATATTATATCTTTAATTACATGTAAGTCAAGTGAAATAACCTCTTTGATAATAAAAAATGGTATCAATTAATGCTACAAGTGGTACGTCACTAAACATTGTGCTTTATAGTTTATATACCAATAATTTCGTGTAAAAGTGTGGTGATATCATAGTTTGGTTTTTATTAGAAAAAATGAAATGTTTTTTGTAGTTAGTGTTTTAATGGTAAACTAGTGGGTGATATGGAAAATTTTAGAGAGTTAAATTAAACTCTTATTTATTACACCATTACCAGACTCAGTTGGCTTAAAATATTTGTTGACATCCCAAATTCTAAGTGGCGGTTTCACTCATTGGATTTCTTTGAGTTAGTAAAACTAAAGTATATAATGTGTTTAAAAGATAGCTAAGTGTAACAACCTAAAAATTAAAATACATTAAATATATTTTGTTACATGAAACACTAAACTAGAATGAGCTGTGACATATTATATAAAAATTATTTGAAAAATTACATGAAGAATAAAACCTCTTATAAATAAAAATATTGTATTCAATTAAAGTATTTTATAATTAATACTAATAAATTTAGTTGGTCAATTTTAAAATATTATTATGATAATATGAAATTTTTAAATATATGAAATAATATACAAAAATTTATTTAATTAGCTATTTATATGAACTAAGATTAAAAAAACTCAAAGTTTAAATGACCATTTTTCTATATAACCATATTTATATTATATTTTGTATTTTCATTTAAAAAATAAATTTATTACAATTTTAATCATAATTTTATGAAAATAAATTCATTTTCAGATTCATCATAATAATATTATATTAGGATATATTTTTTATGATTTTTTATGGAACGATTGTTTTTAGGTGAATAATATGAAATACCATTTTTACAATTACTGTGATTTTTTAACATCATTAGGATATAAAAATGAATTAAAAAATTTATAAAACCATTTTTTTAATAAAATATATATTTAATAATTAAAATCATAATTTTAAAATATAAGGTTTAATTTAGAAACCTATGATCAACAATTTGGAACCAAAATAATAATTTTTTGAAAATTTATTTTTATGCGTCATACACTTACTATTTTAGAATTATTTTTTATCAAATTAATAAATTTTATATCATTAAATGGTTTCTATATTTTTAATTAGAACATATAAATTATTTAATAAGGGTAATTTTACATTTAAACATAAAAATAAGTTATCGATGTTAAAAAAATGAGCTACCATGGATAAATAAATTTTGGTAAAAAGTTAAAGGAAGGGTAAAAGACCTAAAATATATTAAAAATATATCTTAAAATGAATGGTTAATGTATTAATAAAACAAGGGTTACCCAAATTCCATTATTTTCCACGTTTGGATCCACTTTCCTTTGAAAGTGACATGACATTAATATAAATTTTTGGGTATTTACAAAAGTTCCGCCCCACTCACTTATAAAAGGATCCCTTC
Source organism: Viscum album (assembly GCA_963277665.1). NCBI lineage: Eukaryota > Viridiplantae > Streptophyta > Magnoliopsida > Santalales > Viscaceae > Viscum > Viscum album. The sequence goes on along the minus strand of OY728164.1, from coordinate 1,396,779,204 downwards.
ACCACCCCACTTATCAACACATATAAATCCTCTTGTATTGAACAAATTATACCCAAAACATTCCAAAATATATTTCCCAAGTTCCTTAGTTATTTGTCTTAGTAAAATACCATTCTAAGAAGGCTCAAAGATTTGTCCCGAGTATAAAAAAACACATAGTCACTGCCTTTTCATATATATTCATTTAATTTTTATGATAAATCCACTAAATATATTATACCCATGATAAAATAATTAAATATGTATAATTAGTATACTAAAATTGTATTAATTATATGCAATAATCATTTTCTTCCTTCTTCCTAACCATTCAAAAAATAAAAACGTCGCTCATGCGTACGTGGAGACCACCACCACTGTAGATGATGTGTTTTGTTTCTCATAACATCCTTAAATGGATTGTTTTGAGAATATGTTTAATAAATAAATATGATATTTATGACCTAATTATGATTCAATGAAGATAAATTACAATATACCATTCTTTTTATCTGTTGAAAAATGATAATATCGCTCGTGCATATGAGAAGACTACCGCCTCTATGGATGATGTGTTTTAGTTTTAACCACCACATTACATAGATGGTTCTAAAAATGTATTTTATGAATATATATGATATTAAGGAGTAATATATTTAATGATTATTAATTTTGAAGGATAAAATAAAAATTAATTATCATTATAAATTAATCCATTAAAATTGGTAAATCACCTAAAATAAACTCATCATTGATTCTATTCTCAAAAACTATATATGTAATTTCCATCAAATGAACACAGTGTAACACCTTTATATTTTAAGAGAGGAAACATCATATTAGATAGAATATATGAAATGAAACACCAAGATTAGTGGATAATTTAACAAACAAAGAATTTATGATATATATATTTTAAATAAATTTAATCACTTAGATACATTGAAATGCACACAACACCAGGTTTAAAGGAAACCCAAAACACTATTAAAATATTATTATTTAAACATGAATATTATAACCAAGGTGTTAAGTTAGTGGGTATGAATATTAATAACTAAATTATAAATATTATATGGTTTAACCATGTATAAAATAAATTAAATGAATATATATTGACTAGAAATAAAATAAGAATCATTCGAAAGGAAAAGAATTTTTCTCAGAAAAGCTAATTTTTGAAAAAGGTAGTTTAGTCACGCTTTACAGACATAATTTATAGTTAATTTTTATCAATTTTATAAAATTTACTTGGAAAAATAAAATTAAATTTTTAAATCTAAATTTAAATATTATCTTTGGTTGAATTTATTAGAATTTCCTGAAAAGAATAATTTTTTTGATGAATAGTAAAAAATACAGTTTTTTATTGAAAAATTAGTTTTTCTATAAAATATTTAAAAATTTAAATTTAAATTTAAATTGTTTTTAAATTATAATTATTAAAAATTTATTAAATTTTAACTAATTAGGTTATTTGAAATAATTTCATATTTAATTATGATACAAAAAGATTTTATGCTTTTTAAAGGTTTTTTTTTTCAAAAAAGCCTCTTTTCTATGCAGCTGGAGGTTTAATTTCAAAATGAATTCTTCCAATTATGTGAATTAAATTTTTAAAAAATGGATTTTTTATTTTTAATAATAATAATTTATATTATATAATAATTTGAACTTAATTTTATACCATAATGAATAATAAAAATAGAAAAAATGGATTACCGTGGTTAAGGTAAAAATGGGCTTACCTATGGGTTAAACTAAGATGATAAGTATTAAACGTCACTTGAAAATTATCCAAAACATATTTTATGGTCATATTTGAACATTATAAAATATAAGGTTCTATAATGAATCATTTTATAGGCTTTTTGAATGAAATAAACATGGGTATTACTTTTTCATTTAAAAAATTCAAACTATATCTCTTCCCCCACTTATAAAAGGCCTTCTCTTCTCCACTCCACTTTACACTTAAAAAACCATTTGGTTCAGAAAATACCTACGAAAATATCTTCCCTATTCTTATCCAAACATCCTATAGGACTTTTTTTGACCGGAAAGTCAATCTAGAAAGGATTTTGGTATAAACCAAAAGTGGTTCTCCAAAGAAGAGGTAAAATCCTTAAAGTACATATTTGTTTTATTTATTTCTCCGCCTCCTTAAAATATTATTCATATAAAATTATATAATTAAACTAAGATATAATATATAATAATATTTTATTATGTTACTGTCATGACCTATATCCATCTCATATTTGGTCAAATGGAAAATGAAACTGTTGATTGAGTGTACGATGGACTACTGCCTCATGAACCGATTTAATTTTTTTTTCCATCACCACATTTTAAGGATGGATTTAAAATATTTATATTATATTTAGGACATAATTATACTAATTTAATTATTATATCATATATACCTTCTTTCTTTTCAACCTGTGGGGGGGGGGGGGTACGATAACGTCGCTCGTGTGTACGACAGACTACCGCCTTACGAAGTGATCTTATTAATTTTTAATTTATGATTTACATGGAAGGTAGTAAGGATAAATTTAATTAATATATGTGATATTTAGGTTCTAAAAAAATATATATAAATATAATATCACATATAAATTCTTACCTTCTAATCATTTGGAAAATAATAACAGCACCCATGCGTATCTTTGGACTACCACCTCCACGCAGAGATGTGAAATGTTTTTCATTTTCTTAATATGGATAGTAATAAGGATGGATTTTATTAATATAAATGAAATATATTAAATGATAATTAATCTATAAAGGTGAATTAATATTTATTTTTCTTTATTTTTATCCATCAAGAAAAATTTACACAGCGTTCATGCATACACACAACCTACCATCACTATTAACATTATGATTAGTTTTTTATCTCTAACTCTTATAGATTACTATAAATACATATATAATTAATATATATTATATATCTATCATGGTTAATATTCTATATATGATTTAACCATGATGAAATTAAAAGGACCCAAATTAATAAACTAAAACATACATGAAAAATGAAACAATTATCACTCAAAATAGTGATTTTAACAAAGAATTATTAATAAATGGGTGATAAAAGACTATAATTAAAAACTACATTAGGAAAAACATACTCTTTATTGAACATTAATTCATAATTTAATAAATAATATTACCCATAATATAACTATAAAGATTGAAAAGTTTAGTTTCATTGAGAATTTGGTACATTACATAAAAACAGAAAACTGGAAATAAATCATCTTTATTAAAAGATTCATTAACATGATCATATTATTCCTTCATACTTAAAAATTCATGGGATAACCTGGGGAGATACATATAAACATGGTGATCTATAAATCCATTTAAGGTAATAAAATTTTCAATAAATAAATAAAGTAATACATGTTAGACAATAGGCATAAAAATGGGGCATAAAAGGAGTGAAATTTATAAACATTAGTAATGATGCATGATATAAAATGATAAAATAATGGAAACATGGGAAATGAAAAAAATCTTAAAAAATACATCATAAACATAGGTCAAGAATAAATTCTAAGAAATAATGATGGAAAAATTATTATAATAGATTAGGTTCACTTTCTAATCCCTTGCATTATGTCTCTTTAGACTAAAACATTCACTATTGGAAAACATGATTTAACATCCATTTTTGTTAAAAAAAATTTACATTAGTTTTTAAATGATTTATATGAATGTGATGTTAAAAATAAGTGTTTTAGCAACAGGTTTTGGAAAATTTATTCTAGAAATATGTATCGGCTTCATTTTCAGTGTCATTTTTCTTAAAAACCGATGCAAAAAACCTTGTGATTTTTTAATGTTTTGGTGTCGGTTTTGATGAAAGTCGATGCCGAAAGATTAAAAAAATAGAAAATAAAGAATATTACACTCCCAAAAAAATCAGAAACATTGTAATAGAAAAAATACTATACAACCATCAAACATCATATATCATTGACTAAAAGTCTATAAAAATAATCATACTTTAAACAACTTAATCAAAAACATATATACAGATTTTTAATATAATATAGAATTAAAAAACACATACTTGAAATTTGAAACAAGATCATTTTGGTTGTTGTTGAAGAATTATATTGAAATCATTATGTTCAAACACCTATTATAACAAAAGAATTATTTTTTGAACACTTGTTATTAGGAAAATATAATACTAATCATAAATATTAAAATATACATACCTTAAATCGTAATCATATTTAACAAATAGTTCAAAAAAAAGATATAAGATGGGTAAGTTTATCTTTCATATAGGACTCAACATCATTGAATGTATACAATAACATTTAATGATATAAGATTAAAAAATAGAATACTATAACATAAAATATAAAATAATTAATATTACTAAACTTATCAAATTTTGTTGTTACCTCAGTTGTGATTATCTCATACATAAATCTTATAAAATAATAACCACATTCACCACATCCTTGTTGGAGATAAAACTATGGGTATAAAACATTAACTTGATAATAAAAACCAATATATATATAAATATATCAAAAATCATAATAATATCTAATATAAAAAATAATTACCATTACTTTCACATATTGAATTTCATTTGGGTTATTTATTGATAAGTGATATTTATTAAAATTTTTTCCATGACCTAAATTTTAATATATATCATCTAATAATACATTTATATACCATAATAACTAAATATAATGAACTTATAAAAAATAAAACTTACCTATTTAACAAGGTGATAATTTTTTTACAAACATCACATAATAAAGAGAAAAACTAATATAATGTAAATTCACTTGGGTAGAATACACCTAACATACAATGCCCCTATAATAAAAAAAGTTCGCAATTAATGACCTTATAATGAACATTGGTTCATAATTATGTTCATGTTCTTACCCATCATGAAATGGAAAAAATAAACACCCAATCTACATCCTTGATAATATATCACATATATACGTAACTCTATCAGTAGTGTTCAAATATTGCACAACCATTTAAATTAATTCATGATCTATAAAAATATAAACGTCTTTTGCCTCATTTTGAATAAGAAGAGTGTATAAATACCTAATTAAAAAATTGATATAGTTAGTCTATTTAAACTATCTTTAATTAAAGAAATAAAAAAATTAATTGTCAATTTACTTACATGGAAAACAACTGCAACATAGGAACAATGAAATCTTTAAAATCAATTAGATCTATGATATATTTTCTAAATATTCTCAATGGATATTCTCTTACACATATATATTACATCATCCTAAACTCATAGATATTATCCAAGGAAGAAGAAGCTTGAGATAATATTTGAATCCCATCATAAATATCATAAGTATCTACAATTGTTTGTTTCGAAAACTTTTGTTTCCTTTGTGCCATTTCATTTCAATTTAGATACTGATATATAAGTTAAATGTCATAAAAATTATATAAAATTTTCAATCAGATGAAATTAATATTAAAAAAATGCATACCAAGTATCCAAGGTAACAAATAAGTACACATGGAAAAGGTAAAAAATGACCTATAAAATCCCCACCTATGGTGACCTCCTTAGTAAGAAATGGTAGTAGAGAAGTAGGATCAATAATATCATGTACAAATACTCTAACCTGAATTATTTTCATAGGCTGGTGATGTACAGAATCCCTCCCAAAAATTCACAACTCTAAAAACTACAATACGTACATGAGGATAACCGGCATATAACTCATAGTATAAGGTTGGGTTTGAGATAGGAGGTGGAGGATCTGAATAGAAAGACTGGGTAGGCTAGTCTAGATGAGAGGGTTGTATAGGTTGTGCAGCTAGCTGAAAAGGTTGGATAGGATGGAAAGACTATGAAGACTATGAAAATATCATCAATTATTCAAACATAGCATGAAAAGTTTATTGAATTTGATCTCCCATGTACTATTTCATATCATTCAGATCATCTTTTAAGGATTCTATTTCTGAGTCTCTTGATTGCATACTTTGATGACAAAAAACCTTCCAAATACTAACACCCGCCTCATATCCTCTTATGCGTCCGGGGTGTTCTGGATTTCATAAAGTAGTTGCTATGATGTACATCCAACCCTCAGGGATAAAAGTTCCCTTTAATGACTTATCCTGAATTTCATATTGAAATGTAAAATGAAAATGGTATATTAGTGTTGTTAATTTATAAATAAGAAAAATTGATGAAAAACATAAAATATTTACTTACAATTCATTCAGATAATTCATTATCTTTCTCTATAAGATGCTTTTCATTTTTATTCTTCTCTATCTTTTCAATTTTTCATTGAATGTGGGGGGATATGGAGGACTGAACTGGACCTCATCAAAACTATAATAAGACTGAGATTTAAATGCTTTAAACTTTTCCTCAATCATTTTTTCTCTTATAAATGAAACCATTCACTTGATAAAGTATGAGGGTATAAATTTTTCAACTATATGTATTGATGGGATTTCCTAGAGGCCTATTATATAAAATATAAACTAATAATTAATTAGGAATATATATAAGAAATTTTACAATATAATATAATTATCATATCATGAAAGCTTTATCATGTTGTCCGGAAATAAATTTCTTCCATGTCTCTGTATCTAAAAACTCATACTTGAGGCATGATTTTTCATTTTGTCTCTTTCCAAAAACACAATTTTTTTTGTCAAATATGTTTTGAAATCTCTCCATCAAACTGCTACTAAAGAAATAAATCTTTTCCTAATTGATTTTGTTTCTTCAAAATTGAATTACATCTGTAATTGAACAAAATAAATACTAGTCAATTAAAATATATCATAGTAGAAACATGAGATAAATTAATCAATTTTGATATTTTACTCTTAGATAATCCCAAAACTAATCTATCACCATCTTTTCAACTACTTTATAATAAGGATATAAAATTTTAATCCTACAATGGATCTACATGGAGATATAGCTGATAAATTATGTTACATATGGGCTTTTTGCACTATTATTATCATCAAAAGTAATATGTAGTTGCTCATCTCTATGAGAAAGTGACAGTTTTAGTAAACATGTAATTCCAGGTTTACCAACTCAAGAACTTTATTTCATAATAGTAAAAGTAAAAGACTCCACCGTTGAAGTCTTATCAGTAGTCCTGTAATTATTTTTTGTAAATTAAAAGTTTGTTCTCAATAAATAAATACATTACTAGATATTTAATAATATTAAAAAAATAAAAATACCTCAGTACATGTTCCTCTATCTATGTATCTTTATCTATCATTGAAATAAGAAAATTTATAAAATTCTTGTGTAGATTCATCTTATTAGACAAGTAAATAATTAGAAAATAGGAAAATAGAAATATGTAATCCAAAACACTAGCGCACATGTATAAGTCTAAAAATAATTATAATATTATGATTATTAACCAAAACAAATACAAGGAAAACTATTAAATATAAACATTACTTCTAAAAATATATAAACATTTATAAATTTAAATATCAATATTCAAAAATGTGTTCTCATATGCGTAACATTTAAAAAAAATAGAATAATGTATGTCATGTATTTCTATTAAAAAATGTTTAACCATAACTGTAGAATATCAAAATTTAACACAAAAAATCATATATATAATCCAATATATATAATTAAATATCCAAAAGTAATTAAATAACACAATTTTTACACATGTAAATTTCAAAAAGGAAACATAATTTAAATAATTATGAGAGTAATTAGAAGAGTAATTTAGTGTTTTTCCATATCTCTTTATCATGATCATTTCATACTACATGGACTATTACTACATTAAGCCTCATATAAATCAATAACATCAACCTCAACCTCATCATCCAAATGGATTATTTTCCCTTGAAAAAAGATGGACCACTAATCATTTGATGGATTAATTACATAAAATGTTTACTATGCATGTGTGGCTAGGATAAATGGTTCCTCATTACAACTAAATATTTTCAAATCAACTAGTTTAAACCCATATTCATCATGTTTCACACAACTATTACTTGAAACCAAATTATAATTAAACACTATGACTTAAAATTTAATATAATAAATTTCTCGTTGTCTTCAAGAACTAAAAAATTTGGCGTTGATGCATAAATTGGGGTTTTATCTGTTGCAATTGAAAAATGTAGTGCTTCAGCAACAACCATTACCCCACTATTTGGAATTGTACTCTTGTCATCCATCTTTTTTGTGTAAAATGTGTAACCATTAATATAAAAACTAGATGATGTGATAACATTAAGATATGGCCCCCCTGTCAACCTTTTAAATGTTTCTAATGAAGACATATCTATAATGAAATCATCTTTAAACCATGAAACAAATGTCTTTTTATGCTCAATCATGAGCCAATTTTCATTTAATTTTGGATATCATAACTTTAATTCAACAATATGTGATGATATATATGATTGAACCTCATCTATGTTGTTAAAAATGTGTAAATGTTCTTGAATCACCTCATCACATGGAATAAACTTTACCGTCATGACTTGAATCCCGCTCCCTTCACTATCAACTATCATACGTTAAGATATAAGGAGACTAATATGCTCCACTTAATACAAATAATTAGTACAAAACTCAATCACATCTTTCGATACATATTTTTGAACATTAGAGGACTCTTGTCGATAATGATTTTTAACATATCCCTTAATAACTTTTTTATATATTTCTAATGGTTACATCCATCATAAATAAACAAGCCCACATATTCTTATCTCATGGAGCACATTTATCACTAGATAAACCATTATATCAAAAATTATAGGTGAGAAATATATTTATAGTTGACAATAAATAAGAGTAGCTTCATTATCCAACAAATATAACAAATTTGGATCAATTAATTTTATAAAAATGGATTTGAAAAATTTTCATGACATAATGATAGTATTTATGACAACTATCGGCATAATACCACACAATGCGACTGATAGAATATTTTTAATCAATACATGTCAATCATGATATTTCATACCTATTAATTTAAAATTCTTAAATAACATAAAATTATTCTCATTTGAAGAAAAAGAACTAGGTAATTTAATACCATGAAGACACTGATAAAAATCCATCATCTCAATCTTACTTAATGTGTGACAAGCCGAAGGTAAATATATTCTATTTACTTTCATAGCGGGAGATAACTATAAATGTATTCCCATTGATATCAAGTCCAATCAAGTATGAAATCCATATTTTTTCTTTCCCTTTATGTCTAACAAAGTTCCAATCAAACTGTCATATTTTTTTCTCAACATGCATAACATCAATGTTATGTTTTATCTCTAAAAATATCTAATAGGGTAGTTCAAAAAAATAGACAATTTCTTCCATATATTTTTCAAAGACCAGAAATTCTTTTATCTTTAAATGTTGAATAATATTTTTCACCCTATCATAATATTCATCAACTGACAATGGTTTTGTGGGATGATTATATTCATGTAGACAGTTAAATTATTTTTTCAATCTATGATAAGGATGATCAATTTTAAAAAATATTCGATGTCACATGTACACTTTATTTCTCCCATTATGTAATTGATAATATGAAGTCTCTTCTTCACAATTTAGACATTCTTTGGGTACCTTAACACTATTTCTAGATACTTTTACATATATATGAAATTCATTTACAGTGAACATTATTATAGCATAAAGAAGAAAATACTCTTTCTTGTATGCATCGAAAAATTTAACACCTGTCTCCCATAGCAGTTTCAAATCATCAATCAATGGTGAAATATACACATCAATATCATTTCCTAACTGTTTTGGTCTAGAAATCATCAAGATCATCATAACATATTTTTTTTATAAATATATGTGTTGAAAAGTTGTAAAATACCAAAAAAATAGTCCATGAACAATGTTAGATACTTAGGCTCCAATATGGATTTATTCCATCAGCACAAAATCCAATTTTGAGATTTTTAACTTCACTTCCAAAACCATGAAATTGTTTATCAAATCTCATCCACTGCGGTGAATCAACATGGTGATGTAAGTTACCATCCTATATGTTCTCATCTATATTCCATATTAACCTTTTTGCATCAATTTAATTTGAAAATAGACACTTAAAATGAGGAATTATTGGAAGGTACCAAATTTATTTAGTAGGAACTTTGATTTTGGTACGTGAGAATGAACCAAAGTTGAATTATCTAATTTATATGAATGAATTATTAAATGAAATTATTATAACGTATATATAATTAATTTTTCACGAGGTTAGATTCCAGTACATTGGAATGAATCTGAGATGAACCCATCTTATAGTGTGATGTCCTACATGTAGGATAGTTTAATAAATATTCATATTCTTCCCTATACAACAAAAAATCATTGGGGGAATTCATATATATTTTTATACCACAATCCCATTGGCCATAATAGTTTCTTCACCTAGTAATTGAAATGTGGAATCCCATTTCCTTCTGCAAGTAGCTCTTTTAAAAATAATATAAGTTATAGAAACTTTTATCACTCCATCGATTTCTTACTTTCAAGCTAACTAATCACACAACTATTAATAACACTATATATTTAATGCAAACTAAGAATAATGGTTTCTTAGAATATCTATACAATAATTCAACAATTTCTATTTTTTGATGGTTTCAAAACCAAAATCATGAATTAATTATTCAATATGATCATCCACCTCATTATGAATATCATCATGAACATTAGATGTTGAATTTTCAGTTCATTTAACATGCTAAAGCCAAAAAGTATAATTAAGGATAAAACCATAGAAAATGAGATGATACTTTATTTATATAGAGTTTAACTTTCTTATATTCAAACACTTCACACATAGACTGAAATTAAAATCTATGTTTTGAAAATTCCATTTATAAAAATCCAATAAATCATCAACCCCTTTTCATATTCACTAGTGGTTCTTTTTAAATTTTTCTAATTAAGATCCATTCAATACCTGGTACCATAATATAATCCCTGAATATATTAAAACATAAAAACATTTAAATATATATATATATAGATAAATTTTAAACACAAACACATTCAATAATAATCAGATTGGAAACATAAATTATTATTAGGAATAAAATATAAACTAATCTACTAAAGGTAATTATTTTTTGTGATGTGTGTCATGATGATCAAATGGATATCACATGTAATGACCCTAGTATAAATTCCCAATATAAAATCATGATTTTTTAAACTAACATGTTGTGGGGTTTTAATTTATTTCTTAATATATTTGTAATATTCCTAGTAGAAAATAATGATTTAGCCATTATATGTTTTTTATTTACACCTCATATTATAATATTAGGGGGTATAGTCTCTCCATGGTAACTCTTTAGACCCCCACTACTATCGAAAATCGTTTTTTGGAAAAAATAATATTAATCATTATTGAAAAAAATATTATTTCAGAAAAAACCCAAATATTTATACTATGATAACATGGAAATTATAAATCAATAAATGAATTTTATTTTACCAAATTAAATATATTCAATTATATTTGTTTAATTAATTATTATATATAATGAAAAACAATTTTAATTGAAATATGACCATTTCAAAATTTATTGTTCTGTAATATTATTTCAAAAGAATATAAAAATTAATTAATGGAAATATATTAGTTCATATTTGGAAATATCATCTATTATTTAAATCATTTAAAAGTGGCCAATTTAATTTATTATGGTCAATTTCACAAAATGTTAACATATTTTATTTGAAAAAAATAATATTGTAATATAAAATATGTATCTTATAAATTTAAAAATAGTAAATTTTTTATTTTCATATTATATTGCTGTGGTTTTTTAATATTATAATTTAATTATTTTCAATCATCTAACACGTATTAGTTCATTTTACATAGTTGTTACATTAGTTCTATGTCACATATGTTAAAAGGTATTGAAGATTTTATTAATTTAACGGGTAAAAAATATGGAGTCATTAAATGTGATGTAAATTATACTGATGAACTATGGCACCATATATCACTTTTCATTGAATAATATCATTAAGACCATTTGGTAATTTCATCAAATAAAAAAATTTCAAAATAAATAAACTTTAACAACAACATTTATAAATTACAATCAACTACATACAAATAATTGAAATAATAACTCAAAAAATATAACTAATTGATAAATAATTTATATTCAAATTTTATAAAAAACTTACAAAATTTTGAGTTCAATAAGGAAAATGGATCCTTAATTTGAACTTTCTCCCCCAAATTTGTTGTAAGAATAAACACTATAAGATCTAACAAAAATATTTATAGAAATGAAAGATAAATAAGAATAAAGAAATAAAATAAAAATGTGGTTGATGGTCATCCAAAAAATAGTTTTTAAAGATAAATACTTCAATTAACGATGAAACAATGATATAGGATAAAGAATGAAGACCACATATTTTGAAATGATGATAAAAATTAAAGAAAATAAACAAAAATAGGTGTTGAGGATCATAAGGACATTGCAAGTCGAGAACAAAGTTTTACATATCAAAAAAATGAGGGTTTCACAATCCTCGATTTCTATTAAAAAACTTTTGGCATCAATTTTCATAGAAAATGATTCCACAAAACTAATTATTGGTTTCTATTTTTGTGAAATCCGGCAATGATATGGTTTTTTTAAATTTACAGTGTCATTTTTTAAAATCCAACTCTAAAAGTCAAAATAAAATTTTTTGGCATCATTTTATGTTAAAATCAATGCCAAAAGTTACTAAAGATGAATTTTTCATTGGTTTATAAAAAAACTGATGTCATTGCTTCGATTTTGAAGCCACTATTTTTACTAGTGATTACCCAATTCATTGGTTTTCTATATAATTCTATGTGCACCTGTCATTTTCTTTTCATTATCATGCTTAAGTGTGCTATATAAATCATAAAAAAAAGATTCATTTGTCATAAAATTATATTCCACATTCAAGTATTTTGGAATAAATGAATGTAATTCCCTAATCAAAGAAGTATAGGTGCACAAATGTGAACACCCTTAATAGGAAATAGGTATCGGTATTCACTACACATTTGTTTGGCATGGAAAATTATAGTGAAATTTGGGTAGCATAACGAGGGCGTATGAATGTTCATGGGAGGGATTGATGAGAGTGAAAGGGGTTTCTCATCATTTTGGAATAAAATGGATAGTAATGGGGATATGAAAGATCATATCCCAACATTAGGAAATGAATATAAAAGACATAAGATAAATAAGATACTTGAATAAAGAGGAGAAGGAGGGGATCCCTTACTTTGAGAGGCTAAATGCTTGGGAGGAGGTTCTTGAGATATTGGGGGTACCTTGGGAGGACTATAGAGATGTCAAGAAATAGTATTGATGTAATACATGGTTTTTGTGTGAAGAGAATTGAGATCTTGGGTGGGTTTATATAGGAAATGAGTGGGGGAATTCTTTATTATTTCTCAAACAAAGGTTTTAGACTCTATATAATAAAATAAAAAAACCTTCCCATGGTTTATACCAAAGAAGGGCAGTTTTCATTATTTTATTAGAACAAGGCACTAAATTATTAAAATTATACCCTTACTGATGTGTAAGTGAGTCATGTTTATAATGAAAGGATTTTAAAACCATGAAATATATTATAGGTTTTGGAGGATTCATAAAGGCTTTATAAAATTAATCAAATAAACTTAATATTATATTATTTTTAAGGAAAAACATATATTTGGTAATGAATACCTTTTATAGTATTTAGGACATCATTTTTGGTTCATCATGAGGTCATAATACAGACCATATATTTATACTGAATTTAATTTTTACCCGAAAATTTGACTATCTCAAAAAATTTTGAAATATTCACCATTGGATAATTTTAACATTTTGATTCCAAAAATAATAGTCATTTTATCTAAATAATTTTTATAATATGTAAATTTTTACTTTTAAAATAATAATGTACATTTATTGAGAAATACTGGGTTTTTTTGACAATAACAGTTTTTCAAACCCTTATAAAAATAACATTTGACTTCATAAAAATTATACAATCATTTATATTTAATAAAAATTATTCAATGAAATATATTTTAAAAAAGTTTATCTATTAAGGAAATCCATTAATTTATAAATGAGTTAACTGAATTTGAATATTACCCAAAAATACAATTTGTGTTTTACTGTACCAAATCAAAAATCATTTATAAAGTAAAAATAATAAAATGAAAATATAATCATTATTATATACAATATAAATATTAATATTATTAGGGTCTTGATATGAATCCCTTTAACACACTGGTAAATTCCCTAAGAGTAAGGTGCGTGATATTGATACTTTTATGGGGTGGTTTGGAGTACATGGTTTGAGATGTGATCTTGATGAGCTTGATAGTCTCCCATAAATAGTTTATATTGTTCTTAAGTTGTTTTATCACAACTTGGTAATGGTCAAGAGAAAATCATAGTGATGTTATATCCCTTGTAAACTCTGAAAAAAGTGATTTTTAGGGTATGATCCTACTGTTGGAGGCCTTTACTTCCATTTTCTCTGAAAATTGGATTTATCAAAACCCTTTTTTATACTAATCATACAATAATTTTTTAATGACTATATTATCAATGGTAATGATACATAATGGTATTTTAAATCCGATAGGATATAATGAAATCAAAATCTTTCATGTGTTTTCTATATTCATTATATATAATAACACATTTAATTAAACAAGATGGGAAATTTTATTTATAAAAGTTTAGATCGCTACAATCATCACCATTTTAAAAATTTCATCCTCAAAATTTTCTATTCATACACGAAAATAGATGAGGGTAATTATGTTACATCACTTCCTCCAGTTCCCACATAGATTCTTCAAACATGTGGTTTTTCCACAGAACATTGACCATGTTTATTGTTTTATTCCATTGAACTTTTTCTTTATGATCAAATATCTTCATCAGCTACTCCTCATAGGAAAGACCATTCTCCAATAGTACCAAAACTAGAATAAGTTTATGTGAGGGGGCTTTTATGTACTTATTCAAGAGGGATACAAGGATTTCATAATGTACTTGGGATAGGTTAGGTGGGGGTTCCAATTCATAGTCCACTACTATGATGTGATCAAGGATATCAAAGGGGCTTATGTTTTTTGGACTAAGATTTTCCTTCTTCCCAAATATCACAAATTTATACCGTGGAGATATGTGGAGGAATGCCATGTATCCAACCTCAAACTCTCAGTCTCATCGGCGAATGTCATCAAAACTCTTATGTCGACTCTGTGCAACCTTGATGTGTTACTGAATGGTATTTACCTTTTTCCACTCCTCAACCATTTTAGGATATAGAAGTTTCCATTCCCTAAATTTATCCCAACATGCAGGTGTTCTGCATCTCTTCCCTTAAAGTGATTCATAGGGTGCTATTTGGATTCTTGAGTTTAAAATTTTATTATACAGGAAATTGAATAGAGGAAGCTATTTATCCCATCCCCATTTTAAGTCAATTGATAATTCTCTCAACATGTTCTCAATTTTCTAGATAGTCTGCTCAGATTGACAATGAGTTTGAGGGTGACAAGTTGTGCTGAAGTTCAACTCATTATTTAAAGAATATTAGAGACTCTTCCAGAACATGGAGGTAAATATTAGGTATCGATTTCATACAATCTATAGTGGTGTTCCATTCATACTCAACATTTATCTAATGTATATCCTTTCATGATGATCAAGTGATAATTCCTCTCAAATTGAAATGAAGTGAGTAGTATTTGTTAGACAATCTACCACACACATAGAGAATTATTTTTTGTTGATTTATTCAAAATACTAGTGACAAAGTTTAAGGTGATGTTTCCCCAATTCCATGTAGGTATGGGTAGTGGTTGCATCATCCCATTGTATTTTTCCTTTTCCGACTTCACTGTTCGACATTCAAGAAATCTTGATGTATATTCTATGATATCCTTCTTTATATTGTCCCACTAATAGTTCTCTCGAAGATCTCAATACATATTTATTATTTATGAATGGATGGAGATGTTAGAACAATGTTCATCATCTAAAAAATTCTTCTTTAACATGGGATTTGAGGGTATACATAGTCTTGACCCAAATATTAAAACTCCTTCTTCATTAACATTGAACTATGAGGATTTCCCTTTTCTTATAGCTTCCACTTTCTTCTGAATTCCCACATAAACTCTTTTAGCAACCTTTATATTTTCCATCAATGATAGTTTAGAAATCATTTGTGAAAATAATGATGATGTTCCTCATTTTTGATTCCCATTTACATCCTCTATAAGTACAATAAGATCATATTCTTCTCAATTCTCATCAATTAACTTTTTTTTGGATCCTTTGTACTAAGAGAATTTATCACTTTATTTTATTTCCAAGGGTGGTAGTATATTGAGAAGGCATAGATTTTTATTATATCTAACTATCTTCATTAGTGCATATTAATCCCTTTTTCTATGAATATATACTTGAGGATTTTGTGGTCCATATATACTTAACACTTCTTGTAAGGCCCCGACCTTAAAAATTACTTGATCTTGAGATAATTTAGTAATTTGAATTTAATTCCCATCAAGGATATTTTTTGGTTTAGAGATTTATATAATTAGGTCATAAAACATACATAAAAACTTAAACATTACAAGTAGACACTTCTAATCACTATCTATTTTTTCATAAAATAGAAACACCTTAAAAAGAAACATAGTTTGTTTTATGTTTTAAACAACATGACTTTTCCTTGATACCATCCATGACTCTATTCTTCTTTAAGTCCTATGAAAAACATTTCAAAACTTGGGATGAGCATAAAAATCTTAATAATGGATACATAAAGAATGAATTTTTTTAGTCTTGAAAAATATGTAAACCATGAATAATTTATCATAAATATATTGTTTTAACCTTTAAAAAGTAGAAAAAAAACATCACTGAATATAAGATCATTGCTTACCCTTTTTGTAACCAAAATATTACCATAAATCCCAAAGAAAGAAACATATAACTTATAAAGGTAAATTGGGACATAAATATACTTAAATGGAATAAACATACAGTTGAATTCTATACATATAACTAAATAGAATATCCATACAACCAACTTCCTTACACAATTCATTAAAGGTTATAATGTAACCACATGTCCTTGGTTTATCATAGAAGCACCCATAATTTGTTTTATTATGTAACCACCCATCATTGGTTTATCACGTAACCACCCGTCAAATGTCCAAGTACCATTATATAATCACGACACATAAAATATTACAAATATCAACATTTAACTAATAAAATTTCATTTGAAATCATAAGAAATCATTTCAAGATATTGAAATATTGAATTCATTCCAAAAACCATTTTTAATACCCAAACAACCAAAAGGGAATAATGTATTTCTTTCCCTTAAAAAAACATTAAAGCTTATAGAGGAATCTAAATATCAAATAATGGTTTTAGCGGTGGAGGATTTATTGTCACCACATACATTAAAAATATTATGTTTTTTCCATTAGTAAAACTCTTCATAGAAAAATAATCCCTTAACTACAAGAAAACAATGTTTTAGCGGTGGGTTTTTTCACGGCGGTTTTAAAAACCGCCGCTAAATTTTTTTCGATCAAAAATTTATTGGCGGTTTTAAAAACCGCTGCAAAAAAACCAACAGTAGTTTTTTTTAAATATTTTTAATTTTTTTTTAAAAAATATTCTTAAAAAAATTTCATTTTTTAGAGTGGTTTTTTAAAAAAACCACCTTGAAATACTAGTAGTTTTTTGAAAACTGCCGCAAAATTTAAGAAAAAAAATTAAGAAAATTTAAAAATTTTATTTATTATTTTTTGTTATTTTTTATTTTCAATCAAATATAGTTTATTATTTATAATTTTATATATTTATAATGTGTCAATTAATTAATATTTATAATTATTAGTTAATAATATTTTTAAACTGAAAGTAATCATTTAATAAGTATAAGAATAGACTTCAACATCAAATGACCATAACTTCGATCTGAGAGTCAATTTCAGCTCCAAAACTAGTCAAATAAAAGTTTATCAAATGAGGAAAAACCAAGTGAGATTTAAATCATGTGATAATCAAAGGAAAAATATATATTCAAAATTGAATAGTCAAAAATCGAACTCGAACATAAACGACCATAACTTTTAATCCGGACATCCGTTTGAGCTCTTCCACATATCAAATCGAAGCCAGCGACAATCTCTATGCTGCATAGGTCTCGTACCAACACTCTGAGTATTGTACCCCTTTTTCTGCAAGAATGGTCTAGGAGGCCTCCGAAACAGAGGTTTTAGCTGCAGATACCGATTTCTTAAAATTCAAATAGTTTTAAATTTCGATCCAGGTGTCCGTTTGGCCTGTACCAAATATCATAACGAAGCTCATTTCATGATCTTTGATTTGACTAGTTGCAACACTAGAAAAAAAGTCTCAGATCATATTTTATGGCCATTTCAGTGTTTTTGGGGTTTTAGAGGTTCTTAATATTTTATGATTTAATTAATTAATAAATTAAATAATTCTTAATTAATTAATTATTATTTAATTAACTATTATTTATTTAATTAATTAATTATTATTTAGTTATTATGTACACATTAATTATTAATTTAATTTTAATTAATTAATTAATTATTAATTATTTCTTATTAGTTTATTATTAATTATTAATTAATTATTTATTTTTTATTCATTATTTAATAATTATTTATTAACTAATTAATTATTAATTATTGATTATAAATTATAAATTATTTGTTATTAGTTATTTTTAATTAATTATTACTTTTTTATCTATTTATTTATTAATGTATTTATTTATTTATTATTTATTATTTATTATTTTTTTATTCTTTATTCATTATTTATTATTTTTTATTTTTTATTTCCTAAATATTAATTTATTTTTCATTTACTATTTATTGATTATTTATTGATTATTTATTGATTAAATATTAATTAAATATTAATTATTTATTAAATATTGAATATTGAATATTGCATATTAAATATTAAAATTAAAATATTAAATATTAATTAAGAATTATTAATTTTATAATTATCAATTATTAATTACTAGTTATTAATTATTAATTATTAATTAATTAATATTTATTTATCTACTTATTTATATATTTATGTATTTAGTTATTTATTTATTTATTATTACTTTTTATTATTTATTTTTTATTATTTATTTAATATATAATATATAATATATAATATATAATATATAATATATAATATTTATTAATTTATTTTTAATTTACTAAATATAAATTTATGATTAGTTTATTATTCATTTTTTTTATTTATTTATTCAATATTCACTATTTATTAATTAGTTATTAATAATTTATTAATTAATTATTAATTAATTATTATTTATTTATTAATAAATTATTACTAATTTATTAATAATTTATTAATAATTTATTAATAATTTATAAATATTTAAATACAAATTATTAATTATTAATTAATAATTCTTAATGATCAATTCTTAATAATTAATTGTTATTAATTAGTAATTAGTAATTAGTAATTATTAATTATTTACTTTTTATTATTTATTATTTATTATTTATTATTTATTTGTAATTATTTATTTATTTATCTATTTTTATTAATTTATTATATATTTATTATATATTTATCATATATTAAATTATTTTTTAATTAATTTATTATTTATATAATACTTATATATATTAGATGTTATATATTATATATTATCTACTATATATTATATATTATATATTATCTATTATCTATTATCTATTATATATTAATATATAAGATATAATATATAACATATATAACATATATAATATATATAATATATATAATATATTATATATTATGTATCATATATTAGGTATTATATAATATGTATTATATATTATGTCTTATATAATCCCTATGATACCGGAGATGGCGATGCCACCCGACGCGGCCCCTCGAACCCTAAGGCGATGCCGCCCGACGCGGCCCCTCAAACCCTAAGGCGATGCCGCCCGACGCGGCCCCTCTTCCCATGGGAGGGGAGGGGTCCCAGCCTTCTGCTCTCGCTCCTGATGTTATGATTTTGGGAGATTCTGATTCCTTGCGTTACTCGTCGGATGTGAGGTTTTTTGTTCCCGAAATCTAGGTTGCTCCGAAAGTTCCTGGCTGCATCTCAGGTCAGCCGATAGTTCCGGTTTCGGTTAGAGAATTCACTGATGTGTCGGCACTACTTTCCTCGGCTCTGATTGTGCATTTTGCACGACGAAGACCTCTGGTGGAACACTTTTCCAAGGTCGTCAATGAGGATTGGGGCCTGGAACATCGCGCGCAGGTAGGTATTATGGGTCCTCGTCAATTTCTTATTATGTTTGCTGATGAAGACGACCTGGGAAGGGCTTGGTCGAGAAAGAGGGAAACTTTCTCCGACGTTCCTTTCCACTTGCTCCGCTGGTCATTTGATGTCCACATGAACCGCGACTCTCCCCTTACGGCGATTTGGATTCAGTTGCCTGGTCTTCCTCTCCCGTTTCAGAATCTTGGGCTGCTGAGATCAATAGGTAATTCCATAGGCCGATTTGTGTGTAGTGATCGTAGAACTGCATCCCTGTCGCATCCCATGACAGAAAGGATTTGTGTTGAAATGGATATTTCAAGAGTTCCACCAGAACTAGTATGGATTGTTGTTGAGGAGGAGTATAGGTATGCACAGCCGATTGTGTATGAGTCCTGGACTGCTTTCTGCTCTTATTACCGTAGACAAGGACATGGTGAACATGGTTGTAGAAGAAAACCTGCAGGTGGTCGACCCTCTGTGATCACAGATGTGCCCACTGATGTATCCCCGAGGGGTGGTGAAATCTCCACGGATGCTGGACATGGTGGTGCCCAGACCTCCCTTGCAGGCCGGCCTCACTCTGATTCAGACCTCCCTAAGTCAAGTGAGGTCGGTGTCTCAACAGGGCCGGGGGTGTCTCAGGAGGAGGCTGGTGTGGATAAGGGTAAAGGTAAGGTTCCTGTTTCTGAGGATGCTGTAACTGTTTCTCCTTTTGTTTCTGAGAGGTGCAGGAAGGACACGGGACACTCCAAAGTATTGAACCACGATGCTGCGTTCCAGTTTATGGGTAGGGGTCTTGAGAATCCACACAATCATGTTTCCAGTTGCTCCATGGAGGCTGGTGCGGGGGACAAACGGTTGGAGAATGGTCTGGTTGTTGCTAGCAGTACAGAACAGGCTTTGCAGGAGGGGATAGGGTATGAAGAAACTGGTGTTATGCAAGATGACACCTTGGAAATTCCTGCCCATACCATTGTTGGGGAACTTGGGGACTTGAGTCAGGTCATACAGGTTGGGGGAGCAGCTTCTTCAAATAGAACCTCGGTCAACTTGAGCAACAGATTTTCCAGCCTTGCTGAGATAGAGGAGGAAGAGGAGCCTTATGAAGATTCTTTGGAGCTCAGTAAAGGATTCTCTGAAGGAGAAAAAATTAGGGATAGCAACAGGCGTGTCAGGAGGAGGAGGGGCAAGAAAGACTACTCCTCTCTTCCACCTCCTATGAGGACTCGGTCAGCAAAAAGGGCAGTGGCTGGGGAGCTGGACAGTGGTGTTGGCTGCCAACCAATTCCATCTGGCATGTCTGACACATCCTTGGACTTGATACTGTCCTCGGATGAGGAGGTGAAAGAGCATGTTCTTTCTCTCAATGCTTCGGAGGAGGATGCAGCCAAGTTGATGGGGCGGACCCTTGACGTGAATCTCAATGACGAGCAATATAAATGGGTTGACAAACAAGATATGATTCTGGTTAGCGGCTTCAACAAGGGGGTGATCAAACTGGAGGAGTATATCCAGGTATGGAACAAGATGACTTCTTCACTTGAAGATCTATTAAGGGAGGATCCACATTACCAGGTATCCATTTTATCTTGGAAGTTATTTAGGGACATGGGTTCTGGAAGAATTAAACTGTTTGTCAATGAATCTGCCATTTCTGTGGATGTGGGTGGGAATGTCGGAGGGCCAGATCAGTTCTGATGGGCTGGAGTACACCCCTTTCCTCTTTGCAGGCCATTTGGGACTTGGTTGTATTAGAGGTAGGGCTTTGCCCTCGGGAGGGACCATGCTTGCATGGGATCGCCGAGTGGTGCTGCATTGGGGTTGGCGGTTGTCATCTTTGCTTGGTTAGTCTTTTCTGGTTTGTCTGATTTGTTTTATTTTTGGTGTATGTTGAACTTTACGGTTTCACACTTTTTCCACAAAAGTGTTTATCTTAATAAAAAAAATAAGATTCAGTCTTATATATTATAGGTTATATATTATATATTCTATATTCTATTTTATATATTATTAATTAATAATTAATAATTATTGCTTATTGATTATTGATTAATCATTATTGATTAATAATTATTTAGTTTGTATCTATTTCTTATGTACTACTTATTTTTCCAATTAATATATATATATATATATAAGTATATTAAATTCGATTTATTGACCACATGAAGAGCCTGCTCGAGTGGTAAAGTCTTTAGAGAATACGCAAGAGGTAAGGGGTTCAAATCTTACCCAATGCAGAATTTATATATATGGCATAAGCATGTGCATGGTCATGGGCATGAAACTATGCATGGACATAGACTTATGCATGAAGATGTGTATATGCATGGTAATAATGAATGTATAAATAAATAAATAAATCATGAAAATAAATAAATAAATAAATAAATTACGAAAATAAAAAAATAATAAATAAATAAATAAATAAATTACGAAAATATATAAAAAAATAATTAATAAATAAAATATGAAAATAAAATAATAATAAATAAATTAATAAATAAATAAATTACAAAAAAATAATAATAAATAAATAAATTACTAATATAAAAAATAATAAATAAATAAATAAATAAATGATTTATGAAAATAAAATAATAAATAAATAAATAAATAAATTACTGTATAAAAAACTAAAGAAATAAAAAATTAAAAAAATTAAAAATGATTTAGTGGCGGTTTAAACCACTTCTAATTATTTACCGACACACGATTTAGTGAAGGTTTTCCAAAACCATCGTAGAATGATTTCGCGACTGTTTAAACGAACGCTAAATGAAAAAAACCACCACAAAATACAAATTTTTTCGTAGTTATTTAAATGAAATTAATATTCAAATGGGTTTATTATACACTATATAAAGGAAAGAGGTATATATTATCAAAATATGCCTCAATGAAAGGAGATGAGGCGAAGTCCCTTACCTCGAGTCAGACTCATCATGTACAATCGTTATGTTCTGGAATAATAAACATAGGTTAATTTCTACTTTCTTGAGATCCTTTTTGAAGTTTACTATTCCATTTGTATCACTTATTACCATGTTATAAAAATTACGTAATTATTTAAGTTTATATCGATCGTTTTGTCAATATTCGGTACTTGAGTCGAAAATGAACATATTTTGATGTAAATTTTCCATGTGGTCAAAGTTCATCACCTCTAGAATATTATTCATTTTTTAAATATAATATATATCCAGTATATATGTATTTATAATATCCATAATATTTGGAGATAATAAATAAAATGCACCATTCATGGATATGGTAGGCCGTACATACGCATCAACGCTACATTCATTTCTTTTTTACATGAAAAGAAGAATAATCAAATGATATAAATATATATTATAAAAACAATATTATATTTATTTCATTTATTCCTCACATATCTAATAAAACCATCCTTTATACGTTCTATGTATAGTATGAATTAGTCATATCACATTTAGGGGGTGGTAGTCCACACTCCCTCAAATGTAATTATCACATTTACACTTCATTGAAAGCATAAAGCTATGTTGTAAATAAAAATTACAGAATAAAAGAGAAAATATAAATATAATATATATCATATATAAATAAAGTTCCATCATAATGTCCACCGTGAGAGGTGGTAGGAGAAAATTGAACAATAATCGTTTCGTGAGGCAGTAGTTATCCGTACATAGAAATAGTATGTTCGTATCCATTAAATGGAGGTGTGTGTAAGAATAGTTTAAATACTTATCATAACAATATCCTAGTATATTGAGGATATTGGGGTTTTAATATAATCAAATAATAAGAAGAGCATAGGGATTGGAGAAGGAAAATAAAGGAAAGGAACTTGAGAGAAGAGGTTACCACTAAAATGGTTAACTTCTTTTGATTTGAGACAAAAGACTTTCTTAAATTTCCCTATTACCAAGGTAAGGCTTCTAGGATGAAATTAGGGTTATTGGGAGATTATTTGAGTAGAATTTTGATGATACAAGGGGCTTGAGAGGTGTGAGTAAGTGGGTAGATGCGGTGGGCTTTTATAAGAGGGAGGAGGGGAACTTTTGAAAAGTCTTGAAATATTATTTTGTTAAAAATTAATTTTCCAATTATAATAGCTCCAAAGTGATATAATTGAAATATAAGATGTGTTTGTATTGAAACTATCTCAACCAATAGGTTATAGACAAGTTATGTCATAAAATTAACCCTGTCTTTTAGCTTTAACCCTTAGTTAAAAACACTAACTCTTAACATGTATTCTTGTATTTTTATAATATATGGTTACTATAGTTACTATAAAATTACAATAGAACTACAATGAGATCATTAATGAAATTTTTAAAAATATAATTCATATTCCCGAGTCTTATATTTTTAGTAATATTAAAGAATTTAATAAAATATTATTTGTTTTAAAAACTTATTTTTGTCAATTTTGAAACTATTTAGTAATTGATTTTTTTAGTCATAAAAACATGATTAATTTGAAAAAGGAATTAAATATAATATAATATGTCATAATAATCCACAAAATCATTGGATGATATAAAAATGTTCAAATTATATTTATTTTAATATTTATAATATCATTTATTTAATTCTTTCATTAACAAGGTAATCACTGCATCCTCATTATTTCATAAATAAAATTATTTATTTAATGTCTAAATATTATAAATTAACTACTATGATGTAGTAAATCTTTTTATATTTCTAATGACTATTTATAGTTAAAGATATCACTTATATAACTATATATTATATTTTTTTAGTAAAAGATACATGTATATGTTATATTTCTCTGGACTTTAAATTAATTCTTATTACATGTCATTATCACATCCAAGTTTCTCCATGTAGTCCCAAAATATACTCATGGATTCCCATTATTGGACATATCTCATCCAATAGGATTATAATATGTTTTAGGGAAGTTTAATATTATTAAAATATTATTTTTACCCTTATTTACTAGATTTCCCCTTTAACTATGGTAAATAAAAATAATTATTGAAGTTACTATTCATAATGTCCAAAAATAAAAGACACATATTTACACAATTTGAACATTATGATTCCAAATATGGAATCCATTTTTTTCAATATCAAAACACAAAATTTGATGAAATTAATTTAAAATTAATTCCCATTGTCAAAACAAGAAAGCGGGTTTTTAAGAAGTAGAAACTATTAAAAGATTGACATGTGTTTATGTCCAATTTCAATGTGAAATTATATCCAATGACAATAATTGGATTAAATGATAAAAAATTAATCCAATTAAGCTTTTAAACAAATTAAAATGAAAATATATCTATATAAATAAATTAAATTAAAAGGTTGTTTTGAATTAAAATGCAATATTTTTCACTATTCATAAAAATGAACTTTATCAGAAAATTTCCAAAAATTTAACCAAAGTAAATTTTTATTTCCCTATTCTATAGAATAAGATTATTTTGTAAAATTTAATATATAAAAGTGACAAAAACTAGACTTAAGAAGGGTTATCCCTCAAAAGGTTGTAAAATGACCTTTTAAAAATATTAGAGTATTTTATACTTAAAATTAGATACATTCCCATTTTAAGCATTTATAATTAATTGGATAAATGTAAAAACATTTAAAAATATGTAAAATCATAATATAGTTAATTTTTTTCATTCCCACCAATACAAAGACAAGGCATTAACTACCACATAAAATAATAATAATATTATTGTATTATTTTTCGGTATAACTCAACGTTGTGTGCAACATAAGATTTCATAGAAACCCATTATTGGGTGTCGGGTATGATATCAGATAAATTGTCCTCTTTAACACAAAATTAATAACTTATTCAGAAATATTAATTGATACGAAAATGTATTATTATATAAATATTTGGGTCATTACATCATCCCCCCTTTTGGAAATTGCGTGTTCACAATTTTAAAATTGGGATTGGAAACTTCATTAACAATACCACATCAGAAAAAGGGTTAATTAAAATACCAATTAGAAATAAATAAATATAAGTAAAAAAGATCACAAGAGATAACACATACTAGGGTTACATTTAATAAAACATGGATATTGAAGAAAAACTAAGTGTCAGGTTCTGATGGAGAGTGATAGAAATCGTGATCAAGGAAAGTTAACAACCAGAAAACCATAAACTTGTGATGGGTTAAACGGTCTTTGATTCCCCTGTAGGAAAAGTAAACGGAAAACGTTTTTGTTTTAAGTTACTTTTCATAAAGTTGTGGATTTATTTATGAGCATGATTAAAGAAAATAAGGAAACATACTTCCTTGTCATGTAGAGTTTCATCCATTAATAAATATCTACAAAAAAACTCATCTTTTCTCGAAATGATGAGTATTCAAGATGAATTGGTTACACCTGAATCACTAGAATCATATTCTAGAGAATCAAATAATCTATAAAACATGAACTATATATTTTCTGTTTCTTTAGACATTAACCAAAAAGAATGGTTTGTACAAGATCAGATAATCCCAAAAAAGAATAATCCTTTATAAAAAGAAATACTAATCCTAATCTCCAAAATTCAACAAACAATACCCATAGTTAAACAAAGACCATTAAATAAAAAATTGTCCTTAAAATTATTTTAAATAATCCAAACTAATATAGAAACCCAAAATTCATAAGGATTTGTTCGCATAGTCTTCCACGATAAATCTTAACATTTATCTCTAAATAAAATAGATCAATCTTAAAGTCTCATACTAAAAAGCAATCAACCCAATCAAATATTCTTTATGATAGGCTAATCATTTCCATAAATAACCCAAATCTCCATATTTTCACAATAAAAACATATATTCTTCCAAAATAAAATTCAACCATTACCCCTCAAATGAAATCCCATTGTTATCTATATTCCTTAGGCATATAGTATTCCCAATAGAGCGAACATCTTCCAAAATAACATTTATCACTTAATCACCAAATCATTTTCCTATACTAAGGATATCCCTTTGATAAAACATAATTTACCAAAATAAACTTATTCTAGATCTATAAAATCATTTAACTAAAAATAATAAGTCATACTAACCAGGGACTTCACGTAGGCCAGTGGAAGGAGATGCTCCCTTGTTACCCTTAGGTTGTGAGTTCGATTCCTGTGGTCTTGAATAATGCGATGGAATGTCACCCATCCTATGGGTTGTCACTTTTCTAAAACTATAAAATTCATATATCATTCCATAAACGAGATAAAATCTTCAAAAAAAACAATAACCTATTTTAATCTCAAAGTTTATATCATGTCCTTTTTCCATTCCAAAAAGTAATATCTCATAATTACCTCAAAATCAAAGATCATATAAAGGCTATCCATTAAATTATAATTTTTTCCACAAAATAAAAGATAATTCTTCCTCGAATAACATTTTTACATAACAAACTATAGGGTTACACATACAAGAAATAGTCTTCCAAAGAAATCTCATCATCAAAATAACATTAATCCTTTTAAACATTTAATCATCCAACAATCTACTATAACTCTTGAATCCCTTATATGTAGACTTCTTAATCATTGAACATTATTACTGATACCCTAACCAAGATTTTCTATCTTATTACTTAATACTTCATTCCTACTAATAGAAAACACAAATCATGTCCTCGGATTTAATAATTTCAAAACATGAGACAAGAAATAATACATACCTTTCATAGGTCATTTTCAGTTTCCTCATCTTCTATTGGAAAGAAATTAGTTATTGGTAAACATATATTTGTATGGTCCTAATGATCCCATTCCCAATACTTTTTCTTAGAACATCTATTTGTATAATGAACAAGCACACCATATTTAAAACATTCAATTGATCCCTCGGAAAGAACATATTCCCCTTTCCTGGAGTCAACTGAAATCTTCCTTTTTCAATGGCAGGTTATTTCTTTATGACCTCTATTACCACATCTATAACATCTTCCCATACCTTTGAAGCATTTTCCTAAATGTTTCTATCCACATCCTTAATACAATTATTTTTGAATATACTTAACTTTATGATTATTACCTTAAATTAAATAGGGATATGTTTCTCGTATATATGATTCCTTATAATAATCACAATGTTTCAAGTGGTCAATCATGACTCCAGATAGTTGGTTTAGAATAACCACAAGAGTTAAAATTATATATCCCATTTCATTTGGTTTCTTATTCAGAAAAGCACCACAATTTCCTTCACATCCATTATTACTTTGGTACCTGATAGATCCATCCATTTACTAAAACCAAAAAAGTCAGTGTGAGTATATTAGTAAAATCATTATATACTATCTTATGAGGAGGGTAAAAACTAATATTCACTTATTAATGTTATCTTAAACTCATTAAATTTATCTAAAATAACTATGAATCTTTATAATATTACAACAATTTTTGTTATATAAAACATGTCACTTATGCTTAAATAACACCCTAACCTATAAAGTTATCTAAACAGACCTCTGATACCTACTGTATGGACCCAACCATAAACATTAATTAATCTTGAGATAATTAAATAAATTGACTTTAATTAACATCAATGATCTTTTCAGGTTTATATATTTAGAGAATTAGGTCATAACTCATACATAACAACATAAATATCACAAGAAGACACTTCAACTCACAATCCATTTTTTTTCATAATACAGAAACTTTTTAAAAAGAAACATGGTTAGTTTCATGTTTTAAACTAAATGAATTTTCTTTGATCCCATCCATGAATCTATTATTCTTTATGTACCATGAAAAAAATTTCAAAACTTAGGATGATCATAAAAATATTAGTAATGGATACACAAATAATGAAAACTATTAGTCTTACAAAAACATGTAAACCATGAATAATTTATCATAAAGTTATATTTTCATTTTTAAGAAGTAGCAAGAAAACTTCATTGAATATAAGGTCATTTATTAACCTCTTTGTAACCAAAATATTACCATAAATCCCATAGAAAGCAATATATAACATATAAAGGTAACTTGGTACATAAAAATACTTAAATGGAACAATCATACGATCAATTTACACACATATCACTAAATGGAATAATCGTATGGCTGACTTCCATACCCGATGCATTAGAGGTTATAATGTAACTATTAGTACTTGGTTTATCACATTACCACCCATAATTTGGTTTATCATGTAATCATCCTTCATTGGTTTATCACGTAACCACCTATAAAATGTCTAAGTACCATTATATAATCATAACATATAAAATATTGAAAATATCAACATTTCACTAATAAAATTTTATTTGTAATCATAAGAAATTATTTTAAGATATTTAAATATTAAATCCATTTCAAAAACCATTTTCATTACCAAAAAACCAAAAAGGGAATAATGCATTTATTTTAATTTAAAAAAACATTAAATCTTATATATTAATCCAAATATAAAATAATGGTTACAGCGTGAGAGGAGTCGTTATCTCCGCATACATTAAAAACATTCCTTCTTGTCATTTAGTAAAATTGTTCATAGAAAAATATTCCCTTTGAATGAAATTAAAAGTCAATTAAGTTTATTATACACCTTATAAAGGAAGGATGTGTATATTATCAAAATATGCCTCAATGAAAGAAGATTGAAACAAAGTCCCTTACCTTGAGTCTGACACATCACGTACAACAATTATGTTCCTGAATAATAAATTTAGTATAATTTATAATTTATTTAGAACATTTTCAAGTTTTTTATTCCATTTTTACCAATTAATACCATGTTATAAAAATTATATCATTATTTATGCTCATATCAGTTTTATCGATATTCGGTACTTGAGTCGAAAGTGAACTTGTTTTGATATAAATTGTCAATGTGGTCAAAGTCCATATTCTTAAAAATATTATTCATGATTTAAATATCATATATATCCAGTATATATTCATATATAATATCCTTAATATTTGGATATAAGAAATGAAATGAACCATTCATGGAGACAATAGGCTGTACGTACGCATGACCACCACTTTCATTTCTTTGTCTTATTAAAAGAATAATAATCAAATGATATCAATTTATATTATAATACCATTATTATATTTATGTAATGTATTTATCATAGGTTTAATAAATAGATAATTTATATGTTCCATGTATTTCATGAACGAGTCATATCACTTTGAGGGGGCGGTAATCCACACTTCCTCAAATGAAATTATTGTATTTACAAATCATGGAAAGCATAAATGTATGTTGTAAATAAAAATTACAGAAGAATAGATGAAATATAAATATAATATATATCATATATAAATACAGTTCCATCATAATTTTCACCATGATAGGTGGTAGGATAAAATTGAACAATCATCATTTCGTGAGGAGGTAGTTTGCCGTACACAGAAACAGTATATTCGTATCCATTATATGGACACATGTGTAAGTGTAGTTTGAATCCTTCTCATAAAAGCATCCTAGTATACTGAGGATGTTTTAGTTTTTATGTAATCAAATATTAATAATATCATAGGGAGTGGATAAGGAAAATAAAGGAAATGTACTTGAGAGAAGAGGTTACAACTAAATCGGGTAACTTCTTTTGATTTGAGACAAAAGTCTTTTTTGAATCACCTTATGCACAATTTATGGATTTTAGGATTAAAGTAGGGATGTTGGAATATTATTTGAGAAGATTTTATATGATAAAAGGGGCTTGATAGGTGTGAGTAAGTGGGTAGAGGTGGTTGCCTTTTATAAGAGGGAGGAGGGGAACTTTAGGAAAGTCTTGAAATATCATTTTATTAAAAATTGTTTTCTGAATTATAATAGCTCAAAAGTGATATAATTCAAAGAAAAGATTATTATTGGTAGAAATAATATCATCCAATAGGTTTTAGACAAGTTTATGTCATAAAATAACCTTATCTTTTATCTTTAACACTTAGTTAAAAACATTAACTCTTACCATGTCTTCTTGTATTTAATAATATATGGTTACTATAGTTACTATAAAATAAAAATAGAACCACAAGTGGATAATTAATGAAAATTTTAACATTATATAAGTATTTTGGCCGAATATTATTTTTTAATTACTATTATATCATTCAATAGAATAGTATTTGTTTTAAAAACTCATTCTTGTCAATTTTGACACTATTTAGTAATTGATTTTTGTTAAAGTCATAAAAACTTGATTCTTTAAAAAAGGAATTAAATAAAAGATAATATGTCATAATAATCAATAAAATTCTATAATGACATAAAAATGTTAAAATTAAATTTATTTTAATATTTATAATATCATTTATTTGAATCATTCATTAAAAAGGCAATCCCTACAACATCATTATCTCATAAATAAAATTATTTATTTAATGTCTAAAAATTATAAATAAATTACAATTATGTAGGAAATTTTTTTATATTTTTAATTAAAATTTATTTTAAAACATACAATTTATATAACCCTATATTAAAATAGTTTTAGTAAAAGATATATGTTTATGTTATATTTATCTTTACTTTAAATTAATTCTTATAACATGACATTATCACATCTAAGTGGATCCATGAGGTCCCAAAATATACCCAAGGACACCCATGGTAGGAAATATCTCATAAAATAGGATTAAAAATCTTTTTAGGGTAGTTTCATATTATTATAATATTATTTTTTAACCTTATTTACTAGATTTACCCTTTAACCATGGTAAATAACAATAATTACCGAAGTTACTATTCCTAATGTACAAAAATAAAAGGTACATATTTACACAATTTTGAACTTATAATTACAAATATGGAATCCATTTTTTGAAATTCAAAACACATAATTAGATAAAATTAAATTAAAACTAATTCCTATTATCAAAACCAGAAAGTAGGTTTTTAAGAAGTAAAACCTATCAAAATATTGACATGTGTTTATGTCCAATTTCAATGTGAAATTACATCAAATTACCATCATGGAATTAAATAATAAAAACTTGATCCAATTACACTTTAAAACTAATTAAAATTACAATATAAATATATAAATAAATTAGATGAGAAGGTAGTTTTGAATTAAAATGAAATATTTTTCACTATTCATAACAAAATGAACTTTATCCCAAAATTTCCAAAATTTTAACAAAAATATTCTTTTTATGTATTGAATATATAGAATAAGTTTATTTGGTAAAATTGAACATATAAAAGTGAAAAAAGTATATTTAAAAAGGGTTCACCATCAAAAGGTAGTAAAATGACATATTGAAAATATTAGATTATTTTATACTTAAAATTGGATTCATTCTCATTTTAAGCCTCTAAAATTAATTAGATAAATGTAAAAATATTTAAAACATATGTAAAATAATAATATAGATAATTATGGTCATTCCTTATAGTAAAACGGCTAGTATTTAACTACCATTTGAAATAATAATAATATTATGGTATTATTTTTTGGTATAACTCAACGTTGTGTGTAAAGAAAGATTTCATAGAAACCCATTGTTTTATGTTAGGTAAACTATCAAAAAAATTGTCCTATTTAATGTAAAATTAATATATTATTCATAAATATTAATAGATATGAAAATTTATTATTCTATAAATACCTGGTTTATTACACTTCTCCCTAAATAGATATTGACACTATGTTTTCAATGAAAAAAATAACTGCATCTAACTACAAATTTTGCATTGGGTAGTTTTGTTCATGAAACTCAAATTTCCTTGAAATATATGATATGTTTTTTTCATTAACACATATATGAATACCTTCTTCAAAGCATGGTTGAATAGTATGAAAAGTTATCCACTTATGTGTAGTGTGTGTACAGGTGTAGTGACAATAATATTTTTTTAATAACTTTAAGCTATCTTAATATTCATCATTACAAACAAACATGAATCCCTTAAAAGTTGGTTTGGTTAGTGGGTTTTACAATCATGATAATTTTCTCACAAATCAATAATAATACCCAGTTAATCTAAGGGAACTATGGATTTATGCCACAGATGTTGGTACTGACCATCCTTCAACTCATTCTGTCTTTAAGGGGCCATGATATCCTATTAATTTTAATAATATACCCCAAAAAAGAGACTTTCTTTAACCAAAACTTATATTTTCTATATTTTCCATAACACAACACTTTTTGTATGGTTTTCGTACAGTTCTCAGTTGATCCTCATGATCCTACTTTTTTTTGGAGTATATTATATTATCATCTATAAATACTACCACAATTTTTTGAGGTAATCTTTAAATACTATATTTATCTAGTCCATGAAAATTTCTAGAGCATTAGTGAGTTCAAATTCCATTACTATGAACTCATAGTGCCCATACATTTTTCAGAAAACAGTCTTGGGGATATCCTATTCCTCCAAACTTTCTTGGTAATACCCCATCCAAGGGTCCAACTTTGAGAAGTATTGTGTTCCACGTAGATGATCGAACAAGTAATCAATACGTGTAAGAGGATATGTGTTATTTATTATGATCTTTTTTGGGTTATGATAATCAATGTAAAAGTTAATTTACCCATCCTTCTTCTTTATGAAGAGGATTGGTGTTCCCCGTGACGAGGAACTTCAGTGTATGAGCCATTTGTCCAAATTATCCAATAGTTGTTTCTTTAGATCCTCATGTTCAAAAACAACCATTATATATAGAGACTTAGATAATGGAAATTCCCCAGGTATAAGCTCGATTGAAAATTAAACCATTCGACTAAGAGGAAGACTAGTAAATTCATTTAGAAACACTTTATCATATTCCCTCACAATGGGCATGCCTTAAAGCATGATTATTTCCATATAATCAATCATTTTATCTTGATATGATTTTATGTAGGGAAATAACATCCATGCTTGAGATGTCGGTGCTAAAGAATATTCTTCTGCCTTTTTACACTTATACATAATCAGGGGCTGATTCACGATATAGGGAGTGATTTTTTTATCAATGAAATTTATGTTGGTTCTATATAGGGAAAGCTAATCCATAACTATAATTACATAAAAATACAAAAAAGGGAGTATCACAAGGTTTTTTTTTGTAAATTTGAGGCCAAAAATTTTGATAAGGGAAGATTTATATACTTGGGATGAAATAATTTCCCTATTTTCCATTTTCACTGACAACTCTACTTCCATGATATGTAGTGGTGTTTGAATAGTTCTACTAAACATTCATTATATAAATTAATACATAATACCAAAATAAAAAAGCATTTTCTCTGTTCTTTAATTAATAGCTCGAATACCTATCACCACTTCGTTTTTTTGATCCACCTCCATAGTTTCGATGGAATAAGATATCCATAACTTCCTTGGAGGTTTTTGGTTGTCTCAATAAACCCTTATCTTAGTAAATTTGTTTGAAAAGTTACCTTTTTTCCTTAAATTGAAAAAATAAAAAATGTGCTGAGGGTTGAATAGATAATTACTTTACTCCATCACTATAGTGGGGTTATCCTGTCGAAAATCTATAGCTAAGTGTACTTCCTTCCCACACCTAAATCATTTCCTCACCCCCTTAGAAAATTTCTGGGGTGCTTCTTTCCGCACTTTTTACAAATGGGATTTTGAAATTTTTTTGCACTATTAGATTTCACCATCAGACCACCAGATTTAAACTATAATTCATGATTCTTATCATTACGATACACTTGAGATTCACCGATATATGTTTTGACTTTGAGGGAATATCAGACAATTTCCCCATATCTATAAAAGACTCAGATCACAATTTTTTTTTTCATAGACTAGGTTTTATCCAACCAAAGAAGTGTTTAACCTTTTATTTGGGGGTAATGACAATGTTAGAGGGGTATTGTAAATGTATTGTGAAGTTTTACTAGTAAAACATGATAGATTCATCATCTTTTTTCTTGAGGGAAAGTAAATACCTTTCCATTTGATTTTAGAGAGTGTGAGGAAATTATTTTTCAAAAAACATTTTCCAGAATTCCTTCCTCCCTATCACTTCAATCTATTCCCCAAACTTTATATTCTTGATCAATGTAAACCACTGATCAGCTTCTCACTCCATAAAATAAATATCCATTACAACTTTATCTTACTTGTAACATTAAAGGATTGAGAAGATATTCTAAATATAGTTGATCCATTGTTCTGTGATTAAGGAATTGGATGATCCATTGAAATTTAGAGGCCTTTATCACGTAACGGTCTCAATTATAGCTTGTTCTTTCTCAGGGGTATTTAGGTACTCCACATAATCCATGTTTCTATTCATAACTTGAGTTAGCTGAGCGATTATCATCACAAAGTTAACTATTGCTACACACATCAGGATGGGAATCTCATTTGGGTAGTCATCAAATTTTCCTCCACATTGGGTTTTTACCCAATTCCTGATATTTATGGACATTGGCTAGAATAATAGAAAAATTGGGGATGATTATTTTCAAACTATTGAAAACATAAACAAGAATCCAATTAAATTATAGGGGTAAATTATAAATGATATTTATTTATTAACTTTTGAATTTCTAGGCTTTAGTCTACATTATCCATGATATATTTCCTAAAATATACTCTTATGGGAATTTTTTTATTACCTTAATAATTATTTATAATTTTATTTTGAATTTACCAAAGCATATCCAACCAGAAGTGTCAAACTAGGTTTGCAACAAGGGTAATTGTCATGCACCAGTTCCCGATCGAGTCCATCTCAAAATAGTGTTTTAAGGTTTTACCACAATGTAAACCTGTGCTAGATCCAAATATACTTGTAGTACCTAGACATGAATTTAATTTCTTGATAAACCACCTACTATATACTTTACCAAAATTTTCGGTTTTTTTATTTTACTTAGTTTTATCCCTATGGATTTCTCTAGTGTTTTCTAATCATAATCCCAAAAAACTAAACTTTCCTTTGATAACAACTATGAAAAACCTGCTCTTTATTACAGATTAATTCATGATTTAGTACATAATAATTCACATAATAAATCCTAGAATATCACAAAGTTTAGTGTATTTAGGAATTAGGTACATTACATGACAAATTAAAACATGAAATACATTATTTTTATTGAAAAATTCCTAAGCATTCTCATATTACTCCTTTGTACATAAAACTACATGGGATAAACTTGGGTCATACATAAGAAAAGGGTGATATATAAAGACTAGTAAGGTAATAAACTTGGAATAACAAGAAGAAAGTAAAAAATGAAATAAAATAATCATAATAATTGGCTACAAAAGGATTTAAAATCATACACATGAGCAATGAGGCATGACATAACATGATAACATAAAGGCAACATAAGAAATATAGAAACAACTTAAAACAATTCACCATAAACATAACATGATAACAAAAAGGAAACATAGGAAATGTATAAACAACTTAAAACACTTCACCATAAAAATAAGAAAAGGATAACTGTAAAGTCATCGTGATGGAAAAATTACTTTGATAGATTATATTCACTCTCTAATCCATTGCATGACGTCTCAGTAGAATAAAATATTACCCAATGCATTTGATCACTATATAATTCGAAGAACACCCATCAATTTCATTTCATTCTCATTAATAACTGTTCCACATAGATCATAAAACATAAAATCATTTTTTAGTGGATTTTATTCCATGATCAAGGAGTGTGGAATGAATATATTTAATTACCCAATTAAATAAGTATAATTTCATATGGGTGAACACCCATGATATGAAATAATTATGGGTATTCATTACACATTTGTTTGGAATGGGAAATCATGGTGAAATTTTGATATAAAAATGGGGGTGTATGAATGTTCATGGGAGGTATTGATGAGAGTCAAAGGGTTCTATCATAATTTATACATAAAATTGTAAGGGGGATATGAAATAACATATCCCAACATTATGATATGAGGATAAAAAACATAATATAAAAAATATTCTTTAATAAAGAGGAAAAAAATATGAACCCTTCTCTTGAGAGGGTGATTAAAAATGATTTGTAGGAGCATCTTGAGAGATTGGGGGAACCTTTGGAAGACTCTAGAGAGGGTAGGTAAGAGTAAGTACTTGATACAAGGTTTGTTAGTGAAGATAATTGAGAGATTGTGTGTGTTTATGTAACATCCCAGGTAAATAAAGAATATGATGTTTTCATTTTTATTAATATTTTTGAATTAAATATTAATTTTTTATTTAAAGGGGATGCTATGTCTGATAGAGTACTCAATACACAACAACTGGTTTCTCCAAAATCTTACGTTGCACACAACATTGAGTTATACTGAAAAATAATATAATAATATTATTATTTTAAATGGTAGTTAATATATAACCATTTTATTGGTGGGAATGAAAAAAACTAACAAAAAAATGATTATACATGTTTGCTAAATGTCTTTACATTTATACAATACATTTTAGAGGCTTAAAATAAGAATGAATCCGATTTTAAGCCTGAAATACTCTAATATTTTTAAAAAGGTCATTTTACCTCCATTTGATGGAGAACCCTTTTGAAAGATAGTTTTTTGGAACTTATATATATTCTATTTGAAAAAAATAAACTTCTTCTATAGAATTGGAAAATCAAAATTTTACTTTGGAAAAATTTATGGTAATTTTCTGATAAAGTTCATTTTTAATGAATAGTAAAAAATACCACATTTTAAGTCAAAACTACCTTTTCATCTAATTTATTTATATAGTTAGATTGTACTTTTAATTGGTTTTAAAGTTTAATTAGATTGTATTTTTATAATTTAATCCAATTTTGGTAATTGGAAGTAATTTTACTTTGAAATTGGACATAAAAAAATGTCAATCTTTGGGATGTTTTTAATTCTTAAAAACCCGCCTTTTGGTTTTGAAAATGGGAATTAATTTTAAATTAATTACTGTAACTTATGTGTTTTGAACTTGGAAAAATAAATTCCATATTTGGAATTAGTAGGTCCAAATTATTTAAATAGTTACCTTTTATTTTTGGACATTATGAATAGTAACTTCAGTAATTATTTAATTTACCTTGGTTAAAGGGTAAATATGGTAAATAAGGGTAAAAAATAATATTAAAATCTTATTAACCTACCCTAAAACATGTGATAATCCTATTGTATTATATATTTCCGACCATGGGAATACTTGGGTCGATTTTGGGACCCCACAGATTCACTTGGGAGTTATAATGACATGTTATATTAAATAATTTAATGTAATGAGGAATATAACATGAACATATATCTTTCAGTAACACAATTTTTATATGGGGTTATATAAGTGACTTTTTTGACTATAAATAGTCATTATAAAGCTAAAAATATTTACTACATCATGGTATTTTATTTATAATTTTTATAAATCTAATAAATAAATTTATTTATGACATAAGGATGATGTAGTGATTACCTTATTAATGGATGATTTAAATAAATGAGATTATAAATATTAAAATAAATTTATTTTGAATTTTTTTATGCCATACAAGAATATAAGGGATGATTATTACTTTTTATAGTTGAATAAATGAAGTTTTTTTTGAAATAATTAATTTGTTATGGTTTAAAAAAATTGATATGAATAGAATAAAAATTGACATAAATTAGTTTTTAAGAAATACAATTTTATTAAACGATATAACAGGTCTAAAAATCTAATAATAGATCAAATAACTTAGATAATGGTTAAAATTTTATTAATTAACCACTTTATTTTAAATTATATTATAGTTACTATAACAATCATATAGTATGAATATAATGAAGACATGGTAAAAGTTAAATTAGTTAACTAAGGGTTAAATCTGAAAGATAAAATTAAATTTGAGACCTAGACTTGTCTAAAACCTATTTTTGAGAGGTATACCACCCAAAAAAATATTATATTTGAAATAAATGACTTTTGGACCATTTGAAATGGAAAATAATTTTATAATAAAATAATATTTCAACAACTTCCTAAAGTGCCCCTCCTCTCTCTTATAAAAGGGAATCACCTCTACCATTTTAATCACACCTCTAAAGCCTCTTGTATCATCCAAAAACTACCCAAATAATCTCCCAACATCCCTGTATTACTCTCAGAAGCCTTTCCTTGGGAATAAGGCAATTCAATGATGCCTTTTGGCTCAAATCAAAGGGAGTTACACATTTTAATAGGTAGTGTTTTATGTAAAGTTCCTTTCTATTATTTTACTTCTTCACTCTATATTTTATTATTATTATTTGATTACTTAAAAAGTATTCTAAATATTCTAGGATGTTTTTATGAGAAGGATTCAAAATACACTTACACACACCTCTATCTAATGGATACGAACATATTGTTTCTGTGGACAGTGAACTACTTCCTCACAAAATGATGATTGTTCAAATTTCCCCTACCACTAATCATGGTGGCCATTATGATGGAAATATATATATATATAATATATATTATTTCTATATTTTCTCCATTATTACTTATTTTTTATTTACAACATTACTTTTTGCTTTCCATAATGTGTAAATATGATAATTTCATTTGAGGAAGTGCAGACTACCACCCCCTCAAAGTGATATGACTCATTCATGCCATACATGGAACATATAAAGGATAAAATTAATGAAATTATATAACATATATATTATAATATAATTATAATATACCTAATTATCATTTATTTTTCAATACTTTAAATATCATAAATAAATTAAGGAAGCGTTCATGTGTACGTACGCCTTACCGTCTCCATGAACGCTGTATTTAATTTCTTATATCCAAATATTATGGAATATTTTAAATAAATATATACTGGATCTAAATACTTATATTCTGTATATATTATATTTAAATCTTGAATACGATTTTGGAGATAATGTAATTTGGACTACAAATATAATTTGTAATTATAACAAGTTTATTTTTGACTGAGTTACCCGATATCGACAAAACGAACAATATTAACATAAATAATTACATAATTTTTATGACATGGTAATAATTTATATAAAAGGAATAATAAACTTGATAAAGGTTTACTAATCAAGTATAAATTAACTTATGATTATTATTCATGAAGAACAAGTAACATACGTGACGAATCAGACTCATGGTAAGGGAACCTTTCACCATCCTATTTTAGTCAAAGACATCTTTTTTGATCAATATTTTAATTTCAATTTTATTATGTTGGGATATTTTCTTCTATATCCTTATTTATATCCATTTTATGTCCAATTGATGAGAGGACCTTTTCTCTCTCATCACCTCATTTTCTAATTTTTTTTGTGACGCCGTCAGGCTGCCAAATTTTCATAAGGGAACTTCTTAACCCAATTTCCATTATTTGGCTTAATCTTCTACTTATTGATTTTTCATTCTATTATTATGTGATAAATAAATTTTTATGTCATATTTTGTATTTATACATAACTTATGTGTACTTATAGTGAGTATACATAATCGATATATTTTATTTACAAAATGATCTTTGTAAGGGACTTCGTCTCAATATCCATTCAATAAGGCATATTTTATACGACCTTCTTTTATATGGTGTATAATAAAACTTGTGAATTTTAATTTCATTCAAAAGTTATGTTTTTCCAACAAAGTGTTTTACTAAACGAAAAAAGGAACATTTTTAACATATGCGGTGACAATGAACTCTCCACTACCGTAATCTTTATTTGATATTTGGATTCCTCTATAAGAATTTATGTTTTTAAAAGGAAAAGAAATACCTTATTCCATTTTTAGGGTGTTTTGGTATTGAAAATTATTTTCAAAATGGATTGATTATTTTAATATCTTGAAAATATTTCATGTGATTTAAAATGAAATGTTATTAGTGAAATGTTGATATTTTCAATATTTTATGTGTTATGATTATAAAATTGTACTTGTAAATTTGATGAGTGGTTACATGATAAACCAATGATGGGTGGTTATGTGATAAAAAATATTATGGGTGGTTCTTTGATAAACCAAGGATGGGCGGTTATGTTATAGCCTATAATGCATTGTGTATGGAAGTCGGTTGTATGACTATTCCATTTAGTGATATGTGTGGAAGTCGACCGTATGGTTATTCCATTTAAGTACGTTTATGTCTCAAGTTACCTTTTATATTTTATATGTTTCTTTTATGGGATTTATAGTAATATTTTGGTTCCAAAAGGGTAATCAATGATCTTATATTAAGTGAATTATTTTTACTACTTCTTAAAGGTGAAAAGTATTAATTTTTGATAAAGTATTCATGGTTTTTATGTTATACCAAGACTAATAGTTTCTTTCTTTATGTATCCCTTATTGATATTTTTGTGGTCATCCAAAGTTTTGAAATTTTTTTCACAGGACATCTATAAGAATAGTGTCAAGGATGTGATCAAGGAAAATATATGCTGTTAAAACATGAAACGATGTCATATTTCGTTTTAAAGATTTTTTTTTTATAAAAAAAAAGATAGTGAGTAGAAGTTTCTACTTGTAATATTCAAGATGTTATGTATAGGTTATTAACTAATTATCTAAATATATAAACTTGAAAATATCCTCGATGTGAATTGACATCAAATTATCGACTAATCTCTAGATAAATTAATGTTTAGGGATGGGGCCTTATAGTTTATATAGGAAATTAGTGG
This sequence comes from Viscum album, assembly GCA_963277665.1. Classification (NCBI taxonomy): domain Eukaryota; kingdom Viridiplantae; phylum Streptophyta; class Magnoliopsida; order Santalales; family Viscaceae; genus Viscum; species Viscum album. Next base: position 1,396,737,203 of record OY728164.1, on the reverse strand, counting down.
GGAATTATATATTGTTTATCAAACCTAGATTTTAGACTCTATATAATAAAATAACCAAAATCACAAACCTTCCCAGGTTTTTTACTCATGGTTTATGATAAAGTTGGGGTGGTTTTAATCATTTTATTTGGAAAATTCACTTAATTATTAAAACAATACAATTTATGATTTGGAAGTGAGTCATGATTATAAATAAATTATTTTAAAAACTTAAAATATATTATTGGTTTTGGAGGATTCAAAAATGGTTTATAAAATTAATCAAATAAAAATAATATCAGATTATTTTAAACAAAAAAAATATATTTGGTATTGTATACCCTTTATAGTATTTATTACATTATTTTTGGGTCATCATGTTGTCATAATACACATCGTATATATATATACTATTTAATTTTTACCTGAAAATTCAACTGTCTAAGAAAATTATAAAAAAGTAACCATTTCATAATTTAGGTTTTATGATTACTAAAATAATATTTATTCTATCCAAATAATTTTCAAAATATTTGAATTTTTACTTTTAAAATAATAATGAACATTTATTGAGAAATGATGGGTTTTTTGACAGTAACAATTTTTCAAACCCTTATAAAGATTAAATTTGAATTAAAAATTTATATGATCATTTATATTTAATAATATTAATTTAATAAGATATTAAATATTTCAAAAATCAATTAATTCATAAATTCTTTAGTTGAATTTGAATACTATCTAAAAATACAATCTGTATTTTATTATATCAAAATTAAAAATAATTTATAAAGTATAAATAATAAAATGAAAATATATTCATTATTATATAAAATATACATATTAATATTATTACGGTCCTGATACATATCTCTTTAATAGAACAGAAGATGACCTAAGAGTAAGGCGTGTAGTGGAGATACTTTCATGAGGTGGTTCAACAAATGTGGTTTGGGCTGTGATCTTGATGAGGATGAAATTCTATCTTAAACTATTCTAATCATGATTATGTTGTTGGATATAAGCTTGGGAATGGTCAAGGGAAAGTCCGAGTGATTCTATCTCCCTTAGAAGCTGTAATAAATGGGTTTCATAGGGTAAAATCTTACTAGTTGAGGCCATGACTTCCTTTGTCTGTGTCAACTGTATTTATCAAAACCCTATATTTATAGTAATCATATGGCCTCTATTCAATGAAAATATTATCAATGATAATGGTACTTCATGATATTTTAAATTTGATAGGATATAATGAAACCAAATAAGTGCATTTGTTTTACATATACATTATATATAATAACAAATTTAATTAAATTAAAAGTAGATTTTTATTTATAAAAGTTTGTTTCATTACATATATGGTATCAGATATATGTGTATTCATATTAATATATTTATAATATACATATATTTATTATATAGTAGTTTTTGAAACATAAAAAGGAAGTCAAACCTGAGTTAAGGATTTTCTCATCACACTTTTACTTATGTGAGACATATGACATATTCACCAACTATTCTTCTATGTGGTATATATACTGATCTTTTTTATATTTTATATTATGAATTTATTTCTCTCAATTTTATTTAAATTTTCATTTGAATTTATTTCTTTCTCATGAACTATTATTCAAAAGTTACCAAATTGGTATGGGTTTATCTCCCAATCTCATCTTTATTCAAGATTATTTTTGTTTAAGTCTTCTTTGGGGGGAATTATTATTATTTTTATATCACGAATAATTTTATTCCATTATACTATGGTTATTCATGAAATTTTAATGTAATAGTACTATTTAACCTCTCTTTGGTTCTTAAAATGTCTGAGAAAATGTTTTTAATATTTCCAACTTCCTTTCTCTTTTTGGTCAAAAATACATTTTCTTCCAAAAAAATGTTTCCTAAAAATGTTTTATTTTTTAAAATTATACAAGTTATTTATTAGAAAAATTTGTACCCATGTTTTAATTTTTAATTTTTTTAAAAGGAATCTTCATGTAGTTTTCCAAATAGCCCCATTTCGATTTTATAGAAAATGTTAAAGGAATCCTTATTTTAATGTGAACAACATGAATACAATTTTCTTTCATCAAGACCACTCAATGTTTTAAATATTATTTTACAAGTTTTAAAATTTTATTTTCAGAGAAAAGTATATTCAAAATATTTTTTAATCTTTTTAATTTAAAAATATTTTCAAATTAAAAAAGGTTATTTTCCTCAAAAATATTTTTAATGTCATTATTCTGGTATTTATATTCATTAAAGAAATAAAAAAATTAATATACTTATGATAAGGTAGGTATATATTGTATTTTTACTATCCTAATCATTTATTTGGATGGTTTATGATTAGTTTGACTAAGGACGTATAATTTTATTACCATTCACCATATAACTCTGGATGATTGAAGATTATGTTCATTTGATTGGGGTAAGTATTAACATTTCATATGTTGGTTTTTAAATATGAATATTTATGTGAACTATGTTTCACCCCTTTCATATTAAGAATGAATTAGAATTAGTATGTGATGGGTGGGCTCTATTATAGATTTCCCCTCGATGCATCGACAGGTCTCATGAGACAAATCAGTTGTCCAAATTAGATGGGTTTATACCCACTAATTTAAACTATCTTCTAAATGGTTATGAAAGTATTTATAAGATGTTAGAAATTATTCATTCCATCATTATGAGATTATTTGTTAATTTCCATGTGATTATTAGATTTTTTATAATATCCATGTAAAATTTTCCAGATCATGTGATTATCTATATGGATTTATTTGATCACCATTTATACATTTCATATTATGCTCAAGTTATTGTTTAGAAAACATGTGTTTTAGTTATTTACATTTCCATATTTATTATGCTTATGTATTCATTATATCTTACACTGTTTGACTACCATTATTTAGAATTTGATATCACCCCTTTCTTATATTTTATTTTCCCCAGGTTACTAGGAAGTGTTTTGTGATTGGTGTATAGGGATATGATAATGGAAATAATTTCTTTATAAGAAAAAAAATTATGTATTTTTTGTTTTCAAATGTATTTTAAATTAAATTGTGTATCTATTTTTCTAATAATACTTAACTATTTGGTCCTTCGATATGTAATTACCTATATATAGTACCAATTTAATAATGTTGACATTAGATATGAGTTACTGGGGTTGGGGTTTTTATAGTTAGTATCAAATAATGTTTAGTAGAAACCTTGATAACTAGATTTAGGAAAACAGAGATTTGCAAATATAACCCTATAAATTTATTTAAGGATAAGTTTAATTATAGGATATCTTCTTAATGTTTTGGAAGGTAGATATTATGAAGTTTTCCTAGAAATACATTCCTATTTAGATACTACATGCAGACATGGCTTTGGAACAGATGTACTTAGGGGTAATGACACTGAAAAAGGAATGTGATTTAAGAATTAACTAGTACACAACAAGGGGACTTGCTATGTGCCTTGTTTGACACTCCTAGGGATATTATTTGGTTAATTCACAAATTATTTTCAAACCATTATGAAGTATTTGAAAATATTTTATGATTTTATAACCCTAAAAAAGAAATGGTGTTTATGATTATGAGATTGTCTATGCATAATTTGGTTAATTTGTGTTAAGTCTTTCACTAATATTGGGATTATACATTATGTTTCGTAATTTTATGATCTAATATAGGATATTAAATTGTTTAAAAATGGTTCCTACTGGAAGGAATGAGAATCATATCAATGCACATACCCCATGCTGGGATTTCCCTCATAAGAAATATAATGAAGCTTGATCTGGAGCTAAAACTAGAACTGAAGAAATTATAACTATATTAGGGAAGATGACTCAGGTTATGAGGAATATAATTTCTTATATAGATCAGTCTTCTAATCCACTACACAGTGTAACAATGTTAAACCACTTTGTATGCCAACAACCTCTATCATTCAATGGGAATAAAAATCCATTTTTAGTTGAGAGATCAATAAGTTCCTTAAAAAAGATATTTCTTTCTTTGGGAAGTAAGAGAAGATATAAGGTTGTCATGGAAGTTTATCATCTCTTAGGAGATGCAGATAAACAGTGGTTATTATTTTAAAACACTAGAGTTAAAAATGAAATATAAAACACAGAACAGAAGTATTTTAAAGTACAGTTCTTAGAAAATTATTTTTATCATGAGAAACGAGTGGATATGGAGAGACAATTCCTTTGACTAAGAAAAAATGAAGATGAAAACTTATCTATGTATGAATCCAACTTTACATGTTTAGAAAGATATTATATGGACTACATATGTAATTCAAAGAGAAATATTGATTTTTTATTTGATGGGTTAAATCCAATCCTTTGAAGGTAATTAGTCTCCCAAACATTCTCATCATACAAGGATATAATATCATGTGCTATCAAGATATATAAATAATTATCCAAGTATTATATATTTTAAGGGAAGAAAATAAAGAGGAGGATAATAGAGAAAAATAAGGATAAATGGAATATATGAAAAAAAGTATTTTCTCATATGTGAAATTGTGGCAAGAACCACCCTGGTACTTTGTTGGAGGTAATGTGAGTTTTTACAAGTGAGGAGATAAATAACACTATGATATTGATTTAAAGGGTATGAAAGAAGTTTCCAATGTTCAATGATTCAACTATAATAATATGGATCACTAGGCAAAAAAATTCCCCAAGCATCAAAAAAATATACCTCAGAAGAAGCTAAGAGATCATGATCAATCTTAGGCTATTATTAAAGATGAAGTGGAATGATTAATTTTCTTATAATTGGATTCAAGAATTATGATATAAGAGATTTTTTATCAATGATATTATAGTTATAATAATTATGAAATGTATAAGGATTGTACTATATTTCTTTTTTATGGATTTTAGAGAATATGTTCAATGGAACCAATGACCAATAAAAGTGATTTAGTGGAAATTTATACTTGATGGAAAATACATGAAAGAGGGATGATAGCCATTAATTTGTGATCTATGTTGAGATAATAACAATAAGGAGTTGTTTTTGGGATAATGTTAGTGACCTTGAAATTGTTTAGTGATTTTATGGTTTGTGTTATCTTTGTTGGAGTTTACTGTATGCTTATATTTATGTAATATATTTAATAACCTATGATTTATTTTTGGAATCATTCATTCTTTCATGACGGTTTTGTGTCTATCAAGGTATTAACATATATTTAATGTGACATTAAGAGACACTTTTTATTTTATGGGGGATATAATGTTGATTTCTTAACCTTCCTTCTAAATTTTAGGACTTTGGATTTGGTCAGATGTATTTTGGATGATTCTTAAGGATAACTATACATAGAATTGATTAATCTGAAACTTGGGTGATATTGGATAATTTGTGTTAACCATTTCATTTTTGGAAAATATCTAGAGATACGAGGAATACATTTTCAATACTTTATGAATTTAATGATCTGTTAAATGTTAATTTTAGTATTCAAGAATAAAAAATTCCCATTAGATATTCATTTATTGGAGTAAAAGATGAAGTAGGAATTGATTAAAGCACAACCAAATGATGAAATTATAAGTATATTTTTTGGTGTTCCCTATCGTAATGGTACTAATATTATTGTCCCAGATAATGGGTAAGTAAAAACTCAAGAGGGGGGGGGGGCGAATTGAGTTTTTAATTTTTTTTACTTTAAAACCACAATCTTCAAGGTATGTGAGTTATAATCTTTCACATAAAAATATTATAATCTAAAATATAAAATATTAGTGGAAAGATATTGAGAACAATAGATTTATTGTTGTTTGGGAAGAAAATCCCCTAGTCCACTCCACCAATACTCAACTCCATAAGTTTGGTGATTCTTACTATGAAAGACCTTTTCACAGGGGATCCTAGATGAGTTAAAGTTTCTATTACTTATTAGAAAGGTAAAATAGATTTCAACCAGGATCTCCCTTTACAAGAATTTTCCATAGTATTAACACACTCAATTATAATGAGTATAAATAAAATATAGAAGAATGAAATTTGAATAATTTTTGTAGAATACAATTTCAAGAAGCAACTAACATCAGATGAAGATATGTCCTAAGAAGATAATGATCTTCAATGAATAACTACAGATCATCTTGGATTACAACTGGTAAACTGATAAGAACAACACACAAGCATTGTATGAGATTTTTTCTATGTACATTCATTCCTCATTAGTATTATTAGAGTAATTTTATGTACATTCACATATCTATCACTCTATGTATATCCATAAAGTGTATAAATCTATCAATATATATATCCTCTTTGATTTTGAACTTAATCATATAAGATAATTCCAATAGTCAAGTGAATAATCTATTAAAAAGTTGACCAGACAGGATCTTAAAGTCATGTGTCCATTCCTTCCAAATATAGAATAGACTTTTGCAATGGTGATGTATGAAATATTCTTCTTCAGATCTTTCCATTCTTGAAAAAATGAAAATATATGAATTGAACTTTCTTTAATTAGATTAATCTTTTTTTGATACACTTAAAATCATGAAATGAATTATCAATAGATAATTCTAATATTATAAAATAAATCATGATTATTTTGGAAAAATTTTGTTCTTCATAAGATAAGAAAATGATTTCATTATCCTCATAAAATAAATTTCTAAGAGGCTTCGTAAGATAAAACTGATCTTAAACTTCTTCTATACGTAAGATAAGCTGAATTAAAAATTAAATAGAATAATTATTTTTTCATAAGAGAATTATGCTACCGAAGTGTGATACTTAACATTCACAACTTCTCTTGGTGATCACATGATAATATTTTCAAAATATACTTTACGTACGATAATAAATTTTTATAACTACTCTCTGACCAAAATATCTTGTTCAAAATCTATTGTAGATAATCTATACTATTCATAAGATAATATCTTACATAGTACGATAAATTTTCAATACTAAGTTTTTAGACTCTGAGAAAACATAAGACAAATTTTCAACACCAAAATATTGTAAGATATGATAATTTTCTATATATTTGAACATTTTACTCATCATAATACAATAACATATATTGTCATGACCCGTCCTCTGGGGCCCATGCCATGACTACCCCAAGCCCACATTCTATAGGCCAGAGACTGGTGACTAGCACCAAAAGGCATATCCCCTAAAACTGGGAAGGCATTGACTTTATATCCTATAAACACACTCAACCAAGCACACAAAAAGATACGAACACAAGAAAACTATATAGAAAAAAGAGTGCTGAAAGTAAGAGGGGCCAAAATACAATCCTCACAGTAATGGTACAAGTACAACTGAAATACAATACAACTGAAGAAATATTAAGACAACTATTAGGTCATCCTCTGATGTTCCTACATGAAGGGTAGGTACAGATCGCCTCCACAGCACACCACATCAGCCCGTCTCCTCTACGTACTGACATGCTGTATGGTCCACCTCTAGCACAGTCAAGTCCAGGTACCCTCAGCCTCGATCAGCAGTGTCTGTCATCTGCATCAAACACAACAAGGTGTGGACATATCCCATTCCGGGTTGAGTGTAACGATACTCAGTAGGTACCCCAAAACCCTCAAGGTCTCACAAAAACCACAAAGGATAAACCAAAAAGCATGAAATCAACTGAGAAACCTACTTAGGTATATGCCAATACATATACCCAAGTTATCAAGTATACCCATCTCAATCATGAGGAAACATAGGGTCCAACCCAATAGACCAAAGCTCAACTATTCCACAATGGAAGGAATACCACAAAGGCAACTACCACACTGGTTCACTACATAGAAGAATACCACAAAGTATTACCATGAAGGAAATTACCACACAAGTATGAACTCAGCTCACACCAGGAATTACTTAGATACAGTAATAGAAATGATTAGATGCAACTACTGAGTCATCTTACTCTTTTAAGAGGTATACCCATGAAGGTTACCAAATTGCAGACCCACATAGGATCCTAGTACAAAGTTAGACCCACACAGGATCCTAGTACACCGTCAGACCCACACAAGATCCTAGTTCAAAGTTAGTACATCGTCAGACCCACACATGATCCCAGTACAACATCAGTATATCGCCATACCCACACAGGATGCTAGTACATTGTTAGCACATCGTCAGACCCACAGAGGATCCTAGTAAATCTTCAATACATTGTTAGACCCACACAGGATCCTAGTACACCATTAGTAAATTGTCATTACATTTTCAGACCCACATATTATCCTAGTACATCTTTATTAAATCATCATTACATCATCAGACTCATATAGGATTCTATTACATCGTCAGTACATCGCTAGACCCACACATGATCCCTTTCTCATGTTGCATCCAGCTACAAGGTTCCCATACAAAGCTCCCTTATCTCCAAGAGGGTCCTCTCTTCAAGACAAAAATCAATAATCCCACTGACATGAAGTTCCAATAATATGTATCCCAATAGAACTCCATGTAATAGGGGTCCCAACGCAACAGACGGTGCGTCAATAGGACGCCCGATCCGTAAGTTATTAGCCTCTTAGTCCCGAGGGCCCGGTTGGATTCATACTCGATCCAACCCAACCATACCCCAAATTTATCCAAATCTTATGTGGGGTATACCAAAAGGACCATCTCACTCCAAGGTTTTTGATTCCATAGACGGTTCATCAAATGGAATCCTGTAGCTCAAGTTATGGCCGAAAGAACGTATAGGGTCGAAACTGGTCCAGGTCTGGTCCGACCAGGTCCGACCGATTCGCCCTGACCCGGCCTAGGCCGACCTGACCTGGCCCAACCCGGTATGGACCGACCCAGTCTGTTTCAGTTCAGCCTGACACACTAGGTTTGGCCCGACCCATTGGGTCTGGCCCAGCTCGTGCTGGGCAGCCCACGGTGCGGGGCAGCCATGGTGTGGCGGGGTGCTGTGGTGCGGCAGGGCGGTCATGGTACGGTGGTCTGCTGCGGCTGGCCGGATGGCCAACCGTCCTTTTCTCATTGTGCGGTCATGCGCCGCACCTTTTTTGGTTGCCGGCTTGGCCGGCCGTCATCCCTTCATTGTCACGACACAAGCCGCGACCCCTTATTCGCCGAGCAGCGCAGACGTGCACTGCCACCCCTGTCATGCGGCTTACCTCTGGTTGTTGTCTTCCACGTCACAAATACTTCATCAAAAACCACAAGGGATTTCGAAGAGGTCAGGCCATGTTCGTTTGGCCCGCACCCTCTATGTTAGATTGGTATAAAGCATTTCACAACTTTTGAATCACGAAGAACATCAATAACGAGTAAGGGATGTATTTAAAACAACAATTCTACCTCTAATGTTTGTTGTTGTGTTGCGAGATGAAAATTGTAAAGGTGAAGAGGGTGCCAATGATCATTGCCTCCGCAACACACTTCTGGAGTCAGGCTCGTGCATCGTCCTCTTTCTTGGCTCCGAAGAATGTTGTTTTATGGAGATGGTGTTCTTTGTTTGGAGGAGAAGTTCTTCATTAGAGATGAGTTTCTCCAAGATCTCCCAAGCTTCTCCCTTTTACAACAATTTCCAACCTGGAGAAATGAGAGGTTCCAACTTATTAAATTAAGTCTATCAATTTAATTTATGTTGGCAGAATTAATTATACCACATTGGCATAATAGAATTAGAGGAAGTTCATGGGTTAACTCTTCATTAATGAGGGAGTTCAAGGGGTTTCTCCCATTAAGAGGGTTCAGGTGTTCCCCACCATTAGGAATTTAAAATTTGGGTTTTAATTCAGGTGGTCCCCACCTCTTTAACATTCATGTGGGAGGTTTTTATTACAAATAAAATAAAAGTTTATTTTATTTTATTTTTCATTTCAACGAAAAACACAAAATATATCTTTCACCCTCAACATACTGTGGTCAAGGTGAAGGTATCCTTAAGCGAATACCGGTGTTGCGAGGTCAACGGTGCCCTCAGGTTTAAATTCTGAGAACCAGTTTAAAAGTCACAAAAACCTTCTCGTACGTTTACTGAACGTACCTGAAAAAAAGTGTAGAAATTCATTCCGGGCACACTGGACCTTGGAATCACACGCTGTAAATTTTAACGGACTCGTAAAATTCCCATATAATTAAAAAATAATACATGTAAATTCTGGGTCTTTACATTCTCCCCACCTTAGGGCTTTGCATCCCTGAAATCCATATCACAAAAATGGGAAAAAAAGTGGGGGTACTAAGCATGAATCTGAGCCTCCCACTCCCATGAGCTCTCTTGGAGGTTCCCATGATGCCAGCGAACAAACACCAGAGGTATCGACCACCCACGAAGGACCCGCTCCTGTCGATCCTAAATCTCTACTGGAACCTCCATAAATGTCGCCCCATCATTGGCATTCAGCTTGTTGTGGTCGATGATGTGAGAAGGTTAGTGCACATATCTCCTCAGCTGGGATACGTGGAAAATGCCATGCACCCGGTGCAAATGAGGGGGAAGTTCTATAAGATAATCCACCTCGCCAACTCTGCTGAGGACCTGGAAGTGTCCAATGAACCTCGGAGATAACTTGCCGCCCCGAAAAAATCTCTGCAAACCTCATCGAGGTGAGACCCGTAGAAAGATGTGGTCACCATCCTCAAACTCCAGAAGTCTCCATCTCTTATTGGTATAAGACTTCTCCATACTCTGTGCAGTATTCATCCACTCCTAGATGATCTGTGCTTTCTCTATGGTATCTCATACCATCTCTGGTCCCACGAGTGCTAACTCCCTTTGGTCTGTCCAGCACAAAGGTGATCTCCAAGGTCACCCATAAAACACCTCAAAAGTTTCCATCCCAATGGTGGAGTGATAGATTTTGTTGTATGAAAACTCAACTAAAGTAAAGTGATCCTTCCAGCTGTGTCTGAAGTTAAGGACGCAAGCACGCAATATGTCCTCAAGGGTCTGAATGGTCTGCTCAGTCTAGCCATCCGTATGAGGATGGAAGGCGGTGCTCAAACGAAGCTGCATCCCTAAAGACTCCTAAAACCCCTTCCAAATCTGGGAAGTAAAACGTGTATCATGATTGAAGACAATAATCAAGGGTACTCTATGTAACCACACAATCTCTTGCACATAGAGGCATCCTAATCTCTCAACTGAACCCTGCTCTCTGATTGGTAGGATGTGGACCGACTTGGTGAGTCGGTCTACAATCACCCAAATAGAATCATGACCTCTATATGTACATGTAAGTACTGTCACGAAGTCCATGGATATCCCGTACCACTTCCACTATGGGACCTTTAAAGGTTGAACTAAGCTTGCTAGTACCTGATGCTCCGCCTTTACTTGCTGACAAGTGAGGCACCGAGAGACAAACTCTGCTACTGCTCTCTTCATTCCCGGCCAACAGTGCTGTTGTCGGATATCCTGGTACATCTTCCCCACTCTAGGATATAACTTTAGAGGTGACGTGTGGAACTCCCTCAACACTTCCTCCCAAAGCGACACTGGTACGTCCTCTGAAAAGGATGACATTCTCCCCACCTACAGAAAACCAATCAGGTGTCTGTCATGTGGATATCTAAGCATGTCGAGCCTCACAGTTAGTGTCCACGTGTTGCACCTCCTTGGCTCACTAAAGAAGTGGGGGAGTGACTGTATGATACTGAAATAAAGCTGGTCCATCTTGATCTACAAAGGATATCTACAAAGCTTCCAGCTGCTCCATCGCCTCACATAGAAGCTGTATACCAGATCTCTGGATGAGTGCATATGCTACAACGTTTCCCTACCCAAGATTGTAGACTATCTCGAAGTCATAGTCCTAGAGGAACTTGAGCCAACATCATTGTCTCAGGTTCAGGTCCTTCAGTGAGAAGATATACCTGAGACTCTTGTGATCCAAGTAGACTGTAAAATGCTCACTCATCAAGTAATGTTTCCACATCTTCAATGACAAGACCACTGCTGCTAAATCTAGGTCATGGGTAGCATAGTTCTACTCATGATATCTTAATTGTCGAGAACCATACTCTATCACTACTTGCTCTTGAATTAGGACACATCCGAGTCTGGTCCCTAATGTGTCTCAGTAGACTGCATACCCAATGCCCTCCTCCAGAAGCCTCAATATGGGGGCACTAGTCAGCCTCTTCCTGAGCTCCCAAAAACTCTGATGGCATATATCCGACCACATGAAGGGTTGAATATTCTTCATCAATGCTGATAAAGGTGCTGCAACTCTGGAGAATTCTAGAACAAACCTCTGGTAGTATCCATCCAAACCCAGGAAACTCTGTACCTCCATCACACACCCAGGTGGCTCCCAAGAAAGTACTACCTCAATCATCGCTGGATATTCTGCAACTCCAGCCTCTAATATGACATGTCCCAGAAATTGAACCTCTCAGATCCAGAACTGGCACTTTGAGAGCTTACCATAAAGCTAGTGCTCCCAGAGTGTGTCCAGAACTATCTACAAATGATAGGAATGCTACTCCTTAGTAGTCAAGTAGATCAGAATGTCATCAATGAAGACCACCACAAAGCGATCAAGGTATGGCTGAAATATCCTATTCATGAGTCCAATGAGCACTACTGGGGTATTGGTTACGCAAAAAGTCATATCCAAGAACTCATAATGGCCATACCGACATCTGAAAGTTGTCTTCTGCACATCCTTGTCTCGCACTCTGAGCTGGTGATAGCCTGATCTGAGGTCTATCTTCTAGAACCATTGCGACCCCTTTAGTTGATCAAAGAGATCGTCAATCCTTGAGAGTGGGTACTTGTTCTTCACGGTCACCTGGTTCAGGAGCCGATAGTCAACACAAAGTCTCAAGCTCTAATCTTCCTTCCTGGAAAACAAAATCGGGGCTTCCCAAGGAGAAACACTAGGCCGTATGAACCCTTTCCCTTATAAGTCTTCCGGATATACCTGCAGCTCACGAAGCTCCGTGGGAGCCATTCGATACGCTGGTGTAGATATTGGTACCGTCTTGGGGTACAAATTAATGTAAAATTCCACCTCTCTATGAGGAGGTAGACCCAAAAAATCATCAGGTAAGACATCCTCATAATGGTCCACCACTATAGGATAGCTCAGACTCTCCACATCAACCTCTCTAAGGGTAAGGATAGCTAACTGATGAGTGATCGGCTACACTCTCCTCTGGGTATTTCCATCCTGTGCTGCAAAGTCTCCCTTCTCACCGATGAAGGTAAAACTGGTCCCATCTATGCAGACACACCGCACTTTGCACCTAATACAGTCAATCTGATCATGGACTGTAGATAACCTGTACATACCCAAGATGACGTCGTAAGGCCTCAACGCCGCTACTAGGAGATCCCAACCGAATCTCTCGCCTCCTAGAGTAAGCTTAAACTACCGAAACCAGTGCGTAATTGTCGAATCCTATCCTGTAGGAGTCTCTAGCCATAAGGATCGAGCCAATGGATCTGTCGGAATCTCCGAGCTCTGAATGAGGGCAGTGGAAATAAAAGAATGACTAGAACCTATGTCAATAAGTACTGCAGCTAAGGTTGAGTAGACAATGATTGTAACTCATATCATCTCTAGAGCGCCATGGTCATAGGCCTTAGATTATTAGAGCTGAGATCGCCCCTGTCCACCTGCTCCCTATGGTCGGGGTGGACCACCTGTTGATGGTGGCAGTAACACCTCGAATTATCACCCACCGTCAGCTACACGACCAACTCCTCTACCACGTCCGCCTTCTCCCTGCGGACCTCCTCGGCTGAACCTTTATCTCTGCCTGGGCGGTCCTTCGACTATCTACTGATCATCCATACAGCGGGTTAGATAGTCCCAATCCATGTGACCCTACCTGCCGCTTGTGAAACACTACCTGTTCCTCACATGATTGGATTTGTCTTTGGTACCCCACACAACTGACCCTGAATCCTACGGTCGTCCGTTTGTAGGTCTAGTCCTCTTGGACCTCTGTGACATCTATCTGCTACTAGATATAGAAGACACCAATACATGATGACAGGTGGTAGGTCTCACCGCTAGTGACTACTCAACAAGAAAACTCTCCACAAAGAGGGCTCGCTCTAACACCCCCTCCTGCGTCGAGATGCTGATTGAGATCATTGAAACCCTGATCTCCCGCCTGAGTCCCAGCTCGAAGGTCTAAGACCTGAAAAATGGGTCTCGTACCATATCAGTGGAGTAGAATTAGAGGTTGATGAACCTTCTGGTGTACTGAGCCATAGTCATGTTGCCCTGCTGCAGATGAAGAATCTCTAGAATATGCACTGCGTAGAGAGTCACTGGGAGAAAATCTGCCTGAAACAGGCTCTCGATGTCTGCCCAGAGAAGCGTCACCTTGTCGTGAACATGGAGAATCAAGATCCTCCATCTGCCTTTTGCCTTATATAGTAGACTGGTGGCAAGGATCACCAAGAGATCAGATGTTGTCCCTACCAGTCAGAAGACTATCACCATGACCTCCATCCAATCCTCAGCTGCTTGTGGGTCCATCTCTCCCCGGAACCTGAGTGGCCTCTGGTGCTAGAACTTATGCAACGCGCTTAAGTGGAATTCACTCTTTACTTCTGGGACTGGTGAAATCGGTGACCCAAAAGGTAAAGGTACTTCTAGTGCATCTACTGGAAGAGGGCCCTCCACTGAGGCCTCGTCACTCGGTGGGCTATCAGTGCGTACTATACCTGGAACCCTAGCTGGCTATCTGCGTGGAGGCATCCTGAATGAAACAGTTGCACCATAGTCAATAAGTTATACCTGGTGACCTGACTCAGAGATCATAAAAAAAAACTCTTGAAAACACACACACAATCAGTGTTTTCGTGCACTGAGTCAGAAATTAGAAATCAGGGTCCTGGCATATGGATACGTCGACCGCCACACCAACACTAGATTCTTTAAAACGATAACCAAACTCACTAAACATAACACTATTGTCGTTAAAAATATAAAATTCCAATGTTCTATGGTATAACTAACTCCTCTGATACCAATTTTTCACGACCTGTCCCCCGGGGCACATGCCGTGACTACCCCAAGCCCACCATCCATAGGCAAGGGGCTGGTGACTAGCACCGAAAAGTGTATCCCCTAAAACCGGGAAGGCATTGACTTTATATACTATAAACACACTCAACCAAGAACACAACAAGATACGAACAAAAAAAAATTGTATAGAAAAAAGTGTGCTGAAAGTAAGATGGTCCGGAATACAAGCTGAGCAGTAAAGGTACAAGTACAACTGAAATACAATACAACTGAAGAAAGAGTAAGACAGCTACTGGGTCGTACTCCATGGTTCCTACCTGAAGGGTAGGTACAGATCACCTCCTTAGCACTCCACGTCCGCCCATCTCCTCTGCGTACCAACATGCCCTATGGTCCACCTCTGGCACCGTCCAGTCCTAGCACCCTTAGCCTCGATCAACGTTGTTCATCGTCTACATCAAACACAACAAGGTGCAGGCATAAACCATGCAGGGGTGAGTATAACGATACTCAGAAGGGACCCCATGACCCTCAAGGTCTCACAAAAACAAAAAAGGATAAACCACAAAGCATGAAATCAACTGACAACTCTACTTAGGTATATTCCCATACATATAGCTAAGTTATCAAGTATACCCACCCCAATCATGAGGAAGCACAGGGTCCAACCCAAAATCCCAAATCTCAACTATTCAACAAAGGAAGGAATACCAAAAAGGTAAGTACCACAGATGTACACCACATAGAAGAATAACACCAAGTTATTACCATGAAGGAAAGTACCACACAAGTAAGAACTCAACTCACACCAGGTATAACTTAGGTACAGTAATAGAGATGATTAGATGCAACTACTGAATCATCTTACTCTGTTAAGAGGAAGACCCATGAAGGATCCCAAATTACAGACCCACATAGAACCATAATACAATGTTAGACCCACACAGGATCCTAGTACACCGTTAGACCCACACATGATCCTAGTTCAAAGTTAGTACATTGTCAGACCCACACAGGCTCCTATTACAACGTGAGTACATTGTCAGACCCACACAGGATCCTAGTACATTTTAAGTACATCGTCAGACCCACACAGGATCGTAGTACATTGTCAGTACATCATCAGACCCACACAAGATCCTAGTATATTGTCAGTACGTCGTCAGACCTACACCGGATCCTAGTACATCGTTAGTACATTGTCAGTACATTGTCAGACCCACACAGGATCCTAGTATATAATTAGTACATCGTTAGACCCACACGGGATCCTAGTACAATGTCAGTACATCATCAGACCCACACATGATCCTAGTACATCATCAGTACATAATCAGTACATCGTCAGACCCACACACGATCCCTTTCTCATGTCGCGGCCAGCTACAGGGTTCCCGCACTAAGCTCACTTATCTCTGGGAGGATCCACTCCCCATGTTAGAATTAGATGCTCCCACTACCACGAAATACCATAAAGATGTATCCCAAAGTACTTCCATGTAAAATGGGTATCAATGCAACAAATAATGCTTTAATCGGATGCCCAGTCGGTAAGTTATTGGACTTTTAGTCCTGAGGGGCCAGTTTGATTCATACTCGATCCAAACCAACCATAACCCAACTTTATCCAAACCTTAAGTGGGTTATACCAAAAGGAACATCTCACTCCAAGGTTTCCGACGCCATAGACGGTTCATCAAATGGATGCTCGTTGCTCAAGTTATGGCCGAAAGAACGTATAGGGTCAAAACTGGTTCGAGTTCGATCCGACCTAGCCCAACCTGGCCTGGGAGACCCAGTCTGGTTTGGGTTGGCCCGGCCCATGTTGGGCGGCCCGTGGTGCGGGGCGACCATGGTGTGGTGGGGTGGCCGTAGTACGGTGGTCCTCCATGGCTGGCTGGATGGCCAGCCATCCTCCAGGGGCCGCGCGGTCGCGCGGCGCGCCTTCGCCGGCGGCTGGATCGGCAGGCTATCCTCCCTTTGTCACCGCAACACAAGCTGTGGATCCTTGTTCACCAGGTGGCACAGACGCATGACTCCACCCTCGTTGTGCGGCTGGCCTTTGGTTGTCGTCTTCCATGTCGAATTGATTTCATCAAAAACCACAAGGGATTGCGGAGAGGTCGGACCATGTTCATTTGGCCCGCACCCTTTGCGCTAGAGCGGTAGTAAGCGGTTCACAACTTTTGAATCACAAAAAACATCAAGAATAGGTAAGGGAAGTATTTAAAACATCAACCCTACCTTGAATGTTTATTGTTTTTTTGCGAGATGAAAACAGTGAAGGTGATGAGGGTGCCAACGATCGTTGCCTCTACAACACGCTTCTAAAGTCGGGCTCGTGCATCATCCTATTTATTTTCTCCGAAGAATGTTATTTGATAGAGATGTAATTCTTCATTTGGAGGAGAAGTTCTTCATTGAAGATGAGTTTATTCAAGCTCTCCCAAGATTATCCCTTTTCCAACAATTTCAAACCCGAAAAAATGAGAGGTGCCAACTTATTAAATTAAGTCTATCAATTTAATTTAAGTTGGCCGAATTAATTGTTGGCACAATTTATTGTACCATGTTGGCATAATAAAATTAGAGGAAGTACATGGGTTAACTCTTCATTAATGATGGATTTCAATGGGTTTCTCCCATTAAGAGGGTTCGAGTGGTCCCCAACTTTAGCAATTCAAAATGGGGGTATTAATTCAGGTGGTCCCCACATCTTTAACATTAATGTGGGAGGTTTTTATTAGAAATAAAATAAAATCTTATTTTATTTTATTTTTCTTTTCACAAAAAAACACAAAATCAATCTTTCACCCTCGACCTACTGCGATTGAGGTGAATGTCTCCTTAAGTGAATACTGGTGCTGCGTGTTCAACGGTGCCCTCAGATTTCAATTTTGATAACTGGTTCAAAAGTAACAAAAACCCACTCGTACGTTTACTGAATGTACCCGAAAAAAAAGTTTAGAAATTCATTTTGGGCACACCGGGCCTCAGAATCATCTGCTGTAAATTTTTGCAGACTCATAAAATTTCCATATAATTGAAAAATAGATACTTGGAAATTATGTGTCTATACATATATTAATAATCGAATAATTTTTTTTGAAACAAACAGATCATATATAATAATAGAATATAATTTTAAACACTTAAGCTAAATTAATTAGAATAAGAATAGGGATTTATTGAATCATAAAAACACATATGAAATAAGATATAATGGAATAACATAAGTTTCTCCTACAATATCCCCAGTTTTAATGATCACAAAAACCATTGAATAATAAACAAATAATTAATGAATGAATATCTGAAATAAATTTTATTTTTTGTATTCTCATTTTCTTCTCCCCTTTTTTGAGATATTAAAAACAAGTAGTAAAAGAAAAATAATACAATAAATATGGAACACAAACATGTGTAAATATTTTACACTACTAAATTTGAATTCAATTTGGAAGGAAGATTCGTTGAAAAAACTATTTAGGAGAAAAAATAATTATATAATTTAAGAAGATAAATTAAGAGTAAACAACAAAGAATATGAGTAGTGAATAAATTATAATAATATATATACAAATTTTAGTAAAATAGATATAAACATTCGCTATAAAATTTGATAATATAAAAGAAACGAAATTCATTAAAAACAAGCAATATAAGCATGCAACTATTAAAATTTTGTTTGAAACACCATTAAAATATTTACGAGGCGCTATTCAACTAAACAAGAAAATATCAAAAGTATATCAGTTCTTAGGAACAAAAAGATTTTTTAGAAGGGGTACTTTGAATGATTGTGGTTGGTCAATAGGTAAGGATGATGTAAACAAAGGATCATCCATACATTCTCCAATAAAATCATCCATGTTTAGTAAATATCTTCTAGGTTTAGCTCTATCACCTTGAGAAATCCTTATTGAGGTGCACTAAATGTTGTGAGAAGTTTTCAATACTCTTTCTATACCAATGTTTTCTACTGGGGAAAACAAAATTTTAAGAAATGGTTCACATAGATGTAATGAAAATTATTTTGGAAACCTATTATTTTCATTGAAATAGATTTTAGTTGGGTTGAAAATATCATTCATCTTATGAGATGTAGAGGCATGATGTCTGACAAAAGTAGTTCTAGGAAAATGTCTACATTGATGTTGAAATAGAGACTCTTCACATGAGTCAATTTTTTTAAAATATCTTTCTTGCAATTTTATAAGAGAGTTGTGAAACCATTCTAGACTATTTGATAAACATTTCTAAAGATATTTTTTGAAATATCATATCCTTGAACAACTCAAAACTAACTTCTTCAATAATTTAAAATGATTTTCTTACAACCCAATTTGATGATTAGAAGGGATTATCTATTTTCCTTTTGTAGATACTTAACACTTTTAAGTTTTAGTAAAAACATATTTCTCTTATTTTTATTCTTCTTATTTATAAAAATCTTACTTTAAATTGTTTTCTACCAACTGATTGACATTTTCAAACTTATGTTCTAACATTTAAAAATTATTTTATAGTGATCCAACCGTTCTTTGCAACCCCATGATAAAACATTTGGTATCATTTTTCACTTTAACTAAAATATTATAAATTAATATTACTTTTTATTTTGTATGGAAATTATTTCCTTATGATATTGATCATTAGAATATATATAAATTTGTGGAAATGAATGTATCCTTATAACTTCATCAATCACATATCTTTGAAGGTCTTATAATATCTCTCTAGAAGGAAGATCACATTATGTGGAAGTGACAATAGAAGTCATCACGTCTCTAGCTTGAGATACAATTTCCAATTTTGAATTTAGATACCATTTATTGGGATCTTCTCTAGTATATTATTACAAAAAATTCTCCAAATATTATGGAACTGACACCTTCAATTCACTGACATCATCTTTTGAAACAAATTGCCCACGAAAAGTCCATAATTCACAAATGGACTCAGCTAACTAATTTTTTTGAGATTCCACTTCAGAAATAAATTTTTAATAGTTCAACCAGGACATTTCATTATAAATATCCAATTATTCTCTAGGAATTTTTGAACTTGTATATACTATCTAAATTAGAGAGAATCCATCCTGATGAACTCCAATACTCTGATTTTCATAATTCTATTGATTTTAACCAACATTAGTTACTTCCTCTACATGATATGGTTCTTATAATTCTAATATGGCTCTACTTGTTTCATCAATATGAGTTTCATCTTCTATGTCTTCTTATTCTTCTCTATGAGTAACATTTTGAATCACAAATAGAACTGATTTTGTTATGATTTTATAACTTGTATCCCCAGATGAAGATAATTCAAAAAATAGGTATAGAACTTGATACTATTGAGATGGTCCTTTCCTTCTAACACTAACCAATCTAGTAATTATTGAGGCTAATTCTTCCATAATAAAGGAAATAAGAATGATATCAACTTGAACTATTGCGAGAGGAAGTGATAAACTAACACGAGGAGCAGTTCCTTCCCAAGATTGAACAATAAATATCACTCTTCTTTACATTTCAACAAGACTTTCATTATATGAAAAATCCTTTACATCCATAATTTTCACTGGTTTTTTCACCGAAATAGGAAGACTTGCATGATTTTGAGAAATAATCTCAATAGAAAAAATCATACGGGAAAACTACCCCTGAATTGTAATGACCCCTACCTTTTTGTCAGGTATGTTTTTACCATTGTTTTGATTTCCTTTTTATTGTGTTATTATGGATGACCATGACTTGGGAGGATAACTATAATGGTAAAGTTCAAAATTTATTATAAATTTTAATATAAAGCCTAGAATTTCTACTACATCTTAGGAACTTATATACCATGTGATTTGAGCACACACTGTGTAATGGAAGTTGGCCATAAGCCATGAATTGGCTACATGGCATAAATGTTTTACATTCCATGTAATAGCTACACACTATGTATGTATAAAATCTAGGTTTTAATTAACAAGTTTATGAGTTTTTTTGGCATATACAGACCCCGAGGATTATACAATGTGTAAATGGGTTGCATGCTGTATAAATTTCAAGGTATTAGTTTTTATGATTCCATGCAAGAGATACGTTTCATTCATTCCATGTACCAAATTCCTCACTAAAACTAGATAGATCCATTGAATTGTTTTTGTGATTCATTCACCTCTAGATATTTTAGTTCAACAATTGATTTCCATTATGGTTAGATTGATCCCCTTTGGGTAATCATTTCTTATGTGTCTTACATGGATATGGTTTGTATGTAGTTTTATAATTAGATTGTGTTTTCTATCAATAATTTTCAGTATTTTGTAATGCCTTGTCTTCTGAATGCATGTCCTTTGGTTTCTAATTCATTTTTTCAAAAGGATGTTATATTTTCTACACCATTGAGGAAGGTGGATCTTTTTAAGTGTTCTAATTTATTGAATTGATTATTATTATTATTGATTCCTTGATATTTGAAATGGAATTTCATGTGTTGAAATTGAAAAGGTCATGGGTTCACGTTTCAAAGGGGGGGGGGGTTCTTTGAAAAATAAATTTCTTTAATTTGAAATTGAGAATGAATTTTCAATACCTGAATCATATTGGGTTGGATTAGAAATGGTTTTATAAAAATGTTAGCATGGTTTAAATAAATATATATTGAAAATTATTTGACAACATGAACCTTGGGTTCCTCGAGAAAGAGATATGAGTATCCTTAGTGTCTGTGACACAATTTGAAGTTAATATCTCATATATAGATGGACTGTGGCAAGCCTCAATGTTAGTTGGATACAAACATATGTTTTTTAGGTTCTTAAGTATTTAGTACATATTGTCACATAGGATAGTTACCAATTGGAAGCTATATTGTTGTTTCTAATTACTCACTACATGATATATTATTTCATGAATTTTTACTCACATGGATGTTTATATTTCAATATATTTACCTACTTTTTTTGGATTTGGAAATCTTGAAATGAAATTTATGAAAACTGAAGGATTGTTTGAGATTTTTTTTAAAATTAGTTTATTTATAAAATTCTTATAAAACTATTTTGTTTTATAGATAGGACTTGTGCATTCTTGATATTAGAACTTGTATAGATTTATTGGTGGCATCCTACTGTTCTATATTTCTCACACCCTACTTCTATCCTTTGGGTGGATATAGATGATGTTTTGTAGGATACAGGAAAAGGTAAGGGAATTATGTATCCTACTAGATTATCTTTACATTTATATTTTGTTTTGGGGTTAGTTTGGGTGAGAGAGTTGGTCATATAAAGACTAGTTTGTCTAGAATTTTCATACATTCTAGTTTATCTAATTTGGATCAGCTATATCTCCCTTTGTTTTCACTTTGTACTTTGGTTGTATGTATTTTTGTCTTATATATGATAGTATTTTGTTATCTTTGTTTTACTTTACCCAGTAATGGGATAACATTGGTAACTGGTCTGGTTGACTAGATTCGATCTATTACAATTTAGTATTAGAAGAGTTACTTATCCTGAAGTGTTTCAGGACTTCCTGAGTTAGTTCTGTGTCTTGGGTAGACAGGAGTAGGATTGTCCTAATTCGAATAGTTGGTGTGGAAAATAGGAATGTCCAGCTTACTCCCATGACTAAATTCGGGTTTCAATGGGTGGACAAAAAATATTTAATAAGTCCAATACCTAGTATCCAAGTTCATTTGAATTAATTAAATGGGACATTTATTTAAATTAACCAATCTACAAAGTCTAGGGACTTGGTGTCTATGAGTTTATTTGAATAAAATATGGGGAATTTTATTTATATGGATATATTACTTTTCAAAGGTGTTTCTTTTGGTGTTATAATTCATAATCAATTTAAATTATTATTGTTATAATGTGTTGTTATGAATTATAGAAGTTTGTTCAATGGATTTGGAGCTTCTTATGACTGATTTGTTATTGTCTTGTGTTTAATAGACAATGCATCCTAGAAGTTCTATACCAAATATGGTGGGGAATCCATATGGTAGGTTCTGTAGATAAATCCTCTAGTGGAACCTTCTTTGGTTGAAGTAATGATATGTACCATTCAAACTCTAGGGTTAGTGGGAATAGTGGAACCATGAAGGGAAGTGCATCATGGCTCAGAATTTACCAAGAAGTATCCACTAGTATTCCATGGTGACAAAGGGACCCAAGAGTCAGTTGAGTGACCTGAATGGATTGAGAGTATCATCAACTTATTGAATATTCTTGAATATTCTTAGGTAATTGTTTCCACATATATGCTCAAAGGGCTAGGTAGAAGATGGTGGGATTCTATCATGAAAGATAATTTTAAAGAAGATATTACCTAGGTTTCTTTCATAAAGATATTTAGCCAGTATATTTGTCATGATACCTTATGTGTGGAAAATACCTAAGAGTTTCTAAAATTTGATCAAGGCGAGTGTATTGTTCTAGATTACTCCTACCATTTAGTAAAGTTGGTGCATCTAGCATCATCGATTGACATGAACGATTACCTAATGGCTCAGAGGTTAATGATGGGACTAAGGGATGATATTTGGTCAATGATATTTATTTTGTGCCTTCTAAACTTTGTGGAGGTAGTGAAAAGAGTAGTTTTCACTAATGAAAACACAACTGAAAGGAAAGGTTTGGGCAGATCTTCAGTTGGTAAAACAGTTAGTCTTGGTGTCTCTTCTAGTCTGAAAAAGAAGAACAAGATTGGGTAGTTTCCTTTAGGAACAATTTCAATAGATTATTTAAGGAAGAAATAGGTTATTTTCTATCAGTTTGGGAGGTGTGTTCATACCAGACCCCATTACATAGAGGTTCCCAAGAATTGTCATCTTTGTGGTATTTTTATCCATCTGAAATGTTTTTCTGACAAGATGTCCTAATGCAGTAAGGAAAGATCCACTTTCACCAAGCGATTGTAAGTTTTTGTTGATGCCTATAAGGGTGGAGGGTCTCATTATCAATCCAAGGAGGATGCCTAGGTATTAAAGTCTATATGGATTTATGGAGCTAATTGTGTGCCAGAGGTATCTGAGGCAGGGCCAACTACTATTAGAGGTACAATGTTTGTTTCATATTCTATGGTGTTATCTTTGTTTTTACGAGTTAAACTCCTAATTTTATATCATCAATGTTCATTTTCATGCTGGTCTTACATTCAGATCATATTCCATTATTATTGGATATATCCATGCCTTTAGGAAAGAGGTCCAAACCAGGTTTCAAGTGCCCCATGTGTTGGGTGGTGATATGAACATTTGATGTGGGTTGTTACTTCTTAGTGATTTATATTGACATATTTGACTTGATTATTGAAATAGATTTGATCATTAGTGTGGAAAACCAAATATAATGTTATCAATGCCAGGTATATTTCTTATCTACCGATGGGGTCACTCATGTTTTCCAGGGTTAGTGGGACTCTAGATTGGGAACGGTATGAACTGTCATTCCTTATACTGATATAATCTCATTCTAGTTTTCAGAAATGTTTTTTGATGTACTTTACCCTTATTTTGGTGGTCATCTACCTTTTGTCATGTGTGCGTACACCGAGGTCTTTCCAAATTATTTTTTTGGGTTTACCACCACATAGAGAGGTCAAGTTTACTATTAAAATGCTCCCTACAATTATTCCCATTTATATTACATCCTATCGAATGGAACCTACCGATTTGGTGGAACTTAAGTTCTATCTTGAGAACTTAGTGGAAAATTATTTTTTAATCCTCTCTTTTCACTATGATATACTCTTATACTATTTGTTAAGAACGTAGATGGGAGACTTATATTTTTTATTAACTTTTGAATGTTGAATCAGGTGACTGTAAAGAACAAGTATCCATTAACCATAAATGATTTTATCTTTTATCAATTTAGCGGGGCTAATTGGTTGTATATTTTTAACCTATGGTTGGGGTACCATGTGCTATAATTCTAAGAAGAAAATATAATGAAGAAAACATTTAGGATTGGATATGAAAATTTCATGTTTTTGGTTATTCCATTTAGTCTCACTAACAATCTTGTAATATTTTTGGATTTGATGAACCAAATATTTCATCAATTCTTGTACTGTTTTCTTTTTTTATTTGTAGATGATATCTTAGTGTAATCTAATTTATAGGAGGAGAAAAAGACCATTTGA
This sequence comes from Viscum album, assembly GCA_963277665.1. Taxonomy (NCBI): domain Eukaryota; kingdom Viridiplantae; phylum Streptophyta; class Magnoliopsida; order Santalales; family Viscaceae; genus Viscum; species Viscum album. The sequence continues at coordinate 1,396,712,090 of OY728164.1, read as the reverse complement.
ATATAATTCATCAAACCTTGAGGGAATATTATATATATTGTAGGATTTCTAAGTGTGAGTTTTGGATATGAGAAGTGATGTTTTGGGGCATTTGATATTTGAGAGGGTAATATTAGTAGATCCTAAAAATTTAGAGGTAGTTAGGTTTTGGGAAAAACCCAGAAATGTGTTTTATGTTCAGATACTCTTTGGTTTGGCAGGTTACTATAGACAGTGTTTCAGGACATATCCAAGATTGAATCATCGATGACAGCCTTAACCCATATGAGTGTAATGTTTTAATGAAACAAAATGTTTCATATATCCATTCAGGAGTTGAAGATGAGGTTTACTTCAACACTTGTTTTTATTCTTCCAAAACCAGGGTCAGGTTATGATTTTTCTGTGATGCTTCTAGTACAATTTTGGGATTTTAATGATGTAGGGGAAACGTGTTGTGGATTATAGATCTCACCATTTATGCCATTATGATAATAACTAACCTACCCATCATATTGAGGTGGTATATTTTATTCATGAACTCAAAACATGATATCACTATCTTTTTAAGTAACAATTTATTGTATATTCTGATCCTAAGACCCTGAAATATATTTTTTACTTAGATATATCTAAACTTGAGATAAAGACACTGGGTTGAGTATCTTTAGAAATTTGATTTTTATATCGAATATACCTTTGAAAAAGGGACTATAGTTTTCAATGTGTTGTGAATAAAATAACTGAAACAAGCCTGGAAGGAATCGATTAAGCAGTGGTATCTAATGAGTTTTTTTCTAAGATGAGCTTGAGAGTGAAAAAGGTTGGTAGATAGGTTTTATTGGTTTTGATAAATGTTGAATCATCTTCTGATGAGTGATTTCAACTTGAGTGGATGATAGACACAGAGAACCAATGCTTAGAAGAAATTCTAAATGGTGTGGAGACATTAAGTGAGTGGTCTTTGTCTTCCAGTGGAGCTTTGTGCTTCCAGATTAGGTTGGTTATTATTTTTTCCTTGAGATATGAGTTGTTAGATCGGGTACATCAGTCATGTTTCTCCATACACCATGGGTATATAATGATGTACCATGATTTTTGATGTCGGTATTGGTGATCGTGGATGAGGTGGTCAGCTGTAGACTTTGTATTCTGGTCTCTCACTTTTCAAAGAGTTAAGGATGACCACTAGAGACTTGAAGGTTTATTTTAGACTTTATCCATTCTGATATGGATGTTGGATGAGATTTCCATGGATTTAATTGATGGTTTACCACAAAATCATAGTGAGAAAGATGTGATTTGGGTGATTATTGACAGTCTCACTAAACCATCAGATTTCCTACTAATAAAGGAAATGATAAAAGAAGAGTATCTTGTGCGATTATATGTCCATGAGATTGTGATACGGTATGGGGTTCCCTCTGTTTTTGTTTCTATTAGTGAATCGAGGTTCAAATACATATTATGGAAAGTTTTTATGGATAAAATGGGTTTCCAATTGAAATTGTGAATGAATTATTTTCCATAGGTGGATGGGTAGATAAAGAGGGATATCCAGGTTCTTAAGGATATTCTACAGTCTTGTGTGTTTTATTTATGTATATCTTGGGACATCAATTTTATTGTGGTTGAGTTTTACTATAACAATATTTTTCAATATTAGATAATAATAGTTCCCTTTGAGGCTTTGTATGGGTGGCCATGTCGATCTCCCTTGTGTTAGGAAGAGTTGGGAGAGTGGTCCTTGGTTGGGCTAAGTGATGTTTAGGAGACAACAAAGATGGTACAACAGATCTAGAGGCATTTTATCATGGTAAAAATTCATTATAAATTCTATATGGGCCATTATTGTCATCCTCTGGAGTTTGAGTTTGGTGATTGAATCTTTCTCAGTGTTTCACCTCACCTGGGACATCATCAGATGGGTATGCATGGTATATTGGCACTGAGGTTTGTGGGCCCCTTTGAGAGTTTTGATCGACTCGGGAGGGTGGTCTATTGGTTGCTTTTACCATCTAAATTGATTTATAAACATGACCTATTTCATATTTCCTTATTTATGATTATATACCAAATCCTTCGAATGTTATTAGATGGTAGGATATTGATCTTGAGCCCAATACCCCTTTGGGTGAATATCCAAATCATATTATTGATTTCTAGGATAAGTTACTGTGTAGTAAAATGATCCCCCTAGTTCAGGAATTGTGGAAGTGCATATAGGATCACCATGAGATATGGGAGTGGGAGTCATTGATGATGAAGTAGCGACCTTTTCTTTTTTGGGATCCAGGATATTGAGAAATTTATGGGGATATAAATATTTTGTGGTGGGGAGATTATAAATCCCCATTACATTTCTGTGATGTATGATTTTACCTTTGTTTTGATTTCCCTTTTCATCAGGTGAGTATGACAAACAATGAATTGGGAGGATGCCTGTAATATTAAAGCCAGGAATCTATTTAATTTTCAATATAAAGCATGGAATTTTTATTCACCCTCGTAACTTACACACCATGTTATTTGAGTACACATCATGTAATTGATGCTGGGAACAAGCTATAAAATTGATATATGGCATGAATGTTTTATATACTATGTAATAGTTACAGTCCGAGTATATATAAAATACATTATTTAATTAAAAAGGCATTGAGTTTTTTGTTGTATACATCCCTTGAGGATTAAACGATGTATAAATGGGTTACAAGCTGTGTAAATGTCACAATGTTGGTTTTTAGGATTCTATATGAGTGATTTGTTTCATTATTTCCCTATAACGCCTCCCTCACTAAACCTAGAGATCCCTTAGGTGATTTTGGGTGATTCCTTCACATTTGAATTTTTGTGTTTAGTGATTGATCTCCATTGTGATTGGATTCCTCTTCTCTTGGAGAGTGTTACCTATGATTCATCCTTGGTTGTGGTTTGGATATATTTTTGTAATAGAATTTTTTATATAAATACTTTAATGTATTTTGTCATGCCTAGTCTTCTGAAGGTCGATCATTTGGTTTTTAATCCCTATTTTGAAATGTAGTTAGGTTTTTTTACATCCATGATGTAGGTGGATCTATTAAAGTGTTCTAATTTCTTGAATTTTATTTTTGTTATTATTGATTCCTTGATATTTGAAATGGAATTTCATGTGTTGAAATTGAAAAGTCATGGATTCAGATTTGAAAAGGGTTTTTTCTTTGAAAATATAATTTCCATGATTTGAAATGGAAAATGAATTTTCAAACCCCAAAGAAGATTGGATTGGATTTTAAATGGTTTTATAAATAATTGAACTTGGTTTTTAAGAAAAAATTAATTTAAAAAACATTGCATAATGGGATCCTTTGGTGCATTGAAAAATATACAAAGGTATCCATAGTGTGATTGACACCACTAAGAGGTAACCTCTTGTATATCTATGGACTATGGAAGGAATCAATGTAAGTTGGATCCAAACTTATTCCTTTTTAGGATCATTTGTGTCTAGTATGTATTTTCCCACAGGAAAGTGCCCAACTAGATGGTGAATTTTTTTCTGGTTGTATTTTATATGATATATTATTCTATGGATGTTGGATCATAACGATATTTATATTTCCATATCTTTACTTTTTTTTGTTTTGGAAAACATGAAATGAAATTTTTATAAACTCAAGGAATATTTTAGAAATGTTTATAAATTTTTTTTATTTATAAAATTCTTATAAAAATGGTTTTTTTAATCTTTAAGTTTTTCATTCTTGATATTAAAAATTTCATTGATTTCTCGGTGGCATCATACTGAGCTCTATTAATCACACCCTAATTCTTCCCTTTTAGTGGATGTAAACCTCATTTTATATGATAGTGATAAAGGGAATGAAATTATATAGCATGATGTCTTCCATTTATATCTCTTTTCAGTTTGGGGTTGTTTTGGAGGTGATGATTTCTCATATAGAGACTAATTTTTCTAGACTTATCGTACTTTCTGATTTAGTCACATTAGCTTAGTTGTATCTCTATTTTCTTCCACTTTCTACTCTTGCTGTATTTCTTGTTTTCCTTATATATGAGACTTTATTATTAATATTTTTGTTTTACCCCACCCTATAATGGGATGACTTGAGTAACTAGAATGTTTGACTAAGGTTTTTCTATTAAATGAGTAGTAGATGGGTTTGTCTCAATTTATTCTTCTATACTAAAAGTTAATAACTTATTCAAAGAAAAAATCCAGTAAAAAACACCATCTTAACACACTTTCACTCAATATTGTAAGTACATGACAATGTGTTGCAGTAGTTTCACCCAGATAGACACTAATTTTATGAAAAAATATTGTTCACATCCTTCTAAATGGATTAAAATCCACTGAATTGTTCTGAATGTGACAAATATACCTCATAATTTATCATGAAATGTTTACAGGTTTCTCAATATAAAATTGATATAAAATGTAACATATTGAAAAAGAAAATTTTCAAACTCAATATTAAATTTTGAAACATTAGAGTGAATGGATTTTACAGGAACCTTCCTCTCAGGTTCTGAATCTCTCACTATCTTATTTTCAACATCAAATATTCTGAAAATAGACTCTCTTATTTATAGAAGACTTAGTACCTCTATAGAAACTAGAGAAGTACTAAATTCATCATAAACTTCACAGGTAAATTTAAAATCATCATCTATTTCTAATGATGTTATCTATAACTAGATCATTAGTGTCACTGAATTGAAATATAACCATATAATAAAACTCTAAAACTTATTTTTTATAAAAAATAGTTCTTTTTTACATCAAAAATGAATTACCAACATTGAATATTTGTGACCTTCTTAAGTAAAATATTTGTATTTTCCAAAAAAGTAAATCTACGGCTCTTCCACTCAAAAAACTTATAATAGTCCTTCAATTTTTATTCTGGTAGAGGCACCACCATCAGTTCTTTTGGATTTTACCATTTTTAAAGGAATTTTGAAGATTGGAGGGTTAGGGAAGAGAGTCTTGGATAGAAAGAAGATGAAGATTCATAGTTTTTTCATGGTTTCATGCATAAAATGAACTTATATTATTTTGTTTTATAGTAATCAAAGGGTTGTATAGTATGATGTAGAGAGTAATAAAAAGCTAAGTGAAATTTCCTATTTTATGTGACTGGTAATTAAAAATTTCAATGCAAAATATTGAATATAAAATATTTACTTAATTATAAATCCATTCTAATAAATAATTAATATTAAAAAATATTACTCAAAGTTTAATATACATAATTTGAATTTGATAAAATAAAATATGTCACTAAGAAATGGTATTGTAAAAATGGATTCTAATTTATTTTTATGATAATAAATTCTAGATAGATATCACCCTTTTGTGAATGATCTCTTATGAAATGATGTCATAAATCAATGTTCTTTATTCTTTAATTGATTATTAAATTCCTTAAATGTTTATATCACTTGGGTTATCATATTTGATAGGAAAAAAATTAAAATTAAATGAAAAATCCATTTGGGTGTGTTTCATCAACAACACTTGCACACAAAAACTTCTTACTTAAATATATAAATCTTCAGTAGTTGATAATGGTACATTGTTCCGTTTCTTACTTGAACCTCATACTAAAGATTTACCATGAAAATATAAAGTTCATAAGGTTATTTTTTATCTCATCTATGTCCATAAAAATCAACATATGAATATGAAATTAAATTAAATTCATAGGTTTTTGGAAAATGTAGATAAAGTTATATAGTTCATTTTAAATATATTAGAATTATTTTGGAAACATTTGAATGATATTCATTTGGATTGGATTTAAATATTACAAAGAGGAATACTAAAATCATAATGGAAGGTATAAATGTATAAATATAATGTAAACTTCCAATGATCCCTCTATAAAACATATTATCAACTAGTTTTCCAGCCTCATCCATATCAAGTTTAATATTGAATATCATAGGATTTGAATAAGTATTACTATTTTCAAGTCCAAAATTTTTAAGAAAATTAAGTATATATTTAATTTGTTTAATTCATTTTCAAAAATATTTTTTTATAAATTTGAAATCCTAGAAATAATTTTAACTCACCCATCATCCTCAATTCAAATTCCTATGGCACAAGTCATGAAAAATAATTACAAAATTTATGTTTTATAGACCCGAAAATAAAATCATCAACATATATTTGTACTAAAAATATATATAAAGATGAATTTCTCTTAAATAATGTAGAATCATTCGTTCCAATGATTTTTTTGATAAATAAATAGATTAATCTCTCCTACCATGCTCTAGGTTCTTGTTTAAGTTTTTAGAGAGCCTTGGTAAGTTTAAAAACAAAATTTTAAAAGTTAGGGTCTTCAAAACCTGGAGGTTGTTCAATATAAATATTCTCCATTAAAAATTCATTCATAAATACAGATTTAACATCCATATGATATAATTTAAATTCATATAAGATGTTTAATCTAAAAGGATGATTTATTATAATCTTGATGTAGGGGAAAATGTCTCCTCATAGGATATTACTTCTTCTTGATTTTATCCATTTACCACTAATATAATATTATTTCTAGTGATCAAAAATTGATTAGGCTGTTTGTTTCCAAATACCCATTTAGTTCCAATAATATGATAGTTAAAGGGATTTTCAACTAATTACCCTACATTCTTCCTATTGAATTAATATAACTCATCTTTCATAGAAAAAACATAACTATCATCAGTTAATGTTTCTTAAAAAATTCTAGGTTCTATATGAGATAAAAAATCATAGAATTATAATATATTTATTATATTTCTTTTAGCTCTAAATCCTTCACCTGTGTTCCTTTAAAAATTTCTATAGGATGGTCTTTATGATTTATAGGTTTTCTAGGAAACACAATTTCTAGTTCACTATTATAAATTCTTACAGGATTTGGTTAAAGATAATCAAGTTCTAAATCATCATCATTATTGTTGTTAAAGAGAGTTTTAGGTCTCATGTCCTGAATAAAACCACTCATCTCACTCGTTTGAGTCATTGTATGATAAAAAGTATAAATTTCTTCAAAAATAATATGAGTTTATTCTTAAATAGTCCTTGACCTTTTGCTGAAAACTCTATAAGATTTAGAATTAGTAAAATAACCTAGGAAGATATCTTCATCATCTTTGGGAATAAACTTATCGATATTGTCTTTGGTGTTTAAGATGTAAAACTTGCATCCAAATACTTAGTACTCAACTATTGGTTTTCTATTATTCCCTAACTCATAAGGTGTATTATTTAAGATAGGACTTATTAGAACTCTATTAATGACCTAACATGCTATATTAATAATTTCAACATAGAAATAAGAGGGCCTGTTCCATTCAAATAACATTATTATCACAATTTCATACAAGGCCCTATCCCTCCTTTCAGAAACAACATTACTTTAAGGTGTCACAGGGGAAGAAAAATTATGTTTAATAACTTATTATGATTAATATGAATTAAATCATTGATTCTAAAATTATCCTCCACAATCAATTTTTAAGGATAAAATTTTGGAATCTTTTTCATTTTGTACAAGTTTATTGAAGTTAATCAAAAAATAACAAGATTCAATTTTAAATCTCAAAAATTAAATCCATGTAATTATAGAAAAATAATCAACCAACATATAGAAAATAATTTTATAGCAAGACTAGTAGTACTATAAGTTCTGAATAGATCTATTTGGATAAGCTCTAGAGGTATAGATATAGAAACATCATTAATTTTTTTGAAAGATAACACTTGTTTCTATCCCATTTGAAATGAATCACATATTTTATTTTTATCCAATTTAAGATCAACTAAATTATAAATAAAATTTCTTTTATATAACTTTATCAAAGGATGAATATTAAATATTCCATGCCTTTAATTCTAAATCTACGATTCATTAATTTCAGCGTTCAAAAAATTTATATTTTTTCCAAAAAATGAATTAATATCTAAAGTATATACATTATTTGTTCTTGGTGATTTTAACATGAGATTTGTTTCATGAAAATTGGGAATTCATTTTAAAAAGAATAAAATGCATAACTATTATCACAATGTTGGAAAAAATTATCAGGTTGTACTTTAAGCCTTCTATATAAAGTAATTTTTTTATGAAGATAGATTTTTGATTTCCAACTGATCCAATCCTTACAATATTTCCCTTTTAATTGTCACCAAATTTGATATTGCTTCTATAAATCTTAGATAATGAGTGAAATTTCATGAAATATTCATTCATATAACTTAAAAAACCACTATCTATAAACCATTTTTCATTTCTATTCACATGGTTTGTTTTATAAATAAACAAATTGAACAAAAATGTTTTTTAGTACCCAAATTCTCTTGGGTATAGCCTTGTTAGCTACAAATGAATTGTGGATCTAAATAATTTTGTATTTTCCAGAAAAATTAGTAGCAAATTTTGAAAATTTTTTTGTAAGAAAATAATGTTTCATTTCACAAAACAAAGGTTTTTTTTCAAATTATATATATTAGAATAATTTATTATTTCCCTACATTACAAAGAACTAACCTTGGATAGGACTTTGTTTTTAGAAATAGAATAAAATGTTTTTTATAAAAATATTTCCTTTCACCTTGAATTTATATCCCAAATATTTCCATTTTAAGTTGATGTTGACCAATAATTTTGTTAATGTAATCCTACACATTAGTGATTTTTTTTGGAATATTTAAATTTTAGAATCTCCTTATGCAGGTCCTCAATTATTCTAACCTGTTCAGTACATGATGAAATATAATTTTCCAATTAATATTTAAAATCATTTTTTTGTTTAATTACTTCTATTTATTAAACATTTTTATAGGAATTCTTGATAATTTTGTTTTTCTTTTTTAGGATTTCATACTTAGTCTCTAACATGGTACAATAATCATTTAATTCTTTATACAAGAAATTTCTATTCTGTGATTCATAGTCATGATTAGAAGAATAATAAAAATGTACCTCATCCTAATGTTCGATGAAAAAAATGTTGGAATTATGATTAAAGACATAATATTTTGATTATGAATATGTACATTATCTAGATTCTTCAGAATCACTTCACATGGCCTTCATATCCTTTTTGAATTTCTTCTTATATCTAGTCTTCTTGAATATTTTTTTTTCAGTCTTTTTTATTTTCATGAAATTATGGACAGTATGTCTTGATATGTCCTAGATTATTACACTCATAACATCTCAGTTATATGGAGTTATTAAAATGATTATTGTACTTGTTTAATGGTATTTGGAAACCTATTCTCTTGTTATATAAATATAAGAACTTCCTAAAAAATAGAGAAAGTTCATCATTTGATACAAAATTTCATAAGGAATATTCTTCTTCATATGTTTCATAAATCTATATAAACTTGTTGTTTTTTTCATCTTTATAAGTATAAATAACCAATGAAGTATTTTATTTATTAACCATTTTATATACTATTGTTTTAGCTTCCATTAATACTTAATACATTATAATATTTCCAATGAGATATTTTATTTTAAAATTATTGACCTATGTAGATTGTCTAATGGTAGCAGTGATTCCACTCCACTTAGTTGGTAAAAATATTAGAACTTTCCATGATTATTGAGGCTCAGTATTTGGTGTTCCTAGAGATGAAAATTTATTTAAAATGTTAGTTAGTATTCTATTTAGTTGAGTAATGTTTCACTATTCATTCATGTTGAAGGTATATAAATTATGTTTGGAAGTATAATATTTATGGGACTTCACATTTTCTATACCCTCATATGAAACTGCTATAATAGTCCTCATTTCATGCTCTATTTAACATTGGAAAACTCAATTAAACTCATTTGGACCTAGTCCACATATTATTGTGTTCACAACTTTAGAATTCATATAATAGCTTGCTTCAGTATTAGCATACCATTTTTCTAGTTGTGTCTTCGGAATTTCATAAGGCTTCACTACTTTTTAATAAAACTTTAATCCAATTTTCATCAATTAGATGGCCATTCATTCCTTCCATCAAAAATAATTTTCACCATTAAAGTAAGGAGATCTGACCTTTGACATGCCTTATATGTTATCTTTCATATCATCCATTAGAAAGAAGATATTTGGACTTCAAACTCTGATATCTTTGAACTCAAGAATCATGAGCTCTGATACCAATTTTTTTCCCAGAGAATAACTAATTGAAAACTCAATAGGGGGTGAATTGAGTTTCTTAAAATTTCCTTTACTTTAAAACCACACTATTCAAGGTATGATAGTTATAATATCTCCCTTTACAAAAAAAGGTTGCAAAAATATAAATAGTTTGTAGAAATAGTTTGAACACACGAGATTTATAGTAGTTCAGGGAACAAATATCCTAGAGTTAACTCCAAAAATACTCTACTCTATGAGTTTGTTGATTTTAAATATGAAATCCCTTTTCTCATGGGATCCCAACTGAGTAGAAGGAGTTATTACATACTACAAAGGTACATAATCTTTCAATTGGGTTATCCCTTTACAAGGATTATCCACAATATAAATATACTCACTTATAAAGAGTATAGATAATATAGATATGAATAAAATTTAAAGAACTTTTGTAGAATATAGTTGAAATTAGAAACTAAAAATAGATAAAGATACATCATAAGAAGATTATTACCTTCAAAGAACATATCAAGATGATATTCTGTTATGATTGATAAAATTTTAAGAAAAATATATGATCATTGTATGAGATGTTTTCTATGTACATGTGTTCTTCATTAGCATTATCAGAGTAATCATATTTACATGCACATCTTGGTCTCTATGTATATATATATGGAGTGGATAATTTTACCTGTTTATATCTACACTTTTACATTGAACTTAATCATCTAAGATAATTTTAATGGTTAAGTGAATAAACCATTGAAAATTTTATAAGAAAGTATCTTAATGGAATGTGTTCATTAATTAAAAATATAGAATAGACTTCTTCAATCGTGTTGTCATAAATCTTTTTCTTTGGATCATTCTATTCCGGAAAAATGACACTTTATAAAAATTTAACTTTCTGTAATTATAAAACTTCATTTCTAATATTCTTAAAAGAAATAAGTGAATTATAAATGTATTATGATAACATTATAAAAGAAATCATGATAATATTTAGAATATATTTTTTTTTCATATGAAAAAAATTTATAGCACCATCCTTATAATAAAAATTTCTTGAGAGGCTTTGTAAGATAAAATAGATATTTTACTTATAAAATGAGTAAAATAAACTAATTTCACCATTGTGTAGAATAATTATTCTAATAAATATAATTATATTACTAATGGGTGAGACTTAACTCTCATAACTTATATTTGTGATTGCAAGGTAATCTTTTACATGTATCATTTATGTATGATAAATAATTTTCACACTACTATATAACTGAAATATATGGTTCTGAACATACTATAGATAATCTATTCTCTTCATAAGAAAATATCTTAGTAAGATAAATTTTCAACATTCAGTTTTTTAGACTTTGAGAAAATAGATGATAAAATTTCAACACTAGAATCCCGTAAGATAAAATACATTACTGTGGATTTGAAAATTTTACTCAGGATAAGATAATCCCTTATATTAATCATAGAACAAAATACTTTAAAACAAATAGATCATATATTATAATATAATAAAATCTAAAACACTCAAGATAAACTCAATAGAATAAAAATATGTATTTTTTAGTCCTAAAAAAAGATAATTATTGAGATATGTTAGAACATCATATGTATGTCCAAAAATAATTCCTCAACACTAGGAAAAGGATCATGATGAAAAAATATTATCCCATAACCTTCTTTTATAATGAATCAAATGGTTCCAAAACTTATCCCATATTTATGTATATTTGTTCATTAAGTTTTTTATATCATTCACTTTCTTTGGATAAATGATCTCTATCACTCTCCAAAATTATTTACATTTTTCTTTCAAGTATATACCATTATTTCCCTCCAATTTTCTCCTTCTTAGAAACCAAATAACATGTTATTCTGGAAAACCTTCATACTTACCATTATATTTTTCAAGAGTAAGATTTATTAACCCTTTTTAAAATCTTGGTTTGCAAAAAATTATTTTCAAATTTCAAGCCCTTAATTATTTATATCACTATTAAATTTATAGGATGTAATTTATTTGAGAGGTAGATTGCAACACCCTGAGATTTTAAAAAAGAAACATCATATTCAATAGCATATATGAAAAGAAAAACCAAGATTAAAAGAGAATTTAATACACTAATACTTTAAGATATATATATTTTAAATAAATTCATTATATTTGATAGGTTTTAATACATGTAACACTAAGTTTGAATGAAACCTGATGCTCTATTAAATCACCCTTATTTAAACATGAGCATTATAACCTAGCCGTTATGTTGGTGGGTATAAAAAGTAATAACTAAATCATAAAAATTATATGTCCTACAATTTATAAAATACAATTAATTGATATATATCAATTATAAATATAATAATAATCATTTTAATGAAAAATAAATGTTTTCTAAAAAAAACTGTATTTTTCAAAAAGGTAATTTAATCACGTTTTGCGAAAATAATTTAAAATTATTTTTTAAAAATTTTAGAAAATTAATATTTTTTAAAACTTAATTTTTGAAAAATATATATCAAAATTATCATTGGGTGAATTTTTAAGAATTTTCTAAAATGAATAATTTTTTGATGAATTGTAATAAATAATAATTTTTATTGAAATTTTCTTTTTTCTTATATTATTTATAAGGTAAATTTATATTTTAAATTTTGTTTTAAAGTAAAATTAGTTCTATTATATTAAAATTTTACTAATTAGTGTCATTGGAATCAATTTAATATTGAAATCTGATATAAACACATTTTAAACTTTTGAATGTCTTTCTTCAGAAAAACTGTTTTTCTGACACGCCGACATGTTTAATTTTAAATATAATTATTCCAATCATGTGAATAAAATTTGTAAAAATATATTTTATATTTTTAACCAACATAATTTATTTTATCTAATAATGTTAACTTAATTCTTAACTATAATTAATAGTGAAAACAATAAAAAATAATTACTTAAGTTAAGGTAAAAATGGGATTACCGGGTTGTTAAACTAAGTAGATAAGTGTTATAAATGACCTATAAATTCTCCAATACCAATTTTCTAGTCATATTTATACATTTTCATCTCTAATGTTAGAAAATTAACCATTTTGGGGTTTTCTCATGTGAAAAATATTGGTTTCACTTTTAATTTTAAAAAATTCAAAGTGTGTCCTCCCCCCACTTATAAAAGGTCACCCCTATTCTATCCTCTTAAAAATTTAAAAACCATTTGGTTTATCCCATAACTTCCAAAATACCATAATCATTACTATATAAATATCATAGAAACCTAGTTTTTATCATAAATATAATCTATCCAGGATTTAGGTATAATCTTAAAGTGGTTCTCCAGAGAAGTGGTAAAATCCTTAATGCGTGTATTTGTTTTATTTCTTCCTCCACCTCATTAAAATATTATTCATCTATGATAATATAATAAATAAAATTTATCATATATACTTATATGTTATTATGGTAAATACGTTAAATATATCCATATCATCTATCATCAAATGGGAAATGAAATTGTCGATCGTGTGTACGAAAAACTACTGCCTCACCAAATAAAGTAATATGTTTCCATCACCAACTTTCAAGGATGGATAGAATGATGAATTTAAAATAAGTATATGATATTTATGAAATTATTATAATTATTTAATTATCATATCACATATAACTTCTTACATTCCATTCAATGGGGGGATGTAATAATGTCACTAATGTGTACGGCAGACTACCGCCTCGTGAAGTGATGTGATTCATTTTTCATTTAAGCCCTATATAGAAGGTAGTAAGGATAAAGTTGATGAATATATGATATATTTATTATATTTACGTACATATAGAAATATAATATCACATATAACTTATTACATTTTAATTCTTTGGAAAAAAATAACATCGCACATGCGTATGTAAGGACTACCGCCTCCACGTAGCGATGTGAAATGTTTTTCATTTTATTTTTACATGGATGGTAATATGGTTGGATTTTACTAATATAAATTTTATATAAAATATAATAATTATTTTATAAATTAGAATTATTTTTTATTTTCTATTTTTCCATCCGTTTATAAAAATGGAAACAACATGCATGCGTACATACAACTTTCTTTCTCTCTGAATAGTGTAATCAATTTTATATCTCTAACTTTTATAGATTAATATAAATACATATATAAGGAATATATATTTTATCTATATCATGTTAAATATTTCATTTAATATGTAACCATGATGAAATTAACAATACCGAAATTACTAAACTAAAACATACATGAAAAATGAAACAATTATCACCCAAGATAGTGACTTTAACAAATAATTGTTAATAAACAAGTGATAAAAAACTATAATAAAATCATATATTATGAAAACCTTACTATTTATTAAATATTAATTGATGATTTACTACATAATATTATACATAAAAAAACCCTAAATATTGATAATTATAGCGTATTTTTTAATTAGGTATATTACATAACAACTTAAAATAAGAAATACATCATCTTTATTGAAAACTCCCTCAAAATTATAATATTATTACTTCATACTTAAAACAGCATGGGATATCCTTGGAAAATACAAAATAAAGGTGTGATCTATAAATACCATTAGGATAATAAACATGTCATAACATGAAGAAAGTAATATATTTTATACAATAGGCATCACATTGGGGCACAAAAGGGGTGAAAATCGTAAAAAAGAATAATGATGCATGATATAACATGAAAATATAAATGTAACATGATAAATGTGAAAAAAACCTGAAACACAATATCATAAACATAGGTTAAGGATAAATACCAAGAAATAATTATAGACAAATTTCCATGATGGATATGGTTCAATCCCTAATCCCTTTCATGATGTCTCATAAGACTAAAACATTAGCCAATGCATAGGAGTGCTATATCATTCTAGGTGCACCTGTCACTTTCATTTTATTCTCCTGGTTAAGTGTACCACATAGATTAGAAAACATGGAATCATTTATCATAAAATTTTATTCCATGATCAAGGAGTGCATAATAAATAAATTTAATTCCCCAACCAAAGAAGTATAAGTGCGTAAGGGTGAACACCCTTGATAGAAAATTTTTATGGGTTTTCACTACATATTTGTCTGGTAAGGAAAATCAAGTTGAAATTTCAGTAGCATAATGGGGGAGTATGAATGTTAATAGGAGGTATTTGTGGGATTTAAATGGATCAATCTTCATTTATACATAAAATGGATAGTAAGGGGGACATGGAAGAACATGTACCAACATTAGGAAATAAAGATAAAATACATAAGATAAAATAGATACTTGAATAAAGAGGATATGGAGAGGATCCCTTACCTTGATAGGGTGATTCCAAATGTTTGGGAGGAGATTATGGAGAGCTTGAAGAACCTTGTGAGGAATATATATAGGGTTGGTCAGAGTAAGTATGTGCTCCAATGGTTTTTTGTGAAGATAAATGGAAGTTTGGTTGGGTTTATAAAGGAAATGAGTGGGGGAATCCTTTATTATTTCTCAAACTTGGGTTTTGGACTCTATATAATAAAATAAGAAAAACAAAAAACCTTAAAAAAATTTTCCCCATTTTTTATACCAAGATGGGGTGTTTTTAACTATTTTTTTACAACAAGGTCTGAAATTATTAAAATAATACCCTTGCTGATGTGGAAGTGAGTCATGTTTATAAAGAAATGACTTTAAAACCAAAAAAATATATTATAGGTTTTGGAGGATTCATATTGGATTAATAAAATTAACCAAATAAACTTAATTTTAAATTATTTTAATGGAACAAAATATATTTTTTCATTTATACGCTTTATAGTATTTAGTACCTACTTTTTGGGTAATCATGATGTCATAATACAAATCGTATATTTATACCATATTTAATTTTTACCCAAAAATTTGACCAACTCAGAAAATTATAAAAAACTAACCATTGGATAATTTATAATTTTTTTCCCAAAATAATATTTATTTTGTCCAAATAATTTTCTAAATATGTTATTTCTTAATTTTAAGTTAATAATGGACATTTATTGATAAATGATGGGTCTCTTGACAATAATAATTTTTTGAACCCCTATAAAAATTACATTGGACTTCATAAAAATTAAATGATAATTTATTTTTAATAAAATTTATTTAATAATAATATTTTAATAAAATATTATATATTTTAAAAATCCATTAATACACAAATGACTTCATTGAATTTGAATATTACCCAGAAATACAATTTGTATTTTATTGTATCAAAATAAAAAATCATTTATAAAGTAATAATTATAAAATGAATATATATTTATTATTATATAATTTATAAATATTAATATCATTAGTGTATTGAAATATATCCCTTTAATAAATCAATAGATTCCCTAAGAGTTACACTACTACAAAATAGGTCATTAATGGTGCTAAAAATAGACTTTATCAGCGCTTTTCTAGAACTGACTCCATGAGAGAGTTTAAAAGCCTTGGTCTTTTATCAACACTGAAAATGCACTGATAATGTAGTCCTTTATGGGTGACAAAAAATAGATGATAAATGGGACCTTTATCAACACTTTTTTTAGTGTCGATAAAGGTCCCCTTTATTAGTGCTTCCATTTAGTGATGCTAAAGGCATCATTTATGAACGTTTATAAAAGCACTCATAAAGGACTTTTTATCAGTGATAATAGGATCACGGATAAATGTTTCCTTTAACATCACATTTAAATGCACTGATAAATGACCATACTATAGTGTGTCGTAACATCACACTACAGAACCATTGCAATGTGCTGTAAGAGTACACTGTAGCACCAAAAATACATAAGATATAAAAAACAAGACCCAATATAAGATTTAAAGGAAATGAAATTTAAAACACAAAAAAATAAAAAAAACACTATTTTATATACATTTCGAACATTGGTTTTTACAATTACATAAATACAAATTATTACATACATTCAAAAACATCAATGTTTCTTTGTCTTTTAATCTTGACCTGACTCGTGATAGTGCCGAAAAAACCATCCTTGCTTTAAAAAAATAACACACATGTATATGAAAACAATTCTTATGTTAATAATAATACAATGGAATAAATTAACAGAAAGTTTAAATTATATTAAAATTTATGTCAATTTTAAATAAAAAGACAGACTTGGAGTCATAAAGATCACACTGTGCATCCGATTGAGGTGCAGGTAATTCCAACCCATCTCAAATGACTTGTGGATTTGTTCCCTAAAGTATAACACAATATTAATGTGTTTACTCAGTTTTGAGTACATTAGTTGTCTTTTTTACTAAAATGTCATTTTAATACAGAAACATGCACTTTTGACTCATTCTGATCACATCATGTATCAGTTTGATATGAAACAAACTCCCACACATCAAAAATGTATTATTAATCATTTTTTTAAATTATTAAGAATATCTGATAGAATTTTATTGGTTTTTAGTGAGTGATTTTTTTTGAAATAAAATGTAAATTTTAAACTAATAACAAACACTTTGAGTCATACCAGGCACATCATGTATCATATTATGGTGAAACTAATTCTTATATGTTAAAAATGACTTATGGTTCTCTTTATTGAATCATAAAAACAATATGAATGTTTTTGATCGGTTTTGAGTAGGATAGTTGTCCATTTTACAAAAATTGATGAAAATTTTAAATAAAAAGATTCAATTTGAGTCATACCAATTACACTATTCATCATATTGGGATGCCTCTTATTCTTACATGTCCCAAATGACATATAGATCATTTTACTCAAGTATAATAACAATATGAATGTGTTTTCTTGGTTTTGAGTATGGAATTTTCCTTTTTTACTAAAATTTCATTTTAAAATTGAAACATTTACTTTGAATCATACTGATCACATCATGTATTCAATTAAGGTTAAGTGGATTCTTACACATCAAAAATTACTTATGGATTATTTTAATAAATTATTTAAACAATTTGAATTCATTTTCATGTTTTTAGTAGGTTATTTGGCCTATGACTAAAATTGAAGTCAATTTTAAATAAAAACATGCACTTGGAGTCATACTAGTAACACCATGGATAGGATTGAGTTTCTGATGATTAATTCACATCTTAGATCACTTGTAAATCATTTTACTAATGTATCAAAACAATATGAATGTGTTTGTTCTATTTTGAGTAGGTAAGATTTTTTTTACTAAAATTAGTGTCATTTTTAAATAAAGAAAAAATTAGAGTCATACCCATCGCACCATGCATCAAATTGAGGTGTGGCTGATTCCTATATGTTCTAAATAACATATGGATTTTTTACTAAAGTATCAAAAAAATATGATTGAGTTTTATTGGTTTTGAGTACGTCACTGTTCTTTTTTACTAAAATGTTATTTTAAACTTGAAACCCACACTTTGACCCATACAGCTCACATCGTGTATCAATCTGACATGAGATCGATTTCTGAACATCACAAATGATTTATGAATAGATTCCCTAAATTATAAATAATATACAAGTGAATTTTCTTGGTTTTGAGTGAGTGATACTTTTTTATGTCAAATGTCGATTTTAAATTGATAACAGACACATTGAGTCATATTGGGAACATCATGTATCAGATTGAAGTGTGGATGATTATTACATGACATAAATGACTTATGGATGACTTTCTAAAAGTATCAAAACAATATGAATATGTTTTCTTGGTTTTGAGTATGTCAGTTGTATTTTTTACTAACATTAATGTTAATTATAAATATAAAGAAGTACTTGGAGTCATAATGGTCACATTGGGTGTCAGATTAAGGTGCAGATGATTCCTATATGTCCCAATGTCTCAAAACAATCCTAAATGTCAATGTTACCATGATTTCAATTGAATTAACTTTTCAAACTACCAATAATGCATGAGAATATTCGAAGAAACCATATCAACTCTAAAAAAAATAATCCACCTATATAAGAAAACAATTATTATTAGTAATGATACATAATTATTTAAACATAATTTTGAAAAAATAAATTAATTATATAGAAAATAATTTCACTATGAAAATATCAATATTACCTCTGGGATTGAGTAGTTGAGGGAACTTAATGAAAAGTGATAAATGTAAACACAACAGGGTTGGAAGATTTAGAGGGTGAAGAAGTATGTGGATGTTTTGGTGTATAAAGGCATGAATGATGAAAAAATCACTACAACTTGAACAAAATAATCCACCTATATAAGAAAAAAATTACTATGTGAGTAATACTAAAAAAAATAAATTAAAAATAAATATAAAATGATACATTAATTCAATAGATACTGATTTTACTATGAAAACGTAAATATTACCTCTATAATTTATTAAAGGATTTTTTGTTTCTCTTACTACAACGTAAATGGAGAGAGCATGAAATAAAGTGATAAATGAAATTTTTTAGGGGTGGTAAGGTTTTGGGGGAGAAGAATTATGTGGATGTTTTAGTGAAAAAAGGCATTAAAGATGGATAGACGACCCCAACTCGAACAATAAAATCCACCTGCATAGGAAAATAATTATTATTATGTAAGTAATACTAAAAAGAAATAAATTGAACATAAATGTGAAAAAATATATTAATTAAATGGAAAATGTTTTGAATATTAAAACATCGAGATTACATACATAATTGAGTAGATACAGTGTCGTTTCTCTTCCTGCAAAGGTAGTGGAGAGAATGTGAAGGAAAGTGATAAACGAAACACTATAGGGTTGAAAATGTTTTGAGGGATAAGAGGTATCTGGAAGTTTTGGTGTTGAAAGGCATGAAATATGGATATAACATCCCAAATAAAATAAAATAATCCACCTGTATAAGAAAAAAATATTATGTGAGTAATAATAAAAAGAAATAAATTAAATATAAATATGATACAATACATTAATTCAATGGAAAATGATTTTACTATGAAAACATCAAAAATACCTCTATGATTTAGTAGATACAACAACATCGATCTTCTTTCAAAGGTACAGAAGATTGAAATAAATCATCAAAAATAAATGAACGCTACAAGGAATAATGAAAATTAAATCAACGTTCCATTGTATATTTTTTTTGTAAAACAGAGAAAGTATATCGTAACATTACCATTACATATTCTAAAAGGGTTTCCTTCATTTTAGTTTTTTCTTCTGAGGGATTAGTAACATAATTATGTGTAGAAGAAAATGACTACCTGAGTAGTCAAACATTTCATTCATATTATGTTAATGTAGTAGATAATATATAATATTATGAGAAAAAACATAATATATTAAAAATAAATTTTACCTTTTCATTGAACTATATTTTTCTTTTTAAAGGTTTCAAGGATTTGGTTCCTCTATCAAGAATACAAATCCCCTCTTTGTTTCCCCTATAATTCATATGAAATTTTCTAAATTGGGACTAATATGAAAAAATTGTGATATCCCAATGAAAGGGTAATCCTCGATTGAATTTTTATTTGACTCAATATTTTTTAGTCACCGGTAGGAAAATCAACCAATTATTATTTGTTCGATTAGAGACATAAAATAATTTTAGTACTTATGATTCCATTATGAATGGATCCTCTTTTTCCCCTTCCATACCGAAATTCACCATCATAAAGCCTATTTCATCAAGTTTTACTCCATTGATATTGTCAACAAATTTGAAATGGAAAATATTTTCTTGAAATGTTGTATAATCCAACTCGTATATTTATTTGATAAATCCAAAATATGAAATATTTATATAAATTGTATTTCTATCCTTAGAACCAGATATGTGCATTAGTTTACCCACAAGAATAACACAACTTTTTTTCATCATACTAATACCATCACATTATTTTGTACAGAACATATAACCATTGATTACAAAACCAATGTAATATATAACATTTCCATTCAGTAATCTAGCTATCCATTGAAGTCATTATTCGAATGAATTTGTATTTTTAGATAAATATTTATAAATTTAACCTCTAAACCATCCAAAAGATATTGATTATATGTATTTGATATCTATCCTTCAGCCCTTGGTGGATTCATATCTATAAGAATTTTATGTGGTATTTAATGTATGGATCAACATATTTACTATTATGTAATATGTAAAGGTGTCCATGAACCTACTCTATCAAGGATATTGTAACAAAAAATCTTCCATAAATACCTTTTCCCAAAAGGCATTCTCTATGACGAGACTTTGGGAGACCATTGCTTTCAAAATCTAATAGGTAATCATTACAAAATTCAATAGCTTCTTCAACAATATATCATTCTACAATACAACCTTCTAGACAAATTCAATTCTTGACATACCCTTTCAAAATATTTATATACCATTCAATGGGGTACATCCATATTTAATGGATATGACCATATAGTTGAACCTCTCAAACCAAGTGAACCATCAGGTTGACTAATATATCAAAGAATTATGGTTGGAAGAACATTTCTAATTCACATAATATGATTGAAATCTTCTTTTTCAATGATGGGAAACTTCATCGGGTCGATAAATTTACTGCATATGGATTTGAAAAAGAAGTAGAGTCTGGTTAATTTATGTCATACATTTTGAGGCAGATTGTAGTGGAATGAAACATGCATTAAATCTTTCATCAAAACATGTCTGTCATGTGATTTTAGTACTTGTAACTTTAAATTAGTCATTGACATGAAATTTTTGATATTTTATGAATACCCTTATGGAACTTTTACACTAGTAAGAAAAATGGAAAATTGAAGTTTTTCATTTCTAGATATAGTGTAAGCTACTTGAGGAAGAAAATTCCACCTTTTACCCTTAACCAGTGCCAACTGTTCCCTTATCCCCATTTCAATCAAGTCCATCCTAGACTTTATTCTATGTTTTATTTTTACAGAAACATTTAGTAATGTGCCAATAACACTATCAAAGACATTTTTTTCTACATGAATGACATAAAGATAATTTTTTACATACAAAAAATTCCAATAAGGTAATTTAATGAAAATTGATGTCTTCTTGAAACATTATTTTATAATGTTTTTTAAAAAACGTTTACCAAAAACAGTGTCAAATTTTTTTACATTATTGTATAGTTTATTGCCCATTATTTGAGACAGTGTTGTACCTTGTTCGATATTCCCATTGAATGTTTTCATCCAAGATTGGTATTTATGTCATTAAGGAAAATAATTATGATGTATTAAAAACACAGTATTCATGGAATGTTTCAACCGAACTGAGTATGTGAGTTGTTCAAAAATGGGACACCCCAACATTCCTTTAATTCAATAGCATAATAAATCCTCATAAGCAAGTAATTTATTTATCATTCCATATATCATGGCCCTCAATTTGGATTAATCACTTCTATGAGCATCATACATTATAAAACTTGTATCCCACATCAATTTCAAATATTCAATCAATGGAGCCAAATAAAAATCAATATCATTACCGAGTTGATTTGGTCCATACATAAGGAGAGGCAACATTATATATTTGCACTTAATTCATAACTATGGAGGAAATTTAAAATTTACCAACATGACAGGACATGTACTATGAGTACTACTCTATACACCAAAAGGATTTATTCCATCTGTTGATAACATAAGACACAAGTTTCTCGGCACATTACCAAATTCAGGAAACACATAATAAATTTTCTTCCACCGAGGATAATCTTCATGACGACATAGGTTCCAATCTATAATTCTTGTATCTGCATGTCATGTTAATTGCCTCACAATTTCCTAACATTCATATAGTCTTCTAAACTATGGAATTATAGGAAATTACCATACATATTTCAATGGAATTGATTCATTTTTCTTGTATTGATCTATGCCACACTTAGGGAATTTTATGAGTGATTCATGGTCCTTTTGAAACAATATGAATTCATTTGCAGAAGCATATTTTTTTGAGATCATGACCGTTGAACATAACATTTGTTTATCATCATATTCTCATCATGTTAGTTCATTTTATTCTAGTATCATATCACTCAAGAGACCAAGTAGTTCTATAAATATGGTGTCACTCTATCCATTGTCATCTTTCAAATTATATAACTTCAATATAGCTAACAATGTTGTGTATCTAGTAAAACCGGTATACAATTGTTTCTTGAAACATCTATTTAACTCCTCAAACAACTTTGGAAAAATCACTAAGGTCATATTCAATTTCCATTGTCATTTCTTCCATGAGATATCCATCATCATTTACAAAGGTATTAATATCAAATGATTCATAAACCATAGTATCATTCTAATCAGTGTCCACATTCATTTTTTACTCATGTTTAGTTCAAAATTTATAGTTTTGATTTGTTTTATGAAAAATAAAATGTTTTCACAACAATTTCAGAATAATTTTTATTGAATAACCACATCGTAAACATAGATAAAGGAGTTCAGAAGGTTCATCTACAAGCCCTATTGAAAACTTATTGAACTCTTTACTACATATTCATAATATTTTGTCAAAAAAATTAGTGTTCATCTATTTTCAATTCATATAAATCATATTGGGTTGATAAAAGATTAATTTTGTACAATATATAAATAAATACACATAAGATATTCATTATCAAAAGTGAAAGTTATAGACAACTCTAAAAAGGGAAGCTCAAAATTTTGTTGTTTTAATTAATTTCAGTATGTTGAAGAAAATGGGTAATTGGATTTAAGAAAAGAATTAATCCACTATGGAAGTTGTAATCCTATTAATTCATTCAAAGGTGAAAGTTATAGACAACTCATCCCCATCACATCATCTCCCAAACATTTATCATTGCATTTTATTGTTTGATAAAACCTTCATATCTTGTAGAAATGAAACTCTGTTGCCTGAAATACACCACGAATTAGTCATCCATGGTATGACTAATGCTCAGGGTAGTACAAGGAACATTAAAGAGATGGGGGATGAGTTTCATGAAAAAAATTACAATAATGACTGTTTGGGAGATGATGGCGATGAGGATTAAAATTATCTATAAAAGATTTTGGGGATGAGTCTCAAGAAAAAAATTGGAATAATTTATAATATATAAAATTTGATAACTTCTATTCTATTTTTTTGGAACAAGTTATGTATAAACCAATGTAATTATTACATTAACATTTAATGGTATATCAAATATTTGAAAACATCTCAAGACTCTTTGGATGTCATATGACCACACCAACCCATCCCAAGGATTATAAGGAGGTTGTCACATCATATCTACCCATATGAAGGGTTATAGGGAGGCCATATAATACACATTGACTAATCCTTGAGATTATTGGGACGTTCATAAAGAACTTGGCATAAAGCAATAATACACATCAACAAGATACTTCAAAAATAAGGGATAAAAACAAAATAACCATTGCAATGTCTATCCCATACACATTTAAACATATTTATATAACATGGAATTTATAATAAAAATAATAACAAGATAAATTCACATTTAAAAAACATTTTTAATGAAAATGAATATAATCTCTTCTAAATTTGGAAATCAAGAATTATAATTTGTGAATAAATAATTATAAAATCCCTCTTACATTATACGTTTTTAAAACAAATATAAATAGATAAAATGATATGTATTTACACACACACACACACAGATATATATATATATAACCCTAGGGTCCAGCTCAGTTGGTAGTGCCTCTGCGGGGTCTCACCGAGTTATTCCATGTTGGTGTAATGTAGGATTTTAGTTGTATTTATCCCCCTACCCAAACTATTGTAACTATATATATATATATATAGAATAAATTTAAATTGATAAAAATATATATAACCCTTATAGTATAATATCACTACATAGTAAAATAAATACAACCCTATACCAAATTTCAAAATAGAGAACCATTGAAAATAAATAAATATGGTATCACCCTTTCTAAGGTTTCTCTTAAAGTAAAACAACACAATACTCAAAAAAAATTAAAGTAAAAAACCTTACACCAAAATATTAAAATAGAATTTAACTAAATAAATTCCCTTACATGAATTGTATAAAATCATCTTCTGTAGTTGCTTCACACTATTCATAGACTAAGAATTGGGTTTTTAAATCATTTTTCTATTTCATTTATGGTTTTTATATCCAAAACCTCCACTATTTATATAGTGGAATAAATATTAATTTAATTAGTTTATCATTGGGCTGTAGTTGATTCTCTAAGATTTTAAAATAATGAAAAAATTAAGCTTGCAGAGAATTCCAAGGTGTAAAGGTAGACACAGAAGAAAATTTATTCAATTTTTTTGAAATACCAAAATAGGATATCCAAATCGATAGTCCATCAAACAATAGATCATAATTTTTTTTCATAATCTAAAAGAAAAATAGTATACAAGGACTAGACTAAAAATAACTCATGACATCATTGAACAATAAATCCAACATGAAACAAAAAAATCACAAATAAAATGACAAGGCCTACCTTATTAGGTAGAATAAAACTCGCTTCAAGAACCCTAACTACAATTGAACACTAGATGTTCAATGATGTTTGAGAAACTAGAGGTAGTTGAGTGGTGTGATTCTATATTTGATTCACCAAGGAGGAGTGTCGAAAGTGGATGGCTTCCACAAAAAAATATTGATATCATGAAAGGTTTGTAAATGGTTTGGGTTTTTTAAATAGATCAGGACACTTGTATCCACACATACAAATAATTGATGATAAAGAGTCCTTTTATCAATGTTTAAGTAACAAATTATAATAAAAGGAACATTTTCAGCACTGTTAATGCCTCATCTTTATCAGCATGAAAAATCACTGATAAAGACCTATTTTTATTAGCACTTATTACTTAAGCACTGATAAAGGATTTATAATTATAATTATAAATAAGAGAATTGTATATATATATATGTACTTAATAAATATACATAAATATAAATATATTTCATATATTCCTTGTTAAATATATTAATTATAATTTTATATGTATTTATTTATAATTATAGATTTTTTTCAAAAAAATAATATGTATATCTAATTTTAAGTACGTGCATGGATATATGTTAAAAATGAGTGAAATTGAATATATAAAAAATAAGTACACTTTAACAACATTGAAAAAATGGATAAGGTTTGTTTGTGCGCATTGTATATAAAAATGCATTAATCAAGTATATGTGAAATAAATCTAACAAACATTTGATCTATATTAAATTTAAAAATCAAACCAGACATTCAGTTATATGTCCATTACACTTTTCAATTAGTTAGCATTTTTTATTCATATTATTTTTTAATTATAAACCAATATTCACTAAATATATGACATATTAATGCAAAGTATATAAATATTTTGTAATGTATAAATTATATTTTTATAAATTAAAATATCTCTATATATTTAATATATAAAATTTATTAACATCAATTATCATAATTATCTAATTAATAAAATGATAAATATTTAATAATGTATAATCAATTTATTTATTTTTATCATTAATTATTTAATTAACAAATTTTGGAATTTTTTTAATAAAATATTTTTTATTTTTTAATTATTTAATTATTTCATTTTATTTATTCATAACTTTATCAGTGCTAAAAAAAGTTATAATAAAGTCTATCTTTATCATCACAAAAAAGAAAACCCTGATAAAGGGTACCCTTTATCAGTGCTAAAAATATAGCGCTGATAAATGGTGCCCTTTATTAGTGCTAACAAAAAAGCACTGATAAAGGGTACTCTTTATCAGCACTAAAAGTAAAAAACTAATAATTTTTCCTTTAATAAGTGCCTAAAAAAGCACTGACAAAAGGTTAAATTTATCTTCACTTTCTTTAGCGCTGATAAACATTCCATTTATCAGCAATTTTTTATTATACTAATAAATACCAACACTATTAAATGTCGGTTTTGTAGTAGTGTAAGGTGCGTGATGGTGAGATTTTCATGGGGTGGTTCGGCATACATGGTTTGGCTCATGATATCAAAGAGTTTTAAATTCTCCCATAAATGGTTACAATTGTGCTTAAGTTGTTGGATCTCAGCTTGAGACTTGTCAAGGGAAAATACCAGTGATTCTATATCCCACAGAAGATTTGATAAATGAGCTTCGAAGGGTATTATTATAACGACCCATTCTTTACATACATTGAAATCACTTCAGAATTAAAGTATATTTATTACAACGTATAACAAAACCATGACATGACCGTATAGGTATAATGTCTTAAAAACTGGGAAACATAAACAATTGGTTCATTAAACATATACATTGTCTCCCCTTTATTTCATCATAACTAGACTCCTTTTTGGAATATAAAACATAATACTTTTCTTCATGTCCGGGAGAAAATAAACATATAAAAGGGTGAGCTTAAATTCTCAGCAAGGGTAAAAAAATGAAATAACAAACATATCATATTTATAAGAACGTAACATTTGAAAATATTATATTGAATATAAAAGATCACTACATCATGTCATGGGATAAGTCATAAAAGTGCAATGTAATCCCAATATTCATAACACAAGACATGAAATTCTGTGTAATACACACAAAAGCATTGAAAATAATTTCATATTTGTAAAGTCTCACTGACAAGACTATCATAGCGAATAATGTCCATTACTAAACCGAGTTCTCTACTCGTTCCAACCCTGTATCACTGAACCCGATTAACATTTCATTCCATCCATGTATATATCATGAGATATAAATCTTTACCTAATGCATTTT
This sequence comes from Viscum album, assembly GCA_963277665.1. Taxonomy (NCBI): domain Eukaryota; kingdom Viridiplantae; phylum Streptophyta; class Magnoliopsida; order Santalales; family Viscaceae; genus Viscum; species Viscum album. The sequence goes on along the minus strand of OY728164.1, from coordinate 1,396,684,232 downwards.
AGGAGTATATAGTTCCCACCCATCTCAAAAGGAAACCATTCTTATGTGTGCAACAAAAACAAAAATCTTTCTTCATAGCGTAACCCATGTAATAAATTGTGATTCATAAACATCATGCCATCATAATATAATTCATTTAAGATAAATGGACTTCATAAAAATAATTACATCAAAAACATAATCAAATAAATTTAATAATAGGGATATAAATATAACCTTATGTCATCTTAGATGGAAAATAATTTTTCTAAAACACTTGAACTTAGTTCCTTTGGAACATATCATTTATTTTTTTTTAAAAATGTTTTCTCTTCTCAAAATTACATGAAAATTTTAAAGAAAATAATTTTATTGAAAATAAAAATGGAACTATATAGAGGAATTCATTGAAATAAGGCATTAGTAAAGCCTAAAAATCTATTTAGGCCATATAAGTAAAAAAATATTCCTCTCGTACTTTTATTGTAAAAGTAAAAAAGTACCTTGTATGGTGAACGTAAGAAATATTCCTTCCCAACTATGTCATAAAAGTAAAAATGGGTAAAAATAACTTTAAACATACATAGAATAATAGTAAACATTTTCTGAGAATATTCTTAGAAAACATGAAAAATGGATTATAAATATACCCCTAGTAAATAATTACGTATAAATAATCTCGGATAAAAATGAGATTTCAAAATTATCCTTTACCTTATGTCTGATATCCTTCATATGTATCCGAACCTCCGGTATGATGATTTAAATAATTTTAATTATTTATTTGAAAATCATAATCATTTTTATTATAAAATTTATGTTCATAATTTTATCTATTGGTTAGTAACATTTCATTGTTACTCGTTATTCAGGTATTAACTCCTTTATGTTTATATGTATGTTTTGTCGGATAAGTTATTATTCTTATTTTTATGTTATAGTTATATAATTTACAACATGGTATTAGTATAATATATATCATATTTATTCATTAAATTCATTTATATAATCATGTTTTAATTAAGAATATGTATTAAGAATCACATCGCACTGGGGAGACGGTAAGCTGTACGTACGCACGAGCGATGATATTGCTCCCATAATTGTTAAATGGAATTAAAGTGTATGGTGTATAGTATATAAAAATTAGTATAATGTTATAATAATCATATATAGTTATTATTTACACCATTATATCGATCTATGTAAGGTGGTGGTGAAAAACAGATTACACCACGGTGTGGAGACGACAAGTCATACGTATGCACACGCGGTGATTTCTTTTTTCATAGGATAGATAGAAGGTGAAATAGGGTAGTTCTATATTTATAATGAAATATTAGTATATTAGTGATACTTATTTTATTACTTTATATTGAAACAACTAAATAAGAGGAATTAGAAGAGGAAATAAATTTGAAAGAATCGGTAGAAGAGATTACCTCTTCCTCAACGTTCCTCCTTTAAATTTTCTCTTAGGGAACTAGAGTTGGTCTTTTGAGAAAGAAAGAAACTCTATAATGCAACTAGGGAAGTTTATAAGGTAAATGGGTAGGGTTTGAATGATATTTAAGGCTAAAATGGAGTGAAGAGGAGAGGGAGGTGGATTCCTTTTGTAAGAACGGAGAGGGGAACTTTACGAAACTATCAAAATATTAATTTATTATAAATTTAAATTCAAATGAAAATGGTTAAAAAAATATTTAATTTGAAGATAAGATTATTTTGTTTCGAATAACCATCATCAAATTATTTTTATTCATGTTTTGAATATTTTTTATCTTTATCTTTCTGGCTTAACCCTTATTTTACCCTTTTTATCTTGTCGTGATATCATATTATTAACACATTGTGGGTTAATATATTTACCATATGATGTAAAACGACCCATACCAAGTTATTTATGACATATTTGGACTTATATTATCCATTTTTATGAATCTTATATTTTTAGTAATTTAATATCATTTAATAAACTATTTTATGTTTTAATCTATCAATTACGTAAATGTTTTTTTGACACTATTCATACTTGACTTTTAAAAAAACCATAACTACCGAATTCCCTCAAACCAAAGGAATTAATTATCCCTAATATGTCAATTGCATAAAAAAATTCATGTATGGTATAAAAATGTTAAAATTATATTTATTTTAATATTTATAAATTCATTTATTTGATTCTTTCATTTATGAGGTAACCACTACATCATAATTGTGTCATAACTAAATATATTTCTCTAATATATAAAAATTATAAATAAAATACTATGATATAGGAAATATTTTTGTCTTTATAATTACTATTTTTAGATGAAGATATTAGTTATATAAACCAATATTAAAATATATTTAGCAAAATATATGTGTTTAGGTTGTAATAATCTTTACATTAAATTAATTCTTATAAAATGTCATTTTCACATTCATGTGAATACATGGGGTCCAAATATAGACCCAAGGATGCCCATGGTCATAAATATCTCATCCAAAATGTTTAGGACACGTTTTATGTTAGTTTTATATTATCAAATAATAAATATTTTACCCTTATTTACTAGATTTACCCTTTAACCATGGTAAATAAAATAATTTCTGAAGTTAGTATTCATAATGTCCAAAAATAAAAGTTACCCATTCACAAAATTTTGAAATTCTGATTTGAAATATGGAATCCATTTTTCCAAATTCAAAACATATAAGTTTCAGTAATTAATTTAAAATTAACCCCATTGTTGAAATGAGAAAATGGGTTTTAAAAGATAAAACTTTGCAAAATATTGATATGTTTTTATCTATGAAGTCAATGTAAAATTAATGATAATGGAATAAATTATATTAAATGGTAAAAATATATTATATTTATATTTTTAAATATTTCAATATTATAATTTAATAATATAAATTATCTCGATGAAAAAAGTTGTTTTTAATTAAAATTTTGCGGATTTTTACTATTCATCAGAACATGAAAGTTATCAGAAAAATATCAGAAATTTATCCAATGTAATTTTTTATAACCCAACTCAAAATAAAATGTCTATTTTTTCATATAGAAATTGTTAATGTGTCAAAATCTTAATTTAAAATTGGTTCTCTATTCAATGGTGTAAAATTAACCTTAAAAAGGTTCCTATACATAAAAATAGGGTTTTATTCATACCATATTAGTAAAATATCCATTAAATGAATATAAAAAAATATTTTATTAAGTATATAACACATATATATCATTAATTTCATTAAAAAATTTAATTAACTCAAAAATAAATATCTAATTGATTTATATTTTTCATAAATAATTAATAGCAAATGAATTCATATTTCATTTTCATAAGTTAGTTATAATTATTTCTGCCAACCTAATGTCTAGTCTATAATGGTAATTTTATATTAATGTAATCTCAAGGTTCATTTAAAATAACGATTTCATGCAAATCAATATACTAAATAATAAAAATTATTTAAAGAAAATATTTCATAAAAATATCAGGGTGTTACCTTCTACCCCCCTTAAATTGAATTTCACCCTCAAAATTCATCACTTAGAAATAAACAGATGAGGATACCTCTCCCTCATCATATCCTCAAGTTTCCATGTAGCATCTTCAAAATGGTGGTTCCTTCATAAAACTTTAACCAAGTGAGTGGTCTTGTTTCGTAGAACTTTTTTGTTACGATCCAGAATCTCTATTGGTTGTTCATCATAAGAAAGATCTTGCTCCAGTGGTAAAAATTCTGATCTTAGTACATGTGAAAGATTAGGTATGTACTTTACCAGGAGAGATACATGGAACACATCATGAACTTGAGAAAGATCTGTTGGATGTGCCAATCGGAAAGCTACCTTCCCAACATGATATAGTATTTTAAACGGATTGATATACCTAGGGCTCTAATTCCCTTATTTCCAAATCTCATTACTATCTTCCAAGGAGATATTCATAAGAACACCTTATCACCCACTTCAAACACTAGGTATTTTCTTCGGTTTTCAGCACAATTTTTTTTGTCAAATATGAGATTCTCTTATATGTTGTTGAATAGATCTGACCCATCAACCATATCAAGTCCTAATAGATTTTTTCCCCAACTTCATCCTAGAAAGTTGGAGTTCTACACTTCTTTCCATAGAGGGGTTCATAAGGATCCATTTGATTACTGGAGTGAAAGCTATTATTGTATGAAAATTCCACCAATGGTAGGTGTTGATCCCAACCACCTTTGAAATCCATAGAGAAAAATATCAATGTGTCTTCTAGAGTTTGAATTTTCCTCTCAGACTGATTGTCTATCTAAGGATGAAAAGAATTGATGAATCATAACTCTGTATCCAGAGTATATGGAAGGTTTTTCCAAAACATTGATGCAAACCTCGGATCTCAATCAGATATAATAGAAATTGGTCCACATGAAATCTTACCACTTCCTTCACATATATCCTAGAAATCTAATCAAGAGCGAATTCATCTATAATAGGAATGAAGTGTGCTGACTTCATAAGGTGATCAACTATAACCTAGTTATCATTATTTCCTTTGTATGTTTTGGGAAGTATGATGAAAAATTCTATAGTGATGTTTTCCCATCTCCATTTTGGTATGGGTAATGGTTGTAACATCCCCTTATACTTCTATCTCTTAGCCTTAACTTGCTGAAAAACTAAAAATCAAGAGACATATTTGACGACATCTCTTTTAATGCCATCCCACTAGAATAACTCTTTAAGGTCCATGTACATCTTTGTGATTCCATGGTGAATAGAGAATGAAGAACTATGAGCCTAATCCAATAGATCCTTCTTTAATTTTGGTATGGGGGGAATACAAACCTGGTTTCTGAACCCTATTATTTCATCACAATCATGGTTGAATTCAGGAACATTTCTCACCTTCTTTTGTAATTCTACATCTTCATTCAATGCTTGTTAAATTTTTACTTGTATTGATAGTCAAAAATTCATTTGATAAAGATAACATTTCTACCCTTCCATTAATAATTCTAGATCCATCCATTGGAAATCTATAAATATTGGATCTTTCGTGATCCTAATTATGGATAATCTAGCATGGTCTTTTCTACTCAAAGCATCTTCCATATTTTTTGCTTTCCCAGGGCGATAATGAATTGAGAATTCATAATCTTTAATCAACTCTAACCATCTTCTTTGTCACATATTCATATCCTTTTGTGTGGAAATATACTTTAAACTTTTTTGATTAGTATAAATAATACACCTTTCACCATATATATAATGCCTCCATATTATTAATGAAAATATTAGCACAGCTAACTCCAAATCATGAGTTGGGTAATTTTTCTCTTGGATTTTCAACTGTCATGAGGCATAAGATATCACCATATCATTTTTCATAAAAACACACCCAAACCCCTTCATGGATGTATCATTGTAGATCAAAAAACTTTCTCCACTACAAGTGTGAGCACAGGTGCACTGGGTAACCTTATTTTTAGCTAATTAAAATTCTCTTCACACTCCTCCATCCAAATAAACTCAACTAATTTCCAAGTAAACTTGGTTATTGGATTATATAATTGTGAAAAATGATTCAAAAAATTTCTGTAATATCCAAGAAAACCAAGAAAACATTGAATCTCAATTACTATTATTTGTCTCAACCATATTTCAATAACCTTTGTTTTTGGTGGATCCATAGATATTCCCTCTCTTGAGATTATGTGACCCAAAAATGAAGCTTTTTGAAGACAAAATTCACACTTGGTAAATTTGGCAGAAAGATTCTCCTTTACCAGGGTCTTTAGGACAATTCTCAAGTGATCTTCATGTTATTCCTTGATCAATGAATTGATATGAATATCTTCTTTAAAGACTACCAAAAACTGATCAAGATAGTATCTAATGACTATATTCTTTACATCTACGAATATTAAAGGGGAATTAGTAAGACCAAAAGGTATCACTATAAATTCCAAGTGTCCATACCTTGTATGGAATGTTGTCTTTGGTCTATCCTCCTTTTTGACCCTTAATTGATGATATGCTAAGTGAATATCAATCTTGGAAGAGTATTGAGATCTGTGTATTTGGTCAAATTAGTCATTAATGCATGGGAGAGGATATTTGTTTTTTTCTAGTGATTATATTATATTCTCAACAATCAATACAGAGTCTCATTGATCCATATTTCTTCTTAAAAAACAACACAGGTGCTCCCCAAGGTGATGCACTAGGGCGTATGAATCCCTTATCAAGATTATCTTGATGTTTCTTCTTCAATTCCTGCAACTCAATTGGGGACATTATATATGGTGTGTTTGAAATATGCATAACAATTATTATGAGTTTTATTGAAAACTAAACTTCACAATTTGGTGGAAGACCTAAAATTCCTCCAGAAAGACATCGTAAAACTCCAATACAATGTGTGTATTTTTAATAGTGAGTTTCTTCCCAACCAATTGAGATAAATAACCTTCATGTATTGGAATGAAGACCCATAATATGGAATAAATTTCGACTGGAAGGTTATATTCATCCTTCCATCGATATATGATCATATATTAATCTGGAATATAAAATGTGACTTCTATTCTTTGGGAATTTATATAAACTCTATATAAAGAAAACCAATCCATGCCAAGAATCACATAAAATTACACTATAGTAAGGACCAAAAAAATTTTAGGAAGAAAATTTCCACAAACATCAATTAGAGAAGAATTATAAACTTTCAATGTGACCGTTGTACCATTAAGAGTTGTCCTGGCTTACTCAATATCTAATTATTGAGGTAATACATCGACACCCTTTGAAATTTATTTAGAAATAAAAGAGTGGGTGGATCCAGAGTCAAATAGAATATTTGATACATTAGAGTGAATGGTAAGTTTCCCTTTCACCACTTCCTTATCATAATCCATGTTGTCGATAGTAATTGAATGTGACTTTCAATTTTATTTGACCTTAAGAGTATGTTTAAATCGGTCATCATCAATAGCCCTTGGATTAGGTAATTGATCGGAATAATTCCCCAATGTCCTTGCACTTGTAAAATTGTAGTGTAGGTGGTGCATTTTGTGTATCCTTTTCTTTGTTCACAACATTAGACATCTTTTTCCCATTACTTCAGCATTCAATTTCCCAATGAAAATATTTTACACACATAAAACATTTACTATTTTCTTTAAGACAATTCCATCCATGTTTCTTTCTACACTTTGAACATAAGGGAAAACTCATCTTCTTTTCAGTGCGACCTTTTGATTTTCCATTGAATTCCATTTTCCTCTTCTTATCATACCCATATGATTGATGGGTTACTCCAATATCCATCTCAACCTTGATATAACTTCAAATAATTTCCTCAAAGCTATTGAAGTCCCTTATGGCTAATGCCCTTTAGGGACTTGGTTTTAAGCCACTAAAGAATCCATCAATCTTACTCTTAAGTTGGATAATAATTCCATAAGCATACCTCGCAAATATTGTAAAATTTTCTTTTTATGTACCAACAGATTCATAATCCTTTTGATTATGTTCAAGAAACTCCTTCTATATCTTTTTTCAGATAATACGAGAAAAGTACTTATTGAAAAATAAGTTCTTGAACTCATCCCATTCCATGGACTCAATTTCATCAATTTGCCTCATATTCTTGATAATATTCTACCATTGATAAGCTTCACCTTCCAAATGATATACTACTAAGATGAATTTATCATGTTCAGAACATTGTAGAACTCAAAATATCTTTATAGTGGTACTGATCTATTGTTTGGCCACTAATGGATCAGAAGAGCCATTGAATGAAGGTTGACACTACCTCATGAAGGACTAAACAAAATGTTTCTCCCTCATTTTCTCATTTATAAGTCTGCAATGATTCATAGATTGAGAAAGTTTTGTGATCATGGCTAAAATATTTTTCATTCTATATCCCATAACATTTGGTTTCTAATGGGGACAATCATTGCCTTTCCCATTGCATTCAGCATTAACGCGGTTCCTTTAGCTTCCATCCATTGACTAAAACGAAGAAGTATATTGTGATAAATAGTAATCATAATAGAAAAAACACGTAATCAAGAATAAAATTTCAATTTAATACACCTTAGGTTTTATCATAGGTTATTCATGGTCATTTCTAAAACACCAAGATTGTATCATATATTAGAAATATCCTTAACTATTTCTCATCCTATTTTCCAAATGTGAACAATAACTTTCCTCTGATACCAACAATAAAGAACAGTTATTTACATACATTGATATCACTTTTGAATTGAAGTATTTTTATTACAACATATAACAAAACCATTTCAGGACCGTATAGGTTTATTGTCTTTAGAAATTAGAAAACAAAAACAACTGGTTCATAAAACATCTACATTGTCTCTAGTTTATTTCATCATAACGAGACTCCTTTTTAGAATATAATACTTAATAACCTTATTCATGTCCTGGGGAAAAGAAATATATAAAAGGGTGAGATCAAATACTCAATAAGGGAAAAAAATAAAATAATAATCATATTATATTCATAAGAACATAACATTTGAAAATCTTACCGTGCATATAAAAGATCACAATATCATGTCATAGGATAAATCATAAAAGTGAAATTTAATCCAAATAGTCATAAAATAAGACAAGAAATTTTGTGTCATACACACATAAGCATATAAAATCATTTCATATTAGTAAAAGGCTCATTTCCAAGACCATCATAGTAGACAATGTCCATTACTGAACCGAGTTCTCTCCTCATCCCAGCCCTTATATCACTAAACTATGTTAACTTTTCATTATATCCATGTCTATATCATGAGATATAAATCTTTACCCAATGAATTGGAGGGAGATATAGTTCCCACCCATCTGATAATGAATCCATTTTTACGTGTGCCACAGAAACATAAATCTTTCATCATAGTATATCCCATGTAATAAAATGGGATTTGTAAACATCATGCCATCATAAAATAATCCATATAAGATAAATGGACTTCATAAAAATAATTCCATCATAAAAATTATAAAATAAATTTAATAATAAGGTTATAAACACATCCCTATGTCATATTATATGGAAAATAATTTTGATAAAACACTTAAAATTAATTCTGGAGGAAAATATCCTTTTTTTTCAAAAATGTTTTCTCTTCTCAAAATGCCACAAAATTTTAAAAGAAAAGAATTTAATTGAAAATAAAAATGCAACCATGTAGAAGATGCTTCATGGAAATATGGTATTTGGAAAGTATAAAAATCCGTTCATGCCCTATAAGTTAAAAAAAATTCTTCTCGTACTTTTTCCAAAAAATTCAAAAAGTACCTCGTATGGTGAACATAAGAAAGATTCCTTCCAAACCAAATATTTCCACACTAATAGTTCTCTAAGAGATCTCAATACATATTTGTGCTTCCTGGATAGATGGAGAATATCAAACTATGCGAATCATCAAATAGATCCTTATTTAACTTAGAATTTCATAGTACACATAGTCTGGAACCAAGCCTTACAAATCATTTTTTATTAACATTGACCTATGAGGATTTACCTTTTATTATAGATTACACTTTCTTCTGAATTCCCACATCTACTCTTTCAGTATCATTTATCTTTTCTAATATGGAAAGTTGACGAATCATTTGTGAAAGGATTGAAGATGTTCCTTCCTTTATGATTCCCATACCCATCCTCTCTATGTCTAATAATATTATATTCTTATCAATTTTCATCAACAAAAAAATTACTAGATTATTTATACTTAGAGAATCTGACACTTTATTTGCTTTCCTAGAATGATAGTTGATTGAGTAGTCATAGTTCTTAACCAAATCTAACCATCTCTATTGGCACATATTCAGCTCTTTATATGTGAATATATACTTGAGGATTTTGTGGTCCGTATATATTTTACACTTTCCCCCCAAAGATATAATTATTTTAGATTTTTAATGATAAAATCACTAAATCCAACTCTATATCATGAGTTGGGTAGCTCAGTTCAGGAACATTCAATTTCTTTGAAGCATAAGATATCACTCTTTAATTTTTCATTAACACATTGCCCAAACCCTTCTTTAAAGCATTTCTGAATTCCAAAAAAAGTTATCAACTTGTGGGTAGTGTGAGTACAGGTGCAGTTAATAGCCTCCATTTAAATTTATTTAAGCTCTCTTCACATTCATCCTTATAAACATACATTAATCCCTTCCATGTTATTTTGGTTAGTGGGTTTGAAAATCACAAGAAACTTCTCAAAGATAGAATATAATACCCATCTAATACACAAAAACTACAAATTTCTGTATGATATGTTGGCCCCAACCATCCTTCAATTTCTTATATCTTTTAAGGGTACACATATATCCCATTTCTTGTGATAATATACCCTAATAATGTGACTAATTTCAACCAAAACTCACATTTTTTGTAATTTTCATAACGATTATCCTTTTATAAGGTTTTTAGCATAGTTCTCAGATGCACTAAATGCAGATAATTTCATTTGGAGTATATTAGAATATCATCTATAAATACCTCCATGAATTTATTAAGGTAATATCTAAAGACTCTATTTATGAAGAACATGAAGATTTATGGGAAATTAGTGAGTCTGAATGGCATTTATATGAATTTATAGTTCCTATACCTCGTATAAAAAGTAGTCTTGGGGATATCCTCATCCTTCACCATTACTTGGTAATTCCTTGACCAAAGTTCCACCTTGGAGAAGTATTGTGATCCATATAGCTGATCGAACAAGTCATCATTCCATGGAAGAGGATACTTGTTCTTTGATGTGATCTTTTTCAGCTCATGATAATCAATTTAAATTCACATTGACCCATACATATTTCTAATGAAAAGGATTGGTAAACCCTACAATTAAGCACTTGAGGATAAAAACCCTTTATCTAGATTATCTTATATTTATTTATTTAGCTCCTCAAGTTCCAAAATATCCATTATATATGGTGTCTTGGATAATGGAAACATCCTAGGTATAAAATTGATTGAAAATGAAACCTCTCGGCTAAACAGAAGACTATAAAAATACTGGGGAAACACATTAGTATATTCCCTCACAATGGTTATGTATTCAAGGATGATCATTTACTTAGAATCAATTATTTAAGAAATATATTCTTTCAAGTATGGAAATAATATATATATATATATATATATTACTGCTAAAGAATATTCCTCATCCTCCTTGCACTTGTACAGAATCAAAAGACGATTCGTGATATAGATATTTATTTCCCTCTCATGGTAATTTATGTGGGGTCTATATAGGGAAAGCTAATCAATTCATAGTATTATATAAAATTACACTATAGGGAGTATCAAAAGGTTTTATGGAAGGTTAATCCACCAAATTTTGATAGGGGAGGAGTTATATACTTGGGATAAATAATATCCTCATTTTCCATTTTCACTGACAGCTCTACTTGTACAATTTTTGGTGGTGTTTGAATAGTTCTACTAAACTTGCTTGATATAAAGGAATTCATAAAACCAGAATAAAAAAGAACATTTTCTATTATTGAATGAATAACTAGAATACCTATAACCACTTCATTTTTGGGATCCACCTCTATGGTTACGATAAAATAAGATCTCCCTTGCTGCCTTAGAGGTTGTTGGTTGTCACCGAAAACCATTTCCTTAGTGCATTGTTTTGAAAAGTGACCTTTTTCTTTGAAATTGAAAAATGAAAAATGAACTGAGGGTTGAGTAGAGATTTACCTTCCTCCATAACATTAGTGGGATTCTCCTACAAAAAATTCCTAGATATATTTCCTTCCTTTCTTCACCTAAATTAGTTCTTCACCCATTAGGTAATTTTTGGGGTGGTTCTTTCCACACTATTGAATAATTAGATGTTGAAATTTTTTTATCACTATTAGATTTATCTATCTGACTAGAAAAATTAAACATCAATTTCCATTTCTTATCCTCATGACACCTTTGAGATTCTCCAATCTATATTTTGATTTTTATGGAATATCATTCAATTTCCTCATAGCTATCAAAGTCTCGGATCACTAGGTCTTTTCGTATACCAGATTTTATCAAACAAAAAAGTTGAAAACCTTGAAATAAGGGGTAATTAAACAGATTAAGGCATATTATGGAATTCTTGAAAAGTTTTCCTCATACACCATGATAGATTCATAATAATTTTGATTGTGTATAAGGAAATAAAGTTCCATTTTAAGCCAGAGAGTCTGAGGAAAATATTTATCGAAAAACACTTTCTGGAATTCCTTCCACCCTATCACTTTGATATCTTCCTTAAGATTTATATTCTTAATCAATGTAAACCATTGATCAACTTCTACCTCAATACAATAAACAACCAGTATAAACTTCTCTTACTCAGAAAATTGAAAAATTAAGGAATATCTTCTCAATGGAGTTGAACTATTATTGTATGATTAAGGAATTTGATAATCCATTAAATTATGGGGGCCTTTGTCACATAAAGGTACCAATTGTAGGTTTTTCCCTTTTATGGGGATTTGGGTGCCCTTTCTGATCTAGGTTTCCATTAACAATCTGATTCAGTTGAGAGAGTATCATCATAAAGTTCTCTATTATTTCTCTCATCAGGTCTAGCATATCATTTTGGAATTAATCACATTTCCCTTCACATTGGTTGTTTACCTGATTCCTCATATTTTTGGCCATTGGATAGAGTAAAGGGAAAATTAGGTATGATTTTTTAAACTATTAAACACATAAATCAGAACCAAATGACATTAATGGTATAACATATAAATTACATTTATTTCTTAAATTATTAATTTCTAGGATTCAATTCCTGTTATCCATGATATGTTTCCTATCATATACTCAAATGGGTATTTTAATGTTCACTTGATAACTTTTCATAATGATATAATAAATATTACCAAATCATATCCCCCCAAAGAGTGTTAAATTAGGTGTGTAGCAACGCTAGTTTTCATGCACCATTTCTTAGTCAAGTCTATCTCAATAGGGTATTTTAGGGTTTCCCCTTAAGTACATATTTGATATAGCCACATCCACTTATAGTATCTATAAAAGGATGTATTTTCTTGATAAACCACGTAATATATTATTTACCAAAATTCATGGATATCTTCTTATACTTATTTTTATCCCTAAGGCTTTTAATTGAGTTTTCTAATCCTAATCTGAAACATAACTAAAATTTCCTTTGATACTAACTACGACAAAACTACTCTTTATTACACATTAATTAATGATTTAATACATAATTTCACATATAATTCCACTTCAAATATCAGGAATACTAGTTTATTTGGGAATTAGTTAAATTAAATAAAAAATTAAAACTTGAATACATCATATTTATTTGAATATTCCTTAACATTATAATATTATTCCTTCATACTTAAAAATACATGGGATAACCGGAGGAAATAAATAAGAAAGGTGTGAGTTATAAATACTAGTAAGGGAATAAAAATGGTATTACGTGAAGAAATTTATACATGTTAGACAACATGCATAAAAATGGGGCATAAAATGGGTGAAAATCATAAACATGAGTAATGAGGAATGATATAACATGATAACATAAAGGAAACATGAGAAATGTGGAAAAAACCTAAAACACCGCGTCATAAAAATATGTCAAGGATAAATGAAAATAAATCCTGATGGAAAAATGTTCTGTGATGGATTAGGTTCACTCCCTAATCACTTTCATGATGTCTCATGAGAATAAAATATTACTTAATTCATTGGAGCACTATATAATTCCGGGAAAACCCATCACTTTCATTTCATTCTCATGCTTAAGTGCTCCAAATAGATAATAATACATGGAATCATTTATCATCAAATTTTATTCCAAGATCAAGGAGTGTGGAATACATACGTGTATTTACCCAATCAAATAAGTATAAGTGAATAAAGGTGAACACCCTTGATATGAAATAGGTATGGGAATTCACCACACATTTGTTTGGCATGGAAAATCACGGTGAAGATTCAACAACATAACAGGGGTGTATGAATGTTCCTGGGAGGTATTGATAAAAGTAAAAGGGGTATATAATCCTCTAATGGCCCGAAGGCCTTCATTTTTTATTGATTTTTGATAATCCACCTTTCAAGAGGTGAGGTGGAACCCTTACAAGGCCTGTTGGCATAAGTATTACATGGACCATAGGCCTTAGAGGAATTCAATTCCCGTAGGCTTCAAACATTACATATAAACTAGAATAACTACTTATAACTGCTCCTCCCCATCATCTTCATCGTGAAATCAGCTCTCCACCTTTGCATGGCTGTTCCGCTAGGATTTCCTATGCATTTACAGGCTTGAATGTTTCAGAGGAGGTTCTTGAAAGTTTGGGGGAACCTTTTGAGGACTCTAAAGAGGTTGGGGAAGAGTAATGTCCTAATATAATGTTTTTAAGTGAAGATAAACAGGATCTTGGGTGCTTTTATGTAAGAAATGAGTGTGTAATTCTTTATTACTTCTCAAACATAGGTTTTGGACTCTATATAATAAAATAACCAAAATCAAAAACCTTTGCAAGGTTTTAGATAATGGGTTCTAAAAAATAGGGCTATTATTTATTATTTTATTCAGACAAGGGCCAAAATTATCTAAAATAATACCCTTTATGATGTTGAACTGAGTCATGTTTATAAAGAAATGATTTTAAAACCTTAAAATATATTATAGGTTTTTGGTGGATTCATAAAAGATTTATAAAATCAATAAAATAAAAAATAATATTAAATTATTCTAAAATTAAAACATATATTTTATCTTGGATACCCTTTATAGTATTTTTTACTTCATTTTTGGGTCATCATGATGTCATAATACACACCGTATATTTATATGAAATTTCATTTCTACCCAATAATTCGACTATCTTTGAAAATTTTGAAAATTTTATGGATGTATAATAACAATATTATAATTAAAAAAATAATATTTATTTTATCTAAATACTTATCTATATGATTTAATTTCCACTTTTTAAATAATAATTTATAATTATTGAGAAATGTTGGATTTTTTGACTGCAACTGTTTTTCAAACCCTTAAAAAAATTACCTTTGAATTCCTTAAAATTAAATGTTCATTTATATTTATAACAAAATATTTAATAATAACATTTTAATAAAATATATTCTATTATAAAAATTCATTAATTTCTTAATTTAAATTGAATATTACACAGAAATTTTTTTGTTTTATTATATCAAAATAAAAATCATTTATAAAGTAATAATAATAAAATGAAAATATATTCATTATTATATAAAATATACATATTCATATTTTAAGGGTCTTGATACACATTCCTTTAACGCACCATAAAATTCCTTAAGATGAAGGTGCATGGTGGTGAGAATTTAATGAGGTTTTTGGACAGACATGGTTTGGGCTGTGATCTTGATGATCTTGATCTTATGCCATAATCAGTTTTTCTCATGCTCAAATTGTTATATCTAATCTTGGTCTTGGTAAAGGGAAAATACCAGTGATTCTCTCTCACTTGGAAGTTCAAATAAATGAACTTCGTAGGATACAATCCTACTTATTAAAACCATCACTTCCATTGTTTGTGACAATTGGATTTATCTAAACCCTTAATTTATACTAATAATATGATCACTATTCAATGAGGAAACTATTAATGATAATGATACTTAATGTTATTTTAAATCTGATATGATATAATGAAACCAAATAAGTGAATGTGTTTTAAATGCCCATAATATATAATAACACATTTAATTAAATTTAGGGGTGAATTTTATTTATAAAAGTTCAGGTGATTACATATATGGTATGAGATATATATGTATGTTTATTTAGTAGACATATAATATAACTATATTTGTCATATAGGAGTTTTGTAAACATACAAATGTATTTGAACCCGAGTTAATTGTTTTCTCATATCGCTTTTACTTTCATGATACATATTCCATATTCACCAATTATTAATCTATATAGTGTATATACTAATATATTTTATATTTTATATCCTGAATATAGTTCTCTTTATTCTATTTAATGTTTTATTTGAACTTATTTCTTTCATAGGGACTATAATTCAAGAGTTAACAATGTTTTAAGGGTTTTAATCAAAATCTAATCACTATCAAAGAATGTTTTTGTTTAAGTCTCTCTTTTTGGAATTATTTTCTATTTATATAATAAAAAGAATATATTTCTTTATAATATGGTTATTAATAAGATTTTAAATTAATCAAACCATTTTTCTTCTATTTGGTTCTTAAAATGTTTGAGAAAAAGTTTTTAAGAAAATCCAACTTTATTTCTCTTTTCGATTCAAAATACCGTGTCTTTCATAACCATGTTTATAAAAATATTTTAACAAATGATTCTAATATTCTCTGAATTATTTTTTAAAGAATTTTTTTACCCATTTATGATATTCTAAATTTTTTTAAAAGTAATTTTTAAGCCTTTTTCTAAACAATTCTCATTTAGGTTTAATAAGGAATGTGAAAGGAATCTTTGTTTTAACATAGATAAAATGAATAAAATTTTAATTCATTATGACCAACCAATTATTTAAAGATTATTTTAAATTTTTTAAAATTTTATTTTCAAAGAAAATAATTTCAAAATATTTTTTAATTTTTTTTAAAAATGTTTTTAATGACATTCATATGGTATTTCTATTCGTCAAAAAAATAAAACCTTTATTATAATTAGGATCAACTAGAGATCTATTTTATTGATATAATTATTATTATTTCTTTGGATAGTTTATGATTAGTTTGACTATATATGTATAGTTTTATTACAATTCACCATATTAATTTTGATGGTTCATGATTATGTTTATTTGATTGAGGTAATTATTGATATTTCACATGTTAGTTTTTAAATATGAATGTTTATGTATAATTTGTTTCACCCATTTTATATTAAAACTTTGTGACAGTAAGTATGTTATGGGTGGGTACCGGTTATAGATAGACCATCGATTTATCAACATGTCTAATGAGAAAAATCAGTTAGCCAAATTAGATGGGTTTCTACCACTGATTTAAACTATATTATAAAACACCATTATGAGATTAGTTATTTATATACATTTGATTATTAGATTATAAATAATATACATGATTAAGTTTAAATCTCATGTGAGTATATATATGGATTTATTTTATCATCATTTATTCCTTCCATATTATGATCAAGTAATTGTTTAAATTGCACATGTTTTAGTTATTTAATTTCCATTATTGATTATAATTATTTATTCATTACAGCTTCCACAATATTCTTACCCTTATTGAGAGTATGATATCACCCCTTATATTTTATTTTCTCTAGGATACTAGAAAGTGTGTTGTGATAGATATACAGGGATGTGATAATGGGGATAATGACGTTCTAAGAAAACACATTGTGTATATTATGTTTTTAAATGTATGTTAAATAAAATTAAGTATCTAGTTTACAAATACAGCTAAACTATTTTTCCCTTCAGGATGTGATTCATTCTTTCTAGTGAAAATTTAATAAATTAGACACTAGTTCTTGGTTACTAGGGTTGGGGTCTTTACAATTTCTATCAAAGGAAGTTTATTAGAATCCTTGGGAACTATATTTAGAGAAACATTTATTTAGAAATATAACCCTATGAATTTATTTAAGGATAATTATAATTATATAATCTCGTATTATAGTATTGGTAATGTATATATTATGTGGTTTTCCTAGAAATAAATCCATATCCTGGAGACCACATGCAGACATAGTTCTGAAACATATTTCCTTAGGGGTAATAACTCTGAAAAGGTGTGTCAGAATTGACACAAGAATTACCTTTTACACAAGAACAACCCCTTCAATGCACATGGTTTGACACTCCCAAGAATATTATTTATTTAAGTCAAATTTTCTTTTCAAACCATTATAAATGATTTGAAAATATTTTATGATTTGAAAACCTTCCAAAAGAAACAATGTTTATGATTTTTGAGATTGGTTATGCATAAATTTTTTAATTTATGTTATTTATTTCAGTAATATCGGGATTATACATTATGTTTCATAATATAATGATCTATTATAGCGTATTAAATTTTTTAGAAATGGTTCATAGTGGAAGTAATGAAAATTTTATCAATGCATGTACTCCATGTTGGGATTTCTCTCATGGGAAAGATTATGAAGCTAGAGTGGGATATGCAGCTGTAAATGAAGAAATTATAACTATATTTTGGTAGTTAACTCATGTTATGATAAATAACGTTTCTAGTATGAATAAACCTACAAATACACTTTATATTGTAACAAGGTTAAACTAATTTAAACATCAACAACCTACATCATTTAATGGACTTCAAATGTATTTGCTGCAGAGAAATGGATAAGTTCCATAGAGAAGATATTTCTCACTTTGGGAAGTAATGAAAAGGGGAAGGTTTTCATGGAAGTTTATAATCTCTCAAGAGATACTTATAAATTGTTTTCATTGATTCAAAACACTAGGGATGAAGAAGAAATAGAAAACATAGAATATAGGGATTTTAATGTATTGTTATTGGAAAAGCACTTTCCTCATGAGAAAGGAATTGATATAGAGAGAAAATTCTTGAGTCTAAGACAAAAGGAAGATGAAAGTGTAACTAAGTATGAATCCAAATTTACCATGTTTTAGAGGCATTTTATGAACTACATACATAATCCAAAAGTAAGATTTATTGTTTCTTTGATTGGTTAGACCCAATCCTTTGAGGTGAATTAGTCTAAAAATGACCATATTATAAGGACATAATGTCATACGATATAAAGACAAAGAAAAAATTATCTAAGTCTTATAGCTTAAAATGGAAGTAAAAGTAGAAGAGGAAAGAGAAAGAAATAAGGATAGAGGTAAGATGGGATAAAATGATTTTCCTATATGTGATAATTGTGGAAAGAAACACCCTGATACTTTTATGAAGGGAATGAGATTTTGCTACAAGTTTGGAGGGAAATACCACCATGCTCGTGATTGAAAGGATAAGAAAGAAGTTTCTAGTGTTCAATGCTTTAACTATAAGAATATGGGGCACTATGCAAAAAAATTCCCCAAGGGTCAAGGGAATATACCATAGAAGAAGAAAAGGGATAGAGGCCAAAATTTTTATATTATTATAGATGATGTGGAATGATTAATTTTATTTTTACTAGATTAAATAATTTTGTTATAATAGTATTTTTATAAATGAAATTATAGTTATATTAATTATCAAATGTATAATGATTGTAATTTAGTACCGTTTTATGGATTTTATAGAATATGTTGAATGAGACCAATAACCAAGAAAAGTGATTCAATGGAAATTTTTATTTCCTGTAAAACAAATTATTGAGGGATGATAACTATTAAATTGTGCTCTATATTGAGATAGTAATGATAAATACCTGTTTATAGGATAGTTTTAGTGACCTTGAAATTGGTTAGTGATGTTAAGGTTTATGTTATCTTTGCAGTAGTTTACTATAAGTTTGGATTTATGTAATATATTTGATAACATGAGATTTTATTTTTGGAATAATTCTTGTTTTCATTAAGGTTTTATATTTATCAAGGTATTCACATATTTTTAGTGTGACATTAATAGCCACATTATATTATCCAGGGGATATAATGTTTATTTAGTGATAATCCTTCTAAATTTTTAGACTCTGAAATTTGTTAGATGTATTTTGGATGAGTCTTAAGGTTAACTCTACATAGAATGGATTAAATTGAACTTAGGGCGTTATTGGAAAACCTGTGTTAACTATTTCAGTTTTAGAAAATATCTAGATAAAGAAGGACTGGATTTTCATTATTTTATTGATTTAATGATAAGTTAAATGTTAATTTTAGTGATTCAGGCACACAAAAATTCCAATTGGATATTCATTTATTAGAGTAAGATATAAAGTGAGAATTGATAAAATCACAACAAAAGGATGAAATTGTAAGTATATTTTCTGGTGTTACCTATCATAATGGTAATAGAATTATTATCCTAGAGAATGACTAACAGAAAACTCAAGAGGGGGTTGAATTGAGTTCTTTAAATTTTATTAACTTCAAAACCACCCTCTTCAAGGTATGTGAGTTCTAATCTTTCAAATAAAAAAATTAGTAAGTATAAATATAAAATATTAGAGGAAAGAGACTGAACACAAGAGATTTATAGTTGGTTAGGGAACAAAAATACAGTAGTCCATCCCACCAACACTCTACTCCATGATTTTGGTGATTTTCACTATGAAATACCTTTTCTTGGGGGCTCCTAGCTGATTACAAGCAACTGTAATTGTTATAAAGGTAAAAAACATTCAAATATGATCTCCCTTTACAAGACTTGTCCAGAGTCTTAACACACCCACTTACAATGAGTGTAGATATAATATATATGAATGATATTGGATGATTTTTTCAGTATGTAGTTTCAAGAAGAAACTGAAATCCAATAAAGATATGTCCTAAGAATATTATGTTCTTCAAAGCATACCTATTAATGATCTTTTATTGCAACTGATAAACTTGTAAGCACAACACATGAGAATTATATGATATTTTTTTCTATTTATATTCATTCTTAATTAGCATTACTAGAGTAATCATATGTACATACACATATCTATCTCTCTATGTACATCAATGTAGTGGATAACTCTCACTATTTATATCTCATCTTTGATTTTGAACTTAAGATTACAATATAATCATTATGGTTGAGTTAATAACCCATTTAATAGTTTGTGAGAAATAATCTTAATAGAATGTGTCCTTTTCTAACAAATATGGAATATAATTTTGTAATGGATATGTTATAAATATTATTCTTCAGATATTTCCACTCCTAAAAAATTACACTATACAAATTGACCTTTCCAAAATTAGAAAACTCCTTTTCTAATACACTTAAAAGAATGAAACAAATTATAAGAATATTATAAAAACATTATAAAATAAATCATGATGTTTTTCAAATCATCTTATTCTTCATAAGATAACAAACTAATAGTATTATCCACATAAAATAAATTTATGATAGGCTTCTTAAGATAAAATTAATCTTTGATTTCTACTATGTGCAAGATAAAATATATTAAACATTGCATATAATAATTCATTTTTGAAAGAGAATTATGTTACTGAAGTGTAACACATAACTTTCACAACTTCCCTTGTTGCTCACAAGATTATATTTTCAAAATATACTTTATATAAGATAATAACTTTTTATTACTACTCTATAATGGAAATATCTAGTTATAAACATGATATAGATAATCTATTCTCTTCTTTAGATAATTTATTACATATAAAGATAACTTTTCAATAATTAGTTTTGAGAATCTGAGCAAAAAGAAGATAAACATTGAAAAAAAGATCCCTATAATTTAAAATACTTTTCCAAAGATTTAAAAATTTTACTCAGTATAAGATAATCACTTATATTAATAACAAAATAAACTTCTTTGAAACAAATAGCTCATGTATTGTAAAATAATATAATATGACACACTTAATATAAACTTATTAGAATAATAATAGGGATTTTGCGAATCATAAAAACACTGAAGAGATAAGATATGTTGAAACAACATAAGTCTATCCAACAATCTCCCTCATTTCTAGGATCACAAAACCCATTTAATAATAAACAAAAATGTAATTAATGAATAATTAAAATAAAGTTTAATTTTTTTATTATCATTTTTCATCTTCACCATTTTGTGATATTAAAAAGAAGAAGGATACCGAAACATACTACAATAAATATAGAAAATAAATAAGTGTAAATATTTAACACTACTGAATGTGGATATAATTTGGTATGAAGTTGAATTGAAAAAATTATTTAGCAGGAAAAATAATTAAATAACTATAAATGATCAATAAAGAGTAGGGGAACATAAATTAAGATTAGTGAATGAATGATAATAATATATATATACATGAATAAAATAGAGAAAAAATTAAATATAAATTTTAATAAGAATAAATGAAATAAATTCATTAAAAACATGTAATATAAACATGAAAATATTCAAATGGTTTTTTGAAACACTATTTAGATGTTTGTGTGGAATCATTCAACTAAATAAGAAAATATCAAATGTGTGTCAGTTTTGAGGCACAAAACATTTTTTTGGAGGGGGTATTTTGAATGATTGTGGATGGTCAATAGGTAAGAAAGATGTAGACATAAGAGCATAAATACTTCCTCTAACCATATCATCTATGGTTAGTAAAGATCTTCCAAGTCTAGCTCTACCACCTCAAGAAATCCTTACTGAGGTGGAATGAATATTGTTAGTAGTTTTCTAATATATTTCTATATCAATGTTATTTTTAGGGATAAAAAATACCTTATAAAATAGTTCAGGTATAGGTAATGAAACCGCTTTTGGAACCCTGAGATTTTACATCAAATATATTTTAGCTAAGTTGCAAATATCTTTGAATTTCGGATATGTAGAGGTGTGATAGTCAATAATAAGAGGTCCCGGAAATTTTTTTCCTTAAAGTTCAAATAGATCCTCCACACATGGGTCAATTTTCTTTACCTTAATATTATTGAAATATTCTAGGAGAGTCATAAAACTATTATAGAATCTTTGAGAAAAATTTCTAAAGATATTATGAAAACCTGTTTTCCTGGAAGAGCTCACAACTATCTTCTTCAATAATTCTAGCTGGTTTTTTAGAAACTCAATTTAATGATTAACATGAATTATATATTTTACTTTTGTGGATACCTGATGCATATGAGCTTTAGTAAAAACATTTTTATCTTATTTTTATTCTTATTCGGAAAAATATTTCTTTAATTTTTTTTTAAATCAGTAGATGAACATTTTGTATTTTCCACACCAACACTTCTAATTTATTTTATAATAATTTATCCATTATTTATAACCCAATGATAATAAATATTGTATCCTTTTTCACTTTAACTAAAATATTATAAATTTTTCATACTTTTCTCTTCTGTTTGGATATAATTTTATTATGATATTCATCAATAGACATGATATATATTAGTGGAAATAAAGGCATCCTTTTAACTTTAAAAATCACATCTATTTGAAGGTATTATAAAATCTCTCTGGAAATAATATCAAATTAAAAAGAAGAGAAAGTAGAAGTCATCATTTCTCAAGTTTATGACACTCATTCCAATTTTGAATTTATATCCCAATTATTAGAATATTATCAAAAATATTCTTTCAAAAACTTCTCCATAGCTGATTGAACAAACACCTTTAATCCACTAACATCATCTTTTGAAATAACTTTCTCATGAAGATTTCTAATTTCCCATTTGGACTTGAATAACTTAATTTTAAGAGATTCCACATTATACATCAATTTTTAATAGCTTTATATAAATATTTCATTATTATCATGCAATAACACTATGGGAATTTTTGAACTTGTATGTGCTGTATGAATTAGAGTATATATATGCTGATGAACTTCCATACTCTGATTATCAAAAATGAACCTCCCCGACCCCAGTTTCCCGGACCCAGTGACTTATTTAATTACATTGGCATATAAACATGGAATACACATATTGATGGAATGAGTAGTTTAGTAGTTTTGGAAGACAATATCCACACATAATTTTAACATTACAACCTGAAATGATATACCAGCTAATAATTCTATTTGGAACATACATAACTCTTAGAATATCACTGAAAGTCATTCATAATATCATTCTTCGCAACCTAGGGGAAAGAAAACATAATAAAAGGGTTAGTTCAGATACTCAGTAAGGGTAAATAATACTGCTCTAGTAATCATAAAAATAAACAATAGGCATGTTGATATGCTAAAAACACATTCATTTAAACATATACTTTAGTATAATCGGGTAGGAATAAAAGCTGAATTAATAATGCCATAATAAACATAACCATGAGTATTTTCATAGTCAAATAACCACATGGGATATCAATTAATAGTTTCATAATGAGTGAATTCATATTCTGGTTATTTTGAAACATACAATTAAGGCCTCATCCAGGACATCTGAAAATGATTAAAGCCTCGGTTAAAACCATATCTGAAAATGAGAAATACCTCAGCCCGGTCTATATCTATTTTATCTCCTGAGACCAACCAATGCATCAAGGGGCTATAGTGGTCCCCAAATTTCACTTTCTAAGTCCAATTAATTCCCCATATAAATTGCGTTATCCATAAACATCATATATATATGAAATGTAAATAAATTTCTCCAATCAATAAACATAATTTATAACCATTCAGAGTAATATGGTGAATAGAATCAAGATAACACATCCAAAGTCAAAATAATATGAAACCACTAAAAAATATTGTAACTGATATCATAAGATATAAACCTCAATGATTTATATGATTCAACAAATATTTTTTACTTAGATGAAGAAAGTTTTAAATGATTCCATTGAATAATTCTTGAGTAAATAATTCTCAAACAATCAAAAGTGTTTCATACCACTTTGAAACATACAAATAATAATAACATAAAATATCAATAGAATACAAATAATATTGACAAAATATATCAATGGTTAGAACATACACCACTTTCTAGGAATAATTTTTGAACAAGGTACATGTCCCATAAATGCTAAAGTGAGACTTGAAAATTCCTTTTTTTTTACTTTCTAAAGAAGTGTTCTTCTGGAAAATCATTTATATTTTTCATGAAATAAGATTATAAACTTTTATATATAAATATAAAAAGGTAATGACATTTAAATTATATTTTGGGCCTGAATTTTTTCCCACTGAAGTGAAATCATGTAAAAATAGTTTTTAAATAAGCATTAGAAATAAAACATTTTAGTGCGGTTTAAGGAAATCATTAAAGAGATTTTGAAGTAGAAAGGATTTTTTTTTAATAAAACTAGAAATTAAACAAGGTATTTTTTTCATTATTAAATGTGTTATTTTAGAAAAAAAATTATTTCTTAAAACAAATTATATATCACCCTTGAAAATGGGTAAGAATTAGAGTAGTTCCCTTGAATCAGGCTTGTTTATTTGGAATAATTGAAAAGGTAACTATTTTAAAACATGTAATCACCATAGATTAAAGATTAAATTATTTGAATATTTGATTTAAAAAAAATAGAATATATAATAGTTACTCATAAAAAAATAATCATTACATTTGGGTAAGGATAGTGAAGGAATAACTCGAAGGAAAAAAATGAAGGTTCGGGTTGAATCCCTTACCACTTTGTAATGAATCAAATCATATACCCAAAAATTATTAATCATAAAATAATAAATTTAATACCATAAAAATAAATTGATTCAAGATATGATATATAAATAGGAAGTATACAAACACCATCTGTAAGAAATAGTGGTGAATAAAGAATATCTCAAAAAATGGTAGTGAGATGGGGAAACCCTTACTACTTTGTAATAAATTGAATCGTATGTCCAAAAATTAACAATAATGAGATGAATAATTTAATAACATGAAGGTAAAAATATTAATGATATTATATATCATATTTTAGTATACACACATCACATACAAGAAATAAGTGGCAAATAATGGAAATCTCATGGAAATATAATTGAGTTGAGAAACCTCGTACCTTATGTACGAATGAGTTATGATTTTGACCTTAATGTCATGGATAATAATATTAAATACATTAATTAATTAAATAATAAAAATATATATAATATATTTTATTAATTATTGTTTTATTAAGTTCATTTTTTTCTTTATTGATAAGTTATAAGATTGAATTCCGTCGTTCCAGAGTGTTTATTTTCTTGTTTTTCAAAACCAGTTTGCTTGTTTATAAGTATTGGAGTTCATGTGGAATGGATATAATTATGCATAATTGAATATATATGATAATAGTGAACATAAAATATATTAAATGGTAATATAATACATTTGTTTATATGGTATTAGGATGGTTTTTCAGATGAAACATTAATGACAATCATTTAGATTATTTTGGCAATATTTTGTTTACTACGAATTAGTATCATCGTATGAATTAATATTATGTATATATACTGGTTAAAGAATATTAAATTGGTTATAATACGTATATTATAGTTTAATTAAATAATAAAATGGTTTCATGACCAGTCTTGAAGGATAAATTGAAGAATGAAGGTCTGTCGTCCATGAAGGTTGTAAATCATCACCTCTAAGATGATGATTTCATTTTTAAAATAAGAGAGAGAGAGAGAGAGAGTCAGGATAGTTATGAGGAATATTCCATTAAAATTATATCATTATAGTATATAGGTGATAATTTAGTTATAATGATCATTTTTACAAAGGAGGTAAGGTGAATATAATAATATAAAACAAATTAAAAATGAAATTAAAAAAAAAGGGAGAGGGGTTACCTCTTGAAATATCATCCTTGGGAACCTCTTTAAGGGAAGGGGTTTTGGTATTTTTGAAATACCAAGAGCTCCTTGACGTGGAGAGAGACTAAGGAAGATTATTTGTGTATAAATTTGAGAATATTCAAGTCTTAGAGGAGTGAAGAGAAGAGGGAGTGAGGGGTGGTTTTTATAATGGAGGAGAGGAGGGGTTTTATCTTATTTTAATAATCGTTTTATTATTTTGCATCAAGAATATGAATATTAATTATTATTGTGACTAAAAAATAATAATAAGTTCATGTGACTTCGAACCAATGGAAATTCACACTACAGGAAATATAGGCATTTGCGACGGGTCATTTGCGACGGGATCCCGTCGCAAATAGCCTTTTGCGACGGGGTTCCGTCGCAAATCGCCCGTTGCGGAAAACGCCGTCGCAACAAAAATTTTTTGCGACGGGCCCGTCGCAAAAACACTTATTTGCGACGGGAAAAGGGCCCGTCGCAAATAGTTTTGTGGTTTTTTTTAAAAAAACTTTTGTGACGGGCCCGTCGCAAATAAGTTTTTGCGACGGGCCTTTTCCCGTCGCAAATAGTTGCCTCGAATCAACTATTTGCGACGGGCCCGTCGCAAATAAGTATCCCGTCGCAAATAATAATAAAAAAAATAAAAAAAATTTAAAAAAATTAAAAAAAATTAAAAAAATATTTATTAATATATAAATTAATAAACGTTTTTATATTGATATAAATATAATATTTATTTTATAAATACGTTTTAGAAAGGATCTATGGAAATATAACATTAATTTATAAGATGTTTAGTAAAAGAGGGTTATAAAATAAATTAAAAAATATTTTTAATTAATAATTACCTAATTTTTATCAATTAATAGTCATTTAATAACTCTTTGAATATAAAAAAAATAAAAAAATTAATGAAAGATGGAAAATAAGAAGAAAATGAAACCCAAACTTCAAACGGCCATAACTTTTGATCCGGGACTCCGTTTGAGCTCTACAGCATATCAAATCGAAGCTTGCGACGAGCTCTACAGCCCTATGGACCGGTGGAACCCGTCCAAGGTTTTTTCGAGGCCCAAAAAGGCCACGAAGGCCTCCAAAACTGAGTTTTTAGTCGGGGCACCCCGATTTTTCACCGTTCAAACAGCTATAACTTCTAATCCCGATGTCCGATAAACCTCTACCATATATCATGTCGAAGATCTTTTAATGTTCTTCGATTTGACTAATTGTGGAGCTGAAACAGACTCCTGGATTAGAAGTTATGGTCCTTTTAACATTCAAATGGCTGTAACTTCCGATCCGGATGTCCGTTTGGCCTGTACCGCATATCATATCGAAGATCGTTTCATGTTCTTCGATTTGACTGGTTGTGGAGTTGAAACGGACTTACGGATTAAAAGTTATCGTCATTTTAGCATTCTCAGAGGATTTTCACCCCCTCATTTCTATGTATTCATTCATAACAATACATATATATATATATATATGTGTGTGTGTGTGTCTGTATGTGTATGTGTGTGTGTCTGTATTGTATATATGTATTTATTTATTTATTTATTTATAAATACACATAAAAACACATATTTTATAAATTTATTTAAAACTAAGCTTATAAATATATATTAATTAATATACAAATAAATATACGAATAAAAACTTATAACTACATATATATATATAAATAGAATAAATATATATTAATATACGAATAAATATATATATTAATATATGAATAAATAAATAAATATATATATATATTTATTCATATAACCAAATATATTTATATTAATATAAATCTATATTAATATACGAATAAATATAACTATATATATATATAACTATATATATATATAACTATAATTATTCCTAATTATTACTAATTATTATTAATTATTCCTAATCATTATTAATTATTTCTAATTATTATTAATTACACCTAATTACCATTAACTATGAATACTAATAACTTAAATTTTTTAAATAACAAAACAATATAAACATAATTAAATTACAACTAATTAAAACTAATTAAAACTAATTAAAAATAATTAAAACTAATAAAAAAATTAAAATAAATATTAAATTAAAAATAACATAAGTACCTTTAAAATGGATTTGAAGTTGATCTCCGATAATTGTTGAAGACTTCAATATCAACTCTGCAAAAAAAAATTAAATTTAATAAACTGTAAACAGTTTTGAGAGAAGTTGAGAATGAATGAAAAAAAAACGGATGGGGGTATTTATAGGTTAGCTTATTTGCGACAGGACTATTTGCGACGGGTATACCCGTCGCAAATACTTTAACCCGCATTTATCATGGTCAACGGTTAAATAGTTATTTGCGACGGGTCCCGTCGCAAATAACAACCTGCCGACACACTATTTGCGACGGGGGTATATTCCCGTCGCAAATAGTTTTTACCGCCGCCGACTATTTGCGACGGGTGGTAACCACCCGTCGCAAATACCTTTCCCGCGGTTTGGCGCGCTATGCGCGCCAAGCCTTTTGCGACGGGTGAGATTTTCCCGTCGCAAATAACTAGTTATTTGCGACGGGAAAATTCCCCCGTCGCAAATAAGTTTCTAACGGGACTATTTGCGACGGGAATAAATCCCGTCGCAAATAACCCGTCGCAAAAAGCCATTTTTCCTGTAGTCATATCATCGATAACTCAAGAATGATCTAGAAATTCATTTATTTAGCATAATCTGTAAATTATCAAATTTCACTATTCAAAAAATTCATGTGTTTCAGACTAATTGAAAAAATTGACGAATTTTTTTTTCAATGTGTAGGATCCAAAAATGGACTCTATTTTATCAAAAAAAATTCTAAATATTTGAAATTTAATTTTTAATTAAAATCATCATTTACTTGAAAAACATATTCTTTAAAATTAAAACTGATTTTATAACACCATAAAAAATAAGTAAGTTCCAATTAAATTATCCTAAAATCATAGGATAAGAAAATATTTATTTAGTAATATATTTTATGAAAATAAATTATATTTTTAAAAAATTTATTAATTATAAATGTTTAATTAAATATTTATTATTGGCAAGAAAAATACCAACACTTAATTATAAATTCTATTTCATTTACAAGGTGCCTAAATTTTATTTATAAATTCATAGGTAAGGTTAATATTAATAACGGTCATAGTACTATTCATAAGGGTAACATTACTATTATAAGGGTACATTACTATTCATAATGGTCAAGTTACTATTCACCAAAAAAGTGAGTTGAACCTATCAGACTTTAAATATCTTACTGAATGCAACCATGTATGTCAGTTTTTCAAAATTCAAATCATATAAGTGAAAAAATTATATTTATTGGCTTGGTTATGAATTTTTTTAATAGAGAATCGATGTTTCATGCATTCTATATTAAATTTATTTTTAAATCCTTGAGGTGTTACATTCATCCCCGCTTAAAAATATTTTTTCCTCAAAATTCCAGAATGTTACCTCAAAAAAAGATTTGGGTAGTTCTTCATTATAAGTTCCTCAGGATCCCTCATTACCTCTTAAATTATATTATTTTTTCAGAGTACCTTAACCAGAAGAGGTTTTTCATTCCTTAACACATGTTCTTTAGTGTATAGAATCTGGATAGGCTCTTCACAGTAAGATAATTTAGGTTCCAATTCTATTCCTTTAGCAGTGAGTACATGTGTTTAGTCTGGCATGTACTTACTTAACAGAGATACATGGAAAACATTTTGTACCTTATAAAGGCTAGGATAAATTGAAAAATGATAATACACAACCCCAATTCTCTTCATAATTTGAAAAGGACCAATGTTTCAAGGGTTCATTTTCCTTTTCTTCCTAAATATTATAACACCCTTCCTTAAAAATTCACATATCCATCCTTGCTTTATCCATGTACACGAGGTCTTTAGAAATCCTCATTTTGTTTATAACTCCATAATCCATTCTTCTCATTGCATCAACTACCTTATTTTTCTTTAATTAACATGAAACAACTCAAAATGTTCACATTCCAAATATGTGAAGAACTTCATCATGTGTCCTCTTCAAATATGTTAATAACTAGAATTACAATTAAAACTTATTGGAAACATGAATTCATCATTAAAAATTCTATTTTAAATATTACTTATATACAAAAGTGTTGTAAACTCCATCAATGATGTAATATACCACTTGTCAACAAGCCATTTATTAGTTCCAAGGTGATCATCACTTATCCGAATCAATTATTCATCATTATCTCAACATCTGGAATATATTTTGGGTTTTCTTTCCCTCTATCACAAGTTTTATAAAATGTTTAACTATCCACTAAATATATTTTCATTGAACCATTAAACTTATGGTCTCAAAATCTTAATGAAAAAGTATTGTAGTACAATATTCATATATTACATAATTCTTATAACCAATACATTGCTTATAAAATAATCAAATAACCTGATTCTTGACTAGGAATATTATTCATTTCACTTCATCAGTGACAGTATCAAAACTTGATCATTATTTGAGAACATCATTTGGAGTATATTATTTTGATTCTTGGGACATTGACTCGCATAGTGTCCCATATCCTTTCAGTTGAAGTATTGTACATTGGAAACCATTTTGTTACAATTGAAATCATGAACATGGGGTCCTTTTTCTCCACAATTATAAAAAACTACCATTCCCTTCTAGAATTTACTGGGGAGATTCTTTCCATAGTTATCACATGATTGAAAACCCTTCTTTCCCTTATTCCCTTTATCCGTATTTTTCTCTACCATCCTCTTCTTCTCTTTCTCCCCTTAAAATCAATAGTACTCAAATATTTATTTACAAATATTTTTAACACTTGATACTATTTCATCATATAATGAGGATACTAGGGAGACTATCTCCCTTCGAAATGATGGATTAAGACCATGAGATATATGACCCTTCTTACTCTTTGCATCACATGCATTGGTGATGTTCTCATTTCATATGATAGGTGTAATTTATAATCAATTACATATATTATATTATCTCATACAATTATTAACTTTATATAACTTTAAACATGGTATAAAACACAACATAAATTTATGCATCGTAAATCCTAGAACCATATACTATGGTTACTTTGGGGGAATAAAAACTGTATAATGGTGGGTAAATTTAATGTGAATTTTACTATGAATATCCGTTGGGAGTGTTAAACCAGGTCATAGTGAGGTCTATTTTCTTGTACACTGTTACCTTGAGTTAAGCTCAGAACACCTGGTTGGATTTGTTACTCCTATGTACATCTATGCTAGAACCACATCAACTTTCAGTATCTAGACACGAATGGATTTTATAGGAACAAAAACATAATATCTTCTTTACCAAAATTCTAGGATGTTATTTTATGCTTATCCTCCAAGTACATCTTAGTGTTTTGTTCACTATTCTATGTTTTCTAAATCTAGTTTTCTCAGTATTCTAATAAACTTACTCAAATACCTATTGTAATGCCCCAACCCTTATTACCCGGAGTTGATGCCTTATTTGATAAAATTAGAATATAAAAAATAAATACAAATCATGAAGTACTGAATAGTTTAGTAGGTTTGGAAGACTAGATACATACATATGTTTAACATTACAACTTGAAATTAAATACGTGATAATAATTCCATTGGGAACAAGCATAACTCTTAGATTATCCCTGCAAGTCATTCATAATATTCATCTTGGTAACCTGGAATAAATAAAAAATAACAAAGGGGTGAGATCAGATGCATAGTAAGTGTTTGTAATACATCATAAGTAATCATAAATATAATCAATAGGCATGTTCAGAAGCTAAAAACACATTCCTTTAAACATATAATAGAGCATAATATGGTAGGAATAAAAGATGAATTAATTATGCCATAATAAACATAACCATAAGTATTATCCTTGTTTAATAACCACTTGGAATATCAATTAATAGTTTTATAATGAGGTAATTCATATTCCAACATTCTGAAATATACCATCAAGACCTCGAAAAGGACCTCTAGAAATGATTAAGGCCTCGACTAAAACCATATCTGAAAATGGGCAAGGCCTCGGCCAAGTCCATATTTGTTTTTCCTCATGAGACCTACTGATGCATCGAGGGGATATAGAGGTCCCCGACCATCAATTTCTAATTCCAATTCCTTCTTATTATAAATGGTTTTATACATAAAAATCATATACACATGAAATGTAAATAACATTGTTGAATCTATAAATGTAATTTGTAACCATTCAGAGAAATACTGTGAATGAAATCTAGATAGAACAGCCACAATCAAACTAATCAGAAACCCTTCAAAATCATATTGTAGATGATATAATAAGATATGAACCTCAATGAATTACATTTTTCAAAAAAGGTTTCTAAAATATTTGAAGATACTTTTAAATGAGACCATTGAAGAATTCTTGAGGAAATATTCCTCAAACATTCCAAAGTTCCCCATACCACTTTTAAATATTCAAATAATAATATATTATAATATCAATAGAATAAGGAGACTCTTGATATGATATATAAAAGGGTAGTACATACACCACATGTAATGAATAAGTGGTGTAAACAGTATATATCTCATAAATGTTAAAGTGAGATTAGAAAAATTCTTTTACTTTGTAAAGAAAAGTTATTTTGAAAAATAATTATTATTTGTCCTATAATAAGATTGTAAACATGTATATCAAAAAACAGATGGATTGATATTGAAATTATATTTGAGGCATAAATTTTTTCCCAATCAAGTTAAATCATATAAAAAGATATTTTAAATAAGATTCAAAAAAAAACATTTTAGTGCGGTTTAAAGAAATTTTTAAAGAGATTTTAAATCATAAAGGAATGTTTGTTTTCATAAAATCAGAAATTAACCCAGATGGTATTTCATGATAAAATGTGTTATTTTTGAAAGATAAGAATTTCATAAAAGAGATTATACAGTGCACTTGAAAATGTGTAAGAATTTGAGTAGTTCCCTTTGAATCAGGCTTGTTTATCAAGAAGAATTAAGAAGAGAACTATTTAAAAAAATATAATCACCATAAAAGAAATATTAAATCATATGAATATATTATTTTGGAACATAAAAACAAAATATATAATATTTACACAAAAATAAATAAGCATTACATTTGGGAATGGAGAGTGAAGGAATAACTCGAAGGAAAAAATGAAGGTTCGGGTGTAATCTCTTACCACTTTATAATCAATTGAATCATATGACCAAAAAGTATTAATAATAAAATTAAAAATAGAATAAAATTAAAATTAATAAATTAATTGTAAGATACATAAATAGGAATTATACATACACCATCCCCAAGAAACAGTGGTTAATAAAGAATATCTCAAAAAATGGTAGTTAGATGAGGGAACCTTTATTACTTTGTAATCAATTGAATAATATGTCCAAAAATTAACAACCATATAATTAAATATTTAATACCATGAATAAAAATAGATTCATGATATTATATATCAAATTTAATTATACATACACCACATACAAGAAATAAGTGGAAAATAATGGAAATCTCACAGAAATATAAGCGAGTTGAGAAACCCCTTACCTTCTGTACGAATGAGTTATGAATTTGACCTTAATTTCATGGAAATAAAATTAAATAACTTAATTAATAATTAATAACCTTATATATATTTTATCCATTATAGTTTTATTAAGTACATTTATGTCGTTATTGATAAGTTATAAGGCGGAATTTTGTCATTCTAGAGTGTTCATTTTATTGGTTTTCATAATCGGTTTGCTTGTTTATAAGTAATAGAGTTCATGTGGAATGGATATAATTCTACAGAATTGATTTTAAATGATACTAATGAAAATAAATAAGATTAAATGTTCATACAATTAATTTTTTTATATGGTATGAGTATGATGTTTTAGATGAAACATTAATTAATATCATTTAGATTTTTTTGGCAGTATTTCGATTATTACAAACTAGTTTAGTCGTATGATTTGTTATTATGTATATATACTGGTTATAGAATATTAAATAGGTTATAATAGATATATTATATATTTTTTAATCCATAGAATGGTTTCATGACCAGTATTTAAGAATATATTGAAGAATGACGGTTCGTCGTCCACAAAGGATGTAAATCAGCACCTCCCGGACGATGATTTAACTTTTAGAATAAAAGAGAGAGAGAGAGTAATGAGATTGATGATGAATATTCCATTAACATGATATCATTAAAATATATAGTTGATAATTGAGTTATAATTATCATTTTGACATATGAGGTGGGGAGAAGATAAGAATATAAAACAAATTGAAAATGAAATTAAAAGAAAAATATAGAGGTTTTACCTCTTAAAATATCCTTTTTGAGAACCTCCATATGGGGATGGGTTTTGGTTTATTTGGAAAGACGAAGAGCTCCTACATGTGGGGAGAGACTAATTAATATTATTTTGCATAGAACATTGAGAATTATCAAGTCTTAGATGAGTGAAGAGAAGAGGGAGTGAGGGGTTGTTTTTATAGTGGAGGAGATGAGGGTTTTCTATTATTTGAGTTATTATTTTTTTTATTGGATAAAGACTATGAATAGTATTTATTATTGTGACTATAAATAGTGATAAGTTAATTTGAGTTCTAAAAAATTACCATTTACATGATACATGACTCAAGAATTATGCAGAAATTCATTTATTTAGCATATTTTGTAAATTATTGAATTTCACTATTCACAAAAATTCATGTATTTCATAAAAAGCCCAAAAATTTACCATAATAATTTTAAGATGTGAAGAATACAAAATAGGACTTAATTTTATGAAATTAATTTTCTAAATCATCATTTTCTAAAAAAAATATAGTCTTTAAAGTTTAAATTGATTTTATAACACCCTAAAAATTAATGTCTTGTTAAATTATCCTAAAATCATAGGACAAAGAAATATTGATTTAGGAATATATTTTATGAAACTGAATTTTCTTTTAAATAAATTTATTAATTATGAAACATTAATTAAATATGTATTATTCCAAAGAAAAATATCAATACATAATTATTAATTCTATTTCATTTACAAGGTGCCTAAAATTTATTTATAATTTCAGGGGTTAGGTTACTATTCATAAGGGTCATATTACTTATAAGAATAGGGGGAACTATGCAAAAAAATCCCCAAGGGTCAAGGGAATATACCTTAGAAGAAGAAAAGGGATGAAGGTCATGCTTTTTCTATTATTACAGATGACGTGAAATGATTAGTTTTATTTTTATTGGATTAAATAAATATATTATAATAGTATTTTTATCAATGAAATTTTTGGTATATTAATTATTAAATGTATAAGGATTGTAATGTAGTACCGTTTTATGGATTTTAGAGAATATGTTGATTAGTACCAATAACCAAGAAAAATGATTCAATGGAAATTTTTATTTCTTGTAAAACACATGATTGAGGGATGATAATTATAAATTTGTGATCTATGTTGAAATAGTAATGATAAAGAAATGAGATTATGGGATAGTGTTAGTGACCATAAAATTGGTTAGTGATTTTATGGTTTATGTTATCTTTGTTGTAGTTTACTATATTTTTGTATTTATGTAATATATTTGATAACATGATATTTTATTATTGGAATAATGCATGTTTTCATTAAGGTTTTATATTTATCAAGGTATTCACATATTTTTAGTGTGACATTAATAGCCACATTATATTATCCGGGGGATATAATGTTTATTTAGTGAGATTCCTTCTAAATTTTTAGACTCTAAAATTGGTTAGATGTATTTTGTATGATTCATAAGGTTGACCCTACATAGAATGGATTAAGATGAACTTAGGGTGACATTGGATCACCTGTGTTAACTATTTCAGTTTTGGAAAATATCTAAAAACAGAAGGAATAAATTTTATATATTTTACTGATTTAATGATATGTTAAATGTTAATTTTAGTGATTTAGGAACACTATAATTCCTATTGTATATTCATTTATTAGAGTAAGATATAAAGTGGGAATTGATAAAATCACAACCAAGGAATGAAATTCTAAGTATATTTTCTGGTGTTACCTCTCATAATGGTAATAGAATCATTATCCTAGAGAATGACTAACTGAAAACTCAAGAGGTGGGTGAATTGAGTTCCTGAAATTTTATTAAATTTAAACCACCCTCTTCAAGGTATGTGAGTTCTAATCTTTCACTTAACTGAATTATAAAGTATAAATATAAAATATTATAGGTAAGATATTGGAAAAAATATATTTATAGTGGGTTGGGGAACAAAAATACCATAGTCTATTCCACCAACACTCTATTCCAGGAATTTGGGGATTTTCACTATGAAATAACTTTTGGGGGGGGGGTCCTAGCTAAGTACAAGAAACTGTAATTGTTTTAAAGGTAGAAAACATTCAAACATGATCTCCCTTTACAAGAATTATCCATAGTATTAACACACTCACTTATAATGAGTATAGATATAATAGAGATGAATGATATTGGGTTATTTTTTTTCAGTATACAGTTTCATGAAGAAACTTACATCTAATAAAGATATGTCCTAAGAAGATTATGTTCTTCAAAGACTAGCTATTGATGATCTTTTATTGCAACTGATAAACCTGTAAGCACAACACATGATAATTGTATGATATTTTTTCTCTGTATATTAAATCTTTATTAGCATTACTTGAGTAATCATATGTACATGCACATATCTATCTCCCTATGTATATCCATATAGTAAATAACTCTCACTATTTATATCTCATCTTTTATTTTGAACTGAAGATTAAAAGATAATCACAATGGTTGGGTTAATAACACATTGAATTGTTTGTGAGATAGTATCTTAATGGAATGTGTCCATTCTTATCATATATTGAATATAATGTTGTAATGGATATGTTAGAAATATTCTTCTTCACATATTTCCATTCCAAAAAAAATTACACTATACAAATCAAAATTTTCTTAATTAGAAAACTCTTTTTCTAATACACTTAAAAGAATTAAACAACTTATAAGAATATTATAATGACATTATAACAGAAATCATGATGTTTTTCACATCATCTTATTCCTCATAAGATAACCAACTAATAATATTATCCTCATAAAATAATTTTTGGAGAGTCTTCTTAATATAAAATTGATCTTTGATTTCTAATATGTGAATGATAAACTATATTAAAAATGGCATATAATAATTAATTTTTGAAAGATAATTGTGTTACTGATGTGTGACACATAACTTTCACAACTTCACTTGGTTCTCACAAGATAATATTTTAAAAATATCCCATATGTAAGATAAATACTTTTTATTACTACTCTCTAATGGAAATATGTAGTTCTAAACATGATATAGATAATCTATTTACTTCTTAGGATAATTTCATAAATTGAAAGATTACTTTTCAATACTGAGTTTTTAGAATATGAGAAAATAGAAGATAAACAACGAACAAAAGAGCCCTACAAGTTAAAATACTTTTCCATATATTTGAAAATATTAATCAGTATAAGATAATCGCATATATTAATCAAAAAATAAACTTCTTTGAAACAAATAGCTCATGTATTGTAAAATAATATAATATGACACACTAAATATAAACTCATCATAATAATAATAGGGATTTTTCAAATCATAGAAACACATAGGAACTGAGATATGTTGGAACAACATCAGTCTATCCAACAATCTCCCCCGTTTTATGATCACAAAACCCATTGAATAATAAACAAAAATTTAATGAATGAATAATTAAAATGAATTTTAATTTTTTAATCTCATTTTTCTTCTCACCCTTTTTGTGATATTAAAAATAAATAGGATAAGTAAAAATACTACAATAAATATGGAACATGAACATGTGTAAATATTTAGAACTTCCGAATGTTGATATAATTTGGCATGAAGTTGAATTGAAAAAATTATTTAACAGCAAAAATAATTAAATAAGTATAGATAACCAATAAAGAGTAGGGAAATATAAAACAAGAGTGGCTAATAAATGATAATAATATATATCAAAAAATTAATAAAATAGATAAAAATTTCACTATAAACTTTAATAATAATAAATTAAGGGAATTAATTAAAAACATGTTATATAAACATGAAAATATTCAAATGGTTTTTTGAAACACTATTGAAATGTTTTTGAGGCATCATTCAAATAAATAATAAAATATCAAATGTTTGTTAGTTCTGAGGAACAAAATATTTTTTTGGAGGGGGTATTATGAGTGATTGTGGTTGGTCAATAGGTAAGGAGGATGTAGACATAGGAGAATAAATACTTACTCTAACCATATAATCTATTGTTAGTAAAGATATTCCAAGTCCAACTCTATTACCTCAAGAAATCATTACTGAGGTGGACAGAATATTATTAGTAGTTTGCTAATATATTTCTAAATCAATGTTATTTTTAGGGATAAAAAATACCTTAGAAAATAATTCAGGTATAGGTAATGAAAATTCTTTTGGAAACCTGAGATTTTACATGAAATATATTTTAGCTCGGTCGAAAATATCCTTGACTTTCTGAGATGTAGTGGTGTGATAGTCGACAATAAGAGGTCCCAAAAAATTTATTCCTTGAAGATCAAATAAATCCTCTACACATGGGGTAAATTTTCCTGACCATATCCTTATTTAAATATTAAAGGAGAGTTATAAAACAATTATAGAATCTTTGAGAAGACTTAAAGAGATTATGGAAATCTCTTTCCTTGGAACAACTCATAACTATCTTCTTTAATGATTTAAGCTAGTTTTCTGGAAACTCAATTTGATAATTAGTAAGAATTATATCTTTTCATTTTGGGTATACATGATGCTAATGAGTTTTTGTAAAAAAATATTTATGTTATTTTTATTCTTTTTAAGAAAAATATTTCTTTAATTTGTTTTCTATCAATTGATGAACATTTTGAATCTTCCGCTCCAACACTTTTAAATTATTTTATAATGATCTATCCATTCTTTGTGACCCTATGATAATAAATATTGTATCCTTTTTCACTTTAACTGAAATATTCTAAATTTTTCATACTTTTTACTTCTGTATGTAACTAATTTTATTATGATATTGATCAATAGACATGATATATATTTGTGGTAATTAAGGCATCATTTTAACCTTAACAATCTCATCTCTTTGAAGGTATTATAAAATATCTCTGGAAATAATATCACATAATAAGGAAGAGAAAGTATAAGTCATCATTCATCAAGCTTGTGACACTCCTTCCGATTTTGAATTTAGATCCCAAATATTAGAATATTATCTAAAATATTCTTTCAAAAACTCCTCCATAGCTGATTGAACTAACACCTTTAATAAACTAACATCATATTTTGAAATAAATTTCTCAAAAAGATTTCTAATTTCCCCTTTGGACTTGAATAACTTAATTTTATAAGATTCCACTTTATACATCAATTTTTAATATCTTTATATGGATATTTCATTATTATCATGAAATAACACTGTGGCAATTTTTTGAACTGGTATGTGCTATATGAATTAGAGAGAATATATGCTGATGAACTTCCATACTCTGATTATAAAAAATGTGCCTCCCTAACCCCGGTTTCCCAGAGCCAGTGCCTTATTTAATTACATTGGAATATAAACATGGATTAAACATATTGAATGCAAGAGTAGTTTAGTAATTTTTGGAAGACAATATCCATACATAATTTTAACTTTATAACCTAAAATAAAATACAAGCTAATAATTTCATTTGGAACATCCATAACTCTTAGAATATCCTTGAAATTCATTCATAATATCCATCTTTGCAACAAAGGGGAAATAAAACATAAGAAAAGGGTGAATTCAAATACTTAGTAGGGGTAAAAAATACATAGGTAGTAATCATAAACATAAACAATAGGCATGTTGATAAGCTAAAAACACATTCCATTAAACATATACTTCTGTATAATATGGCAGGAATAAAAGTTGAATGAATAATGCCATAAGAAACATAACCATGAATATTTTCACAGTAAAATAACCACATGGACTATTAATTAATAGTTTCATAATGATGCAATTTATATGATGGTTATTTTGAAACAAACCATCAAGGACTCATCAAGTACATATGAAAATGATTAAAGCCTCGGTTAAAACAATATCTAAAAATTAGAAAGACCTCATCCAATTCCAAATCCATTTTGTCTCCTGAGACTGACCGATGCATCGAGGGGCTATAGTAGGCCCCAAATATAACTTTATAAGTCCAATTAATTCCCCATATAAATTGGGTTAATATAAACATCATATATATATATGAAATATAAATAACTTTCTCCAGTCTATAAATATAATTTATAACCATTTAGAGTAATATGATTAATGGAATCAAGATAGAACACCCACAATCAAACTAAAAAAAACATTTCATAAAATTATTATAGATGATATCATAATATATAAACCTCAATGATTTACATGATTCAAAAAAAATTTTTTACATAGATGAAGATACTTTTCAATGAAATCATTGAATAATTCTTGAGTAAATAATCCTTAAACATTCAAAAGTATCCCAAACCAATTTGAAACATTAAAATAATAATAAATTATAATATCAAGAGAATACAGATAATATTGATAGAATATATCAAATATTAGTACATACACCACTTACTAGGAATAAGTTTTGAATAAGGTAAATGTCTCATAAATGTTAAACTGAGACTAGAAAAATCCTTTTTTACATTGTAAAGAAGAGTTCTTTTTGAAAATCATTTATATTTGTCATGAAATAAAATTATAAACATGTATATATGAAAAATTAATGTTAAGTACATTGAAATTATATTTGATACCTAAATTTTTTCCCACTAAAATGAAATCATGTAAAAATAGTTTTTAAGTAAGCTTTAGAAATAAAACATTTTAGTGAGGTTTAAGGAAATTATTAATGATATTTTGAAGCAGAAAGGAATGTTTGTTTTAATAAAACCAGAAATGAACCAAGATTTTTTATATATTAAAAAATGTGTTATTTTAGAAAAAAATATGTCTTAAACCAAATTATATAGTCCACTTTAAAATGGGTAATAATTCAAGTAGTTCCCTTGAATCAGGCTTGTTTATCCGGAATAATTAAGAAGGGAACTATTTTAAAACATGTAATCACCATAAATTAAAGATTAAATGATTTGAATATTTTATTTTTAAACCTAAAATAGAATATATAATATTTACATAGAAATAAATAAGCATTACATTTGGGTAAGTATAGTGAAGGAATAAATTGAAGGAAAAAAAATGAAGGTTCGGGTGGAATCCCTTACCACTTTGTAATCAATCAATTCATATAACCTAAAATTAATAATCATAAAATTATAAATTTAATACCATAAAAATAAATTGATTCATGATATTATATATAAATGGGGTGTATACAAACACCATCCATAAGAAATAGTGGTGAATAAGGAATATCTCATAAAATGGTAGTGAGATGAGGAAACCCTTACTACTTTGTAATAAATTGAATCATATGTCCAAAAATTAACAATAATCAAATGAATAATTTAATACCATGAAGGTAATAGATTAATTATATTATATATCAATTGTTAGTATAAATACATCACACACAATAAATAAGTGGCAAATAATGGAAATCTCATGGAAATATAATTGAGTTGAGAAACCCCTTACCTTATATACGAATGAGTTATGAATTTGAACTTAATGTCATGGATAATACAATTAAATACATTAATTAATTAATTAATAAACATATATATAATATATTTTATTAATTATAGTTTAATTAAGTTCATTTATGTCTCTATTGATAAGTTATAAGATTGAATTTGGTCGTTCCAGAGTGTTTATTTTCTTGTTTTTTAAAACCAGTTTGCCTATTTATAAGTTTTGGAGTTCATGTGGAATGGATATAATTATCCATAATTGAATTTATATGATACTAATGAACATAAAAAAGTTTAAATTTTCATATAATAAATTTTTTTATATTGTATGAGGATGGGTTTTCAGATGAAACATCAATGACAATCATTTAGATTATTTTGGCGGTATTTTGATCACTACGAATTAGTTTCATCGTATGAATTAATATTATGTATATATACTGGTTAAAGAATATTAAACTGGTTATAATACATATATTATAGTTTAATTAAATAATAAAATGGTTTTATGACCAGTCTTGAAGGAGAAATTGAAGAACGAAGGTCTGTCGTCCATGAAGGTTGTAAATCATCACCTCTAAGACGATGATTTCATTTTTAAAATAAGAGAGAGAGAGAGAGAGTAGGGCTATTTATGAGGAATATTCCATTAAAATTATATAATTATAGTATATAGGTGATAATTTAGTTGTAATGATCATTTTTATAAAGGAGGTAAGGTGAATATAATAATATAAAACAAATTGAAAATGAAATTAAAAGAAAAAGGGAGAGGGTTTACCTCTTGAAATATCATCCTTGGGAACCTCTTTAAGGGAAGGGGTTTTGGTATTTTGGAAACACCAAGAGCTCCTTGACGTGGAGAGAGACTAAGGAAGATTATTTGTGTATAAATTTGAGAATATTCAAGTCTTAGAGGAGTGAAGAGAAGAGGGAGTGAGGGGTGGTTTTTATAATGGAGGAGAGGAGAGGTTTTCCATTATTTTAATAATCGTTTTATTATTTTGAATCAAGAATATGAATATTAATTATTATTGTGACTAAAAAATACTAATAAGTTCATGTGACTTTGAACCAATGGAAATTCATATCATCGATAACTCAAGAATGATCTAGAAATTCATTTATTTTGCATATTTTGTAAATTATCAAATTTCCCTATTCAAAAAATTCATGTATTTCAGACAAACTGAAAAAATTCACCATAACAATTTTTCAATGTGTAGGCTCAAAAAATGTACTCTATTTTATCAAAAAAAATTCTAAATATGTGAAATTTAATTTTTAATTAAAATCATCATTTACTTGAAAAATATAGTCTTTAAAATTAATACTGATTTTA
The DNA here is from genome assembly GCA_963277665.1 of Viscum album. Classification (NCBI taxonomy): domain Eukaryota; kingdom Viridiplantae; phylum Streptophyta; class Magnoliopsida; order Santalales; family Viscaceae; genus Viscum; species Viscum album. The sequence continues at coordinate 1,396,640,778 of OY728164.1, read as the reverse complement.
TAACACCATAAAAAATAAGTAAGTTCCCATTAAATTATCCTAAAATCATAGGAAAATAAAATATTTATTTAGTAATATATTTTATAAAAATGAATTTTATTTTTAAAAAATTTATTAATTATAAATGTTTAATTAAATATTTATTATTGGCAAGAAAAATACCAACACTTAATTATAAATTCTATCTCATTTACAAGGTGCCTAAATTTTATTTATAAATTCATAGGTGAGGTTAATATTAATAAGGGTTATAGTACTATTCATAAGGGTAACATTACTATTAATAAGGGTACATTACTATTCATAATGGTCAAGTTACTATTCACCAAAAAAGTGAGTTGAACCTATCAGACTTTAAATATCTTACTGAATGCAACCGTGTATGTCAGTTTTTCAAAATTCAAATCATAGAAGTGGAAAAATTATGTTTCTTGGCTTGGTTATAATTTTTTTTTGTTTCATAGAGAATATATGTTTCATGCATTCTATATTAAATTTATTTGTAACTCCTTGGGGTGTTACATTCTTCCCCAGTTAAAAACATTTTTTCCTCAAAATTCCAGAATGTTACCTAAAAAAATGATTTGGGTAGTTCTTTATTATAAGTTCCTTAGGATCCCTCATTACCTATTAAATTATATTATTTTTCCAGCGTACCTTTACCAGAAGAGCTTTTTTTATTCCTTAACACATGTTCTTTAGTGTATAGAATCTGGATAGTCTCTTCACAATAAGATAATTTAGGTTCCAATTCTATTCCTTTAGCAGTGAGTACATGTGTTTAGTCTTGCTTGTACTTACTTAACAGAGATACATGGAAAAAATTTTGTACCTTAGAAAGGCTAGGAGAAATTGAAAAATGATAATAAACAACCCTAATTCTCTTCATAATTTGAAAAGGACTAATGTAACAAGGGTTCATTTTCCCTTTCTTCCTAAATATTATAATACCCTTCCTTAATAATTCACATATCCATCCTTTCTTTATCCATGTACACGAGGTCTTTAGAAATCCTCATTTTGTTTATAACTCCATAATACATCCTTCTCATTGCATCAACTACCTTAGTTTCCTTTAATTAACATGAAACAACTCAAAATTTTCACATTCCAAATATGTGAAAAAATTCATCATGTGTCCTCTTCAAATATGTTAATAACTAGAATTACAATTAAAACTTATTGGAAACATGACTTCATCCTTACAAATTCTATTTTAAATATTACTTATATACAAAAGTGTTGTAAACTTCATCAATGATGGAATATACCACTTGTCAACAAGCCATTTATGAGTTCCAAGGTGATAATCACTTATCCGAATCAATTCTTCATCATTATCTCAACATCCGGAATATATTTTGGGTTTTCTTTCCCTCTATCACAAGTTTTCTAAAATGTTTAACTATCCAATAAATATATTTTCATGGAACAATTAAACTTATGGTCTCAAAACCTTAATTAAAATATACTTCAATATAATCCTCATATATTACATAATTCTTATAACCAATACATTGATGATAAAATAATCAAATAACATGATTCTTGACAACAAATATTATTCATTTCACTTCATCTATGACAGTATCATAACTTGATCATTATCAAATAACATCATTTGAGGTATATTATTTTAACGCTTGGGAAATTGACTCGCATAGTGTCCCATCTCGTTGCAATTGAAGTATTGTACATTGGAAACCATTTTATTACGCTTGAAATCATGAACTTGGGGTCCTTGTTCTCCACACTTATAAAAAACTACTATTCCAGTCAAGAATTTACTGGGGTGATTCTTTCCATAGTTATCACATGTTTGAAAACACTTTTCCCTTCTTCCCTTTATCCATATTTTTCTCTTCCATACTTTTATTCTCTTTCTCCCCTTCAAATCCATAGTACTCAAATAATTATTTACAATTCTTTTTAACACTTGATGCTATTTCATCGAATGATGAGGAAACTTGGGAGACTGTCTCCCTCCGAAATGATGGCTTAAGACCATGTTAAATATGATTATTCTTAATCTTTGCATCATGTGAATTGGTGATGTTCTCATTACTTATGATAGGGGGAATTTCTAATCAATTACATATATTATATTATCTCATAAAATTATTGACTTTCTGTAACTCTAAACATGGTATAAAAAATAACATAAATTTATGCATCTTAAATCCTTGAACCATATACTATGGTTACTTTGGGGGCATAAATCCTTCATAATGGTGGGTAAATTTAATGTGAATTTTCCTATGAATATCCTTTGGGAGTGTCAAACCAGGTCATAGTGAGGTCCATTTTCTTGTACAATGTTACCTCGAGTCAAGATCAGAATCCCTTGTCGGTGTTGTTACTCCTAGGTACATCTATGCAAGAACCACGTCCACTTGAAGTATCTAGACGTGGATGAATTTTATAGGAAGAACAACATAATATCTTCCTTAAGAAAATTGTAAGATGTTATAGTATGCTTATCCACCAAAAACATCTTAGTTTTTTGTTCACTAGTCTATGTTTTCTAAATCTAGTTTTCTCAGTATTCTAATAAACTTCCTCTAATACCAATTGTAATGCCCCAACCCTTATTGCCCGGATTTGATGCCTTATTTGATAACATTAGCATATAAAAAAGGAAGACACATTTCAAAGGAATGAATAGTTTAGTAGTTTTGGAAGACTATATCCATAAATAAGTTTAACATTACAACTTGAAATGAAATATAGGATATTAATTCCACTGGGAACAACCAAAAATCATAGATTATCCCTGAAAGTCATTCATAATATTCATCTTGGAAACCTGGAACAAATAAAAAAAATAAGAAAGGGGTGAGATCAGATGCTTAGTAAGTGTTTGTAATACATCATAAGTAATCATAAATATAAACAATAGGCATGTTCGGATGCTAAAAACACATTCCTTTAGACATATACTTGAGCATAATATTGTTGGAATAAAAGACGAATTAATTATGACATAATAAACTTTACCATGAGTATTATCCTTGTTGAATAACCACTTGGACTATCAATTAATAGTTTTATAATGAGGGAATTTATATTCCAACATTCTGAAATATACCATCAAGATCTTGATAAGGACCTTTGGAAATGATTAAGGCCTCGACTAAAACCATATCTAAAAATGGGCAAGGCCTTAGCCAAGTCCAAATTTGTTTTGTCTCATGAGACCTACTGATTCATCAAGGGGATATAGAGGGCCCCAAACATCAATTTCTAATTCCAATTACTTCCTATTATAAATGGTATTATATATAAACATCATATACACATGAAATATGAATAACTTTGCTGAATCTATAAACATAATTTGTAACCATTCAGAGTAATACTGTGAATGAAATCAAGATAGAACATCCACAATCAAACTAATCAGAAACCCTTAAAAATCATATTGTAGATGATATAATAATATATAAAACTCAATTAATAACAATATTCAAAAAAGGTTTTTGACTTATATGAAGATAATTTTAAATTAAACCATTGAATAATTCTTGAGGAAATAATCATAAAACATTCCAAAGTGCCCTATACCACGTTGAAACATTCAAATAATAATATGTTATAATATCTATAGAATAATGAGACTATTGATATGATATATCAATGTTCAGTACAGACACCACATTTAAGGAATAAGTGGTGAAAAAGGTATATATCTCATAAAAGTTATAGTGAGATTAGAAAAAATCTTTTTTACTTTGTAAAAAAGAGTTCTTTTGGAAAATCATTTTTATTTGTCATGAAATCAGATTATAAAAATTTATATCCAAAAAATGAAATTTAATTACATTTAAATTATATTTTAGGCATAAATTTTTTTTCAACTCAAGTTAAATCATGTAAAAAGGAGTTTTAAATAAGCTTTTGAAATGAAACATTTTAGTGCAGTTTAAAGAAATTATTAAAAAGATTTTAAATCATAAAAGAATGATTGTTTTCATAAAACCATAAATGAACCCTGATGTTTTTTCATGATAAAATGTGTCATTTTAGAAAAAATAATTATTGCTCAAAATGGATTATATAGTGCAATTGAAAATGGGTAATAATTTGAGTAGTTCCCCCGAATCAGGCTTGTTTATCATGAAGAATTTTGATGGGAACTATTTTAAAAAATATAATCACCATAAAAATAAGATTAAATGATATGAATATATTATTTTGGAACATAGAAAAATAATATATAAAATGTAAATAAAAAGAAATAATCATTACATTTGGGCATAGATAGTGAAGAAATAACTCGAAGGTAAAATGAAGGTTCAGGTGTAATCTCTTACCACATCGTAATAAATTTAATCATATGCCCAAATATTATTAATAATAAAATTATAAATTTAATAAAATAAAAATAAATAGATTAATAGTATGATACATTAATGGGAATTATACATACACCACCCCCAATAAAGAGTGGTTAATAAGGAATATCTCAAAAAATGGTAGTTAGATGAGGGAACCCTTATTACTTTGTAATCAATTTAATAATATGTCCAAAAATTAATAATCATCTAATTAAAAATTAAATACCATGAAGAGAAATAGATTCATGATATTATATATCAAGTGTAATTATACTTACACAACATAAAAGAAATAAGTGACGAATAATGTCAATCTCACGGAAATATAAGTGAGTTGAGAAACCCCTTACCTTATGTACGAATGAGTTATGAATTTGACCTTAATGTCATGGATAATAAAATTGAATACCTTAATAAATTAATTAATAACCTTATATATATTTTATTAATTATAGTTTTATTAAGTACATTTATATCCTTATTGATAAGTTATATGGCTGAATTTTTCCATTCTGGAGTGTTCATTTTATTGGTTTTCCTAATCGGTTATCTTGTTTATAAGTAACAAAGTTCATGTGGAATGGATATAATTCTCCAGAATTGATTTTAGATGATACTAATGAACATAAATAATATTAAACGGCCATATAATTAATTTTTTATATGGTATGATGATGAGTTATTAGATGAAACATTAATGAATATTGTTTAGATTTTTTTTGCGGTACTTAAATTATTACGAACTATTTTAGTCTTATGAATTAATATTATGTATATATACTGGTTACAGAATATTAAATAGGTTATAATAGATATATTAATTATTTTTTAATCCATAAAATTGTTTCATGACCAGTATTGAAGGAGATAATGAAGAACAATGGTTCGTCGTCCACAAAGGTTGTAAATCGGCACCTCTCAGACGATGATTTAATTTTTAGAATAAAAGAGAGAGAGAGTAATGAGATTGATGATGAATATTACATTAACATGATATCATTACAGTATATAGGTGATAATGGAGTTATAATGATAATTTTAACAGATTATTTGAAGATAATATTAGAATATAAAACAAATTGAATATGAAATTAAAAGAAAAAGAGAGGTTTTACCTCATAAAATATCCTCTTTGAGAACCTCATTAAGGGGAGGGGTTTTAGTATTTTGGAAATACCAAGATGTAAAGACCCATATATTTCAAGGAATTTTTTTTTCTTAATTTTCTTTGGAATTTTACAAGAACCCAGTTTCTGACGGCACGTGATTCCGAGGCCCGGTGTGCCCGGAATCATTTTACGAAGTTTGGCTCGGGTACGTTTAGTGAACGAACGAGCGGGTTTTTCTAACTTTTGAACTGTTTCTCGAAATCTAATTCTGAGGGCACTGATGGAATTGCAGCGCCGGTATTTTCTTCGAAACTCCTCTTCCATAGATGCCTTTGCTCGGGTATGGTTTTTAATTTTTGGGCTTTAAGTTAAGAAATAAAATAAAGTGGTGCAACAACTTTATTTTTAATTCACTTAAAGCCACTTAAAAGCCACTTAAAGCTGCTTAAGCTAAGTTAAAGTGGATAGGGTACAATTCAAAATATCCTACCCTCTTGTAGGATATTTGTGAGGTGGGGCCCGCACGAGCCCCACCGTTTCTTTTCCGCTAAGTAACGCACCCGCGAAAACCCCTATTAAATAAAAGTCAACTGGGGCATTTTCTTAAACAATTAAACGCTCCTTTTAATTGGGCGGTTTATTCGTTGAATTAATTATGTGAATTAATGGGTCGTTACTTATCTTATCTTTTTTCGTTTGTTGGCATGTTAATAAAATAAGACCAAGTTCTTCTTCTTGTGTGTCGTTCGTTGAGAGGATTTGATAGAACCTTAATTCCTTCAACCTCCTTCGCGAAGAACGCGAAGAATGCGAAGAACGCGAAGAATGCCAGCCTTCGACGAAAGGCGATGAAGAACTCCGAACCTATGGAGATCGACGACGCAAAGCCGTGTACCGCGATGCCGACGAATCTCCCTTCGCGACGCTTCTTCCACGACGATCCAACCCCGCGACAACCTTCGATTGAAAACGATAAGGTAGGGGGTTGTACTCCATTTAAATTCTTTGTGGATTATAACAACAACATGGATTTAATTATTATTAATTAAATCTGTATGTTTTTTATCCTTGGAGTTTGTCGACGCGACGCCATGTACCGCGCGACAGTGACGCTCTTCCGCGACGCGACGATTCTTTTCTTCTGCGATGATCAATTCTGAGAAGAACGCATGCTCGAAGACTATGGTGAGGTAGGGGTTTGATTCTTTAAATCTGCATGATTAAATCCCCGGTCGTTTAAATATTGTTGGGTGAATACCTTTAAGAACGCTAACGCGGTGGGTGCGGACTAACGAACAAGTCCGAACCCACCACACCTTTTCGTTCTTGGTGCACGAAACGGGGAACGAAGACAAACGGGGCCGCAAGGGCAATTCGAGGGCCTGGTAGTAAAGATCGGGTCCCGGGAGGACCACTGGCGAAGAACACACGCAAAACGGACCACCGGAGCGCGTCCAGTAGCTCGGGGAAGCTCCCACCGGCGCGACGGCACCGACCGCCAGGTGGTTGCGGCGCCCGGCGCGCCGTCGGCAAAACCCGCCGCGGCTGAAGCCGCGGTGGCGTGCCGGTTCCGCGGCCGCGCGGAACCGGGAAGAGGGACGTGGCCCGACCGCTGCGTCCGCTGGCGAGGCGGCCTCACCCGGGGCCGCGACACTTCTTTCTACGGGGGCAGCGCCCCGCGGCTTCCTCCGCTCGGCCGCTCGGCCGAGCCGAGCCGGGCCGAGCAGAGCCGGGCCGGCCCGCCGGGACGAGTCCCATCCTGGCCAGGCTGGGTCGCGCCCAACCGGGCCGGACCTAGACCCCGGGTTGGGTCGACCCGGTTCGGGCCGACCTGGGGGGGGGGGGGGGGGGGGTTGGGCCGGGTCGGTCCGGGCCCAGACCCCCCGTTTTCAGACCTTTTCGGTCTTTTGTTCATAACTTGAGTTACGGGCCTCCGAACGATGAGACGTCAGCGGGAATGCGATCCTTGGATCGAGACGGTCGTTTCCCTATACTACACCCAAGGTTTAGGAATACTCTGGGTTCGACGGGGTTGGTTCGTACATGAAACCAACCGGGCCCTCGGAGCGGAAACACTTATAACTTGAGCTCCGGACGTCCGATTGACGTACCATCAACTTTGATGGATTCCTCTAAGTGAGAAGGATATTTTTGCTTACTCTGCCCAAGGTTTGGATATAGGTGGAGTATGGTCGGGTTTGTTTTTCCTTAAAAATCAACCGGGCCCCTGGAACGAAAAAGCCAGTAACTCTCAGACCGGGCGTCCGATTGACGCGCCGTCTGTTGCGTTGAGTTCCTGTTGACGATACGGAACTTTTGGACACATCAACTCCAGACTTTGTGTCAGTTGATGTATCAGCCTCTCGGATTGTGGAGCGGACCCTCCCGAATGAGCTTGTTGTGTGCAGGAACCCTAGAGATGGCTGCGACTATGACGATGATGAAAATAGTACGGGAATCCTTCGTGTTTTTGGCAGTGACCACTTCGGTACATATTGGGATACATCAACTCCGGACTACATGTCAGTTGATGCATCGACCTCTTAGCTAATGGAGTGGACCCTCCCGGAACGAGCATGCTGTGGGCGGAAACCCTAGAGCAGGGTGAGACTTGACGACTACTGATCGAACGACTCAGTGTATTACGGATAGCCCAGTGGGGAGCACTTTGTTGTAGCGGCAGACCCACGGCGGAGGAGTGCTTGGTTGTAGCCGCAGACCCGTGGTACTCAACAAAAGGAGTACCTCTGGAGGCTATGAGGGGGAGCGCTTGGTTGTAGCGGCAGACTCATGACAGAGGAGCGCTTGGTTGTAGCAGCACGGGGGAGCGCTTGGTTGTAGCGGAAGACCCACGACGGAGGAGCTCTTGGTTGTAGCGGCTGACCCGTGGTACTCAACAGAAGGAGTACCTCTAAAGGCTATGAGGGGGATGGATTGGTTGTAGCGGCAGACCCATGGTGGGAAGTGCTTGGTTGTAGCAGCAGGCCCATAGTACTCGATAGGTGGAGTACTACAGCAGTCCAAGGTTAGAAGGAAGCGCTTGGTTGTAGCGGCATAACCACTGTACTTGATGGAGAAGGAGTTTTCCTATAACTATGGTTTCAACTTCATGATCGAACCTATGTGGGTAATTGCGGGGGTTAGTACCAACCGATCTTTTGTGGGTCCGATAGCTAGATGAATCAGTGGCTGCATCTGATCATCTCTATCGTCTTACGAAGAAGTATATCATGTGTGAGTTGAATCCTGTTTTCTATCCTATGTGGATTTACATTTTGCTTTCCTATGTAGATTGTGTCGTGCTATCCTGTGTGGATTTACGTTTTTCTTTCCTCTGTGGACTGGGTTGTACTTGAGCTCAGATGTTGGAGCCGAGTGAGAATTGGAGACTTAGGTATATGTATGGGCATATACCTAAGCCGTGTCTGATGTTACTTCATGATTGTATCTTTCCTTTGTGGTTTATCCTTTGTGGATTCTGGGAGACCTTCAGGGGTCTCGGGGTCCCTACTGAGTAGCTTATACTCACCCCTGCATGGGCTATGACTGCACTACGTTGTGTTGGTTGCAGACGACAGACAGCGCTGATCGTGGTGGAGGCTTGCGGAGCAAGACGGTACCTGGAGGTGGACCACTGGGCGTGATGTTCTCAGAGCGGTCGGCTAGACCCGAGGAGCAGTGGAGGCTTTCTGTACCCACCCTTCAGGTGGGACTTCCAGTGGATAGCTCGACGTTGCGGCTTTACTTTTCAGTTGTTGTTTTCCCCTTTCGATTTGTACTTTACTTTACATTTGGGCTTGTATTTCCGGCCCCTTTACTTTTCCGCACTTACTGTTGTACCAGTTTTTACTTAGTGTTTACTTTTTCCACTTCCTTTCTCTATGGTGCTTGTTTACTTTACAAAGGCAATGCCTTCCTTTTACCGGGATTTACGCCTTGGTGCTAGTCGCCAGCCCCTGGCCTATGGAAGGCGGGCTTGGGGTAGTCACGACATGGGCCCTGAGGTCGGGTCGTGACAAATTGCTATCAGAGGAGTTCGGTTCTACCACATAACTTGGGACTCTAATATTTTTTTCTATGTGAAGCAATAATTTTTAGCGTATTGGGTGTGGTTATCAGTCCAGGGATTCCAGTGTTGGTGCGGTGGTCGACGTATCCGTACACCAGGACCCTGACTTCTGATTTCCGACTTAATGCACGAAGACATTGATTGCATGTGTGTTTCATGTTTTATTTGTGATTACTTTGTATCAGCTCACCATGTATACTGTTCTAGCCGTGGCACACCTGTTTTTTTTTCAAGATGGCCCCACGACGGCAGCCAGCTAGGGTTCTGAGAGTTGAGCATGATGATAGTCCGTCGAGCGACGAGGCCACGGTACAGGGCCCTTTAACAGGAGAGGCACCAGCAGTACCACTACCCGCCGAGCCACTGATGCTTCCAGCCCCGACCGCTGACGATGAACGTCACCTTAGTGCACTGCATGAGTTCCAGCGCTAGCGACCACCCAGGTTCCGCAAGGAGACGGACCCCCAGGCAGCCAAGGACTAGCTGGAGGCGGTTGTACGAGTTTTCCAGTTAGTGAGGACACCATCAGACCTTATGGTGGTCCTTTCAGTGAGCCTCCTGCATGCGGCAGCAGGAAGATGGTAGAGCTTGATGCTCCAGGTGCACGACGAGGCATCACTCCTTTGGACAGACTTTGAGAGCCTTTTTTTCTCAGAGTTCGTCCCATCCACCCTCCGAGCGGTGTGCATCCAGGAGCTTCTACAACTGCAGCAGGGCAGCATGACAGTAGCCCAGTACGCGGCGAGGTTTACCGATCTCTCGCGCTATTCCACGGACATGGTAGAGGACCCATTCTTCAGGGCCCGAACCTTCGAGCAGGGGCTCTGGCGAGAGATCAGAGCTTCAGTTGTTTCTCACAGCATTCCGACACAGACAGGGGTGTTGGAGCGAGCCCTCTTAGTGGAGAGTTTCCTTGCTGAGCAGTCTCGAGCAGCAGGACCCACCATTAGCTGGCATGCGGTAGAGTCTTCTACAACGGGCATTAGACATATGACGCAGGGGTCCAAGAGGACTAGATCTACCGGTGGTCGACTGCGTGACACAGGATCGTTTGTGCGAGGCACTCGGGGTGGACAACTACATACCATGAGCGGACAATGTTACTCCAGCGGCGGGGTTGGTCACATGGCTTGTAACTGTCCGGCCCGCCATACGGATGACCAGCAGATAAACGAAGGACCTCCCAGGCAGAGGCAGAGGTTCGATCGAGGTGGATCGCATGGAGCAGGAGACCGTGGCAGGGGATCTGGCCATGCAGCGGGAGGTGGAAGACGCTTCGAGGTGTTGCCACCACCACCACCAGGAGGTCCACCCCGACCACAGGGAGTTGGTGGACATGGGAGAGCTCAGCTTCAAGAAGCTGAGGCCTTCGATCATGGAGATCTGAGAGCAGATGGATAGGATCGGAACTAGTGGATACGTCTTTTGTACTTCTAGTTCCTTGTTGCTGTTGTGTAGTGTCTTTGTATTATGAGCTGCAATAAAAAAAGACGCATACCTTTGTGATGTTTTCTTTCCTGTCCTCTTTTTTGTTGTTACCAAGAGGTTCCAGTTTAGACTGTTGACTTGACCCTCACTTATGAGACATCTACTGGAGGAGACCCAGTTACCACACACTGATGCCGACAGTGTGACTCAACCCTTGGAGGCGAGAGTAACGGTTGGATCTCTTTGTAGTAGTGTCGAGGCCTTACGACGTCATCCTTGGTATGGATTAGTATCATCCATGTCGGGATTGACTGTATTAGGCGAAGAACTTGGTTCATCCAGGGGATGAGACTAGATTTCTCTTATTGGCAAAGAAGAAATCTCAGCAGCTCTTGTAGGACCAGAAAGGTCTAATTCATCCATGAGCGGATGAGGACAGCTCAGAGCCGGCAAAAGTCTTGTGCTGACAGAAGGCGGAGGCCACTAGAGTTTGAGGATGGCGACCGCGTCTTCTGGCGTGTCTCACCAAAACGTGGATTACAGAGATTTGGCCGAGACGGTAGTCATCTCCACGCTTCATCAGACCATTCCAGGTCCTCAGCAGGATTGGCGAGGTGGCTTATCGCCTGGCTCTACTACCTCAGTTGCACCGGGTGCACGACGTCTTCCACGTATCCCAGCTGAGGAGATACGTGCGCGACCCAACACACATCATTAACCATGGGTAGATAGACGTTGATGATGGGGAGACTTTTGCGGAGGTCCCGGTGGAGATCGAGGATCGACAGGAGCGGGTCCTACGTGGACGATAGGTTCCACTAGTGCGCATTAGATGGCAGCACGGGAACCTCCAAAAGAGCACTTGTTAGCAGGAGGCTCAGATGCATGCTCAGTACCCACATTTGTTTCCCTAGCTTATGATGTATCTTTACGGGGACGTAAAGCCCTGAGGTGGAAGTGATGTAAAGACCCGCAAATTTCAAGGGAATTTTTTTTTCTTAATTTTCTTTGGAATTGTACAAGAACACAGTTTCTGACAGCACGTGATTCTGAGGCCCGGTGTGCCCAAAATCATTTTCTGAAGTTTGGCTCAGGTACATTCAGTGAACGAACGAGCAGGTTTTTCTAACTTTTGAACCGGTGCTTAGAATCGAATTCCGAGGGAACTGATGGAATCGCAGCGCCGATATTTTCTTAGAAACGCCTCTTCCGGAGTTCTGTTTGCTTAGGTGCGGTTTTTAATTTTTGGGCTTTAAGTTAAGAAATAAAATAAAGTGGTGTGACAAATTTATTTTTATTTCACTTAAAGCCACTTAAAAGCCACTTAAAGCTGCTTAAGCTAAGTTAAAGTGGATAGGGTACAATTTAAAATATCCTAACCTCTTGTAGGATATTTGTGAGGTGGGGACCGCACGAGCCCCACCGTTTCTTTTCCGCTACGTAACGCACCCGCGAAAACCCCTATTAGATAAAAGTCAACTGGAGCGTTTTCATAAACAATTAAATGCTCCTTTTAATTGGGCGGTTTATTCGTTGAATTAATTCTGTGAATTAATGGGTCGTTACTTATCTTATCTTTTTTCATTTGTTGGCATGTTAATAAAATAAGCCCAATATTCTTCTTCTTGTGTGTTGTTCGTTGAGAGGATTTGATAGAACCTTTAGTCCTTCAACCTCCTTCGCGAAGAACGTGAAGAATGCTGGCCTTCGACGAAAGGAGACGAAGAACGTCAAACCCGCAGAGATCGATGACGTGAAGCCGTGTACCGTGATGCCGACGAATCTCCCTTCGCGACGCTTCTTCCGCGACGATCCAACCCCGCGACAACCTTCGATCGACAACGACAAGGTAGGGGGTTGTGCTCCATTTAAATTCTTTCTGGATTATAAAAACAACATGAATTTAATTATTATTAATTAAATATGTATGTTTTCGATCCTCGAAGTTCGTCGACGCGACGCCAAGTACTGCGCGACAGCGACGCTCTTCTGCGACGCGGTGATTCTTTTCTTCCACGACGATCAATTCCGCGAAGAACGCACGCTCGACGACTACTGCGAGGTAGGGGTTTGATTCTTTAAATCTTTGTGATTAAATCCTCAGTCGTTTAAATATTTTTGGGTGAATACCTTTAAGAACGCTAACGCGGTGGGTGCAGACTAACGAACAAGTCCGAACCCACTGCACCTTTTCGTTCTTGGTGCACGAAATAGTGGACGATGACAAACGGGGCCGCAAGGGCGATTCGAGTTCCTGGCAGTGAAGATCAGGTCCTGGGAGGACCGCTCGTGAAGACCGCACGCAAAACGGACCACCGGAGCGCGTCCGGTGGCCCGCGAAAGCTCCCACCGGCGCGCCGCTAGCAAAACCCGCCGTGGCTGAAGCCGCGGCGGTGAGCCAGTTCCGCGGCCGCACGACACCGGGAAGAGGGACGCGGCCCGGCCGCCACGTCCGCTGGCGAGGCGGCCCCACCCGGGGCCATGACACTTCTTTCCGCGGGGGCAGCACCCTGCGGCTTCCTCCGCTCGGCCGCTCGGCCGAGCCGAGCCGTGCCGAGCCGAGCCGGGCCGGCCCGCCGGGCTGGGTACCATCCTAGCCGGGCCGGGTCGCACCCAACCGGGTCGGACTCGGACCCCGGGTTGGGTCGACCCTGTTCAGGCTGACCTAGGGGGGTTGGGCCAGGTCGGTCCGGGCCCAGACCCCCCATTTTCGGACCTTTTCGGTCTTTTGCTCATAACATGAGATACGGGCCTCCGAACGATGCGCCGTCAGTGGTGATGTGATCCTTGGATTGAGAAGGTCGTTTCGGTATACTACACCCAAGGTTTCGGAATACTTTGTGTTTGGCCGGGTTGGTTCGTACACGAAACCAACCGGGCCCTCGGAGCGGAAACACTTATAACTTGAGCTCCGGACGTCCGATTGACGTACCATCAACTTCGATGGATTCCTCTAAGTGAGACGGATCTTTTGGATAACTGTGCCCAAGGTTTGGATGCAGGTGGAGTATGGTCGGGTTGGTTTTTGCTTAAAAATCAACCGGGTCCCTGGAACGAAAAAGCTAATAACTCTCAGGCCGGGCGTCCGATTGACGCGCCGTCTGTTGCGTTGAGTTCCTCTTGACGATACGGAACTTTTGGATACATCCACTCCAGAATTTGTGTTAGTTGATGTATCAGACTCTCGGATCGTGGATCAGACCCTCCCGAACGAGCTTGCTGTGTGCAGGAACCCTAGAGCTAGCAGCGACTGCGACGATGATGAAAACAGTACGGGAATCCTCCGTGTTTTCGGCAATGACCACTACAGTACATCTTGTGATACATCAACTCCAGACTACATGTCAGTTGATGCATCAACCTCTTAGCTAGTGGAGTGGACCCTCCCGGAACGAGCATGCTGTGTGCGGAAAACCTAGAGCCGGTTGAGACTTGACGACTGTTGATCGAATGACTCAGTGTGTTACGGATAGCCCAGTGGGGAGCGCTTGGTTGTAGCGGCAGACCCACAGCGGAGTAGCACTTGGTTGTAGCGGCTGACCCGCAGTACTCAACAGAAAGAGTACCTCTGGAGGCTATGAGGTGGAGCGCTTGGTTGTAGCGGCAGACCCACGACGGAGGAGCACTTGGTTGTAGCAACATGGGGGAGCGCTTGGTTGTAGTGGAAGACCCATGACAGAGGAGCGCTTGGTTGTAGCGGCTGACCCGTGGTACTCAACAGAAGGAGTACCTCTAGAGGCTATGAGGGGGAGGGCTTGGTTGTAGCCGCATAACCATGGTGGGAAGCGCTTGGATGTAGCAGCAGGCCCACAGTACTTGATAGGTGGAGTACTATAGCAGTCCAAGGTTAGAAGGAAGCGCTTGGTTGTAGCGGCATAACCACTGTACTTGATGGAGAAGGAGTTTCCCTATAGCTATGGTTTCAACTTCATGATCGATCCTATGTGGGTCATTGCAGGGGTTAGTACCTACCTATCCTTTGTGGGTCCGACGGCTAGATGAATCAGTGGCTACATCTGATCATCTCTATCGTCTTACGAAGAAGTAAATCTTGTGTGAGCTGAATTCTGTTTTCTATCCTATGTGGATTTACGTTTTTCTTTCCTATGTGGATTGTGTCGTGCTATCCTGTGTGGATTTACGTTTTTCTTTCCTGTGTGGATTGGGTTGTACTTGAGCTCGGATGTTGGAGCCGAGCGAGAATTGAAGACTTAGGAATATGTATGGGCATATACCTAAGCCGTGTCTGATGTTACTTCGTGATTGTATCTTTCCTTTGTGGTTTATCCTTTGTGGAATCTGGGAGACCTTCGGGGGTCTCGGGGTCCCTACTGAGTAGCTTATACTCACCCCTACATGGGCTATGCCCGCACTACGTTGTGTTGGTTGCAGACGACGAACAACGCTGATCACGGTGGAGGCTTGCGGAGCAGGACGGTACCTGGAGGTGGACCACTGGGTGGGACGTTCTCGGAGCAGTCGGCTAGACCTGAGGAGCAGTGGAGGCTTTCTGTACCCACCCTTCAGGTGGAACTTCTAGTGGACAGCTCGACGTTGCGGCTTTACTTTTCAGTTGTTGTTTTCCCCTTTCGAGTTGTACTTTACTTTACAGTTGGGCTTGTATTTCCGACCCCCTTTACTTTTCCTCACATACTTTTGTACCAGTTTTTACTTAGTGTTTACTTTTTCTACTTCCTTACTCTGTGGTGCTTGTTTACTTTACAAAGGAAATGCCTTCCTTTTACCGGGATTTATGCCTTGGTGCTAGTCGCCAGCCCCTGTCCTATGGAAGGCGGGCTTGGGGTAGTCACGGCACGGGCCCCGAGGTCGGGTCGTGACACAAGAGCTCCTAGATGTGGGGAGAGACTAATTAATATTATTTTGGGTATAACATTGATAAGCTTCAAGTCTTAGCGGGGTGAAGAGAATAGGGAGTGAGGGGTAGTTTTTATAGTGGAGGAGATAAGGGTTTTCCATTATTTTAATCATTATTTTATTTTATTGGATCAAAACTATGAATAGTATTGATTATTGTGACTAAAAAATAGTAATAAGTTCATTTTAGTTCTAAAAAATGGCCATTTACATGATACATTAATCAAGAATGATGATGAAATTTAATTATTTAGCATATTTTGTAAATTATTAAATTTCACTATTCACAAAAAAATCAAGTATTTTAGAAAAATCCAAAAAAATCACCGTAATGGTTTTTTGATGTGAAGAATCCAAAATAGGACTTAATTTTATGAAATTTATTTTCTAAATCATCATTTTCATGATGAGTTTTAAAACCATTTTTCTTTAAATCCAGAACATATGAATTCTTGATATTATAACTTTTATAGATATCATGGTGGAATACTACACTGATTTGTTGCTCACACACTAATTATTTTCTTTGGGTGGATTTAGACCTTTTTTATAGGATAAAGGTAATGGGAAGAGATTTTTTTAGAATTTTGGCATCTCTTTACATAGCTATTTTGGTTTGGGGGTTATGGTTTGTCACATTGAGACTAGTTTTTATAGACATTCCATACTTTCTACTTTATCCTTTTTATCTTAGTTGTATCTCCATTTGTTTTGACTTTTCACTCTGGTTGTATTTAATTTTTTTTCTTATATACTGGACCTATTTTGCTCTATTTTTTACCTCACCCCATAATGGGATGAATTTATAAACAGTTCTAGTTAACTCGGGTTGGTCTGTTACAATTTGGTATTAGAGAAGTTACTCTGCCTGAAGTTTGTTGGCACTTCCTAAGTTATTTTAATGTCTTAGGTAAATGGGAGTTGGATCATTGTAATTTTGAAATTAGTTGTGGATAATGGGACTAAATAGATCAATCTCGTGACTAAATTTGAGTTTCCATGGGTGGTCGGAAAATATTTACTAAGTACAAGACCTGGTATTTATGTTCATTCTAATGTGTTGTATGGAAATTATTTTTAAATTCACAAATCTAAAAAGGTCTAGGGACATGGTGTGTGTGATATTGTTTGAAACAGGTTATAATATATGTGTTATGACTCACCCATGGTTCTGGAATTCTTTTTTACTCATCGTTATAATTTATAAGACAAAATGAGGTTGTTATTATCAAAGAACCACTAAAATGATCTAAACAAACATCATTAATGTTTTAACTTATGAATCTTCCTCATATGAAAAATTTAAATGATAAATGGTATAAATTATGTTACTATAAATATGTAAATACCTTTCCATTCCAATTTTGGAATTTGACTTCCAATCGACAATAACATCCACCATGAACCAATCATGGAAATCATGTTAGGAACTCACACAAAAACAGTGGAAGGAGAAAAATACTAACAATTAAAGGGTGAAATGATATTATGAAATGATAATATAAGATGTTATAAACATGAAATGTTTCTTTAAACTACTAATAACACTCTTTTAACTATTATACAAGAAGTTTAAACAAGTTTGAAGTAAGAAAAACCCATGGTAAGAGAATTCTTAACCTGATTTCCATTCTTTGGGCACTACTGGAAATTTGACCTTTCCCAACACTTCTATTCCCCCTTTCCCAACGGTTTGGCAAAACCGTTGGGAAAGCCCACTTCGTGGCCACTTTTCCCAACGGTTTTCCAAAACCATTGGGAAAGGGTATGCTTTCCCAATGGTTTGGATAAACCGTTGGGAAAAGTCCACTTTGTGGCCACTTTCTCCAACGGTTTTTCCAAACCATTGGGAGAGGTGCAATTTGTGGCCACTTTTCCCAACGGTTTTGGCCAAACGATTGGGAAAGCCTACCCTTTCCCAACAGTTTGGCCAAAACCATTGGGAAAGGTCCCCAATATTTCTACATCCCTTCCTAGATTCCAGGGACCTATACCAACGGTTTTGACAACCGTTGGTATAGGTCCTTTGATTTTTTATCGGATCCTCTTAACCAGAACATTCTATAAATAGAAATTTAAAATAATTATTATAATACATATATATATTTATGAAATTATGTTCACAAAATTCATGTTAGGTTAGTGGTTAGGTCGTTCAATGATAAACCGGAGGTCCTGGGATCAAATCCCAGCAAATGTTTTTTTTTGAAATACATATACCAATGGTTTTAAGGAACCATTGGTATAGATTTTCATATTACTTATACAAACGGTTTTCAAAACCGTTGGTATAGACCTATCGCAACGGCTTACTTTCCTACGGTTCTCCAAACCATTGGTATAAGCTATACCAACGGTTTGGAGGCCTATACCAACGGTTCCAAACCATTGGTATAGGTTAGTTTTCCAGTAGTGGGGTTAACCTTCTACTTCATTATTTATGTTCTATTTAAATTGTTTGTGTGATGGGTTCTATTTAAATTATGTTTTATTATGTGTATTTACAGTATATATACATAATCCATCCACTCTATTAAGTCTCTCTTCAATTTTATGATATTTATAAGGGGTTTTTCTTTAAAAATCCTCTTTATAAATTCAGTTTTACAGAATTCCAAAGTAATGTTTTTATGGAATTATTTCTGTAGTATGATTATGTTTTGGTTCTTTTGAATTATTTATGATGAAGGTTGGGACCTATATTTCCCTCCAATGCATTTTTTATGAGTAAGTTAGAGGCCGACCATATGGTTACTCCAAGTTTAACTGCGATGGTTACACAAAGTAAGGTAGCCGTGAGGGTTACAAATTTTATGGTAGCCAAATGGATACAAGATTATGTAAGTAATGCCCCAAAATACCTCTATGATTATATTTATGTTCACATGTTTTTTTGAATCCAGTGTAATCTCATGTTACATGGAGTAAGTATATATGGGTGACAAGCATGTCTTTTGAAAATGTTTTAATACGTTATGAGTAATCATGGACTAATGTGATTTTTCCTTATTTTTCATCCCTTACTAAGATTTTGTGCTCATCCCAACTTTTTAAATGATTTTCACCAGTTAATGGATGTGTAATACAAGGATGGAAGCCATGTTAAATGTTGAATAATTGTCAATGATTCTTGTTTTAAGTTTTAATGTTTTATATTTGGAAAAAAAATGGAAACTTTTTTATGGTATCCACTCTGTAATAATGTGCAGTGTTATGAATGTATTGTCTTAATTATCTAAATCTCTAAACTTGAAAAGATATTCAATGTAAAAGGATGTGTTTTCTTGATGAAATTCAAGATTATTTAGGTAATAAGGTTGGGTTCT
The DNA here is from genome assembly GCA_963277665.1 of Viscum album. Lineage (NCBI taxonomy): Eukaryota > Viridiplantae > Streptophyta > Magnoliopsida > Santalales > Viscaceae > Viscum > Viscum album. The sequence goes on along the minus strand of OY728164.1, from coordinate 1,396,621,634 downwards.
TATAGTTGGTATCAGAGGACGGTTTAGATAACTTTAGGGGTTAGGGTGATTTTAATAGAATACCATAAATGATTTTCACTCTATGTTTAATTTGAAATGTTATAGAATTTATAGATCAACATGTTGCTTTATCTAAGACATGTTTGTTTAGAATGGTTGTCCATAGAAGGAACATGGATGCTGAAGAGGAGAGGCATCGACAGAATGACATCCTTTTGGAACTACGGCCTGGAATGGTAGGGATTAGAACTGAGCAGTTTGTGATAGTAATGGATCAGCTAATGCAGGAAATAAATCGTGGTGGCATCCATGAAAGAGAACCAAAAGAGGCACCACAACAGAACATGATAGTAGTGGAACATTTTATGAGACAAAATCCTCCTTCATTCAATAGATCTTCTGACCTAGTAGCAGCTAAAGGATGGATCAAAGACCTTAAAAAGATATTCAATGTTATGGGATGTTCAGACAATCAAAAGATAAGTCTTCCCATTTATCATTTTGAAGGGGAAGCTGGTCAGTGGTGGTAAATGGTATGGAATATCAGGGGTAGAGAGAATTTTGATGCCTTAGAGAGGGATGAATTTAAAAGTGTTTTCCTTGAAATATATATTCCTAAGGTGGTGCGACTTAGAATGGAGAATAAATTCCTTGAATTGAAACAGAAGGAGGAATACTCAGTGGCTGTGTATGAAGAGAACTTCACCTTACTAGCAAGGTATGCTCCAAATCTTATTCTGGATCTTGATAGAAAAATTAAGCACTTTTACTCAGGATTGAATCCAAGGTATTGAAGGGTGTTGGCCTCCCGTGAATTCAAAAGTTATGATTAACTTGTCCGATGTGCTGAGAGGGTAGAGATGGAGTTTGCTGATGATCACGTGAATTTTTAAAACAAAGAAAAAAAAGGTCTAGTTTTTATGAAATGGGTAAGAATCAACCAAAGAAATATGATGGTAAGAAAATCCAATTTCTAGTTTTTGAAAAGCTTGAAAAGAAACACCATGGGAAATGTCTTAGAAAAACTGGGAGGTGTTTTAAATGTTGTAAGTTTGGACATATGGCATGAGATTGTAATGAAAATAATCCTAATACTAATCCTAATAAGAAAACTGTAAAGTGTTTTAAATGTGGTGAGATGGGTCACTATGCAAATGCCTGCCCAAAGAGAGATCTGAATGATGCAAAGAAGCCAGACTACAAGCATAAAGGTGTAGTGAGATCCTTTGTGACTACATCAGTAGATGTCAGGCCATCCAATGAAGTTGTATCAGGTAATTTATTTGTTCACTCAGATTTTGCTAAAATTTTTTTTGATATGGGGTCTACACATTCCTTCATCTCTGAGAAATTTTTTGGTAATTTGGAAATATCACCTCAAAAAATGAGACCCAAACTTGTTGTTAAAACACTTGGGGGAAATTTTTAGCAAATAGAAATTAAAAGAATCTTTCTATTGTGGTATGTGGAAAGAATTTACCTGCAAACCTTGTTGTTTTACACTCAGTCGAGTTTGATGTTATTCTGAGAATGGACTGGATTTTAGATTATCATGCTTAGATTGATTGTAGAGCTAAAGAATTTGTTTTTCAGAAAGAGTTTCAGTTTTTATACAAGAATGAACCCATACAGTTGATAACATATCAGGAAGTTGAGAAACTATTGAAAGATGGAAATGAAAGTTACCTTGCTCATATTGTTGAAAACAAGGTAACTACTCAAATTAATGATGTGATAGTGGTAAATGAATACCTTGATGTTTTTCTTGATGAGTTACCCAGTGTCATACTAGATCAAGAAGTTGAATTCAAAATTGACTTAGTTCTAGATGCTATGCCAATTTCAAAACCCCCATATCGTATGCTCCAATAGAACTTCTTGAATTGAAAAATCAATTGTAGGATTTTCTTGACAAAGGCATCATTCATCCTATAACTTCACCATGTGGAGCCCCTATTTTGTTTTTTAAAAATAAAGATGGTTCCATGAGACTTTACATTGATTATAGAGGTTTGAATAACATCACAGTTAAAAAAAGTATCCTTTGCCTCATATTAATGACTTGTTTGATCAACTACAAGGAGCTCAGTACTTTTCCAAGATTGAATTGATATCCGGATACCATCATTTGAAGGTGTAGGAGGGTGAAATCCCAAAAATAGCCTTTCGTACTAGATATGGGAATTTTGAATTTGTTGTTATGCCGTTAGGATTAACTAATGCACCTACAGTATTCATGAATCTTGTGAATAGATTATTTCATGAGTTCTTGGATAAGTTTGAGGTTTTATTTATTGATGAAATTATGGTATTTTATAAAAATAAAGAGGAGCATGAAAAACATCTAAGGGTCATTTTTCAAACTTTAAAAGAAATGAAACTATATGGAAAATTCAGCAAGTGTGATTTTTGGTTGCAATGTATTTATTTTCTTGGGAACATTGTAAATAAAGATGGAATAACACTTGGTCATTCCAAAACAAAAGTAGCTGATGAATGGCCAAGACACAGAAATGTTATAGAGATTCATAGTTTTCTGGGCTTAGCAGGTTATTACTGATGGTTTTATAAGAACTTTTCATGGTTATCTAGCCCGAGAACTAAGATAACATGAAAAGAGTTTAAATTTCTTTGGACAGAGGAATGTGATGTTTGTTTTCAGGAACTGAAGAAGAGATTGGTGAATGCTCCAGTTTTGGCCTTACCATCCCAAAATGATGAGGTTCTCATCTACAATTATGATTCTTTTAAGGGACATGGTTGTGTTTTGATGCAGAATGATCAGGTAATTTCCTATGCTTTGAGACAACTTAAACCTCATGAGATAAATTATCATACTCATGATTTGGAATTGGTAGCTGTGGTTTTTTCTTTGAAAATTTGGAGGCATCATCTATACGGAACCAAATGCCAAATATATAATGACCATAAAAGTATAAAGTATATATTCACTTAGAAGTAATTAAACATGAGGTAGAGAAGATGGCTAGAACTGATAAAGGATTATGAATTCATGATCAATTACAATCCCGGAGAATCAAACAATGTGGAAAATGCCTTGAGTTGGAAACATCATGCATCATTAATCATGTTACGTTTGGAACATGATCCCTTGATTAATAATTTGATGAATTTTGGATTAGAAGTTGTTGGTGCTAGGAATACATATTTTTTGTTTTAGGTTTCAGTGCAGTCTTTATTGTCAGACAAAATTAATCGAGCGCAGAAGAAATACTGTGAACTACATAAAAAGGTATAATTGGTTAAAATGGGTAAGTCACCAGAATTTAACTTTGATAAATATTGTGATTTAATATTTGAAAAAAGGATGTGTGTTCCTAGTGATTCTCAGTTGAAGAAAGATTTGTTGTGCGAAGCTCATAGTTCTCCATTTTCTGTTTATCCTGGTAGTACTAAGATGTACAGAGACCTTTGGGAGTATTATTGGTGGGATGGAATGAAAAGAGATATTTCTGATTTTACCATGAAATGTCTGTCATGTCAACTGGTTAAAGCAGAGCGACAGTTACCGAATGGGATGCTTCAGCTTTTTCCAGTGCCAAAGTGGATATAGGAGAATGTATTTATGGGCTTTGTGGTGGGACTACCAAATACTTCTGGAGGTAACAATGCGATTTGGGTTATTGTTGATCGGCTAACAAAGTCTGCACATTTTATTTCTATTAGAGATACAATGACTTTGGATAAGATTTCTCTATTGTACCTCAAGGAGATTGTCCGGTTAGATGGAGTTGCTCTTTCCATTGTATCTTACTGAGATTCGAGGTTCAGTTCTAACTTTTGGAAGGGACTTCAGAAGTCTTTGGGCACAAAGTTATATTTCAGTACAACTTTTCATCCTCAATTAGATGGGCAGTAAGAATGAATGATTCAAACATTGGAGGATATGTTTCAATCTTATTAAATGGAATATCAAGGAAGTTGGGATCCACATATTTCATTAGTTGAGTTTTCTTATAATAATAGTTTTCATTCCAGTATTTAGATGGAACCTTTTGAGTCCTTGTATGGGAAGCGGTGTCAGACTCCAGCTTTTTGGGATGAATTCCATGAAAGAATGTTTATGGGGTCAGAATTAGTAGAGGAAGTGGCTGAGAATGTGAGGATGATTCAGTAGCCCATGACGAAAGCTCAGAGCAGGAAGAAAAGTTGTGCTGATAATAGAAGGAAATACTTCTCTTTCGAGGCAGGTGACCATGTTTTCCTTAAAATCTCTCCTTGGAAAATTCTGATGTGTTTCGGTAAGAAAGGGAAGCTAAGTCCACGGTTCATCAGTACTTTTGGAATCTTGGAGAATGTTGGAACAGTGGCATACCACGTAGCTTTACCTCCAAGCTTGTTTTAGGTACACAATGTTTTTCATGTTTCGATTTTGAGGATGTATGTGCCGGATTCATCACATGTCTTGAGCCTCGAAGAAGTTCAGCTGGAAGAGAACCTTTCTTATGAAGAAAAACCAATTCAAATTCTTGATTGAAGGGAACTTGTATTTCGAAATAAGGTAATCCACTAGGTAAATGTTTTTTGGAGAGACCACATGGTTGAATAAGCAACATGGGAGTCTGAAAATGCTATGAGGAAAAAATACCCTCAGTTTTTTATTAAGTAAATAAAATTGTGAGGACATAATTTCCAGAAGGTGGGGATAATGTAACACCCCATGTTTTTTTAAAAATAAATAGAAATTCATGGAACTTTATTTTAAATTAGATATTTATAAATATCCTTAAAACAGAATTTTATTTCTTAGATGTTTTGAATTTTGAAAAATGGTCATCTATAATTGTGTTCAGTATGTTATTTAGAGTCTACTGAAACCATCTTGTTTTTTTGGTGAATAGAAACATACCCTTATGAATAGTAATATGAATAGTAATATGACCCTAATGAATAGTAATTTTTATTATTATTTTATTTTTTTAAGTATTTAAGATAATAAATCCTGATTAATTTTTCATCGTGATATAGAAGTTGTTATAGAATTAGAATTGTTAATTTTTAAATTAAAGATGCTTTTATTTAAATATTAAATTAATAATATTTAGAAAATTATTTTCAGAAAATTAACTTCATTTTTTAATTCTACAAGTTGATTAATGGTTAAGGTGAATTTTGGGAATTTTGCTGAAACAATTGATTTTTCAGTGAATAGTAAAAAATACAGTTTTTAGTTTCAGTGTGTTAATGACATCATTAATGATGTTATAATGATGTAATAAATCTGGTATACTTTTTTATAGTTAAATAATATTTTATGTGTCCCAATTGTCTTATACCATGGGAAAATACCATGGGAAAGCCCATTTTTTTGCAATTACCACTCATGAGGTGTCCCTTGAAAATTATTAAAATAATCCCTCACTTTTCCTAGAAATACCAACTATTCCCTTCAATGAATTCATTCCCAATTCTACTTCAACGAAGCTCTGGCCTCCTTAACTTCATATTAGTCCTACCAAGGTTTCCTCAATCACCCAAGGTCCCAACCTTCATGTTCTAAGGGTAACTCTACAAGGTAAGAAAATTCTCAATTTCTTTCTTTTTTCCATTCAAGTTCTCTTTTATGTGGTATAACTTTCAAGTTTCCATACCAAGTTCTTATTTAATTATTATTATTCATATTATCTATATTATGATTCATTTCTGAATGGATGAACCTTGTCACCACTATTTTTAAAATTTTCTAAAGCCATGTTGTGTAGCCGTTAGGCTGCCAAATTTTTGTAAGAGACTTCTCACTTTTTCTTTTATTTTGAGTTCGTTCCTTATTATTTCTTCATATCTTCTTACCCAAGAGGAATTAAATCTACAAAAATCATGTATATTATGGATTTTATAATGATTATGGAAAATTCCTCATCATTATTCTTATTCTATCCTACTTATTTAACGAATAAAAACATTGTCTGTGATGTGTCGACTTACCGATATCATGGACGATGTAATTTCAATTTCCATTAATTCTTTAAAGTATGGTCATGAAACCATTAATATGGTTTAAAAAGGTTATAATATATGTGTTATGACTCACCCATGTTTCTGAAATTCTTTTGTACTCATTGTTGTAATTTATAAGACAAAACAATGTTGTTATTATCAAAGAACCACTAAAATGATCTAAATGAACATCATTAATGTTTTAACTTATGAATCATCCTCATATTAAACATCTAAATGATAAATGGTATAAATTATGGTACTATAAATATTTAAATACTTTTCCATTCAAATTTTGTAATTTCGCTTCCAATCAACAATAACATCCACCATGAACCAATCATTGAAATCATGTTAAGAACTCACCCAAAAACAGTGCAAGGAGAAAAATACTAACAATTAAATGGTGAAATGATATTAAGAAATGATAATATAATATGTTATAAACATGAAATTGTTTCTTTAAACTACTAATAACACTCTTTTAACCATTATACATGAATTTTAAACAAGTTTTAAGTAATACAAACCCGAGGTAAGGGAATTCATAACCCGATTTCCATTCTTTGGGTTAACCTTCTACTTCATTATTTATGTGCTATTTAAATTGTTTGTGTGATGGGTTCTGTTTATATTATGTTTTATTATGTGTATTTACATTATATATTCATACTCAATCCACATTATTGAATCTCTCTTCAATTGTATGATATTTATAAGGGGATTTTCTTTAAAAATCCTCTTTTTAAATTCAGTTTTACGGAATTCCAAAGAAATGTTTTTATGAAATTATTCATGTAGTATAATTATATTTTGGTTCTTGGGAATTATTTATGATGAAGGGTGGGACCTATATTTCCCTCCAATGTATTGGGTATGAGTATGTTGGAGGGCGGCCGTATGGTTACTCCAATTGTAACTGCGATGGTTACACAAAGTAAGGTAGTCGTGAGGGTTACAAATTTTATGGTAGCCAAGATGGTTACAAGATTATGTGAGTAATGCCACAAGATTCCTCTATGATTATATTTATGTTATCATGTTTTTTTGTGAATCCTGTGTAACATCATGTTACACAGAGTAAGTATATATTGGTGACAAGCATTTCTTTTGAAAATGTTTTCATACGTCACGTGTAATCATTGACTAATATGCTCTTTCCTTATTTTTAATCCATTACTGAGATTTTGTTTTCATCCAATGTTTTTAAATGATTTTTCAAAGGCTAATGGATTTTTAATACAAGGAAAGAAGCCATGTTAATTGTTGAGTAATTTTCAAGGAGTCTTGTTTTATGTTTTAATGTTTCATATTTTGGAAAAAATGAAAACTATTTTTATGGTATCCACTCTGTAATAATGTGTAATGTTATGAATGTATTGCCATAATTCTCTAAATCTCTAAACATGAAAAGATATTCAATGTAAAAGAATTTTTTTTATTAAATTCAAGATTATGTCAGTAATAAGGTCGGGTCCTTATATCATGTGGTTCCCAATATAGTTGTTTCGGGTAGGGACTTGAGGTTCACATCCAGATTCTGGAAAGGTTTTATGGAGTCAATGTGTTGTTAATTGAAATTGAGCATGAATTATCATCCATAGGTGGATGTATAGAAAAATATGGATATCTATGTTCATGAGGAAATGCTATGGGATTGTGTTCTTAATTTAGTTGGATCTTGGTACATTCATTTTTCTTTGGTTGAGTTTTCCTATAACAATAGTTATCAAGATTCGATAAAAATGTCATACTTTGAGGTTTTGTATGGGTTTCCATGTTGATCTATCTTGTTCTAGGTATATCTAGGAGAGTGGACCATGGTTGGGATGAGTGTTGTTCAGGAGACAAAAAATTGGATGAAGTTGATCAAAAGACATTTGATCATGACACAAGTCATTATAAATATTATGTGGACTGTCGGGAGTGGTTGATGGAGTTTGAGGTTGGTGATTGGGTCTTTCTCTGAGTTTCACCAGGCTTGGGAAATGATCGGTTGGGTAAGCTGGTTAAGTTGGAACCTATTTTTGTGGGCCCTTTTGAGATTATTGATTGATTGGGGAGGGTGGAATATCAATTTATTTTACCATCTATCTTGACTTATATACATGACCTATTTCATATTTCCTAATTGATGAGATATATACTAGACACTTCCCATATAATTAGGTATAGAACATTTATCTTGATCCTGATACCACTTTTTTTTAATATCAAATTCTTATTAATGATCACTAAGATAAGGAAATGCATGGTAAAATGATCCCCTTGGTCTGGGTGCTGTGGTAGTATAGAGAGAATCTCCATGAGACATGGGAGATATAGTAGTTGATGAGGAAGCAATAGCCTTCTCTTTTTGGGGATCCAGGATCTTGAGAAATTTGTTGGGATAGAAATATTTTATGTTGGGGATATTTTAATGGCCCATTACCTTTCTATCAGACACATTTTTACCTTTTTTTGGTTTCCTTTTTTGTTGGGTGAGTACGGATGACCCTGAATTGTGAGGATACCTATAATGGTGAAGTCAAGAATCAGTTGTAATTTTCAATATAAATCATAGAAGTTATGTATCCCCTTTTTCATTTACATGGAATATGATTTGATTAAATTTTGTGTAATGTCTGCTAGGTAGAAACCATGAACTGGATATATGGCGGGAATGGTTCACACACTATGTAATCGTTACCCATCATTCAGGTATAAAATCAAATTTTAAATTAAGTAGGAAATAATTTTTTCGGCATAGAAGGACCCTAAAAATTACATGATGTTTAAATGGGTTACATGCCAATTAAATTTCATGGTGTTCGTTTTTCAGGATTCCATGCAAGTGATTTATTTAATTCATTCACTGCGAAACATTACCTATTAAACATAGAGAGATCCCTAGGTGGATTTGTGTGATATTTTCAAATACTAATTGTTTCATTCAATAATTGATCACCATTATGGTAGGATTAATCCTCTCTAGTTAATTATTCCTTCTGAATCTTCCTTTGTTGTGGTTTGGTTGTGGTCTTGTAATAGGATTGTGTTTTATATTTATCATTTTAAGTCTTTTTCCATGAATTTTCTTCCAAAGGTAGATCTTGTTGTTTTTGATCCTCATTTTCAAATCCAGTTGATCATTCTAGGTACTTGAGGTAGGTGGATCTATTCAATTTTTATAATTTTATGAATTTCTGGTTGATCTTAATGATTCCTTGAGATTTTAAATTTAATTATATGTGTTGAAATTGAAAAGGAAATGGTTTCATGTTTAAAAGGGGTTTTTTTCTTTAACAATAGATTTTATTTAATTTGAAATGGAAAATAAATTTTAAAACCCTAAAGTAGATTATGATGAATCCGAAATGGTTTTATGAAATTGTGAGCATGGTTTTTAATCAAAACAAAATCTTAAAAAAATTGAACAACATGAACCTTAAGTGCATCAAGAAAGAGAAATTGGTAGCGTTAACATGTATGTGACACCACTAGGAGGTAACCTCTTGTATGTCGATGGAATGTGGTAGGAATCGATGTTACTCGGATCCAACATTATTCATTTTTAGACTCATGAGTTTATAATATTAATTGTACCGTAGGTTAGAGATCAAATAGAAGGTGAATTTTATTTTCTTGTTATTTATTTTATGATAGATTATTTCTTGGATGTTGGATCTGATGGATGTTTATATTTCCATATCTTTACCTGGTTTATTTTTAATTTTGAAAACATGAAACAAAATTTCTGAAAATTCAAGGAATGTTTGAGATTTTTTTTTAAATTTAATTATTTATAAAATTCTTATAGAACTGTTTTTTAAATATATAACTTTATCTTTGTTGATATTAGAACATATATAAATTTCTTGGTGAAATTCTATTGGGATCTGTTGTTCATACATTACTTCTTCTATTTGGGTGGTTTTAGACCTTTTTTACCATATACGGGTAATGGGAAGGAAATTTTGTAGCATGATATCTTCCTTTTACATTGGTTTTTGGTTTTGGGTTGGTTTAGAGGTGTTGATTGGTCACATAGAGACTAGTTTTTTTTTGAATTGTTGTACTTTCTGGTTTACCCTATTTGGCTTAGTTGTATCTCCCTTTGTTTCTACTTTTCACTCTGATTTTATGTCATGATCTTCCACATATATGATACTTGTTTTGTTATTTTTTTTAACTCACCCTATAATGGGTTTACTTGGTTAATTGGTTGGGTTGACCTAGGTTGGTCTGTTACATGAGTAGTAGTGGGGTCTATCTCAATTTCTTCATCTAAACTAAAAGGTATCAACTTATTCAAAGAGAAAATAAAATAAAAATAAATTTTTCTTAACACAATTTTGATAAATATGGTAATTATGTGACAATTCATTATAGTAGTGTCATTTTGATAGAAAATAGATTTAGGAAAAAACATTGTCCACATCCTTCCAAAAGGATAAAAATTCACAAAATTATTTTTAATGTGACACATATACCTCATAATTTATCATGAAAAGTTCATAGGTTTATCAATAATAAACATATAAATGAAAAAAAATCCTAAAAAGGAACCTTTTCAATCTCACTATTTTGTTGCATAATAGTTGACTGATTGAATTTTACAGGAACCTTCCTCTCATGTTCTAAATATGTCATCACCATCTTTTCATGACCAACTGTTCTGAAAATACACTTCATTATTTTTAGAAGACTTACTACTTCTATAGAAACTATATAAGTACTAAATTCATCATAACCATCAATGGTAAATTTAAAATCTTCATCCATTTCCAAAGATGTTATCAAAAAACATTTATGATTCACAGTCACTCTAATTAGATCTTCAGTGTCACTGAAATGAAATAAAACTTTCTCAAAATACTCTTGAACTTATTTTTCATAACCAAAATTAGTTCCTTTTTCATCAAAGATGAATCCCAAAATTCATGATTTATGACTTTATTAAGAAACATATCTGTACCATCCATCCAATATAAATAAAAGGATATTTCACTCAATGCTTTTCTAGAAGTCCTTACATTTTTTATTATGGTAGATGTAGAACGACCAATTATTTTTTGATTTTACCATTTTTAAAGGGATTTAGATGACTGGAGGGTTAGGTAAAATATTTTTTGATAGAAAATATATGAATATTAAAAATTTTGTTAGGGTTCCAGGCATAAAACAAACTTACCTTATTTTTTTATAGTAATCAAATGGTTTTTTTAGAATGATGTGGAGAGTAAACATAACAAAACTAAGTGAAATTTAATATTTTTATGTCAAAAACACTTAAAAATTGAGACACTAAATCTTGATGATAAAATATTTACTTAATTATAAATTCACTCTACTAAATATGAAGTATTTGAAAAAATTAATCAAAGTTAAATAATCTTAATTTGGATTTGATTAAATCAAATCTTTTATCGTGAAATTGTTGATTAAAAATGTTTTCTAATTGATTTTTTATATAGTAAAATTCAAGAAAGATATAACCCTTTTGTGCACGATCTTTTAGGAAATAAGTCCATAAATAAATGTGCTTTATTCTTGAATGCTTCATTGAACTCTTTAAAATATTAATAGCACTTTTTTATCACATTTTATTGGAAAAAAATTAAAATTGAATGAAAAATCCATTTAGGTGGGTTTTATCTACAAAACATGTGCATGTTAATTTATTATTGTAATATATTCATCTTCATCAATTGATAATGAAACATACTTATCTTTATTACTTGAACATGATACTAAAGATTTACCACGAAAATGGTACATTATTAAGATGATTATCCTACCTAGTCGATATAAAGAAAAATTACCATATGAATATGAAGTTAAATATTTTTAGAAAAAGTAGATAAGGTGATATTGTTCCCTTTTAAATAGCTTAGAATTATTTTGGACATATTTAAATGAGATTCATTTGGATTGGATTAAAATATTATAAAAAAGGAATACTAAAAACATAATGTTAGGTATAATTGTAGTAGGATAAAGTAATATTCCAATGATTCCTCTATAAAACTCATTTTAAACTAGTTTTATAGCCTCATCCATATCATGATTAATATTTTATATTATAGGAGTTGAATAAGTCTTACTGTTTTCAAGTGCAAACTTTTTAATAAAATTAAGTATGTATTTACATTAGTTTAAACCATTTATAAAATAATTTTTGGGAATTATAAATCCTATAAAGAAGTTAACAAACCCATCATATCATTTCAAATTCATTTTATATAAGTCTTGAAAAATGATTAAATAGTTTTTGGATTATAGACTCAAAAATAACAACTTCAATATTTATTTTTACCAAAAAAATATCCCAAGATGAATTTTTATTAAATAATTTAGGATCATTATTTCCTACTAAAAACCCGTTTGAAAAAATATTAAATAGATAAATCTTTTATACAATTATATAGGTGTTTGTTTAATTCCATAAAGTTCATTGGTAAGTTTAAAAATAAAATTTTGAAAGAAAGAGTCTTCAAAACCAGAAGGTTGTTAAACCTAAACTTCCTCCATTAAAAATATATTTAGAAATGAAAATTTCACATACATATGAAATAATCTAAAATTCATGTAAGATGTATATTCTAGAAAGATTCAAATTAATTACAACCTAGCTACATGGTAAAATGTTTATTCATATTATATTACTTCTTCTTGATTGTAATCTTTTGAAACTAATAGATCTTTAATTAAAGTGATCACACCTTGATCATCCTGTATTTTTCTAAATACCTATTTAGTTGCAATAATATAATACTCATAGAGAATTTATACTAATTCTCATACCTTGTCCCTATAGAATTTATTTAGCTCATAATTCATAGAAAAATCCTAACTTTAATCATCTAACGTTTCCTTAATAATTCTAGGTTAAAGTTGAGATAAAAAAGAAAATAATTCAACTATATTTCATATATTTATCACAGTTCAACTCCTTTATCAAAACTTCCTATAAATTTTTATAAAGGATGGTATTTAAGGTTACTATGTTTTCTAGGAAACACACTTTCTGTTTCACTAGTATCAACCATTACATTATTTGGTTATAGATAATAAAGTTCTAAATCATCATCCTTATTGTTGTTAAAGAGAGGTTTTGGTCTATTTTACTTAATAAAATTAATCAGCTAACTCATTTGAGTCATTTTGTGATCAAAATGACCACTTTATTAAAAATTCACATGAGTATATTATTCAACATCCCTTGACCTTTTTTTAGAACTATATAAGTTTTAGAACTATTATAATAAACTAAGAAGATACCTTCATCATTTTTTTTATCAAAATTACCAAAATTGTCCTCAGTGTTTGAGAAGTATACCTTATATCAAAATAATTAATACATTACCTTTGGTTTTCTATTATTCCATAACTCATAAGGCTTATTCTTTAAGATATGACTTATTATAACTATTTTAATGAAATAAAATGATATATTAATAGATTCATCCCAAAATAAGTGGGCATGTTACATTCACATATCATTATTATTGTAATTTCTTGCAAGGTACTACTCCTTTCAAAAACACCATTCTGTCAAGGTGTCTTATAAGAAGAAAAATTATGTTTAATACCTTGTTTTGAGTAATATTAATTAAATTACTGATTCTAAAATTCTCATCCATGATAAATTCTTAAGGATACCGTTTTATAATATTTTTAATTTTTCAAAAGTTTCAATAAGTTAGTAAAAATAGAAAATTTAACGACCATAATGTAGAGACCCGAATCTTGACGTACATTGACATTACATTACATTTGCGGAATACTTAGTACATAACAAAAACACACACACACAAGGATTGTAATAGTTTAGTGTCTTTGGAAACTCGGAATATAATCTTCTAATCGTGGTGGAAGATCTTCAACATCTCCCATAAAGATCTTCCTTTTTTTGTACCTAAAATCTTTCTTTATATCCTGGGGAAAAGAAAACATAAAAAAAGGTGAGCTCAAATGCTCAGTAAGGGTAAACAAAAGAAATATCAATCACATCGTATACGCAAGCACATAACTTTTGGAAATCTTAACCTGCAAAAGAGATCATAATTTCATAACATGGGATAAATCATGGCAGTGAAATGTAATCACAATAATCATAACTTAAAACATTAAACTTTGTTTCATACACACATAATCATAGAGAATCATTTCTTGTTAGTCAAGACTCATTGCCAAGACTATCTTAGTGGACAAAGTCCCTTTCTGAACCGAGTCACCCTCGTTTCAGTCCTGTTTTACTGAACCGGTATAACCTACCATTCCAGCCATGTCTATCTCATCAGATATAAAATCTTTATCCAATGAATTATAGGGAGATATAGGTCCCACCCATCTCATAATTATACCATTCTTATGTGTTCCACAAAATCATAAATCATACATCATTGCATAACCCATGTAAAAAAATGGGAAACTTAAACATCATGACATCTTAAAAAAATTCATATAAGATAAAAGAATTCATAAAAATATTTCCATCACAACATAATGAAATCAATGTAATAATAGGGATAGAAACAGAACCCTATATTATCTTATATGGAAAGTAATTTTGATAAAACACTTGAACTCCATTCTTGAGGAAAATATCCTTTCTACTTCAAAAACACTTTTCCTTTCTTAACATGCCATATAATTCTAAACTAAAATAAGTTGATTAAAAATAAACTTGAAAACTTATAAAGGAATATTCTTGGAAATAATGTTTTAAAAATCCATTCATTCCATATAATTTAAAAAAACATTCTTCGTACTTTTTTCAGAAAAGTCAAAAAGTACCTCGAACGAAAAACGACAAAAGATTCCTTTCATATCCTTTACCAAAAACTCACCAAAGGGTAAAATTGGATTTAAAAAAATTGTAGATGAATGGAAATAATATTACATATTGAGTAAATATGGATGTGGATGATAAAATACACCCCAGTAATTGCCAAAGTATAAACAATCTCGGATAAAAATGAGATTGTGATATTTCCCCTTACCTTAGGTCCGATTTGCTTCGTATGTGTCCAAACCTCCTGTATAATGATTTAAATAATGTCATTGACTTATTACAGAATCATATTCATTGTTATGATATCATATATGGTTCACTTATGACTTTATATTACCCGTTCTTTTGTAAATTCCATGTTAAAGAAGCGTTTTGGGTAAAATCGTTTCATTTATCGTAGGTGTTTTGACTTGTTGTTCTTGACATTATTATTACTTATATCATGATTTACTTACTTCCAGAATATAAAATATGATTTATATATAATATATATTCAATATATATATATATATATATAATAGATAGATAAATGAAATGAAAAACACCGTTCATGGAGACGGTAGTCCGTACGTACGCATGAACGCTATTTTCCTTTCCTTATTGTCTTGAATGGAAGTAAGTAGATGAAATAAATATATATAAATACATAAATCCAGTAGATTTATAATGTCATATATTTCATTATTATTTCTTATATATACTTTATAATCATTCTTAAATGGTTAACATGGAGAATGAATCTCATCGCGTCGTGGAGACGGTAGTCCGTACGTACGCACGAGCGATGATATCATTCCCATGGTCGTGGAATTGTGTTGAAGTGTATGTATACTATTTCAGTATCAATATAACTTTATAATAATCATATATAGTTACTCATTACACCATTATACCCGTCCAATTAATGTGGTGGTGGAAAATAGATTACACCATGGCGTGGAGACGGTATTCCGTACGTACGCACGCGCGGTGATTTCCTTTTTCCGTAGGATAGATAGATGGTTGATTAGAGTTGTTTCATATTTATAATAACATATCAGTATATAATAAATACTGATGTTATTAATTTATCATGAAACAACTAATGAATAAGAAGTTAAAGAAGAAAGAAATTGAAAAAGATCAGTAATGGATTTTACCTCTTTTTGACGCGCCTTTTCTTAGCCTCCACTTAAAGAACTAAGGATGGTCTTTGAAGAAGACCAGGACCTCTAGAATGATACTAGGGAAGTGGAGAAAAGATTTTGGCAGGGTTTGGACGAGCTTGAAGGCTCAAAGTTGTGTGAGGAAGAGAGGGAGGAGATGCCCTTTTATAAGGGAGGAGAGGGGCACCTTAGGAATATCTCAAAATATTATTTTATATTAAAGTCAAAATCGGTTTATAATGGTTCCAAAGGGTCTTATTTCGAGAATAAAGTGGGGATGGGTCTAAATCCTATCAACAAATTGGATTTAGACAAGTTTAGGTTATTATTTTAACCTTATCAATTAGATTTAACTCTAAGTTAAATAATTTAACTTTTACTGTGTCTTTTTGTTTTCTTACACTATATGGTTAATACAATTACTATAACATGCCAAAAGAACCCCAAATTGTTTATTATTAATATATATATCCTTATCTAAGTCATTTGGCCGAACCTTAGATTTTTATGAATAAAATAACAATTAATAATATAATATTTGATTTAAAAACTATTTTGTGTCAATTTTGACACTATTTGATATATGATTTTTGTGTGAAAGTCATAACAGAATTATATGTTCAAACCAAGTTTATTAAATCAACACTAATATATCATAGTAACCTAGAAAATTATTTTAATTCATAAAAAGTCTTAAATTACATTTATTTTGGTATTTATAATATCAATTATGTCAATATTTCATTAATAAGATAATTACTGCATCATCTTTGTGTCATAAATAAATTAAATTATTTGATGTCTAAAAAATACAAATAAAATACCATTATGTAGGAAATCTTTTTAGGTTTCTAATGAATATTTACAATCTAATTTATCTTATGTATAACCCTATATTAAAAATATTTTAGTAAATAAACTTTGATTTTAACTCTTTTAACTCTTCTTTGAATTAAATAATAATAAATGTCCTAATCTAATCCATGTGGGCCTAAATGGTCATATTATATTCATAAGGTTGTTTTTGGTCGAATTACACTTATCCAATAGAATTAGGACATGTGTTAGGGTAATAGTAATATCATATTTACCCTTAGTTACCCTATTTACTATTAACCGCCGTAAAAAAGTAAAAAGTTACTATTCACCAAAAAATTATTTTTATCTCATTGAACCAAATTTTACTTACTGATATCAACCGTGTCTATCGTATTTTCGAAATTCTATTCACAGAAGCGGTAAAATTAAGTTTTATGCAAAATTCAGTTTTTAACCTACCACTTAGTGGTTTCACTATTCATCAAAAATTGAAAGTTTTCAGAAAAACAGCAAAATTTCACCCTAGGCTAATTTCGGTATTCCGAATCCAAAAATGAGGTCCATTTTGAAAGATAAAATTTCAAAAAGTGGTTATTACTATTCATAACGGCTAGTTTTAATAATATTTTAATAGCATATTGTTGTTTAGCAAAACTTGGTGTTGCGTACAACACACACTATCGTGGAAGGTCGCGATTGCATGTAATTCAAGCCAGGTCAGAGATGTGTGTTGTGAAAGCTCCTTTTGGTGTAGCGTATAAAACAAGACATTAATGAAATTAAAAAGAATATTTTTCATAAAATCTCATGGTGTTACATTCTACCCCCCTTAAAATGAATTTCGCCCTCGAAATTCATCGGCGTTATAAATGGTTTACTATTCGAAAGTTTCTTTAATAGAAACCCACATCGTAAAAAGGAATACCAAAACCAATCTTTAAAAACAAAAGTATGAAACGTAACGGTTACCCAAATAAACTAATCACTGGGTTTCCACATAAGTGAGAATATGGATATGGAAGAGAAATCTAACCATCATGTTCTGATGGAGAGTGGTAGAGAACATGGCCATGGAAAAGCTAGCAATCACAAAGCCATAAATTTGTGAGGATCTAAGGTACCATCTGATTAATCAGATATAAGAGCACTAGGACAACATTTTTGGTTTTCAAGATCGTTTCCCTAAAGTTGAAGAATTTGAATTAGAATAAATACTTACTTTATTTTGGTACAATCTCACTGCTGTTCGTGCGTTGAACAATTTCCACTTCATCTCTTAAATAAATGAAGTTGAATTTGTTATTCGTGAATTGTTAGCAGATCATGTGATAGAATGATGGGTCATTCCATCTGTCTCAAACAAAAGGTTAGAAAAAGTTATTAAATATACATAAGTCATTCTATAGTGAGATTAATCATATATGGTTCCTAAAATGGACTTATACTTCATATATCATACTGCTTAAAACTAGATTCTACTAAACAGGGACTTCCTGTAGGCCAGTGGTAGGTGATAAAGGCCAGTCGCACTTCGGTAGTGGGTTCGATTCCCACAGCCTTGTCCGACGCGATGGGCTGTCGCCCATTCTGTAGGTTGTCCTTTTTCTAAAACTATATTACTATAACATCCCATCAATAATATCGAAAAAACTTCTATCCTTAAACAATACTAACTTACATCCAACATAATCCATTCCAATCTTTAGGCTTATCCATAATACTGCAGTCCACTCTCATAACATAGTGAAAACGATTACCAGAGATTTAATACCAACGTTGAACCCCATATATCATAAGATATGTTTTGTTGGTCACATTCCAAACATTCAAATTCCTTAATCATGTATTCTGTTGAATACCCATTGAACCTTATTGAAAACTTGAATGCAGTAAAAAGTTAACACTTTCCACATACCAAAATCCTCAAAATTATTTATACTCAAACCATGATATCACATAGTCCTTATATCAATCATGAGCTCATGAATACTGTTAAACATTTCGTTTTCTTGTTTTCCCTTCATTATGCGCATATCATCTTTTTTCCAAAAATCACTTTGAATACCACATTAGACCAATACATAAATATTCCAATACTTTATGATACAACATTATTTTGGAATCCCATTACATAAACACTTAATCATTCCACCACATCGTTATCATATTCAACATCACCAATGGTGATCGCATGTAACTTCCCTTTGTCCATTGCCTTAAGCGGTTGCTCATGTCGATCATCACTAACCCTTGGATTAGGGCATTTATTAGCATAATGCCCCATTTCCTTGCACTTGAAGCATTGAAGTGTTGGTGGTGCGTTCTCTGCAGTGTTTTCTTTATTCACATCATTAGAATCCCTTTTTCCATTACTTCAACACTCAGCTGCTCTATGACCTTCTTTTCCACACTTAAAACATTTTCTAGTCCCTTTAAGACAATCTCGACCATGCTTTTTTCCACACATTGTGCATAAGGAAACATTCATCTTCTTTTCACCATTATTCTGAGATTTCTCCTTGATCTCCATCTTTCGTTTCTTGTCAAAACCATGAGATGGATATGTAACACCAACTTCCATTTCTACCTTGATAGCACAATGCACAATTTCTTCATAGCTACTAAAGTCTCTTATAGCTAATGCCCTTCGAAGACTTGGTTTTAAGCCACTGAAAAATCGATCAACTTTACTTTCAGGTTGGATGATAATGCCAGATGCATACCTTGAAAGTCTTGTAAAATTTGCTTCGTATATACCAACAGATTCATCATCCTTCTACTTTAGCTCAAGAAACTCCTTTTCCATCTTTTTTCTAAGAATACGAGGGAAGTACTTTCTGAAAAACAAGTTCTTGAACTCGTCCCATTCCATGGACTCAATTTCATCTCTTTGCCTCGTATTCTTGATAAGATTCCACCATTGATCAGCTTCACCTTCCAAATGATATACTGCTAAGATGACTTTATCATGCTCATAACATTCAAGAACTGAAAATATCTTTTCAGTGGTACTGATCCATTGTTCAGCAACAAGTGGATCCGAAGACCCACTGAAAGAAGGTGGACGTTGCCTCATGAAGGACTCAATAGAATATTGTTCCCTTCTCTGCTCATTTGGAAGTCCAGAATGATTCATAGCTTGTGTAAGTATAGCAATAAGATTTTGCACTCCATCTCCCATAACATTTGTTTGTTCAGGAGGACAATCATTGCATTGTCCATTGCATTGATCAACACGGTTCCTTCGGGTTCCAGCCATCGTCTAAAACCCAAAAAGAATAGTGTGAGAGGAAAAAATCATGACAGGGAAAACAACATAATAAAGGGGGAGTACCCTCAATATCTAACATCTTAGGTTAAATTCTAAGATCGTTAGCGCAATTCTAGGACTATAACCTATACGTATACTTAACCGTAGAGACATCCCTAGACATACCTTAGAAATATCTCTAGGGATCTCACTAAAGTTATCGCATCCTAATTTCCAAAGGTTGACTAAACCTTTCCTCTGATACCAACTGTAGAGACCCGAAGCTTGACGTACATTGACATTACATTACATTTGCGGAATACTTAGTACATAACAAAAACACACACACACAAGGATTGTAATAGTTTAGTGTCTTTGGAAACTTGGAATATAATCTTCTAATCGTGGTGGAAGATCTTCAACATCTCCCATAAAGATCTTCCTTTTTTTTGTACCTAAAACCTTTCTTTATATCCTGGGGAAAATAAAACATAAAAAAAGGTGAGCTCAAATGCTTATTAAGGGTAAACAAAAGAAATATCAATCACATCGTATACACAAGCACATAACTTTTGGAAATCTTAACCTACAAAAGAGATCATAATTTCATAACATGGGAAAAATCATGGCAGTGAAATGTAATCACAATAATCATAACTTAAAACATTAAACTTTGTGGCATACCCACATAATCATAGAGAATCATTTCTTGTTAGTCAAGACTCATTTCCAAGACTATCTTAGTGGACAAAGTCCCTTTCTGAACCGAGTCACCCTCGTTTTAGTCCTGTTTCACTGAACCGGTATAACCTACCATTCCATCCATGTCTATCTCATGAGATATGAAATCTTTACCCAATGCATTTGGGGGAGATATAGGTCCCACCCATCTCATAATGATACCATTCTTATGTGTGCCACCAAATCATAAATCATACATCATTGCATAACCCATGTAATAAAAAATGGGAAACTTAAACATCATGACATCTTAAAACAATTAATATAAGATAAAAGAATTCATAAAAATATTTCCATCACAACATAATCAAATCAATGTAATAATAGGGATAGAAACAGAACCCTATATTATCTTAGATGGAAAGTAATTTTGATAAAACACTTGAACTCCATTCTTGAGGAAAATATCCTTTCTACTTCAAAAACACTTTTCCTTTCTTAACATATCATATAATTCTAAAATAAAATAAGTTGATTAAAAATAATCTTGAAAACTTATAAAGGAATATTCTTGGAAATAATGTTTTAAAAATCCATTCATGCCGTATAAGTTAAAAAAAACATTCTTCGTACTTTTTTCAGAAAAGTCAAAAAGTACCTCGAACGAAAAACGACAAAAGATTCCTTTCATATCCTTTACCAAAAACTCACCAAAGGGTAAAATTGGATTTAAAAAAATTGTAGATGAATGGAAATAATATTACATATTGAGGAAACATGGATGTGGATGATAAAATACACCCCAGTAATTGCCAAAGTATAAACAATCTCGGATAAAAATGAGATTGTGATATTTTCCCTTACCTTAGGTCTGATTTGCTTCGTATGTGTCCAAACCTCCTGTATACTGATTTAAATAATGTCATTTACTTATTACAGAATCATATTCATTGTTATGATATCAAATATGGTTCACTTATGACTTTATATTACCCGTTCTTTTGTAAATTCCATGTTAAAGAAGCGTTTTGGATAAAATCGTTTCATTTATCGTATGTGTTTTGACTTGTTGTTCTTGACATTATTATTACTTATATCATGGTTTACTTACTTTCAGAATATAAAATATGATTTATATATCATATATATTCAGTATATATATATATATATATAATAGATAGATAAATGAAATGAAAAACACCGTTCATGGAGACGGTAGTCCGTACGTACGCATGAACGCCGTTTTCCTTTCCTTATTGTCTTGAATGGAAGTAAGTAGATGAAATAAATATATATATATACATAAATCCAGTAGCTTTATAATGTCATATATTTCATTATTATTTCTTATATATAATTTATAATCATTCTTAAATGGTTAACATGGAGAATGAATCTCATCGCGTCGTGGAGACGGTAGTCCGTACGTACGCACGAGCGATGATATCGTTCCCATGGTCGTAGAATTGTGTTGAAGTGTATGTATACTATTTAAGTATCAATATAAATTTATAATAATCATATATAGTTACTCATTACACCATTATACCCATCCAATTAATGTGGTGGAGGAAAATAGATTACACCACGGCGTGGAGACGGTATTCCGTACGTACGCACGCGCGGTGATTTCCTTTTTCCGTAGGATGGATAGAAGGTTAATTAGAGTTGTTTCATATTTATAATAACATATCAGTATATAAGAAATACTTATGTTATTACTTTATCATGAAACAACTAAAGAAGAAGAAGTTAAAGAAGAAAGAAATTGAAAAAGATCGGTAATGGATTTTACCTCTTTTTGACGCGCCTTTTCTTAGCCTCCACTTAAAGAACTAAGGATGGTCTTTGAAGAAGACCAAGACCTCTAGTATGATACTAGGGAAGTGGAGAAGAAATTTTTCCAGGGTTTGGCCGAGCTTGAAGGCTCAAAGTTTTGTGAGGAAGAGAGGGAGGAGGTGCCCTTTTATAAGGGAGGAGAGGGGCACCTTAGGAATATCTCAAAATATTATTTTATATTAAAGTCAAAATCGGTTTATAATGGTTCCAAAGGGTCTTATTTCGAGGATAAAGTGGGTATGGGTCGAAATCCTATCAAAAAATAGGATTTATACAAGTTTAAGCTATTATTTTAACCTTATCAATTAGATTTAACTCTAAGTTAAATAATTTAACTTTTACCATGTCTTTTTGTTTTCTTACACTATATGGTTAATACACTTACTATAACATGCCAAACGAACCCCAAATTATTTATTATTAATATATATATCCGTATCTAAGTCATTTGGCCAAACCATAGATTTTTAGGAATAAAATAACAATTAATAATATAATATTTGATTTAAAAACTATTTTGTGTTAATTTTGACACTATTTGATATATGATTTTTTTGTGAAAGTCATAACAGAATTATATGTTCAAACCATGTTGATTAAATCAACACTAATATATCATAGTAACCTAGAAAATTAGTGGAATTCATAAAAAGTCTTAAATTACATTTATTTTGGTATTTATAATATCAATTATGTCAATATTTCATTAATAAGATAATTACTGCATCATTTTGTGTCATAAATAAATTAAATTATTTGATGTATAAAAATTACAAATATAATACCATTATGTAGGAAATCGTTTTATCTTTATAATTAATATTTACAATCTAATTTATCTTATGTATAACCCTATATTAAAAATGTTTTAGTAAATAAACTTTGATTTTAACTCTTTTAACTCTTCTTTGAATTAAATAATAATAAATGTCCTAATCTAATCCAAGTAAGCCTAAATGGTCATATTATATTCATAAGGTTGTTTTTGGTCGAATTACACTTATCCAATAGAATTAGGACATGTGTTAGGGTAATATCAATATCATATTTGCCCTTAGTTACCCTAGTTACTATTAACCACGGTAAAAAAAAGTAAAAAGTTACTATTCACCAAAAAATTATTTTTATCTCATTGAACCACATCTTACTTACTGATATCAACCGTGTCTGTCGGATTTTCAAAATTACATTCACAGAAGCGGTAAAATTAAGTTTTATGCAAAATTCAGTTTTTAACCTACCACTTTGTGGTTTCACTATTCATCAAAAATTGAAAGTTTTCAGAAAAATACCAAAATTTCACCCTAGGCTAATTTCGGTATTCCGAATCCAAAAATGAGGTCCATTTTGAAAGATAAAATTTCAAAAAGTGGTTATTACTATTCATAATGGCTATTTTTAATAATATTTTAATAGCATATTGTTGTTTAGTGAAACTTGGTGTTGCGTACAACACACGCTATCGTGGAAGGTCGCGATTGCGTGTAATTCAAGCCAGGTCAGAGATGTGTGTTGTGAAAGCTCCTTTTGGTGTAGCATATAAAACAAGATATTAATGAAATTAAAAAGAATATTTTTCATAAAATCTCAGGGTGTTACCCATAACATGGCATACAAGGAAATTTCATTAATTTTGTGGAATACATAATACATGACAAAAAAAGACACCCAAATACCATATTATTTTAGTGTATTTAGAAACTGTGATCATAATCTTCTAACTTAGTGAAATATCTTCAACATATCCCATAAAGATCTTCCCCTTTTTATTTTCCTACATAAAACCATTCTTTATATTCCGGGGAAAGGAAAACATAAAAAAGGTTATCTCAAATGATCAATAAGGGTAAACATTGATAACATAAAACAAAACATAAACATAAGAATTTAAAACATGAACATAATGTTTAAATATGAAAATCATGAGTCCTGAAATAAATTTTTGAAGTACGTAAGGAATAGATCAAAAATGAACATTAAACACAATAAAATAACATTGCTCTAAAACATGGAATTGTGGAAAAAATAAGCACATAATATGATTTCTATAGTAGCCAAGGAATTGCTACCAATACCATCCTCGTTGAAAAAGTCCATTACTGAATTAGGTTTAATTTCCATTGTAGCCATGTATTACTGAACAAAATTTACTTGTCGTTCCAACTATGCATTACTGAACCTGATTTACATCCCGTTCCTGCTATTTATTACTGAAACGAATTTACTTTCCATTCATGTCATGTAAATCTAATGATATATAAATTATTACCCAATTCATTGGAGGGAGATATATGTCCCAATTATCTCATAATGAAATCATTCTTACATGTTCCACAAAAACATAAATCATTCATCATAGCACAACCCAAGAAATAAAATGCGCTTTTTAAACATCATTATATCATAAAATAAGATATATAAAATTTCATTCCATCATTAACAAAATCAAATAATAATAATAATTGGGATAAAATCATGAACATAGTTAAAGAGAATCACCTTAGATGGAATATATTTTTGATAAAACACTTGTACTTAATTCTTGTGGAAAATATTCTTTCTTTTTCAAAAATGTTTTCTTCTCTAAAAATGCCCAAAAATTTTAAAAGGAAATAAAATAGTTGAAAATATACTTGAAAACATGTAAAATAATATTCATGGAAATAAGGATTTATTAATTCATAAAAATACATTAATTTTGTATAATTTAAAAGACATTCTCCTCATGCTTTTACTGGAAAAAGTCAAAAAGTACCTCGTATCGTAAAATGCCAAAATATTCCATTCATACCCTTTAATAAAAATATAATAATGGGTAAAATTGAATTTAAAAAATTGTATAAGAATAAAAATAATATTACATATTATATGAAAAATCGATGTTGATGATAAATATACCCTAGTAAATACTTACGTATAAAAAATCTCAAATAATAATGAGATTGTGAAATTATCCCTTACAAATTATAATCAGTCGAATCGTATGACACATAAAATAAAGATAATTACATTCATATTCAAATTTCATAAACTTCATAATAACATTAAAAAAACATTCATGGGATGCATAAGAACCACACAAAATAAATTGGTGGTGTATAAGGCATATGTGCTGTAGAAATAAAAGTGAGTCAAAATAATCCCTTACCTTAGGTCAGATTTCTTTCGTTTGTGTTCAAAATTCCAGTATAGTGGGTTTAAACATATTATTAACTTGTAAAAGAACCATAATATATATTATTCACCTATGAATTTATATTATGCGTTAATTTGTCAATTCAATGTTAAAGAAACATTTTCGGTAATAATGGTTTTATTTATCGTACATGTTTTGACTTATTATTCTTGATCTTATTAATTATATCCATATTTAATTTCTTTTATGATGTAAAAAATGATTTATATATCATATATATTCAGTATATAAATATATATAATATATATA
Source organism: Viscum album (assembly GCA_963277665.1). Classification (NCBI taxonomy): domain Eukaryota; kingdom Viridiplantae; phylum Streptophyta; class Magnoliopsida; order Santalales; family Viscaceae; genus Viscum; species Viscum album. Next base: position 1,396,595,718 of record OY728164.1, on the reverse strand, counting down.
TAAATGAAATGTAAGACACTATTCATGGAGACGGTAGGTCGTATGTACGCATGAACGTTGTTTCCGTTTTGTTATTGAATTGTATGTAATCAAGTAAATGAAATATATATATATATATATATATATATACATAAATATAGTATCCTTATTAGGTCATATATTTTATTATTATTTATTATATATAACTTATAATCATTCTTGAATGGTTAAAGTGGAGAATAAATCTCATGACGTTGTGGAGACGGTAAGCCGTACGTACGTATGAGCAACAAGATCATTCCCTTGATAGTTAAATAGTTTGGAATTTGATGATATTTGAATTTTAAAGAATAATTATTATGTTATATTCAATATTTAAAACTTTTATACTCATCAATATACCCATCCAAATTAATTATTGTGGAATAACAATTACACCACGGCGTAGAGACAGTAAGCCGTACGTAGACACACATTGTGATATTGTTTTTTTGTAGGATGGATAAAAGTAAGTATAAGTTTATCATCCCAGGTAAATAAATAATATTAAATTCTAATTTTTATCAATATTTGTGAATAAAATGTTAATATTAATTTAAAGGGAACGCTATGCTCGATGGCGTACCCAATACGCAACAACGAGTTTCTTTGAAATCTTATGTTGCACACTAATAATATAATAATATTATAATAGTTAACGCCTAGCCATTGTAATGGTAGGAATGAACAGAAATAACAAAAAAAATTATTACATATGTTTTTTAAATATGTTTACATTCATCCAATAAATGTTAGAGGCTTAATATCTAAATGACTCCAATTTTAAGAATAAATACTCTAATATTTTTAAAAGATTGATTTACCGCCTTTTGATGGCGAACCTTTTTTAAATATAACATTTGACAATTTTATAAGATATCTTTTTAAAAATAAACTTATTATTTATTATTGGGACATTGAAATTTACTTTGGTTAAATTTATGTTATTTTTCTGACAATGTTTATTTTTTTAAATGAATAGTGAAAAATACTGCCTTTTACATCAAAAATAATTTTTCATATAATTTAAATATATGGTTAGATTATATTTTGAATTGGTTTTAAAGTATAATTAGAATATATTTTTACCATTTCATTCAATTTTGGTCATTATAATTAATTTCACTTTGAAAATGGACAAAAACAAGTGCCAAACTTTTTATAGATTTTGCTTCAAAAAAACACGCTATTTGTTTTGACGACGAGAATTATTTTTAAATTAATTATTTCAATTTATGTGTTTGTAATTTGGTAAAATGGATTCCATATTTTGAATAATAAGGTCCAAATTATGTAATTAAGACTCTTTTGTTTTTGGACATTATGAATAGTAACGATCGTAATTATCTTTAATTATCGTGATTAATTCGTAATCGGGTAGTTAAGGATAATAAAATAATATCATAATAATAACAAATGACCCCAACATGTGTCCTAATTATACTTTTTGTGACATGGTAGACCATGGGATTCCTTTTTCCATACTTTGGGACCCCATGGAATCACTTTTGCGTGATAGTGAGACTTTATCATTTTATTTTTAAAGAAAGGAAAATATAACACAAGTATGTATCACCCAATTAAAAAAATTTTAGTTTTGTCTGTGTAAATGATCTCTTAGACAATAAATATTAATTGGAAAGATAAAACTATTTAATACATCATAGTATTTTTTTTTTAATTTTTACACATTAAATAAATTAATTTATTTATGACACCATGATGATGCAATGATTACCTCATTAATGAATGATTTAAATAAAATGAAATGATAATGTAATATCTAAAACTTAAACTTATAAAAAACCTATTGGATGAGTATATGTCGAACCCTTATCACCTTATCCTCTAAATATATCAATGTGGGACCTTTAAAATCCGAAACTCATTTTAAAATAAAGTAACATTTCTTGACTTTCCATGAGTGCCCCTCCTCCCTCTTATAAAAGGCCCCCACCTCTACCTCCTTACCCACACCTCTAAAGCCTTTCGATTCACCAAAACCTACCCATTTCATCTCCCCACATCCCTATCTTAATCATTGAATCCTCACCTTAGGCAGAAAGCTCTTCAAGAAACCCTTTTGGTTCAAACCAAAGGGAGTTACCCGATTTGAAGGTAGTGTCTTCTCTTATGTTCTTTTGTTTTATTTTGCTTCTCCAACCCCCTAAAATCTTTTTATTCCCTTATTTTGTAACAAAAACAGTATCTCAAATATACTAGTATGTTGTGTTACGAAGGATTAGAGCTACACTTACACACACATCCATCTAATGGTTAAAGAACATACTGTTTCTGTGGATGGCGAATTACTGCCTCACGAAACAATGATTGTTCAATATTCTTTTAACACCTTAAAAGATGGCCATTATTATGTCACTATATTTTATATATGATATATATGGTATTTATATTTTCTATATTCTTATGTATTTTATATTTAAAACATACCTTTATTCTTCGCATGTTGTGAAAATGGGATAATTTTATATGAGGAAGTGTGGACTACCGCCCCCTCAAGTGATGTGACTCGTTCATGCAATACATGGAATGTATAAATAATGAAATTAATGAACTTATGTGACCTATATGACATATATATTATACTTTAATTATAATATATATATCTCTCAATTATTTTTAATTCCATTAATATGACAAAGAAATGAAAGTAGCGTTCATGCGTACGTACGGCCTACCGCCTCCATGAACAGTGCATTTAATTTCTTTTTTATCTCCAAATGATTTGAAATAGTATAAAATGAATATTTAAAGAATATATATGATATTTAAATCATTAATACTATTCTTTATATGATTTACTTATAACTACATGGACAATTCTTTTCAAACAAGTTCATTTTTGACTCATGTACCAAACATCGAAAAAACATCTGATATGAACTCACATAATTAACTAATTAGTATAACATTAAAATATGTGATATGAATTGAATAATAAATTTTAAAGGAGGTCCTTAAGATATTATAAATTGATAAAGGTTTATTATTCTAGAATATAAATAAACGAACATGACAAGTCGGACTTGAGGTAAGGTATCCTACCTCTCTCTTTCTTTTTAAGTACTCTTTTTTATTTAAATTACTTTAATATCATATTTCTTATGTTTGGGGTTGTTATTTTATATTAATCTTGCTGTAAATTTTATGTTAATATGATGAGATACTCTATTTGATCCCATCAATCCATTTTTTGAAGTTTTATGTGGTGCCGTTGGGCTGCCGAATTTTCAAAAGAGGATTTTCATCTCACTTTTTATTCTCGTGAGATTCATGCTACATTTTACACTATTTCCTTTTTTGTGGTTGTTTTTACTGACCAATATTTTAATATTCGTATAATATAATCTCATTTATGGGTATTTACATCTTTATTGTATGACCCTTCTTTCATGGGTTGTATGTTTCGAAAGTTTCCCAAATCTGTAAGGGAACCTTTCACACTCCTCTTTTTAAAAGACTTATTTTGTTATGTCTTTTAATTTACTTCTTTTTATGTTGGGATATGTTCATATATATCATTATTGATGTAAATTTTATGTACAAGTGATGATATACCATTTTTTCTCTCATCAACTAATTTTATGAATTTTAAAGTTACGTCGTTAGGCTGTCGAATTTTACCAAGGGAACTTCTTAACCCAATTTTGATTTCTTTGGGTTAAACATGTAGTTATTGAATATGTCATCCTTTGAATATGTTTTAATGACATTTGATTGTTTTACACTAAATATCCACTTATATTGGGTGTATTTATATTTGTTACACATAATTATGAGATTGATTTATCCTTAATTTAAGGATACCTTCTTTATAAGGGATTTCATATCATTTTATATTTCTATTGAGACTTAATTTTTGTTATGAACCAATTCACTCTTATATGGTGTATATACTGTCCTTTGGAATATTATATCATGAATCCCTTTATTCTAATGATATTATAAAGTTCTGATTAAATTTCATTCCTCAATTATTGTATTCAAGTGTCTCTCATTTTTTTAAAAACCCTTTAACTAAAATATAATTTTAAATGTTTTAATGATTTATTCTTATAAACATTTCTCATTAATATCCATGTTTTCAAAATGATTTTAAGGATTTATTTATACGGATATTAATGGTTTAAAATGTTAAAAGCTTCAAAGTGTTATGGGACACTTTGATTCAAAAATCTCTTTATTAAATGTTTTAAATGGTTTTGAAAATGGTTTTTTGAATGGATTCATTATTTCAATATCATAAAAAGTTATATTGTTATTACAATATTGGAATGATATCTTTCCTTTATGCTTAAGTTATGTGCTATGATTATGTTATGGTTCTTGGGTATTTTTTATGAAGACGGGTGGTTCCGTGATAAACTAAGGGCGGGTGAGCCCGATATAGATCTCCAATGCATTGGGTAACATGAAGGGGTTAAACACTAAGGTTTCTCCGAAGTGATTTAGGGAATATACTGTGATGGGTATTCCAAACGCAACCATGAGGGTAACTCCCTACGTAAGAATGTTATGAATACCTCATGTTACCTTTATTTTTTATGATTTATATGATTTATTAGTAAATATTATGATTTCATGAGGTATGTTAATGTGCTTATGTTTTATGAGTAATGTATAATTTCATTAATTATTTTGTATACATGGACTGATGTTTTATTTCTGTTTTGTTATAACCCTTAATGCACTTTTTATGCTCATCCCAAGTTTTTGAAATGTTTTTTACAGGACATAAAGTTGAATAGGGTCAAGGATAGGATCAAGGAAATGTTAGGCTGTCTAAAATAAGGAACTAGACATGACTCTTTTTTTTGAGAGTTTTTATTTTGTGAAAAAAAATGGAATCTAAGTAGATGTGTCTACTTTTTAATCTTTGATATGTAATAGTTATGTCCTAATTCTCTAAAACTCTAAACCTGAAGAGATCCTCAATGTGAATTATTCAATTTAATTCAATATTAAGAAAGGTTTAAGGCTGGGTACTTATAGTTGGTATCAAAGGCCAATTTAGATAACTTTAGAGGGTAGAGTGTTGTTTAAGCAAAAGTGACCAGTTGTGTATAACCACAATGGTTAGTACATTAGATGGGGTCATTATTTTTTTTAAAAGTTAGAATGAGTTTGAGATAACTTGGATAAGTATATCTTGGTGTTTATCTTCCCCATTATTATATGATGATTTTATAGATATACTCACACTGACCTTTTTGGTTTTAGTAAATGGATGGATCTAGCAGGCACCAAAGTAACAATGGATTTGAAGAAAACTATGACAGTTTTATGAAAGAACAACTGAATGATATGGGAGATATAATGAGAACTCTTTTGGTTATCCTCAACCAACTATTCGGAGTCATGATTAACCACCTGAACCATAGTGATTTTTATAAGGCATCGTATATGTGAGAAACAAATCCCTATGGATGTTCTGGTAAAAATCATAAAGGTAAGTATGTTCAAAAACCTATGTGTCAAAGATGTGGAAATAAACACATAGGAAAATGTTTCAAAGGGATAGAAAGATGCTATAGATGTGGAAATAAGGGTCATAAAGCAAGAACCTTCCATTGAAAAAGGAAGCATCCAGTTGACTCTAGGAAAGGGAAAGAAGTTATTTCTGAAAAATCAATTGAATGTTTCAAATGTGGTGTGCATGGCCATTATGAAAACACTTTCCCTACGAAGATGTTTCAGGAATGGGGTCACCAAGATCATACAAATATTTTTTTTTCAATACCTAATGCCATTCCGATTGAGGATGAAGAAACTGACAATGACCAATGAAAGGTATGGATTATTTCTTAACATATGTTTTCCTATTATTGGAATCTTAGGATATGATTCATGATTTTGTTTGTAGGAAAGAATTATTTCAGAATAAGTTTAAAAGGAATGGTTAATGGATCATGAAGAATTTTTAATGAGTAAGAAGTCAACATATAAGGGATTCAAGAGTTATGGTAGATTTTAGGATTGTGAAATTCTTAAATGTATTAAGTCTCTTTTGATGATGGGTTTACATTAGAAGAATTTTTATAGTATATGTAACCCTGATGTTTGATATATGAAATTTTTTTTCAAGGAATAATTATCCTTTCTTTCATGGATATATTTATAAAGAACCATTTGGGTTTATATGATCCTTGAATTCGAGGCAATTACTGGTTAATACATTTTGGGTTGTAAAATAAAAGTTATTAGATAACCTTTGTGGCTAAAATATGTTATGGTTATTTTTGAATACTTTATCTCTTTTTGGGGAATGTTTTAAGAATTATATAGTTTTGGAAAAAGGATAACACGCAGACCATGTGACAACCCGTCGCGTGGATGAAGCTGTGGGAATCAAACCCACAGCCAAAGTGAAATTGGTATTTATCGCCTTCCACTAGACTACATGAAGTCCCTAGTTAGTTTGACTGATTCTTTTTAGTTAGATGATTTTATCAATCAAGAGTAAGTTGATTTTGGGTTATCTATGGAAATGATTAGCATATCATGTAGGATATACGATTAGGTTAATTACTTTTTAGTATGAGACTTTAAGAGTAATAGATGTTATTTTGGGAAAAAATATTAAGATTTATCATAGGAGACTATGTGATTAAATCCTTCAGAGATTTGGGTTTCAATCTTAGTTTAGTTTACTTTGAAGAATTTTATGGAGAGATGTTTATTGAATGGTCTTTGTTGAACTTTGGGTTTTGTTTGACAAATTTTGGAGATTAGGAGTAGTTTTCTTTTTGTAAAAATAATTATCCTTTTTGGGTATTACCTGATCTCGTATAAACTTTTTAGTTTAGTTTTGGTTAAGGTCTAAAGACATGGGAAATATATAGTTCTCTTTTTTGGATTAGGTGATTCTCAAGAAGTTGATTATAGTACTCTTAATGTGAACAAGTCTTCCTAAATACTCATCTTTTGGAGAAAATATGAGTTTGAGTAAGGAATCTAGTAAAAGTTGAAAGTCTACATGAAAAGTAAGTATGTTTCCTTATGATTTAGTTAAGCTAAAAAATAAATTCCTCAATGAAAAGTAACGTAAATTTTTTTTGTCTATTAACTTTTCCTACTGGGGAATCGAATACCGTTTAACCCATCACAGGTTTGTTATTTTCTTGTGGTTAAATTTCTCCTAGACATGTTTACTATCACTCTCCATCAGAACATGACCCTTTATTTTCTCTTCCATATCCATATTTTCCTACTTGGAATCCTAGTATGGGTTAACTCGGGTGACCTTTTTACTTCACTCCCTTTATTTTAAAGTGATAGTTTTACTGACTCTTGTTCCGATGTGGGGCTTTCAATGAAGTTTCCAAGCCCAATTCTGAAATTGCGAGGACGTAATTCCCAAAAGGGAGGAATTATGTAACATCCCAGGTAAATAAATAATATTACATTCTAATGTTTATCAATATTTGTGAATAAAATGTTAATATTACTTTAAAGGGAACGCTATGCTGGATGGCGTACCCAATACACAACAATGAGTTTCTTTGAAATCTTACGTTGCACACTAGTAATATAATAGTAATATAATAGATAACGCCTAGCCGTTGTAATGGAATGAATGAACAGAAAAAACTACAAAATGATTATATATGTTTGTTAAATTTTTTTAAATTCATCCAATAAATGTTATAGGCTTAAAATCCAAATGAATCCAATTTTATGAATAAAAACTGTAATATTTTTGAAAGATTTCTTTACCGCCTTTTGATGGAGAACCTTTTTTAAATATAAATTTTGACAATTTCATAAGCTCTATTTGTAAAAATAAACTTATTATTTATTATTGGGACATTGAAATTTACTTTGGTTAAATTTTTGGTATTTTTCTAACAATGTTCATTCTTTTAAATGAATAGTGAAAAATACTGCATTTTACATCAAAACTGATTTTTCATATAATTTAAATATATGGTTATATTATCTTTTTAATTGGTTTTAAAGTTTAATTAGAATATATTTTTACCTTTTAATTCAATGTTGGTCATTATAATTAATTTCACTTTTAAAATGGACATAAACAAGTGCCAAACTTTTTATAGATATTGCTTTAAAAAACCCACTATTTGTTTTGACAACGGGAATTATTTTTAAATTAATTATTTCAATTTCTGTGTTTCGAATTTGGTAAAATGGATTCCATATTTTGAATCATAAGGTCCAAATTATGTAATTAAGACTCTTGTTTTTGAACATTATGAATAGTAACGATGGTAATTATCTTTAATTATCATGATTAATTAGTAATCGGGTAGTTAAGGATAATAAAATAATATTATAATAATAAAAAATGACCCCAAAATGTGTCCTAATGCTACTGGTTGTGTCATGAACGACCATGATATGCTTTTTTCTAAACATTGGGACCCCATGGAATCACTTTTGTGTGATAGTGACACATTATCATTTTATTTTTAAAGAAAGGAAAATATAACAAAAGTATGTATCACCCAATTAAAACAATTTTAGTTTTGTCCGTGTAAATGAGATATTAGACTATAAATATTCATTGGAAAGATAAAAAAATTTCCTAAATCATAGTATTTTTTTCATAATTTTTAGACATTAAATAAATTAGTTTATTTATGACACCATGATGACGCAGCAATTACCTCATTAATGAACAATTTAAATAAAATGAAAAGATAATGTAATATCTAAGGCATAAACTTAGAAAAAACCTATTGGATGAGTATATGTAGAACCCTTGTCACCTTATCCTAGAAATATATCAATTTGGGACCTTTAAAATCTGAAACTCATTTTAAAATAAAGTAACATTTCTTGACTTTCCAAGAGTTCCCCTCCTCCATCCTATAAAAGGATCGCACCCCTACCTCCTTACCCACACCTCTCAAGCCTTTGTCTCAGCCAACCCCTACCCATTTCATCTCCCAAAAGCTATCTCTTCACCATTTAATCCTCACCTTATGCAGATATTTCTTCAAGAAACCCTTTTGGTTCAAACCAAAGGGAGTTACCAGATTTAAAGGTAATGTCTTCTCTTATGTTCTTTTGTTTTATTTTGCTTCTACAACCCCCTAAACTCTTTTTATTACCTTATTTAGTAACAATAAAAGTATCTTAAATATAATAGGATGTTGTTATAAGAATTATTCCAGCTACACATACACACACATGTGTCTAATGGTAAAAGAATATATTGTTTCTGTGGATGGCGAATTACTGCCTCACGAAATGATGATTGTTCTATATTATTTTAACACCTTTAAAGGTGGAAATTATGATGTCACTGTATTTTATATATGATATATATGGTATTTATTTTTTCTATATGCTTATGTATTTAATATTTAAAACATACCTTTATTCTTTTCATGTTGTGCAAATGCGATAATTTCATATGAGGAAGTGTGGACTACCGCCCCCTCAATTGATGTGACTCGTTCATGCAATACATGGAATGTATAAAGAATGAAATTAATGAACTTATGTTACCTATATAACCTATATATTATACTTTAATTATAATATATATATCCCTCAATTATTTTTAATTCCATTAATATGAAAAAGAAATGAAAGTAGCGTTCATGCGTATGTACGGCCTACCGTCTCCATGAACGGTAAATTTCATTTATTTTTATCTCCAAATGTTATGGAATAGTATAAAATAAATATTTAAAGGATATATATGATATTTATATCATTAATACTATTCTTGAGATGATTTACTTATAACTACATGTACAATTCTTTTCAAACAAGTTCATTTTTGACTCATGTACCAAACATCGACAAAAACATCTGATATGAACTCACATAATTAACTAATTATTATAAAATTATAATATGTGATATTTATTGAATAATAAAATTTAAAAGAGGTCATTAAGATTTTATAAATTGAAAAAAGTTTATTATTCAGGAATATAAAGAAACGAACAAGACAAGTCAGACTTGAGGTAAGAGATCCTACATCTCTCTTTCTTTTTAAGTACTCTTTTTTATGTAACTTACTTTAAGGTCCTCTTTCTTATGTTGGGGGATGTTATTTTATATTACTATAGCTGTAAATTTTATGTTAATATGATGAGAGACCCTATTTTATCCCATCAATCCATTTTTGGATGTTTTATGTGGCGCGGTTGGGCTGCCGAATTTTCATAAGGGGATTTTCATCTCACTTTTTATTCCCGTGAGATTCATGCTACATTTGACACTATTTCCTTTTATGTGGTGTATGTACTGACCAATATTTTACTATTTGTATAATATAATCTCATTTATGGGTATTTACATCTTCATTTTATGGCCCTTCTTTCATGGGGTGTATGTTTCGAAATTTTCCCAAATCGGTAAGGGAACCTTTCACACTCCTCTTTTTAAAAGACTTATTTTGTTATGTCTTTTAATTTACATATTTTTATGTTGGGATATGTTATTCTATACCCTTATTGATGTAAATTTTATTTCCAAGTGATGAGATACCATTTTCTCTCTCATTAACTAATTTTCTGAATTTTAAAGTGACGTCGTTAAGCTGTCGAATTTTACCAAGGGAACTTCTTAACCCAATTTCGATTTCTTTGGGTTCAACATGTAGTTATTGAATATGTCATCCTTTGAATATGTGTGAATGACCTTTGATTGTTTTACACTTAATATCCACTTATATTGGGTGTATTTATATTTTTCACACATAATTATGAGATTGATTCATCCTTAATTTAAGGATACCTTCTTTATAAGGGATTTCATCTCATTTTACATTTCTATTGAGACTTAATTGTTGTTATGCACCAATTCACTATTATATGGTGTATATGCTATCCTTTGGAATATTATATCATCAATCCATTTATTGTCATGATATTATAATGTTCTGATTAAATTTTATTCCTCAATTATTGTATTCAAGTTTATCTCATTTTGTTAAAAACCCTTTAACTAAAATTTCATTTTTAATGTTTTAATAATTTATTCTTATAAAAATTTCTCATTAATATACATGTTTCCAAAATGGTTTTAAGTATTTATTTATATGGATATTAATGCTTTAAAATGATAAAAGCTTCAAAGTGGTATGGGACACTTTGATTCAAAAATCTCATTATTAAATGTTTTAAATGGTTTTGAAAATGGTTTTTAGAATGGATTCATTATTTCAATATCTTATAATGTTATATTGTTATTGAAATATGGGAATTTTATCTTTACTTTATGCTTAATTTATGTGTTATGATTATGTTATGGTTCTTGGGCATTGTTTATAAAGACGGTTGGTTCCGTGATAAACTAAGGGCGGGTGAGCCCGATATAGCTCTCTAATGCATTGGGTAACATGAAGGGGTTAAACGCTAAGGTTTCTCCAAAGTGATTTAGGGAATATACTGTGATGGGTATTCAAAATGTAACTATGGGGGTTACTCCCTATGTAATAATGTTATGAATGCCTCAAGTTACCTTTATGTCTTATGATTTCTTTGAGTTATTCGTAAATATTATGATTTCATGAGGTATGTTAAAGTGCTTATGTTTTATGAGTAAAGTGTGATTTCATTAATTCTTTTGTATACATGGATTGATGTTTTCTTTCCGTATTGTTATAAACCTTACTGATCTTTTTATGCTCATCCCAGGTTTTTGAAATATTTCTCAGAGGATATAAAGTTGAATAGGGTCAAGGATGGGATCAAGGAAATGTCAGGCTATCTAAAACAAGGAACTAGACATGACTCTTTTGTTCAAGAGTTTTTATTTTGTGAAAAAATTGAAACAGAGTAGATGTGTCTACTTTTTAATCTTTGAGATGTAATAGTTATGTCCTAATTCTCTAAAACTCAAAACCTAAAAAGATCCTCAATGTGAATTATTTAATTTAATTCAAGATTAATTAAGGTTTAAGGCTGGGTCCTTATAATAAAGTTGTACCATAATTATAATAACATCTCATCATGTATAATATATGGTATTTATTACCTAATTATGGAAAAAACATTAGAATATGATGTATAAGAAGAAAAGAATTCTGAAAGAGGTGATAAAACAATTACCTCAGTTTGGGTATATTCTTTTGGTATGCACAAAAGGACTCCCTAACATGGATTTATGCCCAATTTATGGCCTATAGGATGATGTGAGGAAAGTTGGGAGGAGATATCGGTAGGGGTTGGCCAATCCAAATGTATTTGGAGGTGTTATTAAAAGATAAGGAGATGTGACCTTTTATAAGAGAGGGGTGGGGAACCTTTGGAAAGTATTGAAATATTAATTTATTATAAATCCATTTTTGGTTTATAATTATCCCAAACTCATTTATTTAGAATATAAGAAGATTATTGGTCGAAATACTCTAAACCAATAAAATCTAGACATGTTTTGATTTTATTTTAAACCTTATCATTTTGATTTATCATTATTTAATCTATTTAATTTTACTTGTTGTAATAATATTCTAAATATTAAATGGTTATAAATATTTAATTGTGTGATTTCAACTTTCCACAATTGGATAATTTATGAAATTTTCTACCATATAATTTTCACTTCTTAATTTTTAATTATTTTTGGTATTTTTAAATAATTTAATAATATTTTATTTTTATAAAATATCAACAGTGTTAATTTTGAAACTATTCATACATAATAAAAATTCAAAAAAAAAATATTTATTATGATCCTAACATGTCATTTTCACATATAAAATTCATGGAGAGCATTTATTAGTTCATATAATATTTATTTAAAAAAATTTAAAACCATTTATTTGATTTTTCTATCAATAAATTAACTTATACATCACTATTGTGTCATCATTAATGGTTATTATTTAATCTCAAAAAAATTATAAATAAATTTACATGACGTAGATAATTTCATTATATTTCTTTAGACTATTTATGTTCTATGTTTTATCTTGTTCATCACTATATTAAAATTATTATACTTATAAGATATATTTGAGTGACATGTAGTCACCTTTTTTTGTTTTAATTATAATTTCATCACATTAATGGAAAAAGTCAATTAAATGAATAAATTCCAACCCATAGGTGATATTGGTCGACATTAATTCATCCAATTGGCGTTTGGCTGGTGTTATGGTAATTTTATTTTCTTTATCATATTTTTATTTACCCGAATTTACCCGATTTAACTTTAATTATGGTAAAAAAAATTAGCGTAGTTATTATTCATAATTTCAAAAAAAACATAAAATTAACCTATTAACATAATTTGGACACACTGATTAAAAATATTGAATCCATTTTTTATAATTCAAGACACATCATTGGTTGAAATTAATTTAAAATTAATTTCCATTTTCAAAACCAAAAGACAGAGTTTTAAGATGTAAAAACTTATCAAAAAATTATCATGTGTTTATGTAAAATTTAAATTTAAAATTAATTCCAATGAAAAAAATTGATCTAAATGATAAAAAAACAATCCAAATAAATTCATAAGCAATTAAACATATAATATAACTATATTAATAAATTAGAAAAAAATGCAGTTTGGAATTAAAATGCAGTATTTTTCACTATTTATCAAAATATGAATTTCATCAGAAAAATAAAAAAATTTCAACAAAGATAAATTTTAATGTCCCTATTTCTAAAGAAGATATTTATTTTTTCAAATAGAATAATTTTTAAAAAAATTATATTTAAAATCGGTGCGCCATTAAAAGGCGACAAAGTGGATTTTTTAAATAAAATACCTCTTTAATCCACAAAATTGAATTTGTTATTATATCATGTTTTATAAAATACATAAGATGAATTTTAATGTAATATAATATTATAAATATTGTTAATAATATTCAAAATTTCTAGTTTATATCCCATTAAATAATAATATTTTAATAATATATCATTGTTTAGTGAAACTCGGTATTGTGTACAACACAAGCTATCGAGAATGGTCGCTCTTGCGTATAACTCAAGCCAAGTAAGTATTTCATGTAGTGAAAGATTCCTTTTTTTTAATATAAAATAATCCAAACTTAGTTCTTTTATAAATTTAACAACTTCTATACTTAGTGTTTCGTGTATCATATGCTAAATTGGTGTTGCATGTGTCATAAGACAAGTCGGTTTAATGTGAAAGGAATGTTTAACTTAGTGAATTGCAAGATATGAATGTAAATTTAAATTTATTAAAAAATAGGTCCATAAAAACATGGGTTGTTACAGAAGAAGCTTCAATTTTAAGTATCAAAAAGTAAACCCATGTAAATCATGAAAGATCATCAACAAACACATAAAAAATGGCTTTATAGCATGACCTGTTGTTCTAAAAGGTTTAAACAGGTCCATATGGATAATCTATAAAGGTATAGATATATAAATTAATTTAATTGTTTTGAAATATAAATTTTGTTTCTTTCCCATTTTACATGCATCACATAGTTTATTTTTATCGAATTCATGATTATGAAATCATAAATAAAATGTTTTTTATATAACCTTATCAAAGAATGAATATTAAGATGTCCAAGACTTCTATTCCAAATCTATAATTCATAAATTTCAACATTAAAACAATTTAAATTGTTTCTACATAAATAATTAAGATCTAAGGTATAATATTTTTTTATTGTTAGTGATTTAAACTTGAGATATTTTTCTTTGAAAACATTGCATGCATTAATAAAAGAGTCAACAGAATAAGCATTATTATAAACATGAGAAATAATTACCAGTTTAAGTTTTAAGTCTTAAACATAAAGTAATTTTTTTATGAAGATAGACTATAGATTTAAAACTAATCAAATTATAACAATTTTTCATTTGGAATTATAACAAAATGTGACATAGCTTCCATCAATCATGGATAATGAGTGAAAGTTTAAGAAATATCCACTCACATGCCTTGAAAAATTACTATCCATAAACCATTTTTTATTTCTATTCATGTGGTTTTTTCCCTAGACAAAAAAAATATACAAAAATATTTTGTGTTAACCTAAATTCTATTAGGTCTATAAATGTTAAGTACAAAATAATTAGGGATCCAAATCTGTTTGTCTTTTCCAAAAAAATCAGCATTATGTTTTTAGAAAATTTTTATTAGAAAAGAATTTATAATTCCAAAAAATTTAGGGTTTTTGAAATTATAGATATTGGTTTAATATACTAGTTCCCTATTGTGAAAACAAGTAACCTTAGAGAGGTTTTTTAGAACAAGGAATAAAATTATTTTTATAATTTTGTTGCCGTTCTCCTTGAATTTATTTTCCAAATTTTTCCCTTTTAAGCTAATTTTGACTAAGATTTTTTAGGAAATCATCCCTATTAGTAAAAAAAGTGTGGCATATTTGATTTTTTAAACCTCCTTATATAAGTTCTAAATTATTCTAACCTATTTAGTACATGATGCAGTAGAATTTTCCAATTGATCTTTAAAATATAATTTTTTTTATATCCTCATCTTCATTAGCTAAGATATTTGTTTTTATTTTTTAGGCTTTCATACTTAGTGTCTAACATGGTATGATATCGATTTAATTCTTCATGCAATAAATTATCATTTTCTGATTTACACTCATACTCAAATAATAATAAGAATGTACTAAATAAAAAAGATCCCTGAAACACATGTTGAAATTTAGATTAAGGACTTAATATTTTGATTACGAATATGTACATTCACTAGAGTCTTCATAATCACTCCAAATTCCCTTTATATCCATTTTGTATTTATTCTTATATCTGGTCTTCTTGAATACTTTTTTCCCAAACTTTTTATTTTCAACTAATTATGGACCATATGGATTGATATATACTAGCTTCTTATACTCATAGAATATAACTTATTTTGAGATTTTAGCATTCTTCCTATAATTATCGAATTGTATTTGAAAACCTCTTCACTTGTTATAGAACTCTTTGAACTTCTGAACAAACTGAGAAATATCATCATTTGATCTTGAATTTCAAAAGGAATATTTTTCATCATTTGTTTCAGATATCTGTATACCCTTGTTATTTTATCATCTTCGGAAGTATAAACTTTCAAAGTAGTATATTATTTAATAACCATTTTTTATACTCTATTTTAATCTTCCATTTATACTTCAAACATTATTATAGTTCAAGTGAGATATATTTTTTTAAATCCCTGACCTATGTAGATTTTTTAGGGCAATTGATATTCCACTACACATAGTTGGTAAAACCCTTGGAACATTAAATTCTTTCTAGGGATCATTAATTGGTGTTCTTAGAGTAGCAAAGTTATTTAAAATATCAGTGATTATTCCATTCAACTGATTAATGCTTCATTATTCTGCCATTTTGAAGGTAGGAAACTTAAGTTTGGTAGTATCATATCTATGTGCCTTCAAATTGTACGTACACTCATAACAAACTTCTATAGTAGTCCACATTTCTTGTGATGTTCAACATTGGGAATCTCGATTAAACTCATCTATACCTAGTCCACATATTATTGTTTTCATAGCTATAGAATTCAAATAATATCTTGCTTCAGTATCATCATCCCATGTTTTTGGTCATGTATTTGTAATTTCATGAGGCTTTACTACTTTAAGATAAAACATAAATCCTAGTTTCTTTAATTAGATGCCCATTCATCAATTCCATAAAGCATAATTTTCACAATTAAATTATAGAGATATAAGCATAAAAATAAATTCTTTGTTATCATCCATATCATCCATTTGAAATAATATCTTTGGACTTCAACCTTTGACAACTGTGAACTGAATTCCATAAGATCTAATTCCAATTGTTTTCCTGGAAAATAAAAAATTGAAAAATCTAGAGGGGGTGAACTGAGTTCCAAAAAAATTATTTACTTTAAAACCACCCTCTTTATGGTATGTGAGTTCTAAAATTTCCTTTAACAAAATAATGGTGAAGAAATATAAAACATAACAGAAAAATATTGAACATAAGATATTTATAGTGTTTTGAGGAAGATAAATCCAATATTAAATTCCATAAATAATCTACTCCATGAGTTTTGTGATTTTCACTATGAAAACCCATTTCTGAGGGGCTACCAGCTAATTATAAGAAACAATTACTTATTAAAAAGGTATAAGATATTTCAATCAGGCTATCCATTTACAAGGCTTATCCATATTCATTATACACTCTCTTATAATTATTCTAGAAAAAATAGAGAAGAATTATATATAAATAATGTTGTTACATACATTTTTACGAAGAAACTAACACAATTAAAGATATTCTCTGAGAAGATAATGATATTTAAATCATATATCTAGATGATCCTTAGTTACAACTAATAAACCTGTAAGCACAACACATGATCATTTTATGATATTTTTATTATGTACATTCTTTCTTCGTTAGTGTTATCAGAGTAATCATATGTAATTTCATTTCATTATATCTATGTTTATATCTATGCCTTGGAGAATTATACAAATTTATATATCCAGTTTTATTTTGAACTTAAGAAAATGAGATAATAACAATGGTTAAGTGAATAATCCATTAAAATTTTGGTGAGACTGTAACTTAATGGAATATTTACATTCCTTCCAAATATAAAATACACATCTGTAAAGGTGATGTCATAAAAAATCTTCTTGACAACTTTCCATTCTTGATAAAATGGAACTTTATGAAAATTGACCTTTCTTTAATTTGTAAACTCCTTTTATAATATGATTAAAAGAATGAAATGGGTTATCAAGAGATTATTTTAACATTATAAAATAAATCATGATGATATTTATAATAGATTTTTATTAATATGATAAAAAATTGATAACACCATCCTCATAAAATAAATTTCTAAGAGGCTTCATAAGATTAATAAAATCTCTTAATTCTACCATATGTAATATAAATTGAATTTATCATTGTGTAGTTTTATTCTTATACATAATATTTTTATGTTATTGATGCTTGATACTTAATTTTCACAAATTATCTTGGTTATCACAAGATAATATTTTACAACAATCATTTATTTATTATAAATACTTTTTATAACTACTCATTGACTAAAATATCTGATTCTATAAATGATGTATATAATCTATTATCTTCATAATATAATATCTTACATAGTAATAAAAATTTTCAATACTATGGTTTTGTACTATGAGAAAATAGATGAATAAATTTCAACACAAGGATCCTGTCAGATAAAATATGTTTCTGTATATTTGAGTATTTTACTCAGCATAAGATAATCACTTATATTAAGCATATAATAAACTAATTTGAATCAAATAGATCATATCTTATAATAGAATAAAATATAAAACACTTAAGTAAAATTCATTATAATGAAAATAGGTATATTTTTGAATCATTAAAACACATGACTATTGAGATATGTTGGAACAACATAAGTTTATCCAAAAAGAATTCCTCAACACCAGGAAAAGGATTTTGATGAAAAAATGTTATCTTATCACCTTAATTTCTAATGAATCAAATGGTTCCTTAACATATACCATATTTATGAATTTTTGGTAATTAAATATTATATATCATTCACTTTCTTATAATCAATGATCTCTATCACTCTCCATAATTATTATCATTTTTCTTCCATGTCCATATCTTTATTTTCCACTAATGTTATCCTACTTGGGATCATAATAACATGTTATTCTGGAAAACATTTGAACATCCATTTCTTTATTTTCAATTAGAAGTTTTATTATCCTTTTTTACAATGTGGGTTTCCAACAATGTAATTTTAAAATTTCAAACCACTGGTTATTGAGACCAAGATTAAATTTTGATGATTCTATTTATCTAAGGGGGTAGAATGTAACACCCTAAGATTTTAAAATAGTAACATCATATTAATTATCATATATGACACACAACACTAATATTAGAAGAGAATTTAATACATAATTTTTTTGATGTATAATTTTTATATAAATAAATTCTCTTTGATAGTTTTCAATTCACGCAACACCAGGTTCGAACGAAACCCATTGTTCTATTAAAAAATTATTATTTACACATGACCATTATAACTTTGAAGTTAAGTTGAAGGATATGAATAATAATAAATAAATTATGAAAATTATAGGATTTTAACATGTATTAAATAAATTTAATGTATATCTATTGATTATTTATAAAAAAATAATCATTTTAATGAAAAATAAATATTTTCTGAAAAATTGTATTTTTCAAAATGATAATTTAGTCATAATTTATGAATATAATTTAGAAATTAATTTTTACAAATTTTAGAAAGTTTATTTTAAAAAATAAAATTTATTTTTAAAAAATAAAAATCAGAATTATCGTGGGGTGAATTTTTAAAAAATTTCTAAAAATATTATTTTTTTGTTTAATAGTGAAAAATACAGATTTTTATTGAAAACTTTCTTTTCACTTAAAATATTTACAAAGTTAATTTTTATTTTAAATTTTATTTGAATGTAAAAATAGTCAAATTATATCAATATTAATCTAATCTAGTCCATTGTAATCAATTTCGTATTTAATTATGACATAAACACATTTAATACATTTGAAAGTCTTTCTTCAAAAAAACCTTTTTTTCGACGCGCCTCAGGGTTTCATTTTAAATTTAATTCAACAACATCGGTGAGTTAAATTTATAAAATTAGATTAAATATTTTTAAAAACATAATTTATATTATCTAATAATTTTAACTTAATATTTATCCATAATTATTAATGAAAATAGTAAAAATTAATTACTACGATTAGGGTAAAAAATGGTTTATCGGGGCATTAAAATTAGAAGATAAGGGATAAGAATGACATAAAACATTCAAAATACCCATTTTATGTTCATATTTCTATCTTTTAATATAAATGGTTCAACAATTACCCATTGGGTGGTTTTTTCTTGAGAAAAATTCTATTATCACTTTTTATTTTAAAAAATTCCAAGTCAATCCTCTCTGCCACTTATATAGGGATACACCTCTCCTAACCTCTTTTCACTTTAAAAAAATTTTAGTTAAAAAATATCAAACAAAATAATTCTTTTATTCCTATTTCAATATCCTATAAAACATAGTTTTATCATAATGTATTTCTATAAAGGATTTAAGTATAAACCAAAAGTGGTTCTCCAAAGAAAACTTAAAATCCTTAATGCATGTATTTGTTTTATTTTTTACTCTACCTCATTAAAATATTATTAAAATATGATAATATAATACAAAAGGGATCTCATATATACTAGTATTTTTTTCTATTATTTTCATTAACTATATCCATCTCCTCTTTTATCAAATGGGAAATGAAACTGTCAATTGTGTGTACGACATACAACTGCCTCACGAACTAATGTAATTCATTTTCCATAACCAACTCTCAAGGATGGAAATAATGATATATTTAACATAACTATATTATATTTATGAAATTATTATACTTATTGAATTATTATATCACATATAAATTATTACATTCCATTCCATGGGGGGATACGATATTATCACTTGTGTGAGTGGAGGACTACCGGCTTGCAATGCAATGTGCTTTTTTCACCTAAACATTACATGGAAGGTAGTAAGTATACATTAATTAATATATCTGAAATTTATTATCTAACCATTATTATTAAATTATAAAATCACATATAACTTCTTACATTCCAATATATTGGAAAATAATAATATGGATCATGCATATGTGTGGACTATCACCTCCACATTCCGATGTGAAATGTTTTTAATTTTATTTTTACTTGGATTATAATAAGGATTGAATTTATTAATGTAAATTTTAAATATAAAATTAATTATTATTTTTAAATTTGAATTAATATTTATTTTTCTTTAATTTTATCCATCGAGAAAAATGGAAACAACATTCATGCATACGTACGACTTACTGTCTCCATGAATGGTGTAATCTCTTTTACATCCCTAAATTTTATAGACTAATTTAAATAAATATTTAATGAATATATATTATATTTAAATCATTTTTAAAAATATTGAAATTCTTTATACATTATTAAATTAAAATTAACAAAATCACCATACTAAAATATATATGAAAAACGAAGAAATTATCACCAGAAACTATGTTCTTAACAAATAATATTCAATAAACGGGCAATAAAATATTATCATTAAATCATATATGGTATAATATATATGATTATAGTTATTTAAAAGATTTATTATAAACCTATATTTATTATATATTATGTAAAGATACATATGAAGGATGTCGAACCAAAGGTAAGGGTTTTCTCGTCCCACTTCTACTTCCATGATACATATTTCATATTCACCACTTATTACAATGTGTGGTGTTTATACTGACCCTTTTTATTTTTTTATATCATGAATTTATTTCTCTTAATGGTATTTAAAGTTTCATTTTATGTTATTAATTTAATAGAGACTATGATTCAAAAGTTACAATATTTTTAAGGGTTTATTTCATAATCTCATCCTTATCTAAAATTATTTTTGTTTAAGTCTCCATTAAGAGAATTATTTATTTATATATCATAAAAAAAATATATTTTCTTTATATTCTGGTTATTAATGACATTTTTCAGTAATAATTCCATTTTCTTCTCTTTAGTACTTAAAATAATTGAGAAAATGTTTTTAAAATAATACTACTTCATCTCTCTCATCGGTCAAAAATCATATTTCTTCAAACAAATAGTTTTATAATATTGTTTTGAAAATTATCCAAATTATTTATTTAATAATTTTTTACCAATTATTGACTATTTAAGAAATATTTTGAAATGAATCATCATAATGTTTTTCAAATAATGCGCATTTTTATTTTACCTAAAATGTGAAAGGAATAATTTTTTTACATGAATGACATGAATATAATTTTCCACTCCCATGAACACTCAATTTTTTAATTATTATTTTAAAATTTTAAAAAGTTTTTTTTAAAAGAATAGTATTCTCTAAATATTTTTTGAAATTTTTTTATTTAAAAATATTTTCAAAGTGAAAAGGTTATTTTCCTCAATTTTTTTGAATTACATTCTTATGGTATATCTATTCATCAATAACATCAACTATTTATTTTAATTATGATCTATTATGGATATTTTGTATTCATATACTCCTTATCATTTCTTTTTAAGGTTTATGATCAGTTTAAATAAGGATGAAAAATTTTATTACCATTCACCATTTTACTTTGTATGGTTTATGATTATGTTTATTTGATTAGGGAAAGTCTTAAAATTTCATATATTAGTTTTAAAATAATTGTTTTGTTGATTATGTTCCACTCATTTATTATTTTAAATTAATTTAACTGAGTAAGTGATGGGTGAGGCCCGATTATTGATAGCCCCTCGATGCATCACCATGTCTCATTAGAGAAATTAGTTGTCCAAATTAGATGATTTTCTATCCATAGATTTAAACTTTCTTGTGAAAGGTCTTGATAATATGCTTTAGATGTCTAACATTATTCACTCCATCATTATGAGATTTGTTATTAATATCCATGTGATTGTTCGATAAGTTAGAATATCTAGGGATAAGTTTTAAGCTCATGTGATTATTTACATGGATTTATTTGAAGATCATTTATTCCTACCGTATTATGCTAAAGACATTGTTTAAATGGAATGTGTTTTAGTTATTTACTTTCCATATTTATTATTATTTTCTATTAAATATATATTCTTATGTATTCTTACCCTTACTGAACATCTAAGATCACCCCTTTCTTATGTTTTATTTTCCCTAATATACCAAAATGTTTTTTTGTTTTATATTCAAGGATATTCTAAAGGGAATAATGGTGTGTTAAAATAATTTTTTTTTGTTCATTTTATGTTTTACAATGTATCTTAAATTCAATTATTCTTCTAGTTCACCGATACTAAAAAATAATTTAGTCATTTGAAATGAGATTCCTTGTATATAATGTTGATGTAATAAATTATACACCCGATCTAGGTTACTGAGTTCAGTGTATTTACACATGAAAATGAATAAACCATTGAAAAAACGATTTAAAATCCTTTTTTAATCATGTAATTGTGAACTTTTATGAAATAATGTCATCTGAAAAAATTATTATGAAACACATATGAAGCAATAAAAATTTCTAAAATCCAATAATAAGAATAAAAATTAATAAACTATTTTATGTATAGTGGATGATTATAATTAAATAAAATAAAAGATAATATACATTAATAAGGTTATGAAATAAGTGATTAATATGGTTATGTTTATTATATTTGATGTTGAATCGATTTTTTATAATTTGGATGTAAAAGGTAAGTGTTCTTCATCTCGAATTCTCGTATTCGAGACATTTTTTGAACCTTGTTTCATTTATATAGTGTATATACTATTACTTTGACATATTTTACCATAAATATATTTATTAATGGTATAAAAATTTATATTTAAAATTTTGTCTTCCAAGGGATTATGATCCATGGTTACCAAATCCGTAAGGGTATTTTTTCGAATCTATGTTTTTTTAAAAAAAATTATTTTTCCTTATATCCATATTTTTATTCCCCAAACTATCATACTTTATTGTTTTAATATCCAAATATGTATTATTTCTTATTATCTTCATATTTCTCTTTACCTATTTTCAAAATGAATTCATATTTATTTTCTAACAATCTTAGTTTCAATAAAGAAAATTTGAAATATTATTACGTTCATATCTATTAACTTCCACTCAAGATTTGTGAATATGGAATTTATTCCTTTTCAAAATTACAATTATTGTGTTTTTTATTTTGAAATAATTTTATAATTTTTTTTTTCATATTCTGGAAAATTACTTTTAAAAGATACTTGTGACATCATTTATGATTTAATTTGAATTTATTTTTAAATGTGTGAAAGGAATCACTTTCTAATATTTTATATATAAATTTATTTCCCTCCATATTTTTTTAATTTCATTTAAGTAACGTACCCTATAATATTTCATGTTCCATAAATACATTTATATTCCATTTTTTATTAAATGTTTTCTTTATTGATTATAAAAAATGTAATGGGTTTTATTTTTCTTCCTGAAGTAAATATTCAATGCCCTTTTAAAATAATTTTTTTATCTATGTTAACGTCCTTTAAAATTTATTATATTTAACTAGATGTATGCTTATATGATACCACCCACCTTCTTTCTATGAATTTATTATGATCATATTCTTCCATTTTTTAATTAGGTAATGTATTATAATCTCATATGTATGTTATTTCAATAGCAATTTTTATATGATTAATATGGAAATATGATTATGTATTATATTAATCATTAAATATATGAGGAAATAATTGGATATGTGTTAGTGATGGTTAGGGTCCAAAATTACATATCCTCTTAATGCCTTAATAGATCTCATGAGATATAAAAGTTTGCATACTTGGTGCGTTACTACCAATTTATTAACGATGCATTGGATACATTCAAGAAATTAAGTATGTTGTATTTAGTAAGGTGATGATAGTGAGTATGATGTATTGAATACTATAATGATGGTAAAAAATATTTTAAGGTTATTTTCATGATAGTAATTATGATTTATTGGATGCAGTCATTATAGTAAGAATGATGCCTTGGATATGGTATTGACAGTAAGTATGAATCCTTGGCATCAATCTTGAGATTAAGTATGATGTATTGTTTGTGGTCATGGAAATAAGTATAATGTCTTGGATGTAGTCATGATAATCATAATTATGACATATATATGGTCATTATAGTATGTATGATATCTTGGTTATTCTTATGGATTTAAAAAATATGTCTGGGATATGGTCATGGAAATAAGTATGATTTCATGGATACCATCATAAAAATATGTATGATGTATTGGTTGTAACCAAGATAGTATATAAGATTTATTAGTTGTGGTAATGATATTAAGTATGATGTCTTGGTTGTAGTGATTATATTAAGTATGATATCTTTGATATTCCCATGATGATAAGTATGATGTTTTGGTTATAGTCATGATGATAAGTATAAGGTCTTGGATATGGTCATGATGGTAAGTATGTTTTCATGGTCATAGTACTGATAATAGTTTTTATGTCTTGGCTATGTCTATGATGGTAAGATTCCGATCTCTAACATTATTCATTAATCACTATGAAATTAGTTATTGATGTCCATATGATTATTTAAATTACTATGTTATCCATAAATATATTTCATAATCAAGTTATTGATTACATGACATGTTTATTGATCATTCACTCTTCCCTATTGTTATTACTTTTGTATCAATGATATATTCCATAGTACACAACCCCTTACAAGGGATTTACACTCATCCTTAATTCTTTTCCTATCCCTATGGTACCATGAAGGGATATTTGAATGAATTCAATGATGCACTAAAAGGAATAATGACATTTTCTGGAGGTTTATAATGCTTTTTAAGTTAAAATTTAATATGGAAATCATGTATGTATATAATCTCCTGATACTGCTAAACTATTTGGACCATTGTGATATTATCCCTTATATCTAATACCAATTTATTAAATTAACCAAAATCTCTAGGTTACTAGAGTCAGGGTGTAACAGTTATCATCTAAGGAAGATGGTTTTGTATAAACCTTGGGAACATGATTTAAGAAAACATAGATTAGAGAAAATAAACTATGAAATACTATAGGGATAAATAGAAGTATTTTAAATCACCCTAAAATTATATTAAAGTATATAGTGTGGGTTTTTATTGAAATAAAATTCCCTTCATGATACAAAAAAGTGTATGGAGGCTCTAATATAGATGTATCTAGGGGTAAAACCCTAAAAAAGGTTGGTTATTTATTAACTGGATCTCTACAAGGTGTACGACAAGTGAGAATAACTACAAACATAGTTTGACACACCCATGTGATATAAATTTCTTTATTCAAATTATATTTAGAAACCATTAAGAATTATTTGAAAATATTGTTATGATTTTAAGATATTCCAAAATAAACTAATCCAATGATTCTAGGATTGGCTGTTGCATAAATTTTCAATTTATGTTTCACCAGATTTATAATTAAAAAAATTTATTTAAAGTTTATGGTGTTATTGATGAACTAATTATGTCTATTCTATTGTTTATAGATAGATTCTAGTGTAATATATTGCTACAATTATGGATAGCTTTTACATTGGGTTAATTGGTTTTGAGAATATAATTTGAGAAGTATATATAAACAATATTAGTTAAAAAGTGTTTTTATGATGAAGTAATTTATTTTATTTTGGAAAAATATTAATATATTTTCTGTAGTATTTATAATTAATGTGAAATTGATTTATATGAGAATTTATATCATTTGGGAATACATGTAAATTTTTTTTCTAAGAGCATAGGTATCCATGATTTTTGTTTTAGAATATTATAAGACCTTAGTAAATAGGGCTCAGTTATTTTCAGAGATTAGGTTATTAAAATTAAGAGGATTAAACTTATGTGGACATAAAATAGTTTAACTAAATTTCTTTTCTATTGAAATGAATGTGTCAAAGGATAATATAGATATGGTTGATTTTTTATATTAATGTATTAATAATTTATCATAACCATTTGGTTTTAATATTTTATGATAACCAGATCATGAAAATGAATCTATGATATGAATGTATCTAGAAACTCTGATAATCAACTAATGAAGTATACTTGGCACAAATGATTGTAACAAATGAAAATTTAGAAATATTTTTTATTATGAGGTAAAAATGAGTTTCTTAGCATTACCTAAGATATCGAGGTTGATATCTTATTAAAAATTATATATTGATTTTTTTTTCTATCTCACAGATACCCTAAACTATTTTTTATTAGTGATTAATAATTAAATTTTGTTGATGCAACTTATTTTATGGGATGTAACACCCTAGAAATTATAATACTTTGAATTGTATGTTTTGTATGAGAAAACAAACTAAAATGATCCACAAAATATTAGAGGAACATTATTAGAAAAATTAAAAGATGAATAAAACCACAAGTAAATAAAAAGGTCACAATCAATTAGAAATTATTACATTTAGTGGATAAATAATTAATATGATTTAATGTTAAAAAGGATTGTTTTGAAAATAATTATTTTTTAAAAGTGATCTATATTTAATAATAATAAATTAAATTCATCACTTTTAAAAATTATTTTGATAATATGTACTATTTTAATGTATTAAATAATATATTAACATTAATTTAATTAGTGATTAAAATCAAATAATATAAAGATCACTTAATGTTTAAAACGTGACTTTTCTGTAAAATTAGTTTTCTTTATACATTTTCTTTTAATTTAAAAGATAAATGTATTAATTTTTGAATTTGAATTCATTTAAATAATATTTATTTTTGGATTTATTATGATAATACTATACGAGGAATGTTTTTCACATTTTTTTGGAAGTTTTTTAGCTGTGCAATGAAAAAAATCCATTTTTACAAATACTGTGACTTTTATGACCGCATTAGGATACAAGAACGACTTAAAAATTTATGAAACATTTTTTTAAAAAAATATTTATTTAATAACTAAAAATATACTTTTTGAAAATAAATTTCAATTTAGAAACCTATGATTTACGTTTTGGAGCCTAAATAATTTTTTTTCTAAAAACTGTTTTTACGCATCACACACAAATTATTTTAGAATTATTTTGTATAACTTTTAAAAATATAATATTATAAAATGGTTTTAATATTTTAAATTTGATCATGAATATTAATTAGTAAGATTAATTTTATTTTTATTCATAAAAATATATTTACTAAGGATAAAAAAATGAGTTACCATGGTAAAAGTAAATTATTGTAATAAGTAAAAATAAGGGTAAAAGACTACAAACATGCTTAAATAATTTCTAAAAATGATTCATTGGGGGATTTTACAATATAAAATCATGATATATTATGAATTATATTATTGAAAATTAATTTAAATTATTGTATAGCTATTGTTACACGAAGGAGTAATTTATCTTGCGTTATACACAACACTAAGTTTACCTTACATTGCATGTAATATTGATTTTCTTCTACAACTTGTGTTATACGTAGTACCAAGTCTTATAGGAAAAAAATATGATTGTGTTACAGTAATGAATATGATTAACTAGATTATGAATTAATGGTTTACATATGATTATACAATGAAATCTTTGGCGACCAATTAATTATAAATGAAAATAAAAACCAATTGAATATAAAAGTATGTTTTCATGAAAAACTATTTTTTATGCCCAAAAGGTATTTTATCTTAATAAATTAAATTAATCATTTTTAGTGAATGATCATAAAAAAACTTACATGTCATATATCCACTCAAATTTTTTAAACATCATCCAATATATTTTTTAGTAATAAGATAACAAGAAATCAAATTTTAAGTATAAAAGATCTATTTTTCTAAAAGGCGGTTTCACTACCTTTTAATGGAAGAATTGCTTTAAAAATAAATGTTGAAATTTATATACATTTTATGTTACCAAATAAACTTCATTTTTTAATGAAGAATATAAATATTTACTTTGGGTGATTTTTTGGTATTTTTCTTGAGGGGTTTCATGTTTTGATGAATAATAAAAAATATTGGATTTTAATTGAAAACAACCTTTTCTATAAATAATTTATAGTGTTAAATTATATTTTAAATTGATTTTAAAGTATAATTATTTTATTTTTATATAATATAATCATATTTATTTTATTTTTATTGACATCACATTGAAATTGGTTATAAAAACATTTCATACTTTTGATTTTTCCTTTTAAAAACCTTCAATTTTGTCCCATCGATGGGATTATTTTTAAATTAATTTATACTAATTATGTTATTAAAATTGGGAAATATGGATTAAATTTTTTTATAATCATAATTTATAATTTCTAGTAAGGTAAACATAGTTTTTTTACCATAAATATTAGTGAAATAAATTAAAATTATTTGTAGTGATTATAAAAACGAGTTTACTTAGTGGTTAAACATTAATATTAAGGGACAAAATGACATAAAAACATTTACAAAACACATTTTATGGCCATATATTGACCATATCACAACTTTTATATAATTTTTTCATTATTGGAGGCTGATATTATAAGATATACTTCTGAATTGTGTTTAACTTTTGTACTTACAAGTATGTTACTTCTCATCCACTATAAAAAAGTACTCACCCTCCACACTTATTCACACCTCTCAAGATCATTGGGTAATAAAAAAACTGAAAAAATAATACACAAAAATCTATAATGTCATTTTATAAGCCTCACATGGGGAATAAAAAAACCAAGGAAGTCCTTTGGTGCAAACCAAAAGGAGTTACCCGAAGAAGAGGTAAAATTTTTAAATGAGAACTTTTCTTTTATTTGTTTCCACACTCCTTATATTATTTTTATATCATGATTATATATTAAAATTAGTATCCTCAATATACATATATATATTCTTTATTTGTGTTATAAATATACCAACAAAAACTTCCATCAAATGGCTAAAAAAATAACCATTTGTCTGTATGATGAAATTCTATATCTCAAAATGATGTGCTACATTTTTATTTTAACACCTACTATGGTTTGGAATTATGAAGGGAATATTGTTTTTATTATATATACAATATTTATAATATCTTCATACTTTTTTAATTATTACATAACACATACCTTCATGCTTTCTATTTTATGGAAATATGATAACATCATTTTTAGAGGTGTGGAATACTTCCTCCTCAAAGTGATATGATATATTTACACTTTGCATTGAATGTATTAAAGATGGGTTTAAAAAAAATATGAAATAAATGAAATAATTATGATATTAATGGAATAATTATTCTTCTAGAGATATAACATATCATTTTCTTCTTTCCTTTTGACAAACTAAAAAACTGATAATGTCATTCATGGATGTGTGGACTACCACCTCCACGAAGGGATGTGGTTCTTCATTTTTCATCACCACATCAAAAAAATATATATAATTATGTATAATTAAATAATATTTTACTTATGATATAATGGTAATTATGTAAAAATAAATTCTATTTACCTTCTTTCCATAATTATCATTGAAAAATGGGAGATTACTTATGAGTACATACGGCCTACCATCTAATCACAACTGTAACATACCCTACTGTGAGACACTAAACTGGTGCCTCGAGTCCATTCACTACATAACCACATGTGCCCCTCCCCAAAAAAAGAGGTTTCCAACTAGAAGCAATCTTTTGAAAGGTCATATAAAGAGACTATAACCTCTTTACCAAATTATTCCATAACATAAAATAAATAAATTATATGAAACAATATATAATAACCAACGAAAATGAATTAACAAATATCCCCGGAAGTTGGGTACAAAACTTATCTAATAGTAAATATTTCATGTCATGATAACTCTTACATGTGAAAAAAACCCAAAATAAAGACAAATAATGGAATCCAAAAAAGGTCTGGACTCCATGCCTACAACCTCATCCATGTACTAACCAAGCATTAATCAACTCCAAAGAATAGGTCTGATGACCTTATCCTAACATACAAGTATGAAGTCTTCTTGGGTACACAATGGCAGCCCAATCTGGGTGTTAGTACAACTTAGTAGGCCACCACCAATGTTGTCTACAAAATATAAATCTAAATAGATAGTGTATGAAAGTACTGAATAAAGGACAAGTAAATAAAATAAAATTGGGGTTCCATTAGTTAACAAGATTCACTTAAGTCATTCCTAGAATTATTTCTAATTTCAATCCTTATACCATCTTCATTACATAATTTACATTCATCATGTGTTTAACAGATTAGGCATACTCATCAATATCAATGCATAAGATAAATAAGTCACACTCCCAATCTCACTAGGGATAAACACATCTTCACAAATACAACACACTCTCCATGAATATTTGGTTCATGTGGTCTCATTAAATCAAACCATTAGTGTAATATAACTCCATCCCCATCCTAAATCCATGCCTTTTTGGGTGGATTATAGAGCCTTAGTCTAACTCGACCCATGGGCGTCTAACATAATGTCAATACCCCACTCTATAGAGCAATGTTCAAGTGATTATATATATATATCCAATCACCACAAACACAACACATAACCACCAACCATAACCAATACCAATATAAATATCACAATCAATGAAAACCACAATTGGAATTAATATTTTTCCCCAATAATTTAACACATAATCCATTATTATCACAAATTTATTTATCCCAATTTCTATTTAATATGATAAACATAATAATAATATTCACTAGTTCCCAAATACTAACTCATTTGGAACATAAAACCATCCCCTATGATTATTCAATTAACACATTCTTCATTTCCCATGTTTATTCCACGTATTCATTTCAAGTACATGAAATTATTCATTTGAAACACTCCAATTAATCCCATTTAACCCATTTACATGCCAATCCAAATAACCCTTTAACCATTTTCCACATATTGTAATAATTATACATTTTTATTCTCTAATCATCACATTAACCAATTTATATGTTGGAAATGGGATCTACTTATTTACAAGTCCATATCCCCCTATTGATTCCATTAACCCTGTACGGGAGGGTTAGTGCACCGTATGGGTGGAACTAAATTGGTAATTCATCCTCCACACATCTCACATGGATAAATAGGGGTTTAATTACCCATTTAGGTGTTTATTTTACCAAATTTCACTAAAAGTATTCAAATTTCAATAAGAGATACCCAATAATTAAACCAAAAACTAAAAAATCAACACAAAAACAATGGGATATAACATGTATACCACTTACATGGAATCAGTTGATGAACACACTCTTAATCATTACCTTATATGTCAATCCAGACCACTTTTAAAGCATTAACCTAGATTTATATAGAAAAATATGGTTTTGTGGATTCAAAAGAAGATTTCACAAGATAAAAACCCAAATCTGCAAAATAGAAGAAAATAGATTATTAAACTTTTCTAGAGATTCAATCTGCAACCGACAATGCAATGAATATCCTAGAGATGAAGTAGAATCACCCTTGGAAATTCTAAATCTATTGGGTTTTTCACTAGGGCTACAAGGGTGGAAATGCAGAAGAAAAATGAGTAGTAACTTAAAATCCCATAGTGGAAAATTTTAAAATTTTCAACATTACTTTGCCATAGGGTTTACATACACTATTTGTGAAGTGTGTACAATTGTTGCCTGTTGACTATTAAAATTTCCGGTTCTCTTCTAATGTGTATAGAGGCACTCGGGTCGAATCCTCAGTGATGGTATAAATTTTTGAATCAATTGTTTTTGTGATTTGCTTTTTAATTGGGGGAGATTTCATTATAGATCTTAGATGAAAATGATTGATTAATTTAGATTGATAAAAAATTTAATAATGATTGGGGTGAGTTTATTATTGGGTATTTAAACTTATGATATCATTGAACATTGCTTTATATTGCATTAAATTAACACCAACTTCACAAGATGACTTTGATCATAATTCCCTAGTGTTAAGGCTTTAATCAAAGCCATAACTTAACTAGGGGTCTAATCATAATCATTAAATGATTATGGTAGTGTATTTATGGTTCCAATAATCCATGAAAACCACATGTTAAATAAATCATGTAATTAATCCATGACATTTTAAGTTCAACATACACAACGTTAATCTAATGAATAATCATCAAGAAAAATCTCTTAATCACTTAATATCTCCAAATTATGACCCACCACAATGGTTTTTTTACTCAACCATTGAGATGGTTATTAATCTGGTAATATGAGTTTATGGTTATTAATTATTAATAGAATTAAAAGAATGGGATAAGAAAAATTTTGTCTCTTGAACACACATACACAAATGATGATGATAATTAAAAACATACTTTCAATTTAATGAGGATGCAAAATAATAGAAGGGGTTTCGACATGATTTAAAATATTTTAAGATAATTATTATTTATGAACATATGATGGATGATTGAAAGAGAATATAAAGAAGAAAATTTCATTAAAATTAAAACCAAATTGAAAAAAACTTACACAATTATGAATGAACGGAACAAAAAAGTATTGAAAATAAAGAGAGGAGGAAGGGTCTCTGAAGTGAAAAAATGAGTTTGGAAGGTCCTCCTAGGCCTTTGGAAAGGATTCGTTCATTCCAATTTATCTTCCTAACTTCTGAAATTTGAACCGATGCAAGGAGAAGAGCGGGATTCATTTATAGCCCAATGTGGTTGACTACTTTCACTAAAAACATGCCCCACCACTTTGATCTAATATTGTACCATTCAAACAGCAAAATATTGAATTATATTATTCTTAGAAATTGTAAATATGCATGTTCTCTATCTAATATGAAAATTTTGTGGCCATTGGACTCAAGGATCCAAATTTATAGTGGTTTGAATAAATAATTCTAATTTGTCCATTTTTATCACCACTTTTTCTTAGTCTGGGATGTGAATGTATTTTTGGATAGGAATATTACCTAAAATATGACAACTTTATTCCACAAAGTCAGAAGCTTATATCTTATATTTTACAATGAAAAATCACAGCTCTATGGGTTATCTATATCAGGAGAAAATTTGATAAATGTGTGATAATTTTAATTCTCATAAATAATAGTGGGATATAATTCAAAACATTAGAAGGGATTTATTTAGATTTGGGACATGAAAGTTTTATCCAAGATGAATTGTATTGGACCCCAAATTTTGGTGGAGAATGAAATGATTTGGACTTATGGATTGATCCCATAAATTAAATCTTCATATCCAGTCCATTTTATTCATAGGTTCTTTGGACCACCTTGTGTGGATCATATAACCCTTGAAATAGACGAATTGGCCAAAGATTCTTTCTATTTACATGTTGTAAATTGAATTATGAGATCTAAAAAACAAGAATCACACAATTTTTATAAATAGGATGATAGTTATGATTAAAATACTAAACATACTTGAATCTGAATTAATTCAAATAATGCTCAAAAATTATATTTAATATGAAAACATTTTTATTTCACAACAATTATAAAATTTTCATAGATAATCAGAAAATGGAGTACATAAATGTTATGAACAAATTAATAACATATACTCCAAAATATTTATTCTTGTGCCTGTCCTCATGTACAAAAAATATTAAAACCAAACTACATCATTTTCACCCACCAACAAATATTAAAATTTTATTTCACCAATTAGGGGAGGTTTAGACCATTTCAATCATCCATATTGACTTCATCTATGAATTGTTAAAAATATAATATTCAAAAAAAATTAATTTTTCATGCTCAAATCATAAATATAAATTTTGGGCACTCTAAACTCACTCCTCTCAAGATAATACAAATTTTTTTCTGGATGTTCACTCATTCATAAACCAAAAGTGTAAATCTTAGAGTTTGAAAGAGCTCCCAGCTTTCATTATCTATCATAAAGTTCAAAATAATCAAGAGGTTTTTGTGTGGGTTTTTCTGCGGCTATGGGACAATTTGAATTTAATTTCCATGAGAGAGGATAAGAGGGGTAAAACATCAGCATGGGTAAAACAATGCACAATGTTTTTTGAAATGAAACATGGAAGAAAATGTGAACAAATATTTAAAATTTCATGATTGTGTGAATAAAGAAAATATGAGAAAGAAAGTTTTAAGGGTATGAGAAGATGAAATATTTTCCAAAAAAAAACTTCGTCCAATGACATAGGTTTTTTTTTCATTTTTTTTCTTTTTTTAGAATGTTGATATTTAAAAAGATCTCACACTCATATCCCAACCCATGTTTGATCTCTTCATGACACTAATTGTAATAGTTATAATAAGATAAAATGCTTAAAAAGAGTTATTTTTAACCTACATAAGACATAACCCATTTTTTTGTTCTTTTTTCTATTTTTCCTTTTTTTGTGAATGCAAGTTAATAACATTTACAAAATTAGATAAATGAAATTCCATTCCCAAAAACTCACTGAATGACAACCTATCCCCCACAATAAAATGTATGCTTGCCCTCAATCATATGTCAACACATTTAAAATCAAGAAAATGACACCCAAAAGGAAATCTATGCCCCCCACATAAAATTTAACAAATTATGCAATATAATTCCATGTAGATGTTGGGTGGGACAAGGTAGTTGGCTTTTAATGTGGCTATAAAATAAAAGGTTTTCATAGGATCAAAGGGGTATTCAAAGGGAGAATTAATGTAAGGGTAATGGGAGGCTATTTGGATATTATGATTCTAATGTGGTTCAAAAAATCTGTTTATCATATTAAATCACAAAAAAGTAGGAAATTCAACACGAAGGTCTAAAAAATAAAAACTCGCAAATGGGGGTGAAAACGCACAAAATGAAAAGATGGTCATAGGTAACCTTGACATGAAATATAACGATGTTCTTCATCGTCGAGGGAATAATGATTTTCTAAATCTTAAACGATGACTTCAATGTTTATTATACATGAATAAAGTTCATTATCCAAATTCATGATGAAAATATAATATTTTTTTGAGATTAAAACACACCTTTTTGACTCCCCAAAATGGATTGAAAAAATTTCAAAAGTGGATGGGGAGTAAGTATGAGTATTTATGTTTTTTATATTTTTTTAGTTTTTTAGTGTTTTTCTAATAAACACCCTCACAAAATAGAAAAATAAAAGGAAAGGGTTTGATGAAGGAAGTGGTAAAAATAGAGGGAGGAAGAAGAAGAAAGAGTGAGATAGAGGAATAGAGGGAGAGTTAGAGAGAGATATGGAGAGTTAAAGGGAAATAGGTTCCCCAAGTTTGTATTTATTTGGTCTCCATCTCCATCCAGTGGTGGTTTTATGGAAGTTGGTGGCTCTTTGGGGTATGTGTCCTCTATAGTGATGCTTTGGAACGTTTTTGTTACTTAAAAAAGAATAAAAACATGAAATTTTATTTATTTAATAAAAAACTAAAAATTAATTAAAATTAATTAATTTATAAGAAATAATGGGTTTCATTCCAAGAAGAACTATATTTATTTGTCTATAGATGGATTTTTACAGTGGACTGCCCATAGTGTGATGGTGGCCACCGTATTTTCTCAACTCTAGCGTGCTTCTAGAAAAATCGATCCTTCAAGATGCCTGATTGTTCATTGGATAATTTATCCCCTTCTTTGATTTTGTTCTTGTAATTAAATTGAGGTGGAAATAGAATATGCATACCCTGTCTTTGGTCTCCAACTTGAGGTATTATATATCCCATTGAGTGTTGGTTTTATATTCTTGGAAGTCTAGGATGATGTTTCAATTCTAATGGTGCATTGATGTAAGGTTAAAATAATATGAAATCAGGGTATGCGATCCTAGTAGTTTTTAACTCATTTATTTCATGGCTTAATGAATTACAATAATGAGGATCCGTGGAGTCATAAGAATGAATAATATTTTCAATATCCTTTATATCAATGTTTTTTTCAAAATAATGGTCAATTTCAACCTCACCAGTGATCAATTTATTAATTAGGGAACAAATATCCCAAACATCACTGCCATCAGGAAAATATAAACACATTGGTTCAAGGTTCACCTCAGATATAATAGAATTTTTAGAATCATGGAGAGGAAATAAATAATGTTGGATAATCTTATTTGAATCAATAGATGAGCATGCTAGTTCATTTTCTTCATTCCCATCCAAGTTGGTGCAATGGAGATCAGAGGATAGATGGGATTACAAAGACTATTTAAGATTATTAAGATCGTTGGAGTTTACATTTTAAATGTCGACATAAACTTCTCCATTTATGACTTTTTTAATTAGGATGTAATATTCACAAAATAATATATCATTAGAATATGAAGAACATAATGGATTGGGATTCAACACACTCTCAGAGAGACTTTCAATAGCATGGATAGTGAATATAGATTGATTCTCTGATGGGTATCGCATGGATTGAAAAATATTGAACTTGACTAGTTGTTCCAAATTCAATGGATAAGATGCCAGTATGGACATAAATTTTGGTTTTAGATGTCATGATAAAAGGTCTTCCTAGAATTGAAGAGATTGGAAAGAATTTGTCTCACCCTCTATGTCAAGGAAATAGATGTCAGGTGAGAAGATAAGATTATTCACTCATATAAGGACATCCTTAATTATTCCCTCGGGACTAGTTGTGCTTCGTTTAGACAACTGGATAACAACACCCATTTTGAGAAAGGGACCTAGACCAAGGTTGGAGAATATGGATTTGGGCATGACATTTATCAAGTCTCCGAGGTCTATGAGTGCATCATCAATTTGGGAACTCCCTATTTGGTATGGAATTGTAAATGTCCTAGGATCTTTGCAATTAATGGGTATAGAATATTGTGTTGAAACATTATCAATGGTTATAAGTTGTCTCTTATGAGTGAAAAATTACTTAAAAAAATTATCATACTTAGGAATTTTTTTGATGGTATATAATAGGGTAATTTTTAATTCAACATGTCTAAACATGTCGAGCATTTTAGGATCTGGTTCAAAGGACTTCTTTAGCTTAAAAGAATAATGAGGAAAAGGAATTGGGTTAGTTAGATGAATGGAAGAAGGTGAGGGAGTGGCTTCAGGTTTGTTTTCAGGCTTTTTGGTCTTTTTAATTTTCGAGATCAACATTCAAAGGGTATTTAGGGGGTTCATTACTATGCATAGTGATTTTTTCCCTGATTTATTTGAAATTGCACTAACATTACCCTTGGGGCTGGGTAATGTTTGAGCTCGGAGTTGGGAAGAATTGGATGGTTTATTCTAACTATGGTGGGATCAAAGTTGATCAATTTGGGTTTCAATGTTTTTGAGGTTATAATGGGTGAAGGATGAAAGATCTCCCATAGTGATTTCTCGTGGTTGATTTGGAAGAAGTGGCAGGTCCCCTATTGGGATTACCTTAATTTTAGTTCTTGGTAAAGTGATTATATTTGGTTGGGAATTAGGAAGCCTCATTAGGATAGTAGAATCTTGGAGGAGAAAGATAAGGATTGATCCATTGAGGTTGAGGAACAAAAGGATAAGGTTTTTATAATTACCAACACCTTGAAAATATTGGAATTGGTTTGGGTTTTGAGGATGGAATTGAGGGAAATGATAAACGAAATTACCATACCTCATGCCTGGGTTAAACATATAGGATACACTACTAGAAAATGCCTTTATACCCATGATTTTTTCAAAACTATGGGTATAGAGGTCTGTCCAAATCTATTCCCATGGTTTTTTGAAAACTGTGGTTATTTGGGTGTGTTCCAAACCTATACCCACAGTTTTGAAAAAAATCGTGTCTATAGGTATTGGTTCAAGACCTATAAAAACGAGTCTCTATGATAAATGGGGGTATAGCTTTTGGTGAAGAACCCTATATCCACGGTTTGAGAGAACTGTGGATATATGTTTACCACGCAAATGCGGGGAAAAAACTAGGGCGGCAAAAAACTATACCAATGGTTCTACCTCTTATACCCACTATTTGGATTAATATATTTAGGTGGATACAAGATTATATTATACATAATTATGTAGGTTGGTTGGTTAGGCGCTTCATGATTTTATTGAAGACTACAAGATCGAATCTCATCAATGAATTTTTTAATATCGACGATTTAAATTAATATATATAAACAAATATTTATATATATTATCTGGAGTTTCTTAGCACTAGTGGTGAAGGGATGGATATTTTAAGTAGAGGACATGGTTTCAAATACCATCGAAATTTTTTATTTCTAATATGAATGGTCATATTAATATAATTAGTTTAATATAGATATATACATACATACGTGATGCATCTGGAGTGGTGGGGTGCGTCGAGTCAGAGGTCATGGGTGCGAAAACCACTGCCACTTTTTATTCAAATAAAAACATTCAAATTAATATAATTAGATTAATGTAGTAAAATATATAATTAATTGATGTAGCTTGGTTGTTCAGACATATTGAGTTAGAATGGAAGATCCTGGGTATAAGGTTATGATAGGGTGGTAAGTGCATACAAGGCTATGATAGGGTGGAAAAAGCTATATCCACAGTTTGGAAGAACTGTGGGTATATGCGGTGGTGCTATACCGATGCCTCAGTTTCCCACAATTCCCAAAACCATGGTTGTATTCTATAGACATAGCCTTGGGGGATATACCAATGGTTTTGAACCAGGGGTATAAGTAATTTTTATAGTAGTGAGAAGGGCTTGGAGTGGGTTTGGTTGAATTTTCTAATGAACTAACTTCTTTGCCGAGGGTCGGTGTTCCTATGAGCATATAATGCATTGAGCTCTATTTGTCTAGATGAATCATATGGTTCCTCTTGAAGTTGTGGACATGTGTCAGTTGGATTAGTTGGTGAGGTATAGATTCCACAAATCTTGATAGGTCTAGGGAACATATATTACATTGAAGAAGAGGTTGGGGATTTTCCATCCACTGCTAGTTGTAACACAAGACTTTCAATTTCAATCATCCACTCAGTCATCTTGTTGGGATCTATGAATTGATTCTCTTGGACTTTTTTTACTTGAGAATTACCCTGAGTATGGAATTTTTGCGTCTCTGCAACCATATTTCTTATGAGATATCATGCAGTTGCAGGGGTTTTATCCACAAGAGCGCCACCACTGGCAGCATCAATGAGAGTTCTCTCCATATCCAATAACCCCTCATAGATGTATTAGATAACGACTTGGTCAGGGATTTGGTGGTGCGGGAATTTTGACACAAGATTTGTGAACCTCTCACAATACTCTTGGAGTGATTCATTAAGGAATTGATGGATACCACTTATTTACTTTCGAATAGAAGTGGTATGAGAAGAATGTAATCTTTTTCCTAAAAATTGATGCTTCATGTAAATCCATGAGGTTTTTGGAACCAAGTGGGAGAAAATAGATCCATGACTTTGCAGAGTCATCTAGGGAAAAAGGTAATGCTTGAAGTTTGATTTGTTCTTTAACAACCCATTAAGGCTTCATGGTAGATGACTAAACTTGTAACTCTTTAAGATGAATATGTGGATCCTCACTAGCTAGCACATGGAAATGAGGTATAAGATGAATCAAACCTAATTTGAGTTTTAAATAAGCCTCATTATTTGGATATTCATTACCAAGGGGTTGGTAATTCATATCAGGGGCAATGAGTTCTTTAAGGGGTTATTCTAAAGGATTGGCCATATCTAGAACAATCTGTTTGACAATGAATGATTGATGAGTTATTTGATTATCCCTAATGTTCCTCATTAGTTGGTGAATATTTCACTCAATTTCATGGTCAAACAGATATGATGGATTGTTTGGGAGACTACGAGGCATTCATAGAAGACATAGAAGAATAACGAAGGTGGGTTTTTCTTTTTGGTTTGTTTTCTGTTTACTATTTTTATGAGAATGCAAGTTTTTCTTTGTGATTTTTTATAATTTTTGTGTTGATTGTTTTTAATTTTTTTTCAAAAACAAACAAATACCAACTACAAATAGTATCATTCGTAGAAATGATTCCATTTGAAGCACGAATGATTTTCATATATCAATCTTTTAAGGGTCCGGTGCTCTGTTTATGTGTATAGCAACACTCAAGTCGAATCCTAGGTAATTACACTTTTTAATATTTGATTGTTTTTATGATTTACCTTTTAATTGGGGGATTTTTTTTAGAGATTAGATGAAATGATTTATTAATGAATATTGATTTACCAATTTAATAATTACTAGGGCGAGTGAAACACCCCGAGATTTTATGAAAGATATTCTTTTTAATTTCATTAATGTCTTGTGTTGTACGCTACACCAAAAGGATCTTGCACAACATGCATCCTTGACTTGCCTTTCATTACACGCAATCGCGACCTTCCTCGATAGCGTGTGTAGTATGCAATACCGAGTTTCACTAAACAACAATATGCTATTAAAATATTATTAAAACTAGTCGTTATGAATAGTAATAACCACTTTTCGAAATTTTGTAAATTTTATTTTTCAAAATGGATTTCATTTTTGGATTCGGAGTATTGAATTTAGCCTAAGGTGAAA
The DNA here is from genome assembly GCA_963277665.1 of Viscum album. Lineage (NCBI taxonomy): Eukaryota > Viridiplantae > Streptophyta > Magnoliopsida > Santalales > Viscaceae > Viscum > Viscum album. Next base: position 1,396,554,688 of record OY728164.1, on the reverse strand, counting down.
TTTTGGTACTTTTCGGATAAATTTCATATTCTGATGAATAGTGAAAATTACTAAATTATAATTAAAAAAAACTTTTTTAATCGAAATAATTAATAGTGATAAATTATTAATTTGAGTGGTTTTAAAGTATATTTAGAATATATTTTTACAATTTAATACAATGTTGTTCATTGGATTTAATTTTACATTTAAACCAGTCATAATCAAGTGTCAATCTTTTGATAGTTATTATCTCTTAAGAACACGCTATTTGTTTTGACGACGGGAATTAATTTTTAAATTAATTAATGCAATTGATATGTTTTGAATTTGATAAAATAGACATCATTTTTGAATTCATAATATCAAATATAGATTAGATCTAATTTTTGGTATTTTTCTGGAAACTTTCATTTTTTTGATGAATAGTGAAACCACTAAGTGGTAGTTAAAAAAAACTGAATTTTTCATAAAACATAATTTTACCACTTCAGTGAGTGGAATTTTTAAAATATGAGAGACACGGTTGATGTCAGTAAGTAAAATGTGGTTCAATGAGATGAAAATAATTTTTTGTTGAATAGTAACTTCTTACTTTTTTTATCACAGTTAAAAGTAAATAGGGTAATTGAGGGTAAAAATGATATTATTATTACCCTAACACATTTCCTAATTCTATTTGACAAGTTTAATTCGACCAAAAACAACTTAGGAATAAAATATGACCATTTAGGCCCACTTGGATTAGATTAGGACATTTATTATTAATTTATTTAAAGAAGGGTTAAAATAGTTAAAATCAAAGTTTAATAAGTAAATCATTTTTAATATGGGGTTATACATAAGATAAATTCGACTATAAATATTCATTAGAAATATAAAAAGATTTCCTACATAATGGTATTTTATTTGTAATTTTTAGACATTAAATAATTTAATTTATTTATGACACAACGATGATGCAATAATTATCTTATTAATGAAATATTGACATAATTGATGTTATAAATATCTAAATAAGTATAATTTGAGACTTTTTATGAACTAAACTAATTTTCTAGGTTACTATGACATGTTAGGATTGATTTAATTAACTTTTGTTGAAGTAATCATTCTTTTATGAGTTTCAAAAAAATAAACTATTGAATAGTGTCAAAATTGACATAAAATAGTTTTTAAAAAAAATATTATATTATTAATTGTTATTTTATTCCTAAAAATCTAAGGTTCGGCCAAATGACTTAGATAAGGTTATATATATTAATAAGGCACAACTTGGGGGACTATTGGATGTATATGGTAAGTTTATTAACTATATAATATAAAAATACAAAGTGACATGGTAAATGTCAATCTAATTAACTAAGAGTTAAAACTAAAAGATAAGGTTAATATAATGACCTAAACTTGTCTAAATTCTATGGGATGATAGGATGTTGACCCATCCCCACCTTATCTTCTAAATAACTCAATTTTGAGCTATTTAAAACCGAAATTGACTTTATAATAAAATAATATTTTTAGTTATTCCAAAGGTGCCCCTCTTCTCCCTTATAAAAGGGCACCTCCTCCCCCTCTTCCTCACACCACTTTGAGACTTCAAGCTCGTCCAAACCCTTCCAATTTCTTCTATCCACTTCCCTAAAAACATCCTAGAGGTTCTGGTCTTCTTCAAAGACCTATTTTAGTGACCTAAAAGGAGGTCTCAAAGAATCACTTCAAAGAAGAGGTAATGTCCGTTACCAATTCTTTCATCTTTATTTCTTCTTCCACTTCTTCTTCTTTAGTTGTTTCATTATGAAGTAATAACATCAGTATCACTAATATATTTATATGTTATTATAAGTATGAAACAACCCTATTTCACCATCTATCCATCCTACGGAAAAAGAAATCACCGCGCGTGCGTACGTACGGGATACCGTCTCCACGCCGTGGTGTAATCTATTTTCCACCACCACCTTACTTGGATGGGTATAATGGTGTAAATAATGACTATATATGAATATTATAAAGTGATACTGATTCTGAAATAGTATACATACACTCCAATACAATTCCACGATCATAGGAATGATATCATCCCTCGTGCGTACGTATAGAATACCATCTCCACGATGTGATGCGACTCATTCTACATGATCTTCATTTCATAATGATTATATAAATGAATTGAATAAATGAATATGATAAATATTACATTAATAACATTCTAGAAATGAGGTATCTATAACCTAAAGAGAAGAATATGTATTTATTCGACAAGCACGCATAAGAACAAAAAGTAATAAACACCCGAATAACAAGTGGTAATGAAATATTACTACTAAGAAGCTAAGAATATGACCATATATGATATCATAAAAATAAGTATGATTCTGTAATAAGTCAATAACATTATTTAAATCATTATACAGGAGGTTCGGACACGTACAAAGCACATCGGACCTAAGGTAAGGGAAATATCACAATCTCATTTTTATCCGAGATTGTTTATACTTTAGTATTTACTGGGGTGTATTTTATCATCCACATCCATGTTTCCAAAATATGTAATATTATTTCCATCCAAATACAATTTTTATTAAATCCAATTTTTCTCTTTGGTGAGTTTTTAGTAAAAGATATGAAAGAAATCTCTTTTTGTTTTTTGTACGAGGTACTTTTTGACTTTTCCGACAAAAGTACGAGAAGAATGTTTTTTTAACTTATACGGCATGAATGGATTTTTAAAACATTATTTCCAAGAAGCTTCCTTTACAAGTTTTCAAGTTTATTTTTAATCAAATTCTTTTAGTTTAAAATTGTATGACATATTAAGAAAGGAAAGGTGTTTTTTTGAAATAGAAAGGATATTTTTCTCTAGAATGGAGTTCAAGTGTTTTATCAAAATTATTTTCCATCTATGATAATATAGGGTTCTGTTTCTATCCCTATTTTTACATTGATTTTATTATGATGGAATTATTTTTATGATGTCCTTTTATCTTATATGGATTATGTTATGATGACATGATGTTTAAGATTCCCATTTTTATTACATGGGTTATGCAATGATGTATGATTTTTGATTTTGTGGCACACATAAGAATGGTATCATTATGAGATGGGTGGGACCTATATCTCCCTACAATGCATTGGGTAAAGATTTTATATCTCATGAGATAGACATGGCTGGAACAGTAGGTTATACCGGTTCAGTGAAACAGGACTGAAACGAGGGTGACTCGGTTCAGAAATGGACTTTGTCCACTAAGATAGTCTTGGAAATGAGTCTTGACTAATAAGATATGATTCTATATGATTATTTGTGTATGCCAAAAAGTTTCATGTTTTATGTTATGATTATTGGGATTTCATTTCACTACTATGATTTATTCCATGTTATGAAATTATGCTCTCTTTTTCAGGTTAAGATTTCAAAAATGTTATGTTCTTATGAAAATGATGTGATTGATATTTCTTTTGTTTACCCTTACTGAGAATTTGAGCTCACCCTTTTATGTTTTCTTTTCCCCAGGATATAAAGAAAGGTTTTAGGTAAAAAAAGGAAGATCTTTATGGGAGATGTTGAAGATCTTTCACCACGATTAGAGGATTATATTCAGAGTTTCCAAAGACACTAAACTATTACGATCCTTGTGAGTGTGTTTTTGTTATGTACTAAGTATTCCGCAAAAGTAATGTAATGTCCATGTACGTCAAGCTTCGGGTCTCTACAGTTGGTATCAGTGGAAAAGTTTAGTCATCCTTTGGAAGCTAGGATGCGAAAACGTTAGTGAGATCCCTAGAGATATTTCTAAGGACTGTCTAGGGATGTCCCTAAGGATAAGTATACGTATAGGATATAGTCTTAGAACTATGGTAACAATATTAGATTAAACCAAAGATGTTAGATATTGAAGTTACTCCCCCTTTATTATGATTTTTTCCTCTCACACTATTCTTTTTCGGTTTTGGAAAATGGCTGGAAACAGGATGATTCACGATAATGGAGGATATGATGGACAATGGAATGATATTCTTTATGAGCAACCAAATGAAATGGGATTTGGAAGTCCAAACATCATTATTATGCCAAATCAGCAATATCATAATATGATCAATAAAGTAAAATTTGGTAAGTTTCCTGACTCGGCTAATAAGAGAAAGATGGAGTTTCATGATGATCATAGAGGAAAGAAAGTTCAATTTCCCCTATGCAAATCATGTGGGAAGAGGCATCAAGGAGAATGTTTCAAAGGAACTGGAAGATGCTTTGGGTGTGGAAAAGAAGGACACAAAGCCAGTAAGTGCAAAGGAAAAGGTTCAGTTAACACCAGGGATGAGGATAATGGTATTGCTACGACATCAAAAATGGTTAAATGTTTTAAATGTGGAATGTATGGGCATTATACAAACCAATGACCTAAGGGAAAGTCTCATGAAGAGAATCAATATGGTCGTAAGGGTAGTATTTATGTGGATGATGATGAAGAGACTACAAATGATATGTGAGATGAAATAATTGTTGAAGCTCGGTCAATGGTTTAAGAATGTAGTGGAATTATTATATGTTTATCATGTGTAATGTTGTATAAGTAATCTCATGGTACTATGGAATAAAGAGACATCTAAGGATTGTTACACTTTTGTCTTTCCTTGAGTTTTGAAAGTGTATGATTAATGTTACCAGTATCCATGAAAGGTTATTCAAATATTTTTTGAATGTAGATGATATGCGTATAATGAAGGGATAAGAAGAAAATTAAATGTTTGATAGTATTCATGAGCTCATGACTGATATAAGGAGAAGGTTATATCATGGTTTGAGTATATAGAATTTTTGGATTTTGGTATGTGGAAAGAGTTAAATTTTGTCAGCATTCATGTTTTCAATAAGGTTTAATGGGTATTCATTTTTCAAGAGAATACATCATTAAGGTATTCACATGATTGGAATGTGACCAACAAGATATATGGCGGATAAATGATGGTATTCACACGCTTGGTTGATGACATTTCAAGTTATCATTTTCTTTATACTATGAGCTTGGACCGAAGTATTTTAGATAAGCCTAAAGATTGGAATAGATTATGTTAACCATAAGTTAGTATTGTTTAAGGATAGAACTTTTTTTTTGATATTATTTATGTGATGTTATAGTAATGTAGTTTTAGAAAAAGGACAACCTTTAGGATGGGCGATAACCCATCGCGTCAGACAAGGCTGTGGGAATCGAACCCGCAACCGAAGTGCGACTGGCCTTCATCGCCTACCACTGGCCTACAGGAAGTCCCTATTTAGTAGAAAATAGTTTTATTATATTAAGCAGTATGATATATGAAGTATAAGTCCATTTTAGGAACTATATATGATTAATCTCACTATAGATGGACTTATGTATTTTTTGATAACTTTTCTAACCTTTTGTTTGAGACAGATGGAATGACCCATCATTCTATCACATGATCTGCTAAGAAATCACGAATGACAAATTCAACTTCATTTCTTTAAGTGATGAAGTGGAAATTGTCCAAAGAACGACAAACGGTGAGACTATACCAAAATCACGAAAGTATTTCTTCTAATTCCAATTTCATCAACTTTAGGGAAATGGTCTTGAAAACCAAAAATGTTGTCCTAGTGATCTTATATCTGATGAATCAGATGGTACCTTAGATTGTCACAAATTTATGGCTTTGTGATTGCTGGCTTTTCCATAGCCATGTTATCTACCACTCTCTATCAGAACATGATGGTTAAATTTCTCTTCCATATCCATATTTTCATCTATGTGGAAACCCAATGATTAGTTTATTTGGGTAATCGTTACATTTCATACTTTAGTTTTTAAAGCCAAGTTTTGGTATTCCTTTTTACGATGTGGGTTTCTATTAAAGAAACTTTCGAGTAGTAAACCATTTATAACCCCGACAATTTTCGAGGGAGAAATTCATTTTAAGGGGGGTAGAATGTAACACCCCGAGATTTTATGAAAGATATTCTTTTTAATTTCATTAATGTCTTGTGTTGTACGCTACACCAAAAAGATCTTGCACAACATGCATCCTTGACTTGCCTTTCATTACACGCAATCATGACCTTCCTCGATAGCGTGTGTAGTACGCAATACCGAGTTTCACTAATCAACGATATGCTATTAAAATATTATTAAAACTACTCGTTATGAATAGTAATAAACACTTTTTGAAATTTTGTAAATTTTATTTTTCAAAACGGATTTTATTTTTGGATTCAGAGTATCGAATTTAGCCTAAGGTGAAATTTTGGTACTTTTCGGATAACTTTTATATTCTGATGAATAGTGATAATTACTAAATTATAATTAAAAACAACTTTTTTAATCGAAATAATTAATAGTGATAAATTATTAATTTGAGTGGTTTTAAAGTATATTTGGAATATATTTTTATAATTTAATACAATTTTGGTCATTGGATGTAATTTCACATTTAAACCAGTCATAATCAAGTGTCAATCTTTTGATAGTTATTATCTCTTAAGAACACGCTATTTGTTTTGACGACGAGAATTAATTTTTAAATTAATTAATGAAACTGCTATGTTTTGAATTTGATAAAATAGACATCATTTTTGAATTCATAATATCAAATATAGCTTAGATATAACTTTTGGTATTTTTCTGGAAACTTTCATTTTTTTGATGAATAGTGAAACCACTAAGTAGTAGATAAAAAAAACAGAATTTTTCTTAAAACTTAATTTTACCACTTCTGTGAGTGGAATTTAGAAAATAAGAGAGACACGGTTGATGTCAGTAAGTAAAATGTGATTCAGTGAGATGAAAATAATTTTTTTGTGAATAGTAACTTTTTACTTTTTTTTTACCACGGTTAAAAATAAATAGGGTAATTAAGGGTAAAAATGATATTATTATTACCCTAACACATGTCATAATTCTATTGGAAAAGTGTAATTCGACCAAAAACAACCTTAGGAATAAAATATGACCATTTAGGCCCACTTGGATTAGATTAGGACATTTATTATTAATTTATTTAAAGAAGGGTTAAAATAGTTAAAATCAAAGTTTAATAAGTAAGTCATTTTTAATATGGGGTTATACATAAGATAAATTCGACTATAAATATTCATTATAAAGATAAAAAGATTTCATACATAATGGTATTTTATCTTTAATTTTTAGACATTAAATAATTTAATTTATTTATGACACAACGATGATGCAGTAATTATCTTATTAATGAAATATTGACATAATTGATGTTATAAATACCTAAATAAGTATAATTTGAGACTTTTTATGAACTAAAATAATTTTATAGGTTAATATGATATGTTAGGATCAATTTAATTAACTTTGGTCGAAGTAATAATTCTGTTATGAGTTTCAAAAAAATCAACTATTGAATAGTGTCAAAATTGACATAAAATTGTTTTTAAAACAAATATTATATTATTAATTGTTATTTTATTCCTAAAAATCTAAGGTTCGGCCAAATGACTTAGATAAGGTTATATATATTAATAAAACACAACTTGGGGGTCTCTTGTATGTATATGGTAATTTTATTAACTATATAATATAAAAATACAAAGTGACATTGTAAATGTCAATCTAATTAACTCAGAGTTAAAATTAAAAGATAAGGTTAATATAATGACCTAAACTTGTCTAAACTATATTGGATGAGAGGATTTCGACCCATCCCCACCTTATCTTAGAAATAACTCAATTTGATGCTATTTAAAACCGAACTTGACTTTATAATAAAATAATATTTTTAGTTATTCCAAAGGTGCCCCTCTCCTCCCTTATAAAAGGGCCCCTCCTTCCCCTCTTCCTCACACCACTTTGATCCTTCAAGCTCGGCCAACCCCTACCAGTTTATTCTCTACACTTCCCTAGAAACATCCTAGAGGTTCTGTTCTTCTTAAAAGACCTATTTTAGTGCCCTAAAAGGAGGTCTCAAAGAAGCACTTTAAAGAAGAGGTAATGTTCGTTACCAATTCTTTCATCTTTATTTCTTCTTCCACTTCTTCTTCATTAGTTGTTTCATTATGAAGTAATAACATCAGTATCACTCATATACTGATATGTTATTATAAGTATGAAATAACCCTATTTCACCATCTATCCATCCTACGGAAAAAGAAATCACCGAGTGTGCGTACGTACGAAATACCATCTTCACGCCGTGGTGTAATCTATTTTCCACCACCACCTTACTTGGATGGGTATAATGGTGTAAATAATGACTATATATGACTATTATAAAGTGATACTGATTCTGAAATAGTATACATACACTAAAATACAATTCCACGATCATAGGAATGATATCATCACTCGTGCGTACGTACGGAATACCGTCTCCACGATGTGATGCGACTCGTTCTACATGATCTTCATTTCATAATGATTATATAAATGAATTGAATGAATGAATATGATATATATTACATTAATACCATTCTGAAAATGAGGTATCTATAACCTAAAGAGAAGAATAAGAATTTATTCGACAAACACGCATAAGAACAAAAAGTAATAAACACCCGAATAACAAGTAGTAATGAAATATTACTACTAAGAAGCTAAGAATATGACCATATATGATATAATAAAAATAAGTATGATTCTGTAATAAGTCAATAACATTATTTAAATCATTATAAAGGAGGTTCGGACTGGTACAAAGTATATCGAACCTAAGGTAAGGGAAATATCACAATCTCATTTTTATCCGAGATTGTTTATACTTTAGTATTTACTGGGGTGTATTTTATCATCCACATCCATGTTTCCTCAATATGTAATATTGTTTCCATCCACCTAATTTTTTTTTAAATCCAATTTTATCCTTTGGTGAGTTTTTAGTAAAAGATATGAAAGGAATCTTTTGTCATTTTTCGTACGAGGTACTTTTTGACTTTTCTGACAAAAGTACGAGAAGAATGTTTTTTTAACTTATACGACATGAATGGATTTTTAAAACATTATTTCCAAGAAGCTTCCTTTACAAGTTTTCATGTTTATTTTTAATCAAATTCTTTTAGTTTAAAATTGTATGACATATTAAGAAAGGAAAAGTGTTTTTTGAAGTAGAAAAGATATTTTCCTCAAGAATGGAGTTCATGTGTTTTATCAAAATTATTTTCCATCTAAGATAATATAGGGCTCTATTTCTATCCCTATTTTTACATTGATTTTATTATTATGGAATTATTTTATATTATTTCCTTTTATCTTATATGGATTATGTTATGATGGCATGATGCTTAAGATTCCCATTTTTATTACATGGGTTATGCAATGATGTATGATTTTTGATTTTGTGGCACACATAAGAATGGTATCATTATGAGATGGGTGGGACCTATATCTCCCTCCAATGCATTGGGTAAAGATTTTATATCTCATGAGATAGACATGGCTGGAACGGTAGGTTATACCGGTTCAGTGAAACTTGACTGAAACGAGGGTGACTCGGTTCAGAAATGGACTTTGTCCACTAAGATAGTCTTAGCAATGAGTCTTGACTAATAAGATATGATTCTATATGATTATGTGTGTATGCCACAAAGTTTCATGTTTTAAGTTATGATTATTGGGATTTCATTTTACTACTATGATTTATCCCATATTATGAAATTATGCTCCCTTTTGCAGGTTATGATTTCCAAAATGTTATGTTCTTATGAGAATGATGTGATTGATATTTCTTTTGTTTACCCTTAATAAGCATTTGAGCTCACCCTTTTATGTTTTCTTTTCCCCAGGATATAAAGAAAGGTTTTAGGTAAAAAAAAGAGGAAGATCTTTATGGGAGATGTTGAAGATCTTTCACCACGATTAGAGGATTATATTCCGAGTTTCCAAAGACACTAAACTATTACGATCCTTGTGTGTGTGTTTTTGTTATGTACTAAGTATTCCGAAAAAGTAATGTAATTTCCATGTACGTCAAGCTTCGGGTCTTTATAGGGAGTTCATTATTTTGTATTTAAACTTATGATATCATTGAACTTTTCTCTATATTTCATTAAATTAACACCCACTTCCCAAGATGACTTTGATCATAATTACCAAGTATCAAGGCTTTAATCCAAGACATAACATAACTAGGGGTATAATAATAATCATTACTTGTTTATGTTTGTGTATTTATGGTTATAATAATCCATGGAGCCCACATGTTAAGAAAATAAAATCATTAATCTGTGACATTTTAAGATCAACATAAACAATATTAATATGAAGAATAATTATTATGAAAAGGCTCTCAATCACTTAATATCCTAAAATTATGAATCACCCCAATAGTAAGTTTAATAATATATTAATATAGTTATTAATCTGGTAATTTTTGTTTATGATGATTAATTATGGATTGAATGAAAATAATGGGATAAGAAAAGAGATGAGCATCGAACACAGACGCACGAACGATGATGAAAACTAAAAACAAACATTCGATTGAATGAGGAAGGAAAAAAGGGAAGGGGTTTCCAATATATTTAAAATATTATAAGAGAATTAATATTTAAAAATATAATTTGTATGATTAAAAGATAATATCGAGAAGAAACATGCATTAAAATTTAAACAAAATTTAAACCAACTTACAAAATTACCAAGGAAAATAACACAAAAGTAAATTAAAACAATGAGAGGCGGAAGGGTCTCACATGTAAAAACATTTGTTTTTAAGGTCCTCTATATCCTTTGGAAAGGTTTTGGTCGTGCAAATTTATCTTCTTCTCTTCTGAAATGAGAACCCAATGCATGTAAAAGAGGAGGATGCATTTGTATCCCAAAGTGGTAGACTGCTTACATTCCAAATTTATCCGTCCAATTAGATTGAATATGAAACAATTCAGACAGTATAATATTTCACTATCTTCTTTTAAAATTTGTTAATATACATGTTTTATGTCTACTATGAAACTTTTGTGGCCATTGGACATAAGGATACAATGTTATGTCAGTTTGAATAAACAATTCTAATCTATCTATTTTTATCACCACTTTTGCAAAGGCTAGAATGTGAACGGATTTTTTTATTGGAATATGCCATAAAATATGAACTCTTTATTCAAAAATATTGTATGAATATATCTTATATTTGAAACTGCAAAATATCATCTCTAATGGATTCCTATATCGGGTGAAAATTCAATTAATGTTTGAGAAGTTTAATTATTGGGCAGAATGGTGGAATGGACTTAAAGAATTCAGTTGGGCCCATTTTTGTTTGATTTGGGACATGAAATTTTTACCCATGATAAATTTTATAGGATAAAAAATCTTTTTGGAGAATAAAATTATTTGGACTTCTTGATTAGGCCCATAAATTCAATCTTCATGGCCGGTATATTTTCATTACAGATTCTTTGGGCCTTCTTATGTGGATCATATGACCTTTCAAATGGGCGAATTCACCAAGGATTCATTCTAATGATATTTTGAAAATTCAATAAGGAAACCTAAAAAAATAATCACACCAATTAGATCCATATGATGAGATTTATGATTAACATATTAAAATGATTCGAATCTAGATTAATTAAATAATTTTCAAAAATTGAATTTAATATTAAAACATTATTATTTCACACCAATTATGCACTTTTCATAGATAATTAGTTAGGGGAGTACATAAAATTTATGAATAAATTAATAACATCAACTCTTCCACACTTAGTCTTGTGCATGTACTCATGTATAGGAAATATAAAAACATAACTAAATCATTCTCACTCACCAACCAATATTAAAATTTTGTTTACACTTATTAGGGGAGATTTAGACTATTTCACTAATCCATATTGAATTCCACTAGAATTTTTTATAGAAATAATATTAAAAATAATTCATTTTTCATTATCAAATTATATATGTAAAAGGTGGGCACTCAAAACTCACACCCCTCAAGATGATGAAAATTTATTTTGAGAGGTTTATTCATTCATGAACCAAAAGTGAAAATTTTAGAGTTTTAAAGAGCTCTAAACTTCCATTATCTATCCTAAAGTGAACATAAATAAAGAGGTCTTTTTTAGGGGTTTTTCTATGAATGAATTTAATTCCCAAGAGAGAAGAGAAGAGGGGTAAAACTTCATCATGGGTAAAATAATTCGAAATTTTCTTGAAATGAAACATGGATGGAAATGGAAACACATATTTAAAAGGGAATTATTGTATGAATAAAGACACAAAGGAGGAATAAAATTTTATGGGGATGATAAGATGAAATATTTACAAAACACAAAACTTCTCCCAAAGACATAAGTGTTCTTTTTTTCTCTATATGTTTTTCATTTTTTGAATTTTGATCTTGATAAATATCTTACACTCATATCCCTAACCATGATTGAACTCATCAAGACACTAATTGTAATAGTTATAACAAGATCAAAGGTTTAGGAAGAGTGAATTTTCACCTACCCAAGACACAAACCATTTTTTGTGTTTTTTTTCATTTTTTGAACACTTGTCAATAACATTTATAAAATTACATAAATGAAAGTCAATTCTCCAAAACTCACTAAATGAAAAAATATCCCCTAAATTAAATGTATGTTTTCCCAAAATCATATGTCAACACATTAAAAAGATAGTAAATGATACCCAAAATGAAATCCATTCTTCCCACTTAAATTTCAATAAATTATGTAATTTAATACCATGTAGATGTTGGGTGGGACAAGGTATTGGGATTATAATATGGATATCAAAAATAATGTTTTCATATGCTCAAAGGGGATTTCAAAAAGAGGATTAATGTAAGGGTAATGGGAATATATTTGGATATTATGATTCTCATGTGGTTTAGAAAATAACTCAATCATATTAAAGCACACTAATGTTTGAAATTCATCTTGAAGGTCCACAAACTCAAGACTCACAAATGTGGGTGAAAAAACAGAAAATTAAAGTATGATCATAGGTGACCTTGGTATCAAAGCTAATCTCATTCCTCATGGTTGGGGAATAACAATTTTCAAAATGTAAAACTAATAATTCAAAATTTATTATACTTGAAACAAATTTTTTTATCCAGATACATAAGGAAAATATAATATTTTTTTTGAGATTAAAACATTCCTTTTTGACTCCCCAAAATGGTTTGAAAAAATTTCAAAAGTGGATGGTGAGTAAATATGAATCTTTTTATTTTTTATATTTTTTAGTTTTTTATAATACACACCCACACAAAATTGAAAGAGAAAAAGAAAGGGTTTGATGATGGAAGTGGTAAAAAAATTAAATAGGGAAGAAGATTAAAAAAAGGGAGCAGGATGAAGAGATGGAGAGTTATATATATATATATATATATATATATATATAGTTAAATGGAAATCTTTTCCTATAGTTTGTATTTAGTTGGTATCCATCTCCATCCAATGAAGGTTTTATAGAAGTCTAAAACTTCTTAGGGCATGTGTCCTCTCTAGTGAGGCTTTGGAAAATTTCCACTACCAAAACGAGAATCAACAACAAGAAAAATTATTCATTTATGAAAAAACTATAAACAAATTAAAATTTCATATAAGTAATAGAAATGAGGATTAGTGGAGTCATAATACTGAATAAAATTTTCAATATCCTTTATATCAATGTTGTTTTCCAAACAATGGTTAATTTAAACCACACCAGTGATAATTTTATTAATTATGGAAAAAAATCACAAACATCACTGCCATCGAGACAATATAAACACATTGGTTCACAGTTCACCTCACTTATAATCGAATTTTCAGAATAACATATAGAAAATAATGAATATTGGATAATATGATTTAAATTAACAAATGAGAATGCTAGTTAATTTTCCTTATTAGCATCCAAGTTGTATTATTAGAGATCAGAGGAGATATGGTATTCCAAAGACTATTCATGATCATTTAGATAGATGGTGTTTAAATTTTAAATTTCAACATAAAATTCTCCATTTATGACCTGGATAATGATAATGAAATATTAAGAGACTCCTTTATCATTAGAACAGGAATAAAATGATGGATTGGGATTCAACACACTCTCAGAGATACTTTCATTAGCATGGATAGAGAATAGATATTGATTTTATGATGGGTATTGCATGGATTGAAAAATATGAAACTTGACCAGTTGGTCACCAAATTCCATGGATTACATGCCAACATGGAAATGAAATTTTTGTTTTAGATGTCATGAGTAAGGGTCTTACAAGAATTAGAGAAAATTGGAAATAAATTTCCTCACCTTCCTTGTTAATGTCGTAGAAGTTAGCTGGGAAGATATTGTCATTGACTCGGATAAGGGAATCCTCAATTATTCCCTCAAGGCTTGTTGCTCTTTGATTGGATAACTAGATGAAAACACTTGTTGGGCTCAAAGTAAATAGACCCAGGTTAAAGAATATGGATTTGGGAATTACATTTATCGAATCTCCTAGAACTATGAGTGCATCATCAAAGATGGAACTCCTTATTTGGAAGGGAACTATAATGGTCCCAAGATCATTTCACTTCATGGGTATAGAATATTGTGTGGAAACCTTCTCAATGGTTCTAAGTTGTCTTTTATGAGTGCGCAATTCCTTAAAAAAGTTGGCATACATAGAATTTTTTTTGATGGAATCTAATAGAGTAATGTAGACTTCAACACGTCTAAACATGTCGAGCATTTCAGGATTGGTTTCCAAGGAATTCATTGGCTTAGAGACATCTTGAGGAAAAGGTATTGGGTTATTTAAATAAATAGAAGGAGGTGAGGGAGTGGCATTAGGTTTGTTTTCAGGGTTATGGGTATTTTAATTTTCAATGTAAACATTAAAGGGGAATTTAATGGTTCCATCAAGAGGGATAGTGATTTGTTTTCCTGATCTAAGTGAAATTGAACTTACATTACCCTTGGGGTTGGGTAGTGGTTGATATGGGAGTTGGGAGGAATGGGATGTTCGATGTTGGACAAAGTGAGATGCATGTTGAACAATATGGGTTTTAATGTTTTTGAGGCTATAACAGGTGAAGGAGGCAAGATCTTCCACAATGCTTTCCCATGGATTCTTGGAAGAGGAGGCATGTCCCGTATTGGGATTAACTTGATTTTGGTTCTTGGGAAAGTGATTATATTGGGTTAAAAATTGTGAAGGCTCATTAAGATAGTGAAATAGAGGATGAGAAAGATGAATATTGATACTTTGATGTTGTGGAACTAAAAGATAAGGTTTTTAGAAGTTAACAACACCTTGACCATATTAGAATTGGTTTGGGTTTTGAGGAAGGAATTCGGGGGAATGAGAAATAGGATTACGATACCTCAAGCCTGAGTTATAGGTAGAATAGAAGGGATCAGTGTAGGGTTGGATAAATTTTCTAACAAATTGACGTGATTTCTGAGGGTTGGGGTTCCTATGATCATATGTTGCTGTTATGACCAATAAAGTCCTATATACCCTGAAGGGGGGGGGGGGTGAATCAGGTTATGGATATTATTTCTCTAAAATCTTTCTATCCCATTGGATCATGACCTCTTTATTAGAATGTTAAATTTTTTTCACTTGTGTGTTTATTATGACCACCTCTTTTCTTCTTTATCTGATGATGATGCTTTAAATGCAATGCAGGGAAGCAAACAGGTAGACACAATGATTTTTACTTCATTCACCCTCACTGGGCTACGCCCAAGGAGCATACAACAATGATGTGTCGTAGTACCAAATCCAATAAATCTCACTGCCAATAATGATCAGTATAGATCACTTCTATGACTATGATCACTTCCTTTACAATGTTTAGGGCTAGATCACTACTTTCCCAAGGGTCACTCCCTATTTCTCTTTCTCTGGATCACTGCCGGTTGAAGGGATAACCATCTTTCTCTTCCTTTTCTCACTGTACTTGGAAGGGATCCATGCACAACTTATAAACCTATAGGTCTCTTCATTATCACTAATGAAATCTGCATCGTTAATTTTTGATAGATTCTCTGTTGACATCCAACTTTCACCTGCAGATTAATCTCACTTTGCATCGGGTGTATCGGGAAACTGCAATTTTTTCACACCGCCCTTACCGCACCCTGCGTGAAATTCCCTTTACTTGCGTGAAATATAATTTTCACGAAACACCTTCTTTTACGTGCATCCACTTCTTTTATGCGCAACCTCTTCTTTTTCATGCAACCTCTATACTGCCTTGAGCGTAATTCTCTACTGTTGTGTGAAATTCACTTATCACGCAACACCACTTTTACGTGCAACAAATTACATTACACACAACAGCTTTTAGGCACAACCTCTACATCGCCTTGTGCATAATTCTCTACTTTTTCACAAAATTCACTTTTCACGCAACAATCTTCTTTTTAGACCACCTTTTCTTTACGCGCAAATAGTTCCTTTCCGCGCAAACTTTTTGTTTTCGCGCAACTCTATTGTGCACTCCAATTTCGCGTGCCAGAGCTCAGATACTCTCTATGTATTGAGCTACATTGAATAGAGGGGGGTTACTTCATATTTATAGGCAAAATCGACCCTATGCGAAAACCCCCTTGAGCGCTTAATTCACTTCAAGCGTGAAAAACAAATCTTCCACGCAACACCATTATTCTCACACTGATCCAATATTTTGCACACCTCAAGCCTTTGCCAATTTTCGAGCTTCAAACCTCGAAACACCTCTTGCGTGAAAAAATTCATCCCTCTATTTTGTGCATCTTTCAAATATTTCATGCTCCACATTCCTTTTTTATGCACCGCACAAATATCCTGCACAACAATTTATTTTTCCACGTACCGCGCTGATATTTCCTGTACCACGCTGATTTATCACACGCCACTGTATTTTTCATGCACCACAATGATTTTTCATGTGCCACTATATTTTTCGCACACCACGCTAATTTTTCACGGACCACATTATTTTTCGTACACCACTCCAATTTTGGATGCACCCCCCTTTTCCAAAAACACACCTCTCCATTTTCCGATTTTTAGGCCAAAAAATTTGGAAAGCAATGGAAAACAGTGGCACCTTGTATCTTCTCTTTTTGTACTGCCTCTAGATCGTCTATTCATTTGTCGAGGTTCTTCAATCAATCGTAGATAATTGAAAGCATCCCATGAACCTAAAAAATCTCCATAAAACCCCCCTTTTGTCAACACACTCATACATCATGGTCTTCTTTGTCAACAAACCCAACATGGAGGCTCACTTTGTCAACAAACACAATCACCTCAAAAATGATACAATGATGCCTTGAGGGATTTTTTCACAAAAACTTTATTGATCTCTATTGGTCCAGATGTATCAGATGGTTCCTCTTGAAATTGGGTACATGTGTTAGTTGGATGAGCTGGTGGTCTATAGATTCTACAATTCTTTATAGGTCTAAGGAATATAGATTGTGAAGCAGATGAGGTTGGGGATTTGGAATCCACCACTTGTTATCACACAAGACTAGTAAGTTCACTCATCCACTCAGTCATCTTGTTGGGATCTATGGATTTATTCTATTGGACATGTTTGACTTGATAATATTCTCAAGTATGGAATTTCTACGGATCTAAACCCATATTACATATGAGATCTCGTGTAGTTGCATGGGTTTTATCATCAAGAGAACCACCACTTACAGCATCAATGTGAGTTATCTCCATTTCCAATAACCCCTCATAAAAGTATTTAATCAAGAGTTGATAGGGGATATTGTGGTGTGGGAAGGTTTCCACACGCCTTTTGAACCTATCCCAATACTCTTGGAGTGAATCGTTAGAGAATTGATAAACACCACTTATTTCCTTTTAGATAGAAGCATTATGAGAAGAAAGAAATAATTTTTATTAAAAGAGATGGTTTAGGTCAATCCATGTGTTTATAGAACTAGGATGGAGGTAATAGAGCCATTACATGGTAGAGTCATCAAGGGAGAAAAAGAATGCTCAAAGTTTTATTTTTTTCTTCAGAAACCCCTTTAGGCTTCATGTTAGAGAACACAACTATGAACTCTTTGAGATGAAGATGTGGATCCTCACTGGCTAGCACATGGAAATGAGGTATAAGATGGATCAAACCTGATTTGAGTTTAAAATAAGCCTCATTGTTTGGATATTCAATACCAATGGGTTGGTAATTTATACCAGGGGCAACAAGTTCTTTAAGGGTTTTTTTCCCAAGGATTGTCCATATCAAGAACAATTGTTTGGACAATGACTGGATCATGAGTGATTTTACTATCCCTAAAGTTACTCCTAAGTTGGAAATGAGTTCTCTCAATTTTAGGGTCAAATAGATTTGAGGGATTGTTTGGGAGTCTATGGGTCATTCATATAATAGTTGGAAGGATAAAGAATGTGGGTCATTCTTTGTGATTTTTTTTTCAGTTTATAATTTTTTTGAGAATGTGTGTTTTTCTTTGTGTTTTTTTATAATATTTTTTTTATTTTTTTTACTTTAAAAAAAAACTACCGACTAAAGATAGCACTATCCCCGGAAATGATTCCATTTGAAGAACGACTGATTGTCTCCTATCGACCGTTCAAGGGTCTGGTTCTCCTCTAATGTGTACAACAACACTCAGGTCGAATCCTCGATGATGATAATTTGTAATAGTTGATGGTTTTTGTGATTTTTCTTTTAATTGGGGGGATTTGTTTATAGAGCTTAGAGGAAATTATTGATTTATTAAGATATATTTAACAATTTAATAATTATTGGGCGAGTTCATTATTTTTTATTTAAACTTATGGTATCATTGAACTTTTCTTTACATTTTATTAAATTAACACCCACTTAAGAAGATGAATTTGATCATAATTCCTAAGTGTTAAGGCTTTAAAAAAAGCCATTAATTTACTAGGGGTATAATCATAATCAATACATGTTTATTTTATTTTATTTATACTTCCAATAATCCATGTAATCCAAATGTTAAAAAAATCATGTAATTAATCCATGAAATTTTATGTTCAACATACACAATGTTATTCAGCAGAATGATCATCGAGAAAAATATCTCAATGAATTAATATACACAAATTATGACTCACCCCAATGGTAGATTTAATAACCCATTTATATGGTTATAAATATTTTAATTTGTTTTTAAGGTGATTAATTATAAATAGAATAAAAATAACGGGATAAGAAATGTGTTGTGTGTCGAACACACATGCACGAATGATGATGAGAATTTAAAATAGACTTTCGATTGAATGATGAAGAAAAATAAGGGAAAGAGTTTCAACTTGATTTAAAATATTTTACTAGATTTAATATTTAAGAACATTGGGTGGATTCTTAAAAGATAAAATGAGGAAGAAATATTCATTAAAATTCAAATGAAATTGAAAAAAACTGATGCAATTGAAAATGAAAGGAACAAACAAGTAAATGAAAAAAGGAGAGGAAGGGTTTATCATGGGAAAATTTGAGTTTAGAAGGTCCTCC
The DNA here is from genome assembly GCA_963277665.1 of Viscum album. Lineage (NCBI taxonomy): Eukaryota > Viridiplantae > Streptophyta > Magnoliopsida > Santalales > Viscaceae > Viscum > Viscum album. Next base: position 1,396,535,283 of record OY728164.1, on the reverse strand, counting down.
TAGGCCTTTTTTCAAGGCTTTGGTTGTGCCAATTTATCTTCTTCTCTTATGAAATTCCAACCCCAAGCAAGGAGAATAGGGGGATGCATTTATAGCCCAAGTTGGTGGACTACTTGCATTCCAAATAAAAACCTCCACTTTTCTTGAATATGGGACCATTAAGACAGCAGAATCATGAATTATATTGTTCTTACAAGTTTTATATAAAAATTTGTTCTGTATACTCTGAGAATTTGGTGGCCATTAGACTTAAGGAGCTAAAGTTATGCCAGTTTGAATAAAAAATTATAATCTGTCCATTTTTATCACCACATTTTCAAAGGCTAGAATTTGAATAGATTTTTGAATAGGAATATGCCTTCAAATACGAAACATTTCTTCAACAAAGTTGGACTCCTATATCTTCAGTTTCATAATAAAAAAATATTAGATCTAATGGATTTATATATCATGATAAAATTTAATAAATTTGTTATAAGTCTAATTATCTAACAGAATGGTGGGATGGACTTGAAAACTTCAGTTGGGACCATTTTTGTTAAATTTGGTACATGAAATTTTTATCGAAGAGGAATTTTATAGGATAGATAATTTTTGTGTAGAATAATATTGTTTTGACTTCTGGAATGAGCTTAGAAATTCAATCTTCATGGCTGGCCCATTTTCTCCACAAATTGTTTGGGCCTTAATGTGTGGATCATATTACCCTACAAATAGACGAATTGGACCAGGATTCCTTCCAATGATATGTAGGAAATTGAACAAGGATACATAAAAAACAAGAATAACATAATTTGGATTATTAGTATATGTTTTATGATTAAAATATTAAACTGACTTGGATTTGGATTAATTCAAATAATGTTCAAAAATTATTTTTAATACTAAAACATTATTATTTCACACCAATTACGATTTTTTAATATAGAATAAGTAAATGGAGTAAATAAATGTTAGGAATAAATTAATAACATCAACACCCTAGACATAGTCTTTTGAATTTCCTCATATATAAAAAATATAAAAACATAACAAAATCCTTCTCACTCACTAATTTTTTTTTATAATTTTGTTTTCCCTAACTAGGGGAGGTTTGACCATTTCATTCTTCCATATTTAACACCATAAATTTTTTTTATAGAAATAATATTTCAAAAACAATTTAGTTTTCATTGTCAAATTCGAAATGGAAAATGTGGGCACTCAAATCTCACTCCTCTCAAGATGATAAAAATTTATTTCTGGAGATTCACTCATTAACCAACCAAAAGTAAAAATCTTCATGTTTTAAAGAGCTCTCAGCTTCAAATACCTATCCTAAATTATACAAAAATCAAGAGGTATTTTGTAGGTGTTTTTCTATAGCTATTCGATGGTATGAATTTATTGTCCAAGAGAGAGGAGAAGAGGGTTAAAACAATAGTATGGAAACAACAATGCACAATTGTTTTGAAATAAAACATAGAAGGAAATGGAAACACATATTTTCAAGGGCATGATTGTGGAAAGAATGACACACAGGAGGAAGAAAAGTTTAATGTGATGAGAAGATAGATTATTTAAAAAAACAAAACTTATCCCAATGACATAAGTGTTCAATTTTTTCTTTAACCCCCTTTTTTCATTTTTGCATAAGTTGATATTGAAAAATATCTCACACTCTTATACCAACACATGTTTTATCTCTTAATGACACTAATTATATTAGTTATAAAATGATCAACGGTTTAGGAAGAGTTATTTTTGACCTACCCAAGACACTAACCATTTTTTTGTTCTTTTTTTTTTATTTTTTCATTTTTTTGAACACATGTAAATATATTTTACAAAATTACAAAAATGAAATTCCATTCCCTAAAAATCACTAAATGATCACCTCTCCCCCATAATAAAATGGATTCTTTCCATTAAGCATACGTCAACACATTGAAAATCCAAAAACTGGCACCAAAATGGCATCCACCACCCCACCCCCACATTTAAATATCATGAAATTATGCAATATAATTGAATTTAGATGTTTGGTGAAAAGATGTATTTGGATTGTAATGTGGATATCAAAGAAAAGGTTTTCATAGGCTTGTATTAGGTTTCAAAATGAGGATTGATGTAAGGGTAATGGGAGGTTATTTGGTTATTATGATTCTCATGTGGTTGAGAAAATTCCTTTATAATATTAATGCACACCAAAGTAGGAAATTCAACTTGAAGATAAACAAACTTAAGACTTGAAAATTGGGGTTAAAACACACAAAATGAAAAGATAGTCATAGGTGACCTTGGAATGAAAGCTAATGTTGTTCCAAGTGGTTGGGTAATTATAATTTTTCAAATCCTTAACTGATAATTCAAATTTTTTTTATACATGAAAAAAAATTCTTTATCCAAATTCAGGATGAAAATATAATATTTATTTGAGATTAGAACATTCCTTTTTGACTCCCCAAAATGGTTTGAAAAAATTTCAAAAGTGGATGGCGAGTAAGTATGGATTCTTTTGTTTTTAATATTTATAGGTTTTCTAGTGTATTTATACTACACACCCACATATAAGAGAAAGAGAAAAAGAAAGGGTTTGATGAATGAAGTGGTAAAACAGTGAAATAGGGAGGAAGAATAAGAAAGAGGTAGAGAGAGAGGAATATATAGAGAGAGAGAGAGTTAAAGAGATATAGAGAGAGAGTTAAAGGGAAAGAGGTGCCCATAGTTTTTATTTAGTTGGTCTCCATCTTCATTTAGTAATGGTTATATATATGTTGACAGCTTCTTGGGGCATGTGTCCTCTCTAGTGATGAATTGGAAAATTCCATTACCTAAAAGAGAATAAAAAACAAGAAACATTATTCCTTTAATAGAAAAACTAAAAAGATATAAAAATTTAATAAAAGTAAAATAAATCATGGGTTTCCACCCAAGAAGAACTATATTTAATTGTCTACAGATGTACAGTTGTAGTGGACTACCCATTGTCTTATGGTGGCCACCGTATTTTCTCAACTCCAACGTGATTCTAGAAAAAAATTATCCTTTGGGATTCCTAATTGTTCATTGGATAATTTCACCCCTTACATGATTTTTTTCGTGAAATTCAATGGGGGTGGAAAGAGAATATGTCTATCCTATATTTGGTATTAAACTTGAGGTATTATAAATCTCATTAAGTGTTGGTTTTCTATGCTAGGAATTTCAGGAATTTGTTTCAATTCCGATGGTTCATTGATGTAAGGTTCAAATAATACGAAATCTTAATATGATATCCTAGTTATTTTTAACTCACTTGCTTCATGAATTACTGAAGTACAATAACAAGGATCAGTGGAGACATAAGACAGAATAAAATTTTCAATATCATTTATACCAATGTTTTTTTCCAATGAATAGTCAATTATAACCACACCAGTGATCACTTTATTAATTAGGGACAAAATATCACAGAAATCACTATCATCAAGACAATATAAATACATTGGTTCAAGGTTCAACTCACATATAATATAATTATGATAATCATGGATAGGAAATAATGAATGAAGGATAATCATATTTGAATCAAAAAATGATCTTGCTAGTTCATTTTCCACATTACCATCAATGTTGGAGTAGTGGATATCAGAGGAGAGATGGAATTACAAAAATATTCAAGATCATTTAGATCTATGCAGTTTACATTTGAAATATAAACACAAGCTTCTCCATTTATGACATTGTTAATGAGGATAAAATATTCACAAACTATTATATCAATATAAAAAGAATAACATGAAGGATTTGGATTCAACACACACTCATAGATACTTTAATTAGAATGAATAGGGAATACAAATTTATTCACTGATTAATATCACATGGATTGAAAAATATTGAACATGAATAGTTGGTCACCGAATTCATTAGATATGATACTAGTATGGACATTAATTTTGGTTTTAGATTTCATGAGGAAAGGTCTTCTAGAATTATAGTAGATTGGAAAGATGTTTTATCACCCTCCATATCAAGGTCATAAAATTTTGGTGGGAAGATAAGATTATTGAATCAGACAAGGAAATCTTCAATTTTTCCCCAAGGACTAGTTGTGCTTCGATTAGATAACTGGATGAAAACACCCATTGGGTGAAAGGTACCTAGACCAAGGTTGGCGAAGATGGATTTGGGCATGAAATTTTTTGAGGATCCTAGGTCTATGAGTGCGTCATCAAAGTTGGAACTCCCTATTTGTCAGGGAACTGTAATGGTCCCATGATATTTTCACTTCATGGGAATGGAATGTTGTGTTGAAACATTCTCAACTATCCTAAGTTGTCTCTTATGAGTGAATAATTCCTTAATAAACTAATAATACATATAAATTGGTTTGATGGAATCTAATAGGGGAATGTTGACTTCAAAACATATAAATATGTCGAACATTTTATGACCAGGTTCAATGGACTTATTTGTCTTATAGATAGTTTGAGGAAAAGGTATTGGGTTATTTAGATGAATTGAAGGAGGTGAGGGAGTGGCTTAATTTTTTTTAGGATTTTTTGTCTTTTCATTTTCAATATCAACATTCAAAGGGAATTTAGTGGATTCATCAAGAGGAATAGTGATTTGTTTTCCCGATCTAAGTGGTATTTCATTTACATTACCCTTGGGGTTGGGTAATGGTTGAGCTTGGAGTTCGGAAAAATTGGATTGCTGATACTGGCTATGTTGGAATGAAAGTTGACCAATTTGGGTTTCAATATTTTTGAGTCTAGAATGGGTAAAGAGGCATGATTGTCCACAACACTTTCCCATGGTTTCCTAGAATAGGAGACATGTCCTGTACTGGGATTACCTTGATTTTGGTTCTTGGGAATGTTCTTATATTGGGATAGGAATTGGGAGGGCTCATTAAGATAGTGGAATCTAGGAGGAGCAAGAAGAGGATTGATCCATTGAGGTTGAGGAAGAAATGGATAATTCTATTGGAAGTTACCAACCCCCTGAACATATTGAAATTGGTTTGGATTTTGATGAGGGAATTGAGGGGAATGAGAAATGGGATTAACATACCTCAATCCTGGGTTAAAGGTCGATGGAGGGGCCTAGAGTGGGGTTGGTTGAAGTTTCTAATGAACTGACTTGATTTCTAAGGGTTGGTGTCCCTCTGAACATATTCTGCATTGAGCTTCATTGGTCCAGATGAATTAGATGGTTCCTCTTATAGTTGTGGGCATGTGTTAGTTGAATGAGAAGGTGACCTAGATATTCCAAAATTATTGATAGGTCTAAAAAATATATATTGTTGAGCGGATGAGCCTGTTGATTTGGCAGACACCGCTAGTTGTCGCACAAGACCTGTAAGTTCACTTATCCACTCAGTCATCTTGTTGGGATATATGGATTGATTCTCTTGGACTTGTTTGACTTGATCATGTCCTCGAGTATGGAATTTCTATGTTTTTTCATTGATATTTTTTATGAGATCTCGTGAAACTGCATAGATTTTATCAAGAAGAGAACCACCAATTGAGGTATCAATGGGAGTTCTCTCCATAGCCAATAACCCCTCATAAAAGTATAAGTTCAAGAGTTTTTCAGTTATTTTGTGGCGTGGGAAGGTTTACACATGTTTTTTGAACCTATCCCAATACTCTTTAAGTTATTAATTTGGGAATTGGTAGATAACAGTTATTTACTTTCGGATAGAAATTGTACGAGAAGAAGGAAAGAATTTTTTCTAAAAAGGGATGCTTCATGAAAATCCATGAGTTTATGGAACCAGGAGGGAGGTACTAGATCCATGACTTCACATAATTATATAAGGATAATGGGAATTCTCAAATTTTGATTTGTTCTTCAGATACCCATTAAGGGTTCATGGTAGAGCATAGAACTTGGAACTCTTTGAGATGAAGATGTGGATCCTCACTGGCTAGCATGTGGAAATGAGGTATAAGATGAATGAAACCCGATTTGAATTTGAAGTAAGGAACATTGTTTGGATATTCAATACCAAGGGGTTGGTAATTCATATCAGGGGTAGTGATTTCTTTAAGGGGGTTTTTCCGAGGATTGTTCATATCTAGAACAATTGCGTGGACAATGACTAGTTCATGAGTGATTTGATTAGTCCAAATGTTCCTCCTATGTTTGTGAGAATATCACTCAATTTCAATGTCAAATAGATCTAAGGGATTGTTTGGGAGACCATGTGGAATTTAGATAAGATTTTTAAGGATTAAGAAGGCTAGTTTTTCATTGAGGGTTTTTTTCTATTTATGATTTTTATGGGAAGGTGGGTTTTTCTATGTATTTTGTTATAATTTTTTTATTTATTGTTTTTACTTTTTTTCAAAAATAAAAAACTATCGAATAAAAATAGTAGTATCTCCAGTAACAATTCCATTTGAAACGAAGACGATTGTCCCCTATTGACCATTCAAGGTTCCGGTGCTCTGATAATGTGTATAGAGGCACTCGGGTCGAATCCTTGATTATGACACTTTTTAATAGTCTATTGTTGTTGTGATTTATCTTTTAATTGAGGGGATTTTCCTGTAGAGATTAGATGAAACGATTGATTAATGAAGACTGATTTTCTAATTTAATAATGATTGGGGTGTGTTCATTATTGTGTATTTAAACTTATTATGTCATTGAACTTTTCATTATATTGAATTAAATTAACACCCACTTCACAAGATGACTTTGACCAGAATTTCCAATAGATAAAGATTTAATCCAAGTCATAACTTAACTATGGGTCAATTAATAATCATTACTTGTTTATTTGATTTGATTTATGGTTTCAATAATCCATGGAGTACACATGTTTTACAAATCATTTCATGAATCCTTGACATTCTTGGTTCAATGAACATAATGTTAATATAAAGAATAATCATTGAGAATAAGTTATGAATAACTTAATATCCACAAATTATGACTCAACCCAATGGTATATTTACTCACCCATTAAGATGGTTATTAATATGGTGATATGTGTTTATTGTTATTAATTATAAATAAAACTAAAAGAAAAGTATAAGAAGAGAGTTGTGCATCGAACACACACACTAACAATGAGGAGAATTAAAAATGTACTTTCGATTGAATGAGGAAGAAAAATAAGGGAAGGGGTTTCAACATGATTTAAAATATTTTAGGAAAATTAATATTTAAGAAAATAGGGTGGATGATTAAAATAGAATATGAAGAATAGCCTTTCATTAAAATCCAAATGAAATTGAAAACAACTTACACAATTAAAAATGAAAGGAATGCCAATGTAAATGAAAACAAAGAAGGGAGGAAGGGTATATTAAGTGAGAACATGATTTTAGAAGGTCCTCCCAGGCCTTTGGAATGTATTTGGATGTGCCAATTTATCTTCCTCTCTTCTGAATTTCCAACCCCATGAAAGAAGAAGAGGGGGATGCATTTATAGCCCAAGGTGGTGGATTGCTTTCATTCGAAATATGTCTCTCAACTTGGATTGATTATGGTACCATTCAGATATAATAATCACGAATTATCTTCTTCTTAAAAGTTGTATATATACATGTGTTCTATCTACTCTACCACATTTGTGGCTATTGGACTTAAGGAGACAATGTTATATCTGTTTGAATAAAAATTCTAATCTATCCATTTTTGTCACTACTTTTTCGAAGTCTAGAATTTGAATGGATTTTGGAATAGGGAGATTCCCTCAAATATGAACAATTTCTTCAAAAACGCTGGATTCTTATATATTCTATTTCACAATGATAAATCTTAGCTCAGATGGATGTTTATATCAGGAGAAAATTCAATAAATGTGTGATAAGTTTAATTCCTAGATAGAATTGTGGGTTGGAGTTCAAAACATTAGCTAGACCCCTTTTTTGGAATTGGGACATTAATTTTTTATCCAGGATGAATATTATAGGATCCCTAATTTTGGTAGAGAAGAAAATGATTTGGATTTCTGTATTGAGCCTAAAAATTCAATCTTCATGGATGGTATATTTTTTTCATAGATTCTTTGTGTATTCTTTTTTGGATCAGATGGCCATTCAAATGAGAGACTTGGCCATACCTTTATTCTAATGAAATGTTGGAAATTAAATAAGGAGCCATACAAGACAGGAATTAAACAATTTGGATCTATAGGATGAGAGTTATGAGTAAAATATTAAACCGAATTCAATCTTGATTAATTAAAATATTGCTCAAAAATTATAGTTAATATTAAAAAATTATTATTTCACAACAATTGTGCACTTTTAATAGAGAATCATTAAAGAGAGTACATATAATTTGTGAATAAATTAATAATATTAGTTTGCCTAAATGTGTGTAGGCTACTATCCAAGGGGGGTTGGGTGGCATGGTTACCTAGTGAGTTCTGCATGGTCTGAATAACTATGTTCCAACCATGTGATATGCCACTATAAAAGGTAGCATAGTTTTCCTAGGAAGGCTGTACGGTTTACATAGCCATGCTCCAAGCATGGTCATTTCCAAGATTGGTCCTATTTTACTTCCTTTTGTGTCCCGAACTCATGGAACACCCCGGAGGCCCCTCATACTCTTAAGAAGCATTTAATTAACTAAAAAAATATATTAAAACCAAAATTTAAACAAGGAAATACCTTCATTATGTCTAAAATCATAAAAACTCACTACCTTATAATAGATCCTCCTTGATCCACTCTTCCCATGGATCACTAAAATTCCAAGAAAAGAGATCAGTTCACTATACCCGCATATTCATATTCTTTTCTCAAGTTTCCTCTTGAAAAATTACCATACATCCAAAAACAATTGAACTAAAATCATGATCGTATCCAATAAAACTTCTCACTTTTATCCAAAATATTATCTGGATTCTCCTCAAGGGCACATCAACTTCAACCTATACATCGAACACCATAACTCTATAGAGAATCCTAGAAAATAGTACCTAAATCACAGCATAATGAAATGTACCACAGAACATAAAACACTTAGGGAAGATCCAACCTACACCCCTTCGGTCTAATACTCTTTGTATCTCATGGCCTAAATCACTTGGCACTATTTTACCATATTTCAAAAACTCCAACGGTTACCCAAACGTGACGCCACCTGAAGAAACACATGATCTTCCAAATAATCATTCTAGACCTGCATCGATCCCCAACCTGAGATCCTATGTTCCCATTCAATAAAAAATGTCCAAATACAAACGAAAACCCTCCAAGTACTCAACCGTTCAAAATCCAAACCAATACACGTTGCTAAGAAAAACACTAATATTGTACTTTGTCAAGTCCATTCAACCTAAAATACGGGTCACATCACTGAATAACCACTTTACACTAGGGTGATTCCACCACACACTTTATCTCACCCCATCACCTTCTTATGATTGGAAACTCCAATATTGGAAGAGACCACTAGAACACCAACTAATCTTTCAAAACACACATGACATGTTCCCAACTAACTGTTCCCAAACAAATAAGGGAATAACCCATTTAGAAATCATAATTTGCATCAGAACCATCCATAAGGTCACCCATACACCTTCCATTCACATACTGAGAACAACTAGGCCTTTCTCAAGTGTGAGTTCATTTCTAAAATGCACTTGTAACCATGAACATCAAAATATATGTGGGTCAAAACTTACCACATCCATTACTTTCTCCCTATAAGGTGTCGAACCACCCCCGACTGTCTTGTCCCAACATATCCTTCCTCCACTATTAGAACAATACCAATTCTGTATTCCTAAGTTGTTTATTTACCTAGAGCTTATCAGTAACATCCAACACTTCTACGGGTTCCATTCCATGACTTCTGGTAGGACTCCACCATCACATCATCGAATATCCTCTAAACCATACTCGTGCTTCACTGTACCCATAAAAAATACCAACACAAGAACTAATACTATCAAAACACTATCTAAATATAGATAATTCCTTGCGAAAGACCATTCTAAAATTTGAAATGTACTCTTTTCTCCAATACTAGTCGAGATATCCCTCTCTAAATCATCCTAGCGATGGTTGGATTTACTATTTTTATGCCACTACCTTACCTAACCAAGATTAATTCATGCCTAAGGAAACTCCACTTCCACCCAATCATGCCCACCAGAGTCCATAACCGACCCCAATGAGGTCATAAAACCATCATCTCATTCCAAAAATTGTTTTCATATCATTCCACACCTTTCAAAGACTTTTACACTGGAAACTAAAATTTCATTTGGAACCACCCCGAGACCAAATTCAATGATTGGATCAATAAACTACCACAAAGGCCCACCTGGCCTATTTGAGAGACACAAAGTTTACCTCACAGTTGTCTCATTGGAATCATGAGGTCACTACATCGACTCCATACTTTACTCCAAACATCTAATACTGACTTATAACTCCCCTCCTTAGGAGTGTCACATCATCACTTTTCTCAAGATATTTAAATCACCACGAACAATAATTTTTTCATGATCTATACCCAAAAACTTGAAATGTACTTCTATATATTCTTAGTTCAGCAAAACAAACATCACCCTATACTTGATCCTAACATCTATGAATGACACTAACTAAGTTTATTGTAACCTAATACATTCTTAGGAACTCACCTATAAATGTTTAGTGGTGGACATCCCACCATCCAGCCCTACCTATACATCCAAATGAGAATAAAATCCAAAATTTCCCATACCCAACCATAATAGATTCGAGTCACTAGGTGAAAATACAGATCTTTTTCAGCATACATGGAACAATGTAAAGATGTTAAGAATGATCATCACTAGCTAAAAGTATGCTAAGAAGTTATCAAAGAACACCACTATAACTTATCCACAACAAGGTCACCTCCCACTACGGGGACACCTTTCATTATCGATAGTACCAGGATTCCTTGCCCGTAATGTCTCATCAACACCCGACAACCAAAACTAATGTTGGTTTACCAAACATATCGCCAACACTTCATGACTCTCTGTGAAGAAATCGTGAACCAATGTTTCCATTGACACTACTTCCACCACACCAATGGAGTTCTTATAGCACAACCCTAGTAGTTAGAAACCATAACATAGAGGTCCTCCACACTGATCAACAACCATGGTCTCCAACATATTCACTCTTCCAACTTTGGTTTCATAGATATAAACATGTACTTATTCTAAGTCACTGGTTCACCCATCCAAATCAAACTTGTGCCAAAGAATCATGTGTCCACATCTGGACACAAGCAGATCCCTCGTGGTCTTTCACCTTCTTATGACCACAGAAATAAACCGACATTATATCACATGATCCCAACAACATCATAGCCTAGATCAACACCCATTTTCTCACTTAACCAACCCTGTTGGTCTGTAAACCCCATCGACCGTGATAAATTCTAAACATCTAGCCAAAAAATCAAACCATTCACACAACAAGCCCAACTATGTGACCATCCTCACCCTAGGAATCACCTTTATAATGAAATCATATGAAAATTATTTAGTCACCCATTTCCTCGATTCATTAAATCAACATTGTGTCCTCCATTAATCATCATCCAGACAGACAGGTCAAACATTCAACCAATACAACCCTTCAAAAATAACCTTATAACCAACTGCCAATATTCAGGTCCCTTCAAAATAAACCAGGTAACTAGAATAAAATTTATTATAACATGATGTTACTCATTATGCATTGATTCCACCTCCTAAGAATCTAGCATGACTCATATCCTGAGGTAAATTCATAATTGGGCTAATCTCCCTTGAGGTTACCCTTTACTTTCCCCCAGACTATCAACTTAGTGTCACAACTCTTGTTAGATATCCCAAACCATTAACCTTACCACTTATCCCTAAATGATAATTTTCCCCTATCCAAAATGAAATAATCCACCCATACCTCATGCATCCAAGAGCATTGAAAAAATGGCCGACTACTCTAATGGGTCATTATCGAGAATTGAATGAGACCAACTTCCCCAACTATGGCCAAGGGTAACAAGTCACTAGGATCTCCCTCTAGGACATATACCTCATTCTTTATACAAGTCTCCACGCATGGTTGGCTCTCCTTACCTCATTTAGGCACACTGTATTCAAATCACCATGGTAAACATCCACCCTAGGTATTAAACTAATCATTATTTCACATACACATTAGCACCATGAGCTTAAACACCCCCTCTAGAGTCTAAACACAACTCAAATGATCTGAACCTACATGGGTCACCACATCCATAAAAAAATATCCCATAACTAATTAATCCATGACCAAGACAATCATTCCTATGTTCAATGTACAAATTACACACTCACAACTGACAAGGGTTATCACCTCCACATTATCAGGAAACATCTAAAAACCTCAAGGTTACAACCTTGTTGAAAAAATGTCAAGGAACAACCCTTTAACCACATGTTGAGACTCATTGAGATCCCCCGATATTTAACCAAGGTATCTTTCTGGGGCACTCTCACTGCCCAGACCACCCATACCCAAGGGCCAGGAAAACATGCAAGGACTAATCGATATCAGTCTTCACCAAAGTTCCATCATTATACAATATTTAATAATTAACTTCACCATTTTGAGAATCCAATGGTTTATACTTTAGAAAATTCTATTTACCAACTCAATCAAAAAACATTCTAATGAAAATATAGTCAGTATTGACCACAATAGAGATTATACTACCTGCCATAATCAACCCACTCCACTTACACTATCATGATAAATGTAATCAATTTTTTTAATAGTTCCCTCTACCATTCATACCACGATTCATGGTCATCCTAGGGCAATCCAACTGACATAAATAGAAATCTTTCATTACACACCCTCTATTTAAACAAATTTCCACTTTTATACCACTAATATTTTCCTGATAGACACATTTCACTTTTTCAAAACCTATTACAACTATCATTTTAACTCATATGAAACCATTCATTATGCATGATTATTTAACCATTCCCAACATTCTATTTATTTAACCACTTTCATTATCTTTATTATACAATATTTTCTTAAAATTTCTAAGGAAGTAAATACAGCTAACCTTTCATGCCCCACACACCCATCCCATTTTTGCCTACCAGAATGCATGTCTCTTATATACCAAAGTTCCTATAATGATGCATGGATGTGAATTATCATGTCATTCTAGTCACGAGTTGAATATCATAAAACTATTACATCATATAAAAAGATCATCACCCAATGGTGATCTATCTTCAAGTGTTAAAAAACACAATAATAAAAACAATTCCTAACTCGGGTGACTTGGGTATTCCCTTATACATGGGTTAGATACTCCCAAGAACTAGCTCATTACCAAGGACCTACACATATTAATCTCACTTATTCCATTTCAAATAGTATGACTACATAAAATAACCTACTATGTTACAACTTTTAACATCTCTAGCTTAGGATCCCCAAAACTGGTGCCCTGAGATGGGTTTCCACATTACCACAATCAGGCCTCCCTGAATGCCAGAGGCTTCTGACTAGAAGTGAGGGTCTAAAAGGTAATATGGGGAGACTATATAGTTTATATAAGAGTACGCCACAACATAAAATTAATAAAATAACAAAAATAATATATAATAACCATTGAACATGCATAAAAAACATCTCCCAAAGTTAGGTGAAAAAAATATCCAATAGTAAATATGTCATGTGATATTCATAGTTTGAAGTGAAAAAACAAAAAATAAAGACAAACAATGGAATCCCAAAACCATCTTAACTTGATGTCTAGAACCTCAATTGTAACAGCCCGAGATTTTATGAAAAATATTCTTTTTAATTTTATTAATGTCTTGTGTAGTACGCTACACCAAAAGGAGCTTGCAAAACACGCATCCTTGACTTGCCTTGCATTACACACAATCACAACCTTCCTCGATAGTGTGTGTAGTACGCAATACTGAGTTTCACTAAACAACGATATGCTATTAAAATATTATTATAACTAGCTGTTATGAATAGTAATAACCACCTTTTAAAATTTTAGAAATTTTATCTCTCAAAATGGACTTCATTTTTGGATTCGGATTATCGAATTTAGCCTAAGGTGAAATTTTGGTACTTTTCGGATAACTTTCATATTCTGATGAATAGTGAAAATTACTAAATTATAATTAAAAACAACTTTTTTAATCGAAATAATTAATAGTGATAAATTATTAATTTGAGTGGTTTTAAAGTATATTTAGAATATATTTTTACAATTTAATACAATGTTAGTCATTGAATGTAATTTCACATTTAAACCAGACATAATCAAGTGTCAATCTTTTGATAGATATTGTTTCTTAAAAACACGCTATTTGTTTTAACAGCGGGATTTAATTATAAAATTAATTAATGCAACTTCTATGTTATGAACTTGGTAAAATAGAATTCATTTTTGAATTCGGAATATGAAATATAGATTAGGATGGAATTTTGGCATTGTTCGGAAAAACATCAATTTTTGATGAATAGTGAAACTACTAAGTGGTTGTTAAAAAAACTGAATTTTTCATAAAACATAATTTTACCGCTTCTGTGAATGGAATTTCAAAAATCCGAGAGACACGGTTGATGTCAGTAAGTAAAATGTGGTTCAATGAGATGAAAATAATTTTTGGTGAATAGTAACTTTTTACTTTTATTTACCACGGTTAAAAGTAAATAGGGTAATTAAGGGTAAGAATGATATTAATATTACCCTAACACATGTCCTAATTCTATTGGAAAAGTTTATCTCGACCAAAAACAACCTTAAGTTTAAAATATTATCATTTAGGCCCACTTGGATTAGATTAGGACATTTATTATTATTTAATTCAATGAAGAGTTAAAAGAGTTAAAATGAAAGTATATTTACTAAACCATTTTCAATATAGGGTTTTACATAAGATAAATTCGATTGTAAATATTAATTAGAAAGATAAAAAGCTTTCCTACATGATGGTATTTTATTTGTAATTTTTAGACATCAAATAATTTAATTTATTTATGACACAAAGATGATGTAGTAATTATCTTATTAATGAAATATTGATATAATTGATATTATAAATACCAAAATAAATGTAATTTAAGACTTTTTATGAATTCCACTAATTTTCTAGGTTACTATGATATATTAGTGTTGATTTAATCAACTTTGTTTGAACATATAATTCTATTATGACTTTCACAAAAATCATATATCAAATAGTGTCAAAATTGACACAAAATAGTTTTAAAATCAAATATTATATTATTAATTGTTATTTTATTCCTAAAAATCTAAGGTTCGGCCAAATGACTTAGATAAGGATATATATATTAATAATAAACAATTTGGGTTTCGTTTGGCATGTTATAGTAAGTGTATTAACCATATAGTGAAATAAAACAAAAAGACACGGTAAAAGTTAAATTATTTAACTTAGAGCTAAATCTAATTGATAAGGTTAAAATAATACCCTAAACTTGTCTAAATCCTATTGGATGATAGGATTTCGACCCATCCCCACTTTATCTTCAAAATAAGACCCTTTGGAACCATTATAAACCGATTTTGACTTTAATATAAAATAATATTTTGAGATATTCCTAAGGTGCCCCTCTCCTCCCTTATAAAAGGACACCTCCTCCCCCTCCTCCTCACACCAATTTGAGCACTCAAGCTCGGCCAAACCCTGCCAAAATCTCTTCTACACTTCCCTAGCAACATCCTAGCGGTTTTGGTATTCCTCAAATACGAATTTTAGTGCCCTAAGAGGAGGTCTCAAAGAGGCGCTTCAAAGAAGAGGTAATTACCGTTACCAATTCTTTCATCTTTATTTCTTCTTCCACTTCTTCTTCTTAGGTTGTATCATTATGAAGTAATAAAATCAGTATCACTCATATACTGATATGTTATTATAAGTATGAAACAACCTTATTTCACCATCTATCCATCCTACGGAAAAAGAAATCACCGCGCGTGCGTACGTACGGAATACTGTCTCCACGCCGTGGTGTAATCTATTTTCCACCCCCACCTTACATGGATGGGTATAATGGTGTAAAGAATAACTATACATAGTTATTAAAACATCATATTGATTCTGATATATTGTATAATCCACTCCAATTCAATTCAATATTTATGAAAATGATATAATCGCTCGTGCGTACGTACGGACTACCGTCTCCACGACGCGATGAGATTCATTCTCCATGTTAACCATTTAAGAATGATTATAAAGTATATATAAGAAATAATAATGAAATATATGACATTATAAAGATACTGGATTTATGTATATATATATATGTATGTCATCTACTTACTTCCATTCAAGACAATAAGGAAAGGAAAACAGCGTTCATGCGTACGTACGGACTACCGTCTCCATGAACGGTGTTTTTCATTTCATTTATCTATCTATTATATATATATATACTGAATATATATGATATATAAATCATATTTTATATTCTGGAAGTAAGTAAATCATGATATAAGTAATAATAATGTCAAGAACAACAAGTCAAAACACCTACAATAAATGAAACGATTTTACCCAAAACGCTTCTTTAACATGGAATTTACAAAAGAACAGGTAATATAAAGTAATAAGTGAACCATATATGATATCATAACAATGAATATGATTCTGTAATAAGTCAATGACATTATTTAAATCATTATACAGGAGGTTCGGACACATACGAAGCAAATCGGACCTAAGGTAAGGGAAATATCACAATCTCATTTTTATCCGAGATTGATTATACTTTGGTATTTACTGGGGTGTATTTTATCATCCACATCCATGTTTACTCAATATTTAATATTATTTTCATCCACCTACAATTGTTTAATTCCAATTTTACCCTTCGGTGAGTTTTTAGTAAAGGATATGAAAGGAATCTTTTGTCGTTTTTCGTACGAGGTACTTTTTGACTTTTCCGACAAAAGTACGAAAGAATGTTTTTTTAACTTATACGGCATGAATGGATTTTTAAAACATTATTTCCAAGAAGATTCCTTTACAAGTTTTCAAGTTTATTTTTAATCAGCTTCTTTTATTTTAAAGTCGTATGACATGTTATGAAAGGAAAAATGTTTTCGAAGTAGAAAGGATATTATCCTCAAGAATGAAGTTCAAGTATTTTATCAAAATTATTTTCCATCTAAGATAATAAAAGGGTTCTGTTTTTATCCCTATTATTACATGGATTTGATTATGTTGTGATGGAAATATTTTTTATGAATTCCTTTATCTTATATGAATTGTTTTATGATGTCATGTTGTTTAAGAATCCCATTTTTATTACATGGGTTACGCTATGATGTATGGTTTATGATTATGTGGCACACATAAGAAAGGATTCATTATAAGATGGGTGGGACCTATATCTCCCTCCAATGCATTGGGTAAAGATTTTATATCTCATGAGATAGACAAGGCTGAAATGGTAGGTTATACCGGTTCAGTGAAACAGGACTGAAACGAGGGTTACTCGATTCAGAAAGGGACTTTGTCCACTAAGATAGTCTTGGCAATGAGTCTTGACTAACAAGAAATGATTCTATATGATTATGTGTGTATTCCACAAAGTTTCATGTTTTAAGTTATGATTATTGGGATTTCATTTCACTACTATGATTTATCCCATGTTATGAAATTATGCTCTCTTTTGCAGGTTAAGATTTCCAAAAGTTATGTTCTTATGAATATGATGTGATTGATTTTTCTTTTGTATACCCTTACTGAGCATTTGAGCTCACCCTTTTATGTTTTCTTTTCCCTAGGATATAAAGAAAGGTTTTAGGTAAAAAAAAGGGAAGATCTTTATGGGAGATATTGAAGATCTTTCACCACGATTAGATGATTACGTTCCGAGTTTCCAAAGACACTAAACTATTACGATCCTTGTGTGTGTGTGTTTTTGTTATGTACTAAGTATTCCACAAAAGTAATGTAAAGTCTATGTACGTCAGGCTTCGGGTCTCTACAGTTGGTATCAGAGGAAAGGTTTAGTCAACCTTTGGAAACTAGGATGCGAAAACGTTAGTGAGATCCCTAGAGATATTTCTAAGGTATGTCTAGAGATGTCCCTAAGGTTGAGTATACGTATAGGTTATAGTACTATAATTACGCTAAAGATCATATAATTAAACCTAAGATGTTAGATATTGACGTTACTCCCCCTTTATTATGATTTTTGCCTCTCACACTATTCTTTTTGGGTTTTAGAAAATGGCTGGAAACAATGTGATTCACGATAATGGAGGATATGATGGACAATGGAATGATATTCTTCTTGAGCAACCAAATGAAATGGGATTTGGAAGTCCAAAAATCATTATTATGCCGAATCAGCAATCTCATAATATGATCAATAAAGTAAAATTTGGTAAGTTTCCTGACTCGGCTAATAAGAGAAAGATGGAGTTTCATGATGATCATAGAGGAATGAAAGTTCAATTTCCCCTATGTAAATCATGTGGGAAGAGGCATCAAGGAGAATGTTTCAAAGGAACTGGAAGATGCTTTGGGTGTGGAAAAGAAGGACACAAAGCAAGTAAGTGCAAAGGAAAAGGTTCAGTTAACACCATGGATGAGGATAATGGTATTGCTACGACATCAACAATGGTTAAATGCTTTAAATGTGGAATGTACGGGCTTTATGCATACCAATGCCCTAAGGGAAAGTCTCATGAAGAGAATCAGTATGGTCGTATGGGAAGTATTTATGTTGATGATGATGAAGAGACCACAAATGATATGTGAGATGAAAGAATTGTTGAAGCTCAGTCAATGGTTTAGTAATGTAGTGGAATGATTACATGTTTATCATGTGTAATGTTGTATAAGTAATCTCATGGAATAAAGAGACATCTAAGGATTGTTACACTATTGTCTTTCCTTAAGTTTTGAAATTGTATGATGAATGGTACCAGTAACCATGAAAGGTTATTCAGATACTTTTGGAAAGTAGATGATATGCACATAATGAAAGGATAAGAAGATAATGTGATGTTTGATTGTATTCATGAGCTCATGATTGATATAAGGACTAAGTGATATAATGGTTTGAGTATATAGAATTTTGAGGATTTTGGTATGTGGAAGGTGTTAACTTTTAACTGCATTCATGTTTTCACTAAGGTATTCAAGAGAATACATGATTAAGGACTTTGAATGTTTGGAATGTGACCAACAAAACAAATCTTATGATATATGGGGATCAACGATGGTATTAAATCTCTGGTAATCGTTTTTACTTTGTTATGAGAGTGGACTGCAGTATTATGGATAAGACTAAAGATTGGAATGAATTATGTTGGACATAAGTTAGTATTTTTTGTTTTTTCGATATTATTGATGGGATGTTATAGTAATATAGTTTTGGAAAAAGGACAACCTGCAGGACGGGCGACAGCCCATCGCGTCGGACAAGGCTGTGGGAATCGAACCCACAACCGAAGTGCGACTGGCCTTTATCTCCTACCACTGGCCTACAGGAAGTCCTTGTTTATTAGAAACTAGTTTTATTATATTAAGCAGTATGATATATGAAGTATAAGTCCATTTTAGGAACCATATATGATTAATCTCACTATAGAATGACTTATGTATATTTAATAACTTTTGTTAACCTTTTGTTTGAGACAGATGGAATGACCCGTCATTCTATCACATGATCTGCTAACACTTCACGAATAACAAATTCGACTTCATTTACTTAAGAGATGAAGTGGAAATTGTTCAAGGCACGAACAACAGTGAGATTGTACCAAAATAAAGTAAGTATTTATTCTAATTCTTCAACTTTAGGGAAACGATCTTGAAAACTAAAAATGTTGTCCTAGTGCTCTTATATCTGATTAATCATATGGTACCTTAGATCGTCACAAATTTATGGCTTTGTGATTTCTGGATTTTCCATAGCCTTGTTCTCTACCACTCTCCACCAGAACATAATGGTTAGATTTCTCTTCCATATCCATATTTTCACCTATGTGGAAACACAGTGATTAGTTTATTTGGGTAACCGTTAAGTTTCATACTTTTGTTTTTAAAGATTGGTTTTGATATTCCTTTTTACGATGTGGGTTTCTATTAAAGGAACTTTCGAATAGTAAACCATTTATAACCCCGATGAATTTCGAGGGCGAAATTCATTTTAAGGGGGGTAGAATGTAACAGCCCGAGATTTTATGAAAAATATTCTTTTTAATTTTATTAATGTCTTGTGTTGTACGCTACACCAAAAGGAGCTTGCACAACACGCATCCTTGACTTGCCTTGCATTACACGCAATCGCAACCTTCCTCGATAGCGTGTGTAGTACGCAATACTGAGTTTCACTAAACAATGATATGCTATTAAAATATTATTATAACTAGCCGTTATGAATAGTAATAACCACCTTTTAAAATTTTAGAAATTTTAGCTCTCAAAATGGACTTCATTTTTGGATTCAGATTATCGAATTTAGCCTAAGGTGAAATTTTGGTACTTTTCGGATAACTTTCATATTCTGATGAATAGTGAAAATTACTAAATTATAATTAAAAACAACTTTTTTAATCGAAATAATTAATAGTGATAAATTATTAATTTGAGTGGTTTTAAAGTATATTTAGAATATATTTTTACAATTTAATACAATGTTGGTCATTGAATGTAATTTCACATTTAAACCAGACATAATCTAGTGTCAATCTTTTGATAGATATTGTTTCTTAAAAACACGCTATTTGTTTTAACAGCGGGATTTAATTATAAAATTAATTCATGCAACTTCTATGTTATGAATTTGGTAAAATAGAATTCATTTTTGAATTCGGAATATGAAATATAGATTAGGATGAAATTTTGGCATTGTTCTGAAAAACATCAATTTTTGATGAATAGTGAAACTACTAAGTGGTAGTTAAAAAAACTGAATTTTTCATAAAACATAATTTTACCGCTTCTGTGAATGGAATTTCAAAAATCCGAGAGACATGGTTGATGTCAGTAAGTAAAATGTGGTTCAATGAGATGAAAATAATTTTTGGTGAATAGTAACTTTTTACTTTTATTTACCACGGTTAAAAGTAAATAGGGTAATTAAGGGTAAGAATGATATTAATATTACCCTAACACATGTCCTAATTCTGTTGGACATGTGTATCTCGACCAAAAACAACCTTAAGTGTAAAATATTATCATTTAGGCCCACTTGGATTAGATTAGGACATTTATTATTATTTAATTCAAAGAAGAGTTAAAAGAGTTAAAATGAAAGTATATTTACTAAAACATTTTTAATATAGGGTTTTACATAAGTTAAATTCGATTTTAAATATTCATTAGAAATCTAAAAAGATTTCCTACATGATGGTATTTTATTTTTAATTTTTAGACATCAAATAATTTAATTTATTTATGACACAAAGATGATGCAATAATTATCTTATTAATGAAATATTGACATAATTGATATTATAAATACCAAAATAAATGTAATTTAAGACTTTTTATGAATTACACTAATTTTCTAGGTTACTATGATATATTAGTGTTGATTTAATCAACTTTGTTTGAACATATAAATCTGTTATGACTTTCACAAAAATCATATATCAAATAGTGTCAAAATTGACACAAAATAGTTTTAAAATCAAATATTATATTATTAATTGTTATTGTATTCCTAAAAATCTATGGTTAGACCAAATGACTTAGATAAGGATATATATATTAATAATAAACAATTTGGGGTTCGTTTGGAATGTTATAGTAAGTGTATTAACCATATAGTGAAATAAAACAAAAAGACACGGTAAAAGTTAAATTATTTAACTTAGAGTTAAATCTAATTGATAAGGTTAAAATAATACACTAAACTTGTCTAAATCCTGTTGGATGATAGGATTTCGACCCATCCCCACTTTAGCTTTGAAATAAGACCCTTTGGAACCATTATAAACCGATTTTTACTTTAATATAAAATAATATTTTGAGATATTCCTAAGGTGCCCCTCTCCTCCCTTATAAAAGGACACCTCCTCCCCCTCCTCCTCACACCAATTTGAGCACTCAAGCTCGGCCAACCCCTGCCAAAATCTCTTCTCCACTTCCCTAGCAACATCCTATAGGTTCTAGTCTTCCTCAAAGATCAATTTTAGTGCCCTAAGAGGAGGTCTCAAAGAGGCGCTTCAAAGAAGAGGTAATTACCGTTACCAATTATTTCATCTTTATTTCTTCTTCAACTTCTTCTTCTTAGGTTGTTTCATTATGAAGTAATAACATCAGTATCACTCATATACTGATATGTTATTATAAGTATGAAACAACCCTATTTCACCATCGATCCATCCTACGGAAAAAGAAATCATCGCGCGTGCGTACGTACGGAATACCGTCTCCACACCGTGGTGTAATCTATTTTCCACCACCACCAGACATGGATGGGTATAATGGTGTAAAGAATAACTATACATAGTTATTACAACATCATATAGATTCTGATATATTGTATAATCCACTCCAATTCAATTCAATATTTATGAAAATGATATCATCGCTCGTGCGTACGTACGGACTACCGTCTCCACGACGCGATGAGATTCATTATCCATGTTAACCATTTAAGAATGATTATAAAGTATATATAAGAAGTAATAATGAAATATATGACATTATAAATCTATTGGATTTATGTATATATATATATATATGTATGTCATCTACTTACTTCCATTCAAGACAATAAGGAAAGGAAATCAACGTTCATGCGTACGTACGGACTACCGTCTCCATGAACGGTGTTTTTCATTTCATTTATCTATCTATTATATATATATATATATACTGAATATATATGATATATAAATCATATTTTATATTCTGGAAGTAAGTAAATCATGATATAAGTAATAATAATGTCAAGAACAACAAGTCAAAACACCTACAATAAATGAAACGGTTTTACCCAAAACGCTTCTTTTACATGGAATTTACAAAAGAACAGGTAATATAAAGTCATAAGTGAACCATATATGATATCATAAAAATGAATATGATTCTGTAATAAGTCAATGACATTATTTAAATCATTATACAGGAGGTTCGGACACATACGAAGCAAATCGGACCTACGGTAAGGGAAATATCACAATCTCATTTTTATCCGAGATTGTTTGTACATTGGTATTTTCTGAGGTGTATTTTATCATCCACATCCATGTTTACTCAATATGTAATATTATTTTCATCCACCTACAATTGTTTAATTCCAATTTTACCCTTCGGTGAGTTTTTAGTAAAGGATATGAAAGGAATCTTTTGTCGTTTTTCGTACGAGGTAATTTTTGACTTTTCCGACAAAAGTACGAAAGAATGTTTTTTTAACTTATACGGCATGAATGGATTTTTAAAAAATTATTTCCAAGAAGATTACTTTACAAGTTTTCAAGTTTATTTTTAATCAGCTTATTTTATTTTAAAGTCGTATGACATGTTATGAAAGGAAAAATGTTTTTGAAGTAGAAAGGATATTATCCTCAAGAATGAAGTTCAAGTATTTTATCAAAATTATTTTCCATATAAGATAATAAAAGGTTTCTGTTTTTATCCCTATTATTACATGGATTTGATTATGTTGTGATGGAAATATTTTTTATGAATTCATTTATCTTATATGAATTGTTTTATGATGTCATGTTGTTTAAGAATCCCATTTTTATTACATGGGTTACGCTATGATGTATGGTTTATGATTATGTGGCACACATAAGAAAGGATTCATTATAAGATGGGTGGGACCTATATCTCCCTCCAATGCATTGGGTAATGATTTTATATCTCATGAGATAGACATGGATGAAATGGTAGGTTATACCGGTTCAGTGAAACAGGACTGAAATGAGGGTTAATCGATTCAGAAAGGGACTTTGTCCACTAAGATAGTCTTGGAAATGAGTCTTGACTAACAAAAAATGATTCTCTATGATTATGTGTGTACGCCACAAAGTTTCATGTTTTAAGTTATGATTATTGGGATTTCATTTCACTGCTATGATTTATCCCATGTTATGAAATTATTCTCTCTTTTGCAGGTTAAGATTTCCAAAAGTTAGGTTCTTATGAATATGATGTGATTGATTTTTCTTTTGTATACCCTTACTGAGCATTTGAGCTCACCCTTTTATGTTTTCTTTTCCCCAGGATATAAAGAAATGTTTTAGGTAAAAAAAGGGAAGATCTTTATGGGAGATATTGAAGATCTTTCACCACGATTAGAAGATTACGTTCTGAGTTTCCAAAGACACTAAACTATTACGATCCTTGTGTGTGTGTGTTTTTGTTATGTACTAAGTATTCCGCAAAAGTAATGTAAAGTCTATGTACGTTAGGCTTCGGGTCTCTACATCAATGAAGTACGTCCCAAACCCAACTCAACTCCCAATCACATGTACTTTTCCCTTATCCTAACCTATAAGCATGAATTATGCTTGGGTACCCAATGGTTTCCTAAGATTGGTGTGAGTAAAACTCCATAGGCCACCACCAACTGTGTCTACAAAATACCTTGTCTAAACAGATAGTGAATTCATGTACTAAGTAAAGGAAAAGTAAAAAAAATATAGTTTGGGTTCAATTAGTTAATAAGATTCACTTAATTCATTACTATCATCATTTACACTTTCAATCCATACACCATCTTCATTAGTTAATTTACTTTCATCACCTGTTTAACAGGTGAGGATTACCCATCAATCTCAATGCATAAGGGAAATAATTAAAGTTCCCTATCTCACTGGGGATAAACACATCATCCCAAAAAAAACTCAACTTGAAGAATCATTCTAGGTGGTCTCATAAAATTAAACCATTAGAGGAACAGAACTCCATCACCTTCCCTAATCCATGAATTTTTAGGTGGAGTATAGAGGCTGAGTCTAACTTGACATGTGTACGTACAATGTCATGTCAATACCCCACTCTATGAATCCATGAACACATTATTATATATATATCTAATCAAAACACACATACCACATCATAACCAGCCATAACCAATACCAATAGAAATATCAAAATCCATGACAACCACAATGGTAATTAGTATTTTTCCACAATCTATTAACACATATACCATTAGTATCACATAATCATTTAGCCCAATTTCCATTTCATATGCCTAATTCACTAATAATATTAACTAGTTCCCAAAAACTAACCCATTTGAAACATAACACCATTCCCCTATGTTAATTTACTTAACACATTCTTAATTTCCAATTTTTATTCCACTTATTCATTTCAAGTACAAGACTCGATTCATTTGACACATTCCCATTAAACCCATTAAACCCATTTACATGCCAAGCCAAACAATCCATCATCCATTATCAACATATATACATAATTATCCATTTACCTTCTTTAAAAATCACATTAACCCATTTCCATGATTGAAATGGGCTCTACATATTTATAAATCAATTTCACCTATAATGTTTCCATTAACCATGTTTGGGATGGTCTACGTACCCCATTAGTTGACCCTAAATCAGTCAGGTCATCCTATATGCACCCCGTGGGGATCAATAGAGGTTCAAATCCTCAATGAAGTGTTAATTTTAACAAATATCATTAAAATTATTCAATGTTAATCAATAGGTACCCAAGAACACAACAAAACAGTAATGTCCCGAACCCGGGTATAACCCCACGGGTGCCCCGAACCCGGTTGGTCACATGACCTCAAGAGGATTTCCCCAAACGCCAGAGGCTGCCGACTAGCAGCGAGGCCCCGGGTCTGATAGTGGGGAAACTATGACCTCATCTGTCAAAGTGTAGCGTAGCGGAATGAAATATACAAACATACAACAACAACAGAAGAAATAAACTATACACATTTAAACTGAATAACTGCAGTAATATATAACCACCAGTCATATAGATAATAATGCAACATGTCTCAAGTTCTAATAAAACAACCGAAACATGTTATACAACAATAAAATACAATGCAATACAATAGAAAGTACAGGTACAGTGGAACAAAACAAAACAACTGGCAACATCGTGAGCTGGAGCTCAGTCCCATGCTCCCCTACACCTCAACAACCCGCATTTACCTGTATAGGGACCCTTTCCCTTATCCATACCTGAAAAAATATAATCTGTTTGGGCCGAAGAGATGACCCAAATAGGGTGTGAGAAATGAATCCCAGTAGGCACCCACCAAAGATCCGTGCCCAACTGTCAATGTAAATGTGCAATAGCAGTATGCAGTAGTAAATGCAATAAACTAAGCAGTACTCAAAAGTTACTAATTTACCCAGTTATATTGCCATTTTAATATTCATTTAATCATTCAATAGTAGGAAAACTCCGTAGTGTATTTCTAAGTAAATAGTCAGTGTCCTCAGGCACATAAACCCTTACCCTCGAGTGAAGATAATCGAAACCCACATGAATCTTCCAACAATCATATCGAAAAATGCCCACAAAATTATGAGGTTTCGCCCACAGGCACAGAATCTATTGCCCACAAGCATGAAATAAGTTTCCATCATGCTGAACAGAGCACTGCCCACAGGCTAATCACAACACTTCCCTTAGGCTAAACAAGTAACTGGTCCATGCCCAACATATAAAAAAGAAATTTATATACAATTCCTCTCAAGGCAATTTAAGACATGCTAAAATCACAGTATACCCTCGGGTAACCTGGCCAAATGGCTAAAAAGATGAATGCACCCTAGGGGTGGTCCTGGATCCAAGTAGAAATCCCAAAAAACATTTATACATGTTAATTAAACTACCTATGAAATTATACTTATTTAATTATGCAAGCCCTCAGCCATACGACACCCTATTCATGGGCACGTATCACAACGGTACACAAATTTACCACAACTGTTGGAAATAAACACTAGACCACTTACCTTGATTTCCCCTGATCGATATACGTGAATGATGTTCCTCGAAACGTCCACGAATGTTGTAGATCTGAGGTAAAATAAATCTCGTTCAAATGAAAATAACTCCATTTAGAGGAATAATTGGCAAGAGTTATGCAATGAGAAGGAAGAACTCACCCGTTCGGTTCCAACGAGATCGAAGGAGGCGGAATCAGATTCCCAGTGTTCGATCGGGTGATCTCCAAATCTCCGGCCATCCCTCACAAGTTATCCTCTGGTTCTAAGCCTTTCCTATGAATAGGGGAGTCTACTGACCATTTTAAGTGAAAAAACAGACTACACGGTGTGTACTATTGAGTACAAAGTGTGTAGTTTTCATTTTTTTTCACTGTTCCATCAGCAGTTTCTCACCAGCGTGGCACTGTTCATCTATCAACATGACCACATGACATGTCTTCATGAGTACACGACGTGTACTATCGCTCAGCGGTCCACCACCTTACTATTCACTGGCCGACTGATGACACTGCATGTAAATGACCACTACACGGCGTGTAGTTGGTTTTTACACCCATCATCGTCGACCGGCCTACACGCCCTGTGTATTCACCCAACATGGACAAATTACACAACATGTAGAAAAGTACATGGCGTGTAGTCACCAAAATTTAGGATTTTATCCACTTTCCCTATTTTCTCAAAAACACTTAAGGAAAAGAGAAATGAAGAAACCCATACCTGAAGATTAAGAACCGGGTTCTTACAAAATTCCCCCCTTAAAGAAATTTTTCCCCAAATTTCCCTTCTAAGGGTGGAGAAGATAAAGCGGTGAACAACTCAGGCCACTGAGCACGTACGTCAGTCTCCCGCTCCCAGGTTTCAGCCTGTATTCGACCATACTACCATAACACCCATACGAGAAGAACTGACTGGCATCAGAGAACCTTCATGCTCATATCTATGATATGAATCGGATTCTCCTCAAAGGATGCTTCGACCAGATGCTCAACCTCCTCAGGCTGAAAGATGTGAGATGGGTCTGAATGATAGCGACACAATTGAGATACATGGAAGACGTCGTGCATGGCCCGATACCTCTACGGTAACTGCAAACGATAGGCAACCGGCCTGACTCTTTCCAGAATCTCAAATGGCCCCACATACCTCAGTGAAAATTTACCCTATCTCCTGATCTGTCTGTGTCCCAACCTCGGTGAAACACGCAAGAAAAACTGATCCCCGACCATGAACTTCATGGGTGGTTTGTGGCGATCAGCATAAGATTTCTGACGAGACTGTGCAGTAGCCATCCACTTCCGAATCAACTGGACCTGCTCAGAAGTCTCCTACATGAGACGTGGTCCTAGTAAAGCTACCTCACCTGCCTCCATCCAACACAATGGTGATCTATATGGCCCACCATATAAAGCCTCATAATGTGTCATATCAATAATTTCCTAAAAAATATTATTATAGGGAAACTCAACTAGGAGTATATGCTTCTCCCAGGAGCACCCAACGTCTAGGATGCATGCACGCAACATTTCCTCAAGTACATGTATCGTACGCTCTGACATGCCATTGGTCTGACGGTGGTAAGCTGTGCTCAGAAGCACCTGTGTACCCAGTGCCCTCTGAAAATTTTTCCAAAAATGAGACGTAAAATGGGCATCCCTATCTGAAATGATAGAACGAGGGACACCATGAAGAGGTAAGACCTCTTAGATATAAAACTTCCTAAGATCGTCAACTCTGAAGGTCTCCTTAATAAGAAAAAAGTGAGCTACCTTTGTGAGTCTGTCCACCAAAACCCACACGGCATCATTGCCTCTAGGTAACCTCGGAAACCCAGTCACGAAGTCCATCGTGACGTCAACCCATTTCCACTATGGAATAGGTAACTGTTGTAATAGCCCGACTGGACTCTGATGCTTTGCCTTTACCTACTAAAAGGTGGAACATCTCGTAACAAAACCAGCTATCTTCCTCTTCATACCCGACCACCAATACTGACGTCTCAAGTCACGGTACATCTTGGTAACTCCGGGATGAACTGCCCAAGATGAAGCATGAAACTCCTGCATCAACTCCTCGTGTATATCCTCTAGAACCCACACTCGTCCATGGAAATGCAATACCTCATTATCACCTCTCATCCAACCAAGAGGAGGGTCCTCACTTGCCACCAACTCCCATAGAACTAGTCCTTTTGAATAAGATAGTCGTCTTATCCTCACTCTATCCAGGAGGGTAGAAGTCACATAAAAAGATGAATGATAGGTTTTCCCTGACTTTCATGCACCTCCAAATGAAACTCAGAGAACAAAGCCATGAGCTGCCACTCCCC
This sequence comes from Viscum album, assembly GCA_963277665.1. Lineage (NCBI taxonomy): Eukaryota > Viridiplantae > Streptophyta > Magnoliopsida > Santalales > Viscaceae > Viscum > Viscum album. Next base: position 1,396,506,056 of record OY728164.1, on the reverse strand, counting down.
ACTGGCCTCATGAACTTCCTGTATCTGAGTCTTCCTGCTCAGTGCATCAGCAACTGCATTTCCCTTACCAGGCATATAGGCAAGCTCAAAATCAAATGACTGAAGGTATTAGACCCACCTTCGCTATCTTAGATTCAAGTCACACTGAGTAAAGATATACTTGAGACTTTTGTGGTCAGTGAAAACCATAAAATGCTCTCACAAGAGATAATTTCTCCAATATCACAACACATGAAAAACTACAGCCAACTCTAGATCATGCATCGGGTAATTCCTCTCATGTGGCCTCAACTGCCAAAAACCATACGCAATAAATCGACCGCTCTACATCAACACAGATCCCAGCCCAATACCTAATGCATTACAGTAAACTTTATAGCTCTTTCCCTCCTCTAGGAGTATCAGGATTGGTGCTGATGGAAACTTTTCCTTCAGATCCTTAAAGTATATCTCATAAGATTTTGACCAAACGAACTTCACACCCTTCTTGGTCAAACCTGTCAACGACACTGCTAAGCGGGTGAAGTCATAAATTAATCACCTGTAGTAACCTACCAGCCCTAAGAAACTTAGTATCTCAAACATGTTCTTAGGCGGATCCTAGGAAATTACTGCTCTCATCTTCTCTTGGTCTACTAAAACTCATGTCTCTAAAATAATATGACCCAGGAAGTGAATCTGGTCCATCCAAAAGTGGCACTTTGAGAGCTTAGCTTATAGCTTATGCTCTCTTAGTGTACTCAGTACGATCTCAAGATGGGTGGCATGGTCGTGTCGAGTGTGAGAGTACACCAAGATGTCGTCCATGAATACTACCTCAAAATAATCTAGATAAGGGTGGAACACACGATTCGTCAGAGCCATGAAAACTTTGGGCGCATTCGTGAGTCCAAAAGCCATAACCAAGTACTCGTATAGACCATATCTACTCCGAAAAGCTGTAAGCGGTATATTCGATGGTCTAACGTGTAACTGATGATATACTGATCTCAATTCCATCTTTGAGAACACTCGTGCTCCACGAAGTTTATCAAAAAGATCATCAATCCTCGGTAATGGATATTGGTTCTTGACTGTCAGCTGGTTCAACCTCCGATAATCCACATAGAGTCTGAGGGTACCATCCACCTCCTTCACAAAAAGGAAAAGAGAACCCCATGGAGAAGTACTGAGTCAGATAAAACCCTTTGAATGTAACTCCTCTAACTGTCTCTTGAGCTCCTGCACCTCAGGCGTAGATATCCTATAAGGAGGAATGGAAACCGATGCTGCCCCTGGCACAAGATCAATAGAGAAATCCACCTCTCGCTTCAGAGGTAGACCCAAAAAGTTGTCTGGGAAGACATCCCTGAAATGATCAACCATTGGAGGTAAATTCTTCTGATAAGTCCCCTGATCATCCATATATAAACTCACAATCTAGGATGTGACTCCACCTCACCCACGATACTCGAGTCCAGCTCGACTCACCTGAACATCCCACTTTCCCTTATATAGAAACTCTCCGCCCTCTGGTGACGTGAAACATACCCTACGACGATAATAGTCTAAAAAGTATCCAAAGTGAACCAACCAGTCCAACCCAAGAATGACATTATAGCTCGTCATCTCTAAGACATATAGGTCCCATAGAAAGTGACACCCTACAACCTCAAGGGGGAACTCCCTGCACTGACGCACACCAGCCGTTCTAGTCCCCAACAAAGTGTCTAGTGTCATAACATCAGAAGAAAAATAAATACAGAGCCCAAGGATCTCCACAACGGGTACAGATATAAAGCTATTTGTAGCACCCATATCAAAAAGTACTGAAGAAAAAAAAAGCAACTAGAATAGTACCTATAACAGTAGAAGGTCTGGGATCCTTCTCCTGGTGGGTCTATTTCACTGCATATGCTTGCCCAGTGCTGTAGCCCTATGACACAGCCTGGCTACCCTGAGCTGTCCCGCCCTGCTGCCTCTGAGATCCTGGTGTCTGGCTACCATGGCCACGACCACCATCTCTACTTGCATGCCATGACGTATTCCAGTTTCCCAACAGGTAAGAAGTTGTTGGTCCAACTCCCGCACACAGAGTCTATACCAAACCCCTCTCACTACCCACTGGTGGAAACACCCTGCAAAAGCGTTGTAGATGCCCCATCCTTCCGCAAGCTCGACATTCCACTGGGTCACGTGGACACTGCGGTCTCTTGTGCCCCTCTTTACCATACCGGTAGCACGTAACCTGGCCACTTGAAACATTCTTTTGGCTGGTACTGCCACCGTGAGATAAATCCAACTATATCTTCCTATTTCTAGTAGCAATAGTACCAGAAACTGGTGTTGAACCGCCCTAGCACACACCACTAGCTTTCCACATATTTTGATTGGTAATCAGTTCCTGGTTCATAATAGCATGTACAATAGGAAACCTGAAAACATACACCAGAACATAGATGTCATATCGAAGACCATCCTCAAAGCGTCTAGCCCTTATCGTCTCATAGCCCACCAGAACAGGTGCAAAACACTGATGCTCGGTGAAAAGAAAAAAATAATCCATCACCCACATAGCGCTCTGCTGCAGATTCATGAACTCTTGAGCTCTATCTACCCTCAGCATCTCTGGGAAGAAGAAGTCATAGAAATCTGTCTGAAAATCTTCCAACGCCATGTCTCTATGATGCAATGACTGGGTGGTAATATCCCACCACGTCTTGGTGGAATCAAGCAGCATATAAGTCACGAGCTTGACCCTCCACCCTAGAGGCATCTCAAGATGCTCGAAAATAGTCTGCATAGACCCCAACCAATACTCCATAGCCTATGGTCTGCCATCCCCTGAAAACATAGGCGGGTGCTACTGCTGGAAAATATGAGTCAGCTCATCCATAGATGTGGCAGCCGGTGGTGCTCCCTGAAAGGTCTTCATGAATCGCATGAAGCCTTCACAGAACAGCGCATCCGCGCCTGTGTCCAGTATAACGGCTGGCGCCACATCTGGCTCTGCTAGAGGATCCACCGGTAGCCCATGGCCTACCATCTCTAGGGTATAACCGTTGTCGCTCTCCTGGCGATCACCGCATGTTCATCTCGGTGACATGACTCTACAAGGTCAAATGCACACCTTAGATCAAGATTATCAAAACTGAAAACAAGAAGATGAAGAAGGAATGTTTTCAAAATTTACAAAACATGACTACACATCGTGTATAAAACTACACGATGTGTTCCTGCAAGCCATTCACATGGGTGTGTACCCCAACTTAAGCTGGTTGTGTAACACCCAAAACACACGGCGTGCCTTATAACTACACGACGAGTACTTGAATCCTTCTTCCCTGCCCGAGTCCTTCTACATGGCTAAGCCACACAACTCACCTGAACAAGACTAAACGGCGTGTATAACATCTACACAGCATGTATGGTTTAATTTCCAACTTCCCATGTTTTTTGTGACATGGCCGACTACTCGACCAAGACTACAGGGTGTGTTACACCTGCACACGGCGTGTACACCACCCCGTTTCCCCAGCCACATGGTTAATTCCACATGGTTTTCCACCGGCAAGGACTACAAGGCGTGTCCCTCAGGTACACAGCGTGTTCAAGAAGAGGTAACACCAACCCGTGCTTGTTAGACACATGGTTATGTCCCCAGGTTACACTACACGGTGTGTTCATCATTGAAACAACGTGTACAAGAAAAGATTTCACCGACCCGTGTTGTTAGTTACACGGCCGGACTCTGGGTTATTCACTACATGGTGTGTACATATGGTACAGGACCTGTTTTTTCTCAAGCCTTTCCCTTACCTCGTGTCCCCGCCCACACGGTCCATGACACGGGAAGAGACTACACGGCATGTACTTAGGGTACACGGCGTGTAGTCAAAAAGTTTTCTTTTCTTCCCAAACAGAAGAACACATGGCGTGTGTCCGAGGAACTACACGGTGTGTATCCTGGGTTTTCCAGATAGTAAGCCTCCTATACAACTCCAAGACCCAGAAAATAATAAAAAACAACACCTAAGTGCCAAATTCCGATCCGGGAGGGGCCATACTCCCCGCGAATCAAAGTTTGTCATCTTATACATGTTATATACAAGTAAACAACTCAATGATCCACCAAATTCAGGTCATTGAGGGCCCATGATCCCCAAAAACCAATGTTTTGTGTTCATCCTATAAACCAGATCACATACAAAAATACCCTATCACATAGCAGGTATTTATCAAAGCAGCTATCACCACAACATGCTTTTCTAGCACAATAATGATCCCAACAACATGAAATTTCTAATGCACCTACATCGCATAGAACTATGCATGGCATGCAATTCCTAGAATATGTATAAATGATGTATGAGATGGAATACCCTCATCTCATCCGGTTGCAACTAAATAGAACCCATGGATAAAACATAAACAACACAATCATAAGTGCATCACCCAATAGTGAAAATCAAATCAACTGTAAATTAAAAAATCAATAAAATTGCAATACGAGGTAAATTGGCTTTTCCCTGTACACGGGTTAGCTACTCCCAGGCACAGCTTATTACCAACTACCATTTCCATCCTATCCTTGACTAAGCCTCCAAATAGTAAGTCAAAGAAAAGAAACCCCTTTGATACCACTTTGTAACATCCCAGACCCAAGTACCACTCCATGGGTGCCCAGAACCCAGTTGGTCACATGATCTCAAGCGCATTTCACCAAATTCCAAAGGCTTCCGACTAGCAGCAAGGGCCCCAGGTTTGATAGTGGGGAAACTATGCCCTCATTTTCCAAAGTGTAGTGAAGCGGAATGAAATATACTGACATATAACAACAGCGGAAGCAATAAAACATACACATTTAAACTGAATTATTGTAGTAAAAGATAACCACAAGTCATATAGATAATGATGCAACATGTCTCATGTTCTAAGAAAACAGCCAGAACATGTTACACAAAAATACAATACAATACAATAGAAAGTACAGGTACAGTAGAACAAAACAAAACAGCTGGCAACATCGCGAGCCTGAGCTCGGTACCATTATCCATTACACCTTAGCAACACTCATGTAAATGTATAGGGACCCTTTCCCTTATCCATACCTACAGAAATATAATCTATTTAAGCCGAGGACATGACCCAAACAGGGTGTGAGAAATGAATCCCAGTAGGCAACCACCAAAGATATGTGCCCAACTGTCAGTGTAAATGTGCAACAACAGTATAAAGTAGTAAATGCAATAAACTAAGTAGTACTCAAAAGTAACTAATTTACCTAGTTATATTGCAATTTTAATATTCATTTAATCATTAAATAGAAGGAAAACACCACAGTGTATTTCTAAGTAAACAGTCAGTGTCCACAGGAATGTAAACCTTTACCCTCAGGTGAAGAGAATCTAAACCCACAGGAATCTGTCCACATGAATATCGAATAATTCCAACAGGCTTACGAGGTGTTGCCCACAGGTACACAATCTACTACCCATAGGAACGAAAGAAGTTTCCCTCAGGCTGAACAGAGCACTACCCATAGGCTAATCACAACACTTACCTCAGGCTAAACAAGTAACCGGGCCATGACCAATATATAAATAAGTAATTTATATACAATTCCTCTCATGGAAATTTAAGACATGCTAAAATCATGGTATACCCTCGAGTAACCTGGCCAAACATCTAAACAGAGAAACGCACCCCAGGGGTGGTCTTGGATCCAAGCAGCAATCCCAAACAACAGTTATACATGTTCATTAAACTACCTATGCAATTCCAGGTATTTAATTATTCAAGGCCTCAACCATACGACACCCCATTCATGGGCGCATATCACAACGGTACACAAATTTAACATAGTAGTTGGAGATAAACACTAGACCACCTACCTCGATTGCCCCTGATCGATATACGTGAACAATGATCCTCGAAATGTCTAAGAACTTCGTAGATCTGAGGTAAAATAAATCTCGTTCAAACACAAATATCTCCCTTTAGAGGAATAATCGGAAAGAGCTATGCAAGAAGAAGGAAGAACTCACTCGTGCGGTTCCAACGAGATCAACGGAGGCGGAATCGGATTCCCGGTGTTCGATCGGGTGATCTCCAAAGCTCCGGCCATCCCTCCTGAGTTCTCCTCTGGTTCTAATCCTTCCTTGTGAACAAGGGAGGATACTGCCCATTTTAAGGTAAAAAAACAGGCTACACGGCGTGTACTATTGGGTACATGATGTGTAGTTTTCATTTTTTTAATTGTTCCTTCGGTGGCTTCTCGCCAGCATGGCACTGTTCATCTGTCGACATGACCACACGACATGTCTTCATGAGTACATGACATATACTATCGCTTAGATGGCCACCGCCTTACTATTATCCTACCGACTGATGACACAACATGTAAATGAACACTACACGGCGTGTAGTCGGTTTTTACACCCATCATCGTCGACCGGCCTACAAGCCTTGTGTATTCATCCCACACGGCCAAAGTACACGCTGTGTGGAAAAGTACACGGCATGAAGTCACCAAAATTTAAGATTTTACCCACTTTCCCTATTTTCTCAAAAACACTTAAGGAAAATAGAAAGGAATAAACTCGTACCTCAAGATTAAGAACTGGGTTCTTACAAAAACATGCACAAATCCACACAATAACCAGGGGATATACCTTGTAAACCACCTACATTGAATCCATTGATGAACACACTCTTAATCATTGACTTACACCTTATTCAAAACCACTTATGAATCCTTACTCTATATTCCACCACAAAAATAGTATTTCTGGAATATAGAAGATGATTTACCAAGATACAAACCCTAAACTGAGAAGGAGAATAATGGAGAGGATTAGACTTACCCAAATCTTAAATTGAAAAATGATGATACTCCAAAAAACCTATATATGATGGAGAATAACCCATTGGAATTCTTGGTCACTATGTTTCATCACTAGGTCTAATAGTGAGTAAATGGGGAAGGAAAAGGATAGGGAAATTAAAATACCATAGTGGAAATTTTGTAAAATTTTCAGCATTACTGTGCCTCACGGTTTACCCGCACGATTTTCCAAACCGTACATAAATTGGGCACAAGACACTTTAGAAGGGGGTTTGAGTTAGATGGTTACATGGGGAGTTATACATGGTTTGAATAATCATGCACCAACTATGCAATATTCCACTATCCAAGGTTTCATGGTTTTCCTAGGAAGACCAAATAGTTTACATAACTGTGTGCCTTGACAAAATGGGATAGATTTTCCCCCCGTATATGTACCAGACTCTCAGAACACCCCTAATACCCCTCATACTCCGAATAATAATTTCATTAATAGAAAATAAAATGTATTGAAACCAAAATATAAACAAGGTCATACCTCTACGAAGTCCGGGATCTTAAAAAAAAATTGGTTCATTATTCTTAACCGTCATTCCTGAATGATTTTAAAAGTACAATTCATGTAAAAATTTTATAATTATTTCATGGTTATTATTCATTATATATCTAAATAATGACCTAATGGACCATAGATGACCTATAAAATTCAATTTTGACACATAAGCCGAATATGGTCAAAACAACTTACTTAAACATTATTGATTAAGTAATTGTATATAACATTTTTTAAGTGAAATAAAAGTAATAATATACTTATAAAATGATATAAAGAAATTAAATTATTAACATAACGTAATTATTTAAGAATATGGTATAAAATCATGACAAATCAAACTCAAGTTATGGGATTCTAATTACACTTTTTATATATGTGAGATAAATGTCATATTCACCACTTAATTATTTTGTGTGGTGTATTTACTACTCATTTTGATAATTATATAATTAATTATTTTAATTTCATGGTGTTTAATTCTTTCATTTTATTATTATTACTTTTGGTATCTCCAATTCATATGTCACCACAATTTTAAGTGATTTTCATCTCAATTTTTACATTTATGAGATAAATGTCATATTCACCACTTACTTCTTTTGTGGGGTGTATATGCTGAAACTTTTGATATATTATATCATCAATGATTTAATATTTTTGTTTTTTAAATCATTCATTGGATTATTTTAACTGTTTGGTATTCTGATTTTGATGATACCAAAGTAGTAGAGGGTTTAATCTCAATTTACATTCCATTGAGATTTATTTGATATTATGCAGCGAATTACCTTTTTATGGTGTATATAATTCCACATGACATGATAGATAAAGAATTTAATTTATTTTATGTTATTAAATGTTTCAATTGATGTTATTTTTTCAAATATCTCATGATTCATATGTTACTCAAGTAGTAAGGGTATTTTTAGTCTCACTTTTATTTCTGTGAGACTTATCCTGTATTAAACACTTATTTTTTTATGTTTTATATATAATGACCTTGAATTTATTGTATGATTTTTATAACTTAATTTATGGGTATTTAAATATCTATTTTATGATATATTATAGATGGGGTTTATAGTTTAAAAGTTATCAAAGCGATAATGGATTTTTTTCACAATATTCGTTCTTTGATATATGTGTTATGTTATAGACCTATAATCTTTCATAAGGTGTATATACAAATCTATTGAAATTATATGTCATTAATATACTTATTATAATGATATTATAAGTATAATTTAATATTAATACTTCATGGGGATTGTGATTAAAATATTTCAAAGTTGTATGTGACACTTTTAATGTTTTAAGATTATTTTCCTCAAGAATGTTTTTAATGATATTTTAATGGTATTACTATCCATAAAAATTAAAAAACCTCATTTTTAATTACCATCCTCTAGTGATATTTTATCTTCATTCTATTCTCATTCATTCTTTGGATGGATATTATTTTTCCAAAGAGATTGTTTTAGAACATGTTTCTTTTTGATGGGCGGATCAGGTTTTAAAGAGATTGTTTTGGAACCCATTTCATTTACATGGGTTAATCATGTTTCAAAGATAATTTCATGGAACCAATTTATCTTCCATGGATTTACCATGTTTCAAAGACATTGATATGAAACAAATTTCTTTTTCAATGGGTTAATCATGTTTTCAAAGAGATTATTATAGAACCCAATTCTTTTCCAGGGGTTAATCAAGTTATAAAATGGATAATGGTTGTTCTTATGAGTTTATGATGAAATGAAAAATTTTATGTGTTATGATTATGTAATGGTACTTTGAAATTTTACATGGGGTTATGTTATAAACCAATGATGGTGATTCTCCGATAAATCAATGATGTGTGGTTATGGGATCATCCAAGGATGGGTGGGTCGATGATAGAAATTTAAAGCATTGGGTATGAAATTAGACCATATGGTTATTCAATTTATAAGAGTGAATGTAATAATGAAGTGAAAATTATTTCCCAAGTACATACATGTCTTCTGAATGATTTATTTGTGTTTATAACTTTTTTATTGGTCGATATTGATATCACATGTCTCATGATTATTGATTCTGATGATTTTTTTATTTTACATGTTTTCATATTTTATGATCTATTTTTTATGGGTATGAGTTATTTCATGATTAACTCATGCACTTTTATTATTTTATAATTCTTATATTCACTATTTTGACCATTGATTACATTGATTTTTTAAGTCTTACATTTTCCCTTACTGAGCATCTGAGATCACCCTTCTGATGTTTCCTTTTCCCTATGTTTTAATGAATGATGTTGAATGATTTATGTTTATAATGTATTTAAAAAGGGGGATTTTGATGACATATTGTGAAATAAAAAAATCTGGGTTAGATGAGAGAAATGTTCATTTGATGACTTGAGAATTTTTTATATAGGAGTTTTCCTAATTCTCTAAAACTATAAAACTAAAAGATCCTAAAAAATATATTTATTAAATGTTTTAAATTTTATGTTATAAGGGTTTATGGAAAAAAATTCGTTACATTTATCAGCATCAAATATGAAAATGTTATGTTATGGATTTCAGTACAAGATCCTTGAGTGTGGGTCCCAGGTCATTATAGTCAGTATCAAGGGTCAGTTTAGATAACATTGGATATCAAATTCTTTTCATATAAGGTAATCTTAAGAATTATGGATACCATAATTGTACTATAATCTTAAGGTTGATCATGAGTTAAAAGTCTTAGACACCTCATTTATGGGGTTTTAGTAATAAAAATATTGAGGTTATTAATGGAATTGTTGGAGGTAATTTTTTGGGATGGGGTATTTTTAAGCCCTAGGATCAATATGAAGTGTTTTGAGGGGGTATTTTTTGGATTAAATAAAAATGGGGGAACCCATATACTGACTGAAACCAATCACATCCTACTAGGTGGTGGGGCTTGAACTCATGTCCAATGGACTATAAGGGTTTCATGCACTACCATTGGCCTATATCAAGCCCTGGTAAACATGTAATATTTTTAATAGGTAAAGATTATTTTAAAAACACCTAGGATTTTATTTTAATAATAATGGTTTATTTATATTGGAAGATTATATGATCAAATCCTTTTATTCTTTAGGTTTCAAACGTAGTGAGGAAATGTTTGAGGAATTTTAATAATAGTTATATATGGAATAATTTAGTCTCAAATTTGGGTATTAATTTTTAATTTTAAGTATTAGTGTATCATATGAAGGTTTACTTATTTTTGGAATCATCTTACTATGTTATAATAATTTTGGTTTTGGTTAATGTCTAAATATAAGTGGAATAGCTTGACTAAATATTTTTTAGATGTGTGGTCTTTAAAAGTTTATTTTTGTGCTTCATGCATAAGAAAATTCATCTTGAATACTAATATTCTAGAGAAAAGATGATATTTGTGTGTAAATTGTTTAAATGATAAAATTCACTTGTAGAGTAAGTATATTTCTTAATTTTTCCATTATAGATGGTGAAATAAATCCTTCAACTCAAGGAAAAGGATATTAAAATAAAAATTTATCATATTACCAAATATTATAATGATATCAATGGGATTTTACACATATATCTGGTTTGTAATTTTATCATCATTTACTTCTTCTTGACCACATTCTCTATCACTCTCTATTAGTCCACTGGAATTAGTTTTTCCTTCCAAATCAATATTTTAATTTCCCGCCAATGTGCTTCTTATGAGGAATCCTAGTTATATATAACTTCAGGTGACCTTTATGTTTCCCACTTTACCTTTCATGGGATGTTTCTTTATTTAATTTGAATTATTTGGGTTTCAATAAATGAATTGTAAATTTTTTAATCCTTTGATAACCAAGATGAATTCTGATGGAAAAATTCATTTTAAGTGGGGTAGAATGTAACACCCTAAAATTTGATTAATTATATTCTTTAAAATTAATTTAAAATAACTGATTTCTTATGTTACACATATTTAATAGTTTATATTGAATTATATGAAACAACAAGTTTTCCTTTCCTTTGACATAACATTGAGTTTTTTCGATTACTTGTGTTACATGCAAGGTCGAGTCTTTTCAGTCAATGATATATTATTAGTATTATTTATTTAACATAATATTTATCACCTAGATATTGGAATGGGGGGAGTGAATAAGATTAAATAGATTATGAAAATATTTCTTATAAATTATTATATAATGATTCATTTTTTACCAATTAATTAGAAATGAAAATAAAATCCAATTGAATATAAAGGAAGTGTTTGTAGGTAAAACTATTATTTTCCAAAAAAAGAATTTTATCTTAATAAATTAAATTAATAATTATTAGTGAATGATATTAATGAAATTTATATGTTATATATTCATGTTTTTTTAACATTTATCGAATATATTTTATATTAATAATAGAATAATAAATCAAATTTTAAGTGTAAAAGATTTTTTAAAAGGTAGTTTTATAACTTTTTTATGGAATAATTATATTATAACTGAATTTTTACAATTTCATAAGTTATATATGAAAGGATAAATATAATTTTTTAATTATTAATATCATAATTTACTTTGAGTGAATTTATGGTATTTTTCTAAGGAGTATAATGTTTTTATGAATAGTAAAAAATAGTGGATTTCAATTGAAAACCACTTTTCATCTAAATAATTTATAATGTTTAATTATATTTTAATTAGTTTTAAAATATAATTAGATCCATTTTATATCATTGAATCCAATTTATTTCATTTGAGTCAATTTTACATTGAAATTTGATATAAAAACATTTCAAACTATTGAACATTTCTCTTTAAAAACCTGTTTCCTTGTCCCATTCGTGAGATTAATTTTAAATTAATTTTTTCCACTTATGTGATTTAAATTTCAAGAAATGGATTAAATATTTCTACAAACAATAATTTATAGTTTCTATTAATTTTAACATAGTTTTAAAACCAATATATTAGTGAAATACATTAAAATTAATTACAACGATTAAAGTAAAAAATGTGTTGACTTAGTTATTAAAATTTAATTTTAAACAAAAAAATGATATAAAAACTTTTAAAAATCCCATTGGATGGAAATATGTGGACCATATTCCCAGTTTTATAAAATTTTGTACATTATTTTAGGCACATGATGTAAGGGAGACCTCCAAAGAATGTCTACCTTTTGTATTTTTGAGAATGATACTCCTCCTCCACTATAAAAGGCATTCACACTCTCCAATTATGAATCCAATAAAGCACTTTTTATCATAAATAAACTGAATATATAATCACAAAAAATCCACACTATCATCCTATAAGCCTCACATTAGAAAAAAACTCAAACCAAGTTCTTTGGTGTAAACCAAAATGAGTCACCCAAAGAAGATGTAACATTCTTGAACGAGTATTTTTGTTTTATTTGTTTCTCTAAACATTTAATTATTTTTATATCATGATAATATAATAACCTAGGTATAATAAAAGAACTTATATTTTTTATGTTAAGTTTTTTACATACACATACACACACTTTCATTAAATGGGTAACGAAATCACCATTCATGTGTACGGTAAAGTACCGCCTCATGAAACAATGTTGCTCATTTTTCCTTCACCACCTCTTATAGTGAGGAATTTGGATGGGAATAATATTATTATATAAAATATATATATTATATTTATAATGTATTCATAACTTTGTAATTATTATATTTAACATACCTTCTTGCATTCCATTTTGTGGAAATACGATATCATCATTTGTGGACGTGGAGACTACAGTCTCCTCAATGTAATGCGATAAGTTCAAAATTAAAATGGATTGTATTAAAGATGGGTTGAAATAATGACCCAAATGAAATAATTATAGTATTAATAACATAATTATATTTCTATACATATAATATATCATTTTCTTCTTTCCATTTCACAAACTAAAAAAGTGATTACGTCATTCGTGGACGTGTATACTACCGCCTCCTCGGAGTGATGTGATTCTTCCATTTTCAAGACCACATCATAAGAATAATATATATAATTATATATAATTAAATAATTTGGTAATTATTATATAATGGTAATTATAGAAATATAAATGTTACTTACCTTCTTTCCATAATGATCAATTAAAAATGGGAATGTTACTCATGCGTACATACGACCTACCATCTCCATGATCGTAATGTTGGTTAATTTTTCATAACCATGTTTCTTATATAATTGTAGAAGTATAATTAATGTTAAAATATGAGAAATAATACATTTTTATTTTTATTTTTATTTTTAAATAATGACCTCATTGACCATAGTCAACCTATGAAAGTAAGTTTTGGAAGATAAGCCTAATATGCTCAAAACATCCAACTTAAACATTATTGATTAATTAATTGTATATAACATGTTTATAAGTGAAATAAAAGAAATAAAAAACTATTAAAAGGTTATGAATAATTTAAATAATCAAAATAATCATATTATTAATGAATATAGTTGAAAAACATGACCAATCAAACTCAACTTATTGGATTTTCATTTCATTTTTTACAACTTTGAGATAAATGTTATATACTTCAGTTAATTATTTTGTATGGGGTATATACTAACATTTATTATATATTATATCGTGAACTATTTTATCTAAATGGTAATTAATTTTTTCATTTGATTATTATTACTTTTTTTGTTTTCAATTCATATTTTACCACAGTTGTAATGGATTTTCTTCTTATGTTTTACATCTATGAGATAAATATCATAATCACCACTTACTTTTTTTTGTGGTGTATCTATTTCCAATTTTGATATATAATGTCGTGAATTATTTATAATAATATTATTTAAATGTTTACATTAATTATTATTACTTTTGGGGTTTCTAATTTAGATGTTACCAAAATGTTAAGGGGTTTCATCTCAATTTAAATTCCATTATGACTTATTTGTTATTTTGAAAATAATTACTTTTTTGTAGTTCATATAATGACCTATGAAATATTATATGATGAATTTAAATAATTTCATGATATTATATATTTCAAATGATGTTATCCTTTCTCATATCTCATGATTCAAATGTTACTCAAGTAGTAAGGGAATTTTCAGTCTCACTTTTATTATTTTGAGACTTATACCATGTTTATCAATTATTTTTGTTGTGTTGTGTATATATTTCCCATGAATGTATTGTATTATTATTATACGTTAATTTATGAGGATTTAAATATCCATTTTATGACCTCTATTACATGGGGTTTATAGTTTCAATATTACCTAAGTGGTAATGGATTATTGTCATAATTTTCATTCTTTGAGATGTTTGTTATTTTATACACTTATCTTATTTTAGGATGTGTATATAATGCTCCTTTCACATGATATATCATGAATATTTTTATTAAAATGATATTATAAGTTTCTTTTAATGTTATTCCTTCATGAGACTTATGATTCAAATGCTTCAATGTGGTATGGGACCCTTTTAATATTTAAATATTATTTTACATAGGAATGTTTTTAATGATATTTTAATGGTATTTAAATCCATAAACATCAATAATCCTCGTTTATAATCATCCAACAATGGGGATAATTTTTATTAATACCGTGTTAAATCTCTTTATGTATTGATAATTATTGTTCCTAAGAGATTGTTTTGGAAACCATTTCTTCTCAATGGGTTAATCATGTTTCAAAGAGACTATTTTCGAACCCATTTAATTTCTACTGGTTAATCATGTTTCATAGAGATTTTTATGTAACTCATTTATTTTCCATGGTTTAACCGTGTTTTAATGATATTGATAAATAACACATTTCTTTTCTAGGGGTTAATCAATTTTTCAAATATATTGTATTAGAAACCATTTCTCTTCTATGGGTTAATAAATTTATAAAATATATAATGGTTGTTACTAGGAGTTTATGAGGAAATAAAAGAATCTATGTGTTATGATTAAATAATGGTACTTTAAAATTTTATTAGTGGTTACATTATAAACTAATAATGGGTGGTTGCGTGATAAACTAATGATGTGTGGTTATGAGATTAAGAAAAGATGGGTAGCTCTATGATATCCCTCCAATGAATTGGGTATATAAGTTTACTATATGATTATTTCATTCATAAGTTTGAATGTAAGAGTGAAGTGAAAATTATGTCCCAAGTATGTATATTCTTTCTTAATGCTTGATATGGGTTTATAATGGTTCTAATGATCAATGTAGACATCAAATGTCTCATTATTATTGATTATGATTACTTTTTCCTTTTCCATGATTTCATATTTGAGGATCCAGGATATAATGGGTATGAGTTCTTTTATGATTCACTTTTTCCCTTTACTGATTAATCATACCATTATTCAGTCATATACTCATTGATGTCAATAATTTTTAATGATTAACTTTTCCCTTATTGAGCATTTGAGATAACCCTTATTATTTTTCCTTTTACACAAGTTTTAATTAATGATGTTGAACAATTTATGTCTATAAAATCTTTTATAGGGATGATGTTGATGAATTATTGTGAAATATGAAATGTTGGTTAAATGAGAGAAATGCTTTTTGATGACTTTTGAATTGTTTATGAACGAGTTTTTCCTAATTCTATATAACTCTAAACCTAAATTTTACTCAATATATTATGTGAACTATGTTTTCCTTTTCATAATGTAATGTTTGATGGAAATAAATTGGGTCAAAATTATCACCATCAAATTTGGAAATGTTTTGTTATGTATATCATCATAGGATATATGAGTGTGGGTCCTAGGTTGTAATACTCAACCAAGGGTTACCTCATCTCAATTTTTGTTCACTTTTGGAGCTAATTACTTTTAAATGACATGATATTAATATAAAGTTATGGGTATTTAAAAACGTTCCACTGATCTCACTTTAAAAAGGATCCCTTCACCACCCCTCCTCTCCACACATGTAAAATATCTTGTATTGTTTTTTTCACCCAAACCCCTTCCCAACTCTCTTCTCAAATTATATAGAATACGGTCCACCAAAATACCATTCTATAAAGGATAAATGATTTTTCATGAGGAGTAAGGTAAATAATACCATTAACTCCTTTTTCATTTCTATTATTTTAATCATTCTAATAAATCCAAAAAATATATTCTAACAATAATAGGATAATTATATATATATATATCATTATTATAATAAAATGTTTTTATTTTTATGTAATAATCATTATGAAACTTCCTCCAAACTATTATAAAAATGAAACATCACATGTGCATACATACAGACTACCACCTCCATGGATGTTGTGTTTCATTTTTCACCACTTCCTTAAATGGATAGTAATATGAATGTATTTAGTTAATAAATATGATATTTATCAAATATTTATGATTCTTTATATATAAATAATAAGCTACCTTCCTTTATTTCCATCCTTTAAAAAATGAAAACGTCACCTGTATGTACTTGCCGAATACCATCTCTATGGATGATGTGTTTAATTTTTCATAACCAACATAAATTAATAGATTTAAATATTTATTTTATGAATATATGTTATATTAAAGATTAATATAATTCATGTATATGATTTTATATTTTTAACCCAAGAATTAACGATCATTATAATGTGGTCCATTGAAATTAGTAATTACCTCGAAACATGCACATCATGAATTCCATTCTCACGAATCATACATTTAATTTACATAAAATTAACATGTATCTAAATAAAAAATTGAAAAAAATGGATTCAATACCCTTTATAATATGTTAATGACGAAATTTGTATCATAGTGTGTGTTACAACATCACTATTATTAAAGAGATACGAATTAATCTAATGATGAAAATAAACATTAACTAACTAATATATGTATAGTGGATAATAATAATTGAAGAAAGTAAATGGTAATATATAAGAAAATGGTTTTTAAATAAGTGATTAATATTTCTATTTTTTATTATATGAGAGGCCAAAGAGATTTCATGAATGTTGGAAGTAAAAGGTAAGGATTATTCCTCTGAAATTCCCTTCTTTGAGACATGTTTTTCACCTATTTTCGTTTATATGGTGTATATAATACCCCTTTGACATATATTACTATGAATATACTTGTTAAAAATATTTAAATTTCTACTTATAGTTTTATTGTCTAAGGTGTTATGATTCAAAAGTTACCAAATATTTTTATGTTTCTTTTCTAATATCTCACTTTTTTATCAGGAAGATTTTTCCTTTATATCCATATTATTCCTCATAAAATTATTCTATTTTATTATTTTGAAGTAAAAATATGTATAATTTCTTATGAACATTACATATAACCTAATAATTTTCTATAAGTAATTCATATTACTCTTTTAATAATGTGGATTTCAGTTAATATATTTTTTTTTTCATTCACATGTTTTATCTCCCACTTCATATTTATGGACATATCCTTTAATCATTTTAAAAATTACATTTCTAATATTTAAATTTTTAAATAATGGCATGAAATTATTTCTTGTAATATTTTTAAATTTATTATTTTATGTGACTCAAGATTTTATTTTTGATTAACATTGAATTTATTTAAAAAAGTGTGAAATGAGTTTATTTTTAACATTTTCTATAAAAGAATATTTCTCCCATCATATTTGTTTGTTTTATTTAAGAAAAATCCCCTCCAAGATTTCATGAATTTTCAAATAAATTTATAATCCCTTTATTTTATATATTTTTTATTAAATGGTGTGGAAATGTAGAGGGAGTTTAATATTCATTCTCTAATTAAACTTTTAATGCTATTTTTAAAGTGTTTTTCATTTATGTCAAAATTGATTAATGTTTCTTATATTTCACGAGGGATTTGATATAGAATACTTTCCACCTTATTTATCTAGATAAATTATTATAATTTTTTTCCATTTATTGACTATAGAATGTATTGAGAATTTATATGTTTGTTATTCCAAAATAGATGATTATTTATTACAATAGAAAGTTTATTATGTACTAAATTCATCATTAAATATATGAGGAAATCAATGGAAATGTGTAATTTAAAGGTGGGTTTCAAAGTTATATAGTCCGATGATACCTAAAATGGTCTCACGAGACAAATAAGTGTTGGTATTTGGCATATACCTACCCATTTATTAATGATGTCTTTGCTACAGTCATTGTAACAACCCGAGATTTTATAAGATATTTTTTTAATTTCATTCATATATTATATTTTATGATACACCAAGATTATCTTGCGCTATACGCAACACCGTATTAGCTTGTAGTATACGCAACACTAATCTTGGATCGTGTTACACACAATTTCAAGTTTGTTTGATAGTAGTTATTTTACGCAACATTGAGTGTGTATATATATATATATATTCAATTTATAAATGAAATATGGTTGGATTTTTTTATATGCAACAACAAAGGAGTCTTTCACTATACACAACCCTAACTTGGCTTGCATTACACGCAATCACAACCTTCTTCGATAGCGTGTGTTGTACGCATTACCGGGTTTCACTAAACAATGATATATGGTTATAATATTATTATAAACTAACCGTTATGAATATTATTAACTAAATTTTTAATTTTATAACATTATTAATCATCTTACACATTTTCTAGAACATGTTATGTGGACAAAATAAATTTTTTTGTGTAAAATAAGTATTTTTCAAAAAAAAAATGCAGTTTTGCCGCCTTTTGATGGCACACCCATTTTAAATATAATTTTTAAAAAGTTTATAAGTTAAATTTTAAAAAATAAACTTCTTCTTTTTAATCATGATATAAAAATTTATATTGGATAAAATTTTGATATTTTTATGATAACTTTCATATTTTAATGAATAGTAAAAACACGCTATATTTTAATTAAAAACAACTTTTTTCATCGTAATAATTTATATGGATAAATTATAATATTGAATGGTTTTAAAGTATAAATAGAGTATATTTTTACCATATAATATAATTTATGTCATTATCATTGATTTTACATTGAATTTGTAGGTTAAATCAATTCAATCTTTTGCAATGTTTTAAACAAAAACTCGTTTTCATTCGACAAATAGATTAATTTTAAATCAATTTGTACAACTTTTATGTATTGAATTTGAAAAAATGGATTCCATATTTGGAATCAGTGGGTCCAAATTATGTTAATAGGCTACTTTTTATTTTTGGGAATTAAGAATAGTAACTACGGTAAATTTTATTTACCATAGTTAAAGGTAAATCGGGTAATTAGGGGTAAATATAATATTATAAAATTACCCTAACACCTGCCAAAATCTTATTGGATGACTAAAAGTCGAACCATATCACCTAAGAGTCGGATTATATTCATTTAATATACTTTTTCCATGAAAATAATTTGATTATTATTAAAACCAAAGAATGTGCCAACATGTCACTTTCTTAAATCTTATAAGTATATTAATTTTAGTTTAGTGATAAACTTCATGAAACTTAGAAAATTAATTGTCTCTAGAAATATAATAAAATTATCTACATCATATGAATTTATATATAATTTTTAGGGATTAAATAATTATCATTAAAGGTTACATAATAGTGATGTTGAAATTATTTTATTAAGAGAAATATCAAATAAATGGTTTTACAAATATTAAAATAAATATTATATGAACTATTTAATGTTATCCACTAATTTTCTAGATAAATATGACATTTTATTAATCTATTAAATCTTTTATTTCGAACATATCGTCTGTATATATTTTATTTGAATTCAAATAAATGAATAGTGTCAAAATTGACACTATTGTTATTTTATAAAAATAACATATTATAAAACTGTTTAAAAATCACAAAAATATTTAAAAATAATAAATTTAAATTTATATGGTCTTAAATGTTATAAAGTTTCCAAATATGGACAATTCAGAACAAATAAGTAATTATTTATAATAATTTAAAATTTAGAATATTATTACTACAAATACAATTAAATTGATAAATAAGGATAAATCAAGTTGATAATGTTTAATATAAATTCCTAACATGTCCAAATTTTATTTTTTGATGATATTACAATCCTATCTCATCTAATATTTGTATATTAGTCATTTTGAAAGTTTTTAGGTGGGGTTGGGATTTAATATAAACTAATATTTCTTATATTTCCAAAGGTGCCTCTCTCCTCCCTTATAAAAGGGCATCTCCTCCCTCTCTTCCTCACACCAATTTGAGCCTTAAAGATAGTCCAACCCCTACCAATGTCTCTTCTACACTTACATAGAAAAATCCTAGAGGTTCTGGTATTCTTAAGAGACCATCTTTAATTCCCTAAGAGGAGGTTAAGAAGAGGCGTGTCAAAGAAGAGGTAATATTCGTTACCGATTCATTCAAGTTTCTTTCTTCTTCAACTTCTTATTCTTTAGTTATTTCCTCATGAAGTAATAAAATCAGTATCACTCAAATACTGATATGTTATTATAATTATGAAACAACCATATTTGACCATCTATCCATCCTACGGAAAACGAAATCACTACACGTGTGTACGTACGAAATACCATCTCCACGCCGTGGTGTAATCTATTTTCCACCACCACCTTACTTGGATGGGTATAATGGTGAAAATAATGACTATATATGATTATTGGAAAGTGATATTGATTTTTTAATATTAGAAATACACTTTAATACAATTCCATGATCATGGGAATGATATCATCGCTCCTACGTACGTACGGACTACCGTCTCCACGAACACGATGAGATTCATTTTCCATGATTAACCATTCAAGAATAATTATAAAGTATATATAATGAATAATAATGAAATACATTACATAATAATGATATTGGATTTATGTATATATATATTTATGTCATCTATTTAATTTCATTCAATTCAATAAGGAAACGAAAACAGCGTTCATGCGTATGTACGACCTACCATCTCCATGAACGGTGTATTTTATTCTTTTTATCGATATATAATATATATGTATATGATGAATATATATGTTATATATAAATCATGTTTGACATTCTGGAATTATGTAAATCAGTATATAAGTAATAATATCAAGAACGACAAGTCGAAACACATACGATAAATGAAATGATTTTACCCAAAACGCTGCTTTTACATGGAATTTACAAAAGAACGGGTAATATAAATTCATAAGTGAAACATATATGATATAATAAAAATGAATATGATAAGTCAATGACATTATTTAAATCATTATACAGGATGTTCAGATCCATACGAAACATATTGGACCTAAGGTAAGGGATAACTATTCCAATCTCGTTCTTATCTGAGATTGTTTATTCGTAAGTATTTACTGGGGTTATTACTATCATCAATGTCCATGTTTTATAAAAGTGTTTTCATTTTTACTTTTACCCCATGGTATGAAAGGAATATTTCTTTAATTTACCCTACAAGGTACTTTTTGACTTTTCTGATAGAAGTACGAGAAGAATTTTTTTTAACATATACGACATGAAAGGATTTTTATGGTTTTATAAAGCCTTATTTTCATGAAGCTTCCTCAAAAATATTTCATGACTATTTTCAACAAAATCCTTTTCTTTTAAAATTTCATTAAATTTTGTGAAAAGAGAATGATTTTGAAGATGAAAGGATATTTTCCTCAAGAATTCATTTCAAGTGTTTTATAAAAACCATTTTCAATCTAAGATGACATTATTTCATATGTATGTTTCATGTATAATGTCTCTATGATTTACATGGTTTCAATTTTCTTATGATGAAATATAAATTGGTTTTATATGGATTATGTGATGATGGGATGATGTTTATGAAACCCATTTTATTCTTTGGGTTATGATGAATGTTTTAAGTTTATTTTGTGGCACAAGTAAGAATGATTTCATTATGAGATGGGTGGGACCTATATCTCCATCCAATTAATTGGGTAAAGATTTATATCTCATGAGATAGACATGGATGGAATGGTAAGTTAATCCGGTTCAGTGTTACAGGACTAAAACTAGGAGTGAACTCGATTCAGAAAGAGACTTTGTCCACTAAGATCATCTTGGAAGCAATTCCTTGGCTACTATGGAAATCATAACAAGTGATGAATGGTTGCCAAAATTACATGATTTATTCCCATGCTATTTTATCACGATTGATGTTCCTTTATGATATATGCCTTACGTACTTCCACGATTTATGTCTTTGCTCAAGATTTTGATGTTTAAATTTCATGTTCAAGTTTTTGCTTTCAAATGTTTATGGATTGTTTTATGTTCTCTATGTTTTCCCTTACTGAGAATTTGAGCTCACCCTTTTTATGTTTTACTTTCCCCAAGAAATAAAGAAAGGTTTTAGGTAAGGAAACAAAAAGGGGAAGATCGTTATGGGAGTTGTTGAAGATCTTTCAACATGATTAGAAGTTTATATTCCAAGTTTACAAAGACACTAAACTATTACGGTCTGTGAGTGATGGTTCTTATTATGTATTAAGTATTCCGTAAAAGTAATGTAATTTCCATGTACGTCAAGCTTTGGGTCTCTATAGTCATGAAAGTGAGTATTATGTTTTCATAGCAGTCATGATAGTAAGTATGGTTTAATAAATATGGTTATAAAATTATGAATAATGTATTTTATATAGTGATGAAATTTAATTTGATGTATTAGTTTTGGGAATGATAAAGAGTTATGTCTTGGATATGGTCATGACAGTAAGTATAATGTCTTGGATGGTGTCATGATAGAAATTATATTATATTGGATGTTTCCATGACAAAAAAATATGATGTTTTTTCTATATTTATGAAAGTAATAATGACGTATTGGATTTAGTCATGATAATGAATATGATTTCTTGGTAGTTTACATCGTAATAGTAATGATTTCCTTGCTACAGTTATGGAAGTTTGTATGATGTATTGGTTGCTATAATGGAATTATGTTTGATGTATTGGATATGGTCATGACAATGATCCTGATGTCTTAGCTGTAACCAAGAAAGTAAGAATGATGTCCTGGATGAAGTCAAGACATCAAGTATTATGTCTTGGATATGGTTATGATAGTATATATAATATCATTTCTATGTTCATGAAAGAATGTATGATGTATTGTCTGTGATCAATATAGTAAGTATGATATCTTTGTTGTAGTCAGGATGGTATGTATCATGTCTTGGTTGTGGAAGGATGATAAGTATTATTTTTAGCAATGGTCATGATGGTAATTATGACATATTAAAATAGGTCATGATGATAATTATGTTGTCCTATCCAATTACTTCAAGGTAATATTAATATGTATTCCATTATTCTTTTTATCAACATGAAATCATTTATTGTAACTCATGTGATTATTTACATTTCTATATTATCCATGGATATATTCCATAATCAATTTATATATTATACGGAATGTTTGATGATAAATTACTCTATAATATTGTTATTAATTTTTCATGCATTATAGATTTCATGGTATCCAACCCCTTACTTGGAATTTGAGCTCAACCTTTTGTTTTTTTCCTCTCCCTAGGGTACCAAGAAGGGATATTTGAATAAATTAAAGGATAAACTAAATGGAATGACGAAGTTTTATAAAATGTTAGTTTTTTTAATGTTTTAATGTAATATGGAAAAAATATGTATTTTTTAGTCTATCAAGACTATTAAACTATTATATACTTTTTGATGTGATCCCTTGTATCTTATACCAATATAATAAAGTAATAACTAGCTTAGGGTTTCTAGAGTCGGGGTGTTACACAAGGATGGGTTTTTATATAATCAGTTAATATTAATAGAAATATGTATTAGTTTGTAAAATGAGAAAAACTTTAATCATAAATTAGATAAAGATGAATGAGAATGAAACAATGATATTATTAATAAAGGTGGTTTTTTATGTTCAGGACTTACTCCCAATAGATTACAATAAAAATGGAGAGTATGTTTGATAGGTAAAATGAATTTCTAGATTGGAATTAGACCATTTATATTTCATTGATAATGGGGATGTGGAAAATTAATATTATCAATCAAAAAATTTATCAACAGAATTCAAAAATGGGAGACTATTGACACCCCAAGGATTCATGTTGAATTTTTTGGAAATATATTCGATGTTAGAGTTATTGAAAACATATGGTAAGGATGAGTTGGAATTGGATGTCATACTTGAAAAGAAAGTAGTTAAAAAAAGTTGGGATTCTTAGATGGTTGTTCTATATTCATCATTCGAGATTAAATTATTCAATTACATTGATTGGTCGGTATTTGGGATGAAGGTGTTTTTGTTTCTATGTTTGAAAAATAAAAAAATACATATATAAAGATGTTTTATTTTTTGTAATGTATTAGTGGATTTAATAATAATAAATTAATTAGATTCAAGGAGATCTCTATTGTAACACCCCGAGATTTTATGAAAAATATTTTTTTAATTTCATTAATATCTTGTGTTGTACGCTACACCAAAAGTAGCTTGCACAACACGCATCCTTGACTTGCCTTGAATTACACTCAATCGCGACCTTCCTCGATAGCCTGTGTAGTACGCAATACCGAGTTTCCCTAAACAACGATATGCTATTAAAATATTATTAAAACTTGCCGTTATGAATAGTAATAACCAATTTTTGAAATTTTGTAAATTTTATTTTTCAAAATGGACTTTATTTTTGGATTCGGAATATCGAAATTAGCTTAGGGTGAAATTTTGGTACTTTTCGGATAACTTTCATTTTCTGATGAATAGTGAAAATTACTAAATTTTAATTAAAAACAACCTTTTTAATCAAAATAATTAATAGTGATAAATTATTAATTTGAGTGGTTTTAAATTATATTTAGAATATATTTTAACTATTTAATACAATGTTGGTCATTGGATGTAATTTCACATTTAAACCAGACGTAAACAAGTGTCAATCTCTTGATAGTTATTATCTCTTAAGAACACGCTATTTGTTTTGACGACAGGAATTAATTTTTAAATTAATTAATGCAACTGATATGTTTTGAATTTGGTAAAATAGACATCATTTTTGAGTTCATAACATCAAATATAGCTTAGGCCTAATTTTTGGTATTTTTCTTGAAACTTTCATTTTTTGATGAATAGTGAAACCACTAAGTGGTAGTTAAAAAAATGAATTTTTCATAAAACTTAATTTTACCGCTTCTGTGAGTGGAATTTCAAAAATCTTAGAGACACGGTTGACGTCAGTAACTAAAATATGGTTCAATGAGATGAAAATAATTTTTGTTGAATAGTAACTTTTTACTTTTTTTACCACGGTTAAAAGTAAATAGGGTAATTAAGGGTAAAAATGATATTATTATTACCCGAAAACATGTCCTAATTCTATTGGATAAGTATAATTCGATCAAAAACAACCTTAGGAATAAAATATGACCATTTAGGCCTACTTGGATTAGATTAGGACTTTTATTATTAATTTATTTAAAGAAGGGTTAAAATAGTTAAAATCAAAGTTTAATAAGTAGATAATTTTTAATATAGGGTTATACATAAGATAAATTCGACTATAAATATTCATTAGAAAGATAAAAAGATTTCCTACATAATGGTATTTTATTTGTAACTTTTAGACATTAAATAATGTAATTTACTTGTGACACAACGATGATGCAGTAATTATCTTATTAATGAAATATTGACATAATTGATGTTATAAATACCAAAATAAATGTAATTTGAGACTTTTTATGAATTCCACTAATTTTATAGGTTAATATGACATGTTAGTATTTATTTAAGTAACTTTTTTAGAACTAATAATTCTGTTATAATTTTCACAAAAATCAATTACTAAATAGTGTCAAAATTGACATAAAATAGTTTTTAAAACAAATATTATATTATTAATTGTTATTTTATTTTTAAAAATATATGGATCGGCCAAATGACTTAGATAAGGTTATATATATTAATAATAAACAACTTGGGGTTTTTTGGCTTGTTATAGTATGTTTATTAACCTTATAGTGTAAGAACACAAAAAGACACGGTAAAAGTAAAATTATCTAACTTAAAGATAAAACTAAATGATAAGGTTAAAATAGAAAACTAAACTTGTCCAAATTCTATTTTATGATAGGATTTCGACCCATCCCCACCTTACCTTCGAAATAACTCAATTTAGAGCTATTAAAAACTGAATATGACTTTATAATAAAATAATATTTTCAGTTATTCCAAAGGTGCTCCTCTCCTCCCTTATAAATGGGCAACTCCTCCCTCTCTTCCTCACACCACTTTGAGCCTTCACGCTCGGCCAAACCCTAACAAATTCTCTTGTCCACTTCCCTAGAAACATACTAGAGGTCCTGGTATTTTTCAAAGACCAATTTTAGTGCCCTAAGAGGAGGACTCAAAGAGGCGCTTCAAAGAAGAGGTAATGTTCGTTACCGATTCTTTCAACTTTATTTCTTCTTCCACTTATTCTTCTTAGGTTGTTTCATTATGAAGTAATAACATCAGTATCAATCATATACTGATATGTTATTATAAGTATGAAACAACCCTATTTCACCATCTATCCATCCTACGAAAATGAAATCACCGCGCGTGCGTACGTACGGAATACCGTCTCCACGCCGTGGTGTAATCTATTTTCCACCACCACCTTACTTGGATGGGTATAATGGTGTACGTAATAACTATATATGATTATTGTAAAGTGATATTTATTCTTAAATAGTATACATACACTCCAATACAATTCCAGGATCATGAGAACAATATCATCGCTCGTGCGTACGTACGGACTACCGTCTCCACGACGCGATGAGATTCATTCTCCACGTTAACCATTCATGAATGATTATAAAGTATATATAATAAGTAATCATGAAATATATGACATAATAATGATACTGGATTTATGTGTATATATATGTATGTTATCTACTTAATTCCATTCAACTCAATAAGGAAACGAAAGCAGCGTTCATGCGTACGTACGACCTACCGTCTCCATGAATGGTGTATTTCTTTCCATTTACTGATCTATTATATATATGTATATTCTGAATATATATTATATATAAATCATGTTTTATATTCTTGAATTATGTAATCATGATCTATGTAATCATATGAATAATTACAAGTCAAAACACGGACGACAAATGAAACGATTTTACCCAAAACGATCTTTGACATGGAATTTACAAAAGAAAAGGTAATATAAAGTCATATGTGAACCATATATGATATCATAAAAAATGAGGATGATTCTGGAATAAGTCAATGACATTATTTAAATCATTATACAGGATGTTCGGACACTTACGAAGCAAATCGGACCTAAGGTAAGGGAAATATCACTATCTTTTTTTTATCCAAGATTGTTTATACTTTAGAATTTATGGGGGTGTATTTTATCATCCACATCCATGCTTCCTCAATATGAAATATTATTTCCATCCACCTACAATTTTTTAAATCCAATTTTACCCTTTGGTGAGTTTTTATTAAAAGATATGAAATGAATCTTTTGTCGTTTTTCGTACGAGGTACTTTTTGACTTTTCTGACAAAAGTACGAGAAGAATGTTTTTTTAACTTATGCGACATGAATGGATTTTTAAAACTTTATTTACAAGAAGCATCCTTTACAATTTTTCAAGTTTATTTTTAATCAAATTCTTTTAGTTTAGAATTATATGACATGTTAAGAAAGTAAAAGTGTTTTTGAAGTAGAAAGGATATTTTCCTCAATAATGGAGTTCAAGTGTTTTATCAAAATTATTTTCCATCTAAGATAATAAAAGGTTAAGTTTTTATCCCTATTATTACATTGATTTTATTATGTTGTGATGGAATTATTTTTATTAATTCCTTTATCTTATATGAATTTTTTATGATGTCACGATGTTTAAGAATCCAATTTTTATTACATGTTTTATGCAATGATGTATGATTTTTGATTTTGTGGCACACATAAGAATGGTATCATTATGAGATGGGTGGGACCTATATATCCCTCCAATGAATTGGGTAAATATTTTATATCTCATGAGATAGACATGGCTGGAACGGCTGGTTAAACCGGTTCAGTGAAACAGGACTGAAATGAGGAGTGAACTCGGTTCAGAAATGGACTTTGTCCACTAAGATAGTCTTGGCAATGAGTCTTGACTAATAAGAAATGATTCTCTAGGATTATGTATGTATTCCACAAATTTTCATGTTTTATGTTATGATTACTGGGATTACATTTCACTACTATGATTTATCCCATGTTATGATATTATGATCTCTTTTGCAGGTTAAGATTTCCAAAATGTTATGTTCTTATGAATGTGATGTGATTGATATTTGTTTTGTTTACCCTTAACGAGCATTTGAGCTCACCCTTTTATGTTTTCTTTTCCCCAGGATATAAAGAAAGGTTTTAGGTAAAAAAAGGAAGATCTTTATGGTAGATGTTGAAGATCTTTCACCATGATTAGAAGATTATATTCCGAGTTTCCAAAGACACTAAACTATTGCGGTCCTTGTGTGTGTGTTTTTGTTATGTACTAAGTATTCCACAAAAGTAATGTTATGTCCATGTATGTCAAGCTTTGGGTCCCTAAAGCTATTGAATCATCTAATTGTGATAATATAGGGAAAATATTGACAAGGGAATGAAAATTGAGACCATTGGAAATGTGATTACTATAAAGTTTCAACATTGGTACCTGTTAAGGAATGATCTTGAGCAGCGGGTGAGGCGACATGATGATTAAATTATCCGATCATATCCTAATGGATTTTAAAAAAATCCATTAGTGAATCATGGGTAATAAAGGTGTTCCCTCCCAAATCATATTCCAATGTGGGATGGAAAAGTAAATTAACTATTCATGGTTAAAGAGGCATATGGAAATAAATTAAAACAATTTCATCTTAAATGTCTTCAACCCATCAATATAGACTTATTGCATGTATGATTTTGACACCGATGCTTAACCCTAAAACTATGATGAAATCAGGATCTCTTCATCACATCTTAAAGATAATGAGTTGTGTAGTGAAACTGTTAGGCACATCATAACAATTCAGAGATTGGACAAAGTGAAAGCATCTAGAGAAATTCAATAGAGGTAGAATCCATCTATCAGTAATCTACACATGGGTTATCTAGGGAAATCCATGTATTAATAAAGATAGAAACAGATCAGTTATCATATATGATTCATCACATATGAATATTTTCAACGTGTGTTTGAGTCCTCAAGTGAACAATGTATGAGTCATTGTGTATGATTCATTTGAAAATATTTTTATGTGTAATAACATAAATGTGATAGTGTATGAGTGGGATGAAATATTTTTTTTGAATTTAGGAATGTGAGATCTCATAAGAATCAACTTGTGATGTTTTTTGAGATTTCATAAAGGAATGATGTTTTATAGAAGTTACTGTAACACCCCAATATTTTAAAATAGGAACATTATGTTAGATAGAATATATAAAATAAAACACCAATATTGTAATTGAATGTAACAGCCTAAATTTTTATGATATATTTATTTTTAAATAAATTAAATATCTTCAATAGCTTTTAATACATGTGGTGCTCCATTTTAATGAAAAAACAAAAACTATTAAGGTATTATCATTTAAACACTACAATTATAACATAGATGTTAAGTTGGTTGGGTATGAATAGTGTTAAATAAATTATAAAAATTATCAGTTTTACACATGTATAAAATAAATTCAATGGTTTTATATTGATTATAAATAAAATAAGAATCATTTGAAAGAAAAAGAAATGTTTTCTTAAAAATGTAAATTTCTAAAGGGCAATCTAGTCTCACTTTGTGTACACAATTTGAACTTTATTTTTTTCCACTATTCGAAAATTTATTTGACAAAATAAAATTAATTTTTATAATAACTATCTAAAAATTATCTTTGCGTGATTTTATTATAATTTTCTAAAATGTTTAATTTTTTGAAGGATTGTAAAAAATATTGAATTTTAATTAAAAATCATCTTTTTTAAAATTATATATATAGTTAAATTATATTTAAAATTGGTTTTAAAGTAAAAATAGTAAAATTATATATCTATTAATAAAATTTAGTTCATTTAAATTAATTTAATATTGATTTTTTATATAAGAACATTTCAAACTTATGAACATTTTCTCTTTGAAAACCAACTTTCTCATCTTGTCTACGGGATTAAATTTAAATTTAAATTTTCAAATTACGGGAATGAAATTTGTAAAAAAGGATTAAATATTTAGTATTATAATAGTTTGTATTATCTATTATTGTTATCTTAGTTTTTTACTATACTAAATAGTAGAATCATTTTAAATTATTCACCGCGGTTAAGGTAAAAACCGATTTACTAGGTGATTAATTTAAAAAGATAAAAGTTAAAATGACCAAAAAAAATTTAAAAAAAAATTATGAACATATTTATACCTTATAATGTGTAATTATTGATAATAATTCATTTTTATAGTTTTTTCATGTGAAAAACATGGGTACACCTTTTTTTTCAAAAATTTCAAGTGTGCCACTCACCTCACCTATAAAAGGACACCACTATCCTCTCTTATTCAGAAATTAAAACCCATTTTGTTAAGACAATACCTCCTTAAATGACATATAATTTTAAATAAACTCATACTAGAAGAATATTTTTGTTCATAAATCTATTCTAGGAATACTTTTAGGTATAATCATAAATAAGTGGTACTATAAAAGGTAAAATTTATAACTATGCATTTTTGTTTTATTTCTTATTCAACCTCCATCAAATATTATTAATTTATGATTAATAATAGATTTTTTTCTCTCATATACTAATATGTTATTATATTAAGTGTATTACCTATATAGATTTTTCTTCCCTAAATGGTAAATGAAAATGTTGCTCATGTGTATGGTGGACTACCTACTCATGAACTGATGTGACACATTTTTCGTAAACAACTTTCAAGATTGGGTATGCTGATGGATGTAAAGTATATATATGAAATTTATAAAATATTTATAACAATAAATTAATTATATCATAGATACCTGTTATTATTTCCATTTTGTAGGGGATATAATGACATCACTAATGTGTATGGTGGACTATCATCTCATGAAGTTAGGTGATTCGTTTTTCACAAATGCATTACATGGAAGGTAAGAATGATAATTTTAATGAGTATATGTGATAAAAATTACATAATAATAAAATTAATTAACAATTTATTATTCTTAAAATATAATATATCATTTTTTCTTAACTTTTCACTCACTGAAATAAGACAACATCATTTGCGTACATGTGGACTACCACCTTCATGAAGTGATGGACTCTATTTTCATCACCACAATATATGGATAATATTTATATTTATATTTAAAAAAATATGGTATTAATGATATTATTATAATTCCAGAAAGATAAAATATTTCTTACCTCTTTTCCATAATGATTATTGAAAAACAAGAACATTACTCATGTGTACGTTTGGTATGTCGTCTCCATGATTTTAATGTACATCATTTATGAAAAATATATTAAATTATTGGTATTAAAATTATAATTAATTAATAAAAATTGTAATTATTTCATGATTTTTATTTATTATATATTGATATAATGACCTCTTAGACTAAAAATCAAAGTACCGATGTCATTTTTCAGACTTAAGTCAAATATCATCAAAACACCTGATGTAAACTTAATTGATTAAGTAATTGAATAAGAAATAGTAATAAGTGAAATAAAAAGAATAATAAAATTAAAAAAATTTAATAATCAATGAAATTATTAACAAAGTTTTATTATTAAGAAAGATAAGTAATGTTTGTAATGAGTCATACTTAAGGTAAGGGTTTCCCAGCTCACTTTTACTTCCACGATATGTATACCATATTTACCACTTATTTTATTTTTTTAGGTTATATAAGAACTGTTTCATATATTTTATCATGAATATATTTATCTTCATGGTATTTAATGTTTTATTTTGTGTCATTTCTTTTATAGATATTATGATTAAGAAGTTACGAAAGCGGTAAGGGTTTATTTCACAATATCATCATTATTTGGGATTATTTATGTTTACATCTCCTTTGGGAGAATTATTTTATATTTATATCTTATAATAAATATATTTTCTTAACTTATGGTTATTAATAATCTTTTTCAAGTAATAATATCATTTTCCCACTCTTTGGTACTAAATATGATTGAGAAAATGTTTTTATGAAAATCTATATTTAATTCCCACTTTAGTAATAAATCCTTTTTCGTCAAAACCCATGTTTTTTATTTTTTTCAAAAATGTTTCAAAAGATTCCATAATTATTTATTCAGTAAATTTTTACCCATTTTTACTATTTTATTTTTTTTAAAGTAATATTCATACTGTTTTTAAAAAAATACGCATTTGAACTTTAACAAATATTTGAAAGGAAAATTTGTTTTAACATGTACATCATGAACAAAATTTTATAAAATAATGAATAATAAATGTTTCAAAGATTATTTTAAAATTTTAAAAGGTTTTTTTCAATAAAAAATATTTTCAAAATGTTTATTGAGCGTTTTTAAAAGGTTATTTTAAAAATGAAAATATTATTTTTATCAAAAATGTTTTAAAGAACTTTTTATGATATTGATTTTCTTAAACAAATTCAAAACTATATTTTTCTCTTATCCACTAAGTATATGTTTTATTGATACTATCCTTATCATTTATTCAGATGTTTTATGATTTCTTTTACTTGGGAAGTACATTTTATTAACATTCACCATTTTACTCGGGGTGGTTTATGATTATGTTTATTGATTGGGGTAAGTATTAACATTTCATATGATATATTTAAATTATGAGTTTTTAGGTTAATTATATTTAAACCCTTTTAGATGATGATTTAACTGGACTTAGTAAATGATTAGAAATTCCCCTTATAAACACTTGATGCACGAATAGCTCCCATAAGACAAGCTTCATTGGGTTTTATCCATGTCCTTACCAATATATTTTGATGAATTGGAAGAAGATCTTGATGATATGTTTTAGATGTCTTGAATTATGTATTCCAACATTAGGAATTTAGTTATTCATTGTTATTATTAAATTATTTAGAATATATATGGTTATGTTTTCAAGTTCATGTGATCATTTATACGACATTATTTGATCATTATTTATTACTACCATATTATTCTCAATTTATTGATTAAATATAATGTGTTTTTGGTATATAAATTTCCATATAGATTATCCCTTATTTATTCATAGATAATACTATATGCTTAACCTTACTGAGTATTAGATTTCACCCCTTTCATATGATTTATTTTCCCCAAGATAACAAGAAATATTTTGTGATTGATATGAAAGGATACAAAAATATTAATAATGGAATTATCATAGAAAACAAAATGTGTATTTTATGTTTTAAAATTTAATTTGAATTTTATTATTTGTCTATTATATCAATAATACTAAACTATTGGCTTCTTTGGGATTTGATTCCTTGTATATTATGCCAATGTAATAAAATATACATTGATTCCAAGATAATAGGTTCAGGTTCACTATAGGGACTTAGAAGGTTGTACCCTCTTGAATGGTATTCAGAAGGGTAAATGAAAGGGTTCTCAAAAGGGTATTCCAAATGGGTGCCACAAAAATATAACTGGCCATTTTGTAAGGGTAAATACATTATCTATTTTTATAAAAGAACTGGTTTCTTTATATCTTATAATAATTTCATGTTTTTTAAATGATTCTTAAATCATGGAGATTTCAATAATATCCATGATTTAAGTCAAAGGAAGAAGAATATTTTGTAGTAATATTTCTATGAATTAAAACTCACATTTCAATGGGGAAGACCCATTGGTTCCATAATATAAGATATTGAAAATATAAAATTATTAGATATCAGAGAAGACTGACCAAGATTTCAATAAAGGAGGTATTATTGGGTTTTCATATTCATGAATATATAAAACATTTCATAGAGAAATATCTTAAATGGCTGACTGAGAAAATTGGAAGCTTGAATTATGATAAATCTCAAAAAATGAGATTTTTGGTGGCTTCCATATTTGAAAACATATAAGGTTATCTAGTATAGATATTATGTATTCTATAAATAAGAATAGAAGGATAAATAATAAATAACCAATGAAGATATTATACATTGATACATATGTTCGTCAATAGAGAGAGGAACCTACACCATCCTGAAGACCCATTTTCAATATGGGAGGAAATTACTCTGGTGCATCAAAGTAGAATAAATTATAGTTCCATTATTGGAAAGTGTAAGGTGTTCCACAATCCAACTGAAAGGTAGAATAAATTAGAACATCAAGAATTATTTTCCAATGAAGGATAAAAAACGAGGATCAACAATGTATCAAACTATCATATAATATCACGAGAGATATACATTTGTTTCTGGTATTAGAGAGTTCTGTATATTGCTAAAATTTTGTTTTTACTCCATAGTGTATCTTGAGAAAGAAGAAAAAGGGAAACTAGCCTTGGGTTAGTTGTTTTTAAGACCCAAAACATTGTACATGAAGTGATACTTGACATACAGTGACCCTAAATATGTTATATTCCCTAAACTAGGGAAGTATTGGATTTTGGTTCTTCAATGGAAAACTAATTTTATGTTCCATGAATTATTCTAGTGTAAGTGAACCAAGTAAAAAATCTCTTTGTATTATAATGAATTACTTTCCTATATATTCACATACTTTTTGGTGAGGGTGAGTTTCAGTATAATATTGGATATTGTGGAACATAGTTTCTGCCTAAGTTGGAACAATATCTGAATAAAGGAATAGGTAAAATTGAGAAAAATGTTTAAATTGACTACACCATAATTTACCCCCACCTAGGGTGACTTGGGAACCCAAAAAGTGGTATCATAACTCGGTTCTGTGTTGTGTTTGACCTTAGTGACCATTTGTTGGATTTATTGTACAAATAGATTCAATTTCTGAGTATAAATATTTTAATGGTACAAAATTATATGGTTGAAGGAAAGATTTAATAATATATATAGAAGTATATATGGAAGTCCACCATGATGATGTATAGGAAAAAATTGTTTTTTTATTTTAGCATGGAATAATATTTGAAACTGATCAAAAGAATTTTTATAACAACCCATACTTTACATACATTGTTAATACTTCAAAATTGAAGCACACTTATTACAACATATGACAAAACCACAAAGGACCGTATAGGTATAGTGTCTTTAGAAACTGGGAAACATAAACAACTAGTTCATAAATCTTTTACAGTGTCTCCCATTTATTTCATCATATCTAGGGTCCCATTTAGCATATTCTACTTAATATCCATCTTCCTGACCTGGGGAAAAGAAAACATAAAAGGGTGAGCTCAAATGCTCAGCAAGGGGAAATAAAGGAAATAAAAATCATATCATATCTTTTTGAAAATCATAACCTGCAAAAGAGATCATAATATCTTAACATGGAATAAATCATAGAAGTGAAAATGAGATCCCCATAATCATAACATAAAATATGAAACTTTGTGGCATGCACACATAATCATGGAAAATCATTTCTTGTTAGTCATGACTCATTGCCAAGACTATCTTAGTGGACAAAGTCCCTTTCTAAACCGAGTCACCCTCATTCCAGTCCTGTTTCACTGAACCGGTATAACCTACTGTTCCAGCCATGTATATCTCATGAGATATAAAATCTTTACCCAATGCATTGGAGGGAGATATAGGTCCCACCCATCTTATAATGAATCCTTTATTATGTGTGCCACATAATCATAAATCATACATCATCGCATAACACATGTAACAAAAATGGGATTCTTGAAACTTCATGACATCATAAAACAAACCATATAAGGTAAATGACTTAATAAAAATAATTCCCTCACAACATAATCAAATCAATGTAATAATAGGGATAAAAACAGAACCCTATATTATCTTAGATGGAAAATAATTTTGATAAAACATTTGAACTCCATTCTTGAGGAAAATATCCTTTCTTCTTCAAAAACATTTTTTCCTTTCATAACATGTCATACATCTTTAAAATAAAAGAAGTTTATTACAAATAAACTTGAAAACTTGTAAAGGAAGCTTCTTGGAAACAATGTTTTAAAAATCCAATCATGCCTTATAAGTTAAAAAACATTCTTCGTACTTTTGTCGGAAAAGTCAAAAAGTACCTCGTATGAAAAAAGGAAAAAGATTCCTTTCATATTATTTACTAAAAACTCACCTAAGGGTAAAATTGGATTTAAACTATTGTAAGTGGATGGAAACAGTATTACATATTGAAGGAACATGGATGTGGATGATAAAATACACCCCAGTAAATACTTACGAATAAACAATCTCGGATAAAAATGAGATTGTGGTATTTTCCCTTACCTTAGGTCCGATTTGCTTTGTACGTGTCTGAAGCTCCTGTATAATGGTTTAAATAATGTTATTGACTTATTCCAGAATCATACATATTGATATGATATCATATATGGTCATATTCTTAGCTTCTTGTTAGTAATATTTCATTGTTACTTGTTACTCGGGTCTTTATTGCCTTTTGTTCTTATGTGTGTTTTGCCGAATACATTCTTATTCTTATTTTAAGGTTATAGATACCTTATATCCAGAATGGTATTAGTGTAACATATATCATATTTATTCATTCAATTCATTTATATAATTACTATGTAATGATGATCATGTAGAACGAGTCGCATCACATCGTGGAGACGGTATTCCGTACGTACGCACGAGTGATGATATCGTTCCTATGATCATGGAACTGTATTGGAGTATATATATATTATTTCAGTATCAATATTACTTTATAATAATCATAAATAGTTACTCATTACACCATTATAACCATCCTTGTAAAGTGATGGTGGAAAAATAGATTACACCACGGCGTGGAGACGGTATTCCGTACGTACGCACGCGCGGTGATTTCATTTTTCCGTAGGATGGATAGAAGGTGAATTAGGGTTGTTTCATATTTATAATAACATATCAGTATGTAAGTAATACTGATGTTATTACTTTATCATGAAACAACTAAAGAAGAAGAAGTTGAAGAAGAAAGAAATTGAAAAGATCGGTAATGGATATTACCTCTTCTTTGGAACGCCTCTTTGAATCCTCTACTTAGGGAACTAAGATTGGTCTTTGAAGAAGAACAAGACCTCTAGGATTATTCTAGGGAAGTGGAGAGGAGAAAATGGCAGGGGTTGGCCGAGCTTGAGTGCTCAAATTGGTGTGAGGAGGAGGGGGAGGAGGTGCCCTTTTATAAGGGAGGAGAGGGGCACCTTAGGAATATCTCAAAATATTATTTTATATTAAAGTCCAAATTGGTTTATAATGGTTCCAAAGGGTCTTATTTCGAAGCTAAAGTGGGGATGGGTCGAAATCCTATCATCCAATAAGATTTAGACAAGTTTAGGGTATTATTTTAACCTTATCAATTAGATTTAACTCTAAGTTAAATAATTTAACTTTTACCATGTCTTTTTGTTTTCTTTCACTATATGGTTAATAAACTTACTATAACATGCCAAACGAACCCCAAATTGTTTATTATTAATATATATATCTTTATCTAAGTCATTTGGCCGAACCTTAGATTTTGAGAATTAAACTAACAATTAATCATATAATATTTGATTTAAAAACTATTTTGTGTCAATTTTGACACTATTTGATATATGATTTTTGTGAAAGTCATAACTGAATTATATGTTCAAACCAAGTTAATTAAATCAACACTAATATATCATAGTAACCTAGAAAATTAGTGGAATTCATAAAAAGTCTTAAATTACATTTATTTTGGTATTTATATTATCAATTATGTCAATATTTCATTAATAAGATAATTACTGCATCATCTTTGTGTCATAAATAAATTAAATTATTTGATGTCTAAAAATTACAAATAAAATACCATCATGTAATACATATTTTTAGATTTCTAATGAATATTTACAATCGAATTTATCTTATGTATAACCCCATATTAAAAATGATTTACTTATTAAACTTTGATTTTAACTATTTTAACCCTTCTTTAAATAAATTAATAATAAATGTCCTAATCTAATCCAAGTGGGCCTAAATGGTCATATTTTATTCCTAAGTTTGTTTTTAGTCAAATTACACGTGTCCAATAGAATTAGGACATGTGTTAGGGTAATATTAATATCATATTTACCCTTAGTTACCCTATTTACTATTAACCGCGGTAAAAAAAGTAAAAAGTTACTATTCACCAAAAAATTATTTTTATCTCATTGAACCACATTTTACTTACTGATATCAACCGTGTCTGTCAGATTTTTGAAATTCCATTCACAGAAGCGGTAAAATTATGTTTTATGCAAAATTCAGTTTTTAACCTACCACTTAGTGGTTTCACTATTCATCAAAAATTAAAAGTTTTCAGAAAAATACCAAAATTTCACCCTAGGCTAATTTCGATATTCTGAGTCCAAAAATGAAGTCCATTTTGAAAAATAAAATTTATAAAATTTCAAAAAGTGGTTATTACTATTCATAACGGCTAGTTTTAATAGCATATTGTTGTTTAGTGAAACTCGGTATTGCGTACGACGCAAGCTATCGAGGAAGGTCGCGATTGCGTGTAAAGCAAGCCAAGCAAGTGTTGTGTAGAAAAAGATTCCTTTGATGATTTATATAACATAAAAGTCTCGGGTGTTACATTCTACCCCCCTTAAAAAGAATTTCTCCCTCGAAATTCGTCACTTTGTAACAAACAGATGAGGATACTTCTCCCTCATCATATCCTCAAGATCCCATGTAGCTTCTTCAAGTTGGTGGTTCCTCCATAAAACTTTCACCAATCGAGGGTCTTGTTTCGTAGGACTTTTTCGCTATGATCCAGAATCTCTATCGGTTGTTCTTCATAAGAAAGATCTTGCTCCAGCGGTACAACTTCTGAGCTGAGTACATGTGAAGGATCAGGTATGTACTTTCTCAGGAGAGATACATAGAACACATCGTGAACTTGAGAGAGATTCGGTGGAAGCGCCAATCGGTAAGATACCTTCCCAATACGATCCAGTATTTCAAAAGGACCGATATATCTAGGGCTCAACTTCCCCTTCTTTCCAAATCTCATAACCCTCTTCCAGGGAGATATTCGTAAGAACACTTTATCACCCACTTCAAACTCTAGGTCTTTTCTTCGGTTGTCGGCATAACTTTTCTGTCGACTCTAAGCTGCTCTTATGTGTTGTTGAATAGATCTGACCTTTTCTGCCATTTCATCAACGAGATCAGGTCCTAATAGCT
Organism: Viscum album; assembly: GCA_963277665.1. Taxonomy (NCBI): domain Eukaryota; kingdom Viridiplantae; phylum Streptophyta; class Magnoliopsida; order Santalales; family Viscaceae; genus Viscum; species Viscum album. The sequence continues at coordinate 1,396,466,355 of OY728164.1, read as the reverse complement.
TTCTTTCCCCAACTTCATCCCAGCAAGTTGGAGTCCTGCATTTCTTTCCATAGAGAGCTTCATAAGGAGCCATCTGAATACTGGAGTGAAAGCTATTATTATAAGAAAATTCCACCAAAGGTAGGTGTTGATCCCAACCTCCTTTGAAATCCATAGAGAAAGCTCTCAACATATCTTCTAGGGTTTGAATTGTTCTTTCAGACTGACCGTCTGTCTGGGGATGATAAGCAGTGCTGAAACTCAACTCTGTATCCAGATTATGCTGAAGACTTCGCCAGAACTTCGAGGTAAATCTCGGATCCCGATCAGATATAATAGAAAGTGGTACTCCATGAAATCTTACCACTTCCTTTACATATATCCTGGCAAGCTGATCTAGAGAGAAATCCTCTCTAATAGGAATGAAGTGTGCAGACTTTGTAAGACGATCAACTATGACCCAGATAGCATTATTGTCTTTGGATGTTTTAGGAAGTCCTGTGACAAAGTCCATAGTGATGTTTTCCCATTTCCATTCGGGTATGGGTAATGGTTGTAACATCCCCTTAGACTTTTGTCTCCCAGCTTTAACTTGTTGACAAACCAAGCATCGAGAGACATATTCAGCAACATCTCTTTTCATGCCATCCCACCAGAAGTACTCTTTCAAGTCCCTATACATCTTCGTGCTTCCAGGATGAATAGAGAATGAAGAACTATGAGCCTCATCCAGCAGCTCCTTCTTTAATTCGGGGATGGAAGGAACACAAACCCGATTCCTGAACTTTATTATCCCATCACAATCAAGGTTAAATTCGGGAACATTTCTCACCTTCTTTTGTAACTCGACATCTTCTTTCTGTGCCTCTTTAATCTTCACATGTATAGATGGTTGAACATTCATTTGAGAAAGATAAGATTTTTCCCCTTCCATTATAATTCCAAGATCCATCCTTTGAAAATCCATAAATATTGGATCTTTTGTGATCCTTATCATGGATAAACTAGCATGGTCTTGTCGACTTAATGCATCTGCCACCTTGTTTGCTTTCCCAGGGTGGTAATGGATTGAGCAGTCATAATCCTTAATCAGCTCCAACCATCATCTTTGACGCATATTCAACTCCTTTTGTGTGAAAATATACTTTAAACTTTTATGATCAGTATAAATATCACACCTTTCACCATAAAGGTAATGCCTCCAAATCATTAATGCAAATATTACCGCAGCCAACTCCAAATCATGTGTTGGGTAATTTTTCTCATGGATTTTCAACTGTCGTGAGGCATAAGCTATCACCATATCATTTTGCATAAGAACACACCCCAATCCCTTCTTGGATGCATCACTGTAGATCACAAACCTTTCTCCACTACAAGGCAGTGTGAGCACAGGTGCACTGGATAACCTTCTTTTCAACTCCTTGAAATTCTCTTCACATTCCTCTGTCCAGACAAACTTAACTCCTTTATGAGTCAACTTGGTGAGTGGATTAGATAATCGTGAAAAATCTTTTACAAAACGTCGATAATATCCAGCCAAACCAAGAAAACTTCGGATCTCAGTTACTGTTGTTGGTCTTGACCATCTTTCGATAACCTCTGTTTTTGCTGGATCCACAGATATCCCCTCTTTTGAGATTATGTGACCCAAAAATGAAACTTTTTGAAGCCAAAATTCACACTTGGTAAATTTGGCATAAATCTTCTCCTTTCTCAGGGTCTTCAATATAATTCTCAAGTGATCTTCATTCTCTTCCTTGCTCTTTGAATAGACAAGAATATCGTCTATAAAGACTACCACAAATTGATCAAGATAGTCTCTAAAGACTCTATTCATTAGATCCATGAAGATAGAAGGGGCATTAGTAAGACCAAATGGCATCACTATAAATTCATAGTGTCCATACCTTGTACGGAAAGCCGTCTTTGGTATATCCTCCCTTTTGACCCTTAATTGATGATACCCTGAACGAAGATCAATCTTGGAAAAGTATTGAGCTCCGCGTAGTTGGTCAAATAAGTCATCAATGCGTGGGAGAGGATATTAGTTCTTGATAGTGATCTTGTTAAGTTCTCGATAATCAATGCAGAGTCTCATTGATCCATATTTCTTATTAACAAATAGAACAGGTGCTCCCCAAGGTGACGCACTAGGGCATATGAATACCTTATCAAGATTCTCTTGGAGTTGCTTCTTCAATTCCTGCAACTCAATTGGGGCCATTCTATAAGGTGTCTTTGAAATAGGCAAAGCACCCGGTACGAGTTCTATTGAAAACTCAACTTCATGATTTGGTGGAAGACCCGGTAATTCCTCCGGAAAGACATCATCAAACTCCCGTACAATGGGCATATTCTTAATCGTGAGTTTCTCACCAACCATTTGAGATAAATAACCTTCATTTAGTGGAATCAATACCCATAAGATGGAAGAAATTTCCACTGGAAGATTATGTTCATCCTTACATTGATATACGATCGTATATTGATCTGGAATATGAAATGTGACTTCCCTTCTTTGGCAATTGATATGAGCTCCATGTAGAGAAAGCCAATCCATGCCAAGAATCACATCAAATTCCACTAAAGGAAGGATCACAAGATTTGCAGGAAGCACTTTCCCACAAACTTTGATCGGAGAAGAATTATAAACTTTTGATGCGACTGTTGTGCCATTAGGTGTTGTCACAGCTAACTCAACATCTAATTGTTGAGGTAATACGGTGATACCCTTAGAAAATTCTTTAGAAATAAAAGAGTGGGTGGATCCAGAATCAAATAAAACATTTGCTACTTTAGAGTGGATGGTAAGTGTACCTTTCACCACTTCGTTATCGTACTCCACATCGCTGATAGAAATTGCATGTGACTTTCCTTTGTCTTTAGCCTTAAGATTTTGTTGACGTCGACCATCATCATCAACCCTTGGATTTGGGCATTGATTGGCATAATGCCCCATCTCCTTGCACTTGAAACATTGAAGTGTAGTAGGTTCATTCTGTGTATCCCTTCCTTTGTTTGCATCATTAGACATCTTCTTCCCATTATCGCGGCATTCAAATGCCTGATGACCTTCCTTTCCACATTTAAAACATTTACTTGTCCCTTTAAGACAACTACCTCCATGTTTCTTTCCACACTTTGAGCATAAGGAAAAGCTCATCTTCTTTTCCGTGTGCTCTTTAGATTTTCCTTTGAATTCCATCTTCCTCTTCTTATCAAACCCATGTGACTGATGGGTTATTCCAATCTCCATCTCGACTTTGAGAGCACATCGAACGATTTCCTCGTAGCTATTGAAGTCCCTTATGGCTAACGCCCTTCGAAGACTTGGTTATAAGCCACTAAGAATCGATCGATCTTACTCTCAGGTTGGATAATAATACCAGAAGCGTACCTTGCAAGTCTTGTAAAATTTGCTTCATAGGTACCAACAGATTCATCATCCCTTTGCTTCAGTTCAAGAAACTCTTTCTCCATCTTTGTTCGGAGAATACGAGGGAAGTACTTATTGAAAAATAAGTTCTTGAACTTGTCCCATTCCATAGACTCAATTTCATCCCTTTGCCTCGTATTCTTAATAAGATTCCACCATTGATCAGCATCTCCTTCCAAACGATACACTGCTAGGATGACTTTATCATGTTCATAACATTGAAGAACTGAAAATATCTTTTCAGTAGTACTAATCCATTGTTCAGCAACTAATGGATCAGTAGACCCACTGAAAGAAGGTGGACGCTGCCTCATGAAGGATTCAACAGAATGTTGCTCCTTCCTTTTCTCGTTTGGAAGTCCTGCATGATTCATAGCTTGAGAAAGTTGTGTGAGAATGGCTACAAGATTTTGCATTCCAGCTCCCATATCGTTTGGTTGCTCAGGGGGACAATCACTGCATTGCCCATCGCATTCCGCATTAACACGGTTCCTTCGGGTTCCATCCATTGACTAAAACCAAGAAGAATAGTGTGAGCAACACTAATTATAATAGGAAAACCACATAATTCAAGAATAAAATTTCCATTCTTAAGGTATTATCCTAGGTTATTCAAGGACATTTCTAAAACATGAAGATTGTGTTCTATGCTTAGACTTATCCTTAGGGTTCTTACTAAGGCTATTACATCCTAGTTTCCAAAGGTTGACTATACCTTTCCTCTGATACCAACTATAACGACCCATACTTTACATATATTGTTAATACTTCAAAATTGAAGCACACTTATTACAACATATGACAAAACCACAAAGTACCGTATAGGTATAGTGTCTTTAGAAACTGGGAAACATAAACAACTGGTTCATAAATCTTCTACAGTGTCTCCCATTTATTTCATCATATCTAGGGTCCCATTTAGCATATTCTACTTAATATCCATCTTCCTGACCTGGGGAAAAGAAAACATAAAAGGGTGAGCTCAAATGCTCAGCAATGGGAAATAAAGGAAATAAAAATCATATCATATCTTTTTGAAAATCATAACCTGCAAAAGAGATCATAATATCTTAACATGGAATAAATCATAGAAGTGAAAATGAGATCCCCATAATCATAACATGAAACTTGAAACTTTGTGGCATGCACACATAATCATGGAAAATCATTTCTTGTTAGTCGTGACTCATTGCCAAGACTATCTTAGTGGACAAAGTCCCTTTCTGAACCGAGTCACCCTCGTTCCAGTCCTGTTTCACTGAACCGGTATAACCTACCGTTCCAGCCATGTCTATCTCATGAGATATAAAATCTTTACCCAATGCATTGGAGGGAGATATAGGTCCCACCCATCTTATAATGAATCCTTTCTTATGTGTGCCACATAATCATAAATCATACATCATCGCATAACACATGTAACAAAAATGGGATTCTTGAAACATCATGACATCATAAAACAAACCATATAAGGTAAATGACTTAATAAAAATAATTCCCTCACAACATAATCAAATCAATGTAATAATAGGGATAAAAACAGAACCCTATATTATCTTAGATGGAAAATAATTTTGATAAAACATTTGAACTCCATTCTCGAGGAAAATATCCTTTCTTCTTCAAAAACATTTTTTCCTTTCATAACATGTCATACATCTTTAAAATAAAAGAAGTTTATTACAAATAAACTTGAAAACTTGTAAAGGAAGCTTCTTGGAAACAATGTTTTAAAAATCCATTCATTCGGTATAAGTTAAAATAAACATTCTTCGTACTTTTGTCAGAAAAGTCAAAAAGTACCTCGTACGAAAAAAGGCAAAAGATTCCTTTCATATTCTTTACTAAAAACTCACCTAAGGGTAAAATTGGATTTAAACTATTGTAAGTGGATGGAAACAATATTACATATTGAGGGAACATGGATGTGGATGATAAAATACACCCCAGTAAATACTTACGAATAAACAATCTCGGATAAAAATGAGATTGTGGTATTTTCCCTTACCTTAAGTCCGATTTGCTTTGTACGTGTCCGAATCTCCTGTATAATGGTTTAAATAATGTTATTGACTTATTCCAGAATCATACATATTGATATTATATCATATATGGTCATATTCTTAGCTTCTTGTTAGTAATATTTCATTGTTACTTGTTACTCGGGTCTTTATTGCCTTTTGTTCTTATGCGTGTTTTGCCGAATACATTCTTATTCTTCTTTTAAGGATATAGATACCATATATCCAGAATGGTATTAGTGTAACATATATCATATTTATTCATTCAATTCATTTATATAATTACTATGTAATTATGATCATGTAGAACGAGTCGCATCACATCGTGGAGACGGTATTCCGTACGTACGCACGAGTGATGATATCGTTCCTATGATCGTGGAATTGTATTGGAGTATATATATATTATTTCAGTATCAATATTACTTTATAGTAATCATAAATAGTTACTCATTACACCATTATACCCATCCTTGTAAAGTGATGGTGGAAAAATAGATTACACCACGGCGTGGAGACGGTATTCCGTACGTACGCACGCGCGGTGATTTCATTTTTCTGTAGGATGGATAGAAGGTGAATTAGGGTTGTTTCATATTTATAATAACATATCAGTATGTAAGTAATACTGATGTTATTACTTTATCATGAAACAACTAAAGAAGAAGAAGTTGAAGAAGAAAGAAATTGAAATGATCGGTAATGGATATTACCTCTTCTTTGGAACGCCTCTTTGAATCCACCACTTAGGGAACCAAGATTGGTCTTTGAAGAAGACCACGACCTCTAGGATTATTCTAGGGAAGTGGAGAGGAGAAAATGGCTGGGGTTGGCTGAGCTTGAGTGCTCCAATTGGTGTGAGGAGGAGGGGGAGGAGGTGCCCTTTTATAAGAGAGGAGAGGGGCACCTTAGGAATATCTCAAAATATTATTTTATATTAAAGTCAAAATCAGTTTATAATTGTTCCAAAGGGTCTTATTTCGAAGCTAAAGTGGGGATGGGTCGAAATCCTATCAACCAATAATATTTAGACAAGTTTAGGGTATTATTTTAACCTTATCAATTAGATTTAACTCTAAGTTAAATAATTTAACTTTTACCATGTCTTTTTGTTTTCTTTCACTATATGGTTAATAAACATACTATAACATGCCAAAAGAACCCCAAATTGTTTATTATTAATATATATATCCTTATCTAAGTCATTTTGCTGAACCTTAGATTTTTAGGAATAAAATAACAATTAATAATATAATATTTGATTTAAAAACTATTTTGTGTCAATTTTGACACTATTTGATATATGATTTTTGTGAAAGTCATAACAGAATTATATATTCAAACCAAGTTGATTAAATCAACACTAATATATCATAGTAACCTAAAAAATTAGTGGAATTCATAAAAAGTCTTAAATTACATTTATGTTGGTATTTATATTATCAATTATGTCAATATTTCATTAATAAGATAATTACTGCATCATCTTTGTGTCATAAATAAATTAAATTATTTGATGTCTAAAAATTACAAATAAAATACCATCATGTAGGAAATCTTTTTAGATTTCTAATGAATATTTACAATAGAATTTATCTTATTTATAACCCCATATTAAAAATTATTTACTTATTAAACGTTGGTTTTAACTATTTTAACCCTTCTTTAAATAAATTAATAATAAATGTCCTAATCTAATCCAAGTGGGCCTAAATGGTCATATTCTATTCCTAAGTTTGTTTTTGGTCGAATTACACTTGTCCAATAGAATTAGGACATGTGTTTGGGTAATATTAATATCATATTTACCCTTAGTTACCCTATTTACTATTAACCGCGGTAAAAAAAGTAAAAAGTTACTATTCACCAAAAAATTATTTTTATCTCATTGAACCACATTTTACTTACTGATATCAACCGTGTCTGTCGTATTTTTGAAATTCCATTCACAGAAGCGGTAAAATTACGTTTTATGAAAAATTCAGTTTTTAACCTACCACTTAGTGGTTTCACTATTCATCAAAAATTGAAAGTTTTCAGAAAAATACCAAAATTTTACCCTAGGCTAATTTCGATATTCTGAGTCCAAAAATGAAGTCCATTTTGAAAAATAAAATTTATAAAATTTCAAAAAGTGGTTATTACTATTCATAATGGCTAGTTTTAATAGCATATTGTTGTTTAGTGAAACTCGGTATTGCGTACAACGCAAGCTATCGAGGAAGGTCGCGATTGCGTGTAAAGAAAGCCAAGCAAGTGTTGTGTAGAAAAATATTCCTTTGATGATTTATATAACATAAAATTCTCGGGTGTTACAATTTTGATATTGAATCTTTAGTTAGGAAGGAATTGATGAATGATTTAAAGGGTGATATTTCTGATAAAATTTATCATAGAATATTTTCTAAGGATATATTGCGGATCTTAGATGATTTATATTTAAAAGAAACTATGATGTAATAATTTGGAAAATATAACAAAGATAGGAAGTATGTGCATAATCTAGATGGAAATTCTCTCATGTCTAATGGAAATAAAAGAAAATATAAGAAGAATCATCGTTAAAATAATGTCTCTCAAGATGAGGTAACAAATTCTGAATATGTTGTTTTATCTAATTATAATTTTGGTTTTGAAGAATCATATAAATCATAAAGGATATATTATCCCTTTAATTTGAAAAGGAATGACTCTAATAAAGAAATTATTGTATCGACAAGATTTATTTTTGGATGTGGTTTATGTATCCACCAAGAATATTTCCAATCCTCATGAGGAAAGGGGGATTAATGGGGACTCATTCATGTGTTATATTTTTTAATCATTGAATATTAATTAATATAGAATAAAATAATTGTAATAGTGAAAGTTTCCATGAATATTTAAATAAGGAATATCAGTGAAAAAATAAACGACCAAATTGATTTTATTGAAGATAATGGATAAGAAATATGAAATTTTATATCAATTAAATATTTATTTAAATAAAATATTCTCTATATCAGAACAAAGCTTGGTGAAATGTGTAAATAATGTATAAAATACACCTTAATAATTATGAATATGGATTCTTAATAAAACAAAAATTAAGAGAATATTATATAACATTAAATAAAGCTCAGTTCCTTAAAGGGAAATGATAATTTGGGAGTTCCCTCTATAGATGCTTCATTAAATAAAAAATTAATTAAACTAGATCTAAAATATATAATAAAAAATTAATCTTATAATATCATTAACAAATTAATTTAAAAATAAATTATAATTTTGGGGAATAATATGGGTGTTTTTCAAGAATCCCATCAACTCATTAGACAGAGAACCCAAGTTTTTCTAATATCTCATTCAGAAGGGGGTCATATGAGGCATGATTTCTATTGTAAATGATTTAAATTTTCTAAACCTAGTCAATTAAAAAATAATTAAATCTATAATATTGAAATAATGATTATAATTATTTTCTCCATTCCTATTATATATAAAGAATTTATTTTTCTAGGAAATAAAAATGTTGTGCTGGAAAAATGGTGCACTATTTTTTAGGACAAACATAAAACTTGAAAAAAGGTACACCAAGAACAAAACATGTTGAACTCAGAATATTTACCTTATAAATAATTAAAATAAAACTAGATGTTTAAGATAAATAAGGAAGTTTCTTCAGTTTTTAGGGAAAACTACGTGCACTCAATGAATAATCTTCACTAGGTGGAAAAGGCCAAAGAAGCCATGATGGTCTTTAAAGAGAAAAAACAAGAAACATTCGTGAGAGGATGTATTCAAACCACTTAAAAGTGTGAGAATAATACTTGTGGAATTTTCATTACATGAAAAAAATAATGACATTGAAATAGGTATGCGTGATACAATACAAGAAGTGTGCACAAGTGGTACAATAAAAGTACCCACTATAATGTCTTTGAAGAAAATTAAAAACAAATTGTTGTTCTAACATGACCAGATACTTTTATTAAATAGAGGAAAATGAATATACACATATACCTATATTATTTAAATTTTCAAAACTTGTTCAAAGAGAATAAAAATCAATGGAGATACAATCTATGGGATACTAGTGATATCAATAAAATTATTTTTGAGATGAAAAAAGATTTATATTAAAAAAACTGCATACAACAACTGAAATTAGAATTATTATAAGACTAATTTGGTGTCAAGAATGAATATAAGTGACAAGGATGATCATGAGTCAACAAGTAGAAAAATTAAACTATTTAATGGTTAAAAATAGGATATAAAATTTTAATTTTGGAATTAAATGTCTTGTTAAATATGCAACTATTTTGGGAAGATTGAACTTGAATTAAAAGAGGTGTAAAATAATTATCCATGTCAAAAATTTCTATCATGTTGAATCTAAATTATAATAATTTATTTCAGGACCTGATGTTATTGAAAGTACCCCACTAAAAGAAAGAAAATATATTGAGAAAAATAGAAATAACATTAAAGTTTTTTAATTTTTTTTATATAATTAACAAATATCATCCATTGTTCACTTTCACACGATACTAGAAGATATTTAACTAGTCATATTATTTTCAATAAAATATTACCCCAAACTAAATAATTTTTCAAGATACATGATGCTTTAATTCAGGGGGTTTTTGATGAGTTTCCCTAAGTTATATATCATAATCATAAAAATAAAGGAACTTGTGAGATCTTTATGGTAATAATATCAAGTTTAATTTCATGTTTGGTATTAAAAAATGTTATATATTAATGATACATGTGGTTTTACAAAAACATATATTCATAAAAATTTATATACGAATATTTTTTGCGAATGTGTGGTCAGATCATAGGTTAGTTTTTATTAGAGAAAATGAAAGGTTTTTAGTTGCTAGTGTTTTACGGGAAAACTAGTGAGTGAGATGGATATATTTGAGGGGGTCATCATGAAATTTTATCTCCCACACTGATCCTTGGATTAGTAGTCTTAGAATATTATTGACATCCCAAATAAGAATTGGGGATTTCAATCACTAGAGTTCTTTGATTTAGTATAGCTAATGATGAGAATGTTTTTCAAATATAACTCGGATAACTAAATATGAAATTATAGATTCCAAATAGAAATTTATATCAATTGGTAAAAAGATAAAAACGTTAATAATAATGTAAATAAGTATAAACTTTTACAATTTAATGATATTATTAATATGGGGGAGTTTTCAAGATGATTCTTTCCATAGAGTAAAAAAGGGGGATCAAGTTTGATAGTTAAAAGGAAAGACTATATTTTAATTGGGCCATTTATATTTCATTGAAAAAGGGGGAAAAGAATATTTTCCTTAAAAAAATAAAATGGATAGATTATTAAAACCCTAAAGGTTCATGTTTTATTTTTTTCAAATATATGTGATGTTATATTTGTAGAAAAAATATGGCAAGGAAGAGTTATCATTTGATGTGAAGCATGATAAGGTAGATGTTAAATAAAGTTGTTTTGATTGAGGATTTTATTCTTAATAATGTACCTATTTAATTAAAGTGGTTATTCATGGAGGAATTTTATGGATTCATTTTTAAATCTTTAAGTATTCATTTTCATTGATGGAGGTCTATTTGGGATGATTGCATTCTGTTTGTTACCTTTTAAAAGGGAAAATATATATACATGAAGAAGGTTTAATTTAAGAAATCCCATATTTAGTTAACAAAAAAATGTCTAGATACAAGGCCAAGACCCTTGATGTTACTTGCTTCTAGAGGATATGGCTGAGCTTCACAATGTTATTATACAAGAGCAGCTAATGTGAAGGTGATTACCGGTGAGATTTAGCACTTGTACATGCAAACATAATAGCTTAATTACTATGTAGTGTGGTATAGTGACTTGTTGATTAGGGTAGTGACTAATAGATTTTAGGATCTTATATTAGCGTTATAAGGTTAATAATGGTGCATCTACTGAATTAATTTTTTGATATGGAACGCAACAAAGAAAAAACGCAATTCATAGTTAAAAACTTGTGTAGAAATTAAGTGAAATAGATTCATCCCACCTATCTTCAACCTTTAACTCATGAATTACTACATGTATGAGTTTGACACAAGCATATGACACTAAAACTACGAATAAATCATGATATCATCATTACATCATTGAGAAAATTAGTTTTACTGTGATATTACTGGGCATCTCATAACAATTTAGAGAGTGGCTAATGTTAAATCATATAGGGAAATGCAACAAAGCAAGAATCCATGTATGATTATTAAATTTATAGGATAATAATAGATAACCCTATATGAGTAAGGATACCTATATACAAGTCCTTAAAAAATGAGTGATCATATATGAGTATTTGAAAATTGTGCATGATTCCTATAGGGAACTATGTACGAGCAGTTTCATGTGATTCATTTTGAGAATATTAATATGAGTAAAAACATATTAGTGAAAATATTTTATTGGGATGAAGGATTTTATTTTAATGAAATGAGATTTTAGATCTGATAAAATAATTTATTTGTTTTATAACTTATATATATTGTTAAACCAAATAAAAACAAACTACAATACATTAATAAGTCATCATTAACAAATATTAAACCATTAATATCTATTACCTTTAGTGGAAAAATCATTAATATGAGTAAATATTGAAAAATTTTATAACAAAATCCATTTAATTAATATTTTATTTACTTCAGAAAATAAAATTACAAATTTTTTAAAATGTAAACTTGATAAAATATTTTTTTCGAACTCCCCTGAGGAAAATTTACTTATTATGATTTTTTTAACCTTTTTCTCTAAAAATATTGATTTTTAGTTAAAATTTTGGTTTATATGAATATTATAATTTTAATGATTTATTATTATGTAAGCATATAATAGAATATTAAAAAACATTTAACTAAAAAAATATGCCTTTACATATTAAAATTATTGAATTTAACATATTATTTTAGCTTATAAATACCATGTATAACATTTCTAGTAATAAATAAAAAAATCAGTTTAATAAAACCTATTTTTAGTCATCTCTTTGAATAAAGTATTTTCGAGGTCGAATTAGGTTCTAGATATTATTTGAATGATTATAACTTTAAATGTTTCTATAATAAATAAATTTACTTCATCAAAATTAGTAATAATGATATGTTTATCTTATATATAAATTTAAAGATGAAAAAAATCATTAATTCTAAAAATAATTTACATGATTAAGTGTGTTTCTTTTAAAATTAACTTAAAAAATAAAGAAATCTGATATGATAAAATTATTTTCAAATTTAATATAATAAGTTTAAAAATATTTATTAAGGTGAATTTTAATGGTTTTTATGAAAATTAATTATTAAGGTTAAAAAACAGTTACTCCTTTAAAAATTAAAAATATTAAAAAGGGTAATACTTAAAGGAAATAGAATACTTTTTAATAAATTTTTTCGAGTAAGTGATTGATATTATTTAAGAATTTATAATTTCTCAGACTTCACTTTGATCAACTTTTTATCTATTGAAACTCTAATAGTGTTATGGAATTATTGAAAATGACGAGTGTTTCCAAAAGATCGTTTTTCTCCTCTTACAAAAGGGTATCACTTCCACTCATTCAAATTTACACTTATACATATAATTCCACCTTTAAAATATTTCCTTTTGGTCTCCCTACAACCCTTTCCAATAAAAATATTCCCCTAGTCACTCATATTTATCCAAATACCTACAATATCAAGGGATCTTCCATAGAAAAATCAAGTCTCCAAGGTATGTATTCTCTCCTTATTAAGATTTTTTTAATATTACTATTTAAAATATAATATCACCATAATATTATGATGATTTAAGTATCAATAGTTTAATTATGTGTTTTATATAAATTTTATAACCCCTAGTAATTCGTTTCTATCCACTTATAAAAATCAAAAGAATATCGATAGAGCGTTGCATGAACTACGACCTCTATGAAGCGATGTTATTTTTTTTAATTTATACCATTCATAGGTTGGTATTAATAGTGATAACAGTGATGAAATATGATCTATATCATATAATTAAGATTATAAAATGTCAATTTAATATCATCCTTCCTCTCATCTTAAGAATTGAGAAACTAGAATGCTAATTATACATACGTGCATATTACCCCCCACTACGATGATATGTTTTTTCATTTATGTATTGATAAATTATCTAGAAATTTTAAACTATAGTCCAAATTCATAAAATAGTAAAAATAATATCATTATTATTCATTTATAATGATATTTCATCAAAATGAACACCTCTTTAACCATACTCTCCTACTAAGAAAAAACATGTTCATGTTTGGGTCGGTTTAACCACCTCTGTGAACAATGATTTAAAATAAAATAATGGATCAATATTATAAAATGAAAAATATTAATATTATAATATATAAATAATGTGGTAATTAATTTATTTTTTATATAAATATTATATTTAAGTATTTAACTTATTATTGAAGTAAAATTTTCATTATGTAAAAATACCAAAATAAGCTATTATCAAATCAATTTTCACATAATGTAACCAAAATAACTATGGAATGAAATAAGATAATTTTTAATAAATATATGTTATATATTAAAAAATTATAAATTATATATCAATATTTTTAACAAATTATGGGAAATTATATTAAAATTATTAAACATGCACAAAGAAATTAAATTTATTAACACATGATGATCAGAATACACTATACAAAATTAATTTATTCATAATAATGAATTATAATAAGGATTATAAAAAGGTAATATTTTTGAGTAATTTTCTGAAATATGTTATTAATTTATATTTTTTTGATATGAGGTTAGAGTGGAATTAACTAAGTATGGAAATAATATAAGTGTAATCATCTCAAACTCCTATCTTTGAGACATGCTTATGTTATAAACTATGTTTTCATATAAATGGTGAAAATACTACCCCTTTTGTATATTTTTATCAAGATTATTTTCTTTTCATGTTATTAATTATTCTCTTTAAATTTATACATCTCATGGGGGTTTATTTAGAAATTACTAAATCCATAAAGGGGTTTTTATGACTCAATTATCTTTTTTGGGTAATAATCACTCATTTTTTTCTATTATATTTCATGATTGATCTATTATAACCTATTATGGTTTTAGGATGCCTTTTAATTTAATTTTTTAGGAAATTATTTTTGACACAAAATTCTTATTTCTTAATTATTAAAACATTTTGTTAAAATGCCTTTTTGTTAAGAATAATTCCTATCACTTTTAATGGGTTTTTCTTCCATGTCGACATTTTTACATTGCACAAATGTTCTTCATTACATAGGTAAAAATAAATTTTTTATATGAAATTATTCTTTTATTGTTCTTATTTTTTTTAAATCAATGGTTTCATTATCCTTTTAATGATGTAGTTTTTCAAAAATGTTATTTGAAAATTTTCAAAATGGTTTACCATTCTTTCAAAATTATTGTTTTATCACCCACTTCACATTTTATTTTGATAACATTTATTTATTTTAAAAGGATTCAAAGTTAAATATTATTTTTAAAATTAAATGTTTTTAATGTATTTTAAATTCCTTTATTTGAAAATTTTGTATCCTTTTCAAGTTTCTATAATTAAAGATTATATTTAAAAGTAAAATATTTAAAAGTATTTACACTTTCTCAATTAATTATAATGAAAAATGGTTTTGAACCAAATCTATTTTCATGAAAGGTTTTATTTTCATTTTCATAAAAACTAACGAAACATTTTGAAAATATAATCATAACTATGAATTTCACAACATCGATTACAAAATATTTTCAAAAAGATCATTTCATGAATTGACATTCATTATGATCTGTCTCTAATGGAGTTTTATTTCATGTTTCACCATATATTATTTTTTCATTAAGTGGTTATTTTGGGTGATAATGTTTTTAGTGCCAAATTATTTATTTTATGATGTCATTTCATGAATTTTGTATGTTTTATGAAACCCATTTCATTTCCATGGGTTACTTATAAAGATTAATGATTTCTAGGTCTTTGTTTTATGAATCCCATTTTATTTCCATTGGTTCATTACGATGTGACATGTGAATTATTTTAATGTGGCACACAAATGTTTAGATTATGATATGATAGGGACCTATATCTTTATCAAATTCACTGGGTAATGAATTATATCTCATGTGAAAGAAATGTTATGTGAACAAGTTATTAAGTCGCTGGATTCACAAAAGGTGAGTGTGACAACATTATTCAATAATTAAAATTTCACATGTAAATAAAATAGAAAGTCTCTAGGTCCAAAAAGGTTGAGTGTAACATAATTAATATCTACCCATAATTTTTTGAGTGAATTGGTCAGAAATTTGTGATGTTAAAAAAGGGTGAGTGTGATAGTGATTAGATATAATCAAAATTTAATGAGTGAACATGTTATCAAGTCACTAGGTTCAAAAAGGGTGAGTGTGATGGAATTAAAAGTAATCAAAAAAATTTGTGTGAATGGGTTAATGAGTATCTTAGTTTGAAAAGGGTGAGTGAGATGATGTTTATCTATACTCACAATTTTACAAGTGAATGGGTCGGTGGGTAGCCTGGTTCCTAAAGATAAGAACTCTTATGTTTAGGATTGTGTAACTTTATTTCCAATGTTCATAGAACTTTTTATATGCTTCATTCATTATCTTATCATGCCATGGTAAAAGTGTTATCATTTTAGAGTGTATTTCTATATCTCATGAATATGGATAACCCCTATTGATTTATGTTCTTTTTAAATTTCATATTTATTTTATTCATTCTTTTTCATATGTTTATGATATATCCAATAGCTTTGTTATGTTATCCTCTATTGAGTTTTGAAGCCCATCCATTCTTATTTTTTCCAATCCCCAAGTAAATAAGATATGTATAATTTATGGAAATCCTAGAAGGGGGTCTAGAGGAGTTCAATTATGGAGAAAATATTTTATTTTAAAAAACTTATGTAGCTAATCTACAAAGAACTAAACCTTTTATTAATTAGGAAATGTGATGTTTAATGAGATGTATTATTTAAATCATGAGATTAATATACTAATTATGTTATGTTTATCTTGGGTCACTTCATTCATCATGATTCATGCACATGGGATTTTAGATGAATTAACCCGTAATATTTATGGAGGTTTCAGAAAGTTAAAGTGTTTTACATAAGGGTACTAGGAAAGGTTTACCCTCTTGATGGGTAGTTATAAGGTTATATTTATGCATACTCAGAAGGGTATTCCCTAAGTGTACAACAAAATGGTAACAATCCATTTTATAAGGTTAATCCCAATTTTTATTTTTATAATGAATTGGTTTCACTATTTTAGATAATTATTACATGGTTATTAAATGATTAAATCATTGTAGAGATCTAAATGAATTCCTTGATTCAAGACTAAGGAAGAGTATGATTTTTCAGTAATATTTCTATGAATTGAAAATCTTGCTTCAAAGGATGAAGAATCAATATTTCTATATTCCAAGATATAGAGAATATTTAATGATGATATATCAGAGAAGAAGTGAATAAGATTTAAATGAAGGAGGTATTCTTAGGTTTCCATATTAAAAAATATGGAAATTATTTCATATTAAAATATCTTAATAGTTTGACTGAGAAAAATGGAAGCATGAATTGTGAGAAATTTCAAAATTGAGATTTATGGTGGTTTCTATATTTGAAAATATTAAAATTATATTGAATTTGTATTCTATCTTATTTAAATATGAAATAGGATAAATAATAAGTAATTGGTGAAGATATTATACATTGATATATCTATTTTTAAGAGAGAGAAGAAATAACCTACATCATATTGAAGAACCATTTTCAAATTGGAAGATGTTTCTATGTCACAAAAAATCTAAAGGAATTCTAGTTTCAATAATGGAAAGTGAAAGGTGTTACAGAATCATATTTGATGGAATAAAAACTTGTAACTTTATGAATAATTGACCAATTAAGGAGAATAAGTGTGGATTAATAGTTTATCTACCCACAATGGAATATGAAAAAATCTAGACATTTGTTACTAATTATTGAGAGACCTAAATATATATAAACCACTGGTGTCCTTCCATAAATCAGTATGTAAAGGAAGAGAAAGAGTATTATTCCTTGGGTTAGAAGTCTTTGATTCCAAAAACATTGTGGTTTTACTAAGCCTTAGAATAGAGTGAATATTAACATATTCTATCCATTGAACTACTAAAGTATCTGACATTGGGGCATCTGTATACCATCAATTGAATGATCTTTTGGGCATCCTGGTGTGAGTGAATCAAGAAAAAATCTCTTTGTATTTTCATGAATTACTTTTCTATATATTCAAATATTATTTAGTGGAGGTTATTGGAATTATATTCTATAAGTTAGATGAACATAGTTCTTATGTAAGTGGGAACATGATCCAAATATAGAATAAATAAAAATGAGAGAAAGGAATAAATCATCTGTAACTTGATTCACTTCTACTCTCAAGGTTCTTTGTGGACCAAAAACACCCTCATTTTCATTGGCATCAATTTTTTATTTAAAATAAAAATATTCTTAGAACTAAAAAGGGAACATGGAAGGTATTTAATCATCACAATTCTCATATACAATTTCTATCTCTTATTTGGATTCATCTTAGTTATTTCTCAGGAAACAATTTAATACCGATGATTCAAAATAAGAAAAACAGTAATATGAGTTCTCAATTAAATTTTAGAAACAAAATATAAAATAATCCAATGTTCAATCATCTCTCTTGAATGGATCAACTTGAATAGGTTATTTCTTATTGAGTTACCTCACCAAGTAATCAAGATAGTTAGGAAATGAGTGAACTTAAATCTGAAACTAAGCCTCACAGATCCCTTTTTTTATCAAAGTGATAAAAATATCATGTTTCTACTATTTATTCTACCAAAAGTTAGAATTTTAGAAACTATCTAGAGAGCTATTAAATTTATCCAAACATAGAATCCATGTATCAAAGGTATATGTCTTCATTAATCTCTTCAAGAAACCCTAGACACACCACCTACATACTATTTCTTCTTTAAACTCCCCTTATTGTTTTTATTTAATAAGGACACTATATCGCAGAAATTAGAGGATGAGCTCTACATAATGTCCATTTTTGAATAATTTTTTTATTGAAATAGAATTATATTTACATAAGTGAAATAATGAAGAGTGATTAACTAGTCTCTATTGAAATGGTGACGAATTGATAATATCCTATCATAGGTCTCTTATCATTTGTTTAGAAACTCCTAAAATAAAACACAGTGTCTGACCATAGTTTTTTCATGAAGATCTAATCCACCCTACTCAAAATACAAGCCACTTATTACAATTTTTTGTTTTATATATTTAAATGAAAAGAAAAAATGGGGATGATATCATGGAAGTGAATGCAAGATAAAAATGAAATTATGAAAAATCAATGAAAATTAAAATGAATAAAGAACAAAAGAGACACCTATGGATTCAATTTAAATGATCCTTCTTTACCTTAATTCCATGGGTCCCCTATTCTAACTCATTGCGTTCTACCAATGTATAATACACTACCATAATTTATCTATTTTATAATGAAAAGCAAACATAAAAACCACCTGTGAAATTTTTTCCAACACAATCTCTAATTGTAGAGAGATAATCTATTATACACAAATATTTTTAAAGAAAACTATTTTCAATATCGTATAAAATAAACAACATTGATCTTAAATGAACCCTAAATATATTTATATATATATAATTGTAAAAACCTAGAAGTTGAATTGGATGGTAATAATAATATTAAATAAAGTTTGAAATATATATAAATTTTATACATAGTAAAAAAATTTTAATTAATTATTAGAAGATAAGATCCCCATTTTAAGTAAATAAATTTTATTCTTTAAAATAAGTATTATTTAAAAATGGGTTTTATTGCTTTTTCTGAGTGAATATTATAATTATTTTATGCGAAGTTTTAGAAATTTTATTATATATAAAATAAATAAATTTTTTAATTATCATTTCAAAATAACCTTAGAGTGATTTTTTTATATTTTTTTGAAATGATTAATTTTCTAGTGAATTGTGAAAAATACTGTCTTTATGTAAAGATTCCATTTTTGTTTCAAGCATTTCTAATTGTAATTTTTTTTGAAAAATATTTAAAAGTATAATTAGTTCTATAATATTATTAATAATAATATTATGTTTATTATAATCTATTTTAAGGATGAATTTGGAATAAAAACATTTTTATACTTAAAAGGAATTTTTTTCTGAAATACTATTTTTCATTATATTTTTGTTTTTTTATATTACATTAATTTCCACCACTTCTAGAAATTGAATCTTAAAAAATTTATTCCATATTTTTTATTATTTGGTTCAAATTTTTTAAATAGGTCTCTTATTTTTGGTTTTTATGAATAATGACCCTGGAAAATATTTTTTAACTATGTAAGGGTAAAATAGGTAAAATATGGATAAAATAATAAGATATGGTCTCCAAATCAACAAATAACTTGCCTTTATCCTATTTTATGAGAGAACTTTGACTATATACATACATTTCTCATATATATTTCAACTTGGTTCCATTTATCATTGATTATGACATTGTTTTTAATTTAATGAATGAATAAATAAAAAATGCCATTCTCTTGAATTTAATATCTCTAAAATTTTTACATAAGTATAAAAAGAGGATAATTCAAGTTATAAATTTTTATTTAAAGTTAAATTAATATTTTTATCATGTTAATTTATTTTTTAGTCATTAAATAATTACCTTAAATCGTTACGCATCACCGATATAGTATATATTCCATTAAAAGAGAAATAAAAGAAATGATTTTAAAATTTAAAAAGTAATAAAATTTGGGTAAATAATTATGTTTCATGAATTATTTAGAAAAAAAAATAACAAATCATATATGTCTGAAAGTTTTATATTCTAATTCAGTTTTATCATTTTGTTTTCAAAGTAAAATCATGTGAATAGTGTATAAAATGGAATTAATATAATTTTATGATAAAAATATTATATTATATTATTTAAAAAACATAAAAATCCTGAAAGATGAAAAGTAGGATGATAAATGGTCAAAAATTTCACTCATTTTACATTTATAATATAATTTTATACTTGTAAGTGAAATTATAACCCTTAAAGATAGAAATATTTGCTGCCTCATTTAAGGTTAAAATCAGCTAACGAATGGGTTAAACTAAATTATAAGGTTTAAAAATACACAAATACATATATTAATTTCAGTGGATGAGGATATTGAGACTATAGTATATTTCTATTCAAGTCTATGTCCATTTTGAAACATTTTTCTTGAGAATTACTTAATTATATTTTAATATTTTTAAAATTTCCACGAGTGTTCTTTCCCTCCCTTATAAAATGACATCCCTTTCTCTAACTTCTTTACACCACTTTGAGCCATATATCTCAACAAAACCCACCAATTTATATTATAGTAATCTATAAACACTAATTTTAAGAGCTGTTATTCTTAAAAGACCATTCCAAGGGTCCATAAGAAAAAATCTAAAGGGAGTATATCGAAGAAGAGGTAATCATCTTCATTAACTCTTTCAAATTTATTTCTTATCCTTCTTACTATACTTTTTGTACCCATTCTAAAATAATAACTCAAATTAAATAAATATACTTATATGTTATTATTATTATTAGAAGAAACATTTTCTTTCTCATTTCCATCATATGAAAAGAGAAAACATCGCTTGTGCATATATTTAACTTACCATCTCCACATAACATCACAATTTATCTTTCACCAGTAATTTAATTAGATGGTTATAAATATGTAAATAATGAATATATGTCATATTTTTGAAATAATAATACTTTTATAATTATAATATCATATCTACCTTTCTATACTCCAATCCATTGGAAAACGATAACGTCGCTTATGCATGCATATAGACTATCATCCCAATGAAATGATATGAACTGTTTTTCATTTTCGCATTACATGGATGTTAATAATGATATATTTAATGAATATATATATTGTTTACAACATTATTATAATTCTGGATATGATGGGACTATGTTTAATATACAATTACTGGAACCACCAAATCAAAGCTTCTATAAAAATGAAATATTAAACATCCAAAAATGATTATTTTAATAAAATTATTAATAAATGGAATTTAAATATTATAAGTGGATCATATATGATATTATAAGTATTAAACAGATTTATATTGAGTTATAATAAATTTAAATTTATTATAGAGGATTTTAAAAGCACTTATGAATCAATTTGGACATGAGGAATGGGTTTCCACTCTTAATTTTGGTATTGTGAGACATATGTCATATTCACTACTTGTTTCTTTGTCATGGTGTATATATTTCCCATTTTACATGTTATATAATGTATCCTTATTAATTCATGGTATTTAAATATAAAATTATAATTATTTTAACCAAGTGTTTTTATTATAATGTTTCTTAATTGTTAAGGGGTTTTATAACATTATTTATTTTCATGGGGTTATGTGACTTATTATCACACCCTGATCTGACACCTTCCATATAATTTATTTATCTTACAGTTAGTATTTAATTTTTATTCCTTTCCAAGTTTTTTTAAATTAAACCAATTCAATTAAAATTAAAATATAATAAGTTAAATAACAACAAAAAATGAAACCCTAATCTATTACCCCTTTCACATATCCTCACACGCTGCCCCCCCCCCCTCATTCGGTCGCACGATGCCGACCCACCCATCATGGACCTCTAGCCATGATAACTCTTTCTGTCACTACCCTTATCCCTAACCCATCACTCTCATCCTCTCCCCTTCTTGCAAACCACATCCCACCCCTTGGCAGGCCCTTCTACAGATCCACATTTCACCTGCATGACCCCCACAACTGGTTGTATTTCCTTTGTTTGAATCTCCTTGGGTTAGGGTTTTCTATCTTCCTCCTTTTAAATTCCCCCGACATATTCATTACCCTATGATGAATCTTGATTCCATCCAATCCCTTGGTGTGTTTTGGGTTCTAAATCGATTTTTTAGTCTTCAGGGAATGTGATCTCATTTCTGAGTCCCCTTCACCATATATTCAAAGCTTCGGACCATCTGAACTTGATTCAAGGTAGGGATTCCCATTCCACAACCTTTAATTGGTATAACTGTTTAATTATTGTCATTTAAATTGATTTTTTAATTAACCATTGATAATATTAATTATATTTTATTGATTTTTATGGAGAATATATAATTTAACTTTAGTTTTCATTAAAATAGGAGGGTAATTCTATATTAAATATTTATTGAAATTGATTTTTATTAACTACACATGTTAGTTGTTTATATGTTTTCTTAGATATCCATTTAAAATCATATCATGTTTATAATAACTATTTTGGATGTCTAAAAAAATAAGTCATTAAAGAATTAATTTTCATGTCATACTTGAAATATCAAGTATTGCAAAAGTGTTGCACTGATTTTTTTAAATAAAGGGTCTGGTTTTGAATTGAAATTAGATTTCAAGAGGGTTATTTAAAATGGAAATTTAAAGGCCTATCTATAATTAACATTGTATGAATTTTTTGAGGATTTATGATATATATCATAGATTTTTAAAATGTTTTCATTTTGATTGAAAATTTAAATGGTTTTAAAGAGGAATGTGAAATTTTGATGAGTGAAATGAGTTTTTCAACGAAAATAATGTTCCCTTAACATTTTTATCTTGATGTTAAATTTTCAATTTTAATTGTAGATGGTATTAAAAAGTTAAAGTCATGTTTTCAAAATGATCTTGGTTTATGCAGGGTTTTATAAATAGACTTGGCCATGACTTTGGTTGGTTTCTTCTACCCCATTTTATTGTTACAATTTTATTTGGAGTCTTTAGTAATATTTGGTTTCCCTTTGGGTTAACTAGATTGTTCAGTGGCTCCTCGGAGGGTTTCAATCTCATATATAGGTATTCATATCAATCTATATATAAATCCTCCTAGTACATATTCATTCATGGCGAAAGGAATATGTAAATTGGAATAAGGGGTATATATAGGAGTATATATGTGCACAATTGTGGGGAGATCTTTGTCAAAGGTGTTGGGTGACAAATTTTTCATCTTGGTGCAATCCCATTTTACGGCAGGCTTCCCTATGCACTTACCTCTAAATTTAAGAATCATTTATTTCATTCTTTTTTCACCTAGATTTCATATTAATTAATGATATAGAATTGTTAGTAAAATTTTCTTTCTTTAATTGGAGTGGTTACTTTCTTATGATTTATTTCATTAAATAGTTGGGTTGAGTTTTCATATCAATTGTTTGTTAAAATTACCCTTTAGCCTTTATAATTCTATTTCGGATTTAGAATGGTGATTTGGGTTTCTTAAATGGGTTTCCAAGTGCGTTTGTGGTTTTAAAGTGGTGTGGATACGATTATTTAAGAAATAGTTTGGCATGAAAAAATCATGTGAAGCTCAGTAGGCACTTTTTTAAAATAGTTTATCTCAATAGAATTCTCCATGAATGTGGTCCCCTTACTTTTTTTGAGTTGTATGTTATGGGAGGTCCTCCTGTAGGACTCTCCCATGATAAAACTGTTGAACAATGAGGGGCATATTCCTTGGGGAGACTTGGGTGATGCCTATTATGTGTGTACACACACACACACAAACACACACACACATATATATATATATATATATATATATATATATAGGATTTGATACTCTTCCATTATTGGTTACTAAACCTTTTTTTTATATATGTTGATATGGGAACCTAGCATAAAAAGAGGATTTTTGGTGAATGATTTATATACTGGTTTAGATTATGAAATGGATAATGGCCCCTAATAGGCAGTACTTGGGATTATTTCTATGGGATCAGGCCCATTGGTCAGGCCAAGTAGGGAGACAATCGGGTGTTTGGGAATTATGACGTCATTGGGTAGGGCATGCCTTTGTGATGATTCACATGTGTAGAACATTCTAGATTATTCATGGGATCCTAGTTTTCACTCATGTATACTGGAAAGAATGTTTTGAGGCATTGTTGGATAGGTAATCTTGTGTGTTATTTTCCATTTTCCTTTTTTTATGATTGTTGAGCTTGATTCTGGAATACAATGGATTATAGATAAGATGATAAAGTGTTTTCAAATGGTTGTGGAAAAAGGTTTTGAATATGTTTTTTACTCACTCTCTCCTTTATAACTGAAATGTCATATCTCATTTAAAATGTATATGGTTCCTCCTTGGGAAGTAATATGGTTATTAATGGTAAAAAGGGAAATGGACCATGATTTTCTCTAATGGTTAAATATGTGATAAACTTGTATTAATATATTGTAGTTAAAACCTGAAATTAATGATTCTTTTTTTAATGGAAAATGCATTTTAGAATAGTTTTCTTAGGAACGCCTACTATGTTTTGATACTCATGCCTATAACTTATTCATGATTTTACTCTTAGGTGCTAGTTTCAGCTTGATCTCAATCACTATGGGTGATATTGAGTCTTGGGATAAGAGTGTGACCTATAGATTCATGTGGAATTTAGTGGTCATCATGTTCAGTTAGTTTTATTTTTCAGTTATTTTATTGTCATTTTTTTGGATTTCTTTAATTTTGTATGATTTTTTATTATTTTTCTACTTTATGTTTATTTATATTAGGAAAAAGCATTCTCATAATAACTCTTCTAATTCCCATGGAACTTGTCACCTGCTCAAAAGGATTAGGAAGGCCTCTCAGGCCATGTCTTGGGCCAACTCGGGTGATTGGTTCTGGCTCGACCTTAGTGGGATCATGAAAAAAATCATATCAGTAGTAGGTTTTTCAGAGGACATAGCTTTCAGAGCACCATTTGTTATTTGGGATTTCAAGGTAGATGGAGTAAGAATATTAGAGCTCAATGTTTAGATCTATCAGAGTGTCTAGACAACACTTTTTGGACCAAACCTTGTGTTACCATGGGAAGTCTCAGTTTTCTTGGTTTATTTGGTTATTTGGGTTTCTTAGTATATGGGGAAATAAAACGAGAGTTGGGACAATTGTATCAGTAATCTCATTAGGCCGGGAAATCCATGTGGATATGGGGGATGGTTCTGAAAGACTCTCTGTTATGGTGGTTTTATTGGTGTATAACCTCCAACTATATGGCCATGTCACCCATCGATACTAGTTTCTCATTGTGTGTTGTTTTGGGTCCCATTGAGATTTTAGAATTTTTTATCTCTTTTGTTAAATATTGTTTTCATTTGTACTTACGGTTATCCTGGGATAGTTTTGTGGTGTTTTTATTTAAATTTTAAAATGATGTTTGTTTTGAAAAAATAGATATTGGTTTATCAATAATGATATTTCAAATACCAAAACATAAAATCATTTTGAATGTAAAATTGTGGTTTTGAAAATAGGAGTTAGTTTGGAAAATGTTTTAGGGGTTTCTGAATGGTTTTGTGAGACGTAAAATTGGGAAAAGAAGTTTGGAATTTGATAATGCTTTTATTTAACAAGGAGACATTACGAAATTTGTTGGGGTTTTTTTAATGTGGTTTTAAAAGTGATAATGTTTTTTTATCTGAATCTTAGTATTCCTATGAGTTCTCACATTTATGTATATGGATGTATGTTTGTGTTAAGTGGATGA
Source organism: Viscum album (assembly GCA_963277665.1). Classification (NCBI taxonomy): domain Eukaryota; kingdom Viridiplantae; phylum Streptophyta; class Magnoliopsida; order Santalales; family Viscaceae; genus Viscum; species Viscum album. The sequence goes on along the minus strand of OY728164.1, from coordinate 1,396,440,221 downwards.
TTTATGGGTTATTGATCTAGAATGAAAATGTATATATGTGATGGTAAAAGGAATAAAAATGGTGGGTGTTTGGTTCATAAGGCTTGTTATGTTTTCTAAAAATGTTCTTCAAAAAGAGGGATTTCAAGGTTTTAAAAAGTGGGAGTGTTTGATTCTTTATTTTTTTTGTTTAGAGTTTTCCTTTTTATTTTGGTCTTTCGATTTGATGTGTTGAATGTTGTATTGTAATGATGTTTTGAGTTTGTGTGGTTGATTTGAAAACAAGATTTGAAATTTTAATTTATTATATGTTTTGATTTGGTTTCAAGATCTCTATTTTTAGATTTTGTCCCCATTGAATTCTAAGGGATTTTGAGAAGCCTATATGGGTAGTTTTTTTATTGTGTGTCCTTTAGTTGATGAAGTGTTTCATTTATCCATTTTAGATATAGAGCCTAGTGGTTCTCAATATCAGGAGTCTATCTAGAGGTTCCTAGAGTCGAACCCTCCTCATATCATTAGGCATCCAGAACTAGGGAAAGCTTGGGAATGGATTCAATATATCAATGAGATATTTGTTCGGATTGAATATCTTAATCCTCTCAAGCCAGAGCATGCCACCTTCACATTGGAAGGACTATGTCTTGAATAGTAGAAATCCATTCTTCAAGATGAACCTTAGAATAATTACTCATGGGAATTATTTAAAGCCTTGTTCATCCAACAGTATGTCCCTAAATAAGTGAAGATACTGACAGGTTCAAGGTTGTATGGTCTTTAGCAGGGTGATTTGACAGTGTATGCTAAGAGCTCTTCCAAGATGATATTGTATCTCCCAAACCACATCGGTGATGAATTTTATAAAGATCGATTCTTTTAATGGGGTCTCCAATTAGAATTACTTTAAGAAGTGACTTAATTCTCAAAAAAATATGATGTAGTCATGAGGTACGCTATTCAAGTTGAAGTTGATTTTATAGCATCTATTTAGTTGAGAAGAGGTAAAAAGAGGCTGTTATTTCCTACATCACTGAATTCGTCTGAGAGGATGTTCTGGCAGTGTTTTTAGTATGGGAGTCCAAAACATAAGAAGTTTTCATGTCACAATGAACCTAATATCTATCATACCTATATACATTTAGGTAATTTACAAAGGTTTTTACAAGGTGGAAACATGAAGTGACATAGATTTAGATCCACTCCCTTCGAGAACATTCCATCTCAGTTGGATGAACATAGCCTTGGCGCCAACTCAATCAGAACTGAATTTTTTTTCAACTGCCCTTTTTTTAATTAATGTAATCTATGGTGTTGTCTTCTTCTTTGTGTGAAAAATTATGTTGCAGGTCCTTTTGGAACATTATTTATATTGGAATGTCCTTGTAATGTTTTTAGTTTTTTTGTTGTAGATTGTTGGTGTTTTTTATCCCATGCATATTTGAGTTTTTCTAGCCTTATTTATGTTTCTAGAGTTATTCTGGCTTGAAAAATCAATCTCATCTAGAATCAAAATATTGAAGAGAGACCCCATGAGATGAGTTCATGATGAATCCATCTTCCAAGTGTTCTTGACTGAGTATTTCCTTGTTTTTGGTCTACCCAAACCCGACCAAAGTGGTTGGTAGTCTTGGATAGTGGGTCGTGTAATGGATGATCGCAGAAATCTCAAATAGGCCACAACTAGTTTCTTCAATGGTTTTTGTGTTAGGTTTTGGGTTGTTACTTATTGGGTTGTGTTTAGAAAGGAGTGAGTTCCTTATTTTTAATCTCTTATTTTTTTTGATATATTTGGTCTTTTGTGGCATTTTCCTTGGATATAGGTTCCTTTTACGGATGGTCTTGCAGTTTCCATTGAGAATCTATAGTTCTGGGATTTGAATGAAAGTGAGTTTTGGTTATATGGTCTTTGAGTTTTCATTTTTTTGGGTTGTAGTTCATATTTGTTTTGATCCTGATTGACTAAATATCTTGGGAATTTATGGGTGCAGAAAGTGTCATTGTGGGGAGAATTATCACACCTCGACCCGACACCTTACAGTTATTTTATTTATCATTGAATTCATATTTATTTTTTATTCACTTATGAGTCTTTTTTTAAAAAAATTAAATAAATTTTAATTTCAATTAAAATATAATTAATTAAAAATAAATAATAAAAATGAAACCCTAATCTATTTCCCCTTTCCCCCATCCCCACACGTTCCCCCCTTCATTCAGGTGCACAATGTCGACTCCCCATCTCCGACCTCCAACCGCACTCTCTCTTACCATTGCTCCCCTTCGCCCCAACCCATTGCTCCCCTCCTCCGACCTTTTATGAATGCTTCATCCCTTCCCTTGGTAGGCCCTTATCTGATGTTGAGTTTCTATAGCGTGACCCCCACGGCTAGCCATGTTTCCCCTCATTTGAATCTCCTCGGGTTAGGGTTCTCTCTCTTCTTCCTTTCCCTCCCCCCAAAATTCTGCCTTCCCCTTCATTACATCATGATTCTAGCTGAAAAATAGGTGGGTTCTGGGTTCTAAATTGATCCTGTTTTGGTCTTTATGGTGTGTGTTCTCATTTTTCAGCCTCGTTCAACCCATATTTGAAGCCTCACACCATCTGCGCTTGATTAAAGGTATGTTTTCCCATTCCATAACCATTAATTTGTAGAACCTTTTATTGCATGGACTTTAAATTGATGTTTTAATTAAGAATTGTTGTTATTAATTATGTGTTATGTATTTTTATGGAGAAATCCAAATTTGAACTTAGTTTTCATGGAAAGATGAGGGAGTTTCTATTTTAAATATTTGTTAAAATTGATTCTTTAACTACATGTGTTAGTTGTTTATATATTTTCTTGGATAGGCCTATAAATCCATATCATGTTTATAATAATTTTTTTAGATGTTTTAAGAAATAAATCATTAAGGAATTAATTATCATGTGATACATGAAATGTTAAGTATTTCGAAAGTGTTTCATGAGTTTTTTTAAATGAAGGGTGTGGTTTTGAATTGAAATTGGATTTCAAGAGGGTTCTTTAAAAAGAAAGAGTAAAGGCTTGTTTTCATGACCATGTTATGATATTATTTGATGATTTATGATATATCTCTTGGATGTTTAAAATGTTTACATTTTGATCCAAAAATTAAATGGTTTTAAAGAGGCATGTGATATTTTGATGAGTGAAATGATATTTTCAACAAAAAAGTGTGTTCCCTTGGCTTGTTGAACACGATTTTCACTTTTCAATATGAATTGTAGATGGTTTTTAATAGTGAAAGTCATGTTTTCAAAATAATATTTGTTTATATAAGGTTTTAAAAAATGTCTTGGCCATGACTTTGGTTGGTTTCTTCCACCCCCTTTTATTGTTTCAATTTTATTTACAGTCTTTAGTAATCTTTGGTTCCCCTTGGGGTTAATTATATTGTTCGGTTTCTCCTAAGAGGGTGGAACACATGTACATAGGTACCTATATATATATATATATCCCCCTCGCACATATTCCATCATGGTGTGGGGAATACATGCTTTGGATTAAGGGGTATACATATAGGAGTGTATGTGTGCGCAATTGTGGGGTGATCTTTCTTCAAATGCATTGGGTGCCAAATTTTTCATCCTGGTCCTCTCCCCTTTTGATGTAAGCTTCCTTATGCATTGACCTCTAAATTTAAGAATCATTTATTTCATGATTTTCACACCAAGAATCATATTAATAACTGATATATAATTGTTAGTAAATTTTTCTGTATTGAATTTGAGTGGTAACTTGTTTTTGATTCATTTCATTAAATAGTTGTATTGATTTTTCACATCAATTGTTTGTTAAAATGCCCCTTTAGCCTTTAGAAATGAATTTATGATTTAGAAGGGTTATTTGGGTTTCTTAAATGGGTTTCCAATTGCATTCTTAGATGTCAAAGTGGTATGCATGTGATTCTTTAAGAAATGGATTGGCATGCAAAAATCATGTGTGGCCCTATTGGGACTTTTGTAAAATTATTTATCTCAAGAAAACTCTCCTTGGATGTGGTCCCATTACTTTGGATGAGTTGTATGTTATGGGATGTCAGCTGTGTAGGAATCCTCTCAGATAAAATGGTTGAAAGGAAAGGAAAATATTCCATGGGGTTACTCGAGTGATGACTTTTTATGTTTATATATATATATATATATATATGTACCTGATTTGATATTTGTCTAGAATCAGTTGGCTAACCCTTTTTTTATATATGTTGACATGGGAACCTAGCATAGTGAGAAACTTTTCGATGAATGATTTCAGCAATGGTTTAGATTATACTCTGGAGAGTAACCCATAACAGGTGGTACATTTGATTATTTTTATGGTATTGGGCCCCTTGGTCTTGCTATGTAGGGAAACAATCGAGTGTTTTGGCATTATGACATCATCGGGTAGGGAATGCCTTCAGGATGAGTCACATGTATAAAGCATTCTAGATTATTCACGAGCTCCTAGGTTTTAACCATGTATACTTCCATGAATGCTTTGATGCATTGTGGGATAGATATTCATTTGTGTTATTTTCTATTTACCTTATTGTATGATTATTGAGATTTCTTCTGGAATATGGTGTATTATAGATAAATGATATTTTGTTTTTAAATGTTTGAGGAAAAAAGTTTTGGAAATATTTTATACTCACTCTCTTCTTTATAACTAATATGTCATCTCTCTTCTAAAATGCATATAGTTCCTCCTTTATAAAGAATATGGGTTTTAATGGAAAAAAGTGAAATGGAACATGCTTTTCTTTAATGGGTAAGTGTGTAAAAAATTACATTTATATATTTTAGTTCAAACTTGAAATTAATGGTTCTTTATTTAAATGTAATGAATTTGGGAATAAATTATTGGGAACACCTGTTGAGTTTTAATACTCATGACTATACTTCATTCTTGTTTTTAGTATCTGGTTCTAGTTTTAGCTAGATCTATATATAGTGGCAATGTTGAGTCTTGGGATCAGAGAGTGACCCGTGGAGTCACATGGAGTTTAGTGGTCATCAGGTTCAATTAGTTTTATTTTTTTTATTTCTTATTTAGTTGTTTTGTTTGGTTTCTTTAATTTGAGATTCTATTTTATAATTATGATGATTTATGTTTATTTATATTGGGATAAATCACTCCCATAATCAATCTTCTAATGCCATTGGCACTTGTCTCTAGCTCGGGAGGATTTGGGAATGCCTTTCAGGCCTTTTCGTGGGCCAAATCGGGTGACCAATTCAAGGTCGAACCTGGTCTGTTCATGATAAAATGGTATCAGAGGTAGGATTGTTAGAGGACATAGATTTTAGAGAGACGTTTTTTATTTGGAATGTCAAGTTTGGTGGAGTAGGACTGTCTAAGCTTGAGGTGTAGGTCTGGGGGAGTGTATGGGAAACAGTTTTTTGGATAAAACCTTGAGTTACTATTGGAAGTATAGGTTTTCTTGGTTTATTTGATTCTTTTGGGATTCTTGTTATACAGGGAAATTAAACAAGGGTCAGGATGGTTTTCTCAGTGAGCTCTTAGATATTGAAAATCCATGTGGATCTGAGGACATGGTCCTGAAATACCCTCTACGACCGTGGTTTTCTTAGCATATTACCACCATCCATATGGCCAAGTCACCCATCGACACTAGCTTCCCCTGGTGTGTTGTTTTGCGTCCTTTTGATATTTTGGGGTTTTTGATCCATTGTGTTGATGGTTGTTTTCCTTTATACTTAAGGTTGTCCTAGGATGGTTTTGGGGTTTTATTATTTAGATTTTAAATGCTTTTTTTAAAGAAAATATAAACTGGTTTATCAATAATAATATTTCCAAGACCAACACTTTGAATATTTTTGAAAGTGAAATGGTGGTTTTGAAAATAAGAGTCATTTTGGGAGAATTTTTTCATTTTATTAAAGTATTTGTGGGATGTGAAAATGGAAAACTTAGTGTTGAATATGTGAATGTTTTTCTTTGACAATGATACATTTCAAAAATTGGTTGGGGTTTTTTTAAGTGGTTTTGAAAGTGGTAATGTTTCATTTATCCGACTTGTGGTATTCCTAAGAGTGCTCACATTTATGTTTATAGATGTAAGTGTGTGGTAAGTGAATGTTTGATGGGTGCTTAGGCTAGAACAATTATTTATATATTTGAGGCTAAATGGATTACCAATGGTGGGTGTTTGGTTCATAAGTCTTGTTATGTTTTATGAAAATGTTCTTCAAAAAGGGGATTTCAATGCTTTTAAAAGTTGGAGTGTGTGATGTTGAATTTTGGTGATTAGAGTTTCCATTTTTCTTTTAAGCTATAGATTTGATGTCTCGAAGGTGTGATTGTGATGATTTTTTCAGTTTGGGTTGTTGATTTGAAAATGATATGTGAAATTTTAATTTCAGATATGTTTTGATTTGGTTTCATGCTATGTGTTATTAGATTGTGTCCCAATTTAGTTCCAAGGGATTTGGAGAAGCATATCTGGGTAGTTCATTCATTGTGTGTCCTTCAATTGATCAGGTGTTGGGTTTACCCTTTTTAGATATGGATCCCGGTGGTTCTAAATACCTAGAGTCCATCTAGAGGTCCCAAGAGTCGAACCCTCCTCATTTATTTGGGCATCTGAAACTAGGGAATGTTGGGTAATGGCTAAGAAATATCGATGAAATCTTTGTTCAGATTTAAAATCATGAAACCATCAATCCAGATCATGACACATTCACATTTGAAGGCCAGTGTTGGGAATGCTGGAAATCCATTCTTTAGAATGAAATATAGAAGAATTACAAATGGGAATGCTTTAAATCATTGTTCATGTAATAGTACATTCCCAATGAAATGAAGATACCAATGGGTCGAAGGTTGTACGGTCTTTTGTAGAGAAATTTAACAATGATGGAGTATTCTAAGAACTTTTCCATGATGGTACTATATCTCCCAAACCTCACTGGGGATGAATTTTTGAAATCACGATTCTTTGAAAGGGGTCTCTGATCATAATTATTTCATCCAGTGTCTTCATTCCCTGAAAAATATATATAATTCATGAGGTATGCTATTCAAGTCGAAGCTTATTTAGAAGGATTTGGTTAATTGAGAATAGGTACAAATAGACCGTTATTTTCTGCCTCACTGAATTCATCTCATAAGATGTTCCGGCCATGTTTTCAGTGTGAGAATCATTTACATAAGATGTTTTCATGACTCAAATAACCTAAGATCTATCATAACTATGTACATTTAGGTCATTTACAATGGTTTTTATAGGGTGGCACAAGGATGTGACATGGAGCCGGATCCACTTCCTTTGAGAACTCTCTAGCTCAATTGGATGAATGTACATCTGGCGTAAGCTCAATAAAAAGTTTATTTGATTACAAGTTAATTTTTTGGGTAATTAATGTAATATATGGTGTTTTCTTCTTTTAGGTGTGTAGAATGATGTTTTAGGTCCTTTTGGAAATTGTTTTTAATGGGAATTTCCTTTTAATGTTTTTAATGTTGTGGATGTAAACTGTTGGTGTGTGTTGTCACATGCTTCATTTCTTTGGGTTTTTTTTGGCCTTCATTAAGTTTTGAGAGTTATTTTGGCTAGTAAAATCAATGATTTTCTGTAATCCTAATATGGTGGGGAGACCCCCATGAGTTGAGTTCAACAAAAATCCCTCTTGATGGTGTTCTTGACTGATCATTTCTTTGTTTTCTCTCCGCCCGACCCTGACCATAGTAGTGGGTTGGCTTGGATAGTGGGTCAGGTGATGGATTCTTGTAGAGATCCCAAATAGGCCACTAATAGCTTCTTAAATGGTTTTTGTGTTAGGGGTCATGGTGTTCCTTGTTGGGTTATGTTTAAAAAGGAGTGGGTCACTTCTTTGTAATATCTTCATTGTTTGTTTGAGCTCTTTGGTCTTGTGTGAGGTTTTCCTTACATGTGGGTTTCTTATAAGGATGGTCTTGTAGTTTATTTTACGAATCTGTAGTTATATGTTTTAAAAATAGGGAGTGGTGGTTCTTTGGGCTTTGAGTTTTCAGGTTTTCCATGGGTTGTAGTTCATATTTATTTGGGTCCCAATCGAATGAATTTATTAGTACTTTTTTGGGGTAGAAAGTGTCATGGTGGAGAGAATTGTCACACGCCAACACAACACCTTATGATTATTTTATTTATCCTTGACTTCATATTTATTTTTTATTACTTTCTGAGTTTTTTAAATTATATCAATTTAATGAAAATTAAAATAGAATTAATTAAATAACAATATAATGTGAAACCCTAATCCATTACCCCTTTACCCCATCCACGCGCAGTTTTCCTCTCCTTTGGTCACGTGATCTCGACCCCATGTCCTAGACCTCTAGCTGTGATCCATCCTACCATCTCTCCCCTTATACCAAACCCATCGCTCCCCTCCCTCAACCTACTTGCACGCTGCCCTTCTCCCCTTGGTAGGCCCTTCTACAGCTCCACGTTTCTCTAGAATGACCCACAAGGATGTCCGTGTTTTTTCTCATTTGAATCTCCTTATGTTAGGGTTTTCACTCTTCCTCTTTTCCCTCCCCCAACAACTTCCTTCCCCTTGAGTGTGTCATTATTCCAGCGGAACCCTAGGTGGGTTTTGGGTTCTAAATCGATTGTATTTTGATCTTTAGGGTGTGTGTTCTCCTTTACCTGTCCCCTTCAACACATATTTGAAGCTTCACACCATATACACCTGATTCAATCTAGGTTTTCTAATTCCATAACCTTTAATTTGTTGAACCTCTGATTTCTTGGCCTTTAAATTAATGTTTTAATTAACCAATGCTAATATTAATTATGTTTTCTTTATTTTTGTTGAGAAAATTGAAGTTGACCTTAGATTTCCTGGAAATAGGCGGGTGTTTATATTTTAAATAATTGTTAAAATCTATTTTTTATTAACTAAATGTGTTTATTGTTTATATATTTTCTTGGATATCCCTTTAAAATCATATCAAGTTTATAATAATTTCTTTGGATGTTTTAAAAAACAATCCATTAAGTAATTTCTTTTCTCATGATACTTCATATGATAAGTATTGAAAAAGTGTTGAATGGATTTTTTTAAATAAACAGTGTGGTTTTGATTTGAAATTGGATTTCAATAGGGTTTTTTAAAAAGGAAGTGTAAAAGCTTGTTTGGCATGACCATGCTATGATTGTTGTTGATGATTTATGAGATATATCTTGGATGTTTAAAATTATTTCATTTTTATTGAAACATTTAGTGGTTTTAAATAGATATGTGAACTTTTGATGAGTGGAATTAGATTTTCAACCAAAAGTGTGTTACCTTGGCATGTCGAACTTGATGTGCATATTTAAATATGAATTGTATATGGGTTTAAATGGTGAAAGGAATGTTTTACAAATGATTTTTTAAGCTTTTACAAAGGGACTTGGCCATTACTTTGGTTGGTTTATTCCCCCCTTTTTTTTGTTTTAATTTTATTTAGTGTCTTTTGTAATATTTGGTTTCCCTTTGGGTTAATTAAGATTGTTTGTTTCTCCTTAATAGGTAACATACACACATATAGGTATATATATATATAAATCTTACATTCACATATTCCATCATGGCATGGAGAATATGTGCAATCGATTAAGGGGTATAAATATAGAGGAGTGTATGTGTGAGCAATTGTGGGGTGATATTTTTAAAAGGCGTTGGGTGATGAATTGTTTGTCTTGGTATGCTCTCATATTGAGGTAGTATTCCCCATGCATTGACCTCTAAATTTAAGAATCATTTGTTTCTTTCTTTTCTCACTTAGTTTTCATATTAATTATTGATATACAATTGTTAGTAAAATATTCTCTTCTGAATTGGAGTGTTTTATTTCTTGTGATGTGTTGCAGTAAATAGTTTGGTTGATTTTTCACATCAATTGTTTGTTAAAATTACCATTTCTCCATTTGAATTGTATTTTGGATTTAGAATGGTGATTTAGGTTTCCTAAATGTGCTTCCAAGCGTGTTACTAGTTTTCAAAGTGGTATGCATGTGATTTTTAAGAAATGGTTTGGCATGAAAAAAATAGGTGAGGCCCAGTCGGAACTTTTGTAAAAGTAGTTATCTCAATATAACTCTCCTTGGATTGGTCCCCTTTCTTTAGTTGTGTTGTATGTTATGGGAGTCCTGGTGTGTATGTCTCTCCTATGATCAAATATTATAAAGGTAAGGGACATATTCTTTGGGGTGGATCAGGTAATTCCTGTTGTTTGTTTATATATATATATATATATCTGTGTGTGTGGGGGGGGGGTGTGATTTGATAATCAGTTGACATCAGTCGACTCAAACTTTCGTTATATATGTTGACATGAGAACCTAGCATAGTGAGAAAATTTTTTGTGAATGATTGCTGCATTAGTTTAGATTAGGAACTAGCTAGTGGCTGGTAGCAGGGGGTATTGGGGCTATTGATATAGGATTGGGCCCCTCAGTTAGGACAGGTAGGGCGATGATCAGGTGTTTAGGAATTATGACGTCATCAGGTAGGGAATTCCTTCAGGATGAGTCTCACATAAATTACATTCTATATTATTCATGAGATCCTTGGTTTCACCCATGTTGACTGGAAAGGATGTTTTGATTCATTGTTGGCTAGATACTCTTGTGTGTTATTTTCCATTTCCCTTGTTATATGATTTTTGATCTTAGTTCTTGAATAGGGTGGTTTATAGATAAAATCATTAAATGGTTTCAAATGTATATGGAAAAAGGTTTTGAATTTTTTTTACTCACTATATATTTTATAACTACAATTTACTCTCTTTTAAAATGCATATGGTTCCTCCTTGGGAAAGAATATGTTTTTCAATGGTAAAAAAAGAAATGGACTATGATTTTATTTAAAGGGTAAATGTGTGAAAAACATACTTTTATATATTGTACTTAAAACCTAAAATTAATGTTTCTTTATTTTAATGAAATACATTTGAGAATATATTATATGGGCATGCCTACTGAGTTTTAATACTCTTGCCTATAAATCATTCTTATTTTTATTCTTAGGTGCTAGTTTCATATTGATCTCAATCTTTATGGGTGATGTTAATTCTTGGGATCAGAGAGCAACCTGTAGGGTCATGTGGAGTTAAGTAGTCCTTATGGTTGGTTAGTTATAATTTTCAGTTCTTGTTAAGTCATTTTTTTTAGTTTATTTTTTAGGCTTCTCTTTTATTGTTATAATGCTTTATTTTTATTTATATTGGGTGAAATCATTCTCATCGCCACTCTTATTTTGCCCTTAACACTTTTCACCATCCATGGAGGATTGAGAATGCCTCTCAGACCTTGTCACGAGCTGAATCGGGTGACCAGTTCAGGGTCAACCTCGGTGGATTTGTGACACTTATTCACTGTATATGTTATTCCAAGATTATGTATGTAATTACCTATGGATATTTTATCTTGTATTTTCACTTTTTGTCTTTCAATTTAAATTTGATACACATAATCTTTTCATTGAATAGTTATCAAATCAATGATATGATCTTTGTAAGGGTTTATTGTCTCAAATTATTATCCATGGGACATAAGTTATGTTATTCACCTATATTCCTTTATGTGGTTTATATATAATATTTTTTAAATGTTATACCATGCATATATTGATGATAATTATATTTAAATTCTCATTTATATTTATTCTTTCATGGGACTTATGATTTAAAAGTTACCAAATCGATAAGAGATATATGTTTCAATCTCATTTTAATTAAGAATTTTTATGATTAAATTTAAATTGAAAGAAATTATTGGATTATTTATAAATAAATCCATTTAATTTTATTATCCTAGAGTTATTTCTTAATAATATATTTTTCCCTTTCATTTTTATATATTTATGTACTCAGGTGACTGAAAGAATGTTTTTAAAGAAAAAATTTCTTTATTTCTCTCTTTGGAAGAAAATAATTTTTTCTTCCATGTCCATGTTTTATAAAAATATTTTTAATAATTTTTTTATATTATAATATCATTTTTATAGTCATTTTTACATATGTTTAACTTTTTACAAAATGGTTTAAATGGAATCTTCTTTTCATTTTCTAAATGAAGAATTTTTGGGTGTTACTAAAAATGTAAAAGGAATATTTATTTTAATATACATGAGATGAAGAGAATTTACCACCATCATAACAACCAAATAATATGATGATTTATTTACATGTTTCAAAATTTCCTTTCAATGAAATTCTTCTCCTTAATATTTGGGATTTTTTTAGATTTTAAATAATTTCTTTCAGGGTGAAAATGGTATTTTCGTAAATAAAAATACCTTTGATATTTTTAGTTTTCTTTCATCTATATCAATAAACTTTATTGAATATTATGATGATGATATACACCAATGATACTATCCAATATATTTCTATATACAACTTATGATCAGTTTGATTGGAGAAAGTAATAATATATCATATTCTATTGCTTCTAATATGGTCGTTTATTGTTTTTTGTGGAATAATTATTACGTTTTATTATTTATACATATGATGATTGTATTAAAATTATTAAGTGATGGATGGGGACCAAAATTAAAAATCCCTTTAATTCATTGGTAGGTATCATAAGAAAAAATTGGTCAACTAATTGGTTGAGGCCTTACCCATTTATGTAGACGTCTTGGAATGATTCCTCGATGGTATGTTTAAGATATCTAAAATTATGAATACCATAGTTATGAAAATGGTTATTGATGTACTTGTGATTATTTTAATAGTTATTATATCAATGTATATGTTTCATTACCATGTTATTATTTATATGAAATTATTTTTTCATCATTTTTTCATTCCATATTATTCTTTGTACTCAAGTTATTGATTAAATATCATGTCTTTTTAGTTATTCAATTTATAATATTGATTATTAATTATTTATTCTATGATATCTTACACTATTAACATTCCCCTAATTGGAATCTTATCTCAACTTTTATTTGTTTCCATTCCTCAGGATATGAATAAGGAATATTTAAATGGGTTCAGTGATGCATAATATTTACTTTCAAAATGTTGTATTTTTGGTTTTCAAATGTGATGTGAGATTCAATTATGAATCTAGTTTACAAATACTAATAAAATATTTAGTCTCTTTTGATTCAATCACTTATAAATTATGCCAATTTAATAATGTATCCATTGATTTTGGGCTACCAGAGATGGGGTTTTTAAAGAAGCACCTCAATCAAGAGTGTATGCATCACTACCTCTATGTTTCATGAGCATAAATTGAAACGCCATTCAAGATATCAATCCTATAAAATATCATTAACTCATGTATTGATAGAGGAAATTGATTTTATAGTGTGAAATTAAATTAGGGAAACAAAAGTTTGATGTTCTGAAATTGACTTATTATCTGAAATCATCCAGGGCCTCTTATTATCAAACATGTAATTCAAATGGATTAAGTGTATAGATTATGGAATCATTATATTTAATCCAATTTCTGATCCTACAGTTCTCTCTCACCATTATTGATATCTTGATATATCACATTATTGAAATTGAAAATAGATAAAGAAGAAAATGGATGAATAATTTAATAGAATGAAATGTATTTCTAAAAACTATGGTAATGAATTAAGATTATAAGATACACTTCAATGGGGATCCCTTTGAATAGTGGTAACCTGCATATATTTATAAAAATTTCACCCCCATTTATAACTTTTTAACCCCCACCCCCCCCACACACACCTTCAAAATAAGTTCCTATGATCCCCTCTCCTTGATCGCTTCCATATAGAACAACTGATGGGGGGTGATTCCCTTATTGTATGCATACACTAAAATCTTACGAGCTTCTAAATTATTCCCATGGTCATTTCCTACGTTCTATTTAATGATGAATTTAATATTAGATATTTACTAGTGGTTACTTGATTTGGGAAAACAAGGATAATGATCATTTATATTTTAGGTTCAGCTTCATAATTGTATTTTCAATTTATAGTTTTAAACCAACATAGGAATCATAATTATTTAGTTTAATATAATATCTGATAGATATATGTGTTTTATAGGGTGATATGGAATGAATCTCCCCTTAGAATTAATCTTATAGAGGTGTGGGGAATATGAATTAATCCTACAGAAACTATAGGGGACTCAAGTTATTCATAGGTAAGGTCTGGTGTATCCCATTTAATATAACTTATCTATATTTTATTATGATACATGGTACTATTTAATTTGACATATGGCTATATAATGTGGGTTTAATTTTTCACAATTTTTCATTTGGTCAGTTTAATGTGACATTAACCCTCAGTTATTATGATTCCATTTTTGGCAGACTCATTTAATCCTATATATAATTTGTGTCAAGGAGATTAATTTGATGTCGGTGTTGGGAACTATGTTTATTATTACGATATAGGTGTGACTGGGTTCACCCTACACTACCTATGGTGAATACATTTCAATATGTCATGAGTGAAATTTTATTTTGTCATAGATCCATCCATTTTGAGTCATTCATGCATAACACCTTCCCTATTGAGTTACTATTACTCATACATCCAATTTTGATTTTATTCTTATATAGCCTAGTAATTCTCTAATTTAAACAAATGTAACAAGTAGAAAGTGCATATTATAAATAAAAATGTCATTGTTAGTCTTCCTTCACTGTAAAAAATTCAAATTTCTAAAAACAATATTTTTTATAGGAAAATTAATTATGCTGAAATTAATATAACAAATTTATATACATTTTTATGGTTTTTCTATAATAAACTACAATTTATTCCTAAAACCTAAAAACTTAGTAAATAGATGAATTTTAAGAAATTTTTAGTGATTATATATTATAAATATAATGAAAATTTAACTAGTTTTTGTACTCAATCACCAAACATTTAACACATTAAATTCCCATGCTTAAAGAAACACACCTTAAAATTCAAAAAATAAATGAATAAAATTTCTAAATATAAAAATTAAATACCCATAAAAACTTTTCATCCTTGAAAAATACAACCATAATAATCATTACCATAATAGAACAACTTTAATGAATAATAAAAAACACCAACATTTTCTTTCACCATAATACATACATTTCAAAGGTATTTCATCCCCAAAAAACATAATCATTTATCTTAATAGAAAATTTGATAATTACAATAACCAATTTAAAAAATTCACCATATAACTACATGCATTTTTTTAAATAACTCATGATACTAAAATTTAATTTGTGGATATCATTTTTATGTTTACTCATCCTTCCACAATAATTCCATTGAACTCATAAAAATTCTATGACAAATCCATGTAACACATTTTATTGATTATTTTTGGATCTCCATAGGATGTTTGAAGAATGTTTCTTTACCCTAGATATCATGTTAAACCAAATAAATCACATATGAATCATCATGAATGTACTTACAAATATTTGACATATGAAAAATATTATGAGATACTATAATCAAGGTGAGATATTTATTATTTGTGCCACTTCACTAATATACTCCAACATCTTAAGTGTACCAATGTACTCGAGAGAAAGCTTTTAGCCTCGACCAACATATATTGTCTATGATAGTGTAAAAACATAAAAATGCATGATAATAAAAATTAAAATCTAACAATCACCTTATATGATCAACATGTGATTATTTTTTACTTTGCAAGACATTCTTTTACTCTGAAACCATTTACACTCTATCTATCATATCCTAGACCAAGTTGAGTCCAATTGTAGAAACCCCAACTATAGTAACCAAGAGATGATGCCTACTTTATTACATTGGCATAAGATAAAAGGTATTTTATCCAAAATCACTGATCACTTTAGTAGTATTTAATAACCAAATACATACATGATTCTTGTACTACATTTGAAATAAAAAATACATAACATAAGAAACAATACTGCATCCTTGATAATATTTATACCATCCTTCTTTATATTTTAAGGAAAATATAGAAAACTAAGGGAAATTTCAGATTCTTAGTAAGAGTTATGTTCAATAGAAACTATCATAAGTAAATAAGGTATAATAAATATGGAAATTTAAAAAGCTGAAAACACATTCCATTTAATCAATAACTGGAGCACAGAATGCATCCATGGATGATATAACTACAGTAATATCATGGATAATATTAACTTAATTATCAATAAAGCAAATTCTTAATGATAGACATCATGATCTTTGAAATCATGACATATTTACTATCAAAGTCTTATGCAAATATTTTTATAATAAATGGGTAAGTATATACCAATATCCCATATAAAAATTTTCACTAACTGATTGGTCTGAGGTGACCTATCAATGTATCGATGGGCTATCTATAACTAGGCCCCACCCATAAAAACATTTCCAATTAATTACTCATATATTCTAGGACTAATTTAATTCCTATAAAATATTCCTTATCAAAGAATATATACATTGAGTAAAGAATACATAATATTAATATTTCCCCAATCAATTAAATAATTTTCATAGTAAAAAACCATACATAAAAATGTTATAAAATTTAGTAAATAATCATTTACATTATATAAATAATAAAAATATTTAAGATAAATTTAATCTACAATGAAAAATTATTATAATACAGGGTATATTTTGAGAGAAATTTAAAGACCAAAATATTAATAAGGGGAAAAAATTGACCATCAATTCATTAGATATATAGGTTTTGTAATAAATTAATGTATTTAAGAGAATAAAATAAAATGGAAAAAAACATTAAATTATTATTTAATTAGTTTTTTTGTTTATAAAACCATTTAAAACTTATATAAGATGTTAAATAAAATAAAACATTTATGGGAGTGGGAAAATAAATTAATGATGTACAGGATAAAAAGAAAATTTATTTTTGACTTTTTTTAGATGAAGGTTGAAAATGAACCCTTTGTAAAAAAAATAGAAATATTCATTTGAAAAAATGTAAAATTTAATAGATACCTAAAAATTTTCTTATTAAACCATTTGATAAAATAAAAAGGAATTTTGTAAAAAAAAATTAAAAATATGAACATTGATGAAAAATATACTCAATGAAAAAGAAAAATGAGATAATAATTTATTGTAAACATTTTGTTTTGTTTGATTTAAGTGAAAAATAGTGTAAAAGTTATATTAAATCATGGAAAATCCTTAAATATTTATAGGATATTAAAATATATGGATTTTATGAAGAATATGTCATTAGATTCCATCAATTAAAACAAGATCAATCCCAATAAATGAGATTGTAAAAAAAATTACCACTTTGGTAACTTTTTAATTATAATACCTTAAAATAGTAAAATTTAATTGAAACATTAATCAACATGAATAAATAGATATTCATGTTAAATACATAAAAGGTGAGTTATATTCACCACATATGTAATGACCTCAACTATTACAAATAAAATTAGCCTTGTGATTTAATTAAATTTCTTATTATGTAATATGGTTATGAAAAAATGTAATAATTTTGTTTTATTATATCCTATCATATTTAAATTATAGTTAATCATCTATACCATTGACAACATAGACATTGAATAGTTATAACATGATTAATATAAATATAAGTTTTCAACAAATCCAATTGACACTGACAAAGGAAGCAATGGCCTTAAATAGTATGATCTTAACCTATGAAGCCCATTTATCAAAGCTTATGAGGGAGATAGGATCAATGAGTTTTTCCCTTGACCAATCCCAAGACTATATACCACAACTTAATAATGACCAAAACCATTTATGGGAGATGTTCAAGCTCATCGAGATCATGACCCTAACCATTTATATTGAACCACCCCATGAAAGTCTCATCGTCACACACCTTTCCCTTAGGGAGTTTTTTGGTTTATTAAAGAGATATGTATTAAGAACATAGAAATATGAGTATGTACATTATTTTTGTATAGAATAATGAATATATTTTCATTGTATTACTATTTATTTTTATTTTGATACAATAAAAAAAATTGTATTTTTGGTTAATATTCAAATTCAATTAAGAATTTTATTATGATGAATTAATGGAATAAATAAAATTTTAAAAAAATATGATTATTAAATAATTTGTATCAAATATAAAATATTATATTACTTTTATGAAGTCAAATACAATTATTATAATGGTTCAAAATTGTTTTGGTAAAAAGACCCAATATTTCTTAATAAATGTTGAATTTATTTTTAAAATTAAAAATTAAAATATTTATGAAATTATTTAGATAAAATTATTTTTATTTTTTGGAGTAATAATTTAAAAATAATACAATGTTGAGTTTTTCATATTTTTCTGAGGCACTTGTTTTTTTTTGGTAAACAATAAATATCGTATGAATTTACTTTCTGTATTATGACATCATTGTGGGCCAAAAGTGATTTAATAAATACTATAAATGAAATTCAAGACCAAATATGTTTTCTTCCTTTAAAATATTGTTATTTTAAGTTTATTTGGTTAATTTTATAAAGCCTTCTGAATCCTCAAAACCCATTAATATGTTTTAAGGTTTTAAAATCAATAATTTAAGAGTATTAATCACTTACACATAAGAAATGGTGTTATTTTATTTAGTTCAGACATTTTATTTATTAAATAGTTAAAACCACTCCTATTTGGTAGAAACCATGAGAAAAAACCAAATTAGGGTTTTTATTTTTTTTATTTTATTATATATATTCCAAAACATACATTTTAGAAATGTCAAAGAAACGCCCACTCATCTCCTATATAAACCCAACCAAGAACCCATTTACTTTCACTAAAAACCCTTTTATCGTGTCCTTACTATGACCAAACCTCTATATGATCCCCCAGATGCGAACCTAATCTCTCAAGAAGCTCCTCCCAAGCATTTGGAGTCACACACTCAAGTAAGGGATTCTCACCTTCTCAGATTTATTCATGTTTCTTAATTATATTGGGTATAATATTTAAAATTAATTAAGTTGGGATATGTGTTTCTATGTAATTATTAATTATAATTTTATCCCCAAATTATTATAGACCCCCCTTTTTTCATAAACTCATTTTATGAATTTTTAATTGATGACGTTATGCAATTGAAATTTTACCTTGATTTTCCATGCCAAAAAATTGTTGTACCGAATACCATACCCATTTCTTATCAAGGTTGTTCACCTTTATAAACTTATACGTCTTTGTATTGGGACTTATATATATATATATGTATTCTACACTCCTTTATTATGGAATAAAATATTATTCTGAATGAATCGATGTTGTTTGATCTATGTGGCACACTTAAGCATGAGAGTGAAATAAATATGACGGGTGTGACTAGAATTATATAGAACACCAATGAATTGGTTAATTTTTAGTCTAATGAGACTTCATTTTAGGATAGGGAGTGAGGTTAATTATTTTATGGGACTTTTCACAACATGATGGATTTTCAGTTATCCTCAACTTAGGTTTATGATGTGGTTTTTAAAGTTGTTTCCACATTTCCTATATTATGATTATCATGATAAATCATGCCTTATTATTCATATTCATTTTATTATCCATTTATAATTATATTGTCAATTATTTTTTTACCACATTCCATGTTTATTAACATATAGGGATTTATAGATCACCCCTTTCTTATGTATGTCCCCAGGTTATCCCATGAAGTTTTAAAAGTCATGGAATATTATGATCATATAAAAGAATTTTTCAATAAAGATAATGTATTTCTTATTTTAAGCTGTCAGGTAATGTCCTAAAGTCCCAAATATAGTACAATTATGGAACTTCTTGGTTGTATTAAGTGTAATATTATGTAATAAATCATGTATTAATGTGAAATAAATATAATAGTGGTTATATTTGGTATTAGAGTAAAAGTTTAGATGTTTTTTGGATTTGAATTAGAAAAATCTATAAAAAACCTTAAATATAAGACTAACTATAAGAAAACATCCCTAAATTTTTGTAATTATAGATTAAATGGTCTATCAATCAAATCCATCCCTATCTGGAAACTATAAGTGGGCGTAGTTTTGACATAGATGTACCTAGGTGTAAAAACTCTAACAACGTGTGCCAAGCCTGACTTGGTGTGATGAGGTACAAAACAAACTGTGATTAATGCGCACCTGGTTTGACACTCCTAGGGTATATGCTTTGGTATATTTATAATCTCATTACAAAACATTATTAAGGGAATAAAATTACCATAAGAGTATATTTTAAGAAATAGATCATGGATAACATAGATTGAATCTTAGAAATTCATAAGTTATGAAATAAATGTAATTTATACGTTATTAATTTAGTGACAATGGATCCCTGTTTATGTGTTTAATAGTTTAAAATAATAATCCCAATTTTCCTCTTATTCTAGAAAATTAATGGAATTAGGATGAAATGAGTAAACAATAAATTCGACGAGCAATATGATGATAGTCCCAATGAGATTCCCAACTTGATGGGAGAAGGAATAAAAAATTTTTAATGATACTCTCTCAGATGACATAGAGGTTCTAAATAGAAACCAATATCATGAGGATCTTCCAAATCCCCCTAAGAGAGAACAAGTCGTAAATGAGTCTTGTAAATGACAAAGGTCTCTAACTTTCAATAGATTATATGATCGATTAATTGTGAAATAATGGATCAACTCTATTGGGAAGATCATCTCCATCCTTTAATGTTCCGAACAAGAGAAGGTTCTACTATATTTTTATCATATGGAGGGATAATATGATCTCTTGTGGTTATTGATCAAGAATGTGAAGCCTGAGGAAGATATGGAAGTGATGAGCTAAAAGAAATTTCAGAAAATAGTTTTTGATAAAAATGTTTCTTACACATTCCGTCTTAAAATTGAAATGGTTTTCCTTTCCCTAAATAAAAAATATAAAAAATATATTGGGGAATATATGGAAAATTTACAATACTTGCATGATATTCTTTTGGCATTATTGTTATCCCTAATGAAAAGTTTCTTACACCTATGGTGGTATAAAACCTGGTCAATGAAAATCCATGGAAATCCGAGACATTGATAGATATGATGAAATTTTCCAATGTTCCCTCAAAGAGGAAATAGAGATCAGTGAATCTAAAGGGTATAATGGGGATAAGAAGAAAAAATTAGTGTTTGATTTTATTTTTCATATAGATATATATAATATTTCCAATAAATTTCAACATCCCACTGGTTAAAGGTGAGGAAAGAAGAACCTAGAAAATTTCCTAATGTGAATGAAGAAATTATTTAGGTGTTGGAAGGAAGGAAACCTACAAAATTACTACTGACAGGAGAAACTCGCTAATGCAATGGAGGAAAGGAATGCTCCATTCAACCCTAAACGCATTTTTCATTTCTTCAAAGACAAGGAACCAGAACAATTATTAAATCAATTCCCTAATACAAGGGTTTTTGGAGACAACCAATAACTCCATGACATTATGGGTGATATTTTTCCATCACAACTGCTGGGGTGGATCCAGAAAATGATGTATAAAAAAGTAAAATAGTTATTTATTAATGAATAGAAAACAGAATTTTTTTTGTTGGTTTTACACATTCTTTAATACCAAAAATGTTTAGTAAAACACTTCAAACCACACCACAAATAATGGATGTAAAGATATGAGTGAAAATGGAAAATGAGACAATTATTGAATTCTAAGTATATAATTCCCCCTATATCAATTTTTTTTGGGTTTAACTTCCCAGAGGACCTTGTAATAGTGATTTTGGTGGAATTTAATGCAATTATTCACTTGTATTGGATTTAATAATATAGATCCAACATAAATTTCCACGGGAAAGATATCACTCTCCATATTGAGAATCGACCCACAATTCTATACAAGATCAAGGAGAATGATAAACCTTCTATAGCACCAACATCTCAAGAATGGATATCATGACCCTATAATAAAGAGTATCTAGATAGGATTATTGAGTCTAAAGAATTAACCATCCTCAATGAAATACCTTATGAGGGAATACACTGTTGTGCTTCCATAGAAATTGTATGGTGAACCACCTAGCTGAGATGTTGAATTTTAAATTTAGATTATACATGGTGCAATTACATTATAAAAGACTCCATATAGAATTAATGTTGTACAACTTGGGGAGATGAATAAAAAACTATAGGAGAATATGGATAAAGTGTTCATACACCCAAGTGATTCATCATGGGGTGCACAAATCCTCTTCATCAAAAGAAGGATGGGTCAACGAGCCTTTGCATTGATTATCATGAGAAGAACAATATCATGATAGAGAAAACGTATCCTCTTCCATATATTGATTACATGTTTGATCAGCTATGTGAAGGAAAATACTTTTCCACGGTGGATCAGAAGTCAGGATATTACCATGTCATGGTGAAGGAGGAGGATACCTCCAAGACTACATTTATTACAATGTACATGCACTATGAGTTCATAGTATTTCCATTTGGACTCCCTAATTCTCCAGTAATATTTATAGGCAATATGATTAGAGTTTTTAGATATAACCTTGAAAATTTTTGGTAGTCTTTATAACTAATATTCTAATATTCTGTAATATTGAGGTGGAGCATGTGTAGCATCTAGACATTGTGGTAAAGGCCTTATGAAAGTAGACGCTTTATACCAAGTATAGAAAATATATGTTTTGGTTTAAGGAAGTCTCATTCTTGAGGAATATCATTAAAATCAACGAGATATCTTTGGACCCTTAAAAGAAAAAAGAAATTGAAAGATGGTCAAGACCAACATCCGAGATAGACATTCGTAGTTTTCATAGATTATCCTAGTATTATTGTTGATTTATAAAAAAAATTCTCATGATTTTAAAAACCTCTAACTATAATTAATTGGAAGGGATTCATGTTTTATTGGAATGATGAATGTGAATTGAGCTTTATGGAGATGAATAGGATGATTATCACTACCCCTGTGCTAACACTACCCACAACTGGAGAACTTTTCATAGTATTAAATGAATATTTGAAGAAGGTTTTGGAATGTCTCTTAGTATAGAATGACAAATTCATAGACTATACATAAAGGAAATTGAAATTTCATGAAAAAAAACATCCCTACCCATGGTATGGAGTTTTATGTAGTGATCTTCTATTTGAAAATATTGAGGAATTATCTCTTTGGGGAGAAGTGTGAAATATATACAAATCACAAAACCCTGAAGTATATATTCACATAGAAAAAACTAAATATGCTCTAATGTGGGTGGTTAGAGATGGACAAAGTGTATGACTGGTCAATTTAATACCATATCAAGAAAGAGAATAAAGTGGGAGGACCTCTATGTAGAAAGGATCTGGTAATTATATCATTGATGAGAGTTGAGAGTGATCCAGTCTTCTTATATTTAAAAAGGATGGAAATGGGAATCCTAAAATAAGGAACATCCTCAATCCTTTCACAAATTATTTATCAACCATACCTTATTAAAAATATAAATGATTCATAGATAAATGAAGTGGGAATTAATAATAAAGTGGAAACCATAAAGAATTAATCCTTATAGTTTGATGTTAATAAAGAATGTGTTTTCACAGTTGGTTCAAGACAATGTGTACTATAAAATCATGAGTTAAATAGAGAGATGTTAGATGATTCACATAGCTAAAAAATATCTATCCATCCTATAATAACAAATATTTATCAAGATCTCTAAGAACATTATTGGTGTGATAATATGAATAATGAGATTAGGGAATATACATCAATATTTCTTTAATGTTAGAAATTGAAGGCAGAAAGGTAAAAATCCAATGGGATGATGAATATTTTACCCATTCCTATATAAAAATGGAAAAAATCACCATAGGATTTGTCACCAAACTTTTTACAACATCGAGAGGAAACAATGATATCTGGGATGTGATTGGTAATCTTACAAAGACTACACACAATAGAGAAATTTGAGAGAATTTCCCACTAGATCAACTAGCATGGATATACATCAAATAAGTGGTGAGGCTGTATGGGTTACCACTATCGATTGTATCTTATCAAGATCTAATATTCACCTCCAAGTTCAGGAAAATTCTCCAACATTATCTAATCATTAAGTTGAAATTCAGTAAGATGTATCATCCATAAACCAATGGAGAATATGAGTAGACTATTCAAACACTGGAAGATATGTTGGGATCATGTTCTATGGACATTGAAGGAAAATGTGACCAACATATACCTCTGGGGGATTTCTCTTATAATAGTAATTTGTACACAAGCATCAAAATGTCTCACTATGATTCCCTTTATGGGAAGAGGTTTATAACACCTGTATGATGGGAAGAACTTGGGCAACACAGACTGCATGGTCCTAAAATGGTTTAGGAAATGGTTGAAAAGGTTAAGACCATTATTCATCAAATTATGGCTTCTTATATTCAAGTGAAGGTATATGCTGACAATCATCGACAAAATATAAAGTTTTATGTTGGATACATGGTATTCCTCTACATATATCTAAGTAAGAATGTAATGATATTTGGGAAGAAAGGAAATCTTAGTCCAAGATACATCGACCCATTTGGTATCCTTGTTGGTATCAGAGTGGTGACCTATCAATTAATACTCCCACCTAACCTATCCCAAATGTATGATATATTCCATGCATCCTTCTTAAGAATGTAAATAACAGGACCTTAACAAGTACTCAATCTAGAGGTGGTACCATTTCAGAATGTTATTTCCTATGAGGAGCATCAGGTGATGATCTTAGATCATAGAGACAATGTTCTATGAAATAAAACAATTCACCTTGTCAAAGTGTTGCGGAGAATCCAAAAGTTTGAATAAGTGATGTGGGAACCAGAGGAAGTGATGAAACAGAGTTACCCTAATATTGTTTAGTGTTAAAAAAGAAAATTTTGAGGGTTAAATTTATTAATGGGGGAAGACTGTAATGATCAGAGATGTTATAAATAAAATTACCCTTGTGATTTAATTAAATATATTATTATGTAATATGGTTATAGAAAAAAATTCACTTATTTGGTTTTATAATATATGATCAGATATTATTGACCATTTGGAATCTTTACTATTGGCAATATAGCCATTTAACAATGATCACATTATTTGTATAAATATAAGGTTTTAACAAGTCCAATTGACACAGGAAAAGGAAGTGATGGCCGCAACCAGTAGGATCGTACCCTAGGAAGCCCATTTATTGAATCTTCTAAGGGATATAGAATTAATGGTATTTTCTTTCAACCGAGACCAATCAAATATCTAAAAACTTAAGCCTCTGTAAAACTTTTTATGGGAGAAGTTTATGTTCATCGAGATCACGACCAAAACCATGTATGTAAAACCACCCCATGAAAGTCTCACCATCATACTCCTTAACCATAGTGGGTTTTCAAGTGTATTAATGGGATTATTATCAATACACTATCAATACAAATATGTAAATTTTTTGTAATATATTAATGAATATATTTTCATCCTATTATTGTTTATTTTTATATTTATTAAATAAAACTAAAATAATAGTTCTGGTTAATATTCAAAATCAACTAAAGAATTTATTTTAATGAATCCATTGAATAAATAATATTTTGGTAAAATACGATTATTAAATAATGATTATAAAATATAAATGATCATATAATTTTTATGAAGTAAAATATAATTTTTATAAGTTTTTGAAAACTGTTAATGTCAAAAAAAACCCAACATTTATTAATAAATGTCAATTTTATTTTAAAAATGAAAATTAAAATATTTAGAAAATTAATTTGATAAAATTAATATTATTTTTGGAATTATAATTTCAAACTCATCCAATGGTTAATTTTTCATTTTTTTTGAGACAATAGAATTTTAGGGTAAAAAAAATATAGTATAAATATAATTTTTGTATTATGACATCATAATGGACCAAAAGTGATTTAATAAATAAAATAAATTAGATAAATGACCAAATATATGTTTTAAATTGAAAATTATATGACTTTATGTTCGTTAATTTAATTTTATAAAGCCTTTATGAATCCTCCAAAACCATTAATATAGTTTTGTGTTTTAAAATCATTTATTTAAGAGTATGACTCACTTACACATAAGAAATGGTTGTATTTCATTACCTTAGGCCCTTATACTATAAAAATAATTATAAAAACTCGCATTTGGTATAAAACATGGGTAAAAACCTTGGGAAGGTTTTTATTTTTTGTTTATTTTATTATATAGTCTAAAACCAAAGTTTTAGAAATGATAAAGAAATCCCTACTCATTTCCTATATAAACCCACCCAATATTCCATTTAAATTCACTAAAACACTTGGATAATGTCTTTAATCTACACTACATTCTCTATAGTCATCTGATGGTTACACCAAGCTCTCAAGATGCTCCTCTCAAGTATTTGGCATCACACACTCATGTATGGGATCCTTACCTTCTTTTCTTTATAAAAGTTTCTTTGTTATATTATGCCTTCTCTCTACAATTAATTTTAATGGGATAAGTATTTAAATGTAAACATGAAATCATATTTATTTTAAAAATAATTATATACCCATTTCCATCTAATAAAAAAAATTAATATATTTTTAAGTGACACCATAATGCTTCTGGAATTTCACTGTGATTTTCTATGGAAAAACAATTTTGTAGTGAAGACCATACCCATTTCATATCAAGGGTGTCAATATTTATACAATTATACTATTTTACATGAGAATTAAATGTATGTATTACATAGTAATTGATTATAGAATTAAATATTATGATGAACGAATCCACGTTGTGTGATCTATATGGCATTCTTAAGCATGAGAATGAAATGAATGTGATGTGTACACCAAAAATTATTTAGTGCTCCAATGTATTGGGTAATGTTTAGTTTCATGAGAAATCATGTTGGGATAGGGAGTTAAACTAATTCCTTTATGGATATTTTTTCAATCATTATGTATTGGATTTTATCCATGACCTATGTCTATACTGTCATTTTTTAAGTTGTTTCCACATTTCTCATGTTAGGATTATCATGATATATCATGCTCTAATATTTATGTTCTTTTTTTGCACATTTATATTCTTATTTTCTATCATTTTTTAACTTATTATATGATTATTAACTTACTGGGATTTTTAGATCACCCTTTTCTTAATTATTTCCCTAGGTTATCCTGTGAAATTTTAAAATCCATGGAATATTATGATCAGGTTAAGGAAATATTTAATAAATATGATGTATTTATTATTTTAAGTTTTTATTTATTATACCTAATACCCAAAGAAATTAGACTTATCGATATACTATTATGTATTAAGTGTAATATTATATAAAAAATCTTGTATTAGTTTGAAATAAAAATTAGGTTTTTTATAACATAAAAATAAATAGGTGAATAATACCAAATATGTCTTTGTAGAGTGGAAAATCAGATGAAATCACTTACCAGAAGTTTGAATTCCCTCAACAGTGATTTTATCCCCATATATAATAAATTTATATTTATTATAATTACATAAAAAAATATATTCCTATATATAATATCATATATTATCCATTTATAACAATTCATCACCCGTTTTTAATAATATTTTATTATAATCATTATTTCAGTTGTTAACTGCTCTATTTTTCATGTATGTTTTGATATAATAGTTTTGTTAATTTCATATTGATAATGATTACAACATATCTAGAATATTTTTCATGATGTAAGTATCATATATATTTAATATATGTTTATAATCATCCATAAAAGATATAGATAAAAAAATGAATTACATTTCTCATGGTGGTGGTAGGATATACGTACGCATGAACTATAATTTTACTTTTTGGAGGACGGAACAAAAGAAAGGTAAATAATAATTAAACATTATAGTTTAATTTTTATAAAATATATATATATTATATATTTATCAAATATATCCTTACTACCATCCAAATAATCTTTAAATTAAATACAAATCACATCGATTCATGGAGATGGTAGTCCACACATACGCACAAGCAACATTATAACTTTCCAAAGGTTTTTAAGGTGAGAAGTTAGATATGATATTATATTAATGGAGTGTAATTATTTCATAAATATAATATATATTTATTATTTCTATATTTATAACCATCCAAGTAATGTACTGATGAAAAATAAGTTACACAGTTTCGTGGAGATTAGAAGTCGTACGTACAGACAAATGATGTTTTTACTTTATGTGGGATGGAAAATAAGTTGTAAATGGTTGTACAATAAAAATATTAACATAGAGATATATTTATGACAATATATTTATCAATTTAGTATGGTTAAAACATATTTTTAGGAATTATAATAAGAAATAAACATGAAAGAGTTGGTAATGACGACTACATCTTCTTTGATACACTTCCTTACATTCCCTCTTATGGACCCCTGGCATGGTATTTTGAAAAGGAAAGAACCTATAATTCATGTATAGGGAAGTAGAGAATATAATTTTGTAAATTTTAGTTAATATATATTTCTCAATTTGTTGTATATAATAAAGAGAACAACTGTCCTTTTATATGTGAGGGGAGGGGTACTTTTGGAGATTCATGAAATATTATAACATAATATGTGACTAAATCTTGTAAAATGGTTAAAAAATGAAATATTTTAAAATATAAGTAGGATATTGTATTAATATAAATATCCAATAAATTCTTTACTAGTTTATATATCTTTTTAATCCTTATCCCTTTGATTGAACCCTTGGTTAACCAATTTTACCTTAACCGCCGTAATGATTTTTTAAATATTAAAGAGGTATAATTTTTCTTAGAAGGTGAAAATTGGTTCATAAATGTAAATTGGATGAAATTTTAGACCATATCTGATTACCATGTCTTATTTCATGATTTCTATGATTTTTAAATAATTTAATAATATATTATTTTTAAAAAATATCATTATGTTCATTTTGAAGATATTTTTATAACTTGACATTAAACAAAAAAATAAAGATATTTAATTTTAATATAATAATTTAACACATATATAATATGATATACTAATCTATAAGTATTTTTCAAAATAATTAATTAATTTTTTTTAAATTTAATATTTTTAAAATTATTTTTTTTATTAATTAAATAAATACTATGTTGGGATTGTGTAAGAATTTAAGGTAAATATTCAATAAGTAAAAATTAAAAAATGATTATCAAGATAAAAAAAATAATTCATATTTTAAATGGATATTTAAAACAAAACATAATAACTTTTTATCCTGATGGATAAATATTATAGATATTAAAGTCAATGATGTGAGATTTTTTTATTCATATTTTCATAAAGAAAATGAAGGTTAATATCAAAATGAAACCAAGTGTAATTTTTTTAGGAAAATAGATGTAAATAGTCTAAATAATTTCATCCAATAGTATGAATTAAAGTGTTATATAAATTTTAAATCCTTAATTGAATGTTTTAACCCAATTTTACCCATTTTTCCCTATTTTACCTATTTACCCATACCGAGGAGAGAAATATCCACAAAGGCTACTATTTATAATGAAAAAAATAATGTGGAACAATTTACAAAATTGGATCCTACTGATTTCAAACATAAAATATTTTTTAAAAAATTCATTTCATAGAATTAGTAGAAATTAATTTAAGACAAAAACATAAAACACAATGAAAAATCATTTTTTTTGGAAAATGACATTTTAAGTATAAAAATGAACTGATACCAAAATCAAGTATAAAAATGATTACAATTAAATTAATTTAGTTATTAATAAATATTGTATTATGGAGTTAATTTATGATTAAATCAATTCATTATGAGTAATTTAATTAAAAAAATGTTAGTTTTACGAAAATCATTATTTTATTGAATTAACTAAAAAATAAATCTTCTTAGAAAAATAAATAAAAATTCAATCCAAGATAATATTGTAATAATAAATTCAAAAATGATATTGTTTTCACATAATAACATTTTAATTGGTTTTTGTGGTTCATTTAAACTCAGTGTTACATATAATGTATACTATTAAATTTATTTATTTAAAGTGAAATTTATTATAATGTGTTTATATATTACATTCTACCCCCTTATAATAATTTCCCACTAAAAATTCCATCACTAAGATATAAAAAAATAATGATACCTGTTACTCATAAAATACTTAGGCGTATATATAGATTCCACAATTCTGTGATTTCTCCACAAATATTTGACCAAATTAGTGGTCTTGTTTCATAGCACTTTATCACTACATTACTGAATCTTCTTCAGTTGTTCCTCATTAGAAAAATAATTCTATAGTGATATGAAAATTATGTTTATTACATGTGAAGGATATGTTATGTACTTTCTATAGAGGGATATATAGAACGCATTGTGAAATTGAGAGAGATTCAGTGGAATCACCAAACGATAAGCTATTGTCCCAATACAATAAAGAAATTTCAAGGAACTGATAAATCTGAGGATAAAAATTCTCTAATTTCAAAATCATAACCTTATTTCATGGTGTTATTTGTAAGAATACCTTTTTACAAAATTCAAACTCTAGATCTCCACAATGATTGTCAACATAACTTTTTTCAAAACAATGAGGTATCATTATGTGTTGTTGAATAGAACTTATCTTCCATGCCTTTTGATTAGCTAAATCAGGTCTCAATCGATTTATTTATCTTACTTTGTCCCAATATGTTGGATTTCTACACTTCCTTCCATAGAGATATTCATTTGGATCCATTAGAATTCTCAAGTGAATGTTATCATTGTAATGATTTTCTATCAAATAAAAATGTTTACCCCAAATACCTTTGAAATATATAGAGAAAGATATTAACATTCCATTTAAATTTTTAATGGTCCTATTAGACTGATAATATATCTGGGGATGAAAAGTAGTGTGGAAAATAAAATATGAATCCAAATACTATATGATTTTTCATCATAACTTCATGGTAAAACTCAGAACCTGATTATAAATTATTTATAGTGGTACTCTATATAATATCACAACTTACATAATGTATTTGAGAAAGTTGATATAGAGATAAATCTTGTCTAGTAGAGATAAAATGAACTAATTTCATATGGCGATCAACTAAAACCTAAAAATAATTGTCTTTATTAGATTTTTTGGATAGTGTGATGATGAAATCCATGTTAATTTTTTCCCATTTCCATTCTGGAATGGGTAATGGATTAAATATACCCTTAGGATTATATCTCTCAACCTTATTTTTCTGACACTGGGCATTGAGATAAATGTTTGTAAACATATATTTTTATGTTATCCCATATAAAATATTATTTCAAGTAACTATACATATCTATACTTCAAGGATGAATAAATAATGATGAACTATAAGCTTCATCCAACATCTCCCTCTTAAGCATTGGTATTAATGGGGATCATACTCAATTTCTAAACCTTATTATTCCATCAAGATGATGGTCAAAGTCAATAACATTCCCCACATTCTCATATAGTTTTACATCTTCCTTCTATGACTTTTTAATACTCTCATAGATGGATGGTTAAACATTCATCTAAGAAAGATATGATCAATCCCCTTTCCTCATGATTTAACGAACCAAATCATGAAAATCTTTAAATATTGGATATCTTTCAATTCTCATCATTGATAAACTAGCATACTATTTCCGACTAAGAGCATCATCACCTTGTTCAACTTCCTTAGGAGGTAACATAACATCCCGAGTAAATAAAGAATATGACATTTTCATATTTATTAAAATTCGTGAATTAAATATTAATATTACTTTAAAGGAGATTATATGTTCGATGGCGTACCCAATACGCAACAACGAGTTTCTTTGTAATCTTACATTGCACACTAATAATATAATAATATTATTTTAAATTGTAGTTAATGCCTAGCCATTCTAATGGCGGTAATGAATAGAACTAACAACAAAATGATTATATATGTTTGTTAATTATTTTTACATTTATCCAATAAATATTAGAGGCTTAAAATGTGAATGAATCCAATTTTAAGCATAAATATTCTAATATTCTTTAAAAGGTCGATTAACCGCCTTTTGATGGGGAGCCCTTTTAAATCCACTTTTTGAAAATTTTATACGTTATATTTGAAAAAATAAAATCCTTCTTTAGAATCAGGACATCAAAACTTACATTGTGTAAGTTTTTGTTATTTTCCTGATAAAGTTCATTTTTTATGAATAGTGAAAAATGCTGTATTTTAATTCAAAACCTATTTTTAATATTTATTATTTATATGGTTATATTTTTTTTAATTGGATTAAAATTTTAATTAGATATATTTTTACCATTTAGTTAAATTGTGGTCATTGAAATTAATTTCACATTTAAACTGGACATAAACAAGTGTCAATCTTTTGATAGATATTGTTTCTTAAAAACACGCTATTTGTTTTGATAGTGGAAATTAATTATAAAATTAATTAATTCAACTTAAATTTTTTAAATTTGGTAAAATTTAAATAATTTTTGAATTTGGAATATCAAATTTACTCTGGATAAATTTTGGGTATTTTTCTGACAAATGTTCATTTTTAATGAATAGTGAAAAATACTGCATTTTACTTCAAAACTGATTTTTCATCTAATTTAGTTATATAGATAGATTTTAATTTTAATTGGTTTTAAATTGTAATTGAATTATTTTTTTATCACTTAATTCAATATTGTTAATTTTAAGTAATTTTACTTTTCAATTGGATGTAAAAATAAGTCAATCTTTTGATAAATTTTACTTCGTAAAAAACCCGTCTTTGGTTTTGACAACGGGAATTATTTTTAAATTAATTAATTCAATTTATGTCTTTATAATTTTGTAAAATGGATTCCATATTTATAATCATAATTTACAAACTTTTTAATTAAGAATATTTTGTTTTTTGACATTATGAATAGTAATGACGACAATTATCTTTAATTATCATGATTAATTAGTAATCGGGTAGTTAAGGGTAATAAAATAATATCATAATAATATAAAATGACACCAAAATGTGTCAAAATCCTCTTTTTTGTGTCATGGCCGGCCATGGGATACCTTGTGCCAACTTAGGGACCCCATGGAATCCCTTTTTTGTGATAGTGACCTTTTATCATATTATTTTTAAAGAAAGGAAAACATAACCAAACTATGTAACACTTAAGTAAACCTATATTAATTTTGATTAAATAAGTTATCTATTACACTATAAATATTCATTATAAAGCTAAAAATATATCCTACATAATGGTATTTTTTTTATAATTTTTAAACATTATATAAATAAATTTATCTATGACACCATGATGATGCAGTGATTACCTCATTAATGAACAATTTAAATAAAATGAAAAGATAAGGTAAAATCTAAGACATAAGATTGTATAAATGCTATTGGATGGGTTTATTTAGAACCCTTATCACCATATCCTTAAAATATATCATTGTGTGACCTTTAAAATTCGAAAATCATTTTATAATAAAGTAACATTTCAAGACTTTCCAAAAGTGACCCTCCTCCCTCTTATAAAAGCCCCCCCCCCCACTACCCCCTCTCCCACACCTTTAAATCCCTTGGATCGTACAAAATTTGCTCATATTATCTCTTCAAATACCTCTCTCAATCCTAGAAGCCTCACTTTGGGAATAAGTTTTTCCAAAGAATCCTTTGGCTAAAATCAAAAAGAGTTACCCGATTTTGAGGTAGTGGCTTATCTCGAGTTTTTTTCTTTTATTTTCCTTCTTCACTCAACACTATCGAATTATTATTTGATCCCATAATAACACTAGTATCCTAAATATAATAGGATGGTTTTATGATAATTATTATACCTACACGTACACACACCTCCATCTAATGGTAATAGAACATACTATTTCTGTGGATGACGAATTACTGCCTCACGAAATGATGATGGTTCAATCTTCTCCTACCACCTCTCATGGTGTCCATTATGATAGAAATATATTTATATATGATATATATTATATTTATTTCCTCTCTATGATTCTTTATTTTATATTTAAAACATACATTTATTCTTTTCCTTTTTGGCAAATGCGATAATTTCATATGAGGAAGTGTGGACAACCGCCCCCTCAAGTGATTTGACTCGTTCATGCCAAACATAAAATTTATAAAGAAAGTAATTTATGAATATATGTAAAATATATAACATATATATTATAATTTAATTATAATATACTTATGTATCATTATTTTTTCATTCCATTAATGTATGAAATATAAATGAAAGTAGCATTCATGCATACGTACGGTTTACCATCTCTATGAACGGTGCATTTTATTTCTTATCTCTAAATGTTATGTACTATTATAAGTACATATATATAAAAGATATATATGATATATATTACATATAAATTATGAATATAATTCTGTATTTAATGTACTTTTGACCACATGAACATCATGTATTTATAAGAATTCCATTTTTTCACTCAAGTTCCGAACATCGACAAAATGTCCTTTATGAACTCAGAAAATTAAATAATTTTTATAGAAAGATAATAAGTGATATAAAAGGAATAATAAAATTGAAAAATATTATTAAGAAGTTATAAATTAATTTATGTTTATTATTCAGGAAGAAAAAGGAACAAACAAGCGAGTAAAGTCAGACACGAGGTAAGGGGATTTCTTATCTCACTTTTTATTCCGTGAGATTTCCATTGTTCACCACTTATTTATTGCATGTGGTGTATTGTGTACTGACATTTAATATATATTATCATGATTATATTTATATTCATGTTATTATGTGATTCATTTGGTTTTTATTATCTTTTGGTCGCATGACTCGATTGATTACAACGAGGTAAAGGGTTTTATCTCACTTTTTATTCCCGTGAGATTCATGCTACATTTGCCACTATTTACTTTTGTGTGGTGTATGTTCTGCCCATGATTGTATTCTTTGTGTAATATACTTTAATTTATGGGTATTTACATCTTCATTGTATGACCCTTCTTTCATGGGGTGTACGTTTCGAAAGTTACCCAAATCGGTAGGGGAACCTTTCACCCATCTGTTTTTAAAAGACACTTTTTTGTTATGTATTTTAATTTACATCTCATTATTTTGGGATATTTTCTTATATATCCTTGTTTATGTAAATTTTATATCCAAGTGATGAGAAACCCTTTTCTCTCTCATCAAATCTTTTTCTGAAATTTTAAGTAATGTCGTTAGGCTGTTGAATTTCTGTAAGAGAACTTCTTAAACTAATTTCAATTCCTTGGGTTAAACATGTACTTTTTGATTATGTCATGCTATGAATATGTGTGAATAAACTCTGATTGTTCTATGCTTACTATCCAATTATATTTGGTTTATTATAATTTTTCACACATACCTATGTAATTGATTTATCCATAATCTAAGGATACTGTCTATATAAGGGATTTCATCTCAATTTACATTACATTGAGACTTCATTGTTGATATGTGCCAATTCAATTTCATATGGTGTATATAATTTCATTTGGAATATTATATCATGAATACCTCTATCTTGATGATATTATAAAGTTTTTATTAAATTCTATCCCTCAATTATTGGTATTGAAGCATATCTTATTTTGTTAAGAACTCCTTAACTAAAATATCTTCTTAATGATTTAATCTTCTAAGTATTTATTATTAATGTCCATGTTTCAAAATGGATTTAAGGATTTATATATATGGACATTACTGTTTTAAAATATTAATTCCTTTTAAATCTTCAAATTTGTATGGAACACTTTGATTCAAAAATATCTTTTTTAAATGGTTTTGAAAATGGTTTTGATAAAGCATGGATTAAGTCAATATATTGATCTGATATATTTTGATTGCAATGTGGAAATGTTAACTTTATCTTTTGATTATGTTATGTGTTATTATTATGTTGTGGTTCTTGGAAATTGTTTATGTATACGGGTTGTTCAGTGATAAACCTAGGGCGGGTGAGCCTAACGTATCTCTCTATTGCATTGGGTATCGTAATGGAGGTAAACGTTAATGTTTCTCCTAATAGATTTAGGGATTATACTATGATGGGTATTTCAAATGTGACTCCCTATATAGTTGTGATATATATAATGTAACTATGTTATATACGTCTTAAGTTACCTTTATGAATTTTGATTACTATGTGTTATTCATAAATATTATGATTTCAGAAAGTATGTTATGATTAAAAATTATGGTTTAATTGGTTTGTATTTTAGATGGGTTAATGTTTCTATTAATTATGTTCTAACCCTTACTGAACTTTTTATGCTCATACAAGGTTTTTGAAATTTTTTTCACAGGTTATAAGGAAGGGTAAGAGAAAGGAAGTATTCAAGAAGATTTATATCAAGAAAAGAACTCTTATTTTATTTAAGGATTTTAAGAAAATCAGTTATAGTAGAAGTGTATACATTGTAATATTCAAGTTGATATTTAATAGTTATGTCCTAAATCTCTAAAACTTTAAACCAGAAAAGATCATCAATGTGAATTATTCATTTAATTCAAGATTATGTAATTTTTTAAGGTCGGGGCCTTATAGTTGGTATCAAAGATCGGTTTTGATAACTTTAGAGGTTAGGGTATTCTTTAAGCACAAGTGACATTACCATAATGGTTAGGATTTTAGAAAGAGTCATAGTTATTTCTATAAAGTGAATGAGTTTAAGATAACATGAATAAGTATTTCTTAGTATTTAACCACCTCATAAGATATTATATGATGATTTTACTAATATACTCACAGTGACCTTTTTGGTTTTAGTAAATGGCTAGATCTTGCAGGAACCAAAGTAATAGAGGATGTGAAGAAAACGGTGACGGTTTTCTGAACGAGCAAATGAATGATATGGGATATGAAATGGGAACTCTTGTGGTTATTCTCAACTAACTATCTAGAGTCATGATTAACCACCTGAACATTAGTGATTTTTATTAGGCATCATATATGCGAAAAACAAATCCCTATGGAAGTTCAGTTAATAATCATAATGGTAGGTATTTCAAAAACCTATGTGTCAAAGATGTGGAAAGAAACACATAGGAAAATGTTTCAAAGCGACAAAAAGATGTTATAGATGTGAAAATGAAGGTCATAAAGCAAGAACCTGTCATGGAAAAAGATGCATCTAGTTGACTCTAGGAAAGGGAAAGAAGTTCTTTCTAAAGGATCAGTTGAATGTTTTAAATGTGTTGTGCCTGGTCACTATAAAAACACATGTCCTATGCAGAAGTTTCAGGAATGGGATCAACAAGATCATACAAATATTCTTTTACCAATACATAATTCCATTCCTATTGAGGATGAAGAAACTAACAATGACCAATGAAAGTTATGGATTATTTATTAACATATGCTTTTCCTATTATTGAAAACCTAGGATATGATTCATGATTTTGTTTGTAAGAAAGATGTATTTCAGAATAAGTTGGAAATGAATGGGCAATGGATCATGAAGAATGTTGAATGAGTAAGAAGTCAACATATAATGGATTCAAGAGTTATTGTAGATTTTAGGATGGTCAAATGCTTAAAATATTTAAGGCTCTTTTGATAATGGAATTACATTAGAAGACTTTTTATAGTATGTGTAACCCTGATGTTTGATATATGAAAATTTTATTCAAGGAATAATTATCTTTTCTTTTGTGGATATAGTTATAAAGAACCATTTGGGTTTATATAATCCTTTAATTCGAGGCAATTATCGGTTAATACATTTTGGGATGCAAAACGAAAGTTATTAGATAAACTTTGTGGTTAAAAATGTTATGGTTATTTTTGATGAATTTATCACTTTCTGGTAATGTTATAAAATTATATAGTTTTTTAAAAGGGACAACACATAGACCATGTGAAAACCCGTCGCGTCAGACAAAGCTACTGGAATCGAACCCACAACCAAAGTGCGACTGGTATTTATCACCTACCACTGGACATTGTGAAGTCCCTAGTTAGTATAACTAATTATTTTTAGTTAGATGATCTTATGAATCAGGAATAAGTTGATTTTGGGTTATCTATGGAACTTATTAACCTATCATGGAGGATATGTGATTAGGATAATTAGTTTTCAATATGATACATTAATAGTAACTGATGTTATTTGGAGATAAATGTTAAGATTTACCTTGGAAGACTATTTGATTAAATCCGTCAGATATTTGTCTTTAAATATTAGTTTGGATTGCTTTGAAGAATATTATGGATAGATGTTTATTGAATGGTCTTTGATTAACTTTGGGTTTTGTTGGACAAATTTTGGATGTTAAGAGTAGTTTTTTATTTTGTAAAAGATGATCTTTTTTGGGGATTATCTAATATTTTACTAACCATTTTGGTTTTGGTTAAGGTCTAAATGACATGGGAAATATATAGTTCATCTTTTGTAGATTATGTGATTCTCTCGAAGTTTATTTTAGCACTCTTAATGTGAAAAATTCATCCTGAATACTCATCGTTTGTAGGAAATATGAGTTTGTGTTAGAAATCTAGTAAAAGTTAAAAGTCTACATGACAAGTAAGTATGTTTCATTATGTTTTAGTTAAGCTAATAAAAAATTTCCTCAATTAAATGTGACTTAAAACAAAAACGTTTTTTGTTATCTTTTCTTATTGGGTAATCAAATACTCTTTAATCCATCACAAGTTTGTGATTTTCTGGTGGTTAACTTTCTTTTAATCATGTTTTCTATCACTCTCCATCATACCTTGATTGTTTGTTTCTCCTCCATATCCTTGTTTTCATGGATTATTAGTATCTATTGTCTTGGGTGGACTTTTTACTTTTCTTTATTTCTTTTAATGTGATAGTTTAATTGACTCCTTTTCTGATTTGGGGCTTTTAATAAAGTTTCCATGCCTAATTTTAAAATTGCGAGGACACAATTCCCAAAAGGGGGAAGGATGTAACATCCCAGGTAAATAAAGAATATGACATTTTCATATTTATTAATATTCATGAATTAAATATTAATATTAATTTAAAGTAGATTCCATGTTCGTTGGCGTACCCAATACGCAACAACAAGTTTCTTTGAAATCTTATATTGCACACTAATAATATAATATTATTATTTTAAATGGTAGTTAATGCCTATACGTTGTAATGGCTTGAATGAACAGAAATAACTACAAAATGATTATATATATATTTTAAATATTTTTACATTTATCCAATAAATGTTAGAGGATTAAAATGCGAATGAATCCAATTTTAAGCATAAATATTCTAATATTCTTTAAAAGGTCGATTAACCGCCTTTTGATGGATACACCTTTTAAAATTCTCTTTTTGACAATTATATATGTTATATTTGACAAAATAAAATATTTTTTTAGAATCACGACATCAAAATTTACTTTGTGTAAATTTTTTGTTATTTTTCCGATAAATTTTGTTTTTTATGAATAGTGAAAAATGATATATTTTAATTCAAAACCTATTTTAAATATAATTTATTTATATGGTTATATTATCTTTTCAATTTGTTTTATAGTGTAATTAGAATATATTTTTACCATTTAATTCAATATTAGTCATTGTAATTAATTTCAAATCTGAAATTCGACATAAACATGTGTCAATCTTTTGATAGATATTGTTTCTTAAAAACACGCTATTTGTTTTGATAGTGGGAATTAATTATAAAATTAATTAATGCCATTTATATGTTTTAAATTTGGTGAAATGGATATAATTTTTGAATTTGGAATATCAAACTTACTTTGGATAAATTTTTTGTATTTTTCTGACAAATGTTCATTTTTAATGAATAGTGAAAAATCCTGCATTTTACGTCAAAACTACTTTTTCATCTAATTTAATTATATTGTTAGATTATAATTTTAATTTGGTTTTAATGTGAAACTGAATTGTGTTTTTATCACTTAATTCAATTTTGTCCATTGGAAGTAATTTTACTTTTCAATTAGATGTAAAAACAAGTCAATCTTTTGATAAATATTACTTCTTAAAAAACCCGTCTGTGGTTTGGACAACAGGAATTATTTTTAAATTAATTAATGCAATTTCTTTGTTTGGAATTTGGTATAATGGATTCCATATTTTTAATCATAAGTTACAAATTTTGTAATTAATACACCTTTGTTTTTTGACATTATGAATAGTAACGACAACAATTATCTTTAATTATCATGATTAATCAGTAATCGGGTAGTTAAGGGTAATAAAATAATATCATATTAATATAAAATGACCGCAAAATGTGTAAAAATCTTCTTGTTTCTGTCATGTCTGACCATGGTATTCCTTGTGCCAAATTAGGTACCCCATGGAATCACTATTGTGTGATAGTGACCTTTTATCATATTATTTTTAAAGAAAGGAAAATATAACCAAACTATGTGGCACCTAAGTAAAACAATTTTAATTTTGTTTAAATAAATGATATCTTAGACTATAAATAGTAATTGGAAAGATAAATATATTTCCTACATCTTGGTAATTTTTTTTTAATTTTTAGACATTAAATAAATAAATTTATTTATGACACCATGATGATGTTGTGATTACCTCATTACTTAACAATTTAAATAAAATGAATCGATAAGGTAAATTATAAGAGATACGCTTGTTGAAAACCTATTGTATGGGTGGATTTAGAACCCTTATCTTCGTATACTAAAAATATATCATTGTGGGACCATTAAAATCTAAAAATCATTTTATAATAAATTAACATTTCAAGACATTCCAAAGTGACCCTCCTCCCTCTTATAAAAGGACCCCAGCTCTACCCCCTTACCCACACCACTAAAGCCCTTGGCTCGTCC
This sequence comes from Viscum album, assembly GCA_963277665.1. Lineage (NCBI taxonomy): Eukaryota > Viridiplantae > Streptophyta > Magnoliopsida > Santalales > Viscaceae > Viscum > Viscum album. The sequence continues at coordinate 1,396,399,468 of OY728164.1, read as the reverse complement.
AAACTCTACTCATATTATCTCTTAACATCCCTCTCTCACTCCTATAAGCCTCAATTTGGGTAGAATGATTTCCAAGGAAGCCTTTGGCTCAAATAAAAAAGAGTTGCCCGATTTAGAGGTAATGCCTTCTCTCGAGTTTCGTTCTTTTATTTTCCTTATTCACTCACCACTATCTTCTTATTATTTGATACCATAATAACAAAAGTATCCTCAATATTCTATTATGTTGTTATGATAAGTATTCTACCTAAACTTACACACACCTCCGTCTAATGGTAAAAGAACATATTGTTTCCGTGGATGGCGAATTACTGCCTCACGAAACAATGATTGTTCAATCTTCTCCTACCACATCACATAGTGGAAATTGTGATGGAACTATATTGATATATGATATATATTATATTTATGTCCTATATATGCTTATGTATTTTTTATTTAAAACATATCTTTAGGCTTTTCATTATGTGCAAATGTGATAATTTCATATGAGGAAGTGTGGACAACCACCCCCTCAAGTGATGTGACTCGTTCATGCCAAACATGGAATTTATAAAAAAAGTAATTTATGAAATTTTGTAACATATATAACATATATATTATACTTTAATTATAATATACCTATGTATCATTATGTTTTCATTCCATTATTGTTTGAAATAGAAATGAAGTAGCGTCCATGCGTACGTACGACTTACCGTCTCCATGAACGGTGTATTTCATTTCTTATCTCCAAATGTTATGTACTATTATAAGTAAATATATATAATGGATATATATGATATATATAACATATAAATGATGAATATAATTCTAGATTTAATTAACTTTTGACCACATGAACATCATGTAAATATAAGAAGTCCATTTTTTTACTCAAGTTCCGAACATCGACAAATATCCATTATGAACTGAAACAACTAAATAATTGTTATAGAATGGTAATAAGTGATATAAAAGGAATAATAAAATTGAAAAAAATTATTAATCAAGTATAAATTAATTTATATTTATCATTCAGTAAGAACAATTAACATACCAGCGAGTCAAGTCTGACACGAGGTAAGGGGATTTATTATCTCACTTTTAATTCTGTGAGATTTCCATTGTTCGCCACCTGTTTGTTTCATCTGGTGTATTGTGTACTACCATTTCATATATATTATCATGATTATATTTATATTTATGGTATTATGTTATTCATTTTGTTTTTATTATCTTTTGTTCATATGACTCGATTACAACGAGGTAAGGGATTTTTATCTCACTTTTTATTCCCGTGAGATTCATGCTACATTTGACACTATTTCCTTTTTTGTGGTGTTTGTAAGGCCCATGATTGTATTATTTGTGTAATATAATTTAATTTATGGGTATGTACATCTTCATTGTATGACCCCTCTTTCATGGGGTGTATGTTTCGAAAGTTACCCAAATCGGTAGGGGAACCTTTCACCCTTCTCTTTTTAAAAGACTCCTTTTTGTTATATATTTTAATTTACATATCATTTTGTTGGGATATGTTCTTATATATCCTTATTGATGTAAATTTTATATCCAAGTGATGATATACCATTTTCCCTCTCATCAAATATTTTTCTAAAATTTTAAGTGATGTCATTAGGCTGTCAAATTTCTGTAAGAGAACGTCTTAACCCAATTTCAATTATTTGGGTTAAACATATACTTCATGATTATGTCATGCTATGAATATGTGTGAATAAACTCTGATTTTTCTGTGGTTACAATCCAATTATATTGGGTTTATTATTATTTTTCACACATAATTATGTATTTTATTTATCCTTAATCTAAGGATATTGTCTTTATAATGGAATTCATCTCAATTTACATTACATTGAGACTTCATTGTTGATATGTGACAATTCACCTTGATATGGTGTATATAATGTCCTTTGGTATATTATATCATGAATACCTTTATTCTCATGATATTATAAAGTTTTTATTAAATTCTATCACTCAATTATTTGTATTTAAGCATCTCTTATTTGGTTAAGAACTCCTTAACTAAAATATTGTCTTAATGATTTAATCTTCTAAATTTTTATTATTAATGTCCTTGTTTCAAAATGGATTTAAGGATTTATTTATATGGACATTACTGATTTAAAATATTAATTCCTTTAAAATCTTCAAAGGGGTATGGGACACTTTGATTCGAAAATATCTTTTTAAAATGGTTTTGAAAATGGTTTTGATAAAGCATTGATTACATCAATATATTAAACTGATATATTGTGATTGCAATGTGGAAATGTTATCTTTACCTTTTTATTATGTTATGTGTTATGATTATGTTATGGTTCTTGGGAATTGTTTACATATATGGGTTGTTCTGTGATAAACCTATGGTGGGTGAGCCCGAGATAGCTCTCCAATGCATTGGATAACGTGATAGAGGTAAATGTTAATGTTTCTCCTAAGAGATTTAGGGAATATACTGTGTTGGGTATTCCAAATTTGACACCCTATCTAGCTGTGATAGCTACAATTTATGCATGTTATGTACGTCTTAAGTTAACTTTATGAAATGTGATTACTATGTATTATTCATAAATATTATGATTTCAAAAGGTATGTTATGATTGAAAATTATGGTTTCATTGGTTTTTATTTTTGATGGGTTAATGTTTCCTTTAATAATGTTATAAGGTAAGATAAAGGAAGTATTCAAGAAGATTTATGTCATTAATATAACTCTTTTATTACTTAAGGATTTGAAAAAAAATCATTTATAGTAGAAGTGTCTACTTTGTAATATTCAAGATGATATATAATAGTTATGTCCTAAATCTCTAAAAATATAAACCTGATAAGATCCTCAATGTGAATTATTCATTTAATTCAAGATTATGTAATGTATTAAGGTCGATGCCTTATAAGTAATGCGTTGAGATGTTATAATCATTGACCAACTCCAACCATATTCTCTTGTAAATATTAAATTGTTTCTATATAAACATATAATGAAATATTTTATGATATGTATATATATAAAACCTTTCACCATATAGATAATTACTCGATATATTCAGTGAAAAAATAATTTCTAAAATAATCAAATCAGGATTCAGGTTATTCTACTCATGAATTAACAATTAGTGGGGGGCTTAATCTATTTCCATGTCATTCTCCATGAGGATTCATCCCAGTCAATATTTTGATGCATCACTACATATCACAATCCCTTGTCTACTATAGAGTTGTGTAAGAATAGGTGAACTTAAAAACCCTCTATTTATTTATTTAAATTCTCTTCATATTCATCTATCTATAATAATTTAACTCCCTTCCGAGTCAACTTGGTGATTAGATTAGATAGTCATGATAAATCTCTCATAAAGTGTATGTAGTAGCCAACCAACCCAATAAAACTATGGATATTGATTACCATGGATTTTTTAAGGGTATTCCTCAATTAAATTTTTCCTTGAAGGATCATATGATACACCTTCACATGAAATTACATGACCCAAGAATATGACTTTTTATCCAAAATTAAGACTTGGTAAAATTAGCATAGAAAATTACCTTCCTCAGGGTCTTCATCACAATTTTCAAATGATCATTATACTCTTCCTTTCTCTTTGAATATATAAAAATATAATCTAAAAAGACTATTATTAACTATCCAACTTAATCTCAAAAGACTCTGTTAATTAAATCCATGAATATAGAAGGAGCATTGGTAAGTCCAAACAAAATTACAATAAATTCATAATGACCATACCTTGCAAAGAAGTATGTATTATCTATATCCTTCTTCGTGACCCTTAAATGATAATATCTAGTTCAAAGATCAATATTTTAGAAATATTTATCTCCTCGCAATTGATCATACATATCATCGATGCAAGGTATATGATACTTGTTCTTAATAATGATTTTGATAAGTTCCTGATAATTAATGAAAATATGAAATGATATAACTTTATTCTTAATAAAAATAATTGGTTCACCACATAGGGAAATACTAGTAGGAATGAATCCATTATCTAGATCCTCTTGGTGTTACTTCTTCAATTCTAACAACTCAATTGGGACCATTTAATATGATTTTTTCAGAATAAATGTCATGCCCTCTATGAGTTCTATTGAAAACACAACATCACGATTTCAGGGAAGATTAGTAACCTCTTCTAGAAAGACATAAAAAAAATATTATACAATAGTAATATAATCAATGTAGAGTTCCTCCATATAAATTTGAGAGAAGTACCCCTCATTAGTAAGTATTAAAACTCAATTAATGGAAGTGTTTTCTTTTTGGAGTTTAGGTTTATCCTCACATCGAAATACTATCATAGGTTGATATATAATATCAAATTTAGCCTCACTTCATCAAAAATTGATATATGATCTACATTGAGAGATCCAATCCATTCCCAATATTACAATAAATTCAACTAGAGGTATAATAATAAGATTTCATGGAAGAAAATTCAAAATCACTTCTCTTTGAGAGAAGCTATAAACTTGAGATACAATCAATATATAATTTAATGTCTTTACTACAAACTCAATATCTAATCATTTGGTGGTGATGTGATTCCCTTATAAAATTATTAAAATATAATGGATAGTGTAGAACCTAAATTAAATAAAATATTTTCAATTATATAGTGGATGATAAGTGTACCTTTCACCACATTTCTTGGAATTTCGACTTCAATTATTGTAATTTCATATGTTTAGACATATCCCTTGGAATATTTTATGGTTGGTTCCCTATATTCTTGGGGAACTAGTTTGGATAATTCCTCATCTCTTTAATGTTAAAAATCTAGATATAAATGGCTTCTTTATTTTCCTTATAGTCATTATCTTGATGGAACTTATCTCTTCACTTATTGAAAACAACCATACCATTTAATAATTTTCAAGGATTTTTTATTCAATAATTTTTACCTGATGTAAATTTCATTATTATCTTCTTCTTCTTTGATGTGTTCCCTTTTCCTTGGTTCTCATCTAAACTCTTCATTCCATGATTTCTATTTCTTCACCCTCTTTAGTTTTCTTGATTAATTAATACCATTGATTGATATGTCCTTTAAAATAATACACTACTAGAATAAACTTTTCACTTTCATCACATCCCGATATATAGGAATATATTTTCAAGATACCTAATTCATTGTTCTGATATGAGTGGATTAGTATTTCCATTAATATATGAAATATTATACAACATTATGTGATGAAAAATAGGTGAATCATGATATGGAACAACATGTTTCTCTTCATAAGCTGATTTATTCATCATAACCCGAGTCTACTACCCTAATATGGCCATGAGCTTCTAATTTACAACACGGGCTATCTTTTATTTCTCAAAAGGGAAATACCTAAATTGTATACGAGTGTTGATTCCATTTCCACCATAAGGAACCATCACTAAAAAATAGAACACATATGGTTAGATCATAATCATCTTGATTGAGTCATAAAATAAATATTCATATAATGATAATTGTTCTCAAACACTCTGATAGAATATCATCATTTCGATTTGAGATATGTTCATTTAAAATATATATCCCATTATTACTATTAAACATAACTTTAACACCAACTGTAGAAACCCAAATTTCAGTAACTTAGAGCCGATGTCAAAATTATTACATTGGAATAAGATACATGAGATCTTATCCAAATGGACTGATCAGTTTAGTAGTTTTGAAGAACCAGATATATACATGATTCCCATATTACATTGAAAATATAAAATATATAGCATAAGAAAAAATCATGAATCCTTGATATTATTCATAATATATTTCATCATATTCTGGGGAAAAAAATAATGGGTGACCTTGTATTCTCATTATGAATTATATATAATAGAAGTTATCATGAGAAAATAAGACAAAATAGTGAGGCACACGCCTTAAACCTTACAAAATCGTGAGTTTCGATGAAGAATTTATTGTCTTTCACATTTAGGATATTTTCAGGCTTGTAGTTTTAGATAATTAGGACATAACTATTATATTACATCTCAAAAATCCCAAATTAGACACTTCTACTCTATACAATTATTTCAAAATAATAAAACTCCTCAAATAAAACCAGAAATATTTTCTGGATAAAAATATTCTTGAATTATTATTTTCTCTTATCCTTCTTTATACCCTATGAAAAAAAAATTTCACAACCTGGGATGAGCATGAAAATATCTATAAGGAATTTAAAATAAGTAATAAAACCATTAGTCCATCAATATTTAAAACCCAGGAAAACATTTTCACAAAATCATAATTTTCACCCATAAAACACAAACTACTTAGCTTACATCATATAATCATAAATTCCTACAAAACATCCAAGAAATCATAAAACATGTATGTAACTTTTGGAATACATATCATACTTGCATTTTATATTTCATAACCACATAGGGAGTAACCTTCATGGTAACATACTGAATTCTCATCATAGTATATTCCATAAATCTCTTAATATAAACTTTATTGTTTACCTCTGTTATGTTATCCAATTCATTGGAGAGATATCATGGGATCACCTTCCCTAGGTTTATCATGAAACCAGTCATATTTGTTTTATCACATAGCCACCTATAAAATGTCCAAGTACTATTACATAATCATAACCCATAAAAGATTGAAATTATCAATATTTCACTCATCAATAACAAGAAATCAATTCAAGATTTTTAAATATTCAATCCATTTCCCAAACCATTTAAAAAATTTAACAAAGTTATTTTTGAATCAAAGTGTATCATACCACTTTGAAACATTTAAAATAAATTATAGAAATAAAATTTTAAAAAATATATGTCCATATAATTAATATTTAAAACCACTTTGATAACATGGATATTAATGAGAAATATAAATAAGAATAAATATTTAGAACATTTAAAATGATTTTTTAGTTAAAGATTCCCTTGACACCTGAATAAAAATAATTAAACAATAAAATTAAAAAAACATTCAATATCATTATAATATAGTAATTGATGATATAAAATGTCAAAAGGGATTGCATATTCACCTTAATGTACAAATAAATAGTACAGTATCAAGATATTCTTTAATGAATGGAGATTGAGATGAAATCCCTTACAAAGATCGCATCATTTGATTAAGGATAAATGAATGACATAATTTATGTGAAAAAAATATAAATACACCAAATATAAGTGGATATTCAGTGTAAAATAATCAAGGTTCATTCACACATATTCTTTAAAAAACCACTGACAAGGATATTTGACTCAATGAATGGAGTTTGAGTTAATATTTCCCTCACAAAGTTCGTATAAATGACATAAGAATTCATAAATGGGTTGATTATGTGAATAAAAAATATATTAAAATAAAAGTAAGTGTAAATTATATCATAAATAAATAAATAGTTATTATAAACATAATCTTCATATAATATAATCAATAAAGTATGCATAAAACCCAATGAGTGAAAATTGAGTTTAGAAATTCACATACCTCGAGTCCAAATCATCACGTGTGTTCCTTGTTATTCCTGAATAATAAACTTAAGTTAATTTCTACTTAATTCAGAACCCTTTTCAGGTTTATTATTCATTTAATACTACTTATTCTCTTGTTGTAAAAATTAAATAATTATTTAAGTTCATATCAGTCATTTTGTCGATATTCCGTACTTGAGTTAAAAATAAACTTATTTAATGTAAATTGTCCATGTGGTAAAAATAAAATCATCTCTATAATGATATGGATGATTTAAAAATAATATATATCCAGTATATATGTATTTATTATAGTCTATAACATTTGGACATAAGAAATTAAATGCACCGTTCATGGAGACTCTAGGTCGTACGTACGTATGAGTGCTACTTTAATTTCTTTGTCAAATTAAAGGAATGAAAACTAAATGATATATAGATATGTTATAATTATAGTGTAATATGTATTTAATTTATGTTATATATGTTATTTAACTCCATCATTTATACGTTCAATATGTATGGCATAAACGATTCATATCACTTTGAGGGGGCGGTAGTCCGCACTTCCTCAAATGAAATTATCATATTTACACATTATATAAAGCATAAAAGTAAGTAGTAAATAAAAATTAAATAATAATTGTAACAATATAAATATTATATATATCATATATAATTATAGTTCCATAATAATGGCCACTATAAGAAGTGGTAGGAGAAAATTGAACAATCATCATTTTGTGAGGCAGTAGTTCCCCATACACAGAAATTGTATGTTCGTATCCATTATATGGAGGTGTGTGTAAGTGTAGTTTGAATAAATCACATAAAAACATATTATTAAAGTGCCTATACTGGGGTTGTTTTTTAATCATATATAACAAGATCATTGGGAGTGGAGAAGTAAATAAATTAATGGAATTTGAGAGAATATGTTACCTCTAAATCAGATAACTTCTTTTGATTTTAGCCAAAAGGATCTCTTGAATTTCCTTCATCCCAAGGTAAGGATCTGAAGAGTAATGGAGATATTTTTTAGCTTATTTTATTTGAATTTTGATGATCCATGGGGCTTGAGATGTGTGAGTATTTGGGTAGAGGTGGGGGCCTTTTATAAGAGGGATGAGGAAAACTTTAGGAGAGTCTTGAAATATCATTTTATTATAAAATTATTTTTGAATTATATTAGTTCCATGGAGATATATTTCTAGTATAAGATTATAATGGGTCAAAATAATCTTAACCAGTAGGTTTTATACAAGTTTAGGTCACAAAATTAACCGTATCTTTCATATTAAACCCTTGGTTAAAAATATTAACTCTTACCCTGTCTACTTGTATTTTCATTATATATAGTCATTATAGTTACTATAAATTACCAAAAGAACAAAAAATGTATCATTAATTAAATTATTACCACTATATAATTCTTTTTTTTAACCATAGATTTTTAGGACTATAATATCATTTAATAAAATAGTATTATTTTTAAAAACTCATTTATGTCAATTTTGAAACATTTTTGTAATTTATTTTTGTTAAAGTAATAACAACATTATTCCTTCAAATAAAATGAATTATATTAAATACAATATGTCAATATCATCCTGAAATTTATTATATGTCATAAAAATGTTCTAATTACATTTATTTCAATATTTATAATATCATTTATTTGAATCATTCATTAATAAGGTAATCACTGCATCATTATTATGTCATAAATAAATTTATTTATATAATGTCAAATAATTATAAATAAAATACCCTGATGTAAGAAATATTTTTAGATTACTAATAATTATTTATATTCAATGAAATTTTTTATAAACTCTTTATTAATTTTTTTAGTAAAAGATACATGTTTATGTTATATTTTTCTTTACTCTAAATTAATTCTTATAACAAGTCATGATCACACTCATGTGGCTCCATGGGGTCCCAAAATTGACCCAAGGATTCCCATGGTTAGAAACATATCATTTAATAGTATTAGGAAATGTGTTAGGGTAGTTTAATATTATTATAATATTATTGGTTTACCCTTATTTACCAAATTTACCTTTTAACCATGGTAAATAAAAATAACTACTGAAGTTACTATTTTTAATGTTAAAAAATAAAACGTATATATTTACATAATTTTTACTTTATGATTAAAAATATGGAATAAAATTTTTCAAATTCAATGAAAAGAAGTTTTAAAAATTAATTTAAAATTAATTCTCTTTGTCAAAACTAAGAAGTAGGTTTTAAGAAGTAAAATCTATCAAATGATTGACACGTGTTTATGTCCAATTTAAAAGTTAAATAAATTTCAATTACCAATATTTGATTAAATGATAAAAAATTCTAATTAAACATTAAAAATAATTAAAATGAAAATATAACTAAATAAATAAATAAGATGAAAAGGAAGTTTTGAATTAAAATGCATTATTTTCACTATTCATTTAAAATGAACTTTATTATAAAATTACAAAAAATTTAACCAAATTAAATAATGATGTCCTGATTTTGTATAAGAAATTTATTTTTTGAAATATAATATATAAAAGAAACAAAAACTATATTTAAAAATGGTTCTCCATCAAAAGGTGTCAAAATGAGCTTTTAAAAATATTAGAGTATTTTATGCTTAAATTTGGAATCTTTCCCATTTTAGGATTCTTAAATTTATTGGTTAAAAGTGAAAACATTTAAAAAAACATGTTTAATAATATTTTTTTAGATCAATTAATTCCCACTAACACAATAAATATGAATTAACTAACATTTTAAAAAAATGTTATTATGATATTATTTTTTGGTATAACTCAAAGTTGTGTGCAATGTAAGATTTAGGATAAACCTATTATTCTATGTCAGGTAAAAGATTGGAAAAAATGTCCTCTTAAATTTAAAATCAATATCTTATTCATATATATTAAAATATATGAAAATGTATTATTCTATAAATACATGGGTCGTTATATCATTCCCCCTTTTGGAAATTGCGTCCTCGCAATTTTAAAATTGGTATCAGAAACGTCATTGAATATCCCTCATTGGAAAAAGAGTCAATAAAACCATATATTTAAATGAAGAAAGAGAATTAAAATTGTCACTTGAGATAAAAAATACTAGGATTCCATGTAGAAAAACATGGATATGGAAGAAAAACTAACCATCTTTTTCTAATGGAGTGTGATAGAAAACATGATCAGAAGAATGTTGACAATCTAAAACCCACAACCTTGTGAAGGGTTAAATGGTCATTGAAACCCTAGAAGGAAATTTAAATGGAAACCATTTTTGTTTTAAGGTATTTTTTATAATTTTGAGGAATTTATTTATAATCCTTACTAAGAACATAAGGAAACATACTTACTTGGAAAGTAGAGTTTCATATATTAATAAATATCTACTACGAACTCATATTTTCTCCATATGGTGAGTATTCAAGATGAATTAGTCACACCTAAAGAACTAGAATCAACTTTAATAGAATCACTTAATCCACAAAATATAAACCATATATTTCCCTAGTCTTTAGACATTAACCAAAAACAAACTAGTCAGTATTATATCACATAATCTCTTAAAAGGATTAATCCTTTATAAAAAGAAATAATACTCTTAATCTCCAAAATTCAAAGAAATACCCCAAAGATCAACTAATACAATTCAATATACAATTTTCCTTAAAATTATTCAAAATAATACAAACTATTATTGAAACCCAAAATTTATAAGGATTTGATCACATAGTCTTCCACGATAAATCTTAACATTTATCTCCAAATATTTTTTGACTACTTTTAAATTATCATACTGAAAAGCAATTAACCTAATCACATATTCTCCAAGATAGGTTAAAAATTTCTATAAATAACCCAAATTTCTATATGTCCATAACAAAAACATTGATTCTTCCAAAATAAAATTCCAGCATTACTCCTTAAATAATATCCCATAGTATTGTATTTTTATAAGGAATATAGAGTTCCCAAAATAACATATGTCTTCCAAAATAACATTTATAACTTAATCACCAAATCATTTTCCAATACTAAGGATATCCATTTGATAAAATATAAGTTCTAAAAATAAACTTATTCTTGACCCATAAGAATCATTTAACTAAAAATAATAATTCATACTAATCGGGGACTTCAAATAGGCCAGTGGTAGCCGATGATCCCTTGTCTCCCTTCTATTGTAGGTTTGATTCTCGCATCCTTGTCGACGACGACAAGTTGCCACCCATGTTTTAGGTTGTCCCTTTTTATAAAACTAAAAAATAATCATAACATTTTTAAACCTCAATATTTTTCTTATACCTCTCATTTTCGTCCCAACTCATAATGACCTCAACCTATTAATTCATAAAGTCCGATATATATTGATTTTTTTCAACCTCTATATGATTAAATAAAACTATTCCCAATAAAAAGAACATAATACCGAGATCATGGTGTCTACTTAGTTTCATTGTCATATTGTTCACATTAATATAATGTCCATCAATTGCAACAATGATATAGAAATCCTTCAAAAGTAGTTTCTTCCATTATCCAAATACAGCTTGTACAACATAGGTCATATGGATGTTCAGAAAAATATAGTTTTAGAAAATAATCATCAATGACCTATAATTTCAAAACATATGATAAAAAATAATTTTTATAAAATATGCAGACCAATTTTGAGTTGAAAAATTCAATAAATGGTCCTCTTAAAATAATATAAGTATGTGTTGTAAGACTATATTTTAAGAGAAAATATAAATCGGTTGCACACGGGTCTCCTTCTTTACTACCTTTTTCAAAGTCATAATATGGTTAAAAAACTTGTGATAAGGTAAAATATTTTAAAATACCTTGATAATATTTACCTTTCTCAAAAATATAAAAATGTTGATAAATAATATTTGATTAAATACAACCCATTATCCATGATGGTATCGAGGTATTGTAGAGGTGTTTGATATCTCAAAAAAACTACCTGAAATGGATTTGTATGATAAAAAAGCTTCACAATCATCCAAACATGACTTTTAAATAATGATTATAAGCATGTCATCAGTAAGAGATGGAAATTTTCTATGAGATCCTACACCTTCCTTTTGTAAGTGACTTTCCTTGATCTAAAAAATTTATAAAACAAGGATTTAACTGAATTAATAGACATAGAGGCTTACCATGTGTTCATCCAGAAATCCTAATCCCTAAAGATACCTAAAACTTTCCTATGATACCAACTGTAAGGCCCCGGTCTTAAACCTTATGTAATCTTGAGTTTTGATCCAGAATTTACATTGTATCACATTAAGGATATTTTTAGGTCTATAGTCTTAGAGAATTATTCCATAACAATTACATTACATCTCAAAAATTACAAAGTAGACACTTCTACTCTATCTAATTATTTCACAATAATAAGACTCCTTAAATAAAACAAGAATTATTTTCTCGATAAAAATCTTCTTGAATTCGTTGTTTCTCTTACCCTTCTTTATAACCTGTGAAAAACATTTGAAAAACATAGTATGGGAATAAAAATCTTAGTAAATAATATAATATAAGGAATAAAATTGTTAGTCCATGAATATTTAAAACCCATGAAAACATTTTCAAAAAATCATACTTTTCCCACATAAAACATAAACTACTTAGCTTACATCATGTAATCATAATATTCATACAAAACATCATATAAATCATAAAACATAATGGTAACTTGTGTCATCTATATCATACATACATTGTAGCTTTCATACTTACAAAGGAAGTAACCTTTATGGATACATTTGGAATACCCATCACAATAGATTCCCTAAATATCTTAGGTGAAACATTATATTTTACCTCTGTCATGTTACCTAATGCATTAGGGAGCCATTATAGGCTCACCCACCATTGTATTATCATGGAACCACCCTTATTTGGTTTATCACATAACCACTGGTAAAATTTCCAAGCACCATTACAAAATCATAACACATAAAAGATTGAAATTATCAACATTTATCTCACGAATCGCAACAAATCAATTCAACATATAGAAATATTCAATCAATTTCCCAATCCATTTAAAATATTTAATAAAGATATTTTTCAATCTAAGTGTCCCATAAAACTTTATAAATTTTAAAATAAATTCTAGAATTAAATCTTTAAAACAAATATTTCCATATAAATAAATACTTAAATCCATTTTGAAAATATGGGCACAAATTAGAAATATTTAGAAGAAGAAATATTTAGATCATTTTAAATTATATTTTAGTTAAGGAGTGCCTTACCACTTGAGAAACAATTGATTAAAAAAAATTAAAAAATAAAATTGAACAAAACATTATATATCATGAAAATATTGTAATTAATGATATAACTTGTCAAAAAGGGGTCTCATATACACTTTAAAGGATAAATAAGGTGCACAATATCAATATATTCCTCAATGAAAGGAGATTGAGACGAAATTCCATTCAAAGAGTATATCCTTTGATTAAGGATAAATCAATGACATAATTTATGTGGGAAAATATAAATACACCCAATATATGTGGATATTAAGTGCAATAAAATTAGAGTGCATTCACACATATTCTTGAAAAAAAACCTAATGACATGGATATTTAACTCAATGAATGAAGATTGAGTTAGGATTTCCCTTTCAAATTTCATATAAATGACGTAATAGTTTATAAATGGGGTGATTATGTGTAGAAAGGGTATATCCACACAAAGTTATGTGTAAATTAAAACAAAAATAAATAAACAGTAATTCCACACATAATCTTGTCATCATATAATCAACTAAGCATGCATAAAATCCAATGAGTGGAAATTGATTTTAGAAATTCCCTTACCTCTAGACCAAATAATCACATATGGTCCTTGTTATTCCTGAAAAATAAAATTATGTTAATTTATAATTTCTTTGTAATATTTTTCATGTTTATTATTCATTTTATATTAATTATTATCTTTTTATGAATATTATATAATTATTTATGTTCATATTGGTCATTTTGTCGATATTTGGTACTTGAGTCGAAAATAAACTTATTTGTTGTAAATTGTCCATTTGGTCAAAATTCAATCATATCCATATTGATATTTATGATTTAAATATCATATATACATAGTATATATGTATTAATAATTTTCTATAACATTTAGAGATAATAAATGAAATGCACCAGTCATAGAGAGGGTATGTCGTACGCACGCATGGACACTACTTTCATTTCATTATCATATTAATGAATGAAAACTAAATGATATAAAGATACATTAAAATCCATTATAACATCTATGTAATATATGTTACATAAGTTCATTTAGTCCATCTTTTATACATTCCATGTATGGCATGAACAGGTCATATCACTTTGACTGGGCAGTAGTCCACATTTCCTCAAATGAAATTATCGTATTTACACATTATGGAAAGTATAAAGGAATGTTATAAAAAATATTACAAAATAAAAGGTATAATATAAATATAATATATATAATAAATAATTACCGTTCCATAATAATGTCTAACATGAGAGGTGGTAGGATAAAATTGAACAATCATTATTTCATGAGGTAATAGTTCGTTGTACACAGAAATTGTATGTTCATATCCATTAGATGGAGGGGTTTGTATGTGTAGTTTGAATACATACCATTAAATGATATTATATTGAGGATAATGGTTTTGTTTTGTAATCATAGAATAATATGATCATAGGTAGTGGAGAAGGAAAATAAAGGAAACGAATTTGATACAAGACTTTTCCTCTAAAGCTGGTAACTTCTTTTGATTTGAGCCAAAATTCATTATTCAATTTCATTAATCTCTTTTTAAGGCTTCTAAGAGAAATGGAAGGATGTTAGAAGATTATTTGAGCAGAATTGTGATGATCCAAGGTGTCACATACATAGATTATTTTAAATTTATTTTTATTTTAATTTCCATTAATGCTTTGTTTTGGGGGGTTTCCAAAGTTTTTATGGAAAATAGGTGAGTTTTCATGAATTGGGCCAAACCGTGAGCCCAATTCCAGTTTTAAAAATAAATTTTTTTTCTTTTATAACTTATTCATTTTTTAATATGTTTCAGTAATTCCAACTCCTAAATGTCCTCCCCTGATATATTAACACCACAATTAAAATTTGGAGCCTTTGGAAATCCATAACAAATGTGTATATGGGTTTTATTTAAGGGATTGGGCCTGCCCGAAAGCCCAATTCCAGTTTTAAAAATAAATTTTGATTAATTAATAACTTATTCATTGTTAAGGATTTTTCGGTGATTACAAGCCCCAAACACGCCCCTTGAACCCAGAAGCGCGTCCAATATCATTCCACCCTCTTTTCATCTCATTTTCATCGCGATTTTGGTCGAAACTTCTGAAGAACCCAAATTTCGGGCAGATTTATAAAGGTAATTTGTTTCCTTCATAACTCTTTCGATTCTTACTCTTTTTCCCCCATTCAAATTCCTAAATGATCTAACTATTCTTCTTTGAACCTCCCTTGAAGGTTTGAGTATTTTAGAAATCAGCTACTGGTATTTTGGGGGGCGATTTCTCCAAGATATTTTAAGTAAGTTGTTCTCCTCTTTTCTTCATTCAATTTGTTTAGGGTTACATCCAATTTACTTAGGGTTTCTTCCTTTATCATTGAGGTTCCTTATGTCCAGGAAGTAGGGTTTAAAAATTAGGGTTTTATCTTGTGTTTCATGTTCTGAAATTCTGGTTTTAGGTCTGGTTTATCTTCCTTGAGGTGCGGCGGTGGTGCGTTTGAGTTTTCGCACAAAGGATTCAAGGGTTTCCTTGGTTTTGGTAGGTGATTCCATTGTGTATGAAATCATTGTGAATTGGCTACTGTTTTTATGGTATTTTCATGCTTATTCAATTTTATTATTTCTGAAAAATATAGTTTTAGTGGTGTTTGTATTTAAAATGAATCCTAAAGGCCAATTTCATGTGAAATTGGGGGTTTTTCATAGAAATGTTTTATTAGTTTAATTGGGGATACCCTAAAAGTAACTAGTTGATTTTATTGAACTATAACAGGGATAAAATACTGTTTTTAATGATTATACCTTGTGTTTTTTACTGAAAAATCTGGTTTTAATGGTGTTTGTGAACCACATGAAATTCTAAGATTTGTGTTGTGTAAAAATGGAGACTTTGCAATGATGTCGTTTCTTGAACCATATGGGGTTGCCCTAAAAATGATTTTGTGTTTTAACTGAAATGTAGTGGGATCTCCTTTATAATTTGGAAACTTAAATATGTGCACATAGTATGCAAGTGAGTTTTATAAGGTGTTTTGTGTCCGAAACACTACGAGATTTTTGAGCAATTGTTTTACGAAAAATCTAAGTGTTTTGTTGCGTGTTTTAAGTGGTATAAAATGTGATAGCTACTGTATTGGTTATGATTGACCAGTAATGATGTTTTATATGAAAATTTATTTATGTTGCATGCTTAAATTTATTGAGAACAAAAGGGGAAGCCCGGGTACCTAGGTGGGGCGGATTTGTACTAGTACGGCTAGTGGACCGGATGGGTTTTGTCCCTGTTTCACTTAGCATTTGGATAACAACAACTCTAACTAAACTATGTGGATGATTATTGGGGACCACTAGGTTATGGGTGTGTTCCCTACTAGTGGCTCGTGCACGAGAAAGGATTTTTCTATGGTAACTCTACATCGAGGTACGAGGTACATAGGGCCCAAGACAACCTAGTGCCTAGGGGTGTTCCCAATGTTGTTGCTAATTGGATTTGTAGTATCTACCCATGTCTTAGGGTGTGTTTGGAAGTAAATTACAGTATCTAAAATTTCTATTTTAATGTGTTAGTATTCTAAAAATTTTGGATTGAAAACTATTTTCAATTAGAGGTTTCATTTCTTGAAATTTGAACACTACTTTTCCTTGCGTTTGAAAACTGCTTGCTTTTTCACATTGTATTTCTTACTCTTTGGAATCATTGGGTGGTATCCTACTGGGCTTAGGCTCACACCCTACTTACACCCCTTGGGTGTAAGTAGACTTGGTTATGTTTGATTCAGGAAAAGGAAAGGCTAAGGGTGATGGCGGTTCATAGTGTTAGTTCCCATTCTTGGTGCGGAGTTGTGGAGATAGCTTGGGGGCGATGACCCCTTGTCGTGTGAAGTCCTTTGGGCTGTCTTAATGCTATAATTATTTTTATTTGGACCACTTGTATAATCTTTAAACCAATGTACTCAGTTCTGGTTTTTTTTACTTAAGTCTTGTTTGGCTCAAAAATTTCAGATTTATATTATGGAATGTTTTTAATGTTTTATGCTTTCATACTCGGGTAAATCGTTCCCAAACCTATATTAATGATACCCGGGCACTTGTGCCAGCCCGTGGGGATAGGGAACGCCCTTCGGGTCATGTCACGGGCTGGGTTTGGTGCCGGTTTTGGCAGTGACCAGATTCGGTTCGTGACAAAATGGTTTCAGAGGAGGTTCGCTCCTTGGGTCATGTTATTTGGGGAAGAGTCAGCATAGTCTGGTGCTAGGATTTTTGGGACTTGAAATTTCAGTCATGGGTAGTGTGCCTGGCCAGCACACCTCATGAAGGGATTCAAGTCACCATGGTAAGTATGGATTTATTTGAGTGCTTTGGTTTTCTTGGTTTAATGATGACTATGGGAAATAAAAAGAGAGTTGGGAGAATAATCTCAGTGAGCTCGCAGGGCCTGGCAAGCCCTATGGAGCCATGGATATTTCCCTAGAATACTCTCTGTGACGGCGAAGTGATTGGAATATGGCTGCCAACCATATGTCCAAGTCACCCACCGAAACTAGTTTCCTCTTGCATTGTTTTGTGCTTTAGTTTTGAAATCTTAGCACTTTGGTTTTAAGGTGACTTGGTTTTAAGAAGAGTAAAGTTTTTATGAAATGATTTTCAAATAAAGAGGGAATGGTTTGGTTTATGAAATGGCGGAACTGAATTTTCAGAATTGTTTTGAAATGTAAAATGGTGTGCTTACACCTCTTTGAAAGTAGGAACTATATTGAATTTGGTTTTGAAATGTGTTTCCAATAGAGTTTTCTAAACAATTAGAGTGTTTTTTAATGGGATGATATGTTTCAAAATTGATGTGAATAAATTGAAAGTGAGTTCTTTTCTAAATGGTTGTGTCCTTATGAAATGTTTTGTAAGATGTGAATTGGGATTTCGATTTCATTGTTAGCAGTTTTGAGAAAAAGGTTGGGTTGGTTGACCATTTTGTTTTTGAAAAGTGGAAGGAAGTTTTGTTTTACCCTTTGGTATTTCCATGAGTGACCACATGCATGGGGTTATATGGGATGATGGATGGTTGATGGCATGACTGGATGAGTGCTGGGATGGATATAAGGAGGGTGCCCAATGTGGCACAAAAACATGCGTGTGTGAGGCCCATGGGGTACCATTGGTGGATACGCATACTGTTAAACCGTTTGTTTTCAAAGAATTGGTTTTAAAGAAAAACATGATGTCTTGATGAATAGTTTGGTATGGTTTGTATTATGGGTTTTTGTAAATGTTGATGTTGTGGGATGTTTTGAGTTCAAGAACCCCTTCTGTTTGAACTGTGTTTTGGGTTTGTGTTTGGTCGGTATGCTGTGTTGTAGGGACAGTTAGTGGTCTCTTTTGAAAAAAAAATTGGGATGTCTTTACTGTGGTTCCCTTCATGTGTTTGGATATGGTTTGTGGAATGTTTTGACCAATAGACCAGCTTGGTTGGGTCCTTGGGTTCTCTCATTGGATAAGGTACGCCCCCATTAAGGGTTAATGCACAACTGAAGTGAAACCCATTTTGTTTCGCCATTGGAAAATCCTCCAGTTGATCAATATAAAGAATATTTTATCGAACATTTCTTTTATTGAGTCTACACCAATTCATTTCGCTGATTTTTGGATCCTCCTGTAGTGGGATAGTGCTTGTGGAAGGTTGAAAGGGACCTTAGTTTCTTAAGTTTCCTGATTCATCAAAGGTGGGAGTTTTCTTTCGTTGTTAGTAGGGATGAGTGTCTTGATGGTGTCTAAGAGGGCCTCTGGGTTCTTTATAGTTTCTTTGAAGAAAGAGTTATTATTAAAAAACCAATTTTGAGATTTAGGTCATGATATGATATTGTGTCCACTTTTTGGACTTATCTGTTGTTTAGGGACTTTGAATATGGTCTCGTTCCATGTATTGTTTCTATCAATCGTCAGGGTCATGTTCGGTGACGCATTGTGATGTTGTGTGCTCTTTTGACCATAAAGGTGAAGGTCACACAATCCCCTAAGGTTCTATGTTATGTTGGGATTATGTCTCCCTTGGGAAAAACATCAAATCCGATATCTTAGAGGAAGGTGTTTATATGTTTCTTTCCCTTCTGTTGTTTCTCACCCAAAGAAACAAGGTGCGATGTGTGTGCATCTTCTGATCCCTTGTTTCAGTGAAATGACTGTTTCTGGGCAAAGTGGGTTATGAAGTGTGTTATGTCTTGATAAACCCATCAGGGTATGTAGTGTAGTTGTTTGTGGCACTGAAAGAATAAGTTCCACATAGGGGTTTCAACAGCCTAACTGCGTGGCCGAAGATGCTTCAATATTTTGAGCTCCAGCCATAGGTCCCGGAGAGAAGCTGGCGCATAGTCAGGGGAAACACCAGTGTCGTTTAAACCCTTGTACAAAGTCCTATCCTCAGTATGAAAGATAGGAACAGTTTAAACCTATGGTTTCATCATCTTCCTTCTGTTGTTCTCGTTTGGTGGAAATAGGTAGAGGGCCTTGTACCCATGTCATCGCCTAATGTCTTTGCCTCCCACGTTGGTTTCCATTGAGTCATTGGAGGATGGTTGGAAATTTGGCTAGAAAGATTGAGCACACATTTTGTGAATGATTAGTAGTGTCAGTGTGCTAGGAAGCCACATTCAAATAATGATCAGCATAGTTAGTGCATGGTTTCCCAACCCGTGCGGACTGACCCTGCACCCTTCCCAAATCTTAAAAAAAATTGAGTCTTTTTGTGTCGGCCCATGCTGGTCAGTTAAGATGGTTGGTTCTTGTGGTGGGAAGACCCACTGTGGGTATCATGTATATTATTTTGTATATTTCTAATTTATGTATACCCCTTGTACTAGGGAGTCTGTTTGGGCCTCCCCTTATTAGTGTCTTGATTCTGTCTGGGGAAAAAAAATTAAGTTGTCTCTTATGGTGGGGAGCCCATTTGTGTCTCTTCATACGAGTAACTCATATTTTTTCCTTTGTTTTGTATGGGAAGTAGGTATTATCATTTGGAGATATCTAACTACCTACATCTTACTTTGGTAAACATTGATATTGGAGAGTGAACAATGGTTTAGTTATAGTAGGGCAAGTGTAACCTTGTTCGATGTTGTTGTTTATTTGGGTAAATTGATTGAGTATTGTTCTGATTGTGTTTGAGGAGTTTTCATTTGGGATAAAGCATGAATGTGCTTAATAATTTCAGAAAAGTGGTGTATGTTTTGGCTGTGAGAGTATTACTTCCTTCATTGATCACTGGAGGTGTTATGGCCTTTGGGGGAGAAACCTGGCAAGAGAGTACCTCGTGGTTTCTCAGTTGAGTTTGGTTGTTGCTTTGGACTTACTGTGACTTTCCGGGGCGGAAAGTTTCCATGGTGGGGAGAATTGTCACATACATAGCTTATTTTAAATTTATTTTTATTTTAATTTCCATTAATGCTTTGTTTTGGGGGGTTTCCAAAGTTTTTATGGAAAATAGGTGAGTTTTCATGAATTGGGCCAAACCGTGAGCCCAATTCCAGTTTTAAAAATAAATTTTGTTTCTTTTATAACTTATTCATTTTTTAATATTTTTCTGTAATTCCAATTCCTAAATTTCCTCCCCTGATATATTAACACCAAAATTAAAATTTGGAGCCTTTGTAAATCCATAACAAAGGTGTATATGGGTTTTATTTAAGGGATTGGGCCTGCCCGAAAGCCCAATTCCAGTTTTAAAAAAAAATTTGATTAATTATTAACTTATTCATTGTTAAGGATTTTTCGGTGATTCCAAGCCCCAAACACGCCCCTTGAACCCAGAAGCGCGTCCAATATCATTCCACCCTCTTTTCATCTCATTTTCATCGCGATTTTGGTCGAAACGTCTGAAGAACCCAAATTTCGGGCAGATTTATAAAGGTAATTTGTTTCCTTCATAACTCTTTCGATTCTTACTCTTTTTCCCCCATTCAAATTCCTAAATGATCTACCTATTCTTGTTAGAACCTCCCTTGAAGGTTTGAGTATTTTAGAAATCATCTACTGGTATTTTGGGGGGCGATTTCTCCAAGATATTTTAAGTAAGTTGTTCTCCTCTTTTCTTCATTCAATTTGTTTAGGGTTACATCCAATTTACTTAGGGTTTCTTCCTTTATCATTGAGGTTCCTTATGTCCAGGAAGTAGGGTTTAAAAATTAGGGTTTTATCTTGTGTTTCATGTTCTGAAATTATGGTTTTAGGTCTGGTTTACCTTCCTTGAGGTGCGGCGGTGGTGCGTTTGAGTTTTCGCACAAAGGATTCAAGGGTTTCCTTAGTTTTGGTAGGTGATTCCATTGTGTATGAAATCTTTGTGAATTGGCTACTATTTTTATGGTATTTTCATGCTTATTCAATTTTATTATTTCTGAAAAATATAGTTTTAGTGGTGTTTGTATTTAAAATGAATCCTAAAGGCCAATTTCATGTGAAATTGGGAGTTTTTCATAGAAATGTTTTATTAGTTTAATTGGGGATACCCTAAAAGTAACTAGTTGATTTTATTGAACTATAACAGGGATAAAATAATGTTTTTAATGATTATACCTTGTGTTTTTTACTGAAAAATCTGGTTTTAATGGTGTTTGTGAACCACATGAAATTCTAAGATTTGTGTTGTGTAAAAATGGAGACTTTGCAATGATGTCGTTTCTTGAACCATATGGGGTTGCCCTAAAAATGATTTTGTGTTTTAACTGAAATGTAATGGGATCTCCTTTATGTTTTGGAAACTTAAATATGTGCACATAGTATGCAAGTGAGGTTTATAAGGTGTTTTGTGTCCGAAACACTACGAGATTTTTGAGGAATTGTTTTATGAAAAATCTAAGTGTTTTGTTGCGTGTTTTAAGTGGTATAAAATGTGATAGCTACTGTATTGGTTATGATTGACCAGTAATGATGTTTTATATGAAAATTTATTTATGTTGCATGCTGAAATTGATTGAGAACAAAAGGGGAAGCCCGGGTACCTAGGTGGGGCGGATTTGTACTAGTACGGCTAGTGGACCGGATGGGTTTTGTCCCTGTTTCACTTCGCATTTGGATAACGACAACTCTAACTAAACTATGTGGATGATTATTGGGGACCACTAGGTTATGGGTGTGTTCCCTACTAGTGGCTCGTGCACGAGAAATGATTTTTCTATGGTTACTCTACACCGAGGTACGAGGTACATAGGGCCCAAGACAACCTAGTGCCTAGGGGTGTTCCCAATGTTGTTGCTCATTGGATTTGTAGTATCTACCCATGTCTTAGGGTGTGTTTGGAAGTAAATTACAGTATCTAAAATTTCTATTTTAATGTGTTTGTATTCTAAAAATTTTGGATTGAAAACTATTTTCAATTAGAGGTTTCATTTCTTGAAATTTGAACACTACTTTTCCTTGCGTTTGAAAACTGCTTGCTTTTTCACATTGTATTTCTTACTCTTTGGAATCATTGGGTGGTATCCTACTGGGCTTAGGCTCACACCCTACTTACACCCCTTGGGTGTAAGTAGACTTGGTTATGTTTGATTCAGGTAAAGGAAAGGCTAAGGGTGATGGCGGTTCATGGTGTTAGTTCCCATTCTTGGTGCGGAGTTGTGGAGATAGCTTGGGGCGATGACCCCTTGTCGTGTGGAGTCCTTGGGGCTGTCTTAATGCTATAATTATTTTTATTTGGACCACTTGTATAATCTTTAAACCAATTTACTCAGTTCTGGTTTTTTTTACTTAAGTCTTGTTTGGCTCAAAAATTTCAGATTTATATTATGGAATGTTTTTAATGTTTTATGCTTTCATACTCGGGTAAATCGTTCCCAAACCTATATTAATTATACCCGGGCACTTGTGCCAGACCGTGGGGATAGGGAACGCCCTTCGGGTCATGTCACGGGCTGGGTTTGGTGCCGGTTTTGGCGGTGACCAGATTCGGTTCGTGACACAAGGGGATTGATAGGTGTGAGTAAGCTGGTAGAGGTGGTGGCCTTTTATAATAGGGAGGAGGGGCACACTAAGAATATCATGAAATATATTATTATTATAAACTACTTTTGGAATTATATTAGTTAAAAAGTGATATATTTATAGTATATGATGATAATGGGTCTAAATACTCTCAACAAATAGATTTTAGAAAATTTTATGTCACAAAATTAACCTTATCTTTTAGATATAACCCTTAGTTAAAACCATTAACTCTTACCATGTCTTCTTGTATTTTGATAATATATGGTTACTATAGTTAATATAAAATTCCAATAGAGACAAAAGATGATAGATAATAAAAAATTTAACACTATATAATTCATTTGGACTAATATTATATTTTTATGACTACTATGTGATTTAATAAAATAGTATTTGTTTTAAAAACTCATTTACAACAATTTTGACACTATTTAGTAAATGACTTTTTTTAAATCATAATAACTTGATCCCTTCAAATAAAATGAATTATCTCAAATATAATATTTATATATAATACATAAAATTATTTTATGGAATCAAAATTTTCAAATTAAATTTATTTTAATATTTATAATATCATTTATTTGAATCATTCATTAATAAGGTATTTACTGCATCATCATTATGTCATAAATATATTTATTTATTTAACTTATAACAATTATGAATAAAATACCATAATATAGGGAATCCCATTATATTTCTAATGACTATTTATAGAAAAAGATATCAGTTATAGTACCCTATATTAAAATTGTTTTAGTAAAATATACATGTTTATGTTATATTTCTCTTTACTTTAAATTAATTCTTACAACATGTCATTATCACACCCAAGTGGCTCCATGGGGTCCCAAAATATACCCAAGGAATAAAATGGTCCGAAATATCTCATCCAATAGGATTAAGACATGTGTTAAGGTATTTTAATATTATTATAATATTATTTTGTGACCTATATTTACTAGATTTACCCTTCCACCATGGTAAATAAAAATAATTACTTGAGTTACTATTCATAATGTCCCAAAATAAAAGTTATCTATTTTTAAAATTTGAAAATTATGATTGAAAATAAGGAATTAATTTTTCCAAATTCAAAATATATTGTTTACAGAAATTAATTTCAAATTATTTCCCTTTTGTCAAAAACAAAAAGTGGGGTTTGAAGAATTAAAATCTATTAAAAGATTGACATGTGTTTATGTCAATTTTTAAAGTGAAATTACATCCAATAACCATAATTGGATAAAATTATAAAAACATAATCCAATTATACTTTAAAACTAAATAAAATTACAACATAACTATATAAATAAAAAAGATGAAAAGACATTTTTGAATTAAAATGCAGTATTTTTTACTATTCATTAAAAATGAACTTTATCAGAAAATTACCAAAAACTTTACCAAAGTAAACTATTATGTCCCAATTATATAGAAGAAATTTATTTTTTCAAATAGAATATATAAAAGTGACAAAAACTAGGTTTAAAAATGGATTTCCATCAAAAGGCTATAAAACAAGATTTTAAAAATATTAGAGTATTTTATGCTTAAATTTGGATTCTTTTCTCATTTTATACCTCTAAAATTTATTAGATTAATGTTAAAACATTTAACAAAAATGTTTAATAATATTTTTGTTAGTTCTATTCATTCCCTCCATTATAATGGAATGAAATTAACAAACATTTAAAATAATGTTATTATTATGATATTATTTTTCGGTATAACTCAAAGTTGTGTGCAACGTAAGATTTAGGAAAAACCTGTTGTTGCCTATCAAGTAAACTATCAAAAAAAGTGTCCTATTTAATGTAAAATTAATATATTTTTCATAAATATTAGTATATATGAAAAATTATTATTCTATAAATACTTGGGTTGTTACATCATTCCCCCTTTGGGAAATTACATCCTCGTAATTGTGAAATTAGGCTCAAAAACATATTTGAAAATCCCATATTTGAAAGAGTCCATAAAAATATCTCTTTAAAATAAATAAATATACGTAAAAATGTCACCTGAGATAACACAAACTAGGAATCGATGTAAAAAACATGTATATGGAAGAAAAACTACTCATCTTGTTCTGATGGAGAGTGATAGAAAACATGATTAGGAGAAAGTTAAAAATGTGAAAACTAAAAACTTCTTATGTGTTAAGGATAGTTGGATTCATGAGGTTTTGGGCTTAGCGACTTAGTGGTCATGGATCTTCAAGGCATATTCATCTCTTCTCCCTTGTGTGCCAGCCCCCCGGTCTCCCTTTCCTCTTTCCCCCATTTCATTTGGTTTTCTACCCGTTCTTCTTCCTCAACTGCCTAAAACTTGCTCTAACCTAGAATTTCACCTCTCCTCTCTAGGTCAGATTTGTAGCGGTGGATACGTAGGTGGTTTTGGGCCATATGGTTTGGTAGCCATGGATTTTTCCTTCAAGGTTTCATTATCAACCTTCTTCAGGTTTTCCCATTCGGGTTCCTTCAGGGCATCTTCCCCGTTTCATTCTTTCCATTTTTATTTTTCTTCATTGAAGGGTTTCTTTGTTTTAAGGTTTTGAGGTTTTCATCGATATACTTTTACTGTAGATGGCTCTAGTTTGGAGGTGGTTCAGATTTTCATTTCTAGTCTGGTTCTATTCAGTTTCGATGGTGGGCATCGATGTGTGTTTGGATGAGATGACGACTATTCTGATTAGGGAAGTAGTGAAGGTTTTCGGAGTGATCCTCACTGGTGGGATGGTGAGGAGATGTGTACGGTGTGTCTAGGTGCATGACACATGGTGATGTGGTGATAATGACAATAATGATGATGGTTTTTGAATTTTGAATTTTTATTTTCCTCTTTTTACTATTTTTTTATCACGGTCTATGATTTGGAAGCCGATCAACTGATGAGGCGGCGACGACAATAGGGATGGTTGATGACATTCAGGCGAGTGTTTTTGAATCTGGTCATGGTGGTTTATGTCTGTTGATGCATTTTTTTTAAATCTTGTTATGTTTGTATTTTCATTATGATGTTTACGGTTCCCATTAACCCGCAAAGTGGCTTCAAGAAAATGTAAAAAAGATATTTTGAGTTGAGTGATGGGTTAAAAGGTCTTTTATTCCTCAACTTAAAAAGTAAACAAACAATGTTTTTGTTTTATAGTCTTTATCATAATGTTGAGGAATTTATTTATGATCCTGAAAAAGAACATATGTAAACATACTTACTTTTCAAGTATAGTTTCATCCTTTAATTAATATCTACCACAAACTCATATTTTCTCCAAACGATGATTATTCAGGATGACTTGGTCACACTTGAAGTGCTAGAATCAAATTATAGAGAATCAAATAATCCAAAAAAGATGAAACATATATTTCCCTTTTATTTGGACATTAACCAAAACCAAAATGGTTATCATAAGATCAGATAATCTTCCAAAAATAATAATCATTTATAAAAATAAATAGTACTATTAATCTCTAAAATTCAAAAAAAACACAAAAGTTCAATAAAGAACATTCAGTAAACAATTGTCCTTAGCATTTTTCAAAAAAATCCTATATTATATTGAAACCCAAAAATCATAAGGATTTGATCACCAAGTCTCCATGAAAAATATTAACATTTATCACCAAATAACATAGAATACTCTTAAATTCTCATAATATAAAAGTAATTAACCTAATCACATATTCTCCAAGATAGGTTAACTATTCCCATAAATAACCCAAATCTCTCTGTGTCCATAATAAAAATATAGACTCTTCCAAAATATAATTCAACCAATACTCCTCAAATAAAATCCAATAGTATTTTATTTTCATAAGGCATATAGGGTTCCAAAAATAGAAAATTTCTTTCAAAATAACATTCATAACTTAATCACAAAATCATTTTCCTATATTAGGGATATCCATTTGATAAAATAGATGTTCTGAAAATCAACTTATTCTATATCTAGATAATCATTTAATTAAATAGAATATGTCATAATAATTAGGGACTTCACATAGGACATTAGTAGGTGATGCACCCTTGTCTCCCTTTGGTTGTGGGTTTGATTCCTACGACCATGCTGGATGCGATGGGTTATCACCCACTTGTTGTTTGTCCCTTTTTATAAAACTCAAAATAACCCTAACATGTTTTATCCTCAATGGTTGTCTTATAACTCTCATTTTAATCCCAACTCATAATGAACACAACCTCTTAATTCATGAAGTCTTATATATATTGACATATTTTTCACCTTAATATGACAAAATAAAACTATTCCTAATAGAAATAACATCATACCTTTATCATGGTTTTTACCTTGTCTCAACATCATATTGTTTATGTAAATAGAATGCTGATTCATTTCAATAAATGATATAAAGATCATTCAAAATAATTTGCATCCATTATCCAAATACTCCTTGTAAAACTTAGGTCACATGGGTGTTCATGGAAAAATAATTTTGGAAAATAATCAGGTATGACATCTAATTTAAAAAATCTAATAAAACATGATTTTTATAAAACATTCGGAACAATTTTGAGTTTAAACTTTCAAAAAATGGTCCTTTTAAAAAAACATAAGTATGTGCTGTAAGAATATATTTTAAAAGAAAATATAAATAGGTTTCATAGGGGTATTCTTCTCCAAAACCTTTTTAAAAATCATAATATGCTTCAAAATCTTATGGTAATGTAAAATATTTGAAAATTCCTTGAAAAAATTTACCTTTCCTGAAAATATGAGAATATTAAGAAAACAATATTTGATTAAATACAACCCATGATCTAGAATGGTATTAAGGTATAGTGGAGGTGTTTGATATCTCATACAACTCCTTTAAAGTGAGTTGTATGCTATAAAAAATTTCACAATCATCCAAACATGAAATTGAAATAATGATTTAAAGCTTGTAATCCGGAATATATAGAAGTATTGTTTGAGATCTCCTTCCTTCCATTCATAACCGACTTTACTTGAACTGAAAATGTTATAAAACAAGGATTTAACTGAAATAATAGACATAGAGACTTATCTTGAAGTTATCCAAAACTCATAATCCTTAAAGTTATCTAAACCTTTCCTCTGATACCAACTGTATGGCCTTGACCTTAATCCATATATAATCTTGAGTTTTCATCAAGAATTTAATTTCTTTCATGTTAAGGATCTTTTTAAGATTATAGTTTTAGAGAATTAGACCACAGTTATTAAATTATATTATAAAAATTAAAGAGTATACACTTCCACTCTATACAATTATTTCATAATAATAAAAATCCTGAAATAAAACAAGAATTATTTTCTTGAAAAAAAATATTCTTAAATTCTATTTTTCTCTTATCCTCCCTTATATCATTTGAAAAACATTTCAAAAACATGGGATGAGCAAAAATGGATTATTAAGGAATATAAAATAAGGAATATAACTGTTTTCCCATGAATATTTTCAACCCATGAAAACATTTTCAAAAAATCATACTTTTCACCCATAAAACATAAACTACTTATCTTACATTATGTGATCATAATATTCCTACAAAACTTCATACAAATAATAAAACATAAAGGTAACATGTGGCATCCATACCATACTTATACTGTAGCTTTCACAGCTACATCAGGAATAACCTTCATGGTTACGTTTGGAATACCCATCATAGTATATTCCATAAATCTCTTAGGGGAAACTTTATCATTTACCTCCATCACATTACCCTATGAAATGAATAGTTATCACAGGCTCACCCGCACTAGGTTTATCACAGAACCACCCATATTTGATATATCACAAAACCACCCATCAAATGTCCAAGTACCATCACATAATCATAAAAAAATATTGAAATTATCAACATTTCACTCATCAATCACAAGAAATAAATTAAGGATATTTATATATTCAATCCATTTCCCAAATCATTTAAAATATTTAATAATGATATTTTTGAATCAAAGTGTCTCATACCACTTTGAAACTATTAAATGAAATTCAAGAATTAAAATTTTAAAATATATATTTAAATAAAAATAAATACTTAATACCATTTTTAAAACATGGATATTAATCAGAAACATTTAGAAAAACAAATATTTAGAACATTTATAATGATATTCTAGTTAAAGAGTCCCTTACCACTTGAGAAAAACATAAATTAAAAGTATTAAAAAACATTAAAAAAAGTTTAAATATATTTATAATATATTAATTCATGATATAAAATGTTAAAAGGGGTCACATATACACCTTAAAAGATAAATAAGGTGCACAATATCAAGATATGCCTCAATTAAAGGAGATTGAGACAAAATCCCTTATAAAGATTGTATCATTTGATTAAGGATAAATCAATGACATAATTTTTGCGTGACAAATATAAATACTCAAAATATAATTGGATATTAAATTTAAAAAAATCAGAGTTTACTCACACATATTATTGGAAAAACAAAATCAATGACATGAATACTTATCTCAATGAATGAAGATTGAGTTAAGATTTCACATACAAAGTTTGTATAAATGATGTAAGAATTTATTGATGGAATGATTAGGTGGAGAAATATTATATCCAAACAAAGGGAAGTATAAATTATAACATAGATAAATTAATAGTGATTTAAAACATAATCTCAGGATAATATAATCAATGAAGTATGTATAAAACCCAATGAGTAGAAATTGAGTTTAGAAATTCCCTTACCTCAAGTCCAAATCGTCATGTATGTTCCTTGTTATTCCTGAAAAATAAAAATTAGTTAATTTATACTTGATTCAGAACATTTTTAAATTTTATTATTAATTTTATATTACTTATTATCAGGTTATAATAATTATATAATTATTTAAGTTCATATCAGTCATTTTATCGATATTCAGTACTAGAGTCGAAAATGAACTTGTTTGATGTAAATTATCATTGTTGTAAAAAGTAAATAATATCCAGAAGGATATTTATGATTTAAATTTCATATATATCCAGTATATATGTATTTATAATAGTCCATAACATTTTGAGATAAGAAATGAATTGCACTGGTCATGGAGACGGTAGGTCGTACGAACGCATGGATGCTACTTTCATTTCTTTGTCATATTAAAGTAATGAAAAATAAATGATATATAGATATGTTATAATTATGGTATAATATATATATATAATATATGTTACATAACTTCATTTACTCCATCCTTTAGACGTTCCATGTTTGGAATGAATGAGACATATCACTTTCAGGGGGTGGTAGTCTGGACTTCCTAAAATGAAATTATCATGTTTACACATTATGGAAAGCATAAAGGTATGTTTTAAATAAAAATTAATGAATAATAGGTAATATATAAATATAATATATATAATATATAATTAAATATTCATCATAATGGCCACCATGATAGGTGTTAGGAGAAAAATTGAACAATCATCATTTCATGAGGCAGCAGTTCGCCGTACACAGAAACAATATGTTCGTATCTATTAGATAGAGGTGTGTGTATGTTTAGTTCAAATAAATCTAAAAAAACATAATAGTATATTTAGGATACTTGTGTTATATTGTAATAATATAATAATAAGAGAACATGGAGCGGAAAAGAAAAATAAAGGAAAGTAATTTGAGAGAAGATGTTTCCTCTAAATCAGGAAACTTCTTTTGATTTGAGCCAAAAGGCTTTATTGAATTTCCTTACGCCCAAGGTATGGATTCTAGGAGGAAGGGAGGAATTTTGGGAGCTTATTTTAGTATAATCTGTATAATAGAAGGGGATTTATAGGTGTGAAAATGTTTGTAGAGGTGGTGGAATTTTTATAAGAGAGACGATGGTCACTTTAGGAATGTCTTGAAATATTATATTATTATGAAATGATTTTCCAATTATAAAAGTTAAAAAGTGATAAATTTCTAGGATAATATGAAAATGGGATTAAATCCTCTAAAAATAGGTTTTATAAAATTTTAGGTTACAGAATTAAACTTTTCTTTTAGATTTAACCGTTAATTAGAAACATTAATCATACCAAGTCTTCTTGTATTTTAAAAATATATGGTTACCATAGTTACTATAAAATAACAAGTGAGAAAAATGTGAATAATTAAAGTCATTTTTAACATTATATAATTCATTTAGCCTAATCTAATATTTTTAGGACTATTATATGTTTTCATAAAATAGTATTTATTTTCAAAACTCATTTATGTAAATTTTGACACTATTTAGTAATTTATTTTTTTTGAAGTCATAAAAACTTCACTCCTTAGAAAAAGAAGAATTAAATAAAATATTATATGTAAATATCATACATAAAATTCTTATATGGCATCAAAATGTTCAAATTACATTTTATTTAAAATTTATAATAACATTTATTTGAATTTTTCATCAATAAGGTAATCACTTCACATCATTGTGTCAAAAATAAATTTATTTATTTAATGTATAAAAATTATAAATAAAATACCATGATATAGGAAATATTTTTAGATTTATTATTACTATTTATACTCAAAGATATCACTTATATAACCCTATATTAAAATTGTTTTAGTAAAAAGATATATGGTTTGGTTATATTTGTCTTTACCATGAAAGCTCAGCCAGAGGAGGACCTCTGACCCATTATTAAAATAAAAGAAAAGTACAGAAGGTAAGAAAAGAGAGTACAAAAAAACAAATCATCCACTTCCAAACATCAGTTCTAACCCGAATAGATCAACTAAATATTATAGTAATTATAATCCTCACCACATCCATAATAAGGTGCATCATCCACAGTAGCCGACTCCCACTCTATTTTTGTGTCATATGGCTTCAAAACATTAGCATACTTCCTTATGAGCTCTAGCTACTCCACAAAGAGTTACTTTTTACTTGATTTATTGATCACACGACTCTTTTTAGAATCAGGGGCACCCCCTTTTTCTTTCCTGGAAGAGGACCTGGTGGATAACAGCTTCGACATGTATGAATAGCCCTTTCCTGGCCTCCTCGTTGGTGGAGCAGTCAAAGAACCTTCACTTTCAGACATATTATTCCGACCAAAAAGAACAATATCACTATAACAAGGTCTCGAAACACCTCTATCATTCTGATTATCTCTGTTAGAGACATTCCCCCATTTACCAGTGAGATTCATAGGGATAAATCTTTTCAACCAACATCTTTCATCACCAAGACACCGTTCATAGTTGTCCGAGACTCTCATCCAATCATCTGAGAGAGCCTATAATTATCAATTAAAGTAGGAATTGATGCTTCACCTCCTTGAAAAAGTCATCAAGAGTCCTTGTCCTTAAGATATCTGCTGTATCACTTTTTGGATTAATGGAACCAATTTTCAGGTTCAAGTCTTCCTGCACTTCCGGATCAACCATTAAAGTGGGTGGCTCTTCTTACTCCAAGTCCAAAATCATATTACCTGAAAAGTTCTATCCACATATGACATTATCTAGTCCACCTTCCTCACGATTTAGTCTTCCAAAGTCTAGTTGCACATAACCAGCAACACCATCCAACAAGCGCATATCCTTAACACCAATCCCACATTTTATCCATTCAAAGACATGGTTCACTATTGGATTCACTAAATCTCGCACCTCTTTCATTGAACAACCATGTGTACTGACCTCTGTGTAATCAACTTGCCGCACCACCCACTCCTTGCTAGTACCCAACATTTTCTCACAAAGGTTGGGTCTCCCTCCATGATCACCCCGCTCATTAGAAACTCCAGGCCAAACATTTTATGCAAGGCCACCCCTCCCTCTAATATCATTACATCACACTGTCACAATCTCATTAAAATTGGTCCTACCTAGAATTGGATCCAATCCCAAGGTAGAACCACCATCATATCTTCTAATTTATACCACTAATGAACTGAAATCTAGCCTCCCACTATGACAAACCAGATCAAAATGGCCAAATCAGTAGCATGCCAAACAATAGTGCATCCATGGTTCAAAGAAGACCCCCTGTCTCCAATGGAACTTCTTACTATCTGTGATGCATCCACAGTACACCGGTGGCCTTGAGACATCTACCTCTACACAAATCCTTAGATAAATCAGGTGACACAAGGACTCGGTTCGATGATCAAAACATAAGTATCGACCGATCATATTGGTGATTTCACATAAAATAGAGGGATTTTAGAAAGAAAGAGGTAGGATAGGGAGACTTACCCAAGTTTCAATTTTCATGGGATCACGTCGCATGTAAAAATAAAAACTCCAATTAAACATGAAGAAGATAAAACCATTGAATTTTCGAGGAGCCTGTGACCAAGACACAATCAAGTCTACCTCCAAACCAAAACAAATCGTTATATACATCTGGTCAAGTAAACCAACAACCGCACACACCTATATCTCCCAAGATTCATAGATAAATCACTCGAACTCATCAATTGATGGGCATTGAGGAATAATCTGGGTTATTAGGGTTATCTTTCATAAATCTATGAAGATTTTGATCTTAGCAGGGAGAAGCGGAAGTTGCGGTGCCTCCTAAAATAGATTTGGAACCTCTGGGGAGAGATGAATCCTTGGGAAAGGAAGAATAAATCCAAGGTGTGAGAGTGGCGAGAGGAGCCTACCCTTCTCAATAGGTCGTGAAACTCCCCCTCCAATCAAGAGGGGGGAGAAGAGCTCCTCTACATCAGAACTATGGCTTCATCATAGGAGAAACCAAAGTCGCGGTTTTTAGCCTCCAAACCATGATCCAACCTATCATCTCCATCTTATATTTCTCTTTACTTTAAATTAATTCTTATAACATGTCATTATCACACCTAAGTGTCTCTATAGGGTCCCAAAATCGACCCGAGGATGCCCATGGTCAGAAATATCTCATCCAATAAAATTAGGACATGTGTTAGGGTAGTTTAATATTATTATAATATTATTTTTGTACCCTGATTTACCATATTTACCCTTTAACCATGATAAATAAAAATAATTACTCAAGTTACTATTCATAATATCAAAAAATAAAAGGTACGTATTTAGAAAATATAGACCTTATGATTCAAAATATGGAATCAATTTTTCAAAAATTCAACAAATATAGTTTTTATAAATTAATTTAAAATTAATTCCCATTGCTAAAACCAAAATGCAGGATTCTAAGAAGTAAAATCTATCAAAACATTAACATGTGATTATGTACAATTTAAAAGTGAAATTACATAAAATGACCTAAATGGGATCAAATGATAAAAAATTAATCCCATTAAACTTTAAAACCAATTAAAATTACAATATAAATATATAAATAAATTAAATGAAAATTCATTTTTGAATTAAAATGTAGTGTTTTCACTATTCATTAAAAAAATGAACTTTATTAGAAAATTACCAAAAATTTAACCAATGTTAATTTTGATGTCCTAATTTTATATAAGAAGTTTATAATGTCAAATAGAATATATAAAAGTGAAAAAATCTAGATTTAAAAAGGGTTCTCCATCAAAAGACGGTAAAACGATCTTTTAAAAATGTTAGAGTAATTTATGCTTAAATTTGGATTCTTTCTCATTTTAGGCCTCTAAAATTTATTGGATAAATGTAAAAATATATAATATATGTGTTTAATAATATTTATGTTTTTATTAATTCCCCCTAATACAATATCTAGGTGTTCACTAACATTTAAAATAATAATAATAATAATAATAATATATTATTTTTCAGTATAACTCAAAGTTGTGTGCAACGTAATATTTCTAACAAACCTGTTGGTGTGTGTCGGGTACACTATCAGAAAAAGTTTCCTCTTAAATGTAAAATTAATATCTTATTCATAAATACTAATAGATATGAAAAATTATTAATCTATAAATACCTCGGTCGTTATAATAATCACTATAAATAGGTAAATAACTAAAAATAAATTTTATTTAATCAATAACATGAGCACAAAATGCATCAATGAATAATATCAATGTATTAATATCATGGATAATAATAAATTAATTATTAATGAAGGAAGAAATTAATGTCGGATTCATGATCTCATACATCATTATATCTTTACCATCAATGCCTTATTCCAAGACAATTTAATTCATGGGTAGATATATACATAAAATAAATTTAATAATTTTTAACAACTTATTTGTCTTGTGAGACATGTTAATGAACAAAGGGGATATGTATTATTAGGTCCAATCCATCACTGCATGTCCAATGCATTACTGATATATTTAATTATCATTATAAATTCATAAATAATATTTTTTATCAACAAATATTTATATTGAGTAAAGAAAACAAAATATTAATACTTCCCCATCCAATAAAATAACATTCAAAATAAAACACAATATATAAAAATGGTACACAATTTATGAAATAACCACATCCATGATATAAATAATATGTCTATTTTAGAGAAATTTAATGTCAAATGAAAAATTATAACAACAAAGTAAATGTTTTAAGAGAATTATAATGAGAAAAAATTAATAAGAGATAAAATATAAGCATAAATTCATCAGAAATATAGGTTTTGTAAAAAATTCTTGTGTTTTGAGAAAACAAATAAAATGGAAATGAAAAATTAAAATTAGTTTTTATTAAAAAAATTTATTTGTAAAACAATTTAAATCATATATAAGAAGTTAAATATCGTAAAATGGTTATGGATGTGGGAAATTACTTTAACAATATATAAGTTAAAAAGAAAAAATCACTTTTAATTTTTATAATGAAGTTCATAAATAAACATTTTGGAAAAAGTAAGAAAGATTAATTTCAAACTGTGTATAAATTAGAAGATAAATTAAAATTTTATTAATAAATAATTTGTGTAAATAAAAAGTATATTTGTAAATATGTTTTGAATAATATGGATATATAAGAAAAATATACCCAATAAAAAAATAAATAAGATCATCTTTTAATTTAAGAATTTATTTATTTGATTCAAGTTGAAATGAGATTAATGGTTATAAGAAAACATAGAATGTCCTTAAATATTAGTAATATAGAAATATAAATGGATTTTATGAAAGATATATCAATCCCAAGAAAATGCAATTGAAAAATAAATTCTTACCTCTTGGGTAACTTTTAAATTGTAACCCCTTGAAAGAGTAAACATTAATTGAAACTATAATAAAAATTAATAAATACAAACTCATGTTTAGTACATCAATTTGTTAGTATATACACCATATAAAAATAAATTGGTGCATAACACCAAATATGACTGAATGGAGTGAACATTGAGGGAAAATATCTAACCTCATGTTCAAATTTCTTCATAAGTACTTTTAACCACTTATATAATAAATTTTTATTTAACATAAACACATAACAGAAACATATACCTATCTATATTACCATATATGATCAATTTATACCATTTATCACCCATTTATTAATAATGATTTTTGTTATCATTATTTTGGGTCTTTACTACTTTATTTTTTATTTTATTTTTTGATTCGGTATTTTTTGTCCTTGTGTCTCTATCATGGTTTTGGTGAATATATAATTTAATTTGTTATATAAATATCATATATATTTATTATATTTATATTTATTGTCATCAAAAATAAAGATATAGGAAAACGATTTACATCCTACAGGGTTAAAGTAGGTCATACGTATGCTCTATACTCATAACACAGTTACGTAGGGCATACATATACATGAATAATATTTTCTCTTTTAGAAAGATGAAATATAATAACATTAAATAATAATTAAACTTTATAAGATCAGTTTTATACAATATATATATTATATTTTTTTTAAATATATATTTATTAGCATGAATGTAAAATGGAAATGAAAAATGTATCTCATTGCTTTGGGGAGATGGTAGTCCACAAATACACACATGTGATGTTATCATTTTCCAACAGATTTGAAGGTAATAAGGTAGATATAATGTTATAATATAAAAAAATTAATTATTTAATAATTATAATATATAATCATTAGTTCCATATTTTTTAACCATCCATGAAAATTGGTGATGAAAAATGAATTACACTACTTTGTGGAGACGGTAATCTAAACGTACGCTGTGTAATGTTTTTGCTTTATGTAAGATGGAAAATGGTGAAAAATGTTTTTAACATGATAATGGTAAAATATAATCATATTTATGATATTTTATTTATTATTTTATTATGGGTACAAATCATTTATATTAATAATAATAAAAAATAAACATGAAAGAATCGGTAAAGACGGTTACCTCTTCTTTAGTAGACTTTATTTAGATTAATTCTTACGGACCCTTGGAATTGACTTTAAAGAATACCATATCATCTAATTAGTGGATAGGTAAGTTAATAATATAATTTTTTAGGGTATTATCAAGCTATATGGCTCAATTTAGTGTAAATAAAAGGGAGAATGGGTGTATTTTTATATGTTAGTAGAGAGGAACTTTTAGAAAATTTTAAAATATTACAACATAATATCTACATAAATCATTTAAAATGTTTTAAAAATGGAATAAATTTTATTATTATAATAATATGGTATTTATAAAATCATAATATCAATTTTTATTATTATTTTAGTTATAATTATAAACCTTATCCTTTTGATTAACCCCCTTGTTAACCAATTTTTACCTCAAACGTGGTAAGGACTTTTTAAATATTAAAGGGTTATAATTTTGATCATAACATATAAATTGGACCATAAATGTTCAATGGATTAAATTTTTATTCCTATTTTCCTCCTAAAACATTTTTATTACTTTAAAAATAATTTGATAATATATTATTTTAAAAAAATATCATTAATGTCATTTTTGAAACTATTCATTTAATTTGGGAGTAAAGAAGCCAAGAAAAATATGTAATTCGAATATAATACTTTAAAACAAACATAATATCATATATTCACCTATAAAATTCATGGAACACCATAATTAATACAAATTGTATTATCTTTTATATTTTTAAAGTTATTTATTGTATTTTCCTTTTCATTTAATAAATACCTTTTTGTCGTTGTGTAAGCATTTAATGTAATTAGATAATCACTAAAAATTAAAAATAAATAAATATAACAAAATAAGTTAATTAAAATTTCAAATGAAAATTTAAAATGGAACATAATCTCTTTTTCATCCTTATGAAAAAATATTATAGATAGTAATGTCAATAGGTGATATTTTGTTTTTGTTATTTTCTTAATGTAAAAAAAGGTCAATATCATAAAAATTGAACCAAGTGGTCATATTTCTTAAAAATAGATTTAAAAGGACAAAATAATTCTTTAAATATGATAAAGGTAGTTTATATAGAATTTTTAATGCTTTATCCAAAATTATTAACCTTGTTTTATCCGTTTTACCCTTACTAAGGTGATAAATATACACCAAGGTTACTATTCATAAGGATTAAAAATAAAAGGGAAATATTTTGAAATTATAAAAAACTGGGTTCCAAATATATAATCCATTTTATCATATTCAATTAATATATGTAGAATAAATTAATTTAAGATAAAAAATAAAAAGTGGAAAGAAAATAGTTTTTTTACAAAAATGCATTTAAAAAAATGAACTTCTTCCAAAATTAGGTATAATGATGATTCAAATAATGTTAATTATATTTTTTATTATAAATTGATAAATATTATGTTAATTTATTATTAAATTCAGATAATTATGGGTCTTTTTATGTCAAAATAAATGATAGTTTTATAAAAATTGGAATTTTCACTATTCACTGAAAAATGAATCTTTTCAGAAAAAACTCAAAATTTCAACCTAAGATTATATTGTCCTAATAAATTACAAAATGATATAATTTCTACATAATAGTATTTTAATAATTTTTCATGGTTATTTAATATTAGGTTTTATGTGTAAAGAGAACTATTATAGAAATTTATTTAAAGAGAAAAATATTAAAAATTCATTGGATGTTACCCCAATAATCATTGATTCAAAAATATAAAACCATCATGATGGGGATTAACATGTAATTATATAAAATTATGTGATTGTTTTTGTATAAATGTATTATTAATACATATTATTATTTTAAAAAACTAATAGTATAAATTTCTCAACTATAGGTCATCTAAAAAATAGAATACATGATCTCAACATGTCCTCCAATGCTTGAATTGTCTGCTCAGTTTGAAAAATTGTATGTGGGTGGGGTGTTTTACTAAGTAAAAATTTGGTAATAAAATCAGCATGCAATACCCTCCGCATTTTTGATATATTATGTGTTTTATAATTTGAAATGATTATATAGAAAACTATATGGAGATTCACCTACTCCACTATAAAATGTCTTGAAAAAGTGTCCATAAAGATCGATTAATTGGTCAATAATAAGTGACACTACTTATGTAATATATAAAAAATTATCCATTAATAATAATCACCTCTTTAAAATGAGGCAATCTATAAGGACCTAGTCCTTATTCAGCCCATAATTTCATCCCAAAACTATAATTCAGTTTTTTTATAATTCAAAGGATTTTTCAAGTTTAGAGTTTTAGAGAATTAGGTCATAAAACTTAATTAGTAAAACCATAAAATATAATTTGGAATATTTCCCTTAGTATAGATTTTTTCCACCATAAAAAACTTTTAAAATGAAACAAATTTTCATTCCATGAAAAATATTCATGGTTTTCAACTTGACTTGATCATTTTTCTTACACATATGTAAACCCAATAAGAACATTTAAAAACACGGTATGATCACAATAATAGCAGTATAGGATATATAAAAATGAATAAATAAACCAATTAGTCTATTTAAAAAACATAAGATCATAAAATAGAGTTTTCCTTTAACATAATAATCCTTGAGCACACATAAGTGTTTACTTACAAATAAAATCAACTTTATTTCCCAATGTTTTTTTATAAAACACATTATAAGAAAACATAAATGAAAAATTAAAATCATGAGGACTTATTAATAAACATGATAACCCTTTAAAATTAATTTATTTAAAAGAAACATTTTTACAATAAATGGGAATAATCATTCCTTTAATACAAAATATCATTTACTTATCTTGCGAAGTAAAAATATTTCATCAAACAATAATTAGAAATAAAATAAAATTAATTGATATTATTTGGGAGATCATCTGCATATAACCTTAATAATAACCCTTACAATTGGAATTACCTATAAGGTCAACTTTTCGTATAATTTTCTATAAATAATAATCATTACACAAGGAATTGAAAAGATATATCAGGATCAAATGTCATCATAAAATTTATTAGGTATGATATTATACATTGAACACTTAAAATTTTACATATATATCATAAAATAATAAAAATATACTTTTGAACCAGTATTTTTTTAAGATATTGATATACCCCTTTCCAATTATTCCCAATATTCAAAATTAAAAAACCCAAAATAAAGGGAAGGGTAGTTTTTATTTGAAGAAAAAGTTGAATATTATAAAGGTAAAACAATGTAAAACAATATTTATGATGTAAGTGAAATCCACTGACATAATATATGTTAAAATAGAACATTATTTTTTTCCTTTTGTGAATAAATTCAAAACATTCCATGTGAAATGTGAAAAAAGATTAATTTTAAAAACATTTTAAATAATGTAAAAAAGAGTCATACAATTTACTTTATAATTATTTTATATCCATATAAATACATCTATTAAATAATATTAAGAATATGGAAATGGTAGAAAATTATTTATAAAATTAATCTTTAAAACATTTAAAATGAGTTTTTTAATATAAATTCTCCCTTACTTAAAGTTTGAATTATCACGTATATGCATTATATTGCTGAATAATAAAATTATCTCTGCTATTTACTTACATAATATCATTTTTCAATGTTTACTATTCATTTCATTTTTTTTATTACCCTTTTATAATGAACTAATTAATCAATTATGTTCACATCAGACGTTTTGAGGACGTTCAGTTCATAATCCTAAAACAAGTTCTATAGGATGAATGTGGTCAAAAATGTATTTATTCCACCATATATAAAATAGTATAAATGAAATAATTATCATTTTTATAAATTAATTATAAATTTATGACCAACAATGAAAGATGGTCCTGAAAAATAAATTATGTTACAATCACAGAGACGGTTGGTCATATGTACGCATTAGTAAAATTTCCATTTTTCAATAAACATGAGTGAAAGAAGGTAATTAGAATTTTATATACCCATAATTATTATTAAAAAATAAATATTATATTATCTCTTAAAATACACTTATATTTACTATCCATGTGAAGTGGTGATGAAAAATGAA
This sequence comes from Viscum album, assembly GCA_963277665.1. NCBI lineage: Eukaryota > Viridiplantae > Streptophyta > Magnoliopsida > Santalales > Viscaceae > Viscum > Viscum album. The sequence continues at coordinate 1,396,357,481 of OY728164.1, read as the reverse complement.
ACACATCACTTCGTGGAAGTGGTAATCCACATGTACACATGAACAATGTCATTATTTTTAAATGGATGTAAATGTAATAAAATAAATGATTTATTATCATTAAATCATTATAATTAGGACTTTAATATCTTATATATACAATAAATCCATAATTATAAACTTATATGAGAGGTGGTCATGGAAAATGAATTACTTCGGTTTGTGTGGCATTAGTCTACAATAAAAATGAACGATGGTTTCATTACCCATTTTATGGAAGAGGTTATGAATATATGTTTTTAAATTAAAAAATATATAATTATATTTAATATAATTATTTTATTAAATCAAAATGTTTAGAACACTTTTTATGGGGATAGAAGAATAAATAAAAGCAAAACATTCAGTTAAATGCAACACCTCTTCTTAATACAACCACCTTTTCTTAATGTTGGTTTTATTTTCAAAAAAATACCCTTATAAATTTTGAAGTGATTTTAGTAATGTATATAACAAACAAAAATTATCTTAAAGTGTTTAGAAGGGTGGATATGGGGTGTCCTTTTATATGTGGCAGAGGAGACACACATGGAAGTTTTTAAAATATTAAAATATTTTAATGTATTACTCAATAAAAATAGATACAAAATGGATGGTTTAAAAAAATTAAATGAAATGTGTTCCAAATATTCCAATTATATATTATTTATATATGTTTTTAGGTCATTTTATCTGTTATCACTTTAGTTTAACCCCAGGTAAACCTGTTTTAACCTTAATCGTGGTAGTAGATTTTTTACTTGTTTTATTATTCATTATGACAAAAAATAAGTAAATAGTATTAAATTATAATAATTATGATGATTAAGAATATATAATTCATTTTATCTAATTAAATTAACTAAATTAAAAGATTTGAAATTAAAATTAAACTTACAAAATGTGATGAAAAGTAATTTTCTACAAAAAAAATGTATTCTTAAGTATAAAAAGTTTTTATACCAAAAATAAGAATAAAATTTCTTCCAATTAAATTAATTGGATTATTAATAATATAAATTAACTATTTTTAATTTGATAAATTTTTTAATTAAAATTAAGCTTTATAATTTATAGAAATTAAAAGACTATTTTCAAAAAAATGAATATTTTTAACTATTCATTCAAAAAATAATACTTTTCTGAAAATTTTAAAATAATGACCCTAATATTATTTTGAAATTATAAATTAAAAAATGATATCCTTTTTTAAAAATTAAAATTATAAAATTATAAATTTATCTTTTAAATAAAACCGTATAACTCATACATACAGATTTGGTAAGAATAAACTGTATCCTTTTGATTGATAAATTACTTAATATTATTATAATGTATATAAATAAATAAGATATAATTCATGAACATTAACAAGGCATGTAATTTATTTAATATTATCGTTTCATAGGTTGCTACATTATTTACCCTTTTGTAAATTTTATCCTCATTATATTATATACTATTTAAATAATTGAGGATATATTTCCCTCATAACATTTTCAGATTCCCATGTTACTTATTCAATACTATGAGTTTTACAAAAACATTAACCAGGGGAGTTAGAATATTACATAAAACCAACTATATTTTCATAAATATTATCAAGCTAATCCTCATATAAAATATTATTTTCTAATCGTACTTCTTCTAGGATCAAAACATGAGATGCATCCATCACAAATTTTATAAACAAAGAAACATTAAATACAACATATAACTTGGATAAACGTGGAGGCAATATAACTTTGTAATAAAAATATCCAATATTCTCCAAAATTTCATATGGTCCTATGAATTGTGGACTCAACTTTCCTCGTTTACCAAAATTCATAAAAACTTTCCTTGGAGATTCTTTATGAAAAATACGATCACCTACCATGAATGAAAGATATTTATTCTTTTTTTCTATATATACTTTTTTACTACTCTGACCTATCCTAATATGATACTAAATCATCTTCACCTTATCAACCATTTTGTTTACCACTTTTTCTCCCCAAAAATTTCTTTCACTTACATCATCTTAATAAGTGATAGTATGACATTATATTCAATATAATTTCTAAAAGGTGAAATTTTTATAATGGAATGAAAACTATTATTATAATAAAACTAAAACAAAGATCGATTTTGTTCCCAACATCCCTAGAAATTTATTGAATAATTTGAATATATGAGTTCCAAATTATAATTTTTTGTCTTTGACTATCCATTAGATAGTGGATGAAAGGATGAACTAAAATTTAATTTATTACCCAAAGACATATAAATACCTTTAAAGAAATTATAGGTAAATCTAGGATCATGATCAAATACAATGGAAAGAGGAACTCTATGTATCCAAACTATCTCTTTGATATATATTCAAGAATGCTGATCTAAATACATAGTATCTCAGATATTAAAGAAATGGATAAATTTATCTAAAAACAAATAAAACCCAAAATATCATTATTATATTGATATTTCATTAGAAATACCACCATGATATCCGAAGATATATTTCCCATCTCCATTCTAGTACTGGAAAATGATGACACGTTCACTTAAATAATTGTCACTCTACTTTAACCTGTTGTAATTCAAACATTTCAAGGAAATTCAATCAATATATATTTTCATTACATCCCACCAAAAATTTTCGCAAAGGTATCTATATATATATTAATTCTTCCAAGGTGAATAGAAAATGGAGAACTATATGCTTCACCCAATAATTATATCTTTAACCCATAATAACTAGGCACGCATAAAATCTTTCCAAATCTGATAACACCTTCTTAATCAACATTAATCTCCAAAAATTTACTCTTTTAGAATGATTATACATTTTCTTGTAAAAAATTATCCTCAATATGAGCATTATTAATTATTTATGACATATATTAATACACTAACAATTGAAAAAGAATAAAGGAAGTTCGATCATGCACCATTTATAGACAAAATTTCATGAAATCATTAACCAAAGGATCATGTTCTAGACATAAAATTATTAATATTTAATTTTCTTTATGACTTAAAATATCACCTACACTATTTTATTTTATTGGATGATAAGGAATTGTGAAATCATAATCCATAATTTGTTCCATCTGTATTCTGTATCCCATGTTTAACTCTTTGGGAGTGAATATATACTTCATTATTTTATGATTAGTATATATTTAAACCTTTTCTAGATATAAAATATGTGTCTAGATTATTTAATCAAACACTAAATCCACCATATCAAGTTAATTAGTAGGACGATTTTTCTCTTGAGGTTTTAATTTTCATGAAGAATAAGTAATTACCTAATAATGTTTTATTAGAACACAACGAGGACAACTTGACGAAGAATATTTATAGATAAAAAAGTAATCATTTCTAGATAGAAGGATTAAAACCGGTGCATTCACTAATATTCTTTTAAATTCTAGGAAACATTCATTAAGTTCCATAATCCAGATAAATTTAATTACTTTTATTATTAATTTCCTAAGTGGGATAGATAGATGAGAAAATTTTTCAAAAAATAATATTTATTAATCCATTATACAATGAAAACTGAAATTCTATATGACATTTAAAGGTCATAGACACTCTTCAATCACTTTAGTTTTAGTTGGATTACCATTTTTCCATTTTATTTATAATATTTCTAAGGAAAGAATTCATTGAAAACCAAAATTCATATTTAATAAACCTTCCATATAACCTATTTTCATTCAAATATTATATAATAACCCTCAAATTTTCGTCATGATCATCATAAATTTTGTAATATACCAGGATGTCATCAATAAACACAATCAAAAAGTTATTCATGAAATCACGAAAAAACCTATTCATACGGTCCTTAAATATAGATAATAAATTTTTAAATCTAATGGGAATAACAAAAATATTATAATTACCCTGCCTAGTCCAAAATTACATCTTTATAATGTCATCCTACTCTAATTTTAACTGATGTTACCCGAATTTGAGATCAACAATAAAAAATACAATGAGACCCCAGGAGCTAATCAAAATACTCATCTATATCAGGCAGTATATACTTATTATTAATAGTGATTTTTTTAAATGGACTATAATAAATGAAAATTCTCATTGAAAAAATAGTCTTCTAAATAAAAAAACTATATCACCCCATGGTGATGTACTAGGAGTAATAAATCCTTCATCAATAAACTCTAGGAACCATTTTTCAATTCAAAAATATCTACTTGATCCATTTGATAAGAATGTTTTTTTTTTGATATTGTAGTAGGATCAAGAACTATGTGGATAGTAAATTAAATCTATTGATTAGGTATAATACCACGAAATTCATTAGGAAATACATCTATATATTCATTTACTACAATAATATCACCAATTTTAATAGTCTCTTTTTTCAAAGCTATAAGTGAAAGATAAATTTCATTTCCATATTTAATCAATTTATGACCTTCTTGGCAAATTAACAGAGGTATGATATTATTGATATTTAAAAAATAAAAAATAATTCAAAAAATAGCTTATTTATCTCTAAATCCATATTATCATGGTAAATATGAATTGAATCCTTTATTATAATAATATCAAACTATATAAGGGGAAATAAAACAATTCTTGCAGGTGAAACATTACCAAAGATAAAAAGAAGAAGATTCATATAACTTTTTTTCCTTAATACTTCTTCCATGTGTTTTTACCAAAAGTTATGGGTTCTTTTCACAAGGTCAAATATTAAATTTACTAGTAAATTTATCTAAAAGGAAATAATTTGTAGACCCCTAGTCGAACAAGACATTTACATAACATAAATAAACAAGTAAGGTATCTGACACCACGTCCTTAGGTGGTCCAACATCTACTAAATTAGTTGAAAATGATGTAGCCACAAATTTCTACTTATGATCTTGTTGAAATCATATACGTACCCTATGTTCAAATTAGTTCTTTCATAATGAACCATTTTATTTCAATTAAAACATCTTACTCATTACATTCATTATTTTTCTAATCATTATTGTGATCCTTTACTTTGTAGTCAAAATCCCAATTTACAAAATTACAACATTGGAAACCCTTAAAATATTTTATAATAAATTCTCTGGGGTGATTTTTACAACACTTATCATAAGTTGGAAACTTCATTTTCTTACCTTCGGGTTTCCTTGATAGATGCTTCCTATTTTCCTTCCACCTGGAACACTTTTTCTTTATGTTTTCATAAGACACATGATAATTGAAATACACAATTTCTACCTTCTCCAAACATAAAAAATGTTATCATAACTTTTATATTAAATATATTATAATCCCCTTTGATATATTGGCATCCATATTGAGTAAAAATGATTTGTTATACTATCAATATTTTGGATACAATTTGCTGCGTACCTTACCAAACGAATGCAGTTTTATTCATATACAGCCACTGAACATTATTAATTCTATCTCGATTAAAAGAATGGATTTTTCCATAATATGTAAAACAACATTTGGAACATATTTATCATGTAAAATATTTTTTAGTTAATCCCATTCCAATTAATAAATAAGTTCTATTTATTTTACATTTTTAACCATTGACTACCACTGGTCAGCTTCACCTCAAAAAATATAAATAAAAAGATTTATATTTTTATTTTATAAATATATCATGGATTAAAATATCATCTCCAAGTATTTAAACATCCTTTAGCTATCACAAGGCTAGATTATCCACTAAACAATAGAGGGTATTGTTTCATAAAATGATCCACTATAGAAATGTTCCTTTACGATGAATGTTGTTTTTATCTCACATGAATACCACCTCCATTTATATCCCAAGTAAAATAATCTATCACAATAATAAAATAATATTTTTCAATTCCAACCATTCATGGTTGCTAATTTTCAAGGATATATCTCCATGGTTTAATCATAATTCAACTTCTTTGTTTTAGGTGCAGAAAACCTGTCTGAACAGACATAATTTAGATAAATAAACACAATAATATTAAAATGATAATTCCTGATAACCATAAACTATAACATCTCAATGTTACATTCTTATATTATAAAAATTTCTAAAATTATCTATATCGTACTCAAATAGCAACTATAAGGATCTGATCCTTATTCAACCCATAATTTCATTATTACACTAGAATTTTATTTTTTATTCCAAATGATGTCTTCATTTTTATAGTTTTATATAATCAGGTCAAAAAAATTATGTTATAACAAAATACATTAAAATTTATTCAATTACTCTTTTTATCCTTTTTACCCACTATACAAAACTTTTAAAATGTAACATGTTTTATTTTCATGAAAAATATTCAATATTTTTAACTTGAATTCACCATTGTTCCTACTCATTCGAAAACCAGATAGAATTTTTTTTTCTGAAAATGGGAGATGTGCATAAAAATATTATTAAGGTAAATATGTAAAAAGGAATAAAGAAACTCGTTATTCCATTTCAAAACCATGATATTTTAAGAGGGTTTACCTTTAATATAATAATCTTTGATCTCAAATAATCATTTATTTACACATAAAAAATATGTAATTCCCAAATTATTCCATAATTAAATTTATTATAAAAAATATAGAAAAAATAATGATCATGATGGTTTCTTATAAAACATTAAAACCCTTGAAAATAAATTCATTTAAAACATACAATTTTACCCTAAAATGGAATAATCATCCCGTTAAAATAAATGATCATTAGTTTACCCTGTAAAATCAAAATATTTTTAGGAAAACTCATAATAAAGCATTGAAAATTCATATAGGTTGTTTGGTACATAATCTTCATATAACCATTATATGAACCCTTATAAGAATCCTAAGAAGTGGAATAACATAGATGTTCAACTTACAAAATAATTATCCAGAGAAAAAATTAGTACCCAATATGTTGGAGGGATATATCAAGATCAAAACTCAGAATAAAAATTTAAAAAGAACATAAAATACATGAAAATATAAAATAATTCATTTCCAAAATCAAAACCATAAAAATATTCTTATAAACCCATAGTAAAAACATTTCCATAGATTGATATATCCTTTTCATTTAAATCCAAATTATCAAAACTAAAACACCCAAGAAAAAGGGTAGGGATTGTTTATCTTTGAAGAAAACATGAAATATTATAATGAAATCCCAAAAGAAAATAATTTTTATAGTGGGTGGAAAATCTATATGCATCATATATGTTAAAATAGAACATTTTTTTTGCCTTTTGTAATGAAATTCAAAACATTCCATATAAAATATATAAAAAGATTCCACTTGAAACCCTATTAAAGAAAGTAAAAATTGAAATAAATTTTATTTTATAATTAATTTTTTTTATATAAATATGTTCATAAAATAATTTTAATTTTATTAACATGGAGGAAAACCACTTAGAAAATAAATATTTTTAACATTTAAAACAGATCTTTTAAGGTAGTGTCCCTTACCTCGAGCATATACATTATTTATCTTACTGAATAATAAAATTGCCTAAATTATTTAATTTATTAATAAAATTTATACATTTTTATTATTATATTTATTTATTTATTACCTTACTTAATTTAATTACCTTTTAAATTAAATTCTCATCAGACATTTTGAGGACATTCAGTTTATAATCTCCAAACTACTTTGGTTGGGTGAATGTGGTCAGAGAGTTAATTATTCTATAATTTATAGAATAATTATCATTAAATAATTATCATTTTATTAAATTAATTTTACTTTTATAACCAATCATTAAATATGGTAATGAAAAAAAATTATGTTAAAATCATGGAGATGATAGGTTGTACGTACGCATGAGTAACATTTTGATTTTTCATTGAATACAAGGCAAATAAGTTCAGTGTAAATTTATCTTTAAATAATGATCATTATGTTTTGAACATAATATTATATTTATAGATAATGTTAGATATACAATAAATGTGATTTTGTGATGAAAAACGAATCACATCGCTTCATGGAGGTGGTAATCCCCACATATATATGAACGACACTATCATTTTTAAATGGTTTTAAATGAATGAAAGTATAATATATATTATAATTATATAATGTTAATCGTTTCATTTATATCATATATACATATACATATACATATACTTATACATATACATATACATATATATTAAATCCGCCATTATATCCATTTATGAAAGGCGGTGATGGAAAATGAATCACATAGGTTCGTGAAGTGGTATTCTACCGTACACACAAATGATGGTATCATTTACCATTTTATGGAAGAGGATATGGATTTAGGTTATTAAATAAATATAATAAGATATAATTTAATGGTGTATACTGATTTTATTATATCAAAATGTTTATAATAGTTTTTAATAATTTATAAGAATAAATAAACTAAAACATTCACTTAAAGGTTATACCCCTTATTTGGAGCACCTCCTTTGCTTTAAAGGTTAAGACCTCCAAGCTAAGTATTATGCCCCAAATAATACCTATAGGACATTGGGATAGATTTGAGGATGTTATTTATTTAGTTATTTTTTGAACCAAAAGTCTCTTTAAGTGTGTAGTGGAGAGGATATGGGGTGTCATTTTTTAAGTGGGCTGAGGAGAAAATTGGAATTTATTAAAAAGATTAAAATTTATTTATGTATTACTCAATGAAAATAAATAAATAAGAACAATTTAAAAATATTATATGATATAGGGTCTAAATATTTTCATCAAATTGGATATATAAGTGATTTAATCAATTTAAACCTTTATCATTTTAGTTTAACAACTGATAAATTTTTTTTAACTTTATTTATGAAAACATATTTTAACTACTTTTACTATTCATTATCACAAAAAATAATGTTCAAATGATTAAATTATATTAATTATTCTTATTCAAAATATTAAATCCATTTTACCCAATTCATTTATCTAAAGTGGGATAATTTAATTTTAAATTGAACCCATAAAACGTGATGAAAAGTGGTTTTCTATAAAAATTACTTCTTTAGTATAAAATATTTTTATACCAAAATTAAGCATAAAATTAATTTTTCATAACCTTAATTAAATTAATACTAATATATACCTACTATTTTTACTTTTAATCAATTTTAAAATTTAACATGTCTTGTTAAATTCTTGAATCTAAAATGAAATTTCAAATTAAAATTAATATTTCTCATTATTAATTCAAAAAAGCAAAATTTTCAGAAAATTCTAAAAAATTCACCCTAAGATAATTTTTATATGATTCTTTAAAGTACTTTATACCTTTTTTAAAATTTAATTCTAATGTTTTCAAATTAATATTTTAAATAAAACCAAATAATACATATAAACGAATTTAGAAAGAATAAAACTATTTCCTTTTTTAATGAGAAACTAATTAATATTATATTAATGTATATAACTCAATAATTTCTAATTCTTGAATATTAATAAAGAATAAAATTTATTTACTATTAACATTACATTGGATTTTATAGAAAATCGTAACTAAATCCAGGGAAATATCCTCCAACTTCTACTACGAAATATTTAAGGGTTGTAACAAACCAACTAGAACTTAACAATCAACTTTTACTAGTTGGAAAAAAAGTCACCTGGATAAAAACTCAGGTACTTATTTATTCACCCCTTTCCAAAAAAAATATTTCTTCAATGAATGATTAATTTCATAAAAAATAATAAAAATATATTTCTAATAGTATGTTATATAACTCTTCAAAAAATACTTCCCCCATGATTTTCAAAACCTATAACTTCCCATTGAAAAATATTTGATGTAACTCATCCTCTATCCAACCATAAAGATTAAATATTTTCTATAACTAGTATCTCCATACCCCCACTTTTGTTTCATGAACCTCCACCATCGAGAAATCATCCTCGGCCTACAATGAAGATAAGTGTTCCCACAAAAGCCTACCTCCAACTAGCTACTAGTTAGTGACTAACATTGTGGGTATAACCAGACACATATGGGAGGCATTTCCCTATTAATCTCAGAAACATATAAGGTAAAGCACTAATAAAACCTTTAATATAAAATAAAAAACCAATATTCTGAAAACATATAATTTGATACTAGAACAAAATCCTCCAAATAAAATACTAAGAGAAGATCCTATGATAACAACTTTAATAAAAAATCCCTACCTTGATCTAGTAATGTCTAGTTTGGCATCCAAATCCTTACCAAAAACCCAATAAACCAATATATATATATGGTTGATCATATAAGAATACAATGGATGATCATTCTCAAAACCTCTCATGAAAATGTGTAAGAATCAGAGTAATACCATAGAAAATAAACTAGGAATTTAAATTCAGCCATGTTAGGTCATCTAACACACAAAATCATCAAGTATCACTCACAAAATATCACATTCGAGTATAATAATATAATAACAAAATAATATCTTCTAATATGTTACCCCACAAAAACTTCCCCACTGGTTTATCTCTCTTACACACTAACGGTAAACATTATGGTGCATATATCCCTTCCAAATCCACATATCTGCATAACCATATACCATATCATAGCCATAACCACATATCTATATCCAAAGACACATATTAATATCCAAATTATATTTGACATTCCCATCGTAGTAGGGTATCATGAAGATGAAGGGCATCAACCTTATTTTGTCCTTATACAATGCCCAACCACCACTATATAACCCTAACATAACCACATAATATTGTTATTTGGTATATACATACTCGAACCACTATAAATTACATCCCATGTGAATATTCAAAACAGTATCCACCACATCCCATAATACATCTAAATTGATATTAATGAATATGGAGAATTCTACCATCCATTCACTCAACAATCTGGATGTTGGAAAAAACACATAGAACCCAAAACATTTGAGCATCGATAAGGTTATCTAATTTGGGTAGTGGTGCATAAGATATCATAAGAAAATAAAACATATATAATAGCCACACTAAATACAAACCTAATTATTTATACCCAGATATCACTATTAATATCCATGAAGGGTACCACACTACCATTACCACTTGATAATAACCCCTTCCATAACTATACCAAAAAATAGCACCACACTTTCACACAATATAGTCACACAAATCTTCATTAACTTCCCACTTTATCACATAATCATTATGAGATTCATAATTACAATTTATCACCCACATTACATTCATTATGCCATTTATGTTTCCATATTTAATTTAAATCCATTCAGCATTCACTTGTATACTAGTTGTGTATCATCCTAGACTCCAAAAACCTCAATCCAGAAGTTATATTTCATTATTGGTACAAAACAAAAGAGTTATTATAGCATTGAATCACATAGTAGTATTTTAAGACTATAAACGTACATACATTATATTTGATGAAACAAGATACAACATGGAAAAATTGAGATAACATTATTTTCTCTTACATCACATCCCTAAAAATTACAGATAGTCCTCATTTATATTACTTTGGAAAAGGATGACATATAAGGATGAGATTAGATGTGAATTGAGGATTATAGTACATAAAAATATTATATAACATAAAAATTAAATATGTGATATGGTAAGAATAAATTAACAACATTAATCATTTGTTGGAACCAAGGATGTTGCTGAAAAAGGATCATGGTTTGTGTTTTTTGTCAATCCTCTCATGGATGATAAGGGAGATTGTAAGGTAATTGATCATACAGTTCAAGCCATAAGCATTGTTGATGGTGACGTTGTTTCCCAGTTTTTTCAAAATTTTTGGGATCTAAAATGTGGGGAATGGAAAGCACTGAGAAAAGTGGTTTTTTCTTGAAGGTTTTAACAAAATATGGAAAAGGAAAGAGTTTCACAGAGATGGGATTCATGAAGTGCGTTTTGAGAAGACATGAAAGATTGTGATGGTGTACTCTATGATTACGAGACTTGATTTGAAAATGGTAATTTGAGGTGGTCCTTTGTGGCAATGTGATGGGTTTTGATGGAGAGATCTGCATTACGATGATTATTATGAAGATAAATATGCACCGCGAAGAGGTTTTGGTCCAATCCATATTTCACACCTGAATAGGATGAGCTCTACATTCGACTATGCCTATAAATAAGAGGCAATCCCTCTTCATTCCAAATTATTTGAAGAGAGAAAATCTGGGATAACTTTGACTTTGTGAAGCATGGGATGCTCCATGAAGTAGATTTTTCTATGTGATCTTGAGCCTCATGAAGAAAATTTTATATCCTTGAATGATTCTAATTCTTCAAATTCATAAGAGATTCATGTATATGGGGTGTTCCACATTATATTAGTGGGATTCATGAAGGAGGTTACTCTATGAGGTAGTGAGCTCCGCGAAGGGTTATGCTTTGCGACACTAAGAGCTCTGGGAATGGTTGAGATTTGTGAAGTGGTGTTCTCTACGAATGATTGAGATTTGCGAAGGGACTTTGTGAATGGTTGTTTTGATTATCACTATTAAGTGGTCAAGGATTTCAGTGAGCATATACTTAGGTCTTTGATGCAAGAAGTGTCTCGTGATGGATAGAGACAAATACTTCAATGCCAAACTATTGAAGTGACCTTCAAGTCATAAACTGAGATTGACTTCGCTCATAATAGTGATCCAGGGGGAGTTTAAGGAAATGTTATGAGGGAAGTGGTGAGCCATCCCTGAGCTTTTGTAAAGAATGTGTGCCTAGTATTTAGTGTTTGTGACCAAACTCTTGTACTCCACAACTAGTAAAAATTATTGGATTTAGTTAAGAATGATACACTATCAATTTATGCTCCTTGGTTGTATCCCTTTGTAGTGAACCAAGTAAATGTGATATGTCATATACTTTCTTTCTTTTGACTAGAAGATTTAAAAAGTTCCTACCAACATGGGAACAATATCTACAACATTAAAAAAGAAAATATTGACACCTTGATTCACCCATCCCCTCTCTCAGTGTTCTGGGGTCCTTCACCCTTCATAAATAGAAACTCATAGATTATTATAGCCTATAAAATAAATGAAAACATTGATAACAATAATAATTGATCTCATACTAATGGAATTCATAATGCTAGACATCAAAACTTAATTTCAAGGCCTAATTCAAAGGCAATTATTCTATTATGGGAAGAGGTATGCACTAAAACCAAGCCTCTTTTAACTCATGATACCATTAAAGGCATCATGTGGATATATAATCCTGAACCCCATCCATAACCTGATTAATTGTAATGCATTATTTATAAGATTTATAGAGTCTTTCTCATAACATTCCTTGAAAAATATATTTCTGAATAAAACATGGATATACATATATTTAAAAATAATGATATAAAATACTTCCCCATTCAATATTATTATCTTAATGTCTAGGATAACATCACTTAATCATATTGTAAGACATAGAGTATCATCAAAGTAAAAGGTAGTACCCTTATCAAAGAAATACAAGGTTGAGGGTACCATAAATGTGCAAGGTTATCCATGGATGATAGTATATGGGTGCAATATTATGAATTGGTTGGATACCAAGGAAATGGTGGGAAAATACCACATCATGGTTCATTAAGATTTTTTTAATATTGTAAATAATATCCCCCAAGAGTGTCCTACAAGGAGTCCAGTATTAGTCCCACTCATCAAGCATTAGGATAATTATTGAGTAAATACTAAACCAACCCTTTTTGGGGTTATCACCTCAAGGATAGTCTGAGCTGCATATATATACACTTGTTATTATACAGATGAAGTTGTGTTTTCTAGAAAATTACACACACGTTTACTTTACCAAAGATTATGATATTGTTTCCTCTATAGTAAAGATTAAGTTTGATAAAAATTTTGGTAACTATTAAATCAATAGATTATGAGAGAGGGATAAAAATATATACTTTTGAATAACTTAAAATTCATGGGTAATATTTTAAAAAGTGTTCCATGTAAATTCATGAACCACTCATCTAAAAATAGGTTGTGATTTTAATATGATTCCAAATAATTTTGAAAGAGATAAAAAACCCACACTTATGGCTTGGGATGAAATTAAATAATAACCCATTGAAACATGGTGAATAAAATTGATCTTAAAGTACAATGAATAATTTAATTTCAAGATATAACATTTCAAATAGGTAATATATAAACTATATAAAAGAAATTATGAGCATAATACAAAACTCATCTTTAAGAGTAATTTGAGACAAAAAACCATACCACTTGTCCAATGTTCCACAAAAATAATATAAACTCATGTATCTCAAACATATCTAGCACATTAACTTTATTTATAACCTTATTCATATCCATTTTCTTCAATATTCTTCCTAAATAGTATGTTTCGATATAAATTCCTCAAATTTTCCACACCAGTGTTTAAATATTTAATTTTTTATACTAGTTTTTTAATAATTGAGTTTTTATTATTCTAAATATAATTATTACAAGTTCATTAAAGTTAATATTTGAGATGATTGATAATAAATTATGGTTTTCAAAATTCCCTTCACAAGTTTTTTAGGCCTTATCCTTGAAGATTAAGTTGATAATTAACATGTTTTGGTGATTTTTGACAAATATAGAATGTTTCCTTAATTGATGAATTAGATATTTATATAGTATATAAATAACATTAACTCATTATTTATAAATTTATTTCATATTATACCAGTAATTATGTTCTAATATTCATAGTATAATTTCAATGTATTGTTCAAGTATGTGGTTAAGTGACCCAAACAAGAATACTCCCTGATTTAATAAATGATTATGTTGTGGTTTTGTTGTAATATCATTATAAAAGGACCATAACAATTTTATTTATTTTTTATTATTGATACATATTATAATTTAATGTATTATGAAGAAGAATTAATTTATATTAAAATAATAAATAATTTGGTTAAAATATTATCCTCCTAGTGTTCTTATTTTGAATGATTAAATTTATGATGTTCATTTCCTAATCATATTGTTAATAAGATCTCTAATAAATAATTAAATAACATTAATTATATCATTAAAATAATATTTATAATTTATTCCTATCCTTATATTCATCCTTGTATGGTGGAGAAGGAAAATGAAATATGTTACGTCATGGATACGATAGTCTACCCAATGCTCAAACAATGATTTTTTTTATTAATTGATGAAATATATGAATAAATATTGATAATTTACATTAATAAAATATAATTACTGTAATGAACCAACTTTTGACTAAGGTATGGATCATTGGTTTTTCGTTTTGAATTTTTCATTTAATTATGATAAAGGTGTGTTATAGCCTAGGAAGGACTAAAATGCATCTGGGGCTTGCTTAGAGCCCAAAGGTCTAGAAAAGTAGGTTTCATTATAGGCCACACGATTAGTGTAAACCATATGACTCGGGCCATACAGTATGAGTAAACCATGTGTTTGAAGATAGGGGCACCTATAAGTCCGTATGTTTTGTCTAAAACTGTGCAGACCTAGTTCACAACCATGTGACCTTTTATAGAAAGGGGACAGAGCCTTCACACATGGTTTACACAAGGTATATAAACCATGTGTAGAAAACATGTGCATAAACCATGCACAATGTGTTTTTGGAAAAAAATTACAAATTTTCCCCTCTTTAACTTAAGTTATTTTTTCCTTTTTTCACCTCATGTGGACAGAACTATGTCTTCTTCCTCTTTGAGCTCTTGATGGCATTAATCCTTGGTTTTGATATAGGTTCTCTATTTTTCGTCTAATCTTAAATCATTCGGAGGCATTCGAACCCCAGTGGTAAGTCTCCCTAGTATCTCTACCCATGTTTCATTATTCTTTTTCATCTATTATGCTATTTTTATTTAGGTTCATATGCCCTATTTTTATGGAATTTGACTGAAACTCAGATCTCTTCTAACCTTCTTCGAATATGAGGTCGATATATAGATAGGAGTCAACTAAATCCCTAATGAAGGTGGTAACATAGTTTTCCATTTTATTTTTGGTCATTTCTTATTTATTCTCATTTTTCCACAAGCTGGCCTTTGTTAAGATTCATAATTATGTTGGTTCCTTCATATCTAAATGACCCTAGAGCATTGACATGGGTGAATTGGTTTTGGGTTAGGGGTTTAGAGACTATCATCACTCAATATGGACACCCTTAGGTGTGCCACTTTGGAAATGGTCATTTTGGGATAGATGGGCCAAAATGCGTGGAACCCAAATTTTCTCCCCACTTAACTTTAAATAAAATTAGAAATTTCCCCATGGGTATCTGAATATACTAAGTTGATTCAACGGTTTTTAGACCACTTTGAATTGGAATCATCCAAATGAGAATGTGAGAATTTTATTTCGACACTTTGGCCTTGACACCTTACTTGGAAATTAATTTTCCATGTTGTGAAATTTGAATGGTTGGATTTGTAGGTTGTCTAAGATGAGATGGCCTAGAACTTGTAAATTAATTAGGTTAAATTGAATGGCTATAAGGGATGACATGGACTTTCCCTTGTTCTGATCTATTAAAGGAAAAACATAAAACACCTTGGTTGTTTAAATTGAAATTATAAAAAATGGTTATGCCTTATTGTTGACGCTCCTTTCGTCACAGAATCAAAAGATTGGAAAAGGGGAAACACTGAGCTCAAAGTGATTCAACCATTAGAAAAATATCAAAAATTGACATAGGAAGGAATAAGAAGAATGTTGCAAAAGGGTCGCGCAAGGTCTACAATGGTCGTGCAAGTACACTTGCACACTGCAATGGTCGCGCAAGTACACTTGCGCGCCCTAAGTGATAACTACCCAGGGTCTTCTCCAGCCCACAAATAGACCCTGTGGGCCCCCCATTTGAAGAGGAATTTTTCTAGAAACTCAGATTTGAGCTCCCGGTTCCCTAGTCCCTTCTCAAAACTTCCAAAACACTTTTAAGGTAATTTCATACCTAGAAAGGAAGATCTAAAGAGGGGGAGGAAGGCCTAAGTGTTGAAAGTCATCAACACTTGCGTGCCTAAGTGGCCAGCCCTTAAGGGAAATGGCCACACTTGCGCGCTACTTACTCCTTCAATAGAACATTTGCGCCACTCTTCTGGAAGAACCTCAGGATGATTCTAAAGGATTTAACCAAGAGTCACTCAAGTGTTACCCTGCTGGTTAACAGTCATGCAAGTACCCATGTGTCGCGCAAGTATACCTACGCAACCAGGACTTGCATGCCCATGCAGTACCTGTGCGCCTACCAGGACATGCATGCCCCTACCTTTTTGGGTGCCTTTCTTGCCCATTTATCCCCTCTTATGTCATTCCACCTCTCCTATTCAAGATTCAGTCTTCAAGACACTCTTCAATGCCATTTATGGCATGATTTCTTGATTTGACTTTATTATCTAAAAGGAATTTTGTGAAATATCACTCAAAACCTATTGATTTACACATATTTGTGTCACTAAAGATTGATATTTCATTCATTCAACCTCATACATTAAAATTAGATAATTCATTAACTTGGGACTCTTTTTCTGGAGTAAGCCCCAGTCTCAAATTTGGGCATCCTCCTTAGGAGTAAGCCCCAAGTCCTCATTAACCTGGGCCTCATTTTCAGGAGTAATCCCCAGTATCAAATTTGTGCATCCTCCTTAGGAGTAAGCCCCAAGTCCTCATTAACCTGGGCCGCCTTTTCAGGAGTAAGCCCCAGTCTAAAATTTGGGCATCCTCCTTAGGAGTAAGCCCCAAGTCCTCATTAACCTGGGCCTCCTTTTCAGGAGTAATCCCCAGTCTCAAATTTAGAAATCCTCCTTAGGATTAAGACCCAAGTCCTCATTAACCTGGGCCTCCTTTTCCGGAGTAAGCCCCAGTCTTAATTTCTCTTAACCAGTCCTAATTTACCTTTGATCTAGGGTTTCTTCTCATGAGTAAAACCCAATCATAAGTCCTATCCTAATTTGGACCTCCTTTTCAAGAGTAAGCCCCAATTTAGAGTATTCAAATCTCTATGAAGTACATATACCTTTATGGACCATGTTCCTAGATTTCTTCCTTGAAGTAAATCCTAATCTTCACTTATCTGGGTAGTCATACATATATAAGTCCCACACTATTTCTTATGATTGCATATTTCAAGGAATAATTGTCTAATCTTTACCAATACCTCTTGTTTCTCACACCGAGCATGACTCACATGATCTTAGAGTGTAAAATTAATTATGAAATCCTTCTTTTTTCCATAAATCATAAACATCATACTCCGTTACTCAAAATACGTGGGTTCTGATTCCTTTTTTAAGAAAAGGAAACGTAGGTATCCCATCTGTGGGTTGGATCCCAACTCTAAAATAATCAATGTCCTTTTGAATGACAATAAACTTCAAGTGCCCCACTGAGTGGATTTAAAATCAGTATGGTCATCATAATGACCAAGAGACATTTATTTATCAAAGGATACCATTGACTAAGAATCTCTAACAAATACAGATGATTCTCTATCGATGAAGAACCTCTAATACATATAAAAGATTCTCTAAATTTCCTACATATCAATCATTTATTGTGAGATCTAAAGGAAAGCTCATTTTATACTTGGTAATGTAATAAGGATTCAAGAAAATAACTTAAATCTATAAATAGTGTCCCGGATTAGACAATAATTCCCCTCAAAAAGGTGTGATGAGTCCGACCTCCCATCCTCTCGACCAATGAAAATTCCTAAGCCTTATCAGTCCATGAACTAATGGGCGTCTACCTTTAAAAAGTAGTTCCAAATGAATGTGGAATCATTGAATGTTTCCAGTTCTACGAACAAACCCATTAGAAACCGATTGGAATGTTTGAACCTTCAATCAAGGAGGTCATGCCCAATACTGATGGAAACAAAAAATGGTGAACCCGACATGAAACCTTAACCAAGTTAAAATGATTTTTTACCTATTTGTTAGGCCCCTATTTAAAACTCAATGAGAGGGCCAACAAAAACAATCATTGAAATATGTGCTCATCCAAAAGATATAGTGGCTGAATTTATCTTGATTACATCTGTTATATCTAAGGCACTCTTTTCCAAGACCTTCTACATTTCTAGAATGGCTGCTCTCAAATAAACACCTGTTAATACTGCCGCTGCGAATGCCATTGCTACTACTCCTGCTGGATCATCGTCCGCTCTGAGGATGACAACTTCTACTCAGTTTCTTCAATGCTGTGTATCAAATGTACTGGTTAAGGAGTACCATCAACACAGTACCATCCCAACTCTGGAGGCTTCCCGAAAAGCCCTCCAAGTGAACAACACACACCGGTTGTCCGAACAACAATGACCAGTGATCAAGAAACAGGTGGTGCTAACCACCATCTCCAACCATTTCAGGTCGTTATCCTCGGAACGCAATCACCATTCCCTCCCACATTCTGGGGAGGTGAATGAGTAGGTCCCTCAGGGCCTTAATTCAAAGAAGCAGGAGTCCTTTCTGAGGGATCCTATCAACAATCGCTGCCAGACTCGTGCGACAGTACGCCCTCAACATGATGAGGGTGTTGACTCCAGGCGTTCAGCTCAGGTTCCTCAAACTCGTGCAGGCAAGACAAATCGCCATAGGCGAAATCTAGTTAACAGTGAGCAGGTTATCATCTCTTCCATCTCTAGAGAAATCCACCAACCTAACTTGGTGGAAAGCAACGAGTAGGCACACACACCTGCCCGTTTTAATTCCGCTTTCCAAAAGACTCATCTGGCAGTATCACGCCAATCCCACCAAGCAATTCTAGTGGAGTACTATAGGCAAGAACATAAACCTATTTATACATCAACAGCTAGTCAGAAGGATTGTCTGACTACATATGATGAATCTCATCAACCACATTCGGTGAATTGAAATCAGCAGGCACATACACCTGCTAGTATTAATCAAGCCTACCAACAGTCTCATTTGGTAGCATTCGGAGAAGTCAGTCATAATGCTCCAGTGACAAACATGAGGCACACTCAACTCTCTTCCCCCACACTTGAGTACTGTCAGGATTCACTGATTGGAAAAGGAGAACAAGAGTAGGCACATACACCTACTCCAATCACGGAATAACGTATATCCCTGTTCTGGTAGCTGAAGTCACCAAGCATATTTTATCAATGGTGAAAGAGAAAAAGAAAATCCCTGCTCATATTCTGGATGCATGCCAGGATATTATAATACCTTCAGCAGCATCTCAGGGAAAGACACATAAATCTATCCCTACTAGTGGAGTGACACATCAATAGTTCATTCTGGAATAGTCACACACATTTGTTTCAGTCCAAGAGGGTTGTGTGGTATACTCTACCATATCATACAGACAACCAAGTCAGGCACATACACCTGATTTGAGTGGAGATCGTCAGCCTAACCTGGCCATATTTCCTGATCAGGCACATACACCTACTCAGAGCAGCCACTTTCGTCAACAAGTGGTTTCCAATGTGAGTAAGAAGGCATCTAAGAAAAAGACCCGCCCAGCACAGTCAAGAGATCAAGAGCCAATTTGTAACAAGGCCTTGCTCGATGCTAGAGTTTTTTAAGCCCTCATATAGTTATCTGTTGGAATTCAAGATTCTACTCCCTCATTTCTCAATAATGGGAACATTAATTCCGAATGTCTTCAACAGACACTTCCTCATGAAGGCTTTCTTCATGACAATTCGGTCGATCTCGAAGTTTCTTCTTCAGATGAGAGCTATAGGAACCCTCTGTGTGGTCAGAAGACTAAGGAGCAAGAGATCTCATCTTTTGTTGTAACCCATTATGGTGGTCCTCCCCATGATGATAAATTTCGCTGCGAAAGTCCTCTCCGTAGTAGTTATGCACATTGCCCGGAAAATGCTCCAGTGGACAATGTAGTGCCAAGAAAGCCCTCTTATCTTGAGGCACTTGTAAATGCGAAACCAGTCATGTCTGATGCTTCATCGCTAGTAGGTGAAATAATTTCTCAATCAGAAGATAGCCCAGGGTGTAGGTCATTCTCTGAACCACCCCTAAGTCATGCATCTTCTAGTATGATCTATGATTTCTCTACCAATCCTATTGAATCCAATGAAGAAACAAGGAAGCACCAGCTCTGGTCAAAACATGTAGAATAATCTTCATCAAATGATATTGAGGAAATTCTGAACATGAGAAAACAACTGGCGAAAGGTTAAGTGTTAGTCATGTTTTGGCCTCTGGCTGACTCTCAGTATGACATTCCAGAAATTTTGATGAAAGATGGAATTCATGATATTCATCTCAACATATGGAAAACTATTTGTCTGTTAAAAAAGAAAGTATTATCTTATGATGAATATGAAAATCATCTTAAGATAATATAAGGGTTACAACGTCAGATTGATTTGGCATCTCTATCAGTCTCTTGTTATCTGAAGGCTGAAAAGCAGCAGAGATCCCTTCAACGTTCATGCCTTGGCGCACTAAGAAGATTGCACCATTTAATTTCCAATGCCCTATCTGGTATTCACGTCAGAGGATGGGGTGTTTATGGAGAACTACATTTCACGGTACTCTCCAGTCAGCAAAGCTCTCCAAAAATGGTCTCATTCAATGTTATTGCCCATGGCCGACCACATTCAATGGGATTTTTTTGTAATCAAAAGCTTGCCCAAGAACATTCCACAACTAGTTCCTCTCAAAATCAAGAATACAGAGAACAAGTTGTTGAATTACTCATGCATCAAGAAAACAAGAATATTGAACAGGCCTCTCGTATGGCGCAAGCAGATAATCAAGTGACAGAAGTGTCGGAAATCATCCAATGGTCTTTTGAACTAGGTGATAAAAGTGGTTAAAGGTTACTGCATCCAGCTGATTTTTGGACTAAGGTTCGCAAGATCAGGAGAGCTTTTAAGAAAGTCTCAGACATAGCATGTCAAGAGCCACCCTAGCTTGACAGACTGGGGACTCTTTCAAACCAACCCTCGGAATCAACAAATAGGATTCGAGAAGATGATTGGGAACAACATGAACAACCCCAGTCCACCGGACTGGGGACTTTTTCAAATCATCAATCCCCTCCTTAGAGAAATTTGGTCTTTTCTCTGTTGGGTAAGAAGCCTCAAGAGGAACGAAGAGCCAAATTATCAGAATATTCCCACCAAATTACGGTTCTTCAAGATGTTCCTGAGGGATCGAATCAAAAAAAGGCAATTTCTCATCAAAGACATGGAAGAAAACCATATCACAGAAATGTTGATAGAAGTGATGCGATGTGATATGCAACAATCAATGTCATCAATTCCGTTTTTGCTGATCCACCAGATGAGGCTCACTCAGGGGACTCAGATGAAGAGGTTCCTACTCAAGAAGATGTATGTACCGACACAAATGAAGAAGGTTTGCATACACGAAATCAAAGGGTTACTCAGAACCTTGGTAATCCTTCAAGTAACCCACTTCTCCCTCCCAGAAAAGGATCCAAAAAAGGGAGGGGAAAGAATCAGGTTACATATCCTTCTTCTGGAGAAGGCCAATCGCTCTCACTAGAGCAAAGGTTTGCACAACAGGAGGAAGAAATGAAGGAATTAAGGAGGTTGAATGCAGAACTACTCCAGGGTAGTCTTCTTTTTAAGCATGCTGGAGTTAGTCAGCCAAGGGAATTTGTTGCAGCTACGTAGATGGATCCAGAATATCCTCCACTATCAGTACACCCTCACAGGTCTAATCCTACGGGTCAAGTGCAACAATAGTCGATAGTGCTACCATTAGTTGTAGCACTAACCACCACATCTATCCAAGCTCCAGTCATGGAACCTACCCAAGTCCAAGTTCAACTGGATGTTTCTCAAATGTTAATAACTACCATTGAGTCATTAATAGCTCGGTTAGAAACTATGGAAGAGAAACATGTGTAGGTTCAACCAGAAAAGAAAGTGTACCTTGAATGGGTAGATTCAATCTCTCCTCCATCTAGTTTTGGAAACCCTGTATTCCCTATTTTAAATGGATCAGGCGACCCTGAACAACATTTGACGCATTACGTGTCTTGTTGTGATCCTATGATGGGAACTCCGGAGCAACAAGAAGTATTAAAACTCAAATGCTTCATACGGACCTTGGAAGGACCAGCCTTTTTCTGGTATACAATCTTGCAATCCCAGTCAATTACCAGATGGGAGGATCTCCGTCAACAATTCCTTCTTCAGTTCAGCTCAACTTTTCCAAAGACAACAAACTTTGATATTACAAATAGTAAGAAAAGGGAGAATGAAAGGGTCTCAGATTTCATTTCTCGCTGGAATGGATTAACATATTCCATGTGATTGGAACTCCCTCAAGAAGAATTTTTGCCAATCTGTGTGGAAAATTTTTGTGACGAGTTACACAGGTTGTTGATCCCTGTGAAATACACAGGAAGGATTCGAGACCTTACTTCAATCACTCAGCAGATTGAAGATTACCTTATACATTCTAAGGCTAAATCTCATGTAATTCTATCAGCTCTAGGAAGTAGAATGGGTAAAGTAGAAACTGCTACAGTTATGCTTAAACAAGCACCTGTACCTGTTTCTACTTCAAAACCTTCATCTTCTTGAAGGGCTCCACCTCCTGAGTGCCAACAAAAAAGGTCGTTTTATCCATATGATCAAAGAGATCAAAGACGAAAACAATTTGAGGATCTAAAGAGCAAAACATACTCTTTCCGAAATGAACAAGTTCCTGGTTACTTCATTTCAGCTCTGGAAAATAATCTGGTTCAATTTCCAAGGCCCTAGAGGACAAATAAGGAAGGAGATGAAGACCGTCCCAATTATTTCCCTTTTCATCAAATGTTGGGGCATCCCATCTAGGATTGTTTTGTATTCAAAGACCTCCTGCAAAAGATGGTTGACTCAGGACAAGTCAAACTGAAAGGTTTTTTAGCTCAAGTAGCATGTGTTACTGCTACAGTTCCAGAGGAGGAAGGCGAATGGCAAGAAGTCAAAAGAAAAAATGCACAAATGTATGATGATTGGATGGTCAGAAAGACAATCAACCAAACTCATGCTATTTTACGAACACAATTAAAGAAACCAATTGTGTCTTCTTCCATGAACGTTGCAACAAAACCCTCTTCGTTAGAGCGAAAGTCCTCAAAGAAACGACATGATTCAAAGAAAGAAAAAGAATCAGAAGATGATGAGTATGTGTCAAAGCCTAAGTTGTCTTTGACTCTGGTAGACTTCATTCCATCTACTTCAAATCCACAGGCACCGCCCCACCAAACGGCACATCCTAAATAGGCTAATCAGGCAGAGTCTTCATCAGACGAAGAGTTAATCTTCAATTCTGTTAATATGATTCAATTAACAGATCCATATGTCAGTCGCAGTTTCAATTTCGATGATCCTGAATTCCCTGTATCAAACAGGGGAATCAGAGGAAGTTCTAGAGGCTCAAGATACAGTGGAAGACATGGATTTTTCGGAATCCACTATTCCAATTCTACCCCTACTAGAACTGTGTACGTAGAAGAAACTCATGGTAGATCCCTTCAGCGACCTCAGCAAGAATAAGAAAGTTCTTCTACCAATAGAAAATTCAGTCCTGGAACAGTTATTTTGGAATACCAGTTGAAGGTTCCATATTCTTCCTCTCAGTAAGTAAATGGATCTAATCGGTCTAATCTTCCAAAACCAGGAATATTGCCAACTCCTATCCCAATACAAGATGCATCAACTTCCAAATCATCTGCTTCCAAGGTACTTGCTAAACCACATATTCCTTTTGGGAAACGAAAACCTCTAGATCAAAATTATGATGTATTAAAACACTTGGCCCAAGTTCCAGCCAATTTATCAATTCTGAATGCTCTGAATCTATCAAAAGATCTTCGGGAAGCACTCATCGAAGCTTTGTCGAGTCCTCATGAGTTTGAAACTAAAATTGTTGCAGCTGAATTCTATCACATAGAGAATAATCCTGCAGAATGAAATGCAATAATATATTTCACTGATGAAGATGAAGATGATGTTGTGCATGGTCATATTAGACCTTTGTACTTGTCTGGCATGGTAAATGGCGTAGATGTCCGAAGATCTTTCATTGACAATGGTTCTGGAGTCAACCTCAGGCCCATTCATACACTTCCTCGATTGGGCCTCACATAATCTGATTTATCTCCTTCTACCATGATGTTACAAGGATATGATAAAAATGAACAAGAACCACTGGGTGAAGTTACACTCAGAACTCAGTTTGGAGATCTTGTATCAAATTCAAATTTCCTGATTGTTGATCAATATTCAGCTTTCAACATCTTTCTTGGAAGACCCTGGCTACATCAACATACGGTTATCCCTTCATCATACCATAAATGTCTCAAATATTGTTTCAATTTTCAAGTTGGGACATTTTATGGTGATAAGTCTCCGTTCAAGACATGTGAGTATCAATACATTGAGTCGGAATTCTATCACATGAAGGGAAGGGAGAAATCCACAACAAAAGAGATTACCAAAGTTAATGCTCCATATGGTTTGGAGAAAATTCCAGTAAATCCATTTACACATGTGAGTACAGATTATGTGTTTTCTATCAATCAAATTGAAAAGATAGTCCCAAATCAAAATACTCTTATGGAAAGATCCATAATGTCAATTATGGTAATCGGGCCAGACAACATGGGTGAAATTGGTAACCCACCAAGCAGTGATGAAAGCACAAATGGTGATGTCTTCATTTCATCTGTTTAAATCCAACAAGTCTATACTTCTCCAAGTAGGCCAGAAGAAGTTATAGTAACAAAAGAGTTGAACAATGATTTCAATTCTTAATCCATCATCTCCTCTTTATTGCCCAAAGAAGACCCTTCATCATCAATCGGGTTGGAAATGGAAACTTATTCTTCAAGATGTGCAAATTTTTACATCACTTTTGATCATGAAAATTCTGATTTATCATCTACTATGAAAGTAGAAATAGAAGAAATAACACTTTATTAAGAAGAAGAGGAAGATCTCAGAGATGCTCCTCCAGCATTTGAAGAGGGTATCTCTACCACTGTGGATGAACTCAGAGAAATAAATCTGGGTACAAAAGAATATACATGCCCCACTTTAATCAGTGCAGCCATGACTCTTGAAGAGCAAGAGAAGTATATTTCTTTTCTAAATCAAAATAGAGATATATTTTCTTGGAACTATACAGAAATTCTCAGGCTTGATCCTGATGTTGCTACTCACCATTTGGGTTTACCAGAAGAACATTGTGGATTTAAGCAAGATGCGAGAAGAACACACCCAACTTATGCTTCCAAAATTGAAGCTGAAGTGGATAAGATTATCAAAGATAACTTAGTTAGAGAAGTTCAGTATCCCAAGTGGTTGGCTAATATTGTCCCTGTAAAGAAGACGAACGGAAAAATTAGAGTTTGCATCGATTTCAGAGATCTTAATCGGCATTGTCTTAAGGATGATTTCCCTGTTCCGATTACAGAACTTTTAATTGATGCAACAGCTAGCTATGAAAAACATTCCTTCATGGATGGATATTCAGGATATAATTAGATCTGAATGGCCCCAGAAGACGAGGAATTCACAGCCTTCAGAACCCCTCAGGGTGTGTTTTTCTACTGGGTAATTCCCTTTGGCTTAAATAATACAGGTGCAACATATCAGCGTGCCATGCATCGTATCTTCAAACCATTCTTAGTGAAGTTTGTTGAATGATATGTAGACGATTTGGTGGTAAAATTCAAAAAACTTTCTAATCACTTGGATGATTTGGAAGTCATATTCTGCAAGCTTTGACAACATAATTTAAAGATGAACCCCTTAAAATATGCTTTTGGGGTAACCTCGGGAAAATTTATTGGCTTTGTTGTATGCCATCGTGGTATTGAAGTCGATCATGAGAAGACCAAGTCAATCCTTAGTATGTCACCTCCTCAAAATTTGAAATAATTAAGAGGACTTCAAGGACACATAGCCTATATTCGACATTTCATCGCCAATTTGGCAGGAAAAAGTTTACCCTTCACTAAATTGATGAAGAAGGGAGTCACTTACCAGTGGACTGAATAATGTCAAGAAGCATTAGATATTCTCAAGAAATACCTCTTGAGTCCACTGGTACTCATGCCACCTATGGAAGGAAGACCACTTATCCTCTATGTGATAGCTCTAGAGCGATCATTGGGTGCCCTTCTTTCTCAAAATAATGATGCTGGGAATGAAAACAGCCTCTACTATCTCAGTTGAACTATGCTTGAAGCAGAAACCCAGTATTAAAGTATTAAGAAGTGCTGCCTGACATTAATCTTTGTAGTTCAGAAGTTGAGACACTACCTGCAACATCATGATGTCCAATTGGTATCTCGCAATAACCCGCTCAAATTCATCCTTATTCGTCCAATGCTTACAGGACGTCTGGCAAGGTGGGCAGTTATTTTGCAGCAATTTGACATTTAGTATGTGTCTCAAAAGGCGATAAAGGTCCAAGCTCTGGCTGATATCCTAGCTGAACACCCTTCAGTGGAAGATACATCTTTAGATATTGAACTCCCTGATGGGGAAGTCTTCTCTATTCAAGAAATTCCTCAAGCATGGGAAATGTATTTTGATGGTGCTTCCAGAAGTCCAACAGGGAGGAAAATGGAAAATCCTAAATTCAACAAAGTTGGCTTAGGAATTGTGCTCATTTCTCCAAAAAAGGCAGTGCTACCTTATTCCTTCTTATTGTGGGAAGGTGGTACCAATAATGAAGCAGAATACCAATCTCTCATCACAGGCTTGGAATTAGCACTTCAAGCACAAGTGAATCACTTAAAGGTGAAAAGTGATTCAGACCCAGTAATCAAACAAGTCAATGGGGATTATTCCATCAGAAAAGAAGAACTAAACCCTTTGTATGGTTATGTTAGAGAGTTAATGGCGGAATTCCCTTTGGAACCGACATTTTCTTATGTCCCAAAATCACAAAATGCTCAAGCTGATGCACTGGCTAATATAGCCACAGCTCCAGAAGATCCAAATCGGGACTTGACAACCATCAATATTGCCCACCATCGTGCGATTTCACCATATGTTCGAATTAAAACAGAGGAAATTAATGAAATTAGTCCCATTCCTTAACCGTAGGGTCATAATACAGGATGGATGTCACCTATCAGGGAATACCGTCAAAATGGAACACTTCCATCTGATAGAGGCGAGAAAGAACAAATCTGGCGATGTGTGGTCAATTTTACTCTTTATGATAGCCTAGATCACCAAGATAAAATTCTCTACAAATGTGGTTTTGATGGAGTTCTATTCAGATGCATTGATGGTGAAGAGACAATGGCTGTCATGAAAGAAATGCATGCAGGAGTCTATGGTGCCCCCCAGTCTGGACATAGACTATCTGATCAGATTCGAAGGCTTGGATACCTTTGGCCTTCAATGATACAAGATTGTGTTGATTTCACAAAGAAGTGTCATTCATGCCAAGTACATGCCAAATTCATTCATCAACCTCCAGAGTTGCTTCGTATAGCTAAATACTCATGGCCATTTGCCACATGGGGAATGGATGTGGTGGGACCTTACCCTTCGGCCATGACCAAGCATTTTAAGTACATTCTTACTGCTACTGAATTCTTTTCCAAATGGGAAGAGGCAATACCTATCAAGGAAGTCATTTCTAAATGTGTTGTTAGCTTCATCAAGTCTAACATCATTACCAGATTTCGTGTCCCTCATACCATATTGATGGAAAATGGCACCAATTTCTATTCATCTGAGGTGAAGAAGTTTTATCAAGAATACAACATAAAATATGTCACGACCCGTCCTCGTGACCCATGCCGTGACTACCCCAAGGCCGCCTACCATAGGCCAGGGGCTGGCGACTAGCACCAAATGCTTAAATCCTAATAACTGGGAAGGCATTGCCTTTATAAAAGTAAAAAAACACCATAGAGTATAAGCAAAAGTAAAACACTAAGTACAAAAGAAGTGATGAAAAGTAAAGGGCCCGAATACAAACCCAACTGAAAGGTACAGCTACAATAGAACGAAAGTAAAACAGAAAAGGCAAACAGCTGAAAGAATAGAAACAGCTCCTGGGTCGTTTACCTTGGATCCTACCTGAGGGGTAGGTACAGATAGCGCAGCTCCTGGATCATCCACCACGGATCCTACCTGAAGGGTAGGTATAGATAGCCTCCAAAACGCTCTCGCCTATCAACCTCCGAGTATCGTCACGTCATGAAGTCCACCTCCGAATACTGACTCGTCATTAGATCCACCTCCGGTTACCGTCCAGTCCTCAAACACTCGGCCTCTGTCATCATTGTCCGTCGTCTGCAACCAACACAATTAGGTTCGGGCATAGCCCGTGCAGGGATGAGTATAATGATACTCAGTAGGTACCCCGAGACCCTCAAGGACTCGCTAAATCTGACAAGGATAACCACAAAGATAGATCTCAACAGATAACATCTACTTAGGTATATACCCATACATATACCTAAGTTATCAAGTAACCCATCTCAATCATAAGGAAACACAAAGATTATGAAATCAATGGATAACCACTACCCAGGTATATTCCCATACATATACCTAAGTTATCAAGTGACTCATCTCAATAATGAGGTAAATACAAGATCATAGACTCAGCTCAAACTAGGATTTTCATTATCAAAACTGTAACTGGTGAAGAGCCCCGTCTCTGGAGTGTACAGTGGTCCTTTCATGACTCTGAGATACTGCTCACTAACTTAAGACTGCTGAGGTACTCCTCCTATCGAGTACCGTGGGTCAGCCACCCAAACACAGTAGTGCTTACTGCTGGGGTATTCCACCCAAACACAGTAGTGCACACCCCCTAATAGCCTACAGAGGTACTCTCCGGATGAGTACCGTGGGTCTGCACTGTCACACAGTAGTGCTCCGTCCACCATGGGTTAGCACCCAAACAAAGCATTGCTCCATCCACTGGGCTATTCGACTCACTCTAAGTCGAGTCGGTCAAGTAGTCATCATGTCTCAGCCGACTACACGGTCTCCGTACTCCGTACGCTCATCTCCGGGAGGGTCCGCTCCACAAGCTATAGGTCTATACTCCAAGTATCTAAAATTCCCTCGAATAAGTATCTCAAAGGACCTCCTCGTCATAGGGATCTCAATGCAACAGACGACGCGTCAATCGGACGCCCGGTCTGTGAGTTATTAGCCTTTTTGTCCCAGGGGCCTGGTTGGTTTCGTGTGCGAACCAACCCAGCCGTATCTCAACTGTACCCTGAACTCTCATAGGGTATACTCATAGGGACCTTTTCTCAACGTGATCACCAACGCCGCTGACGGTTCATCAAACGGACGTCTGGTCTGAAAGTTATCAGCTTTTCTGTTCCAGGGGCCCAGTTGGATTTTGGTTACAATCCAACCCAGCCATATTCTAACTAAGTCCAAACCTCAGGAAAAGTATGCCAAAAGTTCAGTCTCATCAAGAGAATTCCAACAAAGTCGATGGCACGTCAATCAGACATCCAGAACTCAAGATATAAGTGTTTCCATTCCGAGGGCCCGGTTGGTTTCATGTTCGAACCAACCTGGACATACCCAAAGTTCTCCAAAACCCTGAGTGTAATATACAAAACCTGCCGTCTCAATCAAAGGATCGCATCGCAACTGACGGTGTGTCGATTGGAGGTGCGAGGCCCAAGATATGGGCATTTTAACGGAAACTTCCTGAAAATAGGGGGTTCGGGCACGGTCTGACCCGGCCCGAGATCCCCTAGGTCGGCCCGAACTGGGTCGACATGACCCGGGTCCGGGTTCTACCCAACAGGGCATGGCCCGACCCGGTGGGTGCGGCCTGGCCAGGCCGGTTGGCCTGCCGCGCTGGCGCGGCCGCGTGCCTGCTTGGCTGTCCGGCTGAGCAGAACAGGGGGGTGCGGTTGCCCCCTGTGAAAGAAGTCGTGGCCCCCGTGTGGGGGCCACTCCCTGCCAGTGACAGGGCCTGGCGTTGCGTCGTCCTTGGTCCCGCACGGCCGGGGGACCAGCCTCCTGCCACCGCGGCTTCAGCCATGGCAGCCCTTCCCGGTGGCGCGCCGTGCGCCGCCGCCTCCTGCCGGCCGGCCGGTGCTGGCGTGGTGCACCGGTAGGATTTTCAGCGGACCACAGGACGTTCTCCGGTGGTCCATTTTTCTCTCCCCCTTCGCCAACAGTCCTCCCTAGACCCGACCTTCACTGCGGAGGCTTCAAATTGACTTTGCGGCCCTGTTTGTCATCGCCCGTCAATCCGCGCACAACAATCAACCAGTGGAGTCTTCTAATCGCCTCCGCGGCCCCGACTCCGGTCGCAGTTTCGTTCAGCCTCAACGGCGCGGTGCGATGGCGCCGCGCTTCTTCGTCACATTCTTTCTTGTTTTCGTGCGGTGATGTTACACCGCGCTGCCTTTGTTCGTGCCGCAACGAACAAAACAACAAAATGAGAGGAGTGTCGGTCGTGTTCGTGCAGTCTGACCTCCTCCCGTTAAGTTGATAACATGTGGCCCTAAAGACGAAGAATGACAAAGGATTTTTCACGAACAAAAGTAATCAACCCCAACAGTTTTCCCCACAATCAAGAATTCCCAACTCGCAAAAATATTCTCCGCGGATCAACTTAATATTTAGTTGATCTACGTTCTTTGATTTAGAAGGAAGTAACATGGGGTTCATTAATATTCACATAATAATTCCCTACCTCGAAAAGACGTCGCATGTCGTCGTGATGCGGAAAGAGGCAAGCGTCGCGATGATCGGTCATCGCAGAAGATCGGTGCTGATTCCATTGTCATCAGAGGAAGAGTCGTCATCGATTGAGACGTTCCCCGCGGTGGTGTCTCCACCCTTGACGCGTAGAAAGAAGAAGAGAAGGCATGTCGTCGGTGTCTTTGCGTTCTCCGTCAGAGGCGTTCTTAGTCTAAGAGCAGGTGTTCTTCCCCAAAAACTCAAGACCTCCCACCCAAGAAGTTTTCCCCCAAATAAAATAATAAGCTACCTTATTATTTTATTTAATATAAGCCACTTCAAAATTCAAACAATTCAAAACAAAATTACGTAAAGAGGTTGAACTCCTTAATTACAAAGTGTTGGCATGTATTTATTGTGAAAGGAAGTCACATCATTTAATACAAGGGGGTTTTAAGGGGAAGAGTTAAGGGGGTTAGGGAATTTGAAGGGGTGGGGTTCATGTGGGCCCCACCTCACATTTAACCTCACTTAGGTAGTTAGGTTCACCCAACCTCCATCATTATGATTTAACCACTTAAAAGAAATAAAATTAGTTGCACAAATTTTATTTCTCGGAAGTCTTTATCCACAAAACTAAACAACTCGTCCCTAGCAAACGCAACTCTGGAAAAGGTCTTCTTAAGAAATTACCAGCGTTGCGAGTTCTTCGGTGCCCTCAGATTTCAATTCCAAGCACCAGTTTTAAAGTTAGAAAAACCCGCTTGTTCGTTCACTAAACGCACCCGAGCCTAACTTCAGAAATAAATTCCGGGCACACCGGGCCTCGGAATCAGGCGCCATTAGAAACTGCATTCTTTTAAAATACCAAAGAAAATTAAGAAAAAATTTCCCTTGAATTTTACGAGACTTTAAATTACTCCCACCTCAGGGCTTTACGTCCTCGTAATGCTTTAACACAAACTAGGGAAACAAAAGTGGTATTGAGCATGCATCGGAGCCTTCCAGTCCCATGTGCTCACCTAGAGGTTCCCGTACTACCAGTGAAAGCGCACCCAAGGAATCGACCGTCCTCGTAGGATCCACTCTTGTCGATCCTCAACCTCTACTAGAACCCCTCAAAAGTCACCCCATCCCCAAAGTCCAGTTCCCCATGGTCGATGACAAGCATCGGTTCAAGCACATATCTCCTTAGTTGAGATACGTGGAAGTCGTTGTGCACCTGGTGTAACTGAGGTGGATGGGTCAAGCGGTAAACAACCTTGCCTACCCAGCTGAGGACCTGAAAAGGTCTGCTGAACCTCGGAGATTACTTGCCGCCTCGGCCACATCTCCGTAAACCTCGTCGAGGTGAGACCTGTATAAGGATGTGGTCGTCATCCTTGGACTCCAGAGGCTTCCTGTCAGCTCTGTGCAGTCTCATCTGCCGTGATCCATAGGCGATCACTGCCCACTCCTATATCAGGACACACCTGAGTCCAGTCCCTAATGCGTCGTAGTGAACTATGTAACCAATGCCCATAGGTTGGGCGCACCAGTCAACCTCGCTCCTGAAAGCTCTGCTGGAAGTGGTGCCGCAACTCTGGAGAATTCTGGCACAAAGGTAAGTTTGGCCATCTCCTGAGTGGTCGAATGCACCCTCTTATGCATGATTCCATCCTGTGCTGCCTGGGTTTTCCTTTTTTCTGACCAAGGAAAACCCCATCCCAACGTTGTAGATCAACCAAAACCTTTTTTCCTAATACAGTCAATCCGTGTATGAACTGTGGATCCAATCCATACTCAGAACAACATAGTAAGGCCTCGACGCTCTCACCAAGAGATTCCAACCGAAACTCTCACCTCGTGGGTCAGATCACACTGTCGGCGTAAGTTTGATTAACGAGTCTCCTCCCAAGGTATCTCCAGACGTGAGGGTCAAGTCAAGGGCTTAACCGGAAACTCTAGGTCTGGGACAAGATTCATGGAAGGAAGGAATGATTTGTATCAACATTTGTTACTACGCTAGCCTGTAGTGGACACAGACTGTCCCTCAAATCATTCTTAGAGCCTTTGGGTCACTCTCCTTGACCACATGCAGCTACTCTCTTTCCCTTCCCTCCAGCTCCCTGAGCCTGGAGGGAACAACAAAGGCGGGTGGTTGTAACATGTTGATATCTACACCACCTCATGCTGCTCTCCTAGCTCTGCCTCCACGTCTTCTACTCTGCAGATTCATCTGTCCTTAACATTTCCTATTTTTGAAACATTCACATGCCCAAGTCTCTGAGACTGATTCCAGTTCGCATCTTCCCACTATTAACATTCATTGGCTAAAACTGATCATCCAAAGAACATTCAACCACAAAGGTTCTTTCTAGCACCCTAACTTAAGTAGGAATGTGTAGAGAAAAGAGTGCTTACTCAGATATCCTTTAAACACACCTTGCTATGAGATCCGAGATCTAAAGAACTGATCATATCGTAGTCACCAAGTACCAAGAACGATCGGTACTCCTTGATGATTACTCAGCAACTGAAACATCATCCTACCGAAGCTGTATAAGCTCTAGAAAACTCTCAGCCACCTCCTTAAGCCAGTTCTCAGCTGCCTGTGAGTTAGGCTCACCTCGGAACATGAGGGTATCTGATATTGGAACACATGTAAGGTAGTAAGCCTACATGTGTCACCTACTGGTACCGCCGATTGTAACTTCAGACCAACAGGTAGTGATGTATAGCTGACACACTACTCGAAGGCACTATCTCAGGCATCAGTCTACGTAACAAATCCTTATCTCTATGCAGACCATCCTCATGGTCACTAGCTGGAAAACACAAGTATCCAAGTCCACCATCCACTCTAGTGATGTCTCGACTAGGCGGAAAACTCTAGTGATCGCCTCCAGCCCGTGCTCTGCTGTCTGGGAATCTGCCTCGCCTCGTACCCTTGGAGGCCGCCGCTGCTGGAACTCATGCAACGCGCTCTGCCAGCGTGCACAGTTTGCTAGTAAGGCTGGTGGAATCTGCTTCCCAACAGGTGGTGGTGCTGCTGGTACACCACCCGAGGGTGCCAACATAGTAAAAAGGGCCACGCACCGGAGCCTCACCGCTCGGTGGGCCATCATCGAGTACTCTCTCAGAACTCCAACGGACTGTCTGCATGGAGACATCCTGAACAGATGCGACACGGTCAACGATTTATACCTGGTGAGCTGGCCGGGTTTGAGCTGACTTTAAAACTTTGGAAACACACACGCAATCAGTGTTTTCGTGTACAAAGTTGGAAATCAGTAGTCAGGGTCCTGGTGTACGGATACATCGGCCGCCACACCAACACTGTACTCCCTGAACTGAAGACCACACTCGGTACCGTTAACACTATTGCTTCACCTAGAAAAAGATCAGAGTCCTTAGTTCTGCGGTAGAACCGAACTCCTCTAATACCAATTTGTCACGACCCGTCCTCGGGGCCCGTTTCGTGACTACCCAAAGCTCGCATTCCATAGGCCAGGGGCTGGTGACTAGTACCAAAGGTGTAAATCCCGATAACTGGGAAGGCATTGCCTTTATAAAAGTAAAAAAACACCACATAGTACAAGCGAAAGTAAAACACTAAGTACAAAAGAAGTGCTGAAAAGTAAAGGGCTAGAATATAAACCCAACTGAAAAGTACAGCTACAACTGAATGAAAGTAAAACAGAAAAGGCAAATAGCTGGAAGTATAGAAACAGCTCCTGGGTCGTCCACCTCGGATCCTACCTGAAAGGTAGGTACAGATAGGGCAGCTCTTGGATCGTCAACCACAGATCCTACCTGAAGGGTAGGTACATATAGCCTCCAAAACGCTCTCACCCGTCAACCTCCTCCGAGTATCGTCACGTCATGAAGTCCACCTTCGGATACTGACTCGTCGTGAGATCCACCTCCGGGTACTGTCCAGTCCTCAAACACTCTGCCTCTGTCAGCGCTGCCTGTCGTCTGCAACCAACACAACGAGGTGCGGGCATAGCCCGTGCAGGGGTGAGTATAACGATACTCAGTAGGGACCCCGATACCCTCAAGGTCTCACTAAATCCAACAAGGATAACCACAAATAAAGATCTCAACAGATAACCTCTACTTAGGTATACCCATACATATACCTAAGTTATCAAGTAACCCATCTCAATCATGAAGAAACACAAAGATTATAAAATCAACGGATAACCACTACCCAGGTATATGCCCATACATATACCTAAGTTATCAAGTGACCCATCTCAATCATGAGGTAAATACAAGATCATAGACTCAGATCAAACTAGGATTTTCATTATCGAAACTGTAACAGCTGAAGAGCCCCGTCTCTGGAGTGTACAGTGGTCCTGTCACGACTCTGTGGTACTGCTCACTAACCTAAGACTGCTGAGGTACTCCTCCTGTCGAGTACCACGGGTCAGCCACCCAAACATAGTAGTGCTTCCTGTCGGGGTATGCCACCCAAACACAGTATTGCACACCCCCTAATATCCTGCAGAGGTACTCTCCGGACGAGTACCGTGGGTCTGCACTGTCACACAGTAGTGCTCCGTCCACCATGGGTCTACACCCAAACAAAGTCGTGCTCCATCCACTGGGCTAGTCGACTCACTCCAAGTCGAGTCGGTCAAGCAGTCGTCAGGTCTCAGCTGACTACACGGTCTCCGTACTCCATACGCTCATCTCCGGGAGGGTCTAAACCATGAGCTATAGTTCAATACTCCAAGTATCTCAAAGTCCCATGAAGAATTATCTCAATGGATCGCCTCGTCATTGGGGTCTCAACACAACAGACGGTGCGTCAATCGGACGCCCGGTCTATGAGTTATTAGCCTTTTCATCCTAGGGGCCCGGTTGGTTTCGTGTGCGAACCAGCCCGGCCGTATCTCAACTATACCCCGAAATCTCATAGGGTATACTCATAAGGACTGTTTCTCAATGTGATCACCAACGCCACTGACGGTTCGTCAAACGGATGTCTGGTCTGAAGGTTATCAGCTTTTCCGTTCCAGGGGCCCGGTTGGATTTCGGTTACAATCCAACCCGGCCATATTCTAACTGCATCCAAACCTTAGGAGAAGTATGCCAAAAGTTCCGTCTCATCAAGAGGAATCCAACAAAGTCGATGGCACGTCAATCAGACGTCCGGAACTCAAGATATAAGCGTTTCCGTTCCGAGGGCCCGGTTGGTTTTGTGTTCGAACCAACCTGGCCATATACAAAGATCTCTGAAACCCTAAGTCTAATATATAGAAACGACCGTATCGATCAAAGGATCGGATCGCAACTGATGGTGCATCTATCAGAGGTCTGAGGCCCAAGATATGAGAATTTGAACAGAAACTGCCCGAAAATAGGGGTTCGGGCCCGGTCTGACCCGGACCGAGGCCCCTGGGTCGGTCCGAACCGGGTCAACCCGACCCGGGTCTGGGTCCGGCCCAACAAGGCGTGGTCCGGTCCGGTTGGCGCGGCCTAGCCTGGCCATTTGGCCTGTTGCACTGGCGCGGCCGCGTGCCCGCACGGTTGTCCGGCTGAGCGGAAGAGGGGGGTGCGGTTGGCCCCCCGTGAAAGAAGCCACGACCCCCGCGTGGGGGCCGCTCCCTACCAGAAATGTGGCTTGACGCCGCGTCTTCATTAGTCCTAAAAGGCCACGGGACTAGCCGCCTGCCACCGCCGCGGCCCTTCCTGGTGGCGCGCCGGCCGGATTTTCCGCGGTCCACCGGACGTGCTCCGGTGGTCCGTTTTGCTCACCGCCTTCGCCAACGGTTCTCCTGGGACCTGACCTTCACTACAGAGGCTTCAAATTGACTTTGCGGCCCCGTTTGTCATTTCCCATCAATCCGCGCACAACGATCAACCAGTAGAGTCTTTGAATCGCCTCTGCGTCCCCGACTCCGGTCGCGGTTTCGTTCGGCCTCAACGGCGTGGCGTGACGGCGCCACGCTTCTTCGCCGCGTTCTTTCTTGTTTCCCCGTGGTGCCATTGCACCACGCCGCCTTTGTTCGTGTCGTAATGAACAAAAAAAAATTGGAGGAGAGTCGGCCATTTTCGTGGGGTCCGACCTCCTCCCGTTAAGTTGATAATAAGCAGCCCAAAAGAAGAAGAACAACAAAGGATTTTTCACGAACAAAAGTAATCAACCCCAACGGTTTTCCCTGCAATCAAGAATTCCCAACCCGCAAACATATTCTCCACGGATCAACTTAATATTTAGTTTATCCTCATTCTTTTATTTAGAAGGAAGTAACATGGGGTTCATTAATATTCAAAAATTAATTCCCTACCTCGAAAAGACATCGCATGTCGTGATGCCGCGGAAAGAGGCAAGCGTTGCAATGATCCGTCATCACGGAAGATCGGTGCCGATTCCATTGTCATCGGAGGAAGATCCGTCATCGATGGCGATGTTCCCCGTGGGGGTGTCTCCTCCCTTGACACGGAGAAAGAAGAAGAGAAGGCACGTCATCGGTGTCTTCGCGTTCTCCGTCGGAGGCGTTCTTCGTCGAAGAGCCGGTGTTCTTCCCCAAAAACTCTAGAGCTCCCACCCTATAAGTTTTCCCCCAAATAAAATAATAATCTACCTTATTATTTTAGTTAATAAAATCCAATTCAAAATTCAAACTATTCAAAACAAAATTAGTTTTGTGGGCCCCACATCACATTTAACCTCACATAGGTAGTTAGGTTCACCCAACCTCCATCTTTAGGATATAAACACTTAAAAGAAATAAAATTAGTTGCACAAATTTTATTTCTCGGAAGTCTTTATCCACAAAACTAAACAACTCATCCTGAGAAAACGCAACTCTAGAAATGGTCTTCTTATGCAATTACCAGCGCTGCGAGTTCATCGATGCCCTCGGATTTCAATTCTGAGCACTGGTTTTAAAGTTAGAAAAATCCGCTCGTTCGTTCACTGAACGTACCCGAGCCTAACTTGGGAAATTAATTCCAGGCACACCGGGCCTCGGAATCAGGCGCCGTCAGAAACTGCATTCTTGTAAAATCCCAAAGAAAATTAAGAAAAAATTTCCATTGAATTTTATGACTCTTTAAAAAATTCAACCATTCATCTCGGTATCATGCAGCGGCCAATGGCCATATAGAAGCCTTCAACATGACTCTTTCAAATATACTGCAAAATATGGTGGATAAAGATAAGAAGTCATGGCCTGATAAAATCTTTCATGATTTATGGGCTTATCGGACTACCACCCGCACTGCACTGGGTCAACTCCATATTCATTGGTATATGGAACGGAAGCAGTCTTGCCAATGAAGTTCAACTACCCTCGCTCAGAGATGCCATTTGTGATCAATCATCTACAGATGAACAATCTTAAAAGCGATTGAATGAATTGGAATGGTTAGTTGAGAAAAGATTGTGCACTTTTAACCACTTGGAAGTCTATCAGAATCGAATAGCACGAGCTTTTAATAAAAAATTTCTTCTTCGTTCATTCACTCAGGGAGAATTGGTATTAGTTCTCAGAACTCCAATGATACCAGGAAAGAAACCTCCCATGCTTGAGCCAAAATGGGAAGGACCTTACTCAATACGTAGGGTCTACTCCAATGGAGCTTATTCATTAATCTCGATGGATGGAGAACTCATTACTACTCCAACCCATTCCAGATTTTTTAAGAAGTATTTTGTATACACACAAAATATATCATCCAAGGTCCGGTATGACCTTAAACTGCACCACCGTCCAGCAAGAAGTTAAATTTCACCATCCACGATCCATGCATATAACCTTAAACTATTCATGTAGAGACCTGAAGCTTGACGAACATGGGCATTACATTAATTTTGGGGAATACTTAATATATAACAAAAACAGACACCAAAGGACCGTAATAGTTTAGTGCCATTGGATACTCGGAACGTAATCTTCTAATCTTAGTGAAAGATCTTCAACATCTCCCATAAAGATCTTCGAATTTTTGTTTCCTTACCCTAAAACATTCTTTTAATCCTAAGGGAAAGTAAAAAATAAAAAGGGTGAGCTCAAATGCTCAGAAAGGGTATGCATGGATAAAATAAAACATACCATATACATTTGAACTTAAAAACATGAACATAATGATTAAACATCAAAATCTTGAGCAACAACATAAAACATGGAAGTACATAAGGCATAGATCATAATGGAACATAAATAATGATAAAATAGAATGAGAATAAAACATGTAATTGTGGCATCCATTAAGCACATGTAATGATTTCCATAGTAGCCAAGGCATTGCTGCCAAGACCATCTTAGTGGACAAAGTCTATTTCTGAATCGAGTTCACTCCTCGTTCCAGTCATGTAATACTGAACATGATTAACTTACCGTTCCAGCCATATCTATCTCATGAGATATAAATATTTACCCAATTCATTGGAGGGAGATATAGGTCCCACCCATCTCATAATGAAATCATTCTTACTTGTGCCACAACATAAACATAAATCATTCATCATAACCCAAGAATAAAATGGGTTTCATAAACATCATTCCATCATAACAAAATCCATACAAAAAAATTGGATATCATTTCATTATTAGAAAAGTGAAACCATGTAAATCATAGAGACATTATACTTGAAACATAAACATATGAAATAATTTCATCTTAGATGAAAATGGTTTTGATAAAACACTTGAAATGAATTCTTGAGAAAAATATCCTTTTTTCTTCAAAATCATTTTTTTTTCACAAAATGTCATGAAATTTTAAAATAAAAGGTTTTTGTTGAAAATAGTCATGAAATATTTTGGAGGAAGATTCATTAAAATAAGGCTTTATAAAACTGTAAAAATCATTTTATGCCGTATATGTTAAAAAAAATTCTTCTCGTACTTTCATCAGAAAAGTCAAAAAGTACCTTGTAGGGTAAATAAAAGAAAGATTCCTTCCATACCATGGGGTAAAATTCAAATGGGTAAAAAGGAATTTAAACATAAATGAATACACTTTTATAAAACATGGTCATGGATGATAGCAATAACCCTAGTAAATACTTATTAATAAGCAATCTCGGATAAAAATGAGATTTGCACAATTATCCCTTACCTTAGGTCCGATATGCTTCGTACGTATCCGAACCTCCTGTATAATGATTTAAATAATGTCATTGACTTATTAAAAAATCATATTCACTGTTATGATATCATATATAGTTCACTTATGACTTTATATTACCCGTTCTTTTGTAAATTCGATGTAAAAATAGTGTTTTGGGTAAAATCATTTCATTTATAGTACGTGTTTCGACTTGTTGTTCTTAATATTATTACTTATATCCTGATTTACTTAATTCCAGAATGTAAAACATGATATATATGTAATATATATTCATCATATACATATATATATATATATATATATATATATTATAGATCGATAAAAGGAATGAAATACATCGTTCATGGAGACGGTCGGCCGTACATACGCATGAACGCTGTTTTCGTTTCCTTGTTGAATTGAATGAAACTGAATAGATGACATACATATATATATATACACACATAAATAAAGTAGCATTATTATTTAATATATTTCATTATTATTCATTATATAAACTTTATGATCATTCATTTATGGTTAACATGGAGAATGAATCTCATCGCGTCGTAGAGACGGTAGTCCGTACGTACGCACGAGCGATGATATCGTTACCATAATTATTGAATAGAATTGTAGTGGATGGTATAATATATAATAATCAGTATGATTTTATAATAACCATATATATTTATTCTTTACACGATTATACCCATCCATGTAAGGTGTTGGTGGAAAAACAGATTTCACCACGGCGTGGAGACGGTATTTCGTATGTACGCATGCGTGGTGATTTTGTTTTCCGTAGGATGGATAGATGGTGAAATAGGTTTGTTTCATACTTATAATAACATATCATTATATGATTTATACTAATGTTATTACTTCATAATGAAACAACTAAATAATAATAAGTGGAAGAAGAAATAAAGTTGAAAGAATCGTTAACGGACATTACCTCTTCTTTGAAGCGCCTCTTTGAGACCTCCTCCTAGGGCACTAAAATTGGTCTTTGAAGAAGACCAGAACCTCTAGGATGTTTATAGGGAAGTGGAGAAGAGAATTTGTCAGGGGTTTGCCGATCTTGGAGGCTCAAAGTGGTGTGAGGAAGAGATGGAGGATGTTCCCTTTTATAAGGGAGGAGAGGGGCACCATTGGAAAAACTAAAAATATTATTATATTATAATGTCATATTCGGTTTTTAATAGCTCCAAATTGAGTTATTTAGAAGCTAAGGTGGGGAAGGTACAAAATCCTCTCATCCAATATAATTTATACAAGTTTGGGTTTCTATTTTAACCTTATCATTTAGATTTAACCTTAAGTTAAATAATTTTACTTTTATCGTGTCTTCTTGTTTTCTTACACTATAAGGTTAATAAACTTACTATAACAAGCCAAACAAACCCCAAGTTGTTTATTATTAATATATATAACCTTATCTAAGTCATTTTTCAGAACCTCAGATTTTTTGAAATAAAATAACAATTAATAATATAATATTTTTTTAAAAAACTATTTTAAGTCAATTTTGACACTATTTGGTAATTGATTTTTTTGAAACTTATAACAGAATTATTAGTCCAAAAAAAGTTAATTAAATCAAAACTAACATGTCCTATTAACCAATAAAATTAGTGAAATTAATAAAAAGTCTCAAATTACATTTATTTGGGTATTAATAACATCAATTATGTCAATATTTCATTAATAAGATAATTGTTGCATCATCTTTGTGTCATAAATAAATTAAATTTTTTAATGTCTAAAAATTATAAATAAAATACCATTATGTATGAAATCATTTTATCTTTATAATTAATATTTATAGTTGAATTTATGTTATGTATAACCTAATATTAAAAATTAGTTACTTATTAAACTTTGATTTTAACTATTTTAACCCTTCTTTAAATAAATTAATATTAAATGTCCTAATCTAATCCAAGTGGGCCTAAACGGTCATATTTTATTCCTAAAGTTGTTTTTGGTCGAATTAAACTTATCCAATAGAATTAGGACATGTGTTAGGGTAATAATAATAACATTTTTACCCTTAATTACCCTATTTACTTTTAACCATAGTAAATAAAAGTAAAAAGTTAATATTCACCAAAAAAATATTTTCATCTCATTGAACCACATTTTAGTCTTTGATATTAACCGTGTCTCTCAGATTTTCGAAATTCCACTCACAGAAGCGATAAAAGTATGTTTCATGAAAAATACAGTTTTTTAACTACTATTCATCAAAAAATGAAAGTTTCCAGAAAAATACCAAAACTTAGGCCTAAGATATATTTGATATTATGAATTCAAAAATGATTTCTATTTTACCAAATTCAAAAAATATCTATTGCATTAATTAATTTAAAAATTAATTCCCGCCGTCAAAACAAATAATGTGTTTTTAAGAGATAATAACTATCAAAATATTGACACTTGTTTATGTCTGGTTTAAATGTGAAATTACATCCAATGACCAACATCGTATTAAAGGGTAAAAATATATTCTTAATATACTTTAAAACCACTCAAATTAATAATTTATCACTATTAATTATTTTGATTAAAAAAGTTGTTTTTAATTAAAATTTAGTAATTTTCACTATTCATCAGAATATGAATGTTATCTGAAAAGTACCAAAATTTTACCCTAAGATAATTTTGATATTCCGAATCCAAAAAATGAAGTCCATTTTGAAAGATAAAATTTATAAAATTTCAAAAAGTGGGTATTTCTATTCATAACGGCTAATTCATAATAATATTATAATAATATCTCGTTTAGTGAAACTCGGTATTGCATACTACACACTTTATCGAGGAATGTATTTATTGCGTGTAATGCAAGCCAAGTCAGGGATGCATGTTTTGCAAGATCCTTTTGGTGTAGCGTACAACATAAGACATTAATGAAATTAAAAAGAATATTTTTCATAAAATCTCGGGGTGTTACATTCTACCCCCCTTAAAATGAATTTCGCCCTCGAAATTTGTCGGGGTTATAAATGGTTTACTACTCAAAAGTTTCTTTAATAGAAACCCACATCGTAAAAAGGAATACAAAAACATGGCTTTAAAAACTAAAGTATGAAACATAACGGTTACCCAAATTAACTCATCACTGGGTTTTCACGTAGAAGAACATAGGTGAAAATATGGATATGGAAGAAAAATCTAACCATCAAGTTCTGATGGAGAGTGGTAGAAAACATGGCTATGAAAAAGCCAACAATCACAAATCCATAAATTTGTGATGATCTAGGGTACCATCTGATTCATCAGATATAAGGGCACTAGGACAACATTTTCGGTTTTCAAGATTATTTCCCTAAAGTTGAAGAATTTGAATTAGAATAAATACTTACTTTATTTTGGTATAATCTCACTATTGTTCGTGCCTTGAACAATTTCCACTTCATCTCTTAAATAAATGAAGTTTAATTTGTTATTCGTG
Source organism: Viscum album (assembly GCA_963277665.1). Taxonomy (NCBI): domain Eukaryota; kingdom Viridiplantae; phylum Streptophyta; class Magnoliopsida; order Santalales; family Viscaceae; genus Viscum; species Viscum album. Next base: position 1,396,313,349 of record OY728164.1, on the reverse strand, counting down.
AAGTGTTAGCAGATCATGTGATAGAATGACGGGTCATCCCATCTATCTCAAACAAAAGGTTAGCAAAAGTTATTAAATATACATAAGTCAATATATAGTGAGATTAATCATATATGGTTCCTGAAATAGACTTATACTTCATATATCATACTGGTTAATATAATAAAACTAGTTTATACTAAATAAGGACATCCTGTAGGCCAGTGGTAGGTGATAAAGGCCATTCGCACTTCGGTTGTGGGTTCGATTCCCATAGCCTTGTCCGACGCGATGGGCTGTCGCCCGTCCTGCAGGTTGTCCTTTTTCTAAAACTACATTACTATAACATCCCATCAATAATATCAAAAAAAGTTCTATCCTTATACAATACTATCTTATGTCCAACATAATCCATTCCAATCTTTATCTAAAATACTTCGGTCCAAGATCATAGTATAAATAAAATGATAACTTGAAATGTCATCAACCAAGCATGTGAATACCATCATTTATCCCCCATATATCTTGTTGGTCCCATTCCAATCATGTGAATACCTTAATCATGTATTTTCTTGAAAAATGAATACCCATTAAACCTTAGTGAAAACATGAATGCTGTCGAAAGTTAACTCTTTCCACATACCAAAATCCAAAAATTCTATATACTCAAACCATGATATAACCTTCTCCTTATATCAGTCATGAGCTCATGAATACTATCAAACATTTAATTTTTTCTTTATCCCTTCATTATGCGCATATCATCTACTTTCCAAAAATACTGGAACCATTCATCAAACACTTTCAAAACTTAAGGAAATACAACAGTGTAACAATCCTTAGATGTCTCTTTATTCCATAGTACCATGAGATTACTTATACAACATTACACTTGATAAACATGTAATCATTCCACTACCTTCTTAAACCATTGACCGAGATTCAACACTTCTTTCATCTCACATATCATTTGAAGTCTCTTCATTATCATCAACATAAATATTACCCATACGACCATACTGATTCGCTTCATGATACTTTCCCTTAGGGCATTGATTTTCATAATTCCCGTACATTCCACATTTAAAACACTTAACCATTGTGGATATCTTAGCAATACCATTATCCTCATCCATGGTGTTAACTGAACCTTTTCCTTTTCAATTACTGGCTTTGTGTCCTTCTTTTCCACACCCAAACCATCTTCTAGTTCCTTTGAAACATTCTCCTTGATGCCTCTTCCCCCATGATTTACATAGGGGAAATTGAACTTTCTTTCCTCTATGATCATCATGAAACTCCATCTTTCTCTTATTAGTCGAGTCAGGAAACTTACCAAATTTGAGTTTATTGATCATATTATGAGATTGCTGATTTGGAATAATAATTATGTTTGGACTTGCAAATACCATTTCATTTGGATTCTCATGAAGAATATCATTACATTATCCATCATATCCTCCATTATCATGAATCTTCATGTTTCCATCCATTTTCTAAAACCCAAAAACAATAGTGTGAGAGGAAAAAATCATGCTAGGGAAAAAAACATAGTAAAGGGGGTGTAACCTCAATATATAACATCTTAGGTTAAATTCTGAGATCGTTACCATAGTTCTAGGACTATATCCTATACGTATACTTATCCTTAGGGACATCCCTAGACATACCTTAGAAATATCTCTAGGGATCTCACTAATGTTTTCACATCCTAGTTTCCAATGGTTGACTAAACCTTTCCTCTGATACTAACTATAGAGACCCAAAGCTTGTCGTACATGGACATTACATTACTTTTTCAGAATACTTAATACATAACAAAAACCGACACCAAAGGACCATAATAGTTTAGTGCCTTTGGAAACTCGGAACGTAATCTTCTAATCTTGGTGAAAGATCTTCAACATCTCCCATAAAGATCTTCTACATTATGTTTCCTTACCCTAAAACTTTCTTTTAATACTGGGGGAAAGTAAAACATAAAAAGGGTGAGCTCAAATTCTCAGTAAGGTTACGCATGGATAAAATAAAACATATCATATACATTTGAACTTAAAAACATGAACATAATGTTTAAACATAAAAATCTTGAGCAAAAACATAAAACAAGGAAGTACATAAGGCATAGATCATAATGGAACATAAATCATGATAAAATAGAATGTGAATAAAACATGTAATTGTGGCATCCATTAATCACATGTAATGATTTCCATAGTAGCCAAGGCATTGCTACCAAGACCATCTTAGTGGACAAAGTCTCTTTCTGAATCGAGTTCACTCCTCGTTCCAGTCCTGTAATACTAAACCAGATTAACTTACCATTCCAGACATGTCTATCTCATGAGATATAAATATTTAACTAATGAATTCGATGGAGATATAGGTCCCAACCATCTCATAATCAAATCATTCTTACTTGTGCCACAACATAAACATAAATCATTCATCATAACCCAAGAATAAAATCGGTTTCATAAACATCATTCCATCATAATGTAATCCATACAAAAAAATTGGATATCATTTCATCATTAGAAAAGTGAAACCATGTAAATCATAGAGACATTATACTTGAAACATACACATGTGAAATAGTATCATCTTAGATGAAAATGGTTTTGATAAAACACTTGAAATGAATTCTTGTGGAAAATATCCTTTTTTTCTTCAAAATCGTTTTATTTTCACAAAATGTCATGAAATTTTAAAAGAAAAGGATTTTGTTGAAAATAGTCATCAAATATTATGGAGGAAGCTTCATGAAAATAAGTCTTTATAAAACTGTAAATATCCTTTCATGTCGTATACGTTAAAAAAACATTATTCTCGTACTTTCGTCGGAAAAGTCAAAAAGTACCTTGTAGGGTAAATAAAAGAAAGATTCCTTTCATACCATGGGGTAAAAGTCAAATGGGTAAAAAGGAATTTAAACATACATTAATACACTTTTATAAAACATGTACATTGATGATAGCAATAAACCCAGTAAATACTTACGAGTAAGCAATCTCAGATAAAAATGAGATTTGCACAATTATCCCTTACCTTAGGTCTGATATGCTTCGTACATATACAAACCTTCTGTATAATGATTTAAATAATGTCATTGAATTATTACAGAATCATATTCATTGTTATGATATCATATATAGTTCACTTATGACTTTATATTACCTGTTCTTTTGTAAATTCGATGTAAAGGCAGCGTTTTGGGTAAAATCGTTTCATTTATCGTACGTGTTTCGACTTGTTGTTCTTAATATTATTACTTATATCCTGATTTAATTAATTCCAGAATGTAAAACATGATTTATATGTAATATATAATCATAATATACATATATATATTATAGATCGATAAAAGGAATAAAATACACCGTTCATGGAGATGGTAGGCCGTACGTACGCATGAACGTTGTTTTCGTTTCCTTATTGAATTGAATGAAAATAAATAGATGACATATATATATATATATACATAAATCCAGTAGAATTATTATTTCATATATTTCATTATTATTCATTATATAAACTTTATGATCATTCATGTATGGTTAACATGGAGAATGAATCTCATCGCGTCGTGGAGACGGTAGTCCGTACGTACGCACGAGTGATGATATCGTTCCCAGAATTATTGAATAGAATTGGAGTGGATGGTATAATATATCAGAATCCGTATGATGTTATAATAACCATATATATTTATTCTTTACACCATTATACCCATCCATGTAAGGTGTTGGTGGAAAAACAGATTTCACCACGACGTGGAGACCGTATTCCGTACGTACGCACGCGTGGTGATTTTGTTTTCCGTAGGATGGATAGATGGTGAAATAGGGTTGTTTCAAAATTATAATAACATATAATTATATGATTTATACTGATGTTATTACTTCATAATGAAACAACTAAAGAAGAATAAGTGGAAGAAGAAATAAAGATGAAAGAATTGGTAACGGACATTACCTCTTCTTTGAAGCGCCTCTTTGGGACCTCCTCTTAGGGCACTAAAATTGGTCTTTGAAAAGACCAAAACCTCTAGGATGTTTCTAGGGAAGTGGAGAAGAGTTTTTATCAGGTTTTGGCCGAGCTTGAAGGCTCAAAGTGGTGTGAGGAAGAGAGGGAGGAGGTGTCCTTTTATAAGGGAGGAGAGGGGCACCTTTGGAAATACTAAATATATTATTTTATTATAAAGTAATATTCGGTTATTAATAGCTCCAAATTGAGTTATTTCGAAGCTAAGGTGGGGATGGGTCGAAATCATCTCATCCAATAGAATTTAGACAAGTTTAGGTTTCTATTTTAACCTTATCATTTAGATTTAACCTTAAGTTCAACAATTTTACTTTTACCGTGTCTTCTTGTTTTCTTACACTATACGGTTAATAAACATACTATAATAAGCCAAACGAACCCCAAGTTGTTTATTATTAATATATATAACCTTATCTAAGTCATTTGAGCGAACCTTAGATTTTTAGGAATAAAATAACAAATAATAATATAATATTTTTTTAAAAAACTATTTTATGTCAATTTTGACACTATTTGGTAATTGATTTTTGTGAAAATCATAACAGAATTATTAGTTCAAAAAAAGTTAATTAAATCAAGACTAAAATGTCATATTAACCTATAAAATTAGTTAAATTCATAAAAAGTCTAAAATTAAATTTATTTGCTTATTTATAACATCAATTATGTCAATATTTCATTAATAAGATAATTACTGAATCATCTTTGTGTCATAAATAAATTAAATTATTTAATGTCTAAAAATTATAAATAAAATACCATTATGTAGGAAATCTCTTTATCTTTTTAAGTAATATTTATAGTCGAATTTAACTTATGAATAACCCTATATTAAAAATTATTTACTTATTAAACTTTGATTTTAACTATTTTAAACCTTCTTTAAATAAATTAATATTAAATGTCCTAATCTAATCCATGTGGGCCTAAATGGTCATATTTTATTTCTAAGGTTGTTTTTGGCCGAATTACACTTATCCAATAGAATTAGTACATGTGTTAGGGTAATAATAATAACATTTTTACCCTTAATTACCCTATTTACTTTTAACCGTGGTAAATAAAAGTAAAAAGTTAATATTCACCAAAAAAATATTTTCATCTCATTTAACCACATTTTAGTCCTTAATATTAATTGTGTCTTTCGGATTCTCGAAATTCCACTAACAGAAGCGGTAAAATTATGTTTTATGAAAAATTCAGTTTTTTAACTACCACTTAGTGGTTTCACTATTCATCAAAAAATGAAAGTTTTCAGAAAAATACCAAAAATTAGGCCTAAGATATATTTGATATTATGAATTAAAAAATGATGTCTATTTTACCAAATTCAAAACATATCCGTTTCATTAATTTTCATAAAAATTAATTCCCGTCGTCAAAACAAATAGCGTGTTTTTAAGAGATAATAACTATCAAAAGATTGACACTTGTTTATGTTTGGTTTAAATGTGAAATTACATCCAAGGACCAAAATTGTATTAAATGGTAAAAATATATTCTAAATATACTTTAAAAACACTCAAATTAATAATTTATCACTATTAATTATTTCGATTAAAAAAGTTTTTTTAAATTAAAATTTAGTAATTTTCACTATTCATCAGAATATGAAAGTTATCCGAAAAGTACCAAAATTTCACCCTAAGCTAATTTCGATATTCCGAATCCAAAAATGAAGTCCATTTTGAAAAATAAAATTTATAAAATTTCAAAAAGTGAGTATTAATATTCATAACGGCTAGTTCATAATAATATTATAATAATATCTCGTTTAGTGAAACTCAGTATTGCGTACTACACACGCTATCGAGGAAGGTCTTTATTGGGGGTAATGCAAGACAAGTCAGGGATGCGTGTTGTGCAAGATGCTTTTGGTTTATCATACAACACAAGACATTAATGAAATTAAAAAGAATATTTATAATAAAATCTCGGGGTGTTACAATTCGCACTTCTGTCCAGCAAGACATTAAACTGCACCATCCACGGTCCATGCATATGACCTTAAACTATTCGCACTTCCATCCAGCAAGACGTTAAACTGCATAATCCATGGTCCATGCGTATGACCTTAAACTATTCGCACTTCCGTCCAGCAAGACGTTAAACTGCACCATCCACGGTCCATTAATATGAACTTAAACTATTCGCACTTTTGTCCAACATGATGTTAAAAGGTGTACTCTTTTGTCCTCACTGCATGAATTTAAACTGCACAGTCCCCCTTTCGTCCAACATGACGTTAAACTATATTGTCCCCATCGTCCTAACTATATGACGCTAAACTGTACAGAAAGTCCTTGACACGTCCTACATGACATTAAACTGTACTTTGTCCCTGCTACATGACACTAAACTGTGTATCACCAATAGTCCTAACTGCAAGACTTTAAACTACATAGCCCCTTTATATGTCCTACATGACATTAAACTATGCATCGTTAAGGTTGTTGTTACCTCTTGTTTCTCACACTGAGTATGACTCATGTGAGCTTAGAGAAAACCTCAACCACAACACTCTCTCTGGGCTACTAACCATTAGTAAGTCCCAACAACATCATTTTTTAGGTAGTTGTCCCCAAGAACAACATGATCATTAATTCATCCTTTAATTGAACTATGCGGACATTGATCCTTACCTTCCAGGCTGGGTACGTAGGCAACCTCACAAGGTTCAAGCCCAAAACCAATCTCTTCACATCGGTTCACCTCCATCTCATACGATGTTGATTCATGAAACTTCCCCTAGAATCAATATCTTTACATTGGTTCACTTTCGTCCTTATTATACGACGTTAAACTATACAACACTTTTGTCCAGTATGACAGTAAACTACAATACTCTTTGATACCCTCGCCTGAGAGGGAACCATTATTTACATTGATTTTTTCAATAATGTTTCATTTCAAAGACTACGTGCATACATGGCAATGCCCAAACCTTTTATCTTGGGTTAAACCATCATTGCACTAAAGTCCCCTTTCACCCTTCACATGTACGAACCAAATCTGTACAGAGGGTATTTCTAGAACTACGTGGGCTTTATTCCCATCCTTATGGGATATGTATGAACGTTCGAGTGTCCCTCGAATCCAGCCCCAAGTCTTTGGGCCTAACTCCAAATTCCACTTTCATTACCCTAGCTGAAAAGTCCCCATGAAAACACATACTGTGTATTTCTTACAATGGTTCAAGCTCTATGACCCTAAACTAAGATCTCTAACCCTTTTGTCCCACACGATGTTAAACTGTAGTTTAAGAACTACGTATGGCTTGATTACCATCCTTATGGGAGACATAGTGATGTCCAACATTTCCATTCAGGACCCAGCCACAACATGATTATGGTTATCATTGATCTGTGTATCTCTGTATACATTGTACAATACCCATCTTTATGTCTCATAATCCTAACCTTAAATATTTTCAGATCTTTATAGCCCTTTTCATGACTTCTAGTCAAAAAAATGTAAAACTTTTGAGAGTTCTTTTGCCTGACTATGCAGCACGTTCCCCTAGGCGGCCTTGCATAAACAGTTTACATAATAGATTTGTCAGCCAAAAGATATTATTTATTTGACTATGTAGCCAATGCCCTTAGGTGGCCCTGCATAATTCAACCCCCTAATGGGGTTTTTAAATAATGGTAACTTTATTCTTGGGAAAAAAGCCTCTTTTGTCCTTATTGGTCTTAAATGACAGTATGTAGGGATCCGCAAAAAAATAGCCATCCTTAACATATTTGTCCCATATCCTTTTTCATGATCTGAAAGTATTCAAGTCTATGGTTTATATTCTCTTTCCCTATGTTTGGGTCAGACCTTCATAGGAGTGATATCCATCCAGTTCTTCGATAATATTGTTTGGAAATATCTTCTCCATATTCAAGGACCTCTTTCCGTACAGAAAACTCTATACTTTGGAAAATTTGAATCTCCATAAACTTTCACTGGCTTTTAGCACTAGGAAAGTAAATTTGTGAGAGTTATTTTTCCTGACTATACAGCACGTGCCCATAGGCGGCCTTGCATAAACAGTCTACATAATATACTTTTTAGCCAAAAGATACTATTTATTTGACTATGCAGCCAATGCCCTTAGGTGGACCTGCATAATTCAACCCCCTAACGGGTTTGTTAAATAATGGTAACTTCATTCTTGGAAACTACTTCTTCTAATGCCTTTTAGCTCTTTTTCATATCATTCTTCAGGTTCAAATATTCTTAAGTTATAGTTTACATAATTTCCCTCATACTTGAGTATGGTACTATGTTTTCAGATGAGTTGTCAAGGAATTGAGTCAATTCTAATTCATTTCGGTCAAAGATATTTTGACCTTAAACATTAGCCTTTTTTTATGTCCGATGTGCATGACTTTAAACTTCCCAAAAAAGACAATGGAACTCTGAATAAAAGTCAAGTTCCATCTCACTAAACATACATTTTGTATGATTTAGGTAATATTGAGCAATTAAAAGGTTCAAAGTTTGTAGGGTTGTTTACATTAATCCTAGTAAAAATCAAACTATGCTTACTAGCCCCATTGGCTTAAGTAAAATCTAAATCAGATAGAAAAAGAGAATGTCGGTACAAATGATTGAAGGGGAAAGTGTTTTTCATTGATGCACAAGAGTTATAAGGACATCCACAGACTGGAGTCTCTTCTCTTTTTTTCAGGAATTACAAAAGACTTTCAACGTAACTCTTCATTTGATTTACGGCATCCCGAGCTTCATCAGCAACCACCTAGAATTCATTCATTCAACTGGATACCATAAGATATGCAGTGATACTATCTCTTCTTGGAATAATTGTAAAAGAATGTTCTTGAGTGTGGTTTGAGAAAATTCTCTGCTGATCAAACAGTGACTCTATTTCTGTCCAAGAGACTTGGAAGATGGATACATGGATTTGAGAATGAATCATTGGAAGTAAAGAGCCATTTGGGTAGATTACCCTTTTCAGATATTTCTCTAATGCCATGTTTGTCTTCTCTCCACCAACCGACAACGGAAAAAATTTCATCACATGGGTTTTCCATTTTCATATCTGCAAGGAAATGACATGGAGGAAGAATTTTGAAGTTCACACCATTGTTGTTGCTCTTAATGCACAACATAACCGAAATAGAGTTGTAGTGCAGCTGCAACTCAGAAATATAATTCATTGCATCTGGAATGTTGACTCCATGCAGATGACCATGACCATATAGAGGTAGGTAGATGCTCTGTGGGAAATTAAGATGATATTTCTTCAAGTACTTAGCCAAATCTGGGAGAGTGCTGTCGTAGATATCATAGTAATCACGGCCAATGATGTTCATTATGTCATCAATCCGCTTGCTAGCCAGTTCATCAGCCGTTCTGATTCTGTTGGGAGCCGTTGAATCTGCACAAAGGATGAATAATTAACTCTTAAGTAAGTTGATTTTTCATAATATTTGGGAAATAATTCGAAAAAATGGCAAAGGCATTTAAGGTGAGCAAGTCTAAACTTGGTGTGCAATTATGGAGGTGTCGCACAAGTATTTGGTGCGCAAGTATCACCACGCAGGTCTAGATACCTCTATAGTAGCGCGACATCAAATAAACAGCGGGAAACAGAGTAACTTGCGCAGAAAAGGCAACTTGCGCGACGAGAGCTCGAAAGTTTCAAATCCATATGCCTTGTACGGAAGTGAATCCCTCTACTTATAGATGCGGCCAGGACCCTGCGCGCCATACCCTACGCGATCAAGGGTCGTATCCCTGCACGCCAGGCCTTGCACGCCCAAAGCTCATTTGTGCGCCCTAACTTGTGCGCCCCAATTTCCTTTTGATTCTCAATTTCCTCAGAGTAAAATCCTCTTTTCTCTCCGAATCCAACTTTGAGGGGAGAATTTTGTTGACGCTCCTTTCATCACAGAATCTAAAGATTGGAAAAGGGGAATATCTAAGCTCAAAGTGATTCATCCTTTGGAAAAATATCAAAAATTGACAAAGGAAGGAATAAGAAGAATGTTGCACAAGGGTCACGCAAGTTCTACAATGGTCGCACAAGTACACTTGCACGCCGCAAAGGTCGCACAAGTTCACTTGCGCGCCCTAAGTTATAACTGCCTGGGGTATTCTCCAGCCTATAAATAGACCTTGTGGGCCCCCCATTTGAGGAGGAATTTTTACAGAAACTCAGATTTGATCTCCCGGTGCCCTAGTCCCTTCTCAAAACTTCTGAAACACGTCTAAGGTAATTTATTACCTATAACGGAAGATATAAAGAGGGGGAGGAAGGCCTAAGTGTTGAAACTAATCAACACTTTCGTGCCTAAGTGGCCAGCCCTTAAGGGAAATGGCCACACTTGCGCGCCGCATAACTCTTTCAATAGAACTTGCACGCCACTCTTCTGGAAGAACCTCAAGATGATTCTAAAGGCTTTAACCAAGAGTCGCTCATGAGTTACCCTACTGGTTAACCGTCATTCAAGTACCCATGTGTCGTGCAAGTATACCTGCATGACCAGGACTTACGCGCCCACGCAGTACCTACGCGCCTGCCAGGACTTGTGCGCCCCAACCTTTTTGGGTGTCTTTCTTGCCCATTTAACCCCTCTTATGTCATTCCACGTCTCCTATTAAAGTTTCAGTCTTCAAGACACTCTTCAATGCCATTTATGGCATGATTTCTTGATTTGAAATCCTTATCTATAAGGAATTCTATGGAATATCTCTCAAAACCAATTGATTTAAACATCTTTATGTCACTAAAGATTGAGATTTCATTCATTCAAACTCATCCTTTAAAATGAGAGAATTCATTAACTTGGGCCTCCTTTTCAAGAGTAAGCCCCAGTCTCAAATTTGGGCATCCTTTTTAGGAGTAAGCCCCAATTCCTCATTAACCTGGGCCTCCTTTTCAGGAGTAAGCCCCAGTATCAAATTTGGGCATCCTCCTTAGGAGTAAGCCCCAAGTCCTCATTAACCTGGGCCTCCTTTTCAAGAGAAATCCCCAGTCACAAATTTGGGCATCCTCCTTAGGAGTAAGCCCCAATTCCTCATTATGCTGGGCCTCCTTTTCAAGAGTAATCCCCAGTCTCAAATTTGGAAATCCTCCTTAAGAGTAAGCCTCAAGTCCTCATTAACCTGGGCCTCCTTTTCAGGAGTAAGACCCAGTATTAATTTCTTTTAACCAGTCCTAATTTACCTTTGATCTGGGATTCCTTATCAAGAGTAAAACCCAATCATAAGTACTCTCCTAATTTGGGCCTCCATTTCAGGAGTAAGCCCCATGTTAGAGTATTCAAATCTCCATGAAGTACATATACTTTTATGGACCTTGTTCCTGGATTTATTCCGTGAAGTAAATCCAAATCTTGACTTATCTGGGTAGTCATACATAGATAAGTCCCACACTATTTCTTATGATTGCATCTTTCATGGCACAATTGTCTGATCTTTACCAATACCTCTCGTTTCTCACACCAAGAATGACTCACGTGAGATTAGAGTGTAAAAGTAATTATGACATCCATCTTTGAGCCATCAATCATAAACATCATACTCCCTTACTTGAACTACATGGGTTATGATTCCTTTTTTAAGCAAAGGATACGTAGGTATCCCATATGCAGGTTCGATCCCAACTCTAAAATAATCAATGTCCTTATGAATGACAATAAACTTCAAGTGCCCCACTAAGTGGCTTTAAAATCAGTATGGTCATCATAATGACCAAGAGACTATTATGTATCAAAGGATACCATTGACTAAGAATCTTTAACAAATACAGATGATTCTCTATCGATGAAGAACCTCGAATACATATAAAAGATTCTCTAAATTTCCTACATTTCAATCATTGATTGTTAGATCTAAAGGAAAGCTCATTTTATACTTTGTAATGTAATAAGGATTCACGAACATAACTTAAATCTATAAAGAGTGTCCCGGAGTAGACAATAATTCCCCTAAAAAGGTGTGATGAGTCCGACCTCCCATCCTCTCGACCAATGAAAATTCCTAAGCCTTATCAGTCCATAAACTAATGAGCACCTACCTTTGGAAAGTAGGTCCAAATCGATGTGGAATCATTGGATGCTTCCAATTCTATGAACAAACCCGTTAGAAACCGATTGGAATGTTTGAACCTTCAATCAAGGAGGTCATCCCCAATTTCGAGGGAAACACTTATGCTATGTGATATGAATGGATATTCCACTTCTATTCCTTTGTTCATGTGATATTTATATTTATTGGAGGCATTCTTACCCCATAACATCTTATTATATGTGTATGGGTGGGAGTCATTCTTACCACACACTAGTTGAATTATCTATATAAATGTATGGATTAGAGATATTATTAACTGGTTACAGATGTAATATATATTGATTGGAGGCATTTTTACCCCATGCCAAATTATCAAATTTGTATTGGTGGAAGGCCTTCTTACTCCACGCTAGCTATGGTATGTATGTATGGATGAGAGGTATATTAACCCCATGCCAGTTATAATCTATACATTCATATATACATATGGTGACTTGTTCAAACTTACTGGATTTAGGATGAATTAGGTCAACCTACCATGTGTCCTTTAGGAACCTAAGCAGGAAGTTATTTATTTATTCATCATTTTCTTACATTCATTGAAAAATGTTTACTTACGAATGCCTACTCGGATTACATGTCGACACCATCGCCAGTGGAATAATGATAATTTTATCTCACACCCTATTAGAGATGCCTTTATCACATGAGAAGAATATTTTCCTATAGGTATGGATAGGGGGAAGCACCACTATTTAGGATTTTGATTCTCACAGCTTAGTTGGATATTTCGAATAAAGGATTGGGCTTAGGCACAAGATTCTATGAAGTAGATTTGGTTTTTGTTTACTTTTTTTACTTTTTGTTTAACATGCATGTTTCATGTATTCTATTTTACTTTTTTACTAGCATGAAACACATACATGATTGTATTAGACCCTAAATATGAGGCTTTTTCTATATTATTCACTTATTCAGTATTCTGATATATCTTTTTATGCTTCTGTTGTTTACTATATCTTTTTGTTTTATTATGCTTTTGCTACTATATATTATTGTTGCATCAGTTGTGTACTCTAACATGGGGGTATATTCTCCCCACTATTTTACCTTCCCACCCCACTACTATTCGGTAGGCCCTGGTATATGGAGAGATGCTCCAGGGTTCATGTAGGCAATCAGTCTCTAGGCACGGTTTATTTGGATGCCAGGTTTGGGATGTCACAAAGGGGTATCATAGGGGTTCCATTCGTTATTTACTAATTTGAAACAATAAACTGGAGATTAGAAATGCCCGGGGACTTAGTCACAAGCCATGCTTGGGCATCACGAACCCATGTATGCAGTAAAGACCAAGTTTCCTTATTTAATAATTGCTATTTAATCTTCAATTACTATTGATATGATTTCACTATTGGGTGCATCACATATTTTGTGATGTTATTGATATTCATAATATTGGAAGTTTGATATAACTATTCAACCTGATGAAATTAGGGTTATGTACTCTGATATACATCATGATAGGAATAATATGAATAGGGAATTCATTTTTTAAATGATACGTTTAATTTTTAGAAAGCATTTCTTGTTTCAGATTCAATGTGGATTTTTACATATATTAAATTGTGTTGACACCTCTTGCAGGAATTGGATTTAAAAATGGTATAAGTATAGGGGGTGACACTCTTTGAATCGTAAGGTGTATGGGACCTTATAGATTGGAAAAATATATTCTAGCTAGCTCAACCATTTGAAAACAATATAATCACGTGGATAAGAACAATTTAAATGAGATTGAAATCCATGTGAGTGTCATCTTTTGGTTCATAAGGTGTATAGGCCCTTATGGGCTAGAAAATGACATATTATTGGATTAAGTTGATTTAAATGATTTAAATGTTCTAATGAGTGCACTTTAAAATGTAAAATGGATTATAAATTTACAATTTATATCTTTCACGTTCCTAACATAGAAACTCAACTTGAACCCGACCTTAGTAGTGGGTAGTGGGTGATTCTTCATTCTTTTGGTCTATTCTAACTTCCAGTCATAGATTTTGATATAGGTAGAGATTCATGCTTGTTCTTATAGGAAGGATTAGTACATGTCATCATTTCTTGAATAAAATATTTATAGTTTCTCAGTTTTCTCTTCTGATACATTCTTATAGAATTTTAAAGTTATTATTCCACAACGTCCTCGAGATGAATGCCCTGAAGGTCCTGAAGATCATGTTACTGGGATGGAGGGCCTTGAGACACATGGTGTTCTTCCAGTTGAGCCACCTATTTCTATTCCACATATACTTGAGAAGGGATATAATTCCATGTTATGAGATGGATTCTTGCATAAAATAAAGAGTATGGAAGGCGGAGTGAAACCAAACCCAAGTATGGTATAGTTGACCTTTGAGTTTCAGTAGCAGCATCCTCCCACTTTCTTAGTGGATGGAGGACCACTTATTGAGGAGTCATGGATTGAAAATATCTTGGCTATCTTCAAGAACCTAGAGATTCTTATAAAGAATAAGGTAAATATATCTTCTTACATGCTTTATGATTCATCCAGGAGGTGGTGGGATGTCATCACCTAGATATGACAATATAGATGGATGGTTTGGGCCGACTTCTAGTATGTCTTATACAATTACTTATATCCCCTAACTCTGAGTGTTGAAAGAGCTAGAGAGTTCATGAGTCTATAGGTGGGAACAATGTATGTTATGAATTACTCATCCCATTTCATTAAGAAACAACATTTTTATCCTTCTCTACCTACTAATGATCTAATGGATGGTAGAAGATTTGAGGATGGCCTATGTTACGCCATCTGATCATAGGTCAATGTGTTCAGGATGGGGAAAATTTTTGAGATCATCATCTAGACCATAATTACAGAGAAAAATTGGATGGATGATGATGGTTCAAGCCAAGGAAATTCAGAAAATAAGTCATTAATTGGGTCTTCTTAATGATGAAAGCGACACTTTGAAGAACTTTGTAGAGGTATCACTAGGCATGCTCCTTTCACTGTTAGTTCTCATATCGGTCTCCAGTGTGGGGTGACCTGAAATTTTAGGAGGAAGTGTACATAGAACCCAGTTTAATGAAGATTCTATGACATGATGGTTCATCTACACATTTTTTGAAATAATTTCCCACCTGTGCCTAGGGAGCAGGGATCCACACCCACTCCTCGATCAGGAGTGGTCCAGTAGGGTCAAGATAGACAGGTAAATGGAATAACACCGGTTGATCTGGGCGAGGTGGTGGTCAACGAAGATGAATCCAAGAATATAATTCTCAATGATAGTAGAGTGGGCCTTCTAAGGGCTGTCAAAAAGTGACTCAAATATGTGGTACATGCTAGTTACATGAAGTATATCATATACTACAGGAGGATAGAACCAGACCATCTATAGTATGAGGTACTATTCTATTACCATCCACTTTAGTGAATTCATTGTTTAATACAGGCACATATCACTCTTTTATTATTTAGGAAATCATTGATATTATGGGCCTTAACATCATGTCTTATTATGGAATCCTGAATCTACACACACCCTTAGGTATCCGTTCAGAGGGCTTTCACCACTATCAGAATTATCCCCTTGAGGTGGGCGGTTACCTATTTATGTGGAACCGTAATGTTCTCAAAATGATATGTTTAAATGTAATCAATGGGATGGGATGGCTAGTTCTCTAAAATTTCTATAATGACTTCTATCATCAGAGGGTGAAATTTACATCATCAGAGGGCATTATTTATGTGCACAAGGGAGAATGGGATATTAGTGTGATGCGATCAAAAACCAAGTAGTATAGGTAAGGTAGTGTTACAACAAAGGTCAACGGTCTTCATCTTGATGATTTGGGCTTAAAAATTGTTGTTTTAACTCATGTATTTGAGTGTTTTTGTGAAGTCTTTATAAATGATTTATCTGGTCTACCTTCAGTGAGAGAGCTAGAGTTTACCATTGATCTTGTGCCACGAGCAGCATCTATGACCATTCCTCCTTATAGGATGGAACCTATGGAGCTTCTGGAAATCAATAATCATTTTGATGATCTAGAGGTGAAAGGATCTATACAACCCAAAAAATATCCTTTGGGTTCAACTATCGACTATTCTATGTAGGTGGATGGTACCCTTATGCTTTGTGTGGATTACCATTAGTTGAATCACCCAACTAACAAGAATTAGAATCCATTGCCTAGGATATAAGTCCACTTTGATCAGATTTGAGGTGTGAACATGTTTTCAAAAATAGATTTGAGGTCAGGATATCATCAAGTGCATGCCAGGACTTCATACATACCTAACACAACATTTATAAGTAGGTATGATCTCTACGAGTACCCGGTTATGCCATTCGAACTCACAAACACATCTTCTGTCTTCACGGCACTTATGAATTGTGTTTTCCACCTGTATGTAGATTCATTCGTGGTTGACTTCATAGAAGATATATTGGTATATTCACACTCCTGACATGACCATGAAACCCATATTGAGATCGTGATGAATATTCTTAGAGATAATCAACTCGTTGCTAATCTCAATAAATGCCACTTTAAGATTGATAAAGTTCACATCGAGGGTTATATCATCTAAGTGTCATGAGTTTCATTTGACCCAGAGAAAGTGAGGGATATGATTTCCTTGGAGAAGCCTAATAACAACTTTGATATTATGAGTTTATTGGGGAATTATAGGTATTATAGATGCATAATATACAATTTTTTAGGCCTTGCTACACTACTTCCTGGCTTGAAAAATAAGGGTTTGAAATTCGAATTGATAAAATATTGTGAAGCATCCTTTCATTAATTAAAGGGAAGACTAAATTTAGTGTCACTATTGATTATTTTAGAGCTAGGAAAGGATTCTGCAGTTTACTATGACACATCAGGTGACAGTCTTGGAGCAGTTCAGATGTAGGATGAGAGGGTCGCTGCATATGGTTCTCATCATTCAAGCCTCAAAATAAAAATTACCCGAAACATGATCTCAATATCGCCTCTATTTTTAGGCCTTCTTATATTGGATACACTATTTATTAAGAGAGTGTTTTGTGGTGTTCCAAGACTAAAAAATCCTAAAATACATCTTCACTCAATAGGATTGGAATATTTGGTAGTGTAGTTGGGTCGATTACCTACAATAGATTGACTTCTAGTAAGACTAAACTATTGAAAAAGGGAATTCAATAGCCAATGATCTGAGGTGAAATAATAGAATGTAGGAGGTTTTGGAATCTAGTGATAAATGTAATCTTATTGACTTATTTTTGTAGATACATGTTGAGTTTCAAGAGGATCGTGGTTAAAATATCCTCTCAACATTGGCAATGATATTTACTCTTATGGAATGAGTAATGTAGAGACAAATATCTGATAATGTAGGCCTTATACTATAGGAATGCGTCTTAGATAATGATACTTATACTTGTCTGGTAGTAAACATGGAAGATACTCTAATGTTCCATGGATGTTTATAGGTCCTAGTAGACATCAGAGAGGAGATAATGTATGATTTCCACACCTCAGCATGGTATGTTCTCCTAGGTGTCCCCAAAATGTATTGAGATCTACAATGTTAATATTGGTGGCCCAAGATGAAATGTGATATAGATGGATTTATCACCTGATGTTCCATATATTAGTAGGTGAAGGTATAGCATAGATGTATGATAGGGATTCATCAGTCATTGTCCATTATTGAGTACAAATGGGATGATATTTTAAATGGACTTCATGACTTGTTTACCTAGATCACCTTGTTGAAAAGACATAGTGTGTGCTATATCTGATCAAATGATGAAGGTTTCACACTTTCTACCTATGTGAGAGACCTTCCTGGTAGATGATTTTGGAAGGATGTACGTCAAGGTGGTGATATTATTTCATGGAGCACACCATTCTATTGTTTCTAATAGAGAAAATTGTTTCACATCATGTTTATGGTAGGGGTTAAAAAAGTTCATGGGTACATAGGTACTTTTAAGCATGACCTATCACCAGTAGATTGATGGTCAGATAGAGAGTAAATTTCAGGTGATAGAGGATATTATTAGTACATGTGTTCCCAAATTTGGGAGTTCCTCGGAGAATAACATTCCCCTTTTCTAGTATTCTTATAACAATATGTTTCAAGACATGATTGAGATCAATCCCTCTAAAGCCTTATATGGTAGGACTTATCGCTCACTATTGTGTTAGTTAGAGGTAAGGGAGGGAGCTGTACTTGCGCCTCATCTCATTTAGGAGACTATAAAATAGGTCCAGTTGATCAGAAAAAACATGTTGATAGCTTAGTATAGATTGAAGTCTTATTCTAATAAATACTAATGAACTCTTGAGTTTGAGGTCGAAGAATTTTTTTTCTATAAATTATCATCTAGGTTGGGTTATAAATGTATTCGGAAGTAGGGTAAGATATCACCAAGATTTCTTTGACCCTATGAAGTTTTAATGTGAATTGGACTGGTGGATTACCAGCTTTACCTTCCTAATAAATACTTGTCTATGCATGATTTCTTTCATTTATCTCATATTCGCAGATATTATCAAGGCTCATATCCCATATTTTATTTTTACGAGGCTGAGCTGGATATGGATGCTTCCTTTGAGGAGTCTCCTATGCATATTTTTTATTGGAGAAAGAATACACTGTAAGGAAGGTTCGTTCCTCTTGTATGAGTGAAATGGCAGTACGAGAGGGTTCATGAAAGGACTTAGGAGAGGGAAAATGATATATGATCGCAGTTTCTATAATGCTTTACTAACCGTACCTCTTCACCCTTAGATTGAAAACTCGGGGACGAGTTTCTATATGGAGAGTGGGTTTTAATGAACCGAATTTTGAACATGGTACATATCATTGGTTTTTTGTTTTTAATAATTCATTTTATGATGTTAAATGTGTTATATGGAATATAGAAGGCCCGCGGAGTGTCTAGGGATAGTTCAGAGCTTGAAGGTCTAGAAAAGTGCGATATAGGCTGGGCAACATGGTTAGTGTAAACCATTCAAACTAGGCCGCATGGTTAGCATAAACCGTGTGGCTGTAGATAAGGGAACATAAAATTCCACACAGTCTGTCTACAACTATGTTGAACAAGCACATTTCCATGAAACCTGTTACAAAAATGGGATATATACTTCATGAATGGTTTTCAAAATGTCAGTAAACCATGCGTACAAACCGTGCGCAGTGTGGTTTGGAGAAAAATTACCATTTCACCACTCTTTAACTTATGTTCTATTTTTTATTTTTTCCTCCCCTCAAACAGATAGTACTATGGCTTCCTCCTCTTTGATATGTTGATGGATTAAATCCTCGATTTTGGTCTAGGTTCTCCATCTGTTGTCTTATATTTAATCCATTAGAGGCATTGGAACCCTAGTGGAAGGGCTCCATAGTCTATATACTCTTGTCTCTATTCTTCACTCCATCTATTGTGGTATTTGGGTTCAGGATCACATGCCCTATTTTTAGGAAATTGGATGGAAACTTTGATCTCTTACAACTCGATTCAAATATGAGTTAAATATCAAGTGACTCATTGTCTACAGCCCTAAAGTATGTGGTCATGTAGTTTTCCATTTGAGTTTTGGCAGTTTCATATTTATTCTCATTTTTTCATAATTCATCTTTTGCTGAGAATCATAATTATGTTGTTTCATTCATGTATAAATGAACCTAGATCCTTGATAGAGGTGAATAAAGTTTGGGTTAGGGGCATAGACACCACTCTCACTCTATATGGACACACTTAAGTGTGCCACTTTGGAAATGGTCATTTTGGGCCAAATGAGCCAAAATTCTTGGAACCTAAATTAGCTCCCAGCATAACTTTTAATTGTAATAAAAATTGTACCATGTTTAATTCATATATACCAAGATGCCTCAATGGTGTCTAGACCATTTTTTATTGGAATTGGCCAAATGGGAATGTTACTATTTTACTTTGACACTTTGGCCTTGATACCTTTCCTGGAAATGAATTTTCAATGTTGGGAAAACTGGATGGTCAACTTTGTATGTTGGTTAGGATGAGATGTCTGAGACCTTATAAATTAATTGGGATAAATAGAATGGTTACATGGGATGAAATTTTCTTTCCCATGATATGATTTATTAAAGGAAAGAAAATGAAATTCCTTGGTTATTGTTTAAAAGGAAACGATATAATATGGTTCTACCTTATGCTATATGCCACTTATATTTCTTTGATCTTGTAATATGTATATGGATTGGAGGCATTATTACCCCATGCCAGCATATTGTATGTTTATGGGTGGGAGGTATGCATACACCCTGCTAGTTAAAATCTCTATATAAATAAATGGATGACATGAATTATTACCCCATTCCAGATTTAATATATATGGGTGGGAGGAATTCTTACCCATTGCCAAATTCTTTAATTTGTATTGGTTTGAGGCATTCTTACCCCATGCTGTCTATTGTAGATATGTTTGGAAGAGATTCATGCTTATCTCATGTCATTTATAATCTATACATTCATACATACAATTGGTTTCTTTTGTAGACATACCAGTTTTGGGATGAAGTAGGTGGACCCACTAGGTTTCCTTTCAGAACCTGATCGGAGATTTAATTTTTTTATTCTTCTTTGTCTTACATTCCTTACACATTGTTTACTTACGAGGTCCTACTCGGATTAAATGTAGACACCGTTGGTGGTGGCCTACTGATACGTATATCTCACACCCAACATGGGACACCTTTTTCACCCATGAAGATTGTTTTCCTATATGTATATATAAGAAAAATACCTCTCTTCATGTTGTTGATTCTTGATGCTTAGTTGGAGCTTAGTAGTAGAGGATCAGGCTTAGGCTCGAGATTCTATAGAGTAGATTTAGATTTTGTTTACGTTTTTACTTTTTGTTCAGAATTCCTATTTTATATCTTATATTTTTCTTTTGTTCTATAATTTCATGAAAACTTGTTTGTATCAGACACTACCAATGAGGTTTTTTATATCTTATGTAGTTATTCAATCTTCTGTTGTATCTATTTTTGATTTTTCAATTTACTATATCTTTATGTTTGGTAATGATTCCACTAATGTATATTAATGTTGCATCCTCTATGTAATCTGACATGGTGGTATAGTCTCCCTGATGTTTTAGCTTCGCACCACTACTGCAAGTCGGTAGCCCCTGGCCCATGGGGAGATGTGATAAGGGTCATGTGGCCAACCGAGATTGGGGCAAAGGTTAAGTGGTTGTCGGGTTTGGGACATCACAATTATGTTATATAAATGATACTAATATAATTATATTAGTAAGTAAATAATAAAATTGAATAAAAATAATGATGATGAAATGCTAATTAGAAGATAATACTCCTGTCTAGGACTTGAATTTTCCTTGGAAATCCCCTTAGGAATGAGGGACTTATTCTTACTCATGGTGACCAAAATCTGATCAGAGTGGGAGAGTATTATAGGGGAAGGAATAATGGTAAATTTTTAGGAGGAAACCTAATTTTTATGAGTACCTTGAATGGGTGGTGATATTCCCCATTTATAAGTGATGAGAATGAATTTTTTTAAATCTTCCAACTTAATATAATGGGAGAACATGTTAAACAGGTTATATGGATTAAAAAATAGGAAATAATGGAGTGGGTGAGATATAAGTTTCATAAAAACCTAATACACTCAATTATATACATTTTTTTATCATTTATAAATCCTTTTACCCTTTGAATAATTACATTTACCATTTTAGCTTTTTCCCTACTGATAAGTTTTTACCTAAGGTAACATAATATTTATGCCTAAAAACAAATTGATTCTTATTTGATATTCTAGACCCATTGAAGCTAAATTTGAAATCTATTTTTTTTCTAATTCAATTTTAATAAGTGTTAAAAACTAATTTTAATATGACAAATTTATAATATATTAAATAATTTTTGAGAATACGTTTTCCATAGTTCCAAAATACCAATCATGGGATTGTAAAATATAATTAATATTTTAATATTTATTATTTAAATTATAAAATAAATATTATTTTATAAAATGTATTATTAAATTTCTTATATACTAATAATTTCATAAAATTTATAGTATATAAAAATCAAAAAATTACACTATTCACATAAAATTTATTTTTCAAAAAATTCCAAAAATTCATCTTACACTAATGTCATTATAAAAAATTAAAAAATGATATTTATTTTGTTAAAATAAAATTATAAAATAAAATAAATCAACTTTTAAATATACTTATTAATAAAGGGCCTTTAGAGTCCACATTGCGTGATAGTTCAGGATATAGTGTTTACCAGATATAGTAGGGTCTCAGGTATTACAAGTTGTTATCATTTATTAAATATTACCATATCATCCATTACAAAATTTCATGATATAACCCATTATTTAATTGTTTTACCCCATTATGCATTACCAAATTCATTATTTAAAACCATATTCTTCGCCACTAGGAAACTAGAGAAAAATTCCACAACAAACAACCAATCACCACATAAACCACAAAGCATATGAAAACACCCCCCACAATAGCCATAAACTCTTTAGTTTCCACCTAACAAACCACATGAACATTTCCAAATCATATAAAATCCCATTCACCACAACTAAATCTACAACTACATCTCATCCTTTCAACCATCCATAATAACCTACTTCAATAACCCCCCAACTTAGACTACCCAAACTGAAATAAGTGAAACACAATCAATGATAGTAAAATAAAAATAGAATTAATAACAAATCACTTCAACAAATCAACATTTTATCATCATTTTCATAAGTATTAATTAATTTTATTATAAAAAACATTACCAAAATTACATATTTCCAAGAAACAATTTCATCACTATCTTTAAATGATTATCCTTTTATGATAAGTGATTGAAAAATGTCAATAATTTTAAAAAAGGTCTCAAAAAAAACAATCATTAATTAAGATTCATCAACATATACCAATAATATAAATTAATATAAATCAAATGTGATTCATCCCTTTAACCCTTCAGTTCCTTAGTTTTATTATTATTTTTATTAGGTTAATTCATATTATCCATCTAATGAAAATTAAGAGCATTAAAATTCAGAAGTTTCAGATAAATAATAAGGATAAGTCTTTAATACCTTACCTTATCTAAATCTTCAGAATATATATATGTAATGATAAAGAAACCCCAATCATATAACAAGCCACACAAAAATTTTAACCATAATTCATATTCCTTACCATTCCTCCATTGAAAAAATCACATAATACCGAAAAATATAATTAATTAATTTTTACATAGCCTCTCTAGGAAACAAGAAAAGAGATATAATCAAGAAGAGGAAAAGGGAAATCACTTTGGCTTATGATGTAGTTTATTTCATGAAGATGAGCCCAAAAACAAACTAAAAGGGTACTCAATGTTCTTTAAGGATGCGCCTCTAGTTTCCTAGTTTTCAAGAGAAAATAAATGGATTTAAAATTTATATTAGATCTAGGAATTTAGGAAATCATGATGTGATAGATTTTGGTCATGCTGCAATGACCCAAGTTGAACACACCATAAAAAATGACATTATGATATATATTTATCTCTCTTAGGATATCATGATCAAAACCACCTTAATATAATGCCTCTAATTAAGGTCATAGTAAAACTATGGTGGCCATGCCACAATATATAATCCTAAAAAAACAATTAAAACCAAAATCAAACCACGATGTAATTATTACAAAAATGAAAAAACCACATAATCTGATACCCAATACTCCACACCACAATGGCTAAAACCACTCCACAGTTCACACTCATGTGAGATTAACCATGTACTCATTTGATGTTAATACCAAGGATCCCATGTGAAATCTATCCAAAAAAGGTAAACTCGAATCACTTTGAGATCACCACACCACAACCCAAACAATCCCATAAAGACCAAATTCATGTGACACTAAACAAAATTCCACAATTCATAATAACTTGGAGACTAACCTCATGCAATAATTACCTAGGAACCACCACACCACATCCAAAACCATCCACACTACAAGTAGGATCCTTCCTAAAAAGTGTGGCACTGAACTCTCATTTCTTATAGCCTAAATAGTGAAACAACTTCATGCCTCATTTTTACTCTCCAACTAACCACTCATGGTGTAACAGTTAAATCATGCCACAAAACACTTATTTAGCTTAAATTATATCTCTACCTCCACTTTCCTTACTCCATTATTCACTTAAGACCTCAAAAAACCAAAAAAATAGGAAAAAAGCATTAATTTTTTGTGTTATTATAATGTATACCTCTAAAAATTTTCTCACCCCCAAGAATCAAAACCAAACTCAAGAGGAAAACAAATGACAAAAAACCATAACATTCCTTGGTGATACCAAACAAATAAGAATATCACCACTCTTAGAACATCAGAATGACTCAAAGAAAAAAGACTCAATATAATAACATATAATATATCTATTCACCATCAATATAATCCAAGGAAAATAACCTCTTAAAACATAAATTTTATGATAGATTACTCCCCAAAAAGGATGATTCTATTCAAATAATCTACTTTCTAAACCCATGAAGAAACTGACCACTCATGGAAAAACCTTATAATTTAAATTTATTACTACACTCAAAAGAAAACCTATACTACACACTCAAAACACATAATTAAATAATTCCACTATAACACCTATCCTACATTAAAAGTGGAATCCATAAAATGTAACACCCACCCAATATTCCACTCAAATGAAAATCATTACATCAAATGGGGATTAACATAGGATACTATGAAATTGAAAAATTACAATCACTTCTACCCAAAAAAAATACACCTTTATACTAATAATTAATCTGTCATAATATAATTTTTTTGGGTGAAATTGTGCATGTAGAACAAATAATTTTAATAAACATGTATTTTTTTCCTAAAACCATTCATTTTCTATATCAAATTCTTTATACATCAAGAAAAAAATCTAATTTTCAATAGTAAACTGGAAAGATTATTAGGAATTTATTTAAACTCATCCAATGATAAATCATATTTATTTTTAAATTAAAATAATATTGAATTTTTAAAACAACATTAAGAGAAATATAGTGAGAATATGATAAAAAATTCATTCTAGAGTGACAAATAATGCATAAAATATCTTCTCATGAGAGAAATATGGTCACTAACTCCACTATTAAATTATATAAATTAAACTCATTCCACTTTAAATTACTAATAACCAAAATCTAACCACACTACCTAGAAAAAACTCTTCAATCTAATCGAGGAACACCATGAATGAAGGGGAAATCATTCTATCTTGGTCCCATCAACTCAAAATAAGAATATATCAGCTTACCTAAAATAGGACACTTTAAGATACTCATGTGTATTGATCAAATACAATCTTATCCTCTATAAGACTACCTCACTCTTTATATTTTCTCATAATATTACCCATAACCCTAGTAATCATCCTATCCTCTTCCAAGATCCCTCAATAACTTCATTTTGGTTTCTAATATTTACTTAAAATCGCAATTGAAAACTCACTACCATCGATCACACCTCAAACCTCAAGGTAGAATCAAAATTTTACACCCATAGATATTTATCAGATTAAAGGTTTTCAAATTGGAGAATAAAAGAGAATAAATTAATCCCAGTATCACTCACATTAGATTCTCCTTATTGGAACTCCAATAGATATTTTATATACTCTTCCCTCTTTACCTTGTAAAAAACACCTCTTTGACTATGTTTGGTAATTATTCCTAATAAACTTCTACCATCCAACCATGGTTCGACTCCCACCAAACTTGAAAACCCCCTTGAATCGATCCCACCACTGAAGAAACATTGAATTTATCAAGAGTACTTGTTGATTTGAAGGAAACATAAACCTATTTTAACAACTCCTAAACCTTGAGGCTCGACACCACACCAAGGAACTTCAATATTTCATAAAACTAAAATCTATAAAACACCTTATTTCATGACTCCTAATCTGGATTCCTTAGCATAGGACCCTGATGGTTATCTAAAAATATGTCATCAATCCAAAAATAATAATAAATAATGTTAAATAAAAAAAATTAATCACACATATATATTAGAAAACACACAAACACAAGAAGAATCACATCCACTCTTATACATGTGAATCACTAAACTAAACCATCCAAAATGATAAAATCCCATCTTCCTTCTAAATCAAAACCATACATTCATCCCACAACACAACATCCTCATTACTCGAACACAACTATCCATAAAAACAACAAAAAATAAACTAATACCTCTATTATCCCCCAATCACCACAAAATGGAAACAATAATCATTGTTAATTAAGAACTATAAGAATAAAATCTTAGGAAACAATAATTACCTTTGTATAAATTTCATCACTTTAAATAATTCTATAATTAATCTTTAAACAAAACATTAGTTTAACAAATGAATACTTCCCTTGAACCCCATGATAATAAAAAATTTCAAATCCATCCATATTTTCTCTCAAAACATAATTTTAAAAAATCTATTTAAACAAAATACTTTTAAACATTATTTAAAAAATTGAATCAATAGAAACCCTTTATAAAAAACTCCAAAACTATTTTATAAGACTACATTTAAAATCAACACAACCATTATTAAAAAGGAGAACTAACATTTACTTATGAAATAAAATTACTATAAAATCACTTCATTATACAAGAAATTCAACTAAACATTATCAAAAAAACACTATACATATTATCACACAACATGGTTAGGATTCTAAAAATTATCATTTCTCAAATCAAAAATAAATTTCATAAAAAATTTCATTACTTATTAAAGAGACTAAATGAATTAATAAATTATTCAATTTTACAAAACATTCATAATAATATATTAACAATTAATCCCTTATCGTATGAAATCTTTAATAATATTTACATACGTTCAACTGGAAATCCCACAAAATTTAAGATATGTCAAACATGATGATTAACATACCATATTAAATATGTTTTTCTGAAAATGTTACATATTAAAAATTAGGAATGATTATAATCTTTTTTCATGTTTTTAATCTGACTAATACGATTCTAATATTATCTTAATCAAATCAATATCGACATGTTTAACTTAAAAAGTAGGGAATATAGAAAAACTGAAAAACATGTTATTTAAAACAGGAGGCCAAAAAAATTCATCATATCTAATTTAAAGTTTCTTTAGGTTACTGACATATTAGTAATTTTCAATAATTTACCCAAGTAAACACCGAAATTATAAATTGTATGAAAAATATTAGAATACTTGAAGTTTTATTCAACATTATCAAGGAATAATTTTTTTCCATT
This sequence comes from Viscum album, assembly GCA_963277665.1. Taxonomy (NCBI): domain Eukaryota; kingdom Viridiplantae; phylum Streptophyta; class Magnoliopsida; order Santalales; family Viscaceae; genus Viscum; species Viscum album. Next base: position 1,396,285,911 of record OY728164.1, on the reverse strand, counting down.
GGTCAATTACTTTAGGTAAAATTAATTGCATATTAGAGTTTCAATTTGATGTAAGATTTATTCCCATATAAACATAAAAGATTATAAAATCACAAAAACATCAGTATATATAGAGTCATATGTATAAATCAGTGAATAAATAAATTAATTCATGATATAGGGGAAACTAATCCAAAAACACCTCATGATAATAGAAGAAATAAAAATGAAAATTAAAATAAGCCCTTTATACCCCTAAAACATTAACAAATGTCATAAGACTCAGAAAACCCCCCAATTCCAAAATATTTAAATTTTAAAAAGGTTACTTAGTTATCTTTATCTTCATTTCCAGAAATCAACCCAATTCAATTACATGGAAGAGCATTATAATTCATGTGCCACACCTAAGTATCTTCTCAACATTTAGCATCATATCACCTAACATTCTTAGTATGATTAAGTTCATTGCATAAGATCATAGCGAACCATAATAACCCATATCCTAGCTAATATACATATCCCGCATCACATATAGGTTCAAATAATATTGTTTCCCAATAGAAACCCTGAAATAATCACTAGTTCCTAGCTATAAACTCTACCCTAACTCTCAACAAAATATCTGATACCACTTGGTCAGTAAAATCCCAGTTAGAGGCCCATATTTTTCTTATAGTGAAGATTAGGGTGATCCATTAAATCCATTATATAAAATTTCATGAGTTGGAGAGTAGAATTAAGGGTATAATCAAACATATATGGGATACATTACCATAATAATCCCCAGAATATAAAAGTAAACCCTCTAATAAACTCCAAAATATTAAATAAAAACCAATATCTCGCAATGATTGTAATGCAATATAGGAAAAACAAATCCAAAATAAAATACTAAAAGAAGCTTCTATGACAATGACTTCAATATCAACTCCCATATTTGAGAAAGTAACACCCATATTGGTCACCAAATTCATGATGGAAACCTATATATATCTATATATTGGTGAGCTTATAAATATTCCCAATAGAATAATATTCAAAATCCATCATGAAAATATATAATAAGTATACAATTAGCATAGTTATTAAAAAGATAAACCAGAACACACCAATGTCAGGACAAATTCCACCCATACTCACCAAGGCTCACTCACCCAACATCACATCCATGTATAATAATATAATAATAAAAGAATATATACTAAATAGGTACCCCACAACCACTTCCCTACTAGTTTTTCACTCTCAAACCCCAACAAAAAAACATATTGGTTCTTTCAACCCTTTTATATATACATATACACATAACCACATACCATATCAACACCGTAAACACATATTCACAACCATAAATGTAGATACCCAAGCTTAAAATATAAGGACATTACATTTATTTTACAAAATAAATAATACATGAGACAAAAAGACACCCAAAGAAAGTATTAGTTTAGTGCCGATGGAAACTCAGAAAATAATCTTCTAAGCATGGTGAAAGATCTTCAACATCTCTCATAAAGATCATCCCCTTTATCCCTACCTAAAACTTTTATTTATATCCTCAGGAAAAGAAAAAATAAAAAGGGTGATCTCAACTGCTCATTAAGGGGAAACACGTCGAAAATAAATCAAACCATAAAAATTTGAACCTAAAAACATTAACATAAAGTTGAAACATCAAAATATTGAGTCATGAAAGAAATCTTGGCAGTATATAAGATTTATATCATAAAGGAACATTAATCCAAATAGAATAGCATTTGAATAAAACATGTAATTATGGATAACTAATAAGAACATAATCGGATTTCCATAGTAGCCAAGGCATTTCTTCCAAGACCATCATAATGGACATAGTCCATTACTGAACATGTTTTACATGTCGTTCCAACTATGTATTACTAAACTAGATTTACTTTCCATTCCATCCCTGCATTATTGAACCATATTTACTTGTCCCAATGAATTGGAGGGAGATATATGTCCCACCCATCTCACAACTAAATCATTCTTACATGTTCCACAAAACAAAAAACATTCATCATATAATTACCCATGAAATAAAATGGGATTTTTAGACATAATTTCATCATAACATAATCGATATTAAATATCATTCCATCATTAACAAAATAAAATCCTAAAAATAATTGGGATATAAAAATAACTCTATTTAAAGAGAGTCATCAAAGATGGAAAATAATTTTGATAAACCACTTAAATTTAGTTCTTGAGTAATATATCATTTATTATTTAATTTTTTTTCCTTTTCTCAAAATGACATGAAATATTAAATGAATGGAATTTAATTGAAAATAAACTTGAAATAGTGTAGGGAAAGCTTTGTGGAAATAAGGCATCATGAAATTGTAAAAATACACAGATGCCATATAAGTTAAAAAACATTCTTCTCGTACTTTTTCTTGAAAAGTACAAAAAAGTACCTCATATGGTAAACGAAAAGAATAATTCCTTCCATACACTATAGTACAAGTAAAACATGGGTAAAAATAACTTTAAACATACATGGAAGAATACTAAAAATTTTATGAAATTTTCTTTAGAAAACATGGTAATGGATTATAAATATAACCCCATTAAATACTTATGTATAAGAAATCTTGGATAAAAATGAGATTGGAAAATTATCCCTTACCTTAGGTCCGATTTCATCGCAATGTGTCCAAAACTCCTCTTCCTCGACGTGCCTTTATAAAATTTCTTCTTAGGGAACTACAGTTGGTCTTTTGAAAAGACCAGCACCTCACGGATTTAACTAGGAATGTTGAGAAGATAAATGGGCAGGGGTAGGCCGAGATTTAAGGCTCAAAATGGATTGAAGAGGAGAGGGAGGAGGTTATATTTTATAAGAGAGGAGAGGGGAACTTTAGGAAACTCTCAAAGTATTAATTTATTATAAATTCAATTTCGATTAAAAATGGTCCAAAAATTATTTAATTCGATGATAAGATATTGTTTCTTCAAGTATCCATCATCCAATAATTTTTAGAAAAGTTGTAATAAAATATTTATCCTTATCTTTTTGGTTTAACCCTTATTTTACCCTTTTTAATCTTACCGTAATACCATGTCATTTTCATATTGTGGGTTAATGTAATTAAATATCATGTCAAATGACCCTCAAAAAGTTATTTAGGACATATTTTGACATATATTAACTATTTTGACAAATCTTAGATTTTTAGGAATTTAATATCATTTAATAAACTATTTTATGTTTTAAGTTATGAATTATGTTAATTTGGGACAAAATTCATACTTGATTTTTAAAAAAATTCATAACAACCAGATTCTTTCAAACCAAAGGAATTACATCATATCTAATATGTCTATGACATCCAAAAAATTCATGGATGGTATCAAAATTTTCATAATAAATTTATTTTTAATATTTATAAATACATGTATTTTAATCTTTCATTAAATAGGTAATCATTACATCATAATTTTATTATAAATAAATATATTTATCTGATTACTAAAAATTATAAATAAAATACCATGATATAGGAAATATTTTTTTATCTTTATAAGGACTATTTATAGACATAGATATCAGTTATATAACCTTATATTAAAATCGTTTTAGTAAAAGATATTTTTTTTATAATTAACTTTTCTTTAAATCAATTCTCATAAAATGTCAGTTTCATATCCATGTGAATCAATGGGGTTGAAAAATCGTCCCAAGGATTCCCATGGTTGAAAATATCTCATTAATTAGGATTATAAAATGTTTTAGGGTAGTTTCATATTATTATACTATTATTTTTTTATCCTTATTTACTAGATTTACCCTTTAACCAAGGTAAATGAAATAATTACTAAAGTTACTTGTCATATTGTCCAAAAATAAAAGGTGCATATTTACACAATTTTAACCTTCTGATTCCAAATATGAAATCCATTTTTTCAAATTCAAATCAAAGAAGTTATATTAATTAATTTACAATTAATTCCAGTTGTCAAAACCATAAAGCTAGTTTTTGAGAAGTAATAACTATCAAAAGATTGACATGTGATTATGTACAATATAAAAGTGGCGTTACCTAAAATGACCATAATTGAATTAGAAGATAAAAATATTATCCAATTAAACTTTAAAAAAAATTAAAAAGATAATCTAACTATATAATTAAATTAGATAAAAAAGTAGTTTCGAATTAAAATGTAGTATTTTTCACTATTCATTAAAATTTCAATTTTATTAGAAAAAAACCAAAAATTACACAAAGTTAAAATTTTATGTCTCTCTACCAAAGAAGAAGTTTATTTAATCAAATTTAACTTATAAAAGTTTGAAAAACTATATTTAAATTGGGTGTTCCATTAAAATGCGGTAAAACTACCTTTTTTTAAAATACTTCTTTTATTTGAAAAAATGATTTTGTTCTCATATCATATTCCAGAAAATGTGTAAGATGAATTCTAATGTCATATAAAATTTAAAATGTGGTTAATACTATTCATAAAATAAAGTTATATAATATTTTAATAATATATTGTGGTTTAGTGAAACTCGGTATTGCGTACAACGCAAGCTATCAAGGAAGGTAGCCCTTTCATGTAATACAATCCATGTTAATGTTTCATGTAGTGAAAGATTCCTTTGGTGTTTTGTATATGTAACGCCCTGACCCCAGTTACCTAGAGTGAGTTCATTATTACATAACATTGGCATGATCCCAAGAAAGATCAAATCTCGAAAGACCGATAGGTTTAGTAGCCTTGGAAACACTAGATATATTCATAATGTTTTACATTACATCAAAAAGTGAAAAACCACTACAACAACATGGTCTCCATATTCCACCCTCATATCCCCACATACTATCCCTGCAGGTCATTCATAATTTACTTCTTCATACCCTGGGAAAAATAAATCATAAAAAAGGGGTGAGCTCAAATGCCCAGTAAGGATAACATTATAGCAAAAACATTCATAAATAAGAATAAACATTTAAGGCAATGTATAACTAAAACAAAAGCCTTTTAAACTTGAACTTCAACATAGTATGGAAAAAATAAAATGAAATAATTCCATTTACTTATTCACATGGATATTCTACTAATAGAATAATCACATGCAATATCAACAACCACTTTCATAATGATGGAATGCATAATGCCAGACTATCATAACCACATAGCCAAGGCCTCGTGCCAAGACTACAAATAAGATTTTGTCAATGCCTTGTTCCAAGACACTAGTTTGTCTCATGAGACCTACCGATGCATCGAGGAGCTATAGCGGGCTCCACCCCTCACTTAATAAGTCCAATGCATTCCTATATGAAAATGTTTAAACATAACATAAACATTCGTATTAAAACTAGCATATGAAATGTCAATACTTTCTCCATAAACCAGGAATGGTATAAAAATAACACATCCACAGTAAAACATATCACAAAACCTTCAATACAATACAAAAGTTTTGTATCATAATAAATCAACTTCAAATAAGCTTAAAATCCATAAAAGGATGTTGACATAGATGAAATCAAAACTATTTGAGAGAAATATCTCTTTTCTCGAAATCATTTAAAAGTCACACATTTATAAAGGAAGTAATTTAAAAGAGATTTTTGAATCAAAGTGTCCCATACCACTTTGAAACTTTTGAAAAGAAATATCATTTCAAAACATTCATTTCCATATTAATAAATCCTTAAAATCATTTTGAAAACATTGACATTAATTAAAAAGATTTAGAAAGATAAATCTTTAAAACATTTAAAATTATGATCTTGATAAAGAGTACATTTCACAAATTCTTAAAATATTAATTTTGAAATCATTTAAAGTCACATAATTGTAAAATAAAACATTTACTTTGAAAATATTCTTATAATCTTGTAAGGGAAGCTTCGACGATTTTATAACCGCAGAAAATAACCGCACCCTCTGTATAAGTTAAAAAAACATTCTTACCTTAATTCTTTCGAAAAGGTTAAAAAGCACCTTGTTTGGAAAATGACGGAAAGATTCCTTTATAAAACTCTTATAAAAAGTCAAACAAGGGTATAAATGTCTTTAACCCATATTATTTTAAATAGTAAAAATGTTTTGAAATACATTTTTAAGAAACATAGATGTGGATGATAAAGATATACCAGTACATTATTACGTATAAACAACCTCGGATAATGAAGAGATTGTGAAATAACCCTTACCTTGTACTTTTCCTTGGTTGGGGTAGGTTAACCTCCTCTTCTTTGGGTTATTCCTTTTGATTTGATCAAAAGGGCTCCTTAGGTTGGCTTTCTGATCAAACTAATGCCTCTAGGTTGTAGTGAGGGATGTTGGGAGATTATTTGGGCAGAGTTTGGCCAAACCAAAAGGCTTTGAAGGTGTGAATAAATGAGAAGGAGGAGCGCCCTTTTATAAGAGGGGTGAGGGGCACCTTTGGAAAAGCTTGAAATATTAATTTATAATAAATTCATATTCAGTTTATAATTGCTCCAAAGTGGATTATTTAAATTTTAAGGTGGGGATAGGTCGAAAACCATTCAACCAATAGAATTTAGATAGGATTGGGTGATTATATTAACCTTATCTTTTAGTTTTAACTCTTAGTTAATTAGTTTGACATTTACAATGTCACTTTGTATTTTTATATTATATAGTTAATAAACATACTATATACATCCAAGAGACACCCAAGTGGTCCATTAATGATACACCAATCATGATATAAGTCTCTTGGCTGAACCTTATATTTTTAGGAATTTAATATCAATTAATAATATAATATTTGTTTTAAAAACTCTTTTATGTCAATTTTGACACTATTCAATAGTTGATTTTTTTGAAACTCATAACAGAATTATTACTTCTAAAAAAGTCAATTAAATCAATCCTAATATGTCATATTATCCTATAAAATTATTTTAATTCATTAAAAGTCTCAAATTATATTTATTTGGGTATTTATAATATCAATTATTTTAATTTTTCACTATTATGGCAATTACTGCATCATCATTGTGTCATAAATAAATTACATTATTTAATGTATAAAAATTATAAATAAAATATAATTATGTATTAAATCTTTTTATATTTCTAATTAATATTTATAGTCGAAACTCCAACATATATAACCCTATGTAAAAATTGTTTTTCTAAAAGATATATGCTTATGTCATTTTTGTACTTATTTTAACTTAATTAAAATAAAGTGTCCCTATCACCTAAAAGTGGCTCCATGGGGTCCCAAAATCGACCCAAAGATTCCTATGGTCGAAAATGTATCAACAAATATGGTTAGAACACGTTTTAGGGTAATTCTGTATTATTATAATATTATTTTTTAACTCTTATTTACCGGATTTACCCTTAACCATGGTAAATAAAATATTTACCGCAGTAATTATTCAAAATGTCTAAAAATAAAAGTTACCCATTTACAAAATATGAACATCCTGATTCCAAATATGGAATCCATTTTTCCAAATTCAAAACACAGAAGTGGTAGAAATTAATTTAAAATTAATTCTCACTGTCAAAACAAAAAGCGTGTTTTTAAGATATAATAACTATCAAAAGATTGATACTTGTTTCGGTTTAATTGTGAAATTATGTCCAATGACCAACATTGTATTAAATGGTAAAAATATATTCTAAATATACTTTAAAACCACTCAAATTCATAATTTATCAATATAAGTTATTTCGATTAAACAAATTGTTTTTAATTAAAATTTAGGAATTTTCACTATTCATCAAAATATTAAAGTTATCCAAAAAGTACCAAAATTTCACCTTAGGCTAAATTTGATATTCCGAATCCAAAAATGATGTCCATTTTGAAATATAAAATATATATAATTTCATAAAGTAGGTATTACTATTCATAACGGCTAGTTTGATTGGTTGTGGTGTGTGTTAGAACTAGAAGTTGTGTACAACACACGCTACTATATTATTCAAAGGAAAGCGTACCGTGGAAGCTTGGGATGTTTAATTGTAAATTTTTGATGTCCCCATTCTAAAAAGTAAATTTTTTAGTCAAATTGAATATATAAAAGTTTAAAATATTGGAATTAAAAAGGGTTCACTATTAAAAGTTGGTAAAAGTGTTATACTGAAAATGAATTTGTTCTTACATTGTGTCTAAGAAACTCATAATATGGATTATAAAATTATATGTATTATATAAAGTTTAAAATTTAGTTAATACTATTCATAACCTCTTTTGAATGGCTTGTTTGGTAAGTCACGGTGTGATTGAACTTGGTGTGGTTTGTAGTGCAAGTTATTGAATTATTTTGAAGAAATAACACACTATGAAATCTTGGGGTGTTACATTCTCCCCTACTTCAATAAATTGCGTCCTCGCAATTTGAAATTTTTATTAGAAAATAAAAGGTTGAATATAGAAAATATCTTTGTGGTAAAACCCACATCGTAAATTGGGTTGATAATGTTTAGTCTTAATATGAGGAAAAGAGAAATGAAAGGGTCACCACCAAATTACGATCTCTATTCGGAGAACATTGATGGTAATTAGAGACATATAATTGGATGAAAAATGTAAATATTTATAGGTAGTTATTGAGGTCATCAATCACAAAAAAGTTTAAAATTTAGGTCCTTAAATTCATCAATCTATGATGATTTAAAATACCATCAGTTCAGCAAAACATATGGTATTAAGATAATACATTTTTTTAATATCCCTTCACTAAAGTGTAAGAATTAATTTCTTCATTGAATAAGTGAAGAAGAAAAATATATACTTGACAAGTAGAGTCTCAACCAATAACTAAGTTCTACCACAAACTCATCTTTTACTCTAAAAGATAATAGAACTTAAAAATAATATTCTATTTATCCAATTCGTATAGGGTTAAAAAATGAATTTATAATTCATGTAGAAGAACCATTAAAAAATGATATTATTCAAACCAGGACATCACGTGGGTCAGTGGTAGTTGATACACCCTTGTCGCCCTTCAGTTGTGGGTTCAAGTCTCACGGCCTTGCCGGACGCGATGGGTTGCCACCCTACCTCCGGGTTGTACTTTTATGGCAATCCGAAATAATCCAAACTAGAACTATCTGAAATACTTCAGTCCAAAATTTATAAGGAAGGTAAACACAATGAAGATCCCTTTTTTTGCCACGTAATAACATGTGATCACATTCATCATGTATTCTTTTAAAACACTGTAACATCTTGAATTATCATAAAACATTATTGATTACATTCATGATCCCTTATTCCTTATAGAATAATAGATATACTCCTTCAATCCAAAAATGTTGTAAACCCCAAAAATGATGGAATATAAAAATCATTAATCAGTTTAAAGGTAGTCAAGAATATCCAATATAATTTATCCAAAACAATCATGTATTATTCTAAAATCACTACCTCAGTATCAGAACCATATTATGGTTTATCTTTCTCTCAACCATATATTTTCCAAAAATTTAACCTACTATTGAGTAACTTTTCTTTGTTCCACACAATCTCAAGTATATAATGAAATATTACTACAGTACAATCCTTATATACTCCATGATTATTATAACAAGTACATTGATGATACAACACTCAAATGACATAATCAACATAAGAACTCTAATCATTCCTCTTCATCTGTGGTAGTATCATAACTTGATTATTATCCAATAGCATCATTTGTGACATAGTCTGATGACTGAGACATAGGTTCGTGTAGTGTCCAAACTCCTTGAAAATGAAGCATTGTACATTTGAAACCATTTTCTTACCCTTTCAGTCACGTACTTTGTGCCCTTTTCCTCCACACTTATAACAAACTCCCATTCCTTTTAGGAAAGTTCCAGGGTGTTTCTTTCCACAGTTATCACATATGGGAAAATTCTTCTTTTCCCTCTTACCTTTATCCATCTTTCTCTCTTCCATCCTTTTCTTCTCTTGCTTCCCTTCAAAGCCATATGACTCAGTAAACTCTTTACTTATCTTATCAACACATGATATTATTTCTTCATATGATGATAATACATGCAAGACTATTTCTTTTATAAATTCTGGCTTAAGACCATGAAATATATGATCCTTCTTTCTCTTTGTATCATGTGCATTGCTGGAGTTCTCAGTCCTTATACTGGGCGCCATTTCTAAACAATGGAATACACTATATTAGTTTATGAATAACAATACCTAATCCCAAACTTTTAAAACACATAACATAAATTAAATAGTTTATGGATATAATCCATAATCATAAAAATGTCTCCTTTGAGGAAGTATATACTCATAAACCCTTCATATTGGTTTGTAAATAAAATGAGAATTATCCTAAGCATATCCCCCAGGAGTGTCGTAACCAAGAGTGCAGTAAGGCTCGTTGTCGTGCACCAGTTCTCATTCGAGTCTAGCTCAAAGCGGTGTTTTCGGGTTTTACCCCTAGGTACATCTGTGCCAGAGCCTCCTCTACCTGCTCGTATCAAGATAGGGATGTATTGCTTGGAAAACTCACAAAATCTCTACAATACCAAAATTCTAGGAAGTTCTTCTATACTAATCCTCAAATTTCATCTTAAATCTATGTGCTCTAATCAGATTTTATCTAAATCTAGCTTCCAAGGTTTGTACTAAACTTCCTCTGATACCAACTGTAACGCCCTGACCCCAGTTACCTAGAGTCGGTGCATTATTACATAACATTGGCATGATCACAAGAAAGATCAAATCTCGAAAGACTGATTGGTTTAGTAGCCTTGGAAACACTAGATATATTCATAAGGTTTTACATTACATCAAAAAGTGAAAAACTACTACAACAACATAGTCTCCATATTCCACACTCATATCCCCACATACTATCCCTGCAGGTCATTCATAATTTACTTCTTCATACCCTGGGAAAAATAAATCATAGAAAAGGGGTGAGGTCAAATGCCCAGTAAGGATAACATTATAGCGGAAACATTCATAAATAAGAATAAACATTTAAGGCAATGTATAACTAAAACATAATCCTTTTAAACTTGAACCTCAACATAGTATGGAAAAAATAAAATGAAATAATGTTATTTACTTATTCACATGGATATTCTAATAATCGTATAATCACATGAAATATCAATAACCACTTTCATAATGATGGAATGCATAATGCCAGACTATCATAACCACATAGACAAGGCCTCGTGCCAAGACTACAAATAAGATTTTTTCAAGGCCTTGTGCCAAGACACTAGTTTGTCTCATGAGACCTACCGATGCATCGAGGAGCTATAGCGGGCTCCACCCCTCACTTAATAAGTCCAATGCATTCCCATATGAAATGGTTTAAACATAACATAAACATTCGTATTAAAACTGGCATATGAAATGTCAATACTTTCTCCATAAACCATGAATGGTATAAAAATAACACATCCATAGTAAAACATATCACAAAACCTTCAATACACTACAAAAGTTTTGTATCATAATAAATCAACTTAAAATAAGCTTAAAATCCATCAAAGGATGTTGACATAGATGAAATCAAAACAATTTGAGAGAAATATCTCTTTTCTCGAAATCATTTAAAAGTCACACATTTATAAAGGAAGTAATTTAAAAGAGATTTTTTAATCAAAGTGTCCCATACCACTTTGAAACTTTTAAAAAGAAATATCATTTCAAAACATTAATTTCCATATTAATAAATCATTAAAATCATTTTGAAAACATTTACATTAATTAAAAATATTTAGAAAGATAAATCTTTAAAACATTTAAAATTTTGATCTTGATAAAGAGTACATTTCACAAATTCTTAAAATATTCATTTTGAAATCATTTAAAGTCGCATAATTGTAAAATAAAACATTTACTTTGAAAATATTCTTATAAGCTTGTAAGGGAAGCTTCGACGATTTTATAACGGCAGAAAATAACCGCACCCTCCGTATAAGTTAAAAAAACATTCTTACCTTAATTCTGTCAAAGAGGTTAAAAATCACCTTGTTTGGAAAATGACGGAAAGATTCCTTTATAAAACTCTTATAAAAAGTCAAACAAGGGTATAAATGTCTTTAACCAATATTCTTTTAAATAGTGAAAATGTTTTGAAATACATTTTTAAGAAACATGGATGTGGATGATAATGATATCCCAGTAGATTATTACGTATAAACAACCTCAGATAATGAAGAGATTGTGAAATAACCCTTACCTTGTACTTTTCCTTGGTTGGGGTAGGTTAACCTCCTCTTCTTCGGGTTCTTCCTTTTGATTTGATCAAAAGGGCTCCTTAGGTTGGCTTTCTGATCAAACTAATGCCTCTAGGTTGTAGTGAGGGAAGTTGGGAGAGTATTTGGGCAGAGTTTGGCCAAACCAAAAGGCTTTTAAGGTGTGAATAAATGAGAAGGAGGAGTGCCCTTTTATAAGAGGGGTGAGAGGCACCTTTAAAAAATCTAGAAATATTAATTTATAATAAATTCATATTCAGTTTCTAATGGCTCAAAAGTGGATTATTTAAATTTTAAGGTGGTGATAGGTCGAAAACCATTCAACCAATAGCATTTAGATAGGTTTGGGTCATTATATTAACCTTATATTTTAGTTTTAACTCTTAGTTAATTAGTTTGACATTTACCATGTCACTTTGTATTTTTACATTATATATTTAATAAACATACTATATACATCCAAGAGACACCCAAGTGGTCCATTAATAATACACCTATCATGATATAAGTCTCTTGGCCGAACCTTAGATTTTTAGAAATTTAATATCAATTAATAATATAATATTTGTTTTAAAAACTCTTTTATGTCAATTTTGACACTATTCAATAGTTGATTTTTGTGAAACTCATAACAGAATTATTACTTCTAAAAAAGTCAATTAAATCAATCCTAATATGTCATATTATCCTATAAAATTATTTTAATTCATTAAAAGTCTCAAATTATATTTATTTGGGTATTTATAATATAAATTATTTTAATTTTTCACTATTATGGTAATTACTGCATCATTATTGTGTCATAAATAAATTACATTATATAATGTATAAAAATTATAAATAAATTATAATTATGTAGGAAATCTTTTTATCTTTCTAATTAATATTTATAGTCGAAAATCCAACATATATAACCCTATGTAAATTTTTTTTTTCTAAAAGATATATGCTTATGTCATTTTTGTACTTATTTTAACTTAATTAAAATAAAGTGTCCCTATCACCTAAAAGTGGCTCCATGGGGTCCCAAAATCGACCCAAAGATGCCTATGGTCGAACATGTATCAACCAATAAGGTTAGGACACGTTTTAGGGTAATTCATTATTATTATAATATTATTTTTTAACCCTTATTTACCGGATTTACCCTTAACCATGGTAAATAAAATATTTACCGCAGTAATTATTCAAAATGTCTAAAAATAAAAGTTACCCATTTACACAATATGACCATCCTGATTCCAAATATGGAATCCATTTTTCCAAATTCAAAACACAGAATTGGCAGAAGTTAATTTAAAATTAATTCCCGCTGTCAAAACAAAAAGCGTGTTTTTAAGATATAATAACTATCAAAAGATTGATACTTGTTTCAGTTTAATTGTGAAATTATGTCCAATGACCGACATTTTATTAAATGGTAAAAATATATTCTAAATATACTTTAAAACCACTCAAATTCATAATTTATCAATATAAATTATTTCGATTAAAAAAATTGTTTTTAATTAAAATTTAGTAATTTTCACTATTCATCAAAATATTAAAGTTATCCAAAAAGTACCAAAATTTCACCTTAGGATAAATTAGATATTCCGAATCCAAAAATAAAGTCCATTTTGAAATATAAAATATATATAATTTCAAAAAGTAGGTATTACTATACATAACGGCTAGTTTGATCGGTTGTGGTGTGTGTTAGAACTCGAAGTTGCGTACAACACACGCTACTATATTATTCAATGGAAAGCGTACCATGGAAGCTTGGGATGTTTTATTGTAAATTTTTGATTTCCCCATTCTAAAAAGTAATTTATTTAGTCAAATTGAATATATACAAATTTAAAATATTATAATTAAAAAGGTTTCACTATTAAAAGTTGGTAAAAGTGCAATATTGAAAATGAATTTGTTCTTACATTATGTCTAAGAAACTCATAATATGGATTATAAAATTATAAGGATTAAATAATGTTTAAAATTTAGTTAATACTATTCATAACCTCTTTTGAATGGCTTGTTTGGTAAGTCATGTTGTGATTGAACTCGGTGTGGTTTGTAGTGCAAGTTATTGAATTATTTTTGAAGAAATAACACACTATGAAATCTTGGGGTGTTACAGTATAACATAATCCAACCATATTTTTTTTATTAATTGAACAAAATCTAAACTCAATGTTGTGTAAAATAAATTCTATCAAACAAATTTGAAATTGTGTGTAACACAATCCAAGAATAATGTTGCATATACTGCAAGCTAATTCGGTGTTGCGTATAGCGCAAGATAGTCATGGTGTAACACAAAACAAAATAAATTTAAGAAATTAAAATGAATCTATCATATAAATTCATGGGGTGTTACCTTCTACCCCATTAAAATTAATTTCACCCTCAAAATTCGTCGGGGTTATAAATGGTTTACTTATTAAAAGTCTCTTTCATAGAAACTCATATTGTAAAAAGGAATACTAAATATTCATTTCAAAAGGAAAGTTGGAAACATAAAGGTTACCCAAAGTAAATTTCCAACCGGTTTCCACATAGGAGAGCATAAGTAGGAAGTGAAAACATGCATATGCAAGAGAAATTGAACCATAAACTTATGATGGATAATGATAGAGATTAAGGGTTGGAGGGAGTTAACTACCAGAAAGCCATAAATCTGCGATGATTTAAGGGACCATCTGCTTCATCATATAAGAAGGTACTAGGATATAATTTTTTGTTTTCCAGATCCTTTTCCTAATGTTGACAAATTTTTCATGAGAATAAATACTTACGTGATTTTGTTACAATCTTAACATTCTTTGTACCTTGAACAATTTCAACTTCATCACATTGTTATAGAAATGAAGTTTAATTTTTCATTCTTGATGTGTTAGAAGATCATGTGATAAAATGATATGTCATTTCTCTATCTCAACAAAAAAGTTATCACAGGTATTCAAATATTCATAAGTCCACCTATAATGGGATATTAAAATATACATAAGTCCACCTATAACGAGATATTACATTAATATAACAAACTTAAAATGAAAAATAACGTATACTATCCACAAAGGGATAACATTAAAATCATTCCAAAAAACTAAAAATATAATACTTTAGAAAGAGGTGAACTAAATCTATATAACATTGATCTCCCATATCTCATAAGTTAGTTCTTTGTTTTCATATTCCAAACATGTGAATACCTTAACCATATATTCTCATGAAACATAACATGTATTACTGTATAACTTTAGTGAAAACATGCATTCTATAAAAATTAACTCTTTACACACACCAAAAATACAAAAAATTATATATACTCAAACCATGATATCACTTTGTCCTTATATCAGTCATTATCTCATTAATACTATAAAACATCTCATTATCCTCTTATCCCTTCATTATGTGCATATCACATGCTTTCCAAAAATATTTGAATAGCCATTCATGGGTACCTGTACCATTCAACATATAATTTCAAATACTTAAGGAATAGAATAGTGTAAGAATCCTTAGATGTTCATTTATTCCGTAGTACCATTAAATTACCTATACAAAATAACACTTGATAAACATGCAATAATTACACTACCTTATTAAACCATTTACCGAGCTTTATCATTTTATTCATCAATACTTCTTTCATCTAATAAATCTTTTTTAGTCTCTTCATCATCATAAAAATAAATACTACCCATATGACCATGATAATTCTCTTTATGAGATTTTCTTTTAGTTCATATATTTCCATAATTCTCGTACATTCCATATTTAAAACATTTAACCGTTGTTGATGTCTTAGTAATACCATTATCCTGGTCTATTGTGTTAATAGAACATTATCCTTTGCAATTACTAGCTTTGTGTCCTTCTTTTCCACACCCAAAGCATATTCCAGTTCCTTTCAAACCTTTTCATTAATTCTTCTTCCAACATGATTTAAATGAAGAAAATTGAACTTTATTTCCTATATGATCACTATAAAACTCCATCTTTCTCTTATTACCAGCTTCAAGAAACTCACCAAAGTTGATATTATTAATCATATTTTGAGATTGATGATTTGGCATAATTATGATGATTATCCTGCAAACTCCTATTTTATTTAGTTTATCATGAATAATATCATTCCATTGTCCATCATATTCTCTATTAACATGAATCCTCCTATTTCCAGCCATTTTTCTAAAACTGAAATAGAATAGTGAGAGTGGAAAAAATAATAGTAGGAAAACAACATAATAAAGGATGAGTACATTAAATCTATAACATCTTAGGATTAATATTAGGTTATTCATGATTGTTACCATAATTTTAATACTTTAATCTATAGGTAGACTTACCCTTACAGACATACCTAGACATACCTTAGAAATATCTCTAGGGATATCACTAATGTTTTTGCATCCTAGTTTCTAAAGGTTATCTAAATCTTCTCTCTGATGCCAACTGTAGAGACCCAAGCCTGATTTACCTGGACATTACATTTATTTTTTTGAAAACATAATTCATGACACAAATAGACACCCAATCACCATATTAGTTTAGTGTCTTTGGAAACTCAGAAAATAATCTTCTAATCATGCTGAAAGATCTTCAACATATCTCATAAAGATCTTCCCCTTTTCCAACCTAAATCCTTTCTTTATATCCTAGGTAAAAAAATTAGAAGGGTTAGATTGAATGCTCAGTAAGGGAAAACATGGAGAACATAAAACAAACCACAAACATTTGAACCTAAAAACATGAACATAAATATTAAATATCAAAACCATGAGTCATGAAATAAATATTAGCAGAACATAAGGCATAGATCATAAAGGAACATTAATCATGATAAAATAGAATATTCATATAACATGTAATTGTGGAAATATAATAAGCACATAATATTATTCCCATAGTAGATAATGAATTTGTTCCAAGAAGATCATAGTGGACATAGTCTTTTACTGAATCAGGTTTACTTGTCATTCTAGCCATGTATTAATGAACCTGATTTACATGTCATTCCAGCCCTACATTACTGAACTGAATTTACTTATTGTTCTATTCATGTCTATATCATGAGATATAAATCTTCACCCAATTCATTAGAGTGAGATATAGATCACACCCATCTCATAAAAAATCATTCTTACATGTTCCACAAAACATAAATCATTCATCATAGAATAAACCATGAAATGAAATGGGATTATTAAACATCATTTCATCATAACATAATCGATATAAAATATCATTCCATCATTAACATAATTAAATCATACTAATATAAGGTATATAAACATAAACCTATTTAAATTGAGTCATCTTAGATGGAAAATAATTTTGATAAACCACTTAAACTCATTTCTTGAAGAAAATATCATTTCTTCTTCAAAAAAAATTTTGTTTATCAAAATGAAGCGCAATATTAAAACAAAGAAATTTAGTTGAAAATAAAATTGAAATAGTTTAGAGAAATCTTTTGGAAATAAGGCTTTCGAAAACCGTAAAAATCCATTCATGCCATCTGAGTTAAAAAAACATTCTCCACATATTTTTTCTCAAAAATTCAAAAAAGTACCTCGTATGGTAAATGAAATAAAATATTCCTTTCATACAATGTAGTCAATGTAAAAAATGGGTAAAAATGACTTTACACATACATGTAGGAATAATAATCATTTTATGAATTTTTTATAAAACATGGTGATGAACGATAAATATAACCTCATTAAATACATAAGTATAAGAAACCTTGGATAAAACTGAGATTGAAACATTATCCCTTACCATAGGTCCGATTTCATCAGTATGTGTCCAAAACTCCTCTTCCTCGATGTGCCTCCTTTTAATTTCCACTTAGGTCACTAGAGTTAGAATTTTTAGAAGACCATCACCTCTATAATTTAACTAGGTAAGTTGAGAAGAGAAATGGGCAGGTTTTTTCCAAGCCTTAAGGCTCAAAATGGAGTAAAGATGAGAGGGAGGAGGATCCCTTTTATAAGAGAGGATATGGGAACTTTAGGAAACTCTCAAAATATTAATTTATGATAAATTCAATTTTGATTAAAAATGGTATGAAACTTATTTAATTTAAATATAAGATGATATTTGTTTGAATAACCATTGTCAAATAATTTTTAGACAAGTTTTGAATATTTTTGTATCCTTATCTTTTCAGTTTAACCCTTATTTAACCCTTTTGAATCTTTCTATGATATCATGTTATTATCACATTCTTGGTTAATGTAATTAAAAATTCATGTCAAAAGACCCTCAAAACATTATTTATGACATATTTGGACTTATGTTAACCATTTTTATGAATCTTAGATTTTTTGGAATTTAATATCATTTAATAAAATATTTTATGTATTAAGTTACGAATTATGTCAAATTTGGACACTATTCATACCTCACTTTTTAAAAAATTCATAAAAACCTGATTCCTTTGATCAAAATACATTAAATCGTCCCTAGTATGAAATTTTAATATATAAAATTACTGGATGGCATAAAAATGTTCATAATAATTTTTGTTTAATATTTATAAATTCATTTATTTGAATCTTTCATTACTGAGGTCATCACTACATCATAATTCTATCACAAATAAAGATATTTATCTAATGTCTAAATTTTTTAATTTACATACCATGATGTAGGAAATCTTTTTTATCTTTCTAATGACTATTTATTGACATAGATATCAGTTATATAACCCTATATTAAAATCAATTTTTTAAAAGATATATGTTTAGGTTATAATTATCTTTTCATTAAATCAGTTCCCATCAAATGTCATTTTCACATCCAAGTGAATCCATGGGGTCCCAAAATCTACCCAAGGATTCTCGTAGTTGAAAATATCTCATTAATTAGGATTATTACATGTGTTAAGGTAGTTTAATATTATTATATTATTATTGTTTTACCCTTATTTACTAGATTTACTCTATAACCATGGAAAATAAAATAATTACTGAAGGTACTATTCATAATGTAAAAAAATAAAAGATACCTATTTAAAAGATATAACCTTTTAATTAAAAAAATGGGATCAATATTTCCAAATTCAAATAACAAAATTTTCAGTAATTAATTTAATATTAATTCTCGTTGCCAAAACCAAAAAAGTGGGTTTTTAAAAAGTAATAACTACTAAAATATTGACATGTGTTTATGTCCAATTTAAACATGAAATTACATAAAATGAACATAATTGGATTAAATGATAAAAATATAATACAATTAAACTATAAAACCAATTAAAAATATAATCTAACAATATAAAGAAATTAGACAAAAAGGATGTTTCGAATTAAAATGCTGTATTTTTCACTATTCATTAAAATTTCAATTTTATTAGAAAAATACCAAAATATTCAACATAAGGAAATTTTTATGTCCATAATCCAAATAAAAAGTTAATGTTGTTAAATTTAACTTATAAAATTGTGAATAAACAAGATTTAAAATTGGTGCGACATCAAAAAGCGGTAAAATTGCATTTTTGGAAATTGCTTTTTTTATCTGAAAAATTTGATTTTGTTCTCATATCATGTTATAGAAAATGTGTAAGAAGAATTATAATGTTATATAAAATTAAAAATGTGGTTAATACTATTCATAACATCTAGTATATAATATTTTAATAATATATTGTTCTTTAGTGAAACTCGGTATTATGTACAACGCAAGCTATCGAGGAAGGTCGCTCTTGCATGTAACACAGGCCAAGTCAATGTTATAGGTAGTGAAAGATTCCATTTGGTTTTTCATATAATATAATCCAAAAATATTTATTTTATACATTTAAAAAACACTATACTCACTATTGTGTAAAATAAATTCTATCAAACAAACTTGAAATTGTGTGTAACACAAGCCAAGAATAGTGTTGCATATACTACAAGCTAATACGGTGTTGCGTATAACGCAAGATAATTTTGGTGTAGCGTATAACACAAGACATTTAATAAATTAAAATGAATATATATCATTAATTCACAGAGTATTATAATAACCTCATATCCATATCACAACTTCATATCAAATTCTCATCACAGTAGGGAGTTTTGAACATGAATGACATCAACCACCTGATCTCCTCATACTATGCATGACCCCCACTATATAACCACATAACCACTATATAATCATGTCAGATGGTATATAAACACTAAAAACACAAGCCATTATAACTCATATATATAAACACCATGATCCATCACACCCCATACTACACAAAAATGGAGCGTAAGGAAGGAGTAGAAATCCATTCATTTCGTCACCAACCTAGATATTGGGGAAAACACCGATTACTTAAACCATTTGTGTGTCTCTAATTGTTTTCTAACATGGGTGGTGGTGTGTATGAAATCATAATAAATTACAACATATACCATATCTACACACAATCCCACCCCAGGGCTTCATACCTATAAAAAACTATTATTACCCAAAACGATTACCAAACTACCACTACCACGTTCTAACAACCATTTAAATCACTATACTAAAACCCATCCCAACCTTTTCACACTAGAGATCCACAAGAATAATCATTAACATACCATTTTGTTAAATCATCATAAAAAATTCTATAATTTTCATTTACAAGCCTTGATACATTTAATATTATAACCATTTTTTTCATATTTAAAGGCAATTACATTAATCATTCACTTTTATTCTCGACATATTCATTTATAAAATAATACTATCTCAATAATTAATGTCTTTAATGTTACAACCCATAATTTAATAGTTTTGGCCTATTATCAATTACTAAATTTTTTATTTCTAACCATATACCATGACATTTGGAAACTAGAGCATAAATCCACAATAACCAACTATTATCTTCATAAACCACCCCATAACACATTCCAAAAGCCCCCACAGTATCCATGACACTATTTCTTTTCCAGACAACCATCCATGCAACTATTTCAAAACTATATAATATTCCATCCACCTCTACTACATCAACAACCAAACATTGTCTTCCAAAACTATACATAATAACCATCCACAAAAACCACTAACCAAGAATACCCTAACAATAATAAGGGAAACATAATAAATATAAAAAAACCACAATTAAACTAAAAATGAACGACATTAACAAATCTCTCTATATTAATTATTTTTAAAATAATTAATTAGTTTAATCATAAAATACATTACCAAAATTAAATATTTTCAAGAAACTATTTACTTACCTTATATAAATCATTATATTTTTATGAGAAGTGATTGAAACATTTTTATAGAATTAAACATGGTCTATACACAACCAAAATCATTAATAAATTTTCATCAATATATAAAAATAATAAGAAATAATAATAAGCTCATGTGATTCACCCCTTACACAATTTAATTCATTAGTGTAGTGATTATATTTCTTATGTTAAGTCACTCCATCTTCCATGTGAATATTAGAAGCATAAAAATTCCACAACTTCACATAAATAAAAAATAAGTAACAAATCCACTTACTTAACCAAAGATTCTCAATTGTATCATAAAAGGACAAATACTTTCTAATAATAGATTATCCAACACAAAAATTATAAACATATGGTATATGTTCAATCGTTACCCATAAAAATCACCACTAAATTCCAACAAAACCAAATTATCACTATTTTCACAACCACTATAATAAGTAAGAAAAAGGAGAGCACCATGAATATGAAAATAAAAATTACCTTAGATCATGAATAGGATGATATCTTGATGATGAGGGATAAAATCAATCAAATGGAGAAAAAAGGTCTCTATGTATACACCTTTATTTACCTAGGGTTTAGTAAAAAATAGCGGTATTTAGATGAATTCAAATGGAATTTCATATTTATAATAGATTTGGGAATTTATGGAATCACAACATGACTACTCATAGTGAGGACACAATGATGCTAAGTCAAATGCACCTTTGAAAATAACAGCCTGACCTTCTATTGTCTTTCCCTGAATCTCTCAATAATCACCACCTTATGTCTATAAATATAATAATGGTTACAACACATCTATAGTTTCCATTATTTAGGACACAATCCTTTAGAAAACATGTTTCAACCCAAAACCAATCCACAATGAAACCAGGGTACCATTATGTGATGATACTTAAAAGTAAGAACAATAGAATCAGCCACCAAATACTTTACAACACAACATATATAACCATGCCACAATTCCCACTCATGTTAAATTAACTAAGATCTCAGATGAGATTAATCCCTAGGACACCACGAGGCATCAAACTCAAATAATTTAAAGATTAAATTATGAAACATTACTAGGGAATGACAAAAAACAACATAAATGAATTCATATGATCTTAAAAAAAGTCCTCACATAAAAATAACATGGAGATTCATCTTAGATAATAATGACATGGGAACTAATATGCTACATCAAAAACTGTTAATGCTATAACCTAGCTATCACTTTTAAAAATTGTGCTATTGAAGACACATGAACTATTACCAAATACATGATATGAATTCAATTTCCAACCTATCTATCCAATTTAAAACTCATGAATAAAAAAATGTAATCACACTTTAATTCACTTCTCTATCTTAAATAAAAAATCTAACTCTACCTTCTTTTCTCCAGCCTTTACTCGGCATCATCAACACCCACAAATCAAAAATTAATGGTCCAAAATGGTTTTTTCAATTACATTTAGGGTATATTAGTTAGTTATATTTAATTTATTAAACCAAATTATAAATCATCAACATTTTATATATAAAAGATTCACCAATTTCATCTACCACATATAAATGAAAACCCCTAAACATTTTCATCATTTTACATTCATCACTTGTTTCCTAATCATCATTACCATAATAGTTATTGATCATTAAATCAACCACCACATTACCTTTCCATAGAGTATAAATATTCTCAAAAAAATAATATAGGTGAAATTTTGACTATCCACACTAGTATATATTCAAATATCTCAGAGAAAATATATAATGTGAAATTTTGTTGTCCATAAAGACCATAATGTATTCTCTATGTAGGAAATGTCTTCATAATTTTAAAGAAAATATTATACCTTCAATCTCTAATTCATCTATAATTTTTTTATGTTCATGTTTCTATAGACCTATAAGATATGAATTCCCTCTCTTTCATCAACCCAAACCCCAAAATAGAATTGGAAGAATAATAATGAACATCAAAATAACACCTTCCTCAGGTAAATAAATAATAAGGTTGTTAGTCATATTTTCCTTCAGGTTCTCAAAATTGGTATAATACCTCTATATCTAGAAAAATAAAATATTTCTTTGTTATATATATTAATCAAATTTCAATTCTGAAAAATTAAAACATAAAATTTATATTATTACCTTATATACTATGAAAACTATACACTTCAAACATTCTCTTAGGTACTTCCCTTGAAAAAGTTTCATGATATTTATTAGAAACCTAAAAATATCTCATTGAAAGACAACATGTTCAAGAAAATTAAATTCCCATATAAAAAATTATATTACTTGTAGGATTTTACTCTGAATTTGAATCAACCAGGATGTCGTCAATCAATACCGTAGTAAAATTTTCATGATATAAATGAAGAAACCGATATATCGACCAATAAATTCTACTATTGAATTGGTAAATCTAAAGGGAATATCAATGAATTAAAAATTCAAATATTGATGTTGAAATTTTAAATTTGAATTACAAAACTCCATTAACTCTCACCTAGTGAAACCCTAATTGAAAATCTATTATTGAAAACTAGCTAGATTTTAATGACTTTTTTGAATTACCCTCCCAAGGATCAAGGTGGATCAACACAACATCTTAGACACAACTCCACATATATTAATTTCTTTTTACTATATACAAGGGTCTAATATAAATATGGGGAAACTATTACATCAAAGATATCCCATAAGGTTCATGACTAAATCTTCCTAGATTTTGGCATGAACCATTCAAAAATCAGATATACTATCTTGAAGATAAATAATTTGGGAGCCATCAATGGGTATCTTGAAGTCCAATATATTAAAATTATACAACATTATACATTATATGAATCCAAAAAATTTTAATATGATAATAAAAAACAATGCATCAATAAATAAATAAAAAATTAATCCCTAATATAGATATAGATGTTGTATAAGTAACTGAATAAAATATTGTATCCTCGGGTCTTACAATTCTAGTATTACATATCAAATCCTCAAATTTCTTAACAATTATCATCCCAATCTGTCAATCAATCTTAAAGATGATACTTCAACTTTCATAAAACATGAATCATACCCATGTACAATGGAACCCATGTCATGTACATAAGTTGGGGGTGAGTCCAATGACCCAATATGTTTCTTTTGTTTTCCTTAACCCACCTAATTCTAGTAATGAATGTGGATTCATTTATAGGGGTATGATGATTGTCACTAAAAAATTACAAAAAATATATCCTTTGTATAACAAATAAACCTATTCATACCTATAACCATCATGGAAAATAATAATCAGACATGAACACACACCCATACTAACAAACTATAGGGAGGGTCTAACCAACTTATTTCTAGGGATAGAAAAGTATACATACTACACTGAGGATATAGTAAGGCTATACTTCCATCATATTAGACACAATAATGGGATCTCAGATAACATAAAAAATATTCTAACTCACTCAACACATTACAGTTATATATAAACCATTATTGTTCTTACTACCCATAATTAATAAAAAGTCCTAAATATTATGTGGAATCATAATCGTCTAAATAAACCCAAACTAGTGAAATAAAAGAAGACTAAAATATCATAAGAAAACAATAAAATGATAAATTAAATTAAATTGATATTTAAAAATAGGATACAACCATTATGAATGTTATTATATCCCATTGGTGTGGTTGTATGATTTATATCGCATGAGTTAGGGGTTCAAACCCTTGATGACATCATATCTAGGGTGATTTTCATTATGAGATGTCGACGCTACTCATAAAGGGTTTGTGGTATTGGAACATTATATGTTGTGGATGTTACATATATGGGAAAAATTATCACATTTTAACTAATATGGTAACAAATTATATATGACGGTACTTAGTACATGATCATAGTATAATGGATGACATTGGAGTGCTTATAACAAAACACACTGAGATTTTGTGATTTTTTTAAATTAATTTATCTTTTCAATATTTTTCATTTCATGTGAAATTGGATATATTTATATATATATATATATATATATATTAAAAAACTAATTCACTAAGTCCTTTCACACACAATACCAATTTGGATTTCATAACAAGCAACACCGACTTGGTGTATGATGCAGACAACAATGAGTTTCTATGAAACATATTTATATATATATATATATAATTATTTAAATGAGGTAATTATAACCTAAATATTAAATATAGTGATAGTAATAGTAATAAATACTTTTCAAATATGTTTTATAATTTATTTATATAAATAAAACATATTGATAATGAAAAATAATTTTTTTGGAAAAGTCCTTTTATGTTAAAAATATTGTTTTCTTGAATGAAACTCTTTTCATAATTAAATTAATTTTAGACACATTTAGAAATTTAATTTTATAAAATAAAATTCATTTTTTAATTCATAATTCTGAAATTATCTATGGTGAATTTTTTGGGTTTTTCTAAGAAACATCATTTTTTGATGAATCGTAAAAAATACTCCTTTTAGTAAAAAATTGCCTTTTTGTATAATTAAATATTAAATATAAATGATATTATAAATTTATTTTAAGGTAAAATTAGATATATATCAAATAAATTAACATTATTTAATTCATTAGAATCAATTTCACTTTGAAACTAAATATAAAATCTTATCAAACGTTTGAACATTTTCCTACTTTAAAACCATGGTATTTCATCCCATCAACAGGATTAGAACTAATCTTAATTTTTTTGTTTATGGGAATTTAATTTAAAAAATATTAAATACACCATTTTATTAATTATAATATTTATATTCTAATAATACCAAGTTAATTTTTGACCAAAATGATTAGTAAACGGGATTAAAATTAATCATAGTAGTTAAGGACAAATTAAGCTTTGTAAGAGACTAAACCTTAAAATTAAGGGACCAAAAAACCAAACCACTTTTTCAACACCCATTTTAAGTCCATAGTTATTCAATAATCCTTAATGTATTTATTTTTGTTGGATTTGTATGAATTTTTTTTGGAATAAACATATGAACACCTAACTTGTTTTAAAAAATTCCATGTGAGTCATTTTCCTTATCTATAAAAGGCCACCAACTCTACCCATTCCTCACACCTATCAAACCATTTATGTTATTCCAAAATCTGAAAACATAGGATCTCAAGAATCCTACCTTCTACCTTTAAGGCACACTTTGGTAATAAATCCTCTCAAAGATGGATTTTGGCACAAATGAATAGCTTTTACCCGATTTAGAGGAAACATCTTCAATCAAGCTCATTTCCTTTATTTCACTTATTCACCCCTATAATCCCTTTATTCCATTATTATGTATCAAAATAAGTATTATAAATATACTAGTACGTTTTTATGTAAATATTTACACCTAAAAATACACACACATCAATCTAATGGATATCGAACATACTATTTCTGTGTACGGTGAACTACTACCTCATGGAACAATGATTGTTTAATTCTCCATTACCACCAATTATGTTGGCCATTATGATGGAAAATATATTTATATATTATATATATTATATTTATTGTTACATTATTCTTATATATTTATTTTAAAAAACACATTTTTTCTCTCCTCATTTGGTGTTAATACAAGAATCTCATTTGAGGAAGTATGGACTGCTACCCATCAAAGCGATGTGATTCATTCCTACACCACATGGAATGTATTAAGAATGGTTTTAAAGAACATTCATGATATATATGATATATATTCCACTAAAATTATGATATATATATACATACATTTACATATATATTTCATTTATATACTTTCTTTTACAACGACAATAAAAAATGGAAAAAAACATCTTTGCATACATACAGCTTACCATTTCCATGATTGGTGTATTCCATTTAGAACTCATATATAATATAAATAATTATAATAAAAATATACTAGATATATTAATATTAATATCATGGATTAAAATAAATAATTGTTATATACATATAAGGACCATAGACATAACAAATTAAGACACATACGAAGAACAAAGAGAATATTACATAAACTGAAACTTTAACGTAGGATCATTAACAAGCGGGTAATTTTAGGCCATGATAAAAAAACATATGGTATTATGTATATGAATATTATTTTTCCAAATATTAACAATAAAATTATATTTATTATATGACAAACTTGTATCAGTATGGAGAGAGTCACGACACAAGGTAAGGGGAATTCATCTCACTTTTAATTTCCGTGAGATACATGTTAT
Source organism: Viscum album (assembly GCA_963277665.1). Taxonomy (NCBI): domain Eukaryota; kingdom Viridiplantae; phylum Streptophyta; class Magnoliopsida; order Santalales; family Viscaceae; genus Viscum; species Viscum album. Next base: position 1,396,258,265 of record OY728164.1, on the reverse strand, counting down.
GTTCAACACACTTTCATTTTGTGTGATGTATTTAATGACCAGGATTTTATTCTATGTATATTATATTTCAATTTATGGGTATTCCCAATTCAATTTTATGATCCTTTATTCTTGGGATATAAGTTTCAAAAGTTACCAAATCGGTAAAAATGTTTTGTATCAATTTTCCTTCTTGGAGACTCATGTTTTTTTACACACCTAAAATATTTTTCAACATGTTTATACATACATTTTACATGTTATATGATAGATATAATTATTTTCATGATATTTTAAGATTAATTTAATTATCCCTTTCTTAAATGGACAGTATGATCCCATGTTACCAAGTTATAAGAGTTTATTGAGAAAATTTCATCACTTTTCAAGATTGTTTATTTTTATGCTTCCTTTGATGGAATATTATGATCCGTATCTAAAGATAAATCATGAGTTTCATTATTCTATATTATTTCATGATACACTCATGTTTTAGTACCATTTCCTCACAATTTGGTATTTAAGATAATATTTTTATGTAAAATCCGACTATCTCTCTCTTAGGTCGGAAAACTATTGTATTAAAAAACTGTGTTTTTGAAAATTATTTAGAAATATAAATAAAGATAATTTTCAAATAAAAAGGATTTTAAATATTCTTTACTATTTCCAATTCGTCTTTTATAAGTTTTCAAATCCATTTTCAAAAAAAAATTCAAAATGTTTTATCTTATAAAAATTTATTTTTTAATAAGAAATGATATTTTTCTAAACAAATTTTAATGAAATATATTTCAAAATTATTTTCCATCTAAGATGGAATCCATTTATGTTACTCATGACTTCATGGGAAACAATATAAAGGTTCCATTTATATCCTTTCAATGAATGGGTTATTCTGAATATCATTGTCTTTATGAAACCTATTTCTCTTCCATGGGTTATATGTTTATGAAATCTGTTTTTTTTTCACATGTTATATGCTAATGAAACCCACTTCTTTACGTGGTAAATGCTTCAATTAAATGATTATCAAACTTATCTATTTTCCTTAGGTGATGATGTGATGAAATTTTATTGATACCTATTTCTTTTCATGGATTATGATTTGATGTATATAGAACCCCTATATTTTTATGGGTCATGATATGATGAATGTTCAATTATTTTGTGGAACATGTATGAATGATGTTATTTTGAGATGGTTGGGACCTATATCTCCCACCAATTCATTGTGTAATGATAAATGTTTTATTAGCACAAAGGGTATAAAGGAGGACATCCCAAGCCCTAAATAAGAGGGAACATGGGAGAAAATACCAATCCCGGAACAAGAGGGAAAAGGGGAGAACATTGAAATCCCAAAACAATAGGGAATATGGGTAAAGTTACCAATATAGAAAGAAGAGTCTACAGAGGAGCACATCCCAATCTAGAAAGGATAGGGTACATGGGAGGAAATTCCAATCCCAAAACATGAGGGAAAATGGGAGAACATCCAAATCCCAAAACAAGAGGGAACATGAGAGAACATCCCAATCTTGAAATAAGAGGGTAAACAGTAGGACATCCCAATACAAAAATAAAAGGGTACACTGGAAGACATCCCAATCTAAAAAAAAGAGGGTACAAGGGAATAAATTACAATCCTAAAACAAGAGGGTACACTGGAGGGAATCCCAAGCCTGATGCAGGTACACAGGTGATTAATCCAATCCAATCATGTTACAAAGGTTTTGGTAGGAGACCTTGACTTAGGTTTTTTCTATGTGTTTTCCACAATCCCATGTTCTATTCCTATGTTTGTATCCCTTGTATTATGATCATTATTTTCTTATTATTCATGTCTTATCAATTTTCAATCTTTTTTATGATCTCTGATATGCATGGTATGACCTTCAGATGTTATGATCACGTTTTATAACCTTTTTTCATGTTATGCTTACACATTTTCTATATTTACCCTTAGTAAGAATTTCTGCTCACCCATTTATTATATTTACTCTCCCCAAGTTTTGAATAATTTTTTAGCTATAAGTAATAATGGTGTAGATATTTATGGGATATTTTGAAGATCTTTCACTATGATATATGATTTTGTTTCCATGTTTCCGAAGACACTAAACTACTACGGTCCTCAGAAAATTATTTTTTAAATGTACTAAATATTCATCTAAAATGATGTAATATCCATGTATGTTAATCTTGGGTTTCTATAGTTGTTATAAATGGAAAGGTTTAGTCAACCATTAGAAACTTGGATGAGAAAACCTTAGCAATATACCAAGGATTATTTCTACGGAAATTTTTAGGAATGTCTCTAAGGATAAATATATGGATGAGTTACCATTTAAGAAAATGTATTGGAATTTTGGTAAAGGATATAATGAGTGGTTTCCTAGAAAAACATCCATGTTTGGATACTATAAGTTGATGTAGTTTTGGCACATAATTATGTAAGGGTAACAACTCTGACATGATATTCTAAGCTTGACTTGGGGTAATCTGGTACAAGACCATGGGCCTTGTTGCACACCTGGTTTGACAATCTAGAGGGATATGATTTTTGAATTCACAAACACTTCATGAGCGGTTGTGAATGATCTATATATAATTTTCCTTTGAATAACCTTTTATTAACCTTGGGTTTCATAGATTATGGAAGGTGACATGATTTAGATATCCAATAAGTAATTATTTTCATTACTATGTAGTTTTTTTCTATGATAAGTAATGCTCAAACTATGCTTATGGTTTTAGTCAATGGAAGGAACTGGAATGAACTGGATTAATTTTGAATATGATGGACAATTTTCTGATGACCAGTCAAGTGGTATGATCACTGTTGTGAATGATATTGGGATCATGCATAATCATTTTTCATGGAATTTGATTAATAATTTTTAGCTTAACCAACCCTCAAACTCACCAAGGAAGAGAAATAAGGTGTTCTATGAGAGTTCGGGTAATGGAGACAATGAAGAAAAGAAACATAGTTTTTCTTTATCTCAGGAATGTGGAAATTATTATGTAAGTGAATGTATTAGAGGAACAACAACTTGTTTTGATTGCGTAAAATAAGGACACAAAGTAAGTGACCGTAAGGAAAAAATGAAGAGTTTGATTAATGGAATGGAAGAGAATGTTGTCCATCATAATTTATTTTTAGTTTCCGAATAATTTATATGTGAAAATTATGGAAATTATGAAATTAGATATACTATGTGGAAGGCGCATAAATAAAATCAGAACATTGGTAAAAGTTATGGTTTTTCTACTAATAATGAAGAGACTACAAACAATAGGTAAAAGTTATGTGATGTTCATCTAGTATTGTTTACATTAATCACAAGAAGCATGATTGGAATGATGTTGAGGAACCTTAATACTTGGTTATTATTTCATATTATAGGAAAGTGGTATTAAGTAATAAACTAATGAAGCCTGAGTAATTGTTTAAGAATATAGTTGGATTAATGATGTATTTTTCAATTCAATTATTATTGTTAAATGAATCATGAGATGTGTATGTATTTTTAGTATACGTCCTAATTAAGGATTGAAATGACATGCTGACTGGCGACGAATACATAGGAAAGTTATTTCATGGAAGATTGATATTTTTATTAAGGTAAGGTAACCCTTAATTAATTCCAGGCATTGAGATAATTATGTTTGGATAAATATATGTTTCATATAAATAATTAGATTGGATTGTGTATATTACCCTTATTTTTTAATTGAAAAAGTGATCTATATCATCAAGGATGATGTTTATAACTTCTCAGATTTAAATGATATATACAAAAATCATTGGAATAAGGAAGAATGAATGATTTACAAAAGGATTAGTGGTAAATAAGGTTCTTACCATATTTCAAGGGATTATACATTGAAGGTATTCACATGTTTGGAAAGTGAAAACCAAGAGATATTTTGTGATATATGGGGTATCAATGTTAAGATGATTTTGTGACATCTTTCTAATGTTTTGGATTTTCATCTTTCATAAAGGTTTTATGGTTATAAATTTATGGAAAGATTATGTATTATCTAAACACATGAGGATTTGTGCATATTGGATAACAAGTTAAAATAATGTGGTTTTGATGATAACTAATGACATATGGGATGACATATCATGGATCTCATGATATGTTAGTACTTCAGGAATAAAAAATTCTCATTCAATTCATAGGGTAAGAGATGAAGTGGAAATCTCTCAAGGCCTAACCAAAGGTTAGGAATATGCATAAAAAGGTAATAACATCAAGTAAGTATATTTCCATATATTATTGGTCAATAAAAATAACTACTCAATGATTAGATAATGACGAAAAAGTGTTTTCCTAATACCTAAATCGTCAATGAGCCTATGTAATTTTAAATCATCACATATTTATGAATTTTATACCCTCAAATTTTTAGGTATAATTCATTTATTTTTGATTGAAAACCTCAATCACCCTAATAAATATTTTCTCTTTTCCTCCATGTCTAATCTTTACTCCCAACCAATGTTCTCCTATGTGGAATCCCAGTTATATGTTACCTTTCTTAACCAATTTGGTTCCAAATTTCCCTTTTATGGAAGTTTCAGTATCCATTTTTATGATTTTAGTTTCTATGAATGAAGGTTTAATTTATTAAACATTTCATAACCCATATGAGTTTCAAGGGAAAAATCCATTTTCAGTGGGTAGAATGTAACATCCCAAGATTTTTTGATTTTTTGAAATTAATTTATCTTTCCAATATTTTTAATTTCACAAGAAAATGGATATATATATATATATTAAAAAAATAATCCAAAAATTCATTTCACATGCAATACAAACTTTTCTTGCACTACAAGCAACTCTAACAGGGTGTACGATGCACACAACACTGATTTTCTATGAAACATATATATATATATATATATATAATTATTTAAATGAGATAATTATAACCTAAATATTTAAATTTTGATATAAATAGTAATAACAACTTTTCAAATATTGTTTATAATTGATTTATATAAATAAAACATAATGATAATAAAAGATAATATTTTTGGTAAAGTCCTTTTATGTTAAAAATATTGTTATCTTGAATAAACAACTTCTAATAATTAAATTATTTTTATAAAAATTTATAAATTTAATTTGATAAAATAAACTTTGGTTTTGAATTTATAATCTCAAAATTAGCTAAGGGTTACTTTTTGGGATTTTTATAAGAAACTTTATTTTTTGATGAATACTGAAAAATATTGGTTATAGATAAAAACTACCTTCTTATAATAAATTATTAATTTTAAGTGATATTATAAATTTATTTTATTGTAAAATTTGATAAATATTCTATATATTAATAAAATTAAATTTATTATAATCAATTTCACCTTCAAACTTAATATAAAATCTTAACAGACATTTAAACATTTTCTTACATTAAAACTTTATTATTTAGTCCTATCTGTGGGAATAGACAAACCTTAATTTTTCCACTTATGTGAATTTAATTTTGAAATTCCAACTAACATCACTGTATTCTGTCTAATATTTGTATCCTAATAACACCATGTTAATTTTTTACCAAAATGATTAGTGAATGGGATGAAAATTAATCACGGTAGTTAAAGCCAAATTAAGATTAATTAGGGAATAAAAGTTAAAATTAGGGGCCCAAATAACCCAAAAACTTGTCCAACACCCATTGGATCTCTATAGTTTTGTGATACACCTTATATTACTGAGTTTTTTTGGTTTATTTGACTTTTTTTTAGAATAAACATGTGCACACCTAACATGTTTCCAAAAATTCCATGTGAGTCCTCTTCCTTCACTATAAAAGGCCACCACCTATACCCATTCATCACACCCCTCAAACATTTTATGTTATCCAAATATATTACCAAATAGGTCTTCAATAATCTCACCTTAGTCCTTGAAGTTCCCTTTTGGAAGAAATCATCTCAACGAAGCATTTTAGAACAAACAAGAAGAAGTTACCCGATTTAGTGGTAACATCTTCTCTCAAGATCATTTTGTTTATTTCACTTACTGACCCCATCCACTATCTTTATTTCATTAATATGTGATAGATAAAGTATCATAAATAAAATAGGATTATTTAGGGAATTATTTCTACCTACACTTGTATACAACTCCATCTAATGGATATGGAACACACTATTTTTATGTACGATGAACTAATACCTCACGAAATGATGATTGTTCATTTATACATTATAACCAATAATGGTGGGAATTATGATGAAAAATGTTTTTATATATTTTATGTATTATATTTATTAGTTATTTATGCTTTTGTATTCCTTTTACAACACAAATATTTTTATTATCCAATTGGTGTTAGAAGGATAATATCATTTGAGGAAGATATCTTATAGTTTCAAGATTATATAGGTCCCACTACATTAGGTAAGACTAGGAAATTCACCATTTATATAATATTAGGAATATAATATAATTGTTAACCCTTTATGTATTATTCCTTATTTGAATATACGGTGTAGTGGTTTCTATATACATACCATTCTTAGATTAATATCAATGATACTATTTCAACCGAATACAACAACTAGAATGGTTATGAGAATATCTAAAATATGAATATGAAAAAATCAATCTGAATATTTCGTCTCTTATGAAACTTATTCTTTAAAAATATGAATCTTTTGGATCAACCGGTGAATCTATTTGTTCAATCCTTAGAAATCAATGGTTATATTTTTTCAACTAGGGTCCCTGACCAAATTCATTATCACCATTCTAAAATTATTCAAAATGGTTCATAAAATGAATTTGAACACCCAAATCATATCCACATGGATTTCCACACGTAGTGGGGAGTCCTAGGCCCACGTATCATGTATTAGAGTGATTATGGATTCCATTTTCAATGAACCCATTTCAAGGTGATTACCCCCAGGCGCATTTATGCCACAACAAAATCCACTTTACAGTATCCCAAAAATGATGTATTTCTAAGAAAACTACATAATCTATATTTTACCAAAATATACAGATGTTATTGTAGAGACCCGAATCCTGACGTACATAGACTTTACATTACTTTTTCGGAATACTTAGTACATAACAAAAACACACACACACAAGGATCGTAATAGTTTAGTGTCTTTGGAAACTCGGAACGTAATCTTCTAATCGTGGTGAAAGATCTTCAATATCTCCCATAAAGATCTTCCCTTTTTTTACCTAAAACCTTTCTTTATATCCTGGGGAAAAGAAAACATAAAAGGGTGATCTCAAATGCTCAGTAAGGGTATACAAAAGAAAAATCAATCACATCATATTCATAAGAACATAACTTTTGGAAATCTTAACCTGCAAAAGAGAGCATAATTTCATAACATGGGATAAATCATAGTAGTGAAATGAAATCCCAATAATCATAACTTAAAACATGAAACTTTGTTTCATACACACATAATCATAGAGAATCATTTCTTGTTAGTCAAGACTCATTTCCAAGACTATCTTAGTGGACAAAGTCCCTTTCTGAATCGAGTAACCCTCGTTTCAGTCCTGTTTCACTGAACCGGTATAACCTACCATTTTAGCCATGTCTATCTCATGAGATATAAAATCTTTACCCAATGCATTGGAGTGAGATATATGTCCCACCCATCTTATAATGAATCCTTTCTTATGTGTGCCACATAATCATAAACCATACATCATAGCGTAACCCATGTAATAAAAATTGGATTCTTAAACAACATGACATCATAAAACAATTCATATAAGATAAAGGAATTCATAAAAAATATTTCCATCACAACATAATCAAATCCATGTAATAATAGGGATAAAAACAGAACCCTTTTATTATCTTAGATGGAAAATAATTTTGATAAAATACTTGAACTTCATTCTTGAGGATAATATCCTTTCTACTTCAAAAACATTTTTCCTTTCATAACATGTCATACGACTTTAAAATAAAAGAAGCTGATTAAAAATAAACTTGAAAACTTGTAAAGGAATATTCTTGGAAATAATGTTTTAAAAATCCATTCATGCAGTATAAGTTAAAAAAAACATTCTTTCGTACTTTTGTCGGAAAAGTCAAAAAGTACCTCGTACGAAAAACGACAAAAGATTCCTTTCATATCCTTTAATAAAAACTCACCGAAGGGTAAAATTGGAATTAAACAATTGTAGGTGGATGAAAATAATATTAAATATTGGGTAAACATGTATGTGGATGATAAAATACACCCCAGTAAATACCAAAGTATAAACAATCTCGGATAAAAATGAGATTGTGATATTTCCCTTACCTTAGGTCCGATTTACTTCGTATGTGTCCGAAACACCTGTATAATGATTTAAATAATTTCATTGACTTATTACAGAATCATATTCATTGTTATGATATCATATATGGTTCACTTATGACTTTATATTACCTGTTCTTTTGTAAATTCAATGTTAAAGAAGCGTTTTGGGTAAAATCGTTTCATTTATTGTAGGTGTTTTGACTTGTTGTTCTTGACATTATAATTACTTATATCATGATTTACTTACTTCCAGAATATAAAATATGATTTATATATCATATATATTCAGTATATATATATATATATATATAATAGATAGATAAATGAAATGAAAAACACCGTTCATGGAGACGGTAGTCCGTACGTACGCATGAACGCTGTTTTCCTTTCCTTATTGTCTTGAATGGAAGTAAGTAGATGACATACATATATATATACATAAATCCAGTAGCTTTATAATGTCATATATTTCATTATTATTTCTTATATATACTTTATAATAATTCTTAAATGGTTAACTTGGAGAATGAATCTCATCACGTCGTGGAGACGGTAGTCCGTACGTACGCACGAGCGATGATATCATTTTCATAAATATTGAATTGAATTGGAGTGGATTATACAATATATAAGAATCAATATGATGTTTTAATAACTATGTCTAGTTATTCTTTACACCATTATACCCATCCATGTAAGGTGGTGGTGGAAAATAAATTACACCACGGCGTGGAGACGGTATTCCGTACGTACGCACGCGCGGTGATTTCTTTTTCCGTAGGATGGATAGATGGTGAAATAGGGTTGTTTCATACTTATAATAACATATCAGTATATGAGTGATACTGATGTTATTACTTCATAATGAAACAAACTAATAAGAAGAAGTGGAAGAAGAAATAAAGATGAAAGAATTGGTAACGGTAATTACCTCTTCTTTGAAGCGCCTCTTTGAGACCTCCTCTTAGGGCACTAAAATTGGTATTTGAGGAAGACCAGAACCTCTATGATGTTTCTAGGGAAGTGGAGAAGAGATTTTGGAAGGGGTTGGCCGAGCTTGAGTGCTCAAATTGGTGTGAGGAGGAGGGGGAGGAGGTGTCCTTTTATAAGGGAGGAGAGGGGCACCTTAGGAATATCTCAAAATATTATTTTATATTAAAGTCAAAATCGGTTTATAATGGTTCCAAAGGGTCTTATTTCGAAGCTAAAGTGGGGAAGGGTAGAAATCCTATCATCCAATAGGATTTAGCCAAGTTTAGGGTATTATTTTAACCTTATCAATTAGATTTAACTGTAAGTTAAATAATTTAACTTTTACCGTGTCTTTTGGTTTTATTTCACTATATGGTTAATACACTTAGTATAACATGCCAAACGAACCCCAAATTGTTTATTATTAATATATATACCCTTATCTAAGTCATTTGGCCTAACCTTAGATTTTTAGAAACAAAATAACAATTAATAATATAATATTTGATTTTAAAACTATTTTGTGTCAATTTTGACACAATTTGATATATGATTTTTGTGAAAGTCATAACAGAATTATATGTTCGAACCAAGTTGATTAAATAAACACTAATATATCATAGTAACCTAGAAAATTAGTGGAATTCATAAAAAGTCTTAAATTACATTTATTTTGGTATTTATAATATCATTTATGTCAATATTTCATTAATAAGATAATTACTGCATCATCATTGTGTCATAAATAAATTAAATTATTTGATGTCTAAAAATTACAAATAAAATACCATCATGTAGGAAATATTTTTATCTTTATAATTAATATTTACAATCGAATTTATCTTATGTAAAACCCTATATTAAAAATGTTTTAGTAAATATACTTTCATTTTAACTCTTTTAAATCTTCTTTGAATTAAATAATAATAAATGTCCTAATCTAATCCAAGTGGGCCTAAATGATAATATTTTACACTTAAGGTTGTTTTTGGTCGAGATACACTTGTCCAATAGAATTATGACATGTTTTAGGGTAATATTAATATAATTCTTACCCTTAATTACCCTATTTACTTTTAACCGTGGTAAATAAAAGTAAAAAGTTACTATTCACCAAAAATTATTTTCATCTCATTGAACCACATTTTACTTACTGACATCAACTGTGTCTCTCGGATTTTTGAAATTCCATTCACAGAAGCGGTAAAATTAAGTTTTATGAAAAATTCAGTTTTTTTAACTACCACTTAGTAGTTTCACTATTCATCAAAAATTGATGTTTTTCAGAACAATGCCAAAATTTCATCCTAATCTATATTTCATATTCCGAATTCAAAAATGAAGTCTATTTTACCAAATTCATAACATAGAAGTTGCATTAATTAATTTTATAATTAAATCCCGCTGTTAAAACAAATAGCGCGTTTTTAAGAAACAATATCTATCAAAAGATTGACACTTGATTATGTCTGGTTTAAATGTGAAATTACATTCAATGACCAACATTGTATTAAATTGTAAAAATATATTCTAAATATACTTTAAAACCAATCAAATTAATAATTTATCACTATTAATTATTTCGATTAAAAAAGTTGTTTTTAATTATAATTTAGTAATTTTCACTATTCATCAGAATATGAAAGTTATCCGAAAAGTACCAAAATTTCACCTTAGGCTAAATTCGATAATCCGAATCCAAAAATGAAGTCCATTTTGAGAGCTAAAATTTCTAAAATTTTAAAAGGTGGTTATTACTATTCATAACGGCTAGTTATAATAATATTTTAATAGCATATCGTTGTTTAGTGAAACTCAGTATTGCATACTACACACGCTATCGAGGAAGGTTGCGATTGCGTGTAATGCAAGGCAAGTCAAGGATGCGTGTTGTGCAAGCTCCTTTTGGTGTAGCATACAACACAAGACATTAATAAAATTAAAAATAATATTTTTCATAAAATCTCGGGCTGTTACATTCTGCCCCCCTTAAAATGAATTTCGCCCTCGAAATTCGTCAGGGTTATAAATGGTTTACTATTCGAAAGTTCCTTTAATAGAAACCCACATCGTAAAAAGGAATATCAAAACCAATCTTTAAAAACAAAAGTATGAAACATAACGGTTACCCAAATAAACTAATCACTGGGTTTCCACATAGGTGAAAATATGGATATGGAAGAAAAATCTAACCATTATGTTCTGATGGAGAGTGGTAGAGAACAAGGCTATGGAAAATCCAGCAATCACAAAGCCATAAATTTGTGACGATCTAAGGTACCATATGATTAATCAGATATAAGAGCACTAGGACAACATTTTTAGTTTTCAAGATCGTTTCCCTAAAGTTGAAGAATTAGAATAAATACTTACTTTATTTTGGTACAATCTCACTGTTGTTCGTGCCTTGAACAATTTCCACTTCATCTCTTAAGTAAATGAAGTTGAATTTGTTATTCGTGAAGTGTTAGCAGATCATGTGATAGAATGACGGGTCATTCCATCTGTCTCAAACAAAAGGTTAGCAAAAGTTATTAAATATACATAAGTCATTCTATAGTGAGATTAATCATATATGGTTCCTAAAATGGACTTATACTTCATATATCATACTGCTTAATATAATAAAACTAGTTTCTAATAAACAGGGACTTCCTGCAGGCCAGTGGTAGGTGATAAAGGCCAGTCGCACTTCGGTTGTGGGTTCGATTCCCACAGCCTTGTCCGACGCGATGGGTTGTCGCCCGTCCTGCAGGTTGTCCTTTTTCCAAAACTATATTACTATAACATCCCATCAATAATATCGAAAAAACAAACAATACTAACTTATGTCCAACATAATTCATTCCAATCTTTAGGCTTATCCATAATACTGCAGTCCACTCTCATAACAAAGTGAAAACGATTACCAGAGATTTAATACCATCGTTGATCCCAATATATCATAAGATATGTTTTTTGGTCACATTCCAAACATTCAAAGTCCTTAATCATGTATTCTCTTGAATACCTTAGTGAAAACATGAATGCAGTTAAAAGTTAACACCTTCCACATACCAAAATCCTCAAAATTCTATATACTCAAACCATGATATCACTTAGTCCTTATATCAATCATGAGCTCATGAATACAATCAAACATCACATTATCTTCTTATCCTTTCATTATGCGCATATCATCTACTTTCCAAAAGTATCTGAATAACCTTTCATGGTTACTGGTACCATTCATCATACAATTTCAAAACTTAAGGAAAGACAACAGTGTAACAATCCTTAGATGTCTCTTTATTCCATGAGATTACTTATACAACATTACACATGATAAACATGTAATCATTCCACTACATTCCTAAACTATTGACTGAGCTTCAACAATTCTTTCATCTCACATATCATTTGTGGTCTCTTCATCATCATCAACATAAATACTTCCCATACGACCATACTGATTCTCTTCATGAGACTTTCCCTTAGGGCATTGGTTTGCATAATGCCCGTACATTCCACATTTAAAGCATTTAACCATTGTTGATGTCGTAGCAATACCATTATCCTCATCCATGGTGTTAACTGAACCTTTTTCTTTGCACTTACTTGCTTTGTGTCCTTCTTTTCCACACCCAAAGCATCTTCCATTTCCTTTGAAACATTCTCCTTGATCCCTCTTCCCACATGATTTACATAGGGGAAATAGAACTTTCTTTCCTCTATGATCATCATGAAACTCCATCTTTCTCTTATTAGCCGAGTCAGGAAACTTATCAAATTTTACTTTATTGATCATATTATGAGATTGCTGATTCGGCATAATAATGATTTTTGGACTTCCAAATCCCATTTCATTTGGTTGCTCAAGAAGAATATCATTCCATTGTCCATCATATCCTCCATTATCGTGAATCACATTGTTTCCAGCCATTTTCTAAAACCCAAAAAGAATAGTGTGAGAGGCAAAAATCATAATAAAGGGGGAGTAACGTCAATATCTAACATCTTAGGTTTAATTCTATGATCGTTAGCGTAATTATAGTACTATAACCTATACGTATACTCAACCTTAGGGACATCTCTAGACATACCTTAGAAATATCTCAGGGGGTCTCACTAACGTTTTCGCATCCTAGTTTCCAAAGGTTGACTAAACCTTTCCTCTGATACCAACTATAGAGACCCGAAGCCTGACGTATATAGACTTTACATTACTTTTGCGGAATACTTAGTACATAACAAAAACACAGACACACAAGGATCGTAATAGTTTAGTGTCTTTGGAAACTCGGAACGTAATCTTCTAATCGTGGTGAAAGATCTTCAATATCTCCCATAAAGATCTTCCCTTTTTTTTTACCTAAAACCTTTCTTTATATCTTGGGGAAAAGAAAACCTAAAAGGGTGATCTCAAATGCTTAGTAAGGGTATACAAAAGAAAAATCAATCACATCATATTCATAAGAACATAACTTTTGGAAATCTTAACCTGCAAAAGAGAGCATAATTTCATAACATGGGATAAATCATAGTAGTGAAATGAAATCTCAATAATCATAACTTAAAACATGAAACTTTGTGGCATACACACATAATCATAGAGAATCATTTCTTGTTATTCAAGACTCATTGCCAAGACTATCTTAGTGGACAAAGTCCCTTTCTGAATCGAGTAACCCTCGTTTCAGTCCTGTTTCATTGAACCGGTATAACCTACCATTTCAGCCATGTCTATCTCATGAGATATAAAATCTTTACCCAATGCATTGGAGGGAGATATAGGTCCCACCCATCTTATAATTAATCCTTTCTTATGTGTGCCACATAATCATAAACCATACATCATAGCGTAACCCATGTAATAAAAATGGGATTCTTAAACAACATGACATCATAAAACAATTCATATAAGATAAAGGAATTCATAAAAAATATTTCCATCACAACATAATCAAATCCATGTAATAATAGGGATAAAAACAGAACCCTTTTATTATCTTAGATGGAAAATAATTTTGATAAAATACTTGAACTTCATTCTTGAGAATAATATCCTTTCTACTTCAAAAACATTTTTCCTTTCATAACATGTCATACGACTTTAAAATAAAAGAAGCTGATTAAAAATAAACTTGAAAAATTGTAAAGGAATCTTTTTGGAAATAATGTTTTAAAAATCCATTCATGCCGTATAAGTTAAAAAAACATTCTTTCGTACTTTTGTCAGAAAAGTCAAAAAGTACCTCGTACGAAAAACGACAAAAGATTCATTTCATATCCTTTACTAAAAACTCACCGAAGGGTAAAATTGGAATTAAAAAATTATAGGTGGATGAAAATAATATTACATATTGAGTAAACATGGATGTGGATGATAAAATACACCCCAGTAAATACCAAAGTATAAACAATCTTGGATAATAATGAGATTGTGATATTTCCCTTACCTTAGGTCCGATTTGCTTCGTATGTGTCCGAACCTCCTGTATAATGATTTAAATAATGTCATTGACTTATTACAAAATCATATTCATTGTTATGATATCATATATGGTTTACTTATGACTTTGTATTACCTGTTCTTTTGTAAATTCCATGTTAAAGAAGCGTTTTGGGTAAAATCGTTTCATTTATTGTAGGTGTTTTGACTTTTTGTTCTTGACATTATTATTACTTATATCATGATTTACTTACTTACAGAATATAAAATATGATTTATATATCATATATATTCAGTATATATATATATATATAATAGATAGATAAATGAAATGAAAAACACCGTTCATGGAGACGGTAGTCCGTACGTACGCATGAACGCTGTTTTCCTTTCCTTATTGTCTTGAATGGAAGTAAGTAGATGACATACATATATATATATACATAAATCCAGTAGCTTTATAATGTCATATATTTCATTATTATTTCTTATATATACTTTATAATCATTCTTAAATGGTTAACAGGGAGAATGAATCTCATTGCGTCGTGGAGACGGTAGTCCGTACGTACGCACGAGCGATGATATCATTTTCATAAATATTGAATTGGAGTGGAGTGGATTATACAATATATCAGAGTCAATATGATGTTGTAATAACTATGTATAGTTATTCTTTACACCATTATACCCATCCATGTAAGGTGGTGGTGGAAAATAGATTACACCACGGCGTGGAGACGGTATTCCGTACGTACACACGCGCGGTGATTTCTTTTTCCGTAGGATGGATAGATGGTGATATAGGGTTGTTTCATACTTATAATAACATATCATTATATGAGTGATACTGATGTTATTACTTCATAATGAAACAACCTAATAAGAAGAAGTGGAAGAAGAAATAAAGATGAAAGAATTGGTAACGGTAATTACCTCTTCTTTGAAGCGCCTCTTTGAGACCTCCTCTTAGGGCACTAAAATTGGTCTTTGAGGAAGACCAGAACCTCTAGGATGTTGTTAGGGAAGTGGAGAAGATATTTTGGTAGGGGTTGGACGAGCTTGAGTGCTCAAATTGGTGTGAGGAGGAGGGGGAGGAGGTGTCCTTTTATAAGGGAGGAGAGGGGCACCTTAGGAATATCTCAAAATATCATTTTATATTAAAGTCAAAATCGGTTTATAATGGTTAAAAAGGGTCTTATTTCGAAGCTAAAGTGGGTATGGGTCGAAATCCTATAATCCAATAGGATTTAGACAAGTTTAGGGTATTATTTTAACCTTATCAATTAGATTTAACTCTAAGTTAAATAATTTAACTTTTACCGTATCTTTTGGTTTTATTTCACTATATGGTTAATACACTTACTATAACATGCCAAACGAACCCCAAATTGTTTATTATTAATATATATATCCTTATCTATGTAATTTGGCCGAACCTTAGATTTTTAGGAATAAAATAACAATTAATAATATAATATTTGATTTTAAAACTATTTTGTGTCAATTTTGACACTATTTGATATAAGATTTTTGTGAAAGTCATAACAGAATTATATGTTCGAACCAAGTTGATTAAATCAACACTAATATATCATAGTAACCTTAAAAATTAGTGGAATTCATAAATAGTCTTAAATTACATTTATTTTGGTATTTATAATATCAATTATGTCAATATTTCATTAATAAGATAATTACTGCATCATCTTTGTGTCATAAATAAATTAAATTATTTGATGTCTAAAAATTAAAATAAAATACCATCATGTAGGAAGTATTTGTATCTTTCTAATGAATATTTACAATCGAATTTATCTTATGTAAAACCCTATATTAAAAATGTTTTAGTAAATATACTTTCATTTTAACTCTTTTAACTCTTCTTTGAATTAAATAATAATAAATGTCCTAATCTAATCCAAGTGGGCCTAAATGATAATATTTTACACTTAAGGTTGTTTTTGGTCGAGATACACTTGTCCAATAGAATTAGGACATGTGTTAGGTAATATTAATATCATTCTTACCCTTAATTACCCTATTTACTTTTAACCGTGGTAAATAAAAGTAAAAAGTTACTATTCACCAAAAATTATTTTCATCTCATTGAACCACATTTTACTTACTGACATCAACCGTGTCTCTCAGATTTTTGAAATTCCATTCACAGAAGTGGTAAAATTAAGTTTTATGAAAAATTCAGTTTTTTTAACTACCACTTAGTAGTTTCACTATTCATCAAAAATTGATGTTTTTCAGAACAATGCCAAAATTTCATCCTAATCTATATTTCATATTCCGAATTCAAAAATGAAGTCTATTTTACAAAATTCATAACATAGAAGTTGTATTAATGAATTTTATAATTAAATCCCGCTGTTAAAACAAATAGCGTGTTTTTAAGAAACAATATCTATCAAAAGATTGACACTTGATTATGTCTGGTTTAAATGTGAAATTACATTCAATGACCAACATTGTATTAAATTGTAAAAATATATTCTAAATATACTTTAAAACCACTCAAATTAATAATTTATCACTATTAATTGTTTCGATTAAAAAAGTTGTTTTTAATTATAATTTAGTAATTTTCACTATTCATCAGAATATGAAAGTTATCCGAAAAGTACCAAAATTTCACCTTAGGCTAAATTCGATAATCCGAATCCAAAAATGAAGTCCATTTTGAGAGCTAAAATTTCTAAAATTTTAAAAGGTGTTTATTACTATTCATAACGGCTAGTTATAATAATATTTTAATAGCATATCGTTGTTTAGTGAAACTCAGTATTGCGTACTACACACGCTATCGAGGATGGTTGCGATTGCGTGTAATGCAAGGCAAGTCAAGGATGCGTGTTGTGCAAGCTCCTTTTGGTGTAGTGTACAACACAAGACATTAATAAAATTAAAAAGAATATTTTTCATAAAATCTCAGGCTGTTACAGTTATCCAGTACTTAGACTTGTTCATAGGGTTTTCACTAGGGTTATCTGACCCTAATCACCAAATAACATGTTCATCATTACCTTAACATCAAATCATATAGTATTCCAAAGGGTTATCTGTAAATTTAATTTTTTACCAACTTTAACTTATCAAACCTTAAATTATCCTAAAAGAATATCAATTTTAAATGTTATCTAAACCATTCCATTGAAACCAACTATGAAGCACCAAAACTTCTCTCCCAGACCTGGTTCTCATTGAAAAAGAATTTACATACTTTATTTGATACTAACTACAAAATACTACATATAATCATTCATAATTAAAAAATAAATAATTAATATTTACATTTAATGGATAATTTATAGTTTAGAGATCAATAGAATTAGGATACAATATAAACTAATAAAAAACATGCTCTTTTTATCAAATAATGATTTTTCCCCTTATATGTTAAACTTCTTAATTAATCAAAATTATTCAGAATCTACAAAAAAATATTTTACACTTTTTATCCTTCTAAACATGTCATATGTACTAATTTTCTCTATAACTTGGGAAAATGTAAAACATAATAATGGGTTAGGTAAAACACTTATAAATGGAAACATATAACTGATGTAATCATGCTATAAACATAAAATGAATATTAAGATAGGGATTCGTTAACAACATGAATCCACAATAAACATGATATTGGGAGCCCGCTATATCCATGAAAATAAAGAAAAAATATTTATTTCAGTAATACTGATCTCATACTAATGTAATTCATAAATCATAACATCAAAAACCCTACTATAAAAGACTTTTTATATGAAAATTTTCCTGTGATAGAGATCACGGTAAAGATATCCTATTTTCAAGGCTTTGTGATAAGAGAATATCCTATTATGGAAATATTAATACACTAAAACCCATTCCATTTTTTCTCATATGACCTCTCAATGCATAGATGGGTTATATAATATTGGACCCCTCTTATTAATTAATTAAGTCAAATGTAATAACCATGAGAGTCAATAAAAAAAATTTATACCATTCTATAAGGATCTTTTGGATGAATAAAAACATGTATATCTATATAATGAAAAATATAAAATATCAATACATGATCAAATTTTTTTTGTATCCAAAAATAATATAAAATTTCAATACATTCCACATGTGAATAGTGGTATAACATGATCATAACCCATCAATATAAAGAAGGAGGATTGTCAAAAAATACATGTTCAAATTTACTATAATATTTTATATTGGGATAATAATATACATATTCCAATACATTTACCCATGTCCAAATATTATCATACTTTCTAGGTGAACATCATCTAATCTAAGTTAGGTAAATTAGGATGTTCCAAATGTATAGAACAATGAGTATATGAATAAGTCAATGCTTGATATACATGATAAAAATATATCTATAATAAGGATGTGAATGATTTTAAAATAAAACATCCCTCGTGTAACAAAGGAAACCTAGAAGTTTGATGACATGAATGAAAAAAATCCTTGAAAAAAATGCTTAAATGTTACCATATAATAAGGGATCATGAATAATATTTTTGTAGTATCATGATTTCATTTCCAATAATTTATAACATATATATATATATATATATATATATATATTATAGGATAAATTATCTAACAACAACCCTATTAGGGTAAAACATTGTTAGAATGGAATATTAAATGGAACTTAAATCTTTAAAAATATTTTTGAAAACATTTTTAACATTGATATAAAATAAAAAGTTATGGGTTAGTTCCAAAATTATTTTTCAAAAGATGTAGTGAAAAATATTTTAAAAACATCCATTTAAAAAATATTCTTCAATAATTAGAAATTTAAAATTAAGTAGGTTTTACTTTTAAAAAATTTTATAGGAATAAAAAACATATTAAAGTGATAGGAAAAACATTTAATTTTTTTTTCAAATCACCTTTCTCAAAACATACATTTTAAAAATTGTAAAAAAAATAATTTTATAAAAAAAAATCATTTTTTCCAAATAGTATTGTAAATTACCCTAAAAAATTAGGTTAGGATAACCGAAGAATGTAAGTAAATGTTATGGTTTAAACATTACTACTCAAAGTAGTGGATTTCAGCTACAAATAAACCTTACTACTTGGGAAACAACAAAATCAATAACCACTAGAAATAAAATTTGGATATAAAATTCCATAAAATACATGGAATATTATATAAAAATATATATGGATAGTTAATACACCATTATAAGAAAGCATTGTGCAAAAAATGTATTATGTCTCAATAAATCAGAATTGAGACTAATAGAACCCATGAAACTTGAGTAATTCATTAATGAAAACCCATTAAAATAGTAGGATTGTAATTTAAATTTTAAAAAAATGAATAAAATTTAATTAATTATATTATATCTAAAATTGGTATTATATACACCACATAAAGGAAATTAGGTGCATAAATACATTACTTGTCTTAATGAAAGGAAATTAAGATGAAATATTTTTGGGTTTGTGTAAAACAAATTTACTAGAAACCACTAAGATTAAAAAAATTATAATTATATTTATATAAAATTAAATATATGGTATTCATGATACAATAGTAAAATTAGGATGTATACAAACATCAAAAATGAAAATAGATCTATAAACACAATAATTGTCACAATTAAGGGAAATTGAGATAGAAACTCTTACCTTTTATCGTGACTTCCAAAAAAATTCTTTAATATCCAAAATCAAAAAAAAAAATTAATAACTAAATTAATAATATTAATAATATCCATTTTCATTCAAAATATTCATAATTAGTCATTATCTATTTAAATTCTTATAATTTTTCACATCGGTTGATTATTGTTTTGATCATTTGTATTAGTTTCATATAATAGTGTTTTTGGTATAATTACATTACAAATAACAATGTTCATGACTATTATTATTTAAAATTTAATATATTTTCAATTTCATTTTAGAAAATATAATTTTTAATGGTTTGAAATTTAAATTTTAAAATAAACACACTTAATCGTGTAAAAACAATTTTTAGAGGGGTATAATTTTTGAGAATTAAATTTATTTAATTTAAAATTATCTTGGATACTTATATAAATGAAATATATTGATTTATCATTAAATAATTAAGGGTATGACTCTTTAAAATCAATAAAAAACTAAATATTCTTTAAAAATACATTATTTTATAGAAAATTACGAAAAATCGTTTCTATATTAATGTATAAATTTACTTTCTTAGAAAAACTTTTTTACAATAGGTTTCATAAGTTAAAATAATATTTTAAAATGAATAATTTTATTCCTAAATTTTTTTTGATCACTTAATGGGGTTTTAAATATTCTAGGATATTCTTACATATTGAAAAAATCATGAAAATTATTATTTTGTAAATTGTTCATTTTTTTAATAAAAATGTACCATTTTAGAAAATGATAAAAATGAATAATATGTCAATATTAATATGAGTAATTAAAAAATGAAGTTACTTTTAATTGATTTTAAATACCAAAACTTATCAATTCAGTTTTCGAATAAAATCCTCAAATATAATAAAACCCTTTTTTATCGAAAGATGTAATTTCAAATATTAATAGATATTATTATTATTTCATATTATTTAGAAACTAATTTTTTTTAATAAATTATTAATATCAAACTGAATTTTCATTATTCATATTTTTCTTGAAATTGTAATGCATATAGTATAAAATAATTTTGTAGAAAAATATTTTCTAAATAATAAATGATCTTATTAGTCATTTTAGGTAGCCTGTTGGATTTTCATTCATATTAAAAGTAGTATTTATTTTATATATACATATATTTAATAAATATTTTATTCATGTTACTTTCATATAATTAAATGAATTGGGTTTTAATTGTTATACTTAAATATATATACATTTTATCTAAATATGTTACATTTTCATATAAGTGTAGTGTTTCATGTGGATAAATCCGTCCAACACATTATATTATTTAAATGTAATCATATATTATAATTTTTGGGTGTTACATATAGAGTCTGGGTCTGACTATAGGCTATTATAGCACTACTATTACACACAAATCCTATAAAGACCCAAAAAAGTTTAGTTGCGTCCTTTGTATATTTTCAAAGTCATTTGGATAAATTATCACATGAGGTGTAAAAATGTATCAATTAGGCCCCACTAACTACACATGAACCTTACCTTAACATTTTTTTCAAGTCCTTGATCACTATGAACCACCATTTTCCCCAAAACTTGGGATGTCCCCTCCTTGGGACACACTCAGATTCTTGAACGGATCATTAGTCTAAATACTATCACCATAGAAGAACATTTTTTTTAGTGTACTTTGTCCTCACTCACACACACCGTGAGAAACTTCCCATGAGTTCACCCATCCTAAAAATACTCTAATTAAATACTCACGTATCTGTAGAGTTCTAATCAGGTTGGATTGTAAAAGAAATGAACACTGTTAATGTGGGCAGTAACATTTTGTATTTTGACCCTTTAACTTTATGGGGTGTCAAATTCCACCCCCATAATATAGAATCCCTATTTTGGGCCCTATATTTCATCTGAATAAATTCCATTGTACTTTTAGAGAGGTACCCTTTGATAACTCTATGACAACTAGGCCATGTTTACAACACATTCACCCCACCTTAACGTGGCAATTGGGACTAGGCTTACCAAGAACCACTAGTTACCCTCATATATATATGTTCTCTCCTCCCTAGGGATCAACCATTTGTCTAAATAGATCATCAAACTGATTCCCATACCCAAAGGACAACAGATATTATTTTAGTTCACTTTATCATCACTTAGACACACCCTGAGAACCTTCTTCGGAGGTCACACATCCGGACACTAATCTAGGACAATTCTTGTTTAACTATGGAGTTATAATCTGGTAGGAGCCTAAAACAAGTTTTACCATGCTGACAAGGGCAGTAAAATTTAGTCTTTTTACACTTTAACTTTATGAGATTTCACAAAATGGTAATTAAACCTAGTAAAGGGACCTAATTTTTTATAGTTCCATTGGTAATGGAATGGTGTTTTTACCCTAGGTAAGAGATTCAAAATATTTCATAATCATTTTGAGCTGAAAAGAAATATATAATTTAAAAAATTCATTATTTTAAATTCCATGTGCACATTTTCTTGATATTTTTAGAAAATATTAATTCTCATTTTTCTACCAAAAAAATCTTGTCCACTATTTTTTTATTTTTGGAACTTTTTTTTAATGCAAAGATGTTGTTGGGATGTTCCAAAGATACTTTAAGTTATGGATAGAGGCCGATATGATGAGAATTTATCTCATCTCATGAGGGTATTATTTCCAAATACAGGACTCTATTATAAGTTTATGATGTATTAAAAAATCCTTCCTTATAACAATACCAATTACCTTGGTTATGAGAGTGATCAATTGATATAGTTCACTAATGTTAATATCTCTATATATAAGAGGATATCTATATTCTAGCTTACTTATGGATGTACTATGATTTAAATCCACACAAATGGGCATTTTAGAATTTATTGCTATCTAGGGATTCTATATGTGTTTTGGAGTTAGGATAGATCCTATGATATGGGATTCCTTTATATCTATATAAAATGAATTAGAACCCATGTAGTTCTATAGAGCCTAATGGGAACATCTTACCTTTTAAGGTCATGTGACAAGGTTCAATATGGTTCATCTTATGGTTATACAATCATGACTAAACATTTTTCTTTTTTATTATGGTTTCCATGACTGATGATGTGTTATTTAATGTCATGAAACTAGGACATTTGATTTTCCTTTTAAAATCATGTAACTATGATAAATAATGCACCTTTTAAGGTTGTGTTATAAGGACCAATCATTCACCTTGTATAGTCATGTAACTAGGTCCAATGATGTGCCTTTTAAGGCTTTATTACTTCGATAAATGATTCACCTTTTAAGTTTGTGCAACTAGGACCATAGAGTATTTCTTTTCAAGGTGATACAATGAGGACCTATTTCAAAATATTTAATGTCTTGCAGGGTGGAAAACTAGGTGAAAAAAATCTTTAAGTAGATTTTGTTGGAGTTATAAATGTCTAAAACTTTCCAGTTTATCCAATATATTGGTGACAAGATGGATGGGTATGGTTAAGGATTAAAATCAATAGTAATACCATTTCATTTATGCCTACTTGATTGAATAATAGTATTTGATTATAAATGAGTACATGGTCATGGATCACACCTAGTGGGAGGCCCATGGTATATACCTTATATCTATTGGTGGCCTGAAAAGGATGATCAAAAGCATATTTTATGGGAACTAGTGACAAGGTGTGGATACATACACTAGATTTATAGAACAAATATGTTTCTTTAGCTCTTTAACTGGATTAAAGGGAATCAAAAAAATTAATTAGGCCATGATTTGGGATTACACCTAATAGGGGGATTATTAATATTCATAGATCATTGATTGGAATTAATAGTGTGATTGAAAGATAATTTGGGTGGTGATGACCATGGTGTTATTCTAAAGTAGTAAAGCTAGATGATTTTATAGGGATATTCTAGAGAATCTTCCAATTATACTCCAAGATAGAGAGTTATCAATATCAAGGGAATACATGATTGATAGTAACTTGAGACTAATATTGTTAAGGGAGGACATATAGTGAGGTATCTTATAGGATTTACAACTCACATTATCAAAGGAATATAATATCTAAAGGGAGTTTGTTGGTGTGAATTACCTATTCATCCATCTCAATAGGTTTAGTTGGAGGCCCAAATATATGAGACTCGATTTTAGGTTGGTTTGGGTTACAAAGTTTCATCAAGGTTTTTAGTCAATATTTTATCCCAATTATGATATACAAGTTAATTAGGAATCCCTATCAGCTTTATTATATTAGGGGATAATCATGACCCACTGTGGTTAATCTTAGTGAATGGTTCTCTAATATACTTCATCTGGATGTCCTTGGTGGGGGTTCCCTAGTATACTAATCTAGGTAGTCTGGATTAGTGCAGCCCTCGTACACCTCTCTTGGTTAGATTGGGTGATGTCACACTAGTATGATAATCTTGTTGGATTGGGTGAGTGGTTCCCTAGTAGGTCTCTCTAGGGTTTCCTATTTGACTTTAACCCTTGTAGTCCTCTTTGGAGGCAGACTAGATGCGCGAATCCCTAGTATGGCTCTCTAGGGTATCCTTGGTGTATGGTTCCCATGTAGGACCCTTTTTAGGTGGGGGGTTAATTTCACTACTCTTTATGAAGTATAAGACAAGTAGTATTTCAATAATATTTATTGTCAAACCCACTAGATGATGTATTTTCCCATTAATTCCCACAATTATTTTTACTTAGAGAGATATCATATAGAGAAATAGTGGGTCTTTAGCATGCAAGAGAAGGGAATTGGTGGTATTGTTTTTAGAAATATGGATCTATAATCCTATAATAAGAGGTATAGATCCTTTTTATTGGAAAAAATTGGAATGGAAATAAGCCATATAGGATGAAGACTTATATTAATTCTTTTTTACATCCTATTATGGTGATCATGCATAGTGGAGTAAGACACAAGAAAATGAAGGTAGGGAGCATTAAGGATGGAATCAAAGGACTCGGTGTTGGAGGCCAAGAATATACTAATTTTCACTAAAATACACTGCATGTAAAAGATTAATTCAATTATTTATAAGAATCAAAAAATACTTTCACCATAAATTATCTCGTTCAACTAAATATTTTAATCTTAAAAACGTGAGTGCCAAAAAATACCCCCTCATAATTGGACTGAACAAAATAAGGAGGTTTATATTATTTGGTAGATGGTATCATGGAATAAAATTAGTATCAATGAGGGGCTAGTTCTTAGGTTGTGGACAAGGGTATGAGACATGATCTTAATGAGCTTGTTATGTGCGCTGGTGTATAGGCATAGGATGCATGATAGTTCCTAGGAATGAGATACAACCTCTGATATCTAGGAATCGTATATGACACCTCTACTATAAATATGGGGTGACATACCACTTCCTTTAGACTGAACCTCTTTACCTGGGAGAGTTTTATAGATATAAATCTATCTCTTCTCCAATAATAAATCCCAATATATGTTATACTCTTAGTAAAACTGATTGCTATTAAATCAATCTAAACTTGGAACACTATTCCTGATTTAGATATAGTTATCAATATTTTTACAAGATTGGAACAAGTAGACATGGGTGAAGCAATTTGTGGTGAGTGACCTAGATGAAATTTTTTAGATTACTAAATTTTCACTAGGTTTCATTCATGATCTACTCTCCATCATTCATATGGTTCTTCAACATTAATTTCCCATCGATCCAACTAAAATTAATTAAAATTTTTCTTTTATAAAAAATATGGAATATCTTTTCAACATTATTCCTGACATAAAAACAACCAATCATATCGGCTAGTTAATAGAGAGTATTGAAGTACGACAAGCCCAAAAGTGTATACTATATCATTCATTGATTTTATGGGTTGTGTGAATAAATCATTGAAGATTCCTAGTTTCTGACATCATTCTATCATATGGTCAAAGAATTTTGATATATTTTGATATTCCTAAGTCGAATGAAAATCTTATAGACTCTTAGATCCCATATTACATTAATATAGGGATATTTAACAAGTAATTAACTGGAAAATATATTATCAAAAGTTACACTAGAAACACTTATATTTTGGGTTATTTGAAAGATTCCAAAGAAAACCATGAAAACATATTATAGAATTAGGAACACTATTATTCTTCTATATTCCATAGATCAGCTAATGAAAACTAAAATGTTTTAATAAATATTGGGATCTATTCCTCAAAGGTGGATTTTAACATGAATGAATGTGAGAATACTAGGCGCAATGAATGTGCGCAGAGTTTGAAGTTCAACTGAAAGAGATGACAATATATGAGGTTATTTGGATATAAAAAAATATATTTATACATGATATTTGATCACATACTTGAACTAATAAGTCAATATAGTCCAAAAATTAACACGTTACACTTCATTCATGGATAAATGGGAATTAATTTATTGGTCAACTATAATATTTCCAAAATGCCAATTCTTTGAGTAACATATAATGAATTTATACCTCCCAAATAAATTTACTAAAATTATAAAATAATTCCCTCATTAGACCTTACCTAACTTGAAGAGTTTTAAAATGACATGAGGAATGAACCCTTCCAAAAATAGATATCAGTTTTTATATGTGGATGAATATCTTCTGTGTTCTGTATAGATACAATCCAATCTGAAAACACCAAACATGGTGTCCCTATATAAGGAAAAGGGAGTCCAAATACTTATTGAATTGAACTTGAGAGATTTAAATATGAGATATAGGGGTATGATGTCAACCCCTATATCCCCTTGTCAAATTAAACATGTCAGATTTATCCTAATGTTTCTTATAGGATACATTCTCCTAGTCCGTGATTCACGCACAAGAGTAAGGTTGAGAACCTTCCTGATAGAATCGAGGTTGGTAAATGGAAGACATATTATATTTGATATACTTTTGATGGATAATTTTCATCAATGTATGGTACACATATATTATATAATGTTTCTTTTTTACATCTTAGGGACATTTCATGTGTTTTGGGGATGTAAAGATGCACAATTCAATATGTATAATCTCCATAGTGAAGTTCAAATCCCAATATGTAGCTTCAGGCTATTTATCTAGGATATTTATGGTATCAATACATTATAAATAAATGGTTTCATGGAATTAATTATTTTTAAAAATAACTAATAATTTATTTTCCCCCATAAATTGAACCCAACATAAAAATAATAGTAGATTACGATCACAATAATTATGAAGCGAGGTTATATAATATAACCATAAGAGATTGAGTTCTATCATCATGAATTTATTGTGAAATCATCTACAATAATTATTCCCCATACATGACTATGTGTTAGTTCTATTCATACAATGATAAGTGGCATCACTATTGATGATATCGTGATGAAGGTCCATATAATGGTAGTGTGACATCTATGGGTAATGATGGTCCATGAGACAACTTAGGTTGGGATCAAATTTCATTATCAAAATACATTCCTTAGTCTAAAACTTTTCTAGTATCATTCTATAATATCTTTGAAACCCCTTTAGATGCTTTAAAATAGATTCACCAATGTAAAAACTCCCTTAGACCCGATGAAATTGAAATGAGTTACTAGGAAATATTATAAGAAGGGTATGACCAATGTAGCGCCTCAATATCTTGTTTAACCTTTATTGTAAGCTACATGAAAAATCACAATATAAGATGTATCAAATAATGAATTATAGATGATATGGTATAACTTATGGTAGTATAGAAATGTCTTGTATAAGGATGATATTCCATTAAAATGCCTAAAAATGAAGTGGGTTAAAGCCTCTTATATACCCAGGGGGGACATACTAACACCTCCTTAGACTATATATATTTTTGGTCTTTCAATTTTTGAGGTGGTGTCCATTATATGATGATATTGTGGGTTTATAAAATACCATTAAATTTGGAATATATATTCTCCTTCTCATGAAATTGAAGTAAACCAAGGATTTTTACTCTGAAACTAACCCCAACAATGTTGGAATTTTTCTCAGGTAGACAGAGTTGATAGTACATGTAAAGGACATCACGATTCCTATGATTGTTGGGTTTAAGAAATGATGGATTGAGGCCCCAATGAAGGGGAGATAAATAAATTAATTTATGAGGATTGGGGATATCTCCTCTATCCTAATTATTCATGGAGATGATTCTTTGATGAAATTATATTTAATTTTAAATTGTCTCTAATAAAAAACTCTATTTTTTTACTAAGGATTGAGGTGAAATATACAATAATAAGGTATCCTTAGTATACTGATGGTATAAACACAGTGGGATGTGTGGAAGAGTCAACAAAAATAGTGGAAGAGGAACCATCACCGCATCATAGGATGATGCGAGAGCTAGAAGGATGAGATTACCTCTATACTTTTCCAGTTTTAGGACTATTTAACCTAGATTTGAGACCAAATAGGGCATCATATTTAGTTATATTTCAATGAATAAATTGCATAATTTAAAGACTTATTTTCATAATAAAGTAGGTTGTATTTCAAGACATTCCCTTATCTCATCATTTGAGAACTGATATCAGACTCATTTGGTTGAGAAATATAACTTTTTAAAAGGGGTCCTTTTGAGCTATGATTAGAGAATCGAGAATGGTAACTTCAAGATGCTTTCCCACTGATTATTGATGATAGAGTTGTTTCAATGGTATAGGGGACATTACCAATGGTTTTTCTGACCATTTTCATTAGTGAAAGATTGAATGGATCAATTATGGATTCTAAATGAAATTACTATATTTTGTGATCACATTACTTATTTTTTTACTCATTATATGTCTAATAGAACTTTTAAAAGTTCAATACATGGTGTAAGATACTCTATCATCAATAGATGTCTATTTATATTTGAATGAATTCATTTATTTGAATAAATAATTAGTTGGATATATGTTTTCATTGGATTTTCCTACCCAAATACCTTTTCATATTTTATGATGAATTGGACCCCAATATTATAAATATTTTTTTGTAGAAAAAATCCCTAGGTAAATTTACCAATGAGAGGTTATATATTTTTCTCATATTATAGTGGAGAATTTAATGTTCCATGAAATGGAGTGTAGACCCACTCAACTTTCCTGAGAGGGACCCTAAAGGTTCAATGGAGGGTTCTCCCCACTAGAATATCTCCACCACACATATAAACTGGGAGACTATGATGGGAGAGGGTCAAGATCTATCAAACTTATATGGAATAACATGGGATTAGAATATTTTAAATATGTCATATTATGAAGAAATGATTATGGAAAAAGAAACCCCCACAAAAATGGATGAAGGAGAAGAAACTAGAGTGGATTCATGAATAGATCCTCTTACAAAGGTGGAAAACATTGAAGAAGTTATTGCTTCGATAGGAGTTCGAGATAATATATAATTCCATTGTTAACTTTGATACCCACTAAATTCAAAATCTACCTTCCATTTTAATTTCAAAAAATGTCATTGAGAACAAAAGATAACTGAGATAAAAAATTTCTCATATCAACACTTCAACTATCAGAGAACATGGATATTGGGGATATTTTGATACTAATTATCTTGGGGGGAAGTGAACATGTAGTACCTTTAAGTAATATAGTAATTGAATAAGTATTAGTCACCAAGAGTAACTTAGAGTCAAATTTGGAATCTATTAACATTATATATACTTCATGGAAGCCTATATATAATGGAATTTATAAGATGATATAAAAAATTACCATAGAGGATCTATAAATAAAAATTCATTGTATGTTCTATATGTTCATAAATTCAGTAAATGGTGGACTAAACTATCGTACCTTTCATACTACCATGAATGAAATTTTCCATGAACATTAGAATGAGAAATATTAACAAATGAGACTTTCTAGAGTAGATTTATTGGTGCATTCTACAAGTATCAGAGCTGCATAACTTCAATAAATATATGATTATATGGATGTGTTGTCATAGAAACAATTCATGATTTATGAAAAGATAACTTTGAAAAGATGTATCTATTAAAAAATGATTATCTCCAAAGGAATATTGGTAGAAATAAAAAATAGGATTGAAGATTCTATGAGTGGAGAAGAAAATAATGATATCAAAGTAGAGTGGCTATGCCATATCGAGGAAGATAAAGATGTTGGGTTTGATAAAATTCAATACAAAATTGATGAATATAAGAAATCTATCAATCAAATATGAGAATAAGTAAATCATAACCCATAACAGAACATAATTTTCAACTCCCCACTATTTTTAGAATGTCAGAATAGATTTTTATTTTTGGATTCTCTATTATTTTTTGAATGATAAATATTTTTATTTGAAATTACGTTAAATTTCTTAATCTTCCATGATTATTTGAACATTAATTTATGATATTCCATGAAAATTAAAAAGAGTGAAATCATAATACATGATTACATCCAAAAAATACCTAGATATGTATTAGAAAATTCATATGATCCAAAAAGTTGAGTTGATGATGAAATATCCAAATCAATATATTTTCTTTATGTAATGTTCCCTTATATAGATATAGGTGATCTTGGTACATATAAAATATATCATAACCACGGGCGAGGAAAGTCTCTGGGAAAACATAATAAAAAGTTTTATTTCATCCTAAACTTGTTCTATAAGATAGATATATGAAAACAAGATAAAAAAACATTTATCATCACTATAAGATAAGGCTATTCTATTCAGATATATTATAATAAATTGTTTAACATAATGGAAATTATTAGGGGTAGGGGTGGTAATGAGGAATTAAATTCTCAATAGGGCTCAAGTACCTTGAAATTAAAAATTCATTTGTTATGTGGAAAACATTTGACCCTATATATATGGGTAATGTTAAGGTGCTATAACTTTTTACTAAGTCGATGGACCTTGAAAGCATGGATATATTTTTTATAGGGTTTAATGGTTCCCTTACAAGATTTATTTCATTTAATTATATCCATGTCTTTTTCCTAAGACATGAAAGGGGGAATTATTTTCATATAGAAACTTGACTCTTTATTAGTATTCCCTTTTAAGGTATTCATCCTAACATAATTTTTCACTTTTGTTTCCCTTAAATGATCTAATAATTTACAAGTCTATTTATGGTGTTGGACTAGTGAACAAAGGCTCGGATTTTCCCATGTATTCCCTTTGTGCTTTTTGAACCAATCAAATATTGTTTATCCTTCCTTCATAAGTTTAAGATCATGCAAGATAGACCGATATAAATTTTATTTAAGGTTGAATAGATTTTGACCAAAAGTTTTTATGGTTTAATGTCATACATATTTGGAAAATATGGGGAATTTTTAATGTAGAGACCCGAGGCTTAACGTACATAGACATTACATTACTTTTGAAGAATACTTAGTACATAACAAAAACACACACACAAGGACCGTAATAGTTTAGTGTCTTTGGAAACTCGGAATATAATCTTCTAATCGTGGTGAAAGATCTTCAACATCTCCCATAAAGATCTTATTTTTTTTAAACATAAATCCTTTATTTATGTCCTGGGGAAAATAAAACATAAAAGGGTGAGATCAAATGCTCAATAAGGGTAAACAAAATAAATATCAATCACATCATATTCATAAGAACATATCTTTTGGAAATCTTAACCTACAAAAGAGTTCATAATTTCATAACATGGGATAAATCATAGTAGTGAAATGTAATCCCAATAATCAAAACATAAAACATGAAACATTGTGTCATACACACATATTCATAGAGAATCATTTCTTATTAGTCAAGACTCATTGCCAAGACTATCTTAGTGGACAAAGTCCATTTCTGAACCGAGTTACCCTTGTTTCAGTCCTGCTTCACTGAACCGGTATAACCTACCCTTCCAGCCATGTCTATCTCATGAGATATAAAATCTTTACCCAATGCATTGAAGGGAGATATAGGTCCCACCCATATCATAATGATACCATTCTTATGTGTGCCACAAAATCATAAACCATACATCATAGCATAACCCATGTAATAAAAATGGGATTCTTAAACATCATGACATCATAAAACAATTCATATAAGATAAAGGAATTCATAAAAATATAATTCCATCACAACATAATCTAATAAATTTAATAATAGGGATAAAAACAGAACCCTTTATTATCTTAGATGGAAAATAATTTTGATAAAACACTTGAACTCCATTCTTGATGAAAATATCCTTTCTACATCAAAAACACTTTTCCTTTCTTAACATGTCGTACAATTATAAACTAAAAGAATTTGATTAAAAATAAACTTGAAAACTTGTAAAGGAAGATTCTTGGAAATAATGTTTTAAAAATCCATTCATTCCGTATAAGTTAAAAAAAGCATTCTTCTCGTACTTTTGTCGGAAAAGTCAAAAACTACCTCGTATGAAAAACAACAAAAGATTCCTTTCATATCCTTTACTAAAAACTCACCTAAGGTTAAAATTGGATTTAAACAATTGTAGGTGGATGTAAATAATATTACATATTGAGGAAACATGGATGTGGATGATAAAATACACCCCAGTAAATAACAAAATATAAACAATCTCAGATAAAAATGAGATTGTGATATTTCCCTTACCTTAGGTCCGATTTGCTTTGTAAGTGTCCGAACCTCCTGTATAATGATTTAAATAATGTCATTGACTTATTACAGAATCATACTCATTATTATGATATCATATATGGTTCACTTATGACTTTATATTACCCGTTCTTTTGTAAATTCCATGTTAAAGAGTGTTTTGGGTAAAATCGTTTCATTTGTCGTCCGTGTTTTGACTTGTAATTATTCATATGATTACTTAGATCACGATTACATAATTCCAGAATATAAAACATGATTTATATATAATATACATTCAGAATATACATATATATAATAGATCGATAAATGGAAATAAATACACCATTCATGGAGACGGTAGGCCGTACGTACGCATGAACGCTGTTTTCTTTTCTTTTTTGAGTTGAACGGAATTAAGTAGATGACATACATATATATACACATAAATCCAGAACCATTATTATGTAATATATTTCATTATTACTTATTATATATACTTTATAATCATTCATGAATGGTTAACGTGGAGAATGAATCTCATCACGTCGTGGAGACGGTAGTCCGTACGTACGCACGAGCGATGATATCGTTCTCATGATCGTGGGACTGTATTGGAGTGTATGTATACTATTTTAGAATCAATATAACTTTAAATTAATCATATATAGTTATTATTTACACCATTATACCCATCCAAGTAAGGTGGTGGTGGAAAATAGATTTCACCACGGCATGGAGACGGTATTCCGTACGTACACATGCGCGGTGATTTCGTTTTCCGTAGGATGGATAGATGGTGAAATAAGGTTTTTTCATACTTATAATAACATATCAGTATATGAGTGATACTAATGTTATTAATTCATAATTAAACAACCTATGAAGAAGAAGTTGAAGAATAAAGAAGCTTGAAAGAATCGGTAGAAGAAATTACCTCTTCTATGATACGCCTCTTTGAAACCTTCTCTTAGGGAACTATGATTGGTGTTTGAAGAAGACCATAACCTCTAGAATGTTTCTAGGGAATTTGAGGGGAGAAATTGGTAGGGGTTGTCCGAGCTTGAAGGCTCAAAGTGGTGTGAGGAAGAGAGGGAGGAGGTGCCCTTTTATAAGGGAGGAGAGGGGCACCTTTGGAATTCTAAAAAATATTAATTTATAATAAATCTAACCCCACTTAGAAACCTCCAAAAATGACTCATATTCGAAGATTAGATGAGATAGGGTTGTAATCTCATCAAGCAATCAAATTTAGACATGTTTGGATCTTATTTCAAACCTTATCATTTTGATTTGTCCTTATTTAATCTATTTAAGTTTATTTGTGGTAATAAAATTATAAATTTTAAATTATAACAAATAATTACTTATTTGTTGTTAATTTTACATAATTGGTTACTTAATAACATTATAGAACATATAAAGTTAAATTTATAATTTTTAAATATTTTTGTGATTTTTAAACAATTTTATAATATGTTATTTTTATAAAATAACAATAGTGTCAATTTTGACACTATTCATTTATTTGAATTTAAATAAAATATATACAGAAGATATGTTCAAACTAAAAGCTTTAATAGATTCATAAAAGGTCATATGTATCTATATAATTACTGGATATTATTAAATAGTTCATATAATATTTAGTTTATTATTTTTAAAACCATTTATTTGGTTTATCTCTTAATAAAATAATTACTACAACATATTTGTATAATTATTTAATATACCAATTTGTTGTACAAAAATTAAAAAAAAATCCTATGATGAATATAAATCTATTAACTTTCAAAATAATACTTTTATTCTAATTTATCATCTTAAAATCACAATATTTAAATTGTTATATTTATTAAATTATGAAGGTGACAACTTTGGCATCATTTAAAATAAAATAATATAAGTGTCATAATCACATTTATAAGGCTCCAAATGGTCAAATATTCGACTGTTGGATGATTATGATTTACATTTATATGACCAAAAAGTTTTTGTCAGGAGTTTGTGCATTTTATGTTCATAATTAGTTCAATGAAAACTATATTCTTGATTTTTCACTAGATAAACAATTTCTGCATCATTATTGTTTCATAATTAATGATAATTATTTAATCCCTAAAAATTATAAATAAATTCATATGATGTAGATAATTTCATTATATTTCTGTATAATATTCATGTTTTAAGTTTCATGAAGTTTATTACTAAATTAAAATTAATATACTTATAAGATTTAAGAGAGTGACATGTTGTCACTTTCATTGGTTTTAATAATAATTAAGTTATTTTCATGGAAAAAAGTCCATTAAATGATTCTAATCCAACCCTTAGGTGATATAGGTAGACTTTTAGTCATCCAATAATTTTTTTTCAGGTGTTAGGGTAATTTTATAATCTTATATTTACCCTTAATTACCCGATTTACCTTTAACTATGGTAAATAAAATTTACCGTAGTTACTATTCATAATGCCCAAAAAATAAAAAGTAGGTTATTAACATAATTTGGACCCACTGATTCCAAATATGGAATCCATTTTTTCAAATTCAATACACAAAAGTTTCAGAAATTAAATTAAAATTAATCCCATTGTCGAAAGAAAACGGGTTTTTGTTTTAAAACATTGCAAAAGATTGAATTTATTTAACCTACGAATTCAATGTAAAATCAAGGATAATGACATAAATTATATTAAATGGTAAAAATATATTCTATTTATAATTTAATACCATTAAATATTATAATTTAACCATATAAATTATTGGGATGAAAAAAGTTGTTTCTAATTAAAATATAGCGTGTTTTTACTATTCATCAAAATATGAAAGTTACCCGAATAATATGAAAAATTTATCCAAAGTAAATTTTTATTTCATGATTCCAAAGAAGAATTTTATTTTGTCAAATTGAACTTATAAACATGTAAAAAACCATATTTAAAGTTGGTGCGCCATCAAAAGGCGGAAAAACAGCATTTTTTGAAAAATACTTATTTTACCTGAAAATTTTATTTTGTTCTTATACCATGTTCTAGAAAATGTGTAAGATGAATAATAATGTTATAAAATTCAAAATTTAGTTAATACTATTCATAATGGATAGTTCATAATATTGTTATAGTAATATATCATTGTTTAGTAACACCCGGTATTGCATACAATACACGCTATCGAGGAAAGTCGCGATTGCGTGTAATGTAAGACAAGTCAGGGTTGCATGTTGTGCAAGAATCCTTCGTTGTTTTGTATAACAGAATCCAACCATATTTCATTTATACATTGAATATATATATATATATATATATATATATATAATCAATTTTGCGTAGAATAACTATTGTCAAAATTGT
Source organism: Viscum album (assembly GCA_963277665.1). Taxonomy (NCBI): domain Eukaryota; kingdom Viridiplantae; phylum Streptophyta; class Magnoliopsida; order Santalales; family Viscaceae; genus Viscum; species Viscum album. The sequence continues at coordinate 1,396,222,008 of OY728164.1, read as the reverse complement.
GTGTAACACGATCCAAGAATAGTGTTGCGTATATTGCAAGATAATACGGTGTTGCGTATAGCGCAAGGTAATCTTGGTGTAGCATACAACACAAGACATTAATTAAAAGAATATTTTTCATAAAATCTTGGGGTGTTACATTCTACCCCCCTTAAAATGAATTTCGCCCTCGAAATTCGTCGGGGTTATAAATGGTTTACTATTCGAAAGTTTCTTTAATAGAAACCCACATCGTAAAAAGGAATACCGAAACCAATCTTTAAAAACAAAAGAATGAAATGTAACGGTTACCCAAATAAAATAATCACCTGGTTTCCACATAGGAGAAAATATGGATATGTAAGAGAAATCTAACCATCATGTTCTGATGGATAGTGGTAGAGAACATGGCTATGGAAAAGCCAGCAATCACAAAGCCATAAATTTGTGATGATCTAAGATACCATCTGATTCATCAGATATAAGAGCACTAGGACAACATTTTTGGTTTTGAAGATCATTTCCTTAAAGTTGATGAAATTGGAATTAGAAGAAATACTTTCGTGATTTTGGTATAGTCTCACCGTTTGTCGTTCTTTGGACGATTTCCACTTCATCTCTTAAAGAAATGAAGTTGAATTTGTCATTCGTGATGTGTTAGCAGATCATGTGATAGAATGATGGGTCATTCCATCTGTCTCAAAAAAAAGGTTAGAAAAGTTATCAAAAATACATAAGTCCATCTATAGTGAGATTAATCATATATGGTTCCTAAAATGAACTTATACTTCATATATCATACCGCTTAATAAAATAAAACTAGTTTCTACTAACCAGGGACTTCTTGTAGGCCAGTGGTAGGCGATAAAGGCTAGTCGAACTTCGGTTGTGGGTTCGATTCCCACAGCCTTGTCCGACGCGATGGGCTGTCGCCCATCCTGCATGTTGTCCTTTTTTCTAAAACTACATTACTATAACATCACATAAATAATATCAAAAAAAAATTCTATCCTTAAACAATACTAACTTATGGTTAACATAATCCATTCCAATCTTTAGGCTTATCTAAAATACTTTGGTCCAAGCTCATAGTATAAAGAAAACGATAACTTGAAATGTTTTCAATCAAGCATGTGAATACCATCATTTATCCCCCATATATCTTGTTGGTCACATTTTAATCATGTGAATACTTTAATGATGTATTCTCTTGAAAAATGAATACCCATTAAACCTTAGTGAAAACAGGAATGCTATCAAAAGTTAACTCTTTCCACATACCAAAATCCAAAAATTATATATACTCAAACAATGATATAACCTTCTCCTTATATCAGTCATGAGCTCATGAATACTATCAAACATTTAATTTTCTCCTTATCCCTTCATTATGCGCATATCATCTACATTCCAAAAATATCTGAATAACCTTTCATGGATACTGGTAACATTAATCATACACTTTCAAAACTCAAGGAAAGACAACAGTGTAACAATCCATAGATGTCTCTTTATTCTATAGTACCATGAGATTACTTATACAACATTACACATGATAAACATGTAATCATTCCACTAAATTCTTAAACCATTGACCGAGCTTCAACAATTCTTTCATGTCACATATCATTTGTAGTCTCTTCATCATCATCCACATAAATACTACCCATACGACCATTCTGATTATCTTCATGAGACTTTCCCTTAGGGAATTGGTTTGCATAATGCCCGTACATTCCACATTTAAAACATTTAACCATTGTTGATGTCGTAGCAATACCATTATCCTCATCCATGGTGGTAACTGAACCTTTTCCTTTTCACTTACTGGATTTGTGTCCCTCTTTTCCACACCCAAAGCATCTTCCAGTTCCTTTGAAACATTCTCCTTGATGCCTCTTCCCACATGATTTACATAGGGGAAATTGAACTTTCTCTCCTTTATGATCATCATGAAACTCCATCTTTCTCTTATTAGCCGAGTCAGGAAACTTACCAAATTTTACTTTATTGATCATATTATGAGATTGCTGATTCAGCATAATAATGATGTTTGGACTTCCAAATCCCATTTCATTTGGTTGCTCATGAAGAATATCATTCCATTGTCCATCATATCCTCCATTGTTGTGAATCATCTTGTTTCCATCCATTTTCTAAAACCCTAAAAGAACAGTGTGAGAGGAAAAAATCATAATAAAGGGGATGTAACTTCAATATCTAACATCTTTGGTTTAATCTAATATCGTTACCATAGTTCTAGGACTATATCCTATACGTATACTTATCCTTAGGGACATCCCTATACATACCTTAGAAATATCTCTAGGGATCTCACTAACATTTTCGCATCCTAGTTTCCAAAGGTTGAATAAACATTTCCTCTGATACCAACTGTAGATACTCGAGGCTGAATGTACATAGACATTACATTACTTTTGCAGAATACTTAGTACATAACAAAAACACACACACAAGGACCATAATACTTTAGTGTCTTTGGAAACTCGGAATATAATCTTCTAATCGTGGTGAAAGATCTTCAACATCTCCCATAAATATCTTCTTCTTTTTAAACCTAAATCCATTATTTATGTCCTGGGGAAAAGAAAACATAAAAGGGTGAGCTCAAATGCTCAGTAAGGAAAAACAAAAGAAATATCAATCACATCATATTCATAAGAACATATCTTTTGGAAATCTTAACCTGTAAAAGAGATCATAATTTCATAACATGGGATAAATCATAGTAGTGAAATGTAATCCCAATAATCATAACTTAAAACATGAAACCTTGTGGCATACACACATAATCATATATAATCATTTCTTATTAGTTAAGACTCATTACCAAGACTATCTTAGTGGACAAAGTCCATTTCTAAACTGAGTTACCCTCGTTTCAGTCTTGCTTCACTGAACCGGTATAACCTACCGTTCCAGCCATGTCTATCTCTTGAGATATAAAATCTTTACCCAATGCATTGGAGGGAGATATAGGTCCCACCCATCTCATAATGATACTGTTCTTATGGGTGCCACAAAATCATAAACCATACATCATAGCATAACCCATGTAATAAAAATGGGATTCTTAAACATCATGACATCATAAAACAATTCATATAAGATAAAGGAATTCATAAAAATATAATTCCATCACAACATAATCTAATCAATGTAATAATAGGGATAAAAACAGAACCCTTTATTATCTTAGATGGAAAATAATTTTGATAAAACACATGAACTCCATTCTTGAGGAAAATATCCTTTCTGCTTCAAAAACATTTTTCCTTTCTTAACATGTCGTACAATTCTAAACTAAAAGAATTTGATTAAAAATAAACTTGAAAACTTGTAAAGTAAGATTCTTGGAAATAATGTTTTAAAAATCCATTCATGCCGTATAAGTTAAAAAAACATTCTTCTCGTACTTTTATCGGAAAAGTCAAAAAGTACCTCGTACGAAAAACAACAAAAGATTCCTTTCATATCCTTTACTAAAAACTCACCGAAGGGTAAAATTAGATTTAGACAATTTTAGGTGGATAGAAATAATATTACATATTGAGGAAAAATGGATGTGGATGATAAAATACACCCCAGTAAATACCAAAATATAAACAATCTCGGATAAAAATGAGATTGTGATATTTCTCTTACCTTAGGTCCGATTTGCTTCGTAAGTGTCCAAAACTCCTGTATAATGATTTAAATAATGTCATTGACTTATTCCAGAATCATACTCATTATTATGATATCATATATGGTTCACTTATGACTTTATATTACCCGTTCTTTCGTAAATTCCATGTTAAAGAGTGTTTTGGGTAAAATCGTTTCATTTGTCGTCTGTGTTTTGACTTAAAATTATTCATATGATTACTTAGATCATGATTACATAATTCCAGAATATAAAACATGATTTATATATAATATACATTCAGAATATACATATATATAATAGATCGATAAATGGAATGAAATACACCGTTCATGGAGACGATAGGTCGTACGTACGCATGAACGCTGTTTTCATTTCCTTATTGAGTTGAATGGAATTAAGTAGATGACATACATATATATACACATAAATCCAGAATCATTATTATGTAATATATTTCATTATTACTTATTATATATACTTTATAATCATTCATGAATGGTTAACGTGGAGAATGAATCTCATCGCGTCGTGGAGACAGTAGTCCGTACGTACGCACGAGTGATGATATCGTTCTCATGATCGTGGGACTGTATTGGAGTGTATGTATACTATTTCAGAATCAATATCACTTTAATGTAATCATATATAGTTATTATTTACACCATTATAGCCATCCAAGTAAGGTGGTTGTGGAAAATAGATTTCACCACGGCGTGGAGACGGTATTCCGTACGTAGGCACGCGCAGTGATTTCATTTTCCGTAGGATGGATAGATGGTGAAATAGAGTTGTTTCATACTTATAATAACATATCAGTAAATGAGTGGTACTGATGTTATTACTTCATAATTAAACAACCTATGAAGAAGAAGTTGAAGAAGAAAGAAGCTTGAAATAATCGGTAGAAGAAATTACCTCTTCTTCGATACGCCTATTTGAACCCTTCTCTTAGGGAACTATGATTGGTGTTTGAAGAATACCATAACCTCTAGGATTTTTCTAGGGAAGTGGAGGGGAGAAATTGTCAGGGGTTTGCCGAGCTTGAAGGCTCAAAGTGGTGTGAGGAAGAGAGGGAGGAGGTGCCCTTTTATAAGGGAGGAGAGGGGCACCTTTGGAATTCTTAAAAATATTAATTTATAATAAATCTAACCCCACTTAGAAACCTCCAAAAATGAATCATATTAGAATATTAGATGATATAGGGTTTTAATCTCATCAACCAATTAAATTTTGACATGTTTGGATCTTATTTCAAACCTTATCATTTTGATTTATCCTTATTTAATCTATTTAAGTTTATTTGTGGTAATAAAATTCTAAATTTTAAATTATAACACATAATTACTTATTTGTTGTTAATTTTACATAATTGGTTAATTAATAACATTATTGAACATATAAATTTAAATTTATAATTTTTAAATATTTTTGTGATTTTTAAACAATTTTATAATATGTTATTTTTATAAAATAACAATAGTGTCAATTTTGACACTATTCATTTATTTGAATTTAAATAAAATATATACAGAATATATGTTCAAAATAAAAGCATTAATAGATTTATAAAAGGTCATATGTATCTATAAAATTATTGTATCACATAAAATAGTTCATATAATATTTAGTTTATTATTTTTAAAACCATTTATTTGGTTTATCTCTTAATAAAATAATTACTACAACATATTTGTATAATTATTTAATATACTTATTTGTTGAAAAAAAATTAAAAACAAAATCCTATGATAAAGATAAATCTATTAACTTTCACAATAATACTTTTATTCTAATTTATCATCTTAAAATCACAATATTTAAATTGTTATATTTATTAAATTATTAAGGTGACAACTTTGGCATCATTTAAATTAAAATAATATAAGTGTCATAATCACATTTCTAAGGCTCCAAATGGTCAAATATTCGAATTTGGATGATTATGATTTAAATTTATATGACCAATTAGTTTTGGTCAGGATTTTGTGCATTGTATGTTCATAATTAGTTTAATAAAAACTATATTCTTGATTTTTCACTATATAAACAATTTCTGCATCTTTATTGTGTCATAATTAATGATAATTATTTAATCCCTAAAAATTATAACTAAATTCATATGATGTAGATAATTTCATTATATTTCTGTATAATATTCATGTTTGAAGTTTCATTAAGTTTATTACTAAATTAAAAATTAATATACTTATAAGATTTAAGAGGGTGACATGTTGTCACTTTCATTGGTTTTAATAATAATTAAGTTATTTTCATGGAAAAAAGTCCTTTAAATGATTCTAATCCGACCCTTAGGTGATATGGGTCGACTTTTAGTCATCCAATAAGATTTTGGAAGGTTTTAGGGTAATTTTATAATCTTATATTTACCCTTAATTACCCGATTTACCTTTAACTATGGTAAATAAAATTTACCGTAGTTGCTATTCATAATGCCCAAAAAATAAAAAGTACGTTAGTAACATAATTTGGACCCACTGATTCCAAATATGGAATCCATTTTTCCAAATTCAATATACAAAAGTTGCAGAAATTAAATTAAAATTAATCCTGTTGTCGAAAGAAAACGGGTTTTTGTTTTAAAACATTGCAAAAGATTGAATTTAGTTAACCTATGAATTCAATGTAAAATCAAGGCTAATGACATAAATTATATTAAATGGTAGAAATATATTCTATTTATACTTTAATACCATTCAATATTATAATTTAACCATATAAATTATTGGGATGAAAAAATTTGTTTCTAATTAAAATATAGCGTGTTTTTACTTTTCATCAAAATATAAAAGTTACCCGAATAATATGAAAAATTTATCCAAAGTAAATTTTTATTTCATGATTCAAAAGAAGAATTTTATTTTGTCAAATTGAACTTATAAACATGTCAAAAACTGTATTTAAAGTGGGTGCGCCATCAAAAGGTGGCAAAAATGCATTTTTTGAAAAATACTTATTTTACCTGAAAATTTTATTTTGTTCTTATACCATGTTCTAGAAAATGTGTAAGATGAATAATAATGTTATAAAATTCAAAATTTAGTTAATACTATTCATAACGGCTAGTTCATAATAATGTTATAGTAATATATCGTTGTTTAGTAACACCCGGTATTGCATACAACACACGCTATCGAGGAAGGCCACGATTGCGTGTAATGCAAGCCAAGTCAGGGTTGCGTGTTGTGCAAGAATCCTTCATTGTTTTGTATAACAGAATCCAACCATATTTCATTTATACATTGAATATATATATATATATAATCAATGTTGCATAGAATAACTATTGTCAAAATTGGGTGTAACACGATCCAAGAATAGTGTTGTGTATACTGCAAGCTAATACGGTGTTGCGTATAGCGCAAGGTAATCTTGGTGTAGCATACAACACAAGACATTAATTTAAAGAATATTTTTCATAAAATCATGGGGTGTTACATTTAAGGTCACATAGCTCTGACTAAAAATGAGGTTGTTTATATAGTTATTTGAGAAAGGTGGAATCCCAATGTGAATGGAGGGACTAATCACTAATATATGCTACCTTTGGAACATGGGAACATAGTTTAATGTCATAATTCATAGACCAATGTGATTTGGGGTGTGATAATCTAAATGGGGGTAAACAGTAAGGAGTGATTCAACACATTTGAAAAAGTGATGAGAACAATGTAAATCCTAACTTTAGTTATTTGAATCTGGAGGTGATGGAAAAAAATGGTTATGATGAGGATGATAGTTGACCATATTTGAATAATGGGTTCCCCTGTAGTATTTTTAAGGGAATATGGGGTTAAAATATATTTAACATTGGACAAAAATGCCTCTACTTGGTTAATAGTGGTCTAAATATGTTGCATATATTATTTCACCAAGAAGATGGGTCCTTTTGGAATTAGATACAAATGTTACTAATAACCATGAATAGTTTGTGTTGACTAAAATACTTATGGTACAAAGTGTGGAATATGATAATAGACTATTCAAAAGGTGATTGAAACCATATATTCTAGAACTAGACAATGTTTGGGTAACTATGAAATGAGGGGAAATTGAAATGGATGTATATTTCTGACTGAGCCTTAGAAAAATGGTTTAAATGTTTCTCTATAACCTATAATAACAGGAATTAATCCACATGTAGTTCGTATAGAATATATTCTGTTATATTTGGTTAATAAATAACAGAAATTATATCAGTTCAATTTTAATGAAGGTTTATTTATGAACCCAATGTGAATAAGAGGGCCCAAACACTAGGATGGAGAGGGTGATTAATGTTGATGGGATCTACGACTAGACCCAAGTTGAGGCCTCTCGATATCAATTCACTTATTGAGATAATAAGAATAAATCAACACATTGTTCTTAAAATTGGTATGGGAATTTATCATAACAAAATATGTTTATTGAGAGAAACATGTTGTGTATTTGGTAAACCTAGTGTTAGGGTGGTAGATAAAATTGGATAGAAAAAAAACTTGTAGCTGGGTCTAAGGTCAGACACCTCTATGCCCCCATGTCTTCTGAAATAATAAGAATCATGCAACAAATAGTTTATAGAATGTCCCTAAACATATCTATTTAATTTTTAGCAGAAATGGTAATTAAATTTATGATTATCTTTTTGTGATAATTAAGGATACCTAATTGCAATTTGATCTCAGAAATAGGATAAAATAAAATGGTTATATCATAATTCCTAGACAAGGGAAGACATAATATGGATAAGGTGAAGGCCCAAAAACTAAGAAAAATGGAATTATAAGGGTTAAATTATTGTTTCTAGGAAAAATATGAATAATATATAATTAATAAATATCATATAAGAATAGAAATAAAATCCTTACATAGTTCTTAGAAAAGATCCTTGTGATGATATGGCTCATACACAAGGGAAATGAGAAATAACGTTATCCTAATATAGGGCTTCTAAAAAAACCTTAAATGAATGAAGAGAATTCTAAAACAATAGGATATATAATAGTACTAAAATTATTATGATTTTTTATTAGACCTAGGTTTAGAACTCAAAAAATCACTATGTATCCAAGAATGAAATAGGAATCAAGACAATCCTAGTTCTTAAAAGTTTCCTCTGTATAGATTTGAATCATGTTCAAATGAACGATGCAATGATTTAATCGTTAAGTCAACCTAAGGAAGGTAATTCTTAACATCAATCAAGAAATTCCATACACCATAGAATAATTCTTGAAGGGGGGGTTATTTTATCCTAGAATATGTTTATATGTAAGGAATCAAATTCCACGTACTATAGATATGATTCTCATGTAAGGAAATTAGGTCATATAAAATAGAAAACACTATGAATTTTAAAGGATATATGGGGTGAAAAAATTTCATATAGATTAACATCGCATGACAAGGAGTTGGGATGCATAGATTTTAAGCTCATAAGAAGAGGACCTTCATGTCTTGTACTTTAAGTTCACATGAATTGGACCATCCCCAAGTAATTTAGAGACATCTTCAATGGACTTTGACAAACCCAATATAAATATATGAAAATTATTTCTTGATAAATCTTATATTGGTATTAGGAATTATGTTCTCTCTATCAATTTTAATGGGGGTGTAAGATTTATTTGAGTAGACCTTGTTTATAATATAAGGTCCTTCCCATTCATACTCAAGATTTGGGGGTATCTTCCTAGGTATCATAATATTTCTATGAGCCAATAATATTTTTCATTAGATGAATGAGTTGAGGAATACCTTATTATTGAATTGTTATTGGAATCAATTCTGATAAATCTAATGGTTGTGTAGCTTGTATAACATTTTATCATCAATCCACTTCAATTCATCAAGCCATATCAAATATTTATTTTCTTTGGATAGTTGATATCATATGGATATTTGAAGTGAGGGAAACTAAACTTCAATGGAAAGGAATACATATATCATGTGCACAATAGAGTATAGATTCTGATATGTGGCTATGTGGGTTGTGGTGTAATAATTATATAGGCTTATTAGGGATTATTGGAACAATAATTCATGTCTTTACCCACTATCTTCTAAAAGATGCTGTATAGAGTTTTATTTCTGGAGTCTATCAATCAATTTTTTTTCATGATAAATGGATGAATGCTTATACTAATTATTGTGCTCGATATATAGCCTATTCCATTTGTATTCCCAAAAATTGGTGTTTTTCTCCAACAATATTTTTTGAAGGACTCCAAATTTGGAAACGTTATTGGACTTGATGAAATTGATGATAGATTTCATTCTAACATCCTTTAATCGTATAACGTTTTCCCATTTTTTGTAAAATTAAGTGGTAGTAAGAATTAACATGAACTTTATAGATGTGGATGGAGGTTATAGACCTACAACATCTATCCCCCATAGGAAAAATGGAAAACAATACTTAATAGTGTTTAAAAAACTCACAAATTTGATGAATAAAATATTCCTATGTCATATGTATATGAGATTTATTTTTAAATTCTATTTAGTCATAGAATATTGTTTTTTAGAAGTATCAAAGTCTATTAATTTATTGTAACAGCTTGGTTCTTTACCAGTGGGTTCTATATGATATAATAGGAACTTCTTATATAATAGTGAGGGTCTCTGTTTTCAATTCACCCAAGGAGGATCCCATCAGAGAATAATTTTTAGAGTAACTTCTGAGAATTAAGGTTATTGAAAGGGATGAAGTTTTTTGTCGCAAATAATTATGTTCCTTCTTTCCCCAGTCTAGTGGGAGAGTCCCATTTTTATGGTATTATACTATAGGATACATAAAAATTATTATCATATCAGTCATCCAGGGAAATGAATCACTTTTTTTGAGGTGGAATTAATTCCATTAATTTATTCTATATCATTACTTATAAATATAGTGACCACATTATGATATGAGATATAAATTATTATTTCATCAAGATACATATCTACCAAGGCTATAGTTGTATTGGCTAGTGCATCCTACTAATAAATTTGTCAGTATAGAATATAGGACAATGTTTTATCTGAGAGAAATTCATTCATTAGTACTCACATATAATTAATAAGTGGAATAAAATATTCATTTGTAATGACATATCTAATTGGGAAACTAGTATTTTCTAGGATAATTTCAAGCATGTGATGAGATATTTGTATTCTACATCATTATTGGTGTATCATTTTGAAAATAAGAAATAATATGGTAGGATTAATTTCATCAGTTAAACAAAAACAATCCCTAAGATGACCCTATTTATCTTTGGAACCTCAAACCTTCTTTATATTTGATTTTTTTAAAGCACCATAAAAATAAATTTCTTAGTATTGGGAATTTTCACGAATATAGAAGACTTATTTAACAAGGAACTCTATGTCTAATGTAGACTTCTCTAGGATAGTGTGTTCTATATGTAAATATAATAACAATTTTTCTTTAATTTCCTTTTCAGAAATGAATAAGATACCTAACTACTACAGAATAACTAACCATCACACCCAATTCTGAGTTAGTATTAAATGGATGAGGGTATATTTGAGTACATTGATGTAGGAGATTAAGTGGACCTCATGATGGTATAGTTAATGTCTCTGTTGATGATTCTTTCCATCACAAAGTCTAAATGATGGAAAAAGGGGAATACCTTAGCATAAAGTGATTCATCCTTTGAAGAAACATCCAAAATTGACAAAGGAATGAACAAGGATTTGCTTCAGCATGGGCCGTGTAGGTTCCAAGATGGTCGCACAGGGTACCTGCACGCCACATAAGGGCACGCAGGTGACCTGCGCTCCATATTTGATTTTTGCCGGGGGTCTTCAGTAGCCTATAAATACCCCTTCTGGGCCCCCCATTTTAGGGACGAAAAATTCCAAAAGCCATATTTAAGTTCCCAATTCCCTAGTCTCTTTTAGAAGTTTTTCGAACACTTCTAACGTAATTTCTTATCTAGAATGGAAGATTTAAACAAGGGAAACAATGCCTAAGTGTTGAAATTCACCAACACCTGACACCTAGGTGTTGAACCCTTAAGGGAAATGCACACACCTATGCGTAGCTTTATCCCTTCACCAGAAACCCGTGTGCCAATCTTTTGGAAGCCACTAGGGATAATACTAAGGTCTTGAGCTAAGCCTCGCCTGATTATTACCCTATGGCTTGATCATCGCGCAGCTACCTATGTTCGGCAGGTATACCTACGTGACCAGGACCTGCGCGGCCACGCAGGACCTGCGCGCCTACTTCTTTTTGGGTGCCCCTCCTGCCTATTCACCTCTTTTATTCAAATCCACCTCTCCTTTTCAAGATTTAACCTTCAGAACCCTATTCAAAGCCATTTATGGAATGATTATTTGGTTGTATTCCTTATCTGAAAGGAATTATGTGGAACATCTCTCAAAACCTAGTGATTTACATATCTTTCTACCACTAAGGTTAGAGATTTAATTCATTCAACCTCAACCTTTAATATGAGAGGATCTTTAACCTAGGCCTTCTTTTTCAGGAGTAATCCCCAGTCCAATTTCTCTTAAATTGGTCATCCTCCTCAGGAGTAAGCCCCAAGTCTCCTAACCTGGGCCTCCTTTCAGGAGTAATCCCTAGTCATAATTTCTCTTAACCTGGGCCTCCTTCTCAAAAGTAAGCCCCAGTCATAATTTCTCTTAACATTGGCCTTCTTCTCAAGAGTAAGCCCCAGTTCTAATTTCTCTTAACCAGTATTAATTTCATTTTGATTTGGACTTCCTTCTCAGGAATAAAACCCAATCATAAGTTCCCTCTAATTTGGGCATCCTTTTCAGGATTAAGTCCTAAGTTAAGTATCCAAATCTACATATAGTACATATACCTTTATGGACCTTGTTCCCGGGTTTCTTCCCTGAAGTAAATCCTAATCTTCATCTATCTGGGTAGTCATACATACATAAGCCCCACATTATATCTTATGATTGCATCTTTCGTGGCACAATCGTCTGGTTTTACCAATACCTCTTGTTTCTCACACCAAGCAAGACTCACGTTAGCTTAGAGCATAAAAGTAATTATGACATCTTTATTTGAGCCATCAAACATGCATAAACATCATACACCCTTACTCGAACTACGTGGGTTCTGATTCCTTCTCTAAACAAGGATATGTAGGTATTCCATCTGCGTGTACGATCTCAACTCTGAAATAATTCATGTCCTTCTGAATGATAATAAACTTCAAGTTCCCCACTGAGTGACTTTAAAACCAGTATGGTTATCATAATAACAAAGAGATTTCTATATAACGTGTTGAAGGATACCATTGACTATGAATTTCTAAACCAATACAGATGATTTTCTATCGATGAAGTACCTCAAATACATATAAAAGATTCTCTAAATCTCTTATATACTAATCATTGATTGTCAGATCTAAAGGAAAGCTCATTTTCATACTTGGTAATTTAATAAGGATTCCCGAACATAACGTAAATCTATAAAGAGTGTCCTAGAGTAGACAATAATTCCCCTAAAAAGGTGTAATGAGCCCGACCTCCCATCTTCTCGACCAATGCAAACTCTTAAGCCTCATCGGTCCATAACTAATGAGCAGCAACCTTTGGAAAGTAGGTCCAAATGGATATAGAATCATTGGATGTTTCCGGTTCTATGAACAAACCCATTAGAAACTGATTGTAATGTTTGAACCTTTAACAAAAAAGGTCATCCCCATTTCTAGAGGGAAACAAGAAATGGTGAACCCAACACGAATCCTTAACCAAGTTAAAATGATGTTTTACTTATTTGTTAGGCCCCTATTTAAACTCAATGAGAGGGCCAACAAAGCAATCAATTACATATGTGCTCATAAAAAAGATGTAATGGCCGAACTTATCTTGATTATGTCTGTTATATCAAATAAGCACTCATTTTAAAGATCTTCTATGTTACAGTAATGAATTCTTTAAAGTTCACACCTGTGAATACCTCTCCTGTGAATGCATCTGCTGCTACTCCTGCTGGATCATCGTCCGCTCTAAGGATGACATCACCTACTCAGCATCTTCAACGCTGGGTATCAAATGCACTGGTTAAGGAATACCATCTACACGGTACCATTCCGACTCTGGAGGCCGCTCAACAAGCCCTTCAAGTCAATAATTCACCCTGCTTGTCCGGACAGCGATGACCAGTGATCAAGAAGCAGGTGGTGCCAACCTCCGTTTCCAACCATTTCGGGTCATTATCCCCAGAACGCAATCACCAGTCCCTCCCATATTATTGAGGAGGTGAATGAGAAGGTCACTCAAGGCCTTAATTCAAGGAAACATGAGTCCTTATCGAGGGCTCCCACCAACAATCGCTGATAGACTCGTGCGGTAGTGCACCCTCAACATGATGTGGGTATCGTCTCCAGGTGTTCAGCTAAGGTTCCTCGAACCCGAGAAGGCAAGAAGAACCACCAGAGGTGATGACTGGTCAATAGTGAGCATGTTCTTATCTCTTCCATTTCCAGAGAAGTCCACCAACCTATCTCTATGGAAAGCAATGAGCGGGCACACACACACGTCCGTTTTAATTATGTTGTCCAACAGACTCTTCTGGCAGCAACACGCCAATCCTGCTAGGCAATTCCAGTGGAGTGCTATAGACAAGAACATACACCTGTTTATAAATCATCAGCTAGTCAGAAGGCACTTCTGACTACATACAATGAAGCCCACCATCCCAATGTGTTGACAACTGGTAAACAGGAACATACACCTGCTTACACTCATCAATCCTGCCAGTAGCCTCGTCTGTTAGAATTGAAGGAAGTTCATCAACCACGTTTGGAAGAGTGCATTCAGTAGGCACATACACCTGCTAGTATTGATAAATCCTACCAATAGTCTCGTTTGGTAGCACCTGGAAAAGTCAATTGGAATGCCCCAATGACAAACAAGAGGCAGACTCAACTCTCTTCCCACACACTTGAGTACTGTCAAAATTCACTAACAGGAAAAAGAGGACAAGAGCAGGAATACAAACCTACTCCAAGCACGGAATGGAATTATATTCCCGTTCCGGCTGGAGAAGTCACCAAACATATTCTAACAATGGTGAAAGAGAAAAAGAAAATCCCTGCCCATATGCTGGATGCCTGCCAGGATATTATAACAGCTTTAGCAGCATCACATGGAAAGAAATGCAAATCTATCCCTACCAGTGGAGTGACACATCAACAGTTCACTCCGAAACAGACACACACCTCTGTTCCAGTCCAAGAGGGTTGAGGGGCATACTCCCCCATGTCATACAGACAACCAAGTCAGGCACATACACCTGATTTGAGTGGAGATAATCATCCTAACATGACTATTTCTATTGAGCAGGCACATAAACCTGCCCATAATAACCACTTTCGTCAATAAGTGGTTCCCAATGTGGGTAAGAAGGCATCTAAGAAGAAGACTTGTCCAGCACAGTCAAGAAATCAAGGGACAAACTGTAATAAGGCCTTACTTGACGCTGGAGTTCTTGATGCACTCAGAAAATTATCTGTTGCAACTCAATATTATACTCTCTCTGTTCCCAATAGTGGGAACATTAATTCTGAAGGTCTTCATCATACACTTCCCCATGAAGTCTTGCTTCATGATAGTTCGGTCGATCTCAAAGTATCATCTTCAGATGAGAGACACAATAACCCCCTACATGGCCAGAAAACTAAGGAGCAAGAGGTTTCATCTTTTTCTGTAACCCACCATGGTGGTCCTCCCCATGATGATGAATTTAGCTGTGAAAGTCCTCTCTATAGTAGTAATTCCCGTCGCCTGGGAAATTCTCTAATGGACATTGTAGGGAAGAGAAATCCCTCTTATCTAGAGGCACTTGCAAATGTGAATCCAGTCATGTCTAATACTTTAACGCTAGCAGGTAAAATACTTTCTCAATCAGAAAATAGCCCAGGGTGTAGGTCATTCTCTGAACCACCCTTGGGTCATTAATCTTCTAGTCTGGTAAATGAATTCTCTACCAATCATGTTGAATTTGATGAAGCAAAAAGGAAGCACCAACTCTTGTCTAATCAGGAGGAATAATCTTCATTAAATGATTAGGATGAAATACTGAATATGAGAAAACAACTAACGAAAGGTGAAGTACTAGTCATGTTTTGGCCTTTGGCTGACTCTCAGTATGACATTCCAGAAATGTTGACGGAAGATTGTATTCACGAAATTCATCTAAACATGTGGAAAACTCTTTGTCAATTGAAAAATAAAATATTATCTTATGATGAATATGAAAATCATGTCAAGATAATAGAAGGGTTTCAACTCCAAATTGACTTGGCATCTCTCTCAGTTTCTCGATATCCAAAGGCTGAAAAGCCGCAGAAAGCCCTTCAGTGTTCATGCCTTAGCGCATTAAGAAGATTGCGCCAGTTAATTGCCAATGCCTCATCTGGTATTCATATCAGGGGATGAGGTATCAATGGAGAACTACATTTCACTGTACTCTCCAGCCAACAAAGCCCGCTTAAAATGGTCTCATGCAATGCTATTGCCCATGGCCGGCCACAACCAATTGGCTTTGTTTGTAATCAAAAGATCGCCCAAGAACATGCCTCAACAAGTTATTGTCAAAATTAGGCATACAGAGAAAAATTTTTTGAGTTACTCCTCCACCAAGCAAACGAGAATATCGAACAGGATTATCGTTTAGAGCGTGCACATCATCAAGTGATAGAAGTGTCAGAAATCATCCAACAGTCATTTGAGCCAGGTGATTTGAGTGGATGTAGGTTGATGCATCCAGCCAATTTCCGGACTAAAGTCCACAAGATCAGGAGATATTTCAAGAAAGTATCAGATGTAGCAGCTCAAGAACCACCCCAAATTTCCAGACTAAGGACTCTTTTAACCCAACCCTCGGAATCAACAAATAGGATTCGAGGAGTTGAGCAGGAACAGAAGGAACAGCCCCAGTCCACAGGACTGGGGAATTTTTCAAATCATCAATCTCTTCCTTAGAGAAATTCAGTCTTATCTCAATTAGGGGAGAAGCCACAAGAGGAACGAAGATCTGAATTATCAGGAGATTCTCTCTAAATTGCGATTTGTCAAAAAGTTCTTGAGGGATCAAATCAGCAAAAGGAAATGTCTCATCAAGGACATGGAGGAAGACAATATTGCAGAAATGCTGATAGAATGGATGAAATGCATTATGCATCAATTAATGTCATCAATGCCATTGTTTCTGATACCCTAGATGAGGCTCACTCAGAGGGATCAAATAAATAAGTACCTGCTCAAGAAGTTGTACACACAGACACAAATGAAGAAGGTGTGCGTACACGAAACCAAAATCTTACCCTGAATCTAGGTATTCCTTAAAATAACCCACTTCCCACTATCCAAAAGGTATCTAACAAGGGGAAAGGATAGAATCAGGTTACATCCCACCCTTCCTCTGGAGAAGGACAATCTCTCTAATTAGAGAAAAGATTTTCACAGCAGGAGGTTGAAATGAAGGAATTAAGGAGGTTGAATGCAGAACTACTTCAAGGAATTCTTCCTCCTAAGCATGATGGAGTCAGTCAGCAAAGAGAATTTGTTGCGGCTACTAAGATGGATCAAGAATATCCTCCTTTATCAGTGAAACCTCACATTTCTAATCCTACAGGTCATGTGCAACAACAATTAGTGGTGCTACCATCAGTTGAAGTATCAGCCACCATACCTGTCCAAGCTCGAGTTGTTGCACCTGCTCAAGTCCAAGATCAACTGGATGTTTCTAAAAATTTAATAACTACTATCGAGTCATTAACATTTTAGTTAGAATCTATAGAGGGAATCGTGCAAAAATTCAACCAGAAAAGAGAGATTACCCTAAATGGGTTGATGGAATTCCTCCCCTATCAAAATTTTCAAGTACCACATTCCCAATCTTTAATGGTTCGGGAGACCCAGAGAAAAACATAACAGTTTTTGTTTCTCATTGTGATCCAATGATGGGAACCCCTCATCAACAAGAATCAGTTAAGCTCATGTGTTTTGTACAGTCATTACAAGGGTCTAATTTTGTTTGGTACACAAGGTTTCAATCCTGATCAATTACCAGATGGGAGGATCTCTGTCAATGATTCCTTCTTTAATTCAGCTCAACATTGCCAATGGAAATAGTTTTTGATCTTAGGAACTGTAAGAAAATAGATAATGAAAGTGTTTCATATTTCATTGCTCATTTGAAGGGATTAACATATTCTCTAAGCTTAGCACTCCCTCAAGAAGAATTGTTGCCAATCTGTGTGGCAAATTTGCATAATGAGTTGTGCACACCATTGATCCCTGTGAAATACAAAGGAGGGTTTCAAGACCTTACTTTGATCACTCAGAATATCAAAGACTCTCTTACAAAGACTAAGGATAAAACTCGTGTAATTAAAAGGGGAGGCATAATCCAAAGAAATAGGAACAATCATAAGAAGATGAAATCATGTCAAAGCCCTAGTTGTCTTTGACTCTGGAAGATTTTATGCCATCTACTTCAAAACCACGGGCACCTCCCCACCAAACGGTATAGCCTAAACTGGATAATCAAGTAGAGTCTTCATCAGATGAAGAGTTGATCATTGGTTCTATTAATATGATTCACTTAACAGATCCCTATACAAGTCACAGTTTCGAGCTCAGTGAGCCTGGATTCCCTGTATCAAACAGAGGAATTAGAGGGAGTTTCAGATTTCTTGGATACAGAGGAAGACGTGGATATCCCAAAATCCACTATTCCAATTCTACCCCTTCTAAAACTGTTTATGCAGCAGAAACTTGTAGCAGAGCCCTTCAGCATGCTCAACAAGAATAAGAAAATTCATCCACCAATAGCAGATTCAATCCTGGAACAATTATTCTAGAGGATCGGTTAGAGGTTCCACCTTCTTCCTCTCAGCAAGTAAATAGACCTATTTGATCTAATCTTCCAAATCCAAGAGTATTGCCAACTCCTACCCTGATACAAGATGCATCTACTTCCAAATAATCAACTTCTATGGAACCTGCGAAACCACATGTTCCTGTTGGGAAACATAGACCTTTGGATCAAAAGTATGATGTATTGAAACATTTGGCCCAAGTACCGGCCAAGTTTTCAATTCGGGATGCCTTGAATCTATCAAAGGATCTTCAGGAGGCACTCATCGAGGCTTTGTCAGGTCCTCAGGAATTCGAAACTGGAATTTCTACGGCTGAATTCTACCATGTTGAGAATAATCATGCAAAATGCCATGCAGTGATATCTTTTATAGATTAAGATGAAGATGATGTTGTGCATGGACATATTAGACCTTTGAATTTATCTGTCAAGGTCAATGGTGTAGACATCCGAAGAGATTTTATTGATAATGGTTCAGGAGTCAACCTCATCCCCATTCATACTCTTCATCGATTAGGCCTCACAGAATCTAATTTATCTCCTTATAAATTGATGTTACAAGGATATGATAAAAATGAACAAGAACCACTGGGCGAGATTACACTCAGAACTCCGTTTGGAGATCTTGTATCCAATTCAGATTTCATGGTTTTTGATCCTGAAACAGCCTTCAAAATCTTGCTAGGGAGACCCTGGCTACATCAACATGTTGATATCCCTTCATCATACCGTCAATGTATCAAACATTGTTTCAATGTTCAAATTGGGACATTGTATGGTGATAAATCCCCATTTAAGACATGTGAATCTCAATACATTGAGGTGGAATTCTATCACATGGAGGGAAAGGAGAAATCCACAACAAGGGAGGTTACCAAAGTTAATGCTCCATGTGGTTTGGAAAAGATTCCAGTACAACCATTTACACATGTGAGTACAAATTATGTGTTGCCTATCAGTCAAATTGACAGGATAGACCCAAATCGAAATACTCTTATAGAAACTTCCATAATTTCAATTATGAAAATCAAGCCAGATAGCATGGGAGAAATTGTTGATTCACCAAGCAATGATGAAAGCTCAAATGGAGATGTCTTCATTTCATCCACTGAAATCCATCAAGTCTATACTTCACCAACTACTCTAGAAGAAGTTATAGCAATGTCAGAGGTGAATGATGATTTCGATTCTCAATCCATCATCTCCCCTTTATTACCCAAGGAAGACCATTCACCATCAATAGAATCAGAAATGGAATCTTCTTATTCAAGATGTTAAAATTTTAACATCTCTGTTGATCATGGAAATTCTGATTCATCATCTACTATGCAAGTAGAAACAGAATTAATAACACATGTTGAAGAAGAAGAGGAAGATCTCAGGGATTCTCCTCCATCATTTGAAGAGGGTATCTCTACCACTATGGATGAACTCAGAGAAATAAATATGGGTACAAAAGAAGATCAACGCCCCACTTTAATTAGTGTGGCCATGAATCTTGAAGAGAAAGAGGTGTATATTTCATTTTTAAAGTAAAATCGAGATATATTTGCTTGGAACTATATAGAGATGTCAGGGCTTGATCGTGATGTTGCTACTCATCATTTGGGTTTGCCAGAAGAACATCGAGGATTTAAGCAACCCGCTAGAAGAACACACCCAACTTATGCTTCCAACATTGAAGCTGAAGTGGATAAGCTTATCAAAGCTAACATCATCAGAGAAGTTCAATATCCCAAGTGGTTTGATAATATTGTCCCTCTAAAAAAGAAGAACGGAAAAATTAGACTTTGCATTGATTTCAAAGATCTTAATCGGCAATTTCCTAAGGATGATTTTCCAGTTCAGATTATAGAACTCTTAATTGATGAAACAGCTGGCTATGAAGCACTTTCCTTCATGGATGGATATTCTGGGTATAATCAAATACGAATGGCTCTATAAGATGAAGAATCTAACGCCTTCAGAGCCCCTCAGGGTGTGTTTTGATATTGGGTAATGCCCTTTGGCCTAAAGAATGTGGGCACAACATATTAGTGTGCAATGCATCATATCTTCAAACCCTTTTTAGGGAAGTTTGTTGAATGTTATGTGGACTATTTGGTGGTTAAATCCAGATAATGTTCTAATCACTTAATGGATTAGGAAATCATATTCCATAAACTTCGACAATATAATTTGAAGATGAACCACTTGAAATGTGCTTTTGGGGTAACCTTAGGAAAATTTCTCAGCTTTGATGTATGCCATAGTGGTATTGAAGTCGATACTAAGAAGACAAAGTCAATCCTTAGTATGTCACCTCCTCGAAATTTGAAAGAATTTAGAGGACTCCAAGGAAACTTGGCCAATATTTTTCGTTTCATCACCAATTTGGAAGGCAAAAGTTTACCCTTCACCAAATTGATGAAGAAGGGAGACACTTACCAGTGGACTGAAGAATGTCAAGAATCATTCAATGTTCTCAAGAAATATCTCTTGAGTCCACTGGTATTAATGCCACCTATTTAAGGAAGACCACTTATCCTCCATGTGACAGCTTTAGAGCAATCATTGGGTGCATTTATTGCTCAGAAGAATGATGTTGGGAATGAAAACAGTCTCTACTATCTCATTCGGACTATGCTTGAAGTAGAAACCCGATATTCAAGTATTGAGAAGTGCTGCCTAAAATTAATCTTTGCAGTTCAGCAGTTGAGACACTACCTGAAACATCATGAGGTCCAATTGGTATCTCGTAATAACCCGATCAAATTCATCCTTAGTCGTCCAATTCTTACAGGACGTCTGGCATGGTGGGCAGTAATTTTGCAGCAATTTGATATCCAATATGTGTCTCAAAAGGCGATAAAGGGCCAAGATCTGGCTGATTTCCTTGCTAAACATCCTTTAGTAGAAGATACATCCTCAAATATTGAACTTCCTGATGAAGAAGTCTTTTCTATTCAAGATAATGTTCAAACATAGGAAATGTATTTTGATGGTGCTTCCAGAAGTCCAACCAGGAAGAAAATGGAATATCCTAAATTCAACAAAGTTGGGTTAGGAATTGTGCTCATTTCCACAGAAAATGCAGTGCTACCATATTCCTTCTTATTGTGGGAAGGAGGTACAAACAATGAATCAGAATACCAAGATCTCATCGCAGGCTTGGAGTTGGCGCTTCAGGCACAAGTGAATCACTTAAAGGTGAAAGGGGATTCAGACCTGGTAATAAAACAAGTCAATGGGGATTATGACTTTAGAAAAGAAGAGTTAATCCCTTTTTAAGATTACTTCAAAGAGTTAATGGTGGGATTTACTTTGGAACTGACATTTTCTTATGTCTCGCGATCACAAAATGCTCATGATGATGCACTGGATAATATAGCCACAGCTCTGGCAGATCCAAATCGGGATGAGACAATCATCAGAATTTCCCACCGTCATACAATTTCACCTTCTGTTCAAACCAGAACAGAGTAAATCAATGAAAATAATCCCATATATGAACCATATGGTCATACTACAAGATGGATGACACCTATCAGGGAGTACCTTCAAAATGGAACGCTCTCACCAGATAGAGCTGGGAAAGAATAAGTCCGGAGAGGTGTGGTCAATTTTACTCTTTATGATAGCCCTAATCACCTATAAAAATTATCTACAAAATAGGTTTTGATGGAGTTATCATTAGATGCATTGATGGTGAAGAGACAATGGCTATCATGAAAGAAGTGCATGCAGGATTCTGTGGTACCCATCAGTCTGGACATAGACTATCTGATCAAATTCGAAGGCTTGGATACTTTTAGACTTTAATGATACAAGATTGTGTTGATTTCACAAAGAAATTTCATTCTTTCCATGTACATTCCATCTACATTCATCATCCCCTAGAGTTGCTTCATACAGCTAAATACTTATGGCCATTTGCCTCATGGGGAATGGATGTGGTGGGACCTTATCCTTCAGCTAAATCCAAGCAGTATAAGTATATTCTTACTGCTAATGACTTCTTTTCCAAATGGACAGAAGAAATACCTCTCAAAAAATTCAGTTCTAAAATCATTTTTATCTTCATCAAGTCTAACATCATTACCAGATTTGGTGTCCCTCATACAATATTGACAGACAAGGGAACCAACATCTGTTCATCAGAGGTAAGGAAGTTGTATCAATAACACTACATCAAATCCAACCATTCATCTTGGTATCATGCAGTGTAAAATGGCCAAATATAAGCCTTCAACAAGACTCTTTAAAACATACTACAAAAGATGGTGGACAAAGATAATAAGTCATGGCCTGATAAACATTTTCATGCCTTATGGGCTTATCGGACCACCACCCACACTACAACGCGGTCAAATCCATATTCATTAGTATATGGAATAGAAGCAGTCTTGCCCATTGAGGTTCAATTACCCTTGCTCAGAGTAGCCATTTGTGATCAGTAATCTGCAGATGAACAATCTAAAAATAAATTCAATGAATTGGAATGATTATATTAGAAAATATTGTGTACTTTGCATCACTTGGATTTCTATCAGAATCGAATAGCACGAGCTTTCAACAAAAAAGTTCATCTTCGTTCATTCGTTCAGTGAGAATTGGTATTGGTTCTCAGAACTCCAATGATACCAGGAATGAAATATCCCAAGCTTGAGCCAAAATGGGAAGGACCTTACTCAATACATAAGGTCTACTCCAATGGAGCTTATTCTTTAATCTCAAGGGATGGAGAACTCATCATGACTCTAACCAATGCTAGATTTCTGAAGAAGTATTTTGTGTAACACAAATACTAATACGTCCAGCAAGACATTAAACTGCACCATCCTTGGTCCATGCATATGACCTTAAATTATTCATACCACTGTCCAACATGACGTTAAACTGTGACGTCCCAGCTACATGTTGCTAAACTATACAGAAGTACCTTACGTCCAGAAAGATGTTAAATTGTGAAAAATTCCATAATACGTCTAACATGGCATTAAATTGTGTCCTATTTTGTCCTTACTGCATGACATTAAACTTCACAGCCCCCCTTTCATCCAACATGATGTTAAAATCTATTGTCCCCATCGTCTTAGCTACACGACACTAAACTGTACAACACCCTTATTGTCCAACATGACACAAAACTGTGTTCACATCCAACATGACGTTAAACTGTGTCCCTATATTTTTCCTATATGATGTTAAACTGTACTGTTTATTTGTCCTACATGATTTAAAACTGAACAAAGTCCCTTAATACGTGCTACATAACGTTAAACAGTATTGTTTCCCTACTACATGACACTAAACTGTGCAGCACCAATATTTCTCACTATAAGACTTTAAACTACATAGTCCCTTCATATATTCTACATGACATTAAACTGTGCATCGTTAAGGTTGTTTCTACCTCTTGTTTCTCACACCGAGTATGACTCACATGAGTTTAGAGTAAATTTCAACCATAACACCCTCTCGGGGCCGCTAACCATGTGTAAGTCCCAACACCATTTTTTAGGTCATTGTTTGAAAAAAACAACTTGATCACAAATTCATTATTCAATCAAACTACGTAGACTTCGATCCTTGCCTTCTAGGCTAGGTACGTAGGCAACCCTATGAGGTTCAAGCCCAAAATCAATCTCTTCACATTGGTTCACCTTTGTCCTTGGTCTATGAGGTTAAACTATACATCACTTTTTTCTATTATGACAATAAACTACAACATTCTTTGATACCCTCACCTGAGAGGAAATCATTATTTACATTGATCTCCAATCATGTTATATTCTAAAGACTACATGAATACATGGAAATGCCCAAACCTTTTATCATGGGTCAAACCATCATTGCACTAAAGTCCCCTTTCACCCTTCACTTTTACGAACCAAATCTGTAGATAGGGTATTTCAAGAACTATGTATGACTTGATTCCCATCCTTATGGGACACGTGGGAATGTTCAAGCATCCCCCAAATCCAGCCCCAAGTATTTGGGTCTAACCCTAAATTCCACTTTCAGTCCCTTGGCTGAAAATTCCCCCGTGAAAACATGAATGTGGTATGAAAACCCTGGTTTTCATTCACATTAGGTTTATAAAACACACATTGTGTATTCATTATTATGGTCCGAGATCTATGACCCTAAACTAAAATCTCCCATACTCTCATCCCACATGACTTTAAACTGTATTTCAAGAACTAAATTTGGCTTGATTCTCATTCTAATGAGATATATAGTGAAGTCCAACATCTCAATTCAGGTCCCAGCCACAACATGATTATGGTTAGTATTGATTTGTGTATCTTTAAATGCATTAAACAATGTCCATTTTTATGTCTCATAATCCTAACCTTAAATAATTCCAGATCTACATACCCATTTTCTTGACTTCTGGTTACAAAATGTTTGATACCTAAGAGTTATTTTGCCTGACTATGCAGCACGTGCCGTTAGGCAGTCTTGCATAAGTAGTATACATAACAGACTTTCCAGTCAAAAGATACTATTATTTGACAATGTATCCAATGACCTTAAGTGGCCCTACATAATTCAACCCCCTAACGGGTTTACCAAAGAGTGGTAACTTCATTCTTGGGAAGAAAACCTCTTTTTTCCTCTGTTGTCTTAACGAAAATATGTAGGGATCCAAAAAAAATATCCATCCTTAACATATTTGTCACATGTTCTTTTTCATGATCTGAAAGTATTCAAGCCTATAGTTTATATTTCTCTTCCCTAAGTTTGGGTCATACCTTCGTAGGAGTGACATTCATCCAGTTCTTAGAAAATTTTGTTTGAAAATATCTTCTACATATCGAAGTACCTCTCTCTATACAGCAAACTCTATGCTTTGGAAAATTTGAATCTCCATAAACTTCCACTGGCTTTTTTAGTAGTAGAAAACTAAATTTCTGATAGCTCTTTTTCCTGACTATGCACCACGTTCCCTTAGGTGGCCTTGCATAAGTAGTCTACATAACGGACCTGTCAACAAAAAGATGCTATTATTTGACTATGCAGCCAATGCCATTAAATGACCCTGCATAATTCAACCCCCTAATGGTTTTATTACATAATGGTAACTTCATTCTGGGGAAATACATCTTCTAATTCCTTTTAGCCCTTTTTCGTATTATTCCTCAGATTAAAAAATTTCTTAATTCATAGTTTACATTTTTTCCCTCATACTTGAGTGTGGTAATATGTTTTCCGATAAATTATCAAGGAATTGAGTCAATTTTAATCCATTTGGTCAAATCTATTTTGACCTTAAACATTATTCTTTTTATGTCTGATGTGCATGACTTTAAACTTCCCACAAAAGACAAGGGAACTCTAAAAAAAAGTCAAGTCCCAGCTCACTAAACATACATTTTGTATGATTTAGGTAATATTGAGAAATTAAAAGATTCAATGTTTATAGGGTTATTTTTATAATCATAACAAAAATAAAACTATTATTACTAGGCCCATTGGCTTAGGTAAAAATTTAAAGCATGTGGAAAAAGAATACAAGCACAAATGATTGTTGATGAAAGTGTTTTTCATTTGATGCCCAAGAGTTAGAAGGACATCCACAGACTGTATTCTTTTCTCTTTTCCAAGAATTACAAAAGGCTGTCAACATAAATCTTCATTTGATTTATAGCATCCCGAGATTCATCAGCAGCCACTTGAAGCTCATGCACTCAACCAAATTCACTCTTTTCAGCTTGATGGAGTTCTTTCTTGGCATCCTCAATGGCTTTCATACCATTTGTTTGAGCTCATTCCAGTGAATTATTAAGTTGGTCAAGTTCCCCAGTAACAACATCTAACTATTTCTGAAGATGCATCTACTGGATGACTTTCTCATTGACCTTAAGCTTCAGCTCCTTTAACTTGGCAGTATAATCAGCCTCATCTCGGGATATCGTTTCCTCAAATTCACTGATATTGGCTGACAGCCTCACCCTAGTCAAATCTTGAGGGTACTTTTGCTCCTGCTCCCTCCTTAAAATGACCTATTTCACCGCGGCATGGATCTTTTAATATCCAAAACCGCCAAGTCCCAACATGAAAAACAGGTATGATAGTCGGGGAATATTCAATGACATCTCTTCTAGAGGAAATTTATATATGATCTTCCATATGTTCTTCCATGCCTTGCATCGTGAAAATTGGAGCACCTTTTGTATCTCCAGGTCTAACTCAGCATCACTGTCACAAGGGGAAATATAATCTCAGATTAATGCACTTAGAGAAGTGCCATGTTCTTCTCCTTCCCCCCTGACCCATGTTTCTTCATTTTCTATTCCCATTAGGGTGGAGGCTGAGGATTCACCTCTAGATCTAGCCACTAAAATTGATGGACCTGCATAATAAACTGAAAGCTTTGGTTAGTTTCAAAGGATAACAAAATTTGATTGGCTATCTTGCAAATTAAGTGCAGCCACAAAATTGTTATCTCTTACCCAACAGTAGATCAGTTTCATGAGAAAGCTCCTCCCCATCATTCCTAACTACAACAGGATTTTAGTATGAGTTTGGGGAAGCTCTACTGGTTCAACTCCACTTGAGCTAATGTCTCTACAATAGTAGGGTTTTCTATACTCCTTTCAGGCATTGGCAGTTCAGCAGCTTGCTCAGATGGAACTGCACATTTTAACCAATCATGGTCAGAAATGTAATAAGAATTTATTTTAACAGGACTAAGGATAACACTCACATCCAAAATATTCTAAATTATATGTTAATTT
Organism: Viscum album; assembly: GCA_963277665.1. Classification (NCBI taxonomy): domain Eukaryota; kingdom Viridiplantae; phylum Streptophyta; class Magnoliopsida; order Santalales; family Viscaceae; genus Viscum; species Viscum album. Next base: position 1,396,194,749 of record OY728164.1, on the reverse strand, counting down.
AACTTGATCTAAAATATCTTCAAAAGATGCGCCAAGTTTCATCATTTTATCTAATGATATCTCAGATTCCTAGTTAGTCTCGCTAGTGAGAGCATTAGATTTATATACTTCATGACCCTCATTCTGCGGCCTCTGATCTTGATTAGCTTCTTCAGATAAAATCGCAGCATCAGTTGCAATGGCTACCAAAAGCTCTAGTACAATGGTTGAACTTAAATTATCACACAATGGAAGGCAGTTGATGTTTCATTCAACATATTATGAAGCATTGTTAACTTACCAGAAGCAGGTTCTTCTATTCTTGTAGTATCAGTAGGAGTGATAATGGGAACAGATGTCGGTTCCTCTTCAGGAGCATCCAAGCCAGTATGAACTTGTGATTGTTCACCAGAACCCTCCATTGTTCTTAGATGAGGGTCAGTCCTCTCCCTCAAAGTAGAAATTGAAGAAGCCCATGTAATCCCAAGAAGTATGAGAAAACTTTTCATGGGTTAAGACTCATGAATATCCAAAGGACTTACCACTGCTGATGAAACATTTAGTTGTGGACTTATTCCTTTGATGCCTTTGTTTCTTTGGATTTTTGAGAGTTTTGACAGTATCCTCTCCAAATATAGGTATTGCAGAGTGAAAAGACCGTTATAACTCCTCGTCCATGGCTTGTCGTCCTAGAGATACCTAGCCCAGGTCATGAGGAGATTCATTATCCCCGATGGCAGTACCACCAAGGCTATAATGTGGTGAAGGAACCTCAGCAGTTCCTTTCTTTGCAAGCTGCAGGATGAAGAAAATAATTTCCTTGAGTAACAAAGATTTGACTGAAATCAAGTTTCATAGAAAATAAGGAAAGAGACTTACATCTTCAGGAGCCACGTAATCATGTCACTCCTCATCTCCGGAACCACCAGTCCCCTCAGTGGTGCCATGATCTATCAATTATTTCACCCGCTTGGTGATAGGAATGGAAATGTCGATGGCATGTATGATCATATCCAGCTCTCTGATGTAAGCCCGCACTTCATATGGATTATCCTCAAAATAGATATCGATAGAATACCAAAGATTCCTTATTCTAGGGATGTGTATCCCTTATCATAAATCCAGCCAGGCAGATTTAGTATTTTAATATAAAATCTGCCACGTTTGGACAACCTCTGGTCGTAAGTATTCAGCATGTGTATCAGAAGACTATGAGGAGGGTCCTACGACCTTAGACTTCAACTTCTTCCCATCTCCTGCAACTACTGATATAGAATAAGAAAATAAGACGTGTTTATCTATAAAGAAGTGATGATTAAAGTGCCCCAATGAATTAACTCACTAGGAGTTTATGGAGTTGGTCTTTTAATTATAACAGGAGGATTATATATGGCACGAGGACGCTTTTCTCCATGTTGTGCCTCATCATCCACATCTTGGGAATCCGGCAAGTCAGCCCTAGGTGAGGAACCTGGTGAATCAGCTCTAGGTGGGGAAGCATCACCTTCCTAATGAAGGATTTATTTCTCTACAATTCTTTTCTTTTTCCCCACCAGATAAACTAGACGATTCAACACCCCTCTAGGGTATGATGCTATCCAGTTCTTGGCATACCATGTAGTCAAGTTACTCACTACTTTATCAATTGGCAGATCAAACACTTCCCTGGTCTTCTCCATAGATGTTAGTAAACATAGTTGTCGGGAAACAATTGGATGCTCCTCTGACCTGAAATTCATAGGAGGTGATAAAACAGTCTACTGTAGAAACTTTAATTGGCGTGCAAATATTTATGGAGCATAGGCCTCCCATATAATCTCTCCGTTAATCCTCGTGGCTAGTACACCATCTCTACAAGCCAGCATGTACGCCCTCAATTCCAGACCGGCGGTTCCATCATCAAAAAACCACCTGGTTGGCGGGTTTCCATAAGAAAAGAAATTGAATTCCTTCTACATGCTCAGCCTCACCTTCATATCATAGAGGTTGAGATCTAACAGAGAAATTCCATAGTATTCTTGTACTGATGGTCTGAAATCGCTTCCAAAAACCAGTACTCTGTTCTGTAAATTATATTTCTTGAAATGAGTGGTGATCCATCCCCACAAAACTTGGAATGGTCCCTCTATTCTCAAAAGAGACTTACCCACAAATAAATAGAGTAAGCTCCTGTGAATCATTGCCAAAATGGGGGTGGCCAACCCAACCATTTTCTTCTCAGCCAACTTGGATGCCACAACGAAGGACCCTCGCCTGATGCCTCCCTTTGAATCCCTGACTGCAAAAAGATAAACACTAAGCCACAAGGCTAAGAAGCCTTCCAGATGGGTCTTTTTTGGGATTCTCTGATTCACTCCATACCCCCACTTATCAAATTCTCCAGCTTCTAGAGTTAGCCAAAATGTGTTAGGAGTATCCCTCTTCTCTATTTTGGGGAAAATAGAAGGACAAGTACAGGTGGGCTACTCCCCCTTATTCCTATTAAGAAACATATCCATCCACTCCTCTGGATGAATATCCTTTCTGGAATGAGTTTTTGAGGTTTTTGAATTCTTGAGCTTGTAAAATATTTTCAATAATTCTTGAGCCAAAGCTGGAGTCTTCTCCAAATCATTCCAAGTCGCCTTGGGGGGGATGAATTCATCACACATGTCGCCCAGAATTGGAGCCCCCAAGATCTTGTAGACATCCCACAAACTAATTCCTACTTCTCCATGATTCAGATGGAAAGAATTGGTTTTTGGGCTCCAGCGGCTGATTAGCTCCACTACAAACTCACCATTCCTATAGACATATGTCTGCCCATCCCAGACGGCTTTATATATCACAACTCCTTTAAAATCCTCGACAAACTCTACACAGGTTTGTCACACCTAGTATACCCACATCCAAGTTGGCTTCACACCTCCTCCAAGACGGAATTCCCAACTCTTCTTCCAGCCTTTGGATTGATCTATCTAGGAATTTCGAAAGATTGAAGGATAACAATGTGGTTTCAACTCAGGCTTGTGAGGTTTCAGATCTTGCACACAAGGGCTATGATGCATCATATAGGCCTTCTCCATTGTTCTAGTATTTTCAAATGCTCCTCCACTTGAGATATTTTCTGAAGCAAAATTGGTGTAATTCTAAAACCAATAATGTGGGAGATAGTTCTTTGCCTCTGGAATGTTGACATCTTGCAGATGACCATACCTATATAGAGGCAAGTAGATTCTCTCTGAAAAGTTAAGTTGATACTTTTTCAATTACTTAGCCAAGTCTAGGAGAGTGTCGTTGCAGACAGTATAGTAATCATGGCCAACAACATTCATCATATCATCAATCCGCTTGCTAGCCAGTTCATCAGTCGTTCCGATTCTTCTAGGAGCCATTGAATCTACACCAAGGTCGAATAATTAACTCTTAAGTGAGTTTATTTTTCATAAAATTTTTGAAGAAAAGTGAAAAAATGGATAAAGAATTAAGGAGCACAATTCCAATTTTGGTGCGTAGGTGTGACTGTGCCGCACAGGTTTTTGGCGGGCAGGTATCACCACGCAGGTCAAAATACCTCTAAAGCAGCGCGACAAGGAAAAAAAGCACTGAACCGTGAAAAATCATCCACCTGCATGACAAAAGCAACATGTGCGGTGAGAGTATAAATGTTTGAGAGCCGAGTGATTTGCGCGAGAATGGCCGCATATTTATAGGCGAGGTTGCACCCCTGCACACCCAAGCCTGCACACCTTTCACCTGTGCGCCAACATCTATGCACTCCGAACCAGCGCACTGCCCTTCCTTGGTTTTCTTCTTTACCTCAGAGTCACATCCTCATTCCTTTCGGATCCAACTCTAAGGGGGGACTTTTGTTGACGCTCCTTTCCATCACAGAGTCTAAACGAATAAAAAATGGGAATACCTTAGCATAATTTGATTCATCCTTTAAAGAAACAATAAAAATTGACAAAGGCATGAACAAGGATTTGCTTCATCATGGGCCACACAGGTTCCAATACAGTCACGCTGTGTACATACGTACCACATAAGGTCGCACAGGTGACCTGCGCGCCATATTTGATTTTCGTCCAGGGTCTTCAGCAGCCTATAAATACCCCTTGTGGGCCCCCCCATTTCAAGGATAGAAAATTCCAAAATCTAGATTTAATCTCCCGGCGCCCTAGTCTCTTCTGGAAGTCTTCCGAACACTTCTAATGTAATTTCTTTCCTAGAATGGAAGATCTAAATAGGGGAAACAAGGCCTAAGTGTTGAAATTCACCAACACCAGCACGCCTAGGTGTTTAACCCTTAAGGGAAATGGACAAACCTGCGCGCCACCTTATCCCTTCACCAGAAACCCGCATTCCAATCTTTTGGAAGCCCCTAGGGATAATACTAAGGGATTGAGCCAAGCCTCGCCAAAGTATTACCCTATGGGTCAACCGTCGCACATTTACCTATGTGTCGCGCAGGTATACCTGCGCCACCAGGACCTGCGTTCCCATGCAGGACCTACGCACCTACTTGTTTTTGGGTTCGCCTTCTACCTATTCACCTATTTTATTCAAATCTTCCTCTACTTTTCAAGATTTAACCTTCAGAACCCTCTTCGAATCCATTTATGGCATGATTCTTTGGTTGTCTTCCTTATCTAAAAGGAATTCTGTGGAACATCTCTCAAAACATAGTGATTTACATATATTTATGTCACTAAGGTTAGATATTTCATTCATTCAACCTCATCCTTTAAGATGATAGGATCTTTAACCTAGGCCTCTTTTTCAAGAGTAAGCCCCAGTCCAAGTTCTCTTAACCTGGGAATCCTCCTTAAGATTAAGCCCCAAGTCCCCTAAACTGGGCCTCCTTTTCAGGAGTAAGCCCCTGTCATAATTTCTCTTATCCTGGGCCTCCTTCTCAGGAGTAATCCCCAGTCATAATTTCTCTTAACCTGGGCCTCCTTCTCAGGAGTAAGCCCCAATTCTAATTTCTCCTAACCAGTCTTAATTTCTTTTTGATTTGTATTTCCTTCTCAGGAATAAAACCCAATCATAAGTTCACTCTAATTTGGGAATCCTTCTCAGGATTCAGTCCTAAGTTAAGTATACAAATCTCCATAAAGCACATATACCTTTATGGACATTGTTCTCAGGTTTCTTCCCTGATGTAAATCCTAATCTTCATCTATCTGGGTAGTCATACAAACATAAGCCCCACATTATATCTTATGATTTCATCTTTCATGGAACAATCATCTGGTTTTATCAGTACCTCTTGTTTCTAACACCAAGCATGACTCACGTGAGCTTATAGCGTAAAAGTAATTATGAAATCTTTCTTTGTGCTATCAAACATGCATAAACATCATACTCCCTTAATCAAACTATGTGGATTCTGATTCCTTCTCTAAACAATGATACGTAGGTATCCCATCTGTGGGTACGATCCCAACTCTAAAATAATTCATGTCCTTCTGAATGACAATAAACTTCTAGTGCCCTGCTGAGTGGATTTAAAACCAGTATGTTTATCATAATAACCAAGAGATTTCTATATAATGTGTCAAAGGATACCATTGACTAGAATCTATAAACAAATACAGATGATTCTCTATCGATGAAGAACCTCAAATACATATAAAAGTTTCTCTAAATCACATATATACTAATCATTGGTTGTCTGATCTAAAGGAAAGTTCATTTTCATACTTGGTAATTTAATAAGGATTCGCAAACATAACTTAAATCAATAAAGAGAGTCCCGAAGTAGACAATAATTCCTCTCCAAATGGTGTGATGAGTCTGACCTCTCATCCTCTCGACCAGTGCAAATTCTTAAGCCTCATCAGTCCATAACTAATTAGCACCTACCTTTGGAAAGTAAGTACAGATGGATATAGAATCATTGGATGTTTCCGGTTCTACAAACAAACCCGTTAGAAACCGATTGGAATGTTTGAACCTTAAACAAACAAGGTCATCCCCATTTCTAGAGGGAAACAGTCTCATATTTTTCTCTGTGAAGATCAACACAAGGAATTATTTCTGATATCATAATATTAGGTCTCAACATCCAATATTGACCTATTGTGATAATAAAGAATATTCTTCTTACTTGCACCATTATTCTAAGAAAGGAGTGTTCCAAGAGATCACACTAAGGTTTCCACATAGAGGATGATGGGTTTTTGTTCTATAGGGGACATAAATACCAGAGGATGAAAGAGATACTACTTGATATTATCAGAGTATTTATGAAATTCATTATCTCAATGATAGGTATTCATTTTCTTTATTAAATTTTTAAAGGAAAAATAATTGTTAGTGTGGTTGGCTATGCATTATTTAATGGATGTGAGGTTCTATTGGAGTCCTCCAAATAACTTAAGGTTTATAGTAGGAGGAATATAGAGTATTTAATTGGTCTTATATAGGTTTAACTCGATTCTATGATGGTGTACTTTAGAGAGGATGAATTTTCTCAATGTCACCATGAATCACCTTTCATGGTGTTTATCTTTTAGTTCTGTTGTTGTTGTTTGTCCAAAAATACCATGGGACCGGTAAGGTGATCACAATGATGTTGATATTTATCCATCAAATAATATATGTATCCATATACGGTATTCACCATAAATAACATGAATATGTGGTGCATAACACAATGGTAGGTAGCACCACTATTATTCATTCCAAAGAGAATTACCTGGTAACAATATACCCCGTAGGGTGGTGAGTGAGAAGTGGAATATTAATAAAAAAGATCCATATGAAATTGGTTATAAAAAACCACCCGTCCATAAATGATAAGATTGTAAATATAACCATTATATTGATTAAAAGTTATGTGATTGGGACTAGGAAGTTATATTTTATGGAATCCAGGTTTAAATCTCTAAAGTTGATGGATACCTTGATTTTTCACTCATTATTCTTGATGGTAATAATATTGTAAAGATACAATGGGTATCAAAATTCATTAATTAAATTTTAGTTGACCAATCTATCAACCATATCCTCTAACTTAGGGGCATGGGTTAGGTGGATTCTTCTTGTCCCCAACATGAAATAGTAGTTATTTTTTTGAAAACCCAATTTATGAGTATCCATGTGGGGATCAACCCTAGAAATTTTTGTGTAATCCCATACAAAAATATATAAGTATTTATTATAGAAAAATATGTATCTTTCTAGTTCCCAAGGATTCATGGAGACACTAATCTATAGAGTTTGTAGATCTTATTCCATACCCATATTCACATATAAGGGTTCATCAATAGTAGTTGAGAAACCATTCTTAAATAATTTGGGATTATACTTTATTTATTCATCTCCATATTCCCCATTTTTTGGAGTAGAAGATAGAATGAAACCAAGATATATTGGAGAAGAAACAAGGGTATTATTATTTACATTTGGATCACATCCATCTATGTAATGGTTGGCTTTTTCTGATGTAGATAACACCATATAGATGTAAGAAAGAATTCCCCAACCATATGTTCAAATTTTAGGGTTCATACCTAGATAATAAAGGATACTTGGATATGTCAACTAAATATTCATCGAACCTAAATTGATTTAGATATGCCTGGAGGTGAGATTTATCCACATAGATTTCATGGGGATCCCCTCTTCACTTGATGGTGATTATTCAATAGAGATACCCTATTGACCATTATAGGAGTGGTATGTTATAAAATGTTTCTTGTCATTGGAAAATATAATATTTTTAGACCCTTTATCTAGAGTTTTTTCTTCAATGCGATTGATGGTAAACACAATATTTTTATTAAGTTCACTCTATGGATTGACCTGAGAGATTTCTAATACATTAGGGGTAGTGATTTGTGCGGTGTTATTTTCCAATGGATATTTCATTTATCTTTTTTAATATATCATGTCAATTCATTAAGAATAATAGGACTGAAAATGGGATCTATCACCATAGAGTAACCCATCTTTTCTATAAATAGTGTATTTAAGGCATTGATGATAAAAAGAGGAAACTATTACATGCATATAAAACCATGTTATTCATAAAAGTACATTTAAAGTCACGTATTATTGAACCATAATGAAATATAAATCAGAAAGAATATCTAAAAATTTGGTTCTCATCATAATCCTTTAGAGTGGCTGTTGTTTTCTTTTGTCATCTCCTTGGATTTTCTGATTGGATGGTGATAAGTCGATTTTGCTATAATGTAACCAAAGAATGGTCTAAACTAGTATGAGGATGATTCAACAAACATTATCAACCAGAGAATAAAGAATATTAATATCAAAAATCTTATTAAATATATATATGGTCCTAATGTATCCATGTATAGTTGTTTTTAAAACTTTTTCTATGAAGAAAATGATTGTGTGAAACACTGTGGAGTATGCTTCCACATAATACATATCAACTTAAGAAACTTTTTTAACAAAATATTAGAGGTTTATAATACCATTGATAAGGTAATACCTAATTTATCACAATATGTAATTAGAATCTAGAATTGGGATCCTAGAGAGTAAAACATAGAGTTGATTAAAAATATTATAGTTTTGAGATAATTACCTACTCATTTTATGTGGCAGTTACTCCTTGGATTGAAGTGTATGTGATAAAGTTAACTGCATTGAAAAATTACTTTCATAGTTAGTATGAGAGGTATCTCTTACTATTAATGGGTTGGGTTATTGTTCCCTTCATTTTTCTAATTATTGATTTTTTAATTGGTTGATTGAAAACCAGTACACTGGTATGATCAGATCCAAAAAATTTATAGAAAATTTGATATCAAACTCAAATTCATACTAATATTATCTAGGTAATATTCTTCGAGTCTTAGATGCATATATGGATTTAGTGGAGATTAAAATTGAATTTTAGTATTTTTTTCAACTTACTATCCTCATACTATATGACCACCTTCCCAATTAGTAATGGAAAACTCATGTTCATCGAAGTCATTTTCATAAATGAATGGGTATATCATGTCAATTTCATTAATATATCCATGTTAATACACTTCATTAGATGAAAAATATAACTGGTGAAGAAATTACCATCCTCCCAGAGATTGGGGAAGGATATCTAGATGGTTCTGGACCAGTTTTGGCACATGTGGGGGAACCTATTATTGTTTGTTTCATTTTTATGATGGTTACATCTAACCTTTGATGAATACAAAATATATATCATTATTATTAGATCTATAAAGGGAGTCAGGGTCAATATTGGTAGATTTTGTTATGCCTTGATTATTTCATGTTCCTAGTTGGAAGATTTCATAGTCATACGGTCATAAAAAATCTACATATTCCTTTTTAGAACTTCTTTACACACACGCTCTCTTATTATGGAAATGTAGCAAAGACATGAGTCACCCGAGCAAGGGTTTTACATAAAATTAAATGATAAGTTTCAATCATATTTTAGAGAATGATATTAAATATTAAACACTATTTGATATTATTTACCAACATCTGATTGAAAATGATGTAATCATGATGATCATTCAGTTGGACTTTTTTGAACTCTAGTAATTTAAAAAAAATATCTTTGGTGGTGAAAAAAACCCTGGAAGCTACTCCTTTTAGTATAAATAAAAAAATATAATTTTTTACAACAATATTTTTTTTCTTACTTCTTTTCATCTTGAAATATCCATTGTTGCTGTTGAGGTTTTTAAGTGGTGGTAATACATGATAAACAGTGGGTTTTAGTGCTAGATCTGGTACTAGAAATGGTTTGATCATAGATGTTTTCATTTTTTATTTACCACATTTCTTCCTCTGTGTCATTGATATCAATTGAGATTTGACTTTATAGAATTAAATAACATACATTGTCTACTATTCTACTTCCAAAAACTCTCATAATCCAAAAATATATTTTAGAGGGATGAGTGATATTTATAGCTTATCTTAGTGATTCTCTATGAATATATCTATAAAATACACATGAATGAGTTAAATTGGTATATAGTAGCTATATCTTTTTCACTTATAAATGAAATATATAACTTTGTAAAATGGTTCAATAGAATACCTTATCAAGATGGCCTAGGTTGTGGTTCGGTAGTATGTTGATCCCGATTTCCTGAGTTAGTGGAAATAAAGTAGGGTTATCCATGGTATACAAGGTAATAGAATCCTTGGTGGGAACCTCTAGGGTGTATTGAAAAAGTGGCTCCATATAGGCCCCTATGGATGTGGCCGGGTGAGTATAACCCAAAACGGACTCTCCAACATAGCATGAAAAAATGGAGCCCTTCTTGGACTCTCTAGAGGTGAAGCTAATTTTCCTTAATCCTTAGTAAGCATAAACACATGTTATTTCATGATGGTTTGATGTCACAACCTTAATATGGTTAAATTACCCTATATTACCATTATTTCCCTTAGTTTTTGGCTAAAATAATCACTTGGGGAAGAACTATGGGGCCTTGATCATGCCCAATCATAAATTTGGGCATCACATTCTTTAACCCTAGGCTCGGATGCCTCAAATGAGAGGCATGAGGCCTTTTTATAACAAAATGTAGTCAGGGAATGTTGTTTCTGATGTAAATTCTGATAAACCATTAAAATTTACTCCTTCAGAACATAAAAGTCATAAAAATGTACCAAAATGAACCTAAGAACTCAATATCACATAACATTGAAAATTATTATACCTAAGTCACCATATTGAATCTCTAAACACTAATTAACTAAAACATGAGCCTCTGAAAAACATTTATTGAAATTAATAAAGAAAATATAACAACACAATAATTATTAAATGGTTCATATTTTAGTCCTAATCCATGGGGGATTGTAATAATATACTTATTAATGTACCCAAATACAATTATAATTCCCAAGTCATTCAAATCAATTCCTAAACTATAGTAAATATAGTGGATCAAGCATGTAAAACTCATTACTACCACCTTCTGATATTCACATGATTATGTTCATGTCACTTTGATCTATATGAGCATCCCTTCACTTGTTCAAAAGATCCCACTTCATTGAATATATCTTCCAGTATATAGTGACCACTTTCGAAAACACTAGAACACGAATTGAATACAAGAACCTTGAAAATTTTTATGCATTCCATTTTATTTAAAATTGATAGAAAAAAATAATAAGTATCCTTTAGAGAAAAAACTTATGAAATTCCTTTAAATCTCAACATTTCACCTTCAAAATAAGTAAGGGTAGATTCTGATCACTTTCATTCAATCAAAATCATATAGTATATCGAAAATTGGTCTTCCATACATTATCCACTATCTCTCTACCATATTCATCCATAATTTAGATGATAGACTTATGTAATCACTCCTTTTGGAAGATCTAATTTCTTTACTATAAAATGGTTTTCACAATTGATTTAAATAATATCCCAAATGAGAATCATTTTTAGTATTCACTATTAATTATTCCATTAATATTCAAAAATAAATTTATATTCCCTAAACTCCATTTGTAGTTGTATTGTTCCCCCACCATGCTTCTAGTTATCCATGCCTGACTGAGGTGCATAAACACCTCATTACATCTCATATTACAACCGTTTTTAGTATATCTGATATATTCTGAGGTCCATTTTTATTCCCTAGTACTAGTACTTTTTCCTCTAATAACATTAAGATGAAGTGATACTTCATATGAATGAACTATTTCTAGAATTGAAACATTTTTCTATTGGCTAAGTGGATTGTATTATGTGAATAAAAAATAATACACCAAATTACCTAATTCTTTTGAGATCTTCCAACAACCCCTTTTGTTGGATCAACTTATTCCTATCTCCCGTTAGAGAAACATAATCCACATCTATTATGAACAGTGAAATTATTTTTTAAATATTTGATAATTATCTCACATTTATCCATACAAAAAAACAGATAGCCAATGGTAATCTTCCATATATCTGAATCCCCTTATAAAGTTTGAGTCTACAAACCCTTGTAGTTGTTCATCAGTTCTGAAGAAAAGAGGCAAAATTCTGAAACCCTTCAAAAACCAAAGAATCCAATTCAATACTTCCCAATATTCTATTTTGGAATTATCTATGCACATACTTAATACTACCACTACTTGCACAATTTTTTAGTGAGTACAGAACATGTAATACATCAATATTATTACTCTATGTGCAGAGAGATCCTTTGAAACGTAATCTACCTAAGATTATATTCATGGTTCATTCTCCTTGATCAAATTAATCTATCTATCCAAGTTATTTTTCACTAGTTTCTCCTCACTCATGAAGAATTATTCCACCACCTTCCTGGTGTAGTCACAATGACTCAACAATAAGGATCCAAAAGTTAATTCACTTACAATCTTAATCCCCAACATCCATTTATTTAGAATCATATCATTTCTATCAAATATTTCTGACCATTCAAACATAAACTCATAAATTATTTCCATCATCAGATCTGTAATAAGAATTTTTTAACTTATTTAAGTGTATCAATGAAACTTCTACCATCATACACTTTTTGGAAATAGTAATGATCCACATTACTTTAGATGAACATTTTCACCACTATAAAGGCATTAAACATACAGTATCATTTCCTTAGTGACAAATTAAAACCCTAAATAATTTGATTTATCTTACACATAATATATAACTTCTATTTATCCATGAATAATTCTGAATACTCCATTAAAATTTATTCATTTAAGTCCCCAAGATGAAAAGTAGTCTTCACAATCAACTACTTCAAATGAAATCCTTTCATTAGAACTATACTAAGCACTATATGAATATTTTCATATTCAACTACATGTTAATGTTTTCTGAAATATATAATACTTACATTTGTTGAATTCCATTTATGACTAGACTTTACTTATAATCCATTTATCAACCACTTCATCATACAATTGATAAACACACCTATTACGAGCACTTTCTTCCTAGTATGCCTTTATGTTAGTCTACATGTTCTAGAAAACTATATGGAATAAACATCCCCCCTCATGGAAATATCACATTTATTATAGTCATTCGTATTATATCCACTTCTAGGATCTCAGTTCGACTATCATCTATGAGTATAAAATAATAGATAATTTCATTTTTCTTCACTTGGAACATTACCTATATAGACATAAAAAATTCCCTTTACAACTAATCTCGTTCCATAACTACTATATTTATAACCCCTCATCTCGTTGATCTTCCCTGAGATTTTGTAGTTCTTATTATCATAGGTAATTATGGATATGAAAGAACCATTAAAACCCGACCATGTTTAGGAATATCCTCCAGATTGTCTAGTGTTTCTAGAACTGACATAGGCCCTGAATTATCTAGAACATCTATACATTCCAAAAATATATTTAACACAAACTCAAACTCTAAGTATACTTTTATCTCATCAATAATAACCTCTCTATTCCTATCATTCCAAAAGATCTCTTCTGATATAGTAATCTTGCATCCACTTCCATGATATTATCTTCTAGAGTTGACACTCCATTCATTATAATGATTATTTTGATTACCTATCCCCCCCCCAAATTCCAATATAAGAGAACACTTTCTATCAAGACACTTCTTATTTAGTTAATTATTCATTTACCCTTCTTATGACCTTTCCATGTTGTAGATAAAACCCTTAATTTTAAGTATAGTATTTTTTGGAAGATACCTAATTCTATTTATGGAAAAGTTCTTCATTAAGTATTGGATCTATAACGTTGAAAAACATAAGGTAAACCTTACTACTTTAGTTATTGACCTTGGTAACCATCACATCGTATGATTTCTAGAGTGATGAGAGTAACAAAAACACACACTCTATTTCACAAGAGTTTAACTTTAACAATTTAAATATAACTATAGTCATATTGAATTCATTGATGAGATCTTATGATGGATATCATTTCAATATCAGCATAATGAAAAACCTCCATAATAAAAACACTTAATTTTATCATTTTTAGATTCTCTGATATATCAATAAGAACTTTCATAATTTTTGAAGAATTTTTATCTTCTGGGATGTTTTAATACATATTGCAGGCTAGTGAAATCCAGATCATCGAAAGTTCTTTATTATCCGTCCTCTCTCATTTTTCCTTCTTCATCGCTTTTGACTTGGTACCCTCCAACACAATATCAAAATCCTTTTTCATGAACCAGACAGAGTGCCCTGGTAACTGGATAACCAAGATTACCTTGAAATAGCCTAAATGGTAATCCTGATCCCCATGGGATGGTGACTATAATCTACCATCATACAACATGCAAGTGGGAACAAATTTTCCACAAATAATAGTGGAAGAAAGACAATCAAGTCAATATGAATATAGAAAAATCTATAATAGGATTAAAGTACCATAATACCAGAAGGAATAAATATCCCAAATTATAACTGAAATTCCCAAATGGGGAAAAGCAACCCAATTCTCTAAGGACATAACTCACCATGATAATGGTTTAATAGCTTGATCCACCTCCAAGTGGTTATTTCCCAATTCTTAAACCTATAAAAATAAAGTCTACAAACACCCAAAGGAAAAAGTATTGTGTGAGCCTAATCCTAGTAAGATACCACTATAGATTCCATAATAGATTCCCAAATATATATTTTCCAATGGAAAATATTTCAAATTTAGAAAAAAAATATGTTTGGAAATTTAAAATATTATTTAAACAAAACATCCTATATAGTTTTAGAATGATGGAAAATATATTTAAAATAACTTTATTTAATTTTCAAGATATGGAATATTTTTAAAATAATTTCTTAAAAATGGTTACTTAAAATAGTTTATGTGATTCCAGAAATGGAAAGAAATTTTACAACATTGACATATATTTATATATCATGTATAAATAAATAAACAAGAAATGTGGCCATCTACCAAGTTGGTGTCGTATTTTTAAACAGCTATAAGATTTTACACTCTCTATGTGATCATAGAAAAATGAGTATACTCACATCCCCCTGACACTGGCCAGAGGAGACTCATCACCATCCCATCAGGGATCTGACTCACCATAGGTATGTTTTAGACTATTTTGATAGCATAGAGTGTATCCAAATAACTCACCAACTACCTAATGATTTCATGTGCTCTTACATGTTGGGAGATTTATTTTAATTCTGTATAAAATACAATTAAATTCCATTCATCCATTTCAAAATGCCAATTTTTTCATTTAAAACCAAAATGTTTTTTTATAAAAAGATATGCACTTTTACAAGATAAAACCACTAGGTTTCTATCAAATCATTTTAAGTCATTTTCACAAGTTTTAAATGAATTGAAAACCAATTAAATCATTTGAATAATTAAATTTCAACAATAAAATTCAATAATTTAATTTAAATCATTTCCATCAAATCCAAAATTTAAATTCAACAATTAAAATTAGCCAACTTCCCTAAACACACACCAATTTAATGGAATTGGCAGTTTTCCAAATTTTTGTGCCAAAACCATTTCAAATCTCCAAATTCAATGGAATCAGGTTTTATTAATTTAATTGAAATAAAATTTGATAAATTAAATTTAAATCAGAAATTGAATTAAATAAATCAATTTAATAATAAATAATTTGGATAATTAGGATGGAACCACCAACCTATTCCCGAAACATAAAACTCAGAACGACACCCATCAATGAGAATGAAGGTGGAGAAGACCTCAAAACACAACTTATAAGAATGATCCAACACCATGTGGAATATATCCAACAATTCCAAGATGATACACTGAAAAACCAAGAGAGGATAAAGAGAGAAACTTGAATAATGAGAGAAAACACTTTTCCAGGAATCCCACTATAAGTGAAACAATTATCGAATGCCAAAGGAATGTATCAAAAAAGGTTGGATAGATTAATGATCACATGGGAAATCCATTTTTCAATGGAGAAAGAATTGGATATGATCCAAAAATAATTAACCGGCAACACTACCTATTTTAACAATGCAGTCAGGGTATTACACAATGTGTAATACAAACACACGATGTGTGATACTTAAGTTTTTTAACCGTTGAAACATATAATGTTTTTCATTAAAAACTGATTCTACAAGTTAAAAAAAACTTTAATTACATCACAAAATATAGTGAAAACTCATGATGTATACCTGTGACAATGTGAATCTGATCATGACCAGTTTCTAGGACCATTACATGACGTGTAAGACTATTATACGGCTTGTAACCCTCTGGAAGTCTGCATGAAAAGTCAATTTGAAGGTGAGAATCCAAAAAATATCTGAATTCACCATTATATGTATCATCCCAATCCAAACTCCACCCTACCCCATGAATGAAAAGGAAAAACATAAACAAGGTTTATGGAATACTTGTGAGAATGGTAACAAGATTTTATAACCTCCCCTACCCTCATAAGAGATTTTTGTCCTCATAAAGCCTTTGAAGAAACTTCCCTGCTAAAAATATGAGGCCACTACTCTCTCATCAGTACCTCGTATTCCCACATCTCTTGATTACCCTAATAATGCTTCTATTACACACAAACCAAAGATATAATCCTCCCATGAAGTACCTTGGTCTTAGAATCAACTATCCTGACTGGTCGTTCGGTCAATGATAAATGAGGATCAATATCAACATCACTATAGCTGAAAACATGAGATGGATCAGAGATACGATTTCCCAACTATAATATAGGGAACATTTTATGTATCTACGTTAGTTTTTGTGTAAGTTACAAATGGTAAGAAACATTCCCCACCTACTCAATGGACTCAAATGGTCCCACAAATGAGTAGCAAGATTCCCTTGCCTCTTACGCCATTGATGAGCCAACTGTGGTGAAACTTTCAAGAACACCTGATCCCCAACTAAAATCTCCAAATGTCCATGGTGTCGAAAAAAATAAGAATAATATTTGCTCTGTACTATCAACATTATTTGAATAATAATCTTATTATTATCCATCATTTCCTATAGTAAGATGAGTCTAACAAAAGAACATTAAAAATCCTCCGACCAGCAGAACAGAGATTTACAAAGCTAGCCATACAAGGGCTCAAAATAATCCATCTTGGTCCTGTATTGGTAAATTTTGTTATAGGAAATCTCAACCATCCAAAAGTTATCATCCCAAGACCCGTCAAAGTCAAGAACATAGGGGTGAAACATATATTCAAGAATCTATATAGCTTTTTCTATCTAGCCATGTAAATGCAGATGGTAGGCCATTCTCAATCAAAATTGATATTCCAATGCCTCTTGAAGTCCACTCCAAAAGTGAGAAGTAAATCAAGGATCCATATTAGAGACTATTGATGATGGAACTATATGAAAATGAATAATCTATTTCACATAGTGATTCCCCAACTCCTCAACTTTGGTTGTATCTCAAATGGGTATAAAGTGAGACAACATGGTCATACTATCCATCACAACCCAACCAAAAATTCCATATAGATCCCATACCACTTCCAAGTAGGTACTAGAAGTGGTTGAATAAAACCCGAATGTGTTTGATACTCGACCTTAACCTACCGGCATATATAACAACTAGAGAAAAACAAAACAATATATCACCTCATCTATAGCCCCTAAAAATTCAACTACATATCATAGAACATTTTTGTGGTTCTTGGGTGCACTAACAACTTGTAATTATAAAAATCCCCTATCACATCCTTCCTTGCTGGTAAAGGCACAAAAAAGTGAATCTGATAGCATAGAACACCCTCTTTAGAGAACGAACACTGGGAAACTATCTCCCCACCATAAATAGAGTCCCTAATGCTATGGAATTCATCATTAAGATGTTGATATTGAAAAATAATCTCGAGAAGAGTGGATGATAACTAAATTCTGGCTAAAGAAACTTCAAGCCCTTTCACTTGAACTCCGATTTGCAATAGTGAAAAGAGAGCAATCAAATTATACTATTCTAAAGATTATTTCACATCCTTTGTTGGAAGTTTCTTTATAATGCATCTAAACTGAATTTACCTTTCCCTAGGGTATAGGGGATGCCAATTTCAAACAACTATAGGTACTACACCCAACGCCTCTAGAGAATATTCAAATATTTTGGAGAGAAGATATAAATAACGATTTTTTGGTCCGAAAAAACTACAAATATTTCCCCATAAAGGTAATGCCTCCAACTCTTAAGTCCGTGAATTATAGCTAAAAGTTCAATGGGTAGGGTAATTATTCTAATGTTGCATAAGATGACAAGATCCATAAGAAACTACATGGATTCCCTGTATAGGAACATAACCCAAGCCTAAACCTGAAGCATGAAAAAAGATCACATAGCCCTACTCCGCCTCTAGAAGAGTCAATACTGGGACAGTAGTGAAAAGGCGTTTCAGATCAACAAAATAACTCTAACATTAATCATCCAAAACAAACTTCACCCCTTATTAGTTAGAGAATTCTTCGACGAAGTCAACTTTGAGAAGTACATAATGAATTAGCAGTAATATTCACCTAAGCCCAAGATGCTACAGATGTCAAAGACATTTTGTGGTTTCTCCCAAGTCATAACATCTATCAACTTCTCAGGATCAATTGAAATACCATGTTCATCCCCCATATGTCCAAATAATTTCACTTTCTGAATCAAAAACTCACATTTTGAGATCATGTCATAGAGTTGGTGACATCTCAAAAGAATCAAATTTTTTCTCAGATGACGCATATGTTCCTACTTATATTTGGAGTAAATAAGGATTTCATCCACCGAGACCACACAAAATGTTTCCAAATACTCACAGAAGATCTTTTTCATTAGATCCATCAAAACTGTAGGATAATATTTCATACCAAATGGAATTAAAATGTACTCATAATGGTCATAACTTATTCAAAAGGTGGGTTTCTGAATGTTAGATTATTTTAGCCTTGACTGATGGTAACCTAACTAAAGGTTGATCATTGAAATCCACTTTTCACCTTGCAGCTGATCAAATAAATCATCAATCCATGAAAATGGATAGTTTTTCTTGATCATAACTTGGTTTAGTTTACAAAAATCAACCCATAATCCAAGAGATCTGTATGCCTTGCTATTTAAGAGAACCAGCACCGCCCAAGGTGAAACACTCATTTTTATAAATCCTTTATTGAGAATATCATCCAACTATAACTTCTTCTCTTTTAGTTCAGCTGGTGCCATGAAGTATGATGTAATTGAAACTGGTTGAGTACCATGCATAATGTCAACGTAGAACTAAAATTCCCTTACCAATGGAAGAATAGATAAATCCTAAGTAAACACATAAGGAAACTCGACAAAGACTGGAGGGAGATCACTTCTCGTAGATTCTGACTCCATATCAAAAGAAAACACTGATATCACTTTCCCCATTTTGTATAAGAAGTTCTGGCTCTAGTCGACCTCAGGTCCCAATATCCTTGAAATAAAATAGACACACCCCTAGGTGTAGAAAATTATATCCATTTAGGAAAACAATCAATCTAGGCTTTATTGAAAATGATCTAATCCATCAAAAATATAACATCAAGAGATTTCAAATCAAGTACCAGAAAACTACAAGCTAAATCAACATTTGATAGAGATTAGACGTAAGTAGGGATACATATACCATGATCTCTATTTGTTCCAAGGGGTTTAGAAATATCCATTTCATATGTTAAAATGTATATAGTAAGATTAAGAAGTTTAACAATACATGTTTAAATAAAAGAGTGATATGAACCTGTATCAAATAGATCAATCACTAATAACGATGCTATAGTAATTGTACCTCTCACGGTCACTAGACCTGTGTCTAAAACCTCTATAGTTTCTTCTACTACATGAAGAAGCTTCGTTCTAGATTCCTATGGTTATAACCCTTCTGTACCTGAATCTTATTGTTTCCCCATAGTTTTAATAGGATATGATGATCTTATTCAACTACAAAGAGTAGAAAAATTATGAATGAATCTCTATAAGTGCCCCTAAACATCCACATGATCTATAGTTCATGGGTGCCTTAGCGAAAACCCTCATAGAATATCCTGGCATTCCACAATGATAGAAAGTCAAAGAACTTCATATTAGTGATGTAGGAGGTCTATAATGACTCTTACACAAAGAACTTATGTGAGAATCACCACACTTCCATTTTCCTTTAAAGGAACCAATTCATACACTGGGAGAAAAAATAACTCCACTCAACCCTGACTTTCCCACCATGTCCATCTAAAACATCGTTTCCCTATCCAGTACATCAGCATAAGTGGGAAGCTTCAGTAAGAAAACCTGATAACAGATATTTGATCCAAGCCCAAACTTGAACTGTTGAGTCATTATCATCTTGTTAGATAAAATCTCTGGAGAAAAATGCACTAGATCATAAAAGTGATTTGAATAATCGGCCACTATTTTGATGTCTTTCTCAAGATTGAAATAATCCACAGTCTTGGCCAACACTGTTGACTCTATATATAACTTTTTGGTGAAAGTAACCATGAATTCCTTCAACTATATGACCTCATGCTTCCCTTTCATCACCATTGTGTCCCACAATGCCTTTCTTGGTCCTTCTATCCCAAAGGTGGCACAATTTACATTGATCACTTCTGGTGTTTCCAAGAACTCAAATAGTCATTCTATCTTGCTAAACCATTCTTTAGTATATTGAGGATTAGTGGATCCATTGAAAGCTAGTATATTCTGCTGAAGGAACTCTTGGGAATGATTTTAAGGAACATATTTCTGAGTATCCATGGCTAGAGTTTGAATGGGAACTAGAGGTGGTGCATGTACTAGAACATGGAAAGTATGCTCAATCACCTCAACCATATTCAAATCCACAATAAGATTTTTTTTGAGGTTTAGTAGCAGCCTTTTCTGGGTTGAGAGTCACATGTCTTCTTAGAGGAAAGATGCTATGAAACATTAGCTGATATAAGGAAGAAATTATATTAACACTCAAACCAAGAAACAGGAGATATTACCATTAGTATAAGGAACAAAAAAGATTTATATTTAATTATATCAAAATCAAAATAGGGAAAAGACTATAACTAATCAACATGCTATCTTTCTCTATCCACCAAGGTGGCTTGAGGTTCACTGTGGTTAGAGATATCCAGGAACTCAATCACAACTACCTCTTAATTCTCGACAAGATTTCACAAATGCATACTAAATTCAAGACAAAATCTCAACCTCTCTCTGAGACCAATTTGTCATGAACTAGCCTGGGTACCTTGGTAACATGATAATTGAGCCGGCCCTGACATCGAATGTAGTGTATTCTTGATACCCACAAGTTAGTGACTATAACCTGACATCATACAACATGCAAGTGGGAATGAATTTTCACAAAACATAGAGGAATCAAGACAAGAAAGTCAATATGCATATAGAACAAACTCCATTGGGAGTATTGTACCAAAATACAAAAATGCATAAAAATCACATAGTGATATAACCAAAGTAACAAATGGGGAAAATATCCCATTTCCCTGAGGACATAACTCACCCCGACTAGGGTTTAATAGATAGATCCACCTCAAATAGGTCCTTTCTCCTTTCATGAACTAGGAAGAAGAAATTTTACCAACTCCCAAAGGAAAAAGTAGGGTGTGAGATTAATCCTAGTCAGATACCACAAATTATTCAATAACAGATTCCAAATATAGATTATCCAATGGAAAAGCTTAAATTTTTTGTAAAATAATTGTTTGGAAATTTAGAATCATATTTAAATAAAACACGCTATACAATTTTAAAATGATGGAAAAAACATTTAAATCAAAGGATTTACATTACAATAGATGGAATATTTCCAAAAAAATGGCTTAAATAAAATAGTTACATAAAACGGTTTATGTAAATATAGAAAAGTCATTTAAAGAAGTTTTACAAAATTGACATACATTTATATCTCATATATAAATAAACATGTGAGAAACATGGTCATATGCTATGTAGGTACAATAGAATTAACCAATTATAGGATTCCACACCCTCTAAGTGACTCAAAAAATGATTATACTCACATCCCCATGGAACTTTCTAGAGTCGACTCATCATCCTTCCATCAGGGACGTGACCCGATGCAAGTATGTTTTAGAATGTTGTAATAGTGTAGAGTGTATACAAAGAACTCATCAACTATATAAGTCATGAATGTTACCTTAAATAAAAGGAAATTTATTTTATGACTATATAAAATAAAATTAAATACTATTATCCCTTTATTAAATGAAAAAATTTCAGCTTAAAACCAAAATAGGTTTTAATAAAAAACAAGCCCTTTTTAAAATATAATCCCAGCATGTTTCTACCAGATAATGTTAATCCATTTTCACATGTATGAAATCCATCCTTTTCACAATTCATTTCAAAAAAATAAATTCTTCAATTTAATCAAAATCACTTCCATAAAATACACAATTTAAATTCAACAATTTAAATTATCCAACTTCCATAAACACACCCCAATTCAATGGAATTAGCGGTTTTAAAAAAAATTATGCCAAAACCATTTCAAAATCTCTTGATTCACTAGAATTAGGTTTTATCAATTTAATAGAAATAAAATGTGATAAATAGAATTTTAATTATAAATTTAAATAAATCCATAAATTTAGGAATAATCAATTTGGATAATTAGGACGGAAGCACCAACCTCTTCCCAAAACTAAAAAACTCGCAACAACACCCGTCAATGAGAACAAAGGTGTATAAGTCCTCAAAGTTAATCCTCAAAGAAAGATGAAATAGCATAAAGAATATATCCATAAATTATAATATGATCCATTGAAAACCCATGATAGGATAAAGAGAAAAACTTAAAGAGAAATAGAAAAAACTATCCCAGGAATTACACCACATGAGAAAAGACGATCGAACACTAAAGGAATGGATTTAGAAGGGTTGGAATGATTAAAGATCACCTAGGAAAACCTTTGGATCAGAGATAAGTAATTGGAGAGGACCAAAAATAATTAAGAATTTTCTCTTCCTGTTTTAAAAATAATTCAGGGCATTGCACGATTTGTAATATCGACACACACTGTGTAACACTTACATTTTATAACCATCAAAATGCGTACCATTTTTCATTAAAAAACCTCCACACCACATTAAAAACTTAACATCAATTCCATCACGACATGTAGTGACAAATGGCGACGTATAACCTTCATAGTGTGAAGTTGATCATGACCTATTTGCAGAACCATTATACGATGTTCAAGCCTATTACACATCATCTAACCCTTTAGAAATCTGCATGATAAGTCGATTTGAAGGTGAGAATCCAAAAAATATCTAACTTCATCATTATAGGTATCCTAAAAATCCAAACTCTACCCTAACCTATCAAAGAAATAAAGATACTAAGACAAGGTTTTATGTAATACTTGTCAGAATAGTAACAGGATATTACATCCGTCTAAAGTAGATAATCCTCTATCAATATCATTGAGATTCAAAAATATTTCCCATGAAACTTCAACCCCATGAAATTACCAATATAAAATGATATAAAATTCAATGATGTTGAAGTACCACTAAATTCATAATGATTTAAGAGTGATTGGGAACTGTTTACCAAAATTTTCGATAATGAAAATGATAGAATGATGTTATTGACCAATATGTGAGTCATATTTACCTATGTTTTTTCATCCAAAGAACTTAAATTGAAACTATAATACCACTTGTTGGGTCTGATAAAAATTCTGTTAAACCACCAAAAGTTACTTCTCCAAAACTTGTAAGGTGAATAAAAGTACCAGAATGAACCCACGAACTCTGTATTGAATCACTAAGCTCTGAATAAACTATACAAGAGCTTCTAAAAGACAATGACTGAATGAAATAAGGGTAAACGAAGAAGAAAATATTTTTATATGGTTTTAATGTGGATCCTAATCCACCAAGGGTACATTTTAATATCATTATTAATGGATCATAAGATGATTACAATTTACAAGTCATAAAGAAAATTCCCCCACTATAGTAAATATATTGGGATCCAGTTGATGCAACTGCTCACCATCATATTTTGATCTACATGTTATTGTTTCTATGATACTATGATCTATTTGAACATCCCTTCTATTGGTCAAAGGACCCCATTTCCTCAACTTTATGTTCCAGTATAAAGTTCTCACTTATGGAATCCCCAAAAAAGGAATCCAATGTATACTTCTAGAAAATTATTATTTATTCACCTTTCCACATGAACACCATTAAAAATATTACATATAATTCAGAGATAAAAAATATAAAATTCATTTGAATCTCTGCACTATAACTTTAAACTGAGCAAGGTAATCTTTCGATCACCTGCTTCTAGTCGACATCATCTGGTGTACCTAGTTTTGGTAGTTTGGAAATTAGTTTCTACAACTCTACCATCTTTATCAATAATTAAGAAGATAGACTTCTAGAATCACTACTTCTATAATATATAATTCATGGGTCTGAAAATGGTTTTCATAGATTAAATTAAAATTGAATGGATACCAATGGGATTAATGCTTGTAACTAATTTTCATTCCCTTCAATAGTGATTGGGCACTATGAACCAAGGCACGAGGTGTGAATGGTTGAAGGCAATTCACATGAAGGTTCAGCCTGGGAGACCTTTGTTCCAGATTCCATGCATGGAAAACCTGGTCAATGGAGACAAAATAATGTGAAGCCACAACATAAGGAGTTCTGGGTATTGGAAAATTATTCCACAAAAAATTATCTCATTAAACTGTATCTTCCAACCTTCAAAATGTGAGTGTCAACACTCAGGAAATATGATCCTAGAATTGTTTTTATCACACCACTGATCCTGGAATTTGTTTTTTTTATCAGTGTAAAATTTTAAATATTTTAGAAGGATATATAATTTTAAAATATTTTATTAAATTGAATTAATTAATTAATTAAGTAAACTTTTGACAATGCATTTATATAATTTTTTTAAAAAACATTACTCAAAATTGAATTATATTAGAACTGTGATGTCTGAAACATGATATTTCACATAACTCTAATAAAATTGGGTTTTGGGGTTTATGTCTAATCTGGTCTAGTTTTTTGGTGTTCATCTATAAATATGTTTTGTCTACTCACTACTACATAATCTACAGTATTCAATGTTGACTATTATCAATGCTAAAAAACATTGATAAAGGGTAGTCTTTTTCAGCACTAATTAAAAGTGTTGATAAATATAACCTTTATGAGTACTAAAAAACTAATATAGGGTCACCTTTTATAAGTATTTTTTTTAACAATGATAAAGGTTCTATTTATGAGTGTTTAAATTAGCATTGATAAAATACCCCATTTTAACAGCCTTGATAAAGAGCACCATGAATAATTTAATTTATATTCATATTTATATATATTAAAATTTTATTTATATAACAATAAGTAAATATATGTAAATATAATATTTAAATGCGATTTATATATCAATATTTTTATAAAAAAATAAATATCAATATTATTTTCATAAATTTATTTGTAAAAAATTATCACATTTTTATTAGTCGTTATTTTTTTAATAATATTTTTAAATACATTGTTTAAAAATGTATGTATAAATATAATATATTAATATGCTTTTAAATAATTATAAAAATATATAAATGAATATAAATTTATTTAAATATAGTTCATATATGAATTTTTATAATTATATTGATATTAAATAATTTAAAATATACACATATATTGGTATGTATGTGTATGCCCATGTATGTTTGTGTATATTAATATTTTAGTGTATGCATGTGCCTGTATTTTTATGTATGTTTGTGAATGTATATGTGCATGCATGTGTATGTGTATTTTTATACATGAATTTTTATTTTTATGTATGTATATGAATTATACTCAAAATATGATGAAGAAACAAGAGGGGGTATTATGTCCTTTTACAACACTAGAAAACACATTAAAGGATCCCCCATGAACTTTTAAATAGAATTCTTCCTCTTTTCATTAAACTGAGTATGTAGTGGAAAATTAAAATTGAAGAAAATTTTTTATAGTAGTTCATGAGACAAAAAATTCCTAATACACTATACCAAAATTCTCTCCATGATCTGGGTGATTTTCCCTAGTAGGTCCTTTTCCAAGGGATCTAAAAAATTGAGTATAAGAGATTGTAACTTGTTATAACAACTTTAACAAGGCCTTTATATATCACTAACAATTTTCCATTAAAACTTAAAAAACAAAGTATTCAAAAACAAATAAAATATTGTACATGGTTATATAAATCAACTAAAAAATCATTTATATGTTAACACTATAGTTGACAGATTAATATATTTTTTGAGTAATATATATAGGTTTCCAAAGTGTAGTCCTTAAAATGAATAGCAAATAATTCTATATAAAATACACATATAAAGAATCAATATCTAATTTAACCTTTGTAAGGGAATGAAAAATACATAATAATATGTTGATAAAACATGCATGTATCCAAAGCATAGTCTACAAAACATCAAAAGTATAACAGATATGTCATAGATTCATACAACAATATTTGTTATTCTTCCAGGGATAAAAAAATAAAAATAAAGCTTTAGATAAATACACAACATTAAATGTAGATTCTATATAATAATAATGATCTTATTGATGTTATTTTTAGTGTAAGATATTTAGAAAATAGAGTGTCATCATTTCTAGATATAATAGGTAAAACAAGTATATATTATTAGCGTAAACTAATTTAGGTCAAAAATATCCTATAAATATTCTAGATAAATAGAAATTTCAACAATATTGACATTCCTTTAAATTTTACATTTAAATTCTATGGAAAATCATAACACCCTTTAAAAATTGAAACAAATTTGGTCATTACTATAGACCCTTTGAAATCATATTTGAATCTGTTTATTAAGAGATTTAATGTCGAGAAATTATAGTAAAAATCTCTAAATAATTCTAGTTGTAAATCAAATAGATAACTAGATCTTTCTGGGAATCATTATATAAGATGGCGATAGAAAAATTAGGGTAGCTAATGTACAAATAAATTTAATCATTGAGTTCTAGAACAAGATGTTTAATACCAACATCCTATTGTTAATGTGAGGTATATTCCCAACATGAGGTTACTTACATTAGTCTTATAAAAATGTTAGGTATCCAAAAGAAACGTTCCTTAATATATGTGAGGATCCAAAAAAATAATGTTTATCACAAATGTGGGGTTCTAAACATGGGATTGGATACCAATGTTGGGTTCAACAACTCATTCTAAACAATTATTCCAAACTGCTTTTGAATAAATGTAATATATAGAATAATATTCTTATACCTAAATATAAAGATTAAAATTGAAGGAAATTATTTGATAAATCCATAAATAAATCAATTTATTAAATTAAAAAAATAAAAAATAAACCCTCTTGAAGTAAATTGATTAATTAAAAAATAATGGTTTTGGTGAGAATCAAAATCAATGAAAAATCTTGTTGGATAAACATCTGTATGACCAATAATCTCATCATTTTTTATTCTAAAAAACCTATAAAAATAAAAGAACATACTAGTTTTATATTTTCAAAAAAAGAGCATATTAATATAGACATAAGTAATTTTATTCTAATTTTCTAAATGTTTGTATTTTTCCAAATTTCCCCCCATTTTTTAGATCAAAAATAAAATATGAAAATTAATAAGACCCTATTAATGTTGAAAAAATAATCGAATGTAAATTTTATTCAAGAAAAAGATATAAAGATCCAGAAATCCCATTAATATTTTTAAATAGAGGGGAATTTTATGAGTCCGCGGTTTCTGACAGCACCTGATTCTGAGACCCAGTGTGTCCGGAATAATTTTCTGAAGTTTTGTTTGGGTACGTTTAGTAGATGTACGAACAAGATTTTATATCTTTTGAACCGGTGCTCGGTATTGAAATCCAAGGACACTGATGAACTCACAACACCAATATTATCATAAGGAGACCTTTACCGCAATTGCGTTTTATACTGGTTGGAAGTTATTTTTGGGGGTTTTCTAATTTTAAATAAATAAAAATATGATTCACATATTTTTATGTGGGTGGTGGTTAAATCCACCAAAGAGAAGCTGGAAGTGGGGCCCACCCCCACATAACCTCCCATGGGAGGATATAGTGTGGTGGGGCCCACACAAACACAAACCCCTCAACATCCCATTGAAACTCTTGAAACCCCCCATTGATGTGGGTTAAACCCTCCACTTTCCACCTATCTTTTTAATTTTGAAAACTCTCCACCTCCCACTTTCTCTAATTAATTTTCCAACACCATTAATTAATTAACTAAGCTCCACAATTAATTAATTAATTTGAGTGTTTCAATTTTGAAAACATTATTCCAACTTTAAATAAGTGAAGCTATCATTTTATTTGGGGTAGGCATAATCATTGGAGAGCTTGGGAGTGTTGGTGGAGCCTTGGAGAAATAGGGAGAGCTTTCTTCCAATGAATAATGTCATCTCCACCGAATAACGATGATGCGTCTCCTTCCTTTACAATCGTGGCAAGCAAGGGAAGATGCCGCCCGCGAAGAACATCACCAACGACAAAAAATCTCCCTCCGACGTTGACAGAATGACGTCCTTCTTCCGCGACACCGTCTTCTGCGACTTTGACAATGTTCTTGAATCAAGGTTGGGAGATTTGTTTAATTTTAAATGATTAAAATTATATCCTCGATTCTTTAATGTTTACATTGGTTTGACGGTGGAAAATTGTTATCACCTAACACGGAGGGTGCGGGCCAAACAAACACAGCCCGACGACCCTCCATTGAATCTCAATTGGTTGACATCAGAGGCAGAGCCGAAAGGGTGCAGTGCCATCGCACCGTTCCGGAGAAGAACATCGACGGCAGAGGTGGCATGGAATCGTCACACCACCTAGAGAGCAGCAGGATCATGGCGACGTTGCGCCGTGGTGGAGGTGCAGAGGCGGCTGGCTAAATCAGCCACCGTGGAGCTGGTCTGCGGGACGACCGGCCGGCCAATCTGGCTGCACCGCTTGAAGACCACAGTGCCTGTAGGTGCCATGTGGAGGGAGAATGCGGCTTGTAACACCCCAAGCTTCTACGGTACGCTTCTCTTTGAATAATGTGATAGCGTGTGTTGTACGCAACACCGAGTTCTAACACACCATAACCAATCAAACTAGCCGTTATGAATAGTAATACCTACTTTTTGAAATTATATATATTTCAAACTTCAAAATGGACTTCATTTTTGGATTTGGAATATCTAATTTAGCCTAAGGTGAAATTTTGGTACATTTTGGATAACTTTCATATTTTGATGAATAGTGAAAATTACTAAATTTAAATTAAAAACAACTTTTTTAATCAAAATAATTAATAGTGATAAATTATGAATTTGAGTGGTTTTAAAGTATATTTAGAATATATTTTTACCATTTAATATAATTTTGGTCATTGGACATAATTTTACAATTAAACCGAACATAAACTAGTGTCAATTTTTTGATAGTTATTATCTCTTAAAAACACACTTTTTGTTTTGATAGCGGGAATTAATTTTAAATTAATTTTTTCCACTTCTGTGTTTTGAATTTAGAAAAATGGATTCCATATTTGGAATCAGGATGTTCAAATTGTGTAAATAGGTAACTTTTATTTTTAGACATTTTGAATAATTACTGCGGTAAATATTTTATTTACCATGGTTAAGGGTAAATTCAGTAAATAAGGGTTAAACAATAATATTATAATAATACTAAATTACCCTAAAACGTGTCCTAGCCTTATTGGTTGATACATGTTCGACCATAGGCATCTTTGGGTCGATTTTGGGACCCCATGGTGCCACTTTTAGGTGATAAGGACACTTTATTTTAATTAAGTTAAAATGAATACAAAAATGACACAAGCATATATCTTTTAGAAAAACAATTTTTACATAGGGTTATATATGTTGGATTTTAGATTATAAATATTAATTATAAAGATAGAAAGGTTTACTACATAGTGATAGTTCATTTATAATTTTTAGACATTAAATAATTTAATTTATTTATGACACAGTGATGATGAATTAATTACTATAATAGTGAAAAATTAAAATAATTGATATTATAAATACCCAAATAAATATAATATGAAACTTTTAATGAATTAAACTAATTTTCTTGGATAATATGATATATTAGGATTTATTTAATTGACTTTTTTCGAATTAATCAATCTGTTATGAGTTTCAAAAAAATCAACTATTGAATAGTGTCAAAATTGACATAAAAGAGTTCTTAAAACAAATATTATATTATTAATTGATATTAAATTCCTAAAAATCTAAGGTTCGGCCAAGAGACTTATATCATGATAGGTTCATCATTAATGGACCACTTGGGGGTCTCTTGGATTTATATAGTAAGTTTATTAACCATATTATATAAAAATACAAAGAGACATTGTAAAAGTGAAACTAATTAACTTAGAGTTAATACTTAAAGATAAGGTTAATATAAGTACCCAAACCTGTCTAAATTCTATTGGTTGAGTGGTGTTCGACCTATCCCCACATTAACCTTTGAATAATCAACTTTTGAGCCTTTAGAAACCGAATATGAATTTATTATAAATTAATATTTCTAGATTTTCCAAAGGTGCCCCTCACCCCTCTTATAAAAGGGAACTCCTCCTTCTCATTTCTTCACACCTTCAAAGCCTTTTGGTTCGGCCAAACTCTGCCAAAATACTCTCCCAACATCCCTCACTACAACCTAAATGCCTTAGTTTGATCAGAAAGCCAACCTAAGGAGCCCTTTTGATCAAATCAAAAGGAAGAACCCGAAGAAGAGGTAATGTTTTCACCACCCCTTTTCAAGTTCCTTTCTTCTTCCACTTCTTCTTTCATTGTTCTTATCATTCTAAAATAATAACTCCAGTATCTCATATATACTGTGATGTTATTATAAATATGGTACAACCATATTCAGTATTCTATCCACCCTTTGAATAACATGTCACCATACGTGCGTACGTACGGCTTACCGTCTCCACGTCGTGGTGTAATTGTTATTCAATATATTATTATATGGATGGGTATAATAATGATGTGTAACTCATGTAAATAATAAATATGACATGTTAATGATTCTGTATATATGATATACCATCCATTTATATATTATTTTAATATCAAAAGAATGATATTGTCGCTCGTGCGTACGTACGGACTACCGTCTCCACGAACGCGATGAGATTCATTCTCCATCGTATCCATTCAAGTATAATTATCATTTGATGATTTAAAAATGATGTTTAAGGACTTGATATCATTATTGATATGAATAAGATACAACAAACATGGATTATGTAACAAAACATATAAAAGAAAATGAGTAAGTTAACACCCGAAACGACGATAATTCTAAGATATTATTAACAAATCAATGTTAAAAGATCATATATGATATCATATTAATATATATGTTTCTTGTATAATTTAATAACAATTATTTCACCATTATACAGGAGGTTAACCTACCCCAACCAAGGAAAAGTACAAGGTATGGGTTATTTCACAATCTCTTCATTATCCGAGGTTGTTTATACGTATTAATCTACTGGGATTTCTTTATCATCCACATCCATGTTTCTTCGAAATGTATTTCAAAACATATTTATTATTTACAAGAATATGGGTTAATGTCATTTATACCCTTGTTTGACTTTTTATAAGAGGTTTATAAAGGAATCTTTCCGTCGTTTTCAAAACAAGGTCGTTTTTAACCTTTTCAACAGAATTAAGGTAAGAATGTTTTTTTAACTTATACGGCGGGTGCAGCTATTTTCCGCTGTTATAAAATCTTCAAAGCTTCCCTTACAAGCTTATAAGAATATTTTCAAAGAAAATGTTTTATTTTATATGGATATTAAATGATTTCAAAATAAAAGGAGATATTTCTTTAAAAAGAATTTTGATCTCATCTATGTCAACATCCTTTTATGGATTTTAAGATTATTTGAAGTTGATTTATTATGATACAAAACTTCTATATTGTATTGAAGGTTTTTTGATATGTTTGACTGTGGATGTGCTATTTTTATACCATTCATAGTTTATGGTGAAAGTATTGACATTCTGTATGCTAGTTTTAATACGAATGTTTATGTTATGTTTAAAACTTTTCATATGGGAATGCATTGGACTTAATATGTGATGGGTGGAGCCCGCTATAGCTCCTCGATGCATCGGTAGGTCTCATGAGACAAACTAGTGTCTTGTCACAAGGCCTTGACAAAATCTTATTTGTAGTCTTGGCACGAGGCCTTGGCTATGTGGTTATGATAGTCTGGCATTATGCATTCCATCATTATGAAGGTGGTTATTGATTTTGCATGTGATTATTCGATTAGTAGAATAACCATGTGAATAAGTAAATAGAATTATTTCATTTTATTTATGTCATACTATGTTAAAAGTTAATGTTTAAAAGGCTTTTGTTTTAGTTATACATTGCCTTAAATGTTTATTCTTATTTATGAAAGTTTCCGCTATATTGTTATCCTTACTGGGCATTTGATCTCACCCCTTTTCTATGTTTTATTTTTCCCAGAAAGTGAAGAAGTAAATTATGAATGACCTGCAGGGATATTATGTGGGGATATGAGTGTGGATTATGGAGACAATATGTTGTTGTAGTAGTTTTTCATTTTATGATGTAATGTAAGACTTATTAATATATCTAGTGTTTCCAGGACTACTAAACCAATCGGTCTTTCGAGATTTGATCTTTCTTGTGATCATGCCAATGTTATGTAATAATGCACCGACTCTAGGTAACTGGGGTCAGGGCGTTACAGTTGGTATCAGAGGAAGTTTAGTACAAACCTTGGAAGCTAGATTTAGATAAACTCTAATTAGAGCACGTAGACCTAAGATGAACTTTGAGGATTAGTATAGAATAACTTCCTAGAATTTTGGTATTGTAGAGATTTTGTGAGTTTTCCGAGCAATACATCCATGTCTGGATACGAGCAGGTAGAGGCGGCTCTGGCACAGATGTACCTAGGGGTAAAACCCAAAAACACCGCTTTAAGCTAGACTCGATCGGGAACTGGTGCACGACAACGGGCCTTGCTACACTCTTGGTTACGACACTCCCGGGGGATATGCTTAGGATAACTCTCATTTTCTTTACAAATCATTTTGAAGGGATTATGAGTATATACTTCCTCAAAGAAAACATTCTTATGATTATGGATTATATCCATAAATAGTTCAATTTATGTTAAGTGTTTTATAAGTATGGAATTATGTATTTTGATTCATAAACTGATCTAGTTTATGCCATTGTTTAGAAATGGCGCCTAGTGGAAGAAATGGAAACCATATCAATGCACGCACTCCATGTAGGGATTTCCCTCCTACTCAAGATAATTATAGTGGAGCTGGTGATGCAACTGGTGTCGATCAGCTAATCACCATACTGGTACAACTTACTCAGGTTATGAATAATAACCTTACCTGTATGGAGAACCCTGATCCGCAGCGTGGAGGATGAATGTTAGATCGATTCATGAGGCAACAAACACCAACGTTCAATGGGAGTACAAATCCCTTAGTAGCTGAGCAATGGATATTTTCCCTAGAGAAAATATTTCAGGCTTTGGGGAGTAGTGAAAGGGAAAAAGTTATCATGGCAGTTTACCGCCTCACAGGAGATGTTGATCAATGGTGGTCATTGATTCAAAATACGAAGGAAGATGATGAAGTATCAAATATGGAATGGAGGGAGTTCAAAGATCTGTTTTTAGAAAAATACTTTCCTCACGACCATCGAGCAGATATGGAAAGGCAATTTCTATGTCTGAGACAGAAGGAGGATGAGAATGTCACAAAGTATGAGGCTAACTTTACAAGGTTTGCAAGGTACGTTGGTGATTATATACGTAACCAAAGAAGTAAGATTGATCGTTTCTTTGATGGGTTAAAACCATTTCTCTGTCGACCATTAGTCTCACAATCCTTTTCGTCGTACGAAGACATTATCTCATGTGCTATCAAGACCGAAAAGGAATTCTCTAAGTCTTATGACTTTAAAGAAAAGAAAGAGAAGAAGAGACCTGCTGATCAATCTGGGAATGGAAATAAAGGGAAGAAGGGAAAGGTTGAATATCCATCCTGTGGTAAATACGGGAAGAAACACCCTGGTACTTGCTTGAAGGGAATGGGAGTCTGTTACAATTGTGGTGAAAAAGGCCACCAAGCTCGTGATTTCAAGGGGAAGAAGGAAGCTACCAACGTTCAGTGCTATAATTGCAGGGAGATGGGGCATTATGCAAATGCATGTCCTAAGCGTCAGGAGAACTTACCTCAGAAAAGGCCAAGGGATCAAGGCCAGGCTTATGCTATCACTACTGCTGAGGTAGAAGCTCCGAAAGACGTGGTGGCAGGTAATTTAATGGTTTCCTCAAGTTTACCAAATGCATTATTTGATTCTGGATCATCACATTGTTTCATATCTTCCCAGTTTGCTAAGAAAATTAGATATTTCCAATTTGATTTAATAAGGGAGTTTTCAGTTAAAACTCCTAAGGGAAGTATCATTGCAACAAAGTTTTGTGAATCAGTCCCCATTAGAGCACATAAATGTTCTTTATCTGCTGATCTCATCGTCATACCTATGATTGAGTTTGATATAATCCTCGGTATGGACTGGCTTTCGGACTATGATGTGAAGATTTATTGTAAGAAGAAAGAGGTTACGATTCTTGATGACAATGATAAGGAACACCTTATCTTTAGAGCAGAATCATCACCACCTAATTCTTATTTAGATCCACCCTCAATAGCTCAACTAAATTCAATTATTGGGGAGGAAGAGAATGATATAACTGCAGGTGAGAAAAGGAATGTTCAAATAGAGGATGTACCTGTTGTGAAAGAATTTGTAGATGTATTTCCGGAAGATTTACCTGGACATCCTCCAGAACGAGAAGTTGAGTTTTCCATTGATTTAATTCCTGGATCAAGGCCTATATCGAAGACCCCTTACAGAATGGCTACTGTAGAGTTAGTCGAACTAAAGAAACAACTAGAGGAATTGAGTAATAAAGGATTTATTCGCCCTAGTGATTCTCCATGGGGAGCCCCTGTTCTTTTTGTTAAAAAGAAAGATGGATCTATGATGTTATGTATCGACTACAGGGAGATCAACGCTATAACGATAAAGAACAAGTATCCCCTACCTCGTATTGATGATTTATTTGACCAACTACATGGAGCTCAATACTTTTCAAACATTGACCTTCGATCTGGATATCATCAGTTGTGTGTAAAGAAGGAAGACATTCCGAAGACAGCATTTCGAACCAGGTACGGGCATTACGAGTTTACTGTAATGCCTTTTGGATTGACTAATGCACCCTCTGTATTCATGGATCTGATGAATAGAGTTTTCAAGGAGTATCTCGATGAATTTTTGGTGGTATTTATTAATGATATCTTGCTATACTCCAAAACCTACAAAGATCATGAAAATCACTTGCGCATTATCTTGAAGACTCTGAGGAGGCATGAATTATATGGGTAGTTTAGCAAGTGTGAATTCTAGCTTCAGGAGATTCCTTTTCTTGGCCATATTGTATCTAAATATGGAATCTCTGTTGATCCTTCTAAGACCAAGGCAATCCAAGAATGGCCAGCACCTACGAGTATAACTGAGGTACGTAGTTTTATTGGTTTGGCAGGTTATTATCGACGTTTCGTCCAGAATTTTGCCCGATTGGATAACCCATTAACGAAGCTCACACGTAAAGGGGTTAAATTTGTTTGGAAAAAAGAGTGTGAAGAATTTTTTGAAGAACTGAAGAAAAATTAGTCAATGCTCCTATATTGACTCTACCATCGGGGAATGATGGGTTCGTTATTTATAGTGATGCATCAAAGAAAGGACTTGGTTGTGTCCTTATGCAGAATGATAGAGTTATTGCCTATGCATCACGATAGTTGAAAATTCATGAACAAAACTATCCTACTCATGATCTCGAGTTAGAAGCTGTGATCTTTACTTTGAAGATATGGAGGCACTACCTCTATGGTGAAAAATGTGAGATTTATACTGATCACAAGAGTTTGAAGTATATTTTCTCACAAAAAGAACTCAACATGAGGCAAAGGAGATGGCTTGAATTACTCAAGGATTATGATTGCATGATACACTACCACCCGGGGAAAGCAAACAAGGTGGCAGATGCTTTGAGTAGAAAAGACCATGGAGTTTTGAACAATATGAGAATTGAAAGGGATCCAATTTTCATGGATCTAGTGAAGATGGACATGGGAATAACCAGGGAAGGTGAAACATCATTTCTTTTTCAAATGGTTGCAAAACCATCTTTAATAGAAAGGATTAAGAGTACTCAGACCGATGATGAAGAATTTCAAAAGAAGATTAAAGCTGTGAATGATGGGAGATTAAGAGACTTTGTGTATGAAGATGGAATTTTGAAATTTGGGAAGAGACTTTGTGTTCCTGATATACCTGATCTAAAAAGGGAATTGCTGGATGATGCTCATAGTTCCAATTTCTCTATACACCCTGGGAGCACCAAAATGTATAGAGATTTGAAGGAACATTTTTGGTGGGACAACATGAAGAGGGAGATTGCTGATTTTGTGTCAAGATGTATGGTTTGTCAACAAGTGAAAGCTGGAAGGCAACATCCTGGAGGAGTCATGCAACCTCTTCCCATACCGGAGTGGAAATGGGAAAATATTACGATGGAATTTGTCATGGGGCTACCAAAGACTCCTAGAAGGAATGATGCAATATGGGTTATTGTTGATCGTCTTACCAAGTCAGCACATTTTCTTGCTATAAGAGAAGATCTACCCCTGGAACGTCTAGAAAGACTATATATTAATGAATTTGTGAGACTTCATGGAGTACCCCTATCGATTTTGTCTGATCGTGATCCCCGTTTTACTTCAAGATTCTGGAAAAGTCTTCAGAAATCCCTGGATACTGAACATCATTTGAGCACTGCTTACCACCCTCAGACAGACAGACAATCAGAACGGACTATTCAAACCTTAGAAGACATGTTGAGATCTTTCTCACTTGACATTCAGGGTATGTGGGATCAATATTTACCACTGGTAGAATTTTCCTATAACAATAGCTTCCATTCGAGTATTCAGATGGCACCATATGAAGCGTTATACGGAAAGAGATGTCGTACACCAACCTGTTGGGAAGACGTCGGTGAAAGAAAACTTGTAGGTCCAGAACTGGTGGAGGAAATGATGGAAAAGGTGAAGGTAATCCAAAATCACATCAGAGCAGCTCAAAGTAGGCAGAAGAGCTATGCTGATAATCAAAGGAAGGATTTGGAATTTCAAGTCAGTGATCATGTTTTCCTGAAGGTATCTCCATGGAAGGGATTCATACGTTTTGGTATGAAAGGTAAATTGAGTCCCAGGTACATCGGACCTTTCGAAATTCTATAACGAATTGGGGTTGTAGCTTACCGATTGGCAATGCCGCCAAGTCTCTCTAAAGTTCACGATGTGTTCCACGTATCTCTGTTGAGGAAATACATGCCTGACCCAACGCATGTACTCACCTATGAGGAATTAGAACTGGAACCTGATCTGTCTTATTGCGAAGAGCCCGTCAGGATTCTTGATACGAGAGAACAAGTACTGAGAAACCGGACGACGCGTCTGGTAAAAGTTTTGTGGAGAAACCATAAGATGGAGGAGGCAACGTGGGAACCCGAGGAACTTATGATGAAGAACCACCCGAGTCTTTTCATGTGATAAGTATTCTAGAAATTTCTAGGACGAAATTATTTGAAGGAGGGGAGAATGTAACACCCCAAGCTTCTACGGTACGCTTCTCTTTGAATAATGTGATAGCGTGTGTTGTACGCAACACCGAGTTCTAACACACCATAACCAATCAAACTAGCCGTTATGAATAGTAATACCTACTTTTTGAAATTATATATATTTTATATTTCAAAATGGACTTCATTTTTGGATTTGGAATATCGAATTTAGCCTAAGGTGAAATTTTGGTACATTTCGGATAACTTTCATATTTTGATGAATAGTGAAAATTACTAAATTTTAATTAAAAACAACTTTTTAATCAAAATAATTAATAGTGATAAACTATGAATTTGAGTGGTTTTAAAGTATATTTAGAATATATTTTTACCATTTAATATAATTTTGGTCATTGGACATAATTTTACAATTAAACCGAACATAAACAAGTGTCAATCTTTTGATAGTTATTATCTCTTAAAAACACGCTTTTTGTTTTGATAGCGGGAATTAATTTTAAATTAATTTCTGCCACTTCTGTGTTTTGAATTTAGAAAAATGGATTCCATATTTGGAATCAGGTTGTTCAAATTGTGTAAATATGTAACTTTTATTTTTAGACATTTTGAATAATTATTGCGGTAAATATTTTATTTACCTTGGTTAAGGGTAAATCCGGTAAATAAGGGTTAAAAAATAATATTATATTAATACTAAATTACCCTAAAACGTGTCCTAGCCTTATTAGTTGATACATGTTCGACCATAGGCATCTTTGGGTCGATTTTGGGACCCCATGGTGCCACTTGTAGGTGATAAGGACACTTTATTTTAATTAAGTTAAAATGAATACAAAAATGACACAAGCATATATCTTTTAGCAAAACAATTTTTACATAGGGTTATATATATTGGATTTTAGATTATAAATATTCATTAGAAAGATAAAAAGATTTCCTACATATTTATATTTCATTTATAATTTTTAGACATTAAATAATTTAATTTATTAATGACACAGTGATGATGAATTAATTACTATAATAGTGAAAAATTAAAATAATTGATATTATAAATACCCAAATAAATATAATATGAAACTTTTAATGAATTAAACTAATTTTATAGGATAATATGATATATTAGTATTGATTTAATTGACGTTTTTTTAAGTAATCAATCTTTTATGAGTTTCACAAAAATCAACTATTGAATAGTGTCAAAATTGACATAAAAGAGTTCTTAAAACAAATATTATATTATTAATTGATATTAAATTCCTAAAAATCTAAGGATCGGCCAAGAGACTTATATCATGATAGGTTCATCATTAATGGACCACTTGGGGGTCTCTTGGATTTATATAGTAAGTTTATTAACCATATTATATAAAAATACAAAGAGACATTGTAAAAGTGAAACTAATTAACTTAGAGTTAATACTTAAAGATAAGGTTAATATAAGTACCCAAACCTGTCTAAATTCTATTGGTTGGGTGTTTTTCGACCTATACCCACCTTAAACTTTGAATAATAAACTTTTGAGCCATTAGAAACCGAATATGAATTTATTATAAATTAATATTTCTAGCTTTTCCAAAGGTGCCCCTCACCCCTCTTATAAAAGGCCACTCCACCTTCTCATTTCTTCACACCTTCAAAGCCTTTTGGTTCGGCCAAACTCTACCCAAATACTCTCCCAACATCCCTCGATACAACCTAGAGGCCTTAGTGTGATCAGAAAGACAACCTAAGGAGCCCTTTTGATCAAATCAAAAGGAAGAACCTGAAGAAGAGGTAATGTTTTCACCACCCCTTTTCAAGTTCCTTTCTTCTTCCACTTCTTCTTTCTTTGTTCTTACCATTCTAAAATAATAACTCCAGTATCTCACATATACTGTGATGTTATTATAAATATGGTACAACCATATTCAGTATTCTATCCACCCTTTGAATAACATGTCACCATACGTGCATACGTACGGCTTACCGTCTCCACGTCGTGGTGTAATTGTTATTCAATATATTATTATTTGGATGGGTATAATAATGATGTGTAACTCATGTAAATAATAAATATAACATGTTAATTATTCTGTATATATGATATACCATCCATTTATATATTATTTTAATATCAAAAGAATGATATTGTCGCTCGTGCGTACGTACGGACTACCGTCTCCACGAACGCGATGAGATTCATTCTCCATCGTATCCATTCAAGTATAATTATCATTTTATGATTTAAAAATTATGTTTAAGGACTTGATATCATTCTGGATATGAATAAGATACGACAAACATTGCTTACGTAACCAAACATATAAAAGAAAATGAGTAAGTTAACACCCGAAACGACGATAATTCTAAGATATTATTAACAAATCAATGTTAAAAGATCATATATGATATCATATTAATATATATGATTCTTGTATAATTTAATAACAATTATTTCACCATTATACAGGAGTTTAACCTACCCCAACCAAGGAAAAGTACAAGGTAAGGGTTATTTCACAATCTCTTCATTATCCGAGGTTGTTTATACGTAATAATCTACTGGGATTTTTTTATCATCCACATCCATGTTTCTTCGAAATATATTTCAAAAAATATTTATTATTTACAAGAATATGGGTTAAAGTCATTTATACCCTTGTTTGACTTTTTATAAGAGGTTTATAAAGGAATCTTTCCGTCGTTTTCAAAACAAGGTCCTTTTTAACCTTTTCGACAGAATTAAGGTAAGAATGTTTTTTTAACTTATACGGCGGGTGTGGCTATTTTCCGCCTTTATAAAATCTTCAAAGCTTCCCTTACAAGCTTATAAGAATATTTTCAAAGAAAATGTTTTATTTTATATGGATCTTAAATGATTTCAAAATAAAAGGAGATATTTCTTTAAAAAGAATTTTGATTTCATCTATGTCAACATCCTTTGATGGATTTTAAGATTATTTGAAGTTGATTTATTATGATACAAAACTTCTATATTGTATTGAAGGTTTTGTGATATGTTTGACTGTGGATGTGCTATTTTTATACCATTCATAGTTTATGGTTAAAGTATTGACATTCCGTATGCTAGTTTTAATACGAATGTTTATGTTATGTTTAAACCTTTTCATATGGGAATGCATTGGACTTAATATGTGACGGGTGGAGCCCGCTATAGCTCCTCGATGCATCGGTAGGTATCATGAGACAAACTAGTGTCTTGGCACAAGGCCTTGACAAAATCTTATTTGTAGTCTTGGCACGAGCCCTTGGCTATGTGGTTATGATAGTCTGGCATTATGCATTCCATCATTATGAAAGTGGTTATTGATTTTGCATGTGATTATTTGATTAGTAGAATAACCATGTGAATAAGTAAATGGCATTATTT
This sequence comes from Viscum album, assembly GCA_963277665.1. Lineage (NCBI taxonomy): Eukaryota > Viridiplantae > Streptophyta > Magnoliopsida > Santalales > Viscaceae > Viscum > Viscum album. The sequence goes on along the minus strand of OY728164.1, from coordinate 1,396,153,626 downwards.
AATTTTATTTATAACATACTATGTTAAAAGTTCAAGTTTAAAAGGCTTTTGTTTTAGTTATACATTGCCTTAAATGTTTATTCTTATTTATGAAAGTTTCTGCTATATTGTTATCCTTACTGGGCATTTGAGCTCACCCCTTTTCTATGTTTTATTTTTCCCAGGAAGTGAAGAAGTAAATTATGAATGACCTGTAGGGATATTATGTGGGGATATGAGTGTGGATTATGGAGACAATATGTTGTAGTAGTAGTTTTTCATTTTATGATGTAATGTAAGACTTATGAATATATCTAGTGTTTCCAAGACTACTAAACCAATCGGTCTTTTGAGATTTGATCTTTCTTGTGATCATGTCAATGTTATGTAATAATGCACCGACTCTGGGTAACTGGGGTCAGGGCGTTACACAGCTCGCAAATGAGGGCCGCTTTACTGGAGAAACCAGCTGGACGCTTGGCGGCCAGGCCGAAGGACGGCGGTGCCTGTAGGCGCCACGCGGAGAAGACTGCGGCCCACTATGCAGGCCGCTCTGCTGGGCGAACCGGCCGGTCGCCTGCCGGTCGCCTGCCGGCCGGGCTGGAAGCCCATGGCGCTATGTGGGGAGAACCGCGGCCCACTATGTGGGCTGCTCGCGCCGGACAGAACCGGCCCGCTATGGCCGGTCGAGCATAGGAGGGACAGCACCTCTTGGTGCTTCCGAGCGAACTGAACCAACCTGCAGTGCAGGTCGGGTTCGTGGGTGGGCAACGCCCCACCGGGCCGGGCCGACACCCCAACCGGGTTTGACCTGTCGGGCCGAGTCCATGGGTGGTTCGCACTCCACTAGGCCTGTAGAGACCCGAAACTTGACGTACATGGACATTACATTACTTTTGTGGAATACTTAGTACATAACAAAAACACACACACAAGGATCGTAATAGTTTAGTGTCTTTGGAAACTCGGAATATAATCCTCTAATCTTGGTGAAAGATCTTCAACATCTCCCATAAAGATCTTCCTATTTTTTTTACCTAAAACCTTTCTTTATATCCTGGGGAAAAGAAAACATAAAAGGGTGAGCTCAAATGCTCAGTAAGGGTAAACAAAAGAAATATCAATCACATAATTTTCATAAGAATATAACATTTTGTAAATCTTAACCTGCAAAAGAGAGCATAATTTCATAACATGGGATAAATCATAGTAGTGAAATGAAATTCCAATAATCATAACTTAAAACATGAAACTTTGGGTCATACACACATAATCATAGAGAATCATATCTTATTAGTCAAGACTCATTGTCAAGACTATGTTAGTGGACAAAGTCCATTTCTGAACCGAGTCACCCTCGTTTCAGTCCTGTTTCACTGAACCGGTATAACCTACCATTCCAGCCATTTCTATCTCATGAGATATAAAATCTTTACCCAATTAATTGGAGGGAGATATAGGTCCCACCCATCTCATAATGAAATCATTCTTACTTATGCCACAAAATAAACATACATAATTCATAATAACCCAACGAATAAAATGGGTTTTATAAACATCATCCCATCATCACATAATCCATATAAAAGAAATGGATATCATAAAAATTGAAACCATGTAAATCATAGAGACATTACACTTGAAACATACACATATGAAATAATTTCATCTTAGATGGAAAATGGTTTTGATAAAACACTTGAAATGAATTCTTGAGAAAAATATCATTTCTTCTTCAAAATCAATTTCTTTTCACAAAACTTCATGCAATTTTAAAAGAAATAGATTTTGTTGAAAATAGTCATGAAATTTTTTGGAGAAATCTTCATGAAAATAAGGCTTTATAAAACCGTAAAAATCCGTTCGTGCCATATAAGTTAAAAAATCAGTCTTTTCGTACTTTTGCCGGAAAAGTCAAAAAGTACCTCGTAACGTAAACAAAAGAAAGATTCCTTACATACCATGTAGTAAAAGTCAAAAATGTGTAAAAAGGCCTTTAAACGTACATGAAAACAGTTTTATAAAACATAGACGTGGATGATAGAAATAACCCCAGAAAATACTTACGAATATGTAATCTCGAATAAAAATGAGATTTGCAAAATTATCCCTTACCTTAGGTCCGATATGCTTTGTACGTATCTGAAACTCCTATATAATGATTTAAATAGTATTATTGACTTATTAAAGAATCGTAATTATTTTTATGATATTATATATGGTCATATTCTTAGCTTCTTAGTAGTAATATTTCATTACTACTTGTTATTCGAGTGTTTATTACTTTTTGTTCTTATGAGTGTTTGTCGAATAAATTATTATTCTTCTCTTTAGGTTATAGATACCTCATTTACAAAATGGTATTAATTTAATATATATCATATTCATTCATTCAATTCATTTATATAATCATTATGAAATGAAGATCATGTAGAACGAGTCACATCACATCGTGGAGACGGTATTCCGTACGTACGCACGAGTGATGATATCGTTCCTATGATCGTGGAATTGTATTGGAGTGTATGTATACTATTTCAGAATCAGTATCACTTTATAATAGTCATATATAGTAATTATTTACACCATTATACCCATCCAAGTAAGGTGGTGGTGGAAAATAGATTACACCACGGCGTGGAGACGGTATTCCGTACGTACGCACGCGCGGTGATTTCTTTTTCCGTAGGATGGATAGATGGTGAAATAGGGTTGTTTCACACTTATAATAACATATCAGTATATGATTGATACTGATGTTATTAATTCATAATGAAACAACTAAATAAGAATAAGTGGAAGAAGAAATAAAGATGAAAGAATTGGTAACGGACATTACCTCTTCTTTGAAGTGCTTCTTTGAGACCTCCTTTTAGGGCACTAAAATAGGTCTTTGAAGAAGACCATAACCTCTAGGATGTTTCTATGGAAGTGGAGAGAAGAAATTGGCAGGGGTTTGCCGAGCTTGAATTCTCAAAGTGGGGTGAGGAAGAGGGGGAGGAGGTGCCCTTTTATAATGGAGGAGAGGGGCACCTTTGGAATAACTAAAAATATTATTTTATTATAAAGTCAAGTTCGGTTTTAAATGGCTCCAAATTGAGTTATTTCAAAGATAAGGTAGGTATGGGTCTAAATACTCTCATCAAATATAATTTAGACAAGTTTAGGTCATTATATTAACCTTATATTTTAGTTTTTAACTCTTAGTTAATTAGATTGACATTTACCATGTCACTTTGTATTTTTATATTATGTAGTTAATAAACTTACCATATACATCCAAGAGACCCCCAAGTTCTGTTTTATTTATATATATAATCTTATCTAAGTCATTTGGCCTAACCTTAGATTTTTAGGAATAAAATAACAATTAATAATATAATATTTGTTTTAAAAACTATTTTATGTCAATTTTGACACTATTCAATAGTTGATTTTTTTGAAACTCATAACAGAATGATTACTTCGACCAAAGTTAATTAAATCAATCCTAATATGTCATATTAACCTAGAAAATTCTTTTAGTTCATAAAAAGTCTCAAATTATACTTATTTAGGTATTTATAACATCAATTATGTCAATATTTCATTAATAAGATAATTACCGCATCATCGTTGTGTCCTTAATAAATTAAATTATTTAATGTCTAAAAATTAAAAATAAAATACCATTATGTAGGAAATATTTTTATATTTATAATTAATATTTATAGTCGAATTTATCTTATGTATAACCCCATATTAAAAATGATTTACTTATTAAACTTTGATATTAACTATTTTAACCCTTCTTTAAATAAATTAATAATAAATGTCCTAATCTAATCCAAGTGGGCCTAAATGGTCATATTTTATTCCTAAGGTTGTTTTTGGTCGAATTAAACTTGTCCAATAGAATTATGACATGTGTTTGGGTAATAATAATATCATTTTTACCCTTAATTACCCTATTTACTTTTAACTGTGGTAAAAAAAAGTAAAAAGTTACTATTCACAAAATAAATATTTTCATCTCGTTGAACCACATTTTACTTACTGAAATCAACCGTGTCTCTAGGATTTTCTAAATTCCACTCACAGAAGTGGTAAAATTAAGTTTTATGAAAAATTCAGTTTTTTTAACTACCACTTAGTGGTTTCACTATTCATCAAAAAAATGAAAGTTTACAGAAAAATACCAAAAATTAGATCTAAGCTATATTTGATATTATGAATTAAAAAATTATGTCTATTTTATCAAATTCAAAACATATCAGTTGCATTAATTAATTTAAAAATTAATTCTCATCGTCAAAACAAATAGTGTGTTCTTAAGAGATAATAACTATCAAAAGATTAACACTTGATTATGACTGGTTTAAAAGTGAAATTACATACAATGACCAACATTGTATTAAATTGTAAAAATATATTCGAAATATACTTTAAAACCACTCAAATTAATAATTTATAACTATTAATTATTTAGATTAAAAAAGTTGTTTTTAATTATAATTTAGTAATTTTCACTATTTATCAGAATATGAAAGTTATCCAAAAAGTACCAAAATTTCACCTTAGGCTAAATTCGATACTCCGAATCCAAAAATGAAATCCATTTTGAAAAATAAAATTTACAAAATTTCAAAAAGTGGTTATTACTATTCATAACGGCTAGTTTTAATAATATTTTAATAGCATATCGTTGTTTAGTAAAACTCGGTATTGCGTACTACACACGCTATCGAGGAAGGTCGCGATTGCGTGTAATGCAAGGAAAGTCAAGGATGCATGTTGTGCAAGCTCCTTTTGGTGTAGCGTACAACACAACACATTAATGAAATTAAAAAGAATATCTTTCATAAAATCTCGGGGTGTTACATTCTACCCCCCTTAAAATGAATTTCTCCCTCGAAATTCATCGGCGTTATAAATGGTTTACTACTCGAAAGTTTCTTTAATAGAAACCCACATCGTAAAAAAGAATACCAAAACTTGGCTTTAAAAACTAAAGTATGAAATGTGACGATTACCCAAATAAACTAATCACTCGGTTTCCACATAGGTGAAAATATGGATATGGAAGAGAAATTTAACCATCATGTTCTGATGGAGAGTGGTAGAGAACATGGCTATGGAAAATCCAGCAATCACAAAGCCATAAATTTGTGATGATCTAAGGTACCATCTAATTCATCAGATATAAGAGCACTAGGACAACATTTTTGGTTTTCAAGATCATTTCCCTAAAGTTGCTGAAATTGGAATTAGAAGAAATACTTTCGTGATTTAGGTATAGTCTCACTGTTTGTTGTCCTTTGGACAATTTCCACTTCATCTCTTAAAGAAATGAAGTTGAATTTTTCATTCATGATGTGTTAGCAGATCATGTGATAGAATGATGGGTCATTCCATCCGTCTTAAACAAAAGGTTAGAAAAGTTATCAAAAAATACATAAGTCCATCTATAGTGAGATTAATCATATATAGTTCCTAAAATGGACTTATACTTAATATATCATACTACTTAATGCAATAAAACTAGTTTCTACTAAACAGGGACTTCATGTAGGCCAGTGGTAGGCAATGAAGGCCATTCGCACTTCGGTTGTGGGTTCGATTCCCACAGCCTGGTCTGACGCGATGGGTTGTCGCCCGTCCTGCAGGTTGTCCTTTTTCTAAAACTACATTACTATAACATCACATAAATAATATCAAAAAAAAGTTCTATCCTTAAACAATACTAACTTATGGTTTACATAATCCATTCCAATCTTTAGGCTTATCTAAAATACTTCGGTCCAAGCTCATAGTATAAAGAAAACGATAACTTGAAATGTCGTCAACCAAGCATGTGAATACCATCATTTATCCCCCATATATCTTGTTGGTCACATTCAAATCATGTGAATACCTTAATGATGTATTCTCTTGAAAAATGAATACCCATTAAACCTTAGTGAAAACATGAATGTTGTCAAAAGTTAACTCTTTCCGCATACCAAAATCCAAAAATTCTATATACTCAAACCATGATATAACCTTCTCCTTATATCAGTCATGAACTCATGAATACTATCAAACATTTAATTTTCTCCTTATCCCTTCATTATGCGCATATTATCTACATTCCAAAAATATCTGAATAACCTTTCATGGATACTGGTAACATTAATCATACACTTTCAAAACTCAAGGAAAGACAACAGTGTAACAATCCTTAGATGTCTCTTTTTTCCATAGTACCATGAGATTACTTATACAACATTACACATGATAAACATGTAATAATTCCACTACATTCTTAAACCATTGACCGAGCTTCAACGATTCTTTCATCTCACATATCATTTGTAGTCTCTTCATCATCATCCACATAAATACTACCCATACGACCATACTGATTCTCTTCATGATACTTTCCCTTAGGGCATTGGTTTGCATAATTCCCGTACACTCCACATTTAAAACATTTAACCATTGTTGATGTCGTAGCAATACCATTATCCTCATCCCTGGTGTTAACTGAACCTTTTCCTTTGCACTTACTAGCTTTGTGTCCTTCTTTTCCACACCCAAAGCATCTTTCAGTTACTTGGAAACATTCTCCTTGATGCCTCTTCCCACATGATTTACATAGGGGAAATAGAACTTTCTTTCCTCTATAATCATCATGAAACTCCATCTTTCTCTTATTATCCGAGTTAGGAAACTTACCAAATTTTACTTTATTGATCATATTATGAGATTGCAGATTTGTCATAATAATGATGTTTGGACTTCCAAATCTCATTTCATTTGGTTGCTCATGAAGAATATCATTCCATTGTCTATCATATCCTCCATTATCGTGAATCATCTTGTTTCCAGCCATTTTCTAAAACCCAAAAAGAATAGTGTGAGAGGCAAAAATCATCATAAAGGGGGAGTAACTTCAATAAGTAAAATCTTTGGTTTAATCGAATATCATTACCATAGTTCTAGAACTATATCCTATACGTATACTTATCCTTAGGGACATCCCTAGACATACCTTAGAAATATCTCTAGGGATCTCACTAACGTTTTCGCATCCTAGTTTCCCAAGGTTGACTAAACTTTTCCTCTGATACCAACTGTAGAGACCCGAAGCTTGACGTACATGGACATTACATTACTTTTGCAGAATACTTAGTACATAACAAAAACACACACACAAGGATCGTAATAGTTTAGTGTCTTTGGAAACTCGGAATATAATCCTCTAATCGTGGTGAAAGATCTTCAACATCTCCCATAAAGATCTTCCTCTTTTTTTACCTAAAACCTTTCTTTATATCCTGGGGAAAAGAAAACATAAAAGGGTGAGCTCAAATGCTCAGTAAGGGTAAACAAAAGAAATATCAATCACATAATTTTCATAAGAACATAAAATTTTGTAAATCTTAACCTGCAAAAGAGAGCATAATTTCATAACATGGGATAACTCATAGTAGTGAAATGAAATCCCAATAATCATAACTTAAAACATGAAACTTTGTTGCATACACACATAATCATAGAGAATCATATCTTATTAGTCAAGACTCATTTCCAAGACTATCTTAGTGGACAAAGTCCATTTCTGAACTGAGTCACCCTCATTTTAGTCCTGTTTCACTGAACTGGTATAACCTACCATTCCAGCCATTTCTATCTCATGAGATATAAAATCTTTACCCAATGCATTGGAGGGAGATATAGTTCCCACCCATCTCATAATGAAATCATTCTTACTTGTGCCACAAAATAAACATACATAATTCATAATAACCCAACGAATAAAATGGGTTTTATAAACATCATCCCATCATCACATAATCCATATAAAAGAAATGGATATCATAAAAAAGTGAAACCATGTAAATCATAGAGACATTACACTTGAAACATACACATATGAAATAATTTCATCTTAGATGGAAAATGGTTTTGATAAAACAGTTGAAATGAATTCTTGAGGAAAATATCCTTTCTTCTTCAAAATCAATTTCATTTCACAAAACTTCATGCAATTTTAAAAGAAAGATATTTTTTTGAAAATATTCATGAAATCTTTTGGAGAAAGCTTCATGAAAATAAGGCTTTATAAAACCGTAAAAATCCGTTCGTGCCGTATAAGTTAAAAAAATATTCTTTTCGTACTTTTGCCGGAAAAGTCAAAAAGTACCTCGTAACGTAAACAAAAGAAAGATTCCTTACATACCATGTAGTAAAAATCAAAAATGTGTAAAAGGGACTTTAAACATACATGAAAACACTTTTATAAAACATGGACATGGATGATAGAAATAACCCCAGTAAATACTTACGAATATGTAATCTCGGATAAAAATGAGATTTGCAAAATTTTCTCTTACCTTAGGTCTGATATGCTTTGTACGTGTCTGAACCTCCTGTATAATGATTTAAACAGTGTTATTGACTTATTACAGAATCATACTTATTTTTATGATATCATATATGGTCATATTCTTATCATCTTAATAGTAATATTTCATTACTACTTGTTATTCGGGTGTTTATTACTTTTTGTTCTTATGCGTGTTTGTCGAATAAATTCTTATTCTTCTCTTTAGGTTATAGATACCTCATTTACAGAATGGTATTAATGTAATATATATCATATTCATTCATTCAATTCATTTATATAATCATTATGAAATGAAGATCATGTAGAACGAGTCACATCACATCGTGGAGACGGTATTCCTTACGTACGCACGAGTGATGATATCGTTCCTATGATCGTGGAATTGTATTGGAGTGTATGTATACTATTTCAGAATCAGTATCACTTTATAATAGTCATATATAGTCATTATTTACACCATTATACCCATCAAATTAAGGTGGTGGTGGAAAATAGATTACACCACGGCGTGGAGACGGTATTCTGTACGTACGCACGCGTGGTGATTTCTTTTTCCGTAGGATGGATAGATGGTGAAATAGGGTTGTTTCATACATATAATAACATATCAGTATATGAGTGATACTGATGTTATTACTTCATAATGAAAAACTAAATAAGAAGAAGTGGAAGAAGAAATAAAGATGAAAGAATTGGTAATGGACATTACCTCTTCTTTGAAGTGCTTCTTTGAGACCTCCTTTTAGGGCACTAAAATATGTCTTTGAAGAAGACCAGAACCTCTAGGATGTTTCTAGGGAAGTGGATAGATGAAATTGTCAGGGGTTGGCCGAGCTTGAATTCTCAAATTGGTGTGAGGAAGAGGGGGAGGAGGTGCCCTTTTATAAGGGAGGAGAGGGGCACCTTTGGAATAACTAAAAATATTATTTTATTATAAAGTCAATCTCGGTTTTAAATAGATCCAAATTGAGTTATTTATAATATAAGGCGGGTATGGGTCTATATCCTCTCATCCAATATAATTTAGACAAGTTTAGGTCATTATATTAACCTTATCTTTTAGTTTTAACTCTTAGTTAATTAGATTGACATTTACCATGTCACTTTGTATTTTTATATTATATAGTTAATAAACTTACCATATACATCCAAGAGACCCCCAAAGTTGTGTTTTATTAATATATATAACCTTATATAAGTCATTTGGCCTAACCTTAGATTTTTAGGAATAAAATAACAATTAATAATATAATATTTGTTTTAAAAACTATTTTATGTCAATTTTGACACTATTCAATAGTTGATTTTTTTGAAACTCATAACAGAATTATTACTTCGACCAAAGTTAATTAAATCAATCCTAACATGTCATATTAACCTATAAAATTAGTTTAGTTCATAAAAAGTCTCAAATGATACTTATTTAGGTATTTATAACATCAATTATGTCAATATTTCATTAATAAGATAATTACTGCATCATCGTTGTGTCATAAATAAATTAAATTATTTAATGTCTAAAAATTAATAATAAAATACAATTACGTAGGAAATATTTTTAGCTTTCTAATGAATATTTATAGTCGAATTTATCTTATGTATAACCCCATATTAAAAATGATTTACTTATTAAACTTTGATTTTTACTATTTTAACCCTTCTTTAAATAAATTAATAATAAATGTCTTAATCTAATCCAAGTGGGCCTAAATGGTCATATTTTATTCCTAAGGTAGTTTTGGGTCGAATTAAACTTGTCCAATAGAATTAGGACATGTGTTAGGGTAATAATAATATCATTTTTACCCTTAATTACCCTATTTACTTTTAATCGTGGTAAAAAAAAGTAAAAAAGTTACTATTCACAAAAAAAATATTTTCATCTCATTGAACCACATTTTACTTACTGACATCAACCGTGTCTCTATGATTTTCGAAATTCCACTCACAGAAGTGGTAAAATTAAGTTTTATGAAAAATTCAGTTTTTTTAACTACCACTTAGTGATTTCACTATTCATCAAGAAAATGAAAGTTTCCAGAAAAATACCAAAACTTAGATCTAAGATATATTTGATATTATGAATTAAAAAATTATGTCTATTTTATCAAATTCAAAACAAATCAGTTGCATTAATTAATTTAAAAATTAATTCTCGTCATCAAAACAAATAGCGTGTTCTTAAGAGATAATAACTATCAAAAGATTGACACTTGATTATGACTGGTTTAAATGTGAAATTACATCCAATGACCAACATTGTATTAAATTGTAAAAATATATTCTAAATATACTTTAAAACCACTCAAATTAATAATTTATAACTACGAATTATTTTGATTAAAAAAGTTGTTTTTAATTATAATTTAGTAATTTTCACTCTTCATTAGAATATTAAAGTTATCCGAAAAGTACCAAAATTTCACCTTAGGCTAAATTCGATACTCCGAATCCAAAAATGAAATCCATTTTGAAAAATAAAATTTACAAAATTTCAAAAAGTGGTTATTACTATTCATAACTGCTAGTTTTAATAATATTTTAATAGCATATCGTTGTTTAGTGAAACTCGGTATTGCGTACTACACACGCTATCGAGGAAGGTCGTGATTGCGTGTAATGAAAGGCAAGTCAAGGATTCATGTTGTGCAAGCTCCTTTTGGTGTAGCGTACAACACAATACATTAATGAAATTAAAAATAATATCTTTCATAAAATCTCGGGGTGTTACATTCTACCCCCCTTAAAATGAATTTCACCCTCGAAATTCATCGGGGTTATAAATGGTTTACTACTTGAAATTTTCTTTAATAGAAACCCACATCGTAAAAAGGAATACCAAAACTTGGCTTTAAAAACTAAAGTATGAAATGTCACGATTACCCAAATAAACTAATCACTGGGTTTCCACATAGGTGAAAATATGGATATGGAAGAGGAATTTAACCATCATGTTCTGATGGAGAGTGGTAGAGAACATGGCTATGGAAAATCCAGCAATCACAAAGCCATAAATTTGTGACGATCTAAGGTACCATCTGATTCATCAAATATAAGAGCACTAGGACAACATTTTTGGTTTTCAAGATCATTTCCCTAAAGTTGATGAAATTGGAATTAGAAGAAATACTTTTGTGATTTAGGTATAGTCTCACCGTTTGTCATTCGTTGGACAATTTCCACTTCATCTCTTAAAGAAATGAAGTTGAATTTGTCATTCGTGATGTGTTAGAAGATCATGTGATAGAATGATGGGTCATTCCATCTCTCTCAAACAAAAGGTTAGAAAAGTTATCAAAAAATACATAAGTCCATCTATAGTGAGATTAATCATATATAGTTCCTAAAATGGACTTATACTTAATATATCATACTGATTAATACAATAAAACTAGTTTCTACTAAATAGGGACTTCCTGTAGGCCAGTGGTAGGCGATGAAGGCCATTCCCACTTCGGTTGTGGGTTCGATTCCCACAACCTTGTCCGACGCGATGGGTTGTCGCCCGTCCTGCAGGTTGTCCTTTTTCTAAAACTACATTACTATAACATCACATAAATAATATCAAAAAAAAGTTCTATCCTTAAACAATACTAACTTATGGTTAACGTAATCCATTCTAATCTTTAGGCTTATCTAAAATACTTCGGTCCAATCTCATAGTATAAAGAAAACGATAACTTGAGATGTCGTCAACCAAGCATGTGAATACCATCATTTATCCACCATATATCTTGTTGGTCACATTCCAATCATGTGAATACCTTAATGATGTATTCTATTGAAAAATGAATACCCATTAAACATTAGTGAAAACATGAATGTTGTCAAAAGTTAACTCTTTCCACATACCAAAATCCAAGAATTCTATATACTCAAACCATGATACAACCTTCTCTTTATATCAATCATGAGCTCATGAATATTATCAAACATTTAATTTTCTCCTTATCCCTTCATTATTCACATATCATCTACATTCCAAAAATATCTGAATAACCTTTCATGGATACTGGTAACATTAATCATACACTTTCAAAACTCAAGGAAAGACAATATTGTAACAATCCTTAGATGTCTCTTTATTCCATAGTACCATGATATTACTTATACAACATTACACATGATAAACATGTAATCATTCCACTACATTCTTAAACCATTGACCGAGCTTCAACAATTCTTTCATCTCACATATCATTTGTAGTCTCTTCATCATCATCCACATAAATACTACCCATACGACCATACTGATTCTCTTCATGATACTTTCCCTTAGGGCATTGGTTTTCATAATGCCCGTACAGTCCACATTTAAAACATTTAACCATTGTTGATGTCGTAGCAATACCATTATCCTCATCCCTGGTGTTAACTGAACCTTTTCATTTGCACTTACTGGCTTTGTGTCCTTCTTTTCCACACCCAAAGAATCATCCAGTTCCTTGGAAACATTCTCCTTGATGCCTCTTCCCACATGATTTACATAGAGGAAATTTAACTTTCTTTCCTCTATGATCATCATGAAACTCCATCTTTCTCTTATTAGCCGAGTCAGGAAACTTACCAAATTTTACTTTATTGATCATATTATGAGATTGCTGATTCGGCATAATAATGATTTTTGGACTTCCAAATCCCATTTCAATTGGTTGCTCATGAAGAATATCATTCCGTTGTCCAGCATATCCTCCATTATTGTGAATCATCTTGTTTCCAGCCATTTTCTAAAACCCAAAATGAATAGTGTGAGAGGCAAAAATCATAATAAAGGGGGAGTAACTTCAATATATAACATCTTTGGTTTAATCTAATATCATTACCATAGTTCTAGGACTATATCCTATACGTATACTTATCCTTAGTGACATCCCTAGACATACCTTAGAAATATCTCTAGGGATCTCACTAACGTTTTTGCATCCTAGTTTCCAAAGGTTGACTAAACTTTTCCTCTGATACCAACTGTAGATACCCGAAGCTTTATGTACACGGACATTACATTACTTTTGCGGAATACTTAGTACATAACAAAAACACACACACAAGGATCGTAATAGTTTAGTCTCTTTGGAAACTCGGAATATAATCCTCTAATCGTGGTGAAAGATCTTCAACTTATCCCATAAAGATCTTCCTATTTTTTTTTACCTAAAACCTTTCTTTATAGCCTGGGGAAAAGAAAACATAAAAGGGTGAGCTCAAATGCTCAGTAATGGTAAACAAAAGAAATATCAATCACATAATTTTCATAAGAACATAACATTTTGGAAATCTTAACCTGCAAAAGAGAGCATAATTTCATAACATGGGATAAATCATAGTAGTGAAATGAAATCCTAATAATCATAACTTAAAACATGAAACTTTGTGGCATACACACATAATCATAGAGAATCATATCTTATTAGTCAATACTCATTGCCAAGACTATCTTAGTGGACAAAGTCCATTTCTGAACCGAGTCACCCTCGTTTCAGTCCTGTTTCACTGAACCGGTATAACCTACCATTCCAACCATGTATATCTCATGAGATATAAAATCTTTACCCAATGCATTGGAGGGAGATATAGGTCCCATCCATCTCATAATGAAATCATTCTTACTTGTTCCACAAAATAAACATACATCATTCATAATAACCCAACGAATAAAATGGGTTTCATAAACATCATCCCATCATCACATAATCCATATAAAAGAAATGGATATCATAAAAAGTGAAACCATGTAAATCATAGAGACATTACACTTGAAACATACACATATGAAATAATTTCATCTTAGATGGAAAATGACTTTGATAAAACACTTGAAATGAATTCTTGAGGAAAATATATTTTCTTCTTCAAAATCAATTTCTTTTCACAAAACTTCATGCTATTTTAAAAGAAAGAGATTTTGCTGAAAATATTCATGAAATATTTTGGAGGAAGCTTCATGAAAATAAGGCTTTATAAAACCGTAAAAATCCGTTCGTGTCGTATAAGTTTAAAAAGCATTCTTTTCGTACTTTTGCCGGAAAAGTCAAAAAGTACCTCGTAACGTAAAAAAAAGAAAGATTCCTTACATACCATGTATTAAAAGTCAAAAATGGGTAAAAAGGACTTTAAACATACATTAAAACACTTTTATAAAACATGGACATGGATGATAGAAATAACCCCAGTAAATACTTACGAATATGTAATCTCGGATAAAAATGAGATTTGCAAAATTATCCCTTACCTTAGGTCTGATATGCTTTGTACGTGTCTGAACCTCCTGTGTAATGATTTAAATAATTTTATTGACTTATTACAGAATCCTACTTATTTTTATGATATCATATATGGTCATATTCTTAGCTTCTTAGTAGTAATGTTTCATTACTACTGTTATTCGGGTGTTTATTACTTTTTGTTCTTATGCGTGTTTGTCGAATAAATTCTTATTATTCTCTTTAAGTTATAGATACCTCATTTCCAGAATGTTATTAATGTAATATATATCATATTCATTCATTCAATTCATTTATATAATCATTATGAAATGAAGATCATGTAGAATGAGTCGCATCACATCGTGGAGACGGTATTCCGTACGTACGCACGAGTGATGATATCGTTCCTATGATTGTGGAATTGTATTGGAGTGTATGTATACAATTTCAGAATCAGTATCACTTTATAATAGTCATATATAGTCATTATTTACACCATTATACCCATCCAAGTAAGGTGGTAGTGGAAAATAGATTACACCACGGTGTGGAGACGGTATTCCGTACGTACGCACGCGCGGTGATTTCTTTTTCCGTAGGATGGATAGATGGTGAAATAGGGTTGTTTCATACATATAATAACATATCAGTATATGAGTGATACTGATTTTATTACTTCATAATGAAACAACTAAAGAAGAAGAAGAAGTGGAAGAAGAAATAAAGATGAAAGAATTGGTAACGGACATTACCTCTTCTTTGAAGTGATTCTTTGAGACCTCCTTTTAGGGCACTAAAATAGGTCTTTGAAGAAGACCAGAACCTCTAGGATGTTTCTAGGGAAGTGTATAGAAGAAATTGGCAGGGGTTGGACGAGCTTGAAGGCTCAAAGTGGTGTGAGGAAGAGGGGGAGGAGGTGCCCTTTTATAAGGGAGAAGAGGGGCACCTTTGGAATAACTAAAAATATTATTTTATTATAAAGTCAAGTTCGGTTTTAAATAGATCCAGATTGAGTTATTTCGAAGATAAGGTGGGTATGGGTCTAAATCCTCTCATACAATAGAATTTAGACCAGTTTAGGTCATTATATTAACCTTATCTTTTAGTTTTAACTCTTAGATAATTAGATTGACATTTATCATGTCACTTTGTATTTTTATATTATATAGTTAATAAACATACCATATACATCCAAGTGACCCCCAAGTTGTGTTTTATTAATATATATAACCTTATTTAAGTCATTTGGCCGAACCTTAGATTTTTAGTAATAAAATAACAATTAATAATATAATATTTGTTTTAAAAACTATTTTATGTCAATTTTGACACTATTCAATAGTTGATTTTTTTGAAACTCGTAAAAGAATTATTACTTCGACAAAAGTTAATTAAATAAAGCCTAACATGTCATATTAACCTATAAAATTTGTTTAGTTCATAAAAAGTCTCAAATTATACTTATTTAGGTATTTATAACATCAATTATGTCAATATTTCATTAATAAGATAATTACTGAATCATCATTGTGTCATAAATAAATTAAATTATTTAATGTCTAAAAATTAAAAATAAAATACCATTATTTAGGAAGTCTTTTTTCCTTTCTAATGAATAATTATAGTCGAATTTATCTTATGTATAACCCCATATTAAAAATGCTTTACTTATTAAACTTTGATTTTAACTATTTTAACCCTTCTTTAAATAAATTAATAATAAATGTCCTAATCTAATCCAAGTGGGCCTAAATGGTCATATTCTATTCCTAAGGTTGTTTTTGGTTGAATTAAACTTGTCCAATAGAATTAGGACATGTTTTAGGGTAATAATAATATCATTTTTACCCTTAATTACCCTATTTACTTTTAACCGTGGTAAAAAAAAGTAAAAAGTTACTATTCACCAAAAAATTATTTTCATCTCATTGAACCACATTTTACTTACTGACATCAACCGTGTCTCTCGGATTTTTGAAATTCCACTCACAGAAGTGGTAAAATTATGTTTTATGAAAAATTCAGTTTTTTTTAACTACCACTTAGTGGTTTCACTATTCATCAAAAAAATGAAAGTTTCTAGAAAAATACCAAAAATTAGATCTCAGCTATATTTGATATTATGAATTAAAAAATGATGTCTATTTTATCAAATTCAAAACATATCAGTTGCATTAATTAATTTAAAAATTAATTCTCGTCGTCAAAACAAATAGCGTGTTCTTAAGAGATAATAACTATCAAAATATTGACACTTGATTATGACTGGTTTAAATGTGAAATTACATCCAATGACCAACATTGTATTAAAATGTAAAAATATATTCAAAATATAATATAAAACCACTCAAATTAATAATTTATCACTATTAATTATTTCGTTTAAAAAAGTTGTTTTTAATTATAATTTAGTAATTTTCACTATTCATCAGAATATGAAAGTTATCCGAAAAGTACCAAATTTTCACCTTAGGCTAAATTCGATACTCTGAATCCAAAATTGAAATCCATTTTGAAAAATAAAATTTACAAAATTTCAAAAAGTGGTTATTACTATTCATAACGGCTAGTTTTAATAATATTTTAATAGCATATCGTTGTTTAGTGAAACACGGTATTGTGTACTACACACGCTATCGAGGAAGGTCGCGATTGCGTGCAATGCAAGGCAAGTCAAGGATGCATGTTGTGCAAGCTCCTTTTGGTGTAGCGTACAACACAAGACATTAATGAAATTAAAAATAATATCTTTCATAAAATCTTGGGGTGTTACAAGGCCGGGCCGACCCCCAGCCGGGTCAGACCCGCCGAACTAGGTCGGGCCGACCCACCAGCCCACTGGGCTTGACGGGCCGGACCCGTCTTCACTTAAACGTGAATATCTCCTAGACCGCGGGTCCGAACGACGTTCCATCTGCGGAAATGGGACCCTCGCAATGAGGCATTACTTTTTCAATACTCTAAGTGTGTTTTGGAAAACTTTCTAAAACTGACGGGTTTGAGACGAGCATAAATCCAACCGGGCCCCAAGAACATTAATTTTAATAACTCTCAGATCGGGTGTCCGATAGATGTGTCGTCTATCTCGATGGGTTCCTTTTGATGAGACGGAACTAATGGATGCATCAAATCAGGAATTCGTGATAGTTTATGTATCAAAACTTGACTCGAGGAGTGGACCCTCCTGGTATCGAGCGTGCTGTGTGCGGGAACCCTAGAGCTGGCTGTGACGAATTTTGTACCGGAATCCTATGTGGGTTTGACAGCGATGTATACTGTACCGAAGTCCTACGTGGGTTCCACAATGATGACTACTATACCAGAATCCTACGTGGGTTCGACAGTAATGACTATTGTACCAGAATCCTACGTGGGTTCGATAGTTCTGACTTCTGTTCCTGTATATTTTGTGGGTCCGATAGAGTAGTTGGTCCTGTATCCTGTGTGGGTCCGACAGCTTAGCTGGTCCTGTATCCTGTGTGGGTCTGACAGCTTAGATGAATCAATGACTACATCTGATCATCTCTATATCTATACGAAGGATTTATACCTATGTGAGCTGAGTAATGTCTTTCGACCATTATCATTGGGGTACTTGACTTTACTTCCTTTGTGGACAAGGTTATGTTTGGGCTCGAGAGTTAGAGTCAGACTGTGACTGGTAACTTAGGTATATATATGGGCATATACCTATGTAGGGTTGGTTTATACTTCAGGATTGTATCTTTATACTTTGGTTTATCCTTGGCGGATTCTTGGAGGCCTTCGGGGGGTATCAGGGTCCTCTATTGAGTATTGTTATACTCACCCCTACATGGGCTTCACCCGCACCTTTTTGTGTTCTGTGCAGAAAACATACATCAGTGATCGAGGCTGAGGGTGGTGTACGGAGGCTGCTCAAAGCTATACTAGATGAGACGTACCACAGGGACGAGTTGTTCGAGTTCTGTACCTACCCTTCGGGTTGGATTCCCCGATAGACGATCCAGGAGTTGTTTTTCCTTTTTTTCTTGTACTTGTACTTGTTTTTCAGTTGGGTTTGTATACTAGCCCACTTACTTTCATCACACCTTACTTTTCAATTTTTAGTACTTGTTGCCTCTACTGCTTGTGTTCAGGCTATGTGTTTTACAGGTTTAAAGACATATCCTTCCCTTTTTATGAGGGATTTGCCTTTGGTTCTAGTCACCAGCCCCTGGCCTATGGAAGGAGAGCTTGGGGTAGTCACGACATGGGCCCCAAAGACGAGTCCTGACAAATTGGTATTAGAGGGAGGTTCTACCGTAGAACTTGGACTCTAATTATTTTAACGGAAATAGTGTTAAGTGTTTTGGGTGTGGTTATGAGTTTATGGAAATCGGTGTTGGTGTGGCGGCTGACCTATTCATACACTAGGACTCTAACTTCTGATCTCCGACTCAGTGCACGAAAACACTAATTGCATGTGTGTTTCCTTTGAAAAAGTTTTCTTTTTGATTTCTTTGTGTCACCTCATAAGGTATATTTTTTTAACCGTGGCGTACCTATTTCTTTTTAGGATGGCCCCACGAAGGCATCCAGCTAGGGTTCTGAGTTTCATACGAGATGGTATCCCATGGAGCGATGAGGCCTCGATGTAGGGCCCCATCACAGTGGAGGCACCAGCGGTACCACTTCTCACTGGGCCACTGATACCACCAGCTCTAGCAGAAGAGATAGCACATCGCCTGAGTGAGTTGCATGAGTTCCAGCGCCATAGGCCGCCCAATTTCTAGGGAGAGATGGACCCATAAGCAGCTTAGGATTGGCTGGAGGCTATCTTGATAGTTTTCATATTTTTAGGGACACCATCTGACATGATAGTGATCCTTGACACGAGTCTCCTGTATGCAGCAGCATGTAGATGGTGGAGCCTGATGCTCCGGGTTCATGACGAGGTATCATTACTCTGGACAGACTTCGAGAGTCTCTTTCACTCAGAGTTTGTTTCATCCACCCTTCATACGGTGTAGATTCAGGAGTTACTTCATCTGCAGTAGGGCATCATGGAAGTAGCTCAGTACTCGGTGAGGTTCACTGACCTCTCGCACTACTCCACAGATATGGTACGAGACCCATTCTTCAAGGCCCGAACCATCAAGCAGGGGCTCAGGCATGAGATCATGGCTTCGACGATTCCCTTCAACATTGCGAAAAAGGTGGGGGTGTTGTAGAGAGCCCTTCTAGTGGGGAGTTTTCTCGCTAGGCAGTCACTAGTGGCGAGACCCACCACAAGGCGACACGTAGCAGAGTATTCTGCAACCGGAAGTAGACAGAAGACACAGAGGTCTAAGCGGACCCGGCCATTAGGTGGGAGACCCCCAGGATACAGGTTTGGTTTTTCAGGGAACACGAGACAGAGCCATCTATACGAGGAGTAGGCAGTGCTATGCATGTGGAAGGAAGGGCCGCAGGGCTCAAGACTACCCGAACAGCCTTGCAGATGAGCAGCAGGCAGTAGAGGGACCTCCCAAGCAGAGTTAGAGGTTCGACTGTGATGGTTCGGAGGGAGCAGGCGGATGTGGCAGAGGAGCTTGCCGAGCAGCGGGGGGTGGACGACGTTTTGAGGCTCTACCACCACCACCACCAAGAGGTCCACCCTGACCACAGGGAGCTACTAGGCAGAGCCAGGATCAGCTCCAGGCAGTCAAGGCCTACGACCACGGCACACCTGAGATGATTTGAGGTACTATTTGTGTCTACTTCACCCTTGCTGCAGTACTTATAGACACAGGTGCAAGTTATTCTGTTATTTCCACTGCCCTCGTTCGGATCTCAGAGATTCCGACGGAGCCGTTGGCTCGATCCTTATGTCTAGAGACTACTACGGTTACAGACTCGATGATTACACACTGGTTCTGGTAGTGTGAGATTACTCTAGAAGGCGAGAGCTTTGGCTGGGATCTTCTTGTAGCGGCATCGAGGCCTTACGACGTCATCTTGGGTAAGGACTGGTTATCCATAGTTCATGCTCAGATTGACTGTATTAGGCACAAAGTGTGGTGTATCCACATGGATGGGACCAGGTTCACCTTCACCGGTGAGAAGGGAGCCTTTGTAGCGCAGGATGGACTTACGCAGAAGAGGGGTAGCTGATCACACATCAGTTGGCTAGTCTCATCCTAGGAGCGGTTGATGTGCAGAGTCCGAGTTTTCCTATTCTAGTGGATCAACATGCGGATGTTTTTTATGACGATGTTCCAGGACTACCTCCTCGTAGAGAGGTAGACTTCTACATTGACATGTACCCCGGGACAACACCGATATCTACTCCAGCATATTGGATGGATCCCGCTAAGCTTCGTGAGCTGCGGGTACAGCTGGAGGACATGCAGGGGAAAGGGATTTATCCAACCCAGTGTTTCACCCTGGGCATCACCATTTTTTTTTTGCGAAGAAGGAGGATGGGAGATTGAGACTGTGTGTCGACTATCATCACCTGAATTAGGTGACCATGAAGAACAAGAACCCACTCCCGAGGATTGATGACCTCTTTGATCTGATCAAGGGAGCACGATGGTTATCAAAGATATACCTTAGGTCAGGCTATCCCCAGCTCAGAGTTCGAGATGATGATATGAAGAAGACAACCTTCAAGTGTCATTATGGCCACTACGAGTTCTTGGTTATGCCCTTCGGTTTAACCAACACACCAAAAGTGTTCATGAGTCTCATGAAGAGGATCTTATAGCCTTACCTCGATCATTTTTTCATAGTCTTCGTCGATGACATACTAATTTAATCGACTACTAATGAGGAGCACGCCTACCATTTGCGGGTAGTACTAGATACACTCCAAGAGCACCAGTTTTATGGTAAGCTCTCGAAGTGCCAGTTCTAGATTCAAGAGGTTCACTTTCTGGGACAAGTCATCTTGGAGCTTGGAGTTGCAGTGGATCCAGAGAAGATCGAGGCAGTACTTTCTTGGCAGCTACCCTGGAGTGTGACAGAGGTTCAGAGTTTTCTGGGACTGGCTGGGTACTATCGGAGATTTGAGCCAGACTTCTCGAGAGTTGCAACACCACTTTCAGCATTGATAATGAAGGTTAAACCCTTCGTGTGGTCAGATAGATTCCAGTAGAGCTTTCAGGATCTGAGGCAGAGGTTGACCAGTGTGTCCATCTTGAGGCTACCGGAGGAGGGCATAGGGTATGTAGTTTACTGAGACGCATCAGGGACTTGACTCGGGTGTATCCTGATACAGGATCGAGGAGTGATCACATATGGTTCACTGTAGTTGAGACAGAACGAGCATAACTACACTACCCATGACCTGGAGTTGGTAGTAGTGGGCTTCGCATTGAAGATGTGGCGGCACTATCTGATGGGTGAGCATTTTATAGTCTATTATGACCAGCAGAGTCTCAGGTACATCTTCTCACAGAAGGACCTAAACCTGAGACAACGGCGATGGCTCGAGTTCCTCCTGGACTATGACTTCGAGATAGTCTATACTCCTGGGAAGGGGAACATTGTAGTGGATGCTCTCAGCAAGAGATCGGGCATTCAGCTTCTAGGAGAGGCGATGGAGTAGTTGGCCCTGTTGCAAATATCCTTTGTGGATAGAGATAGAGATGACTCTCTACAGTCTCTCATAGTCACTCCTCCACTCCTTCAGCGAGTTAGGGAGGCACAGCGTGGGGACATTGACTGTGAGATGCGACGTGCTCAAATATCCTTAGGGCAGGCACCTGATGGGTTTTCTGAAGGGGGGGAGAACTTATTCCTCTTCAAAAGATATACCATGGTATAAGTTTCACTATTGGAGAAGGTATTATAGCATCCCGCCTTTTTATCACATAAACTTTCATTACATTTTACAAAACAGAGGATCTTTAAGGATTAGTGTCTTCGAAACTAGGAACTTTAAACATGAAAACATAAAATATTCTTCTTAAACACTTGAAAGGCTTCTCCTCATATTCATCCTAGGTTCATTACTGCATCTCATAACCTGGGGACATACATCAAACGAAAGGGTGAGCAGAAGGTCTAGTAAGGGAAACAAGAGAAACATTTTACATGTGAACTTGAGATGCTTCAATAAGGTCATGAAAAGAACATTAAGGCATGAGAAAGAAATAATGAGGCATATCATAATAAAAATAGAATTTTTCATAACATGAATATGTGGCTGCAACATTTAATATTGACAATCTTTTCTTTTCACCAAGGTCCATCCCCAAGGTGTCATTAAAAATTACCAAGGTTATTCACCAAGGTATCAGTCTAAAAAGTCATCTCTAGAGATTAAGTCTTTACCCAATTCATTGGAGCGCTATCTGGGCGCACCCTTGACATGTCTTTATTATCATGTGAGCCATATATAACATCATCAATCATTTCATAAACAACTCATATAGCATAAAATAAATGGGTTTCATTTCATAATCATAACGTTTTAAAAACTGCTTTAAAGACATGATCTTTATGTCACTTTAAACCCACGGAAAGGGAGAGCGGGTCTCATGTATGTAAATCCCAGAATTTAAAATAGAACAACTTGGTATATATGTGAGTACACCTATAGAAGAGATATCTTTGAGTATTCACTTAATAAAATAAAAGAACTTTAGAAAAAGAGAGAGACATTTTGAGACGGAAATTCTGCAGCATAACAGCTATGTTTCGGGGTTTTAGAAAACATTGAAAAGAGAGGGGACATGGGTCAAACATTCATAAATGACCCATAAAATAGTACAGCGACATAATATAAGGTATTTAAGAACATGTTAATGAAATTTAAAAATATACCATATGAAATGAAGAACATGAAAGGAAGACAAAAATAAGATTTCTCTTATGAAAATTCGGAAGCCTAAAAACATTACATAAACTTCAACCAAAAATGAATTGATGAGATCAAATAGGGTATCTCATCATATGAACATAAAAGATCAGTATGATAGATATAGAGATCATACCCCAACATAATAAAAAAGAACTTGCAAGACTTGACATGGAATTAGAACATTGAAAATGGAGAAATATGCAAGGACCACTTAAAAATTCAGCAGCCTAACGACGCCACTTAAACTTCAAAATACTGAATTGAAGAGATAAAATGGGGTCTCTCATAATATGGTCATAAAATATCAGTATGATAGATATAGAGATCATAACCCAACATAACAAAAAGGAACATTAAATAATTGACATGAAAGTAGAACTTCAAAACGAGAAGGGTGAAGAACCACTTAAAAATTCGGCAGCCTAACGGCGCCACTTAAAACTAAAAATACTAAATTGAAGAGATAAAATGGGTTCTCTCATAATATGTTCATAAAAGATCAGTATGATATATATAGAGATCATACCCCAACATAACAAAAAGGAACTTGAAAGAATTGACCTGAAAGTAGAACTTCAAAACGAGAAGGGTGAAGAACCACTTAAAAATTCTGCAGCCTAACGACGCCACTTAAAACCTCAAAATACTGAATTGAAGAGATAAAATGGGGTATCTCATCATATGGTCATAAAAGATCAGTATTATAGATATAGATATCATACCCCAATATAACAAAAAGGAACTTGAATGAATTGACATGAAAGTAGAACTTCAAAACGAGAAGGGTGAAGAACCACTTAAAAATTCGGCAGTCTAACGGCGCCACTTAAAACATCAAAATAATGAATTGAAGAGATCAAATGGGGTCCCTCATAATATGATCATAAAAGATCAGTATTATAAATTTAGAGATCATACCCCAACATAATAAAAAGGAACTTGAAATACTTTACATGAAAATAGATCTTGAAAAATGAGAAGGGAGAAAGAATCCGTTACAAAAATTTCGGCAGCCTAACGGCGCCACTTAAAACTTCATAAAACGAAATAATGAGAGTAAGAAAGGATCTCTCATTATGTGAACATGAAAAGGGCAGTAAGAGGAGTATACAAGAACACCCTTTAACATAAGAACATGGAGCATAAAAGAAATTACATAAAAGATATTTCTTGAAAAGAAAGAGAAAGATCAGATCCCTTACCTTAAAACGTAACTCTTAAAACTCAAAGGTTGGGACCTTGAGGGCTTGGGGGAACCTTGGGAGGACTCCTTGGGAGGTAATTAGACCATAACTTCGTTGGGGAAGAGTGGGGAGTCGAATGGATGAGAGGATGGCTTGGAATTTATAGGTAAATTGAGGGGACAAGGCATTAATGGCCAAGGGACACCTCATTAGTGGTTTTGGGAAAACCATGGGCTTGCCCATGGTATTGGCCACTTGGGACACCTCATACCTTATCTTACTATTCATAAGTCGACCATATTTATTACATACTTAATACATCATTTAATGATGTCATTAAACACCCGTAACTTAAAAACTGTATTTTCATTATTCATTGAAAATTCAACTCTCAAAAAAATCCCAAAATTTCACCTTAACCAAATATCAATTCTCTGATTTAAAAAATTAACTCCATTTTATAAAATAATTTTCTAAATATTTTTAATTTATTTTTTAAATAAATACACTATTCACCGAAAATTCATTTTTTTCAGAAAAAACCCCAAAAATTACCATAACATAATATCGGTGCTCTGAGTTCAAAAATTAAATCCATTTTATAAAAATAATTTTTTAATTATTTTTATTTTAATTTTTAATTAAAAAACACTATTCACTCGAAAAAACTAATACTTGAATAATAATTTATGAAATCGTTATTTAACCATTTTATTGAATCACATTACTTAATCAAGGTGCCTAGATTATATTAATACTTTCTTTAAGTGAGATTACTAATCCATTTGGACACATTACTAATCCTAATCATAAAATAACTATTCATAATTTACTATTCATCAAAAATTAAGTTGATCTTATTAGACTCTAAATTTTTCACTGTGCATAATCGTAGAAGACAATTTTTTGAATATCATTACACATTTTTTATTATTTAAGGTTTACATAAACATTTTTAAAATATACTTTTTCTAAAATTCATCAAAAATATGCATACTATATTTCTTCGGTCATTTGAAAATTCATAAACTTCATCATAAGAATAAATCCCAATTTTTATTCAAAACAAATGATTACACAAGGCAGTTACGGTCTCCTTACATAGCCCCTTATCACAGCAGCATAAGACCTAAGTGTAAGGTGTGCTAAGGTGAGAGAATCTGAGGGAGGCTAGGCTAACATCGCACGAGTAGTAATTTCTATCAGTTTGAACTTCTCGCAAAGGAGATTCCGTTCTAGCTTCACACGATGAAGTTTGGCATGGGTTTGGTCCAAATCAAAGCCCACTGGTGCTACCTCCTTCCCAAGTTCTGTTAGATGGGCTTCGATCGGTCCAAGACTACTGGGTGAGGCCATCGAATCTTCTTTCTTTAATAATTAACCAAGATTACTTGTATTTAGAGACAATAATCAAAACGTTTAGTTTTCAGGGGTCATATTGACCAATGGTCATATAACAGTCAAAACCCAATGGTCTCATTTTAATTATACTCATGTTATCAAATGAAACATTTTTTTTGAGTATAAAAAACAAAATAAAATAACACATAAAATTAGGAAACAAGATTTATACAAAATTTTGGGTCGTTACAATCTTCCCCCCTTAAGAAATTGCGTCCTCGCAATTTTTAAAATTGGGTTTTGAAATTTCATTGAATGTCCCACATCGGAAAAGGAGTCAGTATGACTATTACTTTAAAATAAAAAAAGGTAAGTACAAAGGTCACCCGAGTTAGCCCACACTAGGATTCCATGTACTAAAACAAGGACATGGAGGAGAAAACAAAGGGTCAAGTTCTGAGGGAAAGTGATAGAAAACATGATTAGGAGAAAGTTAACCATAAGAAAATCCCAAACTTATGATGTGTGTAAACGGTCTTTGATTACCCAGTAGGAAACGTAAACCAACAACGTTTTTGTTTTACGTTCCTTTTCATAATTTTGAGAAATTCATTTACAACATAAAACAAAAACATAAGAAAATATACCTATCTTCATGTAGAGTTTCATCCTTTAATAAGTTTCTACCCAAAAATAATCTTTTCTCCAAACTATGAGCATTCAAAACTAATTGGTCTCATCAAAACACAAAAATCATCTTCTAGAGAATCACATAATCCACAAAAGAATAACTATATATTTATTTTATCTTTAAACATTATCCCAAAAACAGAAAGGGTAAGGTAAAACAACTCTTCAAAAAGAAATAATCACATAGGAATGGAAACTAATTTTAAATCTTCACTGTTCCATGGTACTACCCAAAGTTCATGATAGTCCATTCCATAAATAACGGTCCTTAAAATTCCTCAAAATAAACCAAACAAAGATTGAAACCCAAATACAAGAAGGATTTGATAACATAGTCTTCCAAAATAAACTTCATTGTTCATCTCCAAACAACATCAACCACTCCTAACATCTTATAACAAAAGTATCTAACCTAAACATATTTTACCCAAGATAGGTTAATCATTCCCATAAGTAACCTAAATTACTATAAGTCCACCTTAAATTCATCGATTCTTCAAAATATAAGTCAACCTTACTCCTCAATGAAAATACCGTAGTAATATATTTACCTCAATCATATAGGGTCCCCAAAATAGTGAACATCTTCCAAAATAAAAATCATATTTTAATCCCCTCATCATCCCTGTCATATTAATACGACAATCGTCGCATTTCCTATCACATTGGTTGTTGGGACATGTTCTTCCATTTCCCACCATTAACTAAGAAGAGAAAGCATAATTAGGGGCTTAAGTACATAGCCAATAATCATAAAAAGGAACCGAAATCATATAAGGATAACTTGTAGAAGAAAAGTATACCCTAACTTGTGATCCCCTAGGTTCCCATCTAGGTTATCCATGATCATATATTCTTATGTGAATCTTTATTTTATTTTATCTTTGTCCCTTTAACAATGGTTCATACTAAGCTTATGAATTTACCAAAGCATATCCCCCGGGAGTGTCGTAACCAAGAGTGCAGCAAGGCCCGTTGTCGTGTACCAGTTCCCGTTTCAGTGTAGCTCAATGCGGTGTTTTCAGGTTTTACCCCTATGTACATCTGTGCCAGAGCCACCTCTACCTGCTCGTATCCATACAGGGATGTATTTGCTTGGCAACCCCTTACTCAATACTCACCAAAATACCATGAAGATTTTTTATATTTAAACTTTTCTATAGGGTTATTCCTAGAGTTTTCATATCCTAATTTCCACAAATAACTAAACCATCCTTTGATAACAACTATAGCATCCAGCCTTTTTATTAGATAAACTTTCATTACATTTTACAAAACCGAGGATCTTTAAGGTTTGGTGTCTTGGAAACCAGGAACTTTAAATATGAAAACACAAAAGATTCTTCTTAAACACTTGAAATGATTCTCCTCATGTTCATCCTAGGTTCATTACTGCATCTCATAACCTAGGGACATACATCAAAAGAAAGGGTGAGCAGAAGGCCCAGTAAGGGAAACAAGAGAAACATTTTACATGTGAACTTGAGATGCTTCAATAAGGTCATGAAAAGAACATTAAGGCATGAGAAAGAAATCATGAGGCATATCATAATAAAAATAGCATTTTTCATAACTTGAAGATGTGGCTGAAACTTTTAATATTGAAAATCATTTCGTTTCACCAAGGTCCATCCCCAAGGTGTCATTAAAAATTACCAAGGTTATTCACCAAGGTATCAGTCTAAAAAGTCATCTCTAGAGATTAAGTCTTTACCCAATGCATTGGAGCGCTATCTGGGCGCACCCTTAAAATTTCTTTATTATCATGTGAGCCACATATAACATCATCAATAATTTCATAAACAACCCATATAGCATAAAAAGAAATGGGTTTCATTTCATAGTCATAACGTTTTAAAAACTGCTTTAAAGACATAATCTTTATGTCACTTTAAACCCACGGAAAGGGAGAGTGGGTCTCATGTATGTAAATCCCAGAATTTAAAATATAAAAACATGGTATATATGTGAATAAACCTATATAATATATATCTTTGAGTATTCACTTAATAAAATAAAAGAACATTAGAAAAAGAGAGAGACATTTTGAGACGGAAATTCTGCAGTATAACAGCTATGTTTCGGGGTTTTAGAAAACATTGAAAAGAGGGGGGACTTGGGTCAAACATTCATAAATGACCCATAAAACAGTAGAGGGACAGAATATAAGGGATTTAAGAACATGGTAATGAAATTTGAAAATACCATATGAAATGAAGAACATGAAAGGAAGACAAAAATAAGATTTCTCTTATGAAAATTCGGCAGCCTAACAGCGTTACATAAACATCAACCAAAAATGAATTGATGAGATCAAATAGGGTCTCTCATCATATGAACATAAAAGATAAGTATGATAGATATAGAGATAATACCCCAACATAATAAAAAGTAACTTGCAAGACTTGACATGGAATTAGAACTTTGAAAAGGGAGAAAGGTGCAAGGACCACTTAAAAATTCAGCAGCCTAACGACGCCACTTAAACATCAAAATACAGAATTGAAGAGATCAAATGGGGTATCTCATCATATGGTCATAAAAGATAAGTATCATAGATATAGAGATCATACCCCAACATAACAAAAAGGAACTTGAATGAATTGACATGAAAGTAGAACTTCAAAACGAGAAGGGTGATGAACCACTTAAAAATTCGGCAGCCTAACGGCGCCACTTAAAACTTCAAAATACTGAATTGAAGAGATAAAATGGGGTCTCTAATCATATGGTCATAAAATATCAGTTTGATAGATATAGAGATCAAACCCCAACATATAAAAAGGAACTTGAAAGAATTGTCATGAAAGTAGAACTTCAAAACGAGAAGGGTGAAGAACCACTTAAAAATTCGGCAGCCTAACGACGCCACTTAAAACATCAAAATACTGAATTGAAGAGATCAAATGGGGTCTCTCATCATATGGCCATAAAAGATCAGTATGATAGATATAGAGATCATACCCCAACATAACAAAAAGGAACTTGAAATAATTGACATGAAAGTAGAACTTCAAAACGAGAAGGGTGAAGAACCACTTAAAAATTCGGCAGCCTAACGGCGCCACATAAAACATCAAAATACTGAATTGAAGAGATCAAATGGGGTCTCTCATCATATGATAATAAAAGATCAGTATGATAAATTTAGATATCATACCCCAACATAATAAAAATGAACATGAAATACTTTACATGAAAATAGATCTTGAAAAATGAGAAGGGAGAAAGAATTTGTTACAAAAATTTCGGCAGCCTAACGGCGCCACTTAAAACCTCATAAAACGAAATAATGAGAGTAAGAGGGGATCTCTCATTATGTGAAATTGAAAAGGCCAGTAATAGGAGTATAAAAGAACA
Organism: Viscum album; assembly: GCA_963277665.1. NCBI lineage: Eukaryota > Viridiplantae > Streptophyta > Magnoliopsida > Santalales > Viscaceae > Viscum > Viscum album. The sequence continues at coordinate 1,396,123,689 of OY728164.1, read as the reverse complement.
CCCTTTAACATAATAACATGGATCATAAAATAAATTACATAAAAGAGATTTCTTGAAAAGAAAGAGAAAGATCGGATCCCTTACCTTAAAACGTAACTCTTAAAACACAAAGGTTGGGACCTTGAGGGCTTGGGGGCACCTTGGGAGGACTCCTTGGGAGGTAATGAGACCATAACTTCATTGGGGGAGAGTGGGGAGTCGAATGGATGAGAGGATGGCTTGGTATTTATAGGGAAAGTGAGGGGACAAGGCATTAATGGCCAAGGGACACCTCATTAGTGGTTTTGGCAAAACCATGGGCTTGCCCATGGTATTTTCCCATGGTATTGGCCAATTTGGACACCTCATACATTATCTTACTATTCAAAAGTCGACCATATTGATTACATACTTAATACATCATTTAATTATGTCATTAAACACCTGTAACTTAAAAAATGTATTTTTACTATTCATCGAAAATTCAACTTTCTCATAAAAATCCCAAAATTTCACCTTAACCAAATATAAATGCTCTGATTTCAAAAATGAACTCCATTTTATAAAAATAATTTTCTAAATATTTTTAATTTATTTTTTAATTAAATACACTATTCACAGAAAATTCATTTTTTTCAGAAAAAACCCCAAAAATTACCATAACATAATATCGGTGCTCTGAGTTCAAAAATGAAATCCATTTTATAAAAGTAATTTTTTAAATATTTATAATTTAATTTTTAATTAAAAAACACTATTTACTCGAAAAAACTAATACTTGAATAATAATTTATGAAATCGTTATTTAACCATTTTATTGAATCACATTACTTAATCAAGGTGCCTAGATTATATTAATACTTTCTTTAAGTGAGATTACTAATCCATTTGGACACATTACTAATCCTAATCATAATATCACTATTCATAATTTACTATTCATCAAAAATTAAGTTGATCTTATTAGACTCTAAATTTCGCACTGAGCATAATTGTAGAAGACCATTTTTTGAATATCATTACACATTTTTAATTATTTAAGGTTTACATAAACATTTTTAAAATATCCTTTTTCTAAAATTCATCAAAAATATGCATTCTATATTTATCCGGTCATTTAAAAATTCATAAACTTCATCATAAGAAGAAATCCCAATTTTTATTTAAAACAAAAGATTACACAAGGCAGTTGTGGTCCCCTTACATAGCCCCTTATCACACCAGCATAGGACCTAAGTGTAAGGTGTGCTAAGGTGAGAGAATATGAGGGAGGCTCGGCTAACATCGCACGAGTAGTAATTTCTATCAGTTTGAACTTCTCGCAAAGGCGATTCCGTTCTAGCTACACACGATGAAGTTCAGCTTGGGTTTGGTCTAGAGCAAAGCTCAGTGGTGCTACCTCCTTCCCAAGTTCTGTTAGATGGGCTTTGATCGGTCCAATACTACTGGGTGAGGCCATTGAATCTTCTTTCTATAATAATTAACCAAGATTACTTGTATTTAGAGACAATAATCAAAACATTAAGTTTCCAGGGGTCATATTGACCAATGGTCATATAACAGTCAAAACCCAATGGTCTCATTTTAATTATACTCATGTTATCAAATGAAACATTTTTGTTGAGTATAAAAAAAATAAAATAACACATAAAATTAGGAAACAAGATTTATTCAAAATTTCGGGTCGTTACAGGAATTGTGGGAGTTCCACACTTCCCCTTTAAGGGTACATCCAGGAGTGGTGAATATGTATTAGGACCTCATACGATAGAACTGGTTGTTGGGTATGAAGAAGGTGGTAGTAGAGTTAGTCTCACAATGCCTCACTTGTCAGTAAGTGAAGGTGGAGCACTAGGTTCTAGTAGGCTTGGTTCAGCACTTAGAGGTCCCAGAGTGGAATTGGAACAGGATATCCATGGATTTCGTGATGGGAATTCCATGTACATCTAGAGGACATGACTCTTTCTTGGTGATTGGAAACCGACTCACCAAGTCACCCCACTTTCTTTTGATCAGAGATAAGGGTTCGGTAGAGATCTTGGGACGCCTCTACGTGCAGGAGATTGTGCGTTTACATGGAGTACCTTCTTCTATTGTCTCTGATCGTGATTCACACTTTACTTCTCGGCTTTGGAAGGGGTTGGAGGAGGCTTTTGGGACACAGCTTCGCTTGATCACCGCCTTCCTTCCTCAGACAGATGGCCAGACTGAGCAGACCATCCAGACATCTGAGGACATGCTTCATGCTTGCGTCCTTGACTTTGGTCACAGTTGGGACGATCACTTACCCATGGTATAGTTTTATTACAAAAAAATCTGCCACTCCACCATCAGGATGGCAGCATATGTGGCACTATACGACCGACCTTGCAGATCACCTCTATGCTGGACTGACCCAGGGGAGTCAGCACTTTTAGGACCAGAGATAGTTCAGGAAACGACGGAGAAGGTGCAGATCATCCAAGAATAGATGAAGACTGCACAGAGCAGACAAAATTCATATGCTGATATGAGACGGAGACCACTGGAGTTTGAGGATGGCGACCATGTCTTCTTATGGTCTCACCTCAACGAGGTCTATAGAGATTTGGCTGAGGAAACAAGCTATCTCCATGATTCATTGGACCATTCTAGGTCTTTAGTAGAGTAGGCGAGGTGGCTTACCTCTTGGCCCTTCCACCTCTGTTGCATCGGGTGCACGACATCGTCCACATATCTCAGTTGAGGAGATATGTGCATGACTCATCCCACATCATCGACCATGGGGATCTGGACATCGATGACGAGGACAAATTCACGGAGTTCCTAGTGGACATTGAGGATTGACAGGACTGGGTCCTACGAGGACAGTCGATTCCTCAGGTGTGCATTCACTGGCAGCATGAGAACTTCCAGGAGAGCACATGGGAGAGGGAGGCTCATATGCGTGCTCAGTACCCCCATTTGTTCCCTTAGTGTGTGTTTTAGCTTATAGGGACGTAAATACCTAAGGTGGGGAGAATGTAAAGACTTGGAAATCCTGTGGATTTTTTTTAAATACACGGTAATTTTACAAGTCCATAGTTTTTGACAGCACCTGATTCCGAGGCCCGGAGTGCCTGAAATTATTTTTTGAAGTTTTGTTCGGATACTTTCAGTAGACGTACAATCGGGATTCTATATCTTTTGAACCAGTACTCGGAATTGAAATCTGAGGACACAGATGAACTCGCAGAACCGGTATTCCCTTAAGAATACCTTTACCGCAGTTGTGTTTTTATATTAGTTTGAAGTTATTTTTGGAGATTTTCTAATTTTAAATAAATAAAAATATGATTCACATATTTTTATGTGGGTGGTGGTTAAATACACCAAAGGGAAGTTTGAAGTGGGGACCACCCCCCACATAACCTCCCATGGTAGGATATTGTGTTCTGGGGCCCACACGAACACAAACCCCTCAACATCCCCTTGATACTCTTAAAACCCCCCTATTGATGTGGGTTAAACCCTCCACTTTACACCTCCCTTTTTAATTTTGAAAACTCTCCACCTCCCACTTTCTCTCATTAATTTTCCAACACCATTAATTAATTAATTGAGATCCACAATTAATTAATTAATTTGAGTGTTTGAATTTTGAAAACATAATTCCAACTTTAAATAAGTGAAGATATTCTTTTATTTGGGGTTGGCATAATCGTTGGAGAGCATGGGAGTGTTGGTGGAGCCCTGGAGAAATAGGGAGAGATTTCTTCTAATGAAGAACGTCATCTCCGCTGAAGAACGACGACGTGTCTCCTACCTTTCCAATCGGGGAAAGCAAGGGAAGACGCCACCCACGAAGAATGTCACTAATGACAACGACTCTCCCTCCGACGTTGACAGAACGACGTCCGTCTTCCACGACACCGTCTTTCGTTACTTCGAAAACTTTCTTGAATCGAGGTAGGGGGATTTGTTTAGTTTTAAATGAGTAAAATTATATCCTCGATTCATCAATGTTTACTTTGGTTTGATGGTGGCAAATTGATATCACATAATGTGGAGGGAACGGGACGAACAAACATAGCCCGACGACCCTCCATTGAATCTCGTTTGGTTGACATCGGAGGTAGAGCTAAAAGGGCGTGGTGCTATCGCACTGTGCTGGAGAAGAACCGCGACGGAGGAGGTGGAGCGGTGTCGTCGCGCCGTGTAGAGAGCAGCAGGACCGCGGCTCCATCTGGCCGTAGCGGAGGTACGGAGGCGGCCGACTAAACCGGCTGTCGTGGAGCCAGTCCGCGGGACGATCGGCTGGCCAATCCAGCCGGCCCATTGGAAGACCGTGGCACTCATAGGTGACGCGTGGAGGGAGACCACGGCCCACAACCTCATGCCGCTCAGCTGGAGGAACCATCCAGCCACTTGCCGGTTGGGCTAAAGGATCGTGGCGCCCGTAGGCCCCGCGCGGAGAAGATCGTGTCCCGCTGTGTGGGCCGCTCTGCTGGGCGAACCTGCCGACCGCCTGCCGGCCGTGCTGGAACACTGCGGAGCCACCTGGCGCCATGTGGGGAGAACCGCAGCCTGCTATGTGGGCCCCTCGCTCCGGGCAGAGGAGGGGCGGTGCCCTTTGGCACCGCTGGGCGAACCGAATCAGCCCGCAGTGCGGTCCTAGTCCGCGGGTGGGCTTCTCCCCACCTGGCGGGGCCGCCCCCCCAACCGGGTCGGACCCGCCGGGCCGGGTCTGCAGGTGGGCTGCACTCCACTGGGTTGGGCTGACCCCCATTTGGGTCAGACCCGCCAAAACGGGTCGGGCTGACCCGCCAGCCCACTTGGCTTGACGGGCTGGACCCGTCTTCGCTTAAATGCAAATATCTCCTAGACAGCGCGTCCGAACGATGCACCGTCTACGGCATTGGGACCCTCGCGACTAGATTGGCCTTTTGTGATACTCTAAGTGAGTTTTGAACAACTTTGAAAAATGGTCGGGTTTGAAACGAGCGTAAATCCAACCGGGCCCCTAGAACGGAAATGCTAATAACTCTCAGACCGGGCATCTAATAGACCCGTCGTCTGTCGCATTGGGTTCCTTTTGATGAGACAGAACTACTGGATGCATCAACTCAGGACTTCGTGATAGATTATGAATCGACACTTGACTCGAGGAGCGGACCCTCCCGGTATCGAGCGTGTTGTGTGCGGGAACCCTAGAGCTGGCTGCGACAACTACTGTACTGGAATCCTACATGGGTTCAACATCAATGACTACTATACTGAAATCCTATGTGGGTTCGACGGTGATGGATAATGTACCAGAATCCTATGTGGGTTTGACAACAATGACTACTGTACTATAATCCTACATGGGTTCAAAAGTTCTGACTTCTGTTCATGTATCCTGTGTGTGTTTGACAGAGTAGCCGGTCCTGTATCCTGTGTGGGTCCGACAGCTTAGCTGGTCCTATATCTTGTGTGGGTTTGACAGCTTAGATGAATCAGTGACTACATATGATCATCTCTATCGCTATACGAAAGATGTATACCTATGTGAGATGAGTTATGTATTTCAACCATTATCATCGTGGTACTTGACTTTACTTCCTTTGTGGACTGGTTTGTGTTTGGGCTCGAGAGTTGGAGTCGGACTGTGACTGGTAACTTAGGTATATGTATGGGTATATACCTAAGTAGGGTTGGTTGGTACTTCATGATTGTATCTTTCTACTGTGGTTTATCCGTTGTTGATTTTGGGAGACCTTCGGGGGTTTCGAGGTCCTCTATTGAGTATTGTTATACTCACCCCTGCACGGGCCTCGCCCGCACCTAGTTGTGTTTTGTGCAGATGATGGATAGCAGTGATCGAGGCAGAGGATGATGGATGGAGGCTGCTCGGAGCTAGACGAGATGATTCAAACCATAGGGATGATTTGTTCGAGTTTTGTACCTACCCTTCAGGTAGGATTCCCCGGTGGATGATCCAGGAGCTATTTTTCCTTTTTTTACTTGTACTTGTACTTGTTTTTCAGTTGGGTTTGTATATTTTCCCACTTACTTTCATCACACCTTACTTTTCTATTTTTAGTACTTTTTGCCTCTACTTCTTGTGTTCAGACTGTGTGTGTTACAGGTTTAAAGTCAATGCCTTCCCTTTTTATCAGGGATTCGTCTTTGGTTCTAGTCGTCAGCCCCTGGCCTACAAAAGGCGAGCATGCGGTAGTCACGGTACAGTCCCTGAGGATGGGTCGTGAAATAAGATAAATAAAATATTAAATGGAAATTTTTAAAATAAAATAATAGAATAGATAAATAAAAACAAAAATAATATATAGATTCATAAAAAAATTACAAAAAAAATTGATTATAATTATAATTCAACTCAATACAATTTATGACCATCGGGGTAGAGTTACGATTGATAACATGTTTTGATTTCTCCGAAGATAAGGCAAAGGATATGGATTGATGAAGAGTCTCATGAACTATCTAAATCGATAATATCAAATCCTTGTAATTCTAATTTAGAGGTTCATCCCTTTCCCTAAGAAGATATTGATTGTCCCAAATGAACATTAAAATTTTAACCAAATTTAATTTCATTAAGGTCTAGACTATCTCAGAATACTGATTTTTTCCCATCACAATCTTATGCCTATTAAAAAGATCTATTATACCAGGTTATGTAGAACCAAATATAGTAATTTAATATTTTTTATTTTTTAGGAGAATGTGGATGGTAATTTTTCAAATTACAGAGCTTTAACTTTTGAACCCCATGCATTGAGATCAGATGATAAAAGAATCAGTGTTTTCAAAACATTTCTAAAATCCATTAAAAAATAGGTATAAACCCTTCCTTGAATTGAACTAGTACCCTTAATAGGATCAAACTAAGGTACTGAAAAATTTCTCATTTCACTAAAATTTGATTTAGACATTTTAGTACTTTTTAAATTCTCAAACGGATTCGTGCTATCTTTCATCAAATCATCAAAATCCCTTCGGGAAATTGAATTTATAATAAAACTATGAAAATAAGTATGAAGTGACTCATAATTATCATTTAAATTTAATTACTTCTTGACTCCTCAAAATATTTCTTATAAAACTCATGTTTTTATTACAATTTAACTAGCACATAATTCTAAAAATCAAACCTAGAAAACATACCGGTGGAAAAAAAATTGAGTGTGTTACTAAACATTATAGTCTTCAATAGAATTTAAGGGTACCTCCTTGTTCCTTACATAGGGTTCTCATAATTATACTAAATGAAGTAATTTAACAAATTAATAATTCACATAAGTGTAAAAAAATCTCCCCAATTAAATCTTTACTCTTAAAAAATTATTAATCAGTCCATGAAAAAGACTTCTCGACCAAAATAGCTGATTAATTATCAATCAATTTGGTAGACGTAGCCACTGGAACACTTCCTTTTCTAACTAAATTAATTTCATCAACACTCTTCCTCTAAAAAAATGAGTATCATGTTTAATAATATGCTTTTAAACATGATTAGTATGATCAACTCTTTCCTCTAGAACTTGTGCTACCTATCTAGTTTCTTTTACAAATAACCCAAATAACATCTCAATTAGTGTTGGTTGACCTCTCATATGAGGTCTCTAAATTTAAAAGGTGAAAATTTATATCGCAAAATATGGCTTGTGATACACCCTTGATAACTGAATAGCTCATTTGAATATTAAATATATATTTTCATCTATAACCATCTTTTTTATCCTACTTGATGGAAACTTTTCATCACCAATAATTGTTTATTATAAACCAACAAATCCATCTTCATATCTAAAAAATCTTGGTTTAAGACCAATAAAAGATCAAAACAACCTTAAAATTCCTGAACCAAAAACTTCCCATACAACAATTCAAACATAACTTGAATATTAAAGCCTTATTTTCTCTCCCTCGACACCAACATTTGAGGGATCCTCTACTTCATCTCCAAATCGCATGAGATTTTCTTTTGATACGCTGCCGAGGAAGCCAAAATTCTTCAAAGTTTTAACTGATAAGATATTTCTATGATGAAATATTATCCCTTTCATAATATTTGAAATTATTCCACTCTTCTATAGAATAAGATACATATTTTTTCATATGGATAAATAGATATTCGTGAGTCCTTATGACTGTGATGACTCATGTACCTCAATATGTACCGATATAAATTTAGCTTCATAGTTCTCATTAGAAGAAAATTAATATACATATATAGAAATATAATCTTCACTAATTCAGAAATATTAGGTATGAAATCCATTTTGATGAACATTACAATGAAAATATTATTATCCTTAATAACATTCACTATAAATTTCCTTATTTGAGAGGTTATAAAGAGAAAATAAATAATGTATTCATACTTGTGAACCCTATATCTAATTAAATTTAAATTAAAACTAAAATTATATTATCAATGTAATTGGATGATTTTTACACCTTAATAAAGGATATGAAAAATTATTTATTTCCTACTTTTATGAAACAACATCTTCACATTCCCCAAAACTGAATTGATCATTTTCTAAAAAATCATTAACTTATATTTCAAAAATATATTCTTTATTTACCCCATTAAAAATAAAAAAACATGAAAATGTATTTGTTTATTCATTAGGATAATTTTTTCAAGCATCCATTCAAAAGATACTTATTTTTATTATAGTTCATGATAATTATAACTTGAAACATTCCGTCTTTTTCCACTATCAAGGCTAGCTTCATCGATTGTCTTCAACTTCTTCCATTTCTAAATAATGATTTATGGTTCGTGAGTAACTGGATTATGGTTGAATGGTTTATTATTCCATGGTTTATCCTTATAATAATTAATATTTTCACAGGTCAAGGATTCAAAGAGATCAGTGTTTGAATGTTAGGGAAGAGAAATGATATTTCTTACAGTTTCAGGTGATGGTTGGGTTTCTTGAGTCGAAACTCCAATGAAAGGATTGGGGATTTTAAAATCTCACCAATGACAATAAAATTTAAATTTTTTATAAATGAACACCTAAATTTAGAAAATGGGAATAATAAATAAATTTAAAATAAGATTTTATTGACTGAACCTGAAGAATATTTTTAAAAGAGAATAAAACAAACTGTTTTCAACTAAGAAAATATTTCGAAAAAATAAGGAGTATTCATTAAAAAACAAAAAACCTAATAACCCCTTAATAAAATAAAAATTTATAGTGGGAATAGTTTTAGTAAAATTATCAAAAAGATAATATTAAATATTAAAAAATTATAAATAGATATCACTTGTTGAACATGTCTTTTAAAAAATGATGTTGAATATTTTATGCTTTGTTATATAATGGTTTACAAGATTTTTAGAAATATTAATAGAACTATTCTTAATACATAAAATAGGATCATAATAAAATTTAAGTGTAAAGTGTAAAATAGTGTGTTTAATCCACATCACCTATGTAAAATAACTTCCAAACAATATATATTCTCTATTAATAGTTTCGAATGCAATTGGATGTTGCTTCTTACTAGACCAAGAAACTGGGGAATTTCCTAAATATTTATTGGTACCTAAAGAACCCTTTATATTTAAAAAAATCCTCATATATATGTATTTTAATGTGGATTAAATCTAAACCATTTTTTCAGATAATGTAGACATAAATAAATAATTCCTTTTAAATACCTTAAAATTCTTTTAACAATATTCAAATGAGATTCTTTTGGAATTGATTTAAATATTCTACATAGACAAAAAACATAATATCTTGCCTAATATCTATAATATATAATAAACTACACATTATACCTCTATATAACTTATTTTCAACTACTTTACTAGATTCATTTAAATAAATTTTAGTATTTATACACATAGGAGTTGAATATGGCTTACTATTTTCAAGAGTAAACATTTTCAAAAAATTAATAATATATTTACCTTTATTATAAACATTTAAATATATATTTTTAAATATTTTAAATATAAGAAAGAAATTTAGTTATACTGTCATTCACATTTCAAACTATTATTTTTGAAAAATCATTACATCGTTTTTTATTAGTGGAACAAAAAATAAAATCATCTATATAGATTATCACTAAAAAACTATTAGAAAATTTGGTTTTACTAAAAAGATTTTGATTGATAAAACATGAAAAACCATTTGAAAATGAAAATCACTCAATGTTTCATAAAAATACCTCTTTACTTATTTAGGACCATAAAGAGATTTAGTATATATAAAAGTAGAATTTAGAAAATGATGATTTACAAAACCTGGTGATTTTTCATAAAAAATTCCCCCATTAAATATCTATTTAGAGAACCATATTTGAAATCTATATGGTATAATATAAAATTTCTTATAAAATTTAGAGGCCAATAGGATCCTAATTGATTCAATCCTAGTAATAGGTTAACAATTCTCCAAATAATATATAACTTCTACCAGATTGTAACCTTTAGAAACAAGCCTAGATTTATTCCTAGTAATTTGACCCTAATTAAAATTCTTATTTCAAAAGGCCTATTTAGTTCTTATTACTAGATAATATGAGATATTATCAAATGACTCCTAACCATTGTTTTTAAAAAATAGATATAAATTATATTACATATCCATTACCCACATCTCACCACCCATGGATTCTTCTACAGAATTAGATTCAAAAAAAGATAGAAAAGAAGAGAACTAAACTAAATTTCCAATATTACTTCTAGTCTTATAAACTTTATCAAAGTCTCCTACAATGGAATCTAATTTATAGTTCATCAATGTTATAGGATTTCGAAGTATGACACCCTCAGGTTCTGAAGTTTTATTTTATTTAAATAAAGATTAATCATGATCATCTCTAATTTAATTTTACTCTTAAAATTAGAATAATTAAGCATTAAATTATTTAAATAATTATTAGTTTCATCTGTTTGTGTTTTATTATGATCAAAGGGACCACTCTCATCAAAATAATATTTAATAGATTCCTTAGTTATCCTATAATTTTTATTAAACATTATATAAGATTTATATATAGAAGAATATGAAAAAATATATTTCTTCATCATATTTAAAAAAAACATACCAATGTTTTCTTTATCAATAAATACTTACACTTTACATCCAAAAACGTTGAAGTAATCAAATTTAGTTTTCCTATTATTCCATAACTCATAAGGTGTTTTCATGAAAAAATGTATAATTAAAACTCTAATCATAATATATAATGTTGTATTAACAACTTATTTCTGAAAAAATAAGTAGGTAATCTATGTTAATTTTACTTAGTTCTAGTTACTTATAGAATAGTTATATTTCATGTTTCTAAAACTCCATTTTATGAGGTGTCCTTAGAGAATAAATGGTATGTTTAATACCCAAATTTGGGTAAAAATAATAAAATTATTTTTTATAAAATTTTCCTCTATAACCACTTTTCTATGAAATTATTTTAACATATTTTTTATTTTGAACCAACATACAATGAATCAGAAAAATCGTGATGGATTCACTTTTAAATTTCGAAAAATAATCACAAGTAAATCAAAAAAAATAATTAACTAACTCAAAAAAAGTATCTTCCAGCAAATCTTTCTACTGTATCAGGTCTAAAAATATATATATCAATAATTTATAAATATTTATAAGTAATAAACTTGTTAATTTATTTGAAATATGCCTAATTATTCATTCTTATTTGACATGCATAACATGGTTATTTCTCATAAAATTTAAGGCAAGGAATATTAGAAACTAACTTGTTCTTAGAAAATTTCTATAAGTAAAATACATTCTGGTGACCAAGCCTCTTGTTCCATATATTGGATTCACTTAATTCAACATTTAAACTGTTATAACTTTATTCATATATGGGAATAAGGTTGAGAATAAAAACATCTTATATTCTATTTTTTCTAAACATAACAAAATTATTCATTAAAACTGAACATGAATTATTTGAGAAATAAATAATAAAAAAATTATTATACTTGAGAAATAGTTATGATATTGTGCTTCAAATCTCGAACATTGAAATATTTTTGATCCAAATAGAATTTGGATCTTCAACCGAACCACCTCTAATGATATTCCCTTTAGCATTATCACTAAAGGTAACCAATCATCCATAAAATTTAGATAATGAATTGAAATTTGAAAAATTTCCACTCATGATTCTTGAAAAACCACTATATATATATACTATATAACATTTAGAACACATGTATTTTCACCTATAAAAATATCATGAAATTTTTTTTATACCTAAATTATTTTGGGTCTTGTAGTGTCAACAAGTAAGGATATAGGTAACTATATTGTTTAACATTATTAGAATCATCAGAATAAATTCTAGACACATCTCACGAAATATATTCTTTCTAAACACTACTTATATTAGGATTCCATACAATGTAATCATTATCATAGAGACGTTGTATTCCAAAAAAACAAGTAACATAATACATGCTATTATTATTTAAGATTGTAAAAAAATAATTTCTATAGAGTTTAGGTTTATCACCAATTATATAAATTCCATATTTTTTATGTGTTTTATTTCCAATGATCTGATTTAAATAACCCCCATTAAACAATCTAAAACACATTTTAAATATTATACTTTTGAAAATTACTCATCAATTTTACTTTCATGCTCAATAAAACATGAATGAGATTTATTTTTTTCTAATAATTATAAAATATTTTTTAACATGGTATCCTTTTTCACTTAAGATCTCATGATAATTTTTTGTGAGATTTGAGGTTTTTATTCAAGGCATAAAATTTATCTTTTTAGCATGGAACAAAATTCACATAATTTTTTATTTGAGTAGTTTTTAGATTCAGTATTAGAAATAATGGAATAATATAATTGTACATCATCTTCCTAAGCCATAAAGGATGTGTTTTAATTTCGATTTTATTGTTCTAGTTTACATTTAGAACATGAATTACTACTTGAATCTTCATAAAAATATAGGTATACTTCTTGGATTTCGTACCTTTTCACCGATAGTCAAATTTTATATGAAACTATTATCCTTATTTTCAATTATCCTTATTTTATTGTGATGTGGGAAATTAAGTTTGATATTTCACAGCTTTTTATCATTCATAATATCTGATTTCATTCATTCCATGAATAATTATCTTATATCTATAGAATGGTTTTTTGAAACCATTATTTCTCTTATAAATATTATTAAATATTTGGGATAACTAAGAAAATTCCTCACCAAAATTTTAAAAACATTATTTATCATCAGAGAATATTCAATCATCCTTTGACTGATTTTGTCCTTTTGGAATAGATAATTTGAGAGAAATATTTTATTTCTTTATCATTTTATGATTATAAACATCTAATTGAATCTAAATTTAATATATCATCAATGTTTCAATTAATTATTTCAAATTCAAATATTTAACCTGTGTTGACTATACTTTTTTCATTTTTTAATTACTCTTAATAACATTTTATGGATATAATTTATATATATTTTTATCTTAAATTATTTTTTTTAATAAAATTCACCATTAACTAGGGTTTTATTGAGTTTTATAAGGGTAACAGTGGATTTATAAGGGTTAGTTAAGGGTAATGTGAGTCCTTAAGACCCTTTTTAAGAGTTAAATAAAGATTTTATATGATGTGTAAGGGTAAATCATGACCCATGTAAAGGAATACATTTAAGTTAAAAGGGTGTGTTAGGTGTAAATAAAAACTATATATGGGTAATAGTAATTTCTTATACATTCCATAATGGTAACATTGGTGTTTCATATGTGTAGATCCTAATTTATAAAGGCCAGGAAAGGGTAGTTTTCTCCCTATGTAAGTGTGAATTAATTTTTCAAAAGGCTATAAAAGGGTAACCTAGCTGATGCGTAAGGGTTGGTTGAGTTTTTTAAGGTTTAACCATACTTTTCAATGGTTTTGAAAGGGTAAACTAGTAACCTCACACACTATAAAAGAGTTTCATAAAATAGAAACTATATTACCCTTATATAGCACACTTTTGGAAATTAATATTTAAAATACCAATTTATGATTCCTCTTTCCTAGCACACTTCAATAACTTATTTTAATATTTTTAAATGAAAAAAAAATCAAGGGAATTAATTTCTTGACTCATTTATTCATATTATGGAATAATTTAAAAACATAAAAATATATAAATGATTAAAGGATAAATTAAATAATGGATTTAATTTGTGATTTTAATGTTACGAACTAGTATGTGGGTGGAATTCCTCTAAAATAGAAAATCCATTATAGTATTCATTTTTGGAAATCGTTTTGATTCTGAGAAGCCTGAAAATTTATTTATACAAGATCAGTGAATCCTACATCGATCAATCCAATACCTTATTCTATTTTTTAATCATGTAAGAATCTTATCTTTACACCAACTGGGTGTAGTTCTTGGAAGAGATAAATCCCAAGTAGGAATTAATTATTTATCTTGTCTTTACTTATTATGTAATATATGAAATAATATTTCTATAAAAATGGTTGTATTAAATCATAATAATTATATAGAAATGGTTGGATTGAATAATTAACAACAATAAAATGAAATTATCAATGTTTTATAATGAATAATTATAATGCTTAACCCAGATTATTCTAGAGAGATAGAATATTATCACATGTCAAATAATAATTTTTTTCATAAAGAAACTTTTAAGAATATTTTATCGATCAAATTGATAATTTAGAAATAATATATGAGAAAGAAATTATTATCACATGGGGTGATTTTATTTCTTTTGTATGTAATATAGTAGAAATTACCTCTATGAATCTTTGGTGAGTGGTTTTATCCAATGAATGCAAAGATGATATAATAGTGAGAATTCCTTGATGAATCTTAAAGTTATGCATCAATGACTACGAGTTAGTAAGTTACATACCTATTTAGGTATATTTTTACACTATTTTCCATGATATGATTATTCTATTAGAGTACTTAATTTTAATAATTGATTGTGATCACATGTGGGTATATATGTAGCCTGTGAGAATATTTTATGATCAATGTTTCTATGACTATTTCTATAGCCATTTTATTCATTTTTTATGTTGAAAACATGTATTTGATATTGTTTGTTTTAATCATGATTATATTCCTTACATTATTATATATTCTATACTATTATCTATGACTTTATAAGCATCATTGACTGAAAAATAATTATAAAAGTCATATTATCTTGATAATATAGAAAAATGATACACATGATATTTTTGATTGATAGGAACCAACCTCACCTCAATCTAACACACGGTGTGTATGGTATGAATAAAAGCACATGTTTTATTTAAAAAATAAATTTCAGTACAAAACACACTTAACATAATTAAAAATGAAAAAACAAACTCGGATTTTCATGATATTGTAGTAAAAAATCCATAAGCCATTTTTGATGTGTTGGAATCAACCACACATCAATCTAACCCACAGTGTTCATGGTATGATTCAAAGTACATGTTTTTAGTTTAAAAGTAACATTTTAGTTCAAAAAACACATCATTATGGGAATCCAAGAAAACACACTTGTATTTTCCATATAATTTATTTAAAAAAATTATATATCATTTTTGATGTATAGGTTTTAGTCACACATTAATCTGACACTTGGTGTGGATGATATGACTGAATGATTTTTTTATTTAAAATAAATAATTTTCTACAAATAACACATCACATACTCAAAATTGAGAAAAAACTCTTGAATTGTATTGATACTTTAGGAAAATAATCAATAAATAATTGGTTACATGTAGGAATTAGGTGTTTGTTAATCTGACACATAGTGTGGTTGGTATGACTTAAAGAGTGTGTTTTTATTTTGAATTATCATTTTAGTTAAAAAAACCCATAACATATTCAAAAATGAGAAAACACACTTGAATTGTCTAGATAGTTTAGGACCAAAATCCATAAATAATTTGTAACATATAGAAAGAAACCACATATGAAATTGAGATCTTGTGTGCTTTAAATAACTAAAAAAAGAATTTTTTGAATTTAAAGGTGATATTTTACTAATATAATGTATCATATTTATGTTTAATTTATTTATTTATAATATTATAAAAATTGTAATTAATTTTTATTTTTAGTAAAATCTTCTTTTTTTCTGTATCTGGGGTGGTGTGTTTAGATATTAGTAGTAGTATTAGGCTCTTTTGAAAGTGGGTACCAAAGATTGTGGAATACATGGATGTGACTGGTGTTTTTAAATTCTTAGGAAAACATAATTTTCTTTAATAAAGTTCATAAATCAATGTGATTGTAGTGTATTATAGTCTCTTAATGTAAATTTTTTCATAATTTTATTTTATTGTCTATATAAGATTAAATTGTAATTTTATTTTGAATTGGTTTCTATAATGTATTATAGATGTAGAAACACATTATTGGAACCCATGGAATTTATCAACACTAAAAATTGAATTGATAAAATGATATTTTATCAGTGAGGGAAATAGAACTATTTATGGTATATTTTATAATTCATATTTCTAGTACTGATAAAAGAACCTCACTTTTAATGGCTCTTATAACTTCATTTTTTTATCACGAACAGTAAACTATTTCTGTGAAAATAATGCCTTTATTTTTAGTATAAAATCTTGGTTTCTTAAAAACAAATATGTATCTAGGTGAATAATTTAGGAGGAATAGAGGGATGAGATGGAGGTCCCCTAAGATATTATCACATAAACCTTGTATGACCTCATTTATACTTATAATTAGTGAATTTTATCATGATTTATATTTTTTAATTAAAAAACCTATGATTATATTATTTATAATTTAAATAATTCCATTTATTGAAATTTTTTATCTTCCCCTATTTTAAATCAATAATGAAAGTAGTTCTCATGGTCATCTTCTATCACTTCCATGGATCCTGCAATGGCTATCTTCAAGAAGAGTTATGAGTTTCGGTCACAAAAACAAAAGTTTCACTAAAACACCACCATTAAGGAATATGTGTTCTTTCTGGTCAAGTATGTAGTGTAAAGATATGTATATAGAGTGGGAAGGAGATTAATGGGGTGAGTATGGGCAAGGGAACTTTTTTGATGCAATGTGAGGAAAAGTTTGGTAAGTGGGTCAACCGAAGGAGATGGTGGGTGGAATATGGTTCAGTGAGGTTGATGTGAAAAAATTCATGTCAACATACTTCTATTAGGATCATAATATTGAAAAAGAAAACCCCATAATAGGCCAATAATTGAATATATATAACCATAATATTTCCAATGAAAAAAATGTATGTTTTATGTTCATATTTTTTCATACGACATTAATAATACCTTTGAAATTAAGCCCGTGTCATTTCAAAAGTGAGAAAAAATCATAGGAACACCATTTTAAAAATTTGAAAATAAAGATAAAAATTATTTCATGTAAAAAAGGAACTACAATTAAAATTTAAAGGGAATAATTTATTTTTCAAGAATATGGAAATTATTACTGACTAACTAGAGACCCCACCTCTACCATCCTCAAAGATAACAACATCATTAGTTTGAGGCCATGAATCAAACATCAAATAGAAAAAAAAATACTATATCACTCAATTACATATATTATGTGACATTTGGTTCAATTATGACCACAAAAAATTTGTATTCCATAAATAATGTTTAGATGAGTTATCATGATAAAGAAAAGAGATGAAAAATATGATATAGAAGAAAAAATCATACCTCAACAACATCACTTTCACTTTTTCAAAAATTTATGGTTTTATTTCTCACCATCTATAAACAAATTTATACTGATTAATCTAAAAGATAACACTTTTTGGTAACTATTAAGTCCTTTTAAAAATAATTAGTATTAGAAACTATTGTTTTCCCCTTTTCAATATTCAAAAATAAAGAAAATATTCATCCATGTTAGAATATATAAATTAGTTATGAATGAATATAATTTTTATGAAATAGTGTATTTTTTGGGGGATTCAAACTGATAAATAGAACTAAAAGACACGCCACCAAGAAAAAAAAACCTCAACAGTAACAAAGAACCCAAAAAATGGTATCATCACCAAAATATTCCATAAAATATTCTATAGTTTTGGTAAATATATGTAGTTCTAGTAAATAAAAATTAGTTCTGCATATTATATTTTTACTTTGAGCTAAACTAGAGATATATATATTTGTACTATGTAATATTATTTTAGAACTAATATTGATAAAAAATATATTAATACTAAATATTGTATTGTCGACACAAATTCTACATAGGGTAAGTGGTAATTAATAATTATAAATTTAAAAATTGTATTTAAAATATTGACAAATATGATACCCAATGTCAGGAAGGGTAATGGAATTCAAATTAAAGATGAATTTTTGATATGGAGGAATGTTATTTAAGAGAACCCAAACTCAAAACGGGATTCTAACAGTTTTGGAATATCAATATCATTTTTTTTGAATCTGGGTTGAGCTTAGGTGGAGGGACCAAGTGTTTGGGTAGATGTTGAATAAGGTTTTGGTGGTAAGGATATTATATTTTTGCAGTAGGAGATCATTCAAAGAATAACCATATTGTTCACACGATGAGTTTTCATGATAGATGGGGACTCCATTCTACCTAGGTCTTTCACACAAAAAACATTATCTAATTTTAGGAAACAAATTTTTAGTGTTTTTTATTTTAAAAAGGTGCTCACCCCCACCCCCTTTAGTAAGGGAAACAGCACGTGAAGATGTTATTATCGGACCCCCCTACTCACCCTTGATCCAAAGTGATTTGGGTGATGATTTTGTGACGTTGAAGGTAATATTCTTTCTTTTCTTCTCCATATTATCGGTTCTTATTGATTTTTCTTGATTTAGATTCCCTGATTTAGGGTTTCAATTCTGATTTCATCAGAGCATGGAAGAATCAGTTGATTTCGATGGGCATTTACCCCAACCTAATAAAGAATGACTTGATGGAATTTCATTATTCTATTGTATACTATTTGGGTTTAGTTATGTCATTTCAGGATTTTATTAATATTTTTTTCATTTCTGGTTAAATAGATCGTTCAATCAACCTTTCTAATTTGGGATTTTGCGTTTATTAGGCATGAGGGTGCATTAAGAGTGAAATGTACGTTATCGCTCATGGTTCTGGTGGAATGACATATACAAGTGTCTTTTCAGTCATTTATAACTAATTAAATTAAATCATTAAATTATTTTTAAAATTTTAATTAATTATAATTTGGTTATAATTAATTGTTTTGATAATTATTAGAACGTTTTATGGCCTTATGGTGATGGGAGATGACTGTTGGACTTGGAAAAGTTTGGGTAGGATTTGATAGGATGTGATTGAAGAGGGACTTTTCTTGTTTAAGGGAGGTGGTACCTTGTACATGCCCTATGGTATTATGATTTATTTTATATCATGTAATTTGTGATCTTTCTACTGGGGGGACTGACCTGTCATTTAAAAATCTATTGTTTAAACTAAAATAAAATTTCCCTAATGGATTGAACAAAGTGGAAAGGGATATTTTAGACCCTTATACAGTGGCTTTGTCTCTGTGGACATCAATGGCTTAGTTCTTGATTATGATGATATACTCTATGACACCTAGACCTTGAATAGAGTAAATTTAATAAAGTGAATGTAATGTAGTGGACTTGGTGTAGGATCCCCTAGTGACCTCCAAGTAGAGTTGTGTGACGATTTGAAATGGAATGTCTAAGGGATTGGCCATAAGAAAACCATATGGTGCCTTAGAGACTTTGGCTTGGTGGGATGATTGTGGGGAGTGTGTTCCCATTCCTTTAAGATGTGTGTACCTTGGTGGGTCTACTATAGGTAAGACTTGGAACATAGGGTTGGTGAAATGACCAACATAGTGATGACTTGGAAAGAGTATGTTCTCGGGGTCATCCCCCTTGTGTGATTTCAAGGTAGTTTTACCAATGAGGCTAGTGTGGTCATGAGACATTGATGATGATGGGGAATGTTATGTCCTTTGAGTGATTTTGGTAGACACAAGAGATGAGAATATCGTAAGGAACATTTGAAGGGAATCCTAGTAGAGATATGACCGAAAGGACCCGGTTGGGTTCCACAATAACATGTTGATCATAGTGAGGGTGTGTATAGTAAATGGTTAGTGATGGTTGAGGGTTTCACCTTATATCCTAAATTTATGAAGATATAATAATTGTTTTGGTGAGAATATTTGTACACTATGATATATTGTGGTACACATGATTCCTAGGACATGATCCTAGGATCCAGCAATAATGTTTGATATGAATGTTGTGATTCCTTGGATGTTCTCCTAAGATCTATCCTTTCTGTTACAGTGTGACTTGTATTCTCATCAAAGAAATACCGTGAATGTTTTATTATATTGGATGATCATGATGCCATAATCTAGACATTCAATTCTATATGGATTATTTATGTTTCCAGTAAATCAACTACTAATCCTGAAACTACAATATTACTTAGGATTATATTGAATCTCCTACTATTTCGGACACTAATGGAATCCCCAGGATGGTTCTGAATCAACTACTGAACTTGAAACTTATTTATTTCTCAAGTTTCCTAAAAAAAGCCACCTTCCATTAAACTATTTAATTACTTAGTATATACTCCTATGAATCGTTATTATATTAGTTTTGGAAGACTTGGACCTTCTCTTTAGCTCAAGATGAGATACTATTTGGATTTCCTATGAAAAGATCATAGAAATAATATGTGATACGGTATGGAATTCCTAGGATATACTCCAAGGATTCAGGTGAGATGTGATTTGAAATTCCTTAGACATAACCTTTGGATTCAAATGTGACATGTTATGGGTTTTCTAGGTAAAACTACTAGGCATAAAACAAGGACCTGATATTGGTAGGCACAATTGTGTGACATTATCAGAGACAAATCGACACTAGAAAAAAATGTTTTGGGATGATCCTAGGTGTTATGCAACAGTCGAGGATTGAAAGTAATTATTTATTTATGATTCCAAATTGAATATATATTTATTTTTTTGAGAATATTAAATATATAATCAACCTATACTATCTATTTCTAGGACATCATAGGTGGTTTTCTATTGATTTTTACTAAAATCTTGCTTGGGCGACCATAGAAATTGGGTGCCTGAGTAAACCTCACCGGTGACTGGTTTAGGAAGGGAAAAAGAATGAGTTCTCTTGATCAAGTGAGATAACATAGATGAGATTAGATATTTGGTAAATGTAAATATTTCGGATCAAAGTAGATTCTCACGTATTTTTATTCTTATATAATTTTGTACATGTTAGCATCATAGTGGGAAACAACTACGTCTATATAACTGTATACTTCCACATTCATTTTTTGATATATTTTAATATCAATTTGACATAATCTATTTATTTACTATTATGGATTTTGTTGGGTTTATTTTATCAATTTTTGGGCACTATGATATAGGGCATAGTCTACACTTGATACAACCATATACCCCACACTGCTAGTCAGAAACATCAAGTGTATGTGGAGGCATACTTGAGGTCTCATTATTATATGGTGTAGTTACTATTCATAATAAAACAATAAAAGGATATAGAAAAGTGGTATCAATGATTTTTTTGTGATTGAAATCCCAATTTTTATTAGATATTTATTTTTTATTACTATTTTGGGAGATAATAGATGAGTGAAAACTAGATGTATCAGAACTTATGATGAATATATGATTAATGAATTGAGAAAAGCTTTTGTGATAGGAATTATAGGTTACTAGGGATATGTTATTACTACTCATAGTTTTTTATTTTATGGTTGTGTTGACTTATTCAAGAGGGAAACACATGTGGTTTCAATTTTATAATTTATAATTTATTATGGTACTGGATCTCGGACCATTGGAAAGAGGATGTGTACATGAATCATGTTTGGAAATATAGGATTCACATGAAATTTTCATTCATGTTCCTAATTGGCACCACTAAGGCCATGTTTTACCTTTTTTGTGTTAATAAAAACCTAAATGGCATTTTCCTATATAGACCATTAGTGGAATTGTACATAGTTTAACTACATTATTTTTTTGAGGACAAGTCACATGGAACTATGATGAGATTCTTGATGATAAAAACTATGATATAACTCTTGTATGAGATGCATAAAGTCCCTGAGTAGGTTTGTAAAAATATTTTATGCATTATTGACTGAACATACATGGGTAATTATGATACTAGTTCTGAAAATATAATTGTTATAGTTATTTTATGTGTCAGTAATAACCTACATAGATTTTTCAATTATACCTTGGTTAAAGTATTCTACTTAACCAGACCCTATGAATCTGTGTACTCAATAAAATCATGGTAGGTTTATTCGATTATATGTATGTGTGTGAGTATTATATGTGATGATATATGAGATTTGATTCTTGACAGGGTTACTCCTACACACTAAAGCCCAACGAGGATTACTATGAGGTACTGATTCTCAAGGCAGTAGTCATGCATGATAATTCATAGTGAGAATTGGTGGCCTATTAGGAATCATTTTTGTAATGTGATATTGGTATGTATATGTTTGGATGAGATCATGATTCTGAAGGGGGTAGTATCATATATGCTTCCTTGATGAGAATCAGTTCCCATGATTAGATTGATGAGATGGCATGTTATCCCTGAGATAGAAATTTAAACCCTAGAGTGGGTTTTTTGGAATACGAGTTGTTGTGTGATTTTCTAGACTAGAACATATAAGTTTTTCCCATGAGATATGTTTTATATGAGTTATGACCTTTTGAGGTATGATTTATGGGATATATGGGAGATCCTTGTGTTTTTTATATGGTTTAATATGTTAATGAGCATGGTATTATGGATGAGATCAGTTGTAATATAAAAGTATAATAAATGAGATGGGTTAACCAAGGTTTATGAGTTACCTTCGATATAGAAGAACATGTAGATTATTTTGGATTAGATTGGTTCACATGAGGTGCCACAGGGTATGAAGGATACAAGGGGTGGTGATTCATTAGATTTTATGAATATGGAAGGAATTGTTAGTTATCTTTTCGTAAGGTTAGTTCACTTGAGGTGCTACTAGGGGTATGTTAGAGGGATGGATATACCTTGGGCTACAAGATAAAGAGGACCAAAGGATTGTTTGGTGTGAAATATTGGTTTTATGGGTAGTATTAGTAGGATACCAGGACCCATATTTCTTGAATGTGAATTTAGGAGTGCAGTGAGAGTGTGAGTATCCATTTTCATTTTTGGGATGATGTTTGGATTAGTGGGATATCATGTTCTTTTCCTCAACCTGTGAGGGATGTAAAGAAATTGGATAATATAATAGTGGTGATCTGAGTAGATGATAGATATTCTATAGAGAAAGGATAGTGTCTTAAGACTTTGAGATGAGAAAAAATGTGATGTGAATCATTGATAATGAGTCAGATTAAGTGGAATGGTGGTACAATAACATACACCAATTTCTTTTAGATGAGAATGAGGTAGCAAGTGCTCGATATGAATGATGCTTTTGAATTTTAAATCAGTTAGGGGATGTGTGTGAGATGTAGACTGATCAAATTAACATTTTTTATAGTCTTGGTTTTTCATGGGTTGCTGACAATGAGAAAATTCCCTCTATGGTAGAGGATGTATTAGAAATGGACTAGGTGTGGTGTCATAGTCTATCCAGGAGTTGATCCTAAATAGACATTTTCTAGGAAAATGAGCATATATCAGGAGGGGTGACATGTATTTAATGATGGAACCTCTTGATATAGTTCTTGAGGATAATAAATAGGTAATATATTTGTTGGGGAGAACATCATTGTCTATGGAGGGTGTAAACCCTGTTATAGATATCAATCATGGTGGGTGCCTAAGATGACAATTTATTAAACCATGAGGGGGATTCAGTTGATTATTTTCATCAGATCATGAGTTTATCAATACAAACAAATCTATTGATTATGATTGGTAATAGACATAACATGGTCCATGATTTAATGAACCCATGTTAGTAGAGTCATTGGTGTATTGAGATTGGTTGTTGGATAGAATATATTCCACTTGAATGATGATGATATATGAATTCAAATTATCAAGGCCCGTGTAAATACTAGATTTGAGATTTAAGTATGATATTGGATGGAGTTGGTTCATTAGCATTGGGAATCAGATAATCTTTATGTGATCTATGGTGAATTCATGTGGTGAACCATGATTCATGGCATGTTTTAGGGGATGAATTGTGATTTATTCACATCTTTAAGGGGGTGAAATGCAGTTCATGTCAGGGTTTAGGGGGTTAACTATTGTTCATGACATCTTTCAAGGGTGAAACCAAGTTCATGACATGGTCCTAGTGGTGAACTATGAAGGTATGTGGCATCAATGGAACCCAATGGGAAAAGTATTTTAAATATGTTCATCCTTGATATGACGGTACTTGTCATCTCGAGTGATCTGAGCCCCGATACGGTCTTGAGGATCTCGCATAAGTTAAACAAATAACAGAAGAATAAAAACAAAACAAAACATTTCTTTTTTGATTCTACGATCAACATATCCTTTTCAACAGTGATTTATTCTTGAATTATCCAAATAATAATCCCTCTATATCATCCACACATGGTTCAAAAATCCACAAAATCATTGATCATCAAATTATAGGTTCTAAAAAAATATCTTACGATTTCTTCGGTGTTCAAATGATCATCACATAGACATAACTTCAAAGCATGGAGAATAATTTTATCCATTCACCCATATCAAGAGATTATATCTCTAGAAATCAATAGAGGGGAGATAGGCTCTGATGAACTCACCATGAATAGTCACTAGTGAGAGTCTCTCTCCTTATTTAAATAGTGGATAGTCAAAATACAAGGAAGGGTTCCCCAAGCCCAGTTTCTTTAATTTCAACTAAATATTATATTATGATGAACTAAACTATGTCATAAATATTATTTATATTTTCTCACATAACAGTAATATATATTAAATATATTACATGATAAAACTGATTCATTAACTCAAATCACAATTCCCACTTAATATTAAATAAACCTTGATTATTAAAAAATAATATTTGATCAGTTAATATTATTCCACGTATTTACATAACTCATAAAAAACTTTATTAAAAAATTGATGTTAATTATTCTTTACATGAATAATAATTAAGTTATTTATTTATTAATGATTGATAAGTTGAACAACACTCAGACCCTCTAATGGAGCCCACCACATCCAATATACATATTCAACAGAATACAGAGGATTCTTGAATATGCTATTGTGTGTGACCCTCTACGACTTTATCTTTAAAAAAGTGAATAATAATCACAAACCAAGAGCTAAGTCTTGAAACACATCAAAACCCAAAAGAGTTAAGGATATTCATAGTAATGAAAGACAACCTATGGAAACGTACTATGTAATATAACATATTTCTCTTTATATATCTCAAAGAGGTGGATGCACACTTGCATCATCATGGAATCTTGATTTATGGTTTTTTAATCTATTAGGATGAATTTACCTTTCAAATACCTTGGATAAGAATTTATGAAGGTACTACCATCCTAAATAACTAGGCCTGAGATATATGTCTTCCTTACCTTAGAATCAACACAAAATTTCTTGATCATTCAACCAATATCTTAGCACAAATGATGCTCCAAACAAAAGCTACCTCACCACAATTTCATTATCATGGGGTTTTTTCTTGCATCAATGAATGATATTAAGTGGAATAAATTGATAATGATATCAATTCAAGATACCAATACACATTTCTATAGATAGGAAAATCTAATTAAACCCAAAAATATGGTGTTCCTATGAGACGACCTTTCCAAATGATATCTACTATTAGATATGATGAAGTGAGAACTTCCTCAAAATAAGTATCAATTGTAATGAAACGGATTTTCCATGTATTTTTTTTAATTATATGGAATTATTACGTGTTTTTGAAAATTGACAGCGTGTGATTCTGAGGTCAGGAGTGCCCTGAATAAATTTCTAAACTATTTTAAGGTACATTCAGTAAACGCACGAGCGGCGTTTTCTAACATTTTAATAGGTTCTCAGATTAAAAATCTAAGGACACCGTTGAATCCTCATCACTAAGATTCTCTTAAGGGGGCTTCACTTTGACCATGGTATGTCTAGAGAAAAATTTATGTTTTTTGAGTTTTTAAAAGAAATAAATAAAATAACTTTTTTATTTTATTTTCTTTCTTCTCCTCTGACAAACAAGTGGAGTGTGGGACCAATGACGTGTCAAGCCAATAAATGAATTGACCTTTTAATTCATGACTAACGACATCGTTAGAGAATTAGGAAGGTTCCTAATGAATGAGCCCCCATTAATTCCCAATGTTGTTACCTACCCTCCCCCACAACTATTTATAATGAGCTTGGGGGGAGGTATCAGCACTGATTCTCCAAGCAACGAAGTGCTGACAAAGTGACGAGATGAAAAACTCTTGGAGGATGGAGCTAGTTCTAGCGGGAGGTGACCAGTGACACCAAAACCAAAAATCGAATATCGACGACTAAGAGACATTGTTGAAGGCTATTTTGAGGACTTCGAATGACAACCCACTTCTACAAATGCGTGCTCACCATCGTTCTTGAGGTAGGATTTTGACTGTTGTTTAAATTTAAGTGAATTTATTGAACCCTTTAATCCTCCATCATGATTACAAGCTAACATAGAGGGCGTGTCCCTAACAAACCAGGCCCAGACCCTCCTCCACATTTCTACCCTTACGCCCTCCAAGGAAGACCATCGGCATGACGACACCGACTGACTACGAAGAAGGCGGTGCCCCGATGCGCGCCGCAAGAGGAGACCACAACACTAAGCTATGGCGGTCATCGGATCGACCGACACTGGTCAGCCATGAAGGAGGTGTGTCACATCGTCATGCACTGAAGGTGAGTAAGCGGACATGGTGCATCAGTCATGGTGGTTGGAGAAGGTGGTCGGCACAATGGCCAACTACGGAAGGGGAAGCGGTGCGACCATCACACTGCCGGTGAGTGGGAAGGGGGCCAGACCGATGCACCGTCGGCGAGCAGAAGGCCATGGACGAAGCTCTAGCGGAATCATAACTCACGCCTCCGGTGGGTTCTGCGATGACCGGGTAGTGCCCCTGTGGCGCTGCCATTTCACAATGTTGAACAGCCTCCAGCCCATTCGGAATACTGGGGGGTTTCACCCCCTTTTTCAGTTCGGGCAGACAGCAATCCGCCCCCTTGCGGGCCGCGCCTCACGCAGTTGTCCCGCCCGCCCTACGGGCTGGGCCACCCCCTTGTGGGTCGCATCCTTGAGTACCGCCCCCTTGTGGGCTGAGCCGTACCTCGGCCCAGCAGGCCAAGCCCACCACGACCCATCCCAAACAGGGCCAGACCGGACCTGGGCCCCAACGGGCCCAAAATCACATAAAGGGCCATAACACGAGAATTGGATGTGCATTTGATGAACCGTCTATGGTGTTGGGATCCTTGGATCGAGACATTCCTTTTGGTGTAATCCACTTGAGTTTTGGTGAACGTTGGAGTATGACTGGGTTGGATCGAACCCGAATCCAATCGGTCCCTCAGAACTAAAAAACTTATAACTCACTGACCGAGCATCCAATTGACACATTGTATGTCATTTTTTAACCCTTACGACATGGAGGTATTTTGGGTTTTTTCTTTTGTGGATCCTAGTGGCGGTCGCGGTACGAACGATATCTTGAGATCCAGATTATACGGAACTCGAGCACACCAGGTGTGAGGAATCCTATGGTAGGTTGTAACGTGAAGGAAGAACATTCATCCTATGTTGGTCAGAATATATCGATTCAGTGTTGGTCAACATCTATCAGATCCTGTGTGGGTCAGCGCTCAACGATCCTATGTGGGTCAGTGCATACTGATCCAGTGTGGGTCAGATCTTGTGTGGGTCAATAGGGGTTAGTTACCTATTGATCTTGTGTAGGTCAGCGGTGGTTAGTACCTATCAATCATTTCTGGGTCAGAAGCAGTGCTACATAATAGAATAAGATGATCTAGTTTATGACTAATCATATGTACTTATGTACTTAAGTTATACATGATGATAGCTGAGTTATTTATCTTCGTGGTTTTACCTATGTGGTAATTCTATCTTCATGGTGTTACCAATGTGGTACTTCTATCTTTGTGGTGTTACTTGTGTGGTACTTATACCTTCGTGGTGTTACTAGTGTGGTACTTCTACCTTAGTGGTGTTGTCTTAGTGGTGTTACCTATGTGGTACTTTTACCTTTGTGGTGTTTCCTTAATGGTGTTACAGGTGTGGTACTTCTATCTCTCTGGTGTTACCTATGTGGTGTTTTTACCTTAGTGGTGTTACCTTTGTGGTATTCTTTCCTCATGTATGAGATGAGTATATCTTTATAACTTAGGAATATTTATGGGAATATACCTAAGTATAGTTCATATCTTTCTTTGTGGTTTTTACTTTGTGGAACTTTAGGAGACCTACGGGGGTCTCGGGGTCCCTATTGAGTATCGTTATACTCACCCCTACCCGGCCTATGCCTACACCTTATTGTGTCTTGTGCAGATGACATACAATGTTGATCAAGGCGGAGGGAGTTAGGACCAGACGGTGCTCATAGGTGGACTATTTGGGTTGACGTGGAGTGTTGTGGAGACAATATGTACCTTCCCTTCAGGTAGGATACTCAGTGGACGATCCATGAGATGTTTTGTACTTCTCAGTTGTACTTGTACCTTTTTCAGTGTGGCTTTTATTCCACCCCCTTTTACTTTCAACACTGTTTTACTTTCAACACGCTCTTTTACTACAATAGTATACTTGTGGTTTCTTCTTGTTGTGTTCTTGGACTGTGTGTCAGTATAGATTAGATGGAAATGACATCTCATATTAGGGATACACCTTTCTGGTTCTAGTCGCCAGCCCCTGGCCTATGGAAGGTAGGCTAGGGGTTGTCACAACATGTGCCCTAAGGGACGGGTCGTGATAAAGTGGTATCAGAGGAGTCGGTTCTACCAATGAACTATGACTCTCATATTTTATGTGTGGCAATAGTGTTAAGTGTTATGAGTGTTGTTTTTAGTTTTGGGAATCCAATGATTGGGTGGTGACCGACGTATCCATACACCAGGACCCTAAATTATGATTTTTGACTTAGTGCACAGAAACACTGATTGCATGTGTTTTTTAAAAGTCTTTCTTGTCATCACTTTGAGTCAGCTCACAGGGTATAACTTATTAACAGTGACACACCTAATTTCTTTTAGGATGACACCGCATAGACATCCTGCTAGGATTACCGACAAAGGTGGCGAGGATGGTTCATCGAGTGATGAGGCCTCGGGGCAGGGCCCTCTTACAGCGTTAGAACCTTCAGGTGGTATACCAGCAACACCACTACCCATAGGGAAGTCGTTTCCACCATCCCCACTAGTATAGGATGCACGCTAAATGTGCACATGGCACTAATTTTCACGGCATAGGCCTTTGAGGTTCTGAGGCGAGACGAGCCCGAATGCGGTTACGGACTGGCTGGAGGCTATAGTCAGAGTTTTTTTCTTAGTGGGGACACTAGATGATCTGATGGCGATACTAGAATTTGGTCTTTTTCAGGCGACATCAGGGAGATGGTGGAGATTGATGATCTTGATACATGATGAGGTGACCCTCATCTAGGTGGACTTTGAGAGCCTTTTCAGGGTGGAGTTATTCCTAGAGACCTTACGCTCTATGCGTATACATGAGTTGCTGCACTTACAGCGGGGCAGCATGACTGTGGCCCAGTACTCAATGAGGTTCACTCATCTCTCTCACTACTACATTGACATTGTACAAGACCCTTTCTTTAGGGCCTAGAACTTATAGGAGGGTATCTTACGGGAGATCAAAGCATCGATGATATCACTCAGGATTCCGACACAGGTTGGGGTGTTAGAGTGGGTGCTTTTGGTTGAGAGATTCCAAGTTCAGAAAGCACCGACAATGAGAGAAACCAGCAGACGTTAGGTAATAGATTCATCTGAAGAAAGAAGTAGGTGGATGAAATAGGGGCCCAAGCAGGCCAGACCTTCTGGTGTGAGACCTCAGGATACTAGGTCGGTGGTGTGGGGCTCGCGGGACAGTAGAGGAAAGCTGAGGAGCAGGTAGTGCTACTCATGCGGTGGGAAAGGTCACATGGCACGCGAATTCCCGATCCACCCTACCGACGTCTAGTAGATGATCTAGGGACCATCAAGTCATAGAGATAGATTTGATCAGGGAGGTAAACAAAAAGCAGGTGGATGTGGTAGAGGAGATGTCCATGCAGCAGGTGGTGGTCGGCGATTCAAGGTTCTACCGCCACAACCTTCAGGTGGTCCACCCCAACCACAGGGAGCAGGTGGACAGGGACTAGCTCAACTCCAGGAAGTTGAGGACTACGACTATAGTTCTCTAGTGATGATTAGAGGTATGATCTCTGTCTACTCCACCTTAGCTTCAGTACTTATAGAGACAGTTGTCAGTCACTCTTTTATTTCCATGACCATCATTCAGAGCTTAGAGACTCTAGTAGATCTGTTGGCTCTATCTTTACAGATAGAGACTCCTACAGGAGAGGATTCGAGGATTACACATTGGTTCTAGAAATGTGAACTTACTCTAGGATGTGAGATATTTTCTATGATCTTCTATTAGCAGTGTCAAGGCCTTACGACATCATCTTGGGTATGGACTGGTTATACATGGTCCATGCCCATATTGACTATATTAGGTGAAAAGTGTGGTGTGTCCGTGAGGATACGACCAGGTTTTCCTTCACCGGAGAGAAGGGAACCTTGGCAGCATAGGATGGAATTACCTAGAGTAGGGTGCATCTGATCAATCATCATTTGGCTGGACTTACCCTCAGAGTAGTTGATGTTGAGAGTCTGAGATATCCTGTATTGGTGGACCAGTATGTTGATGTCTTTCTTGATGATGTTCTAGGACTATATCCACACATATAGGTAGACTTTTACATCGACCTTTACCCTAATATGACATCGATATCTACACCAGTATATCAGATGGATCCTACAGAGCTTCATGAGTTACGAGTACAGTTGGAGGACTTGCATAGGAAGGGGTTAATAAGGCCCATTGTTTCACCATTGGATGCCCAAATTTTGTTCTCCAAGAAGTTATATGGGAGTTTGAGACTCTGTGTAGACTACCGGTTCCTGAACCAGGTTACTTTGATGAACAAGTATCAACTTTCGAGGATTGATGATCTTTTCGATCAGCTGAATGGAGCTTGTTGGTTTTAGCCAATAGACCTCAAAGCATGTTATCATCATCTCAGAGAAATAGATAAGGATGTCTAGAAGATGACCTTTAGATGTCGGTATAGCCACTATGAGTTTTGGTTATGCCATTCAGTGTGACCAACACCCCTGCAGTATTCATGGGACTCATGAACATGATCTCTTAGACATAACTTGATTGAATTATGGTAGTCTTAATCATTTCCATCTTGATATACTCATAAATGGATGAGGATAATTCTTGTCATATGTAGATAGTTCTAGAGACACTCTGAGAGAACCAACTTTATAGTAAGCTCGCAAAGTTCCAGTAATGGATACAATAGATCGACTTTTTGGGAAACATTATCTCGGAGGCAAGAGTTGCAGTAGATCCAGAGAAGATAGAGGCTGTACTTGCATGGGAACAACCCAGGAATGTTACCATGATGTGGAGTTTCTTGGGGTTGGATGGATACTACTATAAATTCATGCCTAACCTTTTGTGGAACCCTTGTCAGCATTGATGAAGAAGGTATAGCCTTTCATATGGACTGGGAGATTCCAGTAGAGTTTTCAGGAGCTGAGGTAGAGACTAAAAAGTGCCCCCATCTTGAGGATACTAGAATATTACATCAGGTATGTAGTCTAATGCAACTCATTAGGGACCAGAAATAGGTGTGTCCTGATGAAGGAGCAAGCAATGATCGCCTACAGCTCACGAAATTTGGGACAACATGAGAAATATTATGCTACCCATGACCTGGAGTTAGCAGAAATGGTCTTATCCTAGAATATGTGCCGACATTAATTGATGGGTGAATGTTTTATAGTCTACTATGATCACAGGAGTCTCAGGTATATCTTCTCACAGAAGGACATGAACCTGAGAAAATAGTGATGGATAGAGTTCCTCCAAGACTATGACTTTGAAATAGTCTATACTCTTGGAAAGGGGAACGTGGTAGCAGATGCACTCAGCAGGAGGACTAGTCTATAATTGCTGAGTGAGGTGATAGAGCATCTAGACGCATTGCAGATAGCCTTCGAGGATAGAGGTGGATTAGAATACCTCCAGTATATGATAGTCACTCCCCCACTCCTTTAGCAAGTTAGGGAGGCACAACATGGAGATATTGACTGCAAGGTTTGACGTGCTCAGATATCATTAGGACAGTCACCTGATGGATTTTCTAATGGTGGGGAACACATCATTCTCTTCAGAGGACGTATCATGGCCACGATGGCACTACATGAGGAGGTGTTGAGGGAGTTTTATACATCCCCTATAGAGGTACATCCTGGTGTGGAGAATATATACTAGGACCTCCAGCATCATCACTGGTGGCCAAGGATGAAGAAATCAGTGGAAAGGTTTGTTTCTCGATGCCTCACTTTCAGCAAGTTATGGAAAACATCAAGATCCAACAGGCATACCACAACCACTAAAGGTGCTGGAATGGAATTGGGATAGAATCTCCATGGAATTTGTCACAGGGCTTCCACATACGACTAGGGGACATGATTCCAACAGGGTGATCATTGAACGACTCACCACGTCGGCCCACTTCCTACCTATCCGAGAGCAGGGATTTGTAGAGGGCTTGGGAAACCTCTACATATAGGATATTGTGTGACTTCATGGGGTTCCATCGACGATCTTCTGTGACTATGACACATGATTTACATCCCAGTTGTGGAAGGTATTACCAGAGGCATTCGGTACTCATCTATGTTTATGCACCGCCTTTATTCCTCAGGAGGATGGTTAGAAAGAGCAGACCATATAGACACTGGAGGATATGCCTCGTGCATGCGTCCTAGATTTCTTCCATAGTTAGGTGGATCACTTGACCTTTTTGGAGTTTTCATAAAACAATAGTTATCACTCTACCATCGGTATGTCACCATTTGAGGCCTTGTACGGTCGACCATAAAGATCTCGTCTATGCTGGACAGACCCAGGGGAGTTAGAACATAGGGGTCCAGAGTTGGTACGGGCTTCCAGTAAGAAGGTGAAGATGATCCAAGAGCAGATGAAGACTACACAGAGCAGATAAAAGTCTTATGCTGATAGGATTCGGAGACCTTTGGAGTTCGAGGAAGGGGACCACATATTCTTGCGAGTCTCTCCTCGATGGGGACTATGGAGATTTGGCCGAGGCGGCAAGTTGTCACTAAGGTTTATTGGATCATTTCTAATACTTTAGTGGATTTGTGATCTGGCATACTACTTGGCACTTCCACCATAGTTGGAGAGGGAGTAGGACGACTTCCAAGTATCCCAACTGAGGAGATACATGCATGACCCATCACACATAATCGACCATGAAGAGCTGGACTTTGATCATGTAGCGACATTTATGGTGGTTCTAGTGGAGATTGAGGATTGATAAGAGTGGGTACTTCGTGGGAAGTCAATACCTATGGTGCGTGTTTGTTTTCATCATGGGATCCTCCAGGAGATCATTTTGAAGCGGGAGGCTTAGATTCGTGCTCAGTACCCCCATTTGTTACCTTAGTCATTGTTCTGGATTTCAGGGATGAACATCCCTATGATGGGGAGAATTTAAAGACCCATATTTTCCATTTAATTTTTTTAAATTATATGGAATTATTACAAGTGTTAGAAAATTGAAGGTGTGTGATTATAAGGCCCAGAGTGCCCAGAATGAATTTCTAAACTTTTTTTTAAGGTACGTTTAGTGAACATACAATTGGGGTTTTCTATCTTTTGAACTGATGCTCAGATAATAAATATAGGGAAACCATTCAATCTGAAGCCCCAGGATTCGCATAAGGGAGGATTCACGTTGACCGTAGTAGGTCTGGAGTAAAATTTATATTTTGTGACTTTTTAAAAGAAATAAATAAAATAACATTGTTATTTTATTTTCTTTCTTCTCTTCTAACGGAAAAGCAGAGTGTCGGACCAGCGATGTGTCAAGCCAATAAATGGCTTGACCATTCAATTATTGAGTAACGACATCCGTGTGGAATAGTTATGGTTTCTTATTAATGTGCCCCCATTAATTCCCAATGTTGTTACTTACCATCCCCCACTCCTATTTATACGGAGCATGGAGGGAGGTATCGAAACTACTTCTCCAAGAAATGAAGTGCTGAAAAAGTGGCGAGATGCCAAAACCTTGGAGGATCGAGCCGGTTCTAACAAGAGGTTATGAGTGACACCGAAACCACGAACTAGAGATCAACAAAAGAGCGACGTCATTAGCGGCAAGTTGCGAGGATGCCGAACACCAACCCACTTCCACAAACGCATTCTCGACATCATTCTTGAGGTAGGGGTTTGATTCTTATTTTAATTCAAGAGAAATTATTGAACCCTTTAATCCTCCCTCATGATTATGAGCTATCACGAAGGGTGCTGGCCTAATGAACCCGGCTTGAACCCTCTGCCACATTGCTACCATTGCACCCTCCATGGAAGAATGCCAACACAGCCACACTGACCGGTCACAAAAGAGCCAGTGTGCCAACGTACGCCGCCAGAGGAGGTCACAACACTAACTCCTGATAGTCATCATAGCTGCTGGCACTAGCCAGCCACAGAGGAGGTGCGGCAAGCCATCATGGACCTCCGATGAGCAAGGGGCCACGGCTCGTCAGCCACAATGGTCGGAGAAGGTGCCTGACACAACGACTGGCTATGGAAGGGGAGGCGGCGCGACCAGCGTGTCATCAGTGAGTTGCAAGGCTATACAACTAGCACACCGCCAGCGAGTAGAGGGCCACATTTGAAGCTACAGTGGAAGCATAACTCATGCCTTCGGCGGGTTCCCTGATGATCGAGTGATGCCCACATGGCACATCCATTTCATGAAGTCGAACGGCCTTCAGGACTTTCAAAATACCAGAATGTTTCACCCCCATTTTCCAGATCGGATGAAGAGCAGTTCGTCCCCTTACGGGTCGGGCACCCTTGTGGGCCTCCCCCTTGCGGGCCGGGCCAGACCTCGACCTACCAGGCCAATCCTGTCGTGGTCCTGCCTAGACCAGTCCTAGAAACACATAAAGGTCAATAACTTGAGAACCGGATGTCTTTTTGTATTGGTTAAAAGAAAATTCCTTCATATTTTAAGGATACGACATTCCGGTGCTAGTCTCCATCCCCTGGCCTATGGAAGGTTGGCTTGGGTTAGTCATGACATGAGCCCCGAGGGATGAGTCGTGACATCAATTCTTATGAACCCCCAAAAGATGATATGCATAAAATAACTATGTCAATTCAGTATGATGTATCTTAACCATAGGAATTTTGTTTAAGATTAATGTCATAATATCTTGAGGTTCTCATTATATCATTAGATCTTCTATAACCCTT
Organism: Viscum album; assembly: GCA_963277665.1. Lineage (NCBI taxonomy): Eukaryota > Viridiplantae > Streptophyta > Magnoliopsida > Santalales > Viscaceae > Viscum > Viscum album. The sequence continues at coordinate 1,396,088,081 of OY728164.1, read as the reverse complement.
TGATATAAAATATAATCTATAGAAATTACCATTAAATAGTGGATGCCGAAATATATCCACTGTAATGGTAGTATACAACATGTATAATTACTCATATTCATTAAATGATAATCTGAAAGTATTTTGTTGTTTTATTTAGTAAATGACTATTATAATGCTACAATTTTCACTAGATAAAACTCATTAACCATCCCTGTTAGCTCTCACATGATTAAGATCATATTTCTACTAGGTCATGGATTTAGTTTTTCGGTCTTCCACAATTCCACCACATGGATATTCGGTTATGTGCAACCTCACCACCTTGAGTAAAAATTATTAGGAGATGGTATCCCAGATTATATCCCTTTATCCTTATGTCAAAAAATGACCTCGTGGATAGTACCAGTAAGTGAAATATAATTATGATAAAAATTTACATGGTTGGTGTGATTCCAAGAACTGGAACAAATAATTACATTTAATAACTACTTCTTAGCTACCTTAAAAGCTATAATGTACTCAGTATTCATAGGTACCACTACCACTAGATTTTATGAGCTTATATTGCTCAAATATTTATCATAACTATGATACAAGATAATTTTGATACAAAAAAAGACTTGTTTGTTTCCCACTAAAACTAGCATTATTTCCGCTCAACTTACAAAGTACATATCCTTTGTACTTTCCCAAGTACAATCAGATAGTTCTTGATCCTTCCATTATAGATCCCAAGGATATACAAGATATTTTTCCTACCATAATGTATATGTTGGAAATATCATTTTAGGTATATACCATGGAATATGTGATTGATCCATTGCTGAAGAATTTTGAACTCAACTCACTACTTAATCTCCTCATATACCCATGCATGTCAACTTGGATTGATTTATACCATGTGAAATTGGAAGAAATATCTCTTGAATTGTTCCAGGTTGTATTTTTATATACCTTGTCAATATGTGTATGATTGACTAGGAATAATAAATCCTTATATCTACCTTAGTTGATCATGTTCCCAAGAACATAGGTTTCCACATAAAGTCAATCACTAAAGAATTACCTTCATCACAATCATAACTAACTTAATACCAATAACTATTTTCTATATGTTACTAAACATATTTTAAAAAGAAAAAAATAGATCTCCAACTAACCATAGGAAGAAACATGGAAATGATTTATTCCAAATGAATATTCTATGATCTTGTTTCTTATATTTATGCTAAACCAGATTTTTGTAACTTGAAACCCTACTAGCATTCTTTGATATTACCATACCTTTCTAGTTGCGTTGTATTGACACATTCCACAATAGGTGTTCTTGACATCCAATGATCAATAATTTGATCGTAGAAATTAGCTATTAAATTAAAATTATGATGGATTTAGGCATAAAGAGTTTAAATTACCAATTTATCCTTATTGGTACCATTCTTGTACCACCCATGTATCATCTCACTTTAATACCCACCACTGTATTCAAAAAAATAATGCTATTTTCACTTTGATACATGGAATTCATTATTGAATTTTGATTGACCTTGTCAATATTTTCTCATTTCCATATACTTCCAACTTAGAGGAAATATAGTTCACAATGAATAATTTAGCATTGAACATGGTGAAATTAAAACCATCACTATGGTTTTAAGCTTCCTATATAGTATGTGTCTTTAGATTCACAATGTGTTTTTCTTGATACAGGTTTGTTTATATCCTAACAAACTCTTTCATCTAAACGTATGTTCTTATGAAAATGGATTACCATCATAATATAACTCATATGATACCCATTAGTCATTATATTTGGAATGTGGTTATAGGATATCACTATTATTTCTGATTCACATCATGAAATATAATGGATGTTTCTGTAAGTTGCAACATTGATACTACTTACATCATGACTCTGATGTATAAAATGTTCATCTAGGAACATGTCCATTATATATTTTATTATTCCGTGTTAAAATTTATGTCTCATCATCGATCCTCTTTATTAACATCAATGTCGTGATTTGTATAAGGTAATGTGAGTTTAAGAATTACTCCACACTACATTATGTTGATCGATGAATGCTTTGTCAAGATATTCTTTGGCATGCTGACCCAAAGAAACTCATATCTTCTAACCATGCATACGTTACTTTTTCATTCCATAAATACATAAATGAATATTATGAATTATAATTACCACCAAATCAACTTTGTAATAGTTCACACTCTCTTGCTGAAATAATTCTGAATCATTTATGGAATACATTTATTTATAAAAGTTTAATTTAAAAAAAAAAATAAGTATATGCATCATAAATTCCTAATACATTTAGCTCTACTAATTCAAAATAACAAACTGGTTTAATCCTTGACATCTACATTTAGTTTTACTTAACAATGAATTATCTTTCCAAAGCTGGGTAAATTAGTCTTACATTTTATATTCATCGCATATTTCTTATGACTCAAGTATTATTGAACAATTGGTTGAGTATGAGACACCACAAACAAAATTAACTCTTTGAAATTGAATAATGTATCCATATTTTCAATGGAAATATGAGATAAATTTTTTGGTTATACTCAATAATAAGTTGAATTAAATCATTAAATTGGTAACTAGAAGTTATGTGTTTCTCACTGCTTAATTGGGAATCACCCTTTCTTAGCCGCTTGGAGAATACACCTTACTTATTTTAATGTTTACATTACACACATGGTTTATTTATTTCAATAAAAATATGTAATAAGAATATTATATTTAATACACATGAATTATAACAGAAACATTATAAGTAATGATGAATATACACTGATGAAGAATTGATAACTTTCTTATTCAAATCATTTCATTACAATTAATCTTCCATTGATTTATTTCAAGATATGGGAAGAAAATATACTCATGTTTATTACCTCTATTTGAAGGATGTTATGAAGGATCCTTTGTAATCACTCCTTCCATTGGTCTTATCACATTTTCATTCAACTTATTCATCATCATCATGTAGATTTTATTTATGGAATATGAAAGATATAATAAAACCCATGACAAGCCACTGCAAGCCAAGGGAATACAGGCCCAGTGGGCGTCTAAAATAATGGAAACTGAGCGCATCTCCTCTAATCATATTGACCCCCTAAGGACTCAATATATTCTAATTATGTAATCATAGTTTCTCTTGACCAAGGACATCAAGAGTGTCGAGGTGGTATGTAACTTTATTACCCTTTACCATTTGTGTGCCACTTTGATGGTGTTGTTAAAAATGCCTCAACATTATTTTATGGTGTAGGAAATCGACCAAGGGATAGTTAAGATTACATGAAATGTGTAGTGAAATATCATAGAGTCAGTTTTATATTATTTGATGTCAAACTTACTTTAGAGACACAAGCATAAGACAATGAGCATCACCATAGTCGCTGCATGGAGAGAGGATCCCTAACCAAACCGAGCAGTAAATGCTAAGATGACCCAACTATTGGAATCAAGAATTTTACCACCACCATGCATTACTCCCAGGTTAGAAGACCCATCAATGTTGGGCTTCAAGCCCAGGGGGAGGGGGGGATTCCATCGAACCCATTTTCTTCTTAATCAACTACTATTGGTTTGGGAAACATGGTTACTTCCTTGAAGCCATTGTAGAGTGGGAGTCTCCCATTAGTAACTGAGGATTATTACCATATTGAGTAACCAATGATTTATTTGTACAATAACAAAACTTATTGAGGTGGAGACTCGCTCATTTCTTAATTTGTTCCTTTCCTAACATATGCACCAATAAATGGTATGAAAAACTGTGGTTCATGCCTTTTTCTTCAAGACTCCCCCCCCCATCTCACGAGCCATGATACCATTGATCCAAAAAAGGATGATCAGCCATGTTTGGAGTAGAGAAATTCATGAAATCACTAATGATGTTACACACCTCACACACCCACTCACCCTCAAAGAATATGTTGCAAAAACTCTCCTCCCTATGATTTTTGGAGCAAGAATATCTACAGATAGTTTTAATTCTACAACATTGGATGTTCTTGTCTATAGGGATATCCCTGTTCTTTATTCTCTAGGTGAGGAAGCTATATTTTTTTAGATGCTTTTAGTTAATAGAATATCATTCCAACAATCAAGATGATCAGGCCCACTCAAGGTCTGATGGAAGTCCCTTTCTGTGAATGACCCCGAGGGGGATAGAGTGAAATCACACCTATCAGGATCCTTGTTCATCTCAATGAGGTTAAATATGTATTGTTTGTCTTTTTACAGAATAGATATAATGAGATGTGGGTATAAATTTTCCTCCCTGATATAAATATCAATGAAATGGAATCCCAGAAAACCAATTATATCCTCACTCTTATTCTAGTTCAATAAGGATATATCCCCTTTCCCATCGAGCCAAAAGGTGTGAGGATGAAGAAATGTGAAGAGGGGTCTAATCAGAGACCAGATCAAAAGTGCATGACCATTCATTAGAGCTGAGTTCCTAGAGAGATGATTTTTCATGGTTATCCCCCACAATGTATGTTTTTCAGAACATCCCATTCCAACTTTGCATGCATGCATAGGAGGGTGTCCTCAAGACTACAGAAGTCGATACCACCTTCCTTAATGGGACTTTCCATCTTTCTCCAGGATACCAAGTGTATTTTTCATATAAGAGAGGATCCCATGTGGAACTAGATAAGATCCTATCAATGTTCTTGATTTTTACTTTTGGGACTTTGATAGGGCAGAGGGAATGTACTGGAGTTTCCAAGAGAACATGGTTAACCAACAGTATCCATCCCACTATGGATAAAAATTTATTTTTCTAGTTGAGTAATAGATCTGTGATCTTACTAGATATGGGTCTGAAGTCTCATATAAAAAGCCTACCTAATGATATAGGGGAACCCATGTATTCCTTGGGGAGATACCCTCTATGCATCTCAAGGTTATAGCTCACAACAGAGATCCAGTTGTAAGCACACCCATTAGAGATATAAAAGTTTATTTTTTCTCTTATTAATAACTAGGTCGCTCCAGTGGAAGTACTCCTCCATCACATTGTTTATACCTCATATCAATCTTATATTATAATTACTGAAGATTATAGTGTCATCAGTAAACATTAAGTGGTAAATATAGGGATATCTCATTCTTCTACTACACAAGAGGATTTGTCCATTCCTTAAACTTCTTTGGATTAGGAAACTTAGGACATATTGGGTGATGATAAATACGCTAGAAGATATTAGGTCACCCTTCCTTCGGCCATGTGTTGACTTAAAGATACCATAGATATTCCCCATGAATGTAACTTCTAGCCACAAGGAGATGAAACACCTAAAAATGATATCAATGTTATAGGTGGAGAGACCCATACCTAAAATCACCTTTTTGATGAAAATCCACTAAATGTAGTCATATGATTTATTCATATCTAAATTGATGTCCATGTTTGATCCATGATTCTTGAAGTTGATGTATATGATCATCTTTTCGGTCAATGAAATTTCCCTTGGATTGAATGGACCTTCGTAAATCCATGTTGTTCCATATAAACCCATCGAGGGAGGTGGAAAGATTGCCTATAGTTGATGATGATGGAAAAAATATTATATAGGATGTTACACATTCTCACTTATCTATAATGGAGAATAGGGGAAGGATTTTTGGTTTTGGGGTGGAGCACAATGGTGGTGGCGCATGAAATTCTAGGTATGCTACCACCCTAGAAGATGTCTTAGATAGCCGCAATCAAATCTTCTATCACCATTTCCCAAGAGGACCTAAAAAAGACCCAAGTAATCCATCTGGTCCCAATTCACTTTTAGGGTTTAGGTACATCATAGCATAGAGGATCTTCTTCTCTTCAGGTACAAACCCTTGCACTTTATTGTACTTCTCAGAGAATTGGTTTGGATCCAGAACAAATATCCCTGTATTCTATCTTGGGCCCCTGTTAGACATACAAGTGTTGGGACCAACAAGGAGATCTAAGAAGAATTAGTAGACCATTCCTCCCAACAAATCCCTATCATTAGTTTATGTACCATCATCCAAGATAATGTTAGGTTTAATTCTTCATTTCCTCTCTAAGATACATATTTTTGGATCTAAATCTACAGATTATACACAAGAGGGGGGTGAATTGTGTCTTTTGAAAATTTTTCAATAACTCTTCTTTTGAACGAGTTCTGTCCTTTATACTTTATCATATTTGATCATGCAAAGGGAAAAGTAAAAACAAGAACACAGAGATGTATAGTGGTTCGGGGAACAGAAAGCCCCTAGTCCACTCCACCAATGCTCTACTCCATGATCTTGGTGATTTTCACTATCTGGTCCTCTTTTCCACAGACCGATTCACAACTGAGTACAGGCAGTTGACACCTTTACAATCCAAGGAAAAACCTTCTGGTTCAAACATGAACCTACACAGGTTAGAACGAGAAGCTGGTTACTCAAGAATAAAAACAAAATTTCAGAAATAAATTTCCAGTTGATCTTCCCAATTGCAACAGAATGCAGTTGACAGCAGAGGGATCAAAGTCTCTAGAAATATTGATCTTCAAGACGAAGCAGTTCTGAGTTGATATTGTTGTAGTAGATATAGATATCGAGTTCACAACCTCAGCAGTAGTATATCCACAGTAGATATTCGATGTAGAACATGTGAATCTTCTATCGAGTTCCTTCTTCTTGAACAAACCGAGCTTTACGCTCCTGTTGAATCAGAAGATCAATCGTGAATAGTTTCAATCTCTGTTTTCCACCTTATTCAAAAAAAATATCGATCACACCATTCTCTATTTTTTTGTGTTTCAGAGAGAGCATAAATAATAAAACATATCTCCTGCACATTTAGATCCATAAAAGTCGCATTCTGATTCGCGATATTCAAAAATTTAAATTTACAGAGTAGTAGTAACTTCCCTTAAGACTTGGCATAAAAAGCTCCTTTTAATTCGATCTTAAATCCATTAATAAAATGGCTTTGAATCAGTCAAAGTCATAATTTAAAAATGACTTTAAATTCGGCTTGAAATCCGCCCAGAAATCAGCTTACTAATTGTTGTACATAAAAACCGTCTACCGAAAAATTCTAACGCCAAACGTAAGGTTGATGACGTGGCCTCCAAATGTAGGCTTAATAACATAGTCTTCAAACGTAGGGTTGATAACGTAGGGTTGATAACAAACACAGGGTTGATCATTCATACTTTTTCTTCAACATTCAATCGTACGGTAAAAGATACATACTTTTACTTGATCCATACTTTTCCAAGAACGTATGGTTTTTTACAAAATTAAGGTTGATGAACCGTAATTTTGAGAAATAAACGAAACCTTTAGAAATTATGTACGGTTCTCCTTCCATACTTTGCTGATAACCAAAACGTAGGGTTCCTTCCTAACGTAAGGTTCTTCTTCTATAATTTTCTGAAAACGTATGGTTGTTTTACCATACTTTTCTCTTATCTCAAAAAGTATACATGCATTTCATCCTTACGCTACGTTTAGCCACGTAGGGTATGAACAGTGATTCCAAAACGCACTCAAACAGATTCTGTGCTATATTCATCTACGTAAGATGTGAACAGTGTTTCCAGAACGCGCTAAAACAGATTCCGCGCTAAGTAATAAATTCTCGTTGTTTCACGAGTAAAATAAATTAATAACCTCCTGTAAAATACTAAGTGAAATCATTAGAAAATAACTAAGGGTATTTGTGAGCATCAAAATTATCATAAAGAGACAGAGTATTATTTTCAATAATCTCCCCATTTAAATAACATTAATACGCATTGTAGAAAACAATAATTTTCTCAACAATCTCTCCATTTTTGATGATCACAAAACCCATAAAATAATTAAAATTATTTAAACAAAACAAAATTAACATTCAAAATTTGTTATAAAGTTTTAAATAAAATCTTCTCCACCAAAAAGATAATTATAAATCCAAATGTCTCATCTAATTTTCTCCCTGAATAAAATGAATTCTCCCCCTAAATATTGATGTTGTGTTTATCCAAATTATCCCCCTTTTTGTGATATCAAAAAGAATGAAAAATTATGGATTTTAACACATTTAATGTTGCACTGAACTGTTAGTAAATGCTATTACGAACTGTTTATCAATAATTAAATCTGGAGGACTGGAATATTAAAAATGAAATTAGTAAAACAAATAAGGAAAGAGACAAATAAACAATGAAGAAAATTTTCATTTAAAAAACAGTAGTATATACATGAAAATGATATACACAGGAATCAAGGTTTGGGTAAGATAGGCAACAGGGTCTATCTCCTCTGAATTGCAGACTTGATTTCTGTAAACTGTTCTGGATGTCTCTTCATCATCCCATCTCTAATCTTGACAATGATCTCTCTGTTATCTTAAGTAATATGAATATCCTCAATTAAATTGACTCTGAAAAACTCATGCATCCTTTCCACTTTTTCAACAAATACTAACAGATTCTCCGATAACCGATCTAACATAATTCTGATTGATGGCTCACTGGATGCTAGTTGATCCACTAAGAATTTCTGATTGTCTAGCAACACTAACAGAGGAGCACTGTTACATTAAATATCTTGTATCATGTCATTCATATTTCTCAACGAAGCTGTGATAGCCTGAAACCTTCTGATTAAATCAGGTGAAGAACTTGATCCACTAACAGCATTATTTGCAACTGATGCAAATTGGTTCTCCATAAACAACTTCAGATCTGATAAATCTGAATTCATAACAATTTTTTATTTTAATTGAGTAACAGTAGTCAGCATATCCTATTTAAACATTTCAACTTCTTGCCTTGAAATTGTACACTCCTTCAGCTTTTGAAACTTCAAATGTTCTAATTCTAAAGCATTTCTAAGAGAAGCATTCTCAGATTCCAACTGAGATACTTTTCTGTACAGTTCTTCAACTTCTTCTTTCCTTGAATCAGGTGCACCCTGTGCTTGATTCACAGTCTCAGGTTGATGCAGCAATACCAAAGGCAATGATTCATCATTAGATCTCTTCTTTTCTTTGTCCTGAGAAGGTTGGTTCCCAGATTTTTCCTTAGAGTCTTCAAACTCCTCCACAGAAAAATCCTCTTAAAGTACCTCTGTTTGAGCTTCAGAAGCATGCTCATCACATTCATCTGCATCTTTGTCTTCCACTAGAATTTCAAGAACAATATCTGCAAAAGTTTCCTGAGGTCTGGCCACTTCTTCACCAGGCACTGCCTCCATCTCCTATTCTTGTTGAAGTGAAACTTCAATATTAGCAACAATATGTTCCAGATTTTCCTTTTGAGCTTCTTCTTCAGCTTCTGATTTCTCTACCGGAGTCGTTATCTCAGTAACATCTTCCTTGGTTTTATCAGGAACATCTTCTCTCACAAAAGAATAAGAAATTAAAGGTTCTCTTGGAGTTTCCAAAGCAGTGGAAGTAACTTCCTCATTTACAGGTATTTTTCTTCTTGATTGAAGTCCCTCCTGGCTTCTATCTTCCTCAACATCTATCACTTCAAAGCGAATCCTTCTTTCTACATTGCTGACTCTGGATTCAGCTTGACCCTCCTTGGACTTAGCTGGTTAACCCTGAGCACTCTCTGAGTCTTCCTCAGCTCCTACTGGCAACAATTTTCCTTTAATTGTGCTCCAAAAATATCCAACTTTTCTCAAGGTTATAGCATTAAACGTATTACTGTGATGACAGTTAACTCTTACCTCCACTAATCTCACCATGTCTTTCTTAAATAGCAGCTTAGAAATAAATCTACCAAAGGGATAGAAATTCATCCCGGCCTCGCTTTGACAGCAATAACTGAGGTACCTTATCATGTATCTTGGAAAGTTTAACTTAATATCAATTAACAAAAGAAACTTTATATACATATCAGGGTACAAAACCTTCTCCATTTCTGCCATCCATGGAGTTATTCCGGTCTGAATAAATTTTACCAAAATCATCTGATCAGGCTCCAAATCGATAACAAACATTTTCTTTATTGTTTTGGTACCGAAAAGAAAAGACATAATGTCTTCGGATTTATGCACAGAATCTCCTATATTCTTCAGGTCAAAATGAAAAACTCCCTAATGAGGGCAGTTAAGAATTTGACTAATATCTATTGAAGAAATTGAGAAATCCCTATCCTCTATTTTAGCCATCATACTGTCTTTGGTATTGACCAGACTAAACTATACAGATTTGTAGAAGTATCTAAGTTCTATTTCATACAGAAATTCGGTATTTTCACTATTGAACATTTGTTCAAGATTCTGAAATGACAGTGCTTGCTTCAACAATAGATTCGTCTGAAATAACCAGTCAAGATCAATTACCTTACCCTGTAAGATTTTTCTTATTTCAGTGCGTTGTCTCTTGGAATTGCTCAGCTCGGCCTCACTGGCTCTTTTAGTCCTTACCATTGCTGCGAGAGTCTCTTAAGGTTTGAAGGTTAGAGTTTCAGAAGTTCGAAGTGCGATTTTTGTATTTCGAAAGGGTTTTGATAGAAGTGAAAGGGTTTAGAAGTCAAAAAGGATCTGACAGCCTTGATTCCCATGTAATCACTCATCATTACATATATTTTAAAACAAATAAATTTTTATACGATGAAAGAAAGAAAAAACATAAACAGTATTCAATAAACAAAATAAGATAAAAAAAATTATTTAAAATTAAATAAACCTAACTCCCCCTTAATAAAATCAAACCTTGTAGTGGGAAGAGGTTTAGTAAAAATATCTGCTAATTGAATTTCAGTATTTATAAATTCTAAAAATATATCTATTTTAATAACATGATCTCTAAAAAAGTGATGCCTTATATCAATGTGCTTAGTTCTAGAATGACTAATAGGATTTTTTGAAATATTAATTGCACTCGTATTATCACATAAAATAGGTGTATTATTAAAATTCAACCAAAGTACATAAGAGTGTTTTTCATCCACAAAACTTGTGCACAACAACTGCCTGCAGAAACATATTCTGCCTCAGCTGTTGACAGGGCAAATGAATGTTGTTTCTTACTAGACCATGATTCTAAGGACTTTCCTAAAAAGTGACATGTACCTAATGTACTTTTTCTATCTAATCTACAACTTCCAAGGTCAGCATCTGAATATGAAATCAAATTAAAATCAGAAGTTTTAGGATAAAGAAGAGATTGAAAAACAGTTCCTTTTAAATATCTAAAAATTCTTTTAACTGCAGTTAGATGGGATTCTTTAGTATTTGATTGAAATCTAGCACAAAGACATACTGAATACATTCTATTTGGTCTGCTAGAAGTAAGATATAACAAGCTACCAATCATACCTCTATATAAATTGTTGTCAACTGATTTCCCAGTTTCATCCAAATCAACTTTTATATTAGTACACATAGGAGTTGTAAATGTCTTGTTGGTCTCAAGTCCAAATTTCTTAAGTAAATAAGTAATGTATTTGATTTGATTTAAAACATTTCCAAAATCTGTTTGAAATATTTGAATACCCAAAAAGAAATTTAATTCTCCCGTCATACTCATTTCAAATTCTTCATGCATTAAATTTGAAAATTCATGACAAAGAGTTTTATTAGTTGATCCAAAGATTACATCATCAATATAAATTTGAACCAATAAAACATTATTTTTCACAGTCTTCTTAAATAGTGTTGGATCTTCCATAACAACAGTAAAATCATTTTTCAAAAGAAAAGAACTTAATCTTGCATACCAAGCTCTAGGTGCTTGTTTAAGGCCATAAAGAGCTTTTGTAAGTTTTAAAACAGAATTAGGTTTTTGAGAGTTTTCAAAACCAGGAGGTTGCTCAACATAAACTTCCTCAATTAAATATCCATTTGGAAAGGCATATTTGACATCCATCTAAAATAATTTAAAATTCATATAAGATGCATAGGCTAAAAGGATTATAATGGATTCTAACCTAGATACAAGAGCAAAAGTCTCATCATAATCTATTCCCTCTTCTTGATTATATCCTTTAGCTACTAATCTTGCTTTATTTCTTGTTATTGTGCCTTGGTCATCCTGTTTATTTCTAAAAACTCATTTGGTTCCTATTACAGGATAATTCTTAGGACTTTAAACTAAATCCCAAACTTCATTTCTTTTAAATTGGTTTAATTCATCTTGCATTGCTATTACCCAGATTTCATCATCTAAAGCTTCTTCTATAGTCTTGGGTTCTTGTTGATATAGGAAGGCAGAGAATTCCACTAGGTTTCCTAGGTTTCTTCTAGTTTTAACACCAGTTTCTAAGTTACCTATTACAGTTTCTAAAGGATGATTCTTTAGGGTTCTAGACTATCTAGGTAGAATATTTAAAGGTTCTTCAGTATCATGTTTCTATGAACTGTATTGAATTTCTTTTATATCATTTTCAAAATCATTCTTTAAATTCTCAAGTCTCATGTTATCATTAGAGTCAAGTTCATCCATTTGTTCTGTCCTTTTCTCAAAGGGATCAGATTCATCAAATTTCACATGAACTGATTCTTCAACAATCCTTGACTTCTTATTATAAACTCTATAAGATTTGGAGGTAGCAGAATATCCTAAGAAAACACCTTCATCAAATTTTGGATCGAACTTACCAAGATTATCCTTGGTATTTAAGATATAAACCTTGCATCCAAAAACTTTAAAGTAATTTACTTTAGGTTTTCTGTTAGTCCATAGTTCATAGGGTTTCTTTTTCAAAATAGGTCTAATTAAAACTCTATTAATTATATAGCAAGTTGTATTCACAGCTTCTGCCCCGAAATATATAGGTAGGTTATATTCATTTAACATAGTTCTAGCCATTTCTTGAATTGTTCTATTTCTTCTTTCTGCAATCCCATTTTGTTGAGGTGTTCTTGGTGCAGAAAAGGTGTGTTTAATACCCATATTTGTGCAAAAGGAATTAAATTACAGATTCTCAAATTCTCCACCATGATCACTTCTTAATGAGATTATATTGAAACCTTTTTCATTTTGAACAGATTTACAGAAACTTTCAAATAAAGTAAAATCTTCATTTTTAAATTTCAAAAAGAAAATCCATATAAATCTTGAATAGTCATCAACTAAAACATATACATATAATTTACCAGCTAAGCTTACTACTCTTGAAGGTCCAAAAAAATCCATATGAATAAGTTCTAGTGGTTTAGATGTAGTAACCTTATTAACAGATTTGAAGGATGATTTGTGTTGCTTGCCAAGTTGACATGCATCACAAAATCTGTCACTTTCAAATTTGAGACAAGGTAAATCAGAAACTAAACGTTTATTGGATAACTTATGTAAAACATATACATTGCAATGACCAAGTCTTCTATGCCAGATAAATGATTCACTTACTTTAGCAGTCAAGCAGTTTACTTGTTGTTTATACAAGGAATTTAAATCCAAAGTATAGACATTTTCAGTTCTTGGTGATTTAAATTTAAACAGATTATCTTTAAAAACAATACAACAATTGTTAGTAAAATAAACAGTATATCCATCATCACAAAGTTGAGAGATACTTATCAGATTGTGTTTTAGTCCTTGTACATAAATTACTTTGTTGATTGAGACTGTTTTTAGATCTCCAAGAGTTCTAATTCCAATGATTTTTCCTTTGTCATTATCACCAAATGTGACAAGTCCTCCTTCCTTTTGAGTGAGTGAAGAAAAATTCAATGAGTTTCCACTCATATGTCTTGAGCAGCCATTGTCCATGTACCATATATCTTTCCTTCTCTGGTGACCTGCTACCTGAAAAGACATTCAAACAAATTGCTTTGGTACCCATATTTTGTTGGGTCCAGGAGTGTTAGCTAGCAATGATCTGGGTATCCAGATTTGCTTTGTTCTTTTAAAATTAGCTGAATCATATAAGTCTTTTGAAAAATAGGCTTTCTTAATACCAAAAATTTGAGGTTTTCTTAAGAAACGGTTTTTAGTTACATGTCCCTTTTCCCCACAAAAATTACAATTAAGCTTTTTAAAGATAGGAACAAAATAATTTTTATATAGCTTTGGTTTTTCTCCTTTACTTCCAATTCCAAATCTCTCCTTTTTAATGACATTTTTTCCAAGAATTTTATTTAATGAATTCTCTCCTTTTGTAAAAACCAATGCAGCCTGTTTGTAAGATTCTATTTCATCCTGTAGTGATTTTATTATTGATTCAAAATTAACATAGTTAGTGTTAATCAAATTTTATTTATCAGTTAATTATTTATGTTGTTTCAGCATTGTGTCTCTTTCATATGAAATGGATTTATTTATATTTTTTAGTGACTTATGTTTCTTAAATAGTGAGTCATATCTTTCTTCAAGCATATTGTAGTAGGCTTCATGTTTTTCATTTGAGTAGCTTGATTCAGAATGTGATTCAGAGCAGTAATATGAGTGTACCTCATCAGTTTCTACCATGAAACACATGTTTTCTTTTAGATTGACTTCTTCTTTCTCTGAGCTTGATTCAGAAGAGCCGGAGTCTTCAGATACACTCCAAGTGTCTTTCATAGCTTTCTTGTATTTCTGCTCAAAGTCATTTCTTTTGAAAAATTTCTTCTTCTTTGCATCCTTCAATTGTGGTCAATTTGGTCTTATATGTCCCATATTTTTGCATTCATAACATCTCACTTTTTTATTATCTCCCTTAAAGGATTTTTTGAAGCCTCTTTTCTTGCTGTAAAATTTTCTAAATTTTCTGGCTAATTGAGCCAGTTCTTCATCTGAGTTGGATGAGTCAGAGCTTTCTGATTTAGCTTTGACTTCTTTGCTCTTCATATTTCTATTCTTTTATAGTGAAGTTGCCTTCAAGGAAATATCTTCTCTTTTGATAATCACTTTATGTTCATTAGCTTCATCTTGCATTTCAGCTTCATACATCATCAGTGTACCAATCAGCTCTCTCATAGTTAGATCTTTGACAGGTGTTGATTGTCTGATTGTAGTAGAGATACCATTCCATCTAGTAGGAAGTACTCTCAGTACTTTTAATGATTGATTAGCCTGCTTGATAAATTCTCCTAGAGCAGTTATGTTATTGAAAATTTATGTCAATCTCCCATTCATTTGGGTAATTCTCTCACCTTCAATCATTCTAAAAGTATCACATTTCAGTTTTGCAGTTGCATATCTCATTTGCCTTACATTATCTGTTCCTTCATATGCCACAGCTATTGTTTGCCACATCTCATATGTTGTCGGGCACTGAGATACTCTGTTAAATTCATCTGGTCCTAGACCGCAGATAATTTCATTCATAGCCTTCGAGTTCATATCGTACTCTGCCTCTATAGCAGCACTCCATGCCTCAGGATTTTCAGGAATTTCATAAGGAGTCAGAATCTTTGAATAGACTCTATATCCTAGGTTTTTTAGATATATTATCATACATGATTTCCAGCAACCATAGTTGTCTCCATTAAAATATGGTGCTCTAACCATCGACATCCCTTCTCTTGTATCAGTCATAATGTTCGGTTGTATAATCCTTAAATGCTTCTATCTTTCTAAGGCTCTATCAGAAGCTCCTCCTTTGATACCAATTATTGGATCTGAATCTACAGATTATACACAAGAGGGGGGTGAATTGTGCCTTTTGAAAATTTTTCAATAACTCTTATTTTGAACGAGTTCTGTCCTTTATACTTTATCAGATTTGATCATGCAGCAGAAAAAGTAAAAACAAGAACACAAAGATGTATAGTGGTTTGGGGAACAGAAATCCCCTAGTCCACTCCACCAATGCTCTACTCCACGAGCTTGGTGATTTTCACTATCAGGTCCTCTTTTCCACAGACCGATTCACAACTGAGTACAGGTAGTTTACAACTTTACAATCCAAGGAAAACCTTCTGGTTCAAACACGAACATACATAGCTTAGAACGAGAAGCTGGTTACTCAATAATAAAAAAAAAAATCAGAAATAAATTTCTAGTTGATCTTCACAACTGCAACAGAATGCAATTGACAGCAGAGGGATTAAAGTCTCTAGAAATATTGATCTTCAAGACAAAGCAGTTCTGAGTTGATCCAGTTGTGGTAGATATAGAGATATAGTTCACAACCTCAGAAGTAGTAGATCCATAGTAGATATTCGATGTAGAACAGGTGAATCTTCTATCGAGTTCCTTCTTCTTGAATAAACAGAGATTTTACACTCTTGTTGAATCAGCAGATTAATCATGAATAGTTTCAATCTCTGTTTTCCATATTTTTCAAAAAAAAAATAGATTGATCACACCATTATCTCTTTTTTTGTGTTTTAGAGAGAGCATAAATAATAAAACATATCTCCTGCACATTTAGATCCATAAAAGTCACCTTCTGATTCGCGATATTCAAATATTTGAATTTACAAAGGAGTAGTAACTTCCTTTAAGACTCGGCATAAAAATATCCTTTTAATTAGATCTTAAAACCATTAATAAAATGTCTTTGAATCATTCAAAGTCTTAATTTAAAAACAACTTTAAATCCAGCTTGAAATCTGCCCAGAAATCATCTTACTGATCGTTGTACATAAAAACCATCTGCCGAAAAATTCTGATGCCAAACGTAAGGTTGATGACGTGGCCTCCAAACATAGGGTTAATAACATAGTCTTCAAACGTAGGGTTGATAATGTAGGGTTGATAACAAACGTAGGGTTGACCATTCATACTTTTTCTTCAACATTCAAACGTACGGTAAAAGATACATACATTTACTTGATCCATACTTTTCCAAGAACGTATGGTTGTTTACAAAAGTAATGTTGATGAACCATACTTTTGAGAAATAAACAAAACCTTTAGAAATTACGTACGGTTCTCCTTCCATACTATACTGATAACCAAAACGTAGGGTTCCTTCCTAACGTAAGGTTCTTCTTCCATACTTTGCTGAAAACATATGGTTGTTTTACCATACTTTTCTCTTATCTCAAAAAGTATACATGCATTTCATCCTTAAGCTACGTTTAGCCATGTATGGTATGAACAGTGATTCCAGAATGCACTAAAATAGATTCCGCGCTATATTCATCTACGTAAGATGTGAACAGTGTTTACAGAATGCGCTAAAACAGATTCCGCACTAAGTAATAAATTCTCATTATTTCAAGAGTAAAATAAATTAATAACCTCTTAAAAAATACTAAGTGAAATCATTAGAAAATAACTAAGGTTATTTGTGAGCATCAAAATTATCATAAAGAGACAGAGTATTATTTTCAATAATCTCCCCCTTTAAATAACATTAATATGCATTGTTGAAAACAATACTTTGCTCAACACATGTATGGAAGTAAGCCGTTTTTCTATCTCCCGCCTTTATCTATTTGATTCTTCGTGTTTCCCTAACCAATAATTCCTATTTTAAAATCATGTCTCATAGGTAGTCTTTCATACTAGTGAGTTCCTCAAAAAATTGTTCATTCCAATTCTCCTCTCGACTATTCTCGGAATGTTCAACATCCATTATAGCGATTTATATGTCTCAATAAATGGGGGGAATATCCTTTGTACAATTATAAAGCCATGTCTTGAGCCACTGTATTTTTTTTGTGTATGGAAGACCATGTATTTCTATAGGAGGGTTCATTCTAGATGTTCCTAACTAGGTCATGGTACCCTGATATGTTGGTACATTGTTGGTAGTATCTGAATCATTCAAGATGTTATTTCCCAGAATATAGGGAAACCAAAAGCAGAGAGTGGTCCGATATTCCATACATTAGGTGACTAAACATAGTGTTGGGGTAAATAGAGATGGATTTCATGTTGTCCATAATTCGATCAAAATGGATTTGTGAAAAAGGTTCCCTCTTTGGTTGTTGCACCAAGTCAAATGAAAACCTAATAATCTGATGTCCATGAGGCCTTTTCACGATATGGATTGGACAAAGTCCATGCTGGATTTCCTGGGGAAAAACCCCTACCATTCCTCTCTTCTTGGCCGTAGACAAAATTTTATTCTCCCTTGACTTTCCATGAATGGTTTCTAGGATCAAACACATTGGGATCTTTCCAAAATACCTCTCTTTGTTGGGAGTCATAGCTCCCATAAATGAAGGACACAAAGAGTGATTGGTTCCCGTGAGTCACCTTAGTATTGTTGAACTGGTCACCAACCTAAACCAGATCCATAGTGGATTTCTTATGCCAGAATATTCAGATGTTCTGGTTGGATGGGTAACGTGCATGGAGCCACACATCATGATATTTCTATAAAATTCAAAGATTCTTATTGGATTATGTTTTTATTTGATTATGGAGATAATGGAATCCTTATGTTTGGTAATCTCAAAATCTAAGAAGTCTGTATTAACCCGGGCACTAATGCCATAGTAATTCCTTAAGATCATGAGATTCCTTGATGAAAGAGTGTTATGGAACTGGATCCAGAACATGTAGTCTTCTCATAGTGGGAGGATGGCCTAACCTTTATATTATTCGATTTAAACCTCATGATTACTACATTACCCTTTGGATGGGAGTACTATTGAGGGGGAGGTGGTTTCCTGGGGAAGGAGAGGTAGCTTGCTCTGAGCACAAGAGGGAGACGGTGTAAACCTCCCTTGATCACCAGCACCTTGGGAAAGAGATACCACTATATCAATCTAAAGGGAGACAGAGGTGGCTGAATAAGAGTGCCCTTTAGAAGGAGCGCCTTGTGTGATAGAGGCCTTATCCCAAACATTCTCAGTGTATTCAGAAGAACCTAGAAGATGATCTGTAGGGTGAGGTATGGCTAGAATACCACTGGTGATGGGGGGAAGCCTTTCACACCATCCTCCATATATATCCTACGGTGCCACATTTAATTTAAGAAGGATGTGGAAAAAGGACCGACCTGGAAGGAGGGAAGAAATCATAGAATGTATGGAACTGTAACTCAACATGCCCCCCATCTCAACATTAATAATGGGAACAAGGGGAGGATTGAGTTCTAGATCTTGTGGGGGACCTCCACAAAAGTAGAACCATAGATCTCATCACATACATTTTCCTCTTCAAAAGGGAAGAAATTAGAAGGATCCAAGTTTCTGACCCCATCTAAAACCATTAGTCTGGGTGGGGGTGTGGGGGATGACAACGCCCTCTATGGAGGTGTCAACAACATAACTACAAGGAGTTACCCTAAAGGAAACAACGCGAGAAGAATCTTGGGAAGACATGGTAAGAGATTTCAAGATTATAGTTGAAGGAATCCTACACTTGAAGATAAATATTATCATGCATGGGATGAGATAAATCAATTTCCACATAGATTCGAGTGACAAAAGTATCAAAAAATCCCAAAGTCCATTCATCAGGATAGAGATATCCTCTAAGAGAGTCATTGATCGCCTTGAGAAAACCACCATTCAACAAGGGTAATGGGAGCCCAAGGAGGCTGATCCAAACTATAGAAACCATGATCTCTTTTCCCTTATGAATGCCCAAGGACCACCGAGACAGGCTGGAGCTCCAACATCCCAAGGAGTGAGAGGCCTTTCACCATGTATGGATGTAATATTCTTCTGATATGAGGAAAATGTAGAAGGAGTTTATATAGGCTGTAATGATTTTCACTTGAAGATGGAGGCCCCAAAAGCTAAAAAAGTGCTAGAAATCTAGGATCGGTAGACTCACTACCCCAAAAAGAGCAACAAGATTCTACATAAAGACGGACACCTCCTCCATAAAGGCTAACACATGGACATCTAGGGAGATACATGACCCCTCCCATGACACCTTCGAGAGTGACATGGATATCTCCAAGAATCGAGGATGGGGGAAGCTCGGAGTGAGCTACAGAGGGTGTCTCAGAGATGAGAATATATGTTATATCGTCCATATACTAATTTAGTAACCACAAATGACAACTGAAGTTGATGATATCATAATAAAATAACCATTACATGCTCTATACATGAGTCTCTTTTAAGAAATTTTACACCCTCACTTTCTGAAAAAGTTTAATAGTTATAGGGACAACAACACCATGAATTTCCTATATCCTAGTATTGTGCGCAAGCAGTTATACTACTCTTGTAAATTTGTACTAGTCTGGAAATTTACATTTTCCATAATTATCATAGTGTATTTTTTATATCACTTTCCATTTTCTAGCGAAATAAAATCAACCTGATTTCACTTTTATCTTGAATAATGATTTAGAAATTATTTATTAATTAAGTAAATCATTAAATGTATCTCAATACTTTTTCAAATTCTAGTACCCCTCTATACTAGAATTGGAATACTCTATAACGTTAGTATTCTAGTGAAACTATCCTTGAAATTATCCTCATACTATGAATGCTATGGCTACACCACTACTCATAGAGTTCTAGGTAGGCTTTTGGCTGGAAAACTGTATTAACTCATGGATCCTTGATCTTCTAAGTGAAGTCCCGACTTCTAAAATCATGAACTTGATTTTTTCAATGTTTTCCTCTAAAGTGAGAAAATTTTATATATGTATAATCCTTACTACCAAATTCATCTAAATAAACCCATCATTCTCATAAGAACTCCCCAATAGTAAGAGGCACCCTCAATTATTGCTGACCGAGAACCCTAAACACCTGGTTGTGTTCAAATTCAAATGACAGATGGTGTTTGTGGCTTAATACATCTCTAAGGGTTTTATTATTTTTTCTTGAAGAATTTCATCCATTTCTATTAGTATGGTCCATTCTATGGTGTCATTCTTACAAATTGACATTAATAGAAATGAATTCATTGCTTGCTTATGCATTTTCCTATTTATTATTTTATGTATTTTCCCACTTTTATAAAATGAATAAAATAAATTAACTACCCATCTAGTAGTGAGAATCTAAAACTGATTGATTCATTGTAACTCAATAGTCTAACCATAACTTAGGGGTAACATACCTGAGTCATAACTTGACTCATGGTGCAGCTCTCCCTCATTCAGTGTGTCCACTACTCATTTGGGTTCACCTCGACTTGGTGTTGTTTTCATTTTACAACATCCTTATCATGGAACACTACCTCATCTTAGAAGTGTCCACATCATTTTATAGTCCTCATCGAGGTACAAAAATACTCATACGTAGGTGAGGGGAACTCAGTAGTGTAATGTACATCAGATAAATTGGACACAAATCCCCTTATAAATATTAAATAAAAAGAAACAATGATGCATGTACCATATTAATTAATTAAAATCATCACACAAACTTATAAATAATTAATTAAAACATCCATACATATGTTGTTCTGTCAATTTCTGAAGGATGGTCATTATAATTATATAAACGATAAAAATTAAATTGTAATAAATTAATATAGGAGGGTATTTCCTAAAATTAAATTAATTAATTCAATTCAAATAATTTAATTTTTTTTCGTACCTTAATTAATTTAATTTCAAATATAAATAATAAATAATTTAATTTAATTTAATTTAATACCATAATTAAATAAATTTTATCCAAGTTAATAAAATTATTATTATTTAAACAAAATTTAAATAGTAATGAATTTAATTTAATTCAAAACTTAAATTTATTAAATGAAAGTAATTTTGATTAACTTGGGTCGTGAAACCCTGCACATGCCGAATGTTGGTCAAGCCGAACCCATGCAGACCAGTATTGGGCAACGAAATGCCCATTCATGCTTAATCTGGACCCAACAGGTCCGTACAAACTCGTTCTAGGTTGGGAAAACCCACACATAACCCGTTGTAGAGAAAATATGATCTCAGAATACATGTGTTGATCGGAATGAGCCTGATCTAGCAATGTCACGGTAGGGAAAAAGGCAACCACTATCGGGGTTTGTAGAGAGCCCATGTGGATAATTCTGGGGGTGATCTCGCAATTGGGTCACACGAACTCATGCTTTGCATAAGGAGGTGGGCGACCGGGGAGCACGCTTATGGAGGAAGGATGATGAGGTCAAAAGAGGGTGGGGTTCTCACAGTGAGGGGGAGGAGGCACCAGAATCAGGTTCAAATGGGGAGGTGGCTGGTGGGATAGACCGACAACAATGTGGCACTACGGGGATCAGCCATGTGATAGAGGGTGGTTCGACTCAGGGTGGAACCCAGATCTTGCTGGTGTAACCAAATTTGGGTGGCAGTGTGGGTCACCTGGGTGGGGGAGGAGGAGGAGAATAGGGTGGTGGGCCTCATGGTACCTTAGTGCACGGGGAGGTCGAGTGATGATGAGAGTGGTGGAGGAGACCACTCCCAGTGGTTACCATAAAGGGATGACCGGTCGGGGTTCATGATGACACGTTCGAGAGTGGAGGGACACCAGAGCGACGCATATCATGTAACCTATAAAGACTGGTGAGGCTCAGTCAGCAATTGGATACTCGAGAGAAGTATTCTGGATAGGGAGAGGGACAAACCAAGGGAGAGGGTGGCCAGTAGGGACTATAGATAGAAATGACACCCACCTTTTTAGTTCTTTTGTCTGATTTTTTTAATTATATCTATAATGAATAATATAAAAGGTCCATATGATTTTTTATATATTTTTTATAATGTGGAATTAAACCCAACAATTTTTTTATGGGGGAAAATATCATACTCCAAAATATTACTACAAAATAAACCTTTAACAACACTAAAAATTGCCTTCATCATCTATAAAGAATCATTGACTCCTATAGTGAAATTAAAATCACGATTCTTTTATCAGCACTTATATAAACACTGATAAAAGAATCATTTATTATCACTTTTTCAAGGGTTGATAAAGAACCATTTATCATCACTTCTATAAGCGTTGATAAAGGGTCATACAACAGTGTGTTGTTACAACACATTCCCCCACTAGAACAGAGTGCTATATAAACAAACTATAGCACCAAAACACCACAAAATCAGAAAAATAAAGTATGAATATGGAATTTAAATGAAGAGAAAATAATTTAGGCTCGTTTTCTCAGTTTTGGAGATGTGAAGTGTGTTTTAATCAAAAATGAGATTTATATATTATAAAAACGCACTCAGGGTAATACCATTCACACCATGCGTCAGATGGAGGTGTGGCTGATTAATACATGTATCAAATTACATATGGATCGTTTTCCTAATGTATCAATAAAATATTAATGTGTTTTTTGAGTTTTGAGTGTGTCACTTGTCTTTTTTTACTAATATGTGACTTAAAAAAACACATACTTTGAATCATAATGGTTATATCATTTGTTGGTTTGATATGATACCTATTCTTATACCTCATAAATAACTTATGAATCATTTTTGGAAATTATAACATCAATCCGAGTTTGTTTTCTCAGTTTTTAGTGAGTGTCACTTTTTGAACTGAAATTTTGAATTTAAATGGAAAACAGACACATTGAGTCATACCGGACACATTGTTTATAAGATTGAGGAGATGGTGATCCCTACACATCAAAAATGACTTATGGATCATTATAACAATGTATCAAAATAATGATAATTCATTTTCTCAGTTTTTAGTATGTGAGTTGTCCTTTTTACTAAAATAGATGTCAATTTTTTTAAAAAAAGATGCATTTTGAGTCATATTAGCCACACCATGAGTCAAATTGATGTTCATGTAATTTTTACATGTCCTAAATGTCTTATATATAATTTTCATATATTATCTAAACAATCTGAATGTTTTTTCTTGGTTTTCTGTACATCACTTTTCCTTTTTACTGAAATGTCTTTTTAAACTGGGAACATGTAATTTGACTCATACCAATAACATTGTCACGACCCGTCCTCGGGGCCCGTGCCGTGACTACCCCAAGCCCGCCTTCCATAGGCCAGAGGCTGGCGACTAGCACCAAGGCGTAAATCCCAACAAAAGGGAAGGCATTGCCTTTGATAAGTAAACAAGCACCACAGAGTAAGCAAGCGGAAAAGTAAACACTAAGTAAAAACTGTAACAAGCTGCTGAAAGAAAAAGGGGCTGGAAATACAAGCCCAACCGTAAAGTACGGCTGAAGGGAAAAACAGCAACTGAAAGGAAAAGCCGCACCGTTGAGCTGTCGTCTGGAAGTCCCACCTAAAGGGTGGGTAAAGATAGCCTCCACCGATCCTCGGTCCACCTGACCCGGTCCAAGTACGTCTTGCCCAGTGGTCCACCTCCAGGTACCGTCCTGCTCCTCAGGCCTCCACTACGATCAGTGATGTCCGTCGTCTGCAACCAACACAACGAAGTGCGGGCATAGCCCGTGCAGGGGTGAGTATAAGCTACTCAGTAAGGACCCCAAGACCCCCGAAGGTCTCCCGAAATCCACAAAGGATAATCCAAAAAGGAAAGATACAATCACGAAGTAACATCTGACACGCCTTAGGTATATGCCCATACATATACCTAAGTCATCAATTCCCGTTAGGCTCCAACGTCCAAGCCCAAGCACAACCCAGTCCACATAGGAAAGAAAACGTATACCCACACAGGATAGCACAGCACAATCCACAAAGGAGAGTAAACAGTAAATCCACACAGGATAGCTCAACACAATCCACAAAGGAGAGTAAACAGTAAATCCACACAGGATAGCTCAACACAATCCACAAAGGAGAGTAAACAGGATTCAGCTCACACATGTATACTTCTTCGGATGACGATAAAGATGATCACTAATCTATCTAAGTCGTCGGACCCACGAAGGATCGATAGGTAACAAACCCCCGCAATGACCCACACAGGATCCGGCCCACACAGGACCTGTAGGCGCTGGCTCACACAGAACCGCTGAGCGCTGACCCACACAGGATCGGATCCACACAGGATCGGGCCCACACAGGACCTGTAGAACTGATCCACGTAGGATCGCTGAGTGCAGTAGTCGTCGCAGTCCACTGAGGATCTCTGCATAGTCGTTGTCGCAGTCCACTGAGGATATCTGCACGGTCGTCGTCGGAGTCCACGGAGGATCTCTGCACAGTCGTCGCTGTTGAGGAAGCAGTCGCAGCCAGCTCTAGGGTTCCCGCACACAGCAATCTCGTTCGGGAGGGTCCGCTCCATGAGCCGAGAGGCTGATACATCAACTAACACAAAGTCTGAAGTTGATGTATCCAAAAGTTCCGTATCGTCAACAGGAACTCAACGTCGAAGACGGCGCGTCAATCGGACGCCCAGTCTGAGAGTCATTGGCTTTTTCGTCCCAGGGGCCCTGTTGGTTTTTAAGGCAAAACCA
The DNA here is from genome assembly GCA_963277665.1 of Viscum album. Taxonomy (NCBI): domain Eukaryota; kingdom Viridiplantae; phylum Streptophyta; class Magnoliopsida; order Santalales; family Viscaceae; genus Viscum; species Viscum album. The sequence goes on along the minus strand of OY728164.1, from coordinate 1,396,062,966 downwards.
ACCCGACCGTACTCCACCTGCGTCCAAACCTCGGGTGGAGTGACCCAAAAGATCCGTCTCACTTAGAGGAATTCAACAAAGCTGACAGCACGTCAATAGGATGTTCGTAGCTCAAGATATGAGCGTTTCTGCTCCGAAGGCCCGGTTGGTTTCATGCACGAACCAACCCAGCCAAACTCAAAGTATTTTGAAACCTTGAGTGCGATATACCAAAATGACCGTCTCGATCCAGGGATCGCGTTGCCACTGACGGCGCGTCTTTTGAAGGCTCGTAGCTCATGTTACGGGCATTTGAACGAAAACCGTCCGAAGACGGGGGGTCCGGGCCCGGGCCGACTCGGCCCGACCCCCCCTGGGTCGGCCGAACCCCGTCCGACCCGGTCCGGCCCGGCCAGGGCCGGTCCGGCTCCGCTCGGCCGCGCGGCCGACGCGGGGGAAGCCGCCGCCTCGCGTGACACCCCCGCGGCACCCGCGGGGTGTCGGCCAGACAGTCGGATGCGGCTGAAGCCACGTCCCGTGTGACGCGGGGGGAGCCGCTGCCGACTTTCGCGGGTCGCTGGAGTCGCTCCAGTGGCCCGAATTTCTTCCCGTCTGCGCCGTTGCTCCTCCCGGGTTCCGTTCTTCACTTCGAGATTTTAAAACATATGTTGCGGCACGTTCCATCGTCGCCCGTCAAATCCTCACAAAAACGAAGAACATCGGAGGGTCGTCGGGCCGTGTTCGTTTTGGCAGCACCCTCCGCGTTAGAGATAAACAATGGGAGGAATAAAGTTCAACACATGAACACATATCCAAAACAATTTTTAATGAAATAAAAATTGTTTATGAATCGGGTTCTTCATTTTGAACGGGAACAACACGAGAAAAAAAGGGCATTTCCAAAAAATAAAATCCCTACCTCGAAGTCGTCGCGCGTGAGCGTTGTTCGCGGAATTGCTCGTCGCGGAAGGTGGGGATCGTCGCGTCGTCGCGGAAGGGCGTCGCGTCATCGTGGAACACGGCGTTGAGTCGGCGAACTCAACGGACCATGAAACAGCAGATTTAATTTAATTAAAACATTAAACTCGTGTTTTGGTCAAAACCACAAAGGTAATTAAAAAGAAAGTCCGAGACTCTTACCTCAAGCAGCCGATCGAAGATCCGTCGCGGAGGAAGAGACGTCGCAGAAGAACGTTTCAGGAAGGGAACGTCAGCGTCGCGGAACATGGCGTCGTGTCACATCAATTTCCGGGTTCGGCGTTCTTCGTTGGAGGCCGGCGTTCTTCGCGTTATTCGTATTCTTCGCGTTCTTCATGAAGAAGGATAAAGGCACGAGGACTCTGTCAAACCTCTCAACCAGTAATCCTCCAAAAAGATTGGTTGGTCTTATTTTATTATTACGCCAACGAATTGAAAACTGGTTAAGAAACGATTGAATTAATTCGTTGAATTAATTCAACGAAAGAAACAGCTCATTTAATTTACGAAATAAACAGCCCAATTAAATGGTCTGTTAAGAATTTAAGGAAATGCGAAAACGCGTCAGTTGACTTTCATAAAGACGGGTTTTCGCGGGTGCGTTACTTAGCGGAAAGAAACGGTGGGGCTCATGCGGGCCCCACCTCACAAATATCCTACCAAGGGGGTAGGATATTTCTGGATAGCGTTCTATCCGCTTTAACTCAGTTTAAGTGGATTTCAAGTGGCTTCAAGTGGCTTAAGTGAAATAAAATAATGTTGTCGAACAAATTATTTTATTTCCAAACTTTAAGCCCAAAAATTAAAAACCACACCCGAGCAAACGCAACTCCGAAAGAGGCATTTCAAAGAAAATATCGGCGATGCGATTTCATCGGTGCCCTCAGAATTCGATTCCGGACACTAGGTCAAAAGTTAGAAAAACCCGCTCGTCCGTTCACTGAACGTACCCGAGCCAAACTTCGAAAAATGATTCCGGGCACACCGGGCCTCGGAATCAGGTGCCGTCAGAAACTGCACTCTTGTAAAATTCCAAAGAAAATGAAGAAAAAAAATTCCTTAAAATTTACGGGTCTTTACATTACTCCCACCTCAGGGCTTTACGTCCCCGTAAAGATACGTCATAAACTAGGGAAACAAATGTGGGTACTGAGAACGCATCTGAGCCTCCCGCTCCCAAGTGCTCTCCTGGAGGTTCCCGTGCTGCCATCTGATGCGCACAAGAGGAATCGATCGCCCACATAGGACCCGCTCCTGTCGATCCTTTATCTCCACTAGGACCTCCGCAAAAGTCGCCCCATCATCCACGTCTAGCTCCCCATAGTCAATGATGTGCGTCGGGTCGTGCACGTATCTCCTCAGCTGGAATACGTGGAAGACGTCATGCACCCGGTGCAACTGAGGTGGAAAAGCTAGGTGATAAGCCACCTCGCCAACCCTGCTGAGGACCTGGAAAGGCCCGATGAGCGTGGAGAAAACTTGCCACCTCGGCCAAATCTCCGCAATCCACGTCGAGGTGAGTCACGCAAGAACACGTGGTCGCCATCCTTGAACTCTAGTGGCCTCCGCCTCCTGTCAGCATATGACTTCTGCCGGCTCTGAGCTGTCCTCATCTGCTCCTGGATGACCTGGACCTTCTCTGTCATGGCCTGGACTATCTCTGGTCCCACAAGTGCTGACTCCCCAGGGTCTGTCCAGCACAAAGGAGATCTGCAAGGCCTGTCGTACAATGCCTCGTACGGTGCCATCCCGATGGTGGAGTGGTAGCTGTTGTTGTACGCGAACTCCACCAAGGGTAGGTGGTCCTCCCAGCTGCGACCAAAGTCGAGGACACATGCACGGAGCATGTCCTCGAGAGTCTGAATGGTCCTCTCCGTTTGACCATCCGTCTGAGGGTGAAAGGCGGTGCTCAGACGTAGCCGCGTCCCGAACGCCTCCTGCAACCCCTTCCAAAGCCGGGAAGTAAAACTAGCGTCCCGATCGCAGACGATAGTCGATGACACACCGTGAAGCCGTACAATCTCCTAAATGTAGAGACGCCCCAATCTCTCCACTGAGCCCTTCTCTCTGATGGGTAAGAAGTGTGCCGACTTGGTGAGTCGGTCAACAATCACCCAAATGGAGTCGTGACCTCTGGAAGTGCGTGGAAGTCTAGTCACGAAGTCCATAGATATGCTGTCCCACTTCCACTCCGGGACCTCCAAGGGCTGTACCAAGCCTGCTTGTACCTGATGCTTTGCCTTCACATGCTGGCAGGTGAGGAACCGAGAAATGAACTCTGCCACAACCTTCTTCATGCCCGACCACCAGTGCTGTCGTCTGAGATCCTGGTACATCTTCGCCACTCTAGGATGTACCGCCAAAGGAGAAGTGTGAAACTCTCTCAGCACCTCCTCTCGTAAAGCGACTGGTACCAAGGTACATCCTCTAAAAAGGACATCATGATCTGCTCCAAGGGAGAAACCATCAGGTGCCTGTCCCGAGGATATCTGTGCACCCCATGTCTCACAGTCGGCGTCCCCACGCTGTGCCTCTCTAACCCGCTGTAGAAGTAGAGGAGAGATGGTGAGAGACTGAAGGAAGGCTGCTCCGTCTCTATCCACAAAGGATAGCTGCAAGGCGGCTAGCTGCTCTGTCACCTCCTCATGTAGCTGAATGCCCGTCCTCCTACTGAGGGCATCAACTACCACGTTCCCTTTCCCAAGAGTATAGACTATCTCAAAGTCATAGTCCTGGAGGAACTCGAGCCATCGCCGTTGTCTTAGGTTCAGGTCCTTCTGAGAGAAGATGTACCTGAGACTCTGGTGGTCAGAAAAGACTGTAAAGCGCTCGCCCATCAGATAGTGTCGCCATGTCTTCAGAGCGAATACCACTTCTGCTAACTCCAGTTCATGGGTGGCGTAGTTCTGCTCATACGGCCTCAACTGATGTGATCCATAGGAAATCACGGCCCGCTCTTGTATCAGGACACACCCGAGTCCGGTCTCTGATGCATCGCAGTAGACTACGTATCCAACTCCCTCCTCAGGCAACCTCAAGATAGGTGTGCTGGTCAATCTCTGTCTCAGCTCCTGAAATCTCTACTGACATCTTTCTGACCACACAAAGGGTTTCCCCTTCTTCGTCAATGCTGAGAGTGGTGCCGCAAATCTGGAGAAGTCTAGCACAAACCTCCGGTAGTATCCAGCTAGACCCAAGAAACTCCGCACCTCCGTCACCCTCCTGGGTGGATCCCAAGCTAGCACTGCCTCGATCTTTGCGGGATCCACTGCAACTCCCACCTAAGAAATGACGTGCCCTAAGAAGTGTACCTCACGTAACCAGAACTGGCACTTTGAGAGCTTGCCATAAATCTGGTGCTCTCGGAGTGTGTCTAGTACAACTCGCAAGTGGTAGGTGTGCTCCTCCTCCGTCGTCGAGTACACCAAAATGTCGTCGATGAAGACCACGACAAATCGATCGAGGTATGGCTGGAAGATCCTATTCATGAGGCTCATAAACACTGCTGGAGCGTTGGTTACACCAAAGGGCATAACCAAGAACTCATAGTGGCCATACCGACACCTGAAGGCCGTCTTCTGCACGTCCTCGTCTCGAACTCTGAGCTGATGATAGCCTGATCTGAGGTCTATCTTCGAGAACCACCATGCTCCCTTGAGCTGATCAAAGAGGTCATCAATCCTCGGTAGTGGATACTTGTTCCTCACTGTCACCTGGTTCAGGCGACGATAGTCGACACACAGTCGCAAGCTCCCATCCGCCTTCTTGGCGAACAATATCGGGGAAGCCCAGGGTGAAACACTGGGTCAGATGAACCCCTTGCCCTGCAAGTCCTCCAACTGTACCCATAGCTCTCGAAGCTCTGCGGGGGCCATCCGATATGCTGGAGTGGATATCGGGGCTGTCTCGAGGTATAGGTCAATATAAAAGTCTACCTCTCTGTGAGGAGGTAGCCCTGGAACGTCATCGGGGAGGACGTCCGCATACTGATCCACCACTACAGGAAAACTGGGACTCCGCACGTCAACTGCTCCAAGGATGAGGCTAGCCAACTGATGGGTGATGGGTTTTCCTCTCCTCTGCGTGAGTCCATCCTGTGCTGTGAAGGCTCCCTTCTCGCCGATGAAGGTGAACCGGCTCCCATCGGTGTGAACACATCACACCTTGCGCCTAAAACCGTCAATCTGAGCATGGACTGTAGATAACCAATCCATGCCAAAGATGACGTCGTAAGGCCTCGACGATGCTACAAGAAGATCCCAGCCGAATCTCTCGCCTCCTAGAGTAATCTCACACTGCCGACACCAGTGCGTAATCGTCGAGTCTGCTCCCGTAGGGGTCTCTAGCCGTATGGATCGAGCCAACGACTTTGTTGGAATCTTCGAGCTCTGAACAAGGGCAGTGTCTATGAAAGAGTGACTCGCCCCTGTGTCTATAAGAACTACAACAAGGGTGGAATAGACACAGATCGTACCTCGAATCATCTCTGGCGCACCGTGGTCGTAGGCCTCCGCTTCCTGGAGTTGTGCCTGTCTCTTCCCGCCAGCTCCCTGTGGTCGGGGTGGACCTCCTGGCGGTGGTGGGGGTAGAGCCTCAAAGCGTCGTCCACCACCCGCTGCTCGACCAGCTCCTCTGCCTCGTCTGCCTCCTCCCTGCGGACCGCCACGGTCGACCCTCTGCCTCTGCCTAGGTGGACCCTCCACCGTTTGCTGCCCCTCGGTATGGCGGGTCGGGCAGTCACGAGCCATGTGGCCCTGCCCGCCGCACTCGTAGCACTTCCTGCCTCTCGGAAGACTGGCTTCGCGCTGTGTGCCCCGCACTGCGGAGCCAGTGTCCCGAGGTTGTCTGCCAGAAGGCCTGGTCTTCCTGGAACCCTGAGTCATCCGTCGGCTACCAGCTGCCGAAGACTCCGCCACCTGTCGCCCTGTGGTAGGTCTCGCTGTAGACTCATCCAGAAAGCTCTCGATCAGAAGGGCTCGCTCCAGTACTCCTGCCTGGGTCGGGATGCTGAGGGAGATCAGCGATGCCCTGATCTTGTGTCTCAATCCCTGGTCGAAGGTCCGGGCCCGGAAGAAGGGGTCCCGTACCATGTCGGTCGAGTAGCGAGAAAGATCGGTGAGCCTCACCGCATACTGGGCGACCGTCAAGCTGCCCTGCCGCAGCTGAAGAAGCTCCTGAATGCGCACCACACGGAGGGTGGCCGGGACGAACTCTGAGTGGAAGAGGCTCTCGAAGTCCATCTAGATGAGAGAGGCCTCATCGTGCACCTGTAGCATCAAGCTCCACCATCGTCCTGCTGCTGCGTGCAGTAGGCTCGCCGCGAGGATCACCATGAGGTCTGCTGGTGTCCTCACTAGCCTGAAAACTCGAACGACCGCCTCCAGCCAGTCCTCGGATGCCTGGGGGTCCGTCTCCCCATGAAACCTGGGTGGTCGCTGGCGCTGGAACTCATGCAGAGCTCCGAGGCATCGTGCATCGTCAGCGGTCGGCGCTGGAAGCATCAGGGGATCGGCGGGTAAAGGTACCGCTGGTGCCTCTAATGTCAACGGGCCCTATACCGAGGCCTTGTCGCTCGACGGGCTGTCGTCGCACTCTACTCTCGGAACCCTAGCTGGCTGCTGTCATCGGGCCATCCTGAAAAGGAAACAAGTGTGCCACGATCAGAACAGTATACCTGGTGAGCGGACACAAGTAATCACAAAGAAAACTTGAAACACACATGCAATCAATTTTTTCATGAATTAAGTCGCAAATCAGAAGTCAGGGTCCTGGTGTATGGATACGTCGGCCGCCGCACCAACACTGGACTCCCTGGACTGATAACCACACTCAATATGCTAAACACTATTGTTTCTCATGGAAGAAGGATCAGAGTCTGCGGTAGAACCGACCAGCTCTGATACCAATTTGTCACGACCCGTCCTCGGGGCCCGTGTCGTGACTACCCCAAGCCCACCTTCCATAGCCCAGGGGCTGGCGACTAGCACCAAGGCGTAAATCCCAACAAAAAGGGAAGGCATTGCCTTTGATAAGTAAACAAGCACCACAGAGTAAGCAAGCGGAAAAGTAAACACTATGTAAAAACTGTAACAAGCTGCTGAAAGAAAAAGGGGTCGGAAATACAAGCCCAACTGTAAAGTACAACTGAAGGGAAAAACAGCAACTGAAAGGAAAAGCTGCAGCGTCGAGCCATCGTCTGGAAGTCCCACCTGAAGGGTGGGTACAGATAGCCTCCACCGCTCCTCGGTCCACCTGACCCAGTCCAAGTACGTCTCGCCCAGTGGTCCACCTCCAGGTACCGTCCTGCTCCGCAGGCCTCCACTACGATCAGCGCTGTCCGTCGTCTGCAACCAACACAACGAAGTGCGGGCATAGCCCGTACAGGGGTGAGTATAAGCTACTCAGTAAGGACCCCGAGACCCCCGAAGGTCTCCCGAAATCCACAAAGGATAATCCAAAAAGGAAAGATACAATCACGAAGTAACATCTGACACGCCTTAGGTATATGCCCATACATATACCTAAGTCATCAATTCCCGTTCGGCTCCAACATCCGAGCCCAAGCACAACCCAGTCCACACAGGAAAGTAAACGTATACCCACACAGGATAGCACAGCACAATCCAAAAAAGAGAGTAAACAGTAAATCCACACAGGATAGATCAACACAATCCACAAAGGAGAGTAAACAGTAAATCCACACAGGATAGCTCAACACAATCCACAAAGGAGAGTAAACAGGATTCAGCTCACACAGGTATACTTTTTCGGATGACAATAAAGACGATCACTGATCCATCTAAGTCGTCGGACCCACGAAGGATTGATAGGTAACTAACCCCCGCAATGACCCACACAGGATCGAGCCCACACATGACCTGTAGGCGCTGGCTCACACAGAACCGCTGAGCACTGACCAACACAGGATCGGACCCACACAGGATCGGGCCCACACAGGACCTATAGCACTGATCCACGTAGGATCGCTGAGTGCAGTAGTCATCGCAGTCCACTGAGGATCTCTGCACCGTCGTCGCCGCAGTCCACTGAGGATCTCTGCACGGTCGTTGTCGGAGTCCACGGAGGATCTCTGCACAGTCGTCGTTGTCGAGGAAGCAGTCGCAACCAGCTCTAGGGTTCCCGCAAAACGCAAGCTCGTTCAGGAGGGTCCGCTCCACGAGCCGAGAGGCTGATACATCAACTGACACAAAGTCCGAAGTTGATGTATCCAAAAGTTATGTATCGTCAATAGGAACTCAACGTTGTAGACGGTGCGTCCTTCGGATGCCCGGTCTGAGAGTTATTGGCTTTTTCGTCCCAGGGGCCCGGTTGGTTTTTAAGGCAAAACCAACCCGACCGTACTCCACCTGCGTCCAAACCTCGAGTGGAGTGAGCCAAAAGATTCGTCTCACTTAGAGGAATTCAAGAAAGCTGACGGCACGTCAATCGGACGTCCGTAGCTCAAGATATGAGTGTTTCTGCTCCGAAGGCCCGGTTGGTTTCGTGTACGAACCAACCCGGACGAACTCAAAGTATTCCGAAATCTTGAGTTCAATATACCAAAACGTCCGTCTCGATCCAAGGATCGTGTTTCCGCTGACGGCGCATCGTTTGGAGGCCCGTAGCTCAAGTTACAGGCATTTTAATGAAACCCGTCCGAAGACGGGGGGTCCGGGCCCGAACCGACCAGGCCCGACCCCCCCTGGGTCGGTCGAACCCCGTCCTCCCCGGTCGGACCTGGTCCGGCCCGGCTAGGGCCAGTCCGGCTCGGCTCGGCCGGGCGGCCGACGTGGGGGAATCCGCCGCCCCACGTGACACCCCCGCGGCACCCGCGGGGTGTCGGCCAGACAGCCGGACGCGGCTGAAGCCACGTCCCGGGTGACGCGGGGGGAGCCGCCGCCCCTGCGTGACACCCGCGGGGTGTCTCCCTGGCGCCAGACACGACTTCAGCCGCGTCCCGCGAGCGCTGCCGCCACAGCCGGTGCCGCGGCGGTCTCGTCCGGCGGCGCGCCGGCGCCGCCGTGTCGGCGACCCGCGCCGCCGCCGGCTTTCGCGGGCCGCCGGAGTCGCTCTGGGGGCCCGATTTTCTTCCCGTCTGCGCCGTTGCTCCTCCCGGGTTCCGTTCTTCACTGCGGGATCGTCAAACATCCATTGCGGCACGTTCCGTCGTTGCCCGTCAAATCCGCACAAAAACGAAGAACGGCGGAGGGTCATCGGGCCGTGTTCGTTTGGCCCGCACCCACCGCGTTAGAGATAAACAACGGGAGGAATAAAGTTCAACACATGAACGCATATCCGAAACAATTTTTAATGAAATAAAAATTGTTTATGAATTGGGTTCTTCATTTTGAACGGGAACAACACGGGAAAAAAGGGCATTTCCAAAAAATAAAATCCCTACCTCGAAGTCGTTGCGCGTGAGAGTTCTTCGTGGAATTGCTCGTCACGGAAGGTGGGGATCGTCGCGTCGTCGCGGAAGGGCGTCGCGTCGTCGCGGAACACGGCATTGAGTCGGCGAACTCAACAGACCATGAAACCGCAGATTTAATTTAATTAAAACATTAAACCTGTGTTTTGGTAAAAACCACAAAGGGAATTAAAAAGAAAGTCTGAGACTCTTACCTCAAGCAGCCGATCGAAGATCCATCGCGGAGGAAGAGACGTCGCAGAAGAATGTTGCAAGAAGGGAACGTCGGCGTCACAGAACACGGCGTCGCGTCGCGTCGATTTCCGGGTTCGGCGTTCTTCGTCGGAGGCCGGCGTTCTTCGCGTTCTTCGCGAAGAAGGATAAAGGCACGAGGACTCTGTCAAACCTCTCAACCAGTAATCCTCCAAAAAGATTGGTTGGTCTTATTTTATTGTTACGCCAACGAATTGAAAACTGGTTAAGAAACGATTGAATTAATTCGTTAAATTAATTCAACAAAAGAAACAGCTCATTTAATTTACGAAATAAACCGCCCAATTAAATGGTCTGTTAAGAATTTAAGGAAATGCGAAAACGCGTCAGTTGACTTTCATAAAGACGGGTTTTCGCGGGTGCGTTACTTAGCGGAAAGAAACGGCAGGGCTCGTGCGGGCCCCACCTCACAAATATCCTACCAAGGGGGTAGGATATTTCTGGATAGTGTCCTATCCGCTTTAACTCAGTTTAAGTGGCTTTCAAGTGGTTTCAAGTGGCTTAAGTGACATAAAATAAAGTTGTCGAACAAATTATTTTATTTCCAAACTTTAAGCCCAAAAATTAAAAACCACACCCGAGAAAACGCAACTCTGGAAGAGGTGTTTCAAAGCAAATACCGGCGCTGCAATTTCATCGGTGCCCTCAGAATTCGATTCCGGGCACCGGTTCAAAATTTAGAAAAACCCGCTCGTCTGTTCACTAAACGTACCCGAGCCAAACTTCAAAAAATGATTCCGGGCACACCGGGCCTCGGAATCAGGTGCCGTCAGAAACTGCGCTCTTGTAAAATTCCAAAGAAAATTAAGAAAAAAAATTTCCTTGAAATTTACGTGTCTTTACAAACATAGTGTATCAGTTTGACATGGGACTAATTACTACACATCAAAAATGAATTATGAATCAATGTACTAAATTATTAATAAAATTAGTGTGTGTTTTCTCAGTTTTCAGTGAGTGACATATATTGAACTAAACTATTGATTTTAAACTGATAACGGACACATTCAGTCATACCGGGCACACCATGTGTCAAATTGAGGTACGAATGATTTTTATACATAAAAATCAACTAATGAATCATTTCCATAATGCATAAAAACAAGATGAATTTGTTTTCTTGGTCTTTAGTTCATCAGTTTTCCTTTTTTATTAAAATTGATTCCATTTATTAATAAAAAGACACACTTAGCGTCATACCGGTTACAACATGCGTCAGATTGAGGTAAAAATGATTCCCACACATCTCAAGTTACATATGGATTGTTTTCCTAAAGTATAAAAATAATCCAAATAGTGTTATCTGATTTGAGTATATCACTTTGTTTTTACTAAAAAGTTATTTTAAACTAAAAACACACACTCTGAACTATATCAACAACATCATGTCTCAGTTAGACATGAGACTGATTCCTACATGTCATAAATGAATTGTGAATCAATGTAATAATGTTTCAAGAAAATATCAGGGAATTTTATTTGTTTTAAATAGTGAGATTTTTTGAATTAAACTATGAATTTTAAATTGATAAAAAACACATTGAGCCATAATGGCCACACCGAACATCGAATTGAGGTGCGGAAAATTCCTACACGTCCCAAATGACTTATAAATAATTTCCCTAAGTGCAAATTATGAAAAAACCTCAATAAAACTCTTTTTACAATCATATAAAACCATATATTTTTTATTTAAAACCTATTAAAAACAATGTTTTATAAAAAAATTATAAAAAAAATAATAAACCAATTATTTTGTTAATGTTTTATTCGAATCCTTGTGAATAAATTCAAGGATAAAAATGACTGTAATTCGTAGTTAACTCTAAATTCATGTCAACTCAAATAAATTAATTTTAGTAACATACGCTCGTTATCTAAAATTACACTATAGAAACTTAAGACCCTCAGGTCGTGTAGCAATGTAGTTCTGTATTTTGATTCTTATGTCCCCACCCTCTCGATTTCTTTCTATACCATCACTCTATAGTTTCTCTAGTTGTGTGGAGTTTTTCTATGGAAGTATTTGGTGGCAATAGAGGTGTTGAGTTTTTATCTTGTCTCATTGGTGTAATTCTCACAAATGAGAGGCATTTCCCCTTTTATAGAACACAATGAAGTACACTTTTCATCATCATCAGCTCTTCTCTCAAACATTTATTTTTTTATTTGTTATTGGAAACACATACTCTATATCCTGTAGATATGAACATATGTTTATTGAAATAATCTAAGTAGTATTCATCCATGATATGATTAATGCTCAGAGTTGTACATGAAACATAAAAGAATTGGATGATGAGTCTTGATGGAAAGATGAGATAATAACTAATTAGGTTATTAAGATCATGAGGATTACAATTATACTTCATTGTGTTCTCTAAAAGGGGAAATGCATACCATTTATGAGAATTACACCATTGGAACTAGTCATTAACTCAAAAGCTCCATTACCACTAAATCCCTCTAGTGAAAATCTCCACACAACCAGATAAATGATAGTATGAGTGGTGGGAAATAAATGAAGAGGGTGGAGATGGAAGAATCAAAATACGCAACTGTAGTATTGCGCTACATGGGGGTCGTGGGTTTCTACAATATAAGTTTACTGGACCAGTGTATGTTACTGATATTTATTTATTAGATTTGACATGCATGTATAGTCAATGATGAATTACATTCATTTTTATCCTTGAATTCATGGAAAATGATATGGAGAGGACTTTAAAAAAATATTTATTGGGGAATTTTTTATATTGTTTTTTGGATAAAAATTGACATTAATTAGTTTTATTTTATTAAAAAATGATAGGCTTTTATATGATTGGAAATAGGTCGATGGAGGTGTGAGCTTAGTTCAAACTTACCTAAATAGGTAATAAAACCTAACTAGGTTCACGCCTTCCACCATCAAAAACTATAAAATGGAGTTCACCCCTCAATTGATACATAGATAAATAAAGTGAATCTACATGAATATTATATATATATATATATTATATATATATGTATTATTTTAGTGACTTTATTTGAATATAATTATATATATGTGTATATTATTTATAATATTTATATTTATTTAAATATATAATATATTATTTGATTCATATATATTATAATATTTTTTCTAATGAAACTAAAAAATCTATTGATAATTTTTTTAAATTATATTAATTAAAATAGTTATTTTTTTGGGTAATTGTGTATAAAATATGATTATTTATATTTTATAAAGTATAATTATTTATAAAAAAATGTATATATAGTTACATAATTTTCTTATTCTAAAAGTAACATGAGTTTACAATATTTTATTTTGGATTTAAGTATAAATTATATTACTATTAATTAAATTTATATATAAACCTAAAAATTTTATATCGACTTAAAAAGATGAATACCTAAAAATAATTTCTAATATACAGAACTTGATAGCATCAATTCTATTTTTTGGAACAAATGACGTAGAAACCTAAGGATTCTAAGGAGGTTATCTAATACGAATGGACTATTCCTTAAGATTCTTGGGGTGTCCATAAAGAAATAGGCATAAAGAAATAATACACATCTACAAGATATATCAGAAACAAATGATAAAAACACACCAAACCTTGAAACGTCTTTCCTATACACATTTATATATATATATATCAAGGAATTTATAATAAAAATAATTTCAAATAAAATGCACATTTATAAATAATTTTTTATGTAAATAAATATAATCGATTACTAATTTGGAAATCCAGAAACATAATTTGTGAGTAAATAATTATAAAACCTCCCTTACATTATATGTTCTAAAAAACATATGAATATATAGAAAGATATATATTTACACACACACACATATATATATATATATATATTTATATATATCTTTATAAAATAAACTTAAATTGATAAAAATATATGGAACTCTTATAAAAGAATTTAAAAACATTATAAAATAGATACAAAACCATACTAATTTTGAAAATAGACAGCCATTGAAAATTAGTAAATATGGAATCACCCTTACTAAAATCTCTCATAAAATAAAAAAATTATGACAAAATAATTTTGTAAGAAAACCCCTTGCATCAGAATATTAAAAAAGAATTTAGATAAATTAATTCCCTTACAATCATTGCATAAATTTAGCTTATGTTGCTGTTTCGCCCCATCATTAGACTGACAATTGGTTTGCTAAATCAATTTTCTCTGAACCTACAAAGGAAATTTATTCAAACTAGTGAAGAAATATAGGGTATAGATGTAAAAAATGAAGAAAATTGAATCAAAACCAAAAATTTTAGAAGTCCAAAACAAGATATCCAAAATAGTATTCATGCAATCAATGGATCATAAACACAATCGAAACAGTATACAAAAATTAGAGCACAAATATAGAAATTAAACCAGAACCTGCAAAGGAAAATCAGAAACCCTCATATCCCTATCTTGAAACAACAAATACAAAAACAAAATCAGAACCTACAAAGGAAAACACAGGCATACCTTGCTATGTTAAGGAAAATATGAGAACCTCACATCTAGATCTCGATGTTTTCTTTGAAAACCCTAACAACAATATAATGCAAGATGCACGATGATATTCAAGAAACTATAGGTAATGGGTTTGTGTGATTTAAACTTCGATTCACTGAGGAAGAGCATCAAGAATGGGTGGAATCCATGGAAGGCTTTTGATATCATGATAGTTTCACAATAGTTTAGGTTTTTAATTAGATCGATACACTTTTATCCACACGTATTATTTAAGCACGGAAAAAATGCATATTTATCAGTGCTTTTTTATAGATGATAAATTTAGGTCTTTTTCACTGCTAAAAAGCGCTAAAAAATCCATATTTATCACCTCTAATGTTTTAGCGCAGATAAAAATTACATTAATCAACACTTTTTTTAGAACTGATAAAGCCTCATATCATTGCTAATTTCTTAAGCACTGATAGAAGAAATATAATTATAATTTTAAATAAGAGAATTTATATATATATACTAAATAAATATATATAAATTTAAATATAGTAATTATATTCCTTATTTATATATATATATTATAATTTTATAGTTATTTAAATATATAATTATTTATTTTTAATTAAATAAATATTTTTTACAAATAATATTTAATTATTATATATATTTTTATAAGTATACATATTTATTTAATAAATATATATAAATTAAAGTACATTAAATATATTCATTATTTAACTAAATTTTTTATAATTTTAATAATTATTTAATTATATATAATTATGTATTTACAATTAGAGAACTAATTTTAAAAAAAAATTATTTGTTTATAATTATAAATATTTAATTTTATTAATATAAAATTAACATTTTTAGAAATATGTATTTATAAATATTTTTTTACAAATATCTTTTTAACACTATTAATGATTGTTTAATTTATGTGCATGCGTGATAAAATTGAGTGAAATTGAATAAATTTAAAATAAGTACACCCTAATAATATTAAAAAAATGATATTTTTTGTGTTTGTACATTGTATATATAATTTATTAATTATATATATGTGTATGAAATCAATATAACCTACATTTGATGCATGTTAAATTGAAAAATCAAACTAAATTCAATTATATGTCCATTAATTTAAAAAATTGGTCAATAGTTTTAATTAATATTAATTTTTAATTATAAAACATTATTCACTAAATATAGATTATAAATATTTTTTAACATATAAATCATTTTTATATACATTAATAAAAATATACTATTTATTAACATTATCAATATTCATCTAATTAATAAGATTTTTAATACTTTCCTTAATTTACTTATTTTAAATTTTAATTATTTTAATTTTCATTTGGAATATATATATATATTTAATACGTACTATTTATTTGTATTTATAATTTATATATAATATAAAAAATTTATTTATTTTTATCAATAAATTTTTATTTAATAAAATATATTCAATTTTGTTTAATAATATCATTTTTATTTTTTATTTACGTAAATATGTCATTTTATTTATTCAATCCTTGATCAGTGCTAAAAAGAACTCCTAATGGAATCCTTTATGACCATCATAAATATGACACTGATAAAGAATACCCTTTATCAGTGCTCAAAATAAAGCATTGAGAAAGGGTACCCTTTATCAGTGATAAAAATGAAGCGCTGATAAGGGGGACCGTTATCAAAACTAAAAAAAATTAATAGATAAAGGGTTAAATTTATCAGTGCCTTCTTTAGCACAGATAATGATTCCATTTATTAGCGTTTTTGCTCGATATGATAAATATCAGCGTTGTTAAATGCCGGTTTTGTAGTAGTGAAATTTTCAAAAGTAATTTTTTTATTCAAACAAACAAAACACATTATAATAATCATAATATTATAACATTATAATATTATAATTATTATATTATAATATCCACATATTCATGTTGTATGTTACTAATCTGGATGGTAGCGGCTAGCCATAACCTGTCCTGAATATTAAGGTTTTTAGAAAACTTCTTTTCCCAAAGCCTTCGGTTAATAATAATAATTTTTTTAAAATTTTAATTACTGAAATCAAATAGAAAATGATCAATATTATATTTTGGATGACCGTAACATGGACATTCGATCACAGATCGAGTCATGGTTAGATCCATTGGGACCAATTTCAAACCCTTTAATTAAATTTAAGGAAAATTAATATTACTTGTCTTAGATAATTTATGTGTTCACTCTGATACCAATTGATGGTATTAGGGTAGAAGAGGAAGCCGGTAAGTGGTGGATATTAATAATTTTCATCTTGGATATGATGGTACTTTTCATCTTGAGTGATCTAATCCTCTATAAAATCCCAAGGATCTCATGTAAATTAAACAGGGCACAAAAATGTAAAACAAAAACATACTTTTTCTGATCTGAAGAAGTGCTTGACATTTGCATGTCGCCAGTGATAACTACTCGGGGGATTCAAAAAATAATCCCTATAGATCATCCACATACACTACATAAAATACGTAGAAGCATCGATTGTTGAATTTTGGGTGATATTAATGTTATCCAATGATGCCTTTGATGTCCAAATGATCATCGCATCAACGTTCCTTTGATGCATAGAGATGAATTCAATATGTTCAACTATATCGGGAGCTCCTCTCTCCTGAATGTGGTAGAGTAGATAGAGGCTCTAATTAACTCACCATGAATAGTCTCTAGTGAGAGCCTCTCCCCTCCATTAAAATAGTTGATGCTCAAAATACTGAGATGGGTTCCCTGAACCCTATTTATTTAACATCCACTAAATAACAATTTATGATGAACTAAACTATTTCATAATTATTATTTATATTTTATCACATAACTATATTATATTTTAAATATATTACAAGATAAAACTAATTCACTAACTCGACATGTAATTTCCACTTAATATTAGACATACCTACAATATTTAAAATAATATTCATTTAACTAGTATTATTCTTCATATTAACTTAACATGTAAATAATTGTAATAAATAAATTCCACCAAATTATTATTTACATCAAATTAATGTATTTATTTATCAGTGATAGATCAATAGAATAACAGTAGGACTCCATGGTGTGTCCCACCAAGTCCAATATTCATATCCAACAGAATATGAAGGATTCTTGAATACACCATTATGTATGACCCTCTATGCCCTTATCTCGATAGGAGTGAATAATATTCACAGACCAAGAGCATATTGAATGAACCCATCAAGGCCCCTAAATAGATAAGGATAGTCATAATAACAAAATTCAACCTATGGACACACACTGTGTAATATAAATCTCTTTGTCTTTATATATATCATAAAGTAGAACACACAATTATGTCAGAATCCTTTCTTAGTTTATAATTTTTTGATCTATTTGTATAGATTTTCCTTTAAACTAACTCAATCAATTTTTTATGAAGGTACTATCATCCTAATCTACCAGGTCCGAGATATATGACATCTCTAATTCATCGACCCCAAAAGGCATGGATCTAGTGCATACTTTATTACATTAGCATATATACAAGATTAAAATACAAAGGGTAAAAGAATTTTATAATATTTGGAAAGCAAGATTAAATGCATGATACCGATAATACAGTGGGAAAACCAAATAAATCATAACATAAGTGAAATATCAGAATCCTTGAAAGCCTATTCAAGTATTTCTTCTTCATAATTTGAGGAATTGAATCAAAATAATGGTGAGATCAAATGATCAGAAAGGGAAAGTAAAACTGAATAAATAATGAATTTATGGGATTAAATCAACATGTAAAGGTAAATAACTGATAACACATTCTATTAAAATAACTAGATAATACATAATCAATATTGTAAGGTGACAAACTGAAACACGTTCCATTTAATCAATAAAATGAGAATAAAATACATCCATAGATATGCCAATGATATAATTTCATGTATAATAATGAAAATTTAATTCTCAATAAATGAAAATATTAATTATTGGAAGTCATTTTTCCTAGGAACATGATTCTTTTACAATCAAGAGACATATTAAACTATATTTATTTGGCCAACTGATTTGTGTCATGAGACTACCAATGCATCAAGGGGCTTTTAATAAGAATACCAAAACTGTAGGGATTACATTAAATAGTCCCAAACCCATATATTGTGTGTAAAAATAATTCCTCAAATATTTAATAATCTATTTAATTAAGTAATTCCATGCCTTATTAAATATCCCTACTGAATGGAAGTTACAGATTGATCAGTAATTCCCCAGTATATCATATAAGTATCAAAGTGAAAACCATATGTTAACATAGTATATAGTTTAGGAAATAATAATGAAAATAACCCAAGAATGTGAATATTTAGGTAAATAAACAATGAAAATTTTTAAAATAATGTGACTATCTCAGGTTATAGATAACAATCACAAAAGAAAGGAAGATAGAAAAGGGAACTTTTACGACATGGGAATTTTCAAGAAAAATTAATTTGGTGAGAACATTCAAATTAAAACATAAAATAAGATAAATAAAGAGTGAATAATGATATTAAATGAAAAATGGGAAATATATACACCGTAATAAATTGTATAAGTATATAGTAACAAATATGTCTCAATGGAATGTAAATTGAGATGAAAACCCTTACCTTGAGTTTCCTTTTGTGTGAACATCCTTTAACATAATGTATAATAGTTTTAATAATAAAAATAAATTATTAAATATCTATATTAATATTTATTATATCATATATGATCCTCTTATAATATTTCATTACCCATTTTTTAGTAATGTTTTATTATTTGCACTATTTCGGGTGTTAATTGCCAAGTTTTTCAAGTATGTTTTGACTTGTTACATGTTGTTCCTATTACTTATATCGTGATCTAATCATATGAATAATTGAAATCATGATTTAATTATCATATATATAAATTATATATTTATTTATATTAATCTATTATGTGGGAGATAGGAAATGAAATTCACCATTCGTGGAGATGGTAGGTTGTATGTACGCATGGACCCTACCTTGATTTCTTTATCGTATTAAAATAATTAAAACTACATGATATATATATATTATAATTACTATATCATATATATTTTATATATGTCACATATGTTTAATAAAATCATCCTTTATAAATTACTTGTATAGTGTGAATGAATCTAATCGCTTTCAGTGGGTGGTAGTCCACACAATCACAAACAAGGTGATCATATTTACAGAAAATGGAAAGTATAATGGTATGTGTTATATTAATTTTATTGAAACCTAAAAACATTATAAATATAATATATAACATATAAAAATAGTTTTTTCATCATAATTTCCTTCATGATAGGTTTTAAAGGAAAAATTAACAATCATCATTTCTTGAGGTAGTAGTTCGTCGTAGACATAAATGATAAGTTCATTTCCCATTAGATTGAAGTGTGTGTAAGTGAACATAAAACCATTATAGAAATATATTATTATATTTTTTATACTTATTTTATTATTTAATAATTTAATAAGAATATATTTGGGGGTGGGGAATGAAAATAAAACAAAAGATCTTGAGGAAAGATGTTACCTCTTCTTTGGGAAACTCCTTTTGGTTTATAAAAAAAAGATTCCTTTGATGGAATTATGCCAAAAGTTAGGCTTCTATGATGATGGGATTGATTTCTAGGAGGTACATGGGATAATATTTTTAAATAAAAATTTTCTTTAGATGTGTGAGGTGGAGGGATGTGTGAGAGCCTTTTATAGTGGTAGAGGAGTGACATTCTTGTATATTTTTGAAAACAGAATTTCACCTACATTTTTCCTATGAATAGTTGCTCAAAAAATGGACACAATTAAATTTAATTTATTATAGGGTAACAATATGTACATAAAAAATACTTTTTACAAGTATATAGGCCATTTTGGGCCTTAAACTTATGGTTTAGTCTCTTATTAAGCTAATTTTTCTTTTAATCACTATAATTAATTTTAAATACATTCACTAATATTTTTTGTAAAAAAATAAGCTGAACATATTATAAATTTTTAATTATTATTATTCTAAAAATTTAATAATTTTTTTTTAATTCAAATCACTTAAGTGGATGAAATTAATTGAAAATTAATCCCGTAAACAGGATGATAATGAAGTTTTTTAATGTAAAAGGTCCAATAGTTTGTTATGTTTTTATATCCAATTTCAATGAGAAATTAATTTCAATGAACTAAATTGCATTAATTGATAATATCACTCACTAATTTTAATTAATTTAATTTACTAATATAAAACAACTTTGTGAGCATAAAAATAGTATTTGTAAAAACATTCTCTTTATATTTTATTTGTTCTTATATTCATTTCAAAATTAATTTGTAACCAATGAATTAATATTATATTTTCTTAAAAAACATAATTTCATATAATAGTTAATATTATTCATAACATATAATTTAACAACTAGGTTATATAATATTATGTTGAATATTAATATTTTTAATAATGTTTTTTATTTTGGAGAAAATATGTCTTGCATGTTGCACAAGCCATCGAGGAAAGTCGGTCTTGTGTGTAATGAAATCTCACCTCAGTGTTTTGTGTAATTTAAACTAAAAATTATATTGTATGTAACATAAGTTTGACTTAGTGTTTCATATAATGAAATATATGAACTAAAATTAAATTTATTCTAAAAGAAAAACATTGTCATGTCTTGGGGTGTTACATTCTCCCCACCTTACATAATTTTCATCCTATCAATTAAAAATTAATCTCAGTAATCAGTGTATTAATATTTGAAAATAAAATATTGTTTAAAAACCCTCATCGTGAATAGGGTTAATTACACAAATTCTTAATAAGAGAGAAGGGAAGTACAATTGCCACAAAACTAGGTCTCCAAGTAGGAAAACATGTGTGGGAAATTGAAACATAGATATAGAAGAAAAGTTTAACTATCAAGTTCTGATGGAGAATGTAACACCCCAAGATTTCATAGTGTGTTATTTCTTCAAAATAATTCAATAACTTGCACTACACGCAACACCAAGTAAAAGCACACCATGACTTACCAAACTAGCCGTTATGAATAGTAATACCTACTTTTTGGAATTTTATAAATTCTATCTCTCAAAATGGACTTCATTTTTGGATTCAGAATATCAAAATTATGCTAGGGTGAAATTTTGGTACTCTTCAGATAACTTTAATATTTTGATGAATAGTGAAAATTACTAAATTTTAATTAAAATCAACTTTTTTAATCAAAATAATTAATAGTGATAAATTATGAATTTGAGTAGTTTTAAAGTATAATTAGAATATATTTTACCATTTTATCCAATGGTGTTCATTAGAATTAATTTCACTTTGAAATTGGACCTCAACAATTGTCAATCTTTTGATATATATTGTTTCTTAAAAACACGCTATTTGTTATGACAGTGGGAATTAATTATAAAATTAATTAATGCAACTTATATGTTTGGAATTTTGTAAAATAGAAATCATTTTTGAATTCGGAATATCAATTATAGCTTAGGGTGAAATTTTGGCGTTGTTCTGAAAAACTTCAATTTTTGATGAATAGTGAAACTACTAAGTGGTAGTTAAAAAAAACTGAATTTTTCATAAAACTTAATTTTACCGCTTCTATGAATGGAATTTCGAAAATCCGAGAGACAAGATTAATATCAATAAGTAAAATGTGGTTCAATGAGATGAAAATAATTTTTGGTGAATAGTAACGTTTTACTTTTATTTACCACGGTTAAAAGTAAATAGGGTAATTAATGGTAGAAATGATATTAATATTACCCTAACACATGTCCTAATTCTATTGAACTAGTGTATCTCGACCAAAAACAACCTTAGGAATAAAATATTATCATTTAGGTCCACTTGGATTAGATTAGGACATTTATTATTATTTAATTCAAAGAAGAGTAAAAAGAGTTAAAATCATAGTTTATTTACTAAAACATTTTTCATATAGGGTTATACATAAGATAAATTTGATTGTAAATATTAATTAGAAATATAATAAGATTACCTACATAATGGTATTTTATTTATAATTTTTAGATATTAAATAATTTAATTTATTTATGAAACAATGATGATGCAGTAATTACCATAATAGTGAAAAATTAAAATAATTGATATTATAAATACTCAAAAAAATATAATTTGAGACTTTTAATGAATTACACTAATTTTCTAGGATAATATGACATATTAGGATTGATTTAATTGACTTTTTTTGAAGTAATCATTCTGTTATGAGTTTCACAAATATCAACTATTGAATAGTGTCAAAATTGACATAAAAGAGTTTTTAAAACAAATATTATATTATTAATTGATATTAAATTTATAAAAATCTAATTTTAGGCCACGAAACTTATATCATGATAGTTGTATCATTAATGGACCACTTGGGGGTCTCTTGGATGTATATAGTAAGTTTATTAACTATATAATATAAAAATACAAAGTGACATGGTAAATGTCAAACTAATTAACTAAGAGTTAAAACTAAAAGATAAGGTTAATAAAGTAACCCAAACCTGTCTAAATTCTATCGGTTGAATGTTTTGAGACCTATCCCCACCTTAACCTTTGAATAATCAACTTTGGAGCCATTAGAAACCGAATATGAATTTATTATAAATTAATATTTCTAGCTTTTCCAAAGGTGCCCCTCACCCCTCTTATAAAAGGGAACTCCCCCATCTCATTACTTCACACCTTAAAAGCCTTTTGGTTCATCCAAAATCTGTCCAAATACTCTCTCAACTTCCCTCAGTACAACCTAGAGGCCTTATTTTGATTATAAAGCCAACCTACGGAGCCCTTTTGATAAAATGAAAAGGAAGAACCTGAAGAAGAGGTAATGTTTTCACCACCCTTTTTCAAATTCATTTCTTCTTCCACTTCTTCTTTCTTTGTTATTACCATTATAAAATAATAACTCCAGTATCTTATATATACTGTGATGTTATTATAAATATGATACAACCATATTCAGTATTCTATCCACCCTTTGAATAACATGTCACCATACGTGTGTACGTACGACTTACCGTCTCCACGTCGTGGTGCAATTGTTATTCAATATATTATTATTTGGATGGGTATAATGATGATTTTTAACTCATGTAAATAATAAATATAACATGATAATGATTCTGTATATATGATATACTATCCAATTATATATTATTTTAATATCAAAAGAATGATATTGTCGCTCGTGCGTACGTACGGACTACCGTCTCCACAAACACGCTGAGATTCATTCTCCATCATATCCATTGAAGTATAATTATCATTTTATGATTTAAAAATAATGTTTAAGGACTTGATATCATTATAAATATGAAAAAGATACAACCTAACCATTACATACATGGATTACATAACAAAACATATAAAAGAAAACGAGTAAGTTAACACCTGAAACGACGATAATACTAAGATATTATTAACAAAGAAATGTTAAAAGATCATATATGATATCATATTAATATATATGATTCTTTTATAATTTAATAACAATTATTTCACCATTATACAGGAGGTTAACCTACCCTCAACCAAGGAAAAGTTCAAGGTAAGGGTTTATTTCACAATCTCTTCATTATCTGAGGTTGTTTATATGCAATTATCTACTGGGATATCTTTATCATCCACATCCATGTTTCTTAGAAATGTATTTCAAAAAAATATTACTATTTAAAAAGAATATGGGTTAAAGTAATTTATACCCTTATGTGTTTTTAAAGGAATATTTCCGTCATTTTCCAAACAAGGCACTTTTTACCTTTCGACAAATTTAAGGTAAGAATGTTTTTTTAACTTATACGGCGGGTGCGGCTATTTACCACCTTTATAAAATCATAAAAGCTTCTCTTACAAGCTTATAAGAATATTTTCAAAGTAAATTTTTTATTTTATAATTATGTGAATTTCAAATGATTTCAAAATGAATATTTTAATAATTTTTGAAAGGTACTCTTTATCAAGATCATAATTTTAAATGTTTTAAATATTTATCTTTCTAAATATTTTTAATTAATGTCCATGTTTTCAAAATTATTTTAAGGATTTATTTATAGGGACATGAAGGTTTTGAAATGATATTTCTTTTCAAAATTTTCAAAGTGGTATGGGACACTTTGATTCAAAAATCTCTTTTAAATTACTTCCTTTATAAATGTGTGACTTTTCAATGATTTCGAGAAAAGAGATATTTCTCTCAAATTGTTTTGATCCTTTGATAGATTTTAAGCTTATTTGAAGTTGATTTATTATGATACAAAACTTCTATATTATATTGAAGGTTTTGTGATATGTTTGACTGTGGATGTGCTATTTTTATACCATTCATGGTTTATGGTGAAAATATTGACATTTCGTATGCTAGTTTTAATACGAATGTTTATGTTATGTTTAAACCTTTTCATATGGGAATGCATTGGACTTAATATGTTATGGGTGGAGCCCGCTATAGCTCTTCGATGCATCGGTAGGTCTCATGAGACAAACTAGTGTCTTGGCACAAGGCCTTGGCAAAATCTTATTTCTAGTCTTGGCACGAGGCCTTGGCTATGTGGTTATGATATTCTGGCATTATGCATTCCATCATTATGAAAGTGGTTATTGATATTGCATGTGATTATTCGATTAGTAGAATATCCATGTGAATAAGTAAATGGAATTATTTAATTTTACTTTTGCCATACTATGTTGAAGTTCAAGTTTAAAAGGCTTTTGTTTTAGTTATACATTGCCTTAAATTTTTATTCTTATTTATGAAAGTTTCCGCTTTATTGTTATGTTTACTGGGAATTTCAGCTCACCCCTTTTCTATGTTTTATTTTTCCCAGGATGTGAAGAAGTAATTTATGAATGACCTGCAGGGATAGTATGTGGGGATATGAGTGTGGAATATGGATACAATATATTGTTGTAGCTTTTCACTTATTGATGTAATGTAAAACTTTATGAATATATCTAGTGTTTCCAAGGCTACTAAACCAATCGGTCTTTCGAGATTTGATCTTTCTCGTGATCATGCCAATGTTATGTAATAATGCACCGACTCTGGGTAACTGGGGTTGGGGCGTTACAGTTGGTATCATAGGAAGTTTAGTACAAACCTTGGAAGCTAGATTTAGATAAACTCTGATTAGAGCACATAGACCTAAGATGGACCTTGAGAATTGGCATAGAAGAACTTCCTAGAATTTTGGTATTGTAGAGATTTTGTGAGTTTTCCGAGCAATACATCCCTGTCTGGATACGAGTAGGTAGAGGTGGATCTGGCACAGATGTACCTAGGGGTAAAACCCGAAAACACCGCTTTGAGCTAGACTCGAACGGGAACTGGTGCACGACAACGGGCCTTGCTGCACTCTTGGTTACGACACTCCCGGGAGATATGCTTAGGATAATTCTCATTTTCTTTACAACCCATTATTAAGGGTTTATGAGTATATACTTCATCAAAGGAGACATTTTTATGATTATGGATTATATCCATAAACTATTTAATTTATGTTATGTGTTTTACAAGTTTGGGATTAGGTATTGTTATTCATAAACTAATCTAGTGTATGCCATTGTTTAGAAATGGCTCCTAGTAGAAGGAATGATAACTCCAGCAATGCACATGATCCAAAGAGAAATAAGGATCATATCTTTCATGGTCTTAAGACAGAATTTATTAGAGAAATAGTCTCCCATGTATTATCATCATATGAAGAAATAATATCATTTGTTGATAAGATAAGTAAAGAGTTTACTGAGTCCTATGGCTGTGAAGGGAAGCAAGAGAAGAAAAGTATGGAAGAGAGAAAGATGGATAAAGGGAAGAGGGAAAAGAAGAATTTTCCCATATGTGATAACTATGGGAAGAAACACCCTGGAACTTGCCTGAAAGGAATGGGAGTTTGTTATAAGTGTGGAGGAAAAGGGCACAATGTACGTGACTGCAAGGGAAAGAAAATGGTTTCAAATGTTCAATGCTTCATTTTCAAGGAGTTTGGACACTACACGAACCCATGTCCCAATCATCAAACTATGCCGCAAATGATGCTATTGGATAATAATCAAGTTATGATACTACCACAGATGAATAGGAATGATTAGAGTTCTTATGTTGATTATGTCAATTGAGTGTTGTATCAACAATGTACTTGTTATAATAATTATGGAGAATATAAGGATTGTATTGTAGTACTATTTCATTAAGGACTTGAGATTTTGTGGAATAAAGAAAAGTGACTCAATAGCAGGATAAATTTTTGAAAAATATATGGTTGAGAGAACGATAAACCATAATATATTTCTGATACCGAGGTAGTGATTTTGGAAAAATACATGATTAATTTGGATAAATTATATTGGATATTCTTGACTACCTTGAAACTGATTAATGATTTGTATATTCCATCATTGTTTGGGTTTAAAACATTTTTGGATTGAAGGAGTATATCTATTATTCTTTAAGGAATAAGGGATCATGAATGTAATCAATAAGGTTATATGGTAATTCAGGATGTTGCAGTGTTTTAAAAGAATACATGATGAAGGTGTTCACATGTTATTACGCGGAAAAAAGGTTCTTTATTGTGTTTAACTTCCTTATAAATTTTGGACTGAAGTATTTTGGATAGTTCTAGTTTGTATTATTTTGGATTGCCATAAAAGGACAACCCGGAGGTCAAGAGGCAACCTGTCGCGTCCAGCAAGGCCGCGAGACTTGAACCCACAACCGAAGGGCGACAAGGGTGTATCACCTACCACTGACCCACGTGATGTCCTGGATTGAATAATTTAGTTTTTTTAATGGTTCTGATAGATTAATTATAAATTCATTTTTTTAACCCTATACGAATAGGATAAATAGAATATTATTTTTATGTTCTATTATCTTTTACAGTTAAAGATGAGTCTGTGGTAGAAATTAGATAAAGGATGGAACTCTACTTGTCAAGAATATATTTTTTCTTCTTCTCTTATTCTATGAAGAAATTAATTCTTATACTTTATTTAAGGAATCCTAAAACCAAAAATGTGTTATCCTAATACCCTATGTTTTTTTGAACCGATTGTATTTCAAATCATCACTGATTGATGAATTTAAGGACCTCAATTTTAAACTTGTTTGTGATTGATGACCTCAATCACTACCTATAAATATTTGCGTTTTTCCTCCAATTATATGTCACTAATTTCCACCAATGTTCTCTTAATCGATATCATAATTTGGTGGTGACCCTTTCATTTCTCTTTTCCTCGTATTAAGACTAAATTTTAGTAACCCAATTTTTGATGTGGGTTTTCCCACAAAGATATTTTTTATTTTCAACCTTTTATTTTCGAAGAACAATTTCAAATTACGAGGAAACAATTTATTGAAGGAGGGGAGAATGTAACACCCAAAGATTTCATAGTGTGTTATTTCTTCAAAATAATTCAATAACTTGCACTACACGCAACACCAAGTTAAAGCACACAATGACTTACCAAACTAGCCATTATGAATAGTAATACCTAATTTTTGGAATTTTATAAATTCTATCTCTCAAAATGGACTTCATTTTTGGATTAGGAATATCAAAATTATCCTAGGGTCAAATTTTGGTACTTTTCAGATAATTTTAATATTTTGATGAATAGTGAAAATTACTAAATTTTAATTAAAAACAACTTTTTTAATCAAAATAATTAATAGTGATAAATTATAAATTTGAGTGGTTTTAAAGTATAATTAGAATATTTTTTTACCATTTTATCCAATGGTGTTCATTAGAATTAATTTCACTTTGAAATTGGACCTAAACAGTTGTCAATCTTTTGATATATATTGTTTCATAAAAACATGCTATTTGTTGTGACAGCGGGAATTAATTATAAAATTAATTAATGCAACTTATATGTTTGGAATTTTGTAAAATATACATCATTTTTGAATTTGTAATATCAATTATAGCTTAGGGTGAAATTTTGGCATTGTTCTGAAAAACTTCAATTTTTGATGAATAGTGAAACTACTAAGTGGTAGTTAAAAAAAACTGAATTTTTCATAAAAATTAGTTTTACCACTTCTGTGAATGGAATTTCAAAAATCCTAGAGACACGGTTAATATCAAGAAGTAAAATGTGTTTCAATGAGATGAAAATATTTTTTGGTGAATAGTAACGTTTTACTTTTATTTACCACGGTTAAAAGTAAATAGGGTAATTAAGGGTAGAAATGATATTAATATTACCCTAAAACAAGTCCTAATTATATTGGACAAGTGTATCTAGAACAAAAATAACCTTAGGAATAAAATATTATCATTTAGGTCCACTTGGATTAGATTAGGACATTTATTATTATTTAATTCAAAGAAGAGTTAAAAGAGTTAAAATCAAAGTTTATTTACTAAAACATTTTTAATATTGGGTTATACATAAGATAAATTGGATTGTAAATATTAATTAGAAATATAATAAGATTCCCTACATAATGGTGTTTTATTTATAATTTTTAGACATTAAATAATTTAATTTATTTATGACACAATTATGATGTATTAATTACCATAATAGTAAAAAATTAAAATAATTGATATTATAAATACCCAAATAAATATAATTTGAGACTTTTAATAAATTAAAATAATTTTATAAGATAATATGACATATTAGGATTGATTTAATGGACTTTTTTCGAAGTAATCATTCTGTTATGAGTTTCACAAAAATCAACTATTGAATAGTGTCAAAATTGACATAAAAGAGTTTTTAAACCAAATATTATATTATTAATTGATATTAAATTTCTAAAAATCTAATTTTCGGCCAAGAGACTTATATCATGATATTTTTATCATTAATGGACCACTTGGGGGTCTCTTGGATGTATATAGTAAGTTTATTAACTATATAATATAAAAATACAAAGTTACATGGTAAATGTCAAACTAATTAACTAAGAGTTAAAACTAAAAGATAAGGTTAATATAGTAACCCAAACCTGTCTAAATTCTATTAGTTGAATGTTTTTCGACCTATACCCACCTTAACCTTTGAATAATCAACTTTGGAGCCATTAGAAACCGAATATGAGTTTATTTTAAATTAATATTTCTAGCTTTTCCAAAGGTGCCCCTCACCCCTCTTATAAAAGCGCACTCCCCCTTCTCATTACTTTACACCTTCAAAGCCTTTTGGTTCGGCCAAACTCTTCCCATATACTCTCTCAACTTCCCTAAATACAACCTAGAGGCCTTATTTTGATCAGAAAGCCAACCTAAGGAGCCCTTTTGATCAAATCAAAAGGAAGAACCCGAAGAAGAGGTAATGTTTTCACCACCCTTTTTCAAATTCATTTCTTCTTCAACTTCTTCTTTCTTTGTTATTACAATTATAAAATAATAACTATAGTATCTTATATATACTGTGATGTTATTATAAATATGGTACAACCATATTCAGTATTATATCCACCCTTTGAATAACATGTCACCATACATGTGTACGTACGGCTTACCGTCTCCACGTCGTGGTGTAATTGTTATTCAATATATTATTATTTGGATGGGTATAATAATGATGTGTAACTCATGTAAATAATAAATATAACCTGATAATGATTATATATATATTATATAATATCCAATTATATATTATTTTAATATCAAAAGAATGATATTGTCGCTCGTGCGTACGTACGGACTACCGTCTCCACGAACGCGATGAGATTCATTCTCCATCATATCCATTCAAGTATAATTATCATTTTATGATTTAAAAATAATTTTTAAGGGCTTGATATCATTCTGAATATGAATAAGATACAACCTTACCATTACAGACATGTCTTACATAACAAAACATATAAAAGAAAATGAGTAAGTTAACACCCGAAACGACAATAATACTAAGATATTATTAACAAAGAAATGTTTAAAGATCATATATGATATCATATTAATAAATATGATTCTTGTATAATTTAATAACAATTATTTAACCATTATACAGGAGGTTAACCTACCCTCAACCATGGAAAAGTACAAGGTAAGAGTTTATTTCACAATCTCTTCATTATCTAAGGTTGTTTATACGCAATTATCTACTGGGATCTCTTTATCATCCACATCCATGTTTCTTCGAAATGTATTCCAAAACATTTTTACTATTTAAAAAGAATATGGGTTAAATTCATTTATACCCTTATGTGTTTTTAAAGGAATATTTCCGTCATTTTCCAAACAAGGCACTTTTTACCTTTCGACAAATTTAAGGTAAGAATGTTTTTTTAACTTATAGGGCGGGTGCGGCTATTTACCGCCGTTATAAAATCGTCAAAGCTTCCCTTACAAGATTATAAGAATATTTTCAAAGTAAATGTTTTATTTTATAATTATGTGAATTTTAAATTATTTCAAAATGAATATTTTATGAATTTTTGAAAGTTACTATTTATCAAGATCATAATTTTAAATGTTTTAAAGATTTATCTTTCTAAATATTTTTAATTAATGTCCATGTTTTCAAAATGATCTTAAGGATTTATTTATATGGACATGAAGGTTTTGAAATGATATTTCTTTTCAAAAGTTTTAAAGTGGTATGGGACACTTTGATTCAAAAATCTCTTTAAATTACTTCATTTATAAATGTGTGACTTTTCAATGATTTCGATAAAATAGATATTTCTCTCAAATAGTTTTGATCCTTTGATGGATTTTAAGCTTATTTGAAGTTGATTTATTATGATACAAAACTTCTATATTATATTGAAGGTTTTTTGATATGTTTGACTGTGGATGTGCTATTTTTATACCATTCCTGGTTTATGGTGAATATATTGACATTTTGTATGCTAGTTTTAATACGAATGTTTATGTTATGTTTAAAGCTTTTCATATGGGAATGCATTGGACTTAATATGTGACGGGTGGATCCCGATATAGCTCCTCGATGAATCGGTAGGTCTCATGAGACAAACTAATGTCTTGGAACAAGGCCTTGGCAAAATCTTATTTGTAGTCTTGGCACGAGGCCTTGGCTATGTGGTTATGATAGTCTGACATTATGCATTCCATCATTATGAAAGTGGTTATTGATATTCCATGTGATTATTTGATTAGTAGAATATCCATGTGAATAAGTAAATGGCATTATTTCATTTTACTTTTACCATACTATGTTGAAGTTCAAGTTTAAAAGGCTTTTGTTTTAGTTATACATTGCCTTAAATTTTTATTCTTATTTATGAAAGTTTCCGCTTTATTGTTATCTTTACTGGGCATTTGAGCTCACCCCTTTTCTAGGTTTTATTTTTCCCAGGATGTGAAGAAGTAATTTATGAATGACCTGCAGGGATAGTATGTGGGGATATGAGTGTGGAATATGGAGACAATATATTGTTGTAGCTTTTCACTTATTGATGTAATGTAAAACTTTATGAATATATCTAGTGTTACCAAGGCTACTAAACCATTCTGTCTTTAGAGATTTGATGTTTCTCGTGATCATTACAATGTTATGTAATAATGCACCGACTCTGGGTAACTGGGGTCGGGGAATTACAGAGAATGATAGGGAACATGTTTATCTAAATATTGATGACCACAAAAACATTAACCATATGAGTGAAGAAAGGTCATTGATGTCATCAAAAATCATTATAACAAAAAAAAATTGTTTGAATACCCTGCTCATAGATTTAATGAATTAATTCACTCTCTTAGGATATATGTAAAAATAAATTTCTATTTCCTATGATATACTTTGGTTGTTCGTTTAACTATTTCTACTTCATGTCCTTGCACAAGTCACAACATTGGTGAAGTAATACATTAACCTCTAAAACCTCATCCATGTATCAACTTAAACCATTTCATAAATGGATAACTTTTTAATAGTATTATGATCCAATTATATATAAGGAAGGTTGCTAAAATTTCAAATTAAACTTATCAAACAACATGAAGTGGATTTTAATCATGAAATACCAAACATGTGAATATGGAAGTAACTTGAGTTACCATAATCCCTCATTGAAAACATGCATTATTCTTATTCCTCAAATACGATATAGATTATTGTATACATTCCTTAAGTACAAAAATGATAGACACTCTATAAATAATAGTATAAACCACTTTTTCAATAAATCATTACTCCATTCCACGGTTTTCTTCCCTTATCAGATTTACGTTATGAAAACCATTAATTTCTTTATCCAAACATCATTTTCCTAACATTAATAAACTATGAATGGTTATGTTTCCCTCAACCATGTGTCTTCCAAAAGTTTTACTTTCTAATGAATAAATTTTCTTGGTAGAATTCAACATATGATATCAAATACTTAATGAAAATTACTAAAATAAAATCCTTATATATTTCATACATTGTATGATGAGAAAATCATAAATAAAATAATTTTACAACATATTTCCTAGATCCAAACACAAAAGTTTACTAATTATTCTAATTTGGTTATGTCAACAACATATGCATGACCTTGACCCCTTAGCTTCTTAAGAGGTATATTCTCATGATGCTTGGGGAATATTTTTTTTCATATTTCCCAATCTCCTTGTATTTGTAACACTGAATAAAATTTTTTCCCTATTTTCTTGAAGAAACTTTTCTCTACACTCATAAAAAACTCTCAATCCTTTCAAGAATTTAAAAGGGTGATTATTTCCACAATTACCACATGTGAGAAAATCCTTATTTCCCTTAATCAGTTTATCTATCATTTTATCCCCCTTTCTATTCTTATCTTTTTTCCCTTTGAAACCATAGGACTCATAGAATTATTTATCTATTTTTATATAACATAAAAAAATTTCATCGAATGAATAAATAGTTTTGACATCAATACTCTTCAATGTATTGAATTACGTCTTTCAAAAAATGATAAATCTTGAATTCTATGTCGCATATGAAATCTATATCATACAATGCTAACCTAGTAAAGGTAGATTCATAATACACAACACTTTATTCCTCCTTTTTTCTTTAAACAAAGTAACTTTCTATTCACTTCATTTTATTGATCATGAGGGAAGTAATTATGAGTGAATGTATCATTAAAATATATCTATTCCATTATTTATAATTCTTCTTCATCCATAGTAATTTTTATCAACAAATACCATTTATCCGCATCACCATTTAAATAATATAATGCAAGTGTAACCTTTTACATTTTACCACATCCCAATTCCATGAATATCTTCTATAAAGACTCAATACATTTCCCATCTTCTATTGGTAAAGTGGTACCAAAAATTATGGTGGTATCTATTGCATAAAGTGATCCAAAATTATATAATCTCATGGTGGAATAGTTTTCTCCATCCAAGAAAGGTCATGTGTCATAACCTGATTACGCTTTCCAAATAATTCCATAATGTTCTCAGTTCTAATACCTGATGCAGTGGTTTCCTCAACATGGAAATTACTACATTTTCAATGAGTAAGGATACCATTATTCATTTCATATTCCATTTATAAATAATGGAATATAATGGATTAGATCATAACATTATGTAATATAATGTATAATCTCAATATTATTGAAACAGTAATCATAAATGAAAAATTCTTTCCATAAAAAATCTCATAATAATAAAAATGGATTATTTGAGGATATATTTACATTATAATCATTAAAAATGGTTTGTAAAGAAAATGTGATTTACCCTATGTGTACCCACCATGACTGTCAAAACATGTGTATTGTAAGGCCTATTTTTTTGTAATAGGTTATGCCACGCTAAGACTAAAACATATTGTCAGAGTTTTTATCCCTAGGTACATATGTGATATAACCACGTCTACTTGTTGTATCCAGATAGGTATGTATTGTTAAGAAGTTTCATGACTCGACCCTACCAAGGCTTGAGCCGAAACTACCCCAATCCCTCCTCCACCGTTCTCTCCTACCCAAGGCGATGACGTCTCCGGCGGTTCAGCGGCGAAGTTCCGGGAAACGCCCACAAGGTAGGGTTTTGTTGCGTTTTCCAATTCCATAAATCTTGCTTTGAATTGCTTTATATGCATTGAATTTCTGTTGAATCTACAAACGAATACCCTAATCGTGTAATATATTTTATGAGCTTTCCATTGCATCTTTCGGATTTAAATTCCGAGTTTTGAGGAGCTCGCAAACATCCGCCGAAGATTGCAGGTTTAAGGGAGTTTCCGGCAGTATTTGGGGCATTCTGGCGAGCTAGGCAGCGGCGCGCAAGCTCCGGGCGGCAACGACATCCAGTGAAGGTGGCGGCATCGTGGTCGATGGCAGTAGGCCGACACAGTGGGGTGTCTAGTGTTCAGAGGCTGGTGTGGGCGTCTCGTGCAGGCAGTGCGGAAGGTCGGCTAGCCGACAAGGACCCGCATGCCGCGGGTCCTGTTGGGAGAAGAAGACCGGCCGAATGGCCCGTCTGGTTTTAATATATATATATATATATATATATATATATAATAATAATAAGTTTATATTATTATTATTATTATTATTATTATTATTATTATAAAAATGATTTATATTGATAAATCATTTGTAGGGCGTCCGTTTTGGGTGTCGTCTACGGCGACACATCCCTTAAATAGAGATGAATATTTTGAGATAGTTTCGGGGATTTTAACTCCCAAAACGGGGGCCTCAGAGGTGCGACACGCCTTTATGTTGTTTGACGTTTTTCCGGGGGATTTGGGTTTTGAGCGGCGTGAACGCATCCGACGTCCGATTTGAGCATCGTCAGTGGCGCTGCGACCCTGGGGTTGAGCTGGAGTTTTCCAGTGTGGATTCGAGCGTGGAAGATGGAGTTGAGGTGTGGGCCCCACGGCCTGTGTTTTAAGCTGTGAGGAGCGTTTTGTAACGTTTTCATCGGATGTCCGTTCGGGGCATGAGAGCAGTCAATTCTGGGTGTTTTTCTGAGGGCATTGCAATGGTGCAGTTCGGCCACTCTAATTCCGCATGCTGGTACGGGCCCCGCGAGGGCCATTTCGGGAGTTGACGGTGATTTCCAGCTTTATCACCAGGTGTCCGTTTTGGACATGTGAATAGTCCAACATTTGTACTTTTTCGAGAGGATCACAGCGGCACGATCCGTTCGTTGTGTTTTGGGACTGAGATGCAGGTTCCACGTAGCACCGCTTGTGTGTGGTGCGCCGGAATGCATCTTTTTCTCTGGATATCCATTGCACTCAAGTGAGAAGCCAATTTAATGTGTATTTCTGAGGAGATCGCAATGGTGCGATGCACCCGATTGTTTTCGGGGCCGAGGCTCGGGATCACGGGACGTCGTTCGAACATAAGGCGGTGTTGGTGAATTTTCCTTCAAATATCCGTTTGAGGCGAGTAGGTAGTCTATCTCGCGTGTTTTTTCCCGAGGATTACAACGATGTAATCTGTTCAAGAGTGCGGAGCCTCTTGCATGATCTTATTAAATGTTGAAATATGAAGGGTGTACCGGTGGTGGTTCGTCCTGCGGTGTTTGTAGGGAACCCTTGGCATGTGATCACATTCACTCCTAGGAGAGTGATGTTGGTGTTTAAAGAGATATGGTTGCTCGTGCCTCAGCTGTTGAGGTGGAAAGTTGGAGTTGTTACGTTTACGCCTTCGTGTTGACATTGGGTATCGTGTGCACGTTAGCCTTTTGGATGGAGACGTGGTATACTCTAGAAGTATACGGGAATGCTGGGAGGTACATGTGGATGTTGGTACCTGAGAATGTTTGTGCGCTTGGTTGGGGTTTACTTGGGGTCACACGTCATGTGGGCCCCATGTGCATTCCATGTTCTGCTTTACGTACTTTTGACCTCTCGCATTGTAGTGGGTTCCTCGGTTATTGACTGTTGACCAGCAGGGTTGAGTCTTCCCCTAGTTTCGTTCTCGTCTGTTGAACATCAGGGTTATGTTTTCCCCTGGTTCCGTTCTGATTTGTTGACCGGCAGGCACTACTGTAAATTCGGGATATAGCCACGGTTCTAAACCATGGCTATAGGCCCACAAACCATGGCTATAGGTAATAGCCACGGTTTGAGGAACTGTGGCTAAGTTTGGCGTGGCTATAGGCCCAGACCTACAGCCACGGTTCCAAACCGTGGCTATATACCTAAAGCCACGGTTTCAACCGTGGCTATAGGTTTATAGCCATGGATCAATCCGTGGATGTAGACTTAATGCCACAGTTTCAACCGTGGCTATATTAGAGGTCGGACATGCTTTGTAGCCATGGTTGGAAACCGTGGAGTTAGGTCTATAGCCACGGTTAAAAACCGTGGAAATACACCAATAGTCACAGTTTTAAACTGTGGCTATAGGGTGTGCACATACATAAAACAAATACCCCCCCCCCCCAACCCCCTGGACACCCCCTAGACACCCCCTGGACACCCCACTGGACACCCCCTGGACACCCCCCTGACACCCCCTGGACACCCCACTGGACACCCCCACTGGACACCCCCTGGACACCCCAGTAGACACCCATCCTATATCCATTTGATTCTGAAAGTTTCCTTTTGAACACCTTCCATCTTTGTAATAAGTGAGTTCAGCCTAGATATAACACCCAATTCTATTGAAATGTCCTGACTAAAATCAGAATTAGTAGCTTCATCTTGAATATGTTGCTGAGTCGAATCGAGAGTGCGGATCTCTTTATCCAACCCAATCTAATTGTCCTTGCTCCAAATTCTCAGTTGGGACTTTAGTAACATCAACTTGTAAGAGAAGGCCGATTCACCCTAGCTACAATTCATGCTGAACCAGAAACTTTTAATAAGATTGTCACATTCAGTCTGAAAAGACCAAGCATTATTGAATCAAAAATGAAGAGGCATTTGTTGCTCTTTACTCTTGAAACTAACCAGAATTGGATGGTGATCTGAAGAAAATTTAGGAAGAGAAACGCTGGAAATTGAATCACATACATTTAGGAGATAATCTTCTCATCAATGGTAATAACTTCAACCTTTCCGAATGAATCATGAGAAAAAAAACCCATAAAAGATCCCCCTAACTAGTAGAACCACTAGCAGCAACCAAATTAAAACCAAATTTATTAAGTCCAGCAAATCCTAATGAAAAAGAAGATTTAGGTTTAGAAATTCCAAGAAGCATGGGCTTGTGAACCTGAATGTGCCTGTGCAAAGCATTGACTATCACAGAAATTCCTCACATTCAGATTTTTTATTTTCTCTCTTGTTGTGCTAGTCCCCCCAGCCCCCCTGCACCAGCCCCCCCATCCACCTGCTACCCCCATCCCAGCTGCACTAGTCCCCCCCCCCCCCCGCAGCCCACCTGCACCAGCCCCAAACCCCAACCCCTAGCTGCACCAGCCCACCCCCCCCCCCCCACCCCCTGCTACCCCCAGCCCACCTGCACCAACCCCCTGCCACCCCCCAGCCCACCTGCACCAGCCCCCCCCCCCCCCTCGCAGCCCACCTGCACCAGCCCCCAACCCCATCCCCCAGCCCCTAGCTGCACTAGTCCACCCCCAGCCCAGCTGCACCAGTCTCCCCCACCCTCCCCAGCCCCCTGCACCAGCCCCCCCCCCCCCCCCCCGCATCCCACCTGCACCAGCCCCCAACCCCAACCCCTAGCTGCACCAGCACCCCCCCCCCCCCCCCCAGCCCCCTGCCACCCCCAGCCCACCAGCACCAGTCCCCCCCCCCCCCCCCCCGCAGCCCACCTACACCAGCCCCCAACCCCTGCCCCCAGCTGCACCACCCCCCCCCCCCCAGCCCCCTGCTACCCCAGCCCACCTGCACCTGTCCCCCCCTCCCCAGCCCCCCTGCACTGGACCAAGTATCCTACATTGTTTCACCAAGGGGATACATGGTTTAGACTTGGTTATGCACAACTCATGCTAAAAAATTGTGTGCAATTCAAAATGAACTTAAAATTATCCTCACGAAGGGAGGTCATACTAGAATTAAGATGAAACATCCTATCAACATGGGGTACCAACAACCAACATACATGAATCAAGAAATAGAAAATAGAGAGTTCCCAACATTTTTTACACAACCAGAACATGTCTAGGAGCATCATTACAGACCTCACCCTATAGGTTACACATGACATATACTAATAGGGCTGCCCCTCCCCCTGCCTGGACACCCTTTCCCCCTGCCTAGACACCCCTCTCCCCTGCTGGACACCCCTCCCCCATGCTGTACATCCCTCCCCCTGCTGGACAGCCCTCCCCCCGTGCTAGACAGCCCTCCCCCCCTGCGGGACAGCCCTCCCCCCTGCCGGACACCCCGCCCCCCTGAATGGAAATATTTCAATAACAAGTAGAAATTAATTAAATGTATACTAATTAAACAGAGATATAAATGAGAGAAATAAGTAATAAAACCTGAATTAAAAATTTTAGATTCAGTAATTAAAAAAAATAAAAGGCCATAGTAAGATAAAGAGGCTTTGCTAGTCCCCCTGCCCCCTGCCAGTCCCCCCTGCCAGTCCCCCCTGCCAGTCCCCCCCTGCACTCTGCCAGGCACCATGTCAGTCCCCCGCTAGTCCCCCTACCACTGGACACCACCTGGACCCCCTAATAGAGTTAGATTCCCAAATTAAGGGTAAGTGGTAGATTTCTAATCTACACATGGATTTTCCATTCATTGATCCCACTATAAGGCACATAGATTACCTCTTGATTTAGGAGGCATTAACACATGATAATGTAGAGTTTACCTCTACTCCAATTGAAGCCCCTTCCACCATTATAGCCTCCACTACTACGATTCCAACTAAATCAATGGTACTAAGATAATAATTGTGATAACCATTAAGATGTAATCTATTTTAGAGACTCTTATATATGTTTACCTCCCAAACGAGATACTTAGATCATCATTAAATAGGTCTTATTTCAATGCTGCCAGCCCACTTGAATACATACACTCAGATTTTTGGGGGATAGCCAAGACTAGTTCTTGTGTTGGAGGATACAATATCATCATCTTCATAACTAAAATCTCTAATAATGTTTGGATTTAGATAATAAAAATAATATGACGCATTCCAAACCATTTAAACCAAAAAAGATTCAATATAAAATCACACTGTAAAAGAATATGATGCATTCCAAATCATTATTCTGTGGTACAAATGTGGATACTACTTAAATTATTTGTGGTTTGGTTGATGCTAACCATACAGGTTAGTAGTCATTCTCATTCCCAATAAGATATGGTAAATATTAATGATATTGATCAAAAAATCAATGTAATCGGATGCATGGAACTCGTCATACATTACTAATCCAAAAATACAATTTACATCAAAAGTGAGTCTCAATATCAATATCATCAGAATCATGATAACCCTCATCCACACCTCCTACAGAAACACCATTACCACCTCTCACACCACCAACATCATCATCAGCATCGACATCTGCATCCGAACCGGCACCAGCACCGGGTCCAGCACTAGGTTCGGCTCCAGCTCCAACAGAAGAATCTACATTAGCAGAACGCATCGACATAAAAAATGCATCAACCGTTGTAGCTGCTTCTGGTGGAAGTGTAGAAGAAAGGGCAGACATAAACTTCATCATATTTGCAGTTATCGCCTGTTCTGATTTTTGACTTGCTTCTTTGATTACGGCATTCATTTGTTCCACTATGACAAAACCAGAACCGGTACTCAAAGAAACATTAGTAGACCAGTATCGAGATGGTACAATCTTCTTCCCAGGTCTACAACGCACTCTACCCTGATGCTCATCTCCTAATACCTGATGTAGATGATTGTTTGGGCCCAAATTGTCAGGTTCTTTTTCTGCCAATGCCTCTAAAGCATTATTTTGATTGATATATAACATAAATTAAAATGATAAAATAATATAAGGAATTAAAATCTGTAAAAATCAAAGAAATTGAAATATACTTACAATCTCCTTCTCGGTGTCAGGATTTGGCACAATACCGTCTTTCTTTTTCTGGCTTGTACAAAACAAAGTTGAGCGAGGAATGCGACCCTCAATATTCGATGCCTTTTTCTGGAAAAAACAAAGAAATAAATCAAAATTTGAAGTTAAAAAAATTACACAAAACAAAGATAAATATTTTAAATGTTAAATTACCTACGTCTGCTCATGATCTGGTAATGAAGTGTGTCCGCGAGTATAAATGTTTTTCATTACACTCTTGTTTTTTTATTTCTATTTGATTTCTCATATAGACAAATAATTATATAAATTCATTAACATAAATAAAACAAGTAATTTAAAATCGTTTTTAAATAAATAAATGAATATATATATAATTTTAACAAACACCTTAAACGATGAACTCTTCCAATAGTTGATCATCTCTTTATATTGTGATATTAGGCAATCTTGAATCACCGGTACTTCTTTAAGCTCTGTACCAACTCTCTTTTTCCACCCAAGATATAAATCATACTTGTAGGCTCGCCACATTTCACCTAAATCCATTATCCTTGCAGCCTTTGCATTTTGTCCATCGGGAAAATTATATCGAAGCTGCAATGGACATAATATTTGTTAAGAAAATATTATAAATTTATATATATATATATAAAAGGTGATTAACATTACTTACCCAAATCTATGCCCAGGCTTTGTCCTTTATTTTTTGTCCAACTTCATTCCAACTTATCGGTTAAACCGGAATGATATTGCTGTGTCTAGCAAGTGTTCCCATAAAACTTTTACATTCTGTGCCATTTTTATTAATTATAGCATTGTCCTCATTGTAATCAACTATGATTTGCATGTTCCGATTCCAAACCTCACGCATTTTTGTGCGGCCTCGTCGTCTGGTAGAGGCTGGAGCTAATCATGAAACCAAAATAAAATAAAATAATATATATGAATTTATCATTAATCAGTAACAGTAATGCTTAATCAAATACCAATAGATGGGGGATCTGCTGACCCCTGAAGTGCTGCGTCTGGAGGGGGGGCAGCCTCCATGGTAGGTGAGATATCTACAGGAGTACTATGTATAGTAGATGAAAAGTGTACTAATGGAGGCAGAAAACCCGATGGATAACCCTATACAGATGAGGGTGGATATGGATATGGATATAGCGGTGGGATATATGGGGGCACAATACCCTGTATAGTGGATGGTGGGAATGGAAACTGAGGGATGGGAGTCTGAGAACTACCATCCGATGTGGGTGTGGGCAAAAAGGGATATGGAAAATGTGGGTATGGATAATATGGAGGTGGCATAATGGGAGGATGACCTCCTGGTGTCTCAAGTGGTGTAGTAGTAGTCTGACCTGTAGAATCAGTACCCCCTGCCACAATATCATCCTCAGTGGCATAATCCAAGCGTCTCCTCGACGATGCAGTCTAAAATAACATAGATGATAAAATAAAATGAACGATAACAAGATAAATAATATGAAAGACCATAATATTCAAACATAATTTGTACTTACATTGTTTCTAGGAGGAGACCTACGTTGTTCGTTTCTCAGTATTCTTCTACTCCTTCTAGTATCATCATAATCAGACATTTTGACCTGGAAAATTAAAAAAATATTCTCAAATAAATAGAAATAATGCAAAATTATGAATAATACAATTGTATCATAAAACAATGAGATACATTTTCAGGTGTGATATTTATATTGATAAATTATCAAGACTTTTCTATGTTAAAGATTTACTAGAGAAGTGGTTAAACATAAATTGGTGAGGCTATTAATAGTTTTATATTCGATAATGTTATAAAATATACTAGTTATTTTGATATCATGTATGAAGGTTAAAAAAACACATACAATATTGCGATAATATCAGGTAAATACTTACAAATGTGTCAACGCTATGTGGGGTCTGTGACAATTTCTGGTTCACAATCTGTTCTAACAATTGCATCATCTGTATCATCAAATGCAACATTCAAATAAATACCAACAGGTTCATCCACAACATCATTTTAATCCATGCCTTCGCCAAAAATATGTCTAGGAATAACATCAACAATAACACCAAATTGTGGTTGTAACGGGTCACTTACATAAAACACTTGTTTACCTTGTGACGCAAGAATATAAGGTTCATCAGTATGAAGCTGGCGGTTCATATCAATCACTCTAAATCCACAGTTATCAATATGCATTCCTTGTCATGTCATTGAATCAAACCACTTGCATTTCATCATTGTGACACGACCATGTGCATAGTAATCTAATAAAATGATTCTTTCAACAACACCGTAATATGATATATTTTCTGATTGAGGCTGCCTGTCTGATGCACTCGCATAAAAATCTGTTGTGGCACTTATCGTGACACTGTCACGCTATGTTGCCATTTTTTTCACAACTATTTATAACAAATTTATATCCATTGACAACCATTGACTTACAATAACGTACCACATCATTTGGACCAAAGGACAATGCTTTTATTTCATCTGATACTTCAATCATTGGTAGAGTTAAAACCTAAAAGATACCAACATAGAATATTAAATAGAGACATGTGATTATGTTATGAGAAGAAGAAAAAGAAATCTATTACCTTTGACTTTAACCAGGCAACAAATTCTTTGCTATGCAACAGTTCCTTCCTCTTAACAGATAGAGAGCGATGTCTCTTTTTTATAATTTCAAAATGTTCTCTATAGATATGAAAGCATTAAAATGTCACAAGATATAAAGAAATCACACAATGAAAAAAATACATATTTATTAGTTTACTTACTTCATATAATTATCAAGCACACCATAGTTGAATAATATTGTGCGATGTGCCATTTCCCACTCTTCCCTGCTTAAAGTACACAACGAGTATGATCCAGATATCCCCCCTGTTTGGGGAATTAAAGGAAATGCAGGCTAAATGGGATCATATTGCTCATCTTCAGTTCTCATTAGTCGATTAGACCTCGTAGTGACGTTAGCTAGGTACGATGAATAGAAATCCATGCATTCTTGTGCTAAATAGCATTTCACAATAGAGCCTTTAGGATGATATTTATTTCTCACATAAGATTTCAATGTAAACATCATTCTTTCGGTAGGATACATACACCGACTCAAAACAGGACCACCAAAGAGAACTTATGTGGGAAGATGCACAGTAAAATGTAACATAATTGTGAAAAAAGACGGTGGGAAAATTTTCTCCAAGTCGTAAAGAATAATCAGTGCATCTCTCTGCAATTTCTGAACAGCACTTCTGCTCAATCTTTTGGCACAAAGATCTCGATAAAATTGACATAAGTTAATCACCGAAACTCTAACATTATGTGAAAGTAAATGACGAATGGCAATGAGAATCAACTTATGTAACAAGACATGGTAATCATGGGTTTTAAGAGATTTGAGTTTCACATCTTGTGTATTCACCCTTTTCAAAATATTACTTGAATAACCATACGGAACCTTAAAACTTTCCAAGACTTGAAGAAATTGTTTTTTCTCCACATTTGTCATCGAATAACAGGCAACTGGGAATTTCCACTTATTTTGACCAATTAACTCACGATGAAGTCTTGCTCTTATACCCCAATCCATCAAATCACGACGACACCACAAATCGTCTTTTGTTTTGCCTTTGACATTCACAATAGTAGCAAGTAACATCTCACAAATGTTTTTCTCGATATGAATTACATCTAAACAATGACGTAATAAATTCGTGGACCAATACGGAAACTCAAAGAATATGATTTTCTTTCTCCAATTGCTGTTGGAATTCGAATTAGCATGCTTTCACTTTCTGATATTTGATTGACTTTTTCCAAGAACATAATTCAAATCATCAAGTTCTTTAACAATATCAGTCCCTGACATTTGTTGAGGTGTCTCATCTGTCTCGATGGCATTATCGAACTATCTACGATTTTTCCTGTATGGATGATCCATTGGTAGAAAACGTTGATGCCCTATGAAGCTGAAAGTTCATCGAAACTTTAATCTTCAGAAACGTGTATTTTTCATACAAATAGGACAGGATAATTTCCCTTTAGTACTCCAACCAGACATCATTCCATAGGCAGGGAAATCATTTATCGTCCATAATAAAGCTGCACGAAACATAAAGTACTCCTTTCGGAATGCATCATACGCTTGTGCACCAACAATCCAAACCTCATTTAACTCCTCTATTAATGGCTGCAAGTATATATCAATATCATTTCCAGGATCACTAGGACCAGATATCAATATACTCAGGATAGTGCACGGCTTATTCATACACATCCATGAAGGAAAGTTATAAATGTGAATGAAAACAGGCCAAGTACTGTGTGCAGTATGCATTTGGTGAAATGGGTTGAAACCATCACAGGATAATCCCAATATAACATTTCGTAGGTCGGCTGCAAAATCAGGATGTAACCTATCAAATTTCTTCCAAGCCAACCCTTCTGAAGGATGCACTATTTCATCATTATCCTTATTTATTTCATCTACATGCCATCTCATATTCTTTTCCATTTGTTCTGACATAAACAATTTTTGAATCCTGGGAATTAAAGGGAAGTGCCACATCACTTTCTGTGGTATGCAAGATTGAGATCCGTCTTAATTAGTCTTCCACCTTGATGTGCCACACTATTTTCACTGACTCAAGTCTGTATTCTCCTTCCAGAACAAACAATAGTCTTTGAGACAAGAATGAATCTTACTAGATGAAAATCCAAATTTTTCAACTAACTTTGATGCCATGTAATCATTTTCTGGAATACATGCATCACCA
This sequence comes from Viscum album, assembly GCA_963277665.1. Classification (NCBI taxonomy): domain Eukaryota; kingdom Viridiplantae; phylum Streptophyta; class Magnoliopsida; order Santalales; family Viscaceae; genus Viscum; species Viscum album. Next base: position 1,396,018,101 of record OY728164.1, on the reverse strand, counting down.
GGTAGTAAATACTTAATAAATGTAAGGAGATAGTCGATCGCAGTATTACTAAATCCATACATTGTTTTCCCATGATATAATCGCATTAAAAACTCAAGTTTGATCATTTTTTCACATGCTTGATATACTGGGGTATTTTCATCTTCCATCAACTTTCTAACACTCTCAATGTCATCATCCTGATTAATAGATGAGAACTGTGTTCCAGTATTCATTTCCTCTTGAACTGGTCTAAATGAGGATCTAGCTTCAAAAACAAAAGGAAACCTCTCAGAAATCAAATTTTTCATACCAATATTTTCCGCTGAATCGATGGCATTCAACACTTGAGATTTTTCTCCATTGTGATACCACGCATGATAATTTTTTTGGAAACCAGTTTTAGTGATATGGTAACTCACTTCCTCACAAGTTAACAAAGGTCTTCCAACACAATCAAAACACGGGCATCGAATCAACCCGCCATCTAAATCATTAGTGAATGCAAAGTCCAAAAAATATTGTAACTCCTTCTGAAATTCATCAGTGATATGATCAATGTTGTACATCTAGTATCTATCCATCCTGAGGCAGATAAACATACATTAGATAAATAATCTAGAAAATGACTTAACATTATATGTATTGTTTCAAAAGATATTAAGTAATAATCAATATTGACTTTTTATAACTCAACCACCATTATCTAAAGTATTGTTTTTCCCTTCCAATGAAAAATCTATTAATCAATACTATAACAGGGTTCCAGGCCCTATCTTTTATGGATGGATACTCCAGGTATAATCAGACATGGATGACCCCCAAGGATGTAGAGTCTCCCATAATTATGGTTCCATAGGGGAATTTCTACTTTTAATTGATTCTCATGGGATAGAATAAGGCATAATCCACTTATCAACTATCCATTCACCACATCTTCAAGCCAATTATCATGAAATTTGTGGAATGCTACTAGGATTATTTGGTGGAAAAATCCTACCATATTTGGACCATCTCAAGGATCTTGAGAAATTGTTAATCTTCCTATATTTCATACACTTTCAGATAAACTCCCTGAAGTTCACATTCAGGGTTACCTCTATTAGGTTTCTCCAATTTACTACAAGATATATGGTCATTGAGATTGACCCAGAGATGATCAAGTCCATCAATCAGATTCCTCCCCCATGGAATCTCTAAGAGTTGTGGGGCCTCCAAGGTCTATTCACCTATATAAACTGATTTAATGTGAATCTAGATGGATAGTGTAAGATCCTCTAGTGTCTAATGAATAAAGTACCTATTAAAAAATTGGATGAGGAGTTCCATATTGATTATTGATAACATTAAGCATTATCTTTTACAACTGTCAGTTTTGATTTCTTCCATTTTAGGAAAGACATTGTTCATTTATGTTACTTCCTTGGAATGATCCCTTGTCACCCATCTAACCCAAAAAAAACAAAGGTAATAGAAAATTGTTTATAATATCATAGTCGGATGCTCCTCGATATATAGAATAGATACTCCCCTATAGATAAGAGTTTCCTCGCAATAGTTTTTACAGTGTAGAAGTTGTGATATTATATATAGAATCATGAGACACAATTGGTGACACAAGTAAAAATCCTAAAGTATATCTTCAATTACCCTATGTTTATTGGATGAATGTTGTTTTGGGAGGTGATCCTCTAGTATTTCAACATTAGGTTCATCCCATATATGGTTGTCAAATTATAGGCAATAGAAGACTTCATGGACACACATCCACCCCTGAAGAACTACCCCTGAATGATGATTTCCCAAATGAGGCTACCCTCTTAGTGGATCATGTCAAAGAGTATTAGAAAACATATTTTGATGGTGATTTTCAATGATCGACTAAAGTAATGCTTAATTATTCCAATCTTAATTGAGTAGGCCAGGTGGTTGTCTTTATCACACCAACACAAGACGTCCCATCATACTTTTTCCTATTTTTATAAGGTTTCACTGATGATGAGGCAAATTATTAGGCTCTCATTACTGTTCATCAGTTATCAGAAGATATTTATTTCCCCCAAATGGATATGAAGGGAGAATCCAAGTTATCCCTCAAATATATTAATGGTGACCGCATTGTTATGATGAAAGAGCTCATGTCCCTACTGGATCATACCCACCAACTAATGGTACAATTCCCTTATATGATGGAGGTGAATAAAATTCCCATGTTATAGAATGGTTGAGCTGAACACTTGAAAAGTTTATCCATATTCTTATATGATCCTGAAAATGATGATTTGACCATCCATGTGGCCTATCCAAGGGTCATTGTCCCCATTCCATTTGAGATGATGATAACAAGAACCTAAACCAACTTTCCTTTAGTGATTATATTCTATGACCCTAAAGTCACCCCATAGTAGAGGAAATAAACTATTAGATCCCTCCCTATATCGAGTATCCCTAGCATGGTACTCTCCATCGCGACTGAGCTGAGCATAAGTGAATCCACCGGTAAGCCTTGTCATTTACACTACAGAGTATGAATAAATTAATGCCACCCTCAAAAGATCTGGGTTTAATGAATTTATCGTATATTACAACCAAATATATGGGATACCTCAGGTTATTTTGGAGGTCAATGTTGGGTCCAAATTCACCTATCATGTGGGACTGAAGCACTCTAAACAGATACTATTATTGGGATACATTTAGCCCTCCATGCTCCATAACTACACCATTTTTTCTCAGAGTTTTCATGGGTGTTAGAGACATTAAATTATTTTCCATCAACCATTATAGATCCTCCACACCACCATGTAATATTTTCCTTTTGCACTATGGGGTCTCATATCATAGGGCCATACCCACTAGAAAAATATATCCTGTTATAGTTTATTCTAACCGAAATGGTATTCTTCTCCAAGTGGGAAGAAGTAGTTATCGTCAATGATGTTAAATCTATGTTTTTTATCATGTTTTTGATCTACCACACCATATATCAATTTGGATTTCTTCATTCCATTCTCAAATAATAAGGAACTAACTTTTAGTATTAGGATTTAGTGAAATTTTACACGAAGTACAAAATCTGGTCCAACGTTACTACTTACTAGAATTCATAGGAAAATGTGTAGATTGAAGAATGAAATAAGAAACAATATATTATCCTATAGAAAACACTGGGTTATAAAAAATTAGAGTTGGCCTGATAATCTCTTGAATTTCCTCTATACCTATTGGATGATGAATCTTAATTCCACCCCAGTGACCTCATATCCCTAGTATGTGAAACCAAGTAATTCATTCCCATCGAGGATTAGATACCATAGATCTAAATAGATTTATACAACAAAAATAGTCTAGAAAGAATGAAAGAAGATCACTTGGATGATTTGGAATCCCTCATAGAGAACAACTTCCAAGCATTTACCAATCTATAGAGAAACCAAAACTAGATGAAAATATAATTCAAAAATATGGTTTCCTCTACTCCATACAATACGGTGACATGGTACTGGATCTCAGAACAAGGATGATACCCAAATAAATAAACCAAAGTTGGTGCCCAAGTGGGAATGACCTTACCTCATTCATAAGGTCTATTCCAACGGGGTATACTCTTTGATCACCATATATAGAGATCGTATCACACCTCCCACCAATGTGATGTTTCTGAAGTAGTACTTCACATGAGGATACCCATGGTCCAAGAAAGAAAACCTAAAAATATTTTCCTGGTTCCAAGAATTATGAATATAAAATATTCACAAATGTTCCAAAATTTATGACCCTAAACTACCAGAAACCCCATGGTCGAGCTAGTATGACCTTAAAATATTCATAACTAGTCAAAGCAACAAGACCTTAAAAATATCCTTAATCTAAAATCTTTGAACATAAACAAGGAGTCATATTCCATGAATTATGAAAATAACTATTTTCTACCAATATTGTTTGAGTTTAATGACTTTAAACTATAGATATTAACATCCTTGGCACACAAAATTAAATAATGATCTTACTCGATATAAAATTAAGATGACTCATATGATAACTATGGGATGATATGAAAGGTCTTACAGTCTTTATAACCATGGTGCCTCATAATATATGTATGATATTGTCTAAAAAATCACCCCACTTGGAATAAATATGAATCATATGATATTAGACGAACTAAACAATCATCCATATAACACGATGCTAAACTCTAGCATTACCCATGTCATAAATTTGGGATTCCTTCACGAGAGAGGATTTCCCCCAATTTTGGAATTGAAATCCTACTATTACATAATTTTGAACCATGTGTGGATTCATTACCATTTTCATGGGATACGTTGTAATTACTATACCTCTCATTTATAGGTATAGATAAATATATTTCCACCCTACATCCCCTTATTCCCATTTACACACACAACATTATGACTTTAACTTGTGGGTAGTCCATATCAAGGTGTGAACATGGTATATAAGACTATTTGGGTCCATTTACAGTAGGTTTTACCACTTCTGTGACACATATATTACTGTGAAACCAAATTATACATATTCCAAGAATCATGAATTTAAAATATCATCTACATTCATCTCGGTCTGATCATTATAACATTATACAATATGGAATTTTTTTCTGAGGTATTTGTGTGGTGCGTGGGATGTCCTGCCCTCAATTCAAATCAAATTCAACCTCATTCATGGATTGAATTTTTTTTCAAAATATACCTGTTTCAGTAGCCCATGAATCATGAATGTAAATTGTTTTCTGTCATCCAAGAGGTATGGCATTAAACATTGATCAACCATCTTCAGGATCACTTCATTTGTTATAGGACATCCTGGTATCCGTTAACATGGGTTTTAAGAATTTTTCACTGCATTATCATCCTTAAAGATCCTCTGTATACTCAAATCATCAAGAATATAAACTATTTTCATTTTCACTAAGCTCTATGAACTCAAACAAGAAGACTAGATCAAGGCATTGTGAACCTAAACTATATGCATGCACCCATTATTCACATGTTTTTCACCATCTCTGGTGTTGCATAAATCTAAAATCTCTACCATACAAAACTATATAATGCTTTATTCCTATCCTTATCGGATGTGCAATGATGGATAGACCATCTATCTCTAGAAACAACCATAGATTAATTGTAAAATCATATGTTACATATGGTTATATCACCATGATATTCTCATATTTTCCCCCTTTTTGGGAATAATCCCCATTAATTTCGCTTGAACAACTAGAAATCTAGTATTCCCTCAAAAATAGATATATATGGTAGAAAATAATTGGAAGATGAAGGCATATCCTACACTAATGTTCCTAGTTATTGATGTTAATCTACAGTATTACCCTATACAAAACCACGATGCCTCATACGATATTTAAGGTATGGAAATCAAACCAAAATCCATGGAACACAATTCTAAAATGTTGACATACCCTATATAATTTCTGGTTGCCTCAGATTCGAAAATGGTATAATTTAGTATCCTTATTCATGAGGATCGACCTGAGCAGCAGAAATATCTTACATAAAAGAGTGGAAATATTCTTGAGAAGGATCTAATTACTACTGATATGGATTTTGAAAAAACTATTGTTAAAGATAAAGATACTGGAAATGATAAAAAAATGGAATAATAAAGATACCGGCAATGAGGTCGTCTGGAGGAGGCCGTCGGGAGGAGGAGAGTTCATCAGAGGAGGAGATTTCGTCGGGAGCAGGGGAGTTGCGGTCATCCGGAGGAGGGGAGTCCGTCGGGAGGAGGGGAGTCCATCGGGGGAGGAGGGGAGTCTGTCGGGGGAGGAGGGGAGTTCGTCGGGGTCGTCCGGAGGAGGGGAGTCCGTCGGGGGAGGCGTATTCGTCCAGGGAGGAGAGATCGTCGGGAGGAGGGGAGTGCGTCGGGGGAGGAGGGGAGTCCGTCGGCGTCGGGGGAGGCGTTGTCGACTGGGGAGGGGGGAGGTGCGGTCGTCCGGGGAGGGGAGTGTGTCGGGGGAGGGGAGTGAGTCGGGGAGGGTTTTGTAGGAGGAGCCCGAGAGAATATTGGCCAAATCGCACATATAGCCATGGATGAATTTTCATCCGTTGGTATAACCATGCTATAGACACGGACTTATAAAACCGTGGATATAGGTCCGTGGCTATAGCTTCATTTTGTAGTAGTGAGGGTTGGGTTTCCCCTGGTCTTGTTCGCGATGGTTACTACCAGCAGGGTTGAGTGGTTTTCCCCTGGTTTTGTTCTCAATGGTTTGGCCGACAGAGTTGCTTCTTGTTCCCTAGTAGATTTGTGGATCCGGTGTGACCAATACTTTACGCGGGCACTGATCCTCTACCCAGGAGGCTGTTTCCAGTAGGGCTGAGGTTGTTTCCAACAAGGCTGAAGTTGTTTCTAGCAGGGCTGAGGTTGTTTCCAGCAGGGCTCGCCAGTTGTACCATCCAACAGGGATGGCCAGTGGGTTACCATCTAGCATGGATGGCCAGTACAACAGTGTTCACCGAGAAGTACCATCCAGCAGGGATGGCTAGAGCAGTTCCAATTTTACCTCCACCTGGGCTGGGCATTGGTCCCTGATGCTGGGATTACCTCCAGCTGGGCTGGGCAGGGGTCCCCGATGTCGGGTTACCTTCAGCAGGGCTGGGCAGTGGTCCCGTCGACGACTTTAGTCGTGTCACCCTTCAGTGGATTACCCAGTTACGGGAATGGGCAGTGTGGCACCCGTCGACTCTTACCGGGTCTCCCTCCAGTGGGAACACATCGACTTCTGGGGATTACCCTCCAGCGGGGCTGGGCATGGGGTTGCCTGTCAACTTTGAGGAGACCTCTCAAATGCGAGGCAGTGATGAGGTGTGTCTTGACATTCCCCCAGAACTCTCAAGTATGAGGGGCACTTTCCCCACTGAGACGCGTCCTTGTGACGCGGCCTAAAACCGTGAGGGCAATTCAGTGCCGCCCAAAGCGGATAGAATCAAGGTGCGTTGATTTGAGCCCGTTGACTTGCAGTTCAGGGTAGATGTGTGGGATGTTGGGCATCGATGGTGTTTACTTCTGGGACTGTTGGCTACTCACTTTATTCGGCTGAGCTACGGGATGGAGATCCCCTTATGATCTTTTTTGAGCTTCTTGTTTGAGCATATGAATATGTATATACATTATTCCAGTACCCACTTCTTGGGTTTTGGTTACTCTCATTCCAGGAGAGGCGAAGACTCTCTGGGTATGCCACCTGCTTTCCGTGTCTAGCTTATCGTGGTTGGACGAGTCTACTCTCCTGCTATAGGTAGTGAAGAATCGATGAGAAGTTAATCTTCTCACCATTTCCAGCTCCTTGTGTTTGGATGAGTCTGCTTACTTTCTCTTGTTGGGTTGAGCTGGACTCTCTACTATTACTCTTTACTGCACTTCTTGTTGTACTTCTTTACTATTCTCTATTCGATCTACTGCTCACCATTTGGTACCTCCTTTTTGCTCCCTCGAGCCTTCGGGGTATCCTACTGAGTATTTTTATACTCACCCCTGCTTGGGCTTTTCCCGCACTTGGTGTGCCCTTATAGATGACGGACAGGTTGGTCAGGGATTCAATAGATCTTAGGAGTTTGGGAGCTTGGACTGCGTGCGGTGGTCGGAGTCGGTTCCTGGTGGGGGACCCTTCTAGCTATTTTTCTTTTGTTTACCTTTTGTCGGGTTGTGGTACTTTTTGGTTGGGTGCGTGTTTTTACCCTTTTCTTTTCAGTTTACCTCATCACTTTCTTTGTACAGTAGAGGTCGATGCACTTTTGTGGTTTATATACAGTAGTGGGTACATTGCTTTTCTTTTTACTCTGCACTTTTGCATTGAGTGTGCTGTGTGTGTGTGTACAAGTACTTAGGAAAAGGCCTCCCTGAGTTTTTGTGCCTTCAGCACTGGTCGCCAGCCCCTAGCCTATGGAGGCGGGCTTGGGGTAGTTGCGGCTCGAGCCTAGGTAGGGTCGGGTCATGACAGGAAGAACCACACAATCTCTAACTTACTAAAATTGTAGGATATTATTATATACTTTTTCTCAAATTCTATCATAGGGTTTTTTTCTATAATATATGTTTTCTAAATCTCATTTCTAAGGATGATGCTAAACATACTCTTAGAGAAAATGTAACTCCTTGACCTTCGATATCCTGGAGATAGTGGATTAATTTATTACATTTGAATAGATACAAGATTCAAATACTAATGGACCAAATAATTTACAATTTTTAGAAATCTATATTACATACATGATACCCATATTACATTAGGAAAAGAAAATAAATCATAACACAATTAAAATATCAACATCAATGAAATATTATTAATATATTTCTTCTTTATAACCTGGGGAATGGAAAAAAATAAGGGTGATCTAAAATAATCATAACGGGTATATAAAACAGAAGTAATAATTAATTCATGAGAGTAAATCAACATAGAATGGTAATTAACTAATAACACATTGTATTCAAATAACTAGATAAGGCATAATTAATATAGCAAGGTGAGAGAATGAAACGTGTTTCATTTAATAATGAAAATGAGAATGAAATGAATCCATAGATATGTCAAACCATTAATATAATGGATAATAATAATAAATTCAATATAAATAGATGAAATTATTAATTACTAGATGTCACATTTCCAAGAGATATGATACCTTTACCATTAAAAGATAGTTTAAACTGTTATAAATTGTCCAACTGATTACCCTCATGAGATAATCGATGCATCACGAGGCTTGCATTAACCAATCCACAGACCATATATATTTTATTAAATAGTCCCAAACCCTTATATTTTACTTTCAAATAATTAATCATATATCAAATAATCGATTAAATTAAGGAACAACATGCCTTATTAAATATTTCTATTGAATAGAAGATATTGATGTATTAACAATTCCCCAGTAAATCAAATAACTATCAAAGTGAACAATGTATATTAATATGGTATATGATTTAGGAAATAATAATATCCACCACCCAATAATGTGTGTATTTATGGAAATATCCAATGAAAAATTATTACAATAAATTGATTGTCTTAGGATCAAGTTAACAATCCCAAAAGAAAGTAAGTTTGCAAAGGTAACTTTTATCATTTATAAATTTTTAGGATAAACCCCTTGAGTTATATAATTCAAATTAAAAGATAAAATACCATGAATTATGAGTGAATAATGATATTAAATTACAAATATATGGTATATAAACCATAATAAATTGAATTGGTTTGTAGTAACAAATAAGTCACAATAGAATGTAAATTGAGATGAAAACCCTTATCGTGTGTTTCCTTTTGAGTAAAAATACTTTAACATCATGTATAATGGTTTTAAAAATATTGAGAAATTATTAATGATCCATGTTAATATATATAATATCATATATTATATTCTTTATAATATCATATTACCCATTAATTAGTAATCTTTTATAATTTTCACTATTTCAGGTCTTAATTTCCATGTTTCTAAATTATGTCTTGACTTGTTACATACTGTTACAATTACTTAGATCATGATTTAATTATATAAATAATTTAAAAAATTATTTAATTATCGTATATATTAATTATATTTTTTTTACCTTAACATATTTTTCTTGGAGATATAAATTAAATACATTATTCTTGGAGACGGTTGACCATATGTTTGCATGAACACCACCTTCATTTATTTTTTGTATTAAAATATTTAGAATTAAATGATAGATAAAATTATATTAATAATAGTATCATATATATGTCAAATATGTTTCATAAAAACATCCTCTATGCATTACATATATATTTTTAAATAATAACATCACTCTGAGGGGGTGATAGTCTACACTTTCACAAATGATGTTATCAAAATTATAGAAAATGGAAATCATAAGGGTATGTGTTATATTAAAATTAAAGAGGCATAAAGACGTTATAAATATCATATATATCCTTAATAAATATAGTGTCAATTATAATTCCCACCATGGTAGGTGGTAAAGGGAAAATGAACAATTATTGTTTCCTGAGGTGGTAGTTCTCTATACACATAAACAATAAGTTCATCACCCATTAGACAGACATGTGTGTAAGTGAAGGTTGAAAAATTAACATAAAAATATATTAGTAAATTTATGATAATTTTTTATTTTTAAATAATTAAACAATAATAGTTTTGGTGTTGGATAATGAAAATAAAACAAAAGAGATTGAGGAAGGATGCTACCTCTTCCTTGGGTAACTCCTTTTGGTTTATAACAAAAAAACATCCTTGTATTGATATATTTTAAATTTTAGGCTTCTAGTATTATAATAGGGATGTTTAGGAGCTATATTTTTAGATCTTGGTTGATCCAAAATGGCATGAGAGGTGTGAGGAATAGGGAGGTGTGAGTGCCTTCTTATAGTGGAGGAGTAACATTCTTATATATTTCTTAAAATGGAATTCAACTCATGTTTTTCCTATGAAAAATGTCTCAAAAAATGAACCAAATTAAATATAAGGGATTATAAATTTTATATATTTCCATATAATGGAATTTTCACATGTTTATAGGTTATTTTTGGCCTTTAGTTTAAGGTTTAGTCTCTTGTCAAGCTATGTTTTCTCTTAGTCACTATAACTAATTTTAATTATGTTCACTGATATTTTATGTCAAAAAATATGTTTACCTTATTAGAAATTATAAATTATGATGATTCCGAATATTTAATCCATTTTTAGAAATTGACATCATAGAAGTGGAAGAAATTAATTTAATATTAATCCCACAGACAGAATGACAATGCGGGTTTTGAAAGTAAAAATGTTCAAAAGTTTGTTAGCTTTTTATATCCCATATAATTGTGAAAAAAAATTCAATGACATATATTTTATTAATTTATATAGAATTTATATGATTTTACTTTAAAACTAATTTAAAATATAATTTATACTTATAAATATATTATATGAAGAAGATGTTTTGAATTTAAATTCAGTATTTTTCACTACTCATTAAAAAATGATTTAATTCAAAAAAATACCAAAAATTCACCTTAACATAATTATGAATTTTATTTTTCAAAAATAGATTTTATTTTATCATATTAAATTAATCAATGTTTAAAAAATTATATTTAAAGTAGGTGCACAATTCAAAGGAGGTAAAATTTTCATTATAAAAATATAGGTTTTTATGGGTAATATTGAGTTTGTTCTTATCTTATTATTATAAAATATTATGTATGAGTCTAAAAATTATTTTATTGGATATATAATATATATACATATATTAAATTAATATCATGCACTAATTTTAATTAATTTAATTTATTAGGGTGAAACAAATTTGTGAACGGAAAAATAGTTTTTTATAAAAACATCCCCTTTCTATTCAATTGGTTATTATATTCATTTATAATTAACTTGTAACAAATGAATTAATCTTATATTTGGGTAAATCATATATTTTCATAATTTTGTTAACACTATTCATAACTTATAATTTAACTACAATATTATATCCTATTATATTAAATAATAATATTTTAAATAATATAATATTGTTCGGTAAAACTTGGCCTTGTGTGTTACGCAAGCGATCAATGAAATTTAGTATTGCATGAAATATAAGCTATCCGTAGTGTTCTGTGTAGAGAAATATAAAATTCATGTTGTGTGTAACGTAAGCTTATCATGGTGTTTCATATAAAGAAATTTAGGAACAAAAATTAAATTCATTCTTAAAGGAAAATATTATAAATCTTTTGGGTGTTAAAAATTCTTTAGCTTAGAAGTGAAAAATCATTTCTTGACCATTCAACCAATTCCATACCACCAATAAATCACCCAACACAAGATACTTGGAAAGGATTTCATTATCATGTTTTTTCCTTTCCTTAATGTACATGATAAATGTAAATAATTTATAATGATCCTCAGTTAGGTGACCAATAGACATTTTCATAGATAGAAACAACCAATGACACCAAAGAAGTGTGGTGTTTTTATTAGCGGGTTTGTCCCCATGATTTAAACTACTATATATCACCAAGTGATAAATTCACAATAATAAGTCTCTATGCTTATGATCCCCCAACACCTGATAGTCATACATTAACCATGTCTAGTTAGCATGATGTATCTAGGCCATCAATGCTTTTTAATGATTAATGTCATATTATCTCAAGGTTCTCATTATAGTTTTGGATCTGCAATAACCATTTTATATGAAATTTAATGTATGGAAATTAACATTAAATAGTGTATTTAGAAATATTTACACTATAATGGTATATTTACATCATGTATAACAAAAAATATACAGGAAATGGTAATCTAAAATTACATTATAGTTGGGTATACAGAACCCACTATTACAATAAAATGTCATTTTTGAAATGTTTCAGGGGTGAAAGAAACTTTGTGACATGTTTCATGGGTAAAATGTATCTCATGGATTTATTTTTCGGTGAGTCAGGTTAAAAATATATGGATGTGTCTTTTTGTGGTTTGAGAACTTCGGGAAAAAAGGAAAGTTGGTACCATGGTTCAGGTTATATTATATTTTGTGACAAATTGGAATTTTGAGGTTTTCCTAGGACCCTTTGAGGGAAGTCTAATATATATAGTCCCTATTAATGGTTATTTTAGATTTATTAAATTTGGTTTATAATAAAACATGATAGGAAAAACTATATTTTTATTAGTGTTTTTGTATGTATTTAGGCGTAGTGAGATATAAACCATAGTGAGAAGATAATTACACTATTGGAGAACTCATTATGGTTGGTGATTCTGATTGAGGGCTTGAGTCTTATGGCGGGGAGAAACATAAGATGGATGAAGAAAATTTTTTATGAAAAAATAAAATCTCATTATTGACTGATGTTGGTATGAACAATCTCAGTGTTTTAATTATAAAAGTGAATAATAGCTCAAATTTTTCTAAATAGTATGCCTAATGTTTTTAGTAGCATAATGGGATCTCATATGATGTTCAGGGAAAACACACAAAGAGTTGATTATGAGTTCGTGACTTAAGTGGGTCATGGTTATTGGTTAAATGGTATATAAATATTATCATGGTCTAGAAGCTCTATGGAGGAGAGATTGTAATACATCGTGTCTAGGATAGTTATAAAATTAAGAATAAATTAAAATTTTTATTTTGAGGATGCCTTTTTTTTGAGAAATTGTACTTGGAAAAAGATTCTAAGAGTTTGGATGTCTCAAAATGATAATTCAAGATGTGGTTTTATATCTAGAAGATGGAGTAGTTGTTTAGGTAGATATTGTAGAAGCTATAGGAGGCAAGGATGCTACAATTTTTTGGCAATAACCTTTTCACAGTGTAACTATAATGGTCATGTCCTGTGTTTTTGGGAAAGATGGGGGAGGCCCATTTGACCTGTATGTTCATGGTGTGAATGAAATTTCATGTAATGAAACCATTTGGTAGTGTTTTTTATTTTAAAATGTGCATGATCCCACCATTTTTTAGATCATACATGTGTGTGTTGGGAGTCTATGGCCTGACCTCACCCAATCTTCATACCCCCTTGATCAAAGGAAATTTGGGTACTAATTTCATAGCATCAACAGTATGATTCGTCATCCTCTTCTCTTTATTTTTGTTTATTCTCAATTTTCTTGTGATTTTGTTTCCCCAATTTAGGGTTTTCATTCTACGTTCTAAATATTATTGTGGAATCATCTAAAATCAGTGGGGAATTTTTCTATCTTTTATAGAGGAGGATCAGATGCAACATTTTTACTATACTACATACTATTTGGATTGTGTTATGTTGTTACACAGTTTTATTTACAGGATTGGAAAATTTTGTGCTAAATATTCCATAAAATCGTAATTAACAATTTCGGATTTGTTTTAAATTATCCATGGAGTTAATTTGGAGTGGACTGCACCCTGTTTCCCATGGTACTAGTTTGACATGATAGACTAGTGAGATTTTATACAGTTATAGTTATTTAAATTAAATCATGTAATTAGTTATACATGGTTAATTAATTATAATTTGATTATAATTAAATTTTTTCAATACCTATCATGATTTGGGGCCTCATGATTATGGAAGTTAGTCATTGGGCAAGGAAAATCTCAACCGAGACTCTTCAGTCTATAAATAAAAAGGGGAACTATTTTTTTGTAGGTTTTCCCTCATATATGGCTTATGATATTTTGAATTATTTTATAGCATGTTAAATGTAGTTATTAAATTGAGGTTGAATGAACATTTTTTAATGACTTTTGTAAATTAAACAAAAATTTCATGAATTTGATGAAAAAGTGGCAAGAGACAATTTGTATCCATGTGCATTATCTTGATTTCATCAACAACCTATGGACAAGGACATGATTATTATTATGATCCCTATGAAAAATGTAACCTTACAGGGGTAAATATAGTGATGTTAATATTATATTGTGGCCCTAGTGTAGGTTCCACTAGTGACCTCCAAGTGGTGGTACGTGATGAGTTGAGATGGAATATCCTATGTCCTATCCATAAGGGAACCTCATGGGGCCTTAGAGCCTTGGGAAAGGTGGGATAACTATGGGGAATGTTTTCCTCCACATTTTTGATGTGGGTACCTTGGTTGGTATACCTTGGGTATGACAAGGGAGATAGGTTGTGTGGGAGTAAAAACCTAGTGATGGCTTGGGGAGGGGAGGGGCTTAAAGACACCCCCTTGTGTGATACTGAGGTATGATTACATATGAGGTTAGTATGGCCCTAATAATTTGATGGTTCTAAGGAGTGTTATTCTATTCGAGTGATGATTGTTTACCTAATACATGAGAAGGGGACCTTTAACATTTTTCCCAGTAGATATTATTCCTAGAATAACCAAGTGGGTTCCCCAATGAATTGTTGATCCTAGTGAGGGTGCGTATGGGAAATGGGTACACTGGTACAAAAAATCTTTTTTACGTAGTTTTTTTTTTCTTTTTAATGTCGGTTTTCTAGTGACATTATTGCGACCGACATAAAAAAATATGTTTTTTTTACTTCGGTTATTTAATAATCGGTGATAAAAATGTTTTTTTAAATTATTTTTCACGTCGGTTTTTTAAAAACCGACCTGAAAGACCATATTTTATACAAAACAAATCGCGTTGAAATGCTATTTTTAAAGTCAGTTATTTAAAAACCGATGTTAAAAACCAAAATTAAAATTCATTTTAACATTGGTTTTTAAATAACTGACAATAAAAATGTTTCTCATTTTGTAGATACTTTCCCGATCTTTGATTTGATAGGTCATAGAGTTCAAACAGAGCTACAGATCAAAAGTTATGACCATTAGAAGTTTGATGTATTTTTTTCTGTGGAAAGATCGAATGAGCCAAACAAAAGCTTTGTCTGAGAAGAAACTTCAGAATCAGAATGAGGATTTGTAGTTTTACCATGATAGAAAGAAGAAATAGTAAATTCGAATCATTAAATGGTATATAAATTAAGAAAACTAATCATAAAAAAACATAAATTATGGAAACATAATTACGAATACCTTGACAAGATCGCAGAAAGAATAAATAGTGGATTCACATTGAAGTTCAAATGGGTTGAGTCAGTGGAATGATGATGGTTGAATGAAATGATCATTATATTACGATTTTTTTATAATGAAACCATATAAATGATATGGAAAAAGAAAATGCGGTATTAAAAATTTAGGCAGCAACTGAAAATTTTGAGCCCACACTGTGAAAAAATTGAAATCCCGCATCCATGGGATATTAAAATAATTTTTCACATTGGTTTTTATAATAACCAATGTAAAAAATATTAAAATTTTCGATGATTTTTCACATCGGTTATATAAAAACTGACGTGAAAAATCAATTTTTGTGACTTTTTTCATGTCAGTTATTTAATAACCGACTTAGAAATTGAAATTTTTGTAAAAAATTGAAATCTTGCATTGGCGGGATATTAAAATCATCATTCACATCAGTTTTATGATAACTGACGTGAAAAATATTTAAATTTTCAATGCTTTTTCACGTCAGTTATATAAAAATTGACGTGATAAATCAATTTTCACTGATTGTTTATGTCGGTTCTTATAAGAACCGACGTAAGAAATCAATATTCATGACTTTTTACATCGGTTATTAAATAACAGATGTTAAAAATGTTTACAAACATGTAGTTCATTTCACAGGCTTCGATTTGATAGGTCGCAGAGCTCAAATAGAGTTATGAATCAAATCTTATGGTCCTCTGAAGTTGGCATTCTCAAAGACTTTGTTTAGGGATGATCATCTTCCAATGGCCATAACTTTTGATCCGTAACTCCATTTGAGTTCTGTGACCATTAAAATATAATATTATTAAATTAAATACATTTTTGTAATCATTTTTAACATCGGTTATTTAAAACCGACGTAAAAAAGTCATGAAACCCAATTTTTTACGTCGGTTCTTATAATAACCGATGTAAAAAATCACATTTCCTGACTTTTCACGTCGTTTATTTAATAAATGATGTTAAAAATTCTTTCAAAAATGTTGTTAATTTTTTTATCTTTGATTTTATAGGTCACGGAATTCAAATGGAGTTATGGATCAAAAGTTATGGTCCACTGAAGTTGGCCTTCTCTAATACTTCATTTAGAGATGATCATCTTCCAATGGCCATAAATTTTGATTCGTAACTCCATTTGAGCTCTATGACCTATCAAATCAAAGCTTGAAAAATGAAAGACATTTTTTTAAGAATTTTTATTGTCGGTTATTTTAAAAATGACGTAAAAAAGTCATGAAATCCAATTTTTTATGTCGGTTATTATAAGAACCGACGTAAAAATCGGAATTCATGACTTTTTTACATCGGTTTTTAAATAACGGACCTTAAAAAAGCTTATAAACAAGTAGTTAATTTCGTTATATTAGATTTGATAGGTCACAATGCTCAAATGGAGTTACAGATCAAAAGTTATGATCCTTTAAAGTTGGCCATCTCTAAGACATCATTTAGGGATGATCAACTTCCGATGGCCATAACTTTTGATCCGTAAATCCGTTTGAGCTCCAAGACCTATCAAATCGAAGCTCGTGAAATAAAATACATGTTTTTAAACATTTTTTACATCGGTTATTTAATAAACTATGTGAAAAAGTCATTATAAATTATTTTTACGTCGGTTCTTATAAGAACCGACGTGAAAAATCAGGGAAAATTGATTTTTCAAGTCAATTATTAAATAAATGATCTAAAAAGACAACATAAATGATTTTTCACGTCATTTATTTAATAACTTATTTGAAAAATCAGTGAAAAATTATTTTCACGTTGGTTATATAATAATTGATGTGAAAAATTAAATTTTGGAGATTTTCACGTTTCATAATATTGTTTTATGGCCTAGTTATCTTGGGAATGGAATGCTGATATTAACACAATCAGATTCCTATGATGAATGAGAATTAGATATTGATCTCAACACTATTGTATTAACTGAATTATTCTCATATGAATCATTATATCATCATTTTTGGATACCATGGATACACTTCTCAGACCCAAATGTCATATAGTTTGGATTGCCTAGGAAAATCCTCTATGAATTAGATGTGATATAATATGAAATTATTTGGATATATTCCTTGTACTTGAGTGAGATTTGACTTGTAATACAATGGATATGGTCCTTGGATTTAGACAAAACATGTTGTTTATTACACTTGACAAGATCATGGGAATCATTCATGGGCTTGATATTTGTAGGAATAGTTGTGACATGCTTGGAGACACCCCAAAACTAGATAAAGTAGGTTTGGGTTGATCCCCGGTGTTTCAAAAGACCCTAGAATTTATATTATTTACTTATTTATTTATTCACTATAAATTTATTTATTTATTAAGAATATCAAATTTATACACTGCATTTACTAGTTAGTTATGGAATCGTATCGATGGTGTCGTAATGATTTTACTCAAATATCTCTCTAGAAACCTTGACACTTGGGTAACAAAGTAGACCTCACAGTTTGAAGGTTTATGTTGGGAAGAGGCTAAGAGTTTCTTGATTGAGCATGATAACTCAAATGTATTTGGTGATTTATAAGAGGTGAGGACCATAGAAAGTAATGTAGCCTATTTTATTTTTATTCTTGTATTATTTTGTATATGTGTTCATCCCACTGGGTAGCTAATGAGTTTGTTTGAATGTATGATTCAACACACATTTTTATTTTGATAGATAATTTTTTTCCTTCACACACATTATTTATTTTTGCTGTGTACAAATATTGATTTATATTATTGGTTATTGTGAACTCTACTATGGGGGTATAGTCTCTCCATGATACTACCCTAGACCCTAACTACAAGTCAGTATCCAATGGCATATAAGGAGGCATATCTGAGGTCCAGTAATGAATTGGTCTTGTTATTATGAATAGTAAATCGGGGAGGGGAAATCACATCAGCGCTGATATGATTCAAAGGATTTAGAAAATATTTAATGTTTTTAATTTTATAGATAAATACATGCATACCACCTCAAGAAGGAGAGTAACATTGATAGACTATATTACATGAAGGTATTTGAGGTGTCAAATGCATATATCATGTAATTTAAATAGTTTCGGAAGAGTGGGTTGTTGTGAAAAACATATTAAATGGAAGAGTGAGTGATTAGAGTTAGGGTGGGAAATATGAAAAACTAATAATATTCTAGGATATTACTGAGGTAGTGGGATAATATGAATCTATGAAAAAAATTCTCTAATTTATCCCACTAGAGTTGATTCAAGACATTGTAAATGAGACTCCAACATTTGGAGTCTTATGTATGTTATTAGAATAAATGAATTTCATCAAGGATTAAATTACAAAGAGGAGAAAAGTAGGATAACTAAATTATTATTTACCATTGATAAATATATTTAAGACTCTACCTATGATCTGTTATAATATAGAGGGAATATAATTACTATATAATATAGACAATAAAAAATTCATTCCATTTTACATGATTTATAATAGAAAAGTATCTAGATAAAGGAAAGAAAATTTGATAGATTAGAGGACCACATCAGAGTTAATGGATGGGGGGTTGTAATTGTTAATGGATATATCAATATTAGTTCCCTAAAAACCTATATTTTATCCTTTAACAATGCTTGAAAAGTTTGGGTTATGATTATTTTGGGCATAAACTCATTACTTTTCATAATTAATAATTTGTAAAATAATTATTTATGGTATGTTTGGGATTTATGTGGTTTCTCGTTAGGTTATCATTAGCTTGAGAACTTAATATTTTGGGTCATAATTTATTTTATTTTGATTCACCTATTTTAATTTTTTTGTGGAAAATAATATAAATAAATAGTGTTTTTGAAAAACAAAGTCTTCTAAAATTACCATTATCAAACTATATTTAATATAAAAATTATTCACACTATAAATATTATATATTTGTTGTTTGTTTTTATGTTTTTTAAAATTTAAATATTATCAATATTTTATAGTTCACATTTAAGTTTGATCATGGAACTTTAATATTGTAGAGTATTACATAATATAGTATACTGATTAATAACACATACTAAATAGTATGTATATACCTAAACACTATAATATGAAAATATTACTTATCATAGTTTCAAAATAAATATAACATTGTGGAAATGGTGATGAATAATTACAAATTTAAAAATTAATAAGATGTAAAATATTCAACTAGAGTTGTTCTAGTTGAGGAATATGTATTAACGAATTCATATTCTTTAATTTTATTACTATAACTTCCACTATAGAAATGGTCCTAGGAGAAATATTGGAAGGAAAATATTTATAAATAAAAACCATTTTCTCATTTCTACTAATTATTTAATTAGTTATTAAAAGTTAATCATATTTACTTTCTATTTGTAATATTTTTTTGAATTGTGATATTTTATATTCGTTTTTTGAAATGAACAAAACATTATAGGTGTTTTATTTATATGTCCCATGATGATTCCAAATTTTGTAACTGGTGATTTCTAAAGTTGACATCATTGTTGTGGAATTCATAATATTCAGTTCAAGTGGGAATTTAGACTCTTTATTATTCTTCACTGTAGATAATTAAATGGTGAAATATTACATCTTAACAAATTAGATATAGTTTTTCAAACATATTAAAATATGTTACCTAAATGAAACTTTCACTAAGTTCAGATAGAACGTTTTGTTACAAACCGCATCACATGTTTATCAAAGAGTTTGATATTTTTCAACTATAATATGTGACAAAAAACTACACCATGAATCAATAAATTATACAAAAAACAATTCATATGTTGATAACAGGTGTTTTCTTAAAGAAAAATGAGGATTAAAAATTTTATACAATTTAATAAGTTAGAAGATAATAGAAATAAAAAAACAAATGATGTTGGTAGACTGGTCAATAATTCCACCTGTGGACATGAAAGGGAAAATTTAACTTTAATTCTAAATTTTTTTGTGGATTATTATGTAACCTAATGATATTTTTAACATAATTAAAATGTCACTAAAGAAATTCCAAATCAATCGTACTCAATGAATAGAACAATTAAAAGTGTCAGTTGTGTTTACCATTAAAATTTTAAACCTTTCATCAGACAATAATTGTGCACCACAACATCTCCAGGGGTGGATGGGGTCACTAATATCTACGGACTACATATAACATAAATTAAATAATAGATTCATTTTATATTAATTTTCTAGATAAAATAATAATTTTTGTTTCATATAAAACATATATGAAATGAATGAATACCTTTATATTATATATATTCTAATAGATATTCAATTTATGAGTTTCTAGATGTATCTGGGAAAAAAATAATCATAAAATTGTTAGTTCATTTGACCTAACTAAAGAAATAGATTTAACATGAAGTAATATACTATGTGATAAATACAAATAATAGGATGGAAAAAATAATCACATGTTATTTTGATCATTTTATTGTATTGAATTAAGATATATAATAAAAAATTAATATATTATGTGATAAATATAAACAATAGTGAATTTTAATGAAAAGAATGATTGTTCATACCTTTATTATCATTAAGTCATGGATTTTACAATTTGATATTTTATACAGTCTCAATTTTATATGTTTTGTCAAAGAATGAATTGTTGGCAGCATACTAAAATAACCAAATATAGTCAAAATTAACACAGATGAGACAATATATATAGTTATTATTTTACTTTAAATTATCAAATTAAATACATTTTTTTTAAAAACATGACGAGGGTAATAATTAAAAAATAAAGGTATGAGTATTCACTTGAATGTTTATTATTAAATTTATAATTTAAATGATGTCAATGAATTTTAAATTTAAAAATATGGTTAGTATGATTACAATATGATGAAATTATTTTTTACGCATAAATAATTTAAATATAAAAATTTATTCAAACACTTCAGCATAAATTATAAGAAAATTTGTATATGTTAATGAAAATATAAAATAAAGGTGAAGCTGGTGAATTGACACAATTGATATTCTTGAGAATATATCTTATAAGGAAAAAATTATATTCTAAAAATGGATAAATACTAATTAATAAGTGAGATAAAGTAATAATTCAATTCAAGTAATATACCAAAAATAATATAAATAACACAGATTGTGTGTTAATAATAATTCTTTGTCATTAGTTTCTTATGTTTCTAGTTTTTTTGGCAAGGAGTATTGGATTATAATTTGTAGCACTTGATTTAGAGGAACCTATAATAATTTCAATGAATAGATGTTAATAATTAATATATAAAATAAGTTGAAAATAAAAGGTAAATTTAATAAATATAGTGGGGTTGAAAATTATCTGAAAACCCCTTACTAAATGTTTTCTATGCAATATATGGATTAATAGAATAACTTACATTGTACTTATTTTTATATTTTTGAATATCTCAAATTATTGTGAAGTAGTTAAATGTTGGGTAACAAAACTAATAGATGGAATTAATTTATTTAAAAGGAAAAAAATTCAACAAACCATATAATAGTTTAAATTATAATAGGAATTGTTTCGAATATTTTAATCCAATGTTAGTAGATGACATTGTATTTAGTTGAATAGTATGTGTTTTATCATTTTAATGTAATGAAATTGATTTGGTATAGAAACCTTCCATTTAATAATGGAAGTAAATAAATTAATAATGATGCATATTTTTTTGGTTTTATAACAAAAAAAAGTTAATTAAAAACACATATGAGAATCCCGTTTCTTTTACAACCTAGTGAATTTTCATCACAATATGATATCCTTATCAGTGTGTTGGTGGTTTAAATACATCAATAAATTATCTAGGATTGTGTTATGATAAATAGTATAAAACTGAAATGATATTCAAAATTATATATACAATGTGATTATACAGTGTATATGGAATATATATAAGTAGGGTGCTTATAAAGTGTGTATATTTGGAAAATATAATCATTATATGGGAATATATAGTGTTCATATAGTGTGAATATGTAGTTTTCATATATAGTGTTTATATAATATTTATGTAATATCCTAGTTATAAATATTTTGAAACAAATATGCATCAAATGCATATCAAAATTACAATATGAATTTAATTTAATGGTATAAAGGAGTGATAATTAAGAATTCCCCTATTAAATATAGATCACTATATTATGGATTTTATTAATGAAAATATTGAATAAGACTTATAGTTTAATACTAGGAGAAGCTTATACAAGGAAATATTGAAAAAGTGTTCGATGATGAAAAGATACTACATATAGTATGTTAAGGGTTATAACACAATGATGATTTTTAAAATTATGAATATATAAGCTATTAGGTAAAGAAGTTAGTCTATATAAATTAATTTTATAAATAGTAAATGTAGGTATAACAAAAATTGTTTGGTTTCCTCAAACATATAAGTGACTAGTTCTAGAAATACAGACAATAGAAATTAAAATTCTAAAAATATAGGTAATATGAAGGTAATATACAAATATTGTAGCTACACCTTTGAGTATAAAACATGCATTTCTAATATACAATAAAATAGTCCTAAAAATAAAAATGAAATCCCATTAGGGGATAAAAAATGTAAAAAATCTGTAAAACATGAGTAGTGATGAAGAGATATAACAAAATCCCACCATCCAATGAGTGGAAATGAAATTATGGTTTTTAAACTAGGGGTAAGATATATTTAGAGAGGAAACAAAATTATTATTCCAAACTCAATTATTCTTAAACCATGGAATAATAAATAAAAAATCATTACTGGTGAACTAAAATCTTAATTGCTTAATATATAAAAGAAGATGAAAATAATACAATTAGGTTTATATAAATTTTAGGGTGCTTGTGTTTTGTTAAAGGGTATATCAAGAGAATACCAAACATAATCCCATGTATTGAAGATAATGAGTTGTGAAGGAGCACCTAATGTAGAGATGTGCAGAGATTCCAGAGGGTAGGTTGAAATCACATCATCTTCAAACATGGACTCATGTTAAATAATTTCTATGAAAAGAGAGGGTTTTGGAGTGGGATGATGAAATGAGATATGGGTGTGATTTTATTAAGGGAAGGGTTTTTAGTAGTGATCTTATGCAGTGAAATTAGAGGTGGTGTTTAGAGGAAAAATAAAATATGTTTAGGCCACACATTTAATTTAGAAGCATCCACATTAGTATATATAGATATTATATTTTTATATTGTCTCCTTATTTATTTTACATAAATCATATTTTTAATAACATCTCTATATGACATTATATTTATGAATCATCTTCACTAAACATGGTCATGATGTTGATATAGAAAATTCAAGACCCATATGTGATTTCAAATTCTAAACCATGATTCGTCTCTCTAAGAATCCTCTACATGAATATACTTAATATTTAAAATTAAAAAATAGGGATTTTTATCCTGGTGTCTGAATGTGAAAAAATTAATAGTCAATATCACATACATTTCCACAAATATCATAATGGTATAAATTTATGAGGCATCCATTTTCATTAACTAGTATAGAAAGTGGTTTTTCACAATTTTTTTCTTAATTTTTAATGTCAGTAAGTATGTGATGTTATCACAGGAGATGTTGTAAATAAATATTTAACATTAGTTAAAAAAATTACATTATAAATGAATTATTGTATTGGTTTTTCACAGTTTTTATCACATAACTGGTGTGAAAACTGATGTAATAAAGTGGTATTCACGTCTTTTATATAATAAATGATGTCATAAACCAATATTAATCTGTTTTTCACATCAATTATCGCATAACTGGTATAAAAACTGACATTAAAAAGGTTTTTTCACATTATTTATTTAATAACTGACATAAAACACATTAATAATGAGTATTTTTCATATCAGTTATTAAATAACCAAAGTGAAACCACAAATTGTTTTGAATAAGTTTCATTACAACCCTCCTCTCCATAGCAGAAAAAAAGATAAAACAGGCAAAAAAACTTATAGAAAACAAGAATAAGTAGTAGTAAATCAACTAAAAAACTCATTTACAATTAAAAATTTCAAAATTAAAATATATATTACAAAAAAACTAAAATACAACAAAAACTGTAGAATTTTTTTCCCATCCAAACACATTTACAGTTACAACTTTAAACGTTACAATACATAGTTCAAACAAACTAAAATACAACCACACCTATAAAATGATTTTCCGATTCAATTAGTTACAATATCATCTTTTTTGCACTATAAGGTTGAGGGTTTTCAAAAATATACAAATTAAAAGGAAATAATTTAACATGTGTTATGAATAAAATGATTCAAATACTAAGGAAATGTTAATAAATAAATATTATATGGCGGGTCTTTTTAATTTTACCAGTTGAAATTATTTCATAGATGAATTAGAAAACATAAAATCTATATTATTTTACACCTTCTTTTTTATGAAAACACTGTTTAAAATAGTTTTTGAATTAAAAAATAACATTATTATGTAATATATACGAGATTTAATAATTATAAATGAAAATCAACCTTTTATTTTACATATTTGATTTTAGTGCTCTTCTTTCTTATGGTCTCTCTAATGAAATTTCACACCCTGTTTGAAAATAATATGAATGAAATAAATTCAAAAGTCATTATAATATAAAAAATTATTAAAAAATTCAAATATACTTTTCTAATACATTTTTAAAATTTTTTCTCTCTTTACTATGGATAAAGCATAAAAAATAAACTTCCTTCTCCCTTAGAAAAAACACCTAAAATTCAATTAATACTGATATAAAATAGAATTTAATGATAGTGGTTATTTTTTTAAAAGTTATGTAACACTTTATGAGATATATATTTCATAAACTTGAAAATAAAGAATCATACAGCACAGAATAGTTGTATTATTCTAAAATATTTCAGAAATATAAACTATTCTTTCTAATTCAGTCATTTTCATCACTATAAGTTGAATAAATTGTGGGTCCATAAATCCATATACATATGTCTTGTCATTTTCATTAAAAATTGTATAAATATACCTAATACAGAAAAAAATAAGTATAAATTGACAATAAATTAAACATAAAAATAAATTTATGTTATTAATTACAAGGAAAAAAGTATTCATAATATTGATTCCCAACCGATCTCTAGTTACAAGAACCATTATATCATTTTTAAAAAGAGATAAAGTCATCGAATTCCCACTAAATCCAGATTCAATTAGAATCTCCTAAAAATCATACAATAAATTTTAATTTGTTGATAATCTATCAACACAACTGAAGTTTTAATATGAGGTCATAAAACTTTTTCTTTTTATTTTGTGTATAAAATATTTCCTTACCATTAAAATATTCCTATAAAATAACAAATAAATATATAAAATTAAAAAATTTATGAAATATTTAATAAAAAAATTAAATTAATGGTAAAACATACACATACCTCTATTGTAATATGGTGAACACGTCTTGATATCCAAACTAAAATTTCACCAAAACTTTTTCTAATTGTAATCACATCATCTTTATGCAAGATAATAAATCTATAATATCATGTAAAATGGCCCTATGATTCTCTATCTCTCTTTCTTGATGAGTAATGGTATCTCTAATACAAAATATCATCCCATATGAAACAATATTATGTCATGGATCATCAACATATAATTGAAAATAATAGGGAAGCTATGGAAGAAGGGGTGTAAGAGTAGGATGAGAAGGAGTGGTGTCTGAAGAAATATGAGGACGATTGGGAGCTTTAGGAAGAGGTGGAAGAGTATAATTAATAGAATGAAACTGTATTTTCATGTCTACAAACATCGATACACCTACTGGGTATCCTAGTGCATGACCCGGGCTTTCGGGATTTTCCAATGTTGTAGCTAAAATATTCTTCCTACCCTCAGCTAAAAAGTCCCCCTGTGTGCTTTTCTCCTCAAGCTAATTCAATAAAAATATTTGAAAACATCTTCAATAAATCATGATATATAAAGAATTAAATAAAATAAAATAAATAAATAAATTAAACATCTTACAATCCACTATAATACAAACCTCAACTCTTCTGTAAGATATTTCCTTTTTTTCTCATCTGACCCCTCTTCCATTTTTCAAGTCTATTCAGGGGTGGACAGAGTGTAAATATATATTAGGCATGAAGACTCAACTTTATGTTTTCAAAATATTTCAACCATTATTTTTTCTTCAAAAAATGTATACCCTCCTCCAGATAATGAATGAGGGTGTACATTTCTAGATTGGATATCCTGATGAGATCTCCTTGATTAATGTAAATTAATAATAATGAAATTATTAATAAATCATTAATAAGATCATTAATATAAAAAAATATTAATATGTAAAATTGAACTCACCAAAAATGATTCTTGTCTTCCACTTTCAATAAATTTCTTCCATGTTACTTTTTCTATAAAGAGATGTATATCACATGTATTATGATGTTGCCTATGTCAAAAAAAAATCTGATGTGATGATTGATTTGAAACCCCTCCATCACCTAGAAACCTATGATAAAAATTTATCCCAACTTCTCAAGTATCAGGTATATCGTATGAAATCTGATAAGAAGGGGAAAAACATAAATTACTATAAAAATATCAAGATAAGTTAAATAATAATAAACAGGCTTACCAAAAAGTCTCCCACAAGTGAGATATTTTCATTTTTTCAACATTTCTCCCATCCTCAACCAAAATAATGAATTTTCTTTTATCCTACCCTAATATAAAATTCATTAATTATTTTGAATTTTTAAATCTTGGAATATCATTATCATCAAATTCTACAAGTATCCTCTGGTCCAGGAAATGGGTAATTGATAATTTTTGCAACTTTTGTTGCCTCATTTACAAACCCTAAAACTCTTCTTTGACTATGTGGAGCAGATGTCTCTTGTAAAGAATTATGAGGATCATTAATAGGACCGTGTGTATGTTCCTCCCTAGATGTATGAGTACAATAATATCCATAATCATGTGTTGAATTAGTGGATTGATCTATCATTATCCTATAAATCAAAGCAACAATCAATTATTACAAAAATATAAAAAATCAACTATTACATAGTAGTGTAAATAAAAAATAAAAAATTATAAAAAAAAGTCAATAAACTAAATATTTCACATTATTATTCTTATTTTTTACATATAAATAAAATTTTGAAAAAATTAATTAGAAATGAATTAAAATATAAAAAAAGTAAAATAAATCCAAAAATGGAATGTTAATTGTAAAAAATCCACAACATAATAAATCATTTTTACACCCGTAAGAATTTTTTTTGAATATACCCTTATACAATATTTTTGTTTTTATTTAACACATTAGATTTAGAGTAATTTTTCATCATCAAAATCAATTAATAGATAAGATATGTAAGTGTAAACATGGTAAAATAAACAAATATAAAATAATATTAAAAACAATTTAAATTATTAGTTATAATACATGTTTTAATAAAAAATTAAAAAATATGTAACATTATATGCCATTTAAAAAACTAAACAAAAAATAATCATATGTTACCTGTAATATTAGGAATGTACTAAAATATTTTTTTCAAATTTCTTCATTATGATCAATTCGTATGAAACAAAACATGTCTAAGAGGTTCTCATCCATATTATATTTTAATCTTTCCATGTAATTAGGTATGTCACATAAATAATCATCTTTTTCAATTTCATCATCAAAAAAATACTTTTTTCCCTTGTAAAATAATTGACCACTATATATCAGATTGATTAGGAACACACACAAATTTGTTTTACATGTGTTTCCATTATAAAAGGATAAGCTTGGTATTCCAATATATTCAGATTAATTTTTGTGACTCAAAATTCATCATGTCTAACACTATTGTTATCGATAATTCATTTGAGATTATACACTCGAACATGAAATATAATGTAATAAACCTCCCATATTTATTAAATAAATTTATAAAATTCCCTTTATGCATAAATTTGGTTTAAATATTTTACACTCAAAAAAATCATAGCTTATATGAACATCAACACACTATTATTTTGAACTGCACTTCTATTGTCTTAATACTTATTTTGAAATGAATATAGATTAATTTCATACTTAGACCATGTTATCCAATTTAAAAATGGACAACCCTCTAACCATCTCAATGTTTCTAATTCATCTAATCTACCAAGCACATTCTCTTTAAACCATGATTTCTTTTCTATGCTCATTCAAAATCCACATATCATTATTTTATGGATAACATGATTTGATCACATTAATATGAAATGTTATATATGGATGAGAATAATCTATGTTATTCATGATGTATAAATATACCTTATTTATCTGTTCACCTATCTACAATTTTTGTTTCAATCCATGGATCCCATTTCCCCCAAAATTATTTTTTCCATGGCGAGATTTAGGAAAACCAATGTGCTCCACTATAGAAAAATAGCTTGTAAAAAACTCCACAAACTCATTAAGAATATAATTTTCAATAATGGAGGCTTCCAGTTGATATGGATTCTTAACATTCCCCTTTAATTTCTTCATAATCCTTTCAAATGGATACATAAAACATAGATATACAAGTCCCAAAGATTTATTTCTCACATCAAATGAACCATTAAATGCACTATCATATTAAAAAATTATGGAGGAAAATATAATTCCAATTGAAAATCGATAGAAATATCCTCTTTATCTGAATTTTTAAAAGCAGTCAGATTAATAACCTTATTATAAATTGAATTGAAAAAATGACACACCTTCATGATATTTATTCTAACATGGATGGGAAATATTCCTAGTAGTTAAACTACTAGGATTTATTTCATAATGACGTGGAAATCCTATGATTTCATACTTATCAACTTCAAATCCTGTAAAGGAAATTTTTTTGTACATTTTTTGAATAACCCTGTGACACTTTGATACAATGAAGTCACTAAAAAAATATAATTTTTCCCTCTTTGATGACATATGAAAATTTGAGGGTAGGAATGTTCACCTTCCTTTAAGAGTGGGTGCTAACTCTATACATATTCCCATTGAGAGGAAGTCTAATTTTGCATTCAACCAATATTTAGTTTTTCCGTTAATATATATTAATGATCATAAAAATCTATCTTATATATTTTTCTCAACATTCCTGACATAAATTTTATGTATGACCACATGATTTAGCCAATATGGTAAATCAGTAAATATTGAAAATTTCTTCCAAATATTTTTGTAATTACTAGATTTATGTATCTTTTTGAATGTCAAATCAATGTTTTTCAGCCTCTCAAAATACTGATCAATAGATAATGGTTTTGGAGAAATATCATATTTTTATGATCCATTTAATGCCTTTTTAAATCCTCTATAATATTTATCCATAAAAATATACTTTCTAAGACCCACGTATAATTTTCTCCCATGATTTATTTGATAATATGAATTCTTTTGTCCACAAATAAAACACACTTTATACCCCTTAACAATATATCTAAAAAAATTTGCATACACTGAGAATTTATTTATAGTGAACACAATCACTGCTTACAGTTGAAAATATTCAATTTTATAAGAATTATAAAACCTAATATTATCCTCCTATAAGAGGTTCACATCATCAATTAATGGTTTCAAGAAAACATCAATATCATTTCTGGGTTGTTCTGGTCCCGATATCATTAAACTCAACATGACCTACTTTTCCTTCATTCAAAATTCAAGAGATAAGTTGTAAAATACCAAGATAACATGACATGGACTATGTGTGCTACAAGGGATTTGATCTAGATTCATTACATCCATGAAAAATCCATGTTTTATATTTCATACTTCATTTTCCAATGTAAGAAATTGTGGATCAATTTTCTTCCACTTTGGACAATCAGTTGGGTGCCATAATTTTCTATCGCATACTTACTCATCTACATGTCATTTTAACCTTTTCAAATCATGTTAATTTGAAAATAAGTGATTCAATGAGGAATTATAGTATGATACCAAAATTCATTGACATGGGTCTCTATAACTGCTAAATCAACATGTAATTTTTCTAGAAAATTAAAATGCGACGTATCATATTTAGGTGACCTTGACAAATATTTGTATCCATTCCTATATTGGAGACAATCATTCAGGCATGCATGTATTTTTTTGTACCCTAATATCATCAGACATAATAATTTCTTCTATATATAATATGAATTTAGACGATTGTTGTCTTTGGGAATAATATCTTTCAACAATTTAATAAAATCTGCAAAACTCTTCTCACTCCATCCATGCTTTCCCTTCAAGATAATCAATCTTAACACCAATGATAAAACTGAAAATTCTATAAAACAAAGATACAATAGTTTTTAAGTATCACCATATAGACACTCAATTATCAGTTATTTCTCAATTGTCTTTACAATAATATCATGAATCGTTTTTTCAATTTTACCAGTGTTATTATCTTGAAAATAATCATTATCAATAGATCCAAAATTCTACCCAGTTTCACCATGCCAAATCCAAGTGTTGTAACTCAGATTAAAATAATGATAAATTAAATGGTCTTTGATATATCTTCTTTTCTTCTTTTTTATATTTAAAAATTTCAGACACATATGGAAACAAATATCTTTTTTTAGAACATTCCATTTTAAAAATTCCAAAAAAAGAATCAACACCTTCCTCATATTCACCACTTATTAAAAGTGTCATAAAACAAAATCAACTTATTATTGTCTATAAAAAATATCAAAAAATAAATATTTTTTCAAAAGAATATAATTTTGATAAAAGTTATAATAAATTAGTCAAGTCTAACAGGGTTTGAATTGATATCAAATATGTCATAATTAAATGTAAAAAAACATTGATATTCTAATAAAATATATTTTTTATTTGAAATATATAATTATAAATTCTAAATAATAAATGAATATATGTTTCAATATAATTTTTAAATCCTAAAATTAAATGCATGGAAGCAATTTAAAAATGAAAATAAAGTTAGAATATTCTCTCATTTTTCATTTTTTTGTGAATGATATTAGATAATACATGAAATTGAATATTATTGACCAGAATCCAAATCAAGGTCATATTATCCATTTTTCATTTGAATCTTTATCATCGCATTTTTAATAGATTGTTTTACATGAAAAAATTAAAAAATATTAGAAAAAAAATTAATTCATACTATAACATAATTGTATAGTAGAGTTCAAACAACAAAATGATGAATTTGTAATGACGCATTTATATAAATAAATAATATTTTATATTATTTATGCATGGTGTATTATGAAAATTATTCGAGGAATATTATGTACTATGTATTCTAGGAAAATATGTTTTATTTTAATACACCACACTAAAAAACCACATTTTAAATATTATAACGTACATTATTTGATACAATAAAATTATAAATTTAATGGGAGAAAAATTATTTTAGTGTGAATAATTTCAGATGTATGTGTAATTACGAGAAAATATAACATAGAAAAACTCTACCTATGCAGTGGGATAATCCTCTAATTTTAAAAAAATATTTTAACCTAATGTATGACTGGGGATAATTTATGACTGGGGATAGGCTACACATCAATGCATATTATCATTTGTACCAAATGGGTTAATTATTCCAAATAGAGTCAAACCCTATCATATATCTATTATAATATAAAAAATATGTGTAAAGGAAGTAATTGATAGTTCCTATTGTATATTCACTAATAATGTCAACATTACATAGGAACTAACTCATAATATATAGACTATATATTTAATATAATACTTTTTAGGACAAGAATATGCTCAGATTACAAGATATGAGTTCATATGCATATACACTACTTATAGGATATTAAATATTGAACTGTATGAAAATTAAAATGTATATATAAATTATATTTTATGATTACTATGTCACTAATAAACGCAAAACTCTAATTCAAATTTATCCATATGAATGAAGGTGAATGCATAAATAATTAATTATTTTCCAACATCATCCAAATATGAAACATTTAGAGATTCAATTTAGTAATTGAAGATGAGATGTAGTTTAAGAATTTGTGAAACAATTCAATTCAATTACCATTTCATATAGTATAAACCCAAGAAAAATTATGATATAATTTTGAAATTTATGATCTAACATATAATATTAATGTATAATGAAATCCATAAATTTTAACTTAAATCAAAAGATAACTAAGGTACACAAAGATGGTAATCCGATATTCTTGATGAAAATATCTATATACGAATGTGAAATTATAAGGCCGATGAAACATAATGGTTTATAAAGATGGTAATTTTAGATTTGAGTAAATGGAATAAAAAAACTTGATTTTTGGAATCCATGTCATTTAACGACCAAAAGTGAGTATCAATGTGTGAGGATTACTAGAGATTTGAGAGATAATCATATCGAATGCACAACAATGATGCTAAAAAACATGGGGTTTTATGAAGACGGAAAACTATGATTTGAGGCCACTAGATGAATGAAACGAGGTTAGGGATTCTTCATGATATAAATCATTTTTCTTTCACAAGATCGAATAACACTAAAATGATTCAAAATGGGAATTCATAAAATTTCAAATGGTATATCACACTGGTTAAATTGTAAAAATTATAAAAAATCGTCTTTATGATGTCAATTATATAATAACCAATGTGAAAAAATCACTTTATCATACATTATATTATATAACCAATGTGATAAAGTGGTATACTAGTTTGATCACATTATGTATGAGATAAATGATGTGATAAATTAATATACATAGAGTAGTAATGTTGTTTATAAGTAAATAAAGTGAAAAATCCAATGTGATAAATACATTATGTACTAGTGATTTTAAGTGAATTTTTGTTAAGTTAAAAAATTTAGGAGTCAGGACAAAAATGACCTAATCGTAAACCTATACCATTTCAAGATAAGAACATGATGCAACCCTTTATTGGTCTATTTGGGGCCCCAAAGTCAATGAGTTTATTTAACATCTATTTTAGATGTGAGTGTATATTCAGTAGTGCCAATAACATCTGTTATTATCTTATTGTGTGAGATACACTGATGAAATCTGTGACCTATAGTACAATTAGGATGACTCATATCAATCATGGATTCAATGTGATATGAGAACTTAATAATTTTATTTGTGGTAATGAGCGATGATGAACTCTTAGTGAGTATTCAGTTTAGTAAATGATTTTATGATAACTGAGATTATTAATATAGTTTATGTTAATAATTGATGAAAAAATACTATTATCCTTACCATATATAAAATTTTTATTATCCGAGGATATGTATCAAACATGATTTATTGAGTGTATCGAACATGACATAACGAGGACACACTGTGGTGATATGATGTGGTTGGCATGAACAAGGTTCTCTAAAGTGGTATGGTGATGTTCCAAATCATTTTATGATATTCATTATCTTTTCCATTTCATTCTAAATGAAGGTAATATTCTCAAATTGTAGGTCATGATAGGTTGGGATTATCCCCAGGATTACTACAAATCCATGATTGAGTTATGACCGACAGTAGTTCAAATTATCATTCACCAAATTGTATATAAGTAGAGGAATAAAATATAGTATTATACCCTAATAAATTACTACGATGATGATGTGTATTACTTATTATAATTGAGTATTTATAAGTCAATATATATTTTTAAACCTAGGTAAAGTGAATTCTATTTATTAATTATATGAATTACTTGACATTATGATAGTCATGAGTTAAAAGGTGATTATGAGACATATAGTTTTTAGGACTATGTGATAATTAATTAGGTAAATGTGTATACAAGTTTACATGAATAATAAAAATTTTGTGAGGACTAGATGAAATAGTTTTCTAAGTAGTCATGTGGACTAGTTGACTTCATTGATTGTATAGTCACATTGACTATTCAATCTAGTTTTTTAAGAAGTCATTAGAACTAGTGTATTATATATTTATTACTATTTTTTTATATTTATTTAGTGATGGTATTACTATTTACTTGGTATACATCCACATGATGTAGTCTCAAAAGTGAGAACCATCATTCAGGTCAAGTGTTGAAACTGGATAGCCATCTTAGTAGCACCTCCCTTACCCCCATTGACCATAATAGAAATGGATTTATTCTACACATGGAAACTAAATGTGATGTGATCATGGATATATCTTTTGTGGGGAAACTAATTATAGGGTAATTTTGATATTGGATTATTCTCAAGAATATAGACATTAGGGGAATACATGGAACAAGATGGGGGGAGTTGGTTTGTAGGGCCCCTTTTATATTTTAATAGCACATGTTATATTGTAATACTTTTTTATTTGGTGAGGGATGAATTTGTTGATCTTAGGAATCGATTACATAAAACAGTTATATATATTAATCATATTCATATACTTTTATAACAAATTAGATATATAGGTAGTGATTTATTTAGACTTGTGGAATGAAATAGACTCATGTATAATATCTTTTGAAATTTGAAGATAGAGTAATCCACTAGCTGATATATTACACAGATTAGACTTTGTGGTTTGGTTGTAAAGTGCATAACTATGTGTCATGATTTTACTTAATTGAATATTATGCATGAAATATATTTTATTTTTTGTTTTTCATTAGGGAATGACCAACTATACATAGTCTTTTTCCTTGTCACGACCTGCCCTCGGGGTCCGTGCAGTGACTACCCCAAGCCCGCCTTCCATAGGCCAGGGGATGGCGACTAGCACCAAGGTGTAAATCCCAGTAAAAAAGGGAAGGCATTGCCTTTGTAAAGTAAACAAACACCACAGAGTAGGAAAGCGGAAAGTAAACACTAAACAAAAGCAGTGTACAACTGAAAGTGCGGAAAAGTAAATGGGCCAGAATACAAACCCAAACTGAAAGTAAAGTACAACTCGAAAGGGAAAACAGCAACTGAAAAGTAAATGCCGCTACACCGAGCTGTCCACTGGAAATCCCACCTGAAGGGTGGGTACAGATAGCTCCTCTGCTCCACAGGTCCCGTCGTCTGCTCCGTGCACGTCCCGCCCAGTGGTCCACCTCCGGGTACCGTCCCGCTCTGCAAGCCTCAGCTAAGGTCAACGCTGTCCGTCGTCTGCAACCAACACAACGTAGTGCGGGCAAAGCCCGTGCAGGGGTGAGTATAAGCTACTCAGTAGGGACCCCGAGACCCCTGAAGGTCTCTCAAATCCACAAAGGATAAACCACGAAGAAAGGTAAAATCACGAAGTAACAACCGACACTGCTTAGGTATATGCCCATACATATACCTAAGTCATAAATTCAAATACGCTCCAACCTCCGAGCCCAAGTATAACTCAGTCCACACAGGGAAGTAAATGTATTCCACACAGGAAAGCAAAACGTAATCCACACAGGATTGCACAACACAATCCACACAGGAAAGCAACAGGATTCAGCTCAAACAGGTATACTTCTTCAAAGGACGATAAAGATGATCACTGATCCATCTAAGTCGTCGGACCCACGAAGGATCGATAGGTAACTAACCCCCGCAAAGACCCACACAGGATCGGGCCCACACAGGACCTGTAGGCGCTGGTTCACACAGGACCGCTGAGTGCAAGGACCCACACAGGATCAGACCCACACAGGATCGGGCCCACACAGGACCTGTAGCACTGATCCACGTAGGATCGCTGAGTGCTGTAGTCGTCGTCGTCGAATCCACACAGGATCTCTGTACTGTCGTCGCCGCAGTCACAGTAACAGTAGTAGCAGTAGCAGTCACAGTAACAGTCGCAGCCAGCACTAGGGTTCCCGCACACAGCAAGCTCGTACGGAGGGTCCGCTCCACGAGCCGAGAGGCTGATACATCAACTGTCACAAAGACCAGAGTTGATGTATCCAAAAGTTCCGTATCGTTAACAGGAACTCAACGCAACAGACGGCGCGTCGATCGGACGCCCGGTCTGAGAGTTATTGGCATTTTTGTCCCCGGGGCCCGGTTGGTTTTTAAGGCAAAACCAACCCGACCGTACTCCACCTGCGTCCAAACCTCAGGAGGAGTATGCCAAAAGATCCGTCTCACTAAGAGGAACACAACACAGCTGACGGCACGTCAATCGGACGTACGTAGCTCAAGATATGAGCGTTTCCGCTCCGAAGGCCCGGTTGGTTTCGTGGACGAATCAACCCGGACGAACTCAAAGTAATCCGAAACCTTGTGTGCGATATATCGAAACGACCGTCTCGATCCAAGGATCGCGTTGCCGCAGACAGTCCGTCGATCGGAGGTCAGTGGCTCAAGTTATGGCCAAAAGACCGAATCTGGTTCGAAACGGGGGGGTCCGGGTCCGGGCCGACCCGGCCGGACCCCCCCTGGGTCGGCCCGAACCGGGTCGACCCGGTCTGGCCGGCCGGCGGCGCGGGGGCCGCGGCGGCCAGACGCCGCACGGGGGCTGCACGCGGGGGGCTAAGCCCCCGCTTTCTTGGAGGCGGCGGCGGGGGAAATAAATCCCCCGCGGATAAGGGGGCGGCGCGGCCTATAGCCGCGCCCCTTTTTTTTAAAAACGCCCCCCCCCCCCCCCCCACGTGGGAGGGCCTGCTTGTGCGGAACCGGGGGGCCGGCTGCCCCCCTCCCTTCAAAGAACTGACCCCCTCATAAAGAGGGGGGGTTTTGTGTGTTGGCCGGGGGATTAATTCCCCCGGTTTAATGCCATCCGGCCGGCCAGCTGGCCGGCCGGTTTTCTCCAACGGGACCGGAAATTCCGGTCCCCCCTTCGGCTTCCGACGCCGGCGGCCTGGCCGCCGGTCTTCTCTTCCGCCGCGGCCCGGAACCGGCCGCGGTTTTCGTCATCCGGCGCGGTGCGACGGCACCGTGCCCCTCCGCCGCACCTCGATTTCTTCAACGCGGCGCGGCGGCGTCGCGTTCTTGATATTTCTTTCATGGCGCGGCGCGACGGCGTCGCGTAATAAGGATTGGGCGAAAATCCGCATGGTGCGACGGCACCACGCCACCTTGATTCATCCACCCGCAAGCAATACAACAAGAACGATGGAGGGGGTTCGGCCGTGTTCATGCGGTCCGGCCCCCTCACGTTAAGCAATAACGCAACTTAAAATATTTCAAAGCCACACGTTAGGCTTGCTAAAATTCATGATCAAGAATAGAATAAATAAACAATAATCAACAACCCCTACCTCGGGTATAGGTTCGAAGATTTGACAACGTCCGCGGAAGTTCAACGTCGCGGAGATCGGGCGTCGCGGTCTTCGTTCGTCAATTCCGTTGACGAAGAGATGTGTCCGATGTGATACGTCGTTGGCGAAACCTCTTATGTCGACGAAGGGAATCCGAGGAGGAAGCGGTGTTCCCTCTCGTTGACACGGAAGACGAAGAAGAGCGAAGCGGCGTTCTTCGTCGGAACTTGAGCGTTCTTCGTCAAGTTGAGCGTTCTTCGTGTTCTTCGTCAGAGTTGAAGAAGAAGAAGAAAATCTCCCAAAAGCTCTCAAGGTGGCCAAAGCTATTAACCAAAATAAAATAAGACACTATCTTATTTTATTAACACATCAACACAAAAGAATTTCCAAAGTTTGAAATTCAAAAGGATTAACTCCAAATTAAATAACTCATGTCATTTAATGAGGGGTTAAGTAAGTTGAGAGAAGATGAAAGGTTTAGGGGTTCGTGTGGGCCCCACCACACTTAATCCTCCCAAGGGAGGTTAAGTGGGTGTGGGTCCCACTTCCAACCCCCTTTGGTAGGTTTAATCAAGTTATAATAAAATTTGTTCTTCACAAATTTTATTTAACTCAAACTAAAAACCCCAAAACTAACTTTCAACCCGCAACAAACGCAACTTCCGAAAAGGTCTCTTTAAGCGAATACCGGTGCTGCGAGTTCATCGGTGCCCTCGGATTTCAATTCCGAGCACCGAATCAAAAGTTAGGAAAACCCGCTCCTTCGTTCACTGAACGTACCCGAGCCAAACTTCAGAAATTAATTCCGGGCACTCCGAGCCTCGGAATCAGGTGCCATCTGAAACCGCGCTCTTGTAAAATTCTAAAGAAAATTAAGAAAAAATTTCCCTTGAATTTTACAGGTCTTTACATTACTCCCACCTCAAGGCTTTACGTCCCCGTAAAGATACATCAAAAACTAGGGAAACAAATGAGGGTACTGAGCATGCATCTGAGCCTCCCGCTCTCATGTGCTCTCCTGGAGATTCCCGTGCTGCCATCTGATGCGCACAAGAGGAATCGATCGCCCACGCAGGACCCGCTCCTGTCGATCCTCTATCTCCACCGGGACCTCCGTAAAAGTCGCCCCATCATCAACGTCAAGCTCCCCATGATCAATGATGTGTGTCGGGTCGTGCACGTATCTCCTCAGCTGGGATACGCGGAAGACGTCGTGCACCCGGTGCAATTGAGGTGGTAGAGCCAGGCGATAAGCCACCTCGCCAACCCTGCTGAGGACCTGGAAGGGTCCGATGAAGCGCGGAGATAACTTGCCGCCTCGGCCAAATCTCTGAATACCACGTCGAGGTGAGACCCGCAAGAAGACGTGGTCGCCATCCTCGAACTCTAGTGGCCTCCGCCTCCTATCAGCATATGACTTCTGCCGGCTCTGAGCTGTCCTCATCCGCTCCTGGATGACTTGGACCTTCTCTGTCGTGGCCTGGACCATCTCCGGTCCCACCAGTGCTGACTCCCCAGGGTCTGTCCAGCACAAAGGAGATCTACATGGTCGTTCGTACAACGCCTCGTACGGTGCCATCCTGATGGTGGAGTGGTAGCTGTTGTTGTGCGCAAACTCCACCAAGGGTAGGTGGTCCTCCCAGCTATGACCAAAGTCGAGGACACATGCGCGGAGCATGTCCTCGAGTGTATGAATGGTCCTCTCCGTCTGACCATCTGTCTGAGGTTGAAAGGCTGTGCTCAGACGTAGCTGCATCCCGAACGCCTCCTGTAACCCCTTCCAAAGCCGGGAAGTAAAGCGAGCATCTCGATCGGAGACGATAGATGATGGCACGCCGTGGAGCCGCACAATCTCCTGAACGTAGATACGTCCCAAGCTCTCCACTGAGCCCTGCTCTCTGATGGGTAAGAAGTGTGCCGACTTGGTGAGTCGGTCAACAATCACCCAGATGGAGTCGTGACCTCTGGAAGTGCGTGGAAGTCCAGTCACGAAATCCATAGATATGCCGTCCCACTTCCACTCCGGAACCTCCAAGGGCTGTACCAAGCCTACTAGTACCTGATGCTCTGCCTTCACCTGCTGACAGGTGAGGCATCGAGAAACGAACTCTGCTACAGCCTTCTTCATGCCCGGCCACCAGTGCTGTCGTCTGAGGTCCTGGTACATCTTCGCCACTCCAGGATGTACCGCCAAAGGAGAAGTGTGAAACTCTCTCAGCACTTCCTCTCGCAAAGCTACTGGTACCATGGTACGTCCTCTGAAAAGGATGTCGTGCTCTGCTCCAAGGGAGAAACCATCAGGTGCCTGTCCTGAGGATATCTGTGCACGCCGTGTCTCACAGTCAGCGTCCCCGCACTGTGCCTCCCTGACTCGTTGCAGTAGTGGAGGAGTGACTGCGAGAGACTGAAGAAAGGCTTCTCCATCTCTATCCACGAAGGATATCTGCAAAGAGGCTAGCTGCTTCGTCGCCTCCTCAAGTAGCTGAATGCCCGTCCTCCTGCTGAGGGCATCGGCTACTACGTTCCCCTTCCCAGGAGTATAGACTATCTCAAAGTCATAGTCCTGGAGGAACTCGAGCCATCGCCGCTGTCTCAGGTTCAGGTCCTTCTGCGAGAAGATATACCTGAGACTCTGATGATCGGAAAAGACTGTAAAGTGCTCGCCCATCAGATAGTGTCGCCATGTCTTCAGAGCGAAGACCACTGCTGCTAACTCCAGGTCATAGGTAGCGTAGTTCTGGTCATGCGGCCTCAATTGTCGTGATACATAGGCGATCACTGCCCGCTCCTGCATCAGAACACATCCGAGTCTGGTCCCTGATGCATTGCAGTAGACTACGTACCCTACTCCCTCCTCAGGCAACCTCAAGATAGGTGCGCTAGTCAATCTCTGTCTCAGCTCCTGTAAGCTCTACTGACAACTGTCTGACCACACGAAGGGTTTCCCCTTCTTCGTCAAAGCTGTGAGTGATGCCGCAACTCTAGAGAAGTCTGGCACGAATCTCCGATAGTATCCAGCTAGTCCCAAGAAACTCCGAACCTCAGTCACGCTCCTGGGTGGATCCCATGCTAACACAACCTCAATCTTCGCGGGATCCACTGCAACTCCCGCCTCAGAGATAACGTGACCCAAGAAGTGGACCTCACGTATCCAGAACTGGCACTTCGAGAGCTTACCATAAAGCTGGTGCTCTCGGAGTGTGTCTAGTACAACTCGCAAGTGATAGGCATGCTCCTCCTCTGACGCAGAGTAAATCAGAATGTCGTCGATGAAGACCACGACGAACCGATCGAGGTATGGCTGAAAGATCCTGTTCATGAGATCCATGAACACTGCTGGAGCATTGGTTACACCGAAAGGCATAACCAAGAACTCATAGTGGCCATACCGACATCTGAAGGCCGTCTTCTGCACATCCTCGTCTCTGACTCTGAGCTGATGATAGCCTGACCTGAGGTCTATCTTCGAGAACCACCGTGCTCCCTTGAGCTGATCAAAGAGGTCATCAATCCTCGGTAGAGGATACTTGTTCCTCACTGTCACCTGGTTCAGGCGACGATAGTCAACACAAAGTCGCAATCTCCCGTCCGCCTTCTTGGCGAATAAAATCGGGGAAGCCCAGGGTGAAACACTGGGTCGGATGAACCCCTTGCCCTGCAAGTCCTCCAACTGTACCCGTAGCTCTCGAAGCTCGGCGGGGGCCATCCGATATGCTTGAGTGGATATCGGGGCTGTCCCGGGGTACAAGTCAATATAAAAGTCTACCTCTCTGCGAGGAGGTAGCCCTGGAACGTCGTCGGGAAAAACGTCCGCAAACTGATCCACCACTGCAGGAAAACTAGGACTCCGCACGTCAACTACTCCAAGGATAAGGCTAGCCAACTGATGAGTGATGGGCTGTCCTCTCCTCCGCAGAAGTCCATCTTGTGCTACAAAGGCTCCCTTCTCGCCGGTGAAGGTGAACCTGCTCCCGTCGGTGCATACACATCGCACCTTGCGCCTAAAACAGTCAATATGTGCATGGACCGTAGATAGCCAATCCATGCCCAAGATTGTAACGCCCCGACCCCAGCTGCCCAGAGTCGGTGCATTACTTCATAACATTGGCATGATCACAAGAAAGATCAAATCTCGAAAGACCGATTGGTTTAGTAGCCTTGGAAACACTAGATATAATCATAAAGTTTTACATTACATTTCAAAGTGAAAAACTACTACAACAACAAAGTCTTCATATCCACACTATTAACCCCTCATAATATCCCTGCAAGTCATTCATAAATTACTTCTTCACTACCTGGGAAAAATAAAACATAGAAAAGGGGTGAGCTCAAATGCCCAGTAAGGATAACAATATAGCGGAACATTCAAAATAAGCATAAACATTTAAGGCAATGAATTACTAAAACAAAAGCCTTTTAAAATTGAACTTCAACATAGTATGGCAAAAGTAAAATGAAATAATGCCATTTACTTGTTCACATGGATATTCTACTAATCGAATAATCACATGCAATATCAATAACCACTTTCATAATGTTGGAATGCATAATGCCAGACTATCATAACCACATAGCCAAGGCCTCGTGCCAAGACTACAAATAAGATTTTGTCAAGGCCTTGTGCCAAGACACTAGTTTGTCTCATGAGACCTACCGATGCATCGAGGAGCTATAGCGGGCTCCACCCGTCACTTATTAAGTCCAATGCATTCCCATATGAAAAGGTTTAAACATAACATAAACATTCGTATTAAAACTAGCATACGAAATGTCAATACTTTCACAATAAACTATGAATGGTATAAAAATAGCACATCCACAGTCAAACATATCACAAAACCTTCAATACAATATAGAAGTTTTGTATCATAATAAATCAACTTCAAATAATCTTAAAATCCATCAAAGGAT
This sequence comes from Viscum album, assembly GCA_963277665.1. NCBI lineage: Eukaryota > Viridiplantae > Streptophyta > Magnoliopsida > Santalales > Viscaceae > Viscum > Viscum album. The sequence continues at coordinate 1,395,975,508 of OY728164.1, read as the reverse complement.
GTTGACATAGATGAAATCAAAATTCTTTTTAAAGAAATATCTCCTTTTATTTTGAAATCATTTAAGATCCATATAAAATAAAACATTTTCTTTGAAAATATTCTTATAAGCTTGTATGGGAAGCTTCGACGATTTTATAACGGCGGAAAATAACCGCACCCGCCGTATAAGTTAAAAAAAACATTCTTACCTCAATTCTGTCGAAAAGGTTAAAAAGGACCTTGTTTTGAAAACGACGGAAAGATTCCTTTATAAACCTCTTATAAAAAGTCAAACAAGGGTATAAATGACTTTAACCCATATTCTTGTAAATAGTAAAAATGTTTTGAAATACATTTCGAAGAAACATGGATGTGGATGATAAAGAGATCCCAGTAGATTATTACGTATAATACAACCTCGGATAATGAAGAGATTGTGAAATAACCCTTACCTTGTACTTTTCCTTGGTTGGTGTAGGTTAACTCCCTGTATAATGGTGAAATAATTGTTATTAAATTATACAAGAATCATATATATTAATATGATATCATATATGATCTTTTAACATTGATTTGTTAATAATATCTTAGAATTATCGTCGTTTCGGGTGTTAACTTACTCATTTTCTTTTATATGTTTTGTTACATAAGTCATGTTTGTTGTATCTTATTCATATCCAGAATGATATCAAGTCCTTAAACATCATTTTTAAATCATTAAATGGTAATTATACTTGAATGGATACGATGGAGAATGAATCTCATCGCGTTCGCGGAGACGGTAGTCCGTACGTACGCACGAACGCTACTTCCATTTAATTTTTATTTTAAAAGAATCAAATCCAAATGATACATAGGTATATTACTATTCCAGTATAATATAATATTTTATATATGTTACTTAAGTTCATTAACACCATCCTTTATACGTTCCATGTGTGGTATGAACGAGTCATATCATTTTAAGGGGGCGGTAGTCCGCACTTCCTCAAATGAAATTATCGTATGTATATACAACATGAAACGAATAATGGTATGAAATAAAATGGAATTACAGAAGCTTATATATAAAATATATATCATTAATATCATATTTAATTACAGTGCCATCATAATGGCCACCATGAGAGGTGGTAAGATGTATTTGAACAATCATCGTTTCGTGAGGCGTTAGTTTGCCATCCACAGAAACATTATGTTCATCATCCATTAGATGGAGTTGTGTGTATGTGTAGTTTGAATCCTTATTATAACAACATCCTAGTATATTTTGGATACTGGTGTTGTTACAAAATAAAGGAAATAAAAAGAGTTTGTGGGTTGGAGAAGCAAAATAAATGAAAATAATTTAAGAGAAATCGTTACCTTTAATCTAGGTAACTCACTTTGGTTGGAACCAAAGGACTTCTTGAAATGCTTTCTGCCTAAGGGGAAGCTTCAAGGAGGAGGAGAGGGATGTGGAGAGCTTATTTGGGCAGAGTTTGGACGAGCCAAGTGGCTTGAGAGGTGTGAGGAAAAGAGAAGGAGGAGTGCCCTTTTATAAGAGGGGTGAGGGGCACTTTTGGAAAAGCTAGAAATATTAATTTATAATAAATTCATATTCGGTTTCCAAAGGCTCCAAAGTTGACTATTCAAAGGATGAGGTGGGGATAGGTCGAAAACAACTCATCCAATAGAATTTAGATAGGTTTGGGTACTTATATTAACCTTATCTTTAAGTATTAACTCTAAGTTAATTAGTTTCACTTTTACAATGTCTCTTTGTATTTTTATATAATATGGTTAATAAACTTACTATATACATCCAAGCGACACCCAAGTAGTCCATTAATTATTAACCTATCATAATATAAGTCTCTTGGCCGAACCTTAGATTTTTAGGAATTTAATATCAATTAATAATATAATATTTGTTTTAAGAACTCTTTTATGTCAATTTTGACACTATTCAATAGTTGATTTTTGTGAAACTCATAACAGATTGATTACTTCGAACAAAGTCAATTAAATCAATCCTAATATATCATATTATCCTAGAAAATTAGTTTAATTCATTAAAAGTTTCATATTATATTTATTTGGGTATTTATAATATCAATTATTTTAATTTTTCACTATTATAGTAATTACTGCATCATCATTGTATCATAAATAAAATAAATTATTTAATGTCTAAAAATTATAAATAAAATATCATTATGTAGGAAATATTTTTATCTTTCTAATGAATATTTATAATCGAAAATCCAACATGTATAACCCTATGTAAAAATTGTTCTTCTAAAAGATGTAAGCTTATGCCATTTTTATTTTTATTTTAGCTTTATTAATATAATGTGTCATTATCACTTACAAGTGGATCCATGGGGTCCCAAAATAGACCCAAAGATGCCCATGGTCGGGTATGTGTCCACCAATAGGGTTAGGACACGTTTTAGGGTAATTTTGTATTATTATAATATTATTTTTTAACCCTTATTTACCGGATTTACCCTTTAACCATGGTAAATAAAATATTTACCGCAGTAATTATTCAAAATGTCTAAAAATAAAAGTTACTTATTTACACAATTTGAACATCCTGATTCCAAATATGGAATCCATTTTTCTAAATTCAAAACACAGAAGTGGCAGAAATTAATTTAAAATTAATTCCCGCTGTCAAAACAAAAAGCGTGTTTTTAAGAGATAATAACTATCAAAAGATTGACACTTGTTTATGTTCGGTTTAACTGTAAAATTTTGTCTAATGACCAACATTATATTAAATTGTAAAAATATATTCTAAATATACTTTAAAACCACTCAAATTCATAATTTATCACTATTAATTATTTTGATTAAAAAAGTTGTTTTTAATTAAAATTTAGTAATTTTCACTATTCATCAAAATATGAAAGTTATCCGAAATGTACCAAAATTTCACCTTAGGCTAAATTCGATATTCCGAATCCAAAAATGAAGTCCATTTTGAAATATAAAATATATATAATTTCAAAAATTAGGTATTACTATTCATAACGGCTAGTTTGATCGATTGTGGTGTGTGTTAAAACTCGAAGTTTGCGTACAACACACGCTACTGTATTATTCAAAGGAAAGCGTACCGTGGAAGCTTGGGATGTTTCATTTTAAATTTTTTGATGTCCCCATTTAGTCAAAAAGTTTAAAATATTGTATTTAAAAAGGGTTCACTATTAAAAGTTGATAAAAGTGCAATACTGAAAATGAATTTGTTCTTGCATTATATCTAAGAAACTCATAATATGGATTCTAAAATTATAAGGATTATATAAAGTTTAAAATTTAGATAATACTATTCATAACCTATTTTTAATGGCTTTTTTTTTGTCAGTCATGGTGTGATTGAACTCGGTGTTGCGTGTAGTGCAAGTTATTGAATTATTTTGAAGAAATAACACACTATGAAATCTTGGGGTGTTACATTCTCCCCTCCTTCAATAAATTGCGTCCTCGCAATTTTAAATTGTTCTTCGAAAATAAAAGGTTGAAAATAGAAAATATATTTGTGGGAAAACCCACATCGGAAATTGGTTTACTAAAATTTAGTCTTAATATGAGGAAAAGAGAAATTAAAGGGTCACCACCAAATTATGATCTCGATTAGGAGAACATTGGTGGCATTTAGAGACATATAATTGGAGGAAAAACGTAAATATTTATAGGTAGTGATTGAGGTCATCAATCACAAACAAGTATAAAATTGAGGTCCTTAAATTCATCAATCTATGATGATTTGAAATACCATCGGTTCAACAAAACATAGGGTATTAGGATAACACATTTTTGACGTTTCAAAATATCCTAGTTGAAATCCCACATCGAAAAATGAATTAATGAGGCCTCTATTTAAAATAAAGAGTCGAAAGTATGAAGATTACCGAAAATAACACATACTAGGGTTCCATGTAGGAAAATATGGATATGGAAGAGAAATCTAACCATCAATTATCTGATGGAGAGTGGTAGAGAACATGGCTATGAAAAGGCCAACAATCCCAAAGCCATAAATTTGTGATGATTTAAGGTACCATCTAGGACAACATTTTTGTTCTAAGTTTCTATTATTAATGTTGAGGAATTTATTTATGAGATTGGATAAGATAATAAGGAGATATACTTACTTTATAATTAGAATTTTACCCATTAATAAATTTCTACCACAAACTCATCTTTCATTCTAAAAGATAATAGAACGTAATTTTTTTTTCTATTTATACTATTCGTACAGGGTTCCAAAATAAATGAATTATAATTCATCTACCAAATCTTTTAATTCAGGACATCTCGTGGGACAGTGGTAGGTGATACACCCTTGTCGCCCTTCGGTTGCGGGTTCAAGTCTCGCAGCCTTGCCGGACGCGATGGGTTGCCGCCCGACCTCCGGGTTGTCCTTTTATGGCAATCCAAAATAATCCAAACTAGAACTATCCAAAATACTTCTATCCAAACACACAGTCCAACATTTATAAGTAAGGTAAACATAATGTAGAACCTTTTTACCCCGTAATAGCATATGAATACCTTCATCATGTATTCTTTTAATACACCGAAACATCCAAAATTACCATATTCCTTATTGATTACATTCATGCTCCCTTATTCCATATAGAAAGCTGGATATACTTTATTAATCCAAAAATGTTTTAAACCCCAACAATGATGGAATATACAAATCATTAATCAGTTCCAAGGTAGTCAAGAATATCCAATATAATATTTCCAAAACAATCACATATTATTCCAAAATCACTACCTCAGTATCAGAACTATATTATGATTTATCATTCTCTCAACCATACATTTTCCAAAAATTTATTATGCTATTGAGTCACTTTTCTTTGTTCCACACAATCTCAAGTCCTTAATGAAATAGTACTGCAGTACAATCCTTATATACTCCATAATTATTATAACAAGTACATTGTTGATACAACACTCAATTGACATAATCAACATAAGAACTCTAATCATTCCTCTTCATCTGTGGTAGTATCATAACTTGATTATTATCCAATAGCATCATTTGCGTCATAGTCTGATGACTGGGACATAGGTTCGCGTAGTGTCCAAACTCCTTGCAAATGAAGCATTGTACATTTGAAACCATTTTCTTACCCTTGCAGTCATGTACTTTGTGCCCTTTTCCTCCACACTTATAACAAACTCCCATTCCTTTCAGGGAAGTTCCAAGGTGTTTCTTTCCACAGTTACCACATATGGGAAAATTCTTCTTTTCCATCTTCCCTTTATCTATCTTTCTCTCTTCTATCCTTTTCTTCTCTTGCTTCCCTTCAAAGCCATAGGACTCAGTAAACTCTTTACTTATCTTATCAACACATGATATTATTTCTTCATATGATGATAATACATGGGAGACTATTTCTCTTATAAATTCTAGCTTAAGACCATGAAATATATGATCCTTCCTTCTCTTTGGATAATGTGCATTTCTGGAGTTCTCATTCCTTCTACTGGGTGCCATTTCTAAACAATGGCATAAACTAGATCAGTTTATGAATCAAAATACATAATCCCATACTTATAAAACACTTAACATAAATTGAACTATTTATGGATATAATCCATAATCATAAAAAATGTTTTCTTTGAGGAAGTATATACTCATAAACCCTTCATAATGATTTGTAAAGAAAATGAGAGTTATCCTAAGCATATCCCCCGGGAGTGTCGTAACCAAGAGTGCAGCAAGGCCCGTTGTCATGCACCAGTTCCCGTTCGAGTCTAGCTCAAAGCGGTGTTTTCGGGTTTTACCCCTAGGTACATCTGTGCCAGAGCCACCTCTACCTGCTCGTATCCAGACAGGGATGTATTGCTCGGAAAACTCACAAAATCTCTACAATACCAAAATTCTAGGAAGTTCTTCTATACTAACCCTCAAAGTTCATCTTAGGTATACGTGCTCTAATCAGAGTTTATCTAAATCTAGCTTCCAAGGTTTGTACTAAACTTCCTCTGATACCAACTGTAACGCCCCGACCCCAGCTGCCCAGAGTCGGTGCATTACTTCATAACATTGGCATGATCACAAGAAAGATCAAATCTCGAAAGACCGATTGGTTTAGTAGCCTTGGAAACACTAGATATAATCATAAAGTTTTACATTACATTTCAAAGTGAAAAACTACTACAACAACAAAGTCTTCATATCCACACTATTAACCCCTCATAATATCCCTGCAAGTCATTCATAAATTACTTCTTCACTACCTGGGAAAAATAAAACATAGAAAAGGGGTGAGCTCAAATGCCCAGTAAGGATAACAATATAGCGGAACATTCAAAATAAGCATAAACATTTAAGGCAATGAATTACTAAAACAAAAGCCTTTTAAAATTGAACTTCAACATAGTATGGCAAAAGTAAAATGAAATAATGCCATTTACTTGTTCACATGGATATTCTACTAATCGAATAATCACATGCAATATCAATAACCACTTTCATAATGTTGGAATGCATAATGCCAGACTATCATAACCACATAGCCAAGGCCTCGTGCCAAGACTACAAATAAGATTTTGTCAAGGCCTTGTGCCAAGACACTATTTTGTCTCATGAGACCTACCGATGCATCGAGGAGCTATAGCGGGCTCCACCCGTCACTTATTAAGTCCAATGCATTCCCATATGAAAAGGTTTAAACATAACATAAACATTCGTATTAAAACTAGCATACGAAATGTCAATACTTTCACAATAAACTATGAATGGTATAAAAATAGCACATCCACAGTCAAACATATCACAAAACCTTCAATACAATATAGAAGTTTTGTATCATAATAAATCAACTTCAAATAATCTTAAAATCCATCAAAGGATGTTGACATAGATGAAATCAAAATTCTTTTTAAAGAAATATCTCCTTTTATTTTGAAATCATTTAAGATCCATATAAAATAAAACATTTTCTTTGAAAATATTCTTATAAGCTTGTATGGGAAGCTTCGACGATTTTATAACGGCGGAAAATAACCGCACCCGCCGTATAAGTTAAAAAAACATTCTTACCTCAATTCTGTCGAAAAGGTTAAAAAGGACCTTGTTTTGAAAACGACGGAAAGATTCCTTTATAAACCTCTTATAAAAAGTCAAACAAAGGTATAAATGACTTTAACCCATATTCTTGTAAATAGTAAAAATGTTTTGAAATACATTTCGAAGAAACATGGATGTGGATGATAAAGAGATCCCAGTAGATTATTACGTATAATACAACCTCGGATAATGAAGAGATTGTGAAATAACCCTTACCTTGTACTTTTCCTTGGTTGGTGTAGGTTAACTCCCTGTATAATGGTGAAATAATTGTTATTAAATTATACAAGAATCATATATATTAATATGATATCATATATGATCTTTTAACATTGATTTGTTAATAATATCTTAGAATTATCGTCGTTTCGGGTGTTAACTTACTCATTTTCTTTTATATGTTTTGTTACATAAGTCATGTTTGTTGTATCTTATTCATATCCAGAATTATATCAAGTCCTTAAACATCATTTTTAAATCATTAAATGGTAATTATACTTGAATGGATACGATGGAGAATGAATCTCATCGCGTTCGTGGAGACGGTAGTCCGTACGTACGCACGAACGCTACTTCCATTTAATTTTTATTTTAAAAGAATCAAATCCAAATGATACATAGGTATATTACTATTCCAGTATAATATAATATTTTATATATGTTACTTAAGTTCATTAACACCATCCTTTATACGTTCCATGTGTGGTATGAACGAGTCATATCATTTTAAGGGGGCGGTAGTCCGCACTTCCTCAAATGAAATTATCGTATGTATATACAACATGAAACGAATAATGGTATGAAATAAAATGGAATTACAGAAGCTTATATATAAAATATATATCATTAATATCATATTTAATTACAGTGCCATCATAATGGACACCATGAGAGGTGGTAAGATGTATTTGAACAATCATCGTTTCGTGAGGCGTTAGTTTGCCATCCACAGAAACATTATGTTCATCATCCATTAGATGGAGTTGTGTGTATGTGTAGTTTGAATCCTTATTATAACAACATCCTAGTATATTTTGGATACTGGTGTTGTTACAAAATAAAGGAAATAAAAAGAGTTTGGGGGTTGGAGAAGCAAAATAAATGAAAATAATTTAAGAGAAATCGTTACCTTTAATCTAGGTAACTCACTTTGGTTGGAACCAAAGGACTTCTTGAAATGCTTTCTGCCTAAGGGGAAGCTTCAAGGAGGAGGAGAGGGATGTGGAGAGCTTATTTGGGCAGAGTTTGGACGAGCCAAGTGGCTTGAGAGGTGTGAGGAAAAGAGAAGGAGGAGTGCCCTTTTATAAGAGGGGTGAGGGGCACTTTTGGAAAAGCTAGAAATATTAATTTATAATAAATTCATATTCGGTTTCCAAAGGCTCCAAAGTTGACTATTCAAAGGATGAGGTGGGGATAGGTCGAAAACAACTCATCCAATAGAATTTAGACAGGTTTGGGTACTTATATTAACCTTATCTTTAAGTATTAACTCTAAGTTAATTAGTTTCACTTTTACAATGTCTCTTTGTATTTTTATATAATATGGTTAATAAACTTACTATATACATCCAAGCGACACCCAAGTGGTCCATTAATTATTAACCTATCATAATATAAGTCTCTTGGCCGAACCTTAGATTTTTAGGAATTTAATATCAATTAATAATATAATATTTGTTTTAAGAACTCTTTTATGTCAATTTTGACACTATTCAATAGTTGATTTTTGTGAAACTCATAACAGATTGATTACTTCGAACAAAGTCAATTAAATCAATCCTAATATATCATATTATCCTAGAAAATTAGTTTAATTCATTAAAAGTTTCATATTATATTTATTTGGGTATTTATAATATCAATTATTTTAATTTTTCACTATTATAGTAATTACTGCATCATCATTGTATCATAAATAAAATAAATTATTTAATGTCTAAAAATTATAAATAAAATATCATTATGTAGGAAATATTTTTATCTTTCTAATGAATTTTTATAATCGAAAATCCAACATGTATAACCCTATGTAAAAATTGTTCTTCTAAAAGATGTAAGCTTATGCCATTTTTATTTTTATTTTAGCTTTATTAATATAATGTGTCATTATCACTTACAAGTGGATCCATGGGGTCCCAAAATAGACCCAAAGATGCCCATGGTCGGGTATGTGTCCACCAATAGGGTTAGGACACGTTTTAGGGTAATTTTGTATTATTATAATATTATTTTTTAACCCTTATTTACCGGATTTACCCTTTAACCATGGTAAATAAAATATTTACCGCAGTAATTATTCAAAATGTCTAAAAATAAAAGTTACTTATTTACACAGTTTGAAAATCCTGATTCCAAATATGGAATCCATTTTTCTAAATTCAAAACACAGAAGTGGCAGAAATTAATTTAAAATTAATTCCCGCTGTCAAAACAAAAAGCGTGTTTTTAAGAGATAATAACTATCAAAAGATTGACACTTGTTTATGTTCGGTTTAACTGTAAAATTTTGTCTAATGACCAACATTATATTAAATTGTAAAAATATATTCTAAATATACTTTAAAACCACTCAAATTCATAATTTATCACTATTAATTATTTTGATTAAAAAAGTTGTTTTTAATTAAAATTTAGTAATTTTCACTATTCATCAAAATATGAAAGTTATCCGAAATGTACCAAAATTTCACCTTAGGCTAAATTCGATATTCCGAATCCAAAAATGAAGTCCATTTTGAAATATAAAATATATATAATTTCAAAAATTAGGTATTACTATTCATAACGGCTAGTTTGATCGATTGTGGTGTGTGTTAAAACTCGAAGTTTGCGTACAACACACGCTACTGTATTATTCAAAGGAAAGCGTACCGTGGAAGCTTGGGATGTTTCATTTTAAATTTTTTGATGTCCCCATTTAGTCAAAAAGTTTAAAATATTGTATTTAAAAAGGGTTCACTATTAAAAGTTGATAAAAGTGCAATACTGAAAATGAATTTGTTCTTGCATTATATCTAAGAAACTCATAATATGGATTCTAAAATTATAAGGATTATATAAAGTTTAAAATTTAGATAATACTATTCATAACCTATTTTTAATGGCTTTTTTTTTGTCAGTCATGGTGTGATTGAACTCGGTGTTGCGTGTAGTGCAAGTTATTGAATTATTTTGAAGAAATAACACACTATGAAATCTTGGGGTGTTACAAAGATGACGTCGTAAGGCCTCGACGCTGCTACAAGAAGATCCTAGCCGAAGCTCTCGCCTCCTAGAGTAAGCTCACACTGTCGGCACTAGTGCGTAATCGTCGAGTCTGCTCCCGTAGGAGTCTCTAGCCGTAAGGATCGAGCCAACGGCTCTGTCGGAATCTCCGAGCTCCGAACAAGGGCAGCGGCTATGAAAGAGTGACTCGCTCCTGTGTCTATAAGAACTGCAGAAAGGGTGGGATAGACACAGATAGTACCTCGAATCATCTCGGGTGCGCCGTGGTCGTAGGCCTCTGCTTCCTGGAGATGTGTCTGTCGCTGCCCGCCAGCTCTCTGTGGTCGGGGTGGACCTCCTGGTGGTGGTGGTGGTAGAGCCTCAAAGCGTCGGCCACCACCTGCTGCTCGTCCAGCTCCTCTGCCTCGTCCGCCTCCTCCCTGCGGACCGCCACGGTCGACCCTCTGCCTCTGCCTCGGTGGTCCATCAACTGTCTACTGCTCCTCGGCACGACGGGTCGGGCAGTCACGAGCCATGTGGCCCTGCCCGCCGCACGAGTAGCACTGTCTGCCTCTCGTAAGACTGGCTCCGCGCTGTGTGCCCCGCACTGCTGAGCCAGTGCCCTGAGATCGTCTGCCCGAAGGTCTGGTCTGTCTGGACCCCTGAGTCATCCGTCGACTGCCTGCTGCAGATGACTCTGCCACGTGCCGCCATGCGGTGGGTCGCTGTGCTGGTGTAGACCCAGCAAGGAAGCTCTCGATCAGAAGAGCCCGCTCCAGTACTCCTGTCTGAGTCGGTATGCTGAGGGAGATCAGCGATGCCCTGATCTCGTGTCTCAAACCCTGCTCGAAGGTCCGGGCCCGGAAGAATGGCTCCCGTACCATGTCGGTCGAGTAGCGCGAGAGATCAGTAAATCTCGCCGAGTACTGTGCGACCGTCATGCTGCCCTGCCGCAGCTGTAGAAGCTCCTGGATACGCACCACACGAAGGGTGGCTGGGACGAACTCCGAGCGGAAGAGGCTCTCAAAGTCCGTCCAAAGAAGAGATGTCTCATCGTGCACCTGGAGCATCAGGCTCCACCATCGTCCTGCTGCTGCGTGTAGTAGGCTCGCAGCAAGGATCACCATGAGGTCTGCTGGTGCCCTCACTAGCCTAAACACTCGTACTACTGCCTTCAGCCAGTCCTCTGCTGCCTGGGGATCCGTCTCCCCGCGAAACCTGGGTGGTCGCTGGCGCTGAAACTCATGCAGTGCGCTGAGGCGACGTGCATCGTCAGCGGCTGCTGTTGGAAGCATCGGGGGCTCAGCGGGTAGAGCTACTGCCGGTGCCACTGCTGGCAAAGGGCCCTGCACCGAGGCCTCATCGCTCTGTGGGCTGTCGTCTCGCTCGACTCTCGGAACCCTAGCTGGCTGCCGTCGTGGGGCCATCCTGAAAAGGAAACAGGTGCGCCACGGTCAGAACAGTATACCTGGTGAGCTGATATAAGTAATCACAAAGAAAACTTTGAAACACACACGCAATCAATGTTTTCGTGCATTAAGTCGGAAATCAGAAGTCAGGGTCCTGGTGTACGGATACGTCGGCCGCCGCACCAACACTGGACTCCCTGGACTGATAACCACACTCAATACGCTAAACATTATTGCTTCACATAGAAAAGATCAGAGTTTGCGGTAGAACCGAACTCCTCTGATACCAATTTGTCACGACCCGCCCTCGGGGTCCGTGCCGTGACTACCCCAAACCCGCCTTCCATAGGCCAGGGGCTAGCGACTAGCACCAAGGCGTAAATCCCGGTAAAAAAGGGAAGGCATTGCCTTTGTAAAGTAAACAAACACCACAGAGTAAGCAAGCGGAAAGTAAACACTAAACAAAAGCAGTGTACAACTGAAAGTGCGGAAAAGTAAATGGGCCAGAATACAAAGCCAAACTGAAAGTAAAGTACAACTCGAAAGGGAAAACAACAACTGAAAAGTAAATGCCGCTACACCGAGCTGTCCACTGGAAATCCCACCTGAAGGGTGGGTACAGATAGCTCCTCTGCTCCACAGGTCCCGTCGTCTGCTCCGTGCACGTCCCGCCCAGTGGTCCATCTCCGGGTACCGTCCCGCTCTGCAAGCCTCAGCTAAGGTCAACGTTGTCCGTCGTCTGCAACCAACACAACGTAGTGCGGGCAAAGCCCGTGCAGGGGTGAGTATAAGCTACTCAGTAGGGACCCCGAGACCCCTGAAGGTCTCTCAAATCCACAAAGGATAAACCACGAAGAAAGGTAAAATCACGAAGTAACAACCGACACTGCTTAGGTATATGCCCATACATATACCTAAGTCATCAATTCAAATACGCTCCAACCTCCGAGCCCAAGTACAACTCAGTCCACACAGGGAAGTAAATGTATTCCACACAGGAAAGCAAAACGTAATCCACACAGGATTTCACAACACAATCCACACAGGAAAGCAACATGATTCAGCTCAAACAGGTATACTTCTTCAAAGGACGATAAAGATGATCACTGATCCATCTAAGTCGTCGGACCCACGAAGGATCGATAGGTAACTAACCCCCGCAAAGACCCACACAGGATCGGGCCCACACAGGACCTGTAGGCGCTGGTTCACACAGGACCGCTGAGCGCAAGGACCCACACAGGATCGGACCCACACAGGATCGGGCCCACACAGGACCTGTAGCACTGATCCACGTAGGATCGCTGAGTGCTGTAGTCGTCGTCGTCGAATCCACACAGGATCTCTGTACTGTCGTCGTCGCAGTCACAGTAACAGTAGTAGCAGTAGCAGTCACAGTAACAGTCGCAGCCAGCACTAGGGTTCCCGCACACAGCAAGCTCGTACGGAGGGTCCGCTCCACGAGCCGAGAGGCTGATACATCAACTGTCACAAAGACCAGAGTTCATGTATCCAAAAGTTCCGTATCGTTAACAGGAACTCAACGCAACAGACGGCGCGTCGATCGGACGCCCGGTCTGAGAGTTATTGGCATTTTCGTCCCCGGGGCCCGGTTAGTTTTTAAGGCAAAACCAACCCGACCGTACTCCACCTGCGTCCAAACCTCGGGCGGAGTATGCCAAAAGATCCGTCTCACTAAGAGGAACACAACACAGCTGACGGCACGTCAATCGGACGTCCGTAGCTCAAGATATGAGCGTTTCCGCTCCGAAGGCCCGGTTGGTTTCGTGGACGAATCAACCCGGCCGAACTCAAAGTAATCCGAAACCTTGTGTGCGATATAACGAAACGACCGTCTTGATCCAAGGATCGCGTTGCCGCAGACAGTTCGTCGATCGGAGGTCCGTGGCTCAAGTTATGGCCAAAATACCGAATCTGGTTCGGAACGGGGGGGTCCAGGTCCGGGCCGACCCGGCCCGACCCCCCCCCCCCCTGGGTCGGCCCGAACCGGGTCGACCCGACCCGGGACCGGAAATTCCGGTCCCCCCTTCGGCTTCCGACGCCGGCGGCCCGGCCGCCGGTCTTCTCTTACGCCGCGGCCCGGAACCGGCCGCGGTTTTCGTCATCCGGCGCGGTGCGACGGCACCGCGCCCCTCCGCCGCACCTCGATTTCTTCAATGCGGCGCGACGGCGTCGCGTTCTTGATGTTTCTTTCATGGCGCGGAGCGACGGCATCGCGTAATAAGGATTGGGAGAAAATCCGCGTGGTGCGACGGCACCACGCCACCTTGATTCATCCACCCGCAAGCAATACAACAAGAACGATGGAGGGGGTTCGGCCGTGTTCATGCGGTCCGGCCCCCTCACGTTAAGCAATAACGCAACTTAAAATATTTCAAAGCCACACATTATGCTTGCTAAAATTCATGATCAAGAATAGAATAAATAAACAATAATCAACAACCCCTACCTCGGGTATAGGTTCGAAGATTTGACAACGTCCGCGGAAGTTCAACGTCGCGGAGATCGGGCGTCGCGGTCGTCGTTCGTCAATTCCGTTGACGAAGAGATGTGTCCGATGTGATACGTCGTTGGAGAAACCTCTTATGTCGACGAAGGGAATCCGAGGAGGAAGCGGTGTTCCCTCTCGTTGACACGGAAGACGAAGAAGAGCGAAGCGGCGTTCTTCGTCGGAACTTGAGCGTTCTTCGTCAAGTTGAGCGTTCTTCGTGTTCTTCGTCAGAGTTGAAGAAGAAGAAGAAAATCTCCCAAAAGCTCTCAAGGTGGCCAAAGCTATTAACCAAAATAAAATAAGACACTATCTTATTTTATTAACACATCAACACAAAAGAATTTCCAAAGTTTGAAATTCAAAAGGATTAACTCCAAATTAAATAACTCATGTCATTTAATGAGGGGTTAAGTAAGTTGGGAGAAGATGAAAGGTTTAGGGGTTCGTGTGGGCCCCACCACACTTAATCCTCCCAAGGGAGGTTAAGTGGGTGTGGGTCCCACTTCCAACCCCCTTTGGTAGGTTTAATCAAGTTATAATAAAATTTTTTCTTCACAAATTTTATTTAACTCAAACTAAAAACCCCAAAACTAACTTTCAACCCGCAACAAACGCAACTTCCGAAAAGTTCTCTTTAAGCGAATACCGGTGCTGCGAGTTCATCGGTGCCCTCGGATTTCAATTCCGAGCACCGAATCAAAAGTTAGGAAAACCCGCTCGTTCGTTCACTGAACGTACCCGAGCCAAACTTCAGAAATTAATTCCGGGCACTCCGGGCCTCGGAATCAGGTGCCGTCTGAAACCGCGCTCTTGTAAAATTCTAAAGAAAATTAAGAAAAAATTTCCCTTGAATTTTACGGGTCTTTACATTCCTGCCCCTAATTTTATACACAGGTTTGAAGGTCTATATTGGTGGAGTTGTTAGGTAACATTATCGTCATGGTCAGGGTGGATAGTAAAATCGTTGTGTTTGGGGATTATTTCATGTACTACTGAGGTATATGTGTTACTTTGGTTTTATTATATTTTATGAATTTAAAGGTTGTTTTTTAATAGTGTTATATATCTTTAATTATGATTTTGTTGTATAAATTCCATGCACTATACATTCCTTTGATATCAACTGATTATGGATTCCTTAATTTTATGGTTTCAGGATTTGTATTTGAATTTATTGTCTTCCACTATGTTCTGTGAAGGTAAATGCCTCCCAATTTTAATATTTATACCTGTAGTGCTAGTCATGCAACATGTGGCCTATTGTAGGTGGGCTTTAAGAACCAACATGGTTTCATCACTAATCTGGACGGGGTTTTGGTGGAATTTGGTTAGGAAAAATCACTTGGTTAAAATAAATAAAAGTTAACAACATTAAGTATGTCATGAAAATGAAATTACTTTCTATAGATATATTTAGAAAATTTTGTCTACATCATCAACATGAAACTTTCTAATTCTACCTAATTTCATATACACTCTCTCACCTTTAACCCCATGAATTATCACATTGTGTCCAAACAAAAAGTGGTGAAGTGAATTTTTTGTGAGAGGATTAATAATAAACTAGTAACAATCATAATTTATATATGGAACCATAAAATTAAAACAATTCATTCTCTATATAATCCCAATCATGATCCTAGTGGTCATCCTAGATATTGCATCTTTATTTTGGTTGTAATAAAATTCATGAGTTTATCCAAGATGTCACCTCTGTATCAATTGTCTATAAAAATCATGCTTGTATAACCATAAAAATGTCATGTCACTATCCATAACATAGGAGGAACATTATCCCCATCCAATAAAATAATTTATCTAATCCTATCCTAGGATTCTATCGTTAACCTCTACATTTGATGTAGCGCCTTAGCCTTAGTTGCCAACACACACTATCCCAACACACCCGATGTGGGTTTACAATAATTATTTTGTTTAATTATTGTATTTACCTATAGTTTAGGATATTTTATGGAATAATTAGTATTTATATATATATTAGGTTATCATCCTTTAAATAGGATTTCAACAATTTATTGAACACATATTTTTCCATATTAATAAAATTTTACAGAGAGAGTTCTCCCATTTTTTGTGTTTCTACTAAGTTCTTCATAAGGCTCCTCATTTATTTGAGTATTTATATAAAATATGGCATCAAAACTAGGACTTTTATTATTTTTTATAATCTTATTTCATTCATCAAATTCGATAATTCAGTCAAAAAAACATGTTATCCCAGCCTCCATGGGATCCAGCATCACCTCTACCACATCCACTTTTCCCACGCTGCCACTAGATGTGATGTACTTTCGATAATACACCCAAAATCTATATAAAATGATACAAATTTAATTTTTTGATTCTCTATTTCCATGCTAATAGTCTATGATGAGACATGTGGGAAAAATATCAACCACTAGGATCTCACATCGCATGATTCTTATGATCATGGACTTATTTTCATGTGATATCTCTTTTCCTGAATCCCATTGTATCATGAGAGTTTTATGTACATAGTCCATGTTCAATGTGTGGTCTATACACTTTGACCTGCAATTTTCATGAGATCCCTCCACATAAACAATCCAATCACATTGCACTCAAATTATAAGTTAAAGGCAAAAATAAAAAATATAATTATAAAAAAGTATAGAAAAAATACACAAGTCATCCAACTTTATGCACAACACACCTTTTGGGTAGGGCAATATTTCCACACAAGACCCCCTTGTGATTGAGAATTAACTACAGGTGCCTAAAATAGAGTGAACCTCTAGTACATGAAACCCCTCATGCAAGTGTTAGAATTATGAAACATACACTTCATACTCAGCATATTTCCCCTTTTCATGATCATATAAAATTTTGTTTATCATCAAAACAAATAGTGTAATTAATGAGAATATTTCTGTAATAAACCAAAAGATGAATGTAATTTTAGATTAATTTTTTGTAATAATAATTTTCATAACAAATCTTCCAATAATATAATTAATACCCAGACAAAAATAGGGAACTTTTTCGGGCACTGTGAGATCTTTGTGTCACACCTATGCCATAATTTTGGGTTTCAGAATCCCTTCAATACATCATTGCAACACATAATGTGCCTCCATTGGAAATAAAATATCTGGAAATAATTGGATTCATAGTTCAAGTTATGTTATCTTGAGGAGAGGTCAATTCTGACTCTAGATAAGACTATTTCAAACTACCAGGTTTTAGATAAACTTCATGAATTAAATCATATGTAATATATTTCAATGATAACCTCAACATGGAATAATTTTTGGATTGGATTGAAGAGATTAAAAATTTATCTGACATGATGGATATCCTCGACAATATTTAGGTCAAATACATGGGCTATAATATTCATGGGGGAGGTTATGCATGGATGGAACAAGTGTAAAATAATCATAAATGATAAGGAAAAAATTCAATCTTATCGTGAAGATAAATGACGGATTATTTAATCCTTATGTTCTTTATAAATAAATATGATTATTACATTATACCATTAATATACGGACTACCACCAAGGTCCATAGACATGGAAGTTATACACCTATGATTACCACAATAATTCATCTCAAATTAACCTTCAAGACACTGATGGATAGTATATATTGAGTTTTTTAGAGGTCTTCAACAAAACATTTGGGATTAGTTTTAACCTATCACTTCATTTAGTTTCTAAAAGGTGATTACTGGATGTATACAGTTGTAGGATCGGCTATAGTGACACCCCTATTCTTCCATAGATACTGAGATTCATCCCAACAAAGCCTTGAGTTTTTACATCCTTCATATAATGAGGATAAGACCCCTGATATTATAGGAAAATTCAGTAAATAAAGATCTAAAAATCCCTTTTTAGGTACCTACACTTGCTATGCATAGTAAGACATCTCCTTACTCATAGTAAAAATAACAATCCATATGTATGATGGTTTGAATACAAGTGTTTTTGGCACTTATAACCCATATAACCTTTCAATTAACTATCCAAAATTAGTTTGGGTTGAATTGGTAGATGGTTATAATGATTGAGAGGTTCTAAATGATGATTATGAGGAAGACTACTATGTTATCAACATGGAGGAATTCAATGACTAGAATCAGGAAGTATAAGTTGTATGATTATTGGTTATGTACACTAAGTCGATATGGGAAGACTCATAATGACACAATATCTTACACACATGACGTAGGGTGAATGGATACATGCTAGAGCATATAATTGATTGTAAGAGTAAAGATAATTTGATCCCATGAGACATGGTGGATAGGTTACACATGAAGATAAAGAATAACTCACTACGCTATTATGGTGGGCGAATCAGGTCTATGGGTGACCTACGAATCATACATTAGTGCAACATACCATTTTTTTGTAGAGTCATTTCCATAAATAAATTCTTGAAAATATTTACTGTAATAAATTACAATAAACTTTATCATTTTTTATTTTCACATGACACATGTTCTATGTTTTTTTGAATAATTTTATCCTCTTTAATTAAATATTAATTATATATTTTGAATTATAGAACATCTAAATATTATCATAAAAGACCATTCATATTACAAACCATCTTGATGAATCACCTGATTTTTGTAAAAATGTAATAACATATTTATAAAAGTTTTATACTATTAGATTGAAACCAATAGACCTAGATATCTGAAAAAAATAATAATTATAAGAATGTTACAACTAATTTATATATGTGGAGGATCAAGAATCTGTGGACAAGAATATATTTAACTACTGATGTATATTCATTTGAGAGATAATCATAACCTTAGAAATAGAGAGATTATATTTTTCTTGTTTTTAGTGTGGTCTAAGTACTTCTATTTTAGTGAGGACTTATTTTAATGGTGATTAGTTTTGTTTTTTAATCATTATACATATAATATTTTGTGATGAAAAAATTACTTGGTATAAGGTCATGGTGTTTATGATCTTCTAATAAAATAATTCAAATGGTAAGGACTTCCTTCTGAATTTATTAATAGAGTCCTTGGGTAAGAGGATGATCTTCCATTATACTAATCAAATAGGTTTAATTCAAGATTTTGGTGTACTTATAGATTGGGGATAGAACCTCCTCCCACTTCAGAATAAATGTGATGAAGTTACATATATGGGAACATGTATAAATTATAATAAAACATGGTTAGGGGTTTATGGATTAATTTCTAAAACGTTATTATTTTATTATATTATAAACTTTGTTATATTCTAATTATACCATTTACTTTGTTTAATTATAATAGTTTTTATCTTTGTAATTTTTTATTTACACAATGATTACATTTTTATTATTCATATTAGTTTGGAATGATATAAAATTCATAAATTAAATTACTAAAAAGGGAAACTTTATAATCTTATAAAAACTTCAATTCACCCTAATTAAAGCTTAAATATAAGGGAAAAATTTCCACCAGATGATATAAATACCTTATAACCTTCGATGTGGTTCAGATATATGCATGTCAACTTATATGAGGGTAACCATGGAAAATTAATGTCGATTAATGTCATAATAGTCAGACTAATGCAATGAAATTCACAAAGAAGGAGGATTTATATAAATTAAAAACGTTTATAAGGCATCCAAACACTCATAATTCACTCTCAAATGCAACATTGATTCCTTTCTAACATAAAGTGACTGATGAAATGATGTAGCCTTATCAACTAGCATGTAGTATCCCAATAGACCCTACATGGGGGGTCATTTAATCTTATTCTCAATATTTTTTTTGATCAAATAATCATAAAGAGAGAGTTATTTTATTTGAGAATGTTTCTTATAGGTTCCTTATATAAAGGCTTTCCTATTTCCAATGTATTATAGCATACAAAATTGGGACTATCTCCCCATTTCCCGACTTGAGAATTAAGAGAATAACAATGGGGTTTTCTTTCAAATACCAACCTTTTACATCACGAAGGAAAATTGTGAACATTCTCACTCATATCAAAATTAAGAAAAAGGTTTCTCAAACCTTCCCAAGGATCATCACATAACTTTATCACACCCATATGTGATCACCCATCAAAATTTCATTAGATCTAATAGACCATATTCAAGAATCTGAGCATCCCAAATATTTCTAGAGTACATTAAAACCCAAGAGGAACCTCTCAAATCCCAATGAACATACACTCAATAAGGGATTTGATACATATCTCATGCTATCTGAACTGTAATACAATTAAATATGTCTCATGTTGTCAAACACAAATCTTCATACATCACAATATAACAAGAAGACAAATTTGGTGCTACAAGGAAACATCAGGAGAATTCTCAATCACAATATTTTTTTTAAAACAGGTCACTACCCACACAAGTTTAATCAAATGAAATAAAGTATCAAAAATTTATTCATTTCAATTCAATTAAAACACATGTCAATACCTCTTTTACCCATGTTAACACCATTAATATGGAATCTCTTTCTATATTTAAGCAATCAGTTCCTTTATAAAAAATTAATTAAATCCCACTTTAAGTACATTCATTTTAAACAACCTTTTCCTTTGAGATAACATTTTAAATATATTTATTTTTTAAAAAAATTAAATATCATTCAAACCCATTCATTTAATTTAAATAAAGTTTCAATTCACAACCATTTGTTTTATAAAAAACTAAACAAAGGCATCAAGTTATAATAGACATACAAATTATAAAGGGAATAAATGATATCCATTCAATTAGGGTGCTTCTAAATAAATTATTTATACATTTTATGAGATACTTTGGTTACTATTAAGTTAAACAGAGGCCTATACTATTTTATTGGGTTATAATGATCAATAAATTGACTCTAAATATTACCTCAACTCTATATAATGATAACTATAATAATAATAATAACACATAATAATAATCATTAATAAAGAACACATATTCTAAGCTATTCAAAATATTCATATGAGGGAATCACAAAAACCTCATATGAAATTCAAACAATCATCAAGGATCATACTATCCACCATTAATTTAATAATCACTAACTATGTTGAAATCCCTAAAAGTATGTAAGATAATGAATATAAATAATTTCTATAATATATATATAAACTAATAAATGAAACCTAAGTGATGAAACAATACCTATATCATAAGAAAAGTCATGCATATGACTTCAAATGAACTCTTGTACTTTATATAAGTAAAATTACCAAATGACATAAGTGTAAAACTATAAATTTCACAAAAAATATTTGAAATTTAAAGAAAAATCAACTGAATAAATTACCAAAGTTTAATAAATTACTCATTATGGTAATTCATAATATCTTAAATTTCTATAATCACTATATACAAAATATTTAATAGATGGAGGAATTTATCTCTAATGAAACACTAAAAAAATCCATAACAGAAAAATTATAACCAATAAATAAATAATGAGAGAATGAAATGGGAATAATTAAAAAATATTACATTAAATTATTATGGAAAAATAACCAAAATCATCATAGATAAAATTAGAAAGAGATAAAAATGGGAGGAATCACATTTTTTTTCATTGTCTAAATGAATAAACCTCAAAGTGCATTCAAAAAACTCCATTAAAAATATGAAAACAGAATATTCTTGAAAAATATGTGAGTCCTCACTACAATAGGTTTTTTGGTCCTAACCAAACTATTGATAAGGATTCTAGAATATTTTTTGGATACCATCAGAATTCTTGTGGTAAAGTTAGTGGCCTTATTCAACTCCCATTGCACCAGACATCTAGTGGGTTACCCCTACTTTTATGGTGGATAATTTTTAAAAAACTAAGGACTTCTACTTATTTGTATCCCAAATTTTTTTCTTTAAAATTTTTTACCCATATTCCCTTATCAAAAAAATATATTTAATATCTGGGGAAATATTAATACTTTCCCATGGATTTGAATCCAAAATGTCAAAATTAATCATATTTATCTCCATGCAAAATATGAATCAAAAAATTTAAATAAAACCCTAACCCATGTGGTATTAAAAAAATCCCCACAATATTTTTTTCTAAAAAAATAAAATAAATATATTACCTTAAAATATTTTCTTATATTGATCAATAAATAATAACTAACATATTAAATTATATACTAAAATTCCCATCATTCTTATGCTATACAACTCTAAAATATTAGAACACTACACCCCATATAAAAACATGATGTCAACAAAGTATGAAAATATCTACTCCAAGCCCATAATATTGATAATGTTTCAAGATAAACATTATATTGCTTCTCAAAAAATTATCACTTCAAAAAAAATATCATTCCTATTAGAAACCTCCCCATGATATTTTTCTACTAAAAACACAACACCCACGGTCAAAAAAACCTAAATCAGAACAACCATAATGTTTTTTTCATTATTTTATATTATGTAACCTAATAAAGTCAATTTAAACACCAAAACCCACTCAAAATTGTTTTTTTTACATTAAAAAATCCATGGAACCTTCATATTTATATTAGAATTTTTAAAATAAAAAAGTCTTTAACCTCAAAAGTTATATTTGCAAATAACCTTTTCTTATATTTTAAAAAAAACATCGGTTCAAAATTCTCATTTCATAGAAAATTTTAAAAAAAAATATTAAACATAAAATTAACTGGGATCAAAATCTATTCCATGTAATACTAATTTAAAATATCCTTTACACATGTTTTTATACCAAAAAATCATATTTTTCATAATCATGTATTTCAAAATGACCTAAACCATTAGCCGTTGGAAGATATAAACCCATAGACAACTAGCATTCCTTATTGATCAAAAAATTCCTCTAATATTAATTAATTAATCTTTTACTATTATTGTTTTATAAAATAGTTAAAGTAAATTACTAATGGTCCTTAATTATTCTTGAATAATCTAAAGGAGATCAAATCAATCAAAAAAACCAATAGGGACATATAAATATCTTTATACATAAAATTCACACGATACACGTGAAAATATATAAATTGAATCATCTTGGATCTCTATGTCTCATCTCGAGTGTATGAACCTGGGTTTTCAATCAGGTATATATCCTTTAAATTTCAGTCTAAACTTTTATTTTGGATCTAATATGGATGCCTAAAGGGTTAGAAAAGGTCTCATGGGTGTATAGGGAATTTTCGGAGCCTGAAACCCATCTTCTTGGGGAAAAATGGCTTGGCATGTGGTATAGAGTAAACCGTGTAAGAATTCTTCATGGTTTGAAAAACCATACGGATTGTGTTTTTTTCAGATATATCCACCTCGCAAGGTTGTTGCACTGACATGTGGCCTAACCATGCAAGCTCCCCTTCTGCCTTGGTAACCATGAACATTTTGCGCACAGTTTATCTAACCATTCAGACAAACTGTGAACATTCTATTTTTCTAGGTAAAATCCCAAAATTTACCTTAATTATATATTAGAACCCCTCTTCATCCCTAATCATTATTTTAGGTGGATTAACCTATTTCTATCTCATTTTGGGGATTTTTTAATATTAAAGTTAGGGATTCAATTATCTCCTTCATCTGGGATCCATTCTAACTTACATTCATCACGTTGGATGTGCAACAGTAAGTACTCAAGTCCACTTGAGCCATTCTCCCTCCCTTTTTCTCCTAACCAAGTTATTGGGGTATGAATGTTTTTCTATTTTTCTTATATCTACTCTGATATGAGAAAAATAAAGGGGCAATGTCAAGGGTTAAGGATCATACAATCCTATGGTGGGTTGTCTATAAATCATCCCTAAATTTCATTGATTTTGGAATTGTTGTGTGGGGCTCACCGATTTCATCAGGTGTAATTTATTGAAATCTTATTCCATGCTTATACTAATTTAAACCTTATCATTAGTCTTTTTCCTTTCATGTGATTAAATTTTTATTGTTATCTACATAACTCCATTAATCCCATGTAGGATGTTATGCCACAATTTTCATTTTAGTGTTTTGTCACATTTGAGCCACCGTTCGGTTGTGCCTTAGCTTGAATATCATGCGGGTAAGTATTTATATAATAAATGACTTCTTTATAAATGAGAAAAGAATAATAGAAAGTTCCATGTGTACTAACCACATGACCCGCCTAAGGTAAGTTCTTGAAATTGATAATTAAATGTGAATGATTAATTGGTTGCATATCCGTAGCACCCCTTACCACATTAATGGAAGGTAGCGGAATGAACCTTGAATATGGAATATTACTTAAATGGATTAAATGATTGTATGATACTTCAACTTTTCAAACTAATAGAAGTATATGATTGAACTATTTTAATTATTTTATGAATTAACTATTATATAGTAATGGTCTGACTCGATCTCTCCTCGGATTCTGATCAGAGATTTCCACGAGCACTCAGGAACCCAATTCTGATTCTAGGACACAACTTTATTAGGTTCAGAACCAACTAGAAGTCAATAATTGTTTAATATTTGGATGCACAGTATGACATCATTGGATCCTTCATACAGTACTAGTTGATTCCACGGATACACTATTTTGATCCAGGATTGTCAAGTAGGTTCCACGGTTAAAGCACATTGGGCATGGTCTCTGCTTAGCCCCATTTTATCATTGATTATCACCTTGGACTCTATGGAATTCTTATTTTGGAATGCCTTGGACTATGGTCCTTAGATTACACTAATACCCCATGCCAGGATAAAGTTATTAATGAGTTTGAGACCCATGGGGTCTATGTGGCCTTGGTTATTTCCTTATGAATTCATTATTAAATATCACTATAGGTTTCCTTTTTTACATTCTATAACCTTAAATATTATTAACATGTGACATATTATAAACTAGTAAAAATCAAATTTTGAATTGGTTACATGTTCAGAAAACAACTGAGGGCTAAAACAGGTACTTGGGTATTTAGTTACATTGTACTATTTAATTTATATATGCATGCTTGCACACAGTTATATTCTGTTACACAAGCTGAATTTTATAGACACTTTTGGTGGTGGATCATTGATATTTATCTTACACACTCTCCAAGATCCATTTAGTACCTGAAGTATATTAAATGACTACAGGTGTCGATAAAGGGAAGAACAAAGCTTCGGTCACTTGATTGCTTTATGTTTAGGATGGAGCATGATAGTAGAGCACCAAGTTGGATCTCGAGATGCTAGTTTAGTCTTTTTATTTCCTTATATAATTTTTTTGGAACATGTTATGTCTGCTATCTTGCATCCATGTTTTCCAGTTTTCTAGTAAAGTGACATATCATTAGTTATTGAATTCTATTCCTGTTGTTCAGTTATTATAATTATTTTCCCAATTTTCTATTGTGCATTCTGTTTACGTATATTTCTAACACTATTTACCTATGTTACTTTAACCCATTTCACTAATATTTGGTAATGAGGGAGTAGAACCCCCATAGAAATATTGTATTCCCTCACTGTTAGTCAAAATCCTATCGCATTTGGGGAGATGCACTTGAGGCCATGTGGTCCACCGGTCTCAAGGCACCTATCAAGTGGAATCTGGGTCTGGGATATACCAAAGTGGTATCAAATGGGTTTTTATTTTCTTGATTTACTATTTGGACACAATATGATAAAGATTTGTAATGATTGGGACTTTGTTTTAATCCATTCTTGGACTTCATGAACCCATGTTTGGGATAAATTCCATGTTACCCAAAACATAATTGTTGTTATGATTTTTCCTATTATAGTAGAAATTATTTCACCATCGGGTAATGCACATGTTGTGTGGTGTTGTTAATTATTACTCTGATTGATGGATTTTCTTTCATCCTTGTCTCAATTATATGACGGAAAAGATCATTGTTACATGCATCATTATAGGCACATAAATTTCACATGTCATGCCTATTTATATGCCATATAGGTTAATTTCACTAATTTTCACCACATGATATGCCTGTGATTTTAGATTGACGCTATGATAATTATCTTATTCTTGAAATACTATTGTCTGTAATTTAGTGATTATTTTTCTCAATTCATGGGGTGTATGGTCCCTCATGGGTTTGGATGAGTAATTTACCAAGTCGATCCATTATGCTATATATAAATTGGGGTTTTCCATTTACCTGGTCTGTGGGAACTGATTCAATGTGAATGACTATCCTTTATAAGATAGAATATTAATGATAATAAGAAATGGTTTCACATCCTTATCCCACCTTGTCATGTTTATGAAAGGTAAATGTGTGAACCTATAAAGTAAATGAAAATGATATGAAACTAATACTTGAGTACATATCGATACCTAGACATCAAAGTAGGTATTTTTGGTAGTATACCTTGGGTAGTGAGTTTCATTGAGTGCGACATTTGTTAGTGATGTTATCATTCTTCTTAAGTTTTTTATGAGGCATGTTATTAGAATTTGTTGACCAATGTCACCCCAATGTACTCGTATCATATTCTAGGAGTGTGCCGATGGCCATGCTCTATAAATGGTGGGCCCTAAGCCCCCACTCTTACCTCTAGGATTTCCACATGAGGGACCACCTACTGTACCAGATTTGGGAAATGATTCCCAATTTTGTGATACTTTCCTCTGTCTAATTCCATCCATGCATGGTTCCCCACAACTTGCACCTACGATGGAAGACCTGACTCATGAGTTTTAGTAGTAGCATCCTCCAACATTTTCATGGGATAACGGTCCACAGGCTGATGATATTTGGATAGAATCCACCCAATATATCTTTGAGCAAATATAGATTCCTCCAAAGTGGATATCCAAGCTTGCTAAATACATGCTTCAGGATTCTAACAACCATTTATGGGATGTGGTTACCTAGGTTGATCACTATCAATACATGATATGGGATGACTTCAAGACTACCTTTTATGATCTGTTATATCCTCAGACACTAAGATCTAGTAGATCTATTGATTTTATGCATCACGGGTAGGGTTCTATATATGTTATTAAGTATTCATTGTGTTTCATGGAGTTGTGGCACTTTTCACTACTTCTAGACAGTGATGAGCTTTTGGGTGCTAGACACTTTGAGGATGGGCTCTATTATGCCATCAATACAAAGGTAAATGTCTTTTTACATCCTAATTTTTCTGAGATAGCCAATCAGGATCTTATCACTGAGCACAACCTGGGGGATAAAAATTGTACAAGGAATAGAGGACTAGTGTCACGTCAGGCCAGTAGTTATTCTGGTGGTAGGAAGCATTATCTCAATATTTATAATCATACTAGTAACAACTAGTGTTTCCCTTTTGATAGCTCTAAAGAGTATCATCAGTTTGGAAGATGGGGGCATTTAGAGCCTCAGTGTGATAAAGACCCAATGGAGTGTTAGGCTTCCGGCTGTATGGGGCATATCCAGTATTTCTGTAGGACCTTTCTACAAAAATTGAGTGGAAAATGTTCTGCACCATCTCCACCTTTTGGAGTGAGTTCATTTATGACATGTTAGGAGGGGTGTTGGAATAGTACCAATAGGTATGGCTGAGGAGGAGGTCGTGGCCATGGTATCCAAACACCTAATCACCAATAGCACTAACAGAGTAGTTATGATCACTGTACTCCATATTTCGCATAGTTCTGTAGATTAGGTATGTTTCTTTCACTACATCCAATACTTGAGTATAAGGATAAGGGACCTTCTATAGAACAAGGTATTATTCTATTTTTCTCTTCTATTGTATCGACATTACTTTATATGAGTGCCTTGAACTCTTTTAACTATGTATCCATCATGGAAATCCATGGACAAGAGATACAATATAACTATGGTGTAATTGCCCTGGATACACCACTAAGGGAACATACAGAGGGAATACGCCAGTTTAGGGAATGTTCCCTTGAGGTAGGAGGTTACCCTTTCATATGGAATCTATTTTTCTCAAGATTACAGGCTTCAGTGTAATTCTAGGTATAGAGTTATTGGTCCACTATCACACTTTTTTATACTGCTATCACCATATGGTATCCTTTACATCACTAGAGGGCAGTAGTTATCCACATAAGTGTGAGTGGAATGTCCAGGATGGTAGAGATGGATTAGAGCATCATGAGATAGGTGGAGTGACCACCTAGATTGAAAATCTATTCATGGAGGATCGGTGTTTATGAAAAGATGTCTTACCACTAGTAGTGGATCATTTTAGGTATGTGTTTCCCAAAAAAATTTATAGATTACCCCCTGAGAAAGAGGTAATGTTTAATATTGAGCTTTTTTTAGAGCATCTCAAGTGTCCATTCCTGCAAATAGGATGGAACCTATAGAACTTCAGTAACTCAAGTGGAAATTAGAGGATTTAGACTCCAAAGGTTTTATATGGTGCAATAAACCATCTTGGTGTTCTACCATGATTTTTACCAAGAAATAAGATGGAACCTTATGTCTATGTGTGGATTACAGAATGTTGAACCATCTTATGGTCCAGACCCGGTATCCACTACCTTGGATAGTTGATCTCTTCAACCTGCTCTAAGGAGAAAAATAATTCTCTATGATCAACCTGACATCGGGTTTACGTCATGTACATGTTATAAAATTAGACATACCTAGTATAGCTTTCCATTATAGGTCAGATATGTATGGGAACCCAGTTCAGTCTTACGGTCTTAAAAATTCACCCAATAATTTCCTAGCTCTGATGAATAGGATTTTCCACGCCTATTTAGATTCTTTTTCATGGTCTTTGTGGACAACATCTTGGTGTATTTCTATACTCGTAGAGACCATGAAAAAAATATTGGGAATCATTATGAGTGCATTGAGGGAGCATCAGCTTTATGATAAAATTTCAATGTTCCACTTCTGGATTGACGAAGTCAAGTTATTGTGTCATATTATCTCAAAATTAGGTGAATCTGTTGTCCCACAAAAAGTTAGTGTTGTAGTTTCTTGGGAGATTCCCAAGAACGTATTGAACATCAGATTTTTTTTGGGGATTTATGGATATTAAAGGAATTTAATAGAAGACTTCACATGACTTGATTCACCTCATACTAGTCTTGAAAATAATTGTGTGATGTTTATATAGTCAGATTCATATGATAAATCCTTTTAGGAGCTGAAAGGGAGGCTTGTCTTAGCACCTATTCTAATTCTTCCTGAGCAGGGTATAAATTATACTATCTTCAATGATGAATCATTCATTGGCCAAGGATTAGTACTGATGGAGGTTGATAGAGTCATTTTGTATAGATTTTCATAGTGAATTCCTAATGAGAGAAATTATCAAATGCATGTCCTTAAGCTAGAAGTAGTTGTTCATGTCTTTCGTTACTAGAGATATTATATGTTGGTTGAGCACTTTATGGTGTACACAGACCACAAGATCCACAAATATATATTTTCCCATAATGACATGAACATAATATAGTGGAGATGGGTCAAATTTATATAATCCTTTGATTTTGATCTTGAATATACGGCTGTGAAGGGAAATATGGTAGCAGATGTAATGAGTCGGAAAAATCAAGAACAATAATTACAGGAAGCCAGTGATGAATGGAAGTTAAGGGCCCTATTTTCTGAGCTGCATGTGCAGTTTCATGAGAGTATTGAGAAATATTATCTCTCATCCTTGAAATTTATATCTTCCCACCATGAGAAGGTGAAGAGTAGATAGTTTTCAGATCCTGATGTCTTGGTTCTCCATGATAATATTTCATTAGATAACACGCCTCTAGATTGGTTTGTAGATATAAATGACCTCTAACGCATTCATGGATGTGTTTGGGTTCCTACAGACATGAGAGAGGAGTTGATGTGTGTGAACCATGCTTCGTAGTGTGATGTTCATCCAGGAATCTTGAAGATGTATCGAGACATGTAAAGCCAGTATTGGTGGCCTTGGATGAAACATCAGATATCAGGATTAATTACTAGGTGCTCCACCTGCTAGTAGGTGAAGTAGAGCACTAGAGACCTGTAGTCTTGCTACAACTGCTTCCAGTCTGATAATGGAAATGGGAATATTTTTTATGGATTTCGTAGCCAGCTTACCTAGGTGTATGTAGGGTATAGATTCTATTTGGGTAGTCAATTAATGACTAATTAAATCAACCCACTTCATTACTATTCGAGAATCATTATTAGGTGATGAGTTTGGAAGAGTGTATGTTCGTGAGATCATACGGCTACATGGGGTCCCTAATACTATCAATTTCATATATGGATGCTAGTTTCACATCAGAGATCTGGAAGGGATTATAGAAGTGTATGGGAACACATATGATTCTAAGAACAAATTTTCACCCTCAGACTGATATAATACTAAAAAGAATAATATAGGTTCTCTAGGATAGGCTCTGAGCATGTTTCTTTGATTTCAGTGGTTCTTGGTAAAATCATATCCTTCTCGCTGATTTCTACTATAATAATAATTTTAGGTGACAATTTAGATGGATCCTTTTGATTCCTTGTATGGTAGGTTGTTCCTTTCTCCCCTGTTTTAGCTAGGGGAAGGTGAGGCAGCCCTACTAGGTCCTATTATTGTTTAGGAGACTTCATAGTAGGTTTAGATGATCAAAAAGCATATGACTACTGCTCATTGTAGACAAAAATATTATGCTGATCATCATCACTGAATTCTAAATTTCAGGTTTGGGGATCTTTTTTTCCTTCTAATATTTCTGAGGCTTGGGAATAGATTGTTACAGAAGCAAGGGAAGCTATTGCCTTATTATGTAGGTCCATTTGAGATCCGAGAAAAAGTCGAGACAGTACCCTATTAGTTGCTACTACCTCAGAGGTATCATTCCATACATGACATATTTCATGTTTCATATCTTTTCTAGAATCATACTGATCCATATCATACTTTTTATCCTAAGAAATTTGAGATAGATGCAGATGATACCTTTGAAGAGTATCTAGTATGCATCGTTAACCAGAGCATGAAGGTTCTCTGAGGCTGGTCTGTCCATTGAGTACGAGTGTGATGGTATCACAACCGAGTATATGATGATACATGGGAGAGGGAAGCTGATGTATGTGCCCAATGACTAGAGTTGTTATCAGGCAATGTTTCTCCACCCTTGGAAGGTGAACTCGAGGATGAGTTCTTTTAAGGGGGGAAGACTATAAGAACTGAGTATTTCAGTCAGGTATGAATCCTTTTAAATTTCCATCTAAACCATTATTTTGGACCTAATATTGATTCTTCAGGTTTTATAAATGGTCTCAGGGGTGGTCGGGGATTGTTCAGAGCCCGAAACCCATATTTTTGGGAAAAATAGGTTTGGAACATAGTTTAGAGTAAACCGTGCAGATTGTGTTCTTCTATATAGATCCACATCACACGGTTGGAACATGGTCATGCGGCTTAACCATGTGGGCACCCCTTTTTTGAGGGTAACCATACAGAAAAACTGTGCATAGGCCATTTTCTTCTTAAAAAGAAAATTTTTCTCTTACAGATCAATTTGAACCCCTCTTCCTTCTTAATCTTCAATTCAGTGGAATTAACCTATTTCACTATCAATTTGGGGATTTTTAAAGATCAAATTTTTGATTCCAATATATTATTCATATGGGATCCATTTGATCTTACATTCATCACATTGGATGCACAAAGATAAGTACTCGAGTCCTCTTGAGCCATTCTCCCTCTCTTTTTCTCTCGAATGAGTTATCAAAGTATGACCATGTTTCTATTTTTCTTACATCTACACTAATTCATGCCAAATAAAGGGTCAATATTGAAGGATAAGGAGCATACAATCCTAATGTGGTAGTTCTATAATGCATCCCCAATGTTTTTTGATTTTGGAAATGCAGTGTGAGGCCCACTGATTTCATCAGGCTCTATTTATTAAATTCTTATGCCATGCTGGTACTTTTTAGAACCATATTGATATGATATTTCCATTTATGTAATTACATTTTTTGGTTTATTCCCATGACTCCATTCATCCCATATAGGATTTTATTCCATAAATCTGGTTTTATTTTTTTGACACATTTGATCCACCATTCGGGTGTGCCTTAGCTTGACCTTACTAAGGATATGAATTTATATAATAAATGGATTGTTTGTAAATGATAAAAGAATAATGGAAAGTACCATGGGTTCTCACCACTTAAACCACATAAGGTAAGTGCCTCAAATTGATAATTAAATGTGATTGATTATTTGCTTTCATATCCTTACCACACCATAACACATTAATGGCAGGTAGTAGACTGAACCATGAATATGGAATATGCCTTAAATGGATTAAATTATTGCAGGATACATAGCCTATTCCCAATAATGGAAGTAAAGGACTGAAACAATTGAATTATTATCTGACTTCACTATCTAATAGGAATTTCCTGACTCAAGGTTTTCTTGGATTATGATCATAGAATTCATTTAGCACTCGGAAACCCCATTCTGATTCAAGGGCATGGCTTGATTTGGTTGAGACCCACCTAGAACTTGATCATTGTAAAATGTTTGGATGAACCGTATGACACCATCAGATCCTTCGTGTAGTACTAGAGGATACATCTGATACACTCCTTGGATCTAGCATTGACCAGTAGGTGCCATGGTTAAATCACATTGGACCCAATCTCTACTTAGACCTGTTTTACCTTGGATGATCACATTGGACTCAATGGGCACCTCATTGTGGAATTCCTTGGACTATTCTTCTTTGATTATACTATTACCCCATGCGATTATAAAGTTATTACAGAGATAAAGACCCTTGAGAAATATGTCTCCTTTTTTATTACCAAATGACTTCATTGTTAAATATCACTATAGGTTTCCTTGTTACATCATGGAACCTTTAATATTATTAACATGTGAAATATTATAAATTGTTACCAAATGATTAATTGGTTATATGTATAGAAACCAGCCAAGCACTAAAGCATGTACATTTGTATTTAGTTACATTATACCACTTTACGTTATATATGAATGCTTTCAAAAAATTATATTCCATTACACATCATAGATGTTATATGAATTGTTGGTGGTGATCCACTGAGATTTATCTCACACCCTCTTCGGGAGTCGTTTCGTACACAGAGTTGATTACATGACTACATTTGTTGATAATCAGAGGCACACGACTCCGTACACTTGATTGCTTTATTTGTTTTGTGGGATCCTAATAATAGAGGACCGAGTTGGATCTTGAGATGTTGGGACAATATTTTGATGTCCTTTATTATTTTTTGGAAGATGTTATGTCTGCTATCATGTATCAATATTTTCCAGTTTCTAGTATCATGAAATGTCATTAGTTGTTGAAGTTTATTCATGTTGTTCAGTTATTGTAATTTTTTTTACCTATTTTCCATTGTGCCTTCTGTTTACATATATTGATTTATATATTTACCGATGATACATTAAACTATTATGATACACTTTCGTAATGAAAGTATAGTCTCCACACAAACACATACTAGGCCCTCGCTGCTTGTCAGAAGCCTCTTGCGTTCAGGGAGATGTGTGAGAGGCCATATTAGCCACTATTCTCAGGGAACCTATCAAGTGGAATCTAGGTCCAGGACCTCACCTCAAGTCCCATCCATTCCATAGGGTAAACTCATTGAGACTTAAATCTCACTCAACCTAAAATTCCTTATCCCAAAATCAAATCCCCTTGTAACTTGTGTTTAGATTATATCTATGGTGACCAAAAATACATATTGTTTACTAAAAAACTCATGAAATTTTCTCACCACCTCTTATAGACACAAATTTTAAAATAATATTTTAAAATTCCAATTTTTAATAACTCCAACAACCCACATTTTATTTTTTTCTTACGTTGGGTCTCATACTCATGAATTTATCTTTCCTAAGATTCCTTTAGAAACCATGTCCATAAGTGATTTGTGCTTTATTAACCTTGATTATTCAATATCAAATCCTAAAATGGAACACTTAAAAAGAAATAATTTATGAGAGAAAAAATTCATGGAAATGACAATGAAAATTATAACGTTTTATTATTAGATGGACTGAGGCATAATAAATTCCATGTGAGTCAATTTTATGACTCTGAGAATGTTAAAAATTTACCATGAAAATTTTAAAAAATATTGAAGAGGATATTTTTTGGTGATGTAGGAGAAATAAGAAGAATAAATATATGTAATATTAGTGGAAGTTAGTACTACTCGAAGATAATTTATTCAAGAGGAATATGATAGATCAAAATATGATTTTATTGAAGAATGAACAACAGTGGTTTTGTTTGTTAGAAATAAGTTATATTAGATGATTTCTGTCTTTATCCTGGATTGGATAACTTTTTTTATGGATAATTGGATGAAATTTAATTTTCAAGGAAATAATAAAGTCATAGTAGTATTTTTTGCATTTTAATATCTATTGGGGAATTTCAAGTAATGGGGAAATAAATATTACATACTGAAGGGATGTTATTACACCATAATGAGGTTAAAGGTTGATTATTAGTATAATATTAGATATTAATGTTAGACCTATATACTTCAAGTAAATGATAGAATGGATCATAATTTCTCAATGAGTATAATTGAATTGTAATTCATTCATATTATGCTCTTATTAATGGGGAGTTGGAATGGATGTCTGGGCTATGAATTGTTCCAAAATGATAACAACATAGTGCATGGTTACAATACGGGAGTCATTCAGAGTGTTTGGTTATGGTGTAAAATCATAGTGGAATGTGAATATTTGATTTATTATAGTATAATTTTCATAATTATGTATTTAGGGATGAAAATTATCACTTATATTCAACTCTTTAATAACAATTTTCAGTATGGAGGAGAATTGATGTTTTCACCAAAATAATACTTGTTATGGTATAAAAATTTTTCTTATAAGTATATGAGTTATCAAGACCTATTATTTAGGATCTTAGATATGATATCACGACATTATGTCTATTGGGACTAAGTATTTGATGGAAATTAAACTACAATGGTCTCATTTATGACATGATTATGTAGATAGTAGAGAAATATGAAACATTGAATATTTTAAATAAATAGTTTAATTTATTTAAATATTTTAAAATTTAATTCAACCATGGATCAATGTTTTAAGGGATTTTTATATCATAACTCATAATAATATGAAGAGATATATTTTTTAGAAATAATTAGTAGAGATTATTAGATAGATGTTAAAAGAGGAGAGAGATACAATATATTATAAAGAGGGAACTATTGTATATATCATGATTATATGAGAGAAATAATACTATGAATAATTAATTTTAAAGATCTATTTTTGATAAAAATATTATGAATTTGATGAGAAATAACCTCACTAGTATGGTGTTTTGAAAAATATTTTCATAGTTAGCATGAGAAATCTGTATGTATACTTTCTCTGAGACTCTATCTAGAATAAAGGAGTGGATTGGTAGGAGTAGTGGACCTTAGTTTTGGTAATAATATTAACATGAAATTTATAATCAAGATACCAAATTAGTGAATTTATTTGTATAAGATATTTTTTTTATATTCTCCTTGGGAATATCCATTTTTTGTGATCCAAGTAAAATCCTCATGTCATCACATTTAATTGTAAAATTTGAATTTTTTGGATAATTGATTTATATTTATAGGTTCAATTCATTCTCACTAATGTGAAAATAAGAAAATTTTGATTAGAATATTTTAACACCCAATTCAACCCCTCTTAGGGTGTTTTAGGCCTTTTCTTAGCGACATGTGATATTAGAGTGAAATGGTTAATTATTAGAAAATATATCAAAAATTTCTCTTTTACATGGTGAATGTTACCAAAATAAAAACAAGTTCCTATATTTAATAGGCGAAATAATAAAATCTAGAAGAATCACACATGATCCTATTAACGATATCCTAGACTTAATTTTTTCATCATTATAATCTTTGGAATACAAGTAAGTGACCTCACAAAGATGTACTTTAATGAAATAGAAAAAAAATTATCAATAATGGTTCCAAGGAATAAAATTCCTCATAAAGAGTTTTATCAAATCAAATATATATGAAGGTCTGTATTAATATGTTCTATAAAGATATATGGTAAAAGTTATACAATATTTATAAAGGATATAACATGGTTTAGGACTAAAAGATACAAGTGTTTCCTAATATTTTTGAAGAGATGTAGTTATATCCCAATTATAACATTGTTGAATACTTAAATCATATATTTAATATTTTTAGATCAATTCATGGACTTGGTGATGAGATAAAGGATGTGGAAATTATAAATAACACACAAAACATAATTACACCTTTTTATATTCTAATGGTGTAATTACTTTGAAAAGGAAAACTAGCTTAGATTTTACATGATTATTTATAAAGTATATTGGTTTATCATGAGATATGTGTGAAATTATGAGGGATGAATAATCATTCATCAAAGCATATGGAATTAAAAATGGATAAACCATACATAAATCAATATAAAAATAGATAAAAATATATGATTGATTAATTTTTAAAACTTATGGCTTGTGAGGTCAAATGTGGTAAAGTAATATTAGAGATATATCTTCTATTGTCATGTTTTCAGTTTTTAAATGTCATGAACATCACAGTGTATTTTCCTATGAGGCTTTACAATGATACTTGTGAGGATTCATACAAATAAAATCAATAAAGTTAATTTCAACCTTAAAATATTGAAAATATAGAAATACATCTAAATATAGGTTTTATTGAATGATTATTTATCTGAAAAAAAATAAAAAAAATAAAAAAATATCATATAGAATGTGAAATGGAGTTCAAAATAGATTCAACATATTCTATGATAACTATAGTTGAGAAAGAGATCTGTGAAAATAAAGAGGAAAATAAACTATAGAGATTATTTGATGTCAAGTTTGAACATGAAGGTGCACTAAAGTACATGGACATTAAAAATATATAATAGTAGACAAATTGGTGAACTTTTAATAAAACAACCTAACTCTAGTAACCCAAATATGGTGTATGTTAAAAAAAATATTTTGTTCATGATTTTTGTAAAAATTGCCTCATTCAAAAAATGGAATGTTTCCTTTTAGAACATTTTATAACAAGTAAAAAATAGGTAAAAATGAATTTAATAAATCTTTATATAATTTTTAAAACATTCTTGAAATATTTTTAAAGAAAATATGGACATGGAAGAAAATTGGTTATAAAGAAATCCTCAAAACAAGATTTTTAAAAGTACTTTACATGTAACTTACTTGTTTATTCATGATCCAAAAGAGAAGAAATGGAAAATAAACATATAAAATCCGTATGTAATTGAAGGAGTATAAAATATTTGGTGTTTAAGATATTAGGATCATTAATATTTATTAATATAAACATGAACATAAACAATCGAGACCTAAAATAAGATTATAAAATAATCCCTTACATCACGTCTAACTTTCCTCATGAGTGAATGTAACGTCCTGTATAATAAATATGGATTTATTAAAAAGATATATAATAACCCTATATATACTTATAATTTCATATATAATTCAATTATAACATTATAGAACCCATTTATTAACAATTCATTATTATAATCATCATTTTCGACTGTTAACTCTTTCATTTTCCATGTATGTTTTGAATTAGTGGTTTTAGTCATAGATTTTTATCATGATTCAATCATCTATATAATTTAAATAATGATATAAATATCATATATATTCACAATATATATTTAGAATAATATATTAATGTTGGACCTGAAAATGGATCACATCGATATGTCGAGGTGGTTGTCCACATGGATGCATGACTGACGTTATCATTTTTTAATGAGTAGAAGGATAAAAAGTAAAATGATATATTATATTTCTAGGAACATAATTATTTCATGAATATAATATATATTCAATATTTTTATCTTCATAACTATCCAAGTAAAATGGTGATGAAAACTGAATTACACAGCTATGTGGATACAGTAAGCTATATGTACGCATGAGCGATGTTTTCACTTCCCAAAGGATGGAAAATATGTGGAAAATGGTTGTAAAATAATAATAATAACGTATAATTATATTTATGACACTCGATTATTTAATTTTTATATTTTCAAAAGATTTATAGGATGTATAATATAAAATAAATTTGAAAGAGTTTGTGAAAATGATTACCTCTTATTCAGTAGGCATCATTTAGATCCATTATTGAGCACCCATGTAATGATATTTTAAGAATAAAATAACTTGTAGTTTTTGGATAAAAAATTTTATATGAAAATTGGGAAGGGATTGGTCATGCTAGGTGGCTCAGTGTGGCATAACGAAGACAGGGGGTGTCCTTTTATAAGTGGCGGTGGGACACGCCCTGAATATTTTAAAAGATTAAAATATTATCAATTAATTTTCATGGAAAATATTCCCATAAACAATTATATGTAAAAAATACGGAGAAAACGATATAAATAATTTCATCCATTAATAATGAAGATGAAAATTTTCGGACTAATTACTAATTTTATCCTAGGTTAACCCGATTTTCCCTTTTACTATGACAATAAATTTTACTGTTTTTAATAATTCAAATGAAAAAATATTAAGTTGAAATTATTAAATAATAATACATATTTTAATTAAAATTATTTAATCCATTTTATAATATTAAATTTCTATAAGTGGTGTAAATTTATTTTAACATACACTTGAAAAACACAATAAAAATTTATTTTACAAAAAATGCCTTTTTTAAGTTTGAACGTATTTCTATTCCAAGATCATGTATAATATTGATAAAAAAGTAATAAATTAAATTAGTTTTATCTATAGTAAAATAATTAAATTATAAAACCATTCCATATCAAAATGTGTCTTTGAATACACTAGAATATAAAATATAATTTTCCATAAAAAATAGTATTTACACTAATCACCTAAAAATCAACATTTTCAAAAGATTCCAAACATTTATCCTAATATAATTTTAATATAATGATTTTCAAAATTAAATATTTTTCATAAAATTAAATTTATATAAATGGAAGAAATTAATCATAATATTCTTAAGCAAAATAGAATAAAAAACCCATTTTTGAAGAAAACATATTTTTGGAGTATAAAATGACTTTACTGAAAAGTAAGTACTTATGTTATAAGAATTAATCAATAAAGTATTATTAAGTAAAAAATTTATACATATTTTTTATAATGTTACTAATCCTATTAATACCCATAAATCCAATGACTGGTGATAACTATCATGTTGAATAATAATATTTTAGTAGTATATCAAGGTTTTTTAAACACGATGTTTCATGTAAAAATGATATCAAAGAAATAAAATTTATTTAATGAGAAATATATCATAAAATATTATGGGGTTACAATATACTATCCTTATAATAATTTCTACCTATAAATTCCATCACATTGATACAAATAACTTAGGATAATTCAGCCTCACCTCACCCTCAGGTTCCCACATGACTTCCTAAAATTTATGGCTTTACCACAAAAAAAAATTGACTATATGAGTGGTATTATTTCATAATAATCGTTT
The DNA here is from genome assembly GCA_963277665.1 of Viscum album. NCBI lineage: Eukaryota > Viridiplantae > Streptophyta > Magnoliopsida > Santalales > Viscaceae > Viscum > Viscum album. Next base: position 1,395,935,847 of record OY728164.1, on the reverse strand, counting down.
TCTATGATGAAGAGTATATACCATTTTTTCCTCATTATTTATATCACTCGCCATATGTATAACCTCTTAGTTTAGTACATATGAAAGATCAAGTATGTGTTTCATCTAGATATATGCATGGAACACATCATAAACTTGAGGGATATTCAAAGAAGGTATCAAGTGATAAGATAACATCCTAATAGGATAAATAATTTTGAAAGGAATGATATATCTAGAACTTAAATTTCCCTTATTCCCAAATATCATAACCTTATTTCAAGGTAATATTCATAGAAATAACTTGTAACCAACTTCAAACTTTAAATCACTTCGATGACTATCAGTAAAACATTTATGTTGAATCTATGATGCCATTATGTATAGCATAATTGTACTAAAATTATCTACCGTTTTCTCAGCTAGATTAGGTATCAATAGCATAATTTCTATAACATTATCCGAACACAATGGATTTATGAACTTCCTACCATATAGGGATTCACTAGGAAACATATGAATTACTGAGTGGAAGGTATTTTTGTAAGATAATTCTACCAAAATAAGGTGTTGATCTAAAACACCTTTCAAATATATTGAGAAATATCTCAACATGTTTTATAGATATTTAATACCCCTCTTAGACAGGCCATCTATAAGAGGATGATAATAAGTTCTAAAACTCATCTTTATATCCAGATATTGCTGAAGACTTAGTAAGAACATCAAGGTTAACCTTGGATCCTATTCAGATGTGATTGAGAGTAGTAATCCAAGTAATATCAAAACTTTTTTATTATATAACCTATTATCTTCATTAAGAGAGATTTTTTTCCTAACGTAAATACAACTCAATGGTTTCAAAATGAAATTTAATAAAACACAAATAATATTCTTCCCTTTAGATGTTTTGGGGAGTCAAATGATGAAATCCATTATAATATTTTCTAATTTACATTGTAGTGTAAGAAATTTTTTCAACATTATATTATATTTATTTCTATCAACCTTAACATTAATTATTAACTATGATTCGAGATACATACTCTAAAATATCCCTTTTCATGTTATTCCACTATAAATTCTCATTCATATATCTATAAAGCTTCATACTTATAGGATAAATAAAGAATGATTATTTTTTTTCTTCATAAAATAACTCCTTATTCGAGTTTGGTATTGGTAGAATAGATACATGGTTCCAAATATTATCATTCTAGCATGATCATGGTCACACCCAAGGATATTAATCACATTCTTCTCTAATTCCATGTATTCCCTTTATACATTCTTAATCCTCTCATGGATTAACGGTTGAAAATTTATCTGATAAATATAATATTTATACCATTTATTCAATATTTGAATATTAATATTCTAAATATATATATATATTGGATCTATTTCAACCCTAATCTTGGAAAAACCAACATGGTCTTTTCAGCTCAAAGCATCAACCACTTTGTTCGCCTTTCCATGGTCTTAATGTATTGAGAAATCACAGTCTATGATCCAATACAACCATCTTCTATGGTTCATATTCAACTATTTATATGTAAGTATATACTTTATGATTTTATAATTAGTATATATATCACACCTTTCTACATCTTGATAACTTCTCCATATCATTAATGAAAAAATTACTAATTTCATCTCCAAATCATGAGATGGGAAATTTTTTCCTTGAATTTTAAATTGTTAAGATGAATAATCTTTCACAGTATCATTCTTCATGAAGAAATATCCCCATCCCTTCTTTTATGCATCATTATATGTCATAAACTCCTCTCTACTATGGGGTTGTGTAAGAAAAAGTGTACTTATAAACCTTATCTTCACTTCTTTGAAATTATCCTCACATTGATTTGTTAAAATAAATTGGCTCGCTTTCGGAAAAACATGGTTAGTATATTTGATAACTGCAAGAAATATATCATAAAATATCGATAACATACTTCCAACCTAAGAAAACTATAGATCTTGGCCACCATGGTTAGTCTGAGCCATTGTTGAATAATTTATATCTTTTAAGGATACAATGATATACACTCTAAATTATATTCCCCATGAATGAGACTTTTTTATCCAAAATTCATGTTTTGAAAATTTGGAGTATATCATATCCTTCCCAGGGCCTTTAGTAAAATACTCAAATGTTCATTATGCTCTTAAAATATATAAGAATATCTTATAAAAATACTACCATAAGTTAATCAAGTTAATTTCCAAAGACCATATTTATAAAATACATGGTGATAAAAATATTATTATTAAGTCCAAATGGTATTACTATAAATTCAAAATGAGCATACCTCAAATGGAAGGTTTTCTTGGGTATATACTCCTTCATGACTATAAATTGTTGATATAAAAATTTAAGATCAATCGTGGAAAAAAATTTATCTCATTGTATTTTATCAAATATATCATCAATATAGGGAATATGATACATGTTCTTAATTTTTATATTATTAAGTTTCTAAAAATCAATGAAAAAACTCATTAAACCATCTTTATTCTTAATAAAAATAATTAGTTCACCTAATAGTAATGGAATTGGAAAAGTAAATACCTTATGTAGATTCTCCTGTAGTTTCTTACTGAATCCCTATAAATCAATCGAGGTCATTCTATATGGATCCTTTGAAATAGGTCTAGCACAAGGTATGAGTTATATTAAAAACTCAAATTCACTATTTGTGGGAATACTAGTCATGTCCTTATGAAACACATCAACATATTCCTTGAAAATAAGAAAATTTACAATGTTGAGTTTATCCCCAACCATTTACATAAATATTAACCATGAATAGGTAGAAATACCCATATAATAGATGTAATTTGATCATCTTCACACTTATAGAGGACCCCAGATTGATTTATAATATTTAATATAACTTCTCTTCTTAAACAAATTATACAGGGTCTATACTTTGAGATCTAATCTATTACCAAAATTAAATCAAATTCAACTAAAAATTTATTCTTAAAGGGTACATTATTAAAAACATAAAGATCATATTCAAAGATTTGGAGTGGAGGATAAGTGTTCCATAATCTTTATGATCCAATTTAGAGATTGAAACAATATAGGATCTTTTTTGGTCTAGTATTTATCCATTGGAATGAGACATTGAATTAGATAATTACCAATTTATCTATATATAAGGCTTCAAATTTGTTGGAAATTCATTATTATATGACCATAATTTATGAATAAAAAAATATTCTCTTTCCTAGGTGATTCTTCCTATATTAATGACAATAAGCAAATTGAACTTTCTTTCCTTCATGAAAATTAATTCCTAAAATTCAACAATAGAATACTACCCTCTTATTTGATGGATTAGGAAACTAAACTATGTTTATGTTGTTAATAATATATCATGATATTTGATTAAGAATAATAATAAGGTTTTTAATTATGGATCCTACATCATTTTGTTTATCAGGAGGGAAATAAACTAATATCTTGTAATATTCATTGTTAACATGGTTCCGACTAGTTCCAACCAATGATTGAAACCAAAAATCATATTATGAGTGATAATAGTCATAGTGAAAAATCATATAATAATAAAAACAATTTATAGGATATCAAAATCATGACACTTTATTTAAAATCTATAATACCTTTTGGTTTAATCTAGGTCATCCATGGTCATTATCTATTCAAATCCTTTATACTAGTTCAAAATGAAAATTTAAATTATCATAAACATACCCCCCAGGAGTGTCAAACAAGGTGCATTGTAGGGTCACATTCATTATGAACCACAGTTCTGTATGAGATATACTGAAACAACTTTTTTTAGGGTTATTAAACCTAGATTAATCTATTTAAAAAACCCAATCCACATGCAATATCTATACATGGATGCATTGCTTGAAAACCATATAATCTCTTCTATAAAAAAATAATGATACTATCCAATAAAAATAAATATTTTCAATTTCAGACATAGGGTTATATTCCCTATTCTATATTTTATAAAATCCTTCCCTTAAGGTTTCTACTTCACTACTCTAACACTAACAGAAACAATGAGACTCTAGTTACAAAGAGCTGGGGTACATTAAAAAAATAATATGGTCACACTTTCGGTATAAAGTACATCATTTGGAAAATGAAAAGAATATTCCATTTAAATTTTTTATATAAAAAATAGGGGTAAATTTTTTTATTAAAGAATTCTATAGTATGAAAATAAATTATTGAATTTTTTTTAAAGAAAATATGGACATAGAAGAAAACCAGTTGGTAAGAAATCTTCAAAACAATATTTCTAAAATAAATTCCCTTAAATTTAACTTATTAGTTGATTATAGATCCATTAAGAGATAAAATAGAAAATAAAGATATAAAATTCCAACTTAACCAGATTATAATTAAATATATTGGGATTAAGATATAAGGATCGTATAATTTTCCAAAAGGAAATATTAATGTAATCAATCCCAAAATAAAGTGAGATTATAAAATAAATCCCTTATAAAAAGTATGAATTTCTTCATAAGTGATTTTAAACTAATATATATTAAATTTATATTTATTAAAATTATATAAAATAACCATATAGATAATTATAATATCATATGTGATCTGGTTATGACATTCAAACACTAGTTTATTAATAATTCTTTGTTAAAATCATCACTTCTCAGTGTAAACTGTTTTATTTTCATGTATGTTTTGGTTCAACAGTTTTGGTCCTTAAATATAGATAAGGATTATATAATATCTCTAATTTAAATAATTATTTAAATATCATATATATTCATTATATACATATTTATAATAATCCATGAAAGGTGGTCATGGAAAACAGATCACATCGCTTCGTGGAGGTGGTAGTCCACATGTACACATGAGCGACATTATCATTATTTAATGAGTTTAATGGTTAAAAGGTAAATGATATATTATATTTATATGGATATTTTTAGTTAATAGATATTATATATATTCATTATTTCCATTTTTATATCCATCTATGTAAATTTATGATGAAAAATGAATTACACCGCTACGTGGAGATGGAAAGACATACCTATACACAAGCGATGTTTCTAATTTACATGGGATGGAAAAGAGTTGTAAAATGGTTTTAACATAATAATAATAACATATTAGTCTTTTTATTACATTATATTCCTTATTTTTTATTTGTAAATTATATTTATAGGATGTAGAATAAGAAATAATTTTGAAAGAGACAGTAAAAATGATAACATCTTCTTTGGTTAATAACGTTTTGATACCTTCCCAAGAACCCTTGGAATTGAATTTTAAGAATACCAAAACCATTAAATAGTATATATAAAATTTATAGAATATAATTGGGTTGAATTTGTTCTACCTATGTGGATCATGGTGGTGTAATTAAGAGATAGGTGGGGTGTCCTTCTATAAATTGGGGAAGGGATGCACCCTGAATTTTTTAAAGGACTAAAAATTTATTAATAGTTTTCATTATGTAATGTACCATAAAAAATTAAATATTGATAAATAGAAAATACTGGTATAAATAACATTATCCAATAATAATTAAGATAAAAAACTATGGGCTTATCACTTTTTTTAACATTGGTTTACCCGGTTTACCATTTCAGTGTAGTGATAAATTTTAAATTCTTTTAATATTAATTATTACCAAAAATTAAGTTGAATTTATTAAATAAAATTAATTATTTTTATTCCATCTATTTAATAAATTTTAAAATAATAATTTTCTAAAATTTGAAGAAAATTATTTTAAAATAAACCCGCAAAATGCTGTGAATTTTTTTTATGAAAAATCCATTTTTTAGTGTGAGAATATTTTTCCCACGATCAAGTATAATATTGATAAAAAAATATATGAAAAGAATTAATTTTAATAATAATAATATATTGAAATTTTAAAACCAATCCTAATTAAAATGGGTCTTTAAAAACTAGAAATTAAATGACAGTTTTCTTTAAAAATCATTATTTACATTATTCACACAAAAATCAATTTTTTAGAAAATTTATAAAAACATTAACCATAATTTAATATTAATATGATGAATGGAGGAAAGATATATTTTTTCTAAAATTAAATTTCTAAAATTTTCAAAAATTAAATATATTATCTATGCACATAACACAATAATAAACCATTTTTGAAGAAAACATATTTTTGAAAAAACAACAGGACTTTACTGAAAAATGAGTACTTGTTTCCTAAGAAAAAAAAAATAAATTTTTATTATATAGTCTCTTAATAAATATTTTTCATAAATTATTTAATCCTATGCATACCATCTAATCTAATGACTAGGAGATAAGAACCACATTAAAAATAACATTTTAATAATATATTCTTGTTCGTTTCAATTCAGTGTTGCTTGTAAAGAAAGCTATATGATAGAGTTAATATTTTAATTATTTTTCATATGTGTTTCAATGATTTAATACCTCCCAATAAGTCAATTTTAGTATATTTTCATCATTTTATTATTTTTTGTTGATTATGGGATTAATTGTGAAAATTGGTTAATTCTGGAAAATTCACAGTTTTATATAGCTTCTTTTTCTTGGTCATAACATTTAAAATTATGATCCAAATTATGTGATTTTTTTTATTATTTCCTTTCTTGTGGTATTTATCTTTTTCTTCTAGACCTAGACCCAATTCGAAAAATAATGGCCCTGAAAAATCAATCTATTGGAGAAATATTTCTAGCTTCTTAAATGAAAACCAAATCAATTAATGAGGCATATCTCGACCTACTGATTTTAAAATTATATTATTCTATCTCGTTTTATTGTAGGACACCAGGGGGAAGGTTTATAATAAATTTAATAAACCAAAAATCTCAATAAGGCTTCATTTGAGTGGGTCCTAGTGGAGTTGGTGAAAAGTTGTTTGGAATCTAGGAAAATTCATGTTCATTGATTTGGAAATATCATTCATTAAACCAACCCAATGAATTTTAAATTTTATAGATAGATATATAATGTAATTAAAAACTTCTTATAATATGGGACATCAGTATGTTTTTATCATCCAGTGGGAAAAACAAAAGAAAACTTCTGGTGAGAAGATTGTGGAGGAGAAATTTTTTTTCTTTGTTTTATCTCTTTTATTATTCTTAGTACTGTAATGTGTTCTTCTTACCCCTTATTTAGAATTACCCTTACCATGGTGGGGTAACAGTATATTTTGTTAGGGAAGGAGATTTTTTCCCTTTTTTAATTATTTATTTCATGAAATTAATGTTTTAAGATCCTTTTCCCTTTTCTGTGAAATGGGTTTCAATTTCTTATAATGATTTTTATTATCATGTATGATTGTATTTGATTTTAGATAATGTTGTTTTTATTTTTTAGGTAAACAATAAATTTCTCCCTCCACTATGATATGGTCTATATAAGATGGAATAGATCATTTCATAGTGGTGAAGTACTTCGTGATCATCGGTATGTGTGTGAGGAGTAGTGAACATTATTGATTGTTTTGGATAAACAAGACTTGATTGGTAATTACATAAGTCAATTAAGGGTATTTTCTACAATTATTTAACACAATGTACGGAGATTATACCAATATAATACTTTAATAAGGTTTATTCACAACATTACTATTTGACCAATGGAGTGAGAATAAATGATTGTGGATTCTCACTTTTATCGACTTAGTAAAAGAGAATTGGATAAGTTGAACTATGGTAGAATTATAATAGGAAAGATGACCCTGAACTAATCACTATCTCATATAATAGTAATCAATCACTTGTTTCTCAATTTTTTTTACTCCATTTCAAAATTTCTTTTATTTGTTTAGTTTTATTATTTTATTTTTAAAATCAAACAATTTCGAAAACAATATCTACTTTTTTCTCTTATTTCAAGTGAAAAACATGATTTTTGTGCACTAATATCAAGATAAAACCTAGGTTTAGTATTATAATTCATTTTAACATAGTTAATATTGGTTTTTGGTCACACCACTTGATAGGTATGTGTCAAAACTTGTTTCCATTTTTCATGAGGTAGTACCAATTTTTGTTCTTATATTGCATGACAAGAAGTAAAAACCCTAACCCATCCCCCATAGATCCTAGAACTGAAAGAACCTTTTTTAATAGACTTAGAAACCTGAATTTTCAATCTCAATTTGAAGAAATTTCTCTTGCTGACTTGATTTAAACTTCTATTATTCACTCTGAGCCTAACATCATGGATGAAAATCAAAACCAAGAACTTTGAGACCTTTATGCACCACAATTTCTTAATAAAAAATAATCAACTTGTAATGACTATGTTAAAAAATGAATTTGAGATGAAACAATAAATGATTCAATTACTCCCAAAATTTCATGGCTTGGATGGTGAAGACCCAAACAAATATATTAATGAGTTCACCTATGTTTTCTCTACTTTCAGACCCTAAGGAGTAGTTGAGGAAATGGTAAAGTGGAAGGTATTCCCATTTTCATTAGAAGAAGCATTCAAATAATGGTTGCAGGACTTAAAACTAGGATATGTGAAGGATTGGAATGTTTGGGTAAGATGATTCATGAAAATATTCTTCCCCACTACTAGGAGAATGACCATTATAAGAGAAATCTATTCAATCAAACAGTCATCTAGAGAAACTCTTTACGAGTACTGGGAGAAATTTAAGAGGATATGTTCCAGTTTCCCCCATCAAGCAATTGAGGAGCATCACATCTTACATAATTTTATCAAGTCTTACTAGACAATGATATAATCATTTTATAATCATTATATGGAGGTGAATTTATTGACAATTCATCAGAATAATCCAAGGGATTGATTGAGAAAATTTCTCAAAACTCACAACAATTTCATAAAAGAAGTACAGGAACAAGAGGAATTATTTATGTATGAACTTCTCATCTATGTCCAAAATTAGAAAATAATATTGAAGAGCTAACTATCTTGGTGATACAGATAGACCTGAATCATGTGGGTGACCAACAAGCACCAGCAAAGGTATGTGGTTTATGCTCATCACCTGATCATTTCACTGACCAGTGTGCTGAAATACAGGGAATGGAAAGTTGCACAACATCCTTTCATCCAAGGAAGTTTCATAAAAATAAAAGATGGAGAGATCCTAACCAAGTCCAATATGGATTTAAAAATTAAAATAATCAAGTTTAACCCACATGCCAAAATTAATTCCAAAATTGACCCCCATTCCAGAATGAATTCCAAAACCCACCACCATTTCAACAAAATCAATCTTATAACTAGCAATATTACCAACAAACACTAACTCTCCAGAGACCCTATGAGTATCCATCCATCAGTGCATAACATATAATTCAAAACCAACAACATAAATCTGAGATAGACAGGCTAAAAGACACGGTATTATATTTTTCTAACAATTTTTAATGCCTTATGGACTTACTAACCAAAAACCTAGGCAAACTCCCATACCAAACAATATGAAACTCAAAATATAATTTCAGAATAATAACACATAGAAGTGGAAAATAACTTCCACCAGCAGCCACTATTGAGCCCGAAACAAGATCACTTGGGCTAGGGGAGAATGAAGTTTAGAATTCAAAAAATTCATTGAAAATGCACCAAGAAGAAGAGAAGAAAAAGGAGGAGAAGGATATACCAAAGAATAAGAGACAAGAAACACTATTTCAAATGAAAAAAAGAGATAACAAAGACATACCCACGCTATTTCCATCAAGGATGACTAAATCAAATAGGATACAGGAAGAATCACTTCAAAAAGAAATTCTGGACACCTTCCAGAAAGTGTAAATCAATATCTTCTTGCCTGAAGCCCTCAAAAAATTCCAATGTATGAAAAAAAAATTAATGATGTTTTAAAAAATAATAGGATACTTCAAGGAAATTAGAGTATCAACATGGGAATGATTGTATCAACCCTTATTACACCACAATTTCTAGCCAAATGTCAAGATCCATGGATGTTTTCCATTCCATGTACCATTGGTTCTTTAATTTTCTCTAATGATTTTTGTGATTTAGGTGACACCATTAATTTATTGAATAACTGAGTATAAAATTCTTTTAATATGGGATACTTCAATCCCACAAGAGTGGTGGTCCAACTTGCAAACATATCTACATTTTTTCCAGCAAGAGTTCTAGAGGATGTCTTGGTGAAAGTCAAAGATCTCTTTTCCTAACTAATTTCATTAAGCTGAATATTGATGATGATAGTATCCCATCACAGTAACCCATCATTTGAGGGATTCCTTTCTTGAAGATAGCTAAAACCATCATCAATTTCCATAAAGGTACCCTCACCATGGTGTTTGGAGATAACACTTTACACTTTAACATTATTAAAGCACTGAGGTACCAATCAGATGATCACTCCCTCTTGGAACTTCCACATTAAGTTGGTAATAAACCCATTAAAGAATCAGGTATATTCCATGAATTATTATCCTTAGGATATACCTTATACATTTAAAATATAATTTAAAATTATTATTCCCAAACTTCTGGAGATTTTAATTTCATTTACAAAGAAGAGGTTACATATAATTTATTTGATGATTTGTTAAATGATGAAGATGATAAAATGATTTATTGTGTTTAGGATGTAAACCATTTGGAAGTTGGGAATATCAACATAATTTCATCCCTTGAAAAAAATCTTGATTTGTAATTAAACCCACTCCCCAATGATTTAAAATATGTTTACCTTATGGTGGGAGAGAAATTACTAGCGACAATTGCTAATAATTTTCCTGAAAGCCAAGAAAATTATTAGATTGAGCTTTTGAGAGAGAATGTCCGTGCAATATGGTGGAGTTTAGGTGATATCCTAGGAATCAACCAAAAAATATGCTCCCATAAAACCTTTCTTGATGGAGATTCCAAACGTGTCAGACAACCCCAAAGGAGGCTGAACCCCACCGTGATGGAGGTTGTGAAGAAGGAGATTGAGAAGTTCTTGGAATATGGGATCATCTATCCCATCTAATATTAACAATGGGTTAGACCCATCCATGTAGGTCCAAAAAAACTATCCTAACCATTTTTAGGAATGAGAAGAATGAATTAATCCCTATAATAATTCAGAATATCTTGTGAGTGTGCATAAATTTTAGGATATTAAATCAGGTCACTAGAAAAGAACATTTCCCCATCCACTTCATTGACCAAATGATAGAAATATTGGTAGCGAGAACTCATTATTGCTTTTATGATGGATTTTTTGGGTTATTTCTAGGAACCTATTACTCCTGAGGATCATGAGAAGACTAATTTTTCTTGTTCATTTGGAAGTTGTTCATACAAAAGGATTCCATTTGGATTTTATAATGCTCCAATTACAATTTAGAGGGAATCCTTTGATGAATTAAAGAGGATATTGATTACACCACCAGTGATGAAGACACAAAATTTGGAAGAACCATTTGAGTAACTTTGTGATGCTTTAAAACAAGCTGTTGGAGCAGTCATTTCTCAGCGAATTGAGGTCAGGTCATACACCATTTCATATGACTCATGAACCTTGGATGCTGCTCAATTCAATTTCAAAACCATAGAAAATGAGTTTTTAGTAGTTTTTTTCTTTAGAATGATTTAGATCAAATCTACTTGGAACTAAAGTCACTTTATTTTCAGTTCATGGAGCTCTTAGGTACTTAATGAAAAAGACAGAATCTAAACTAAGGAAAATAATATGGTTGTTACTAATATAGGAGATCAACATATAAATAAAAGAAAATAAGGGGTCAGAGATCCAAGTGGCTGATCACTTAAGTAGACTACACAACACTGCGGAAGTTGAAATTCTCGATAGAGAAACACTAAATGACCACCGTCTAGGAGATTAGTTATACTTTATCAATTGAGAGGTGCCTTGGTATGATGATATAGAAAATTATCTGGTAACATCTCAGGTACCATCTCATTTGATTTCCCACAAACTTCAATAGATGAAATCTAAATCTAGATATTATATCTAGGATGATTTGTTTCTTTAGAAGATTTTCATTGACCAGTTGAAAATAATATGTTTGATAGAAAGTGAAATTGATTATATCTTTATGTTTTGTCACACTTTATCTTGTAGAGGACACATTGAACCTCATAGGATAGAAATGAATGTCTTAAAATCTAGAATTTTTGGACCACCCTTTTTAATTTTGCTCATAAATATTGCAAAAAGTTTTGAAAAATATGTGTTTTCTGGAAATATTTCAAGGAGAAAAGAAATTTCTCAAAGGCCACTGAATTTTTGTGAAATTTTTTAAGTTTGGGGAATAGATTTTATGGATCCTTTCCCAATGTAATTTGGAAATTCTGATATTTTTCTTGTAGTTGATTATGTTTCCAAATGGGTGGAAGAAAAATCCACCAGGACTAACAATGCTAAAGTTGTTTGTGATTTTATCAGGGATAACATATTTTTTAGGTTTGGAGTTCCCAAAGACATCACTAGTTATCAAGGGACTCACTTTTTCAATAGTAGAATTGAGGTTTCACAGAATGAGTATTGGTTGCATTATAATACATAAACTCTATATCATTCACATATCAATGGGCAAGTTGAAGTGTCTAATAGGAAAATCGAAGGAATTTCAGAGAAGGTTGTGAACCCAAACAAGAAAGATTGTTTCCAAAGGTTGTAAGATACATTATGGGATGATAAGACATCCTACAAAACCCCGATTAGAATGATCCCATATTGGATGATTTATGGTGAAATTTTTCATATACAAGTGGAATTGGATCATAAGGCATATTGGGCTATTAGAAAGATGAATTTCAATCTTCAAACTGCCAGAAAGGAGATAAGATTGTAGTTACAGTCAATAGAATAAATTATAATGAATGATTTTGAAAATTCTAGGATTCAAAAATAATTAATAATCATGGATCATGACAATATAATTCAATCGAAAGAGTTCCATCCTGAAGATATGGTGTTTTTATTCAACTAAAGACTCAAGTTGATTCCAGGTATACTTTTTTCTAGTTAGAAAGCTCCATTTACATTTTCTCATGTATATCCTTTTGGTACTATGAAGATTGTGAATGATGAAGTGCAGGAGCCATTCATTGCTAATGTATATAAGCTAATGAAATTCAATGGTTCCATTCAATCAGATCCAGTGTAAGAGATCACACTCCTCCAGCCTATTTATCAATAAAATTTACTAGGTCATACCACTCCTTTAAACTTGCATGCTTTCCCTAATTCATTTTTTAAATATTATTTCATGTTACATCCATTTTAAATCATTATGGACACTACATCATTTATGAGTAGGGGGGAACCATTGTTGTTTAGGATATTTTTGTTGTTTTTTTTCCTATTTTAAAAATAAAATAAAATATAATATAATATAATATGTCAGTTTTTTATAATTTTAAGGGTTTCTTTTTAAATATTTCTGTGTTCTTGATGATTTTGAGAATACATTATTATCTTTTAAATTTTTTTTAACCCATGTATATGAGTGAAACAATTTATTCCATGAAACTGAGCTTAAATAAATGCTGAAAATTACTTTGTTTCAAGTTCAAATATTTAGATATTTCATGAAAAGTAATCTAATTTTTAAATCCAATAACACATATCACTGTCTATATCTTTGAAATAACATTCATTAGAGGGTTATAAAACATTTTTTCATATTTTTAACATTCACATTAGATCTTGAGACAACCAAATCATGCATGATTTAAAAATAATTTTATTTATTCCTATCATAACCCAAGGGTTTGAGGTATTAGTATTTTAAATTATTGAGGAATTTATTTGGTTTTAAATCCCCATTTTCAAAATAATTCTTTTCATTCTGTACTGGTTTGTACATTTAATCCATTGAAAACTTAGAATCCATGAACATGATGTTATGTTATCCACATTACAAGCCAATTTTCCTTAACCAAACTTCTCTTGAAGTGAAATTGTATGTTCTTGTTGAACTTAGGTGTGGGAGGAATATGTCTTATATTGTGCTACCTAATTTGGAAAAAGTTTTGGTGGAAAATAAAATTCGAAATAGTTCTAGTTTCTGAAAAAAAAAAGAATCATTATGTTGAAATCTTTTCCTTTTCTAGAGCTTTCATGATAAGAGATACTGTGACATTCTAGAGCTTCTAATGGAAGAATAATGTTGTGAATTTTCTTGATCTTTCATGAATAATCATGTTTAAAAAGATTGAAATTTTTACTACTGAAATGATGAGATGTTTGAAAATTTCAAGAGTTATCATGATGATAGAGCTAAATTTATACTATGGTGAGTGTGGAGGATACCATAATTGAGTGAAAAATAGAATCATGAAATTATGATTCTAAAATATCCAAGCCCTCCTCATTTAGCATTAGAATTTTAACATCTAAATCCAACCCAAAATAAGCTATAAAAAACCCTTAAAAATTACTCATGATAAACATATGTCTATGGATCACATCGAGTGGAGATATAATAATTTATCAATCCTATGGTGACCATTTTAGGATTATTGGATGAGAAAGATATTTTTGAAAACTGATATTTATGTGATGAGGGAAAATTATTGTTAGGTAAGTGTTTTGTGTGCATTGGAAGATATATGAAGAGGAAATATATTGAATGATCTAAAATGAATACTTTGAAATAGTAGTTTCTGATGAGGCATGATATATTTTGTTTCTTGATGTCAAATTGGTGGATCTAATGAGGACATGTTTTTAATTTATATTGATTCAATTTTCATGTTGACTTGTCTAGGAGTCCAAGTGCTAAGTGTGGGGGAATTGATAGAGTTAATATTTTCATTTTTTTCATATGTGTTTCAATGATTTAACCCCTCCAAATTAGGTAATTTGAGTATATTTTCATCATTTTGTGTTTTTGCTGAATTATGGGCTTAATTGTGAAAATTGGTTAATTCTGGAAAATTCACTGTTTTCTAGAGCTTTTTTTATTCGAGAATAATGTTTAAAATTTTGATCAAGATTAAGTGATTCCTTTTTATAGGATTTAATTTCTCATGGGATTCATACTTTTCTTCTAGATGTAGATCCAATTCGACACACAGTGTCCCATAAAAATCAATTAAGTGGAGAAATCATTCTGGACTGCAGAATGGACCCCACTTCAATTAATGAGGCATATCTCGACCTACCGAACATCAAATGATATGATTATTTTTGGGTTATACATAGGATTCCAGAGTAATGTTTCACATTAAATTTCATAAATTAAGGATCTCAATAAGGAATATTTTTGAGAGTGTCCAAGTGGAGTTGGTGAAATAGTATTTAGAGGCTAGGAAAAGTCATGTTAATTAAAGCAGCCATATATTTCTATAAACAGTTAAAATTAATATAAATTTTGAGGCTTGATATAAAAATTCATTACAAACATCTTATTATAAGATACCTCAGGGTGTTTCAGCTGGCTGGTGAGAAGAATGGAAGAAAACCTCTGGCAGACAGATTCTAGAGGATAAAATTTTATGTTCTTTGATTTATCTCTTTTATTATTCTTGTCATTGTTTTTTGTTTTCTTCCCCCTTATTCACAATTAACCATACCATGTTCATTTAAATTTATGAATGGTTGGGGAGGTAGAGTTTTTCCATTTTTTTAATTCTTGATTTCTTGAACTTAATGCTTTAATATTCACTTCTCTCTTCTACAAAATTTATTTCCATTTTATATAACAGTATTTATTATCATATAAGATTGTATTTGATTTTATATTCTGTTGCTTTTTCTCTTAGGTAAATGATAAATTTATACCTCCAATAGGATATGATCTGTATACAATGGAATAGATTATTTCTTAGTGTTCAAGTACTCAGTGATCGTCGGTACGTGTGTGAGGAGTAGTGAACGATCTTGATTGTTTGGGACAAACAAGACCCAATATGGAATTTCCTATGTTAATGGAAGGTATTTGATATAACTATATCACACAATAGAAGCAGGGTATACTAGTATAATATTTTAGTAAGGTTTATTGATAACATTACAATTTGACCAAGTGAGTGAGAAGAAACGATTGTGGATTCTCACTTTTAATGACTTAGTAGAAGAGAATTTGATAAGTTGAACTATGATAGAATTGCAATTGGAAGACTGAACCTAACCTGATCACCATCTAATATATTAGTAATCAATCACTTATTTTTTCAATTTTTCTTACTATTTTTATTAATTTCATTTCTTTGTTTAGTTTCTTTATTTTCTTTTTAAAATAAAAAATTTAAAAAATATGCTCTACTTATTTTTCTTATTTCAAGTCAAAAATGTGATTTTTGTGTACTCCTCTATGAAGGAAACCTAGGTTTACAATTATACTACATTTTAACTTTGGTAATATTTGTTTTGTTCACACCCCATGATAGTTTCATGTCACTATAAATGAAATAAAATTTACAAAAATAGATATATCATAAAATATCATGTTTTTATTGTTAAAATATTCCTCTAATTATTTAAATTAACTCAATGATAAAAATAACTTTATTACCAATGGTTGGGGATGAGAAAAAGGCCACATAAGAAAATCTATGTCAATTTTTTTGATTTTAAGCTTATGATTGAGATGCAAGATTATAAATTAAATTAATTATTACATTTTGGAGTAACTAAAGAAGAAAAATATCTTGTGGGATAATTGGTTACATTGAATAATAATCTTGGTGCTAAAATAATAAATGGAAATCCTAAGAGGAAACCCCAAGATAGAAAGTTCTTGGATGAAGAATTCAAACAATGAGATGAAATAAGTTTGAATTGATTGAAGAGTTATTGCATGATAAAAGGTTAAATAACGTAGGAAAAATTATAAATAGATTTTAAGTTGAATGATCTAATACTTGGATAGAAATTACTATGGATAAAGTGAAATAAATATCAGAGATAACTCTTAATAATAATGGTTTTTTCAAAAACCAAAAAATTATATAGAGGTAGAAAACTAGTGGAGTTAAAATGATAAAATATTCACCATAATAAATTTCTAATTTTTGTGTTATTTGGGACATATTATTACCTATTATTTTGTTGAGAGAAGATATTTAGGAGGAAAAGAACCTAAATTTTAAAAATAAGGTATGATCCTATTTTTGACACCCAAAGATGGAATTACTTTTATAGAAATTTTTTATTATTCTATCTTTGGTAACAAATATAGTATTTATAGGTAAAGAATGAATGTAAGTACATTTGTTAGAGGCTCGTGTAGAATGAATAAATGACTAGAAAACTCAATTCCAAAACAATTTTTTTCTTATTATAATAGGAGGAGGAATAATCCACATCTTATTTTGAAAATAATTCAGAGAGTCTCTCTAAAGTTTTAACTCAACTCAAAGTTTATAGTAGAGATAATAAGAAGGAGAATTCAATATTTCCCAAGATAATGATTAAGTTGAATAATAATAATAATAATAATAATAATAATATATAGATTCATGATATTTTTTATTCATCAGACATTTCTAAAAATAATAACTATTTAAAGAATATGGAATTCCATAAGGATATTATTTTTTCTTTAGAAATGAAGTAATTTTTAAGATTACGTTTAATGGAAAAATAAGTCTTCCTATAAATGAATTGAACACTGTGTATGTTATATATGTGGATGGGATTTGACACAAACAACTGATTATATGTAAAAATTATGAATCGGGAATAAAACTCATATTTATGTTGAAGTGTTTCTCTATAAAAAGAAAATTTAGTCACTTTTTTCTATGATTTTAATGCATGACTGAAAATCCTTATCAAGTGGATAAAAAAAGAGAATACTAGTTTTCTCATTGTGGGAGAGGATAATTACTTGAAACCATGATAGATTTTATATATTCATTAAAAACTATGGAAAATATCATGATTCCTAACGTTGTTTTTGATATCCAAAATCTGAACTGATATAGGAAAAAACCTATGATTCTTCTAATATTGATTATATAGTGAGAAATCTCTAAAGTAAAATTAATAAATTTTCCTCACACTTGATCGATGAGGTTCAAATCGATTTGTGTGTTCCTATGACACATTATAAAACATGACTATAAAAATATGTTGTGTCTTCTATGTATTATTATAATAGTATAGTATGAATTTTATTTATACACAAAAAAATGTATTAATGGAATTCATATAAATGTTTCAGAGGTGATTTGATAATTAAACAAAGAAGATAATCAATATTTTTGACCAAATATTTATTCATAATACACTTCCATTTATGTAGAAAATTCCTTATATAATCATGGGAAAAAAATATTACATGTATTTATTAATAACTAAATAAATTAATAAAGTAATTGAGATGTGAAACTGAATGGACAAAAACATGTAAATTACTCATCAATAGTTGTTTTACATTGGATTATTGGAACGATGTGGAGAAATTAGAAATTTAAAATTAAAATAGAAATTTATTAAGTTAGAATGTGAAGATAAAATATTATGATATGTGGCACTAAATAAATCCATTTATGAATTACATTATGATTGTTTCTGACGCTTTTGATGGGGCTCACGCGTCCGTCTCATTCGGGGATGAGAGGCGCTGTTTTTGTTGCCCCGCATTACCACTTTCCAAAGGTGGGCAGCATCTGCTCCTTATTCAGTGACGTCTACTCCTTGATCGAAACAGGATGATGGGATGTCGGTTCTTCCTTCCATGGATTCCTACCCAGAACTCATCACCTAGTCCAGGTCTCCCTTATAGACTTAAGATGTTGTTTGTGAAACTCTTCCTGGTGCCATATCTTCATGGGCACCAGTTAATTACAATGCTTTTGTTAGGACATTCCAAGGGGTTTGGTCAGGGAAACAACCTTTGGTTAGGGTATTAGAAACATTTGGCATCACTGGCATGTCTAGACGCTAGGGGATTGTTGTTTCTGTCTTCTATCACTTATTATAGGGCCTCTTGAGGGCGTAGAAGCCCGAGGCATACCACATAAAACATGGGGAATCATATTCCATGGGCATGTATCTGAGGTTTTCCTCATCTTACCATATTTAACACAGGGTATGCTACAAGTTTAACGTCCAGCGGATATGGATCTAGCTGATCAGAACACTGACTAGAGTGGATCAGATGGAGGAACCCCTGGAGGGAACACCGATATTGGGACCAACATGTGGGTGGTTTCCCAAATGTTGTTAAATGAAACGGGTAATGGGGTGTCATGATCCCGCCGGGATGTGGCAGCCTAGGTAAGGATCAGGATTGATGATGGAAGGTTCTTTGAAGGGGATGGTGAATGGGATGGAACCGTCATGAGGATGATTATGGTTTTGGGATTTATCCTCGAAGAGGCTTCCTACATATCCCCAGGGTAGGAAATCAAAGTCCACGTAGTTCATATGATTCCAGCTTACCACTGATTGGGGTTCAATGGATTTCCACTGGATGGGGTCACAATAGCTTACTGCTAGATGCAGTCGCAATAGGTTACCACTAGATGGGGTTGCAACGTCTTACCGCTGGATGGGGTCGCAACGGCTTACCGCTGGATGAAGTCCCAACAGCTTACCGCTGAATGGGGTCTCAACAGCCTACCACTGGATGGGGTCGCAGCGGCTTACCACTAGATGGTGTCACAACAGCTTACCCCTGTATGGGGTCGCAACGGCTTATCGCTGGATGGGGTCCCAATGGCTTACGGCTGGATGGGGTTGCAACGGATTACCGCTAGATGGGGTCCCAACATCTTACAACTAGATGGGGTCACAATGTCTTACCGCTGACTGAGGTCCATAGTTTAACATCATGCATGATGGGGGCGGACCAACGTGAAGGTGGTCAGAACTATAGGGTGTCGGGCTTGAACCTCAGGGAGGCTTCCTACATACCCTGCTTTGGAAAGGATCAAAGACCTCATAGTTCAGGTGGTAGCATTTGGGGATTATGCTTTAAGGAGGCCCATGGGGTCAGTGAACCGACATGAATAAGGACCTGGGGTATAGGTGGATGGTGGGCTTGAATCTTAGGGAGGCTTCCTACGTTCCCTGCCTTGGAAAGGATCAAAGACCACATAGTTCAGGTGGGTGGGAACTGACATGAAGGTGGACTTGGGGTCTGATGGGTGGTGGGCTTGAACCGCATGGAGACTTCCTACGTACCCTACCATGGAAAGGATGAAAGACCACATAGTTCAAGTGGGTGGACATAGTTTAACATCATGCGGGATGAAGGTGAAATGACTTGAAGTTTTTGGGACAAGTAGGTGTTGGGCTTAAACCTCATGGAGGCTTCCTACGTACCCTGCCTTGGAAAATATCAAAGTCCACGTAGTTCTAAATGTGTGGGGATTACACTCTAGGCTGACCAATGAGTTGGTGAACCAATGTGAAGATGGTCGGAATGACCGATTTTGGGCTTGAACCTCATGGAGGCTTCCTATGAACCTTGCCATAGAAAGGATCAAAGACCACATAGTTCTGGTATGGGTATGGGGCTTACACACTAGGCTGCCCAGGGTGTTGATGAACTGACGTGAAGATGGTCGGAATGACCTGTGGGTGGTGGGATTGAACCTCATGGAGGCTTCCTACGTACCTTGTCTTGGGAAAGATCAAAGACCACATAGTTTAGTTTTGGGTGTGGGGCTTACACTCTAGGCTGCCCAGGGTGTTGGTGAACTGACGTGAAGATGGTCGAAATGACCAGTGGGTGGTGGGCTTGACCTCGTCGAGGCTTCCTACGTACCTTACCCTGGCAAGGATCAAAGACCACGTAGTTAATGTATGGGAAGGGGCTTACACTCTAGGTTGCCCAGGGTGAATGTTGTGGTCGATGCGTACTCTATACCCATGTGAGTCATGCTCATGGTGAGAAAAAAGAGGCAGTAAAGACCTGACGATCACATCATGAAAGGTGCGTCTGTGGGTGGTGAAGTGGGGCTTACACGTGATCGCATCCCAAAGAGGAAAGAGGGTCTTATGCGTGGTTAGTGGCCTAGGTGACCCTATGGAGCGACAATAGTGAATGGGTCTTGTGATAGGAATCTTCCTAAGTGCCCCAATGGAGCGGAAATGGTGGATGGGGCTTATGCGAGGAAGCTGCCCAGGTGCCACTATGGAGCAACAATGGTGAACGGGGCTTACGCGAGGATATAAGGCCCCAGCCTTAAACATTACTTAATCTTGAGTTACATCAAGAATACACGTTGAGGATATTTTCAGGTTTATATTTTTAGAGAATTAGATCATAAAACATGCATTACATTCCACATTAAAACAAAGTGGTTACATAAAAGATAGTAGTCATTTTTCCCATCAACAGAAACATATTTAAAATAAAACATGGATTCTTTCTTGACACTTCCTTGACACTATCTTCACATCATGTACCTTTCCCTTGACCTGTGAAAAACATTTCAAAAACTTGGGATGAGCATAAAAATCTCAGTAAGGGATATAAAAATATGGAAAGGAAACATGAGTACATGTATACATAAGAATCAAGGAATTCATAATTTACCCATAAAAATAATCACTTTAACATTCCTCATTAAATCATGAATAAATCATTGAAATCATAAGATATAAAGGTAACTTGAGGCAATCATAAAAATTCTTACGTAGGGAGTAACCCTCATGGTTACGTTTGGAATACCCATCACAGTATATTCCCTAAAATCTCTTTGGATAAACCTTAACGTTTAACTCCTTCACATTACCCAATGCATTGGAGAGCTATATCGGGCTCACCCGCCCTTAGTTTATCACGGAACCACCCGTCTTCATAACAACGCCCAAGAACCATAACATAATCGCATCACATAAAACATGCATAACAGAAACATAACATTTCCACATTTCAATCACACGATATCAATACCACACATTGATATAATAAAAACATTATGAAAACCATTTTCAATACCAAAATAAAAGATAAGTAAAACATGGTATTTATTTTTCATTTAAAAAAAATTTATGGCTTGTAGAGGAAGTCGAAACTCAAATAATGGTCACGACGGCGGAGAAGTCGTTGTCGCCGCATACGTACGACAAAAAACATTCCCTTTTTTCGTTTACTAAACACTTCATATAAAAAAGATTTCTTTTGAATAAACGTAAAAGTCAAAGGGGTTTATACACCATATAAAAGAAAGTTTTGTATCAAACTTAATATGCCTCAATGAAAGGATATTGAGACGAAGTCCCTTACAAAGATGGTATCCTTGGATTAAGGATAAATCAATTACATAATTATGTGTGACAAAAGAATACACCAAATATAAGTGGATATTAATTGTAAAACAATCAGAGTTTATTCACACATATTCAATGAACGACATATTCAATGAGTACAAGTTTATCCCAAAGAATCAAAATTGGGTTAAGAAGTTCCCCTGCAAAAATTTGACAGCCTAACGGCGTCACTTCAAAATTCAGAAAATGAGTTGATGAGAGATAAAAAGGGTATCTCATCACTTGGACATAAAATTTAAATCAATAAGGATATAGAAGAAAATATCCCAACATTTAAATATGTAAATTAAAAGACCCAAAAAAATAAGTCTTTAAAAAGAGGAGGGTGAAAGGTTCCATTACCGACTTGGGTATCTTTCGAAACATACACCCCATGAAAGAAGGACAATACAACATTGATGTAAATAATAATAAAATAAATTATATTACACAAAGAGTAGAATAATAGGTAGTACATATACCACTCAAAGGAAATGGTGTAAAATGTAGCATAAATCTCACGGGAATAAAAGTGAGATGAAAAATCCCTTACGAAAACTCGGCAGCCTAACGGCGCCACTTAAAACTTACAAAAATGGATTGATGAGATCAAAAAGAGGACTCTCATCATATTAACAAAAAATTTAAATCAATAGGAATATAAAATAATATCCCCCAACATAACTAATAGGATCTTAAAAGAAGTGACATAAAGGAGAGTACTTAAAAAGAAAGAGAGAGGACGGATCTCTTGCGAAAATTCGGCAGCCTAACGGCGCCAATCAAATCTTCCAAAATGGATTGATAAGAGAAAATACAGTCTCTCATAACATGAACATAAAAAGTACAGTAAGGGTAGTATAAAATAACATCCCAATAATAAGAAAGATGAGCTTAAAAGGAATTACATAAAAGAGTGTACTTAAAAATAAATAGAGGGGTAGGATCCCTTACCTCGTATCTGACTTGCCTCGATCATTTTTTAATCTCCTGAATAATAAACTTGAGTTAATTTATACTTTCTTAAGAACATTTTTCATGTTAATTATTCCTTTTATATCACTTATTACCATGTAATTAACACTATGTAATTATTTAAGTTAATAAAGGTCATTTTAACGATCATTACTACTTCAAAAAATAAACTCTTTATAATTACATGTTTGTTCATGGGGTAAAATATCCATTATATCCAGAATTATATTCATTATGTAGATATCATATATATCATATATATCCATTATATAATTTCATTTATAATATTACATAACATTTAGAGGTAATAAATGAAATGCACCGTTCATGGAGACGGTAAGTCGTACGTACGCATGAACGCTACTTCCATTTCTATTTCATATTTAATGGAATTAAAAAATAAAGATACATAATAGTATTATAATTCTAGTATGTTATCATATATAATATCATTAAATATATCCTTTATACGTACCACATATGGTATTAGCGAATCAAATCACTTTGAGGGGGCGGTAGTCCGCACTTCCTAAAATGAAGATATCGCGTTTACCCATAATGGAAACCATAAAAGTATTCCATAAATGAAAAATACAGAAGATTAAGGAAAACATAAACATATTATATATCATATATAAATATAGTTACATCTTAATGGACACCTTTAAAGGTGTTAAAATAATATTGAACAATCATCGTTTCGTGTGGCAGAAATTCACCATCCACATAAACAGTATGTTCTTTAACCATTAGAAGTAGGTGTGTGTAAGTGTAGCTCGAATCATACTTATAACAACATCCTAGTATATGGAATATACTATTGTTGTCACAAAATAAATGAATAAAAAGAGTTTAGGTGGTTGGAGAAGAAAAATAAAAAAAAACAGAGCACAAGTGAAGACGTTACCTTAAAATCAGGTAACTCCCTCTGGTTTGAACCAAAAGGGTTTCTTGAAGAGCTTCTTGCCTAAGGTAAGGCTTCTAGGATGAGGATAGGGATGTGGAGAGACAAAATTATCAGATATTTGAAGATCCAAAGTCTTGAGAGGTGTGGGTAAGGTGGTAGAGGTGGGGGCCTTTTATAAGAGGAGAGGAGGGCACTCTTGGAAAGGTATAAATTGTTACTTTATTTTCAAATGTGTTTCGGATTTTAAAGGTCCCAAATTGATTTATTTCTAGTATAAGGTGATAAGAGTTCTAAATATACCCATAGAATAGGTTTTTGACATGTTTAGGTCTTATATTTTACATTATCTTTTCATTTTATTTAAATTGTAAAATAATAGGGTAATCGTTGCATCATCATGATGTCATAAATAATTTAATTTATTTAATGTATAAAAATTATAAAAAAAATACTATGATGTAGTAAATTATTTTATCGTTCCAATGAATATTTATAGTCAAAAATCTGACTTTTATAACCCCATGTAAATATTGTTTTAGTAAAACAGTACATGTTTGTGTCATTTTTACTTTTACTTTAAATAAAAGGCATAAATGTCATTATCTTACCCAAGTGGCTCCATGGGGTCCAAAAAATATACCCATGGGTTGTCTTGGTCGGACATGACTCATACAATAGGGTTAGGACAAGTGTCAAGATATTTTCATTTTATTATAATATCATTTTTACCTTAAATCACACTAATTACCTTTAATCGCGATTAATAAAACATAAAAGTTACTTTTCATCAAAAATTATTTTCATCCCATTGAACCAAATTTTACTTAATAATGAAAATAATTTATATTGGATTTTTGAAATTCAAATCAGAGAAGTGGTAAAGTTCCATTTAAATGAAAAATCAGTTTTTGTAACTACCACTTTGTGGTTTCACTATTCATCAAAAATTAAGGTTTTTCAGTAAAATACCAAAAATTCACCCTAAGATATATTTGATATTCCGAATTCAAAAATGATGTCTTATTTACCAAATTCATAACATAGAAGTTGAATTAATTAATTTTATAATTAAATTCCGCTGTCAAATCAAATAGCATGTTTTTAAGAAACAATATCTATCAAAAGATTGACACTCGTTTATGTCCAATCTCAAAATGATATTAATTCCAATGACCACCATTGGATTAAATGGTAAAAATATATTCTAATTTAACTTTAAAACCAATTAAAAAGTTAATTTAATCATATAAATAAATTATATTAAAAAGTGGTTTTGAATTAATATACAACATTTTTCACTATTTATTAAAAAAATGAACTTTATCAGAAATATACCAAAAATTTACACAAAGTAAATTTTGATGTCCCGATTCTAAAGAAAAATTTTATTTTGTCAAATATAACACATAAAATTGTCAAAAAGTGGATTTAAAAGTGGTTTGCCATCAAAAGGCGGTTAATCGACCTTTTAAAGAATATTATAATGTTTACGCTTAAAATTTGGATTCATTCGCATTTTTAATCCTCTAACATTTATTGTAAAAAGTAAAAATATTTGACAAACATATATAATCATTTTTTAGTTAGTTCTATTCATTCCCATCATTACAACAGCTACGTGTTAACTACCATTTAAAATAAAATTATTTTATTATTAGAGTGCAACGTAATATTTCAAAGGAACTCATTGTTTCCTATTGGGTAAGCCATCGAGCATAGCGTTCCCTTTAAATTAATATTAACATTTTATTCGAAAGTAGGGATAAATATAAAAATGTCATATTTTTATTTACCTGGGGTGTTACATCCTTCCCCCCTTTTGGGAATTGCGTCCTCGTAATTTTAAAATTGGGCTCGGAAACATCATTGAAAGTCCCACATCGGAACAAGAGTCAGTAAAACAATTGCTTTAAAAGAAAGAAAGATAAGTACAGAGGTCACCCAAGTTAACCCATACTAGGATTAATTGTAGGAAAACATGGATATGGAAGAAAAATCAAAGGGTCATGCTCTGATGGAGAGTGATAGAAAACATGTTTAGGAGAAAGTTAACCACAAGAAAATCACAAACTTGTGATGGGTTAAATGGTATTCGATTCCCTAGTAGGAAAAGTAAATAGACAACATTTTTGTTTTAAGTTACTTTTCATTGAGGAATTTATTTTTTATCTTAAGGAAACATACTTACTTGTCATGTTGACTTTCAACTTTTACTATATTTCTTACACAAACTCATACTTTCTCCTAAAGACGAGTATTTAGGAAGACTTGTTCGCATTAAGAGTACTATAATCAACTTCTAGAGAATCACCTAATCCACAAAAGAGAACTATATATTTCCCACGTCTTTAGATCTCAACCAAAACCAAAACAAAAAGTTTAGTATGAGATCAGATAATACCCAAAAAAGATATTTTTTTACAAAAATAAAAACTACACCTAATCTCCAAAATTTGTCAAATAAAACCCAAAGTTCAACAAAGACCATTCAATAAACATATATCCATAAAATTCTTCAATGTAAACCCAACTAAGACTGAAACCCAAATATTTTAAGGATTTAGTCACATAGTCTTCCAAGGTACAAATTAACACTTATCTCCAAATAACATCAGTTGCTCTAAAAGTCTCATATTGAAAAGTAAATAACCTAATCACATATCCTACATGATAGGTTAATAATTTCCATAGATAACCGAAAATCAACTTACTCTTAATTAATAAAATCATCTAACTAAAAATAATAATTCATACTAACCAGGGACTTCACGTAGTCCAGTGGTAGGTGATAAATACTATTCGCACTTTGTTTGTGGGTTCGATTCCCGTAGCTTTATCCGACGCGATGGTTGTCACACGGTCTGTGTGTTATCCTTTTTATAAAACTCCAAAAATAACCCTAACATGTTTTAACCTCAAAAGTTTCCTTATACCTCTCATTTTACTCCATATTCATTACGATCTAAACACATTAATTCTTGAAGTCTTATTTCACCACCATAAGATAAAATAAAACGATTCCCAAAATGAATAACAGCATACCTTGATCATGGCGTCCACTCGGTTTCATCGTCATCTTGTTCACGTAGGTAGAAGTCCCATGCATTACAATAATGATTTATAGATCCTTCAAAATCATTTGCTTCCTCCATCCAAATACACCTTGTACAACATGGGTCATATGGGTGTTCACAGAAAAACAGTTTTGGAAAATAATCATGTATGACATATAATTCCAAAACATCTGATAAAACATGATTTCTATAAAATAAACTGATAGAATTTGAGTTGAAACTTTCTATTATTAGTCCTTTTAAAATACCATAAGTATGTTCTGTGAGACTATATTTTAAAAGCAAATATAAATAGGTTGTGCAAGGGTCTCCTTCCTCAGCAAAATTTTTAAAATCATAATATGATTCAAATTCTTGTGATAAGGTAAATATTTAAAAATACCTTGATAATATTTACCTTTCTTTAAAATATAAGAATATTGTGAAAATAGTATTTGTCTAAATACAACCCATGATCCACGATGATAATGAGGTATAGTGGAGGTGTTTGATATCTCAAACAACTGCTTACAATAGAGTTTTATTCTAGAAAAAGTTTCACAATCATCCGAACATGACTTTGCAATAATTATTGCAAGCATGTCATCAGGAATAGATAGGAATGTCATTAGAGATCCTCCTCCTTCTATTCATAACTGACTTTACTTGACCTGAAAAAAAAAGTTATAAAAAAAGGATTTAACTGAAATAATAGATATAGGGACTAACCATGTGTCTAAAAAAACTCATAATCCCTAAAGTTGTCTAAACCGACCTTTAATAACAACTATAAGGCCCCAGCCTTAAACCTTACTTAATCTTCAGTTACTTAAATAATACACATTGAGGATATTTTCAGGTTTAGAGTTTTAGAGAATTAGATCATAAAAGATGCATTACATTCCACATTTAAACAAAGTGGTTATATAAAAGATAGTACTCATTTTTCCCATTAACAGAAACATATTTAAAATAAAACATTGATTCTTTCTTGACACTTCCTTGAAACTATCATCACATCATGTACCTTTCCCTTAACCTGTGAAAAACATTTCAAAAACATGGGATGAGCATAAAAAGCGAAGTAAGGGATATAAAAATATGGAAAGGAACATGAGTACATGTATACATAAAAATCAAAGAAATCATACTTTACCCATAAAACATAAGCACTTTAACATTCCTCACCAAATCATGAATAAATCATAGAAATCATAAGATATAAAGGTAACTTGAGGCATTCATAACATTCTTACTTAGGGAGTAACCCTCATGGTTAAGTTTGGAATACCCATCACAGTATATTCCCTAAAATCTCTTCGGAGAAACCTTAACGTTTAACTCCTTCCCGTTACCCAATGCATTGGAGAGCTATATCAGGATCACCCACCCTTAGTTTATCACGGAACCACCCATCTTCATAACAATGCTCAAGAACCATAACATAATCGTATCACATAAAACATGCAAAAAGGAAACATAACATTTCCACCTTTCAATCACAAGATATCAATACCACACATTGATATAATAAAAACATTATTAAAACCATTTTCAATACCAAAATAAAATAAAATTAAAACATAGTATTTATTTTTCATTTTAAAAAAAAAAGTTATGGCTTGTAGAGGAAGCTGAAACTCAAATAATGGTCACGGCGGTGGAGAAGTCGTTGTCGCCGCATACGTACGACAAAAACATTGCCTTTTGTCATTTAGTAAATGCTTAGTATAAAAAAGATTCCTTTTGAATAAACATAAAATTCAAAAGGGTTTATACACCATATAAAAGAAAGTTATGTATAAAACATAATATGCCTCAATGAAAGGAGATTGAGACAAAGTCCCTTACAAAGATGGTATCCTTGGATTAAGGATAAATCAATTACATAATTATGTGTGACAAACGAATAAACCAAATATAAGTGGATATTAAGTGTAAAACAATCAGAGTTTATTCACACATATTCATATAATGACATATTCAAGTAGTACAAGTTTATCCCAAAGAATCAAAAATGGGTTAAGAAGTTCCCTTGCAAAAATTCGACAGCCTAACGGCGTCACTTCAAAATTCATAAAATGAGTTGATGAGAGATAAAAAGGGTATCTCATCACTTGGACATAAAATTTACATAAATAAGGATATAGAAGAACATATCCCAAAATTAAAATATGTAAATTAAAAGCCACAACAAAATAAGTATTTAAAAAGAGGAGGGTGAAAGGTTCCCTTACCGACTTGGGTATCTTTCGAAACATACACCCCATGAAAGAAGGACAATAAAACATTGATGTAAATACTCGTAAACGAAAGTATATTACACAAAGAGTAGAATTATGGGAAGTAAATATACCACTCAAAGTAAATGGTGGAAAATGTAGCATAAATCTTACGGGAATAAAAGTGAGATGAAAAATCCCTTACGAAAACTCGGCAGCCTAACGACGCCACTTAAAACTTACAAAAATGGATTGATGAGATCAAATAGGGTCTCTCATCATATAAAAAAAAATTTACAGCAATAAGAATATAAAATAACATCCCCCAACATAAAAAATAGGATCTTAAAAGAAGTGACATAAAGGAGAGTACTTAAAAAGAAAGAGAGAGGTTGGATCTCTTACGAAAATTCGGCAGCCTAACGGCGCCAATCAAATCTTCCAAAATGGATTGATGAGAGAAAATAGGGAATCTCATCATATGAAAATAAAAATTACAGTAATAGTAATATAAAATAACATCCCAATCATAAGAAAGATGAGCTTAAAAGGAATGACATAAAAGAGTGTACTTAAAAGGAAAGAGAGGGGTAGGATCCCTTACCTCGTATCTAACTCGACTCAATCGTTCTTTAATCTCCTGAATAATAAACTTGAGTTAATTTATACTTGCTTTAGAATCTTTTTCAAGTTCATTATTCCTTTTATATCACTTATTACCATGTCATTAACACTATGTAATTATTTATGTTAATAATGGTCATTTTAACGATCATTACTACTTGAAAAAATAAACTCTTTATAATTACAAGTTTGTTCATGGGGTAAAATATCCATTATATACCAAATTATATTCATTATTTAGATATCATATATATCATATATATCCATTATATACTTTCATTTATAATATTGCATAACATTTAGAGGTAAGAAATGAAATGCATCGTTCATGGAGATGGTAAGTCGTACGTACGCATGAATGCTACTTCCATTTCTATTTCATATTTAATGGAATTAAAACAAAATGATACATAATAGTATTATAATTTTAGTATGTTATCCTATATAATATCATTAAATTTCTTCTTTATACGTACCACATATGGTATTAACGAATCAAATCACTTTGAGGGGGCGGTAGTCCGCACTTCCTAAAATGAAGATATCGCGTTTGCCCATAATGGAAACCAAAAAGGTATGCCATAAATGAAAAATACATAAGCTTAAGGAAAAAATAAACATATTATATATCATATATAAATATAGTGACATCTTAATGTCCACCTTTTAATGTGTTAAAAGAATATTGAACAATCATCGTTTCGTGAGGCAGAAATTCACCATCCACAGAAACAGTATGTTCTTTAACCATTATATGTAGGTGTGTGTAAGTGTAGCTAAAATAATTATTATAAAAAAATCCTAGTATATGGAAGATACTGTTTTTGTTACAAAATAAATGAATAAAAAGAGTTTAGGGGGTTGGAGAAGCAAAATAAAACAAAAGAGCACAAGTGAAGACGTTGCCTTAAAATCGGGTAACTCCCTTTGGTTTGAACCAAAAGTGTTTCTTGAAGAGCTTCCTGCCTAAGGTAAGGCTTATAGGATTAGGATAGGGATTTGGAGAGACAAAATTATCAGATCTTGTCCGAGCCAAAGGCTTGAGAGGTGTGGGTAAGGTGGTAGAGGTGGGGGCCTTTTATAAGAGGAGAGGAGGGCACTCTTAGAAAGGTATAAAATGTTACTTTATTTTCAAATGTGTTTCAGATTTTAAAGGTCCCAAATTGATTTATTTTGAGGATAAGGTGATAATAGTTTTAAATCCACCCATCCAATAGATTTTTTACATGTTTAGGTCTTAGATTTTACATTATCTTTTCATTTTATTTAAATCATTAAATAATGAGGTAATTGCTCCATCATCACGATGTCATAAATAATTTAATTTATTTAATGTTTAAAAATTATAAAAAAAATAATATTATGTATTAAATCTTTTTAGATTTCCAATGAAAATTTATAGTCAAAAATCGGACTTGTATAACCCCATGTAAAAATTGTTTTAGTAAAACAATACATGTTTGTGTCATTTTTACTTTTACTTTATATAACAGGCATAAATGTCATTATCTTATCCAAGTGGCTCCATGGGGTCTCAAAAATAGACCCATGGGTTTTCTGGGTCTTCCATGACTCATCCAATAGGGTTAGGACAAGTGTCAAGATATTTTCATTTTACTATAATATCATTTTTACCTTAAATCACACTAATTACATTTAATCGCGATTAATAAAACTTAAAAGTTACTTTTCATCAAAAATTATTTTCATCCCATTGAACCACATTTTACTTAATAATGAAAATAATTTATATTGGATTTTTGAAATTCAAATCACAAAAGTGGTAAAGTTCCATTTAAACGAAAAATCAGTTTTTGTAACTACCACTTTGTGGTTTCACTATTCATAAAAAATTAAGGTT
The DNA here is from genome assembly GCA_963277665.1 of Viscum album. Taxonomy (NCBI): domain Eukaryota; kingdom Viridiplantae; phylum Streptophyta; class Magnoliopsida; order Santalales; family Viscaceae; genus Viscum; species Viscum album. Next base: position 1,395,904,048 of record OY728164.1, on the reverse strand, counting down.
TTTTAGAAAAATACCAAAAATTCACCCTAAGATATATTTGATATTTCGAATTCAAAAATGATGTATTTTTTACCAAATTCATAAAATAGAAGTTTCATTAATTAATTTTATAATTAAATTCCGCTGTCAAATCAAATAGTGTGTTTTTAAGAAACAATATTTATCAAAAGATTGACACTCATTTATGTCCAATCTCAAAGTGATATTAATTCCAGTGACCACCATTGGATTAAATGGTAAAAATATATTCTCATTTTACTTTAAAACCAATTAAAAATATAATCTAATCATATAAATAAATTAGATTAAAAAGAGGTTTTGAATTAAAATACAACATTTTTCACTATTCATTAAAAAATGAACTTTATCGGACAAATACCAAATATTTACACAAAGTAAATTTTGATGTACCAATTCTAAAGAAGAATTTTATTTTATCAAATATAACACATAAAATTGTCAAAAAGTGGATTTAAAAGAGGTTCTCCATCAAAAGGCGGTTAACCGACCTTTTAAAGAATATTTGAATGTTTAAGCTTAAAATTTGGATTCATTCGCATTTTTAATCCTCTAACATGTATTGTAAAATGTAAAAATATTTGACAAAAATATATAATAATTTTGTAGTTAGTTCTGTTCATTCCCGTCATTACAACGGCTAGTAGTTAACTACCATTTAAAATATAATTATCTTATTATTAGAGTGTAACGTACGATTTCAAAGGAACTCGTTGTTGTGTATTGGGTAAGCCATCGAGCATAGCGTTCCCTTTAAATTAATATTAATATTTTATTCAAAAATAGGGATAAATATAAAATTTTCATATTCTTTATTTACCTGGGGTGTTACATCCTTCCCCCCTTTTTGGAATTGCGTCCTCGCAATTTTAAAATTGGGCTCAGAAACATCATTGAAAGTCCCACATCGGAACAAGAGTCGGTAAAACGATCGCTTTAAAAGAAAGAAAGATAAGTAAAGAGGTCACCCGAGTTAACCTATACTAGGATTCCATGTAGGAAAACATGGATATGGTAGAAAAAGAAAAGGGTCATGTTCTGAATGAGAGTGATAGAAAACATGTTTAGGAGAAAGTTAACCACAAGAAAATCACAAACTTGTGGTGGGTAAACGGTATTAGATTCCCCAGTAAGAAAAGTTAATAGAAAAAAATTTTGTTTTAAGTTAATTTTCATTGAGGAATTTATTTTTTATCTTAAGGAAACATACTTACTTATCATGTTGACTTTCAACTTTTACTAGATTTCTTACACAAAATCATACTTTCTCCAAAAGGCGAGTATCTAGGAAGACTTGTTCGCATTAAGAGTACTATAATCAACTTCTAGAGAATCACCTAATCCAAAACAGAGAACTATATATTTCCCATGTCTTTAGATCTCAAACAAAACCAAACCAAAAAGTTTAGTATGAGATCAGCTAATACCCAAAAAGGATATTTTTTTTACAAAAAGAAAAACTACTCCTAATCTCCAAAATTCATCAAAAAAAACCCAAACTTCAACAAAGACCATTCAATAAACATCTATCCATAAAATTCTTCAAAGTAAACCCAAAAAATATTGAAACCCAAATATTTGAAGTATTTAGTCACATAGTCTTCCAAGGTACAAATTAACACTTATCTCCAAATAACATCAGTTGCTCTAAAAGTCTCATATTGAAAAGTAATTAACCTAATCACATATCCTCCATGATAGGTTAATAATTTCCATAGATAACCCAAAATAAACTTACTCTTAATTCATAAAATCATCTAACTAAAAAGAATAAGTCATACTAACCAGGGACTTCACGTAGTCCAGTGGTAGGCGATAAATACCAGTCGCACTTTGGTTGTGGGTTCGATTCCCGCAGCTTTGTCCGACATGACGGGTTGTCACATGGTCTGCATGTTGTCCTTTTTAAAAAACACCAAAAATAACCCTAACATGTTTTAACCTCAAAAGTTTCCTTATACCTCTCATTTTCATCCATATTCATTACAATCTCAACATCTTAATTCTTGAAGTCTTATTTCACCACCATAAGATAAAATAAAACGATTTCCAAAATGAATAACAGCATACCTTGATCATGGAATCCACTCGGTTTCATCGTCATCTTGTTCATGTAGGTAGAAGTCCCATGCATTACAATAATGATTTTGAGATCCTTCAAAATCATTTGCTTCCTCCATCCAAATACACCTTATACAACATGGGTCATATGGGTGTTCACAGAAAAACAGTTTTGGAAAATAATCATGTATGACATATAATTCCAAAACATCTGATAAAACATGATTTATATAAAATAGTCAGACAGAATTTGAGTTGAAAATTTCTATTATTGGTCCTTTTAAAATATCATAAGTATGTTCTGAGAGAATATATTTTAAAAGCAAATATAAATAGGTTGCTCAAGGGTCTCCTTCCTCAGCACCATTTTTAAAATCATAATATGCTTCAAATTCTTGTGATATGGTAAAATATTTGAAAATACCTTGATAATATTTAACTTTCTGGAAAATATGAGAATATTGTGAAAATTGTATTTGTCTAAATACAACCCATGATCCATGATGATAACGAGGTATATTGGAGTTTTTTGATATCTCAAACAACTGCTTGCAAGAGAGTTATATGCTAGAAAAAGTTTGACAATCATCCGAACATGACTTTGCAAAAATTATGCCAAGCATGTCATCAGGAAGAGATAGGAATGTCGTTTGAGATCATCCTCCTTCCATTCATAACTGACTTTATTTGACCTGAAAAAAAGTTATAAAACAAGGATTTAACTGAAATAATAGATATAGGGACTAACCATGTGTCTAACAAAAACTCTTAATCCCTAAAGTTGTCTACACTGACCTTTGATACCAACTATAAGGCCTCAGCCTTAAACATTACTTAATCTTGAGTTACTTCAAGAATACACATTGAGGATCTTTTCAGGTTTAGAGTTTTAGAGAATTATATCATAAAACATGCATTACATTTCACATTTAAACAAAGTGGTTACATAAAAGATAGTACTCATTTTTTCCATCAACAGAAACATATTTAAAAAAACATGGATTCTTTCTTGACACTTCCTTGACACTATCATCACATCATGTACCTTTCCCTTGAACTGTGAAAAACATTTCAAAAACTTGGGATGAGCATAAAAAGCTCAGTAAGGGATATAAAAATATGGAAAGGAAACATGAGTACATGTATACATAAGAATCAAAGAAATCATACTTTACCCATAAAACATAAGCACTTTAATATTCCTCATCAAATCATGAATAAATCAGAGAAATCATAATATATAAAGGTAACTTGAGGCATTCATAACATTCTTACGTAGGGAGTAACCCTCATGATTACGTTTGGAATACCCATCACAGTATATTCCATAAAATCTCTTCGGAGAAATCTTAACGTTTAACTCCTTCGCATTACCCAATGCATTGGAGAGCTATATCGGGCTCACCCTCCCTTATTTTATCACAGAACCACCCATCTTCATAACAATTCCCAAGAACCATAACATAATCGTATCACATAAAACATGCATAATGGAAACATAAAATTTCCACCTTTCAATCACAAGATATCAATACCACACATTGATATAATAAAAACATTATGAAAACAATTTTCAATAACAAAATAAAAGAAAATTAAAACATGGAATTTATTTTTCATTTTAAAAAAAAGTTATGGCTTGTAGAGGAATTCGAAACTCAAATAATGGTCACGGCGGCAGAGAAGTCGTTGTCGCCGCATACGTACGAAAAAAAACATTCCCTTTTGTCGTTTAGTAAATGATTTGTATAAAAGAGGTTCATTTTGAATAAATGTAAAGTAAAAGGGGTTTATACACCGTATAAAATAAAGTTGTGTATAAAACATAATATGCCTCAATGAAAGGAGATTGAGATGAAGTCCCTTACAAAGATGTTATCCTTGGATTAAGGATAAATCAATTACATAATTATGTGTGAAAAACAAATACACCAAATATAAGTGGATATTAAGTGTAAAACAATCAGATTTTATTCACACATATTCATAGAACGACATATTCAAGGAGTACAAGTTTATCCCAAAGAATCAAAATTGGGTTAAGAAGTTCCCTTGCAAAAATTCGACAGCCTAACAACGTCACTTAAAAATTCAGAAAATGAGTTGATGATAGATAAAAATGGTATATCATCACTTGGACATAAAATTTACATCAATAAGGATATATAAGAACATATCCCAACATTACAATATGTAAATTAAAAGACCCAACAAAAGAAGTCTTTAAAAAGAGGAGGTTGAAAGGTTCCCTTACTGACTTGGGTATCTTTCGAAACATACACCCCATAAAAGAAGGAAAATACAACATTGATGTAAATACTCATAAACAAACTTATATTGTACAAAGAGTAGAATAATGGGCATTACATATACCACTCAAATGAAATGGTGGAAAATGTTTCATAAATCACACGGGAATAAAAGTGAGATGAAAAATCCCTTACGAAAACTCGGCAGCCTAACGGCGCCACTTAAAACTTGCAAAAATGGATTGATGAGATCAAATAGGGTCTCTCGTCATATTAACAAAAAAATTCAAAGAAATAGTAATATAAAATAACATCCCCCAACATAACAAATACGATCTTAAAAGAAGTGACATAAAGAAGAGTACTTAAAAAGAAAGAGAGAGGTTGGATCTCTTACGAAAATTCGGCAGCCTAACGGCGCCAATCAAATATTCCAAAATAGCTTGATTAGAGAAAATAGGGTCTCTCATAATATTAAAATAAAAATTACCATAAGTGTAATATAAAATAACATCCCAATCATAAGAAAGATGAGCTTAAAAGGAATGACATAAAAGAGTGTACTTAAAAAGAAAGAGAGGGGTAGGATCCCTTACCTCGTATCCGACTTGACTCGATCGTTCTTTAATCTCCTGAATAATAAACTTGAGTTAATTTATACTTGATTAAGAACCTTTTTCAAGTTCATTATTCCTTTTATATCACTTATTACCATGTCATGAACACTATGTAATTATTTAAGTTAATAACGGTCGTTTTAACGATCATTGCTACTTGAAAAAATAAACTCTTTATAATTACAAGTTTGTTCATGGGGTAAAATATCCATTATATCCAGAATTATATTCACTATTTATATATCATATATATCCATTATATACTTTAATTTATAATATTACATAACATTTAGAGGTAAGAAATGAAATGCACTGTTCATAGAGACGGTATGTTGTACGTACGCATGAACGCTACTTCCATTTCTATTTCATATTTTATTTAATTAAAACAAAATGATACATAATAGTATTATAATTCCAGTATGGAATCATATATAATATCATTAAATATATCCTTTATACGTACCACATATGGTATTAACGAATCAAATCACTTTGAGGGGGCGGTAGTCCGCACTTCCTAAAATGAAGATATCGCGTTTACCCATAACAGAAACCATAAAGGTATTCCATAAATTAAAAATACAGAAGCTTAAGGAAAAAATAAACATATTATATATCATATATAAATATAGTGACATCTTAATGTCCACCTTTAAAGGTGTTAAAATAATGTTGAACAATCATCGTTTCGTGAGGCAGAAATTCACCATCCACAAAAATAGTATGTTATTTAACCATTATATGTAGGTGTGTGTAAGTGTAGCTCGAATACTTCTTATAAAAACATCCTAGTATATTTAAGATTCTGGTGTTGTTACAAAATAAATGAATAAAAAGAGTTTAGGGGGTTGTAGAAGCAAAATAAAACAAAAGATCACAAGTGAAGACGTTACCTTAAAATCGGGTAACTCCCTTTGGTTTGAACCAAAAGGGTTTCTTGAAGAGATTCCTGCCTAAGTTAAGGCTTATAGGGTGAGTATATGGATGTGGAGAGACAAAATGATCAGATATTGGCCGAGCCAAAGGCTTGAGAGGTGTGGGTAAGGTGGTAGAGGTGGGGGCCTTTTATAAGAGGAGAGGAGGGCACTCTTGGAAAGGTATAAAAGGTTACTTTATTTTCAAATGTGTTTCAGATTTTAAAGGTCCCAAATTGATGTATTTCTAGGATAAGGTGATAATAATTAGATATCCACCCATACAATAGGTTTTTTACATGTTTAGGTCTTAGATTTTACATTATCTTTTCATTTTATTTAAATCATTAAATAATGAGGTAATCGCTGCATCATCATGATGTCATAAATAATTTAATTTATTTAATGTCTAAAAATTAAAAAAAATACTATGATGTATTAAATATTTTTAGCTTTCAAATTACTATTTATAGTCAAACTTATGACTTGTGTAACCCCATTTAAAAATTGTTTTAGTAAAACCATACATGTTTGTGTCATTTTTACTTTTACTTTAAATAAAAGGCATAAATGTCATTATCTTACCCAAGTGGCTCCATGGGGTCCCAAAAATATACCCATGGGTTGTCTTGGTCGGCCAAGACTCATCAAATTGGGTTAGGACAAGTGTCAAGATATTTTCATTTTTTATAATATCATTTTTACCTTAAATAACACTAATTACCTTTAATCGCGATTAAAAAAACTTAAAAGTTACTTTTCATCAAAAATTATTTTCATCTCATTGAACCACATTTTACTTAATAATGAAAATCATTTATATTGGATTTTTTAAATTCAAATCACAGAAGTGGTAAAGTTCCATTTAAATGAAAAATCAGTTGTTGTAACTACCGCTTTGTAGTTTCACTATTCATCAAAAATTAAGGTTTTTCAGAAAAATACCAAAAATTCACCCTAAGATATATTTGATATTCTGAATTCAAAAATGATTCCTTTTTTACCAAATTCATAACATATATTTTGTATTAATTAATTTTATAATTAAATTCTGCTGCCAAATCAAATAGTGTGTTTTTAAGAAACAATATCTATCAAAAGATTGACACTTGCTTATGTCCAATCTCAAAGTGATATTAATTCCAATGACCACCATTGGATTAAATGGTAAATATATATTCTAATTTCACTTTAAAACCAATTAAAAAGGTAATCTAATCATATAAATAAATTAGATTAAAAAGAGGTTTTGAATTAAAATACAACATTTTTCACTATTCATTAAAAAAATGAACTTTATCAGAAAAATACCAAAAATTTACACAAAGTAAATTTTGATGTCCCGATTCTAAATAAGAATTTTATTTTGTCAAATATAACACATAAAATTTTCAAAAAGTGGATTTAAAAGAGGTTCACCATCAAAACGCGGTTAATCGACCTTTTAAAGAATATTAGAATGTTTACGCTTAAAATTTGGATTCATTCGCATTTTTAATCCTCTAACATTTATTGTAAAAAGTAAAAATATTTTACAAACATATATAATCATTTTTTAGTTATTTATTTTCATTCCCGTTATTACAACGGCTAGGTGTTAACTACCATTTAAAATAAAATTATTTTATTATTAGAGTGCAATGTAAGATTTCAAAGGAACTCGTTGTTGCGTATTGGGTAAGCCATCGAGCATAGTGTTCCCTTTAAATTAATATTAACATTTTATTCACAAATAGGGATAAATTTAAAAATGTCACATTCTTTATTTACCTAGGGTGTTACAGAGGAAGCTTCCCGGGTGCCGCTATGGAACAACAATGGTGGATGGGGCTTACGCGAGAAAGCTACCTGGGGTCCGCTATGGAGCGGCAATGGTGGATACGATTTATGCGAGGATGTTTCCCAGGTGCCGCTATGGAGTAACAATGGTGGATGGGGCTTATGCTAGAAAGATGCCCGGGTGCCGCTATAGAGCAGAAATGGTGGATGGGGCTTATGCGAGGAAGCTGCCAGTGTGTTGTTATGGAGTGACAATAGTGGTTGGGGATTACGTGAGAAGCTACTCGGGGTGCCGCTATGGTGCGGCAATGGTGGATGGGGCTTACATGAGGATGATACTTGGGTGTCGTTATGGAGCGGCAATGGTGGTCGGGGCTTACGCAATGAAGATGCTCGGGTGCCACTATGAATCGGCAATGGTGGACGGGGCTTACTCGGGGAAGAAGTCCTGGTCCCGTTATGGAGCAGTAATGGTGGCTGGGGATTACACAAGGAAGCTTCCCGAGTGTCGTTATGGAGCGGAAATTGTGGTTGGGGCTTATGAGAGGAAGCTGCTCGGGTGCCTATATGGAGCGGTAATAGTGGATGGGGCTTACGCGAGAAAGCTTCCCGGGTGCCGCTATGGAGCGACAATGGTGGATGGGGCTTACGCGAGGAAGATGTTCGTGTGCCGCTATGAAGCGACAAAGGTGGATGAGTCTTACGCGAGGAATCTGCCTAGGTGCAGTTATGGAGTGGCAATGGTGGGTGGGGCTTAAGCGAGGAAGCTGCCTAGGTGCCGCTATGCAGTGGCAATAGAGGATCGGGCTTACGTGAGGAAGTTGTCTGGGTGCCGTTATGGTGCAGCAATGGTGGACGTGGCTTACGCAAGGAATCTATTCATGATTTCTTCCTCATGTCTGGACATGAGGGCATCCCGACCCACTGGTAAGCTGAGGTCTTCTCCATTGCGCTAGTGCATAAGAGGGACAACTCCAAGGGCGTTGGAATCAGTCCAAACAAAGGGAGATGAAAAATGTGAATCACATACCTGATATTCAAAACGCAATGAGGTTGGCGTGGTGATGAAGGATAACTATTGACTGTGTTTGAAACATATCATCCATATCGTGTTATCCTGAAATGGGGACAAACAAATGAGGGTTGACTGTTGACCATGTTTTAAACACAGGAAATGACTCAAAGTGTCATCCAAAGTCTTCTGAAGAATTGTCTCGGGATGGTAGGTGAGCCGAGGTCTTCAGACATGGAAGTGGATGAAGTTCCTAATGGACATGCAAAGCGTGAGGTGGAGTAATGGAATGTTGGAACGGATTCCAATTCTTTTGAAATTATTCTGTTGTAATCATGGCATTAGGCATCTCATGCTTGGAGCATAAGGAATCTCTAGTTTGGATCAAGAGGCATCCTATTATTGGAAGATAGGGTACACTATAGTTTAGAGTCATGTAGAGAGGACTATTGGCATCTCATTCTTGGAGCATAAGGCAACTGTTGTTTGGAGCAAGAGGCATCCTATGTTTGGATCATAGGTTACATTACAGTTTAGAGTCGTGTATAGAGGATTGCTGGAATCTCATGCTTGGAGTATAAGGAATCTCTTATTCGGAGCAAGATGCATCATATGTATGGAACATAGGGAGCACCAAAATTTAGAGTCGTGTAGAGAGGACTATTGGTATCTCATGCTTGGAGCATATGGAATCTCTTGTTTAGAGCAAGATGCATCCCATGTTTGGATGATAGGTTACACTATAGTTTAGAGTCATGTAGAGAGGACTGCTGGCATCTCATGCTTGGAGCATAATCCATCTCTTGTTTGGAGCAAGATGCATCCTATGTTTGGAACATAGGGAGCACTACAGTTAAGATTCGTGTAGAGAGGACTATTGGGCATAAGGTTCCTAGCAATGGTTGGTGATGGGACTTACGTAAGGGAGGCCCTTTCTAGTTCATCCTGGCATAGGATCCAAGTGATAGGGTTTGGAGGAGTTGCCTGAGGAATGGTTCGACTCAAGGTACAAGGGGAATTGACGATGATAATATGAACTCACGACATGGGAATGGAACCAAGAGGAATATGTCGACTCAAGGTGTTTCATGGTGTGCGGAGGAGTCTCTAAAATTATGGTATTCCATAGGTGGAAGGTAGGTGCGCATAAGGGTGCAATGGAAAATGTCGACGCCATGGCCAGAAAATTTCGCGGTGCGACTATCAATTTTTCATGGGGGTCAGTGAAGCATGGACTCGCGGAACATGGACTCGTGGAGCATGGACTTGTGGAGTAGCATCGCGAAGGACGCTACTCGCGGAGCATGGGCTCATGGAGCAGCATCACGAAGGACGCTGCTCGTAGAGCATGGACTCATGGAGCAACATCTCGAAGGACACTTCTCATGGAGCATGGGCTCGTGGAACCGCTTTGCAAAGGAAAGCGAAGCTCCACGAACCAGGAGATCGGCCACCCAAGGGGAGAAGTGGTCGTCTGGTGAAAGGGGGTGAGCTGTGTATTTATAGGAAAGGGGTGTAGTGAAGCAGAGCTCGCTCGGCGTGAAGATGGAGCTTGCTCTGTAGCGGGTTCACGAACGTCAAAGGGCTTCGCGGAGCCATCCCACCTACTTGAATCACGGCGGGTCTTCACGATGGGCCGTGAATGTTAAAGGGGCTCGAGGATCTATCGTGCCTCCTTGCTTCACGGAGGATCTTCGCCATCACAGAGGGGGCTTCACGAATGGGCTTCGTGAACCATTTTTTCATCCCAACTTCAAATGTCCATATATCCTAATCTGTAACTTCGTTCGGGCCCTACAACCTACCAAATAAAAGCTTGCGAAATGGGCTACAATTTTGTATCATGTATTGCAACATTTGGAAAATTTTGGGGATGAATTTTTCTGTGTAAAAAATTCCACCCCTAAGAACATGGTCCAACAAGGATGAGGAGGGAAAAGCAGACCACGTTCTGAGGAAAAGACCAAGGAAAACGCATGTCGTGGGCTCCATTTTACCTCGATCGTATCGAGAAAATATCCAAATAAATCTCTAACACCACGTGAGCCATGGTTGGTGTGGGAAACAAGAGATAATAGGATCTACAGTATGAGAGTGCTAAACAATGGAAGGTATGATGGGATAAACATGGGACATCGACCACCATTTGGGAGAATCCTAAAAGAGTGACGGGTCATAGCTGGAGGGCATGGCTCTCTGGACAGCCGAACTACTTCTCCCACTGTGCTCTGGGGCACGAGCGGGGTAATGCCAGGGGCATTAGAATCAACCTGAACAGAGGGGAGTGGAAGGTGTGAATCACGATACCCAAATTCTGGAACACTGTGGGGGTGGCATGAAAATGATGGATAACTATTGACCATGTTTGAAACAAATAATTATTATTGAGTTATCCTAAAATGGGGATAACATATGAGCATCGATCGCTGACCAAATTCACAACGTGGGACTTGTATCAATTTGTAGCTCAAAACCCTTGAGTACATTGGCCCGTAATGGTAGGAGGACCCTTTGGCCAAGCATCCATGCCATTCATGGGTCCCTTTGGATGTGAAAGCTGATGGAAGACCTAATGAAGGGGGACATGGTGCCAGAGAAATGGGTGAAACCATGTCCTGGTAGAATCCGACATTCTAGGTGTTAAACCAGAGTACCCTTAGGCACATTGGTGAATCACTGAAGAGGATCGAGGGGCTCATCTTAATAGCGTTCGACTTTAAAAGACATGTATATAACAAGGGGATGGAAGACTCTCATGAGGAGGAGGTAAATGACATGGTTTTACATCACCTGATGTGAGTGAGAACATAATCCCATACCACACCATATATTCCTCTATCTAGGGGAATGTGGGCCAAGGGGACAAGATGGGGCTGGACCCAAACAAAGAGATGCTCGGGTAGTTCTATGTATCCCATGAGGATGGTAATAAAGCCATACGTAGTTCTGGACTCGCACATAGGGGTAAGATACCCTAATAAGGGGGGTGTACGTCATGACGAGTAACCCGACATAAATGAGGACATAATCTCATACCACACCATAGCACCCTAAATAGGGAGCCTAGGCCAGGGGCCCAAAGAGGAAAAGGGTCCTGAGGCTGGGCCTCATATGGGAAGACCTGGTCAATTCATAGTTTAACGTCTTGTTGTGAGGACAAAGAGAGTGGTAAGATACCCTAAACAAGGGAGGTGTATGGCTGGGTGAATAACCCGACGTAAATGTGGACATAATCCCATACCACATCGTACAACCCGGCTAAGATCTTGGGTCGGGGGCCTGAAAAGGCCAAGGGGCTAGAGGCTGGGCCTGAGTCTGAAAGGCCCAACCAGTTTACAGTTTAACGTCTTGTAGTGAGGACGAAGGTGATCTTAGTTTAGGGTCATAGAGATCAGACAATTGATTCTTAGTTTAATATCATATGTGTGGGACAAAAAGGGATAATCATTGTGCCTATGGAAGACCACAAAGTGGAAATGATGATAGAGGACTATTGTTGACCAGATTCCCAACACAGTATCCACCATTATGTGACCCAGAGGGGGGCAAACAATTGAGTGTCGATCATTGACCATATTCACAACACGGGACTTGTATCAACATTCCGCCTGTAACCATTGATGATGTTATCCTATAGTGGTTGGAGAGCCCTTGGGCCTATAATCCATGCCATCTGGGGGTCCTTTTGGATATAGAAAGTTATGGAAACCCAAATGATGGGGCTCACGATGCATAGCATGGCCAGTGCTCGAGGGATGGGAAATAAATGAGGGGAAAGATGTCTCAAGGGGCTATGTGTGGCATATACAACATAGCCCAACATGAATAGGGACATGGAGTGCCCACCCCATCGCACAATCCTATATGAGAACTTGGTCCAGGGGACCAGAAAGGCCGAGGGACCTGAGGCTGAGACAAGGATGGGACGTTCCATCCAGTATGCAGTTTATTATCATGCAGGACTAGTGCTGAATGGTTTTACATCCTTCAGTTGGGACAAATCACACATCTTAACATCGTGTGATATGGATGGTTGTGATCTTAGTTTAAGGTCATAGAGATTGGACCGTTTTGTAGTTTATTTTCATGCAGGACGATAATGATTAGTTTAACGTCATGACGGATGACAAACAGTTTAACTTCATGTGGGACGATGATGAATTTTAATGTCGTACATGAAGATGATGTAGTTTAATGTCGTGCAGGATGATAATGTGCGGTTTAACGTCATGATGGATGAAGATGAGAAATTTAACATAATTCCAGATGATGATGTAGTTTAAAGTCGTGCAGGACGATAATGTGCAGTTTAACATCACGACAGATGAAGAGGAACAGTTTAACATCATGCAGGACGATGATGCAGTTTAATGTCATGTTGGATGATAATGTGTAGTTTAACGTCATGACGAATAAATATGAACAGTTTAATGTCAAGCAGTACAATGGTGTAGTTTATATTCCTACAGGATGATAATCCGTAGTTTTACGTCATGAAGGATGACATACAATTTAACGTCATGCGGGACAAAGATGAACAATTTAATGTCATGTAGGATGATGATGCAGTTTAAAGTCATGCAGTACAATGATGTAGTTTAATGTCGTGCAGGATGATAATGTGCATTTTAACAACAAGATGGACAAATATGAATAGTTTAATGTCATGTAGGATGATGATGCAGTTTAAAGTCGTGCAGGATGATAATGTGAAGTTTAATGTCATGACGGACGAAGATGAACAATTTAAAGTCATGCATGATGATGATGTAGTTTAATGTCATGTAGGACAATAATGGGTAGTTTAACGTCATGATGGACGAATATGAACATTTTTACATTATGCAGGATGATGATGTAGTTTAAAGTTGTGTAGGACGATGATGCAGTTTAATATCATACAGGACGATAATGTGAAGTTTAACATCATGATGGAAGAATATGAACAGTTTGACATCATGCAGGACGATGATGTAGTTTAAAGTCATGGAGGCCGATAATGTGCAGTTTAACATCATGACGATGAAGATGAACATTTTAACATCATACAGGATGATGATGCAGTTTAAAGTCATGTCGGACGATAATGAGCAGTTTAACGTTATGACGGACGAAAATGAATATTTTAACGGCATGCAGGATGATGGTGCAGTTTAATGTCGTTTAGGATGATAATGATCAGTTTAACATCATGATGGACAAAGATGAATAGTTTAACATCATGCAGGACGATGGTGTAGTTTAAAGCCATATAGAACGATAATGAGCAGTTTAACATCATGATGGATGACATACATTTTAACGTCATGGGGGATGAGATACAGTTTAATTTCATGTGGGACATTAATGAGAAGTTTAACGTCATGACGGATGACATACAGATTAACGTCATGCGGGACGATATACAGTTTAACGTCATATGAGATGAGGTATAGTTTAACATCATGCGGGACGATAATGAGTAGTTTAACATCATGATGGATGACATATAGTTTACCATCATGTGGGATGAAGATAATCAGTTTAACTTCATGCAGGACGATGATGCAGTTTAAAGTCATGCAGTACGATAATGAGCAGTTTAACATCATGACGGAAGAAGATGAACAATTTTACGTCATGCAGGACGATGATGCAGTTTAATGTCATGCAGGATGATAATGTACAGTTTAACATCATGACAGACGAAGATGAATAGTTTAACGTCATGTTGGATGATGATGCAGTTTAAAGTCATGCAGGATGATAATGTGCAGTTTAACGTCATGACGGAAGAAGATGAACAGTTTAACGTCATGTCGGACGCAGGTGTAGTTTAATGTCATGTAGGATGATAATGTGCAGTTTAACATCATGATGGACAACATACAGTTTAACATCATGTTGGATGAAGATGAACAGTTTAACATCGTGCAGGATGATGATGAATAGTTTAATGTCATGCAGGACGATGATGAAGTTTAATGTCATGCAGGATGATAATGAGCAGTTTAACATCATGATGGATGAAGATGAATAGTTTAACATCATGAAGGACGATGATTTAGTTTAAAGTCATGCAGAACAATAATGAGCAGTTTAACACCATGACGAATGAAGATGAACAGTTTAATGTCATACAGGGTGATGATGCAGTTTAATGTCGTGTAGGACGATGATTTATAGTTTAACATCATGACAGATGATGATTGTTATACAGTTTAAGGTCATGCAACTTGGACATGAAACCACAAGGATTTTGTCGATAGTGGTACGGTCTTCTCTAACCCATTCTGGTGGGTTGGGATGAGAGGTGAATCTATATGATTGGATTTCTCTAAAATTCCATGATCATACGCATGGATGTTCTCCATGCTTGAGCTAGGATACCTCACAGTGAACCTTCCACAAGCTGGATTCAATTACATAGGGTGGAACTCTATGGTTGATGCAATGTGGTAGTTGGGATTACATAGAGTGTCACAAGGGTGGTAGGGATGACTACATTCCCTCAATTTGGAGAGGTGAAGAAACTTGAAATGTCGGTACGATGGGGGTGATGGAGCCCGGAAGGTGTGGAAGCTGAGAGCGTTGGTACGATGGGGGGGAATGGATCCCGTAAGGCGTGGAATCCTGGAGCATCGGTAAGATGGGGCGATGGAGCCCGGATAGTGTGGAATCCTAGAGCGTCGGTAGGACGGGGGGCAATGGATCCCTGAAGGCGTGGAAGCCTGGAGCATTGGTACGACAAGGCAATGGAGCTCGGAAGGCATGGAAGCCTCGAGTCGGTATGATGGGGTAAAATAGCCTAGAAGGTGTGGAAGCCTGGAGCATTGGTACGATGGGGTGATGGATCCCGGAAGGCGTGGAAGCCTAGAGCGTCAGTACAATGGGGGTGATGGAGCCCAGAAGGCATGGAATCCTGGAGCATTGACCCATAAGGCAGGGAAACTTTGTTGATGCAAAGGGATGACCTCCATGATGGTTGATATTGGTGATGGGGAGAACCTCCATGCAGAATGGTAGTTGTGTAGGGAAGACCTTTGTGGCAGCTGATGGTGTTGTTGGAGATGCACTATTGGATTGGGGGTGGTTTTCCCCTATGCATCCCATGAGGGTGGCGGAGTCGGCGAGGAGCTGATGGAGTTGGGTGACGGATGCCACCTGTGTGACCTCTTAAGGCTGCGGAGTCAGTGAGGATCCGATGGAGTTGGGTGGAGGATGAAACCTGCACGGCCTCTTAGGGCAGTGGAGTCGGTGAGGAGCCGATGGAGTCGGGTAGTGGATTCCACCTGCGCGGCCTCTTGAAGTTGTAGAGTCGGTAAGGAGATGATGGAGTCACGTGTAGTATCCACCTGCGCGGCCTCTTGAGGTGACAGAGTCTGCGAGGAGCTGATGGAGTTGGGTGGTGGATGCCACCTGCACGGCCTCTTGGGGCGGCGAAGTCGACGAGGAGCCGATGGAGTTGGGTGGTCGATGCCACCTACACAGCCTCTTGAGGAGGCATATTCGGTGCAGAGCCAATGGATTTGGGTGTAGGATGCCACCAGCGCAGCCTCTTGAGGTGGAATAGTCGACGAGGAGCTGAGGGAGTTGGGTGGTGAATGCCACCTGCGTGGCCTCTCGGGGCGGCGGAGTCGGTAAGGAGCCAATGGAGTCGGGTGGCGGATGCCACCAGTGTGGCCTCTTTGGGCGTTGGAGTCGGTGAGGAGCTGATGGAGTTGGGTGGAGGATGCCACCTACGCGGCCTCTTGAGGTGGCAGAGTCGGTGAGGATCCGATGGAGTTGGGTGGCGGATGCCACCTGCGTGACTTCTTAAGGCGGTGGAGTCGGTGAGGAGCCGATGGAGTCAGGTGGCAGATACCACTAGCGCGACCTCTTCAGGTGGCCAAGTCATCGAAGATCCAATGGAGTTGGGTGGTGGATGCCACCAGCGTGGCCTCTTAATGTGGCAGAGTTGGTGAGGAACCGATTGAGTTGGGTGGCGGATGCCACCTGCGCAGCCTCTTTAGGTGGCAGAGTCTGTGAGGAGCCGATGGAGTGGGGTGGTGGGTTCCACCTACACGACCTCTTAAGATAGCTGAGTCGGTGAGGAGATGATGTATTCGAGTTGCGGATGCCACCTGTGAGGCCTCTTTAGGCGGCAGATTTGGTGAGGAGCCAATGGAGTTGGTTGGCGGATGCCACCTGTGCGGCCTCTTGAGGCGGCGGAGTTGGAAAGGAGCCGATTTAGTTGGGTGGCAGATGCCACCTGCACGGATTCTTCAAGAAGCGGAGTCGGTGAGGATCTGATTGATTTGGGTGGTGTATGCCACCTGCGCAGCCTCTTAAGGCGGCGGAGTCAGTGAGGAGCCGATGGAGTCGGCGGCGGATGCCACCTGCGCGGCCTCTTAAGGTGACAGAGTTGGCGAGTAGTCGATGGAGTTAGGTGGCGGATGCCACCTGCGCGGCCTCTTGATGTTGTGGAGTCGGTGAGAAGCCTCTGGAGTTGGGTGGAAGATTCCACCTGCATGGCCTCTTGAGTCGGCGGAGTCGGCAAGGAGACAATGGAGTCGGGTGGCGGATGCCACCTGCGCGGCCTCTTCAGGTGGCGGAGTCGGCGAGGAGCCAATTTATTTGGGTGGCGGATGCCACCTATGCGGCCTCTTTAGGTGCCGGAGTCAGCGATGAGCCAAAGGAGTTGGGTGGCGGATGCCACCTGCGTGTCCTCTTCAGGCGGCGGAGTCGGCGAGGAGCTGATGGAGTGGGGTGGCGGATGCGAACTGTGCGGTCTCTTAAGGTGGCGGAGTCGGCGAGGAGCTGATGGACCATATTCTTCACACACCCGATGTTAATCATCCTCCCTCGTATGAGGCAGAGGGGATTCACATGGGCGATGCCTCAATATTCCCGACATATTTGGTCTACTCGCTATTGATGTAGAAGAGATTCACGCCGGGTTCACCATTTCTGTTTTTGATGCTTTCGTCAGGGCACGTGTGTCTGTCTCGTTTGGGGATGAGAGGCATGGTTTTTTTTGCCCCACATTCCCTCTTTCCAAAGGCGGGCGGCATCTGATCCTTGTTCAAGGATGTCTGATCCTTGATCGAAATAGGTTGATGGGATGTCGGTTCTTCCTTTCATGGATTCCTCCCCAGAACTCGTCACCTAGTCGGGGTCTCCCTTATAGACTTAAGACGTTGTTCGTGAAACTCTTCCTGGCACCATATCTTTAGGGACACCATTTAATTACACTACTTCTATCAGTACATTACCAGGGGTCCGGTCAGGGCAGCAACCTTTAGTTAGGGGAGTAGTCGCGTTGGGCATCACTGGCGTGTCTGGGCGCTGGGGGATTGGTGTGTCTATCTTATGTCCCTTATTATAGGGCTTCTCGAGGGAGTGGAATCCTGAGGAATCCCACATCGAACGTGGGGAATCATATGCCAGGGGCATGTATCTGAGGTCTTTCTCAGCTTCCCATGATTAACACAGGGTATACCCCAAGTTTAACGTCCAGTGGATATGGATCGGGCTGATCAGAACACAGACTAGAGTGGATCAGATGGAGGAACCCCATAGAGGGAACACTGATTTTGGGGCCAACATGTGGGTGGTTTCCCAAATTATATTAAATGGAATGAGGAATGGTGTGGCATCATCCCACTGGGATGTGGCGGCCCGAGTAAGGATCAAGATGGATGGTGGAAGGTTCCGTGAAAGGGATGGCAAATGGGATGGAACTGTCATGAAGATGGTGATGGTCTTGGGCCTGAGCCTCGAAGAGGCTTCCTACCTATCCCTATGAAAAGGAATCAAATCCCAAGTAGTTCATCTAACGATGTCTTACCACCAATTGGGGTTCAATTGTTTGCCACTGGATGGGGTCGCAATGGATTTCTGCTAGAAGGGGTAGCAACGGCTTACCGCTGGACGGGGTCGCAACGGCTTACCAATAGATGGGGTCGCAACGGCTTACTACTGGATGGGGTCCCAATGGCTTACCACTGGATGGGGTCCCAACGGCTTACCACTGGATGGGGTTGCAACGGCTTACTGTTGTATGGGGTCCCAATGGCTTACCACTGGATGGGGTCCCAACTGCTTACCGTTGGATGGGGTCATATTGGCTTACCACTGATGGGGTCGCAACGACTTACTGCTCGATGGGGTCCCAATGGCTTACCGCTGGATGGGGTTATAACGGCTTACCACTGACTGGGTCCCATAGTTAAACGACTTTCATGATAGGGGAGGACCGACTTGAAGGGGGTCGAGACTGTTGGGTGTTGGGCTTGAACCTCAGGGAGGTTTCCTAGGTACACTGCCTTGGCAAGGATCAAAGACCTCTTAGTTTAGGTGGTGGGATTTGGGGATTACGCTTTGAGGTGGCCCATGGGGTCGGTGAACTGACGTGAATAAGGACCTAGGGTCTAGGTGGATGGTGGGCTTGAACCTCAGGGAGGCTTTCTACATACCATGTCATGGAAAGGATCAAATACCACGTATTTCAGGTGGGTGGGAACCGATTTGAAGGTGGACCATGGGTCCGATGGGTGGTGGGATTGAAACTCATGGAGGATTCCTACGTACCCTGCCATGGCAAGGATCAAAGACCACATAGTTCAGGTGGTTGGATATAGTTTTACTTCATGCGGGACGAAGGTGAACCAATGTGAAGGTTTTAGGACAAGTAGGTGTTGGGATTGAACCTCAGGAAGGCTTCCTACGTACCCTGCATTGGAAAAGATCAAATTCCACTTAGTTTGGAAAGGGTAGGGCTTACACTCTAGTCTGACCAATGAGTTGATGAACCGCAGTGAAGATGATTGGAATGAGCGATGTTGGGCTTGAACCTCATGGAGGATTCCTACGTACCTTGCCTTGGCAAGGATCAAATACCACGTAGTTCAGGTATGGGTGTCGGGCTTACACTCTAGGCTACCCAGGGTGTTGGTGAACTGACGTGAAGATGGTCAGAACGACTGGTGGGTGGTGGGATTGAACCTCATGGAGGCTTTCTACGTACCTTGCCTTGTCAAGGATCAAAGACCATGTAGTTTAGGTATTGGTGTGGGGATTACACTCTAGGCTGCCCAGGGTGTTGGTGAACCGACGTGAAGATGGTCAGAACGACCTGTGGGTGGTGGGATTAAACCTCATGGAGGCTTCCTAGGTACCTTGCCTTGGCAAGGATCAAATACCACGTAGTTCAGGTATGGTTGTGGAGCATACACTCTAGGATACCAGGGTGTTGGTGAACCAATGTGAAGATGGTCGGAATGACCGGTGGGTGGTGGGCTTGAACCTCGTGGAGGCTTACTACGTACCTTGCCTGGGCAAGGATCAAAGACCAAGTAGTTCAGGTATGGGTGTGGGGCTTCCACTCTAGGCTTCCCTGGGTGGATGTCGTGGTCGGTGCTTACTCTAATCCCATGTGAGTCATGCTCGGTGTGAGAAACAAGAGGCAGCAGAGACCTGACGATCATGTCATGAAAGGTGCGTCCGTGGGAGGTGAAGTGGGGATTACACATGATCAAATCCCAAAGAGGAAGTAGGGGCTTATGTCTGGTTAGCAGCCCATGTGCCACTATAGAGCAACATTAGTGAATGGGGATTATGCTAGGAAGCTTCCCGGGTGCCGCTATGGTGAGGAAATGGTGGATGGGGCTTACGCGAGAAATTTTCTTGGGTGCCGCTATGCAGTGACAATGGTGGATGAGGCTTACAAAAGGAAGCTGCTTGGGTGCCTCTATGGAGCGCCAATGGTGGATGGGTATTATTCCAGAAAGTTTCCTGGGTGCCGTAATGGAGCAGAAACGGTGGATGGGGCTTACGCGAGGAAGCTACCCAAGTGCCGTTATGGAGAGGCAATGGTGGTTGGGGCTTACGTGAGGAAGCTGCCTGAGTGCCGCTATGGAGCGGTAATGGTGGATGGGGCTTACGTGAGGAAGATGGCTGGGTGTAGTTATGGAGCAGTAATGGTAGTTGGGTCTTACGCTAGGAAGCTGCCCAGGTGCTGCTATGGAGCAGTAATGGTGGATGGGGATTACATAAGGAAGCTGCCTGGGTGCCATTATGGAACGCCAATGGTGGTTGGGGCTTACAAAAGGAAGCTACCTGAGTTCCATTATGGAGTGGCAATGGTGGCTAGGGCTTACATGAGGAAGTTGTCTGGGTGCCGCTATGGAGCGGCATTGGTGGATGGGGAATACGCGAGGAAGCTGCTCGGGTGCCGCTATAGAGCGGCATTGGTGGATGGGGCTTACACGAGGAAGTTGTGCAGGTGCCACTATGGAGCGGCAATGGTGGATGGGGCTTACGCGAAGAAACTGCCCGGGTGCCGCTATGGAGTGACAATGGTGGATAGTGATTACGTGAGGAAGATGCTCGAGTTCCGTTATGGAGGGGCAATAGTGGTTGGGGCTTACTTGAGGTAGCTTCCCAGGTGCCGCTATAGAGCGACAATGGTGGATGGGGATTATGCAAGGAAGCTTCTTGGGTGCCGCTATGGAGTGGAAATTGTGGATGGGGCTTATGCAAGGAAGCTACCCATGATGTCTTACTCATGTATGTCCATTAGGGTATCCCAACCCACTAGTGGGTTGAGGCCTTTGCCTTCGCACTAGTGCACAAGAGGGATAATTCCAAGGGCGTTGGAATCAGTCCGAACAAAGGGAGATGAAAAATGTGAATCACATACCCAGCATTCAAAACTCATTGAGGGTGGCGTGGCGATGATGGATAACTGTTGACCGAATTCAAAACACATCATCCATATCACGTTAGCTTGAAATGGGGACAAACAAATGAAGGTCGACGGTTGACCATGTTCAAAACACAGGACCTGACTCAAAGTGTCATCCAATGTCTTCCGGGGCGTTGGCTTAGGACGGTAGGTGAGCTGAGGTGGCATGGGACCAGGCATTTAGGGGGTCCCTTCGGACATGGAAGTGGATGAATATCTGAATGAAGGACACGCAAAGCGTGATGTGGAGTAATGGAATGTTGGAACATATTCCAATGCTCTAGAAATTATTCTGCTGTAATCATGGAATTAGGCATCTCATGCTTAGAGCGTAAGGCATCTCTTTTTTGGAGCAAGAGGCATCCAATGTTTTGAAGATAGGGTACACTACAGTTTAGAGTCATGTAGAGAGGATTGTTGGCATCTCATGCTTGGAGTATAAGGCATCTCTTGTTTGGAGTAAGAGGCATCCTATGTTTTGATCATAGGGTACACTAAAGTTTAGAGTCGTGTAGAGAGGATGACTGGCATCTCATGCTTGGAGCATAAGGCATCTCTTGTTTGGAGCAAGATGCATCCTATGTATGGAACATAGGGATAACTATAGTTTAGAGTCATGTAGAGAAAACAATTGGCATCTCATTCTTGGAGAATAAGGCATCTCTTGTTTAGATCAAGAGGCATCCTATGATTGGATCATAGGGTACCGTACTGTTTAGTGTCATGTAGAGAGGACTGCTGGCATCTAATGCTTGGAGCATAAGGAATCTCTTGTTTTGAGGAAGATGCATCCTATGTTTGGAACATAGGGAGCACTACAGTTTATCATCGTGTAGAGAGGACTATTGGGAATAAGGCACCTAGTAATGGTTGGTGCTGGGACTTATGAAAGGGAGGCCCTTTCTAGTTCGACCTGGCATAGGAGCAAGTGATAGGGTTTAGAGGAGTTGCCTGAGGAATTGTTCAACTCAAGGTACACGGGGAATTGATGATGAGAATCCCAAATCACGACATTGGAATGGAACCAAGAGGAATATGTCGACTCAAGGTGTTTCATGGTGTGCAGAGGAGTCTCTCAAATCATGGTATTCTATAGGTGGAAGGTGGGTGCGTATTAGGGCGCAATGGAAAATGTCGACGTCCGGACTCGAAAAGTTCACGGTGCGACTGTTAATTTCTCATGGGTGTCAGTGACGGTAGGTAAGGGACCAGCCCGGAGGGATGGGACTGTAACCCATCACTGACCCCGAGCAGGGGTGTGGGGGATCAGCCCCCCGTGGAATGGACCGGTGGGCGCAAAGGGAGAATCCTCTTAAGGGATAGGTCTTCATGAAGTAGCTTCGCGGTGTAAAGGGGATCGGGGAAAATGGGGTCTCGTGAAACATGGACTCGCGGAGCATTGTCTTGCGGAGCATGGAGTTGTAGAGCATGGACTCGCGGAGCATGGACTCATGGAGCAACATCGGGAAGGATGCTGCTTGCGGATCATGGGCTTGCAGAGCAGCATCGTGAAGGACGCTGCTCACGGAGCATGTCCTCGTGGAGCAGCATCGTGAAAGACACTGCTTGCGGAGCATGGGCTCATGGAGCTGCTTCATGAAGGAAAGAAGAGCTCAATGAACCAGCAGATTGGCCACCCAAGGGGCTAAGTGGACGTCTGGAGAAAGAGGGTGAGATGGGTATTTATAGGCAAGGGGTGCCACGAAGCAGAGGATGATTGGCGCGAAGACGAAGCTTGCTCTATGGCGGGTTCGCGAACGTCAAAGGGCTTCGTGGAGCCGTCACACCTCCTTGCTTCGCGGCGGGTCGCGAACATCAAAGGGATTCACAGAGTCGTCCTACCTCTTTGCTTCACGGCAGGTCTTCGCAGTGGGTCACAAACATCAAAGGGGCTCATAGAGCTGTCCTTCCTTCTTGCTTCGCGGTAGATCTTCACCATCGCGGAGGGGGCTTCGCGAACCATTTTTCCAGCCCAACTTCAAATGTCCATATCTCCTAATCCATAACCCCTTTCGGGCCCTACGACCTACCCAATCAAAGCTTGAGAAATGGTCTAAGATATTTTATCATGTATAGAATCATTTGAAAATTTTTGGAGACGCATTTTCTGGTGTCAAAAATGATATTTTGAGATCAAACAATTTATTTAGAGTAAGGAAGGAACACATATAAAATATGGTGATGTGGTTGATGAAAGGGTGTTTCTTCAATAATAAAAAAACAATAAATCCTATAAGTGTTCGAATAAAAGGATTAAAAAACTATAGAACAAATAATTTTAATGTGATTGATGAAAAATATGGGAACTAGTACGGTAGATAAAAATAAGAGGTAGTTGAAGTGGAAGAGGGTAATTGTGGTGAAAAGTTTAGAAAATGAAAATTATGGCTTATAAGAAATACTTGGAGGATAAATCAGAGAATGAAAATTCGATTGAGGTTATTCAACCATTAACTAAAATATGGAAAAGCTATTGAAATTGATAAATCCAATATCATTTAATATAACGCATCTCTAATACAAACCATATGAATAATGAATCTTGATCACACTCCCTATTTTCATGGGTAGAGCTAGTATAATTTTAATAATCTATGAAGGAAGAATTACATGTCTAGTTAATAAAAAATTGATAGATCCAATAAAAAACTATGAAACCTTGGATCTTGTGGAAAGGATTAATAAAAATATTTATTAGAACAAAGTGAGTGTTAACAAATAAATATAACGAGATTGGGAATGTGATCTGGAACAAATATTGGTTAGTATTAAAAGTGTATAATGAAATTGAAGGCATATATATTGAACATAGATTTTCACCAATGGGTAGACTTGAGTAAATTTAACTACTTTATCATTTTATATTCAAATTATCTTTAAGATATATCAATTATATACAGTGATTAAAATATAAAATGATAAGATTAAAGAATAATTCTATATTTAAAACCCATGTGATTTTAAATTAGTGATGATAATTGATGAGTTCTTGATTTAAAGAAAGTTTTATATGGTTTTAAGGAAACAAAATGGTCTTGTTTTTCCCAATAATATTCACACTTGAAGATTATATATTTCAAGAGAGACGGTATTGAACACAAATTCAATCTGAAATAACTAAAATGAGAACATATCTTGGTACTTTTTCATATCAATGATATCATCACTAGTAAAAATAAGAAGTAAACAGTTTAAGATTTTTCAAAATTGATGTGATTGGAGTTCTATATGTTAATGATAGGTGAAATTTCCTATTTTCTTGGAATTAATATATATAAAAACAGTGAACATTCCTTTATTTATAAATTATATTATGTATAGGTGGTTTTAAAATCTTTTTTTACTTGTTCTATTGAAAAAAAATCAATACTAATCATGGAAGGAATTAAACTTAAAAATTATGAAAGGGGACATATTTACATCCAAATATGTAATAGATAATGATTTTTAGTCTGTTATATTGTATAATGATGAGGCAAAAAATCAATTATGAAATGTCTTAGATATGATATTTCTAGACAATACTTAATAATAACTTCTTGTTTCACTAAAATGAATATCGATAAATGTTCAAGGCACTATTAATTATGTCTTGGTGTTTTATATATGGAAATATTTGGATTTAATGGATTATTAAGATAATAGTTTGTTTGATGGTTTTTTTGGAAATAAAATGCATAATTGGAGTATATTTATTTATTGAAGGAAAATATGTTTCCTAGATTGCGGAAAAAAGAGATCACTTCTATTCGCACAAAATAGTATAGTATATTTTTATAATGAAGGAATCTACCAAAGTATTTGGATGAATAAAAAATGGGAGGATCTTAGTGAAGAAGTTCATGTTCCTATTATTATTTATTGTGGAAAAGTTTCTATTAAGATATCAAATAATCTGATACAACATTCCTTCCTTAAGTACATTGATATATGTTTTCAATTTATAAAAGAGGATGTTTGATAAGAAGTTTTCATGGTGTTTCACATTATAAAAAAATCAAAATCATGTATAAAAAATTAAAAAACCATTGGATAAAAAAAATTGAAAAAAATTGGTTATATATTTGTGATTAACTATCTGCCAAAGCTTGAGAGGATTTTTCATATCCCATCTCCATAAATAAAATTATTATTTAATTATGTTTTTTTGTTTTATATGACTTTAACCTTTAATTTCAATTTCAAATGGGGATAAATAAGTGGAATATTAATAATTTTTTTAAAATTATACAAGTGGTCTAAAATAATTAATGATCCATTTAACAAAATTAATCAACTCATTATGTATAATTAGGGAATTACTATCATATCAAGGAGGTAGGGGTATATTCATACTCATGAGGGTGAGTCTTTGGTACATAAAGCATAATGAGATATAATATACGAGGAATAAAAAAAGATAATTTAAGATAGGGGATCCATATAAAATTTAGTTTTATAAAAGTGGTTGAATATAGTTGAAAGGTTAGAGGTATGTATAGAATGATTACTACTTTATCAAACTCTTATTTTATTGATTGAGTATTTCTCACATAGGCATAGAGTGAGATAAGATTTTTCTATTATAATTTCTATTTTTTCAGAGTATTAGGATCATGGAATTTCCCCAAGGAAATACAATAAACATAGAGTATAATAATATTGGAAACTAAATTATTCAAGTAGAAAATTATAGATCAGAAGTAGAGGTTGTAGAAGAATACAAAAAAGTGTACATGTTTATTTTAAATGAGTTATATTAGATTAATTATATCTTTGATGTATCATTGATTAAGTTTGGTAAAATTTTAATGATATTTATAAAATATTTGGTGTTTAAGTAAAGAATGAAACC
Source organism: Viscum album (assembly GCA_963277665.1). Classification (NCBI taxonomy): domain Eukaryota; kingdom Viridiplantae; phylum Streptophyta; class Magnoliopsida; order Santalales; family Viscaceae; genus Viscum; species Viscum album. The sequence goes on along the minus strand of OY728164.1, from coordinate 1,395,877,855 downwards.
CCAGCTGTGTTTGTTATTACCTAATATTTTCTGGGTAATTTTAGGTATTGGGGAAGTAATTATTATTTTATAATGGGATATTATTACATCATAGTGAGGTTGTAGGATGAATAGTTCTATATTTATGGATGTTTCAATTAGAGTCACATATTGCAATTATAATACATAATAGAGAAAACAATTTAGATGATTATAAGTCATGTAGATATTTTTTGCTTTATGACCTTAATAATGGAGAGTTGGAATGGAAAAATGGATGTGTATAGGGTGTTCATGCCCACAAAAAAGTGAAAGGGTGAAATAATAGAGTCATTAAAAGTCTTCGTATGGAGTGTAAAATCATTATACAACATGACCCCATGACTTATAAAGATTTATTTTTCATTAAGAGGCAGTTGGGCATAAAATAATGACTCTGGTTTTATATTAAAACTAGTTATTTTTGTATAGTAGATAAATAATCATTTTGATATAATAATAAATGTTGAATATTAATAAATTTGGTCGATAAATATATGATGGACCAGACCCTGAGAATTTAAGAGAATAGATATATGGCCAATCCCTTATTTTCATGAGTCATGATAATGAAAGTTTATTGAACTGAAATGTTCCATATTACACCATGATTTGGTGGATAAAATTAAAAGCTATATGTTTGAATATTGTTAAATTATTGGAATATTAAATTGGATATTTTTCAATTTAAATCAACCATGGAGGATTATTTTAGTGGAAAATAAGTTTTCAAAATTTAACATATAAATTGATAAATTTTTGGAGGATGAAATAAAAGAGATAAAGGGATTAATTTTTGAAGAGGATATAAATATAAAATAACACATAGAGGGATATATTCTATATTAAATAGTTTAAGTATATAATTACAGCTATAAAAACATATCTTGAAAAAAATATTTTAATGAAAATTAAATGACTCTAAAGAGAAACACCCTCATTTGTAAGGTGTTTTTAATATTCTTTTTATATTCATTATGAGTGATCTTAGAGTCTGATTTCTTTGGGGCTATATATTTGATTAATGAGTAGATAGGATGAAGGAGGTAGTGACCTAGGTTTTGGTAGTGAGATTAACCTAAACTATATAATCATGATAGTGAGTTAGTGGTTTTATTGGTATTTCAACACATTATTAGATTATTCTCCATAGACATACCCCTTTTTAGTGAACCAAATAAAATCCACGCATCATCAAATTTATATTTTATATTTGTATGTTTTGGATTATTGATCAATATCAATAGGTTCAAGTCATTCATTATAGTTTTAAGACATGATCTATTTGAAAATATGGTTTGACGCTGTAATTCACCCTCTAATTAGGGTGTTTTGGGCCTTGTGCTTACAAAAAATACACCGGTTTCATTTCCAAGATGGGTGAAAAATATTATATAATCAACATATTTTCCACACTAACCATAAATTAATAAAGTAATTAACGGTGTATGATTATATCATGTACATATCCATAATTAAAAGAGATTGTGAACACACTTCTGGAGTGTGTCAAGATTCGATGTTCATAAAAAAGTACTAAAAGTATAATTATAAGAAGTCGTTATACATTTTATAGTTTTTTAGTATTTATTTAGGAAGAACAATTCACTCAAATATTTATGGAGAACAAAATTATGGTATTTTATTCATTAATTTTGGTGATGCAAATAAATTACAAATACTATTTTTTTAATATAATGAAATCACAAAAAGTTACTAAAACAACACATGATAGAAAAATCATTATGTAAAAATTAAGAAAAAATTACTTAATTAATGAACCAAAAGGTGGAGTAATATAACAATAAGCAAGGAATTATGCACGAATACTTTGTTATAATGACACTTAAACCAATCGATGTTGTTTAAAGAAGAAATAAAATAATCAATAACTTGAAAAATATGACGTTGATCACAAAGGTTGTTTCAATTAGTTATTAAAATATATATTCATGGAAATTATATAAATGAAATGATAATAATTTTCTGATCCATCATGATGTTAAGACTTTATATGAGATGTGGTGAAAATAAAAATCAATTCTAAAATTTTATTAGGTATTTAGAAATAATTATTATATCCTAAATGAAGATGGAAAAAGAGGAAATTTTGAAATTAAGGAGATCAAGGTATATTTATGGAATGTTCATTACAATTAAAAAACTATAAATGTGTCCATGTAAGGTTAAGAAATATTATCAAAGGTATAGATTTCATTATTATTGAATATGGACATAGTTTTAGTCTCACATAAGAAACATTAAAAGGGTTGAATTTAAAAATTGAAGAGGAAACACCATAATTAAAATTATTTTCTAAATAAACAAATTAGATTAAAGAAATAATGTACATAATGGTGAATTGAAGCACGAAAAAAGTGAATTGGGAAAAATAATATTCAGAATCGTCATGAATATATATGTTTATGAAATAAAAATATAGATAAATAAATTCAAACCATCCAATTGCATAAGGACCATTTAAGATAAATATATATAATAAACTGATAAAGAATATAAATATAGAGAGAAATTTATGAGTAGATGATACAAGATCACACTTTGGACTTATTCATGCATTAGAAAGAAAATAGAAATTAAGTAATAAAGGACACATGTTGATATAAAATATTTAAAATTATAAAAAAATACTTAATGGATGAAAAAAATAAATGTTATAGAGGTTTTGAATATGAAATCCCTAATCCCATATATATATATATATATATAAAGTTTTTATTCTTGGAACATCTTTAGTTTTACACAATACAACAAGATAATCATTTTACTAGATCTAAAAAAAGAGTACATAAAATACTCATATTTGATAAATAGATAGATAATACCATATCCCAGTAATTGTTTAATTTAATTATTAATAAGTGAAAATTTATTATCTCTAAGAAATATTATATCATAATATGGGAAAAATAATATTCCATATCCCTAGAACATTTTCGATTATAGGATGAAAAGGTGTTTGAATTATAATATGGGGACCTTGTGTCATTTTAATGTGAATAAAAATAAGTATAAATAAATAAATAAATATTTTATTGAATGAAATGTAATCCTAAAGTAAACTTGATTTCTCTTTGAAGAAATGGTAAGAAGAATAATAAAGGGAGGTATCAAGACACATGATCTATACATATATCTAAGATGATATATTTTCTCTCACCTATATGTATAATCGTTCCTTCTATAAAATAACCTTCCCTTATACACTCTTATAGGGTTAAAAAGTTAATAGTTGAGAAATATTGCAATTGGATATTATGTGTCTTCTCTTATGATCACTACCAATCAGACCACTAAATCTTCTATGGTTTCTTTTATGACCATTTATCATTTATCACTTTGATATTATATGAAAATTCATTATTGAATTCATAGTATGTGAAAATTTTTACATTGAAGGTGATGTTGGGTTGGAAAAAATATAGTCATTGTAAATTAGATTTCCAGTCATAAAATACAAAGGAAAGTCACATTTGATCACTATTGGAGATGTTGAGTATTACAACGAAGTATTGGAATGATTAAGTGTATACATAATGGGATTTCAAAGTAGTGTCGTGGAATATCATTTATAGTATTATGGAAATATTGGAATATCTATGTATTGGTATATTATGGTCTTCCATAATTATATGGTACTGGTAACCATGAAAAGTGACTGAAATATTTTTGGAAAGCAGATGATATGAGCATAATGATGGGATAAGGAAAAAATAACATGTTTGATTGTATTAATGAGCTCATGACTCATAAATGGGACAAATTGATATAACGGTTTGAGTATATAGAATTTTTCATATATTTGGTCTGTGGAAAGAGTTAATTTTGATATAATGCATGTTTCCACTAAGATTCTATGGTAATTTATGTTATTATCATATTTCAAGAGAATAAATGATTAAGGTATTTAGATGTTTGGAATGTGACAACCCATGACTACCAAAAGAGATATGGGAGAAAATTGTTAAGTATATTTAGTTCACCTTCTAAAGTTTTATATTTTCTGGATTGTAATGTTAATCATTGATGGATAATATAAGTAAAATTTTGGTTGATGTTTGTTAGATTAATGTGTTATCTCACTATAGATGGAATTATGTATATTTGATAACATCTAATAATATTTTTATGATAGTGACAGATGGAATGACCTATAATTCTATCTCATGATCTCCAAACACTTTAATAATGGAAAATTAGACATAATTTCATTGAATAATAGATGAAGTGGAAATTGTTCAGAGAGCGATAAACGATGAGATTGTATTGAAATCAAGTAAGTATTTATTCTCATAGAAAAATTCATTAACTATAGGAAAATGATATTGAAACAAAAAATGTTATCCTAGTATCTTCTTATCTATTGAATAATATGGCCCCTTAAATCATCACAGATTTATGGATTTCTGGTAGTTAACTTTCTCCAAACCTTATTATCTATCATTATCCATCATAACTTGATGGTTAGATTTCTCTTCCATGTCCATGTTTTCACTTCCCACCTATGTTTTCCTATATAGAAACCCAGGGATGAGTTAATTTTGGTAACCGTTATTTTTCTAACAATACCTTTTAAAATTAAGTTTTATTATTCCTTTTTATGATGTGGGTTTCCATGATAGAAACTTTCAAGTAGTTTACCATTTATAACCCTGACGGATTTCGAGGGAGAAATTAATTTTAAGGGGGGTAGAATGTAACTCCACGAGATATTATGAGATAGTTTCTTTTTAATATATTTGAGGTCTTGTATTATACTCTACACCAATATTAGCATGCTCTATACACATCACCATATTATCTTGTAGTGTGCATAACACTATTCATGGAATGTGTTACACACAATTTCATGTTTGTTTGATAGAAATTATTTTACACACCATTGATTATATATTTTGTTCATTATATAAATGAAATAAATTTGGATTATGTTATATGCAACACCAAATGAATCTTTCACTACACGCAACAATGATTTGTATTGTATTACATGCAAGAGAGACCTTCCTCGATATCTTGCGTTGTACGTGATACTGAGTTTCAATAAACAAAAATATATCATTATATTATTATTTAAATGGGATATAAACTAGCCGTTATGAATAGTATTAACCTCATTTTGAATTTTATAACATTATTATTCATCTTAAACATTTTATAGATAATGGTAGTAGAACAGAATGATTTTTTCAGATAAAAGAAGTATTTTTCAAAAAAATGCCTTTTTACCAAATTTTGATGGAACACCCATTTTAAATATATTTATTATCACATTTATAAGTTAAATTGGAAAAAATAAACTTCTTATTTTTTATTAAGAAATAAAAAATTTATGCTGGATAAATTTTTTATATTTTTATGATAACTTTTATATTTTGATGAATAGTAAAAATACGCTAAATTTTACTTAAAAATAACTTTTTTCATCAAGATATTTTATATGGATAAACTATAATAATGAATTGTATTAAAGTATAAATAGAATATATTTTTACCATTTAATATAATGTATGTAATTATCATTTATTTTACATTGAATTCATGGGTAAATACATTTCCATCTTTTGCAATATTTTAACTTTTGAACCTCATTTTCTCAACAACGATATTAATTTTTAATTAATTACTGAAAAATATTTGTTTTGAATTTATAAAAATGGATTCCATATTTGTAATCAAGAGGTCCAAATTGTGTAAATATGTAACTTTTATTTTTAGACATTATGAATAGTAACATCATTAAATCTTTTATTTACAATGGTTAAAGGGTAAATCTGGTAAATAAGGGTAAAAAAATATTATAATTACCCTAACATGTTTCCTAACCCTATTTGATGATACATTTACAACCATGGGCATCTTTAGGTCGATTTTGGGACCCCAGAGATCCACTTGTAAGTGAAAATGACATTTAATTACTTTTAATTTAATGTTAAGGAAAATATAACCTAAACATATATCCTTTAATAAAACAAACTTTATATGGGGTTATATAAGTGATATCTTAAACAATTAATATTCCTTAAAATGCTAAAAATATTTCCTAGATTGTAATTTTTATTAATTTTTGGACATTAAATAAATAAGTGTAATTATGACAGAAGGATGATGTTGTGATTGCTTCATTCATAAAGGATTCAAATAAATGAATTTATAAATATTAAAAAAATGTAATTTAGTTATTTTTATGTCATCCATGAATTATTTGGATGATATTGAAATATTACCTTTGAATTAATTCATTATTTTCGAAATAATCACATTGTTATGAATTTTTTAAAAAGTCAAGTATAAATTGTGTCCCAAATTGACACAATTCATAACATAAAACATAAAATAGTTTATTAAATGATATTAAATTCATAAAAATCTAATATTTAGAAAAATTGTTAATATAAGTCTAAATATGTCTAAAATTACTTTTTTTTGGTTTGTTTGGAGTTATATGGTTATTACATTAACCCATAATGTTTAAATAACATGATATCATGGTAAGATTAAAAAGGGTAAAATAAGGGTAAAACCAAAAAGATAAGGATACAAAAATATTCAAAACTTGTCAAAAAATTATTGTATTATGGGTATTAGAACCAAAATAATATTGTATTATAATTAAATAAGTTTTTACCTTTTTAAAAATGAAATTTAATTTATAATGAATAAATATTTTGGAACATTCCTAAAGTGCCCCTCTCCTCTCTTATAAAAGGGAACCTCCTTTCTTTCCTCTTCACTCTATTTTATGCCATAAATCTCAACCAAAACCTGAACATTACTCTTATAAACTTCTCTAGTAAAATTATTGAGGTGATGGTCTTCTCAAAAGAACTACTCTAGTTCCCTAAGTGTAAATTCAAAGGAGGCACATCGAAGAAGGGGTAATCTCTTCTACCGATTCATTCAAGTGTATTTATTCTTATACTTCATCCTATTTAGTTGTTTCATTATAAAGTAATTACATAATTATCAATAATATACTGATATGTTATTATAAATATTAAACAACCCTATTTCACCTTCTATCCATCCTACAAAAAACAAATCACTGCACGTGCGTATGGACATATTATCGTCTCCACGCTGTGGTGTAATCTATTTTTCACCACCACCTTACATGGATGAGTATAATGGTGGAAATAATAAATATATATTATTATTATAATATGATTCTAATTCTAAGATATTATACACCATCCACTTTAATACTGTTCAACATCTATGGGAATGATATCATCACTTGTACGTACGTACGGCTTACCATCTCCACGACACGATGAGATTCATTCTCCATGTTAACCATTCAAGAATTATTATAAATTATATATAATAAATAATATTGAAATATATTACAAGATAATTCTACTGTATTTATGTATATATATTTTATTAACTTACTTTCATTCAATTTAATAAGGAAACAAAAATAGCGTTCATGTGTACGTATAACCTACCGTCTCCATAAACAGTGTATTCCATTCAATTTATCTATCTATTATAAATATACTGAATATATATGATATATAAACAATTTTTTACGTTATGTAATTAATTAAATCATGATCTATGTAGTAATATCAATAATAAAATGTCCAAACATGTATGATAAATAAAACGATTGTTACCCAAAACATTGCTTTAACATGGAATTGACAAATGAATGGGTAATATAATATCGTAAGTGAATCATATATGATATCATAAATATTATTATGGTTATATTACAAGTTAATAATATTTTTAAACCCACTATACTGGAGTTTCTATCACATATAGAAGAAATTGGACCTAAGGTAAGAGATAATTTTGCAATCACATTTTTTTATCTGTGATTGTTTATACGTAAGTATCTATGGGGGTTTTATTTATCATCCATGTCAATGTTTTATAAAAATGTTTTCATAAAATGTTTAATATTATTATAGGTATTTTTAAATTCATTTTACTCCTTTTTTAATTTAACTATGTGGTATGGAAGGAATCTTTCTTTTGTTTATAATGTGAGGTACTTTTTTACTTTTCCGATAAAAGTACAAGGAGAATGTCATTTTGAAGTATATGGAATGAATGGGATTTTACAATTTTATAAAGAATTATTTCCATGAGGAATAATTTAAAAGTTTTCAGTTTTATTTTCAATTAACTTCTTTTCTTACAAAATATCTTGACATTTTGGGAAAATAAAATGTTTTTCAAGATGAAAGGATATTTTCTTCAAGAACTAAGTTCAAGTGTTTTATCAAAATTATTTTCCTTCTAAGATAATATAGGGTTATGTTTCTATCCCTATTATTAAATTGATTTTATTATGTTATGATGGAATTATTATTATAAATACCTTTTATCTTATATAGATTATGTTATGATGGCATGATGTTTGAGAATCCAATTTTATTTCATGGGTTATGCTATGATTAATGATTTATGTTTTTGTGTAACATGTAAGAATGATTTCATTATGATATGGGTGGGACCTATTTCTTCCTTTAATGCATTGGTTAAAGATTTATATCTCATGAGATATACATGGATGCAACGACAAGTAAATCGGGTTCAGTAATACAGGGCTAGAATGACAAGTAAACCCGATTCAGTAATGGACTTCGTCTACTAGTATTGGAAGCAATGCCTTGGCTATGATGGAAAATATATTTTGTGATTAATTTTATGCCATAATTACATGTTTTTTTCAATGCTATTCTATCATGTTTAATGTTCCTTTATGATCTATTCCTTACATACTGCCAATATTTTTTTCATTTCTCAACATTTTGATGTTTAAAATTTATGTTCATGTTATTACGTTCAAATGTTTACGGATTGTTCTATGTTCTACATGATTACCCTTACTGATCATTTGAGATCACCCTTTTTATGTTTTCTTTTCTTAGAATATAAAGAAATGTTTTAGGTAGGAAATAAATGGGGAAGATCTTTATGGGAGATGTTGAAGATCTTTCACCATGATTAGAAGATTATGTTCTGAGTTTCCAAAGACACTAAACTAATACGGTCTTTGGAAGTCTGTTTGTGTCATCTATTTAAGTATTCCACAAAATAAATGTAATGTAAATGTACATCAAGCATGGGTCTCTACAAAGGGTCAAGGCATCAAAAATATAGAAAACAATGATTTACTTGAAACACTCAAATCATCATGGGAAAATTCTACATATTATAGTCAATGTAGAATTATTGGCATCACATAAGATACAACCATCCAGATGAAACTGTAAATATTCTAATTAAGTAAAATTTAAGCACTATCATAATGCCTATGTCTAATTATGAAATATTCATTTTCCATATATTTACTAGGATTTAACCTCAATACATGTTTGGTATAATAATATAGCATCCACAAAATTTGGGCTTACCATAATCATAACATGTTACTTATCCTAAGAACCCAAATTGGTACCCATGATATCCCATGCAGAACCATATAATTAAATAATTTAACAAATAAAAAAACATTATCACCTGAATTCGTTCACAAAATATTTTCCACAATTCATTATATATTACAATACAACATTATTTAAATAACTTAACAAGAAATTAATAAAAAACATAAGATATATTTCATCAAACATCTTATGTTCCTATTTGGTTCCAATACCTAATATATGCATTCTATGAAAACCCATTTCCATACCATTTTAGAAACCAAATAAAATAGGATTTATAGTTATATAATTCATAAAATGGAGGATAATACTTTACATTAATTTCAAAACACTTTTAAAGGCATCAGGAAATCATGGATCATGGATCAAAGGGATGCACATAGATTCCACTATGAAAAAATAAGGAATCTATTGAAAAATGGCATTACTCCACTATTAGAGACAGTGAAGAGTCCTAATTATGTGATCCAATGACCGAAAAATGTAAAACCCCAAATGAAATTCATAATATCTAAAACCCCAGATAACCATGGTCATTAGGGGAAAGAAACATGAAATATAAGGAATGAACGTTGAGAATGAAGAGAAGAGGAATAACTTAATTGAATATATCTCCCAAATTAGAGAAGATATAAAGAATAGAATTTAAAAAGATGTATTTGATCTTAGGAGGTTCAATGTGGGAGTGAGTACAAGATAATTCTTCAATTTTTGTGATGTAAATAGTGGTATTCCCATTAAAGTTGAATTTACCAAATAAGAACAATATATTTTTTAATGTTTAACAAGCTCTATTCATTGGATAGGATCCCATGAATATTTATTGTATAACTCTCTACCATTAAATTACTAGCACAATTTTTACTTTTCAATGTGTTGGAAGCTTTCATCAGTGTTCACCATACCTATAAAATCTATAAAACACTAAAAAACTTAAAATCATGACTTAAACCTCAAATTAAAAGTCAAAATCATTAAATAATAATCAAATTCATTAAAGGGACATCATGGGTGTCATGTGAGTTTTATGTACAAAAAATTAAATTGTACACATATTATTGTCTTAATTTACTATCATTAAAACTTTATTCTAGTAAAACAACCTTCAATTGTTCTTTCAATATCATAATTTTTATTAGAATAATGAATATTTTTTGATTGAAAAATGTTTTAAAAAATTTACTCTTCTATTTAAGAATTTATCTATATTCTTATTCATAATTTTAACTTCAAAATTTAGAATATTTAATTTAATTTATTTTATGGATAACGGTATTCCAGATCATATCATCATTAAATTTTATTTAAACAATACATAATGTAGAAATGTTGAGGATTGTTCTATAAAAGAAATATTGAGACAAAATATAAGTAAATGATCAAAAAAATTGATTTTCTTTTGTTTCGATTCCAACTCCTTCTATAACTTAGTCTTTCATTACATAAATTTTTGAAACTTTGACTCCATTTGATGATTATATTTGATTAGCTTTAGGATATCATAACATGGGCCTTTATCATATTTTTGTCAAAGGGTTAGTCTTTTGAAGATGATTTTTTTGTAGTCTTATTTTTTATTCTTTATATAAACCATTAGAATGAATATATTTAGTATATCTATCAATATCCTTTCCAAAAATAAATCTTCTAATGTTAGATGTTTATTAGGATCATATTATTTTATATCTTCTTTTATAATGGGTGAAATTTATATAAATTATAATTATTCATTCAGTCGATCATATTATTTACCAGCTTTTTTTGAATCTTTTGATGGATATGATGAAAGAAAAATTTAGAGTATAATATTTTTGTTCATATCTCCATAAATTATTCTTTATTTTCCTCATCCAACCATCATATTATTCCATTACAGAGTATTTAAATGTTATATAAAATTGTTTTTTTCATATGATTTTTCATGTAACTCATTTCAGAATTATAAATATTTATTTTTCTCTTTAGTAGATTCCCATTAAATGTTATCCCTGGGAAATGTTTTAATTCCTGAGTAATATAAATTGATGGAGCACATTTTTTCCAAAAAATACTCATTCTAATTATTAGAAAATAGAAAATAATTAAATAAAAGTCTCAAACTTTTATAAAGAGTAAAATATTTTTACTCATTCATTGGAATGAAATCTTGTTTATGAATATTAATCAAACTAGGTAAAAATATTTTGATAAGAATTGAATTCAACTGTTTTTTATAATAACAAAACAAATTCAAAAAAAAATAGATGGATATAAATTGGATAAGAGATAGGGGATAAAATATGAAAAAGAGGTTTTCTATTGGATCTTTGTTCCCTAGTTGGTCGGATCAAAGAAGATATAATCTTTTAATAGTATACTCTGATACAAAGTGATTTACAGGGTAGGAAAATTCAATAGGGTAAAAAAAAGTTGAAACCCCTTAATTAAATATAACACATGAATATTTGAATTAGATTTAATAAATAAAGTAACCAATAGATATGTGATGTTTTAAGAAAAGTGTATAGATAAAAATAATCTTAGGAATTTGTAGGACTAATTATATTATAAAAATGACTTTCTAGATAAATAACCCCATCTTTATGAGTATATACGTACATTAAAAGATAAATAATGTGAATAAAGTAATAAAAGTTAAAAATATGAAGATAAAATGAAGATTTAATTCTTTAATATCTCTCTAAGGATCTGGTTATGGTCATAAAAAAATTATTGCTAAAGTAAATAAGTAGATGTTCCAATGTAAATAAATAAAGAAATTGAAAAAAATATAGATGGAAAATACCTAAGAAATGTTATTGAATTTTAGGATAAAAAATACTTAATCCCCTATTCTATATATATAACTAATAATTTCTTATTCATAGAAAATCTTTTTAAACCCAATGAGATAGGATCAGATTATACCTATAACAATAAAACACTGAGTACAAGTGGTGCCTATTTATATATATATGGATATACCATTACATATTCCTAGGACCACTTTTATCAGATGATTGGAAAATGAATAGTATTCACCCCTAATATTTATTCATTGATAATATTGGAATAAGAAAAGACCTTATTAATGGGAAATTTTTGGTTAAATGGTCATATTTTTGAATGATGAAAGTACAAGTTATGTCTACAATTCTATTTTCAAGTGAATCACTAAAAAATGGTTCATTTAAAAAAAATTCATTAGGGATAACTATAACCATTATTAAATGAATTATTGTATATTATGGATGCCCCCTAAAAGATGGTCATTTTATTTTTTTAGTGTTGGTTAAGGATAAGCATTTGTAAGGTAAAAAATTATCGGTGGTTATGTTTTTAGTGGTTTCAATAACATAAAAAATTGAAAAAATATTATTTAAAATTTCAACCCTTTTTATTATAAATAAATGGAATAATAGAGTTGGTTTCTACCATCACTATCTTATTCATAAAAATTATCTTCATGTGGGTTTTAAAACCCCAAGGTTATCCTCCTTATACATTGTTATCCCAATAAACCCTCAGATCATCACCTTTATCATGTCCCCTAAATGTGACCATAAGATTATCTACAGGTGGCCCCCTTAAATCTACACACATTGGGATTTGATTAGTGGACCAAGATCTTCCAACCTAAGGAATTTATCAAGTGATCCATCCATTATATTCAGATCAATTAAGAACATTAAACCAAATATACACACACATGCTATTTTTATATTTTTATTTTTATTTATATTTATATATTTCTAAATAAATAAACGTATTTATATCTATTTTTCTTATATATTTATAAATATTTAGAGATAAATATATAAATACATTTATATTGTATGTATACAAATACACGCACTTAAATACATTATAGAACGTATTTAGTGTACTATAATTATTTTTATAATTATATGTATATAATTATATATATATTTAAATATTTATTTTTATAAATTTTAATAAAATAATTAATTTACTCTATTATTAAGTGTATTTTTAATAAATTTATAAACATAATTCATAAATTAATTAATATATCATTTTTATATATTGTATTTATATATATATACATATAAATAAGTATGTAAACACATAAAAACACATACATATTTAGACACACATTTATATATTTATATAATTTAATAATAATATATATTTACTTTATTATAAAATGTATTTGTAACATATATGTATAAATATATAATTCGTAAATACATTTATATATCATTCTTTATATAATTTTCCTAAATATGTCTATAAATAAATAAATAATGAACAACACACACACACAAATATATTTATCGATACATATATAATATTTTTTTAATGTGTCATGTGATACATTTACGAACTATATAATTATAACAATTAATGATAAATATATGTATATATATCTTATTTATATATGAAAATAATAAATAAATTAAGAAATTATTTATATATGAACACTATTTTTAATTTATTTATATATATTTCTATATATTTTCAACTATATATATCTAAAATAAAAACATTAACATATTTTTACATATATATGTGTGTGTTTGTGCATAAATATTTAGAAATATATGAATGTAATTATATATAATTACATACGTGTGTGTGAATAAAATTATACAAATACAGACACACACATATAGTTATATAATTTATTAAAAATGAATTACACTTATTCAATTAATTTTTTTAATTTCAAAAAAAATAGGTGCAGTTTTTAACTATTGCTAAAAATTAATATAGGAACAATGTTCCCAAACAACTGATGAATGAGTCAAAAAAATAAATTATATGGGGTTCTATAATACCCCTATAAAATACCACAAATAATATAGAATTTTTTTAAAGTGAATATTAAATAATGGTAGATAAAGTGCTAGGGATTTAATAGTAAGATAATTAAACCTAGAATAAAAGAGACTACACTTCAATGAAATACAAAAAATTGAAAAAATGGAAAGAATCAAGATACATTAGCTCTACTTGGATATAAGATACCCCATTTTTACTTTCCTCTCTATGAAATTAATAACCACTTTAAATAATCCCTCCTCAAGAATTTATATTGATTTAATACTTTGATCATTGAGAAATACCACCATTAGAGCTAATGTGGATTCTCTTCTGTTCATTACCCAAATGACCATTGAACATTTATCCCATTAATTTAACATGTGTATTATTTATTTGAATCTCAGTATATCAAAAAAAAATTGTTGAAGGTGATACTAAGTTTGATAAAAATATATCAATTTAACTTCAGATTTCAAGTATTAAAAGTCTAAAAAGGTTGGAACTAAAAAAAATACATTTTTAAATTTATTATATACCCTAAGATTCTTCTTTATATATTTTATATTGATCATCTGTTTTTTGGAATTTTAGTATGGATGATGAAATTAATTCAAAAAACCCTTTCACTCTACTTTTACATAATTTGTTTAATGGGTTTTTAACTACTTTGATGTTCCATCGGTAATTTGGAATGATTTTAGTTAGATTAATCCTTCATTAATTCTATCATGAAAATATTACATCTTCATTTAAGCTTAAAATCATCCAAGTAAATATATTAGGTAAAATCTAATGTTTCTTGAGATCATTAAAATATGTTATTATAGATTATTAATCAATAGTTATACTCAATAAGTAATCAATAAACAATTAAGTTGGATAATGAAAAAATCTACTATCTAAAAACTTCTAAACAAAAATGACACCTTTCTAAACTTGATTCAAAACATTTAGTTTATAGTGGTGAAGTTCCAACACATAAACCTTATAAAAAATCAAGATGAAAAGATAAATGTTATAAAGAGTAAATTATTTTTGAGAAAATGACCCTTATTAAAACAAAAAAGTATGAACATTACATAAATAATAACTTTATTAATTCATGCTAAACAAAGTATTTTTTATGAATCAATATAATAAGAATGTTAGGTTAAAAATAATAATTTGATAAAATTGATAAAAATTAAACATAGGATATAATTCCTAGGAAAAAGGATCAACATTATATATGAAAACATATAGTTTCTAAAAAAAGAATATAGAGAGAGAAGTGATAAGTAATAATTAATTTTTAGTGTTAAAGTTTTATTATCAAATTTCTTGTATTTATATTGATGAAACATTTTCCCTCATTAATGTATTTTAAGAAATAATACAATTATTGTATATAATTGTAAAAAATAAATTTTAAATCTTATTAATGGATGTAAAATCAACATCCCTTAATGGATTTTGGGAAGATAAAAAATATTTTGGGAAACTAAATGGATTTAATATTAATAAAAATGAATGAAGGGTGTGAATGTTGAGGAAGTAATTGTAAAAAGTAAATAAATTATCATGGGATAATATTACTTGATTAATTTTTTCATGAATAAATTGGTATCCAATAATGAGGTAGTGGATTATAACATTTTTTTTTGAATATTTAATATGATAATTAAATGGTTCTGGTTATGTTGATGACATCATATTTTTAAAATCAAATGGATAAACCTAAATGTAGTTCAATGAGAAAATTAAAAGTTAATATGAGATGTATCTAATTAGTAAATTTATATTTTATCTTGTTATTTATGTTATCAAAAGTAATTTTAATACATTTATTTACCAAAATAAATACTTCAATGAATTTTTTTATAAATTTCATATAGGGTATTTCATATTAGTGTCAAAGCCGATTGAATTAAGGATAAAAAACTCAAATAGTGACTCTGTAATATCAATGAACATCATGGAGTATAGAAAATTAATTAGAATTCTATTTTATTCAATATAAACATAATATAATATTGTATGTGTCGCATGTAAATCATAATTGTATCAAAGATAACCAAAATAATTTAACTTATTTTTGATGAATCAAACAATTAAACACAAAAGGGTAAATGAATTATGAGTTTATGTATTTTGTGAAAAATTAATAAGATTTGATATCCATTACTGATAAAAATTGGTTGGTTGAGTGGAAAAATAAAAAATCATATATAATGGTTTTTTATATCATATGAGAAAGTGTATTTTTTAACTTAATAAGAATTTATTTATATTATTAAGTTAAATAGTGGATAAGGACAAAATTTCTACATAAAAATTCTGAAGGGAATATTCCCTCAATCCAAATACAAAAAATTAAAACACTTGTTCTGATCTATAACATGCATGAGATTCATAGATATATCATATTTCATGATATATTATACCACTTAATGAAAATTATAGGATGAAAAAAATCTCTAATAGAAGATATCACATAAGGTGAATCTTCATAAGATGAAACATATGGGTGGAGACACATTAATTCATGAGATGTATGGAATGCACATTGAATTTAATTATTCTTTATAAATGATGATAAAATAAAATAACATTGATGAGCATCGTCATATATATATAAAGACACTACCAAGATATGAAAGATTTAGTGTGATTATTTATGATCCATTGAGACTCCTTAAAACTCAAAGTTCTCTTCTTATTAATAATTATCATAACAAGGTAAAAAATCATTGTGGGTGTAGGATAGAAACATTCGTATGAAGAATGATTCAGGAACAAGCTATTGATACCTATAGATGTTGGAGTCCTTCTACTTTATATAAGGATATATTTATCAACCACATAGAATGAATATCATGTTGTTTTAGAGGCATATTTAGTGAATAGTACACATGTTTTATAGGTTCTTAATTTCCATCTTTGGCGTCATTTTCATATTTCTTTCATGGAGATCCCTGGAAATGATAATTAATTGTTTTCATTAATCCAATAATTTTTCTTAAATGATAATGAATTCCTTTTGTGATATAAAATATTTCCATATTTTAACAATTTAAAATTTTTGCTGATAAATGAAAAAAATTAAAAAAAGCCCCACATTTTCCATCACTATGTCATAGCCTAGATGACACCATGATGTAGAGGCCCATCGATAAATCTAAATGGTATGTCACTATAGTTTGGTTCATATGGGGAGAATTTTTTTCTTCACCACATAGAGTACCATGTCATGGAAAGAGTTTCTATGGCATTAATAATTAACTCATTCTATAAAACAAACACTGAAATGTTTACCATATAGTTTAGATCATTGTGGTTGGATCTGTTTCCTTTACACAACTACGATGCATAAATGTAACCACTTTCTTTTCATTATATATATAGGTTTTGTAAAGGTAACATTGGTGATACAATTACATAGCTAGGTTGTGTATAGTTAACATCAATATTACCTTTTCATAGCTTGTCTATGTAAAGGTGGCACTAGTGTCAATATTATCCGGCTAGACTGTATAAGATTGTCAGGTTTTACCCTTATGTAGGACATCCTTGCGGCATAAGGGTAAAGAGAAAAAAACAAATTATGAATTTAATTTAATTATTTATAAATCGTTTATAAATAATTATAGAAGTTATTTATTGGGATTGTAACACCCCAGGTAAATAAAGAATATGAAATTTTCATATTTATCCATATTTGTGAATAAAATATTAATATGTCTTTAAAGGGGACGCTATGCTCGATGGCGTACCCAACATGCAACAACGAGTTTCTTGGGAATCTTACGTTGCACTCTAATAATAAAATAATATTATTTTAAATGGTAGTTAACATGTAGCCGTTGTATTGGTGGTAATGGATAGAAATAACTAAAATATGCTTATATATGTTTTTAAATGTTTTTACATTTATCCAATAATGGATAGAGGCTTAAAATACAGAAAGAATTCAATTTTAGGCGTATATGCCCTAGTTTTCACTAAAGGTTCACTTATCGCCTTTTGATGGTGAACCGTCATTAAATATAGTTTTGTTCACTATAAAACATTCTTTTGGACCAAATAAAACTCTTATTAAGAATCAGGACATCAAAATTTACTTTGTGTAAATTTTTGGTATCTTTCCGATAAATTTCATTTTTTTAATGAATAGTGTAAAATGTTGTATTTTAATTCAAAACCACTTTTTAATATAATTTATTTATATGATTATATTATCTTTTGAATTGGTTTTAAATTTAAATTAGAATATATTTTTACCATTAAATCCAATAGAGGTCGTTGGAATAAATTTCACTTTCAAATCAGACTTAAACCAGTGTCAATCTTTTGATACTTATTGTTTCATAAAAACACGCTATTTGCTCTGACAGCGGGAAATAATTATTAAATTAATTAATGTGAATTATATGTTTTGAATTTTGTAAAATAGACTTCATTTTTGAATTTGGAATATCAAATATAGCTTAGGGTGATTTTTTGGGATTTTTCTGAAAAACATCAACTTTTGATGAATAGTGACACCACTAAGTGGTACTTATAAAAACTGATTTTTCCGTTTAAATGAAATTTTTCCATCTTTGTATTTTGAATTTCAAAAATCTGACATACATGGTTGTCATTAAGAAGTAAAATGTGGTTCAATGAGATTAAAATAATTTTTTTGGTGAATAGTAACTTATTAAGTTTTTAATCGCGATTAGAGGTAATTAGTGTAATTTAAGGTAAAAATGATAATATAAAAATGTGAAAACACCATGACACTTGTCCTACACCTATTGGGTGAGTCATGGCCGACCAAGACAAGCCATGGGTCAACTTGGGGACCCCATGGAGCCACTTTAGTTGGAAAATGACATTAATATATTTTTATTTAATGTTAAAAGTAAAAATGACACAAACATGATATGTTTTACTAAAACAATTTTTAAGTGGGGTTATACAAGTCAGATTTTTTATTATAAATTGTCATTGGAAATATTTAAAGATTTCATACATCATAGTATTTTTTTTAAAAAAATTAGACATTAAATATATTAAATTATTTATGATATAATAATGATACAGCGATGACATCATTATTTGACGATTTACATAAAATGGAAAGATAATGTAAAATCTATGAACTACACATGTCCAAAACTTATTGTATGGGTGGATTTCGAACCCTTAGCACCTTATCCATGAATTATATCTATGTGGTACCTTTTAAAACCGAAACACATTTTCAAATAAAGTAATATTTCTTTACTTTCCAAAAGTGCCCCTCCTCTCCTCTTATAAAAGGCCCCCACCTCTACCTCATTTCACACACTCCTCAAGCCTTTGGCTCGGCCTACCCCTGCCCATTTACTCTCTCCACATCCCTCTCCTCATCTTAGAGGATTTACTTTGGGAAGAATCCTTTCAAAGGAATCCTTTAGGCTCAAATCAAAAGGAGTTACACTTTTAAAGGACGTTAAAGAACGATCGAGTCAAGTCGGACACGAGGTAAGGGATCCTACTCCTCTCTTTCTTTTTAAGAACACACTTTTATGTCATTACTTTTAAAGATAATCTTTCTTGTTATTGGGATGATCTTTTATATTACACTTACTGTAATTTTTATGTTCATGTGATGAGAGACCCTATTCTCTCTCATCAATCCATTTTGGAAGTTTTGAGTGGCGTCGTTAGGCTGCCGAACTTTCGTACGAGATCTAACCTCTCTCTTTCTTTTTAAGTACTCTCCTTTATGTCACTTATTTTAAGCTCCTCCTTGTTATGTTGGGGGATGTTCTTTTATATTCCTCTTTCTGTAAACTTTATGTTGATGTGATTAGAGACCCTATTTCCTCTCATCAATCCATTTTGGAAGTCTTAAGTGGCGCCGTTAGGCTGCCGAGTTTTCGTAAGAGATTTTTCGTCTCACTTTTATTCCTGTGAGATTTATGCTACATTTGCCACAATTTCCTTTGAGTGGTTTATGTACTACCCATTATTACACTCCTTTTTTAACATAATTCCATTTATGGGTATTTACATATTCATTTTATGACACTTCTTCAATGGGGTGTACTTTTCGAAAGTTACCCAAGTCGGTAAGGGAACCTTTCACCCTCCTCATTTTAAAAGACTTCATTTGTTATGTCTTTTAATTCACATAATAATATGTTGGGATATGTTATTCTATATCCTGATTGATGTAAATTTTATGTCCAAGAGATTAGATTCCCTTTTTATCTCTCATCAACTCATTTTCTGAATTTTTGAAGTGACGCTGTTAGGCTATCGAATTTGACCAAGGGAACGTTTTAACCCAATTTCGATTTCTTTGGGTTCAACATGTAGTTATTGAATATGTCATCCTTTTAATATGTGTGAATTACCTTTTATTGTTTTACACTTAATATCCAATTATATTGGTTGTATTTATATTTGTCACACATAATTTTGAGATTGATTTATCCTTATTTTAAGGATACCTTCTTTATAAGGGATTTCATCACATTTGACATTTCTATTGAGACTTCTTTGTTGTTATGCACCAATTCACTCTTATATGGTGTATATACTATCCTTTGGAGTATTATATCATGAATCCATTTATTCTCATGATATTATAAAGTTCTGACTAAATGTTATTCCTCAATTATTGTATTCAAGTGTCTCTAATTTTGGTAAAACCCCTTTAACCAAAATATCGCTTTAAATGTTTTAAATATTTATTCTTATTAATATCCATGTTTCAAAATGGTTTTAAGGATTTTTTTATATGGATATTAATGGTTTAAAATTTTAAAAGCTTCAAGGTGGTATGGGAGACTTTGATTCCAAAATATCTTTATTAAATGTCTTAAATGGTTTTTGAAATGGTTTCTTTTTGAATGGATTCATTATTTCAATATACCAAAATGTTATATTGTGATTGAAATGTGGAAATGTTATGTTTCATTTATGCATGTTTTATATGATACATTTATGTTATGGTTCTTGGGCATTGTTATGAAAACGGGTGGTTCCGTGATAAACTAAGGGCGGGTGAGCCCGATATAGCTCTCCAATGCATTGGGTAACGCGAAGGAGTGAAATGATAAGGTTTCTCCGAAGAGATTTAGGGAATATACTGTGATGGGTATTCCAAACGTAACCAAGAGGGTTACTCCCTACGTAAGAATGTTATGAATGCCTCAAGTTACCTTTATGTCTTATGATTTATATGATTTATTCATGGTTTGATGAGGTATGTTAAAGTGCCTTTGTTTTATGGGTAAAGTATGATTTCATTCTTATGTATATATGAACTCTTGTTTCCTTTCCATATTTTTATAACCCTTACTAAGCTTTTTATGCTCATCCCAAGTTTTTGAAATGTTTTTCACAGGTCAAGGGAAAGGTACATGATGTGATGATAGTGTCAAGGATGTGTCAAGGATGTGTCAAGAAAGAATCCATGTTTTATTTTAAATATGTTTCCGTTGATGGGAAGAATGAATACTGTCTTTTATGTAACCACTTTGTTTAATGTGGAATTTAATGCAAGTTTCATGATCAAATTCTCTAAAACTCTAAACCTGAAAAGATCCTCAATGTGTAATCTTGTAATAACTCAAGATTAAGTAAGGTTTAAGGCTGGGGCCTTATAGTTGGTATCAGAGGTCGGTTTAGATAACTTTAGAGGTTAGGGTATTCTTTAAGCATAAGTGACATTACCATAATGGTTAGAATTTCCGAAAGAGTCCTAGTTTTAGATAAAGTGAATGAGTAAGTATATCTTAGTGTTTATCTTACCCATTAGTACATGATGGTTTTATTGATATACTCACACTGACCTTTTTGGTTTTAGTAAATGGCTGGATCTAGCAGGCACCAAAGTGACAGTGGATGTGAAGGAAACTGTGACAGTTTTTTGAGCAAGAAACTGAATGATATGGGAGCTGCAATGAGAACTCTTGTGATTATCCTCAACCAACTATATGGAGTCATGATTTACCACCTAAACCTTGGAGATTTCTCTAAGGCATCATATATGCAAGAAACAAATCCCTACGGAAGTACAAGTAATAATCATAAAGGTAAGTGTGTTCAAAAACCTATGTGTCAAAGATGTGAAAAGAAACACCTAGGAAAATGATTCAAAGGGACAGAAATATGCTATAGATGTGGAAATGAAGGTCATAAATCAAGAACCTGCCATGGAAAAAGGAAGCATCCAGTTGACTCGAGGAAAGGGAAAGAAGTTCTTTCTGAGGGATCAATTGAATGTTTTAAATGTGGTGTGCATGGTCATTATGAAAACACATGTCCTATGAAGAATTTTCGTGAATGGGGTCACCAAGAGTGTACAAATGTTCGTTTACCAATACCTAATGCCATTCCGATTGAGGATGAAGAAACTGACAATGACCAATCAAAGGTATGTACTATTTCATGACTATTGTTTTCCGATTTTGGAATCTTAGGATATGATTCATGATTTTGTTTGTAGGGAGAGGTATTTCGGAATAAGTTGGAAATGAATGGTTAATGGATCATGAAGAATGTTGAATGAGTAAGATGTCAACATATAAGGGCTTCAAGAGTTATGGTGAAATTCTTAAGAGTATTAAGTCTCTTTTGATGATGAGGTTACATTAGAAGACTTTTTATATTATGTGTAACCCTGATGTTTAATATAGGAAAATTTTATTCTAGGAATAGTTATCTTTTCTTTTGTGGACATAGTTATAAAGAACCATTTGGGTTTATATGATCCTTACTTTTGAGGTAATTATGGGTTACTATATGTTATGATTGAAGTGAAAGGCATGAGATAAAATTGAGGTTAAATTATGTTATGGTTATTTTTGATGATTTTATCCCTTTTTGGGGAATGATTTGAGAATTATATAGTTTTGGGAAAAGTACAACACGTAGACCGTGTGACTACCCGTCGCGTCGGACAAAGCTGCAGGAATCGAACCCACAATCAAAGTGCAACGGGTATTTATCGCCTACCACTGGACTACGTGAAGTCCCTGGTTAGTTTGACTGATTCTTTTTAGTTATATGATTTTATGAATTAAGAGTAAGTTGATTTTGGGTTATTTATGAAAATGATTAACCTATCATGGAGGATATGTGATTAGGTTAATTACTTTTCAATAAGAGACTTTAGGAGCAACTGATGTTGTTTGGAGATAAATGTTACGATTTAACTTGGAATACTATGTGACTAAATCCTTCAAATATTTGGGTTTCAATCTTATATTGGTTTACTTTGAAGAATTTTATGGACAAATTGTTTATCGGATGGTCCTCGTTGAACTTTGGGTTTTGTTGGACAAATTTTTGAGATTAAGCATAGATTTTCTTTTTAAAGGGTTATCCTTTTCTGGATTATCTGACCTTATACTAACCTTTTTGGTTTTGGTTTTGGATAAGGTCTAAAGACATGGGATGTATATAGTTCTCTTTTTTGGATTAGGTGATTCTCTAGAAGTTTATTATAGTACTCATAATGTGAACAAGTCTTCCTAAATACTCGTCTTTTGGAGAAAATATGAGTTTGTGTAAAAGTTGAAAGTCAACATGATAAGTGATTATGTTTCCCTATGAATAAATTCCTCAATAAAAAGTAACTTAAAACAAAAATGTTTTCTATTAACTTTTCCTACTGGGGAATCGAATGCCATTTAACCCATCACAAGTTTGTGATTTTCTTGTGGTTAACTTTCTCCTAAACATGTTTTCTATCACTCTCCATCAGAACATGACCCTATGTTTTCTCCTCTATGTCCATGTTTTCCTACATGGAGTCCTAGTATGGGTTAACTTGGGTGACCTCTGTACTTATCTTTCTTTATTTTAAAGTGATTTTTTTACCGACTCTTGTTCCGATGTGGGATTTTCAAGGATGTTTCCAAGCTCAATTTTAAAAATTGCAAGGATGCAATTCCCAAAAGGGGGGAAGGATGTAACACCCCAGGTAAATAAAGAATATGACATTTTCATATTTATCCATATTTGTGAATAAAATATTAATATGTCTTTAAAGGGGACGCTATGCTCGATGGCATACCCAACACGCAACAACGAGTTTCTTGGGAATCTTACGTTGCACTCTAATAATAAAATAATATTATTTTAAATGGTAGTTAACATGTAGCCGTTGTATTGGCGGGAATGGATAGAAATAACTAAAATATGCTTATATATGTTTTTAAATGTTTTTACATTTATCCAATAATGGATAGAGGCTTAAAATACGGAAAGAATTCAATTTTAGGCGTATATGCCCTAGTTTTCACTAAAGGTTCACTTATCGCCTTTTGATGGTGAACCGTCATTAAATATAGTTTTGTTCACTCTTAAACATTCTTTTGGACCAAATAAAACTCTTATTAAGAATTGGGACATCAAAATTTACTTTGTGTAAATTTTTGGTATCTTTCCAATAAAGTTCATTTTTTTAATGAATAGTGTAAAATGTTGTATTTTAATTCAAAACCTCTTTTTAATCTAATTTATTTATATGATTAGAATATCTTTTGAATTGGTTTTAAAGTTAAATTAGAATATATTTTTACCATTAAATCCAATATAGGTCATTGGAATAAATTTCACTTTGAAATCAGACTTAAACCAGTGTCAATCTTTTGATACTTATTGTTTCATAAAAACACACTATTTGCTCTGACAGCGGGAATTAATTATTAAATTAATTAATGTGACTTATATGTTTTGAATTTTGTAAAATAGACTTCATTTTTGAATTCATAATATCAAATATAGCTTAGGGTGAATTTTTGGGATTTTTCTGAAAAACATCAATTTTTGATGAATAGTGACACCACTAAGTGGTACTTATAAAAACTGATTTTTCCGTTTAAATGAAATTTTGCAATCTTTGTGTTTTGAATTTCAAAAATCCTACATACATGGTTGTCCTTAAGAAGTAAAATGTGGTTCAATGAGATTAAAATAATTTTTTTGGTGAATAGTAACTTATTAAGTTTTTAATCGCGATTAGAGGTAATTAGTGTAATTTAAGGTAAAAATGATAATATAAAAATTTTAAAACACCATGACACTTGTCCTACACCTATTGGGTGAGTCATGTCCGACCAAGACAAGCCATGGGTAAACTTGGGGACCCCATGGAGCCACTTTAGTTGGAAAATGACATTAATATATTTTTATTTAATGTTAAAAGTAAAAATGACACAAACATGATATGTTTTACTAAAACAATTTTTAAGTGGGGTTATACAAGTCCGATTTTTGATTATAAATAGTTATTGGAAAGATAAAAAGATTTCCTACATCATAGTATTTTTTTAAAAATTTTAGACATTAAATATATTAAATTATTTATGACATAATAATGATGCAGCGATGACATCATTATTTGACGATTTAAATAGAATGGAAAGATAATGTAAAATCTATGAACTACACATGTCTGAAACTTATTGGATGGGTGGATTTCGAACCCTTATCACCTTATCCACGAATTATATCAATGTGGGACCTTTTAAAACCGAAACACATTTTCAAATAAAGTAATATTTCTTTACTTTCCAAAAGTGCCCCTCCTCTCCTCTTATAAAAGGCCCCCACCTCTACCTCATTTGACACACTCCTCAAGCATTTGGCTCGGCCAAACCCTGCCCATTTACTCTCTCCACATCCATCTCTTCATCCTAGAGGATTCCCTTTGGGCATAATCCTTTCAAAGGAAGCCTTTAGGCTCAAATCAAAAGGAGTTACACTTTTAAAGGACGTTAAATAACGATCGAGTCAAGTCGGACACGAGGTAAGGGATCCTACTCCTCTCTTTCTTTTTAAGAACACACTTTTATGTCATTCCTTTTAAAGCTAATCTTTCTTTTTATTGGGATGATCTTTTATATTACACTTACTGTAATTTTTATGTTCATGTGATGAGAGACCCTATTCTCTCTCATCAATCCATTTTGAAAGTTTTGAGTGGCGCCGTTAGGCTGCTGAACTTTCGTACGAGATCTAACCTCTCTCTTTCTTTTTAAGTACTCTCCTTTATGTAACTTCTTTTAAGCTCCTCCTTGTTATGTTGGGGGATGTTATTTTATATTACTCTTTTTGTAAACTTTATTTTGATGTGATTAGAGACCCTATTTCTTCTCATCAATCCATTTTGGAAGTCTTAAGTGGCGCCGTTAGGCTGCCGAGTTTTCGTAAGAGATTTTTCGTCTCACTTTTAATCCTGTGAGATTTATGCTACATTTTCCACAATTTCCTTTGATTGGTTTATGTACTAACCATTATTAAACTCCTTTTATAACATAATTCCATTTATGGTTATTTACATATTCATTTTATGACACTTCTTCAATGGGGTGTACTTTTCAAAAGTTACCCAAGTCGGTAAGGGAACCTTTCACCCTCCTCATTTTA
This sequence comes from Viscum album, assembly GCA_963277665.1. NCBI lineage: Eukaryota > Viridiplantae > Streptophyta > Magnoliopsida > Santalales > Viscaceae > Viscum > Viscum album. The sequence goes on along the minus strand of OY728164.1, from coordinate 1,395,851,246 downwards.
AAAGACTTCATTTGTTATGTATTTTAATTCACATACTATTATGTTGGGATATGTTATTCTATATCCTGATTGATGTAAATTTTATTTCCAAGTGATGAGATTCCTTTTTTATCTCTCATCAACTCATTTTCTGAATTTTTTAAGTGACGTCGTTAGGCTGTCGAATTTGACCAAGGGAACGTTTTAACCCAATTTTGATTTCTTTGGGTTCAACATGTAGTTATTGAATATGTCATCCTTTTAATATTTTTGAATGACCTTTTATTGTTTTACACTTAATATCCAATTATATTGGGTGTATTTATATTTGTCACACATAATTTTGAGATTGATTTATCCTTATTTTAAGGATACCTTCTTTATAAGGGATTTCATCACATTTGACATTTCTATTGAGACTTCTTTGTTGTTATCCACCAATTCACTCTTATATGGTGTATATACTATCCTTTGGAGTATTATATGATGAATCCATTTATTATCATGATATTATAAAGTTCTGACTAAATGTTATTCCTCAATTATTGTATTCAAGTGTCTCTAATTTTGGTAAAACCCCGTTAACCAAAATATCGCTTTAAATGTTTTAAATATTTATTCTTATTAATATCCATGTTTCAAAATGGTTTTAAGGATTTGTTTATATGGATATTAATGGTTTAAAATTTTAAAAGCTTCAAGGTGGTATGGGACACTTTGATTCCAAAATCTCTTTATTAAATGTTTTAAATGATTTTTGAAATGGTTTCTTTTTGAATGGATTCATTATTTCAATATACCAAAATGTTATATTTTGATTGAAATGTGGAAATGTTATGTTTTCATTATGCATGTTTTATGTGATACATTTATGTTATGGTTATTGGGCATTGTTATGAAAACGGGTGGTTCCGTGATAAACTAAGGGCGGGTGAGCCCGATATAGCTCTCCAATGCATTGGGTAACGCGAAGGAGTGAAACGTTAAGGTTTCTCTGAAGAGATTTAGGGAATATACTGTGATGGGTATTCCAAACGTAACCAAGAGGGTTACTCCCTATGTAAGAATGTTATGAATGACTCAAGTTACCTTTATGTCTTATGATTTCTATGATTTATTCATGGTTTGATGAGGTATGTTAAAGTGCCTTTGTTTTATGGGTAAAGTATGATTTCATTCTTATGTATATATGAACTCATGTTTCCTTTCCATATTTTTATAACCCTTACTGAGGTTTTTATGCTCATCCCAAGTTTTTGAAATGTTTTTCACAGGTCAAGGGAAAGGTACATGATGTGATGATAGTGTCAAGGATGTGTCAAGAAAGAATCCATGTTTTATTTTAAATATGTTTCCATTGATGGGAAGAATTAATACTGTCTTTTATGTAACCACTTTGTTTAATGTGGAATGTAATGCAAGTTTCATGATCTAATTCTCTAAAACTCTAAACCTGAAAAGATCCTCAATGTGTAATCTTGTATTAACTCAAGATTAAGTAAGGTTTAAGGTTGGGGCCTTATAGGGATAATAATTAATTAATAAAATGTTTATTAATTAGTTAGTTTTTAAAGTTTTATAATTATTCAGTAAATATTAATCAAAAATTCATTATTGAATATCCCTTATATACTAAAATCTAATCATTAAATACCTTTTAATAAAGTATATTTCATGTCTTATGATCTAGAATAAAGTGTTTATTTATAAATCATCACTGTAAGTTATAAATTAGATTATAAATTAGATAAATATTGAAAACATATAATGATGTTTATATTATAATTAATAATTATTTTTAATTAACTATTTTTAATTTTTTATATTAAAAGGGGACTTATTTGGAATGTTTAAGTATGTGGAATACTGAATATGTAAATATTTAAAAAATAGAAAAGGAATTAAAATTTTATTATAATTCATAATAATATCATATATTTGAAACGAAATTTCATATAATAATTAATATGAAAATTTCATGAATATAAAGTGTTTATAGTCATGATTATTGATAATTCCTTATAATCTAACAATTAATTATAAAATAATTATAATTAGTTTTTATTTTATGAATTCTTCATAAATGGTTATCTCATGTTTAAATATTTGAATTATTCATTTATTTAAAAAGGTTATTTTTTTTAATCATAATTATTAATTCATTATATTATTATTATTATTATTTCTCCAAAATTTAAATGCTAAATTCATTCTAGGATAGAGCCCTGCATTTTATGCTAGGTATGACATGATAATGAATATAATTCTTCCTCCATAATAACATTAGTTTTTAATTGATAGTATGAACTTCAATTTGGTTATCTATCTCAGCTTATGTATATTATGTGCTCGAATTATTATAAATTGATTTATATATTGAGTAAAGTCTCTCATGGTTCAAGGATTTAGGGTAAGACTACTAACCTACATAGAGGCTTATGCCTTATCTAGGAAGGTGAATTGGATGGTATATCTATCACTTTGAGTTTAATCATGTGTAAATTATCAACCTCATGAGTATACAAACCTTTATAATAATTTATCATTTACCTTATGAATATGATGTACTTTTATATGTATGAATATATTTTTTCTAATCTATTCTAATGAGTAACACAAACTCGTGGGTTGTTTAATGTGTAAAAAACAATATCTATTGAAAAAATTTATTTGGTAGAGGGAATAAAATTCAAAATCAAAATCATTATAAATATTAGTATGCAAAGGAGTTAACATGAGATGGGATGGTGAGATTAAATTCTCTTAATATATAAATTGTTATATTCCTTCCATATAAGAACTTTTCAAGACCTTGATCATCCAAATTGGTATGTTCTTCTATAGTAGGTTAACCCTATAATATCTTATATAAGATAAGAAAGTAATGGGTATAATTGGATCACCCTTGGGTAGGTTCTTCCCTAGAAGTATTCCTGGGAATTATCTTTTGTTATCATGTTATTGACATTAAACTTGGGTGAAACATATGTATAAAACCCTTAGTTAGGATACTATAGGAATATAGTTGTCTATATCCATATGATTGATTGGAAATAGGGTTGTCCATTCAACAATCCAAGAGTCATATATGATATGATTGGGATTATATGCTACTAATATAGATTTGTGGTGAGAGGAACAACATAGAAGACTAATTTAATGGTAAAAATAGATCATGGTCTATTGATGGATATTGTGTGCTTCAAAAGGTATTCATCATTTTAATAACAGACCATTTAATACATGTCTTATTTATATATTTAAGGAAGCATGATACTCATATGATAAAACCATTTTTATAGATAAATGGAATTGTAATCATCTAGATTGACCTTCAGATAAATCTTGGAAAAGTAGAAACTAAGTGGTAGAAACTTCCATGAATGGTAACAAAATTTGAGAATAGTCCTCAAACAAGAAAAAATGTTTTACGCATTAGAATAAAATCATCATAAGAATCCAACCAGTGAATAAATTCATCAAAAGGATTTATATGCATATGATAATCATTTAAAATATGAACATGAATTATAAATATTCATTTTTGTTATCATGGATTCAATGTTTCAAAAGAAACATGATACCCGAGATTCCAATCAAATTATAGAAAACCTAAAAAGTTTTTATTTGGATAAATATAGGTATAATGATATGAATTTTCCAAAAATATTGTTTAGTGGAAATGATGGAATGAACCATACTCTCTACTCATGTAATAAATAATATTGGGCACATAAAGGATTTCTAGAGGCTTAGTTCACCTCATAATCTTGAATTATCCAAAAAATATATTCTTCAATCACCACCATAAAAAAATTTCATTTCTTCATGATTAATAATATGAATGAACTTTTTAAACCATTATATGATCTCTTTAATATGTTGAGGATTTATGAGTAGGACATGGGTGGTCTAGGATCAAGTACCATATTGGTGTTCTAAAAAGAAAAATTTAAAGGTTTTAGCCAAAAAGGGAAGAAAGAAAGACATGGGGACTCTGCATCATCTACTGATTTGACAAATTAAAATGAAGGAAAATGTTTTCATTGTCGAAAAATTGGAAATTGGAGAAAAAATTGTCTTGATTACCTAAATGGTTTCAATAAATTTAGTAGAGAATCAACATCAGGTATAAATGTTGTAGTATTCAATTCTATTATTTGGATATATATATATATATATATATATATTACAAAAACAGATATCATTAAAAAAAATTATTTAATAATTTATTACATAAAGTTACACGTAATAAAATCCCAGAATATAGTGAGTCCTAATTTCTTGGGTTAATTATACCCTTAGTATAATAACATGAAATAAGAATACAACAAATTATTTAAAACTCTATAACATGACCTTAATATTCTTTGATCTTTTAATAATACATGGTATAACCTGGGGACCTATATATAAAAGTGTTGATCTATAAAGAAAAGTAAGGTAATAATCGAAGAATAAATTGAAGAAAGTAATTCTTCTGAGTCAATAAGCATTCCAAAGTTACATAAAATGGGAGATAATCATAACCTTGAACATAGAATCTTGCTATGTGATGATAACATCAAATAAACATAGGGATATGGAAACAACATAAAACATGACATCATAATCCTAAGTAAAGGATCACCACCGAGACATAATAACATAATGGGATAAGGAATTTATCAACTGCACTATACATTGTATATCATGTGTTTGAAACATTATCCAATGCATTGAATGGAAATATAATTCTGATCCCACCTGTCACATTTATTTCATGTACATTAATTTGTGTTCCATATAGATCGCAAAACATAAGGATTTATTTTATCAATTTTAATATCGTGATTAAGGGGTGTGGGTTACATACATAAAACCAACCAATAAATTATAGATATTAATATTTAGGTGAATATCATTAAGTGTAAATGGGGATGGGTATTCACTATAAAAATATTTTTTAGGGAAAATCATAGTATAATTTTGATAGAATAATGGTGGTACATAAATATTCATGGATTGTGTCAATGAGAGTGAAAGGTGGTATATAATCACTTTTATATTATTATGATAGTAAAATTTGTGTGTAAAATATATTCCAAATTGAAAATTTTCAAATTAAAAGTCATAATAAAATGAATGTTCTAGAATAAAAAGGATGGGGTGAGAATCCCTTTACTTTAGTAGGGTGAAATCTTTGGTAGAGGTTATAAATGTAGTGAACCAAACATTTCATACATAGATATTAAATATTAATATATGAATTTTCATTTCATTTTACATAAACACACATGAGGACCATAAAGTTTTTGTTTCTGTGGAAGCATGGACATGTAAACAACTGGTTTATAATTGAACCACATCATCTTCCATTATGTTCTTCATAACTAGAACCCTTATTTGAGAGATAATATATAGTAAAATTATTCATGTAATGGGTAAAAGAAACATAATAAAGGGTGAGTTAGAATGACCAGTTAGTGTTAAGAAGGTAAATATCAATATAACATGATAATAAGGGTAATAGAACATGATAATAACAATTGAAAACCATTCTCTTCATATCATAGATCATAACATTGAGTCACACAATAAATCATGGCAGTTTATAAGACATGAATCATAATCAAATCCAATAAAATAATCCATGAGACCATAATATTGGCATAAGACAAAGATTTTTGTCATACACATAAGAGTAGAAAATAATTTCCCTAGTATTCAAGGATCATTAACAAGGCTTTCATAATGTAATGTGTTCACTCTTTAAACTATAATAGTAGTAAAGGTTCACTCCAAATACTATCATAGTGAAAAAATTCCCCTAATAAAATATGTTCACTCCTGATTCCAATATTTTTTAGCTCATGAGATAACAATATTTACCTAATGAATTGGGGGATATATTGGTCCTACAATTATTAGTTTATAACATATCCATTCATCCTTGGTTATAACATAGACACCATACATGGTTATAATATAACCACTCTCCTTGGTTATAACATAACCACCGTCCTTAGTTATTCCATAACCCCAACCCCTGAATTATAATGGAACCACCCATCACATAATGAAATACATAAATATGTGTTCCACAAGATAAAAAACATTCCTCATATCGTCACATCATATCTTATGAAATAAAAAAGAATTTATGAACATTTAATCAATTAATCATTGAATAACACATGAAAATAAATACGTTTTATAAAAATTTCATTATCATAATAATAAAACATCTTGAGATATAATATGTATGGTACCCTTGTATAAAATTCCATGTAAATCTAATGTAAAATCAAAGAGTGTCTTTTTAATATGAGAACTGATTTTGAAATATCTCTTGGAGCATTTCATGAGGAAAATATACTTTCCATTTTGAAATTAATTCTTTTAAATCTAAAAATCTTACAAATATTAAATATATATTTTTTTAAATATAACCTTGAAATAATGTAATTATTGCTTTAAGTCATTAATCATTCATTATGGAGTAAAATACCTTTAATGATGTAAATGTTAAAAAAAATATTCCTTTTACATTATCTATAAAAAGAAAAAAGTACCTAATTTTGGAAAATTATAAGAATATTAATTTTAAAACATTTTTTAAAAATTTAAAAATGCTAAAAATTATATTAAATAATCTATATAGAATAGTAAAAAAAATCTTTTTTTTAAAACATGGACATGGAAGAGAAAATATTTTCAACCGAAGAAAAATTCTTTAAGTCCCTTGAGTACTTAAAGAGAGGAAAAAGAAATAAAACATGTATTCTCTATAAATAACCAATGAAGAATAAAATAATAGAGTTTATTGAGAGTTATATCATAATATATCATCATTAAAAACTTAATTATACGGAATCCCAATAAACAATGAGTTTGTAACATAAAGCATTTACCACTTTGTTAACATTTAAATCATGTGTCACATGAAATAAATACCATTATATATATATATATATATATATATGTAAATAACATAATTTTAATAATAATAATAATAAAATACTTTAATGAGTGGTATATATACACCACAAAAATGAAATAAGTGGTGTATAGGCATGTGTCTTAGGGAAATAAAAGTGATTAAAATTCCATTACCTCAAGTATTGACTTTATTCATGAATATTAGAACCTTATATATAATAAATATATGTTTATTATACATGTATTACAGAACTACCCACACATATATAATACCATATATTATTTACATATAACCTATTATCACTTGTTCATTCCCAATTCCTTGTTAAAATCACTGTTTTGGGTCATAACTACGTTTTCTTATCTGTTTTAGTTCATTATTTTTGGTCATTGAACTTTAAAAATGGTAAAATAATATAAATAATGTTAACAAATATATATATATATATATATGTGTGTGTGTTTGTGTGTTATATACTCATTATATCTATGTTTAAAATCATCCACATAAGTTATATATATGAAAATGAATTATATCGTTTATGGAGATGGTAGGTCGTACGTACTCGTGAATATTGATTCAATTTTTTCGACGAATAGAGAGAATGAAAGGTTAATTTTAATTCACCTTTCCCAAATATTTTTTATATAATATATATCCTATATATTTATTAAATCTTTATTTATTACCATCCATGTAAAAATAAATGAAAAATGTATCGCATTACTTTGCGGAGGTGGTAGTCCACACATACACACAAGCGATGTTATTGTTTTACAGTAGATTAGAAGGTATGATGTTATATGTAATATTATAATTAAATGGGTATAAATTTGTAATAAATATTATATACATACTTTAAATAAATCACTATATCCAACTGCTAGAGGTGGTGATGGAAAAAGAATTACATAGCTTCGTGAGGCAGTAATCTGCCACACACATGATAGGCGGTTTCATTCCCCATTTGATGAAGAAGGAAATTGATATAACTTTCCAAATTAACATAATAAAATATAAATATATGGTGTATATTTATTTTATTATATCATTATAGTAGAATAATATTTTAAGGATGTGGAATAATAAATAAAATAAGCACTCTCGGTTAGGAACAATACATCTTCTTTGATCAACCTCCATAGGTTGGCAACTAAAGCCTTATTAAGAAGGTTTAATAATAAAAAAAGACTCTAGTAAATGGATATGAAATAAAAGAAGATATTTTTTTCGTATTTTCCTTTCAAAAATTAAATTTAAGTGTAAATACGTAAGGATAGGTGGTTCTATTTTATGTGTGGTGGAGAAGACACACTATGTATTTTTGGAAAGAAAAAATTATATCCACAAGTTAAACATGGCACGAGGATCAAAAAATGGATCTTCCTAAAACCATAGATACATTAAGTACTATATATTTCCATATAATATAAGTTTTAAATGTTTATATATTACATTAACACTTATATTTTTAGTTTAACCCACCAATAAATTTTATTTATCCTTAACTATAGTAATTATCTTTTAATATTTCTACTATTAATTATAAAAAATCATTCTAAAATTATTATATAATATTTATTATTCTAATTGAAAATATGGAATCTTTTTTTCAAAATTCAAATCATATATGTAGAAAACTTTATTTTAAAATCAGACCAATATACATGATAAAAAAGTGGTTTTCCAAAGAAACAATTTTCATAAGTATAATATGTTTTGATATAAAAAATCAACATGAATTTGATTCCAATTAACTAAATTATATTAATAAAAACATAATTTAAATTATTTTAATTTTAAATCCATCTTAAAAATGGATTTTTTAAATTATTTAAAGAAATATTCATTTTTTAATAAAAATAAGTGTTTTCACTATTCATTAAATTTTTTTAGATTTTTTGAAAAATCCTAAAAAATTACCCTAATATAAATTTAAATTGTGGATTAAAATTTGAATTTTATTTTTTAACATAAATTTTATAAAGTTTACAATAATTAATTTCATTATTTGTTCACAAAAATCAATAAAATCATTTTTCTGAGAAAAATGTATTTTCGTAGCATATAACGAATTTGCTAAAAATTAAGCACTTATTCATAAATATATTTTCTTTATGTAAAAAAATTATAATTAATTAAAAAATATGGTTATTACAATTCATACAAGTAATTTTATGTCTATGTTATAGCATAAATTTTTAAATAATAACAATAATTATATATTGTAGTTTTTTGAAACTCAGTGTTTAATGTTACACAAGCTATAAATGAAATTTAATTCATATGAAAAATAAATATTTCATAAAATCTCTCTCTATTACATTAAATATTTGGGATAAATGATCTCTTATTATTTTAACATCAATTTTATTTTAAATGGATATTTATATTGTAATGAAAACATAATAAATTGGGATTCAAAAGGTTAAATACAAAGGAGACACTTGAATGAAAAAGAAGTGGGTGAAATCCTTTACTTGATATGTCACATATAAAATCTTTTTATCATATAATAACGACATTTGGAACACTTTTGGAAGGATTTATAAAAGGATATAAAGATAAATTTAGTGATCAATGGGATTTTTCTAAAGTGGAGTGGGTGGTTGGGTGGGTATTTATAATAAAAGAGGAGGATTTTTAATTAATTTATAAACATAGGTTTTGGAATCTATATGGTAAAATAATCAAAACCAAAACCCTTAAAATATTTTTTCCCATGGTTTCTAACAAAGATTGATTTTTTAATAATTTATATTTATAACAAACTGACCCCTTAAAATAATACCATTGGTGATGTGAAAGTGATTCATGTTTATAAATAATTTATTTTTAAACTATAAAAAATAAATGTTTAAAGGATTTATTGAAGATTATAAAATTCATAAAATAACTTAAAACCCCAATATTTTAATGGTTAAATCTATATTTAGTCATATATGTATTTTATATTATTTATTAAATTATGTTTGGGCTTTATGATGTCACAATCCATATCATATATTTATACCACATAAATTTTTCTCCAAAAAAAATTTATATCTTAGGAAATTATGAAAAATTCACCATTGGATAAATTTAATTTTATGATTTCAAAAAATGTATATATTTTATAAAAATATTTCTCATAATTTAATAATTTAAACTTATAAATCAAAATCCCAATTTATAAGAAATACTATTTTTGTGATAATAACAGTTTTCTAACCCCTTGAAAGATTACATTGGACTTTATTAAATTATATTATCATTTTAAATAGATAAATATTTTTTTAATAAATTTTATTATATGAAATTAATATATATTTAAAAATTATTTAACTTATCAAAAATACCATTTTAATTGATACAATATATCTTTCAAAAATACAATTTGCTTTTCTTTATATCAAAATGTAATTTTCATTAAATAATATATAATTTTATGAGTAAGGTATAAATGAATGGGGATAAATAAAATAATTATTTTGTTATATATAAAACCTAATAACTCGTACTACAATTACCACACTACATAACCTCTTATTACACCACCATATGCCTTAAGGGTAAGGTGTATGATTGTGGTACATTCTTCGGGTTATTCAACAAACATGTCTTGGACTGTGATCTCTATAAGCTTGAACTTCTACCATAAATGGTTTCATTCATGTTATTTTTTTAATTTTATCTTGGTACTAGTCATGAGAGAATCCTAGTGATTCCATCTCCCTTGGAATCTTTGATAAATGGGATTCAAAAGTTAATATCCTACTAGTTGAGGAAATTGATTCTTCTATATGTATCAATTATAAATTATCATAACCCATAATATATACTTTTCTAAATGATCACTATACAATTACAACATTATCCACTCTAAATAATATTAATATTATTATAAATCCAACTGAAAATATTTTATAACTGTTAAAAATAACTAAAGTTGTTCATGTGATTTCTATAATTACATTACATAATATGGAATTTAATCATTAAAAAGGGAATTTCATTTATAAATGTTATCATCATTTCATTTATTATAAAACATAATTTCTTTTCAAGAGATTTAAATTTATGAGTGGTTAGAAGATGAGAAAGAATTCAATATTGTATATTTAAGTTTTATTACAATTAATAAAGCAAAGGAGTTGTTCATTGATGAATTGTATGATTTAAAATTATATAAAATTTTAATAATATGTTCATTTAACTCATTTTTAATCTAGAGAAGAGCATGTAAATAGTAGTTATTTGAATGAAATTATATTGTTGTAATTTCTACACATTATTACAATTGGATTAATTCTATAACATGTTTTAAGGGAAAATAAAAATGGATTTTTATGGTTAGGTAATTCATTATATTTTAATTTATGGAAATGTTATAAAAATGTGACTTATTTTAAGAAATTGTCTCCCAATACTCTCAAAATATTGATAGTATATGGTCTGAACATATGATATCTTGGTTTCAAGGGATGTATAAATAGAAAACGTGGGTAAAATTACAAACTAGAAGAAGAAAAGTAAGTTGAAATGTATAATAATGTTTCTTAAAGGGTATAGTAAAGATAATTAAATCCTTGGGTTTTTAGGAGGGATAAATGATAATACTATTTTAATTTACTTTCTAGAATACCTAAAGGACTTTGGAAGACTCCACAAAATTTCTATGTCTGGTATAGGTGTTAAAAAATAATTTATTTAATTTTGAAGTGTATCTGATAAAAAAATTATATTAAAAAAGAGATGTAAATATACAAGAGTTCCAAATTAAAGGAATAATTGAATGAAATTGTAGTTTATATTCATGTAATGGAGTAAAAATTTCACTACTTCAAGTTTTTTAATGTAAATTACTATGTCAAAATTATATGGATCTAATTAAATTGTGTGTATTCTCATATAACTTTCTTAATGTAAAAATATAAATATTGTAATTAACAAATAGTTTTCATGAATAACATGAGATGACTAATTATGTACATGTGGTTTATGAATGATCAAATTTAGTAACATATTTTAAAAAGGAAACAAGGATAAAAATTTCTTACCCAGGATAAATTTTGTGTCCCAATGTTTGTTAAAATATGATGGAATGTGTTCCTACCACACATCAATGGTATATTTAAAAAAACATCTTTTTAGAAGAAATTATTCTAAACACATAGAATATTATATAGTAACAATAGTTATTTGTAAAATATTCCCATTAAAAAGAAATAATTTTCATTTCTTAAACATAAAGAAATTATTATATCATAAAAATATATTTTGAGATGAATATAGTGAATAATATACTATAGAGTGTATGTTTGAACATAGATAAGTTCAAAGTTATCAAATAAAATAAAATTACATTCTATGATTAAATTGATCTCTCTCTTGATGTTTTAAAATATTTTACGGTACGTTAGTAATAAAAAATGTTAAACAGTCAAATTAATGTCCATAACAAAGTGAATATCACTATATCGTTAAAGGGTTTAGGATATACTGGTAAAGAAACAATATAAATAGTTACATTATTTATGATACATTTCAAGGAACATTTTGATTGAAATGGTTCCAAAGATGATGATGATTTCCTTATAAAGTGTTATTAGTAGACAACATAATATTACATCATATAATTTGATTTTATGATGTTATGGAGTTTTAATATATTCCATGAGTTCAACACTACAAACAGGAATCCCAAATATCACTATTATTCAAACTATCAAACTTCATAGATGTAAATCACGAAAATAGTTTATTGGGAGGGTACAATCAGATGATCACATAGATATGAGGTATGAATTACATATAGATATAATGAGTTAATGAAACCAAAAAAGTTAAACATACAGAGGGTTGATATTGTAGTTTATCATATTTAAATGATATAGAGGAACTTATGTTGGGTTTGTTATGTATTATTAAAATGTTTAAGGATATTACAATGTATCATATTGGTTGAAAACATCACAATTTCAATCTTTTAAATTGGTTACATAAATGTAAATATAGATATATATTTCAAGAAGTGCAATGATAATAGGCCTCTTAATGTTGGAATTTGAGTTATCCCTAACTGATGTTCTTTATGTAGTTTTATAGGGTATGAAAAATGTTAAGGTAAGTATGAGTAGTATTCTTGTATATAGATTTGAAATTTTCTGATTAGGTTATGTAATGTATTTTTGTGCATTGGATTACCCATTATGTATACTAAAAGTAGTATTATACAATATTTATTTGGTATACTAGGGGTTGATGGATCATATTTTTGACCCCACTACTTATGGTTAGGGAGGTACCTAGAATAATAACCTTAAAAAATTTAACACCCAAATTACACAGGTATACATTTTGAAATTGTTAATATGTTGCCGGTTGGGTATATTGGTTATCACATCATTTGTTAGAGATTAACTAATATGATATTTTTCCTCTCGTATAATGAGTATGGAATCTTGTCCCTTTATTGAGGTAGACTAATAAGTGTTCACCCCCACCTAGAAAGTATATTCAATGTTTTCATCTATTTTTACAAGTGATGTGATGTTCTAATCCGTGCAAATGAATTACATGTAATATATTAATTGATTAAGTCATTATATAATTAGGGAATTAGAATGTATGAGTTGGATATATGGGTTGACATACCCCATGTTCCATGAGAACCAGATATATTAGAAAAGGGAAAATATGAGAATTTACTTTTTCATATTATAAAATCTGATGAATACATGTATAAAGATACATTTTTTATGGATATCATGGTAGATACCATAGAAGCTTCAGTAGCATTAATTATTTTCTTGATGATGTTGTACTTAAATTTATGGAGCTAATGATTCACATTTGTATTCAATGCAATAAAGACCCATGTGGTCACACTTTTTGTTTAATTTAATAGTTATAGAGTTTTAATTAAATAGACACTGTAAAAGTTATTTATATTTTATCCAAAATTATTTTTGGATGATTATTAACTAAGGTATATCATATTAGGTAATACATATTAAATTAATGATTTCTTTGTGAAATGTGTTTTGGGATATATATATATATATATATATATATATATATATATATAATTTTGGATATGATTTCCTGATTTCTTGTATATGATAAAACATAAGTGGAATTTGAACAAATTCTATGTGGATTTAGCGGAAGTGGGATATTTAAGGGGATGTGACCAAAATCCATATACATCAAAAATGAATTATATTTTTTGATCCCCAACTTGTATGATATTCATGGCTATGTCGTATTACATGGAATATTATACCATTGAATTTGAAAAATTAGTTTGGAAATTTCTCATACATTATGTATCATTTAAGTAGATATTTCATAAGATGAAATATATGGGAGGAGACGCATTCTTTAAAGAGATGCATGGACTGAAAGTGGAATCCAATCATGCATTATAAGTGCCTGAGGAAATGTAATAGAACCAAGGGGAATCCTTTGGCTATATAAATCCACTTTCATATTTAGGTAGGGGTTTTTGTTTCTTCATAATCTATCAATACTCCCTAAAACCCAAATATATCTTCTTCTTTATCATTAACACATTGAGGTTTTAGAACATTTTTAGTCAAGGGGATCATTGTTCATATGATTAATGGTTTAGACCCAACCCATGGATACCAATATAAGTGGCAGTCCTTAATCTACCCATCATTTTACAGTTTCGTCACTTCCATTTTTTTCATTTTCATATTTATTGCATGGAGATCCTTTGAAAATGGATTAAATTTCTTCTATTTATTTAAATAATTTCTATTAGAACATAATAAATCCCTTCACATACATCCATTTCATTTATATGTGTCAATAATTGGACAATATTTGGGATGATTGTGCATACATCTAATTTTTCATAAAAAAGTAGAATATTGAATTTTTTAAAAACTAGTCTAGTACTGAAGTGAAAATTTACATTTAAATTAAATATCATTTTATTAATGATATGGTGGATCAAGGTGTTGTGAAGATATATAATCTAAATAAGATATGTTCTCAAGACATTTTTATATATAGTGTAATTTGGTACATTGAATAGTGTATGTTATGATGTATTTTTTGGTTCATGAAATACATGAATCCAAGGCATATCGTATTCCTAGGGATGGGATATCATTCATTATAATGTGTTGATATCATAAAACCATTTCCTTTTCATATCTTATTGTATGATATATATATATATATATCTTAATTTTATAATTATCCTTATGTATGATTCACATGGGTTTTTTTATTGTTAATGGTATTAACATTAATTTTGAACCTTTGAGAATATTCTTCTAATATCTAGAATCAGTAAAAACATTTCATATGATGAATCATTTCGATGAGTTGACATATAACAAGAGTTTAAAATTTTTATAAGTACTTATATTTAAATTTACATTTTATAAATAACTATTAGTTTCTTAAATTGGTTTTAGAGTGTCCCATGATATATATAAATAGGTAGTAACCATTGATACAGTGTTCAAGAAATCAATGAGCATTAATCCTATAGATTCTCTCTCTAAATAGAAGTTTAATTCCATTTCCCCCTTTTTGACTATGAGTTACTAATATAATATGGGTGTTTTGGATAATCTGACCCAAGTGTTGGGTGATTCAAATCAACCTATGGATACATCATAGTGGAAGAAACTAGATGATTTATTTTAAGGGATCTACATCAAGAATATGATTATATACAATAACCTCAAACATCTATGGTGAAAAGTACATTTTCTTTATGATTGTGTACACAGTTTTGGTTTTTTATAGCATAGTGATCTTGGAAATTGTGGTTTATAATATTTTATTTCACATTGAATATGTGTTATTAGATCAATAGAAACCCCCTCAATAGTATCAGATCTTTACTTGGATTCTTGATTCTAAATATAATGCTTGAAAAATGAAAATAATGTTTGTCATTTTGATATCATATTTCATATCATAAGAAATGTTATATTTCTTTGAAATGTGCCTTGTTTTATGGTATATGTTGTCATAAAAAGTGATATGATTACAACATATGATATAGGATATCATAGCCAATATGATATTGTAGTCCTTCAAATTTCAACATATCGTAGTGTACGATATAACTAATAATAGTGTTTCATGACACTAATGCAATCCCTCAAAGTAGAGCTACAAATGTCTAATGCGATCTCAAGGATATCATAATCCATGGAGGGAAAACAAAATAATATGATATAGGGGTATCATATAATATAAAAGGTAATGGTGGTTATTTATCATAATCTGTGATGCACTATTTAGAATAAGTGATGTTGTATAACTAATTACGATATAGAAATATAGTGAAATACAATATATACGAATATTTTAAATTTTCAAAATTTCAATTATAAATTTAATGTTATAATTTATATAATATTTATTACATCTACCACCATGGAACAAAATTCAAGAAATAAAAACTATTGTAAACACACAAACCTAGTGACATGACCAGAGGACCAGCCACTCACCCCCCCAACCCCAAAACACTCCACCACCAATGACAGGGAATTTAATGATATTATTTTTAAAATGATTATAAATTATAGAAAAACATATTTTAGAAAATTTATTTAATTTATTATGTGTACACAAATTATATAATTATAATGTTTTTATAATTAATTTATATAAATTTATGAAATATTTGTTAAACAATGCTTATAATGTGAAATGATAATATCAAATAAATTATGTATTTATATGGAATAACATATAATTGGGATATAAATTGTTTTTATTGAAATGAAAATGATAATTTATGAATTCTTTATAAATTAAAAATGAATGAAAAATATAAAAGAGTTTATTTTTAATATTATGATTTATTATTGATATTTAACATGAACTATTCAAATTAAAATGGATTAATTTTAGAAATTATTTTAAAAATATCAAAATAAGTTTTGATAAATGATATGATCGAGGTTTAAATATAATTAAATATGTGATATTTAGATGATGCAATTTTTTTATATAATAACTAAAATAGAAAGTGTTCTATTTCATTTATTATAGTATATTTTAGTATAATTCCTTAAAAAAGTACAATATGAAGCAATTTTTATTAGATAAAAACATAAAGTGATTATATTTATTTGATTATGGAATTTCCATAATTCATGGATAAATTATAATGTTTTTATAATTTATTTATTCATGAATTGTTCACAAATAGTTTATCTCATGTTTAAATATTGGAATTATTCAGTTATTTAGTTTATTCTATACATTATTTATAAATATGTTTTTTATATTATGAATTTTGATGTATTAATTATCTTAAAGTCTTAAAATACTTTTTCAAGTTATCATACACACATCTAAGGAGTTTCCAAGAAAGTATGAAATTTTATTTAGTTTTCTTTTACATTGACATTTAATTGTACTATCTCCTGAGTTGGAATTATAAAATTATTTATAGTTTATACATAAATGGAGTTAGAATTATGAAGGAATCAAGATATATATTGAGTAAATAACTATGGAAAAATGGTATTTGGGTTGAACTACTCGTTGTGATGGAGACTTATGACTTGTCTAGAATAGTGGGGGTTGGATATCTATCACTCCATGCATACACATGTGAGTATTATTAGATTCATATGATTTGAAGCCTTTTTATAATTTTCTTAACATTATTTATGAATATGATTTTGATGTATATGTGTGAATATTATTGGGTTTTAATTTAGGTTAGTAACATAAGCTATGAGTTCAATAAATAGGTACACATCTACACAATTTGAAAGTATTAATTTTGTGGAAGGAATATGGATTCCAAACTAAATCATTATAAAAAAGGAATACATGTAAAGATAATATATGAGATAATATGGTGAGATTGAATCTCCTTAAAATATTAGAATGTGTTATATTCCTTATAAAGTGAATCTTTCTAATGAAATTTGTTATACAACTAGGATGGTTTATCCAAGGTTGGTTTCCATTGGATTATCTTATATAGAAAAACAAATTAATGAGGTAACTCTAAGAGTTTGGATCCTTGTTTTTAGAATTTTCTTTACCTACATTTAATAGGGAAACCTTGAGTAAGGTTGTATGATAATTTTTTCTAAGTTTATCTTCATAAAGGATTGTGGAAAGAGTTATTCACTCAACCATCCATGAAACAAATATGATATTATTTGTATGATGGACAAACTAAATAGATAATTAGTTAGATTAAATCTAAATTGGAATCATTTCATAGCAAAATATCAATCTAGGACCACCAATGAATATGATGGATTCAAAAAGGGTCATCATTTTGGTAGGATAACATTTAAAAAATTCTATATTAAACAAATGTAAAACATAATGATCATATAATGAAATATATTTTTGATGATTAAATGATATCATTATTTTTGGACATTACTTTGATATCAATCCTTTAGAAAAAAAATAATTAATTTTATAAACTTATTAGATTGGTATGGGGACTTAAGAATTAGTCCTATTTAAGAAGTGAAATTATATGTGTCATAGAAATCCCTTATTGAGTAACCTAATACTAAAGTAGTTCAATTGTTGGGTGTAATATATACTTACGAAAAGCATAAATAAATTCACTTTTTATTTAAAAATATTTATATATAATATGAATAGAGGAACATCAATATCTAATTATATTTCGAATGTGATTTAGTATGATAATAACTTGGTGACACTGAAGATATTTTTCAAGGTATAGTCCAGATATAGAATTTAATCTAGAATCATTTTTGGTAATGTTGCGAAAATGTGAATGATTTCAGTAAAATTATATCATATTTTATCAAAGTGTTGAGGATAGAGTAATTGGGTAAGTGGTTTTCACATTATATTATTTTTTTGAAAGTAAAATAAGGTAATTGTTGAATCTAGTAGAAGAAGAAAGGATTTTTTTCAAATGATAGCCTCATCCATTGAAACATAAATAATGTATCATGAATGAGGAGCATTGGTTTCTTTTAAGAATGAATTTTCCAAATTATCTGAGGGGATTTTATAAATTCTTTGTAAAATCTATTTTAGGTATTGGTGTTATAGAAATAAATTATTTTATTTTTAAGGGTATATGATATAAAATTTATACATTACATTAGTTTTAAATATATAAGAGTTTAAAAACAACAAAAGAACAAATTAGTGTTGTGGTTTTCATTCAAATAATTAAGTCAAGAGTTTTTTAATCATGTATTTGAATATAAAATAATATTTCAATATTTTATGGATATATATAAAGGAAATAAATTTTCATATTAGATATTCTTATTTGAAAAGGGTAATTTATTAACAAAGATTCATTATGAACAATTTGGTATGATAATTTTAATGAAAATGGTTTATGATTCATCATATTCTTCAACATGTTTGAAAAGAAGATATGGATAAATAGAGATTCATCTAGGATAACTAGTTTATCATATATATATTTTGAAATTTGAGGGAATGAGATCCCACTATCATAGTGGAATATTTTAATGAATTTTTTTTTAAATATGTCTCTAAACACATAAAATTCCATATTTGATACGGATTTTTTTAGTTGTTAGATATTACCACTAAAAGAATTAAATGTTATTAATTAAATTTAATTGAGTTTGTGTATCAAAAAATTATATTCAGAAAATAATACAGTAACTAAGAGGCTAGTGGGAGTATGTTTTGAAGTTCACATTTAACAAATAAAGGATTATTTTAGTCATAATTCCAAGTAAGTGTCACCTAATATTCTAAATGAATCTTGGATATGTTAGTAAATAAAAATGTGAAGAGTTACATTTTATTTCTATAATGAGGTGAATACCATTTTTTATCTAGAAGAATATTAGGATGATTTGGAATAGAAAAAATTTAGGAGTTAGATTTTTTACTAAAATGATCTCAAAGAAAAACATTTAATGGAAATGTTCTAATAATGATGATAATTATGGAGTTACGAGGAGTTCTAAGTAGATAATAGAATTTATTAACATAATAGAATTTTAAGTAATTAAATTTGGATCTTTTGTTCAAAGATTTCAGCAATATGAATATTATTATTAAATGTCACCATTATTCTAAAAAAATCATATAGAAAATATTACATGTGAGAACATTAATCATCTTCTATGTTACATCAATGTGGGGATTCAACCCATACCGGCCCCATTTAGATGGGATTGTCCCCAAAATTATTAGACACAAAATAATGTTTCAAATAAAGATTTCACCTCATGGATGGTGGAGGGATCATGAGGGATTTTTCATAGCTGAAGCATTTCATTGAGTCTAATTAGTTAATTTGTCATTTGAGATAAAGGTAGGGGAAAAGATCACCTATAATATTCATTATGTGATCATAGATTCATGTGTATTTTTAAGGAAACATTAATTTTAGTGCATAGTTAGGAAGATCATCAGGGCATTACATAAATGAAATAAAAAATAAGAAGAAGAATAAAAGTTCCTTATAACCAAAAAAATATGGAAAAAGATAGGTTGGGAAAAAATGCGGGGATATTCCCTAGGATACTACATGACAGTTTAAAGTACGAGATTATTTAATATATCTAAAAAATGAACATGATATAAAATAAAAAAAACTGAATTTTATTATAGATATTACTCACCAAAATAGTTTAGTGGAAGGATTTTATCAGACAGTCATGTATATATGGGGAAGGAATTATGTTGGGATGTAACAAGTTTAACAAAACCCTAATACTATAGCAAACAAAAGGACTTTCTCATAATCTATCATATGATATATGATTAGATGGGTACGTATGTATATTATTTTAGTATTTGTATAATATTTTACAAATGTAAATATATATAATGTTATACAAAAGGCCTTCTCCACTTGTTTTATTATTTAATGTTAGATAAATATATTGGGTGAACTGATATGATAATTCACTTATCAATTTATGAATTTGAGTTATCCCTAAATAATTTTAATCATGGAATATTATAGGTTATGGTGAAATTATATGGTTATAATGTGGAGGATTTAATATATAGATACAAAATATTCTCATGAGATATAAAATATGTTTTTAATATTTGTTGAACCCCAATGTATACCACATGGAGTGCCATGCATAATGTATTTGGTGTGTTAGGGGTGTATGTTTCATATTGTTATTTCCCTATAACTAAGGTTGGAAATGTTCCAAAAATGAGAAACAAAATACATTGATATCCTTGAGGCTTATCTATAAAGGGTAGTATGGTATGTTGTTATTCATTCCATCAGTTGTGGCTTAACCATGATGGGATTTATACATTTTTATGATGATTATGACATATGGGACCTAAATTGAGATTGAATTAAGGAGTGTATAACCATACCAAGATAATACATGAGATGTTATTAATTATTGTATGAGAGGTTTGTGACATTCCCATCCATAAGTGTGAATGACATGTGAAGTTATCATTGACCTGATCAGACTATACTAAGAGAATTGAGAATGTTTAAGTGTCCATGTGATGTTTATATAATCTATATCCAATTAGAACAGTATGTTTTGGAAAAACGGATCATATGAAAATTCATTGTTTTATTTGACGCAGTCTATGGACACATGAATAGAGATACATGTGTTTGATGGAGATTCTGATGGACCCTTTGTAGCTTGAGTGGTACTAATTCATTTCTATAGTTCTCTATTTTCTAATGTTGTTGTATTTGAGAATTTATATTTGTTTCCAATGATATAAAGAGCAAATTGGGATTAACTACATGGTTGAATTAATTTATATTGTGTTTCAAAAAATAAAACATGGTACACTAAAATATGTCTTAGAATTTATCCAAAAGTAATTTTTGATGGATATTCACAAGTTATTTCATATGATGTGAAACAAGGTGATGTTTATGGAATATTTTAAAAATATTCTTCGAAATATCAAGAATGATTATTGGAAATGGTTTCTAAATTTTTTGTATATGATACAATATATGGTGAAATAGTACTATGTCTATGAGGCTAGTAACGACCAAATGCTATATCAATGAAATTCCCTTCTTATAATTTTTTATTATAATATAATTATATAATATTATATATAAAACAAAAAAAAATTATATAAATGAAGAAATATTGAAATACAAGTATCTCAAGATGTTAATGAATGTATACCGATGAAATAGTAACATGAACCTTAGAATAGTAATGTGAACCTTATAAATAGTAAACTGATTAATTGAATAGTAAAATCACTAATAAAAATTATCCATATTATAAGTTATAATATGATATAATTATATCATAGAATAAGTAAATAATTGTTTTAAAAATTTGTAAATAAGTGTTGGTATTTTTGTAAGGCTTGTATATTTAATTACAATTTTATGATTAATTTACTAAATTTAAAGAAAATTTATTTTCATAAAATTAATTCATAAATAATTATTTTTATGACTTAGTAGAATTATATAATTTAATGAGACCTTTATTCATTTTTCAATGTGTTAGAAAAGCATTTTTAATTTAAAAAATTTGTATTTTTTATGTAAATTATGATTTTAATTAAAAATTAAATTTCTCATATTAGGAAAATTACCTATTAAAAATGATGATCATTTTTTAACTCTATACACTAAAAAATGGGGAGGGTAAATTTTTTGGACTTTTCTAAAATAATTGAATTTTTGGTGAATAGTGAAATTCGATAATTTATGATAAATGATAAATACATGAATTATGAGGTCATCATCTGATGTATGGATGATTTAAGGCCATTATATTTCTCTCACATGCACACTTACTTTTTTTGTCACAATAATCAAGACTATTCAATGTCTTGAGAAAAAAATAGAAAACTAATGATTAAAATAATGAGAAACCCAACCTCTCCTTCACTTTAAATACCACCCCTCTTTACTTCTTCTCTTTACTCCTCTCAAGCCTTATTATTTTTCTAAATTATTCTAAAATATCTTCCCAAGACCCTATCCTATGTGCATCCTCACTTGGTCTCTTCAAATGAACATTTCTTCTCTCTTAAAGCAGTTCTCAAGAAAGACATATTCAAGAGGTAAATTCCTCTTTTCGTTTCTTTTATTTTTTTCATGTTCCTTTCTTTCATTTTCATTCCACACGTCCATTCATAAAATTTTTATGATAACTACATTACCACACATGTACTGCAATGTTTTTATGATAACGGATTAATTCATAATCATCTCTCATTTTCCCTCCTTTGATACAAGAAATCAAAACACTGCCTAAGATGTGTTAATTCATCACATTCAAAGATGAAGGGTTTTCAATTTCATTTACCATCTTCAATTCTATTCATGAAACAATTATTATGGTTGAACAAGACTATAATATATTAATTATGTCTAAGTATGGCTCTGGAATCGTTTTTACACATAATTTATAAAGGAAAATGTGTTCGATGTGATAAAAACCCGACAATTACCAAAAATGGTCATCATTAAAGTTTTATATAATGATTCGTATTCACTCCAAATAACCGAATGAATTTTATAACCATGTAATAATATGGATTTTCAATAATACCATAAAACTTCAATTATGTACAACCATCCTCAACTTTATTGTTTATCCTTACTTGTATATAAATAAAACAATCATGAAAACTATGGAAACAAAAACTCCCGAACAATGAAATTGAACCTCTTAACCCATAAAAAGGCCTTTAATGAACCTAATAGGGTTGTACTAAATCATTTTAATTTAGATTAGGTTTTTTAATAATTATTTAATGAACCTAATTTAGTTATCTATGACATTAAGACAATGTGAAGGAAACCTTCAGACTTAAGGTAAGGGATTCTACCCAATCCTCCATTATTCCTTCGTGTTGATCAATAGTTATTTTTACCCAAATGAAGTTATCTGTTATTTTTATGTACATATTCTATATTATATGTAAATGATTCAAAATC
Source organism: Viscum album (assembly GCA_963277665.1). NCBI lineage: Eukaryota > Viridiplantae > Streptophyta > Magnoliopsida > Santalales > Viscaceae > Viscum > Viscum album. Next base: position 1,395,827,433 of record OY728164.1, on the reverse strand, counting down.
TTGTTTAATGGTCCATTCATCATTATCTTCTAGGGATATACATTTTTTAAGTGGTTCCCTCCTCAATACTTATCTATAAGAAAACTCGTTTAAGGGAACATCCCGAATTCTCACTCAAATTTCAAGAGTAGTCTATAATCAGTTTTAAGATACCATTATTTTTATAAAACCTCTATCTATATTATGAAAACTTTCTTGGATCACTTTTGTTTTTATGTAAAATATTATTTTCATTTCTATTTTAAATTTTCTTTAGTATTTACCTTAAAACCGCACTAAAATGTTTTAATGATAAAATTTCATTAATACTCTACTTACATGTTGTCACTTCGGTTTGAAATAAATTTATATGATATATGATTATTTTCCCTTATGAATTTCCATGTATGTTTTAATTTTTTTCTTTCATGGAAACTTTAATGATACACCCATTCATTATTCTTTGTGACATGATTATGATAACCATTTTTTTCCCATGGGAACCCTTGGGTTTATATATAATTTATTATATATGGTTATTAATGTGAAAAGAATATTCATGAACATTTTAATATGGGTTCACCCAGAAAGATCTATAATGAATTGGGTAAAGTTTAGTCTTAAGAGAAATTATGTGCAGTGGTCTTGGCAGTTATCCTAGACTTGTGCTACATTGTGAAACTGTCTTGGTAGTTAACCTTGACATGTCATCCTCTATGTGAAATGAGCCTTGACTCATGATAAATTCTTGTTTTAGGTTTTTTCCACATTAATATTAATCAATTCTTATATGATCCCATTTTTATATGTTATGAATCTATATGTTCCATGCCTTTTTATATCATTATGTCAATCCTTTTATCCCATGTACTAATGCTTTATTACTATGTTTATTACATTACGGTAATTTCAAGCTCATCCCTTTGTTCATGTTATCCACATGTTATCCTATGAAGATGTATGACCACAATGGATGTTAGGATCTCTTTATTAAGATTAAATAAAGAAATTTTTTCTTTAGTCCCATGTTTTTAGTTTTATGTACATAGTCTTCCAAGAAACAAGACATTGTGATCCATGGAATGTAATTTAAAGTTTAATTATGCGTAAAATCGTGAATTCATATGTGTGAATGGTTAGGGTCTCTATAGTTGGTATCAGATGATGGTATAGTTATTTCTGGAGATTAGGAATAGGTCACTTTAATAAGAACATTAGTGGATAAGACTAAGTATAAGAAAACATCCCTAAATTTTGGAAAGTATAGAGTAAGTGTTTTATCAAGAAAATACATACCTATTTGGCTATGAACAAATGGATGTAGATCTAGAATAAATATATCTAGGGGTCAAACCTGAAAACACCACTTTCAGCTAGACTATAATGGGAACTTGTGAAAAAAACTGCCTTGTTTCACTCGTGGTTTGACACTTTCAGAAGATATGCTTTGGTAAATTCATAATCTTAGTACCAACCATTATTAGGGGAACAAAAAAGGAATCCCATAAGAATATATTCTAGGAAATATATCATTAATAACCTAGATTGAAATCTAGGGAATCACAAGTTAGGATATTCTTTTCCTTTAACAGTTTATCCTTTTATGTTTAATGTAGATTTTTTAGGTTTATGATCTATGTATTAAAGCCTCCTAATTGTACCTTATTTTTCTTAGTTAATAGGATTAAATAGAAGTACATGTTCTAAAAATCATTGTGATGGAAAATTTGATGATTCTCCTAATGATATGAATGATATGATGGCAATGGGTTCTAAAAATATTATGAAAGTATATTCTCAGCTGGATCATGTTATGAATAGTAACATGAATCATGTGGAATGCCCTCCTCCTCCAAGGAAAGAGAAAGTTTGCATTGAATCCTTCATGCGGCAATGGCCTCCCATGTTTTGTGGATATTCCAATCCCTCCTTGCAGAATAGTGGATTAACTCCATTGAAAATATATTCTCTATCCTTCAGTACTCAGAATAAGAGAAAGTCATACTTGAAGTCTATCATTTTTAGGGGAAAGCTGATAAGTGGTGGAAACTGATCCAAAATACAATGTCCCAATATGAAATTAATTCCATGGATTAGGAGGAATTGAAGAAAATGTGTTTAGTAAATATGTTCCCTAAACCCTCATTCTCAAGATGGAATGAGAGTGCCCCATAATGATGTAGAATGAAGTTGAATCCAATGGGGTGTATGAAGAAAGCTTCACACAAGGTTTGAAGGATACGACTTCGGCTTCATCATGAACACTAAAATAAAGGTGGATCACTTCTTTAGAGGACTAAATCCAAGTCTAAGAAAACTGTTGGCAATTCAAGACTTCGATAGTTATGAGGAGATTATATTTTATTCCCTCATGGTTGAAATGAATATTGAAGACTCCCAATGTTATCATGGAACCAGTGAAAAATAGAGTAAAATGGATTATAAAATTACTGGTTTGGAAAATAAATCCCATGATGGAAAAAATATCGAAAATCCCGCATGAAAAATTTTTCGGAATAAGCACCTTGGGTACTATCTAAAGGGAACTATTAATTGCATAAAATTTGGAATAATGGTACATTTAGATAAAAACTATCAAAGGGATTTGAAGAATACCACTAATGTAAGAGAATTAATGATAGTTCAGATCAATACTCAGCCTATAGTGATGTGTTGCAACTTCAAGGAACATTGTCATTATGCGAATAATTTCCCTTGGCCAAGGGTTGTCGGAGGAAATCAACAATAACATCCAAGGCAACAAGGAAGGGATTATTCTATCACTACTATTGAGGTGGAGCTGTAAAAAGATGTCATGACATGTACACTAGTTAATAATTCAATAATAGAAAATGTACTATTTTATTTTAATTGAACACATTCATTCGTATCATTGAATTTTAATAGAACTATTCAAAAACCACCTCAAAATTTTGAGTTTATGAATTTGGAAATATTTATACAAATACAACATCAATTTTCGGGAATGGGAGATCACTCTTCACATCCTGAATCATCCTCTAATTATTTATAAGTATAAGGGGGAAGATTAATTATATTTAGAATCATCATATAATGTGTGGATAATGCTGCCTTTTGTGCAAGAATATCTTTCTCAAAGGATTGATACAAAGTAGATGATACTTCTCAAAGATATTCATATCATGAGGGAGTAAACTAATGTATTCCATAAATAATTTCATATTCTTCCTCCTGATCGAGAGGTTTATATATAAGGACATGGCCTTAAACATTACATAATATTGAATTAAATGAATAATTCACATTGAGGGTCTTTTCAGGTTTAGAGTTTTAGAGAATTAGGACATAACTATTACATCTCAAAAGATTAAAAGGTATACATATCTACATAGTTTCCATTTTTTTCATAAAATAAAAACTCTTGAAAAAAAGATTCATGTCTAGTTCCATGTTTTAGACAACATGACTTTTCCTTGATCCCATTCTTGACCCTATACATCTTTAAGTCCTCTGAAAACATTTCAAAACTTGGGATGAGCATAAAAGGCTCAGTAAGGGTTATAAAACAATGAATGAAAACATTTGTTCATAAATACATACAAAACATGTACTATTTTACTTACCTTATGGAATCATAAGATTTATGAAAGACACATAGAAATCATAAATCATAAAGGTAACTTGTGGCATCCATACCATACTTACATTGTAGCTATCACAGCTACATAGAGAGTTACTTTGGAATACCCATCACAGTATATTCCCTAAATCTCTTAGGAGAAACATTCACGTTTACCTCCATCACGTTACCCAATGCATTGGAGATCTATCTCGGGCTCACTCACTCTAGGTTTATCACGGAACCACCCGTTTACGTAAATAATGACCAAGAACCATAACATGATCATAACATATAACATAAGCATAAAGGAAAGATAACATTTACAAATTGCAATAATAAAATATTATTTTCAAGATATTGAAATAATAAATCCATTCTCAAAATCATTTTCAATACCAAAATACATAAAAAGATTATATGGTATTTATTTTTCCTTTTTAAAAACATTTCAGCTTGTTAAGGAAGCCAAAGATCAAATAATACTCACGGCGGCGGAAAGGTCGTTGTCACCGCTTACTTTAAAAAAAACATTCCTTTTTGTCATTTAGTAAAACGGTTCGTATAAAAATATTCCCTTTGAATAAGATTAATATTCAAATCGTTTTACACACCGTATAAAATAAATTCGTGTATAAAACTAAAAATGCCTCAATGAAAGGAGATTGAGACGAAGTCCCTTACCTCATGTTCGACTTGACTCAATTGTTCTTTAATCTCCTGATTAATAAAATAAAGTTAATTTCTACTTGATTGAGAACCTTTTTCAAGTTTATTATTACTTTTATATCACTTATTACCATTTTATAAACATTATTCAATCATTTAAGTTAAAACGTTCATTCTGTTGATACTTGGTACTTGAGTAAAAAATGAACACCTTATATTTATAAGTTGTCCATGTGGTCAAAGGTTCATTATATCCATAATGATATTCAGATTTGGATATCATATATATCATATATATCCAGTATATACATGTTTTTATAATAGTACATAACATTTAGAGGTGAGAAATGAAATGCACCGTTCATGGAGACGGTAAGTCGTACGTACGCATGAACGCTACTTTCATTTTTATTTATTATTTTAATTGAAATAAAACATAATTATAAATAGGTATATTATAATTCCAGTATAATATCATATATAATATCTTTAACTCCATCTTTTATACATCCCACATAAGGCATTAATGAATCAAATCACTTTGAGGGGGCGGTAGTCCGCACTTCCTCAAATGAGATTATCGTATTTACCCACTATGGAAACCATAAAGGCATGCTATAAATGGGAATTACAGAAGCATAAGGAAATAATAAACATAATATATATCATATATAAATACAGTTCCATCATAATGGACACCATGAGAGGCGGTAAGATGTAATTGAACAATCATCGTTTCGTGAGGCCTTAGTTTGTCATCCACAGAAACATTATGTTCTTCATCCATTAGATGGAGGTGTGTGTAAGTGTAGTTATAATCCTTCTAATAAAAACATACTAGTATATTTAGGATACTGGTTTTGTTACAAAAGAAAAGAATAAAAAGATTTTTGGGGTTGGAGAAGTAAAATAAAAGAAAACAATTTAAGATAAATCGTTACCTTTAATTTAGGTAACTTCCTTTGGTTTGAACCAAAAGGACTTTTGAAGTGACTTATGCCTAAGTTAAGGCTTCTAAGAGGAGGATAGGAATTTTGGGAGCTTAATTGGGCAGATTTTGGACAATCCAAATGGCTTGAGAGGTGTGTGTAATTGGTTAGAAGTGGTCTCCTTTTATAATGGAGAGGAGGGGCTCTTTAGGAAAGTGTGAAAACATTATTTTATTATATAATGATATTCAGTTTCTAATGGTCCAAAAATAATTAATATCGAAGATAAGATGACTCATAATCTAAATAAAATCATCCAATCATAATTGGACATGTTTTGGATAATATTTTAATCATTATAATCTTATTTATTTTAATCCATTATTAATGAGGTAAATACTGCATCATTATTGTGTCATACATAATTTAATTTATTCGATGTCTAAAAATTATAAATAAAATAATATCATGTAGGAAATATTTTTATATTTCCAATGAATATTTATAGACAAAAATATAATTTATATAACCCCTTATAAAAATTAATTTACTAAAAGATATTTGCTTTTGTCGTATTTTCCTTTACTTTAAGTTAATTAATCTAAATTGTCATTATCACTCCCAAGTGGCTAAATGGGGTCCCAAAATAAACCCTAATATTCACATGGTCGTAAATGACTTAACCAATAAGGTTTGGATAAGTGTTAAGGTAATTTTGAATCATTATAATATTCTTTTTACCTTGAATTACCTTATTTACATTTAACCGCGGTAAATAAAAGTCAAATGTTACTATTCATCAAAAATTATTTTCATCTTATTGAACCACATTTTACTTCTTAATAACAACCATGTATGTTAGATTTTTTAAATTCAATTCACAGAAGTGGTAAAATTTCATTTAAATGAAAAAGTCAGTTTTTTTAACTACCACTAAGTGGTTTCACTATTCATCAAAAATTGAAGTATTTCAGAAAAAAACCAAAAATTCAGCCTAAGAATTATTTGATATTCCAAATTCAAAATTTATGTCTACTTTTTCAAATTCAAAACATAGAAGTGAAATTAATTAATTTTAAAATTAATTCCCATTATCAAAACAAATGGCGTGTTTTTAAGAAACAATAACTATCAAAAGATTGATACTTGTTTATGTCGAATTTCAAAGTGAAATTAATTCCAATGACCAACATTGGATTAAATGGTAAAAATAAATTCAAATTACACTTTAAAACCAACTAAAAATATAATCTAACCATATTAATAAATTATATTAAAAGGCACTTTTGAATTAAAATGCAATATTTTTCACCATTCATTAAAAAATGAACTCTATCAGAAAAATACCAAAAAATTAACCAAAGTAAAATTTGATGTCCCCATTCTAAATAAGGATTCTATTTGGTCATATAGAATGTATTAAAGTAACCAAAACTATATTTTAAAGAGGGTTCGCTATTAAAAGGCGATAAATCGGCCTTTTAATGTAAATTATGCTTAAAATTAAATTCATTCACATTTTAAGCCTCTAAAGTTTTATTGGATAATGTAAATACATTTAACAAACAATTATAATCATATTGTAGTTAGTTTTATTCATTCCCTCTAATACAATGGCTAGGAGTTAACTACCATTTAAAATAATAATATTATATTTTTAGTGTGCACTTATGTTTTCAAAGAAACCTGTTGTTGCGTATCAGGTACTCTATCAAACATAGCAACCCCTTTAAAGTAAAATTAATATTTAATTCACAAATATTAATAAATATTAAATATGTCTTATTCTTCATTTACCTAGGATGTTACATTAGATCTTAATTGAAATTATTCCTAGATCCCTACCTATATTAAAGAAACGTTATAGAATGGACACTCTAGAGCTACAAGAGCTGAAGAAGCAGTTACAAGAGAATCTGGAGAAGAGATTTATATGCCTGAGTGCTTCGCCATGGGGTGTGCCAGCTCTTTGCATAAAGTAGAAGGATTGATCTATGTTCCTCTTCATTGACTATCATGATCTCAATAAAATCACGATAAAGAACAAGTATCCCCAACCTCGGATAGATGACTTTTTCGATTAGATTCGTGGGCCTAGTTATTTCTCTAAGGTGGTCATTTTGTCAGGATATCACCAATTAAAGGTGAGGAAGGATGATATTCCAAAAATTGCCTTTCCAACGAGGTATGCACACTATGAGTTCATAGTGACTCCCTTCAAACTCAAAAATAATCTAGAAATATTTATATATTTAATGAATATAGTCTTTATAGATTTCCATAAAAATATTTGGTAGTTTTTATCGATGATATTATGAAGGAGGAACATGAGGAGAATTTTAATACTATATGATGAAATTTTGAAAGGAGAATCATTAAGAAAAGTACAGTAAATGTGAGTTTTGGATAGAATAAGTATCATTATTGGGTCATGTTATCATCAAAAAATGGATATATGTAGACCCTTATAAGAAAAAGGCAATTAAATAGTGGCCTAGGATGAAATCTATAATAGAGATCTATTTCTTCCTTGGTCTAACTAGGTATTACCGATGATTTGAAAAGAAATTTTCACGATTGTTGAACCCAATGACTAAGATGAAACAGAAGGGAGATAATTTACTAACACTCTTGATAATTGGAGACTCTTTGTGGTGTATAGTAAAGCTTCAAAGAATATATTATTCCTTGTGTTGATGAAAATGATAAAGTGATAGACTATGTTTAAAGGTACCTAAAAATAAATTAGAAATACTATCCCAAACATGATCTGGAGTTGGTGGGTGTGATCATTATGTTGAAAATCTAGAGGAATTATCTATATGGGTAGAAGTTTGAGATATATACTGATCAAAAGAGCCTCAAATATATATTCACATAGAAAGAGCTTAATATGATCCAGAGATGATGGTTAGATCTCATTAAGGATTATGACTGCTCAATCCACTACAATCTCGGTAAGGAAAATAAGGTGGAAGATCCTCTAAGTAGAAAGGATATCATATCTTTATCAATGATGATAATTGAAAAGGACCCAATCCTCTTAGATTTTTAAAGTTTGTACATGAGAATAATTATGTGAGGAACATCATCAATCAATTATCAAATAGTTTCCCAACTATCCCTCATCGATAAAATAATGGATACTTAATGAAATGATGTGAAAATTCAGAAAAAGGTAGAAGCTATTAGAAATGGGGATTCCTCTAAGTACACAATCGATGAGGACAGATTCATGAGATTCGGATCATAACTATGTGTACTATCTAATCCAGAGATAAATACAATGCTTCTGAATGACACATATAGCTAAACCTTCTCTATTCACCAAGGGAGCACAAAGATGTATCGAGATCTCTGAGAGAACCTTTAAGGGGACAATATGTAGAATGATATTGATGAATATAAATCAAAGTGCATGGTATGTAAATAATTAGAGTTTTAATGAAAAAAGTCTAAGGGGGTGATGAAACTGTTATCCATTCAAACATGGAAGTGGTAGAACATCACCATGGACTATTTCATTGGACTTCCAAGGACATACAGAGGAAACAATTCTATATGGGCCATTATGGATCATCTTACAAATACAGTTCACTTAATTGCAATTCTAGAGGACATTTCATTGGATCAACATGCATGTATATATATCATAGAAGTGGTAAGGGTACATGGAGTACCATTATCTACTGTATCCGATAGAGATTTGAGATTTACCTCAAAGTTTTGGAAAAGTCTCCAACATACTCTGAGCACTAAGTTGAATTTCAGCATGACCTATCATCCAAAAACTGACGGCCAATATAAGAAAACTATTCATACACTGGAAGATATGTTGAGATTGTGTTCAATGGACTTTAAAGGAGTATGGGATGAACATCTTCCACTGGTAGAATTCTCTTATAGCAGTAATTTCCACTCTAACTTCTAAATGGAACTATTTGAAGCCCTTTATGGTAAATGGTGTTGTTTCTCTCTGGAATTGGGGATGATCTCATTGATTTAAGATTCAAACATTCCAAGCAGTTTCTGACAGGTTTTTTTGTAGAAACAGAAACATCCAATGATTCCATGTCCATTTGAACCTACTTTCCAAAGGTAGGCGCTCATTAGTTGTAGACTGATAAGGCTTAGGAATTTGCATTGGTCGAGAGGATGGGAGGTCGGACTCATCACACCTTTTTTAGGGGAATTATTGTCTACTCCGGGACTCTCTTTGTAGACTTAAGTTATGTTCATGAATCCTTATTACATTACCCAGTATAAAATGAGCTTTCCTTTAGATATTACAATCAATGATTGATATGTAGGAAATTTAGAGAATCTTTTATATGTATTTGAGGTTCTTCATTGATAGAGAATCATTTGTATTTATTTAGAGATTCTTATCCAATGGTATCCTTCAATACATAAAAGTGTCTTGGTCATTATGATGACCATACTGGTTTTAAAGCCACTCAGTGGGGCACTTGAAGTTTATTTTCATTCAGAAGGACATGGATTATTTCAGAGTTGGGATCGTACCTGCAGATAGGCTACCTATGTATCCTTTGTTTTGGAAAAGGAATCAGAACCCACGTAGTTTGAGTAAGGGTGTATGATGTTTATTCATGATTGATGGCTCAAAGAAAGATGTCATGATTACATTTACACTCTAAGCTCACGTGAGTCATGCTCGGTGTGAGAAACAAGAGGTATTGGTGAAACCAGACAATTTATGCCACAAAAGATACAATGATGTGGAGATTATGTGTGTATGACTGCCCAAAATAAATGAGGATTAAGATTTACTTCAGGGAAGAAATCTAGGAATAGGGTCCATAAAGGTATATGTTCTTCATGGAGATTTGGATACTCTAATCTTGGGGCTTACTCCTAAGGAAGATACCCAAGTTAGTAGGGGACTTATTATTGGGTTTTACTCCTGAGAAGGAAGCCCAGATCAAAAGTAAATTAAGACTGGTTAAGAGATATTAAGGTTGGAGATTACTCTTGAGAAGAAGGCCCAGGTTAAGGGACTTGAAAAATTAAGGGACTTGGGGCTTAATCATGAAGAGGATGACCATATTTGAGACTGAGGATTACTCTTGAAAAGGAAGCCCAGGTTAAGAGAATTATGGTTGGGGCTTACTCTTAAGGAGGATTCCCATATTTGGGAATTTTAAGACTGGGGCTTACTCCTAAGGAGGATTCCCAGATTAGAGAACTTTGGGCTTACTCCTAAGGAGGATACCCAAAATTAATGGGAATTATGACTGGGTATTATTCTTGAAAAGGAGGCCCAGGTTAAGGGGTTCTCTCATCTTAAATGATGAGGTTTAATGAATTAAATCTCAATCTTTAGTGGCATAAAGATGTGTGAATCACAAGGTTTTGAGAGATTTTCCACAGAGTTCCTTTCAGATAAGGAAGCCAAATCAAGAAATCATGCCATAAATGGCTTGTAAGAGTGTCTTGAAGACTGAATCTTGAATAGGATAGGTGGAATGGCATAAGAGGGGTGAAATAGGCAGGAAAGGCACCCAAAAAGATAGGGGCGCGCAAGTCCTAGCAGGTGCGTAGGTACTGCGTGGGCACGCAAGTACTGGCCGCGCAGGTATACCTGCGTGGCACATGGGTACTTGCGCCATTTTCAGCCCTTAGGGTAATACTTGGGAGAGACTTGGTTCATACCCCTGGTATTATCCCTAGAGGCTTTCCAGAAGATTGCGCGCAAGTTTTGGTGAAGAAGTAGGGCAGCGCGCAAGTGTGCCCATTTCCCTTAAGGGTAAAACACCTTAAGCGCGCAAGTGTTAGTGAATTCTCACACTTATACCTTACTCCTCTTGTTTAGACCTTCCATTCTAGGTAACGAATTACCTTAGAAGTGTTTGGAAGACCTAAATAAGAGACTTGGGCGTTCAGAGCTTTGTATGTGAATTCTGGAAAAAATTACTTCCAAAATGGGGGGCCCACCAGGGGTATTTATAGGCTGGAAAAGACCCCGATTTGTTATCACTTAGGTCGTGCAAGTCACTTGCGTGACCATTAGGCGACGCGCAAGTATACTTGCGCGACTGTAAGGGAACTTGCGTGGTGCATGTGCATTTGAATCCATGTTCATGCCTTTGTCGATTTTTGATGTTTTCTTCAAAGGATGAATCAATTTGTGCTAAGTCATTTCCCTTTCCATTCCTTTAAACAATGTGATGAAAAGGAGCATCAACAAAATTCCCCCCTTAGAGTTGGATCCGAAAGAATAAGGATGTGATTCTGAGGAAAAGAAGAAAACTAAAGGGAAAGAGGCACGCAGGTGTTCACCGTGAAACTATGATCGCGCAGGTGCGAGTCATGCAAGGATGGAGCGCGCTGGCTTTAGGCGCGCAAGTGGCCAGCCTGGCCTATAAATATGCGCTCATTTGTCACGCATTGCACAGAACTTCAGATTTTTGAGCTCTCACCGCGTAGGCCATCTCCGCCGCACAAGTTGCTCTCTTTTCCACTTTTTCCTTTTTTGTTGCGCTGCTGTCAAGGTATCTGGACCTGCGCGGTGATACTTGCGCACCAAATACTTGCGCAATACATTATACTTGCACAACACATCCACGCTTGTGCGCCAAGTTTTATACATGCGTGCCTTAATGCCTTTGCCATTTTTTATGAATTCCTTCACAATTTTTATGAAAAAATAAACCCATTTAAGAGTTAATTATTCAACTTTTGTGCAGAATCAATGGCTCTCAGGAGAATCGGAATAGCTGATGAACTGGAAAGAAAACATCTTGATGATATGATGGATATCATTGGCCATGATTATTATACCGTCTGTGACAGCACTCTCCCAGATTTGGCTAAGTATTTGAAGAATTATCATCGTGACTTCCCCCAAAGCACTTATCTGCCTTTGTACAGTTATGGTCATCTGCGAGAAGTCACTATTCCAGAAGCAAAGAACTATCTCCAAATTTCTTGGTTTCAGAATTATACCAACCTTGCTTCAGCAAATATCTCATGTGGAGGAGGATTTATAAATGCTGGAACAGTAGAGAAGGCCCACATGATGCATCATTGCTCTTGTACACCAGATATGAAACCTCATAAGCCTGATCTACAACCACATTGTCATTCTTAAATCTTACGAAATGCTCAGATGGATCAATCCAAAGGCTGAAAGAAAAGTTGGGACTTTCGTCCTGGGGGAGGTGTGAGGCCAGCTTGGATGTGGGCATACTGGGTGCGACAAACCTGTACAGAGTTTATCGAGGATCTGAAAGGAGTGGCGATATACGAAGCTGTTTGGGTTGGTCAAACATATGTTTACATACATGATAACTTCGTGTCGGAGATACTCAGCCACTGGAGCCCAGAAACTAATTTTTCCATCTAAATCATGGAGAAGTAGGCATCAGTCTGTGGGATGTCCACAAGATCTCAGGGGCTCTAATTTTGGGCGATATGTATGATGAATTCATTCCTCCCAAGGTGACTTGGAATGATTCAGAGAAGACTCCTACTTTAGCTTGGGAATTATTTAAAATCTTCCACAGCCTCAAGAGTTCAGAAACCTCCTTAACTCATTCTAGAAAGGATATTCCTCAGGAGGAGTGGAAGAATATATTTCTTATTGAGAAGAAAGAAAAGGAGCCAAAGGACAAGGAGCCGAAGGAGAAAGGATCCAAAAAAAGAAATCCAAGGATACCGTCCTACCACCTGCCTAAAACCTGAGAGGTGGGGTGCTCCTGGCACATTCTGTCCAACTCTAGAAGTAGGAGAGTTTGAGAAATGGGTATATGAGGTTAATCAAAGTATCTCGAAGAAGACTCGTCTGGGGGGCTTCTTGGCTTTGTGGCTCAACGTTTATCTCTTGCCAGTCAAGGATTCGAAGGGAGGCATCAGGCCAGGGACCTTCGTCATTGTGGAAAAGTTGGCTGAGGAAAAAATGGTTCGGTTGGATACCCCCATTTTAGAAAAGATTCACAAGAGTTTACTTCATGTATTCATGGGTAAATCTCCTTTAAGAATAGTGGTACCATTCCAAGTTTTAAGGGGATGGATCGCCACTCACTTCAAGACTTACAATGTACAGAATCGATTACAAATTCTTGGAAGTTCTTTCAGGCCGTCAGTGAAAGCATTCTCTAGAGTTTCTCCATTAGATCTTAATGCCTATGACATGAAAGTGAGGCTGATCATGTTTAAGGAATTCAAATTCTTTCCCTATGGAAATCCGCCAACTGGGCGGTTTGTTGATGATGGAACAGCCCACTTGGATTTGAGGGCATACATGCTAGCTTGAAGATATGGTGTGCTAGTTGCCAGGATTGACGGAGAAATTATACGTGAGTCCTATACTCCATATAGATTTGCATGTCAATTCAAGTGTCTGCAATAGATTTCGATATCTCCCCCAGTACATGTCAGGTTAGAGCAACACCCGATGGTTTCTCGGCAACTGTGGCTGCTAACGTCAAGGGAGAAGATTGGGGCAGTATTTGATCTACCAGTTGAAAAAGCGGCACATAACTTGACCACATGGTATGCCGAGCACTTGATAGCATCATACCATAAAGGGGTGATGAATCACCTAGTTTATCAGGTGGGGAAAAGGAATAGTACTGTAGAGAAAGAAACCCTTCCTCATGAAGGTGATGCTTGCCCACCTGAAGCTGATTTGCCAGATTCCTCCTCTAGGACTGATTCACCTAATTCCCATGATGGGGATGATGAGGCACAACAAGTGGAAATGCGGCCTCATGCCCGATATAATCCTCCATTTAGAATCAAGAGACCTACTCCATCAACTCCTAGTGAGTTACTTCATTGGGGTACTTTAATCATAAATACTTTATAAAGAAATAAGTCTTATTTTATTATTCTCTATCTGTAGTTGCAGGAGCTGGAAAGAAGCTGAAATCAAAGATTGTAGGACCTTCCTCACAGCCTTCATATCTAAGACTAGAGGCTGTCCAGACATGGAAGAGTTTATACTATGGTGTTGAAACTGCCTGGCTGGATTTATGCAAGGGGTTAGACCTCCCTAGAATAGGGAATCTTCTGGCTTCTACGGACATCAGTTTTTAGAATAACCCCGATGAAGTGTGGATTTATATCAGAGAGATGAAATGCTCATTTATGCCACTGATGAGTCCATTCCTGTCACTAAGCGGGTGAAGGAATTGATTGATCGTGGCGCCACTGAGGGGACTAATGAGGAGTGGAATGATTACGTGGCTCCTGAAGATGTAAGTTTTCTTTCCTTATTTGCTTTGCAACTTGATTCCAGTTGAATCTTTGTTACTTAAGGGAGTTGTTTTCTTTATCTTGCAGCTTGCAAAGAAAGGAACTACTGAGGTTCCTTCGCCACAATATAGCCCTGGTGGTACTGCCATCGGGGCTGCTGATGAATCTCCTCACGAACCGGGCAAGATATCTCCAGGCCAACAGGCTATGAATGAGGAGTTGGACATGGACTTCCATTCACCAATTCAACTTCCAATAAGGGAGACTGTCAATACTCCCAAAAAAACCAAAAGGACAAAGTCAATGAAGGAGTAATTCCACCGCTAAACACTTTATCAGTAGTGGTAAGTCCTTCTGATAATCATGAATTTTAAACCATGAAAAAGATTGCTCACTTTCCTTGGTATTTCAGGGGCTTATTCAATTCTCCCTCTGAGGGAAAGGACTGATCCTCCTTTAGGGACCACGGAGGGTGCTGTGGAACAAACGCAAATTCAGGTTGACTTGGCTGCTTCTGAAAAAGAGCCAATATCTATTCCCAGTACTGCTCTTGCTGCTGTTACAAGTAGAGAAGAACCTACACCAGAATCATTGGCAGCCGCAGCAACTGAATCTGCCATCCTTCCTGAAGAAGCTGTCCAGGGTCAGGGGCCGCAGAATGAGGGTCACCAAGAGGACACATCAAATGCTCCCACTTGTGAGACTAACCAGGATTCTGAAATATCATTGGATGAAATGATGAATCGTGGCATGTCTTTTGAAGAATTTTATGATCATTCTAAGTTATCATGTGATTTAGAAGACCTTGGAAGTGAGTGTTATCCTTCATACAGTAAATTTTCTTATAATTTACACTTCTAATCATGATTGAAAATAATATGCAGTTCTGTCCATAGAAACTGCTGAACTGCCAATGCCTAAAGAGGGTGTGGACATTGATTTCAACCCTACCATTGCAGAAACATTAAATCAAGTTGAGCTAAACCCAGTAAACCCTCCTGAGACCTATCTTGAAGATCCTATTGAAACTAGGAAATATGGGGAGGAGTCTTCTCAAGTTGCTGATCTACTGTTAGGTAATGATTGTACTGAGTTTTCAAGATAGACAACCAACTTACATTATTCTATGAAACTAACCATACTTTTAATTGATCAAACAGGGCTATCAACTTCAATGGATAGAACTGGAGGTGAAGTATCAACCTCCACCCAAACAGTAGTAGAAGGTGAAGATACCAGGGTCAGGGGGGAAGGAGTAGAACACGGCACTTCCCTAAGTGCATTAATCCCAGATTACATGCCCCCCTATGATGATGATGTTGAATCAGACCCAGAGGTGCTTAAGGAACTCAGATTTTCACGATGCAAGGCATGGAACAACATATGGAAAATCATATCTAAGGTGACTTTAGAAAATCTATCATCAAATATCCCTTGATTGTCGTCCTAGTCTGTCATGCTTGGACTTGGCGGTTTTGGATAACAAGAGATCCATACTACGGTGAAACAAGTCATCTTCAGGAGGGAGCAAGAGCAAAAGTGTCGTGAAGATCTGACCAGGGTGAAACTATCAGTTAACATCAGCGAATTTGAGGCTACAGTATCCTGAGCTGAGGCTGACTATGCTGCCAAGATGAAGGAGCTGAAGCATAAGATCAAAGAAAAGGTTGTCTAGTAGGTGCAGCTCCAGCAACAGTTAGATGTTGTTATTGGGGAACTTGACCAGCTCAATAATTCATTGGAGGGAGCTCAAAAGAATGGTATGAAAGCCATTGTAGATGCTAAGAAGGCACTCCATCAAGCTGAAAAGAGTGAATTTGGTTGAGTGCACGAGCTTCAAGTAGCTGATGATGAAGCTCGGGATGTTTTACATCAGGTGAAGACTTATGTTGACAGTCTTTTGTAATTTCTTGAAAAAGAGAAGAGGCTCCAATCTATGGATGTCCCTCTAATTCTTGTGCATCAATGTAGAGTACTTTTATCTTCAATCATTTATGCTTGTATTCTTTCGCTACCTGCTTTAAATTTTACCTAATCCAATGGGCCTAGTAAGTATAGTTTGATTTTTACTTGGGGGTTGAATTATGTAGGGCCACCTAAGGGCATTGGCTGCATAGTCAAATAAATAGCATCTTTTGGCTGACAGGTCCATTATGTAGACTACTTATGCAAGGCCACCTAAGGGCATGTGCTGCATAGTCAGGAAAAAGAACTCTCAGAAATTTACTTTCCTAGTGCTAAAAAAGCCAGTGAAAGTTTATGGCGATTCAAATTTTCTAAAGTATAGAGTTTGCTGTATGGAAAGAGGTACTTGAATATGGAGAAGATATTTCCAAACAATATTATCAAAGAACTGGATGGATATCACTCCTATGAAGGTCTGACCCAAACGTAGGGAAGGAGAATATAAACCATATACTTGAATACTTTCAGATCATGAAAAAGGATATGGGACAAATATTTTAAGGATGGCTATTTTTGCGGATCCCCACATATTATCAAGACAAATAAAGAAAAAAGAGGTTTTCCTCCCAAGAATGAAGTTACCACTATTTAACAAACCCGTTAGGGGGTTGAATTATGCAGGGCCAACTAAGGGCATTGACTGCATAGTCAAATAATAGCATCTTTTGGCTGACAGGTCTGTTATGTAGACTGTTAATGCAAGGCCGCCTAAGGGCACGTGCTGCATAGTCAAGAAAAAGAACTCTCATAATTTTAGGCCTTTTTTGATTAGAAGTTAAGAAAAGGGTTATGAAGATCTGAAAATATTTAAGGTTATGATTATTACACATAAAGATGGGTATTGTTCAATGTATGCAGAGATACACAGATCAATGATAACCATAATCATGTTGTGGCTGGGTCATGAATGGAAATGTTAGACTTCACTACGTATCCCATAAGGATGGGAATCAAGCCATACGTAGTTCTTGAACTACAGTTTAACGTCATGTGGGACAAAAGGGTTGGAGATCTTAGTTTAGGGTCATAGATCTTGGACCATTATAAGAAATACACAGTGTGTGTTTTCATGGGGACTTTTCAGCCAGGGGACTGAAAGAAGAATTTGGGGTTAGGCCCAAAAGACTTGGGGCTGGATTCGAGGGACACTCGAACGTTCCTATATATCCCATAAGGATGGGAATCAATCCCACATAGTTCTAGAACTACCCTTTGTACAAATTAAATTCATACATGTGAAGGGTGACAGGGGATTTTAGTACAATGATGGTTTAACCCAAGATAAAAGGTTCAAGTATTGCCATGTATGCACGTAGTCTTTGAAATGAAACATGATTGAAAATCAATGTAAATAATGATTCCCTCTCAGGTGAGGGTATCAAAGAATATTGTAGTTTATTGTCATACTGGACAAAAGTGTTGTATAGTTTAACGTCGTATAGCAAGGACGAAAGTGAACCAATGTAAAGATATTGATTCTAGGGGCGGTTTCACAAATTAACATCGTATGAGATGGAGGTGAACCGATGTGAAGAGATTGGTTTTGGGCTTGAACCTTGGGAGGTTGCCTACGTACCCAGCCTGTAAGGAAAGGATCAAAGTCCGTGTAGTTCAATTAAAAAATGAATTAGTGATCAAGTTGTCCTTGGGGACAACGACCTAAAAAATAGTGTTGGGACTTACACATGGTTAGTAGCCTAGAGAGAGTGTTATGGTTGAAGTTTGATCTAAGCTCATGTGAGTCATACTCTGTGTGAGAAACAAGAGGTAGCAACAACCCTAACGATGGACAATTTAATGTCATGTAGGACATATGAAGGGACTATACTATTTAAAGTATTGCGGTTAAGACTATTGGTGTTGCACAGTTTAATGTCATGTAGCAGGGAAAAAGTACAGTTAAATGTCATGTAAGACGTATTAAAGGACTTTCTGTACAGTTTAGCGTCATGTAGTTAGGACGATGGGGATAATACAGTTTAATGTCCAGTTGGAAAAAAAGAGGACTGTGTAGTTTAATGTAATGTAGTGAGGACCAAATAGTATGCCATATAACGTCATGTTGGATGTATTAGGGACTTTTTCACAGTTTAATGTCATGTTGGGCGAAAAAGGGATGATACAGTTTAGCGTCATGTTGGACGTAAGTGCCAATAGTTTAAGGTCATATGCATGGACCATTGGTTATGCAGTTTAACGTCTTGCTGGACGTAAGGGACTTCTATATAGTTTAATGTCATATATCAAGTACGATGAAGGGGGATACAGTTTAACTTCATGTTGGACGAAAGTGCGAATAGTTTAAGGTCATATGCATTGACCCTGGATGGTGTAGTTTAACGTCATGCTGGACGTAAGGGACGTGCAAATAGTTTAAGGTCGTATGCATGGACCATGGGCGATACAGCTTAACGTCTTGCTGGATGTAAAGGACTTACAAATAGTTTAAGGTCATATGCATGGACCGTTGCTGGATTTTGTGTTCATACAAAATATTTCTTCATAAATCTAGCATTGGTTGGAGTAGTGATGAGTTCTCCATCCAATGAGATTAAAGAATAAGCTCCATTAGAGTAGACCTTATGTATTGAGTAAGGTCCTTCCCATTTTGGCTCAAGCTTGGGAGGTTTATTTCCAGGTATCATTGGAGTTCTGAGAACTAATACCAATTCTACCTGAGTGAATGAACAAAGATGAACTTTTTTTGTTGAAATCTCATGCTATTCGATTCTGATAGACTTCCAAGTTGTGCAAAGTGCACAAACTTTTCTCATCTAACCATTCCAATTCATTCAAACACTTTTGAGATTGTTCATCTATAGATGACTGATCACAAATGGCTACTCTGAGCGAGGGTAGTTTAACTTCAATAGGAAAGATGGCTTCTGTTCCATATACCAGTAAATATGGAGTTGACCGCGTTGCAGTGCGGGTGGTAATCCGATAAGCCCATAAAGCATTAAAAAGTTTATCAGGCCATGATTTCTTATCTTTATCCGCTATATTTTGTAGTATATTTGAAAGAGTCTTATTGAAGGTTTCTATCTGGTCATTGGCCGCTGCATGATACCGAGATGAATGGTTGGATTTGATGTTGTATTCTTGATACAACTTCTTCACCTTAGATGAACAGAAGTTGGTGCCATTGTTCGTCAATATGGAATGAGGTACACCAAATATGGTAATAATGTTAGACTTTATGAAGCTAAAAATTCATTTATAACTGACTTCCTTGAGAGGTACTGCCTCTGCCCTTTTGGAAAATAAATCAGTAGCAGTATGAATATACTTAAATTGTTTGGCCGTAGCTGAAGGGTAAGGTCCCACCACATCCATTCTCCATGTGGAAAATGGCCACAAGTATTTAGCTGTATAAAGCAACTCTGGAGGTTGATGAATGAAGTTGGCATGTACTTGGCATTAATGACACTTATTTGTGAAATCAACACAATCTTGTATCATTGAAGGCCAAAAGTATCCAAGCCTTCGAATCTGATCAGACAATCTATGTCCAGACTGGTGGGCACCACAGACTCCTACATGCACTTCTTTCATGACAGCCATTGTCTCTTCACTAACAATGCATCTGAAGAGAACTCCATCAAAACCACATTTGTAGAGAATTTTCTCTAGGTGATCTGGGCTATCATAAAGAGTAAAATTGACCAAACGTCGCCGGATTTGTTCTTTCTTGGCTCTATCAGGTGGAAGTGTTCCATTTTGAAGGTATTCTCTGATAGGTGAAATACATCCTATAGTATGACCATATGGTTCAGGAATGGGACTAATTTCATTAATTTCCTCTGTTCTGGTTCGAACATAAGGTGAAATTGCACGACGGTGGGAAATACTAATGGTTTTCTCGTCCCGATTTGGATCTGCCAGAGCTGTGGCTATATTAGCCAATGCATCATCTTGGGCATTTTGTGATCGCGGGACATAAGAAAATGTCAGTTCTGAAGGGAATTCCACCATTAACTCTCTGACGTAATCATACAAAGGGATTAATTCTTCTTTTCTGATGTCATAATCCCCATTGACTTGTTTTATTACCAGTTCTGAATCACCTTTCACCTTTAAGTGATTCACTTGTGCTTGAAGCGCCAATTCCAAGCCTACGATGAGAGCTTGGTATTCTGCTTCATTATTGGTACCACCTTCCCACAATAAGAAGAAATAAGGTAACACTACCTTTTCTGTAGAAATGAGCACAATTCCTAAGCCAACTTTTTTGAATTTAGGATTTTCCATTTTCCTCCCTGTTGGACTTCTGGAAGCACCATCAAAATACATTTCTCATGCCTGAGGAATTTCTTGAATAGAGAAGACTTCCTCATCAGAGAGTTAAATATCTGAAGATGTGTCTTCCACTAAAGGGTGTTCATCCAAGAAATCAGCCAGAGCTTGGCCCTTTATTGCCTTTTGAGACATATACTGAATGTCGAATTGCTACAAAATAACTTCCCACCTTTCCAGACGTCCTGTAAGCATTGGACAACTAAGGATGAATTTGATCGGGTTATTGCGAGATACCAATTGGACCTCGTGATGTTGTAGGTAGTGTCTCAACTTCTGAACTACAAAGTTTAATGCCAGGCAGCACTTCTCAATACTTTAATATTGGGTTTCTGCTTCAAGCATAGTCCGACTGAGGTAGTAGAGGCTATTTTCATTCCCAGCATCATTCTTCTGAGCAAGAAAGGCACCCAATGATCACTCTAAAGCTGTCACGTAGAGGATAACTGGTCTTCCTTCAACAGGTGGCATGAGTACCGGTGGACTCAAGAGGTATTTATTGAGAATATCGAATGCTTCTTGACATTATTCAGTCCACTGGTAAGTGACTCCCTTCTTCATCAATTTGGTGAAGGGTAAACTTTTGCCTGCCAAATTGGCGATGAAACGCCGAATATAGGCTAAGTGTCCTTGAAGTCCTCTATATTCTTTCAAATTTCGAGGAGGTGACATACCAAGGATTGAATTTTTCTTCTCAGGATCGACTTCAATACCACGATGGAATACAACAAAGTCGAGAAATTTTCCTGAGGTTACCACAAAAGCACATTTTAAGGGGTTCATCTTCAAATTATGTTGTCAAAGCTTGTGGAATATGACTTCTAAATCAGCCAAGTGATTAGAACGTTGTTTGTATTTGACCCCCAAATCGTCCACATAGCATTCAATAAACTTCCCTAAAAAGGGTTTAAAGATATGATGCATGGCATGCTGATATGTTGCACCTGCATTCTTTAAGCCAAAGGGCATTACCCGGTAGCAAAACACACCTTGAGGGGCTCTGAAGGCTATGGATTCATCATCTTCTGGGGCCATTCAGATTTGATTATATCTGGAATATCCATCCATGAAGGAAAGTGCTTCATATCCAGCTGTTGCATCAATTAAAAGTTATGTAATCAGAACTGGGAAATCATCCTTAGGACAGTGCCGATTAAGATCTCTGAGATCGATGCAAACTCTAATTTGTCCATTCTTCTTCTTCACAGAGACAATATTAGCCAACCACTTGGGATATTGAACTTCTCTGAAGAATTTAGCTTTGATAATCTTATCCACTTCAGCTTCAATTTTGGAATCATAAGTTGGGTGTGTTCTTCTCGCGGATTTCTTAAATCCTCGATGTTCTTCTGGTAAACCCAAATGATGAGTAGTAACATCAGGATCAAGTCCGAGCATCTCTGTATAGTTCCAAGAAAATATGTCATGATTTTTCTTTAAAAAAGAAATATAAATCTCTTTTTCTTCAAGAGTCATGGTCGCACTGATTAAAGTGGGGCTTGGATTTTCTTTTGTACCCATATTTAATTCTCTGAGTTCATCCACGGTGGTAGAGATACCCTCTTCAAATGCTGGAGGAGCATCTCTAAGATCTTCCTCTTCTTCTTCAACATGTGTTATTTCTTCCATTTATACTTTCATAGTAGATGATAAATCAGAATTTCCATGATCAGAAGAGATGTTAAATTTGAACATCTTGAAGAAGAAGCTTCCATTTTTGACCCGATTGATTATGAAGGGTCTTCCTTGGGAAATAAAGAGGAGATGATGGATTGATAATCAACATCATTGTTCACCTCTGATGTTTCTATAACTTCTTCTAGCCTGATTGGTGAAGTATAGACTTGTTGGATTTTAACAGATGAAATGAAGACGTTGCCATTTGGGATTTCATCACTGCTTGGTGTGTTACCAATTTCTCTCATGTTGTCTAGCTCGATTGCCATAATTGACATTATGGATCTTTCCATAAGATTATTTTGATTTGGGTCTATCTTGTCAATTTGACTGATAGGCAACACATAATCTGTACCCACATGTGTAAATGGATTTACTGGAATCTTCTCCAAACCATATGGAGCATTAACTTTGGTAATCTTCTTTGTTGTGGATTTCTCTCTTCCCTTCATGTGATAGAATTCTGCCTCAATGTATTGAGATTCAAATGTCTTGAACGGGGCCTTATCACCATACAATGTCCCAACTTGACCATCGAAACAATACTTGATACATTGATGGTATGATGAAGGGATAGCTGCATGTTGATGTAGCCAGGGTCTTCCAAGCAACATGTTGAAGGCTGAGTCTTGATCAACAACCATGAAATATGAATTGGATACAAGATATCCAAACTGAGTTTTGAGTGTAACTTCACCCAGTGGTTCTTGTTCATTTTTATCATATCCTTGTAACATCATGTTAGAAGGAGATAAATCAGATTCCGTGAGGCCCAATCGACGAAGTGTACGAATGGGCATGAGGTTGACTCTTGAACCATTATCAATGAAAGCTCTTCAGACGTCTATGACATTGACCTTTCCAGATAAGTACAAAGGTATAATATGTCCATGCACGACATCATCTTCATCTTCATCAGTAAAAGATATTACTGCATGGCATTCTGCAGGATTATTCTCTATGTGATAGACTTCAGCTGCAGCAATTTCAGTTTTAAACTCTTGAGGACTTGACAAAGGCTCAATGAGTGATTCCCGAAGATCCTTTGATAAATTCAGGGCATCCATAATTGATAACCTGGATGGTACTTGGACCAAGTGTTTCAATACATCATACTTTTGATCCAAAGGTCTGCGTTTCCCAATAGGAACATGTGGTTTAGCAGGTGTCTTGGAAGTTGATGCTTTGGAAGTTGATGCATCTTGTATCAGGATAGGATTTGGCAATATTCCTGGCTTTGGAAGATTAGACCAATTAGAACCATTTACTTTCTGATAGGAAGAAGATGGAACCTTCAATAGATCTTCCAAAATAACTGTGCCAGGACTGAATTTTCTATTAGTGGAAGAACTTGTTTGTTCTTGCTGAGCTCGCTGAAGGGATCTACCACGATTTTCTGCTGCATACACAGTTCTAGCAGGGGTAGAATTGGAATAGTGGTTTCTGAAAGATCCACATATTCTCCTATATCCTGATCCTCTAGAACTTCTTCTGATTCCTCTATTTGATATAGGGAATTTGAGCTCATCAAAATCGAAACTGCAACTGGCATATGGATCAGTTAATTGAATCATATTAACAGAACCAAAAATAAACTCTTCATCTGATGATGACTCTGCCTGATTATCCTATTTAGGTTGTGCCGTTTGGTGGGACGGTGCCCGTTGCTTTGAAGTAGATGGCATGAAATCTTCTAGAGTCAAAGACAGCTTAGGCTTTGACACATACTTAACTTCTTCTGATTGTTCCTCCTTCTTGGAATTGTGCCGTTTCTTTGAGGATTTTCCCTCTGATGAAGAGGGTTTTGCTGCGTCTTTCATGGCAGAAGGCACAATTGGTTTCTTCAATTGTGTTTGAAAAATAGCATGAGTTCAGTTGATCATCTTTTTAACCATCCAATCATAATATTTTTGTGTGTTTTTTCTTTTGACTTCTTTCCACTCGCCTTCCTCCTCTGGAACTGTAGTAGTAACACATGCTACCTAAGCTGAAGAACCTTTTAATTTGACTTGTCCCGAGTCGACCATCTTTTGTAGGAGGTCTTTGAAGACAAAACACTCTTGGATGGGATGCCCCAACATTTGATGAAAGGGGAAATAATTGGGACGGTCTTCATCTCCTTCCTTGTTTGGCCTTTTGGGCCTTGCCAACTTAACCAAATTATTTTCCAGAGCCGAAATGAAGTAACCAGGAACTTGTTCATTTCAGAAAGAGTATATTTTGCTCTTCAGATCCTCAAATTGTTTTCATCTTTGATCTCTTTGATCGTCTTGACGAAACGTCCTTTTTTGTTGATGCTCAAGAGGTGGAGCCCTTCGGGAAGATAAAGGTTTTGAAGTAGAAGTAGGTACAGGTTCTTGCTTAAGCATAACTGTAGCAGTATCTACTTTACAAATTATCCTTCTTAGAGCTGATGGAATTACACGAGATTTAGCCTTAGTCTGTATAAGAGAATATTAAATCTGTTGAGTGATTGAAGTATGGTCTTAAAACCCTCCAGTGTATTTCATAGGGATCAACGATGTGCGTAATTCGTCATGCAGATTTGCCACACAGATTGGCAACAGTTCCTCTTGAGGGAGTGTTAAGCTCATGGAATATGTTAATTCCTTCTAGCGAGCAATGAAATTAGAGACTCTTTCATTCTCCCTTTTCTTACAGTTTGTAAGATCAAAAACTATTGTCTTTGGAAAAGTTGAGATAAATTGAAGAAGAAATCATTGACGGAGATCTTCCCATCCAGTAATTGACCGAGATTTCAAGCTTGTATACCAAACAAAAGCTGGTCCTTGCAAGGTTCGCACGAAGCATCTGAGTTTCACTTCATCTTGCTGCTCTGGAGTTCCCATCATAGGATCGCAACAAGACACGTAATGCGTCAAATGTTGTTTAGGGTCGCCTGATCCATTGAAAATATGGAATACAGGGTTCCCAAAACATGATGGGGGAAATATTGAATCTACCAATTTAAGGTAAGATTTATTTTCTGGTTGAACATGTGCATGATTCCCTTTCATAGTCTCTAACCAAGCTGCTAATGACTCAATGGTAGTTATTAACTTTTGAGAAACATCCAGTTGAACTTAGACTTGGGCAGGTGCAATGACTGGAGTTTGGACAGGTATGGCAGCTAGTACTGCAACTGATGGTAGCACTGCCAATTGTTGTTGCACTTTACCCATAGAATTAGACCTGTGAGGGTGTACTGATAAAGGAGGATATTCTTGATCCATCTCAGTAGCTGCAACAAACTCCCTTGGCTAACTGACTCCAGTATGCTTAGGAGGAAGACTACCTTGAAGTAGTTCTGCGTTCAACCTCCTCAATTCCTTCATTTCTTCCTATTGTTGCACAAATATTTTCTCTAGTGAGAGAGATTGACCTTCTCCAGAGGAAGGATATGTAAACTGATTCTTTCCCTTCCCCTTGTTTGATCCCTTTCGGAGAGGGGGAAGTTGGTTATTTGAAGGAAAACCCAGATTTTGGGTAAACATTTGATTTCGTGTATGTACACCTTCTTCATTTGTGTTTGTGCGTACAACTTCTTGAGCAGGAACCTCTTCATCTGAGTCCCCTGAGTGAGCCTCATCTAGTGGATCAGCAAAAATGGCATTGATGACATTAATTGATGCATAATGAATTGCATCCCTTCTATCAGCATTTCTGTGATATTGTCTTCTTTCATGCCCCGGATGAGACATTGCCTTTTGTTGGTTTCATCCCTTAGGAACTTCTTGGAAAACTGTAATTTGGAGAGAATCTCCTAATAATTTGGCTCTTTGTTCCTCTTGAGGCTTCTTCCACAATCGAGAAAAGACTGACTTTCTCTAAAGAGGGGGTTGATGATTTGAAAAAGTCCCCAGTCCGGTGGAATGGGGCTGTTCCTGCTGTCTTTTCTCAACACCTCAAATCCTATTCGTTGATTCTGAGGGTTGGGTTAAAAGAGTCCCCAGTCTGGAAATATGGGGTGGCTCTTGACATGCTATGTCTGAGACCTTATTAAAAGCTCTCCTGATCTTATGGACCCTAGTCCAAAAATTAGCTGGATGCATCAATCGACATCCACTTTTACCACCCGTTTCAAAAGATCGTTGGATTATTTCGGACACTTCTGTCACTTGATGATGTGCTTGCTCCATACCAGAGGCCTGTTCAATATTCTCGTTTGCTTGATGCAGGAGTAATTCAACAACTTTTTCTCTATATTCTTAATTTTGAGAAGAAATATTTGAGGCATGTTCTTGGGAAAGATTTTGATTGCAAACATAACCCATTGATTGTGGCCAGCCATGGGCAATAACATTGCATGAGACCATTTCTGGTGGGCTTTGCTGACTAGAGAGCACAATGAAATGTAGTGCTCCATGAACACCCCACCCCCTGACATGAATACCATATGGGGAATTGTCAATTAACTGACGCAATCTTCTTAGTGCGCCAAGGCATGAACGTTGAAGGGCTCTCTGCTGCTTTTCAGCCTTCAGATATTGAGAGACTGATAGAGATGCCAAATCAATCTGACATTGTAACCCTTCTATTATCTTAACATGATTTTCATATTCATCATAAGATAATACTTTCTTTTTCAATTGACAAATATTTTTCCATATGTTGAGACGAATATTATGAATTCCATCTTCCGTCAACATCTCTGGAATGTCATACTGAGAGTCAGCCAGAGGCCAAAACATGACTAGCACTTCACCTTTTGCCAGTTGTTTTCTCATGTTCAGCATTTCCTCTTTATCATTCAATGAAGATTATTCTACCTGATTTGACCAGAGATGGTGCTTCCTTGTTGCTTTATCGGATTAAACAAGATTGGTAGAGAAATCACTGATCAAACTAGAAGATGCATGACTTAGGGGTGGTTCGGAGAATGACCTACACCATGGGCTATCTTCTGATTGAGAAAGTATTTCACCTACTAGCGATGAAGCATCATACATGACTGGTTTCGCATTTTCAAGTGCCTCATGATAAGAGGTATTTCTTGGCACTACATTGTCCACTATAGAATTTTCCGGGCAATGTTCATCACTACTGCGGAGAGGACTTTCGCAGTGAAATTCATCATCATGGGGAGGACCACCATGGTGGGTTACAGAAAAAGATGAGATCTCTTGCTCCTTGGTATTCTGACCACACAGAGGGTTCCTGTGGCTCTCATCTGAAGATGAAACTTCGAGATCGACCAAATTGTCATGAAGCAAGCCTTCATGAGGGAGTGTCTATTGAAGACCTTCAGAATTAATGTTCCAACTATTGGTAAATGAGGGAGTAGAATCTTGAATTCCAATAGATAACTATCTGAGGGCTTCAAGAACTCCAGCATCGAGAAAGGCCTTGTTACAGATTGGCTCTTGTTCTCTTGACTATGTTGGGTGGTTCTTCTTCTTAGATGACTTCTTACTTGCCTTGGAAACCACTTGTTGATGAAAGTGGCTTCTCTGAGCAGGTTTATGTGCCTGATCAAGAGAGATGGCCAGGTTAGGCTAACAATCTTCACTCAAATCAGGTGTATGTTCCTGACTTGGTTGTCCGTATGATATGGGGTAGTATGCCCAACAACCCTCTTGGACTAAAACAGATGTGTGTGTCTGTTTCGGAGTGAACTGTTGATGTGTCACTCCACTGGTAGGGATAGATTTATGTGTCTTTCCCTGAGATGTTCCTGAAGTTGTTATAATATCCTGGCAAGCATCCAGAATATGAGCAGGGATTTGCTTCTCCTCTTTCACTATTAATAGAATATGCTTGGTGAATTCAGCTGCTGGAACGGGGATATACGTCCATTCTGTGCTTGGAGTAGGTGTATGTGCCTACTCCTATCCTCCTTTTCCTGTCAGTTAATCCTGACAGTACTCAAGTGTGGGGATAGAAAGTTGAGTCTGCCTCCTATTTGTCGTTAGAGCTTTCTGACTGACCTCTTCTGGTGCTACCAAATGAGACTGTTGGTAGGCTTGATCAATACTAGCAGGTTTATGTGTCTGCTGATTTCACTTCGCCGAACGTGGTTGATGAGATCCATAATATGTAGTCAGACGAGCCTGTTGACTAGCTGATGATGTATAAATAGGTATATGTTTCTGCCTATAGTACTTCACCGGAATTGTCTGGCAGGATTGGCGTGATGCTGTCAGACGAGTCTGCTGGATAGCGAAATTAAAACGGACGGGTGTATGTGCCCGCTCATTGCTTGCCACCAAGTTAGGTTCGTGGACTTCTCCGAAAATGGCAAAGATGAGAACCTGGTCACTATTGACCGGAATTCGCCTCTGGTGATTCGTCTTGCCTGCTCGGGTTCGAGGAACCTGATCTGAACGCCTGGAGTCAAAACCCTCATCATGTTAAGGGCCCACTACCGCACGAGTCTGGCGACGATTGTTGATAGGAGACCTTGGGAAGAACTTCTGTCTGCTTGAATTAAGGCCCTGAGGGACCTGCTCATTCACCTCCCCAGAATAAGGGAGCGAATGGTGATTGCGTTCCGGGTATAATGACCTGAAATGGTTGGAGACGGTGGTTAGCACCGCCTGCTTCTTGATCACTGTTCGTCGTTGTCCGGACGACCAGGGTGAATTGTTCACTTGGAGGGCTTGTTGGGAGGCCTCCAGAGTTGGAATAGTATCATTTTGATGGTAATCCTTAACCAGCGTGTTTGATACCCAGTGTTGAAGATGCTGAGTAGGTGATGTCGTCCTCATAGCGGACGATGATCCAGTAGGATTAGTAGTAGTGGCATTCACAACAGCGGTATTCACAGGTGTGAACTTGAGAGCATCCATTTCTTAGAATGTAGAAAACCTTGGAAAAGAGTTATTGTTTGATATAACAGATGTAATAAAGAAAAATTCATCCACTACATCTTTTGGATGATCACATATGTCAATGATTTTTTTGTTGGCCCTCTCATTGAGTTTTAAATAGGGGCCTAAAAAATAAGTAAAACATCATTTTAACTTGGTTAAGTATTCACGTCAGGTTCACCATTTTTTTCCCTCTAGAATTGGGGATGATCTCATTGATTTAAGATTCAAACATTCCAAGAGGTTTTTAATGGGTTTGTTCATAGAACCGAAAGCATCTAATGATTCCATATCCATTTGAACATACTTTCCAAAGGTAGGCGCTCATTAGTTGTGGACTGATGAGGCTTAGGAATTTGCATTAGTCAAGAGGATGGGAGGTCGGACTCATCACACCTTTTGATGGGAATTATTGTCTACTCCAGGACTCTCTTTATAGATTTAAGTTAAGTTCGTGAATCCTTATTACATTACCCAATATACAATGACCTTTCCTTTAGATCTGAAAATCAATGATTGATATGTAGAAAATTTAGAGAATCTTTTATATGTATTCGAGGTTCTTCATCGATAGAGAATCATCTGTATTTATTTAGAGATTCATAGACAATGGTATCCTTCAATACATAAAAGTCTCTTGGTCATTATGATGACCATACTGGTTTTAAATCCACTCAGTGGGGCACTTGAAATTTATTTTCATTCAGAAGGACATGGATTATTTCAGAGTTGGGATCATAGCCATAGATGGGCTACCTACGTATCCTTTGTTTTGGAAAAGGAATCAGAACCCACGTAGTTCAAGTAAGGGAGTATGATTTTTATGCATGATTGATGGATCAAAGAAAGATGTCATGATTACTTTTACACTCTAAGCTCACATGAGTCATGCTCGGTGTGAGAAACAAGAGGTATTGGTGAAACCAGACAATTTGTGCCATGAAAGATGCAATGATGTGGGGGTTATGTGTGTATGACTACCCAAAATAAATTAGGATTAAGATTTAATTCAGGGAAGAAATCCAGGAACAGGGTCCATAAAGGTATATGTGCTTTATGGGGATTTGGATACTCTAATATTGGGGCTTACTCCTAAGGAAGATACCCAAGTTAGGAGGGGACTTATGATTGGGGTTTACTCTTGAGAAGGAAGCCCATATCAAAAGGAAATTAAGATTGGTTAAGAGAGATTAAGGCTGGGGCTTACTCCTAATAAGAAGGCCCAGGTTAAGGGACTTGAAAAATTAAGGGACTTGGGGCTTACTCCTGAAGAGGATGCCCATATTTGAGACTGGTGCTTACTCCTAAAAAGGAATCCTAGGTTAAGAGAATTATGGTTGGGGCTTACTCCTAAGGAGGATGCACATATTTGGGAATTTTAAGACTGGGGATTATTCCTAAGGAGGATGCCCAGATTAGAGAACTTGGGGCTTACTCCTAGGGAGGATGCCCAAAATTAATGGGAATTATGACTGGGACTTATTCCTAAAAAGGAGTCCCAGGTTAAGGGGTTATCTCATCTTAAAGGATGAGGTTTAATGAATTAAATCTCAATCTTTAGTGACATAAAGATGTGTGAATCACTAGGTTTTGACAGATGTTCCACGGAGTTCCTTTCAGATAAGGAAGCCAAATCAAGAAATCATGCCATAAATGGCTTTGAAGAGTGTCTTGAAGACTAAATCTTGAATAGGAGAGGTGGAATGACATAAGAGGAGTGAAATGGGCAGGAAAGGCACCCAAAAAGATAAGGGCGCGCAAGTCCTGGCAGGCGCGCAGGTACTGCATGGGTGCGCAAGTACTGGCTGCGCAGGTATACCTGCGCGGCACATGGGTACTTCCATGATTTTCATCCCTTAGGGTAATACTTGGGAGAGACTTGGCTCAAGCCCTATGTATTATCCCTAGAGGCTTTCTAGAAGATGGCGCGCAAGTTCTGGTGAAGAAGTAGGGCAGCGCGCAAGTGTGTCAATTTCCCTTAAGGGTAAAACACCTTATGCGCGCAAGTGTTAGTGAATTCTAACACTTAGACCTTACTCCTCTTGTTTAGACCTTCCATTCTAGGTAAAGAATTGCCTTAGAAGTGTTCGGAAGACCTGAAGAAGAGACTTGGGCGTTCAGATCTCTGTATGTGAATTCTGAAAAAATTCCTTCCAAAATGGCGGGCCCACCGGGGGTATTTATAGGCTGGAAAAGACCCCGGGCGGTTATCACTTAGGTCGTGCAAGTCACTTGCATGACCATTAGGCGGCACGAAAGTATACTTGCGTGACAGTAAGGGAACTTGCGCGGTGCATGTGCATTTAAAGCCTTGTTCATGCCTTTGTCGATTTTTGATGTTTTCTTCAAAGGATGAATCAATTTGTGCTAAGTCATTTCCCTTTCCATTCCTTTAAACAATGTGATGAAAAGGAGCATTAACAGGTGCAGAACTCTACCATATTGGGATAATGTTGGTGAGGAAATCTGTTAGGACTTAAAATGGAAGAAGAAATTGCGAAGAAGGTGAAATCCATTCTACCGTACACCAAGGAAGCCCAAAGTCGACAGAAGAGTTGTGCAGAAAATCATCAATGGGACCTTGTGTTCGATGTTCTAGACTTGGTATTCCTCCTCATATCTCCATGGAAGAAGCTCATGAGGTGTGGTAATAAAGGAAAGCTATGTCCCAAGTACATCATCCCCTTTGAGATCCTTTATCATCTTGGATTTGTGGCCTATTGACTAGCACTTCCACTGAACATGTCTAAAGTACATGATGTAGTCCATCCATCACTCATAAGGTAGTACATACCAGACCCTTCACATGTACTTTATTCATAGGTGGTACAGTTGTAGAATGATATTTCTTACGTGGAGCAGCCAGTGCAGATCTTGGGTCATAGAGATAAACTTCTACGCAACAAGACTACTTAACTGATCAATGTACTACGGAGGAACCATAAGTACGAAGAGGAAACATTTAAACTGGGGAAAAAATGAAGGAAAATAACCACACCTGTTTATGGCTTAGAATGTAAAACAAAATTTCGAGGCTAAAGTTTCCTAAGGGGGGAGAATGTAAATACCAGATGTTTTATCAATGAAATTCCCTTCTTATAATTTTTTCTTACAATATAATCATATATAATTAAATATAGAACAAAATACAAAACTTATAAATTAATAACGAGTAAAATAATAGGTATCTCTAGAATTTAATGAAAATAGACCGATTAAATAGTAACATAGCCTTTGGAATAGTAATGTGACACTTATAAATAGTAAGAAAACCATTTCAATAGAAACATCATTAATAAAATTTATCAATCTTATAAGTGACAATATGATATAATTATATAATATTACAAGTAAATAAATATTTTATAAATTATTAATAAAGTGTTGGTATTTTTGTAGGTCTTGAATATTTAATTAAAATTTTATGAATAATTTAATAATTTTTTTTAAAAAAATTATTTTCATAAAACGAATTCATAAATTATTATTTTGATTTTATAGGATCATATGATAATTTTATGAGACATTATTGAAATGTTTAAAGTGTTAGAAAAGCAGTTTTAGTTTTCAAAATTTGTATTTTTCAAGTAAATTATGAGTTTAATTAAAAATTAAATTTCTAATATTTAGAGAAATATTTTTTGAAAAATGTAGATAATTTATGAATTATACACATTGAAAAATATTATGGTAGAATTGTTGGGTTTTTTCTAAAATACTTCAATTTTTGGTAAATATTGAAATATGATAATTTACGATAAATGCTAAATACATGAATTATGATATCATTAGATGATTTATGGATAATGTAAGGCCATTATCTAAAACTCACATTCTCACTTTTTTTTAAAAACAATCATTATTATTCAAAGTATTGAGAAAAAATATCAAACTAATGATTAAAAATAAATGGAAACCCCTCCTCTCTTTCACTATAATCACCACCCCTCTTTACATCTTTTCTTCACTCTTATCAAGACTTGTTCATTATATAAATTATACTAAAATTTCCTCCCAATTCTCTATCCCATGTCCATCTGAAATTAGTCTCTTAAAAAGAACAAATCCCCCCTAAAGAGGTTCTCAAGGAATATATATTCCAGAGGTAAATTCCTATTTTCATTTCTTTTATTTTCTTTCAAGTTCCTTTAATTATTTTTGTTTCCACACCTCCTTGCATCCAAATGTTATTATATATAAATTAACTTATATGTAATAGAATTTTATTATGATAATTTGATAATTCATCATAATATCTCCTCCACCCTTTTATACTATAAATTGAAACACTATTCGAGATGTGTTAATTCATCACATTCAAGGTAGAAAAGTTTTCAATTTCTTTTAAAATATTAAATTCTATACATGAAACCATTTTATGGTTTAAAAATAATATAATATATTTATTATGTCTAATTTATGTTTTTTAAATCTTTTTTACAAATAATTTACAAATAAAAATGTGTTCGATGTGATCCAAAACATCCGATTAACTGAAAATGGTTATCATTAATTTTTTGATATAATGATTCATATTCACTAAAAAATTAATTTTATAACCATTAAATATTATGGATGATCACTAATAACATAAAACATAAATTATTGACATCCATCATCATCTTGAATGTTTATCCTTACATGTATATAAGTAAACAAATAATTAAAACCAAGGAAACAAACACTCCAAAAGGATTAAATTGAACATATTAACCCATAAAAAATACTTGAATTAAACTAATAATGCTATAATTAATCAATTTCACGTAGAGTAAGTTATTAAATTATTAATTAATAAACATAATTTTGTTATGCAGGACGTTAAGATCAAGTTAAGGACACCCTCAGACTTAAGGTTAGGTATTCTACCCAAACCTCCATTATTCTTTCAGGTTTCTCTATCCTTCATTTTACCCAAATGAAGTTATCTGTTATTTTTATTAACATATTCTAAATTATGTTTAGATTCTCCAAAATCATGTTTAAATTTCTAATAATCATTCTATTTCAGGGATATACATGTTTTTATGTGGTTCCCTCCTCAATACATCTTGATAAGAAAACTTGTTTAAGGGAACTTCCCGAATTCTTACTCAATTTCAAGAGAACACCATAATCTATTTTAATCCAAAATTATTTTTATAAAACCACTCTTCTTATTGTTAAAAAATTCTTTGTTCACTTATGGTTTTATATAAAATATTTTCCCTTTTCATTTTTAAAATCTCTTTATTGTAATTCATAAAACAATGCTAAAATTTTTTAATGCTAAAATTTATTAAATACTCTTCTTACATGTTGTCACTTTTTTTTTACATAACTTTCCATGTTTTATGATTATTTTACATTATGAATGTACATTTTTTTAATTATTTTCTTTCATGGACACTTGTATGATACGCCCATTCATTACACATTATGACATGATTATAATACCCATTTCTTTCCATGGGTACCCTAATGTTTATGTATTATTGATTATATATGATTCATTATGTGGTAATACAATTAAATAAAATGTTTAAGATGGGTGATACTAGATATATCTCAAATGCATTTCATAAAGTTATGTCTTAGGAGACATTATGTGCAACGGTCTTGGTAGTTAGCCTTGAATCGTACTAAAATGTGCAATGGTCTTGGTGGTTAACCTTGACCTATGCTTATCTTTGTGAAATGAGACTTGTATCATGATAAAGTAAAGTATTATGTTTCTTACACATTACTAGGAATACTTTTTTATATAATCCCATGTTTATATGTTATGATTCTATATGTTCCATGCCATTTAATATTGTTATGTCATGCCTTCTTACCCATGAGCTAAATCATTATTCTTATGTTTATCCCCTTACTAGGATTTTTAGCTCATCCCATTGTTCATGTTATAGATAGGTTATTATATGAAGATTAATGAATATAATGGAAGTTAAGAGATCTTTATGAATATTAAATAATTAAATCTTTTATTTTGTCCCATGTTTTCCATTTTATGAACCTACACTTCCAAGAAACTAGACTTTATGATCCTTGGCTTATAATTTAATGTTTAATTATTCTTAAAATCATGTATTTATATTTGTTAAACGTTAGGATCACTATAAGGCTTTAGTGAAAGAGTGAAATTGAAGTAAAAATGACATAAAGAATAATTTAGATATAATTTAATCTTGCACATATCATATTTTTCAATATTAATTATTCCATAGTGATATTGTGTATTTCTTGTTATATTCCACACATGAATCCATGGTATATCATATGACCAGGAATAGAATATCATTAATTATGACATGGTTATATTATACTAATACAACCTTCAAATATCTTATTATATGATATATATATATATATATTAAAACTGTAATTATTATTTTTTAATATTTCTATCGATTTTATGTTTAATAATAATATTAGAAATAATTTGTTAACATTAGATAATCTTAAACCAATAGGCATCACTAACTGTAACTTTTCGTTTGAGGAAATGTTTAGAACATTTGAATCAATTAAATATATTATAAGAATTATAACCATTTTCATTTAAGAATATGTTTTTAAAGTATGAGTAAATTATTAAGATGTATTAGAATGTGTCTTAAGGACTACATAAGTAGGTAGTATTCATTAAGATGGTTTTTGTACAATCGTATAGGATTCACCCTATATATTCTATATCTCTATAGAAGTTGGATTCATCATTCTCCCCTTACCACTGAGAGGAACTAGAATATCATGGGAGTTGTATAGAATCCCACCCAAGTATTGGGTGATCAAGATCAACCCTGCATACCCATAAAAGAACAAACTATATGGTTTCTTCTAAGGGATATTCCTCCAAAATAAGATTAAATAAAACAAAAGGATCCCTCTTTGGTGAATGGTACATGTTCCTTATTTGTTTATACATTGTTTTTCTTTTTTATAATAATGTAATATTTGAAATTGAAGTCTAAATTGCTTTTAAATGTATTGAATAATTTTTATTCAATGCTTAGAAATCATTCCTAACCTACTCACTAAATATCATTTAGTTATTTCAATGAACAAGAAACTACTAAGAAATATGTTTGAATAGAAAATGTTAAAACATTTAATTGGAAAAACAACTTTATCTTGAAGTAATGGATAATTACACATATCCCTAATGTATATATTTGATATATAGTTTTTTATTTATAAAATTTATTATGTTAGAATAATAAATTGAGTCTAATATTTGGATTCATTTTCAAAAGGGGAGAATGTTGACAACATAATGTACTGAAATGGGGTAAAAAATTCATATGGGGTGAAAAATCAAAGTGAAATAATAATAAAATATATGAATAATGTATAGGGGAAAATAATTCAAGGATTAAGGGGGTTATATATAGAGGAATATATAAAAACTAAATATTTAATGAAAAGACGAATGTTGTAGTGTATATTAACAATCATTATATTTTTTTTATGTGATACCATAGTTCATTTATTTACTCTTATATACTATAAATATATTAACATACATGGAATTGGACTGAATTAATGAGATTTATAACATTTTAATCTTTAAATTAGAGGATTCTCTATGATATTGAGGTGAATTTTAATGGTTTTTAATAGTAAAAAATTTATGATTTTTCCAAAAAAAAAACAAAATTGTTAGATTATTGAAAAAAGATAAGTTTTATGTTAGGGATGTGTTTGTTACCAAAATAGTGTATGATAATACTCTTTATGATATATAAGATGTTTGGAACATTTTAAATAACTTTTAATGATAAAAATGTTGTTTGGTAGAGGGAAGAATAAATTATCCTATGGATTATTTTTTCAATGCCATTGTTTATTCGTGAAATAAAATATTTTATTTACAAAAAAATAATTTAAAATATTATTTTTTATTATTATTTGAGGATTTTATAAAATAAAGAAATGATATTTTTTAAAATTGCGATGTTGAGATAATCATATTTAGATTTTCTCTCAATGGAATCCTTGTTTGAAATTGGAAAGGAGTGGAAAACCATGTTTCTTTAGTGACAATGAATAATCAATATTTATAATAATTTATTTTACTACATGGTAATGAGATATTAGAGTATACATGGTGTAATACCCTAGACCGGATTACCCACTCATGAGTTGGAGACATCACTAACATTAAGTGATCTCTCTCTATACCAATATTTATTGACTTGTGGTGAATTATTTACTATAATTTTTAGATATTGTCCCTTATAAATCAAATAGATGTATTGATTTCCTGATTTACCAAAAAAATAGCTTGATTGATTCACATATCAAGCATACCACCTTATAGAAAAACCCAAATGGGACCCACAAGAGGCCATTCCATAATAGTAATAATAAAAATAAGAAACAAAGACAACATTTATATGTAGTGTAGGTAATTATATAGAAAAAAATATAAATAAATAAAATATAAATAAATAAATTTGACAACTTGGTGAAACATAACAAAAATAATGTTATAACCACTGGTTCAACATAAAATTCTTCCATTGAAGACTCAACCACCATGAGCCCACTTGCTATGATCCATGATCTCCAAAATAGAGTTTTAATTTAAAAATATATATCATAAAGTGATCCTACCCATAAAAAACTCAAAATACATTCTATGTGCATGGGCATGGGATGAGTTTGAATAACTCAGTATGTCTTCATATACATGTTATACTCTATTAGGTGTATGAGATAAAAAAAGGATGTTTTTGAAATTGATATATTGTGTAAATAAAACTGTACCAAAACTATCACACGATAGATAAATAGATAAGTATAATTCATAAGTGGACACAAAATAGATCATAGACTACATATGGAATAAAATCATCATGTTCTAACATGAGATATGACCCACCCATATATTCACATACATATTCACTGTATAGAACATTATAGATAAATAACTTATATGGAGAAAGGGACTATATCTCTCTCAAATAATCCCACTCCCATTTGATTTTATCCATAATAAAAATTCCCACCAAGGCCCAACCATAAAATAGTGAGATAAAATAAACCATTAAAGCCATTATCCCTAACTCAAACCATAAGTTAATCCAAAAACAAGGAGATGTTATAAATACCTAATAAAAACTTATTCATTAGAATTTAAAATCAATACATGTCTATGGGAATAGATTAAAATGGATTTCAATAAGATATCTTAGTCTACCTATATACTATCGACTATTTTAATGGTCATGGACATACCCCAATGCACTCTCTAGGAGATAAATCCTTAACATGGTTAGTGTAACTAAATAAGTTAGTTTCTTATAAGAGTGATATACTACTATCAGTTACCAGAACATGGAAATTATTATACTACATCGGATCCAGACAAAAATGGGATACAAAATCATTGATAATCAATAAACAATGGAACTAACTCCAAGAAATTATGTTACCAGCCTAAAAGAAAACTCTCATATTCAAGACTAGAATAAGTACCAAGTTACACTATATTCCACTTTAATAATCTTGATAACCAATATAATTTGAAACTTTCTCAATGAAATAAGATATAAAACAACTCATAAAATCAAGGCATAACCCACTTAAAAACAAAAGAGATAATCCTTTCATATCACTACGTCATCTCAAAGACTTTGAAGGTATAAATATACTCTTCAAAATCATATAAAATTCATATAAAATTACATAAACAATCCCTAATAATTGGGACACCAAACAACTAAAAACCAAGAAAATAGAATGATATATGGTTTGAATGAATAATTTCATGACCATACACGTTAATAAATTAATACACTATATAAACCTGTATATTCAGATAAAAATTCCAAATAATTGTACATGAGGCCTTTCAAAGAATGCATCACTCAAAAACATCTCATTCGCCGTAAATTTAAATAATTTTTGTAACCTCTACATAAATCGCCTCATCAAATCAAACCTATTCCAGATGATATTTTAACCTTATAACATTCCCTACCCACTCAAAATATTTATGTTAAATTAATAAAAATACAACAATATATATTATTTTAAAAATATTTT
Source organism: Viscum album (assembly GCA_963277665.1). Lineage (NCBI taxonomy): Eukaryota > Viridiplantae > Streptophyta > Magnoliopsida > Santalales > Viscaceae > Viscum > Viscum album. Next base: position 1,395,788,254 of record OY728164.1, on the reverse strand, counting down.
TATTTATTAAATTAATAAACCATACACTCTTAAAAACCAAATTACAAAGCTAAATATATGAAATTACAACCAAACCCATTCTAGTTAACATGATTCATTCTAGATTAATCAATGATCCAATATTATCCCCAACATCCTTTCAGTGAAAATAATGAATAAAAAAGTTAAATGAAAACCCAAAATTAACATACCACAAGTCATTATCATTCTATTTCCCATTACAAAATAAAATACAGAAACGTATATCAAATACAAAATCAATAAGTATTAAGAAACAACAAAATAAATTTTCCTCATTCCTTAATCTCAGAGAAAAAATAAATTAAAAAATGTTCAAATAAAATCCCATTTCTATCAAAAAGGTAATACAATTAAAACACCACATTGAAATCTATAAATAAAATTTTTAAAAAAATAATACATTCAAGTTAAATACTAACCCAAAGACAATTTTTTTTTGAAATATTCCTTTTTAAAACTAATCCCATTTATAATAATATTAAAATACCAAATAAATTATTATAGAAACTCTTATATTCTTTTTGGTAAAAGAAAAAACATATTAACCCATATATCTATCCTAAATCCTATTGTTAAACTATTTTTTCATCCAAATGAAATATTTAACCTCATTTATGAAAATTATTAATGGATTTTAATTAGATCATGGACCATAACATTATTATACCCTAACAAAACCACATATAAATATAATTAAATTCAAAATTAATGTGTAAAATTACACGAATATTCATTCATCACATATTATTCAAAAAATATTATATAAGAGTATAGAAAACCCACCTATAACCACTTAAATAATTAATTCCTTGTATATTATATTCAAGAAAACCCCACAAAATATCATCCTAAAAAATATCCATAATTTTTTATAATTCCCAAAAATTCCAAAACTATAAAAAATAGAAAAATACTTATCATTAAACATTGTGATGTTGAACCATAACTAAATGTAGAGTGTTCTAAAACCTTTTTCTTATTTTATTCATCCTAAAAAACTTATATTATTGAGTGATTTTCCTCATGATATATAAAAATACAATTTTAAAATATATGAAAACGGAGCCACAATAAATCTCTAGATGTTAAATAAGATGAAAAAAATAAAGTAAAAGTATGTTCATGTGACCCATCATAAATCCATGAAGAAATAAATAATAATTGATCTTACACAAATCATTTTAATAGTTGAGATAGTGGAGGAATCATAAAACTCCCATAAGTGAAAAATAAAAAAATTATAAGGGTGGAAAAAATTAGTAATTAAAAACAAAAAATTTAAGTGTCGCTTGATTTTATTATATAGTTTTAAAACCATGAAAGAAAACCATATTTATTCAAACCCTTGAATTATTATAACCACATAGATTGGTAATTATGAACCTTAACCATTGATAACCTTAAAACTCTATTGTATTCTCTTTCGACACCCAAATTCACTAAAATCCTACTCAAATTGACAAAACTAGTTCATAATGTCATTTTAGGATTTTTAACCATTAAAAATTATCTAAATGATGATTTATATTCCAATAAAGAACATAAAAAATTCTATCAATATCACCATATTTATATTCAATTTATACCCAAAAACCATTTAATATAATTAAAAAAATGAAAAAAATTAGAAAATTTCTACTATACACGCTATTTTTCCATAAAAAGAAAAACTAAAATAATTTTTTTAATCACCCTAACAACATTTATCCTCATTATCTATCATTATATCTACTCAGGCATGATTCTATATATAATAAAACTCCTCTATCCACATGATATAATTCCTTTTACATTATTCGACATTGAATAATACATCTAGAACTACCTACCCTGATTCATCCCACATTATAGTGCTCCATTCCTTAAGGATAGACCCACCCAATAACAGTTCACTCCACATTTCACTGAAATAACTTTTTAAAAGAAACTTTTGGACAAATTTTATTATAAAAAATAAAAAATGGATTATATAACCTCCAAAAAAATTAAAATGTTCAAAAAAGTTAATAATAATCAAATGAACATTCTTTGAAAAAAAATGTAAAATTTTATCAACAACCATTCACAACATTTAAAACTATTTCTAAAATATTTTACACACACCAAAATAAATCTGTAGGGTATTTCTAAAATGGCTTAGTGTCCCTTGGATTTTGAGTAAAACTATTCCTCTTATGAATTTAAAATAAATTTAACCCCTTTAAAATTTCACCCATAAAACACCTAATTCAATTTATAAAAACATATACTCAGCCCGTTTTAAAAGTTAATAAAGACCATAAATCCCACTTTTAAATTTTAAATTATCACTGAAATACTAAAAACCTAATTTTCATATTCATTTTAGAATAATTTTTCCATTTCAAGGAAAAAAATTTATATAAACCATTTTAAATTAATTGGGTTAAACCAATAATATATTTTTAAAAACCAATCGTTTTAAAAATCAAAACCTAAAAAATACTTTTTCTAACCTCAAAAAAATCATATATAGTCAAATTTAAGGTCATATGATTCCATGTATGAGTTATGATACATGATAACAATGAAAAAAACAAACTCCTTATTGATCCCTAGGAATTTTCTCTGATTCCTCATTAATCATATATTTTGGATTTTAGTCCAACTCCTAAATCAACCTAGAGTGTCTACTTATGTTAGTAAGAATCCTATAGTAACTTAGTCTTCCAATTATACCATGCTATCCAAACATTCACACAACAAATCACTGGTATTATAACACCAATACTCTACCTATAACCATTTCAATTTTGAAAAAAAAAATCTTATATAATTTTGGAAATCCCTATCCTAGATAATTAAAACTTGAGCTTGAGAGATACTTGAACCTAGGTATACCTCCCCTTATATCATAGGATCATGAACCATGGTAAATGATTTACCATAATATTATGTATTACATTACCTAATTAATAAAATAAATGGATGTTTCATGATATTTAATACAAACTCAACATGAACCAATCATATATTAGTTATGAAACCCTATAGAAAAACATGAATAAGACCCATAATTGAAAATCCTATAATCTCAACTTGAAATAAAAAACATGACATCTATATACAATGAAAGAAGATTCCAATAGTATCCATAATAAAAAAGTAGATATTATTAAATGAATAACATGTAAACATGAATTACATAATTGTAAAATAAAATAAGAGCCTCTATGAAAACCAGAGAATATCCTATAAAACCATCATACACACCAACATTACTCGCCATGATCCATGATCTTCCTCTTAGAGATTTTATCGAATCAACTATATGAGATCGAGAATCATCCCATTAAAATAAAAAATCACACCAAGTGCATGGTTATGAGTGATTATAGACCACCCATCAGGTTTTATCCTCCCATTAGCGTATTTAAAAAATGTTGATGCCTATATTTTGTTTATGGAATGTCAGTCAATATATCCTGCCATGAATTTTTATTTTTAAAATGATCACAAATAAAAATTAAAGGGTTCCTGTATCCATATTATATCCATGAGATATGGAATACAAATACATTTTTAGGATTTTCCCTACAACTATGATGTGTTAATACCTTCATTGAAATGGAGGATAGATAATGAGAGAGAGATTCAAATTTGAAAAATAGAATCTATGTGTAAGATCTTGGACTTTTTTGGAGTCATTTTAGGCATGTAATTAGGTAATTTTTTAAGATTTTTAATATCCTTTTATTTGAAGTAGTGTCTTAGGGTGTGTTTGGGTGAAATTTTAAGGGACTCTAAAGTACATGGGGGTGTGCACGATTTATTCATTGTTTGGACAAACCGTGCGCAAGCTAACCATGTGCACAGTGGAGGTTGGTATAGTTGGATCATGGTTTTCATAACCATGTTCCAATGAGCCATGTGGGAATTGGAATACCACATGGTCGGTGCACGATTTGGCCTAACTATGAGGCCTCCCAGGTGAAAGTGTGTGCAAAGAGGAGTTTAATCCGAAAATTGGTTTTAAAACAACCTGAACCCCCCCAAAAACTCTCTAGTTAGACCTAGGCTCAGGATTAACAATTTCTAGGTGATATTAGAACCTTTCATATGGATTACAAGGCATTTCAAATTTCGTTCAATGAGATCAAAATCCTGGATCAAAGATCCATTCTTGATCTGGTATGTAGATTTCATCTCATTTCTTCTCCTGTTCTTTCCTCCATCATTCCTTGATCCTTTCATGGAATATCTCCATCATTTACACGTATCTAAATCTATGAGTTGAGATATAGATCTAGGATTATTGATCAATATATATATTTGAAATATATTAATGCCTTTGATAATAATTTTAGATTAGGGATTTATATCTGAAGCTTGATCGATGATGTTGTGCCACACATATTTTGGGTATTTCCATCAGGCTATAATCCATCAATAAACTAAGGTAGGTGATCAAAATTGAACTCCCACAGTCACGATTCTTGATATGTTAATCTAATTTTATGATTTATTAGATTACCTTGATTGTTTATTTCTTAAATTAGGGTAATTAGGAATGAATATTTGAATTATGATTTCCTTGGTTATTAGTTGACAATGGAATCATGGAACAAATGAAGGGGGGTTCCCAAATAGATATTTTGGAGATTTTTTATGGGTTTACTTATTGTCAATGATAAATTGAATTGGTTTTGTTATGATAATTAATTGGGGGAATTAATTATGAAATGATGCTTGTCTATGTAAGATAATTAATTGTGAGAATTAATTATGTGCCATGATGTTGAACAAATATGATTAATTGTGATAATTAATTATGTTCCATGATGTTTATCAAAGATAATTAATTGTGAGAATTAATTATGACAAGTTGATATTTAATATGGATAATTAATTGTGAAGAATTAATTATGGACAAATATTTGTATTGATTGATTAATTAATTGATGAATTAATTAATGGGTTATGTGCTTAGTTAATTATTGAGTTAACTAATGGACTTTGAAATGTTTAAATAGTTGTTGGATTAGTAAAGGAATTATTTGGAAAATTATGTTGAATCAATGATTGATTAAATGGATGGGATTTTTGTGGTGCAAGACATGGCGTTCTAGACTAATGAGAAGTTGGGACATGGACATGGTGTTCCTCCCAAAAATTTATACAAGCTTGAGATTATGGGGTTCTAATCATGACGACCTACACCGAATGGGAAAAGGTGTATTAGGCATGATGACGTATACTCAAAGTTATTTTAGGGTGATAGGTATGGTGACCTACACGAAATGAATTATTATAGTTAATGATGATTCAAATGTGATTGTAGTGCTTGACATGACATTCAACATCAAATAAATGATAATAATGAATGATTATTCAAATGGGAAAAACTGTTTGAAACTAGGCCTAATGATATGATTTAAAGATTCTATGACAATGTGATATCTTTTTAATTATGCATTTTATTTATTGCTTCATAAAACATTATACACTATCTTTTGACTAGACTTGATTTAGACACCGTTAGTGGCGGCCTACTATGTCGTACTCACACCCTATTCGGGCTTCCAGATAGGCGCCCGAGAAAACTTTGTTTTTACGGGACAGATTATAGGCAAGGCCCTAGGATAAGTTGATGTTTGGGATTAGAGCATAGGAGAGAGAACCCAATGTGTTTTGGGACCCGATTGGGAGTTGTTGTGTCTTTATGTTTAGTTTCATTGTTGACAGATGACTTTTTCATTATCATATCATGTTTTACCTTTCAGCTGAGTATTGTATTTTCATGTTTTTGTTATCATATGACATGGATTTGTTCTGATTATTTATACTCTTCTGCAATTGGTTATTTTTATATTCATATTTTGGTGTTTTATTCTGATAAAATAGTTCATATTCTCCCCAAGAATTACTTACTAGACCCTCACTGATAGTCGGCCCCCTATGGCATATGAGGAGGTGCACTTGAGGTCATGTGGTCAACTGGATCAGGGAACCGTTTACTGGAACCTAGGTTGGGGCTTCACAAAGTGGTATCAGAGGAGTTTTATTTTATTTTCTTCTTATTTTATCTTACTATTTTAGGAAAGGTAGATAGGATAAAAAGAAGAGTCGAGTCTTGGAAATGAGATCATGCATCAGAGTTGCAAACCCATGTATGGGGGGGAATCGGAGTACTAAGGGTGGCATTGTTTTGATTGTTGTTTATTGTTATAGTTGAATATTTTTTTTACCTTGGGGGATGCACTTGTGGTGTGATGTGATAAGTTTTCTGACAGTTGTTTAATTTTGATTCGTGTCATAAAGAGGCACGATAGTTGAGTCTTCATGTAAAATTTTAGGTACATAGGGATTTTGTGACATGCATCGTTCTCGAAATTCATGAGAAAATGGGTTATGGGTAAGTTATTAACCTTTAACTATTTTTACTTGATTTGATATTGAAATAATGATTCAAAATTAAAATAAATGGGTTTCTATTTAGATCCTTGATTGATTAAATGATTATGATTAATTAATTAATTTTTGAATTATTTAATTTGAGATAATGTGATTAATTAATGGTTGGGATAATTAATGAGACTCTATGAACCCTTGTTAGCCGAGGCCTGGGAGTCGGATGGTTCAGGGTAGTGTTAAGTCCTCAGTGTTGACTGTGTGGTGAGAAAAAGAGGAAAATGACATATTGATACTTCTTGTGTTATTTTCTCCTCTTACTTAAATATGTTAAGGTTGTGTTATGAGACCTCGAAGGTGTGTTTGTATTTGTAGTGATATGCCACCATGATTTTTGTTGAGATAGAGACTGAGGGGTATGGACCAGAATGAACTTCGAGACAAGGATCTTGAGGAACTATTGTTGCATGCTGAGGTGGAAGGAAAAACATCTGAGATAACTTTTATTTTTTTAAGATATTCAGGGAGAGAGACCTAGGGTGGGTTCAGAAAATCTTAACGGTGTTGAGAAGGGTGTTTTAGATAAAACACCCTCCAACTTTTACTAGAGAGGGTGGACCTGAGGATGCTGAATTTTGGATTGAATCCATAGAGAAAATACATGACTATTTGGAGACTCTGGCTGAGAAGAGGGTCATGATGGCTTCTTATATACTATGGGGGTAATTGAAGCATTGGTGGGACAGTTAGGTACAATCTGGACATACTGATGATATTTTTTGGAAGGAATTTCTGTAGAATTTCATGGAGAAATTCTATCCATATATGTTGAGACAAGAGAAGGATTCAGAGTTTATGAACCTGAATCAAGGAAGCATATCCATAATGTAATAAGCTAAACATTTCATTGATTTAGAATGTTTTTCACCATCTTTGGCAGTAGTTGATGCTTCTTCGGAAAAAAGATTTCAGGAAGTAATTATGAGTGAAATTAAGTCCTAGGTGAATATCTATAGGTGTAATAAGTTGTTTTAATGGTTAATCAGGCTCTCATTTTATAGGGGAACCTAAATGAGGCTTCCAATAATGCTTAGGTAGTTGTCACTAGACTATTAAAGAGTGTGCCTTCCAAGAAAAGGAAGCACCATTACGAGAATCTTGGTCAGGACAGTGGAAATCAAGGTGGACAGTCAGGAGGAACAATTTCACCAGATCTTATTCATGTTCTTTTCCACCAATGCAGTAGGTAGGTGCATTATCATAAACATTGTCCTTGTCCAACAATGGAGTCAAGTTTTGTGGAAATATTGGGTACCTAAAGAAGTTCTTCAGAAATCAGTGGTAGGATGGTGATGAGGGAGCATCTACTCATAGTCATGGGGTGGGAAGGGGGTATTTCACAACATATTGGTCCAGAATCTACAGTTATACTGATATAGGTATTATATGTAGTGGACGTTGTGGTTTAGGGTACGATAACATGTATTAGCAAAGTGGTGATACTGAAGTGAACCAGATGATGCCTCAGGGAATAGGGACAGAACATTTACTTGTAATGATGCCTACACTTGTGGAGAGAGAGGCTAGTCCATCAACAGTGATAGGTACTGTTCTAGTTTCTTCTACTTTATCTATTACCTTGTTTGATACTGGTGCCTCTCATTCCTTTATATCTGCAAATCTTGTTAATGTCTTGAGTCTGGAGATGGAGTTCGTAAGCGGGGTGATGAATATAAATACACCATTGGGAACATGGTCTAGGGATATCTGTTTATGAAAGGAATTTTTTCTAGATATCAGAGAGTACCATTTTCACTGGGATATTTATGTCCTTGATATAATGGGCTTTGACCTGATAATCGGTATGGACTGTCTAGTAGCGTACCGAGCCCACATAGATTGTTACCATATGAGTGTGACCTTTATATCTCCTAAGGGATACTATTATGTTCTTTGTGGAGAATGGGATATCCATTCAAGCCGATCTAGGAAAATTAATCAGCAACTAAGATAGCTCACAGTGCAAGTTTCTAGTCTTTTGCTGGATGATGGAAGTCGTAGGAGAGTTTCCATTCCACTATAAGTAGAACTGCTTCAGGATTTCTTTCCTGAAGACTTTTCATGGTTTCCACTTGAGAGAGATGTGGAAGTCACTATTGATCTAATTATGGGGGTTGTTCTAGTATCTATTCCACATTACAGAATGGCACCGACTAATATTAAAGGGCTCAAAACATAGTTCGAGGAGTTAGAGGTTGAAGGGTTTATCCGTCCAAGTATGTCACCTTGGGGATCACATGTTTTGTTTTCCAAGAAGGATGATGAGAGTCTATGTTAGTGTGTAGATTAACGGAAGATGAATAAACATATAGTGAAGAATCGATATCCTCTTTTGTGCATCAATGATCTCATTGACCAGCTGAAGGGGGCTTATGTGTTCTCAAAGATTGATCTGAGATCATGATATCATCAGGTAAGAGTTCGACACTATGATATAACAAGGATTTATTTTAAAAATAGGTATGGCCTTTATGAGTATTTTGTAATGCTGTTTGGGTTGAAAAATTCTCCAATAGTGTTTATGGCCTTGATGAACATGATCTTTCATCCATACTTAGATCAGTTTGTGGTGGTGTTTGTGGATGAAATCTTGGTGTACTCTAAGAATCATGAAGATCATTACCAACATATTAACATCATCCATCATACACTGAGAGAGAATAGACTATATTCCAGAATATCTAAATGTTAGTTTTGGATTAACCAGGTAATCTTTTTGGGGCTCATCATATTAGAAGATGGTGTGGCAGTGGACCCAAAAAAATTGCATTAAGTGGTTTCTTAGAATCATGCCAAGAATGTTTTTGATATCTGAAACCTTTTGGGATTATCTAGTCATTACATGAGTTTCATCTTGGACTTTTCCCGATTGGATGCACCACTTTCATGTTTGAAAAAGAAAGGGGTAAAGATTGATTGGACAGAATCATGTGACAATGCTATCCGGTAGTTAAAGAAGTGCTTGACATCAGCACCAATTTTGATCTTACTTGAGTCTATTGAAGATTACACGGTGTATTGTGACGCTTCTGGAATCAGACTCGGAGATGTGTTGATGCAAGGGGATCGAGTCATTGCTGATGAGTCTTTGAAATTGAGGCCACATGAATGGAATTACCATACACATGACCTCGAGTTGGCATTATTGGTTTATGTTATTATGTGTTAGAGACAATATCTTTTCTATGAAAAGTTTATAGTTTTTACGGATCACAACATCTTGAAGTATATCTTTTCAAAGCGTGACATGAATCTTTGGAAGTGAAGATGGGTATAACATATGTAGTTATTTGATTTTGAACTATCATATACACTTATAAAGGGGAATAGTGTGGATTATTCCTTGAGCAAGAAAACTCAGACTCAGTTGGCACATGAGTCGAGTGCAGAGTGGATGATGATGACTTTTCTGGAAGAAATAAATGTGTTTCTTCAAGAGAGTGAGGAGAGGATTTCTCTGGTTCCTGTAGTAGTGGATTCTACACTCTTGGGATGGATCAGAGATAGAAAGTATGATGATAATGAGTTTTTAGCCTTGATTTAAATCCATGAAGTTTGGGAAACACCTACAGACTTGATAACAAATGAGGACGAGATCATCTATGTTAAAAATCATGTGGTTGTGCCTATGAGTATGTGAGATGAACTCATGTGATAATTCCATGCCTCAAATTGGGTGACAAATCCTGGTGTGACAAAAAAAGTAATGTGACCTATGATGACAATTTTGGTGGCCATGCATGAAAAATGAGATAGAAGGGTTCCTAAAAAGATTTTTCACCTATCAGCAGGTGAAGGAAGAACATCAACGACTTGTAGGCCTATTGCAGCCATAACCTATTCAGGAATAAAAGTGGGATGACATGACTTTGGATTTCATGGTAGGAATTCCAAATAATATTATGAAGAATGATCCTATTTGGGTTTTTGTGTATCGATTAATGAAGGTAGCACATTTATTTCTTATCAGGGAATACTTTACAGTAGAACAGTTTGAAGAAATGTACATACAATAGATAGTTCATTTTCATGGGGTGTCAGAGACCATAGTTTCAAATCACAATTCATGATTTACATCATGCTTCTGGAAGGTCTTACATAATTTTCTTTGAACATAGGTTCTATTAATAACATCCTTCCACCCAAATACATGGGTAGTTAGAGCATACAATTCAGGTGTTGGAGGATATACTGCGAGCATGTGTGCATTACTTTTGTGGTTTATGGGAGAACCACTTGGCCTTAGTGGAGTTATCCTATAATAACAGTTATCAGAAAAATATTCAAATGGCACCATGTGAGGAACTTTATGGCAGACCATGTAGATCATAACTATATTTGTTAGAGGTGGGTGAGTTAGAGATATTGGGACTGAGTCTCATCTAGGAGACATCAGAGCAGGTGTAGTGGATTCAAAAATGTATGGCTACGTCTTAGAGTAGGTATAATTTGTATGCTGATAGATGGAGACAAACCCTAGAGTTTACAGAGGGTGATCATGTATTCCATAGTGTGTCTCCTAGATTGGGGGACCATATGATATAGAGGTAGGGCATGTTAGCACCCGGGTTCGTAGGACCTTTTGAAGTGCTGGAGAGAATTAGTTTGGTGGTGTACTGATTAGCACACACACATAAATTTAGCACTATGAATGATGTTTTCCATGTTTCACAAATACGGAGGTCTCACCCCAACACTTCCCTTGTGATTTATGTGGAAGAGGTTGACCTCAAGATAGACGCGTCCTTTGAGAAACATCTGATACGTGTGATGGGTCATAATGAGAAAGTGTTACAGGGAAATACAATTCCCTTAGTTAATGTGTTATGGAAGCATGGAAGTGTTCAAGAGGAAACTTGGTAATGGGAAGTAGACACCAGGGCTCAATGGATCAATATTTTTGGCTCAGAATATTATAGATGTTCATGAATGCATCCCTTGGATGAGTTCTTATAAGTTGGGGATATTGTAAGATCCCGACCATTTCTAGAGTCATCTCTGGCACGTTTTCAGGTAATTTTTGAATCCTTTAGGTACCTTTGGTTTCGATTTTTGTCTTGAGGTGCATGTGGGTAAATAATTAAGGAAAACTAAAGGATAAGGTTTGTGCACGTTTTGTGCACGGTTTGGCCAAACCGTGCATAAGATAACCATGCAGACAGCGGAGGTCAGCAAGGTTGGAACAAGGTTTTCCTAATTATGATCCATCAAGTTGTGCAGGAAATGTAATACTACATGGTTGGTGCATGGTATGGCCTAACTGTGCAGCCTCCCAGTTGAAACCATGCGCACAGAGCAGTTTAATCCAAAAATTGATTTTAAAACCACCTAAACCACTAAAACCTCTCTAGTTCAACCTAGGCTCGGGCTTAAAAATTTCTTGGTGATCTTAGATCCTTATAGAGGGATTCCAAGTCAATATAAATACCATTCATCTAGAATGATATCCTAGATCAAAGATCCATTCCTATTCTAGTTTGTAGATTTCATCCCATTGCTTCTCCTGTTCTTTGCTCTATCCTTCCTTGATCTTTTAATGGAAGATATCCACTGTTCCAATAGATCTAAACATATGAGTTGTGATTTAGATATAAGATTGTATATCTAGATCTATATTTTCAATATCAGTATTCCTTTGATCTTAATTTTGGTTTAGGGATTTAGATCTGAATCTTGATCTATTAAATTATGTCGCTCGGATTTTATGGATTTCTGTTGGGTTAGCATCCATCAATAAACTGAGGTAGGTGGTCTAAATCAAACTCCAATAGTCTTGATTCCTGATATGTGGATGTGAGTCTACGATTTTTTATATTCCCTTGGTTATTGATCTCTTAAATTATGGTAATTAGGAATGCGGATTTGATTTATGATTTCCTTGGTGATTAATTGATATTTGAATCACGGAACAAATTAAGGGGGGGTTCCCAAATAGATATTTTTGGAGATCTGTTATGGTTTGATATATTGTCTTCGAGATATTGAATTGGTTGTGTTAAGATAATTTATTTGGGGAATTAATTGTGAAATAATTATTGGCTATGTAGTATAATTAATTGTGATAATTAATTATGTTCCATGATGTTGACCAAAGATGATCAATTGTGAGAATTAATAATGTTTAATGATTTGGATCAAAGATAATTAATTTTGAGAATTAATTTTGACAATTTTATATTTAATATGGATAATTATTTTTGATGAATTAGTTATGGAAGGAGATTTGTATTGATTTATTAATTAATTGATGAATTAATAAATGGGTTGTGTGCTTAGTTAATTGTTGAGTTTACTAATCGCCTTTTAAATGTTTAACTAGTTGTTGGATTATTAATAGAATGATGTGGAAAATTATTTTGAATTAATGAATGATTAAATGGAGGTGATTTGTTTTGGTGATGGACATGGAGTTCTAGACCAATTAAAAGTTGGGACATGGACATGGAGTTCCTCCCCAAAAGTTATCCGATCATGAGATTATGGGATACTAGGCATGATAACCTACACCAAATGTGAAAAGGAGTTCTAGGAATGAGGAACTACACTAAATGTGATTTTAGGGTGTTAGGAATGGATACCAACACCAAATGAATAATAATAATGAATAATGATTCAACTGTGATTGTGGTACTTTACATGATGTTAAACACCAAATAAATGAAAACAATGAATGATTATTAAAATTGGAAACATTTTTTGAAACTAGGCCTAATGCATTGATTAAAATATTAAAAGACAATGTGATAAGTGTTTAACTATGAATTGTATTTATTTATTAATAAAATGGTATACACTATCTTTTAACTGGAGTTGTTTTAGACACCATCGGTGGTTCCCTACTAAGTCATACTCATATCTTATTCAGGCTACCAGATCAACACTTGAACATACTTTGTAGTTGGAGGAAAAGTTAAGGGCATGGCCTAGGGATAGGTTTCTATTTGGAATTAGAGAATGTGAGAGGGAAACAGACGTGGTTCTGGACCCTCTTGGGAGTCGTTATGTCTTTAATTTTAGTTTCATTGTAGATACTTGAATTTTTCATTGTGATAGCATGTTTTACCTTTCAATTGAGTATTCTATTTTCATGTTTTTTATCATATGACATGAATTTACTCTATTTATTTATATCCTTCTACACATGGTTATTTTTTTCTTCTTTTGGTGTTTTGTTCTGATAAAAGAGGGTATAGTCTCCCCATGACTGATTTACTAGACCCTCACTACTAGTCAAAACACTCTGGAATATGGGGAGGTGCACTTCAGGGCATGTGGCCAACTTGTTAAGGGTACCATTTGGTGGCATCTGGGTTAAGGCATCACACTATAGATTTATTAGTTTGAGTTATATATGCTATTGTATATCCATTTTAATTTCCATAATTATTCTTCTTTGAGCTAAATCATTTCAAAATTCATGATCAATGAATAGTTGTTAAATACAAACATTAAAATGTATGAATTAAATATTCCTCTCATAATTATTAAATATTTTAAGAATATAAATTTTTTTAATCCAAATCATCATATTATATTTATGTTGAAATGTATGATACTGATGTATAATATTTGAAATATATTAATGAAGCTGAAAAAATCACATATTACTAATCTTTGAAAAACTACAAGCAATGAAAAAATACATTTTAATGCATTTAATATGTCCTTGATTGAATATAACTTTAAAAATTCCACATTTAATAAAAAAACTAAATACTTCATACACATTTCATAATGAATTTTTAAATAATTTTGGTCTCAGGAAAGGTAAATAAACTAAGGGGGTAGGGGGTTGAATCAAGGTATACTGATCTTTCATTGACAACCCCTCACACCCAATCATGTTCTATGCTTTTTAGGAATACTCCTCTCCCTCACAATTGATATGAAGAAAAAATGAAAAAAAAGATACAAAATAAATTTTACATGGATCACCCAAACAAAGATAGTTTGAGGAGAAAGAAAGGATGATGTATCATAAACCATAAACACAAAAAAAACATGTTTTATTAAAATTTTGAGTAGTTTTAATGGCCCTGTAGGTTCACATCTATCATATAAATAAATAATCACAACTCTGAATCACTTGAAAAACTAAATTTCTCCAGTATTGGTTTTTCCATGATTCACATGATAAAATAATGAGTATACATGTAACATCCCAAGTAAGTAATGAATAATATATATTTTTATCTATTTCTATTAATTAATTAGTTAGTGTTTTAGAGGCTTAAAATAAAAATAAATCCAATCTTAAGCATGGAATACACTAATATTTTTAAAAGATTGTTTTACTGCCTTTGATGGCAAAACATTTTTGAATCTATCTTTTGACAATTTTATAAACTATGTTTGTCAAAATAAACTTATTCTTTATAATTGGGACGTCAAAATTTACTTTGTGGGAATTTTTGGTATTTTTTTGACAATGTTCATTTTTTAATGAATAGTGAAAAATACTGCATTTTACATCAAAACTGCTTTTTAATCTAATTTATTTATATGATTAGATTATCTTTTGAAATGGTTTTAAAGTGAAATTAGAATATATTTTTACCATTTAATCCAATGGTAGTCATTGGAATCAATTTCACTTTGAAATTGGACTTAAACTGGTGTCAATCTTTTGATACTTATTGTTTTATAAAAACACGCTATTTGTCATGACAGCGGGAATTAATTATTAAATTAATTAATGTGACTTATATGTTTTGAATTTTTCAAAATAGAGTTCATTTTTGAATTCGGAATATCAAATATAGCTTAGGGTGAATTTTTGGTAATTTTCTGAAAAACTTCAATTTTTGATGAATAGTGAAACCACTAAGTGGTACTTATAAAAACTGATTTTTTTGTTTAAATGAAATTTTGCCATCACTGTGTTTTGAATTTCAAAAATCCGACATACATGGTTGTCATTAAGAAGTAAAATGTGGTTCAATGGGATTATAATAATTTTTTGGTGAATAGTAACTTATTAAGTTTTTAATCGCGATTAGAGGTAATTAGTGTAGTTTAAGGTAAAAATAATGCTTTGATAAAATGAGATGAGCTTGACACATATCCTACCATCATTGGTTGTGTCATGGACGACCAAGACAGGACATGGGTCAACTTGGGGACCACATGGAGCCACTTTGGTTGGGAAATGACATAAATAACTTTTTATTTAATGTTAAAGTAAAAATGACACAAACAAGAGATGTTTTACTAAAACAATTTTTACATGGGGTTATACAAGTCAGATTTTTAATTATAAATATTAATTGGAAATATAAAAAGATTTCCTACATCATAGTAGTTTTTTTATAATTTTTAGACATTAAATAATTTAAATTATTTATGACATCATGATGATGCAGCGATGACCTCATTATTTAACGATTTAAATAAAATGGAAAGATAATGTAATATCTAAGACCTACACATGTCCAAAACCTATTGGATGATTGGATTTAGAACCCTTATCACCTTATCCTCGAATTATATCAATGTGGGACCTTTTGAATCCGAAAATCTTTTTAAAATAAAGTAACTTATCTTTACTTTCCAAAAGTGCCCCTCCTCTCCTCTTATAAAAGGCCCCCACCTCTACCTCATTTCACACAATCCTAAAACCTTTGGCTCAGCCATCCCCTGCCCATTTACTCTCTCCACATCCCTCTCCTCATCCTAGAGGATTCCCTTTGGGCAGAATCCTTTCAAAGGAAGCCTTTAGGCTCAAATCAAAAGGAGTTATACTTTTAAAGGTAATTCATTCTCTCATGTTCATTTGTTTTATTTTGCTTCTCCAACCCCCTAAACTCTTTTTATTTACTTCTTTTGTAATAAAACCAGTATCTTCAATATAATAGGATGTTGTTATAATATTTATTCGACCTACACTCTCACACAACTACATCAAATGGTTAAAAGAACATACGGTTTCCGTGGATGGAGAAATTCCGCCTCCTGAAACGATGATTGTTCAATACTCATTTAACACCTTCAAAGGTGGCCATTATGATGTCACTATTTTTATATATGATATATAATATTTTTATGTTTTCCTTAAGCTTCTGTGTTTTTCATTTTGGGCATACCTTTATGGTTTCCATTATGGGTAAACGCGATATCTTCATTTAAGGAAGTGCGGACTACCGCCCCCTCAAAGTGATTTGATTCGTTAAATACCATATGTGGGACGTATAAAGGATGGAACTATGATATTATATATGATATTATACTGGAATTATAATATACCTTTATATCATTATGATTCCATTCTATAAAATACGAAATAGAAATGAAAGTAGCGTTCATGCGTACGTACGGCTTACCGTCTCCATGAACGGTGCATTTCATTTCTTACCTCTAAATGATTATGTAATATTATAAATGCACGTATATACTGGATATATATGATATATATGATATATACATCATGATTATAATTCTGGATATAATGGATACATGAACAACTTGTAATTATAAAGGGTTTATTTTGACTTAAGTACCAATGATCATTAAAACGACCATTATTAACTTAAATAATTACATAGTGTTCATGACATGGAAATAAGTGATATAAAAGGAATAATGAACTTGAAAAAGGTTCTTAAACAAGTATAATTTAACTCAAGTTTATTATTCAGGAGATTAAAGAACGACCGAGTCAAGTCGGACCCGAGGTATGGGACTTTGTCTCAATCTCCTTTCATTGAGGCATATTTTATTTTATACACAACTTTCTTTTATACGGTGTATAAAACCCTTTGACTTTTACATTTATCCAAAAGGAATCTTTTTTTTATACGAAGCGTTTACTAAACGACAAAAGGTAATGTTTTTGTCGTACGTATGCGGTGACAACGACTTCTCCGCCGCCGTGACCATTATTTGAGTTTTGGCTTCCTCTGCAAGCCATACCTTCTTTTTAAAAGAAAAATAAATACCATGTTTTACTTTTCTTTTATTTTGGTATTGAAAATGGTTTTTCATAATGTTTTTATATCAATGTGTTGTATTGATATCTTGTGATTGAAAGGTGGAAAAGTTATGTTTCCTTTATGAATGTTTTATGTGATACGATTATGTTGAGGTTCTTGGGAATTATTGTGAAGATGGGTGGTTCCATGATAAACTAAGGGCGGGTGAGCCCGATATAGCTCTCCAATGCATTGGGTAACGTGAAGGAGTGAAACGTTAAGGTTTCTCCGAAGAGATTTTAGGGAATATACTGTGATAGGTATTCCAAACGTAACCAAGAGGGTTACTCCCTACGTAAGAATGTTATGAATGCCTCAATTTACCTTTATGTCTTATGACTTCTATGATTTACTCATGATTTGATGAGGTGTGTTAAAGTGCTTATGTTTTATGGGTAAAGTATAATTTCATTCTTATGTATATATGTACCCATGTTTCCTTTCCATATTTTTATATCCCTTACTGAGCTTTTTATGCTCATCCCAAGTTTTTTGAAATGTTTTTCACAGGTCAAGGGAAAGGTACATGATAAGATGATAGTGTCAAGGAAGTGTCAAGAAATAATCCTTGTTTTATTTTAAATATGTTTCCATTGATGGGAATGAAGAATACTATCTTTATGTAACCACTTTGTTTATATGTGGAATGTAATGCAAGTTTTATGATCTAATTCTCTAAAACTCTAAACCCGAAAAGATCCTCAATGTGTAATCTTGTAATATCTCAAGATTAAGTAAGGTTTAAGGCTGGGGCCTTATAGTTGGTATCATAGGTCGGTTTAGATAACTTTAGGAGTTAGAATTCTATTAAATGATTATCCAAATTTTTTTTTGAAATGATATAGCATTTGAAGATTACCATGTTGCTTCATCTAAGACATGTTTGTTCAGAATGGTTTTCCGCAGAGGGAATAGGGAAGTAGTGCTAGGAAGGCATACAGAAGGAAATAAACTTCCGAATCAGCATCCCGAGATGGTCGGAGTTGGAACTGAGTAGTTTGTTGCAGTAATGGCACAGTTGACTCAAGCGATAAATGGTGGTGGTATCCATGCACGAGATCAGCCAGATCAACCGCAGAGGAACATGTCAGGGGTGGAACATTTCATGAGGAAACATCCCCCATCATTCAGAGGATCATCTGACCCTGTGTTAGCTAAAGGGTGGATTAAAGCACTGGAGAAGATTTTCGATGTCATGGGGTGTTCAGACAATCAAAAGGTTAGTCTTGCTATTTATCGTTTGGAGGGTGAAGCAGATCAGTGGTGGTCAATGGTTAAAAATATCAGGGATGCTGATGAGATTGATGCTCTCGATTGGGATGAATTCAAAGGTATGTTTCTTGAGAAGTATTTTCCTAAGGCTGTTCGACTTAGGATGGAAAAGCAATTCTTGGAATTGAGGCAAGAGGAAGACTCAGTGGATACCTATGAAGAAAGGTTCACTCGATTGGCAAGGTATGCTCCAAATTTTATCCGAGACCTTGATAGTAAAATCAATCATTTTTACTCAGGATTAAAGCCAAAATATCAAAGGGCATTAGCCTCTCATGAGTTTAAAAGTTATGAAAATCTTTTTCGATGTGCTGAGAAGGTGGAAATGGATTTTGTCGATGACCAAGTGTTCTATAACAACCAGCAGAAGAAGAGACCGAGGTGGTAGGAGAAAGGTAAGAATTCTTCAAAAAAGTCTGATGGTAAGAAAACTAAGTTTCCAGTTTGTGATAAATGTGGAAAAAGGCATGCTGGGGAATGTCTTCTGAATTCTGGAAAGTGATACTGATGTGGTAAGATGGGACATAAGGCTCGTGATTGCACTAAAAAGGATCAAGGTGAAGGTAAGACCAAATTTGATTTACAGTTAGTGAAATGTTATAAGTGCAATGAGATGGGTCACTATGAAAACGAGTGTCCGACAAAGAGCTTGAGTGATGGGAAGCAGTTAGACTACAAGCAGAAAGGGGTGGTGAAATCTTTTGCAACTACTTCGGCAGACGTCGGGCCATCAAATGAAGTTGTATCAGCTCCAGGGAGCTCAGTTTTTTTCAAAGATTGACATGAGATAGGGGTACCATCAGCTGAAGGTAAAGGAGGTAGATATTCCTTAGACCATGTTTCGTACGAGATATGGCCATTATGAATTTGTAGTAATGCCTTTTGGGCTAACCAATGCACCTGCTGTATTCATGGACTTAATGAATAGAATTTTCCATGAGTTCTTGGATAAGTTTGTGGTGGTTTTCATTGATGATATTTTGGTATTTTCTAAAAGTAAAGAGGAGCATGAAAGACATTTAAGGGTTATCTTGCAAACCTTAAAAGAAAATAAACTGTATGGAAAATTCAGCAAGTTTGAGTTTTGGTTGCAACAAATTTCTTTCCTTGGTCATATTGTTTCTAAAGATGGGATAACTGTTGATCCTACAAAAACAAAAGTTGTGGAAGAATGGCCAAGACCCACAAATGTAACCGAGATTCGTAGCTTCCTTGGTTTGGTAGGCTATTACCAAAGGTTTGTTAGAAATTTTTCACGATTATCTAGTCCAATGACTAAGCTAACTCGGAAGGGTGTTAAGTTTATCTGGACAAAAGAATGTGATGATTGTTTTCAGGAATTGAAAAGAAGATTGGTGAATGCTCCGGTTTTGGCACTACCTTCCAGGAATGGTGAGTTTGTTATATACAGTGATTCTTCATTGAAAGGACTTGGCTGTGTCCTAATGCAGAATGATCAGTTAATTGCTTATGCTTCACGACAGTTGAAAACTCATGAGGTAAATTACCCTACACATGATTTGAATTAGCTGCTGTTGTTTTTGCTTTAAAAATTTGGAGGCATCATTTGTATGGAGTAAAGTGTGAAATATATACCAATCACAAAAGTTTAAAGTATATATTCACTCAGAAAGAGTTAAACATGAGACAAAGGAGATGACTGGAATTAATCAAGGATTATAATTGTACAATTCATTACCATCCGGGAAAAGCAAATAAAGTGGCTGATGCTTTGAGTCGAAAAAGTAATGCTTCATTAGCAATGTTGCATTTGGAACGTGATCCTTTGGTTAAGGATTTGATGAACTTTGGCATAGAGGTTGTTGGTGCAAGAAGTCCTTCTGTTTTGTTTCAGGTATTAGTGAGATCTTCTCTATCAGGCAGAATCAAGCAAGCACAGAAGCAAGACAGTGAGTTGCAGAAAAAGGTAGAGCTGGTTCAGAAAGGTAAGTTGCCTGAATTCAACATTGATAATGATTGTGTTTTGAGATTTGGGAAGAGATTGTGTGTGCCTTGTGATTCACAGTTGAAGAGAGATTTGTTATGTGAAGCTCATAGTTCTCCGTTTTCAGTTCATCCGGGCAGTACTAAGATATATAGAGATCTGCGGGAGTATTACTGGTGGGATGGAATGAAAAGGGATATTTCTTATTTTACTGTGAAGTGTTTGACATGTCAACAGGTTAAAGCAGAGCGGCAGTTACCGAAAGGGATGCTTCAGCCTTTACCAGTGCCAGAGTGGAAATGGGAGAATATATCCATGGACTTTGTTGTGGGATTACCGAAGACATCTCGAGTTAATAATGCAATCTGGGTTATTGTTGATCGCTTGACCAAGTCTGCTCATTTCCTTGTAATACGTGATACTTTCTCTCTTGATCAACTTTCTCATTTGTATCTTAAAGAGATAGTCAGGTTACATGGAGTTCCTCTCTCCATTGTATCTGACCGTGATCCCAGGTTCACTTCTAACTTTTTGGAAAGGCCTTCAGAAGTCTTTGGGTACTGAATTAAATTATAGTACAGCTTTTCATCCTCAATCAGATCGGCAGTCAGAACGAACAATTCAGACCTTGGAGGATATGCTACGAGCTTGTTCGATGGATTATCAAGGAAGTTGGGACCAACATCTTTCTTTGGTTGAATTTTCATATAATAACAGTTTTCATTCCAGTATACAGATGACACCATTTCAGGCATTATATGGGAAGCGGTGTCGAACTCTAGCTTTCTAGGATAAAGTGGGTGAAAGGAAGTTGATGGGACCAGAATTGGTAGAAGAGATGGCAGAAAAAGTTCATCTGATTCAGAAGCACATGAGAACAGCTCAGAGTAGGCAGAAGAGTTATGCAGACAACAGGAGGAAGGATCTATCTTTTGAGGTAGGTGATCATGTTTTTCTCAAAGTATCACCATGGAAAAGTGTGATGTGATTTGGTAAGAAAGGAAAGATGAGTCCAAGGATTATTGGACCATATGAAATTCTGGAGAGAGTTGGATCAGTTGCTTACCGAGTGGCTTTACCTCCGAGTTTATCTCAGGTACACAATGTTTTTCACGTTTCAATGTTAAGGAAGTACATGCCAGATCCAACTCATGTTTTGAGTCCAGAGGTAGTTCAGCTGGAAGAGAACCTATCTTATGAGGAACGACCGGTCCAGATTCTTGACCATAGGGAGCAAGTGTTACGGAATAAGGTGATTAATCAGGTAAAGGTTTTGTGGAAAAACCACATGATGGAAGAGGCAACATGGGAATCTGAAAATGCAATGAGGGATAAGTACCCCCATTTATTCGATAAGTAAATAAATTGTCGGGACGCAATTTTCTAAAGGGGGGAAGGATGTAACATCCCAAGTAAGTAATGAATAATAGATATTTTTATCTATTTCTATTAATTAATTAGATAGTGTTTTAGAGGCTTAAAATAAAAATAAATCCAATCTTAAGCATGGAATACACTAATATTTTTAAAAGATTGTTTTACTACCTTTGATGGCAAAACATTTTTGAATCTATCTTTTGACAATTTTATAAACTATGTTTGTCAAAACAAACTTATTCTTTATGATTGGGACATCAAAATTTACTTTGTGTGAATTTTTGGTATTTTTCTGACAATGTTCATTTTTTAATGAATAGTGAAAAATACTGCATTTTACATCAAAACTGCTTTTTAATCTAATTTATTTATATGATTAGATTATCTTTTGAAATGGTTTTAAAGTGAAATTAGAATATATTTTTACCATTTAATCCAATGGTGGTCATTGGAATCAATTTCACTTTGAAATTGGACTTAAACTGGTGTCAATCTTTTGATACTTATTGTTTCATAAAAACACGTTATTTGTCATGACAGCGGGAATTAATTATTAAATTAATTAATGTGACATATATGTTTTGAATTTTGAAAAATATACTTCATTTTTGAATTCTTAATATCAAATATAGCTTAGGGTGAATTTTTGGTAATTTTCTGAAAAACTTCAATTTTTGATGAATAGTGAAACCACTAAGTGGTACTTATAAAAACTGATTTTTTCGTTTAAATGAAATTTTGTCATCACTGTGTTTTGAATTTCAAAAATCCGACATACATGGTTTTCATTAAGAAGTAAAATGTGGTTCAATGGGATTATAATAATTTTTTGGTGAATAGTAACTTATTAAGTTTTTAATCGCGATTAGAGGTAATTAGTGTAGTTTAAGGTAAAAATAATACTTTAATAAAATGAGATGAGCTTCACACATGTCCTACCCTCATTGTTTGTGTCATGGCCGACAAAGACAAGCCATGGGTCAACTTGGGGACCCCATGGAGCCACTTTGGTTGGGAAATGACATAAATAACTTTTTATTTAATGTTAAAGTAAAAATGACACAAACAAGAGATGTTTTACTAAAACAATTTTTACATGGGGTTATACAAGTCAGATTTTTGATTATAAATAGTAATTGGAAAGCTAAAAAGATTTCCTACATCATATTATTTTTTTA
The DNA here is from genome assembly GCA_963277665.1 of Viscum album. Classification (NCBI taxonomy): domain Eukaryota; kingdom Viridiplantae; phylum Streptophyta; class Magnoliopsida; order Santalales; family Viscaceae; genus Viscum; species Viscum album. The sequence continues at coordinate 1,395,765,065 of OY728164.1, read as the reverse complement.
TAATTTTTAGACATTAAATAAATTAAATTATTTATGACATCATGATGATGCAGCGATGACCTCATTATTTAACGATTTAAATAAAATGGAAAGATAATGTAATATCTAAGACCTACACATGTCCAAAACCTATTGGATGAGTGGATTTAGAACCCTTATCACCTTATCTTCGAATTATATCAATGTGGGACCTTTTGAATCCGAAACTCTTTTTAAAATAAAGTAACTTATCTTTACTTTCCAAAAGTGCCCCTCCTCTCCTCTTATAAAAGGCCCCCACCTCTACCTCATTTCACACACTCCTCAAGCCTTTGGCTCGTCCATCCCCTGCCCATTTACTCTCTCCACATCCCTATCCTCATCCTAGAGGATTCCCTTTGGGCAGAATCCTTTCAAAGGAAGCCTTTAGGCTCAAATCAAAAGGAGTTACACTTTTAAAGGTAATTCATTCTCTCATGTTCATTTATTTTATTTTGCTTCTACAACCCCCTAAACTCTTTTTATTTACTTCTTTTGTAACAACACCAGTATCTTCAATATACTAGGATGTTGTTATAAGATTTATTCGAGCTACACTCTCACACAACTACATCAAATGGTTAAAAGAACATACGGTTTCCGTGGATGGCGAAATTCCGCCTCCCGAAACGATGATTGTTCAATACTCATTTAACACCTTCAAAGTTGGCCATTATGATGTCACTATTTTTATATATGATATATAATATGTTTATGTTTTCCTTAAGCTTGTGTTTTTTTCATTTTGGGCATACCTTTATGGTTTCCATTATGGGTAAACGTGATATCTTCATTTAAGGAAGTGCGGACTACCGCCCCCTCAAAGTGATTTGATTCGTTAAATACCATATGTGGGACGTATAAAGGATGGAATTATGATATTATATATGATATTATACTGTAATTTAAATATACCTTTATATCATTATGATTCCATTCTATAAAATACGAAATAGAAATGAAAGTAGCTTTCATGCGTACGTACGGCTTACCGTCTCCATGAACGGTGCATTTCATTTCTTACCTCTAACTGATTATGTAATATTATAAATGCACGTATATACTGGATATATATGATATATATGATATATAAATAATGATTATAATTCTGGATATAATGGATACATTAACAACTTGTAATTATAAAGGGTTTATTTTGACTCAAGTACCAATGATCGTTAAAACGACCATTATTAACTTAAATAATTACATAGTGTTCATGACATGGCAATAAGTGATATAAAAGGAATAATGAACTTGAAAAATGTTCTTAAACAAGTATAAATTAACTCAAGTTTATTATTCAGGAGATTAAAGAACGACCGAGTCAAGTCGGACCCGAGGTATGGGACTTCGTCTCAATCTCCTTTCATTGAGGCATATTTTATTTTATACACAACTTTCTTTTATACGGTGTATAAAACCCTTTGACTTTTACGTTTATCCAAAAGGAATCTTTTTTTATACGAAGCGTTTACTAAACGACAAAAGGGAATGTTTTTGTCGTACATATGCGGTGACAATGACTTCTCCGCCGCCGTGACCATTATTTGAGTTTCGGCTTCCTCTACAAGCCATACCTTCTTTTTAAAAGAAAAATAAATACCATGTTTTACTTTTCTTTTATTTTGGTATTGAAAATGGTTTTTCATAATGTTTTTATATCAATGTGTTGTATTGATATCTTGTGATTGAAAGGTGGAAATGTTATGTTTCCTTTATGAATGTTTTATGTGATACGATTATGTTGAGGTTCTTGGGCATTATTGTGAAGATGGGTGGTTCCGTGATAAACTAAGGGCGGATGAGCCCGATATAGCTCTCCAATGCATTGGGTAACGCGAAGGAGTGAAACGTTAAGGTTTCTCCGAAGAGATTTTAGGGAATATACTGTGATGGGTATTCCAAACGTAACCAAGAGGGTTACTCCCTACGTAAGAATGTTATGAATGCCTCAAGTTACCTTTATGTCTTATGATTTCTATGATTTACTCATGATTTGATGAGGTATGTTAAAGTGCTTATGTTTTATGGGTAAAGTATGATTTCATTCTTATGTATATATGTACCCATGTTTCCTTTCCATATTTTTATATCCCTTACTGAGCTTTTTATGCTCATCCCATGTTTTTTGAAATGTTTTTCACAGGTCAAGGGAAAGGTACATGATAAGATGATAGTGTCACGAAAGTGTCAAGAAATAATCCATGTTTTATTTTAAATATGTTTCCATCGATGGGAATGAAGAATACTATATTTATGTTACCACTTTGTTTATATGTGGAATGTAATGCCAGTTTTATGATCTAATTCTCTAAAACTCTAAACCCGAAAAGATCCTCAATGTGTAATCTTGTAATATCTCAAGATTAAGTAAGGTTTAAGGCTGGGGCCTTATAATACATTAATATAGGTGAATCAATTATATTCTAATTTCATCCACTATTAAAATTTATGAAACTCTATTGTGAAAAACTTCTATATATTCTTTTTTCCTCTGACTTTACAGGACTATACTAAAACTCCTTCTCTTATCATTAAATCTATCATATTTTTTATTTTATTTGAGATTCACATTACCCCCTCATCATACAAAAACAATTTTCCTACTTATTAATAAATTTTTTTCCTCTATTTATATCATATGAGTATCCTTGTTCTCTACTATAAATAAAAAATTAAACCATATATAGTAAATAGGGAGAACTAGTCAAAATATCCATTTAGTTTCAAGTCAAGATGTCCACTAAATATATTAAATCTTCATTCTGAAATATATAATCATTGAACATGCAGTACTAAAAACTTGAGTTTTCTATTTCATCATCATCACTACTATAGAATGTCTAATAAAAAACTTGAAATAGTTCTTCTTCAGAAAAAACTCTCTTTAAATTTTCTAGAACCATGCTTCCATACTGATTTTATCTACTTCTCCTATGGATCGATACTAAACACATCATGGAAACAAATACAGGGGATCTCTAGTATCCTACATCAACTAGACTCATAGGAGACCAATATAAAGCCCAAAATCTATAGTGATTCCCTATATTTATCATAGGGATTTTGAAAATCCACTACAATATCTACCATGTCATGACCTCTACTATATCTCTGATTCATATACTCCCAAAAAAATGTTATGTCATGGACTCCTTTAGTTTCCTATTTCAAATATTATTATATATTTAAAATATAAAACATAATATTGACAATTTTATTTATTTACATCACCCCCTAAAAATTTTACATATATAGGAATGGTTCCTCACTTTTCAATGTTTCCATTGAAATATATTTGACCATGGATTCCATAATGTTTGAGTTGTTGTTCCCCATTTCACATATGGAATATTCCCATTCAAAATACCATGTATCATGATGTGGTTCAAAACACATTTTCAATTTACATCTACTATAAAAACCCATTTATCTCATGTAATGGCCAATCATTTTCTATTCTCTCGAATTTTTCAAGAATCTACTCTTACATATATAGGTACACTAATCTATGACTCTTCCATATTAAATTCCCAACAAACCTATATCATCATTTGTCCATGAATACTATATCATGGTACTTGTCCAATGATAAATTTTATCTTAGGTTCCTTCAAAATTCCTATATCATTTATTCATCCATTATCATTAACTTGTAAGCTCATTTAGAATTCATCCAAAATCATTGTCAATAAAGACAACCCCAAAAAAATCAATAAGGGTATTTTGTGAATAATATTCCCCTTTGGGATTGTTGACAACCATTCCAAAATAGATTTAAAATCATCTAATCTACAAACTCCAAATTAGATCTTCCCCATGGTCCAAAACATTTTCTGTGAGTCGTGCATCAATGATTCACCAATCATTAACTCCACGCATAAATGAGCCAAGAACATTATAAGAAACAATATGTAAATAAAAAATTCCACATCATAACACTTCTTAAGATTTATAAGCTCTTAAACAGTCATCCAATCTTCTACTCCTCCTAAATACAAATTCAATTACTCTATATTTTCTAACATAATAATAGAGGATTTATCCACTATTTTTTAATAGAAAATAAATCTCCTAAACATATATAGTAATCATAGAAAACATATACCATGTATACTATGTATAAAATATCCACCTTTATTAACAATCATAAATATTGCTTCTCTAAACATTCATAAAAGATAGTCATAAACCCAAACATTATATTCAAGAGATTGTGTCCATATTTCTACCTAAATAGTAAATACCACTAGTGATTTTGTATCCCTTCTCTAAACTATATATTCAGATGGATATGGTTAGACTCTAAGAGACAACCAATTCCATTCAAACACACCCTCGGGTCATAATTTTGTAATGATTAATGTAATTTTATTTTTTTAACACATACTCTAACTTAACCATCCCTTTCTCAACTTTCTCCTTAAAGAAATTATACTTGATATTGATGTGTTTTTTCCTTGAATGGTGAAAAATTATATCTTCTAAGATTAATAACAGTCAATCTATCACACATGATTGTAATAAGAGATTTCACATAAACTTTGATTCCCTCAAGGAATATATTTATTTCTAGTAATTGAGTACATTCTTGAGTTGTCAAAATATATTCATCCTATATAGTAATAACTGATATAAAACATTGTTTCATTCATAATAAATAAATTTAACATCCTCCATGATAAGATACACATCATGATATTGAATTTTAGTAATCCACAATATCAAACTAATCCATATATATAAATAAAAATAACTCTTGGTGTGATGTTATATGATATAATATCCTTGAATTCACCATGGTATTAACATAATGAATAATTATTTTCACTTCTATAATATGGATTTCCTTTATAAAAGTTTTTTATTGTGTGGATTGACATGTGGAAGATGCAATGTTGGCTCATGTCACTATTATGTACAATAGGATCCCAATGAGTTTTCTAATATTCCATTACACCAACCATATTTCCACCATCACCTCTTAAAAACTTCATTTGAGTAGCCACTAATGTTTTCATCATCCTAGAATCATCCATTAAAAATATTTTTAGGATTTCATTGGAATATTTTTATTGAGAGATTAATATTTCTATACATCCTTGAGTTACTTTTGAACCAACTAAAAATGTTAACATTCTTCTCATGGAAATTTTTAACTCGAAACTCATATATCATAAAAAACTATTACATTATAAATCATATGATCCTACAAATGTTATTTTATCTACATAGATGAACCCAATATTGCTTTAATCATTCCCCTTCTTGATGTATATATTGTGATCAACTATGCTTCGTTGAATTCAAGTATTTATCATGTATTAGGGTAGTCTTGAATAATAAATATCATGGGTCTTAATTCATCCCATACAAACCCTTCATCACCAAAAAAAATTATATCATATTCATCTATAAAAAAATAATTTATCTTCTCAATGTGCACCTCCTATACAAGGACTTTATTGAGGAAGGTTGATTTGAAATCTATTTTCATATATTTCAAATCCTCTTTAATCTAATATTTCCAAGAAAATTTAATTTTTTTTTTCAACTAAAATATGGGGGAATGAAGTATTATCAACATAAAATCCATAGATTTTGTAATATCCTTTCAATAATAGCCAATATTTTCTTCGAGTCACTTTTACATCTTCGGTGAATTTTTTATATAACACCAACTTAGTTAGAATTTTTTTTGACTTCTGGGCTTAGGTTAATTTATCATGTTCTATTATTCTCTATTTAGTAAATTATTCATGAATATATTTTCCCTAATTAACATCTTTGGTATCCACTTTAAAATATATAGGATCTAACAATGATAATAAATAATTTTTTGCAGTGTCTTAATTCTTCTTATACACACCAAGTTTGTTTGGAAATAAATGATGTTTTATTAATTTATTTCATCCTTGTTTCTTACCTTTTATTTATCCGTTGAACCTTATATGGTTTTATCATCATAAATATATTCTTGAGATATTTAAAAATTCCCATGTTATCCCCCTAGAATTCTCAATTAACTATTACTCTCCTGTGATAGTTTGTCATTTTTTTATTATGAAAATGACTCACTATATTTGAAAATATACTCATCTTACACAACCATTAAATAATGACTTTCAAACAATTTCTGAACCATCCAATCAGATTTTTATTCATCTTATTTTCATATATATAGTATTCAATTCCAAACCACATTATCGTGTTTATTTTTTTACCCCACCAAATATAAACTTATTCAAGTGAATATTTTAGATTGAAATTGAGTTCTACTCTCCCTTCAATGTGAGTGCTTTCTTCATTAATTTTTTCTAGTTTTGGTATCTTTATAAATGACAAAAAACATACTTGCTGAGGTTTTTATAGTCCAAAAATTTCTTTACATCTATATCTTTCGAGTTGACATATTCTAGTTAAATAAAATTATTCTTTTTGAATAATTACATTTATTAATACCTATTGTATTTTTCAAACATGGATGAATTACTTTTTGGTTCTTTATCATCATCATCATCTAAGAATATTTTCAGTCACTTTATAACGAGATGCCCAAATTTTTTACATCAAAATAATGAAAGTTCAAGCTTTCCTCAGAATCATCCCTTTCTTAATTTTAGTTTTGGGGAAAAAAATACATCTCCTCATAAATTTTTCCATCTTCAAGAACATACTATAATGAATGTTTATTTATGGCCTTCCTGACAATTCTCCTTTTCCAAGGGCTCATTAACATTATTTCTTGTATCATATGTAATGAGTGTTCTATGAAGCCTATCTAAGGTCTATTCATTTGGGTTCTTATATTCATGTACGTAGATATATTCATTTAAATGCGGTATTAATTTTATCATGACACACATCATGATTTTTATATTATGGAGAGTTTCGATGATTTCAAAAAATTTCTCCACAGTAATGCCCACCATATCAAGGAATGCATTGATAGACTCATTCAGGTGTATCCTGAAACCCTCATACTTATTTGTAATAAACCGCATTCTTAGACCGGATAAAATATGAGTTTTATTATTATTATTATTATTATTCTTTTATCGGCATGTCGGCCTTAAAACCGCGCTTCGTAACGAGGTTACGAGTACGCAAACTGTTTCAAGCGGTGACATCGGACTGCGCACGGGCAGTTAGACCGTACGAGTCAAGTCGCGCAATTGAAAATTTATCAACACACTGTTTTTTTTATTAATTTATATTAATGGACGTTTTAATAATAATAGTGGGAGATTATTATTATTTAATGTGGTGCAAACGCATTAAATTAAGTGGCGGTCAAACGCCATTAATTGTGGAGTTGCGGTTTGACCAGAAGTGCGTCAAAACTTATATCGCATATTAGCGGATTTAATTTGACGTAGGAATTTAATTAAGAGAGCGTTATTTTGATGACGCGTTTTAATTGGCAATTTTTTATCTTAATCATGGTTAAATAATAATAATGAAATTATTATTATTATTATGGGTTAAATTTTTTTAAACTAAAGGGGGTTTAATAAATTTTGTTGACTATATATAGATATGTATATATATATATGTTTTTTGGGATATATATATATATATTTAAGTATATATATATATATGTTAAAAAAGGGGGGGGGGATATTTTGTTTACCCCTTGATTGAGGCGCTGGGCAGGGCGTGACCCCCCCCCCCCCACCCATGCATGGCTTTTCTTTTTTTTTTCTTTTTTTTCTTTTTTTTTATTCCTCTTTTCTTCCTCCTCCTTTCTCTCTTTTCTCAATCACGCTCTCCTGAAAACCCTAAGGCGCATGTGGCGTGGGTTCCTCCTCCGGCTCTCCTTGCTGCGTGACCTAGCTCCGCGATCGGACACCCCACGCCCGGACCTCCTCTTGCTGCGTGATTCAGGACGACGCGACCCCTCCTCCGCAAGGTCTTCCTCCTCCTTCCAAGGCAGTGCACGGTCGGCCTCCTCCCGGTCCTCCCTAGGCGCGACGGCTCCCTCCACGGCAGGCGCTCCCCTCTCGGCCGGATCTCCCCTTCCCCGGCAGATCTCTTGTGCACCGCGCAACCCCGAGCGAGAATCCCCCCTTCGGCGCGTAACGGGATGGGGCGCGACCCATCCCTCTTCCGCGGCCGGATTCTCCTGGTTGCTCCACCGTTTTAGTCCAAATCTTCTTGGTATGATCCGTAAATGGACTACCCTACATCGCTTTGGTGTTTGGGTTCTTTTTCGCCAACTGATATGGGTTTTGGTCGAAACTCGCGAATTGGGTTTAACCCGATTTGGTTTTTATCTGGTTTTAGGGGGGGTGAAAATGATTTATCGGGACCCGTTGGTCCGTGTTCCGATGACCGCCGCCAAAGGCGAGGCGGTCCGAGTTGGTTTTGTGCTATCACCGATGTTTCGGGTGAGCGTCTTAAACCCGCTAATTGATTCGCACTGCTCCATTAAGGTTGATTAATTTATCTGAGTTCTTGATGATTATTTTGGTTGTGCGAAGGTCTTTACCGCACTAATATTTGGGTGCGACTTCTGTTTTTCGGGATGCGCGTTGGACCCTGAGTGTGTGCGCGCTTATGTCAAAGCGCATGTGCACGAACGATTGCAATGAGTTAGAAAGCTTGGCTCGGCCAGATTTATTGAGGTAAGGTCCCTTTCCTTGCCCCTTTAATTTATTAAAACAATTAATTAATTAATTAATTAATTTGTTTTGTGCACCATTATTAGTTTTTAAATTAATTTCTATTTAAATTGAGCAGTTAAGTATTTACATTAACTGCTGTTTAATTAATGTTGTTAAGTCTTTAAATTAATTGTTGTTTAATTAATGCAGTCAAGTATTTAAGTTAATTTCATGTGTTTCATGACCCCCTTTAAACTGAGTTTTAATTAAATAAATTATCTAAGATGATTATTTTGGGGATTGGTTATGGGTTGAGGTATTGTAATTGAGTTTTGTTTTGTTTTGATAAGATAATTTTTTGGGGGAAATTAATCATGAACTGATGTTGGCTTTGAAAGATATTTAATTATATGAATCAATTATATTCCAGAAAGTTGATCAAAGATAATTAATTATGAGAATTAATTATGAAATGTTGATGACTGATTTGGATAATTAAATGTGAAGAATTAATTATGGAATGAGAACTGTGTCGATTGATTAATTAAGTGATAAATGAATGAGATTTTGGGCCCTAGACATGGCGTTCTAGATCGACTTAAAATCAGGGTTTGGACATGGTGTTCCTCCCCAATGGTTATCCAAGCTTGTGATATAGGGTGTTAGACATGACGATCTACACTGAATGAGATTTTGGGTCCTAGACATGGCATTCTAGATCGACTTAAAATCTGGGTTTGGACATGGAGTTCCTCCCCAATGGTGCTTGACACCAAGCGAATGATAATAATGATTTATGAAAGGAACAAGAGATGTGATTAAAACCCGAGTGAAATGTGATCAAATAAAGAAGGATAAGAATGAATGGATTTCCAACATGAGTTTAAACTTGTACTAGGTTAAGTGATTACTTAAGGAACATGGAAACCTTGGAAATGATAAGTGAATAAAAAGAGTATAAATGAGCAAAATGATAAAAGGTATTTATAAGCTTGAACAGTTGTACTTGTGTTTGAACAGTTTCTTATTCCGACTATGGGTCAAAGCAGATATTACTGCCAGGTGTCCTTTCTGGAACCTAAACGGGTGTTGATTGTTTATATTTTTCTATTATTGTTGGAAATACCTACACAATGTTTAATTATACATCATTGCCTATAGTGGGCTATACACCAGTGGTTCCGGCCTGCTGAGATTTATATCTCACACCCTACTCGGGCCGCCATTGCACTGGGGTACCCGAGTAGACTTTCTTGGTTGCAGGAACTTGGACTCTTGACCGTGTTATTCTTTGTATCTGGAGTTAGAAGCAAAGGACTGTGCGGGAGCTCGGGATGCTCGTGGGGGTTGCCCGATGGGCATAACTGTCTTTTACTTTATTTCTGCATTGTATTGTAATGCATGCTGTTTTGTTTACTTCTTTCCATAGTGCCATGTACATGTCACGCATTCATCATTGTATAAACTGGTTTTTACCACTTTTGTTTAGTTGTACAAAAATCTGTTTCAGCTGCTTTATTATTTATTTATTCTGCTTTCTCCATTGTTATTATTTATTCAGTTATACTGTTCTGCACACTCTGATAAGAGGGTATAGTCTCCCCACTGACTTACCTTACACCCTCGCCGCTTGTCGGCAACCTCTGGTGTATGGGGAGGCGCGCTTGAGGTCTTGTCGCGGATTGGCTCGAGTGACCAGTTCAGGGTCGACCCGAGTTGGTTCGTGACAAAATGGTATCAGAGGAGGTTTCTTTCATTTAATTGTCTTACTATTTTGGGATTGGTAGACAGGAGATTAGGAATGTGTCGGCACTTGGGTAATAGCCGTGTCTGGGACTGATCACCCCACGTACGGTAAATGACCAAGTGGCCAGGGCTGGGAATTGATGTTCATGTTGTTTGCTGTTACAGTTGATGTGATTTCACCTTGGGTGAATGTTGTACTTTCCACTGCTTATTTGTTTACGAAGAGGTTTTGAAAATTTTCCTTGGCCCGATATGGACAGGAAATTGCATTGCATGCATCATATTAGGCACTTATAGATTCACATGTCATGCATATGTGCCATGCCATGTAGTTGCATTAGTAGGATGCCTGCTGATTTTGATTGTGTGCCTTGAAGATATTTCATGTCTGAATTTATTTAGCACGCCTCTTTAGAAAGCATGTTTCGGTGATAGTTAACATGTTTGGGTGATAATATGTCATGTTTTTCTATCTTTCTTGTGTGTCATGCTCTGCGTTATAGCATGTTTTGGTGATTTCTGCTTGTTGCTTTGTGTTAGCTGTTTGTAGTGGCTTGTTAGCTTGCTGGTAAAAGCTTGGTTGCTTTGGCTGAATTTGTTGGTTGCGATTACGACGGAGCCAATTTTCCATCGTAAGGTGTATGGGCGCCTCATAATTGGTAAAAGGGTAAACTGTGGTTTCAAACCTTTAAAAGAGGGCTTCTAAGTTAAAATGTTAAATGAAAAATTGATTTGATAAATAAGAGCCAAATGCCAACGGTAAGGTGTATGGGCGCCTTATCGATTGGTAGGTGGCCACCCATGTGACTGAACCTTGTTAGATCATAGTGTGTTTGAAAATGATTATTAATGTAAAACTATTGCGTTTTGATTGAGATAGTTTGATGTGCTTTTAAACATGCTCAACTGGACCCGAGGAGGTCAGTTGGGGCACGTCCTTAAGGAATGAACTGATATGTGGTTGCTTTTGAAGAACCCGAATTGAATAAATGGGACCCTCGGGGTCGCCTCTCTTTCTGTTAAAAAGGAATTTAGATGCTAAATTACCTGTTTATTCTTGGATAACATTATGTGTCAAATTTTTAAAGAGGAAGTTGGTTATAGCTTGTCTGTTTCGCCCTGGGGCGTTGTCTGAAAACCAAGTAATTAGTTTTGAAATAGTAATTGTGGGTGGATTAAAATTCTTTAAATGTTTTAAAGGTTGGAATGAATTAATGAAATGGATAAAATGGAAGGGGGTTTTGAGCCTAGTAATCCTTGTTTTGCATGACCAAGAGTTAGGGTCGACGCGTGTGCTTCGTAAGGGACTAGCCCATGCTAGGTAGTACCCTTAGAGCTTGAGTTTCCTTGTTTTCAGTGTGAGCTTATGATGTGGTGATCATAGTTCGAGGAATGTCACCCGTGCGTTAAAGTGTTTCAAAAATAGAGCGCCGGTGAGCGGCTAGTTCTTACGATGACATGGACACTCCTAAGGTGGGTAGTGTCGCATGAGTTTCTGTTTTCATGTCGGTGCTTGCTTGGCAGCACGACTGTGATAAGGTTGGCTGTATGCACAACACTTTAGAAACTCCGTTAGTGCGGGAAGAGTTTCAGTGGTTAAGCTTGGACGAATACGAATGTCTCGGGTGGTATAGGCATCAGAGTTTGGTCTGATTGATCTTCTCAGCGACCATGGTTTAATCTTAGTGTACTCTGCTGGATGAGACGAGCATGTCCCCCATCTTGACATCATCTTGGATACACCAAGATAGTATCGGTTTTACGCCGCGCTAAAGTTTAAAAGTTGTGGGTTTGTTTCGTAACCTCTCTCTAGTTGTGCGTGGGATGCACGGTTTCTTGTAGTTACGCTTTGTGCTGAGGCATGATATTTTCATAATAATCTTGTGATGGCTTGACTTCAGAATATCACCGGAGGTCGGGTAAGGACTTCGGTGTACGCGTGGTTGATAACAGAGCAGTTTTAAAAGCACATCATCGGTTTAAAGGCGAGTGTTTTTTTTGGGTTGGCATTGTCTTTCGATGAAATAATGGGTGACCAATTTTAGTTGGTCAATTGTGATTCGACCGTTTTCTTTGGTTGAGGTCCCTATAATGGCCTCAGAGGTAAGCTCTGCCTTGATGTTTCAGTTGTAACCTGAGCGCTTGCTCAGGCTGTAAAGGCTTAAGTGCGGTTTTCTTTGGAAACGCTAAAGATGCATTGGGCATTGGAAACGCGATGTGATCTTGTTTAATGAAACTTCACGACCCTTGTAGGACGGGTGATGTTTTCATCGGTTCCAGAAGGCTTCTCGGGGACGAGAAGTTTTTAAGGTGGGTAGTTTGTAATAAACCGCATTCTTAGACCGGATAAAATATGATTTTTATTATTATTATTATTATTTTTCTTTTATCGGCATGTCGGCCTTAAAACCGCGCTTTGTAACGAGGTTCCGAGTACGCAAACTGTTTCAAGCGGTGACATCGGACTGCGCACGGGCGGTTAGACCGTGCGAGTCAAGTCGCGCAATTGAAAAGTTATCAACACACTGTTTTTTTTATTAATTTATATTAATGGAAGTTTTAATAATAATAGTGGGAGATTATTATTATTTAATGTGGTGCAAACACATTTAATTAAGTGGTGGTCAAACGCCATTAATTGTGGAGTTGCGGTTTGACCAGAAGTGCGTCAAAACTTATATCGCATATTAGCGGATTTAATTTGACATAGGAATTTAATTAAGAGAGCATTATTTTGATGACGCGTTTTAATTGCCAATTTTTGATCTTAATCATGGTTAAATAATAATAATGAAATTATTATTATTCTTATGGGTTAATTTTTTTTAAACTAAAGGGGGTTTAATAAATTTTGTTGACTATATATAGATATGTAGATATATATATGTTTTTTGGGATATATATATATATATATTTAAGTATATATATATATATATATGTTAAAAAAAAGGGGGGATATTTTGTTTACCCCTTGATTGAGGCGCTGGGCAGGGCGTGACCCCCCCCCCCCCCCACCCACGCATGGCTTTTCTTTTTTTTTCTTTTTTTTCTTTTTTTTTATTCCTCTTTTCTTCCTCCTCCTTTCTCTCTTTTCTCAATCACGCTCTCCTGAAAACCCTAAGGCGCATGCGGCGTGGGTTCCTCCTCCGGCTCTCCTTGCTGCGTGACCTAGCTCCGCGATCGGACACCCCACGCCCGGACCTCCTCTTGCTGCGTGATTCAGGACGACGCGACCCCTCCTCCGCAAGGTCTTCCTCCTCCTTCCAAGGTAGTGCACGGTCGGCCTCCTCCCGGTCCTCCCTAGGCACGACGGCTCCCTCCACGGCAGGCGCTCCCCTCTCGGCCAGATCTCCCCTTCCCCGGCAGACCTCTTGTGCACCGCGCAACCCCGAGCGAGAATCCCCCCTTCGGCGCGTAACGGGATGGGGCGCGACCCATCCCTCTTCCGCGGCCGGATTCTCCCGGTTGCTCCACCGTTTTGGTCTAAATCTTCTTGGTATGATCCGTAAATGGCCTACCCTACATCGCTTTGGTGTTTGGGTTATTTTTCATCAACTGATATGGGTTTTGGTCGAAAATCGCGAACTGGGTTTAACCCAATTTGGTTTTTATCTGGTTTTAGGGGGGTGAAAATGATTTATCGGGACCCGTTGGTCCGTGTTCCGATGACCGCTGCCAAAGGCGAGGCGGTCTGAGTTGGTTTTGTCCTATCGCCGATGTTTCGGGTGAGCGTCTTAAACCCGCTAATTGATTTGCACTGCTCCATTAAGGTTGATTAATTTATCTGAGTTCTTGATGATTATTTTGGTTGTGCGAAGGTCTTTACTGCACTAATATTTGGGTGCGACTTCTGTTTTTCGGGATGTGCGTTGGACCCTGAGTGTGTGCGCGCTTATGTCAAAGCGCATGTGCGCGAACGATTGCAATGAGTTAGAAAGCTTGGCTCGGCCAGATTTATTGAGGTAGGGTCCCTTTCCTTGCCCCTTTAATTTATTAAAACAATTAATTAATTAATTAATTAATTTGTTTTGTGCACCATTATTAGTTTTTAAATTAATTTCTATTTAAATTGTGCAGTTAAGTATTTACATTAACTGCTGTTTAATTAAGGTTGTTAAGTCTTTAAATTAATTGTTGTTTAATTAATTCAGTCAAGTATTTAAGTTAATTTCATGTGTTGCATGACCCCTTTAAACTGAGTTTTAATTAAATAAATTATCTAAGATGATTATTTTGGGGATTGGTTGTGGGTTGAGGTATTGTAATTGAGTTTTGTTTTGTTTTGATAAGATAATTGTTTGGGGGAAATTAATCATGAACTGATGTTGGCTTTGAAAGATATTTAATTATATGAATCAATTATATTCCAGAAAGTTGATCAAAGATAATTAATTTTGAGAATTAATTATGAAATGTTGATGACTAATTTGGATAATTAAATGTGAAGAATTAATTATGGAATGAGAACTGTGTCGATTGATTAATTAAGTGATAAATGAATGAGATTTTGGGTCCTAGAAATGGCGTTCTAGATCAACTTAAAATCTGGGTTTGGACATGGTGTTCCTCCCCAAGGGTCGTGAAGTTTCATTAAAATCTGGGTTTGGACATGGCGTTCTATATTGTAAACTCATTCAAAATTATAAAAACATACCATAAAAAATTAAAACATGTATTTAAAAATACTTATTTGTGGCACTATGAGACTTTATTGAATTGAATGTATAGTAACCCATACCTTACATACATTATTTATCACATCATATTTCAAGATAAAAATACATAATATTACTAATCCCAATATCTATAGGTTTAGTGTCTTGTTAAAATTAGGTTTATACAATATAAATGAATAGAAAACATTAAAGTATTTAAAATTCTCAAGCATAGTCCTCATATTGAATTTCAGAATTTTTTATTACATATAATCATCTGTGGACATACATAAAAATGAGTGCCCTAAAATACCAGTAAGGAGAGGAATAATAGGGAAGGGCATGAGACATGAATTAGCATGATTACATGGGATAACGTAAAAATCATAATTATATCGTAATAATTGGTTCATAATCATAATAATCATATGAATATGTCCTAGAATTTGACACATGCATAAAAATGATACATAAAAAGTCAACGATCACTACCTATACATAATAACATTATAGAAACAAATAACTATATCATGTTACCTCTTAAAATTATTGAAAAATATAATAACATCATGTCAATACATTACTATATCATGATGTACAATACTTTAAAAACTTATTTGGAGGATGTTGGAACCAAATTAAATTGATTTTGGTTTTTTTATCAATAACATGATTTTTTAGGCACTGAAAAATGAAGGATATTCAAGGATGATTTCAAGGATAATTTCCCATGGATAAACTAATTCCAAAATAAAAATTGAACCTTTTATTTTTCTATATATCAAGGGCATGGTATTATAAATTTTTAATTTAAAATGAGAGGAGTAATGTTGTAAGGGAATTTGAAGGTATTTTGATATATGTTGATAGTTATGGGTTAGTCAGTAGAAGGCACACATTGCACCATTATAATATTCAATATTTCATGAGTGGAGTTTTTGGTTGGAAAATATGATAAGGTATAAATTTTTATGAGTCATTAAAGAATTACATATGGGTCATTGGACAAATTCACAGGAGTTACCAATTTGGAGTTGAGGGGGAATGTCCAATGTAGGGAAGCATAAAAGTATTTGAGTGAAGAGAAGTCAATCAATCTATAATAAAATGTTTCAAACCATGAATATATCTCAACTTGGAAAATAGAAAAAAAATAACTGAATAATAAATTAATTTTTTTTGGGAAACATAAGTTTTTTGATTCACTAATAAGGTTTTTTCCTTTTTCATTTTGAAGAGATAATTTTAATCAGACCATTAAAGTTATTGTGATTCTATGAATGTAAAGTTCTAAAGAGATCATCTAAGTGTAGAAGAACATAATAAATAATAAGTGTAATTAAAATATTATATATGGTTTATTATACTATTGTGTGAATTTTTTTACATTTATAAATTTAGGGTTTTTCATTACACTCTCCAACACATAGGTCACACTGTGATGATGGTTTTGAGTTGGATCCTTCATCCAATTTATTATCATTTTTGAAAATTTAAATAATTATAATTTCTCATACACTATAATATTTTTCCAATTTTAATTTTTATATATTCTAGTTAAATAATAAAAGTTATTATGAGTGAAAATTTAACAAATTTTGGAACTTACCTGGAGAAGTGGTCATGAGTGAATATTTGAAAAATTATGGAATTGACCATGATAAGTGACCCTGATTAAAAATTTGAAAAATTCTAGAAGTGACCATTATAGGTTACCCTGATTGAATATTAGAAAAATTCTAGAAGTAACCTTTAAAAGTGATCATGAGTGAACAATTGACAAAGTATAGAATTGACCTTGAGTTAAAATTTAAAAAACTCTTGAAGTTATCATGAGAAGTTAACATGATTGAAAATTTTACAAAGTATGTAAGGGACCTTGCGAAGTGATTGTGAATGAAAATTTGACAATGTCTTCAAGTGAGATTTAGAAAAAACCTATAGTAAGAATTTGAAAGTATGGAAGTGGCTCCATGAACAAACATGAAGGATATTAGTGGATTATACATGTTACACACAATTTGGTGATCAACTATTACTCTCATATAATTTAATATTCTTTGTTCTTTTGCTGCTAGACAGCTCCATACAACCATGACTCCATGACTATGAAAATTTTATATGGTTATATGTATTCAATTTTTTCTATTTCTTTCTATGTGTGTAATTTTAAAGGTTTATAATACCCATTAAAAGGTATGATTATGTGTTGTCACTCCCATCCAAAAGTTTGACATTGGGTTGTGCCTATAGTTATGAGAAAGGTAGTCTATTTTGGTTATTCCTATAGGTGGGAAAAGGTAGTTTAATTTGTGATTAAGCTTCTAGGGTAAAAGGTATTTTTGATTGGGGTTTGACTCCAAGTGGTCAGAATTCATTGTAAGATTCCTTTATAGTGGATAGAGTAGGTAACATCTTCCTCAGTTCATGAGAGGGGTGAAGATTTTTCTAAGATTATTTAGATCCGAACCACTATAAAAATATCATATGTTAATTTCATTTTATTTCCATTATATTTAATTTAATAACAATAATATAATAACCCTAAATATATAATCCTAAAATGAAATTTAAAATATCCAATTCACACCGCCTCTGGGATATCTTCCATATTCCCCTTGGAAACAACAATTAGTATTAGATAAGGACCCCTAGATTGATATATATATATATATATATTTCCATGCTAACCATTTCATGACTAAACTATCATGGGAAAAAGATCTATTATATGATTATATTTCCAAGTTGGAATGATGCATGGATACCTGAAAGCCACTTCGTTGTGATGGTGTTTATTATAACTATTTGAAAAATAAAATGGAATATTTTTTAAGGTAACTTATCACTAGTCATTGGAAAATCATAGAAAAGCCTTAATAATTCCACAATGTTAATGTGAGTCATTAGTTGAAAATGATACAGTAAAGAATGTGTTGAATTAATGGGTGATGAATAATTTATACTATGAAATTAATAAAAACATCTATAGTCATGTTTCTTCACCTAAAACTACTAAAAAATTCTATAAAAGTCTTTAATTTGAACATCTTGGCTCATATAAGCTTATTATAAATATGTTGGGAATGTTAAGAGATGAATATCAATAATTTAAAATCGATGAAGAACTTTTTCTATAAAATGTATCATATTTTTACTATTATTGTAAATTGTGTGAGTTCTTTAGGAAAAACTATGAAAAATCGTGTTCTTATTAAAAGCATGCCAAAATCACTTTTTAAGAAGTTTCACGACAGAAATTTTATTATAGATAATTGTAATAACTAAAATTAATATACTCTTGATGATATTATTATATCATTATAACAATATGAGTTAGTAGTTAAAAATATTATTGAAGAAGATAATTTAAATAAGAATAGAATTACTATTAAATCAAATTTATCTACTTACTCTCCTAATCTTGAGTTATAAAGAAATGAAAGTAATGGTATATCATATATTATAAAATATGTATATTAAATGAAGAAAGGTCACTAAAGGAGATCCTCAAACACCTATTCTATATATGATTACAATGAGAATAATATAAGGAATTTTATTTCTAATAATTCTCAATATATAATTTGTTATGAGTATAGAAAAAGGGGTAACATTTAGTGTGATTTTCCAATACTAAATAAATATAAAAATAAGTGGAATCAATAAAAAATGAAAATATTTTAATGGAATACAAAGGTAGTTTAACTAATGATTCAAGTAGTGATGACTTATCTCGTTCAGAAAAAGATGTTTCAAGCTTATGCTTAATGGATTCATCAAATAATTTAAGTTTCACTACAAGTTATTCTTATTCAAAATATAATTATAAAAAACTCAATATAGAAGAATTTATAAATATTTTGACAGAATTGTCCATAAATTTTAAAAAGTAACTACTTTAGACAAGAATCTTAAGATCCAATAAAAGGTAGTTCCTATGAAAAAATGAAGATATGCACAAATATGTCAAGGTAATTACACAAGAAAATATAAATTGTGAAGTTTATAAAAATTAAAAACTAATTATATAATTTCATTTCATATGAAAGTTTTATGAATCTAAAATATGAAAATTTTAAAATGGTTTTAAGGAGAAAGAATAACTCAAAAATGAAGTTAAATGTTTAATGTAAAATATGTCCATTTCATTCACGGTAGATAATTTTTTTATAAAATGATGAATTTTAATAAAATTAAAAGAGATATATAGTATTGGTTATGATAATAATTTACCCCAAAGGTATATGAATTTATTTTTTTAAATTACAAATGGATAATTATACACTGCTAAATTTTTTAGATAGAAAAAAATGCCATTATGAAAATGAGTGTTCCATGAGAGTTCTGCAATCTCTATGACTTATAAAAGATTTTATTTCAAAAAAAATTATCTTCAATATTTCCTATAAATAAGTGTTTTATATAATTTTTTATTCCAATTAATTAATATACTAATCACATCGGACTGAAATTTTCATGGGTTCCAAAACATTCCTAAATCAGTTTTGATGGAGAATTTTTCATAGAAGCATCAAAAAGTATATTTTTTACAACGATAATTGATGATCACAACACATGAATTGTGATATATCAAAAAATTTATCATTAAATAAATTTGAATGAGGTAATATTACATTTGGTGAAAACTTCAAATTAAAGGTAAAAGGTTTTTGTGAGGTTATAATTTCATGTTATGTTATTATTTATAAAGTTTTATATTTTTATGTGATAAAACATAATTTAATAAGTATTTCACAAAAAAAATTGATATAATGTTTATTAAAATTAAATAATGGTAAATAAATTTTATTTAAAGATACATCTGTTCTATTTTATTATAATAAGAAATAAAATATTTATTCAATCAAATTTACTAAATTAAATGATAAAAATATAAATTATTTAATAGTTTTATAGTCTGATAATATTTTTGGAATTGGATTTTTGGAGCTTATAATTTTTGATTAATTCATAAGAGGTCCAAAAATATAATATTTTTAAAGTTAATGGAACTTAAAGTTGATAACGCCTTTTCATGTGATACTTTCTTGAAATGTAAATGCACAAAATAGTTTTCAATTCATCTATGGAATTACAAACTTTAGGGCATATTGATCTTACTCATTTGGATTTATTCTTTCAAATAAAAACATATAGTTTGGGTGGTATGAGATATTTTTTATTTATGATTTTAGTAGATACACATGGGTTTATTTTCTTACACATGAATAATAAATGTTATCTAAGTTTATCACTTTTGGTAAATAGATTCAAAATTAGAAAGGAAACTTAATCAAATAAATTAGAAAAAAACATGGGGGTGAATTAAATATTCTATAATTTATACATTCTTTTTGGATAATATATTTATTTTTGAAATTCTTATACCCATAGGATAGCACCAAAAAATGAAGTATTAGAGAAGAATAATACAACACTTACGAAAATGGCTTGGACAATTATAAATGTGTTCAATATTATTAAATTTTTCTATGATAAAGCTATGAACACATCGTTAAAAATTGAAAATAGATTTAGTTTACGACCTTTGATAAAAAATACACCTTAGGAGCATTGGAAGGGTATGAATCCTAAAATTAGATATTTTATAGTATCTGGATTGAAAATATTTTTTCTCAATACTAATTATTATTTATAAAAAGCTGATGAACAATATGATTAAGAAATTATCATCATATATTCAATCAATTATAAGGAATATATATTTCTTAACAATAGAACCCGAGTCGTTGAAGAACCAATTCATATTATGCTTGAAAAAAAAATATTTGAATAAAATAGAGGATGATAAAGATAATCTTGAGGACTATTTTAGATATTTTAATTTTGAAGTAGAAGAACCTCAAGATAAAGATAAAAATATTGAGTGGGAGATTATTTCCTCTCAATATAAGAATATTCTTCAAAATTTCTTATATGGATCATAGATATCATTATATATATAATGTGATTAGTAATTTTGAATTAGTTTTTAAATCAAGAAAATATCTTATTGAAATTGGTGCTCATCATGCTTTCATTTCTGATTTTGTACATAATAATTTTATTAAAACATTGAATGATTATAATGGGATATTTTATATGTAATATAAATTAATTTATTTTACTAGAAATAGTTTGTGGGTTTTAGTTTTCCAAGAAAATGATTCTCATGTTATTGAAAAAATGGATATTTAGAAATAGGCTTTATGATTCAATAGAGTTAAAAATAAATCTAGATTAGTTTCTCAGTGATACTCTCGATAAAAAGGTATTTATTTTGAGTAATCTTTTTTACATGATTCTATATTATAAAAATATAGGATATTATTAGATTATAATTCAGTTCATATATTTAAATTATTTCAATAGATTCCAAAACCAATTTTCTAAATGGTTATATTTCTGAAAAATTATATAACGACCTAGCCTAAAACATTACATAATCTAGAATTAAATGGATAATTCACATTGAAAATATTTTCAGGTTTAGAGTTTTAAAGAATTAGGTCATAACATTTACATAACAACATGAATATTAAATGTAGACAATTCTACTCAGTATCCATTTTTTTCATAAAATAAAACTCTTGAAAGAAAGAGTCATGTCTAGTTCCATGTTTTAGATAACATGAATTTTCCTTGATCCCATCCTTGACCCTTATTCATCTTTAAGTCCTATAGAAAACATTTCAAAAACATGGGATGAGTATAAAAGCTCAGTAAGGGATATAAAATATGGAATGAAAACATTATCCCATAAATAAATACAAAACAATGAAACCATACTTTTCAATCACAACATACCTCATGAAATCATAAGATTTATGAACAACACATAGAAATCATAAATCATAAAGGTATCTTACAGCATAAATAACATACATACATTGTATCTATCACAACTACAGAGTGAGTCACATTTGGAATACCCATCACAGTATATTCCATGAATCTCTTATGAGAAACATTAATGTTTACCTCTGTCACGTTACCCAATTCATTGGAGAGCTATCTCGGGCTCACCCGCCCTAGGTTTATCTCGAAACCATCAGTATACGTAAACAATTCCCAATAGCCATAACATATTCATAACCCATAAAACAAACATAACGTAAAGATAACATTTCCACATTTCAATCACAATATATCATTTCAAAATATTGACAAAATCAAAGTTTTTATCAAACCATTTTCAAAACCATTTAAAATATTAAATAAAGAGATTTTTTTAACCAAAGTGTCCTATACCAATTTGAATATTTTGAAAGAAATTTCAATTTAAAAACATTCATGTTCATATTAATAAATCCTTAAAACCATTTTTAAAACATGGACATTAATGTGAAATATTTAGAAGAATAAACCTTTAAAACATTTAAAACGATATTCTAGTTAAAGAGTTCTTAACAATATGAGAGACCCTAGAATAAAAATAATTGAGGAATAAAATTTTATCAGAACGTAATAATATCATGAGAATAAATTTATTCATGATATAATATTCCAAAGAATAGTATATACACCATATAAGAGTGAATTTGTTCATATCAACAATGAAGTCTCAATGGAAATGTAAATTGAGACAAAATCACCTATAAAGATGGTATCATTAGATTAAGGATAAATAAATTACATAATTATGTGTGAAAAATATAAATACACCAAATATAAGTGGATATTAAGTGTAAAACAATCAGAGGTTTTTCACACATATTCATAGCATGACATAATCAAGAAGTAGATGTTTAACCCAAAAATTGAAATAGGGTTGAGAAGTTTTCTTACAGAAATTTGTTAGCCTAACGACGTCACTTTAAAATTCAGAAATTAAGTTGATGAGAGAGAAGAGGATATCTCATCACTTGGAAATAAAATTTACATCAATAAGGATATAGGATAATATATCCCAACATAATAAAATGTAAATTAAAAGACATAACAAAAAGAAGTCTTTTAAAAAGAGGAGGGTGAAAGGTTCCTTTACCGATTTGGTAACTTACGAAACATACACCCCATGAAATAAATATCACACAATGAATATGTAAATACCAATAAATTAAAGTATATTACACAAAGAATATGATCATGGGAAGTACATCCACCACACAAAAGGAAATAGTGGCTAATATAGCATGAATCTCACGGGAATAAAAAGTGAGATGAAAAACCCTTACCACGCTGTAATCAATCGAGTCATATGAGAAAATTTAATAACCGAAAAATTAATCATAGAATACCATGAATATAAATCAAATCACGATTATATATGTCAAATGGATTTACACAATATACCACATGCAATAAATAAGTGGTGAACAATGGAAATCTCACGGAATTAAAAGTGATATCAGAAATCCCTTACCTCGTGTCCAACTTGACTCGTATGTTCCTTGTTCTTCCTGAATAATAAACATAAGTTAATTTATACTTGATTCATAACCTTTTTAATTTTTATTATTACTTTTATATAACTTATTACCTCGCAATAATAGTTAGTTAATTATTTGAGTTTATATCGGACATTATGTCAATGTTTGGAATTTGAGTTAAAAATGAACTTGTTATAATTACAATTTGTCCATGTGGTCAAAAATACATTACATCAAGAATGATATTAATGATTTATATATCATATATATAATATATATATAAATATATAAATATATATTTATAATAGTACATAACATTTTGTGGTAAGAAATGAAATGCACCGTTCATGGAGACGGTAAGCCGTACATACGCATGAACACTACTTTCATATCTATTTAATATTTAATGGAATGAAAACTTAATGATAAATAGATATATTATAATTCAATTATAATATCATATGATATATATGTTACATAATTTCATTAACTCCATCTTTCAATGATCCATGTATGTCAAGAACGAATCATATCACCTTGAGGGGGCGGTAGTCTGCACTTCCTCAAATGAAATTATAGTGTTTACACATATTGGAAGGAAAAAATGTATGTTCATAAATAAAAATTACATAATCATATAGAAAATAAAAAACATAATATATATCATATATAAATACAGTTTCATCATAATGGCCACCATCAGAGGTGGTAGGAGATAATTGAACAATCGTCGCTTCGTGAGGCGTTAGTTTGTCATCCACTGAAACAGTATGTTATTCACCCATTAGATGGAGGTGTGTGTAAGTTTTGTTCAAATAAATCTCATAAAAACATCCTAGTATATTTATTATACTATTTTTGTTATAAAATAAAGGAATAAAAATATTTTATGGGTTGGAGAAGTAAAATAAAACAAAAGAACTTAAGAGAAGACGTTACCTTTAAATCGGGTAACTCCCTTTGGTTTGAAACAAAAGGGTTTCTTGAAGTGAGTTATCAATAAGGTAAGGCTTATATGATGAATATATGGATCTTGGGAGCTTATTTTAGTATAGTTTTTATGAGAAAAAGGCTTGAGAGTTGTGAGGAATGAGTTAGACTTGAGGACTTTTTATAAGGGAGAGGAGGGGCTCTTTAAGAAAGTTTGAAACAATAATTTTATATTAAACTCATCTTTGGTTTCGAAAGGTCAACTAATCGTTAAAGTAGATTTTAAGATGACTCATAGTATAAATAAAATAATACTCTTTGAATCGGACTGTTTTTGGATATTGTTTTAATATTTATAATATTATTTATTTAAATCATTTATTAATGAGGTAAATATTGTATCATTACTATGTCATAAATAATTTAATTTATTTGATGTCCAAAAACTATAAAAAAATACGAAGATATAGGAAATAATTTTATATTTTCAAAGAATATTTATAGTTAGAACAACAACTAATATAACTCCATATAAAAATTTATTTACTAAAATATATTTTTTTATGTCATTTTTGTCTTTACTTTTAATTAATTAATACAGTGTGTCATTATTACTCCCATGTGGCTCCATGGGGTCCCAAATTAGACCCAAGGATTCACATGGTTTGATATGTATCATCCAATAGGATTAGAACACATGTTAGGGTAATTTAATATTATTATAATATTACATTTTATCCTTATTTATTATATTTACCCTCTAATAATGGTAAATACAATATTTACTGAAGTAAATATTTAAAATGTCTAAAAACAAAATATACCTATTTACACAATTTGGACCTAATGATTCCAAATATGGAATCCATTTTTCTATATTCAAAATACATAAGTAGTAGTAATTAATTTAAAATTAATTACCACTGTTAAAACAAATAGCATGTTTTTATGAAATAATAACTATCAAAATATTGACACTTGATTATGTCTAATTTCAAAATTAAATTATTTCCAATGAAAAACATTAAATTAAATGGTAAAAATATATTCTAATTTAACTTTAAAACCAATTAAAAATATAATATAACCATATAAATAAATTAGATTAAAAGACACTTTTGAATTAAAATACAGTATTTTTCACTATTCATTAAAAATTAACTTTATCGGAAAAATACAAAAAAATTACCAAAAGTAAATTTTAATGTCCCAAATCTAAATAAGAAAATTATTTTTTCAAATATAACAAATAAAAATTTGCAAAACTATATTTAAAGAGGGTTTGCCATCAAAAGGCGGTAAATCGACCTTTTAAAGAATATTAGACTATTTATGCTTAGATTCATTCATATTTTAAGCCTCTAAATTTTATTGGATAAATGTAAACATATTAAAAAAAATGTATAATCATATTTTAGTTAGTTCTATTCATTACTTTCAATATAATTTCTAGGTGTTAACTACCATTTAAAATAATAATAATATATTATTAGTGTGCAACGAGAGATTTCAAAGAAACCCATTGTTGCGTATCGGGTATGCCATCGAACATAGCGTCCCATTTAAAGTAGAATTAATATTTAATTCACAAATATTAATAAATATGGAAAATTTCATGTTTTTTATTTACCTGGGATGTTACATCCTTCCCCCTTTTAGGAATTGCGTCCTCGCAATTTTAAAATTGGGCTCGAAAACATCATTGAAAGTCCCACATCGTAAAAAGAGTAAATAAAACAATCCCTTTAAAATAAATGTAGATAAGTAAAAAGGTTACCTGAGACAACAGATACTAGTATTCCATGAAAACATGTATATGGAAGAGAAACTAACTCTCATAGATTAATAGAGAGTGATAGAGAACTTGATCACGGAAAGTTAACCACCATAATACCATAAATTTGTGGTTGGGTAAAAGTCTGATGATAAAAGATGGATTATAACATTATTTATTCAAGATTCTTTTCATAGAGTTAAATAATTTTATTAATAAAAATACTAATATAATAAGGAAATATACTTACTCGTCATGTGGAGTGTCATCCTTTAATAAAATTTTACCACAAACTCATCTTTTCTCCAAACGGTAAGTATTCAAGATGACTTGTTCACATTGAAAGCACTATAATTGACTTCAAGAGAATAACATGATTCACAAAATATGAACCATATATTTTCCCTATCTTTATACATTAACCAAAACCAAAATTGGTTAGTATGTGATCAGATAATCCCCAAAAGGATAATCTTTTATAAAAAGATGTACTACTCTTAATCTCCAAATTTCAACCAAAAGTACCCAAAGTTCAAGAAATATAATTCAATATACAATTATCCTTAAAATTATTTAAAAATAATCCAAAATAAGATTGAAACCCATAACTCAGAAGGATTTTATCACATATTCTACCATAGTAAATATTATCATTTACCTCCAAATAAAATCGACTACTCTTAATGTCTCATACTAAAGTGTAATTAACCAAATCACATATTCTCTATGATAGGTTAATCATTTCCATAAAAACCCCAGATCACCATATGTCCATAATAAAAACATAAATTCTCCCAAAATAAAATTCCACCATTACTCATCATAAGAAAAGATAATTATTCCATGAATAACATTTTCATATATCAGACTTCAGGGTTACACATACTATAAAAAGTCTTCCAATGTAATCCCATCATCAAAAGAACCTTAATACTTTTAAGCATTTCACCATTATAAAATATACCATAACTCTTGAATCCCTTATATGTTGACTTCTTACTCATTCAACATTCTTCATGATCCATTAACCATTCTTTACCAACTTATTTTGAAAAACATATTTCCTACAAACAAAATCATGAATCATATTCTAAGATTCAATAATGTCAAAAAAAATGCTAAGAAATAATCCAAACCTTTCATTGGTCATTTTCAGTTTCTTCATCCTCAATTGGAATGGCATTACGTAATGGTAAACATATATTTGTATGATCTCGGTGATCCCATTCCTAAAATTTCTTCGTAGGACAACTGTTTGCATAATGACCATGCACACCACATTTAAATTATTCAATTGATCCCTCAGAAAGAACTTATTTACCTTTCCTAGAGTCAACTGGATGTTTCCTTTTTTCATGGAAGTTTGTTGCTTTATTACCTTCACTTCCACATCTACAACATCTTCCCATCCCTTTGAAACATTTTCCAATGTGTTTCTTTCCACATCCTTAAAACATGGGTTTTTTAATATACTTACCTTTATGATTATGGTCTGAACTTCCATGGGGATTTGTTTCTCGCATATATGATGCCTTATAAAAATCACCAAGGTTCAGGTGGTCAATCATGACTCTAGATAGTTGATTGAGAATAACCAAGGGAGTTCTCATTATAGCTCCCTTTTCATTTAGTTGCTCATTCAAAAAACCATCACAGTTTTCTTCACATACATTGTTACTTTGGTGCCTACTAGATCCAACCATTTACTAAAACCAAAATGGTAAGTGTGAGTATATTAATAAAATCATCATATAATATCTTATGAGGAGGGTAGATAAGATGTACTTATTCATGTTATCTTAAACTCATTCACTTTATCTAAAATAAAAATGACTCTTTCTAAAATCCCAACCATTATGGTAATGTCACTTATGCTTAAAGAACACCCTAACCTCTAATGTTATCTAAACCTCCCTCTGATACCAACTATAAGGACCCAGCCTTAATTATTACATAATCTTAAATTAAATGGATAATTCACATTGAAGATATTTTCAGGTTTAGAGTTTTAGAGAATTAGGTCATAACATATACATAACAACATGAATAATACATGTAGACAATTCTACTTAGTATCCATTTTCTTTATAAAATAAAAACTCTTGAAAAAATGTTTCATGTCTAGTTCCATGTTTTAGACAGCATGACTTTTCCATGATCCCATACTTTACCCATATTTATCTTTAATTCCTATGGAAAACATTTCAAAAACTTGGTATGGGCATAAAAAGCTCAGTAAGGGATATAAAATAAGGAATGAAAACATTATCCCATCAATAAATACAAAATAATGAAACCATACTTTTCAATCAAAACATACCTCATGAAATCATAATATTTATGAACAACACATAGAAATCATAAATCATAAAGGCAACTTACTACATAAATAACATACTTACATTGTAGTTATCACAACTACAGAGGGAGTCAAATTTGGAATACCCATCACAGTATATTCCCTAAATCTCTTAGGAGAAACATTAATGTTTACCTCTGTCACGTTACTCAATACATTGGAGAGCTATCTCAGGCTCACCCGACCTAGGTTTATCACGGAACAACCCGTATACGTAAACAATACCCAATATACATAACATATTCATAACCCATAAAAAACATAAGTGAAATATAACATTTTCACATTGCAATCACAATATATCATTTCAAAATATTGAAAAAATAAAATCTTTTATCAAAACATTTTCAAAACCATTTAAAATATTAAATTAAGAGATTTTTGAATCATAGTGTCCCATACCACATTGAAGCTTTTGAAAGAAATTTAAATTTCAAAACATTAATATTCATATGAATAAATCCTTAAAACCATTTTTAAAACATGGACTTTAATGTGAAATATTTAGAAGAATAAACCTTTAAAACATTTAAAACGATATTTTAGTTAAAGAGTTTTTAACAAAATTAGAAACCCTAGAATAAAAATAATTGAGGAATAGCATTTAATCAGAACTTAATAATATCATGAGAATAAAGGTATTCATGATATAATATTCCAAAGGACAGTATATACACAATATAAGAGTGAATTGGTGCATATCAACAATGAAGTCTCAATGGAAATATAAATTGAGACAAAATCCCTTATAAAGATGGTATCCTTAGAATAAGGATAAATCAATTACATAATTATGTGTGAAAAATATAAATACACCCAATATAAGTGGATATTAAGTGTAAAACAATCAGAGGTTGCTCACACATATTCATATCATGACATAATCAATAAATATAAGTTTAACCCAAAAATTGAAATTGGGTTAAGAAGTTTTCTTACAGAAATTCGACAGCCTAATGATGTCACTTTAAAATTAAGAAAATAAGTTTATGAGAGAGAAAATGATATCTCATCACAAGGAAATAAAATTTACATCAATAAGAATATAAAATAACAAATCCCAGTATAATAATATGTAAATTAAAAGTCATAACAAAAACAAGTCTTTTAAAAAGAGGAGGGTGAAAGGTTCCATTACGGATTTGGTAACTTACGAAACATAAACCCCATGAAAGAAATATCACACAATGAATATATAAATACCCATATATTAAAGTATATTACACAAAGAATACAATCATTGGTAGTATATCCACCAAACAAAAGTAAATAGTGTCTAATATAGCATGAATCCCACGGGAATAAAAAATGAGATGAAAAACCCTTACCATGTTGTAATCAATTGAGTAGTATGAGAACAGTTAATAACCACCTAATGAATCACAAAATACCCTGAATATTAATATAATCATGATAATAAATATAAAATGGAAGTACACAATACACCACATGCAATAAATAAGTGGTGAACAATGGAAATCTCACAGAATTAAAGGTGAGATATGAAATCCCTTACCTCGTGTCCAACTTGACTCGTATATTTCTTGTTCTTCCTAAATAATAAACTTAAGTTAACTTATACTTGATTAATAACCTTTTTAATGTTTATTACTACTTTTATATCACTTATTACCTTTCAATAAAAGTTAGTTTATCATTTGAGTTCATATCGGACATTTTGTTGATGTTCGGAATTTGAGTTAAAA
This sequence comes from Viscum album, assembly GCA_963277665.1. Taxonomy (NCBI): domain Eukaryota; kingdom Viridiplantae; phylum Streptophyta; class Magnoliopsida; order Santalales; family Viscaceae; genus Viscum; species Viscum album. The sequence goes on along the minus strand of OY728164.1, from coordinate 1,395,734,893 downwards.
ATGAACTTGTTATAATTACAATTTGTCCATGTGGTCAAAAATCCATTATCTCCAGAATGATATTAATAATTTAGATATAATATATATCATATATATCCAGTTTATATATATATATATATAATAGTACATAATATTTGAAGATAATAAATTTAATGCACCGTTCATGGAGATGGTAAGCCGTACGTACGCATGATCGCTACTTTCATTTTTATTTAATATTTAATGAAATGAAAACATAATTATACATAGGTATATTGTAGTTATATTATAATATCATATTATATATATGTTACATAAATTCATTAACCCCATCTTTATACGTTCCATGTATGTCAAGAACGAATCATATCACCTTTAGGGGGCGGTAGTCCGCACATCCTCAAATGAAATTATCATGTTTACACACATTGGAAAGAATAATGGTATGTTTGAAAATAAAAATTACATAATAATATACAGAAAAAACATAATATATATCATATATAAATATATTTTCATCATAATTTCAACCATTATAGGTGGTAGGAGTTAATTGAACAATAATTGCTTCGTGAGGCTTTAGTTTTCCTTCTATAGAAACAGTATGTTCTTCACCCTTTAGATGGAGGTGTGTGTAAGTGTAGTTAGAATCATTTTAATAAAAATATCCTTATATATTGACGATACTATTGTTGTTATAAAATAATGTAATAAAAATCGTTTATGGGTTGGAGAAGTAAAATCAAACAAAAGAACTTAAGAGAAGATGTTACCTTTAAATCGAGTAACTCCCTTTGGTTTGAACCAAAAGGGTTTCTTGAAGTGCTTTCTGCATATGGTAATTCTTTTAAGATGAAGAGAGGTATATTGAAATATTATTGGAGTTGAGTTTGTACGAGCCAAAGGCTTGAGAAGTGTAAGTAATGAGTTAGAAGTGATTACTATTTATAAGGGAGAGGAGGGGCTCTTTAGGAAAGTTTGAAACAATTATTTTATTTTAAACACATCTTTGGTTTCAAAAGGTAAAATAATCGTTAAAATCAATTTTAAGATGACTCATGATCGATATAAAATAATCCAATAAGAATTGGACTGGTTTTGGATATTGTTCTAATATTTATAATCATGTTTATTTAAATCATTTATTAATGAGGTAAATATTGTATCATTATTGTGTCATAAATAATTTAATTTATTTGATGTCCAAAAATTATAAAAAAATACCATGATGTAGGAAACCTTTTAGATTTACAAAAAAAATTATTGTCAAAAATATAACTTATATAATCCCATGTAAAAACTTATTTACTAAAAAATATTTTTTTTTGTCATTTTTGTCTTTACTTTAAATTAATTAATTTAAATTGTTATTATTATTCCCATGTGGCTCCATGGGGTCCAAAATTCGACCAAAGTATGTCCATGGTCGGATATGTATCATCCAATAGGATTATGATACATGTTAGGATAATTTAATATTATTATAATATTATATTTTATCCTTATTTATTATATTTACCCTTTAATCATGGTAAATTAAATATTTACTGAAGTAAATATTTAAAATGTCTAAAAATAAAAGTTACCTATTTAAAAAACTTGGACCTACTGATTCCAAATATGGAATCCATTTTTACAAATTCAAAACACCGATGTGGTAGAAATTAATTTAAAATTAATTCCTGCTGTTAAAACAAATAGATTTTTTTTAAGAAATAATAACTATTAAAAGATTGACACTTTTTTTATGTCCAATTTCAAAAATGAAATTACTTACAATGACCAAAATTAGATTAAATGGTAACAATATATTCTATTTTCACTTTAAAACCAATTAAAAAGATAATATAACCATATAAATAAATCATATTAAAATGAACATTTGAATTAAAATATAGTATTATTCACTATTCATTAAAAAATGAACATTTTCAGAAAAATACAAAAAATTTACCCAAATTAAATTATAATGTCCCTAATCTAAAGAAGAATTTTATTTTGTCAAATATAATATATAAAATGGGTAAAACTATATTTAAATAGGTTTCTCTATCAAAAGTTGGTAAATTGACCTTTTAAATAATATTAGAGTATTTATGCTTAGATTCATTCACATTTTAAGCCTCTAACTTTTATTGGATAAATGTAAACATATTAAAAAAACATTTATAATCATATTTTAGTTAGTTCTATTCATTTATGTCAATATAATGGCTAGGCGTTTACTATCATTTAAAATAATAATATTATATTATTAGTGTGCAACATAAGATTTCAAAGAAACCCATTTTTGTGTATTAGGTACGTCATCGAACATATAATCCCCTTTAAAGTGTAATTAATATTTAATTCACAAATATTAATAAATATGAATAATTTCATGTTTTTTATTTACCTGGGATGCTAAAAATTATATGTTAGAAAACCTCATATTTTTTAAAATAAAAATAATAATAATCATGTCATCAAACTATATAAGGATTATAAGGTTTGAAATAAGATACTCAAGCTTGGTATGAATGTTTATTAGTTTTTCCTTGGAAACAAATGAGAAGGGAATTGTTGTTCCCAGTTTTTATATTAAGATAATTTGCAATGATAGATAGATTATGAAAATTTACATTGATGGTATTATTTTTGATGATCATGTGAAAATATTTTAAAAGAATTATTAAAATTAATGGCTTATAAAATTTTTATTAGTATGATGGTGGAATTGAAAATTTTTCTTGGATTAAAAATATTTCAAAGAAATGATGGTATTTTACTAAATCGATAGAAATATTCTAAATATATAGTTCATAGATTTGGTTTAGAATCCTTTAAAAGTACAAATATTAAGATGATTTCTTATTTCAACATAGATTTATATAAATCTAAAAAATATATTAAAGTTAAAACCTATAGAGGCATGCCTAGAATATTACTATACTTAATTGCTTCCAGGACTGATTTTCTATTTTCTTTTTGAATGTGTGATAGATTTTAAAATGTTCCTAATGAAATTCACATTATATATTTTAAAAGAATTTTTATATATGATGATGTTTATTTGATTTTTAGTTTATTTTATCCTCCTAGAACTAATTTATATTTAACAAGGTATTCATATTTTTATTTTTGTGGGTGAAATATAGACTGAGAAAGCACTTTGGGTTTGTTTCATTCAGATGGAATTTTTTTTGTTTCTTGGGGTTCAAAGAAACAAAATTCAGTTAATATTTATACTATTGAATTTGAATATATATTTTCTCCATCATGTTGTTCTCAATATTTTTTGAATAAGAAAACACTTTATTGTTTTTGGTTTTATTTTTATTATACTCCTATTTTCATTGAAAATAGTTCTTATATCTTTATTTAATCAAATAACTTACAATATTATAAGACTAATAACATTCACTAGTAAAAACACTTTTTCAACATTGATTTTTTAGCTTTTTTGCATTTTTTAGGGAATTTGTTGTGATATACATTAAAAATATGATTTTTTACATCAATTATTTAATAATTGACATTAAAAATGGGGTTTTATGGTTTTTAACATCAGTTTTTAAAAAACCAACGTGAAAGACCTTATGGAAATGACATTAAAACACCATTTTTTATGTCAGGTTTTAAATAACATACATTAAAAAATTTTACCATCTTGTAAATAATTTCCTATTATTGATTTTACAGGTCATAAAACTCAAACGGAGTTACGGATCAAAAGTTATGACCATCAGAAGTTTGATATATGTTTTTCGAGGAAAGCTCAAATGATCCAACCGTAGCTTCATATTAGAAGGAATTTTAGAATCCAAAGAATGATTTGTAGATTTACCATGATATAAATAATTATATATCATTGTAGTTAAATAATAATCCTTAAATAGTATATCAATTAATAAAACTACTCATAAAAAAATAAATCATGGAAAATAATTACAAATTCCTTGACAAGATCACAAAAAGAAGAAATATTGGATTCACATAGAAGATCAGACGAGTTGAGTTAGTGGAATGATTATGGTTGAATGAAATTATCAATAAATGGTATATCAACTGTGAAAACAAATCATAAAAATCATAAATCATGGATAAATTATTAAATATACCTCAACGAGATCATGGATAAAAGAAACTATTGATTCACGTTGAAGATCAAATGAGTCGAGTTGGTGGAATGATTAAGGTTTAAATTAATGATTGTTAAATTAGGATATGTGTATAATGAAAACATGTAATTTAGATGATAAAAGAAAACATGGAATTAAAAATTTTAGGCATCATTTGGAAATTTTGATGTCGCGATGTAAACAAATAGAAATTTTTCATTGGAAGGATATTAAAATTATCATTCATGTCTGTTTTATGATAACAGTCATGAAAAGATATTAAAATTTTCACTTATTTTTCATGTCATTTCTTATAAAACCGATGTGAAAAATAGATCTTCATCAATTTTTCACGTCAGTTATTAAATAATCGACGTACTTTTTCACATCAGTTATTTACAAACTGACGTTAAAAGGTAATGTTCATGTCCTGTATTTAATAACCAACATGAATAATTTTTAAAAATATGTAGTTCATTTTCAAAGCTTCGATTTGACAGGTCATGGGGTACAAATGGAGTTAAGGAATAAAAGTTATGGCTTTCAGAAGGTGGTCATCCCAAAGACTTCGTTTAGAGATGATGAAATTCTGAAGGCCATAACTTTTAATTTGTAACTCTGTTTGAGCTTCATGACCTATCAAATCGAATCTTGGGAAATGAAATACATGATTGTAAAAAAAATTAATGTTTTTTTATTAAATAATAGATGTGAAAAATTCATAAAAAATCAGAAAAAATGTATTTTCATGTTGGTTATCGAATAACCGATGTGAATAATCAATTTATTGATATTTTTAGGTCGGTTCTAAAAAAACATGAAAAAATTCTATGTTAAAAATATTGTTTGTATTATTGATTGGTGTTAAATATCATTTTCTTATGTATATTGTTCAAAAGTGAATATAAAACATGAATTTATTTCATTATAAAAATAGTTAGACGATATATTTAATACGCCCCAAGATTTAGATAATTTAAATGAAATAAAATTCAAAATTGTAATGATTATATTAAAATCATGAGCTAAAAAATTAAATCTACATCTAATAAATAATGTTTATATTAAATCTAGTTTATTCTATTTACTCAAAAGAATATACTAAAATAGTATTTATTGTTTAATTTATTGGAAATTGTAGAGACCCATAAACTGAAGTACATAGACATTACATTACTTTTGTGGAATATCTAATACATAACAAAAACAGACACCAAAGGACCGTAATAGTTTAGTGTCTTTGGAAACTCGGAATATAATCTTTTAATTTTGGTGAAAGATCTTCAATATATCCCATAAAGATCTTCCATTTTTTTATTACCTAAAACCTTTCTTTATATCATGGGGAAAAGAACAAATATAAAGTGTGAGCTCAAATGCTCAGTAAGGGTAAGAATGGAGAAAATAAAACAAACCTTATACATTTGAACTTCAAAACATGAACATAATATTTAAACTTCAAAATCTTGAGCAATGACATAAAACATGGTAGTACGTAAGGCATAGATCATAAAGAAACATTAATAATGATAAAATAGCATGGGAATAAAACATGTAATTGTGGAAACCATTAAGAACATGTTATGATTTCCATAGTAGCCAAGGCATTGCTGCCAAGACCATCTTAGTGGACAAAGTCCCTTTCTGAATTGAGTTCACTCCTCGTTCCAGTCCTGTATCACTGAACCGGATTAACTTGACATTCTAGTCATGTATATCTCATGAGATGTAAATATTTACCCAATGAATTGGAGGTAGATATAGGTTCCACCCATCTCATAGTGAAATCATTCATACTTGTCCCACAAATTAAACATAAATCATTCATCATAACCCAATGAATAAAATGGGTTTCGTAAACATCATCCCATCATAATGTAATACATATAAAACAAATGTATATAATTTCATCATAAGAATAATCAAACCATGTAAATAATAGATACATTATACTTGAAACATAATCATACTAAATAATGTCATCTTAGATGAAAAATTGTTTTGACAAAACACTTGAAATGAATTTTTGAGGAAAATATCATTTCTTCTTCAAAATCATTTTCTTTTCAAAAAATTCCAATAAATTTTAAAATAAAAGGATTTTGTTGAAAATAATCATGAAATCTTGTCTAGTAAGCTTCATGAAAATAAGGCTTTATGAAACCGTAAAAAAAATATGTTCATGCCGTATAAGTTAAAAACAAAACATTCTTCTCGTACTTTTGCCGGAAAAGTCAAAAAGTACCTCGTATGGTAAACAAAAGAAATATTCCTTACATAACACAAAGTAAAAGTCAAAGAGGGGTAAACATGACTTTAAACATACATGGAAGAATATTAAACACTTTATTAAAATATTTTTATGGACATGGATGAAAATATAACCCTAGTAAATATTTACGAATAAACAATCTCGGATAAGAACGAGATTGGAATAATTATCACTTACCTTAGGTCTGATATGATTCGTATGTATTCGAACCTCCTGTATAATGATTTAAATAATTTCATTGACTTATTAAAAAATCATATTAGTTTTTATGATATCATATATGGTTCACTTATGACTTTATATTACCCGTTCTTTTGTAAATTCCATGTTAAAGCAACGTTTTGGGTAAAATCATTTTATTTATCGTACGTGTTTGGACTTGTTGTTCTTGATATTATTTTTACTTATATCATGATTTAATTAATTCCAGAATTTAAATCATGATTTATATATCATATATATTTAGTATATATATATAATAGATAGCTAAATTAAATGAAATACACCGTTCATGGAGACGGTAGGCCGTACGTACGCATGAACGTTGTTTTCCTTTCCTTATTGACTTGAATGGAAGTAGGTATATGACACACATATATATATATATACATAAATACAGTAGATTTATAATGTCATTTATTTTATTATTATTCATTATATATACTTTATAATCATTCTTGAGTGGTTAACATGGAGAATGAATCTCATCGCGTCTTGGAGACGGTAATCCGTACGTACGCACGAGCGATGATATCATTCCCATAATTATTGAATTGAATTGAATTGGATGATATAATATATAAAAATCAGTATGATTATATAATAACTACATATAGTTATTCTTTACACCATTATACCCATCCAAGTAAGGTGGTGGGGAAAAACAGATTACACCACGGCGTGGAGACGGTATTCCGTACGTACGCACGCGCGATGATTTTGTTTTCCATAGGATGGATAGAAGTTGAAATGGGGTTGATTAATATTTATAATAATATATAAGTATATTAGTTATACTTATGTTATTACTTTATAATAAAACAACTAAAGAAGAAGAAGTTGAAGAAGAAAGAAACTTGAAAGAATCAGTAGAAGAGATTACCTCTTCTTCGACGCACCTCTTTTAAGATTCCTCTTAAGGCACTATAGTTAGTCTTTTGAGGAGACCAAAACCTCTATAATGTTTATAGGAAATTTTAGAATGGAAATGGGCTGGGTTTGGCCGATCTTGAAGGCTCAAAATTGTGTAAGGAGAAGAGGGAGGAGGTGCCCTTTTATATGGGAGGAGAGGGGCACCTTAAGAAAAACTTAAAATATTATTTTATGATAAAGTCATATTCAGTTTATAATAGATCCAAATTGATTTATTTGGAAGATAAAGTGGGAATGGGTCGAAATCCTCTCAACCAATAGGTTTTAGACAAGTTTAAGTTACTATTTTAACCTTATCAATTAGATTTAACTCTAAGTTAAATAATTTAACTTTTACCATGTCTTCTTGTTTTCTTACACTATATAGTTAATAAACATACCATAACAAGCCAAAAGAACCCCAAGTGGTTCATTATTAATATATATAACCTTATAAGTCATTTTTCTGAACATTATATTTTTAGGAATAGAATAACAATTAATAATATAATATTTGTTTTAAAAGCTATTTTATGTCAATTTTGATACTATTTAGTAATTGATTTTTTTGTGAAAATCATAACAACATGACTAGTTTGAACAAAGTTAATTAAGTAAATAATAAAATGTCATATTAACCTAAAAAATTATTGTAATTTATAAAAAGTCTCAAATTACATTTATTTGGGTATTTATAACATCAATTATGTTAATATTTCCTTAATAAGGTAATTACTGCATCATCATTGTGTTATAAATAAATTACATTATTTAATGTCTAAAAATTATAATTAAAATACCATTATGTAGGAAATATGCTTGTATTTATAATGAATATTTATAGTCGAATCTATCTTATGTATAACCCTATATTAAAAATGTTTTAGTTATTAAACTTTGATTTTAACTCTTTTAACTCTTCTTTGAATTAAATAATAATAAATGTCCTAATCTAATCCAAGTGGACCTAAATGATAATATTATATTCCTAAGGTTGTTTTTGGTCGAATTATATTTATCCAATAGAATTAGGATATGTGTTAGGGTAATAATAATATCATTTTTACCCTTAATTACCCTATATACTTTTAACCATGGTAAATAAAAGTAAAAAGTTACTATTCACCAAAAATTATTTTTATCTTATTGAACCACATTTTACTCCTTGATATTAACCCTGTCTCTCAGATTTCTGAAATTCCAATCACAGAATTGGTAAAATTAAGTTTTATTTAAATTTTCAAATTCTCCTAGGAGGTGGGTAAAAGACGGTGAAAAGTTTAATAAAATTTTTATATATCTAAAATTATTATAAAATGACTCCAATGAATTAAATTTAACTTATATAGGTATTATGTATCAATTTTTACCTAAAATAAATTTAAATAAAATAAATAATTATTTAAATAAAAAGTCGGTTTTTAAATAGTAACCCAGTGTTTTCACTATTCATCAAAAATTGAAAGTTTTCAGAAAAATACCACAAATTCACCCTAGGCTAATTTCAATATTATGAATCCAAAAATAAAGTCCATTTTGAAAGATAAAATTTATAAAATTTCAAAACGTGCATATTAATATTCATAGTGGATAGTTCATAATAATATTATAATAATATCTCGTTTAGTGAAACTCGGTATTGTGTACTACACATGCTATCGAGGAAGGTATTGATTGCATGTAATACAAGCCAAGTCAGAGTTTCATGTATTTATAGCTCCGTTTGGTGTTGCGTATAACATAATCAAAACTTATTTCATTTATACATTAAACAAAATCTATACTTAATGTTGCGTAGAATAATTTCCACAAAACGAACTTTAAATTGTGTGTAACACGATCCAAGAATAGTTTTGCATATACTGCAAGATAATACGGTGTTGCGTATAGTACAAACTAATCTTGGTGTAGCATACAAAAGTAGATATGAAAGAAATTAAAAACAATATATCTCATAAAATCTTGGGGTGTTACATTCTACTGCCCTTAAAATTAATTTCGCACTCGAAATTTGTCGGGGTTATAAATCGTTTACTACTTTAAAGTTTCATTCTTAGAAACCCACATCGTAAAAGGAATACTAAAACTTAATTTTAAAAAGTAAAGTAAGAAATGTAACGGTTACCCAGATTAACTCATCACTGAGTTTCCACATAGGAGAACATAGGTGGAAATATGGATATGGAAGAAAAACCTAACCATCAAGTTTTGATGGAGAGTGGTAGAGGAAATGGCTATGAAAAAGCCAACAATCGCAAATCCATAAATTTGTGATGATTTAAGGTACCATCTGATTCTTCGGATATAAGGACACTAGGACAACATTTTTTGTTTTCAAGATCATTTCCCTAAAGTTGAGGAATTGTTGAATTAAAAGAAATACATATTTGATTTTGGTACAATCTCACTGTTGTTCATGCCTTGAACAATTTCCTTTTCATCACTTAAAGAAATATGGTTGAATTTGTCATTCGTGAAGCATTAGGAGATCATGTGATAGAATGGTGGGTCATTCTATCTATCCCAAATAAATGGTTAGAATAAGTTATTAAATATACATAAGTCCATCTATAGTGAGATTAATCGTATATGGTTATTAAAATGGACTTATAATTTATATATCATACCACTTAATAAATTAAACTAATTTACACTAACCAGGGACTTCCTGGAGGCCATTGGTATGCGATAAATTCCTGTCGCACTTAGGATGTGGTTTTGATTCCCACAACCTTGTCCGACACGACTGGTTGTCGCCTGTCCTGCAGGTTGTCCTTTTTTTAAAACTACACTATTATAACATTATAGAAATTATATCGAAAAAAAAGTTCTAGGCTTAAACAATAATATCTTATGTCTAACTTAATTCATTACAATCTTAAGGATTATCCAAAATACTTCGGTCCAAGCTCATAGTATAAAGAAAACGATTACTTGAAAGGTCACATTACAAGAACATGAATACCATCATTTATCCCCCATATATCATAAGATATATCTTGTTGGTCACATTCCAAACATGTGAATACCTTAATCATCTATTCTCTTAAAACATAAATTATCATAGAACCATAGTAAAAACATGAATGTCGTCAGAAGGTAACTCTTTCCACATACCAAAATCCCAAAAATTCTATATACTCAAACCATGATATCACTTTGTCTTTATATCAGTCCTGAGATAATTAATACTATCAAACATTTCATTATCTCATTATCCTTTATTTATGCGCATATTAGGTGATTTCCAAAAATATGTGAATAACCTTTCATGGTTACCAGCACCATTCAACATATACTTTCAAATAATTTTGGAAAAACAAAAGTGTAACAATCCTTAGATGTGTCTTTATTCCATAGTACCATTACATATACAACATAACTGTTTATAAACATAAATCATTCCACTACCTTCTTAAACCATTGATTGAGATTCAACAATTAATTTATCACACATATCATTTGTAGTCTCTTCATCATCATCAATATAAATACTACCTATACGACCATGATGATTCTCTTCATGAGATTTTCCCTTAGGGAATTGGTTTTCATAATGCCCATACATTCCACATTTAAAACATTTAATCGTTGTTGATGTCATAGCAATACCATTATCCTTGTCCATGCTATTAACTGAACCTTTTCCTTTGCACTTACTGGCTTTGTGTCCTTCCTTTCCACACCCAAAGCATCTTCCTGTTCCTTTGAAACATTCTCCTTGATGCCTCTTCCCACATGATTTACATGAGGGAAATTGAACTTTATTTCCTCTATGATCATCATTGAAACTCCATCTTTCTCTTATTTTCTGAGTCAGGATACTTACCAAAGTTGAGATTATTGATCATATTATGAGATTGTTGATTAGGAATAATAACGATGTTTGGACTTCCAAATCCCGTTTCATTTGGTTGCTCATGATGAATATCATTCCATTGTCCATCATATTCTCCATTATCGTGAATCTTTCTGTTTCTATCCATTTTCTAAAACCCAAAAATAATAGTGTGAGAGAAAAAATTTTGATAGGAAAACAACATAATAAAGGGGGAGTACCTTCAATATATAACATCTTAGGGTTAATTCTAAGATTTTTACTGTAATTCTAGGACTATGAACTATACTTATACCTAACCTTAGAGATATCCCTAGACATACCTTAGAAATATCTCTAGGGATTTCACTAAAGTTTTCACATCCTAGTTTCCAAAGTTTAAATAAACATTTCCTATGATACTAACTATAGAGTCCCATAACCAGAAGTACATAGACATTACATTACTTTTATGGAATATCTAATACATAACAAAAACAGACACCAAAGGACCGTAATAGTTTAGTGTATTTGGAAACTCGGAATATAATCTTCTAATCTTGGTGAAAGATCTTCAACATCTCCCATAAAGATCTTCCTTTTTTTCTTACCTAAAACCTTTATTTATATCTTGGGGAAAAGAAAACATATAAAGGGTGAGCTCAAATCCTCAGTAAGGGTAAGCATGGAGAAAATAAAACAAACCATATACATTTGAACTTCAAAACATGAACATAATATTTAAACATCAAAATCTTGAGCAATGACATAAAACATGGCAGTATGTAAGGCATAGATCATAAAGAAACATTAATCATGTTAAAATAACATGGGAATAAAACATGTAATTCTAGAAACCATTAAGCACATGTTATGATTTCCATAGTAGCCAAGGCATTGCTGCCAAGACCATCTTAGTGGACAAAGTCCCTTTCTGAATCAAGTTCACTCCTCGTTCCAGTCCTGTATCACTGAACCAGATTAACTTGTTGTTTCATTCATGTCTATATCATGAGATATAAATCATTACCCAATTAATTGGAGGTAGATATAGGTCCCACCCATATCATAGTGAAATTATTCTTACTTATTCCACAAATTAAACATAAATCATTCATCATAACCCAATGAATAAAATGGGTTTCATAAACATCATCCCATCATAATGTAATCCATATAAAAACAAATGGATATCATTTAATCATAAGAATAATGAAACATGTAAATAATAGAGACATTATACTTTAAACATAATCATACTAAATAATGTCATCTTAGATGAAAAATTGTTTTGACAAAACACTTGAAATGAATTTTTGAGGAAAATATCATTTCTTCTTCAAAATCATTTTCTTTTCACAAAATGACAATCAATTTTAAAAGAAAAGGATTCTGTTGAAAATAATCATGAAATATTGTCGAGGAAGCTTCATGAAAATAAGTATTTATGAAAACGTAAAAAAATATGTTCATGCCGTATAAGTTAAAAAAAACATTCTTCTCGTACTTTTACCGGAAAAGTCAAAAAGTACCTCGTATGGTAAACAAAAGAAATATTCCTTACATAACACAAAGTAAAAGTCAAAGAGGAGTAAACATGACTTTAAACATACATGGAAGAATATTAAACAATTTATGAAAACATTTTTATGGACATGGATGAAAATATAACCCCAGTAAATACTTACAAATAAACAATCTCGGATAAGAACGAGATTGGAATAATTATCCCTTACCTTAGATCTGATATGATTCATACGTATTCGAACCTCCTGTATAACGATTTAGATAATGTCATTGACTTATTACAGAATCATATTCATTTTTATGATATCATATATGGTTTAATTATGACTTTATATTACCCGTTCTTTTGTAAATTCCATGTTAAATTAGTGTTTTGGGTAAAATCGTTTTATTTATCGTACATGTTTGGACTTGTTGTTCTTGATATTATTATTACTTACATCATGATTTAATTACTTCTAGAATGTAAATCATGATTTATATATCATATATATTTAGTATATATATATATAATAGATAGCTAAATGAAATGAAATACACTGTTCATGGAGATAGTAGGCCGTACGTACGCATGAACGCTGTTTTCCTTTCCTTATTAACTTGAATGGAAGTAGGTAGATTACACCCACATATATATATATATATATATAAATAAATCCAGTAGCTTTATCACGTCATATATTTCATTATTATTCCTTATATATACTATATAATCATTCTTGAGTGGTTAACATGGAGAATGAATCTCATCGCGTCGTGGAGATGGTAATCCGTACGTACGCATGAGCGATGATATCATTCCCATAATTATTGAATTGAATTAGAGTGGATGATATAATATATCAGAATCAGTATGATGCTATAATAAATACATATATTTATTCTTTACACCATTATACCCATCCAAGTAAGTTAGTGGTGGAAAAACAGATTATACCACGGCATGGAGACGGTATTCCGTACGTACGCACGCGCGGTGATTTCGTTTTCCGTAGGATGTATAGAAGGTGAAATGGGTTTGTTTCATATTTATAATAACATATCAGTATATTAGTGATACTGATGTTATTAATGTATAATAAAACATCTAAATAAGAATAAATTGAAGAAGAAATAAACTTGAAAGAATCGGTAGAAGAGATTACCTCTTCTTCGACACACCTCTTTTAAGATTCCTCTTAAGGAACTAGAGTTGGTCTTTTGAGGAGACCAGAACCTCCATAATTTTTATAGTGAAGTTTATAAGCGAAATTTTCAGGGTTTGGCCGAGCTTGTAGGCTCAAAATTGTGTTAGGAGAAGAGGGAGGAGGTGCCCTTTTATAAGGGAGTAGAGGGGCACCTTAGGAAAAACTTAAAATATTATTTTATAATAAAGTCATATTTGGTTTATAATAGCTCCAAATTGATTTATTTAGAAGCTAGAGTGGGTATGTGTCGAAATCATCTCAACCAATAGGTTTTAGACAAGTTTAGGTTACTATTTTAACCTTATCAATTAGATTTAACTCTAAGTTAAATAATTTAACTTTTACCATGTCTTCTTGTTTTCTTACACTATATGGTTAATAAACTTACTATAACAAGCCAAAAGAACCCCAAGTGGTTCATTATTAATATATATAACCTTATATAAGTCATTTGTCTGAACCTTAGATTTTTAGGAATAGAATAACAATTAATAATAAAATATTTGTTTTAAAAACTATTTTATGTCAATTTTGACACTATTTGGTAATTGATTTTTTTTTTGAAAATCATAACAACATTATTAGTTAGAAAAAAGTTAATTAAATCAATACTAACATGTCATATTAACCAAAAAAATTATTGGAATTTATAAAAAGTCTCAAATTACATTTATTTGGGTATTTATAATATCAATTATGTTAGTATTTCATTAATAAGGTAATTACTGCATCATCATTGTGTCATAAATAAATTACATTATTTAATGTCTTAAAATTATAAATAAAATACCATTATGTATTAAATCTTCTTGTATTTCTAATGAATATTTATAGTCAAATTTATCTTATGTATAACCCTATATTAAAAAAAATTAGTTATTAAACTTTGATTTTAACTCTTTTAACTCTTCTTTGAATTAAATAATAATAAATGTCCTAATCTAATACAAGTGGACCTAAATGATAATATTATATTCATAAGGTTTTTTTTGGTCGAATTATACTTATCCAATAGAATTAGTACTTGTGTTAGAGTAATAATAATATCATTTTTACCCTTAATTACTCTATATTCTTTTAACCGTTGAAAATAAAAGTAAAAAGTTTCTATTCACCAAAAATTATTTTTATCTTATTGAACCACATTTTACTCCTTGATATTAACCATTCCTCTCGGATTTCCAAAATTCCAATCACAGAAGCGGTAAAATTAAGTTTTATGTAAATTTTCAAATTCTCCTAAGAGGTGGGTAAAAATCGGTGAAAAATTCAATAAAATTTTTATATATCTAAAATTATTATAAAATGACTCCAATGAATTAAATTGAACTTATATAGGTATTATGTATCAATTTTGACCTAAAATAAATTTAAATAAAATAAATATTTATTTAAATAAAAAGTATGACCAAGTGTTTTCATTATTCATCAAAAATTGAAAGTTTTCAGAAAAATACCAAAAAATCGCCCTAGGATAATTTGGATATTCCGAATCCAAAAATGAAGTCCATTTTGAAAGATAAAATTTATAAAATTTCAAAAAGTGTGTATTAATATTCATAACGGCTAGATCATAATAATATTATAATAATATCTCGTTTAGTGAAACTAGGTATTGCGTACTACACACGCTATCGACGAAGGTCTTGATTGAGTGTAATGCAAGCCAAGTCAGAGCTACATGTAGTGAAATATCTATTTAGTGTTGCGTATAACATAATCAAAACTTATTTCATTTATACATTAAACAAAATCTATACATAATGTTGCATAGAATAATTTACACAAAACAAACTTGAAATTGTGTATAACACGATCCAAGAATAGTGTTGCGTATACTGCAAGATAATATGGTGTTGCGTATAGTACAAGATAATATTGGTGTAGTGTACAATAGAAGATATGAAAGAAATTAAAAAATAATATATCTCATAAAATCTCGGGGTGTTACAGAAATCATTAAATAATTCCTTGAAAATTTTGAATCTTTTTATGTCTTCTCAGAGCTTCTAACATATTTTTATATAATATTTTATACTATTAATAAAAAGTATTTTTTTTATTTTCACATATTATAAGAAATATTATATATTTTAATAATCCAATTAGTTTGTCTAATGTAAATTTTTAGTCTAGTATCATTATTTTTAATAATTACGAGGATATTTTTTTAACATAAATGTTAGTTTCTTTTCTATTAATGACTATTTATATTAGGGGAATCACCCTTAAACCTTAAATATTTTTTAAGAATTTCAAAAATTGGGATAAATTTTAGGATTTTAAATTTGGTTTTTAATTATAACAATGGGGGATAACATTGAATTGGATTCACAAAAAAATTTATTAGTAATTTATAGTATTTAAATAATTATAATTTATTATCAATAGTCATATTTGTTTAATTTGAGTTTTTATATATTCCAGTCAAATCATCAATGTGATCATGAGTTAAAATTTGAAAAATAATAGAAGTGATATTTTGAAGTGGTCATGATTGAAAATTTGAAAAAAAAATTGGAAGTGACTTTGAGAAGTGACCTTGACTAAAAATTCAATAAAGCCTTGAAATAACTTTTATAAGTTATCATAAGTGAAAATTTTAGAATGTGTAGAAGTGACATTGAGAAGAGATAATGAGTGAAAATTTGAAAAACTAGGGAAATGATCATGATTATTGATAGGGATTGAAAATTATTCAAAATCTAAAAGTGATCTTGAGATGTGGAAGTGGGTAAAATTTTCACAAAATCTAGAAGTGACCTTGAGAAGTGACCATAAATAAAAAATTATAAAAGTTTGGAAATAACCTTGAAAAGTTACTATGAGTGAAAATTTGATAGTTTGTAAGTGAACATATGAAAAAAATAAGTGTCCACATGAAAAAAAAAGTAACCACGTGAATAAAAATTAAGTGATTGTAAGAAAAAAATGATGTTCCCTCATGAAAAACAATTATATGACCTCATGAATAAAAATAAAGTGACTGTATGAACAAAAATGAAGTTGAAAAAAATTTAAGTGACCACATTAAAAAAACTAAGTGATCGTATAAACAAAAATGGAGTGACTGGATAAAAAAAATGAGGTGACCATAAGTTGAAATTTGGAAAAGTGTTGAACCAACCATATGACATATCTATGATCAATTAATTCTTTTTCATAATTTAGTGTAAAAAATGATTTATTTAATATATACTTTTTTGTTTTTAATTACTAGTTTTTTCATGTTTATCTTGATTTAATTATTTCTTCAATACTTATTAATTGTTTTAATACTCAGGAACTTTATTTGGAATAATTTTATTGAGGATTAAATTCGCATTGTTTGGGGTGAAGTTTTACAATTTTTTCTTTGGAAAACATGACTCCAAATTTAATGTGGTTATAATTTGAACAGTATATCATGCACACATTATGGTAGTTTTCCTAGATACATTAATCTTGATTATAATTATTTTTTAGTGGTTTAATAATTATTCTAATTTTTTTCATTGTATATAATGTTTATAATTTAAATATTATAATAGGAACCCACCTATGTATGTTTTTCCTGGGAATTCAATAAAGATATCACACGAATCATTGTTAAAAATAAACTTCAATGAGATTCATGATTTGAATATATTGTGCATTAAAGAACTCCATATATAGATTTTGATAGATCAAGATCTATAAATGTTTTTTAGAATATTCTTGTACTATATGAGTGAGACATAATTTGAATATCAACTACAAATATTATTCAAACAACAGTTGTATGAACCACTCCTTGTAGAGATATCCTTACTACCACAACTCTTATACTGTGAAGATTTTATTTGGTTATATGGATTTACATATTTTAGTTTTTCTCTATGTGTGTATTTATAAGGGACAATAATACCCATTAAATGGTTGGAATGTTGTTTCTCGATCCCATTTATAAGTTAGGAATTGGGTTGTACCTCCAAGTGGTAAAAGGATGGCTATTTGGGATGTGCCTCTAGGATATAAAAAGGTAGGGTTTTTTGGGTTTCATCCTTAACGGAAATAATTGATTTTTAATTGGATTTTTACTCTAGGTTGAAAAGTTAATTATAAGATTCCATTATAATGGATATAATGGGTTCTAACTCCCTTAGTCCCTAAAAGGGGTGAAAAGTGGACTAGGATCATTTTCTTCTAACAATATATAAAAACATCTTTTGTCTCTTTCATTTTATATCTTCCTAATTTAAATTAATAACACCAATATAATAATCGTAAATATTTAACATTTAAATTAATTTTAAAAAAGAAAATTTCACCCCTCTTGGCTATCCTGCATATTCAAATTAGGAAAAAAATGGGAAGGAACATTTTAGTGGTCTTGGAGATATTTATTAAACTATGTTATGTAGGTTATTTTACTCTATCCTATATTATATCATAAAATATGATCAAAATTGGCAACACTGTGAGAAATATTGAGACACCCCAAACCTATACCCTAGAATCTAGTGCAAAAAACATACTCCTTGCATTATGGATTTGATACCAACTAAAATGAACTAAATATAAACTTTTAAATTTAAAATGGAATCATAAAATACTATGAAATTTATATACCCATTACCTTTTTAGTTTTGGAGTTTTAGATAATTAGATATACACATTTATGTAACAAAACTCATGTTATCCTCAATAAAAGGAAATTTTATCACTATATCAAAAAATTATTATTTTATAATAAGTCTTCAATATAACCAAAAAAAATTCCAAACCTTATACACTTATTATAAATATTATATTGAATAAATTCCATCACAACCTTTGGAAATAGAAACAAAAGAATGGGTGATATCAGATACTCAGTAAGTGTAATAAAGGGATATATCAATCGATGATCATAGATAAGAATAAGGGTATGAGATCATTATCATAACATAAGAAATAACAAAAAATTAATAGAACATAAATCATGAGTCAAGGAATAATGATTTTTCCTAAAAAAATAAAAGAGTCATAAAATTGTGGAATCTTCAATAATCAATAATGATCCATGAGAGTAAACCAGCATGATAAGTTGTAAGTTTGTGACATAAATACAAACATATAAAACCATGACATTATTAACATATCTAAATATAATCATGACCACTCACAAAATTATAAGGCCCCAGCCTTAAACATTACTTAATATTGAATTAAATGAATAATTCACATTGAGGATCTTTTCAGGTTTAGAGTTTTAGAGAATTAGTACATAACTGTTACATCTCAAAAGGTTACAAAGTAGACACTTCTACTAAGTTTCTATAGAATAAAAAAACTCTTAAAAAGAAACATGTCTAGTTCCATTTTTATATAGAATGAATTTCCCTTGATCCCATCCTTGACCCTATTCCGCATTAATTCCTGTGAAAAACATTTCAAAAAAAACTTGGGGTGAGCATAAAAAGCTCAGTAAGGGATACACAAAGAATGAAAACTGTTAGTTTTTCAAACATCAAGTAAACCATGTATACTTTATCAAAGTAATACCTTCACCTTCATGAAGTAGTAAAAACTCTTCACTGAATAAAATATCATTACTTACCCTTTTGTAACCAAAGGATTACCATAAAACCCATATAAAGAACACATAACATATAAAGGTAACTTGGGACATAAACATACTTAAGTGGAATAACCATACGGTCGACTTCCACACATATCACTTAATGGAATAGTTATACGACCAACTTCCATACATACTTAATGGAATAGCCATACGGCCGACTTCCATACCCAATGCATTGGAGGTTATAACGTAACCACCCGTCCTGGTATTCACGGCACCAACCGTCATATGGTTTATCATGTAACCACCCGTCAAATGTCCAAGTACCATTATAAAATCAAAAGACATAAAACAAATATAATGGAAAGAAAACATTTCCACACTTTGATCACAATATATCACTTAAATATATTGACATAACAAATCCATTATGAAAACCATTTTCAATACCAAAATAAAATAAAATAAAAACATGGTATTTATTTTTCATTAAAAGTTAATGGCTTGTAGAGGAATCCGAATCACAAATAATGGTCACGGCGGCGGAGAAGTCGTTGTCGCCGCATACGTACAACAAAAACATTCCCTTTTGTCGTTTAGTAAAATGCTTCGTATAAAAAGATTCCTTTTGAATAAACATAAAATTCAAATGTTTTTATACACCTTATAAAAGAAATTTGTGTATAAAACGAAAAATGCCTCAATGAAATGAGATTGAGACGAAGTCCCTTACCTCGGGTCCGACTTGACTCGATCGTTCTTTAACGTCCTAAATAATAAACTTGAGATAATTTCTATTTTCCTAAGAACCTTTTTCGAGTTCATTATTCCTTTTATATCACTTATTTCCATGTTATAAACATTATGTAATCATTTAAGTTAATAATGTTTGTTTTGTCGATATTTGGTCCTTAAGTCGAAAGTGGACTTCTTATAATTACATGTTGTTCATGTGGTCAAAGGTTCATTATATCCAGAATGACATTCCTGATTTGGATATCATATATATCATATATATCTAGCATATAAATTT
The DNA here is from genome assembly GCA_963277665.1 of Viscum album. Classification (NCBI taxonomy): domain Eukaryota; kingdom Viridiplantae; phylum Streptophyta; class Magnoliopsida; order Santalales; family Viscaceae; genus Viscum; species Viscum album. The sequence goes on along the minus strand of OY728164.1, from coordinate 1,395,714,323 downwards.
ATTTATAATATCACATAATCATTTAGAGGTAAGAAATGAAATGCATCGTTCATGGAGACGGTAAGCCGTAAGTACGCATGAACGCTACATTCATTTCTATGTCATATTAATGGAATTAAAACTAAATTAGAGGTATGTATATTTTAATTCCAGAATTATATTAATCATTTAGATGTAACATACATCATATATATCCATTATATATATGTACTTATAATAGTACATTACATTTGGGGATAAGAAATGAAATGCACCGTTCATGGAGACGGTAAGCCGTACGTACGCATGAACGCAACTTTCATTTCTATCTCATACTTTAATGGAAAGAAATAATAATGATATAGAGGTATATTAAAATTCTAGTATAACCTAATATATAATAACTTTAAATCCATCCTTTTTACGTCCCACATATGGCATTAACGAATCACATCACTTTGAGGGGGCGGTAGTCCGCACTTCCTAAAATGAAATTATCGTGTTTACCCACAATGGAAACCATAAAGTTATGCCTAAAATGAAAAATAAAGAATATTAAGGAAATCATAAACATATTATATATCATATATAAATATAGGTTCATCTTAATGTCCACCTTTAAGGTGTTAAAAGAATGTTGAACAATCATCGTTTCGGGAGGCAGAAATTCACCATCCACAGAAACAGTATGTTCTTTAACCATTAGATGTAGGTGTGTGTGAGTGTAGCTCGAAAGCTTCTTAAAAAATCATACTATATTGAAGATACTAGATTTGTTACAAAATAAATTAATAAAAAGAGTTTAGGGGGTTGGAGAATCAAAATAAAACAAAACGACTCAAGTGAAAACATTACCTTAAAATCGGGTAACTCCCTTTGGTTTGAGCTCAAAGGATTCCTTGGGAAGACTTCTGCCTAAAGTGAGTCTTCAAGGAGTAATAGAGGGATGTGGAGAGACAAAATGATCAGAGCTTGGCAGAACCAAAGGCTTGAGAGGTGTGGGTAAGGTGGTAGAGGTGGGGGCCTTTTATAAGAGGAGAGGAGGGTCACTCTTGGAAAGTAAGGAAATGTTACTTTATCTTCAAATGGTTTTCGGATTTTAATGGTCCCACATTAATGTGTTTCGATGATAATGTGATAAGGTTTCGAAATCCACCCATACAATAGGTTTTGGACATGTGTAGGTCTTAGATTTTACATTATCTTTCCATTTTATTTAAATCGTTAAATAATGAGGTAATCGCTCCATCATCATGGTGTCATAAATAATATAATTTATTTAATGTCTAAAAATTATAAAAAAAAATACTATGATGTATTAAATCTTTTTAGCTTTCCAATGAATATTTATAGTCAAAAATATGACTTGTATAAGCCCATGTAAAAATTAGTTTAGTAAAACATCTCATGTTTGTGTCATCTTTACTTTAACTTTAAATAAAAGGCATAAATGTCATTATCATACCCAAGTGGCTCCATGGGGTACCAAAAATCGACCCATGGTTTTTATTGGTCGTCCATAACTCATCCAATAGGGTTAGGACAAGTGTAAAGATATTTTCATTTTATTATAATATCATTTTTACCCTAAATTACACTAATTACCTTTAATCGCGATTAATAAAACATAAAAGTTACTATTCACCAAAAAAAATATTTTAATCCCATTGAACCACATTTTACTTAATAATAAAAATAATTTAAATTGGATTTTTGAGATTCAAAACACAGAAGTGGTAAAGTCCCATTTAAACAAAAAATCAAATTTTGTAACCACCACTTTGCAGTTTCACTATTCACCGAAAATTGAAGTTTTTTAGAAAAAAAACCAAAACTTCACCCTAAGCTATATTTGATATTCCGAATTCAAAAATGATGTCTATTTTAAAAAATTCAAAACATATAAGTTTCATTAATTAATTTAATAATCAATTCCCACTGTCAAAACAAATAGCGTGTTTTTATAAAACAATAAGTATCAAAAGATTGACACCAGTTTAAGTCCAATTTCAAAGTGAAATTAATTCCAACGAACACTATTTGATTAAATGGTAAAAATATATTCTAATTGAACTTAAAAACCAATTCAAAATATTATCTAATCATCTTAATAAATTATATTAAAAAGAGGTTTTGAATTAAAATACAACATTTTTCACTATTCATTAAAAAAATGAACTTTATCGGAAAAATACCAAAAAATTACACAAAGTAAAATTTGATGTCCCAATTCTAAATAAGGGTTTTATTTGGTCCAATAGAATTTATAATAGTGACCAAAACTATATTTAATGACGGTTCTCCATCAAATGTTGATAAGTGGACCTTTCGTGAAAATTAGAGTATATAAGCCTAAAATTGAATTATTTTCGTATTTTAAGCCTTTATCCTTTATTAGATAAATGTAAAAACATTTAACAAACATATATAATCATATTTTAGTTATTTATATCCATTCTCGCCAGTACAACGGCTACGTGTTAACTAACATTTAAAATAATATTATTTTATTACTAGTGTGCAACGTACGATTTCAAAGAAACTCTTTGTTGTGTATCGGGTACGCTATCAAACATAGAAATCCCTTTAAAGTAAAATTAATATTTAATTCACAAATATTAATAAATATGAAAATGTATTATTCTTTATTTACCTGGGATGTTACATCCTTCCCCCCTTTTGGGAATTGCTTCCTCGCAATTTTATTCACTTATCAAAATAAGTGGGGGTATTTATCCCTCATAGCATTTTCAGATTCCCACGTTGCCTCTTCAACCATATGGTTTTTCCATAAAACCTTTACCTGGTGAATTACCTTATTTCTCAACACTTTCTCTCTTCAGTCAAGAATCTGGACTGGTTGTTCTTCATAAGATATGTTCTCCTCCAACTGAACTACCTCTGGACTCAAATAATGAGATGGATCTGGCATATACTTCCTCAACATCGAAACATGAAAAACATTGTGTACCTGAGATAAACTCGGAGGTAAAGCCACTCGGTAAGAAACTGATCCAACTTTATCCAGAATTTCATATGGTCCAATGAACCTTGGACTCAACTTTCCTTTCTTACCAAATCTCATCACACTTTTCCATGAAGAAACCTTGAGAAAAACATGATCACCTAACTCAAAAGATAGATCCTTCCTCCGGCTATCTGCATAACTTTTCTGTCTGCTCTTGTGTTTCTGAATCAACTGAACTTTTTCTGCCATCTCTTCTACCAATTCTAGTCCCATCATCTTCCTTTCACCCACTTCATCCCAAAATGCAGGAGTTCGACACCGCTTCCCATATAATGCCTCAAATGGTGCCATCTGTATACTGGAATGAAAACTGTTATTATAAGAAAACTCAACCAAAGAAAGATGTTGGTCCCAACTTCCCTGATAATCCATCGAACAAGCTCGTAGCATATCCTCGAAGGTCTGAATTATTCGTTCTGACTGCCCATCTGATTACGGATGAAAATCTGTACTCAAATTTAATTCAGTACCCAACGACTTCTGAAGGCCTTTCCAAAAGTTTGAAGTAAACCTGGGATCATGGTCAGATACAATGGAGAGAGGAAATCCATGTAACCTGACTATCTCTTTAAGATACAAACAGGAAAGTTGATCTAGGGAAAAATTATCTTGTATGGCAAGGAAATGAGCATATTTAGTCAAGCAATCAACAATAACACAGATTGCATTATTACCTCAAGATGTCTTAAATAATCCCACAACAAAGTCCATGGATATATTCTCCCATTTCCACTCTGGCACTGGTAGAGGTTGAAGCATCCCTTTTGGTAACTACCGCTCTGCTTTAACCTGCTGACAAGTCAAACACTTCATAGTGAAATCAGCAATATCTCTTTTCATTCCATCCCACCAGTAATACTACCGCGGATCTCTGTACATCTTAGTACTACTAGGATGAACTGAAAACGGAGAACTATGAGCTTCACATAACAACTCTCTCTTCAACTGTGAATCACAAGGCACACACAATCTCTTCCCAAATCTCAAAACACAATCACTATCAATGTTGAATTCATGCAACTTACCTTTCTGAACCAACTCTACCTTTTTCTGCAACTCATTGTCTTGCTTCTGTGCTTGCTTGATTCTGTCTGATAGAGAAGATCTCACTGATACCTTAAACAAAATAGAAGGACATCCTACACCAAAAACTTCTATGCCAAATTTCATCAAATCCTTAACTAAAGGATCAAGTTACAAACGCAACATCATTAATGAAGCATTACTTTTTTGACTCAAAGCATCAGCAACTTTATTGGATTTTCCTGGATAGTAATGAATTGTACAATCATAATCCTTGATTAATTCCAGCCATCTCCTCTGTCTCATGTTCAATTCTTTCTGAGTGAATATATACTTTAAACTTTTTTGATCAGTATATATTTCACACTTTACTCCATACAAATGATGCCTCCAAGTTTTTAAAGCAAAAAACAATAGCAGCTAATTCCAAATCATGTGTAGGGTAATTTACCTCATGAGTTTTCAATTGACGTGAAGCATAAGCAATTACCTGATCATTCTGCATAAGGACACAACCAAGTCCCTTCAATGAAGAATCATTGTATATAACAAACTCACCATTCCTGGAAGGAAGTGCCAAAACTAGAGCATTCACCAATCTTCTTTTCAACTCCTGAAAACAATCATCACATTCCTTTGTCCAGATAAACTTAACACCCTTCCGAGTTAGCTTAGTCATTGGACCAGATAACCGTGAAACATTTTCAACAAACCCTCGGTAGTAACCTGTCAAATCAAGAAGACTACGGATCTCGATTACATTTGTGGGTCTTGTCCATTCTTCAACAACTTTTGTTTTATCAGGATCAACAGTTGTGTCATCTTTTGAAACAATGTGACCGAGGAAAGAAATTTGTTGTAACCAAAACTCACACTTTCTGAATTTTCCATATAGTTTCTTTTCTTTTAAGGTTTGCAAGATAACCCTTAAATGACTTTCATGCACCTCTTTACTTTTAGAAAACACAAAAATATCATCGATGAAAACAACCACAAACTTATCCAAGAACTCATGGAAAATTCTATTCATAAGGTCCATGAATACAGCAGGTGCATTGGTTAACCCAAAAGGCATAACTACAAATTCATAATGGCCATATCTAGTATGGAACGCAGTCTTCAGAACGTCATTTTCTTTTACTTTCAACTGATGGTACCCCGACCTCAATTCAATCTTTGAAAAATACTGAGCTCCCTGGATCTGATCAAACAAATCATCGATATGAGGCAAAGGATACTTGTTCTTAACAGTAATATTATTCAAGGCTCTATAATCAATGCAAAGTCTCATTGATCCATCTTTCTTTTTAACAAACAAGACAGGAGCACCCCATGGTGATGTGATAGGTCGAATGAAACCTTTATCTAATAACTCCTGCAATTGTTTCTTTAACTCTAAAAGTTCAACTTGATCCATTCGATAAGGGGGTTTTGAAATTGGCTTAGAATCAGGAACTAATTCAACAGTAAATTCAACTTCCTGATCATGAATAATACTAGGCAACTCATCAGGAAAAACATCAAGATACTCATTTACCACTGGCACATCATTAATCTGAACAGTTCCTTTATTTTCAACAATATGTGAAAGGTAACATTCATTTCCTTCTTTTACTAGTTTCTCAACTTCATGATATGTTATCAAAATCAAAGGTTCATTCATGTACACAAACTGAAAATCTTTCTGAAAAGAAATCATTTTAGCTCTGCAGTCAATCTTAGCATGATAAACAGAAAGCCAATCCATGCCCAAAATAACATCAAACTCTACTAGAGGCAAAACAATAAGGTTTGCTGGAAGATTCTTTCCACGCACAAGGATAGGAAGGTTCTTATAATTCCTTTTTGTCTCAACGTTCCCTCCGGGTGTTTTTACCATAAGTTCAGGGTTCATATCTAGAGATGGAATTTCCAATTTACTAGAAAACTTCTCAGAAATGAAAGAATGTGTAGACCCTAAATCAAACAACACATTGGCATAATCTGAACAAACAAACAGTGTACCTGATACTACTTCATTCGATGTCCCAACATCTGTTGAAGTTGTTGCAAAGGATTTCACCACCCCTTTCTGCTTGTAGTCTGGATTCTTTCCCCCAGTTGAGTTCTTCGTTAGACACTCATTTGCATAATGACCCATTTCATTACACTTAAAACATCTTACCGCTGGCTTTTCATTACCTGCTTGATCATCTTCCTTACAGTTACGAGCAATATGACTAGACTTACCACATTGAAAGCACTTACCAGACTTGTATAAACATTCTCCAGGATGCATTTTACCACACTTATCACATTGAGGATATTTGGTTTTCTTACCTCCTTGCTTATTTGATGAATTATTCCCCTTTTCCTGCCAACTGGACCTCTTATTCCGCTGTTTTTCATAGAACACCTGATCATCGGCAAACTCCATTTTCACCTTCTCCACACATCGAACAAGTTTTTCATAACTTTTGAACTCACGAGAAGCTAAATCCCTTCGATACTTTGGCTTTAACCCTGAGTAAAAACGGTTTATTTTACTATCAAGATCTCGTATGAAGTTTGGAGCATACCTTGCCAATCGAGTGAACTTTGCTTCATAAGCAGCCACAGAATCATCCTCCTGCCTCAATTCTAGGAACTGTTTTTTCATCCTAAGACGAACCACCTTAGGAAAATATTTCTCAAGAAGCATACCTTTGAATTTGTCCCAGTGAAGATCCTCAATCTCATCACTATCCCTGATATTTTTTACCATCAACCACCACTGATCAGCTTCACCTTCAAAACGGTAAACAGCAAGACTAACCTTTTGATGTTCTAAACACCCCATGACATCAAAAATCTTCTCCAGTGCTTTAATCCACCCTTCAACCTTGCACGGGGTCAGATGATCCTCTGAATGATGGGGGATGTTGCCTCATGAAATGTTCCACCACTGACATGTTCCTCTACGGTTGATCTGGCTGATCTCGTGCATGGATACCACCACTATTTATAGCCTGAGTCAACTGTGCCATCACTGCAACAAACTGTTCAGTTCCGATTCTGACCATCTCAGGTTGCTGATTTGGAAGGTTGTCTTCCTCCTGATGTCATCCCAACATAGATTCTTTGTTTCCTCTGCAGAAAACCATTCTAAACATAGAAATATCTTAGTCGAAGCAACATGGTAATCCGTAAATGCTATATCATTTCAATCATATTATAATTTAACACTTTTCTAACTCCTAAAGTTGTCTAAAACGACCTCTGATACCAACTATAAGGTCCCAGCCTTAAACATTACTTAATATTGAATTAAATGAATAATTCACATTGAGGATCTTTTCAGGTTTAGAGTTTTAGAGAATTAGGACATAACTATTACATCTCAAAAGGTTACAAAGTAGACACTTCTACTAAGTTTCCATAGAATAAAAAAAACTCTTAAAAATAAACATTTCTAGTTCCATGTTTTATATAGCATGAATTTCCCTTGATCCCATCCTTGACCCTATTCCACATTAAGTTATGTGAAAAAACATTTCAAAAAAACTTGGGGTGAGCATAAAAAGCTCAGTAAGGGATACACAAAGAATAAAAAATATTGGTTTTTCAAACATCAAGTAAACCATGTATACTTTATCAAAGTAATACCTTCACCTTCATGAAGTAGTAAAAACTCTTCACTGAATAAAATATCATTACTTACCCTTTTGTAACCAAAGGATTACCATAAAACCCATATAAAGAACACATAACATATAAAGGTAACTTGGGACATAAACATACTTAAGTGGAATAACCATATGGTCGACTTCCACACATATCACTTAATGGAATAGTCATACGACCAACTTCCATACATACTTAATGGAATAGCCATACGGCCGACTTCCATACCCAATGCATTGGAGGTTATAACGTAACCACCCATACTGGTATTCACGGCACCACCCATCATATGGTTTATCACGTAACCACCCGTCAAATGTCCAAGTACCATTATAAAATCATAATACATAAAACAAATATAATGGAAAGAAAACATTTCCACAATTTGATCACAATATATCACTTAAATATATTGACATAAAAAATCCATTATAAAAACCATTTTCAATAACAAAATAAAAGAAAATAAAAATATGGTATTTATTTTTCATTAAAAGGTAATGGCTTGTAGAGGAAGCTGAATCTCAAATAATGGTCACGGCGGCGGAGAAGTCGTTGTCGCCGCATACGTATGACAAAAACATTCCCTTTTTTCATTTAGTAAAACGCTTTGTATAAAAATATTCCTTTTGAATAAACGTAAAATTAAAAGGGGTTTATACACCGTATAAAAGAAATTTGTGTATAAAACGAAAAATTCCTCAATGAAAGGTGATTGAGACGAAGTCCCTTACCTCAGGTCCGACTTGACTCGATCGTTCTTTAACGTCCTGAATAATAAACTTGAGTTAATTTCTATTTGATTAAGAACCTTTTTTGAGTTCATTATTCCTTTTATATCACTTATTTCCATGTTATAAACATTATGTAATCATTTAATTTAATAATGTTTGTTTTGTCGATATTTGGTCCTTAAGTCGAAAGTGGACTTCTTACAATTACATGTTGTTCGTGTGGTCAAAGGTTCATTATATCTAGAATGACATTCCTGATTTGGATATCATATATATCATATATATCTAGCATATACATGTATTTATAATATCACATAATCATTTAGAGGTAAGAAATGAAATGCACCGTTCATGAAGACGGTAAGTCGTACGTACGCATGAACGCTACTTTCATTTCTATGTCATATTAATGGAATTAAAACTAAATTAGAGGTATGTATATTTTAATTCCAGAATTATATTAATCATTTATATGTAACATACATCATATATATCCATTATATATATGTACTTATAATAGTACATTACATTTGGGGATAAGAAATGAAATGCACTGTTCATGGAGACGGTAAGCCGTACGTACGCATGAACGCTACTTTCCTTTCTATCTCATACTTTAATGGAAAGAAATAATAATGATATAGAGGTATATTTTAATTCCAGTATAACATAATATATAATAACTTTAAATCCATCCTTTTTACGTCCCACATATGGCATTAAAGAATCACATCACTTTGAGGGGGCGGTAGTCCGCACTTCCTAAAATGAAATTATCGTGTTTACCCACAATGGAAACCATAAAGGTATGCCAAAAATGAAAAATAAAGAAGCTTAAGAAAATCATAAACATATTATATATCATATATAAATATATTTTCATCTTAATTTCCACCTTGAAGGTGTTAAAATAATGTTGAACAATCATCATTTCAGGAGGCAGAAATTCGCCATCCACGGAAATAGTATGTTCTTTAACCATTAGATGTAGGTGTGTGTGATTGTAGCTCGAAAGATTCTTATAAAAACATCCTAGTATATTGAATATACTGTATTTTTTACAAAAGAAATGAAAAATAGAGTTTAGGGGGTTGGAGAAGAAAAATAAAACAAAACGACTCAAGTGAAGACATTACCTTAAAATCGGGTAACTCCCTTTGGTTTGAGCTCAAAAGCTTCCTTGGGAAGACTTCTGCCCAAAGTTAGGCTTCAAGGAGTAATATAGGGATGTGGAGAGACAAAATTATCAGATCTTGGCCGAACCAAAGGCTTGATAGGTGTGGGTAAGGTGGTAGAGGTGGGGGCCTTTTATAAGAGGAGAGGAGGGGCACTCTTGGAAAGTAAGGAAATGTTACTTTATTTTCAAATGGTTTTCAGATTTTAATGTTCCCACATTGATGTGTTTCGAGGATAAGGTGATAAGGGTTCTAAATCCACCCATACAATAGGTTTTGGACATGTGTAGGTCTTAGATTTTACATTATCTTTCCATTTTATTTAAATCGTTAAATAATGAGGTAATCGCTGCATCATCATGGTGTCATAAATAATTTAATTTATTTAATGTCTAAAAATTATAAAAAAAATACTATGATGTAGGAAATCTTTTTAGATTTCCAATGAATATTTATAGTCAAACATCTGACTTGTATAACCCCATGTAAAAATTGGTGTAGTAAAACATCTCATGTTTGTGTCATTTTTACTTTCACTTTAAATAAAAGGCATAAATGTCATTATCATACCCAAGTGGCTCCATGGGGTACCAAAAATCGACCCATGGGTTGTATTGGTCGTCCATAACTCATCCAATATGGTTAGGACAAGTGTCAAGATATTTTCATTTTATTATAATATAATTTTTACCTTAAATTACACTAATTACCTTTAATCGCGATTAATAAAACATAAAAGTTACTATTCACCAAAAAAATAATTTTAATCCCATTGAACCACATTTTACTTAATAATGAAAATAATTTAAATTGGATTTTTGAGATTCAAAACACAGAAGTGGTAAAGTCCCATTTAAACGAAAAATCAAATTTTGTAACCACCACTTTGCGGTTTCACTATTCATCGAAAATTGAAGTTTTTCAGAAAAAAAAACCAAAACTTCACGCTATGCTATATTTGATATTCCTAATTCAAAAATGATGTCTATTTTAAAAAATTCAAAACAAATAAGTTGCATTAATTAATTTAATAATTAATTCCCACTGTCAAAACAAATAGCGTGTTTTTATGAAACAATAAGTATCAAAAGATTGACACCAGTTTAAGTCCAATTTCAAAGTGAAATTAATTCCAATGACCACTATTGGATTAAGTTGTAAAAATATATTCTAATTGCACTTAAAAACCAATTCAAAATATTATATAATCATCTTAATAAATTAGATTAAAAAGAGGTTTTGAATTAAAATACAACATTTTTCACTATTCATTAAAAAAATTAACTTTATCGGAAAAATACCAAAAAATTACACAAAGTAAAATTTGATGTCCCAATTATAAAGAAGGGTTTTATTTGGTCCAATAGAATGTATAAGAGTGACCAAAACTATATTTAATGATGGTTCGCCATCAAATGTTGATAAGTGGACCTTTCGTGAAAATTAGAGTATATAAGCCTAAAATTGAATTCTTTTCGTATTTTAAGCCTTTATACTTTATTAGATAAATGTAAAAACATTTAACAAACATATATAATCATATTTTAGTTATTTCTATCCATTCCCACCAGTACAATGGCTACATGTTAACTAACATTTAAAATAATATTATTTTATTACTAGTGTGCAACGTACGATTTTAAAGAAACTCTTTGTTGCGTATCGGGTACGCTATCGAACATAGCAACCCCTTTAAAGTAAAATTAATATTTAATTCGCAAATATTAATAAATATGAAAATGTATTATTCTTTATTTACCTGGGATGTTACAAAATAGTTAACATATCTACCCACAATCATATCAACTGACTAAATTATTAACATAGCTAATTGCAATCATGTCTATAGAGAAACAGGTGAGCATAGCTAGATTCAATCATGTCCATACAAAATATTCATTATCTCCTGATATATAAAACATTACCCAATTCATTTGAGGAATATAAAATACCCACACATCTCATAATAATAAAAAAATCATTTATAAGGCATGTGAATAGAAGAGAAGTCCTCATTCATTAATAGTTTAATTAACCTATGAAAGATGAATGGATTTTAACATAATTTCAATAAAAATAATAATTACAAAAACATTTAATTAAACATTAAAAATAAATGGGATTCAGAAAACATCATTAAAACATCATAATTATAAGATATCATGTGATAGGAAATGGATGATATCATATGAAAATATACTCAATTAAGAAGAAACCCTTAAATGATATTTACATAAAGTAAAAATACATTTATAAAGTTAGTATAAATATGATTTGAAAAAGAAGAATATAATATCCATTTATTTTTGAAATTTCTAGAAAAAAAATAATAAAAAATTAGAATATTATTTTAATTTTAAAACCATGAATAATTTTAGAGGAATATTGATAATGATGAATTATAACGATGTTATGAAATGTAGATGAGCCATAAATATTAAAAAACATTCTTTTTTAACTTTTAAATTTTTCATAAAAGAGTTATACAGAAATAATTTCAAAAGATTAATTTTAATAGTTTTAAAATAATATAAATGTGTGTATAAAAATAATTTATCATAAATTTATTTCTAGAAAAAACTTAAATAATAAAAATTTTAAAAACATGGATATATAGGAGAAATATCCCTGACCAAAAATAAGAATTAGGCCAGCTTTTATTTAAAACATTTTTTCAGCCTCTAAAAGTCCCAAAGATAGGGGAATATAAATAGTACTTTGAAACCCTATAAATAACCAAATTAGATAAAATATTTGAGTTTCAAGAGATAAATAACACATAACTCTGAAAAGAGAAATTGAAACATAAATAATCATAATAAAAATTGTGTTTGTAACATAAACACTTATAGATTTGGTAACCGTTGAATTAAAACCTCATGAATGTGTGAAAATTAGATGGATTTTTAAATCATTATAATTTTAATCAGGATAATTATACTGTAAATTTATGGGCCTTATATAAACCTCAAAATATAAAACAATTTTTGAATATGGCATACGTATCAATGAAAGATAAGTGTGAGGGAAACCCCTGATGAAGATCATGGAATTTGAATTAGGGATCCATCAATGAAAAAAATAAATGAAAAAAATTTATAAATACATTAAACAAGATTAAATATGTTATAAACAATTATATATCATAAAAATATAATTTTTATATAAAATAATCAACGAAGAAGCTATATAACCAATAAAAAGAAATGGAGTTGAAAATCTCCTTAAATCAGACATTCTCATGGTAAAAAAATTTATAACCTCATATGAAATAAATTTTTACTCATTATACACATATAATATAAAAATATTAATAATTATATTACCATATATAATTACCTTATAATTTCTTATTACATGTATAATAGTAATTAATTGTTACAATTAATATTTTTTTATGTTAACTAATCAATTTTCTATACATGTTCAGATATGAAAGTTATAGTCCTTTCACATCAGTCATGGTTTGATAATATATATATAATTTTTAGTAATATTTAATTATTTTTTTACATATTACTTTATTTTCATAATCAGTTTTTGAAAAGTATGTTAACAATTCACATGTCATGCATAAAAATTATCATTTTTTGTAATTATTGAATTTGAAAAAATAATTAAATATATAGTTAAATATATATTTCAATATTACCAATACAAAATTATTAAAACATCTTAAATAAATAATTATTACATAATATATATATTACATAACATTCTTTATTCATTCATGATATAAACATTATAATAATGTTCATATAGGTGGTTAAACAAACCAAAACAAAAACAAATTATAACTATTGTATGAGTAAGGAAATGGTATTTTATAATGATAGTATAACTTTTAAATAGTCTTAATAAAGTTATAAATATAATATTTATTGATTTTATTAATTTTTAGAATCATCTACGTAAGATGATGATGAAAATTAAATAACATGACTTCATAGATGTGGCAGTCCGCACGAGTGATGTTTTTATTTTTCAATGGATTGAAGGAAAAGAAAATAAATATTAATTTATCTTTCATGAATAAATATAATGTGTTAAATATTATATATATTTACTAAACTCATACATGTTACTTTCTATGAGATATGGAAATGAAAAATTAAAACAATCACTTCATGGAGGCAATAGTTTGCAGAAACACATGAGTGGAGTTTTCATTTTCCATTATTCGAAAAGATGATAGAAAATGGTAGTTTCGTTAACATAATTTTTTTTACAATAACTATACTTATATAATTATTTTATGATGGATAAATAATATTTGTATAAGTTTTAATATTAAAGAAACTCAAAAAAAAATTGGTGAGAACATATACCTCTTCCTTAGATAATATCTTTTGAGAAACACCATAAGGATTCTTAGATGGGTATTTTGAAATAAAATAACCTCTAATGAATAAATAAGAGATATATTAAGTTATTTTGGTATATATAATTCAACATAAGGTATTCTAATGGTTTCATTAAGGATAATATGAGGTTACCTTTTATTAGTGAGGGGAGTGGCACCATTAAAAATATTAAGAACTATCATATATAATAAATGTCATCCCAATGAAAACAGGATCCCCAATGTAAAATTATCTAATATAGGACAATATATAGTGAAATAATCTCAATAAATAATATTTAGAAAATTTTAATAGATATTTTAATCTGTATCTCTATGTTTAGCCTTCCCTCATTAATCCTTTTAAAATTTACCGTGATAATAACCATTTGTCATGATAACTATTCATTATGACTAAATATGATTTTAAAATTATTAAATAATTTGAATATTTTGATACTAAATTTTAAATCCATTTTATAAGAATAAATTTCTAAAATTTGTAAAAATTACTTTTAATATAAGTTCACAAGGCACAATTGGAAACTATTATAAGACAAATAAATTTTTTTGAATAAAAAATGATTTTACAAAAAAATTATAATTTCGATAGAAATGGAATAAATTGGATTATATTTAATAAATCGAGACTTTTTTTACATTAAAACAAACCAAAAATTAATATTAACTTGTCAATAAATGATTAAAATAGAAGAACGAAAAATAGTTTTTTACTTGAATAAAATCATTACTTATATTTCCTTCATGTCAAATATATATTTGTAAGTAAAAAATATATTTTTAAATACATTATTGTACATATTATATTTATATTTTTCCTATAAAAATATTTTCAAATTTTTGAAGTCATTATTATATAATTATAATTTCTTAAAAGTGAGAGTATTTGTAAAATTATCACCATTCATTCAAAAATCAATCATTTCAAAAAAAATCACAAAAGATCATCTTAATATAATTTTTATATGATGAATTCAAAATTTAAATTCAATTACTAAAATTGAAATTCTAAAATTCATAAAATTATATTTTATAAGAAAATAAAATAATTTAATGAAAATTTTATTTTATAAAAAATGACCCCTTTAACC
This sequence comes from Viscum album, assembly GCA_963277665.1. NCBI lineage: Eukaryota > Viridiplantae > Streptophyta > Magnoliopsida > Santalales > Viscaceae > Viscum > Viscum album. The sequence continues at coordinate 1,395,699,288 of OY728164.1, read as the reverse complement.
TTTAAGTGTTCTTAACATTATTTCATACCATTTACCCATGAATGTCAATTTATTTGTATTAAAATTTAATATTCATAATTTTTTGATGTTCACCCTCCATTTTAGTACTTTATTATTTAATTTAGTTTGATTTTGTGTATATCACATGCTATTCAATAACATATTTATACAGAGTAATACATACCGAAACCTATGGGTGTAATATTCTTCCCCCTTAATGGAATTGAATCTTTATAATTTTTATCTCATTTATAATAGAAAAATGTTTAAATAATTTTCAAAATAAATTATAGGTTATGAGAGAGTACGTCAACAATCCTTAATTTAAATGTATTTAAAATAATAAAAACATAAATCTTAGGAAGTAAAAAAGGAATGTAAAGTGGAAGATAAATTTAAATAAATAGAAATAAATATAATTTAATCTAAATAGATTAAATTAAAATTTAAAAATATTATTAATGATTTTAATAATTCTTGGAATGTTATCATTTTTCAAATAATTCTAGTACCATGTATCCACCATTATGATACATAAACTTGTGAATAAGCTTCAAGAACATACCTTAACAGTTGAGAGATGTTTTCCTTAAAATAATTGATAAATTTATCTATCTCTTACTTGAATTTATGAAATTATTTTACAATAGAGATAGAGAATAATATAAAGCATTCTTACATGATTTATTTCCTTACTTTAATCATAATTTCATCCTTTGATTGTGTTTCGAGTAGTTCTACATATCTAATTCAACATATATTCTAAATGATAAATAACCATGGTGAATTTTTCAATTTTTAAGAACTAAAAGTAGATTTTAATGCATTATATGATCCAAAAAGGGATGAAAAGTTATTCCACCAGTATCTATAAATTTAATAAAAACAAAAATGGTCAGCACAAGTAATGATAATATCCAATGAAATATGAATAAACTTTCATATGAATAAATACTACATTATTCTCAAAAATATAAATAATAAAACCCAAATTTCCAAATAAATAAGTCCATAAATAACTTCTCCTAAAATTATTTAAAGTATTCAGGATAATATATTAAACTCAAGTATTAGAATGATTTGATCACATATTCTCCCAAAATCAACTTACCATTTATCTTCAAACAAAATTAATCACTCATAAAGTTACACATAAAAAATATGCAATCCCTAATCATATGTTCCCCAATGTATATTAATATTTTCCCAAAAATAACCTAATTTACCACATCAAAGTCATATATTCTCTCAAATTCTATCTCAATATTCTTCCCTCAAATAATATTAACCATTTTGAAGTAAAAAAACAATATTAGAAAACAATTTTCCATTAACCTTAATTAATGTAATGTTATTGAAAAAATAGTGAACTTATTCCAAAATATCATTAACCACCTAATCACCATTTTATTTTTTAATCCACATGTTTTTCTAAACTGCACAGCATATATTCCCAAAATCGAGTACTCGTTGTCCTAATTAAACATTATATCCTTAACATCAAAGGAAGTATTTAACCTAAATTTTATCCTTATATTTATGATTATAAACTAAAATATATAGTAAAATTATTCCCAAATAACATTCACACTAAATCACAGGTTATACCTAAGTGTTATATATACACCAATTCTCTATTTAAAAAAAATCTCTAAGAACATCATTAATCACCATAAAATCCCATCCATATATCTTCCAAAGAATATCTATTCCTTTAAACATATAATGAATATTAGAAATTTTATCCCATGATGATATCAAAATCTCCTAAATAATCCTAATTTGGAAACTTCCTAACCATTAAAGTTATCAAAAACCTTTCCATGATATTGACTGAGATGCCCCAAAACTATACACCTAGATCTGATGCTAAAACATACTCCTTACATTCTCGATTTGTTATCAACTTCAGTAAACCAAGAATAAACATTCATATTTACAATATATTTAAACAATACTAAGTCACTTATATAATTAAGATCATTTTAGTTGTATATTTTTATAGAATTAGGAAAAACTATTTACATAATTAAAAAATGTCTTTCTCATCAAATGAGAATATTTCTATTACACTAAGAACTTCTTATTTCACCATAATTATACAACATCTCCAAAAACAATTTCCGAACATGATACCTTTCCTAGAAATATCCATTTTAATACCTTCTTTCATAACATAATGAATTAGAAATATAAGAAAGTGTGTGCTCAAATTATTAGTAAGGGTAAACTTTGTAGATATTAATCAATGAGCATGGGATATTAATACTGGTATGGGATCATGATCATAACTTATGATAACATACCCAACAAGTCACAGGCCATAAATCATGATTCATGGAATAAGGATTTTTTATAAAAAAAATATGTTCCAAAATATGGTGTCATTATAAATAATAAATCATGATCCAAGAGAGTATATCATAATAATATTTCATAAGTTTGTTTCATAAATATAAATATATAAAATCATTACATTCTGAACATGGATAGTGGAAATCATTTTGACCCAATAATTTATAAATATTGCAACCCATTATCATGTACATCCACTAATTTGGGATAAAGACTGAACAAAATCATGTATATGAACAAATATGTGAACATAGCTAAGAAATAATTTGGGTCATTTGTATGATTTAATCATGGTTTACTCTTTTTGTCTTTATAGAGGTTTTTGAGAGTCGAAAGTTGAAAAACATGGATTTTTCAAGAAAAAAATTTGGTCATAAGGATTAGAATGATGATTAGTACTAACCTTATGGTTCACATGAATAATGAAATTGTGAATCTCTAGTGGTGTTTTTCAAGGTTTGAACATGGTTAGCCAACCCGTGCAGTTCACCAAGGAAATCGTGCAGTTTTCTTTGTGTTGTTTCCAGAGGACTCTCAAGGATTAATTATGGTTTCTCCAAACAGTGAAGCTCTTCCCATGTAGTTTTGCATCTCTATTTTTTGAAGGATAAATTCCACACACATATGTAAAATGATATTTTAAACCATTATCTATGATATGAACCTCTAATAAGTTGTAATTTACATAATTTATGTTTATTTTCTTATAGATAATTTCTACAAAATCACTATTAGGATTTAAGTAAACTTCCCTCATCACTCTATAGTATTCTACCCTTTCTTCCATGGAGATATCCCTTTATTCTAGGTTGATCTCATTTAGGTATGATCTATTTTTTATTTGGTTTTCTATCCTATTCTTAGATCCTCACTTGATCAATTCTCCCATTATCTCAATATATCCTAATTAGAAAATCATTTCTACACATAAGGGCTTTGATAGATAATTGGAAATATTTATAATGGATATAGGATTTTGATGACTAAATCTACTCATTTATAATCTCTATTATTGAAGGAGAATAATTTTTCTCCCTTCTTGAGGTAAGTATATATATACAAAGGTTATAACTCATGAATTACTTCATGTTCTTGTGAGTTTCTTTGTTCTGATTTATGAAATCCTTTTATTTGTTATCAAAGTGACATTTTTTCATGAGATTCATTTTTTCAAATTTATTTATCTTTAAAATAGTTTATGCACACTATATGTTTGATGAAATTCATAAAAGGTGATTTTTACTAAAAATGGGATGTTAAGAAGATGAGAAATAATGTTTCAATTTTATAATGTATTATAAATTGTGATAATGGTTGTTAAATGGGTTTTATCGAGTATAGCGAATTGGGAACCTTGGTCGTGTCATGTTATGTACATATGAAACCTTATTGAGTGTAACACCACTATGGGTAATATTGATGATATTGATAGACTGTGGAAGGGATCAATATCAGTTAGATTCACTTTGTTCTTGGTTGTGTGTTCTTTTATGTGTTCGAGTGTGTATTCTCATAATCCATATCCCATTTGTGCTTGGTTTTTTAAATAATGATACATTTCATGTTTGGTTTCACACATGTTTATCTTATAGTATATCCATAGATGGATTTTATTATGATTTCATGATATCATACATTTACTTGTTATATCACCCAATTATTTGCATAAGAAATGTTTTTATAAAAACCAAAGGATGTTTAATTAAATGACTTCACTATTTAAATAGATTTTGAAAATATTTTTGTTGTAAAACTAGAGCTAATGGTTTCATAGTGTTTTAATTTGAATATAATATTTGGTGGAATCATACTGGGCTTAGCTCTTACACTATACTTTTTCAATTAGTCATTTTTAGATATGTTTTTTCAAGGATCAGGCAAAGGGAAGGGAATCATATAATTCACTAGATTCACTGGGATGTTTTCATCTTCATAGTGGGTTGTGATGGGGGTGAAAACTGGTCACATAAAGGCTCAAGTTTTATCCTGTCTTTTTTTACATTTATGTTAATCCATTTAGCATGAAATTTTACATCTAGTAGACATGTAATATTCATCCACATTGTACTCTATTATTTTTACACCTTTTAGTAATTCATGATACTTGTTTAGTTTTTTTATATTCACCGTGTTGTGGGATACCTCAGGGGATGTGTCATGTCTAATCTGGTTGGTTTATTGAAAAATAGTATCAGTTTCATTACCCAGAAGAAAGTATTATGAAATTTCTTGGGTTTGGTTCATGGTATTTAGTATATAAAGGTTATGAAAATTGAAATTTGGGTAGTAAGTGTTGAATGTTTCATGTCTAGTTGACATTCATTTGTGAACTCGAGTTACCATGGGTGGTAGGGTATTTTTTTATCAAAATTTACCCTTTTCAGGATATTTAGCTTAACATGGTGTGCAGTTTATATAGATAAATTTTTTCCATTTATTTTTTTTATTCCATTCATTGAATTCGTGATTAGTTTAAATTCTCATTTCTTAAAGGAATTAATTTGTATTGTTTACATTTTTATTTGATTTTGAAATTTCTATTAATCTAATTGGTTATTGGAATTTGTGTTTATTAGTAATAACTCCTAGAATACATCTTCTGATTCCAAGAGATCATGAAATTAGGTAAGTTCTATAGAAAAATAAACTATTATAACCTTATTTAGTGTAATATATTATATATACAATTTAGACATTTGTGTTAGGTAGGTGTTAGAAACTAGGGACGAATAGTGGATTATGGCCAACAATTTACCTAGTAGTGTTCTCCCATCTTACATGGTGAAAATAGACCCCATTATTCATAAAAATGGATAATGTGGATTGAATTTAACTTATAATTTTTGAAAACACTTGATTAATATATAGTGGGGTTTTCCACATACATGCTTAATGGAATGGTAAGAAGATGGTTCGACTCTATTATGTAAGAAAAGTCACAAAAGGTTCATTCCTAGACATATTTCAAGAATTTATTGAACAAAAATTTTATCCTAAAATAGAATGTGTGGAAAAGACCTAGGAATTTATATCCTTGGAGTGAGGGCAGGTTTTAGTTATGGATTATCCGACCCATTTCACTGAGTCGGTTCACCTAGCATCTAATATTGTTATTAATGATAACCTTAAAACTCAGAGGTTTGAGATGGGACTGAGGGATGATATTAAATAAATTTTGATACTCTTATTCCTTCCAAACATTTTTGAGGTAATCAATAAAGATTCTTATCATGAGGTTGATAAATTTGAGAAAAAAAAGTCTTAGGTTGAACTTCGGGGGATGTAGGAGATATTTAGGGTCTGTATTCTAGAAAGAGAATGAAATGTCAGGATAATAGTTTACATTCGGAATAGTTTTATGAACATATTCAGGGAATTATTAGTTTTTTTATTATTAGTGTAGAAGTCCTACACATACCAAGAATAACAATTTATAATCTCCCAACACCAGCCATCAATTGTGGGAAATCTAGTCACCTTATGTGTTTTTGTGGTAGAATTTACTAAGGTAGAAGAAAAGGATCCAATCATACCAAAGGATAACAAGTTTATTAAAATACATCAAAGTATGGTGTATCTCATTCTCATGGAAGGGGGATACTCATATAGTGGAGAAATATTAGGTAGGAGCTGATACCAAATGTCTTTACATAGTATAGTATGCACCAAAGGAATCTATGGTATGATCGACTACTGTTACAGGTATGGTGCTTATTTCATCTTCTATCATACTAGTTTTATTTGATACATGCATGAATAATTATTTTATATCATAAGATTTAATTGAATTTTTTGTATTTCCTTCCTAACATATATCTTTTATATTATATGATTCAAGGAATTTCGTAAAGATTTCTGAATAATGTTTTAAATTCTCAGTGTGTCAGGAGATGTTACCAACTTTAAAATGACATGGGATTTATTGGCTCTTGATCTTTAAATACTCAAAATTACTATTGAAATGGATTAGATGAAATACATTAAGTCCCAAATGTATTTTTTTATCATCTAGCACAGTTTCTATATCCCATTGGAGTCTCTCAAGCCCTTTAGGGTGTGTGAGCCTCAAGTTCAGGGATATAAGTGTATGTCATTTTTTATGCTGGAATGATCTCATATAAGTTGTTAGAGATGTTCATTGATTTAATTGACTCTCAAGTGAGTGATATGCTTTCTATAGGATGAGTATATACCCCAAGGTCTTTCTTGATGATATTTTTGGGTTAGATCCATAGAGAGAGTCCAGGTTCACTATTTTCCTTCTCCCTAGCACGATTACCATTTCTATGCCACCTTATTTCATTGAAACATTTTAGTTAAATAAAATTAAATTTCAACTTACATATCATGAGGCCCAGAGATTTATTTTTCCTAGCGTTTCACCCTGTGATTCACATGTTCTCATTTCCAATAATACAAATAGACACCTCAGAGTTTGTAACATCCCAGGTTTATATAGAATAATACATTCTCATATCAATTAATATTTTTGAATCTAATATTAATTTTAGTTTAGAAGGGACACTATGTACAATAGTATACCTGACACACAAAAATATTTTTTTTTGAAATATTATGTTGCACACAACACTGAATTATACTGAAAGATAATACAACAACCATATTATTATTTTAAATAGTAATTAACCCAAAGATGTTGTATTTTAAAGAATGAACACAATTAACTAAATTATGGTATTACATATTATTTAAATGTTTTAACCTTTATCAAATGAATTTTAGGGGATTAAAATGGGAATGAATCCAATTTTAAGTGTAAAATACTCAAATATTTTTAGAAGGTCATTTTACCACATTTTGATGGAGAATGATTTTTAAATATTGTTTTATTCACATTCATGTTCTATTTGACAAAATAATCATCTTTTATTGAATTTTGAAATCAAAATTTACTTTGGATAGTTTTTTTTTAATTTTCAAATAGTGATCATTTTTTAGTAAATAGTGAAAAATACCGCATTTTAAGTGAAACCATACTTTTAATCTGCCTTATTTATATAGTTAGATTATATTTTTTTATTGGTTTTAAAGTGTAATTGTATTATGTTTTTATCATTTAATAAAAGTTTGGTCATTTGATGTAATTTCACATTTAAATTGGACATAAACACATGTCAATATTTTGATAGTTTTTATTTCTTAAAAACCCACTTTCTGGTTTTAACAACAAGAATAAATTTTAAATTAATTAATGCATCTTCTAGGTTTTTAATTTGAAAAATGGATTAAATATTTGGAATCAGATCATCCAAGTAATGTAAATAGGTACTTTTTGTTTGAGTAGAGTACTCAAGAAGGGGTTGAATTGAGTATATATAATTTTTTTCAAAAGTATTCTTAAAAATGTTCCACAATAAATTTAAATACAGCCCAGTTAAACAATGTAATATAGTTATGAATGTTTGAATGTTTAAATAACTTCTCAAAATATTGATTAATTCTGTGTAATCTTAATATCACTTATTAACATTACTTTTGAAGTTGTTCTAACAAGAAAAAACAATTATAAATTCTTTCTATGATTAACTATAAAAGTAAATTTAGTTATTTATTAATTATACAATAAAATAGAGAAAAATAAATTAAACAACACAACGAATATAAAACAATTGCTTCAGTATCATGCTGAGACCTAAGCCACTCCACTTGGTGATCACCTACTACCAAGCAGTTAATATAAATAAAAATGATCCACACCCCAGATTGGGGTTAACAATAGCAAACAGGACTGTACAGGTTACACGACCTCTTCCATAGTTCTTCGTGGGTATGAACTAACGGGTCACACATAGACCTCTTCCACAGTTATTCATGGGAAAACACAAGTGTAAATAGATGTATGAGGAAGGATATATTGTATCCTTTGGTTTAATGTAATAGAAAATGCATGCTTTTATACAAACACACACACACTGCTCGAAAGATAAAAATAACAAAAAACAGATAAAAATGATGAGATAAGGTTTGAAGTGCTATGAGTGTTAGTCTATGCATATCTAGACTTCTAGGATGAAGCAGATGCAGAAATCGAGTCCTCTTGAGGAAAACAGATTATCACAAGTCAGGTAGATCTAGCTCGTATTCTTCGTGGAGTTGATAGTGAAAAAAATTTCTCAACTCTATGATTCGAATATTTTTTGTCTATCCTTCAGTAGTTTCAGGTTTCATGTATCAGTTCTTCATTCAAGAATGCTAGGGCTTCTTCGTTATCACACATGCACTAGTTTTTTTATTATCACCATTGTCGCACTTTTATTCTGGCCAAACTATTATTTTTATTCTTAGAATGCATGTTTTGGAGCCGAAATGATGCATTTATTTTGCACCTCTTACTTTCAGGTGACATGTCTACAAAGAATCATTAATTATGTCAGTGCATTTAAAATATTCAAATATGACTATTAGAGATTAAATTGAAAAAAAATAAAAAAACAGAATAAGAAACGGTGTCACAATATGTTTGGAAATGGTGTCTTCATGAAATGGTGTCTCCTTGAAACTGTGTCTCCTATAAATTTTTCCTCCTTGAAATAGTGTCTCATTGTTTTTATTTGATAGGTAAGACAACAAGGATTGAAAAATTACATAGAGATAAGGAACAGGTGGCACAGATGCAGTGTTTGATCACAGTGGCTAGTCACAGTGTCTAAATGGTCATGGTGTGTGGCCACAATGTCTGGGTCACAGTGTTTGGGTCACAGTGTCTGAGTCACCCTGTCAAGATCATGGTGTCTGGGTCACGGTGTCTGGGTCACGGTGTCTAGGTCACGGTGTCTCGGTCATGTTTTTTGGGTCACAGTGTCTAGGTCACAGTGTCTGGGTCCTTTTGTAGAAAAACATAACTAGTGGCAGACTCATGGTTTCTCAAACATAGACAAATATCTGTACACAAACTTAAACAGTGATATTCATAGAATGAATTTAACTTAATCATTCATAAGATAATTTCATTATAAACAAAATAGTTTATAATAATTATTTAAGGCATAACGAGACTAATCATATATACACATGATTTTAGATAGATTAAACAGGATTAATAAGATTTACAAAACTTATAGAATTTTGTGATTATTAAAACATTATTAACACATGAGGAGTCCAAAAATATCCTCCATTTTGATGATCACAAATCATGTGAGTGAGAGATCTATTCTTATGTAATGTGTCTCTTCGTTAGTGTGCATATAGAATACATATTTCTCCCCCTTTTGGGATTATCAAAACGAGTAAATAAGAAATAGAAAATAAATGTTCACAATGCATTATATGGATAAAAAGTTTCATTACAAGTAGTAAGTAACAAGAATACATAAATCATCCCTATCAAAAGATATTAGTCACTTTTCTTCAGCACTGGCTTGTCTTCTCTTTTCCCTTGGCAGTAGCATCAGAAGAGGAAGCTATAGGAGCATAGGTTGAAGTGGAAGAAGGGAATGAACCAGTTGACAGAGAAGGTAAAGGGAGTCCTTCAAAAACAAAAGGGTCCGAGGTAGGTGTACTGGAAGACTGAGGAAACTATTAATAAATGATAACCATTCTCATCTGACTCAAAGCCTGAGTGATAGACATATATGTAGAGGCAAGGGAATAGGAGGAGAAGTTAGGAAAACCAGATCTTAGGGGTGAAACTACAGGAGAAACAATGGTAGTGCTCTGTATATGAAGTTAAGGCCTAAAAATATTGATGAATTTAACAATAATCTCACCACCATACTACATGGATTTCTCAAAGTCATCTTTGTTCTCCATAAACTTATATAACAATAGAGTAAAATACCTAAGCTTTTGGAATTTTGTTTTGGAAGCTTAAGTGATAGGAGGGATTCTCATATTATCTACAATGTACGTGAAGTGGTTCTTCATGTCATGCTTTGAGAAGATCCTATTGATGTAGAAGTCCACATTCTTAGTAACATATTATTGAGCATAATTTGCTATTTTGGAATGAACTATCACCAAATCAAGAACTCTGTTACTATTCTTGACAACTTCAGATAGAGATTCTTTGTCAAAACCACTGAGCACAACCTGAATTTCTTCCTTGACAACTGTTCTGAGCAGATCATTGTCTAAATAGGGTTGAGATGATTTTCCAAAAAGTACGAGAAGCAGTAACAGGAGAAGTAAGTGATTTCAGTTGATTTAGAACTTTCTAGAGACAACCTTTATACTCATTATTCAACTTGTTAAGACAAATAACAAGTTCACTCATCTCTTGAACAATATTCTTGTTTCCTTTAGCTGCCTTGTCAGACAAGGAGGTAAGATTAGGTTGAATACAGGAGGATAATTCCTATGGAATCTGACTAAAAATATCCTCAACAGGATAAGAAATAGTTTCTGATCTTAATTTCAACACTCTCTTCATTTCTTTAACAATACCTCTGAGAGTCTTTACTTCATCACTGAGATGTTTTTCTCAACTATGACTTCTTGAATCTCATGAAACATCTTGGGTTGAATCTGCCATATGATTTTTTCCAACAATAAGGTAGCATCTCTCAGACTCAAATTGGTTATAGGAGCTAGTTGGGTATTCATGATTTTTTCAACTCCAATAAATAGGGTAGCTTCAAAATTTTTCAAATCATCTTTATTTACCATGTTTGTGGGTTCTTTTGAAGGCTCGGAAATATGAGCTAAGACTGGCTTAGGTTACTTTGCAGCTATAACACCAAGAGAAGATACTGGTTTCAATTGAAACATAATATAGAGGTCCATAGCTTTCACTAATTCTTCCTAGGAGTAATTTAGATCAAAATAACTATAGGATTTTTACAATGTATCCACTGAGCATGAATCTACAGGATTTTGGACTTCAACAGGTTCCAGACTTGGGTATTGATCCTCCTCAACAGGTGCATCTTTCTCAAGACTGATAGATTGAGATCTATGATCTATTTCTAATATTTCATCCCTGATATCCTCTCCCATTTCCTTTCTAGCCAACTGAAAGGCTTGCTCCATGCTCTCTTCATCAAATGGAATAATTTCAAGAATAGCTTGTTCCATTGGGTGTTTCTCATGAGTAGATTCTTGCACAATAAAATGATCTTATTATATATTCTCTTCTATAACATCCTATTCATTTACCTTTGCAACAAATTCTTCTTCATCGGCAGGTTATTCTTCTAAATCAACAACTTCTTCAGGAACAAGTATATCCTTCTCAGTTATGTATTGAAGAACATGTTCACTATCTTTCTTGACCAGAATAGTTTTTCCTGTAGGTATAACAGTATTTCCTATTTTCCTCATCAGAATACTCAACAATCTCATCTGTATCAAAACAACGATCAGAAATTTCCTTAGTTCTTGAAGATTGTTCCACCAAATTAATTTTTTCATAAACCCTGTCATTATCTTCCAACCATGCTTCCATGGATTCTAACGAATTTTAATTCTCCTTACTATATCTTTTTGAAGAAAAAACTCATAATCCATACTAGATTCTTCATCTAGTCCAACCAACCCTTTTTCATGAAGTATAGCTGAGATAAGCCTTTAATTGAACAAGGAGGTTGACTTGGAGGTTGTTTTGATCAACTCACACATATGGAGTATAACATATTTTCATAGGATGATCTTATGTCAATTTTTGTGAGATATATCAAAAATAAATCATGATACTTGAGTATAGAAAAATAACCTTTTCTCATGCTAATCATATTCTAAACAAATTTAAACAGATGTCTGGTTTCATGATCTTACTCAGAATCTATTTCTCTTCGCATTGTTTCATTTTCAGTTACGCTTCCCAATGCTTCTTCCAAAACAAATAACTTGCGTGGTGGTGGAGTACCTCTCAGGTAGTACTCACAAATACTCTCATGAGGTATCCTAAGGCTTGTATCCCATAACCTCAATGAAAAGGTACAAATCTGGCCATTGATCCAATAACACCCAACATATCCATCTTTTGTATCAAAAGAGAATTGAACATAGTGATAAAACTGTGCATCTAATTTTAGGTAAATAGGCATATCCTCCTTTGTAAACTAATATAGCCATCCTTACTCTTTTAGAACTTTCAATACCAAAGAATACTTAACATAATACACTTCGGGAATATCTTCTTTCTGGGTACCACTATTCTGTGTACCAGATTCGGATTCAGAGGACCTTCGAGTACTAACTTTGGTGCTATTTTTAACTTCTTCTTTGAACTGTGCTTCTCAGGAGTTGATACAGATGGGAATTTCATCTTGGTCATTAAACTAAGGTTTGACAGAGAGAGAGTGAAAACCTAAGGTTTGAGAGGGGGGTTATAGTTTTAGAGAAGAAATATCGAGTTAAGAAAGGAGTAAAACTTCTTTTATTTTATCATTTAGGGATATCAAGTGCCACAGGATCAAAAACGCAGGAAAGTAAAAGGGTAAAATAATTAATTACCATGATATGGGTTATCATGTATAAATAAAAAAATAAAGCATCTTTATGGTGAGACTATAATCAACTTTCACAGTGAGACCATAACTGGATTTCACGGTGAGATCGTAATTGGATTTCACAGTGATACCATAACTGGATTTCATAGTGAGACCATAACTGTGTGATTTCTAAACTGTGCTATCGTATTGTTTGAGATAGTAAGTTCTAGATAGTAACAATGAGATCATAAACATAAAACATCATTTCTTAAGATAGTAAAATTATAGAATTGTTAGATAGTGTCTTGTGGAACCGTAAACTATGAAACAGTAATATTTAAAATAATATACTTTCTACCTAATATTTATCATTCCCAATTAATGTATGATGTAATCTATTTTTTTCACAATTTAATGGTTTAGTGAATATATCTGCAAAATTATATTCAGATCCAATGAATTCCAAAGTGAGGTCACCTTTTTTATAATGATCTCTCAAAAAGTGATGTATTACATCCAAATGTTTTGTCCTAGAGCATGAAACAAGATTTTTTGAGATGTTAATAACACTTGTACAATCACAATTTATTGATACATGCTTGAATTTATATCCATCGTCTAGTAATGTGTGTTTCATCCACAAAATTTGTACACAACAACTACCAGCAGCTATGTATTCATCTTCTACAGTAGATAATGCAACATATTTTTGTTTCTTACTACACCATGATACTAGTGACTAGCCTAAAAAGTGACATGTTCCAGAGGCATGTTTCTATCTAGATTAAAACCAACAAATTCAACCTCAGAATAACTCATTAACTCAAATGATTATCCTATGGTATATAATAGTCTGAGATTTGTTGTATGCTTGAGGTATTTGAAGATTATTTTAACAACATTCAAATGATATTCCATGTGGTTTTCTTCAAAATGAGCACACATACACACACGGAATATAATTTCAGGTAAGCTAGCAGTTCGGTAGAGAAGACTTCCAATAATTCCCCTTAAAGTGGTTTGATCAATAGATTTTCCATATTCATCAAGATCCAACATACAAGTAGTACTCATTGGAGTGTCATGACTTTTATCGCTATACAAACCAAAACATTTTAAATGATCTCTAGTATATTTTATTTTATTTAATATAATACCATCATTATTTTGAATGATTCTAAATCCATGAATGAATTTTAGTTCACCCATTAAACTCATTTCAAATTTTTTTTTTCATCATTTTAGAGAATTAAATACATAAATAATTTTTTGAAGATCTAAAGATAATGTCATCTGCATAGATTTGAACTACTAAAACAACATTGGAAATTAATTTTATAAAAAGGGTAAAATCAGCTATTCCTTTTGTAAAACCTTTGGAAATAAGAAAAGTACTTAATTTATCATATCAGTCTCTGGGATATTGTTTTAAATCATGGAAAGATTTTGATAATTTAAAAATATGATTTGGGAAATGAGGATTTTTAAAACCAGGGGGTTTCTCAACAAAGACATCCTCAGCTATATACTGATTTAGAAATGCACTTTTAACATCCATATGATATAGTTTGAAATTCAGATGTGCATCATAAGCAAGCATAATTATGATGGATTCACATCTAGATACTGGTGTAAATGTCTCTTCATAGTCAATTCCTTCTTCTTGACTATAGCCTTGTGCAACCAATCTAGCCTTGTTTCTAACTATATTACCAGCTTCATCTACTTTATTTCTGAACACCCAAATTAGTTCCTATGGTGAATGTGTCTTTGGGTTTCTCAACAAGTTTCCAAACATTGTTCTTTTCAAATTTATTAGGTTATTATTGCATGGACATCACCCAAAATTCATCACTGATAGCATCATTAAAGTTTTTAGGTTCAAGTTTTTACAAGAAGACTTGATGTTCAACCTGATCTCTAAGAGTAACTCTAGTTTGATTTCCTTTATCTAAGTCTCCTAAAAAATCTAAAGGATGGTTCTTAAGAGCTCCAAAAACTATAGAAAAATAAGGACTAGTGATTTCAGGATCTTTAATATGTTCGGGTTCATTATGAATTGAATCCAAATAATTTCCAAAACTAGATGTTTTCACAAATTCATTCACATGATTTGTTAGAGTATTTTGAATTAATTTCCAGATTCTATACATCATCCTCCAGGTTCTCTAGAGTGGTTTTAGGATCATGTGGATCTGTTTCATAAAATATGGCATGGAAAAATATATCCCCACATTTCATTCTTTTATTAAACACTCTATAGGCTTTACCAGATATTGAATATCCTAAAAATATTCATTCATCACTCTTGGACGCAAATTTTTCAAGAACGTACTTAGTATTAATGATATAGACTTTTCAACCAAATACTTTGAAGTATATAACTTTTGGATTTCTATTGTTCCATAACTCATATGGAGTTTTTTTATGAATAGGTCTAATAAATACTCTACTGATAATGTAGAATGTTATATTTACAGCTTCAACCCAAAAATAAATAGGTAAGTCATATTCACTAAGCATGGTTCTAGCAATCTCTTTCAAGGATCTATTTATTCTTTCTACAAGTCCATTATGTTGAGGTGATCTAGGGGTAGAGAAATTATCACTATAGATATTTTGAGAGAAAAAGGATTCAAAATCTTGATTTTCAAACTCACGACCATGATCACTTCTTAAAGATTTAATTCTGATGACACTGTGATTTTCAACAGTTTTGGCATATTTGGTAATATGAGAGCAGGCTTCACTTTTTTGAGCCAAAAATAAATTCCAAGTATATCTAGAAAAGTCATCTACAATAACATAAACATAGTTCTTCCCATTTAAACTAGAAACTCTAGATAGTCCAAAAAATTTAATGTAAACCAATTCTAGAGGTTTAGAAGTTGACACTTCATTCTTTGTTTTGAAGGAAATATTTTTTTGATTTCCCTTTAGATAAGGATTATACACTTTATCATTTGGAAACTCAAGTTTGGGTAGGTCTTTGACTATGATTTTTTATAGTTAAATTTCTAATTGAGTGAGTATTACAATTTCCTAGTCTCCTATTCCAAATCCAAGATTCTTTATTAAATAAACTTATACATGAAGCATTTTTAGAGACTAAAGAATCTATGTTAATAAAATAAACATTTTCATTTAACAATGCAGAAAATTCTAATTCATTTTTAGAATTGAAAAAATTTCATGCCTCATTTTCAAATTTAACATGAAATCCATCATCAAATAGTTAAGAAATACTAAGAAGATTATATTTCAATACATCATCAAAAAGTACTTTGGAAATCAAAACTGAGTTAGAGTTACCGATTTGGCCAAGGAAAATAACATTTATGTTAGAATTGTCACCAAAGGTGATATGTCCTCCATCAATTTTTGTTAAATTATTGAAGTATTAATAGTCTCCTATCATGTTTCTTGAACACCCACTATCCAAGTACCAGAAGCTTTTATAGGAACTCTTTAATAAACTTTCCTACAAAATAGTCAAATGAAAACAGATTTTGGTACCCATACCTATTTGGGTCCAGTAATATTAGTGAATAGTGATTTTGTAACCCATATCTACCGTATAGGTTTCCTATAAAAATTATGTAAAGTACTTTAAAATTAAACTCTATTTGGTTTAGAAAATATTGAAACAGTAGAGAGGGTATCATAACTTGAACTAGCTGAATGTTTTCCAGAACTAGGAGTAAAGTTGTATGTCCTAGACTTAGAAATAGAATTAGTTCTTCCAAAATTTCTTTTACCAAGTTGATATCCAATGCCAATGGTGTATTTAGGAGAAATATTTTTACCTAGAATTTCTACCAAGGTATATTTACCATTAGTAAACCTTTCAAGATCTTTTTTCAATTTCTCATTAGATTGTTTTAGTTCATTGTTTTCTTTAAGTAATTGAGAATTTTACCCCTTTCTATAATATGTTCTATTTTAATAGTTGAGTTAAGATCATATTGTTTCTTTAAAGACATGTATTTATCTTTTAGTTCATTATATGTCTCTTCAAGCATATCATTGTATTCAAAGAGAAATCATTATGTTGAAAATTTCATTGAACTAGAGATACATGTCATAAATAGGCTCATCATGTTTTATTTTAAAGTTATCAAATTTAATATTATAAGTATTGAGTCTCATTTATTTTAAACTAGATGTTCCTTCAAATGAAACAGATAAGGTATCCCAGATTTCATGAGCAGTTTTACATTCCAAAATTCTATTAAATTCCTCATCTTATAAAGAGAAATATAAAAAAATCATGGAATTAGAATTGTTATTATAGTCCATCTTGGTAGGGTCATCCCAAGTGATTCTATCAGAATAAGGAATATTGTATTCATCTATAATTGAAAATATAGATTTCAAACTCATACTTTCTAAATGGATTTTCATTTTAATTTTCCATTGAGCATAATTGGTTCAATTAAAGAATGGTGGTATATTTGTTGTAGCACCTTCCAATATATTATCCATAATAAAGAAATAATTTGATAGAGCTAGAAATTTAGAATTAAAAGAAATTTACAGATCTTTAAAGTACAACTAAAATCACAGTTGAATAGGGTTAAAAATAGTGTCTTAATAGGAATAACAAACAATACTTTGATACCAAATGTTGGTCAGAGTAGAGTACTCAAGAGAGTAGTGAATTGAGTATCTTTAAAAATTAATGTTTCAAAAATATTCCTAATAAGGTTACCTAATAAATTTAAATACATCCTAGTAAATCAATGTAACACAGTTATGAATGTTTGACTATTTAAATAACTTCTTAGAAGGTTGATTAATTCTCAGTAATATTAATATCAGTTATTAACATTACTATTGAATCTATTCTAACAAGGATAAACAATTATAACTTCTTTCCAAGATTAACTATCAACGTAAATTTAGTGATTTCTGAATTATACAATAAAACAAATAAAACTAAATTAAACTACAAAGTGGATATAAAACAAGTTGTTCAGTATCAAGACAAGACCTAATCCACTCCACTTGGAGATCACCTACCACCACGAATTTTATATAAATAAATGTGATCTACACCCTGGATCGGGGTTAACAACAGCACACAGGACTGTCCAGGTCACACGACCTCTTCTACAGTTCTTCATGGGTATGAACTAACAGGTCACACGTGGACCTCTTCCATAGTTCTTTTTGGGAAAACACAAGTGTAAACGGATGTATAGAGAAGTATATCTTATATCCTCCTTTTTAATGCCGGAGATAGTGGTTATTTTTATATAGACACACACACAAACTTCTTGAAAATAAAAATAATACACAGTAGAGAAAAATGATGAGATAAGGTTAGAAGTTCTCTGAGTGTTAGTCTATGCAGCTCTGGACTTCTAGGATGAATTAGATGCAGAAATCGAGTCCTCTTGTGGAAAACAGAGTATCGCAAGAAATAAAGATCTGGCTTGTGTTCTTTGTGGAGTTGATAGTGAGAAAATGATCTTTACTCTAGGTTTTGAGTATGTTTCATGTGTTCTTCAGCAGTTTTGTGTTTCATGTTTTGGTTATTTCAATAATACTCATGCTTATTCATTGTCATGCACACACTTGTTTTTCTATTGTCACTATTTCTACACTTTTCTTCTTCCCACACTGTTCTTTTTATTCTTATAATTCATGTGTTGGAGCTGACAAGATGCATGTATTCTACACCTCTTACCTCATACTTTCAGGTGACATATCTATAAAGAAACATTAATTATGTCAGTGCATTTAAAAGATTCTAAAATAACTTTTAGAGATTATATTGAAAAAATGACAAAAGAGATTTAGAAACAGTGTCACGGTATGTATGGAAATGGTGTCTTCATGAAAAGGTGTCTCCTTGAAATGGTGTCTCCTCTAAAAGGTGTCTCCTTGAAATGGGGTCTCCTTGGTTGTCTTTGAGCGGTGACACAACTATGATGGCACATTGGTATAGAGATCAGGAACCAACAGCACCAATGCGGTGTTTGATCAAAGTGTCTAGTCACAGTTTCTGGATAGTCATGGTGTGTGGTCATGGTGTTTGGGTCACGGTGTCTAGTTCCTTCTCCAGAAAAACATAACTGGTGTAAGACTCACGGGTTTTTCACTACTAAAAATATGGCTTTTATCACCGCTAGAAAAGGGAATTAACAGTGCTAAAAAAGAACTGTTAATTGAGGCAAAGATAAAGGGGGGTTCCCTTTTATCAGCACTTAGAAAATCACTGATAAAGGGTTCTTTTATCAGCGCTAAAAAAAAGCGCTGATAAAGGACCCCCTTTATCAGCGCTAAAAAAAGCGCTGATAAAAATCAAAAAAATTAAAAAAATTAAAAAAGAATATATAATTCGGGGGGAGATTTTAATAGCGCTTGACCCCCTTTATCAGTGCTAGGTGGACCACTACAGTGCATTTCCCTTGCCCATGCATCCATCACATGCCCTCTGTGCGCACCTCCTTACTTCCACTAGAACTCGAACCCGCGACCTCCCCCTTGCACGCCTATACCTTTACCACTAAGCCATTTTGTTTTTTTTCTATTTAATTATATATCTATTTATTTATATATATATTTAGTTATATTTATTCATATATTAATATAGATTCATGTAATTTAGTTATATTAATACATATATATTTATTCATATATTAATATTAATATATATATATATATATTTATATACATATAGTTATAGTTATTCATATAATAATATAGATTCATATTAATATAAATAAATTTAGTTATAGTAATACATATATATTTATTCATATATTAGTATATATATTTATTCAAATATTAATTTATATTTATATTAATTTATATCCATATATTTAGTTATAATTTTTATCCATATATTTATTTGTATAATAATATACATTTATAAGAGTAGTTTTAAATACATTTATAAAATATGTTTTTAATGAGTGTTTATAAATAAATAAATACATACATATATACAACACACACACATAGACACACACACATACACATATATATATTTACGAATAAATACATATATATGTGTGTATTTGAAAATCCATAGAATGTTAAAACGACCATAACTTCTAATGTAGAATCCCGTTTCAACTCCACAACCAGTAAAATCAAAGAAAATGAAACAATCTTTGATATGATATGTGGTACAGGCCTAATAGACATCTTGATCAGAAGTTTTAATTGTTTTAATGTTAATAAATCGGGGTATCCTGACTAAAAACTCAATTTTGGAGGCCTTCTAGGCCGTTTTTGGCCTTGAAAAACCTGACCGAAGCTTTGCTTCGGTCACAAGCGCGTAGAGCTCGTCGCAGGCTTCAATTTGATATGTTTTAGAGCTCAAAAATACACCCAGATCAAAATTTATGGTCCTTTAAAGTTTGAGTTACATTTTCAACTTATTTTAGATCTTTTATTATTTGTTTGATTTTTTGTGTCTTGAAATTGTTATTAAATGATTTTTAATTGATGATAATTAGAAAATTATTAATTAATTATATTTTTTAAAATATTTTAAATCCATTTTCACTAAATTTCTTATATATTAAAATTTAATAGTCTATTTATACTTATCTAAAACATATTTAAAAAATATATATTTTATTTATATCAATATAAATATGCTTATATAAAAATATATTATTTTTCATGAAAAATTATTTTTCATGAAACATAAAATTTATCAGCGCTCTAGAAAAAAGAGCTGATAAATCCCCCCTTTATCAGCACTACTAAAAAAAGTGTTGATAAAGGGGTCCACTTTAACCATGCTAAAAAAATAACTGATAAAGGGGGGGACTTTATCAGTGCTAAAAAAATCGCTGATAAAGGGTCCCTTTTAACAATGCTTTTTTTAGTGCTGTTAAAGGCCCCCCTTTATCAACGCTTTTTTTAGCACTGATAAAGGCCCCCTTTATTAGTGTTTTTTTAGCACTGTTAAAGGGGTAGCGCTTCCCTTTATTTTATTTCTAACCACTATTTTACAATTTCATTTATTTTATGCATATTTAAACCATATAATTTTCATAATTTAGTTATTAATATTCATACCATTCAACTTAATGGCTTGGTTATAATGGTTATGTTTAAATAATAATATTTTGATAGAGTATCATGTTTTGTTTAAAATCAGTGTTTTGTGCATTACAAGCTACTAAGGAGATTGAATTTATTAAAAAATAAACATATCATAAAGTCTTGGGGTATCAAATTCTACCCACTTTAAATAAATTTAGATCTCACAATTTAATCTTGATCTCGATAAACATGGGTTTGACATTTTAAAATACCCTTCTTGAAACCCCACATCATAAAAAGGGTTAAGAAAACTTCTTCTTAATAATAGAGTAAGGAAAGCATGAAGGTCATATGGAATAACACATACTAGGTTTCCAAATAGGTGAACATTTGTGAAAATTGAATATATAGACATAGAATAAATTCAAAAATAACTATGGTGAGTGTTATAGATCATTGATCAAAAGAAAGTGAATGATATTGAAATTTTAATTACTATAAATCCATAAATCTTTAATGGATGAAAAGACCATTGGTCTAATATAAATTAAGGTATTATGATAAAAATTTTGTTTCAATAACATTTTCCTATATTGGAGGAATTCCTTTACTATCTTGACTGAGAAAATATGAAAATATACTTACTTGATATCTTTCTATTTCATAGGTAGAAATTTAATCCTTTGGTTGTGCTTTGATCAATTCCTACTTTATTTATTACTCTAAGAAATGAATATTCAAAATGAATATTTATGCCTAAATCATATTTAATAGAACACTAGAATTAAAATACATTCCTCCTATATCTAGATATTTTCCAAAACCAAAATGTTTAGCATAAGTTGTCCAATAACACCCAAAGTTCAACTTAATCAATTCTATAAATAGTTAACCTTAAGACTCATCCAAAATAAGTCTATCCAAATAAAAAGTCCAAAAAAATTGAAGGAAGGTCACTAAATCAACATTATATTCCCTAGAAAATATAAAGTGTCTCTTAATTTCAAATTAAAAATATTTGGATACCCTTATCACTATAAAACCTTAATGAAAACCTGGATGCTTCCAAAAATAAAATCTCAAGTTCTAAAATATACTCCATAAATCAATAATTATGGTAAAATCCAACAATGATGACATAAACCACCAAAACCTCTAACCAATTTCATGGCCACCAACACTATCCCATAAACATCTCATTGTTATCTAAAAATTGAGCACATATTAAGGTTTATCCTCCATTAATCTTGTGTTTTCCAAGAGTTTAAACTTTTAAATGAATCACTTTTCTTGGTAATTTGTACCATTCAACATATGCTCCCAAAACCTTTAAGAAATAGTACTACAGTACAATCCTTTTATATTTCATGATTATTTTAAATATATTATCATTGATAAAATACTCCTATAACATAATTCTTGAATCTAAACACAAACACATTAATAATTCCACTTTTTCTATGGTGAGAGAATAATATTGACCATGATCACTTAGCTTCTTTTGAGGTATATTCCCTTGACTCTTGGGACATTCAATTGTGTAGTTCCCATATCTTAATATTTTAATCATAAAACATTGGGAATTTCTTTCTTTCAATTGAAATTAAGATTTTGGTGGCCTTTATCTCTACACTTGTAGAAAACTCCCATTCTCTTAAAGCAAGTACCATGGTGTTTATTTCCACAATTATCATAAGGTAAAATCCTTATTTTCCTTCTTTACTTTATCCATTTTTTCTTTATATTCCTCTTATTCTTTTTATTCCATTTAAATCCATAATAATTATAGAATTATTCCTTCTTTTGATATCATATAATGTTATATCCTTGTATGATGAGAATTTTTGGGATACTAGTTCCCTTCAAAATATTATCTTAATCCCATCAAATAAATTATCATTATTACTATTTGGATTAAATGCATGGATACAGTTCTCATTCCTTATACTAGGTTCCATTTTTAAATAATGGAATAAACTTGATTAGATCATAACATTATGTATCATAATGTACAATCCCAAAACATATGGAACACTTAGTATAAATTGAAAATTTTATACATGTCTAATCTCATAATCATAAACATTGTTTATTGGGGAAATTTACCAAATCATAAAAATATTTTCAAATCCTTCATGATGGGTTGTAATGAAAATGTGAATTATCCTAAGCATATCCACCAATATTTTCAAACCAGGTGTGCATTAAGCCCATTGTTGTGTTCCAAGTAACTCTCAAGTCAATAATGATGTTCCTTTCAAGAGTTATTACCCCTAGATATATTTGTGCTAGAAATATGTCCACCTGTAGTATCTAGGCATGTATGTATTGATAATAAATCCACATAATCTCTATCTTAAAAAAAATAGTATGTACTTATATACTCATCCTAAATTTATATCATAGGGTTATGTTCCCAAATATATATTTTCCTTAATCTAGTTCCTAGTGTTTTTACTAAACTTCCTTTGATACTAACTATAATGACCCCAACTCTAGTAACCTATAGATGGTTTCTACATTATTACATTGTCAATAGATACAAGGTTTTTCATCCCCAAGGAAAGAATAGTTTAGTATTCTTGGTAAACTGGATAAATACTTTAAATTAATAATACATTTTACACATAAAATAAAAAAATGTTTTCCTTGAGAATGCCATTATTCCCCTTAGAATATCCATGCATATAAATCATAAAATACTTCCTAGTATCATAGGGAAAATAAAACATAATAAAGGGGTGAAATCAGATACTCAATAAGGGTATTCAAACATTAGAATATATCATGAATAAATAAGCATAATAAATATTTCAAGGTAAACAACTAATACACATTTCATTTAATCAATAAAGTGAGTATAATATGTAAGAAATGAATGATGATCAAATAAATCCATATAAATAATCACATGAGATTAAAAATTATCCATGGATATTCTAATTAATAAAATAATGAAATGGATATTAATAACTGATCTCATAATGAGGGAATGCATAATTCAATATATATGAAACTATCAAGACCTTTAATAAGACAGTTTAAATATGTGGGTAGAAACCTATCTAATTTAGCCAATTGATTTGTCTCATTCAACATGTCGATGCATCAAGAGACTATCTATAACTAAGCCCCACCCATCACTTACTAATTTAAATACATTAATAATTTTAAAGGGGTGAAACATAATCTAAATTAAAATTCATATTATGAAACTAACATATGAAATTTTAATACCAGCCCTAATCTGATAAACATAATCATAAACCATCAAAACTAATATAGTGAATTATAATAAAATTGTACATACTCACTCAAATTGATCATAAACCATCTAAATACATAATAAGGATGATATAAATACAATATATCCCCATTTTATCATAATTAAAACAAAATTTTGATGTCATTGATGAATAGAAATACCATAAAAATATTATCAAAAACATTTATATGGAAAATAACTTTTTAATTTTGAAAAAAAATTTAAAAAAAAGTTCAAAAAATATTTTTAAAGTAATTTTCTATAAAAATAACCATTAAAACATGTAAAATAAAATTTAAAACATTAATTGTTCATGACGTTGGAAAATTTTATTTATGTCATACATGTTAAAATAAATATTCTTTTCACATTTTCAGTAAAATCCAAATGAAACTCGTTTTGAAAACGACATTAAGATAGATTTTAAAAAAATGTAAAAATTAAAAATGGGTAAAAATTCATTTAATAAATAATTTTTAAAAGGTTAAAATTATTTTTTTAAACATTTTTAAAAAACATGTATTTTGATCAAAATGGATTTTTGATCCAAAAGAGAAATAAATTCTGATTTCCTTAAAAAAAATCTCAATCATTTTAATTTCCAAAGAGTAGGAAAATAGTACTATTACTTGAAAAAATTCATGAATAAATAGGGGATAAGAAAATATATTTACTTTAAAATATAAATTTAAAATAATTTTCCCAAGGGAAATATAAACAAAAACAATCCCGAATAATGATGAGATTTTGAAATAAACCCTTACCACTTTGGTAACTTTTAAATCATAACCCATGTAAAATAAATATCAAATAAAATTTTAAATACCATAAATATAAATATATTCATGATATAACAGATAAAAGGGGTATTATATACACCATACAAAGTAATAAGTGGTGAATATGGTGTATTTTTTATAGAATTAAAAGTGAGATGAGAAACCCTTACCTCAGGTTCCACTTCCTTCATATATTTCCAAAACTAATAGATAATAAATATGGGTTTATTA
Organism: Viscum album; assembly: GCA_963277665.1. Classification (NCBI taxonomy): domain Eukaryota; kingdom Viridiplantae; phylum Streptophyta; class Magnoliopsida; order Santalales; family Viscaceae; genus Viscum; species Viscum album. Next base: position 1,395,674,254 of record OY728164.1, on the reverse strand, counting down.
TAAATATATTAAAGAACCATAATCATATATTTCATACTATATATGATTTACTTACACACTTTTATCACCCATTTGCAAACAATTATTTATTAAAATCATTGTTTTATGTGATAATTGATTCATTTTTAATGTATGTTTTTGTACGGTAATTTTAGTCCTTTTGATTTTGTTATGGTTAAATAATCTCAATAATTTTAACCATTATATAAATATCATATATATTAATTATATATTTATTTATAGTAATCAATTAATAATAGAGATAGATAATGGATTACACTATTCATCAAGATGGTAGGTCATACGTATATATGAATGATCTTTCCATTTTTTTAGATAGATGGAATTAAATGAAAATAATTTCATCCTTATTACCATCTATGTAAAAATAAAAAGAAAAAAAATTACATCGCTACATGGAGTTGAGATTCCACATGTACGTATGGGCGACATTATTGTTTTCCAACAGATTGAAAGGTAATAAGTTAGATGTGATATTATATTTCCATAAGTATGGTTAGGTAATAAATATAACAAATATTCATTAATTTTAACCTTACCACATTCCATGAAAAGCATAAGTGAAAAATGAATCACATCATTTTGTGAAGTGGTAGTCTGTAGAACACATGAGTGACATTATCGTATCCCCCAACGAATGTAAAGTGAGAAGGTATATGTGATATCATAATTCCTCAAGTAAAATAATGTCATGAATTTCATACACATAAGTTAAATCCATAATTATATCCATACTTGAAAGGTTGTGATGGAAACTATAATGACCCATTATTTACATACATTGATATCACTTCATAATTGAAGTATATTTATTGCAACATATAAAAAAACCATTATAGGCCTATATAGGTATAGTGTCTTTAGAAACTGGGAAATATAAACAACTGGTTCATAAAACATCTACATTGTCTCCCATTTATTTCATCATAACTAGACCCATTTTTGGAATATCAAACTTAATACCCTTCTTCATATCTTAGGGAAAAGAAACATACAAAATAGTGATCTTATATTATCAGTAAGTGTAAACAAATGAAATAACAGTCATATCATATTCATAAGAACATAACATTTGAAAATCTTATCCTACATATAAAAGATCACAATATCATGTCATGGGATAAATCATAAAAGTTAAATGTAATTCTAATAGTCATAAAATAAGACATGAAATTTTTTGGTATACACATATAATCATAGAAAATCATTTCATATTATTCAAGGCTCATTTCCAAGACCATCATAGTAGACAAAGTTCATTACTGACCCAAGTTCTCTCCACATTCTAGTCCTGTATCACTGAACCGAATTAACTTACCATTCCAGACATGTCTATCTCATGAGATATAAATCTTTACCCAATTCATTAGAGTTATATATAGATCCCACCCATCTCATAATGAAACCATTCTTATGTGTGCCACAAAAACATAAATATTTCATCATAGCATAACTCATGTAATAAAATGGGATTCGTAAACATTATGTAATCATAACAGAATCCATATAAGATAAATGGAATTAATAAAAAAAATTCCATCATAAAAATAATCAAATAAAATTAATAATAGGGATATAAACATAACCCTATGTCATCTTAGATGGAAAATAATTTTGATAAAACACTTGAACTTAATTCCTGAGGAAAATATCCTTTCCTTTTTTTTAAATGTTTTCTCTTCTCAAAATGCCATGAAATTTTAAAAGAAAATAATTTTATTGAAAATAAACTTGGAACCATGTAAATGAATCTTCATGTAAATAAGGCTTCAGGTAATCATAAAAATTTATTCATGCCGTATAAGTTAAAAAAAATATTCTTCTCTTACTTTTTCCAGAAAAGTCAAAAAGTACCTCGTATGGTGAGCGTAAAAAAGATTCCTTCCAAACCATGTTATAAAAGTCAAAATGGGTAAAAATAAATTTAAACATACATAAAATAATATTAAACATTTTATGATAATATTATTATAAAACATGAAAATGGATTATAAATATACCCCCAGTAAATACTTACGTATAAACAATCTCGGATAAAAATGAGATTTCAAAATTATCCCTTACCTTAAGTATGATATCCTTAGTATATATCCAAACCTCATATATTAATATTTAAATAATGTTACTTATTTATTCCAGAATCATAATTATTTTTATGATAACATTTATGATCATATTTTCATCCGTTTGTTAGTAACATTTCATTGTTACTCGTTATTCGGGTATTAACTGCTTTATGTTCTTATGTATGTTTTGTCGGATAAGATCTTATTCCTCTTTTTAGGTTATAGTTATATCATTTAAATAATGGTATTAGTATAATATATATCATATTTATTCATTCAATTCATTTATATAATCATGGTTTAATGAAGATTATGTAGAACGAATCATATTGCACAGTGGAGACGGTAAGCCATATGTACACACGAGTGACGATATCATTCCCATAATTGTTGAATGGTATTGAAGTGGATGATTTATAGTATCTCAGAATTAGTATCATTTTATAATAATCATATATAGTTATTATTTCCACCATTATACTCATCCATCTAAGATGGTGGTGAAAAACATATTACACCGCGGCGTGGAGACGGTAAGTCGTACGTACGCATGTGCAGTGATTTCATTTTTTGTAGGATAGATAGAAGGTGAAATATAGTTTCTTCATATTTATAATAATATATCAGTATATTATTGATACTTATGTTATTGCTTTATAATTAAATAACTAAATAAGAGGAAGTAAAAGAAGAAATAAATTTTAAATAATCGGTAGAAGAGATTACCTCTTCCTTAACGTGCCTCCTTTAAATGTCTTCTTATGGCAATAGAGTTGGTCTTTTGAGAAGACCAGAACCTCTAGAATGTAACTAGAGAAGTTGAGAAGAGAAATGGGCAGGGTTTTTCTGAGCTTTAATGCTCAAAATGGAGTGAATAAGAGAGGGAGGAGGTGCCCTTTTATAAGAGAGAAGAGGGTCACTTTAAGAAACTCTCAAAATATTAATCTATTATATATTCAAATTAGACTAAAAATGGTCCAAAACTTATTTAATTAGAATGTAAATGATTTTTATTTTAATAACCATCATACAATATTTTTTAGTCAAGTTTTGAATATTTTTTTATCCTTATGTTTTTTGTTTAACCCTTATTTTACCCTTTTTAATCTTACCGTGATATCATGTTATTTACACATTATGGGTTAATGTAATTATCATATCATGTAAAACGACCCAAAAAAAGTTATTTATGACATATTTGGACTTATATTAACCATTTTTTCTAATCTTATATTTATATTAATTTAATATCATTTAATAAACTATTTTATATTTTAAGTTATGAATTATGTCAATTTTTGACACTATTCATACTTGACTTTTAAAAAAATCATAACAACCTGATTAATTAAAAAAAATGCATTAAATTATCCCTAATATGTCAATATGATCCAAAAAATTCTTTTATGATATCAAAATATTCAAATTAAATTTATTTTAATATTTATAAATTCATTTATTTGATTCTTTCATTAATGAGGTAATCACTACATCATAATTGTGTCATAAATAAATATATTTATCTAATGTAAAAAAATTATAAATAAAATACCATGATTTAGGAAATATTTTTATATTTCTAATTAATATTTATATACATTGATATAATTTATATAACTCTATATTAAAATCGATTTAGTAAAAGATATTTGTTTAGGTTATAATTATCTTTACTTTAAATCAATTCTTATAAAATGTCATTTTCACATCCAAGTGAATCCATGGGGTCTCAAAATAGACCCAAGGATGAACATGGTCTGTAATATCTCATACAATAATATTAGGACACGTTTTAGGGTAGTTTTATATTATTAAATTATTTTTTTTACCCTTATTTACCAGATTTACCCTTTAACCATGGTAAATAAAATAATTACTAGAGTTACTATTCATAATGTACAAAAATAAAAGGTAACTATTTACACAATTTAGAACTTATGATTATAAATATGGAATCAATTTTTACAAATTCAAAACACATAAGTTTTAGTAATTAATTTAAAATTAATCCTGCTGTTGAAATGAGAAAACGGGATTTAAAATTTGAAACATTACAAAAGATCGAAATGTTTTTACCTAAGAATTCAATTTAAAATTAATGATAATGGAATATATTATATTAAATGGTAAAAATATATTTTATTTATACTTTAAAAAATTAAATATTATAATTTAAGCATATAAATTATATCGATAAAAAATTAATTAAAATTTAGCATATTTTTACTATTCATCAAAACATGAAAGTTATCAGAAAAATATCAAAAATTTATCCCAAAAAAATTTTATATCCCGATTCAAAATTAAATGTTTATTTTGTCATATAGAAATTATTAATGTGTCAAAATATTAATTTAAAATGGGTTCACCATTCAAAGGTGTAAAATTAGCATTTAAAAAAAGGTTCTTATACATAAAATAGGGTTTTATTCATACCCTATGACTACAATATCCATTGGATGAATATAAAAAATATTTTATTAAGTATATAACACATATATCTCATTAATTTCATTACCAAATGTAATTCACTCAAAAATAAAAATATCTAATTGATTTATATTTTCCATAAATAATTAATAGTCAATGAATTCATAATGAATTTTCATAAGTTAGTTATAATTATTCCCACTAACCTAACAGCTAGGATATAATGGTAATTTTATATTAAGGGAATCTCTTGGTTCATTTAAACTCACAATTTCATGCAGAGCAAGATTCTAAAGAATAAAAATTATTTAAATAAAATATTTCATAAAAACATCCGGGTATTACATTCTACCCCCTTTAAACTGAATTTCAACCTCAAAATTTTTCACTTAAAAATAAATAGATGATGGTACTCTCCCTCATAATATCATCAATTTCCCATGTAGTTTCTTTAAATTGGGGGTTCCTCCATAAAACTTTAACAAAGTGAGTGGTCTTGTTTCATAGAAAATTTTCATTACGATCTAGAATCTCTATCAGTTGTTCATCATAAGAAATATCTTGCTCCAATTGTATGACTTATAAGCTTGGAACATGTGAAGGATCGGGTATGTGCTTTCTTAGGATAGATACATAGAACACGTCATGAACTTGAGAGAGATTCTGTGGAAGTGTCAATCGGCAAGCTACCTTCCCAACACGATCCAATATTTCAAAAAGACTGATATACCTAGGGTTAAGATTTATCTTCTTTCCAAATCTCATTACTCTCTTCCAGGGAGATATTTATACGAACACCTTATAACCCAATTCAAACTCTAGTTATTTTCTTCAGTTGTCAGCGTAACTTTTTTTTTTGACTATGAGTTTCTCTTATGTGTTGTTGAATAAATCTGACCTTTTCTGTTATTTCATCAACAATATCAGGTCCTAATAGCTTTCTTTCCCCAACTTCATCCTAGAAAGTTGGAGTTATGCACTTCTTTCCATATAGGGCTTCATAAGGATCCATCTGAATACTGGAGTGAAAGGTATTATTGTTAGAAAATTCCACCAATGGTAGTTGTTGATCTCAACCACCTTTGAAATCCATAGAGCAAGCTCTCAACATGTCTTCCAGAGTTTGAATTGTACTCTCAGACTGACCATCTATCTGAGGATAATAAGTAGTGTTGAAACTTAACTCTGTATCTAGAGCATGCTGAAGGCTTCGCTAGAACTTTGAGGTAAACCTCATTTCCCTATCAAATATAATGGAAAGTGGTACTCCATAAAATCTTACCAATTCATTTACATATATCTTGGAAATCTGATTAAGAGAGAAATCATCTCTAATAGCAATGAAGTGTGCCGACTTCGTAAGGTGATCAACTATAACTCAGATAGCATTATTTCCTTTTGATGTTTTGGGAAGTCTGATGACAAAGTATATAGTGATATTTTCCCATTTTCATTTTGGTATGGTTAATGGTTGTAACATCCCCTTAGACTTCTGTCTCTTAGCCTTGACTTGCTAACAAACCAAGCATCAAGAGACATATTCAGAGACATCTCTTTTCATGTCATCCCACCAGAAGTACTATTTCAGGTCCCTGTACATATTGTTTCTTCTAGGGTGAATAGAGAATGAAAACTATGATCCTCATCCAATAGATCCGTATTTAATTCTGGTATGGGAGTAATACCAGCCCAGTTCCTAAACCTTATTATTTCATCACAATCAAGGTTTAATTCAAGAACATTTCTCACCTTCTTTTGTAACTCTACATCTTCCTTCTATGCCTCTTTAATATTAACTTGTATAGATGGATGAAAATTCATTTGAGAAAGATAAGATTTATCCTATTCCATTAAAAATTCAAGATCCATCCTTTGAAAATCCATAAATATTGGATCTTTCATGATCCTCGTCATGGATAAGCTAGCATGGTCTTTTCAACTCAAAGCATCTACCACCTTGTTCGCTTTCCTAGGGTGGTAATGTATTGAGCAGTCATAATCTTTAATCAAATCCAACCATATTCTTTGGTACATATTCATCTCCTTTTGTGTAAAAATATAATTAAACTTTTATGATCAGTATAAATATCACACCTCTCACCATAAAGATAATGCTTCTATATTTTTAATGCAAAGATTACCTCAGCTAACTCCAAATCATGAGTTGGGTAATTTTGCTCATGGATTTTCAACTGTTATGAGGCATAAGCTATCACCATATAATTTTTCATGAGAACACACCCCATCCCTTATTGGATGCATCACTGTAGATCACAAACCTTTCTCCACTACAAGGAAGTGTGAGCATAGGTGCACTAGCTAACCTCCTTTTTAGCTCTTTGTAATTCTCTTCACATTCTTCTGTCCAAACGAACTTAACTCCTTTCTGAGTCAACTTGGTGAGTGGATTAGATAATCATGAAAAATCATTCACAAAACTTCAATAATATCCAGAAAAACCAAGAAAACTTTGGATCTCAGTTACTATTTTTGGTCTCAACCATCTTTTAATAACCTCTGTTTTTACTGGATCCTCAGATATCCCCTCTCTTGAGATTATGTGACCCAAAAATGAAACTTTTTGAAGCCAAAATTCACACTTGGTAAATTTTGCATAAATATTATCCTTTCTCAGGGTCTTCAGTACAATTCTCATGTGATATTTATGTTCTTACTTTCTCTTTGAATAGACAATAATATCATCTATAAAGGCTACTAAAACCTGATCAAGATAGTCTCAAAAGAATCTATTCATTAGATCCATGAAGATAGTAGGGGAATTAGTAAGACCAAAAGTCATCACTATAAATTCATAGTGTCCATACCTTGTATGGAATGTTTTATTTGGTATATCCTCCTTTTTGACCCTTAATTGATGATATCCTTAATAAAGATCAGTCTTGGAAAAGTATTGAGCTCTGCGTAGTTGGTCAAATAAGTCATCAATGTGTGGAAGAGGATATTTTTTCTTAATAGTGATCTTGTTAAGTTCTTGATAATCAATGCAGAGTCTCATTGATCCATCTTTCTTCTTAACAAACAACACAGGTTCCCCCTAAGGTGACGCACTAGTTCATATGAATCCCTTATCAATATTCACTTTAAGTTGCTTCTTCAATTCCTATAACTCAATTAGGTCTATTCTATAAGGTGTCTTTGAAATAGGCATAGCACCTGGTATTATTTCTATTGAAAACTCAACTTCAGTATTTCATGGAAGACCTGGCAATTCCTCCAGAAAGATATCGTCAAACTCCCATAAAATGGACATATTCTTAATCATGAGTTTCTCCCCAACCATTTGAGATAAATAACCTTCATTTATTGGAATCAAGACCCATAAGATGAAATAAATTTACACCGGAAGGTTATATTCATCCTTGCATCGATAGATGATAATATATTGATCTGGAATATGAAATGTGACTTTTATTCTTTGGAAATTGATATGATCTCCATATAAATAAATCCAATCCATGCCAAGAATCACATCAAATTACACTATAGGAAGGATCACAAGATTTACAGGAATCACTTTCCCATAAACATAAATTGGAGAAGAATTGTAAAATTTTGATGCGACCATTATTCCATTAGGATTTGTCACCGCTAACTCAACATATAATTGTTGAGGTAATACAGTGATACCCTTAGAAAATTATTTAGAAATAAAATAGTGGGTGGATCCAGAATCAAATAAAACATTTTCTACTTTAGAGTGGATGGTAAGTGTACCTTTCACCACTTCATTATCATACTACATGTTTTTATAGTAATTTCATGTTGCTTTCCTTTATATTTGGACTTAAGAGTTTGTTAACATCGGTCATTATCAATAACCCTTATATTAGGTCATTGATTGGCACAATTCCCCATGTCCTTTCACTTGTAACATTGAAGTGAAGGAGGAGCATTTTGTGTATCGTTTTCTTTGTTTGCATCATTAGACATATTTTCCCATCACTTTTTCATTCAATTGCCTAAAGACCTTATTTTCCATACTTAAAAACTTTACTAGTCCCTTTAAGACAATTACCTCCATGTTTCTTTCCACACTTTGAGAATAAGGAAAAACTCATCTTCTTTTCAGTGTGGTCTTTATATTTTCCCTTAAATTATATTTTCCTCTTCTTATCAAACCCATATAACTGATGGGTTACTCTAATCTTAATATCAACCTTAAGAGAATATAAAACAATTTCCTCATAGTTATTGAAGTCCCTTATGGATATTTCCCTTTAGAGACTTGGTTTTTATCCACTAAATAATTGATCAATATTAATCTCAAGTTGGATAATAATTCCATAAACATACATTTAAAGTCTTGTAAAACTTGCTTCGTAGGTTCCAACTAATTCATCATCCTTTTTCTTAAGTTCAAGGAACTCCTTATCCATCTTTGTTCAAAGAATATGAGTAAATTACTTATTGAAAAATATATTCTTGAACTCATCCCATTCCATGGACTCAATTTCATCTCTTTGACTCATATTATTGATAAGATTCCACCATTGATCTGCTTCATCTTCCAAATGATATACTACTAAGATGACTTTATCATGTTCAGAACATTGTAGAACTGAAAATATATTTTCAGTGTCACTGATCCATTGTTAATCCACTAATGGATCATAACACCCGTTGAATGAAGGTGGACGATGCCTTGTGAAGGATCAAAATAATGTTGCTCCCTTATTTTTTCGTTTGGAAGTCCGTCATTATTCATATCTTTAGAAATTTTTGTGAGCATGGATAAAATATTTTTCATTCTAGCTCCCATAACATTTGGTTTCTTGGGGTGACAATCATTTCACTTCCCATCACATTCAACATTAATGTGGTTCCTTCGGGTTCTATTCATTGACTAAAACCAAGAAGCATAGTGTGAGAAACAATAATCATAACAAAAAAACCACACAATCAAGAATAAAATTTCAATTTAGGACACTTTAGGTTTTATCCTAAGTTATTAATGGTCATTTTTAAAACACTATGATTGTATCCTATACTTAGACATATCCTTAAGGATTTCTCATCCAAGTTTACAAAGGTTAACTATACATTTCCTATGATACCAACTATAAGGAATCTTTCTTTACATACATTGATATCACTTCAGAATTGAAGTATATTTATTACAACATATAACAAAATCATTATAGGGTCATATAGGTATAGTGTCTTTAGAAACTGGGAAACATAAACAACTGGTTTATAAAACATCTACATTGTCTCCAATTTATTTCATCATAACTAGACTCCTTTTTGGAATATCATACTTAATACCCTTCTTCATGTCCTGGGGAAAAGAAACATATAAAAGGGTGATCCCAAATTCTCAATAAGGGAAAAAAAATTAAATAAAAATCATATCATATTTATAAGAACATAACATTTGAAAGTCTTATCCTGCATATAAAAGATCACAATATCATGTCATGGGATAAATCATAAAAGTGAAATGTAATCCCAGTATTCATAACATAAGAGATAAAATTTTATGGCATACACACATAAGCATATAAAATCATTTCATATTAGTCAAGGCTCATTTTCAATACCATAATAGTAGAAAAAAGTCCATTACTGAACTGAGTTCTCTCCTCATTCCAACCCTGTATCACCGAACCATATTAACTTGTCTTTCTAGCCATGTCTATCTCATGAGATATAAATATTTACCCAATTTATTGGAGGTAGATATAGGTCCCACCCATCTCATAATGAAACCATTCTTACATGTTCCACAAAAACATAAATCTTTCATCATATCATAACTCATGTAATAAAATGGGATTCATAAACACCATGCCATCATAACATAATCCATATAAGATAAATGGACTTCATAAAAATAATTTCATCATAAAATTAATAAAATCAAAGTAATAATAGGGATAGAAACATAACCCTATGTCATATTAGATGGAAAATAATTTTGATAAAACACTTGAACTTAATTCCTGAGGAAAATATCCTTTCTTTTTTTTCAAAAACGTTTTCACTTTTCAAAATGCAACGCAATTTTAAAAGAAAAAAAATTTATTGAAAATAAACTTGGAACCATGTAGAGGAAGATTCATGGAAATAAGGCATTAGGAAAGCGTAAAATTATATTCATGCTGTATAATTTAAAAAAACATTGTTCTCGTACGTTTACCGGAAAAGTCAAAAAGTACCTCATATGGTGAATGTAAGAAAGATTCCTTCCAAACCATGTTGTAAAAGTCAAAATGGGTAAAAATAACTTTAAAAATACATATAATAATAGTAAAAAATTTATGAAAATATTCTTCTAAAACATGAAAATGGATGATAAATATACCCCCAGTAAATACTTACGTATAAATAATCTCATATAAAAATGATATTTCATAATTATCCCTTACCTTAGGTCTGATATTCTTAGTATGTATCTAAAACTCCTATATGATGATTTAAATAATGTTAAATATTTATTCTAGAATTATAATATTTTTTATGATAACATTTATGATCATATTTTCATCTGTTTCTTTGTGACATTTCATTGTTTCTCGTTATTCGGGTATTAACTGCTTTATGTTCTTATGTATGTTTTATCAGATAAGTTATTATTTCTATTTTTAGGTTATAGTTATATAATTTAGATCATGTTATTAGTATAATATATATCATATTTATTCATTAAATTCATTTATATAATCATGGTTTAATGAAGATTATATATAACGAATCACATTGCACCGTGGATACGGTAAGTTGTACGTACGTACGAGCGATGATATCATTCCCATAATTGTTGAATGGTATTGAATTGGATGGTGTATATTATCTTAGAATTAGTATAATGTTATAATAATCATATATAGTTATTATTTACACCATTATACCCATCCATGTAAGGTGGTGGTGAAAAATAGATTACACCCCAACGTGGAGACGGTAAGTCGTACGTACGCACGCGCGGTGATTTCATTTTTTGCAGGATGGATAGAAGGTGAAATATGGTTGTTTAATATTTATAATAACATATCAGTATATTAGTGATATTTATGTTATTACTTTATAATGAAACAACTAAATAAGATTAATTAGAAGAAGAAATAAATTCGAAGGAATTAGTAGAAGAGATTACCTCTTCCTTGACGTGCCTCCTTTAAATTTCCTCATAGGGCACTAGAGTTGGTATTTTAAGAAAACCAAAACCTATATAATGTAACTAGGGAAGTTTAAAAGAGAAATTGGCAAGGTTTGGATAATATTTAATTCTCAAAATGGATTGAATAGGAGAGGTAGGAGGTTCCCTTTTATAAGAGAGGAGAGGGGCACTTTAGAAAACTCTAAAAATATTAATTTATTATAAATTCAAATTCGTCTAAAAATAGTCAAAAAATTATTTAATTTGAATATAAGATGATTTTGGTTCTAATACCCATCATAAAATAATTTTTAGTTAAGTTTTGAATATTTTTTTATCCTTATGTCTTTGGTTTAACCCTTATTTTACCCTTTTAAATCTTACCGTGATATCATGTTATTTACACATTGTGCATTAATGTAATAACCATATCATGTTAAACAAACCAAAAAAATTATTTATGATATATTTTGACTTATATTAACCATTTGGATGAATATTATATTTTTAGTAATTTAATATCATTTAATAAACTATTTTATTTTTTTAGTTATGAATTATGTAAATTTTTTACACTATTCATACTTGACTTTTAAAAAAACATAAAAACCTCATTACTTCAAAAAAAAGGCATTAAATTATCCATAATATTTAAATTTCATCCAAAAAATTCCTTTATGGCATTAAAATGTTAAAATTAAATTTATTTTAATATTTATAAATTCATTTATTTGATTCTTTCATTAATGAGGTAATCACTACATCATAATTGTGTCATAAATAAATATATTTATCTAATGTCTAAAAATTAAAAATAAAATTCCATGATGTAAGAAATATTTTTATATTTATAATTACTCTTTATAGATATATATATATAAGTTATATTACCCAATATTAAAATCGATTTAGTAAAAGATATGTGTTTAGGTTGTAATTATCTTTACTTTAAATTAATTCTTATAAAATGTCATTTTCACATCCAAGTGAATCCATGGGGTCCCAAAATTGACATAAGGATGTACATGTTCATAAATATCTCATCCAATAGGATTAGGACATGTTTTAGGGAAGTTTTATATTATTAAATTATTATTTTCTTACCCTTATTTACCAGATTTACCCTTTAACCATGGTAAATAAAATAATTTCTGGAGTTACTATTCATAATGTCCAAAAATAAAAGGTACCTATTCACACAATTTGGACCTTATGATTCTAAATATGGAATCCATTTTTCCAAATTCAAAATACATAATTTGGTGTAATTACTTTATAATTAATCCCATTGTTGAAATGAGAAAACGGGTTTTAAAAGTTAAAACATTGCAAAAGATTGAAATGTTTTTACCTATGAATTAAATGTAAAATTAATCAAAATGGCATAAATTATATTAAATGGAAAAAATTTATTCTATTTATAATTTAAAACCATTAAATATTATAATTTAACTATATAAATTATCTTGATGAAAAAAGTTGTTTTTAATTAAAATTTAGCGTATTTTTACAATTCATCAAAACATGAAAGTTATCATAAATTTATCCAAAGTAAATTTTTATATCCTGATTTAAGATAACATGTTTATTTTTTCATATATAAATTATTAATGTTTCAAAATCTTAATTTAAAATTGGTTCACCATTCAAAGGTGTAAAATTAACCTTTTAAAAAATAGGTTCTTATACATAAAATAGGGTTTTATTCATACCCTATGACTAAAATATCCATTAGATGAATATCAAAAATATTTTATTAAATATATAACACTTATATATCATTAATTTAACTACAAAATTTAATTCACTCAAAAATACAAATATCTAATTGATTTATATTTTTCATAAATAATTAATTGCTAATGAATTCATAATGCATTTTCATAAGTTAGTTATAATTATTCCTGCTAACCTAACGGCTAGGATATAACAGTAATTTTATATTAAGGAAATATCACGGTTCGTTTAAACTCAATATTGTGTGAAAATAAAGCTACTGAATAATAAAAATTATTTAAAGAAAATACTTCATAAAAACATTCGGGTTTTACAGAAAATGAATTACATCAATTCATGAGGTGGTAGTTTACCAGACACACGATCAACGGTTTTGTTTCCCATTTGATGGAAGTGGATATATATATAGGTTATACCATTAAAATAATAACATATTAGTATATAGGGGATACTTGTTTTATTATATTATCATTGTTTAATAATATTATAAGTATTTAGAAGAATAAGTAAAATGAAAACATATAGTTAAAAACTTTACCTCTTCTTTGAAAAACCTCCTTAGGTTTAACCTAAATCCTTTCTAGATTGGATTTATGATCTAACCAAGGCCTCTATGATATGGGATTGTATGTAAGGAAAATATTTGTGTAGGTATTGTTTGAACCAAAGGGTTTTGTAAGTGTTAATAATGGAGGATAGGGGGTGTCCTTTTATAAGCAAGGGAGAGGAAACACATGGAATTTTTGAAAAGATAAAGTGATACCCATGTTTTTATCTTATCAAAAGCCTCAAAAATGATTCTTTATCAAACCTTATATATTATAGGGTATAAATGTGGTTATAAAATATGTTTTTGACAAGTTTTTAGGTCATTTTAACCCTTTTCATCTTAGTTTAAGCCCCTGGGTTCACCAATTTTTACCTTACCCGTGATAATTAATTTTTACTATTTTCACTTTTCATAATGGTAAAAAATTAAGTTAACTGTATTAGACAATATAAATTATTCCAATTCAAAATATTGAATTAATTTTCCAAATTAAATTTATATAAGTTCCTAAATTCAATTCTATATATATACTAATCTTAGGATTTTCCACCTGCCACGTGTCACTCTCACCTTCTTCCACGTCAGTTTTTCCATACGTGTCCCTCCTCCAATGAACCACATCTCCCCACCACGCAGTATCTCATATTTTATCTACCTCCATCTCCCACTGAGGTTTTCTTGGGTTGTCACCTAGCCTACCCTCAAACCCCTGCCTACGTCGTCCTCCCACTCTTGGTCAACCCGTAGTCCACCAACGTCCTTGCGATTCTACTCCTCTCTTCTATGGGTGCCTACTCATGATAGCCCTCATCTACTCAAATGGTTCTCACGCCTCCGACTTCTATTTCATCTTAGACCAGGTACTATTTTGTCAATACAATCCCTACCCTCTCACAAAACAGTGACTGTTACCTCCTACCATCTTAGTGTTCCCACTATGAGATGTTCCACTACTCTTAGAGTCCCTACCCCTCTGTTTACCAGTAAGGTCGGGTTATTGGTGAAGGAGGAGTCGTGCGTGCTCAGCTCTGACATATCCATTAGCTAAAAACCCCTTCACCAAAACCCCTCTATCATCACAATCATGTTCTTGAAAAAAAACTACTGCTCCATATTTGCATTCATTAACTACAAAATCCTTGATGACCTTCTCCTCCTCCATCTACCTATTCTTAGGCTCTCCAATCAGTACTCTTCCAACTCGTGACTTCTATCAGCTTGTCCTCTGTTTCCCCTATCGCATACCATTGAATTTTCTACTTCACCAACCACCGTTGTGGACAATGCCGACAACTTCTTTGTGAACCTCTTACCATTAGAGATACCTGATTCAGAGAGAGTACACATCGAGACCTCCAGAGCAGGTATGTATTCCTTATTTCATCGAAGTATTCTCCCTAATGTCCTCCATGATTTAATTACAGTTAAACACGATTATACAACATTGATTTCATTTTCCTTTTGGTGTTTTTTTGGCTGTGCAACTCTGTTTTTGGGGAAATGTTTTAAGATCGAGTATGAATAGAGCTTTGAATGTGTTTGGTGTCATGACTGAATGGAATTATTTTTAGCTGGGCTGTAGGTATGGTCTTCTAGAGATCATTTATTTCCTAAAGGTATGTTTCACAAACACTGTAGTTGTTTTCCCACTTTTAGATAAATGTTCTATAGGGTGTTTTGGGTGTTTCTTAGGTGGATGTAGACTTTATCTTATTTTCAAGATTTTTTTTGAACTTGAAAAAATTCAATAATTTTTTCTTTGTTTTGTTTGTTTTTTAGTAACATTCATTTTACATGGTTATTTTTTTGGATAAATGGAATTTGAGGATGTTTTTCCATTTGAGACATAAAATCTGAATGTATTACTCAAAGCTTAATCTATATATTAAAATTTTAAATATGAAACTTGAGGTTCTTTCTTTCAGAATGTTTTCTTGATTCATCTTAAATTATTCTCATATGGATTCAAAACATTTTATCTAATACATATTTTTTTATATACATGGAAGAGTTGGTGTTGCTGATATTGTAGGGTTCACTGGTTCTGAAATTATATCTGCAAAACTAGATGGTAACAATAACACTAAATTGTGCTTACATGACAAATGCATCCTTATTACCTTTAATGGAATTCATTTTGTGTATCATTTAAGAAAAAAATGCACAAATTTTTAAGTAAATTTTATATATTTTGGCAATTCATTTGATCCTTTCAACGCCCTAAAGTATGAGGTTTGTGATGGAAAACTGAGCTTTAGAGGTAAATAATTATTGGAGGTAATGCTTTTTATACAACCTTGATTTATTTTTCCTTTTGCTTATTTTTGGCTATGCATCTATGTGTTCATTGAAATTTTTTAATCTTGTGTATAAATGGAGCTTTGAATATTTTTGGTGTCATGAATGAATGATGTTATTAGAAGCTGGGTTGCAGGTATGGGCTTCCAAGGGACTTTTCTTTCCTGAAGGTATGTTTCACCAAATATATAGTTGTTTTCTCACTATCACATTCATGTTCTGTAGGGTGTTTTCTATGTTTCTTAGTTTAATGTAGATGTCATCTTATTTTCAAGATCCTATCTAACATTGAAATAATCCAAGAATTTTTTATCTTTTTTTTTTAGTGATGTGCATTGTACATGGTTCATTCTCTAAATAAAAGGAAGTAGAGGGTGTTGTTAGTTTGTTCAATATTAATATGTTTTATTCCACTAAATATGTGTTTTTATACCCATCTGGAATAGTGTATTCACTGTTAGTTTGTCCAATGTTAATATTTTTTATTCACTATTTTTTATTTCAACGTTGATATGTTGTATTCACTATTAGTTTTTTCATTGTATTCACTCTAATTTTGTTTGTGCTTTGTTCTATTCTATGGAATGACAAGTATTTAAGGTTTATTCAAAATCTACAATGATAGATGACTATTGAGATTCAATTTTATTGATCTTAAATAATTTGTGAGATTGATGGAGAATAATGGAAGTGCTGAATTATTTCCATCAAATTACACTGATAAGAGCTGTGATTGAGGTAAATCCTACACCAATTAGAGCCCAAAATGATGAGGTAAACCCTAAAATGTTCTTAGCCCTAAATATTTATATATACTATTATTATGATGTTATATATGCCACTGGTGGCCATAAGTGTCTCCATTATTATATAGGAAATGGTACTCTTGCCTTCTAAGTTGTTGTAACCAGGCTGTTGCTGACTGTAGAACATATGACGAGGTATGTATCACTAGACAAGAGGAATTTCTTCTTTCTGGCTACATGGTTCATGCTACATAGATTGAAGATGACATCGAGGCCCCATGGTTCTCCACTTCTTTGTATCAGGCTTGGAGTTGATTGCACTAGACATCCTTTATAAAATGCCTTAGTGAACTCAGGTTGTGATCCTAGTTTTTTTCTTTGATTATATGTTTCCATTCACTGTTGTCTTTTTGTGAACATTTAATATTTCCAATACACTATATACATGTTTCTAGTTATTATGTTATGTTAACTATTTGTTCATGCTTGGAATGTTCTGTTCATTATTATTATGTAGTGCACCTTTTCAAATTATTATCAACTGATATAATTCTGTCTTCTTTTCTGTCTAGGTAACCAATAGATCAATTTAGGGATTGGAATAAAATAGGTAAAAAACATTCATATGTTCTGCCTGTTATGGGTATACTGCATGAGAACCTTTCATTATTCACCAGAATTTAAGCAAGACAATTGAAAGATTCTCAATTTCTGTTGTGATTACTAAGATTTTCCTCTACTCATTCATCTTGAAATATTTTCTTTTATCCTCATTTAGTAACTATGATAGATATGATTTTATGTTTTTAAATAAAACAATATTATCGATATTTTCTATATTGACTGATTAAGTGTGCAGGAAACAGGAGGACTACCATGAGTATGAGTAAAACAGTAAGAGGAGCTTGCTGGGATGTTTCTACATTAGGAAACGGTTGGTTCTTTCCCTGAGCCATCTAAGATGAATTTTTAACAGTTAATTTTTTTTAATGAACAAATATATAGTATGATAAGACTCACCCCTGCTCATAATTTCTGTAATATACTCTTACGGTTCTCACTTTCAATTACCCTCTGCTCGAACTACGGTTCCTACAGAACTATAATGACATTGTGATCCCACTCCTGTTTTTTTTTTCACTCCAGAAAGGTTTCTCAAAAAGAAATTGAGGCTTCATTCTTCAGAAACCTTCTGCATTGTTCCCCTTTCATTCT
Organism: Viscum album; assembly: GCA_963277665.1. Lineage (NCBI taxonomy): Eukaryota > Viridiplantae > Streptophyta > Magnoliopsida > Santalales > Viscaceae > Viscum > Viscum album. Next base: position 1,395,656,071 of record OY728164.1, on the reverse strand, counting down.
GTCACTACAGACCCACTCCCACATGTGATTTTCCTCATCTTATCTGACTCGCAAATCCTCTCCGCTCATCCTAGGGTTTCTGCAGAATAATGTTAGAAAGTTTGTAAGATATCTGTGATGTTCACATTAAAATGTCATATTTATTATCATTGTTTTAAAAGTTTTAAGTTCTCTATTTTGTATAATTTTTTGGAATTTTAGGCACTTAAATTCGAGGGAAATTTCAACATTGAATTTTTATTTGGAAAATAGTTGTAGTTGAGTTTTTGTTCTACGCACTATAAGACAATAGTTAATCATTTTGAGAAGATATGTTAAGTAATTATAGGGCATAAAAATGATTTTAACTGATGGTAATGATACCATCCTTCGTCCCTGATTATGTTAGGACTCTTTGAGCATAATTGAAGGGGATTATGCTCAATGTTATCAGTTGAACTGATACTTAAGGGATGCATTTATCATTTTGATCAATCTGTTGGATTAACATAATGTTACATATTTTTTGCTTTGGATTTTTTTCCCAGAACTCGTCAGTTACATATTCAATGAATCACACATAAAATGTGTCATTAAAAACCCATGGAATGCACACATTTGTTGGGTTATGTTGGGACTACTAGCCTGATGTGAGATAACCAAAGAGCGGGGGTGAATCACTATGTGAATTTATAGTTATCCACTAAAGTCGATACCTCAATCACATGAAACTATAATAGATCTTTACATATGATAGATAGTCACTCCCCCTGCATTGGCTTATTTACATTTATTTTCTTCTCATGATACACTACTGTTTTTTTGTTTTCAATGATAAACGATGCTATGCATATCATTAGAATACATGGGCTATATAGATTCAACCAGCCATCAATCATACAAGCCATCATATGTAGAGGATGACCGATATTTCCACATGTTGATCATATTAGTGGAAAAATGAGATTCATTGAACATGTTGTTTTCTCATATGTTGATGTCATTCATTTCCCAGGTTGTATGGAATGAAACATGGAAACTTTTTTCAGAAGATATCTTATATATATAATGAATATAGTTACAAATTTAAGGTTCATATATATTTACCCCTTATAGATGCATGCATGAAAATAGAATATTCCATCTTTAGTATTTATTTTTTTAGTATTTCTGATTTTTTAGGATATATTTATTATATTTACATCTCTAATAACGTCACCATCTATCTTGGATACTAGTATGTCCCCACTGACTTCTCACACATACTATTTTTACACATTTCATATGCATAACCATTTCCATGTTTCTTATGCGTAAGTGTTTCTATATTGCTTATGATCACCATTTTAGGTTGATATAGATAGTTTGATATTTAGAATTATTATGTACTGAATGAATCTTGATAGGCTATGAATTTTGACTACTTTAATATGACCAAGGTAATCTTCAAAAAACAAAAGTTTCAATATGGGAGGATATTAGTTTTGATTATTAATTTCTTCTGAATAAGTGTTTCCATATTTCTTATGGAAAATTGTTTCCCAATTTCTTATGATCACCATAGGAGGTTGATATGGATAGTTTGATATGTGGTATTAGTATATACTAAATGAATCCATATAGGATATGAAGTTTTACTACATAATATGACCAAGCTAATATTCATTAGTATGCCTTCTTATTTTTAAACATTATTGTATCTATAGGTAAACATGTTGGATGATTTTGTAGGTGCTGAAACTCCTGAATCCTTACCTCTTATTCCACAACTATAGCACAAAAATAAAAATCCAGGTAAAACTACAACTTTATTTTGGATGATTTTCTAGGTGTTGAAACTCTAGTGGGTCATCCATTTTACTAGGCTTGCATCGGTAGAAGGTAGAAACTAGGTGATGGTTTGGAAATCTGGTGTGGAATCCCAATTAAATTTCCTTTACTGTAGGTATGTCAATTTATTTTCAATGATGTATTAAAATAATGTTTTTCATGGTAACATTTTCAACTTTCTCAGTGAACATATCCAACTCTTTTTCCTTTTTTTAGGGATGTTATGCTGCTGATAGATATACATTAAAATTGTGTGGTATGATTTTGATTATGCATGGATGTTCTAGAATAGAGGTAGTGAGTTTTGTACAATGTCAGTGTTCCCCCTCAGACAACTAAATACTCTATATTAGTTTCTTGATCTGGAATTTGCATCAGGTAACTAAAATAGTGATTACCTCATTGAAGTCTCTTGTTCAGGGATTTTTTACTCATGACCTATAAAGATGGCCATTCATAATGAATTTTTTAATCTATTAGACTTTTCTAAATTGATGCATTTTCATTGTTTGTTGTTTTATAAAAACATTTTTCATGATAAGAGAAATGTGAGGTTGAAAACATATGTTTTTACTGTAATAGTTCAGTAGTTCATAGTTTTAAACTAATTTATATTCTACCAACATGTAGTTTCATACTAATTGTTTATTAATTTCTATTTTTCTATGACAAAACTTATATTGAGAGATGTTGATTTCGTTTTTTAATCACTAATTTAATCCTTATTTAATTTTAGTATCCCTCTAACAATAAGTTCTACTTTAAAGTCTACTAATTTTTAACAATTATTTATAAATATTTGCTTCTTAACTGTGAAAATTATAATTAAATGAATATATTATCATATGATTGTATAGATGGCACACACACCTTCAAACAATAACGAAATATTCATGAAGAGTAGGCTGAAAAGTGTAATATTCCTATCAAGAGGTTTGTATACTATTATTTTTAATTTTATTTCATGTTATTTTCTACATGATATATAATCTGTTTAATTGATCACCCACATTACAGGTTTATCTATTACCTCAACTACCATACCTTTTTATTCTCAAAAACAAACTTCCACTTAAAAGGAGTTGTCTCCAGCAATCCTATGGATCCATGTCAAACCTCTAGGGAGCTCCAATTCTCTCTTTTTCAGGAGTCTGTATCAGAGGTACGATATCTCATTTCTCTAATTCTCTCTCTTATCTATGAATGTTTTGGTGTCAGGATTACTATAATACTCCTAATGAATATATTCTAGGACTGAAAGATCTTAACAGGCTATTTCATGTTTTCTAAGTTGGAGATAGTGTCAAACGTCTAAATTGGAGAATGCATACTACAGATTAGATGACTATACCTATAATAATCAACTGTTGGCCCTTGATGTCTGAGAATGAAATAGATCTGATCATCAATTTTGAGGCATCATCATCTTTTCAATGTATAATTCGATGGTTTATGTACAACTTATAGCTCTTCAAGAGGCCCCAAATTTCAGGAAAATTTATGTGGATTAGAGGTATGATTCCAGAAATTATGTTTTTGAATTTTCAATCCTATTGATCGATGACTCTAACCTTAGTGGATTGGTAGATTTGGTTTTTCCTCATGTAGATTCATCAGTCTTCTTTCTGTATTTGGTGTGATTTAATGCCACCATCACATTTACAGTTTCTATGTTTGCTGATGTGCTTCCCCTGAAGGGAAAACCTCCACCCTGTTCTGTCAGAGGATGTATTTGTTCACTGAATGCTACATTATGACGTAATGGGAAGTCAAACCTAGTGGATTTGGTCTCCCATGTCATTCATTGTTGGTTCTTCCAGTTGGTCTGCCTTTTTTGTGGGTTGTAGTTCTATTCTAATTTCTCTTTGGGATGTATATGTATCAACATTATTTTTAACCATTTATACTCATGATGTTTATTCATTGAAAAAGAAAAATTGTGTGGGTGATATGTAGAGGTTTTTTTATGGTTTCCACTTATCCAAAAATCTCCTTCTTAAGAAAATAGATTTTTTGTGTAAAATATATAGTACATACTTAAATAAATAGACTACCATTAATAGTTCTATTTTTTCAACATTTGTATTATTTCTTTATATCCTAATTTATTCACTTTTTATTCAAAATTATTATTTATTCTCAAATTTTTTAAATACTATTCTCTTATTAAATAAAGAACCAGTAATCGAATACACCATGCAATAGCACGGGCGAGTACTGTTTAAAAGTAAACCGTAGATGTGATGAAAGAGCAGTTTTTTAAAGAGAAAATTCTCATAAGTATAGAATGTTTTATTATAAAAATTCAATATAAAATTGATTAAAATTAACTAAATTATTTAAATTGTAATATAATTAAACTAATTTTACTTTAAAACCAATTTAAAATATAACTTATCTTTTAAAATAATTTAAAAAAAGACATTTTTCAATAAAAATCAATATTTTTCACTATTCATAAAAAATTAATATTTTCAGAAAAATCCCAAAAAATCATCCAAAGATAATTTTGAAATGTATATTTAAAAAAATAATTCTTATTTTTTCAAATAAATTTTCTAAATGTGTTGAAAATAAATTTTAAATTATTTCCACAAAGTAAGAATAAACTACCTTTTAGAAAAATACTATTTTTTCATATAACATTTCTTTCTCTTTCAAATGGTTCTTATTTTATTTCTAATAAATAGATAACCATTGAATTTATTTTATACATTTTTAAAAAATATAATTTTTATAATTTATAAATTACTATTCATACCCACCAACTTAATTTCTTGGTTATAATAGTTGTGTTTAAATAATAATATTTTAATAGAGTATCACGTTTCATTTAAACTCGATGTTACATGTATCAAAAGCGACTGAAGATATCGAATTTATTAAAAAATAAATATATCATAAAACCTTTTGGTGTTACATTCTACCCCATTAAATAAATTTTATTCTCTCAATTTAATCTTGATCTCAATAATCAAGGGTTTGACATTTGAAAATACCCTTCTTGAAACCCACATCATAAAAAGGGTTAATAAATATTTCTCTTGATAAGAGAGGAAGGGGAGTATAAAGGTCATATGGAACAAAACATACTAGGTTTATAAATAGAATAACATTGGTGGAAGGTGGATATATAGATATTTAAGAAATTTATAAATAAGTATGGAGAGTGGTAGATATCATTGATCACAAAAAAGTAAATGATCTTGAAAATTTAATGATCATAAATCCATAAATCTATGATGGATGAAAAGACCATCAGTTCAATATAAATAAAGTTTTTATGATAACTTTTCTGTTTCAATATCCTTTTCCTAGATTTGAGTATTTCCTTTACCATATAAGCTGAGAACATATGAAAATATACTTACTTGATATCTTTTTATTTCATCGACATAATTTTATCCTTTGGTTATGCTTTGATAAATTCCCACATCATTTCTTACTTTGAGAAATGAATATCAAAAATGAATTTTTATGCCTAAATCACATTTAACTAATCATTATAATGAAAATTCATTCCTCCTATCTCAAGATATTTTCCAAAACTAAAATTTTTAGAACAAGTTATTCAATAACACTCAAAGTTCAACTTAATCCATTCCATATATAGTTGACCTTAAGACTCATCCAAAATATGTTTTTCAAAATTCAAAAAAAGTAAAGGTCACTAAATCAACATTATATTCCCCAAACAATCTAAAGTGTCTTTTAATGTCACATTACAAATATGTGAATACCTTGATCACTATAAAACCTTAATGAAAACATGCATGCTTCCAAAAATAAAATCTCATTTTCCGTAATATATTCCATAAATCAATAATTATAGTAAACTCTAACAATTATGACATAAAACATCAAAACTCCAACCAATTTCATGTTCATTAACACTATCCCTAAAAATATCATTATTATCTCAACATCAGGCACATATTAAGTGTTATCCTCCCATAATAATGTGTTTTCCAAGAGGTTCAACTTGTCACTGAATCACTTTTCTTGGTAATCGATATCATTCAACATATAATCCCAAATAATTTAAGAAATAATACCATAGTAAAATCCATATATATTTCATGATTCTTGTATCCAGAATATCATTGATAAAATACTCCTATAACATAATTATTGAATCTAAATACACGAACATTAATCATTCCACTCCGATTGTGGTAATAGTATAATATTGACCATGATCCCTTAGCTTATTTTGAGGTATATTCCCTTGATACATGGGGAATTCATTTGCATAGTGCCCAATATCCTTATAATTAAATCATTGAAAATTGGAAATTTCTTTCATTCCCTTCATTCAAGTACCATGGTGTTTCTTTCCACAATTATTACATGGGGAAATCCTTTTTTCTCTTCTTACCCATATCTACTTTTTACTCTATTATCCTCTTCTTGTATTAATCCCCTTAGAATCTAAAATAATTAGAGAATTATCTCTCTATTTTGATAGAACATGATATTATGTCCTTGTATGATGAGAATTTCTATAAGAATATTTCCCTTCTAAATATTAGCTTAATCCCATCAAATAAATGATCATTATTACTCTTTCAATTACGTGCATTGATATGGTTCTCATTACTTATACTAGGTTCTATTTCTAAAAAATTTAATTCACTAGATTAGATCATAACATTATGTATCATAATGTATAATCCCAAAACTAGTGAACACTTAATAGAAATTGAAAAAATTATTCATGGATAATCTCATAATCATAAACATAGTTTTTTTAATAAAGTTTCCAAATCATAAAAATATTTTCAAATACTTCATAATGGTTTGTAAAGAAAATGTGAATTATTATAATAATATCCATTAGGAGTTTAAAACCATGTGAGCAGTATGGACCATTATTGTGTACCATGTAATGCTTGATTTAAGCCCGACACTCCTTTTTTAGAGTTATTACCCCAAGGTACATCTATTCCAAAACCATATCCACTTATAGTATCCATCTAGGGATGTATTGCTAGTAAAAAACACATAATATATATCTTAATAAAAATTTATGATGTACTTCTATACTTATCCTTAATTTATATCATAGGGTTATGTTCCCCAATCTATTTTTTCCTGAATATAGTTCTCAAGGTTTCTGCTAAAATTCATTTGATACCAACTCTAATGACCCCGACTTTAGTAACCCAAAGCTAGTTTCTACTTTATTACATTGGAACTAGATATAAAGTATCACATACTGAAGGACTAAATAGTTTAATAGTCTTGGTAAACTAGATTCATACTTTAAATTCACATTACATTTTAAACATAAAATACACCAAGTGTTTTCTTTGATAATTACATTATTCCCCTTAGCATATCCTTGAATATCAATCACAAAACACTTTATAGTATCCTAGGAAAAATAAAACTTAAGAGAGGGGTGATCACAAAATCTTGGTAAGGGTTTGTATATAGTGGAATATATCAAGAATAAATAATCATAATCAATATGAAAAGGTAAATAACTAAAATTTGTTCCATTTAATCAATAGATTGGGCATAATATGGAAGAAATAAATGATAATAAAATAAATCCAAATAAATAATTACATGATATTTGAACTTATATGTTGATATTATAACTAATATAATAATAACATGGACATTAATAATAGATCTCTTAATAATGGATTTCATAATTCCATGAATCTAAAACTTTCAAGACTATTCACAAGATGGTTTAAATCTATTGGTAGAAACCTATCTAGTTTGAACAACATATTTATCTCATAAGACCTATCGATAGATCAAAGGGATATCTATAACCAGGGACCACCCATCACTTACTAAGTCCAATTCATTCCTAATATTAAATTGGTGAAACATAATCAATATAAATATTTATATTTAAAAACTAACATATTAAATGTTAATAATCACCCCAATAAAATAATTATAATCATAAACCATCCAAAGTAATATTATGAATTATAATAAAATCATAAATCCTCAGTAAAAATGATCATAAATCATCCAAATAAATAATAAGTATGATATTTATACAATATATACCTAGTTTATTATAATTAAAATAAAATTTTTATGTTGTTTATGAATATAAATACCATATAAATGTCATTAAAAATATTTTTGAGAAAAATAACCTTTTCAATTTGAAAATTTTTATAAAAAAAAGTTAAAAAAATATTTTGAAAATAATTTTTTTTTAAAATAACATTTGAAAACTAGTAAAATAATCTTTAAAAAATTTATTGTTTGTGATGGGAAAAATTTTTGTTCATTTCTTACACATTAAAACAAATATTCCTTTCACATTTTCAGTAAAAGCCAACTGGACCATGTTTTGAAAAGGACATGAAGATTCCTTTAAAAAAATTAAAAAGTAAAAATGGGTAAAAATTTCTTTAATAAATTTCTTTTAAAAGGTTAAAAAATTTGAAAACATTTTTAGAAATCATGTATTTTGATGAAAGGGAATTTTTGACTGAAGAGAAAAATAAAGCCGGGTTTTTTAAAAAACATTTTCTCAGTCATTTTAAGTACAAAAAAATGTAAAATAGTAATATTACTTGAAATAGTTCATAAATAACTATATTAGATTAAAATATATTTACCTTAATATAGAAATATCAAATAATTCTCCCAAGGGAAACATAAACAAAAAAATCTAAATAATGATGAGATTGTGAAATAAACCCTTACCTCTTTGGTAACTTTTGAATCATAAGTCCCATGAAAGAAATAACTTCAAATGAAACTTTAAATAAAATTAATAAAAAAATCATTATTATATAACATATCAAAATTGGAATCATATACACCATAAAAAGGAATAATTGGTTAATATGGCGTATGTATCATGGAAGTAAAAGCGAGACAAGAAACCCTTACCTCAGGCTTGATTTCCTTAGTATGTGTCATAACCTCCTGTATGATAAATATAGGTTTATTATACATATATTAAATAAAAATAATAATATATTTCATAATATATATGATTTACTTATAGTCTTTTATCACCCATTTATTAACAATTATTTGTTAAAAACACTATTTCGGGTGATAATTGCTTCAATTTTCATGTATGTTTTAATTCGGTAATTTTGGTCATTTTAATTTTGTCATGGTAAAATAATATCTAGAATATTAAAAATTATATAAATATAATATATATTCATTATTTATTTATTTATAGTAATCTATTAAATTTATATATAGAAAATGGATTACACCGTTCATAGAGACGGTAGGTTGTATGTACGCATGAACATTATTTCCATTTTTCTAAATAGATGGAGTGAAAGGAAAATAATTATTAATTAATCATTCTAGAATAACTATTATTTAATATTTTTAATGTTTTTTAATCAAATATATCCTTATTAATATCCATATAAAAATAAAATTAAAAACATTTCACATCGTTGCTTGGTGGTGGTAGTCAACACATACGCACGAGCAACGTTATGGTTTTCTAAAGGATTGAAAGGTAAAAATTAATATGTGATATTATATTTATATAAGTATTTTTAGATCATAAATATCACATATATTACTAAATTTTAATCTTAAAACCTTCCATGTAAAGAAAAGGTGAAAAATGAATCACATCTCTTTGTGAGGCGGTAGTTTACCGTTCACACGAGCAACATTATCATATCCCCTAAGAAATGGAAAGTAAGAATGTATATGTGGTATAATAATTAAATAAGTATAATAATTTCATAAATATCATATAAATAAGTTAAATCCATTTTTATATCTATCCTTGAAAGGTGGTGATGGAAAACTAATTACATCGGTTCACGAGGTGGTAGTCTTTCATACACACAATAAACAGTTTCATTTCCCATTTGATAGAAGTGGAGATGGATTTGGGTTATGAATTTAACACAATAAAATATAATAATATAGGGGATAATATTTTTATTATATTAACATAGTTTACTAATATTATGAGGATTTATAAGAAGTAAAATGAAAACGCATAGTTAAAAAACATTACCTCTTCTTCAGGACACCGCTTTAGGTTTAACCTAAAGCTATTCTAGAATGGTTTTTTCATCAAAAAAGGTCTCTATAATGTGGGTAGTGATTTAATTAAGTAATTATTGTGGTTATTATCCAAACCAAATGGTTTTTTAATTGTTAATAATGGAGGATAGGGGGTGTCCTTTTATAAGTGGGGGAGTGGACACAAATGGAAGTTTTGAAAAGATAAAGTGATACCCATGTTTTTATCACGTCACAAGCCTCTAAAATGGGTTATTATAGAAACTTAGTGATTATAGGGTCTAAAAATTATCATATAATTTATTTTAGAAAAAAATAGGTCATTTTAACCCTTATCTTTTTATTTTAACCCCTAGGTAAACCCATTTTTACCTTATCCGTGGTAATTAATTTTTATTGCTTTCACTATTAATTAAGGTAAATAATTAAGTTAAAATTATTAAATAATATAAATTATTTTTATTCAAAATAATAAATCCATTTTTCCAAATTCAATTCATAGAAGTGGAATAATTCAATTTAAAATTAAATTGCAGACGTGAGGAAAGAGTGGTTTTCTAAAGAGAAAATTATCATGTGTATAGAATGTTTTAATATCAAAATTAAATATAAAATTGATTATAATGACCTAAATTAGTTAAATTTTCATATAAATAAGCTAATTTTACTTTAAAACCAATTAAAAATATAACTTATCTTAGTAAATAATTAAAATGAAAAGGCAGTTTTCAATAAAACTTGGTATTTTTCAATATTTATCAAAAAAATAATATTTTTAGAAAAAACCCAAAAATTCACCCAAAGAATAATTTTTACATGTATATTTAAAAAATTAAGCTTATTTTTTCAAATAAATTTTCTAAAGGTGGTAAAAATAATTTTTAAATTATGTGTGTAAAGCGCAAATAAACCGCCTTTTAGAAAAATACAGTTTTTTTAGAAAAAATTTATTTCTCTTTCAAATTGTTCATATATTATTTATAATAAATAGATTACCATTGAATTTATTTTATAATTGTTTAAACCATATATTTTTCATAATTTATTTATTACTATTCATACCCACCAAATTAACAACCTAGTTGTAATTGTTATGTTTTAATAATAATATTTTAATAGAGTATCATGTTTCATTTAAACCTAGTGTTATGTGCATCTCAAGCTACCAAAGATATTGAATTTATTAAAAAATAAATATATCATAAATTATTGGGGTGTTACATAAGTAATATTAAATTTTATTCAAAAGTCCTAAATGTGGGACATCATAATATAAAATGGATGAGAAATCCAATTATGATTCATTGTAAGTACAGGAACCAAACTTCCCTGTAAATCAAACAAAAATATTCAAATTCTTCCTTATTTGAAGCATTTAGTTGTAAATTCAAATGATGCAAAGAGAATAATATGTAATACAAATGATCACATCTCTAATGAAAACCTATTTCTCCCTACTGATTCACTACAATGGAAGATATTTAATAAAAAAATCCTGATTTTGGAAATAAAGTTAGAAATATTATAATTGGACTATGTATAAATGGAATGAATACATATAAAAGCCTAAATTGCCAAAATATTTCATGGCTGCTTATGTTAGTATTTTACAACTTTTCCCCATATATATGTATAAAAAAATATTGTGATAATCTTGATGATTTCTAGACCAAAACATCCAATAAATGGTATTAATGTTTATCTATCACCATTGATTTATGATTTTAAATTTCTATAGGAGACAGGTGTTATAGTTTTTTATGTATAAAATAAAGAGTATTTTATTTTTTATGTTATGATAATGTTCACTATATATGAATTTCTTATATATGGAAACTTATCTATAGTTAGTGTTAAGGGATATAAATCTTATCTAATTTATGAGGAAGGGAATTTATATCATCAATTAAAAAATAAAATTATGGCAGTGTACTTGGTACATTGAATATTTTTGTTAATGGATCATCATTATCAAATATTAAAAAAGAATATTATGGTTTACAAGAGAATAATTTTACCCTATAACCATTTTTATATAAATAATATTACGACGAGGTGAAAAACATCAATGTCGCATTTGTAAAGAAAGTAAGTTCTGATCGTGAAGAAATTAAATGGAAGAAATAGTCTATCTTATTCAAGATGCCTTATTAGATATTTGTATAGGTAAAACATAACATTGATTTTATGTATGTTAATAAAAAAAATATGTGATAGTTTGATTGGAACTTTTTTATAAACAAAAAAGGAAATACCAAAGCTATATTTCATGAAAGATTAGAATTAATATCCATGGGAATGTTTTTGGATTTAGCTCCCACTATGAAAGGAAATATAACATAATTACATATAGCTTGTCACACATTAAGAAAGGGTGATAATATGATTTTTTTCAATTCATACATGGTATTAAAGTTCACAATGGGTATTCTTAAAATGTGACATAATTTGGTTTCAATGAAGTATTTAAAGTTAATTGGTATGAAATATCATGAATATCATATATTCATGCAAAAAATACTACTAGTTTCACTATATGGAATATTATTCATACCTATCAGAAATTCTATCATCAGGTTATGTTAACTTTTCAATTCCATTTTTAGAAAATTTATTGACCCAAATTTGTTATATTTGTTGGTTAATGTGGTCATACTCATACTTTTTTAACTGAAAATATGTTTTCCTCCATCATTTTTTATTATAATGATTCATCTAGTGATTCAATTGGTGCTAGAGATAAGAATATGTGGGAATATTTATTTATGGTGGATATATCCTTTTAAAATATATATGAAAATTTTTAAGGGTTTTTTTAAAAATATACATTGAAAATAGGCCTATATTGTCTAAAAATATATATCAAAAGAGATTATTGAGTTATTTACTAATTATTTGTATAAAGTGGGTCTTGTTGGTCTCCCTATATCTTGACATTTGATAGATGATAGTGAAGGTAAAGGGATATGTGGATTAAAGGTAAATTTAATTCCATTTGATGAAGTGATGTAGACACATTTATACATTTTTAAAAACACGAATTAGGTTCAACTATATATATCATCTCATATTACTAGATTAAATGTATGATATCTGAAAAAAGTAATGAAAATTGGTTAATGAATGAACATAAAAAATACATTTGTTTCATGGTTTATGTATAAAGTTAACAATGATTTATCTGCTTCAAAAATGTTGAAATTTTTAGCATGGGGATCATGTGTAAATTTGATCACATGGTCTGGTTTTTATATTAATGGTTACACATTTTACAAAAAAAACATCAGAACGATAAGAGTACCATTCAAAATAGTGAAGTAATGGTTGTCACTGAAGCATTGCATTTTTTGAGTGCAAAATATAAAAATAAATTTCTATATCATCAATATATTTTGAAGTTATTAGGGATATATAGGAGATTTATTATATTAAATTGTGAGTACCAATGTTTAAGTTTAACTAGGATGATAGTAACAGTGGTGTGAATCATAATAATTATTTTGGTTCCCTAACTTAGAACCACTACCTGAAATGGAGGGTCACATGGCCTCAAGTGTGCCTCCCAATATACCATAGGCTATTAACTAGTGGAAAGGGACTAATCCATACAATGGGGAGACTATTCCATTGTATGAGAGTCATAAAAATGGAAAAATAACCAAATCATCCATCACATAATCAGAGTACACATAATGAAATAAACACGATGCTATTTTAAATGGAACACAGCATACAGAACCATGGTTATAATAAACAAACATTTATCTCCCATTAGTCTAACCCCATATACAAAATAAACCAAAATACAATACACTTACACTAAACTTACTTCTATCCCCAGGCCTCACACACCTTGTCTCAAAAACCTATCGAGTTACACCAACCCAATCCACTACACATCCTGTATTGAACCTAAAAGTAGACATAAGTTCTACACATGCACTAGGGTTCCCATGCAGGTTGTGATAAATACATCTCGATATTATTTCACCAAGTTACCCTAGTATATGCTATCATATACTTGTATTCATGATAAAACTAGATATGTCACACAAATATCTTGGATGTATTGTGCTAACGAGGCCACCAAAACTCCTTGTGCATCAGGTAGCCATGTGTTAATCAAGCCACCATGACACTCGATAAAACATACTTTATAATCGTGCTATAATTCCACCTCATACCTTTATCCTATTCCATCATACTAATACCCAACCCATACTCAAATACTTAGTGTAGGGTGGATTCTAAAACTCGACCCACTATCTAAAGTAACTATGTACAGTCCTATATCCATATCTCGACCCACTGCCTTATCTCTCAAGGCAGGGTCCATCAGTATCATCTCACATCATACCATGACACATCACTATCACGAATAGTCCTCAACCCAATCCTACTAATTAAAGGTCCTCTTAGATCATGAATGAGCCCCCAAGGTAGTCTTCAACCCAAGATTTTCACAACAAGGTCTAATTACTTCACACCAACCCATCCCTACACACTCAAGATAGGTCACATTAAGCACACCAACCCATATCCACAGGCTCTGGGAAGGTCACACAAGCACATTGACCCATCCTCACAAACTCTGGAGAGGTTACACAAGCACACTGACCCATCCCCACAAACTCTGGGGAGGTCACACAAGCACATAAAACCATCACCATATAGTCACAGGAGGTTACACCAATACATAAAACATTGGTTAGGCTCACAAACCATCTCACAACTCACCAGATAATCCCAAGGTTCTAGTCCCTTAAGACCCAGTCCCTCGTCACAACACATCTCAACTCACTCATCAGGGTTCCTACTGGGTACTCAAGATCCATCATGATCTCTTCTCATAGATACCATCTAAATACCATCATCCTATAGTGATACCATAGCCCAAAGTATTCTCCAACCCAAACCTCATGGTATGGTACACATCCTTTTCAATTTCCTTAACACACCCGGTCCCACTACCTGACAGAAATATAAAGTTATCACACTCTAATCCCCTTGGTATCCTAATTCCAAGTCACAAACAGAACCCATGACCTATTCCTAAGTCCCATATCACATATCCTAGTAGATATGTATCATCTCTTCACCTATATTAAACCCCTATCATTATGATTAGTCACATCCCAAAGGACCCTTCATACTCACAACACTCACCAAGATCCCACTCCAGCCTCATGATGATGTCACTCACTAGGTGTGGATGTATGTCCATCTCACATATCATCACTGAGAAAAATCCTCTCACTCTTGCTCAACTATCAATAAGAAAACCATCCTAGGATACCCATGAAATGTATTTCACCCCAAGACCCATCCAAGTCCTCATTCTAGCTCAAAAAACAATCCTTAACTTTGGAGACAGAGTCTCCGGTGATTCGAACTTACTAAGGTGTTAAGCAGCACTCACCCCGAGCATAGGAGGCCCAACACCACCCTCTCTATTCTACCTAGGCACTCTTAGTACCTATCCATATACCTTATCCCATGAAACATGCATTAAGGTAATAATTCATATATAAACATTAATATATATATATATATATATATATATTTGTATTAAAGGGACCACTGACCTCTTTCAAGGAGTCACCATCCTCACCAAGCCCGTGCGTGCCTCCACCAAGCCATTTATGCCTCATTCGAGCATGTATCAACTCCCAAGATCTTTTATCACATCATACACCATAAAAAAATAAAATATAAACATTTATAATTCATTATTTAATTTAAATCAAAGCTTCATAATATATTAGGAACTCACCAGGAACCATCATCGCATTGAAACCTCAACCAACCTCCCATAGAAGGTCCACAAGACACTCCCGATAACATCCCAACCAAAATACTTATCAAGCGACACCCAGTTAAATTATAAATCCCTAAAATTTAGGTAAAACCCATAAATAAATTAGGGAAGTTTATTTCATTGACTAAAACCACTTCCAATATCATGTAAACATCATCGCAGGTCCTCCTCTCTCCACCGCACACATAATCCCCATTGTAAACGAATGATGTCACCATGCTTTAGTATAATCAATGAAGAATATCTAACCAAAACCAATAAAATTATGGATAGAAACAAATAAACAATAAAATAAGAATGAATTTAACTAGAATCTACACACAAAAAACACCATGAACCACCTCACGTCAAGGGGTTCAAAGGGAGAGGAGGGTTAGCTGATTTGGCCCTCCCATGGGAGTCATACCCTAACACCCAAAGGGGAAGGGGGTGGAACCCAAATGCATAAGACCATTTTTTGAAAGGAAACCCACACCATTCATGGAATGAACCTCTAGTTTACATCATGAAACATTCAAGGTAGGGGGACCCTCCCTCTTTCCTCAAGCATTTCATGGTGTGAACACCTATTCACATTGTGAATGGGATGTCACTGTTATTTTTAGCAGACTTGACCACCCAAACCTTCTATACCCTCTTCATAAACACCTAGGGAATCCACTAAACCTCAAAAAATGTTCATAAATTTTATTTTGGAATTTTCAAATCCCTATATTCTCTATCTGAGTTCTAGTTATCAAAATAAATTGGCCATTAAAAGGAAAAATCAATTTCCTTCTCAAAATAATAACCCAAAAGTTTATGAGTCATTAAAAACTCCCCACCATAATGCTTAGTGTCCTCAATAATTCATGGTAATCCTCAAAACATGTCTCCATACCAAACTTAGACACCAATTCATCATGAAATTTTTGTGTTCCTTATCTGAAATCCAGCATGATTACACAGTGCAACTCCAAAAATCATGCTTGAATATACTGGCTTTTCCCTCCAAAGACTCTTGGTATGATCCCTATGCTACCTCAACCACCTAACACACAATGATCCCAAAATGGATCCCATCTCACCATGACTAAATTCATGTCAAACACTAGTTTTTCATCCTATGTCCGACTTCTCCAAAATACTCGGCCACGCCCACTGATGCATCCTAAAAAACTCATGCCTCAAACTCATAATTTTCACTAACCTCCACACACAGAATTACATGCATACCACAAGCCATGGAACTAACTTAACTTACATCCACAATTATTTTCATCCCAACAAACACCATCTCTATGATTCACCGCATGATTCACTATCAAATCATGTCATGAATCACAGTTCACACCCTGAATCACATGATGAACCGTGATTCACCCCTGATTCGTGTGACGAAATATGATTCACCTCATGAATCATGTCATGAATTGTGGTTCACCCCACGAACCATATCATGAATAATGTTTTAACCCAAAAAACATGTCACAAATAATTTTTCACCCCACGAATCACCCTTGGATCACACTGAAATTGCCTTGAGCCTGATGCAAACACACCGACTTTGACTAACACTGCATCTGAGCTTAAATTTTTTATTACACAAGGAAACAAATATCAGTGGATCTTTTCACACACTAATATCCTATTGTAACCAAAACCATCCACCAACCAATATCGCCACAACTATGACCCTTCCAACATGAGTTCCATTCACCCATGATTGATATGACACTTCTCTTCATAGGAGTATTATTATTATCCTCACCCAGTCAATCCAATAACCCAACATCTATAAACCATGATTGTTCCATTACCATGCATAGTGATTGAATGTGTTTTTCCTAATCATACCCAAGTTCCAACACAAAATACCAACCACTACCTATTCTCATATCACCAGAAATATGATCCTTCGACATCCAATGGTGTGCTCCCCACCATATGTCTTCCATTACTCCACTCCTTTAGAACCGAACCAAACAGGTCCACTACCACAAATGTGTAACTCTCCCTAATCCATGATCATCCCCCACAAAACTATGACACATGGAATCCCAAAAAATCCATGTTAAGGAACAAAATCGGGTCGATCATACAATGTTACCCTAATCCATCTATGATGTCACCTCTCACCATAGGGATATATCAAATTTTTACTGAAAACCCAAGTCCATAATTCCTAATCACATCTCACAATATCACTACCACTACAACACCACTTGAGTTTATCCTCAACCTAAAAACTTATCAAATTTCCTACACATATGTCATTCATGAACTACATGTTGAATCATATGAGTTTACAACAACTTACAATAGGGGTGAATTGTAGTTTAAAAACTTTAAACAAAACAAAACACAATACCTATTTAAAATAAAATGATTGGAATGAGGTTCTCTCTGATGATCATAGTATTAAAATTAGAATCATGAATTTTTAGATTAATCATAGTATATTTATTGGTATTAAAGTCATACTGATATAATGGTTTATTTATAAATTTAATTACAAAGACTAACTTTCTAATACATGCATTTTGGAAAATAAATCTTGTACAAATAAGAAATACAAATCTTATAAAAGTAATAATGAATTGCAATCTATATTAAAATATTTTACACTTTAACATTAAGAGTTATGGTAATCAGAAACCCTAACTAAAGGTATCCATAGTTTTATACTTACTATAAAGCATGTATTTCCTTACTAGTAAAGCCCTTGATAAAATGATAAAAATAAGATTTTTATTTCTATCCTTGTAGTTCTTTAATATGATTATTAGTGTATATATTACTAGCCCTAGAAGCCCCCAATCTGATGGTTCATATTCACCTTCTTCCTATCCCCAAAATCCCTTGGTCTAACCTTGATCAGACACATGATTACAAAAGAAAATTTTTCTAAAGGAAACAACCCTGACAATGATTCCTTGGAACTTTAAATCTCTAAAGTATTAAAAATACTATAGAATGAGATTTTCATGAAAAGTAAACTTTATAAGACCTAATCTACAAAATATATCAGCTTCAAAATCTTCAAATGATCAAATATTTATAGGAAAATATCCAATGGTCATATTTTCAGAGTCAGTTGCAATGGCCTCTAATAGATAGCTATTGATAGCTCAAAATGATCTAGAGTAACTAAATGTCCAACATAATTTTATTAGAAAAATTAAAATGATTTGTATTATTATGTTCGATAGAAACAAGCCTATATATTTTGATTATAAACTTAGGATAGTCTAATGGAGTTCCTTATCATTTGTCAATATGATAAACCTTATAATTATTATTTTGATATATCGATACCAGTATCAATATGATGGTCATAAATTTTTTCAATACAATATACAAGAAAAAATTATAACCATTGGTCATAAAAATCTAAGTTTGATAAAACAGATTCATAATTAGTCCTATGGATCATATTGAAGAATGATAAGTTTATATTCGTAGTAAATTAGAATTATTTTTATGTTTCATATACAGTAATGTTTTCTACTAAAACATACTAAAACACTTTGGATATAAAAATTTTATATACAAGTTTTTAAAAGGGTGTTTGTGATTTCCAAAAGTAAAGGAATAGAAAAGTAATAAGTAATACTTATGAATCAATAATATCACCCTTTTTAGAAATCACAAAAAACAAAATACTTAAATAAAGAAAATATAACTTGAAAAACTTAGAGTCCTTTATTATTATAATAACTTCAAAAGATATACTTCATATAATAACTCCCCTTAGGTTTATAAAAACTTCATGATATTATGGAAAGTATTATATCTTTGGGTTATTCCCTTTAATAAAATTATTTAATAAAAATTTATCCCCCTTATACATATCTCCTAGAATTCCTTCAATACTTACTCCTCTTAAAATAACTACTCACACTTTTATAAATATCTTAATACTTTACCCCACTTTTTGATTTTCAAAAATAAATAGGGAAATTATGTAACCTAAAATGTTAGTAATATATAATAGACAAAAAAATTTATGTGAAATAACTAAACATCCAAGAAAGAAATGAAATAACATTCATCAAATAGTAATTAAAAAAAATTAAACACAAAGTACTGGATGAAGATTCATTCAAATTTAACAACCATTCAAATGTTTGAAAATATACATCAAGAGTTAAAAATGTTAAAGTGTTAATTATTTCTTCATAAACTTAATGAGAATTTCATGCATCTTTTTTAAATCATTACAATCTTTCTCAAGATTCTCAATTTTTCCTTCCATCACTACTTTATTCCAGACTTCAGTCTTCAAACATTCAACCCCCTCAGTAATATTTTTTTTATCTTCCTTAATAATAATCAATTAATCTTCATGTTATTTATACCTAGTATTCTTCATCTATAAACTCTGAACCTTTTCTTTGAATTGTTTTAATTTCTTAGTCTATTCATATTTTTTATCCCTAAACTCTTCCAAAAAATTTACATTGTGTGATACATCTATTTATAACATTTCAAAACAGTAAATAATTTCCATAGATAGTTTTTATACTTCAATAATATGATCATCATGATCCCTGATATTGTTATTAACTTAGTTAGACTATTTAACCATTTGATTATAGGATCTTTTCTGAGTCTTTGATTTTTCTTGAACAGATTTCATATCTACTTCAATATGGACAACTAATTCAGTGATTACATTTAAAGACTCTATTTTCTCATTGAGGCTATTCTGAATCAATTTATATATTGCTTGTAAATTTGGGAAATATGGAATAGTATCACTTAACCTTCTCAATGTTTTACGTATATAATAAAAACATTTTTTTTAATAGTTTCTTCTGAATCTGATGATCCTAATGATTCTTTTGGAGGTTTTTTTCTTAGATATTCAACATTAGGTTTTTTTCTTAATCAGATTTTTCTTTTAATTTCCTATAAACTTTATTTTTTCTTAAACTTCTACACCATTCGTATTATTATCTAATTAAATATTTTCATAAATCTTCATATGAAATTTTTGATCTTATTTATCATCTTTATAAGATGAATTCCCTTCCTTTTATGATGATGATGATTTTTCTTCTTCTTTTGATATTTTTTTCTTTTTTTATGACCCTTCAAGATCAGTATCCTTATATGATTGGGAAGGAAATGGGTATGAGTATGATTCTGATGTTTTATTTTCTTTTGAGTCTTCATTAGTCTCTAATTTTTCTTCATCTTATTATTCTTATTTTTCCTGCTCTTCTTATTCTTATTTATCTTTGTCTTCTTCTTCTTTCTCTTACTATTCTTTTTATTCCAACTCTTGAGATAAATGATAGGTAGTTATTAGTACTCCTTTTCCAAAAAAAATTAAAACTGATTCTTTCTCAATAACAACTGAGATTGATTCTTTAGTAAATAATTTCTCTTTTCCCCTATCAGAAATTGAAGGAACTAATAATGGTATTATTGATGTTTCAATAAATTCTAGACTATCCTTTGGAATGATCTGATCGGTATGTGAAATTGATATAATAGTATTTTTAAAATCTATTTCAAAACCTTTAATCAAAATTTCATAAATATTTTCTTCTTCCAATATCTTATTTTGTTTTTTTAATTATTTTCCTTCTTTAAATATTCATCAGTGTGAATTTTTAAGGATAATAATTTAGCCTTATCTAACCTAAATTCTTCATCACTATGTTTCTTTTGAGCTTTCTTATCCATCAATTCGTTGAACTCTTTATTCAAAATTTTCTTTTATTTATTTTTTTCCTCATAGGAGAAGAAACAGAATTTATTTTTACTTTTTCAACAACATCTACTTTCTTAGAATGTTGATCTTCGAACATAGTACCATCAAACTTATTAAAAAACTTCTTTGAATTAGGATAAAAAACTAGCTTCATTATTGAGATAGTTTCTTCATTGATCAATGCAATCTTTTATCTCATCAGTTAGGTTTGTTTATCAAATTTGAAAAGTTTAATAACCTTCACTATAAATTTATTGATGAAAACTAGAAACATTATGGTATTTGACTTATACACTCATGATAGCTTAGACTGTAATGAAGACAAAATTAACTAGGTTAATTTGCCTCATGTTTATCAAGAATACAAAAAATATATGTATGATACCATTAGTTTGTCCCTATCACTCTTCCTTGGTATTAGATACCATTTCATCTATAATTATATAACCCTATATTCTAGTGAAAATGTGATACTTTCCTAATTTTATCCTAACTTGGAAACAAATAATATTTGGATTTATATTTTTCAAAAGATCTAAGTTTATCCTGTAACTTGTGAGAGGGTAAATAAGCCACAAATTCAGTAGGAACACCAAATAAATATTCTATTATTTTTTAATAAATTATATACTTATTATAAAAAATATTTAAAGATACTTTATCCTTACCATAATTATAAATAAACTCAATAGAATCATAAAAATCTCTGATGATTTAAAGATAGTACAAATCAAAATCTTTGTCTGGTTTTTCCACATAGATATTCTCTTAGTTCTGAACAGAAATAAATCTTTTGATAATATAATCATACATATATACCCACTTTCTCTCAATAATAAATTCTATAAACACTTCTATCGGTGTCTAATATTCTTTACTGTCCATCGTACTAAAAGAGGTGTCAGTAGTTAGATGAATGCCAAAACAATCAGATTGAACTCTTAAGGGGGTGGTGAGAGTCAGTGTCAAAAACTTTGAAAGTTGATGTCAGACATGGGTTAACCCACCCTTATATAGGAACAGGAGGTTCTGATTCATCTTTAAAAAATAATTCAATGGATCAGATTATTCCTTATATAATTTGATGGTCGTGATTTAATCGAAGAAAGAATTTAAATGTAAATTTGAACTTTTGATGTTTTAAGAAAAAAAATGTATTAGAAAATATAATAATCCAATTTTTAAACTATTATATTTTAAAAAAAATTAATGTATTTAAACTAATAGAACATATACAACAACAATTATAAACTAAAAAAAATGATTAGTGTAAAAAAAATAGAAGAGTGTCTATCGTAGTAGAAAGTTTCATCGATATAAAGAACCTACTCTTCTTTTGATTTTGTGAAGAAAACTAATTATGATAGTTTATAATGAAAAAAAATAATTATGATAGTTTTATTATAAAAAATTATAATGATAGTTTTATTCAAAAAACTGATTATGATGGTTTTATTATAAAAACATTTTCAGTAAATTTTTAGTTTTTAGAAATACTTTTATTAACATTTTTGAATCAGAAAAAAATATAAATAAATTTGGGTCTGAAAAGGTTATTATGATTGAACTTATTGAAAGTTACAAAACATTTAGAAAACTGAATACTTTTTGAAAAATAGAAAGTTTTTAAAAACTAAAAATTTTAACAAATGTACTCCCCCTATGAAAAGGAGTTCATTAATGTAAATAGATTGATAAACAAGAATTATGTATGAATTATCACTTAACATTTATCATTACTAACTTATTTCTAATGTATTTAAATATATCATAACTAAGGGGTTTAGTAAAAATATCATCAATTTGTTCTTTTGTTCTCATGAATTGTAAAATTATATCTTATTTAAGTGTGTGATCCAAAGTAAATGGTGTCTTATGTCTATGTTCTTATCATGTGAGTGATACGATGGGTTTTTTCTAACAGAAATTGCACATGTGATGTCACAAAGTATTTTATTATTAGTAAAACTCATTCCATAGTTAGGGAGTGTGTATTGTATCCACAAAACATGATCACAACAACTTCTAGTTGCCACGTATTTGGATTCATCAGTGGAAAGTGATACTAAGTTTTGTTTCTTACAAGACCAAGAAACTAAAGAGTCACCTAATAAATGACTTGTTCTATGTGTGATTTTTCTATCTATTCTAAATCCACCAATTATAGAATCTGAAAAACTTTTTAGTTCAAAAACATTTCCAGAATAATAGAATAATCCTAAATCCATAATTCCATTTAGATAACAAAAAAATCATTTAACATATTTTAGATGGGATTATTTTGGATTGGCTTGGTATATAGAACATAATCATACTAAAAACATTAAATCTGGATGACTATCCATTATATAAAGTAAGCTTCCAATCATACCTCTAAAAGTTTTCTGATCAGATAGTTTCTCTACCTCATCAAGATATAAAGTATCGAAGGTACCAATGGGAGTACTAATACTTTTAGTGTTTTCATGCCTGAATTTCTTAAGTAAATATTTTATATACTTATGTTGAGATATAAAAGTACCTTCTGGTTTTTTTAATATTTGAAATCCTAGAAAATATGTTAATTTTCCCATCATACTCATTTCAAACTCAAACTTCGTAAGATTCACAAAGGAATCTATTAAATCCTTCTGAATTGAACCAAATATAATGTCAACAACATATATTTTTACAATTATAATATTTTTTAATTTCTTATTTTATAAAAATGGTTAGATCATTAGCTCCCTTAAATAAATTTTTTTGTAACAAAAATCTAGTTAATCTGCTATACCAAGCTCTAGGGGCTAGTTTAAGTCCATAAAGTGCCTTGGTAAGTTTATAAACATGTTTTGGGTGTTTTGTATTTTCAAAAATAGTGGGTTTTCTACATAAAATTCCTTATGAACATGTCCATTAAGTAAGTAGAAATTCACATCCATTTGAAAAATTTTGAAATTAAATAATTTTTTAAAGGTTAAAATTATTTGAATAGCTTCAAGTAATTCTATCGAAGTATATTTTTCTTCATAATTTATTCTCACTTTTTTATTATAACCCTTTGAATCAAGTATAGCTTTATTTATAACTATTATTCCATTTTCATCAAATTTATTCTGAAGAACCCATTTTACTCTAATTATAGAAGTTTCTTTAGGTCATTCAACTAAAATACATACTTTGTTCATTTAAAACTCATTGAGTTCATCTTGAATTGCCTTAATCCAATCCACTTCACCTAAAGCCTCATCAATATTCTTAGTTTTGAAATGAGATAAGAAATATAGATTTTTAATTTCATTCCTTAAGTAACTTCTAGTCCTAACTGGATAATCTACATCACTAATGATATTATCACTATGTTGATTACTAAGAAACAACTAACTTCTTGGGTCTTTAAAATGTTATTCTTCAACAATAGGTTGTAAAAATTCCTAAGGAATAACTTCATAAACATATCCTTGAGTTATTTTCTTATGGAAAGTATTTTCTAAAATAGGTTGAAAATAATTTTTAGAAATAACACCTGAAGATGTAGGTTTGTGTTGTTTGAAAAGAAATGGATCATTTTTATCAAACTTAAAATGAACTGTTTCCTCAATAATACTTGTGTTTTTATTAAAAACTCTATAATCCTTACTAGTGGTGGAATAACCAAAAAATATTCCTTCATCAGATTTTAGAGAAAACTTATGTAAGTTATCTTTATTATTCATGATGAATACTTTGCACCCAAAAACTTTGAAGTGTAGAAATTTTGGTTTTCTTCCTATCCACAATTCCTAAGGAGTTTTATTAATAAAAGTTCTAATTAAAAATAAATTTATAGTATAATAGGTAGTACTAAATTCTTCATCTAAAAAATATTTATCAATTTAGTATTCAATCAACATAGTTCTTGTAATCTTATGAAGAACTCTATTTCTTCTTTCAACTACCACATTTTTCTATAGAGCTCTAGGTGCTGAAAATTTATGTATAATACCTTTCTTACTATAAAAAGTTTCAAAATCAGAATTTTCAAATTCTCTAACATGATCATTATGAATACTTATAAAAGATATGTTTTTCTCATTTTTAACTCTGGATACAAAAGTTTTAAAATAACTAATGTCTTCATATTTTATTGTTAGAAAATAGACCCATGTATATATATTGTAATCATCAACTAATAAATATACATAGTATTTTTCACTAATATTCCAGTTTTTGTAGGAACAAATAAGTCCATGTGCACTAATTATAATGCATCAGAAGTTGATACTTCACTAATAGATTTAAAAATTGAATTATGTTTCATACCATATTGACAAGGGTCAAAGAATTTTGAAGTATCAAACCAAAGTTTCGGTAGATCCTTAATAATACCTTTCCTAATCAACTTAGCTAAAGTTATAAGGTTAAGATGTCTTAACCTTCTATTATATAACCAAGATTGATCTTCCATTTCACTGAGGCAAGGTAAGTCTTCACTCTTAAGGTCTTCTAATATTAGATTGTAAACATTCTCATTCCAATTGTTAGAAATAATAAATTCATCTTTTGAACTATGTATACTACATTTTT
The DNA here is from genome assembly GCA_963277665.1 of Viscum album. Lineage (NCBI taxonomy): Eukaryota > Viridiplantae > Streptophyta > Magnoliopsida > Santalales > Viscaceae > Viscum > Viscum album. The sequence goes on along the minus strand of OY728164.1, from coordinate 1,395,630,197 downwards.
CATTCATGAAGTTCACAAGATAACCATCATCACATAATTTACTTATACTGATAAGGTTTTTTTTAAGTCCTATAACAAATAACACATTTAAAATTAAAGATTCCCCAAGAATAACAATGTTACCTAAATTGGTAATCTCTCCTTGAGCATTATCTATGAAGGTTACTTTTCCACCATTCATATTTTCAATCTTCTGTGTTTCTAGTCATGTTCCTAGATAAACCACTATTCATATACCATTTTTTTTTGTTAATATTTTCTTCCCTGAAAACACAAATATTATTTTTTCATAACAAAAACATTCTTGGGTCCGGTTTCATTATAAAATAAAATTTTAAGGAGCCAAATTTGTTTAAAAATAATAATCACTATGATATCCTAAAGATTGAAATTTATTCAAAGATCAATTTTCCTCCAGTTTCCACAGCTTTGGAACTTAGTACGGAATGGTTCAATTTTAGGAACAAAATATTTATTATTAAAAATGGGTTTTTATTTCTAAAACCTATGCCAGAAGTTTCACTCCAAGGTCTAATTTTTTTATAAATCTTATCAAATTGTTCCTTCCCAGTAGTAAACTTAGACATAAGTTTTTTCAAATTAGTTATTTCATATTTTATTTTGATAACTGAGTTCTTATCCTCAAAATAAATAGTATTGGAACTAAGTTTATCAAAATCATCTTGTAAAGTTTTTTTATAAAATATAATTTTCTCTAAATACTTTGAAATACTATCCTTTTCAGAATTATTTTTATCAAGATATTTAGAAAGATCTGATATTTCATTATTTAACAGAGTTATTCTTGAATATTTTTTAATAATATTTACTTTTTTCATTATCAAGTTTTTTATAAACTTTACATTTTTCATTTTCAAAAATTTTAGCAAACCTAGAAACCTCTTTAAAACATGGTAGAGTATTATCCTCTTTAGATAAGGAGGATTATTTATCTAAAGAATTATAATTCTTATCATTGGGATAATTTTCACTTAAAGAAATTTTAGTAAGAGATTCTAAAGTGTGTACCATGTCTATTAGACATTTTTTACCAAATTCATTTCTATGAATAATCCAATAATCCTCTATCTAGAATTATTGTTGCCGAAAAAAAATTCTGAAGAACTATCTCCACCACTAGCACTCCAAGTTTTAGAAGTTTTTAGAACCTTCTTTCCTTTATTATTTTAATACTTTTCTGTATTTATTTATGAATTTATTTCTTTCGTTTCTTTTCTTTTGATTTTAGGACAATCTGGTCTGATGTGTCCTATCTTATTACATTCATAACAAGTAACTTCAAAATATTTCATGTCACTTTTGTCCTTATAAATTTTCTTATATCTAAATTTGGAAATATTTATTTCCCATGATTTTTTTCATCCTTATAGAAATATTTTTCTAATTCATTCTTAGAAGTAAGTTATGAACTAGAATCATATTCAACTATAACTTTATTTTTCTTTATAGAATTCACTAATTTCTTTGCTAACTAAACTTTATAAGGAACATTAGAAGTTATAGAAAAAGAAAATCCACCATTTTCCTTTTATCCTCTTTATCATCTCTCTTTAATCTACATTAATATTGCATGAGGGTACCAACACGATCTTCTAAAGTAAGATTAGTTATCTTCCTTATGTTATCCACATCAGTTCTTCTAAATTCCCACTCATTGGGAATTATATCGATAATATTTTAAACCAAAATAATATCATAAATACCTTTCTATCCAAGATACTATAAACTATTGATAATAGGTATAATTATTTGGTATATCTTAGAAACTGTATCACCGGGTAAAAAATAAAATACTTGATAATCATCAAGAAGCATATATCTTCTTATTTTAATAACTTTGGAAGTACCAAAATGTGTGACTTCTAATTTCTTTCAGGTGATATTACTAGAATCATAATATGAAATATAACTATAAATTTTTCTTGTCATGGAACCTAAAAGAGTATTCCTTACTCTATAATTGAGTTGATATTCCAACTTATCTTGATTTTTAAAAGTTGTCACATTTTGATCAATAGTATTATAACTACTATTAAGCATCACAAAAATTTATAAACCAGTATTAATCACAAAAGTTTTCATCCAATCTCTCTAATATTCATAATCATCACCATCAAAGATAGGTGGTCTTCTCATATTCATATTTTCAAGGGTTCCAACATTTAACTCTACCATCTTGAAAAAATAATATCAAACTTTTTCATACTATACATGTTAGTATAAAAAGTTTTATAAATAAACATTTTATATCAAAACATAATAACTCTCAATAAAAAAAATTAAAAACTTTAGCAAGTATTTAGGAAGTATAAACCTGCTATGATACAAATTTTTAGATCGTAAGAGTTTATAAAAACTTACAATATGGGGTGAATTGTAGTTTAAAAATGTTGGATCCAAGGGTGTTCTTTGCTGGAAATGGATTATGGTTTGTGTTTGTTATAAATCCACATTGGATTGATCAAAGAGTTTTCAAGATAAGTATTCTTATAGTATAAGTCGAAGTAGGTATTTAAGGTGGTGCAGTTTCCCGATATTTTCCAAATTTTTGGGCCTCAAAATCAGAAGTTAATTTTTTTAGAAAATGAATGTTTTAAGAAAATGAGTTCACAAAGCATGGTTTGTGGACCGTGAAACACAGTTTGTGGACCACTAAGGGAGGTACGCAGAATGGGATTTTTGTATAGAATCATTAAATGTGGTCCACAATTGAAAAACGGTTCACGGGACGAATATCGTTCATGGGGTACTCACAGTTCATAGAAGGAAAATGGTTCATGGAATAATTAATCATTGTTGGAAATGAGGAATATTTTTGAGAAACCAAAAAGGGTGTTCTTTGAGAAAACGAGGTGGTGATTTGTTCCACCATGTAGAGAGAATTGGGGTATGTAGACTATATAGGGAAAATGGTTCACGGGTTCACGGTACGTGGTGAAGATTTGGTAAATATCAGATTAGTAGATTATGTTGATCTATTTTCATATATAAGGAGGATTAAACCATTCATTAGGGTACATGACTAAGATTAAAAATCTGGGAGGAATTCGTTGAAGTCTAGAATGGTTCATGGGAAGATAACCCCACAAAGTAGACTTTGATTAATAAATCCGAAAGGAATTTGGTGAAGTCTGAGATAGTTCATGGAAGACGGTGTGCGAAAGACGGTTTGCGGAGGAGGATTTAGTCCACAGAGAAGAATTGGTATGTGAACGTGGTTTGTGAAGGTAGTATATAGTTTCAGTTTGTGAAGGTACTGTGTGGATGTGTTTTTCAAAGGCATAACATGGTTATGGTTTGCAGAGGTAGTATGTGGAAGTGGTACACAGGGAAATGCAGTTTGTAGATGAATGGTTCATGAACTAACAATGCAGGAAAAAGTAGATTAGATATATGGGTAAAAATAGGACTTCAATAGATCATCTATCTATAGTTGAGGATGCATGATTTAATTCCAAATCATTGAAGTGACCTTCAAGTCAATAAAATGAGTTCAGATTCTTCCCAATGTAGTGAGAAAGGGGAAGTCAATGGAAGTGATCTGAGGGACGTAGTGTTATATCCCTAAAACCTTGTAAAGGCAGTGCACCGAGCACATGGTGAATATTATAAACTTTTTTAATCCATTACTATTGAAGATTAGTGGAATTTGGTATGACCGACAACCTATCGGTGTTTGGTCCTTGGATTATCCCTTAATGGTGAACCAAGTAAAATTGTTGTGTGGTCCTTCTACATGTGAATGTTTAAATTACTACACATTATTAAAGGATGTATTTAACAAGTTCCTACCAACATGGAAACAAGATCCATCACTTTAAAATAAAAAGTTGACACTCAGATTCATCTCTCCCCTCTTAGGGTGTTCTGGGGTCCTTCAAAAAACTTTAAACAAAAAAAACACAATACCTATTTAAAGTAAAACGATTAGACTTATGTTCTATTTTATGATCAGAGTATTAAAATTAGAATCAAAAAATTGTATGATTAATCAGATTATATTATCAATGTTATAGTCACATTGATATAATAGTTCATTTAGAAAGGTAAGTACTAAGACTAACTTTCTCTTACATGCATAACAGAAAAATAGATCTTGTGCAAAAAAGAAATACATAAATTATAAAAGTAAGAATGACTTATAAGCTATATTAAAAGATTTTACTCTTTAATATTAAGATTTAAGATAGTCAGAAATCCTGACTAAAGGTATCCATAGTTTTATACTTAATGTAAATTCTGTCTTTCCTTACCAGGAAATCCCTCAATGCGATGATCAAAACAATCTCTATCTTCATATCCTCAGAATCCCTCAATACGATGATCAACATCTATCTTCCTAACCCTGGAATCCCTCGATCTATTACATCAGATTCACTATCTTCCTATCTCTGAAATCCCTCGATCTAACCTTGATCGAATATGCAATTACAAAATAAAATTTTTCTAAAGAAAACAACCCTGATAAGGATTAATTAGAACTTCAAATCTCTAAATAATTACAAAGACTATAGAATGAGATATTCCAAAAAATTAAACATTATGAGACTTGATTTGTGAAATTTATAATATTCTAACTCTTCAAATGACCATCTACTTATATATAAATCTCCAATGGTCATATTTTTAGATTTAGTTACAATAGCCTTGGAAAGCTGGAACTTGACTGCTCATAATGATCTGGAGTAACTGAATGTTCAATTTCATTTTTTTAGAATCATTATAATACTTTATAGTATGTTTCTGATATAAACAATCATATATATTCCTATTATAAACTTAGGATACTCTAATGGACTTCCTTATCATTTTTTAATATGATAAACCTTATAAGTATCAGTCTAATGTATTGGTACCAGTATCAGTCTGATGTTCATGAATTTTGTTAGTATAATAGAAAAGGAAAAATTCTAAACAATGGTCATAAAAAAGTTAAGTCCGATGAATTGGACGCATACTTAGACTGATATATCATATTGAAGAATGATAAGTTTACATTCATAGTACATTGGAATTATTTCTATGTTTGGTATAAAGTAATGTTTTCTGAAAAAACATACTAAAAAAAATTGCATATAAAATTTTACTAAACAATGTTTTAAGAAGGTTTTTGTGATTTCCAAAACTAAAGGAATAGAAAAGTAAGATGTATGACTTATAACTTAACACTACAACCCAATTGGTCATCGCACGTACCCAGTGCACACCTTCCCTCACAAACTAAGACTTTTCCTAAAAATCATCATTAATGATCACTCCCCTCCCTAGGAATAGTGATCTATTAAGAACCTTCTCATGGGTTCTTGGTCACTATTTTACTCATTCTATCCTGAACCCAATGGTTACACACTCATTCATAACCTATTCGTACAATCAGTCTCACACTCTCATGAGTCACATCTCATCTAACCTAGGATCACACGCTTAACCCATAGACCATTCCCCATATGCATGTTAGTCAAATACAATATCCCCCAAGGCATCTCACTCATGCCAAGGCCAACTATATAATCATTCATCACACAGGAACCGTTGTAAAACCAATAGTGTCTAACCACGCTCCCACTATGCCATCCAAAAGTGCATCCTGAGAGACATAAGTCCAAGCATACAATTGATACTTCCCTCTTATCCCACCTTGATACTAGAAACTCACTAAGTGATTCACATCCTTAAATCCCAATGTATTCACATTCCCTTCCTCAACAGCTCAGTTTGGTTATGTATAATTCCACCAAAAATCCATATGGGAAAACAATATATAGGTTGTTGTTAACACTTTAAGTAACTAAACCCATATCTTTAAGGAAATTCAATCCCATCCTCAGATCATTCCTCCAGCATAAAATTCCTATACCAAACCCATTAGGGTTCCATTATTAAGGAATTAAATTCTTACACTAACCCACTAAGTCTCTCCATGAATCCCTTGATGAAGGGATTGTATTTCCATTACCATAGAACCTCCTACACCAGGATCCACATGAATTTCCATCAAAGAAAATACAATAGTTCAACTAAGTAGAAGGTCACCAACTATTTATATGGAAAAAATCCATATAGGTTTTTATCAACACTTTAAACATATAATCCTCCATTATAAAATATAATCACATACAAACAATAACATGTCATGTGAGTCTTATGTGCCTATCAGCAAGAATGTCTATAGGCCTCTTTCCAAATGGCCAAGATCCAAAACCATAAATAACATCTCTGGTAAATACCTCATATTCAATAAACATCTCATTCAAAATAGAACAAAACAATAATAGAGATATCTTCACCCCAGTAACTAGGACCTCCCACTAAAAAGTTTTTCATGAATCATCAGTATGAGTTCCATAACAATCTCTAAAACATTCTTAAACCACATATCTACCATTTACCCAAATAGTAAGACAAAAAAATATCTAATACCATTTTGTGACAGTTAGATCCATAACCACCATCTGAGAGGTAGAGCCACATGGCCTCAAGAATGCCTCCCCATTCTCTAGAGACTACCGACTAGTGGTGAGGACCTAATCCATACAATGGGGAGACTACACCCTTGAATCAAAGCCATAAAATAGTAGAAAAATAACCAAAGCATTTATCACATAATTAATGTATGCATAATCAAATAAACATAGTGTTATATCAAATTTAATATAGTATACATAATCACAATGATACGAAACATACACTAGTATCCCACTAGGTCATCCCTATATACAAAATAAACCAAAATAAAACACATGCACATCGGCCCTAGTACCATCCACAGGTCTCACACACCCTGTCTTCAAAAATGCAATAATCTGCACTAGCCCAATCCACTAAAAATCTTATTCTAAACCTGAAAATATACATAAGTTCAACACATTCACTAGGGTTCCCATGAAAGGTGTTATAAAATATATCATAGTAGGGTCTTACCAAGTGACCTTAGTATTCACTATCATATATGTGTATTCATAAGGAAAGTAAACATGTCACACAAGTGCCTTGGATGTTGTGTGCTAACCACACCACCTTGACTCCCTATGCATTGGTTAATCATGTGATGACCAAGACACCATAGCACCCGATAAAAAAAATTCATTTCATTCCATAATTCCCCCTTGTTGCCTCATTTCATGAAATTTTTCATATGCCCAGCTCATACCTAAAGCCTATGGGGGGGTGGCCTCCAAAACTCAACCCACTACCTGAAGGAACTAGGTATGATTATATATCCACATCTTAACCCACTACTTTATCTCTCAAGGTAGTGTCCATGAGTCTCATCTCGCATCATACCTTGACCCATCCCTCTAAGTGGTCTTTGATCCAAGCCTAATAAGGAAAGGTCCACCTAACACATGAACTATCCCCCAAGGCAGTCCTCAACCTAAGCCTCTCACAGAAAGTTACAATTCATACACGCTAAACCATACCCACACACTCAAGGGAGGTCACATCAATCACACCATCCCATCCCCAAATACTCTAGAGATGTTACACAAGAACCCGGGTTCATCCCCGAAGAATCTGGTGAGGTCACACAAGCACACTAACCTATCCCCAAAAACTCTGGGGAGGTCACAAAAGCATACTTACTCATCCCCTCATACTCAAGGGAGTTCACACTAGTACAAGAAACAAAATCAGGGCATGAATATCATCCCATAGCTCACTAAATTATCCTAGGTTTTTAGTTTCTCAAGATCTATCCCCTCATAAAAACATGTATCAACTCACCTGTTAGGGTGCCCACTGGGTCCTCCATACCCATCACAATCTCTTCCCATTAATACCATCTCAATATTGTCACCCTATATTGATACCACAACATAAAGAATCCACAATCAACACCTAATGGCCCGGTCCACATCTCCATCAAGTCCCTTGACACTTCAGGTCCTGCTACCTAGGGACTATCCCAAGTTATCATGTTCTAAGCCCCTTAGAATCCCAATGACAAGTCTGAAACAAAACCCTTGACCCATACTTGGGTCCCATCACACATATCCAAAGGGATATTTATCAGACTATCACCCATAGGAAACCCCTCTCTATCACTCTTCATCCCATCTTAAAGGATCGGTCCTTCTCACAATGCCTACCAAGATCCCACTCTTCCCTTAGGGTGTCACTCACTAGGTTTGAGATGCATGGTTATATCACACATAATAACCTAGACTAAGACTATTTCTCCTACCCAAATATCCCTAAGAAAACCATCCTAGGATACCCACAACCATTCTTTCACCCTAAGACTCATCCAAGGCCTCCTGATAGCTCAAAAAACAATCCATCCCCCTAGAGACATAGTCTCCAATGATTCCAACTTACCAAAGTGCTAAGCAACACTCACCACAAGAATATGAAGCCCAACACCACCATATATCTTTTACCTTGGAACTCCCAGTCTCTATACATCTAACCAATCCCATAAAACATGTATACATGCATAAACACACATTGGATTTTTATTAACAATATCATATACCTCTTTAAAGGAGTTACCATCCTCTATAAGCCTTCACATACCTCTATCAACCTGTCCATGCCTCATCAAAGCCTGTATCAACTCTCAAGCTTCTGTCTCATGTCATATACCATAAATAATCAATTATAAATATTTAAAACTAATTATTTAATTTAAAAAAAGATTCATAATCAACTAGGAACTCATCAGGTACCATTTTCACACTAAAACCTCAACCAACCACCTATAGAAGGTCCACGACACACTCATGGAATTATCCTGGACAAAATCTATATCACTTGACACCTGGATAAACAATAAATCCATCCAATTTAGGAAAAAATCCAAATAAATTAGGGAGGCATCTTACCTTGATTGAAACTGCTTTCAACAGTGTGTAGACGTCATCATGGGTACTCCACTCTCCACTAAACATGAAGTGTTCATTCCAAATGGATGATTTCACCATGCTCTAGTGAAATAATCATTGAATCCCTAATCAAAAACAGCCAAAATAGAGATAGAATCAAAGAACCAAGAATAGAGAGATGAAATTACCTGAAATCATTGTAAAACACCACCAAGAACCACCCAAAATCAAGGGGGTTAAAAAGAGGGTAGGACTATCTGATTTAGCCCTCCCATGGGAATCTCTCCCTAAAAAATAAAGGGAAAGGGGTATGGCCCCAAAATCGATCAACACATTTTTTTTAAAGGTGCCTACACCTTTAATGGTGTGAATCTATGGTTTACATCATGAACCATTCGAGGAAGGGGGAACCACCATCTACCCATGAGCCTTTCATAGTATAAACACCTGTTTACACCATGAATGGGTTTTGTGGATGTTTCCAGCAGCCCCAGCCATCAGAACCTTCTCCTAACTCTTCCCAAACACTCTAACCATCCACAAAACCTCAAACCACATCAAAAACATTATTTTGGAATGTTTAAACCCACAGATTCTTGATTTGAGTCCCAGTTCTAAAAAAACCTCCCACCAAAAGAAAAATTCAATTTCCTTCTCAAAATGACTACCCAAAAATCTATGGGTCATTACTATTATGGATTTACACTTATCAGTTTGAAATGATTTAGTTGAAAACATGGACCATTTATTATGGTGACGCATGAAAAGCATATATTTTATGTTATTGACTTGTCGAATGATTAGTGGCTCATCATTTCTCAGGGGGTAATTTTGATTTGGGTGATAATGATATTGATGATATTGTAGAATTTTGTGAGGTTTTTTAATTTATTACATAATTACCTACTGATAAAAATTACTGCAATGTAGACATGGTACATGCTATATGAAATGATCACATTAAAGGGATATGGGAAAACACAACATCACACTCCTAATTATTCTGGTAAATTTATATTTTCATTTTTTTTTGAAACTTAAAAATGAAAAAACTCTATTTTTTAACTTGGATTTTTAAATATATATATGTTCATAATTTATTCCATTTTTTATTAACTCATCGATTTCAGTTAAACATTTTTTGGTTGGAGGAGTCTAACATCAGTTTTTGTGAAATTTATACATGTAAAAAATATTTTTTAACTTGGATATTTAAAATCTATAGATTTTGATAATTTCTTTTATTTTTAATTAATTTTTATATTTATCATTTTTTATTGCACATTTTTTGGTTAGCAAGCCTCAAATCGTTATTTTTTTGTAAAACTTGCATGTGTAAGGACACTATTTTTTATATGGATATTTTTGTATTCATTATTTTTATATATATTCACTTTTCATCAACTATATTTATTAATATAATAGATATATTTTCTTTCAATTATTAAAAATTATTTTTTTACTTCCAACAATAATTTAATTAGAAAAATATACTAGTACACATTATTTCATTACATTCATCTATATAAATGATAGATAATGAGGTAGAGGAACATTTACCAAGGTATTTGTATGTTTTTATATTAATATATCTTCAATAGTTGAATTATTTAATGAAATTAAACATTTTTTTATCAAAATTATTTGTAGGAAAATTGGTGATCTATTTAGGGAAGAGTCTTCTTCTTCTCATCCAAAAAAGATGATACCCAAAGTTAGTAGCCATGGGATTGAATGTTTACCAAAAATTTCACTTTCTTATGGGGAGTAGAGTATTTGAATTGAATTTAATGATAATAATAACATCCAAATAAAAAAATTAGGAGTTATATGTCCATTCAGAGTTATTGTGGTATTAATTTTTTATATCATGATTATAAGAGCGTCAATAAGATGGTGAAAGATTAGTTGTGGGAGTCTGTAATAGTAAAATATCTCAAATTTTTTATTTTTTATACAATTATTAAAATGTTATATATTTCACATGATTAATATTTAATATATTCAATTACATATGGCATTTGAATTTCAAGAAATGAAATAAATAAATAATAGGTAGTTATATTTTGTGATATTTAGATGGAGAGATTTTAAAAAAAATTAAAAAAGTGTATATTTTGGGGGAGAGACAAAATGAAAACCCATATCTCAAGTATAAATTTTTAGATGTAGTGACATAGGAGAAATTTGTTTCTAGTTGGTGAGAGGAAGCATTTCTGGTATGATAATTATTGTATATAAAATCAATTTTTTAAATTATTTTTTATTACTTGATGACTTATTCATTTATTCTTATATAACAAGCTTATGGGAGATTACACCAAGAGATCCAGTCATAGAATATATACCCTCGTAATTTATCATGTAGAGGGTATCATTTATTGGAGGAGAAAATGATTTCCAAAAAATTTGACACATTAAGAGATAAATACAGTAGTAGCTACGAAGAGGTTTAGTTCATCCCTCTATCTCCCCCAATATCCATGGAAAATAGAAATTTCAAGGGTGAAAAAAAATGGAAAGCTTCTTATGGATTTATTAAAATAAGTAGATGATAAAACTATAATAAATTATTTTTATTTTTCTTGAATATTAGTATTTTTAAATTCATTACACTAATATAAAATTTTAATATATCACTATAGGAAACCCTTTTGAAGCAAGAAACACAGGTGAATTTTATCCCTAATGGTAGGATAGATATTTTGGATATTTATTTAAGAAAGAAAAAAACACTCAAGCCACATGAGAGGATATGAGGAAAATGTCGGTATTAGAAAAGTTTCTGGTCATCCTAGTACGCCATTGAGGGAGGTAGAATATAGGAGAGAAATAACTTCCTTGAAGGTTAAGCTATGAGAGGTGAATAAGTTGATAGATGATAGAATTGAATCATTTATATAGGCTATGTTTTCAAAAATGTGGATTCAGACATAACCCACCTGCCCAGATCCTCCACCTCCTTTTTCAGACCCAACTTTGTACTGTGAGTTGCATGTTGGAGATCCCTAATATGGCTATTTTTTAACACATTTTTTCACATCAATTATTATAATTAATTTTCTTTTATTATTAAAAAATATATATTTGTTTAATAGTTATCAATTTTTTTTTGTATTAAATTGTTTAAATGATGATTTTTTTGTGAAAGTATGTATTTTATTTTTTATTTTGGTTCTTTTGAATAATTTAAAAGTAATTAATTAAATATATTTTAACTTTCATTTTTTTAATTATAATTTTTTATTTCCCTTAATTCATTCATTTTTTCATTTTTTTTTCAAAATAACTATTTCATTTATTCATTTATTTGATTAATTATTTATGCAATTATTTTTCAATTTAATCAATCTTAAGTTGTGTAATTAATCTTTTAATTTTTATTTTTTATAATTAATTTATTATGCAATTTTTAAAAAAATAATTTATTAATTCAATTAATTCATTGTTTTAACTTGAAAATGAATAATTTTATTGTTTTAATTTTTAATTTGTTTAGTTTTCAATTATTTTGTGATTTTAAAATTAATTTATTTAGTCCATTATTTTTTTAGAAAAATGTTGTTGCTGCTAGTATGCCACCTCTAGGTGATCCATCATTAGACTCATGCTACCACCAGCTTCTGATACCATCACAATGCTCCTACAGTCATCCCTCATCCATCTACTATTGGCATCTTCTACTACCGCCAGCCACCCCTCTTCCACCATTGATCTCCCACCGCCACCATCCACTCATTTGTCACTGATAGAACCCTACTACCATTTTTAATCACCCAGCAATAGCACCCTACTACAGTTGACCAACCTCCACCGTTAGCAGTAGACCCTTATGCCACCAGTATCATACCTCCAACAACAACAGCACCCTACTACTGTTTCTATGCTATCATTGCACCACCTGTAGATTAGATCTATCGGTCTACTATTGACCACCACTCGAACCCACCTCCACTATGAAGAAGAACCACTAGATCACTAATGTCAGTAGCATATGAGAAATTCATTGGGCCACCAAATAAGACAAACCAGCAAATTCAAACCCACCATGAGACCCAGTGCAGATGAAGAAGAAAACTAAAAACTCGAAATAACCCAAATCAAACCCATATCCACTCTCAAATATATATAAGAAACCCACTATAGATGTAGAATTCCTGAAAATGTGAAATTAGAAGTCTACGCCTACCTCAAACAATGAGAAAACCATAACCGACAGTGGAGACCACCACAATTTTATCACTGCATCTATGAGCCTCGATTAAAGATATAGTGTATCTATAGAAGACCTACCACCCTCGCTCGATGTTGAAAAGTCATCAATTCCACCATCACTCGTGTGGAATATAATGTTGGAACTGCTACTACTGGAAGAAGCTGATTTGACCACTTTCATCGCCCGAAGCTGTTGTGCATGGAGAAACTTCCTCCTAAAGCTAGAGCAGAGACCTACCCCTTTGGAGAAGAACTTGACGGTAGGGGATCAAAAAAAGAAAATAAAATAATAATAATAATAAGTAAAATAAAAATAAATATAATGATAATAAAAAATAAAAATAATATTAATAAATAAATATAATAACATAATATATATCTAATAACAATAATAATTATAATATATATATATATATATATTATTAAGTATTTACATATATAAATATTTTTTAATATATATATAATACATATATATCTAATACTAATATATTTAAATTAAGTAATATATTTATATATATATATAATAATATAAAAAATGCTTGACATTGATGTTTGAGCCGCACAAAAAAAAGACATTGTTATTTCAAAATGCTTCAGTGTCTGATGTCTTTCTGTATTGTGGCAGAGTTGGATGGTGATTGTAGGTGTTAATCCAAGGTGAGGCGATCGTGGGACATTACATTGCATTTTTTAGAGGTAGCATACATCATTGTGGGAGGCTGACTACACTCACTTGGAGTTCGTTATTGAGCTAGTGACGAGCATGTAAAATCACACCACATGGGATCTACTTCCTATTAGGATGTCATTAATTTTCTTTTCAGTTGAGTTTTTCAAATAAGATAAGATCATCCTCCTCTATTTACTGAACCCCAGACATAGGAACCATCTTGATTCTTGGATACAGGAACCAATATCCCTTTATTATTCTTCATATTTTATTTATTTGTTTCCCCTTTTTTATTTCTTTGTAATTACCACTATGTTTTTTTAATCTTTATAAATATTATGAATCTGTCTCTATTTTTTATTTGAATTGTGATGTTTTTTCATTCATACTCAGTTTGTTTTGTTATATAGAATCTACAATAATAGAGAACTAATTCATGGGGCTTGATCCAAGTAGAGAAATTAAACGCTACCTAGAGATTCATGCTTCATTGGGATCATCACTTCTTGTTCACATTTTTGGATTGTGAATGTGATTTTGGGTGTACGAGAGTGTACTCTTGAACAAGTATGGTTTGTTACTATTTTTCCTCATTTATTTTCCCCTTCCTCTCTCATTTCCTCAAATTATCATCTGATTTTGGATGTATGATCTAACGATCTCAGCAAGATCATTCTGCATTGTGAGATTTCCTGGTTGAAATGTGTCTATTCAGTGATTCATTTTTCAATCTGAATGAATTCTCAAGCATTAAAGAAATTGTGTGTTTTATTGTTAATTTTTTAGGTGAGAGAGGTGTGTGTTCTGATTCATCGATCTTGCATTGAGTGGGGTTGAGAGATGATGGTCTTTATTAGTAAATCTATGATAGGTATTTGAGGGTGGATCAATCTGGATCTTTCCTTTTTCTTGCTAAAATTGTTCTCTGTATTTATGTCTTGTCTTGTTCTTCATGTTTTTATGTTTCCTCTTTTTCTTATTCATTCACCATTTTATCACTCTCGCTGTGTTTTTCAACATTATTTCAAGCTGTTTTCATTTTCTTATTTCATAATTTAAAAACAAAAAATATATTTTCAGAAATACCACTAGGTAATTTAACATTGTTTTCTTGAGAGAGATCCCAAGGTTATCCATTATTCTATATCTAAGGTTTTATAAATGTATCTTTTACCTTCCTCACGAAAATAACTCCATCAAATTTTTTCACCATTTACGGGGAAGAAACTTTTTCATTGATGGATTTATCCCTTTTTTCTTTATAAAAAAATTAAAGAAACACTAAAAAAACCTAAAAACTAAAAAAATGATAAAACCACCCTGACCCTCATAGGACTATGTTCAATTTATTACTTATAAAATTAGGGAACAGTTCAAAATTTTACATCAAGATTATTTTGAAGAACTTATTGAAAATTTTAAGGAGGATCTGATCTCATAACTTTTGAAAGCCTTAATTAATGAACTTAAGGAGTTTTATTACCTTTTACCTAAGTAATCTATATAAGAAATGGAGTTTTTACATTTAAAATTTGAATTTTACCTAGATTCAAGGCTGGAGATGAAAGATCCAAAAATTAAAGATGTTTTTTAAGAGTTGGCATGAGATAGGATATGCATAACTAGAGGAAGCTAGAAAAAATTGGGATGGTCATTTTATTCCTAATATTCAATATGTTTATTTTTTTTCAGTGACCTTTCTAATGATTTTTCATTATCTCAATAGTTTGAGACAGCATAAGACATCCTCTTTTTTTCATAGAAGATATATAAAGTAAGGTGATGTGTTTTGAAGAGAGGTTAGAGGAGATTGACTACCTGAATCCTACCCCAGACATTCTACCAAGGTCACTGTTCACTCAGGAAAAGGAAAAAACTTCACTCTTACAGTGAGTTGAAAATTTCATGTAAGAATCTATCTTTCTTTTTAACTTTGATTACATTGAAGCTCATTTAAATTTTTTGCTACCATTACAAAAATTGAGGATTCAGTTCACTTTTTTTATTAACAAGGGAGTCAATAGGAACTTGAAGTTAGACCTGACGATGAATTACTGGAACTCCCAATTCTAGATGAAACTTCTAGTTTGGAAGGTACTGTTGAAGGGGAGTTTCTAGAGCTATGAATAGGTTCAGAAGTGGATGATGATACATTTTTTGTTGTACAAGAGAAAATAATTGATTTTATTGAACAAGAGGATGAGTCACATCCAAGAATTGTATTTTCAAAACTCGTTCACCCTCAACCTCAAGATGAAGAAGAGGTGAATTACCCCCTACATTATATTTTCCTATCTATTAACACACAAAATCTATACTCATAAGGAGGTTTAATTGAAGGAAGTTATATATGTGGTAATCCAAAAATATAAATTCACTGAATTTGGTATGAATCAAATATGGTGATTCTTTAGCTAGAATTCAAAATCGTCATTAGACTGGGGTTGACACAATGATTCTATAGTTATGGATAGTCAAAATGCAACACCCCTTGGGGTTTATCCCGAGATTATCCTATTTATTTTTCTAGTTTTTTTATTAATGTTCTTTTAATTTTTTTAGTTTTTCTTAGTATAATAATAATCAGAAAGTAATTCCATGTGGCAGTCAGTCAAGGCTAAAGGGAACAACACACTGAAGTTTACAGGATCAAAACTTCCAAACTCATACCTGGTTACTTTCACTTTGAGATTTAAATATTGAAGTCTAATGTTAATTTGTTATCACTTGTATAGATTGTAACTGAGCATCCAGGGATCTTGTAGAAAGAAAACACAGGGAGGCTTCATTTGGCTGAACTTACAAATGAGAGGCTTTTGCATCATGGGAGTGTTTTTTTTTTAATTTTTAAATTTTAATTATTTTTATGTTGTATACTTCTATGTGTGTGGTAATATACCTTGATTTTAAATTGGGTTCTTGGATTTATAGATTCTAGTGAGTTGAAAAATTAAATTGAACTTTATATAAAAATATGGCTAGCACCCCCATCATTCCTTTGTATTCAAAATGTTGTTTTTTTTTTGCTTCATTACCTACCATGATTATATTTGAATTGAATTGAAAAATATTTTGTCTATTTTTAATAATTAAAGGCATGAAATTTAAAAAAACAACATTTTTTCACTTGTTTGTCTTGTGTTGGATGATAGGGGTCGTGTGTATATGTTTTTTGTGTAAAACTTATTTTTGTGTGGAAAACAAACTTTTGAGCTTCCCTATTATCCCTTTAAACTAAATTTTATGAACTTTCATTTTTAAATCCATTTCAAACCTTTTAATTATGTCTCCCACTCTGATATTTAACAATGGGGACATTATTGAGTTTTAAGTGTGAGGGAGAGGGGTCTTTGTTATGTACTAAGTTATTCTTAAATTTCAGACACATAAAAATCCCCTTTGATTTTTTTTCAAAAAAAATAATCAAAATTTTTCAAATCCTTTCAAAAACTGAGGTTTCTTAGGCTTCCATATTATCCTTAAATATTTCCTTCCTAGTGGATAACAATATTCTGGTTGTTAAGGGTTGAATTGATTCTGACATTGTTGGGGTTATATGATTGTAGAGTGATGTTTCTTGTTTTTTTGATGGATATTCTATTTAGGAACTGAGAAATGATGTGATATAGGATAGATATTTTTGGAATTATGATCACAAATTTAAGAAATTGTAAATTTGAAATGGAACCTAGGGGACTCACCTTTTTAAAAGTAATCACCTTAGGGAGACAACTCAAATGATAATCTTATAAGTACTTTTAAACCAAAGTAAAATGGGCAATTGGGATACCATGGTGAACATTTGAGACTCTAGGTAGTGTGTGTGTGTGTGTGTGAGTCCTCTTTACATATCAAATAAGTTATTTTTTATGGTACTCTTCACATACATGGCTAGGTAAAATTAAAAATAATAAAAAATAATAAAGTACCCAGTAGTCAAAAATGAGTTCATTGAGGTGAAGTGAATTTTGAACCCAGATGAAGAAATGGACAATTCACTTGTATGAGAATCATTGTAGTTGTATCAATAAAGTGATAAAAATTGAACTTTGTTTTCTAGGAAACTAGAGAGTAATAATTGAAGGTGCCTCTTATTAAGTTTAGTTCTACTAAAATCTAACATGTCATCGCTCTTACAATTGGAAATTGAATTATAATTTAAGTAGGGAATTAGGCGACTTCATATAAGATGAATAAAATTTTCAATGATGAATGAGTATATTTCCCCTAGATATCTAGTGTGTATCTGCATATAGGTAGGACCTACTGTGAAACATTTCATTGCAAAGCCTGACCCACCTCAAAATTTTTTCATCTGTAGTTAAAAGTATAGACATGATTCATTCCAAACTAACTATGAAAAATCATGTCTTCTGTTTTACAAAGACAAAAAGTATACAATTGTTTGAGGAAAAACAAATATTTAAGTGTGGGGTGGATTTGATGTGGTTGTTTTTTAACACATTTTGCTACATCAATTTTTATAATTAATTTTCTTTTTATTATTAAAATAATTTATTTTTTAATTGTATTTTTTTTCTTTAATTGTTTAAACAGTGATTTTTTTTGTGAAAGTATGTATTTTATTATTTATTTTAGTCATTTTGAATAATTTAAAATTAATTAATTAATTTTTTCTTAACTTTTCTTTTTTTATTCTTTTGTTTTTGTTTAAATTATAATTTTTTATTTCCATTAATTCATTCATTTTTTCATTTTTTTTATTTTTTTTAAATAATTATTTCATTTATTCTTTTATTTCATTAATTATATATGTAATTATTTTTCAATTTAATAAATCTTAAGTTGAGTAATTAATATTTTTATTTTTATCTTTTATAATTCATTTATTATGTTATCTTTTTAATTAATTTATTAATTAAATTAATTCATTATTTTAACTTGAAAATAAATAATTTGGTTGTTTCAGTTATTAATTTATTTAGTTTTCAATTTTTTTGTAATTTTAAAATTAATATATTTATTTTATTATTATTTTAGGAAAATGTTGATTTCACTGGTCTATCATCACCAGGTTATCACCGTTGGACTCTTTCTACCACCAGCTTCTACTGTTGCCAGGGTGCTGCTATCGCCATCCCTTATCCATTTATTGTTGGTAGCTTCTGCTACCGCTAGCCTCCCCTATGTCACCATTGATCTCCCACCACCACCATCCACTCATTCGCCACTGGTAGTACCCTACTACCATTGTCCATCACCCAATGGTAGCACCCTGGTACTATTGGTCAGCCTCCACTGGTAGCAGCAGACCACCATGTCACCGATAGCATACCTTCAATGATAGTAGTACCCGGGTACCCTCACACCACAAGTAAATTAGATCAATCGGTCCACTGTCAACCACCACTCGAACCCGCCTCCACTATGAAGAAGACCCATTGAAGCACTGAAGTTGGTTACGAATGTGGAAAGCAGTAAGACACCAAAGAATATGAACTAATCGATTCAAACATACAACGAGACCCATTGCAGATGAAGAAGAAAACCAAAAACTCAAAATACCCCAAATCAAAAACAAATCTACTCTGATTGGTAGTGTACATATACATTTTTACATATATAATAATAATAATAAATATTAATAAATAAATATAATAATATAATATATATCTAATAATAATAATAGTTATAATATATATATATATTAATAATAATAACAAGTATTTACATATACATATACATTTTCACATATATATATATATATATATTTAAAACATATATATCTAATACTAATATATTTAAATTAAGTAATATATTTATATTTATTTATTTATATATATATAAATATAAAAAATGATCTAATGTTGATGTCGGAGTCTAATAAAAGACATTATTTTTTCAAAATGATTCAGTGTCTCGTGTATTTCTATTTTGTGGTAGATTTGGAAGGTGATTACGGGCAGTGATTGAAGGTGTGGCGATCATGGGACATTACATCACATTTTTGAGGGGTAGTGTACATCATCGTGGGAGGCCAACTGCACTCACCTGGATTTTTTTGATGACCTGCTGATGAGTGTGTAAAATCATGCCATGTGTGATCTACTACTTACTAGGATGCCATTTTTTTCTTTTTATATGAGTTTTATGAATAAGAGGAGCTCTTCCTCCTCTTTTTATTGAACCCCATACATGGGGACATTCTCAATTCTTAAAGATGAGAACCACTTTCCCTCTGTTTCACATTTGGTTTCTTTGTTTTCCCTATTTTTCTTTGTTTGTAATTAACATTGTGTTTTTTTAATCTTTGTAAATATCTTGAATCTATATTTTTTTTTTTTAATTGTTATGTTTATTATTTCATCCTCAATTTGTGTTGTGATATGGAATCTTTAGTAATAGAGAACTATTTCAAGGGGCTTGATCTAGGTAGAGAAATTGGATGTTACCTAGAGATCCATGCTACATTACAATCATCACTTCTTCTTCACCTTCGTAGATTATGAATGTGATTTGGGGTGTGTGAGAGTGCACTCTTACATGGAAATGGTTTCTATTCTTTTGCTTCATTGCGATTAGCACTTCTTCTTCTCCTTTGTAGATTGTGAATGTGATTTGGGGTGTGTGAGAGTGTACTCTTACATAGAAATATTTTTTTACTCTTTTACCTAATTTATTTTCCCCTTATTTTCTAATTTTATATACTGATAATTTGAGTTTGGTTGTGTGATCTGACGATCTTAGTAGGATCATTCTATCTTGTGATATTTCTTGACTATAATGAGTCTGTTGAGTAATTCATTTTGCAATCTGAAGTAATGATCGATCAGTAAAGAACTTCTATGTTTGAGTGTTCATTGTTTAGGTGAGAGAGTTGTGTGATCTGAGTAGTTGGTCATGCATTGGGTGGGAATTAGAGTTGATTAACTTCATTAGGAGATCTATGACAGGGGGTTGATGGTGGATCAACCTGGATCTAGCCTTGTTCTTGTTGAATTTCTTATATGCCTTACTATATTTTCTTGTTCTTCATGTTGTTATGTTTCCTCTATTTCTTATTCATTCACTATTTCATCACTCACATAGTTTTTTTCATCATTGATTCATGTTTTTTTCATTTTCTTCTTTTAGAATTTAAAAATACAAAAATATTTTCAAAAATACCACTAGGGAATTCGACACTGCTTCCTTGAGAGAAACCCTAAGGTTAACCACTATGTTATATTTAGGGTTTTATAAATGTATCCTTGAACATCCTCACAATAAGGATGTCATAAATCTCCATGTACATATCGTATAATATAGATTCATACATTTTTTGGATGATTATATACATCATCAGATTATATAGTTGGGTTAGGTAAGAGTAGTGATACAAGATATTATTGATCCAACAGCTCCAATGTTGTTTCCTACCAAGGAGGTGGCTAAATTTAGAGATATTATGGGTCTTTTTTCTAGAAATCTATCTTTTTTTATCATTTTACATGTAAGTTATGTGTTGTTTTTTGGAATGACCATCATAAAATGCGACAAATTAAATCCATAAACTAGAAAACTAGGTAGCTAGTGGAAGTTGTGGTTGATCCCACCAAGAATGTATGAAAGGAAATGAGGTTCTAGGATAGTGAGTTTCAGACAATTAATCAGGAAAAATGAATGGTGGTGAAGTAAAATAATAAATGAAGAAATTTTTTAGAAAACAAAAGATAGTGGAAGAAAAATAAGAAAAAATAAAAAACAAACATGTCACGGTCGAAATTCGGTTAGGGTTAATTATAAAATTCATTCCTTATTATTTAAAATTATTTATGAAATAGGTTATTGTGTAGATTAAATTATGTTATTGTTCCATGGTCTAATAAAAAAATTATTTTATAAGTTAATCCCTTAGTTCCATGATTGATTGATTAAAAACACATTTATAATAATACCCCTAAAATAGTGGCCACGGGCTCACCCAATGGTCATGGGTTCACCTATTGTAACTCCATTATTTTTTTGTATTGGTGTAATTATTGGTTTAACATGATTCCAATGATGAATTTAGAATTAAATCATTGAAAAAATTATAAATAAAAAATAACAATTATATAAAATACTGCATAATTTTAATTACAATGCACCCATAGTCTTATTACAACCCCAAACACAGAAATTACCCTCTTTTGACCATGGTATTAGTGAAAATTTCAAGCAGAAACTCAAAATTTCCCATGGATATGAGAGGAAAAAGGAGGATGATAAGAGAAACATTCGAACAGAGATAAAAATAAATTCAAAACTTCTATGGGCTTTAGGGGAGGATCTACTCAACATAGTGGAAGAAAATCCCTTCTTGAATGGACTACTTGGAACTCAGACTCTTACATCTATATTTATAGAATAAAAAATTACAAGGTTTGTGCTGAAAAGTTTATAGCATGTACTCAGGTCAACTATCTTTTTCCCATTTTCTCCATCGGTAAGTGGACAATTGTGCTGCCCTTTGAATTCTACACATCAGTGGTCGATAGGTGGAAGTACATGGTGTATTTTTCTGACATACATGGCATGAATCTTCATTTTTATACACCAAATACTTCTATAATTAGTATACATGGCATGTTCCATGAATCATATGGTGTGTAGGTTCTGGTATGTGACATGGGCATGTACTCAGGCTGGTTGTGACATGTCTCTTGCAAATGTACATAACATGTTATTATTACTTACATGTTGTGTATTTCCAATTTTAACTCTAAATCATCCTTGATGTGTTCACTTCACTATAAACTCTTAAAAATCATCAATAAAAATTGAAATGAATAATCTAAACTATATAAAATAATTTATCTGGAGAAAAAATATTTTATACTCAATAAAATTACTAAATTAATATACATAAACTGGGCACATAAAACTCCCCCACACTTGGTAATTTTCTTTCCCTTAATAAAAATCTCAAAATAACATTAAAAATAATTCGTACTCTAAAAGGAATCATTCAATTAATTATAATTATAAACACAATAATCATAACTTCATATTTCAAAAATCACACGACTTATTCAATTTCAAATTATTTCAATCATGACTCATTTATAATTTGAATTAATCTATTCATCCTCTTTTATTCAAATTTTTTAACTTTTCAAAAATACACATGCCACTGATGATTTACCTCACTTGTAGAATGATTCACTCATCACTCAATATCATATAATCTGAGTTATGATGAATATAAAGTATATGAACTATATTTATAATCTTGAAATAGATCTAAATCTCCACTTTAGAAATTAAATCAAAAAAATAATGATGTCATTAATTAATATTCTAATGAATCTGAGGCTAAGGGTGTGTAGGTAATTATGTGAAAATAATCTTAGAGGGTTGAAAAGGAGGGTGAATTCTGTAGAAATAAAGCATGATATTCAATGAAAATATCAATGAAAATGCATACCATTCAAAATATCTCAAAATTCAACAAAAAAAATTTATTCCATTGCCAAAATATGTTTTTAAACCATATTTGAGTATAATGAATAAATTTAGTTCAATTTTTAATATTTCAATTTTTCAATTTTATAACTTATTTTTTTGAAGGGGCTACTTAGAAACACAAGGAATGAAAGTTTTTTGAACCCTTTGGCCTAGATTAAAAATAGAAACTCTCCCCCACACTTAATTTCATGGAAGATCGCTAAAATTTACCATGAATATATAATATCCCTCTTAAAATATCAAGTGAATAATCATACAATACAATCAAAGAATTAGGTTAGGAAGGATGATTAGGCTTGTAATGTTGCTTCATATCAAGTAAATCCATGGTTTTTTATTGGTTTCACAAAAAAAGAATGTAGGGTGGGTCTCAAATTAAAAATGGGATGAAAATATCAATTTAATTCCTCATTCATTTTAATTTGATTCAAAATATTCATGTTTTGATAAGAAAATATTGCAAGTTCTAGTTGTTATGCATATCCTAAGAATATATCTTGAAATAGAGTATAATAAAGGATATGTCAAAAGGCTTAGAATACCTCTTAGGGATGAGAATAAAAATGAGGTCAATCAGTCCATGCAATATATACAAATAATCTGTCTAATAAATGAAAATTTCTAATAATTAATATCAAAATCAAAATTATATCAGTATTCATTTAAAAAATAGAAATTATAAATAATTATATAGATTTAAAAATTCCCACCTATGTCTTTATTATTTGTAATTATAATAAATAAAAAATTTATAATATTTTAAAATATATCATATAATTAATGATGTATCCTCAATTAGTCAAAGGTAAAATGACCAGTGTAGTTGAGATACTCTTAACTCCCCCACACTTAATATCACACTTAATCCTCTAAGTGAAACATCTAGTATGAGAATATAGTGTGAAATAACACATAATAACACCAGACCAAGGGAGTGATGAAAGAAGTAATATGAATAAAGATAAATAAAATAAACTAAAAAACAATACTCCCTTGGTAGTAAGCTAAAAATAGTGAAGAAGTTGAATGAAGAACATCTAGAACTCTCCATAGTACCTGTGATTGTCAATGCGATGGAAAAAATAGTCTATATACACACAAATCATATCATTGAAAAACCAACAGAGATATATATATATATATATATATATATATATATATGAAAAACATTGATAGAAACAGTTGCTCAATGGCCTCAGGGGAGGAAATGTCTAAAACAAGGTAGTTATGTAGGGAAGGGGTGTCCAAAGTGGGTGTTGACGCCACATATAATGTGGCCTATTGTGCCATCTTAGCAAGAATTTCAAAGTCCCCAAGAGTTGTAGTGGTGCCCATATCACCAAATGAAAGACCCACAAAGTCAGTGGTGGGGGATGGTGATGTGTCCTGCAGGGCTGAAGGATAAGGGTTAGGCTGAGGAGCATGATCAGGTGGAAGTGTAACACCCCGAGCTTCCATTATACGCTTCTCATTCAATAATGCAATAGCTTGCATTGTACGCAACTTCGAGTTCTAAAACACCGCGACTAATCAAAGTAGCCGTTATGAATAGTAATAACCACTTTTTAAAATTATAGAAATTTTATATTTCAAAATGGACTTCATTTTTGGATTCGGAATATCGAAATTAGCCTATGTTGAATTTTTGGAATTTTTCTGAGAACTTCTAATTTTTTATGAATAGTGAAAAATACTTAAAAACAACTTTTTTAATCAAAATAATTTATAGTGATAAATTATACTATTTAGTGCTTTTAAAGTATAATTAGAATATATTTTTACCATTTTATCCAATGGTGGTCATTAGAATTAATTTAACATTGAAATTGGACATAAACAATTGCCAATCTTTTGATATAAATTGTTTCTTAAAAACACGCTATTTGTTGTGAAAGCGGGAATTAATTATAAAATTAATTAATGCAACTTATATGTTGTGAATTTTGTGAAATATACATCATTTTTTAATTTGGAATATCAATTATAGCTTAGGGTGAAATTTTGGCATTGTTCTGAAAAACTTCAATTTTTGATGAATAGTGAAACCACTAAGTGGTAGTTAAATAACTGATTTTTTTCGTTTAAATGAAATATTACCACTTCTGTGATTTGATTTTCAAAAATCCGACATACATGGTTGTAATTAAGAAGTAAAATGTGGTTTAATGAGATCAAAATAATTTTTTGGTGAATAGTAAATTTTAAGTTCTTAATCGCGATTAGAGGTAATTAGTGTAGTTTAAGGTAAAAATAATGTTTTAATAATATGAGATGAGCTTTACACTTGTCCTACTCCTATTGGATGAGTCATGGCCGACCAAGAAAACCAATGGGTCAACTTGGGGACCCCATGGAGCCACTTTAGTTGGAAAATGACATTAATATATATTTATTTAATGTTAAAATTAAATTGAGACAAACATGAGTTGTTTTACTAAAACAGTTTTTAAGTGGGGTTACACAAGTCCAAATTTTGACTATAAATATTCATTAGAAAGATAAAAATATTTCCTACATCATAGTATTTTTTTTATAATTTTTATACATTAAATTAATTAAATTATTTATGACATCATTATGATGCAGTGATGACCTCATTATTTAACGATTTAAATAAAATGAGAAGATAATGTAAAATCCAAGGCATACACTTGTCCAAAGCCTCTTGGATGAGTATATTTCGAACCCTTATCACCTTATCCTCAAATTATACAAGCGTGGGACCTTTAGAATCATAAAATCATTGTATAATAGAATAACATTTCATTACTTTCCAAAAGTGCCCCTCCTCTCCACTTATAAAAGGCCCCCACCACTCCCACCTTATTCACACCTTCAAGCCATTTGGCTCGGCCAAACTCTACCCAAATACTCTCCCAACTTCCCCCTCTTACTCCTAAAAGCCTCACTTTGGGCAGAACTCTTCCCAAGGAAGCCTTTGGCTCAAATCAAAAAGAGTTACCCGATTTTGAGGTAATGTCTTCTCTAATGTTGTTTTGTTTTATTTTTCTTCTCCAACCCCCTAAACTCTTTTTATTCATTTCATTTGTAACAACACCAGTATACACAATATACTAGGATGTTGTTATAAGAAGGATTCGAGCTACACTTACACACACCTACATCTAATGGTTAAAGAACATACGGTTTCTGTGGATGGCGAATTTCTGCCTCACGAAACGATGATTGTTCAACACTCATATAACACCTTCAAAGGTGGCCATTAAGATGTCACTATTTTTATATATGATATATAATATGTTTATGTTTTACTTATGCTTCTGTATTTCTCATTTATGGCATACTTTATGATTTCCATTATGGGTAAAACGCGATAATTTCATTTTAGGAAGTGCGGACTACCGCCCCCTCAAAGTGATTTGAATCGTTGATGCCATATGTGGGATGTATAAAGGATGGAGTAAATGGTATTATACACTAAATTATACTGGAATTATATTATACATTTATATCATTATGATTTCATTCCATTAAATATGAAATAGAAATGAAAGTAGCGTTCATGCGTACGTACGGCTTACCGTCTCCATGAACGGTGCATTTCATTTCTTACCTCTAAATGTTACGTAATATTATAAATGAATGTATATACTGTATATATATGATATATATGATATCTACATCATGAATATAATTCTGTATATAATGGATATTTCACCACATGAACAACTTGTAATTATAAGAAGTTTATTGTTGACTCAAGTACCAAAGATCGACAAAACGACCGTTATTAACTTAAATAATTACATAATGTTCATAACATTGTAATAAGTGATATAAAATGGATAATGAAATTAAAAATGGTTCTTAATAAGGTATATATTAACTCTAGTTTATTATTCAGGAGGTTAAAGAACGGTTGAGTCATGTCAGACACGAGGTAAGGGAATTTCTTAACCCAACTTCCATTCTTTGGGTTAATCTCCTACTTTCAAATTATGTCATGATATTATTGTGTCCTATTTTGTATTTTTACGTTATTTATGTGTACCTATAGTGAATACACATAATAGATATATTTTATTTTAAAAATCGTCTCAATCTCCTTTCATTGAGGCATATTTGGTTTTATACACAATTTTCTTTTATACGGTGTATAAACCCCTTTGACTTTTATGTTTATTCAAAAGGAATCTTTTTTATACGGAGCGTTTTGCTAAACGACAAAAGGGAATGTTTTTCTTTCCGTACTTATGCGGCGACAACGACTTCTCCACCACCGTGACCATTATTTGAGTTTCGGCTTCCTCTACAAGCCATCATTTTTTTTTAATGAAAAATAAATAGAAAGTTTTAACTTTCTTTTATTTTGGTATTGAAAATGGTTTTGAAAGCGTTTTTATTATAACAATGTGTTGTATTGGTATCTTGTGATTGAAATGTGGAAATGTTATGTTTCCTTTATTCATGTTTTATGTGATATGATTATGTTATGGTTTATGAGATGTTTAAACCTGTTCATATGAGGAATGTATTGGACTTAATAAGTAACGGGTGGAGCCCGCTATAGCTCCTCGATGCATCGGCAGGTCTCATGAGACAACTAGACGTGGAATTGGCCGAGGCCCTTTCCCAATTTGATTTATGGTTTTGGCCGAGGCCTTAATCATTTTAGACGTCTTGGCCGAGGCCTTGACAAAATGTTTCAGAATGTCCGGCATTATACATTCCCTCATTATGAAAGTGGTTATCGATATTGCATGTGATTATTCGACCAGTAGAATATCCATGTGAATAAGTAAATGACATTATCTCATTTTACTTTTGCCACATTATGTTGAAGTTCATGTTTAAAAGGCTTTTGTTTTAGTTATACATTGCCTTAAATGTTAATGTTTATTTATGAAAGCTTCCGCAATATTGTAATCCTTACTGAGCATCTGAGCTCACCCCTTTCAATGTTTTAATATTTTCCAGGATGTGAAGAAGTATTTTAGGAATGACCTGCAGGGATAGTCAGAAGAGGATATGAGTGTGGACTATGAAGACCATGTTATTGTAGTTTGTTTACTTTTTGATGTAATGAAAGACTTATGAATGTATCTAGTGTTTCCAAGGCTACTAAACTAATCGGTCTTTCGAGACTTGATCTTTTGTGATCATGCCAATATTACGAAGTAATGCACCGACTCTGGGTAGCTGGGGTCGGGGCGTTACAGTTGGTATCAGAGGCAGTTTAGTACTAACCTTGGAAGCTAGATTTAGATAAACTCTGATTAGATCACATAGCCCAAAGATAGACTTTGAGGATTAGTATAGAAGAACTTTCTAGAATTTTTTTATTCTAGAGATTTTGTGAGTTTTCCAAGCAATACATCCATGTCTGGATACGAGCAGGTAGAGGCGGCTCTGGCACAGATGTACCTAGGGGTAAAACCCGAAAACACCACTTTGAGCTAGACTCGAACGGGAACTGGTGCACGACAATTGGCTTTGTTGCACTCTTTGTTACGACACTCCCGGGGGATATGCTTAGGATAATTCTCATTTTCTTTACAAACCACTATGAAGGGTTATGAGTATATACTTCCTCAAAGGAAACATTTCTTTTTATGATTATGGATTATATCCATAAATAGTTCAATTTATGTAAAGTGTTTTACAAATATGGAATTATGTATTTTATTTCATAAACTAATCTAGTTTATGCCATTGTTTAGAAATGGCGCCTAGTGGAAGGAATGGAAACCGTATCAATGCACGCACTCCGTGTAGGTATTGCCCTCCTGCTCAAGATAATTATTGTGGATCTGGAGATACAACTGGTGCTGATCAACTTATTACTATACTGGGACAACTCACTCAGGTTATGAATAATAACCTTACTCGTATGGAGCACCCTGATCCGCAACGTGGAGGATCAATGCTAGACCGTTTCATGAGGCAACAACCACCAACCTTCAATGGGAGTACAAATCCTATAGTAGCTGAGTAATGGATAAATTCCTTAGAGAAAATATTCCATGCCTTAGGGGGTAGTGAAAGGGAGAAAGTTGTCATGGCAGTTTACCGCCTCACTGGAGATGCCGATCAATGGTGGTCACTAATTCAAAACACAAAGGAAGATGATGAATTAACAAACATGGAATGGTAGGAGTTCAAAGAGCTGTTCTTAGAAAAATACTTTCCTCGAGACCATCGAGCGGATATGGAAAGGCAATTTCTGAGTCTGAGGCAGAAGGAGGATGAGAATGTCGCAAAGTATGAGGCTAACTTTACAAGGTTAGAGAGGTATGCTGCAGATTACATACGTAACCCAAGAAGTAAGACTGATCGTTTCTTTGATGGGTTAAAACCATTTCTCCGTAGAGCTTTAGTATCACAATCTTTCTCAACATACGAAGATATTGTCTCATGTGCTATCAAGACAGAAAAGGAATTCTCTAAGTCTTATGACAACAAAGTAAAGCAAGAGAAGAAGAGAACGGTGGAACAAGAGACAGATAAAGGGAAAAGGGAAAGAAGGATTTTCCAATATGTGATAATTGTGGGAAGAATCACCCTGGTACTTGCCTAAAAGGAATGGGAGTTTGTTATAAATGTGGAGAAAAGGGTCACCAGGCTCGTGATTGCAAGGGAAAGAAAGAGGCTATCAATGTTGAATGATACAATTGTAGGGAAATGGGGCATTATGCAAATGAATGTCCTAAGCGTCAGGGAAACTTACCTCAGAAAAGGCCAAGGGATAAAGGACAATCTTATGTTGTTACTACAGTTGAAGCAGAATAACTAATGTAATGGTGCTTTTGGACTCATGGATTATATTCTGGTTATTAGAATAATGTGATATATATATAAGGATTGTACTGCAGTACTTGTTGATTTAAGTAAGGTTTTAATATGATGGAGGTAATTATATTTTTAGTATGTGACAATAAGAGAAACTTTACTTTGTTTGGGGAAACTGATAAATTGATTTTGGAATTAAGAGACATTTTAGAGAAATTCTGGACATAGGTATTTTGGATAACTATAAAGGTTAGAGTGGATTAAGTTGATCTTTGGATAGTATTGTTTATGGTTAAAAAATTTATGAAGATTATTTTTGGAATATTATGATACTATAGTTTTAGGAAAAGGACAACCTGCAGGGTGGGGCATAACCCGTCGCGTCGGACAAAGCTGCAGGAATCGAACCCACAATCAAAGTGCGACAGGCCTTTATTTCCTACCACTAGCCTACAGGAAGTCCCTGGTTATTACAAAATAATTTTACTAATCTAAATGTAATGTGTTAACATTTGGAACCTTATACAATTAGGATAAATAGAATATTTTTGAGTTCCGTTACCATTTGGAGTAAAAGTTGGGTTTGTGGTAAAACTTTATTAACGAATGAAAGTATACATAACAAGTATGTATATTCCCTTACGTCCTTAGTAAATCTCCTAAATAAATTCCTCAACATTATAAAAGGTAACTTAAAACAAAAATGTTGTCGGTTAACTTTTCCAACTGGGGATTCAATGACCGTTTAACCAATCACAAGTTTGTGATTTTCTTGTAGTTAAACTTTCTCCTAATCCTGTTTTCTATAACTCTCCATCAGACCTTGATGGTTTGTTTCTCCTACATATCCATATTTTCATAGAATCCTAGAATGGTCTATATCGGGTGACCTTTGTACTTATCTTGCTTTATTTTAATGTTATATATTTATTAACCTTATTTCCGATGTGGGTTTTCCACAAAGGTATTTTCTATTTTCAACCTTTTATTTTCAAAGAAAATTTTCAAATTGCGAGGACGCAATTTATTGAAGGAGGGGAGAATGTAACACCCCGAGCTTCCATTATACGCTTCTCATTCAATAATGCAATAGCTTGCATTGTACGCAACTTCGAGTTCTAAAACACCGCGACTAATCAAAGTAGCCGTTATGAATAGTAATAACCACTTTTTAAAATTATAGAAATTTTATATTTCAAAATGGACTTCATTTTTGGATTCGGAATATCGAAATTAGCCTATGTTGAATTTTTTGTATTTTTCTGAGAACTTCTAATTTTTTATGAATAGTGAAAAATACTTAAAAACAAATTTTTTAATAAAAATAATTTATAGTGATAAATTATACTATTTAGTGATTTTAAAGTATAATTAGAATATATTTTTACCATTTTATCCAATGGTGGTCATTAGAATTAATTTAACATTGAAATTGGACATAAACAATTGCCAATCTTTTGATATAAATTGTTTCTTAAAAACACGCTATTTGTTGTGATAGCGGGAATTAATTATAAAATTAATTAATGCAACTTATATGTTGGGAATTTTGTGAAACAGACATCATTTTTGAATTTGGAATATCAATTATAGCTTAGGGTGAAATTTTGGCATTGTTCTGAAAAACTTCAATTTTTGATGAATAGTGAAACCACTAAGTGGTAGTTAAAAAACTGATTTTTTCGTTTAAATGAAATATTACCACTTCTGTGATTTGATTTTCAAAAATCCGACATACATGGTTGTCATTAAGAAGTAAAATGTGGTTCAATGAGATCAAAATAATTTTTTGGTGAATAGTAAATTTTAAGTTCTTAATCGCGATTTGAGGTAATTAGTGTAGTTTAAGGTAAAAATAATGTTTTAATAATATGAGATGAGCTTGACACTTGTCCTACTCCTATTGGATGAGTCATGGCCGACCAAGACAACCAATTAGTCAACTTGGGGACCCCATGGAGCCACTTTAGTTGGAAAATGACATTAATATATATTTATTTAATGTTAAAATTAAATTGAGACAAACATGAGTTGTTTTACTAAAACAGTTTTTAAGTAGGGTTACACAAGTCCAAATTTTGACTATAAATATTCATTAGAAAGATAAAAAGATTTCCTACATCATAGTATTTTTTTTATAATTTTTAGGCATTAAATGAATTAAATTATTTATGACATCATTATGATGCAGTGATGACCTCATTATTTAACGATTTAAATAAAATGAGAAGATAATGTAAAATCCAAGGCATACACTTGTCCAAAGCCTATTTGATGAGTATATTTCGAACCCTTATCACCTTAGCCTCAAATTATACAAGTGTGGGACCTTTATAATCCGAAAAGCATTGTATAATAGAATAACATTTCATTACTTTCCAAAAGTGCCCCTCCTCTCCACTTATAAAAGGCCCCCACCACTCCCACCTTATTCACACCTTCAAGCCATTTGGCTCGGCCAAACTCTGCCCAAATACTCTCCCAACTTCCCCCTCTTACTCCTAAAAGCCTCACTTTGGGCAGAACTCTTCCCAAGGAAGCCTTTGGCTCAAATCAAAAAGAGTTACCCGATTTTGAGGTAATGTCTTCTCTAATGTTTTTTTGTTTTATTTTTCTTCTCCAACCCCCTAAACTCTTTTTATTCATTTCTTTTGTAACAACACCAGTATCCTCAATATACTAGGATGTTTTTATAAGAAGGATTCGAGCTACACTTACACACACCTACATCTAATGGTTAAAGAACATACGGTTTCTGTGGATGGCGAATTTCTGCCTCACGAAACGATGATTGTTCAACACTAATATAACACCTTCAAAGGTGGCCATTAATATGTCACTATTTTTATATATGATATATAATATGTTTATGTTTTACTTATGCTTCTGTATTTCTCATTTATGTCATACTTTATGATTTCCATTATGGGTAAAACGCGATAATTTCATTTTAGGAAGTGCGGACTACCGCCCCCTCAAAGTGATTTGAATCGTTGATGCCATATGTGGGATGTATAAAGGATGGAGTAAATGGTATTATACACTAAATTATACTGGAATTATATTATACATTTATATCATTGTGATTTCATTCCATTAAATACTAAATAGAAATGAAAGTAGCGTTCATGCGTACGTACGGCTTACCGTCTCCATGAACGGTGCATTTCATTTCTTACCTCTAAATGTTACGTAATATTATAAATGAATGTATATACTGTATATATATGATATATATGATATCTAAATCATGAATATAATTCTGGATATAATGGATATTTCACCACATGAACAACTTGTAATTATAAGAAGTTTATTGTTGAATCAAGTACCAAAGATCGACAAAACGACCGTTATTAACATAAATAATTAAATAATGTTCATAACATTGTAATAAGTGATATAAAATGGATAATGAAATTAAAAATGGTTCTTAATAAGGTATATATTAACTCTAGTTTATTATTCAGAAGGTTAAAGAACGGTTGAGTCATGTCAGACACGAGGTAAGGGAATTTCTTAACCCAACTTCCATTCTTTGGGTTAATCTCCTACTTTCAAATTATGTCATGATATTATTATGTCATATTTTGTATTTTTATGTTATTTATGTGTACCTATAGTGAATACACATAATAGATATATTTTATTTTAAAAATCGTCTCAATCTCCTTTCATTGAGGCATATTTGGTTTTATACACAATTTTCTTTTATACGGTGTATAAACCCCTTTGACTTTTATGTTTATTCAAAAGGAATCTTTTTTATACAAAGCGTTTTGCTAAATGACAAAATGGAATGTTTTTCTTTATGTACTTATGCGGTGACAACGAATTCTTCGCCACCGTGACCATTATTTGAGTTTCGTCTTCCTCTACAAGCCATCATTTTTTTTAATGAAAAATAAATAGAAAGTTTTAACTTTCTTTTATTTTGGTATTGAAAATGGTTTTGAAAGCATTTTTATTATAACAATGTGTTGTATTGATATCTTGTGATTGAAATGTGGAAATGTTATGTTTCCTTTATGCGTGTTTTATGTGATACGATTATGTTATGGTTTATAAGATGTTTAAACCTGTTCATATGAGGAATGTATTGGACTTAATAAGTGACGGGTGGAGCCCGCTATAGCTCCTCGATGCATCGGCAGGTCTCATGAGACAACTAGACGTGGAATTGGCCGAGGCCCTTTCCCAATTTGATTTATGGTTTTGGCCGAGGCCTTAATCATTTTAGACGTCTTGGCCGAGGCCTTGAAAAAATGTTTCAGAATGTCCGGCATTATACATTCCCTCATTATGAAAGTGGTTATCGATATTTCATGTGATTATTCGACCAGTAGAATATCCATGTGAATAAGTAAATGGCATTATCTCATTTTACTTTTGCCACATTATGTTGAAGTTCATGTTTAAAAGGCTTTTGTTTTAGTTATACATTGCCTTAAATGTTAATGTTTATTTATGAAAGCTTCCGCAATATTGTAATCCTTACTGAGCATCTGAGCTCACCCATTTCAATGTTTTAATATTTTCCAGGATGTGAAGAAGTATTTTAGGAATGACCTGCAGGGATAGTCAGAAGAGGATATGAGTGTGGACTATGAAGACCATGTTATTGTAGTTTGTTTACTTTTTGATGTAATGAAAGACTTATGAATGTATCTAGTGTTTCCAAGGCTACTAAACTAATCGGTCTTTCGAGACTTGATCTTTTGTGATCATGCCAATGTTACGAAGTAATGCACTGACTCTGGGTAGCTGGGGTCGGGGTGTTACAGGAAGTATGAGGCCCAAATGTTAAAGTAAAATGCCAAACAATCCCTCTATCCAATCTAGGTGATTGTCTATGGTTTCAAGGGGGAAAAGGATCCTAGGGATCATCTAAGGGTATGGGTGGAGGTGGGGTTGTGGATAGATTAGTAGGTAAAATGGTGGAAGATGAGGGATTAGCAGAAGGAGGTGGGGATGGAGAAGAATGGATCGGTTTTAGAGGTGGTGGTGGTGGTGGTGGTGCTATATTAGCAACACCATTAGGGGTAGGTAGATCCCCTCTCACTGCAGATGGTGTTGGGTGCTCCTGCATGAGCATGTGGGTTTTCCCCCTCTTCGGGACTATTCCCATATGAATAAGCATGAGATAGTCCATCTAGTGGGGATAACCTGAGAAATTATGACATAGAGAGTGATCGAAAACCTCTAAGTAGTGTGCTAACCGGGTAGCATAAAATCCTCCATTTAGGTTACCCTGACAGCTAGTAAACATCGTATGAAAATAGGAATCAGTGAAGTATGGGTGGTTGGGGTAGTCATATCAAACAATACATGTGAGAATATCCATATCATAGTCGAACACAATTCACCCTTCAACATAGTGTGGGACAAGGATAGAACTAAAAAATGGTGGGTGAAGTGTAGTGTAGGTGAGATGATCAAAGTGCTATTTTATAAGGTATAATCATACCAGACATTAATTCCAGCAAGTTCCATACACACAGTAAAAATTTTAGATATGTCAAGGTAGGTGAGGGTGACAATAAGAGGTGGGGTAGATTGATGGGGGTACAAACTTCACCCTCGAATGAACTACGGAATCATTAGCAAAAAGAATCTACTACCCAATCAAGATCGTACTAGGGTTATAGTATTGCTCAGTGTCTCCCGGTATGTCAACCCATCAAACACAAAAGATACAGTGAAATTCAAATAGAAATATTTATATGTGGGAGTACTGAACTAAAAAAACTTAATGAATTGAGTGTGATCTAGAATCTCCTCAATCTCCTCCATGAGACTCAACCACTTTGGGATACTCATATCAAGGAACCAGCTACTGAGATGGTTCATGCATCATGAAAGTCATCACAACCAATATTAGGTTGGTTGAAACTCATCAAATACTAGACATGGGTGGGGATGAGGTCATCCTAATGAGGTCACTGGTCATGGTCTCTCTCCAATAACTAATGTGGAAGGCCTTGATGATGTGGAAGCTAGTGGTGGTGTATCACTAGCCATAGGATGGGGTGCTACTGCAGAAGATCGCACAGGTGGTAGTAGAAAAGGAATAATCATCAAAGCTGGTAGTTGTAAAATAGGAAATTCTATCATAGAATTCTCCACCAGAGTATCCATGAAAACTCTACATGTGGGGGATGCTCCTCATCCAAAAATATCATGGGCCTATTCCCGTGCGAATGATCCCCATCATCCATGATCTAAAAGGGAAAATAAGAAAACAAACAAAAATAAAAAGAATAAAAATAAAGAAAATTTATATTCATATAGTATACAATGTGTATTCCAAAGTACATGGTGTGTAGTGCAGATGGGTAGAGACCCATGGTCTCTAGAAACATGTCCAAAATCCTTATGTGGCGGCTATAAAGTAGTACGTGACATGTACCGAACACACACATTGTGTGTTTTCAAATGGTTATCCAAGTTGTGTCTGAACCATGACATATATTGTCCTAGGAAAGGTAAAGGCACTTGTACCCAATGTGTGCCGAATGAACAGGCCATGTAATTTCAAATTGTGTGTATTAAAAGTGACTGGAAGTGTAAAATGAGGACACAATGTGTGTTCTTCATGAATTCATGTGTTCTATAGGTTTGTGACCGAGCATAAACATGATTCTTAAATTGCCTAAAATGCATAGAAAACATTAAATTATGGGATTATTAACTACATGACTCTATCCAAGAACAAAATGAGAGTGATTTTGGGGTGAAAAAACAACTTGGATCGATTGATTTTGATGGGAGTGATGGTTGTCATCTGCAGCACAACATGAGAAGGAAGGGGGGAAATAACGAGTACTACCTGAGTTAGGGTTCTTGTATTTTAAAGTCGGGTCACATGGTGTGTGATTTACCATATTCCATGTATGTGTTTTTTATGTTATTTATTTATTTACATCATATAGTTATTATTATAATTATTATTAACTATTTATTTAATATTATATAGAATTATAAATATATAAAAATATATACAAAATAAACCTATTCACATATTTTATTGTAAAATACACATTGTGTGTTCTAAAAACTAAAAATGATAATTAAAAGATTCATTTCAGTGCTTAGGAAAGGTTCGATCTAGTGACCGGTTTGATCTAGGTGTACACCCTCAA
Source organism: Viscum album (assembly GCA_963277665.1). Lineage (NCBI taxonomy): Eukaryota > Viridiplantae > Streptophyta > Magnoliopsida > Santalales > Viscaceae > Viscum > Viscum album. The sequence continues at coordinate 1,395,593,124 of OY728164.1, read as the reverse complement.
CCACTCGAGTGAAGTTTTTAGTACTAATGGTTTTATTATGTTTTTTAAATTTTATTAAATATTTATACAAAAACATGATGAAATAAATATTTCACAATTTGTGGTTTTATTTTTTAAAATAGGATGATTTTTGTGAGATTAGCCAAATTTGAACTCAAGTCTTTTAGACCATGGGTTATGACTCTACCCATCACCCCATCACCATATTTGGGTATATTATAATTTTAAAATGAGTTTTTAAAATATTAATGGAAGTAATATATATACAAAACATGTAGTATATATAAATACACAACATTTTGTTTTATTTCTGTGAAAAGGGGAGGAATTGAGTCAGTTGGAAGGACTCAAACCCAAGTCTTTTGAATCCTAGATTATGACCCTGCCAGCCAATCCAGCCTCATCATGGGTCTTGCTTTATTTTTAAATTACTTTAAATATATTTATGAAAATATCACACATTTTTTATTAAAACACAGGCTCAAAATAATGACACATGCACCAAAGGAGGGTGTAGAGGGATTTGAACTGGAAACCTCTCAGATACCCTCTAGTGACTACTCTATAAACACATGCATCATTCTTATTTAATTACTAATTTATTATTTACTTAAATTAAACATACTATTATAATATAAACTAAACATAGAAGTACACACAATGTATTATGGAGAAACAATGTGTATTTTTATTTTATTCATACGTCAAAAGAGTTTTCAAAAAGGATAGGAAAATAAGATACATGATGTGTTGAGAATTACACGCCATGTGTTTATTTAAAATGGAAGAGCGAGGGAGAGGGTGAGTCTGGGTTACCTCCCAGAAAGTTTCTTTGTTTTAGGTCTTTGTCTTAACCTAAGTAAGAGTGTCTCTTCTTTATTTCATGGATGATGGGTCTTCCACTTTCTAAGACACCACATGTGCTCGACGCATTCCTATTTCAATAGTTTTCTTTGTCGTTTAGGTAGTCTGGGCGGTGGCTTGTAGTAAAATTTTTCTATGACCAATACATTCCAAAGGTGGAATTGTGTGTTGATTAAGTCTTTTGTGTCCTAGTTTCTTTCTCCAAAATACTAAAAATATAAAAATATTCACAAGAATCCTCTGAAGTAGGTGAAAAATCAACTAAGGGGTAAAAAAGGAAGGATTGATCAATTTCCATATAAGTATAACATGATGTATCCCCATTTTAAATTTCATTATTTTAAAATTTATTTTTGAACACATTTAACTCAAAATACGTTGGATCCATGTCATTACATACTACCTTAATTGAAAAAGAATCAGAAAACCCAACTTCGCACTCAACCAAATAATTTATATTAGAAATTATATCAGAAAATTTCATTACAACATTTCCACATCACCTAAACCATTCAATTTGGTCTAACTTGTGAGTGGTAAAGGATTCCATCATCGATAATAATTTTTTTTGTATTATGTGAGGATGGTTCTGTAAAAGAAGAACAGGTTGGTGTATATCATATACATGGGTAGTCTTCATAATGGAACCCATTATCCATGTATGGATATTATTCTTCCATATCAAAGTATGGAAACACTGGATTATACAAATTAATATCATATCCATACAAAGCATACCAACCCCCAGTTTAATACACATCCATTTAGATGTGAGATTAAGGTACCCAAGAAAATAAAGAAGAAATTAAGAAAGAAAATATTGAATTAACCAACCTTGGTTCAAAATTCACGCTACTAATTTCTATTGTTCCTTGAAAATAGTGCCAAAACCAACTGAATAGGTTGCTAGTGTAATTATAGTTGAATCCCATAGGGAGTAATAAAGAGACAATACAGTCTCAATCTAGTGACTTGTGTTCAATTAATTAGGAAAAATGAATGTTGGTGAGGTAAAGCGATAAATGAAATGATTTTTTTTAAAAAGAGGGCATAATAAGAAGAATAATAAGAATAAGAAAAACTATAAAAAACATGTCAGGGTTATAATTAGATTAGGGTTAATTAAAAAAGTAATTCCTTAGTATTTAAAATTATTTATGAAATATTTTACAATGGAAATTAAATTATGTTATTTTTTCTTGGTCTGATAATAAATAACTATGTGTTTTATAAGTTAATACCTTGGTCAAGTGATTGATTACTTAAAACACATTATAAAAATACCCTTAAAATATTGGCAATAAGCTCACCCAATGGTCTTGGGCTTGTCTATTCTAACTCCGTTAATTTTCTATATTGGTGTCATTATTGGTCTAACATGATGCCACTAGTGAATTTGGAATTAAAGTGTTAAAGTAATTATAAATAAAAAATCATAATTAAATAAAACATGTCAAAATTTCAATTACAACACACCCACAGTCTTATTACAACCCCAACACATAACTTACCCTCTTATGACCATGGGATTGGTGCAAAGTCGAGAAAAAACTCAAACTTACCCATGGATATGAGAGGAAAAGGGAGGGAGATAAGAGAAACATTGGAATAAAAAAAATAAAGTAAAAACTCATACAAACTTCAGGGGAGGATTGATCCGACAGAGTTATAGCACCTCCCCCCTTGAATAGACAACCTAGAACTCAGAGGAATGCAAATATATTTATAGAAACATATTACACATCATGTACTAAAAATTGTATGGAATGTACTCATGTCAACCATCTTTTCCCTATTTTCTCACCAAGTGGGTGGCCAACCGCGTCGCCCTTTGAATTCTACATGTTGGCGGTTGGTAGGTGCAAATACATGTCATGTTGTACCAACTTACATGGGGTTTATCTTCATTTTCATCCACCAAACGATTATGGAATGATAATACATAGTGTGTTCCATGAATTACATAGTGTGTAGGTTCCAGTATGCGACTTGGGAATGTACTCAAGTTGGTTGATCCATGCCTCTTTTAAATGTACACCATGTGTTCTTATTACTCACATGTCGTGTATTTCCAATTTTTACTCTAAATCAACCCCAATGTGTGCATTCCACTATAAACACCTAAAAATTATACATAAATGATAAAATGAATAATTTGAACTGTATAAAATAATATATCCAAAGAAAATGTATTTTATACTCAATAAAATACATAAATTAATATGCACAAATAGAGAACATCATTTTTTGATTTTTATTTAACTTTTATTTCAAATTACTTGTAATGTTTTATTACACTTACCTTATATAATAGTATTTAAAATCAAAGGAATTAGTGAAACAAAAACAAATAAATTAGGAATTAGTACCTTCATATATTTTTTAGGTTTCTAATGGGATAAAAATATTATCTCAAAAATGTTATATGTTGGCATCGCTTTATGATTTTTTGATGACCACTGATATATGTGTAAGAGACTGTACATTAAGAATATTTAAAAAATATATTATGGATCTTTTTAATGGTGATGATATCTCCATACCCATCTTGAAATTGTTTTCTATGTAAGTAAATTTCTATTTTTATTTCTATTTCTTTAAATAAATATAACTTATAGTGACTTAATTTATTACTTAGCTAATTAGGTATCTCTACACTCTTTGTATCCAAAATGATATCACATCTATTTTTGGATTTATGGATCCAGAATATATTTTAATGTTTGTGATATATCTAAAAGATAATTTTGGATTTAATTATATATGTGAAAGATTATAAAATATATATATTGGGTGTTGGATTATTCCATTCCTTCAAAATTAATAAGACTAATATAATTATGAACTAATATTAATTATAATGTATTTAATGTTGAACTTTTTATATTTTAGTGGTCATTAGATATCATGTATATTCTGCACACATAAATGTATGACATATTGGTTATGTTCTTTACTGGGTGGAGTTTCTAAAATTTTTAAAAAATTATTTAATTCATAAGTTTTATTTATTATATTAGTTCTTTAATATTAATATTTTTTATTATATATCTTTTGATAATTGATATATGAAAATACATGTCATGAAAAGAGTTTTATGATGTTCACATGTCGATAAATAAGATAAATAAAATTAAATATCTAAAATTCTAGGTAAAAAAATTATATTAGTAAATACTTATTTTTTCTTACATATATAATGTTTCTTATTTTCAAAGTGTTGTTTCATAACCACAGTTTCTTCATAAAAAAGGAGTAGTTTAATGTGAATATTATGTTTTAAGATTCATTTTTGAGATTATCATGACCGAAATAGTGATATATTTTTATAATGTTATTTAGATTATAATTATTTTATTTTACACCAATATGTTGTATTATTATTTATATAACATTCATTATTATTATAGGTTTTAATGATGTTACATTGTATAAGGATAAATACATAAACCACCCACAAAGTTTATTTGAAAATTATTTTTTAGATATGATTAATTTTTAGATGTACATTTAAAAGTTTGATGTATATCTATTTTTCTTTTGGTTAAAGTATAAATAATGAGTATTTCATTACTTTTTTGCTATTATTTTCTACTGTTATTCCTACTAGAATAAATTTTATAGATCTTAGGTTGATGTATTTTAAAAAAAATTAAAAAATAGGTTTTAACGTCAATTATTTGTAAAACCGGCATTGAAAGTACATTTCAACACCAGTTTTTTAGAAAAATAGAATTTGAAACCTACTTTCAATATCAGTTTTTATATATACATATGTTGAAATTATAAAAAAATAATAATTTTTTTAACTTTTAATATCGGTTTCAACATCAAAAGTTCTATTCAATACCAGTTTAAAATAACCAATGTTAAAACTATTATTTTAATGTTGGTTGTATCGATGTTACTTTTTAACCGATGTTAAAAAGTTTCTTTCCACTAGTGATGGATCTTTTCCACTAGAATATCCAAGTGATAGGAAATTCCAAATCCAATGGTGATGGCTATTAGGATTTGATAAAATAGTGGGAGACTAATAAAATTAATTTATTGAATTTAACTTTGTAATTGAGATAAAGTACTAAAATATGATTTTACTTATTATTGGAAATGGAAAGAAAAACACAAGAACGCTATGATAATTTCTAGACATAGATCATTTCCTCACCACCATAAATTTCCTAGAGTGGTAAGTCATTTATACATTTCTTTATTACATGAAATTTTTTTCTATGTGCTAGAATCCCCATTTACTAATCAACCACTTCACCGAGTGATCAAAGGTGAAAAGGATACCAATGAGAGATTCGTGGAGGATTCATATTATGTTTGTTACTTCATGTTATCAATTATGTCTAGATATTTGATGATGCAACATAAGGACATGGATTCTTACACCATTAAAAATAATCTCCTTGAACTTGAAAAATAAAAGAAGAGGCTTAATATAAATGATATTTTTATTACACTATACCAGTGTAAACTGAAAGATAGGTACCTATTTAGTGATCTTGAATTTAAAATGTTAAGGTAAATTGATCATTTATAGAATTTAGGATTACATTTGGATAATAAATTATCTATTAATCTCGTTTTATCTTCCTTTTCAACTAGATTTTTCGTATTCATCGAGAACTACAGGATGAATAGTATAGAGAAGTTACTCAGGAATATTTTGAATTCGCTTATCCTAGTATATAATGGTAGGTGGTAACATGGTTCCTCACCCTTTATAGTGACTGAAATGAAATATCATGTTGAAAATACCATAACCATTTCAAATTCAATGGTTCCTTTATAACATCCTTTAAAGGGACAAAAGATTCAGAGGTAGGGCATAGAATATAAGGCCATCTGCTTATTATGTGGTGAGAAAGGACTCTGGAGTAGGAACTATAATATATTTAATAAGAACCAAGAATAATATTCTACTTTAGGTATATTAATCATTACATGTAATATTTTTTTCACTTCTTGGGTATTAAATACAATATGAAAATCACATACTAGTATTCAAATAAAGGAACTAAGGAAGTTAGAAATCATTACAATAATTAAGGTGAAATCTTTAAGTAGCTGAGAAAGGGTGTTTACTAAGTCATCCAAGAGGAGAAAATAACTTTGGATTTACTAGTGGATTGATTCTAGTTAAACTATAGTTTTTTATTGAGTGTAAGAAAAAAATTTAACTCAATGTCTAGATAGGCACAACGAGACATTATTTCATGTTTCAAATGAATGTTTTTATGGTGTTTTACACTTAACAAATAGTTTAGTTGTACTTGAATCACATATATCCAAAATGAACAATGAATGGGGAATATAAAATATAAAACTCATACTCATTTGTGGAAAGACAATTCTTAGTCAAGTAAAACTAAAATTAGTTGTTAAATACACCAAAGAGGGTGTTTAGAAAACTCCTATGTATCTTAACAAACTTACTTATTAAGTTTTAGATAAATAATCCTTTAGAAATAAAATTAATCCACAAAAACTTATAGAGATCATCCAGATCATGTAAACTATTCTAAGGAGAAGCTATAGGTAAATCCATATACTTTGTGAGGTTCCTTCAAGAAATATTAGTAATGCTCCATAGAGAAATTAATATACTTATTGAAAGATATAAGATCCTTCGAGTGGGATTATCAAAGAATATTTTAACCAAGTATTCATTGATCATATAAATTTAGATTAGATTTACTTATGAACTAAAATTTCCTTATACACAACAAATACATAGTGCTAGTATAAAAAAGATCAATGAGGAGTCTAATATGTATTGAAAGTTGTCCAAAATTCCTTTCATGACATTTTTTACAAATATCATCTTAAAATTTTGCCATATATCAACCATATTTACTAATGGTGTCATATAAGTCATAATATGAAATAAATATATTATGACATAGCTTCATTTTTTTATGAGAACCATTTGTTAAAGGTAGCTTTAGATACAAATTAATATTATGGGAAACATTAAGTGGATATTAGTTAATTATATTATATCTACTCTAGATAATTATATCCCTAAGATATAAAGGTATTAGAAAAGACTGAATATATTTCTATAAGATGGAAACACATCTCTTTTTGAGAAATTGGGATTGGACTTGACTTCATTGAGGTTAAGGCCCCAAAGCCAACGAGCCCATACCCGAGTGGTAAGGGCTCTTACTTGGCATCCAAGAGACCCAAGTTCAAAACCGGGTAGAGGAGAATTTTCGGGGGTACTGTAGTAGTACCGTAGCAGTCACTGTAGCATTCACTATAGCAGTTACTGTTCGGTACTGTAGCAGCCAGAACTATTCACCTGATTTGGGCCTTCGGGCCACCAGTTTGGGCCTACGGGTCTCCAGGTCCTTTGGATCATCAAAGGCCTTCGGTCCATAGGGCCTTCGGGTCACGTAGACCATGGAGTAGCCCAGTTCACATAGAACAAGCCCTAGAAGAGGATCAAAGCAATAGTAGTAGCAGCCACCAGATGCAGAACTAACCGGATTGGAAGAATGAGAGGGTATGGAAGCCGCCATCAGGACCAGGCACCATGCAGCTTTGTATGGGGCAATGCTAGCTGATCAGCAATGCAAGGTGGGGAGGTAAGGAGATCAATGATGCAAGATTCTGGGGAGGGTCAGTTTTAGTGGGTTGGGCCTATGGGTCATGTAATGGGCATGGTATGCCTCTGGGACTTTGGGTCATGTATTGCGGGTCATGTCGGGACTTGTGCCTTGGGCCTACGGGTCATGTACGGGTTCCCCTTCAACCCTTAAAAATAGATATTATCTATAATAAAAATAAAAATAAGGCCTTCAGGCCATTTAGGCAGCTTAAGGCCCCAAATATGCATGAGTTGGCATATAAACACTAGACTCTACTAGTTTCAATGGAAAGAGTTATTCCATAGATACATACTATGCAGGAAATTTAAAACCAAAGAGGTTGTTTTATATACACCAAGATAAATGATATTTTATTGGGTAAGAATAATGAGGAAATAGTAAATAGAAACTGTCTATAATTATAAATTTTATATAAATTCGGAGATGGATTTTATGTACCAAAATTTAGTCTGTATATTGGTAGTTTCTCCAAATGACGTAAACTATTTGGTGGGTATTCAAGAGAAACTATACATGGATGGTATAAGTTGGTAAACATAAATCTAAATTGATTAATGAAAGTTCAAGTTATGTATATAAATTTTTTATAAAAAACTCACACTAGTCGTCATATTGAAGTCCATTAGAATTATACTTGTCATAGTCATCTTCTAAGATCATTATATTGGGTGATTAAATGTCAATACCACCTTTATTGGAGAAAAAATTATGGAATATTCCTATATGATGCAACCAAAAGGGTTAGTGATATAAAAGAATGTCAATAAGGTATGAAAGTTTGAGATATCCTTTTATATATTGAAGAAAGCATAATGATCATAGAATATTCATTTGGAACAAATGTGTGTCGAGTGTCTCTATAAGAGGTTAGTGGGAGCGCTATAGTTTTTTCAAATAGATATATTGATAACATATGGAGAAAATATTATTAGTTTTATAGTTAATTAAGACTAGGGATAATTTATCTATGAATGACTTAAATTAGAGACCCAAGTTCTAGGAGATAAGATCTATATACATAGATTTATGGGTTTACTTAGATTAAGTCATAGTACATGATTTGACAAGGTATTGAAAAATAGAACAAATCATTTTTGGTGTCACGTGTCATGAAATCTCTCTATAATGATGCGTGAAAACACTAGAGGATATTCTTGGGATGAATAGACTATATATTCCTAAGATTAATTTGGAATCTATCTCACATGACATGATATGTACTAAGGTTTGATATTTCTTGTGCTTAAATCATATAGGGAGGATATTAACCAGAATCAGGAAAACTGCATAGACTTACAGTTAGAACTATATGATGGTACTTGAAAAGGTATAAAATAATGAGTTTCTGGTTATTGGAGAAGTGGGAATACTATTTTTATAGGGGTTGTGTTAGTCATAGTGTATAACTCAGTAGGGTGGGTGAATTGAGTTTCCAATTAATTTTTTTGTTTAAAACAATTTAAAACTCAATCCCCCAATTTTAAATATAGTCCAGTTAATTAATACAGTAGGTATATCAAATTAAAGGTTTTTAAATAAAATATCAAAATTTTGATCAAAACTCAGTTAGAATAATCTTACAATATTTATAACCTTTTGATATTAAATTACTCATATCAAACAGTTGTTATATCAATTATAAAAATTAAATATTAAATTATAGTTTTGAAAAATAGATATAAAAAAATATTTGAAAATAGAGAAATAAAAACATTGAAATGCACAGAGAAATAAAAAAAAAGAGGTTTGTTCACAAGCTAAGACCTAATCCCCTTCACTTAGCAGTCACCTTCTTCCAAGAACATTTATTAATAAATAAAAAGATCCACAACTTGGATCGAGTTTCATAGAAAAAATTGCATAGGGCTATCAAAGATATATATATCCTCTTCAAAAGTTTCAATGGGACTACATATATGAATAAAGAAAATGATATAGTATATAGTACACTCTAATACAGTGTAGGATATTACTCTCAAATAATATAAAAAAATGTCCGAGCAGCAATCAAAAGTAATATAATAGAGAGAAAGAGAAGGGAAAATAATTCAGTTCAGAATATAATTTTTGTTTTTTTGTTCTATATATGTTTCTTATCTTCTCAAATCTATCGTCTGGTTTGCCTATAGGATGTGAATATGTGAGAATGTTCTATAATTTTTTGGTGAATTTATTATGAAAAAAGAGTGTCTAAAGGTTTTCATTTTTCACACTCATAAAATTTTATATCTCTGTCACTAATTTATATTAACCTCTATCATCTATAAAAAGAATATTTTCTTCAAAAAGATCCATTGAAAATGAATCATTACTATAAAGTCTTGTGTTTTTTAACTGAGTTTAAATTACAAAGGTTTTCAAACTTTTTTGGTTTATCAATGGGTCAGTTTTTAAACTAAGATCCAGAACTTAATTATGAGTTTTTGAAAACTTAAAGGTACCCTTTTTTGGCTTGGGCGAATACCTGGTAAATTTCACAGGTGTCCCAATAAGTCTCAAGAGCACTAGATCTGGAAAAGTTCACTTTAATGGATCTTCACAGGCTATGCATGGTTGCAGTCCAACCCGTGCAATTTACCCAATTTAATATTTTATTTATTTTAATTAAGTAAGATTAAAATTGGAATTTTGTGTTTAAATAAAAGAAATTGTTAATAATAATAATAATAATAATTTTATTATTATTATTACGGTGTTTATTAAATTATTTTAATGTTAAGAGATTTTAATTGGATGATTAATGGGGTGTAATAGTTATGTGAAATTAATGAGGCTTTTGGGTATCTCAAAGAAACATTTAATTAAATGAGGAGTTTTAGATTTAATGAAGAAGAGTTGTTATTAAATAGAGGTGTTGGGTTTATCAAAGGTTTGAAAAATAATAATAATGATATTATTATTATTTTAGTTTTATGAATGTAATAATCATTATTAATTATGGTTTTTATTATTATTATAAAGAATAATAATAATGGATTTGGGGGTTTTGGTTGGAAATGAATAAATGTTAAAAGGGGCGGTAATAATAATAACTACTATTATTATTATAAATGATTTTGAATAAATTAAATGCAATTTAATTAAGGGGGCTTTGTTTAGTTTCATGTTGGGAAAAATAAAAGAAAGGAAGACCTCTCCTTCCTCCCTATATTGAGGCACGACCACCACCCCCCTTGAAACCCTAATGAGGTTCCTCTTCCTCTATAATGTGGCCCTCCTCCTCCAGACCACCTACAGCACCCTCCATGGATGATCCTCCCTGCGGATAGATCTCCTCCCTCAGCTGGACCCCCTGCAGCAGCGCGTTTCCTCCCTCGAGTAGAACCTCCATAGCGTGCACCACCCATGGCGCACGGGCCATACTTCTGTGGTTAATTTCTATTAATTTCTTCATGGGTTGGTCTGATCCTTCAAGGTATGACCTTCTCTCATGTTGTTATTCATTACTTTGGAGATTCGACATGTAACACCCCAAATGATAAAAGGGTTAAATGACTAAATGATATGACTCATGTCAACAAGGTGCACCTTCCTTTTCGAGAGTCTATCTGATTGGAACTTCACAGTTAAGCATGCTTGGCTTGGAGTAGTGATCAGGATGGGTGACCTTCTGGGAAGTTTCCCAGGGTGTGTGCGAGTGAGGACAAAGTACACTGTAAAGGACACGTGTTGGCCTGTGGGGACTATCATCAGTCATATGACCCATTCGGGCATGTTGGTGGACCCTAGGGTGGGCCCCACGTGTCTGTGGGGGAAACTAGTGGTACCTGGTAGGCCAGGACCCGACGACCATGTTTAGGCGGGGTGTATGTGCTGTCACCGGGACCCGGTTGTCACACGACATGTTTTTGGTGTCTGATTTCTTTCCAGATGATTTTAGGGTTTTGTGTAAACCAAAATTTTTGTGTTTTTGTGCAAATCGTTTGTTGGTGGTAATTTCATATCATGCTTGATTGTGTTTGGTATTTTATATGTATCCCTATTGATGCTGATACATGATATGTCGATGCAAGGATTTTGATGTTATTGAATGATGATTTCCACATGAGATAAATAAGGAAATGACCATGTGTTGGTATTAAGCATGTATTTCTGGCTATTGAAAATATATTGAGCTTATGCCCAGTATATTAAATGGTTAAACAGGAAGCACCCCATGGGTCTTCCTTGTAAATGAGACTTAAATGGCATTGGATTCGGACACCCTTATGTGTGCTTTTTTACCCCATGTCATGGAATGTTAATTACGCAATCGATTATATATCTGTTAGTGAAATAAATGATTGAATGGGGAAGGATGGGTAATAGGGTAATTAATTGAAGAATTAATTATCAAGATATGAATTGGAAATTGTGTCTTTTATTGACTATTGAGAATATTGAATATTTATTTGACATGTTCGAAATATAAATTAGAAATTGGTAATAATTAATGGATGAATTAATTATTACATGTTAAATGGTAAATGGTTAATCAATTGATGAATTGGTTAAAGAGATATTATTTAATTAATTAATTTTTGAATTAATTAATTATCATGAATTAATTTAAGATTGTGAATTGATGGTGCTTAAGGTTGTTTGCCTTGTTTATGGGACACCCCATGGGTGAGTTCCCCTTGATTTATTGTTATGATTATTGGCCAAGAATGCCTTTTATGCATGTTTTTTTTTTCATGCCTTAAGTTATTTAGGATGGAGTTGTTTAAATATATGATATTTCATGTGAGATGGTTGCTAAATATTTGAGCCTTGTTCATCTTGTTTGACTTGAGATGTTTATGACGTGCATGTTAATTGTTAAATTCCTGGATGAATCCTTACTTGAGTGGATGATTTCAGACTTGTTAATGAATTGGGTGAATCAGTGTTTAGTGGACGGGCACAGGAGAGAATCACTATGTTTAGTAGGTGGGCTCTTACTCAAACTTGTTAATGAATTGGGTGAATCACTATTTTTATTAGACAGATCGAGGAGTGAATCACTATATTTAGTATATGGGCTCGGATATTAGTATTGGTTGGGAGAGTCACTATTTTTAGTGGATGGGCTTGGACATAGTATATGAAAGATTAAATTGAATATCTTATGATGTGTTATCCAAGACAAAGCACAAGCTTGGATTCGGTCTTTAATTCGATTTCTTATATGGTCTTTAGAGACATCTGTTGTGAGTGACTTATACGGGGGAATTTGGGCTTAGTCTGTATCTTAAGACATATATAATTTAACATGGTTTTAATAATAGATAAATGAAAATGAATGTGTGATTACTATTCTGTATGCGTGATAAATGTATAATGTAGGTTTAGACACCAGCTGAGGGCTGAAGCATGTACTTGGGTATATAGTTACATTGTACTACTTTATGTATGCATGCTTTCACACTGTTTAAACTTATTTATTGAATGTCTAGATTTGGGGTAGACACTGGTGGTCCCAGCCTACTGAGATTTATATCTCACACCCTACTCGGGCCACCATTGCACTGGGGTACCCGAGTAGATTCTATTTGGTTGCAAGATTGTATTGTTTGCATATACTTGGGATATAGGAGCAGAGGACCGAGCGGAAGCTTGGGATACTTGAGGAGATCACCCTTAGGGCTTTGAGTAAAAAAAATTATTATTTATTTATTGATATGTAAAGCATGATGTATTTTTTATCACTTTTATAGTTTTACCATCATAACATGAATGCATTGTATAACATTGGTGTTGGCCATTTTTTATAAAAGATTTATAAAATTATGTCTTCCGCTACTTTATTATTATTCACACTACTTCCTCCATTTTCTGATATTGCCCACTATTTTTACTCTGATAAGAGGGTATAGTCTCCCCACTGACTATCCTTAGACCCTCGCTAATAGTCGGCAACCTCTGAAATATGGGGAGACGTGCTTGAGGTCATGTGGTGACCGTTCCGGCCACCAGTTTAGGGGTGAGATGGGTCTGTACGTTACAATTACCTATCCTCATACTCGGAACCAAATTTGGGAGCATTAAATTCTTCTGACTTTGCATTTAATTTTGTGCAGAAATTTGTTAGAAAATATTATATTTAAATATAATACCTACTTTTTAGACATATTATCTTTAAGTGTTTCATGACAACTCATTCACAATAGGTGAAAAACTTAATGAAAAATATGATTGTATTCTTTGAGAAGGTCGTACGGTAAATTACCTAAACTCACATTCGATCTGATACTTTGAAATGTTTCATCTGCTCGGTATGGTCACTTCAACTAACCATGTGGTCACTTGAAGTCCATATGATCATTTTAACATTTTTATAAAATCCAATTTTCCCATGTGATCACTTCCCTTCAATGTGCAGTAGCATGAAGTCTCACATAATATCCAACAATTTGTCAAAATCTCAAACTATCATGATATATTTAATTCCATGATGTGGTCTCTCCATGAATTAAGGAGATTTTTGACATACAAAAAAATCATGTAGTCACTTATTTTTTCATGTGTTAGATCGAAAAGTTGGTGAGAAATATACCATAGTCAATCCAATAGGCGTGTTGTCAATCCACTTATCATGTGGTCAATCCAACCCTTTGTGAAAATCCTGACAGTTGCGGTCGCTCTGAGATATAACATGTGGTCACTTGATTCCTATGTGAATATTTTTCCAAGGTCAATCTGACCTATGGATATTTATCTAACTGGTCGATTTAGCACTTTTTGAGATTTAAATTCTCCAGACTCGCAGTCGGTAGTCTGTCTTGTTCAGTTTTACAGTCATTTCAAGACTTTTTGAAAATTTTCAAATTTCATATAAGAAATATTTTACTTCCATAAAACAAAAAATATATATATTATAAACACATAAATATGATTTGTGATTATTTAAATAAGTAATTGTTCGAGTAATCCAACAATATCCCCTTTTTTTATGATCATAAGGCATGGTATTAATAAATACACACAATGAAATAATGATGAAACCATGGAATTAATAATATAAAATCATTTGGATAACATTTCATACTTTAAATAAAAATTTAATACCTTACTCCCCCTTTTGAGATTATCAAAAAGAATTTAGAAAGGGTGAGAAATTAAAAAGGCAATAGATATAAAAATAAATTACAAAAAATAAAAATACAATAATAGGAATAGAAAAGAGTTCATTGATAGTTCAATATAGTTTATTACAAGGACCTATCAAAATACCTAATCAGAATCAAAATATAAGTCAGGAAGGGTTGAGGGATTAATTGGTTCTTTTCCTTTACCAATGATAGGAGAAGGATGAGGTTAAGTGAATGATATAGCATCCACTAATGGAATCATGAGGGATTTGATAATAGTCCTAATGTTTTCAAGACCCTAAGGAATTTTGAGACCAAAGGGTCCTATTGGAGGTGTAATGGGAGCAAAAGAAACTGGTGCAGAGGCATCTGTAGACACTAAAACTGAAGCTAGTGCTGAGACAGTTGTAAGAACGGATACTGAAGCTGGTGCTAAATCTTGGGTAGGAGAAGGATAAGGGAAGGGAATAAAGATAGTTGGTAGTCCCAGAACTAGATCATTTCCAACATACATATAAAGTAAAAGAATCTTGGTAATATATGTTACATCTCTAGAACCATGCTCAATAATCTAAAGAAATTCATCCTTTTCAAACATGAACTGGTCCAAAAGGGGTACCATAATTAATATATTTACTATAATCCCTTTTAAATTAGCTATTAGATGAGGTGTCTTAAGTTCTCTTGACAAATATTGAAATTGGGTTTTTAAATATAACTTAGTGTAAATTTGGATTAGATAATACTTTATATCTCCCTTTATTATAAACTTGTCCTTGGAAACCTTGACAGATTCAGTTTTAACTATATCATAGATCTTTTATCCATGTTCAGCCACATCTATCTAAACTAGATTTTTGATAGATTTAACACTATTTTTCATAATCAAGATTTCTTCATGTACAAGCCTTCTGATCAAATACTCATCTATAGAAACAGATGTAATAGGAGAATCTAAAGGTCTATAAGGGATTTTAATCACTGAAATGTATATTTTTTGCATTATAGTAAGAATATCCAATAGATCAGCTTAAAGGGATTCAATATGTCCTCATAAATAAACCATTTGAGTTCTAAAACTCCCAATATTATGATCCATATGATCTAGCTTTAGAAACAACATAGGATGAATATGACCCACAAAATTATCAATGGTATGGGGAACATCCTCTTGACTGTCATACTCATTGGCACTGTTGATACTAAGAAATACTTATTTCAATACTTCTAGAAGATCATTCTTGAACTTTAGGAAATCACCTAAAGTGATAACTAAGGTAGAAGCAGGTACAACTGGTTGAGGTGGAACTTATTGTAGTAGAGCATGAGTAGGTGAAGTATGAGTAGCCTAAGGAGATGAGGTAAAATTAGAGTCACTAAAATCATACTCCTAAGGTCTCAACATAGACCCTTCATTATATGAAAATATGCCCATATGTATCTCAAATTATTGAATTGAATAGTCCGATTCTTCCATAACCACCACCTCAATTCTGGGTGAATAATCATAAATCAGTTCTCCCTAAAAGTGTTTTTACAACTCATGTCTCATTGGAGAAGTTTGGGTTGGTTCTATAGATCCAAATAGATCTTGTAACAAATCAACAGAAGGATTGGCAAGACTTGTTCTTTCAGAATAGGTTAAGGAGGTATTTTCGGAACAGGCTCTGAAACTCTATAAATAACAGGCATTCTAGGATCATCTGGCTTAGCTGGACTATCATCACCATTTCCATCATCAACATCATTATCACCACCACTAATATGAGCTGATATATCCAAATTAAATAAAGCATTATCTGGTGTAGAATCTTCTCTGGGAGGTGTCGAATCAAAGATAGGGGATCCTCCTATCTCAAACATTGGAGGAATATCTCTAGTAGGATCATATTCCTTTTCACTTTCAAAATCAGTGCGAACTAGTCCAAAAAGTAGATATCTAAGAATTTTCTCCCCTTCAACAGTTATTACACCTTTTCTTATAGGTTCAAATTACACTCAAACTTTTGAAACTTTTGAAATTTATGGACCATAAGAGCATCCCATTCTCTCTTCATAAGTTCTTTTAGCTTATTCAGGTATATCAACTGTAGCTTGAGAACCATTTTCATTAGAAGAGTAGTTAGCTTCTACTATCTAGTTTGGATCCAAACTTGGATCTATGGAATATATGGGTTTGGTTGGGTTTCTCAAGGGATTTAACCATTCATATAGTTTATCCTCATCATCTACCCACATTTTCTTCCAAGTATTTCAACTAATTTTCATACTTTTCATGTTTTTTATTTTAATAAAACACTTCTATAAAATTTTAACTTCTCCACTCACTTAAGAATAAGTTCTTTCTTTCCAAGAAAATATTAAATGAACTTAGGGTAAGCAAAGGTATTAAATGTTGAGTATTAATTTACAAGATATTCTATATGCTTCATCAAAAATCTAGGAAGATTTATTTTAATTATATGAACCATTAAGTGTAAAAGGAAGAGTTCATGCTACCTAATGGTGCTAAAATCTCCCTTTCTAGGGAAAATAATGTGCGGTATGAATTTTAATAACATCCTATACTCACTAGTTAGCTCAATAAAACAAGGCCTTAAAATATTTTTTCACTGGTTAACTCTTCTAGAGCATTCCTCAACTCAAAATACAGATGATTTACAGGATACAAACTTTGGTGGTCCCCATATTCTCCTTAATGTGGTACCATTAAACTTTCAGCCCAAAAAGTTGAAGATAACTCACATTCTTGAATGTCCACAATGGTTCTTATGATATTATCTTGATTTCAATCTTAAAAATCATATTCACGTAAAACTCTTTTATGAAATGGGGATAAAAAGGATGATTTTCATCCAAGAACCACTCAGTCCATCCTTTTCTAAGTATAGCTCTCCAAACTAGAGAACTTCTTATCCTAAACCATTCGATGTAAAATTATTTTTTTTGGGTGACTTATCTTTGAAAAATATGTGAATTTTAACGCTTTCTTTAACCACTCATAATCACCTTATATCTCTTGGAAACATTATATTCTTCAAGAAAATCTTCCTTAAATGATCTCATCATCTTTGTTATTTGAAACGGGTATTCAAAGGAATAAATTCTAGAATTTCAATAAGGACTGGTTGAAAAAGGGTTTGGTTTGAGTTTGAAAAGATATGAGATGATTTGGATTCTAATTCATAATATTAAAATCATTTAGTGGTCTATTGTATAGTAATGTGCATGAACAGAAATAAAATATACTTAAAAATACATATGGTATCTTTAAAGAAAAGATAGAACTTATCATTACAAAGTAATTGTATGCATATGAAAATATATATATCAAATAATTTAAACACCAAATAAATTAAACATTAGTTAATCATTTCTAAATCATGTATGATATAATTTAATCTCTTATAACTCATAGGCTTTGTAAATATGTCAGCAAGCTGATGTTATGTGCCAATGGATTCAAGAGTGATGTCCCCTTTTTGAAAATGATCTCTAACAAATTGATGTCTTATATTAGTGTGTTTTTTCCTTGAGTGATATATAGGATTATTTGAAATTTTTATAACACTTGTATTGTCACAGTCTATAGAGACATGTATGAATTGATATCCATAGTCTAGTAATGTGTGTTTCCTCCATAAAATATGTGCACAACAGTTTCCTACAGCTATGTATTTATCTTCAGCAGTAGGTAATGAAAAAAAATTTGTTTCTTATTATACCAAGATACAATAGACTCACCCAACAAGTGACATGTTCCAGGGTTGATTTTTAGATCTAACTTACAACCACCAAAATTAGCATCATAATAACTAACTAAATCAAAATCATGTCTTCTAGAATAGAACAGTTCTAAATCGATTGTATTTTTTATGTATTTGAAAATTATTTTAACAGTAGTTAATTGTGATTCTCTGGGGTTTTCTTGAAAACATTCACACATATAGACACTAAACATGATATCATGTTGGCTAGATTTCAAGTAAAGTAAACTCCCTATCATAATTTTATAAGTGGTCTCATCAACTGGTTTCCTAGTTTCATAAAGATCCAATTTATAGGTGATACTTATTAGATTATCACTTCCTTTTGAGTTATCCAAGACAAAAAAATTTAAAAAATATTGTTTATTTACTTTGATTTAAAATAATTCCTTCTTTATTTTGAAATATTTTAAATCAAATAAATAATTTTAGTCCACCCATTAAACTCATTTTAAATTCATTTTTCATTAGTTTTTAAAATCCAATATATAAAAAATGTTTGTATGATCTAAAAATAGTATCATCAACATAAATTTATACTAAGAAACACCCTTTAAAATTATTTTTATAAATAGAGTAGGAATAAAAAAACCTTTTAAAAAATAATTTGAAATAATAAAAGTGTCGGTCCTATCATACCAATCTCTAGGTGATTATTTTAAATCATCCAAAGCTTTTGTTAATTTAAAAACATGATTTAGAAAATGATTATTTGAAAATTCAAGGGGTTATTCAACAAAAACATACTCAATAATATAACCATTTATAAATTCACTCTTTACATCCATTTGATAAATTTTTAAATTTATATGTGTTTCATAAGAAATCGGTATTCTTATGGATTCAATTCTAGCTACTGGAGCAAAGGTTTCTTCATAGACAATATCTTCTTCTTGACTATAACCTTGTACTACAAATCTAGATTTATTTTTAATAATTGTGTAAAATTCATCAACCTTGTTTTTATATACCTACTTTGTTACAATGGTTATGTAGCCTTTAGGTATATCTACTAGTTTCAAGGATTTATTCCTTTCAAACTGATTCAGTTCTTCTTGCATAGCTATTACCTAATGTTGATCATTGATCGCTTCATTCCTGTTCTTAGGTTCAAGCTATGATAGAAATGCTTTATGTTCAACCTGATTTCTTAGTGAGGCTCGAGTTTGAGTACCTTTATCTAGGTCTCCTACAATAGCATCCAAGGGATTTTTTTTAGGGTTCTAATGGTTCTGGGGAATGAAGTTATTGGTTCTTCTAACTATTCTTCTAGATCAGAAAGAATTTGAATGTATCTACTAGGAGATTTTCTAGGTAAATCAGCAGAAAGATCAGAAGATTTAAAAGTATTATTGATATTTAAATTTGAAAAATTATCCTCAAGATTTTCTATAGCAGGTTTGAGTCCATATGGATCTGTCTCATCAAAAGTGACATGAGCATTTTCTTCCACAAATTTAGATTTCTTGATAAAGACTCTATAAGATTTACTAGTGGTTTAATAACCATGTCACGAACCATCCCGGGTCTACCCTGAACCGGTCACCCAAGTTGGCATACGGCATGGCCCAAGGGGCGTTCCTAATCCCCATGGGCTGGCAACTAGTGTCGGGCATCAAAATAAAGCTATTAGGAATTATTTGGCCCATAAAAGATAAATAAATAAACAAGAATAAATAGAACAATAAAACTAAAATATATATGTAGAAAGAGAATAAAACTAAATAGCTAAACATACCTATAGATGACCTTGTGGGTCACCACCAACCACGGAACCACAATCGCTCCTAGAGCAATCCAAAATTGGGAGAACTTAAAACTGAAAAGATAAAGTAGGTGTGAGCACCAAGATGCTCAGTAGGGATGACAAAGATAAAACATTACCTATAACTCACCTTTAAAGTAAAAACCATCTTTTCTAGTTTAAAATAGGACATATAAAAGTAATTTTTTCATTCTCTTACCAATATAAGTAATAGTATTTTACTTTCCGAAAACAATTTCCAAGGCATGTAATTCTTTTCAATAAGTTCCTTTCAAATACAATTAATGCTAGAGTAGGTTTTTTAAATATGAAATGTAAAGTAGAGGTGTCATGAGTTCAAATAACTAAAAGTTACACAAAATAAGTAGGAACATATAAGTGTGTAATCATGGTCATTTTTTAAACATCTCTAGAAGAAATCCCTGGACATACTCAGTTCAAAACCACCTGTCAGCATATGGGGAAGCCCCTAAGTCAATAACCAACTGGATTCCCTAACCTGGAATCACTAGTGGAATAGACCTCCTATCCTATCAACAACTCTAGGAGGGAACCAACCCATCTAATCAGGTCTGATCAGCAATCGTCACTCAACCCTCTAAAAGATGCCCAGGAAACCCATGATAATAATATACTGTGTAAGTAGGAGGCTCTTGCACACATGACTCATCTTACCTACCATCGTCACATTTATCTACCCCAAACATAGAAATCACCTATATGATAACTCATAAAGAGAAATCGTAGATAGGGGTACCAATTATATACATATACATATTTGACATCATTAAAGGTTCCAACCGGGCTATCATTTCAAATAAACATTCAAATAATTTCATAAAGTAATTTAAGTTTCTAATCAGGCGTTCACACTTTTAAAACCACTTCAAAACCAAATTCCACTTCCAAAAATGACATAATATATTAACCATGACTTTAATACTATCACTCAAATATATCATAAGAATATTGCCAACCATTTCTATAACAAAATGAGACACCACTTCCACAAGCACTAGCCATACGAGCCTTTACATTTTCCAAATCAAATTCACTTTCTAAAACCATTTCCAATTCAGGTTTAAAAAAACACAACACACCTAAAAAGTACCAAATGGTCCTTCATGTCATTTAATTGTAAAACTAAACTTCATGGTTCCAAACAAGTCAAGTTTTAAATAACACACTTAACCAAAACCTTTAAGTTCCACAAAATACACTTCACCACATTTCCATAACCATTTCTAAGAAGATATAAAATACTATTTTCTAGTATAAAATGTTAAACGAGCTTCAATATATTACAAGAAATATTTAATTATTATAGAAACACTATTACATAATGCCCTTAAATTCCAAAACTATTTAAAATCATAATTACACAACCAAGGCACCACACATTTAGGTGAAAGTTTGAAAACACGCATAAATCGAAGAAACCCATTAGAAATACTTATTACACACTAAAAAAATTAGGAAACAAATTTTTAATATTCAAATTTTAAAACCAATTGAGAACTATAAATATATCACTACTTCCAAACAAGGTCGAAGACGTGTTTCAATATGAAAAAATTGGGCTATAAGCTTGGATAAATTATGTAAAACAAATAAACAACTATTTCTAATAAATGAAACCAAATAGAAAAGAATATGAATAATACATAAATATAAAACACATTTTAAAGTAATCAAGAAATTATGGATTTCAAATTAAAGGCATGGGATTAGGGGACCTACCTTGACAAGGGAGCGAACCAAGCTGAGACACTTCGACACTTAACAAAAAAAATAGGCGGTGACCACTCGGAACCACTCTACACTCATACACACATACACTCTTATGTGTGTGTGTGTGTGTGTCTTTAAATCTAAGGCATTTATTCCCCGCACCATGAGGTAATACGCTCGAGGGAGATATGTCTATATATATACCTATTCATGTGTGTGCGCACCACCAAATATGATTAAAACTCCCTATAATCAAGTTTAGGGACTCAATGTAACTTAAGAGTAATAAATTAAGGGTGAGAAACAAAACATAGGGTTTAAAACCTAACCCCAAGTGATGTCGGAAAGCCAAGATGAGCCAATTACGCTTTTCCTTCAACAGCGGATGTTGGAACACACCTGAAGACAACCCAAGGAAGCCTTCCCACACCCTAAAACCCAAGAAAAACACACCAACATACCCCACGATTAGGTTTTTTCCAAAATGAAGGAAATCTAAAAAAAATGGGGGTAGAGGGCGTTGGTGAGGGGGTTTGTGGCCGGAAAAGGTACCGTCAGAGGGGGAGGGGTGTGGTTGGAGCAGCTCGCACCGGACAGGGGCTCGCGTCAGAGCATGGGGGTCGCTGCCAGGAAGGGAAACACGAGCAGGGGGTTTATCATCGGTTGAGGGAGATGTGGCCAGAGGGGAAGTTGACCAGAGTGCCAATGAGGGAGGGGTCCAAAGGGGAGTTCATGTGCACACAAGAGAAGCAAGTTGGGGGGTCTTTGTGTTGCAGGCCGAGCAGCTAGGGGGTGCGCCCGACTCGGTGAGATGCTAACCCTGCCTCAAATCTTCATTCCTTCATGGATGTGGTTACTGGGAGAATTCCTGAGAACACGAGACCCCCATCAAATTTTATCACGGATTCCAGAATTCATGTTAATCCCAAGCATTTTTGACACTACGATCAATTGGTGGTCTATTTTCCAACCCTTGAGGTAAATCTTCTTGTTGTTGATCTTCATTTTGTTCTTGTTGGGAAATTACTCAAGTGCAGACCCTCGTTGAAATTCCTAAGATCATCCCTAGAAACCATTGGTTTTTCAGAATTTCACATCAGCCTCCTCAATTCCTCAAATGTTGTATTTCTCTTTTCCTCTGAGGAAGACTACTAACAACTTTGGGAAAATCATTCATGGTTTTTTGAGGGTTCTTCCATGAAATTTCTCAAATGGACCTCGAAATTAAATCCTATCTCTGAATCCCCTATAGTGCCTATCTGGGTTGGTTTTCCTAGGCTCCTTCTACATATGTTTAAACATTATGCATTGTTTCTGATTTCTCAACTCATTAGTAATACTTTGAAATTGGACTCAGCAATGAAGACTCTTTCATGGAATTCTGTTGCCATAATTTTTGTGGAAATTGATTTAACAAAGGATCTTCCCTCTCACATTTGGATCCTGAATGGAGAATATGGATTCTCTCAATAGGTTGTTTATAAAAGTATTTTAGACTATTGTAACCATTTATTTAAGCTTGGGAATGCCTCTAATGTCTTCGGCCAAAAAAATGTTGGTCATGAGGTCAAGAGAGTCACCTGGGTTGTGAAAGGAAACCAGAATCTGGGACTAGATGGGACTGTTGGCCCATCTGGATATTCTGGTGAAGAGACAAAGAATGATGTGAATAAGGATGTTTATCCCTTTAAGAACAAAGAATTGTCAAGATTTGTGGATGTTGTTATTGATGTCACTAATAACAATATTGTTACTAACTCCATGGAGAAGGATCAGGGGAATCTGCTTGATTCACACAAGGAAAAATGAGATATTTATGATGACTCCCCTCAGGAAGAAGTTGAGCCACTGGATATAATTGAGGAAGATTATCTCAAATCAAGATCTAAGAAAGAAAAAACCTAACGGTGGATGTGGATGGATACATTACCCCAAATCCCAAGAAGATTAGAAAACACATAGACTATTTTGATATTGAAAGAACAATAGTCACAGGATCCCTTCAAGCCTCTAGGAAAGACGATGAGCCTCCAAAACCTCCAGTGGAACCTGTTTCAATCTCTGATGAGGATGAGGAATATGACAAGGACAAAGATCTTGTGTAAAGAGATGCTTATATGATTGAAGATGATGTGAGTGATGAAGTTAGTGCATGGGTGGACAATCAAGATGAAATAACACATAAAAAATATGTCTATCATCATATTTTGGCTAACGCATACCTTGAAATCAGAAAACGTATGTACACAAGGATGGTTGATGAATACAATAATAATCCTAAATTCAACTTCTGATACATACCATGGGTTTTATCTCCTCAGTTTGATGATTTTATTTATGGTCTCTGGTTTAGTTTTGTTGGTCGTTGTTGTCTTACTTTGATACTCTCAAAATGGAAGATTATCTTTATGGAATTTCCTTATGAGATGGATCATGCTTGATTTATTCTATATTTTTTCATGAGGATTTAAGCTTGGTTTCAGCATTGTTCTTTTGAGTTGTTGAAGGCTTCAGTCCACAGGTTAGCTTTTCTTTATGTGTTCAAGTTTTTTCATATCTTCCTCTATGATGAGCTGTAATGTTCTGGATATCATCAACTCTTCATGATGGTTGTTTCTGGTTTTTGTGAGAGTCCTAGTTTATTTCTCATGCCTTTGAGAGGGTCAAAGGCTTGTTGTTCTGAAAAAATCCTTTGGTTACATCTACTGGACTTATTGAATTTCATATCAGAAGTTTACATGAACTTTATTTGATCCCCGTTGGTAGATTCCCCTCTTTTGTTTGCACTAGAGTTACGCTACTGCATCCTGTCCAGATGATCTAGATCTACTCTTGATGGGAGTTTCTCTCTTGAGTGCAAATTCTCCTTTATCTAGGCAGTTCCATCACATTTAATGCTTATTCTTAATCTTTTTTTATGCCACTTAGGCCATTTTTCTTTATTTTAGTGCTCTTTTTAATGTCTCCTGAAGACTTAATATCTAGGGGCCTTGGTACTAGCTTAAAGTTTCTTCCCTTTATGCATGAGGTGATTTCTTACTTGAAAACAAGTTGTTTTAGTCAGTTTGATACATTTCAAACTGTTTGAGCTTTATTATCATGTATCTCTCTTTTTTTGTATTGGTTTAAACTCATTACACCTCAAACATACATTGTAACATATTTATTTTAATAAATTTATTTGGGGCATGAATTTGGTGACCAATTCATGTCACCGTTTGTCTTAAAAAACCCTTCTTATTCTTAATAATAATAAAATATTAATAAAAAGACATCCTATTTAAATCTAATTTTTCATAAAATTTTATTTATTAAAAAAAATTGGGTATCCACACAATCACCTCGGTCGAACACATGGTTTCTGCTAATTATACGGTGCCTGTGCACCAGCCCGAAACCCACCAAAATAACAATTCTCAAAAAAATTAAAACGGCGCTCAACCCGGACCTCAACGAGACTAACTGAAGCCAAGAAATAATAGAATAAAATAGTTTCTAAAAGTTAGGGTGTGATAATTCTCCCCACCAAAAATGCTTTCTGCACCCAGAAAATCACTATGCCCATAGTAAATCAAAAATTGAGTCCATGACCGAACAGAACCAGAAGAAACAAGGAATTTCCAAGGTGAATATTTATTCCTCAAGTCACACCCGACTGATCTAGATGAAACCACAACCCAAAACAAGGGGATAATAATATGGGTTTCGCCCCCACCATAAGGATTCTACTAACATATAAATTAAAACCCAAGCATACCACCCTAGGGAGGGGGCCCCACATGGGAACTCCCAACCGATCCAAACCATCTTCTATAGCATGAGAGAAATAATTACACCATTAGAACTAGGATCTTTTCTCACACCAACTAAACCCCCAATATTAGGGGAAATTACATGGAAAGAAACTCTAACTAAACAATGGAACGTAAACACCGTTCACCTATCTCACAAAACCCAATCATCCCCAAATGAGCGCCACTAAACCAAAACCATCACATACAAGGTCTAAACACACTTTAAGAAAAACACGCGATTCGGAAAACCACATCCAGACAAATAGGACTATTTAGATTACCATAGAACAAGTTTATTACAATCTCACAAGGAAATGATGGACTTACAATGAAGGCAAAACCTCAACAACAGAAAACAAGAATGAAAAGTCCTTAAACGTTCCAATCCCAACATGGAAAAAAATTTGGACTGAGGCTTCACACCCCTAGAAGCTCTTGACTATGCATGAGCTTCACCCTAAGACCTGATGTTGGGGCTCTGATGGATGAGGCGTCTCCTACCTCACAGTCAGGCACAAGCATCCCTCGGTCAAAACTCCTTCTCTAAGCAACACTTCCTACAAGACTTCCCCTAGTGACCTGAATGGCCACATCGAGTGCAGGACTTTGGAGGGATGCAACAAGATGATGGGCTCCCTAGGAACAGGTTCCTTTGGCCTGCACTTCTTACCATATAAGGAACCCTTACAAAAAATAAAAGGTGTCAGATTTCCAACCACCACTGACTGCACCCCAGGAACCAACTCATTAAGGTGTTCAATGTAAACTTTTACCAACTGTTGAACCTACTGAACATCCTACAACTCTACCATATTCCTCAAATTAACCTCCTCAGGTATGAAGCATCGGATGAAGGTGGCCTCGAACATTTCCCATGTCACCCAAACTTTCAATTAAGATGGGACAACCAAATTCCGCTGGTCCAAAACTGGACTCTCGAACAAATCCAAAATAGCACAAACCCTAATAGCCTTGAGAGTTCCCAAAACCCTGAAGACACACTCTACCTATTAAAGCCATATATCTTCCTCTAATGGACCTCTGATGCTACAAAAGATAGGTAACACACAAGAAAACTTAGGAACTGGGCATGACTCATTAGAGATTTGAGGGACCTTTCTGGGCAGCACATTCTGAACAACACAAAAAAATGCAAACCAAAACTGAAATAAAATCAAATTACAATTAAAAACAACATCATAATCCAAAACGACCAACTCAAAAACCAAACAAATATAAACACGGTCAAAAACATTTCTTTCAAAAGCACTATTTTCATTTAATTTTTAAAACTAAATTCTTCCAATGCCAATTTCCAAATACCAAACCCCATTTTTTAAACCAAATTCAATCTCCAAAATCATTTCCACTTTCAAAATAACTTTAGAAAAACAATTACAAGCCTTTAATTTCAAATATGCACCCATGTAATCCCATGAATTCTTGCACATGTGCTCATTCGCTTTCATATATTATGTAATGCCCTGACCCTAGAAGCCCGAAGCTAGTGCATTATTTTAATACATTGGCATGATTACAAGGAATCAAGTCTTAAAGGACCGATCGGTTTAGTAGTCTTGGAAAATAGATTACATACATGAACGTTACATTACACATTCAAAAATAAAAAACAACATAAATAATCCATTGAGAAAAATATTATTCCCCTATCTTAACCCAACATATCAAACATAATACACTTCTTGGAATCCTGGTAAAACAAAACATAAGAAAGGGGTGAGCTCAGATGCTCGGTAAGGGTAAATAATTTAGCAGAAGCTATAAACTTTTAAGGAAAGATGTGTAATAAAAACAACAGCCTTTTAAAAATAAACTTGAACATAATATAGAGAAAATAAATCAAACATTACCATATAAACATTCACATGGATATTCTAATAGTTTAATAATCACATGTAATAATTAATTTCATAATGAGGGAATTCCTAACGTCGGACATCATTACCATATAGTCAAGGCCTCGTGCCTAGACTACAAATAAAATTTTCATCAAGGTCTTGTGCCAAGACACTAGTTTGTCTCATGATACCTATCGATGAATCTAGGAGCTATAGCGGTCTCCACCCATCACTTACTAAGTCCACTGCATTCCTCATATGAAAATGTTGAAACATAACATAAAAAATTCGTATTAAAACTAACATACGAAATGTTAATACTTGAACCATAAACCATGAATGGTATAAAAATTAAAAATCCACAGTAACACATATAAAAAACCTTCAATACAATATGGAAGATTGTATTATAATAAATCAACCTCAATCAAGAATAATATCCAGTAAATGATGTTGACATAGTTGAAAATGATCAGTAAAACTCTTTGAGTGAAATATCCCTTTTTCATGAAATCATTTAAAAATCACATAATTTAGAAAGGAATAAATTTAAAAGAAATTTTTGAATAAAAGTGTCTCATGCCACTTTGAAACTTTTGAAAGTAATTAACATTTTAAAACAATCATGTCCATATAAATAAATCTTTAAAACTATTTTTAAAACATGGACATTAATGAGAAAGATTTAGAAGATTAAATATTTAAAACATTTAAAATGATGTTTTAGTTAAAGAGTACCTTAAAAGAATCATTTTGAAATTTATTTTATGAAACATGGACATGGATAATAAATATTTCCCATAAAATACTTACACAAAAACAATCTTAGATAATAATGAGATTGAGGAATTAACCCTTACCTTGCACTTTCCTTTGGTCGAGGGTAGTTTAACCTCCTGTATAATGACCATAGTATATTATTAAATTATAAAAGAACCATGTTCATATTTATTATATCATACATGATTCATTTATGACTTTATAATACCCATTTAATAAATATTTCCATGTTAAATTAACATTTCGGGTAATAATCGCTTTCTTTATCGTACGTGTTTTAACTTGTTATTCTTGGTCGTATCATTTAGATCATGATTTGAATAATTCCATAATATAAAACATGATTTATATATAATATATATTTAGAATATAAATATGTATAATAGATAGATATATGAAATGGAAAACACTGTTTATGGAGATGGTAGGTCGTACGTACGCATAAACGTTGTTTCTGTTTTCATATCGTATTGAATGGAAGTGAGTGAATAAGATATATGTAAGTACATACATATGTGTGTGTTTATATATATATATATATATATATATATATATCCAGTATAATTATTATTTCATATATTATATTCTTATTAATAATATATTTTTTTATAATCATCATTGAATGGTGAACGTGGAAATGAATCTCATCACGTCGTGGAGACGGTAAGCCATACGTACACATGAGTGATGATATCATTCTATTGATGGAGAAATAGTATGTAATTGGATGGTATATTATATATAAAGAATCATTAACATGTTATATTTATTATTTACATCAATTATACTCATTATTATACCCATTCAAATAATGAAGTGTTGGAATAACAAACTACACCATGATAAGAAGATGGTAAGTCATACGTACGCACGTATGGTGACTTTTCATTCATAGGATGGATATAATAATGAATATGGTTGTACCGTATTTATAATAACATCACATTATGTATAAGGTACTGGAGTTATTATTTTGGTATGGGAATAACAAAGAAAGAGAGAGTGGAAGAAGAAAATAACTTTGAAAGAGGTGGGGAAATTATTACCTCTTCTTTGGGTGTTTCCTTTTGATTTGATCAAAAGGGATCCTTAGGTTGGATTTCTGATCAAAGTAAGGCCTCTAGGTATAAGTTAGGGTAGTTGGGAGGATATTTGGGTAGGGTTTGTCTGATCCAAATGGATTTGGAGGTGTAATTTTGAGATAAGGGGAAATACCTTTTTATAAGAGAGGTGAGGGTCACTTTAGGAAAAGCATGAAATATTATTTTATTATATAGTCATATTTGGTTTATAATGGCTCCAAAATGATTTATTTCTAGGATAAGGTGAGGGTGGTTCTAAAACCTCTCAATAAATAGGTTTTAGATAGGTTTAGGTCGCCATATTAACCTTATCTTTTAGATTTAACTCTTAGTTAAATAGTTTAACTTTTACCATGTATTCTTGTATTATTATATTATATGGTTAGTAATCTTACTATAAAATGCTAAGAGAACCTCAAGTAATTCATTAATGATATATATATTATTATATAAGTTCTTTGGCTGAACCATATATTTTTTAGGACTATTATATCATTTATTAATATAGTATTAGTTTTAAAAACTCATTTATGTCAATTTTGACACGATTTAGTAATTGATTTTTGTAGGCATCATAACAGCATGATTACTTAGAAAAAAATTAATTTAATCAACCCCTAACATGTCATATTAATCTATAAAATTATTTTAATGCATAAAAAGTCTCAATTTACATTTATTTGGATATTTATAACATCAATTATTTTAATCTTTCAATTATGAGGTAATTACTGCATCATCATTGTGTCATAAATAAATTTAATTATTTAATGCCTAAAAATTATAAATAAAATACCATTATGTATAAAATATTTTTAGATTTCTGATGAATATTTATAGTTGAATTTATCTTATGTATAACCCTATATTAAAAATGGTTTAGTTATTAAACTTTGAATTTAACACTTTTAACTCTTCTTTAAATAAAATAATAATAAATGTCTTAATCTAATCCAAGTGAACCAAAAGGATCATATTTTATTCCTAAGGTTGATTTTGGTTTAAATAAACTTATCCAATAGAATTAGGACATGTGTTAGGGTAATAATAATATCATTTTTACCTTTAATTACCCTATTTACTTTAACCGTGGTAAATAAAAGTCAAAAGTTATTATTCATAAAAAATTATTTTCATCTTATTGAACCAAATTTTACTTACTGATGTCAACTGTGTTTCTCAGATTTTTTGTTGATCGGAGTGGATACTCAAGAGAGGGGTTGAATTGAGTTCTAATTAAAATTTCGGTTAAAAAGGTTTTCAATAAAATCTCCCCAAATTAAATAAAAATTAAACTGTAGTGAATTTATAAAGCTTGAAAGGATTCAATTAGTTTCTCAAAGATTGATTGTTTCTCAGTTAACTTAATCTGAAGATTAATTTAGTTTTTGAAACTAACTTACTGGCTAAAAAAATTACAAACACTTGCTAGTTTAACTATCAGAGTTACTTTAAAATAGATTTAAGTTTCAAAGTAATTAGCAGCAGAATATAAGATATATTTTAAAATGAAATATGATGCACAACAGGTTTAACCAAGAGGTTCAGCCTCAAGCCGAAACTTATTCCTCTCAAACAGTTTATATAAACTTTGATCCACACCCTAGATCGGGGAAAACAACAGTACTCAGACTATCCAGGTCCTATAACCTCTACCATAGTTCTTCATGGGAAAAACCAAAACAATAGAACACAAGCTATCCAGGTCACACTTGACCTCTACCACAATTCACAGTGGGAATCAAAAAGATTTAGAAAGATTGATTGAGGATATTAGATATCCTTCAATTATGATCAGGAGTTAGTGTGTGTCTAAGAAGAACAGAATCACACACACTACTTGAAATGTAAATAAACAATTCACAATAGAGATAATAAAATTGATATTAGATTAGAAGGCTCTATGTGATGGCAATGCAGCTCTAGACTTCTTTTGGATTGAGTATATGTTGTTTGAGTCCTTCTCTGAAATTTGTCTGAGAAATAGAGTATCACAGTTCTGTTTCTTGACTTCCTCGTATTGGAGTTTTTTCTCGAGAATGTAGTAATCTTTGTAGCACAGCAATATCCCTCAACTTCTTAGCAAAAGTTCTTCTGTGTTTTAGATCTAGTGCATATCACCTTTCTGCCAGCACTATGTCACCACTTTTTTGCACATCCTCTTTTTATGCACTATTTTTGTCTTCCCTTTTATAGCTCATGTGGTCCGAAAAAAGGTATGATTACTTCTACAGGTACGAGGTACGGTTTCCTG
Organism: Viscum album; assembly: GCA_963277665.1. NCBI lineage: Eukaryota > Viridiplantae > Streptophyta > Magnoliopsida > Santalales > Viscaceae > Viscum > Viscum album. Next base: position 1,395,561,550 of record OY728164.1, on the reverse strand, counting down.
ACATTCAACAGACATTAATTAATTAATAGCAGTTGCATTAAAAGCACCAAATATGACCATTGTTAATAAAAAAATATAATTAGAGTTTAGAGATATAGTGATTGGTTTCCATCAGTAGCTCTTAGTATCATTGAGCTTGTATCGGTGGACTTGAGTTAGTAAGTCTGTATTGGTAGTTGTTACTCTTTATAACGGTATACTATGTATCATTGATAGTGACTCTGTATCGGTAGCTCCTAGTATCAGTAGCTCTTCTGTATAGGTAGCATTCTTGTTTCAGTGGATCTCTCTGTATATCAGTGGCTCTGTCTATATCGGTATACTTCATATCAGTAGTTGTCTTTTTATAGCGGTAGACTTGTATTGGTAGGTCTGTCTGTCTGTATCGGTAGCTCTTGATATAACAATAAACTCTGTCTATCGGTGATCTTTGCTTACCAGTAGACTATGTCTATATCGGTGACTATGTATCGGTAGGTCTGTATCAGTGACTCAAAAACTTAATACTTATCTTTTCTATGCAAATCATATCCAGATTGAGTTAGTATTATTTCAAAACATGTATAAACATAGATAAACATTGATTAACATATTCCAATGATTATTTAGATATTTTTGTCAACATAATTTAACATATAGATGGGATTATAAAAACATATTAAAACATAATTGATATTATCAAAACAGGTGAGGTCAACATTTTTGAAATTAAATTCACAGAAGCAGTAAAATTATATTTTATGCAAATTTTCAAATGTGCCTAGAAGGTGGGTAAAAGACGTTAAAATGTTCAATAAAATTTTATACATTTAATTTTATTATAAAATGACTCCAATGAATTAAATTTAACTTATATAGTAATTATATATCTATTTTAACTTAAAATAAATTTAAATAAAATAAATAATTATTTAAATAAAAAGTCGGTTTTAAACAATAATGCAGTGTTTTTCACTATTCATCAAAAATTAAAAGTTTTCAGAAAAATACCAAAAATTCACCCTAAGATCATTTTGATATTAAGAATTAAAAAATGAATTCTATTTTACAAAATTCAAAACATAGAAGTTGCATTAATTAATTTAAAATTAATTTCCGTTGTCAAAACCAAAAAGAAGGTTTTAAAAAAGTAAAAACTATCAAAATATTGACATGTGTTTTTGTCAAATTTAAATGTTAAATTACTTATAATGACCTAAATTATATTAAATTATAAAAATGTAATCTAATTATACTTCCAAACCATTCAAATGTATAATTTAACACTATAAATTGTTTCAATTAAAAAAGTTGTTTTCAATAAAAATTTAGTACTTTTCACTATTCATCAAAATATGAAAGTTATCAAAAAAGTACCAAGAATTTAACCAAACTAAATTTTTATGTCCCGTTTCTAAATAATAATTTTAATTTGTAAAATTGAATATACAAAAGTGACAAATATTGGATTTTAAAAAAAAGTTTTCCATTAAAAGGCGATAAAATTGCATTTTTTGAAAAATACTTCTTTTATCAGAAAAAATGAATTTATCCTTATATTATGTCTAAGAAATACAAAATATGAATGTTAAAATTATATGGGATATACATAAAATTCAAATTTTGGTTATTACTATTCATAACCTCTTTTTAAATGGCTAGTTTGATAGGTCGTGGTGCGCTTGAACTCGGTGTTGCGTGTAGCGCAAGTTATTGAATTAATTTAAAGAGATAACATACTATGAAATCTGTGGGTATTACATTCTCCCCTACTTCAATAAATTGCATCCTCATAATTTGATATTGTTCTTCAAAAATAAAAGGTTAAAAATAGAAAATACCTTTGTGGAAAACCCACATCGGAAATAGGATTAATAAGATTTGGTCTTAATAAGAGGGAAAAAGAAATGAAAAAGTCACCACTAAATTATCATCTCAATTAGGAGAAAATTGGTGGAAATTAGAGACACATAATTAGAGGGAAAATGTAAATATTTATAGGGAGTTGTTGAGGTCATCAATCACAAACAAGTGAACAATAATTAGAATATTGAGGGCCTCGAAACCATAAATCTATGATGATTTAAATACCATCGGTTCAACAGAACATAAGGTATTAGGATAACACATTTTTTGTTTTAATATACCTTCCCTAAAGTTTAATAATTAGTTTCTTCATAGAATAAGAGAAAAAATACTTGATAAGTAGAGTTCCATCCTTCAACTAACTTCTACCACAAACTCATCTTTCACTCCAAAAGATAATAGAATTCAAAAATATTATATTTATCCTAATCGTATAAGGTTCTAAAAATAATGAATTTATAATTCATCTGTCAAACTATTAAAAAAAACTAGATTATACAAACTAGGACATCATGTAGGCTAGTGGTAGGTGTGTCACGACCCGACCCTACCCAGGCTCGAGCCGCAACTACCCCAAGCCTGCCTCCATAGGCCAGGGGCTCACGACAAACGCCGAAGACTAAACAACTCGGGGAGGCCTTTTCCTGAGTACCTGTACACACACACAGATCACACTCAAGGAAAAAGTGCAGAGTAAAAAGAAAAGTAAAGTACCAAATGCTATAAATAAACCACAGGTGTGCATCGACCTCTAAACAGTACAAAGTATAAGTTGAAGGTAAACTGAAAAGGAAAACGGGAAAACATGCGCCCAACCAGAAAAGTGCCACAACCCAGCAACAGGTAAACAAAAGAAAAACAGCTGGAAGGGTCCCCCACCTGGAACCCGACTCTGACCACCACACGCATTCCAAGATCCCGAACTCCTAAGTTCCTCTAAAGTCACAACTAACCTGTCCATTGTCTATAAGGGCGCACCAATTGAGGGCAAAGCCCAAGCAGGGGTGAGTATAAAAATACTCAGTAGGATACCCCGAAGGCTCGAGGGAGCAAAAAAGGAGGTACTGAAGGGTGAGCAGTAGATCGAATAGGTAATAGTAAAGGAATACAACAAGTAGTACAGTAGAGTAACAGTAGAGAGTCCAACTCAACCCAGCAAGAGAAATAAGGTAGACTCGTCCAGACACAAAGAGCTGAAAACGGTGAGAATATGAACTTCTCGTCAAGTCTTCGCTACCTATAGCAGGAGAGTAGACTCGTCCAACCATGAGAAGCTAGACATGGAAAGCGCGTGGCATACCACGCGCGTCTTCACCTCTCCTGGAGGAGAGTAACCAAGACCCAAGGAGTGGGTACTGGAACAAGGTATATACATATCCATATGCTCAATCAAGAATCCCAAACAAGATTGTAAGGGGATCTCCATCCCGTAGTTCAGCCCAATAAAGTGAGTAGCCAACAGTCCTAGAAGTAAACACCATCGATGCCCAGCATCCCGCACGTCTTCCCCGAACTGCAAGTCAAGGGGCTCAAATCACTGCACCTTGAAAATATCCGCTTTGGGTGGCACTGACTCACTCGCATGATTTTAGGTTGTGTCGCAAGGACGCGTCTCGGTGGAAAAATTTCCCCTCATACTTAAGAGTTCTAGGGGAATGTCAAGCCACACTTCATCACTACCCCACAGTCGAGAGGTCTCCTCAAATTAGACAGGCGACCCCCTGCCCAGCCCCGCTGGAGGGTGATCCCAGGAAGTCGATGGGTTCCCACTGGAGGGAGACCCATCAAGAGTTGATGGGTGCCACAATACCCAGTCTCGAAAAAGAGTAATCCACTAGAGGGATACTCGGATAAAGTCGTTGATGAGTCCCAATGCCCAGTCCCGTAAAAGGGTTCTCCACAGGAGGGAGGCTCGGAACCGTCATCGGGGACCACTTCCCAGCCCAGCTGGAGGTAAACCCAGCATCGGGGACCACTTCCCAGCCGAGCTGGAGGTAAACCCAGCATCGAGGACCACTTCCTAGCTCCGCTGAAGGTAAAACCGGAACCACTCTGGCCATCTCAGCTGGATGGTACTGCTCGGTGAACACCGCTATACTGGCCATCCCTGCTGGATGGTAACCCACTAGTCATCCCTGTTGGATGGTACTACTCTGGCCATCCCTGTTGGATGGTACCCCACTGGTCAGCCCTACTGGAAACAAGCTCCTGGGTAGAGGATCGGTGCCCGTGTAATGTGTTGCTCACATCGAATCCATAAGAACTCTACCAGGGAACACGAAGCACCTCTGCTAGCCAAACCATCGAGAACAGAACCAGGGGGAAACCACTCAACCCTGCTGGTCAAAACCATCATGAACAAGACCAGGGGGAAACTCAACCCTGTCGGTCAGCAAACGATAATGGAACCAGAGGAAAACTCAACTATGCTGGTCAACAAACGAGAACAAAACCAGGGGAAGACTCAACCCTGCTAGTCAATAGTCGAGAACCAAGGAACCCTCTACGTCACGAGAGGTCAAAAGTACGTGAAGTAGAACACGAAACGCATATGGGGCCCACACGACGTGTGGCCCCAAGTCAACCCCAACCAAGCGCAGAAACCTTCTCAGGTACAACCATCCACATGTACCTCCCAGCATTCTCGCATACTCCTAGAGTATGCCACGTCTCCAACCCAAAGGCTAACATGCACACGGCACCCATCGTCAACGCGAAGGCGTAAACGTAACAACTCCAACTTGCCACCTCAACGGCTGAGGCACGGCCAACCACATCTCTTTAAACACCAAAATCACTCTCCCAGGAGTGAACGCGATCACACGCCAAGGGTTCCCTACATACACCGCAGGAAGAACCACCACTGGTATACCTTTCATATTTCCACATTTAATAAGATAGCGTAAGAGGCTCCTCTCTCTTTAAAATATTACACCGTTGTAATCCTCGTAGAAAAACATGCGAGATCGACTACTTACTCGCCCCAAATGGATATCCGATGGAAAATTCGCCAACACCGCTTTACGCCCAAACGGCATCCCGTGGTCTCGTGCCTCGGCCCCGAAAACAGTTGGGCGCATCACACCACTACGATCCCCTCAAAAAGACATGTCAAAAACACTGCTCACTTGAGCGCAATATATATCCAGAGAAAAAGATGTGCTCTGACATACCGAACATGAACGGTGCTGTGTGGGACCCGCATCCCGGTCCAGAAGTGCTGCCAACAAATCACACCGTTGCGATCCTCTCAGAAAAGTACACAAGATGGACTATCCACTTGTCCAAGATGGACACCCGGTGATAAAGCTGGAAATCACCACCAACTCCCGAAACGGCCCTCGCGGGGCCTGCAACAGCGTGCAGAATTAAAGCGGGCGGATTGCACCATTGCAATGCCCTCGGAAAAACACCCAAAATAGATTGCTCGCACGCCCCGAACAGACGTCTGATGAAAAAGTTACAAAATGCTGCTAACAACTCAAAAGACGGGTCATGGGGACCACGCCTCAACTCCAGTTCCAACGCCCGAAACCACACTGGAAAACTCCGGCTCGACGTCAGGGTCGCAACGCCACTAACAGCGCTCAAAACGGACATCGGATGTGCCCGCGCCGTCCAAAACAAGAACTCCCGGAAGAACGCCCGTCCACTTAACGTACGTGACGTGCCACTAAGGCCCCCAACCCGAGAGTTAAAACCCTCTAAAACCATCTCATATTCTCCGCCTTGAGTCGAGGTTCGCACTGCCGCATACGGTTCATAAAACGGACACCCATAGCGAAAGTTACGGGTGCCCAAAACCAGGGGGCGAACCCCTTGGGCTGGACCGGCCTGGGCCGGCCGGCCCGGCTCATCGCGCCGGCCCACGGTCCAGACTCGCGGGCCATCTGTGGACCCACGGTCCACGCACAGACTGGCCCTCGTGGTCAGTCGCGCCTGCCGCGTGAAGACCCATCGAGGGCGAATCTTGTTCCCCTGCGGGGTCGCGCGTCGCGACCCCGATGCTCCGAGTCAACTGGCCGGCACAGCCGGCCGGCTCTTCCACTCCACGTCGCGCGAAGCCGCCGCGGCTGAGGAACTCACCGCCACACCGAAGGCCGCCCAGAGCCACCGCCGAAGCCGCTGCCTGGAGATCCTTCATGCCGCCTGAGTCCGCCGCCGCGCCGCCTTGCCGGAACCGCGCCACCGCCGCTTGAAGGCCGTCGGACCGCCGGAAAAAGGCACCATCGGCCGGGAACTTCCCGAGGCCATCACGGACACCCCATGACTTGGAATTTCGATCAGAAAGGATCTTTGGGAAGATAATTTCATAAACTACACAACCAGGGGCTTAGTTTGACAATAAAACAACAATTCGATGCATGTTTGTGGATTCAAAGGGGATTCAAAGGATGTGCGGGAATTAAAAACGAAATACGCACGATCCTACCTCTTGGGCATTGCCCGGAGCTTCGTCGTCGATCCGCCGGAGCTTCCACGCCTCGCCATAGTTGCCACGCCTCTCTGGAGAGGTGGAGGAGAGGATTATTTCCTCCTTAAGAGCTCCTTCCAGGGGGTGGACAAAGGGGGGGAGAGGGGGGGTTAAGTGTTTAAATAGAAACACACTTAACCACTCGTCCGTCGGCCCCAACCCGAACTTCTGATGGGGTCGAGATTAAGCCTCCCCTAGGCCAAACACCACCTATCGAGCACAACGAAGGTCTCAGACTTTTAATCTGAGGCCCCATTCAAAAGTTATTAAACTCAACGCCCGAGGCCGCCAAATTACGAAAACGCCCCTAGGGCCATTTTTCACAGACGGGCCACGCCCGCGAAACTTACACCCCTCCTAGGGTAAACGGAACGTTCCGGACTCAACGGTGCCCTCAGTTTCCCAATCCAAGCCACTGTTTAAGAGATACTTGAGTTTAACCATTAAACGAATAAATTAATTATTTAATTTATCCGTTTAACGTTCCGAAAGCGAGCAAGGGGTCCAAACGCCCCGCACCGACATGTTTTATGTCGTTACTAGGGTAAACACCCCATCTCGGACCCATCCGTGTACTCAGATCTCTGATCCGGATCACCGTTTAGGAGTTATCCCATTTATTTGGTGTTCCTAGTGTGAACGAACTGAAAATTTAATTTCGACCACACCGGGGCTCAGAATCGCACGCCGTCTGAAGGTGCTACTCTGGAATAATATCAAGAATATTCCAAAGTCCTTTATATCCAAAAACAAGGTTCTTACATCATTCCATCCTTCATGATTTTTGTCCCCGAAAAGCAAAACCAGGGAACAACTCAGGGTACTAAGTCCGCACCTGGCTCTCCCGTACCCAGAAGAACTCATGCACTGTCCCGCATCACCACACAAAGACCAAAGGGTTCAATCTGTTCACGCGAGGTCTGCCCTTACCGATTACATGCATAGTAGTATGCACGCATCTTCTCGGGTAAGTCGTGTGGGGGACATCGTGCACCCGCTCCAGACTTTGGGGTTAGGGCAAGGTGGTAGGGAACCTCGCCATCCCTTCGTACGTTCTCAAATGGTCCAAAGGACCTCGGGGGTATCTCACCACCCCGATCGAACCTCCACGTCGCATGTCGCGACAGGAATCATCGCCTTCACCTGGAACAAGGCCCGGTGATTCCCTCCTTCAGAATATCCATATGGTGGAACACCCAAGGATATCTGGTCACGCAAGGTTACATAGTCGATGTCTCGCAACCAAGACTCTCTTACACGCTCGGAGAGCGAAGGAGTCAACACCATCGACTAAAGGGAAAGGTTCTACGCCTTCTACCTTTCCGACACAGGGTTACACCGATGCCCCGCATCACCCTGGTAACAACTCAAACACGAAGTAGGGAGAAAATCATTTCACACAGAGTCTAACAATTCTACTGCAAGAAGTAGAAGATCCATAGAGCGTACCTCTTATTACCTCATGCTCTGCAGGATCGGAGACATCCAAAGCTCACGGCTGTTCATGGTCCCAACTGTCAGCTCCCGGAGCCTGACATGGACCGCTTGGGGGTGATGGGAAGACCTCATAAAGTCATTCCCCACTACCATTTTCTCCCACTCCTCTGCTAGCACCACCTCTCTGGGTACTACTCTGATAGCGATGCTGCCTCCATCGTGGCGGTGCACCTACTGCCAGCCCGAATCTCTCTGCATGCCTGGTCGGGCAGTCCCGTGCCAAGTGACCTCGCTCATCACAAGCATAGCACCGACTCCCTCTAGGCTGCACTGGTTCCCTCCGGCGCCACTGTGGTGTACGACCACACCCCTGAGTCCAGTTTTCAGAAAGCCACCTGTGTTGAGGTTCTATTTGCTGACGCCCGCTAGCTGTGGCAGACGTCTCGGCTCTGTCGAGCCTACTGCCACCACCAACTCTAGAATGTGACAGGAAGCTCTCTGTCACCAGCGCCTGATCTAGCACCCTGACATATGTGGAAATGCCCAAGGGTACTATGACATCATGAATCTCTCGGTGAAGAACCTTCTCAAACTTCCATGATCAGATGTTGTCATCATGGACCAAGTCTGAGTAAAAGTGTGCATGGTCTGTGAAACTAGCCGCGTACTCGGCCACCGTCATCCCTCCCTGCTGAAACTGCAGGAGCTCCTGAATCCAAACGGAGTGTAGGTAGGAGGGGAAAAACTCCTCATGAAACAACAACTGAAATTCACCCCACAAAAGTGATGACTCAACAAGAAACTGAGTCACCAGACTCCACCAACGCCAAGATGCTCCACGTAAAAGGTTGGCGGCCAAAGACACCATAAGATCTATCGGCGTCTGTACAATTCTAAAAAGTCGAACCACTATCTCCAGCCAAACCTATACTGCCTGAGGGTCTGGCTCACCACTGAACCTCAGCGGTCCCTACCGCTGGAACTCGCGGAGCGCGCTCAACCTGTGCTCAAGCTTAGTCTGCTCTGCTGAAGCTGTCTACTTCTCAACAGGTGGGGGTGCTGCTATCGGCCCACCCAGAGAAAGGGGCTCGCATGATGGGTCCTGGACTGAGGCCTCGTAGCTCACAGGGTCATCGTCATGAACCAAAGCTGGTACCCTGGCTGGTTGTCTTTGCAGAGACATCCTGAATATTATCAAGGAGTGTCGCGATCAGATGAGCATATATGTATATAACAATAACAACAATGGGGAGATGACATAAGAAGGACAGTCAAAGACTCAATCCTATGTGATGCGCAAACCAATTTTCCCGAAAATGAGTGTCTCAGCATTCCGAGTCGACAAGTGGGTTATCAGGGTCCTGGTGAATAGATACGTCGGTCGTCGTACCATCACTGGACTCCCTGGCCTGAGAGACGCTCTCGAGACACGTTAACATTGTTGCCCTAAATCCCAACCAATTCCTTTTTAGGGATGTCCGAACAACGTCCCAAGGAACGAACCACCTCTGATACCACTTTGTCACAACTCAACCCTACCCGGGCTCGAGCCGCAACTACCCCAAGCCTGTCTCCATAGGCCAGGGGCTGGCGACAAGCGTTGAAGGCTAAACAACTCATGGAGGCCTTTGCCTGAGTACCTGTACACACACACGTAGCACACTCAATGCAAAATTACAGAGTAAAAAAGAAAAGCAAAGTACCAACTTCTATAAATAAACCGCAGGTCTGCATCGACCTATAAACAGTACAAAGTATAAGCTGAAGGTAAACTGAAAAGGAAAAAGGGAAAAAAACGTGTCCAACCAGAAAAGTGCCACAACCCAGTAACAGGTAAACAAAAGAAAAACATATGGAAGGGTCCCCCACCTGGAACTCGACTCCGAACACCACATGTAGTCCAAGCTCCCAAACTCCTAAGATCCACTAAAGTCACGACCAACTTGTCTGTCGTCTGCAAGGGCACACCAAGTCCGGGCAAAGCCCAAGTAGGGGTGAGTATAAAAATACTCAGTAGGATACCCCGAAAACTTAAGGGGGCAACAAAGGAGGTACCGAAGTGTGAGTCGTAGATCGAATAGGTAATAGTAAGGTAATACAACAAGGAGTGCAGTAGAGTAATAGTAGAGAGTCCAGCTCAACCCAACAAGAGAAAGGAGGTAGACTCGTCCAGACACAAGGAGCTGTAAACGGTGAGAAGATGAACTTCTCTCCGAGTCTTCGCTACCTATAGCAGGAAAGTAGGCTCATCCAACCATGAAAATCTAGACATGGAAAGCATGTGGAATACCCTGTGCGTCTTCGCCTCTCCTGGAGGGAGAGTAACCAAGACCCAAGGAGTGGGTACTGGAACAAGGTATATACATATCCATATGCTCAATCAAGAATCCCAAACAAGACCGTAAGGGGATCTCCATCCCGTAGCTCAGCCCAAGAAAGTGAGTAGCCAACAGTCCCAGAAGTAAACACCATCGATGCCTAGCATCCCGCACGTCTGCCCCGAACTGCAAGTCAAGGGGCTCAAATCACCACACCTCGAAACTATCCGCTTTGGGCGGCACTGACTCACCCGTACGGTTTTAGGTCACATAGCAAGGACGCGTATTGGTGTGGAAAGTGCCCCCTCTTACTTGAGAGTTCTGGGGGAATGTCAAGCCACACCTCGTCACTGCCCCATAGTTGAGAGGTCTCCTCAAAGTCGACAGGCGACCCCATGCCCAGCCCCGCTGGAGGGTGATCCCTGGAAGTCGACGGGTTCCCACTGGAGGGAGACCCGGAAAGAGTGGATGGGTGCCACACTGCCCAGTCCCGTAAAAGATTAATCCAGTGGAGGGCGACCCGGCTAAAGTCATCTACTAGTCCCAATGCCCAGTCCCGTAAAAGGGTTCTCCACTGGAGGGAGGCTCGGAACCATCATCAGGGACCACTTCCCAGCCCAGCTGGAGGTAAACCCGACATCGGGGACCACTTCCCAGCCTAGGTGTAGGTAAACCCATCATCGGGGACCACTTCCCAGCCCCACTGGAGGTAAACCCGAAACCACTCTGGCCATCCCAGCTCGATGGTACTGCTCGGTGAACACCGTTGTACTGGCCATCCCTGTTGGATGGTAACCCACTGGCCATCCTTGCTGGATGCTACTGCTCTGGCCATCCCTGCTGGATGGTACCCCACTGGCCAGCCCTACTGGAAACAACCTCCTGGGTAGAGGATCGGTGCCCGCGTAATGTGTTGGTCACACCAAATCCACAAGAACTCTACCAGGGAACACGAATCACCTCTGCCGGCTAAACCATCGAGAACAGAACTAGGGGAAAACCACTCAACCCTGCTGGTCAAAACCATCGTGAACAAGACCAGGGGGAAACTCAACCCTACCGGTCAGCAAACGAGAATGGAACCAGTGGAAAAATCAAACCTGCTGGTCAACAAACGAGAACAGAACTAGGGGAAGACTCAACCCTGATGGTCAATAGTCGAGAACCAAGGAACCCTCTACGTCGCGAGAGGTCAAAAGTACGTAAAGAAGAACGCGTCACGGACATGGGGCCCACATGACATGTGGCCCCAAGTCAACCCCAACCAAGCGCACAAATGTTCTCAGGTACAACCATCCACATGTACCTCCCAGCGTTCTCGCATACTCCCAGAGTATGTCACGTCTCCAACCCAAAGGATAACATGCACACGGCACCCATCGTCAACGCGAAGGCATAAACGTAACAACTCCAACTTGCCACCTCAACGGCTGAGGCACGGCCAACCACATCTCTTTAAACACCAACATCACTCTCCCAGGAGTGAACGCGATCACACACCAAGGGTTCCCTACATACACCGCAGGAAGAACCACCACCAATACACCTTTCATATTTCCACATTTAATAATATCGCGTAAGAGGCTCCGCTCTCCTGAATAGATTACACCGTTTTAATCCTCGTGAAAAAACACGTGAGATCAAATACTTAATCGCCCCAAACGGATATTCGACGGAAAAGTTTCCAACACCGCTTTACGCCCAAACGGCGTCCCGTGGTCCCATGCCTCAGCCCCAAAAACAGTCGGGCGCATCGCACCACTACGATCCCCTCAGAAAGATATGTCAAAAACACTGCTCACTTGATCACAACAGATATCCAGAGAAAAAGATGTGCTCTGACATACCGAACATGATCGGTGCTGCGTGGGACCCGCATCCCGGTCCCAAAGTGCTGCCAATGGATCTCACCATTGCGATCCTCTCAGAAAAGTACACAAGATGGACTATCCACTTGTCCAAGACGGACACCCGGTGATAAAGCTGGAAATCACCACCAACTCCCGAAACAGCCCTCGCGGGGCCCGCATCAGCTTTCAGAATTAAAGCGGGTGGATTGCACCATTGCAATGCCCTTGGAAAAACACCCAAAATCGACTGCTCGCACGCCCCGAACGGACGTCCGATGAAAAAGTTACAAAACGCTGCTAACAGCTCAACAGACGGGCTGTGGGGCCCATGCCTCAACTACAGTTCCAACGCCCAAAACCACACTAGAAAACTCCAGCTCGACGCTAGGGTCGCAACTCCACTGACGGCGCTCAAAACGGACATCGGATGTGCCCGTGCCGTCCAAAACAAGAACTCCTGGAAGAACGCCCGTCCACTTAATGTATGTGACGTGCCACTGAGGCCCCCAACCCGAGAGTTAAAACCCCCCAAAACCATCTCATATTCTCCGCCTTGATCCAAGGTTCACACTGCCACAGACGGCTCGTAAAACGGACACCCGTAGCGAAAGTTACGGGTGCCCAAAACCAGGGGGCGAACCCCTTGGGCTGGACCGGCCGGTCCGCCCGGCCTGGGCCGGCCCGCGGTCCAGACTCGCGGGCCAGCCGTGGACCCGCGGTCCATGTGCATACCGGCCCTCGTGGCCGGTCGTGCCTTTCTCATGAAGACCCACAAAGGGCTGGTCTTGTTCCCCCACTGGGTCGCGCGCTACGACCTCGATGCTCCGAGTCAACCGGCCGGCACAGCCGGCCGGCTCTTCCGCTCCACGCCACGCGAAGCCGCCGCGGCTGAGGAGCTCGCCGTCGCGCCAAAGGCTGCCTGGAGCCACCGTTGAATCCACTGACTAGAGCTCCACCATGCCGTCGGGGTCCGCTGCTGTGTCGCCTTTCCGGAACTGCGCCACCACCACTTGAAGGCCGTCGGACCGTCGGAAAAAGGCACCATCGGCCAGGAACTTCCCGAGGCCATCACGGACGCCCCGGGACTCGGAATTTCGATCCGAAAGAATTGTTGGGAAGATAATTTCACAAAATACGCAACCAGGGGCTTCGTTAGACAATCAAACAACAATTAGACGCATGTTTGTAGATTCAATGGGGATTCAAAGGATGTGCAGGAATTAAAAACGAAATTCGCACGATCCTACCTCTTGGGCGTTGCCCGGAACTTCGCCGTCGATCCGCCAGAGCTGCCGCGCCTCACCGAAGTTGTCGCGCCTCGCCAGAGAAGTGGAGGAGAGGAGGAGTTCCTCCTTGAGATCTCCTGCCAGGGGGTGAACAAAGGGGGGAGAGAGGGGGGTTAAGTGTTTAAATAGAAACACACTTAACCACCCGCCCGTCGGCCCGAACCCGAAATTCTGGCGGGGTCAAGATTAAGCCTCCCCTAGGACAAACACCACCTACCAAGTACAACGACAGTCTTGGAATTTTAATCCGAGGCCCCGTTCAAAAGTTATTAAACTCAACGCCCGAGGCTTCCAAATTATGAAAACACCACTAGGGCCATTTTTCACAGACGGGCCGTGCCCGCGAAACTTACACCCCTCCTAGGGTAGACGGCATGTTCCAGACTCAAAGGTGTCCTCTTTTTCCTAATCTGAGCCACCATTTAAGAGATACTTGAGTTTAACCATTAAACGAATAAATTAATTATTTAATTTATCCGTTTAACGTTCCGAAAGCAAGCGAGGGGTCAAAACGTCCCACGCCAACATGTTTTATGTCGTTCCTAGGGTAAACACCCCATCCTGGACCCATCCGTACACTCAGATCTCTGATCCGGATCACCGTTTAGGAGTTATCCCATTTATTTGGCGTTCCCAGTGTGAATGCACTGAAAAGTTAATTCCAGCCACATCGGGGCTCGGAATCGCATGCCGTCAGAAGGTGCTGCTCTGGAATAATATAAAGAATATTCCAAAGTACTTTATAGCCAAAAACCATGTTCTTACAAGGTGATTTACTCTTTTCTCCCTTCGATTGCGGGTTCAAGTCTCGCAGCCTTTCCGGATGCGATGGGTTGTTGCCTGACCTCTGGGTTGTCCTTTTTATAACAATCCAAAAATAATCTTAAGAAATATTTTAACCTTAGACAATAGTATCCAATTTCCAACTTAATCCATTTCAACCTTTAGACTTATCCAAAATACTTATGTCCAAACTCATAGTCCAAAATTTATAAGGAAGGTCAACATAACTTAATGAAGATCTCTTTTTGCCACATAATAACATGCGAGTACCTTCATCATGTATAGTAACACCCTGAATTATCATAAAATCTTATTTATTACATTCATTCTCCCTTATTCCTTATAGAATACTATATATATTCCTTATATCCAAAAAATTTGAATACTCCAACAATGATGGAATAAACAAACCATTAATCAGTTCCAAGGTAGTCAAGAATATCCAATATAATTTATCCAAATAAACCATCTCTTATTCCAAAATCACTACCTCAATATCAGGACCGTATTAAGGTTTATCTTTCCTTCAACCATGTATTTTCTAAAAAAATTAACTTGTTGTTGAGTTACTTTTCTTAGTACCATATAATCTTAAATCCTCAATAAAATAGTACTACAGTATAAACCTTATTTATTTATATAATTAATATAACCAGTACATCATTGATACAACACTCAAATGGAATAATTCATTAAAAAAATATAAGAACACTAATTCTTCATATTCATCTGTGATAGTATCATAACTTGATTATTATCCAATAACATCATTTGGGGTATACTCTGATAATTGAGATATTGATTCGCATAGTGTCTCAACTCCTTGCAGATGAATCATTGTACATTTGAAACATTTTTCTTACCCTTGAAATCATGTACTTAGTGTCCTTTTCCTCCACACATATAAAAAACTCCCATTCCCTTCAATCATTTACCAAGATGATTCTTTCTATGGTTATCACATATAGAAAAATCATTCTTTCCCTTCTTCCCTTTATCCATATTTCTCTCTACCATCCTTTTCTTATCTCGCTTACCTTAAAAGTCATAGGATTCAGAGAATTATTTAATTATCTTATTAACACATGATACTATTTCTTCATATGATGAGAATACATGGGAGACTATTTCCATTCTAAATGTTGGATTAAGACCATGAAAGATATGATCCTTATTACACTTTGGATCATGCGTATTGCTAGAGTTATCATTCCTTCTACTGGGCACCATTTCTAAATGAGGAAATATACTAGGTTAGATCATATCCTAATGTATAATCCAAAAAATAGAAAAATCCTCAACATTAATTGAATATTTTCACACATCTAGTCTCATAATCATAAAAATGGTTTCTTTGCTAACATATTTACTCATAAATACTTCATAATGGTTTGTGAAGAAAATGTGAATTATCCTAAGCATATCCTCCAAGTGTGTTGTAACCAAGAGTGCAGCAAGGCCTGTTGTCATGTACCAGGATACCCCAGGTCAAGCCCGAAACTCCTTGTCAGAGTTTTCACTCCTAGGTACATCTATGTCAGAGCTGCCTCTACCTGCTCGTATCCAGACAGGGATGTATTGCTTGGAAAATAAACAAAATTTCTACATTACAAAAATTCTAGGAAGTTCTTCTATATTAATCCTCAAAGTCTATCTTAGGGTAATGTTATCTAATTAGAGTTTTTCTAAATCTAGTTTCCAAGGTTTGTACTAAACTTCCTCTGATACCAACTATAATGCCTCAACCCTAAAATCCCAGAGCCAGTGCATTATTTTAATACATTTTCATGATTACAAGAAATCAAGTCCCGAAGGACCGATCAGTTTAGTAGTCTTGGAAAATAGATTACATACATTAACGTTACACTACACATTCAAACATAAAACACAACATAAATAATTTGTTGAGAACTCCATTATTCCCCTAGCTTAACCCTGCATATCAAACATAATACGCTTCTTGGAATCCTGGGAAAACAAAACATAATAAAGGGGTGATCTCAGATGCTCAGTAAGGGTAAATAATTTAGCGAAAGATATAAACTTTTAAGGAAATATGTGTAATAAAAATAAAATCCTTTTAAACATAAACTTGAACATAATATGGAGAAAATAAATCAAAAATTACCATATAAATATGCACATGGATATTCTACTAGTCGAATAATCACATGTAATAATTAATTTCATAATGAGGGAATACCTAACGCCGAACATCATTACCACATAGTCAAGGCCTCGTTCCAAGACTATAAATAAAATTTTAGTCAAGGCCTTGTTCCAAGACACTAGTTTGTTTCAAGAGACCTACTGATGCATCTAGGAGCTATAGAGGGATCCACCTGTCACTTACTAAGTCCACTGTATTCCTCATATGAAAATTTTAAAACAAAACATATACATTCGTATTAAAAATAGCATATGAAATGTTAATACTTAAACAATAAACCATGAATGGTATAAAAATAACACATCCATAGTCAAATATATCATAAAAACAATCAATGTGATATGAAAGATTATATTATAATAAATCAACCTCAATCAAGAATAATATCCATTAAAGGATGTTGACATAGTTGAAAATGATCGGTAAAAATCTTTGAGAGAAATATCCCTTTTTTATGAAATCATTTAAAAGTCACACAATTTAGAAAGGAAGACGTTTAAAAGAAATTTTTGAATAAAAGTGTCTCGTACCACTTTGAAATTTTTTAAATGAATTAACATTTTAAAACAATAATGTCCATATAAATAAATCTTTAAACCCATTTTGAAAACATGAACATTAATAAGAAATATTTAGAAGAATAAATATTTAAAAATTTTAAAATAATGTTTTAGTTAAAGAGTATATTAAAATAATCACTTTGAAATTTATTTTATGAACATAGACATGGATAATAAATATGTCCCAGAAAATACTTACACATAAACAATCTCAGATAATAATGAGATTGAGGAATTAACCCTTACCTTGAACTTTCCTTTGGTCAAGGGTACATTTAACCTCCTGTATAATGACCATGGTATGTTATTAAATTATAACAAAAGTATATTCATATTTATTATATCATAAATGATTCGTTTATGACTTTATATTATCCATTTAATAATGATTTCCAAGTTAAATTAACATTTCGGTAATAATCGCTTTCTTTATCGTACGTGTTTTAACTTGTTATTCTTGATCGTATCATTTAGATCATGATTTAAATACTTCAAGAATATAAAAAATGATTTATATATAATATATACTTAGAATATAAATATGTATAATAGATAGATATATGAAATGGGAAATACCGTTTATGGAGACGGTAGGTCGTACGTACGCATAAACGTTGTTTCTGTTTTCATATCGTATTGAATGGAAGTAAGTGAATAAGATATATGTAAGTACATATATATATATCCATTAGAATTATTATGTCATACATTACATACTTATTAATAATATATATTTTTATAATCATCATTTAATGGTGAATGTGGAAATGAATCTCATTGCGTTGTGGAGATGGTAAGCTGTACGTACACACGAGCGACGATATTATTCTATTGATGTAGAAATCGTATGTAATTGGATGGTATATTATATATAAATAATAATTAACAATTTATATTTATTATTTACATAAATTATACTCATTATTATACTCATCCAAATAATGAAGTGTTTGAATAACAAATTACACCACGACGCGGAGACGGTAATTCATACGTACGCACGTATGGTGACTTGTCATTCATAGGATGGATAGAATAATGAATATGGTTGTATCATATTTATAATAACATCATAGTATGTATAAGGTATAGGATTTATTATTTTTTTATGGGAATAACAAAGAAAGATTAAGTGTAAGAAGAAAAGAACTTTGAAAGAGGTGGTGAAATTATTACCTCTTCTTCGGGTGTTTTCTTTTTATTTGATCAAAAGGGATCCTTAGGTTGGATTTATGATCAAAGTAAGGCCTATAGGTATAAGGGAGGGCAGTTTTAAGGATATTTGGTTAGGGTTTTTCTGAGACAAATGGATTTGGAGGTGTGATTTTGAGAGAAGGGTAAGTACCTTTTTACAAGAGAGGTGAGGGCCACTTTAGGAAAAGCATGAAATATTATTTTATTATACAATCATATGCGGTTTATAATGGATCCAAAATGATTTATTTCTATGATAAGGTGGGTATGGGTCTAAAACCTCTCAAACAATAGTTTTTAGATAGGTTTAGGTCACCATATTAACCTTATATTTTAGATTTAACTCTTAGTTAAATAGTTTAACTTTTACCATGTATTCTTGTATTATTATATTATATGGTTACTAATCTTACTATAAAATGCCAAGAGAAACCCAAGTAGTTAATTATTGATATATATTATTATATAAGTCCGTTTTCCAAACCTTAGTTTTTTAGAAATATTATATCATTTAATAATATAGTATTTGTTTTAAAAACTCATTTATGTCAATTTTGACACTATTTAGTAATTGATTTTTGTGGAAGTCATAACAGCATGATTACTTAAAAAAATTCATTTAATCAACCCTAACATGTAATATTAATCTATAAAATTATTTTAATGCATAAAAAGTCTCAATTTACATTTATTTGAATATTTATAACATCAATTATTTTAATCTTTCAATAATAAGGTAATTACTGCATCATCATTGTGTCATAAATAAATTTAATTATTTATTATCTAAAAATTATAAATAAAATACCATTATGTAGGAAATAGTTTTATCTATCTAATGAATATTTTTAGTCTAATTTATCTTATGTATAACCCTATATTAAAAATGGTTTAGTTATTAATCTTTGAATTTAACACTTTTAACTCTTCTTTAAATAAAATAATAATAAATGTCCTAATCTAATCCAAGTGGACCAAAAGGATCATATTTTATTCCTAAGGTTTATTTTGGTCGAAATAAACTTATAAAATAGAATTAGGACATGTGTTAGGGTAATAATAATATCATTTTTACCTTTAATTACCCTATTTACTTTTAATCGTGGTAAATAAAAGTCAAAAATTACTATTCACCAAAAATTATTTTCATATTATTGAACCAAATTTTACTTGATAATTTCAACTGTGTCTCTAGGATTTTTGAAATTCAATTCACAGAAGTGGTAAAATTACATTTTATGCAAATTTTCAAATGCGCCTAGAAGGTGGGTAAAAGACGTTAAAAAGTTCAATAAAATTTTATACATCTAATTTTATTATAAAATGACTCCATTTAATTAAATTGAACTTATATAGGTATTATATATCTATTTTGACTTAAAATAAATTTAATTAAAATAAATAATTATTTAAATAAAAAGTCGGTTTTAAACAATAACGCAGTATTTTTCACTATTCATCAAAAATTGAAAGTTTTCAGAAAAATACCAATAATTCACCCTAATCTAATTTTGATATTCCGAATTAAAAATGAATTATATTTTAAAAAATTCAAAAAATAGAAGTTTCATTAATTAATTTAAAATTAATTTTCATTGTCAAAACCAAAAAGCGGGTTTTTAAAAAATAAAAACTATCAAAAGATTGACTTGTGTTTATGTCAAATTTAAATGTAAAATTACTTATAATAACCTATATTGTATTAAATGATAAAAATATAATCTAATTATACTTCCAAACCATTCAAATTCACAATTTAACACTATAAATTATTTCGATTAAAAAAGTTGTTTTCAATTAAAATTTAGTATTTTTTATTGTTCATCAAAATATGAAAGTTATCAGAATAGTACTAAAAATTTAACCAAACCAAATTTTTATGTCCCGTTTCTAAAGAATAATTTTATTTTTTCAAATTGAATATACAAAAGTGTCAAATATTTTATTTAAAAAAAGTTTTCTATTAAAAGGTGGTAAAATTGTATTTTTTTAAAATACTTCTTTTATCAGAAAAATTGAATTTGTCCTTATATTATGTCTAAGAAACACAAAATATGAATGTTAAAATTATATGGAATATATATATAATTCAAAATTTGGTTATTACTATTCATAATTGCTTTTTAAATGGCTTGTTTGATAGGTCTTGGTGCGTTGAACTCAGTGTTACATGTAGCGCAAGCTATTGAATTACTTTAAAGAGATAACGTACTATGAAATCTTGGGGTGTTACATATGCACCAATGCACACTTTCTATACATACTCTCACATGTAAAAATTTCCATAAGGAATGCTGAGGTCTCACTAATCCATTAATTTACAATTCCAAAAAAGTACCAAATCATCAGACCAAGCATCTTCTACATTAAAATCCACTTTCTTTCCAAAAACCCACTTTACCAATTTAAACCCATTTGAATAAAGCACTTTCATTCCAAAAACCATTTTCATTTTCAAAATACCTTACACCAACCAGAACAAAATAAAGCAAAACATACACCAAACAATCAAAAGGAGGGACTAGCATCCATGCCCAACCCAGCGACATAGTAGTGAGTCATGCCCCAAGTAGGCAATAACACAAAGAGGAACTTGAACTGGGAACTTGGACTCAACATGGGTCACTAATCCATGTGACTCTAAAACATGACACTTATTAGCCTCAATTTTCATCCCTCAATCCAAAACAACTTGAGATAAAAGACTCAAATCCCGGACTACCCTTGGTAACTCGAGGATCAGTGTGAGCAAGATTTTGTGATGCTCTTCCCGCACCTACCTCCTAAGTCCTAAAAGTCCTAATATTTATCTATTAGACACCCCAAATAACAAGAACCACACTCTGATACCATTTGGTCACAAAACATCCTGGTTTGACTCTGAACCGGTCACCCAAGCCGGCCCACGGCATGGCCCGAGGGGCATTCCTAATCCCCACAGGCTGACAACTAGTTTTGGGTATCAAAATAAATCTATTGGGAACGATTTGGCTCATAAAAGATAAATAAATAAACAAAAAAATAAAACTAAACTCTAGAAATGTAAAAAAACAAAACTGAATGGATAAACATACCTCCAGATGACCTCATGGGTCACCACCAACCACGGAATGACACTCTCTCCTAGAGCGATCAAGAATTGGGAGAACCTAAAACTGAAAATATAGAGTAGGTGTGAGCACCAAGATGCTTAGTAGGGATGCCAAAGATAAAACACACCCTATACCTCACCTTTAAAGTGAAAACCATCTTTTCTAGTTTGAAATATGTTATATAAAAATAAGTTTTTCATTATTTTACCAAAAAAATTAATAGGCTTTTACTTTCTGAAAACAATTACCATTGCATGTAAGTCATTTCAATAAGTTCTTTTCAAAGACAATTAATGTTAGAGTAGGTGTTTTAAATATGAAACACAAAGTAAAGGTTCTATGAGTTAAAATAACTAAAAGTGCCACAAAAGAAGTAGGAAAAATATAAGTGTGTAATCATGGTAATTTACTAAACATATCTAGAAGAAATACCTAGATGTACTTGGTTCAGAACCACCTACCGGCGTATGGTGAATCCTCTAAGTCAATAACCAACTGCCTTCCCTAACCTGGTCTCACCAGTGGCACATCCCTCCTGGCATGTCAAAAACTCCAGGAGGGTACCAAACCATCTAATTGGGGATAATTATCAATCATCACTCGGTCCTCTAAAAGATTCTCAGGAAACCCATGATAATAATATACTATGTAAGTAGGAGGCCCTCGCACACATGAATCATATTACCTACCATCACCGCACTTGCCTAAGCCAAACACGGACATCCCCTATATGATAAACCATAAAGTAAATTCCTATATAGGGGTTCCCATTATAAAAATATACATATTTTACATCATTGAAGGTTCCAATTAGGATGTTATTTCACATAAACATTCAAATTATTTCATAAAGTACTTTAAGTTTCCAATCGGGTGTTCACACTTTCAAAACCACTTCAAAACCAAATCCCACTTCCAAAAATGACATAAGGTTCCAACCGAGCCTTTAATACTATCACTCAAATATATCATAAGAATATTCTTAACCATTTCTATAACAAAATGAGATACCACTTCCACAAGCACTAGCCATATGATCTTTTACATTTTCCAAATCAAATTCACTTTCTAAAACCATTTCCAATTCTAGTTTAAAAACACAAAACACACCTAAAAATTACCTAATGGGCCTTCATGTCATTTAATTTTCAAACTACACTTCAAAGTGAGAAACAAGTCAAGTTTTAAATAACACACTTAACTATATCCTTTAAGTTCCACAAAATATACTTCACCGCATTTCCATAACCATTTCTAAGAAGATATAAAAAACCATTTTCTAGTATACAATGTCAAATAGGCTTAACTACATTACAAGAGATATTTCTTTTTTAGAAAAACACTATTTCATAGCACCCTTAAGTTTCATAACCATTTAAAAGCACAATTACACAACCAAGGCACCACACATTTAGGTGCAATCTTGAAAACATGCATAAATCAAATAAACCCATTATAAATACTTATCACACACTAAAAAAAATTAGGAAACCAATTTTTAATATTCAACATTTAAATCCAATTGAGAACTAGAAATACATCATTACTTCCAAACAAGGTCGAATACATGTTTCAATATGAAAAATGAGGTCTGCAAGCTTGGATAAATTATGTAAAACAAATAAATAACTATTTCTAACAACTGCAACAAAATCACAAAGCATATGAATACAGCATGAATATAAAACACATTTTAAAGCAATCAAGAAATTATGGATTTCAAATTAAAGGTGTGGGCTTAGGGGACCTAGCTCAACAAGGGATCGGACCAAGCCGAAATACTCTGGCGCTTGAAAAAAAAATAGGCGGCGACCACTTGGAACCGCTCCACACTCACAAACACATACATTCCCAAGGGAGATATATATATATATATACACACACACACATACATACCTATTCATGTTTGTACACACCACCAAAGATGATTAAAACTTCTTATAATCAAGTTTAGGGACTCAATATACCTTAAGAGTAACAAATTAAGGGTGAGAAACAATACGGAAGGTTTAAAACCTTACCCCAAGCGGCGTCAGCAAGACAAGATGAGCCAATTCCATTTTTACTTTGGCAGTGGATGTCGGAACGCACCCGAAGATGACCTGAGGAAGCCTTCACACACCCTAAAACCTAAGAAAAACACACCAACATACCCCACGATAAGGGTTTTCAAAAAATGAAGGAAACCCCAAAAACTGAAGGTGGAGGGTGCTAGTGAGAAGGTTCATAGCCAGAAAGGGTACTGTTGGTGGGGGAGGGGCGTGGCCGAAGCAACTCGCACCAGACAGGGGCTCACGCTGGAGCTGCACACTAGAGTAGGGGGTTTCTGCTAGGAAGGGAAATGCAAGTAGGGGGTTTGTTGCCAGCGGAGGGATATATGACCAGGGGGAGGTCAGCTGGAGCGCTAGTGAGGGAGGGGTCTAGAGGGGAGTCCACACGCGCATAGGAGAAGTGGGGTGGGGGATTCAGTGAGCTGTAGACCAAGCGACCAAAGGGAGGGGGGTGCGGTTCCCTCTAGGGTTTCTCCCCCCTCAAAAAAATCAAATAAAAAATAAAAGAGAGAGAGAGAGAGAAACTATATAATAATAATAATACATTATTAAAACATTCTTATTATAATAAAAATTAATAAAACATTATTATTAATAAACCATTTGTATTCTAAATAATAATAAAACATTAATAAAACAAACATTCTCTTTAAATATTGTTTTTCATGAAATTTTATTTATTAAAAAGATTGGGTATCTACGCGATCACTTAGGCCGACCGCACGGTTGCCGCTAATCGTACGGTGCCCGTGCATTAGCCCGAAACCCACCAAAATAACAATTCTCTAGAATTTTAAACCGGTTCTCAACCTGGACCTCAATGAGACTAACTGAATCCAAGAAGTAATATAATAAAATATTTTTTAAAAGTAGGGGTGTGAAAAACCAATAAAAATTCCTTCATAGCTTTTTGGTGAATATTTGTCCTAGTTCTCTGTTGTATTTAGAATTTAGACTTTACATCCAAAAACTTTAAAGTAATTTACTTTGGGTTTTATACCATTATATAATTCATATGAAGTTTTTTCAAGATAGGTATGATAATAACATTATTAATCACATAAAAATTTATATTAACATCTTCAACCCAAAAGTAGACAGGTAAGTCATATTCACTAAGAAAAGTTTAGGAAATTTCTTGAAGAGTCATATATATCCTTTCAACAACCCCATTTTGTTGAGGTGTTTGAGGTGCATAGAAATTGTGAGTATAACCATATTATGAGCATAGAGATTAAAACTCTTGATTCTCAAACTCTTGATCATGATCACTTCTCAAGGTTTTGAGGATGAGTCCATTGAGGTTCTCTATGGACTTTGCATATTTTTCAAAATAGGAAGGGGATTCACTTTTATAAGCAAGGATACTCATTTATATCTTGAATAATCTTCAATAATAACATAAGTATAATGTTTTATTTCTAAACTAGAAACTCTAGATGGTCTAAATAAATCCATATAAACTAGTTCTACTGGTTGAGAGGTAGAAACATTTTTCTTTGGTTTGAAATATATTTTGTGTTACTTTCCATTTTGATAGGGATTACACAATTTGTATTTAGGGAATTATAACTTAGGTGTATCCTTAATTAAACCCTACTAAATTATCTTTTTAAGTGAGTATATATTGAAATATCCTAGTCTCCTATGTCACAATCAAGATTCTATATGAAAATCATTAAAAAAAGAAACATTTTTAGAAAATAAGGAATCTAAATTAACATTATTAACATTATCATTTCTTAAAACAGTAAATACCAAAGCATGCTTCAAATCATAAACATTACAATAATTTTTTTCAAATTTAACATTAAAATCATCATAACATAACTATGAAATACTAAGAATGTTATATTTTAAACCATCAATAAATAAAAATTTAGAAATATGGATATATTCTAAGTCACCAATTTTTTCATGTCCAATAATATTTTCTTTTTCATTGTCATCGAAAGTGAAATTTCCACCATCCACCTTTACAATATTCTTAAAGCTTTAATAGTCTTAGGTCATATGTATGGAACATCCACTTTCCAGATATCATATATTTTTGTTAGAGATTTTCAAGAATTTTTCCTAAGTATAATCAAACAAGAAATGATTTTGGTACCCATATTTTCTTGGCTTCAGGAAGGTTAGAAAATAAATCCTTTGAAATTTATATTTTTTTATAGGCTTGTTTACAATAGTAATAACATATTTAGATAGAAAATTATTTTTAGTTACAAAATTTTTATAATTGATTCCAATACTGGTAGTCTCCCTAGAAACTAAAGCCTTATTTTTAGAATTAGAAATGAAGTAATTTTTATATAGCTTCCCTTATTGTCCAAATCCATAACCAATTACAGATTTGGATTTTGGATTTTGGATTTAGTTGTTCACCCATCATGATATTTAAATTTTTTTATTGTCAATAAACTATTCTAGATATTTTTTTAATTTGTTTATTTATCAATTTCTAATCATCATTTTCCTTTAGAAGATTGGAATTATTTTCTTTTTCTACACTAAGATCATATTTATCTACAGCACATAAAACATGAATCTTTTTAAGATTTTTATATTTATCTTTTAACTCGTTCATGGTATCTTACTACATAGCACAATATTCTTCTAAATCTTCATTATAAATTTCAGAATCATTAGAAATATGAGTAGAAGAAGTAGATGGTACCTCAGAAGTAGTAGTCATAAATCATGAATTTTATTTTTCATTCATATCTTCTCAGCTTGAATCTAAGTCACTAGATCTATCTTTAGATGAACTCCAAGTGGTCTTCATTACTTTATTTGGTCTTTTCTCTTTACCCTCATACCTCTTATTACACTTGAGCTTCGGACAATCATCTTTTATATATCCTTTTCTCTAACATTCATAGTATGTAATATCATTAGAGGAGTCATTCTTTTCCTAATATTTTTTCCAATTTCATCGTTTATCATATTTTCTTTTATAGTTTGACTTTTTAAATAATTTCTTATTTTTATAAAAAATCTTAAATATTCTAGCTAGTTGAGTCATCTCCTCATCACTGTCATCATCATATTTACTTCCACTTGTACCATCTAGTGTGACAACTTTCTTATCTTTTAACGGTGGTGATTTGAAGTCAATGGATTCTCTTTCCAGTTCATCCTCTTTATTGTTTAATTTCATCTATTCTTATTACATTATAATTTTTTCAATTAACTCCTTGACTGGTAGTTTTATAATGTTGCACAATTCTTGAATAGTAAATATAGTACCTCTCCATCGATCTGGAAGACATATCAAGATTCTTATCACTTGAGCTTTGTTGGTCATCTTCTATCCAAGTGTAATTATATTATTTATGATCTCATTGAACCTAAGATGCATGTCAGAGATAAATTCTTTAGTCTTCATTTTGAAACAATCATACTAAATAGTATGTGTATTTAATCTCATTTCCTTAATATTATATGTGCCTTCACAAGACATGGAAAGGGTATCCCAAATTTGATGAGCAGTGTCATAAGAATACATCCTATTAAATTCATCCTCTCCTAAAACACAAAATAAATCATTCGTGGCTTTGTGATTTGAATCATAAATGGATTTAGTTGGAGCATCCCATTCTTTTCAATCAGTGTTAGGTTTTTTATATTGATCTTCAATAGATCACCAAATATCAAAACGCATGCTCTCAAAATGGATTTTCATTTTTATTGTCCACTGGCCATAATTTTGAACATTAAAGTATGGAGGTTTTTTGGTAGCATAACCCTCATACATAGTATCCATAATAATACATTAAAGAATAAATAAAAGATAATATCATTCTAAAAACTTGATCAGAGCAAAGGTAATAAGAGAGAAGGAAAAAAACAACACCTTTGATACCAAATGTTGGTTAAAGTAGACAAATCAAGTGGGGTGAATTGATTTTCCAATTAAAATTTCCATTTAAAATATTTTAAAACTAAATACCCTAGTTTAAAATACATATTAGTTAATTAATATAGTAGGTATATCAAATTTAATTCTTTAAAATAATATTATGATATTTATAATATTTTGAGATTAATTTACTCGCATAAAACAATGAGTACATCACTTGTAAAAATTAACTATCAAAGTATAGTTTTTCAAAATGGATTTTAAAAAAAATTAAAACAAAGTGAGAAAACCGTTGAAATACTCAACAGAATAAAAATTGGAGGTTATGTTTAAGTCTAGGATTAATCCCCTCTATTTAGTATTCACCCACTACTGAGAAAATTTATTAACAAATTAACATATCCACAACCTGGATCGGGTTTTATAGACAACATCATGCAGAGCTATCCAGGCTATACACATCATCTTCAACAATTTTTGTGGGAGTGCATATATGAAGAAAGAAAATTAGAGAGTGTCTAGTACTTGCAAATACAGCACGGTATATTATGCTCTAGATATATAAAAAAGTTTCAGTCACAAATCAAAAGTAATAAAACATAGATAAGGATAAGGGAAAAGAATTTGATAAAGAAGATGATTGTAGTTTTATTGTACTGTGGATGTCTCCTCTCTTCTCAAAGTCATATTTTGGTTCAATGATGAGATGTGAAGATGAAAAAATGTTCTATGATTTTACAATGAATTTATCATGAAGATAGAGTGTCATAAGGTTCAGGTTTTTCATTCTCATAAAATTCTCTATGCACGTCGCTTATTTATATTAACCTATGTCTTCTATAAAAATAATTATTCCTTTAAAAAGATCTATTGAAAATACATCATTACCAATCCTCATACTCATCACCAAATTTGGGAGCATTAAATTCTTCTGAATTTTCATTTAATTTTATGCATAAAATGGTTTGAAAAAGTTATATTTAAATATAATACCCACTTTTTAGATATGGTCGCTTTATGTCTGTCACGTAAGATCATCCATGGTAGGTCCAACACTTAGAAAAAAACTTGATCAGATTCCTTGAGAAGGTCATATAGTTGATTTTATAAACTCATAATCGATCTGATACTTTGAAATATTTCATCTACTTTGTATGATTGATTCAACTAACCATGTGGTCACCTGAAGTCCATACAGTTTCTTTAACAATTTTCCAAAATCCAAATTTCCCATCTGGTCACTTCCCTTTAATGTGTGGTAGCTTGAAGTCTCACAGAAGCTCCAACAATTTTTCAAAATCTCAAAATCTCATGGTATATTTGATTTCATCGTGTGGTCTCTCCAAGACTTAATGATATTTCTAAAAGATGAAAAAACTATGTGGTCACTTGGTTGTTCATGCGGTCGATTGAAGAGTTGGTGATAAATTTACCATGATCGATCTAATAAGAGTGTGGTCAATCCACTTATCATGCAGTCAATCCAACCTTTATGAATGTCCTGATAGTTGTGATCACTCTATGATATAATGTGTGGTCACTTGATTCCTTTGTGAATATTCTATCATGGTCAATATGACCTATGCAGATGCCATTAATCCATTGATTCAGCACTTTGTGAGATTTAGCTTCTCTAGACTCATGGTTGGTAGTATGGATTGTTTGGATTTACAGTTGTTCCAGGACTTTGTGAAATCTTCCAAATTTCCCAGAATAAATATTTTACTTCCATAAAATATAGAAAACATTAGAAACACATAAACATGATTTGTGATTATTAAAATAATAAATTACTAGACTAAGATAACATTATGAAAAACTAATCTTATTTTAAATTAGTTTGATCTAATATTGTTGTAAACCTGGGGTAATAAGTAAGAAAAACTTATTATATCTAGTGGTTGTCATATCTATATAGAATGAGTATGTTGAGGCTTCTGATGAAACTTAAGATGTGTTTTAACAAAAAAATCTATAAACTATGGTTTTAGCCAAGATGTCAAATCTTTGATGAGTAAAAAATGTATATACTCATTGAGATCACCTCTTGAGGGATTTTCTCATTGTGGTGAAATCGTAGTGAGAAAAACTTCCACAATAATGTTTTAGGACTGACAGTTATAGGCATACTTAGCATAAGCATGTTTAACATGGGAGAGCAAACCAATCAGTTAGCAATTGGCTCAAGTGAAAGTGGGAGTCTATTAGAGTTGGTATCCAAAACCAACTTTATACTTTCGATTAATAGAATATTAAAATACTTGAATATTAATAAATATCTTATCATATGATGAGTGTTATTTTATGTAACATTAATGTGATAATGTCCTAAGAGTGTCTATCACATCGAAAGGTTATAGAAATTCACTGCTATAATGTGAACTTGAAAGTGCTATGAAAATATTGTTAAACATATTTCATATAGTCTAGATGATATCTATCTAACGGGAAATAGATGATGTTTTAACTATCAGGTGTTGGATGCTCAAAAGAAATGAGGATTCAAGTCATGGAGTTTTACACTTGGTAATATCCAAGAGGGGAAGTTATGAGGATAATCCCTCCAATATATTTACCGCATAATATGTGTCATTGGATATTCCTATTTGTGAACATGTGTATTAGTCATTAGACTTGAGATTATTATTAATGTATATCATGAATCACGTACTTTGATGTATTTATGAAAACCGTGATGATATATGCTCACAGGGAGGTATGATATGTTGAGTGTGTTATAAGTGATATGGCATTAATTGAATAATTTAAGAAAGGATTTGTCCCTTCCAAGACTGAAAGAAGAATCTCGTGCCCTTTTAATGTAATGGTACTATCTAATTAAATCCATAGTCATGGTGATTCATCAAAGAGTTCATTCCAAGTATTCAAATAAAAATATGTCAAACATATAGGCTGATGACATAAGTATGTAATCTTGATGGGATGTCAAGAAAAATAAATTATATCACACAACAAGCGTTAGTATAAGGTTGTTATCATTGCAACATTAACTTCTTTCTCTATGAGTGTCTTGATGTGTTTCTAAACACTAATCTTGGACTTTAGGTCAGCTCGTCTAACATCACTAAGAAAAAGGCTTAGAGATTCACACACTAAGTGTATCCAGAATCTCAATTAAATTCTATTTTGAATTTAATATTCAAATAAATATTATTCTCAAGATAGAGGAATAATAATTATTCAAGTTATGTTGACCGCATAAATTCAATCACCAGTTATTTGAGTTAAAATATATGTGATTTGAACATTAAATAAATGTTTTTTACCAAATAGAAAATATATAATATTTATTTATTGTTTGTTTATTAATCAAAAGATAATAAATAATTATGTATTAAATAAATATTTATTTAGTTAAGTGAATATTAAATAAATATTTATTCTATAATTAGTGAATATAATATTTATTTATTTATTAGAAGAATAATATAATAATATTTATTTATTCAAATAAATAATTGTTATTCAAAGTTAGATAGAGGTCAGAGAGGATTGACATGTTGGGTTAAAGATCTGATAGAAATGATATATTTTATTTAATATCATTTAAATAAATAATGATTTATTTTTTTAATAAAATATATTTAAATATCCATGATTTGGTGCACATTAAGAGGATATATCGTCGTCGTCATCATCGTTATCTGATGTGGGGTTTACTAAGGATGAGAAATTAAGTAAAGGACCTATGTGAAATTAATTTTTTTAACCCTAATTATATAACCCAACTTATATTATTTATAGGGTTATGTGAATTGTTGCACATAATGAAATTCTCCCAAGATAATTCTCTCAAATACCCAAATAGAACATCTCAAAAACACTCTCAATAATGAGAGAAGGTCATCCTCCTCCCTATTAAGACCGAGAGAACAAGAGAGGATATTTAAAGAGTGAAAGGATTATTGTTCTGATCAACAATGAACAATGCAAGGTGTTTGGTTCCTTCATGCTAGAATCTGTAATACCAATGAAGACATTCCGAGATTTGCTGAGCACGTGTGGATACCGTTGGAGAAATTTTACTTTAGATTCTTTACTGCAATGACAGTATGACAAGAAGATCAACCAAATTGAACAATATCAAAGGAATAATTATCAAGTTAAGGTAATTCTTGTTTATAAATTAAGTATAAATTATATATTAAAATATCCTTAATAAATATTTTGGGGTTGTGTTCATCCAGTTTTAAGGATTTATCCAAAGAAACTGAAAAAAAAACATTATTGGGAATGAGTCCAACCGCTTCCACTGCACCCTATAACTTTTGATGTTGGTTTGATGTTAATGAATAGATTATTATTGGACCATAATTAGTGCATGATATAATGAAAAGAGTGAAGATGATCCAAGAGTGGATGAATATGGCACAGAGTTAACAAAAATCATACACTAACTAGAGGAGGTGTTCATTAGAGTTTAATGTGGGTGACCAAGTG
Organism: Viscum album; assembly: GCA_963277665.1. Classification (NCBI taxonomy): domain Eukaryota; kingdom Viridiplantae; phylum Streptophyta; class Magnoliopsida; order Santalales; family Viscaceae; genus Viscum; species Viscum album. The sequence continues at coordinate 1,395,530,167 of OY728164.1, read as the reverse complement.
CTCTTGAAGGTTTGACCCTATCATGTACAATATAGATTCAACCAATGTAGAATGCTTTATCCAAGATTCATACTTCCATTTTAGTTATTGGAGCGTATTTGTGAAGTAACATATCGGTTAACACTTTTACCTCGATTTGAATGAGTTCATGATGTTTTTTATGTGTCTTAGCTTCAAAAATACCATCATAATGTGTCTCATGTGATTAATTGGGGTGATATTGATATTTAGGAAGATATAATATTCATCAAACATGTAATGACCTAAACTATTATAAATAAAATTCTACTTTTTTAATTAAATGTCATATTAAGTAATATGGATATAGAAAACACATGCACTTCTTTTGTTATATTATATCCAATTGGATTTAAATGACCATTAAGTATCATTATCTTTGATAATATAGTTTTTGAATAGTGATCACATGGTTAGTATAAATATAGAGTTTTGATAAATCTAATTGAAATAGACAAAAGAAGTGATGGCCTCAACCAGTAGGATTGTACCCTATGAATCTCATTTATTGGAGCTACTGAAGGAGATAACATCACTGGGGTTTTCCCTTGACCAAGCCTAGACTGAGATCCAATAACTTAAGAATGATTGAAACTATTTATGGGAGAATTTCAAGCTCATCGAGATCACAGCTCAAACTATGCTCGTCGAACCACCTCATGGAAGTCCCATCAACGCACACCTTACTCTTAGGGTGTATGCTAGTGTATTAAAGGGATATGTATCAAAACCCTATCAATATGAAAATTTACATTGTTTTTTATAGTATAATGAATATATTTTCATACTATTATTGTTACTTTGTAAAAGATTTTTATTTTGATATAATAAAGCACAAATTTTACTTTTGGTTAATATTCAAATTCAATTAATAAATTTATGAAATTAATATATTTTTTAATATTTTCATAAAATATTATTATTAAATAAGTTTTAATAAATATAAATGATTGTATAATTTTTATGAAGTCATATGCAATTTTTTTCAGGGTTTAAAAACTATTATTATAAAAAAAAATAGCATTTCTTAATTAATGTCAATTTTATTTTAAAAATGAAAATTCACATATTTAGAAAATTATTTAAATAAAATAAATATTATTTTTGGAATCATAATGTCAAAATTATCTAATGGTAAATTTTTCATAATTTTCTGAGATTCAAATTTTCAGGTAAAAATTAAATATCGTATTAATATACTTTGTGTTTTATGACATCATAATGACCCAAATGTGATGTAATAATTTCTAAAAATGGGATCCAAGACCAAATCAATGTTTCCTTTAAAATAATTTTATTTTAAGTTTATTAGATTTTTTTTGTAAAGTCACTATGAATCATTCAAAACATGTAATATATTTTAAGATTTTAAAATCATTTCTTTAGGAGTATGACTCACCTCCACATAAGTAAGGGAATTATTTTATTAATTTCGGCCCTTACCATTATAAAATAATGAAAACCACTCCCATTTGGAAGAAACCATGGGAAAAACCCATGGAATAGTTTGTTTTTTTGGATATTTTATTATGTAGTGTCCAAAACCTAAATAATAAAGAATCTCCACTCTTTTCCTATATAAACTTCAAACTCTCATTTATCTTCACTCAAAATCCATGGATCACATCCACACTCTACCCTAAACTCACTAGAGTCCTCCCAAGGCACCCCCAAACTCTCAAGAAGCCCCTCCCAAGCCTCTTAAGTCACACACTCAAGTAAGGTATATTTCACTCTCCTCTTTTATCAAGTACTCTTTTTATGTTATACCTTTTACTTTCCATGTTCTTATGTTGGTATATGTTATTCCATATTCCTCTTACTTTCCATTGAATTTATAAATTATGATAACCTCATTTCACTTTCATTAAGCCTCTCATGATCATTAATGTACACCTCTACCATTCCAAAATATAGTTAGGATTCTCTTCTTTATTCAAGTTTCTTTATTACCTTATACCTTTTATTTCCAAATTTATAATGTTGGGATATGATTTTCTATGTCCCTATTACTTCCCATTTTATTTTTATGTGATAAGATACCCCTTTCTCTCTCATCAACCCATTTTTACTAATCTTTAAGTGATGTCGTTATGCTACAGAAATTTAACTACTATCTTCTATGCCAAAACAATTATTTAGTGAATACCATACTCATTTCCTATCAAGGGTGTTCACATTTATACACATATACTTTTTATTGAGGACTTAAATATATGTATTCTACACTCCTTAATCATGGAATAAATTATGATGATGAATGAATCCATGTTTTATGATCTATGTGGCACACTTAAGCATGAGAATGAAATGTACATGATGGGTGCACCCAGATAGCGCTCCAATACATTGGGTAATGTTTAGTATCATGATATGTTATGTTGAGATAGGGAGTGAACCTAATTCCTTTATGGGAATTTTTCCACCATGATGTCATTGACCTGTGTTTTATGATTCAGTGTTTTAAGTTGTTGTCACATTTCTCATGTTATGATTATCATGTTATGAATATCATGTTATATCATGTCTCATTGTTCATGTTTATGATTCATACTCTTTTTATGTCTCATTGATATGTCTATTTTTTAACATGTATTATACTCTTTGTGTTATTCCATATTTATTCCGTTATTGGGCTTTATAACTCACCTCTTTCTTATGTTTTTCCTCAGGTTATCTCATGCAATTTTAAGTACAAAGGAATATTATGAACATGTTAAGGATATTTTCAATAAAGACGGTGTATTTCATGGTTTAAGATGTTATGTAATGTACCTAATTCTCAAATACACTAAACTTATCGATATTTTGGGTTGTATTAAGTGTAATCTTATGTAATTAATCATGTATTAAAGTATAATAAAGTGCGCAGTTGTTATAGTTGGTATCATAGCCAAAGTTTAGTTATTTTTTGGATTGGGATTAGAGAAATTTGGAGTCAGCCTTATATATGAGACTAAGTATAAGAATACATCCCTAAATTTGGGTAAGTATAGAGTAAGTGGTTTATCAAGAAAATACATCCCTGTCTAAATACTATAAGTTGGTGTGGTTATGGAATAGATGTACCTAGGAGTAACAGCTCTGACAAGGTGTTCGGTGTCTAACTTAGGTTAACCTGTTAAACGATAATGGGTCTTACTACGCACCTGGTTTTACACTCTTGGGGGATATGTTTTGATAAATGCATAAGCTCATTACAAACCATTATTAAGGGAACAAAAAAATCTCATAAGAATACATGTTAGGAAATAGATCATGGATAACATAGATCAAATCCTAGAAATCCATAAGTTTAGAAATAAATATAATTTATAATTTATCCCTTTAATGTCATTAGATTCCCCTCTATGTGTTTAATAGTTTAAAAAATATACTCATCCATAATTTTCCTTTTATTCTAGCAAATGGTTGGAAATATGAGGAATCGAGTGAACAACCAATGCGATGGGCAATGTGATGACTACCCCAACAAGATGACCAACCAATGGGAGTGAGAATTGTGAACTTTATGATGATAATCACTCAACTGAATCAGGTTATGAATAGAAACCTAGATCCGGAGGAGCGCTCGAATCCCCCTAAGAGAGAACAAGCAACAATCGAGAGTTTTATGTAAAAAAGGCCTCCGACATTCAATGGATCATCTAGTCCCTTAATCGCGAAACAATAGATCAACTTTGTGGAGAATATCTTCTCTATAATTTAATGTTCTGAGTAAGAGAAGGTTGTATTGGTTGTTTATCATATGGAGGGAGAAGCTGATCAGTGGTGGACATTGATCAAGAATACAAAGTCTGATGAAGAGATTGAAGTAATGGAGGGGAAGGAGTTCCGAAAAATGTTTTTTGATAGATATTTTCCTTGAACTCTACAACTTAAAATGGAAAGGGATTTTTTTTTCCTCAATCAAAAAGGCAACGAATCTATCAGGGCGTACGAGTCAAACTTCACAAGACTTTCACGATACACCTCTGGTTTTTTCATTACCCCCGAATGTAAGGTTGACTGATTATTTGGTGGGATAAAACCTAATCTATGGAAATCCCTGGAAATTTGTGGCTTTGATTACTATGAGGAAATTGTATGATGTGCCCTCAAAGTCAAAATAGAGGTTGAAGAAACTCAGCGGTATCATGGGGATAAGAAGTGTAAAGTGGAGTTCAATTTTGGCGGTCCGATGGAGAAATTAAATGGTGTCAAGAAATTCTAACATCCCACATGTCAAAGGTGTGGAAAGAAGCAACTCGAAAATTTACTAAAGGGAACGAAAAAATTCTTTAGGTGTGGGGAGGAAGGACACCTGGATAAAATTTTCCAACAAGAGAAACCCACTAATGTGACGGAGGAAAGGAATACTCTGGTCAACCCTTAGCACATTGTTCATTACTTCAACTGCAAGAAACCAGGGTACTTTGAAAATCAATGCCCTAAGACAAGAGTTTTTTGAGACAACCAACAACCTCCAAGGAAAGAAGGGTGATCTTTTTCCATCACTACCACTGAAGTGGATCCTGACAATGAAGTGGTGACAGGTGCGCTAGTTATTCTTTCAAGAATAAGGAATGTACTTTTTTATTCCGGTTCTATGCATTCCTTCATATCACAAAAGTTTAATAGAACTATTCAAACACCACCACAAAGCATGAAAGTAGAGATGTTAGTGAAAATGGGAAATGGGAAAATTATTGAATCCCAAGTATATAACTCATAATTTGTCACAATTTGTGGGATGAACTTCCCAATGAACCTTATCATACTCCCTTTGGTGGAATTTGATGCAATTCTAGATATGGATTGGTTTTCCCTAGATAAAGATAGCATAAATTTTCCCGAGAAGAAAATCACTCTCTGTATTGTGAATCGACCCCTAATTCTGTACAAGTGTAAGGAGAAGGATGAATCTTACTTAGCACCATCACCTCAAACATGGATATTATTGCCCTATGAGTAAGTGTATATCAAATGTTTGATTCCAAAGAAAGAATCATCATCAAAGACATGCCTATTGTGAGGGAATATGCTGATGTGTTTCCCAATGAATTTTCTGGTCTTCCTCCTAGTCGTGAGGTTGAATTTTCATTCAAGCTTATATCTGGGGTGTTAACATTATCCAAGACTCCATATAGAATAGTTGTTGTGGAACTTGAGGAGCTGAAGAAACAAATACATAATAATCTGGATAAGGGGTTTATACGCCCAAGTGTTTCACCATGGGGTGAACTAGTCCTATTCATCAAGAAGAATGATGGTTGAATGTGCCTTTGTATTGATTATTGTGAGCTCAACAAGATAACGATAAAGAACAAGTATCATTTTCCTCGAATTGATGAATTTTTTGATCAGCTGTGTTGAGCACAATACTTCTCCAAGCTATATCTTTGGTCGAGATATTATCAAGTAAGTGTGAAGAAGGAAGATATCCCCAAGACTACTTTTTATACAAGATATGGGTACTATGATTTCATAGTGATTCCATTCAGACCCACTAATGTTCCAACAATCTTCATGGACTTGATGAATAGAGTATTTAGAGATTACTTCAATGAATTTGTGGTAGTCTGTATAGATGATATTCAAATATAATTCAAAACTAATGAGGATCATGAGGAGCATCTGATCACTGTGCTAAAGACCTTAGGAAGGGAGAAACTTTATGACAAGTACAGCAAATGTGATTTCTGATTGAAGGAAGAATATTTCTTAGGGAATATCATCACAAGCAATGGGATATATATAGACGCTTTAAAGATTGAAGCAATTGAATGATGGTTGAGGACAACATATGTGACATATATATGTAGTTTCCTTGGATTAGATGGGAATTATCGCCGATTTGTGATAAGTTTAGCATGATTGTCAAACCTTCTTACCAAGCTAACTCAAAAAGGAGTGAAGTTTGTCTGGATGTAAGAATGTGAGGAAAGCTTTAAGGAGCTCGAAAATAGGTTTATCATTGCACCAGTGCTCACACTACCGACAAGTGGGGAACTCTTTGTGGTATATAATGATGCTTCAAAGAATATATTAGGTTATGTATTGATGAAAAATGATAATGTGATATCATACGCCTCAAGGTAGATGAAAATTCATGAGAAAAACTATCTCACGCATGATCTGGAGTTGGCAGTTGTGATCTTTGCGTTGAAAATTTGGTGGAATTATCTCTATGGGGAGAAGTGTGAGATATATACTGATCGCAAGAACCTCAAATATATATTCACACAAAAAGAGATTAATATGTGCCAACAAAGATGGTTATAGATCATCAAGGATTACAACTGCTCAATCCACTATCATCCTGGAAAAGTGAATAAAGTGGAAGATACTCTAAGTGAAAAGGATCCATCAATTCTATCATCAATGAGAATTGAGAGGGATCTGATCTTCTTAGGTTTGAAGAGGATGGACATGGGAATCATAAAGAAAGGAACATCATCAATCCTTTCACAAATGATTTCTCAACCATCTCTTGTTGAAAAGATAAAGGATACACAAATAAATGATGTGGGAATTCAAAAGAAATTATAAACTATAAGAAAAGGGAAATCCTCAGAGTTCAATGTTAATGAAGAAGGAATTGTGAGATTTTGGTCAAGAATTTGTGTTCCATCAAATCCTGAGTTAAAGAATGAACTTTCAGATAATGCACATAGTTTGGCTTTCTCCATTCACTCAGGAATCACAAAGATGTATCAAGATCTCCATAAGCACTATTGGTGGGACAATATGAAGAAGGGGGTCGTTGAATATACATCAAAGTGTCTGGTATGCCAGCAAGTGAAAGCTGAAAGGCAGAAGTCTAAGGGAATAATGCATCCATTACCCATTCCAACATAAAAATGGGAAAACATCACTATGGACTTCGTCACCGGACTTCCGAAGATATCCAGGGGAAATTGTAACAGCCCGAGATTTTATGAAAAATATTCTTTTTAATTTTATTAATGTCCTGTGTTGTAAGCTACACCAAAAGGAGCTTGCACAACATGCATCCTTGACTTGCTTTGCATTACACGCAATCGCAACCTTCCTCGATAGCGAGTGTAATACGCAATACCGAGTTTTACTAAACAACGATATGCTATTAAAATATTATTAAAACTAGCAGTTAAGAATAGTAATAACCACTTTTTGAAATTTTTTAAATTTTATTTTTGGATTCGTAATATCGAAATTATCTTAGGGTGAAATTTTGGTACTTTTCGGATAACTTTCATTTTCTGATGAATAGTGAAAATTGCTAAATTTTAATTAAAAACAACTTTTTTAATCGAAATAATTAATAGTGATAAATTATTAATTTGAGTGGTTTTAAAGTATATTTAGAATATATTTTTACAATTCAATACAATGTTGGTCATTGGATGTAATTTCACATTTAAATCAGACATAAACAAGTGTCAATCTTTTGATAGATATTGTTTCTTAAAAACACGCTATTTGTTTTAACAGCGGGATTTAATTATAAAATTAATTAATGAAACTTCTATGTTATGAATTTGGTAAAATAGACTTCATTTTTGAATTCGTAATATGAAATATAGCTTAGGATGAAATTTTGGCATTGTTCTTAAAAACATCAATTTTTGATGAATAGTGAAACTACTAAGTGGTAGTTAAAAAAACTGAATTTTTCATAAAACTTAATTTTACCGCTTCTGTGAATGGAATTTCAAAAATCCGAGAAACACGGTTGATGTCAATAAGTAAAATGTGGTTCAATGAGATGAAAATAATTTTTGGTGAATAGTAACTTTTTACTTTTATTTACCACGGTTAAAAGTAAATAGGGTAATTAAGGGTAAAAATGATATTAATATTACCCTAACACATGTCCTAATCCTATTGGACAAGTGTATCTCGACCAAAAACAACCTTAAGTATAAAATATTATCATTTAGGCCCACTTGGATTAGATTAGGACATTTATTATTATTTAATTCAAAGAAGAGTTAAAAGAGTTAAAATCAAAGTTTATTTACTAAAACATTTTTAATATAGGGTTATACATAAGATAAATTCGATTGTAAATATTCATTAGAAAGCTAAAAAGATTTCCTACATAATGGTATTTTATTTTTAATTTTTAGACATCAAATAATTTAATTTATGTATGACACAAAGATGATGCAGTGATTATCTTATTAATGAAATATTGACATAATTGATATTATAAATACCAAAATAAATGTAATTTAAGACTTTTTATAAATTCCACTAATTTTATAGGTTACTATGATATATTAGTGTTTATTTAATCAACTTGGTTCGAACATATAATTCTGTTATGACTTTTAAAAAAATCATATATCAAATAGTGTCAAAATTGACACAAAATTGTTTCTAAATCAAATATTATATTATTAATTGTTATTTTATTCCTAAAAATCTAAGGTTCGGCCAAATTACTTAGATAAGGATATATATATTAATAATAAACAATTTGGGATTCGTTTGGCATGTTATAGTAATTTTATTAACCATATAGTGTAAGAAAACAAAAAGACACGGTAAAAGTTAAATTATTTAACTTAGAGTTAAATCTAATTGATAAGGTTAAAATAATAACCTAAACTTGTCTAAATCCTATTGGTTGATAGGATTTAGACCCATCCCCACTTTAACTTCGAAATAAGACCCTTTGGAACCATTATAAACCGATTTTTACTTTAATATAAAATAATATTTTGAGATATTCCTAAGGTGCCCCTCTCATCCCTTATAAAAGGACACCTCCTCCCCCTCCTCCTCACACCAATTTGAGCACTCAAGCTCGGCCAACCCCTGCCAAAATCCCTTCTCCACTTCCCTAGTATCATCCTAGAGGTCTTGGTCTTCTTCAAAGACCATCCTTAGTTCTTTAAGTGGAGGCTAAGAAAAGGCGCGTCAAAAAGAGGTAATATCCATTACCGATATTTTTCAATTTCTTTCTTCTTAAACTTCTTCTTCTTTAGTTGTTTCATGATAAAGTAATAACATCAGTATTTCTTATATACTGATATGTTATTATAAATATGAAACAACTCTAATTAACCTTCTATCCATCCTACGGAAAAAGGAAATCACCGCGCGTGCGTACGTACGGAATACCGTCTCCACGCCGTGGTGTAATCTATTTTCTGTCACCACCTTAATTGGATGGGTATAAAGGTGTAATGAGTAACTATATATGATTATTATAAAGTGATATTGATACTGAAATAGTATACATACACTTCAACACAATTCCACGACCATGGGAACGATATCATCGCTCGTGCGTACGTACGGACTACCGTCTCCATGACGCGATGAGATTCATTCTCCACATTAACCATTCATGAATGATTATAAAGTATATATAATAAGTACTAATGAAATATATGACATAATAATGATACTGGATTTATGTATATTTATATGTATGTCATCTACTTAATTCCATTCAATTCAATAAGGAAACGAAAACAGCGTTCATGCGTACGTACGGACTACCGTCTCCATGAACGGTGTATTTCATTCCATTTATCAATATTATATATATATATGTATATTCTGAATATATATTATATATAAATCATGTTTTACATTCTGGATATAAGTAATCATGATCCAAGTAATCATATTAATAATTACAAGTTAAAAACACGAACGACAAATGAGACGATTTTACCCAAAACGCTACTTTAACATGAATTTACAAAAGAACGGGTAATATAAAGTCATAAGCGAACCATATATGATATCATAACAATTAATATGATTCTTTAATAAGTCAATAACATTATTCAAATCATTATACAGGAGGTTCGGACACGTACAAAGCAAGTCGGACCTAAGGTAAGGGGAAATATCACAATCTCATTTTTATCCGAGATTGTTTATACTTTGGTATTTACTGGGGTATATTTTATCATCCACATCCATGTTCCCTCAATATTTAATATTGTTTCCATCCACTTACAATAGTTTAAATCCAATTTTACCCTTCGGTGAGTTTTTAGTAAAGAATATGAAAGGAATCTTTTGTCACTTTTTCGTACAAGGTACTTTTTGACTTTTCCGACAAAAGTATGAGAAGAATGTTTTTTTTAACTTATACGGAATGAATGGATTTTTAAAACATTATTTCCAAGAAGCTTCCTTTACAAGTTTTCAAGTTTATTTTTAATCAACTACTTTTAGTTTAGAATTTTATGACATTTTAAGAAAGGAAAAGTGTTTTTGAAGTAGAAAGGATATTTTCCTCAAGAATGGAGTTCAAATGTTTTATCAAAATTATTTTCCATCTAAGATAATATAGGGTTCTGTTTTTATCCCTATTATTACATTGATTTGATTATGTTGTGAGGGAATTATTTTTATGAAGTCATTTAGCTTATATGATTTGTTTTATGATGTCATGATGTTTCAAGAATCCCATTTTTGTTACATGTGTTATGCGATGATGTATGATTTATGATTATGTGGCACAAATAAGAAAGGATTCATTATAAGATGGGTGGGACCTATATCTCCCTCCAATGCATTGGGTAAATATTTTTATATCTCATGAGATAGACATGGCTGGAACGGTAGGTTATACCGGTTCAGTAAAACAGGACTGAAACGAGGGTGACTCGGTTCAGAAAGGGACTTTGTCCACTAAGATAGTCTTGGCAATGAGTCTTGACTAACAAGAAATGATTCTATATGATTATGTGTGCATGCCACAAAGTTTAATGTTTTAAGTTATGATTATTGTGATTACATTTCACTGCCATGATTTATCCCATGTTATGAAATTATGATCTCTTTTGCAGGTTAAGATTTCCAAAAATGTTATGTTCTTATGAAAATTATGTGATTGATATTTCTTTTGTTTACCCTTACTGAGCATTTGAGCTCACCCTTTTATGTTTTCTTTCCCCAGGATATGAAGAAAGGTTTTAGGTAGAAAAAAAAGGAAGATCTTTATGGGAGATATTGAAGATCTTTCACCACGATTAGAAGATTATACTCCGAGTTTCCAAATACACTAAACTATTATGATCCTTGTGTGTGTGTTTTGTTATGTACTAAGTATTCCGCAAAAGAATTGTAATATCTATTTACGTTAAGCTTCGGGTCTCTACAGTTGGTATCAGAGGAAAAGTTTAGTCAACCTTTGGAAACTAGGATGCGAAAATGTTAGTGAGATCCCTAGAGATATTTCTAAGGTATGTCTAGGGATGTCCCTAAGGTTAAGTAACGTATAGGTTATAGTACTAGAATTACGCTAACGATCAAAGAATTAAACCTAAGATGTTAGATATTGAAGGTACTCCCCCTTTGTTATGTTGTTTTCCCTAGCATGATTTTTGCCTCACACTATTATTTTTGGGTTTTAGACGATGGCTGGAACCCGAAGGAACCGTGTTGATCAATGCAATGGACAATGCGATGATTGTCCTCCTGAACAAATAAATGTTATGGGATATGGAGTGAAAAATCTTATTGCTATACTTACACAAGCTATGAATCATTCTGGACTTCCAAATGAGCAGAGAAGGGAACAATATTCTATTGAGTCCTTCATGAGGCAACGTCCACCTTCTTTCAGTGGGTCTTCTGATCCACTTGTTGCTGAACAATGGATCAGTACCACTGAAAAGATATTTTCAGTTCTTCAATGTTCTGAGCATGATAAAGTCATATTACCAGTATATCATTTGGAAGGTGAAGCTGATCAATGGTGGAATCTTATCAAGAATACGAGGCAAAGAGATGAGATTGAGTCCATGGAATGGGACGAGTTCAAGAACTTGTTTTTCAGTAAGTACTTCCCTCGTATTCTTCGAACAAAGATGGAAAAGGAGTTTCTTGAGCTGAAGCAGAAGGATGATGAATCTGTTGGTATATACGAAGCAAACTTTACAAGACTTGCAAGGTATGCATCTGGCATTATCATCCAACCTGAAAGTAAAGTTGATCGATTTTTCAGTGGCTTAAAACCAAGTCTTCGAAGGGCATTAGCTATAAGAGACTTTAGTAGCTATGAAGAAATTGTGTGTTGTGCTATCAAGGTAGAAATGGAAGTTGGTGTTACATATCCATCTCATGGTTTTGACAAGAAACGAAAGATGGAGTTCAAGGAGAAATCTCATAATAATGGTGAAAAGAAGATGAATGTTTCCTTATGCACAAAGTGTGGAAAGAAGCATGGTGGAGATTGTCTTAAAGGGACTAGAAAATATTTTAAGTGTGGAAAAGAAGGTCATTGAGCAGCTGAGTGTCGAAGTAATGGAAAAAGGGATTCTAATGATGTGAATAAAGCAAACACTGTAGAGAACGCACCACCAACACTTCAATGCTTCAAGTGCAAGGAAATGGGGCATTATGCTAATAAATGACCTAATCCAAGGGTTAGTGATGATCGACATGAGCAACCGCTTAAGGCAAACGACAAAGGGAAGTCACATGCGATCACCATTGGCGATGTTGAATATGATAACGATGTGGTGGAATGATTAAGTATTTATGTAATGGGATTCCAAAATAATGTTGTATCATAAAGTATTGGAATATTTATGTATTGGTCTAATGTGGTATTCAAAGTGATTGAGAAATTTTTGGAAATAAGATGATATGCGCATAATGAAGGGAAAACGAGAAAACGAAATGTTTAACAGTATTCATGAGCTCATGATTGATATAAGGACTAAGTGATATCATGGTTTGAGTATAAATAATTTTGAGGATTTTGGTATGTGGAAAGTGTTAACTTTTAACTGCATTCAAGTTTTCACTAAGGTTCAAGTGGTATTCAAGAGAATACATGATTAAGGACTTTGAATGGTTGGAATGTGACCAACAAAACATATCTTATGATATATGGGGTTCAACGATGGTATTAAATCTCTGGTAATCGTTTTCACTATGTTATGAGAGTGGACTGCAGTATTATGGATAAGCCTAAAGATTGGAATGGATTATGTTGGACATAAGTTAGTATTGTTTAAGGATAGAAGTTTTTTCGATATTATTGATGGGATGTTATAGTAATATAGTTTTAGAAAAAGGACAACCTGCAGGACGGGCGAGAGCCCATCGCGTCGGACAAGGCTGTGGGAATCGAACCCACAACCGAAGTGCGACTGGCCTTTATCGCCTACCACTGGCCTACAGGAAGTCCCTGTTTAGTAGAAACTAGTTTTATTAAGCGGTATGATATATGAAGTATAAGTTCATTTTAGGAACCATATATGATTAATCTCACTATAGAATGACTTATGTATATTTAATAACTTTTGCTAACCTTTTGTTTGAGACAGATGGAATGACCCGTCATTCTATCACATGATCTGCTAACACTTCACGAATAACAAATTCAACTTCATTTATTTAAAAAATGAAGTGGAAATTGTTCAAGGCACGAACAACAGTGAGATTGTACCAAAATAAAGTAAGTATTTATTCTAATTCAAATTATTCAACTTTAGGGAAATGATCTTGAAAACCAAAAATGTTGTCCTAGTGCTCTTATATCTGATTAATCAGATGGTACCTTAGATCGTCACAAATTTATGGCTTTTTGTTTGCTAGCTTTTCCATATCCATGTTCTCTACCACTCTCTATCAGAACATGATAGTTAGATTTCTCTTCCATATCCATATTCTCACCTATGTGGAAACCCAGTGATTAGTTTATTTGGGTAACCGTTACGTTTCATACTTTTGTTTTTAAAGATTGGTTTTGGTATTCCTTTTTACTATGTGGGTTTCGATTAAAGAAACTTTCGAATAGTAAACCATTTATAACCCCGACGAATTTCGAGGGCGAAATTCATTTTAAGGGGGGTAGAATGTAATAGCCCGAGATTTTATGAAAAATATTCTTTTTAATTTTATTAATGTCTTGTGTTGTAAGCTAAACCAAAAGGAGTTTGCACAACATGCATCCTTGACTTGCCTTTCATTACACGCAATCGCAACATTCCTCGATAGCGTGTGTAATACGCAATACCGAGTTTCACTAAACAACGATATGCTATTAAAATATTATTAAAACTAGCAGTTATGAATAGTAATAACCACTTTTTGAAATTTTTTAAATTTTATTTTTGGATTCGGAATATCGAAATTATCTTAGGGTGAAATTTTGGTACTTTTCCGATAACTTTCATTTTCTGATGAATAGTGAAAATTGCTAAATTTTAATTAAAAACAAATTTTTTAATCGAAATAATTAATAGTGATAAATTATTAATTTGAGTGGTTTTAAAGTATATTTAGAATATATTTTTACAATTCAATACAATGTTGGTCATTGGATGTAATTTCACATTTAAACCAGACATAAACAAGTGTCAATCTTTTGATAGATATTGTTTCTTAAAAACACGCTATTTGTTTTAACAGCGGGATTTAATTATAAAATTAATTAATGAAACTTCTATGTTATGAATTTGGTAAAATATACTTCATTTTTGAATTCGGAATATGAAATATAGCTTAGGATGAAATTTTGGCATTGTTCTTAAAAACATCAATTTTTGATGAATAGTGAAACTACTAAGTGATAGTTAAAAAAACTGAATTTTTCATAAAACTTAATTTTAACGCTTCTGTGAATGGAATTCCAAAAATCCGAGAGACACGGTTGATGTCAGTAAGTAAAATGTGGTTCAATGAGATGAAAATAATTTTTGGTGAATAGTAACTTTTTACTTTTATTTACCACGGTTAAAAGTAAATAGGGTAATTAAGGGTAAAAATGATATTAATATTACCCTAACACATGTCCTAATCCTATTGGACAAGTGTATATCGACCAAAAACAACATTAAGTATAAAATATTATCATTTAGGCCCACTTGGATTAGATTAGGACATTTATTATTATTTAATTCAAAGAAGAGTTAAAAGAGTTAAAATCAAAGTTTATTTACTAAAACATTTTTAATATAGGGTTATACATAAGATAAATTCGATTGTAAATATTCATTAGAAAGATAAAAAGATTTCCTACATAATGGTATTTTATTTGTAATTTTTAGACATCAAATAATTTAATTTATGTATGACACAAAGATGATGCAGTGATTATCTTATTAATGAAATATTGACATAATTGATATTATAAATACCAAAATAAATGTAATTTAAGACTTTTTATGAATTCCACTAATTTTATAGGTTACTATGATATATTAGTGTTGATTTAATCAACTTGGTTCGAACATATAATTCTGTTATAACTTTCAAAAAAATCATATATCAAATAGTGTCAAAATTGACACAAAATAGTTTTTAAATCAAATATTATATTATTAATTGTTATTATTTTCCTAAAAATCTAAGGTTCGGCCAAATGACTTAGATAAGGATATATATTTTAATAATTAACAATTTGGGGTTCGTTTGGCATGTTATAGTAATTTTATTAACCATATAGTGTAAGAAAACAAAAAGACACGGTAAAAGTTAAATTATTTAACTTAGAGTTAAATCTAATTGATAAGGTTAAAATAATAACCTAAACTTGTCTAAATCCTATTGGTTGATAGGATTTCGACCCATCCCCACTTTAGCTTCGAAATAAGACACTTTGGAACCATTATAAACCGATTTTGACTTTAATATAAAATAATATTTTGAGATATTCCTAAGGTGCCCCTCTCATCCCTTATAAAAGGACACCTCCTCCCCCTCCTCCTCACACCAATTTGAGCACTCAAGCTCGGCCAACCCCTGCCAAAATCCCTTCTCCAATTCCCTAGTATCATCCTAGAGGTCCTGGTCGTCTTCAAAGACCATCCTTAGTTCTTTAAGTGGAGGCTAAGAAAAGGCGCGTCAAAAAGAGGTAATATCCATTACCGATCTTTTTCAATTTCTTTCTTCTTCAACTTCTTTTTCTTTAGTTGTTTCATGATAAAGTAATAACATCAGTATTTCTTATATACTGATATGTTATTATAAATATGAAACAACTCTAATTAACCTTCTATCCATCCTACGGAAAAAGGAAATCACCGCGCGTGCGTACGTACGGAATACCGTCTCCACGCCGTGGTGTAATCTATTTTCTGCCACCACCTTAATTGGATGGGTATAAAGGTGTAATGAGTAACTATATATGATTATTATAAAGTGATATTGATACTGAAATAGTATACATACACTTCAACACAATTCCACGACCATGGGAACGATATCATCGCTCGTGCGTACGTACGGACTACCGTCTCCACAACGCGATGAGATTCATTCTCCACATTAACCATTCATGAATGATTATAAAGTATATATAATAAGTAATAATGAAATATATGACATAATAATGATACTGGATTTATGTATATTTATATGTATGTCATCTACTTAATTCCATTCAATTCAATAAGGAAACGAAAACAGCGTTCATGCGTACGTACGGACTACCGTCTCTATGAACGGTGTATTTCATTCCATTTATCAATATTATATATATATATGTATGTATATTCTGAATATATATTATATATAAATCATGTTTTACATTCTGGATATAAGTAATCATGATCCAAGTAATCATATTAATAATTACAAGTTAAAAACACGAACGACAAATGAGACGATTTTACCCAAAACGCTACATTAACATGAATTTACAAAAGAACGGGTAATATAAAGTCATAAGCGAACCATATATGATATCATAACAATTAATATGATTCTTTAATAAGTCAATAACATTATTTAAATCATTATACAGGAGGTTCGGACACGTACAAAGCAAGTCGGACCTAAGGTAAGGGGAAATATCACAATCTCATTTTTATCCGAGATTGTTTATACTTTGGTATTTACTGGGGTATATTTTATCATCCACATCCATGTTACCTCAATATTTAATATTGTTTCCATCCACTTACAATAGTTTAAATCCAATTTTACCTTTTGGTGAGTTTTTAGTAAAGAATATGAAAGGAATCTTTTGTCGCTTTTTCGTACGAGGTACTTCTTGACTTTTCCGACAAAAGTACGAGAAGAATGTTTTTTTTAACTTATACGGCATGAATGGATTTTTAAAAAATTATTTCCAAGAAGCTTCCTTTACAAGTTTTCAAGTTTATTTTTAATCAACTACTTTTAGTTTAGAATTTTATGACATTTTAAGAAAGGAAAAGTGTTTTTGAAGTAAAAAGGATATTTTCCTCAAGAATAGAGTTCAAATGTTTTATCAAAATTATTTTCCATCTAAGATAATATAGGGTTCTGTTTTTATCCCTATTATTACATTGATTTGATTATGTTGTGAGGGAATTATTTTTATGAAGTCATTTAGCTTATATGATTTGTTTTATGATGTCATGATGTTTCAAGAATCCCATTTTTGTTACATGTGTTATGCGATGATGTATGATTTATGATTATGTGGCACACATAAGAAAGGATTCATTATAAGATGGGTGGGAGCTATATCTCCCTCCAATGCATTGGGTAAATATTTTTATATCTCATGAGATAGACATGGCTGGAACGGTAGGTTATACCGGTTCAGTAAAACAAGACTGAAACGAGGGTGACTCGGTTCAGAAAGGGACTTTGTCCACTAAGATAGTCTTGGCAATGAGTCTTGACTAACAAGAAATGATTCTATATGATTATGTGTGCATGCCACAAAGTTTAATGTTTTAAGTTATGATTATTGTGATTACATTTCACTGCCATGATTTATCCCATGTTATTAAATTATGATCTCTTTTGCAGGTTAAGATTTCCAAAAATGTTATGTTCTTATGAAAATTATGTGATTAATATTTCTTTTGTTTACCCTTACTGAGCATTTGAGCTCACCCTTTTATGTTTTCTTTCCCCAGGATATGAAGAAAGGTTTTAGGTAGGAAAAAAAAGGAAGATCTTTATGGGAGATATTGAAGATCTTTCACCACGATTAGAAGATTATACTCCGAGTTTCCAAAGACACTAAATTATTATGATCCTTGTGTGTGTGTTTTGTTATGTACTAAGTATTCCGCAAAAGAATTGTAATATCTATGTACGTTAAGCTTCGGGTCTCTACAGTTGGTATCAGAGGAAAGGTTTAGTCAACCTTTGGAAACTAGGATGCGAAAATGTTAGTGAGATCCCTAGAGATATTTCTAAGGTATGTCTAGGTATGTCCCTAAGGTTAAGTATACGTATAGGTTATAGTACTAGAATTACGCTAATGATCAAAGAATTAAACCTAAGATGTTAGATATTGAAGGTACTCCCCCTTTGTTATGTTGTTTTCCCTAGCATGATTTTTGCCTCTCACACTATTATTTTTGGGTTTTAGACGATGGCTGGAACCCGAAGGAACCGTGTTGATCAATGCAATGGACAATGCGATGATTTTCCTCCTGAACAAACAAATGTTATGGGAGATGGAGTAAAAAATATTATTGCTATACTTACACAAGCTATTAATCATTCTGGACTTCCAAATGAGCAGAGAAGGGAACAATATTCTATTGAGTCCTTCATGAGGCAACGTCCACCTTCTTTCACTGGGTCTTCTGATCCACTTGTTACTGAACAATGGATCAGTAACACTGAAAAGATATTTTCAGTTCTTCAATGTTCTGAGCATGATAAAGTCATCTTAGCAGTATATCGTTTGGAAGGTGAAGCTGATCAATGGTGGAATCTTATCAAGAATACGAGGCAAAGAGATGAGATTGAGTCCATGGAATGGGACGAGTTCAAGAACTTGTTTTTCAGCAAGTACTTCCCTCGTATTCTTCGAACAAAGATGGAAAAGGAGTTTCTTGAGCTGAAGCAGAAGGATGATGAATCTGTTGGTATATACGAAGCAAATTTTACAAGACTTGCAAGGTATGCATCTGGCATTATCATCCAACCTGAAAGTAAAGTTGATCGATTTTTCAGTGGCTTAAAACCTAGTCTTCGAAGGGCATTAGCTATAAGAGACTTTAGTAGCTATGAAGAAATTGTGCGTTGTGCTATCAAGGTAGAAATGGAAGTTGGTGTTACATATCCATCTCATGGTTTTGACAAGAAACGAAAGATGGAGTTCAAGGAGAAATCTCAGAATAATGGTGAAAAGAAGATGAATGTTTCCTTATGCACAAAGTGTGGAAAGAAGCATGGTGGAGATTGTCTTAAAGGGACTAGAAAATATTTTAAGTGTGGAAAAGAAGGTCATCGAGCAGCTGAGTGTCGAAGTAATGGAAAAAGGGATTCTAATGATGTGAATAAAGCAAACACTGTAGAGAACGCACCACCAACACTTCAATGCTTCAAGTGCAAGGAAATGGGGCATTATGCTAATGAATGACCTAATCCAAGGGTTAGTGATGATCGACATGAGCAACCGCTTAAGGCAAAGGACAAAGGGAAGTCACATGCGATCACCATTGGCGATGTTGAATATGATAACGATGTGGTGGAATGATTAAGTGTTTATGTAATGGGATTCCAAAATAATGTTGTATCATAAAGTATTGGAATATTTATGTATTGGTCTAATGTGGTATTCAAAGTGATTGAGATATTTTTGGAAATAAGATGATATGCGCATAATGAAGGGAAAACGAGAAAACAAAATGTTTAACAGTATTCATGAGCTCATGATTGATATAAGGACTAAGTGATATCATGGTTTGAGTATAAATAATTTTGAGGATTTTGGTATGTGGAAAGTGTTAACTTTTAACTGCATTCAAGTTTTCACTAAGGTTCAATGGGTATTCAAGAGAATACATGATTAAGGACTTTGAATGTTTGGAATGTGACCAAGAAAACATATCTTATGATATATGGGGTTCAACGATGGTATTAAATCTCTGGTAATCGTTTTCACTATGTTATGAAAGTGGACTGCAGTATTATGGATAAGCCTAAAGATTGGAATGGATTATGTTGGACATAAGTTAGTATTGTTTAAGGATAGAAGTTTTTTCGATATTATTGATGGGATGTTATAGTAATATAGTTTTAGAAAAAGGACAACCTACAAGACGGGCGACAGCCCATCGCGTCGGACAAGGCTGTGGGAATCGAACCCACAACCGAAGTGCGACTGGCCTTTATCGCCTACCACTGGCCTACAGGAAGTCCCTGTTTAGTAGAAACTAGTTTTATTAAGCGGTATGATATATGAAGTATAAGTTAATTTTAGGAACCATATATGATTAATCTCACTATAGAATGACTTATGTATATTTAATAACTTTTGCTAACCTTTTGTTTGAGACAGATGGAATGACCCGTCATTCTATCACATGATCTGCTAACACTTCACGAATAACAAATTCAACTTCATTTATTTAAGAAATGAAGTGGAAATTGTTCAAGGCACAAACAACAGTGATATTGTACCAAAATAAAGTAAGTATTTATTCTAATTCAAATTATTCAACTTTAGGGAAATGATCTTGAAAACCAAAAATGTTGTCCTAGTGCTCTTATATCTGATTAATCAGATGGTACCTTAGATCGTCACAAATTTATGGCTTTGTGATTGCTAGATTTTCCATAGCCATGTTCTCTACCACTCTCCATCAGAACATGATAGTTAGATTTCTCTTCCATATCCATATTCTCACCTATGTGGAAACCCAGTGATTAGTTTATTTGGGTAACCGTTACGTTTCATACTTTTGTTTTTAAAGATTGGTTTTGGTATTCCTTTTTACGATGTGGGTTTCGATTAAAGAAACTTTCGAATAGTAAACCATTTATAACCCCGATGAATTTCGAGGGCGAAATTCATTTTAAGGGGGGTAGAATGTAACAGCCCGAGATTTTATGAAAAATATTCTTTTTAATTTTATTAATGTCTTGTGTTGTAAGCTACACCAAAAGGAGCTTGCACAACATGCATCCTTGACTTGCCTTGCATTACACGCAATCGCAACCTTCCTCGATAGCGTGTGTAATACGCAATACCGAGTTTCACTAAACAACGATATGCTATTAAAATATTATTAAAACTAGCAGTTATGAATAGTAATAACCACTTTTTGAAATTTTTTAAATTTTATTTTTGGATTCGGAATATCGAAATTATCTTAGGGTGAAATTTTGGTACTTTTCAGATAACTTTCATTTTCTGATGAATAGTGAAAATTGCTAAATTTTAATTAAAAACAACTTTTTTAATCGAAATAATTAATAGTGATAAATTATTAATTTGAGTGGTTTTAAAGTATATTTAGAATATATTTTTACAATTCAATACAATGTTGGTCATTGGATGTAATTTCACATTTAAACCAGACATAAACAAGTGTCAATCTTTTGATAGATATTGTTTCTTAAAAACACTCTATTTGTTTTAACAGCGGGATTTAATTATAAAATTAATTAATGAAACTTCTATGTTATGAATTTGGTAAAATAGACTTCATTTTTGAATTCGGAATATGAAATATAGCTTAGGATGAAGTTTTGGCATTGTTCTTAAAAACATCAATTTTTGATGAATAGTGAAACTACTAAGTGGTAGTTAAAAAAACTGAATTTTTCATAAAACTTAATTTTACCGCTTCTGTGAATGGAATTTCAAAAATCCGAGAGACACGGTTGATTTCAGTAAGTAAAATGTGGTTCAATGAGATGAAAATAATTTTTGGTGAATAGTAACTTTTTACTTTTATTTACCACGGTTAAAAGTAAATAGGGTAATTAAGGGTAAAAATGATATTAATGTTACCCTAACACATGTCCTAATCCTATTGGACAAGTGTATATCGACCAAAAACAACCTTAAGTATAAAATATTATCATTTAGGCCCACTTGGATTAGATTAGGACATTTATTATTATTTAATTCAAAGAAGAGTTAAAAGAGTTAAAATCAAAGTTTATTTACTAAAACATTTTTAATATAGGGTTATACATAAGATAAATTCGATTGTAAATATTCATTAGAAAGCTAAAAATATTTCCTACATAATGGTATTTTATTTGTAATTTTTAGACATCAAATAATGTAATTTATGTATGACACAAAGATGATGCGGTGATTATCTTATTAATGAAATATTGACATAATTGATATTATAAATACCAAAATAAATGTAATTTAAGACTTTTTTATGAATTAAATTAATTTTATAGGTTACTATGATATATTAGTGTTGATTTAATCAACTTTTTTCGAACATATAATTCTGTTATGACTTTCAAAAAAATCATATATCAAATAGTGTCAAAATTGACACAAAATAGTTTTTAAATCAAATATTATATTATTAATTGTTATTTTATTCCTAAAAATCTAAGGTTCGGCCAAATGACTTAGATAAGGATATATATATTAATAATAAACAATTTGGGGTTCGTTTGGCATGTTATAGTAATTTTATTAACCATATAGTGTAAGAAAACAAAAAGACACGGTAAAAGTTAAATTATTTACCTTAGAGTTAAATCTAATTGATAAGGTTAAAATAATAACCTAAACTTGTCTAAATCCTATTGGTTGATAGGATTTCAACTCATCCCCACTTTAGCTTCGAAATAAGACCCTTTGGAACCATTATAAACCGATTTTGACTTTAATATAAAATAATATTTTGAGATATTCCTAAGGTGCCCCTCTCATCCCTTATAAAAGGACACCTCCTCCCCCTCCTCCTCACGCCAATTTGAGCACTCAAGCTCGGCCAACCCCTGCCAAAATCCCTTCCCCACTTCCCTAGTATCATCCTAGAGGTCCTGGTCTTCTTCAAAGACCATCCTTAGTTCTTTAAGTGGAGGCTAAGAAAAGGCGCGTCAAAAAGAGGTAATATCCATTACCGATATTTTTCAATTTCTTTCTTCTTAAACTTCTTCTTCTTTAGTTGTTTCATGATAAAGTAATAACATCAGTATTTCTTATATACTGATATGTTATTATAAATATGAAACAACTCTAATTAACCTTCTATCCATCCTACGGAAAAAGGAAATCATCGCGCGTGCGTACGTACGGAATACCGTCTCCACGCCGTGGTGTAATCTATTTTCTGCCACCACCTTAATTGGATGGGTATAAAGGTGTAATGAGTAACTATATATGATTATTATAAAGTGATATTGATACTGAAATAGTATACATACACTTCAACACAATTCCACGACCATGGGAACGATATCATCGCTCGTGCGTACGTACGGACTACCATCTCCACGACGCGATGAGATTCATTCTCCACATTAACCATTCATGAATGATTATAAAGTATATATAATAAGTACTAATGAAATATATGACATAATAATGATACTGGATTTATGTATATTTATATGTATGTCATCTACTTAATTCCATTCAATTCAATAAGGAAACGAAAATAGCGTTCATGCGTACGTACGGACTACCGTCTCCATGAACGGTGTATTTCATTCCATTTATAAATATTATATATATATATATGTATATTCTGAATATATATTATATATAAATCATGTTTTACATTCTGGATATAAGTAATCATGATCCAAGTAATCATATTAATAATTACAAGTTAAAAACACGAACGACAAATGAGACGATTTTACCCAAAACGCTACTTTAACATGAATTTACAAAAGAACGGGTAATATAAAGTCATAAGCGAACCATATATGATATCATAACAATTAATATGATTCTTTAATAAGTCAATAACATTATTTAAATCATTATACAGGAGGTTCGGACACGTACAAAGCAAGTCAGACCTAAGGTAAGGGGAAATATCACAATCTCATTTTTATCCGAGATTGTTTATACTTTGGTATTTACTGGGGTATATTTTATCATCAACATCCATGTTCCCTCAATATTTAATATTGTTTTCATACACTTACAATAGTTTAAATCCAATTTTACCCTTCGGTGATTTTTTAGTAAAGAATATGAAAGGAATCTTTTGTCGTTTTTTCGTACGAGGTACTTTTTGACTTTTCCGACAAAAGTACGAGAAGAATGTTTTTTTTAACTTATACGGTATGAATGGATTTTTAAAACATTATTTCCAAGAAGCTTCCTTTACAAGTTTTCAAGTTTATTTTTAATCAACTACTTTTAGTTTAGAATTTTATGACATTTTAAGAAAGGAAAAGTGTTTTTGAAGTAGAAATGATATTTTCCTCAAGAATGGAGTTCAAATGTTTTATCAAAATTATTTTCCATCTAAGATAATATAGGGTTCTGTTTTTATCCCTATTATTACATTGATTTGATTATGTTGTGAGGGAATTATTTTTATGAAGTCATTTAGCTTATATGATTTGTTTTATGATGTCATGATGTTTCAAGAATCCCATTTTTGTTACATGTGTTATGCGATGATGTATGATTTATGATTATGTGGCACACATAAGAAAGGATTCATTATAAGATGGGTGGGACCTATATCTCCCTCCAATGCATTGGGTAAAGATTTTTATATCTCATGAGATAGACATGGCTGGAACGGTAGGTTATACCGGTTCAGTAAAACAGGACTGAAACGAGGGTGACTCGGTTCAGAAAGGGACTTTGTCCACTAAGATAGTCTTGGCAATAAGTCTTGACTAACAAGAAATGATTCTATATGATTATGTGTGCATGTCACAAAGTTTAATGTTTTAAGTTATGATTATTGTGATTACATTTCACTGCCATGATTTATCCCATGTTATGAAATTATGATCCCTTTTGGAGGTTAAGATTTCCAAAAATGTTATGTTCTTATGAAAATTATATGATTGATATTTCTTTTGTTTACCCTTACTGAGCATTTGAGCTCACCCTTTTATGTTTTCTTTCCCCAGGATATGAAGAAAGGTTTTAGGTAGAAAAAAAAGGAAGATCTTTATAGGAGATATTGAAGATCTTTCACCACGATTAGAAGATTATACTCCGAGTTTCCAAAGACACTAAACTATTACGATCCTTGTGTGTGTGTTTTGTTATGTACTAAGTATTCCGCAAAAGAATTGTAATATCTATGTACGTTAAGCTTTGGGTCTCTACAGAAATAATGCTATATGAGTTGTTGTAGATCGTCTTACAAAGACAGCTCACTTTATCACAATATGAGATAACTTCTCACTAGATCAACTTGCGTGGATATACATCAGAGAAGTGGTAAGGCTACATGGAGTACCACTATCAATTATATCCGATCGAGATCCGAGATTCATCTCCAAGTTCTGAAAAAAGTCTCCAACATGCTCTAAACACTAAGATAAACTTCAGTACGACCTATCATCCTCAAAATAATGGTCAATCTGAGCAGACTATTCAGACACTGGAGACATGTTGTGAGCATGTTCTATGAACGTCAAAAGAGGATGGGACCAACATTTTCCTTTGGTCGAGTTCTCTTACAATAATAGTTTCCACTCAAGCATTCAAGTAGCTTCTTATGAAGTCCTTTATGGGAAGAGGTGCAGAACACCGGCATGTTGGGATGAAGTTGGGGAACAGAAATTTCTAGGTCTTGAAATGGTTGAGGGAATGGTGGAGAAAGTTAAGACCATTCAGCAGCACATCAAGGTTGCTCAGAGTCGATAGGAGAGTTATGCTGACAATCGTCGACGATACCTAGAGTTTGATGTTGGAGACATGGTATTTCTCCGCATATCTGCAAGAAAGAGTGTGATGAGATTTGGAAAGAAGGGAAAGCTTAGTCCAAGATACATTGATCCCTTTGAGATCCTTGATCGCATCGGAGCGGTGACTTACAAACTTACAATCTCACCTAACTTATCTCAAGTGCATGATGTATTTTGCGTATCCCTCTTGAGAAAGTATATACTAGACCCCTCACATGTACTCAATCCAGAGGTGGTGTCATTGGAGAATGATCTTTTCTGCAAGGAGAAACCGGTGAAGATCTTAGATCGTAGAGAAAAAATTCTATAAAATAAGGCAATGCGCCTTGTCAAAGTGTTGCGGAGAAACCACAAGTTTGAAGAAGCGACGTGGGAACTAGAGGAGGTGATGAAACAGAGTTATCCTCATCTATTTTAGTGTGGGAAAAGAAAATTTGAAGGGATAAATTTCTAAAGTGGAGAAGATTGTAACGACTCGAACTGTGATAAATAAAATTCTCTTTTTTTTGCTTTAATTAAATGTCTTATTAAGTAATATGGATATAAAAAACACTTGCACTTCTTTTATTTTATTATATCCAATTTGATTTAAATGACTGTTAAGTATCATTACCGTTGATAATATAGTCGTTGAACAGTGATCACATGGTTATTATAAATATAGGGTTTTGACAAATCCAATTGAAACAGACAAAGTGATGACCTCAACCAGTAGGATTGTACCCTATGAAGCTCATTTATCGGAGCTTCTGAGGGAGATAGCATCACTGGGTTTTGCACTTGACCATGTACAGGTTGAGATCCAACAACTTAAGCATGAGTGAAACCGTTTACGGGAGAAGTTTAAGATCATCGAGATCACGACTCAAACCATGTTTGCCGAACCACCCCATGAAATTCACATCATCACACCCTGCTTTCAGGGGGTATAGTGGTGTGTTAAAGGGATATGTATCAAGACCCTGGCAATATGAATATGTACATTATTTTGTATAGTATAATGAATATATTTTCATCCTATTATTGTTACTTTGTAGATGATTTTTATTTTGATACAATAAAGCACAAATTGTATTTTGGTTAATATTCAAATTCAATTAATGAATTTATGAAATTGATGGATTTTTGAAAATAAACAATATTTTAATAAAATTTTATTATTAAATAATGTTTAATAAATATAAATGATCATATAATTTTTATGAAATCAAATGTAATTTTTGTAAGGGTTCGAAAACTGTCATTATCGAAAAACCCAGCATTTCTTAATAAATGTCAATTTTATTTTAAGTGAAAATTCACATATTTATAAAATTATTTAGATAAAAGGAATAGTATTTTTGGAATCAGAATGTCAAAATTATCCAACGGTAAATTTTTCATAATTTTCTGAGACAATCTAATTTTTGGATAAAAAATAAATTTCATATTAATATATTTTGTGTTTTATGACATCATAATGATCCAAAAAGTGATGTAATGATTACTATAAATGGGATCCACGACCAAATCAATATTTTTCCTTTAAAATGATGTTCTTTTAAGTTTATTTGATTTATTTTGTAAAGCCATTATGAATCCTCCAAAGCATGTAATATGTTGTAAGATTTTATAATCATTTCTTTAGAAGTATGACTCACATCCACATAAGGACATTATTTTATTAAGGTCGATCTTTGCCCTTATAAAATAATGTACATCACTCTCATTTGGAAGAAGTCATGGGAAAAAACCATGGTATGGTTTGTGCTTTTGGATATTTTATTATGTAGTGTTCAAAACCTAAATAATAAAAAATCTCCACTCTTTTCCTATATAAACTCACTCAAGTTCTCATTTCTCTTCATTCAAACTCCTTGGAGCACGTCAATACTTTGTTCTCCACTCCCTAGAGTCCTCCCAATGTGCCCTCAAACTCTCAAGAAACCTCTCTCAAGCCTTTAGAGTCACACTCAAGTAAGAGATCTTTCACTCTCCTCTTTTATCAAGCACTTCTTTTATGTTATGTCTTTTACTTTCTATTTGCTTATGCCAGAACATGTTCTTCCATATTCCTCTTACTGCCCATTTAATGTATAAATGATGAGAGCTCCATTTCACTTTCATTAAGGCTCTCACGATCCTTTATGTACACTCATTACCATGCTGAAATATAGTTAGGATTCTCTTCTTTATTCAAGTTTCTTTATTACCTTATGTCTTTTATTTCCAAATTTCTAATGTTGAGATACGTTTTTCCATGTCTCTTTCACTCTCCTCTTTTATCAAGCACTTCTTTTATGGTATATCTTTTACATTCTATTTGCTTATGTTGAAACATGTTCTTCCATATTCCTCTTACTGTCCATTTAATGTATAAATGATGAGAGCCCCCTTTCACTTTCATTAAGTCTCTCATGATCTTTTATATACACTCGTTACCATGCTGAAATATAGTTGGATTCTCTTCTTTATTCAAGTTTCTTCATTACCTTATGCCTTTTATTTCCAAATTTTTAATGTTGGGATATGTTTTTACATGTCTCTATTACTGCTCATTGGATGTCTATGTGATGAGATACTCTTTTCTCTCCCATCAACCTATTTTTACTAATCTTTAAGTGACATCGTTATACTGTCAAAATTTTACCGCTATCTTCCATACCAAAACAATTATTTAATGAATATCATACTCATTTCCTATCAAGGGTGTTCACATTTAGGCACATATACTCTTGATTGAGGACTTCCATATTATGTATTTCACTCTCCTTAATCGTGGAATAAATTATGATAATGAGTGAATTCATGTTTTATGATCTAGTGTCACACTTAAGCATGAGAATGAAATGTACATAATGGGTGCGCTCAGATAGCGCTTCAATGCATTGGGTGATATTTAGTATCATGATACGTCATGTTGGGACAGGGAGTGAACCTGATTCCTTCATGAGACTTTGTCCACCATGATATCTTGACGAGTTTAGCTTTGACCTATGTTTTATGATTCAATGTTTTAAGTTGTTGTCACATTTCTCATGTTATGATTATCATGTCATATCATGTCTCATTGTTCATGTTTATGATTCCTACTCTTTTTATGCCTCATTGATATACCTATTGATTAACATGTATTATCTTCTTCATGTTATTCCATTTTATTTCCTTACTAAGCTTTATAACTCACTTATTTCTTATGTTTTAGGTACGGAGAAATATTATGAACACGTTAAGGAAGTTTTCAATAAAGACGATATATCTCATGGTTTAAGTTATGTAATGTACCTAATTCTCAAAGATACAAGACTTATCAATCAGTTAGGTTGTTTTAAGTGCAATCTTATGTAATTAATCATGTGTTAAAGTGTAATAAAGTACAGAGTTAAAAAACATCCCATAGAAATACAATATCATTAAGAGAAGGTGTTAAATAGATGAGTTATATTGTTGGTATAGGTTCTATAAAAATATTAAGTGCACTTGAAAATGGGAGTCATAGATTAAAGTTCAATATCCTGGGTTATTTTGAATTACTTATCATATGTGTTTATGTGGTGATTTTGAATTTGGATTTGATTATTTTTATAATTTGATATTTTTTGAATTTTCTATAATCCTTGAGGTATGTATTGTGGTGACTTAAAATTTTGGTGCATGGGCTTATTCATCCAAAGTTGGGTGGTGGTAAGTAGTTTTCTAATAATATGAAATTAATAATAATAAATATGTGTGAAGGAAAATATGTGTGGATACATTGGCTGTATATGATATCAACTCAACTCAGTTTGATCATATACCCTTAAAGGAACATGAAAATAAACTAATTTCAATCAAGAATCTTGACATACGAAAAAAACTAAAAAAACAAATAAATTTCAAAATAGGTGGACGATTGTAAATACATTAGATAACTGATTATTTAGAAATGTATTACTTGCACAGCAGCATAAAATAGGCAAGACATCCAGGCCTTCCAACTAGCCGAATAAATCGACCCAACAGCTCGAGCCCAGCCAGACTGACCCAATGGGCCACGATGGGCTTGAGCCGACTTGGCAGGCTACGGACCAAAGAAAAATGCATAGGGCTCAAGCGAATACCATTGCTTTCGAAAGCTGCAGAGCTTTCTCGTGCCCAAGCATCTTTTCCACAATTGCCAAAGAGAACTCCATGCAAGTCCCTGGACCGATGCTAGTCATCAAGTTGCCATCAATCACAACCCTCTTCTCAATTTCGCTCTGCTCCAACAGCATATCACTCGTCGATGGGTACGTCGTCGCCTTCTTGCCCTGTCAACAATTCACAATCCATCTTCATCCTTCTAAACAAACTACTTTACCAACCTTCTCACCGTAAGCAGGCCGTGAGGCTCCAGCACCATCGCCGAGGACGCACATATCGTGGCATAAGGTCTCTGAGATGCCGCTTGCTTCTTCAGAAGATCCACCAATTTTGGAGACATGGAGAAAGCTTGTGCGCCGCAGAACCCACCCTGATCATATGCAAATCCATGTTACAAGTCCATTTACTGATGCGAAGCAAGACAATCAGGTCATATGATGGTGTGACAGCTTCATCAGCAATGTGTATATCCCCCGCTATCTTCACATTATGACAGCCGTTGGTTTCTAAATCATCTTTGACAGAGGCCACCATAACGCTCATCTTTGCACGTCGTAGGATGTCGATGATGATGACAGCTTCCGAGCTTGGAAGCCATTATCAGTTGCTCAAAAAACTTCATCAGCTTTCTGTTTCCCAAACAATTGCTCAACCAGTGCAACAGAAAACTCCATGGCGGTGCCCGCTCCACGGCTGGTCAACACTTTTCCGTCTTGCTGCACTCTGGATTCAGTTGCTTTTGCACATGATGATAGCTGCTCCATGAATGATGGATGACAGGTTGCCTGTGAAAGACCAAAATCAAATCATCAAATGATTTCATAATCGTATATAATGATAATAAATAGTTAATCCAGGAAACCATACTTTTAACCCCTTGAGCAAACCCCAAGACCCTAGTGCAACAGCAGGGGCTGCACATATTGCAGCATAAAGCCTGTCCTCAGCAGCCTGCTTCTTCACCATCCCCTCCAGAATTTCAGTGTCTCTTAATTTAGCAGCACCTGGCATTCCTCCCTAAGCAATTCAAACAATCATAATCAAAACATTTAAATCAGATCACAGGATCTAAATAAACTCAAAAATAAGTTTATCTATACAGCTTTAATGACAGTTCCATGGTAGCCATAGAACAGTACACTGGTCCTTCGAGAGAGTCCACTTTTAGAGGACAATTGGTAAGTCGTTGAGTTACTTGCATTTCCTAATAACTTCTTTCTCAGGGACAGTGACATTGGCTATCCTTACCAATCCACTGGTCACTGGTCCTCTAATTTTCCCTCAAATTTACCAAAGACATTCCTTAGGCTCTGTTTGAAGGTGCCTATTGAAAACTGGTTATAGCATTTATTACTTATGAAAAGTAATTCTGTATAAATGTTTCCAAACTGCTTATTAAAAAGAAATGGTTTTCTTCTAGAATTTAAGTGTCTTTTTAGAAAAAGAATAAATATCACTGACTTTTCAACTGTTTATCCTAATAAGCTTATAAATAGTTTTCAACTAGTGCCATCAAACGAAACCGAGTCAAATTTCCATTTCATCCTTTAGGTTTGACACTAATCAGTTCAAGAGAACAAAACAAGGCATTCATGACCATTGCTTAATCCTAATAGGCAGTAGTATCATCAAGGGTCCATGTTTTCTTATCAATCACTGGGATTTTATATTAATTATCAATGACACCCAAAATACTTATGTCAAGATTTTCAAGATATATGGACATCTAGATTTTCAAATAACCATAATTTGCAACAACAAAAAAATATTTACAAACTAAAGAAGAGTGGGGAAACCTTAACTGAAAGCGAATTGTGGCAATTAAAATATTTTTAAAAAAACAGATTAAATAAATTAAAGAATATATTTAATCAAACCAGATAAAGAAAGTAACACAAAGCATTTAAAGTGGCTCAAGTTCAAGATGAGATCCTATGTCCACTGTCCTCTTGACTTGTTTCCAGTCAATGGTTCCACTATATCAGTTTCGTTAGAATAAACAAGCCCTTATTCTCCAGACTTTACCACTCACTGATTATAAGCAATGAACAGTTGTGCAAGAAATGATAAAAATACTAGTGGTTTTCAACAAAGGCTTCACTCTTGGAAATTAACATGTCACTTGAAATTTTTCAAAAGATATAGCATGAGGTAGTAAACAAAAAATATAGGGGCATAGAAAACAAACAAAATGAAATGAAGAAATTTAAAAACAAGCACTTTTTTTGCTGGTGGAGAAATTAACATCTCACTTGAAATTTTTGTTTTCCTTGCCATTGGGATTATCAACTTTTGACACCTACCAAATAAAACAAGGAATTTCCTATCTTTTCATGTAGTTCCCCCCCCCCCACCCAGCAAGTATAAGACTACTCGATCCAAAGGAAAAGTCAACTGGTCCCTGTACCAATGTTGACTGGTTTTTTACACTTATCTGAATTTTTCAATAACAGTGTGTGCATTGATCTTCATTTATGCACTTTCTTCATAGACAACTCATTTTCTTGCCTCCACCCAGTGGACTAGTGACTATTCTGTAAGGGTTGGTGTCCTGAGAACCAACTGTTTTGTACTTTGATTACATGAATGTACTCTTATTATATATTGTTCATTGTTCTGCATGACTATAATATAAAAATGTCCTGGAATATTTGTTGCATTAATAAGGTCATGGCAGATCCCCGCTATGATGAGAACCTTGAAATGCTATAACAGTATTCTTAAATAAAGTTCTACGGTTGGATGACATACTATGATAGCACACATAGTATACAGACCGTCATGTGAGAGTACTCATAAGAAGACGAGACTCTCTCTCATGGAGTTCGCACTTGGTAATCTCCAAGATGGGAGATTATGAGAACTGACCCGCCAGTAGCAATTCCGCATGTCTTGGTGTCATCGGACATTGCTATCTACGAGCGTGTGTAATGGTCATTAGACTGAAAGATTATCATTAACTCATGTCATGACTCGTGCACTTAGTTTGCTGACGAAAACCGTCACGAAGACAGTTGGAGGGAAGTAGGGTATGTTGGGTGCGTCACGAATGACATGTTGTTAATGGATAAGTCAAAAAAGATTTGTCACTTCCATATTTATGGAAGTAGATATCTCAGGTCCTTTGATTGAAATAGAACTGTCGCACAAATTCCATGGTCATGGTGTCACGACGAGTTTATTTCTATAAGTCAAAGAATGACAGATCAAGCATATAGGTTTATGACATTGCCATGAAACCTGCTTGATGAGATATTGAGACAAAGAGATTAAATTACACGGTAAGCGTTCGTATGAGGTGACACGTCAATGCGGCGTCAACTTTTTTCTCTTTGGTGTCTTGACCCATTGCTAGACAGTAATCTTGGACTTTAGGCAAACCCGCCTAATGCCAACGAGAAAGAGGCCTAGAGGGTCACACACTAAGTGTATCCAAGTATCTCAAGTAGAATAAAGATTATTCTCATACGTGGTTTAATAATTATTCAAAGAAGCCTAAATCGTTTTAATGTTAGGAAGAATAAAATGAAAACAAGTACACGTCGTGTATTAATGATTACACACCGTGTAGTTTTTAATGAAAAAAAAGTACACACCGTGTATTTATGATTACACGCCGTGTAGTTTTTCAAGTCGGGATTTTGAGAAAATATCGTTTTATTAAATTATATTTATTATAATCAGCGTTGGCGCATGTCAAGAAATTAATGATTCGACATGGGGTTTTCAAAAGAGTTGATGAAATAAATAAAACGCGTAACGCGTTTATTTATTGTCATAACTCTACAAGCTCAAACCCGATTATAAATATTCTCACAACCCCAACTCTTTTCCTAAGAATCGTTGTGCACAACAATTCTGGAGAATTCTCTCAAGACCGAAAGAACTTCTTCCTCCAAGAACACTCTCAAGACCGAGAGAGATCCACTTCATCGGATCAAGACGATCTAAGGCGGGCAACGCAAGCAAAGGTTGCTCCACACTAGCACCTGGAGACACCTTTGGCGACGTCCAGAGATACGTGGTGCACGTGTGGATCACAGCTAGAAGAAGTCTACCATGGGCTTCTGCGACGCAACAACGAATCACATCGGAACGTGATCAAGAATATCAATGAAAAAAGAACACCCAAAAGGTACTTCTTGTCAATTAATTAAATTAATTATAATCAACCTGTCACGATCCACTTTTGTGGTTCCGAGACCTTTCTCCTTCTTTGTCTATTTCTGTGAATCGACTCGTGGAGACTGACGTTTGTCGTCGTATTGATCCCGAATTGATCATTGCTAATGACAAAAAGCCAAGTGGGCACATCCACCCACGTGCTTCCGCTGCGCACGAAACCTTCAATTGCTATCAGAGGGAGGTTACAACGTTGATTATAGTTATTTAATTTTCGTTGATAATTTACGCATTTATATTTGATTCAATTCAAGATAAATCGTTCTATAAAAACTGAATGAACGAAATTTGTTCTTCCTCCTTCATTTCTCGATTCACATCACGGAAACAATTTTTTAATTTTGATTTTGATTAAAATAAAAACGAGGAACTCATCCGAAGGAGCCGCTCTTTCTGTCTGTACAACACGGGAATACACGGCGTGTAATGAAAACCACACGCCGTGTACTTAGGTTCAACGGACCGGTACTGGTCCGCCAAACCACGCCGTGTAAATTTAGTATACCTGAGTTTTATTACACCGTGTTAACCAGAAATGAACGGTGTGTGGAACCGGAATACACGACGTGTATGTTGAATCAACACGCCGTGTAGTCCGATCTGACCCAAGTGAAACCGTGTACAAGGAGAAGCCGTGTTCCGCGTACACGGGATTGTCAGGCCGATAACCGCGTAACAAGGAAGTACACGTCGTGTTAGATTAATCTACGCGCCGTGTACTCCAGAATTTCCAAAGTAGAGAAAACACGCCAAAGCCCCCGGCGTGTACTTCGGATAAAGGGTGGAAAAAAAATACACGCCGTGTACTTTCCAGAAATGGAATTTCACCAGGTTTCCTCCAAAAGTACAAAGACCTATACAAGGGATGTGGATGAGAAGAATCTCAAGGAAATTCAGAAAGGAATTTAAGATAAAGAATTGATTAATTATAAGATCATAATTAATTAATTTCAAGCGCGACTTATCTTAAATAAATAGAACGATTAAAAGAATTTGAATTCTAAAAATGCGTAAATGTTGTTGCATGCTATGGACGATCATGAGCTAGACCAAAGACCCTTTGTATGTGTATGGTTTCATTTAAATTCGTTGGCCTGCAAGCCTTCTTCCAATAAAATGTAAGGTCTGCGTGCTCATGGTTTCTTTAATGTAAACCCTATGTAATGGAGGATCTCCCAAGCCAGAGGAGACGATTCAAAATCTGAAGCTGAGGCGAAACCAACACAAGAAGATACAAAGGTGGATAGGTGGGAGCTGCAAAACACGAACCATCGGGTTCAAGGTGTTTTTCCCTAGGTCAGGGTTAGCTTATCAAACCGCTAGATAAGCTAACCAATAGAAGCTCGTGATCATGCCATCTTATTTTATTTCTGTCTGATTGCATGGTTTATTTATTATGCATGTGTCGTCGTGATCACATAATTAATTAAAATAAACAAGCATGCAAAGATGGAATAAAATAAAAACCGAACTATGCGTAAACATTATCGGAACATGGTTAATCACTTAAGCAAGCATCACTTAATATTAACAAGCATGTGATAATGCGAAACTACGCATAAAGGGTTAAAATCCCTCAATACCATATTAAGTCAAACCAAGCCTTTCGTTACTTGATTAAGGGCAAGACTCAATAAAACTATGTGTTTGACCAACTCTTGTTGGGACACTTACTTTTATAAAGGAAGCCCTTATAAAAAGTTTCGGGTTGACTTAACCATATTACATCAAGAGAAGTAGCCCTTTCTAGACTTGGCGTCATATTGGAGGCAAGTGTTGAGGAAATCCAAGTCAGGATTTCAGGATTAGGGAGTCCACTCAACAGATCAAGGAACTGTAAGCTCACAGTTGGCAAAGACCTGCCTACCTAAATACCTTCAAATAGCTTGACCAACCCTTGTTGGGGTTAAGCAAAGGAAAATATGGATCCTTGCCACTAGAATGTCAAAGCAACTAGACATTCCGGGTTCAATGGTGAGGGCCATTGAAACTTGATAAAATGATGGGAGAATTAATAAATTCATTTATTATTTTTCATAAAATGTAATCAAAATGTACTGATAAATCTGCTTTTTTAATTTGTATAATCAATATGACAAACTCGTCAACCACATTTTCTCTGTGATCAATTCTGAACAAAGACAATATCCTCACCGACAGTAACTTTCAGGAATGGTTTAGGCGACTTCGGGTTATCCTACGTCATGAACGAAAGTTTTACGTGCTGAAGTCCTCACTTCCTGATTCGCCTGCCCAAGGGGCGAGTGATGAAGATTTTCTGGTCTATGATCAACATTTGAACGACGCACTCGACGTTCAATGTTTGATGTTATCATCAATGTCTAGTGAGCTCATGAAGTCTCATGAAGACATGGATGCCTATAGCATGTTCGAGCACCTCCGTGGTCTATACCAGGAGAGAGCAAGACAAGAAAGGTTTGAGATCTCCAAAGCTCTATTCCAGAGCAAGCTTGGAGAGGGTGCTTCAGCTGGGCCTCATGTAGCCAAGCTCATTGGCTACATTGAGCGCTTGGAGGTTCTAGGATTTAAACTCCCCGAAGAACTGGGTACCGATCTCATTCTTGCATCACTCCCCCAGAGCTTCTCATACTTTGTTGTGAACTTCAACATGAACAACATTGAGAAGTCTCTGCCTGATCTTCTTATCCTCATTCGCCAAGTGGACAATGACATGAAGCGTGAAAAGCCTTCTGTCCTCATGGTGAATAAAAGGAAAGGGAAGGCGAAGAGCTTTAAGCCCAAAGTTTCTTCAAGGCCTTCCAAAAAAAGAAGATCAAAGGGGAGGCAAGAGAACAGGAGGCCGTTTGTTTCGCATGTGGCAAGAAGGGTCACTGGAAGAAAAACTGCACCCAGCCAAGGAAGCAAGGGGAAGCTTCAGGTGCGTTTGTTATCGAATGCAATCTATCTGTTTCTACCAATTAGGTATTAGATACTGCTTGTGGTGCTCACATCTGTATCCAAATACAGGAACCAAGTAGATTCAAAAAGATTGACCGAAGTGAGGTGGATCTACGAGCAGCCAACGGAGCCAGACTCGCTGTTGTAGCTGTCGGAGACTACCACCTCACATTGCCTACTAGGATGGTCTTGGTTTTGAAAGGATGTTATTATGTACCCTCTGTAACCAAAAACATTATTTCAGTATCCAGATTAGATACTGAGGATTCATCTTCAAGTTTGAAAGTGGATGTTGCTACTTTTATAAAGATAGCATTTGTTTTGGTAGGGCGCATTTATGTGTTAGACTACACAAACCAAGTAATGGCAATCGATGACAAAGTTAATTCACATGACTCATACCACACCCAACTTTGGCATTACCGGCTAGGTCATGTCAATGAGAAACGTTTGACAAAATTACATCAAGATGGGTATTTAGATTCTTTCGAACTAAATCCACTTGGTGTATGTCATGCGTGTCTACAAGGCAAAATGACCAAAGCCCCATTTAGTGGGAAAGGTGAAAGGGCTAAAGAGCTTCTAGAATTAGTTCACACAGATGTGTGTGAACCATTTCCAGTTGAAGCAAGGGGCCAGTTCTCGTACTTCATAACTTTTACTGATAATTTTAGTAGATATGGATATATTTACTTAATAAGGTATAAGTCAAATTCTTTTGATCGGTTCAAAGAATACAAGAATGAAGTTGAGAACCAGCTTGGTAAGAAGATTAAGAAACTTCGCTCAGACAGAGGAGCAGAATATCTTAATCAGGACTTCATTGATTTCTTACGAGAGTTTGGGATTCTATCTTAACTCACTCCTCCTTACACACCTCAGTGGAATGGTGTAAGTGAAAGGAGGAACCGCACCCTGTTGGACATGGTGAGATCAATGATAAGTCATGCGAGTCTTCCATTATCCTTTTGGGGATATGCATTACAAACAGCAGCACACATACTAAACCAAGTACCAACTAAATCGATAAATGGTATTTCATACGAGTTATGGAGTAGACGCAAAGTCATGTTATCGAATTTACATGTGTGGGGTAGCGAAGCATTTGTTAAGGCCTCTTCAGGTAACAAACTTGCACCCCGAGGCACAAAGTGTATCTTTATAGGATATCCCAAGGAAACAAGGGGGTATTACCTATACAACCCCTCAGACAAAAAGGTTACAGTGGCAAGACACACCATATTCCTTGAGAGGGAGCACATCTCCAAAAGAGATAGTGGGAGCGAGATAGACTTCGACGAAGTCGAGGCTCAAGATACACGGGAGTTGGTACAAGAACAGATTCCACAAAGCCCTGTTGAAGAACAATCTGTTCCAGAGACACAAAAACTGCGTAGGAGCACGAGAGAGGTGAGAGAACCAGAACGATATGGTTTTCTTGTCACCGAGGATGGTGACTCATTATTGGTTGACAATGATGATCCTCTTACCTACAAGGATGCAGTTGAAGGCACAGACATTGTCAAGTGGCAAGAAGCCATGAATTCTGAAATAGATTTCATGTACCAAAACCAAGTCTGGATTTTGGTAGATCCTCCAGTTGATGTAAAGCCTATCGGTAATAAATGGGTATTCAA
This sequence comes from Viscum album, assembly GCA_963277665.1. Taxonomy (NCBI): domain Eukaryota; kingdom Viridiplantae; phylum Streptophyta; class Magnoliopsida; order Santalales; family Viscaceae; genus Viscum; species Viscum album. The sequence continues at coordinate 1,395,491,807 of OY728164.1, read as the reverse complement.
AAAGAAACTGGGCATGGAGGGGCAAGTCAGCACCTATAAGGCACGACTGGTTGCCAAAGGTTTTAGACAGCGTCAAGGAATTGACTATGATGAAACCTTTTTACCGGTTGCGATGCTGAAATCCATCAGAATCCTATTGGCCATTGTCGTTTACCATGACTATGAAATTTGACAAATGGATGTCAAAACAGCATTCCTTAACGGGAACCTCCAGGAAGATGTCTACATGACACAACCTGAAGGGTTTGTGACTCCAAAGGATGCTAACAAGGTATGCAAGTTGCAGAAATCCATTTATGGATTAAAGCAAGCATCAAGGTCATGGAACATTCGTTTTGATGAAGCTGTAACGGAATTTGGATTTGTTAAGAACGAATATGAGCCTTGTGTCTACAAGAGGTTTAGTGGAAGTGCAGTCGTTTTCCTAATAGTATATGTTGATGACATATTACTAATTGGAAACGAAGTACCTATCTTACAGTCAGTTAAGGCATGGTTAGATAAATGCTTCTCCATGAAAGACTTGGGCAAGGCAGCATATATTCTTGGGATCAAGATCCATCGTGATAGATCCAAGAGAATGTTAGGCCTGAGTCAAAGTACATACATTGACAAGATATTGAAGAGATTCAGTATGAAACAATCCAAGAGGGGATTGTTGTCAGTATCACATGGCATTCATCTTTCCAAGAAAACGTGTCCTCAGACACATGAGGAAAGAAAGAAAATGGCAAGGATCCCTTACGCATCCGCGATTGGGTCAGTCATGTATGTTATGTTATGTACAAGGCTAGATGTTGCTTACGCATTAAGTGCGGTAGGCAGATATCAAACTGATCCAGGAGATCGTCATTGGATGGAAGTCAAGACTATCCTTAAGTATCTGAGGCGTACTAAGGATATGTTCCTGGTTTATGGAGGAGATGAGGAACTAGTCATCAGAGGACATGTAGATGCTAGCTTCCAGACAGATCAAGATGACATGAAGTCACGGACTGAATACATCTTCAGTTTGAATGGAGGTGCAGTGAGCTGGAAGAGCTCAAAGCAAAGTGTGGTGGCAAATTTTACAGCAAAGTCCGAGTATATCGCAGCTTCTAAGGCAGCTTCTAAGGCAGCTAAAGAAGCAGTATGAATGTGAAGCTTCGTCCAAGAGCTGGATGTAGTACCTAGCAGTAAAGATCCTATCACACTCTATTGTGATAATACTGCAGCGATGGCACTTGCAAAAGAGTCAAGGTCACATCAGCGGACAAAGCACATACTTCGGAAGTATCATCTCTTGAGGGATTTTTCCCAGAGAGGTGAAGTTGCAGTGAGCAGTATTTCTACGGAAGATAACGTGGCGGACCCCTTGACTAAAGCCTTGACTCAGCATAAACATGATCATCATGTGAGGTCTAGCGGACTAAAAGTTGTAGGCAGTTGGCTCTAGTCCAAGTAGGAGTTTGTAAGGGTTGGTGTCATGAGAACCAATTGTTTTGTACTTTGATTACATGAATGTACTCTTATTATATATTGTTCATTGTTCTGCATGACTATAATATAATAATGTCCTGGAATATTTGTTGCATTAACAAGGTCATGGCAGATCCCCGCTATAATAAGAACCTTGAAATGCTATAACAATATTCTTAAATAAAGTTCTACGGTTGGATGACATACTATGATAGGACACATAGTATACAGACTGTCATGTGCGAGTACTCGTAAGAAGACGAGACTCTCATGGAGTTCGCACTTGGTAATCTCCAAGATGGAAGATTATGAGAACAGACCCGCCAGTAGCAATTCCGCATGTCTTGGTGTCATCGGACATTGCTATCTACGAGCGTGTGTAATGGTCCTTAGACTGAAAGATTATCATTAACTCATGTCATGACTCGCGCACTTAGATTTGCTGACGAAAACCGTCACGAAGAGAGTTGGCGGGAAGTAGGGTACGTTGGGTGCGTCACGAATGACATGTTGTTAATGGATAAGTCGAGGAAGGATTTGTCTCTTCCATATTTATGAAAGTAGATATCTCGGGCCCTTTGATTGAAATAGAATTGTCGCACAAATTTCATGCCCATGGTGTCACGGTGAGTTTATTTCTAGAAGTCAAAGAATGACATATCAAGCATATAGGTTTATTACACTGCCATAAAACATGTTTGATGAGATATTGAAACAAAGGGATTAAATTACACAGTAAGCGTTCGTATGAGGTGACACGTCAATGCGGCGTCAATTTCTTTCTCTTGGATGTCTTGACCCGTTGCTAGACAGTAATCTTGGACTTTAGGCAAGTCCGCCTAATGCCAACGAGAAAGAGGCCTAGAGGGTCACACACTAAGTGTATCCAAGTATCTCAAGTAGAATAAAAATAATTCTCATACGTGGTTTAATAATTATTCAAGGAAGCCTAAATCGTTTTAATGTTGGAGGAAGAATAAAATGAAAACAAGTACACGCCGTGTATTAATGATTACACGCCGTGTAGTTTTTATTTTGAAAACAAGTACATGTCGTGTATTAATGATTACACACCGTGTAGTTTTTAATGAAAAACAAGTATGCGCCGTGTATTTATGATTACACGCCGTGTAATTTTTCCAGTCGGGATTTTGAGAAAATATCGTTTTATTAAATGATATTTATTATAATCAGCGTGGGCGCATGTCAAAAAATTAATGATTCGACATGGGATTTTCAAAAGAGTTAATGAAATAAATAAAACGCGTAACGCGTTTATTTATTGTCATAACTCTACAACCTCAAACCCGATTATAAATATCCTCACAACCCCAACTATTTTCCTAAAAAACGTTGTGCACAACAATTCTGGAGAATTCTCTCAAGATCGAAAGAACTCCTTCCTCCAAGAACACTCTCAAGACCGACAGAGATCCTCTTCATCGGATCAAGACGATCTAAGGCGGGCAGCGCAAGCAAAGGTTTCTCCACGCTAGCACCCAGAGACACCTTTGGCGACGTCCAGAGATACGTGGTGCACGTGTGGATCACCGCTAGAGGAAGTCTACCCTTGGTTTCTGCGACGCAACGACGAATCACATCGGAACGTGATCAAGAATATCAACGAAGAAAGAACACCCAAAAGGTACTTCTTGTCAATTAATTAAATTAATTATAATCAACCTGTCACGATCCACTTTTGTGGTTCCGAGAGCTTTCTTTTTCTTTGTCTATTTCTGTGAATCGACCCGTGGAGACTGGCGTTTATCGTCGTATTGATTCCAGATTGATCATTGCTAATGACAAAAAGTCAAGTGGACACATCCACCCACGTGCTTCCGCTGCGCCCGGAACCTTCATATTCTAACTTTCCAAAGGGAAGTAATGTGGTTTATTCAGCTAGTTGAACCTTCAGCACTGGAACTCAAGAAACCTTTGCATCAAATGCAAAAAAAAAAACAATGCCTTGGTTGACCTTTCCAACACATTGGATCCATACATAGACTTTTTTCACACTGCATATCTCAGCAACTTTGTTAAAAATTTAAATATGTTTAATGATTGTCAAAATCACGATTATTAGGCATCAAGGGCACAACACAGGATATCTTGCTTTTTGTAATGATGGTGATGTAGATGCGCTCCCATTTGGATCAATCTAAACTTGAGGCGTCATGATGACAAATGATGACCCAGCTAGATGTGAAATTTCTTTTTGCAGCACATGACATCATAATCAAGGGTGTATCTCCGATCACATTTGTTGATACATCTAAGCAAATCATGAACAGTAAGACAAAATCTAGGGAAGAAGCAGGTAAATAAGACAAAGTCTGGGATAATTTCAATAAAATTTTCTCCAGGATTTTATTTCATTAAGAACGCCCATTTATAAAAAGATAAAGCAGCAAACAAAAACAATCATGATCTAGAGATTTAAATCAGATAACCTAACCTAAACAAACTCAATAAAACGTAATCTAAAGAACATTTATTCAAATTAAACTGCCCTAAGCTTGCTCAATTTTTTTTTCGAATTCATGCACAGCCCACAATAACCATTTAGCAGCAGCGATCATAGATCATCAAATGTAATTTAGCAGCATGGGGTCAGCTCCAAATTTCCAAGCCTTGATCCACATGCGAAACCCTCAATTAACCAAGACGCGATCATCAAATACAACGAAACAACGCGGAAATGAAAACCGAAGCACAGCCAATTCAGCCAAACCCAAATAGATTAAGAGGACCAAACACAAAACATCTAAAAGAACAAATTAGATGAAAAATTGCAGTATTTTTAATACAAAAATGCTACTAAAAGCAATTAAATTTAACGAATGAGGGATAAACATTCGTTATACGTGTATCTCTTTCTGCGTGTATGGGGAAGATGAAGGGAGAGAGACGAGGTACAAACAGGAAGGGCGATGAGATCAAAGACGCCGTCGCAGCAGTCAGACAGCAGTTCATCCGCCGCAATTTTAACACCGTGACACGCATCCACGGTAAGCTGCCGCTCCACGGAAGCCACGGTAACAGTAGCGCCAGCTCTTCGCAGTACACAAATCAAGATAACTGCCTCCATCGGCTCCGTGCCGTTGGCGATTGGAACCATTACCTAGCCAAGAAAACCATAACAATCTCAGGAAGAAGAAAAAAAAACCCCGATTGAGAAATCAGTCCTACGAAAGATTCAGAACACACCTTCCGATGAACTCTAGTAGCCATCATTGCGGAGGCGGCAACGTTCAATCTGACAGTGGTATGCAGTGGGACGCGATCGGCGGTTTTGTAGGTTTTATAGGGATAGTGAACTGATCCAGGAAGCCTCCCTGGCACAATGCCATGACATCGGTGAATGGAACTGGTCATGCCATATGTTTATTTAAAATATTTTTAAATTTCTTTTAAGTTTTATGAATTTATTTTCATTCATTAAATTTTTTAAAAACATATATTCACCTATCATGTTGTCGTACTTAATAAATAAAGGAAGAATGACACCAAAACAACTCCATAATTCCAGTTAAAGACTTTCATATTTTTAGAATAAAGTAAAATCACATTTTATTTGAAAAAATATAATCTTTTTGGTACTTCAATGGTAATTTCTTATGTTTTTGGTTCCAAATTGTAATTATCAATTAGTTTTGATCATGCGTTGTCATTATCTCAAATATCAAATCTGAGAAGACATCTGTTGGGAGGGTGTGGGCATTCGGTGGATTATCCACAGGGTATTAAACACATCATCACCAACTACTATGGTCAATTGAGACTCCATTTCAAAAGGCATTGAAGATGCATCTCTCTTGGTTTACACAATGCTTAGGTTGATATTGTTATGAAATGTGTCTCTTATGCCATTTATAAAATATTTGTCTATTGAGACCTATTTGCACCCATTGTTCCTAGTAGAGGGTTTCGACACTAAGATCCCCGCTCGTTATATATTTTTATCATCATGATAAATGTTTTTTTCTAAAATGATCTCACGCATGAGGCATGATGCTAAGGCTAGCAGGTAGGGACCAAGCATTACACACTTGTTTTTTTACAAATGACAATTTGCTCTTTTATAGGGCGACTCATGAAGAATACAATGCAATTGTTAAGTTTATTGATGACTGTGAAAGTTCATTTGGTTAGAAGGTGATCTTCAACAATTTGGAGGCATCCTTTAATGGTGGGATAAGAGGGGGAGGGGCAAGAAGAACTTAGCGCGATTACAGGGGTTCAGCTCGCGGATAAGCGTAAGGCCTCGTGTCCGTACTAACGTGGAAAATTCTAGAAGGAATTTGAGTTTTCAATTTGTGGACATGTCGTTTTGAGAACTGGGATTCAGAAATGAATTTTGAGAGTTTGAACACCTTTGAAGGATGTTTTTTGGCATGGTTGGAGGCTCTGGGGTCATCCCGGGGGCTAGGAGGTGCCTCGGGAGAGGTCGGGTGGGTGTTGCACCCAAAGCCGCAGGAGAGCCGCCGGCTAGTCGGTGAGCTTTTTAGAGGGGGCGATTACTCTTTTTCCCCAAGGGTTTTTAGAGGGGGCAACCACATCTCCCCCTTGTAACATCCTATTATCACCTTTTAGGTATTTTTCCTTCTCTTTACTTGTGTTTCCTCTTGAATTGAGTGTGTCTTAGAACTCCTGATGATGAAGAACATTTGCTGAGAAAAATGACTTAAAGTTTGAGGATGTATGTTTGTTTGAATTAATGAAGTTTGGATATAAATGTCTTAATGACTTTGCAGGGTTCTCCCCAAGTTCAAAGAACGCCCGAGTTGGTTTGAGGTTTTGTGTAAGAATCTACAGTTTTCGCTGTCTGTAGGAAATTTACACGACGTGTAAGGAGTACACAATGTGTAATGGTTGTTAGACTCATGTCATGAGCTGAATACACAACGTGAAGGAATACACATCGTGTAATGTTGAAAGATCGATTTTTAATAAAAATGTGATGAGTTTTTCGGCGTATCTGAGTCTCGAGGATTACACGATGTGTAAAGGGATTACACGCCGTGAAAATGTCTTGGACAAGGATTTTAGGGTGTTGCTCGACTGATATGTTTATCCATTCTTCTACAGCTCTCTCCCCTATCGACCTAGGGCTCTTCTACTGAGATTTGGGGAGCCTCTGTTTGTTCCGGATTGATTCTTTCGGCATTGGATCATTAGGGCAGTTGTGTTGCATCTCTCTGGATAAAAGATCCTTTCTACTTCTTCATTGCCTTTGATCATGGTAGTGTCGTTGCATTGCGTTATTAGATCTGTTTGGCCTGTAGTGATGATTATTCTTATTTCTCTTTAGATATGTTGTGTGATCTTGTTCTAAGGGCTGATTCCTTATTGGTTGTGGTGGGACGGGTGTGCATTCTTGAGGTATGTGTTGTTTCCTCTTCTCTAATGACCCTTTTAGTTAAATCGAATCAATTTTAATATGTGTAGATTGATTTTATGACCTCCGTTGTCGTTGTGTGGTTATCCTTGTTGGTGGATCCCGTTGCGGGCGTGTGCGGCCAAAGTTTTGTGGTGGGTGGTTCTGTCTCTAACCTATATTGGTGAACTGCACTGCTTCTGTTTTTGATACATTGTTTTATTAAATGAAATGACATGATATGACTTACTCGTTTTGTGTGTGTGAAACTAGGTTTTTATAAAAGATGATTTTCCTTGGTTTTGGAAATTGGAAAGGGTTTTTCAAAGTAATGTGAAATGGTTTTATGAAATGGTTTTAAAAGCATGAAAAGATGAAATGGTTTGATGAATTGATTTGTAAAATGGAGCACACAAAAATCATTGGGTACTTCGGTGGAATATATAGTAATAGGTCTCATCCACTATCGGGAAGTTTTCTCATGGGGACTTCCTCTCCTCCCTAGACTTGTTGTTCTAGGGACTTGTTAGACTTGTTGGGGGGTTCACTTTCTAGGGTGTTCCTCTGCACTCAAGACTAGATACATCTGTCTAGAGGCATGATGAGTGCGTGATTTTCTATGTTAGGTATGAGTGTCCTAGCTATCATGCCCTAGTGTGATCTCTGGTGTGATGTTACCCACGCTTTTGGCTGATTTGGGCTATTTTGGATTATACTATTTTGATAGTACCACCATAGATTTGATATGATATATGATGCATGCTTTGGTTTGATTTGATATATCTGTTTGATATATGTATATGAAATGCTTTGAAATTGATTTACTTGATTTATTTGGAAATTTGGAAAAGGGGAAATTAAATTGCTTTGTCATGCTTTTGATATAAAAGTTGTTAAACTGTATCATGCCTTGTTTTCTTTAAAGTTGAGAATGCTTGGATTATTATTCAAATACTTGATATGAAACACCTGGGTGGGACCCTACTGAGCTTGTTAGCTCCCACCCTGTGTACCCCTTCACCGGTGCGTAGACCTGGTTATGTCTTTCGATGTAGGGAAATGCAAGGTGTCGTAGTGAGGCGATGTGGCTTTCTATCAGCTGGGTTTGGGTAGCTGGATGGTGAGATGGTATAAACTTTCCCACACTATCACATGGAGACTGTTGGAGTAACTGTTTGGGTTTTGTATTTCTATGATGTTGTACTTGTCTCTTGAAGATTGTTTTGCTACCTTTTCAGTTGTATCACTTTTGTTGTTCTTTTTTTTGTTATGACATATATATGTATTCATGTTTCCTTCCACTGTTTCATTATGTACATGTGTATATATGTCATGTTTTCTACTTCAGGTTGGGCGAAATCATTTCCTCTATTTTTTGTTGTTGCTCGGGTGCTGGATGTCAGCCCGTGGGGATCGATAATGCCCTTTGAGTATGTGGAAGATCGGGTCGGGTGTTAGTATTGAGAGGGTATCTCAGTAAGTTTGTCACAATTTGGTATCAGAGGTGGTCTGTCCTCAAGAGTCCTTGTCTTGGGACATTTCACTACTGGAAAAAACCTTTATACCCACAGTTTTCCCAAAACTGTGGGTTTAGGGGTCTGTTCCGAACCTATACCCACGATTTTGGGAAAATCGTGGGTATAGGTCTCGGTTCAAGAACTATATCGACGGTTCTCTATGAGAACCGTGGATATAGGTTTGGGCGAAAAACCCTATACCCATAGTTTGATAGAACCATGGGTATAGGTTTCCCGCATGAACACAGGAAAAAAAATTAGGGTGGGAAAACCCTATACAGACGGTTCTCCCTCCTATACCCATAGTTTAGGCTAATATATTTAGGTCGATACAGATTTATATAAATTTAATTTAGGTAGGTGGGTTGGTGAGGTGCTGCATGGTAGTATCAGAGGTTACAGGATCTAAACTCACCGACTGCGTTTTTTTAATATCGACGCATTAAATTAATATATTTAGATAAATGTAGATATATATTAACATAAGTTCGGTAGCTCGAGTGGTGGGGTGCTGGATATTGGAAGCAGAGGTCACGAGATCAAAACCCGCGACCCTTTTTTTCTAATACAGATGGTGAGATTAATATAATTAGCAAAATATAGATTTATATATATGTAAGTGATGTAGCTGGAGTGGTGAGGCGTCGCGAGGTAGAAGACCAGGTTGTGGGTTCTAAACCTTCTGCCCACATTTTTCTAATATTTATACCTACAGTTTTAAAACCATGGGTATAAGGCTATGACAGGATGGAAAGTGCGTATATAGCTATCATAAGGTGGCAAAAAGCTATACCCAAACTATGGGTATAGGCTGTGGAGCTATATTGATGCCTCAGTTTCCTAGGGTTCCCAAAATTGTGGGTATAGCCTATACCCATGGTTTTGAACCGTGGATATAGGCCATTTTTTCAATAGTGTTTGGTAGACTGGAGATAGGATTTTCAGAACTTGAGAGGTATATTACAGTGAGTGCTTGAACAACTCTTGATGTGATGAGACTCAAGTTACCATGGGATATTGGGATGTGTGTATCCTATCTTGAGTTCTTAATGTTAATCTCAATTTTTTATTATGGGTTTTCTGGTTTGAATTGAGATTATTCTATTTTCTTATATTTTCTTCTCTTTCAGTGTGCAATAGTATGCCTCTGAGATGTGTTCTGTGAGTTACTCATAAGGGTGCAGCTGATGATCCTCATGAGAAACCTCTTATGGATCAAAACTCTATTGAGGCTATTGTGTGGGTAGTTCGTGATGTGGATCATAATTTACTGCAATCTAAAAACGCATTTGTTGAGGTACCACTGGGAGTTGTAGGAGATAGAGATCGATCACGAGAGTTCTTGCATGAGAAGCCATTGTCCTGTAAAGGTAAGGATGAGCCCCAATAGGCAGAGGGCTGAATTAAAAAGATTTATAAGAACCCATATCTCTTTTCAGGTATGAATCTTGTTTCTGGTGTTTTCAAGAAAAAGAGGAGTTTATGGAAATTTTAGGAGTACACACCGTGTACTTATAAGTACACACTGTGTACTCGGTTTCCGTAGGTAGCCATGTGCTGGTCGTGTAACGGCCGAACACATGGCCGTGTGGGGTGACCTAGAGACCACCTAAAGCAGGGCTCAGTAAAGGCAAGTACATGTCGTGTACTTTTAAAAGACATGTCGTGTATTTTTTCATTAAACAGACCGGGGTCGCGTCTAATCAGCAGAACGCCCTTCCTCTTCATTCGTCTCATCCAGGAGCGACCGTAGGCCACAAATTTTCTCCAAGACCCTGACTCCTCATATGTTATTCGAATCGACCATAGTCTATTGCATTGGAATCACCATGGTAGGCTCTTCCTTCTTATAGATCCTCATTCCCCGATTTATCCTCTTTCATGAGAAATTCTCAGTTGAACATTTTTGGTGTTTTTATAGATCTACGTCGTTCTAGGTCGAATAAATGGCTGGGATTCAACTATATCAATCGTAAAACTCCGAGGTAGGTGGTTTGTTCCTTTCCATAGTTATTCTTTGAGTTATATGTGCAAAAGTGCCTAATACCCTTGTTTGGGGTATTGCGTGTTTAGGGATTTTAACCCTATTAATGTCTGCCATGCCTTTTTATGTTAAATAGATGTTATTTGATTGTGAATAGGGTTAATTGTCATGCTTTGGATGTGTTTACCCATGCTTGTTTGATTTTGTCCGTTTGGTCTAGCCTTGCCTATTAGGATTTTGTTTTCCATTCCTAGTGTTGTTTGGATGGAGTGATTATTTATCTGATATGTTGTGCCATGCCTTGCAACTAATTTAGCCAAGTAGTAATTTGAGGTTTACTTTGGCTGTTGTTTATCGTTTATGCACGATTTCTTTACATGGGGCTGCAGGAACCTGGTGTAATGAGACCATAAGGGAAATTAACATTGAGGGATTTCCCAGAGTGTCTGTTATATTTTATCACCCTGCGAGACCATAGGGGGGATTGACATTGAGTGCTCCCTCAGAGTGTCTATTGTTACATTACGAGACCACAGGAGGAATTGACGTTGAGTGCTTCCTCAGGGTGTCTGTAGGTTACCGTTAAAAGACTATAGGGAGAATTGATAGTGATTGCTTCCTTAGAGAGTCTTTGATTACACGTGACTATAGGGGGAATTGAAGGTGATTACTTCCTCAGAGAGTCTTTTTTATATCTTCTCTTGTAGCTAAACCAGAGAGAATAGGTTGTGATAACTTTTACAGAGGGTTGCTTGTATTTGTTTTTGGTTGGTTAAATTGTTAAAAGAAAATTTTTGTAAATGAAATAGTAGGACTGTTTACTTTGAGTACTTCCTTGCTTATTTATTCATTTGCTTATTTCCTGCCATATATATTCACTGACTGTTAGGCACAAATCTTTGGATGGTTGCCTACTGGGATTTGTCTCACACCCTGTTTGGGTTATGATTTTGGGCCCAAACATATTATATTGCTGCAGGTATAGATAAGGGAAAACACCCTTCTACTTCAGGTACTTGATTATTGTGGAGTTGGGGAGCATGAGACCAAGATGAGTCTTGCGATGTTGTTAGAGTTTATTTGTCTTCTTTGTACTTGGTTTAGTACTATATTCTATCATTGTGACTTGTTTGGATACATTCATAGGCATATGTATCATGCATCATTTATATATGTGATCTAGTTATTTATTTCTTTCAGTCTTCCACTGTCTACTGTTGTATGGTATCATTATTGATTTCGCTATTGTTATTTTTTTATTTCCACTGCGTTACTCTTCCAATGATGGCATATTTTTCCCACTATCACACCCAAGGCCCTCGCTGCTAGTCGGCAGCCTCTGGTGTTTGGGGAAATTCACTTGAGGCCATGTGACCAACCGGGTACGGGGCACCTCTGTGCAGATTTCGGAATCGGGACGTTATAAAGTGGTATCAAAGGTGTTCTTTTCTTCTTGACTTACTGTTTGGTGCCTATAGTTAGGGATATGATAGAATAGGTAATTGGTAATAATTTTTGCCCGGGAGTAGCTAACCTGTGTATATGGAAAAGCCGATTTACCTCGTATATTTCTATTTTCTGGTTTTGCAATTATTACAGTTGATTTGATTTCATCGTTGGGTGACTCACATGTTTTTTGCAGTTATCATTGATATTATTGAGGTTCTATTTCTGTTGCAACCTAATGAGATGAAGTTATGTTATCTCATGCATCATATAGGCACTTTCTAGAGATCACATGTCATGCATTCTTGTCATTCCATTTAGGGTGCATTACTGATTTCATGTTGTTGTGATAGATTTTGTGTTAGATATGCATGATGATTTGATAGATGCCTTGATAGAATACCTGCTATTTGATAGGGTATTGCTAATATGTAAGATTTAGTTTGAATGAAAGACAAAATTTGGTTCTTGAGGTGTTATGAACCCTCATGGACCAGAATTTTGTGGATTAATGCTCTGTTATGCTTATATATAACATGTATAAGATGCCAAGATTTGATTCGCGGGGAGTATGGCCCCTCACAGATCAGAATTTGGCACTTTAATGATGTTTTAATGTTTTTCTGGGGTTCTGGAGTAGTTTTTGAGGATTACTGTCTGAAAAAACCCAGAATACACGACGTGTAATGATGAATACATGCCATATGTCCTTCTGTTCGGGAAGGAAATGTTTTTCTTAAGTACACTCCATGTACCGGATGTACACACCGTATAGTCTCTAACCATGTCACTGGTTGTATGGGCAGAGACATGGGGTTGAGAAATCTTTGGTGGGACATGTCATGTACCAGATGTACATGTTGTGTTGTGTAGACCATGTGTCCACCCGTGTGACTAACGACATAGATGGATAAAACTTAGGTTATACACATCGTGTCAAGCTTGAACACGCTGTGTAGTATAACCCTTGTATCCGGCTGTGTAACGAACAACATGGGGCGGTGGAATTCTTCTAGTACACACTGTGTCTGGCATAAACATGTTGTGTAGAGTCAGCCGTGTGTCCACCCATGTGACTAACAACCTTGGCAGTTGAAACCTAAGCAGTACACGTTGTGTCTGGTACAAACACGCCATGTAGTCCTGTCCTAGGATAATAGTGTGGGTTAGTCGTGTAGAAGAACTCGGGTAGGGGAAATGAATCAAGTACACGTCGTGCCTTAGGAGAACACATCGTGTGTATGGGGTGTTACACAACCAGTTTTGGCAGAAGTACACACCCATGTGAAGGCTTAAAGGAACATGCTGTGTAAGGGTTATACACACCGTGTACCCATGTTTTGAAAAAAAAACTTGAATGCTTTCCTTTTCTTGTTCCCTTATTAAACTTCTAAGTTTCAGTCATTGATAATCTTGATATAAAGGGTGTGATTGACCTTACAGAGTCATGCCACCAAGACGTCCTTCAGTTGTGTGTCAGTTACAGGGTGGTGATCAGACTCCGGACATGGCCGATCAGGGACCACCAGCAGATCCTCCTATAGTGCCAGTCTTGGCACCAGTCGTCATTCTGGATATAGGTTCTGATTCACAGTTCTGAGAGGGATTTATGAGGTTCATGTAGACCTTCTAGGGAACACCGCATCCTGCCCCGTTAATGGAAGAATTGACGTGGGTTTTCCAGCAGCAGTATCCTCCCACCTTCACAGGGGAAGGAGAACCTCAAGCTGAAGAGTCATGGTTAGAAGTCAGGATTTCTATCTTTGAGCATCTGGAGATGCCTCCAGAGAGAAGGGTGAATCTCACTACTTATATGATTTGGGATTCCGCCAAGCGATGGTGGGATGTGGTTTCACAGGCAGGACATTAGCAGGGTATGGATTGGGATGAGTTTCAGTATACCTTTTACGATTACTTCTATATGTATACCTTGAGGGCCGATCGAGCCCGAGAGTTCATGAGTTTGGAGCAGGGTACTCTTTCAGTTATGGAGTATTCTTCTCGCTTCACAGAGCTGTAGCACTTTACACCCTTTTAGGGGGAGATGAGTTATTCCTAGCAAGGAAGTTTGAGGATGTTCTCAGGAAATACATTCAGGCTCAGGTGAATATCTTCAGATTGACTTCCATCACTTCTATAGTCAACCAGACACTGATCACAGAGCACAACCTGAGGGATTCTAGAGCTGTGGGCTAGGGCAGTTCAACATCCAGAGTTGGTACTTCTCTGAATAATAGTAGTAAGCGCCAAATGGAGTCTACACGTAGAGATCTAAGTAGGCAGGATGCACCTTCAGGTAGCCAGGTGGTATGCTACTAGTGTGGGAAGTTCAGACATACCAGGCCACATTGCCCAAGAGACCCAATGGAGTGCCGATCTTATAGAAAGATGTACCATCTTCAGTGCTTCTGCCAGTTCTTCTCACCAGCAGCGGGTGACAGGGGTTCTTCTATGACTCCACATTCAGGAGAAACACCATCATTTTCTCATCAATATGGGAACTAGAGTTCTTCCGGATATTTCGTCCGAGGTGGAGGTCATGGCTGTGGTGGTCAGACACAGGGTTTTCAATAACCACAGGGTGGATCAGCTTAGGGATCTCAGTCAGCTTCACAGGGCCACAGGGCAGGTCAGGATTTTGTGGTGGAGAAGACCCAGTAGGAGGAGGATCCAAGACCCTCTACAGTTCAAGGTACAATCCTAGTTGCCTCAGTTTTAGATTCTGCACTTTTCGATATAGGGGCTTCCCATAGCTTTATATCTGTTACTGTTGTAGAGAGACTTGGGCTCTGTATCTTTTCTTCTGATAATATCTTGACTCTAGATGCTCTGTTGGGGACTATAACGGATAACGTATGTCAGTGAAAGGAATTCCCTCTCAAGGTTTGTGGGTTTCACTTCTTATGAGACCTTTATGTCATAGAGATGACAAGTTATGATGTCATTCTCGGAATGGACTGGTTAGTTCCCTTCCAGGATGTTGTTGACTGCTATCGTCGTAGAGTGAGTTTCACATCACCAGAGGGCATATCGTTTCTATATAAGGGATAATGGGATGTCCAAGTGAGCTGAGCGGGACCTGAGCATCATGGGTTGGGAGGAGTTATAACTCAGATTGCTAGTCTATATCTAGATGACCATGGGACTTCACAGTTGGACTTTCTTCCAGTGGTCGATCGTTTTAGGGATGTCTTTCTAGAGGAATTTTCAGGTTTTCCTCTGAATCGAGAGGTGGAATTTTCTATTGATCTTGTTCTAGGAGTGGAACTAGTGTCCATTCCTCCTTATAGGATGACTACACCAAAGTTACAGGATCTCAAGAAGTAGTTGGAGGAGTTGCAGGCAAAGTGTTTCATCCGACCCAATGCTTCTCCTTAGGGTTCACTTGTCCTGTTTGCAAAAAAGGTGGATGGTAACCTCTTACTTTTTGTGGATTATCAGAAGTTGAACCAGTTGATGGTCAAGAACCGATATCCCTTGCTGAGGATCGATGATCTCTTTGATTAGCTTCAAGGAGCCCAGGTGTTCTCGAAGATTGACTTGAGATATGGTTA
The DNA here is from genome assembly GCA_963277665.1 of Viscum album. Lineage (NCBI taxonomy): Eukaryota > Viridiplantae > Streptophyta > Magnoliopsida > Santalales > Viscaceae > Viscum > Viscum album. The sequence goes on along the minus strand of OY728164.1, from coordinate 1,395,476,471 downwards.
TCATCAGTTGCTCGTTAGACCATCTGATATACCTCTTACAACCTTTCAGAGTATGTATGGTATATACAAGTGTGTGGTTATGCCATTCGATCTCATGAACGTGCCTGTAGTTTTCATGGAACTAATGAACCAAGTGTTCTATCTATACTTGGATTCTTTCACGGTGGTCTTTGTGGATGATATCTTGGTGTACTCTCATACTCGACACAACCATGCCACACATCTTCAGATCGTTTTGAGTACACTAAGAGAGCATTATTTTTATTCTAAGCTCTCAAAATGACACTTTTGGATGGACCATATTCACTTATTAGGTCATGTTGCCTCAGAGACAGGAGTATTAGTAAACCCATAGAAAGTGAGAGTAGTAGTTTCCTGGGAGCAGCTGAAGAATGTCTTTTAGGTGTGGAGTTTTCTAGGTCTGGCTGGTTACTACACACGTTTCATACAGGACTTCTCACGCTTAGTAGCGCAACTGGCAGACCTGACTATGAAGGGTGCGAAGTACTTGTGGTCAGATTCTTGCGATTCAGCCTTTTAGAAGATAAAAGGGAGGTTGACTTCAGCACCGATACTAGTATTTCCAGAGTCGGGCAAGATATATACTGTGTACTGTGATGCATCAGGTATCGGGCTGGGATCAGTTCTTATGTAGGTAGAAGGAGTCGTTGCGTACGAGTCTCGATGGTTGAGGCCACATGAGAGGAATTACCCGACACACGATCTCGAGTTGGCTATAGTTGTTTATGCATTACACTGTTGGAGACATTATCTATTGGGAGAGAAATTTGTGGTTTTCACCGATCAAAAAAGTCTCAAGTATATCTTCACTTAGCACAATATGAATATGAGATAGTGAAGGTGGGTTGAGTACCTTCAGTCCTTTGACTTTGAGCTTGTCTACACGCCTAGGAAAGGAAATGCAGTATCTAATGCATTGAGAAGGAGGACTCAGATACATGCAGTTAAGGAGGCCAGTAGTGAGTGAAAACTTATGGATCTATTCTCTGAGATGCATTTGGAGGTGCATGTAGACAGGGGAAAACATTTCTTTCTTATGTAGATGTTACCTCTACTCTACTCGATCGAGTGCGGATGAGGAAGCTATTAGATTATGAAGGCCTAGTACTACGGGAGAGTGTGTTAAGAGAGGACCCTATTCTTGGATGGACAGTAGGCAAGGATTAGATATTGCATTTTTATGGACGCATGTGGGTGCCAACAGACATACATGAGGAGCTGATGCGGGACTTTCATTTCTTAATTTGGGTAGTTCATCCTGGTGTCACTACTAGAATTGGGACCTATACCAACAATTATTTCCCAACGGTTTAAAAAAACCGTTGGGATAAAGACCCTTTTCCAACGGTTCTAGTAAACCGTTGGAATAAGGTGTTTTTAGGTTGGGTTTTCCCAACGGTTTAACAAAACTGTTGGGATAAGGTGTTTTAGGTTGGGTTGGGAAAGAAAATTTTTTAACACCCAAATTAGGGATCCTCATCCCGGACCATCCCCGACCTTCGCCTCCCAACCCCCTCCCCCTACCCGATCTCTATCTCCTCCCGACCTCCGCCTCCGCCTCCCGGCCCCCTCCCTCTCCTCCGGCGGCGTTCCCCTTCCCCTCTCAGCTCCCTCTCCGATGACGACGTCCCCCTCCCCTCTCAGCTCCCGGCGATGTTCCCCCTCCCCTCTCAGCTCCCACTCCTGGTGACATCCCCCTCCCCTCAATCTCCTCTGATGAAGTCCCCCGACCCCCTCTCCAATCGCGCGCGAGACCCCCTATGGCCGAACACCCCGCGGGACGTCCCCCCTCTCGGCTCCCTCTCCTTCCGCCAGGGTTCTTGATCGGTATTTTCCCATTGATATACTCTTCCAACTATTTATCTCGGTGAACTAATATTTGTTATATTGTAATGGATTTCGTTCTCTAAAACTTTTTCAGGTACACAGGATTACAGTAGAAAACACCCCCATGGCATACTGATTTTCCCAGGGAGCTCTCAATTCCCTTTTATTTTCATTTTTTTCGATATCCATTCCCACAAACATTAAAAATCGCTGCCATACCACTCTCACCTGTATTGCATTGACAGTGGGGACACTACCTCATTTTAAGTGTGGGGGGAGTTTCTCATAGTTTCACATGTGATGTACTTGGATTTTTTATTATTCTCACTTGTCTATGAGACATTTTTCAAAATAATAAGAATGATTTAAACTTGAGAATCATTATGCCCTTGTTATTAAAAAAAAATTTAAGTGTAAAAGTGCCAAGGACCATGTTTGACTCCTACTTAGATTTGTTTAGAATGATTGCTAAGTTTAGGGAATTAATTAAAATTCAAAATCTTTGAAATAATGATTAATTGACCTATTACTTAGGATTTATGCCCTTTGTGATTTCCATTTTTTTTATTCTCACTACCCAAGAGGACTCTAATCCTTCAATTTCATACTCTTATCTGGGCATATTTTTTGATAGATGCCAGGGGAATGTAAACTGACTAGAACTTGCACTGAGATCTTATCTTAGTGATGGCTGAACAAGTATAAAACTAAAATGATTTAGGACTCTTTCATAGACAAATTTCCCCTAAGACCCACCTGACATCTATCCATAACTCAACACTTAGTTTCCATTAATGGCCTATTAGAATGAAGCAATTTCAATCCTATTTCCATTCATACCCTACTTATTGTACAATGCGTATGGATATCTTTGAACAAATGTGGGTGGGATATTCAAAGATCATGGGATACTTCCACTTCTAGAGATGTACGATATGCTCACCTGATTATGCGGTTGCGATCTATTTACCATTTGTTGTGTTTCATTCGTAATCTCTTCCTTTTCAAAATACAAAAAAGAAAAGAAAGGAAAATTGTTATGGGTTCTTTACTAAGAAGGTCAAAAATCACAATTTTCTAGACTGATTAATCCCTCAAAGGATTATCTATGGTTCGGTGATGGATATGATATCTATCCTAAGAAGATATTTTGACGTAGATCACTTTTATACTGTAATACCATGAGGTGTGAGTGTGAGGAAACATTGGAATATAGAGGAGCCTTCCATGAGATGGAATCATTTTTCTAAAACATCATGTGGGAACATTTCTGGAGTATGTTGGAGTTATGAAATAACCCCAAGTGTCTCCATGATATAGCATAAGTAACCCCAAGTGTCTCCAAGTGTCTCCATACATCGTATCATCCTCGCATGGGTTGGCCACTCACACAATCCTATCAAACCTATCCTAGTCTATCCTCTCAGTCACATAGTCTAGACTCATCTCTCGAGGATTATCCCATGCCTCGATGCACATTTCACCATCCAACTAGACAAAGAGGACTATTCACCTTATGATTGTCCTAGTCACAAAAGCACACCATGTCGAACCCATCTACATTATATTCTCAATAATCCGGTCAAGAACCTCATCAAAATCATGTATTATAACCCAGCCCCACTAACCAGGTTCCATCCCAAGCTAAATCACACCAAGCCTCTTGGCATTATAACGCCAATCTGTCCGACAATACCCAATACCCACACTAGCATCTCATCCTTCATCTCTTTAGTTGAAATCTTGAATCATTAAATGGAGTAAAACCATTCATAATACATTTTATATACTCAGAGGGACCATCCCACTCTAAGAACCTACCAAGATTCCAATCCATCCTCATAAGTATTTCCTCATCAAACACTAGATGTACAATTGCAACACCTATCACTACAAGGCCCAATCCTCTTAGGAATATTTTACTTGATCTAAATCCTCATCATTAGTGACATCAATCACATTAAAGCGCATAAATGTCAACTGAACCCTACATTCCAAGAATTATTCATGTGGACAGGCCCCATGGCAATAGGCTAAGAACTAAAACCATAAATAATAATTCCAAATACATGCATCATTTTTAAATAAATATCTCAAGTGTAAACATAAAAACCAAGAATAATAAGACCTCACCCCTTGTATCGAACAAAACCAAACTAAGTTGAAACTCGGGCCAAATTGATTATATACCATTAATAGGAAGAGTAATTGTTAATTAATAAGAATGTACTATTTGATAGTATCATTTTGAAACATTGATCTGTTTCCCCTTTGCTTGTAGGAACATGATTTGACCCATGGGGCGCTGTGGTACTTATATGTTGGGTGATGACAAGTATAGTCATAGGAGACAGGTATGTTTTAGTTTAGTTTTTATTTTATTTTCTTTATCACATTGATCACTTAGATATTTGACTACTTTCTATGGACAGAGGGTACTTATATTCTGCGAAGGGGGCCAGAAGGAGTTCAGATTGATTCAGTCCACCAACTTTGATCCGAGGTAAGATTATATGGTTACTACTTGTCTCGCAACTCATTTATTTGGGGCTTTAGTGTTTTTGACTCCATATTATGTTTTCGGTAGGGCGTTGGATCGTTTCATGTTGGTTCAGGTGGATTTGGTTCTCCGCTGCCAATCTAGGTAAGGCTTTAATGCCATTGGTTGGTTTTTCACTGGTTATATAATGTCCTTCATGTGTTTTAAGGTTCTTAATATCCTTTGTGTAGTGCGTTGATCCCTGCTCGTTGGTTTCGAGTCTCCAAGTCAAGGGCGACTCGCCTACGTGTGCATAGGTAAGTAAGTATATGTATGTGGGTTCCCCCGTTATGTGTATAGTCACCCATGGAAGTGATTATGCATGTATGGGGCTAGGTGTGCCCATGTATATATATATAAATGCATACGCAGGTGAGTGGAGACTGATATATGCATATAAGAATATGTGCAAGGATCCCGTTGCACATGCTCACGACTATGTGGGTGTGTGCATAGGGGTTAGGTGTCCTTGCATGTGTGTGAAGGTGCGTATACCCAGTGGAGGAGTAACAACTTTTAGTTAGAAAGCTTCAAAAGCCAAAGTGGGCGGCTTGGTTCCACCTTGAGGTAGAGTCCCTCTCATAGCCTCTTTAATTTAAAAATGCTTTAAATTGAATTTAGCTTCGTTCTTAATTCTGCTTAATTATATTGAATTGCATATCTTGAATAATTTTTCTTTAATATAATTGTTTCATTTGATAAATAAAGTCATGTTTTTATAATAAAACCCCTCCAACGGAGGTGCGCTGTCTGCGAAAACTCACAGTGATAGTTTAGGCTATATGATTCTTTTCCATCATTTCATTTCCCTTTAGACGTTGCATCATTGTGCTGCTCACTACAACCTTTTGACGATCCCTTGTTATAACATATTAAATAGTTGATTTGTTCTATCATGTCCGTTGTGACCTTATCTTGTGGCGAAACCCGTTTCGAGTGTTTGCTTGGCCTCTTGGCCACCTCTTTGGGTGTTTACTCGAGCCTATATATCTAAAAACATTGATGGTGTCATTGTTTAACACCTGTCAGGCTTATGGTGCTCCCCCACCATAAGCTTCATCTTAACATTGTTTGGGGTGTTTGTCTGGCCTCGATGCACATCTAATTTTTTACATATATGAATTCTCCCATAAGATTTGTGTTGCATCCTGAGATGTTAAAACATACTCAAATTCTATTGTTCTCAAGGTGACTGAAGTTTTATTATTAGAGTTCCAAGAAATGCATATACCATTGATAATTAATACACCTGCACAATTTGACTCTCAATCAGTAGTTTCAACTACCTAGTACCACTTTTAAAAACAACGAATATCAAATATATATCTTTATCATACCAAAATCCCGAATCAAGAGTCTATTTTTTATAACATAAGATCGGTTTCTATAATGTGAAGGACAACTACATAGGATTTATTTGGAATCTTGGCCAGATGATGCTGCCTCACGGATGTCGCTCGACCGGGCCAACACGCTGCGATCATGCCGCAGCCACGCCAGGGTCACGCCACGACCACGCCGCGGTAATGCCGTGATTTATCCCTCCTCCAGGACGACACCCCGCGATGGTTCACAGTCCTGTCAGAATTCAATGTATGATACCTAGATAGAGTTTTAGATACATTACCCACCCATAGTTAATGGGGAGGGAGACAATGACCGAAATGTTGCCCTGCTTCCTCCTGCTCTCTTCGCTCCTGGTCGGAAGATGCTGCCCCGCAGATGTCACTGGACTGGGCCAACACGATGCGGTCATGCCGCGGTCACGCTGTGGTCAAGCCGCGGTCAAGTCGCGGTCACGCTGCGGTCACGCCGCGGTAATGCCGTGATTTTGCCCTGCTCTAGGACGACACCCCGTGGGGGTTCTCAATCCTGTCAGAATTCGATGTATGATACCTAGATAGAGTTTTAGATACATTATACATCCATAGTTAATGGGGAGGGAGGCGAAGACTAGAATGTTGCCCCGCTTTCTCCCGCTCCCTTCGCTCCTGGCCGGAAGATGCTGACCTGTAGATGTCGTTGGACCGGACCAACACGCCGCGGTCACGCCGCGGTAATGCCGTGATTTGGCCCTTCTCCAAGAGGACACCCCACGGCGGTTCGCAATACTGTCGGAATTCGATGTATGATATACCTAGATAGAGTTTTAGATATATTACCCATCCATAGTTAATGGGGAGGGAGGCGACGACCGTAATGTTGCCCTGCTTCCTCCCGCTCCCTTCGCTCCTGGTTGGAAGATGCTGCCCCACAGATGTCTCTGGACCAAGACAACACGCCGCGGTCACGCCGCGGTCATGCTACGGTCACGCCGCGGTCATGCCGTGATTTGGCCCTACTCCAGGACGACACCCTGTGGCAGTTCACAGTCCTGTCAGGATACTTCTACTACCCCTAAACCGCAATTCTACAAACCCTCGGCGCCAATCCCATACTCCTCCTTTCCTCACCGCCGCTCCCATACCGACCACCCCTCGCCGCCACTCCCATACCAACCACCCCTCTTCGCTCACCGATCGCCGCTCCCCGATCATCAACGCTCACACTTTTTTTCCAAAATCTCTATGTGAACCCATAACCCTTCTCATTTTACCCTAAACCATAGCTCGACGCACCCATATGGAAGATTTTTCCCAATAGCTCGACACAAATCCTACTTCCCAACCGACTCTCGACGCGAACCCTACTTCCCAGCATGACAGGTCTGGTTTTCCAATGCTCTATTCTTCTGCATTAAATGGGTACGTGTTATGATACCCTTCCGATTTTAGGTTGTGTTTGGAACCCTGCTTCCCTACCTGCTCTCGAGGGTTCTAACTTTACTTTCCAACCGGTCATCTTATCTTTGATTCAAGTAATTTTTGTTCATTCACTTTAAATCAGTATGTATGCCTTCATTTATTTTCGATTTTTTGGTTCCATTTCGCTGCAATGTACTGTCTATTATGATCCCCTTATAAACACAAGCAATATATAATTTTAGGTTGCAGTTTTGTTGTAATTTACCTGTATAGAATCATTTTTATTGATATTGAAGAGGTCAAAATGAGGTGGAGAGGAGGGGGGGGGGATGGGCAGCGGTGAGGTGAAGAGGAGGGGGGATAGACAGGGGGTTGGAGGTGGCTGTGCAGGTGGGGAGAGGGGGGGGGATGTGATGGGGGTGAGAAAAGATAAGATATGGGAGTGAAAGAACATCCATGTTGATGGCAACACCAATACATCAATGACTAGAAAAACATGATCATCGATCAACAACGTCTCCAACTGATCATCTATCAACAACGCACCCAATGGGGTATATAAAATAAATGAATAACCAATGAATTATCAATGGTCCTCATGAAAATCATAAATTTTTACCTTACAAGGGCTCTATAGTACAAGATTGATCACTCCACATGGGCATTATTAATTATCAGGTATAGAAAACACTGGTCACTCAATCAGGAACAAGCCCACTATGGTATCCTCAAGAGTCCCTTTGACGCATATAAATATTTTAAGGAAATCCGACCATAACTTCTATCCCAAAACATCATCCCATCCCAATGGTTCCAATAGTTCCAATCCTAAAAAAAGGTGGTAATCCTCAACTGTTCTAACCTTGAGAAATAGGTACCAACATGTCAGGATAAAACAAGATCTCTTCATATATACTACTTGATTATAATTTTCAGGATCTATATGAAAGAACATTGAACAAAACTAGCTTAGATTTCACAATCCATTCCAACTAATGATCTCATAACCCTCACACATGATTCTCATCTCACAACCCAACCTGCTGGAGGATTCTAAATCCAATCCTTGAAGAAATCCTGATAAAGAATTCTTTTAGTCCAAAACACCATAAAGACCACATTCAAACACAGAAAGTATTCCATCATGGAAATTTATATGAAAAATTGATCAAAATTGAATACTCATAAGTCGAATTCTGACTCCAGGGTTAAAATAGGGTAAACACAACAAGGAGAAAAAAGTACCCAACCTGTACTTTAGGTACATGATATGTAACCCAAAATGTCCCCTCATTCCATGTGACATAGACTGCTCAGTTTTTACTTTTTCAAAGTACACATCATGTGTTCTGGTATATGATGTTTACCCCCACCTGGGTACATTCACATACAAGGCCCCACTTAGCATGAAAAAATCCCTACTACGTGGAATGTATCACCCCATACACAATCTTTACCCCACATATGGTTCCCATGTATGTACCTATCCATATATCCCCCCCACACAAGGTCTACTCACACACAATGCCTATCCATGTACCTCGCACTAGATATAGCTTTATACCCTACATGGTCATCTGCCACTAGCAAACCCCGAGTCACCACTACATGGCGTGTAACCCACCCCCTTGTATTAATCTTTTAGTTCCCAAAACCCATATTTCCCAAGTACGAAGAACACATGATGTGTGTTCTCAAAACTACACATCATGTACATGATTTCTACCAAACTAAACCCCCCAAAAATATCCCAAAACACCTAATTTCTCCAAAGTATCCATAGATTGAATCCTGAATGGGTCACCAAAAACCCAAAAAATATGATTAAAACTTAAAATCAACTACCCTATGGGAATTTGTGGGGGAGGTGGGGGCTCTTGGCGGGGGTGAGGTGGGGAGGAGGGGGGGGGGGGCTGTGTAGGGGGTTTGGTGGGGAGGGGGTAAGCTGGGCAGGGGGGAGGGGGTTGTGCAGGTGTGGGGGGTGGCTGTGTAGGTGGGGGGGGGGGGGGGCTGGGAAGATGGTGGAGGGGGGCTGGGCAGGGGGGGGGGGGTTGTGCAGGTGGGGGGTGGTGGTTGTGCAGGTTGGGGAGGGGGTGGGATGTGCAGGGGGTTAGGCTAGGCAGGGGGAGGGGGGATGGGCAGGGGGGTTGTGCAGGTGGGGTAGTGGGGGGGTTGTGCAGGTGTGGGGGGTGGCTGTGTAGGTGGGAGGGCTGGGCAGATGGGGGAGGGTGGCTAGGCAGGGGGGTTGTGCAGGTGGGGGGTGGTGGTTGTGCAGGTGGGGGAGGGGGTGGGATGTGCAGGGGGTTAGTCTAGGCAGGGGGGGAGGGGGGCTAGGTAGGGGGGATGTGCAGGTGGGGTAGTGGGGGGGTTGGGTAGGTGGATGAGTATGGAGATGAACTTGAGTTACTTGAACCTAATTAGGGAACTGCATAACGATTTCGTAGGACCTGAGTATATCAGATAAGGCACATTCGTGGAAGAATCTATAATTCTAGCCATGTCCCTACTTAGACTATCAATGTTATAGAAACCGTGGAAGACCCATTTAGTGAGTCTAGTAGGAGAAGGAAAATCCCCATGCATAATCCAACCAGGTACAATTACTATGGACTGTAATAATGTTATATCCACCATATATCAAGATTAATATGTCATTATGTTGAGAAACATCAGACCCTTGTACCTTTATTTAATGATAAATGTTATCAATATTTGAAAATATTACATTGAATATGATTTTTGATTTAATATCATTCCAATGTTGACACATTCTCATATGTGATATGATGAGGACAATATAGAACCTTCCACATAGATACTACAACTCTGTGCCCAATGCAAGAAATGTCCATAAGTCCAATTCATGCTCGGGGATCAATTTGGAGACCTCATTTCTAAATCATAATTTATAGTAATTCAGTAGGATCAAAACTTCATTGACTTTTTAGGAAGGCCTCTTTAAACTTTTCTGACCACTCAAACATAACTACATTCTTAGCAATCCTAGTCATAGGCACTTCTAAAGGGGCAAAGATTTAAATGAACCACATGTAAAACCTGAACAAACAAAGGAAAACCACAATCTCAAACATGTTTCATATGCCTTCTCATGACACCACAACCTATACATTCTTTGGGTCCACATAAATTCCCACATTATAGATTATGTGCCTAAGAAAACATACTTTATGGAAGCATAAGTGACACTTTGATATCTTATAAACCATATAATGTGGTCAAAGTGTACAAAAAAAATCTATAGGTGTCCAATGTGTATATCAATGGTCGGTGAGTATATAAGGATATCATCAATAAGCACCACAATGAATGAGTTGAGATATGTATGGAAGATCTCATTCATTAGATCCATGAACACCATTGGATTAATTTTAAACATGAAAGGAAAGTCAAGATATGTATGGAAGATGTCTTAATAATTTTCACACTAGTTGTAATAGAAAATCATATATATACATTCATTCAACTAATCAATTCATGTCCTTAAAAAAGTTCCACATGTCTCATTACTTCTAAGTAAAAAATGGCAAGGATAAATATTTTCCCTCATGTACCTCTTTATTACCTCTTTATTACCTCTACACAAGTAGTAATTTACCGCTTTCAAAATAGTAAATTATCTTCACACATGTCTTTTCTAGCCCAACGTATTTATATTTATCCACTAATTTTACCCTTATCAAAGCCCTAAACTAATACTTCTCACTCAATATAGCTCATCACTCAACTCCCAACATCTTCCATACTACTAAAGGTAGTGTCTCATATAACTATATATCACATACCAACCTTCTCACTCAAAAAACATCCATGTTAATACATTATGATCAATGTAAATCCATTTTCTTAAATAATACCATATTAACCATGTTAGGTCTAATATCACATTCCAAATTCTCCATTATCACTCATGGTTGGGTTCATCTAGAACCTTATCACTCAAGGTGAGGCCATTATATTGACCACTACCTTATCAATCATGGTAGGGTTAGATATCATGTTATAATATGATAAATTCATTATCACTCAAGTAAGGGTCCTTCTAGCACCTTATCACTCAAGGTGTTTTCATTCCTTATTATATATCACCATACTTGTTAGAATTTATCACCCAACATGTGTATGAAATAACAAGGGCATTTAGTCCATATCATAACTCACCAGATAGGTACAAGGTTCTAGTCACTCAGGACCTATTCCCCCTACCTTATCAATCATGTTAGTGTTAGATATCATTTTATAACATGATAGCATCATTATCACTCAAGTAAGGGTCCTTCCAACACCTAACCACTCAAGGTGTTGTCATTCTTTAAGATATTTCACTATACTTGTTAGAATTTTTCACACAACATGCGTATGAAATAACAAGAGAATTTGGTCCATATCATAGCTCACCAGCTAGTGTACCACCATGAGGACCATGATCCCATGTGATAAATGGTTAATTTTTATGATTCTCCCTATGGATCATCATTCAAATTTCAATGGATACAAAAAATCATCTATGGAAGGTATATACTAAAATTCATGTAGTAATCTACTGGATTGTCATGGAGGATTATCTGAATGTTTGCATTATAGATTGGGGATAGAATATTACCTTGTAATCTTATCCTCTTAGAATATGATAGAAAATTTCCAAAGTGATCCCAACAGATGATGTAAATGATTCATAACCACTGACAAACACCATGTTGGATGTCATCGTAGTAGATCCCCTTGAAAATTAGGCATGTGATATCTCTCATGAATCAAGTAAATATCTATCCCCATAGAATCTATGTGTCACAGAAGCCTGACCAATATCCCTCTCTTAAACACAAACCAATACCTTGATAAATGCAACAATATAACTAAATCTCTTGACATTATAGAAGTCATTTCACCATAATACATGATTCCCCCATCATTATACTCTAGGAACAAAAGGGTTATAATGGTCATAGTGCAAATATCCTTCTAGTTTAGTATATTGAATGATTAAATTCATTGAAAAAATATCAAATTTATCCTGGAGTAATCAAAACCAATAACCCTTATCCGATAGATCAGGATTGAGGCAGGGGATTCTTCATATATGAGTTATAAACTTGAATTTCCAATATCCCCCTCCCTATTTGATCAACAAGACAACATTTTGTTGGTTCTTGGTCTCTCTACCACATCAATATGTGAACCATACAAGGGGAAGGGGTGTGAGTAGGACTTCAAAAATGAGATGATTATTTCTATGTGTTTCTTGTGTGATTATAGATGATTGAAGTGAGTTTTTTTGAGTTTTCTATGTGTACAGTGGTGTGTTTTTTGTGTTTGCAGGTTGCAGTGTTCCTATGACAGAGTGTTGTGTGCAGTGGTGTGTTTTCTGTGTGTGCAGTGGTGTGTTTTCTGTGTGTGTAGTGGTGTGTTTTCTGTGTTTTCTGTGTGTGCAATGGTGTATTTGCAGGTTGCAGGTTGCAGTGTTTTTGTGAGTTTTCTATGTGTGTAGTGGTGTGTTTTCTATGTGTTTTCTGTGCAGTGGTGTGTTTTGTGAGTTTTCTATGTGTGCAATGGTGTGTTTTCTGTGTTTGCAGGTTACAATGGTGTGTTTTTTTTGTGATTACAGTGTATTTTTGTGAGATGGCACGTTTTTGACAGAGTTTTGAGTTTTCATTGCAGCCTGCAGTTGATTGCAGGCTATTTCATCTTAAATTAATGGGGGGGTCTAACCCAACGGTTTTGAAACTGTTGGGTTATACCTGTGTGCTGCTGCTGCATTTCCCAACAGTTCAAAACTGTTGGGTTATACCCCTGCTGCTACATTTCCCAACGGTTCAAAACCATTGGGTTATACCCCTTCTGCTGTCTTTCCCAACGGTTCAAAGCTGTTGGGTTATACCCCCTATTGCTGCATTTCCCAATGGTTCAAAATCGTTGGGGTATACCCTGCTGCTTTTCCCAACGGTTCAAAACTGTTGGGGTATATCCCCTATATATTTATTCCAATGGTTTTAAAACCGTTGGCATACCTCTGTGCGCTGATTTTTCCAATGGTTCAGCTGAACCGTTGGTATAAAAGAAATCTAAACAGCCTTTCCCAACGGTTTAGGGTGAACCGTTGGTATAAGGCTTTCCCAATGCTTCACAGCCCAATAGTTTCTAAAACCGTTGGGATAAGTTTTCCCAACGGTTTGAGGGCCTTTCCCAACGGTTTAAAACCGTTGGGAAAACATGGATTTCCAGTAGTGTGTCACCAAGATGTATCATGATCTATACTGTTAGTATTGGTGGCCAGGTATGAAGGGAGATGTTGTTGCTTTTTTCATGAGGTATTCCACCTGTCAGCAGGTGAAGATAGAGCATCAGCGACCAACAGGGCTTTTTCAGTAGTTACCAATTCCCAGTGGAAGTGTAATGATGTTGTGATGGACTTCATGATAGGTTTACTGAGGTTTCCTTGAGGGAATGATGCATTTTGGATTTTCATTGACAGACTCACGAAGGTTTATCACTTTTAACCGATCAAGGAGACCTTCAGTGTTGATGAGTTGGGAAGACTATACATCTGAGAGATTGTACATTTACATGGGGTTCCACACTCCATTGTTTCAGATAGGGACACACGTTTTACTTCTCGGGTCTGGCAAGGAATACAGAGGGCTTTGGGTACACAAGTACTTCTAAGTATAGCATACCATCCCCAGACAGATGGCCAGTACGAGTGTACGATTTAGGTGCTTGAGGAAATGCTTCGAGCATGCATCTTAGATTTTGGTGGTTCTTGGGATATGTACATACCTATTGTGGAGTTTTCCTATAATAATAGTTTTCAAGAAACCATTCAGATGGCACCTTATGAGTCTTTATACGGTAAGCCATTACAATCACCCCTATGTTGGCTAGAAGCAGGAGAGACAGCTATGCTGGGACCTCATCTTGTCTAGGAGACCACAAAGCAAATAGAGTTGATTTGAAAAAGGATGGCTACTGCACAGTCACGACAAAAGTCTTATGTCGATCGACGGAGATGACCTTTAAAGTTCAAGGTCAGAGATTAGGTTTTTCTACGTGTCACACAGAGGTTGGGACATAGGAGGATTAAAAGACAGGGCAAGCTTTCACCGAGATACATCGGGCCATTTTAGGTTTTGAAAAGGGTCGGTCCGGTTGCCTATCGGTTTGAGTTACCTCATAGGTACCGGGCTATGCATGACGTCTTCTACATTTCTCATCTACAATGTTACTTCTTAGACCCGTCTCATGTTTTTCAACCCGAGGAGGTTGAGCTAGAGGTGGACGCATCGTTCGAGGAGAATCCTATCCATATTTTTGATCATAGTACTAAGGTTCTCCATGGCTGGTCCGTTCCTTTGGTACGAGTGTTATGGCAACACGGGTGAGTACATGATGAGACTTGGGAGAGGGAGGCTGGTGTACAATCATAGTAGACAGAGTTGTTCGAGGATTCTCCTTCTTCTCCACCTTATTAGGGAAACTTAGGGATGAATTTCTTTAAGGGGGGAAGTTTGTAAGAACCTAGATCTCTTTTCAGGTATGAATATTTTTTTCTGTTGTTTTTTGAGAAAAAGAGAAGTTTCTGGAAATTTTAGGAGTACACGCCATGTACTTGGTTGCCGCAGGTATCCATGTGTTGGCCGTGTAACGACCGAACACATGGTCGTGTGGGGTGACCTGGAGACTGCCTAAAGCAGGGCTCGATAAAAGGCATGTAAACACTGTGTACTTTTAAAAGACACGCTGTGTACTTTTTTTTCATTAAACGGACCAGGGTCGCATCTAATCAGCAGAACACCCTCCTTCTTCATCTATCTCATCTAGGAGCGACCTTAGGCCATGAATCTTCTCCGAGCCCCTGACTCCTCATTCATTCTCCAAATCGACCATCATTGATTTCATTGGAATCTCCATGGTAATCTCTTACTTCTTGTAGATCATCGTTCCCTAATTTCTCCTCTTTCACGACATATTCTCAATTGAACATTTTTGTAATTTTTGTAGATCTATGAAGTTATAGGTTGAATCAAAGGATGGGATTAAACTATATCGATTGTACAATGCCAGGGTAGGTGGTTTGTGCCTTTCCTTAGTTAGTCTTTGAGTTATATGTGTAAAATTTCCCAATACCCTCATTCGGGGTATTGTATGTTTAGAGATTTTAACCCTGTTAATGCCTACTATGCCTTTTTATATTGAATAGAAGTTGTTTGATTATGAATAGGGTTAATTTTTGTGTTATGGATGTGTTTTCCCATGCTTGTTTGATTTTGGCTGTTTGGTCTAGCCTTGACTATTAGGCTTTTGTTTTCCATTACTAATGTTTTTTGGATGGAGTATTTATTTATCTGATATGTTGTGCCATTCCTTGTAGCTAATTTATCCAAGTAGTACTTTGAGGTTTACTTTGGTTGTTGTTTATCCTTTGTGCATGACTACTTTACATGGGGTTGTGGGAACCTGGTGTAGTGAGACCATAAGGTAAATTGACGTTGAGGGATTTCCCAGAGTGTCTGTTATATTTTATCATGCTGCGAGACCGTAGGGGGGATTAACGTTGAGTTATCCTTCAGAGTGTCTATAGTTACGTTACGAGACCACATGAGGAATTGACGTTGAATGATTCCTCAGAGTGTCTGTAGGTTACCGTTAAAATACTATAGGGGGAATTGACGATGAGTTCTTCCTCAGAGATTCTTCGATTACACATGACTATAGGGGGAATTGACGGTGAGTGCTTACTCAGAGAGTCTTTGTTATATCTTCTTTTGTAGCTGAACTAGAGGGAATAGGTTGTAAGAAATTTTCCAGAGGGTTGATTATATTTGTTTTTGGTTGGTTAAATTGTTAAAAGAAAATGTTTGTAAATGAAATAGTAGGAATGTTTACTTTGAGTACTTCCTTTCTTATTGATTTATTTTCTTATTGCCTGCCATATATATTCACTGACTGTTAGGAATAGATATTTGGGTGGTTGACTAATGGGATTTGTATCACACCCTGTTTGGGACATGTTTTTGGGCCCAAAAATATTATATTTTTGCAAGTATAGATAAGGACAAGCGCCCTTCTACTTCAGGTACTTGATTGCTGTGGAACTGGGAAGCATGGGACCAAGATGAGTCTTGCGATGTTGTTAGAGTTTATTTGTATTCTTTATACTTTGTTAAGTACTGTATTTCAGCATTGTGACTTGTTTGGCTACTTTCCTAGACATATGTATCATGCATCATTTATATATGTGATCCAGTTATTTATTTCTTTCACTCTTCCACTGTCTACTGTTGTATGGTATCATTATTGCTTCCACTATTGTTATTTGTTTATTTCTGCTGCGTTACTCTACCAATGAGGGAATAGTTTTTCCACTATCACACCGAAGACCCTCACTAATAGTCATTAGCCTCTGGTGTTCGGGTAAATACGCTTAAGGTCATGTGACCAACCGGGTACAGGGCACCTCTGGGTGACTTTCGGAACCAGGACATTACAAGATATATCAGATCTTCGACTTCCTAAATACACATGAGAGTATCAAGGTGAAGTGTGCAACGTTCATAATTTAGGGTCCCAATAAGAAATTGTGAGATTCCATGGTACAGGTAGATAGGCATGTGGGCTTGGACTAGAAGGGTTTCAAGACTCTCTTATTCTAATAGTTTTGTCCAAAGTCACTGATGATGAAAAAGTATATGGAGTTTCTTTCTTTGCAGCGGGGATAGCGTTCGGTATTGGTGTACACTAATTGGTCATGGAGTTGGTTCATTTTTCACTAGAATTTGTAAATAATGACCAGCTGAAAGCTCAGAATCACCTGTAGGGTTTGCGAAAGGATATTAGATCGTATGTATTTATGCTGAAGCTTTTTACCTATGCAGAGATAGTGGACAGAGCTATGATGGAATAGATAAATATGGTAGAAAAGGTTGGATATACCACCCCTTCTCTTACACCTAGTGGAACCTTTAGTGGTGCGCTAGGGAAAAGGATGAAGTGGAAAGATCATCACAGGAGTGGTGGAGGTGGTTCTCAGAAGCAGACCTCTTCGGCACCTCCAGTTGCAGCTAGTAGCATGCCTCTGAATTTCTATCAGTATGGAAAGGCCAGACACACACTATGTACTTTTAATTTACTTTTAAATATGTGTAACAATTGTTGATGTTATGGTCATATGCATCGTTTCTATCGGGCTATGTCTACTCCTCGATATGGTCAGGGATCGTCAGCTCCAAAGGTTGTTGTGGCGCAATCAGATGCTTTTAAGACTACAAAGATCTAGACACAAGCCATAGGAGTGAATAATCTTCATGAAATAAATGAGTTTCCAATGGAGGTATATATGAGCCTAGTGATAGTGAGAGGTACCATCTTTATTACATCTTCAGTAGCAATTGTTTTATTTGATATTAGTGCTTACCACTTGTTTATATCTGGTACTTTAGTTAATATTCTTAACCTTCCAATATACCTCATGTCCTTTGTTATGGAGTTACACCTCTTGGGAAGAGTAAAGAGTAGGGGTTTCAGTGTTCTTGTACGTTATCGACAGTTGATGCAGAGTTACACTAGTAGAAAAATGGTCTTTAACGTCAGTTCTTTAAGACTGAAATTAAAAGTCACTTTTTGGCATCAATTTTTCAAACAACTGATGTTAAAAATCAAATCCAAGTTATATATAATTTCTCAAGGTTAAATTTTAAAGGTTGAGGAGTTAAATAGACTTACGGATCCAAAGTTATGGATGTCGGAAGTTTAACATTATAAGACCTGATTTTTAACATCAGTTTTTTTCAATAACCAACGTTAAAAGTCACTTTTTGTATCAGTGTTTCAAATAACTGATGTTAAAAATAAAATCCAAGTTGAATATAATTTCTCAATATTTTATTTTATAGGTCATAGAGCTAAAATGGACTTACATATCAAAAGTTATGGATGTTGGAAGTTGAAAATTATAGGACTTTATTTTTAACGTCAGTTTTTTCAGTAACTGTCATTAAAAGTCACTTTTTGGAATCAATTTTTCAAATAACTGACATTAAAAATAAAATCCAAGTTTTAGATAATTTATCAATATTCTATTTGTTAGGTCTTGGAGTTAAAACAAACTTACAGATCAAAAGTTATGGATGTTGGAAGTTGAAAATTATAAGACTTGATTTTTAACGTTGGGTTTTTTCAATAACCAATGATAAAATTCACTTTTTGGCATTATTTTTTCAAATAAACGATGTTAAAAATAAAATAAAAGTTATAATCCATTTATAAATCTTTTATTTTACCAGTCATAGAGCTAAAACAGACTTACGGATCAAAAGTTTTGGATGTCGTAAGTTGAACATTATAAGACTTGATTTTTAATGTCGGTTTTTCTTAGTAATCGACGTTAAAAATCACTTTTTGGAATTGGTTTTTAAAATAACCAACTTTAAAATTTACGTTTTAGAATCAGTTTTTCAATAAATGATGTTATAACCCCAACATGAAAATATTTTTAACATTTGTTATATATTTACTTGATGTTAAAAGTAAATTTCAAATACGCAGGTTTGGTATTTCAATTTTTTCACAATACACGTTTCTATTTTCAAAATCCCACCTAAATTTTAATACACCACCACCATAAATATTTTCATTTACAATATATAAATCATAATTCTCTTTCTTTCAACATTTTTAACATCTTTAATACAATCAAAATTTCAAAAATTCTTCAATCGACGATTTGTACATGGTATATATTCTCATCATTTAATTTCATTATTATTTTTATCCTTATCATTAAAAATCTTGATGATTTTTATTATAATGATTAAGAATTATTCCAATCTATATATAAAGATAAAACATCCACATGAGATTCATCGGTTGAGGTGTGAAATTCTTTATCGATCATCATCTTCATTACCGTGTGAGTTTTTCCTTAAAAAGAAGTGAAATAACGACAAACAACATATAAATTCAAAGGAAAATAATAAAATAATTAAAATTAGGTTGAATCTTTAAGTTTATTTTTTTTTTCATATGGTGTATAATTTTTGGTTCTTTTTTATCATGTTTTTATTAAATCGAGTTTCATTTATTGAAACTTAAAGAGGTATAACTTACGACGACCATAACTTTTGATTCGTAAGTCCGTTTTAGCTATATGACCAGCCAAATAGAAGCCTGGGAAACCTAATATATTAAAATATTAAGAGTTTAAATGTTTTAACATCAGTTTTTTTTCCAAAACCAATGTGAAAAATATTTTTATTTGAAAACATACTTTTCACGTCAGTTTTTATTAAAAACCGATGTTAAAACCCATATAGAATCAGAATTTTGACATCAATTTTCTAAAAAACCAATGTTGAAGGTTCAATATTTTACTTTTTAATTCCAATTTATAAAAACTGACATTGAATACTGATAAATCCTAACATTTGGCATTGGTTTTTATAAAAAGTGACGCTGAAGACTGATGAGGCCTGACTTTCAATGTCGGTTTATATAAAAACAAACACCAAAGATCCCCATAGGCCAAGTTTTGATGTCAGTTTTTGTAAAAAAAACATCAAAAAATGCCTATAACCAACTTTTTAATTGATATTTAGATGTCAGTTTATAAAAACCGGTGTTGAAACTTCAATTTTTAACATCACCTTTATAGAAGTCGCTTAAAAATCGACATCAAAATGTAAAAAAAAACACCATGGAATTTTTTTCCCACCAGTGTTAGATTAATATTTTCTTGATCTTGACCTGGATTTTTTATATTTTCTTGATCTTGACCTGGATTTTTTTGACGTCATCATAGGGATGGATTGGCTTGTCACACATCATGTTGTGGTTGATTTTTATCATCTACATGTCTCATTTATTATGACTGATGAGAGATCATGGGTGTTTCAAGGAGAGTGGGGTCTGAGTTATGGTCATGTAGGACCTTCCCACCCAGAGCTCAGAATTTAGTTGTCTACTGTTGCAGTTGATGCCAATGATGTTTCTTCTATTGTTGATATTTTAGTTGATGTTCAGGATTTTCCTGATGTTTTCCAAGATGATTTCTGTAGGATTCCTACATAGAGGGAGGTGGAGTTCATGATTGACCTAATTATAGTAACACAACCCATTTCGATACCTTCCGATCATATGGAACCAAAAGATATGAAATAGATAAATATTCAATTAGACAACCTAACAAAAAAGGGTTTTTTCCACCCTATAGTTTTGCCTTGGGTAGACCCAATGCTCTTTGACAAGAAGGTATATAGTTCACTCTGATTATGCGTGAACTATTAGAAGTTGAACCGGTTAAAAATTAATAACAAGTATATTTTTCCCTGTGTGGATGAATTTTTTGATCAGTTAAAGGGGCAAAATTATTTTTAAAGATCGATCTTCTATCATGTTATTATCAGCTCAAATTTTGGGAGTGTGATAACCAAAGGTGGATTTCAAGAGCAGGTATGGTCGTTACAAATATCTTGTGATGTCGTTTGGTTTGACTAAATTTTTTTTAGTTTTTATGGCTTTGATGAATTGTATATTCCATCAATATCTCGACATTTTTTGGTAGTTTTCATGGATGATATTTTAGTTTACTCAATATCTGAGCGTGAGCATGATCACCATTTGAGTTTGGTTTTGGAAACCCTAAGGAGTCACCATTTTTATGTAAAGCTTTCAAAATGTAATTTTTGGATCCAATAAGTGAATTTCTTAGGGAACATGATTTATGAGCATGACTTATTAGTTGATCCTGAGAAGGTAAAGGTTTTTTTGTCATGTGAAGATCCACAAAATGTATTTAAGATTTGGAGCTTCCTTGGTCATGCTGGATACTACTGATAGTTCATAAAGGATTTCTCAAAGTTGGCATCATCATTTACCACTATTACCCGTAAAGGGGTGAAATTTTTATGGGATGAAAATTGTTAGTATTCTTTCAATGAGCTAAAATGACCTCTGACACCGGATCCTATTTTGATCTTACTTGATCCTAGTAAGGGGTATGTGGTTTTCTATGATGCTTCTGGCACTGGTTTGGGTTGTGTTCTCATGCAAGATAATCTTGCGGTGGCTTATGGATCTCGTCATCTCCAACCTCATGAGAAAAATTATCCCACTCATGTTTTAGATTTTGATATAGTTATGTATATGCGTAAGTGTTGGCGACACTATCTCTTTGAGGAGACATTCACAATCTTTTGTAACCTTAAGAGTTTGAGCTATATATTTTATCAGAAGGACTTGAATCTTAGACATAGGTGATGAGTGGAATACCTTCAGACGCTTGACTTTAATGTCACCTACACCCTAGGGAAGAGGATTGTTTTCAAAGATGCTCTTAATAGGAAAGAACCATCATAGGATTTTTTGGAATCGATGGAAGAGTGGAAAGTTATTGGGATTCTTTCTCAATTGCATCTGGATTCTTAATAGGATTTTTCAGGAATGGGTTTTACCAATGTTCAGTTATCATCATCTCTCCTTAAATCTATTTTTTATAATCAGTAGTATGATGAAAAGTTCAGAGGAATTCAAGAAACCTTATATGCTGGGGAGATCATTTCTGGATGGTCTCTCTCTTTAGATGGTATTCTCAATTTTGGGGATCATTTTTTCATCCCAACATTAGTGAGGATCTCAGTTTTTCTTTATTGTCATAGATCATTATAGGAAATTCATCTAGGCACTAAAAAGATATATTATGACATGATATAGTGATTTTGGTGGATGAGTATGAAGCATGACATTGCTGATTAAGTGTCTCACTATTACACTTTCCAGTAGATAAAGGTAGAGCATCTAAAACCTTTTGGATTTCTCCAACCTCTTTTAGTACAATTTTGTAAATGGGATGAGGTATCCATGGATTTTTTTGTTAGATTACCATAGACTCCCCAAGATAGAAATGCTGTCTGGGTGGTGATTGATTGATTGATAAATTCAAATCATTTCATTCCGATTAGGGACACTACTAAATTTAAAGATCTAGGTAAGCTTCATGTGTAGGAAATTGTGAGATTACATGGGGTTCCTTCAGCCATTATTTCTGATAGGTATCCTTGGTTTACTTTGAGGTTCTAGAGGAGTCTCCAATAGGTTATCTGAGTCCTGAGTATTATATGATGCGTAAAGGGATTACACACCATGTAAATGTCATAGAGAGGGGTTTAAGGGTGATGCTCGAATGATATATTTATTCATTCTTCAACAGATCTCTCCCCTCTCAACATAGGAATATTCTCTGGAAATTTTGGGAGTATTTGTTCATTTCAGATTGATTTGTTCATCATTGGATCATCAGGGGAATTGCGTTGCATCTCTCTTGGTAATAGATCCATTCTTCTTCTTCATTTCCTTTGATTATGGTAGCGATTTTTCATTTCATTATCATATCTTTTGACCTATGGTGATGATTATTCTTATCTCACTTTATATTTGTTGTGCGATCTTGTTCTAGAGACTGATTCCTTATTGGTTGTGGTGTGATGGGTGTGTGTTCTTGAGGTATGTGTTTTTTCTTCTTCTATGCCAACCTTTTTTGTTAAATTGAATCAATTATTAGATATGTAGATTGATTCTAGGTACTTCATTTTCATTGTGTGGTTATCCTTGTTGGTGGATCATGTTGTGGGCGTGTGTGACCCGAGTTTTGAGGTAGGTGGTTCCATATCTAGCATGTGTTAGTGAACTGTATTTTTCCTATTTTTGATATTTTTTTATTAAATGAAACGGTATGATATAACTTTTTTTGTGTGTGTGGAACTGGGTTTTTATAAAATATGGATTTCCCATGGTTTTGGAAAATTGAAAGGTTTTTTCAAAGAAAAAATAGTTTTCAAAGCATGAAAATATGAAATGGTTTTATGAATTTATTTGGAAAATATATCACATGGGAATCCTTGGGTACTTAGGTGGAAGGTATCGTAATAGGTCTCATCTACTGTTGGGGGATTTTCCCATGAGGCTTTCCTCTGATCCCCAGACCTTTTGTTCAAGGGACTTGTTAGACTTGTTGGGGGGGGGGGGGTTCACTTTATAGGGTGTTCCTATAATCTATATACTTGATTCATATGTCTAGAGGCATGATTTATTCATAATTTTCTATGTTAGGTATGAGTGTCCTAGCTATCCTGACCAAGTTTTATCCTTGGTGTGATATTACCTATGCTTTTGGCCAATTTGGGCTATTTTGGTTTGTACTGTTTTGATAGTACTTCCATGGATTTGATATGTTATGTGTTACATGATTTGGTTTGTTTTGATATATCTTCTTGATATATGTATATGAAATTATTTGAATCTTATTTACCTCCTTTATTTGTAAATGTGGAAAAGGGAGAATTAAATTGTTTTACTATGATTTTGATATAGAAACTATTAAACCATATCATGCCTTGTTTTCTTTAAAGTTGAGCATGTTTGGATTATTGTTTAGAGACTTTATATGGAACACCTAGGTGGGAACCTATTGATCCTATTAGATCACAACCTATGCACCCCTTTGGTGGTGCGTAAACCTGGTTTTGTCTTTTGATGTAGGGAATGGAAAGACATTGCAGTGAGGTGGTGAGGTTTTCTGTCATCTGGGTTTAGGTAGCTGGATGGTGAGATGGTACAGGTTTTCCCATACTATTACATGGAGACTATTGGAGTAGCTGTTTTGGTTTTATAGTCTTATGCTATTAGACTTGTCTCTTAGAGATTATTTTTCTACCTTTTCAGATATATCAATTCCATTGTTCTCTTTATGTTATGACATATATATATGTATTCATGTTTCCTTCAGCAGTTACTATAGTAGACACTGTAGCGGTTACTGTAGAAGGTACTGTTTGGTACTGTAGTAGCCGAAACTATTCACCTTGGGCCACCAGTTTGGGCTTGGAATCCTTAAGGCCTTTGGGCCACCCAAGGCATTTGGGTTAGTAAAGCTTTTGGGCCACCTCATGGCCTTCGTGCCACCTCAAGGCCCTCAGGGCCACCTGATTTGCAGTTGCACAGATTCTACAAGAAACCACTCTAGAGGAGGAAAGAGCAGGGCACATCCACCAGAGCAGGGCTAAACAGACTTTGGAAGAATGAGAGGGTATGCCATTTTCCATCGGTACCATGCCAGTGCACCCCTGCACATGGACATTCTAGCCAAACAGTCATGAAAAGGTGGAGAACTGATCGCGATGCAGATGCTGGGGAGGAGCAGTTTCAAGTAGTCATAGTTTGTATGATTTCCTTAAGACCTACGGGTCATGTAATGTCTCCAATCCTATGGGGAAATGTAATTACTAATCCCATGGGACTTGTAAGGGTTCCCCCTCATCCCTTTAAAGGGGAGTTATCAGAAAATCAATAAAAAAAGAAAAAGACACCAGCCCATGGGGATCAAGAATGTCCTTACAGTACGTGGTAGGTCATTTTGGGTGATATTATTGAGAGGGTATCCGGTTTGGGTCATCACAATTCCCCTCTAAAAGTTTTTAGAGGGGGTAAACCCATCTCCACCTTGTTTTTCCCCCATGTTTTCAGAGCCTCCCCTATTTCCCCCACACTAGTTTGGGGTGGTTTTCTTGGGCATTTTTAGCAACGATGCATGGCACAAGCTCCTCACCCCCATTTGGTCTCTTATCCTATTTCTTTTCATTGATTCAACATTCTTTCAATTTAGGTATAAAGTGTTTATTTAACTAGAGAATGGTGAAATCACCCAATATTGAAGGGGATTTCATGAATCCTAGGTTGAGGATGTCCCAAGATGATGTCTGGGCATAAATTTTCATCAAATCATCAAAGGTACACTGCGCTGTAGAATTGTTTAAGAGTTTTCATTTAAATTAAATCAAATTAATGTTGGTTTTGGTTATGAGGCTTATGTAATTGGCTCATATTACTATTGAGCATCTACTATGGGCCTCTCGTGGCTAGTCAACTTTGGTTCTAGTGTGACTCGAAAACATAGTGGGTTATCCAACATTATTCTAAGTTGTAATTGAGTAAATTAATTAATTATAAATGATACAATTAATTAATTTTCGATGTTTCGCTTGATTCAGGAGCTTGGTATGTTGAGATAGACTTGGTTGAACATAGACAGGGAAAGACAGGCTTGGATGGGACTTAATAGTTAATGTCAGACCTTGGAAATAAAAGTAGAAATCTTTAAAAGGAGGTAGGTGGTCCACTTACTTTCCCTACTACATTTATGCTTTATTATGATGCATGAAATGTGTGGTTACACCACATAAGAAATTGACGTATTTAATTAAATTGTTTGATTTATATGTGAAGCCTCAATTAGGATTCACAAAGTGCTAAGGATCGATGGACCTTGGTATTGGATGGTTAGCCTCAACTACTGAGAGTCGGTGCCTTGATATGGGATGCCCTTATCTTGGGTGAATAGACCATAGATTTGGATTATGAGTTAGGTGAGAAGAACAACCTAGTAGGACCTTGGGGGTCGAGATGGGTTGTGTTCCATATCTACGACCTTTTATTATGTGACTAACCTCACATAGCTAGCGAGGCCGAGCTACTTTATGTTTATTTCATGGGATATGATGTCCTTAGAGTGCTGGGTGTTGATCTGAGACCTTGTATGAGACCGAGAACCCATATAAGGGTGCCTCTGATGTACAATAACTGGGGGGAATTGAGGGGGTACCTCATAGATAGGCTAAACTTGAGTGGGTCTATGAGTAGTGATGGTTGTGGGTGTCAACTAGAACTAGAACCAAAGCATAATCCCAATGGGGTAGTGGTGACAGTGATAGGCTTGAGTGTTCATCCATCCCTAGTTGGATTGCATTTTTTATTGATTAATTATGATGTATGATTTCCTAGGATGCCTGGGAATCGATCGATGGGTTGAACACTGATGCTATTTCCCAGGATTCCCAGGAATTTCTTGATGAGACGGATGAGGCCCTAGGATTCCCAGTGTGTTTGGGATTCAGTATCATAGTATATTAGGGGTGGATGCCTAGAACAACTAGCATCAAGAGATATGGTTGATGTGGGAGTGGATTCTTAGATGTGGTACCTAGGATCCAACATTAGATTTATGTGATTTCACGCGTACAAGAATTCCCATGATGGAAGGGGTTCCTTTGATACAGTGATACCGTTGCGAATTCCTGGGTACTGGGATTTAAATGATGATACTAGTAGACTAATAAGAATGACCAAGATCAAAATAGTGATATGAGGTTCTGGGTGGGCATATATACTCATTCACATATGTTGGACATCCTAAGGGTGACTGTTGGATCCCCTTGACCGATGCCCAGGATATCCCCCTAGGGATGGGTAGAAGCACAAGAGATAGTTTAGCTAAGGAACCATGAGATATTGGATGCCCAGGATATTGACCGTGGGATCCAGAGAGGGTATTCCCTTTGATTTTCTAGGTCTCTTAGGAGTCAGTCATGCCTAGATGGATGGATAGGATTTCCTAATGCCTTCCCCCTCCTAGGAATCAGTCATCGGCCTAACATCAATAATTATCAGGAACTACCTTGGTGTTAAACCTGAGGGATTTAGGATGAGGTATTTCTGGTAATGCTCCAAGATACACTACTCAATTGGGGATGTGTAATAATGAGATCCATAGTGAGAGGAAATATGTATCCTATGAGGTGATGCTCATGCTCAGAGACACTCTAGCATTGGAAGAGGTAGGTAGGGGCAATCAGGGTTGAGGAACTTAGGATCAACAATGATTATTGGTCATGGGTTGGGTTATATGTTTATGCCCATGTGGAGGTAGTGATACTACATAGGCACGGTCTACATGATGTGGTCAATGATATTCAAGCATCAATAAAAAGTACATATTGGGGTGGTTATTTTTTTATTATTATGTTCTGCATTTTATTTATTATTTTAGCTAAGCATGTAACATGAACATATCACAACACATACTGGTTAGTACAAGACCATGTTGGTGGTGTCCTACTAAGTTTCATACTCACATCCTTCTTGGGCCGCCATTGAACCTGGGTACCCAAGTAGTATTCACTTGGTTATTGCAGGCATGTATTGGTTATGGTCTTGGGATAACTTGGTTGAGCATGATATCTTGAATGGGATATTGATTTTGGGATGTGGTACGTCTCAGAGTGGTTTTATATTCATGTGTTTATTTTTACTTTATTTATGGTCTATATATGTCAATCAACATAGGGGTTATTAGTTTTATGTATAATGTCGTTTTTCAGGCCTTTACTGCATTTTATATATTATTGATGGATGTTATCTATTTCTGCATACATTGATGGATGTGTATGATGTTTGGTTTATTTATAATTATTATTCACTCTAATATGGGGGTATAGTCTCCCCACTATACTACCTTAGACCCCCACTACTAGTTTACAACCTATGGAATATGGGAAGGCACACCTGAGGCCACTTGGAGGTCCAATCTAGAAACTATTAAGAGTGAGATGGAGAGGGGCATTACAAAGTGGTATTAGAGAAAATTGTTTTATATTAACTTACTATTTTGGGTTTTGGTATATTGGAGACATAGGGATGCGTAGGATCTTGTGATGGACTCCAGACTAGTGCATTGTGAAAAACTTTCCTAATATAAGTCTAGGTTACCATGAGTATGGGATTGATATTCTTGGCTTTTATTCTTATAGTTATTGTGATTTTTACCTAGTGCGACACACATGATATTTGGTATTTATGATTTATGGTTTATAGAATTTGGATATTGTCCCATTGATAAGAGGATGATTATTAGATTTTGTCTCTTAGCCTATAGAGGTAAGAGGTATCTCATGCATCATATAAAGAACATAGGATCCACATGATATAGGCTTGGTCATGTGATTGATTTCACTGAAGATTGAGCATCAACTATTTAAATTGTTAATAAATTCTCATGAAACATTTTCCCATATAAGTATTTGGTGTCATTATGCTCCATTGGGTCAATTTTTATATCTATTTTTATTCTAGTGGTTGGTTTTATGGATCATATGGTGATATGATTGATAATGATGATGATGATATGATCCCTTCGATAGGGGATGATTGGATACCCTTAGGGGTCGATAAGGGTAGTTTTTACCTTAGAGGTATACCATATAAAGGTGATTTTTCTATAAGTTTAGTTATTTATAGTTCCAGTAACAACCTATATAAAGTTTTATCATAAATATTGAAATGGTATTCTACTTAACTGATCCTATGGTTGTGATTTTACCTTAGAACAGATTTTACAAAATGATATCATCAGTTGTGGTAGTGTTGTGACAAGATCTTGCAGGGAGCAATCTGATGTGAAGATGCTCAGAGAGGGTGAGTTCCTAGGTTTTAGTTAATTAAAGTGTCAGTAACAACCTATACAATTTTTTCTTATATATCTTGTAATGACACTCTACTTAACTGAACTATGTGGTGATGGTTTTCTAGATATAGATCATCTTATGGTGATGTCGAATGAATTTATATGTCTGATTTGTTACTCTATAGGTTTGTTTATTTAAAGTGATAGTAACAACCTATATAGCATTTTCTATATAGCTTGTAATGTCATTCTATCTAACCAAACATCATTACTATGATTACTTGACAAAAATCATCCTGAACAATGTTGTAGGGGATCGACCTGAGATTGTGATTCTCAAGGGGCAGTCCTATGTATGGATGCTTGGTGAGAATTAGTGCCTTAGTAGAATATTGGGTTGGCATGTGTTATCACCGTGGATATGTGACCCTTGAGAGAGAATTGGAATATGAGGTTCCATATAGATATATACGAGAACATGAGACACCATCTACATGATTGACCTTTAGTGAGACCTTAATGTGGTCTAGGTGGGAGGACCTAGAGACCCTTGAGATACAACTCAATGTTTAGTGAGTCAATTGTCGTTTTTTATGTGATGGAAACCTATGAGAGGGGTTTCCTGGGTTTGTGGGTGCCTTTGAGGTAAGAAGCATGAGCGAGTACTTCAAGTTGTTCAATCTATGCACATCGGTGCAATTGATTTGTGTTTTGGGAATGGGTATGAATTGGGAGTTCTTGAGAAATTCACCTAGGGTGATAGTTCTTTCGGACATGCTATTGAGCATGGTGAGAGTGTGGGTAAGTGCCTATTCTTTGGAACAACACCAATGGAATAACAGTCGTACAATAGATATTGGCATGAGTGAAGTTATCTATTTTGAAGTGGAGTTCCAAGGGAGCTCTTGGATGGATGAGTTGACACATCATAGAGAATGTTCAACCTAGTTTATTGATGTATTACTCATGGGAGCATGATTTAGGTGATGGATTGAGTGGTAAAATATTGTACACCCACTGTGTAGGATGAGTTGTGATGCAGTAAAGACCGTGAGTAGTCTGAGGATCAATATATATTGTTGATAATGCACTTAAGGAGTGGTATAATGAAAGATGTATGGTGGGGAGTGCACCATCATCCATTGAATGATGAGGACCTCATTATGAAACAAAACTTATTAGATGTCATGGGTTATATTCCTGAGAGCTAGGAATAGGCGGTAATTAATTTTGTTATGAAGCTCAAGGATAAGAAGGTTTGGCCACACCAGTATTTATTTTCGGTGTTGGACAGATTCTGAGAACGATCATTGGGATTAGTATGGCTTGTGACAATTCGAGTGTGCTTGGATTGATGGCGCATCGATGTTTATAGAAGGACACAATTTTTTTTGGATGTTTGAGGATCTAGTCAAGAAATCTCACTTGGAGTAAAGCATGGACTTCAGTGAGTGTGCTAGGAAGATCATGAGATGCCTTTGGATTTCAAGGCATCATGATCAGGTGGTTTGGAAATGCATCGATAGGTGGAGATGATTGTTTTCAATAAGGTTCATCCAGAGGAGGTTTGACTAATGTTTTTTCATGAAATAAGATGTTGTGAGTTGGAAATCGTAGAAAGTGCATCATTTTGGATACAATGTAAAGTTATAGGAATTGTCCAAGGATTTTCTAGGAAAATAGGGTGTAACCTTGATGTATTTGGATGAGGGAGGCTCATCTATTTGTTCTATAAAATTGATAATTAAAAGAGGCACTAGTTTTGAACCGATGGTTTCATGTATATTCAGGTGCGGTAGGATGGAAACCGCATCATGATCATTGATGGAATGCAAGTATGGTTTTCCAGTGGATAATTCCAATGACTAGGGGAAATAATGAATTTGAATTGGAAGTTATAAACTAAGACCTATGGTAGGGATCACCATATTCTAAATGGATTATTGGATGATAACATGATAGATTCTCATGATGGATGGGATCTATAAATCATAGTCCTAATATTTTGGTTATACTTATGTGCATTGGATCTTGGTTTGGTCGCTTAAGTGCCATAATTTGGAGGTTGTGCTTTAGGTTTTCATTTAAAAATTTGAGATCATACTCAAACATTTTGTGATGATTTGATGGCCTGAGTAGGTCATGATTTATGTTTGGGTGTCAAAGGGACTTCTCAAGGATGAGAAGTGTTATGGTGATGAATTTGTAAGGCCTCGTGTCCATATGAGTGTGTAAAATTCCATAAGGAATTTTATTTTTCAATTTGGTGATGGTTTGTTTTGAGAACTAGGATTTAAAAATGAATTTTGAGAGTTTAAATGCCTTTTAAAGACGTTTTTGGGCATTTTTGGAGGCTCAAGGGTCATACTGAGGGCTATAAGGAGTTTCAGGAGAGGCCAGGTGGCTGCCACAACCAAAGTTGTAGTAGTGTGATTGGCTAGATGATGGTATTCATAAAGTGGTAAATTACTCTTTTTTTACCCCATGATCTTTTAGAGGGAGAACCCCCTATCCCCCCTTTTTTTCACTCACATGGACAGATACTCCCCTCCCCTCCCCTCTCTTGTCTACCCTTAGTTTGGGATGATCTTCTTAAATATTTTTAGTGATGACGCAAGGTATGGGATTCTCACCCACCTCCCATATCTTTTCCTTTTTCTTGGTGTTGATTCAAGGTTATTTTGGTTTAGTTAAAAAGTGAATATTTCATTGGAGAATGGTAAAATCACCTGATTTTGAAGGGGGTTTCATGCAACCTAGGTTGATGACATCCTGGGATGATGTATGAGTGTGTCTGTTTGTTGAATCACCAAAGGTACATCATGACACAGAATTGTTTAAGGTTTTTTATTTAAATGAAATAAAAATAATGTTGGTTTTGGTTTTGGTTCTTAGGGTATTAGATTATATTGGTTTTAGGCATCTACCACGGGCCTCTCACGACTGGTCAACTTTGGTTTCGATGCAGCACAATGATGTGGTGAGTTATCTGACATTATGATGAGTTGGAATTGAATTAATTTATTAAATATAAATGTTATAATTAATTAATTTTTTATGTTTAGCTTGAGTTAGGAGCTCGGGGCATTGAGAAGATCTTGGTTGACCATGGATAAGGATAGATGATCTCATACTTGATTTATAATCTACTGCCAGCCCTTGGAAATAAAATTTGAAAGACCCTAAAGGAGGTAGGTGGTCAACTTACTTACTCTATTACATTTATAATTTATTGTGATGCATGGGGTGTGTTGTCACGCCACTTAGGGTTTTGATATATTTAATTATTTTTTTTGATTTATATGTGAAGACTAAATTAGGATGCATAAAGTTTAATGACATGATGGACCTTGATACAGGATGGTTAGCCTCGGTCACCAAGGTCCTGGACCTTAATACGTGATGCACTTAGCCTAGGTTGATAGACCGTCATCTTAGATGATGGGTTGGGTGAGCGGACCAACCTAGTGAGACCTTGAGGATCTAGATGGGCTATGTACCATCTCCAGGACCTTTTCCTATACGGAAAACCCCACAAAGTCGACAAGGTCAAGCTATTCTATGATGATGTCATGGGACACAATGTCCTTCGAGCGTTAGGTGTTGGCCTAAGACCCTGGATGAGACCAAGGGCCCATGTGAGGGTGACTCTGGTGTACACTGTCCAAGGGGTCCTGAGTAGGCACCGCTTAGGTAGGATGATACTAAGTGGGTGTGTATGGATTTGGTTAGTGATGGTTGTGGGTGTCACCAATAACTCAAACTGATACATAAGCCCGATAGGGCAGTAGTGACAGTGACAAACATGGGTGTTCAGCCAACCCTAGTTGTATTTATTTTATTATCGATTAATTATTCTGAATGATTTTCTAGGATGCCTAATAATCAATTGATGTATTGGAAAATGATTTGATTTTTTGAGATTCTTGAGAATTTCTTGATGAGATGTATGAGGCCTTGGGATTCCCGACATGTTTGGGATCCAATCTCATGGTATATTAGGGGTAGATTCCTAGCCTGACTAGAATTCAGAGATATGATTTATGTAGGAGTGTATGCCTAAATTTGGTACCTAGGATAAAAAATTATAGTTATGTTATTGCAAGAATACAAGAATTCCCAAGATGGCATGAGTTTCTTAGATATAGTGATACCATTGCAAATGCCTGAGTGATGTGATTCGAATAGCGATATAAGTAGAATATTGAAAATATCCATGATGCCTAGGATTAGAATAATATTATGAGGTGTCAGGTGGGAATATATTCCTATGAAAAGATTTTGGAAATCCCAAGGCTGACTATTGGATCCCCTTAATCGATGCCTAGGATATCCTCCTAGGATTGGGTGTATGCACCTGTGATAGTCCAGCTGAGGAGACATGATATATTAGATGCCCAAGATATTTATCATGGGATATAATGAGGGTATTCCCTTTTATTTCTTGGATCTCATAATAACCAATCATTCCTAGAAAGATAGGATTTCCTAGGGCCTTCCTCTTTATAGGAACCAGTCATTATCCTGGCATCGAGAATGACCAGGTACTACCATGGGGTTCGGCCTATGGGTTTGAGGATGAGGGATGCCTAGTGACACTATAAGATCCACTAATAATTAGTATAGGTGTGAGAATGAGATACCCAGTGAAAGGAAAGAGGTCCCCCTAAGGTGATACTCATGCTCAGAGATACTCTGATTTTGGTCGAGGTAGGTATGGTCAATCGAGGTTGAGGACCAGAGGATCGATGATGATTATCGGGCATGGCCTGGTTTATATGTTTACATTCATGGGGGGGGGGGGGTGATACTATGGATGTGTGTTATTCATTACATGCTCAAAAATATTATGGAATTGGGTTGAAGAAAGTATTGATGAGGTTTATTAATTTATTATTATCCTCTTCAGTTTATTTATTATTTTAGGCGAGCATGTCATATGTACATATCACAACACATACCAGTTGGTACAAAACTATGTTGGTGGTGCCCTATCGAGTTTCATAATGAAACCCTCCTCAAGCCACCATTTCACTTGGGTACCCAAGTAGTACTCACTTGGTTATTGTAGGCATAGGTTGGGCTGAGTCCCTAGATAGCTTGGTCGAGTGGGACAACTCAGATGAGATACGGAGCTTGGGATGTGGTATATCTTGAAGAGGCATAGAGATGTGTGTTTATGTTTTCTTTATTTATAGTCTTTTTATGTCGATTAGAGAAGGGGGAGGTAAATTGTATGTATGGCATGGTTGTTTGGTCCTTTAAGAAATTTCATATATTATTAATGGATGTTATCTATTTATGTGCACTCTGATGGATGTGTATGAGTTTGGTTTATTTATTATTATTTAGCACTCTGATATGGGGGTATAGTCTTTATATAATACTACCTTATACCCCTTGCTACCAGTTGACAACCTCTGGTGTATGGGGAGGTGTGTCTGAGGCTATGTGTCCTAGTTCATCTACTATTAGGAGTGAGCATGGACATGCATTATAATGAGCATAATAAATATTACGGGCTAGAAATTATTGTTGGTGGGTCTAATAAGGAGGTTTCCTCATAAATTATTATAATATTCAAGAATAAAAATCAAGGGTGGTATGGAAAGCACATATATCATGTCAGGAAGTAGGTTTTAATTAAGTCAATTGTGTAATCCATTTATATTTGATTTCCATGTTCAAGTTTTTTGGTGGTGTTATTAATCATCTCCATGCATGCATGGATAAATTTTGATAGGGTACAACAAAGGGGTACAACAAGGTGCATTTATTCTCTTGGGATAAGGTGTGTGAAAATAAGGCTACCAAATTCATGGATTTTAGAAATTTTGGAAAATTTGACTAGGCACTTTTAGTTAAGCAATGATGTAAAATTCTTCATCAACTTGATTCCATTTTTTAAAAGGTCTTTAAATCTAAATATTTCCTATGAATATATTTTTTAAAAGTATTGGTTTTCAGTATTGTTTTTTATATAACAATATTTATGAAATGAGGGATATTTTGGAGGATGGCGTGTTCTATATAATTGGTGATGAATTACCTATTAACATATGGTAAGTCTCATCGTGACCTTTTGGTGAAGGAATATTAATTACCTCTACGTTTCCACTTGGTATGAATGATGTGAAGGTGATATATATTTAATAAAAACTTGATGACCTAGAATTGAGATAGAGTTATATCTTGGTTCAATTAAAGGGATATGATGATTATCCCTACAATTATGATGCACAATAATGGTTTAGTTAATTGGTTTTTTTAGATGAAATCTTTTGATGGGGTTTATTTTGTCTTGTCAGGATACTAGTAAACATTACAGTATGGGATGGGTCTATCCAAGAATGTTTAGAAGCATGTTTGGAAAGTTGTGTTGGAGACGTAGTCCCTGTATACAAATACAATTATAATTTAACAACTAATATACACACAAATTTTATTAGGTTCTTTTCCTAATATATGAAAACAATAGAGGAAGTGTTGAAAAATGTGCATATGAAATACATTAGGTTCCTTATTCCAAGTCTATAATAATATATCATGGGAATATTATAGAAATCTATATATAGAATATAGTAGGGTCATTATCAATAGACTCAATCAAGTAATATGTATACTTAATACAATAGAATTTGATTAAGTAGTCCAGGTCAGTCTACACATAGTGTAGAAGGTAGGAAGAAATATGAAGAATGTGAAAAAAAATAAATAAATTAAAATATGAGTCTAATAAACTCATAATATTTCCTTAAGAAAACTTTCCTCCCTCTATAATGCCTAAGGTTGTGATAAATTATCTCCCAAAATAGATTATTTCACCTTTATTAGATAGAGGCACTTGAAATAAAAGAATGCATTCAAACGCAACGTGTGCAAACAAATAAAACTTTGAACTCTAGAGATTGAAAATAAATTTTTATAGAGTTTCAAAACTTTTATGATAAATAAAAACATTATCAAAAAAGAGTGGGGTACCTTCTATTTGTAATCAAAGGAAAAATTATTATTTTTAAAATAATAATAGATATATTAATTTTAAAACCCATTTTCCAAATAAAAGGGATAAAAATTATAATATAGAGAGTGGGTGGTAGTTAATTAACTGTTTTCCACTCACCTATTCCCCCCACTTTCCACTTATTTCCAAAAATCCCCCACATAAATGGAAAGTAATCATAAAAGTACAAAAGTGTGTAGTTTTCTAAAGAAGAAAAATTTCCTTAGGATAAGTAGTTTTTCAACTTTGAATGCCCCTAGTGAATCTTATTGCACTTGATCAATTAATCAGTAGATAATATGTATCTAAACTATCAGCCTTTCATGAAATTTTAATAATAGAGGTCACACAATTATCTCTCATATATGGTTGGTTCTCACTTTTGTGTTCATTTTATCCCTGATCACTACCTGGTTTCATGATTATTTTAGAGAATATAACCCTACATTTCTCATTAAATCAACCCCACTTAATACCCACATAAGGTTTTTTTAAAACATTAATTTATTTTAAAATCATTAAAATAACATGCTTAATGTATTCTTGAATTACTTTATCATATTAATAATGGGAATAAAGGAGTACTCCATCCTTCATCATAACTTAGTTTTCCCTTTGAACCTAGATCTTGGGATCTCCAGTCAACTAGGTAGGGTTATTACCATGAGGAATTTATTTAATTTTATTTAAATTCTCTCATTTTGATGATTTCTCTACCAACTCTATAGTTATACATTTTGAAAATTTATCTATAATATTGAATTCTAAGTTGACATAATCAATCATAATAACCCCACTAGAGTAATTGTATGACCAAATCATGTCATTGACATATATGTCATGATTTTCCATTGTACATGGCTTTATTTTCCCTACTTATCACTACTTGAATATCACAATTAATAGACACAATAGGCATAAATATTGGATAACTTGGAATTTATTCCAATAAATTTCAAAATCCATTAAAATTATTCTTTATCCTTGTATAAGGAAATAAACATTTCCTCCATTATGGATCATGTAATGCATGCTTTTTATATAATTTAAAAGATATAGATCCATTACCAAGTGTACACACATAACCACTAGTGCATTTAGTGTCTTTTAAGCTAGTTATCAAATTTTAATCACTATAACATTCAAGTACTATAAAATAATTTGTATAGTTTAACAAAATATTCTTGGTATATTCTAAATATCCCAAAACTAATTTCATAGACATCAAATGGAGATTATTTGAATTGATAGTAAATTTAATTATCTTACTTGTAAAAAAATATATGTACAATATAATGAAATTCATGACATATATGAAACTCCTAGAATACAAGCATACTTTAATAGATCTTTTCTTTCATTAGTGTTCTTTGAATGACATAGATTTACATCTATTAAAGTCTTTACTAGTTTTATATCAATATTATGATATTTTTATAAGGCATTCTCAGTATAATGGGATTGTGATAAGGGAAACCCATCATATGTTCTATTTATTGGAATTCACATAATGACATGCCATTTCCATGACTTTCATTTCAAATTGATAGGTGAATACATGTTTGGTGGGTTTGATGATAGCTATACTGCTTCCAAATATGGGCATATCATCAACATACAAGCATAAAATGACATATCCTTCTTGAATGTTTATAATATATACACATTAATCACACTTATTTATCTTAAACCCATTTGATAACATTACATGATCAAACTTCATATGCCATTTCCTGGGATCTTGTTTTATCCCATAAAGATATTTCACCAATCAAAAAAATTTCTTTTATTGTCCAAGAACAGTAAAACATTTGGATTATTCCATTTAAATATCTTATTCAAAATTATCATTTAATAATATAGTATTAACATCAATTATATGAAAATATAACCCATTTAGATCTTCTAAAGTGATTAATATCTTTTTATATGTAATCCTTGAAACAGGTGAATAAGTGTCGAAATAATTAAGTTTCTACTTTTATTTACACCCATTTACCACAAGTCTACCCTTTCAACTATCAATTTATCCATAAGCCTTAAATTTTGTTACAATGATCCACTTTCATTTAAGTTATTTTTAGGATGGAGATCAACAAAATACGAAGCCTGGTTGGATAGGATAGAATAAATTTCACTATTGAAAAATTCTTCCCAAAATGATAATTCTAGGGTGGTCATAGCCTCTCTAAATGTTTAAGGATAATTTTATAAAAAATATGTCATAAATAATTTTCCAAATTACTTAAAGATCAATTTTATTTTTCTTTTTCATGGTTTTACCTCCATTGAATCTCTTTCCTTTACATTATTTAGAGGGATTTTATTGTTCTCATTCTCCTCATTTTTCTGATGATATGAAATAATTAATCATCCCTCTATTAAATGATCATATTATTTAGTATTTCTATGATATTAAACTTATGAAAAAGAAATATATATGCACTACTATTAAGTGCATAAACAATAAATACACAATCAATGGTTTTCCCCATTATTAACCCTTTTAGGTTTAGGAAATGCAATCTTGGAAAACCACCCCCACATTTAGGATATTTAAATGTGGACTTTATTAACTTCCACAACTCATATGGAATAATTTTTATATTATTATGGGATACTCTATTTAATAAGTGATTTGAAGTTAAATGACCCCCAATATATTTTGTGGTAAACTGACACTATTTAGCATAAAATTCAAAAATTATTTTAAGCTCTAGTTTTTCCTTTCAACGACTCCATTTGATTATGGAGAGTAAAGAGCTATAGTTTTGTGAATCATTCCAAACTCACTACATAAATTTTCAAAAGGTGACTCATATTATCCTCCCTAATCACTCCTTATGCCTTTAATTATCTTATTGATCTGATTATAAACTTCATTTTCATAATGTTTAAATACATCAATAGATTCATCCTTAACATTAAGTAGATAAACATAAAAAACCTAGTACAAACATCTAACAAGTTGATGAATTATTTTTTACCACCTCTTAAAGGCACTAATTTCATATCACATATGTAAGTATGTATTTAATCTAAAGGCTCAGAACTCTATTCAGCAGAATAAAAGGGTAGTTTACAAAATTTTTATTTAAAATACACTTAAAATTTATTACCTAAACAATCAAATATTGAAAATAAATCCATGGTAATAAATTTATTTAAAGATTTATAATTAACATGGATCAATATTTCATGCCGAAAATCGGCACACTCAACCATATAAACCAAAGAAACATTGATTTTATTCATCTTAGAATCCTTAGTTACAATATTCATGACATTTAATTTGAACAAACTATCACTCATATATCCCTTATAAACATACACATCCATCTTGTAGTGTAAAAAATTGTCAAAAACAAACATTATCTTGAATTATTTCTTGAATATAAGAGATACTAACACTAAATTCTTGTGAATGTACATGAAGTACGTTGTTTACTATCATAGTGTCATTGGAGGTCATTTTTAGAAGTACCTTGCTGATACCTTCCACTCTGGAAGTTGACAAGTTTCCCATAACATGTTTATCATCATTTCCTAATTATCCATAAAATTAGAACATACACTTGTTCACATAGACATCGAAAGTGGATTTGGTGTCAAACCACCACTCCTTTAGTTTTATGATTATATTGTATTCAGAAACCATAGAGAAAAAATGAAAATATTCAAATTTAGTGGATATTTTTTCAAGATCCAATGTGTTAGCTTGAGGATTTACTTCCTCTTCAGATTTATACAATCCATGGCTTGATGCCCAATATTTTCATAGTTGTAGCATTTTTTAACTTCTTTTGAATATTTACAAGCTCCCCTCTAGTGAAATTATACTTCTTGATATTTTAGCCTCCTTAAATAATATCAGATTTAAAGATCATGTTGTTTCTGATTACTTTCTTTTCAGAAAGTCGGTTGTCTTCTTATATCCTTAACCATAAGATCAAGTATTCAAGTGACACATCCTTTATCTTGTGCTAAATATAATTTTCTAAATATTTATATAAAGGATATAATTACTCAATAAAATAATAAACTTGAAAGGTTTCACTTAAATTTATACCTTTAGTGTAAATATCATTCATAATGACATATAATTCCTAGACTTTACTCATTACTATTTTTATTTCAAGAATCTTAAATTCTATAAATATTTTGATAATGAATTTATTAAAACCAACATATTTGGACCTATACTTGTGATCAATACTCTTTCATAACTCCTCAATAGTTTTTAAGGATATATAAACTTTTCAAAGGGAGTTTTTAAGACCATTGAGGATATATTTTTTACATAGGAAGTTAAAATGCTTCTCAGAATAAATAACAATAACCTTATTTTTTCTTGTTTATTATTTAGTAAGCTTTGGTACTTATTTAATAATAAACTTATCAACATTTAATATTGTGAGGTAGAAAAACATCTTTTATTTCCACCTTTTGAAATCATTTCCATTAAAATTTTCTAGCTTCTCTCCTTAACCATTTACTGGTTGCACTATGGTGAGCGAAATTACCAAATTTGATGTTGAAATTTTTGTTAAAAAAATTGAAATAGAAATAAATATGGTTTAATGAAAATAAAAAATTATCTTAAGATTATTAGAGACACAATACTTGTATAAAAATATAGTTATAATTTAATGACCAATCTGTACATAAAGTGCATTAGGTTCTCTTCATAATCTATGAAAATAATAGAGGAAGTGTTAAACAAT
Organism: Viscum album; assembly: GCA_963277665.1. Taxonomy (NCBI): domain Eukaryota; kingdom Viridiplantae; phylum Streptophyta; class Magnoliopsida; order Santalales; family Viscaceae; genus Viscum; species Viscum album. The sequence continues at coordinate 1,395,436,312 of OY728164.1, read as the reverse complement.
CTGCATACAAAATAAAGCTGGGTCCTTCTTCTTAGTATGTAATAATACAATAGAGGAAGGTTAAACCAGTATATATATGAATACAATATGGTATTTCTCAGTATACTTAATCAAGTAATTTTTATACACAATACAATAAAATTTGATTAAGTGTTATGAGTCAATCTACACATGGAGTGCTTAGGCATGAAAGAATAGAAAAAATGTGAAATTGAATAAATAAAGTAAAATCTATTCCCAATGAACTCACATTATTTCCTTATGAAAAAATTTATCCATATACAATGCCCATGGTTCTAAACAATTTTCTCCTAGGATAAAACATATCACCTTTATTGGATAATGATACTTCAAATACAAGAATGCATTTATACACATTTCTTGTAAGAAAATCACACTTTGAACTCTTGGTACTATAAATAAATTTCAATAGAGTTTTGGTACTTTGATGATAATGAAAAATTTTTTAAACAAGAGGGATAATTTTTAATAAAATTACTCTGATGAGGGAAAATTTGTGTAGAATACATTTCATCAATGATGATAGTTGTCTGCTATATTTGGAGGCCATCAAGATCACTGGTGTACAAAATATTTGGGCCTAGTTTGAATTCTTTTTATAGATTTTGTATGATCATATTTTAGATATCATTTCAATATTTTCACATTGGGATTCTCAATATAATATGACCAAGATTCAAGAGGTTTGTATATTAGCATGGTATTTTTGGATGTAAAGAACCAAAAATTTTCCTTCACTAGAGAACACTTCCAAATGAGGTTTGGGATCATAGGGTGATCAATTTTGTGAAGGTTTGGAAGAAGTGACGTGTCTCTTATTCTTATTCTATTGGAATTAATTTTATAACTTATTAGTGGCCTCTAGTGGTTGGGGTTATTAATATTAACACTGATATTTCAGTTCTGGGTGGCTGTTTTATTAGAATTGGGTTTTTTTCTAGGATTAAATAGTTTTGGTCATTAATTCAGTTCAAAGAACCATTAGATAAAATTATCATCCTCTTTTTGTGGAGGATAAAGTAGTGGAGGTATCAGTTATGTGTGACCTTTTTAGAGATTTGGTGAGCTATTATTTTGGAGTCTAATACCCTTATTTTCATCAACTATCTTTCTTCACATTTATAGAATATATTTTCTTTTGGAATGATTATAGACTATATTATATTACTTTCGAAATGTTTTTATGTTTACTAATTCTCTTTTGTTAAAAAGACTGGAAATTAGGTGACACATAATCTTGCATGTCTTGTGAGTGAGGATGATTATGATTTTTGGGTTCAGTGTGTCCCTTAAGATGTACAACATTTTGTATTATAAGTTGTCACCCATTAATTAATTTTAATTATTTTAATTTTAAAAAATATTAATATGAACCAAATTTACATTAAAACAATGAAATCAACTTCAAGTACACATACAAAAATACCTATGCAAACTAAAAATCTTCCATGAGTTATCAAGTTTTTCAATTAATTTTAACTATATGTTAGTTATTTATTAAAGACTAGTTTAATCCCATTATTGTAAACTAATTTTATTTAAATATTCGAGACAATTTGGTTGTCAATATAAGAATCCAAAATTTTATCTCCATGTGATTAAAGATCATGTAAGTTTATCCTATTCTTTTGGACTTTAATAGGAATATTATAACTAATATCCTCAACATAGCTCAAAAGTGAGGGATAATTCGATGCATATAACTAAAATCATGGTTCATTGCCTAATTTTTACTCTCATATTTAGAAAGGTTTATTTTAAAATAACATGCTTAAAATGATTTTCAAATAATGACAAACATCATGTTAAAAATTTCAATAGAAAACTTAAATATTTCTTTCAAATTAGAAATAATGAAAGACCACAATATCATCCAATTTTATATATTTAATTTCAAAATCATGAAAACCAATTAATAACTAAACATATACATATATTTGTGTAATACATGGTAATGATATGAAAAAACTCAGTTCTATATGTAATAAATAACATGTGTCATTATGTTTCATTTGTATAATGTAAAACTCGAAAAAAAATTAAAATAAAAAGAAACACATAAAATTAAATTCTCCCCATATAGGAACTCATAAAAAAGGTTTAAAATTTTAACAAACAAAAATGATAAATTTATAATTAAGTTTTTTGAAACTTTAAATCAAATAAATTAAAAATAATATGATTTTATAGAATAGATAAATATAAAATATAAAATATAAAATATAAAATAAAATAAAAAAATATCATTTAATGGATATTTTTTAGAGTGGGTTAAGTATAAACCCCACTAATTTTTTTAGATAATTTAGTGACAAATTTTCAGAAATCCCCTCTAAATATTTAATACAATCTAAAAAAATTAAAAAAATGATAGAGAAAGTTTTAATTGTTATTTTGTCACAAATAAACCCATTGGGGATCAACTAGCTATAAAAAAGCTGAGTGTGACACCCCAATCCCACCTATAATAGGCTTGGGGTTGGTGACTAGCACTGAGTATGCATATCACACACATGGAAGGCATCAACCTAAGGTACCTGTACACACACATACATCTCCAAAGACTAATATAATGAAAAAAAAGAAAATATACAACTGGTACCAACTATGCATGCATACAACTAGTACCAAACAAGAGTATTATATGAGTATGGTAAAGAAAAAGATCCAAATACCAGACCACAAAATCTGATAGAGTCCAACCTGCTAGTAAAAAAGGGGATTGCTATTAAGATGAAAAACCTAGAATTGTCTATGGTCTATCTAGTGAAATTAAGCTCCACCTACTCCCAGTCCTCCTAAGGCTCAGTCAAAAGGCCTTTCATCTATATAAGAAATGAAAAATGTGAGGAAATCCCATGCGGGGGTGAGTATAACTATACCCAATAAGACACCCTAAAATCACTAAACATAAATCATCAAAGAGAGACAGCTAAAAATAAAGGATGATAACAACATGAATATTCTCAAATATAGACACCAAGTCTCAAAGTAAGGCCACATTCTCACTGTTATCCTAGGATTCCTCTCAAGGATCCAAGGTAATGATCATATTGGAGAAACCACTCCTTAGTTTTTGTTAACACTGAAAGTGATCATTTGAGAGGTCGTAATCATTGACCACACCAAATAAGAGGTACACACTGGAACTTAGAACATGTTGATACATAGGTAGGGGATCGCACTCGGGGCTTATGGGGGATACCTAACCCTATCCAGAATAACCCACTAGGACCGGGATCACATGCCTAGAAAGTCAGCAATGGGATACCTGACCCAACCTAGGAAGGAATGATAGAGGATCACACCTCAGTCCACACAGAGGGATACCTAAATCTATCCAAAACTAACCTACACATGGGATCACTCATCATATACTCAGGGTGGGATTCCTCATTGTACCCTCTTAAGTATGGAACAAGGTAACATAACCTATTTATACTCAACTATACCAAGGAGCATGGGGGATCCAAACTACCTTGGAAGGGGTACCTGATGTGGATAAGGAATACACGACATGACCTACTCAACTCAGTCATGCCCAAGTTTGTGTATATTTACTTCATCCCATGTTTGTGTACTCTATCCATTCTCATGTAAACTAGTCATGCCTATGAACTATATCCATGGCCTTGTACCCAAGGGTAAATTCTAGGTCACTAGCCTTGGGTCACACGGTGTGTGGATAGGCCACATGGCGTGTGATATTTATCTATGTGTGCAATACTTGCCATCTTGGAAAAGGATCCACATGGAACATGTTCTTATGAACTGCACACCATGTATACCAAGATATCATAGAAATTTTAGAACTCTAATGAATATTTTCACATGTTGCCGCCTTTGATTATTCCATAAAATCCACCATAGATCTTGGATCTAAGTTGATCAAACTAGTGTCATCATCGGTATCCAAATTCTGGCCACACATTAATAAAAAAATGATCATCACCTCACTGCATCACCCATGTAATGAAAACCATAGAACCAAACTCCTTTCACCCATTATCAAACATCTTTAGTCATTGTAGATCCTCCATAACACTACAATCCATCACACCTTTTATACCAATACTAAAACTTGTATAAAAAATGAATCATTCAAACCATGAAATGGGTCCTCAGGGTATTTTCAAATCACCGACCACTCGAACACTGAAAATGAATGAAGAGAAAATAATGAAGGGAGAAAATAATGAATCAAAAAGGTGAGAAAATAATAAAGGATATGTTCAATTGGCCATCATTTGTGATATCCAAAGAACAGGATGTAAAATTAATGGTTTCAAACCAATTCACATCATATTCCTAATTCTAGGAATTTTTAATTTAATGAAAAATCTAGAAGATGATTTATAAATTAATTTTCTCAAGAATTAATTCATGTTTTTAGATTTAATCAAGAATGAGGATTAAATCAAAAAATAAACAATCCTACCTAGAAATTGTATCAATCGTTGATGAAGAATGATTGTTGTATTTTTTTCATTGGTGAGACCCAAGAACTCCATTAAACTCCTTGGAAAATCGATCGTCCATCCATGATATCATTATCATCCACCAAATCTCTCCTCCATAGTCCTCTTAAATTTCTAGGGTTATGGGGTTAACCCTAGGATTTGATCATAGATATGATTAAATATAAGAGTATTAGGTTATTTCTAATTAATAAAAAATTAATTAATTAATTAATTAATTTGTTCATTATTCTTCTCGAGACTGATCTTAAATAAAACAACAGACACATACAAATATTATGTTGAACCTAGGGTAAAACCACATTTAAAATTTAATGAAGGTATCATATTTCCCATTTGAAACACCATTCAAGAGATATTTTATTATTTTAGAAAAAATTTACTTGCGTGACATATTACATTTAATATTTTTATTATATAAACACTAAGGCTCCAAGGGACCCAAAATCACACACTAACTTTATGACTAACTCTGAAATTATTATTTAAAATATTCTATTGAATTATAAGAAAAAAAGTTGTTACATTCTCCCCACATTAGGGATTTTTATCCTGAAAAGAAAAAATTCTATTCAAAAAGTTGAGGGTACTGAGATCACATCAGGTTTTCCTAATCCCAGGTGCTTTGTTCAAGATTTCTATGCTACCATCAGACACACACCAAGGTAATAAATTTCCCATGATGGATATTCTCCCAACAATCCTTGATATACACAAGGTACTATGTGAAGGTATCTCCATCCTTGATGTATAGCTCGACCTAGTCAATAATGTGTGATGAGTCATGCACATACCTCCTCAGTTGTGACATGTATACAAATCATGCAACCAGTCTAACTATGGTGGTAGGGATAGTAGGTTTTCCACCTCGCTAACCCTATAAAGTATCAGGAAAGGGATAATGAATCTCAGAGATAACTTGCCTCCCTGGCCAAACCTTCATAATCCTTGCCGAGGTGAGACCTTCAGGAACACATGGTCTCCCTCATCAAACTCCAAAGGCCCCCTTCATCAGTTTTTATAAAAATTATAATGGATTTGGGTAGTCCTCATCTTTTCCTGGATGATCTTTGCCTTCTCTATTTTCTCTCATGCCAACTCTGGTCCCATGACTACTTACTCCCTTGGATTAGTCTAGCATTGTGGTGACTTGAAGGTTCTACCATAAAAGACCTCTAATAGCTCCATATTGATGGTTTAATGGTAGATATTGTTATGTGTAAACTCCACTAAAGGTAGATTATCCTCCCAACTATAGCCAAAGTACAACATGCAAGCCTAAAGAAAGTCCTCCAGAACCTGAATGGTTTTCTCTGTCTGACCCTATGTTTTGGGATGAAACTCCATTCTTAACCATAATTGAATCCCAAAAGTGTACTATAATAACCTCCATAAATGAGACATGATGAAGGAATCATGGTTTGGAATAATCATCAAGGTAACTCCATGAATCTAAATTATCACTTGCACAAACTGGAATCCCATACTCTCTACTGAACTCTGCTCTCGGATGGATAAGAAGTGGGAAGACTTGGTGAGTCAGTCTACAATCACCCAAATGACATCATGTCCTCTAATAGATCATGGAATTCCTATCATGAAGTTCATGTAGATACCATCCCAATTCAACTTCGACACCTCAAGGTGTTGATCCAGACCCATTAGAACCTAGTGCTCATCCTTCACCTACAGGAAATTGAGTAATCGAAAGATAAACTCAGCTATAAACCTCTTCATCCCTGGCTACTAGAAGTAATACCAAAGGTCATGGTACATATTTTACACTCCTATATGTACTTATAAGGGGGATATATGAAACACCCTTAGTACCTCCTCTCGTAGCATGAAAGGTTTCATCATCCATCCTTATAAAAGTATGACGTGCTCCCCACCTGTATAAAATCCATCAGAAGCACATCTAGTGGATATATGGACATGCATGGACTCATAATCAATATCTTTAAGTTGATAATTCATAATAAGATGAAGAAGTATAGGGGTGAAAACCATTAAATGGAGGTAAGACGCACCATCCTTGTCCACTAAGGACAACTGTAATGAGGAAAACTCCCTTGATTCGTCACTCAACAACTATAAAAAGGATCTCCTATTGAGAGAATATTCAAATAAATTCCCCCTTATAAGAGTATAAACCATGTCAAATTCATAATCCTGTAGGAACTCTATCCATCAATTTTTCCCAAGTTATGATATTTTTATGAAAAGATATACTTGAGACTCTTTTGGTTATAATAGATGATAAATCGCTCTAATATAAGACAGTGCCACATCATCTTCATGGAAAAAAACATTACTGCCAACTCCAAATCATGATTCATGTAGTTATACTAATGGGGTATCAGATATCAGGACCCATAATAAATCACCAATCACTACTACATCAAAAAAATATAATCCTGGTTTTAGAGGCATTTCAGAACACCATATACTCAACACTCTCCCATGGAAGTATCAAGATAGTAAAAATAACCAACCTCTACTGTAACTACTGAAAATAATATTGGAATATCTCTGTCCATAAAAAAGGATGTACCTTTAGGGTCAAGACAGTCAGAGGTTCTGAAATCTTAGATAAATCAGGCATAAAACATCAATAATATCTTTCCAACCCAAGGAAGCACTATACATCAATCACACTCTTGGGTGGATCCCAAGCTAGCACTGCCCCAACCTTTGTCAGGTCCACTGCTACTCCCTCTTCTAAGATGATATATCCTAGTAAGTGTACCTATAAAATATATAAATAACACCTTCCATAAATATAATTCTCTTATAGTATGTCTAGAACCATCCTAAAATGTCTCTCATACTCCTCCTATGACATTGAGTACACAAGGATTCCATTGATGAAGACTATAAAAAACTAGTCCATGAAGGGTTGAAAGATCTAGTTTATAAATCCCATGAACACTGACAAGGAGTTCTCCACACTTAAGTACATCACCAAATACTCATAGAGACCATAGTGACATCGAAATGTCATCTTTAGTATATCCACCTCTCAAACACGAATATGGTGATAGCTCAACCCAAGGTCAATCTTTTAGAACTACCTCACCCCTTTTAATTGGATGAATAGGTCATCGATTCTCAAAAGTGGATACATATTCTTGATGGTCACCTAATTTAGGTGATGGTAATCCACACATAACCTCAAGATCACATCCTCCATCTTGGTGAACAATACTAGGGATACCCAGGGGGGCACACTGGGTCTAACAGAGCCCTTCCCCTACAAGTCCTCAAAATAAACCTTAAGCTATCAAATATCTATGGGGATCATTCGATATACTAGATAAGATATTGGGATATTACCTATATGAAGGTCTATGCTAAAATTTATCTCTCAGTGGTGAGGTAAGCCCGAAACATCCTTAGGGAAAACATGGTCATACTCCACCACTACTTCAGGAAACTGAAAGCTCGTAACATATTCTACTCTAAGAGAAATACTACCCAACTGATGAGTAATTAGTTGTATCCTCCTACATAGGATTCCATCATACTCTTCTTGGGTCTCCTTCTCACTGAAAAAGTAAAACCTCTTTCCATAAACTCAAATTCACCACATCCTCTACCTAAAATAATTAATTTGTGCACAAATAGTGAAGATCCAATCCATATCTAGAATGAAATCATAAGGCCCCATCATGATAATTAAAAGATACCACAAGAATATTTCTTCTCTAATATTTAGGTCACATTATATAAATAAGTGCATTATCACTAAATCTTCCCCGTTAGGAGTCTCTGCATGAAAGTTTCAAGCCAAAGGAACCACTAGAATCTTAAGATCTTGAACATGGGGCATGAAAAAAGGGATAACTTTCACTTTTGTATATAAATACTACATCTAAAGTATAGAAGAAATAGATTGTACCTTGAATCACACCTAGATCCTCTGGGTTATAAGACCCCACTGTCTGTAGCTACCACAACCTTGACCACCATCTCCCTGAGCCTATCATGGACCACCTAGGGGTAGTGGTGATAATAAATCAAAACTCTAGACACCTACCACTACTCTCCTAGATCTGATGCCTTGTTTTCCACCTTTAGGGCCTCCCTAATCTATCCAGCACCTCTACCTATTAATTCCATCGACCATATTCCTATATAATGCACAATAGTTTTGAAAATCCCATGTGATATGACCTCACCCTTCACAGGAGTAGAATCACCTCTCCCTTGACTGACTAGAACCATCTTGATAGCCCTGTACAACAGACCTTCTACCCTGAGATTGTATTTGGAAATATATCACATGTATGAATCCCTAATTCTATCATTGACTACTAGCTGCTAAAGTCTCATCTCTAGGGCGACCACTGCCAGAACCAACTGTCGGCGACTTGTCAATTAGAATTATCTCCACTACCAAGGCACACTCCATCACCCCAATGTAAGAAGGGATATAGAGAGATACCACTCTATCTTAGATATCTCAGTGAAGTCTATACTTAAAGGTCCATGATCAAAATCAAAAATCATGAACTATATACATGGAGTACCATGAAAGGTTAGTGAACCTCGATGCATACTCTGTGAGTGACATGTTGCCCTACTGGAGCTTCAAATCTTTTGGATATGTACCACCCACAATGTTGCTGGGTAAAAATCCTCTCTGAAGAGGTGTTCAAATCTTCCCAAGTGAGAGTCACCTCATCATGAATCTACATCACTAATCTCCACCATCTCCATGTATATATATAGAGAAGGATCACCACTAGGACCACCATCTGATTGGGAGGGGTACTAATAGGGTGGAAATCTTTCCCAACTACCTAGAGCTAGTACTCAGCTACCTGGAGGTCTATTTCACCCTGAAAATTGAGGGTTCTCTGCCTTTGGAACTCATTAAGTGAACTCATATTACACACATAATTTTTCAATACTACCAGAACAACCTGGTGCTCAACGGGTGGGAGTATGATCAGAAAAATACCTAGAGGTACCACCTCTTCTACAAGTACCTGAACTAAATCCTCATTACTAAGAAAATCATTATCCTGATCCTACTGCAGAATCTTAGCTGGATGTTTCTATGGAGGAATCATGAAAAGGTCAAGATGCACCATGATCAAAGAGAATATCTAGAGAACTGAATCAGGAAGGACATGCACTACTACACATAAGTCCTTTAATAGCACTAGAATAGGGCTTTGGCAGTGCAAAAAATTATTGACAATTAGAGCGCCATTAAAATCCCCAGGCCTTTATCAGTGCTAGAAAAGCATTGATAAAGGGACCCCTTTATTAGTGATTTTGTTTAGCACTGATAAAGGGTTCCTTTATCAACATATAAAAATATCACTGATAAATAGGGTCTTCTATCAGTGCTAATTTAGTGTTGATAAAGGGTCCCTTATTAGCGTGTTTTATAGCATCGATAAAGGGTTGTTTTATCAGTGATATTACTAGCACGAATTAAGGAGTATACTGCTACAGTGTGCTGTGAAAACTATATCACAATACAACAGAAAATAAATAGAGGAAATACATAATTTAATTGAAATAAAATTTACAACATAAATACAATAAAAAAAACTATATTATAAACATTTCAAACATTAGTTTTTACAATTACATCAATAAGTACAATTTATCACATACATTCAAAAACATCAATGTTCCTTTGTCTTTGGCCCCGAAGCCTAGTCATTATATCAGTTTCCGAACAAACCACCCCAGCTTAAGAAAAAAAATCACCTATATAAGAAAAATATTCTTATATTAGTAATACTATAAAGAAATAAATTAAACACAAAGTGTAAATTTTAAACTAAAAACATACACATTGAGTCATATCAGACACACCATGTATTAGAGTAAGTTATGATTAATTCTTACATGTAAAACCATTTATTTTTTTTCTCAAAAGAAGGTGCTATTGAATTGGATCACATATTTTTTGATAAAAACTCTCACTATGAATGTGAGCCAATTTAAGAGCTCTTTCTTTTGAGAACAAGCATTTAACTATCACACCATTTCTTGTTTTTATTCAATCATTATCTTTGTGAAAATAAACTAAATATGTATCAAATAAAAATGATAAAGAAATTAATTAATAAATATTAGATAAAATTATAAGAAAATAGTGCAATCTTGTTTTCTCAGTTTTGGCTATGTGACGTATGTTTTAAACTAAAATGACACTTATATATTAAAAATACACACTTCGAGTCATAATGACCACATCGTGTGTCAGATTGAAATTATGTCAATTCCTACACATCAAAAATAAATTATGGATGATTTTCAAATTTTTTGAAAATAATCTAAGTCTATTTACTTGTTTTTGGATAGTGATGTGTGTTTTAAACTAAAATGATACCTTTATATTGAAAACACATACTTTGAGTCATATCGGTCACATAATGTGTCAGATTGATGTGCGATCCATTATTTAATGTCAAAAATGAATTATGAACCATTTTCTAATGTTTGAAAACAATATGAGAATATTTTATCAGTTTTGGATATTTGATGTGTGTTTTAAAAAAATGACACTTTTGTATTGAAAACACACACTTCGAGTCATACCGACCACATTGTCTGTTAGATTGATGTGTGGTCAATTCCTACACATCAAAAATGAATTATAGATCATTTTAATAAAGTTTGAAAACAATTCAAGCTTATTTTATTAGATTTGGTGATGTGACACATGTTTTAAACTCAAATGACACTTTTATATTTAAAACACAAACTTTGACTCATACCGACCACATTTTGTATCAGATTTATGTGTGGTTAATTACAACACATCAAAAATAAATTATGGATTGTTTTCCTAAAGTTTGAAAATAATTATAGACCATTTTCTTGGTTTTGTATAGTGATGTGTGTTTTAAACTAAAATGACACCTTTATATTGAAAACATTTAATTTAAGTTACATCTGTCATATAGTGTATCAGATTGATGTGTGGTCAATTCCTACATGCCACAAATGAATTATAGATCATTTTAATAAAGTTTGAAAGTAATATGATCCCATTTTCTTAGTTTTGTCTATTTGATGCATATTTTAAACTAAAATGATACTTTTGTATTGAAAACACACACTTCGAGTCATACTGACCACATCATGTGTCAGATTGATGCATGATAAATCCTAAAATGGAAAAAATTAATTATGGATCATTTTCATAATATTTGAAAAATATGAGCATGTTATCCTGGTTTTTTCAATGTGACATGCATTTTAAACTAAAATGACACTTTTTTATTGAAAACACAAATTTTGAGTCATACTGACCACATCGGGTGTTGTATTGAAGTTTGGTTGATTACTATACATAAAAAATGAATTATGGTTCATTTTACTAAGGTTTGAAAATAATCCGAGCTATTTTTCTTGGTTTTGGATATGTAATGCATTTTAAACTAAAATGAAACTTTTATATTAAAAACACATACTTTAAGTCATATTGACCACATCATGTGTTGGATTGGAATGAGGTCGATTCATATATGTGAAAAATGAATTATGGATTTCTTTCCTAAAGTTTGAAAACAATATGAGGTCGTTTTCTTGGTTTTGGCTATGTGATGTGCGTTATAAACTAAAATGACACTTTTATATTGAAAACACATATATATAGTCATATCGGCCACATCAGGTGTCAGATTAATGTGTGGTTAATTCCTACATGTCACAAATGAATTATGGATCACTATCCTAAATTTTGAAAAAATATAATCTTATTTTCATGGTTTTGGCTATGTGATACCTGTTTTAAACTAAAATGACACTTTTATATTAAAAATAAACTTTGAGTCATACCAGTCACATCGTGTGTTAGATTTACATGTAGTTGATTCATTCAAGTCATAAATGACTTAAAGATTTGTGTCCTGAAGTATCAATCTAACATGAGTTTTTTCTAGGTTTTTAGTGAGTGACACATGTTTTTAACTAAAATGTCATTTTTAAACTAAAAACATACACTTTGAGTCATACCGATCACATCATGCATCATATTTATATATGGATGATTCCTACACCTGAAAAATTACTTATGAATAATTTTACTAAAGTATCAAAACAATATGAATTTTTTTTCTTGGTTTTGAGCTTGTGATGTGTGTTTTAAACTAATGTGAAAATTTAAACTAAAAATATGCACTTTGAGTCATACTGAGAACACCATGTATTGGATTGAGGTGAGACTGATTCCTATACATAAAAAATGACTTATGAACCATTTTCTTAAAGTATCAAAATAATCTGAATCTATTTTATTGATTTTGAATATCTAACGTGTGTTTTGAACTAAAATTTAAATTTTAAACTAAAAAAATAAACTTCAGGTCATACTGGGAATACCATGTATCAGATTTAGGTGTGGTTGATTCATACACATCACACCATTTATTTTAATTCTTTAATACATTAAAAATTCAAGTTTATCTAAAAAAATTATTATTTGATAACCTAGAATGTTGAATTAATTACAGAATAAAAAGAAAAGTGCATAATCCTTATTAAGTGCATGATCATAGTACATGAACGAAACATCCTTGTTAAATAAAAAACAACTATAGATGAATTAATTTATTTATGGTATCTATGAAAATTAACAAAATAAGTATCATATAAAAATGATAATTAAATTAACTAAAAAATCTAGATATAATGATGATAAAATTAAATAAATAAGTAGTAGAAATTCACCTCTTCATGATGCCTATATACATTCTGAAACCATGAATTCTTATCATTCACTTCTAAATAAATAAATTTCATCCATTATAATTATCCTTGAGAAATATATCAAAAATAATATATAATAATTATGATACTAATGGTTCACATCCTAAATGTATCTCTAAACTCATATCCCGTACTAGATCATAAACATAATAGGTAATCACCTAAATTTGTTGCCAACAAATATTTTGACACCATGTACTCTACTACCTCATCTCTAAAAAAATTTATTTCTTATTTTAAGTATGTATATTGTTGAAAATCTTGGCAGTACTAAGAAAATATATACAAAAAATTATTAATAAATATTTTTATTGAAATTGTAATTACCTTTAGAAATTACCTGTTCGAGGATATTAGTCTTTTGATAGTGTATGATATATTTCATAAATTTACAAATGTAATATCCATAATCATTTTTGTTAATTTTATTTGTACACTTCATAAACATTGAAAAAATAATTAAATTATTTTGAAATATATTTTGATAGTTAAATATTTCTATATATACATTAATCAGTTTTCATTTGAATAAATACATAGGCTTATTATGTCCGTTCACTGACTTCATACCATGAATGAATGGCTTGAAGACCTTTATTATTATTATTTTGATAATACACCTTTCAAGGGGTGATGTAGAACCCTTACAAGGTCCGAAGCTTAGATATAATTACATGACCCATGGGTATTTTAGAGGAACTGACCTCATACCATGATTTAGCCTATATTTATAGATTTTAATATCATAAAAAATCCTCATTAAGAAAAAAAATAAAACATATAATTTGAATTTTATCTATAAAATGTTTATTTTAGTGTATTAAAAATTCAAAATACACATCATGTATAGTCGGTTTGATGGAAATCCATACATTGGATCTAGAAAATAAACATCTGGGGTATCCAAATTAATTGCGATCAACATCCGGTGCTTATTAAAAAAAAACAAATAAGTAATGAAAAAAGAAAAATATATATAATAAGATTAGAATGTATATTTTTACCCCTATATTATAGGAATAAATAAGAGTCTATCATCTATTAATTTCTTCTTAAACCACACTCTCAATTCATCTTTTTTTTTATTAATTTCTTTCAATTCCAAAGAAAATTCTTGTGTAGAAACGATATAGGGATTAAATAATATAAATCATGATTCACAAGGATTTCAATTTATATAGTAGTAATATAAAAAACTATATAAAATATGAATACTTATTAAATTTAATGAACATAGTAGATCATTTTTTAGAAAAATAGATTATGAAAATGTACTACATATATGTATTCAAAAATGAGAATCCCAGCTATTCAAACTTGATAATATAATTTTTACTATCCATAACAACCACATATTTAAGGAAATTTACAAATATTTCTTGTTAATATTTAATATAGGAAATATATACATTTTTGAATGTGGTGTCTGCATAAACTTATAATGTCAATACATTCTGTAGTGGAACTGGTGGGGTGAAGGTACTCTGGGAAGTTCCTTTTGTTTTATTGGTTGATTCACTGAATTGTCTTGATCCAAAATTCTATTTCCCCATAATTTTATCTATTTTTAATACCATACCTCATTTTATACATTTTTTCATCAACTATTATAGGTTTTTTATTTCAAAAAAATTGTTAAGGACACACCTCATGTATCTTTATAAGATTAGGAATCCATGCTATGAAAGTTCCAATAGCATCATTGATAGTTGTAATATCCAAATCATCAAGTGGAATAGGAAACTCATCTCTAGGCTCTTGATCTACTTTAATCCCAAATTTCATGTGATATTTTTGGAGTTATTTATTGTGTATCATGTATCCTGAGATATTATACGCTGTACCCCTCATAATAAGGTGGTGCATGGGTGGTTATAGATAGAAATCACATATAAATTCACCCTATAGAATTTTAGTTTTATAAAGGTATCATAAGTTTTTTGATTCACATTTAGGAGAAATATTAATGAAAAAATTGATTAGCTTAGGTAATGTATGCTATTAAGGGAAATTATTAGCCTCAAAGAAAGTGATCTCATTTGTATCTTCACGTGATGATCATTGTTCCACTACTAGTTTTATTTGATCATTTTGCATATATGGGTCTACCAAACTAGACCATAAAATAATACCTTAAAAAGCATTTATTTATGCCTATATTACTTTCATCATATGATATGTATCTTCTTGAAACCTTTTCTTCTTAAAATATTTTTGAGGTGACACTCCAAAAACTACACCTCTAACATGGCCATATTGTTATGGCCACTTCAAAGCTACTAAAAATAATATTTATTCTGGTACGATAGCTGCCAATTATTGGGTCTAAAACATATAAAAAATATAAAAACACAAATATTTTTTTATGTAATACTATTATAAAGCACAACAAATTACTATTATACCATACTTACACATGCTTTCTATATTACTTTTGTGTTTTCATAAACTAGTTTACCCTATTTACTTATATAGGACTCCTTCCATTGTATAAGAAGTGGGATGAAAGTGGATTTAGATTTTGATTCACAAATATTCTTATAAAAAAAGGAACATATATTGATTTATATCACATAATTTTTTTATTCTAGATTTAAAATAAATACCATTTTCTCATATAGTGAAGTGTGCCCCATCATTACTTTGTGATAGGGGTATATTAGTTTTGATGCACATTGTTTATTTTCGACACTCCTTTTTTCTTATTTCAAAATTGAATAAAATAAATAATTAAAAATAATATATTATCAATAACAATTCACCTAAAATTATTTCTCATCAGAACGACTGATGAAAGCATTAAATGTTTTCTGCTTTATAATGTGTGCATACATAACTGGTGGGTGGGGATTTACTTTCCCCTAAGAATCCATGAGATGAATCATGGAAAGAAGTTCTTGGAAGCCTATATGACTTTTCTAGTAGGTATTAAGACATATTTCTTATGAACATTATCTAAAATAAATAAACTCTACAAGGGATGATGAAAATTAAATCAATGTTTCATTATATAATTTTTTGATAAAATAGAGAAAGTATATCATAACATTACCTTAATATCTTCCCAAAGGGTTTCCTTTATTATAGGTTGTACATGGCCCCAAATATTTATATCAATTAGCACATTCATTCTCATTTTAACCCCAACATAACTAATGGACATTGAATTTTTGGGGCCAATAGGTTGGCCACATTGATTCTAGAGAAACTCAAATTTTATACCCTTGCTTCTTGCCTTGATAATTTTATTTAATATAGTGATTCTACATTGTTCTTGTTTTTCTCATCAACATGTTGTTGATCCCCTAATAATTCTATAGTTTCTGCATCAACCGTCCATTCTACCCTAATATTAGTAACATCATCATGTGGAAAATTCATTTTCTACATGATTATTCAAACATTTAATTTATATTATTTAAATGCAGTAGATAACACACAATATTATAAGGAAAAGAAGAGTATATTAAAAAATAATTTAACCTACTCATTTAACTCTCTTTATTTTCTTTAAATATTTGATGGTTTTGGATCCTACATCAAGTATCCAAATACTCTCTTTTTATTACCCTCTAATGTACATGAAATTTTCTATATTGGGAACATCATAAAATGATTTTTATCATCCAATGAAAGGATCATCCTCAATTGAATTTTCATCTAACCATGTAGTTGTTTTAGTATCTAGAAAAACAATTGACCAATTCATGTTTGATACATCTAAGACATAAAACACATAAAATAATTGTGGTTATATTATGAATAACTAATCCTTATACCCTTCCACACTGAAATTCACCTTCATGAAGCCCATTTCATCAACTTTCAATGCACTCATGTTGTTAACTCATTTTCAATGGAAAATAATCACTTAAAATGTTTTATTATACAACTTTTATATCTATTTTATGATTCTAAAATATGAAATATTCACATAAATTAGATTTATATCCTTGGAATCAGATATGTGCATCAGTTTCTCCATAAGCATAACTCCACTATTTTGTATCATACTGCATTCATAATTTTCCTTTGTATAGAACATATAACCATTAATTAAAAAAACAATATAAGATATAACATTTAAATTTGGTCCCCTGGATAGCCATAAAAGTTGTTCGATAATTGAATTCCTATTTTCAGATAACTCCTTATAAACATGATCTCAAAACCATCCAATAAACAATTGACTTTGTGTATTTGGTATCGATCCTTCAGACCTTGATGGATTAAAATGTCTAAGAATTTCTTTGTGGGATTCAACATATCAATAAACCTCTTAAATATCATGTAAAATGTAAAGGTTAGCTTTATCCCACTCTATGGTGGTAATTATAATAACATCTATTTTGGAAATCCCTTTTTCCTAAGGTGTCCAATGTATCAAGATTTTGGGAGATTGATGTTATCAATATCTAATAGGTAATTAGTATATAATTCAAAAACTTCTTAAATAATATATTTTTATATAATAAAACCTTTAGACCAACTTCTATTCTTGACACACCCTTTCAAAATATTCATATACCATTTAATAGGGTATATCCATCTATAATGGAGAGTACAACATAGTTGAACCTATATAACTAAGTGAACCATCCAGTGGACCATTATATCAAAGAATTATGATTGGAAGAACATATATAATTCAAATAATATAACTACAATCTCATTATTCATGATTGGTAGACTTTTTTGGGTTTAAAAGTTTACTGTATATGGATTTGAAAAAGAAGCAGGGTCTGGTTAATGTATATCATAATTTTTTTTGGAAGGATGCAATGTAAAGGGATGAGCATCAAATATTGTATCAAAATATGACAATCTTGTGATTTTAGACCCTATAAATTTAAATTATTCATTAACATGAATTTATTGATATTTTATGAATACCCATCTGGAACTTTTACACCATTATGAAAATTGTAAAATTGAATTTTTTTTTATCTGGATAGAGTGTAAGATTCTACAGGAAGAAAAGTAAAACTTTTACCCTTTATTAGTGCCAAATCTTCACTTATCTGCACATCAATCATGTAAAAACAAGCATTGATTCCATATTTTTTTCCATGAATATTTATTTATGTTCTAATAAAACTATCAAATACATTTTTATTCTACATGCATTCCCTCAAGAAAATTTCTTATGTATAAAAATTTCAGTACAATAATTTAAAGAAAACTGCTCTCTTTTTACAACCTAATTTCATAAGTTTTTTCTAAAATAGTTTACCAAAAATAGTGTCAATATATTTTACTTTATTGAAAAATTTATCACCCATTAGTAGATATGATGTTGTACCATGTTTAGTATTCCCATAAAATGCTCTTATCTAGGATCAATATTTATGTCATTGAGGTAAAAATTTATGATGTCCTAAAAACACAGCCTTTGAGGAATGATTCAACTGAACTGAGTGCATGAATTCTTTATAAATGGGACACCCTAATCTCACTTTAATGCTATATACTGAAAATTTCCATAAATAGAAAATTAATTTATCATCCCATAGAACATGGCCCTCAATGTGAATTCTTAACTTCTATGAGCATCATACATTGTAACACCTTTATACCAAATCAATTTTAGATACTTTATAAATGGATCAAAACATACATTAATATCATTACCAGGTTTTTTTGGTCTAGATATGATCATAAAAAATAAAATGTATTTTTTCTTCATGTATAACCATGGTGTAAAGTTATAATTTACCAACATAACTAGAAATTTATTGTGAGTAATACTCTACAAACCTAATGAATTTATTCCATATTTAGATAATGAAAGATAGAATTTTTTTGGCACATTTCCAAATTCAGGATACTCATAATCAATTTTCTTCCACTGAGGAGCATCTGATGGATTACGAAGTTTCCCATATTCAATTATTGTATCTGCATTCCATGTCAATTGTCTCGCAGTTTCCTAACATCCATATAGTCATCTAAACTATAGAATGATAGGAAAGCACCATAAAACTTTCAAAGTACTTGATTCATATTTCTTGTATTGATTCGTGCCACACTTAGGGAATTTTACGAGTGATTCATGGTCCTTGTGAAGCAATATGAAATCATTTGGGAAAGCATACATTTTCTTAGATATCATGCCCATTGAGTGTATCATTCATTTAGAATCATATGTTCAATAAGGAAGTTCATTTTATTTTGGTATCATATCATTTAGAAGACCAAATAAATCTATAAAGTTGGTGTTTTTCCATCAACTTCC
The DNA here is from genome assembly GCA_963277665.1 of Viscum album. NCBI lineage: Eukaryota > Viridiplantae > Streptophyta > Magnoliopsida > Santalales > Viscaceae > Viscum > Viscum album. Next base: position 1,395,416,836 of record OY728164.1, on the reverse strand, counting down.
AGATTTCAAATTATATAACTTTAATACATCTTACAATTTTGTGTATTTACTACAATCAGTATACAATGGTCTATTAGCACAACTATTTAACTTCTCAAACTTTGGATAATCATGGAGGTCATCTTCAATTGATATTTTCATTTCTTCCATATGATCTCCATCACCATTTACATTGGCATTCACATCAAATGATCCATAAACCATAGTATCATCCAAATTAGTGTCCATATTCAATTTTCCCTATGTTTAGTTTTAACATTTATAGCTATGATGTATTTCATGAAAAATAAAATGTCTTTAAACTCTTCTAGAATAATTTTTATTGAATAAAAACAACTTAAACATGGACAAAGGATTTGAGAAGGGTCATATAAATGCTCTATTGTAAACTTGATGAAATATTTATCTCCATCTTTATACTCTTTTATCATACAATTAATGTAAATCCATTTTTGATTCATATCCATTCTATTAGGTTCATAAAATATTCATTTTGTAAAAAAAATAAATAAATACACATAAGATATTCATAATCAAAGTATAAAGTTATAGATAATTATAATAAGGGGAACCCAAAATTTGAATGTTATCAATGATGATTCCTAACAAGTTATCATTTTACATAAGGGTGACAGGAAAAGAAACAAACTAGGATAAACATGTGGTTGTTGGTCTAGGTTCTCGATTTGATGTTATGTGGGACAAAAATGAAGTAATTATAGGACAGTTTATATAACCTTTATAGGTTAGAGTGTAAAAATAGATAGTTATTGATGTTTATTCATTTATTTACTTGGTATGTGGTGGGAAAAGTGGCGTTTCATTGATAATTTTCTTAAGAACTGGATTTGATGATCTTTTATCAAATGATAAAATAATCAAATTCAACATAAGTTGAAAAATGACCTAGTGGGATCAGTAGAAATCATCATCTCAAACTAATGATTGGATTATAATCCCAAATACTTGGGATCACATGAAAACAAAACTCAACCTTAGTGAAACCAATAAAGAGAATCAACTCTAGAAAAATTTTAGAGTGGAAACAGTTCAAAGTGGAAATAGGGAGAGAGGTTTAAACAAGATGGAAGTAGATATAGATGTTTTGAATGATGGTCATTATACCAATTTAAAGAGTGAAGGAAAATCTGATTGGATTTTTAAATAGAGTTTTGAGATTACTTATCTCAAACTAATAGTAGTCATGATTCCAATTTTTTTCTACGAATGTCACCACAATCATATCAAAGTTATCTCAATAATATTACCATTTTTGATTAAATAACTATCAAACATTTTCTATAGCATTTTAGGTGGGAGTACAATAAGAGGGATGAGTTGGTTATAAACTATCCTTGAGGATCCTTTATTTTTTTTACTTTCACCTTTTAAACTGATTACATTATAAATTTTATAAATTTTATATATGTCATAAGAGGAGTGGAGAGTCTTATTTTATAGTCATGTTTTCTTCTTTTCATAGTCACTTCATACCCAGGAACATCTTTGCACTTAATTTTTTTTCATTATTGATGTAAATTCATCAATTATTCTATCATAATCTAATATTTTTAGTATTGATTTGATAAATTTATCTGGTTTTTTAGATTTTTAAGTTTTTAGTCTTTTGAACTCTTATTTTAATCTATTAATATCATCCTTTTGTTATTTCATTTATGATTTAAAATATTTAACATCACAATTTGACTTATTCCCATGAACTATTTGTATATAAATATCTTCCAATACTAATTCTAGTACAAACCTAAAATCTACTTAATAATGATACAAAATTTTCTATCGTGTATGCTTATTTTTTATAACCTTCTTATATGAAGGAATTTTTAACTAAACATGAGGTTAGCAGTTAATATTGCAGAATTCCTATCGTAGATGTCATGAAAATAAAAATATTAAAAGGATTGGGGTTCTTCTGCCTGGAAATGGAATAAAATGGGTGGAATTATTTGATTTTAATCCTCAGGAATGGGAAGAATTGATGGAACTTGGAGCAGATTACCATTTTCGCACTACCCAATTTATAGTAACATATTAAAGAAACTAAAATAAATAATCTCTTTGAATTAATATCTCTCTTATCAACATTTTTTGGATTTTGAAACAAATTCCCAATTTTAAGGGTTAGTTGGACTCATACAGAGCATTGGATTAGGGATATAGGGTATGGTGGATTGTAGAGAAAAGAGGAAACATATAAAAACCTGTGAGAAGGGGAGTGTTTTGATGTTTTAATAGAAAGAAATACATACATTCAAATTTGATTTATTTTGTATAAAAAAGTAGAAAACATAAAATAATAAAATATTTTTTAAGTGGGTAAAGAAGTGTATTAAATATGGACAAGGCAACCGCACAAGAGAGGCCAATGCAGGAGTCAATAAAGGAGAAAAGTCTAAGCATAAATCGATATAAGAAAATAAGCAGATGAAAAAGTGCATAGAAGGAAAAGTATAAAACACAATAGTGGGATGGTGTGTGATGTCTAATCAAATGGAATCTAGAAATGGAAAAAATTTGACATAGGATCACAGAATATGAATGTAAATTGAGGAAAAATAAACATGTGTGTGAGGGAGAGGGTGAAGCAACAATGGCATGAGGTGAGGGAGATTGGTTGGAGAATTAAAGAGGTAGATCGAGGAAAAATAATATAGTTCACATGAATTATACAGACATTTTGGAAAAATTAAAAATAGGCAAAGAAGAATAAAAAATGCAAAAATAATGCAAGATCTTGAATGGAGGATCACAAGTCGCATACCTTGAATTTTGAAAGTGATGATTCATCCGAGATGTTTGATGTGGAGTGACAGAAAATCATCAGTTCTAAGAGATCTTGAACAACATGAAAGATAGAGAAATATTTTAGGGTTCTATTTAAAAGACTATAAAGGTTTTAACAGTGATTTCTAAAAAGTGATGATAAATAGAGTTTTTTTCAATGCTAAAATAAGAAGCATGGACAAAACCATTTTTATCAGCGCTAAAAAAACACTCATAATGAACTATCTTTTTTAATGCTATAATTTTAGCAATGATAAAGATATGTTTTATTAGTATTTTTTAACACTGATCAAGATCTATATAATTAATTTTTAATAATATAATTAATATAATTAATTTTTTAAATTTATATAAATATAAATAAATATAAATGAATATAATTATAAATAAATAATTATACAATTATAAATATATTTAAAGTATTTTAAATATGTATTTATAAATAAATATATATAGTTATAAATAAATAATTATTTATATAATTCTAAATATATTAAAATAATAGTAAATATGTATTTATAAATATAATTATTTATATATAATTATAATTATAACTAAATATATTTATAAATATTTTTTATATAATTATAAATATATTTATATATTTATATATAATTATATATACATTTATTAATATATAAAAATAATAAATATATTTATTATTTTTATATATTTATTATAAATTTATAATTATTTAAATATATAATTAATTATTTATAATTATATAATTACTTTTTAAAAATGAGAGAAATTGAATAATTAAAAATTAATAAACTTTAAAAATATTTAAAAAATGGATAGGTTTTATTAATTATAAAAAATATTAAAAAAATTAAATATGGATATATATTATCCCTAATAAAACCTATATTTTAGGTTCTATTTAGAAAAATGTTGATAAAAATTATAGAAAATAAATTAAGAAATATTAAATGAATATATATTAAAAATGAATATATAATTAAAAAATGTAAAATTTAATTAACATTATTATTGAATAGATAATCATAAATGCATGAATGTTATAAATGAGTGAATTTTAATAATGAAAAATGAGTAGACTTCATTTTTTCTAAAAGAATGAGTTTTATTAATTATATAAATTATTAAAAAAATTAAAAATGAATATATACTATAAAATGAAATGACTACATATTAAATATGTACATTATAACCACATTAAAAACCTTAAAAGTTAATGAATAAATATGTATAAGTAAACATTAAAAATGAAGAATTACAAAAATATTAAAAGAATAAATATTAAAACTGATTAAATTATAAATTAAAGTAAAAAATAAGTAACATTATTAGTGAATAAATAATAAAAAATTAATGAATATTTAAAAAGAGTGAAATTTAATAATTATGAAAAATTAACAGACTGCAAAAATATTACAAAAATGAACAAGTGTTATTAATTATATAGATTATTAAAAAAAGTAAAAATGAATATATGTTAAAATGAAAATGAATACATACAGACACACACACACACACATAAATTCCAACCATATTAAAAACATTAAATGTTAACGAATAAACATATATAAAGAAATATTGAACAATGAAAAATTGAAAGTGAATAAATTCTAAAAATATTAAAAATATCAAGATTATTAATAAATAAATAATATTAAAAATGAATAAATTCAAAAAAATATTAAAAATTAATAAATAGTATATATTGAATAAAAATATAAAAAATAAATAAAATTTATTGATTTGAAACATATTAAATGTTAACAAATAAATATAAATAAATATTAAAAATGAATAAGTCTAAAAAATATATTAAATAAATAAAAATTTAAAACAAATTTAGTGTGTGTGTATATATATAAATATATCAATTGAAAATAAATACATAGTGTGTGTGTGTGTGTATCAAAATATATTTCTATATATGAAATAAGAATTTAATTATAAATAAATATTAAAAATGTATAAAATTAAAAAAATATTAAAAATATATATATATATTTATTAAATTTGAAAGAAATAAATAGTGTGTGTATATATATATCAATATATATATATACATTTATATATATGAAATTAGAATTTAAATATGAATAAATATTAAAAACAAATAAAAACTAAAAAAATATTAAAAAATAAAAGTATAAAATAAACACATTTAATATATATAGATATATCAATTAAAAAGAAATAAATAAAGTGTAGATATGTATATAAATATATATTTTTATATATGAAATAAGAATTTAATTATGAAATTTTGTTGGAATTGTACCTAAATTGCTTTACACTTTTTAGGAAAAAAGTGGCCAACTCAGTTAGCCCTTAATCTGAAGGGACTACCCAATAGGGAAGGCCTACTAAGCAACTATAGAAGAGTGGGTTGCGCACTGCGTAATGAGCATAGGGCGGGATAAGGCCTATAGGGCCCCATGTATGTCGGCATAGGCCTATTTAGGTGTGTATAATGTGTATGTAGGAGATCATCCCTGCAACAGGCTTCTGAGGTGGTCATGCTATAAAATCATATATAAGGAAACAACGAAATATCTGTAAGTTTGATGTGGAACTCGTAGGTGTGGATTGCTTTAGTTTTTTCAATGCTTTAACTATCACTGATAAAGACAACCTTTATTAGTGCTAGAAAAATCACCGATAAAGGTGATATTTTATCATCACTTTTTTTTAGCATTGATAAAATGTACCCTTTATCAGTACCTTTTTAGTGCTAATAAGGGTATCCTTTATCAGTGCTTTTAGCTAGCACTGGATAAACCCAAATCTACAGTATTGATGGAAACTACAACTATTCCTATATGATGCATATACCGAAGTTTTCTCTGAAACCAGTGCCTATATATACCAAGTCAACAAGTAGGTTATAAAAGCATTAGTTAATGTATACGTTAGCTACCACACTATCACTAAGTTCCCTGGCCTAAGAGCTGAATTCAAGACATTGTAACACTTTCTTCATACTTCCTAAACCATCCCTCATAGCTAAGCTATCACCAAACTCTGGTATTAATACAAACTTGGCTTTGATACCACTATGTCACGACCTGACCAACTGGGGACCACCTATCCAATGAAACTATGAGTATGACACACAAATCCCACCTTCAATAGGATAGTGATTGGTGGCTAACCCTTATTTGGCATATCACACACATGGGAGACCTTAGACTATGGTACCTTTACACACACACATCTCTCCAAACACTGATATATGGAATGAAAAGATACATCTAACACCAAATATTCATACATACAATTGATCCCATATAATAGTACGACATGAGTATGGGAAGTAAAAAGATCCAAACATAAATCTCTACCTGCTCCTGGAACTATCCAATATTCTAGTAAAAAGGGGACTGGTGTCAAGGTGATACTCATGTAACCGTCTACGATTCATCTAGGGAAACTAAACTCCACCTACTCTTGGTTCTCATAAGAATCTATTTAAATTCCTCTCATCTACATAATACACAAAATGTGAGGGAAGAGCCCATGTAGGGGTGAGTATAAACATACCAAGTAGGGGACCCTGAAATCACCAAACATAATGCATTAAAGAGATTCAACTCAAACTAAAGGATGATAACAACCCATATATACTCAAATATAGACACCAAGTCTTAAAGTAAGGACACATCCTCATTATTATCGTAGTATTCCACTCAAGTCTCAAATGAAATGATTGTATAGGAGAAATCACTCCTCGGGTCTTGATAACACTGAAAGTGCTCATCAAAGAGGTCATGCTCTTTGACCTCACCAAAGAAGAGGTACACATTAGAACTCAAAAGAAATCGATACATAGGTATAAGATCATAACTAAGCCTATGGAGGATAACCAACCCTATATTAAATAACCCATTAGGATGGAGATCACACACCCAGAAAGTCAGTAACAAGATGAAGCATGATCACACCCTGAGTCACATAGAGGGATACCTAACTCTATCCAAAACTAAAACCTAGAGGGGATCAATCAATCTATAATCAGGGCATGATTACTCACTATAAACTTATGGGAATGGGCTAAGAAAATTTACCCTACTAACAATCAATTAGATTGAGGAGAATGGTGGCTCCAACCTACCCTAGAAGGGGTACACATTGTGTATAAGAAATACATAGTGTGTCTTGTTCAGTCTAGTCATGCATGAGTCTATATTCGTATTATTTATCACATGCCTGTGTACTATGTCTATGACTATGCACACTAGTCATGCCTGTGTACTCTTGTTTTTACCATGTACACTAACTATGGCTATGCTCGTGTACCCAGGGGTATATGCCGAGTCGCCATCCTTGGGTCACACATTATATAGAAAAGACACATGATGTGAGATATTTATCTCTTTATATAACACTAGGTACTATATAAAGGGATCTATATGACACATGTTCTTCTGAACTACACATTGCGTATATCAGGATTTTATAGAAAGTTTAAAACTCTCATGCATCTTTACTAGTGCCATCGCTGATCTCGATTCCACCATGAAATCCACCATAGATCATGAATTTGAGTTGACTAAACTGGTGTTATCACTAATATCTTGATTCTATCCACCCAATAATTAGAAAATAATCCTCACCTCACCATGTCACCCATGCATTGAAACCCACAAAACTTAAATCCTTTGATCTGTTATCAAATATCCATTATCAACGTAGATCCTCCATCACACATAAATCTATCATTCCTTCAATACCAATACTAAAACCCACATAAGTAATGGATCAATCACACCATGTAATATATCCCTAGGGTATTGTTTATTTTTTTACCAATAAAACACTAGTAATGAATGAAGAATGAAGAAATAAGGGATAAAATCATGAAATACAAAAAGTGAGAGTCTAACGAAGGTTGTGTTCAGTTGGCCATCATTGATGAAAACCAAAGAAAGGGATGAAAAATAAATGACATAAAATGAATCCACATAATATTACCAATTTTATGAATTTATAATTTAACAAAAAATCTAGAAGAAAATTCATGAATTTATCTTCTCAACAATTAATTCACATTTTTTGAAATAACCAAGAATGGGGATTAAATCAAAAAATAAAATATACTACTATAAAATTTGATTGATCACTATTGAAGAATGATTACTACATCATTTTCATTGGTGATATCTAAGAACTCCATTGATGAGGATAAACTCCTTGTAAAATTGAACGTTGATCGATGATCATGTTGTCATCCCCAGAAATCTCTCCTCCATGGTCCTCTCTGATCTGTAGTGTTATGCAGCTAACCCTAGGATTTTTCCATAACCATGATTAAATAGAATAATATTAGGTCAAAGATAATTAATAATTAATAAATTATTTGATTAATTTATTTTTTTATTATTCTTACACTACTAGAATTTTTAGCTTTCGAGGCGGGGGACTTATAGTGGCCTCCAAATGGCGACCGCTGCATTTTAATACAACAAAAAACCCCATTTCCCCCTACCTGACCCCGCGACCTTATTTCCCCCCCAACCCCGCGACCCACCCCTACCCAACCCCACGACCCCGACCCCCAGCGACCCCAACCCCGCAACCCGGCGACCCCGACCCCCGACCCCCGACAACCCCTCCCCGACCCCCGACGACCCCTCCCTGACTCCCGACGACCCCGACCCCCGACCTCTGGTGACCTTGACCCCTGACGACCACCGACCCCAGATGATTCCCAGTGACCCCGGAAACCCTCGACGACCTCGACCCCTGGCGACCCCCACCCCCGGTGACCCCCACCCCCTTTCCTCTGTGCTGCGCCACCCGAAACCCCGACGACCCCCACCGCCTTGCCTCCGCGCTACGCCCCCCACGACCCCGACATCCCCGCGACCCGGAAACCCCCACCCCTACCTCCGCGCTGCACTTTGGATAGTCTCACCACCTTCGTCCCCTGTTGGCCTCGCTACATCCCTCTGGAAAGTCCTCCTGCCTCCGTTGGACCCTCCCGATCTATTGTGCCCTGCCGTGTAGAACCCTCCCACGCTTTGTCCAATGGTTCCACCCCTTTCGAGTCCGGCCATCGAACCCCTGTCGTCAAGTCGCTGCGCCGTCATGGATCCGCAATCGAGTCACACCCCGTTACCCGTGGTCGAGTCCTTTGCAGGTAATGTTTTTTATCCTTAAAATTTGGTTTTTAAATTTTAATGATATGTGTTTTTTTAGAATTTAAATAAGATATTTCACTTTTGATTTATATTAAATACATATATGGATAAGAGTTGGATTGATATGCAAGATAGGTTTTCAGCTGAATATTATGAGGGGATTAAGCGATTTATGGATTTCACCAACAAATTTCCAAGAGATATGATTAGTTGTCCATGTATAAAATGTGAAAATAGATATCTATTCAAACGAGACAGTGTTAGAGAACATTTGTTTTTGAATGGGTTTTTGAAAAACTATAAGACATGGACACGTCATGGAGAAGATTCTATTTCATGTCATCGCTCAAAAAGTATTCATATGAATGTTGATTCGAGAACAGTTGATCTGATGAACATAATTCTCAATGATATGATGCATCGGTTTCAACCTGAAGACAGTAATGTGGTAAATAAAAACATTGGATTGAGTAATCCCCGTTCTTCTACAGATGGAGAAGCATTGAAATTCTTTGAAATTCTTGATGATGCGCATATTGAATTATATATTGGATGCACTAAATTTAGTAAACGGTCATTCATCATTGAATTTTTACACCTGAAGGCCTTGAACCAGTGGTCAGAAACCCCATTCGAAATGTTGTTGGTATTGTTAAAGAAGGTACTCCCTATTGAAGTGAATATTTCAGAGTCATTCTATCAAGCTCGCAAGTTAACCGATGATCTTGGTTTTATATATGATATAATTGATGTGTGTTGCAATAATTGTATTTTTTTTAGAAAAGAGAATGCGCAATTAAATATTTGTATTGTTTGCTATACATCCAGGTGGAAGACCAATGGGATTAATCAAGGTAGTCAGATTCTTCCTAGGAGAGTCTTGAATCAAGGGAAACAAGTTGCCGCTAAATAGATGCATTATTTCCCACTGAAACCGAGACTGAAGAGATTCTTCTTGTCCACTAAAATTTCTAAATTGATGACTTGGCATTCAGAGATAAATAAAGAGGTTGATAAATTAACTCACCCGAAAGATTCTTTGGCATGGAAAGAGTTTGATCAAAGACACCCAGACTTTTCCTGAGATGATCGTAATATTTGACTGGGTTTGGCAGCAGATGGTTTTAACCCATTTAGGTCCATGGTTGGTGCGACACATAGTACATGGCCAGTGGTGTTGGTTCCATACAACATTCCCGCATGGGTATGTATGAAGAAACCTTTTTTGTTACTGTCAATTCTAATTGATGGACCGAGAGGACCTGACGAGAAAATTGATGTTTATATGGAACCTTTGATTGATGAGCTGCAATAATTTTGGGATGATGGTGTAATTAATTTTGACTCGGAAGCTAATGAAATGTTTAGACTTAGGGCCTCTTTGTTATAGACAATTAATGATTTCCCAGCGTATGCTAACTTATCAGGTTGGAGTACAAAAGTAGAATTTTCTTGCCCTTGTTGTAATAAGAGTAAGAAATATATATGGATTAAGCACTATAGAAAGTGGGAATATCTTGGTCACAGATGCTTTCTTCCTCCATTGCACAGGTTCAAAAAAGACCGTGTATCATTTGATGGGAATAGAGAGTATGGCCCATCACCACAAATACTATCTGGGGTTGAAATTTGTGCACAACTTGATCAAGAAAACATCCATATAATGTATGATTTTCAAGATTTATTGGTTCCTGTATTTCCTTCTATTCCTGCTGCAAATAGATAGCGTAGTCATAATTGGAAGAAATGGAGTATTTTTTTTTGAATTTCCTTATTGGAAATATAATATTTTAAGACATAATTTGGATGTGATGCATATTGAAAAAAATGTATGTGATAGTATACTGTGCACCATTTTAGGCGTCAATGGGAAATCAAAGGGCAGTGCTAATGCTCAACGTGATTTGCAAGAAATGAGATTGAGAAAACCTTTACATTTACAGCTGGGTGAAGATAATCGGGCATACATGCCTTCTGCACAGTACACAATGAGTAAAAAAGAGAAACAAACATTTCTATCAATTTTGAAGACCGTTAAGGTGCCAGATGGTTATTGATCTAATATTTTGAAGCGTGTGAATATGAAGAGCATGACATTACAGGGTTTGAAAAGTCACGATAATCATATTATACTTAAACAATTAATTCCTATAGAAATTTTTGATTACTCACCTTCCCAGGTTGTTGAACTGTTGATTGGAGTTTCTAATTTTTTCAGATAGCTCTATTCTAGGAATCATCACATGAGTGATTTGAAAAAGTTGCAGGATAAGATTGTACTTACACTATGTCACCTAGAAAAACTATTTACACAGTCTTTTTTTTGATGTCATGGTTCACTTGACCGTGCATTTAACTGGTGAAGTCATTGCTAGCGGTCCCATGCAATTTAGGTGGATGTATCCAATAGAGCGATACTTAAATACATTGAAATGGTATGTGCACAACAAAGCTCATTCGAAAGCCTCAATTTCCAAGGGATATTTAATGGATGAGTGTACTAATTTTTGTGCTTCATATATTGATGAGGTTGAAACAAAGATAGATAAACCATCCCAGAATGATGAGGGTCCAATTGGATAAGGAATAACATTTGATATGCGGAACAAAGAGTGGGTTCAATCTCATCGATATGTGTTGTTCAACACTCCATCAGTTATGCCATTGATACAGTAAGTTTCATAGTTGATGTATATTTTGTTTTTATATTTATTTTATTGCTTACCTTATATTGTGTTGTGATTTAGGATGCATATCGCTGAGTTGAAATGTGAAAGGCCCTGTGCAACTGACTATCAAATCCAAAAACATCATCTCAACATATTTCATGAGTGATTCAAGACTCATGTACGTATAATTGATTTAATATTTTTATAGTGCAACTTACTTGTATTTTCATAATCCTTTATCCATTAAACTATATATGTGAAATTTGTAGATTAAAAAGTTACATGATTTAACCCAGTATGTGAGTGAATAAATCAACCAACTAGCTGATGGTCCATTTATTACAACTCATAGCTACATGTATTTGGATGTTAACTGATTCCGATTTCATATTAGCGATGTTGACATGAACCGAGCCACACAAAATAGTGGTGTTGGTTGTTCTTTTATTGGTGCAGATTATTATTATGGATTGCTGAGAGATATTATTGTGGTTATTTATGGTCGTGGCTTAAAACACATATTGTTAAGGTGTGATTGGGTCGATCCGGTTCGTGGAACAAAAGTTGATAAATTCCAATTTAAATTATTAAACTTTAACAATATGCTATATAAAGATTACGGAGTAAGCAATGAGCCCTTCATACTGACATCGCAGGCAGAACAAGTTTACTTTGTCGGCATTGATTCTAATTGGAAAGTTGTGGTGAAAATGTATAGAAGAGGGGTTTTTCTGATTGACTAAAAGGAACCTGAAGTTGTCGCATTTCCTGATCAAACACTTGACCAAACAACAGTAGCTGTACGAGATGAAGATATACAATGGGCCAGAGAGACAGTTGAAGGAGATACAATAGACTTGCATGATTAGTGAAAATTGTAATTATATCCCCAATTATTGTTTGTAAAAATATTTATGAGTTATATATGTATAAAAATTGATTGATTTAACTATAATTTCTTTTAATATAGGTATGTCACAGGGTGGTCACAGTGGTTCACCTGATGTTGTCGGTATGTATGTTTTCATTTTTATAAATTAATTGATTGTAATTTTCTTTGTATATTTCCCTAACTATTTCTAATCATTAATTTATATTGTAATTGAATTATGAATTTATGTTTATCAGGATCTAGTGCATATTCCAGCAGACACAGGGGTCCTGGTAGAGGGGTTCGATCCTGGAACTCTGGAGCCCGATTGGATGTGTTATTTGATGACACATTTCATCCAGTTGGAGAAGGTGCTACTATATTGATTCGTCAGTTTGGGAATATGATACGAGACTCACACAGATTCCCTCTAACGACTCGTGAATGGAGTTATTTCCCCCAGGATACAATGGAAAGATTATTGAGGGAGGTTCAGGTAAATTCAATGTTTAATTTTTCATGATATTGTTATTATTATTGTCCCATTTACTGAATTTGTTTTAATAGGATAATTTGAAATCTTGTCCAGATGAGTTTCGAGCTATATGTATGTCAAAATGCCGAAAATTATGGAATGATTACAAGTCAAGGGTGAAGAGAGATCACTGGACACCATTTGTGGGTGTGCCAGACATTCTACAGCGAGTCCCTCTGGGCATTCTTCCTGTGCAGTGGCAGGATTTGGTTGCATTTTGGTCGAGTGAGGTGGGGATGGTAAGATTTATTACTTTTAATCTATAAATTACTAATTTTTCAAATGTCTATTAAGTAAATACGTTGAATGTAGACCGAGTCTGTTCGTCATTCACATAATCGGGTGATGCAGGGCATGCCTTCCAGACTTGGCACTCGACATGTGTCACAGATCATAAATGATGTAAGTTTAGAATTCACTATTCATTCATATTTTAAAAATATTGTAGTATAACATGGTGAACCCCTTTATTATAGTTACACCAACGTGGCGAGCTGATTGATCGGATGTCCATATGGGTGAGGACTCATAGGGCAGGTGATCCCGATGTTGCCAGTGTTATAGTAAGCAAATTATTTACTAATAAATGTATTTTTATTTTATATAAATTATTCATATTTGTTCATTGATTCATTATATGCTACAAGCGCAGTTTGACTCTCAGTTAGCAGAGTTTCTAGAGGAGAAACATCGTAGTACTATGCGTAGAGATGAAATTTTTCACTATGTCGTGGGGCATGACGGTCATGGTTATTCTTTGATTTATGGCGTTGGTGTCCTACAACGTGCATTTGTTAGAGTAGATGTGATGGGTGTATGCAGAGAGTCAGGGATGCACACACAGACTGAGATAGATGATTCCATGTAGGATATGAAACGCAATTTTGATGCATAGTTTCAGTAGTTACGTGCATATTACGAGGATAGGTTTTCACAGATGTCATCACATATCGATGAAATGACGACGCAACAAGTGGCGCCACAGGTAAACAATAAAACAAACCATACTCAGATTGAATTTTATTGATATGTTTAAGATACATAATATTGATATATATTGTAGGATCCAAATACAGTTGGGGGACATTGTAGTGATATTGGTGATCCAGATGTGAATGAACCCCATGCATGAGGTACTTTCATTTGTGTTGATGAATTATCTAGAAGTTTTTATATCTTTGATGAATAGAATCTTCCATTTTACCTAGATTAGTTTGTTTTAGTATTTGTGGATGACATATTCGTGCACTCCAAGACTGATGATGATCATACCCAATATCTTGACATCATCCAGATTACACTTATAAAGCATCAAATATATGCCAAGATATATATATGTCATTTTTGTATTGATTAGGTATAGTTATTGGGTCAAATAATCTTAGAGGAAGGTGTGTCAGTGGATGGAGAGAAACTTTAGGCAGTTGTTTCTTATAAGAAGCCCAATAACTCTTTCGATATCTGTAGCTTTCTAGGGTGAGTGAATTGTGAAGTGGTCGTGTAGACGGCACGTCAATCAGACGTGCGGTTTGTGCAGTACGTCTCAATATGCATTTTTTAAGTGTTGGGTGTGCTTCATAAATGCGCATGGGGGGGGGGGGGGTCCAAATGGGCAAAACAAAGTCGGAATAACCTGAAATCAGACGACAACAATGGGCGAGTGAATGTGAAGTGGTCGAGCAAACGACACGTCAATCAGAGGTGTCGTGTGCCCGTGGTGATAGAGAACGCAGTTCTGGTGTCATAAACGGCCAACACGGGCGTTTAACAGTCAAATTCATAGCGGAAGACATCATATTGACCTAAAATCATAGTGCAACAATATAATTATTATTTGTGACGTGTATGAGGAGATGACATGTCAATCGGATGTGCGGTTTGCACGGTACGACTCAATATGCGTTTTTTAAGTGTTGGACGCGCTTCATAAACGCATGGGGGGGGGGGGGGGGTCCAAATGGGCTGAACGAAGTCATAATGGCCTGAAATTAGATGAAAACAATAGGTTAGTGAATTTTGAAGTGGTCGAGCAGACGACACGTCAATCAGAGGTGCCGTGTGCCCGCGGTGACCGAGAACGCACTTCTGGTATAATAAACAGCCAAAACGAGCGTTTAACAGTCAAATTCATAGCGGACAAAATTTGATTGACCTGAAATATGAGGGAAACAATATAATTATTATTCGTGACATGTATGAGGAGACGACACATCAATCAGACGTGCAGTTTTCGCGGTACGGCTCAATATGCGTTTTTTAAGTGTTGGACGCGCTTCATAAATGCACGTGGGGGGGGGGGGGGGGGTCCAAACGGGAATAATGAAGTTATAATGGACTGAAATCAGACAAAAACAATAGGTGAGTGAGTTTTGAAGTGGTCAAGTAGACGACACGTCAATCGGAGGTGTCGTGTGCCCGCGGTGACTGAGAACGCAGTTCTGGTGTCATAAACAGCCAACACGGGCGTTTAACAGTCAAATTCATAGTGGATGACATTAAATTGACCTTACATCACAGGTCATCAATCTAATTATTATTCGTGATGTTTACGAGGAGACGACATGTCAATCGGACATGCAGTTTGCGTGGTACGGTTTAATATGCGTTTTTTAAGTGTTGGGTGCACTTCATAAATGCGCGTGGGGGGGTCCGAACAAGCAGAACAAAGTTGGAATGGCCTAAAATTAGACGAAAACAATGGTTGAGTGAATTGTGAAGTGGTTGAGTAGATGGAACATCAATTGGAGGTGCCGTGTGCCCGTAGCGACTGAGAACGCTTTTCTGGTGTCATAAACGGCCAAAACGGGCGTTTAACAGTCAAATTCATAGCGGACGACATCAGATTGACCTGAAATCCTAAGTAAACAATCTAATTATCATTCGTGATGTGTACGAGGAGACGACACGTCAATCAGACGTACGGTTTGTGAGATATGACTCAATATGCATTTTTTAAGTGTTGGGCGCGCTTCATAAACGTGCGTGGGGGGGTCCAAATAGGCCGAACAAAGTTAGGATGGAATGAAATCAGAATACAACAATAGTTGAGTAAATTGTGAAGTGGCTTAGCAGACGACATGTCAATCAGAGGTGCCGTGTGCCCGCGGTGACTGAGAACGCAGTTCTGGTGTCATAAACGGCCAAAATGAGCGTTTAGTGGTCCAATTCATAGAGGAAGACATAGTATTGATATGAAATCACAAGGAAACAATCTAATTATTATTTGTGACATGTACAAGGAGACGACATGTCAATCGGACGTGTGGTTTGCATGGTACGGCTCAATATGCATTTTTTAAGTGTTGGGTGCGCTTCATAAACGTGCATGGGGGGGTCCAAACCAGGCGAATGAAGTTGGAATGACCTGAAATCAGACAAAAAAAAACGGGTGAGTGAATTGTGAGGTGGTCACGTAGACTTTACATCAATCGGTGGTGTCGTGTGCCTGTAGTGATCGAGAACGCAGTTCTGGTGTCATAAACGGCCAACACAGGCGTTTAACGGTCAAATTCATAGCAAAAGACATCATATTGACCTGAAATCATAGGGAAACAATATAATTATTATTCTTTATGTGTACAAGAAGATGGAACATCAATCGTAATTGCGGTTTGAGCAGTACAACTCAATATGCGTTTTTTAAGTGTTGTGCGCGCTTTATAAACGCACGTGGGGGGGTCCAAATGGGCCGAACGATGTCAGAATGGCCTGAAATCAGACGAAATAAATGGGCGATTGAATTTTGAATTGTTCGCGTAGAAGGCACATCAATTGGACGTGCGGTTTGCGCGGTACGACTCAATGTGTGTTTTTTTAAGTGTTAGGCGCGCTTCATAAACACGCGTGGGGGGGGGGGGGTCCAAATGGGCTGAACGAAGTCGTAATATCTTGAAATCGGACGACAAAAATGGGTGAGTGAATTGTGAAGTGGTCGAGTAGACGGAATGTCAATCAGAGGTGTCGTGTGCCGACAGTGACCGAGAACACAATTCTAGTGTCATAAACGGCCAAAACGGGCGTTTAACGGTCAAATTCATACCGAGAAACATCGTATTGACCTGAAATCCCAAGGAAACAATCTAATTATTATTAATGATGTTTTTGAGGATACAAAACATAAATCGGACGTGCGGTTTGCACGGTACGACTCAATATGCATTTTTTAAGTGTTGGGCGTGCTTCATAAATGCGCGTGGGGGGTCGAAATGGGCCGAACAATGTCGGAATGGCCTTAAATCAGATGAAAACAATGGGTGAGTGAATTTTGAATTGGTCGTGTAGACGGCACATCAATCGGACGTGCGGTTTGCACGGTACAGATCAATAATCATTTTTAAGTGTTGGGTGTGCTTCATAAACGTGCGTGGGGGGTCCAAATGGGCCGAACGAAGTCTGAATGGCCTAAAATCAGACAACAATAATGGGTGAATGAATTGTGAAGTGGTCGCATAGAAGGCATGTCAATCAGAGTTACCGTGTTCCCGCGGTGACCGAGAACGCAGTTCTGGTGTCACAAACGGCCAAAACGGGCGTTTAACGGTCAAATTCATAGCGGACGGCATTGGATTGACCTGAAATCATAGGGTAACAATATAATTATTATTTGTGACGTGTACGTGCAGACTACATGTCAATCAGATGTGTGGTTTGCGCGTGGGGGGGGGGGGGGTCCAAATGGGCCGAACGACGTCGGAATGGCCTGAAACCAGACAAAAACAATGGGTGAGTGAATTGTGAATTGTTTGCATAGATGACATGTCAATCGGACCAGCTGTGTGCTCGCATTGATCGAGAACGCAGTTCTGGTGTCATAAACGGCCAAAACGGGCGTTTAACAGTCAAATTCATAGCGGACAACATCATATTGACCTGAAACCACAGTGAAAAAATCTAATTATTATTTGTGATATGTACGAGGAGACGACATGTCAATCGAACGTGCGGTTTGCATAGTACGGCTCAATATGCGTTTTTTAAGTGTTGGGCGGGCTTTATAAACGTGGGTGGGGGGGTCCAAATGGGCTGAACGAAGTTGAAATGGCCTGAAATCAGATGAAAATAATATGTGAGTGAATTGTGAAGTGCTCGAGTAGACTACACGTCAATCGGAGGTGCCTTGTGACGGTGGTGACCGAGAACGCACTTCTGGTGTCATAAATGGCCTAAACGGACATTTAATGGTAAAATTCACATAGGACGACATCATATTGACCTTAAATAACATGGAAACAATATAATTATTATTTGTGATGTGTATGAGGAGACAACATGTCAATCAGACTTGCGGTTTGTGCGGTATGGCTCAATATGCGTTTTTAAGTGTTGGTGCGCTTTATAAATGCACGTGGGGGGGGGGGGGGGGGTCCAAACCAGCCGAACGAAGTCAGAATGGCCTGAAATTAGATGACAAGAATGGGTGAGTGAATTGTGTGGTCGCGCAGACGTCACATCAATAGGATATGCCGTGTGACCGTAGTGACCAGGAACGCAGTTTTGGTGTCATAAACGGCCAAAACGAGCGTTTAACGATCAAATTCATAGCGGACGACATTTTATTGACTTGAAATCACATAGAAACAATATAATTATTATTCTTGATGTGTACCAGAATACGACACGTCAATCGAATGTGCGGTTTGCGCGGTACCGCTCAATATGCGTTTTTTTAGTGTTGGGTCCGTTTCATAAACGCGCGTTGGGGGGGGGGGGGGGGTCCAAACGGATTGAACGATGTAGGAATGGCCTGAAATAAGATGACAACAATGGGTGAGTGAATTGTAAAGTGGTTGTGTAGACGACACGGCAATCGAACGTGCGGTTTGCGTGGTACAGCTCAATGTACGTTTTTTTAAGTGTTGGGCGCGCTTCATAAACACGTGTGGGGGGGGGGGGGGTCCAAATGGGCCGAACAAAGTCAGAATGTCCTAAAATCAGATGAAAACAATGGGTGAGTGAATTGTGAAGTGGTCGCATAGACGACACATCAATCAGAGGTGTCGTGTGCCGGTGGTGACCGAGAACGCAGTTCTAGTGTCATAAACGGCCAAAACTGGTGTTTAACGGTCAAATTCATAGCGGGCGACATCAGATTGACCTAAAATCACAGGGAAAAAATCTAATTATTATTCTTGATGTGTACAAGGAGACGACACATCAATCGGACGTGCGGTTTATGCAGTATGACTCAGTATGCATTTTTTAAGTGTTGGACGCGCTTCATAAACGTGCGTGGGGGGGGGGGGGTCGAAATGGGCCGAACGATGTCAGAATGGCCTAAAGTCATACGACAACAATGGGTGAGTGAATTTTGAATTGTTTGCATAGACAGAACGTCAATCATACGTGCGGTTTGTGCGGTACGACTCAATAAGCGTTTTTTAAGTGTTGGGCGTGCTTTATAAACGCGCATGGGGGGGGGGGGGGGTCCAAATGGGACAAACGAAGTCCGAATGACCTAAAATTAGAAGAAAACAATGGGTGAGTTAATTTTAAAGTGGCCGCGCAGACGACACGTCAATCGGAGGTGTCGTGTGCCTGCAGTGACGGAGAACGCCGTTCTGGTGTCAGAAACGGCCAAAAGGGGCGTTTAACGGTCAAATTCATATAGGACGACATTGGATTGACTTGAAATCATAGTGAAACAATCTAATTATTATTTTTGACATGTACGTGTAGAAGGAACATTAATCGGACATGCGGTTTGCGCGGTACAGCTCAATATTCATTTTTTAAGTGTTGGGCGCGCTTTATAAACGCGCGTGGGGGTCCAAACGGGATTAAAAATGTCAAAATGGACTGAAATCAGACGACAACAATGGGTGAGTGAATTTTGAATTGGTCGCACAGACGACACGTCAATCGGACATTCCGTGTGCCCGCATTGACCGAGAACATAGTTCTGGTGCCATAAACAGCCAAAACAGGCGTTTAATGGTCAAATTCATATCAGAAAACATTAGATTGACCTTAAATCACAATTCAATAATCTAATTATTATTCATGATGTGTACAAGGAGACATAATGTCAATCAGACGTGCGGTTTGCGTGGTACAACTCAATTTTTATTTTTTAAGTGCTGGGCGCGCTTCATAAATGCACGTGGGGGGTCCAAACAGGACGAACGAAGTCAGAATGGCCTGAAATTAGACAACAATAACAAGTAAGTGAATTGTGAATTATTTGAGCAGACGACACGTCAATCGGAGGTGCCGCGTGCCAGCGGTAACTAAGAACGCACTTCTGGTGTCATAAACGACCAAAACGGGCGTTTAACGGTCAAATTCATAGCAGATGACATCAGATTGACCTGAAATCATAGGAAAACAATCTAATTATTATTCTTGATGTGTACGAGGAGACAGAATGTCAATCAGACATGCGGTTTTCATGGTATGACTCAATATGTGTTTTTTAAGTGTTGGCGCGCTTCATAAACGCGCGCGTGTGTGTGTGTGTGTGGGGGGGGGGGGGGGTCCAAACCAGCCGAACAAAGTTGGAATGGCCTGAAATCAGAAAACAAGAACAGGTGAGTGAATTGTGAAGTGTTCGTGTAGACGTCATGTCAATCGAAAGTGCCGTGTGCCCACAGTGACCGAGAACGCAGTTCTGGTGTCATAAACGGCCAAAACGGGTGTTTAACAGTCGAATTCATAGTGGACGACATCATATTGACATAAAATCCTAGGGAAAAAATATAATTATTATTTGTGACATGTACGAGAAGACGACATGTCAATCAGATGTGAGGTTTGCGCGGTACCACTCAATATGCATTTTTTAAGTGTTGGGCGCGCTTCATAAACGCGCGTGGGGGGTCCAAACGGGCCGAACAATGTCGGAATGGCCTGAAATTAGACGACAACAATGGGTGAGTGAATTTTGAAGTGTTTGTGTAGATGAAACATCAATCGGAGGTGCCATGTGCCGGCAATGATCGAGAACGCAGTTCTGGTGTCATAAACGGCCAAAGCGGGCATTTAACGGTCAAATTCATAGTAGGCGATATCAGATTGACCTAAAATCATAGGGAAACAATATAATTAGAACCATAGAATTAATGATTTTAAAATTTTAAAATGGTAATCAAAATTATGAATATATTTTGAAATTCAAATACTTTCGATCTGTTACAGTATGTTTGAATTAAAATATGTTAATTTGTTTCAATTATTTGTTTATAGGTTTTATTTGGTACTAAATTTTTTATTAAATTTTGTTATACAGTTATATTTGATGATGGATGTGGAGTTTGGAAGATGACTGATGATATTTATGTGGGTATATTTTATTGTGTAATCGATATTTTTTTTAAAAAAATTAAAAAACCTATATCGGCTGCCATTCGACGGCCGCTGTAGGTGTTTCCATCGCTGCCTGTAGAGACCGCTATAGGTCTCGGCTACAGCAGCTGCCGTTTGGAGGCTGCTATAGCCCATTCCAGCTTTCCTACAACATCCACCAAATGGCGATTGCTGATAGCAACAACGATGGGCCAAAAGCGGCCGCCGATTGGCGGCCACTAGGCGGCCACTATAGACCTTTAGCGACGGCTTTTGGATGTCGCTAAAGGTCATGATTGTACTAGTGTTCCAATGACTGTTCTTAAAAAAACATTTGAAGTGTACAAAGATTAAGTCATGCTCAAGGTAAAACCCGCATTCTATATTTAATGGAGGTATGAGATTTCCCATATGAAACACCATTTAGGGGATAATCTATTATTTCATAAAATTTTCATGTGTGTGACATATTATATTTAATATTTTTATTATATCAACAATGAGACTCCATGGGCCCTAGAATATCATGATGACTCTTATTTTAACTCTAAAAATATTATTTAAAATATTATAAAGTGTTATAAATAAAAAAGGATTTGTTACACACTCATTACTTATTTTAGAAATGTTTTAATACTCACATTAATTTTTTCATATAATTTAGCGGCGGTTTTTCAGAAACCATATTTAAATATTTAAAATATTTTATTGAAATTTTAAAAAATATATACTAGAGGGGTATTTAATTGTCACTAATTGTCTATTTTATAGGCGGTTTAGAATTCCCTCTAAAATATTTTTTTAATTTAAAAATTTATGTTCAATAACAATAAAAATAAAAATAATAAAATTATTATCATTATTATTATCATGATCATTATTATTATTTAGGAATAAATTTATAAATCAAGTATATGAATATAATATATATGTAAATATATATATAATAACCACCAACATTTACATGCATAAATGTATTTATTATTATTTTTTATCTAACAAAAGAATCTAGGGTCAACCCCATTTATTAAGGAAAGAAACTTCCTTTTAATTAGGTTAAAAGGAAACCCTTACATGTCCCGTTGGCCCAAACATTACATGGCCTGACAACCCACTATTTGATGGCACAAATACCCCTTCACCTTGACCCAAAATCCCCCTGCCTACATCCTGTGCTGCGTCAACATGTACTTGGGTCTGCACCCCTTCTTACATCATCACCCACATCACTACTTATGTCATCGGCCATAAATGGCCCAAAAATCCACCAAAGGGAGGATTATAGGGTTTAAAATTTGATTAAATAAAGAATTATGGGGTGACTTTACCACTAAAGCAATCCACCAACTTAAAATATAAACACATATATAAATTTTTACACCCCAACCTAGGTCATCCCTAAACAAGACACTTGATTTAGCCAATAGAATGGCCCAAAGGGTGTTCCAAATCCCTATGGGATGGTGACTAGTGCTTTGGAATCAAGAAATATATTTGGGAATTAATTTTCATACTAAAATAAAACCAAAGGAAAACTAAAATGGCATATACAAAAGAAGGTCAACATTCCAATACAGAATCAATAGAGGAAGAATAAAACATATGTAGGAAAAACATGTTCCAAACTAAAATATGTAAACCCAAGTACTCATAACAATAGATATCCCATATATATGTGAAAAATT
This sequence comes from Viscum album, assembly GCA_963277665.1. Taxonomy (NCBI): domain Eukaryota; kingdom Viridiplantae; phylum Streptophyta; class Magnoliopsida; order Santalales; family Viscaceae; genus Viscum; species Viscum album. The sequence continues at coordinate 1,395,393,872 of OY728164.1, read as the reverse complement.
CCACTATTAAACTCCCACACCCCACTAACACAAATAATTACCACCTCTATGAGGTACCTTGGCTTTACCTACATCAGATAAAATAATATCTACACACACCCAAAGGTATGTGTAGGGCATGAGAAACAATCCTAGTGGGGTCCCACCAAGTGTTCAATAAGTAGTAATTACAAGATAAAATAATTATTCTCATTTAAAAAAATATTGGCACGAATTTTTTTCCAAAATTTTACATCAAAACATAGAAATTAACCCCTCTAAAGCAATTTACAATACCTTTTAAAAAACCCTATTTTCATAGCACATTTAATGAAACTATTTTAATTTCAAATAATCTAGATTATTATAAATAATTTAAAACATTTATCATATCCAAGCATGTATAAAAAACCATTTTACAAAGATAAGAAACATAGAAACCTAGTAATAGGATACAATAGGTTAGGGATAGCTAGGATTCTTACTCCTCAATTAATAGTCATGACTAGTGTAAACCATAAGTCCCTAGGCTAATAACTACACAAATGGATGGAAGAACAACTAGATAAGTGAACCCCCTAGAGGTGTAATGAAATCCATAGTTTTGTTAGACTTTTAATTATATATGTTTACTAAGAAAAACATACCATGCCTAGAATTATTGTCCTAATTTCATCCCCATACTAAGTACCCCAAGTTCCCATTTGATCTACCTATATTAAGAAAAATCAATTCAATTTAATAAAATTTCATCACATACACTTAGAGTCCATTCATTTTCACATACCATGCTTTGAAATCACTTTTTATTGAAATACATCATGGTTCGAAAATTCATTTCATTAAAAAAACCAAGGGGAAATTCTATTTCATATAAATAGAAAAAATATGCACATTTCAATAAGTCATAAATCAATCTATCCAATGATTTTAGAAAACTGAATTAAAATGTGCAAGCATGAATTGTTTATAATTAAAAGACTTATTACAAAATGAGCCACATCAAAACACTTAGAATTAAAACACCCACATAGGATCCATGGGCCAAGAAGAAAGAGAGATATAGGAAATGAGAGAGAATCCTAAACCATGAATTACAAATCAATAATATCTATTTCATCAATTTCTAGAAAAATCAAACCATAGGAATGAATTACCACAATGATTTATGAGGATCACACCAAAAAGCGAGAAGATCTATAAAAAAACTCCCAATTACATGATAGATCTATAATAAACCCAATTAGAAACCTAGGTCTAATGTATTTTCATGGATATTATATATCTTGGTAAAGAGGAATATAATGGAGAATAATATCCAAGATCAAAACATAGTTAAACTTACCAAAAGAGGATCATGACTTCACCAAGGATTCAAGTTGAGAGACCCAAAAGCATCAAATATTGGATCCTAGGTTCATATGAGTTTAAGTGGGGTTGATGGGGAAGACATAAATATCAAAATAGAGGTTTTAGGAAAAAATTATGATAATCCCATTAATTTTACCGACCCTAGTGGTGCCACCGGCTAGCCAATGGGCTTCCTGTAGCTTTAAAGTCCCCTATCTAGTCCACTGGTTGACTGATGGACCTCCTTTATCTTTTCTAGCTATAGGATCAAGTTAGCCCTCACCCCAAATTCTTGACCCACCTCTTGAAACCACATATAACTAGGAACAACCAGAAAAATCAACGAGAGACAAGAAAAAAAACAAAAATAAATGATCACATCTAAAAGAAATATAGATATGTGATATAAATATATATAAATAAATATGTATATATATATAAATGTATTTATAATTCCATTATAAAAATATTTTTAAAATATATTGTATAAATGATTATAAATATATTATAAAAATTCACATGTAAATATATGGAAACATACATAAATACATATATAATATATATAAATACATTTTAATAAATATTATATATAAATATAGATATATAAATGTATTTATGATCTAAGCATATAAATACATAATATACATATAATAAATTATATAAATGTATAATTAATTTTATTTATTACACTATATGAATACATTGTAATAACCACCGTATATATAAATTTACATATACGAATGTATTTATGATTTAAGTATATAAATAGATTATAAATACATTATATAAATATAAAAGATTATATAAATGTATTTAAATATATTATATAATACACTGTATAAATTAATATAAACACAATATATAAATATAGTTAATACATTATATGAATACATAATATAAATACATTACATTATTTTATTTATAAATACTATAACAAACCAACCCAGAATACCATCTAAACCGATATCTGAGATGATTCTCTACTAAACCGAAGAGCGTTCCTGATCTCCATGGGTCGACGAAAAGCACATGGACATCAAAAAATAACCATTGGGAATGATTTAACCCTCAAAATATTTACAGTAATAGAGTAAAATGTTGAAACATCATCAAATATATAAATCAATACATAAATATTAATGTACAAAGAGACACTAAGGAAACTGAAAGTAGAACATAACAACCAAAACCCGCCTCCGGGTGGTCCATGACCACACACAATGTCCCAAGTCACCCACCCTTGGTCACCATAACTTGAAACCAAAAAGGAAGGAAAGATCATGAACACCTTATATAAGACAATAAAGGGCTGCAAACACCAAAAGGTACAATCAGGGTGTGAGCTAAAGAGCCTAGTAGGATTCCACCAAATATTCTATATAGTTACTTCATAAGGTAATTCAAATATTCTAAAAGAGGATTACAAATAAGAGATTAATAAGACTAGTTTATAAATAGAGTTTTAAACATTTAAAAATCTTTTATCAAACTAAACCTATAAAACATCCCATTTCACCATTTAAAAATAAAACATTTTATTGAAAATCGTTGAAAACCACTTCATAAGCTAAAGTTAGATAATTAAGAAAAGATGAGAATATGCACATGATATGGAAAGACAAGAAAGATTCAATACAATAGAGTCATGATGCATAATAACAATAAATGAAGTAAGCAAGGGAACTCTAGTAACAAAGAACACTACTATGTATTGAGATAAAGTATATAGATGTCATGGGTACAACATAGGTATGATACCAAATAGGTAATTAAATGACCAATTACTGGGCTTACATATAGTCTCATAGGTCTAAAGAAAACTAGTTCCATGCACACCCACTTTCCTAGCCGCACATCCATAGCTCGAACCTTTCAGATTCTCTATGGATCCACTAAAAGGGTGTGATTATACTAGTGAAGCATATATCTAGGTCATCCCATCTAACTATCTAGGTTCCCATGACTAGTCAAAATAATAGGTGAGATAAAAAAGTTATGAGGATCGCATGGGGATCCTTATCGACAAAATCTCACTCTCACCCCTAAACTCTCTCAAAGTAAATAATCCCTTTTACAACCCCCACAAAAATGGGAAGTATAAGAATCAAACAAGTTACAATTAAGGGATTATCACATGGGATAATTATCATAAAGTGTCAACCGGGATCTCAAGCATCATCAATTTCAATTCAAAACCTTTTATAAAATTCAATATTCAAAAGAGTAATAATACCCACTTCCTTTCACAATTAATCATTAAAATTCAAAATGGGACTTTAAAATAATAATTTATTTCAAATAAACCCTAAATAATTCAAAGAAAGTATTATAATTTTAAAAGGATTGAATACATTTAAAAACATGTGTTTATACCCTCTTTTTATGTGGATAAATTATGTATTTCAAATAACCCAAGAACACCAATTTAAAAATTGGGTAAAATAATTCAAATGGGGTTCTTGATCATTTAGTAAATTCAAGAATTTTAAACTATTTAAAAAACATCAAATAGTTCAATTCACTTAATTAAAATTAAGGAAGTTCATTTAATAAATCAAAACCCAAAAAAATCCCTTAATTTCTCCAAAACACCCTTTAAAGGTTCTTTGAAAATAAATCCAAACAAAAAAGAAATTTAAAAAACTCATAAAAAGGTGATAAATATCAATATTATATCCATTCAATTAATTCCATGTTCAATTCAAAGAGAATAGGTCCAAAGAAGCTTTTATATGGATTTTAATGAACAAATTTCATAAAACACGTGTTAGAAATTAGGTAACATGTATCTATGGATTATAAAGAAACAATGAACACAAAATTAAAGAAAATCATAGAAAAACCTACTTGGAAAATTAATAATCCAACAACAATGAATCTGAGATGTGTCACCTCCTGTGGTGATCACCAGATCTAGGAAGACAGATCTCGAAAGAAGATAGAAGATATCCTATATCTACAATTCCACATAAATCAACCAAGATCCAATAAAAATAAAGGCCATCATAACCTCTAGGAATAAGGAATCAAGAGAAGAAAGGAGATCCAAAATTAAGAAGAAAATAAATCACTAAAAGAGAAGTTCTTCACCTGGATTGATGCTTTGATCTACCCAGAGATGAGGTTTGGGGAGCCAAAATGGCTTTAGAGGGATCCTAAAACCCTAAGGACTAGATTATGGTCAAGTGGTAGAAGTTTAGGATTAATTAGGGGGTTTTGAAACTTTAATTACAATTTTCAAAACTTTAATTATCGCATGCATGATTTTCTGGGTTGGGTCTCATAGTTAGTACTAACCATTCACCTAATCATGCACCCAAAACAGACACCCTATAAGAGTTTCACACTTAGTTTAAGCATGCACAAACTATGCGGCCTCATTTCACACATTGATTAACCATTCACAAAACAATGTGCAAACCATGAAACCCCTTATGCCAAGGTTGCATACTTTATTTAATCATACAAAAACCATTAGAAAACCATGAAACCCAAGTTACACACTTTGTTTAACCATGAAAAAACCATTCACAAACCATTAAAAGGATAAGAAACCTTAAAAAAGGTTTGGTAAAATACTGGAAAAAACCCGTGAAGATATCCAATCATTGTGAACTCAAATAAATGGGTAAAAACACATAAAAAAAGTAATGGGATGTTATAGCCTCCCCACCATATGAATTTATATCCCTAGAAAGATTCTAGTATGAAAGATAGAATAAGATGATACAAGAAGAACCCCATCACTCATTTTTTTGAGTTGAACAGTCCATGATACATAAAAGAGACTCACCCAAATGATAAAAACTCACACACAAATCTAATATCAACACACCGATATCATCGAACACCTCAAAACCAAAGAAAGACTGGAGACCTATCATAGGTTTCCCCATCATTTAAAGACTCAACAAAATGGTGAAACATTATAAAAGTACACCCCTTATACCAAAAAGAGATACTTTAACCACTCATTAAGGAGAAACATCTAATATCAAATTTCCACAATAAAGGTCAATAATAGAAAAGTATTTCTACCCTGGGTATGTACTTGACAATAACCTAGGATTTTTCAAACCTATCCATATACCTAGATGATCTCATCAAATCAAATTCCAACACCACCGTGTGCCTAGTCTATCAAAAATACACATAATAATAGTAAAACATGTACATTATCAAGGTATATCCAAGTCCAAATGGAAAGAGATCACACAACTAGGTTAGTGAACAACATGGCGCTATACTCTCAGGAGGGAGATCATTCAACATATCAAAATTTATATCTAACCACCAAACCAAAATAAGATAAAAACCAAGGAACAACAAAACAAATATCAAGAAATGAAACCATCATTAAATTATCAATACATAAATAACCAAAACCAAGGTTCAAAAGATATCATCCACAAAGATCCGAAAATAAATTTTTTCCAAAAACAGACATGCCGCAAGAAGGAAAAACTCAACAGTTTCCACATCCACATAAAAAATAAAAACCTAGATCAACATTTACCATACTTACAGATAACAACCAGAAGCTCTTCCATTGTGTGAAAAGATTCACTCCAAGTCCTATGGTTGAATCCCCATTATCCCAAATCATTTCCTGCCCCACAGTCATAATCTAATGTTCCCGACCAAATTTTATATCTCGAGTGGAACAACTTAAAAAACCTCTGAAGGTGACCTCAATGACCCCACCATATATAAACCCTTGGATAATTTGAACACGACCTCTTAGAATGAACAAGATATCCTCACTGGAAACACATCAGAGTCATCCTCTTTTCACGATAAGGATGTCATTTATCAACTGCAAAAGAAGAATTCTTCTCTTCGTGTTGTTTCACTAGATCCACTTTAGCTGCTAAATCCTTATCAAGAATCTCCTAATAAGAAATCAACCTAACCATAGGCATGGTGGTTACAAGGTTTGGGTGAAGACCTTTTCTAAAAAAGATAGCTTTACTAAAATCATCACCAATAAGAACAGGGATGAAACATACCAAATGTGAGAATTTATTAGAATACTCTGCAACCCACATATTATCTTGATCCAAACCCAATAACTCAGTAACTTTCCCCTTCTTCACATCCTTAGGATACTTACACTAAATTAAGACTGAATTAATGTGTTCTTAAGACATTATTTCTTTCAGAAAATAGGGAACCAAAACTTCCCACCACTAATTTTTAGGTCCTTTAAATAAGGATTTGATATACTTTACCTTCAGAGCATCTGAGTCTTGATAGAATCAAATATCACATCAACTTCTTCAAGACACTACACTACCTCAATAGAACCTTGTTTGTATTTACAATAAAGTAGACAAAAATCCAAGAAGTCAAGGATGGGGTTCAAATTATGGAAGGTAATAGGCTTCACCACTCGATATGGAGTCTGAGTAGAGTTATCGATAAGGGATTCAACTTATGAAAAAAGTGAAGAACTACCTTGAGGGTTGGACCATTGGACCAACATTCTATCTTTATTGAACGATTTTCTATGAGAAATTTATGAACATCACAAAACATAGTCATATAAAATCAAGCATCAAAGAACACTCAAACATATCACACATGTTTTTAAACAAATTCACAACCCACATTAATCAAAACATCATTGATTTTTTAACACAAAAGATTTCACCATTTATAAAACATCACTCTTTCCTTTCAAAATGATAAATATTTCTATAAATAAATTATATTTTTAAAAACCCTTTACTAGCACATGTAAATTATTCCATGGTTTTAAAATCATTAATCCCATTTTCCAATTATCAAAACCATTTCCATTTAAAACCATTACAAACAAAAATTTCTTCTTAAAAAATTATTTTATCACATCACATAAGAGTCTTTGATAATCTGTTTTTCAAACCAAGCATTTCATAAAAGTCAATTTTTGGTAATTGAAAACATTTCTAAAAGAACATACCAAAACTTTTTTTAGACACAATTTGGTTTTTACAAAGGATTTAAAATCATTAACAATGGATTAAAGATGAAACAACCACACAAGAGAATGAAACAACCCACATACATAATCCACATAACCAACCTCACATAAGTGAAGTCACTTGTAATAAAATGGATAAGGTTTCAATTTTAGAACCAAGATATAACTATAAAATTCTTGGTAGTATGGGCTGGTAAACAACACACCAACCTCACAACAGTTCATAGTTGGATTTCCAAATCATCCACACTGATTCCTCACAGTTTACCAGACTGTGAAAACATGGTGCCACTGTAGTCATCCTTCCATTATAGTTCAAAAAATCATAAGAGATTACCCAAATAAAATATAGAGTCATTGAGAATCTAAATATAATTTATCATCAGAAAACCAATAACTCAAAATAAAGACTCAATTCCCAATATCCATGGTAACTAAAGTCTCTCTATAAAGGGGTGGTGATTAAGAACACACTCATGAAATGCCTCTTGAGTCCTGAAACATTCTTAATCTCCTTTCTACCATGAATCACCCCAAATAACATAAGGATTTCAAATTCAATTATTTTCCTTTAAGTAAAGACCCGCTTTGATACCATTTGTAACAAACCAACCTAGAATACCTTCTAAACCAATATACGAGCTAATTCACCACTAACTTGAAGAGTATTCCCGATCTCCACAGGCTAGTGAAAAACACCTGAGCATCAACAAATAACCATTGGGAACAATTTATCCCTCAAAATATTTATAATAACAAAGTACAATGTGGAAACATCATTAGATATATAAATCAATACATACATATCAATGTACAAAGATACATTAAGGAAATTGAAAGCGTAACATAACAATAAAAACCCACTACCTGGTGGTCCATGACCACCCACCATGTCCCAAGTCACCCACCCTTGGTCACCCTAACTCGAAACCATAAAGGAAGGAAAGAGAAAAAACACATAATATAAGATAATAAAGGGTTTCAAACACTAAAAGGTATGATCAAGGTGTGAGATAAAGATCTTAGTAGGATTACACCAAAGATTCTATGCAGTTACTTCATAAGTTAATTAAAATATTCTAAAAGAGGAGTAAAAATAAAAGAGTAATATGATTTTTAAAAAAATAGAGTTTTAAACAAATAAAAATCATTTATCAAACTAATCCCATAAAACATGGCATTTCACAATTTAAAATATAACATTTTCTTGAAAATATTTGAAAACCATCTCACAAGATAAAGTCAAATAATCAAGAAAATATGAGAATATGAACCTGATATGGAAAGACAAACAAGATTCAATACAATAGAATCACAGTGCATAATAACAATAAATAAAGCAAGCAAAGAAACTCTGGTGCCAAATAGTGATAACAAACACTATCATGTATCGAGATAAAGTATTTGGATGTCATGGGTACAACCTAGGTGAAAAAGTGAGTCCACCTCGGAATAACTAATCAAATGAATAATTTTAGAGCTTACATTTAGTCTCATAGGTCTAAAGCAAATGAGTTCCATGCACACCTGATTTCCTGGTCACACTTTCATAGCCTAAACATTTCACTTTCTCTATGTATCCACTAGAAGGGTGTGAGTTAGCTTGTGAATCATATATCTAGGTCTCCCCATCTAACTATCCAGGTTCCCATGACTAGTCAAAAGAATGGGTGAGATAAACAAGTTATGAGGATCACATGGGGATCCATATTGACAACATCTCACTCTCACCCCCAAACTCTCTCAAATTAAATAATTCCCCTTTCAGCCTCTATAATAATGGGATGTATAACAATCAAACAAGTTACAATTAAGGGATTATCACATGGTATAATTATCATAAAGTGACAAATGGTCCATTAAGAATCATCAATTTCAATTTAAAACCTTTTATACAATTCAATATTCAAAAGGGTAATAATACCCACTTCCTTTCACAATTCATCATTAAAATTATAAATGGGATTTTAAAACAATTATTTATTTCAAAGAAACCATAAATAATTCAAAGGAAGTATTACAATTTTAAAAGGATTGAATAAATTTCAAAACATGGGTTTACACCCTCTTTTCATGTGGATAAATCATTTGTTTCAAATTACCCAAGAACACCAATTTCAAAATAAGGATAAAATAATTCAAAGGGGATTCCTAGTCATTTAATAAATTAAATAATTTTAAACTATTTAGAAAACATCAAATGGTTCAATTCATTTACTTAAAATCAAGGAAGTTCATTTAATAAATCAAAACCTAGGACAAATCCCTTAATTTCTCCAAAACACCCTTTAAAGGTTCTTTAAAAATAAATCCAAACAAACATGGAATTTAAAAAATTCATAAAAATGTGATATATATCAAGATAATAACCATTCAATTAAGTGCATATTAAATTCAAAGAGAATAGGGTCAAAGAATATTTTATAAGGAATTTAATGAAAAAATTTCATAAAACATGTGTTAGAAATTAGTAAACATGTATCTATGAATTATCAAGAAAAAATGAATCATAAAATGAAGTAAAAGCATATAAACACCTACTTGGAAAATTAGGAATCCAACCATAATGAATCTTAGACGTGTCATCTCAAATGGTGATCATCAGATCTAAGATGATAGATCTCAAAAGAAGAGAGAAGAGATCCTAGATCTATAATTATACATAATCAACCAAGATCCAAGAAATCAAAAGGCCATCATAACTTCTAGGAATAATGAATCAATACAATTAGGGATATCCATTATTAAGAAGAAAATAACTCACCAAAAGAGAATATCTCTGCATCGATTGGAACTTTGATCCACCAAATGATGAGGTTTGGGGATCCAAAATTCCCCTAGAGGGCTCCCAAAACCCTAATGATCAGATTATTATTGAGTGGTATAAGTTTAGTTTTAATTAGGGGGGTTTTTGGAATTTAATTAAACTTTTTGTAACTTTAATTATCACGTTCAAAAACTACTAGGTTCGGTCACATGGTTAGTACTAACCATACACCCAACTGTGCACCCAAAACAGAGACCCTGGAAGAGTTTCACACTTAGGCTACACACTTAGTTTACTATACACACACCATGAGACCCCCTTGAAAACTTTGTTTAACCATGCAAAACCATGTGAAAACCGTGTAATCCCTTCCTCATAGGTTGAACACTTTGTTTAAAAATGTGCAAACCATGCACAAACCATGCATCCTAGGTTGCACACTTTGTTTAACCATGAGAAAACCATGAAATAGCCCAAAAACCTTAAAAAAGGTCTGGTAAAATACTAGAAAGAACTCATGAAGATATCCAATCATTGGGTACTCAAATCAATGGGTCAAAAAAATTAAAAAAAGTAATGAGATGTTACAAATTCAACATCCAATGTTATTACCATTATGTATATACATTTACATATAAAAATATACATATATAAATGGATTTATGATTTAAGTATATAGATGTTTTATAAATACATTATATATATTTAAAAAATTATATAAATATATTTAAATTAAGTATATACATATTTTAAATAAATTTATTTATTATAAACACTTTATTTAAATATGTCATATATATATAAATGTATTTAAATATATTATATCAATACATTATATAAATGTATATAAATATATTATATGAATGCATTTAAATGTATCTAATACATTATAAAATATAATAACCATTATATATATAAACACACACACACAAATTTAAAAATAGGAACCATATATTAAAACTCCAAATCTTTGAGTAAAAAAGATATAACCAAAGATGTCACACAACCACACCAAGCCTGAACCTCAGACTCACCCCTAAATTTGGTGACATGATCATAAACCATATTACTGCCCCTATTTATAAAAAGAAAATAAAACTAATAAAAATAAGAGATAGAACACCAGGTCTCATCTAGTAAGAGTCCCAAAGAATTGAGTATAGTGGCCTTCAAATTTATCATAGAAACAAAAGAAAGAAAGATAGATTCAATGATAATATCTCACCAACCTCAAACCTTAAAAAATAAAAAACTCAAACAAATAATGGCCTATTTAGTAATTATAGGGCTTAAACTAGAATCAAACAACTTGTGCATAGATTCCAAAAACATTCTCAAAATAGCTCTACACAACAACACCAACTATAACTTGATTATCCTAAAAAAACATAGTGTCATTAAATTTAACAAATCCATAGGCTAAAGGATTCTACCTAATATCAATAATATTTGTACTATAATGTACACTGCTATCTATTTGTATTATATAAATTTAAAATAAATTAAAAAATCTTTGAATCCAAAACTTATTTGATAATTTTTTTGATTAATGACATCTTCATTACACTGTATAAAAAAAACCATGAAATTATGAACAAATCTTGAAAATTTACAATATCCAATGCATAATTCCACTTAACAAACCCTCACCCAAACTACTAAATTCATTCAGAAGAGGTACCACCTACTTTATCCAATTTTACCCGATCAATATTAAAATAGAATAGTGAAACAACACATGAAAAATGGCTTTTTTACATGCAACACACAATGATAACTTCTAGTCTACAACAACATGTATGCGAAAAATAAAATACAAAAAATTAAAATATTATTACAAAATTTCCACCATAAGTGTTGAATTTTGATTGGTAGATCTGCATTTTAAATTTATTCTAAACTTAATCACATAAAAATAGTCTTATTTTCATCCCCAACCAATATAACGATCTCATTAAATAGTTTCCATGCTTAGTGAAATGCCAAAACACATAATCACCCCCAACATGTTAACACATTGAAATACTAAAAATAATATTTTTATCTATATCATTAAACAATAAATTAATCTTATCAATATTATATCTTGAAAAATAAATATTAGTAATACCACAAAGCACAAAAGCATTCATACTTAAAGAAACACCCAAAGTAATAAATCAAAAATCCACATCCCATAACCCTGGATCTTCCTATATTTTAAATGAAAAACGATCTAAAATTTTCTAAAAATTCCCTCTATTATAAGAAATTTAGAATCCAAAAAACCCCACAATAATAAATTAAGTTTAAGACTAATTTCAAACTATAAAAAATTAGATCTTATAAAATATTTTTTTAAAACTTATACAAAAACAGAATTTGAGAATGAAATTAATCACTATATCTGCTTCACTAAAAGTGAATAATTAAAATTTCCTATATATTGAAAACCAAAACCACCACACTCCTCCAGTATACAAAACTTGTCACATGAAACCTAATTCTTTTTTACTTCCTATAATTTTCCCCACAAAAAATTAGAAGATAATGAATGGATTTGACCGATAAGGCTGTCTGGAAACTTAAAAAATGACACAATATATACAGGTATCACTTGCACTGCAATTTTCTACAACACACATTTCTTAGATTTTGAAAATATTGTATCATTACTCATATTAATTCCCTTCCATAATCACTCAATAACAAAATGGAAAACTTACTTTTTAAATAATCCAACCATAGTTGTAAGTACCATATATTTATTATATTTTTCAACCTATTTAAAATTAATTAGAGAACACAATCCATCCATTCAATCCTTTAAAACACCTCTGCTAAATGATGACTCTTATTTTTGGAAATTCACCTTCTAACTCAAGTCTTTATAATAAAATTTGATAAGATGATCAAAAGTATGACATTCTCCCTAGAAAATAGAAGAAAATCATCCATAAAAAGTAAAAGAGTAATCATAGGGGCCTTTTAACTTTCTTTAACACCATGAACCCTACCCTATAAAGATACACTTGAAATAAGTTTTGAAAAAACATCTATAATAATAATCAACATATATGGAGTGATAATATCCCCACTGCATAATCCTCTCAATGGAAAAATGATCTTTATAAAATCTACATTGACCTTAATTTTATAAGAATTTGAAGAGATATATCTTAAAATATTATAAACCCATACTCTATGAAACCCAAATTTAGTCACATTAAATTATATAAAACTATAATACACTCTATAGTATGCTTTGATCCTATAGTGATTGTGATTTTTCATAGATGAGACTTAATTTATTTTTGAGTTTAGAAGTCCAGGTCCTCTAAAAAGGGTAAAATGGAAAATTTACCCCTATCATTGACCTTATAAAAATTTTATGATGGTTATTTTGAACTCAAAATATGGTGTTTACTTTGGGATGATTTTTTTGGAATTCCCAACTAGTTTAATTTTAAGAGATATTTAATATTTATAAAATAAATAAATATTTATCTCATGAGTGAAAATTATAATAACTTATAAATGGAGGCTTGGATGGAAACTACAAAAAAGTGGTTATATCTGAAATGGAGTGATTTTTCTAGTAATTTTATAATATTTGTTCTTGGATATCAAACCCTATACCGAGCATTTTTTTGGTTGTTTAAAAATATAAAATTATCCAATAAAAACAATTTATTATTTTTATTCAAGGGTTTGTAATGGGGTGTTGTTGTGGCTGTGTGGTAATGACATGGTAATTTTAGTGGGATATGTGTTTGGATAATTTTATATGGTTAACCAAGATTTATGGAATCTTTGATGAAGGAGGAATCACTATAAGGAATTATGGAAGAATTATGGAAAGAAAATTAATTTCTCCAAAAAATCCCTTTATTTTTATTTCCATGAATTATGGAAAGATATCTCTCATCTATTTTTTTCATTTAGTGGTAAAAATGGTTCATGAGGTAGTTCATCAAATTATTTATAAATAAGAAATGATCTTTGATAAAGATGATGAAATATAGAAGAATAGTAATCTAATTGTGGATGATAATAATGTTTTAATGTTGAAGTGATTGTGTCTATTCCATGTTGTAAGGCACTTTTATATTCTCTATTCCTAATATTTTTTTTTGATTCAATCCTCTACCCTCATGTTTAAATCAAAAAATTATCTAAGGTTAATCCTTGAATTTTTTTTTGGTGGTGGATATTTTCATTTTTTGAATTAAATTATAGTGTTATAGAAAATTAGTAACCTGAAAAATTAGATTTAATACATTTCCCTTGAAAATAGTTTTATGGTGATTAAAGAAATTATTCCTCATTATTTTTTTTACTTAAAAGAGTTTTTTTTCCAATGGTGAATATGATCGATATTTTATAAAGATAATAATCAGTTGTTTAAAATAAAATATTTGATTATAAAATTTATTCTTTTATGAGGATTTTTTTTATGTCAAAAAAATCTCTGTTATTGGATTATGGATAGGTTCTTGGATTTTAATAACTAAAATATTTAAGGAAAATAAGTATTTTATTGAATTATTAAATTTTATTATCTTATTACCACATGAATAATTGATCTTATAATTCAATTATTTTTCTTCAATCATGATAAATTGAGTATATTTTAATTATTTAATTAAAGAAATGGATTAACATGGGGATGAATCCTCCATGTTAATCTAAATTATTTTTATTTAATATTTTTTCTTGGATTATTTATATAAATTCATTTATTGTGTTAGTGGATATTTATCTTTTAATGATAAATAAAATTATGATTAATGGAATAATTATTTTGAATCTTCTAAAAAATTTAATTAATTAACCATGAATCAAATTTCTCCCCCTCCTTGTGTAAAATCCTGTACTTCTCATAAGAAATGATCTTATTTAAATCATAGTTTAAATAACATAATTATAGTTAATTAAATGTTTACCAGATGTGTGAGGAAGCCCGAGGGTATTCTGGGGGTTCAAGTCATAGAAGAAGGAAAAAATGGCCATCCAGTGCATGTTTCATGGTTGGTGCACGGTTAAGAGTAAGTGTGTGCTGAAACCGTGATATCTAGGAGAAAGGGGTGCATAGTTAAGTAAACCATGAAAGGGGGAAGGAAAAAATATATGGTCTTGGAAAAATTCATTCCACATGGTTGGTGCACGTTCTATTAAACCATGTTGGTTCCCCCAGGTAACCGTTAAACCTAGCCCCTCTTGGATAGAGGCTGGCGCACAGTTGGTGCATAGTTTGGAAAACCGTGTGGCCAAACCATGTTCCTAAATAGTTGGATTTTACCCCATTTCCCACTTTTGGATTTATGAGTTCTAACTATATTTTCCTCCCCATTTTCACCTCCATAAATCCTAGTGATGAACTTAAATGTCTAAGGTTTCCCAAGGATTGATCTCCTTTGTTTCTAGTCCATTTGGAGTGCTGTTGGGAGAGGATAAAAGATCTGGGTTAGTTTAACGATTATCTTTGATATATTTTTAGGATGAGTTATTTTAGATTTGTTTATCTTCTTATGAATCCCTAAAACCCTCTTTTTCTATAGGATTTTAGGTTGGGTCTTTGAATGGTGTTTGAATCTGAGTCTAAGGAGAAGGTTAAGTGAGTGTTCATCTTCTAAATCGAGGTAGGTGTTCTACAAGTTATATCCCATAGTATTGAAGTTTATTTGTGAATATGTGGGTGGGCTATTGTTCCCTCATGTTGTGAAATTGATTCATTTAATGATATTTTGTAAAATGGTTGGCTAAGTAATGAATTTATCCCCTCATGATCCCTGTGGGATGCATTGAGATTTACTAGACCAGTTTAGTGCTTCCCGTGGGGTGTAATAATATTCCCGAACACGGAAAATTGTAATGTTAAGAATTGCATTGATTTATGTTGAGATAGATCCCATGATAAATATGTTTACATGTTAGGTTAAATCATAAAGATAAAATAATGGTAGTCATGTCTTGTCATTATTAATAGCATATGGGATTGTTTGGTATAATGTTAAAGGGATAAATGAAATAAAGTGAATGTGATAAATGGATTATGATTTTGTAATTGAAATGCGTTAATGGGTTAAAATATGTGAATTGATGAATATGTTAAATGGTATAATGTATGTGAATTGTTGAATATGATTAATAGGTTAAGGCATGAGAAAGGGAAATGGGTTAAATGAGATATGCAATGTAAATAGTGAACGTACTAATTGGTTAATTATTGATATTGATTTATGTGTTGAATAATTATGAAATGTGAATGTTATGTGTATTGATTGTGTATGATTTATGATATGATATATATGTTAATTGAATAAATAAGCACATGAACATGGATTAGTTTTAGTGGGGTATTGTAATTGAGGATATATGCACATGGGTTGGGTTAGACTAAGGCTCTAAACCCCACCCCTATAATGAAATGGTTAGGGAAGGGGACCGAGGCTCTATTCCCCTAACGGTTGCATTTTGAGACTACCTGGACCGATGCTCCAAGGTATGTGTGATGTAAGTTTTTATGAAATTTTTATCCCTATTGAGATAGAGAACTTGATTTATCCCCCCTTATGCATTGTAATTGACCGGCATAGGCTGTAGTGTAATTGATTTAAATTTCCAACCCATGGAAAAAAATGATGAAAATGTTTAAAGTGAATATTGGTAACTAATGGTGCCCGAGTTATATTTTTTTATCTTTTTATTTACTTATTAATTTCATGAACTATCTGTTTAGACTGAATATTTTGTAAACACTGTTAGTGGTGGCCTACTGAGTTATACTCACACCCTGATTGGGCTACCATTGGGTACCCGAGCAGATTTCATTGTTTCAGGTATGGACAAGGGAAAAGGCCCCATACTAGAGGGTTGGATTGGGTATGAGATGTGAATGGATTAGGGATATAGACTTAGATTTAGGACCTATTTTGGGGATTCTTCCATTAATATTTATTTTGGGGTTCCTTCACTTTTGGAACTATTATCATGGAATGACATATTTATTGGATGGTTTTGGTTTGTACCTTGTTTGGGAAGGGATTGGTAATACATTTTATATTTTAATGTTTCTTATTTCCTTCATTTCATATGATATATACCATGTATTACTCTGATAAAGTGGGTATAGTCTCCCCACATGATCTATTAGACCCTCACTGCCTGTGGGAAACCTCTGGCATATGGCAAGGCACACTTGAGGTCATGTAGCGACCTGGCTCGGGGCACCGGTTTAGTGGTTCTTAGGTTTGGGACGTTACAAAGTGGTATCAAAGGGGTTATTTTCTATGAATTACTATTTTTAAGGGTATATAGGATATTTGTAAGTGTTAGACCTTGGCAATGTGCTTGTTCATGTGAGTATCTAACCCATGTATGAGGGAAAATCCAAGTACCTAGGGCGGGATTATTGTTCTTAGTGTGTGTTGTTACACTTGAATGATATTTCATCATTGGGTGATGTACTTGTTTTTTTATGTGAGTATTTTATGATATTTTTCTCATGGAAATAATGGAATTAGGTTGTGCATTCATTCATCATTTTAGGAACCTTGGGATACATGTTTCATGCATCATGATAGACACACATGGGATGGATGTGTGGGACACGAAGGGTAGAATTCATTTCAAATTCATTAAAAATTTGAAGAAAGTAATGTATAATAAAGATGATAAAAAAGGTTAAATGGAAATAATGTGAAGGGATGGTTAAATAATTGTGCTTAATAAAAGGTTTTAAATGAGCTAAAATATTGTTTGTAACAAGTTGTGAAATGGGAAGGGTACCTAAAAAAGAAATATTTTCACTATGAAAGTGGAAATGGTTTAAAAAGGGGAGGGGGGTCTAATGAAAGAATCACGACTATATAACTTGGTTTACCCCATGTTGACCATGAAACATGGTAGGTATGATTTAGGGTAGTGTTCTAAGTCTGACGATATTCATTGGGATAGTGTATGAAAAATGGGTTGTTTATGTCTTGTGAAGAGCCTTCTCTATGTAAACAGTGGAAGATTTATGTTATGTGTTCTAAGACTCTTGTTTGGAATTGTAGAGAGATGAAACCGTGATGATATATTCCAGTTAGGGGACAAGAGGATATTTCTAAGAATTATCCTCTAGAATAAGAGAAAGAAAATCCATTGGTCCGATAACAAAGGAGAGAAGAAGTTTCACAAGAAATTTGCTCGTTTATACAAATGATGTAAAGGGACCCAGGGTGGGTCGTGGTGAGTATGTTTGATCTGACTAGAGAGTTTTAGTTACAACACCCTTCAATATTTTCTTAATAGGGTGGAACCAAGGATTCATATTTTTGGATAGAGTTTATCTAGATGATTCTTGATCACTCAGAGACTTCTCTAGAGAAGAGGGTCAAGTTGAAGGCCTATATGTTGGGAGGATAGGAAAAGAGATGGGAGGATATTTTGGTTCAAAATCAATAGGCTGATGGTATGTTATGGAAATGATTCCAAGAAAAGTTTCTAGATCATTTCTATTCAGATAACTTGAGGCAGGAGAAGGCTCTTGGGTTTATGAGGTTGACATAGGGAACTATGTTAGTGATGGATTATGCGGTCCACTTCACAGACTTTCACTACTTTGTCCCAACATTAGGAGGGGATGAGGGTTCTATGGAAAGATGTTTTCAAGATGAAATTAGACATGATATTAAGTCCCATTTTAACATATTTTTATTAAATAGGTTTTCAAAAGTGGTGTATTAGGCCCTTATTTCAGAAGGAAACTTAAGATAGGATTTCAGTGGTAGACATGTGGTTCCAGTTAGATGGAATAGTGGTGTGACTTCTGAGGTAAGGAATCATCATTCCAAAAATCTTCACTAGGGTGGTAGCATGAAGAGTAGTCAGAAGAGGCGATTAACCTCTCATGGTAGTGACCGAGTATTTTTCTATTAGTGTAGGAGGCTGTGGTACATGCAGGGTTAGTGAACCCAACTACTAGTTTAGTACTGAGCGTACGGTAGGATGAGGCATGTGAAAAAGTTCTACTAGAACCTTGAAAATAAAGGAATTTATAGAGGAATGAGGCTAGTTTAGAGTGTAGGAAAGGGTTCAGTTACCCCATATCATGCAGGCAGTTGGAGCTCAACAGGATATACCAGTCGAGGTGGTGGTTGAGGTACTTCGGGGAGAGAGAATCCATACCAGTAGGGTAGTGAAGTACCAAGAACTCAGACTAAAGCCTAGTATGAAGGGGAAGGTCAGATTCATGTTGTTCATTCCACACTAAGAGGTGGTGAGGCTGGACCATTGACTGTTCGATGTACAATTCTTATAGATTCCACGCTCTCTAGTGCTTTATTTGTTATAAGTGCCTCATATTCTTTTATATCTGATCAGTTTTTGAATGTGTTGGAACTATTGGTGGAACATATATATGGGGTTATGTCGATTGAAACCCCATTAATGGTGTGAGTAGAAAATATCTGGCAATATAAAGGGTGTTCCCTTGAGGTTGGTGGGTGCCGTTTCCTTTGGAACTTGTTTGTGCTTGAGATATTGGGTTTTGATTTGATTTTGGATATGGAATGGATAGTGTTTTACTAAGTCCATATTGACTGTTATCATCATATAATAACATTGTTGTCTCTTGAGGGAGACACATATGTCCATCATTGTGAATGGGATGTCCGGGAAGGTCGTGCGAGGCCATTTTGTCAGTAGTTGGATGAAATCAAAACCCAAGTGGCTTGTCTTATGATTGACTATGGGGAAGTAGAGAATTATGTATTTAATCCTATAGTATATTAGTTTCAGTATGTGTTTCCTATGGACTTATCAGGGTTTCCACCCAATAGAGATGTTTATTTTACAATAGAGTTGTTGTTGGGTGCATAACCAGTTTCCTTTCCACAATACAAAATGGAACCAGAAGAACTCTCAGAGCTTAAAACTCAGTTAGAGGAACTAGAGTATAAGGGGTTCATACATATGAGTATGTAACCTTATGGATATATAGTGTTATTTTCCAATAAGGACAATGTATTTTTATGGTTATGTGTCGATTAGGGAAGATGAATCAGATGAAGGTTAAGAATTGATGCCCTTTTCCTTGAATCGATGATTTATTTGACCAGCTAATGGGTGCTTCCATGTTCTCTAAGATTTATCTAAGATCAGAGTATCATCAGCTAAGGGTGATACCTTATGATTTATTGTATACTGCCTTTAGAAGAAGGTATGGATTATATAAGTTTTTTGTGATGCCGTTTGGGTTGACTAATGTGCCGATAGTGTTTATGGCTCTAATGAACCAAAATTTTCACCCTTACCTAGATCAATCTACAGTTGTCTTTGTTGATGAAATATTGGTGTACTCTAAGAATCATTAAAATTATGTAAAATATCTTAACATCATCTTGAGTACACTAAGAGAGCATAGGCTATACACAAAGCTATCCAAGTGTCATTTATGGATCGATAGGGTGCATTTCTTAGGCCAAATCATCTCAAAGGAAGGCATGTTAGTGGACTTAGAGAAATCACTTGAAATTGTGTCTTGGTAGAATCCCAAGAATGTTTCTAATGTCCAAAGTTTTCTAGGTTTGACCGGATATTACTAAAGTATCATTAAAGACTTTTCCCATTTGGAAGCACCACTTTTAGGATTGACCAAGAAGGACATCAAGTTTGAAAAGTATGGGGCATGTGAGGATGCTTTCCAAGAGTTGAAGAAGTGGTTAAAAACCACACTAATTCTTACCTTACCTGAGTTAGGTAAAATTTATACCTTGTTTTGTGGTGTTTCCAGTATTGTGCTTGGAGCAGTGTTGATGTAGGACGATTGGGTTGTGGTATATGGGTTATGAAAGTTAAGGGATCATGAAAGGAATTATCCTACACATGATATCGAGCTAGCCATAGTGGTTTATGCATTAAAGTTTTGGAATCACTACTTGTTGGAATAATGGTTTATGATGTATACTGATTATAAAATCCTTAAGTATATATTCTCTTAGCATGATTTTAATCTTCATCAGTGAAGATGGGCTGAGTACATATAATCTTTCAACTTTGAGCTAGTTTACACACCATTAAATTGGAATGGTGTTGAATATTTTTTAAGTCAGAATAATGAAAACCAAGTGGTTTTGGAATCCAGTTATGAGTGGAGGATGATGGCGTTGTTTTCTGAGATGCATCTAGAGGTGCAGGATGGACAATGAAAGATAACCCTTACATCATTGACACTTGATTCCATGATTCTAAGATAGATCATGGAGAGGCAGTATGAGGATCCAGAGTGTTTGGATTTGAGGGGAATCTTGAAGGTAGGGAGACACCTTCTGGTTGGACCATTGGAGATGATGGGATCATTTATATTCATGGTCGTCTTGTTGTGATAATGTGTATGTGATAAGATTTGATGTGTGAGTTTCATTCATCAAAGTGGTAATTTCATCCTAGTTTGACCAAAATATATCGTGATATTCATAGGAAATATTGGTGGCCAGGGATGAATAAAGAGGTTACAGGTTTCATGGTTTGAAGACTTACATTTCAGTAGGTGAAGGTTCAGAATCAGCGACCGAGTGATTTATTGCAGCCATTGCCCATTATGAAATAAAAATGGGATGATGTGATGATGGATTTCATGGTGGGTATCCTAAGGATTTATTAGAAGAATGATATGATATGGGTAGTTATAGATTGGTTGAATAAGATGGATCATTTATTTCCAATTAGAGAGACTTTCATCGTGGATCAGTTGGGTGAGTTTTATGTTTAAGAAGTGGTGTGGTTTCATATGGTGATACAAATTATAGTTTTGGATCATGATCCATGTTTCACATCATTATTCTAGTAGGGATTATATAGGGTTCTTGGTACCCTGGTGTTCTTGAGTATGGATTTTCACCCATAGAAGGATGGGAAATCAGAGTGTACTATTTAGGTATTAGAGGACATGTTGAGAGAATGAGTCATAGACTTTGGTGGATCATGGGAAAAGCATATAGAGCTGATTGAGTTTTCCTACAACAATAGTTACTAGGCTATGATTTAGTTGGCACTGTTTTAGGCTCTCTATGGTAGAACATGTCAATCTCCATTGTGTTGGATGGAAGTTGGGGAGTCAGAGTTGTTGGGGCTGATTCTCATGAAGAAGACATTAGAATAGGTTCAGTTTATTTAGAAACATATGAAAATTACTCAGATTAGTCATAAGTCATATGCGGATTGGCGTCGTAGACCTATTGAGTTTATGGTGGGTGATCGTGTGTTTATTAAAGTGTTTCCAAGGTTGTGTCACTATCATATTCATAAATAAGGAAAGTTGGTGCCTAGGTACATGGGGCCATTTTAGATAATGGAGAGGATCAGACCAGTGGCATACTGATTGGATCTTCTATAGTCATATGGCGGTATGCTTGATTTTTTTTCACGTGTCACAAATTTGGAAGTATCACCCTAACCCATATCTTGTGATTGATTTTGAGGATATTGAGATTGAGGATGATGTGTCCTTTGAGGAGCATCTAGTTCTTACTGTGGATCATAGTGGGAAATTCTTGCGAAGAAAGATTGTACCTTTGGTTTTATTTTTATGGAAGTATGGTAATGTTTAGAAAGAAACTTGGGAGAAAGAGACAGATGTGTGGGTCAAGTGGCCCGATCTTCTTACCTTGGGAGGTTAGTGATTCTTGGGAAGAGCAACTCGAGGATGAGCCATTATAAGATGGGGATTTTGTAAGATCCCATACTTATCATAAGGTATTATCTTGTTTTAATCTTAGTTCAAATACCCTAATTATGGTTAAAGAAATTTTTATCAGATGTGTGAGGAGGCCCATGGGTGTTTCGATGGTTTAGGACATGGAGGAAGGAAAAAATGGACATATAGTTAATTTTTCATGGTTGGTGAATGGTGAGGAGCAATGGTGCACCCAAACCATGCTCTCCAGGAGGAAGGGGTGAAAAATTAAGTAAACTGTGCAAGGGGGGAGGCCAAACCATGTAGGCTTGGACAGAACCATTACACATGGTTGGTGAATGGTATGTTAAACCATACAAGTTACCCTAGGTAACTATGTGACCTAGACTCTCTTGGACAGAGGATGACACATGGTTGGCGCACATTTTTTCAAACCGTGTGGCTAAACTGTGTGCCTCATTAAAAGTGGTATTTTACCCTTTTTCCCCTTCAGGATTTATGAGTTCTCACCTGATTTTTCCTCCCCATTTCATCTCCAACAACCCTAGTGACAAACCAAAATTCCCAAGGCTTCTTAAGGATCGATCTCCTTATATTTTAGGTCTTATAGAGTACCATTGAGTGAGGATCAAAGCTCCGGGTAAGTCCAAAGCTTCTCTTTGCTCTCTTTTCTAGACTATATCTTATAGATTTGTTTATATTCTTAGGAATCCCCAAAAACCTCTTTTTCTAGTGGATATTAGGTTGGGGATTTAAAGGGTGTTTGAATCTGATTATAAGGCCGAGATTAAGTGAGCATTCATCTTGATAATTGAGGTAGGTGGTTTACAAGTTATATCCCATAGTCTTGAAGTATATTTGTTCATACGTGGGTGTGCAATTGTTCTCTCATGTTGTGAAATTGATGCCTTTAATGAGACTTGGTAAAATGGTTTGTTAAATGACAAATTAAACCCCTCATGATCCTCATGGGATGTGTTGATATTGACTAGACTGGTTTAGGGCCACCCGTGGGGTGTGCCAATATTCCTGAACATGGAAAATCATAATGTTAAACATTAAGTTTATTTATGTTAAGATATAGCCCATGATAAATATGTTTACATGTTAGGTTAAATCATAAATAGGAACTAATGGTAGTTATTTATAATCATTTTCAATGGAATAAGGGATTTTTTGGTATAATGTGAAAGGGATAAATTAAATAAAGTGAATGTGACAAATGGATTATGAGTTTTTAATTGAAATGCGTAAATGGGTTAAAGCATGTGAATTAATGAATATGTAAAATGGTATAATGTATGGGAATTGTTGAATATTCTTAATAGGCTGAGGCATGAGAAAGGGAAATGGGTTAAATGGGCTATACATTTCAAATGGTAAATGTGCCAATGGGTTAAGTCTTGATGTTGATTTACACGTTGAATAATTATGAAATGTGAATGTTATGTGTATTGATTGTATATGGTTTGTGATACGATATATGTGGTAAATGGATAAATGATCATGTGCACATGGATTAGAAGTTGTGGGGAATTGGACTTGAAGATCTATTTCCATGGTTTAGGTTATAATGAGGCTCTAAACCCCACACTTATAATGCACAGGTTAGGGAAGGGGATTGAGGATCTATGACCATAATAGTTTCATTTGATGAGACCACCTAGACCGAGGATCCAAGGTAAGTGTGATGTAATTTTTTATGAAATATTTATCCCTAATGGTTTAGGCTAGATATTTTAGAGACACTATTGGTGGTGGCCTATTGATTTGTACTCACATCATGCTTGGGCTACCATTGGGTACCTGAGCAGACTTTATTATTGCAGGTTTGGATAAGGGAAAAGGCCCCATACTAGAGGGTTGAGTTTGGAATGGGATGTTCATAGATGAGGTATCCAGACTTGGAGTGAGAACCCATTTTGTGGATTCTTCAATTAGTATTTATTTTGGATTTCCTTCACTTTTGGCACTGTTATCATGACATGGAATATTTATTGGATGAGTATGGTTTGGACCCTATTTGGGAAATGATTGGTAATGGATGTTTTAGTTTATTTTTTATTGTTCCATTCATTTCATATGATATCTACTATGGCATAATATAAAAAAAGGGTATAGTCTCCCTATGTGATCTATTAGACCCTCGATGTTAGTCAGAAACCTATGTCATATAGGGAGGTGTGCTTGAGGTCATCTGGTGACCCTTCTCAGGGAACCAATTTAGTGCCTCCCAAGTCATGGAAGTTACACCTTAAGTTTTTCATTATTCATTGTATTTTTTCATGAAACCATATGGGTGTTTGGATATTCCACTAACCACCATTTATGACATTTTTGTACCCACCCTTACCTAATTATTAACTCTCAGTTATGGGGTACTATAATGATTATCAAGTGACATTATGGGTTCACATAAGGTTATAGGGGAATTAGTTTTGACAAATAGTAGAGGTGTGACTAGTGATGGAGGCATTGATGGTGTTCACATTCAGAGAGTGGTGTGATGATCACTTGGGGATATTTCTTTACGTGTGATAACAATTCATACCACTGATGCAGTGAGGCTTTTTATAGCCTATTGGAACACATAGAGAGTAGAATTAAGAGATCAAATATGCGAGACAATGAAATACTACTAAGTTTGAATCCAAGGGTGTATCCTTTATCACATTCATTATATTCTGAATTTAAATTTTCTTTCTTGTTTCATGCATTGAACCCTCCCTCTTTATCTTTCTTGTAAAACATTGAAAAAAAAATAAAAAAAATTGTAAGTGCAAGGAAAGTGAGTTTCCAGGATCAAATCCTTGAGAGCCAATCTTGGTAATCCATTGTACTGCATTTTAGACCTTACAAATTCTATTTGATGAGATACCCATGATAATATTATTAAAATAAACTTGTAATAATTTCTATGGAGTTATGATGATTTTTCACTTTTATAAAACACATTTGTAATTACTGTTTTCACTTTCGTCTGTTTTTCGTTTGATTTTTTCCTTCTTTCTTTATTTATTACAACATAGGATAAAAATAATTGAGTGAACATTATATAATAATAGATCACAAACTTATAATCAGTTTAAATAGATTTAAATAATAACTACTGAGGTCATGACATCACAATTGACCAATTTATTTCAAAACAACCAATCTCTCTTCCCATAGTCTCCTGGGGAGAATATTAAAGGTTCATAGTTGGAGAAACCTTTTGTATAATCTAATGGGTGTGAGTATAAATATTTCTATACTAATTATGGAAATTAAAATCAATAGTATATTCCCCCACACCACCAGAATCAAGAAAAACCAACACCATGGTAGATTCAAAGCTACATCCCCAACTCTTTTTTGCTAGACCAAAATTTAAAAGAGAGACAATGGGAGTTGGGAGAATTAAAGGACATGATGACCATGATAACTACCTACCTACAAAACATTATGGAGAAAGGAAAACAACATGAAGAATAGGATCAAGTGGTAATAATATAAGATAAAATTAAATTTAATCCCCTAATAATATCGATAGTTAGTGTGGAAGAAACAATTGAAAAACCTTCTCTCCCTTAGATTTTGAGATACTACCCGATGCACTCATGGAAAAAATAATGATACTAGCTGAAAAATTAGAGGGGGATAACTGACCCTTAGAATCTATTATCTTTATGTTTTCTCATATTTATTTTAAAATAATCCAATTTTTTTTTGGAAAATACAAATTCAATATCAATGGAGTATGCCTTGGAGGAATAAGAAAGATAGGCCATGTTTGGATTTGAAGAAAAACTATTGGATCCACTACCCTATTTAACAAAAAAAAGTCTAAAGTCGTATATTTAGAATCAAGAGATCATGGAAAGGCCACATAAGGGAGTATAAATATATTTATAATATATTTTTTCTAACTTTTAACTACTTGAAATTAATTCTCACTCTCACTATATCGGATTTTAAGGTCTGTTTGAACAATATTTTTCCATGGATTGTGATAGAGAGTCTGAGGCAACCACCATTGAAGAAAAACTATTGCTATATATTGAAGAAGAGCCTACCCAGAAGGAATAAGAGAAGTTGAATAAAGATTATTTTGAAAATATACTCAAATCATCTTTGGAATAATTCAAAGATGAGGAAAAACCGATGAATGAACAAGCTAGAATATAAATTAAGATTGACTATTCTAAAGAAAAACTAATGAAATCATCCCTATAAAGTGAAAAAAAGACCACCCAAGAAGTGGTTGAACATTAAGATAAATCTATAAGAATCTTGGAGAATCCATTACCTCCTAAATATCACCTTGAACCTACTAGAGGAGGGAACTCATCAAATAGGGAGACCCCTTACATTTTCTACCCCCATTTTACATCCATACTTTTCTTATCTTTTGGGGTTGGTACTATTTTAATCTTTTCACGTGGTTCTCTAAAACTAGTTTCCACTCATGTTCTTTGGTAAAAATAAAATATGGGTGTTTCTACCAAATAAACCCAAACCAACATTTTATTGGGGTTAATAATTGAAAATTTCCACTGGAGGTAGTTAAAATCCAGTACCTACTTGGGGGTCAAACCATTTTTTCTATATTTATTTAATTTAACTAAAATTTATCATATTTTATTTATATTTACTATATTTTTACAAGTTTATATCACCCTATGAGGATAGCTTAATACTTTTCATATAGCATTCATGGGATATATTAACTCAATCCAACATAAAAAATAACAACTAGGTTATTTCTATCCTTTTACATTAGTTTATTCACTACTATTTATGATTTTTTTTGTGATTAAATGTATAATTTTAAATAAGTGTATTTTAAGAGATTTAAAACTATTTTGGATTAGTTTAGGACCTGTTTAAAATATTTTTAAGATTCGTTCTTAGAATCAACAAATTAATTTTTTCTCACTATTTTTCTTTTCTATTTTTTATTTTTGGTGTATTTTTAGGTTAGTTTTTTGAGATTTAACTATTATACTACCAAATTAATGCCATTATAGTTTTAAGGATTTCAATGGTTTTGAAATTATTGGATTTTATTTATTATCAAGTGATTTCTCCACTTTTTTCATGGAAATTATATTTTAGAACTAGGAAAAGAGTGTGATTGAAAAGATTAAGTGGAATCAAAATTATAACATGAGGAAACTATATTTTTGAACTTTAACCTTTGAAACTTATCCTTTTTGAAAAAGAACACATTATAAATCCAAATCAAAATATAGTTATATAATTCCTTTGAAACCAAAGTATAATGGGAAATTGAGATCCCATAATGATGTTATAGGATATTTAGGCACTGGGTGTGTGATTCATGAATGTCATTGTACTCCCAATAATTTCTTTTCATAACATATGGTAGAGACAAATTTAATAAGTTCCTAATTATAAAAAATCAATGGATTTAGGTGAGGGGAATATTGAACCTCGATTAATAAGAATGGAATTGATTTATAATAATATCATTTGAGTTGTATCAAAGAAGTGGGAAATGTAACTTTAATATAATAAACTTAGGAAAAAGGAATAAATGAAAGTTTCACTTATTAAATTCTTAATTCCACATATTTTTATTCTTTTTTAAAATTTTGAATTGGTAATTTTTCTTAAATTCAAGTGTGGGTAGTGGATTAATTTTTTATAGGAGGCATGATACTTTCAATGATGGATAAGTCTTTATCTTTCCTCCTTTTTAGTATGTTTATTTTTACCTAAGAGAGACATATATTTTTAATAGGAATAATTATTTGTATTGATCAAGAGTGAAATAGTTTAAGTGTAAGGGATTTATTAGAGCCACTATTTCATAAAATTTTAATTACTTTTCATTGATAATTACCCCCTAATTTATCTATAACCCAAGCAATTGATTTATTTGTTCTGCTTTTGTAAATCTATAATTTAAATGATTAATTAAATCAAATCACAATTTTTACTTGTTTGATTTATTTTAGAATTAATTGAACAAGCCATACATTGATTTTAAATTATATAATTTAAACTATTTAATGGATTTTAATTATCATTTCCATGGATTTAATTCACTTTGATATTAATCTAGAAGAAATACTACACCAATTACATGATTTTCATGGTCATGTGGCTAAAAATGAAAATGGGGAAGATCATAACACTTAACCAACATCATATGAATTTTTCCCAGCCACATCATATTAATTTGTACCAACCATATTGTATAAATTGGACCCAAATTTATGTACCCACCATTAGAATTTATCATTCCCATGATTCGACTTCTGTCCAAAACCCATCACTGTGTAAAGTTCAGATATAACTTACATAATGATAACTTTTGTGTTCAATGAACTGCATGAAGGTCACAAATCCAGTGCATAAAGCTAAATTATATGAGCGGGAGCTACATCAGGGCACCTCCATAGATTTCAAAAAATATATAAGGATAACTTCATCATTACATGGCTATGTAAAGGTCATATAGGATTCATGTAAGGGTAAAAAATGTTGCATAAAGGTAACAAGATAATCATGTAAGGGTACTACTGAGGTTTTTAGGATATGTAAATGTTGTTCACCATGAGATTGAGCTATTTTAGGGAAACTATACTATTCATGAATCTGTGTAAGGGTTATTAACAACCAGTGTTGATACATAAGGGTACCCACATGGAAGATTAAATCATAATTTTACATAAATATTAGTATCGACTGAAAATAAAATTAGATACTTTTAGTCTTCCCAAATTAGAAATAAATTCTCAATGTGTTCCATGTGGTGCATATCCATCAGAGGAGAAAGACACTGATTTTGGGAAGAATGTTAGAGTAGGGGAAAATTAATGAGATGAGATCATCTAAAGATATCCTCACTCTTCAGTTTAAATGTGTAGAAGCTATAGAAATAGGAATCATGGGAACTCACTACACTGCATATCAGGAGGAGAAAGAAGAAGGTGGTTCAATTCTTATAAATATGTTTCCCCTCTCCCATTAAAAATTATTTGAACCATGTACTTCAAAATTGGTTTGATTTAGTTTAGATTTATTGTATTCATCATTTTATTATAATTCATTCCATATGTTTTAATTTTGTGTGTGGTGTTCTTCTTCTTTCCCCCAATTATTTGTATTTCTACACCACTGTAAAGTAATGGTGATTCTAAAGATCTCATCCATGATGAGAGGATAACCCAAGGATTACCCTAGATGGAAATTATTGAGTTTGAGTCGAGACACCTAGATTTATTTATTTATATTTTATTCTAGGGATTTCAAGAGAATGAGGGAATGGTGATATGATTGAACCTCATGCTTATATTTTTCACAGTATATTTCACATTTCTAAAATAATTACCTCTCCCATAATTCAAATCATTGATATATAATGGAATCAATGGTTTGAATAGAGTATGGATGTACAATTGTGATCCA
Organism: Viscum album; assembly: GCA_963277665.1. Classification (NCBI taxonomy): domain Eukaryota; kingdom Viridiplantae; phylum Streptophyta; class Magnoliopsida; order Santalales; family Viscaceae; genus Viscum; species Viscum album. Next base: position 1,395,363,731 of record OY728164.1, on the reverse strand, counting down.
TTTGAGAGAGTAGTGGAGAGATTGTTTGGGAATATTTCTTTAAGTGTGATTCTCATTCACACCATTGATATAGTGAGGTTATAGGTAGCCATTTATAACACATAGAGAGTATAATTATGATATTAATGTCGTGAGACATTAAAAGATCACCAAGATTGAATCCACACATGTCTACTTTCCCACATTCATTTTGTTATTGTTTTTTCATTTTATTTCTAGTTACATGCACCACCCCCACTATGTATTACTTTGAAAACATAGAAAAAAAATCAAAATTTCTAGTATAGTAAGTCTATAAAACTATATCCTTGAGATATGACCATGGCCAGCCATTATGCTACATTCTAAATCTTAAAAATTTTGTTTGAAGAGATCCTGATGATAGGATTCTTCTTATCATTATTCCAATTAGCAAGTTGGTGTTATGAGAGTAATTCAAGATGGTGAATAACTTAGACCATATATATCACCACATTAATGCAATCCTTTTAGACATAGAGTGCTGATAAATAGGTCATTGTTGGTTACAAATGATGGATGGCTTTAAGTAATAAGTATCTGATGAGAATTGAAGTATGATTTATGTGTTCCTATTTGACTCACATGATTATTAACATTTATGAGAGCCATGTCTTTCCATTTTTGTTATTTTTTAGGAATTGGGATTCTAGTAGAGTTCTTAAACAAACCTATATAGTTGGGGACTCCTATAGATGGTTGATAAATATATTCCCTAAATCTATAATCACATATGATGTATTTTATTCTATATCATATTGTATTATTTAGGTATGTTATAAGGTATGGAATATATGATATAAAAATCTTTTTTAATGATTTTAGGGGTAAATAATTTCTTAAAATATAGCAATATGATATCATTACTACCTTGTACTATCATAATATAAGATAGACATATCATAATGATGTGATTCATATTATATGATAACTATAAAATCCTGTGATTAATAAGGAAAATAAATGTTAATAGTTAAAATTTAGGAATCACCCTCGAGAATGATATCATTGACCACAACTTTTCATATAATGAAACATATTGGGAGAATTCACTTGGATGATGGTTATAAGAATTGTAACAATTTCCATTTAATTATACATTTTATAATGTATGAGTGAATTCTTAGGTTTCTCAAGGAGAATCCCTAAGGCCTATATAAGGGGAATATATCATTGAGATGATGGTAATTACTTATTTGTGACCTTTGCCTAAAATGTCTCCACCTATTCTTCTGAATCTCTCTTGATTCTCCTTTATTAGCTTCCAAGTGATACCAACATGTTATAGTTGAGAGGATAATCCAACCCAAACATTGGGTGATTTGGTCAATTCATTGATACACCTTATAGGGAAGAGTCCTTTGATTGTTCCTCAATAATATCCATCAAACATAGTGATTAAAGAAAGAGGCCCAGCTATTATTGATACATGGTACACATTATTCCTATGCTCATTCCTGTGTACACTGGTCATGCCCATTGTGTAAATATGAGACCCTGTGTTATCATCCCTAGTGTGTATTAGATGGTCCATGATATTTTCAAGAAATTTTATGATAATTAGGGTTTCTCTCATAAGATATTGGTCATCATGATGATTTAATTCATGGGATACAATAATATATCCTTCCATTTATCAAATAGCCCATCAAATATCAAGGAGTTTACATGTAATTAACTGACCTGATAGAGGAAGGTTTTTTGGGATTAATGTGATCTCCTCAACTACTAGTTCATAGAGAATGGGCATGGTTCTAATTGGAAATATATTTAATTTTGTGATAATGATACTTCATAATAAGTGTTAGGACATTATTGAAGACATATTAAAATCCTAATGATGTTTTTGGGGGTAATGAATATTATGATATGGATATTTGACCTGTGGGTTGTCTTTTATAGTCTTCTTTGATGCCACCATCTTTTAACTAAAATATATGGTGAATGCCTCACATGTTTAAAGGTTTTTTTATACCTACTTTAAAAATACCAATGATGTGGAAACTCTTGAGGTGAAATTTATAGGTTTGAAAAATCATTTCTTCTAGGAATGATATTTGAGATGGTGGTATAGTGAATCATCTACATTAAACTCATGGTCACAGTGACTAATGTGGCCAAACTAGTGTGATGGTTTTATGGTAACTGATGCCCTTAGCGTAATGACTCTATTTTTTCCTTCTAATAGTTTGGAATATTTTAAAGAGTATTTTTAGATTTAGGCATGAATTCAGCATAGAATTCCAAGGCCCGTGGTGACTCAATGTTGGTATAATAAGAATATTAAATATTATATATCACATGAGTGTATTTTTTATGAAATAATAAAATATCTATTGAATGGTTTTTTATATAGTAAATATAAGAGCACCATTAAAACTATAATATGGGTTTTATCCTAGGTTTGACATAATCTTTGTAGACATAGGTGTTTTGTTTAAGAATTATCATGGGTAGAATAATAAAAAATAAATTAAATATTTAATTTATGTTTTATTAATTATCCATGACATAATTATCTCATATATAAACATAGTTATGGAAAATTACTAGGTTCAAACACATAATAATAGAGATTGAAGAGGACTATGGTGGAGATCTTTGGTGGATGGAAATGAGATCATGGATCGATGATTGGTTTTCCAACAAGTTCATCTTCATCAAAAAAGTTCTTGGATATCACCAACGACATCAACACATAATATTTATTCATTAGAGATTGATCCAATTTTGAGGTAGGATTTTTGTTTTCTAGATTAATCCATGCCTATGACTCTTCCATATTGAACATGAATTAATTCATTTATAAAATTAATTCATGGGTAAATTTTTGATTTAAAATCGATGGTTTTTATTCCTTGAAATAGGAATTGATAAACTACTTGTTGATTATTCATATTTTATTCTATGATTAAAAATTTCTCCATCGATAGATCTATTCCAACCTAAAAAATGGTCGATGTTAGTTTCTTCACCTTTGTGTTTCATGATTTTATACCTCGTTCGTCCAATGTTCATCGCCAAAATTTCATTTGATTGGTGATTTGACTATCCTTAGAAACTGATCATTGAACAATCAATCTTTGGTGCAACAGATTATTTATATGGGTTTAGATTTAGGAGAAAAGGCATGATCATGGTTCTGTGATGATGATGGAAGGCCGAGAATCAAATAAAGGGTATTTTTTCACATGTGGGTTGGTTTTATGGCGATGCGGTGTGATAAGGGATGAATTTTGATTGGATGGGTGGTTAGAACTTAGTCACTAGTAACAAATAAAGTGTGATTAACCTCAGAAATATGACCTATGTAATATTCCATAATGGAATAGAAGGTGGTATCTATGTCGGGGAATACACGTGAGAGTTTTTGAATTTATATTAAATCTCGACATACATGGTGTGTCACTCGGAAGAACACACGCCGTGTGGATCCACCTCCACAATGGCTAGGGTTTATATACAAAATTAAATATCACATGATGTGTGAGTTTTCACACACTATGGGACCCTTTATCGGTGGTTCAACATGTACCCCAGGGGCACACAAGAATGTACATGTCTAGTGGTCACGAACATGGCTAGTGGGTATGGAAATAAACATAATATAAATACATGTTGATAAGCCAAATTCATATATAATTTTTTTCTTCCATTTAGTTAAGGATTTTTGATTTATTTATTTGATAATGCACTTGGTTTATGATGAATTTTTCAGGAAATAGGTTCCCAATTTTTCAAAGAAGAAAATGCAGAAAAAGAGAAAAATTTACCTATTACACGTCATGAAACCTCAGTTCACATCATGTAATAGAGTCTCACAGGATGACAGATGTCGCGAACCTAGTTTGAACTCAAGTCATGAAGTTTGCATGAGAATTATCCATTGCACGTCCTGAGCTATGGATACATGTCACAAACCATTTGAATGGGAAATCTACTCTGAAGATTTTGCTAGAAAGATGATACATGTCATGAGACTAGGATTCACATCATGAAAGCAGTCAAAACTCATATCTTAGATGTGATATGTGTGAGATACGTGTAAGATTCAAAAACCATGGATATATACACAGATTTAGCATTACACGACGTGAAATAGATTACACGCTGTGTAAAATTTTGGCTATAAATAAAGGATCCTGATAGCGGATTTGGGAGCTTCCATAATAGAGATCTTTGGTGTTTTTTGTTCTCTTTGATTTCCCTCTTGTTACCTTCCCTCTAAACTCAAATTTCTTCACCTTTATCATTATTTTATTCTAATACAAGTGTTAGGGATCATGTTTTAAACACCTCATTTAATTATTTTTTCACATCGCCACTATCGTTCATCATCAATCATAAATAAATTTGCATTGAATCTATTTTCTATCTCATGCTAAGTAAGTATGTGATTTAATTGTGATTTACATAACTTTAATCAACGATTTCATGCTCACCCCTTTTGTGAATCTGAACCATTGAATTTGTATTAAACATTTAAATTTAAACATTATTAACATGTAAATCATGGTTTTAATTACTCATTTGTTTACGTCCATTCCTACCATGAGTGGATAAACCACCCAGGGTAGGGATTGAGAGTAGGTGTATTTGAAAATTATTAAATCTTTAATTATAAACTTGGCAGCCTTAAGGGATTAGTAATCAGAATAAATAATCAATGTCTACCCAATTCATCTAAATTTCCCTGACCACGAGATATTTAAGTTAAGGACCCTATCATGGTTGGAGTATATTAGGCTAAAAAAATAGTCTAAAATGCTTTCTGCCTTAGAAGATAAGATTAATGCATCTAGGTTGTCATTATCCCCTAGTAAAGGAATAATTAACTCCTTGGTAAAACTAGTTTATTTGATTATAATCAACTAGTGACCTCTTCTTTCTTCACAACCTAAACCTTAGGATCTTACCAAGTTATAATTAAGATCATCCTTTCCACAGATACCCAAAATTGATTCCAACCCCTTTATCATTATTAAAGAAACCATTAACCACTATAGATTTAGTATTTCCCAAATCAAAGAAAAATAGAAATGAATCCTACCCCAAAGGGTCTTAAGCTGTTGACTTTCAAGTGCCAGCTTCATCCCCATGGGATCGACCCTGGACTATCACTATACTATGCCTAAGTATCAAGTGATGTTTGGGAAATCAATAATTCTAATATGATCACAACCCACACGAATTCAGCAAAGTGTGCAGGTGAATCAAATTTTTGTGACGTTGCCAAGGAAATGAAACATTGTGCTTCTATAAGCCTCTGGATGAAAGACCTGGTATTACCTTTCCCTAACCCCCTTTCATTTTTTTAAAGATGCCCTCACATCCCTATTACGTGGTATAGTACATGTACCAAGGTCCGTCCACTCGTTCGAAGAACCATGAGACAAATAAACCATTAACCTTCAATCTCAAGATAAAGAAGTACCTTTTTACACACCACCAGTCTATGATGGACACTCTCAACAATCCAATAGGACCCAACCCACCAAAACCTCAAAACATGCACCAAGTAATTCTCGGGGAGTACCCAATGCAACAAGAGAGGACCATCATGGATTATGGATTTCCATCAATCCATGGTGCAACCCTAAGCATAGTGTGTCCCACCATCCAAGATCATACCTTTAAAATCAAACCTATACTCATTAATATGATCCAAAACATGGGACAATTCAGTGGACTCTAGAGCGAAGACCCACATGATCACATTTTCAACTTCCTAAAAGTTTGCGATACCTTTCACAACTAGGGAGTATCTTTAAATGCAACAAGACTCTGCATCATTCCATTTTCATTACAAGACAGAGCTAAGTAATGGATTAAAAGTTAATCTCCTGAGTCGATTACAACTTGGGATGATGTTTCCAAGAAGTTCCTGGACAAATACTTTCCACTGATATGGACCTGGAAACTCCAAAACGACATTTATAACTTTGCTCAGTTTGATGGAGAATATGCATGAGAAGCATGGGACTGATTCAAGGAGTTGATGAGAAAGTTCCCACACCATGGATTGAATATATGGATTTAGTTATAGACATTCTACCAAGGTCTCTAACTAGCCATAAAATTTGTTGTCGATGCTGTAGCTAATGGAGGACTAATATTCAAGACACCGAAAGTCGTAAGATCTATTCTTGATTAAGTTTCTCACAATACCAGCCTGTGGTAAAGTGATCGTGGACCACCTCATCATGGAATCCAACAATTAGAATAAAATATAAAACTAGAAAATCATGTCGAAGTGATAATAAAGAATCTATAATCATTCCAGATTCTTGCTACACAACCCCCTCCTTCTCCTGTAATAGAGATATAATCACGTGAAATGTGTAGTGGACCGCACTAATATCAATACTGCAAGGAAGGAGTTGAAGAACCACAAGTTCACGATTGTAATTATGTCAATTACAATCAGAAAAAACTGCCATTACTACAACAAAAACAATATTATCAACAGAGGCTGGCTCAACAACCACCTCAGAACAATCATGGATATTTTTAGAAGCGAAGTGGTTGGGAACCCTTTTAGAATCAAGGAACCCCAGGGTATCCTCCCATGAACCTTATACCAAGACCACAACAAGTACAACAAAAAACCTTCCCCCAAAGAGAGCAACATAAGTTTCATCCACCTCAGCCAAGACATCAACATCAACCTTGTCCCCTCCAAAGTAACCTAGAGAACATCCTGTCTACCTTTGTTAAAAAGGCATACCAGTGAATGACTACTCAAGAGATGAAAATGAAGAACCAATGAGCTACCTTATGGAACCTTGAAGTTCAAATTGTTTAAATATAAAAGACTTTTTCTAACAAATTATTAGGTAATTTACTTGGTAATACAAAGACATACCCAAGGGAAGAAGCCAAAGTTGTAGTGCTGAGAAGTGGAAAGATATTTTACATTGAGAAACCTGGAAGAAGAGATGAAAGGAAATCAGAAGATCCTAATAACCAACCAAAAATCGAAGAAGAATTTGATAAAACCACACAAGCTACACCTCAAGAAGTATCATTAGCTGTAGAAACCCAGACTCCCGAGCAACCAAAGGAACCCATTTATGTTGCCCTATGACCATACAAGCCACATATTCCTTTTCTAGAAAGAGAAAGACAAGGCAAAAAATAGGCACAATACAAAAAGTTCCTATATATATTCAATAAACTACACATTAACATACCATTTGAAGAAGCTATTGCTTAAATTCTAGTGTATGCAAAATTTCTAAAGGATATGATGTCCAAAAAAATAAATATATAATATCTTGGTGTGATATCATTAAATGAATAATTCCCTACTGTTTTTCATTAAAAAATCCCACCAAAGATGAGAGGTCCCAAAAGTTTTTCAATTTCCTACACTATTAGAGAATTCAAGTTTGGAAGAGCTCTGTGAAATCTTGGATCCAACATCAACTCAATTCCAATGAGTGTTTTACACAATCTAGGACTCCAAGAACTCAAAAAAACTTGAGTAGCACTGAAACCCACTAACCTATCAGTGAAGTAACCTAGAGTCATTCTTGAAGATGTATTAGTTAAAGTCATAAAATTAATATTTACAGTATACTTCCTAGTTCTGGACATGGAAGAAGAAGGAGAAGTTACCATTATACATGGAAGACCATTCTTATCCACAATAAAGTCTTTGATAGATGTGAATCAAGGACATCCGATCTTCTGAGTTAGAGAAGAACATGTAGTGTTCAACCTGGTTATGGCTGGCCAATAATCAGATAATGATGTTGATTGCAAAACCATATCTATTATGTGAGAAGGAGATGAATACATGGCCGTTGAATAATAAAGTAAAGATTCACTCTTAGAGAAGGATTAAGAGTATGATTTTGAGGAAGTGAGCTTCATTTAACCTCTCATGAGGGATACCTTTCCATATTTATCCCCTCCATTATTCAACCACCAATGATGAAACTAAAGCCTCTACCCAATACTCTTAAGTATTCTTACATAGGAGTGTAACCCTATCTTCCTATAATTATCAACTCTAAATTATCTCAGACAAATGAAGCAAAATTGGTTGAAGTTTTAAAGATACATAAGTAGTCAATTTTCTAGGGAGTGACATACATCAAAGGAATCAATCCTACTGAATTCACTCACAATATTTTACTTGAGGAAGATGTAAATACAAAACGCCAACCTCAAAGGTGGATCACACCACTGATGAAGGAATTCATCAAAAAGGAAGTGATAAAACTCTTGGATGTTGGAATAATATTTTCAATATTAGATAGTGATTGGGTGAGTCCCTACAAGTTGTGTATAAGAAGGGTGGAATCATAGTAGATATAACTGATGAAGATGAATTAATTTCAACACACACCAACATAGGATGGAGAGTATGCATAGATCACATATGCCTGAATACAACAAAAAATAAGGATAATTTTCCTCTACCCTTCATGGATAAAATTCTATAAAGACTTGAGAGACATGAATTCTACTATTTCTTGGATGCATATTCAGGATAAAACCAAATTGTATTCGATCCCACTGATTATCCAAATACTACATTCACATGCCCATTTGGTACTTTTTCCTATAGGAGAATGTCATTTAGAATGTGAAATGCTCCAAAAACCTTTCAATGATACACGACACATATTTTCCATGGCATGATATAATATTTTATAGAAATATTTATGGATGAATTCTTAGTATATGGAATATCTTTTTAGGTCTATTTAATCAATTTGGAATTAGTCCTCTAATACTGTGAAGAAAAATTACTAGTCCTAAATTAGAATAAATGTCATTTTATGTTCCAAGTAGGAATATTCCTCAGGAATAAGATCTCCAAAGATGGAATAGAGGTTGATCCATCCAAAATAAAATTCATCAAGGACTTGCCCGAACCATCAATAGTGAATAGAATAAGAAGATTTCTGGGCCATGTTGGATTTTACAGATGATTTGTAAAAGACTTTGTAAAGGTTTCCCAACCATTTAAGCCCTTATTGTCAAAATAAGTCCCCTTTGATTTCACTGAGGAATGTTGGAAGGCATTTAAGATGTTGAAAACAAGTCAGATAGTATCCCCAGTCTTCATTTCACCCAACTGGGATAAAGAATTTGAGTTAGTGTGTGATGCCAGCGACCTTGTTGTTGGTAATGTGTTAGGACATCGAAATGGTCACATCTTTTATCCTATCTGTTATGAAAGACACACATTAAGTGAAACTAAAGTCAACTACCTGAATACAGAGAAATAAATTTTATCCATTTTATAATCCTTTGAGAAATTTTGTTCTTATTTAGTTTTTTCCAAGGTGATCGTACACACCGATCATGCTTCCATAAGGCAATCCGAGCCCTGCAGGATGTAGTTCTATCTTCAAGAACCACATTGGTTAGATCCTTGGATGCTTTATGGGTAGCTGCGGCATCACTACCACTCTTGATAATGAGATGATGATTTTAATTCATGCTATTGACTTTGCCAAAATCCTTAGTTGGAACAATCTATGGATTGAAAGTGATTCATCTACCATCGTGCTGGAGATTTAGAATGAAACATTACATCTTGCATGGATGATTACTATCTGTCGGATGGACTGCGCATGTTAACTTATCGATCTAAACTATATCATCACACATATTTATTGATAAGAAAACATGGTGGCATATGGCCTAGAAAACATGGGTTTAAATCAATACATTACCTGGTTTGAAGACCTCTCTGCTGTTTTACTTTCTTTTCATGAAATAGATTGTAATATGATCTCATATTTTAGACTCCTGTAAAATATTTTTTTATAATAAGTGTTCCTTGGTCGTTTTGTACCAAGGCATCATCTTTCAAAAAAAGGACACAAAAGGTACAAAAAATGTGATTGCTGACAATCTATACCAACTTCCCCTATCACTCATCAAGGAAGATAAGGATACTGACATTGAAGTAGATTTTACAGATGAAACCATTTTAGTATCAATGATCAAACATGGTTTTTTTATATTACTAATTATCTTTCCACGATATTCTTGCACCCATACCTCTGATATCTACAAAGGAAAAGATCTATAGCTGATGCCAAACATTTATACTGGGATAAACCATTACTGTTTAAACGTTGTGTTGATGGATTGATTCGACGTTGCATCCCTAAAATTAAAATTATGAATGTAATCAAAATGTTTTATACATCACCAGCTAGAAGAAATCATGAAAATGAGCACACAGTAGACAAAATTATACAAAGTGTACTCTTCTGGACCACTCTATACCAAGACGTGAGGGAATTCTGCCAAAGATGTGATAGATTCAAACAAATGAAGAATATTGGGAAAAGAAATAAAATGCCTCAAAATTCCATCATGGAAATCAAAATATTCGACATTTGGGGTATATAATTCATGGAACCATTTACCAATTTATATGGAAAATCCTATATTCTGGTTGGCATTGACTACGTCTCAAAATGGGTTGAAGCTGAAGCAACCTCACATGACATAGTGAAAGTGGTCATGAAATTTATAAAAAGGAATGTGTTTTCAATATTTGGATTTCCAAGATTACTCATTAGTGATCAATGAACAAATTTCAAAAATAAATATGTGAAAGGAATTCTAGAGAAGTATGGAATCAGATACAATATAATAACTCCCTACCACCCACAAACAAGTGGGAAAGTAGAACTATCGAATAGGGAGATCAATCAAATTTTGGGGAAGACTGTAAACATGAGATGAAGTGACTAGATTCTAAAGCTAGATGATGCACTATAGACATACTATATTTCATAAAAAATTTCCATAGGAACAACACCATTCAGACTAGTTTATGGGAAACCATTCCATCTTCCAGTGGAACTCGAGCATCATTCGCATTAGGTGGTTAAGAAACTGAATTTGGATTCTGAGAAGGCTGGAGAGTCTAGGAGAATGTATTTATCCAAATTAGAATAAATCAGGAGGGATTCCTTTGACAATGATAGGATATATAAGGGAAAAAAATAAATGGAATGATTAATGAATTTCTAGGTATATCTTTGTCCCAAGGAATAAGGTCCTTCTATTTAACTCAAGATTGAAACTATTCCATGGTAAGATGAAATCTCGATGTCCAATCCCCTTTGAAGTCATTCAAGTTTTTACTTATGGGACAATTGAGAGTCAGAGAGAAGGTGGACTACCATTTAAAGTGAACTAGAAAATATTGAAAATCTTTCAAGAACCATTCTATGAAGGCCATGTCATCAGCCTCAAGTTCATTTGATCCCCAATTGAGTTAAGATGTCAAAATTAAAGGAAGTGATGACTGGGATACAACCCAAGTTATGAAATCTTATTTTAGGTTAGATTGGGATAAGCCTTAGGAAATTTTCATATAGGCCAGAAGATAAAGACTATGTTTGAAAAAAGTTTTAAGTTAAAACACTCAATTACACATCATAGAACCCTATTACATGATGTGTACCTTTTCATCCAAAATATATTTTTAAAACAACATAACATGATGTGAACTATAGTTACACATCATTCAATTCACCAAACCTATTTTTTAAAAATAGCTCATGAACCCTAGGTTCATGAACCACACCCCCTACCCTCCCTCTCCTCCCTCGTCTCCTGAACACCCCCTCTCCTACCCTACCCAAACCGACTCACCCTCCTTTTCTTATCCCTCTCCCAACCTCTCCCGCACATGCACCCCCTCCATAACCCCAACCCCCATACAACCCATCCATTCTCTCGGACAAGTGTACACCCACAAACTGCACCCATCCTCCTTCATTATAAGACCATGATCGAAACCCTACCTCCCTTCGACGATGGTAAGAACCAAAAAGCCGCAAACCTCTGACTTGTCATCTGACCATGAAGAGTAGCCGCCTTCCAAGCACCCATGCGGTACAAGGCTGCCCAAACATTCTACACCTCCTACAACCACCCTTGCTCCACTAGCTGCCCAACCCAATTCCTCTTCCACCTCCGAGGACTCCTCCAGTGACAAAAACCTCCACCTACACCTCATCCTTTTCGTCATCAACCCAAAAAACTATGTCGATCTCATTAGGATATAGGCTAATCCGATATAGAAAAACAAGTCCCTATACCTACCCATCTTGGCCCAAATGAACATCAGCAATTCCATCCTCGACCTCCTAGAGACATTACATTTGGACTGCATTGTTGAGGTTCATGAGGAGACATATAGAGATCTTTTTATTGAGTTCCTGTCGACATTTGAGATGGCTATTGATAGACTCAAATTTTTCCTGGGTGGCCGAACACATGATCTTTCATTCTGAAAGTTCATGATTGGCCCATGAATTTATACAGAGGGATTTTTAGGATTAGAGATCTTCCCGAATCTTCAGCTGGAGCCACCCTGAGCTGATTTACAATGTCTATGGAAGATGATTTGGTAAGATCCTTAGCTTCCCCATGACCTAAGGATCACAAATTCTATCCAGTTATAGAGACCGTCTCTACAAATCATTTACAGGGCTATGAAACATGGGAGGTTCACTAGGGATGAGTCACATGAGAGCATCAGCTAGGAGGACATCCTTATTCTTACAACACCCATGGGTGTCCTAACCATCAACATGGATGTGCAGTTTTCTCATTACTATAAGGCCCATGTGCAGAGAACTCGTGTTACTTTGATGGGGGGATCCTTCATTACTCACCTAGCCAGACATCTCATTATTTTCGATACTGCACTACCAATTACCTCCCTGGGACTCATTGAGCTTATTGATTTCATTACGCTACACAAGATGAAGCTTTTAGTGAAGGAGGATGATCTCTACAGTTGGGCACTGGGCATGCATGAGGAAAAACCACATGTAGAGGCCCCGCCACCAGTGGCAGTAGACCCATCAACTGAGTCACACAACACCTCCACACCTGCACCACTCTCTCATCCTCCTACCTATGAAACCCCCTCATCCACCATACCTACATCCACCCATCCCACCCTGATAGAACTCTGGGCTACACAGTTGTGCATCTTGGAGAACCTGTACCATATTTCTACTCATATTCATCTTCCTTTCATTAAGCCTTTAGAGTTCACCACTCCACCACCACCCGCCCCTGCTGGACCCTCCTCTTATACAATTCCCACATCACCCATGGCCCACCCCAACCTACCCCTAGGTATTACTGACCTTGCTATCCAGAAGGAATACCTTGCTGAGCAAGCTCGACGTAGCAAGGGGATGGCCACCTTTTCATCCACAGAGGTACCTTTCATCGATCCTACTGCCAAACCCATGATCTCCCTACAGATCAATACCTCTCCACCACCCACCCTAACCCATTTATCTAGCTATGCGACTCCACCCTCCATATCTGATCCACTCGCTCCTACTACCACTACATCCACTGATCTAGCCGGACAATTTTCATCACCACCAGTGGGCGGGCTAACATTGGAGAAGATTTTTGGCCATGATGTCTGATCTTAGTCGACCATTTTCTCATTTTTGATTGTATATTTTTTGATATGGGTATGGTTTTTTTCATTTTTACATCTGTGTATGCCACCTTTTATACTGATCATTTATTTTTATATGGGAATTGATTTTGTGTCACTTCTAATTGGCTTGATTTTCATATTTTAAATTTAAAATATCCATGCACAGATCCTATGTATCCTCCATGGTTGTCGTTAGACCCATTCCACTATATGTTCTGGTCCAAAGGGTGAACCGGTGCATTAATGAAATAGAAAATCAACTACAAGAACTTTCCATAGAGATTCATGTACAATAGTAACCACCTCAAGACGTAATTCCATTCCTTCCACATATGATTCATGATCATGCTGCTACCCCTAAATTTATTAATCCAGTTAAGAGACCCCATGAGTTGGAGGACACTACAACCAGTAGCTATAAATGTAAGAGGAGAAACTAAGTTGATGGACCCCACTATAGGATATTCTTGGTCCATCTATTTAGATGACAACGTACTTTTATCACTTTATGGGAGGCAACCCATAGTTTATCACTTATCTCGATTGATTTGTCATGTTGAGTCTTTTTATTTTTCATTTTGAGTCCCTTTGAACTTTATTATAAAACTCTACTAAATATAAAAAAAATTAATTTCTTATGTTCATCACACCGTGCACCTACCTAATATTCCGATTATCAATGATTTAAACCTATGGACTAATGTTACATCTAGTTTAGGATTTTTTTTCTAATCAATTTTGTAGGTGGCCAAACTTTAGCATCCAAAGACAACCCAAGTTCCCTCATAGCAGACTAATTATTATAGGGAGCTCTCGATTCCCTCAGTTTTCTAATTCTCAATAGCCATTTCAATTTTTATATGCTTTATTTTCCATAACACTCCCACAATAATTCCATGAATAGTGCATCCATTGTATATTTCTAAGTGTGGGGGAGTTTCTCATGATTTTCTCTTTAGATACACTTGGATTATTACATATTCTCATCTGTCTAGGAGTCATTTTTCAAATTATAAGCATGCTTTAAACCTAAAAAACATTGTTCCCATTTAAATAAAAGAAAAATTTAAGTTTAAAATTGATAGAATCCATGTTTTTTTACTATTTATATTCTTTAGAATGATTGCAGATCTTAGAAATTTACTTGAAATATAAAATTTTTGAAATTATGTTTAATTGTCTTACTACTTGGTTTTATAACCTAGTGATTGCTAGTTTTTATTTTTGTTCTCATTACCTGAGAGGATTGTAAGCCTATAATTTCATATCATTTTCTGAGAATATTTCTTGTGTGATACCCGAGACATGTAAACCTATTAGAAAATTCACTGAGATCTTATTTACGCTATGACTGAACAAGTATAATTTTAAAATGATTAAGGAAATATTTGTTAATCCACTATTTAATTAGACTAACCTTGCATCTTTCCTTTATTAAGCCCATACATTTCCATGAATAACCTTATAGGATGAATCTATTCCAAGACGATTTTCATTTCATACCCTGATCTTTGTGTAATGCATGACTTTACTTTGAACAAGTGTGGGGAGTCTTTCAAACAACATGGGGAGATTTTAGTATAGAGATGTATTGGGATACTCATTATAATATTTAATTGTGATCCATGTATACTTTGTATCATTTCACTTCTATTCCGTTCCTTTGAAAAAAAAGAAAAATTGATAGTGGTTGTGTTTTAGGAAGGTAAAAAATCACTATTTCTAGACCGATTAATCCCCTAAAGGATCATATGTGGTTAGGAGATAGATGTGAGATCTTTCCTAGACATGAATTTTGAAAAATAAAAATATAAAAGAAAAGGGAAAGGAATAGGATACCCTTTTTTCACTCACTTCAGACATACATGGATCCAATTTGAGCTGCCGGGAGTGTGGACTTTATTAGCTTGGAGGAGTCATTGTATTACACTTTTCATGACATTCATGCATTATAATTAAGATATTACCTTCCTCTTGAGCTTGTTTTTTTACTTTTTACCTACCTACCCACATCTTTAGAGTCATCAAAACCCAATTGTTTAAGCCCTCATGATTAATTTTTTACTTGTGTATATAAAGTAGAGATAATAGAACTGATACAAGCCTATGGCCAGGAGCATGTGTTCAAGGTATGATAATAACACCAATTTTATTTTACCCTGACTGATGAGAGAAAATTTATTTTGAGGTAAATTGATAATGGTTATAGAATTCAAGGAACTATTAAGAGATTTTAATTAAAATATTAGAATTTATTTAAAGAACTGAGCTATGAGGCATGACCGATTTTATATATAGGGATGATTCTAGAGACTAACATTTTCTGCTTATAATTAGTTTAATTTTCATAGACATAATGAATGTTTCCTATTTTAAAAAAATTGCTCATCTTTTTGAAATAACTATTGAGACCTTTTTGCTTGAGGACAAACAATTGTTCAAGTTTGGGGGAATTTGATAATCCGAATTCATATATACTTTTTCCTACTATTTATTGAAGTGTTTTTGATTTATTTATTTGATAATTCACTTGGTTTATGCTGAATTTTATAGTAAATAGGTTCTTAAGGTTTCAAATAAGAAAATGAAGAAAAAGAGAAAAATTTACCTATTACACTTCGTGAGACCTTAGTTCACATCATGTAATAGAGTCTCACGGGATGCCAGATGTTCTGAACATAGTTGTGACTCAATTCGTGAGGTATGCATGAGAAGAATCCATTACATGTGAGCTATGGATACACTTCATGAACCACTTGAATAGGAAATCTTCTATGAAGATTCAATTGGAAAGACGATACACACTGTGAGACCAGGATTCACATTGTGAAAGTAGTCAAACCTCATATCCTGGATGAGATACGCACAAGATACACATAAGATTAAAAAATTGCAGAGATATACATGGATTAATCATTACACTATGTGAAATACATTACACATCATGTAATATTTCAGTTATAAATAAAGGATCCTGATAGTGGATTTGGGAGCTTCTATAACAGAACACTTGGGTGTTTTTTGTTCTCTTCGAGTTCCCTCTTGTCCCCTTCCCTCTAAACTCAAATTTATTTTCCTTTATCATTATTTTATTCTAATAAAAGTGTCCTGGATTGTGTTTCAAACATCTCCTTCATTTCCTTTTTTGCATCACCATCATCATCCACCATCAATCATCAAAAAATTCATGTTGAATCCATTTTCAATCTCATTCCATGTAAGTACATGATTGCATTGTGATTTACATATCTTTAATCACTTATTTCATGATCACTTCTTTTTTGAATTTGAACCATTTCATGTGTATTAAAAATTTAAATTCAACTGTTCTTAACATGTAAATCATGGTTTTAATTACTCATTTTTTTACATTAATTCCTACCATGAGTGGCTAAAACACCCGGGGTAGGGATTTAGAGTAGGTGTATTTGAACATTATTAAATCTTTAATTCTAAACTTGGTAACCACAAGGGATTAGTAATCATGATAAATAATCAATTCCTACCCAATTCATTTGAAATTCTTTGAACACAAGATATTTAAGTTAAGGACCATATCCTTGTTAGAGTATATTAGGCTACGACCAATAGTCTAAAATTATTTCTACCTTAGAAGATAATCTTAATGCATCTAGGTTGTCACTCCATCTCGATCAAGGAATAGTTACCTTCTAGGTAGAACTAGTGGATTTGATCAAATTCAACTAGAGACATCTGATTTCTTCATAGCCTAAACCTTATATCCCTACCAAGTTAGAATTAAGATAATCCTTTCTACAGATTACCAAAATTAATCCTAACTCCTTTCTCATTATTAAAGAAACCATCAACCACTATAGATCTAGCATTTTCCAAACCAAAGAAAACTAGAAAGGATTCCCAACCCAAAGGGTCATAAGCTGTTGAATTTCAAGAGCTAGCTTCCTCCTCATGGGATCGATCCCAGAAAATCATTATACTATACCTAAGTATTAGGTTATGTTTAGAAAATCAATAATTCTAATCTGACCGTAGCCTGTGAAAATTAAATGAAACATGTGGGTGCATCATATGTTTAGTGTACATGGGCATGACTAGAGTACATGGACATGGGATAAAGGACATAGGAATGACCATGGAATCATCCATTTTATTTCATAAAAGGAAATTCCATATATACCCTATACACAACTTGTAATTCTTCCAGGGTAGGTTGGAGCCCCCATCCTATTCAATCTAATTTAGTATCAATATGGTATGTTCCCTTGATCTATACTCATGAGAATAAGAAAGGCATCTCGTCCTGAGCATATGATTAGTGATCCCCTATATGATTTAGTTTTGGATAGAGTTAGGTATCCCTTTGTGTGGCGCAAGGTGTTATCCTATATCATTCTTCCCTAGGATAGGTTAGTTATCCCATTACTAACTTTTAGGGCATGTGATCCACATCCTAGTGGATTACTCTAGGAAAGGTTAAGTTTTTCCCATAGTACCTAGGTGTTATCTCCCATCTGTATATCAAAATATTTTGAGTCACAACATACACATCTTCATAGAGCGGCCCAATGGGAATGACCTCTCAGATGAGTTCCACCAGTGTTAGAAATATCCAAGGAGTGAGTTCTCTCGGATTAGTGTTACATTAAATCCTTGAGTCAAATCCTAGGATGGTGGTGTGGATGTGACCTTACTTTGAGACTTTATTTCTATCTTTGAGATTATCTAGGTAATAATTATCTTTCCTTATGATATGACTCTCTTTTATGCTTTATGTTTGGTGATTTTAGGGTGTCCTACTAGGTGTGTTTATACCCACCCCTGTATGGGATTTTCCCACATGTGTCATGTCTTATACAAATGAAATTCCTTTTGAAGGACTCCCAGGATGACTAGGTGTAGGTGGATAATATTTGTTCTAGATGGACCACAGATAGTTCCAGGTGTTTCATCTCGATTATTGTTCCCTATCTAAAAGTAGGATGGAATCTTTTCCAGTTTTTGTGGGCTTGTATTTAGCCCTTTTTCTTTCTTGTACTTGTTCCATACTCTGAAGAAGGATTAGTTGTGTGCATGATTTTTTTGGTACCAGTTATTTCTTTCCTTTCCACATTATATTGGTGTTTGGATATGTGTACATATGTATAGGTACCCTAGGATAAGTCCTCCCATGTGTTTGATATTTCTACTCAGTGCTAGTCTCCAGCCCTTAGACTATTAGATGTAGGATTGGGGTGCCACACTTGACTTTTCATTAGCAAAGAGGGACCCAATGAATTGAATCTTGACATAGTGGTATTAGTGTGGGTCATATTAGGACCGAATTTTAGAGATAATCTAGTTGTGTGGTTTGTTTTGGGAACTAGGGTAATAATGTTAAAGTATCTTGAGTTTGGATATTACACTAGGAAACCCAATGATGGTGTGATGGCGAAAATATTCATTCACCAAGACTATGATAACCTTATTTTTGACTCATTGCATATGAGAAATGGTTGTAGGGAACATATTGGTATGTGAATCATATATGAATGAGTTATGGTTTATATTTCTTTCTTGAGTCAGATCCCTAGATATGATCTTTGACTGTAGTGTATCTTAAATTTTGCAGGATGCCTCCAAAATGATATCTAACTAGTATTCTAAAACTGGATCATGATGACGATCCTTCTAGTAATGAGGATTCAGTTCAGGGTTATGTATAATAGGTGGTACCTTCAGCTGGTTTTCCAGTCTTACCTTCATTCGTTGAGAAACATGTTTCTATGGAAGGACTAGTAGAGTACATATACAGGATGAGTGTACTTCACAACCTCTAGAGGTAGATACCTTTAATGTTTTGGGGAAATATATACCCCTAGGTAGTAGAGGACTATATTGAGCTAGTTGGGTGAGTTTTTATCATTGTTAGGACCCCACCTGATCCAAATGGTGGTCCTAATAGTGATACTTCTTCATGGATCCACTGGGTAAAGGTGGAATTTGGTGATGGGGACACATGATAAGGTGAATCTTGCTTGGTCTAAGTTTTAATGTTTATTTAGAGATTATTTTTACCCAATAATGTTATGGAAAGTGCTTATCTAATATCCAATGGAGCTCCACCAGGGAATTATGTCAGTTGTAGAGTATGAATTGAGGTTCACTCACCTCTTATGATACTATATGAACATGGTTCATAATGCGTACTTCTGAGCATAGACCTTTGATCACGACCCGCATTGATATATATAGGTTGGTATAGTATCTATTTACATTACTCCTTATGTTGGTGTGATAGAACATGCCTTATTTATCGATATATATCTAGTTGACCAGTCATTGATAGTTGGTTTTGACAGTTGGCACCTTAGATATATGAATTTAGAAACTAGTAGTTGATTATAGGATTAGTGATCCAGGTAGGAGAGATGTTTCCAAATACTATCTTAGGATAGAGGATATTCCATCTGGGGTTCTCAGGATGGTTACAATGATCTGAGAGAGAGAGAGAGTTTATGCTAATCCTATTATGGGTGAGGATATATCATGTGATATTTTTAAACTCACCATGAATTTGATAGGGAAAATATCGATAGAACACCTAGATAGAGTAAGTGGTTAGATAAGGGAGGAATTAATGGTGGTGTATGTGGTATAAGAGATGGGAGTATTGGGAGGTGGTTGATGTTTTTGATATTTTTACAACACCACCCCTAAGCAGTCCCTACTGATTCATCCAAAAGATGTCATTAAATTCTATGGTAGTGACCAATTAGAAATTTATTTTATATCTGACAACACTAACTATAAAGGTGTTGTAAAGTGGAAGTATGGGGTCAAATCCACAGAGAGCGGGGAACATGATAGACAATTCTTGACCAAAGTTTGGTTCACTTCAATTTCAGTTTACTTTATTAAACTAAGTGAATGAAAAAAATTAAATAAACAAAATATAGGAAGAAAGTGAAGAAGGGACTAGGGAAAATTTCGGGGTATAGGAAAAAGATAATACTAAATCTATCTTTGGATAAACCTACGGTACATGCCGTGAAGCGGTGCAAGGGTCACCAATTGGTTTTGGTCAAAAAAATTGGATATACCTATGATGAAACTATCCCTTGGTCTGGGTATAAATAAAAACATAAATACATTACACTTAGATTCAATGTATAAAGCATCATATGATAATGTTCATAGCCCACTAAACTCTAATCAGTTTATGTTCATTCAATTGCACCTCCCATGGTCAAGGATGTGCAAGATAATGCGATGAACAATTTTGTTTAACGTAATCACTAGCCATAAGGTTGCCAAAGTTCAATTCATGGATTAATTAGGTTCAAAAACACCCCAAATCTTGACCACTAACCCTAAGAAGATCTACCACACATAGAGAAATTGATTAAAGGAATAGAAACAGATGGCATTCTTAACAAAACAATTAAACTATTCAACATAAAGTAATCCACAATTGAACTTGTATGAAAGTAATTAAAAACTAACCTGAATGAGGAAATAATGAAGAATGCAGCAAGGAATGAATGAACGAGAAAGGTAATGAAGAAAATAAAGATATTATAATAAAACTAAATATAATTCAATGTTTACAGTATACGGGAAAATAAAAATACAGAAATAGAAACCTTTATATAAAGAACGGCGGGTCAAAACCTTTCAGTATCATCATGATGTTAACGCCTAAATCTTGGAATGGAATGGACAAAATATTTTCCAGAACCCATATATATAGGCCTATGAAGTCATCCCATTATCACTAAGGTCAAATGAGTCCTTCAATGGCTGATCTGGTCAAAATATATAGGGTCTCCATCAAATATACGCTAAAAATCAGAGTTTTTTTATTCTATCCAACACTTACACATCATGTAAAGTTTACATGATGTGTAATATTTGGGCCTAGAAAGTTTCAAATAATTATAAACATCATGTATATATCATATTAAATTAATGTCATGTGTCATGGCATGACATAGGTAGTCTTCACTCCAGGCTATTTCTCTTCTTCTGACGACCTGTAAATAGTTCACGACTTGTATATTTACATGTCTTATATTAAGTACCTGATGTGTATATTCAACTTCCAATGTAAAAACCAATGTTTTGTCTTTATTATTCTATTTTTTGTATATATAACCTCTCTTTTTATCTTTGTATTCAATTATCGACCTTGTATTCTTTGTCATTTTCCGTTGTCGTGCCGCACTGCTTCGCGACTTGGCATGAAGTTCCTTTTTGTTCCTCAATTTACACATTTTTATTCATATTTCTCTAAATTCCAGTTCTATATAAGAATAAAAAATACATAAATATATTACATAAAACTCAATTTTAATCAATTAACATTCAGTTAATTCACATATATAAACCTATAAATATATATATATATAAAGTAGAGTTATCACCTTCCAAGCTCAGGGACTTTATGGTTATGGATGTGGGAAGCTGTAGGTAGTGGAGACTTATGAACCAAAGGCTCTTAGAATGATTCAAGGTATTATATTTTTCTTCACTACTTTAACTACAATGTTTATAGACCCAATCTTGAGCCACTATTTTCTTTCCACATACCTTGTTCAAGATATAGAGATTCCAGTGGAGCCTTTGGATTGACCCTTATATTTGGAGACTCCTACTAGATGAGATTTAATAATCACAGACTTATTACAATAGTGTGAACTAACTCTTGGTGTACATAACTTCTTGTGGTATCTTTTAATAGTTGTGATGATGCGTTATAACATAATTCTAGGAATACACATACTCTCCATGGTTTATGCACATATTTACTATTTTAGGGGGAGGATACAATTCATATGAGTTTATGGGATGAGGTTTTCATTCATTGGTGATAAGGAAACCCAATAAGAGAAGGGTGTTCTTGTACATGGGAGGATACAACTGATTACTCATTAGTTGGATAGTATTACCCTTGGAGTAGTGGATGTTTTGGGATTTTAGTTTACTACTATTGTGGTGAAGTATTAATATGTCTTCCCTAAGGATGTTTTAGGGTTAAATCCCCACTGAGAGATTGATTTTTTTATATAACCACACCAGGTACTGACATGATATCTACACAAGCATATTGGATAGCCCCCACAGATCTTCGAGAGATAAAAGTGTAGTTGGAGGATTTGTAGAGAAAGGGCTTTGTCAAGCCCAATGTGTCCCCTTAGGTAGCCCTATTTTTGTTCACCAAGAAGGAGGATGAGAGATTGAGGTTATGTGTAGACTACCATCATCTAAATTAGGTGACCATAAATAATAATTTTCAACTTATGTTAATTGATGTCCTCTTTAACCAGTTGAAAGGGGTGAGGTAGTTCTCAAGATTTACCTTAGGTCGGGCTATCACCAGCTCTAGGTTCAAGAGGAGGATATACCAAATATGGAATTTCGATATTTATATGGTCACTATGAGTATTTAGTGATTACCTTATGACCCTAATCTTTCATCCCTTCTTAGACTGGTTCATGGTAGTCTTCATCAATTCATCCTTGTGTACTCAACATCATAGGAGGATCACATGATACAGTTAAGGATGTTTCTATATATACTCTGATAGAAAAAAATTTAAGGTAATATATCAAGATTTTAATTATGGATTCAATAGGTCCACTTCCGAGGACATGTCATCTCAGAAGAGGGAGTAGTAGTGGACCCAACAAAGGCTGAGGTGGTGATAGCTTGGGAAACACCCAAGACCTTGACTAAGGTGCAAAGATTACTTGCGTTGGTAGGATAATATTGAATATTTATGATTGATTTCTATAGGATTTAATCACCATTTACTGTATTGATTTAAAAAGGGTATCCTTTAATGTGGAATGAGAAATGCCAAAAATATTTTCAGGAGTTGTGGTGGAGATTGACGAGTACCCCCATCTTAAGACTTCCAGAGGAGGGTGTTGAGCATTTTGTGTTCTGTGATTCTTACAAAACTAGGCTTGGATTCATTATAATGTAGAGGAAGGTGATGATTACTTATGGGTATTGATATCTAAGACCTCATAATAAGAATAATGAAACCTATGATTTATAGTTGTCAACAATGGTCTTCACCCTGAAGATGTAGAGAAACTAACTTATGGGAGAGCGATTCATCATTTATTCCAACCTTAAGAGTCTTAGGAATATATTTTAGTATAAATATATTAAATTTAGATAGAGGTGATGAATATAGTTCTTACTGGATTATGAAATTGATATAGTCTATACTCTATGAAAGGGGAAAGTGGTGGCATATTCCCTCACCAGGAGATCCTATTCACAGTTGTTGAGTGAGGTGTCAAAGAAGTTGGCCTCATTATATTTATCCTTAGTGGGTGATGATGGTGTAGATTACATATAGTAGATATTTTTTACCCCTCTATTTCTTTAGTGTATTAGGGATTCTCAGCTGGGAGATATTGATTGAAAGACCTTTCATGTCCAGACATCCACTAGACATACTCTTGATGGTTTTTCTAAAGGTGGGGAGCACATCATCCTTTTCTAAGGATGAATGATGGTAACAAACACACTATGAGAGGAGGTACTAAGGGAGTTTTATACATAACCATTTTTAGTACATCCAAGAGTGGAAAAGATCTACCAGGAGCATCGACACCAGTTTTGGTTCCCAAGGATGAAGAGGTATATAACCGAGTTTATCTCTTAATGCCTCACTTTCTAGAATGTGAAGTCCAAGAACCAATTTCCAATAGGTTTGGATCAACCTATTAAGGTGCTAGAGTGGAAGTGGGATGGTGCATCCATGTAATTTGTGACATGACTTCCATAATCAGCTAAGTTCATGAAACTATCTGGATGATTGTTGTCCAAATCACCAAGTCAACCTACTTTATATCCATTTGAGAGCCAAGTTCAATGCAGATCATGGGAGACATTTATGTGTAGGAGATATTTTAGATTTATGTAGTTCCCTTGAAAATAATAAAAGACTATTATTTTATCTTCTCATCACAATTATGAAGAGGATTACATGATGCCTTTGGGACTTAGTTTCTGTTGAGCATGACATTTCACCCCCAGATAGATGGCCATGCAAAGTGGACAATTAAAGTTCTAGAGGGAATGAATAAATCTTTAATGTTGGAATTTGGATATAGATGATAGGATTATATAACTTTAGTGAAGTTTTCATATAAAAATAGTTTCCACTCCACCATTAGTATAACACCATTTGAGGCCTTGTATAGGAGACCGAACAAGTCACTATTGTGCAAGACTAATCTAGGGGAGTCAACGCTAATGGCCCCAATGTTTTATTGAGTGATAATAGAGAAGTTTTAGATCATACAAGGAATTATGAGGACTACCCAAATATATAATAAGTTTTATATAGACCGATGATGGATGCCTTTAGATTTTGATGAGGAAGACCATGTGTTTCTAAAGGTCTCACCTCGATGAGGATTGTAGATATTTTGTTGGGGTGGAATGTTATCTTTGAGATTAATTTTACCTTTATAGATACTGCATAGGGTGGTGAGGTGGAATGTTTCTTATCCCTATCACTATAGTTAGACTGGGTGCATGATGTCTTCCACGTGTTGCATCTAAGGATGTATGTGGATAGCATATCATATGTTATCAACCAGGGTGATCAATACATCGAGGATGGAGCTACCTTCATAGAGTACTCAGTAGAGATCTAGTATCGATATGAGAATATCTTTCATGGGTTATAAATTCCCTTGGTGCATGTTTGATGATAGTAAGAGAATCTTTAAGAGATAACCTGGGAGTGGGAAAACCAGATGCGCACTCAGTACGCTCATCTTTTTGAGTAAGTTTTTTTTAAAATTTTATAGGATGAGAATAATTGAGGCGAGGAGAATATAATGACTCTTTTTTTTCCTTGTAACACTTTTAAATATTTTAAAAAATATTTTCTAAGTTAGTCATAGAGTCAGTGTGGAATTATGGGGCCCATGGATCCTCAGCATTGTATAATAAAATATTAAATATTATATATCATGGGTCCATAGTTTTCTAAAATAATAAAATATATCCAAAATAGTATTTTATATGAGAAATATAAGACCTCCATTAAATCTATAATGTAGGTTTTACCTTAGGAGTGATATAATCATTGTACATGTCGAGTTTTTTGTTTACGAGAAGTCACATGTAGAATAATAAAAAAAAATAAAAAAATAATTAATTTATTGTTTACTAATTAGCCGTGACCTAATCCTATCCTATCTAAACATAGTTATAGACAAATCCTAGGGTTATTCACATAACCCTAGATATTGGAGAGGACTGTGGGGGAGATATTTTGTGGATGCCAATAGGACCGTGGATCGATGATCGATTTTACAAGGAGTTCATATTTTTCAATGGGGTTATTGGACCTTATCGACGACATATATGAGGAATATTTCTTCATCAATGATCAATCCAACTTCAAGGTATAAATTTTATTCTGTTGGATTAATCCTTGTTTATGGATCTTAAATATCAAAAATGTATTAATTAATTTAGAAAATTAATTTAAAGATTGATTTTTGATTTACAATTGATGGTTTTTATTCTTGGAAGTAGTAATTGATAAAAAATTTATTGATTCTTCATTGTTTATTCTACGATTTATGTTTCATACATTAATTGATCAAGGAAAACTTGAACAATGGTTGATGTTTATTTCATCACCTTTTTGGTTCATTCTTTTCTCCCCTTGTTCTTTAAATGTTCCTCATCAGAATTTTGTTTGATTGGATATTTGATTATTCTTGAAAACTGATCATTGTACAATTTATATTTGGAACAATGGATTGTTTCCACATGTTTAGATATTGGATTTAATTCATGATCATGGTATGATAATGATGTAAGATTGAGAATCAGATTGATGTTTTTTTCTATCCATAGGTTTTTTTATGACGATGTGGTTCAATAGGGGATGACTTTCAAGAAGATGAGTGCCTAGAACCTAGAAACTGATGATGAATTAGGTACGATCAAACTCAGATCAAATAACTATGGTATATTCCATGAAAAAATCTTAAGAAGGAGCCATGTGGGTGAATATGTGTGAGATTTTTTAACTTTTTGTGAAATTCCAACATACACAACATGTATCTCATAATAACACACACAATGTGGATCTATTTACATGTTTACTAGAGTTTATTCACATATTTAAATATAAATCAACATTTGAATTTTTATATTCCATGAAACCCTTGATCCGTGACCTGGCGTATACCCTGGGGGAACATGAGCACAAACATGCATAGTGGGTATGAACACAACCAGTGGGAATGGAAAAAAACAATGTACATGGACATGTATAGTGTATATGGGTACGACCAATGTATGTAGGCATGAAAATATTACAAAATAATGTGATAAAGTACATGTTCATGACAACATATTCATGTACATCTGATCTTACTAGGAAATACTGTGTATACCCTATATATGATTTGTACTTCTTATAGGGCATGTTTAATCCCCATTCCTATTCAATATAGTTTATTATCAATAGGATAAATTCCCTTAATCCATACCCATGAGGGTATAGTGAGGCATCCCAACCTAAGAATTGTATGAGTGATCCTCTCTATGGGTAATTCTGGATAGAGTCTGGTATATCTCTATGTGTCCTAGGGAATGATCCTCTATCATTCTTCCCTGGGTTAGGATAGGCATAACATTGATGACTTTAAAGTATTTTGATCCTTATCCTAGTGAATTACTCTAGGTAGGTTAGGTATACCCCATAGGCTTTGGGTTTAATTCCCTTTCTATGTATCAACATCTTCTAAGTTACAGCATGGACATATTCACAGAGAGTCTTGATGGGAATGATCTCTTGGATAAATGACATCAATTTTAAAAAGATTCGAGGAGTGAGTTATCTTAGAAGAGAATTACCTTAAATACAAGTATAATTCTTGGATGGTGGTGTGGGTTTTACCTTACTTTGAGACATTATTGCTATATTTGAGATTATCTAGCTTATTTTTATCCATTATTATGAGATGAATCTCTTTAATGCTTTGTGTTTGGTGATTTCAGGGTGTCCTATTGGGTATGTTTATGCTCACCCCCACATGGGATATTTCTGCATTTGTCGTGTCTTATATAGATAACATGTCTTTTGATGGAGTCTGAGGAGGACTAGGAATGAGTGGATCATAGTTATGCTAGAGATACCACTGGCTATTGCTAAAGTTTCATCTTGATTATGGTCCCCTATTTACTAGCAGGTTAGAATCTTTTCTAGTTTTAGCAGGCTTGTATTTATCCCTTTTTCTTACCCATACTCATGTCATACTTTGATGTGTGATTAGTTATGTACATGAATTTTTAGTATCAACTATTTCTTTCTTTTCCACATTAGATTTTTGTTTGGATATGTGTGTGTGTGTATAGTTAACCTAGGATGAGGCCTCTAAAGTGTTTGATATGAATTCTCGATCCTAGTAACTAGTACATTTCCTATTGGATGTGGTCTCGAGGTTTCAAACTCCATTTTTTACCATCCAAGAAGGCCCCTGTGGGTCGGGTCATTAAACTTAAATAGATTTTTTTTCATAGTGATTGTAGGTAAAATCTAAGAATCCAACCTTAATAGAGTTGTTTTTTGTGACGATATGGTATTAATTTCACCAATAATGATAACCTTAACACCTCAATAATAATGGGAGTTCCAATATAGTGACAATAATTGTAGAGTCATGTGTAATTAGGTATTTTATAATAGTTTACTTAAAATATTCCCTTAAAGGTGTGGATCATGTCATCTTGCTTCAAATTTGGACAATGGTATCCCTTAAAACTCATTTAAGGTATTTTTGTGTGTCGTTTTGAACTAGGTTTTTCCAATGGGTATGTGACCTTATTTTTGTAAGCCTATAAGAGCATTGTTGTGCATTATGTGGTGATCCTAGCTATATAGTGATGGATATTTCTCTAAGGGTTGTATGTTTTTTCGCTTGAGTTTGGAAGGTGTTATGGAGATGAAAAAGTTGGATTGTATAAAGATTTAGGATTATATACTTTTTATTGTGGTGTAATGGTCACCATTGATCTTTGGGTTTTTTCATAATAATTTTAGGAGGTTGAAGTAATGTCCCAGTGTGCTCATAATTCGCTTTAATATAGAGTGATCAAAACCTAACCAAGTGATCTTCAGCTATGAGTACGAGATTGTAGGAAATCAGAGGTGTGATTTGATGGGTTTTTATATATCATAACATGATAAAAGTAATGAAATATACCCATTAAATTGATTTATCTATCATCAATAAACCAAAATGTAGAATGAAGAACACAAAATAAAAACAGGCATACCTAAAATACTTTGAGCTTCACATCTATCGATCTTTGATGGATTTTTCTTGATAGTGATCATCAAGAAACATACTACATACTATTAACTCTACAATCAGGACACTAACTACTATAATCCTTATTCATAATGAGAGGAACCCTAAACACCAAAGTCATGATAGCACTTTCTCTGTGAAGATGAATGGTGAACTGGGATGAAGAGAGATTCAACCATAGAATCACCGAGTAATATTATCACAAACACCCACTAATAAGAGGATAATATCCTTTACATAGGAAACCTTTATTCAATTAATGGATTCAAGGGCTACAATCGACATGAATTACCCATACCACATGCCGCTTGGGGTTCTGTGATCATGGAACATTTCAATGATCATAATGTATTTGTAAATCTATAAATGAATCAACCCATTAATTTATAACCATAGACATTCCATGTGGAAGATGTGGCAGTGGCCATGCATTTTATATCCACATTACCTTTTTATCATACTATATGGTAGATACTGATCATATTCTATGATAGATCCATCTACATGACATATCATAGGCTATGAATAAGGGGATATCATACAATATTATGTCCCTATTTTATCACATTTCTAAAAATCTCTCACTTGTAATAAAATACTACATGAACTTTATAAAAAACTCCAAAACTCTTTGTGAATACATCCAAACTATTTTATATATTGTTTATCAATATTTCTTCATTTTAGAACAAACATTCTTTCTAAAATTTAATCCTTATTCCGAGGCCTAACTTTGTAACCCTATAGGCATCTATAGTATTGAAAAAAATACGAAATTTTTATTTCATAGAAGTATGAAAAGATAAAAATATATCAAAATATAAAATGATACTCAAGCTACAAAGGGGTATGGTGTGATATCGATAAATCATACCCATTTCTATATATGAAAATTTCCACCACAAGATGAATTATATACATCATATGTATACCTATATAATCCATTTTCCTATGAAATCATGTGAACACTAGGAATATAACATGGAAATATGGTATAATACATCTCATAAATTCATGATTCTCTAAAATTAACTAACAATTTTTAATTAATACATCACATAACATTCATAAAAGTAGTCAGGAACATGAAATATCACTAAAATAAGTATGGCCATACATTTCCTCAGTTTAATTCAATCAAGGGACCAAATGTATTTAACTCATCATATAAGTGTACAAATACCATCTTGGTTGAGCTCTAACTAATAATATGATTAACAATATACCAAATCACCCCTTTATTAGCTAAGACTCAAGGATTATGTAAGAAAGGTATAAAATTATGAAGGTTCTCATGCTATATATCTCTCAAGCTTCATGGAATGTGGATTAATAATAAGCATACACCCTAAGTATATCAATAACTATATGACATTCCATGTGATATACTTTGGTAGGTCAGTCTAGATAACAAGTATCAACTTATTATCTCATGATTCTAATATTTATATATCACATACAACTCTATTTATCAATTTCATTATTCTAATCATCCTAATAGTAACATATCATCAAAAACCATAATACTATGTGATGATCATTGATTAGGGAAAAATAAAAGCCATACTTGGAGGGGAAAATTATCATTTCAATTCATACAAAATATATAGCCAACATGAATGAATGATAAAGTTGCTATTGAATTTTTTATAATATGATACATTTTATATTCTTAAAATAATTTACGAATACTAAAAAAACCATAAATAAGCACCTGCCTAACATATCATTTATAATAGACCATCGAATCAGCCTTATGTTTCCTTCACTTTTAGGGGTTTTGATAAACTCATTACATCTCTATGTAATTTTTGAAACATATCCATGTGACCATATGATAAAAATATCCCACTAAACTCTTTATTGAGTAACATATATAAAGAAATCTATTTTGAATAATGGTGATATTTAAGAATCACATTCCTAATGTCCAACTCCATAAATAGATTCAAACTCCTTAACTTCACAACATAAAATGTTATAATGTTAATAACTTTTACTATCTACTTAGAACTATTTATAAGTTCATCATCACCATTCTTGGAACCCTTTACATTGAAATTTTTCATTAAAATATTTTGGTAACTAATATAACTATTTAAATTAATCTTGTACCAATATAACCAAAACCTTTAAAGATATAAGGTGACATTCCATTTATATTTTTACTAGCATAATATTTTATTTTTCAAATTTAAAATTATCTTAGTCCAAACATTCTCCTACTATCCTCTTAAAAACTAAATTCTCTTTATAATATCAAACTAATATTTACAAATTCCTTTTTTATAAAATAAATCTTATTTTCTTTTAGTAGAAATATTTAACAAATAAACCATTTTTTCCATATCATATATGATATTCTATGTGTTTGGAGTTTTTTTCTTAAAAATATAATTAATCTTTAAAATATTACACTGATGAGTGGTGGGAACAACTTACATAATATTTTAAAAAATATATAGATAAAAAACATTTATCTTAGATAAAACACTTTTTTATCCTTATCTTTTTCTCAAAACATGTTATAGAATCTGATGAATCATAAACCATGTGAATTGAATCCATTATCTCATATAATTAATAAACAAACATATTTAACAAATAAATTCTATTATATTATAAGATGAATGAGATGAAGATATGAATCCTTTACCTAGATCCATATAATATTGATATATTCTTTTACATTTAAACTACTAATATACCAACCCTTTTCTCTATTACTCAAATGAAAACTACAAGCTCTATCAATTATTCCCTTGATTTTGAACTAATATATACTCACAACATTTTTAAATTATATATTTGGTATCAAATAACCTTCAAAAACAAATAATTTATTTTTATAACACTGACACCTAACATGGATGTTTTATAAAGTTTGAAATATCTTTTCAGGTATCCTAGATAATTAAATCTTATAACAATAATGACCTTCCTTCCTAATAAATCTAGGTTTCAATGGCCTTGGATGGTTACTAAAATAAAAAATTATGGACTTTACAAATAAATTTTATTCTTTTATTTTGAATGTTTACCCACTTGTACTATTGATTAAACACTATAACTTACACATGACATGCATAGTTCAACTATCCTCAACACTTTGAGAATATTAAGTAATTTTTTAAAATAATTAAATTTTTTGGAACATATAAATTTTTTACAATAGAATGAATTCTATAACTAGAACACGAATTAAAGGATATATTTAGTTAGAACTAGTCATTGTCATACTCAATAATATTGAGTATATGAGTAGAGACTAAAGTTATCGGGCCACTTTACATATAATTATTTTGAAAACTTAAGTGAATCATTCTATGATTCACATAATCATCTTGATTCACCTATTAAAAAACTTCAAAAGTTCATTTATTTAGGATGGTATTGTTCTAATAAATATAATTTTTCTTACTTAAGAACTTTTCTTAAGTTACTAGTCTAAGAAGTTGCTTACATTAAGCTTATACTTCACAAGGATTAATATCAAAGTTCAGGTTTTATGACAATGATGCTATTAACATATAATTTTTTTATAAATTTAGTATAATGTATTATAAATATTTAACAAGGATTTTTATTAAATGCATTCACACTAAAATGATGACCCCATACATTATCAACTTTAGTGTTATATAATCCATATTTGACAAGGATTTAATTCAAATTTATTATTCATCTAAAAATATAGCTATTTAGGTATTATATCATTCCAATTATTTCAAATATTATTCTTGAATATTTTAGTGGAAAAACCTTATCCCGAATCCATCATATGAATAAAAAATCAAATCTATTCCTTTGGTATCCTATTTCATAGGTTTTCCCAGCCTAGCGTCACCCAAATATTAGAATGGGATTTTTTTACCTAACTCTTAGGGTTAGAAATTTTCCCCATACATTACACAATATAATCTAGGGGAATCCAACTTTAGCATGAAATTACCCAATTGGATGATTGAGGTCTTAACATGTGCTTGATTTGGAAGGAATCTTACACTTAATATTTTATGGGGATTTAATATCACCCTCTTATCTCATGTATTAATTTCATGGATGAATTATTATACTGATTTAGTTTGGAATCCTATTCCTTCCACCAAAAAAATATGTTCAAACCATACTTATCTATATCTATTTACATAATTAATAACAAGTGTTACTAAGCCAAATTAAAATCCAACTATATTCAAACATATCTAAATTCATCCCATGCATAATTTATATAAAACCATTTCACAAAAAGACATATAATTATATAAAATTAACAATATATAAATTATTAATCATGGATCCATAGATAGTCAACTCTCATCTTTCTATAACAATATATAGGCCTTAAAGACAGTGGGAAGTCTGACCCAATGTCCTTTTAACAAGAGACACTTTACTCAAGAGAGATCCAAATTACATTACAATTATAACACTTAATATTTATAAATCATAATGAACTACTTAATTCAAGATCATGACTCAATAAAATCCAAAGTCATGGTATAATAAAATTAAATCCATTATCATACCAAGCATGTAACTCATTAAATTAATGATTAATAATCTCTATAATTAGTTTAATTACTTTCAACTAATTCATAAATAACAATTCATAATATGAAAATTATATCTATGAATAAAGATGAGAATAAATTTAAAAAAAAAATGAAAAATTCACATATTTAAACATGAGATAAACATTTATGAATATTTCATAAATAAGTCTAAAAATAAAAACATTATAATTTTATCTAACCTTATAGTCATTAAATTTTTTTGAATATAAATAATTTATATTAATCTACTAATATAAAATCATTCATATTATTCATTATATGACATTTACTTTAAATATATTATGTTACATGAAATATAAACCTTTTATATTTAAATTTCTATTTTGTAAAAAATTTACATAATCTAAGTACGACATGTTAATTATTATTTAAACCTTGATCAAATTAATAATGAAATCTAATTTTTATGTGCCTTAAATAATTTCATCAAATAAGGTATTTAATGTGAACAATTCAAAATAAAAATTATGAAAAATTTATAATTTTAAATATAAAATCTTATATTTGGACTTAATTTAAAATTTATAAACACTTTATAAATGAAACTTATAATTTCAATATAAAAAATTTATATATAAACTATAATTCATGTCATATAAGTTTCACTAATTTAATAAACATAATATTCATATTAAATCTATAACTATTACATCACATTCAATCTTTCTGGTCACATGTTTGATTCCTCTAAACATGATCAACAATTTATAAGTTTTAACTTATTTATTATATTAATCCATACATAATATTAAAATTATACATATATATATATGTGAATATTTAAAAGGAATAAAAAATAAATAATCATTGATTTATTTATCTAAACATGAAATATAAATATGAATAATTCATTTTTAACTTTTGTATGAAAATACCCTACTAAAAATTCCTAACGAATATCTTTTATAAACCATTTTTAAATTATAATCATTTTTATCCAAAATATTAAATTCAATAAGTTTTTTCATGAATCGTGTTTTATAATTTAAAAGGGGAACTATAAATCATAATACATTATTTTAATCAACACTTATAACAAGCGTTATCACATAAGGGCAGTAACCATTATGTATTGAAGAACCCATACATTAGAGAGTCTACCATGCAAAGGAAGTAACCCATACATATTGAGTAACCCATACACAATAGAGTGTATCATGTAAAGTAATTAGACCTTATGTATCTATTAACTCATATGTAATATATTATCATGCTTTTACTTATGCATAAATGTAAAATCTCTTACATATGGGGTTATAAAATCTTACACATAGGAAAATCAACTCTTACGTATCATAGAGATCTAGTGGTGAAACCCTTAACCAAATTATAACAACCTAAGAAATACATATCATTATTTTACATCATTAAAATAATTTAAAAATTACATATCAAAATAATATCACACAACTCGGAGAACCTTTTGGTTTACTGTATTTGAGGACCAATTACATAGAAAGCTTATTTTACCAAAATTTTTAACATTTATCAATAATAAAACTATTCTAGACCCCCTTCTATACGTATAATAAGTTATAATTATCTTTATAACTTGGGGAAGAGAAATATAATAAAGGGGTGAGATCAAATGCTCAGATAGGGAAAACTTATCAACATTTCAACAAAGGTTAGATTATCAAAATATGAGAAAACATGAGTAGGGTGAATTTTCTTATTAAAAATAACAAGGAACAATAATATTAGTCCATAAATCATAAATTAAGGACATGTAATCTCCAAAGAAAAAACATATAACATAACATAATAGTGTGTTATAATCATGGAAACATGTCATAAGGGAATGATAACATATGATTATGGAATTATAAATATGTGGAAACAACATAAAACATGACATCATAAGCATAATTCAAGGATCACTACCAAAACTAACACAGTGAATAGATTTCTATGATGGATTGGGTTCACTCTCCTTCCACATAAACATAGTGTACATAGTCCCATGGTAGATTGGGTTCAATACCTATTCCCATAAACATAGTGGAAAGAGTCCCATGGTAGATTGGGTTCACTCCACATTCCCATAAACATAGTGGATATAGTCCCATGGTGGATTGTGATTACTCCCCATTGCATTTCATATTATCAAATGAGATGTAAATATTTACTCAATTCATTATATGGATATATAATTTAGGTCCCACCCATCACTTAATATAGAATGCTTAGGATAACCACCCATAAACCATACATTATATCTCATGAGATGAAAAAAATTACCCAGTGAATTGGAGGGATATATAATCATGATATTATTGGTATTTGTCTAGCCATTGTTTTGTCCTACACAAGATAGTGTTTTCTCTGCTCTGGATCCAGGCTTGCATCATTCTCTCCGAGGTGGAGTTGGGTAGTGGTTTCATGGCTCTTTGGGATGTGAGCTCAAGCGGGCAGTGTAGGGAGGGTGGTGGTGATGACGTTCGATCAGCGATAGCGAGGCATGGTAAGCCTCTGTTGTTGATGATGATGGTTGTTGGTTGAGAAGCGTCTGTCAGTGTATGTGCGATGCTGGTAGGCTTTCAGTTAGTGATCTCTTCATAATTTTGAAAATGGGTATTTTGGCTATTGGTGGTTTCTCACGGTTGATTTTGAATGTTTTTGAAGACTGTGGAGGTTGTATTGGTTTGATGTTTTGCATCAGTGGTGGATCTCATTTTTCGGTAGTTTATTTTTTTGTGGCCTCTTTGGTCTGCAGTTCAAGGATTCTGCAATCAAATCATTTACATGAGGCTTCTCTAGATGAGGTTTAGGGCAATGATTTTCCATTGTACTGGTGCTTTTTGTAATTGGATGTTTGAGAGGGTATGGCTATGGCCATCGGTACCAAGCCCGTGGATTTTTTCATGGGACAACTAGCTGATAAGTAGTGGAAGGTGGGAGCTGGATTTCATGTTTTTGATGCTCGAAGGGGCTTTTCTCATGTAGTGTGGGTTGTTTGGTCTTGGGATTTTGGACTATTGGGGCCTTTTTGACTTGTTTATGTCTTTGATGTCATGGTGGTTTTCCCTTTTCCCTTTAAAGGGGGTTTATCTTAATAAAAAAAATAATTTTCATTCAGTCTTGAACATTGAGTTCTAATATAGGAAAATTACTGAGAATTCTCAAGTATATGTAAGAATTAAAACTTACCCCATAGGTTATGATTTTCAAAATGAGCAACGGAAATTTCAAGGAAGGAAAGAGATTGTTATTTTCCTTTAAAAAGAATTGAAATAAGAGGATTATTAATAAAATAATTATGGGTTTTAGAATCTATTCATGTTTAAAATATTTTTATCGAGGTTTCACTTTTCATAAAATAATAAATTGAAAAGTTCCCTTAAGTAAGGTTTACTTAAAAGTGAGAATTTTAAAGGGAGAATAGAATATGTATTATCCCCAAAATAAAGGTATAGTAAACTTGAAATATATTTAAGGAATATAAATATAGAATATGGATGAAATATTTTAGAATAATATTGATGAAAATAGATAAAAATAAAGAGATCATATAACTTAAAAGTAATGAGGGTGGTTTAGAGGATCCTTTATTATGTTTAAAAACACCTTTATTCAAATCCCACATTGTAAAAAGGGACAATAAAACATTATTTTGAAAATATGATAAGTTAAATAATAAGGGCACATGATCTAACACATAACTATTTTTCAAAATATAATGTTGGACATTGATAGGAATAAAAATTAGAGACATTGAAGAGAAACAATTATTAAAGAGGATGATTATTATCCTCAACAATGATATAATTTTTGAGGAAGAATTTCATCAAGGTAAAATATTTTAATTTAAAAGTTAATTTTACCCAAATAGAAAGATAATGTTCAATATAAAATCTTATGGTGTAAGAAACCAAGAATGAAACTAAGAAGTTCAATATGAAACATTATAAATCATAGAAATGGGGTTGAGTCAAACAAAACCCTTACAACATTGTAATATTTAGGATATAAAATACATGGAAGGTAGAACATGAGATTGATTTTTAAATACCCTATATTTCATGAAATTTATAATAAAAATAAATCTATTTACAATATATACACCACAAAAAGAGACAAGTGGTGAATATGATTCATATCTCAATGAAACAGAAATTGAGATCCAAAAATCCTTACCTTAGGTCCTAATTCATTCTACGTGTAAAACTAATGTCATGGATAATAAAATTAAGTTCATTATTATTTTAATAACCTTATTTATCTATTTTTTATATTCTAATAACCATTTATTATCATTTTTTATTTATTTTTAATACAATTTATTCTTAAATCGGTTACTTGAGGTTGTTTAGTTAATTTATTTAAAATCATTTCAATTTTTTCATTGTAGTCAATGGTTTTATAAAAACAATTTCATGATATATATAATTTTTTATTTTTATGCAATTTATTATTATATTAGAAAAATATTTATACAATTTTATAGGTTATCCCAAAATGGACCCAAAATAAGAAAGGTTCCTTGATTAATTCATTTAAGGCTATTACCGTCACTATAACCATTTATTAATAATATTACTTATATATTTTTAAATATTATTATTAAATAATACTAATAGTGTTAAAAATTTCATGTTTATACATTATAAACATTTTTAAAATCATCAATGTTAGGAGGTTATGAAAAAAATGAAATACGTTGTTTCGTAGAGGGAATATTCTGCATGTACACAGGTAATGGTCTCATTTTTAATATAATGATAAGGGGTATAAAAATAATTATCATTTAAGAATATTAATAATGATATAATTGTTATATTTTTTCGTTAAATAACTCTTTTGGACCAACCATTTAATTTTTTTAAGAAAAATAGAACTCATCGTTCATGGCGGTGGTAGTCTGCACAAACGCATGATGACATTTTCATATTTCTCAATGATTTTGGAGGAAGGTATAAAATAGGCATTCGTATAATAAAATTTTATAATATTAAAAATTATTATGTTATCATACCTTAATGGATAGAGGGTAGTTTGGGGGGGTGTATAAGAAGAAAAGAACTACAAAATTTGGGTTGAGAGAATTACCTCTCCCTTTGGAAGTTATCCATTGGGTGGATCCTTAAGGATAATTAGCTTGGTATTAGGACTTGAGTAGATGTTTTAGGAGATAATATAGGAATTTTTTTATAGATATAATCTTTTTAATTGGTGGATAAGTGTCGTGTGAGTGATCCCCTTTTTCTAAGTGAAGTAAAATGGCATTTTTGTAAATAACCATTACATCTCAATGATATCATGACACCATTCCAAGGTAAGAGTACTTTAAAGTAGAAAATAATTGATAGGGGTAGATTATTGGTCTATCCAATCTCATACACATATTTTTTGACATGTTTTTCACATTTTTCATACATTTTCCCTATGATAATTACTTTTACCATTTAGGTTTTTACATAGGTAATTAAATTTTAAC
This sequence comes from Viscum album, assembly GCA_963277665.1. Classification (NCBI taxonomy): domain Eukaryota; kingdom Viridiplantae; phylum Streptophyta; class Magnoliopsida; order Santalales; family Viscaceae; genus Viscum; species Viscum album. The sequence goes on along the minus strand of OY728164.1, from coordinate 1,395,324,910 downwards.
ATAAGTAATTTATTTTTATATCTAGAAATTAAATGAAACTTATTAAATAATTTGTACCTAATGATTTCAAAAATAAAATACATTATATTTTATTGAATTTATAAAGGTGGTAAAATTTGAAAATAATAATAAATTTTCAATGCATCAAAATAGTTTATTTTAAAAATATCCATTTTATACTTAAAACATGTTTAGGATAAAATTATGAATAATTTTAATTTTCATGAAATAAATTATTTTGTTATTAAATAAATAAGGTTTATTAATATTTAAAATTAATCTAATAAAAAATTTCATCTTGAGAATACTTAATTATAAGAAAATACTAAAAATAATTTTTTATCTGAATAAAAGATTGCTAAAGTTTTAGAATAGTAAACATGAGTTTTATAAATTTTACATAATATTTTTAGATGATTTATTTTAATATATATATAATTTATATAAATAATGTTTCAAAAATATTTATTTCATTATTGTATTATTATAATTTCATAAAAGTGATGGTTTTAGTAAAATGAGTATTTTTTCACTATTCCCCTAAAAATCAATTATTTCAGAAAAATTAAAAAAATATATCCTAAGATAATATTTTTATGATAAATGAAAAAAAGTAGTTAATTTTTTCAAACTAAAATTATAAATTTTGAGAATTTAACTTTTCAATAAAATCATCAAATATAATGAAAGATAATTTATAGGAAAATGACATATAAAAGTATTAACCACTATTATTCTTATTTTCTATCAATTATTAAAAAAATTAGTTTTAATATATTATTCATATAAAAAAATTACCTAATCTATAATATATTTATTTTCTTAAAATAAATCATATAAAAATATAATTTCAGAATAAAATACATTTTTAAGCATAAGGTGATTTTATAAGTTATTTAGCCACACCAATTGAATTTTATTAGTATAAAAATGATCTTTATTTCTATATATATTTCATAAATTGGTTACCTCTATTTATACCCACTAACTTTACGCTCACATTATAACAGTTATATAATGTTCCATGGGGTTTTTTGGTTCAGTGTTGCGTGTGAAGAAAGGTATTGAAAAAATTATGTTTTAAAGGGAAATTTAAATTTAAATATCAATGTGTTACATTACCCCAATTTAAGAAAATTATGTCCTCATAATTTTAATTATTACCTACTAATGAAAACAACTAAGGGTATATAAAATATAGACATGACTCAAAATATAATTTCTAGAGAGATATCAACCTTAAAAACTCAGAAACACATCTTTTTCATCATAATAGGTCAATTCTTAAGGAATGATAATAATATTTGCATAAATAATAATCCCAAAAATGTTGAAGGAGATTCATATAACTTGGATACAATAATGATACTATATGGTGTTTTTTTATTTCAACAGTTTATATTTGGTGAAAACTTATAGGATATAAGACATAAAGAAATATAGAGTGATGAATAAGTGCACCTAAAACCACTTAATTATCACTATACACTTCAATAGTAGTTGTTTTATAGTATTTTACTTGTTCTCAATGTCTAAGAGGTTGATTGTGTCAATTTTCATTTAAAGAATTGGGATTAGTGTATTGGTTTTCATAGTATCCAAATTACCCACATATAAAACATCAAATTTATAATGGTTCATTATGGAAAAAATTATTTTCCACATCATGTTAACCATGATCTTCCTTTTGGTAGCATCCCATGTTTTTGGACCAGACAAAATTTCAAAGGAATTCAAATTTTATCATTTTGTGGATGGTCCATTTTGTAAACCGAGTTTCAGAATGGAATTATGAGAGTTGGAGCACTTATATATGTTGTTTTATACTTGATTAAAGTCCAAAGGGGTCTCTCAGGTGTTTAGTTAAGTTTATAGGGGCATCGATCCTCGAAAAATCAAGTTTGGGTAGACTGGTAAGAGCGCATAGTTTGTCTAAAAATGTGTGGCCCACCAGTGTAATCTGTGAAACTTATACCAAATATCAGAAGTGATCTGAATGGGATGTGCATGGTTTTTAAAACCATGCACCTATCCCACACTCTTAGTACTAATTAGGCAGTATGTGTGCACTGTTTTCCACATGTTTGGTGCACTATTTGGATAAACTGTTGGGCCAAATAGTGCGACTCCTCCCCTCAAGCAGTGACCCTCACATGGTTGGCACACTATTTGGAAAACCATGGGACCAAACCATGAACCTCATTAAAGGTGTTAAATTACCATTTTTATCCTTTTATTTTATTTTTTTCTTCCTTTATTTCTTCTTCCTCCTACATACGCAACAACCTCTTCCATGGATTATTCTTCTCCTCTCATAAGGATAAGGAGGTCTCCCTCATATGACCTCTGAATCGAGCACCATTAGGTGTATTAGAAGTGTCTTGGCAAGTCTAAGACTCCTCTTTCTTCCTTTATTCATTATTCCTATCTCTCACTATGATATTTTGGTGTGACCTAATTGTCCCTATTTTCAAGGTGTTTGCCTATTTCTCTAATTTATATTGAATCGAATAGATTAAATCCTTGATATTGGACGTATGATTCATCCATGGTATAAGGTAGTTGGTCTATAGATTTTCCACCATGTTTCATCATTTTTATAAAATTTTCCCATGTGCTGCATTCCAAACTTACCCAGTGTTGGTTCTAATTCATAAATTGTTTAGATTAAATTGATTAGACCATCATGTGATGTGTTTATACCCTCTTTGGTGTGGTTTGAGGTCATTAACTCAACTCAAACCATCCCCCTTTAGGGTTGTTTATTTTATACACCTTTCTCTTTGATTTATTCCTTTTTTAAAGCCTCCCCTTGGGCACGATTTTTATTTAAATATTAAATTATGATTCTCAATTGCTTGAAACCACCTTAGAAATGGGTTTATTATTGCTTTGTGATGAAATTAAAATATTTAAATTAAATAAAATGTTTCTTTGGTAACAATTATATATTTTCCTAATAAAATCCCTCTGTTGAGGTGTGCTATCTTTTAAGCCCAAAATGATATTTTTATATATGTGTTATACCATGCTTAGCCTTATGGTACTAGTGTTTAACCATGGAATTATATTTATAAATTGAGTGTTCCTTTTTAATTATGGTTTAATGTGATGTAATTCTTAAATTAATTATTCTAAGACATGATATGATCGAGTACATAGTTTTATTTTCTAAAAGAAATTATTAAATGGCTATGGCCTTCTTGAAACATCCATGTTCATGTTATGACATGATTTCTAGAATGCCCTTTTTATATTGCTGAATTTTAAATTGATTAAAAGAATTATGAACACCATGAGTGATGCTCATGTTTTATTCCATGGGACACTGAAGATAGGCTCATCATGCTTATGATCAGCTTCATTGATGGATTGGGTATACGTTGGGAGCGATACTGGTATGCCAGGACGAGCTCACTATGCATTCTTTTTACCTCAACATGAATGATACCAGTTCCCTAGGGGAGAAACCTTAAATGGGATCATTGGCTAGATGGTTACACCAGTCCATGAGTGAGACTCAATCCCCTATGTGATATACTAGGTACATGGTCATAGGTCGACTCACACTAGGCTAGAAGTGATACTTATGTGGCCAATCTTGGATCACATTGGATGGGCTCTAACGACAGTGAGAACTTATGGTTCTCTTGGTAAGATACATGAGTTCCTTATTATGGTTCACCTTGGATAGGCCCAGGATGATTCTTATTTAAACTTGATAGTTTATTTTATAGAAAATACTGTTTATGCATATTTGATACCCAAGGGACGCATCTGCCAAGACAAATCACACACTTGGGTTTGGTGTATATCATGATATATATTTATGATGTTTTTTATCACTTCCCTAATATATAATTAGTATATATTCCCTATGGTCAGATATTCCTGTCTTAGGCTGAAGCAGGTAGGGTAGGGACAAGTTTTCTTAAGAAACCACTATCTAACTTGGTTATTTATTTATTGAATATTGGTGATTTATTTATGATATACATGCACATTGCCTATTTTATATGAGAAAATTGGATTATTCTTTAAACACCATTCGTGGTGGCCTACTAAGTATATATCACACCATTTTCAGGACTCCATGACATTGGGGTACCTGAATATACTTCCCTGGTTTTTGGATTAGGTTTCTAAGTTTATTTCTTGTGTTGTCATGCTTGTAATCAAGATTTAGGAGCACAAGACTGAGATGGTACTCACGATGCTCATGGAGTTGGTCATTGTGATTTTATTCATTTTATAGTGTTGTACAATGTTTCTTGATGTATGTTTTTTTAATTTATTTGGTATTACCCAATGGACATGGATGCACTGTAGTTGTACATTGGCTTGGGTCACTTTTATTCAGTTATTATATTTATCTTACACTACTTTTTCATTTATTTATACTTATTCCTCTATATTTTGATTTAAACATGATTATACTACTATTTTAATCTAATCACAAGGGTATAGTATCCCCACCATACCATAATTAGACCCGCACTGCTATTCAACAACCTATGGAGTATGGGGAGGCACGCTTGAGGCTATGTGGAAACCAGTCTCAATATAAGTTTAGTGGTCAGTCAGGTTGGGATGTTATAATTTTTCTTCAATATATTTTTTCTTTATTCCTTCCTTTACCATAGGTGAAACATCTTATAGTTCTTTTGAGACATTAACCTAGATGTCTCTTACCACATTTTTGACATGAAGGAGATTGGATCTTCTTTCCTTCACAATATTCATCACCTAAACTTCCATGATCATCCATCTTTATCATCTTTGGTGTGCTTGGAAACTTAACTAAGTCAATAATTTTAATCATAATTCTTGATACATGGTTTGGAATAATCATAATATTTCTTACTTCAGTTCTTATCCTGCTAGGTTTCTAATTGGGACAATATCCATGTTTTCAATTTCACCCATCATTAATTTTGTTCCTTCGAGATTCATAAATTACTAAAACCAAAAGGGGTTAATGTGAGTGATGATAAATTAACAATATAATTGAATCATTATAAATTATCTCATAAAAAACTCAACCTACAAATGTATTACTCTTTAAAACCACCACATTAGCTTTCAGTTCAACCCAAATCACTCTTAGTTCAATCAAAGTTTTTTAGGTTGGGTACTCTTATACTCCTTGAACTAACTCCTTAACATAATAAATCCTCCATAAAAAATCATAAAGAGAATATGGTTGACCAAATAATATCCCCTGAGAGTATAAAAATAGGTGCGAATTAAGGTCTATTTTTCATGCTCTGGGTGATGATTGGGTTAATACCCAATACACCATTTCCAGTGTCATTACCCCTAGGTACATCTATTCTAGACCCTGAATCCAATTATAGTATCCAGATAGTTATTTTATTTTTAGAAAAACCACACAATCTATACTTGACTAAAATTTCAGGATGTTATCCTATACTTAAAATTATCCCTTAAACTTATACCTAGGGTTTTCATTAAAGTTATCTAATCCTAATCCCCAATATAACAAGACTAACAATTAAAAATAAATAAAACCTACTTTGATACCAAATATAAAAATCCATGATATAAATATATTTATTTTATATCATTACCATAATTTAAACATTACATCTCATAATAATCTCAAATAGATCAGATAAACTTTTGGTTTAGTGTTTTTAAGGAACAATTACATAGACAACTTACTTTACAAAACTTTTGAACATTTATCCATAATAAAACTCTCATATACCCCCTTTTATAATTATCATAAGTCATAATTATATTCATAACCCAGGGGATGGAAATATAAGAAAGGGGTTATATCAAATTATTAGTAAGAGAAAACCTATCAATATGTCATCATGGGTTAGATCATAAGCAGATGAGAAAACATGAGCAGAGTGAAATTTCTTATTATAAAGAACATAGAAAAATATGAGTTGTTTATAAATCATGATACATGGAAATGTAATCTCAAAATAAAAACATGTACTATAACTTAAGAGAGAGATATAATCATGGAAACATGGCATAAGGAAATGATATCATAAGATCATGGAATCATAAATATGTGGCAACAAAATAAAATTTGACATCATAAGTATAATTCAAGGATCACTACCATGGATACCATAAGATGAATCCCTATGGTGTATTGAATTCACTCCTCATTTATATAAACATAATAGATAGAGTACCATAGTGGATTGGGTTTACTCCCCATTCCCATAAACATAGTGGACAGAGTCCCATGATATATTAGCTTTAATCCCCATTCCCTTCTATATTATCTCATGATATGTAAAGCCTTACCCAATGCATGATATAGAATTCTGGGATCACCCATCACATAATGAAAATCATAATATGTACATGCATTCATGTTACACAAGAGGAAAAGAAAACATACATAAAGTATAAGCATGATAAAATCCATGATAAAGAAGTGGGTTTCATAATATTATCTCAAAGCATAATTGAAGGCTATGTTAAAATGATTCCTAAGAGAAGAAGGAATTTAAAATTTTTGGATGTTTATATTCTATTAAATAAACATATGTTTTGAACATTTAGTTTCAATATTGAAAAATTCATGAGAAGGATCATGGAGAAGTAAGAATTAAATCTAACCATATAGGTGATGATTTTCAAAATGAGTAAAGGATATTTTAAGTAATGAAAATGATTATTATTTTCATTTAAAAAATAATTAAACTAAGACGATTATACATAAAATAATGATATTTTTATTATATATTAATGGTTAAAAACATTTTATAAAGGTTACACTTTTCATGAAATAATTAATTGGAAATTTCTTTTAACCCTAATTTACTTAAAATTGGGAATTTAAAACCGAACATAAAGTAAGTATTATCCCCAAAATAAAGGTAAAGTAAACTTGACATATATATTTAAGGAATATATATTTAAGGAATATGTATACAAAATATCGATGAAATACATGAAAATAATATTTAAAAAAGGGATAAAAAAAGAGAACATGTAACTCAAAAGTAACGAGTGTGGTTCAGAAGACCCCTTTTCTATGTTTAAAATCACCTTCATTGAAATATTACATTACAAAAAGGGATAATAAAACATTATTTTAAAAAGAGAAGAAGGTAAATATGAAGGAAATATTAGGTAACACATAATTAGGTTTCCAAATATAAAGGATAACATCACCAGGAAGGGAAATTATGGACAAAGAGGGGAAACCATCATATAAAGGGGGTTTGAGTTAAACAAAACACTTACAATGTTGATATATTTCGAATTAAAAATCCATGTAAGGTTGAAAATGATATGTATTTTTAAATACCAAATATTTATTGAAATTTATTATAGAAATAAATCCATTTCCAATACATACACCATAAGAATAGATAGGTTTTGAATACGATTCAAATCTCAATAAAACCGAAACTGTGATAAAAAACCCTTACCATAGGTCCTAATTAATTCTATATGCATGACCATTTCCATGAATAATAAAATTAACTTTATTAAAAACTTTATTAATATCATTATTCATCTATATTTCATATTATAATGTCCATTTATTATCATTTATTTTTAATATAATTTATGCTTATGTCAGTTACTTGGGGTTATTCATTTAATTTCTCTCTAACCCTTTGGATTTGTTGACCGTGATCGACAGTTTTGAAAAATAACTTCATTATTAAAATTTTTTGGAGGTTTATTTATATTATTATTACATTATCATAATATTTATATAGTTTCATAGATTATCTCAAAATGGACCCAAATTAAGAAATATTCCTTGATCAATTCATATAAAGAAGTTAAAGTCACTATAACAATTTATTATTAATATTACTTAAAAATTGTAATATATTATCATTATATAATAATAATAATATCATAAATATCAATTTTATACATTATATACATTTTTAAAATCTTCCATGTTAAGTGGTTATGGAAAAAATTAAACACGTCGATCCATGGAGGCGGTGATCTGCATAACATGAGCGATGCTCTCATTTTTCACAGAATGGGAGGTGGGGGGGGGGGGGGTAAAAAAATAATTTTCTTTTTAGAATATTAATAATGTTATAATTTTCATATTTTTTAAAAAAAATTACTTCCTTTGAAAAACCATGTAAAGAGTTTATGAGAAATAGAACTCGCTGTTCATGGAGGCGTTAGTCCACACAAACACATGACGACATTTTAATTTTTCTCAATGATTTTTGAGGAAGGTATAAAATGGATACTCAATTAGTATAATAATATTTAAGAATATTAAAAATTATTATGTTATCATACCTTCATATATATATCATACTTGTGGCGGGGTAGAAGAAGAAAAGAACTAGGAAAGTTGGGTTGAGAGCATTACCTCTCCCTTTGCAAGTTCTCCTGTGTGTGACTACTTAAGCCTCATTAGCTTTGTATTTTGGGAATAAAAATGCTCCTATGACATGTGGAGAGGGTTAAAGAGACACTAGTTAAGATTTTTGGTAGATATAAAGCTTAGTAATGGTTAGAGAAGTGTGGTGGAAGTGATCCCATTTTATAAGTGACGGAAAATGGAATTTTTGTAAATACCAATTACATATTAATGATATCATGACATTATTCCAAGTTAAGAGGGATTTAAAGTGAAAAAAAATCAAGATTCTTGGATACTTGGTCGATACACTATCATACATATATTTTTGGGCATGTTTTTTCACTATTTTTAATCCTTTTACCCCTTGATAATTACTTTTACCATTTTGGTTTTTACCGAGGTAATTAAATTTTAACTTAAATAATTTTTTTATGACTAGAAATTAAATTATTATTATTAAATAATTTGTATCTAATTAACCCAAATATGAAATCCATTTTATTTTATTGAATTTATAAAGTTGATAAAATTTTAAAAAATAATAAATGTACTACGCATCAAAATAATTTACTTTTGAAAATATCAATTTTTATTCTTAAAACATGATTAGAATAAAATTATGAATAATTTTTATTTTCATTAAATTAATTAGTTTATTACTAACTAAATTAGGGTTATGAGGCTTTAAAATTAACATGATAAAAAATTTCATCTTGTGAATACTTAATTGTAAGAAAAGACTAAATTTTTTTTTATCTGAATAAAATATTTCTTAAACTTTAGAATGTTAAATATGTGTTTATTATTTTTAAATGATTTATTTTAATTTATAAATATATTTAATCTGTATAATAAATGTTTCAAAAAATTTAGTCTATTCTTGTATTATAATAAGGTTATAAAAGTGAAGGTTTTAACAACAATCAATATTTTTTCACCATTCCCCTAAAAATCAATTATTTCAGAAAAATATAAAAAATTTATACTAAGATAATATTTTTACGATGAATAAAAAAATTTAGTTCATTTTTTTTAAAATTAAAATTCTGAAATTTGATAATTCTACATTTAAATAAAATCAAAAAAATATAATGAAAACTGTTTTTATAGGAAACTAGATTTTCAAAGTATTAACCATTATGATTTTTATTTTCTATAAATTATTAATAAAATTAGTGTTAATATATTATTAATATAAAAATATATATTATTTACACTAAAAAATTGTAATGAATTTTATTTTTCCGTGTTTTTCATTGGGATATTATATGGATTATTTTTAGAGGTAGGCATTGAGACAACTTGAGATTCCAAGGCCCGATGTGCCCAAAATTATTTTTTGAAATATATTAAATATATTAAATATATCAAATATCATGAATGTGAAATTTTCCTGAAAAAGTGGAATAAATATAAAATTAAGGCACAAATTATAAATCTGAGTCAATTGTTGAGTTTATACCATGTATTTTACTCTATGCATGACATAACCTTGGAGTGTGTCAGACGCTCAGGTTGGGGGTGATCATGGTTTAACATTTAAATAAATAAATTAATTTAAACAATTAATTTAATTAAATTTTCTAGGAACTATTTTTCCCTATATATCCAACTATGAGGAAATTATAGGGTTATCTGCATAACCCTAGAGCCATTGGAGAGAGATAATTGGAGGATCGTTATCAGGAAAATGAAATTTGATCATGGATTGTCGATCGGTGTGTAATGAGACTCGAGGATCTTGCTAATGAAAATGACAGAGGATCATTATTCATCAGTGATCAATCCATCTTGAGGTAGGAATTTTTTTTATTTGGATTTAACACCATTTTCTTGTCCTATTATTAATGAAAATCAATCAACCAACAGATTGATTCACGGTTTAATCGTGTCGCGAGTGTGGATTTATTCTATAGGGATTATTGGGAGAAATTGTTTATTTTATTATGGATATTTATTTTTCATTATAATAGAAACTAATCTATTCCAAATTGAATACGTCAAAGGTTAATTCCATTTTTTCATGTTTCTGGATTTTCTCCCACCATTATTCGGATGTTCATCACCGATTTTTCATTTGATTGGTGGTTCGAATGAAATACTGAGAAATCAATCGTTTCACATCCATTTCTTGGTGAAAATATTGATATCATAGATCTAGGTTCAGATCAACATTGAGATCAAGCTTTGATGATGTAAATATGGGTTGGGGATGAATTTGAGACTCCCAGTTCAAGAAGGGCGTGGGAGGAAAATAATGACAAAAATGACAATTTTCTCATGTGTTTTGGTAGTCAGACTCTGATGAGTAGCAATAAAAAGACTTGGCCAGACTAGATCAATTTTTTTTGGTATGATTATTAACTGAATTGGATACTAAAGGAGTGAGCGACGACACATTAAATGACTTTGTGGGTTCTTAAAAATTTTAATACACTGCGTGTAATCCGGTAATACATGCCATGTGAGGCCTTGGACATGGTTCTAGGGTTTCCATGGTAGAGATAAGCATCAAATGACATGTAACATGAGTCACATGGTGTGTGACCCTTACTTGGAGGCTCAATAGGTACCTAATACTGTAAAAAGACATTACCAAGAGTATACGAGCTCACACATTCTATGTACTCAGACACATACATGGCCAAGCCAGGTGTAGATGAGAAGAACCATGTACATGCACATGGTCAGGAGTACACGGGTTCAAACATATCATGTACTCAGACATGGAAACAGACATGGTCATGATCCATGATACATATGTAGAACCTAGTTCTAAAGGGACATGCCATGTATTACCAGTACATGCCATGTACTCCCTTGAAGATGGCTTGAAGCCCTTATCCTCTTCATCTTGGACATGTTTTGTTTGGGTACGCTCCCTTGATCCTGTCCCTAAAGGTTGTTTTGGTATCACATCTAATGCATATGATGGTGATCCCCTATGAGGAAATTCATTATTTGATAGAGTTGTGGAATCCATTCATGAGGCTTTACATGATATCCTCTATCACTATATGGGGTTGTTTGTATCTTCGTGACCAATACTATATGAGCATCAATCCCTTACTTATCCATTTAATCATATTAGGTAGTTGGTACACCCCATGGATTTGGGAGTGATCCTATTTTTGTGTATTGATATCTTTATATTTCAATAAAATACTTCTTATGGCGATACCTAATGAGAATGACATCTTGAACAAAAATCATCAGTGATATCTAACTCATAGAGTGTTTTATCCCATATAAATTCTATGTGAAAACTTTGATCTGAAATACTATTATAAAATTATAGTTGTGACCTTAATTGAGACTTTGTGTCTATGTTGAGTATATCTTTATATTCTTGTTATATGTGTTGCTGACATATACCTGTAATGAGATGACTATTCATCTTGATGTTATATGCTTAGTGATTTCAGGGTTTCCTACTGGGTATTGTTATAATCACCCCTAAATGGGTTTTTCACGTATGTGTTATGTCGTATGAAGATGAATGACCTTTTTATAGAGTCCTAGAGGGACCAATACTAGGTAGAGCTTAGTGAGATAGATAGATCGAGGTGTGTTCCTATGGTCACCTTGACAACAACCCTCTTCTATACTTTACAGGTTGGAATTGATTTTAGTTTCTTTATAGTGGGATTTTATTTGGCCCTTTTTATTTCTAGTACTTATTTTCATACTCCGATGATGGGTTTTTAGTGGTATTTATGCATGGTTATCATTTTTTTTACATTTTATCATTGTATGGGCATGAAGATGTGTGAATGTGTACAATTACTTTAGGCTAAGGCCTCCCATGTGTGTGATATGCCTACTCGGTGTTGGTCAGTATCCCATGGACAATTGGAGGCATGATTAGTGTAGTTGAGGCATAGTTCCCATCGGGATAGGTCATTATAGAGTGGTATCAGATCCATAATCTACCTTAGGATCAGAGTTTGTGAGATTGGTTTGGGGTAAAAGTGTGAAGTGTTTCAAGTTTGATTCTCAGGAAAGGAACTCTAGTGTTGGTGTGATGACCAACATATCCATACATCAGGACTTTGATAACTTAGTTGTTGAATTGGTATATGTAGACACTGGTTACAGGGAAAAAATTGGTATATGAATCATATAGGAAATGGGTTGTGGTTTCCTTGTCCTTATTGAGTCATCTCTCTAGATATACTCATTGACAATGATACATATTTTTTATTTCTGGATTTATCCATGATGTTTTCTAGCTAGGATTTAATATCAGGACCACAAGGATAATCCCCTCAGCAATGAGACTTCCATTAAGAAACCTATTAAGGAGGTTTTATCTCTAGGTGGTGCAACAGTCATACCACCACCTGTTGAGCAGTAGATGGTACCGAAAATACTATCAAATGAGGTGTACATGATGAACGTGATTCAAGTGTTTTAGAGATAGATACCACTCATGTTCTAAGGTGAACCCAAACCATAGGTGGACGAGGACTATCTTGAGGTGGTGATGTGAGTCTTCCATCTTTTCAAAACATCAGAAAATCAGATGGTGGTCCTGGCAGTGAGCCTTCTCCAAAGATATGCATGATGATGGCGAGGCTTAGTGACCCAATCATAGGATGAGGAAACTCTAGCATGGTTAGAGTTGGAGTGACTTTTTAGAGAGTATTTTTCTCCAGGTATGTTGAAGGATGTGTGTATCAAAGAGCTTTTATAGCTCTAGTGGGGTAGTACAGCTGTGGTTGAGTATTTATCATGTTTCAATAGTCTCTCTTGGCACTCGATGGATATAGTATGTGATTAGTTATTTTGGTATTAGACCTTTGAGTGAGGAATGTGCATAGATATTCAATAATTCATGATATGTCTATTCATTCCTTACTATTCTAGAGTTCTAGAGTGTGATTTAGTGGTTGAGAGTTTCCTGGATGAGTTAACGCAGATAGTTGGTGCCGACAATGGTCCCATAAGAGTTGAGTTTTCAATAGTAGGTAGCTGACATCAGACTCAGGGACCTAGACATTCTAGAAGTTTTATAAGTTGATCCCATGATATAGGTTCTTCAGTTCATGGATCATAGTATTGATCCAATCATCCTAGAGAGAGGTAGTTCTACTCTTATGATGGTTGGGGATATTTTCATGATATTTTCCTCCTTGACGTATGGATGATAGGAAGGTAGTGAATGGGCTCCAAGGCAAAGGAAATGGATGGAGCATGAAGTTACATAGGGTGGAAGATGTGGAAGAGGATATGGGAGAGTAATTGAAGGTGGTAGAAGTTTGGATTTGTTACCACTACCACCCTCGGTGGTCTCCTCCAGGATCAGGGAGTTAGAGGACATGGGTGGGGACAACTACAGGCAGTTGAGGATTATGAAATAGAAGATTCAGGGATAATACAAGGTATGATATATTTATTTTATACCTTATATGAAGTAATTATAGACACATGTGTGAGTAATTACTTTATTTACACTTATCGAGTTTGAGACTTAGAGATTCCAATTGAGCCTTTGACTCAACTCTTATGCTTGGAGACTCCTACTGGAGAAAAATCAGTGATCACACACTTCTTCCAACAATGTTATTTGACCCTTGTATGTGAGATATTTTTATGGGATCTCTTTGTATCAGTGATGAGGCCTTACAACGTCATCTTAGATATGAAATGGTTATCTATGGTTCATGCCCAAATAGACTATTTTAGGCAGAGGATACCGTTTTTCCACAGTGATGGGATAAAGTTTTTCTTTGTGGGTGAGAAGGAAACCTATGAAGAGCAAGATGAACTCATTTATAGGATGGTGTATATGATTACACACTAGTTAGAAATTATGACCCTTGGTTAGTGGATCTATGAGACTTTATTTTCCTACAATAGTGGTGGAGTATGAGGATATCTTTCCTGAGGATGTTCCAAGATTACCTCCCCACTGAGAGATAAAATACTTTATTGACTTACACCCTGGGAAAAAACCAATATCTGCACAATCATATCAAATGGATACTATAGAGCTTCATGATCTGAAGGTGTAGTTGGAGGACTTACAAAATAAGGGATTTGATAGAACCAGTGTTTCACCCTGCACAACGCTAGTTTTGTTCACCAAGAAGACAGATGGGATATTGAGGTTGTGTGTGGATTACTATCACCTAAACCAAGAGACCATAAAGAATAAGTATCAACTACTTAGGATCAATGACCTCTTTGATCATTTGAGAGGATCACAATGGTTCTCAAAGATTGAACTTTGATAAGGCTATCACTAGTTGTGATCATGTGTTGAGAATATTCTAAAGATGTAATTTAGATTTCACTATGGTCACTATGAGTACATACTGATATTGTTCAGCATGAAAAATGACCTAGAAGTGTTCATGGGACTCATGAACCAGGACTTTCATCCTTTCATAGACCATTTTTTAGTAGTCATCATCAATGTTATCCTAGTTTACTCTATGTCCGAAGAGGAGATTGAGAAACACTTAAGGATAGTCCTGGATGTACTCAGAGATCACCGGTTTTATGGGAAGCTATTGAAGTGCCAGTTATGGATTTAGGAGGTCCACTTACTAGGATATGTTATCTCAGTAGATAGTGTATCATTGGACCTGAAAAAGGTTGAGGCATTGTTCACTTGGGAGCCACCCAAGAGAGTGACATAGGTATGAAGATTCCTTGGGTTGGTAGGATACTATCATAAATTCATACCCAATATCTTCAAGATATTTTCTCCCTTGACAAATTTTATGCAAAAGTGAAAACATTTCATGTGGATTGAGAGGTGCCAAAAGGATTTCTAGGATTTGAGGCATATATTGATGAGTACTCCCATCTTGATATTGCCAGAGTAGGTTGTCGAGTACGTATTGTTTTGTGATGCATTAAGGACTGAGATTTGTTGTGTTATGATTTAGAGGAAGGAAATGATTGACTATAGTTCACATCAGTTGAGAACACATTATCAGAACCACATGAAACATGATCTTTAGTTAGTAGTGGTAGTATTTATAATGAAGATGTGGCTACACTACCTGATGGGTGAGAGGTTTATCATCTATTCTAACCAAAAGTATCTCAAGTATATATTCTCTCATAAGTATATTAACTTGAGATAGAGGTAATGGCTAAAGTTACTCTAGGATTATGATTTTGAGATTATATATACTCTTGGGAAGTGAAATATGGTAGTAGATTATCTCAGTAGAAGATCTTATTGGTAGTTGTTGAGTGAGGCATTAGATAAGTTCACCTCTTTGTAGTTATCCATTGTGGATGGGGACAAAGAAGTTTATATCCAGTCGATGGTTGTTATGTCTATTATTTTACAAAAAGTTATAGAGGAAAATCTTGGTTATATTAACCATGAGACCCTATATAATTAAATATCCACCAGACGTTCTCCTAATGGATTTTCTTAAGGTGGGGAGTATGTTGGAATTTTTAGAGTATGAATGATGGTATTGTTTGTTCTAAGAGATAATGTTATGATGGAATTACATACTTTACCCTTAGTGGTACATATAAGAATGGAGAAGATGTACCGGGACCTTTGATGATAGTTCTGGTGGCCTGTGGATGAAGAAGGGAGTTGTAAAGTTTCTCTCTCGATGCCTTTATTTTCAGCAAGTGAAGACTGAGCACCAGGTTCTAGTGGGTTTAACTCAGCCACATAAAGTGTTAGAGTGGAAGTGGTATGAGATATCCATGGAATTAATGATGGTTTTATCATGTATATCTAGAGGAAATGATTCCATTTGGGTGATCATAGAAAAAATAAATAATTTGTCACACTTCATAAATATTTGAGAGTATAGTTTATTTGAGAGCTTGGGATGCTTGTATGTACAGGAGATAGCACGACTTGATGGAGTTACCTTGAAGATCGTTTCTGACCATGATGATCATTTCACATCTTAGTTATGGAAGGGATTATAGGAGAACTTTTGGGACTCAGTTTTGTTTGAGAATAGCCTTTCACCCACAAACTGATGGCTAGACTGAGCAGACCATTCAGATATTGAAGGACATGCTACATACTTGCATGTTCGACTTTGACTGTAACTGGGAGGATCGCCTACCATTGGTGGAGTTTTTTAAAAACAAAAACTACCATCACACCATCTATGTGACACCGTTTGAGGCCTTGTACAGGCGACCCTTTGGGTCACCACTATGCTATAAAAATTCAGAAGAGTCAACACTTAGGGGCCCAGAATTGGTGAGATCCACTATAGAGAAGGTATAGATCACCCAGGAGTGGATGAGGACTGAGCAATGACATTATAAGTCTTATGATAACCAACTATTATAGAGACCCAATCTTGATGTACACGGACATTACATTACTTTTGCAAAATAATTAATACATAACAAGAACCAACAATTAAGGACCGTAATAGTTTAGTGTCTTTGGAAACTCGGAACATAATCTTCTAATCCTGGTGAAAGATTTTCAACATCTCCCATAAAGATCTCCCCCTTTTTTTATTACCTAAAACCTTTATTTAAATCTTGGGGAAAATAAAACATATAAAGGGTGATCTAAAATTCTCAGTAAGGGTAAGCATGAAGAAAATAAAACAAATCATATACATTTGAACTTAAAAAAAATATGAACATAAAGTTTAAACATCAAAATCTTGAGAAATAAATATTGGCAGTACATAAGGCATAGATCATAAAGGAACATTAATCATGATAAAATAGAATGGGAATAAAACATGTAATTGTCGCATCTATTAAGCACGTTATATTATTTACATAGTAGCTAAGGCATTGCTGCCAAGACCATCATAGTGGAAAAAGTCCCTTACTGAATCGAGTTCACTCCTCGTTCCAGTCCTGTATCACTGAACCCGATTAACTTGTCGTTCCAGCCATGTCTATCTCATTAGATATAAATATTTACCTAATGAATTGGAGGGGGATATAGGTCCCACCCATCTCATAATGAAATCATTCATTCTTGTGCCACAAAATAAACATAAATCATTCATTCTAATCCAATAAATAAAATGGGTTTCATAAACATCATCCCATCATAACATAATCCATATAAAACAATGGATATCATTTCACCATAAAAAAAATAAAACCACATAAATAATCAGAATATTATACTTGAAACGTAACCATATTAAATAATGTGATCTTAGATAGAAAATAGTTTTGAATAAACACTTGAAATGAATTCTTGAGGAAAATACCCTTTCTTCTTCAAAATCATTTTCTTTTCACAAAATGCCATGCAATTTAAAAAGGAAAGGATTTTGTTGATAATAATAATGAAATATTGTATAGGAATATTCATGAAAATTAGGCGTTATGAAACCGTAAAAATCCATTCCTGCCGTATAAGTTAAAAAAAACATTCTCCTGATACTTTTACTGGAAAATTCAAAAAGTACCTTATATGGTAAACAAAAGAAAGATTCTTTCCATAACTTGTGGTAAAAGTCAAAAAAGGGTAAAAATGAATTTAAAAATACATGGAATAATATTAAAAACTTTATGAAATAATTTTTATAAAAAATTGTCATGGATGATAAATATAACCCCAGTAAATACTTACGAATAAACAATCTCCGATAAAAACGAGATTGGAAAAGTTATCCCTTACCTTATGTCCGATATGCTTTGTATGTATCCAAATATCCTGTATAATGATTTAAATAATTTTATTTAATTATTAAAGAATCATATTCATTGTTATTATATCATATATGGTTCACTTATGACTTTATATTACCCGTTCTTTTGTAAATTCCATGTTAAAGCAACGTTTTGGGTAAAACCGCTTCATTTATTGTACATGTTTCGATTTTATGTTCTTGATATTATTACTCATATAATGATTTAATTAATTCCAGAATGTAAAACATGATTTATATATAATACATATTCAGTATATAAATATATATGATAGATCGATAAATGGAATGAAATACACCATTCATGGAGACGGCATGCCGTACATACGCATGAATGCTGTTTTTGTTTCCTTATTGAATTGAATGGAATTAAGTAAATAAAACACATATGTACATAAATCTAGTATCATTATTATGTAATATCTTTAATTATTATTTATTATATATATACTTTATAATCATACTTGAATGGTTAATCATGGAAAATGAATCTCATCGCGTTTGTGGAGACGGTAGTCCGTACGTACGCACGAGCGATGATATCGTTCCCATAATTATTGAATAGAATTGTAGTGGATGATATAATATATCATAATCAGTATGATGTTATAATAACCATATATAGTTATTCTTTACACCATTATACCCATCCAAGTAAGGTGGTGGTGGAAAAACTGATTACACCACAGCGTGGAGACGGTATTCCGTACGTACGCACGCGCGGTGATTTCGTTTTCCATAGGATGGATAGAAGGTGAAATGGGGTTGTTTAATATTTATAATATCATATAAGTATATTAGTGATACTAACTGTTTTACTTTACAATGAAACAACTAAATAATATGAAGTTGAAGAAGAAAGAAACTTGAAAGAATAGGTAGAAGAGATTACCTCTTCTTCGACGCACCTTCTTTAAGCTTCCACTTAAGGAACTAGAGTTGGTCTTTTGAGGAGACCAAAACCTCTATAATGTTTATAGGGAAGTTTATAAGGTAAATGGTTAGGGTTTGGATGAGCTTGAAGGCTCAATATTGTGTAAAGAGAAGAGGGAGGAGGTTCCCTTTTATAAGGGAGGAGAGGGGCACTTTAGAAAAACTTAAAATATTATTTTATAATAAAGTCATATTCGGTTTATAATTGCTCCAAAGTGACTTATTTCGAAGATAAAGTGGGGATGGGTCGAAATCCTCTCAACCAATAGGTTTTATACAAGTTTAGGTTACTATTTTAACCTTATCATTTAGATTTAACTCTAAGTTAAACAATTTAACTTTTACCGTGTCTTCTTGTTTTCTTACACTATATGGTTAATAAACTTAAAATAACAAGAAAAAAGAACCCCAAGTGGTTCATTATTAATATATATAACCTTATCTAGGTCATTTGGCTGAAGATTAGATTTTTAGGAATAGAATAACAATTAATAATATAATATTTGTTTTAAAAACTATTTTATGTCAATTTTGACACTATTTGGTAATTGATTTTTGTGAAAATTATAACAGCATGATTAGTTCGAACAAAGCTAATTGAATAAAAATAAAATGTCATATTAACCTAAAAAATTAGTTTAACTTATAAAAATTCTCAAATTACATTTATTTGGGTATTTATAACATCAATTATGTTAATATTTCATTAATAAGGTAATTACTGCATTATCATTGTGTCATAAATAAATTAAATTATTTAATGTCTAAAAATTATAAATAAAATACCATTATGTAGGAAATATTTTTATATTTCTAATGAATATTTATAGTCAAATTTATCTTATTTATAACCCTATATTAAAAATGTTTTAGTTATTAAACTTTGATTTTAACTATTTTAACTCTTCTTTAAATAAAATAATAATAAATGTCCTAATCTAATCCAAGTAGACCTAAAGGGTAATATTTTATTCCTAAGGTTGTTTTTGGTCGAATTAAACTTATAAAATAGAATTAATACATGTTTTAGGGTAATAATAATATCATTTTTACCCTTAATTACCCTATTTACTTTTAACCATGGTCAAAAAAAGTAAAAAGTTACTATTCACAAAAAATTATTTTTATCTTATTGAATCACATTTTACTCCTTGATATTAACCGTGTCTCTCGGATTTTCTAAATTCCACTCACAGAAGCGGTAAAATTATGTTTTATGTAAATTTGCAAATTCTCCTAGGAGGTGGGTAAAAGATGGTGAAAAGTTCACTAAAATTTTTATATATCCAAAATTATTATAAAATGACTCCAATGAATTAAATTGAACTTATATAGGTATTATGTATAAATTTTGACCTAAAATAAATTTAAATAAAATAAATAATTATTTAAATAAAAAGTTGGTTTTAACCAATAACTTAGTGTTTTCACTATTCATCAAAAATTAGAAGTTTTCAGAAAAATACCAAAAATTCACCCTTGGCTAATTTTGATATTCCGAATCCAAAAATGAAATCCATTTTGAAAGAAAAAATTTATAAAATTTCAAAAATTGGGTATTACTATTCATAACGGCTAGTTCATAATAATATTATAATAATATCCCGTTTAGTGAATCTCGGTATTGCGTACAACACACGCTACCGAGGAAGGTTGCTCTCGCATGAAACACAAGCCTAGAATAGTGTTTGTGTATACTATAAGATAATACGGTGTTGTGTATAGCGCAAGCTAATCTTGGTGTAGCGTACAACACAATACATCAATTAAATTAAAAAAAATATTTCTCATAAAATCTCGGGGTGTTACATTCTACCCCCCTTAAAATGAATTTCTCCCTCGAAATTCGTCGGGGTTATAAATCATTTACTACTTGTAAGTTTCTTTCATAGAAACCCACATCGTAAAAAGGAATACCAAAACTTAATTTTAAAAAATAAAGTACAAAACGTAACGGTTACCCAAATTAACTCATCAATGGGTTTCCACATAGGAGAACATAGGTGAAAATATGGATATGGAAGAGAAATATAACCATCAAGTTCTGATGGAGAGTGGTAGAGAACATGGCTATGAAAAATCCATCAATCACAAAGCCATAAATTTTGTGATGATCTAAGGTACCATCTGATTTATCGGGTATGAGGGTACTATGACAATGTTTTTAGTTTTTAAGATCATTTCTCTAATGTTGAAGAATTGTTGAATTAAAAGAAATAATTACTTGATTTTGGTAAAATATCATCTTTGTTCATGCCTTGAACAATTTCCACTTCATCTCTTAAAGAAATGAAGTTGAATTTGTCATTCGTAAAGTGTTAGCAGATCATGCGATGGAATGATAGGTCATTCCATCTGTCTCTATCACAAAAAGATTAGCACACTTTATTAAATATACATAAGTCCATCTATGCTGATATTAATCATATATGGTTGCTAAAATGGATTTATACTTCATAAATTAAAACTAATTTATACAAATCAGGGACTTCCTGTTGGACAATGGTAGGCGATAAAGGCCTGTCGCACTTCGGTTGTGGGAACATGCCAGAAATAATATTGAAAAACAAGTTCTATCCTTAAACAATACTATCTGATGTCTAACATAATCCATTACAATCTTTAGACTTATCCAAAATACTTATATCCAATCTCTTAGTATAAATAAAAATGATTACTAGAAAGGTCATCTACCAAGCATTAAATACAATCATTTATCGCCCATATATCATAAGATATATCTTGTTGGTCACATTCCAAATATGTGAAAAAAATGAATACCCATTGAACTTTTGTAAAACCATGAATTCTTTCAAAAGTTAACTCTTTCCACATACCAAAATTCCAAAAATTCTATATACTCAAACCATGATATCACTTTGTCCTTATATCAATCATGATCTCATTTCATTTTTTCTTTATCCCTTCATTATGTGCATATCATTTTTTTCCAAAAATATTTTAATCACTTTTCATGGTTACCAGTACCATATAATTATTGAAAACCACAATAAATAAATACATAGATATTCTAATATTCCACAATACTATAAATGAGATTCCACAACATTATTTTGAAATACTGTTACATAAACACATAATCATTCCACCACATCATTGTCATACTAAATATCACCAATAGTGATCGCATGTGACTTCCCTTTATCCTTTTCCTGAAGATGTTGTTGATATCGATCATCATTAACCCTTGGATTAGGGCATTGGTTAGCATAATTCCCTATTTCCTTACAATTGTAGCATTGAAGTGTTGGTGGTGTGTTTTCTGTAGTCTTTTCTCTATTCACATCATTAGATACCTTTTTCCCATTACTTCAACACTCAACTGCTCGATGACCTTCTTTTCCACACTTAAAACATTTTCTAGTACCTTTTAGACAATCTCCACCATGCTTTTTTCCACACTTTAAGCATAAAGAAACATTCATCTTATTTTCACCATTGTTATGAGATTTCCCCTTGAACTCCATCTTTCGTTTCTTGTCAAAACCATGAGATGGATATGTAACACCAACTTCTAGTTCTAACTTGATAGCACAATGCACAATTTCTTCATAGCTACTGAAGTCTCTTATAGATAATTCTTTTCTAAGACTTGGTTTTAAGCCACTGAATAATCGATCAACTTTACTTTCAGGTTGGATGATAAATTCAGATGCATACCTTGCAAGCCTTGTAAAATTCACTTCATATATACCAAGAGATTCATCATCCTTTTTCTTAAGCTCAAGGAACTCCTTCTACATCTTTTTTTGAAGAATATGAGGTAAGTACTTATTGAAAAACAAGTTCTTGAACTCGTTCCATTCCATGGATTCAATTTCATCTTGGGGTCTTTTATTCTTAATTAGAGTCAACCACTGGTCTGCTTCACCTTCTAAACGGTAAACAGATAAAATGACCTTTTCATGTTCTGAACAACAAAGTATGGAAAATATCTTTTCAATGGTACTGATCCATTTTTCAGCAACAATTGGATCAGAAGACCCATTGAAAGAAGGTGGACGTTGCCTCATGAAGGACTCAATAGAATATTGTTTCCTTCTCTACTCATTTGGAAGTCCAGAATGATTCATAGCTTGTGTAAGTATAACAATAAGATTTTTCATTCAATCTCCCATAACATTGGTTTGTTCAGGAGGACAATCGTTGCATCGTCCATTACATTGATCAACACGGTTCCTTTGGGTTTCATCCATTGTCTAAAACCCAAAAATAATAGTGTGAGAGGCAAAATCTTGCTAGGAAAACAACATAATAAAGGGGGATTACCTTCAATATCTAACATCGTAGGTTTAATTCTAATATCGTTACCATAATTCTAGGACTATAACCTATACTTATACTTAACCTTAGGGACATACCTATACATACCTTAGAAATATCTCTAGGGATCTCACTAAAGTTTTCGCATCCTAGTTTCCAAAGGTTAACTAAAACTTTCCTCTGATACCAATTGTAGAGACCCAAGCTTGACGTACATGGACATTAAATTACTTTTGAGGAATAATTAATACATAACAAGAACCAACACTCAAGGACCATAATAGTTTAGTGTCTTTGGAAACTCGGAACATAATCTTCTAATCATGGTGAAAGATCTTAAACATCTCCCATAAAGATGTTCCCCTTTTGTTTTCTTACCTAAAACCTTTATTTTAATCCTGGGGAAAAGAAAACATATAAAGGGTGATCTCAAATTCTCATTAAGGGTAAGCATGAAGAAAATAAAACAAATCATATACATTTGAACTTAAAAAAACATGAACATAAAGTTTAAACATCAAAATATTGAGAAATAAATATTGGTAGTACATAAGGCGTAGATCATAAAGAAATATTAAACACGATAAACTAGCATGGGAATAAAACATGTAATTGTGGCATCCATTAATCACTTGATATGATTTCCATAGTAGCCAAGACATTGATTCCAAGACCATAATAGTGAACAAAGTCCCTTACTGAATCGAGTTCACTCCTCATTCCAGTCCTGTATCACTAAACCAGATTAACTTTCCGTTCCAGCCATGTCTATCTCATGAGATATAAATCTCTACCCAATTAATTGGAGGGAGATATAGGTCTCACCCATATCATAATGAAATCATTCATCTGTGTGCCACAAAATAAACATAAATCATTCATTCTAATCCAATTAATAAAATGGGTTTCATAAACATCATCCCATCATAACATAATCTATATAAAACAATGGATATCATTTCACCATAAACAAAATAAAACCATGTAAATAATCGTAACATTATACTTGAAACATAACCATATTAAATAATGTAATCTTATATATAAAATATTATTGAATAAACACTTGAAATGAATTCTTGAGGAAAATATTCTTTCTTCTTTAAAATCATTTTCTTTTCACAAAATGCCATGCAATTTTAAAAGGAAAGAATTTTGTTGAGAATAATAATGAAATATTGTAGAGGAATATTCATGAAAATTAGGCATTATGAAACTGTAAAAATCCATTCTTTTCATATAAGTTAAAAAAAACATTCTCCTGGTACTTTTGTCGGAAAAGCCAAAAAGTACCTTGTATGGTAAACAAAAGAAAGATTCTTTCCATAACTTGTGGTAAAAGTAAAAAAAGGGTAAAAATGAATTTAAAAATACATGAAATAATATTAAAAACTTTATGAAAACATTTTTATAAAACATGGACATGGATGATAAATATAACCCCAGTAAATACTTACGAATAAACAATCTCAAATAAAAACGAGATTGGAAAAGTTATCCCTTACCTTATGTTAGATATGCTTTTTATGTATCCGAACCTCCTGTATAATGATTTAAATAATTTCATTGAATTATTATAGAATCATATTCATTATTATGATATCATATATGGTTCAGTTATGACTTTATATTACCCGTTCTTTTGTAAATTCCATGTTAAAGCAGCGTTTTGGGTAAAATAGTTTCATTTATCGTACATGTTTTGATTTGTTGTTCTTGATATTATTACTCATATCATGATTTACTTAATTCCATAATGTAAAACATGATTTATATATAATATATATTCAGTATATAAATATATATTATAGATATATAAATGGAATGAAGTGCACCGTTCATGGAGACGGTAGGCCGTACGTACGCGTGGATGCTGTTTTCGTTTCCTTATTGAATTGAATGGAATTAAGTAAATGAAACATATATGTAAATAAATCCAGTATCATTATTATGTAATATATTTCATTATTATTTATTATATATATACTTTATAATCATACTTTAATGGTTAATCATGGAAAATGAATCTCATCGCGTTCGTGGAGACGGTAGTCCGTACGTACGCACGAGCGATGATATCATTCCCATAATTATTGAATAGAATTAGAGTGGATGATATAATATCTCATAATTATTATGATGTTATAATAACCATATATAGTTATTATTTACACCATTATACCCATCCAATTAATGTGGTGGTGGAAAAACTGATTACACCACGGCGTGGAGACGATATTCCGTACGTACGCACGCACAGTGATTTCATTTTCTGTAGGATGGATAGAAGGTGAAATGGGGTTTTTTAATATTTATAATATCATATCAGTATATTGTTGATACTTATTGTATTACTTTACAATGAAACAACTAAATAATATGAATTTTAAGAAGAAAGAAACTTGAAAGAATCGGTAGAAGAGATTACCTCTTCTTCGATGCACCTCCTTTAAACTTCCTATTAAGGAACTAGAGTTGGTATTTTGAGGAGACCATAACCTCTATAATGTTTCTAGGGAAGTTGATAAGGGAAATGGGCAGGGTTTGGCCTAGCTTTAAGGTTAAAATTGTGTAAAGAGAAGAGGGAGGATGTTCCCTTTTATAAGGGAGGAGAGGGGCACTTTAGAAAAAACTAAAAATATTATTTTATAATAAAGTCATATTCGGTTTATAATGGATAGAAAGTGACTTATTTCGAAGATAAAGTGGTTATGGGTCGAAATCATCTCAACCATTAGGTTTTAGACTAGTTTAGGTTACTATTTTAACCTTATCATTTAGATTTAACTCTAAGTTAAATAATTTAACTTTTACCGCGTCTTTTGTTTTCTTACACTATATGGTTAATAAACTTACAATAACAAGACAAAAGAACCCCAAGTGGTTAATTATTAATATATATAACCTTATATAAGTCATTTGGACGAACCGTAGATTTTTAGGAATAGAATAAAAATTGATAATATAATATTTGTTTTAAAAACTATTTTATGTCAATTTTGACACTATTCGGTAATTGATTTTTGTAAAAATCATAAAATCATGATTAGTTCGAAAAAATATAATTTAATAAATAATAACATGTCATATTAACCTAAAAAATTAGTTGAATTTATAAAAAGTCTCAAATTACATTTATTAGGGTATTTATAACATCAATTATGTTAATATTTCATTAATAAGGTAATTATTGTATCATCATTGTGTCATAAATAAATTAAATTATTTAATGTCTAAAAATCATAAATAAAATAAAATTATGTATGAAATATTTTTATATTTCTAATGAATATTTATAGTCTAATTTATCTTATGTATAACCCTATATTAAAAATGTTTTAGTTATTAAACATTGATTTTAACTATTTTAACTCTTCTTTAAATAAAATAATAATAAATGTCCTAATCTAATACAAGTGAACCTAAAGGGTAATATTTTCTTCCTAAGGTTCTTTTTGGTCGAATTAAACTTATCCAATATAATTAATACATGTTTTAGGGTAATAATAATTTCATTTTTATCCTTAATTACCCTATTTACTTTTAACGGTGGTAAAAAAAGTAAAACGTTACTATTCACCAAAAATTATATTTATCTTATTGAACCACATTTTAATCCTTAATATTAACCGTGTCTCTCTTATTTTCTAAATTCCACTCACAAAAGTGGTAAAATTAAGTTTTAGGTAAATTTGCAAATTCTCCTAGGAGGTGGGTAAAAGATGGTGAAAAGTTCAATAAAATTTTTATATATCTAAAATTATTATAAAATGACTCCAATTAATTAAATTGAACTTATATAGGTATTATGTATCAATTTTTACCTAAAATAAATTTAAATAAAATAAATAATTATTTAAATAAAAAGTCGGTTTTAACCAATAACTCAGGGTTTTCACTATTCATAAAAAATTGGAAGTTTTCAGAAAAATACCAAAAATTCTCCCTAGGCTAATTTCGATATTACGAATCCAAAAATGAAGTCCATTTTGAAAGATAAAATTTATAAAATTTAAAAAAGTGGGTATTACTATTCATAACAGTTAGTTCATAATAATATTATAATAATATCTCGTTTAGTAAAACTCAGTATTGCGTACAACACACGCTATTGAGGAAGGTTTCTCTAGCATGAAACACAAGCCTATAATAGTGTTTGCGTATACTGCAAGCTAATACGGCGTCGCGTATAGTGCAAGCTAATCTTGGTGTAGCGTACAACACAAGACATCAACTAAATTAATAAAAAAAATTCTAATAAAATCTCGGGGTGTTACAACGATGGATGCCTTTGGATTTTGAATAGGTATACCATGTGTTACTAAAGTTCTCACCTCAATATAGATTGCGTAGATTTGGATGATGTGGCAAGATATCTCCGAGTTTCATTGGCCCTTTCCATATACTTTATAGAGTTAGAAAGGTGGCATACTGATTCACACTACTATCACAGTTAGATTGGGTACACGATGTCTTCCATGTGTCACAACTAAAGAGGTAGATGCACGACCCATCACATGTTATTGACTAGGGAAAGCTGTACATCAAGGATGGATCTACCATTGCTGAATACCCGATAGAGATTGAGGATCGACAAGAGATGATCTTACATGGGATAGAGATTACTCTAGTGAATGTCCAATGGCTACATCTCTTTGTATAGCCTTTTATTTTGTCTTTTTGGTACTTAAATCCATAAGGTGGGGAGAATTTAATGACTCCAATTTTCCCATGATTTTCTTTGGTATATTATATGGATTATTTTTAGAGTTAGGCATGAAGACGATGTGAGATTCTAAGGCTCGATGTGCCCCAAATTAATTTTTGAAATAAATTAAATAAATTAAATATCATGCAAGATTTTTTTTCATAAAAAGTGGAATAAATCTTAAAAAGGGTATATAATTGGAAATATGAGGTCATCATTGAGGTCAGATCATGATTTTTATTCTAGGTATAACATAACCTTGGAGTGTGTCAGATGCTCGGGTTGGGCACGGTCGTGGGAGAATGTTTAAATAAATTAATTGATTAAAATAATTTATTTAATTAAATTTATAATGACCTTTTTTTTCCAATAAATATACATATATGAAGAAATTATAGGTTTACTCGCATAACCCTAGAGTTGTTGGAGAGATAACATTGGAAGATTGTTCTTAGAAAAATGACATCAGATCACAGATCGTTGATCAATGTGCAATGAGACTCAAGGATCTCACCAAAATAATGATGCATAATCATTATTAATCAGTGATCGATCCATATGGAGGTAGTACATTGTTTTATTTGGATTTATCCTTGTTTTCTTATCTTATGCTGAAATTGATTAAATTGACCAATGGATCGATTCATTGTTCGATCGTGTTGTGGGTGAGAGTTTATTCAATGGGTATTATTAGGAGAAATTGTTTATTTTAGTATGGATATTATTTCGTCCTTATAATGGAAATAGATCAAGTCTAACTCAAACATGGTTGAGGTTCATTACTATTTTTTATGTTTATTGGTTTTCTCCAATAGTTATTCATGCATTCATCACCAGTGATTTTTTACCTGTGGTTTGACCCAAATACCGAGAAATCAATCATTGTGCATCCACTTCCTGGTGCAACGGATTGATATCATAGATCTGGGTTTAGAACAACACCATAATCAAGATACGATGATGGTGATGATAGGTTGGGGATATATTTAAGACTCATAGTTTTGGCAGGGCATGCAATGAAAATTATGACCAATAATGACCATTTTACAATTCATTTTAGTAATTGGATTCTGGTGAGTGGTGATGAAGAGAATCCACCGGGCCATATCAAAGTTTTCTGGTGTATTTCATCACTGGATTGGATACTATTATAGATTGAGATGATGTGTGAAATTTTTCCATGGGTTCTATAAAATCTTGATATACACGATGTGTAATCTGGGAATACACATTGTTTGGGGACTTGACTATGGTGCTAGGGTTTCTGTGGATGATATAAGTATCACACGGTGTGTGACACATGTCACATAACATGTGACCCTTAACTGGAAGCTCAGTGTGTACATAGGAGGTTACACAGACCTAGAAAAGACTTCATGATATTAGAAACATTGTGTACTCATTCATGGACATGGCCAGGTTAGGTGTATATAGGAAGAGCTATGTACTTGGACATAGTAAGGAGTACACAGTCTCAAACAGACCATATACTCAGACATAGACATAGACACGGGAATGGTCCATGATATATGGGTAGAACTCAGTGCCAAAGTTACATTCCATGTATTACCAGTACACATTGTGTACTCCCTCAAATATGACTTAGATCTCTTATCCTCTTCAGTTTGGATGAATTCCGTTAGGGTACATTACCTTGATCCTTTCCACAAGGGTTATTTAGGAATTATATCTAGTTCATAGGATGGTGATAATCTATGAATAACTTTGGTCTTGGATAGAGTTGTGGAATAACTTTGTGAGGCCTGAATTGAGATTCTCTATCATCAAATTTTCCCTAGGTGGGTTTCTTGTCATCGTTATGACCAACACTACACATGCGTTGATCCCCTACATAGAGGGTTAATTTAGATTGGGTAGTTGGTATACCCTATGTCCATGGGAGTGATCCCATTTTCATGTATCAATCTCTTTAGACTTCTAGTATGTACTTATTATGGTGATAACCAATGAGCATTAGATCTTGGATGGATGTCATCAATTACATCTAACTCGTGGAGTGTGTTCTCTTGAAAGAATTCTATGTGGAACCTTCGAGTAGGAATCCTAGGTTGGCATTATAGATGTGACCTTACTTGATATTGTGTGTCTATGTTGATTATATCCGGATATTCTTGTTATATGTGCTCCATACATATACTTGTAATGATGCAACTATTATTATTGAAGGTTTATGATTATTGATTTCAGGGTGACATACTGGGTATTGTTATACTCACCACTACATGGTATTTTACCACATGTGTCATGTCTTATGCAAATGATTGACCTTTTAACAGAGTACTAGAGGGATTAGGGCCAAGTAGAGCATAATGATCTAGATAGACCATGGTGTGTTCCTACAGTTACCTTGATAGTAGCCAAACATGTTTTTAGTTTCTTTATTTTGGGCTTGTATTTGGACCTTTTTCTTTATAGTACTTGTTTTAAAACTCTAATGATGATATTTTAGTGGTATGAATGCATGTTTATCAATTGTTTTACATTTCATCATTTTATGGTCTTGGAGATGTGTGCGTGTGTATATTTACTTTAGGTTAAGGCTTCCCATGTGTGTGATATGCCTAATCAGTGCTAGTCGCCTTCCCCTAGCCTATTGGAGGCATGCTTGGGGTAGTTTTGGCATGAGCTCCATTGATTTGGGTTGTGAAAACAATATACATTATCTATAATATATTTAGTTTGTTAAAATAAAGCACATAAAAAGATAATTTTAGAAAAAATTTATTTTTAAGAATAAGGTGATATTATTTTTTATTTGGATACAATAATTGAATTTTATTAGTATAAAAATTATTTTTACTTATATATATATATTTCTTAAAGTGGTTACCTCTATTTATAGCTGCTAACTTAATGACTACATTATAACTATTATATAATGTTTTATGGTTTTTTTTGGTTCGGTGCTGCATGTGATGTAAGATATTGAACACATTAGTTTTTAAAGGGAAAATGTAATTTAAAATATCAAGGTGTTACACATCTTGCCATATTTTATGATATATTCTATATCTTCATTATGATAATATGCACTATTTTCATGAAACCTAAGTTTCTATCATAGCCTATGATATCACCTATATCATAGTTTATGTTATAGATTAAAACCACATCTATAAAATGTATCATACATTATAATACATATTAGTCATACCCTAAGACTAAGAAAAGTAGAACCATATATTATGATATCCTATATCATAAATTTTGTCATATCAATCCAATGGCTAACACTCAATCACATCATATCATACATTATGATATGAATTTTCTTAGATTATGATGCACATGTACTTTATGAAATTAGTAAAAGAACATGTTGATTCATTGATGAACATGGATTTGATACAACTAATGGGTTTTTATGGAACATCACATGATCAAAGTTATATAAGATATCTCTTAAAGTTCTTGATCTATCCTAAAAAACCAAAAATTTGAATGAAGAAAATTAAATAAAAATAGCCCTACAAAAAATACAATGAGATCCATATCTATTGATATTTTATATATTTTTTTGATAGACTCACCCAGAAAAAACCATTAGACTCATACCTCCATAGGGATGAAACCAACCAATAGAATCTTCATTTAAAATAAGGGGACCCCCGGACACCAAATAT
The DNA here is from genome assembly GCA_963277665.1 of Viscum album. Taxonomy (NCBI): domain Eukaryota; kingdom Viridiplantae; phylum Streptophyta; class Magnoliopsida; order Santalales; family Viscaceae; genus Viscum; species Viscum album. The sequence goes on along the minus strand of OY728164.1, from coordinate 1,395,293,359 downwards.
GCGCTATCACCTTCTACGTGAAGATGAATGATGAATTAGGATGAAGAGATCTTTGAAAATGGAATCAATATATCATAGTATTACACACACCCATACATAGGAGGATCATACCCTTTATAATGTATCCCTTCATTCAATTAAAGGAGTCAAGTGTGGACTTCCATCACATGGAAACCAACATGTGTTACCCACAACATATACCCATTGGTGTTCTATGATTTTGGAACATTTAAATGATCATAATGTGTTTAAAAATACAAAACTCAAAAAATCGATTGATTCAGAACCAAAGATATACAATGTATAAGATTTGGTGGTGTCTATGCACTTGATATCCCATATTTCTTGTATATCATACACTATTAATAGATAATGATGATATGATATGATAGAGGCATCTACATTCCATACCACAAGATATGTTAATGGAAAATTATACAATACAATACACATATTTTATTGAATTACCAATATGGTTATGTTTCAAAACTAGTGTAAGAAATTATAATAATATTTAGCTCTAGGAATTATCTAATTCTTGGTACATACAATGTCGGTACGTACACCTCCTAGGGTGGCGATGAAAGTTGAATCTGAACCCTAGGAGTCTCATTTCATGGTATCTTGAGTTATTAATATTAAGTCATTAATTAGATCAACATAATATGGGTTTTGAAGATGATTGATATATTCCATGTAGTGTATTTTTCATCACTCATTAAAGGTATAAAGTGTGACATTCTTGTAGATATTTCCCTTGATAATGAAAATTTTAGAAGATGATATTCATGGTTTTTAATTTTAAATCCATGATATGTGGATGGGTGAACTATGTTTAGGAAATTATATGACATTTAATATTAGAAGAAGTTATGTAAGGTGAGGTTACACCTTTTTTCTAAGGACTTGATGGGTTAGTCTTGATTTATACAATTCCTACAATGAGGTGATAAATGTTTCCCAAAGTAATTGTATCTCGGGTTCGCTTAGGGCCTGGACCTCAAAAGTTTGATTGAGTATGCATAGGGATGAGTTTTATACCACACAAGATAGTTTAATGAGATTCTATATTATAGGTTTAATAGGGATCTAATAACACTTATTTGAGACTACATAAGTTATTTAAAAACCAAAACTGAGATATCCATGAAATATTATGAAAATCATGCATAAATATGAAATGATGAACTCTGTAAAAAATATGTGTACCTTAAATAGGTGAGAAACAAAATATTCTATCTTCATCATTTGTGGTTGATGAAGATCACCAAAGGGAATCCCACCTATGAGAATATCCATGGGTTTCACCTGAATCTCTCATCGTATGATCACAATCCACCATCCTACATGATGTGCTAGATCCTAGAAAGTCAAAGGATGAATATGAAGAGAGATTCAGTTTCTAGGGAGTTTTGGCTGATCACCATGTAAGAAAACACACATGTCTATCATCACATGGTAGTGGGTTTTATAAATCCCCTGAGGATACTAATTAATAGTTCTTGAATTGAATCATGCATTATAAAGCATGAGTTAATACCTCATCTAATTCATGCATCACGTGCATGAATGCAACAAAATCCCTCATGTTACATGTCATGTAATGGTTATTTAATTATATATTACATTGAAGATTCATTCAAACACTAACACTTTAACATTAATCTACCGGTGACCATATATAATAGTGGAATCTCATGCATATCATAATCCCATCATACGTTGAGTTAATTTATTCTCAAGATATATATCTATTGAATATTGTGATAATGTACTCTTAAGATTTTTCTTAAGGATACTTTAGTAGCTATGTATTCTCAATGTATGTTTAAGGATACATCAAAATCTAAATATCATTAAATTATAGGGAATATTATCACCTTTAATTTATCACTTTCACTAAATCATAAAAGTATTTATTCTCTTTCACCTTATATTTAATCATATATAATAACTTGTGAAAAACGTATTTAAAACTCCTTTGGATATCTTCCAAAACACTTTTGGAAAGCTATCAGAAACATCACCTCATATCAAATCGTATGTTATGCATTTTGAATACCCATCTAAAACTCAATTAGCTTATATATAAAACAATTTTATATTATCCATATGTGCTAAAATAATTCCCCATTAATTCAACCATAAATTTTGACCCCATGGGACATTATAAAATTTATAAAAAATATGAATCAATGAATACATAAATTTAAGAAAAGAACAACCTCTAGAAAAGGATCAATACTAAAAATGGATTTGATATGATCTCCATAAAACACATGTATCTCTATACCTATATACACAAGTCACATATCATGCTAGGATGAATTATCATATATTACCTTTGTCTAAGATATCAAGTGAACATGAAACACAGAGTATATCAATACCATATAACCAACTCATAAATTATTGATTCTCAAATTCTAGGATAATTTTTTCAATGAATATATCACATGTCATTCATATTTTTGGATGAGAAAATCACATATCCCTAACTAAAATAGATATGAACATCACATGTAATATCTAGGTGTGATTGAAAAATCCCCAATCTATCTCAATAAAGGGACCATATTTCATACTCACCATATGAGAGGAAAAACCCCATATTGATTGTGCTCCAATTGATGACATGACCAACAACATACCCAACCATCTGATGATTTTATAAGTTGTAATGGATTTCATAAGGAAGATATTAAATTAGAAAGGTTATCATGATAGGTATATTTACAACCTTAGGTAATAGGGACTCTTATATGATCCATGAACCCCTAGTATACCAAATACACAGTGCATGACACTCAATGTGGTTACCCAATAGGCCATTAAGTGCACAAAAATAGTTTTTGTTACTCATGAGATTATAATATTTCTTATATAAGAATCATCCTCACTCTAACTTTAATATTTCTTCATAATATATAATACTTTATTAAAAAATTTGGTCAAAGATAAATCAAATTCATAGTTTGAGAGGTAAATTGTCATTTAATTTCATAAAATGTATATCCACACACACACACACATATACAACCAATGTGAAATAATGATAAAATAGAGGTTTCATTTTATATGATACATTTTATATTCTTAAAAATATTTTAAAAATACTTAATAAAACACTATATAATCACTTATTTATCATATTATATATTATAAACTACTAGATCAACCTTACACCCACAACACTTTATATGGTTTCGTTAACTCGTTACATTTATATGTAATTCATACCAAATATCTAAGTGGATACTTGATAAAACACTACCAATAAAATCTATAGTGAGTAATATATATAAATATAGGATGTTTGAATAATTTTGAGATTTAGGAATCATATTCTTAATGTTTAACTCCTTGATCATATTCAAACTCCTTAACTCCATAATATCAAATGTTATAATATCAACTTTTATTATCTACTCAAAAATCTTTCTAAGTTTAATATCATCATACTCGTAACTGTTCCATAAAAATTTCCCCTTGAAATATAATGTAACTATTTACATTATTATTTACTAGTAAATCATAACATCCTTTAGGGAAAAGTGACATTCACTTTGTGTTTTGGCTGGTATAAACCATTTAGGAAATATTGATATTCACTTTTCACTATAACTAATTGTAACTCTTAAATTTTTCTTTAACATCACATATCTTAAACACTTTAGGATATTAAGTAAAAAAACTTCATTTTTAGACTAGTATATATATATATATATATATATAACTTTGAACTTTTCGTAGTTCAAACATACTCTCATTGGCCTCTTAGACAATATTATTTTCGGAATATCATGATAAGAAAAAAATACTTTGTGTTAGGAAATCAAATTTATTTTCTTTTAGTAGAAATATTTAATAGATAAAAATTATTTCCATATCATATATGATATTCTATATGTTTGGAGAATTTTACTTTGAAAAGAAGACTATTTATCAAAATATTTCACTGATGGGTGCTTGGAACATCTTTCCTCACATTTTGAAACATACAAAGATAAAATATTTATCTTGGATATTTTTTTAATCCTCACATCATTTTATAAACATGTTATAGTATCTAATGAATCATAAACCAAGTTTATACAACTAATTATCACATTTTTGTTCAAAAAAATCTTTATTAATGAAAAAATTCTCTTATAATATAAGGTAAATAAAATGAAGATACACATCATTTACTTAAATCCATCTAAGCTTGATAAATTCCTTTACATCAAAATATTTGATGTAGAATCTCTTTGCTTCATCACTTTTAATGAAAGATACAATTTATAATTAATTATTCCCTTGATTTTGAATAACTATATATTTACAATACTTGTAAAATATAAATTCGATATAACATACCCTTCAAAAATAAAGAATCACTTCTATTAAAAAAAATATGATAAATAAATTATGGGTATTTTTATAAATCCATCTATGTACCTATAAGAATTCCATATTTTGTAATTATTACCCCCTTTCAAATAATACCATTAGGTTTCAATTTCCTTGACTGACTACTTGAAAAAACATTGTTTGAATCTCTAACTCTTCCTTTCTTCTTCCAGTTTGAAATTTTACCCATTGAACTATCTATATAGAACTAGAACCCATAAATCATATTCATAGATCATATATTCTAAAATCTTGATAATACCAGGTAAAAGTTTCTTTAATTCATCCATATTGTCAAAAAATTTCCTTGGATGACAACATAATGAATTCCTTAACTAGAACAATCCTTATAGGAAACCTCTAGTCTCATTAAGTCATTAGTAAACTCAATAATATTGAGTATCATTAAAATACCCACATATTGAGTATGTGAGACTAAAATTCCTTATTTCATCTTGTCTCTATTACCTTTGAAAACTTAAGTGAATCTCCCTATGCTTCTCATAAGTATATGGATTTACTTTTTGTAAAATTTAAAAACTTGGTTTCTCAAAAAGTTATTACTATAAAAAATATAATTTTTCCTTACTTAAGAAGTTATATTAGGTTAATGGTCTTAGTATTTTCTTAAATTAATCTTATCCTTGTAAAGGATTAATCTCAAAGCTAATTTTTACGATGATGATGTTATTTATCTACAATATAATATTTTATCAGATGAGTATCATGTTTTATTACCACTTAATAAGGAATTTAATTAATTGGGTTCCTACTAAAATGACATCCAATTTTAAATTAATTATATCCATTAGTGGGAAAAGATCCAAATTTCATCATGAATTACATAGAATTGTTCATGTAAATAATCCAATACTATATCTAGTAGAAACCTATTTTTTAATCATATCATATATGACTCTTGGATAGTCGAGTAGAAAAATCCTTATTTTACCTATCATATGGATATAAACTCGACTGGATTCATGTTGTATCTTAATGGTTAGGTTTTCCAATATAAATGAAACCCAAATAAAATTCCAAGAATAAGGAACCTGATGGTTATGGTCACTTCATTACTTGCTTGAATTAAAAAAGATAATCCATAGGAAACTAATGGTTAGGGTCACCCATACTAAATGATAGAGGTCTTGAAAAGTTCCTATTTGGAAGGAATCTAACACTTAATATTTTAAATGGGATTTAATCTCAACATCTCATCTCATGTTATTCCCTTTAAGTATATATATATATATATATATTTAATGATTTAGTTTTGGAATCCTATTCCTTAGACCAAATCAATATGTTCAAACCATATTGACATGTAACTATTTAAAAAACCTATAAGTTTGTATTACTTACTAAAAAATATAAGACAAACATATTTAAAAATATCCAAATACAACTCATGAATAAGGTGTCACACCCGGGTTTTTAAATTTACCTTTGTTTTGGTTCAGGTCGGGTTCTCGGTATTTTTCTCAGGAACCGGGTGCGAAGAGTTTGAATTTTTGAGGAATTTCCTTTTTATATCCTTAGACTAGATATTTACCATTATTTCTCCCTTAAATTTTCAAGAAAAAGAATGAAAAATGGGTGGGAATACAATGGCACATGGTTGGTGCATAGTTAGTAGTAACCGTGCACCTTACCCAGGTTACCATGTGGTTGGGGTCTGGGCGAGACATAACCTACTACACAACCAGTGCATGGCCATGTACCTTGTCTTGAGTAACTGTGCAATAGGTGTCTCCCTAGGTGTGCCTCTCTCGATCCTACCCCCCCACCTTGGGCTTCAATTTTTGGATGTCTTTGGCTCATATTCCTTAAGATCTATCAAGTAAGTCATCTTCTCTCTTGTTTCTCTTTTCTTTTAGGGTTTTCTCTATTCTTGTTTGGGTTTTTTTTCCAGTGGGTATGGGGTTTCATTCAGGGTTAGATCTTGATGTTTAGGGTTCAATATTGATGTCTTATGTTCAATATTTCATTATTAGGGTTTTGGCATGGTGCTGTTGCGTTTTAAAACTATTTTCCATAAGATTATTGGTTTAAGGTAGGTGGTTCCATGACCTAACATTTCTAGATGAATTTAATATGTTTTTTTTGAATTTATAAATATGTTCTATGGTTTAATTTTGGGATATGAAATATAAATTTTAAATGTTTTTTATGCTTATGTGATGGGAAAACATTTTATAAAGGAAATGGCTAGGTTTTATGTGTGAAAATTGGTGTGGGATTTCATGGGAACATTTTAGGGTTTCTTTGAAATTTGAGAAGTATGTTTTCAAAGGCACTTGTTGTGCAAATGAGTTTTTGTTATAAGTTTTCAAAAGGAAATGTAATACTTTGTAATGTTTGACTTGTTGTACATTTTTTAAAATGATTTGTAAATTAATTAGATGATGGGAGGAATGTTTTGGAAATGAACTTGGTTTATGTTTGACTTTAAAAAGGGGATTAGACCATGGAATTGGTTAGTCAATTATATGATTTTCTTATGCTTCATAAAATGGGAATTTATGAGTTGTGTGAGTGATAGTAAATTCATTTGGAATTTTTTTGGTGTGAGTAGAATGGAAAATGGTCTATTTTATAGAAAATGATGATTAACTTGAAATTCATAGAATGTATGCGTAAAAGTGGTGATTTGTGTGGCATGTGAACATGAATTGAGCACAAAGGGAATCCCAAGTATCTAGGTGGGAAGACTAGAACTAGCGCACTAGTGATATGGAAGTGGATTTTTCCAGTTTCACTTAACTAGATTGACTATTAAAACACTAAATAAACTATGATGATGATTGATCTCCATTGGGATTTTGGATTTTTCTCTTATCTAGTGGATCATGCATGAGGACACCGACAATTGTGGTTACTACACCACATTTCACCAAGGTACAAGGTTCTAATGACTCACTCGAGCTAGATTAAACTTAGGGATTCACCAATGGTGCTGTAATTTATATGTTGTGGTACCTTCAGTTGGCATATGATGGACCTATTGTGTGTGTGTGTGTTTATAAATTATCTTTTTCTTTTAAACAAGTGGTTTTGAAATGGATTTTCTTGGAAGTGTTCCTTTTTTAATTTTTTTCCCAGAAATGTTTTAACTTCATTTACTTAAATAAGCACATTATATTATCTTATAAATATTTTGGAATGGAATCTCTTTATTTGGGTGGCATCCTACTAGGCTTTGGCTCATACCCTACATACACCATTGGGTGTATGTATACTTGTTCTATTTTACTTAGGTAAATGTAAGATATTCAATGATCGTGGCTTGGGATGTTAGTGGAATTTTTGTGTGGGTTTGGTGGTGGTGGATAAAAAATATTGCTTCTTATGTCACATTAAGGTTTGAGTTGGAGTTCTTAGTTTTCCTTTTTGGTTGTAGTCTTTTGGGGTTTTTGTTCAATGTTGTAAGCTTTAAATTTTGTAATGTGAATATACCTTGTTTGGTTGTCTATTTACAGTTTTTGTTTATTTTTCTCATTGGTTTTTTATGTTCTTGAAAATGGGTAAAATCATTCCAATGTTTTAGTTTTGATATCCAGGCACTTGTTTCTAGTCTATCTGCTAATCATTTTTTTTCATTTTAAAAGGCCGGTTTAAGGGTGTCCGGTACCCAACATACAAAGCCGAAGCAAAAAATATAGAAAAGAACACCACAAACAGAGTGTTATATATATCATAATAACCGTAATCATCACAGCAAACCAAACTGGATTTCTCTTCCCCTGTGGCTGATTCCCACTCTGGGATCCTCCAAAAACTCACACTTTGAACACGATTTCTAAGTTGTTCCAGGGAATCCATGTCTGGTGGAGACTTCTTGGTCCCGCTACCTTTCTTAACTACAAGAACCACCTGGTTATTCTTTTTTGATGTAGACCTAGTCCTCATTGGTCGCGAGAGATAGGAATAATCCTTCCTTGATCTCCTTGTTGAAGTTGCAGCCAATCTCCCCTCACCTACATTTTCTTTCTGAATACCATTTTGAACAAGCTCACTGAAAGAGCAGCCAACTGGGGCACTCAGGATCTCCTTTCCCTTCCTAGAGTATACCTTCCCCGCCCCAGTCTGTTCAACACTACTGCCCTCCCTTTGGTCTGGTGTTATAATCTCTTTCAAAGGAGGATGTTCCTCCTCCGTAGGAAAATTCTCCACCACGGTGAGATGTGCCTCCATCTCTGAACCTCCAGCCCAGGGAATTTCAGACCTCTGGTCTGCACCTTCCACCAGAGAACCACTTCTATCCAAGCTAGCATTGTTCCCCATGCTTAGGGCAACATGCTTCTACCCCAGATCATCCACTGGTTGAATCTCCATAAGCTCCCTACCCTTCCTAGCCTGTTCATCTCCCAAGACTTCCGCCCGCTGCTTCTCCAAGACCACCATTTTATCCCCCTTCCCTGTATTATCTTCCACCTCCAATTCTTCATCCAACAAATCCTCAGACAATCCATTGATTCTATTGCTCAAGGAAATAAAAGGAGTAGCCAAGGGGTCCAACCTTGTAGAAATCCTATCACCTGTCATGACAACCACCTCTTCTGTATTTGATACCCTTTCAACTCCAGCCTGCTCTGAGCCCAAATCTACAATTAAATCAGAATAAGCACCAAATTTTTGTAAAGCATCCTTGCTAGTCCATGTTGTTTTACTCTCCACAACTACACCAGGCCCACAGAAGACCTCCCTTCTTTCACTAGGACCTGCCAGGGTCGAGCCCCTGTCCATCTCCCTAGCATCCTTCACAGATTTTCTTCTAACATCGACATCTAAGCTCACAGAAGCACCTTCCCTACAGTGCTCCTCCCTCAACCGTGATGAAAAACCACTACGGAAAACCTCAACCGAGTGTCCCAACCTCTTGCAAGAGCTACATAAATTGGTCCAGTTCTCATATATAACCTTTTGATTGAAACGGTATTCATCACCAATTGTGATCTAGACCAAATCAAAAGGGGTGCGAGAGGAATCAACCTCAACACAGACCCGAGGGTTCACCAGATGGCAAACAGCCTTAGTACGGCTATTAGAGCAAAGATAACGACCCACCAGATTTCCCAACATATGGATTATCGAAGGATTTTGAAATGGTAGTGGAAGCTTAGGGAAACTTACCCAAACTGCCATGGAAGGAGATTCATGATTCATATAGAGATCTAAGGACCACCGAAGAAGCATGAAACAAGATCCGTTGAAGCTGCGAGGAGCTCTCGACCACGCTTGAATCAGATCTGCCTCCGTCTCGAACCAAATCATGATTTTCTTGCTATCCAGAAAGCCTACTACTGCTCATTCCTGGAGATCCCAAGAACCGAAGACAAATCAATCAAAGGCATCAACTGATGGCCTCTTTTGAATGAAACGAGCCACCAATGTGAGGTTTAACAAGCCCAAAGCTTCATAAAATTCAGAGTTGGAAAGCTGAAGATTTGGAACTCCTTTAACTAGATCCGCAACCTTAGGGTTAAGTACTATTTTGGAAAAGGGAGGGAGGAAATCCGAATTGGAGAAGGGCTGTAAGAACCTTGTGCTCTTATGCAATGACGATTCCCCCTCCCCCGCCAAGGGGGGAGGAGCCAGCGTGGTGGCCGCCGTCATCACTGGAGGGGAAGACACATCGAGGGTTCCTCAGTCGCACCACTTCTACATAGACTATCATTCGTTCCTGTTTCTAGTCTATGTGGATTGGGAAAACCCATCAGGACTTACCAAAGACTGATTTAGACACTAGTTCAGATGATGACCTGGGTTGGTTCATGAAAAAATGGTTTCAAAGGAGGTTATGATATTTTGGGTCATGCTGCTTGGATAAGAGTCTGGGTCGATTGGAGCTAGGGTCATCCGGACTTGATGTTATGGTTATGGGTGTGGTGCCTAGCCAGCCCACCTCATGACAAAACTCAAGTTTCCATGGGAAGTTAGGTTTTATTTAGATCATTTGGTCCGTTCAGTTGTTCGTTGATTGAGGAAATGAAAAGAGAGTTTTGTCACTAGTCTCTATGATCTCATAGGTCCTGGTAATCCATGTGGAGTCAGGGTCATGATTATAGAATACTCTCTGTGATGGTTGTGTGACTGGCGTATAGCCAACAACCATATCTCCGTGTCACCCATTGGCAATAGTTTATTCTTTCATTTTTTGTGCCTACATGGTTTCTGAAGGTCGTTTTGAAAACCCTCATTTTGAAATTATGAAAACTGAATTTTAATGTAGAGATGGTTTGATTTCAATAAGGTGGAAAATAATTTTTCAGAATTAATTTGAAAAAATCTTTGAACGGATGTATTTTTATAAAATGGTTTTGAGTAATTGGGGATGAGTTTATTGAGATTGGATTGTTATAATAAAAACTTGTGGTTTATCAAAAATGGGTTTTTTGGAAAATGAAAAAAATATATTTTCGAATTGGTTTCAATAACTTGTTTTGAACACAAAGAGAGGAGTTTTAAATTAAAGGTTGATTGATGAAGTGGGTATTGTTGTGCAATTGAAAGTGTTTTGAAATGGGATGAAATGTTTTGGAATTTATGTGTAGAGTTTGAAAATGAGTTTTATTTGAATTAGTTTTTCATTTAGTGGTTAGTGAATTTTGGGTAGCTTTGTAATTTTTTGGAAATGGAATTTTGGGTTGAATGTATTGTTTTAGAAAGTGAAAATGATTTGTTTTTATCTTTGGTATTCTCACAGGTGAACACATGCATTAGTTATATGAGAAAAGTAGATGAGTTCCTAGGGTGGCACGAGAACATGGATGTGTGAGGCCCATGATGTATAATTGGTTAATATTTAACCCATAAATCATGTTTTATTTCTAAAAGTGTTTTTTTCAAGAAAAGATGGGGTGTTTGACAATCCATAGTTGTGTGGTGTGTCTCTTTATGATTTGGAGTTATTTCTTGCAAGGTGTTTTGAGTTTTAAAACTCTTCTTGCTAGGAATATGTTTCAAGATGCATTTTATGGGTGAGTCAGTTTGAGATAATGGTTAGTGGAATTTTTTGGAAAATGTTTTGGGATGCCTTTGAGTAGGCCCCCTTTGTGCATTTTGTGTTTCTTTATGGTGTGTTTTGGTTAATGGACCAGTTTGATTAGGTCCTTGGTTTTCCTTGTTGTCTAGTGTATTCCTCCATAAATAATTTATGCATATTTAAAGTGTGTCCATGGGTGATCCACCATTGGTATAAAATCTATTTTAACAACACAAGGACTTTCTTCTTGGGTTTTAGAATTGATTCCATCTTACTTTTTTCAATTAAGTGGATCCTCTTGCAACGGGAGAGTGGATGTGGAAAGTTGAAAGAGAACTTGGTTTCTTGAGTTTCCTGAGTTATTTAAGGTGAATTTGAAACCTTTAAATCTAAAGGTCCTACTTGGAAGTGGTGAAAGGGATCCCAACGAGGAAAGGTGAAAGCGGTCTATGTTGTTGGTGCTGGCCACTGTCTTAAGAAGACTTTGGGTCTTTCATTGGTTTTTCCTAATAAAGGGTTTATGATAGGCCACCAGTGTGGAAAGTATGGCTATAATAGGATGTTATGGCCATTTATATAAATCGTGTGCTGTTGGGACTCAATTTAAGGTCCATTACCTTGTAAGGAATCTTAGGTTATAAAGGTCATGTTCATTGGAATTTTGCAGTGTCATGTTTTTTCCTATATAAGGAGGAGGATATTAGGGAACCTTTCAAGAACTTATATTTTAAAAGAAGCATGTATTCCTTTCTTGGGAATTCTTAATCTCTCTATTCTATATGAGAGTGTCTTCCATGTGTTCTTCCTTATAAAGTTTCTTGTTCGAGGTGAAAGGGGTGATATATATGCATATTCTAAGCCCATGTTTCAGTGAGGTGTTGTGTTAGAGTAAAGGAGGTCCTGGGGTGTGTTGTGTTCTAGTGTTTATTTTTGGAATTTGGTGTGGTTTCTTGTGGAACTAGAATGATAAGTTCCATTCAGGGGTTTTAACGCATGACTATGAGGAAGAAGATGCTTCAATCATTAGAGATCCAGCCATAGGTATTAGAGTGAAGCTGTCACATAGTTAGGAACCCCCAGGGGTGTAAAGGAGCTTAGTCAAGTTATTTTCCTTAGTGTGGGAGAAGAAGAAACTTTAATCCCCTGTGTATTTGTGTCGTTTCTAGTGGTCCCGTGTTGTGGGAAGAGTCACGGGGACACAATTCCTTCATTGATAACCACGTGGGTAAAAGAGTTCCTCCTTGGTTATAAGGAGGCATGGTTATCTTGTTTTCTTGAATCTCAACACTTATGATATTGTATATGTGGATCATTTTGTGGTTTTCTATGTATGGATAGCCTTTTGAGTTGATCTAAGTTTCAGTTTTGGCTCACTTGAGGATGGTAATTCCCCATAAGAGTAGTGAACCATGTGAAGTTTTCGATTTGGTTTAGAGTCTTTTACCGATGGACCACTTGAGGTAGGTGTTTGGTTTGTGTTGGGTATCCCTCTCATTAGTCTGTTTTGGAAGGTGCAGAAAGTTCCTAAGTTTACCCATGGTAGGTTTTCTTGTTAGTTTGTTTTAGTTGGTTAAGCTGGTTAGTTCTTATGGTGGGGAGTCCCACTGTGGGTCTCACCAATCTCCCACTGAAGTAAATCAGTGTTATCCTATTCCTTATGGTGGGGAGTCCATTTGGACCTCTCCATGTCAAATTATAGTATCAGGTGTTCATTTGTTTCTAATGGTGGGGAGTCCATTAGGGCATCCCCGTGTTAGTAATTTGGTTTCATTCCTAGTGTTGGCATAATATTAGGTGGTCTCATTCAGATCTATCTAACCCCAAGCTCCTTATTTTGAGTATACTTTGGGACTGGAGCATGCCACATAGTTTGGTTGAATTAAGGTTATGGGAGTATTCATAGAGAAGTGGGTTATGATCATTTTCTCGTTTTTGGTAGTGGCATAAGTTTTGTTGGTAATATCTGGGGTGTATTGGTCCAAGAGGTTGGATTGTACATTGCGAGAGTTCCTTTTATTTGATTGATCAATGGGAGGTGTCTTAGATTTTTGGGGTGGGTGACACTTAGTGGGGATTCCATTACAGCCTCTTGATTTTGACTTGTAAACCTTCTTTCCCTATCCATAATTTCCTTATCTTCTTATCATTTTTCATTCATCGGGAATCTTCTTGAACTGAGAAGGAGTAACGATTCTTGTTTTCAAATCAAACTTTGGGATGGATTTATGGGAGTGGAAAGCATTATGGTTGAGATAATTGTCACACTTGGGTTTTTAAATTTACCTCTATTTTGGTTTGGGTCAGGTTCTTGATTATTTTTCTCTAGAACTGAATGTGGCATGTTTTAATTTTTGTGGCACTTACTTTTTTTATCCTTAGCCTAGTTCTTTTACATGAGTTATCACTTGAATTTTAAAGAAACAATATAAAAAATGGGTGGGAAGACCTTGGAGCATGGTTGGCGCACAATTAGTACACTACTACAAAAAAGGGCAAGGGAAGTGCTATGCTTTTATCAGCGCTAAAAAAAAGCACTGATAAAGGCCCCCCTTTATCAGTGCTTTTTTTTAGCGCTGTTAAAGGGGACCCCTTTATCAGCGCTTCTTTTAGTAGCATTGATAAAGGGGGGATTTATCAGCGCTTTTCCCTAGCACTGATAAATCTTAAGTTTCAAAAAAAAAATCATGAAAATACATTATTTTTATATAAGTATATTTATTCATATATAAATATAATATATATTTTTTAAATACGTTTTATATATGTATAAATAGACTATTACATTTAATATATAAAAAATTTAGTGAAAACAGCTTTAAAATATTTTTAAAAAATATTATTAATTAATAATTTGCTAATTATTATCGATTAAAAATCATTTAATAACAATTTTAAGACACAAAAAATCAAAAAAATTAATAAAAGATCTAAAATAAGTTGAAAATGTAGCTCAAACTTCAAACGACCATAAATTTTGATTCAGGTGTCCGTTTGAGCTCTACAACATATCAAATAAAATCATGCGATGAGATCTACATGTTGGTGACCCAGGAGAAGCCTTCATCACATTTTTCGAGGCCAAAAAATTCCCATAAGGCCTCTAAAATTGAGTTTTTAGTCAGGATACCCCGATTTGTTAACATTCAAACATGTATAATTTCTGATCTGGATGTCCGTTAGGTCTGTACCACAGATCATATCGAATATTATTTCATTTTCTTAGATTTGACTGGTTGTGGTGTTGAAACAGGATTCTAGATTATAAGTTATGGTCATTTTAACATTCTATGGAATTTCAAATACACACATATATTTATTTATTTGTAAATATATATGTGTCTGTGTGTGTGTGTGTTTCTCTGTGTGTGTCTGTGTGTTGTATATTTTTATATATATATGTATTTATTTATTTACTTATAAACACACATCAAACACATATTTTTTCATTAATGTATTTAAAACTAATCTTATAAGTTATGGTCATTTTAACATTCTATTGCTTTTCAAATACACATATATATGTATTTATTCGTAAATATATATGTGTGTGTGTGTGTCTGTGTGTTGAATATATATATGTATGTATGTATGTATGTATTTATTTATTTTTAAACACACATAAAAAACATATTTTTTTATAATTATATTAAACTAATCTTATAAGTATATATTAATATAAAAATAAATATACGTATAAAAAATTATAACTAAAAATATATATATAAATATATTAATATACGAATGAATATATATATACTAATATATGAATAAATATATTTATATTAATATGAATCTATATCAATATATGAATAAATATAACTATATATTTATAGATATATCATTAAATAGAGAACAAAACGAAATGGCTTAGTGGTAAAGGTGCAGCCCCAAAAGGGGGGAGGTTGCGGGTTCTAGTTCGGGTGGAAGCGAATGGGGTGCGCGCATATAAGGATGCATGGGAAGGGCAGCACGCGGGAGACCACCTAGCGCTGATAAAGGGGGTGTCAAGCGCTGATAAAAGCACTCCCCGCATTATTTTTTATTATTTTTTTTGACCTTTATCAGTGCTTTTTGGAGCATTGATAAAAGGGACCCCCCTATATTAGCACTGAGTTTTATAGCACTTTTCTAGCGCTGTTAAATCCCATTTTGAGTGCTGATATAGGCCATTTTTGTAGTAGTGTAACCGTGCGGTAGGGGTCTGGGTGAGACAGAACCTACCACACTACCAGTGCACGACCGTGTTCCTTGGCCCAAGTAACCGTGCGGTATGTGTCTCCTTTGGTAGTCTCACAGTCATCGCATGGGTTGAAAAACCATGCAGACTAACCATGTGGACTACCATCTCATTAAAATTTGGAGAATTTTATCTCTCCTTGAAATTTTAACCGTATTCCACCCCCTTCTCAACCCTCTCAGACCTCCAAACCCTATGCGTGCCTCCCTCCATCCTCCCCTCCCCCCTGGGCTTCAATGTTTTGGTATATTTGCCTCAGATTCCTCAATTTATCTCAAGTAAGACCTCTTCTCTCTTATTTCTCTCTTATTTTAGGGTTTTCTCTCTTCTTATTTGGGGTTTCCATTTTCCAACAGCTAGGGGGTTTGATTTAGGGTTATATCTTGATGGTTAGGGTTCAATATTGATGTATTTTGTTCGATCATTCCTTATTTGGGTTTGATCAAGGTGTGATTGTGGTTTCACACCCTTTTTTGGAAGCTTCTTGGTTCAAGGTAGGTTGTTCCATGCCCTAACATTTCTAAATGAATTTAATATGTTTTTTTGAATTTATAAATATGTTTTATAGTTTAATTGTGGGATACAAAAGATAATTTTTAAATGTTTTGATATTCTTATGTGATGGAAAAATATTTTATAAAGGAAATGGATAGGTTTTATGTGTGAACATTTGTGTGGGATTTCATGGGAATGTTGGAGGGGTTCTTTGAAAGGTGTGAAGCATTATTTCAAAGGCACTTGCAGTGCAAATGAGTTTTTGGTATAGTCTTTTAAAAGGAAATGTAATAATTTGGAATATTTTTCTTATTGCGATTTTTTGAAAATGAGTTGTAAATTAATTAGATGATGGAAGGCATGTTTTGGAAATGATATTGGTTTTTGTTTGATTTTACAAAGGATCTTGGCCCATGGAATTGGTTAGTCAATTATATGTTTTTCTCATGCTTTATCAAATCGGAATTTATGAGTTGTGTGAGTGATAGTAAATGAATTTGGAAAATAGTTTTTTGTGTGAGTATAATGGAAAATGGTGATTTCATTTAAATTATTATTAGTGTGTGTGAAAGTGGTGTTTCATGTGTCATGTGAACATGAATTGAGCATAAAGGAAATCCTAGGTATCTAGGTGGGAAGACTAGAACTAGTGCGCTAGTGATACATTAGTGTCTTGTCCTAGTTTCACTTAGTTGGATTGACAATTACAACACTAACTAAACTATGATGACGATTGATCAACACTATAATTTTGGATGTTTCTCCTCTCTAGTGGCTCTTTCATGAGGATGTTGACAGTTGTGGTTACTATACCATGTTTCACCAAGGTACGAGGTTCTAACGACTCACTCGATCTAGATTAACCTTAGGTATTAACCCATGGTGCTCTACCTTATATGATGTGGTTCCATCCATTGGAATATGGTGGACCTCTTGTGTGTGTGTGTTTTTATAAATTCCCTTTTTCTTTTAATCAAGTGGTTGTGAAATAGATTTTCTTAGAAGTGTTTGTTTTTAAAATGTTTTCCCAATAAGTGTTTTTCCCAAAAATGTTTTAAACGAATTTACTTAAATGAGATTATTATATTATTTTATAAATGTTTTGGCATGGAATCTCATTATTTTAGTGGAATCCTAATGAGATTTGGATCACACCCTACATACACCATTGGGTGTATGTAGAATTGTTCTGTTTTACTTAGATAAAGGAAAGATATATGGTGATCGTGGATTGGGATGTATGTGGACTTTTTGTGTGGTTTTGGAGGTGGTGGATTGAGGATGTTTTTCCTTATGTTTAATGGAGGTTTGAGTTGGAGTTATTAGTTTCTCTTTTTGGTTGTAGTCATTTGGGGTTTTTGTTCAAAGTTGTAAGCTTTAAATTTTGGAAAGTGAATATAACTTGTTTGGTTGTATATTTTCAGTTTTGGTTTATTTGTATCATTGGTTGTTTATGTTCATGAAAATAGTTAAAATCATTAACATATTTTATTTTTGATACCCACACACTTGTTTCCAGCCTATGGGGATCAGGAATGCCCTTCAGACCTTTCCACAGACCGATTCAGGTGGCATTTTGGATGATGACCCAGCTTGGTTATCAACATAAGGTATATGAACTCTTAATTTAAATCTTAAAATATATATGAGATTGATAATATTCACATGATTAAGCCAAGAGTTACAGAGTTAACCCTTACCTTTCTAGAATAAGGCATAACCTCTAGACCAGTGGGAAGTCCGATCCTAAGTCTCTCTCCCTGGGGGGACTTTAATCAAGAGATAATCCAATTCAATATAAATATAACACCTAATATATATAAACTATATTCAATAATTAAATTCAATATAATAAATTTAACTATAAATCAAGGCCAAGGTACATGAAACCTAAGTCTTATGTTGACATACCTAGCATGTAACATAGGAGTTTATTGTAACACCCCGAGATTTTATGAAAAATATTCTTTTTAATTTCATTAATGTCTTGTGTTGTAAGCTACACCAAAAGGAGCTTGCACAACACACATCCTTGACTTGCCTTTCATTACACGCAATCACGACCTTTCTCGATAGCGTGTGTAGTACGCAATACCGAGTTTCACTAAACAATGATATGCTATTAAAATATTATTAAAACTAGCCCTTATGAATAGTAATAACCACTTTTTGAAATTTTGTAAATTTTATTTTTCAAAATGGACTTTATTTCTAGATTCGGAATATTGAAATTAGCTTAGGGTGAAATTTTGGTACTTTTCGGATAACTTTCATTTTCTGATGAATAGTGAAAATTACTAAATTTTAATTAAAAACAACCTTTTTAATAGAAATAATTAATAGTGATAAATTATTGGTTTTAAAGTATATTTAGAATATATTTTTACAATTTAATACAATGTTGGTTATTGGATGTAATTTCACATTTAAACCAGACATAAACAACTGTCAATCTTTTGATAGTTATTATCTCTTAAAAACACGCTATTTGTTTTGACGACGAGAATTAATTTTTAAATTAATTAATGCAACTGATATGTTTTGAATTTGGTAAAATAGACATCATTTTTGAATTCATAATATCAAATATAGCTTAGGCCTAATTTTTTGTATTTTTCTGGAAACTTTCATTTTTTGATGAATAGTGAAACCACTAAGTGGTAGTTAAAAAAATGAATTTTTCATAAAACTTAATCTTACCGTTTCTATGAGTGGAATTTCAAAAATCCGAGAGACACGGTTGATGTCAGTAAGTAAAATGTGGTTCAATGAGATGAAAATAATTTTTGGTGAATAGTAACTTTTTACTTTTTTTTTACCACGGTTAAAAGTAAATAGGGTAATTAAGGGTAAAAATGATATTACTATTACCATAAAACATGTCCTAATTCTATTGGACAAGTTTAATTCGACCAAAAACAACCTTAGAAATAAAATATGACCATTTAGGCCCACTTGGATTAGATTAGGACATTTATTATTAATTTATTTAAAGAAGGGTTAAAATAGTTGAAATCAAAGTTTAATAAGTAAATCATTTTTAATATGGGGTTATACATATGATAAATTCGACTATAAATATTCATTAGAAAGCTAAAAATATTTCCTACATAATGGTATTTTATTTATAATTTTTAGACATAAATAATTTAATTTATTTATGACACAATGATGATGTAGTAATTACCATAATAGTGAAAAATTAGAATAATTGATATTATAAATACTCAAATAAGTGTAATTTGAGACTTTTTATGAATTACAATAATTATATAGGTTAATATGACATGTTAATATTTATTCAATTGACTTGGTTCGAGCTAATAATTCTATTATGATTTTCAAAAAAATCAATTACTAAATAGTGTCAAAATTGACATAAAATAGTTTTTAAAACAAATATTGTATTATTAATTGTTAATTTATTCCTAAAAATCTAATGTTCGGCCAAATGACTTAGATAATATTATATATATTAATAATAAACAACTTGGGGTTCGTTTGGATTGATATAGTAAGTTTATTAACCTTATAGTGTAAGAAAACAAGAAGACACGGTGAAAGTTAAATTATCTAACTTAAAGTTAAATCTAAATGATAAGGTTAAGATTGAAACCTAAAATTATCTAAATTCTATTGGATGAGAGGATTTAGACCCCTACCAACCTTATCTTAGATATATGTCAATTTGGAGCTATTTAAAACCGAATTTGACTTTATAATAAAATAATAGTTTTAGTTATTCCAAAGGTACCCCTGTCCTCCCTTATAAAAGGGCACCTCCTCCCCCTCTTCCTCACACCACTTTGAGCCTTCCAGCTCGGCCAAACCCTGCCAATTTATCCTCTCCACTTCCCTAGAAACATCCTAGAGGTTCTGGTCTTCTTCAAATAACTATTTTAGTGCCCTAAAAGGAGGTCTCAAAGAAGCACTTCAAAGAAGAGGTAATGTCCGTTACCGATTCTTTCATCTTTATTTCTTATTCCACTTCTTCTTCTTTAGTTGTTTCATTATGAAGTAATAACATCATTATCACTAATATACTGATATGTTATTATAAGTATGAAACAACCCTATTTCACTATCTATCCATCCTACGGAAAAAGAAATCACCGCGCGTGCGTAAATACGGAATACCGTCTCCACGCCGTGGTGTAATCTATTTTCCACCACCACCTTACTTGGATGGGTATAATGGTGTAAATAATGACTATATATGACTATTATAAAGTGATATTGATTCTGAAATAGTATAAATACACTCCAATACAATTCCACGATCATAGGAACGATATCACCACTCGTGCGTACGTATGGAATACCGTCTCCACGATGTGATGCGACTCGTTCTACATGATCTTCGTTGCATAATGATTATATAAATGAATTGAATGAATGAATATGATATATATTACACTAATACCATTCTGGAAATGAGGTTTGTATAACCTAAAGAGAAGAATAAGAATTTATTCGACAAAACACGCATAAGAACAAAAAGTAATAAACACCCGAATAACAAGTAGTAATGAAATATTACTAATAAGAAGCTAAGAATATGATCATATATGATATCATAAAAATAAGTATGATTCTGTAATAAGTCAATAACATTATTTAAATCATTATACAGGAGGTTCGGACACTTACGAAGCAAATCGGACCTAAGGTAAGGGAAATATCACAATCTCATTTTTATCCGAGATTGTTTATACTTTGAAATTTACTGGGGTGTATTTTATCATCCACATCCATGTTTCCTCAATATGTAATATTATTTCCATTCACCTAAAATTTTTTAAATCCAATTTTAAACTTTGGTGAGTTTTTAGTAAAAGATATGAAAGGAATCTTTTGTCTTTTTTCGTACGAGGTACTTTTTGAGTTTTCCGACAAAAGTACGAGAAGAATGTTTTTTTAACTTATACGAAATGAATGGATTTTTAAAACATTATTTCCAAGAAGCTTCCTTTACAAGTATTCAAGTTTATTTTTAATCAACTTCTCTTATTTTAAAATTGTTTGACATGTTAAGAAAGGAAAAATATTTTTGAAGTAGAAAGGATATTTTCCTCACGAATGGAGTTCAAGAGTTTTATCAAAATTATTTTCCATCTAAGATAATATAGGGTTCTGTTTCTATCCCCATTATTACATTTATTTGATTATGTTGTGATGGAAATATATTTATGAATTCTTTTATCTTATATGAATTGTTTTATGATGTCACGATGTTTAAGATTCCGTTTTTTATTACATGGGTTATGCTATGATGTATGGTTTTCTGATTTTGTGGCACACATAAGAATGGTATCATTATGAGATGGGTTGGACCTATATCTCCCTCCAATGCATTGGGTAAAGATTTTATATCTCATGAGATATACATGGCTGGAATGGTAGGTTATACCGGTTCAGTGAAACATGACTGAAATGAGGAGTGAACTCAGTTTAGAAAGGGACTTTGTCCACTAAGATAGTCTTGGCAAATAGTATTGACTAATAAGAAATGATTCTATATGATTATGTGTGTATGCCACAAAGTTTCATGTTTTAAGTTATGATATTGGGATTACATTTCACTACTATGATTTATCCCATATTATGAAATTATGATCTCTTTTGCAGGTTAAGATTTCCAAAAGATATGTTCTTATGAATATGACGTGATTGATATTTCTTTTTTTTACCCTTACTGAGCATTTGAGCTCACCCTTTTATGTTTTCTTTTCCCCAGGACATAAAGAAAGGATTTAGGTTAAAAAAAAGAAGATCTTTATGGGAGATGTTGAATATCTTTCACCACGATTAGAAGATTATATTCAGAGTTTCCAAAGTCACTAAACTATTACGGTCCTTGTGTGTGTGTTTTTGTTATGTACTAAGTATTCCGCAAAAGTAATGTAATGTCTATGTACGTTAAACTTAGGTTATCTACATTTATAATGTTATAAAGAGATGTTTATCACATAAATTAATGTATATTTTTTAATCATAATATAAAAAATTTATAACTATGAATAAATTAGAGAATAACCTTTAAATAAATGAACATTTCAAATATTTAAATGCGTGATAGATATCTATGAAAAATTACTAAATAACATCTTAACTATTAAAATTTTATAATTTTGGATTTATTTATTATGTACATTCCATAATTTTGAATATAAACAATTTATATTGACATTCTTATATGAACTATTCATATTATTCATTATATATAATTTTATTTAAATATATTATATTTTTATGAATTATATACATTTTATAATTCAAATTTTATTATGTAAACATTTTACAAAATCTAAATATCATATAGTTTACCTTATTTAAACTATGAACAAATCAATCATCAAAAAACTTTTGACGTGGTCTAAATAACATCCTAACTAAATTCTTTAATTTGAATAATTCAAATTAATCATTATAAACAATTAAAAATTTAAATATAAACTCTTTACATTTTGGCCTTATTTTTTAATTTATAAACCCTTTATAAATCAAACTTATAGTTTTTCTATATAAAAATTTTATATAAAAATTATAAACCATACTATATTATTTTGAAAAGGTATTTTAATATTAATACTTAATATTATGGAATATTTAAATGTTTTATAAAAATTTAGTGATAAGAATGTTATAATTAATAAATTCCACAATGTACCTTTTATTATAATTTATAAAAAATTTATAATTATAATATTCAATTATTAATAGGAAAATAAAAAAAATATTTATTTTTTCCCTTTATCAGTCGTACTTTATGAATCCTAATTATATAAAAAATTTGACCTAAGGATCCATTTTTTAGATTGGGTCTCATGATACATTATCATGTAATGTATTGTCAAGGTTTGTAGCTAATACTGCATTATCTCATAACTTAGTATCATAATTTCTATTGTGAATACGTTATCTTATAACATATTGTTAGGATATCACTCAGAATTACATTATTGAAATAAATTATTATCAATACCACTATTTGAGATTAAATTATCAGACAACATAATTTCAAGGGTCCATGTCTCAGACTATATTATTACATAACCCAGTATCAAACCTTCTAATTGAGATTATGTCATCTCATAACATAATATTGAGTTTTAACTGAGATTATGTTATCAAAATAACATAATATCAAGGGACCTAGTTGATATTACATTGATGATCAATTTAATGTCAAGTTCTTAGTCAAGATTCCCTTATTAACACATAATTTCAAGTTGACTTTTCTTCATTTGAAAACACCATTTCATGAATCTGATAAACATGAAAAGTATTGATACCACTCTTAAATTTGTTAGGGGAATAATAACACTTTTTATATACAAAAAAATAAATTTAGAAACCCAAACCAGGATCTCCATACAAGATTACAGAAACCATGCATAAAACTAAAATAAATAACCCTATAAAAAAATGTTTAACTTACACTGGTGAGAAATAAAAAAATCCATCTTCATCACCTATAATTGATAAATATCACCAAAGTGGTAATCAAAGGGTATCCCACTTCCATAGGTATCCACGATCTATTCCTAAATAGCTCATCATACAAGAACAATCCACCATATTATATGTAATGCTAGAACCTCACATAGAAAACGAGAAAGATAAAGATAGATTTGAGTTTAATGGATTTTTGGCTAAGCATCATGCAGGATCACACACATTTCTACCATCATATGTCATTGTGTTTTATAAATCCATTGAGAATTCTCTTCAATAGTTTATGAATTAACTCATCCATTTTAATGCATGATTTAAAAAATCCTCTAGTTCAAGTATCACATGATTGAATGAAACAAACTCATTCACTTTAAATCTCATGTAACTATTCTTTAATGATATATTACATGAAAGATTAATTTTAACATTAACACTTTAATATTTTATCATCAGTGATTATAGATAACAACATTATCCCACTTATACTGTAATCCCACTGTATGTTAAGATGATGTAATATCAAGATATTCATATCATGTATTTTATAATTCATTGGTGATAATGTACCCTTAAGCCTTTTCATAAGGATATATTAGTAGTTATGTACTCTCAATCTATTATTAATGATAATTTTTAGCAATTTATTATCAAGTATAGGATTTAGGGAATATCATATTGATTACTATGTTTAGAATCTCAAGTTGTTTTCTTATCAAGAATGAAAAGGCTTAAAGGTGGGTAAGATTTACAAACACATAGATCATGTCCTTTAAAGAGGGTAAAAAAATAATTTAACTTTAGTTATTGACATTGGAAAATTTTTCTAATGGTTATGTTGAACTCAGAATACTGTTCTTACCCCTGGCCTAAATTTTGGTGTAATTATAAGATAGTTTAATTTTTAAGGGATATTTAATATTTATGAAATAAATAATTTTTTATCTCATGAGTGAAACCACTAATAGAACCTAAAAATAGTATTGGATGTAAATTTTTGTACCTTGGTTGTGTTTGTATTTTCAATCTATTGATGACATGGAGATTTTAGAGGAATATGTGTCTGAATAGTTTTCAATGGTTTGATAAGGGAGAATCATTATGAGAAATTATGATATAATTATAGAAATAAAATTAATTCCTTCACTAATATCCATTTTTTTGATATATATGGGAATATCTCTTCCCTACTTTTTTTTCATTTGGTGGAAGAAATAGTTCATGAGGGATTTCATCATGTTATTGAAAATAAAGAACAACCATTTTGTGGAGATGATTAATTACAAAATAATTGAAATCCAACTATGTCTACCAATGAAGATTTAATGTTGGAGATAAGGTGTTTCATCTATAAGGTATGGAACTTTTCTATTCTCTACACCTCATATTGTAATGATCTAGAATTTTATCAATGGAATTTCTCTTCTGATTATATAAATATGTCATATTTAGTAATGTAGTATTATATAAAGCACATGAACCACATGATAAAACTAATTTTTTTTTATTATATTGACTTGAAAATTACATTTAGTGAATAAATATAGAAATATTAATTTAAAATGTTACATTGGAAAAAATATATAAAATATTATAACTATAATATGAAAATTTGGATATGATCGATCCCCTAAAACGATTAAACTCATGAAAAACATTGTAGAAATGAAACAAAATATAATTAGTGAAATATTAATTTTAAAAATGAAAATATATATAACCTTGAGATAAAATAGAAGTGGATGAAGAATGAATTAAATATAAGGTATTTATAGAACATAAGGAACCCATATGACTATTACAAATATGATCGTTGGAATAGTAATATAACCATTGGAATAATAATATGACTATTAAGAATAGTAACCTAACAATTAGAATAGTATTATCACCTATGTAAGTTTAAAATAATATTTATTTATCTTATAAAATTAAATTATAGAAAATATACATCGTCTTAGAGGAAAATAATTTTTTAAAAAATGATAAAATAAGTGTTTTTATTTTTATAAAAATTAAATATTCTATTGTATTTTTATAATAATTATAAAATTTTAAAGAATACTTATATTCATAAAATGGTTTTATAAAAAAATTCAATTTTTTATTATAATGATAATATAATTTTATGAGACCTAATTAATTTTTCAAAGGGTCAGAAATTTGATCATAATATTAAAATTGGCATTTTTCAAATAAATAAGAATTTATTTTAAAACTAATTTTCTCATATTTAGAATTTTTTTTTCATAAAATAGATTTTATTTTTTGTATCTATAGGTTTAAAAATGGTTATGGTTAATTTTTTGTATTTTTCTGAAATAGTTTAATTTTTGGTGAATAGTGAAATACGACAAAATACAACATTTAACATTATAAGTAAAATAAAAGAATAACCGAGTAATGGATGATGTAATTAGCCATTATCTTAAACCAACATGCACTAATTAATATATATATATTCAAAATAATTATTACTATTTATAGTATTGAGTAAAAATAATAAACTAATGAATTTTATATTCAAAAAGACCTTCCTTCTTCCCTTATAAATACCACCCCATCAACACCTATTATTTTCAAACCTTATAAGAATAAGATCTTTCAAAATTTATTCCCATGTATCCCCCAAACCTTTCCCCACATCCAATGAGTTCTTTTCTTACCAAAATATCATACCATAGTGTCTTAAGGTTTCATCCAAGAGAGGATATCCAAAGATGTAATGTTCTTAAACAAACAATCCGTTAATCTTATATTATTCTACCCCCTCCTCACATATTTCATACAATATGACATAATTAATACTATATAATAAATATACTTAAATAATATTATATTATTTTAATATAAAATATCAAACCTCTTATCATTTCATTCTAAAAAAACTATTGTTCATATTATGGTGGGTTCCTCTCCTCCATGAACAACATACTTTGTTTTTATCCACCACTTTTATGACTAATTATAGAAATAATATAATGGTGAAATATGATGATAATAAGTATATTATAAATTATTCCATGTTCTGTAATGTATTAATAATCATTTAATTAAATGAAAAAAAATCTATTTCATGATGGTCGGTAAAACCTTCTAAATGAACTAACTATATAATGATAACATTTATACAAAATGAATCATCCCTATGTTAGAACATATATTCATATTTGGGACTATTTAAAATTCTATAATTACATTAATATTATTTTGTTACACTTTTGTAGTTGTAGTCACGTTTTACAAGAACTTTAATAATTAACCACAAACTAAAACCACCTTTAAACTAAGAAATAAACAACCTTGGGACAGTAATTATAGACACAATATCTCAATTAAATAAATATAAACTAAAATAAATATTAATAATAAATAAAATATAGTTGAATTAGGTTATATATTAAGTTTTTAATAAATCTAGTTTGATTATTCATGATGTTAAATGAAAGTTCAGAGTGAATCTAGACCCAAGGTAAGGGAACTCTCTAAACCACCTTTTTTCTTTGAGTTATGAATTTTTTCTCTCTGTATCACCTTATATATATATATATTTAAAAGTATATAATTATTTTAAATTATGTATATATGTATATTAAATATATACCTAAATTATTCTTTTTTTATTTTTTGGGTTTATACATGCCTTGCATTCATTTCTCAATATATTCTTTAAAATCAAACTTGATTAAGGGGAACTTTTCTATCCATTAATCATTTCATGTAACACTAATTTAAACTATTTTACCCATCCATGATTTCATAAAATGATAAATATTTTAGGGATAACATTTTTGTTTACCTTTGGTTTTAAACACAATTCTATATTCATGCCTATTTTAAAAATCTTTTACTGATTCCATAAAACACCATTTTAAAGGTTCATTTCTATACCCAATTCTAAACCCTTTATAATTATTTTCTCAAATTAACTCCATATTTCAGACCTATAACAATTTATTAAAATATTAATATCCAAAATATTTAATTCCTTCATATCTTTGGGATCTTTATGAAGTATACTTTGATTATTCTTTGAGGCAAAACTATGTAACCCATTACTTTCCATGAGTATTTATTATGCTTAAACATTATATTTTATTCCCTTATATGGAACTCATATTCATGTATATATCATAATGGGTTTTCTAGATATAACTACAATGAATTGGTTAATTTTTATATCTTATTAGATTATCTATATGGGATTCGAGAATAAACCTAATCTATTATGAGACTCTGTCTACCATGTTTCGATGTCTTGACAGTGGGAATTGAATTATGCTTATGATCCCATATATTGTGATGTTGAAACATTACTATGATTCCATTAAATTTTTATTCCATATTATTTATGTCATTAATCCATATGATTATTCATGTTCCTTTTATTTTATTATATCATGTTATTCTATTTGACTCATATGTTATGCTTCATTATCATGCTTATTCCCTTACTGGGATTTATAACTTACCTGTTTTATTTATTTATTCCCTAGAATATCCTATTAAGTTTTATAATCTAAAATGGAATTAAGAGAAAACTATTGTAATTAAAAAAATATGTTTTATTTTTATTTTCATGTTGATGTATTAGGAACCCAGTCTCCCAAAGACACAAGGTCTCTAGATTCTATGGTTGTGTGTATTGGATATTTATGTTAAAAATATTATAATAATACATGTAAGAGGATTGGGTCACTATATAAAATAAAGGTCTAGTTATTTTTTGGGATTAAGAGAATAATACATTAGTAAAAACCATAGATATAATTCTATGTATAGAAAAATATCCTGAAATTTTGGTAAAGTATAGAGCAATTGGTTTAGAAGAAAAGAAACCCCTGTTTAGATACTATAAGTGGGTGTGGATCATTAACAAATGTACCTAGGGGGAAATAACCATTAAAGGTATTATTAGTTATTAAACCAACCTATAATTAGTACATGAAAAAGTGGCCTTGCTGCACACCTAGTTTTACACTCCCTAGGAACATGCTTTGGTAAATTCATAAGCTCTTTATGAACCGTTATGAAAGAAATAAATATATTTTTAGTTTAGAAAACCTAATAATAAAATTTCCATGGATAACATAAATTTAATACTAGGTAATCATAAGTTAGGATATACATGCTATTTATGGGTTATTCCTTATAATTTCATAGTTTCCTTTTTATATTATTATTAGTTTAAGTATTCTCATCCCTAACCATTATTTATTTTATTTAATGGTGATAAATAGGAAGAATCGTATTAATAAACAATATGATGGAAAATTTAATGATTTAAATAATTAGATACCTAATTTAATGGGATTGGGATATAATAACTTCATGATAGTACTAGATCTACTAACTCATGTTATGAATAATAACTTGAATAATGTGGAATTACTTTCTTCTTATAGGAAAGTGAAAGTTGTGGTTGAGTCCTTAATGAGAAAAAATCATCCTACTTTTAATTGATCTTCTAATCCTCTCATTAAAAAACAATATATTAAATATATTGATAAGATATCCTCTATCCTCTGATGCTCTAAAAAAGAGAAAGTCATATTTTCCATTTATCTTCTGCAGGGAGAAGCCAGTCAATGTTAGACACTGATCAAGAACATAAAGATCAATGAGGAAATCAAATCCATGGATTGGAAAGGATTCAAGAAAATATTTTCTTAATAAATATTTTCCCTAAACTCTCCATCTTAAAATGGACAGGGGGTTACTTAGACTTAAGTAAAAGGAAGATTATTATATCAAGGCTAATGTGGAAAAATTCACAAGGCTTATAAAATACACATTTGGATTTTCCAATGACACCAAAAGTAATTTGGACTAATTATTTCATGGATTAATGAAAATTCTATTAACATATTTAGATATTTGAGACTTTGAGAGATATCAAGTGATTTTCCATTGTTCCCTTAAGGTCGAGATAAATATGGATGATTTTTATTGTTATCTATGGGATATAGATAAAAAGTATAAAATGGAATTTAATTAGGTAGGATGAATGGATGAATCCTATGAAGGAATGAAAAACCAACTTCCCACATGTCAGAAATTTTAGGAAGAAGCATCCTTTAAACTTATCAAGGTAACTGAGAGATACTTTAATTATGGAAAAGGAGGGAATCATGCTATTCATTGCTGAATGGAGATGAATAATCCCAGTAATGTGATGTAAAAAAATATGGTTCCAATAAACAATCAAATCATAGTCTAGTGTTTCAACTAAAAGGAACACATAAATTATGAAATCCAATTCTCCAAGGAAAGGGTTGTTAGAGATAATCAACAACAACAACATCCAAGGACTAGAGAGCAAGGAATGTATTATACAATCACCACTGACTAGGTGGATCCTGACAATGATATGGTGACAATTACACTATTTATTCATTCAATAATATTGAATATACTATTTTATTCTGGTTATGAACATTCTTTTATATCATTAAATTTTAGCATAACTATTTAGACATCACCTCAAAACATGGAGGTTGTGTTATCTGTGAGAAGATAAAATGGATAAATTATTATATCCCAAGTATATAAATCCACCCTGGTCAATTTTTGTGGACTAAAATTACTAGAAAAACACTTCATACTTAATTTCATGGAATTTGATTCTATAATGGAAATGAATTATATATCCTTATATAAATCCAACATCAACTATTGGGAGAAAGAAATCACTTTCTATATCCCAAATAATTATTCTATTCTATACAAGTGTATATATGAGGATGAATCTACTTTGGAATCTTCTTCTCAATCATGGATATTACTTTATTATGATAAATAATATCTAACACAAAATATTGAGAAAAAGGAGAGGATCTCACTTGAATACATGAATTTTGTGGGAGATTATACTGATATATTCCCTGAAGAGTTTCTTGGCCTTCCTCCTAACCGAGAGATTGAATTATCAATTTAAATTATGATTGGATCTTTCTATATCCAAGACTCTTTATAATATTTCCACCATCAAATTGAAAAAATTAAATAATTAGTTATAAGAAAATCTAGAAAAGGGTTTTATATTCTTGAGTGCTTCACTATGGATCCCACCAATCCTATTTATCAAAAATAATAATGGATCAATGCGACTCTATATTGATTATATTTAACTTAAAAATATAATGATAAATAACATATATCCCCTGCTATAGATTGATTAATTGCTCAATTTGCTATGTAGGACCTAATACTTCTCTAAGGTGGACCTTCAGTCAAGATACCACCAATTTATGGTAAATAAGAAATCTATTCTCAAGACTTCATTTTGAAAAAGGTATGAGAACTATGAGTTCATAGTGATTCCATTTGGACTCACTAATACTCTAGCAGTACTCATGGACCTGATGAGTGAAGTCTTTAGAGATTTCAATGAAAAATTTATGGTTATCTTTATAGATGAATTTATGATATACAACTAAATTAAGGAGGAACATGAAGAGTATTTGAGTACTATTCTATAGACATTATGAAATGAGAATATGTATGAAAAGTATAGTAAATATGAGTTTTGTATGAAGGAAGTATCATTATTGGGGCATGTTATCAACAAGAAATAGATAGTTTTAGATCCTTAAAAGACAAATGAGATTGAGGAGTGACTTATACTAACATATGTAATGGATATCCATAGTTTCCATGGACTAGTTGGGTATTATCAATGCTTTTTAGGAAATTTTCATGATTACCAAACCCACTGACCAAGATAAATCAAAAGGGAGTGAAGTTTTTTTAGACTAATGAATATAAATAAAGATTCAAAGAATTTAAAAATAGGATTATTACTACACTGTTACACACACTAACCTTGAGTGGGGAACTTTTAATTATATACAACGATGATTCAAAGAAGGTTTTGGGCTATGTATTGATGTAAAATGATACAGTGATAGCCTATGACTTAATGAAACTTAAATTTCATAACTAGAACTATCCAATACATGATCTAGTATTGGCTATAATGATATTTTCATTGTAAATATGGTGATATTATATCAATAGGTAGAAGTGTGAAATATATACGCATAATAAGATATCAAGTATATATTCACAGAGAAGAAGCTTAATATGATCTAATGAATATGGTTAAAGCTAATAAAGGACTATGAATTCTCAATCCATTACTATCCAAATAAGTTAAATAAAGTGTAAGATTCTATAAGTATAAATGATCCTACAACTTTATCAATAATGGAAATTGAGAAGGATCCAATCTTTTTTAGACTTACAAAGGACAGACATGGAATTCAAAAAGGAATTAATGGAAACCTACCTAGCTCAAATGATTGCTAAACTATCCATTATAGAGAATATAAATGATGCTAAAAGGGATTATGTGGAAATAAAAAATAAGATGGAAGCTATAAGAAAAGGGAAATATGCAGTGTTTAAAATTTATAAATAAGGAGTTTTAATATTTGGGTCATGAATATGTGTACCATTAATTCCCAAGATAGAGAAGGAGTTGTTGAATGATGAACATAGCTTGAAATTATCCATCCACCCAAGGAATAAGTATATGTATCAAGATATCTAAGAGCACTATTTATGGAACAATATGAAGAAGTAAATAATAGAATATACATAAAAGTTCCTAGAATTCCATCAAGTGAATGAATAAAGTCAAAATTTTATGGGGATAATGAAACCATTACCCATACCTTTATGGAAATGAGAGAAAACCTCCATGGATTTTGCTACAGAATATTGAAGACAACCAAAGTGAATAATTCCATATCGGTTGAGGTAGAATGAATTACAAAGGCTTCTCAATTCATTTGTATTCTGGAGTAATTATCATTTGATATTTGGGACTATTTGAACTTCTAGAATGAAATGGATATCGTTTCATTTCACTTATTGAGTTGTAGCCCCATTTTATAAGAGTGTCAATAATTATTCACAAATTATAGAGACCTAGGAATCGTGAAATGAATAACTTTGGGATAGTATTTATAGACCTGATATCTCAAATAAATGAAACTAAAATAGAATATAATCTTAATAATAAATCAAATATATTTGAATTAGGTTCTCAATAAATTATTCAATAAATATAAATTGATTTCTCATAATGTTATGTGAAAGTGAAGAGCGAATCTAGACCTGAGGAAAGGGAACACTATGAACCACCATATTTTCATTGGGTTATAACATTTTTCTATCTACCTCAATTTATATCTATATTTAAAATTTATGAATGATTCTAAATTCTACATATATTTCTCTTAAATATGTATCTATCTTATTATAACTTTCTCTAATGGGGTTATATGTAAGATACTATCTTTCATGTGAGCTACAGAATCATTTTATTTCTAATTTAATTCCTTAGTTTTGAATTATTATGGATGCATAGTGAGGCTATGAAGAAAATGGGGGTGTATAGGGCTTGTTTGGAGCCCGAAGCCTGAATTTTTAAAGGAGGCAGCTGGTCTACATGGTTAGTTGAAACTATGTATCCTAGGCCGCACAGTTTAAGAAAACCACACGGGGTGGTCCAACCGAAAATCCAGGGCCACATGGTTTGATGAACTGTGCAATTAGGATCACATGACTATACAAGGTTGCATAAGTTTTTAGCAGATGAAAAGTGAATAGTTGAAAAATATTTTATCAAACTGTGTGACATGACTATGTGAGGGGGTTCTTGGAAAGAGAGGTGTACAATGTTGGCACATGGTTTGTTCAACTGTGCAACAAACTGTGCGACCCGATATTTGGAGGGAAAATGATTATTTTTACCTTACTCATTAAAATGATTAACTATACTGCTCATTTTATTTTTTCTCTAACTATGGCTAGCCTTTCTTCTCTCAAGGTGAGATCTTCAAGACTTATCCTAGTATTTGATCCAATTCCCTTGTACGATATCTGATTCAAGATCCATTCATCTCATTTGATCCACATTGGTGAGTTATACATTAATATTTCACCTTTTTCTATTTACCTTGCTATATAAGATTCTATTTTGGTGAAGGATATTCTATATTATTTTTGGTGCATTAATATGTTCTTACATTTTATCCTTATCTTGACCAAATCAAAGTCTAAGACTAGACGAGTGTTCCTCTAACAAGACGAGGTAGGTGGTTTATACCTTTTAACTCAATGTGTGATTGTTTATAGCTTGTTTTCATTGTTCCACATGCCAGAATTTCTAGGATATGATTTATAAATTAATTAAACCAAGGGTTAATTAATATAAACATGTTGAGACATTCCATTGAATCCTATTTTTCAATTTTGGAGGTTACAACCTCAACCTGAATCACCCATGGGGTGGGTTCTAACCATTTATCCCCTTTATTCTAACCTTGAGGTGTGATGAGTTCACCTTGTACAATTGATAATTGAATGATGTATTAAAGTTAATTGTTAAGGGTTTTAAGAAACCTATAGCACGTTTTCATTATATATGAAAGGTATGAACTTTTAAATCCCTTGTACTATTTTTTATTACAACAAGAATTGTGAAATGATGAATGTTTTGGTTATGAATCCATGGACATTACTACTCGTTGAATCCTATTAAATTATCTTGATTGGATGACAAGGACATCTCTACTTTATGGATTTAGATTAATTGTTTTACTTGACTTGTTAGGATGCCTAGTAAATTTCTACTCCTTGGATCAAATGAACCAATAGGATGCCTTAAAAATTAATACTCCTTGGATCCTAGTTACTCAACTCTTTATGATTCCTTTGAAATTTATACTCCTTGGATCATGGTTACATGAAACATTTGGATGCCTTGGAAATCTATAATTTTTAGATAATATTTATTTGTATTACATGGATTCCTTGGATATTTATACTCCAAGGATCTAATTTAACTAGCTTACTTGACATGTTAATATTCCTCATAAATATCCACTCCTTGGATCTTATTAAATAATCTTTAGGATTCCTTGTAAATTTCTACTTCTTGGATCCAATGGCCCATTAGAATACCTTGAGATTTTTTACTCCTTAGATCCTATTTAACTATTTTTACTTAGCTTATATGGTTTCCATGGATATTAATAATCCTCAAACCCTAGACCAAGTAGGTTTGACTCATGATCACATGATGTAGACCTTTGTTGTTGATTATGATTTACATGTTTTATAGATAGACTTATGATTTAGTTGCATGATCACAGTGAGACTTGATAGACTGAATAAAATCACTTCTACTATTATTAATTATACACTTATTATATTTGTACACTGATTCAATATATATGAATAGATAGGAATTTTTATAGACATCATTGGTGATGGACTACTGAGTGTTATCTCACACCCTGTTTAGGCCTCCATTTGGTACCCGGACAGACTTCATGGATCCAAGTAGTGATAGGGGAAAGCACCCTCTTTTAGATGCCTGATTGATTTGTGTATAGGTGTAGGAGAGTATTGGACTAGGCTTTGGGATTATGATAATATATGGGGATAATTTTTTTTGTTATTTTTTTAATTTTGGTACATGTATTGTACTAGATTCCTGTTACCATGTTTTTCTATCTTTTGTATAGAATGCCATGATTATCATGGTATATGACATTGTTGGATAAAGTTACTTGGTTATTTATATATTGGATGTTGTTCTTATGATACTCAGTTATTTATTATGATTCCTCTATTTTATGATATGATTATACCGATGTTTAACACTCTAGTCATTAGGGTATAGTATCCCTACTATTCAACCATAGACCATCACCGCTAGTCGTCAACCTATAGCATATAGGGAGGAATTATTGAGGCCATGTGGCCAACTGAGTTTGTTTACTATTGAGTAAACTAGGTTTGGGATGTCACAAAGTGGTATCAGAACAATTTATTTTATTTTGTCTTATCATTTGTAAATATTATACAAAAGATTAGAAATGTGTCAGAATTTAGTGATGAGATGTGCATGGGAGTAGCTAACCCATGTATAGAAAAAAGAAAAATTGAATGGGATGGTACATATTGTTATGGATTGTTTTTATTATAGATCCCTTGATTTTACCATTAGGTAATGCAGTTAATTTTTGATGTTCCTTTTGATTTTTGATTTTTACCCTTATCCTGATATGGAAAGGAGAAATTACATCATGCTTCATTATATGAACTTCATGATTTATATGTCATGAATTATGCCATGCCCCATTTATATTACCACGTGCATTGCTTGCAGCATGTTTTGATTCCTTATTACTATACCCATAGAATTGTGCTAAAATTTTGTACAGGGACTTGCTAAATGACTGGTTGGGATTAAATGGATGCCACAGATCAATTTATAAGGTGTATGTGCCTTTATAAATTTGAAGAGGTGATCCATATAGTTTAAACTTAAAAGAAAATTTCTATACAAATGAGAATTAATTTAAATTAAATTGAATTATAAAATGAATTTTTTCCATTAGATAGGGATTCCAATTGAAAATTAAATGGAATTTTCCTCTATAACTTGCAATTGAAACTTTGTATACCAGAACCCATGACTTAAAGTATAAAACTTGACCCTATCCCAGACTTAGTAGTGGAATATATGCAATATTTTGTGTGATTTTATGACTTGGATATCACCCAGACCTAACTTTAAGAGAAGTTCGAGGGGTGTGACTCGTGATTAGGAAGGATTGTATCTGTCTTACTTTTGTATTGTGATCCTATTATTATTAAACCTTGATTAAGGTGTGCGCTTTTCTTTTAAAGAGATAGTCCACTACAAAAAACTCTTATTTTGTGCCAGGAGGGTGGCGACGACCATACTCTAGAGGTGGTGGGCCATGGATGTGGTAGAAAGACACTGAATTATCAGTGATAGAAGAGAAGACTTATTCAGGGTAGTCAGGATATATCTCAGGGCTGTAATACATGAAAGATATGTACAGTACAGATGATACCTGAGGAGAAGAGTTTCAGAGATTCTACTGTGATAGGTACTATTATGAAATCCTCTATGCTAGTATCCACTCTTTTCAATATAGGTGCTTCTTATAACTTTATATTTGTGACTGTTGTGGAGATACTTGGTCTTGATGTATGGTTTTATAATGGAATTATGACACTTGAAACTCTATTGGGGATACGATTGGAGAGTGTGTGCCTGTGTAGGGAGTTTAATCTTATGGTATGTGGGTGTCACTTCGTATGAGACCTCTTTTTCCTCAAGATGATAGGGTTTGAAATCATTATTGTAATGGAATGTTTGGTTCCCTATCATGTGTACATTGATTTATATCACCAAAGGGTGACCTTCACATCACTATAGGGTGCCTTTTTTATTCACAAGGGTGAATGGGATTTCTAGGCAATTCAATCTGGACCCAAGAATCGTGGTCTAGGTAGGATGATAATCTAGATTGATAGTTTATATTTAGATGATTAAGGAATGTGTCAGGAAGAATTACCCCCTATGGTTGATCATTTTAGGGACATTTTCCCAGAAGAATTATCAAGACTATCTCTTGAGAGATAGGTATAGTTTTATATAGAGCTATTTATAGGATCCACAAAAACATTTATTACTCCTTATAATATGTCTACTACTAAGTTTCAGAAGCTCAAGAAGTATCTAGAGTACTTGGAGTTAAAGGGGTTTATACGGCCCAATACTTTTCTTTGGGGTATGTAAGTCCTTTTCATCAAGAAGGTAGAAGGAACCCTATTATTATGTGTATATTACCAGAAGTTGAACTAGTTGAAGGTTAAGAACTGGTATCCTTTGCCTCAGATAGATGATCTCTTCGACTAGATTTTATGATCTCTAGTGTTCTTGAATATTGATATGAGTTTGGGTTATCATAAGGTGTATGTTTGATCCATAGACTTACCTCATACATCTTTTAATAGAATGTATGATCTATTTGAGTATCTAGTTTTTACATTTGGTCTCTGACACACACCAGTAGTTCTCATAGAACTGATGAACTAGGTTTTACATACATATCAGGATTTTTTTTGTGGTGGTATTCATGAATTATATATTGGTGTATTCTCATACTTTACATGACCATGAAAAACATCTTGAGATCATTTTGGATACACTGAGAGAGAAATAGTCATATTCTAATATCATAAAGTTCCACTTCTAAATGGATAAAATTCACTTCTTAGGTAATATCATCTAAGATACTAGAGTATGATTTGACCTAGATAAGGTGAGAGATTTAGTTACCTGGGAGTATCTCAAGAATACCTTTGACATATGGAATTTCTTGGGGATAACTAGTTACTAAATGAACTTCATACAAGATTTATCATGTTTAGCGTCACATATTACAGGATTGAATAAGAAGGGATTGAAGTTTGTATGGGCAGATTCCTATGAGATAGCCTTTCAAGAGATAAAAGGCAGGCTGGCTTCTATGATAGTCTTGATTCTTCTAAAGCTGGTCAGAAGATATACAATGTATTTTGATGCAGTAGGTATTGGTCTAGGATCATTTTTTATATAGGAGGAGTGATTCATGGTATAAATATCTCATTTTTTGAGACCAAATAAGAGGAATTACCTAATGAAAAATCTTGATTTATCCTTTATTGTCTATGCCTTGCAGTGTTGAGGGAATTACATACTTAGAGAGCATTTTGTGGTGTATATTGACTACAAAAGCCTCTAGTACATATTCAAACAACATAAATTGAACATGAGGAAAATAAGGTTGGTTGAGTACCTACATACTTTTGACTTTGAGGTTTTTTATATGTCTGGAAAGGGAAATGAAGTTGCTAATGCACTGAGTAGGAGGACTCAAATAATGGTAGTTCAGGAGGCTAAAAATGAGTTGCATCTTATGGAACCATTTTATGAGATGAATATAGAGGTTCAGGTCCATTATGGATATTATGTACTTTCATCATTTGTAGTGACTTTCAGTCTTATATAGAGTGTGAAGATGAGAAATCTATCAGATTCTGAGGGCTTGGTTCAATGAGAGAGCATTGCAGGTGATGACCCGACTCCTATATGGATTGTTAATGAGTATGACATCTTGTTCATCCATAGAAATTTTTAGGTTCCTATATACATATCATAGGAGTTGACGTAAGAGTACCATGCCTCTATATGGGCTGTGCATCCTGATATTACCAAGAGGTATCATGACTTGCACCGTCAATACTAGTTGTCAGGGATGAAGAAGGAGGTATCTAGGTTTATTACGTGGTGTTCCACCTTTCAATAGGTTAATGAAGAACACCAATGAAAAAAATGAGAATTTATAGTTGTTACCTATTCCTAAGTATAAATTGGATGACTTCACAATGGATTTAACGACCTAACTTACTAGATAACCTCAGGGCAGTGATTCCGTATGGGTGATCATATAGAGTTGACAATGGTCACCCATTTTCTACCTATTCAGGAGACTATTTTAGTGGATGATCTCAGGAGGATTTATATTCATTGGATTATACACCTAAAAGGGGTTCCATGCTCTATCATATCAAACAAAGACACTCATTTCACTTTATAGTTCTGGAAGGAGTTATAGAGGGAACTAGGTTCAGAGGTACTACTGAGTACAACATATCACCCACAAACTGATGGTCAGTTTGAGCATATGTTATAGATTTTGGTGGAAATTCTCTGAGAACACGTAATTTATTTTGGAGGCTTTTGGGAGAGACACTTATCTAACATTGATTTCTCTTATAATAACAACTTCTAGGTGTCTATACATATGAATCCTTAGGAGGACCTATATGGTAAGACATGTTTTTCACCCATGTGGTGTGTAACATCCCGACCCGGGTGCCATGCAATGGGTCCCGAGCCAATCGGTCACATGCCCTCAAGAATTCCTCCCCATATGCTAGAGGGTTATGACTAGTATCAAGGGTATAGTAAGTCATTAGTGGGAATACTATACCCTCTTTTATCATAGTAAATCACCAGTAGAAAAAAACAACAATAAACAAGTGCATAAGCATATAAATCACCAGAACAATACTAATGTCACAAGATAGTCAATACAGGAAATACTATACTCAATTGAAAGGGAAATAATGCTATAACAATTAAATTTCTAAGTGTCAAAAATGAAACTAAAATTAATGACACAACGAATCCAAAGCGGGTCCCGAAACACATCCGGTTTCCTCACCCAAGCTCCATTCCCAAACAAAAACCTATCCTAGGCCCTTGACCTTATCCTGTCCTGCAACAATAAAGTCTGCTCAAGTGATGATCAGGTGGTCCAAGTAGGGTGTGAGTATGAATTAGTAGGCCACCACCAACGGTGTCTAAAAAAGTCTAGTAAAAGACAGTGTATGCAATTATATAAAGCAACAAGTATAATGCTAATTAAACAGTAATCACATTGTCATTTATTCTTTGTTTAAATAAATTAAACTTGGGTTTTATTTATGTCTCTCATTCATTTCATAATTCATTGTGGTCATTCATTTGGTGTTGAATTCCATGTCAAGCACCACAAATATCATTCGATGTAGGTCGCTATGCTTAACACCCCAAATATCATCTAGTCTAGATCGCCATGTCTACCACCCCGAATCCCATCTGGTGTACATCTCTATGTCTACCACCTCACATTACAAGCGCTTGGATAACTATTTGGTTAGAATGCCTATCTAAACCACAAATTCTCCATTGGTATAGAACACCGTGTCTAGCACCCACATTCTCAATCATTTACATCATTTATTAATTCATAAAGAATTATTCACATAAATACCTTACTAATCCAATGATTAGTTAAATACATCAAACCCCATTAGTTAACCCATGTTTAACTAAGTGCACAACCCATTAATTAATCAATTAATTAATTAATCAATCAATGTTAATCTCATTCCATAATTAATTCTCTATAATTAATTATCAAAATCAAATATCAACTTAACATAATTAATTCCACGATTTATTATCTCAATGAAATAGTAAGGTACATAATTAATAAACCATTAATTATCTTACATAGAAAATATTTATCTCATAATTAATTCCCCTGATTAATTATGTCAATCCCAACCAAATTCAATATATAAATTACAATATCTCAACCCATAAAAAATTTCCCCAAATTAAAAATCTATTTGGAAAGCCCCTTGGCCTCATGTTTCAATCATTTACTTAATCACAAAGGAATCAACAAGTCAATTTGACATTCCTAATTACTCCAATTTAGGAAATAAATTATTAAGGGAAGATAGAAAATCAATAATCTCACATAAAAATATCAAATCCATGACTATGTGAGTTTGATTTAGACCACTTACCTTGATTTTTTGATGAATTTTTTCCAAGAAGAAATCCCCAAAATCCGAGCAGCACAACGATGTTGATCGAAATCCAGATCTAAATCCCTAAACCCAAAATTATTATCAAAGGCATCAAGATCTTGAAAATCTAGATCTAGATCCATAATCCTGGATCTAGTTCTCAACACATAGGTTTAGATCCATGGAAACAAGGGATATATTCCATGAAAAGATCAAATAAAGATAAAGGAAAGAATAGAACAAGCATCAGAATGAAATCTACTTACCAAGAAGAGAGCAGATCTTCAATTCATGCTTTCGATCTAGAATAATGGTGTTCGAATCACCTTGGAATCATTTCGAAAAGCTCTGTGATTTCCTAGAATTCATCAAGCCTGATACTATGTCAAAATATAGGGGTTTCAGGGGTTCAGGTGATTTAAAAACTAATATTGATAGAAAACTGTTCTGCGCACATAGTTTTTCCTAGAAGGGGCACACGATTAAGGAAAACATGCACAAACCATGTGGAAATCACTATCCAGGTTCACATGGTTCACATGATTTTCACGGTTTTCAAACCAAGTACAAACCGTACACTACCCTATGTCCATATTTTTTTCTTAAAACTTAACCCAAACGCACCTTAAACCACAATTCCAAATAAAAGGTACTTCAAAACAACAAAAAGTACCTAAAAAATGCACCCGAGATGACTCTAGAAAAGGTTGGGATCTTAAATGGAGGTTAAAGGAAGGAGAGGTAGTGCTACTAGGTTCTTATCTTATTCAGGAGACTTTGGAGCTGGTTCAGATTATTAGGAAGAATATGTCTATAGATTAGTCTTGACAGAAGTCATACACCGATCTTTGTTATCGACCACTTGATTTCAAGGTGGGGAGTCAAGTTTTCTTGAGATTTTCACCTATACTGGGGTAGAGATGGATTCATAAACAAGGGAAGCTATTTCTTAGTTATGTCTATCCCTTTGATATTATGGAGAGAGTTAGATCAGTAGCCTATTTGTGGTAGTTACCTCCATGCATGGCATCTTCCACATATCTCAGCTTCACTGATTTGATATATCATATATTCTTCAGCCCGAGGAGGTTTAGTTGGAGATAAATGAATCATTTGAGGATAATCCTTTCCATATTTTTTATTGTGGCATAAAGGTTCTTCAAGGACAATCTATTTATCTAGTATGGGTTCTATAGTAGCATTACCATGCACAAGATGAGACTTGGGAGTGGGTGGTCAATGTATGTACCTAGTGGCTGAAGTTATTCTCAAATGATTATTGAACACCCTTAGAATAGAAATTAGGGGATGAATTTATTTAATGGGGGAGATTTAAAGATTATTACTTTTTTGCGAGGTACAAAATCATTTTATTTTTAGTTTAATTCATCGATTTTGACCTATTATGGTTTCCTAGTAAGGTTATAGAGAAAACGGGGGGTGTCTGGGGAATTTTCAATGCCCAAAGCCTGAGTTTTTGGAGGAGGCAACTGGGCCACATGGTTAGTAGAAACCATGTATCCTAGGCTTCATGGTTTGAGTATACCATGTGGGGAGGTCCTTCCCACTTTCTGGGGCTGCATGATTTGATGAAACAATGCAATTGGGTCTACACAACTATGTGAGGTTGCTACAGTTTTTAAAAAAGCCAAAATTCATGGTCAATGCATGGTTTGTCTAACTATGAACCATGACCATGTAGTGGGTTCTTGGAGAGAGAGGTTCACATGGTTGGAATATGGTTTGGAAAACCATTTTTCCAAACCATGAATCCTAATATTTTGAGGGAAAATGGCTATTTTTCCCTTACTACTTAAAATGACTAACCCTCCACCTCATTTTCTTTTTTTCTTTAGCAGTGGCCAACCTTTCTTCTCTCAAGTGAGATTCCCAAGCCTTCTCATAGGATTTTATCCAATTCCCCCTTCCAAAATTCGATTCGATATCCATTTGTCTTGTTGGATCTTTTTCAATGATTTTTATATTCCATTTTCACCTTTTACTATTTTCCTTTCTATTAATGATGTTATTTTGGTGTAGTATCTTAATCCATATTTTTAGGGTGTTTTTCTATTATTCCATTTTCTCATAATATATAAA
Organism: Viscum album; assembly: GCA_963277665.1. Lineage (NCBI taxonomy): Eukaryota > Viridiplantae > Streptophyta > Magnoliopsida > Santalales > Viscaceae > Viscum > Viscum album. Next base: position 1,395,250,451 of record OY728164.1, on the reverse strand, counting down.
AAATCAAAGGTTGTGATTGGATGAGTTTTCATCTACCATGATGAGGTAGGTGGCCAATACCTTTTCCCTTAATGTCTCGTTGTTTATAGATTTTTATTGTTATACTATATGTTTGAATTTCTGAGCAATGATTTATAAATTAATTGAAATTTTTTTTAGTTATTATAAACATGTTGAGAAATTCCATTGAAACATTTTTTTAAGGTTGTAATGTTGTTTACCTCAAACTAAACCACCCATATTGTTGGTTCTACCCTTTTATCACATTTATTCCACCCTTAGGGTGTGATGATTTCGCCTTGTATAATTGAGAATTGAATGAGGTGTTAAAGTGAATTTTAAAGGTTGTAAGATACTTGTATCATATTTTAGTTATACATTAAAGGTATGAATTACATTATCATCATTGTATATGAAAATATTGGATGTGGTTACTTGGTTATTTATATACTGGATGTTATCCTTCCACTGCTCAGTTATTTATTATGCTTCTGTAGTTGTATAATATGATTATACAACTGTGTAACATTATGATCATGAGGGTATAGTATCCATAATATCACACCATGAACCATATCTACTAGTTACAAGTCTTTGGAATATGGGGAGGTGTGCTTGAGTCCATGTGGCTAACCGGGTTCAGTTACTTTTGAGTGAACCGGTTTCGGGAAGTCACATTATACATACCCTGTGTTCATTTCACAATACTACTTTAAAATCAAACCCAATTAATGGGTAATTTTATACCCATTAATACTTTTATATAACAGTATTCTAAAGAATTATACCCACTAAAAATTTCATAAAATAAGAACTATTTTATGGTTCACCATTTTGGTTTACCTATAGTTTCAAATAGAATGCAATATTCTTACCTTCTTTAAAAGTATTTTACTAATTCCTTACAACATTGTTCTAAAGGTTCATTTCTTTAAAAAATTATCTACCCTTTATCATTAAATTTTCAAATAAACTCCATATTTTAGACCTATACTTATTGATTGAAATATGAACATCCAAAATTTTTAATCCCTTACTATCTTTGGAATATTTATGAAATATCCTTTGATTATGATTTTAGGTAGGACTATGTAACACATTACTTTCCATGGGTGTTTCTTATTCTTATGATTTATGTTTGATTCCATTATGAGACAAAAATATTCATGTACATGTTATTAAAAGTGTGACTAGAAAGAACTCCAATGCATTGAGTAATGTTTATATCTCATGATATGATATGTATGAGATTAGGGAGTAGACCCAATCCATTATGGGATTTTTTCCACCATGTAATGATGTCTCAATATAGAGCCTTGATTTATGCTTTTGGATTCATGTATTATGATGTTTCCACATTCCTATGATTCCATGACATTACGATGCCATCTTATTTATGTCATGATTCTATATGATAATTCACGAGCCTAGTGTTTTATGATATCATGTTATTCCATTTGAATCATATGTTGTGATTTATTATTATGTTTAGTTCCTTACTAATATTTATATATCATCACTTTTGTTTATGTATTTCCCCGGTTATCCTATTTAGTTTTATAATCTTAAAGGGAATTAAGAGAACATAATGGGAATTATGGAAATATGGTGTATTTTTTGTTTCATGTTGATGTATTATGAACCTAGTCTCCCAAATACACAACCCCTCAAGATTATAGGGTCGTTTTTATTGTATATTTATGCTAAAAATAATGTAATAATATTTGTAAGAGGCTTGGGTCACTCTATGTATTTATTGTGATTCGATCCTCTTCCCTATACATTCGAATCAAATAATTATCTAAGGTGGATTTTTAATTTTTTTGGATGAAATATGAAAAAATTATTAAATAACCATATATAGAATTACTCATCTGAAAAAATAATTATTATTAAAAAGGAGGATATTTATATTATATGGATTAAATAATAGCTTTATAGAGAATTAATAGTATGAACAATTGGATTTATAAAATTTACCTTGACAATAGTTTCATGGAGATTAAAGAAATTATTTCATAGTTGAAATTATTTTTCCTTAAAATAGTTTTTTTTCCAATTAATAATTTGATATCGATTTTGTGAAGATAATAATCCTGTTGTTTTAAATAAAATATTTATTATTTTCTTTGGATTTTTTATATGAAATTAAAAATAAGTATTTATTGGTCGGTGGATTATGGAAAAGTTATTGGATTTTAATAACTAGAATATTTACGAAAAATAAAAGTTTGATTGAATTATTAAATTGGATTATATTTTTTTCATATTAATAATTAATTTTATACTTAAATTATTTTTCTTTAATCATGAAAATTTTGTATATGATAATATTTAGTCCAACAAGTGTCTTTAGTTATAGATACCTTGGGGGGGGGAGGGAATCAGAGTATGAAACTCATTACAAAATTAAAAACTTAATTCTCAACCTTATACTAATCTCTGTGATATTGTACTCATTGTTAGTATAGTCACTCTTATATTATTCTTTCAGTGATTATTTTATGGTTATTTCACTTGTATTTATCTTGACTAGATTTGATTAGTGATTACTTAGCCCACACACACTAATTTATGTCATATGGAAAGTAAGTAGAGCATGAACACAAGACATAAGAATTTAATTTGTTCACCCGCATTGGGATAATCCAAGGAATATACAATGAAAATGTATTGATATAACAGAATCCACTAAACTCACTATTTTATGGTGGGTTTAGGCTAGGGAGATCTAATCCTAGGTTTAATCCTCATACTATGATTTAGGGATGGTTCACTACCTTCCTAGGATCAATTTCTTAATCATATACTTTACTCACGAGCATAAAAAGAAAAACACCTTTTTATGAAATCTAATAGAAAAAAATATCACCATTTTTTGATACAACAAGTGTATATAGGTGCTTATTAATATCCACATGTTTCTCCTTCACATAATAGCTATGAACATCACCATAACAGTGAAATCACCTTCCATGAATCATCATGGAATCTACACCTTAATTTTTTGGAAAGATCATAAAATAGTTCTAATGATTACTTCTATATTCACTCTATTCTTGGAATTATTTTACCATAGATATTTCATTCTTCTATTTTTTCTTCTTCTTGGAACTATATATGTCAATATTTTCACCCTTTATTCTTCTTCTTTGAACTAGATATGTCAATATGTTTATCCTAACTTATTCTTCTCTAAACCATATATGAAAATATGTTCAAACTCTCTCCTTATTTGAACTATATATATCAATATTCCCAGCTTCTATTCTTCTTCTCTAAACTTGATATGACAATATGTTCATCTTCTGAACTCTACTCAACAACAATCTCCATTATTAATAGATATATATATCTCTATAATTCTCTTTTCCAAAACATCTTTTTCTTTATTATAAGTGAAATTATCCATGTTTCCCTCCTTAAATATCTAAAATTCTCCATGAGTATGATGAAAAAATTCATCCATCAAACTTCTTAAAATTTGATCTAAAGTCACTCATTGAATCATTACATTTCCCTCTTAAAAGATAGGATGTTCAAAATATGGAAACCTGCTGACTATAATTATTACTGGTGTGTATACTATCATTATGACATAATACTCATTCCATTATAAAACAAAAAACCCAAGCTATTTTCTCTATGAGAACCTCCATGACGTGACACTTAAATTTATGATATGTAATTAGTGACCTCAAAATTTCATGGCTCAAACCCCACAAAACATGTTGTGGATACAAACACAAGATTATCCTTTGTATAATACACCATGGAATAACTCTTCTCATCCTATCATGGTGACCTCCAAATAGGTATAACTACTAAAATACACATAAATCTCATTATTGCATGGCTATCCTTCCCATGAAATGTCCTATACCAGAATAAATCTCATATATTTTATTTTAAATTTTAAGGTAAAGGAAATTTTCTTATGCATACTCCTATAAATACCCTTACATAATATGTATATGACTTAGTAGTATCCCAATTTCTCTACAAGTACAAAAACTAATGTATCCCTAAAAACATAATGTATCATGTAGATTTATCTATTCATGATGCGATCCTTCTTATTATGTCATGACTTTTTACTGTAGCTTAACTCAAATATATTATTGTGAGTGGGTGAACTAGACCCAACATGTGTATGTACTTTTTTTACCATAACATGTATACAAGTAGATATATATATATGTTTTTTATTACCATGATAGTAACATTATTTATGCATATACTATATCATAGGTAATGTACTTAGATTACATGTCATATAAAAAGGTTATAATAGTTCCCATATATAGTGAGAAACCAAAGATACTGTGACAATAGTCTTAAATATATATCCTAGGGTCCGGATAGAACAAATGTATAGGACATAAATGATGTTTTCCTATTTGGTGTTGGGGGATCATAAGCATTGAGAGTTATTCTCCTGAATTTCACACTTTTTGATTTATAGTTTACTAGATCATGACTACTGACCCACTAATAGGAACATTGCATATTATATGTGTTATTGTGTTCCTATATACGAGAATGTGTATTGTTCTATTTACTTGAGATAATCATCAATTTGTACTATTTGATCACATAATTTTATGTAATATAAAAACCATGGAATTGATGTTTTGGTGAGGTATCTTGAATTGTGTGTATCATTGGTGGTATGACATTGGTTGAATGAACAAGATAAGATTTATCACTTTTGAAATAAAGAGATATCTCTGGCTAGTTGACCTGAATGGTAGTAAATTTGACAAATCCATATCTATGGTAGAAGAAGGAAATCACATCTGGTATGGTCAAGAATAAATAAATTAGTTAAGGATAATGAAAAAAGTTATGCATCTTACTTTATGTGATATCTCATGACAAAGAGATTATATTACACAAAATCCATTCATAGGAGAGGTTGTTTTTTCTATGACTATACCATATCTCATTAGGGGAATTGTTGAGTTGTTAGAATCTGCTCCTTTTATATGAGTAGTAACCAATTCTACTGAGATAAGTACCTAGAGAAACACACTAAGTGTATTGAAGAGTTTGTACTATTCTAACTAAAAATGAGATTAGTACATGGTGGGACCAACTATGGGGGTTCGAATAATGTCTTAGATTGAGTGATCACCAATAAATAAATGAATTTATATATTATTCAAGTTTATAATAATGTTTTTTTAATTTATTTACTCACTATATTCATAATTAATTAAGTGAATAAAAAAAATATTTTTTAAAATGAATATTATTATTCAAGGTTAATTAAGTATTTAATGGGACAAATGAGTAAATTTAATGAATTTAATTTTATCACATAACATATATTTATTGTTTTAAGTATGAAATAAAATAAAAATGACATTTATGGTGCATTTACTAATTCATGTAGTGTCATTAAGGGATTATTTTGGTGGTTTAAGTGACTCGGCAGCCTAAGTGAAATTTTTGATACTTTAAACCTACCTATATAAGACATGGGAATACCAAATTAGAGAGACTATTCATTCCCTCAAATTTAAGAGACTCTCTCTCTTCTCTCCCAAATTCTAGAGTGAGAAAGAAGAGATCCAAGCACCATGATCCAAGTTCTTCAACCTAGATTGAAGGAATAGTGATCAAGTGACAAGAATGACATTGAAAGTGTATTGGTTTCTCTATAATAGAACGCAGAGACCAAATATTGATGTACCAATATTCTCTTTAAGTGTGTTTAGATGATCTAGAGGGATATGACTTTAGTTTCTTCAAGAAACAATCATCGATTAATATCATAACACAATTTCATCAAAAAACTAAATGTTGTAATAGTAAAATATTATTCTCATTCTTAATTACTTCCAAAAAAGATCATAGGGTAGTAATTGGGTGTTTTCCATCACTGATGATGGAATAATTATATTTGACTAGTGATAAAATTTTAAAATCCCACTTTTCCATTCTCCCGCAACATTACCATTACTAAAAATTATTATAATATTGATATTATGATGAATAATTTCAAACTAAAATTATTTTTATAATTAATTTTAGTAAAGGGAATCACAACAATCCCAAGGACTCTAACAACACTTCAATCTGAGGTCGGATGGCTGAGTTATGGCCATCCAAAGTTCAAAATTAGATTGAAACCATTATTTTCGTTTTTAAAAATTAATAACAAACAAAAAAATATATATATTATATATATATATGTTATAATTTTGGGATTTAAATAGATGGTGATCATTGGTACTTTTTCCAAGAACCTACAACTAGAATAGTCATTTACAGGGTACAAAAATTCCACACAGTGGAATAAAAAAATCTAAATCCTGAATACATAACTTGAAGAAATTAATAGGGATATCTATTGCGAAAGAGGGGCACAACATGTGTCATTTTTTGTTTGTTTTTAGAGGTCCTCTAAAATTCTCTCTTATGTACCAACACACCCACTATTCGGGAGAGGGGTTTAGAAGTCATTTCCCATATGTGGTGCTGATTGAAGGATTATAAGATTTTTTTAAATAATATTTGAAACAAGGGGTTACTACCCTACCTTGTATGCTCCCTAAGTTGGGAATATACATCTCAGTTGATCAGTATGGAAGTTGGGTTTTCTCAACCCAAGGTGGGATAAGTCAAGATATAACTATTCTAGATATCCCTCTAGGGTTATTTTTGTAGCTCGAGATCCTTAAAATTTTACAAAAAATTCAAAAAATAATTTAATAATTTTTTTTGGAGTGTGTAGAAAATATTTTGTGACCGCATGATTTATAAATTTTTAATTAAAATTAAAAATAATTAGTTTAGTTCATAAATAACCCCCTCAATGAAAATATATTTCAAATTTATTTTTATACTATAAATATATTGTGTGTTGACTAATCATGAGAGAGATCAACCTATGTTTTTTGGTATTTTTAATTTATTTAATTATTTAAATTCATGATATATTTTTATTAATTAATTAATTTTGAGATTCCTTTTACATCATCTATCTTGAATTATATGTATGAGTGATATCTTGTTCATGATAAAATTTATTTATCTGTACTTTACATCTATGAGTCCTCCTCAATTGCATGTGAGTATTTATGTATAATGATGGGGATAAATGAAGATGTGTACCATGCTGATATTTGGTGAAGTACCATATGAGATATAGATGCGCTGTAAGGGGTGAAAGCTATGATCAGAGTCAGGAGTGACTTAAGTATTTACCCATAGGGTCTTGGCTGATTTATTTTTACTCAATTGATCAACCCGTAGTATATTCTCATAATTAGTCACTTCACTTTATTTATTTATACATGATTTAATATAATTTTGTTAATGTGTTATGTTTATGTGATCACTTATAATAGTTAAAAAGCATTCATAGATAAAATTTGATATTATATAGTGGATGTTTTTATATTATGTATCATTGAGATGTGAGTGAGATCATATAATACAAGCATGTTAAATAAAAAAACGATTATATTAATTGTGAATAATTTAAATCCCTCAGAGATATATTAATTCATAATACCTTCCATTACTTAAATTTAGAAAAACAATTATGTATGAGGTTCTCTTCATCCCATTTTGAGGGTTCCTCTTATAGTTTGGGAGTTCATAGGAGAGTGGGGGGGCTAACTTAACTAAAGTTGGTAGAAAAGAATTAGCCATATCTAGATTTTTGAGAATTTTTAGGAAAAGTGTTGAGAAAATAAAATTTAAGATTTATAGAATCTATTACTTTACTCAATAGTTCAAGGAGTCATGAGTTAATGCATTTTTCTAGTTAAAATCCAACATTGAAACTCTCAGAGTAGTGGTGTTTCCATAGTTTAGAGTATAATTGTTAGGTCCACTAGGCTGAATACCCTGAGAGGGGGGGGGGGGTGAATCAGGGTATGACTAATTAAAAATTAAAGCCCTTTCTGATCTTGTTTCGCTGTTAAGCAAAACACTCTTCTCTCTCTTTCCTGCTGCACAATATAAACAGAAAGTAAAGCAAGCATAGACACAACAATTTTACTTGGTTCACCGCTAAGGGCTACGTCCAAGGAGCATACGCCGACAGGTTGCCGGTCGTACCAATTCCACTAAACTTCACTAGCTGTGGATTACAATGTTCGGGCTAGATCACTTCTATGCCTAGGCTCACTGCCTATACAATGTTTAGGGTCAGCTCACTGCTTTCCCAAGGGTCACTCCCTGTTTCTCTCTCTATGGCTCACTGCCGGTGGAGAGGATCACCTTCTTCCTCTTCCTAAGCTCACTGCTCTGTGAAGGGAATCCAATCATAGTTTATAGACCTGTAGGTCTCTTCATTTCCATTAAGGAATGCATCTTTCTCTGTATGTAGATGCTCTGTTGAAGTTCAACTTTCACCCGTAGATGAATAACCCTTTGCCACTATCCACTGGGCAAACTACCTTTGGAAAGACCTTCGCAAAGCACCCTACAATGCGAGGCTCCCAATTTTGCGAAGCTCAAACAAGCCTTTGCGAAGCTCCTGCCTTTTCGCGAAGCTCACTCACGAAGCTCCTTCGCGAAGCACTCTTGCGATGCTCAAGCCGTCGCAAAGAAACGACCCTCGTGAAGCTAAGTAAGCCAACGCGGAGCTCGCAGGTTTCGCGGAGCTACAATAGCCGCCGCGAAGCACCTCTTTCGCGAAGCACACTGGCTCCGCGAACCACCTTCGCAAATCGAGAGCAAAGTATTTTCTCTGAAAATTCTCTCTACTTCGCTCGAAGGGGTCGGCCTCTATTTATAGGCGATTCCACCGACCCTCGTACTTTCCGCGCGAAGTCAACGCCACGTCATCTCAAATCGCGAAGCTCCAAAGTTTCTGCCGGAATTCTGTCCAAATCGCGAAGCTCCACGGAAATCTTCCGTTCACGGAGATTGACGTAGTCGTGATGAATCACCGTCAACTTACCTTCGCGGTTCGCGCCTCCGCCGCGAAGCTCCTCGCCGCAAAGCTCTCTCGCAAAGCCCTTCTCCGCCACGATGCACTTCAGCCTCTGCCGTTCGCGAAGCTTGACGTAATCGCGAAGCATCACCGCCTCCATTCTTCTGGCCTTCGCGATTTGCAAACCATGCATCCTAGCTTCGCGAAATTCATGCCTTTGCCATATTAAATTATGCTCTTCATGAAAATCCTATTTTCACGATGCTCACCAAACTCCAAATTTTGGACCCCAAAAATTTGGCAAACACTGGGAAATGGCGCCACCTTGTACTGCTCTTTTGTACTGCCTCCAGATCGCCCTTTCCTTTGTCATCGTTCTTTGTCAACATGGATTGTCAACAACTTCTCGGGAACTCGATAAATATCCATGAAAACCTGGTTTGTCAACAAACACAATCAACCCAAAAATACTTCAATGTTACCTTGAGGGATTTTTGCCCAACAATCTCCCCCTTTGGGTTTGTTGACAACTCTTCACAATTTTGCTCAGGATGATTTTCTGCACTTTGATACCTCACTGAGTCTTCTTCCAGCCGCTACCACCATTCGCCTATTGCGATTCTGATAGCGTTCAAGGATTCACTTAACACGTACTCTAAGCCCACATGAGCAATGATCGGCGTGAGAAACAAGAGCAGTATGAAAAGTTCATCAATGAATCACTTCATGTCAGACCCCAATTGTCGATTCCACCTTGATACCAATTCTTAAAAGAAAACCAGTTGATGAACCACACTGATACCAATTGGTGAATTCTTAAGTTGATACCAATTGTTGATAGCTGGACACCGTCTCACACCATTCCAACACCACTGTTCTGCTTTTATCACGATCCTCAGCTGTCATGATTTCTATGATTTGATCGATCACATCTAGCATCATCAGATTTAAAACGCTCCCCCTTTCCCATTGCTCCCCCTTTCTGGCTGCTCCACCTGTCAGCTTCTCCCCGTATCAAATATGATTTATCAAATCTCCACACTGTCTCCCAGTCACCATTTTCTCCCCTTTTTACAAACACTAGTTCTATTTTCTCCCCCTTTGTCAACGAACCCAAAGGTCACTCCTTTGTAGTCTGTGACAGAGTAGAGAACACAGATCAGCACATTAGGGAAAAACACACCATACCTCGGGGAGAGGGGGGGGGGGGGGGGTTTCACATCCACAGTATTTCAAGTGCGTGGAATCGACTGAACTCCCAGAGCCAGTCGATGCCTCTCAAAAGCTTCCTTGGGTAAGGCCTTTGTCAGAATGTCTGCAACCTGTAGCTCTGTAGGCACATACTCCAACTTCACGATTCCCTGCTCAACCTTCTCCTTGATGAAATGATACTTGATCTCAATGTGCTTTGTCCTTGAGTGATGGACGGGATTTTTGCTGAGATTTATAGCACTTGAGTTATCACACTGGATTCCGATCGGAGACTTCACTTCAAATCCCATATCTTCAAGCTGCTGCTTCATCCACAATAACTATGTGCATGCTTGAGTGGCCGCAATATACTCAGCTTCTGCGGTGCTCAATGAAATGAAATCTTGTTTCTTGCTTAGCCAAGAAATACACAATCCACCAAGATAGAATGCACCACCTGACGTTGATTTTCTATCATCTGCTGAACCGGCCCAGTCTGCATCAGTATATCCCAATAACTCTGTCTGAGATTTTTCGTTGTATGTCAAGCCGAAGTCCACCATGCCCTTGATATACCGAAGTATTCTTTTCACTGCAAGCATGCGACTTTCCTTGGGATTACTTTGATATCTCGCTGCTTGGCATGTGGCGAAAACAATATCAGGCCTTGTCGCGGTCAAGTACAACAGACTTCCAATAATTTGCCTATATTCTGTGATATTAACTGCCTTGCCATCCTCATCTTTTGATAATCTCATCCGGGTAGCAACCAGAGTCTTCATCTCCTTGGAATTATCCATTCCAAACCTTCTTAGAACCTCCTTGGCATATTTGGATTGGGAAATAAAAGTGCCATTACTTCCTTGTGTCACCTGTAGACCAAGGAAAAATGTTAGATCTCCAATCATTGACATTTCAAACTCATTTTTCATGAATTCGGAAAACTTTCTGCACTGAGCTTCATCTGATCCGCCAAAAATTATGTCATCGACATACACTAGCACCATCATCCTTTGATTACTGTCATTGCTGAAATAGAGGTTGTAGTCAACTCCTCCACGCTGGAAACCAAGCTTCTTCAAGTACTGATCAAGCCTTGAGTACCATGCCCTTGGTGCTTGTTTCAGCCCATACAACGCCTTCTTCAGCCTGCAAATTTTGTTCTCATCCTCATGAAATAGAAAACCATCTGGCTGCTCAATATACACCTCTTCTTCCAGAACCCCATTCAAGAATGCGGATTTGACATCCATCTGGAACACTTTGAACTTTCTTTGCACTGCAATGGCCAAAAATAATCTGATTGTCTCCAGCCTTGCAACCGGTGCAAATGTCTCATCAACATCTATTCCCTCTATCTGGGAGTATCCCTTGCACACTAGTCGTGCTTTGTTCCGAATCACTGTGCCATCTTCATTCATCTTGTTGCGATAGACCCATTTAGTCCCGATGACATTCTTTTCTGCTGGCCTCGAAACAATCTCCCATGTCTGGTTCTTCTCAATCTGATCAAGCTCTTCGTTCATGGCCTGAACCCAGTTTTCATCTTCAGCTACATCAGAAAAACATTTCGGCTCCACTTGAGACAAAAATGATGCTTGCTGTGATGATTTCATTCTTCGAGTCTGAACTGGAGTTGTTTGATCACCAATGATATTCTGCCTATCAATTTCAGCTCGACTCTTTGGCTTTCTCACAGACACCGACTTGACACTTTCCTCTTCATCATCAGAATCTTCTTCTGAGTCAGCTTCTGCCACTTCTGCTCCCCCTGGGTTGCTTACCTCATCATCACTTTCATCCAGGAACTGTTCACTGGATCGTTGAGTATTCTGCTCATTTTCAACTATAGTGACATCATTGCTTTCAATGATTTTTCCCAGCCTTTTGTTGAAACATTTATACGCTTTGCTTTTCCCGGAATAGCCAAGGAATATCCCTTCATCTCCTCGTGCCTAAAACTTCCTATGATGTTCTTTGTTGAGAATGAAACACTTACTTCCAAAGATTCGAAATTACTTCAACATTGGATTCTTTCCGTACCACAGTTCATACGGAGTCTTCCCTTACTTCAGACATAACAGGGACCTGTTTGAAACATAGACCGATGTCAAAACTGCTTCCTTCCAAAATTTCTCTGGAAGGTCCTTATCAATAAGCATTGTTCTGGCCATGTTGTTGATGATCCGATTTCTCCTTTCAACTACTCCATTCTGTTGGGGAGTTCTTACTGATGAAACTTGATGCCTTATCCCATGTTTCTCGAGATAGTTTTCAACCTGACTGTTTGTAAATTCCGTACCGTTATCAGTACGAAACTTCAGAATTTTCTGCCCAAGAATCTTTTCTGATTCCCTCCTGTACTGCTTTATGCAACTGAACACCTCTGTCTTATGGGTTATGATGAATACCCCAGCCATTCTTCTATAATCATCGATGAAAAGAACATAGTACCTTTTCCCATCTATAGCTCGTGGTGAGATAGGTCCACATACATCAGCATGCACCAATTCGAGCACTCGAGTTGCTTTTTGTTCCTTTGGCCTGTATGTCTTTCTGATGATCTTCCCTTGTTGACAAGCATCACACGTATGAGTGCGATCACGTGATAGTTTGGGAAGGTCTCTAGCAGCATCACACTTTACCAGATCTTCCATAGATGGTTGACATAGATGACCAAGTCGCTTATGCCACAACTGATTTTCTTCTTCTCTGGATAAAAGGCATGAATCTTCTTCCCCACCTACCAGGTAAAGATTACCCTTTGTTCGTTTTCCCTGAAGAATGACTATTCCATCTTTTCCTTTAACAATACCCATCTTCTTGGTAAATAGGATAGAGTGCCCAGAGTCACATAGTTGACTGACGCTAAGCAAATTATGGCTGAGACCCTCTACCACCAAGACATCAGCATGTCTCATTTCTTTGCCCCCAAACTTGGCTTTTCCTGAGCCAACAATCTTCAGGCCTCCATCATTTCCAAACTTGACAACTCCTTCTTTGTCATATTTTATGCCTGTAACCAGATCCTTATTACCCGTCATGTGGGATGTGCAACCACTGTCAAGGATCCAAACATCAGAGCGATCTGATGCTTTAAGGGCAATTTCAGCAACTACGGCCTTCTCAGTTTTCTTCTTCCTGGTCCATACTTTTTCTTTCATACTCGGCATGGATTGAGGCTTCTGTTCTTTCTCAGAGTACGATGGACCAGCTTCATCTTGCAAAACTGCAAATCTGTTCTGAACTTTTAACTCACTTGTCGGTTTACTGATCTGCTGCTTGCGAACATTTTGATTCTGCTTTGGCACATTTTTCTGAATGATCGGAGTGCAGTACCTAGCCATGTGTCCAAATCCTCCGCACCAAAAACAGTGTCCTTCAAAAAATGTTCTTGAAAACCGTTCTCTGTTTGGCTGCCATCTCTGTTCTTGTTCCCTTCGATATCTTTTGGCTATGAAACACACATACTGTGAATGTCCCATCTTTCCACAACAATAACACCTGATATAAGGTGCTTTCCTTCGTGTTACTTCCGCACAACGAGTTTCCCCTTTGGATCTCTGAGTATTCTGATTCTGCTTTGTGCTCAAATCCACTTTCAATCTCGGGACAGGTGCTTGCGGTCTAACTTCAACTGCCACAGATTTTTGTTTCTGATTAAGCCATGAATCAGCCTTAACATCTGAGTTCAATTGCTGCTTCTTTCCTGCTGAACTACTAGGCTCTTCTTTCTTCTTTTCCGTCTTCGTAACGACCTGATTTCCCAAGAATGTGTTGGGATTCAAAGGTTTTTCCTGGTCTTTAACTTTTCTCCGCAGACCGACAACTTCCTCTTCAAGCTCTTCAATACGCTTGACGTGATCTTTCACTTTTCGACTCAAGAAATCGATCTCCCTTTTCTGCTCTTCAATCTTGAGCTTATGCTCATCAACCTTTTCTGTGCGCTCTGGCCTGGAAGACTTAAGATTTTCAATTTCTTTCTCAAGCTCAGACTTCTCTTCTTCTTGTTGTTGCATGTAGAGTTTGGCATCACGTACTATCTTGTTGGCTTTCTTTGTTTTTGCTCGCCAAACATCTATCTCTTCAAGAGCTGCTTCTAATTCAGCTTCCATGTCAACTCTCCCTTCAATTTATTCTTCTTCTTCATCAGTTTCGGTTTATTTCTTTTCTGGAGCACTACTAGAAACAACCACCATCGCATTTTGACCGCGATCTTTGCAGTTTTCTATCTCTTCAACTTCTTCACCCTCAGACTCAGCTGAACTATCAATTTCTTGGGAAAGAAGATTCTTCTTCTTAAAGAAATTTCTCTTGAACTGCTTCTTCCCTTTCACATAGGCTGAAGATTTTTTCATGGGAATCTTAACTTCATCTTCATCGCTTTCTTCTTGAAACTTTTTGGGGCATCTTGCAGCAAGATGACCAACCTTTCCGCATCGGAAGCATGCTAATGGAAGTTTCCCTTTAAACTTTCCTTTTCCTCTTTGCAGATTTGAAGAAAGGAACAACATCACCTCATCTGACTCTTCTTCCTCCTGAGAATCTTCAATAGTGAGCCTCTTCATGGCCTTAAATGCCACCTCTTTGGATTTTCCCTTTTCCACAGCATCGTTGTCATCATTTCTCATTTCATATGCAACAAGAGTGCTGTGTAGGTTATCCAATGTTAGCTCTTTCGGATCTTTATCTTCCAACACAGAAACCTTCGGATTGAACCGAGGTGGAATCTTTCTCAAGATGCGCTTTACGATTTTAATGTCTTCGATAATTTCTCCAAGACCCCGCATGTCTTCTACCACAACATTTACCCTATCAAAGAATGCATCAATAGACTCATTCGGGTTCATTCTGAGATCTTCAAACTTGTTCCACAACACTTGCAGCTTTGCCTCTCTGACTTTTGTATCCCCTTCATAAATATTCAAAAGCTTTTCCCACATGGCATGTGACGTTTTGCATGACATCACCTTTGTATAAATGGGATTAGAGAGGGCTCCCCCTAAGGCGTTGATTGCTTTGGAATCAGCATCCAACTCTTTGTGCTCAGCTTCTGATAATGCACCACTAGTAATATCAGCTGTAATACCATGCATAGCTGCTGAAAACACATCCATTCCCAAAGATCAGAAATAGTGTTGCATTCGATTCTTCCATATCTGAAAATTACATCCGTCGAAGATCGGAATCCCTCTATGATTAGTGACCTCCATTGAGAGAAGACCAACTGTTAACCTTCCCTCTGATACCACTTGTTAGGTCCACTAGGCTGAATACCCTGAGAGGGGGGGTGAATCAGGGTATGACTAATTAAAAATTAAAGCCCTTTCTGATCTTGTTTCGCTGTTAAGCAAAACACTCTTCTCTCTCTTTCCTTCTGCACAATATAAACAGAAAGTAAAGCAAGCATAGACACAACAATTTTACTTGGTTCACCGCTAAGGGCTACGTCCAAGGAGCATACGCCGACAGGTTGCCGGTCGTACCAAGTTCACTAAACTTCACTAGCTGTGGATTACAATGTTTGGGCTAGATCACTTCTATGCCCAGGCTCACTGCCTATACAATGTTTAGGGTCAGCTCACTGCTTTCCCAAGGGTCACTCCCTGTTTCTCTCTCTATGGCTCACTGCCGGTGGAGAGGATCACCTTCTTCCTCTTCCTAAGCTCACTGCTCTGTGAAGGGAATCCAATCACAGTTTATAGACCTGTAGGTCTCTTCATTTCCATTAAGGAATGAATCTTTCTCTGTATGTAGATGCTCTGTTGAAGTTCAACTTTCACCCGTAGATGAATACCCCTTTGCCACTATCCACTGGGCAAACTACCTTTGGAAAGACCTTCGCAAAGAACCCTACAATGCGAGGCTCCCAATTTCGCGAAGCTCAAACAAGCCTTCACGAAGCTCCTGCCTTTTCGCGAAGCTCATTCGTGAAGCTCCTTCGCGAAGCACTCTTGAGATGCTCAAGCCGTCTCAAAGCAATGACCCTCGCGAAGCTAAGTAAGCCAACGCGGAGCTCGCAGGTTTCGCGGAGCTACAATAGCCGCCGCGAAGCACCTCTTTCGCGAAGCACACTGGCTCCGCGAACCACCTTCGCAAATCGAGAGCAAAGTATTTTCTCTGAAAATTCTCTCTACTTCGCTCGAAGGGGTCGGCCTCTATTTATAGGCGATTCCACCGACCCTCGTACTTTCCGCGCGAAGTCAACGCCACGTCATCTCAAATCGCGAAGCTCCAAAGTTTCTGCCGGAATTCTGTCCAAATCGCGAAGCTCCACGGCAATCTTCCGTTCGCAGAGCTTGACGTAGTCGTGATGAATCACCGTCAACTTACCTTCGCAGCTCGCGCCTCCGCCGCGAAGCTCCTCGCTGCAAAGCTCTCTCGCAAAGCCCTTCTCCGCCGCGATGCACTTCAGCCTCTGCCGTTCGCGAAGCTTGACGTAATCGCGAAGCATCACCGCCTCCATTCTTCTGGCCTTCGCGATTTGCAAACCATGCATCCTAGCTTCGCGAAATTCATGCCTTTGCCATATTAAATTATGCTCTTCATGGAAATCCTCTTTTCACGATGCTCACCAAACTCCAAATTTTGGACCCCAAAAATTTGGCAAACACTGGGAAACGGCGCCACCTTGTACTGCTCTTTTGTACTGCCTCCAGATCGCCCTTTCCTTTGTCATCGTTCTTTGTCAACATGGATTGTCAACAACATCTCGGGAACTCGACAAATATCCATGAAAACCTTCTTTGTCAACAAACACAATCAACCCAAAAATACTTCAATGTTACCTTGAGGGATTTTTGCCCAACAATAATGAAAGGTTTCAAGGATCCTTGCCCCTATAATACTCAAGTGAGTTGGTATTCTGAATCTAGTAGTTGAGGGTTACTAGGATTCAATAAAATAGTGGGAGAAATTTAATGATTAATTAATTAGTAATTTCAATCAGTAATAAATATAAATTTTAAATTTTCTAAATTTATTTTTTGTAGATATAATAGAAAATACCACCACCAGTTCAATTTCACTATGATCAATACTCAACAATGAGATTATCGTAACTAGAAATAACTTCTAAGAGTAATACTAGTGCTTGTGCATAGTACTATGCCAAGAGATGAAGCTCTATATGCTTGAATATGAACTTCCTACTGATCCCACCATGGGAGAAATAAATATAGATGAACACAAGTATAAGAATCATTTACATGACCCACTATATGTACAATGCATCATGTTGTCATCAATGTCTGTTGAACTGAAAAAAATGCATGAGGATGAAGATTCCTATACAAGTCTGTCTCATATCCAAGTGATTTATCTGAAGATAGCCCAAAAAGAAAGATATGAGATGTCTAGTGCATTGTATATGTGCAGGTTAGTATAATGGAATAAGGAAGGACCTCATTTACTCATGATGATTGGGTATATTGAGAGTCTCAGGTACCTTAGGTTCAATATGATCCAAGAACTAGAAACCAATCTCATTATTTCCTCTTTTCCTCTAATATTGTTAACTTTTATTATTAATTATAATATTAATAACATTAAAAATTTTCTCCTTGATCTATTGGAATTAGTTTTCCAAGATGATAAGGATATGAATAATACCAAATCTTTAGTCATTACTATGTAAAAAATGATGAAGGGAAAGGTTAAGGCATCACAAGATAAGTCTAATCCAAAGAAATCAACACAATGACTCTCCAAGAATCTAAATATTCATAGGTATAGAAATGATAAGGATGACTTATGATTTTCACGTGGTAATAAATGCCACTAGAAGAAGAATTACAACACTAGGAAAAATAAGTGGGTGATCCTTATACTTCATGTATATTTTTCTTTTAATGAAATATATCTATTTATACAAGTTGGGTATTGGATACATAATGTGTCGTACACATTTGTTTTCAAATATAAAAACCAAGTAGATTTAAGAAGATTTCAAATGATGAGGTGTATCTCTGAAAAAAAATGGTGAAGAAATGACATCATTAGTAGTAGGAGATTACCATATCACTTTTCATAGTGGTCTAATTCTTGTATTAAATAATTGTTATTATGTACCTTCTATTACTAGAAAGATAATATCAGTGTCAAGATTAGATACTATGGGTTTTTATTTCAACTTTAGAAATAAATATTTTCTATTTTATAAGGATAACATATTATATGGTATAAAACACCTTAATAATGGATTATATATACTTGAATTTGAAAAACCTATTTCGAAAATCAATGACAAAACGAGTGAGAATGACTAATATACTACCAGCATATGAAACTTCAGGATAAGCCATGAAAACAATAAACATTTAAGAAAATTACATCAATAAGGGTATGTATACTCTATTGAGTTAAAACCCTTGGATGTATGTCACTATTGTTTATAATGTAAAATTACTAAATCACCTTTTAGTGGGAAAGGAGAAAGGGTTACAAAACCACTGGAAATAATTCATGCTGATGTATGTGGTCAATTTATAGTAAAGTGATAAATTTTATAACTTCATAAATTTTACTAATGGTTGTAGTATGTATGGATATATATATATATATATATAATATGGTATAAGTCATATTCCTATAAGATGTTAATAGAATACCAAAATGAAGAATATAATTAGATTGGTAAAAAGATTAAGAAGATATGATCATACCTCAATAGAGAATATCTAAACTAAGTTTTAATTGATCATATGAAGGAGCATGGGATAGTTTCCAAACTCACTCCACCTTATAAACATTAAAGGAATGTTATTAGTGATATGTGGAATCATACCTTTCTATACATGTTAAGATCAATGATGAGTCATGTAACTATACCATTATCCTTTTTGGGATATGAAAAATATCCACTGAAATATGAATTGAATCGAGTACCAACTAGGGAAACAAATGGTATTCCATATGAGTTATGGAATAGAAAGAAACCCACTCTATATCATATATGTGTATGGGGATATGAGGAATTTTTCATGACAATACCAAATAAAAATATAGAAACCCGAAGCATTAGGTTCATCAAAATAAGATATCCCAATGAAATAAAAGGATATTAACTATATAACCCTTTAAAAAGAAAATTTATTATTACAAGGCATGGAATGTTTCTAGAAAGGGAGTACATTTACATTAAAAATAGTGGGATAAAGATAAAATTCGATGATTTTGATGCTCTAGATGCACAAGAGTTGGTATAGGAAAAATCTCCATAAGAGATAGTGGGAGATGAAGATATTCTTGAGACAAAAGTACTACATAGGTCAGTTAGAGAGGTTAGAGAACTAGACAGATATGGTTTTATTATCATAGAGCTAGGTGCATATTACTTCTATAGGATGATAAAACTCTTACCTACAATGAGTCAGTAGATGGTAATGATATTTCTAAATAGAAATAATACATGTATTCTGAAATGGAGTCCATATATGAAAATCAAGTATAGATTTTGGTAGGCCATCTCAATAATGTAAAAACTATTAGATATAAATGGGAATTAAAAAAAATCTATACATGTATGGTAAAGTAAATACATATAAATAAATTATGGTTGTAAAGGGTTTTAGCTAACATCAATCCATTGGCTATAATGAAACCTTCACACTAGTCATGATGCTGAAATATATCATAATATTACTTGCAATAGTAGTCTTCCATTATTATTAAGTTTAGAATATGGATTTCAAAATAGATATTATAAATGGTAATTTTATTGAAGATGTATATGTAACTCAACCCTCAGGGCTTATCAAGTCAAAAAAATATTGATGAAGTATACAAGTTGTAGAGATCCATTTATAGATTGAAGCAGACATCACAATCATGAAATGTTTATTTTTATGAGACCATAAGAAAATTTGATTTAATCAAGAATGAAATTGAGCCATGTATTTATAAGTAGATCACTTATAATTTCATCATTTTTCTAGTATTATATATATATATGAAATATTAATTACGGGAAATTAAGTAAAAGTATTACAGCCAATTAAGACTTGGTTAAATGAATTATTCTCCATGAAATACTTAAGTTAAGTAGCCTAAATTATAGCTATCAAGATCTCTTGAGATATATCTCCAAGTATAATTGGGACAAGTCAAAGTATATATATAGATAAGGTATTAGAAATTTACATTATGGAACAACCTAATATATGATTTTTTCCAATGTCACATGGTATCAATATCTCTAATAAAATGTGACCACAAATATAAAAAGAGATTGAAAGGATGAGTATAATTCATTATGTATCAATAGTGGGGTCTATCATCCATACCATGATATATACTAGGTTTGATGTTTCCTTTAGATTAAACATGGTGGGAAGATATCAAGCCAATCCAGAAGATTTTCATTGGGTAGCTATGAAAACTATCCTGAAGTATTCAATATCTATAAAGGATATGTTCCTAGTTTATGGAGGATATGAGGAAAAAGTAGTGAGTGGATACACTGAGTATAGTTTCTAAATAGATCATGATGATCTAAAATCAATCTGGCTATGTTTTTTCTGAAATGGTGGTGTTGTGAGCTAGATAATCTTAAAGGAACCCATGGTCATTGATTCTAAAATAGAAAGTGAGTATATAGTGGGTTTTGATATATGTAAGGAGTCATTTTGGGTACACAACTTTATCTTAGATATTGGTGTTGTGCCTAGTATTATAGACCTTGTTACAGTTTATTGTGATAATACTATTATGATGGCACTTTCTAAGTATCCTAGGTCACACCACATGGCAAGGAATATAGTTTATATGTTTCATATTTTAAGGGATTTTACTCAGATTGGTGATGTCATAGTTAAAATATTTTTCATGTAGGATAATTTGGTGGACCCCTTGACTAAATCCATTTCTCAGTAGAATCATGATTCTCATATGAGAGCTATTAGGTTGATATTTGTTAATAGTTGGATCTAGTGAAATTGGGAGTATTGTGAGTGGGTTATCTAGACCCAACTATTGTATATAATTTTATTACCATAACATATATAAATTATATATATACATGTGTTTTCTATTAACATGATACTAAAATTATTTCTGTGTGTACTATATTATATGTAATTTCCTTAAATTACATATCATATCAAAATTTTATAGAAACTCATAACTATAATGAGAACCTTGAGATACCATGAATGAAATCTTAAATATATGTCCTATGTTCTAGATACATAATTTTGAAAAGACACAGATGATGTTTGATTAACAAGTTCTAGGGGATCATAAACACTGATACTTCATCTCATGATGTTCACACTTGGTGATACCGAGTTTATGAGATCATGAGGAATGGTCCACCCAAAGAAAAACCACATATTAAGGTGCCACTAGCTGTTCCTATCTATAATCATGTGTATTTGTATCTTGATTTGATATCATTATCAATTTTTACCATTTTATCACATACTTTGATTCAAGATGAAAATCATGGCATAGATGTTGTGGGGATGTAACCTGTATTGGGGGTGTCATTAGTGGAATGACATTGGTTGAATGACCAAGATAATATTTTTTACTTCTGAAAGGAAGATATATCTTAGGACAATTGACCAGGATAGTAGTTCCTTCAATAAATCTATGACCATGTTTGAATAATGTAAGTCCCTTTAGTATGGCCAAGAATAAATAAATTAGGTAAGTATGGTAACATAAGTTATTCATCTTACTTTATGAGATATCGTATGATAAATAGATTATATTACATGAAATTTTTTTATAGGATAGGTTGTCATTGCTATGACTATTCCTTATATCCTTAGGGGCCTTAATGGGTTACAAGACCCTACTTCTAGTCTGTGTGTAGTACTCACTGCAATTAAAACAAGGACCTAGAGGGATACACACTGAGTGTATTCAACATTATATATTATTATAAGTAAATAGGTTTTAGGATCACTTTTGGATATGCCCACACCAGGGGGGTGAATAAGTGTGGTGAGACTTCTCATAAACTTTTACTTTTATCTCTTAATTACCTACTCACTTATTCAGTGGAAAAATCTATCTTTTTTATCTATCCTCTGGTCAATATATATATATATATATATAAAGAAAGGAACACTAGAGACTGCTCAGGTCTATTAATTAGGTTTTCCTCCTTTTAGATGATTACATCCTAAATGAATCATGGTTATTATTCCACATTCATGACTTTCTTATTGTTATCAAAAGAATATAAGGAAAGGTTATGAACCTGAACATGCTATCTTGGCATCAACTAGGTATAATGAAGGATATGGTTTGTTTTCCCTTCAAATAAGAGAATGGAATTGTACTTACTTTGAAGTAAGATCACATGTGATGTCTTGAATCTCTCATGGACTATACGTATTGATCTTCTTACTATTTTTCAGTAGTGAAGAGTACTATGTCAATGTTATTTATAATTGTAGAGTAAGATTCTATATGCTGGATCTCTCATAAAATTATCTTGGAATGTGATCAGTAGCAGCACATCTAAACTCTGCCCTCCTTAGGATTCTATACTAAATGAAGGATCTAGGATAGATCTCTCAATTTTATCCTTCTTCTACTTCTTCTTATTTAGTGTGTAATAATTTTTTCAAAACTTTAATACCTTCTTCTTTCATCAACTCATAGTATTTATAGTTTTCATTGAGTAAATTATTATTTCTCTCTTTTTCTTTTTTACTTTCTATATATTCATAGGTATGCACAATCTATAACTTATAATACCTTTTTCTTTTGATATTATAATATATATATACTCCTATATAAAATTTTATGAATATTTTATCCATAATTATTATGGAACTACCATTAAATCTCATTGGTATGGAATGATCATTCAAGTATCATAAAACATGAGTCAATGCATCATTCAGAATCTTCCTTAAAGATTATCTTAATACTTAGTTCACAGTTTCCATAATTTCTAGGATTCAAGACTTATAAAATATAAACATTCAAATAATTTAAAGTCTTCTTGAAAATTTTAATGAAGACTCAACTTGTTTCCTTTATAAGATATTTAAATTATCATGGGATCCTTAATTAGTTTAATTCTTCAAAAAATACACTACTTTCAGTTTGCTTGATATTTTAATGGATGTAGGGATACAAGGAATTCACTCTTGTGGCATGGATCGTATCTCAGTGTCCAATAATCTTATATTCTAATCCTCTTTTTTGATAAAATCATGAATCATGATCCAAGAATGATCATTATATTTTATTTATAAAGAACATCATACAACATCATCTGGTTTAAAATTATACAGAACAATTTAAATTATAGAAACTCTAGATTTTTCACCTATTACATAGCCACAATTTGGATACATAGATATCCAGTAAAAAATGACTGCATACAATTCATATATATTATATAATCCCATACTTCACACTTCACCTATTATAATTCATATATTTGGTTCTCCTTTCAAATTCACCTACCCAGGAAATGTGCAATGTGTCTCTCTATTCGCATATGTGAGACATTTGTTTACACAAAATCATTCATCTACGTGAATATCTATTAAAATACATGGGATTTTTGGTTATAAAATAACCTTTAGCTATGTGAATATTTAAATTTTCCTATACAACAACATTCATATATGTTGAAACATTTTCTTATGTCAACCTAAATGCTTATGTGAATTTGAATCCATGGAAAAAATAGAAATGTTAGCTGAAATTCCCATACATTAAGAAAATTTACTATGTAGATCATTCAAATACATAGTAGTAATTGGGTATATAGATTTTTATATATAGGAATCCCATATGTAGACATTTCCTTACCTATATCATGTATGCAGATTTGCATAGGTGATTCTGAACTTCTTCAACCAACTACCAAACATTGTTTTCTCCCCTATGAAACCTTCTTCCTTCTTTTAGACATCATCAAAAAACTTATTGAAAGAATAATGTCATCCATTATCATTATATTTGAACATTAGAAGAACAATTTACTTTTCATCCATAGAATTTTATCTTCCTCCTTAATACTTTAAGTTTCTTCATTTGATTTATACTATCTCAACTTATCCACTTTTTGTTACCATTTTCTTCACGTAAGTTCATAATAAATCAATGAAAAACTATGTTATTCTTTATCCATGATAAAATTTAAAAACTTCTCTCTTTGTATGTATCACAGTCTATAACCTGTGTAATGCACAAGGTCTCCAAACCCTAGATTTATCCTCACATTCTTCTACTTTTACACCTTAATTCTCCATGAAACATAAAACTTCCATACCCACATTGATATATTAGAACTCTTCCCTTTTTTTTATATTAAAATAATGATAAGTAGCTTAAAAAAATCTTTTATAATGTGTCATTAAATCTGATCTACTAAATATAATTGGATACCATTATTAGGATCTAAAGCTTAGATTCACCATCATTTATAATCAATACTCCACAATCACCATATTCATCCAAAATCCAGTCTAATTCATCCTCATATCATATTAACATCACTAAAATATTATTAACAACAAATAAAACACACATAATGTGATCTCAAAAATATCATTCTTTTTATTTTTTTTCAATACCCACATGAAATGATATGTTAATATGCGCTCTTTAATCTTATTCACATTTGTCCATCTTCCTCATCAATCTTTCATTTCAAATTATCACCCCATTCTTGATAAGAAATAAAAATTTCTTGTAGAGGATGGTATAAATTCACACATAAGAAATGTGTAATCGACCATTTAACTCTAATTCTACTTGAGATATGATTGGTATAGAAAACAAGAGGTTTTTATATAGATAACAAAGCTTTCCGTTATCAACTGGTCATGATACCAACTAAAATGAGAAATCCTTAACTTTATAAAAAAATGTGCAACTATTTTCTAGGTTGATACCAATTATGATACAAATCTATTATTTAATAAATCATCATGAAACTCCTAAAATCACTTAATCAAATAATTCAAAAAAATTCAAGCACAAAACATGATTGAAGTTTTAGGAAACAAATTTGAGTCTTAATTTAAAATAAATTTAATGTCACTGATTTAAATCAGTTTTCCCATCCATATTTTCTACTTGATTTAAATCACTAAGGATGAGAGAATTAGAAATATTTACCTTTTTAATGACACTTCTTCATAGACATTACAAAATAATTCAAATTCAAATGAAATTATAATTCTAACTACTTCTTCTTCCTCCTCCACTTATCTCCCCATCAAAGAGACATTCCATATTATATTCATAATGGTAGTTCTATTTAAAAGATAAATCACATTATGTTTTATATTAAGAATACACCAAAATGAAACTTCTTCATGTGGATGACCAAAATAGAAAACTTCCAAATCATCCCCTTGTGTGGTCTTCTTCAATAAATTCCTTTAATATTACAAATTTATGATCAAACAAAGATGATATATTCTTCACTTTGATATCATGTGTTAACAGAAACCACTTTCTTAGACTTTATAAATTTTGATCCTATAACTAGGTTTTCCATAATACCTATTGAGGGGCCAATCATATATGGTTCCTTCTTCATCTGGGCTATCCAAAATTGATAGCCATCACTCCTTCTATGGTTCTCCCAATGGGAACATGCTTCACTTTCAATTTGATACAGTGAAAGTACAAATACAAAAACTTTGTTTAAAGTAATAAGGTGGGTGTTCTTAATCATAAATATGATTAGTAAGGTTGAGAGGATTTTATCAACAAAGTTTATGCAATATTTATTCTAATATATATTTTCTTTATAACTAATTTTCTTTGAGTGAGCATGAATATTCTCATATAATATTATACTTTGTATGGAGAACTTATCTTCTCAATAGACTTAATCAATAATGAATTATTAATTATTTTATGGGATTTTACTTGTAATGGAATAATTGTTAGACATGCTTTAGCAATATTAATATTTTCCTTACATCTCTCACACATAACTTCTTTATGACAAGGGTTGTCTTTCATTGAAAACCTCATGAAATTCAGATTTTTCATGTGAATAATCTTCTTATCATCTAAAACTAAAATGTTCTTGTTCATATTACAAAATTCTTTCCTTTTTATGATATACTATAAAAATTAATAGTATATATTTTGGTATGTTTGTGTCATTTTTGGGCTCTCTACATAGAACCTTGTAAGGGAATTTCTTCACATAACTACTTTTAAATGATTCACTATTCATGATTTTTGTGAACTTTTTTTGGAATTGATTTTATTTATACTTGTTGTCTAAGGATATATCATATTTTTTATTTGATATATTTTGAGGAGAATACATGTTATCATTAATCTGAAGCTCACTTCCCAAGGTTTCTTCTTAATTATACTCATGTGGTCTTCTCCACTTTATTTTATTTAATACATTATTGGATAAGAATTCACCAATTATGAGACCACCAGCACTGAAACCACCAGAGGAATTTTTCAAATACCTCAAATATATTATATCTTGAGAGATTTATCTTCTTTATATATGGTCGATAAAACTTATTTGAATTTATCCCCTTAGATATAATCATACTTTATACAATTTTTTTTTAAAAGATTATACCAAAATTCTATTGCACCGAGTCCAAACCTATTCCAGAACCCATATTTACCTGCAAACCACGATCTCATTTTATCTATCGCATGATGCCCAAAATTTATAGAAAAATGAGCATGGATTTTTAAGGATTCTACCGCACTTATTGAGTTCATCTTGGAAAAAAAATTCCATACTTCTTCTTCTATCCACCATAGACAAAGTGATAGGATTCTCATCATTATCCTTCATCCATACTTATACATATTGTTTTTCAAACTAGTATTGTTCATGAAAATAGAATTAGATAAATTATTATAAATATGTATGTATAGTACCTATTTATTTAATACTTATTGATAAATAATAATTTAATATATACTGTTCTTCTTGTCACATAATATAGATCATTTGATATTCGAATCATCCATAGAACATTGTGTGATAGAAAAAATTGTCACTTTTTTTGTGAAGACTCAATACATGAATTTTCAAGATTGAGAAATTTGAAATTTAATTCTAGTAACCTCATACTAAATATTTTCTTCAGATCTTAAATCATAATAACCTCATTTTCACAATACTTATTAGTTCTTTCTTTTTCTTCTTTATGAATTTTATTTATTTCTTAAAACAAAGTTTCAAGTTCCTTGATTCTTTTTTCCTTCACATCCAACTAAGTATTTTTGACATCAATGCAAGATATTTTATCTTATTCCAATTCATGGATATTTTTTAAAGTGCTCTAGAAGTCTCATCCTTTTCTTGGATTGTATTGATCGACTCTTATTTAAATTCATGGAATCTTTATTAAAGTTCCTTATTCACTACTTTTATAGATCTAACCATTTTGAAGAGATTTATATTGGATAAAACATTTTCTTACAAAGACTTATTTATGATATCTAAATTATCTTCAAGACAAGTGATCTTATCCTACATGATTTCAAAAATACCACATATAATAAATAATAGTTATTTGGATAATACACTTAATATTTATTTTAATGCACCAATTGAAAAATATATTGAAATGTTATCAATCCCACCAGTGATTGGATATTCTTTAAGAAAATTTTGAGAAAGAATTGAAAAATAGCTCTTGATCACTTGAGTATATTTAAAAAATTAAGGTATAGGAATATGAAACTTCTTGGTGGTAGATTGATCCACATGTTCTTATCTTTCCAAGATAGATCTATTTTCTTTGTTGTCATGGAGTAAAGAAACTACTTATTATTTACTCATGAGAGGCATCTTCTTGAAATTACCCTTTTGTTTAATTCTATTATTTATCATGGGCTTGGTAGATATTGGGATATGATACGAGGAACTATAATCTTCACCAAAATTGCACTTAATTATAAATTTTGAGAGAAACTCAAATCTTAAAAATAAATCAACTTCCAACATAGAGAATTCAAAAGTGGCGAGCCTTCATCTGATACCAATTATTAGTATCACTTTGTGATATTCCCACATTGAGAGGGGGGGGGGGTGAATCATCATGGTGTTACTTTTCATTAAATTTCAATTTTATCCCTTAATTAACTCTTCACTTATTCATTGGAAATATATCTATCTTTATATCTCCTTTGGTTGATATATAGATATAGAACAAGAAATAAATATGAGAGAATAATAAGGTTTGTTAAAGAGGTTCACCTCATTTTAAATGACTAATTCCCTGAAGTATCATAGTTATTATCCCATTTTCATGAATTATATATTATTATAAAAGGAATACTAGGAAAGGGTATAAAATTGAACCAGTTATTCTAGAAGAAACTGGGTACAACACAGGATGTGAATCACTCTCCCTTTGTACAAGAGAATGGGATTTTACTTACTTTGAATCAATATCACCCGTGATGGATCATGTCTCTCTTGGAATATATGTATTGATCATATTAATCTCTTACAATAGTAAAATGGTATACCTTAATGTTCTTTAGAATTATATAGTAAGATACTATAGGTTTTATCTCTTAGAAATACATCTTGGAATGTGATCAGTAGCATTACATCCAAACTCTATATTCTTCAAGCTTCTACAATTATTGATAGTTATTGGTTGGATCTCTCAATATTATAATTATTCTTATCTATTATTAATGAATTACTAATTCACTATAATACTTTATTCTTTTTCTGACTCATAGAATTTACAACACACACATAGTTGGTTCTTATCAATCTAATTTTCTTTATTCTTATAGTATATTCATATGTATGCACATTCAATAACTTTAATAATTTTTTTCTTAGGTTCATGATATATATATATATATATATTCATATAAAATATCCTATGAATATTGTTTCAATACTTATTAAGGAAATATTCTATAATCTCAGTGGAATGGAATAACTAATTCAAAGATCATAAACCACAAGTAAATAAATCATTAAAAATATTCCATAAAGATCATATTAATAATTGGTACTTAGTTTCCATAATTCATAGAATTCAAGAATCACAAAATCTCATTTTTATGTTGTTAAAAGTATTCCTAGACTGTGCAGTGTGGCTCTTAATGAAACAGAGTTATTTGTTTTGTACTGCTTATTTGTGCTTGTGCCCCATGGACTTATATTAGGTCTTATATTATATTGGATGGACGCTATCTTTGTTGTGAGACTACCAAATGCAGAGAGCTTCTGCCCATGTTTGGTTCAATCACTAGAATTTGAAGATTAATATTTTTAATGGTTGGATTTGGAAGATCATCAGGCTCTGATATATGCTGGCGATCTCATGTGGACTTGTTCCCTCTTTGACATTGGTATGCTTAAATCTTTATCTTGTAATCTTTAATTACCTGCTAGTGTAAGTGCATTTCACCTCGTGCTTGTATTGTAACCTTTTATTTTTAATAAATTCCATGGGGGTCATGGATTGGGAAACCAATTCATGTCATCACCTTCCTTAAAAAAAAGTATTCCTAGAAACATGGATGAATACTAAACTTGTTTCCTTCACACAATCTTTAAATTAGCATGAGATAATTTATTTATTTATTTTTATGAAAAATCCATAGCATTCAATTCACTCGATATTTCCACATAAGTAGGGCTATGTGGCCTTCCCTCCTACAATGTGGAGATAATATCAGTGTTTAGTAATCCACTTGGATGGTAATCTACATTGATATTATTAAGAGTCATTATCCATGAATGATAATGATGTTTAATATATAAAAAATCACACAACATTATCTAGTTTATAATTATTTATAATAATTCAAATTCAACAAACTTTAGTTTTTTCACATAGTATTTAGAAAAAAATTGGATATGTGGATATTAAATACAAAATGGCAATGTGAAATTTAGATACAACAAATAATATCATAAATAGAACATAACATATTAGAATTTGGATGCATAGTGTTCCTGTCAAATTCAACTATATAATACATCCACTATCCAAGTTTCCATTTGCATATGTGGGGAATTTTATTATGTAGTAGAATTAAAATATGTGACTCTCCATTCACTTATCCGATACTTTTGGTTATGGAACAACATTCATCTATGTGAATCTTAAAATTTTCCTACACAACAACATTCAGCTACATCGCATAATTCTCTTATGTTAGTTCAAATGCCTATGAGAATTCAGATCTATGGAAAAATTGAATATGGTGGCTGGAATTCCAATGCGTAGTGGAAATTGGATACATGTATCATTCACATATGTAGTAAGAATTGGGTATATATATTCATCGATATAGGAAATACCATTTACATATATTTCCTTACATGAAGTATGTATGAAGATTCAGATATGCTATTCAAGAACACTTCACTTTGCATAAATTCAATCTTATCTTCTACCTTGAGACTTTAAGTTTCTTTATTTGAGTTATACTATCTTAACTTCTCCAATTTTTGTCACCATTTATTCATGTAAGTTCATACTACATTGATTAACTCATATGTTATTCTTAATATATGATGAAATTCAAACCCTTTCTTTTTCTTTGTATCACAATCTACAACCTATGCAAATATCATAGTTTCTAAACCCTAGATTTATCCTCATATTCTTCTTCCTTTCCACTTTCATTATCTATGAATAATAAAATATTCAATACCTAGATAGATATAGTATAACTCTTCACATTTATTTTCCCATTAAAATAACGAAAAGTAAATTCAAACCAATCCTCCATAATGTGTCTATAAATATGATTTTACTGAATATGATTTTAAAAAATTCTTGGGATCTAAAGCTTGGATTCCTCATCATTCATAATAATTACTCTATCATCACTATGTTCATTAAACATCCAAGATACAAAATCCTCATATAATATTGACATCTCTATCCAACTATTCAAAAAAACACACAAAGTGGGAGAAATAATAGGTTTTTTGGACATGGAGGGCCCCACAAAAGGGTTCAGGTGATGTCTGAGATTAATAGACACCGAAAAATAAATATATTAAATATTATTTGAATTTATAATAATGAGTTTTGAATTTATTTACTCATTTTAGTCACAAGTTATTATTTGAATACAACATATATATATTTCGAATGAATATGAATGTTCAAGCTTTGTTAAGTATTTTATAGAAGTATCAATTTTAGTTAATGAATATAATTTTATCATGTAATATATATTTAATGTTACAAGTATGTGATAAAATATAAATGACATTTATTTCTAATTTACTAATCCATTTAGAATCATTAAGACCTTATTTAGGAGGTTTAAGTTATCTAGGGTCCTATGTTCAATTTATAGAACTTTAAACCTACCTATATATGACATGGGAATCCCAAATTTGAGGGACTATTCATTTCCTCAAGTTTGAGAGACTATATCTTTTCTCCCAAATTATAGAGTGGAAAAGAAGAGATTTGAGCATCCCGATTCATGTTCTTTATCTTGGATCAAAGGAACAATTCTTAGGTGATCACAAGGATGTCTAAAGTGTCTTTGTTTCTCCACACTAGAACCCAAATAATTAATATCTATATACTAGAAGGTTCTCAAGGAATGTATACATGATCTAGGGGGATTTAAAGTTGGATCCTTTAAGCAATGACCATCAGTTAAGAGTGGAACATGCTTGTGACAACAAATCGAATGAGCTAACAATTTGATTTCATTCTCATGTTCAATTCATGACACATGATATTTGTGGGATGTAATTGGGTATTTTACATCACCAGTGATGAAGTTATCTCATCCATCTGAGGAAACAATTTTAAAATCCCATTGCCCCATGATTCTATATAATTCTTGGTATGAACATATACTATGTATCTAAGCGAGGGTTTTTTCTTTTCCATATTTATAAATTACAATAGATATTACATATAGAAAATATTATATATAGTAATTACCATTTTTCTAGAAATCTAAAACTTTACTCAATTGGTGACACTATATTCCTGGAATTAATAATTAATCAACTCCAAACAGATTAAAGCTTAACTTTCACAAAGTCCCCTTTATGGAATGAACCACTCCTTGTGGTACAAAACTCCAGAATAGGTTATTCTTACATATCCTACTCACAATATGATATATAATGTCATTTCATGATTTATGTTATATTAATATAATTTATATATATGCTTATAAATTCTTTCAAAATCCCTTCAACATTTTTCATCTACTCTTCTTAAATAACTCCCAAAACAACACCACTTCCAGCTCTAATGATATGAAGAGAAACAACTCCATCACCTACCATATTTCATTAAATCCATAATTTCACATATTATTTGGGTTGAAAAAAATAGAAAATCAATAACTAAAATGTGTTGAAAATATATCAATCCCCAAAAATCAACATAAGTTTATTAAAATCCAATACCAACTCCAATTTTCTATTGACTATTAACAATCTTCGACTTTGGATTTCTTGGAAACACTATCATGAATCCAACACCAACCAAACATCATGACACCAATAATATAACTCATAAGATCCATGTATTTTCATTTTATAAAGACTTTATATTAATGATGCTCTCTTCTACACCTTTGACATCAAATCTAAAGAAAAACCACCACCAAATGTAACAAATGTAGAATCTTTAGAGAGAATTTACCTTAAGAGATAATGAAAATATATTTTGGTACACATTCAGAATCCCCATTTATTCTTGATGTAAAAAAACACAAGATCCAATTATTTGATACCACCTATTATAAGGCCCCGGCCTTAAACCTTACTTAATCTTGAGTTATTACAAGATTACACATTGAGGATCTTTTCAGGTTTAGAGTTTTAGAGAATTAGATCATGAAACTTTCATTACATTCCACATTTAAACAAAGTAATTACATAAAAGACAGTATTCATTCGTCCCATCAACGGAAACATATTGAAAATAAAACATGGATTCTTTCTTGACACATCCTTGACACTATCATCACATCATGTACCTTTCCCTTGACCTGTGAAAAACATTTCAAAAACTTGGGATGAGCATAAAAAGCTTAGTAAGGGTTATAAAAATATGGAAAGGAAACATGAGTTCATATATACATAAGAATGAAATCATACGTTACCCATAAAACATAGGCACTTTAACATACCTCATCAAAACATGAATAAATCATAGAAATCATAAGACATAAAGGTAACTTGAGGCATTCATAACATTCTTACGTAGGGAGTAACCCTCTTGGTTATGTTTGGAATACCCATCACAATATATTCCCTAAATCTCTTCGGAGAAACCTTAACGTTTCACTCCTTCACGTTACCCAATGCATTGGAGAGCTATATCGGGCTCACCCGCCCTTAGTTTATCACGGAACCACCCGTTTTCATAAAAATTCCCAAGAACCATAACATAAACGTATCACATAAAACATGCATAAAGGAAACATAACATTTCCACATTTCAATCACAATATAACATTTTAGTATATTGAAAAAATGAATCCATTCAAAAAGAAACCATTTCCAAAACCATTTAAAACATTTAATAAAGAGATTTTGGAATAAAAGTGTCCAATACCACCTTGAAGCTTTTAAAATTTTAAACCATTAATATACATATAAAAAAATCCTTAAAACCATTTTGAAACATGGATATTAATAAGAATACATATTTAAAACATTTAAAGCGATATTTTGGTTAAAGGGGTTTTTCCAAAATTAGAGACACTTGAATACAATAATTGAGGAATAACATTTAGTAAGAACTTTATAATATCATGAGAATAAATGGATTCATGATAAAATACTCCAAAGGACAGTATATACACCATATAAGAGTGAATTGGTGCATAACAACAAAGAAGTCTCAATAGAAATGTCAAATGTGATGAAATCCCTTATAAAGAAGGTATCCTTAAATTAAGGATAAATCAATCTCAAAATTATGTGTGAAAAATATAAATACACCCAATATAAGTGTATATTAAGTGTAAAACAATAAAAGGTCATTCACACATATTCAAAGGATGGCATATTCAATAACTACATGTTGAACCCAAAGAAATCGAAATTGGGTTAAGAAGTTCCCTTGGTAAAATTCGACAGCCTAATGACGTCACTTCAAAAATTCAGAAAATGAGTTGATGAGAGATAAAAAGTGAATCTCATCACTTGGACATAAAATTTACATCAATCAGGATATAGAAGAACATATCCCAACATAATAGTATGTGAATTAAAAAACATAAGAAACGGAGTCTTTTAAAATGAGGAGGGTGAATGGTTCCATTACCGACTTGGGTGACTTTCGAAAAGTACACCCCATTGAAGAAGTGTCATAAAATGAATATGTAAATACCCATAAATGGAATTGTATTACAAAATGAGTGTAATAATGGGCAGTACATAAACCACTCAAATGAAATTGTGGAGAATGTAGCATATATCTCACAGTAATAAAAGTGAGATGAAAAATCCCTTACGAAAACTCGGCAGCCTAACGACACCACTTAAAACTTCCAAAATGGATTGATGAGAGGAAATAGGGTCTCTAATCATATTAACATAATAATTATAGTGGTATTAATATAAAATAACATCCCAATCATAATAAATATGAGCTTAAAATGAATGACATAAAAGAGTGTACTTAAAAAGAAAGAGAGGTGTAGGATCCCTTACCTCGGGTCTGACTTGACTCGATCGTTCTTTAACGTCCTGAATAATAAACTTGAGTTAATTTAAAATTTATTAAGAACATTTTTTTATAGTTAATTATTCCTTTTAGATCACTTATTTCAATGATATAAACATTATTTAATCATTTAAGTTAATAATGTTTTTTTGTCGATATTTGGTTCTTAAGTTGAAAGTGGACTTCTTACAATTACATGTTGTTCGTGTGGTCAAATGTTCATTATATCCAGAATTATATTCAAGATTTGGATATCATATATATCATATATATTCAGAATATAAATGTATTTATAATATTACATAATCATTTAGAGGTAAGAAATGAAATGCACCGTTCATGGAGACGGTAAGCCGTACGTACGCATGAACGCTACTTTCATTTCTTTGTCATATTAATGGAATTAAACCTAAATGAGAGGTATGTATATTTTAATTCCAGAATTATATTCATCATTTATATGTATCATTCATCATATATATCCATTATATACATGTACTTATAATAGTACATTACTTTTGGGGATAAGAAATGAAATGCACCGTTCATGGAGACGGTAAGCCGTACATACGCATGAACACTACTTTCATTTATATCTCATACTTTAATGGAAAGAAATAATAATGATCTGGAGGTATATAATAATTCCAGTATAACATCATATATAATAACATTAAATCCATCCTTTATACGTCCCACGTATGGAATTAACGAATCACATCACTTTGAGGGGGCGGTAGTCCGCACTTCCTAAAATGAAGATATCGTGTTTACCCATAATGGAAACAATAATGGTATGCCATAAATGAAAAATACAGAAGCTTAAGGAAAGAATAAACATATTATATGTCATATATAAAAATAGTGACATCATAATGGCCACCTTTGAAGGTGTTAAATGAGTATTGAACAATCATCGTTTCGGGAGGCAGAATTTTTCCATCCACGGAAACCGTATGTTATTTAACCATTTGATGTAGTTGTGTGAGAGTGTAGCTCGAATAAATCTTATAACAACATCCTAGTATGTTGAAGATACTGGTGTTGTTACAAAAGAAGTAAATAAAAAGAGTTTAGGGGGTTGGAGAAGCAAAATAAAACAAATGAACATGAGAGAATGAATTACCTTTAAAAGTGTAACTCCTTTTGATTTGAGCCTAAAGGCTTCCTTTGAAAGGATTATGCCCAAAGGGAATCCTCTAGGATGAGGAGAGGGATGTGCAGAGAGTAAATGGGCAGGGTATGGCCGAGCCAAAGGCTTGATGAGTGTGTGAAATGAGGTAGAGGTGGGGGCCTTTTATAAGAGGAGAGGAGGGGCACTTTTGGAAAGTAAGAAATATTACTTTATTTGAAAATGTGTTTCGGTTTTAAAAGGTCCCACATTGATATAATTTTTGGATAAGGTGATAAGGGTTCTAAATATACCCATACAATAAGTTTTGGACATGTGTAGGTCTTAGATATTACATTATCTTTCCATTTTATTTAAATCGTTAAATAACGAGGTCATCGCTGCATCATCATGATGTCATAAATACATTTATTTATTTAATTTCAAAAAAATTATAAAAAAAATACTATGATGTAGGAAATATTTCTAGATTTCCAATTAATATTTATAATCAAAAATCTGACTTGTATAACCCCATATAATAATTGTTTTAGTAAAACATCTCTTGTTTGTGTCATTTTTACTTTAACATTAAATAAAAAGTTATTTATGTCATTTCCCAACCAAAGTGGCTCCATGGGGTCCCCAAGTTGACCCATGCCTTGTATTGGTCGTCCATGACACAACCAATTAGGGTAGGACATGTTTCAAGCTCATCTCATTTTATTAAAGCATTATTTTTACCTTAAACTACACTAATTACCTCTAATCGCGATTAAAAACTTAATAAGTTACTATTCACTAAAAAATTATTTTTTTCCTATTGAACCACATTTTACTTCTTAGTGAAAACCATGTATGTCGTATTTTTGAAATTCAAAACACAAAGATGGCAAAATTTTATTTAAACGGAAAAATCAGTTTTTATAAGTACCACTTAGTGGTGTCACTATTCATCAAAAATTGATGTTTTTCAGAAAAATCCCAAAAATTCACCCTAAGCTATATTTGATATTCCGAATTCAAAAATGAAGTCTATTTTACAAAATTCAAAACATATAAGTCACATTAATTAATTCCCATTGTGAGAGCAAATAGCGTGTTTTTATAAAACAATAAGTATCAAAAGATTGACACTGGTTTAAGTCTGATTTCAAAGTGAAATTAATTCCAATGACCACTATTGGATTTAATGGTAAAAATATATTCTAATTTCACTTTAAAACTAATTCAAAAGATAATCTAATCATATAAATAAATTAGATTAAAAAGAGGGTTTGAATTAAAATACAACATTTTACACTATTCATTAAAAAAATGAACTTTATCGGAAAGATACCAAAAATTTACACAAAGTAAATTTTGATGTCCCGATTATTAATAAGAGTTTTATTTGGTCCAAAATAATTTTTAAGAGTGAACAAAACTATATTTAATGACGGTTCACCATCAAAAGGTGATAAATGAACCTTTAGTGAAAACTAGGGCATATACGTCTAAAATTGAATTCTTTCCATATTTTAAGCCTCTATCCTTCATTGGATAAATGTAAAAACATTTAAAAACATATATAATAATATTTTAGTTATTTCTATCCATTCCCGCCAATACAACGGCTACATGTTAACTACCATTTAAAATGATATTATTTTATTATTAGAGTGCAACGTAAGATTCCCAAGAAACTCGTTGTTGCGTGTTGGGTACGCCATCGAGCATAGCATCCCCTTTAAAGTCATATTAATATCTTATTCACAAATATGGATAAATATGAAAATGTCATATTCTTTATTTACCTGGGGTGTTACATCCTTCCCCCCTTTTGGGAATTGCGTCCTCGCAATTTTTAAAAATTGAGCTTGGAAACATCCTTGAAAGTCCCACATCGGAACAAGAGTCTTTAAAAAATCACTTTAAAATAAAGAAAGATAAGCACAGAGGTCACCCGAGTTAACCCATACTAGGACTCTATGTAGGAAAACATGGACATGGAGGAGAAAACATAGGGTCATGTTCTGATGGAGAGTGATAGAAAACATGTTTAGGATAAAGTTAACCACAAGAAAATCACAAACTTGTGATGGGTTAAACGGTATTCGATTCCCCAGTAGTAAAAGTTAATAGACAACATTTTTGTTTTAAGTTACTTTTTATTGAGGAATTTATTCATAAGGAAACATAATAACTTATCATATTGACTTTCAACTTTTACTAGATTCCTTAATCAAACTCATATTTTTTTCCAAAAGATGAGTATTTAGGGAGACTTGTTCGCATTAAGAGTACTATAATCAACTTCTAGAGAATAACCTAATCCACAAAAGAGAACTATATACATCCCATGTCTTTAGTATTTAACCAAAACCAAAACCAAAAAGGTTAGTACAAGGTCAGATAATCCAGAAAAGGATAACCCATTAAAAAGAAAATCTATGCTTAATCTCCAAAACCCAAAGTACAACGAGGACCATCCGATAAACAATTTGTCCATAAAATTATTCAAAGTAAACCAATATAAGATTGAAACCCAAATATTCAAAG
Organism: Viscum album; assembly: GCA_963277665.1. NCBI lineage: Eukaryota > Viridiplantae > Streptophyta > Magnoliopsida > Santalales > Viscaceae > Viscum > Viscum album. Next base: position 1,395,212,086 of record OY728164.1, on the reverse strand, counting down.
GATTTAGTCACATAGTCTTCCAAGTTAAATCGTAACATTTATCTCCAAACAACATCAGTTGCTCCTAAAGTCTCGTATTGAAAAGTAATTAACCTAATCACATATCCTCCATGATAGGTTAATCATTTTCATAAATAACCCAAAATCAACTTACTCTTAATTCATAAAATCATATAACTAAAAATAATCAGTCAAACTAACCAGGGACTTCACGTAGTCCAGTGGTAGGCGATAAATACCAGTTGCACTTTGATTGTGGGTTCGATTCCCGCAGCTTTGTCCAACGCGATGGGTAGTCACACGGTCTACGTGTTGTCCTTTTTCCAAAACTATATAATTATCAAATCATTCCCCAAAAAGGGATAAAATCATCAAAAATAACCATAACATAATTTAACCTCAATTTTATCTCATGCCTTTCACTTAAATCATAACATATAGTCACCCATAATTACCTCAAAATTAAGGATCATATAAACCCAAATGGTTCTTTATAACTATGTCCACAGAAGAAAAGATAACTATTCCTTGAATAAAATTTTCCTATATTAAACATCAGGGTTACACATAATATAAGAAGTCTTCTAATGTAACCCCATCATCAAAAGAGACTTAATACTCTTAAGAATTTCACCATAACTCCTGAAGCCCTTATATGTTGACATCTTACTCATTCAACATTCTTCATGATCCATTATCCATTCCTTTCCAACTTATTCTGAAATACCTCTTTCCTACAAACAAAATCATGAATCATATCCTAAGATTCCAAAATAGGAAAACAATAGTCATGAAATAGTACATACCTTTGATTGGTCATTGTCAGTTTCTTCATCCTCAATCGGAATGGAATTAGGTATTGGTAAACAAATATTTGTACGCTCTTGGTGACCCCATTCATGAAACTTCTTCATAGGACATGTGTTTGCATAATGACCATGCAGAACACATTTAAAACATTCAATTGATCCCTCAGAAAGAACTTCTTTCCCTTTCCTTGAGTCAACTGGATGCTTCCTTTTTCCATGGCAGGTTCTTGCTTTATGACCTTCATTTCCACATCTATAGCATATTTCTGTCCCTTTGAAACATTTTCCTAGGTGTTTCTTTCCACATCTTTGACACATAGGTTTTTGAACACACTTACCTTTATGATTATTACCTGTACTTCCGTAGGTATTTGTTTCTTGCATATATGATGCCTTAGAGAAATCTCCAAGGTTTAGGTGGTCAATCATGACTCCAGATAGTTGGTTGAGGATAATCACAAGAGTTCTCATTGCAGCTCCCATATCATTCAGTTGCTTGCTCAAAAAACTGCCACAGTTTCCTTCACATCCACTGTTATTTGGTGCCTGCTAGATTCATCCATTTACTAAAACCAAAAAGGTCAGTGTGAGTATATCAAAAAAACCATCATGTACTAATGAGTAAGATAAACACTAAGATATACTTACTCATTCACTTTATCTAAAACTATTACTCTTTCTGAAATCCTAACCATTATGGTAATGTCACTTATGTTTAAAGAATACCCTAACCTCTAAAGTTATCTAAACCGACCTTTGATACCAACTATAAGGCCCCGACCTTAAACCTTACTTAATCTTGAGTTATTACAAGATTACACATTGAGGATCTTTTCAGGTTTAGAGTTTTAGAGAATTAGATCATGAAACTTTCATTACATTCCACATTTAAACAAAGTGGTTACATAAAAGACAGTATTCATTCGTCCCATCAACGGAAACATATTGAAAATAAAACATGGATTCTTTCTTGACACATCCTTGACACTATCATCACATCATGTACCTTTCCCTTGACCTGTGAAAAACATTTCAAAAACTTAGGATGAGCATAAAAATCTCAGTAAGGGTTATAAAAATATGGAAAGGAAACATGAGTTCATATATACATAAGAATGAAATCATACTTTACCCATAAAACATAGGCACTTTAACATACCTCATCAAACCATGAATAAATCATAGAAATCATAAGACATAAAGGTAACTTGAGGCATTCATAAAATTCTTACGTAGGGAGTAACCCTCTTGGTTACGTTTGGAATACCCATCACAGTATATTCCCTAAATCTCTTCGGAGAAACCTTAACGTTTCACTCCTTCGTGTTACCCAATGCATTGGAGAGCTATATCGGGATCACCTGCCCTTAGTTTATCACGGAACCACCCGTTTTCATAACAATGCCCAAAAACCATAACATAAATGTATCACATAAAACATGCATAAAGGAAACATAACATTTCCACATTTCAATCACAATATAACATTTTAGTATATTGAAATAATGAATCCATTCAAAAAGAAACCATTTCCAAAACCATTTAAAACATTTAATAAAGAGATTTTGGAATCAAAGTGTCCCATACCACCTTGAATCTTTTAAAATTTTAAACCATTAATATCCATATAAAAAAATCCTTAAAACCATTTTGAAACATGGATATTAATAAGAATAAATATTTAAAACATTTAAAGCGATATTTTGGTTAAAGGGGTTTTTCCAAAATTAGAGACACTTGAATACAATAATTGAGGAATAACATTTAGTCAGAACTTTATAATATCATGAGAATAAATGGATTCATGATATAATACTCCAAAAGATAGTATATACACCATATAAGAGTGAATTGGTGCATAACAACAAAGAAGTCTCAATAGAAATGTCAAATGTGATGAAATCCCTTATAAAGAAGGTATCCTTAAATTAAGGATAAATCAATCTCAAAATTATGTGTGACAAATATAAATACACCCAATATAAGTGTATATTAAGTGTAAAAAAATAAAAGGTCATTCACACATATTCAAAGGATGACATATTCAATAACTACATGTTGAACCCAAAGAAATCGAAATTGGGTTAAGAAGTTCCCTTGGTAAAATTCGACAGCCTAACGACGTCACTTCAAAAATTCAGAAAATGAGTTTATGAGAGATAAAAAGGGAATATCATCACTTGGACATAAAATTTACATCAATAAAGATATAGAAGAACATATCCCAACATAATATTATGTGAATTAAAAGACATAAGAAATGAAGTCTTTTAAAATGAGGAGGGTGAATGGTTCCATTACCGACTTGGGTAACTTTCGAAAAGTACACCCCATTGAAGAAGTGTCATAAAATGAATATGTAAATACCCATAAATGGAATTATATTAAAAAAGGAGTGTAATAATGGGCAGTACATAAACCACTCAAATGAAATTTTGGCGAATGTAGCATAAATCTCACAGGAATATAAGTGAGATGGAAAATCCCTTACGAAAACTCGGCAGCCTAACGACGCCACTTAAAACTTCAAAAATGGATTGATGAGAGGAAATATGGTCTATCATCATATGAACATAATAATTACAGTGGGAGTAATATAAAATAACATCCCAATCATAATAAAGATGATCTTAAAAGGAATGACATAAAAGAGTGTACTTAAAAAGAAAGAGAGGTGTAGGATCCCTTACCTAGGGTCCGACTTGACTCGATCGTTCTTTAACGTCCTGAATAATAAACTTGAGTTAATTTACACTTTATTAAGAACCTTTTTTATAGTTCATTATTCCTTTTAGATCACTTATTTTAATGTTATAAACATTATTTAATCATTTAATTTAATAATGTTTGTTTTGTCGATATTTGGTTCTTAAGTCGAAAGTGGACTTCTTACAATTACATGTTGTTCGTGTGGTCAAATGTTCATTATATACAGAATTATATTCAATATTTGGATATCATATATATCATATATATTCAGAATATACATGTATTTATAATATTACATAATCATTTAGAGGTAAGAAATGAAATGCACCGTTCATGGAGACGGTAAGCCGTACGTACGCATGAACGCTACTTTCATTTCTTTGTCATATTAATGGAATTAAAACTAAATGAGAGGTATGTATATTTTAATTACAGAATTATATTCATCATTTATATGTATCATTCATCATATATATCCATTATATACATGTACTTATAATAGTACATTACTTTTGGGGATAAGAAATGAAATGCACCGTTCATGGAGACGGTAAGCCGTACATACGCATGAACGCTACTTTCATTTCTATCTCATACTTTAATGGAAAGAAATAATAATGATATAGAGGTATATAATAATTCCAGTATAACATCATATATAATAACATTAAATCCATCCTTTATACATCCCACGTATGGCATTAACGAATCACATCATTTTGAGGGGGCGGTAGTCCGCACTTCCTAAAATGAAGATATCGTGTTTACCCATAATGGAAACAATAATGGTATGCCATGAATGAAAAATACAGAAGCTTAAGGAAAGAATAAACATATTATATATCATATATAAAAATAGTGACATCATAATGGCCACCTTTGAAGGTGTTAAATGAGTATTGAACAATCATCATTTCGGGAGGCAGAATTTCGCCATCCACGGAAACCGTATATTCTTTAACCATTTGATGTATTTGTGTGAGAGTGTAGCTCGAATAAATCTTATAACAAAATCCTAGTATGTTGAAGATACTGGTGTTGTTACAAAAGAAGTAAATAAAAAGAGTTTAGGGGGTTGGAGAAGCAAAATAAAACAAATGAACATGAGAGAATGAATTACCTTTAAAAGTGTAACTCCTTTTGATTTGAGCCTAAAGGCTTCCTTTGAAAAGATTCTACCCAAAGGGAATACTCTAGGATGAGGAGAGGGATGTGGAGAGAGTAAATGGGCAGGGTATGGCTGAGCCAAAGGCTTGAGGAGTGTGTGAAATGAGGTAGAGGTGGGGGCCTTTTATAAGAGGAGAGGAGGGGCACTTTTGGAAAGTAAGAAATATTACTTTATTTGAAAATGTGTTTCGGTTTTAAAAGGTCCCACATTGATATAATTCTTGGATAAGGTGATAAGGGTTCGAAATCAACCCATCCAATAAGTTTTGTACATGTTTAGGTCTTAGATATTACATTATCTTTCCATTTTATTTAAATCGTTAAATAACGAGGTCATCGCTGCATCATCATGATGTCATAAATACATTTATTTATTTAATTTCAAAAAAATTATAAAAAAATACTATGATTTATTAAATCTTTCTATATTTCCAATTAATATTTATAATCAAAAATCTGACTTGTATAACCCCATATAATCATTGTTTTAGTAAAACATCTCTTGTTTGTGTCATTTTTACTTTAACATTAAATAAAAAGTTATTTATGTCATTTCCCAACCAAAGTGTCTCCATGGGGTCCCCAAGTTGACCCATGGATTGTCTTGGTCGGCCATGACACAACCAATGAGGGTAGGACATGTGTCAAGCTCATCTCATTTTATTAAAGCATTATTTTTACCTTAAACTACACTAATTACCTCTAATCGCGATTAAAAACTTAATAAGTTACTATTCACCAAAAAATTATTTTTATCCCATTGAACCACATTTTACTTCTTAATGAAAACCATGTATGTCGGATTTTTGAAATTCAAAACACAAAGATGGAAAAATTTCATTTAAACGGAAAAATCAGTTTTTATAAGTACCACTTAGTGGTGTCACTATTCATCAAAAATTGATGTTTTTCAGAAAAATCCCAAAAATTCACTCTAAGATATATTTGATATTCCGAATTCAAAAATGAAGTCTATTTTACAAAATTAAAAACATATAGGTCACATTAATTAATTTAATAATTAATTCCCGTTGTCAGAGCAAATAACGTGTTTTTATGAAACAATAAGTATCAAAAGATTGACACTGGTTTAAGTCTGATTTCAAAGTGAAATTAATTCCAACGACCACTATTGGATTTAATGGTAAAAATATATTCTAATTTCACTTTGAAACCAATTCAAAAGATAATCTAATCATATAAATTAATTAGATTAAAAATAGGTTTAGAATTAAAATACAACATTTTACACTATTGATTAAAAAAATGAACTTTATCGGAAAGATACCAAAAATTTACACAAAGTAAATTTTGGTGTCCCGATTCTTAATAAGAGTTTTATTTGGTCCAAAATAATGTTTAAGAGTGAACAAAACTATATTTAATGATGGTTCACCATCAAAAGGTGATAAGTGAACCTTTAGTGAAAACTAGGGTATATACGCCTAAAATTGAATTCTTTCCGTATTTTAAGCCTCTATCCTTCATTGGATAAATGTAAAAACATTTAAAAACATATATAATCATATTTTAGTTATTTCTATTCATTCCCGCCAATACAACGGCTACATGTTAAATACCATTTAAAATAATATTATTTTATTATTAGAGTGCAACGTAAGATTCCCAAGAAACTCGTTGTTGCGTGTTGGGTACGCCATCGAGCATAGCGTCCCATTTAAAGTCATATTAATATCTTATTCACAAATATGGATAAATATGAAAATGTCATATTCTTTATTTACCTGGGGTATTACACCTATCTATCATTAAATTAGTATTAAAAAAGCTACTATATATTGGGGTTTTAGAAGGTCAATAAATCACTTTTTTATTGATAAAAATTCATTGAATATTTCAATGACTTTAAAATTCGATAACTTTTTTCAGTGCTAAAAACTGTTGATCAAGAAAACCATTATCAGTACTAAAAAAAGAGCTTATAAAGAATACCTTCATCAATATTTTTTTAATTTTGATAAAGGGGGAATTTATCATTGTTTTTTATCACTATTAAAGGATAAATTTATCAACATAAAAAAATCATTGATAAAATTAAAAAAAATATTCATTTTAAAATTATTTAGGTATTGCACTCATGCCATCCACTATCATTTCCCACCTTTCAGTGATTCCTATAACCCCCTCATGCTCATTCATGATTACCACCCACTTTATTAATGCTCACCCCCATTTTTTAGTATTTCCACCCTCACTTATTAGCCACACATGTCTGGATTCAAACCTAAGACCACCATGTGTAAAGAGAATGCTCTTACCATCTCCCTATCTTTTTTTCTTGTATATTTTATGATATATCTATTTATATACATATATTTATATACATATTTTTATCCATCATTTATTCATATATTTATATAATTATTTTTAAATACCCTAATAAAATACATGTTTGTGTGTGTGTATTTATGTGTGTCAATGTGCATGCGTGTGTGCTTATATATATATATATATATTCTGTCTATGTGTGTGTATATATAAAATATATTTATATTTATATATATTTAAATATATTATATATTAATATTCATTTATATATATTTTAATATAGATATATATTTTTGTTAATATAGACACACACACACATTTATATAAAAACATTACATATACATTTGTATACGTATTTATATTTTCTGAAATTTTAATAAGGTATATAAAATGAATAATTTTTTTATTTCTATATGGATTATATATTTAAAAATATATTTTACATGTAAAAATGTTTAAATATTCATTTATACAATTAAAATTTAATGTGTAAGTATATGAAAATATGAAAATATATTTATATTTAATTTATAAATAACAGTAATATAAAAAAAATCATTAAAATTTCAACACCATAATATAAACATGAATGTAATCATGAGGAATATATTTATTCTACACCAATAAATATCTATAATACCCCTTAAAAAAGATAAAATTCTATCAAATGTTAAAAAATTAGGGTATCCCAATAAAAAACTCAATTTTAGAGGCCTTTCATGCCTTTTTTGACCAATAAAAAATAGGGAATAAAGTACTATGGGTCCGAATGGTGTATATATCTTCAACATCTTATATTTTAAATCTCATAAGGCCCAAATAGGCAATTGGATCAAAAGTTCTAATCATGTGATGTTCAATCATTTTTACATTGTTTCATAAGATCTTAATTAATTTATTAATTTTTTATATCATGAAATTGTTTTTAAATGTCTATTACTTGATACTAATTATCAAATTATTAATTAATATTAAATTTTAACTATTTTATAAACCATTTATTCCTAAATATTTTATATATTAAGTGAAAATATATATTTTGTATTATATAAATAATATTTAAGAAAACATATTATATATATATCAATAGAAATATATTTTTATATTAAAATATGGTTTTTAATAATATATAATATTTTAATTTTATTATCACTAATAAAAGGGACCTTTTATCAATGCTTTTTAGCACTAACAAAGGCACCCTTATTCATCACTTTTAGCCAGTACTGATAAAGGTGTTGCTCTGAATAAACCCAATCCTATTTTTATGAAAGTTAGATACCAATGTTTTCATTGAAAAACTATCCTCTGTTTTTGATTATTATAACGTAATCATTGATAAATCTTATCTTCATTTATAAATATTTACCTTGCATTGAATTTAGAGTGACCAGGATCCTCCTTTTGAAATAAATTTCAAAGATCCTTTTATTTCTAAATAAATCTTAATTTATTTAACGCAATTTTAGATTTGAATTTCAAGATCTATAATCTCCTTAAATAGTGGTTTCATTCTCAATGATTTTCAGTTAGTGATAAATTATTCATTAACAAAACCTCTAAGAAAATTGTGTTAGAAAAATATATGGGAAACATGATATCACGTCAATAGCACCATTTATTTAGATTGTGCTAACTAACATCCATAAGTTTCAAGTATCCAAAATATTAATAATTTTCAAGGAACACCCTCTATGATCTCAATCACACTTTCAAAAACCATTAGTGAATAAACCATGAATAACAAATTCTATGAGTCATACCAGAGATCTTCTTTAATAATCATCTCTAGAAATCAATCAAATTTATTCATTCCTTTACCATGTTTCATTCCTTGGTTGATGGGGAAACCACCATTTAAATCTTCATATCAAAACTACCCCCAAATCTATCAACTCCATTACTTAAAATAGAATTGATATCCAACCATATATAACATCTTTTGATATCTTGAGAACAATAAAATTATATCACATGTTGGATTAAAATAAATAAATCATGAAAAATATTTTTTGATACTTATATATAAAGGTATTTTCTTCCATAAAAAATTTATGATGCCAATATATTATTATGTTCTATTGATAGAAAAAATTTAATTAGACCTTGATACCAATTTTTTATTATTTCATTGACACTTTTTACACTCATGTACTTGTAATTCTAGATTAAAAAATATACCACTTACACAACTCCAAATCAAATTTGAACATCGGATCATGTCACAATATCACTTGTATCTTTTAATGAAATATCACCATGGACCATATCTACCCTAAAACCCATGATACTTCCACAATATTTATAATATTTAAATATACTATAAGACATGAAATTATAATTTCATCAAGTTGAGGAAGATGGTGTGTCACTATGAACCACTTCTTTTCCTTCATCCTTCAATTTATAATCTACCTTGAGATATGAAAATGTTTTGATAGAATCCAACTTCACATAATTCCCCTTTTTGTTTTATTCATATGCTAAATCATAATATTTTTTTCATAGGTACTCTTACTAAAAAGGATCTAGTGACACACCACTAATTGAAATTTTATTTTTCAAACCATCTTTATACCCTATTTATCTCTAAGTGTATAATTAGTTTTATAAACACATAACTTTTTTAGGATACTTTTTTCACATGAGATTTATTAGTTTCACAAGTATGTAAAATTCTTTCTCTTTTCCAAATATTATTATTCTTTTTCTAGGACACTTCTTGTTCAATAACATATTTGTAAATCCTCTTTAAACCACTTTAAACATGGTGATTTACTTATAATATACCATGAAATTTATATCTTGAAATAATATATTTGTAATTGAATGCTTGTTAATTTTCACAATTCATTTAGGATGAATTTATCCTGAGATCATTAATAGTGACCTGATTATAAAGTTAATAATTATTAGAAAAAAATTCATAAATTCATTTCTATGCATGGAAAATATATCTTATAAAACTTCCATCAACTTCATAGTAAGAAATATATTCATATGCTTCATAGAAAAATCTAGAAATATGTCCATAAATTCCACAATAAAATCTCATATCTCTATAATTTTTTTTGAAACTCATCCTTTTATCCTTAATTATTATAAGTAAGTTATCTATTATGTTTCTATTACCTTCACTATTTTACATTTTCTTGGGAACTCTCAAAACTATCTTCATCTCATGCTTTAGATGGGTCCCATCATGACCATGGTTGGGTTTTGTCATGGAACACAACTTTTGTGACATAATGATTCTTTCATGATTCTACTATCACCTTATAAGGGATAATAAAATAAAAAATGTATAGAATATTTTAGAATAGGCTTACCCTTGGAATTATACTGATCCACTTGTTTCATAACCAAGATCTACTCATCTTTAAGTTGCTGTGTCTTTTTTTCTTCTTGCCTCATGTTTAGAATCCAAGTCTTCCTTGAGTGTATTACCCTTATAAATTTCATCCTCTAATGCAAGGTAAATCTCATCTTGATTTTCAATTAGTTCTTTCATCTTGGTGTTCATATAATCAATTGAATAATTAAGGTTTATATTCTCTTATTTCAACCTTGGTTTCTTATTTTCTAATTCTACCATGTGTACATCAAGTTTATCTTTCTTATCCTTTAATTTTTGAACTTTTTTTGAAACAAGAGCCTTATAATTAGAACCATATTTAAGTTTTTTAATTTTTAAAGAATTATATTTCAAACCCTCATATTTGGAATAATTATTTTTACTTAGATCAATAAGCACTTAAAACAGTATTTTATTCATGATTTTTAAATTTTGAACCATAATCCTTAGTCCTCTAACATAAATTTTTTTGAGACTTATTCTACTATATATATTTCATTTCTTATTTTTTCCAATCATAAATATCAATCCTCTAATAAGTGTAACACTTAAACCTTTACATTTCTTGATATCTCATAATCATCAATAAATACAATATCACTTGGGACATATGGATCCTCAGCTAATTCAATAGTATCATTGACTGAATTAATAGAATCATAATCATAATTATTTACACATTACTTTCTAAAGATATTTTCATCTTATATTCAAATCAAAATTTTACCAAAAACTATTTGATTATAAAAAAAAATTGGAGGTTTTCTTCTTCTATAGATTATTTCAATTTTATATGTCACTAAATGTTTATAAGTACAGAAAAAACATAACTCCAATAAACTATCAGATCAATTAATACAAAAAAAATAAAAAAGAAATACCTATATTATGAAAGAACATGTTAGTCCCACACGGTTCTTTAGTGATAGATACCATGGGGTGGGGTGGGGGAGGTGGGGGTAGGGGGCAGGTGAATTAAGGTAGGAAATGAATTCCAATATAAACAACTATATCCTCAAAATCTCACTAACCCGGATGATCTTTACCTCATTATAAATAGGGTCACACTTATGTTATTCTTTTAATGATGATCTTATAGATATTTCACTTGTATTTTCCTTAACCAGATTTGATCAGTGATTACTTTGCCCACACACATTGATTCATGTATTGTATAAAGTAAGTAAATCATACACAAGAAATAATAATTTACCTAGTTCAATTGCACTGGGATAATTCAAGGAGTATAAAAATATAATTTTTTGATGTACTAGAATACACTAAACTCACTGTTTAGTGGTGTGTTTAGGCTAGGTAACTTTAAGCCTTGGGTCACTCCCCTTACAACAATTTAGGTATAGTTAACTACCTCCATAGGGTCACTCCACTACTCATTTCTTTTTCTCATTACTTAAAAAAGAAAACCACTTTGGCATACAATCCAATGAAAAACATTATCACCATTTTTACTGATACAATAAGTGTAGATAAGATCCCATTTATCTCCATGTGATTCTTCTACACAAAATGGATGTGAACTTAATTATAATAGCATTATCACATTTCATGAATCATCATGGATAACACACCTGAATGGCCCAAAGGCCTTCATTTTTATTGATTTTTGATAACACCAATTTCAAGGGATGAGGGGGAACCCTTACAAGGCCCATAGGCTTATAGATTACATGGAACATATGCTTAAGAGATTACATGACCCGAAGGTCTTAGATAATTCAACCAGACTATCTACAAGGAGCTGACCCTCCCTAGTATCTCTATCGTGATGATAGATCTCCACCTTCGCATGAACGTATGGCTAGGCTTCTCATGCAAGCACAGAACAATCCCAATGGAATAGCCATACCCTCCCATTCTTTCAATTTCATTTGGTTATTCTCTGGTGAGTGCAATTTCTCTGAATCCTCCAATGGGGCTACTCCTTTTTTTGTAGACTATCTGGGGAAACTGCATTGATCATGTGGCCTGAAGGTCTTGAGGTGGGATGAAGGCCTAAAAAGTGGCCTCGAGATCCTTACTAACCTGAAGGCATGGGTGGACCAAAGGCCTTAAGGACTCCAAGCCCAAATCGGTGGCCTAAGGTGAATAGTTCCGGCTACTACAGAACTGAACAATACATGTTATAGTACCTTCTACAGTACCTGCTACAGTGCCTAATACAATACCCACATAGTACTTCTACAATACCTGTACAATAACCACAAAGTACTGCTACAGTACCTACACAATACCTGCACTGTACTGCACAAATACTGCTACAATACCTGCACAGTACCCACACCATACTACTAAAGTACCTTCTATAGTATCGCACAGTACTACTACAGTTCCTGCATAGTACTGCTACAGTCTCTGCTACTGTACCTACTACAGTACTTCCTACAGTCATAATTATGCCTCCACCTGATTTTGAACCTAGGTCTTGTGGATGCACTTAAGGACTCCTCACCAACTGGACTGAGACTCTTGTACTCATGAATCATCATGAAAACTCTACCTTAATTCTTTGTAAAATATTAAAAGAGTTCTAATGTTTCTTTCCATATTATCTCTCGTTTTGGAATTCTATTTTATCTAATATTTCATTGAACACTCTATTATTCTTATCTAAACTAGATATGTCAATATGTTTATCCCCTCTTCTTCTTCTCTCAACCAAATATGTCAATATTTTTGGACTTTCTTCATCTTATTAATACCAGATATATTAATATGTTTAGCCTCTCTTCTTATTCTCTGAATTTGATATTTCAATATGTACATCCTCTAGTCTTATTCTTTGAAACAAATATGTTAGTATGTTCATCCTATTTACTATACTTAGTAGAAATCTCCATTATTTATGGGGATAAATATCCCCATAAATATCTTTTCTAGAATTTATTTTTTTTCTATTACAAGATAAATTCTCCAGGTTACCCTCATTAAATATCTATAATTACTCATCAGTATGATGGGAAAATTCATCCAATAATATTCTTTAAATTTGGTCCACAGTTGCACATTATCCTGAATGGCCCGAAGGACTTCATTTTTATTGATTTTTGATAACCCCCTTTTCAAGGGATGAGGGGGAACCCTTACAAGGCCCATAGGATCAGAGATTACAAGGCCCATAGGCTTAGAAGATTGCATGACTCAAAGGTCTTAGGGAATTCAACCAGACTATCTACAAGGAACTACCCCTCCCCAGCATCTACGTCATGATAGTAGCTCTCCACCTTTGCATGGCCGTCTAGATAGGATTCCCGTGCAAGCATAGGTTGGTCCTGATGGCAAAGCCATACCCTTTCATTCTGAAAAATCCATTTGTCTCTGCTCTGGTAAGTGAACCAACTCTGAATCCTCTTCTAGGGCTGCTCCTTTTTTTGTAGTGTGTCTGGGGAAACTGCATATGGCCCGAAGGCCTTGAGGTAGCCGAGGGACTTAAATGTGGCTCGAAAGCCCTACTGACCCGAAGGATTGGGTGGACCAAAAGCCTTAAGGATTCCAAGCCCAAACCAGTGGCCCAAGGTGAATAGTTCTAGCAGCTACAGTATCGAACAATACCTGCTACAGTTCCTGCTACAATACCACACAATGTATAGTTCTGTTACAGTACCTGTATAGTGTACAGTTCTGCTACAGTACCGTACAGTGTACAATACTACTATAGTACCTGCTACAGTCCCTACTACAGTACCCCAGAAATATGCCTCTACCTGGTTTTGAACTTGGGTCTAGTGGATGCACTTAAGGATACCTCACCAACCGGGTTGAGGATCATGTGCATAGTTTCACGTTGAATTCCAAGATTTCACTCTTAAAACGAATGATATTCAAAATTTGGAAACTCTATAACTAGACTTCTTCATGGAATGTGTAATATCATCATTGAATGATATTCATTCCATTATAAAATTTTGAACCCAAACTCCCACCTCCATGGTCAAATATATGATGTTACTCTATCCTTTTTAGTATTTAATCATCAACCTATGATTTTCATGGATCAAACCTTGCAAAAGGAATAGTAGTAATAAGCTTGAGATCCTTATTTGACTAATGCACCATGATATGACTCTTATCATCATGGAATGGTCACCTAAAAATAGTAATAACTACTGAAATCCTCTTAAAACTCTTTATGATGTGTCCAACCTTCCCACAATGTGACCACTACCAGAATCACTCTTATATTTTTTTTACTTCCACGATAAAAGAAATTTCCTTACACACAGTCTTCTAAATAACCATTAAAAAAATGTAGACGACTTGGTAATTTTAAAATTTCTATAGAAGTATAAAACCTTATATATCACCATAGGTTCTTACATATCATGAAAACCCAACCATTCATAGTGTAATCCTTTTTATTTTTCCATGAATTATTCTTACAAATTCACTCAAATATACTATGTATCTTAGAGAGTGTTTCACATTTTATGAATTTATATATCCTATAAGATATTATGTATGTAAAACCTTATGTAAAATAATTTACAATTTAAAAGTAATCTGAAACTCCACTCATAGTGTGAATAATTAATCACCAAATAGCTTAAATCCTAACTTTCATGGGATCCCCTTTAGGGTGTGAACCACTCCTCCTGGTACTAAAATCTAGAATAGGTTATTTTGACATAGCATGATCACAAAGTGACATAAGATGTTATGACATGTTTTTTATGTAGATAGTACTACTATATGTAACACAAATATATTTTAAAATAATATCATTATGTTCAATAGTGTATATAATATGCAACACCGAGCTTAAATGACCCACAACATATATTATTTAAATATGAATGTTATAAATTATATATTGAATTGGTGAGTATAAATAGGATTAATTTATTTATGAAATATATATAAAGTTAATACTCAATATAAATATATTGGTACATTCTTATCAATTATAAGTAGTTATTTTATTCTTCAAAAATATGTTCTCTTCAAAAATGGATTTTATTTTTTTTGTGAGAAAATATCCTCACTAATTTCTTGAAATTTTAGAAAATTTATTTTATAAAAAAAACTTCATTTTTGAAATAATCATATCAATGTTAAATTAGGGTGAAATTTTTGGATTCTTCTAAAAAGATTGATTTTTCGGTGAATAGTAAAATATACCGATTTTTTAAATACTGTCATTTCTCTCCATTGAAAAATCCCCATAATATTTATAATTTTATCCTCAATTAATATAATTATTGTTTATTTATAAATAATATATTTAATTATATATTAATCAAAATTATACTTTATTTTAGTATAAAAATACTTTTAGACTTAAAAGAGATTTTTTTCTTTAGAAAAACCATTTCCTCATCACGATTTTTGAGATAATTATAAAATAAATTTGTGAAAATTATAGATATTGAATTTGGTAAATCTTATTCCATAATTTTATTCATAAAAATTAATAATATTTAATAAGTTTAAATTATTTTTTGTTTTTAATGAATAGTATAAATAGTAAAAATTTAACACCATGATAAAAGGGTAAATCAGATAATTAAGGTTAACAATAATATGACAAGGACTAAAAATTGACCCCAACACTTTCCTTTATCATATTGGATGAGTAGATCTTTGAAATTTTCACCCAATTATTGAATATATGTCCACTTAGTGGCATATTTCTTTGATTTTTATCTTTATAATATTTAAGTAAAAGAAAAAGAAAAAAATATCACTTTCTTGATTTTAGTAAGTATAATATTTTTTAAAGGTATAAAATAAATTATGTTTTATTATAAATATTAATTTTAAATATAAATATTTTTTATATTTTTAATTTATTTCTATTTTTTTAATGAAATAATTACCTTAAATTCTTATGAAGTTCTGAAATAATAATAATATATATATATATTCAATTGATAGATAAAAATGTTTTTAAATATATTAAATGTTATATAAATTGAATTAATTATTTTGTTATAAGAATTTTTTAGATAAATATAACATTTTATTGATGTGTTAAAGGATTATATTTGGGGTGCATAGTTTCCCCTGGGTTGGAACACAGTTTAGGAAACCATGTACCAACCATGCATGCCCCACTGTCTGGGGGTGCGTGGTTTACACTAAGGGGGTGCACGGTTTGTTAAAACCATGTGATGACTATGCACAACACAAAAATCCTAAACAAACCATCCAAAACATCACTTGAAACACCCCAAGAAAAATCCCAACCAAATCATGATCAATACTAGGGTTGAGGAGTACTTGAAAATGACTAACAAGATGTTATAACCTCCCCATAATTTAAAATTTATATCCCCAAAAATATTATCAAGATGTTTTTATATCAAATACATTAGGAAATTTCTCTCTCATTAGTTCCTCATTCTCCCAAGCCTCATGAGAATCAGAACCATTATCCCATAGAACATTGACCGAAGGTATCATCCTCCCATAAAGTGCCTTTATATCAAAATCAATAATCCTGAATAGATGTTCAGTCACAGATAAATTAGGATCAACTTAAAGATAACTCAAGCTCAAAACATGATATGGATAATAAAGATACTTTCAAATATGAGATACTTGAAACAAATTTTGGATCATTGTCAAATGTGGCGTAAGTGTTAAAAAAATGCCACTTTCCCCACCTGTTCAACAATATAAAAAAGATGCAAAAAGTGGGGATAAAGATTCCCTAGATTCCCAAGATTTAGGTGACCTAACTGAGGTGAAACTCTAAACAATTATTAGTCCCCAATAAAAAACTCAAATGTTATATGATGACAATCAATATTATATTTTTACTCTCTCTATGCCCACAAAATTCTATGACAAATCAACAAAATCTTTTCTAGCATCTCCTCGACGAAACTCTGTCCAATCAAAGAAGCTTCACCAATATCCAAAAAACAACAATAGATATTTACCTGGAATACCATAAAAGACCTCAAAGGGGGCCATATGAATTACTGAATGAAAACTGTTATTATAAGAAAATTGAATAGGTCCCAAATGGATGTCCCAAGCTACCCCAAAGTCAAGAACACTAGCTCGTAACATATCCTCAAGAATTTTTATATCCCTTTCTATCTTTACATCCATATATGGATGGTATTTCATACTCAAATAAACCTGATATCCCATAACCCCCCAAATTAATTCCCAAAAAACAAGATGTAAAATGAGGATCTCTATTTGAGACCATAGCAGATAGAACTCCATGGAAAAGAAAAACCTCTTTCATGTTAATATTTTCCAAATACTCAACTTTTTTTTATATTAAGAGTGGGTGTAAAGTGATATGATTTGGTTATACTATAAATCATAACCCATATAAAATTCTTTCCTTGAGGAGTATTCAAAAACCCAACCACAAAGTCCATAGAAATATCATCCAACTTCCAAGACAAAACTGGAAGTGGCTGAAGTAAACCTGAAGGTATTTGGTGCTCATACTTGACCTGTTAGAAATTATAACAGTGAGAACCAAAATTATAAATGTTATATCTCATACTTGGAAAAAGGAATAATCTCCACATGTCATAGAACATATTTATGGTACCTCAGTGCATAAACCACTGGGAATTATAGAAAATCTCCCAAAACTGATTTTATCATCAACAAAGTAACAAAAAACCAATTTTGAAAAAACAAGATACCCTTATAATAGAAGGATTACTCAACAATGTTCTCCCCTCAATAATTATAATCCCTAATTCCATGGAATTAGTAATCAATATATTGTCCTAAAAAATTATCTCAAGAAGAGCGGAGGTTAACTGAACACTTTCCAGAGTAATCTTGACTCATTGTTCTTGGAATCCTAAATAAAACTATGAAAAAATATCCGTCAAGTACCACTCTTCCAATGATTCTTTTAAAACTTAGTTCATAAGATTTTTACACCAATAATCAAAAAATAAATCTCCCTTCCCTAATGTATCAACAATTCTGAAATAAAAATACTATAGGTACTCCACCCAATGACTTTACTGAAGGTTAAAATATTTTTGAGAGAAGATATAAATTTGGATATTATGGTCAGAAAAAATGGAAATAATTTATTTGAAAAGGCAATGACACAAACTATTAAGTGAATTCATAAGACTATGGGTAGGATAATTCTTCTCATGTAGTCCAAGATATCTAGATCCATAAGCTACCATGTGATCTCCCCATATAAGAATACAACACAAACTCAAACCTGATGCATAAAAAAAGATCACATAGACCTGCCCGACTTTTGGAAGAGTCAACATTGGAATATATATAAAAAGATACTTCATATCAACAAAATAAATTTGAAGTTTTTCATCCTGAGTGAAATTCACCCCCTTCTATGTGAGAGTGGTCATTGGATAAGGCATATTTGAGAAATACTTTAAAAACCGGTGATAATACCCTGCTAAACCTAAGAAACTTCAAATATTGAAAAAACTATTTGTGGTTTCTTCCATGTATTAAAATATTTCAACTTATCATGATCAACTAAAATACCATGTTCAAAGAACATGTGTCCTAATAAATTCACTTCCTGAATCCATAAATAAAATTTTGATATCTTGTCATAGAGTAAATGATTTCTCAACATTTACAGAACTACTCTCATATGAGGCACATGATCCTCCTAGGACTGAGAGTAAACTAGGATTTCATCCGAAAATACCATGATGTATGTATAAAGATAATCATGGAATATTCTATTAATAAATTCCATAAAGACTATATGAGCATTGGTTAGACCAAATGACATGAAAAGATACTCATAATGGATATACCTACTCCAAAAGGTGGTCTTATTAATTTCAGATTCTTTTATCCTCAACTAGTGATAACCAGACTGAAGATCAATCTTTAAGAACCAATTCATTCTTTTTAACTGGTCAAATTGATCATTAATCCATGTCAAAATATAAATTTTTTAACCACAACTCAATTGAGTTTCTGGTAATCAACACATAGGCGAAGTGTTCAATCAACTTTCCTAGAAATGAGAATGGGCACCACCCAAGGTGACACACTTGGGTGAATGAAGACTTTCCCATAGAGGTCATCCAAATGAGTCTTAAAATCTTTCATTTTAATAGGTTCTATATGGTAAGAAGAAATAGACACTGGTTATGTACGAAACACTAAATAAATAGAAAAATCTACCTATATTAACAATGTCAAATCAGAGAAATCACAAGGAAACACATCATGAAACTCAATGAAAACTGGAGGGTGATCATCAATTAAATATTAAAACTCTAGATCAAAAGTAAACATTAATATTAATTTCCCCAACTTTGAATAATAAGGTCCTGCTAGACTCTACCTCATGTTCCATTATCCATAAAAAACACAGTAGACCCCATTAGGTGTAGAAAAGGAGACTGATAGAAGATAATAGTCAATCTAGGCCTTATTACCAATCATCCAATCTATCCAAAAAATTAAAATCAAGATGTTTCATGTTGAGAACCATATAATTACAAGTAACCCCAATCCCTGATAAAGAGAAGACACAAGCAGAACAACATATACCCATCTCTCTCTTTGTTCTGAGGGGCGTAGTAATATCCATCATAGAAGATAAAAGATCCATAATAAGATTAAGTAGTTTCACAATTTTATTTGATATAAACATGTGAGATTAACTAGTATCAAATAAAACATTAACTAAAGTTGAAGTTATAGTTATGGTACCTCTCAAAATCTCTAGAACTATATGAGCTTCCTTTGGAGACTCTTCCACCGCATGAGGAAGCTTTGTTCTGGATTCCAGTGGCTAGAACCCCATTGTTTGGAAAGAATATAATTGAACCACAGTAATTTTAGGAATGGATGTGCCTATTCTTATATAAGGAGTGGAAAACATATGGAATAACATTTATAGGCAGCCTGGGTCACCACACGAACTATAAATTTTGAGTGCCTCAGAGAAAAAAGTTTTTGAATGCCCAACCTTTCCATAGTATAAGAAATCCAAAGGGCCTCTACTAGGCACTACAAGAGGTTTAAAAGACACTTGATATCTAGAACCACCACATTACTCATCACACTTTATGTATCATTTATAGGAACTCATAGAAATTCCACTAGGAGAAAAAGGGACTCCCATCAACCCTGACTTACCATATAGATCAAGCTCAACCATCAATGCCCCATTCTATATTTCAGCATATAGAGTGAGATTCAGTAAGAAAATCTATGAATGGATATATAGTCTAAGACCCATCTTGATCCATAGATCCTTTATGTTACTATTCGATACTATCTTAGGTGAAAACTACACAATCTTGGAAATGTGGTTTTCATACTACGTCATGGTCCTATCAGTCTGTTAAAGGTTGAAAAACTCCAAAGCCTTATACATAACCATAGTTTAGTGATAGAAATGATCATTGAAAATAACTCTAAAGTCCCTCTACTCCAAAACCTCATGCTTCTTCACCATTACCATTGAATCCCACAATAAACTACTAGTCCCTTCTAGCTTAATGGTATCACACTTCACCTTAATTGGATTAGGCATCTACAAGTAATAAAAAAAGGTGATATATTTTGTTCAACCAATCCTCAAAATACTGAATATAATTATATCCTTGAAAAGTAGGTGGTTTATTACAAAGAAACTCTGGATCACAATTTTGAGATTCATACATTTTTGGTTACACAACTGAATCCTAAACGGGAATGGGTGTTGGTACCTATCTCAGAGCTTGGACAACATAAATAACAATCTCAACAAGATTATGGTCCATGGGAGGATCCGCTCACTATCATTCACCATCAAATTCCTCCTGGAGACTATTAAAACATCTTATTAGATAGATGATACTACACAACATCATTAAACAACACTGAAACATCATAATATTACTCAGATCAATAACTCAAACAAGAGAAAGAGGCATATAAATCCCATAAGATAAGATTTCTAGATTTGGATTTCAACATACCCAAATAAAAAGTAGGGAAAATACCATAATTATATCAAAACATTCCTCAAATACACTTTTAACAAACAAACATGGTGAATTAAGTCTTGTTTCAATGATAGATGGATAAACACTCACTCATAAATAACCCTATGTCCCATAAAGACATCCCAAACCACATAATGACTTCAAGGAAAGCTACAACTATGATACCAATTTTTCAGAAACCAACCTAGATACCCTAGTACCCTAATACCTGAGTGAACTATAACATATCCCAAAAGGTATTCCCGATCCCCACAGGTTGGTGACTAGAACCTAGAATCATACATGATCAAATATGAAACAAATTTTCCACAAAACATCAGAAGATAAAAGATTAGAAGTCATCATTCTCAACACTCCAAAAGGATAAAGTACTAGAAAAAACCAATAAAATAGTTCCCAATAATAAGACAAACTTACCAAAAGAAAAATCAGCCCAAAATGAAAATATCATACCATATAAAAAGGTCTTAATAATTATGTGTAAAAAGTTGAAAACAGATCCACTGTCACCATCAGTACTCTACAGAACAAAGGATCAAGAATATACACCACCTCTAAGTGGGGCATTCAATTTTCTCATACATGGCATAAGAAAGTATAAAAACACTTGAATTCAAAGGTATGGTGTGACCTATAAATCCCAGTAGGGTCTCAACAAGTGTTCCACAATCAATACCATAACAATAAACCAATTATTATATCAATTTAAATCAAACTAGGAATGGAATGGTATTTACATATTTTCAATAAAACACTATTTCAATCAAAAGATAGTAGATATATCAAAACAGATTTCAAATAGGATTACATGAACATTTTATATAAAAAAATTTATATAAATTATTTGGAATGAATAAAATATTTCAACGAATCAACAATATGTATAATCAAGTTAAGTGAAGAAATAACTATAGAAAAGATCCCTGTGGTATATTATTTTCCTTGGTAATATGATACTCAAAAATCTCATTTATCAACATGTCTCTAGATATGTGTGAACACTCAAATCAACATCCCTTTTATTTAACCAATACAAGAAATCAATCTACACCCTATTAGGGGATCCACTATGGGAAGTCAAGACAAACTTGGTTTAGTTAGTGTTATCACCGTAGATCTAGTATTAGGGGATCAATATCCTAGAATATTTTTCCCAATTACCTACAAAATACCAAGAAATACATGTGATCAAATCAATCAATCAATCAATCAAATTAGAAATAAATCATATGAAAATGTAATTTCTAAATTTCAGTTTTGAAAACACCTTTATCTTTAAAAAAAATAATAGGTTTTCATCATTTAATGATATTTTGAATCACCTTTCAATCTAAACCATCTTATCAAGATAAAAATAAAATTATTTCATCAAAATGATTTCTAAATCAATCCAAAAATTTTCATAAATTTTACCAACAATTAAAATTCCATTGAAATTGTTGTTTTTCATAAATCCCATGACCATTTCAAATCAAAGATCAAAGCATCCCAAATCTATGTTTTTAAATCAATTAAAAACTGATTTCAATTTAATCAATAAATTCAAGGTTTCAATCATAGTGAAATAAATTATGGAATGAGATACCTTTAAATTAAGGGATCACAATGCAAAACACCCGTAATGGGGAACACCAATGAAGAATGTGGGTGCAGAAGACATTTGAAAAAACTAACAATAAATATCCAACAAAATGAAGATTAGATACATCAATTAAATTATGATATATTATACTCTAAGGAGGATATAAAGAGAGACCAAAATAAACCACATGAGAGGATATCCACTTTCTTAGAGGATATTGAATGAGATCAATGCCACTTTGATCTACAAAGAAAAGGGTTTAAGGGAGTTAATTTTAACTCTTTAGAGAATACAAGATCTAAAAAATAGAAAGGATTGAATGGGGTGAATAATATTCTTAAACAAGCGCTTATAGTTTTTTAAATTAATTTTTGGAACTTTAAAAAACCTTGAGCATGGTTAGATGGGGGGGGGGGAATTAAGTGAAACCGTGCGCCATCCATGAACCCCTACTATTTGTGGTGAATGGTTTTCACCTATACAGGAACATAGTTTGGAAAACTATTCTCCAACTGTGTATTCCCTAATATCTGGGGGTACGCAATTTTCACCGGGGGGCACACAGTTTGGTTTAACCGAGTGCTAACCACGCATAAACCAAAAAGCCTAAAAAACCATCCAAACTTCACCCAAAACACCCCAAGAGAATACCCAACCAAATAATGATTAAAATAAGGGTTGAGGAGTACTTAAAAAAGAGTAAAGGTATATTAAATAATTTATTTCTAAATTTTTAATGAAATAATTACCTTAAATTCTTATGAAACACTGTCATAATATTTATTCAATTAATAGACAAATAAAATAAATTATTTAAAAAAATTATAGTAATATAAATTGAATTAATTATTATGTTTTAATTTTTTTATATAAATATTATATTTTAGTGATGTTTTGAAGGATTAGATTCTAATTCCATTGTTTTCATGTTGTTTTCAAAGTCAAATTTAATGAATAGTTCCAAAAATGACATTAATAATATATTATAAAAAATAATATTTTATTAAATGATTTAAAATTACTAAAAATACCATATTAGGAAAATTTATTTTTATATAGTTAAAAATATCAATCATGATCCATATATTTTTCAATTTTCCTTTTATAGTAACTATCTTGAGATCTAAAGAGTAAAAATTTTATTATCATGATAATTTTCAAAAAGGGTTAATGTAAGTTAAAACAAAAAGTTACGGGTAAAAAGTAATATAAACTTGAAAAAAATTTATTTAATTATAGTATTTTTACCCATACTCTTCCTATTTTATAATTATATTAGTTTGTATCTTTTTTCCCTAAAAAATAATTTATATTAATTTAATATTTTAAGAAATTCCAAAAGTGCCCCTCTCCTCAATTATAAAGGGGAACATCCTATATTATTTTATTCAAAATAAAAAATCCTTTTGGATCAGATAATACCTGATAAAATCCCATACTTAATTCCCTTCCAATTTTACAGAGGCCTTTTGTAATTATAAATATTCTTAGGAAGGCTTTTGGTGTAAACCTAAAGAGGTTTTCTGAAGAATAGGTATCGTTTTTAACCGAGAGTTTTTGTACTATTTCTTCTCAAACCTCATTAAAATATTATTAATTCATTAAAATATAATAAAATTAGTATATAAATTATATTTATATGTTTTTATTTTAATATATTACCCTATATCCGTCTCCTGTTCCATCAAATGGGAAATGAAACTATCATTCATGTGTATGGGGGACTACCGTCCGACGAACCGATGTAACTTGTTTTCCATCACCCCCACTCACAGATGGCTTTAATTATGTATTTAATTTATATATATTATATTTATAAAATATTTATCATTATGTAAGGATAATATATCATATAATTTATTATCTTTCCATGCATTTAAAAATGATAATGACGTTCATACGTATGTGTGGATTTCCTCCTCCACGAAGTGATGTGATTTGTTTTTTGCAACCAAATAACATGAATTATATATATAAGTGTATAATATGATATTTATGTTATATTTATAATTTTTTAAAGATAAAATAATACTAATTTTATTTCCATTATGATCATTGAAAAATGGAAATGCCACTCATGTGCACGTATGACTTACCTTTTCCATGATTGTAACATAGTTCATTTTTTATAACCATATTTAATGTTTGGTTTAAAATGTATAATTGATTTATAAAAATGATAATTATTTTATTATTATTATTCTGGAGATTATGTAACAATGAACACTTTTACCATTGTTAAATTACCGAAGTCGTTCTGGATATATGAACTGAATATCTTTAAAATGTCTAACGTGAACTTAATTGATTAAGTAATTAAATATAACGTGGTATAAAATAAAATAAAAATAATTATAATCATTAAAAAGGATATTAAACAAGTAAATAATTAATTTATGTTTATTATTACATAATATAAAGAATGTATGTGACAAGTCGGGCCTGAGGAAAGGTGTTTCATAATTAAATTTCTTTTCATTGGGTTATGTTACTTATTCATTGTCTTTTATATTATAATATTATTTGTGTAATGATTTTTTATTATTTTATGTTGTATTTAAACTTGTTTTATATGTATTTACATTTTATATACATAATTAATTCATTGATTAATTCTCACTTCAATGGTATGATCTTTGTATGATATTTAATTGCAATTTCCACTCGATTGAGACATAATTGGTATTATGCACATATTTAATTTTATGAGGTGTATATATTACCCATTTGATATGTTATATAATGAATATATTTTTATTCATTTTATTTAATGTTTCATTTTAAATTATTTCTTTCATTGGGGTTATGATTCAAAAGTTACCAAAGTGGTAAGGGTTTATTTCACAATGTCATAATTACTTGAGATTATTATTTTTTAAGTATATAATGTAAAAATTATTTCATATTACTATATTAAAAAAAAAATATTTTCTTCTCCTATGATTATTTCTGGTAATTATATGTTTTCATTTCATTTTCCACTCTTTAAGTGCTCAAGATACTAAAGTCTTGTTTATAAGGAAAAAGGAATTGTTTTTTACTCGATAGGGAATATTTTCCTACCATATCTATGTTTTAATTAAATTTTTTTAAATAATATTATTCATATTCTCCAATATTTTATTAAATAAATTTTTAACCATGTTTTTAATTTTTAAAAAATGGTTTAAAATGAATCTTTTTGTTGATTTATCAACAAGGAACCTTTTATTTTGTTTACCAAAAATATGAAAGTAATTTTCTTCTTAACATACTTGGCATGAATGAAATTTTCTTTTTGTCATGACTACTAATTTATTTTAATATTCCTAAAATATTTTCCAAAATTATTTTCAAATAAAATAGTTTACCTTATATTCTAAAAAAATTTAATTTTAAAAAGTTTATTTCAAAATGAAAAGGGTATTTTACTCAAGAATATTGTTAATAATATTTTATGGTATTTCTATTCATAAACAAATAACCCTTTTATTTTCCACTCAGGATATGCTGTAATTATACCATCCTTATTCTTTCTTTATATGGTTTATGATTACTTTTACTAGGAAAAATATTGACATTATGTATGCTTGTTCTTCTTATAAACACATTTTTTGAATAAGGTATGCTGATTAAGTAGTGTTGCTTATTCATATGATGAATATATTTGACTTATTAAGTGATGAGTGGGGCATAAAATTATATATCCCCCTAATGAATTGGTAGTTATTAGAAGAAAAACTACTTTTATAGCCTTATTAAATGGGTTTTCTTTATTCTGACCCATAGTTTAAACAGTCTTGACACAAGGCCTCAATGGTAAGTTTTTGATGCTCAACATTATGAATTATATATTTATAAAATCAATTATTGGAAACCATTTTATTATTTTATTAGTTATGATAACCATGTATTAGTAACAAGTTTATAGTGACCCAGTATTTTCATACATGTATATTATATATTTTTAGATGAATATTCAATACATTACAAAAAAACACGCCTGAGGACCATATTAGCTTATTTCCTTTAGAAACTTGTATCACAATCTTCTTATTTCATGAAAGATATTCAATGTCGTCCATAAATATATTCCCATTTAATAATCCTAATTAAAACCTTTCTTCATAATATAGAGAAATGGAAATAATTGAAATGGTAATCTTAGATGCTCTGTAAGGGTAAACATGGGAGATACGTAAGCATAACAGTAACATAAGGGTATGAGAACATGAGAATAACATTTGAAAACCATATCTTGTATATCAAAGATCATAATATTGAGTCATGGAATAAATATTGGTAGTTCATAAGACATTAATTATAAGGAAATAAAATAATATGATCCTTGAGAGCCTAACATTGGTATAAGACATAAAATAGTGGCATACTCATAAGGGTGTAAAATCATTTCCTTAGTAGTCAAGGCTCATTACTAAAATTTATCAAGGAACTCCATGGGTGGCTACACCTCATGAGTGGGATACACTATGATCTTCAGTGGAACCCCTTTAATCATAGTGTAATGGTTTCACTCCCCAAACCATCATAGTAGTCAAGGTACACTCCCAAGACCATCATAACAGACAAAGTACCTTACTGAATATGGTTCACTTCCAGCTCCAGTCCTATCTATATCATGAGAAATAAATCTTTACCCAATGAATTTGAGAGAGATATTGATCCCAATCATATTTGGTTGTAATGTAACCACCATCCTTGGTTATAATGTAACCACCATCACATAATGAGAATCATAAATAATTATTCCACAAGATCATAAAACATTAATCATATCATAAACCACGAAATAAAATGGGTTTCATAAACATTTCATCATATCATAACCTGTAGAAAAGAGACAGGTTTCATAATCATTTTATCATTTCATCCTAGAATAACCTATGGAAATATAAGTGGGTTTCATAAGAATTTTTTCATAGTATAACCTATGGAAGAGAAATGGGTTTCACAAACATCATGCCATCATAAACATAAACCATTCAGATAATGAATAAGAATGGAATCCTTGCTTCATATCTCCAATAATACATAAGTTACATCAAATGATGTCATATTAGATAATGAATGGTTTTGAAAGATAAATCACTCGAAATATTTCTTTAGGAAGATAAAATTTCTTTGAAAATCAAATTTTAAAAATTCACAAAACATTTTGGAAATACTTTTCTTTTAAAATAACCTTGAAAAATTAGAATAGAAGCTTTAAAAATCATTTAAAACATTTATTGAGGAAAATATCCTTTCCTCTTTTACAAAAAACATTTTAAAAAACAAATTTTATTTAAAATAATTTTGTTTGAAAATAAAAATAAAAATTTATAAAGTAATATTCAAATAAAACAGTGATAATGACTATGGGATATTCTGTTCAAGCTGTACACGTTAAAACAAATATTCCTTTCACATTTTTGGTAAAAGATAAAAAAGAAATGTTTGGAAAATGACATGAAGATTCATTTAATTTTTTTTGAAAAGTGAAGCATGGGTAAAAATTAATATTTAAATTATAGAATAATAATTTAACAATTTTTAATTGTTTTTTAGAAACCATGGTTTTTGAAGAAAAATGGTTTTTGACCAAAGAGAGAAATAAATTTAGTTTTTCTTAAAAATATTTCCTAAATTATTTTAAGCACAAAAGAGTGGGAAAATGGTACCATTACTTGAAAATATCCAGAATAACTATGTAAAAAGAAAATGAATGACTTTATTATGATATGTATCATATGATTTTTTCATTGGAAACATATTCATAAAAAATACTGATAAATGATGAGATTATAACATAAAATATTTTCCACTTTGGTAACTTTGAAACATAATACACTTGAAGGAAAAACATAAAATGGAACTTAAAATATCAACAGGATAAATAAATCCATGATATTACATGAAAAAGGGTCTATATATACACCTCATAAAATAATATAGGTTCATAACCTAACCTATATCTCAAGAAAGAAAAATTGAGACAAAAATTCCTCACCACATTGGTAATATTTTGAATCGTAATAAAAAATAAATGATAAAATCAAATGGAACTTTAAATATCATGAAAATAATTGGATTCATTATATATAATTTTAAAGGGTTAGTATATCAACCAGATAAAAGAAATGAGTGGCGAATTTTCTTGTCTCCCAGAAATAAAAGAGAGACTAGAAATCCCTTACCAATTTGTTAAATATTAAACCATAATACCAATAAAAGAAATATAATAATATAGAAAAGTAAAACCATATAATTTTAAGTTTAATAATCACAAAATACATTCATGTTAAGTGTATACATCACAAAAAAGAAACATGTGGTGAATATGGCTTATGTATCAGATAAAATCAAAGTGAGATGGAAATCCCTTACTGTATGTGTTGAATTAATTCACACTAATTAAAACCTAAATTATAATAAATATAAGTTTATTTTACATCTATTACATAACCATATTTATATATATCATACCATATATGATTTACTTATGTCATTTTATTACCCGTTTATTAACAATTCAATGTTAAAGTCTTGTTTAAAGTAATAATCGTTTTGTTTTTGTATATGTATTGATTTTTTTACTTTTATTCATACTAATTTTGTCATGGTTCACTAATTTATAGAATGATGAAAATTATTTAAATTTAATATATATTCAATATATATGTATTTATTAAAATTTATAAAATATATAGATAGAAAATGAAATAGACTGTTCATGGAGATGATAGGTCATACATACGCATAAACGTTGTTTATATTTTCTTGACGTATTAAAAAAAAGAAAGGTAAATGATATAATATAATTACAGAATAATTTTAATTTAATATATACCATTTATTTTCATTAAATCCATCATTATTACCTTCCATGTAAAGCATGAATGAATCATATCGCTTCGTGAGGTGGTAGTCCGTCGTACACATGAGCGACGTTATCATATCCCCACGAGATGGAAAACATGAAGTTATATTTGATATAACAATTCAAAAATAATAATAATATCATAAAAATCATATATAAAAAATAAATTCATCATTATTTATAACTTTAAAATGTGGTAATGGAAGAATTAATGACATCAGTTTGTGAGGCGGTAGTCTTCTGTACACATGAATAATGATTTCATAACCCATTTGATGAAAGTTGTGATGGTTATAGGTCATGAACATAGAATAAAAGAATATAAGTATATATAATCCATTTTGGTTATTATATAATAATTTTATAATAATAATTTAATGATGTGGATGAAGAAATAAAACAAAAAATTCTAATTGATGAACATTGCCTCTTCTTTGAGTAGACACCTTAGGTTTGCACCAAAAGCCTTTCTATGTTAAATTTATTTCAAAAATAAGGATTTTAATATGAGATTAAGAAAATTGGTAAGTGATTTGGATAGGTATTGGAATAACCAAAAGGGTTTTATGGTGTGAATAGAAGAGGAGAAGGGGTATCCTTTTATAAGAGAGGTGAGTGGTTGAATTGTAATTTTAGGAAAGATAGAATTCCACCCACATTTGTTTCATGGAAAAAGGATCC
The DNA here is from genome assembly GCA_963277665.1 of Viscum album. Classification (NCBI taxonomy): domain Eukaryota; kingdom Viridiplantae; phylum Streptophyta; class Magnoliopsida; order Santalales; family Viscaceae; genus Viscum; species Viscum album. The sequence continues at coordinate 1,395,181,689 of OY728164.1, read as the reverse complement.
AATAATGGACCATTATTAATAATATAAGTTATAAGGTCTAAATATGGTCATAAAATGGGTGTTTTATAATTTTTTGGTCATTTTTTGACCCTTATCGACTCAGTGTAACCCCCAGGTAAAACTCTTTTTACCTTAACCATGTTAATTAATTTTTATTATTTTCACTATTCATTTTGGTAAAAAATTAAATTGAACTTATTAGATAATAAAAATTATTATTATTAAAAATATATAATCCATTTTTCCAAATTCCATTTATATAATTGGAAAAGGTTAATTTAAAATTAATCTCGCAGACGTGATGAGAAAACATGTTTCAAAGAGAAAATGTTGAAATATTTATAAAGTTTTTTTATCCAATTTCAATATAAAATTGATTAAAATGAACTAAATTAGATTAATATATATATATATAAACATAATTGAACTAATTTATCTTGAAAACCAATTTAAAATATAATATATATTTATAAATAAATAAAAAAACTGAAATTTTCAATTAAAATTCAGTATTTTTCACTATTCATCAAAAAAATTAATCTTTTCAGAAAATTATAAAAAATTAAACATATGATAAATTTGATCTTATGATTTAAAAAATTAACATTATATTTTCAAATAAAATTTCTAAAATTGTAAAAATTAAATTTAAAACAAAAACCGCAGAAACAATGAAAAAGAGGGTTTTCATCTAAATTTATTTTTTTTATTTTCATAGCCACTTTAGGTTGAGTGTTAATGTTATATATTTATAGATATTACAAAATTTAAAAAGTAGATCGATGCTAAATTCAAACTAAAACTATTAAAAAGTATGTAAGGGTGAGCTGTATCCCAATCACCATCACGTCCCACACATCCACTCCAAACGTCATTGACATCCTCATTACCGCCGAATGAGAACAAAGTACAATTTTTAATTTTCAAATTTAAAATGAAAAAGAGAAGCCATCATAATTTCCTTGTATGATGATCCACCTCACATCACGTACCCTAACCTGAAATTTTCATCTCAGCCACACCAATCCTTCAATGAGAGCCACCCACCAGAAACCTACATCACCATTGAAGAACCTCCAAATATTATACCGATCAAATCCCCAAGAACCATAAGATATAGAATATCACAATCATTATAAAATAATTTCACACAAAAAATCTAAAAAACCACCACTATCACTTTCAAAAAAAACCACACCAGAACAAACCATCCATCACGAACAAAACAAAAAGTAAGAAAAAACCACATCACCGAGCACTGTTGCTTCTTGGAATGTGTTCCACCACTCAACTCACCACCCAAGACACCATGACATCCTCCACAAAAATCCAACTAGGAGGAGATTGGTGGAATCCTGGGGAAATATTAGAGTAAAAGTAGATGCAGTCAAGCCGGAACACCATCACCAAAAACTTCTGTTGTCGTTAAGGATGAACACCATGAACAAATCCAAACATCCTAAGCCCAAACATCTATCGTGATCAGAAAACACCACCATGATCAAAAGACCACTTGAGAATAAAAAGAAATGAAGTGAATCCAATTAAGAAGACTAAAACCTTAAGGTAGAAGAAAAACAACACGAAATGAGACTCCTGGGAAACCGATGATCTCTCAACCAACACATCCAAAACCCCTACAAGAGCCACTACATGAGACCAAAATGGAGTCCAGTTCCAGAAAAAGTGGGTTTTTGAGAAGTGTATTTTTTTAAGCATTAGATGATTTATATTATCTCTATGTATAATAATAATAATTTTATGAATATTAGTTAGAATTTATTAATATATAATAAATAAATTTAATTTAAAACATTTATCATTGAGGATTAATTTAATTAATTAAAATGAAGAAAAATTATTCACTTTAAAATAGTTTTCAGAAAAAATACCTTTGTAAACCCAAAAATAAACATATTCTAAAATACAATATAAAGATGATTTAGAATTAATTAATTGTATTAAATATAACTAAAGAACACTTAAGTTATTTTAAAACATAATGAGTTATTTAAATTAATTAATTTATAGAAAATAAGTGATAGTTTTATAAAAAAATATGTATTTTTTACTCTTCACTGAAAAATGAATATTTTCCAGAAAATCCCAAAATTTCACCATAAGTTAATTTTTATATGAATATTTAAGAATATTAAGTTCATTTTATAAAATAAATTTGATAAAATCTCTATAAATTAATTAGAATATTTTATCATAAAAAGAAATTAAAATCAATTTTGAAGAAAACATATTTTTGAAGAATACAATTACTTTACTAAAAATTGATTGATTATTTACGAAGAATCTATAAACAAATTTATATTGAGTTTGAAATTTATATTTATATTTCATAAATTATTTTATACTATTCATACTGATATATTTTTTATATGGGTTATTGTGGTCATATTTAAAATATTACTATTTAATGGTTTGATAAAGCTTGGTGTCAGGTTTCATGAATGCTATCATTGTTATGTGTAACAAAAGATAAAATCATCATTTCATATAATGTGATATATACCCAGAACTTAATGTAATGAAAGATAATGTTAGTGTCGTGTGTAATAAAAAATATCAAAAAGAATAAATTTCATTGAAGAAAATATTTCACAAAATCTCATGGTGTTACATTATACCCCCCTTAAAATTTTTTTTCCCTCAAAATTCATCTCACTCATCAAAGGTTTAACATTTTAATATTAATTCATAGAAACCCACATCATAAAAAGGTTTAATAAAACATCCTCTTGAAAAAGATAAAGGGATATGAAAAGTTCATCTAGAATAACACATATTAGGTTTCCAAATAGGAGAACATATTTCGAAAGTAAAAACATGGACATAGAAGAGAAAACTAACAACCAAACATATATGGAGAGTGATAGAGTACACATTTAAGAGAAAGTGAACAACAAAAAATCTATAAACTAAAGTGGCTTGAAAAAGGTCATTAATATCATCAAAAATGATTATATAGGATAAAATTTTATTTTAAGATCCTTTTACTAAAGTTTAAGAATATTTATGAGAGGATATACTTACTTGATTTCATTCCATTTTATAAGCACAATCTAATATATTGGTTGTGCCTTGATCAATTTCCACTTCATCTCTTACTCCAAGAAATAAAGTTGAATCTGTTATGCCTGAAGCACTAATGGATCATAAGTTCCATAATTAGAATGATAATTCATTCCATATATCTTTAGATAAAAATAATTTTCACACTGGTTATCTAATATAGATAATCTTCATATGGTTAAGTAATACTTAAATATATAAAACATCATCAAATGTTCGACTTAAACCATTACATAAGTGATTAATCTTATGACCCTTATAAAATTAAAAATTTATAAATAAGTTCAATAAATTTATCAAAATAAACTTAACATTAATCATCCAAATATCATTAGGAATCTATTATTCATCACATTCCAAATATGTGAATAACTTGGTCATATATTCTCCTAAAGCTTGGTAATAACCCAAATTACCATAAAACCTCAATGAAAAGATGCATTCTTCCTAATTACTTGAATAAAACCATATAATATTGAACATATTCCATATATCAAATAATATTTCAAACTCCATCAATGATAACATAAACCAAAATGTCAAAAAATCCTTTATCAGTTCTGAGGTCATCAATACTATCCAATTTACTTTATCCATATCAATCATATCTTTATCTAAACTACACACTATTTTTTCAACCTCAGGAACATATTAAGGGTTATATTACCTTAATAAAAATATTACCTTTCCATTAAATCAATTTTCTTTTTCATAAGTATCATTTTATATATTCTTAAAACTCCTTAATTAAAAAATATTGTGGAATAATCCACTGATGATTCATGATTCAATAACTAAAATACCACTGCTAAAAATATAATTATTTTAATTTCAATACACAAATACATCAATAATTTCACATTATTCTTACACCATTAACCATGCTTCGTAATCTTATTCGTTAACAATTCTTCTATTCATATGTCATTTTTAGTCTCTTAAACATCAGTGTAACACACCAACTCAGGTCTAATAGACAAGCCACTCGAGTCATCCCGTCACTATGAGTTATAATATGATAAAGGAAAAACGTATTTAAGATAACAAAAAATGGAATACAAAAAAGTAAAATATAGAAATCATATAAATAAAAAAAACTATAAAATCCATGAAAAAGAAGGCTAAACCAGAAAGTATGACAAGTCTCCATGTAACCAACATTCACCTCCAAACCACCCTAAACTTAAGGCACTAAAAAAAGAGAAGCTGAAATGCTACAAGATTTCCTTCTCTTTCCCTGTATGATTCTATAAAAAATATAAAACCACCCAATGGGAAAAGTAAGGTGTGAGTAGAAATCCTGGTAGTTTACCACCACAGAGTCTATACAAGGTCTAATTTCAAGACTACAATCATTCTAGCTTTTAAAATAAAAATTGTTTTATAAATCATTTTCATAAATAAAAACTCACTGTCAAATCATTTTCTAGTTTTTTTCAGAAAATTATTTCATATTATCATACCATAAATATGAAAATTAGAAGTGATAAAATAGTAAAGTATATCAATGAACTATAAGGTAATCAAGTAAACACATATCTATAAAAGACCATCATGCGATTACATGTGATACAACCTCATATAAAAATCTATGAACAAAAATAAATGATAAAAAACATATCCATGAAGTAACATCATGTTATAAAAATACTCAAATGACCAATAAGGCTACTATTTGGGATATATCATAAGGGATAAAAAATAGTAGACATAAAAGAACCTAAACTAGGCCAAAAATTATATCTAACTAATATCAAGTCTTGCTGTAGTCTATTGATATCACCAAAAAATACTAGTGGTTCCACATATACTAAGGTTTCCTATGTCTATTTTATAATGCACCCATGGTTCCCAGATTTCTAAGCATGTCAAAATACATTTCAAAACCCTGATCACAATTTTATAAAACATTTTCAAAAACTAAGAAAATCTTCTTCGGTGTTTGAAAACCCATTTTCAAATAAAAACAAACCCATTTTTAAATAAAACCCATTTAAAATATTTAGTTTTTGAATAAATCATTTTAAAAAAACTAATTGATTATAATAAATGAAAAAAAAGAATTTATCAATACTTATATATAAATTCATCATATTATCCCATTGTATATAAAAACTACCTCAAAATGGTATAAACCTAGATACCTTCAATAAAGATGTTTGGAAACCATGAGATCGACCATAAAAAGACAAGGAATGATAAGAAAATGAAAAGGATCAATAAAAAACACTATCCATTCTGGAATCTAAAAAAAAACCATAGAAAAAACACATATGTAACCAAAGACAAAGAAGAACCAGAAGGAACACTTACTCAGAGAGGCACACCATAACAACCCTAAATATTGACCTCCGATCGAACGATCTAGAAGAATGTGAGATATCTAATATCACATAGGGTGAGATCCGGGTAAAGAGAGGGATTATTCATGGTTGAATGAAATGAAAATAATTTTTATGATTTTGTAAAATTCCCATCTCATGATATTTACATGGCTTATAATCCCATTACATGATGTGTAATCCATGAAGGCTAAAATCACTGGAAAATGTGTCACCTCTTTATAAAAAAACAATCTTACCATTTACATATATTTTAATACTTTCATGCTCTATATCCATATTCACAACATTTACCCAATGACCATTACATGGAATTTAACCACTATAAATGATATTTAATCACCCATTAGACAAAAAACAACCCGGTTTCTATAGTAAAACACAAAACCAAGGATGAAGAACAACACATGAACAAAGTAGTACCAAAAAAGTGTAATAGGAAGTTAAAATAATAAATACAACATTACTCATACAGCCTTGCTAATTTTCTTCATGATCTTTTCATTTAGGACATATATTTTAATAATTCTGATACTTTCCACATATGAAACATTTAACCATCAATGATACCGTAGGGAGACCATTATTCTCATCTTTTACGTTAACCAAATGTTTCATTTTTTACTTTGTAGTTACTTGATTTGTGTACTTATCTTCCACACCCAAAAAATATTCTCATCCCTTTGAGACATTCACTTGAGAGTTTCTTACCACATTCTCAATATTTAGAAAAATAAATCTTCTTTCTTCCATACACTACCAACACTCTCAACGAACTCTATCTTGATCTTATTTGGTGAGTCTGATAGTTGGTTATGGTGCATGTTTTTAATCATATTCCCTGATAAATCATTAGGCATAATCACAACATACTTCACTCTAGTTATCATACCATTTGGATTCTCATCAGTAAATTTTCCATCACTTTCAATATTAACCTAGTTCCTTCTTGTTCTTTCCATCGACTAAATACAAAAAACATAGTGTGGGAAACACTAATCATAAATTAAAAACAAATAATCATTAAAATCACTTTCAGGATGTCTAAATAATGAAACCATTTCAATATATTTCATCTTAGGTATAACCTAGTTCATTTATATTCATAATTTATTTAAATAATTCATAATTGTTTGTAAAGAGTTTGTGAATTTCCAAAGTATATCCTCTGAGAGTATCAAAACAATTGTGTAGAAAAACCCATTTTCATGCACCATGTAATTATTGAGTCGAGATAAATGCACCCTTTTTGGAGTGATTAACACTAGGTACATCTGTGCTAGATCCATATCCACTTTTAGTATCTATACATAGATGAAATTTCTTAGAAACCACTTGATCTATACTTTACCAAAGTTCCATGTCATATCCTATACTTTTCATCATTCATAGGATTATCCATAGAAACCCTTATGGATCTCACTAAGGTTTTCTCATCCAAGTTTCCAAAGGTTAACTAAAAATGTTTTATAATACTAACTATATCAACCCAAACTTTTCATACATGGATATTACATATTTTTATATGAATATTCAACATATTACACAAATATATTTCTAAGGAAAATAATAGTTTAGTGCCTTTAGAAACTTGGAACACAATCATCTTAATTCATGAAATATATTCAATATATATAATAAATATCTTCTCATTTAGTAGTCCTACTAAATATCTTTCTTCATAACATAGGGAAAGGAAAATATAAGAATGGGTGATCTTATATGCTCAGTAAGGGTAAAAAAATAAGACACGTAATCATAACATGAACATAAGGATATGAGAATATGGTAATAACATTTAAAAACTATACCCTGTATATCAAAGATAATAAAATTGAGTCATGGAATAAATATTAGAAATTTATAAGACATGAATCATAAGGTAATCAAAGAACATGATCCATGAGATAATAAAATTGGCATAATACATAAAATTATGACATAAACAGAAGCATATAAAATCTTTATTTAATAGTCAAGGATTATTTTCAAAACATATCAGGTCAATCCATGGGAAGCTACACCTCTTGGGCGGGGTACACCATTATCCATAATGGAATATATTTCCCCATAGTGGAATTAGTCTACTCCCCAAACCATCATAGTAGTCAAGGTTCACTCCCAAGACCATTATAACAGAAAAATTCCCTTACTAAACTGAGTTCACTCCTTATTCATGTCCTATTTATCTTATGAGATATAAATCTTCACCCAATGCATTGGCTGGATATATAGGCCACACCCATATTTAGTTATAACTTGACCACTATCCTTGGTCATAATATAACCACCATCACATAATTAAAATCATATATATGTGTTCCAAAATATAATAAAACATTAATTATATCGTAACTTATGAAATGAAATGAGTTTCATAAACATTTCATCATACCATAATCAATGGAAAAGAGAAGAGTTTAATAATCATTTCATCATTTTATACTACAATAAACACTAGAAAACGAAGTGAGTTTCATACGAATTTTATCATGGTATATCCCATAGAAGAGAAATGAGTTTCATAAACACCATGCCATCATAAAAATAAACTATTTAGAGACATAATAAGAATTTTATCCTTGGTTTATATCCCAATCACAACATAAGTTACATCAAAGGATTTAATATTATATAGAGAATTATTTTTAAGGATTAATTAATTGGAAAATTTCTTGTGAAAGATAACATTTCTTTGAAAATCACTTTTTAAAAATTCATAAAATATTTTTCAAATCATTTTCTTTGAAAAGAACCGTGAAATCTTAGAATGGAAGCTTTAAAAATCATTTAAAACATTTTTTTGAGGAAAATATACTTTCCTATTTTAAAAAAACTTTTTAAAACATAAGGCATTTCGAAAATAATTTTCTTGGAAAATAAACTTGAAAAATTATAAAGGAATATTTAAAGAAAATAATGGCAATGACAGTGGAAAATTACGTTCATGCCGTACATGTTAAAAAAAATATTTTTTTCACATTTTTTGTAAAATCCAAATGTGAATTATTTGGAAATATACATGAATATTACATTAAAAACATTTTTCAAAAAAGTTTGACATGAGTAAAAATCTATTTTAAAAATAATTATATAATAATAAAACATTTTTGAAAACATTTTTAGAAAACATGGTTTTGGAATAAAATGAATTTCCGACCAAAGATAGAAATAAATTTAGATTTTATTAAAAACATTTTTGTTATAATTTTAATTAAAAAATATTGGAAATTGGTAAAATTACTTGAAGATAACACAAATAACCATAGGGGAAGCAAAGTCATGGGTTTTTTAAAATATGAAACATAATAATTTATCATCGAAAACATAACCATAAACAATCCTGATAAAAGATGATATTGTAAGATAAAATCTTTACCATTTTGGTAGCTTTGAAACGTAATACCCATAAAGGGAAAATATAAAATGTAACATAGAATATCATGAGGATAAATAAATTCATGATCTTATGTAATTTCCTATATCCCAGGAGACACTAAACGGTGCCCTGAGTCAGTTCACTAGATGACCTCAAGCATGCCTTCCCGTACACTAGAGGTTCCTGACTAGTAGTGGGGGTCAATAGATCTCGTTGGGAGACTATACCTACTTTACCAAAGTAATCCACTATAGATAATAAATGAAAAAATTAAAACAATAAGAAATAAGTAGAATCAAGCATAACCAACCATCTCCCAAATAGGGTACAAGCCACAATGAAAGAAGCAAATATGTCATGTCATGCTAATAGTACCAAAGTAAAGTAAAAACCCAAAATAAGACAACCATATGAAATATAAAATGGTTCAGGACTCCAATTCGAGATCCTTATCCATTCATGTCCCAAGACTAACTCAATTCCCTAGAAGAAGGTCTTTTCCTTTGTCCTGACTTGTAACTATGAAATCTTCCTAGGAACCCAACGACAGCTCGAGCAGGGTGTGAGTAAAACTTTGTATCCCCCCCAATGGTGTCTACAAAATATCTAGTCTAAACAAATAGTGCATGCAATTACTAAATAAATGACATGATAAAAAAATAAAACATGGTTACTATTAGTTAACAATATTCTGAAAGTCTCGGGCGCAGCGGAAGCTCGTGGGTGGATGTGCCCACTTGGATTTTTGTCATTAGAAATAATTAATATGGGATCAATATGACGATAAATGACAAAATCCATGGATTGAATCACAAAAGTAGGAAAATAAGAAGAATATTCCCAGAACTACAAATGAGGATCATCACAATTTGATTATAATTAATTTAATTAATTGACAAGAAGTACCTTTTATGTCATTCTTTCTTTGTTGATATTTCTGGTTACATTCCAATGTGATTCGTCATTACATCACAGAAGCCAAGTTTAGACTTCCACTAGTGGTGATCCACATGTGCACCACATATCTCTGGACGTCGACAAATGAATCTTCAGGTGATAGTGTAGAGAAGCCTTTGATTGCGTTGTCCGCCTTAGATCACCTTGATCAGATGGAGGTGGATCTCTCTCGGTCTTGATAGCGTTCTTGGAGGATGGAGTTCTTTCGGTCTTAAGGGAATTCTCCAGAATTGTTGTGCACAACGATTATCTGGAAAAGGGTTGGGGTTATGAGGATATTTATAATCATGTTTCAGGTTATAGAGTTATGACAATAAATAAATACATTACACGTTTTATTTATTTCATTAACTCTTATTGAAAACCCCATGTCGAATCATTAATTCATTGACATGCGCCCATGCTGATTATAATAAATATCATTTAATAAAACAATATTATTTCCTCAAAATCCCGATTGGAAAAACTAAATGGCGTGTAATCATTAATACATGGTGTGTACTCATTTTTCATTGAAAACTACACAGCGTGTACATTCAATGTACACAGAGTGTATATCTTATTTTCATTTTTTATTTCCTTTCCAAAATGAAAACTACACAGTGTGTACATTCAATGTACACAACGTGTATATCTTGTTTTTCATTTAATTCTTCCTCCAACATTAAAATGATTTAGGCTTCCTTGAATAATTATTAAACAACATATGGGAATAATATTTATTTTACTTGAGATACTTGGATACACTGAGTGTGTGACCCTCTAGGCCTCTTTCTCATTGGCATTAGGCAGGCTTGCCTAATGTCCAAGATTACTATCTAGCAACAGGTCAAGGCACCCAAGAGAAATAATTTGACACCTCATTGACGTGTCACCTCATACGAATGCTTATCGTGTAATTTAATCCCTTTGTCTCAATATCTCATCAAGAAGGTTTCATGGCAGTTTTATAAACCTATATGCTTGATCCTTCATTCTTTGACTTCCAGAAATAAACTTTTTGTGACACCATGGCCATGGAATGTGAGAGACATTTATATGTCAATCAAAGGGCCCAAGATATCTACTTCTATAAATATGGAAGGAAAAAATCTTTCCTCGACTTATCCATTAACAACATGTCATTCGTGATGCACCCAACATACTCTACTTCCCGCCAACTGTCTTTGTGATGGTTTTTGTCAAAAAATATAAGTGTGTGAGTCATGACATGAGTTAATGATTATCTTCTGGTCTAAGGAACCTTACAAACGCCCGTAGATATAAATGTCCGATGACACCAAGACATACGAAATTGCTACTGGAGGGTCTATTCTCATAATCCCCCATCTTGGAGATTACCAAGTGAAAAATCCATGAGAGAGAGTCTTGTCTTCTTACAAGTACTTGCACATGACGGTCTGTATACCATGTGTCCTATCATAGTATATCATCCAACCGTAGAACTTTATTTAAGAATATTGTTATAGATTTTCAAGGTTCTCATCATAGAGGGGATCTACCATGACCTTATTAATGAAACAAATATTCCTGGACATTATTATATTATAGTCATGTAGAATAATGAATAATATATAATAAGTTTACATTCATGTAATAAAAGTATAAAAAGTTGGTTTTCAGGACACCAACCCTAACAAAATCCCACTTATAATAGATCCAACTACCTATGACTTTCAGTCCTCCAGACCTCACATGATGATCATGTTTCTACTAATTCAAGGCTTCAGTCAAGGGGTCTGCCACATTGTCTTCCATGGAAACACTGCTCACTGTAAATTCACCTATCTGAGAAAAATCCCTCAAGAGATGATACTTCTGAAGTATGTGCTTTGTCCATTGATGTGACCTTGGCTTTTTTGTAAGTGCCACTGCTACAGTATTATCACAATAGAGTGTGATAGGATCTTTACTACTAGGTACTACATCTAACTCTTGGACGAAGCTTTGCATCCATAATGCTTCTTAGGTACCTCATATGTTGCAATATACTCAGACTCTGTGGTAGAATATGAGACCATACCTTTTTTTGAGCTCTTCTAGCTCACTTTACCTCAATTCAAACTAAATATGTATCCAGTCTGCGACTTTATGTCATCTTGATTAGTCTAGAAACTAGTATCTACATTTCCTTTGATGACTAGTTCTTCATCTCATCCATAAACTAGGAACATATCCTTAGTACGACTCAAATACTTAAGGATAGTCTTGACTACCATCCAATGGCGATCTCCTGGATCAACTTGATATCTTCTTACCACACTTAATGTGTAAGCAACATCTAGCCTTATACGTATCATAACATACATGACTGACCTTATCACAGATGCATAAGGTATCCCTTCCATTTTCTTTCTTTCCTCATGTGTCTAAGGACACATTTTCTTCGAAAGATGAATGCCACGTGACACTAGAAAAATCCCCTTTTGGACTATTCCATACTGAATCTATTTAGTATCTTGTCAATATATGTACTTTGACTTAGGCCCAGCATTCTATTGGATCTATCACGATGGATCTTGATCCCATGAATATATACTGCCTCACCCAAGTATTTCATAGATAAGCATTTATCCAACCATTCCTTAACTGACTGTAACACAAGTACTTCATTTATAATTAGTAATATGTCATCAACATATACTATTAGGAAAATGACTGCACTTCCAATAAACCTTTTGTAGACACAAGGCTCACATTCATTCTTAATAAATCCAAATTCCATTACGGCTTCATCAAAACGAATGTTCCATGACCTTGATTCTTGCTTTAATCCATAAATGAATTTCTGCAACTTGCATACCTTGTTGGCATGCTTTGGAGTCACAAACCCTTCAGGTTATTTCATGCAGACATCTTACTGGAGGTTACCATTAAGGAATGCTATTTTGACATCCATTTTCCAAATTTCATAGTCATGGTAAGCGACAATGGACAATAAGATTCTGATGGATTTCAACATTGAAACTGGTGAAAAGGTTTCATCATAGGCAATTCCTTGATGCTGTCTAAAACCTTTTGCAATCAGTCATGCCTTATAGGTTCTAACTTGTACCTCCATGTCCAGTTTATTCTTGAATACCCATTTATTACCAACATGCTTTACATCAACTGGAGGATCTACCAAAATCTAGACTTGGTTTTGGTACATGGAATCCATTTCAGATTTCATGGCTTCTTTCCACTTGGAAATGTATGTGCCTTCAACTGCTTCCTTGTAGGTAAGAGGATCATCATTATCAACTAATAACGATTCACCATCCTCAGTGACAAGAAAACCATATCGTTCTGGTTCTATCATGTCTCTCATGCTCCTACGTAGTTCTTGTGTCTCTAGAATAGATTGTTCTTCCACGGGGATTTGTGGAATCTGTTCTTGTACCAACTCTTGTGTATCTTGATCCTTGACTTCATCAAAGTATATCTCGCTCCCACTATCTATTTTGGAGATGTGCTCCCTCTCAAGGAATATGGTGTGTCTTTCCACTATAACCTTTTTATCTGAGGGGTTGTATAGGTAATATACCCTTGTTTCCTTGGGATATCCTATAAAGGTACACTTTGTGCCTCAAGGTACAAGCTTGTTACCTGAAGAGGCTTTAAAAAATGCTTCACTACCCCACACATGTAAATTTGATAACATGGCTTTGCATCCACTCCATAATTCATATATAATACCATTTATAGATTTAGTTGGTACTTGGTTTAGTATGTGTGCTACTGTTTGTAATGCATATCCCCAAAAGGATAATGGAAGTCTCACATGACTGATCATTGATCACACCATGCCCAACAGTGTGTGGTTCCTCCTTTCACTTACACCATTCCACTGAGGCGTGTAAGGAAGAGTGAGTTGAGATAGAATCCCAAACTCCTGTAAGAAATCAATGAAGTCCTGATTAAGATATTCTCCTCCTCTGTCTAAGTGGAGTTTCTTAATCTTCTTACCAAGATGGTTATCAACTTCATTCCTGTATTATTTGAACCGATCAAAAGAATTTGACTTATAACTCATTAAGTAAATATATCCATATCTACTAAAATCATCAGTAAAAGTTATAAAGTACAAGAACCCACCCCTTGCTTCAACTAGAAATGGTCCATAGACATCTGTGTGAACTAATTATAGAAGCTCTTTATCCCTTTCACCTTTCCCAATAAATGGGGCTTTGGTCATTTTTCCTAGTAGACACGCATGACATACCCCAAGTGGTTTTAGTTAGAAAAAATATAAATACCCATCTTGATGTAATTTTGTCAAAAGTTTCTCATTGGCAGGACCTAACTGGTGATGCCAAAGTTGGGTGTGGTATGATTTATGTGAATTAACTTTTTCATCGATTTCCATTACTTGGTTTGTGTAATCTAACACATAAAGGTCGTTATATAAATGTGCCCTACCAAAAAAAATGCTATCTTTTTAAAAGTAGATTCATTCATTTCCAAACTTGAAGATGAATCCATTAGTATCTAAGATAGATTCTGAAATAATGTTTTTGGTTACATAGGGAACATAATAACATCCTTTTAATACCAAGACCATCCCAGTAGGCAATGTGAGGTGGTAGTCTCCAACATCTACAACAGTGAGTCTAGCTCCGTTGGCTGCTTGCAGATCCACCTCACCTCAGTCAATCTTTCTAAATCTACTTGGTTCCGGTATTTGGATACAGATGTGAGAACCGTAAGTAGTATCTAATACCTAATTGGTAGAAATAGATAGATTTCATTCGATAAAAAAGACACCTAAAGCTTCCCCTTGCTTCCTTGGCTTGGTTCATTTTTTCATCCAGTGGCCCTTCTTTCCACATGCGAAACAAATGGCCTCCTGTTCTATTTTCCCCTTTGAACTTACTTTTCTTGGAAGGCCTTGATAAAGATTTGGGTTTAAAGATATTCTCCTTCCCTTTACTTTTATTCACCATAAGGATAGAAGGCTTTTCACGCTTCATATCATTGTCCACTTGGAGAATGAGAATAAGAAGATCAGATAGAGACTTCTCAATGTTGTTCATGTTGAAATTCACAACAAAGTTAGAGAAACTCTGGGGGAGTGATGCAAGAATGATATCACTACCTAGTTCTTCAGGGAGTTTAAACCCTAAAACCTCCAAGCAATCAATGTATCCAATGATCTTGACTACATGAGGCCCAACTAGGGAACCCTACCAAGCTTGCTCTGAAATAGAGCCTTAGAGATATCAAACCTTTCCTATCTTGCACTCTCCTAGTATAGACTACAGAGGTGCTTGAGAATTATATAGGCATCCATGTCTTCATGAGAATTCATGAGGTCACTAGACATTGATGACAACATCAAACATTGAACGTCGAGTGAATTTCTCAAATGTTGATCATAGACCAGGAAATATTCATCACTCACCCCTTGGGCAGGCGAATCTGAAAGTGAGGACTCCAACACATTAAACTTTCATTCATAGCATAGGATAACCCAAAGGCACCTAAACCATTTTTGAAAGTTACTTCCGGTGAAGATATTGTCTTTATCTAGAATTGATCACAGAGAAAATGTGGTTGAAGAGTTTTTCATATTGATTCTACAAATTAAAAGAGCAGATTCATCAGTACCTTTTGATTACATTTTATGAAAATTAATAAATGAATTTACTAATTCTCACACTATTTTATCAATTCCCAATAGACCTCACCATTAAACTCAGAATGTCCAGTTACGATGACATTATAGGGGTAATGATCCAAATTTTCCTTCAAATAACCCCAACAGGGGTCGGTCAAGCTATTTAAAGGAATTTAGGAAGGTAGGTCTTTGCCAACTTCGAGCTTACTGTTCCTTGATCTATTGAGTGGACTCCCCAATTTTGAAATCCTAACTTGGATTTCCTCAACACTTGCCTTCATTTTACAATAATTCTAACAAGGAATACTCCTCTTGATGTAAAATGTTTAAGTCAATCTGAAACTTTCATAAGAGCTTCCTTTATAAAAGTTTCCCAACAAGTGTTGGTCAAACACATAGTTTTATTGAGTCTTACCCTTAATCAAGTAACGAAAGGCTTAGTATGACTTAATATGGTATTTGAGGGATTTTAATCCTTTAGGAGTTGTTTCACATTATCACATGCTTTTTAATATTAATTGATGCTTGCTTAAGTGATTAACCATGTTATGATAATGTATACACATAGTCCAGTTTTTATTTTATTCCATCTTTTCATTCTTTTTTATTTCATTAATTATGTGAACGTGACAACACATACATAATAAATAAACCATGCAATCAGATAGAAATAAAATAATATGGCATGAACATGAACTTATATTGGTTAGCTTATCTAGCGGTTTTGATAAGATAACCCTGACCTATGAAAAAACACCTTAAACCCGATGGTTCATGTTTTTGATAATCCCACCTGTCCTCCTTTGTATCTTCTTTGGTTGGTTTTTCCTCAGCTTCAGATTTTGAACCATCTCCTCTGGCTTGGGAGATCCTCCATTAAATGGAGTTTACATTAAAGAAACCATGGGCACGCATACCCTACATTTTAATGGAAGAAGGCTTGCAGGGCAATGAATTTAAATTAAATAAATTTAAATGAAACCATACACACACAAAGGGTCTTTGGTCTAGCTCATGATCATCCATATCATGCAATGAAATTTACACATATTTAGTATTCAAATTATTTTAATCATTCTTTTATTCAAGATAAGTCGTGCTTGAATTCAATTAATTATGATCTTATAATTAATCAATTCTTTATCTTAAATTCCTTTATAAATTTCCTTGAGATTATTCTCATCCGTATTCCTTGTATAGGTCTTTGTAATTTGGTGGAAACCTGGTGAAATTCCATTTCTGGAAAGTACACAGAGTGTAGGCTATATTACACAGTGTGTATTTGTTTTCACCCTTTATCCAAAGTACACACCGGGGGCTTTGGCGTGTTTTCTGTACTTTAGAAATTTTGGAGTACACAACGTGTAGATTAATCTAACACGATGTGTATTTACTTATTACATGGTTACCGACATGACAATCCTATATATGTGGTACATGGATTCTCCTTGTACATGGTTTCACCTGAGCTGGATCAGACTAAATGGTGTGTTGATTGAAAATACACGCCGTGTTTTCCGGTTTCCACATGCCATTTAGTTCTGGTCAACACGATGTAATAAAAACTTAGGTATGCTCAATTCACATAGCATGGGTTTGGAAGACCAGTACTGTTTCGTTGAACTGAAGTACATGGAATGTATATTTTACTACACACCGTGTATTCTTATGTTGTACAGACAGAATGAGTGGCTCCTCCGGATGAGTTCTTGGTTTTTATTTAATCAAAATTAAAATCAAAAGTTCGTTTCTGTGATTCGAATTGAGAAATGAAGAAGGAATAGAAAATCTCATCCATTTATTTTTATAGAACGATTTATATTGAATTGAATCAAATATAAATTGCTAAATTATCAATGAAAATTAAATAACTATAATCAATGTTGTGACCCCTCTGATACCAATTGAAGGTCCCAGGCACAGCAGAAGCTCATGGGTGGATGTTCCCACTTGGATTTTTTTCATTATCAATGATCAATCTGGGATCAATACGACGATAAATACTAGAGTCCATAGATCGAATCACATAAATAAACAAAAAATAAGAATTTTCCTAGAACCAAAAAGGAGGATCATCACAGGTTGATTATAATTAATTTAATTAATTGATAAGAAGTACCTTTTATGGTGTTATTTTTTCATTGATATTTCTGATCACGTTCCGATGTGATTCGTCATTATGTCGCAGAAGCCAAGTGTAGACTTACTCTAGTGGTGATCCACACATGCACCACGTATCTCTGGACATCACCAAAGGAATCTATGGGTGCTAGCATGGAGAATCCTTTTCTTGCATTGTCCGCCTTAGACCGCCTTGATCAGATGGAGGTGGATCTCTCTCGGTCTTGAGAGCATTCTTAGAGGATGGAGTTCTTTCGGTCTTGAGAGAATTATCCAGAATTGTTATGCACAATGATTATCCGGAAAAGTGTTGGGGTTGTGAGGATATTTATAATCAGGTTTGAGGTTATAAAGTTATGACAATAAATAAACGCGTTATGCATTTTATTTATTTCATTAACTCTTATTAAAAACCCCATGTCAAATCATTAATTCCTTAACATGAACCCACACTGATTATAATAAATATCATTTAATAAAATGATATTATTTCCTCAAAATCTTGACTGGAAAAACTACATGGTGTGTAATCATTAATACACAATGTGTACTCCTTTTTCAATGAAAACTACACGGTGTGTACATTCAATGTACATGAAATTTATATCTTGTTTTCATTTTTCATTTACTTTCATAAATGAAAACTACACGGCATGTACATTCAATGTACACTGTGTGTATATCTTGTTTTTCATTTTATTCTTACTCCAACATTAAAAGGATTTAGTCTTACTTGAATAATTATTAAACCACATACAGGAATAATCTTTATTCTACATGAGATACTTGGATACACTTAGTGTGTGACCCTCTAGGACTCTTTCTCATTAGAATTAGGTGGGATTGCCTAAAGTTCAAGATTACTTTCTAGAAATGGGTCAAGGCACCCAAGAGAAAGAAGTTGACGCCACATTGAAGTGTCACCTCATACGAACTATTACCGTGTAATTTAATCCTTTTGTCTCATTATCTCATCAAGAAGGTTTCATGGTAGTGTCGTAAACCTATATGATTGATCTTTCTTTCTTTAACTTCCAGAAATAAACTCATCGTTACACCATGGACATGGAATTTGAGCGACAATTATATTTCAATCAAAGGGCCTGAGATATCTACTTCTATAAATATGGAAGGGACAAATCCTTCCTCAACTTATCCATTAACAACATGTTATTCGTGATGCACCCAACGTACCCTACTTCCCGCCAACTATCTTTGTGATAGTTTTCATCAGCAAATCTAAGTGCACGAGTCATGACATGAGTTAATGATAATATTCTAGTATAAGGGCCATTACACATGATCATAGATAGAAATGTCTGATGGCACCAAGACATACAGAATTGCTACCAATTGGTCAGTTCTCATAATCTCTCATCTTGGAGATTACCAAGTGCGAACTCCAAGAGAGAGAGTCTCATCTTCTTACGAGTACTCGCACATGACGGTCTATATACCATGTGTCTTATAATAGTATGTCATCCAACTGTATAGCTTTATTTAAGAATATTGTTATAGCATTTCAAGGTTCTCATCATAGAGGGGATCTTCCATGACCTTATTAATGAAACAAATATTCCAGGACATTATTATATTATAGTCATGCAGAACAACGAAAAATATATAATAAGTGTACATTCATGTAATCAAATTATATATAGTTGGTTCTCAGAACACCAACCTTAACATATTCACTTTAATCATTTTCATCATTTATTCATGGGTTAATCATTTACATAATTTACACAGCAGCCGAAGCCAATAAACTATAAACCATAAAGAATAAGTCAAGATCCCTATCTCACTAGGAGTTACCATTTAAAAATCATCACAACATAGTTACCCTGGAGCATCAGTCCATATAGTTTAATCCAATACAACCATTATGTCCCAAATCATTAGTTTCACACCATATCCGTAGTATTCTAGGGGTGGGTTATATCACCAGTCCAACTGACCCATGGGAGGAGCCTCAATCCTTTTTCCTACACTACCAAGCCATGTGCACATTCTTATCAATCCATTTTCCACATTTATCACATACAAAACTATAAAAAATAAATACATATAACATTCATAGTTTAAAAATAATTCAACATGTGAATCGTCATTTGATATTAACCCATTTACACACTTACCATTTACATTTCATAGTCTGTTTAACCAATTTACCTTCGTCATGTCTTAACCAATAAAATATAGTCAATAACTCCCATAAATTAGACCATTTATCATATCTCAACATTTCATATGCCTTAATTTATTCCCACATTTTTGTTACATATCCATAATCCATTTGGCACATTCACATTAATCCAATGAACACTGTTTTCACATCATTCCAAACAAACCCTTATACAATTTCCAAAAATTAAACACAATACCATTATTTACCCTTTCTAATCCAAAATAACATGTCAACACCTTTACCATGGTATTTAATTTATTAGAAGTCAATTTTATACTTAACATTTCAATTTTCTATGTTCGGGGACTTTGGCACACCCCATGGGTGGCCCAAAATTGGTCAAGTCAATCTCAACACAACCCATGGGGATCCTAAGGGGTTTAATCCATCAATTAACCAACTATTTTACCAAATTTAATAATAGAATAAAAAATAAAAATAGGGAATAAAAGACACAATCATGTAAGCACAAATCAACATCAAGACTATGAGATATAGCTTGTAGACCACCTACCTCAAATCTAAAGACAACCACATGATTAAACTTAGCCTTAGATCTATATTCAAGAACCAATTCAAGACCCAACCTAAGATCTAATGAAAAAATAGGGTTTTAGGGTTTTGGAAGAATAAAAATGAATCAAAAATCCCTAAACTAGAAAAAAGAAGAAATAAGAGCATTACAGTTACCCAAAGGTTCAATCCAAAACCATCAATTCTACAAATGACTAAGAATCGATGGAGATTCATCCTTGGAATATTGGGAGAGTCTTGGTTTGTCACTAGGGATAGAGGAGGAGAAAATAAGGAATAAATTGGGTATGAAACTTAAAATACTGAGGGGGAAGTTTTTTAAAATCACACATTTTAATGGGGTGCACAGTTTGGCTACACAAATTTTCAAACAATGTACAAACCATGCACCAACCTCTTCCCAAGAAGAGTTAAGCTACAAAATTACCTGGGGAGCCTCTTACGGTTTGAAAAACTATGCACCAACCATGTAGAATGACTCTGTCTAGGTTTTCATGGTTTGTTTCTATCCCTTGTGCAATTTTTCTTAACCGTGCACCCATCCTCCTAGATATCATGGTTGGGGTACACAGTTATCTCTAACCATGTGCCAAATGTTCAACTTGAATTGGATGTCAAAAATCCTTTTCTTATATGTCCCAAACCCCTATAACACCCATGAACCTCCTCATACATTTATTAAACATTCCATTAAACAAAATTAGGATATTTTAACTATAATCTAAACAAGGGCATACCACTATGAAGTGAGGGATCTTACAACCTCCCAACCTTATAACAGATCATCCTCAAGCCATACTTCCAAGTATCACCAAGCTTATAAAGAAAAGATATTGGGACATTGGGCCTATATATCTGACTCCCTTTCCCAAATTTTTCCTAAACATTACCATGCCATCACAAAACTCAAACCAAAGGTGTAGTCTTTCCCCATAGGACTTTCTCTCTATGGTCCACAATACAAACTAGATGATCCTCAAAGGATGCATTGATATTGTTGTCAACATCCTTAACATAAATCATGTGATATGGGCTAGGGTGATACTACCGAAGCTATGAAATATGAAAAAAATTATGCATACATCCATACCTATGTGGAAGAGCCAATTAGTACACCACCAGCCCGATCCTCTGCACAATTTCAAATAACCCCACATATCTGGGTGCCAATTTACCCTTTTTTTATAAATTTGATAGTAAAACAAACTTGGAGAAACCTGATAGAACAAAAAATAACCCACCATGAACTCAAGAGGTCTATGACACCAACCGAATATGAATTCTTCTTACTCTAATTTGTTTCCATACGTTTACGAATCAACTGAACCTGTTCCGACATCTCCTACACAAGACTCGGTCGCAAAAAACACTGATTCCCCAACATTTATCCAACATAATGGGAACCTACACAACCAACCATAGAGTGCCTCAAATAGTGCCATCTAAATTTTATCCTGGTAACTATTGTTGTAGGAAAACTCAATAAGTTCCAAATAATTTTCCCATGATCCACCGAAATCCAGGACACTAGCCCTCAACATGTCCTCTAACAGATAAATAGTATGCTCTGACTACCCATCCATCTATGGGTGGAAAGCTATACTAAAAAACACATGGGTTCCTAGAACCTTCTATAATCATTTCCAGAATCATGATGTAAAATGTGGACCATGATTCAAAACCATCATACGCGACACCCCATGTAACTGTACTATCTCTTGAATGTACAACTCACCCAACTGGTACATGGTGAAAGTCTCTCGAATCGATAAGAAATGAGTTACATTATTCAAATGATCAAGGAATACCCACATTTAATTATTCTTCTAAGGAATCCTTGTAAGACCCACTTTGAAATCCATCATCATGTCATCCCATTTCCATTCCAGATTGGGAAATGGCTACGACAAACCCCCTGTTATTGATGCTTGAAATTAATCTATTAACAGGTAAGGCATCGCACCATGAAACCTACAACCTCTTTCTTTATCCATGGAAAATAATATTTTCTATGAAGGGAACAATACATTTTTTTCAACCAGGATAGACCACCCACTTTGATGAACAAAACTCATGCATCAACTCTTTTCACAAACATGTTGGCACACCAACATGGTCATGAACATAGAGAATCCAATAATCTTCAATGGTACAACCTGAAGGTGAATCACCACCTTTAATATTTTCCTTCAAATAAAAACACTATGAATCCTCATGCTGCTTTTCCTTGATATGGTTTAGAAGCATGGACTCAACTGCCAAGTATACAAGGGTCATCTGCCCTTCCCATCCTGCAACTCCAGATACGTCTCTTCAAACAACTCCGTAATTCTACACTCGGAATTAGATTATTAAAATTCCTGATTTTTTTGCCTTATATCTCAAAGAATATACAACACTATTTCCCTTTCTTGGTGTATAAACCACTCAAAATCAAAGGACTGAATTTAATCAACCCATATTCACCACCAAAGATTCAAATCATGCTGAAAGAAGATATAAATTAGGCTCTTATGATGAGTATAAACCGTAAACTTTTCTCCCAATAAGGAATGTAGTCAACATTTCAAGGCATAAACAATCATAGATAATTAAAGATCATGTATATGCTAGTTTCTTTCTTGAGTCCTCAACTATCATGACCCATATACGACAACCCAATTACCCCGCATCAATATTTCTCTAATCCCAACACTAGATGCATCAAAAAATACGACATAACCTTTTCTTAACTCGGATAAGATCAGAATCGGTGACGTATTCAACTACTTATTTAACTCATGGAAAGAATTATCACATGCCTCAATCCACTCAAACCTGATGCCTTTCTTGGTCATGCTTGAAAGTGTCACTTCCAAACAGGATAAATATTTGATGAACCTTCAGTAATAACTAAAAAACCTAGGAAACTTCAGTTATCAAAAACATTATTGGAATACTCTCAAGATACATATGCCTTCACTTTATCTAGATCCATTGACATGTATTCTTCCAAGATAAAATGTACTAATAAAGGCACCCTATAAATCCAAAAAAAAAAAAAAAATTTGGATAGTTTTACGTATAGAATATGCTCTATTAGTGTACTCAAGATGATGTAAAGATGTTAGGTATGATATTCATTAGTTTTGGAGTATAATAAGATGTCATCAATAAAAAAGAATACAAATTAATCCTGGTATGAGTGAAATATTTGATTCATTAAATCCATGAACATTATTAGTGCATTAGTTAACCCGAACAAAATCACAACAAATTCATACAACCTATAACTTCTCCTAAAGTTAGTCTATAGTACATAAATAGGTCTCACCCTCAACTGATGATACCCCAATCTCAAATCAATCTCAAAGAACACTGGTGCACCTCTTACCTAGTCGAACTAATCATCAATCTGAGGAAGAGGGTTTCAGTCTTAATGGTGATCTGATTCAAACTTCTATAACCAACACACAACCGTAATGGAACATCAGACTTCTTGGAAAATAGTATCATAGATCACCAAGGTGATGTGCTAGGATAAATAATTATTTTATTCTCCAACTCTTCTAATTGAGTTTTAAGATCGTGGAGTTTTTTCAGTTCTATTCTGTATGGTGGTATGGAAACTGGTTCTGCACCCTAGAATAATTCTATCATGAACTCCACATCTCTCTCAGGTGGAAATCTGAAGAATACATTAGAAAAAACATCATAGACTCAATCCACCATAGGAGGAAATAAATGTTTATCTACTCCCACACCATCAAGCATAAGTCATACCACTTGGGTTTTGAGTTCAACCAACTTATAATAAACTAACCCAACACGTCCTGCCCGAACATCCCATTAACTACAGTGGGTATAAGTGTTTCCCTCAAGAGACATGAATGTCACCCTATGATGGTAATAGTCAATTTGGGCCTGGTACATTTCTAACTAGTCAATGTAAAAAATAAAATCAAAACCTAACATCTCAATAACAAACAAATCTCACAGAAAATGGTACCCAACAACCTCAAGAGCACACCCCTTACACTGACTGAAATTTTTTGTTCTCACCCCAAACGGTGTGTCAATTAACATAACCCCACATATGTGCTCCACCACTAGAACCAACACTACTACAAATTGAGATGAAATAAAATAAAGAGACAAAACTATATCAAATAAATCATTACCAAGTGTAGAAGCTACATGGACCATACCTTGAAAAGTAAATGGTCCATCCTCACCACCTCAAGGTGTAGGCTGACCTGCATGAAGTTAATCTTACCCCATACCTTGGGCCTCAGTCTAATTCCCTGGTGCCACACTACTCTACTGATATAGAAGATCTGACCCTAGAGTACCATTTCCACCACCTAAACTGATATAAACAGTCAAGCTACAACTACTCGCCTGATATGGGGTAACTGACCCCCTACCTACACTTGGAATCTGTCTCTACCCTCCATCCATGCCCATCTATCACGGGTTACTACATAGCCTATGAAAATTACCCATTCTTCTACATGATTGACTCTCAACCAATGGTTAGGGACACTGAACACTTATATTCCTTGCCCCACCACACTGATAGTAGTAAACTCGGTCATTGACCTAAGAGACTAGTTCATTTATCTAATTACACTTCCCACCACCACCTTGGTGGAGACTCTCGATTCAGAACTTCCTACCATCATAATTAACTTCATCAGATCACCCAACTAAAACTTCATTACCACCAATAGAAGCCTCCTTGAGTTACCCTTGTTAAATAAGTTCCTAATCCACTACCTCAACAACTCAATTCAAATGGAAGATATTCACCTGTGACTTGATCTCATGTCAGATTCCATCCTAGAAATGTCTTATCATGGATACATCATAACTTACCAATTATAGGAGAAAATGTTTCAAGTTAGTGAAGCAGACAACATACTACATCATTGACATAGATCCCTAGGTCAACCTCATAAACTACAAGAACTTCTCCTATCTCAAAGTCTCCAAATAGAAATGTTTCAGAAAATTTTCATAGAAATCCTTCCATGTCATACCCTCATCCTACTGAGTTTGGACCAGAACATCCCACCAAAACTTTTCCCAAACCCACATTATATAAGCTTCTAGCTTGACTTTATTCTTAGGAAGAGTCTCTATATGATAAAGAATCATCTTAATGGACTCTTTAAATTTTTTTTTGTATTATATCCACCATATTATGTAAAAATTGGAGGGTGTTGTAGCCGAAACACCCTAGTTAGATCAAACATACTAGGAACAACATATCCTGGATCCTTTTCTATTATCTGTATAAAATGAGAAAAGTCCTCATAAAACTTCTCTTCTCCCCAGTTACACTGGTTCAATGATTTTCCTTTATCCATTTATGTAAGATCATTCTCGATGACATCTTACTATCACCCAATCGATTAATGACATCATGGTGGTATATTACTACAATTCCAAACATGCACCTCATAACACATAATATAAAACATTCATAATTTACATAAGAGAGACCTTTCCAATAGCCACAAAAAACCATTTTTCATACGATATTCCATCAGATACCATAATGTTTCTATCACTACCCCTACCATCCATACCACGTGTCATGTCCAACATGGGTTATATTAATTTAAATAGTCACAAGTCTTTCATTAGACACTTTTTAAAAACTATTTCCACTTTTAAAACACAGGCCTTTTTTTTCTATCGGGCACATTTATCATTTCAAAACCCGTTAAAACCATCACTCTAACTCATTTACTCACTTTCATTAAGAAGTATACTTTAACCAATCCTTAACATTATTTCAATTTAACAATTTGAAACATATTTATTAGAAACCATTTCCTTCAATTTTTTTTTTCAGAAAGTAAATTACATTATACCCTTCATATGACGCACCCATACCGTGTGTGCCTACCATGATGCATGTCAACTACATCCCTTGGTTCTTAAATGATGCATAAATACACAATATCATTCCATTTATGCTACGAGAAAAATATCACAAATAGATACATTACACAACAAGTGCATCACCCAGTGGTGAAATATCATTCAACCATAACAACACACAACAAGAACAACAATTCCCACCCTAGGTACTTGGGTTTCCCTTATACATGGGTTAGATACCCCCAAGAACGAGCTCATTTTTATGGCTCTACACATCCTATTCTATTTTCTACCATTCCAAATAGTAATTCATTGAAAATACCTTATCTGATACCACTTTTTAACATCCCTAGCCTAGGATCCACTAAACGGTGCCCTAAGTCGGGTCACCAAAAGAACTCAAGCATGATTCCCCATATACTAGAGGTTTCCGACTAGTAGAGTGGCTCTAATAAATCATGTGGGGAGACTAGACCTTATTTACCAGAGTAATCCAAAACATATAATAAATGAAAAAGTAGAAACAATAAGAAATAACTAGAATGAAGCATAACCAACCATCTAACAAATAGGGTACAAGACACAATGAAACAATTAAATATTCCATGTCATGATAATAGTACAAATTAAAATAAAACAAAAAATAAGACAACCATATGAACTCCCAAATGAGTCTTAACTCCAAGTTCAGATCCTCATCCATGCATGTCCCAAGCCCAACTTAATTCCCTATCCTATGGTCTTTTCCCTTATCCTGATCCGAGACCATGAAATCTACTTGGGAACATAATTATGGCCCAAGCATTGTGTGAGTACAACTCAGCAGGCCACCACCAACAATGTTTATAAAATATTCAGTCTAAATAGATAGTGCATGCACGTACTAAATAAATTACATGATAAACCAAAATACAACACAGTTACCTCTATTTAACAATATTAAATTTAATCATTTTAATAATTTGTTCATGGGTTAAGCATTTACATAATTTACACAGTGGACCGAAATAATAAACTACCAAGCATAAAGAGTAAGTAAAATTCCCTATCTCACTAGGGGTAACCATTTCACAACTGTCACAACATAGTTATATTAGAGCATCAGTCCATTTAGTTTTATCTAATGAAACCATTAGGTCCTAGAGCATCATTTAGACACCCTAAATTGTGCATTCTAGGGGTGGGATAGAACATCAGTCCAACCAACCCATGGTAGGAGCCTCAGTACTTTATCCCACACCACCAAGCCATGTGAACATGCTTATCCATCCATTTACAACATTTATCACATCCAAAATCATACATAGTCAATACATATAACATTCTTAATTAAAAAATAATTAAATATGTGAATCATCATTAAGCATTAAACCATTTTCACAATTACTATTTACATTTTATAGTTTATTTAACCCATTTCACTTCCTCATGTATTAACCCATCAAGCATAATAAAAAACCCCCATACATTATCCCATTTATCATATCTTAACAATTCACATTCTTTAGTCCATTCACATATTTACATTACACATATATAAGCCATTTGACACATTCACATTAATCTAATTAACCTGTTTTCACATCATTCTAAAAAAACCCTTATGTCATTCCCAAAAATTATACACACTATCATTATTTCCCCTTTTAATACAATCTAACATGTAAAAACCTTTAGCATGAGATAAATTTTATTTCAAGTCAATTTCATCCTTAAAATTTCAATTTTCCATGTTTAGGGACTTTGGAACACCCCATGGGTGGCCCTAAATTGGTCAAGTCAATCTCAACACATCCCACAGGGATATTAATGGGTTTAATTCAATGATTAGTGAACCATTTTACCAAATTTTACTAAAAAAATCAAAAAGAAAACAACAGGGAAGAAAAAAAACAACCATGAAATCAAACAACAACATCAAGACTATGGGATATAACTTGTAGACCTCCTACCTTGAATTCGAAGTCGAATGAATGCTTAAACTTAGCCTTAGATCTGTATTCAAGTACCCCTTCAAGCCACAACCTAATTTCCACCCAAAAAGAGGTTTTTAGGGTTTTAGAAGAAAAATAATAATTCAACAATCCCTAAACCATAAAAAGGAAGAAAGAAGTGCGTTAGAATTACCCAAAGCTTCAATCCACAACCAACGATGATCCAAATGTCTTAGAATAGAAGGAGATTGATCCTTGGAAGCTTTGGGGTGTCTTGGTTAATCAAGAGGTATGGAGGAGGAAGAAATGGTAAATAAATAGGGTAATAAACTTAAAATCCTAAGGGGTAAGTTTTCTAAAATCAAGATTTTTAATGGGGAACATAGTTTGGCCACATGGTTTTCCAAACCGTGCACAAAACCTAAGCCAAACTCTACCAAAGAGGGGTTAATCTATATGGTTACCTAGAGACCCTAACATGATTTTCAAAACCATGTTCCAACCATTCAGAATTCCTATATCCAGGCCCGTATGGTTTGGATCTTCCCCTTGAATGGTTTTACTTAATCATGAAAACCTCATCCTAGATAACATGGTTTTGGCGCATGACTATCACTAACCATTCACCAATTATGAAACATGCACTATATGGCCAAAATCTTTTTTTTTCATGTCTTGAACCCCCGAAACATCTATGAATATCATCATACATATGGTAACCATTCCACTAACCAGTATTATGATATTTAAACCAAAATTTAAAACAAGTAAATTCTCCCATGAAGTGATGGATCTTATATATTACATGTAAAAGTGGCTTTATATACACCTTATTAAAGAAGATAGGTGCATAACATGACATATGCCTCAAGAAAGGAAAACCAAGACAAAAATACCTTACCACTTTTGTAATCATTTGAATCATAAAAACCAATAAAGAATAACATCAAATTAATCTTTAAATATCATGAAAATAATTAAGTTTATTATATAACATGTCAAATGGTTAGGATATACACCATTCAAAAGAAACATGTGGTGAATTTGCATATGTCTCCCATAAATGAAAGAGAGACTAGAAATGCCTTAAAACTTGTTAACTCTTAAACCATAAACCTAAAGAAATAGAGATAATAAAATGGATATTTAAATCCTAGTAATTTTAAGAATAATAATCATAAAATAAATTCATGGGTATTATTCATACCACAAAAAAGAAACATGTGGTGAATATGGATTGAGTCTTAAAAGAAATAAAAATGAGATGAAAATCCATTATCGTTAGTATTGAATTCCTTTACACTACTTAAAACCTCATTAATAATAAATATAAGTTTATTATATATCCATTAAATAACCTTAGTTACATATCATACTATATATGATTTACATATGTCTATTTATTACATGTTTATTATAAATTCCATGTTAAAGTCATGTTTCATTTAATAACCACTTTGTTTTTCATATATGTCTTGATTTGTTATTTTAGGTCATATTAATTTCATCATGGTTTGATAATATCCAAAATTTTAAGCAGGATTTAAAAATAATATATATTTAGTATATATGTATTTATTTTAATTTATAAAATATAGAGATAGAAAATGAAATACACTATTCATGGAGACAGTAAGTCATATGTAGGCATGAAAGATGTTTCAATTTTACCAATGTATTGAAAAAATAAAGGAAAATGATATAATATTATTAAATAATCATTTTAATTTCATAAATATCATATATTTTCATTAAAACCATCCTTATGACCTTTCATGTAAAGCATGAATAAATCACATTGCTTCGTGAGGCGGTAGTCCACTGTACACGCAAGCAACATTATTGTATTCCCAAAAAATAGAAAGAATGAATTTATCTGTGATATAATAATTAAATAATAATAATAATATAATAAATATCATATTTAAATAATAATTCTATCATTATTTCCAACTGTGATAGTTATTAATGGAAAAATAAATGACATCGGTTCGCAAAGCTGTAGTCCTCCGTACACATGAATGAGGATTTCATAACTCATTTGATAGAAGTGAAGATGGTTTTATCTCATTAATGTAACAAAAAATAATATAGTTATATAAAATATAATAATTTTATTATATCATCATGTTATAATAATACTTTAAGGAGGCGGGGGAAGAAATAAAACAAAATGCTCGTTGATGAACATTACCTCTTTTTCAAGTACCCTCCTTAGGCTTGCACCAAAATCGTTCATAGGTTAGATTTATGTTCAAAATAAATCTTCTAGGATGATATGAATAAATTTATTAAGTGATTTGTTATATTATTTTCTGAACCAAATGGGTTTAATGATGTTAAGAGGATAGGATAAGGGGTGTCCTTTTATAAGTGAGGTGAGTGGCACACTTGTAATTATTTGAAAGAAATAATTCCACCCACTTTTTTCATGTACCAAGGATGAAATAATAAACCATTATATATAATAGAAGGTATAAGATCAAAATATATCCATAAAATGGGTTATGAAAAAATTTTGGGGCATTTTTTGCCCTTATCTTGTTAGTTTAACCCCCAGTAAAACCATTTTGACCTTAACCGTGATACTATTTTTTTTTTCTATTTTCACTATTCATTTTGGTAAAATATTAAGTTGAAATTGTTAAATAATATAAACTATTTTTATTCCAAATATGGGATTCATTTTTCCAAAGTCTACGAACATAAGTGGAAAATTTTAATTTAAAATAAATCCCACAGACGTGATGAGAAAACATATTTACAAAGACAAAATGTTAAAAAATTTACAATGTTTTTATATCCAATTTCAATATGAAGTTTATTCCAATGATGTAAATTATATTTATAAATATATAATTTAAATAATTTTACTTTATATACCCAATTTAAAATATAATTTAACTTTATAAGTAATTTAAGTGAAAAGACAGATTTCAGTTAAAATTATGTATTTTTCACTATTCGTTAGAAAATAAATATTTTCAAAAAATTATAAATCAATTAACCCTAAGATAATTTTGATATTATGATTTCAAAAATTATTATTATTTTTTTGAATAAATTTCTTAAAATAGAAAAAAATTAAATTAAAAAAAAACCCATTGACGGGATGAAAAAATAGGTTTTCGAGAAGTGTATTTTTTTTCAAGCATAAGATGATTTATGTTAACTCTATGTATAATAATAATTATTGTATCAATATAAATTATAATTTATTTATATATAATATATACATTTAATTTAAAAAATTCATCATTAGGTAATATTTTAATTAATTAAAATGGATAAATAATATGCACTTTAAAATAATTTTCAGACTAAACACCTTTTTAATCCCCAAAATAATTTTTTACTAAAATATAATAAAATTTTTATTAAAAAAATAATTAAGTTGATTAAATAAAACTAAATAATACTCATTTTAATTTAAAAAATAATGGGAAATTTAACTTAATTTATTGAAAATAAGTGATAGTTTTACAAAAAAATATTTTTCATTATTCACTGAAGAGTCAACATTTTTTTTCAAAAAATTACGAAATTTCACCATAAGTTAATTTTGATATGGAGATTTAAAAAATAAATCTTATTTTATAAAATAAATTTTCTAAAATATCAATAAATAACTTTAAATATCATAAAAATCAATGAAATCATTTTTTGAATAAATCATATTTTTGAAGAATATAATTACTTTACCTTAAAATTGATCAACTATTTAATAAGAATTTATAAATAAATTTATATTAAGTAGTAAATTTATATTTATATTTCATATAGTAGTTTATACTATTCATACCCAACTATTTAACGAATAGGTTATAATGGTCATATTTAAAATAATACTATTTCATGGTTCGTTGAAGCTCGGTGCCGCGTGTCGTGCACACTATTTTTATTGCATGTAATGAAAGATAAACTTGTTGTTTTATATAAAAGAATATATAATTTTTGTTTCATGTAATTTAAGATAAAATCAGTGTTTCATGTAAAGAAAAGTATCCAAAAGTTTAAATTTAATTGAGAAAAATATTTTAAAAAATATTAGGATGCTATAAAGATCATGAGATTTTTTATTTGGAATTTTTTGATCATAATTTATTCCTATTGTATTATTTATTTTTCTCAAGTTATTAATTAAATGAAATGTGTTTTTAGTTATTTCCTTTGAAATATTTATTATTCTTTATTTATTCTATAATAACTTCCACTATACGTAACCCTTACAGAGCATCTGAGCAAGCTATTTATTTGTTTTCCATTCCCTCAGATATGAACGAAAAATATTTAAATTAGTTAAAGGATAAAGAATATTTACTTTCAATATGTTGTAATTTATGTTTTGAAATGTAATTTTAGATTAATATATGTATCTAGTTTACCAAGAATACTAAATTATTCTATCCTTTGGGTTGCGATCACTTGTATCTTATGACAATATAATAAAGTTACCACTTATTCTTGGCTACTGGGGTCAGAGACATTACACTATACCTTATTCCAACTTCTTCCAAAACTCCTTAAACCTTATTAATCTCCTCTTATAGAATAAATCTCATAATAACACCACTTATAACTCTAATGATATGATTAGAAATAGCTCCACCACTTTTCCTATTTCACTAAATCCATAGCTTTCGCACATATCAATGTTCGACACCGAATCTAATAAAAAATTTCTCACCCCTAAAATTTAGTTTAAAATAATACTGTTCTTGACATATTGATTAACATACAACATAAATCTTTAAGTAAACTGGGATGTACTATAAAAAAATTATTATTAAAATGAAACTATTATAAAATTTCCATTAAATTAATGGTATGAATAATAACAACCATAATATAAAAAATTTATAATGGTTTTTTTAATTAAATTTTATTTTTTTATTCATAATAAATATATATTTAATTTTCAGTAAAGTCATTTTATGCTTTAAAAATAGGTTTTATTCAAAATGGGATTTATTGCATAATTTACACAGACATTAAAATAAATTTATGTCACTTTTATAAATTTTATTTGAGTGAGTGTATATCAATTTTTGAAATCAAAATTTTAAAATTAACTTAAGGTAAATTTTTGATATTTTTCAGAAATAGTTGTTTTTTGGGTGAATAGTGAAAAATATTAATTTTACAAGAAATGTCACTTTTAGGAAATTATAATGATATAAGAATAATTTGATAGATCATGGAACCTTTTTTCTAGAAAAAATATATAATAATTAATATAATTAATATAAAATTATAATTTTTAACTTAGAAATATATTCTTAACAATTTGGAAATCTAAGTAATGTTTTCATCCAAATAAAAACTATTTTCATTCATTTTCTTTAATAATTATTTATATGGTTCCTTTCGGTTTTTCTTTGGATTTAAAGAAAAATTATTCTAATTTTATTTAAAATAATCTAATTAATTCAATTGGAATTAGTATTATACTATATTTTTCTGTAAAAACATTTTTTGGTTTAAAAGAAACATTTTTCTATATACAGTTTTCATTCCATTTTGTGCATTTCTATTAAAAAAAATTCTAAAAATTCTAAAATATTATTCTTTTATAATTTATTAAATATTTTTAATCATGTTAATTAAGATTAGGTATTAAGGTCAACTAATATTTTAGTCATAATGAATAATAAAGACAACAAAAATTTATTACCATGGTTAGGGTTAAAACAAGTTAACCATGGGGTTAAAATAAGATAAAAGAGTAAACGTACCACTTAAAATTGTCTAAAAATAATTGGTAGGTTATATTTAGACCTTAACCTTATCATATTCAAATCTATGAAAAATTTGATCCACTTTCATAAGAAAAAGACTTGATGTTATAAAAATATTTTAAGTAACTCAAAGTCTGTCCTTTCCCTCACTTATAAATGGGAACTAATTGTCCTATCATATTAACACAACTTTATCCAACTATTTTTAACACCACTATATTTTAAAATAATACTATGTTTGATAACATATACAACACACAACACTAAGATTAAATGAACCATGAAATATTATTATAACCATTATAACACAACTGTTAAATTGGTGGGTATGAATATTATTAACCATGTTATGAAATATATATAAATTTCATACTCTATATAAATTAGTTGATAATTTTTTAAAAAATAATCACTCAATTTGTCGAAAGATAATTTTATATTTCAAAAATAGATTTTCTTCAAAAATTATTTTATTAGTTTTTGTGAGAAAATAATATAATTAATTTTGTCACATTTAAAAAATTTATTTTGAAAAATTAACTTCATTTTTGAAATCATCATTTAAAAAATAACTGAGAGTAAATTTTTCATATTTTTCTGAAATGATATATTTTTC
The DNA here is from genome assembly GCA_963277665.1 of Viscum album. Lineage (NCBI taxonomy): Eukaryota > Viridiplantae > Streptophyta > Magnoliopsida > Santalales > Viscaceae > Viscum > Viscum album. The sequence goes on along the minus strand of OY728164.1, from coordinate 1,395,147,326 downwards.
AATGAATAATGAAAATGTTGATTTTTATTCAAAATAGTATTTTTGTTTCAAGTATTTCCAAAGTTAAATTTTGTTTTAAAATTATTTGAAAGTAAAATTAGTTATATTATTTTCTAAATAACTCAATCAGGATTATTGGAATAAATTTTATGGTTGAATTTGGTATAGAAACATTTGTTATACTTAAAGTCATTTTTCTGAAAACTATTTTTCATTGCCTTTTTTATTTTTATCTTAAATTAATTTCTTCCATTTATATAAATTGAATCTTGTAAAAAGGATTCCATATTTTGAATAATGAGGTAAAAATTTGGTAAATAGGTCGCTTTTATTTTTGGTCATCATTAATAGTAACTGTGGTAAAATTTATCACTTCGGTAAAGGATAAATCGGGATAACCTAGATAAAAAATAAGTGTCATGGTCACCATTTCTAAACATAATTCTTATTATATGAAATTAATTCAATTTTTATCACCTTAATATCTTAATTTAATTGTTTAAGGGACACTTTTCCAATAAAATGAGCTATATAATATTTAGGGAAAAGAAAAATATAAAATGTCACTCTCTTACTTTTATATATATCTTATGTGTTCACATAGGGACAAAAGAAATTTGTGATTGTATATTATTTTTTATTTTGAGAATAATGAAATTCTTTTCTTGATATTAATTAATTTATTATCTTTTGTAATTATATATTTACCCTAAATTCTTACTCAACATCGACACAATGTTTCTTATGTTAATAAAAAAATGATTTTAAATGTATAAAAAGTAATATAATTTGATTAATTTATAATTTTACATGAATTTTATAGATTAATAAAACATATTATTTTTTAAATCATTAGATTCTAATTAAATGTTTTTCTTGGCGTCTTTAGTGTCAAATTAAATTAATAGTGTCAAAAATGACAATAATGATATTTTATTAAAATAATATTTATTAAATTATTTAAAACTAATAAAATATTTAAATTGGATAGTGTGGTTAATTTATGATAAAAAATTTAATCCATTTACCATTTATGATCCAATTTTCACATTATAATTAAAATTTTAACCCTTTAAGAGTGAAAAAGATATTATCGTGGTTATGGTTAAAATAGGTTAGCTAAGGGGTTAAACCAAAAGGTAAGGTTTAAAACATAACTTGAAACTAAAAAAAATTAATTGGTTGATATTATTTAGACCAAATCATACCTTAGCTTCAAATATATGTCCATTTTGAATCATTTTCCTAAAGAATTATTTTTTTATATTTTAAACTTTTTAGTAATTCCAAGAGTGCGCCTCCCCTTACTTATAAAAGGGAACCCCTCATTTCTCATCATTACACCCCTTAGAGACTTATATATACAAAAAACTACTAAATTATCTTTTAAAAATAATTATACACATTGAATAGGTTTTGGTATCCCCAAAATACTAACAATATAATTCTTAAGAAGAAATCCAAATGAGTTCTTTCAAAGAAGAGGTTTAACATATTACTTTATTTTTTTACTTATTATTTTAACTCATATAAATATATGGTATTGATCATAAAATAATAAATTAAGTATCATAAATATACTATAATGTTATTATTATTTTGAAACTACCATTATCTATCCTCTTTTCCATCAAATGGGAAGTGAAAGTATCGCTCATGCGTACTTATGGCTTAATATCTTCACATAGAGGTACAAATTATTTTTCATCAACATATTTTATAAATTGATATTATTATGGGTTTAATGTTTATATATTATATTTATTAAATAATTATTCTTATGGAATTATAATATCATATCTACCATATTTCTTTAAAATCCATTGGAAAATGATAACGTCACATGTGCATGCATTCAGACTACCACCTCCACGAAGCGATGCAATTTGTTTTTTATTTATTCTTTACATGGATGGTAATAAGGATAGATTTTATGAATATATATGGTGTATATGATATAAAAATTATTCTATTAAGGTGAATTATTATTTACCTTTCTTTTGATCCATCTTTCTAAAAGTGAAAATGGTGTTCATGCATACGTATTACCTACCATCTACATGAATGGTGCAATTAATTTATATATATATATAAATTTTATGGATGACTATAAAAATATATTTAATTAATATATATTATATTTATATAATTATTAAAAATATGGAGATTATGGAACCATAATTAATGCACAAGGACCATACTATCATACAAAAATTCCTATGAAAAAATGAATTAGTTAACACCTCAAAACGATGATTTTAATAAGGTGTTATTAATAAATGGGTGTTGAAATGTTATAAGTAGATCATATATGATATTATAAATATGTAAATAATTTTGGTATATAATTATAATAAATTTAAATTTATTATATACGAGGTTATAGAACTTTTTATGCAAGTCAAACTTGTGGTAAGGGTTTATTGGCTCAAATTGTCTTCTTTGGGACATATATTATGTTATACACCTATCTTATTTTATTTTCTGTATATACAACCCCTTTTACATGTTATAATATGATTATAATTATGTTAATGATATTTATATTTTCATTTTATGTTATTATTTCATGGGGATTATGATTCAAAAGTTACCAAGGTGGTAAGGGTTTTATGTTAAAATATCATTATTTATCAGGTTTGTTTATGATTAAGTTACATTAATGAAATATTATGGTCTAAATCTCAAGAAACCCATGAATTTTATTCTCCTATATCTATTTTATGAAATTACATTTTTGACTTTCAATTTCATCTCTTCATGGACTTAAGATTCTGAAAGAATTTCTTTTAGAAAAAACAATTTTATATCTCCCTCTTTGATCGAGAACCATTTTTCTTCCATGTCCATGATTTCTAAAAATGTTTTAAATAATGTTTTTAATATTATCCAATTATTTTTTAAATTTATTTTTACCCTTGTTTTAGTTATTATTATTATTTTGAAATGAATCTTATTTCCTTTTTCTAATTGAGGTACTTTTTTTATAAAATCATGAAAGGAATGTTTTCATTTAACTTATATGGATTGAATAGAATTTCCCACCATCGTGAACACTCAATGCTTTTAAGTTTCCTTTACAAGTTTCTATGGTTATTTTTAATGAATTTTTTTCTTTAATATTTTGGAAATGTCAAGATTTTAAATAAGTTATTTCAAAGTAAAAAAAGTATTTTCCTCAATAAATGTTTCAAGTACTCTTTTAAATCCATTTTTCATTTATGATAACATAATTTGATGTTACTTAAGATTTATTGGGAATATGAGCCAATGATACCATCCTTATTCTTTCTATATATGGTTTATGATTATAATAATTATATTTTTATGAAACCTATTTATTTTCCATGGGTTATGCCATAACGAAACTTTTATGAAACCCTTTTCTATTCATAGGTAGTGATATGATGATTGTTTTATGATCTTTTGGCACACATATACAGGATTTTAATTATGTGGTGGGTGGGACCAAAATTATATATCCCTCCAATGAATTGGGTAAAGTTAGATATCTCATGAGATAAATAAAATAGTAATGGGGAGTGAATCCAGTTTAGTAAGAGACTCTGTCCACTATGATAGTCTTGAGAGTGAACCTTGAATACAATTATGGAATAAGGTGTGAACCCAATAAACTATGATAGTGTAGAGACCAATTTTTCCTTATAAGACTTTGAAATATTTTAATATATATTTCCAGAGCTAGCTGATGATATAACATGAAATTCTGAGGCCCAGTGTGCCCAAAATTAATTTTATAAAAATATTAAATATATTTTATACTGTGAGAACATAAATTTCTAAATAAAATGAGATAAATATAATTTTTTTATAATATAATAAATCTGAGACCACAGTTGAGTCCAGAACGTTGTGTACACCCTAATAATGACATAAAATGATTCGACAAGGGAAGTTTAGACCTGTCTCTATTTGGTGGAAAGTTAAGTCAATTAATTAATTATTAAATTAAGTAAGTAATTCATTTTTAACTGAAATAATATATTATAAATATATCATTTTGGAAGAATCACCAATGTTAGCCTCATAATTCTAAAATCATCAAAGAGATCTCTCTCCCCCCTTTCATTGGAGGATCCCAATCGAACGACGATGAATCTATGTATCAGATTAGATTAGGATGTAGCAAATTCAATGGATCCTCCCAAATCCCTGGACAACACATTCTTCATCAGTATAAATCTTAAATTGAGGTAGGACTCATTAATTTATGTTTTCACGGATTTTATTAAATTTATTGAATAGATAATTCTTCATTCTTCAATCCATTTCATTTTTAGCCTCTTCATGTGACGATGTATATAAATTAAGTTTGTTTTTAGTTGTTTTCAAATATTGAATTCCATTTCTTGGTCTTTTTCCAAGAACACTTTTCTAATGACATTTAAACATTATTTTATAGTTCTTTTCTCCCTCATTGCTTCATGTTATTCACCAATTGGATGCTCGTTGTCCCAGTTTGACATATCCAGGTGGTATCAATCCTGACTAGACCCCTAGATCTTGAGTAGTTTCAAGAATGATGAATAGTTTCCTGATCTAAGCATAGACCTAGGAACATTGCGAGGCATGGATGACCAATCTATTGATTAAACGTTATTAACTTGATTAATAGAGGTGCGATGCTGTGTGGAATGTGCAGAGAAACTCTTACAATGAACATTAGATATTTTATAGTGAGATATGGACAAGATATGAAATCTACAGTTAGATTCACGATTTCCAGAATGAGTCTAAGGTGGAATTGGTGGCAGATCTAGCAAATTCAATGCATATTTTAAGATTTGGGATTTTTGTGAAAATATCAACTACACGCCATGTTATAGGATGAAAACACGATGTATAGCCCCTCCCACAATGGTAAATAGGGTTTTAGAAATCTTAAAGAGGATAAAACATGTAACACCACACACATGTCAAGTACACTTTCCTTGGTTTGACAACCAGTGTGATGGGTTAGACAAACGAGAACTCATATGGAAGTACACGAGGTCTGGTATATGGCTGTGTCCTATAGTACACAAACACAACAAGAAGCACATGGCCTAATCCTGGTGATCCTGGGCATGCTGTGTAGTCTACCTATATGGAATTTACTACTTCATGGGATGGATATGTGTGTTGGCTAGGGAAAAAACTAGACGATGAAGTGGGACCATACACCGTGTGGGTCCCCTCACATGTCGTGTACCCCTTGGTATCCTCTGAGAAGACTAAAATAGTCTATATATCTTTTGATTGAACTTGGATTTTGGCTCGTGAGTATCCTATAATGTATTTTTTCCTCATAGAATTCAATGGTTCCATAAATTGTGGATTTAGAGATATGATGTGTAATGATATGGGCATGAAAACTTATGAGGTGATGCTCGATGAAGACTATGATCATTTGAGATCAAAAAAGGTTTATTTTTGTGAGGAAAAACCTACAGGGTGGGGCATGGGTCTTCAATGACCTGAGTGGAACCCTCTAGCTGGGCTGGGCATAGGTTCTCAACTTTCTATATGGAGCCCTCCTATAGGGCAGGTCATGGTTTCTCAATGACCTAGAGTGGAACCCTCCTGCCGAGAATGGCATGGATCCTAAAATTTTGGAGTGGAACCCCCTACAGGGTAGGGCATATGTCCTCAATGACCTAGATTGGAACCCTCTAGCTGGGATGGGCATGGGTCCTCAAATTTTCAAGCGAAACACTCTTATATGGGTCCTCAAAGACCTAGAGTGAAACCCTCTAGCTAGGATGGACATGGATCCTAAACCAATAGAGTGGAACCCTCCAATTGTACTAGGGTATGGGTCATATACCTAGAAATTGTGTCCCCTCAATTGTGTGGCATAGTGAAGAGATGTAGTTTGATGCAACTTTGGACCCACAAGGAAGAGGGATACTTTCCCCACTAAGACACATTTTTGAGACATAACCAAAATAGTGAGGGTGAGTTAGTGAAACCAAAATAGGATAGTTTTGAGGTGTAGTGAATGAGTTCCTTATACTTGTGTGTTCAGGGAATATGTGTGAGATTATAGGCATCACTGTTATACTTTTTTAACTGTTGGATACTCTTCTTCCTGGGATGATTTTTGAGATGTAGATCCCCATACTCTCTCATTTGGGTTTATTTTGACTGATCATATATATATATATATATATATATATATATATATATATATACTCTATCCACTACTTGTATTTGGTTACTATCCTTCTATAAAAAATGAAGATGTGTGGGGTATGCCATGTACTTTCCGTGTTTAGATTCTCATGTTTGGATGAGTATAATATCTGGCTATATGTGTAAAAGGTTCGATGGTTAGTTCATCTACCCACTATATATAGCCCTTTATGCTTGGAAAATCTTACTTCCACTTTCATTGGATTGAGATACACCTTTTCATTGTATCTTGTGCATCTATTGCCTTTATATTATTTTTGTATCTCTTACTACTCCCCCTTTAGATTTTAGGGTGTCCTAATAGGTATGTATATACTCACCCTTGTATGGACTTTTCCCACACATGTTTTGTCTTATGCAGATGACAGAAAGGTCGACCGTGACTTCAGAAGAGTTTAGGTATACTCATTATTTAGACCACGTATGGTGGTTGTAGCTTGGGATTCTAGAGTGAGGATTTATTTCATCTATTTAATTTTCTAGTTTTTTCAGGTTGGGACATATTTCCGGTTGGGCATGTATTTTCTCTCCTTTCCTTTCAGTTTACACTATCGTACCTTTGAACTTTCAAGAGTTTCATGCATGATTGTTTTACTTTACAACAATGTTTCATCTTTTACTCTTTCCCTATGCACTTTTTCATCAATATGGATGAATGTGTGCATAGAAGAACTTAAGAAAAGGCATCCATGATTTAGTTATGACTTCAGTTCTTGTCGCCACCCCATGCCCTATAGAGGCAGTCTTGGGTAGTTGCGACTTGAGCCCTAAAATGGGTCAGGCCGTAATAGATTGGCATTAGATCAAGTTCATTATTTGAGATGTTGTTAGGATGTATCCCCTTAAAGAGGATTGGTTGGGATTATGGAAATAGTTTTGAGGTGTCTCGAGTGCCGCTCTCAGGCCAGGTAATACAATGAGGGTGTGGAAGAAGATGTATCCATTCACTAGGATCTTGAAAACCTGCTTGTCGACTCGACATGTCGAGACATTTGTTGTGGACATAAATGGTACGTTCATCATATAGGATTGAGACTTTGAATATATTTCATAATTTATCTCCCCATTATTATTGATATATATATATATATATATATATATATATTCTCATTTAACCATGATACTCCTTGATAACTGTTAAGATGCGTCCTTGACAAAAGCCAGCCAAGATACCAGCTCCAGTTCATGATGATGACCCGATGAGTGACAAGGCCTCAGTTCAGGGTCCATATTATGATCCCCTTACTGTAGGTGGGAAGGTAGCAACACCTTAATCTGTTGAGTAGTAGATCATTCCATCAGAGTGAGATTAGGATATGTGCATGCTTAGTGCGCTCTATGAGTTCCAACATTAGAGACCACTGAGGTTTCATGGTGAGCCGGATCCTAAGAAAATAGAGTATTGGCTAGAGTAGGTGGTTCATATATTTAATCTTGTTCTAACCCCAAATGATTATATGGTTGAAGTAGAAACTACCCTCTTCTATGAAGCATATGGGCATTGGTCAAGTCTTGTCAGGCATATGTACGATGAGTCGACACTCTCATGGATAGAATTATAACAGCTGTTTCATTAGGTATACTACCCATCTTGTTTGTGCTCAATCTGGATCTAGGAGTATATGGAGCTATATTAGAGAGGGATGATGGTGGAGGATTATGAAGAAAAGATCATAGACTTTACATAGTACTCTCTTGACATGATCTTAGATAGTTACTTCTAAGAACAGAATTTTGAGCAGGAATTTCATAGAGAGATCCGAGTTATCATAGTTACCTTTTGAATCCCCACCTATATAGGTGTGATAGAAAGGGCACTAGTCATAGAGAGATTCCTATTAGAGGGACTTAAGACAACTGGAGCTGGTAGTGGGTATCATAGAGCTGATTTGTCTATAGTAGCTTGCAGACGCTAAATGCAAGGATCTCAGTGTAGGAGATCCTTCCTTGATCAGACTCAGGTGCATGGTCAGAGGCATCGTAGAGCACTAGGAAAGCCCAAATAAGGGAAGTTATTTTCTTGTGATAGGAGATATCACAAGATATGAGACTTCCCAACTGGGCATGCAGAGAAACCCAGGAAGACAGCTGAGAGACCTCCATGATAGAGGAAACTCCATGATAGGGGATCTCCTAGGCACAAACATGGTGGTCCCTAGGGAGGTGGAGCTAACAGAGTAGTAGGGGGGTCTATGGGTGGTAGACACCATTATGATATCCTTTCACCAACACCACCATGATTCACATGTCAGGCTTAGGGAGTTGGCGACTGAGGTCGTAGACAACTACAAGCTTTGGATGTCTATGATCCCACAACACATGAGATGATAAGATGCATGATTTGTGTTTATTATAATCTTGATTAAGTATTAGTAGGATCATTTTCCCACCATTACTTTATATATATACTCCTGGTACAAGACTTAGATCACCCAGTTGAGGCTCTAGCCCATCATTTTCATCTTAAGGTCCCTATAGGGAATACATCTTCTATATATTTCATCTTCCAGAAGTGCAGACTATCACTTGGAGGAGAGAGGTTCATGTGGGACCTTTTGGTTATCATGATAGAACACTATGAAATAATCTTAGATATGTATTGGCTATCCATGGTCCGATACCAGATCATCTATCATCATAGATAAGTCAGATTCCAACACACTGATGGGATGAGATTCTTCTATTCTGGTGAGAGGGATCTCATGGTAGGGAAAGTGAGTTCGGTGTGGAGTAGGCTACATCCCATCACCCATAATATAGTGAGTATATACCTTATTGTATTAGGATATTTTGGAATCTCAGTTCCTTTAGTTGTGGAGGATTACATGGATGTCTTCTCTGAGGATGTTCCAGGAGTACCTCTAAGGCGGGAGATGGAGTTTTTCATCCACTTTTATCTATGGACTACTCTGATATCTTTTACAACATATCATATGGAATCTACCAAGATCTAGAATCTATGATTGTAGTTAGAGGACCTTTGTGAGAATGGATTCATCAGTCCCATTGTGTCCCCCTGAGCAGATCCAATCCTATTCATGAAAAAGGTGGATGAGATCTTATGACTTTTCATGGATTATCGTCACCTGATCCTGGCCATGATAAAGAAAAATTACCCCTTTTCAAGGACTAAATACCTCTTTGATTAGTTTTGAGGATTAATATGGTTCTCGAAGATCTATCTTAGGTCTAAATACCACTAGTTGAGGATTCATGAGGATGATATTCCAAAGCTATCATTCCAATTCCGCTATGGACACTATGAGTTCCTAGTGATTCCATTTGGCGTGATGAATTCCACCACCATGTTTATGGATTTGATGAACCAAGTTTTATAGCCTTACTTGGACCAGTTTTTTATTATATCCATCGATGATATACTCATCCACTCTTTAATAGAGGAGGATCATGTTGATAGCTTGAGGATGGTCATAGACTTTCTTCAAGAGTACCAACTTTATGGGAAACTCTCTAAGTGTTATTTTTGGATACACGAGGTTCACTTTAATAGGAATTTCATTACTGATAATAGTTTGGCTATAGATATAGTAAATATTTAAGTAGTTCTTTATAGGGATCCACCCAAGATCATGTCAGAGGTATAAAGATTTCATGCCTTGGTGGGGTACTATAGAATGTTTGTGGCTGATTTTCTAGAATCAAAGCCCCTTTGACCACCCTAACGTGGAAAGGGAATCCGTTTACCTAGTCTGAGAAGTGCGAAAGGGCCATTGAAGAGTTTAAGAGGAGTTTTATGAGTGTTCAAGTGTTGAGACTACCAGAGGATGGTGTGGAGTTTGTAGTGTATTACGTTGCCTCAAGAGTGGGGCTCAGATGCATGTTGATGTAGCAACATGCAGTTATCACATACAGGTCAAGGTAGTTGAGACCCCATGAGTAGAACTATGTTTATAATGACATATATATATAAGTGGTAGTATTTTTCATAAGGATGTGGAGTCACTACCTTTTTGGGGAGTTCTTTGTGGTTTACTCAGACCACTAGAGTCTCAGGAATGTCTTCATGTAGAGATACCTGAACCTGAGGCAGCAATATTGGTTATATTTCCTTCATGACTATGAAATAAAGATAGTTTATACTCCAGAGAAAAGAAATTTTGTATCAGATTCCATTAGTAAGAAGTCTCAGGATCACATAGTGAATAAATCTTCAGAGTAGTTAGCTTTCTTGCAGCTGATCCTAGTGAAACAGAAGGGTATAACTTTTCTTCAGTTGATGGTGTTGACTCCTTAACTTCTTGAGCATGTAAGAGAGTCCCAGCTAGGAGACATCTCTTATGAGGTCTTACATGATTATATTTTCATAGTTGAATCACCAAATGAATATTTTGAATGAGGGAATCACATTATCTTGTTCTAGGGGAGATCAGTGGTTCCAGTCACATTACAAGAGGATGTGATGCGGGATATCCACACTTCTACCATATCTATACATCCCATTGTGGTGAAGATGAAGAGATACCATAAAAGGTAGTTTTAGTTATTTTTCATGAGACGAATCATATATGAGTTTGTCTCTTGGTGCCTCACCTATCAATAGGTAAAGGATGAGCACCAAGTTTCAATAGTTTTTATACAGCTCCTTGAGGTCCTGGAGTGGAAGTGGGATGACATATCCATAGAATTCATCATAGATATTACATCCACATAGAAGGGTCATGACACCATATAGGTGATAGTTTACTGACTCACAAAGTTGGCACACTTCATTTCCATTAGGGATAAGAGTTTGGTAGATATTTTTGGGGCAGTTGTACATATGAGAGATCGTTCTCCTTCACAGGGTGCCCTTGATTATTATCATAGATCATAAATAATAGGTTACATCATGATTGTGGAGATTACTAAAGTATGAATTCGAGACCCACATGAGGATGATTACAAAATTTCACCCCCAGACCATTGGGAAGACTGGGCTTACTATCCAGGTTTTAGAGAATATGCTAAGGGCTTATGTGATAGACTTCTGCCAGAGCTGGGAGGATCAACTTCCCTTGGTAGAGTTTACATACAATAACAAATAACACTCTACCATTAGTATGTCACATTTTGAGGCCATGTATGGGAGACCCTATAGGCCACCTGTAACACCCCAATCTTACACGATACATTTCCCTTTGAATAGTACAGTAGTTTGTGTTGTACGCAACTTCGAGTTCAAACACACCACAACCAATCAAACTAGCCATTATGAATAGTAATACCCACTATTTGAAATTTCATAAATTTTATCTTTTAAAATGGACTTCATTTTTGGATTCGGAATATATAAATTAGCTTAGGGTAATTTTTTGGTATTTTTCTGAAAACTTTCATTTTTTGATGAATAGTGAAAAAAACTGAGTTATTGTTTAAAACCGACTTTTTATTTAAATAATTATTTATTTTATTTAAAATTATTTTAGGTCAAAATAGATACATAATACCTATATAATTTAAATGTAATTCATTGGAGTTAGTTTATAATAATTTTAGATATATAAAAATTTTATCGAACTTTTTATCGTCTTTTACCCACCTCCTAGGAGTATTTGCAAATTTGCATAAAACTTTATTTTACCACTTCTGTGAATTGAATTTCAAAAATCTGAGAGACACGGTTGATATCAGTAAGTAAATTTTGGTTCAATGAGATGAAAATAATTTTTGGTGAATAGTAACTTTTGACTTTTATTTACCACGGTTAAAAGTAAATAGGGTAATTAAAGGTAAAAATGATATTATTATTATCCTAACACATGTCATAATTCTATTGGATAAGTGTGATTAGAGAAAAAAGAACCTTAGGAATAAAATATGATCCTTTAGGTCCACTTGTATTAGATTAGGACATTTATTATTATTTAATTCAAAGAAGAGTTAAAAGTGTTAAATTCAAAGTTTAATAACTAAACCATTTTTAATATAGGGTTACACATAAGATAAATTAAACTATAAATATTCATTATAAAGATAAAAAGATCTACTACATAATGGTTTTTTATTTATAATTTTTAGACATTAAATAATTTAATTTATTTATGACACAATGACAATACAATAATTACCTTATTAATGAAATATTAAAATAATTAATATTATTAATATCCAAATAAATGTAATTTGAGACTTTTTATGAATTAAAATAATTTTATAGGTTAATATGACATGTTAGGGTTTATTAAATTTGTTTTTTATAAGTAATAAGGTAGTTATGAATTTTAGAAAAACAAAATAGAAAATAGTGTCAAAATTGACATAAAAGAGTTTTTAAAACAAATATTATATTATTAATTGATATTATACTCCTAAAAATCTAATTTTCAGACAAAGGTCTTAAATAATATTATATATGTCATTACTTAACCACTATAGGTTATCTAGGAAGTTTAAAGTAAGTTTATTAACCATATAATATAAAAATAAAATGAGACATGGTAAATGTCAAACTAATTAACTAAGAGTTAAATCTAAAATATAAGGTTAATATAGTGACCAAAACCTGTATAAAACCTATTGGTTGAGTTTTTCTCGACCCATACCAACCTTATACTCAAAAAAAATCATCTTGGATTCATTATAAATAGAAAATGATTTTATTATAAAATAATATTTCAATCTTTTCCTAAGGTTCCCTCACCCCTCTTATAAAAGGGAACTTCCCCTTATCTTAAATTTACACCTTAAATGCAATTGGGCTCAACCAACCCCTACCCAAATATCCTTTAAACTACCCTCCCTTCATTCTAGAGTCCTTAAATTAGTCATAAATCCAACCTAAGGAGCCCTTTTTATCAAATCAAAATGAAGAAACCGAAGAAGAGGTAAATATTTCATAATCTCTTCCAAGTTCTTTTCTTATTTCACTTCTTCTTTCCTTATTGTTTACATTATAAAATAATAACTCTAGTATATTATATATACTGTGATTCTATTGTAAACATGTTACAACAATATTCATTTTTTATCCATCCTATGAATGACATATCACCATATGTGCGTACGCACGACTTACCGTCTCCACTCGTGGAGTAGTTGTTATTCAATACCTTATTATTTGGATGGGTATAATAATGACGTATAATTGATGTAAATAATAAATATAACATGTTCAATATTCGTTATATATTATATAACATCTATTTACATACGATTTTAAATCAAAAGAATGATATTGTCGCTCGTGCTTACGTACGGATTACCGTCTCCACGAACACGATGAGATTCATTTCCCCATCGTAATCATTCAAGAATATTTTTCATTTTATGATTAAAAATAATGTTTAAGAACTCAATATCATTTTGGATATGAATCAAATACATCCTATCCAAAACAAACACGTCTTATGTAACAAAACATATAAAGGAAAACAAATCAGTTAACACCTAAAACGACGATAATACTAAAATATTATTAACAAAGAAATATTAGAAGATCATATATGATATCATATTTATGTATATGGTTCATTAATAATTTAATAAAAATAATTTAACTATTATACAGGAGGTTAACATACCCTTGACCAAGGAAAATTACAAGTTAAGGGTCAATTCTACAATCTGTTAATTATCTGAGGTTGTTTTTACGTAATTATCCACTCGGACCTGTTTATCATCCACATCCATGTTTCTTAAAAATGTATTTCAAAACATTTTTAATATTTACCAGACAATGTGTTAAAGTCATTTATACCATTATTTGAACTTATATGTTTTTAAAGGAATCTTCCAGTCGTTTTCCAAACAAGGTACTTTACAACCTTTTCGACAAAATTAAGATAAGAATGTCTTTTTTAACTTATACAGCGGGTGCAGTTATTCTTAGCCGTTATAACATCATCGAAGCTTTCCTTAAAATCTTATAAGAATATTTTAAAAATAAATATTTTATTTTATAATTATGTAACTTTAAATGATTTCAAAAAAATAAGGAGATATTTCTCTCAAATAGTTTTGATTTCATCTTTGTCAACATCCTTTGATGGATTTTATACTTGTTTGAAGTTGATTCATTATAACAGAAATCTTCCATATTGTATTGTAGGTTTTATGATATGTTTGAATGTGGATATGTTATTTTTATACCATTCATGGTTTATGGTTAAAGTATTGACATTTGTATTCTAGTTTTAATACAAATGTGTATGATATATTCCAACCTTTTCATATGAGGAATGTATTGGACTTAGTAAGTGACGGGTGTAGCCTGATATAGCTCCTCGATGCATTAGTAGGTCTCATGAGACAACTAGATATGGAATTGGCTGAGGCCTTTCCTAATTTGATATATAGTTTTTCCCAAGGCCTTAATCATTTTTAGATGTCTTGGCTGAGGCCTTGACAAAATGTTTCAAAATGTCCAGCATTATACATTCCCTCATTATGAAAATAATATTGATGGTTCATGTGGTTATTCGACTAGTAAAATACCCATGACTATGTTCTATTATGTAATTATTTTCTCAGCTCATATTCTTTCCATAAAAGTGTTCATGTTTATTATTTGTAAAGGCATGTGTTTTCAATTATTTACCATGCCTAATATTTATGTTATCTTCTACTGTATTGCTTACCTTTACTCAGCGTTTGAGCTCACCCCTTTCTTATGTTTCATTTTCCCTAGATATGAAGAAGTGAGTTATGAGTGACTCACAGGCATAATCTAGGAGGTTTGGATGTTTCTAATGGAATAAATTAGTGTTGTATTTCTTTTCAAGTTGTAAAGTTGAACTTATGTATGAATATTATTTCCAATAATAGCAAACTGATCGGTCTTTTGGGACATGATTTCATTGTGATCATGCCAATTTTATGTAATAATTCACCAATTCTGTGTAACTAGGGTCGGGGCGTTACAGTTTTTATCAGAGGAAGTTTAGTACAAACCTTGGAAACTAGATTTAGATAAACTCTGATTAGAGCACATATCCCTAAGATAGACATTGAGGATTATTATAGAAGAACTTCCTAGAATTTTGGTACTGTAGAAATTTTGTGAGTTTTCTAAGAAATACATCCTTGTCTGGATACGAGAAGGTAGAGATGGCTCTGGTACAGATGTACCTAAGGGTAAAACCCAAAAACACCACTTTGATCTAGACACGAACAAGAACTGGTGCACGACAACATGCCTTGCTGCACTCTTGGTTACAACACTCCATGAGGATATGCTTAGGATAATTATAATTTTCTTTACAAACCATTATGAAGGGTTTATGAGTATATAATTCCTCAAAGAAAACATTTTTTATGATTATGGATTATATCCATAAACTGTTCAATTTATGTTAAGTGTTTTACAAGTTTGGAACCATGTATTTCGATTCATAAACTAATCTAGTTTATTCCATTTTTTAGAAATGACACCTTGTGGAATGGAAACTGTATAAGTTCACATAATCTATGTAGGTATTTCTCTCCTACTCAAGATAATTATAGCGGAGATCGTGATGCAACTGGTGCTGATCAGCTTATCACCATACTAGGACAACTCACATAGGTTATGAATAATAACCTTACCTGTATGAAGCACCCTGATCTACAACACAGAGGATCCATGTTAGAACACTTAATGAGGTAACAACCACCAACATTAAATGGGAGTACAAATCCATTAGTAGCTGAGAAATGGATAAATTACTTAGAGAAAATATTTCACCCTTTGGGGAGCAACGAAAGGGAAAAAGTTGTCATGGAAATTTATCGCCTCACTGGAGATGCTGATCAATGGTGGTCATTGATTCAAAACACAAAGGAAGATGAAGAAGTGTACAGTATGGAATGGAGGGAGTTTGAAGAACTTTTCTTAGAAAAATAATCTCCTAGTGACCATTGAGAAAATATGGAAAAGAAATTTCAGAGTCTGAGGCCAAAAGAGGATGAGAATGTCGCAAAGTATGAAGCTAACTTTACAAGGTTAAAAAGTCATGTTATAGATTATATAAGTAACCCATGAATTAATATTGACCATTTCTTTGATGGGTTAAAGCCATTTATCCGTCAAGCATTATTATCACAATCCTTCTCATCGTACGAAGATATTGTCTCATGTGCTATTAAAACAGAAATGGAATTCTTTAATTCTTACGAATTAAAAAAAATAAGGAGAAGAAGAGACCTGCTAAACACTCTGGGAAAGGAAATAAGGAAACAAGGAAGAAGGGAAGAATTGAATTTACACCTTGTGATAATTGTGGAAGGAAGCACCCAAGTTCCTGTCTAAAAGGAAAAGGAGTATGCTACAAATATGTACATAAAGGCCATCTTGCTGGTGATTGTAAGGGAAAGAAAGATTCTACTAATGTTCAATGGTAAAATTGAAGGGATATGGGACATTATGAAAATGAATGTCTTATGTGTCAGGAAAACATACCTGGAAAAAGTACAAGGGATCAAGGCCAAGCTTATGTGATCACTACTGTTGAGGTTGAAGCTCCGAAAGACATAGTGGTAGATAATTTAATGGTTTCTTCAAGTTTATCCAATGCCTTATTTGATTCTGGATCATCGCATAGTTTCATATCTTCCCAGTTTTCTAAGAAAATTAGATATTTCCAATTTTATTTAACAGTGGAGTTGTCAGTCAAAAATCCTAAGGGAAGTATCATTGCAACAAAATTTTGTGAATCAGTCCCAATTAAGGCACAGAAATTTTATTTATCTGCTAATCTCATCATCATACCCATGATTTAATTTGATATAATCCTTGGAATGGATTGGATTTTGGACCATGATGCAAAAATTTATTTTAAGAATAAGGAAATTACTATTTTTGATAACGATGATAAAAAAACCTTATCTTTAGAGAAGAAACATCACCACCTCATTCTTATCTAGATCCACCCCCAGTAGCTCAACTAAATTCAATTATTGGGGAGGAAGAGAATGAAATAAATGTGGGTGAGGAAAAGAATGGTCAAATAGAGGATGTACCTATTGTGCAAGAATATATTGATGTGTTTCCAGAAGATTTACCTGAACATCCTCCAAAATGAGAAATTGAGTTTTCTATTGATTTAATTCCTGGTTCATGGCCCATATCGAAGACCCCTTATAGAATGGACATTGTAGAATTAGTGGAACTAAATAAAAAACTAGAGGAATTGAGTAATAAGGGATTTATTCTCCCTAATGTTTCTCCATGGGGAGCCCCTATTCTTTTTGTTAAGAAGAAAGATGGAACTATGAGGTTGTGCATTGACTACAGGGAGATCAATGCTATAAAAATAATGAACAAGTATCTCCTACCTCACATTAATGAATTATTTGACCAACTTCATGGAACTCAATATTTTTCAAAGATTGAACTTTGATCTAGATATAATTAGCTGTGTGTGAAGAAGTAAGACATTCCGAAAACATCATTTCCAACTAGGTATAGGTATTACAAGTTTACAGTAATACCTTTTGGGCTGACTAATGCACCCTCTGTTTTCATGGATATAATGGACAGAGTTTTCAAGGAATATCTTGATGAATTTGTATTAGTATTTATTTATGATATCCTAGTATACTCCAAAATCTATGAAGATCATGAAAATAACTTGCACACCATTCTGAAAACCCTCAGAAGAAATGAATTATATGAGAAGTTTAGCAAGTGTGAATTTTGTCTTCAAGAGATTTATTTTCTTGGCCATATTGTCTTTAAGGATGGAATCTCTGTTGAACCTTCTAAGACAAGGGTAATCCAAGAATGTCCAACACTGACAAGTATAACTAAGGTACACAGTTTTATTGGTTTAGCAGTTTATTATCGATGTTTCGTCTAAAATTTTTCCCAATTGGCTAACCCATTAACCAAGCTCACACGTAAAGGGGTTAAATTTGTTTGGAAAAAAGAGTGTGAAGAATTTTTTGAAGAACTGAATAGAATATTAATAAATGATACTATATTGACTCTACCATCGGGGAATGATGGGTTTGTTATTTATAGTGATTCCTCAAAGAAAGGACTTGGTTGTGTCCTTATGCAGAATGATGAAGTTTTTGCCTATGCATCATGACATCTGAAAATTCATGACCAAAACTATCTTACTCAGGATCTTGAGTTAGTAGCAGTAATCTTTACTTTGAATATTTGGATGCACTATCTCTATGGTGAGAAATGTGAGATTTATACTTATCACAAGATTTTGAAGTATATTTTCTCTCAGAAGGAACTCAACATGAGGCAAATGAGATGGCTTGAACTACTCAAGGATTATGATTTCACTATACACTACCACCCAGGGAAGGAAAATAAGGTGGTAGATGCTTTAAGTAGAAAGGATCATGGAGTTTTGAACAAGATGAGAGTTGAAAAGGATCCTATATACATGGATCTAGTAAATATGGATATGAGAATAAACACGGAAAGTGAAACATCAATTCTTTTTCAAGTGGTTGCCAAACCATATTTACTAGAAAGGATAAAGAGTTCTTAGACCGATGATGAGGAGTTTAAAAAGAATATTGAAGATGTGAATGATGGGAGATTAAGTGACTTCATATATGAAGATGATATTTTGAAATTTGGGAAGAGACTTTGTGTTGCCGATATACCTGATCTAAAAAAAGAATTGTTAGATGATGCTCATAGATCCAATTTATCTATACACCATGGTAGTACTAAGATGTATAGAGATTTGAAGGAACATTTTTTGTGGGATAACATGAAGAGGGAGATTGCTGATTTTTGTGTCAAGATATATGGTTTTTCAACAAGTGAAAGATGGAAGGAAACAACCTGGAAGAGTCATGAAACATCTTCCCATACCTGAGTAGAAATGAAATAATATTATGATGGACTTTGTCATGGGACTAACAAAGACTCATAGAAGGAATGATGCAATATGGGTCATTGTTGATCGTCTTACCAAGTCAGCACATTTTCTTGCTATAAGAGAAGATTTACCACTTGAACGTCTAGAAAGACTATATATTAATGAAGTTGTAAGACTTCATGGAGAACCCCTATTGATTGTTTCTGATCGTGATCCCCATTTTAAATAAAGATTCTGGATAAGTCTTCAGAAATCCCTGGATAATAAACTTCATTTGAGCACTGCCTACCACCCTCAAACTGATGGACAATCAAAATGGACTATTCAAACCTCTAAAGACATATTGAGATCTTGATCACCAGACTTTCAAGGTATGTAGGATCAATATTTACCTCTGTTAGAATTTTCCTATAACAATACATTCCATTCAAGTATTCAAATGGCACCATATGAAGTGTTATACGAAAAGAGATTTCGCACACCAACCTGTTGGGATGATGTTTCTGAAAGAAAACTCGTAATCCCAGAACTTGTGGAGGAAATGATGGAGAAGGTGAAGGTTATCCAAACCCACATCAAAGCAGCTCAATGTAGGCAGAAGAGCTATGCTGATAACCGAAGGAATGATTTGGAATTTTAGGCATGAGATCATGTTTTCTTGAAGGTATCTCCATGGAAAGGAGTTGTATGATTCATTAAGAAGGGTAAATTAAGTCCTAGGTACATTGGACCTTTCGAAATTCTAGAACGAATTGGGGCTGCTGCTTACTGTTTGGCAATGCCGCCAAGTCTCTCCAAAGTTCATGATGTGTTCCACGTATCACTGTTGAGAAAATACATGCCTGACTCAACACATGTAATCACCTATGAGAAATTAGAACTAGAAACTGATATGTCTTATTGTGTAGAGTCTGTAAAGATTCTTGATACAAGAGAACAAGTGTTGAGAAACTGGATGACCTGTCTAATAAAAGTTCTATGGAGAAACCATAAGATAGAAGATACAATGTGGGAACCCGATGAACTTATGATGAAGAACCACCTTAATCTTTTTATGTAGTAATATTCTAGAAATTTCGAGGACAAAATTATTTGAAGGAGGGGAGAATGTAACACCACAAGCTTCCACGATATGTTTCTCTTTGAATAATACAAGAGCTTGTGTTGTACGCAACTTCGAGTTCAAACACACCATAACCAATAAAACTAGCCGTTATGAATAATAATACCCACTTTTTGAAATTTAATAAATTTTATCTTTCAAAATGGACTTTATTTTTGGATTTTTAATATCTAAATTATCTTAGAGTGAATTTTTGGTATTTTTCTGAAAAATTTCAATTTTTGATGAATAGTGGAAAGCAATGAGTTATTGTTTAAAACCGAATTTTTATTTAAATATTTATTTATTTTATTTAAATTTATTTTAGGTCAAAATAGATACATAATAACTATATAATTTCAATGTAATTCATTGGAGTCAATTTATAATAATTTTAGATATATAAAGATTTTATCGAACTTTTTACCGTCTTTTACCCATCTCCTAGGAGCATTTGCAAATTTGCATAAAACTTAATTTTACTTCTTTTTTGAATTGAATTTCAAAAATCCGAGAGACATGGTTGATATCAGTAAGTAAAATTTGGTTCAATGAGATGAAAATAATTTTTTGTGAATAGTAACTTTTGACTTTTATTCACTACAGTTAAAAGTAAATAGGGAAATTAAAGATAAAAATGATATTATTATTACCTTAAAAAATGTACTAATTCTATTGGATAAGTGTAATTCGACCAAAAATAACCTTAGGAATGAAATATGATCCTTTAGGACCACTTAGATTAGATTAGGACATTTATTATTATCTAATTCAAAGAAGAGTTAAAAGTGTTAAATTCAATGTTTAATAACAAATCCATTTTCAATATAGGATTACACATAAGATAAATTCAACTATAAATATTCCTTAGAAAGGTAAAAATATTTCCTACATATTGGTATTTTATTTATAATTTTTAGACATTAAATAATTTAATTTATTTATGACACAATGATGATACAATAATTACATTATTAACGGAATATTAAAATAATTGATATTATAAATATCCAAATAAATGCAATTTGAGACTTTTTATGAATTAAAATAATTTTATTGGTTAATATGACATGTTAGGGTTGATTAAATGAATTTTTTTCTAAGTAATAATGTAGTTATTAATTAAAAAAACAAAATAGAAAATAGTGTCAAAATTGACATAAAAGAGTTTTTAAAACAAATCTTATATTATTAATTGATATTATATTCTTAAAAATCTGATGTTTGGCCAAAGGTCTTAAATAATATTATATATATCATTAATGAACCACTTGATATTCTCTTGTATGTTTATAGGAAATTTATTAACCATATAATATAAAAATACAAAGAGACATGGTAAATGTCAAAATAATTAAATAAGAGTTAAATCTAAAAGATAAGGTTAATATAGTGACCCAAACCAGTCTAAAATCTATTGGTTGAGTGGTTTTAAAACCATACCCACATTATCCTAGAAATAAATCATTTTGGAGCCATTAGAAACCGAAAATGATTTTATTATAAAATAATATGTCAATCTTTTCCTAAGGTACCCCTCACCCCTCTTATAAAAGGGAACTTCCCCTCCTACCAAATTTACACCTTCAAAGCCATTTGGCTCAGACAAACCCTAAAAAAATATCCTATCAACTATCCTAACTTCATCTTAGAGGCCTTACTTTAGTCAAAAAACCAACCTATGGATCCCTTTTGATCAAATCAAAAGGAAGAACCCGACGAAGAGGTTAATATTTCATCACCTCTTCCAAGTTCTTTTCTTCTTCCAATTCTTCTTTCCTTGTTCTTTCCATTATAAAATAATAAATACATTATATTATATATAAATTGATGTTATTATAAATATGTTACAACAATATTTATTTTTTTATCCATCCTATGAATGACATATCACCATACGTGCGTACGTACGGCTTACCGTCTCCACGTCGTGGTGTAGTGGTTATTTAATACATTATTATTTGGATGGGTATAATAATGATGTATAATTGATGTAAATAACAAATATAACTTGTTAATGATTCTTTATATATAATATAAAATCTATTTACATATGATTTTAAATCAAAATAATGATATTGTCGTTCATGTGTACGTACGGATTATCATCTCCACGAACACGATGAGATTCATTTCTCCATCGTAATCATTCAAGAATAATTTTCATTTTATGATTAAAAATAATGTTTTAGAACTCAATATAATTATTTATATCAATCAAATATATACTATCCATAACAAACACGTCTTATGTAACAAAACATATAATGGAAAACAAATCAAATAACACCCAAAATGACGATAATACTAAAATATTATTAACAAAGCAATATTAGAAGATCATATATGATATCATATTTATGTATATGGTTATTTTATAATTTAATAAAAAGGATCTAACTATTATACAAAAGTTTAACGTACCCTCAACCAAGGAAAAGTACAAGGTAAGGGTTCATTCTACAATCTCTTTATTATTCGAGGTTGTTTTTATGTAAGTATCTACTGGGACCTCTTTATCATCCACATCCATGTTTCATAAAAATGCATTTAAAACATTTATAATATTTACTAGAAAATGGGTTAAAGTCATTTATACCCTTATTTGAACTTATATGTTTTGAAAGAAATCTTTCAGTCCTTTTCCAAACAAGGTCTTTTACGACCTTTTCGACAAAATTAAGGTAAGAATGACTTTTTTAACTTATACGGAGGGTGTGGTTATTCTCTGCCATTATAACATCAACGAATCTTACCTTAAAATCTTATAAGAATATTTTCAAAATAAATGTTTTCTTTTATAATTATGTAACTTTAAATGATTTCAAAAAATGAAAGAGATATTTCTCTCAAATAGTTTTGATTTCATCTATGTCAACATCCTTTGATGGATTTTATACTTGTTTGAAGTCGATTCATTATAACAAAAATCTTCCATATTGTATTGTAGGTTTTATGATATGTTTGAATGTGGATATGTTTTTTTATACCATTCATGGATTATGGTTAAAGTATTGACATTTTGTATGCTAGTTTTAATGCAAATGTTTATGATATATTTCAACCTTTTCATATGAGGAATGTATTGGACTTAGTAAGTGACGGGTGGAGCCCACTATAACTCATCGATGAATCGGTAGGTCTCATGAGACAACTAGACATGGAATTGGCTAAGGCCTTTCCCAATTTGATATATAGTTTTGGCCAAGTCCTTAATCATTTTTAGATGTCTTGGCTGAGGCCTTGACAAAATGTTTCAAAATGTCCAGCATTATACATTCCCTCATTATGAAAATAATATTGATGGTTCATGTGGTTATTCGACTAGTAGAATACCCATGACTATGTTTTATTATGGAATTA
The DNA here is from genome assembly GCA_963277665.1 of Viscum album. Taxonomy (NCBI): domain Eukaryota; kingdom Viridiplantae; phylum Streptophyta; class Magnoliopsida; order Santalales; family Viscaceae; genus Viscum; species Viscum album. The sequence continues at coordinate 1,395,123,899 of OY728164.1, read as the reverse complement.
TTTACTCAACTCATATTCTTTCCATAAAAGTGTTCATGTTTATTATTTGTAAAGTAATGTGTTTTCAATTATTTACCATGCCTAACATTTATGTTATCTTCTACTATATTGCGTACCTTTACTGAGCATTTGAGCTCACCCCTTTCTTATGTTTCATTTTCCCTAGACATGAAGAAGTGAGTTATGAGTGACTTACAGGCATAATCTAGGAGGTTTGGATGTTTCTAATGGGATAAATTAGTGTTGTATTTCTTTTCAAGTTGTAAAGTTGAACTTATGTATGAATATTATTTCCAATAATATCAAACTGATTGGTCTTTTGGGACATGATTTCCTTGTGATCATGCCAATGTTATGTAATAATTCACCAAATCTGTGTAACTAGGGTCGGGGCGTTACACCAACCTTGTGCTGAAGAGAGATCAGTGAGACATCTATTGTGGGACTTGAGATTGTGGAGGCGACAAAAGACAAAGTACAAGTTGTCCATCAGTGGATGATGATGACCTCAAGTAGATTCAAATCTTACAAAAATATCTCTCATAATCCCTTGGAGTTAGAGTAAGGAGAGAAAATTTTTATGAGAGTCCCCAAAATGAGGATTGTAGAGGTTCAGCTAAGAAGGCAAGATTCCCTTGAGGTTCATCAATACATTTGAGGTTGTGTAGAGGGTTAACAAGGTCACCAACTATATCGCCCTACCTCCATAGCTAGAGCGGGTGCAAAATGTCTTTCACGTACCACAACTGATTAGATACATGCATGATCCCATGCATGTTATCGAATAGGGTGTGCTGGAAATCAAGGATAGATCCACCTTGCCAGAGCACCTGGTGGTGATTGAGGACCAAAAGAAGAGGAATCTGTGTGGATGGACCATCCCTTTGGTTCATGCATTATAAAAGCATGAGAACATGCATGAGAGTTCCTGGGAGAAGGAGAACCAAGTGTGGGCTCAATATTCTGAGTTATATTCATAATTTTTTCTAGGATGAAAATATTGAAGGAGGGAATGATGTATAGACCTTATGTTTTCATTGTAATACTTTGAAATAGTTCAACATATATTTACAATGCTAGGTGCCGAGACGACGTGAATTTCCAAGTCCAAGTGTGCCCAAAATTAATTTTAAAAGAATATTAAATATATTTTATATTTCATGTGTGAATAATATTATAGAAAATGGATAAATCTTAAAATTTTGATATGATCAGAAATTTGAGTCCGCAAGTGAGTTTGGACCACAGTTTTTTACCCCACGAACAATATAAAATGAGTTGGTGTGGGAGGTTTGGACCCCTCACTCAGCGATGGTATGTTAATTGGATTAATTAAATACTTTTAACACAAATAATATATTATAAATTTATAGTTATAGATTAATCTATAGGTTTAGCCTTATAATACTAAAATTTCTAGCAAAAGATCTCTTCCCCTTTCCATTGCCGGATTGTAATCAAACAACTACGAATCTACAGATCAGATTAGATTCAGATGAAGTGAATGAAAAGTCTCTGCCCAAATCATTAAAGAACACATTATTCATCAAAAATTGATGATAAATCAAGGTAGTACTCATCAATTGGTGTTTCCACACCTTTTATTAAATTGATTGAGTATATCATTATTAATTATTTGATCAGTATATTTTGCAGCCTCTGCATACACCCATGTATAGAAATTATGTTTCTTTCAGTTTTTTTATAACATGGAATCCCTATTCTTGGTCATTGGATAATAATGATTGGAAAATAATGTTTAAAAATTTTTATGGGGCTTTTCTCCCTCATTGATTTGCATTATTCACCGGTTGGATCCCCACGCTCCTAGTTTGACATTGCCAAGTGGTACCGAGCCTAATAGGACCCCCAAATTCATAGTGGTTTCATGAATGATGAACAATTTAAGGATATAATCATAGATTTAGGATCATTGTGAGGAGAGGAAGAATAATATTTTGATTAAAAATAAATAACTCGATGAATGGATTTGCGGAGGTGTGCAGAATGTGAGACCAAACACTCACAATGAATGAGAACCATTTTATGGTGAGCGAAAAATGATATCCACAATCTATGATCAGGTACACCATTTTTAGACTGATTCAAGGTTGAATCAGTGGAAGATTGATCAGACTCATGGTGTATTATCATATATGGGATTTCTGAGAAATCTCGACTACACACCATGTTTCAGGATGAACAAAATACCTGTAGACTCTCCCACAATGGTGACTAGGGTTTTTGAAATCTTAAGGAGGACGTGGAGTGTAAAACCAATCACAAACCATGTATCCATTCCCCAGTTTGAAAACCTGTGTGATGGGTCACATAGATGAGAATCCATGTAAAAATACATGGGTTCTGGTACACGGTCGTGTACTACGGTATATGGACACGATGAGCGACACACGACCTAGTCCCAATTAGCCTAGAAATTTCATGTAGTTCACCTACACAGTGTGTACTACTACATGGGATGGATCCATGTGCTATCCAGGGACATGACTACATAGTTAAGATGGACCACACACCATGTGGACCCTCTCACACACCATATACCCCTTGGTCTCCTCTAAACAAACTTCGATCATCCGTATCTACTTTGTTTGAACTCATATTTTGGACTGAAAGTTTTCTATCCTATGTTTTTTTTCTATATATAACATGATAATTCCCTTAATTGTGGATCTTGAGATACGATGTGAATTTTCTAAGAAAAATGCCTTCTGAGAAGATGCTCGATGATGACCGTGATCATGAGATATCACAAGAGGTTTCTTTCTGAGTGGAACCCACATGTGGGGCATGGAATGTGTCTTTAATGACCTAGAGTGGAACCCTCTAGTTGGGATGGGAATGGATCGTCAAATTTCTGATTGGAACCCTTATACAGGTAAGGTTATGGATCCTCCATGACCCAGAGTGGAAGCCTATAGCTGGACTAGACATGGGTCCTCAACTTTCAGATTGGAACCCTATTATTAGGCATAACCTACGTACTTGATGACCTAGAGTGGAACTCTCCATCCTGGTTGGGAATGTATTCTCAAATTTTTGAGTGGATTCTTCTTGTGGTTCATGGCATGGGTCCTCAATGACCTAGAGTGCAATCCTCCAGCTGGGCTGGCATGGGTCCTCAACCACCGGAGTGGACTCCTCCTCTTGTATGAGGGCATGAATCCTCTACTTAGAAATTGTGGTGCATCGGCTAAAAGGAAGAGTGAAAATATGTGGTTCGACGTAGATTTGGAATCATGAAGAAGATGGTCACTTTCCCCATTGAGATATGTTTTTTATACACAACCAAAACCATTCGGGTGAGTCATTATCGTATAAAGTGAATAGTGTCAAGGTGCGGGGAATGAGTTTCTTCGACTTGTGTGTTCAGGGAAGATGCGTGAGATGCTATGCATCATTGTTGTACTTTAGAAACTATTGGATACTCTTCTTACTGAGTTGAGCTATGAGATGTATATCCCCTTACTCTCTTGTTTTTTCTTCTTTTTACTGAGCATATATGTATATATATATATATCCTTATACTATATCCACTCCTTGTATTTGGTTACTATCCTTCTAGGAGAGGTGAAGATTCATGGGGTATTCCATGTGATTTCCATGTTTAACTTCTCATGGTTATATGGGTTTACAATCCTTCTATAGGGTGAAAATATTTGAAGGGTAGTTCATCTACCCACCGTATCTAGACCCTTGTGCTCGAACAAGATTACTTCTACCATTTTTTGGGTTGATATATACTCTTTCACTGTATCTTGTGTATCTACTATCTTTCTATTGTATTTGTATCTTTTACTGCTACCCCTTCAGCTTTTAGGGTGTCCTACTAGGTATGTATGTACTCACCCCTGCATGGATTTTTCCCTCACATGTTGTGACTTATGCGGACAACGAACATGTTGACCATGAATTCAGAAGAGCTTAGGGATACTGGGTTCTTGGACTGCATATAGTGGTCATAACGTGGGATTAAATATCGAGGATCTATTTCAGATATTTAATTTTCCAATTTTATTTAGGTTGGGATATATTTCTTGTTGGGAATTTATTCCCTCCCTTTTATTTCAGTTACACTACCGTAATTTTGTACTATCTAGAGGTTCATGCATGTTTGGTTTACTTTTCAATAGTGTTTCATCTTTTACTCTCTCCCTATGCACTTTTGCATCAATATGGATATGTATATGCATATACTTACTTAGTAAAAGGACTCCCAGAATAATTTATGCCTTTGGTACTTGTTTCCACCCCTAGCCTATAGAGGTGGGTTTTGGGTAGTTGTGTCTCGAGCTCTAATATGGGTCGGGTCATGAAAAATAGTATTGGAACTGTGCCTTGAATAATAAGGAAAGTATTTTCTTTGCTTATTTATATTCCCCAAATATATATCTTATTCCAATGATATTATCTCATGGCTTATGTTCTTTGATTCTTTCTTAATTCATGTTATATGAACTGCCAAGATTTATTGCACGACTTAAGATTATGATATTTGATATATAGGGTATGGTTTTAAAATGTTAATCTCATGTTCTCATTCCCGTATTCTCATTTTATGCTTAAGTGATCTTCGATATATCCCTTTTTTACCCTCTCTGATCATATAAGATCACCCTTTATTATGTTTCTATTTCCCAGGTTATAAGGAAGAATCTAAGTATGATATGTGTAAGAAGGGTTCTATTCCTGAATAAGTAAATGGGAGATGTTATAGATATATTATGAACAAGTTGATTATGTGTTGATGTTTCCAAAGATACTATACTTATATGATTGTAGCATGAATCATTACATTATATAAGTAATATTCATATATTATGATGTAATATCTATGTATGAAAGGTATGGGTTTCTATAGTTGGTATCAGCGAAGGGTTTAAACAATATTTGGATGTTATGATTAGAGAAATTTTGTAAAAACTCTAGGGATATTTCTATATATAGGACGACATCCTAATTTTTTGGTTAGGATGATATTATGTGATTTTTCTTATAATATATCCTGAGATGGATACTATAAGTGTAAGTGATATTTAAATAGATAAATCTAGGTATGATAATAAAAATAGTTTCTTGAGTATATATCGACCATAATTATTGTTCTCAATGAATTTTCCCTTATTTTTCACCTAGTTTGACACTCCCAGGGGATATTTTTGAGTTAATTCACATTTTCATTAAGAAATATTATGAAGAATTTGAATATATGATGACTAGGAATGACATAAGGTTTTATTTATTGAAAATAAGGTTTTATGATTTTGGCATCCTATGATTAATTTTTTATCATGATTACATGATGACTTGATATGATTAATATTTATCACACTATATTTTTTAGATTTAGTAAATGGATGTAACTAGGAGGATTCATGTTATTGCTGAATGTGATGAACAATGTAATGATTTCCCTCATGAGAAACCAACTGAAATGAGAATTGGGATTTGAAACCTTTTGATTATTTTAAATCCTCTATCTTGTTATAAGATTAAAAACCTCAAATTGGGTGAGTTTCTCAACACACATAATAAGATAAGGATGGAGTTTCATGAAATCATGAAGGAATGAAGACTCAGATTCCTACATGTCAATGAAGAAGCACTGAAGGGAATATCTCATAGGAATGGGAAGATGTTTTATTTATGGAAATTATCACAAATCAAGCTAGGATTCCATTCAATTTGACATCTGACCTAGTTTGACATAAGGACCGAAGGGTGTTCCTAATCCACATGGGCTAGAAAATATTTCCAAGAAATCACTATGGTAATGATTTATTCCTAATAATCTAAGATCAAATAAACAAAATAAACATACAGAAGGACCAAAAATTACTAAATCTCAATAACTATACAAAATGATCCAAATAAAAAACTTCTGAATGAAAAAAATTGAATACAAAACCAAACCAAACCATTCCTACAAGATATCCATGTGGCCTCTTGGTCACCATCAACCATAAGGCCAACCTGCTCCAAAGAAAAGAAAATGAACTATGAACCTGAACCTAAAAAACAACTTGGGTCTACCGATGCCAAGTGGAAGAAGTAGGTTGTGGGCTTAAAAAGCGTAGTGGTTAACCAATATAGAGTTCATGAATTTTCTTTCTCAAAATAGTCCATAAATACTATTTTGAAATCCATTTAGAAATTAGGATTTTAAGAAATTTTTAAATATCCAAACACATCATTCCACAAATTTACTTATTAAGAAAACACACGTAGATTTCCTTTTAAAAAATGGTATCACCTTCTACAACCCATTTCAAATACAAAACTCAAATATAAAAACAAATAGATAATAAAAATGTTTGTTCAAAAATTAAAGTAAACCAAGAAACATAAACAACAAACAATACAATATACAACAAGCAGCAAAAATAAACAAAACAAATAGATATTAATTCATGAAAATTTCTTGAACATACCTAGAGATATACCTATAGATACTCGAATCGGACTCACCTTCTGGTATATGGTGTACCTCTATAGTCAATAACAAACTGGACTCTCTAAACTAGCCCATCTAGTGGCACATCACACTTATCCCTATCAAGTTAAGGGGGGTACCAACCTGTCTAATCAGGATTGAAAAACAACCATCACTCAACCCTCTATATAAAACCCTGTAATCTCATGATAATAATAATAATAATAATATTACTTGGAAACACATGGTATAGTAACCAAAACCAATATCGTTCTCACAAACGATCCATTAGAAAGGATCCCATTCAAAGTTATAATGGAGTCAATACCAATAACATTACCATGTACGAGCCACTAGAGAGGATTTCACCAAAGTTATAGTGCTCTCAAAATATAAGACAAGTATCACAAGTCACATGAAAATCCATTTCTTTCAAAATATTTTTTAAATACCAACCGGGACACACAATACCTAGGTTTTTCAATCCATTTTACAAAACATATCAAGATGCCAATTGAGATTTCATATCACATAACTTACAAATCATTTCCAAATCAACACAAAGTTCCAATTGGGAATTTACATTACATCACATTAAAACCACTTTTTATTAATAACACAAGGTGCCAACCAGGAAACACATTTCTAATCCAAATACACTCACAAAGACCTTTTTTGATAACATTTACAAAACCAATATAAAAAATCACTTTCACATGCACAATGAAAAATATTCCTTTAAACATTTTTGAAACCAAACCACATCATGATGTACAACTCCTAAATCCCAATTGGAAACACACATGAAAGGAACACATGAAATCCAACCCTTTCCATAGGAAAAGCCTCTTTCAAACCCACACACACACCAAATCAATTTTAAAACATGCTTCACACCACTTAAAAATATCAAGGTACATATTTAAGAAACATAACATGGAAACTCACTTACAAAAAAGCATATTTATTTTGGATAACTAACTATTACACATGTACATAACAAAAAAATTGAAAAAATTACTTTTAAATAATAATTACTCATTTATAAACCAATATAAAAACCCAAAAATAGTGTTTCACCATAAAAGTCACTAAATAAAAACCCAGAGCACCCAATTTCAGTTTAAAAACTCAATTGGAATTTTATCAAATACATTATGTGAATATAAATACAAACATAGTTAAAATATCCCTTTGAAAACCATTTCACAACCATTTCCATAATGAAAAATACCAAAACAGGTCACAAAATCACATCACAAGCCTGACTATGATATTTTGATAGAAATAAAAAAAATCAAAAACATAAATATGATGTTTCTTAAAGGAAATGGATGGAAACTTTTACCTCAACAATGTGCTAACACAACCAAAATTTGGGAGGAGGAATTACCAATCCCAAGGAATAATTTTCACACCATAACATTAAAGGAAATAACCCACACATTATCCCTATATGGTTCAGACAAGATGGAACCCTTACCAAGAAACACAATTAAAATAATAGTGGAGGAAGGGAATAGAAAAAAATCAATGAAAAATCACAAGAACTCCCCTTAGGAACCATCAAGGGGCTTCAAAAATTGAAGGAGGGAAAGAGAGGAGGATCTTGGAGGAAATAATAATGTGCTTAGGCTGAGAAAGGGGGAGAAATCCTAAAATGAGGTTAAAAGATCAAAGGAGAAAACATGGAATTTCAAATTTTTAAGAATTTGGGAAGCTCACATTATTTGGACGCATAATTTTCCAAACTATGCATAAATCATGTGGTCGCCACTATTGAAATAGATAAAACCTCATGCATAGTTGTCTCATGGTTTCCCAAATCATGCACAACCAATGTGCCTCACCCCTGGCCCATAAAAAAAGTTTCACAGTTACTAGGGTATAGCTGCATGGTTTCCCTTAACCATGTTCTACCCACACACCCCATCTTTCTAAGCCCAAAACTTTCATTTTCCAAAAAAAAAAAATTAAAACTAGGACTCAATCCAAGCCTCAAAAAAAGATTCAAATACAAAATCAAAATAAAATAAAAAGGATTTACAAGTTTGTGGTGTGAAAATTATCCCCACCAAAAACACTCTCTTCCCCAAGACAGTTATCCAGCTAAAAGGAAAACAAAATTCAGTCCCAAATATAGAAATAGATGAACAAGACCATGAACTTAGTGGTGGATTTTTTATCAAAACGTCACACCTAGCCATACTATAGAAAACAAAAACACAAGAAACAGTTGAAGAACATGAAAGGGTTCTCCCCAACAAAAGAACTCAGCTAACACCACCAATATGAAAAATCAAACATCACCACATCAGGGTGACCAGAACATGAAATTCCAACAACACCCCCTAGGTAAAACAATGCGGGAATGAGAAAACTGCCAATAAAAACAAGAAACACCCACACAAACAAAACCCCCAATATAATGGAAAACCCATGGAAGAAACCTGAGCCAAAATATGAACATGAACCCAAGCTATAATCAATGATTTTCATTTACACAGATATATATAAAAGAGTGAAACAGAAAACTAGAATTGATTCAAAAAGGGATAACCATTTAATGATTCAGATCCAAGGTACAAAAAATGGGATTATAAGAGGAAAAGACCACTGATTCTTTCACATAGATAAAATAAAATCACCATAAGAAGGAAATTATAATATGAAACTTAAACTATTTATATTCCAACACTGAAGACATAAATTGGGCCAAGGTTTCCCTTACCCTCTGTGATCTCCTAACTATGCACAAGATTCACTCTGAAGCCTGTAGATAGAGCCTTGATGACTGAATCATCCACTAACACATAGTCAAGTACTAACATCCTCATATCATGATTTATTCCTCACACACACTTCCTACAAAACTTATCCAGGTGATCCAAATGGCCACAATGATGGAAAACCTTCAGATGATTGTGAAAAGATGGCTTCAAATGCCTAAATCAAATAAGCTAAAAGTATATGAGTGAAAAATATTATGAATAAGAGGACATGACCAATGAAGAAGACTCCTAAAAGAGTGGTTCCTCGAGTATACACTCCTCACTATATGTGGAAGCACCACAAGCAACAAGATACATTGTATTTACAACTTGCTCTCTGAAAGCAGACTCTTCTAGGAATTATTCATCCAGCAGCTTCTCAAAATAAAGTTACATGGAGGATTGGGCTTACTCCATTATCTATGGATGAATTTCCATGATGAGAAGATAAGAATTAAACTAATAATTTGATTCCATCTTCTATGTAAAAGAAAACATCTCCTTGAAGTGTTCAATATAGGCCTCTAATTCCCAATGACCTTGCTAAATACTCAGTATCTCTTCCAATTTATTTGTCTTCACCTCCCAAAGCATGAACCATTAGATAAAAATATACTTAAGTAATTACCATGTCATCCCAACTTGCATCTATGATGGAGAAAACATTTTCCACTGATCTAAAGTTGGACACTTAAATAAACCCAGAACAACACACACTCTCTTAGATTCGGGAGTTCCCAACAATCTGAAGACACTCTAAACTTCCTCAAGACATTCCACTACCTCTAACAAACCTCTATCACCATGATATATGAGAAATAATTGAGAAGAAGAAAAAAATGGGAAAGACTCACTTGAAATTTTTGGGACCTTTCTGGGTGGAATATTTTGATCAATATAAGAAATGAAAATCCAATGTCAACATCAACCCAAAACATAATAAAAAATTACATCTCTTGCTAAGGAAACAAGCTCACAAACCAAAAATCACAAACATAAAAAAATTTCACTTTAAAAAACATCTATTTTCATTTTAATTTCAGATCTTCTTTATTATAAGGCTTCTATCCAAATACCAAAATCTGTTTGTCAAGAAACAAAAACCCACCTTTTCAAAAAAATCCAATCCCCAAAAATAATTTACGACTCAAAAACAATTTTAGAATAGACAAACCAATATTTAATTTCAAATAACCACCCATGGTATCATATGATCTATCATATATATTTCCATACCACATATTATTATATCATCTATACACACATTCCAAAATTCACTTTGCATACATACCCACACATATGCGAATGTTCATAAGGAATACCAAGGGTCACACATACCACTTTATCACTAAACCCAATAATTCACCCAATTTTTATTCCAAAACACTTGAAAGAAACCATTTTAATTTCCAAAAACCATTTTTATTTTAACAGATGACTTACACCAACCAAAACCAAAACAAAAAAATACCTTTTCAAAACTACCAGAATGAGGAACTAGTGCCCATACCTAACTCGGTGACATGGTTAGGGGGCTATTCCCCAAGTAGGAATTAAAAAATAAGAAGACCTTGAATTGTTCACTTAGACTCCACATGGGTTACTACTCCATGTGAGATCTTAAAATAACACTGGATTTCCTCCATTATCATTCCTCAATCCAAAAAAGACAAAAGTCTCAAATCCTAGAATACCCCTAGAAAATCAAGGATCCGAATGAGAAAGGGTTATCAGTGTCCTTCACGTACCTAACTCTCGAGATATGAGAGTCCTAGTCTTAAACTACTAAAAAACCCAAATAAATAGAACTTGGCTCTGATACCATTTTGTCACAAACTAAGCTGGGATACCATTCAACCTAACATCTGACCTAGTTTGAGATAATAACCAAAGGGAATTCCTAATCCACATGGGCTGACAACTAGTGATAGGAATCAAAGAAATCACCATGGGAATGATTTTTCCCAATAAACATTGATCAAATAAACAAACTTAACATAGAAAAGAACCATTAATAATGGAATCTCAATAAATATAAAAAATGATCCAAATACAAAAACTTTTGAATGAAAGAAACCTAAATACAAAACCATGATAGACCACACCAACAAGATATACATGTGACCTCTTGGTCACCACCAACCATAAGAACAAACTACTCCAAAGGAAAGAAACCAAACCAAGAACCTGCACCTACAAAATAGATTGGTCCTACAGACACAGAGTGACACAATTAGGGTGTGACCCTAAAACGTTTAATAGGTTACAAACCAAGATTCCATGAAATTACCTTACCAAAAAAGTCCATAAATACTATTTTTAAATCCATTTAGAAAGTTATATTTTAAAACATTTTAAACAACCAAACACATATTTCCATAAATTTCCATTAAAAAAACATAGGTAGATTTCCTTTTCAAAAAAAAATTTCACCTTCCAAAACCCATTTAAAATCCAAAACTCAAATATAAAACCAAACTAGATAATAAAAAGGGATGTAAGAAAAGTAAAGGAAACTAAGAAATATGCACAAATAACAATAAAATATCCAAAAGTAGTAGAAATAATTAAAACCCATAAATATTAATTCATGAGCATTTCCTAAACAAACCTAGAGTGATCCCTGGACGTACTCAAAGAGGAATCACCTGCTGGTGTATGGTGCTACTCCATAATCACTAACCAACTGGCTGATCTAGACTAGATAATACAGTGGCATGTCCCACTTAGCCCTATCAAGTCAAGGGGGTACCAACCCATCTAATCGAGGTTGATAGGAAACCATCACTGGCCCCTTATATAATTCATATAAATCAAATGATAATAATAATAATATTACTTGTCAACATGTGTTATAGTAACCAGAAAAAACAACATTCACATGCACGAGCCATTAAAGAGGATCCCATCCAAAGTTATAATGGAATCAATACCAACAATGTTTCCATAGAGAGGATTTCACCAAAGTTCTAGTTGTATCAAAATACAAGACAAGATTCACATGTTTCATGAAAATCCATTTCTTTAACAATCATTTTTAAATACCAACTCAGCCTCACACTACTCAGGGTTTTCAATCCACTTTCTAAAAGATGTCAATATACCAACTAGGTTTTTATATCACATAACATAATTTTTTTTCCAAAACAACACAAAGTTCCAATTGAGAATTGACATTAATTAACATCAAAACCAATTTTTATTAATGACACAATGTTTTAACCTAGAAACACATTTCTAATCCAAATACACTTATAAATCCCTATTTCCACAAAATTTATAAAACCAATATAAAACATCAATTTCACATGAACAATGCTAAATGATTATTTAAAAATTTTAAAATCAAAACCACATCATGATTAATAACTCAAAAATAACATTTGGAAACACACAACAAAGTCACACATTAAATCCAAACATTTCCATAGGCAAAACCTCTTTTAAACCAACAGACACACCAAATCCATTTTAGAACATGTTTCACACCACATACAAAAATAAAGGAAAATATTTAAGAAGAATAAAAAAGGAAATAGCTTTCAACAAATCAAATTTATTTTGTAGAACCAACACTCACAAATGTTAATTTAAATTCACTTAAAAAACTTCCTTTTAATGAACCATTACTCATTTATAAACCAATACAACAACCCACACATAGTGTTACACTTTAAAAGTCACTAATTTGACCATAAAACACCTAAATAATAATCTAAAAACATTACCGAAATGTAAATAAGGTAAAACACTACCCAAAGAACCCAATTTACCTTTAAAAATTCAATTTACATTTTATCAAACACCTTATGTGCATATAAATACAAACATAGTTAAAAAGGCCCTTGGAAAACCATTTTTAACCCATTCCCATCATGATAATACCAAAATAGGTCAATAAATCGCATCACAAGCATGAATTTGATATTTAGAAATAAATAAAGAAAATAGCAAGAATCAATGAAATTTATCGTAAAGGAAATGGATGGAAACTCCTACCTTGATAGCATGTGAATGTAACCACACTTCAGGAGGAGGAATATCCAAGCTCAAGAGACAATCCGCACACCCTAACATAAAAGTAAACAACCCTCCCATAATCCCTTTACTCCAGGGTTTATCCAATAGGGAACCATTACCAAGAAAAACTAAGAAACCAAGAGAGAAGGAAGGGAAGAGTAAACAATTGACCAAAAATCACAATAAATCACCTTATAAACCTTCATGGGGATTCAAAAAATAGAATGAGGCCAAGAGAGGAAAAACTTGGAGGACCCCATGGTGCTCCTAGGTCAGGAAAGAGAGAGAAATCCTAAAATGGGGTTAAAATATTGGAGGAGAAACATGGAATTTCAAATATTTATGAATCTAGGCAGCTTGTATAGTTTTCCAAACCGCACATAAACCCTTTTTTCGCCACTGTCCAAATGAATAGAACATTACACACAGTTTCTACATGATTTCCCAAACCATTCAAAACCCGTGTTACTTAACCTTGGAACCAAAAACATGCCGCATGATTAATTGGGTTAAGCTACATGATTTCCCATAACTGTGCGCTACCCATGCACCCCATGCTACCAAGCCTAAAATTTCCATTTTCCATAAAAAACTATAAATATTAAAATCAGGAATCAACCCAAACATCAATGAAATTGTTCAAATACAATAGAAGAATATAATAAAAAGGATTTCCAATGTTAGGTTGTGATATAAATTAAGGGTACAGTGAAAGTAATTACTGAGGAAAAATGAAAATTTTTATGGAGAGATATGAAGTTCATCCTAAAGTACCATTTATAGTTTAATGTGTTATGTGTGGGGAACATGATAATTATTTAAGTCAATTACCTAATACAAGAAGTTAACTCCTACAATAAGGAAGAACCTATAGTATTCTGATTATCTGAGTGAAATCTTTGTAGTTTTTACATTTTAGGATTTGAGAATCATTTTGTTGAAGTTTTATATCAATGATATTATGAATATAAGAATCATGAAACTTTTAAAAATACAACCATTGTATTTTTTTCTTTATATATTTGAAATCATTTTTCGAATGGTACTGATAAAAAATAAAACTGAATTAGTGGAAAGGTGATATTTTTGGAGAACACATGATTAAGGGAAAGAGAACCCTTACAATGTGCATGTTGTTAAGCTAATAATGCTTAGTCGAGAAGAATATATGATTTAAATTGATGAATTAAATGGGATAATATATATAACCTTCAAATTGATTATTGATTTGATGAAAAATGATTTATTTCATATTTTCTTATGTTTATTACATTTTTGGATTTTTGGAATATATTCAATATTCTATGATTTTATTTGAAGAAAAAGGATTGTGTTAATTTTTGGAATCATATATGGTTTCAGATAAAAGTTTATTATAAGTTAGAAGGAATAACTACCCTTTTTTAGTATTGAAGTTATGGTATTTGGAGGTGATATGAAACTTTTATTGGGTTTTAGGAAGAGTACTCTACTAAGGTTTAAATAACCCTTTGGGTTAGTATATGATTTTTTTTAAAGTTAATTTTGGTATTTTGGATAACAGAATATAAATAAGCTAAGGACTAACTTTCAGGATAGTATCTAAATTTTATGCATGGTAATTTGGTAAAGTTCACTACATTATAGGATTATATAGTGATTTATAATGGTGATTAATAATATTTTTGGAGAATATTTATTGAGTTGAGGTAAATATAACAATGAAATTTAACATGTGACTTAACAAGAAATATTATTCAGGTTTAATATGATTAAATTTTTGTGACGTAAGATTAAAGGTATGAGATCATCATTTAGATTAAAAAATTATTAATGTTGAGGTAATCTAGGATGCAGAGTTATTTATTTATTGAATAATCTAAGTTGGAATTGTGGTGTTATTGTGGAAATTTTGGAGTAAAATGTACTATTTTTTCACATGAAGGTTTATAAAATTTATGTTAACCATTTTGTTTTGTTTAATGGTTAAATATATTATGAATATATTCTTATACTTTTGTGAATTATGTGATCTATTATATGTTGTTTTTAGTGATTTTAGAATTAAAAATTCATCTTGAATACACATCATTTGAAAAAATAGTGAGATTATGGTGGAAATTAATTAAAAGATGAAAATATAATTGTTAAGTAAGTATATTTAGTTTTGATATTAGAATAATTTGTAAAGGAAGTACTTAACTCTATAAAAAGGACCTTGAAATGAAAATTTTATCCTATTATGATTATTTTTGAGGAATCAGTGATATTTTTTACAATTCTTTGATTTATGGTTTTGTGGTTGTTAACTTTCTCATGATCAATCACTCTCTTGTGATTAATGTTCTCTATCAATATCCATCACTATTTGGACCTTTATTTTTCCAAAATGTATATATTTTCACTTCCTAATAATCTTCTCTTATTTGGAAACCTAGTTATGTGTTATTCCACATCACCTTCATTATTCCCTTACCCACTTTTCAAGAGGAAGTTTTGTTTCCCCTTTTACGATTTGAGTTTTAAACCAAAGAATTTTAAAATATTAAACACTTGATTATCAAGGAAAACTAAAATTTATAGGATTAAATCTATTAGGTGGGGGGGGGATAACACCCTATGATTTTAAAATAACACTATTTTTGATAGTGTATACAACACACATCATTTAGCTTAAACGAACCATAATATATTATTTTGACCATTATAACATAGATGTTAAATTAGAAGATACAAATAATATTAACCAAATTATAATATATATATAAATTTTCTAGTAAATAAAAATTTATTTCTAACTTATTAGGAAATAAGTACTCAGTTTTCAGTAAAATCATTTTTTTCTTAAAAATACATTATCTTTGAAAATAAATTTTATTAATTTTTGTGACCAAATAATATAAATATTTTTTGTAGTTTTAGAAAATATATTAAAAAATATGAACTTAATTTTTGAAATGATCATTCAAAAATTAGCTTAGAGTGAATTTCTGATAATTTTTTGAAAAGATGGATTTTTTAATGAATAATTAAAAATAATGAATTTTATTCAGAACTATTTTTTCAATTATTTACAAAGTTCAATTTTTTTAAAATAATTTAAAATTATAATTAACTATATTATATTATTAATAATCTAATTAATTTCATTGGACTCAATTTGATTGATGAATTTGGTATAAAAACAATTTGTATACTTAAAAATATTTTTTTTAAAAAAATTGTTTTTCACCATGTTTTTCAATTTTATCTTAAATTAATTTATGAAATTAAAATAAATTAAATATTTAAAAATGTATTCAATATTTGGAATACTGAGTTATAAATTTTTAAATAAGTTCCTTTTATTTTTGGTCATTATTAATAGTAACCGTGATAAAATTTATCTCCTCACTAGAGGGAAAATTGGGTTAACCAAGGTTAAAACTAGGTGTTTAGGTCACCATTTTTTCATTTTAATTATTATTTGATGAAGGTAATTATAAAATTATCATCTTATTCTGAAAATTTAATTTTTTAAGGGACAATTATCCATAAAATTGACAAATATAGTATTCAAGGAATGAAAAATAAAGAAATGTCACTATCTTACTTTTAAATATCTCTTATGTGTTCAAATAGGAAAAAATATAAGTTTTGGATGAATATTAATGTCTATTTCGAAAATAATTTCATTATTTTCGAAATCTTAATTTAATATTTTTTAGTAAGTATATAAATACCTTAAATTCCTAAGCAACACCATCACGATATTTTTCAATTAATAGAAAAATATAATAAATGATTTTAAAAATATTAAATGTAATATAATATTAGTGAGTTATAGTGTTATGAGAGTTTTATAGATTAATATAACATATTAGTTTGTTTTAAATCATTATATTCTAGTTACACATTTTTTTTTGGTTTATTCAGTGTCAAATTAAATGAATAGGGTCAAAAATGACAATAGTGATATTTTATGAAAATATTATTTTATTAAATTATTTAAAATTCCTAATAAAAATTATAAAGAGGGTAATATGTATAATATATGGTCTAAAATTTAATCAATTGTCCATTTAAGATCTAATTTTCACCTTATAAGTAAAATTACAACCCTTTAAGAGTGAAAAAGACGTTACATTAGTTAAGGTCAAAATAGGTTAATTAAGGGGTTAAAATAAATGATAAGGTTTAAAAAAATATTTAGCATTATTATTTTTTATTTGATATGATTTATTACACCTAATATATCATATTTTAATCTATGGAAATTTGGAAACATTTGGATAGAGAATGATTTTTTTTATATTTAAATCTTTTATGAAATTCGAGGAGTGCCCCTTCCATCCCTTATAAAAGGGAACCCCTTAATTTATTTTCATTACAACAATTTGATCCTTCTAAATTAAATAAAAAAAATCTTATGTTCTGAAAGTCATTATACACATTATATAGGTTCTCTTATTCTCAAAATACCAACCCCAAGATCCCTAAGAGGAGATTTAAAGGCATTTTTTCAAAGAAGAGGTAATGTCCCCTCAACCGATCAATTTCATTCTTTTTTATGCTTCTAAATAACATAAATAAGTGTTTTTATCATAAAATAATAAAATTTTTATCCTAGATATACTAAAATTTTATTATGATAATGAATCCACCATTATCTACCTTCTTTCCAATCAAATGTGAAGTGAATGTATCACTCATGCATACGTACGACTTACCTTCTCCTTCTATATATAACAATACAATTAATTTTCACCATAATATTTTATGAATCAGTATTTTGATGGGTTTAATTTTTATGTATGATATTTATTAAATAATAATTCTTCTAGAGTGATAATTTCATATCTACCTTCTTACCTTCCAATCTGCTGGAAAATGATAACGTTGCTTGGGCGTACATATGGACTACCACCTCCATGAAGCGATGTGATTAATTTTTCATTTACAATTTAAATGGATGATAATAAGGCTGAATTTTATGAATATAAACAATTTATATTATATATTAATTTTTATTTAAATTTTAATTATAATTTACATTTTTTTGTTCTATTCATCAAAAAGTGAAAGCTACATTCATGTATACGTATGACCTATCAACTCCATAAACAATGTAATTCATTTTTATATATCTAAATTTTATGAATGAAAATAAATAAATAAATATATATATACTGAATATATATGATATTTATATCATTATTATAATTTTTTATATTATGGAACCATGATCAATATAAAAGGATTGGACATACTAAACCGAAATTCTTATGAAAAAATAAAAATTTTAACACCCGAAAACAATGATTTTATTAAAGAGTTATTAATAAATGGGTGTAAAATTTTATAATTAGTGAATACATGATATTATAAGTATTTAAATTTTTATTTTATAATTATAATAAATTTAAATTTATTTAATAGGAGGTTAGAGATCTTTTGATGAAATTTGAACTTAAGGTAAGGGTTTATTGTCTCAAAATGTCTTCTTTGAGATATATGTTATGTTATGAAACTATCATATTTTATGAGGTGTATATAAATCTCATTTGAATTTTTATACCTTGAATATAATTATTTTCATGAAATTTAATGTTTTATTTTTTGTCATTATTTCTTGGGGATTATGATTAAAAAGTTACCAAAGTGGTAAGGGTTTTATATTACAATCTCAATTTTTATAAGAATTGTTTCTGATTAAGCTATGTAGATGAAATATTATGATATAACTCTCAATAAAATCATTAATTTTTTTATCCTATGGTTATTTTTGGAAATTAATTGTTTTACATTTATTTTCATCTCTTTAATAACTGAAGAGACTAAAAGAATTTTTTTATGGAAAAACAACTTTATCTCCATATCTTTAGTCCATAATAATTTATTTTCCATGTCAATGTTTTCTAAAAATGTTTTCAATAATGTTTTTAATATTCTCCAATTATTTTTTGAATTTCTTTTTACCTATTTGTTGAATTTTTAAAAAATGGTTTAAAATGAATATTCTTGTCATTTTCTAAAGGAGTAACTTATTTTTAAAAAAGTATAAAAATAATGTTTTCGTTTAACTTATACGTCATGAACAAAATTTTCTACAGTCATGACCAATCAATGATCTAAATATTCCAATATAAGTTCTATAAGTTTATTTTTAATTAAATTTTTTATTTAATATTTAGGACACATTTATATTTTAGATAATAAATTTCAAAGTGAAAAAGGTATTTTCCAAAAGAAAATTTTCAAGTAATATTTTAAATCAAATTTTCATCTATGATGACATCCTTTGATGTTACTTAATTTTTAGTAAGGATATGATCTAATGATACCATATTTATTATTTTTAGGGATAGTTTATAATTATGTTGAATTGATGTTTATGAAACCCATTCATTATCTATAGGTTATGATATGATAAATTGATGAAATGTATATGAAACCCATTTTTTTTCCAGAGGTTATATTATGATGAAATGTTTTTGAAACCCATTTATTTTCATAAGTTATGTTATGATGAATATTTTATGATCTATTGGAACACATATGTACTATTTTAATTAACTTATGGGTGGTCCTAGAATTATATATCCATCGAAATCATTAGGTAAATATGGATATCTCATGTGATAAATATGGCTGGAATGAGGAGTGATCCTAGTTCTATAAGGGAATCTATCAACTATGATAATATATGGTGTTTAAATTGAAATTTAATATTGAATGGGAAATTAAACCAGTCAACTATGATATAACTGGTATTGAGACTTGACTACTAAGTAAATTATTTTCTGTGATAATGTATATGATACCAATCTATGTAATATGCTAATGTTATGCTCTCATGGCTTATAATCTTTGAGCCCTTTATGATTCATGTCTTATAAATGAATAAGATTGAATCCATCACTAGATATTATGATCTATGATATGAATGGTATGATTTCTGATTGTTAATATCATGTTATCATACCCTTATGCTCATGTAATGTTTAAACGATCTTTGATATCTCCCCTGTTTACCCTTACCATTCATATAAGCTCACCCTTTCTTATGTAGCTGTTCCCTATGTTTTAAAAAATTAATTTAAGTATGATATGACTATAAGGGGTTATAGTTATAAAAACATAATTTGGATATTATGTATATATATTATGAAAAATTTTCTTTTATGTCCAAGTTTCTAAATACACTATATCGATACAATTCTAGCATGAATTATTATATTATGTAATGAATATTTATCTCTTATGATGTAATATCTATGTATGAAAATTATGGGTCACTATATTATATATACCAAGATATCTAAAAATATATTCTAAAACTTATTCTTGATGACATAGGGGCTCTGATATCATCAAATAATCAACCTATAAGGCTTAAGGTGTAAGCCAAAGGTGGTTTTCCGAAGAAGAGGTATAACTCTTAACTAAGTGTTTTAATTTTATTTCCTATTATACATACTTTAAATAATATGTAACCTTTATCATATAATAAAATAAGAATATAAAATATACTTAAATGTTATTATTTTGGTGTACCAACCATTATTCCTCTCCTTTCTATCCTATAGAAAATTGAAACATCACTCACGTATAAGTATGAACTTCCATCTCCACACAACGATGTAATTAATTTTTTATAACCATTTCACCGAGATGGTTATAAATATGGAAATAATGAATATATATATGATATTTATTATATAATTATGATATTTTAAATATAATATATCATTTATATGTGTACCCTTCAACCTGTTAAAAATGAAAACATTGCTCGTGCGTATGTGTGGACTACCACTTCCAAGAAGCGATGTGATTAATTTTTTATGTCCATATTTAAAGGGTGATTATAAATATTTTTGTAATGAATATATATGATATTAATATCATTATTTAAATTTTGGAGGTTATGGAAACATGTTCAAGATGCAATTAGAAAAACTATTGAACTGAAACTTATATGAAAAATAG
Organism: Viscum album; assembly: GCA_963277665.1. Taxonomy (NCBI): domain Eukaryota; kingdom Viridiplantae; phylum Streptophyta; class Magnoliopsida; order Santalales; family Viscaceae; genus Viscum; species Viscum album. Next base: position 1,395,102,707 of record OY728164.1, on the reverse strand, counting down.
AAGAGTTAACACACAGAAATGACAAATTTAATAAGTATTTCATAATAAATGGGTATTAAAATGTCATTACTGGATCATATATGATATTATAAGTATGATTATGTTTTTTATATAATTATAATAAATCTGAATTTATTAAAAATAATTTTAAAATCACTTATTAAAGAAGTCAAACATGAGTTAAGGGTTTCTTTTACAATATCATCCTTATTTAAGATTGATTATATATTAGTTTTAGATGGGGGAAATATATGATTTTTTATCTTGAAACTCATTTATTTTGTTATCATATAGTTATTTCAATAAATTATATGTTTAACTTTCATTTTCCTCTTCTTAATCACTCAAAAAAAGTCTAAAATAATATTTTTTAGGAAAATATTCTTCATTTTTATATTTAGTTAGAAATATTTTTCTTCCATGTATATTGTTTCTATAGAATGTTTTCAAAAATGTTTTTAATATTATACAGTAGTTTATTAATGTAATTTTTACCCATGTTTTACATTCTATAAAAGGGTTTAAAATTAATCCTCTTATCATTTTCTAAACAAGGTACTTTTTACTGAAGGTGTGAAAAAAATATTTGATTTAATGTACGCCACATGGATAAATTTTCCCACCATCATAATGAATATTTAATTTTACTACTAATTTATATATTTACAAGGTTATTTCCAAAAAAATTATTTTTAGTAATATTTTGAATTTTTTTATATTTTAAATAAGTGATTTTAAAATTTAAAGGTTATATTTTTTATGAAATGTTCTAGTGATATTTTAAGAGTATTTTATTCTATATCAACATCATTCAATGAATATTATTATTTATTGAGGATATAATCGAATGATACCTAACATACCCAAAATACATCATTAATTTCTCCAATAATGGATCAAATTAGAAATTTATATTATCCTGAATCACACTTATTACAAAGACGTAGTATAGTATAGGTGAGGGGTTGAACCCATAGAGAACAGAGAACACTAGGATGAAAAATATAAAATAAAGTTTTGGTCACTTCAATTTTAGTTTTATTTTATTAAACTAATGATGTAAATTGAAATAAATTAATTAAAATAAAGAAATAAAAGAAAGTGGAATCAGTTTCTGTGGGTGGGTTTTCTAAAAACAAATCATGAATGCACTTAAAAAATGATAATACTTAATGGCTGGGAAATTAATCATATTTAATAGATAGATATATGGTAAACCCCTATCAATCTACACAAGTATCTCAATTCATCGTGGTCTGAATAATTATAAGACTTATAGTTCATTAATATCTGATTGAAATTTAAGAATAATAATCACATTCATTGGTCATGAATTAATTATCTTAATAATGTTGGTTTTTGTCTACTATTAAATGAAAATCATCCATGATTTAATAATAGATATTATAATACTGAGTTGAAACATGATACCAATTTAATATAATCATTTTTAAGCGAATAATGAAATAAAACACTTTAATACACACCTATTTTGACTGATTTCTCTCTCTCCTATGAATTTAGCCAATCATTTTTAGGTGATCACCAACAATGAATAAACTACAAATGGAAGAGAATAGATGAGAGAGAATGAGTAGGATAATTAATTAAAAGATATATTTTTATTAACCTATAAAGTATTCAAAAAGTACATCAAATAAAGGAAAAAATAGAAACAAAACCTATCTACGATAGAACTGAACCCCAAGACCTCCCGGTGGTCATGCCTCAAGCATGGAATGGGACGTTAATACCATGGCCAAAATTTTTATTTAAAATACTCTTTTTCATCCATGGGCTTCCTCATTTCAATGATTTCATTTATTATCCATTCTGAGTAGTCAAAAGATATAAAATCCCATTGGAGGATACACTGAAAAATCACCATTTTTTGCTGTATTTGGCACTTAAACATCGTGTAATGGGAATTTACATAGTGTAATACCGATCCAATATTTTCTCCATGGATTTTTAATGTGTACTTATCTTGTGTGAATCTCGATGGAGATTTGGAATTTTGACCCATGTCATGTAAAGACCCGGAAATTTCAAGGAATTTTTTTTAATTTTCATGGGAATTTTACAAGAACGCAATTTCTGACGGCGCCTGATTCTGAGGCCCGATGTGCCCGGAATCAATTTCCGAAGTTTGGCTCGAGTACGTTCAGAAAACGAATGAGCGAGTTTTTCTATCTTTTGAACAGGTGCTCAGAATTGAAATCTGAGGGCACCGATGAACTCGCAACGCTAGTATTTTCTTAAAGAGACTTTTGCCGCAGTTGCGTTTAATCGAGAGCGGAAGTTAGTTTTGGGTTTCTTTAAAAAAAATAGAGTAATAATAAAATAACGTGTCATGCACTTTATTTTATTTCATCTGCCATTGAGAGTGTGGTGGTTGAAACCTCCTCATGGAGGTTGGAGGTGGGGCCACCACACCTTAACCTCCCTTGAGAGGTTATGGTGATGGGGCCCACCCGAACTAAACCTCCTGTGGGTGGTTTATTATGGTAGGGACCACACGGGGCTTAACCCCACTATTAATGGGAGGAGAGGAAACCTCTCAACTCTCCCTCATTAATGAGGGAGAGACTCTTAATTCCTCAACTTCCCATTAAATGCAGAGAAAATCTTTGGCACCCTCCCCTCTTAAGTGGTGCCAACGAACCTCATAAATTGCGTCAAGAAATTTATTTCACCCAACCCCTTTTTTTTAAAAAAAGTTATGTAACAACAATGGTTACATACCTCTCCCCCTCTCCTATATATAGGGATCTTGGGAGAGGGTTTGGGGACGGCTTCACCAAGCGACGGAACGCTGGTAAAATACCGCGACGCCCAACACTTGGGAAGAAGCTTATCTTCGCGAACGAAGAACGCTCCACCGACGAAGAATGCCGATCCTCTTTGACTTCTTCCCCGGACACCTACCGACGTAGAACGTCTTCCACCAACCAATGAAACTCGGTTTGGAAGAGCTTGGTGTATGCAAAGAACGATGAACCTCTTCGTCTTCTTTCCGCAAATTTTTCATCGATCGACGAACTTTGATTCCGAGGTAGGGATTTAAGCTGGGAATATTTCTTTTTTTTTTCCATAATTTTTCCTTCTAAACGAAGAACGCGGATCTACTCTTTATTAAGTTGATCCGCGTAGGTATTTAATTGCGGTTTGGAAGTTTTCCTTTGTTTATGGAAAGAACGTAGGGGTTTGTATTAAATTATTTATTTTTGTTCGAGATTTCCGACTTGATGATGATCGTGGATTAAAAACATTTGTTATCGAATAACGCAAGGGGGTCGGACCGCACAAACACGGCTGACCCTCCTCCTTATTTTTGTGTTGGTTTCTTGTGGTTGGTACGAGAAAGCGTGGTGCCGTCGCACCACGCAGTTTCATGCGGAAGATATGCGCGGCGCCGTCGTGCCGCACCGTGAAAGGAAGAACAAGCACGCGACGCCGTCGCGCCGCGTCGAAGAAACCCGAAGATATCCGTGGACGGAGTTGGGCCACGACGAAGGGGCCCGGCGCCAGCACGCCGTGCCGGAGAACCGCGAATACGGTGCATTTCGTTTTGACGTGCGGATTGACGGGTGACGACGAAGCAGGTCGTTTGGGCGTTTGACTTCCTTTGCAGTGAAGATGGGGTCCCAGGGGGACCATAGGCGAAGATGGCAGGAGGAACGGACCACCAGAGCGTGTCCGGTGGTCCGCGAAAGGCGGCGGCGGCGCGCCATGCCGGCGCGACGGCGACAGCGACCAGAGGGTTGGCGACCGGCGGATCCACCGCCAGCGTCAATTAGCGGCGGGCGGGGGACACCCCGCTCCGCGATTCGGCTCAGCCACGCTGGCCGAGCCGCCGCCGGCCGGTCGGGCCGGACCGATCCGGACCAAGACGGACCGAGCTGGGCCGGGCCGGGCCAGGCCTAGCCGGGTCGGACCCGGGTCGGGTCGACCCGGTTTGGGTCGACCCGGTGCGGCCGCCCCAGGGGCGGGTCGGGCCAGGTCGCCTCGGGCCCAGACCCCCCGTTTTCAGACCACTTTCGGTCAAATGCCCGTAAATTGATCTACGGGCCTCCAAACGACTCACCGTCAGCGGAAACACAATCCTTGGATCGAGACGGTCTTTTCGGTATATCGCACTCAAGGTTTCGAATTACTTTGGGTTCGGCCGGGTTGGTTCGGATACGAAACCAACCGGGCCCTCGGAGCAGAAAAGCTTATATCTTGAGCTCCGGACGTCCGATTGACGTGCCGTCGACTTTGTTGGATTCTTCTAAGTGAGACAGATCTTTTGGATTACTCCGCTCGAGGTTTGGATGCCATCGGAGTGCGGTCGGGTTGGTTCGCTCATGAAACCAACCGGGCGAAAAAGCCAAAAACTCACAGACCCGGCGTCTGATTGACGCGCCGTCTGTTTCGTTGAATTCCTCTTGATTAGACGGAACTTTTGGCATACTTTGCCCAAGTTTTGGATACAGTTGGATAGTTTTCGGGTTAGATTGCACCCAAAATCCAACCGGGCCCCTGGAACGGAAAAGCTGATATCTTTCAGACAGAACGTCCGCTTGACGAACCGTCAGTAGCGTTGATGATCACGTTGAGAAATAGACCCTATGAGTATACCCTATGAGAGTTAGGGATACAGTTGAGATACGGCCGGGTTTGGTTCGCTCACGAAACCAACCGGGCCCCTGGGACGAAAAGGCTAATAACTCACAGATCGGGCGTCCGATTGACGCACCGTCTATTGCGTTGAGACCCCTATGACGAGGCGGTCCTTTGAGATACTTCTTCATGGGAATTTGAGATACTTGGAGTATCGACTTGTAGCTCGTGGAGTGGACCCTCCCAGAGACGAGCGTGTGGAGTACGGAGACCGTGTAGCCGACTGAGACCTGACGACTGCTTGACCGACTCGACTTGGAGTGAGTCGACTAGCCCAGTGGACGGAGCACTACTTTGTTTGGGTGCAGACCCATGGAGGATGGAGCACTACCTGTGTGATAGTGAAGACCCGCGGTACTCGTCCGGAGAGTACCTCAGTAGGCTACTAGGGGGTGTGCACTACTGTGTTTGGGTGGCATACCCCGGTAAAAAGCACTATTGTGTTTGGGTGGCTGGCCTGCGGTACTCTACAGGAGGAGTACCTCAGCAGTCTTAGGTTAGTGAGCAGTACCTCAGAGTCGTGACAGGACCACTATACACTCCAGAGATGGAGCTCTTCAGCAGTTACGGTTTCGATAAAGAAAATCTTGGTTTGAGCTGAGACTTTTGACCTTTGTGTTTACCTCATGATTGAGATGGGTCACTTGATAACTTAGGTATATCTATGGGCATATACCTGGGTAGTTGTTATCCGTTGATTTCATAATCTTTGTGTTACCTCATGATTGAGATGGGTTACTTGATAACCTAGGTATATGTATGGGCATATACCTAAGTAGGGGTTATCTGTTGAGATATTCTTTGTGGTTAACCTTGTTGGTTTTAGTGGGACCTTGAGGGTCTCGGGGTCCCTACTGAGTATCGTTATACTCACCCCTGCACGGGCTACACCCGCACCTTGTTGTGTTGGTTGCAGACGACGGGCAGTGCTGACAGAGGCTGAGTGTTCGAGGACTGGACGGTACCCGGAGTTGGACTACACAACGAGTCAGTATCTGGAGGAGGACTTCACGGCGAGATGACACACATAGGAGGTTGATGAGAGAGATCGTTGAGGAGACTATCTGTACCTACCATTTAGGTAGGAACCGTGGCGGACGATCCAGGAGCTGCGCTATCTATACCTACCCTTCAGGTAGGATCCGAGGAGGACGACCCAGGAGCTGCTTCCTTCTTCCAGCTGTTTGTATTTTCCTGTTGTACTTTGTTTAGTTGTAGTTGTACTTTTACTTTGGGTTTGTATTCTGGCCCATTTACCTTTCAGCACTCCTCTTATACTTAGTGTTTACTTTTTCCTCTTGCTTACTCTGTGGTGCTTGTTTTCTTTTATAAAGGCAATGCCTTCCCAGTTATCGGGATTTACGCCTTTGGTGCTAGTCGCCAGCCCCTGGCCTATGGAAGGCGGGCTTGGGGTAGTCACGACATGGGCCCCGAGGACGGATCGTGACAAATTGGTATCAGAGGAGTCGTTTCTACCGCAGAACTTATAACTCTGATATTTTCTTTCTGTGAAGCAATAGTGTTAAGGGTACCGAGTGTGGTTTTCAGTTCAGGAAGTCCAGTGTTGGTGCGGGCGGCCGACGTATCCATGCACCATGACCCTGACAACTGATTTCCAACTTTGTGCACAAAAACACTGATTGCGTGTGTGTTTCCAGAAGTTTTTAAATGTCATCTCAAACCAGGTCAGCTCACCAGGTATAAACGTTTGACCGTGTCATGATGTTTCTTTCAGGATGCCTTTTTACAGACGACCAGCTAGAGCCCGGAGGGATGTGCGTGCTGACAGCCTGTCGAGCGACGAGGCTTCGGTACAGGGCTCTCTTACAGTTGAGGCACCAGCGGAGGCACTAACGATACTACCATACGTTGGTCCACCGATGCCACCAGCCCCAGCAGTAGGCGATTCACGCTACTTGAGTGCGCTACACGAGTTCCAGCGCCAGAGGGCACCCAGGTTCTGGGGAGAGATGGACCCACAGGTGGCTGAGGATTTGATGGAGGCTGTGGTGAGAGTCTTCAGGCTAGTGGAGACGCCAAAAGACTTCATGGTGATCTTTGCTGCCAGCCTCCTTCAGGCAGCAATAGGCAGGTGGTGGATCTGCTTGTTCCAGTTTTGCGACGAGATGACCTTCGCCTGGGAAGACTTCGAGACCTTATTCAGGGTGGAGTTTGTGCCAGTAGCTCTATACCCCGAGCGTGTACAGGAGCTTCTGCCTTTGCCGCAGGGTTTTCGATCAGTTGCCAAGTTATCTGTGGGCAGTAGACAGATGATGCAGAGGTCCAGGAGGACCAGAACAACAGTTGGATGATATCGGGTTTTAGGACCGGTGGTGCAGGGCACCCGAGGTGGGAACAGAGCTAGGCGTGCCAGAAGCAGGTTGTGTTACTCATGCGGCAGAAAGGGTCACCTGGCACGTGACTGTCTGAATCCTCGTACGGTTGATCAGCGGGTGTTGGAGGAGCCACCGAGACAGAAGCAGTGGCTGGTGCTTGAGCAACAGCCGAGCAGTGGACAAGGCAGTAGAGCTCTGAGAGAAGGTGGATAGGAGAGGAACTAGTGGATACGTCTTTTGTACTTCTAGTTCCATGTTGCTTTTGTATTCGTGTCTTTGTACTATGAGCTGCAATATTAAAAAGACACTTATCTTTGTTTGCTTTCTTGTCCTTTTGTTTGGTTGATACTAAGTGGTCCCGGTTAAAACTGTTGACTTGACCCTCACTTTCGAGATTTCTACTGGAGGAGACCCAGTGACCTCACACTGATGCCGACAGTGTGACTCGACCCTTGGAGGCGAGAGTGACAGTTGGATCTCTTGGTAGTTACGTTGAGGCCTTACGACGTCATCCATGGCATGAATGCATCATTCATGTTGGGATTGACTGTATTAGGCAATGAATGTGGTTCATCCAGGGGATGAGACCGGATTTCTCTTATCGGCAAAGAAGAAATCATAGCAGCTCTTGTGAGACTAAAGATGGTCCAGGACATCCAAGAGCGGATGAAGACTGCACAGTGCAGTAAGAAACAGAAAACCGGTGCCAGTCTTAGAGACTCGGGCATGTTAAATGTTTCAAGAAGTGGAAGCTTTAAGGATAGATGAGTCTGTGAAGCAGTAGACGTGGAGGCAGAGCTAAGAGATCAGTATGAGGTGGTGTACATCTTAACATGCTACAACCACCTGCCTTAGTTATCCCCGCCAGGCTCAGGGAGCTGGAGGGCGGTGGAAGAGTGCGGCTGCTTGCGGTCAAGGAGTGTGACCCAATGGCTCTAGAAATGATTCAAGGGACAGTCTGTGTCCACTACTAGCTGTTGTAGTAACGGACGTCGATATGAATCATTCCTTGCTTTCACAAATCTTGTTCCAGACCTAGAGTTTCCGGTAAGCCGTGGACTTGACCCTCACGTCTGGAGATACCTTTGGGAGGAGACTCGATAGTCATACTTACGCTGACGATGTGATCTGACCCTTGAGGCGAGAGTCTCGGTTGGGACCTCTTGGTGGCAGCGTCGAGGCCTTACGACGTTAGTTTGAGTATGGACTTGGCAATCACTGTTCATACTCAAATTGACGGTATTAGGAAAACGTCGGGATGGGTTTTCCTTGGTCGGCGAATAGGAAACCCTGGACAGCACAAGTTAAACTCGTGAATGGGAGGGTGTAGCTGATTATTCTTAGGTCGGCCAACCTTACCCTCGTGGCAACAGTCTTTTGAGTTTCAGTTCTAACAGAAAATGGAGACCTCTGGAGTTCGAGGATGACGATCACGTCCTTATACGGGACTCACCTCGACGAGGTTTACGGAGATGTGTCCAAGGCGGCAAGTTATCTCCGAGGTTCAACGAACCTTTCTAGGTCCTCAGCTGGTTAGGTGGGGTGGTTTACCGCTTGAACCATCCACCTCAGTTGCACCAGGTGCATGACGACTTCCACGTATCTCAACTGAAGAGATACGTGCTCAACCCTTCGCATATCATCGACCATGAGGAGCTGGACGATAGCGATGAGGTGTTTTTCACAGAGGTTCCAGTGGGGATCAAGGATCAACAGGAGTGGATCCTACGAGGACGGTCGATTCCTCATGTGTTTTCTCTGGCAGTACGGAAACCTCTGGGTGAGCACATGGGAGCGGAAGGCTCAGATGCGTGCTCTGTACTGCTTTTGTAACCCTAGTTTGTGTTGAAGCTTTACGGGGACGTAAAGCCCTTAGGTGGGAGTAATGTAAAGACCCAGAATTTTCAAGGATTTTTTTTAATTTTCTTTTGAATTTTACAAGAACGCAGTTTCTAACAGCGCCTGATTCCGAGGCCCGATGTGCCCGGAATCAATTTCCGAAGTTTGGCTCGGGTACGTTCAGTAAACGAACGAGCGGGTTTTTCTATCTTTTGAACCGGTGCTCGGAATTGAAATCAAAGGGCACCGATTAACTCACAATGCCGGTATTTTCTTAAAGATAATTTTTCCGCAGTTGCGTTTAATCGAGAGCGGAAGTTAGTTTTTGGGTTTTCTTTAAAAAAAATAGAGTAATAATAAAATAACGTGTCATGCACTTTATTTTATTTCATCCGCCATTGGGAGTGTGGTGGTTGAAACCTCCTCATGGAGGTTGGAGGTGGGGCCACCACACCTTAACCTCCATTGAGAGGTTATGGTGGTGGGGCCCACCCGAACTAAACCTCCCGTGGGTGGTTTATTATGGTAGGGACCACACGGGGCTTAACCCCCATATTAATGGGAGGAGAGGAAACCTCTCAACTCTCCCTCATTAATGAGGGAGAGACTCTTAATTCCTCAACTCCCCATTAAATGGGGAGAAACTCCTTGGCACCCTCCCCTCTTAAGTGGTGCCAACGGACCTCATAAATTGCGTCAAGAAATTTATTTCACCCGGCCCACTTTTTTTTAAAAAAAGTTATGTAACCACAATGGTTACATACCTCTCCCCCTCTCCTATATATAGGGATCTTGGGAGAGGGTTTGGGGATGGCTTCACCAAGCAATGGAACGCTGGTAAAATACCATGACGACCAACACTTGGGAAGAAGCTTATCTTCGAGAACGAAGAACGCTCCACCGACGAAGAACGCCGATCCTCTTCGACTTCTTCCCCGGACACCTACCGACGTGGAACGTCTTCCACCAACCAATGCAACTTGGTTTAGAAGACCTTGGTGGACGCAAAGAACGATGAACCTATTCGTCTTCTTTCCTCAACGTTGTCATCGATCGACAAACTTTGATTCCGAGGTAGGGATTTAATCTGGGAATATTTCTTTTTTTCCCATAATGTTTCTTTCTAAATGAAGAACGCGGATCTACTCTTTATTAAGTTGATCCATGTAGGTATTTAATTACGGGTTGGAAGTTTACCTTTGTTTATGGAAAGAACGCAGGGGTTTGTATTCAATTATTTATTTTTGTTCGAGATTTCCGACTTGATGATGATCGTGGATTAAAACCTCTTGTTATCGAATAACGCGAAGGGGTCGGACCGCACAAACACGGCCGACCCTCCTCCTTATTTTCGTGTTGGTTTCTTGTGGTTGGTACGAGAAAGCGTGGTGCCGTCTCACCACGCGGTTTCATGCGGAAGATATGCGCGGCGCCGTCGCGCCGCGCCGTGAAAGGAAGAACAAGCACGCGACGCCGTCGCGCCGCGTCGAAGAAACCCGAAGATATCCGCGGACGGAGTTGGGCCACGACGAAGGGGCATGGCCCCAGCATGCCGTGCCGGAGAACCGCAGAGATGGTGCATTTCATTTTGATGTGAGGATTGAAGGGTGACGACGAAGCAGGCCGTTTGGGCGTTTGACTTCCTTCGCAGTGAAGATGGGGTCCCGGGGGGACCATAGGCGAAGATGGTAGGAGGAACGGACCACCGGAGCGCGTCCGGTGGTCCGCGGAAGGCTGCAGCGGCGCGTCGCGCCAGCGCGGCGGTGCTCGCGACCGGAGGGTTGGCGGTCGGCGAATCCGCCGTCGGCGTCAATTAGCGGCGGGCGGGGGACACCCCGCTCCGCGATTCTGCTCGGCCACGCTGGCCGAGCCGGGCCGGGCCGGGCCGGTCCGGGCCCAGCTGGGTCAGACCTGGGTCGGGTCGACCCGATTTGGGTCGACCCGGTTCGGCCGCCCCAGGGGGGTCGGGCCGGGTCGCCCCGGGCCCAGACCCCCCGTTTTCGGACCACTTTTGGTCAAATGCCCGTAACTTGAGCTACATGCCTCCAAACGACTCGCCGTCAGCGGAAACGTGATCCTTGGATCGAGATGGTCGTTTCGGTATATCGCACTCAAGGTTTCAGATTACTTTGGGTTCGGCTGGGTTGGTTCGGATACGAAACCAACCGGGCCCTCAGAGCAGAAATGCTTATATCTTGAGCTCCGGACGTCCGATTGACGTGCCGTCGACTTTGTTGGATTCCTCTAAGTGAGACGGATCTTTTGGCTTACTCCTCTCAAGTTTTGGATTCCATCGGAGTGCGGTTGGGTTGGTTCGCTCACGAAACCAACCGGGCCCCTGGAACGAAAAAGCCAAAAACTCACAGACCGGGCGTCCGATTGACACGCCGTCTGTTTCGTTGAATTCCTCTTGATGAGATGGAACTTTTGGCATACTTTTCCTGAGTTTTGGATACAGTTGGATAGTGGCCGGGTTAGATTGCACCCAAAATCCAACCGGGCCCCTGGAACGGAAAAGCTGATATCTTTCAGACAGAACGTCCGTTTGACGAACCGTTAGTAGTGTTGATGATCACATTGAGAAACGGACCCTATGAGTATACCCTATGAGAGTTTGGGGTACAGTTGAGATATTGCCGGGTTTGGTTCTCTCACGAAACCAACCGGGCCCCTGGAACGAAAAGGCTAATAACTCACAGATCGGGCGTCCGATTGACGCGCCGTCTGTTGCGTTGAGACCCCTATGACGAGGCGGTCCTTTGAGATACTTCTTCGTGGGACTTTGAGATACTTGGAGTATTGACTTGTAGCTCATGGAGCAGACCCTCCCAAAGACGAGTGTGCGGAGTACAGAGACTGTGTAGCCGACTGAGACCTGACGACTGCTTGACCGACTCGACTTGGAGTGAGTCGACTAGCCCAGTGGATGGAGAACTACTTTGTTTGGGTGCAGACCCATGGCGGACGGAGCACTACCTGTGTGACAGTGTAGACCCGCGGTACTCATCCGGAGAGTACCTCAGCAGGCTACTAGGGGGTGTGCACTACTGTGTTTGGGTGGCATACCCCGGCGGGAAGCACTACTGTGTTTGGGTTGCTGGCCCGTGGTACTCGACAGGAGGAGTACCTCAGTAGTCTTAGGTTAGTGAGCAGTACCTCGGAGTCGTGATAGGACCACTGTACACTCCAGAGACGGAGCTCTCTAGCAGTTATGGTTTCGATAATGAAAATCCTGGTTTGAGCTGAGACTTTTGACCTTTGTGTTTACCTCCTGATTGAGATGGGTCACTTGATAACTTAGGTATATGTATGGACATATACCTGGGTAGTGGTTATCCGTTGATTTCATAATCTTTGTGTTACCTCATGATTGAGATGGGTTACTTGATAACTTAGGTATATTTATGGGAATATACCTAAGTAGGGGTTATCTATTGAGATCTTCTTTGTGGTTAACCTTGTTGGTTTTAGTGGGACCTTGAGGGTCTCGGGGTCCCTACTGAGTATCGTTATACTCACCCCTGCACGGGCTATACCCGCACCTCGTTGTGTTGGTTGCAGACGACGGGCACTGCTGACAGAGGTCGAGTGTTCGAGGACTAGATAGTACCCGGAGGTGGACTACACGATGAGTCAGTATTTGGAGGAGGACTTCACGGCGAGACGACACACAGAGGAGGTTGACGGGCGAGATCATTGAGGAGACTATCTGTACCTACCCTTCAGGTAGGAACCGTGGCGGACGATCCAGGAGCTGCGCTATCTGTACCTACCCTTCAGGTAGGATCCGAGGAGGACGACCCATGAGCTGCTTCCTTCTTCCAGCTGTTTGTCTTTTCCTGTTGTACTTTGTTTAGTTGTAGTTGTACTTTTACTTTCGGTTTTTATTCTGGCTCATTTACCTTTCAGCACTCCTCTTGTACTTAGTGTTTACTTTTTCCGCTTGCTTACTCTGTGGTGCTTGTTTTCTTTTATAAAGGCAATGCCTTCCCAGTTATCGGGATTTATGCTTTTGGTGCTAGTCGCCAGCCCCTGGCCTATGGAAGGCGGGCTTGGGGTAGTCACGGCACGGGCCCCGAGGATGGGTCGTGACATGTCAGGTCGTGTAACTGGATTTCATGTCATGTACTAATGATTCATGGCTTGATTCACATGGCGAAATGAAACTAAAATTCACGTAATAGTGATTCACAACATGTAAATTGTGATTTTAGATCCCAAATTTCTATTTCTTCCTCCATATTCAACTTTTTTCATTGGAAGTTCTCTATGATCATCATCAAAATATGGTGTTGCACCGTTTCACAAACTCAATTTCCATATTTTTCTTTGTTCTTATTAAAATGAAAATACTGCATAATAATTTTCAAAACATTAATATCAAGAATGTATGTTATATTAAAAAAATTAATATTTAATGAATTCATATATAAAAACACATCAAAATATGTATACAAAATAGAGATATCAAATACCCTCACACTCAAATACTAGCTCATCCTCAAGAAAAACCTCAACATCAAATCACCAAGGGTCCATACATTAACAAGGGAATTTTTAAATTATGATAAAAAAGTTATAAATGTTTATTTTTAAATAAAAAATCATACCCAATAAAGAATACCCAAAATAATACTTCATTTAAAATTTTCAATTCATGAAATTACTACCTTTTCAAACACATTTTTAAACTTTTCATCAATACCCATTCCATTTATGATTTAACTCACCATTTAATTTTTCCACTCATCACTCAAGGAAATAATTTTAATGGAGTTATGCTCATACCCCAAGTATATTCTCCTAACCATATACTTGCATTGAATCTACTTTATCCACCTCGTAAAGAAAAATATCATAATTAATCATGAGGTCTTTGAAATAAGGATCAAATGACTCTATGGTTGAGGGTAGGTAGGTAAAAATGTTGAAAATCAAGTAAGGATCAAGGATTAGGATAAAATCCACTGTACAATTCATGATATTCCAAAGATAAGCTCAATGAAATGCTCATCACAAAAATATAATGCCATCTCCCACACCCCTAATGCATACAATAAAGGATCACAGAAAAAGTAATCATAATTAAAAATAACCCTCTCTTGTTTTTATTCTCTTTTTTTTTCGAAAATCATGATTGTAATAAACCTCAGATCCACCACTTAACCACATAAGATAAAAATCAGTAGTCTAGAAAATGGTGAATTTTGATTCTCCCAATTCAAAATCCAATTTTTGGTTCATTTATAATCATCCTTAGGATAAGTCTCACATAAAATATCTAACCACATATGATTTTGAGACCATCAGTATGAATATGGTGATTTTTGACCTACCCAAGAAACAACCCATTTTTTTGTTTTTATTCATTCATTTCATTTGTTAACAATAAGAGGGATATGAAATGAAATATAATGAATGCAAGTATGAACCTTCCCCAAAATCACATGGAAACACCACACAATCTCATATCAATAATAATATCCCATATCCTCTGTGAAAAAATTCTCCCCCACACCCATTTAATTGAATATCATGAAAAATTAAAAGAGCAGGCTGGGGAAGGAAATAATGGCTTATAATATGGATTAATACTAACAACGGAATCCATGGATTCTACAGGCTAAAGGAGGATAAATTTGTAGGTGTGTCTCAGGATTAAAGGGCTCATCAATAAAATTCCTTAATCATTTCAAAAGTAAACTTGTTCAGTCACAAATTTAATAAGATATCAATGAAAGTTCTAGTTTTTTTACATGACCCAATATTCACTGAAGAAATATGCTTATAAAAATAAGAAATATTTGGTACAAAATCCTCTCAGGAATTAGAATAAAATATGAGAAATTCATTTCATGAAATGAAAATCAATTATCAGTTTACTTAATTCATGCTTCTAGGAATCAACATCATGAAATGAAATCATATCATCAATCATTTTTAGGAAATTCTAAATTAAAGTAAGGAAGTAACTTTTAAAATTTCAATTTATATCTTTTTAAAATTTGAGAATCATATTTCAAATTTTCCAACATGTTAAAATATTTCTCTTTGATTCTGATGTCTCCTTGATCAGTGAGTACAAGATAAAAAATTCAACCATTTTTGTGGGTGAATTTAAATCAATTCAGTTCATGCAATAATTAAATTAATTATTTTTCAAATAATGTGCTGAAAAAATTTGGTGTGAAAAGAAATAAAAAAGTATAAATAGTACCTCCTTCCATTCATACTTCTAAACAAGACTCTTAGGTTTTTTATGGCCAGGTTAATGACGTGTTATCTAATTACACATCGTATAGTGTTCATGTTTTCAGCTTCTTAAATCACTTATTACTTCTTCCTTCTAGAGACATGAAATATAGAAATAAATAGTGAAATTACATTACATTGGAAATTTAATATATTTAGGTCAAGTAGTTAAAGGGGACAACCACAAGGACATTTATTTAAACAAATAAAATAAAAATAAATATATGTCCTAGAAAGAAATTTTAAAATCCAGGTTGTCTCCCGATAGATGCTCTTTTTTATGGTCATTTGACTCGACCTTTTACTTTTGTTAGCTGATTGGAACATGGTACAAAGCTAACCGCCTTGCATTTACCCACATCTAGGACTATTGTACATATAGGGTATACTTTTTCTTTATCCTCAGTTGGTTCAACATGACTAGTGGTGGGATGAAATTTGAGGACAAATGTAATGTTAATAATAGGAAATCAATATCTGACCAAATTTTATAGTTTTCATACTCCACCACTCTTTATTATTTTTTATCCTTATTCTGATCTTATGTACTCACTTATTTAATTAAAGCAACAGTTTTTGCTTATTCATCTTGAAATTTTAGGAGGGAGTTCTATTCTTCTTCAGTCTCAAGAATACCAATGAGGTCGTTGCATTTTTGTTTATTATCATATTTCTTAAAATTTTCTTATTCCTTCATAAATTTATTGTATTATAACTCCATGAACTCCTTACCATCTTCATTTTCCTCTTCTTTTTTCCTTTGACTTTTATTTCTTTGAACTCCATCTCTTCTTCCACTTTGTCCATCTAGTCAAAAATTTACATACGATGCCTTTCCTCTTATTCTCACAATTTCAAAATAAATTCTATTTGTTCTTCTTGGTATTTATGTATTTATAAAATATATGCCTTAGGTTATGATACTTATTCAAAATCTAGAGGTCATCTATTTCAATGTTTCCAATAAACTCCATGTAATGTTATTTGTTCTCTTCCTCTAATTTTTCTTCTTTTCCATTTCTGAAGTATTGACTTCCTCCACCTTTTGATCTTCTTCATATTTAAACCAATAAATCCCTATATTAGATTTAAATAGTAAGTTTCATAAAGGGAGTTTAAATTTTAAATAATATGAGAAAGGTGAGTAATCAAAACTTATTATTCATTGAGTTGGGATTCATGATCATCCATCCACTCATCCAACACTAGAATGAACTTGGAGAGAAATGCGGCTAGTCTATCATATGAATTATTCTCTTGAGGTTTTGGAAAGGAATAATATTATTAAATGTAATTCTATCAAGGTTCTTTTATTTCAACAGCTTGGAATTCCCCTACTTGATGATATTTATCATCTTCAGAGAAACATGTTTATGCATTAGAAACAGTTGGCATGAAATTAACAAGAGAATTAAAATTTGAAGTGATTTGAGAATGGTGAGTATTCAATTCTCCCTGATCGCTGAGTTCAGCCTCATTATTTTCCATCTTCTTTTCAATCAAATCAATGCACTGAGCAATCAATATGGCTACTATTTCTTCAGGATAACACTCCTAATCTTGTTGAAGGTAGTAGTTGTAATGAGTGTACTGCTTGGCCCAAAAATGGATTTGGTCGTCAGGATCCTTTTTGTTGCTCTAATAGTAGGATTCTTTTGACTCTGAAGGATTTAATTAATCATACTTATTAGAATATGAATCATTCCGACCATCAACTTTTTGTGTCTACTATCCTGAATTCAGTGCTTCCAATGTAGTCGGATACTCCTGATATTGAATGTATTCTGATGGTGGTGCAGAAAAATATAATATTATTTGAAAAGTCATCCTACACATAAAAAACACTACAAAAAATCATAATATATGATAATAATAAAAAATGAATTCCAAATCAATTAACTAATCTAAAATCAATAAATAGAAATGGGATAAGAAAAGTATTTGACATAAACAATCGGTCTTGTGTCATTTTCATACTCTACTATTCCCTAGAAATGGTGAAAAAACTTGGCGTGGCCAAAATACGTCATTAATTCATATGATCATGGTTCAAATTATAAATTTATATTATCTCAAATCGTACTAACTACAAAAGAGTAGTATAGAAGAAGTGCAGGATCAAACCCACCGAGAGTAGGGAGCGTAGCAATGACAACTCTAGACTAAAGGTCAGGTCACTCTAATTTAAGTTTGATTTTATTAAACTAATGTCACAAATTAAAATAAATGAATTCAAATAGATAAACAGAAGAGATGATAATCAGTTTCTAGGGTTTGTTTTTCAAAAAAAAAATCGTGACTACACTTACAAAATGATAATACTCAATTGTTGTGTAATGAATCATATTTAATAAATAGAGAGATGGTAAAACCATATCAAACTACCCTATAATCTCAATTCATGGTGGTATGATGAATTAAAATATCCACAGTGCATTATTATCAGATTTCAATTACAAAAGAATAATCACATTCATTGGTCATGAATTAATTATGTTAATCATATTGGTTTCTGTCTTCTATTAAATACAGTTCGTCCATGGTTTAATAAAATATATGATAATACTAAGTCTTAACATGATACCAACTGAATATAATCATTTCACAAGTGAAGAATGAAATAAAACACTTTGATACACACCCATTTTGACTAATTCTGCTACCCCCTATGGATTTAGAAAATAATTATTGGGTGATCAATAATAATGAATAATCTATCTTCCATCATAAAGAGTATAAATGAGAGATAATTAGTTGGAGAATTAATTAAAATATATATTTGAATTAAACTTGAAATCATTCAACAATTACTTCAAAGAAAGGAAAATAAAATATAAACCAAACCTATCTATGGTGGAACTGAACCCCACCATGGCCTCCTAGTGGTCACTCATTACGAATGGAATGAGACCTCAATCCCATGGTCATAAATCCTATTTATAAGCCTCTTGGTAATCCATGGGCTTCCCTAAGTCAAATATAGCATTTACTGACCATTTTAAGTGGTCAAAATAGATAAAATACCATCAGAGGATACGATCGAAAATCACCATTTTTATTTTATCAAGCACTTACACAACATGAAATGTGAATTCACAACGTGTAATTCCAATCCAATATTTTCTCTACATATTTTTAATGTGGGTGTTTCTCATGTGAATCTTCACTGAGATTTGGAATTTTGACCCATGACATGTTGTGTAACTAGATGTCACATTGTGTACTGATGAATCATGGCTTGCTTCATGTGATAAAATGAAACTACACATTGTGTAATAGTGATTCAAGATGTTTAAAATGTGATTTCAGCACTAGAACCTCCATTTTTTCCATCATCTTCAACTTTTTTATTTGGATGTTCTCCACGATCATCATCAAAATCCGGTGTCGTGCCACTTCAAGAACTCAATTTCCATGTTTTCCTTTATTCTTCTTCAAATGACAACCCTTCATAAGAATTTTCAAAACATTAATATTAGGAATATATATTATATTCAATCAATTAATATTAAATTAATTCATATATAAAATACATCAATATATATATATAAAATAGTGACATCAATACCATCTAACATATTTCTCTAGATGGATTATGAACATTTTGACTGTGGAAATTATTGACATTCAGCATGATAGAATTTCCAATAGAAATAGTTATTGATTACTAAGGCATGTTGATTAACTTGTATAATTTATTCATATTAAGAATTTATTAGGCTTATTAAGTGATGGGTGGGTAACCAAATTGCAGAACCCCTCGATACATTGGTAGGTCTCATGAGTCAAAAAAAGTTGTGTATTTTCTATATGAATTACCCATTTATATATGATGTATTTCCATAAGGCCTATATAGTAAGTTTAATATATATGGAATTATGCATTCCATTATTATATAATCATTTATTGATTTACATGTGCTTATTAGGGTAGGGACCCAAAGCTTGACATACATTGACAAAACATTACTTTTGCGGAATACTTAGTATATAACAAAAACACACACACAAGGACCATAATAGTTTAGTGTCTTTGGAAACTCGGAATATAATCTTCTAATCGTGGTGAAAGATCTTCAACATATCCCATAAAGATCTTCCTTTTTTTTACCTAAAACCTTTCTTTATATCCTGGGGAAAATAAAACATAAAAGGGTGAGCTCAAATGCTCAATAAGGGTAAACAAAAGAAATATCAATCACATCATATTCATAAGAACATAACATTTTGGAAATCTTAACCTGCAAAAGAGATCATAATATCATAACATGGGATAAATCATAGTAGTGAAATGTAATCCCAATAATCATAACTTAAAACATGAAACTTTTTGGCATACACACATAATCATAGAGAATCATTTCTTATTAGTCAAGACTCATTTCCAAGACTATCTTAGGGGACAAAGTCCATTTCTAAACTGAGTTCACTACTCGTTTCAGTCATGTTTCACTGAACCGGTTTAACCTGCCGTTCCAGCCATGTCTATATCATGAGATATAAAATCTTTACCCAATTAATTGGAGGGATATATAGGTCCCACCCATCTCATAATGATACCATTCTTATGTGTGCCACAAAATCAAAAATCATACATCATTACATAACCCATGTAATAAAAATCGGATTCTTAAACATCGTGACATCATAAAAAATTCATATAAGATAAAGAAATTCATAAAAATAATTCCATCACAACATAATCAAATCAATGTAATAATAGGGATAAAAACAGAACCCTTTATTATCTTAGATGGAAAATAATTTTTATAAAACACTTGAACTCCATTCTTGAGGAAAATATCCTTTTTATTTAAAAAACACTTTTCCTTTCTTAACATGCCATACAATTCTAAACTAAAAGAAGTTGATTAAAAATAAACTTGAAAAATTGTAAAGGAAGCTTCTTGTAAATAAAGTTTTAAAAATCCATTCATGCCGTATAAGTTCAAAAAAACATTCTTCTCATACTTTTGTCGGAAAAGTCAAAAAGTACCTCGTAAGAAAAATGACAAAAGATTCCTTTAATATCTTTTAATAAAAACTCACTGAAGGGTAAAATTGGATTTAAAAAATTATAGGTGGATGGAAATAATATTACATATTGAGGAAACATGGATGTGGATGATAAAATACACCCCAGTAAATTCCAAAGTATAAACAATCTCAGATAAAAAAGAGATTGTGATATTTCCCTTACCTTAGGTCCGATTTGCTTCATAAGTGTCTGAACCTCCTGTATAATGATTTAAATAATTTCATTGACTTATTACAGAATCATAATCATTGTTATGATATCATATATGGTTCACTTATGACTTTATATTACCCGTTCTTTTGTAAATTCCATGTTAAAGAGCGTTTTGGGTAAAATCGTTTCATTTGTCGTCCGTGTTTTGACTTGTAATTATTCATATGATTACTTAGATCATGATTACTTAATTCCAGAATATAAAATATGATTTATATATAATATATATTCATAATATACATATATATAATAGATCAGTAAATGGAAAGAAATACACTGTTCATGGAGACGGTAGGCCATACGTACGCATGAACGCTATTTTCGTTTCCTTATTGAGTTGAATGGAATTAAGTAGATGATATACATATATATACACATAAATCCAGTATCATTATTACATCATATATTTCATGATTAATTATTATATATACTTTATAATCATTCATGAATGGTTAACGTGGAGAATGAATCTCATCGCGTCGTGGAGACGGTAGTCCGTACGTACGCATGAGCGATGATATCATTCTCATGATCGTGGAATTGTATTGGAGTGTATGTATACTATTTCAGAATCAATATCACTTTAAAATAATCATATATAGTTATTAATTACACCGTTATACCCATCCAAGTAAGGTGGTGGAAAATAGATTACACCACGGTGTGGAGACGGTATTCCGTACGTACACACACGCGGTGATTTTGTTTTCCGTAGGATGGATAGATGGTGAAATAGGGTTGTTTAATACTTATAATAAAATATAATTATATGAGTGATACTGATGCTATTACTTTATAATGAAACAACCTAAGAAGAATAAGTGGAAGAAGAAATAAAGTTGAAAGAATCGGTAAGGAGCATTACCTCTTCTTTGAAGCGCCTCTTTGAGTCCTCCTCTTAGGGCACTAAAATTGGCCTTTTAAGAAGACCAGGACCTCTAGGATGTTTCTAGGGAAGTGGAGAAGAGAATTGTTTAGGGGTTGGCCAAGATTGAAGGCTCAAAGTGGTTTGAGGAAGAGAGGGAGGAGGTTCCCTTTTATAAGGTATGAGAGGGGCACCTTTGGAATAACTAAAAATATTATTTTATTATAAAGTCATATTCGGTTTTTAATAGCTCCAAATTGAGTTATTTATAAGTTAATGTGGGTATGGGTCTAAAGAATCTCATCCAATATAATTTGGACATGTTTAGTTTACTATTTTAACCTTATCATTTAGTTTTAACGTTAAGTTAGATAATTTTACTTTTACCGTGTCTTTTTGTGTTCTTACACTATAAGGTTAATAAAGATACTATAACAAGCCAAAAGAACCCCAAGTTGTTTATTATTAATATATATAACCTTATCTATGTAATTTGGCCGATCCTTAGATTTTTAGGAATAAAATAACAATTAATAATATAATATTTGTTTTAAAAACTATTTTATGTCAATTTTGACGCTATTTAGTAATTGATTTTTGTGAAACTTATAACAGAATGATTAGTTCTAAAAAAGTTACTTAAATCAATAATAACATGTAATATTAACCTATAAAATTATTGTAATTCCTAAAAAGTCTCAAATTACATTTATTTGAGTATTTATAACATCAATTATGTCAATATTTTATTAATAAGATAATTACTGCATCATTGTTGTGTCATAAATAAATTAAATTATTTAATGTCTAAAAATTAAAAATAAAATACCATTATGTAGGAAATAATTTTATATTTCTAATGAATATTTATAGTTTAATTTATCTTATGTATAACCCTATATTAAAAATTATCTACTTATTAAACTTTGATTTTAACTATTTTAACCCTTCTTTAAATAAATTAATAATAAATGTCCTAATCTAATCCAAGTGGACCTAAATGGTTGTATTTTATTCCTAAGGTTGTTTTTGATCGAATTACACTTATCCAATAGAATTAGGACACGTGTTAGGGTAATAATAATATCATTTTTACCCTTAATTATCCTATTTACTTTTAACCGTGGTAAAAAAAGTAAAAAGTTACTATTCACCAAAAATTATTTTCATCTCATTGAACCAAATTTTACTTACTGACATCAACTGTGTCTCTCAGATTTTTGAAATTCTACTCACAGAAGCGTTAAAATTACGTTTTATGAAAAATTCATTTTTTTAACTACCACTTAGTGGTTTCACTATTCATCAAAAAAATGAAAGTTTCCAGAAAAATACCAAAAATTAGGCCTAATATATATTTGATATTATGAAGTCAAAAATGATGTCTATTTTACCAAATTTAAAACATATCAGTTTCATTAATTAATTTAAAAATTAATTCCCGTCGTCAAAACTAATAGCGTGTTCTTAAGAGATAATAACTATCAAAAGATTGACACTTGTTTATGTCTGGTTTAAATTTGAAATTACATCCAATGACCAAAATTGTATTAAATTGTAGAAATATATTCTAAATATACTTTAAAACCACTCAAATTAAAAATTTATCACTATTAATTATTTCGATTAAAAAGGTTGTTTTTAATTAAAATTTAGTAATTTTCACTATTCATCAGAAAATGAAGTTATCCGAAAAGTACCAAAATTTCACCCTAAGCAAATTTCAATATTCTGAATCCAAAAATAAATTCCATTTTGAAAAATAAAATTTAAAAAATTTCAAAAAGTGGTTATTACTATTCATAACGACTAGTTTTAATAATATTTTAATAGCATATCGTTGTTTAGTGAAACTCGGTATTGCGTACTACACACGCTATCAAGGAAGGTCGCGATTGCGTGTAATGCAAGGAATGTCAAGGAAGCGTGTTGTGCAAGATCCTTTTGGTGTAGCGTACAACACAAGACATTAATGAAATTAAATGAATATTTTTCATAAAATCTCGGGGTGTTACATTCTAGCCCCCTTAAAATGAATTTCGCCCTCGAAATTCGTCGGGGTTATAAATGGTTTACTACTCGAAAGTTTCTTTAATAGAAACCCACATCATAAAAAAGAATACCAAAACCAATATTTAAAAACAAAAGTATGAAATGTAATGGTTACCCAAATAAACTAATCACTGGGTTTCCACATAGGTGAAAATATGGATATGGAAGAGAAATCTAACCATCATGTTCTGATGGAGAGTGGTAGAGAACATGGCTATGGAAAAGCCAGCAATCACAAAGCTATAAATTTGTGACGATCTAAGGTACCATCTGATTTATCAGATATAAGAACACTAGGACAACATTTTTGGTTTTCAAGATCATTTCCCTAAAGTTGATGAAATTGGAATTAGAAGAAATAATTTCGTGATTTTGGTATAGTCTCATCGTTGGTCATTCTTTGGATAATTTCCACTTCATCTCTTAAATAAATGAAGTTGAATTTTTCATTTGTGATGTGTTAGCAGATCATGTGATAGAATGATGGGTCATTCCATCTGTCTCAAACAAATGGTTAGAAAAGTTATCAAAAAATACATAAGTCCATCTGTAGTGATATTAATCATATATGGTTCCTAAAATGGACTTATACTTCATATATCATACTACTTAATATAATAAAACTTGTTTCTACTAAACAAGGACTTCCTGTAGGCCAGTGGTAGGCGATAAAGGCCAGTCACACTTCAGTTGTGGGTTCGATTCCCACATCCTTGTCCGACGCGATGGGCTATCGCCCGTCCTGCAGATTGTCCTTTTTCTAAAAATACATTACTATAACATCCCATCAATAATATCAAAAAAAGTTCCATCATTAAACAATACTAACTTATGTCCAACATAATCCATTCCAATCTTTAGGATTATCTAAAATACTTCGGTCCAAGCTCATAGTATAAAGAAAACGATTACTTGAAATGTCATCAACCAAGCTTGTGAATACCATCATTTATTCCCCATATATCTTGTTGGTCACATTCCAATCATGTGAATACCTTAATCATGTATTATCTTGAAAAATGAATACCCATTAAACCTTAGTGAAAACATGAATGCTGTCAAAAGTTAACTCTTTCCACATACCAAAATCCAAAAATTCTATATACTCAAACCATGATATAACCTTCTCCTTATATCAGTCACAGACTCATGAATATTATCAAACATTTAATTTTCTTCTTATCCCTTCATTATGTGCATATCATCTACATTCCAAAAATATCTGAATAACCTTTCATGGATACTGGTACCATTAATCATACACTTTCAAAACTCAAGGAAAGACAACGGTGTAACAATCCTTAGATGTCTCTTTTTTCCATAGTACCATGAGATGAATTATACAACATTACACTTGATAAACATGTAATCATTCCACTACCTTCTTAAACCATTGACTGAGCTTCAATAATTCTTTCATCTCACATATCATTTGTAGTCTCTTCATCATCATTAACATAAATACTACCCACATGACCATACTGATTCTCTTCATGATACTTTTCTTTAGGGCATTGGTTTGCATAATGCCCGTACATTCCACATTTAAATCATTTAACCATTGTTGATGTCATAGCAATACCATTATCCTCATCCATGGTGTTAACTGAACCTTTTCCTTTTCACTTACTAGCTTTGTGTCCTTCTTTTACACACCTAAAGCATCTTCCAGTTCCCTTGAAACAATCTCCCTGATGCCTCTTCCCACAAGATTTACATGAGGGAAATTGAACTTTATTTCCTCTATAATCATACTGAAACTCCATCTTTCTCTTATTATCTGAGTCGGGAAACTAACCAAAGTTGAGATCATTGATCATATTATGAGATTGCTAATTCGGAATAATAACGATGTTTGGACTTCCAAATCCTCTTTCATTTGGTTTCTCCTGAAGAATATCATTCCATTGTCCGTCATATCCTCCATTATCATGAATCTTCCTGTTTCAACCATTTTCTAAAACCCAAAAAGAATAGTGTGAGAGGAAAAAATCATGCTAGGGAAAACAACATAGTAAAGGGGGAGCACCCTCAATATCTAACATCTTAGTTTAAATTATAAGATCATTATCGTAGTTCTAGGACAATATCCTATACGTATACTTATCCTTAGGGACATCCCTAGACATACCTTAGAAATATATCTAGGGCTCTCACTAACATTTTCGCATCCTAGTTTCCAAAGGTTGACTAAAACTTTCCTCTAATACCAACTGTAGGGACCCAAATCTTGACATACATGGACATTACATTACTTTTGTGGAATACTTAGTACATAACAAAAACACACACACAAGGACCGTAATAGTTTAGTGTCTTTGGAAACTCGGAAAATAATCTTCTAATCGTGGTGAAAGACCTTCAACATCTCCCATAAAGATCTTCCTTTTTTTTACCTAAAACCTTTCTTTATATCCTGGGGAAAAGAAAACATAAAAGGGTGAGCTCAAATGCTCAGTAAGGGTAAACAAAAGAAATATCAATCACATCATATTCATAAGAACATAACATTTTGGAAATATTAACCTGCAAAAGAGATCATAATATCATAACATGGGATAAATAATAGTAGTGAAATGTAATCCCAATAATCATAACTTAAAACATGAAACTTTGTGGCATACACACATAATCATATAGAATCATTTCTTATTAGTCAAGACTCATTTCCAAGACTATCTTAGTGGATAAAGTCCATTTTTGGACCGAGTTCACTCATCGTTTCAGTCCTGTTTCACTGAACCGGTTTAACCTGCCATTCTAGCCATGTCTATCTCATGAGATATAAAATCTTTACCCAATGCATTGGAGGGAGATATAGGTTCCACCCATCTCATAATGATACCATTCTTATGTGTGCCACAAAATCAAAAATCATACATCATTGCATAACCCATGTAATAAAAATTGGATTCTTAAACATCATGACATCATAAAAAATTAATAAAAGATAAAGGAATTCATAAAAATAATTCCATCACAACATAATCAAATCAATGTAATAATAGGGATAAAAACAGAACCCTTTATTATCTTAGATGGAAAATAATTTTGATAAAACACTTGAACTCCATTCTTGAGGAAAATATCCTTTCTACTTCAAAAACACTTTTCCTTTCTTAACATGTCATAAAATTCTAAACTAAAAGAAGTTGATTAAAAATAAACTTGAAAAATTGTAAAGGAAGATTCTTGTAAATAAAGTTTTAAAAATCCATTCATGCTGTATAAGTTAAAAAAAACATTCTTCTCGTACTTTTGTTGGAAAAGTCAAAAAGTACCTCGTACGAAAAACGACAAAAGATTCCTTTAATATATTTTAATAAAAACTCACCGAAGGGTAAAATTGGATTTAAAAAATTGTATCTGGATGGAAATAATATTACATATTGAGGAAACATGGATTTGGATGATAAAATACACCCCATTAAATTCCAAAGTATAAACAATCTTTGATAAAAAAGAGATTGTGATATTTCCATTACCTTAGGTCCGATTTGCTTCGTAAGTGTCTGAAACTTCTGTATAATGATTTAAATAATTTCATTGACTTATTATAGAATCATAATCATTGTTATGATATCATATATGGTTCAATTATGACTTTATATTACCCATTCTTTTGTAAATTCCATGTTAAAGAGCGTTTTGGGTAAAATTGTTTCATTTGTCGTCCGTGTTTTGACTTGTAATTACTCATATGATTACTTAGATCATTATTACTTAATTCCATAATATAAAACATGATTTATATATAATATATATTCATAATATACATATATATAATAGATCAGTAAATGGAAAGAAATACACCGTTCATGGAGACGATAGGCCATATGTACGCATGAATGCTGTTTTCATTTCCTTATTGAGTTGAATGGAATTAAGTAGATGACATACATATATATATACACATAAATCCAGTATCATTATTACATCATATATTTCATGATTAATTATTATATATACTTTATAATAATTCATGAATGGTTAACGTGGAGAATGAATCTCATCGCGTCGTGGAGACGGTAGTCCGTACGTACGCACGAGCGATGATATCGTTCTCATGATCAAGGAATTGTATTGGTGGGTATGTATACTATTTAAGAATAAATATCACTTTAAAATAATCATATATAGTTATTACGTACACCATTATACCCATCCAAGTAAGGTGGTGGAAAATAGATTACACCACGGCGTGGAGACGGTATTCTGTACGTACGCACGCGCGGTGATTTCATTTTCCGTAGGATGGATAGATGGTGAAATAGGGTTGTTTCATACTTATAATAACATATCAGTGTATGAGTGATACTGATGGTATTACTTCATAATGAAACAACCTAAGAAGTATAAGTGGAGGAAGAAATAAAGTTGAAAGAATCGGTAAGGAACATTACCTCTTCTTTGAAGCGCCTCTTTGAGTCCTCCTCTTAGGGCACTAAAATTGGTCTTTGAAGATGACAATGACCTCTAGGATGTTTCTAAGGAAGTGGAGAAGATAATTTTTCAGGGTTTGGCCGAGCTTGAATGCTCAAAGTGGTGTGAGGATGAGAGGGAGGAGGTTCCCTTTTATAAGGGAGGAGAGGGGCACCTTTGGAATAACTAAAATTATTATTTTATTATAAAGTCATATTCGGTTTTTAATAGATCCAAATTGAGTTATTTATAAGTTAAGGTGGGGATGGGTCAAAATCCTTTCATCCAATAGAATTTGGAAAATTTTAGTTTACTATTCTAACCTTATCATTTATTTTTAACTTTATGTTAGATAATTTTACTTTTACCGTGTCTTTTTGTGTTCTTACACTATAAGGTTAATAAAGATACTATAACAAGACAAACGAACCCAAAGTTGTTTATTATTAATATATATAACTTTATCTAAGTCATTTGGCCGATACTTAGATTTTTAGGAATAAAATAACAATTAATAATATAATATTTGTTTTAAAAACTATTTTATGTCAATTTTGACACTATTTAGTAATTGATTTTTGTGAAAATTATAACCGAATGATTAGTTCTAAAAAAGTTACTTAAATCAATAATAACATGTCATATTAACCTATAAAATTAGTGGAATTCATAAAAAGTCTCAAATTACATTTATTTGGGTATTTATAACATCAATTATGTCAATATTTCATTAATAAGATAATTACTGCATCATCGTTGTGTCATAAATAAATTAAATTATTTAATGTCTAAAAATTACAAATAAAATACCATTATGTAGGAAATATTTTTATCTTTCTAATGAATATTTATAGTCTAATTTATCTTATGTATTACCCTATATTAAAAATTATCTACTTATTAAACATTGATTTTAACTATTTTAACCCTTCTTTAAATAAATTAAAAATAAATGTCCTAATCTAATCCAAGTGGGCCTAAATGGTCATATTTTATTCCTAAGGTTGTTTTTGATCGAATTAGACTTATCCAATAGAATTAGGACGTGTGTTAGGGTAATAATAATATCATTTTTACCCTTAATTACCCTATTTACTTTTAACCGTGGTAAAAAAAGTAAAAAGTTACTATTCACCAAAAATTATTTCCATCTCATTGATCCACATTTTACTTACTGACATCAACCACGTCTCTCTGATTTTTGAAATTCCACTCACAGAAGCGGTAAAATTAAGTTTTATGAAAAGTTTATTTTTTTTAACTACCACTGAGTGGTTTCACTATTCATCAAAAAATGAAAGTTTCCGGAAAAATACCAAAAATTAGGCATAAGCTATATTTGATATTATGAAGTCAAAAATTATGTCTATTTTACAAAATGCAAAACATATCAGTTGCATTAATTAATTTAAAAATTAATTCCCGTCGTCAAAACTAATAGCGTGTTCTTAAGAGATAATAACTATCAAAAGATTGACACTTGTTTATGTCTGGTTTAAATGTGAAATTACATCCAATGTCCAACATTGTATTAAATTGTAAAAATATATTCTAAATATACTTTAAAACCACTCAAATTAATAATTTATCACTATTAATTATTCCGATTAAAAAGGTTGTTTTTAATTAAAATGTAGTAATTTTCACTATTCATCAGAAAATGAAAGTTATCCGAAAAGTACCAAAATTTCACCCTATGCTAATTTCGATATTCTGAATCCAAAAATAAAGTCCATTTTGAAAAATAAAATTTACAAAATTTCAAAAAGTGGTTATTACTATTCATAACGACTAGTTTTAATAATATTTTAATAGCATATCGTTGTTTAGTGAAACTCGGTATTGCGTACTACACACGCTATCGAGGAAGGTCGCGATTGCGTGTAATGCAAGGAAATTCAAGGATGCGTGTTGTGCAAGCTCCTTTTGGTGTAGCGTACAACACAAGACATTAAAGAAATTAAACAAATATTTTTCATAAAATCTCGAGGTGTTACATTCTAGCCCCCTTAAAATGAATTTCGCCTTTGAAATTCGTCGGGGTTATAAATGGTTTACTATTTGAAAGTTTCTTTAATAGAAACCCACATCGTAAAAAGGAATACCAAAACCAATATTTAAAAACAAAAGTATGAAACTTAATGGTTACCCAAATAAACTAATCACTGGGTTTCCACATAGGTGAAAATATAGATATGGAAGAGAAATCTAACCATCATGTTCTGATGGAGAGTGGTAGAGAACATGGCTATAGAAAAGCCAACAATCACGAAGCCATAAATTTGTGACGATCTAAGGTACCATCTGATTCATCAGATATAAGAGCACTAGGACAACATTTTTGGTTTTCAAGATCATTTCCCTAAATTTGATGAAATTGGAATTAGAAGAAATACTTTCGTGATTTTGGTATAGTCTCATCGTTGGTCATTCTTTGGACAATTTCCACTTCATCTCTTAAAGAAATGAAGTTGAATTTGTCATTTGTGATGTGTTAGCAGATCTTGTGATAGAATGATGGGTCATTCCATCTGTCTCAAACAAAAGGTTAGAAAAGTTATCAAAAAATACATAAGTCTATCTGTAGTGAGATTAATCATATATGGTTCCTAAAATGGACTTATACTTCAGATATCATACTATTTAATATAATAAAACTAGTTTCTACTAAACAAGGACTTCCTGTAGGCCAGTGGTAGGTGATAAAGGCCAGTTGCACTTCAGTTGTAGGTTCGATTCCCACAACCTTGTTCGACGCGATGGGCTATCGCCCATCCTGCAGGTTGTCCTTTTTCTAAAATTACATTACTATAACATCCCATCAATAATATCAAAAAAAGTTCCATCCTTAAACAATACTAACTTATGTCCAGCATAATCCATTCCAATCTTTAGGCTTATCTAAAATACTTCGGTCCAAGCTCATAGTATAAAGAAAACGATTACTTAAAATGTCATCAACCAAGCTTGTGAAGACCATCATTTATCCCCCATATATCTTGTTGGTCACATTCCAATCATGTGAATACCTTAATCATGTATTCTCTTGAAAAATGAATACCCATTAAACCTTAGTGAAAACATGAATGCTGTCAAAAGTTAACTCTTTCCACATACCAAAATCAAAAAATTCTATATACTCAAACCATGATATAACCTTCTCCTTATATCATTCATGAACTCATGAATACTATCAAACATTTAATTTTCTCCTTATCCCTTCATTATGCGCATATCATCTACATTCCAAAAATATCTGAATAACCTTTCATGGATACTAGTACCATTAATCATACACTTTCAAAACTCAAGGAAAGACAACAGTGTAACAATCCTTAGATGTCTATTTATTCCATAGTACCATGAGATGACTTATACAACATTACACTTGATAACACATGTAATCATTCCACTACCTTCTTAAACCATTGACCGAGCTTCAAAAATTCTTTCATCTCACATATCACTTGTAGTCTCTTCATCATCATTAACATAAATACTACCCACACGACCGTATTGATTCTCTTCATGATACTTTCCTTTAGGGAATTGGTTTGCATAATGCCCGTACATTCCACATTTAAAAAATTTAACCATTGTTGATGTCATAGAAATACCATTATCCTCATCCATGGTGTTAACTGAACCTTTTCCTTTGCACTTAATGGCTTTGTGTCCTTCTTTTCCACACCTAAAGCATCTTCCAGTTCCCTTGAAACAATCTCTCCGATGCCTCTTCCCACATGATTTACATGAGGGAAATTGAACTTTCTTTCCTCTATAATCTTCATGAAACTCCATCTTTCTCTTATTATATGAGTCAGGAAACTTACCAAAGTTGAGATTATTGATCATATTATGAGATTTATGATTAGGCATAATAACGATGTTTGGAATTCCAAATCCTATTTCATTTGGTTTCTCATGAAGAATATCATTCCATTGTCCGTCATATCCTCCATTATCATGAATATTCCTATTTCCAGCCATTTTCTAAAACCCAAAAAGAATAGTGTGAGAGGCAAAAATCATTCTAGGGAAAACAACATAGTAAAGGGGGAGAACCCTCAATATCTAACATCTTAGGTTGAATTCTAAGATAGTTACCGTAGTTCTAGGACTATATCCTATACATATACTTATCCCTAGGGACATCCCAAGACTTACCTTATAAATATATCTAGGGATCTCACGAACATTTTCGCATCCTAGTTTCCAAAGGTTGACTAAACCTTTCCTCTGATACCAACTTTAGGGACCCAAATCTTGACATACATGGACATTACATTACTTTTGTGGAATACTTAGTACATAAAAAAAACACACACACAAGGACCGTAATAGTTTAGTGTCTTTGGAAACTTGGAATATAATTTTGTAATCGTGGTGAAAGATCTCCAACATCTCCCATAAAGATCTTCCTTTTTTTACCTAAAACCTTTCTTTATATCCTGGGGAAAGGAAAACATAAAATGGTGAGCTCAAATGCTCAGTAAGGATAAACAAAAGAAATATCAATCACATCATAATCATAAGAACATAACATTTTGGAAATCTTAACCTGCAAAAGAGATCATAATATCATAACATGGGATAAATAATAGTAGTGAAATGTAATCCCAATAATCATAACTTAAAACATTAAACTTTGTGGCATACACACATAATCATAGAGAATCATTTCTTATTAGTCAAGACTCATTTCCAAGACTATCTTAGTGGACAAAGTCCATTTCGGGACCAAGTTCACTCCTCGTTTCAGTCCTGTTTCACTGAACCGGTTTAACCTGTCGTTCCAGCCATGTCTATCTCATGAGATATAAAATCTTTACCCAATGCATTGGAGGGAGATATAGGTCCCACCCATCTCATAATGATACCATTATTATGTGTGCCACACAATCAAAAATCATACATCATTGCATAACCCATGTAATAAAAATTGGATTCTTAAACATCGTGACATCATAAAAAATTCATATAAGATAAAGGAATTCATAAAAATAATTCCACAACAACATAATCAAATCAATGTAATAATAGAGATAAAAACAGAACCCTTTATTATCTTAGATGGAAAATAATTTTGATAAAACACTTGAACTCCATTCTTGAGGAAAATATCCTTTCTACTTCAAAAACACTTTTCCTTTATTAACATGTCATACAATTCTAAACTAAAAAGAAATTGATTAAAAATAAACTTGAAAAATTGTAAAGGAAGCTTCTTGGAAATAAAGTTTTAAAAATCCATTCATGTCGTATAAGTTAAAATAAACATTCTTCTCGTACTTTTGTCAGAAAAGTCAAAAAGTACCTCATACGAAAAATGACAAAAGATTCCTTTCATATCTTTTACTAAAAACTCACCGAAGGGTAAAATTGGATTTAAAAAATTATAGGTGGATAGAAATAATATTATATATTGAGGAAACATGGATGTGGATGATAAAATACACCCCAGTAAATTCCAAAGTATAAAAAATCTCGGATAAAAAAGAGATTGTGATATTTCCATTACCTTAGGTCCGATTTTCTTCGTAAGTGTCCGAACATCCTATATAATGATTTGAATAATGTCATTGACTTATTCCAGAATCATAATCATTGTTATGATATCATATATGGTTCACTTATGACTTCATATTACTCGTTCTTTTGTAAATTCCATGTTATAGAGGGTTTTGGGTAAAACCGTTTCATTTGTCATCCGTGTTTTGACTTGTAATTATTCATATGATTACTTAGATCATGATTACTTAATTACAGAATATAAAACATGATTTATATATAATATATATTCATAATTTACATATATATAATAGATCAGTAAATGGAAAGAAATACACCGTTCATGGAGACGGTAGGCCGTACGTATGCATGAACGCTGTTTTCGTTTCCTTATTGAGTTGAATGGAATTAAGTAGATGACATACATATATATACACATAAATCCAGTATCATTATTATGTCATATATTTCATGATTACTTATTATATATACTTTATAATCATTCATGAATGGTTAACGTTTAGACGGTAGTCCGTACGTACGCACGAGCGATGATATCATTCTCATGATCATGGAATTGTATTGGAGTGTATGTATACTATTTAAGAATAAATATAACTTTACAATAATCATATATAGTTATTACGTACACCATTATACCCATCCAAGTAAGGTGGTGGTGGAAAATAGATTACACCACGACGTGGAGACGATATTCCGTACGTACGCACGCGCGGTGATTTCATTTTCCATAGGATGGATAGATGGTGAAATAGAGTTTTTTCATAATTATAATAACATATCAGTATATGAGTGATACTGATTTTATTACTTCATAATGAAACAACCTAAGAAGAAGAAGTGGAAGAAGAAATAAAGTTGAAAGAATCGGTAACGAACATTACCTCTTCTTTGAAGCGCCTCTTTGAGTCCTCCTCTTAGGGAACTAAAATTGGTCTTTGAAGAAGACCAGGACCTCTAAGATGTTTCTATGGAAGTGGAGAAGAGAATTTGGTAGGGGTTGGCTGATCTTGAAGGCTCAAAGTGGTGTGAGGAAGAGAGGGACGATGTGCCCTTTTATAAGGGAGGAGAGGGGCACCTTTGGAATAACTAAAAATATTATTTTATTATAAAGTCATATTCGATTTTTAATATCTCAAAATTGAGTTATTTATAAGCTAAGGTGGGGATGGGTCGAAATCATCTCATCCAATAGAATTTGGACAAGTTTAGTTTACTATTTTAAGCTTATCATTTAGTTTTAACTTTAAGTTAGATAATTTTACTTTTACCGTGTCTTTTTGTGTTCCTACACTATAAGGTTAATAAACATACTATAAAAAGCCAAAAGAACCCCAATTTGTTTATTATTAATATATATAACTTTATCTAAGTCATTTGGCAGATCGTTAGATTTTTAGGAATAAAATAACAATTAATAATATAATATTTGTTTTAAAAACTATTTTATGTCAATTTTGACACTATTTTGTAATTGATTTTTGTGAAAATTATAAAAGAATGATTAGTTCTAAAAAAGTTACTCAAATAAATACTAACATATCATATTAACCTATAAAATTAGTGTAATTCATAAAAAGACTCAAATTACATTTATTTGGGTATTTATAACATCAATTATGTCAATATTTCATTAATAAGATAATTACTGCATCATCGTTGTGTCATAAATAAATTAAATTATTTAATGTCTAAAAATTACAAATAAAATACCATTATGTAGGAAATCATTTTATCTTTCTAATGAATATTTATAGTCGAATTTATCTTATGTATTACCCTATATTAAAAATTATCTACTTATTAAACTTTGATTTTAACTATTTTAACCCTTCTTTAAATAAATTAATAATAAATGTCCTAATCTAATCCAAGTGGGCCTAAATGGTCATATTTTATTCCTAAGGTTGTTTTTGATCGAATGAAACTTATCCAATAGAATCAGGACAAGTGTTAGGGTAATGATAATATCAAATTTACCCTTAATTACCCTATTTACTTTTAACTGTGGTAAAAAAAAGTAAAAAGTTACTATTCACCAAAAATTATTTTCATCTCATTGAACCACATTTTACGTATTAACATCAACCGTGTCTCTCGGATTTTTGAAATTCCACTCACAGAAGCAGTAAAATTAAGTTTTATGAAAAATTCATTTTTTAACTACCACTTAGTGGTTTCACTATTCATCAAAAAATGAAAGTTTCTAGAAAAATACCAAAAATTAGGCCTAAGCTATATTTGATATTATGAACTCAAAAATGATGTCTATTTTACCAAATTCAAAACATATCAGTTGCATTAATTAATTTAAAAATTAATTCCCGTCGTCAAAACTAATAGCGTGTTCTTAAGAGATAATAACTATCAAAAGATTGACACTTGTTTATGTCTGGTTTAAATGTGAAATTACATCCAATGACCAACATTGTATTAAATTGTAAAAATATA
This sequence comes from Viscum album, assembly GCA_963277665.1. NCBI lineage: Eukaryota > Viridiplantae > Streptophyta > Magnoliopsida > Santalales > Viscaceae > Viscum > Viscum album. The sequence continues at coordinate 1,395,067,042 of OY728164.1, read as the reverse complement.
TTCTAAATATACTTTAAAACCACTCAAATTAATAATTTATCACTATTAATTATTTCGATTAAAAAGTTTGTTTTTAATTAAAATTTAGTAATTTTCACTATTCATCAGAAAATGAAAGTTATCCGAAAAGTACCAAAATTTCACCCTAAGCTAATATAGATATTCTGAATCCAAAAATAAAGTCCATTTTGAAAAATAAAATTTACAAAATTTCAAAAAGTGGTTATTACTATTCATAACGGCTAGTTTTAATAATATTTTAATAGCATATCGTTGTTTAGTGAAACTCGGTATTGCGTTCTACACACACTATCGAGGAAGGTTGCGATTGCGTGTAATGCAAGGCAAGTCAAGGATGCGTGTTGTGCAAGATCCTTTTGGTGTAGCGTACAAGACAAGACATTAATGAAATTAAAAGAATATTTTTCATAAAATCCGTGCATACATTTTATTTATTTTATGAAATTATTTGATCATTTATTTTTTCCATCCATATTATTTATGCCTTATTTATTCTACGATGGATTCCGCTATACACATTCCCTTACTGAGCAGCTGAGGTCACCCTTTTATTTTTTTCCTTTCCCTATAATATAATGACATTTAATATAATTTATATGAAAGGATATTCTAGAGTGAATAATAATTTTCTCATAGAGATTAATATGTTGTATTTTGTGTTTTTAAATGTTGTGTGAGATTTAATAATGTATCTAGTTTTCAAATATTAATAAACTATTGTATCATTTGGGATGTAATATTTCGTATCTTGTGACAATGTAATAAAGTAACTGCTAGCATTGGGCTACTGTTGTAGGGTTGTTATATTTGGTGTGAAATAAAGTTTAGTAAAAACCTTGGGAAATAGATTTATGAAATCATAGATTAGAGAACATTATCTTATGAAAGATTATATGGATAAGTATAATTATAGGATAATATCATGAAGTACAGTTAAGGTAGAGAATGCATGGTTTCCTAGAAATTACATCCCTATATGGATACTGGAAAGTGGACGTGGTTATTCAAAAGATGCACCTTGGGGTAAACACTGTGAAATACGTTGGTTGAGTATAAACTTGATCTTAACTTAGGGTATAATGAGTGGGCCTAAGATTGCACACTAGGCTAGAAACTCCAATAGGATACGATTTGGTTGATTAACATGTTCTCTATGAACCATTATGAAATATTTGAAAATATTTTTATTATTTTATGATATTACCAAAGATATTAACCATATGATTATGAGATTATCTATGTATAAATTTTCAATTTATATTAGGTATTATACCCGATTTGGAGTTATACACTATGATTCCTAATTTATGTGGTAATATAGTGTATACCATTATTTAGAAATATTGTCTAATGGAATGAATGGAAAATGTATCAAAACCCATAATCTACATAGGGGATTCCCACCTAATAAATTTTATAATACTAGAGTTAAAGCTATGAAAATTATAAAAATATTAAGGAATTTATGGGAAGTAATCTTGGATATATGGAGTAAATTGTTTCTTCACTACATGATACTATGATGTTATACTACTTTATATAGTGTAAAAATCCATCCTTTAATGGAACTACTAATCTATTTGTAGATGAAAAAGAATCGATTCCCTAGAAAAGATATTTCAAGATTTGAGATGTAATGAAATGGAAAATGATACTTTTGCGGTGTTTCGTTTAAGGAGAGATGATAATAAACTATGGATGTTGATTCAAAATACTAAAGAGGATAAAGAAATATATGGAATGTAATGTGATAATTTTAAGGAGATATTCTTTAAAAAATCATTCCTCATGAAAATCATGTAGATTTCTAAAAGTTGTTTTTAAATTTGGGGCAAAGGGATGTGGAAAGTGTAGCTAAGTATGTGTAGAACTTTACAATATTAGCAAGAAAAGTTGTGGAATATGTATGAAATACATAAAGAAATATTTATTATTTCTTTGGGTGAATAAATCCTATTCATTGGAGGGTTTCACTCAATTTTTTTTAAAATATGATGGTATGGTATCAAGTTATCTCAAGGTAGTGATGGAATTTCCAAAGTAATATATTTTTATAGAAAATAAAGAAATAAAAAGAATAATACATTTACATGTAAATGGAAATTTGGAAAAATAAAAAAGGAAATAGTGAAATTTCCAACAAGTAATAATTTTGGAAAGAAAGACCCTGGTACTTGCTTAAAGGGAATGTGAGTTTACTTTAAGTGAGGAGAGAAAGGCCATAAGTCGTGTGACTGTAAGGGAAAGAAAGAATCCACCAATGTACAATGATTGCACTATAAGGAGATAGGTAATTGTGAAAATAAATGCCCTGAGAAAGATGGTAATTTAACTCCAAAAAGGATACAGGAGAAATCCCATGATTTTTAAATTACTACAGCTGAAGTTAAAATCCCTTAAGTTATGATATTTGGTACTTTGATCATTAACAAAAGGTAAGATAATTCTTAATTTGATTTCAGATATATATAATATTTTATTTATTCTAAGGAAACTAAATTTCCCTTAGAAATATTTTGAAGGATTTTCTAATTAGAATAGATAGTGGGAATTTGGTTATAATGAGTATAAAATAGGGAGTCTCTAAAAAATGCATGGATATTATCATGTTTCAAACATGGTTTTTATAATGATATTTGAATTTAACATATTTTTTTAAGGGATTAATTATTTTATAGTATTTAAGAATTAGTATATGAATTATAGAACAGTCAATGTTTAACTAGTGGTATTATAATTTAAAGGTTAATGTATTATAGAATTTTTATTGCTGTTATTATTGATGTTGTAAGAATTAATGTATTACTTCTTCAAAAGAAGTTTTATTCCTATTGAGTATTATCTTAATTTTTTATAATCATTTTTTATTTAGGTGAAATAAATTTTCATTATTTTATATCTCATGATCTATTAAAGATTGTTTTTTTGTGTACTTTAAGCATGAAAAATTCCTCTTTTTCATTAATCAATAGAACCAGATGTGGAAACTGATTAAAATAATCAATATATAAAATCATAGAAATATGAAACAAATCATGTAAGTATATTTTATCATGTTATATATATATAGTAAAGTAATACCTCAATTTTAGTAAAATTATCTTGAAATAAAAATGTTATTCTTTAACCTCCATTTTTGATAAATTGATAGTCTTCTTTATCTCTTACTGATTTATGGTTTTTTGGTTATTAAATTTTCCATGATCATGATCTCTATCACTATATTATTCCTTGGAAATTATTATTTCTCCTCCATATCCATATTATTACATCATGATAATGTTAAACTTATCTGAGAACTTGATTATGTGTTATTTTAGGTAACCTTTATGTTTCTCACTTCCCCATTTCAAATTAAGTTTTATTACCCATTTGCACGATGTGGGATTTAAAAAAAGGTATTTTTAAATATTGAAACTTTTATTAGCGTGTTAAATATTTTGAGGATTAAATTTATTTAAATGGGTAGAATATAACACCAGTAAAATTTATTTTAAAATAAAACTATTCTTGATGGATTTCTCGATATATGACACCAGGATTTATGTGAAATGCGATATGAAAAAAATTATTTAAATAACCACTATAACCTACTAATTAAATTAGAAGATAGAATAGTAAAAAACCATAATATGGAATATATGTATAAATGATTTATATAATGAAATTTCATTTATCAATTCAAAATAAATATGTACTTAATTTTCAGTAATGTCATTTTATGCTTTAAAAATATTTTGTCTTCAAAAATAGGTTTTTATTGCTTCTTTGGTACAGAAATTATAATTAATTTACACCAATTTGAAAATTTTTATAATATATTTTGAATAAACTTTTTTAAATCAACATTTAAAAATTATCATTGGGTAAATTTTTGAGATTTCTTAGAAATATTTGATTTTTGGGTGAATAGTGAAAATTTTCAATTTTATAAAAATTGTCACTTTTTGGAAATTATAATGATATAAGAATAAATTTAAAGATTATGAAATTTTTTTACACAATAAATATAAATTTAAGAATTAATATAATTTAGATCAAAATATAATGTTAAACTTATAAATATATGCGTAACATTTTATGAATTTAAGTAATGTTTTTATTGAAATAAAAACCGTTTTTCATTATTTTATCTTAATCAAGTATTTAGATGGTTACTTTCAGTTTTGGTTAGGTTTTAAAGAAAAATTAGACTCATTTTATTTAAAATAATCTAATTAATTCTATTAGAATCAACATTATAAATTATTTTTTGAGAAATTCATGTTAATTCTTGAGATAAACATTTTTCTAAATATGGATTTTGTTGCGTTTTACGCACCTATATTAAAATTAATTTTAGCCACTTTTAAAATTTTAATCTTGTAAAATTGATTAAATAATTTTAATCGTCATAATTAATATTTGGTAATATGTTTAACTTATTTCTTTTCATAATGAATTGTAAAAACAATATTTTTTTTATCACGGTTAGGGTTAAAGCATGATTATTTTGGGGGGGGGGGTAAATTAACAGATAAGAGAAACAATGGAACCTTAATTTTTATAAACCTAATTGGTTTTTTATTTATAAATTTAACTTATATTATTTTATTCTATGAAAAATTTAAGCCACTTTCATAAGAAAAAATACTTCATATTAATAAAATATTTTAAGAAATTCCACATGCATACTTTCACATATAAAAGGAAATACTTATCCTCTCATATTGACACCTCTTATGCCACTTATATTGACAAATAAATTTCCAAATCCATTCCAAAACTTCCTCCCCATGACCTATAGGCTATTTTGTTATCAAATGACCTACCTAGAAGGCTTAAGGTTTAAGCCAAATGCAGTTTTCTGTGGAAGATGTATAACTCTTAAGAGAGAGTTTTCATTTTATTTCTACTTATACCCCCATAAAATATTCTATAATAATTATCATATAATAATAAAATATATTAAATTTACTTAAATTTTATTATTCTAGTGGCATAACCATTATTAATCTCCTTTCCATTCTATATATAATAGAAATATCGCTCGCGCACACATATGACCTACTGTCTCCTCATAGCGGTGTAATTAGTTTTGCATAAATATTTTACTAGATTGGTTATAATGATGGAAATAGTGAATATATATATATATATATATGATATTTATGAAATAATTATTATTATTTAAATTTAATATATCATTTTCCTTCTTACCCTTCCACCTATTAAAAAATGGTTACATCGCTTATACGTATGTGTAGACTACCACCTCCAAAAAGCGATGTGATTAATTTTTCATGTACTCCATTAAAAGATGATTATAAATATATATTTAATGAATATATATGATATTTATATTAGTATTAATTTTATTTATATTATTGAAACATCATTAAGATGAAAGTACTGAAACTACAAAACCAAAACATACATGAAAAAACAAATAGTTAACACTTGAGAATGGCGATCTTAATAAATAAGTATTAATAAATGGATTTCAAAATTTTATAATTGGATCATATATGATATTATACGTATGTATATTTTCTTTTTATATAATTATAATAAATTTAAATTTATTAAATATGATGTTAAAATCACTTACAAAACAATCCAGACCTGTAGTAAGGGTTTATTTCATAATCTCATCCTTATTCTGGATTGTTTATATTTAAGTTTATATTGGGGGAATTATGTGATATTTATATAATAAATATCATCTATTTACTTACCTACTAGTTATTTCTGGAAATTATAAGTTTTTTATTCATTTTCTCTCTCTGAGTTATCAAAATTCTGGAATAATGTTTTTAAAGAAACCTGACTTTGTTTTTTTATTTGGCCTGGAATATTTTTCTACCATGACCATATTTTCTATAATGTTTTTAAATATTTTTTAAATATTTTATTTAATTTATATATTTTTTGATTGATTAAAATCTTCAATTTTTTACTTTTCAATTTTTTTTAAAAAAATCTTATTTCTATTTTCTGAATGAGGCACTTTTTACCCAAGGTGTGAACATAATATTTATTTTAACATACACCACTTGAATAGATTTTAACACAATTATTAGTAATCTTTTCATTGAGGATTCCTTTAAAGTTTTAATATTTCTTCTTAAAGAACATGTTTTTCCTATTATTTTTGAAATTTTTATATTTTAAATAATTGATTTCAAAATAAAAGGGTATTTTTCTCTAGAAATGTTCTAATGATATTTTAAAAGTACTACCATCAATGTCAACATAATTTAATGAATTTTATACTTAAACTAGGATAAAATCTAATGATACCATCCACCATATTTTTCTGTATGACTTATAATTATTTTAACTGGGGAAAGTATTGATATTTCGTATGCTAGTTCTTATAATATGAATAATTATAGATTGATAAGTCATGTTGATTAAGTTATATTTTTTATTCATATAATAATTGTATTGAACTTATTAAGTGTTGTGTGGGGCCCAGAATTACATATCTTCTTGATACATTGGTAGGTCTCATGAGACAAAAAAGGTCACGGATTTGGCATATTCCTTACCCATTTATGTATGATGTCTTGGCATGAGGTCTCGATGGAAAGTTTTAGATAACCGACAATAGGAATTTCATCATTTTTAAATCAGTTATTGATTTCTATATGATTATTTTAAAAGTCATGATATCAATAGATAAGTTTTAATATTATGTAATTATTTATATGGAATTATTTTATCATCGCTTATTCCATCCATATTATTCATGCCTTATTTTTTTCTATGATAGATTCTATTGTATGGTTTCCAACAATGATAATCTATGAGCACCCTTTTATTTTTGATCCTTTACAAAGGATAATTTGAAATGTACTACGATTTATATGAAAGGATATGATAGAACGAATAATAATGTTATCAAAGAAAATAATTTGTTATATTTTATTTTTCAAATGTAATGTGAGATTAAAGAACCTATATATTTTTACAAGACTACTTAATTGTTCGATCCTTTAGGATGTGATCACTTATATCTTGTGCCAATTTAATAATGAAACCAATGTATCTTGGCTACTAGTGTGGGTTTTTTACAATAATAACCATCATGTGTTTAAAACATATGTATCACCAGTAATGAGAATGTGTTGAAAAAAATCCAATACCAACACCAATTATAAATTATATGATAATAATTATTATTTAATTAAAAAAAGTATTAATGGTGTTGAAGGTGTTGGAATTGCACTCAAATGGTAACCACTACACCATGTTGGTGCATGTGATTCCATGGTCTATAGCTAGCGTCACCGCTCTCAATAATACGATGCATGTAGTTTCTACATCCTTCTCCACTCGATTTTCTTCAATTTCATGTCACTTATGAATGAATTTTTAAGGCTTGAAATCACATTGAATGGGTTCAATGTATATTTCCTAATAAGAAGTAATGCATGATATTCATTACATATTAATTGTCTTTAATGTAGACAAATCAAATAGCCCATATAAGGATGATATCCTTCTCCTATCAGGGGAACATTAATTAATTACAAAAGTGGAAATTTATTTACAGGATAGTGAAAACTCATTTCCATCCCAATGATTGTTCATCATTCATAGAAGGCACTAACACCCTTTTTATTGTTCATGAGGCACATTTTTTTGGATCCATTAGACAATTTACCCTTGTTGGTGGCATGAGGAAAATATATTATTCTCACGATCATTATCAAATATAGTCCATTATGGAAGAAAATGGAAGCTGCTAATATCCATGGGCTTATGGAACACCATTTTATCTTCTATTTTTTGGATATTTCTTCACATTTGATTATTAGAGATATATTAACCTATTTTTTGGTGTTTCCTTCATTTAAAATAGTAATATGATAATCCAATTAAACCCATAAGTGGTATTAGATCAGGTTTATTAAAGTATTAAATGTGTTTAATATATGTTAAAAAAACACCATCACCACAGTGTAAAACCGCCTATAGTGGTTCCTCACTGGGATTCTCCAGGAACCATGACTGATTCCATGACATTAGAGTTCCCATGGTCTTTCAAAATGACCACAGTATAAGGACCATGAGGTGTAACAGGACATGGTGGTGCTTAAATGACCATAATACCATTACGGGAAGGGTTCAAATAACGACATCCCTAGATTTACCTTTATATAAATATTTAAAAACAAACACCCTTTAAAAACTATGTTGATGTGTAAGCCATGGTGTTCCTTAAGTGGATTTAAAAAATTATTTTAGATAAATTTAAATTATTATTTATAAGATGAATATAAATTATAATTTTTTGGTTTTTTAAAATGGGATTTTTAATCATTAATTAAATATAATGAAGTTCATATTTTTTTTCACATGATTGAATAAATAAATAAATAATTTATTTGTTAATAAAATTCAACTATTAATTGAATTATATTATTTATAAATTGTTTATAAATAATACAAATGATATTTTGTAATATTTACAAAATTTATTATATGGAATATTACTAATGATAAGCTTATTTATAAAATGTTTATAATAGGATTTATTAATGTAAAGGTTCATAACTTGTTATCATGTATAAATATTTGTAATGTTAATTTATTAAGAAGTCAGTCCTTACTTTATTAATATATATATATATATAGTTGTTTATATTTTCAATATGTGTATTATTTATTTATGTGAAAAGTTACTTTTAGGAGTTAGAGCCTTTTTTTAATACAAGGTATTATTCCATAACATTTAGTTTTCATCTACCTTGACCTCAATATTTAATTATATTTATTAGATTGAATTTAGTTATTATGTATAGTTTCTGTATATAAGGTTTTTGAGATATCATGAATTGAATTATATCTTGAGTGAAGTCTTCCTAGGGAGTGAGACTTGGGGTCAGACTACCTACAATCCTAGAGTTTTATTCCTTTTCTAGAATGGTGAATGGGGTTAGTTTTTTTTACACTATATTCTTACTCATGAATAGATTATAAATCTTGGATAACTCCATGAATTTACATGAAAATTTCATTTACATTATGCATATGATATATTCCAAAATGTATGAATATTTTTTTGGATTCTATTTTTGGGTGAGTAACACATACCATGGGTTGTGTAAATATTTAAACATTAATGTGATGTGACTAAATTAATTTGATAGCTGGAATATAGATTATGAAACTAAATATATAAAATCATCTATAAGAAAACAAACAAAAAAAATGAAAACATAATGATTGTATAAGATGTAATAATTATTAATTTAATATGTATATGATATATATTAAATTGGTGAGACTTTAAAAGGGAAACCCTTTAATTAATAAGTGTGATATTACTTTAAAGCCAAAAATTTTCAATAAATTGTGTATCCAACCAAGTAGGTTCTGCTATAGTAGGGTTCCCCTGAGTTTCCTTTTGTTAGCCTATTTTTGATGTTTTCTTTGGGTTATACTTATCTCAGAAACCTTTATGAGTGATACTAGAGGAATGGAATTAATTTTATCTATATGATGGATTTGGAAAAAATGTTACTTTATTAACTATCCATGAATTTAATTTTTGTGATTGGGATGATTCCCTAATTAAATAACTAAGTGATGATAGGAAGACCCAATTAGACTCATTAATTAGTAAAATATAGATCTTTTCCCACTAAAAGAATATGATTCATAGGGTTATCTGTTTTAGTGAGATCACATTCATTAAAAGAACTCGGTCAAAATATATAAAACATGATTTTCACCCATTGATATATCCTTTTTGTAGATTATGAAATTATTTATGGAAATCATACTGAGATCATTAATAGTTATGGAGAATAAAATAAGTTAAAATTGGTATCTAATGTTGAAAAGTGTTCTCAATGAGAGGCATTCAATGAATTTAAATATAAATTTTATTGAATCCAATTTCACCATTTCTGACTCATGGGTATTTAATAATATGTGTACACCACACATCTATGTTAAAAAACACAAACTAAGAGATAAGATGGAATTGATGAAGGGTGAATTAGATATTTGTTTCATTAATTTATCAAGAGTTTCTCCATTATAGGTCAAAACTTATGATCATGTTTTTTCATGTTTATTAAAAATAAAAATAAAAAACTATTATTATGTTCCTTCTATAAACAAGAATTAGACATCTGTGTATTTTTTTTGAAAAAATGAAATTTTAACTCTCTATTATGGAAAAGTTTTGAAAAATATATTGTATGAAATATTTTTTCGACATTAAAAATATTTTGATTTGTTGATACCTTTTAGATATGGATATTCCTATTTATAACATTCAAAATTATAGGGTTAGAGGTGATTATATTCCCACCCACCTTTAACATTATTACCTTAGACATATAAATGAGAAATGATCTTAAATACTCCATAGATATGTATTTTTAGATTTATTTGATTCAGAATTATTTTAAATATGTGAACATTATTTATTGGGAAAAATTAAAAGGACACCTTTTGGGAGAAAATTTGAAAGGGAAAGTGGAATATTGGATCTTATATATAGTGATGTATGTAGACCAATGATTACACACAAAATTGGTGGTTATATGTATATCATTACTTTTAGAGATGACTTTAGTTTTTAGAAATAAGAGTTTATTATGAAAGAAAGTATGAAACTATTGAAAATATCAAAGAGTTTCAAGATAGATTAAATAATCAACTAGGAAATAGTATTAAGAATATCTAGTTAGATTGGAGTGGTAAAAAATTGAAGCTAATAATTCATAGATCATTCGAGTGATTTTCCAAATTTTTTATAACCCAATCCTCCTGGAACACCACAATATAATTTTGTGTCTGAAAGGATGAATTTTACATTTTTAGACATGAATCTATCTTCGATTAGTATATGTGAATTTCCTATTACATTTTGGTGTTATAATCTAATGAAAACCACATTATTATGAAACTTCATTCCATTTAAAGTAATCATAAAGAAACCATATAAGATACGATATGAGAAAAATCCAAATTTTTATTATATAAGGATATTGGAATGTGAAGAATTTATACAATGATTATATTTTAAAAATATTGACTCCAAATCTAACAAATGTTTTTTTGGTAATATCTTGGAAATTAAGTGAAATTATTTCTATAAACCTACTGAATGAAAAGTTTTTGTATTCCAATTTTCAACATTACTTGAGAATTAATTTTCTCATAATGGATTCAGTGGGAAAATCTTGAAATTAGTAAAGTTAAATACCAATAAACAAGAAGTGTTTCTACAATGGAAGTTTAGCTGGTTCCATAAAGAGTTTTGAATAAAAACTAACTCAAGTAACACATGAACTTTGAAGTTTAGGTATTATTATTCAATAACAAGATATAAATGGACCTATTATGGCTCATGATGATTAATTTATATTCATAAGTGATGAAACCACTTGCTACTATGAATCCATTAAGAGTTTTTATTATGAGAAAGGGTTAAAAGCTATGGAATTTGAGATGGATTCCATGTACACTATACAAGATCAGAACTTGTTGGATGTATCTAATGGGGTAACAACCATATAGTGTAATTGTATTTTCTACAACATAATTGACATGGATAGTAGAGTGTCAACCTAAAAAGAATTATGGATGGTTAAAGGTTACAAAAAAAATTCATGGTATCAACTATAATGAATACTTTTCTCTAGTAGTGATGATCTAGTCCATTTTAATTATCCTAGATATAATAGAAAATTATGATTATTTGATATATCATATATATTTCAAAACCACTTTCCTTAATGTGAATTTTGTCATGGGTGTATATGATATAACCCAAAGGTTTTAAAATTCCAAATGTGTCTTCAAGGTATGCAAGTTGTAATGGTCTATTTTTGGATTAAAGAAGGATTCATAGAGTTGGAATATCTAGTTTTATGATGAAATAAAAGAGTTTGGTTTCATTAATAATGATAATGATTCCAATGTATTCAATAATATCAGCATAAGTGTCGTGATGTTTCTGATATTATATGTAGATGACATACTTCTTATTAAAAATGATATCCCCTCTCTTAACTTGGTAAATATATGGCTAGGTAAGTGATTCTTGATTAAAAATATGGGTGAATATAACTACATAATTGGTATGAATATATATATATATATAGATATATAAAAGAGGATTCTTGGACTTGGTCAAGACACATACAACGATAAAGTGATTTATCAGTTTGGTATGGAGAACTCTAAAAAGTGGTCATTACTAGTGGTTCATGGCATGAATCTTAAGAAGATTAAAGATATTTCTAAAGAGTTAGAAAGGATGAATATAATTAATTATGTGTACACTAAGGAACTATCATATATTCCTTATTGTAACTCAACCTAATGTCTCCGATGACCTTATTATAATATCAAGATTCCAATTTATCCTAGTGAAATTCATTGGATTAATATTAAGAACATACTTTATTACTTAAGAAGGACTAAGGAAATTCCCTTCATAATTATAGTAGAGGAATAAATATATATAATAGGTTACGTAGATTTTAGTTTAAAAAATTAAAAAATAAGATATAAATTCTTAATCTGGTTTTTTTACCAAAATGGTGGAGCTGTCAACCTGATTCTAAACAAGAAATCATTACAGAATCAATGAGAGAGGCAGAGTACATCAATACATGAGATAATTAAAATGAAGATATTTTATTCAAGTGGTTCATAATTTAACTTGGGTTTTACCAAGTATGTAGGTAATTATCATGATTTACTATAATAATATCGGATCCATCACTCAAACCAAGGAACCCCAGTCTCACAAAAAAACCCAACACATGATTCACAAATACAATATCATACGAGTGATCATTAAGAGAGGTTATGTAAATATTTTTAAGGGGTATACTAAGGAAAATTTAGTATATCCATTAGAAACCCATTAATGAAACAAAATCATGATTATCATGTTAATTATCTGGGTATATGATACATGAGATACTAATGTAATAATTATACAATGTATCATAGTTTTATAATAAAGGAAATATCCATTTATCATTCATTCATGTGTGATTAAATTTATTTTACATGAATGGTAAAATAATAACATCCCCTCAAAGTTTGAAATTGATTTTTCCTTAACCAAGGAGCATTATAAAGTATTATGGGTTTTGATGATATGATAAGGTTAGCTTGAATAAATTATTGTACTCATTATAAAGAGTTTCATTTGACATATGAAGAATTGATTCCGAAGGCAACAATTATAGACTTATTACATATACTGAAATAGGAAATTATATCTCTTGGAATGTCATATACTCATTTAGGGCATACAAAACTAATCACCGACAGTTCATACTACCCGTTCTCTAGTGTAGCGGAACTTCAAACACCATAAGTAGAGAAACTTCCAATCATCCACCAACCACAAAATAAAAGGCCATATCTAGAAAGACCTCTTAATCCATCCACCATATTGAGTTATCCTTCTTCAGGTATTCCTATGGTACTGGTTACCCCATGATTCTCCTTCTAAAAAATTTACACATGATCAAACACATAACGAACACACTTTCATGAAAGAAAAAAGTATAAAAACAATGCACACAATGGATTATGTGGCACAAAATTTCATCCTACATCCTTGGGGAAACAACATAAACTATTTAATTCCATAAAAAGTATATATGAGTTACAAGGTATGTCAAAAATTTGAAAAACCTAACCAGATAACTAGAATAATTCTCACTAACCCCATATATACTTATATCTTCTAGTGACCATCCTCCTAGTCATCAACCTTTAGCATTTCTACATTAGAAACCTAGATGTGCTTAGGTGTTATTATTTTGGATCCACCTCAGACTTTTATCATAGCCCCATCAATTTTTATGAGTCAGTAGTCATTTTTTTCTCTTCACTTGTGGACCAATGGATTTCTTATAGAGAACCTCTGCCAGCCATCTAGTCAGCACCACCATCTAAAAGATGCAGATGTCCCTCTGTTATACTATACAACCTTTGATTTCCTATAGCAATAGACGCATCAACAACCGAATCTTGGTGATTAGTGAATTCCACCTCCTTCTCTACACTAAATACATTAATAAACATTTACTTTACTGAATTATTTAGGAAAAATTACACATACCGCTATTAGTGATTTTGTGTAAGCCATGAACTTCAGAACTTGCTTCACCGATCCTCTAGAGTTAAATTTGGATACTGATAACTTACCCTAACATTAACCTCATTGAGTTCCTTTAGAACATGTCCATGACAACATATGAGATCCTTTTTAAAGTTATCCCTTTTGGTACTTAGACACCACTGTGATTCTGACATAATAAATCCAAGCTCCATCTATAAGCCACCCCTTCTCATACTCAGACTACCTCCACCTAGGATTATTTTACTGAAACATAACTTCAATGATCCCTCTATAATGTCCTTATAGAAGACACTGCATCTGGTGAAATTAATTCCATTTATCTATTTCCAATGAACTTCATTACACTAGCCTCATTCCTGACATTCCATGGAGTTAGTTCCCTATATTTATAAATATTACCAAATGTTACTTCCAGAAATTCTCCATCCAGATCATCCACACATGATCTAGAGAAAAAACTCACACTAAACTAAACAATCTACCACTATATATTTTTTTCACAGGTTGAGTCCAACAACCTCCCACTTAAATACCATTATCTTTCTCACACCAAAGTCTCTTATAGATCATCTTTTATCTACCCTTAATTCCATTACCATAACAACATAGTTATTTATTGCATGTATTGTTGGGACAAATAGGGTCCTATATAACCTGGGGGGGGGGGGTGAATCTGGGTATGGATATTCTTTTTCAAAATTCGTTATACCCCACTGGATCTTGACCTCTTTATTATAATGGTCACTTTGTTTGCTCTTTTGTGTTTATTATGACCACTTCTTTTATTCTTTATCTAATGATGATGTATTAAATGCAATGCAGGGAAAGAAAGTAGGCAGAAATAGAGATTTTAACTTAGTTCACCCTCACTGGGCTACGTCCAAGGAGCATAAAACGACAATGTGCCGCTGTACCAAATACACTAAAGCACACTACTGTTTACAAGTTTTGGGATAGATCACTTCTATTTTGAGGATCACTGCCTTTAAAATGTTTAGGGTCAGCTCACTACTTTCCCAAGGGTCACTCCCTGTTTCTCTCTCTCTGGATCACTACCAGTGGAGAGGATCACATTCTTCCCCTTCCTTTTCTCACTGATCTAGAAAAGATCCACTCACAGATTATAGACCTGTAGGTATCTTCATTATAACTAATGAATACATCTTCTATTGTATGTAGATGCCCTGTTGAAGTCCAGATTTCACCCGTAGATGAATCTCACTTTGCACCGAAGGTATCAGA
Organism: Viscum album; assembly: GCA_963277665.1. NCBI lineage: Eukaryota > Viridiplantae > Streptophyta > Magnoliopsida > Santalales > Viscaceae > Viscum > Viscum album. The sequence continues at coordinate 1,395,051,660 of OY728164.1, read as the reverse complement.
CAATCTTCTAGCTTTCACGCAGCCCTGAATCACTGTCGTGCTTCAACCATACCTGGCGCCCTTCTCCAAGCCGGCGCATAAGTTTCAGCATGCAAGTTAAAACTGGTGTGCAAGTTTACCTCAACCACTTGCATGACACTAGCTTCTGCAACTCAAAACTTGCGCGACTCACACCCTTTTACGCCCAAACCAATATTGGCGCGCAAACACCAACTATCGCGCTTCTTCAAAACCTGGCCTGAAAGTGTCACCAAACCACTTGATCGACACCCCCTTCTTCAAATCAAAACTTGGGCGACTCCCTTACTTTCACACCCAAACCACTCTGGATGCGCAACAATCAACTGACGTGCAAATTCTACTTGCGCGACCACACCACCACTTGCGCGACCACCACACCTGCGCGACGGGAGCTCTGATTTTCTCTAAGTGTTGAAATCGTACCGAATGAGGAGGGGTTGACCTCTATTTATAGGCATTTGGACACCCTACGTGACGACATGCAAGTCTCCTCTCATCGTGCATGTTTCGGCGCGCAAGTCTCTACCGCATAAGTCACTTGCGCGACTAACCCTAAAACTTGGGTGCCCAGTATCCCTTTGCCATATGGTTATGTTCCAATATTGATAAACATACAATGCACAAGGTTAATATCCTTCAATACAATGGCGCGCAAGTCCCTTTCCCAAAACCACTTTTCTCCATTTGTCGATTTTCAGGCCCAAAAATTTGGCAAACACTAGAAAATGGTGCTACCTTGTATCTGCTCTTTTTGTACCACCTTCAGATCATTCATTCCTTTGTCGTCGTTCTTGAATCAAACCTGGATCGTTAACCACAACCCTTGAACTCAACATGCCACCATGAAATCCCCTTTGTCAACAAATTTTTACATCATGGTTTGGTTTGTCAATAATCACAACACATATTTCCACTTTGTCAACAAACACAATCACCTCAAAAATGCTTCAATGATACCTTGAGTGATTTTTTCCCAACAATTTCCCCCTTTGGGTTTTATTGAAAACTCTTCCATAAAAAGATACATCATTAATTCTTAATCAACCATTTCCCTATTGTGACTCTAATAGAGATCAAGGATTTATTCAACCCATACTCTAAGCCCACATGAGCAATGCTCGACGTGAGAAACAAGAGTAAATGAAAAGTTCATCAATGAATCACTTCAACTCTGACCCCCACTTTTGACACCAAACTGATACCAATTTTTGGAAATATTCTTACCGCATTCCAACACCACTATTCTAATTTTATCATGATCCTCAGTAGTCGTGATATCTATTCTTTGATCAATCACTTCTAGCATCATCAGATTTAATAATCTTCCTATCTGCTCACAGTTTTAACTCTTGTCAGCTGCAACTCCTCTTCAACACTATTGCCTGTGTTTTCCAAGATAAGCTCTGACTAAGAATGTTCAACTAGCTTCGACTCCCCCTACCTGAATGCTCCACCTGTCAGCTTCTCCCTATATCATTCATGATTTCTCAAATAGCCACACTGTCTCCCCTTTGAATAATCACTATTTTCTCCCCCTTTGTCAATGAACCCAAAGGTAACTCCTTTGCAGTCTGTAACAGGGAAGAGAACAGATATGAGTACATTAGGAAAAAACACATCATACCTCAGGGATAGGGGGTGTTCCACATCCACACTCTTTTAAGTGTGGGGAGTCGACTGAACTCTCAGAGCTAGTCGATGCCTTTCAAACACTTCCTTGGATAAGGCATTTGTCAGAATATCTGCAACCTGTAGCTCTGTAGGCACATACTCCAACTTCACAAGCCCTTGATCCACCTACTCTTTGATGAAATGATATTTTATCTCAATGTTATTTTTCATTGAGTGATGAACTAATTTTTTTCTAATATTGATAGCACTTGAGTTATCACACTGGATTCCGATCAGAGACTTCACTTTAACTCCCATATCTTCAAGCTGCTGCTTCATCCACAATAACTGTGTGCATGCTTGAGTGGCCGCAATATACTCACCCTATGAGGTGCTCAGAGTAATGTAATATTGATTCTTGATTATCCAAGAAATAAACAATCTACCAAGATAGAATGCACCTCCAGATGTTGATTTTCTGTCGTCTACCGATCTAGTCCAATCTGCATCTGTATATCCCAATAACTCTGGCTGAGATTTTGTAATTATACATAAGACCAAAATCCACGGTGCCTTTGATATACCGAAGTATTATTTTTTACTAAAATAATGTGTCTTTCCTTGGGATTAATCTGATACCTAGCTGCTTGGCATGTGGTGAATACAATGTCAAGCCTTGTTGTGGTCAAGTACAACAAGCTTCTAATAATTTTCCTATATTCTGTGATATTAACTGCCTTGCCATCCTCATCTTTTGATAATTTCATCCGGGTAGCAACCAAAGTCTTAATTTCCTTGGAACTTTCCATTCTAAATCTTTTAAAAACATCCTTGGCATATTTGTATTGAGAAATGAATGTTCCATTCCTTCCTTATGCCACCTGTAGACCAAGGAAAAATATTGGCTCTCTAATCATTGACATTTCATGCTCACTTTTCATGAATTCAAAAAAATGTCTGCACTGAGCTTCATCTAATCTGCTAAATATTATGTCATCAACATAAACTAACACCATCATCCATTTATTACTATTGTTGTTGAAGTAATGATTGTAATCAACTCCACCACTTTGAAAGCCAAGATTCTTCAAATACTGATCCAGCCTAGAGTACCATGCTCTTGGTGCATGTTTTAGCACATATAGTGCTTTCTTCAACCGAAAAACTTTATTCTCATATTCATAAATGAGAAAACCATCTGGCTTCTCAATGTACACCTCTTCTTTCAGAAACCCATTCAGAAATACAGATTTGACTTCCATCTGGAACACTTTGAACTTTCTTTTCACTGCTACGGCTAAAAATAACCTGATTGTCTCCAACCTTGAGACCGGTGAAAATGTCTCATCAACATCAATACCCTATATTTGGGAGTATCCTATTCACAATAGTCATTCTTTGTTTCGAATCACTGTTCCATCTTCTTTCATCTTGTTGTGAAAGACCCATTAAGTCCCGATGACGTTCTTATCTACTGGCTTCAAAACAATCTCCCATGTCTCATTATTTTATGAATTGGCATCAGTCACTTATGCTCCCCCTTTATTGATTTCCTTCTCATCACATTCATCAGGGAATTTCTCACTATTTCATTGTTCAGTGGAATCATTCATTTCATCTACTTCTCACAGCTTCTTGGTATCCTAAAAACAGTCAGTTGATACTAGATTGTTAGATCAAAATAAATGAGCATGAGATGCATGATTATTGCTTTTTCTACCGCAATATGTATTCTCTCGATAGACAACACCTGAGCTAGGTCATCCAATTATTTCTTTGATGGATATTTCATCTGATTATGATATTGAATTCTCCCCTTATACTATGCAACACATACTGTTGTTAGGCCCACAGTTTAAACCCATAACCATTCTTCTCCACCAGCATCATTTATACCAATCTGGCACTCGACATTGATCCATTAACAAAATCTCTAACCCAATGAGTTAGAACTCGGTGTAGGAAACAAGAGATAATGTTAATAACACAAACACTCCTTATTGCACTCTATTTCTCCCTTTTTTTACCAACTATGGTACCTGATATGAGTCAGTTAAAACTCCGAATCATATCACTTCTCCACATTTCATCTTTAGATTCCACTTCCCCTTGGATCATATCTCCCTAAAATCAGAAACATTTGAATCATTCGTTAACAACATTTATATACATAAGGCGAGGGGCAATTTCTGGAATCCTTAAAGAGAGGATTGTGGTTGATTCCGATGGGTCAACCAATTGATTCTTTCTTACAGAGCATCACACTCCTTCTTTTCCTGCTCTAACTATCTAGGCAATGTCAAATGCTCTGTCCATATGACTAAGCATTCAGTACCCACATTCTGAGCCTTTTTCTGATATGTAGATTTTGCAGGCCTGACCTTTCTCACCATTTGGGGTTTAAACCAACTAGTACACGTTTCCTTCTTTGATGTTCCACCAAAATTCAATTTCCCTTGATTCTTTCTCTGGGTAGGAATATCTCTATTTTTCATCTTCCCTTGCTTATTCTGCCATTGCAGGGGTCTTCCTCTTTCCTCCACTTCTCACTGCAGAACATGACATGCAAATTTTTCAACGAATCCTTTGTTCATCTTTATTTTATCAGATATCTGAGTCACCACACTCTTTTGCACTGGTGGTGAGTCCTCCACTGATCGTACATCCTTCTTACTCACAGCGGTAGTATTTCCTCCCTTTTTCCTCCAGATTTGTTCATGTTCTTTCTTAGAGAGCGGTTGTGAGTATGATAGAGGAGATGACTGATACACCTTTCTATCAGCTCCAAATGATTTCACTGAGGCTCTAATACTATTCTTCAACTTATCACATTGTCTCCCAATGCAGGATTTCTCATTATACACCACTGAAGTCAAGAATCTCTTTTCGAGTCCCTTTTCCTTTCCTTCTTTCCTCTTACTTCACTATCTTGCCAAATGCCCATAATCAGAACATATAAAACATTTTCCATCAAATACACACCTCATTTCATCATTTCTATGTCAAGTTGTTGATGCAACTTGAGTTCTTCCTTTGACATTGAGCTCCTGAGCTTCCTGACACATACTCATAGTGTGTATCATTATTCCACAGTTATAACATCTAATGAATACTTTCCTTTGAGAGAATCTTCTTTTCGATTCCTCATGGTACATCTTCTTATTCTCAGATTTAGTAGAGTTTCTATTTTCATAGCCTGAAATGTATTCCTGAGCCTCTGAAAAGAAGCTTTATGTGTGTCCATTAACCCTGCAGAAATTGAACATATCGTCAGAACCTCTTGTAACTATCCTCTTAGGTCTATCTTCAGCACCTAAAAGATTTTCTCTATTTCTAGGACTATTCACATCTCTCTTTCTCTCATGAACGACATGAGATTCATCAAATCCAATCCCAATTTTTCCCAAACTATATGGTCTTTGAGCTGAGAAAATATGTTGTTGTTTCTCTTTAGAAATATCATATTTGTTTTTCATTTTATCATAACTTGCCTAAGGATAATCAAATAGTAAGTGCAAGTCATCATTTAACTTGGGATTTCCATTGGTACTAGATTTATCCTCTTCTTTATTTGCTAATTCATGCTCTTCTTACAGCTTTTGAATCTTCATATCCCTTGATTCAAGTTGAAAATTGAGTTCTCTTCTAAGATTCTTTCTGTAACTCATCTCATCTTCCAGTTCTCATGTGAGATTTTCTACCATGTCACTTTGTTCCTTTACTTTTAATTTTTTCTGAGAACCAGATTCAGAGATAGATACATTCTCTTTTTGTAGGTTTTGATTCTTCTGAACATGTTCAGACAACCGTGTTGATAGATCATCATTTATGACTTTCAGATTTCGAACTTCACAAGACTCTTGATTCTCTTCATATTCATCATCCTTTTATTTTCCTTTCATTATATCCATCTTTTTTAGTTATTCACCTTGAGAATCATTATTCTCCCTTAGGTCAGTAGCCACATCAATAAGCCTTTTATTTAATCCTCTTAGCTTGTTGACCTCAATTTCCAATACTTGGATCTAGATATATTTAGATTTAACTTCATCATCCAATTTCGGATCCAATTTCTTTGTCATATTGACAACATCTACTGGTGGACTCCTTCTTGAAACTTCTTCATCATTAGTTGTTTCAGTATCACTTTGAAGTTCATGTACTTCACTCATTTCTACATCATGATTGAGTGAATCAATCCTTTCCCTATCAGATTCATCCAGGCCTTCCTTTAGTAAGATGTTTGATTCTTTTAGTTTAATTACACTTTTTCCATAAACAGTTCCACATTGAGGGATATCACATGACTTTTGATTCTTCTTTGATGTTTTTACCATTTCCATAGAACACCGAGATAAGCACAAACTGATTTAAGCACAAAAATCGACTACACCAAGTCATAGAAAACAAATCTGATAAAAGCAACCTATCCCTCTAATACCAATTGTTGGAACCAATAGGGGCCTATATACCCTGAGAGGGAGGGAGGGGGGGGGGGGGTGAATCAGGGTATGGATATTCTTTTTCAAAAATCTTTCAACCCCACTAGATCTTGACCTCTTTATTACAAGGGTCACTTTTTTTGCTCTTTTGTGTTTATTATGACCACTTATTTTATTCTTTATCAGATGATGATGCTTTAAATTCAATGAAGGGAAGCAAGTAGGCTGACACAGAGATTTTAACTTGGTTCACCCACACTGGGCTATGTCCAAGGAGCATACAACAATGATGTGCCACTGTAATAAATCCACTAAAGCACACTCCTATTTACAAGGTTCAGGATAGATCACTTCTATTCCTATGATCACTGACTATATAATGTTTAGGGTTAGATCACTCCTTTTTCAAGGGTCACTCCCTATTTTTCTCTCTTTAGCTCACTACCGGTGGATATGATCACCTACTTCCTATTCTTTTGCTCACTACTCTGGAAAGAATCCACTCACAGATTATAGACCTTTAGGTATCTTCATTATCAATAATGAATACATCCTTTGTTGTGTGTAGATGCTCTGTTGAAGTCTAGCTTCCACCCATAGATGAATCTCACTTTTCACCGAAGGTATCAGGAAATATTCCAGCTTTCACGCAGCCCTAAATCACTACCATGCTTCAAGCATACCTGACACCCTTCTCCAAGCCAGCGTGCAAGTCTCGAAGCACATGTTAAAATTGGTGCGCAAGTTCACCTCACCCACTTGAGCGACACTAGCTTCTGCAACTCCAAACTTGCGCGACTCACACCCTTTTACGCCCAAACCATTATTGGTGTGAAACCACCAACTATCGCGCTTCTTCAAAACCTGGCGCACAAGTGTCACAAAACCACTTGCACAACACCCACTTCTTTAACTCAAAACATGGGCGACTCCCTTCCTTTCTCACCCAAGCCACTCTGGACGCGCAACAATCAAATGGCACATAACTTCTACTTGTGCGACCACACCACCACTTGCACGGCCACCACACCTATGCGACAAGAGCTCTGATTTTCTCTAAGTGTTGAACTTGTACCATATGAGGAGGGGTAGACCTCTATTTATAGGCATTTGGACACCCTGTGCGACGACAAACAAGTCTCCTCTCAGCGCGCAAGTTTCGACATGCAAGTATTTTCCGAGTAAGTCACTTGCGCGACCAACCCTAAAACTTGGGCACCCCTTAACACTTTTCCATATTTTGATGTTTTGATCTTGAAAAAAATATGGCGCGTAAGTTTCCTATCCTTCAAGACAACAGTGCGCAAGTCCCTTTTCCAAAACAACTTTTCTCCATTTGTCAATTTTCTGGCCCAAAAATTTGGCAACCACTGGAAAATGGTGCCACCTTGTATCTGCTCTTTTTTTACTGCCTCTATATCATTAATTCCTTTTTCGTCATTCTTGAATAAAACATGGATCGTTAACCACATCCCTTGAACTCGAAATTCCACCATGAAATCCCCTTTTTCAACAAATTTGTACTTCATGGTTTGGTTTGTCAATAATAACAACACAGATGTTCACTTTGTCAAAAAACACAATCACCTCAAAAATGCTTCAATGATACCTTGAGGGATTTTTGTCCAACATGTATCCTTATGATCATCCAGGATCCCATTTAAATAAATTGCTCCTTCAAATTACTAAACTATGATCCACCATTCAACTCAATCTGTGAAACTCTTTTGGAAACTTTGATGGATTTATCCAACTGAAATAGACATTGAGTTTCTATCCTATAACTTTGTTGAACTTAAATTAATAACTTGTTTCATTAAATAGTTCTATAAAATTACTCTATTAAAATTATATACATTTAGATATAATCATTCTGATATTACACACTATCCAAGATATTGTAGTTACATTGAACTTCAATCAAATTATCAGAATATCCTCTGTGTGAAACTAATACTTTAAGAGATTATGATTTCATCAGCCTGTTGAACTCTCATTTAAAATTTTTCAAGTATAATAGAGGCATAATTGTATTTTCTCCCATTTCTATACTTGGTTTTTTCACTTCATGGATCTCAAATTGTAATGTTCTGAGGATATTTTAAATATTTTTTCCACAAAAAAAACTTATGCAAAGAAACATGTTCCAGGACATGGGTTATGTCCTTTATGTGGCTTCAGTGTATCCCAAGTCATTAGGTTATGATGACTTGTAGATAGGAGAATAGTTGTATTGAAACTATAAATTTTAATAATCCTCAGGAATTACACCCTTCATAATTTTAAATATTTATCTTCACTCTCTTCCTCAGGATAAACATTAAGTCTATCTACATCATGGATCTTTTCCTTTTATCGAAGTTACTTTGAAGTATAATGGTTTTCTGTAATAGATTCCAACAAAAATCGAACTTCTATCATAGTCATAGAAGATTCCACTGTATGTTAGAAAATTACATGAATACATCAAATGATTAAGAATTATTATTATCCCTCATATCTTACTCCAACGTGATTTTGGAAATCATGCCTCAGATCCCATATTTTAGTTATATGACCCCAAATATTCTATCACTCATTTAATTAATCACCTTTTGAATATCTGAATCATGTATACACTTGCGATGACTAAGATTCCCTCATCATGAAAACTCCATGTTATTCCATATTTATCATAATTTTTAGATGATCATATTCTATTGAACATGATAATCATTCAGCACCACATATTCTTCTAAAAATGCAATCGATTGAGAACTTCACAAATTTTTAGTCACCCATCCTGATGTAGGTTGTAGAACCTATAGAATCTAATTTTTTAGGAAACTAACATTTTGAAATTCCACTAATTATTTATGGACTGAATGACTCCACCTTTGCTAGATCTATTGAGGAACATGCATCATCTCTGATTACAAACTATATAGAAATATCTATTCTTTCTATCATGGACATCTAGTTTGATATGCTTAAACATGAATCCTCTATCAAATGTAAGTAAAAAACCTTCATAAATATCATCCCCAAAATTCTCTAAGATCTGTAGCTTCAACCATCATATCATCAAACCATCCTTATAAATTTTAGTGATATAACACCAAGCTCTATAATTACAAACCATGAATCAAAGGAACTATATAACTACTATGGAAATTAAGAATTTTGATATCCAGATAACCTACAGGTACCTCTACCCTCTTCTGATGACATCATTATTATAACTTGATAGACCACTTGATCATAAAAAACCCTACAATATTCCAACCAATCTTTTTTATTTTCCTTGACAATTTTATCCACCATAAAATATCTTAATTAACCCTATGATACCACTTTTTTGGGATGAAGGTGAAAAAATGATCATTGGTAGTTTGTACTACCGGTTCCCCAACATAGTGGAACTTTAAACATCAGAAGTAGAAAAACTCCCGATCATCCACCCCCATGACTTCAAAGACCAGAAGTGGGAAGAACTCACACCCCTTACACCACATTGAGATATCATTTCTCTTAGACTCCTATAGTATAATTCACTCTATGGTTATTGTTACAATAAATGTACAAGCTATCAAGAACATGAAAAACACACACACATGCAATTACAATGAAAAAACACAATTCACACAAGGTATTTCATGGTTTGAAATTACATATTACTTCCATTAGAGATCTAAAGAACCTCTTTCATAAAATTTGTAGTAAATATGAGTTACAAGGGATGTTCAACATTAGACAACCCTACACAGATCATTAGAATAATTATCACCAACAACATATATGTTTTCATATTTTGGTGATATTTTTCATGGTCCTAAACCTTAAATATTTTAGTCATCGACATTAGGACATGCCTAGGTGTGATCCTTCTAAAGTCACCCTAGCCTAAGGGTTTAGCTCTATCATCATATATTAGTCATCGTTTATTTTTTCTCACTCTAAACATATATACCAATGGCCTTCTAATAAAGAGCCTCGGTAAATCATCTTATCGGTACCTCTATGTAATAGAAGCATACATCCCTATATTGAACTATGAAACCTATAATTTTATATAGTAATAGATAAAATGACTATCGACTCATGATGATTAGAGAATTCCACCTTCCGATTCATACTGATGATTTTAATGAGAATTTTCATTTCTTTATTCATGAGAAAATCTTCCACGTCTCACTATTAGTGATTATTCATAAGTAATAACCTTCAAAACATGCTTCAATGATCCTCTAGACATATGTTTGGATTCTAGTATATTCCCCTACCGTTTTCCACACTGCATACCTCCAAAATATGACTGACAACATCATACCTCATTTTGGATGTTTTCCCTTAAGCTACTCAGACACCATTATGTTTCCTACAGAATGCCTCTGAAATCCTTTCAAAAAGTATACCTTCTGGTAATCAAACCACCTCTACCCAACCTGATTCCATTAGAACTTAATTTTAAGTTTTTTTGTATATTTTTATTCTATAATATTCTCATATGCTAATTTTTTTCCTTTTAACCCCTTCTAATGAACTTCCTTTTACTAGACTCATTCTAGACATGCCATAAGGATGGTTCCATGACTCTATATGGATACCCAAATGTTACTTATGGAAATTTTATTTCAAAATAATTCACACATGATATAAAAACAAATCCTCACAATAAATCCAATAGGGTATGTTTTTTATCATGTTGTCGGTTGGAATGGAACAAAGATGAGATTTTTTCACTTGTATAACAAGTAAAAGAATGTGGAACTTGATTTATTTAATCCAAGTAAATTCATGAACTCAATTTTTTGAGACACGTATGATGTGTTATACTACTTTGGTGATGGAAATGTGATGCACTCATTTATTAAATGAATGACATGTGATTTATTCATTAACATGGTTAGTATTTTTTAGAGAATAAAGAAATGATGAGATAACCTAAACTAGATTAATGTGTTCCATGTCTAGTGGCCACTTGATATCATGAATAAAGGGGTTATATAGGAATTAATATGATGTGTATGATGTATCTTATGGTGTAAATGATTTAATAGAGAAATGAGTATGTTTTATTTAGATCACACTAGACCCATTAGTTAGCTTGAGAGGCACTAATGATTTGCTAGAGGCTTCTTTTTGATTACATCTATGAAATACAGATTTTATACTCTTTTTCAATGATAATAAGGCATATAGGGTGACATAGTTATGAACTTGGATAAGAATAATGTTTTGGACAAATTGGTTTGTTCCAAAAATAAGAGATCCTAAAGAAACTGTATCAAAAAAAGTTTTGGATTGATTCAAAAAGAGTTGTGAAGTTTTGTATTAAGTACTTTTGGAATTTTACTGAAAGTGGGATATTGTTGTAAGTGCTATAAAATGGGAACCAACACACTGTTTTGGTTCATTTAATGTTTTGGTATATATCTAAAATCACTTTTTACATCCATATGATGAATGAGGCTTCTTGTTCTTATACACTTGGTTTTCTTTAGTTATAACACATTTATGTGTGAATTGTTAAGTCCTATAATCAAATTTAATGGGTACAATGTGTATTTTCCAATAGGAATTAATGAATGTGATGCATTATATATTCAATATATTTAATTAAGATTCATAAATGATCCTATATAAGGAATTGATCATTCATCTATTGTGGGTGAGTTCGTTCAATATAGAAGTGGTGAATTGTTTACAAGGAAGTAAAAAATATCTTCCCTCCTGGAGATTTTTCATTATTCCATGAAGGTTATAGCACCCCTTTAGGCCTTCAAGAGTCCCCATGAAACATTCATGGACCCATTGGTTAGTCACCCCCATGAAGGTTGGAGGCATACATCTTCCACTCCTCATAATCATTATCTAACCTACTCTATCAAGGAAAAAAATTAAATATGCTGATATTCATGAATTTTATGTACACCATTTTATGCTCTGTTTTTTGGATAATTTTTTTACATTTGATTCATGGAGATATATTCTCCTATGTTTTCGGTTCCCTTTCACTACCAAGGATCAAATAATGACCCAATGAAACCCATTAGAAGGATCCATGTTTATCTAAATTACTTTAATTTAAAATTTTTCTATGGATTTTTTATTTAATTTTATTTGTCCATATTGGTGGATATTTATATTTTAATGATAAATTAAATTATTATTAATAGATGGATTATTTCTAATATCCATTTAAAATTAATTCATGAATCATGAATTATATTTATTCCCATATTTTTATATTTATTTGTTTTTTGGATGTGTTTATGAATCTTTTTTGGGTTTTCAGGTATTTCATCAACTACATTTTTTTATATTCATTATTACCATACTTTCGTAATGATTCACTCTAAGTTTTCGGGAACTACAATGATTACCATACAAAATTACAGGTTTACACAAGGCATCAGGTTCAACCAGTAGTGGAGGCATGACTAGTGATAGTGGTGTTCATGGCGAGACATCAATGTTTCTATAGTTATATAGAATTTATAACTACACAATGTGTAGTATTCAGTCACATTCCATGTGTATCATCATTTCTAATCAACACATTGTCCACATTGAGTATCCCAATACATCATGTAACCCACTTGATACATAATTTATATCCACTTCACATGGATTGAGCAACGACAACACATGACCAGCCTATCCATATATACTACATATCATGTACCCTAAAGGTAAACATAGTGTATAAGGAACAATACAGTATCCTTTATAAATGTGTATACAAGAACATTTTTTTAGATTTATAAGTAGTATATTCTTAGATTCTTTTACATGTATAATGTAATGATAAACATGTATTATTAATCTAGGGTTTATATTCAGGGTGTTTTATAACTTGGAGTTTTGTAGCTATATATAGACAATGGAAAGTGTGGTTGGATGACTATATAATAGCCACAGAGTCTATACCCTCTTAGAAATATATCATATATAGGTTGAGAGTCATCCATATTTTTATTGAGGTAGGTAACCCATTCATAGTAATGGGGCCTGAGTACTCTACTCATGGAGTAGGTGACCCTCTCGACTTATGAACCTTACACATGGTGAGGTGTGGAACCTCAACAGGGGATGGTAAACTTATCAAATGTTGTATTCAATTAGGCACATGTCCTAGATAACTCATATTACTAAGGGATGACATGGATATGATAGATGTGACATAGATCACGTGTTTTGATTATTATAATGTATTAGAATCTATGGATTCCATTGGATTATTAATGATATATTAGGTATTTTTCTTGCCTTTTAGAGATATATGATATTTGGGAATTGACTACAGGATTTATGAGAAAAATTATTCTAGTATCTTCCTTCGTTATGAGATACAATCTCATACAGATCTAAGATTTGGAGATTCAAATTCTATTAAAATATCATGGTTTTCTTAACCTTAGATCATATTTTGTTTCTCATTGGGATTACCCTTCATGTTTTACCTTGGTTATGATATTTTTATGAATTTTTGATTTATCTTTAACTTTTTTTGGGGAATCATATTGGGTATTCTTGTACTCACCCATAATGGGCATCAATGCCACATGTGTTTTATCTGTGCAGACATTTCAAAATTCAAATATGAACTTGGTAGATGTTGAGAATGTGGTATTCCTGGAGTTGTTTCATAATAGCCGATGGTGGTGTGTGGCATGAAACCCCAGTCACTCACTCCTCTGATTTAGTTAAAATAAAAACATTCATTACATACCAATTTTGAAATGAATTTAAGTGACTCAATTTTAACCGTCAATAATTACAATATCACTAAAAATATCAATTCACATACATTTTAAGGACCCTTTAGGTTTAGTATTTTAGAGAATTAGAGAAAGACATCAACTAAAAAAACTATGTATATCTCATAAAATGGACATTTTTAAACTATATAATAAACTATTTAATTCGCAATAAGTTATTAGAATCTCTAATAAAATTCTCCACCCAAGATATTCTATTAGACATATCACATGTAATAGAATTCTATACATCTTAACAAAATGAAAACATAAGAAGGGGTGAGATTAAATGTTTGATAAGGGTAAACGTAAGTGATAAAAATCATAGATAATAAGTGAGTATAAGATGCACATGAATAATATGGAAATAATATATAATCAAAAAATTCAATAATCAAAAGAAATTTCTAGCATAACATATCCACAGTTCATATATCAAAAAATAAAACATGTATAACAATAAATTTTTACTTAGTGATGAAATTCCTAATATAGGAAAACTAACTCCATGACCTATGAAAATAAAAAATGACCTTATACATCATGAGTTTACCATCAAGTCCCTATGTTTAAGTATTATTTTTTTTCTGGGAAGTCATACACCAAAATACCCTAGCTAGCTTGTCTCATGAAACCTATCGATGCATCGAAGGGATATCCATACCAAACCCCACCTATCACTGATTATGTACAATTCATTCATCGTATAAATAAATGAATAATATATATAACACATAACCAATATTCCTTAATAATAAATAAACATCCATTGGAATAACAAGTATATAAATTTTCTATATTTTCTCAATCAATAAATGGAATAACTTTCTCTGTAAGAATTATTAAAAATAAAATCATATAGAGAAATTTGATTGCAGTTAAGTAAATAATTTACCAAACCATTCAACACATGATATTTCGGTAAACAACCCTTAATCAAAGTATAAAAATATAGAGTTTTCACAAAGTAAAGGCACCAGAATAAAAATTATTCCTATAATAGAGAATGATTTAAAAAGAAAAAGGTAGTGATGGACTTTTGTGAGATTAATACAACAAAATAGTATATTATTATAGGATTTATAAGGTAATAACTGAAAAATATATACAAAAAAAAGTAGTAAATATGAATTATATCTCAATGAATAAATATTTTGATACAAAAACCATTATCGTAATGGTAACATAAGAATCAAAAGAACCTGATAAGAATTACATGAAATTAAAATATAATAAAATGAAATATATTAATTTTAATTGAATTAAATAGGCAATTGAATACACCATATAAAATAAAATATGCTGTGTAATACAAAATATGTCTCATAGAATTGAAAATAGAGATAAATAACAGTTATGACTTTAGAAACATTCGAATCATACCCCCTCGAAGGATAGAATTTACAATGAAAAATTAAATAACATGAATAGAGAAAGAACCATGATATAAATTATCTAATGGGATGTAAGTACACAATAAAATAGGAAATATGGTGTATAACATAATCATGTATCAAGGAATTGAAATTTGAGACCAAGAAACCTTACAAGTAACAAAATATTTGAAGTAATAATCATTTGATAATGTGGTTATAAGGAAGAATTTTTGAACCCTAAAGAATGAGGTGAAAATAAAATACTATGTATTAACTAGGTATAATAAATAAATCTTGTAAAAATATATTTTCAATAAAAAAGTTTGTAACTTAATAGAAAAAATTGAGTTTGCGTAAACCGTTACCTTAATACCTTCTTAGTAGAAATAAACTCTAACCTATAGTATAAAAAATAATTAATTAAATAATAAATTTAAAAAACATTTTCATATATATAACC
The DNA here is from genome assembly GCA_963277665.1 of Viscum album. NCBI lineage: Eukaryota > Viridiplantae > Streptophyta > Magnoliopsida > Santalales > Viscaceae > Viscum > Viscum album. The sequence goes on along the minus strand of OY728164.1, from coordinate 1,395,036,008 downwards.
TTTTATAAATTTCATTTACAATTATTATATACATGTATATTAGCTAGTTATTAACTATTTTTGATTTCGATTGTGAGTAATCTTGATCGTTCTAAACTAGTTTCGTAATAACTTTGTTTTTTTTCATTATTATATCAATCTTCATAATTAAAAAATTATAAAAGTTGATATAATTAATATTTTTTTTAATTATTTATAATTTTTTAATTATATTTTATTGGAGTTTTGGTTATGATCCTTAAAGATGAAATGAATCATGATCATATTTCAGTGATTTTGAAAGAATGAACGCTGGTATATTAACTAATGAGTTTAATATTACTGTTACTATTATAAAACTAAAATAAAATAATTATTTACTTATTTATTTCATATATTTAAAAAAACTAAATTTCTAAATTCATAAATCATTTAAATTTATAACATTGTTCAATTAGGTGGTTAAGCCGAACCAAACCAAAGAATGCCATTGTTAATAGAAGAATATGCAGTGATTTAGTTGTAGTATCATTAAAACAGGATCATAATGACCTTAGTTAGTATTTATTAGTGTGTTATATTATAATTTTAAATAATTATATGATTAATATAACCTATATGATGTTATTACATAGTATTTTCTTTACTCTTAGAATTCTCTTTTGGATGGTTGAATTTACTATGGTTATTTTAATGCTCATATTTTTAATATATTGTCCAATTTTTCTTACCTAAACCTTAATAATTTAAGAAATATCATAGTTATCCATTAAAATCATTCTCACAAACACCCATGAAATTCAGTGATGAAAATAAAAAAAAATGAAAATAAATCATTCTATGGAGGTGATAGTTCGCAAGTACGCATGATTAACGATTTAGTTTTCCATAGGTTAAGAGAAATGTATAATATGTTTTATTATTTAAAAATATAAAATATGTTATAAATAGCATAATTTTTTATTAAATTAAAAATTATGACCATTTGTGTGAGGTGGATAAAGAAAATTATTCATGATGCTTCATAGAGGTGGTATCCCACACACATGTACAAATGTCATTTTGGTTTTCCTTAATGGAAACATGGAAATGTTGTTAATATCTATCAAATTAGAATAATAAAATTCATTATAAAATAAATAATTATTTTATTATATAGGAATAAAAAAAGTATATTTGTAAAATTAATATATAAAAGAAATGAAATTAGGGAAAATTAATACACGCGTTGAGAACTTGTGAATTCCCTTGGAGGAATCTCTGTAAAGGGAGGGATTAAGATAATATTTTATGACTAGAAACTCAATAGGGTGAAATATTATTATAGGGTAAGGAATAAGTGAATATTTTAAAATATAAACTGAATTTTTTATTGGTACTAAAGGGGTGTTAAGAGGCCCCCTTTTATAAGTGGTTAGAATGACATTTTTGTAAATATTTCAACTTAATATAAATAGAGAACTTGATTCACATGTAATGTGGAAAAAATGGGAAATAATTGAATGTGAGATTATATAAGGTTGATAATACTTCAAAAATTTATTTTAAGACATGTTTTTTAAGTCTTTTATTCCTAGAATATTTACCTTCACCATTTTTGGTTATACCATGGTAACTAGTCTTTACATAGGTAATTTACTTTTATTGCATAAAAAAAATAACCTACTACATAATTTATAAATATTTATTAAAATAAAAAATAAATTTTATAAGATAAAATTTTTATATGTAATAAAATTAATTTTCACTTTAATGCATGTAACATGTAACAACCTATTTTTAGAAAAATGCATTTTTAAGTTTAAAATTTATGTGAAAGGTAAAATTATCAATGTTTTTAGTTTTCATGAAACATATTGGATTATTAATATAAAATAAAAATTGTGGGGATTTAATAGTAATCCAAAACCAAATTTTACTAAAATAATATTGATTTAAAATCAATTATCAAAAATAGTTTCTTTTATTGAAAAATATTACTTATGTTTATAAAATGTTAAACATAGGATTTATAAATTCATAATGGTAACTAAAAATGTATTTTATTACTCAATAAATATATAAATTATCAATTAAAATGGTTTTTAAACTTATATGAATTTCTTATATAATGATAAATTCATAAAAATTACTATTTTTATAAAAATGGCATTTTCACTATTCACTTAAATTATTTTTTCCATAAAATTTACAAAAATTCATATTAAGATAATATTGGAATTAAAAATCTAAAAATGAATTTTATATTTTAAAATTATAATCCTAAAGTTCAGAATTTAAATTTTAATTAAAAACATAAAAATACAATGAAAACTATTTTTATATGAAAATAACATTTGTAAAAAATGTTAACCATTATTATTATTATTTATATAAATCACTAATCAAATTAGAGTTAATATATTATTTATAAAAACAATATATTTTATCGATAAAGTTTTTATTTTATTAAATAAACACATAAAAAAGGAATTTTTAAAACTTTTATATTTTAAATCATAAATCAGACTTATTAGTTATTTAGAAACACTCATTTAATTTATTAATGCCTTATCATTGATAATGATATATATATATATATATAATTCTGTTACATTTATTTTTACCCTAGGATTTTATGCAAACATTTTAACTGTTATATATTGTTCTTTATTTGTTTTTGGGTTGATGTTGACTGCATTATAAGATATCAAACACATTAGGTTATAAAATAAATAAAATATATAATATTTAATTTTTTTTGTAAAATTATACACCCTAAAATAAATTAAATCCTTTAAAATTTTAAGCCTTTTTATATAAGTAAAATTGTTTATTATAAACAAAAGATCCAAGGTTTAATTTTTAATGATATATCAAACTTAATATTTTCGACACTAAGAAACTCATAAATGGGAATCAAGAAATATATGATAAAAGTAATTTTTATAAGACATTAATTTCTAATATTGATAGATTATCTTTGTTTTATTTAGTACATGTATTGAGATTTTATAATCTAAGAATTTTTATCAGCCATTCGTAAAAAGAGATAATCCATCCAAATAATACACCAAATTAAGTTAAAAAACCAGATCCGTAAGAAGTATCTTCCCAAAAACCATGAAAAGATTAAATAATAATCATACCCCTAAGTGTTTTTATTTATAACTCAATATCCAATAGTTAATAAAAAATTACATTTCATAAGACATTATAAAATTTAGAGTGAATAATCCTTATGCTTTTCAATAGTACTTAATGTCTAGTCTATTCCTTTTTCCCATGTTCTGTGAGGTTCTTGGAGACTGTTTTCCCTATTTTCCATTGTATTAGTTCATCAATTTTCATAGTTCCAAATTTCCTTGAAATTTAAGAACTTAATTTCTGTATCTCCTCTCTTTCCCTTACAACCATGATCTTTATGACCCTCATTTTCACACTTATAGTGAATTTCCATTCCATTAAAATAATCCTCGATGTTTTTATTTCCACATTCTTGATGTTTACAAAATTGAATTTTATTTCCTTTATCATCTTTTTTCACCCAAAATTTCACGTTTCTCTTATTTATCATATAAAGGTATTAAAATATTTTCATTTTTTTAATCATATGTCATGATATATGGTGTTTCATAAGCATACTATTTCTCTCTCTAGTTCTTATCATGTGAGATTGGTCATTTATAAAATCTATACATTTTCCATGGTATCTATTATTAACTTGGTTCCTTTGGCCTCATGACATTACTAAAACCAAAAGGAATTATGTGTAAGTAGATAAAACTATAAGAGAATTCATTTATTTTAATTACAAAAAAAGTAAAATAAAAAATGTATTAATCTTTGAAATGTTTACATTAGATTTCTATTCTACCAAAATTACTCTCAGTATAATCACAATTTCTTTAGATTGAGTTATCTCAAACTACCTAACATAATTCCTTAACATAATAAGTCCTTAAAAATGGATAGAAAATAGAATGATATTAACCAAAGAATATCCCTAAAGAGTGTCTATCCATGTGTGTAGTTTTAGGCCCACTCATCATGCACCGAAGAGAACATTGATTTGATACTCAACCAAACTTTTTCAAGGTTATTACCCATATGTGTATATATGTCACAGATACATATACTTTCCATCATCTTGGGATGCATGTAATTTATTATAGAACCCACAAAATATTTACTTTAACAAAACTTTGTGATGTTACCAAATATATTGAATTATCCCTTAGACTCACCCCTAGAGGATTTATGAAAGTTCTATTATCATAATCCCTAAAGTATTCAATATTACCTCATGTAACCTAAAGGTTCATCTATACCATTAAAATTATTATTAACCTTAACTTATCAACCCTTAATAAAATTTATAACTCTTAAATTATCCTCAAATAATGACATATTGATATTTAAAGTTATTTAAATCCTCATTTTATATTCATTGTGATTCCCTATACTCACACTCATAGAATCAGGTGCGAATAAACACATTATTTACATAAAATATTTTAAATGAACAAATGTTACCCAATTTTAATCATCAATAATTACCATACAAAAAATAAATATTGATTCACATGCATTCTACGATCCATTTAGGTTTAGAGTTTTAGAGAGTTATGTAAAACTTTTAACTAAAAAAATACCATGTATATATCATCAAATAAACATTTGTTACACCATATAAGAAAATATTTAATCCATACTAAATCTTTAATATCTCCCAAAAAATTCTCCAGACAATCTATTCTGTAATAAATTACATGTTTACTACATTTTTCATAACCTAGGGAAATAGAAACATAAGAAGGGTTGAGAACAAACACTCAATATGGGTAAACCTAAGCAATAATAATCAAATATCATAAGAAAGAATAAGACGATCATAAATTATACAGAAAGGAATATATAATAAAAATATTTCCATAATAAAAAAACTATGATAATAACAAATCCATGGTTTACATATCAATAAATAAATGAATGGATAACAATAAATGGTTCCTTAAGTATGTAATTAATAATTCTAGATAACTAATTCCATTCCATTATCAAATACAAAAAGATTTTTTACATTATGATCTTACCTTCAGGGCCCTATGTTTAGGAGATATTTTGTTCTAGGTATGCATACACCAAAATACCCAATTTAGTTTGTATAATAAAACCTATTGATTCATCTAGGATCTATCTATATTAGTCCCCAAAAATCAATAATTAATTACAATGTAATAATCATATAAATGAATGAATTAGTCATAAAATACATAATCCATATTCCTTAATAATCAATAAACATCACATTAGAACAATAAGTATATGGATTTTAAATATTTACACAATCAATAAATGTAATAGAGTTCTATGTAAGAATCCCTCAAACTAACACTATATAGATATATGGGTACATTATTAACTCAATAATTTCCCCAATAAATCATTCTATGAAATCTAGGAGAACACCCTTATATCAAAGGATATAAATATAGCGTGTTCACAAAGGAAAGGCATTGAAAGAATAATCATGCCTACAAAAAGGGTTATTTGGAAAGATAAAGTTAGTGATGGATTTACACAAGTGTAATCACCCAAAAGAAAATAGTATGTGTGGATTTAGAAGGTAATATATTACTGATATATAAACTAAAAAATGGAAAAAAGTGGTGAATATGAATCAAATAAAGTGAAGTAAAATTGATATACAAAAACCATTAGGGTAATGGTAACATAAGAATGAAATGAACATGATAGGAATATCATGAAACAAAAATATAATTAAATGAAATATATTCATTTTACTTTAATTATATAAATAATTGAGTATATATAAAAAATAAAATATGTTGTACAATATCAAACATGTCTCATGGAATAGAAAATATATACAGGTAACACTTATGACTAAGAAAAATTCAAATCAAACCCCCTTAAAGGATATAATTTCAAATGGATAATTAAATTCCATGAATAATGAAACAATAATGATATAAAATATTGAAGGGGTATTAAGTACAACATATAATAAAAACATGGTGTATATTATAATTATGTCTCAAGAAATTGAAATTTGAGACAAATTAACCTTCATGTAACATAATCATTGAGGTATGAATAATTTGATAATGTGGATATAAGAAAGAATATTAGAATCACAGAGAATAAATAGTAAATACAATACCAATTATTCATTATGTATAATAAATCAACCTTCTAAAATTATAGTTTCAATATGAAAGTTTATAACTCAATGGAAGGAAATATGAGTTAGCTCAAAACCTTCCCTTAATTATCGATGAGTTGAAATGCACCATAACCTCATATATAAAAAAATAACTATATTAATCACCCACCTGAAAACATTTTTTATATCTATAACCTTTTATAATCTTCATTTATATCTATTATATATATGTATATTAGTTTGTTGTTATATATTTTTTATATCAGGTGCGAGTAATCTTGATCGTTTTGAACTAATTTTGTATTAGTGATGTTGTTATTAATTATCCTCAAAACATTTAACTTTACTAGATCATACAAGGTATTGTAATTTTATATTTATTTATTAATAATGTTATAATTTCATTCAATGGGATCTTTTTTATGATCCTTAAAGAAGAAATTCACGATGAGTATGTTTTGGAGATTTTGAAAAAATGGACATTGGTATAATGTTACCATTCTAGAACTTAATTAAAATAATTATTTTATTATATATATATATATATAATAAATAACTTTAAATTAAATTCCCATAGTCATCCATGATATAAATTTATAACATTGTCCAAGTAGGTTGTTAAACCTACCCAAACAAGAACATACCATAATTAATGGACGATTATGAAGTGATTTAGTTTTAATATAATTATACCCAAAGAATAATGACCATATATAGTGTTTATTATGGTGATATATCATTATTTTAAATAATTAGAAGAAGAATATAATCTATATATATTTATTACATTATATAAATAAATCATTTCTTTTCTTAGAATGCTCTTTTAGATATTTTAATTTAACACATTTGTTTATTTCTCTTATTATTAATATGTAATATATTTTTTTATGATGACAATTAATAATTTCATAAAACTTATATTTATCCATTCAAACCATTATTATTTTAATCCATTAAAGGTAGTGATGAAATATAATAAATGGAAATCAATCGTTCCATGGAGGTGGTAACCCTCACGTATGAACGATTGATGCTTTATTTTTCATAAAATGAGATAAATGTATAATATGATTTATAATTTAATAATAGAAAATATTTTATAAATATCATAATTATTTATTAAACAAAATTTGGACCAATCGTGTGTGGTGGTCAAGGAAAATTAAAGACGACGCTTTGTGGAGGTGGTGGTCTGAACACATGCATGAATTTTATTTTTGTTTTCCTTAATGGATAAGGGAAAGGTGGTTAATAGTTATTACTTAAGAATTATAAAATTTCATATATAAACAATAATTATTTCATTTTATAGGAAGGATAAAAATATATTTGTTAAATTAATATAGAATTATAAAATAAATTAGGGAAAATTAATACTCACATCGGGGACTTGGGATTTCCCTTAGAGGACTACTTATAAAGGGAAGAATTTGGATAATATATTGTGAATATAATATTAACAGGAAAAAATATGAATATTTTTAAAGTAATAATGAAATATTTTCAATAATAAATTGAATTTTTAATGGTATTAAAGGGGCGGTGAGAGAACCCCTTTTATGAGTGGTGATAATGACATTGTTTTAAATATTTACACTTAATATAAATAGGGAAAATTTTTCACATGTTAAGTGGATATAGAAATAGAATATAATTTAATAGGGAATGATATAATTCCTAAAATACCTCAAAAAAATTTATTTTCACACATGTTTTTAAGTCATCCTCTCTTGAAATTTTCACATATATGATTTTTAGTTTTACTGTGGTAACTATTTTTTACCAAGTTAAATTTACTTTAAATCATAAAAAATAAATTTTTTAAATAATTTGACATATTTAGAATTAATATTATATAAATTTTATCAAATAAAACTTCTATGTGTAATAAAAATCAATTTTAGCATTAACACATATAACGTGTAAAAACTCGTTTGATAAAAAGTGCATTTTTATGGTCAAACTTTATGTGTCAGATAAAATTATCAATATATTTGGTTTCAATGATAAAAATTGGTTTATTTTAAATTGAATAAAATTTATGTGTATTTAATATAATTCCAAAAACCTAATTTTACAAAATAATATTTAATTAAAATAAAATTTCAAAAATAATTTCTTTTACTAAAAAATTACTTAAGTTCATAAAATGGTAAATATATGTTTAAAAAATTTATAGTATTGAAACTTTTAAAATATTAATTATTTAATAAATTATTAAACAATTAAAAGGTTTTATAAACTTTTAGGCCTTTCTTATATAATGATAATGTCATAAATTTACAGTTTTTGTAAAAATTGTATTTTTCACTATTCACTTAAAAGTAAAGTATTTCAGAAAAATACCAAATATTTAATATTAAGATAATATTATCATAAAAAATATAAAATATAAAATTTATTTTTTCATATTAAAATTCTAAAATATTAAAATTTAACTTTTAATTAAAAACATAAAATATAATGAAAATTGTTTTCAAAGGAAAATAAAATTTAAGAAAATATTAACTATTATTATTATTAATTACTATAAATTAATAATTAATTTTGTGTAAATATAATATTTATATAAAAAATATATTTTATCCATAAAATGTTTAGATTCTTAAAAAGACATAAAAATTAAATTTTTATAATGTTCACATTTTAAAACATAAATCAACATTTTTAGTTATTTAGTTAGGCTAATTTAATTTATCAATGCCTTATAATTGATAATAAAATTTATTTTTATTTATAAATATACTTCATAATTTAATTATATATATATTTTAAATGATAATTCTATTAATAGATTTTAAGTGTTATATATTTTTCCACGGTTCATTTTGGTACAGTGTTGTGAGTGTCATAGGCTATAAAACACATTAGGTTTGAAAGGAAATAAAATATATAATCTGTAATCTCAGTTTGCTACATATGGTGAGAGTTTTTTTTCTTATAGAGTTTATTTTAGTATAATATATTAAGATGAGGTTTCACCCCTTTTACAGAGTCAAATGTATATGGTGGTTATATATTCTGTATTTATATTTCTATTTTTTTATTAGATTTTTGGTATTGTTTTGGTTAGTTATTATCACAAAAATTTATTTTTTTAATTTTTAGTTGATTATATATATATATATATATATTATGGATATCATTGGATTTTATTATGAATAAGATGTTCATTTCATGTTATAGGCTATTATAGGCTATGACCTCTCATGTATTTATATGCCTTCTTGTTGCTAGTGGCCAAACACCAACCTATTGAAGGTGGGATTAGGGTAGAACACCTAGCTTGTTTCCAGCCCAGGTGGGGTACTGGTAGGTTTGATTATATCAAATAATATCAAGTTTAAAATCTATTAATCATTTCTATAAAAATGATTGAGCATTAAAAGAATGAAATATTTCGTGGGTGATAATCTCATTATCTGTAACTAACTAATGAGGTGCATATGCACTATACATTTATAAAATAAATTTGGGTAAAATTCACTATATTATATTCACTAACACCTTTGAAAATAAAATATAAATGAAATAACAATGGAAAATTAATTTTAATTATACAACCGTATTAGGGTTTTCAATATTTTGAATCATAGTAATAATAGTCTCATTATATGGAGTAAGAGACACAATACCAATCAAACACTAGTTCATAAGATTTAGAAAATATTCTCCCTCAATATGCCAAAACCTCTAATAAAATATTTCATGGAGACCATCTATGTTCGATGCCTTAGTATGATGAATAGATTTTAAAGATTTAATAACTTCAAACTAATGAATCTCCCAAATCAATACATTATTAATCTCAGAGGAAATAGTTAGTCCATTACAGAAACTAACCATTTTTGTAATAATATTTTTCTCAAATATAAATACATTTTCATAAAAATTAGAAAGTGGATTTTAAATTCCATCTTCAACTTCCACCCAACAACGGTTATCATATTTTAATTTATAAATGAAATTATTATAACTTATAGAAATATTTTTTATGAAAATAAGGCAGTATTTTTGTCAACTTATTATATATATTTGACCCTTGATCTAAGTTTACAATATTTTTTTACTTAATTGTATAATATCAATCTTATTTTCTCAAAAATGGATTTTATAAATCAAATTTTCATTCAAATAATATCCATAAATAACATAAATATCATTATCATTATAATATATATTTTAATCAAAACCCCTCTTCAGATTACATCTCGAAGAGTACATATCAGCTATAACTTTATTAATTTTATTGTAAACATTAAACCCATATTGATTACATCCTATTTCTATTATAGTCTCAAAACATTGATCCTTGATCCAAAATGTATCAAATATATAATCATTCCTTTTCCTTCTGATGGAATTATTTAGGATGAATCATTAAAAAATAGCTTTGTGATCATATGTTATAGGAGATAAGTTTGAAAATTTTAATTAAGGGAACATAATCTTCTAGTTTTTTGAATACAAATATCTATACAAGTTCTCATAGATTATCATATTAAAATTACTTTCACTAAAGCATATAAATGGGTGTAATTCAAAACTAGGATCACTAAAACTAGTGTCATTCATAATAATTTGAAAATAAATCATGAGATTAACATTACTACTATCACATATCCTATTATCCCTATAAAAAATTATTATTTTTTAAAATCACATCTATATAGAAAAGGACTATCAAAATTCCTCTATAACCTTATAAGAATATGATAATTTCACCATTAATCATTACCCTATAACAAACCATACAATCTAAAATAATAAAACTCAACCAAATTCTCCATTTCATAGGAACCAAAATGTTATTTTGGGAGTTTTGAGGAATAGATACATCAATAATTTTTTATATAAAAACCCAAACCACCTGTAAGACCGACCCTATTTATATAAAAAATAATATAAAAACCCAAATTATGTTTTATAGTTGATATTTCCTTGTTTTTTAACAAAATATCATACACCAAAACTTTTTCATTGTAAAATTTCAAAATCCAATGGTGGAGCATAGATACTATCTAGAGATTTCCAAGCCCCCAATAGTTCTAACATAATGGTTTTATTACTCTTAGTAGATCTGGTCACCACTAGTTTCTACTTGAAATAAATTTTATTTTATTAATTTAATAAATTAATCCATTCATTTAATATATGAAATAAATTCATTAATAAATCCTTCCTCTAAAAAAACTATATTTTATAACAACCTTTTCTTGATTACACTTTTCCCACACAAATTAATCATTTCAGCTACCTAATTTAACATTATTTGAGCCAAGAATATTCTTATTCACATAATTAATTTAATAAGTACACTTCTTTGTGGTTGAGTCAGAAACATTATTAGGCTCCAACTCATCATTTTTTATAAAATTATATCTAAATTTAAGTTACAACATGGGTAAAACTATAAAATAATTCATAAATTTACTTGGAAAATCTTTCATATTTGTTTAAACATTTTTCAAAACTATATAAAAATAATAGGAATTAGCTGGTGGGACTAAAATAGACACCTTAATCTCCTAACTATTTTATATGATTTTTCTGAATGGATTTCTTGTATTTTAAGCCTATTTAGATCCTTTTTAGAATTTGATATCATATAATACTTCTTATTTTTTACATTATGATAATCCCTATATTGTAATATTTTTTACCTTTTAAATTTTCAACTCTTACACCACAATCCATCTCTATATTACCAAAACAAAAATATTATGTGTTCATATTCAAGGGTAATCTATTTCTATATATCCCTATATTTTAACATTTTATCATGATAAATTAGATGATTAACATTAATAAAAACACTATAATTAACTGATAAACCCCTATTAATCAGATATGAATTTTCCCATGAAATAAAACCACTCAAAACAGCATCAGTCTCGTAACATATTGAAATTACATATAACTTATTAAAATAAATTTTGTAATTAGATGGATTAAAACTAAAAGAGATATATTTTGAGAGAATATGGAAACCCAAATTTAAGTGTGAAATATATCAGTTTATCTTTACTATAGATATGGAAATACAGTAGTGAGGATAATCGCTACAATCATAGTTGAACAATAAGTGAAAATAAAAATAAAAATAGAAAGACCAAATAATTACTCTTTATGTTCAATCGTGAAAATTAATTCTAAAACGTTTATGATACAAATAATGAATAAAAGATGAAATATGGGAGCTATGTTTCCAAGTGAATCAAGAAATAATATGCATGGGTATTTATAGAATTAAAATATGACCATTGTTTGTGTTCTTGTTATTACCGAGGGAGATAGCCATTTGAAGAAGAGATCATTTTAAGATATTTGAAATAAAATATAGAGATATTATTATATATTTAAAATTTACTCCATATTTAAAGTGTTAATTAAATATTAGAAGATATGTATAACAATTATATATAAATAGTGATCTCTCTCTAATAAATTTCCTAAATTATAAATCAAAATTAATAAAAGTGTAATTAAAGTGAAAATGATTTCTAATCACTTAAAAGGATTTTATTTTTGTAGTAAATTTATATTTTTTATTCTCTTATATTTTGAATGAATTATATTATTGTACAAAACCCCTTTTCTTGATTTAAAATGTTTGTGTCATAACTGTACTACTTTACCTATATTTGTGTCTATCATCCTAAAAATAATATGTAAGTAAATGTTTATTATAAATAAAATAATATTTATAATATTGTTTATAAACATATGTGTAATATTTTAATGAAATTAATTAATAATAATTTGGGAAATTTTTTAATTATAAATGATAGGGGATGAAAAATATAAATTATAAAAATTAATATAACTCTATAAATATAAATATTGAGATATATAATAAATTAATTTTTAAAAAATTGTATGCATGATAATAATTATAAGAGAAATATTTTATAAATGAATATATATAATGATAAATGTGATTTTTAATACGGATTATTATTGTTTTTTTAATAAATTTATGCAATATAACAATATTAAATATGAATGAAGAATTATAATAATTAAAAAATAATTATGCTATGTAAAATATTAGTTTTGATAAATTAATTTTTCAAAGATATATAAGAAATATATTAATAATGATTAAATGGATTATATTAATTTTAATGGATTAGAAGTGTTTTAGAATTATATTATTTTAGTTAGTTTAATTAACCACATAAAGGCGAGATTAATTCAATGAAAGGGAAATATGAACCTCGCGTATGGGTAAACGACTTATCTAAATCAAGGTGAAGCCATATCACATCATTTTAACTTCACATGAATGTAGTTTCATCTCATGTAAGGGTAGTAACCCGACCTTTGATTCATGTAAAGGTGATTTTGGAATCATGAAAAGGTAGTTTCTAGTTCTTATAAGGGTAGATACTCAACTCTATGATCATATAAGGGTAGAACCTATATCCTTGTTTGTTTGAGGGTTCTTCCTTTATCCATATAAAGGCTAGGGGTAGGGAGTGAATAAATGTTTGTTTCTTATAAGTTTAGAATTAAGCATGCAAGTCATTTTGAAAAATAGTATGACCTACCATTCATTTTCCATGTTTTTCAAGTGCATAGTTCACACTTTTTTCTTGCCACATGACTCATGAGTTCAACATGAATCTCTCACACTCACCACACATAGTTACATCACATTTAATTTGGTGGATACAATTATGATATTATTTGTATGTTATATATCTATATGGGATCCTATGACATGAAAGTCATAGAAAGTGTCTTATAAGGGTTGATATATATATATAACTTCATTAATCATCTATATGTATTGTCCATATGGGAAAAATCAATTTCCAATGAATTTTATAGGTGGATAAGATATTAATTCCTCACATTTTGTTGTTTTTCGGAATATTTTATGATTCATGTGATAAAGTTAGGAAAAACGAGATAAAGATCCTAAATATATATAAATATATAGGTTTAAAGGAATGGTTATTATGATTAAAATCATAACACCACTAATTATATACATTTGTTATGGGTCTTTTTTTTAATAGTGTTATAAAAATAGATAAAGTATATGTATATGAATTAACATGTTAACATCTATGAAACTAGATCATGAAAATAGTAGTGTCATCTTATTATAAAAATGAATCTCCTACTTCACTTGGGAGGGATATACCAGCATCAAATTCCTTATGTATAACCCTTTAACCATCATCGTCATAATGAACTTTCAGTTTCCTATCAAAATAAGGGGACTTTATGGCCCATGTCTTATAAAATTTTCTATCAGGAGATCAATTAATAATATAAGCTAAGAAAAAGAAGGTTATTTCTCTTAAAAAATATCATTTCACACAAAAGTATTTAATTTTCAAAGATTAACCATTTATTTTAAAATTTTTCAATATATGTCAAAATGTATTTATTTTGAAGAGTTATTCTAAGTTTTAGAAATTATCATCTTATATGTTACAAGTATTTTATTTTAGAATGATTAATTTATATATAAATTATCATTAAATGGTTAATGAATTATATTTTTGAGAGTTATCCACCACTATATTTCATTGACATAAAAATATTTTTCTTTGAAAACAATATATTTGAAGTATTTTTTAACATGTATATTTTTATACTCTCAGTCTATTTTATATTATAACATTGGTTTCATGTTTTAAATAATTTATCCCTTAGAGTTTTATTTTTCTTTCTTTGATTTTTCCTCAATGAAATATAATTTATTGAAGCAATTTCTCTTTTAGGATTTTAATTTTAAATATTGATGTTCAAGGATTTAGAAAGAATTTTTATGAACATTATATTACGAAACACATGTAACTAAATGTTTAATTTTGAATACCGGTAGTTAGAAATTATATGTATATTGATAAGGGATGGTGAATGAACCCTACCCCTTATGGTAATTTTTTCCACTACTTGATAAGTGAGTCCATTATAGCCCAACAATTAATTGGGTAAAGCTTATATCACATGAAACATTATGTAAGGGATTATGTATTAAAACTAATACACTATAAGACTATGTCTTTCATGTTTTATTTTCATGGTCATAAGCCATCAATTTATTTTATGTAGTGATCCAAGGATCCTTTGAGAGTTATTTTACACTTGATTATAATATTTTAATTGAAATATTTTTGATTTCAAGAAATAAAAATTTTTATTTTTTAAAAAAAATTATTATTGTAATAAAAATTAAATGGTAAAGGTAATAGTTTTAATAATAAATCATGATTTTAATATAAGTCTTTTTTTTCAAGGAAAAATTATTTCAATATTGTCTTGTGTCCTTGAGAAATTTTCAAGAACCTTGATTTATTTTATGCTAGTTACACATTTTTTATGAAAACACTTTTTGGATTATAAAGGGTTATTTTTTATGACTAAAGGAATGATTGGATAGTCTTGAATTATTTCACACTAAAGGGAATTATTTTTCATAATCTTAATTAATTATTAAAAAACTATAATTGGATTTCTCATATTTTACAACACCTTACTAAGCTCTTTGTTCTCACCCCATATTTAAAACAAATCATATATCTAGGCACTGAGTAAAATTCATTATATTGTTTGTAAGGTCTAGCTCTATGGGATGAAATTATAGTATTTGGATATTTTACATATGTGATCAGGGTCCTATAGAAAGAAAAAATATAGGTTTTTATATGTATCATTTTTCTTAATTCTCAAATTCTCTGAACCTAAAAAATTCTCTTGTATGTAGTGATTCCATATTTTGAATTAGGGGTTATGATTTTAAATGGATAAATTTGAGCTTATTATTTTAGCATAAAAGCATTAAAAAACTATTTAAGAAGGTTATATTGTTTTGAAACCAGAGTCAAATGTTTGGGTATCAGGGAACCACATTTGGTATCCAAGAAGTATTTTAGAAATTTTAGGAGTTATAATGTCATCATTTAAGGAGAAATTCAGATTTAAAGGTTCCTATGAGGTATTGTGATTAGTTTTTAATCTGATTCAATGGAATAAGAGGCTAGGATAAGTTTAAAGAGGATTTATAATCTAAGGAATGATTCTATAGGCTTACTAGGGTTTTATTTTCATGGATTAATAGGAAGTGGAATCATAAGATAATTATTTTAAAAGATAATTTTTTATGAAGAAAATTATTATGATTTATATATGGAATATTTTTTACCAAATCTCAATGTATAATTTAGAAAAAAATAGATTATTTGTTTTGTGATAAACTAGGAAGTAAGTCTTTACCATTATTTAGATAATTTAAATTTGATTGTGAATTAATTAAAGATTGAGAACTAGTTTCAATATTGAATGATGGAGATCAAAAACAACTTCTATCCCTTCTAGATGGAAGGCTTTCAATTGTTATTTCAAAGTCAATATCACATAGTTTTGAAACATTTTATTACTTAATAATGTCATAAAAATGGTTATTGAATACATTTAACAACTCTTCCAAACCCAGAAATATCTGTATATTATGGTTTATCCATGATTATATTCCAATGTCCCAACTCTATTATCTCTCCCAATAAGGGTGGTACCTGTAACACCCTAGGGATTTTAGGTAGTTATGTTTTCATAAAGAGTCCAATTTTTTATTTAGTGGATGTTCTGTTTTGATAACCAAGACTTGGTTTGGAAAACCAAGGGTTTAGACATCATAAAAAGAGGTTTTCATATGCGGATTGATGTTCAATGAATGCCCTAGGTGTTTTTCAGAGTTCTTAAAGATGTATGGAAGGATGGGATGTTACAAAACTATAGTATAAGATACTTTAAATCATGACCATAGGGTCCATTCCATGAATTTATGGGAACATTGTATTTCCCCTGATAAGTCCTTTCATAGTGTGAACCATAGATTCATGATATGAAATGATAATTTTGGACTTTTATTTTAATGTGGACCAACCCCCCCTTTTTGTTCTCGGAAAGCTGCACACAAGGGAAGGATTTAAGCTAGACTGCACCTCTCCCTTCTTACATATATTTGGGTTTATTTTGGGTGTAATTATATGTTGTTTCCAGTTAGTTTATTCCTCCCCCTTACCCATATTTGTTCCTTCCATCGTAGATAATTTTGGGGGATTCTATTTTAGGGTTTAGTGAATATTCCACTAGATCATGGTCGAATTAGATGAAATCAAAGAGTATTTCTCTTGAATTGTATATTGGATGTCCTATGATTCTATCTACTCACTATCACATGTCTTTTTTTGGTGAAGTTAAATCATCTAATATACTTATTTTGGGGATTTCCTAAATTAAATTTGTTTGGAAAATAACTGAGTGATTATTTATAGATATTTTTTCTAAGATGATGCCAAGGGTATGTTATAGAGATTATAAATGTATTTTGTCATGTTTTTAGTGTGGTACAAGTTCCTAGAGAGTGTTTAGATGATTATGAAAATTTAAATTAAACGACTTAATTAATTAATTTTTTTTATAATTAACTTTTGGTATTATGTGGCACGAGGCAGGTGCCCAAAAGTATGGAACATGATCGGTGGATATGTAAGAGGCTTGAAAGATATTTAAAAGGGTTAAACTCCATGTTCTATATAGGTGGATCTTATAATAAAATTTCATATGTTTATTTATGCTAGAGAGTGCATTCCTACATACAACAAGAGGTTTGGGAACAGGGTTTACAGATTAAGGGTGCCCCAGGTAGATGATATATGATGGTTCGAGGCCTCCAATGCTTTGGATATGTTCTCTTAATCACTTATGTGAATTTTTATTTCCCATTAAATTTTTCTACAAGGGGTGAGGGAATTGGTTGATCTGAAATGAAACCTCTAGGAGGTATTGAGATGTGAGAGGAGATGTAGGATGACCTAGTTTGGGTTCCTAGGTATGTTAGGTAGGCATAAGATGATTAGGGCCAAGTGATGATGGGTGAAATATGTGAATGACACACGAGTGACTAGGAACTCCCTATTGAGGTTAAAGGTAAGTTGTTATGTGCAATTAGAGTGAGATAATTCACTTAGGACTTGGAATTAGGATTCTGATAGGGTTTTAGACCCTATACATTGAGTCTAGGTTAGGGTAGACGTGAAATATTATAAGGGTACTTATGTATTAGGAATAGAAGTGATGAGTGCTTGGTGAGGTAAGAACCGACCTTGGGGTTTGGTTCTAGATGAGACTTTGGGATATGCAGTCACCTTTGAGTGATAAGCGTGAGGTGGTATTAGTGAGGAGTACCATGAAGTGTTTGAGGACCATTGGATTCCATTTCAGGTAAGCTGAGACATGTCAGGATGAGGGGTTGGGTCTAGAGTGAAAAACACCCTATGATCAAACAATGATATATGTGATGGACTATGACATTATTTATGATGTATGTTCATGATGTGACCTCCCCAAATTCTATTGGGATAGGTCACTTTGATCACCATTTCCTATTACTTCAGGTATGGGGACGAGGACCTTTCCACAGGGGATTGGGTCGATGTGCATGGATGAAGTTTACTTATACCCTAAGTGATAGGGCAGTGGTTATAGAAAGGTATCATCCTTGTGTAATAAGGATTGGTTGACCTTATATTGAGTGAGAGGACATGGGTTTATGGATTATAGAGTAAATTTCTATGAGAGTCTTGGGTTAAGGACCAAATTTGGTGCTGATTCATAGTGGATGTGGGATGAGATCAATGGGCCTACCTCATATGAGAAGGTATTTTTTAAAGATTTTTTATGTATGACTAGACCATGTAAGAAACCAACCTAGAACATTCATCCATCGAATTACTCAACCAAACCACCACATACTTGAGGAATGTCACCGATCCCCCAAGAAAATGAAAAGCATCTAGGGTATCAAACATAACTATTGGGGATGGTTTCACCCTCAAAATTCAAAAGTAAACATCCAAATATGGAATAACAATAAAGAAACTAAGATACATACCAAAAGGAATCTCATATAAAAAATAATTTAATAAAAGATTACAAAACTACTATATAAGCTAAAATAAAGTAAAACTAAAGACCAAAGAGGATGATATACAAACTTGAGAAAACTGATTCTATAAAATAAAATTAAAGTTCAATATCTTTTGTGACTCTCAAGTAACCGTCAAGATCCAAAAAAATATATGCTTCTCAAGGAATAAGGAATCAAAAACCAACTCGAAAGTAATTACCTGAAGAAACCTACACAATACATCAATGCTATATACCCACCAATATGAGTATATAAGGTGTGAGTTGAAGCCCGTAGGATACCACCATGAGTCTAATTCATTTATTTTATAAAATAAACTAACCTCTATAGTTTTGAAATAATATAAAAAATAGGATTTCATTTTATTTTACATATTATAGAGATAAAAAAATAAAAGAACATGCACTTTCTCATATAAAAACATTCATAAAAAATTCCATAATTAGGTTTTACCAAAAACTGAGCCAATTAAAAGTGATAAACATTTATCATTTAAAACACCACACTTTTAAAAATAAACCCACACATGGTTTAAACAATATCAAAAGAGTTTATAAGTAATAATTCAACTATAAAATATATTTCTCCCTTTTTACATTTAATTTTTTTACACACTCAAAATAATTGTAAAAAAATATAATAAATCCAATAAACATTGTATGTTATAAATAAATCCACAAACAGATGTAATAAAATTAGTCAACAACATGTTTAAACAATAATTAGATAAAAAAATCAAGAAAATATACCCAAGAAATAATTAACAAACATTCTAGTATACATAAAAAGAGGAATAACGTAGATATGAAGAATGATGAAACACTATAGAGAATAATAGGATAGTTCAGGACATGTACATGTGGACCAAAAACTGGTAGGTTAATGGTCTCACATCCATCAACTAAATCACTCTTACCCAAGTCTCATAGGTTAAAAATTCCAATATCTAGGAATTATATTAAAATAGGGGGACTATATAGTGCAAAAATAAACTAAAAAACACTATCCTTACACTTCCCACTTAGTAGACTCAGTCTCCACAGAGAATAAAAATAGAGGTCATCCATGAGAAAATGATGTTATCACATAACAAGAACAATGCTCTAGGGATTAAACCATAATAAAATCCATCCCTATTCCCAAAATACCCTTTAATATATCCCTAATAAATAATCATGACATTAATTAAGTCATAATATATATTATATGGATAATGATAAACACCATAAACAACACAAGGGGGATAAATAAGGGTACAACAGACATCCCTTCACAAGGTGACAATCGAGCCTTTAATTATATCATATACATTTATAAATCCATCTAAAAAACACTTTTTAATTCAAATAAAATTCCAAATAATGTGTACATACTTACAAGAACTATCAAACAAGTTGAAGGAAACTCTATTTTAACTCTGTAAAACCAAACCATCCATTTAAAATAAGGAATCCCATTAAACACAAAAGGGAACCCACTTTGAAAACCCAATTTTTCATAAATCCAAAATAATAAGTGTATCTCACAAATAAGACCCTCTTTGTAATTTTATAAAACATAGATAATTCATAAATTAATATTTCAAAACTAAGTTTCATTTCTTTAATAAAATCATCCATTTTTTATAAAGTGAAACTCACCTAAGTTTAAAAAAACTTTAAAAAATCGAAACTAGCAATCATATGCTTCATTAATTTAAATATAGAACACATTTAAAACATCAATAAACCATATAAATATTAAATAATAAGTAATTAATTTAAATAAATGACCTTAAGTGGAGGAATCATGTTTCCTTTGATGAAATCCACCATATTATGTCTCAAAAGAGGGATAACAATGCCTAGAAAGTAAAAACCCCAATTTGGAATAACCCTAGGCATGAAAATTGACCAAGAATGGCCACTAAGGTAATTAGAGAATGAAAAAAAGTAGATAAAACCCAAGAAGAGGAATAAATTAACCATAACCATTCAATTTGTGTGAAGAATCACTAAGAACCCACTATGAAATAACCTTTCAGGGGATTTAGAAGAACCAAAGAGAGTTAGGAGAGAGGTAACACTCATTATGATCGAATGGGGTAATACAAGGGGAGAAAATACAACTAAAAATAATGATAAAGGAAAGAATAACCCCTCTTGAGTGGGTTGCATAGTTTACCCACATAGTTAAACAAACTATGTGGAAACTATGTATATCACCACTGTAAGAGGCTATATGGTTAAAATAAACTTGTGGCTTAACCACGTGAACTATAAAATGTTCCCAAAATTCACCATTTTAAGAAAAAAAACCCTCTAAATCGAGGGGATAAACTATCCATCAAATACCCCAAGAAACAAGTAACACTAGGTGTGTCACAATCTCCTCACCATGACACATTCTTATCCTAGAAAGTCCCATGTCATGATGAAAGTAAAAAAGAACAAGCCACAACCCACCCTTTTAGAGAGAGGTGTGTTGGACTATGAATCACTAGAGACATCCCTAGGAAAAAACTCCCAAGTGATAAAAATTCAATTAAACCACACCTACAAATCCACAATGATACTGAATTTATCTAAGAAAAAAACCACAATAAATGGTAAAATACCCCAAAATAGAAAATAGTAATGGGCATGGGTCACTACACTATTTATAAATGTCCAAAATAGTTTAGTAAAATACAACACCTAAAAAACCCCTCCAATATAGGGCAATGTATCCAAAAAACTCCAAATAACACTCAGAAACAATATCTCACATCCTCAAGGGAAAATCAACCTCAAAAAACTAAATACCCACATGGAAAATCCATAAAAAAGCTTAACACTGAACTCTATAAGGGATATCATTCTAGGAATGCCTCCATGAGAAATGATATGGACTTGAGACTTGGGTCACCATACTCTAGGGGTAAACTAGTACCTCAACCTAGATCACCATACCAGAATGAACCCCAAAAACTAGCACCATGAAGTGATAAAAGTACTGATGGAAACAATCATCATAATTACCCATTTATTGACGTGAAGGTCAGTTATGTCCACATAAATTATAAACTGGCCTTAAAATAGGTCACGACATAAGAAAAAACCATAGGATTAAAAAGAAGACAACCAAAACAATGAGGCATACACCATAGCTCAATACGCAAGTCATCACACATTCTAGAAGGTAAGAACCAAAACGACAAGAATTCAAAATTAAAAACACATAGAAAATAATTTCAAAAGTCATTCCCATTTGTTTTAAATAAAAAAACATGGAAATAAACTTTACTAGCCTAAATAACTTTTGAAAAAGGCCAAAATAGGGCCATTTACTAAAAGAAAGCATAAAAAAAACCAAAACTCATTTTTTCAATTTTTTCAAATGTTTTCCCAAAAACAATTCAAGGAAAAACTCCTTTTTCTTTCATAACCAATTTGAGAAATCATTTTTTATTGTGAATTAAAATACCACACACTAATTAAATTTAGAAAAACCCCAAAAAATTTCATTTTAATTGTTGAATCCCCACTTAAAATAATTCTATAAAAACTAATTTTTTGAAATCTATTTTAAAATATATATTTCTAATGAGTTTTCAGAAACCTAAAGAAATAAAATTTCAAAAACCAAATCATTTTCCTTTAACACTCTCAAAAAGCTTAAAAAAACCCTTTAATATTTATCAACAAGACCCAATTGAGGTTAAAACATTTTAAAATATAACATTTTTTTAAAATGATTTTCAAATAATTTACAAATATTTTTAAAAAATAAATAACCAATTGAATCACCCAAATAAATCCTATTTTGTGTTTAAAAACAACACCTCCTATTATTTTTCATAACCTAAATGAGGTCAAAAACTATTTAAAGTGACACATATAGTTTTATATCAATTTTTAAAGCTTAAAACTACTTTTTATTCCAACTTATACTTGAAATACAAAATATAAACTTTGTAAGATTGTTTGTGATATTTAAAAGGAATACAATTTTTAAAATTTAATATCATTACAATCATTAATATTTTATCATTAAAAAAATCATATAAATTAAATTACTTAATTGGTAATATTATATTAAATAAATAAAATATATTTTTATGAATAGGAATAAAAAACAAAAGTGAAAAATGAAACATCATTATTCACTTTAGTTGTATAGATCTACTACAATTGAATGAGTTTTAAAATGTGTTTTAAAGAAGAGAATAATATAAAAATACTTGTATTTTATAAAAAAACTAAGAAATAATTAATGTAATATTTTAAAGTTACTTTTAGTGATTACTTATATTATGGAAGTGGCAAGAGGATAATTAAATTGAGAAAACATGGGTTTGTAAACCCTTACCTCAATATAGTAATCACTTGTGAAACTTATTTAATGAGAGGAAATGGGTAATCTATCATCAATAATTGATTAAAGGGATGTTAATTCCATGAGAATATAATCATTTAAAAAATAAGAAGTAATTTTGAAATATTTTGAGATAAAATAATCTTTTATAAGAGACAGAATGATACACTTAGTAACCCTTACCTTTATGTTGCTTATTTTGGATTGATTCTAAATCCATTAGAGGATGGTATTTCTGTTAAAACATTAGATCTAGGACTCACCTAAGAGATATTATAAAGGTTTTTGAGTATATATTTTATGATGCAAAAAATTATATATGTGAGGAGAAAGTGGTGAAAAGGGGGTGTTTATATAAACAAGCGGAAGGGGGATTTTTTATTAAAATATTAACTATTTAAATATTTAGGCTAAAGATTATGAAAAATGTTTATTCTTATAAATTTTTTAAGATAATGATTAAAAATTATATTTATCTTTTACATTTAACCAAACCCAAATCGGAATTAAATGTTGAAAATATATTATTCAAAGTAAACAATCAAAAACCATTTTCAATTCAAATAAAATATAATTTAGGGTTAAAAAATTCATTTATAAGTTTGGAAATTAAGTCAATTATTTTTAAATGAATTAATTTACTCATGGAATAAATTTTATGTCTTGTAATTTTTTACAAATTATTGAATAATATTTATATAATGATGATTTCATAATACTTATTATATACACAAAAACTATATTTTTACTATTAACTATAGAATCAATTTTTTAGATAAACACTAAAAAATTAACCAAAACCTAATTTCTATATGATGATTTCAAAAATGAATTTCATTTTATCAAATTCATTTTCTAAAAATATTAAAATTTTAATTTTAAATAAAATCGTATAATATTTAGATAAAACACTTTTATCTAAAATTAATACCATTTCTTTCTCTATGAGTTATAACATTTCTATTTTTTATCATTACATAATTATTATATGTCTGGTAATTAATTAATTTTACATCCTAAACATAATATTTCCAACTTATAATATTATTTTTAATTATTATTCTATTTATAAATTATATAATTATATATAAATCAAACTCTTTCAAATAACTATATTTTGATGTCATCCATTGAGAATTTATTCATTTAAGAATCCCATAACTAATCATATAAATAATTTGTAAAAATGAATATATATATATATATATATATATATTTATCTGATTTAATATAAAATCATAATTCTTATTTAACATGTATGTTCCGTGATGACAAGTATACTTCATGTCCCATAACATCAGTTCATTATATAAATACATTCATTTTAATTGTACACTTTTATTCCTGAAAATTTTCATAGTTCAAATATTATTCAAGTTTTCTATACTAATGGTACACTTATGTTAATATATTTTTATTATATCATTAATTTCAATTTTTATAAAATAAAATGTTAAATTAATTTTGAAATATTCATTTAAAATAAACACATTGATTTTATGGCATTAAAAATAGTCTTTAATAAAAAATATATATCAAATATTACTTTTAAAAGTAAATTAAATAAAATTATTTACATATATAAGGAAGATATGTTTAAAGAAAAAATATAGGATGTTACATTTCAATCTTAAATAAAATTTTTCCTCACAATTTTACTGTACTCTCGTTGGTGAAAAACTAGCATTTGCATCATTAAAATAGGAATGAATCCATATATGATATCTATTGAGAAC
Source organism: Viscum album (assembly GCA_963277665.1). Classification (NCBI taxonomy): domain Eukaryota; kingdom Viridiplantae; phylum Streptophyta; class Magnoliopsida; order Santalales; family Viscaceae; genus Viscum; species Viscum album. The sequence goes on along the minus strand of OY728164.1, from coordinate 1,395,010,834 downwards.
TAAACATTTTATTTTAACACAAGATAAGAAAATCATAATTTACCTTAAGATATATATATATGTTATGTTTTCCATTAGCCTCTATCATTTTTTTCAAATCTAATTCATTAGTAAGATTCATGAGCTTCTAGAAACATAACTTTTATCACTTTATTTTTATGATCCAATTTCTAAAAATTTACTAAAAGGGAATTGATTTTTGGAGTAATTATAATATCTAATAAAATAAAACTAACAAATCTAATGAACATGAAAAATTAATCCTATGATGTAAAAATGCGTGGAAACTTTGGTTTAGCCATTAATCATTTAGTTTAACATAGGTTTCTTTATATTTTACTCTATAAGAATAATTTATTCTGTGATGGCTACAAATATTTTAACCACTTTTTAGTAGAAAATTCCTCCATTATAATTTTAGGGATAGTTCATCAATTCCTACCATTAATATAACAATTAGGTTTGAAATTATATAACTTATATACATTATATTATAAATAACCCAATATATTTTTCTTGAAATAAGATTTCTACTATGTGTTTTAACTATAAAATTATTCCCTAATTCATTAGATGAACCATTATTCATATAAAATTGATAAGATAAAAAGTGTTCTTTGGTCCTGAATAAAAAATATATTATCTAACCTTGAAATTATAATAAATGTACCTGTTATGATATTATTTGCATCTTTAACTTGAACCATAGTAATTTCATAATCTAGGCCTAGCTCCCTCACCAACCTTTGAAGTATACTATATTAATTATTGGGGAATTGATTAGAATAGTTTCCCATATCCTCTTAATTTAGGAAATATACATTTATAAAATTTCTCATGTATTTAGACTTATGATCTTGATGAACTCTATATTTACACTTAAATCAAAATCCCAATCCCTTCAATTAATTCCTATGGTGATTCTTCCCAAAATTATTTCTTGTTACAAATTATATCCAACCTTTATTCTTCTTCTATGAGGTCTTTTCTACATTTATATTAGTCATCCTATTCTTCTCATGATTTCCTTTAATAATAATAGACTTAGAGAACACTTTCTCATTCTTGATGTAACATTTCACTGTCTTCTCATATGATGAAATGGTTTGAGAGACTAATTCCCTTATAAAAATGGACACTAGCCCATCAAATAAGTGTCTGATCATACTTTTTGGATTGAATATATAATTTAGAGTTTGTTTAACTAGACTAGTAATGTTTACACTTTAACCAATAATTGATTTTACCTTACTTTTATCAAAAATTAGTAAATTGCCTTTCTATATTAGCTTGATTCCCTCAAGGAAAATATTTATCAAGGAATTAGGCCTTAAAAAGAATTATATTCCATGTTTTCCATCTCTTCCTCCTCAATATATTGAATCAATTACCTTTATTGAAAAAAATTTGTATCACCCCCTAGTTTGAAGTAAGTGACCCTTTATTTATTATTTTTAAGTTTGTAAAGTGTTTGGGTGATGTTTAGGAGGATTTGGAATACTCTTGGAATGTTTTCAGGATTTTCTATAGGTGCATGGTTTGAGAATGGTTTGTGGAAATAGTGAAACTTTTATAGGAAACCGTGCACAGTGTGACATAGGCTAAGGGGATGGTGCATAGGTAAAAACAAGGTTTTTCCAAAATATGATTCTATATAGGAGAAACCTTGAAAATCATGACATAAATATTTTACATGGTTAGAAAATGATTTTATAACCGTGTGATCAGACCATGTAAGGTTCCTCCTTAAGGTAGTAGAGGTTGGCGCACGATTATTAAATTATTTTCCTAACTGTGCAACTAACCATGCACGATTTAAAAACAAGATCCTAAAAAATGGATCTAGTTCAGGGTAAACCATTAACCCCTCATTTTCCCCATTTCAACCCCAACAAGAAAATTATTCCTCCTAAAGGTTGTAGAACCTCTCCCCATTGATTTGGAAGTGATCAAGAGGAATTTATTAGTGTATTGAAGCCAAATTCTAACAACAAGTCATCATTTAAGGTAGTTTCTCTTAGGTTTTCTAAGATCTACTTCCCTCTCTCTCCCGATTTCTTAGATCTAGTTCCACTGTGGATATATCTAAGGTTTTTGTTGCCAATATTGATTATATTTTTCCTTTTTTAACATTTTATATAAATGTGCTAAAATTTTCTATCCATGTAGAATGAGTAGGGAATTCATTTGGGGAAATCCTATTGAGTTTCATTACTCACCGATGCATTGGAATTTTGGTTCTTTTGTAGTTATTGTTTGTCAAGACATATGAAAAGGTAAATTATCAAACTTATTTAGTGGTGCATCATGATACATGGGATGTTTTTTGGAGTTGTATAATGGATCATGTTTATAGATATTGAGTCCTGTCTTGGATTCTTTGAGCTTTTGTTGGGTTTTTATTTGGCTGTGTACTTTCATGTTTTCCAATATTCCGCTGTGGTACTCATTTTAGTTTTATTTTGATATAATGGTATTTATCAAAGTTTCTTACATTATTATCATGCATCATGTAGTGTTATTTTGGTTATTTCATGTTCGGTTGGGTTGTTTAATTTTCCAAAGGAAAATCATCCTCATCTGTTAATAAAGACCAGGAATTTGTTTCCATCATTTGGTGTCTTAGTGATGTTGCATAACGAAAAGCGATTCCCTTATTCCTTCTCAAGCCAATGAGGTCGGGAAGGATTTTACAAGTAGTATAATATTGTTCAGTCCTTTAATAACAAGTAATCACCAGTTCTCTCTATTTTGGAGTTGAAATTCATTTTAGACTATTCATTGTGTTGGGTTAGTAGAAAGGAGTAGGATCTTCGTTACATGAAATGTAGATCGTAAAAAGATATAGATAACCTTTTTATGTTGAAATTTATGTTACTAGGTATTTGGGTACATAAATGTTATAGAGTCACATATAGGAATTGCAATCTCATTATCATAGGTTTTTCCAATGAGAAGATCATTCCATGCATTAAAAAAATGACATACCACTAGGAGTGCATATTTCATTTTGAGTAAGGATTTGGTGCAATTTGTTGATTTTTGAAAACTATTGAAATTAGTTTTAAATGTAATATTTTTAAAAGAGAATAATTGTGGTATTTTGAAAATGGTTTGATTTTAAAAAGAAAATGGAAATGTTTTAAAAATGGTTAAACGTCTAAAATAATGATTTTGGAGAGCACTGTTGTGATAGTTTTGATGTGGTAGAATATGAAATTGTTATTCCTTCAGTTAATTGAGAGTAAGAATTATGAAATTTATTTTTTATTCAAAAAATGGATCCTAGTAGGCATCATTAGAACCAAATAGAAGAAGGTGATGAGAATATGGTTTCACCTAATCTACAAGTGAACCAATAGTTGGTTCAAAGCATCATTTTGGATTTTCAAACCATTGAGTTGTGATTGTAACTAGATACACTTTTTATGATATCTATTACTATTGAAAATCCAAGTGAAGTAAGAATGGTTTTTTTCATGAGAGGAGGTGAAAAATATAACTCTATGAGATAGTGGAAGAGGGAAACCAATTTACAAGGTGTGAGGGTGACTCAAAATCAGATAGAAGGATCGGTAAATATTCCTCCAAAACCCAAGGGAAATCGCAAATGTTTCCAATACAGTTCTCTTAGTCACATGAAGCATGAGTGTATGACACCACATAGAGTATTCCACAATTTCAATCAGATATTGCATCTCTAGTGATTTTATGATAGTGCTCCAAGTTTGGGTGTTCGTGACACTTCTTAGGTGTCACAGACATTTTATGATTTGACATGATAAGGACAGAAGAACAATACTCATTAATAGAAAATATCTAGCCATAGTGATTCTAAAAATTCCATGACTCCTCAAAAATGGAAATATCAATAGGGATATAAGGAACAAAGTGTATTGAGAAAGTAATTATATGGAAAAGTGTAGGTGATTATGGATGATTGGTCTGAACCATCAACTTTGATAGGCATGATTTATTTGAATTATACACTTATGAAAGCTTTTTTTGATAAAAGAGTATTTCATTATTTTATTTATTCTTTTTCTATTGATTTTCTGGGTTTAGTTATTGATATGATTCCTTCTTTGTTAAAACCTCAAACTCTTCTCAGTTAATGAGATTGTACAACCTCTATGTGTAGAGCTTGTTCTATAACTATTGATATAGATGCTCTAATGTGTGGTTTATCTATGATTGAGATAGATGTATATGATATGATTATATGTATGGATTTGTTGACAACGTTAAAGGATCACATCAGTTTTTATACTAGAAATGTTAGTTTTAAAATTGATTATTGTATCGAGCATCTCTTTAAAGGAGATATAAATCTAAAGTAAGATGAGATGGTATTGTTGGTATAATAAGTTGGAATGATATCATACTAGTTGGTAGTGCTGACTTTGAAATCTAAGGAAGAGATCGATAATAGTATCTTTCCTTCGGTTTTTGATCAGGTTCTTAATTTTTTTCCTGATAATTTATCTGGGCTACCCCCTATAAGGGAAGATGATTTTAATATTGTTATCTTTCTAAAGACCAATCCTATTTCGCTTCTATCATATCAGATTGACCAATAGAGTTAATGTAATTAAAAGTGTATTTGGAAGAGCTAGAAACCAAAGGGTTCATTCGACCTAGCACATCTTTGTGGGAAGCACCAGTCTTATTATAAAAAAGGTGGATGTAACTCTTCGATTGTGTTTAGATAGTTATAAGCTTAAAAAGTTACATTAAATACACATTGATGATATATTATATCAATTGAGGGTATCTTAGTGGTTTTCTAAAATTTAATTGCAATCAAGATATAAAACATCATGGGTTTAGAAGGAGGATATTCTAAAGATAGATTTTTGAACTAGATATGGCCATTATGGATATGTGGTAATGACTTTTGGTATTAAGAATGTACCATAGGTCTTTATGGAATTGATGAATCGAATATTTAAGATTTATCTAGATTCTTTTTTAGTGGGGTTTGTAGATGAAATATTGGTTTATTTGAGGACAAGGGATGAGCATGGGAAACAATTGTTGATACTATTAGGAAATTTATAGGATCATATTTTGTATTCAAAACTATTAAAGTGTGATTTGTGAATATAATAAGAACATTTAATTATCCATGTAATATTTGGAATATGTGTCTCTATGGATCCATAAAATATAGAATTTGTTATCTCCTGGAAACCGCCAAATAATTTTTTTTGAGATGTGTACTTTCCTTGGTATAACTGGTTATTACTAGTGCTTTGTTCATGGTTTTTCTTGTCTAGAATCACCTCTTTTAGCTTTGATGAGGAATAACGTTCCATTACAATGGTATGAGGAATGTTAGAGGTCTTTTTAGAGTTAAAATTTATCCATACATCCACACCAATCTTGATTTTTCTAGAATCAAGAGAAGGGTATATGGTGTATTGTGATGATTTGGGAGAAGGGTTGGGATCTGTTCTCATGAAAGGAGATCATGTTACTAATTATGGATCAAGGTAGTTAAGTTTTCATCAAAAGAACAACATAACACATTATTTTGGGTTTTCTACTGTAGTCTATGATTTGACAGCTTGGAATCATTACCTCTTTGGTGAAAAAATTCACTATGTTTATGGATCATAAGAGCTTGAAACCTATTTTTGTCACAAAGATATTTGAAACTATGAAAACAAATATGGGAATAGTATCTAAAAATGATTTAATTTGACTTGATTTATACACTATGAAAGGGAAATTTGGTGGATGATACATTAAGAATAAATTTTTATGCTAAGTTGGAAAAAATAATCTTCAAATGAGTGGTAGTTGATGTTGGTCCTAGGTGACATGCACTTGGTATGTGAAAACTGAGGTGAAGTTCTTGATTTCATTATAGTTTCATTTATTCCTAATTTTATGAAGATGGTTAAAGATTCATAGACATCCAATGAAGAATGTGTGTCTATGGGGTCAAAAATAAATGGTGGGGAGGCTTTTGAGGGATGATAGTTAGATGAGAGTTCAATGTTGGGGTTTAGAAATTGGACGGTCAAACCTATGGATTTTCATTAACATCAAATTTGTGATTACCAACATTCGAGATGGACTGTTCATCCTAGAATAAAGAAGATGTATAATGATATGAAATCACAGTTTTGGTGGGTCAGTATGAAAATAAAGGTGGATAAGTTTGCTTCAAGATAATTAACTTGTCAATAGGTTAAGCCAAATGATCAACTACAAGTAGGTATTTGTAGTCTTTACCTATTATAGTTTGTAAATGGGAATAAATAACACTGAATATTTTGGGAGGTCTCCCAATAATGGTTCATAAAAATGATTCCATATTGGTGATAGTGGATTGGATAAAAAGGCATCCCATTTAATCAATATTTGTGAATCTAATATGGTGGAATTTTCAAAAATCTATATCCGAGAATTGGTAAAGAGGTATGAAATACATGTTTAATAGTTTCAGATCGAGATACAAGGTTTACATCTGATTTATGTAAATCCTTATTGAAATACCTTGGGGCCCAGATTATTATGAGTACAATGTATCATCTTCAGACGGGAGACCAATCTTAAAGGATGATACTAATTTTGAAAGAAATGATGCATGATTTTGTAATGTATTTCTATGGATCTTGGTAAGAGAACATACTATTAGTGGAGTTCTCATATAAAAATATTTATCAGGCCTAGATACATATGACTTTGAAGAATTGTATGAATATCCTTGTTATTCACCACTTTGTTGGGTGAAAATAGGTGAGACTTCACTGGTTCGGTCAAGCCTTGTTTAAGAAAAAATGGAGAAGATTATGTTAATCATGAAATGGATAGAGATGAATCAATTTTTCTAGAAACCTTATTCAGATCAAGGTTGATGGCGATTGTTATTCAAGGTGAGTGGTCATGTGTTCTTAAGGATCTCTCCAAGTCTTGGACATTATCATTTTGGGAATCATGCCAATCTATCTTCACAATACATATGCCATTTTGATATACTTGAATGGTTTGGTGTGGTGTTATATCAGTTGGCATTGACACTATGATTCAGTTCCATGAATAATGCATTTCACATATCTCAGTTGAAAACATATCATTCACATCATGATAATGTGATTCAATGGGATCATGTTGACCTTGAGCTATATTCTTCGATGATGCATGTTCTAGTAAATATTGTGGATAAGAAAGATAAAGTATTGTGTTAAAAAATCATTAATCTAGTGTGGGTTTTGTGGAAACATAGTTAGATTCAGGAAGATACTTGTGAATGGGAGAATTAGATGTTCAAGAAATGGCCCAAAATATTTCAGGATAACACTAGTTTTCTAGTTTTTTAGGATAGAAAGACTAATGGCGGGGCGAATTTAGCACCCTAGGTTTCATTTAAGTAACACTTATTTTATTATTTTTAATTATGTCAAGTGTTTGGGTGAAGTTAGGGAGGGTTTGGAACAGTTTTGGAATGTTTTCAAGGATTTTATATAGGTTCATAGTATGTGAACGGTTTGTGGAAACCATGCAACTCCTATAGGAAACTGTGCATAGTGAGACAAATGCTAAGGGGATGGAGCATGGGTGTGCGCACAGTTTTTCCAAACCATGAAACCAGCTATAAAAAACCATGAAAAGTGGGAAAAATATCTTTTTCAGGATTTTCTCATAGTTTATAAACTGTGTGAGCCAACCATGCAAATTTCTTCCTTGAGGAAGAGGAAAGCTCATATTTAGCACACAATTTTCCTAATCGCATGACTAACCATGCATGATTTAAAAACAAGATCCTAAAAAGTGGATCTAGTTTGGGATCAACCATTAACCCATCATTTGTTCTCCATTTCAACCTTAACTCTAAAATTCATCCTCCCAAAGGCATTGGAACCTTTCCCCATTGATTGGAAAGTAATCTAGAGGCATTTCTTGGTGAATTGAAGCCCAATTCTTATATTAAGTCATCATTTATGGTAGTTTATATTGGTGTTTCTTAGATCTACTTCCCTATCTATCTATCTCTTAGTTTCTTAGATATAGTTTTTTTGCGTATTTATCTAAGGTTTTTTTATGCAAATCATGATTAGATTTTTCCTTGTATATGTTAGGGGAAGAGATTTAAGGAGGGTTTTTGGAGATTCACCCAGTTTCATTGGCGTTTTAGTTCTGTTGTTTGTTTTCACAATAAATACCAAGGTAGGTGGATTCAATCTCAACTCTGCTATTTATAACTTTATGTTTTTATTTAAAATTGGTTATTTTGATTTAAATTAATTGTGAAATGTTTGTACAAATCATTTTAGAACCGTATTTAGTGATGTTTTGTGATTTTTTGGTGAAATTTTGGAATTGTAGAACATGGTTGAGAAAAGTGATTTATTTTCAAGATTTAAAATTTTTATTTTAAAATGTGTGATTTATGTATTTTTTGTAAAGGGTTTAATTAAGATGTTTTCAATAAAAATATGGGTTTATATAAATGTATTAGAGTGATTTTTATGAAATATTTTCAATAAAAGAACTATTTTATTGAAATTGTTGAATTGGTTGTTTTGGCCTGGTTCATTGGAATAAAGGGTTGATGCGTGTTCATGTTAATTTTTTATGGATAAGGGTATGAATTTTACACCATAATTTGTGGGAGGGAAAAGGGTATGAAATTTCCCCCATCTAAATGGTTCATTAAGTGTTTCATTAGTGAAAGGATGACTCACCATTTGTTATTATAGGGAGGTCCATGGTTGCATGAATGGTTGGATGTGTGGATATGTGTAATAGAATGGATTATTCCAAAATAGAATTTTTGAAATATATTTAGATCATTGTTTGGTTCCTTTTTTTGGAAACTGTTTTAGTGTGGAAAAATGTTTTGGTATTTAACTAATTCCCTTGGACATAAAATATTTAAATTGTTTTATATAAATTATTTTATATAAATGTTCTAAAATTTTCTATCCTAGTGTAATTATTATGGAATTAATTTTGGGAAATCCTATTTAGTTTCATTACTCACCCCTTTTTTGGAACTTTGGTTCTTTTGTAGATATTGTTTATTAGGACACATGAAAAGGTAATGTATCACACTTATTTAGTGGTGTATCATGATACATGGGCTATTTTTTCGGAGTTGGATCATGGAGAATGTTTGGATCTATGGATTCACATCTTGGAGTCTTTAATCTTTTGATGGTTTTGTGTTCCACTGTGTACTTTCATGTTAGGAAGTCTTCCACTTTTGTACTCGTGGTAGTTTTATTTTGATATAATAGTATTTCTATGAGTTTTTTTATATTTTTATCATGCATTATGTAGTGATATTCTAGTTATGGAATGTTTGGTTGGGTTTTTTTTATTTGAAAAGGGAAAACCACCCCTTCTATTAATGAATCCCTTGGAATTTTTTTCCATGCTTTGGAATCTTGGGGATATTTTCTAAGGCCATGTAATGTCATTCCACCTTCTCAGGATAATGAGGAAGGGAAGGATGTTACAATTTCCCTTTAGTTGTTATACAACCCTAATCACCATATCCATTTTAATAAATCCTAACGAGATAAATATATTACCTATAGAATTATTCCATTATTACTCTACTAATAGATTAGAAGTTCCATTGAAAATGTCGGTTATTATGTCCTAAAATGAACCAATATTGTTACACTGTGATGATGAGTAATAGGTTGATCCATAAGTGTAAAGATATTTCTCATTATTTGAGCCAAATATTATAATATAGAAATAATTTTCTTATCTTCAATAATATATTCATTTATTTGATCAGTAGGTGAATACCTGCAATGATATTGGATGTTTTATATAGTTGTAATCCCTTTCATTAGGTTCTATCTATAAATAATGAAATATTATAATTATTTTATGAATAAAACCATGTATTATGATTCATTACATATAATTCCTACACATGTATATAAAATTTATGTCAAAAATTTTATATATTATATAAAAATTTCAAGAATTTCATAAAGGTCTATCATAAATTCATGTTATCTACCTATGTTCATTTAAATTAAGTTCTGACGGTTTATAATAAAATTTCTATGATACCAAATGTAACTACCCTAAATCTAGCTACCTAATGATGATGTTTATTTATTACATTGGTAATAGAATACATAGATCATGATATATATGACATAAAAGTTTAGTAGACTTAGGAGAGTAGATACTCACTTGATCATTAAATTTTAGTATAATATAAAGTAAAAAATAATAATTCTTAAAGATCTATTATTCCTCAATAAATCATCCTTAGATCATATGATTAATTCTTTGTGGTTTCCTTGAGAAATTGTGAAAAAAAATAAATGGGAAAGCTCATATTTATAGTAAGGGGTAGCGTGAAAAAAAATATGATATGATGTAAACATGACATAAGAATATAAAAAAGAGAGATATATGATTAATATAGACATGGAAAGATTAATAAAATAAGGTCAGAAAATTATAAGAAGCGATGGTATTTTTATGACAACACATGAATGAGAACAATATTATAAAATAATACATAGATGGGATAACAATATAATTAAAATATTAACAAGGATAATGGTAAGAGATCTCATAATTATGGAATTATAAATTATAGACATTATAACCATATTATCAAGGCCTGATACCAAAACATCATATATAAAAGGGTATTCATATTTCCAATACCCAATATAGTTTATCTTATGAAACTTGTTAATGCATATAGGGCCAATATAATTTTAGTCCATACCTTCCACTTAATAAATATATTGCATTCATATAGAGACCCATACTTTTAATACATAAATATTACATCTTATTAGTTTAATATTAATTACAATACATTATGATACATGCTATAATTTTAAGGTGTTAGTGTATTTGGAAACTTGGAGAAATTAAGAACCAGTTCATAAAAGACATATAATTTCTCCCAATTAACTCTTCAGAACTAAAATCCTACTTAGATGTTAGGTCCTCGAGAGGTGATTGAAATGGATAAGAGGGGTAGATGAATTTTATTTCTTTAAACATTAATCATATTATAAACTTTATGAGGGGAAATTTACTTGTTCAAATATTAAACAATTCACCACACTGATATAATAAAATACATAGGAAAGAAAATACAAGAATTTAAAAAATGAAAACAAGATATTTTTATAGTGGGTTAAATCTAAATCATCCTTCTCCACTCTTCACTTCTCCCACAAACAGAGATACATGGAAACCATTATGGTATATCACTCATAAATGAGAGTGTTTAATCCTTAGATATTTTTTCCCACATTGGGTGGCTCAACCTAGTTCCCTTATATTTTATTGATTTATAAATAACTCATGATTTTATAGGAGAATACCCAACCTAGAATTTTATAGGCTCAATCCTTACCTATTTCCTTTTCTAGATTTAAATGGAACCAATTTTTTTACAAGAGAAAACCTAAGGTAGTCTTTTTATGGGTGAAGACCAAAACTAGACATTCTCTGGCTCAGTACCAACATCATCTATGTTATAGTTCAAGATGAACCTAGTCTTCTAAGGGGATATACTAAACCCAGAATCTTAAAAAATATTTCCATTACTATGATATTTTATAGGTTAAAGGGATCCCAGTCTTCAAAGGGGAAAAAATAAACCCATTATTCTAAGGGGACATACCAAAACATGACATACATTATATTTGGTTAGTATAACCCCTTGTAGGATGCACTAAATATGACAATAAATCCTTTCCATTTACATCAGAAGGAATGAATACAAAAATTCCCCCCAATAAATTATTTTTGATGGAGATGCTATCATTTGGACCAGGTAGTGCTCAATCCTTTCAAGAATTTGAAAGAGTATAGCTCTAGTAACTAATATTTTACTTTAGTATGTAGTTTAATGATAAATCTCCATGACTCAGTTTCATAATATACAACACATAAAACAAAATCAAAGTGATATCACTTTTTTATTTACTTTATGCCACAGTATTTTTATACCCCAAAATGAAACAACTATTTTCTCCACTATGGAAACTATGATACTTCTTCATAAATTCCAATATTAAAACCTTCATGTGGAGGTAGATTTTAATTTGCTTCGAAGAACTGTAAAAATAAAAACCATTATTCACAATTAATCTTGTCAGAATAACAAAAAATTAAAACAACAATTAATATATCCATAAAATTTAAAAATAAATATCTTGGAATACTCTAATAATTTATTAAATACAAAATTTATATTTTTTAATAAAATTATAAGTTAAAATTTTCACATTGAATGCATTTATAATTCTCATCATTAGATAAAAATACATAATTAATATCCACATTATATCTATCTTTACATCATTTTTTGAACAATTAATACTATAGTTAATAATGAATACTAATATCCCTAATAGGTGCCCATAAAATATCCAATATAAACTCTTCATATTCTAAAAAGTTTAATTTTAAATATATCATCTTCCAAAATTTCAGCATGAATATTCATACTCACTTAATCCCATATGAATCACAGTTAATCATCAATATAAAAATTTAAAATATATTCACATAAACCCAAAATAATTAATAATTACTTTTGGAATTAATAAAACATGAAAAATAATAATAAAAACATACTATAAATTAAAATATCCAACATTACATAAAACATGGAATATTTCTAGTTTTTATAAAAAACTATATAAATTTACAAAAAAACTTAAGTAAATATATATAATTATTTCATATAGATACTTCTTTAAAGGATATTAATGTACTCAATATAGGTAAATGGATTGAAATAGTTGAATTCTCTTAAACAAATCGATGTATCCAAATTCATCTAATGGAATCAATGTAGCCATTTCATGAAAGAAAAGGAATGTAACAATTTATCACCACTTAACCAATTTATTCTTATATTCAATAATTTTCACGTATATGAATATCCATGTGATTTATTCTAACATAAGAAAATTTTATCATATAGACAAATTCAAATAATGGATTCTGGATTTTTGAAAAATAAAATGAATTATTTACTTTTATACATAATAAAGACCATAAATATGGTATAATTAGCTTTAATTCCAGTTTACATATATTTATATAATTTCATTATTTGCAAAAATAATCACGAATAAATTTAATCGAAGTTATTTATCCCAAGTTATAATCATAATACTGTAGAAAAATAGTTATGAAAAAATAAATATTTTAGAATAAAAACATTCTTCAAATTATATACTAATTTTAAAAATTATAGAAATACATTAATAGTTTTATGTCTTTTAATTATTGTATGAATTTTTTTTATTTTTCAAACTCATAAAAAATCACCCAATTTAGATTTATATAGCTTAAGATATTGTCAAAATATAGAAAGTAACAGATTCTAGAAAATTGACTACATATATCTACATTTAGATATACAGATTCACATTTTTCTATGTTGTTTTTCAATTTAGATACGTGGGGATAGTATTTTTTCTAAATGGGAATGGTAAAAAACATTTCAAATTGATATTTAATGGTCCCTAGTGTTATTTTAAGCCTAGGAAATAAATATGAAAGTTGTATAAAATTATATATCCAATCAGAACATAAAATCATATGATATTTTATACAATGACATATTATGATCCAATCAATTTTAAGAATACTTTATTAAAAAAATAAGATAAAAACTAAAGAAAAAATAAATTTTGTAAGAACCAAATAAAAAGAATTAAATAAAAACCAAAATACAATATACTATAATTAATATATAAGATAATAACCAAAAGTAACACTTAATAAACAATTATTTCAAAGAGAATAAAACAAGTAATGTTATCAATGTATTATGATTTATAAATAGTACAAAGACTAAAAAACTAAAGATAATATATAGTAAAATTATTAAAAATTATAATTAATCAAGATATGATATTTTTTAATTATCAATACATGAAATGGTTCAAGGAACCACTCAACATTTAGAACATCATATATAAAAATTTTATTCATATCCCACAAAAAAAATATAATAAAGGGAGAGATAAAATATTTAGTAAGGGTAAGAAAGGGATATATCAATGATCATTAAAAAATAACATGATCATATATATTATGAGGAAATGAGATTAACCTTTTAAAATCATACCCAATAATTAATAGATCATAAACCAGATTTATGACATAATTTTTGGTAGTTTATAAGTCATGTATTATAAAGGGATCTAAGAACATGACATTGGAATAAGATAGTGTCACAAAATATTGGAATAAAGCATGATATAATCATAATTATAGAAAAATTATGTCATGAATACCCACCAATAAATTCATAACTTCTTAGGTTTGGGATAATCACATGTATACCTACTTTTGGTTAGAGATAACCTAATGTTTACCCACTTTTTTTTTTCCTGATAACCTCTCATGAACCCTCTTTCAGGATTGGGATAACCACTAATATACCATTTGATCTCATATAGCATTAATATTTTCCCAATTCATTGTAGGGATACACAATTCAAGGTCAAAAATAACATAATAAAAAATCCAATCATATGTATTCCACAAGATCATAAAAGCTTTCATCATAACTTAACCTAGGGAAAATAAAAAAGGTTTCATAGATATTTCCTTATTATAACCATAAACCATGAATTGAATGAATAAAGATGGTATCATTGTATAATATATAAAAAAATCCAAAGTAACATAAAAATATGTTATAATATATAAAAAATTTCATTAATGGATCATTGGGATATTTCTTAAGGAAAATATCCTCTTCATTTTTAATGTTTATATTAAAATTTAAAAATTTATCAAATATTACGAAAAAATTATCTTTGAAAATAAACGTGGAAAATTTTAAAGTAAGCCTAACATAATTGATTGTATTTTATGTTGGAATTTTTTTTCATGCCATTCATGTTAAAATAAATATTTCTTTCATATTTTTGGAAAAACATCAAAAGTACCTCGTTCAGAAATTCAAAAGAAGATTAATTTTAAACGATTTTTTAAAAATTAAAAAATGGGTAAAAATGAATTTAAAAAATAATATTTGAATATTAAAAACATTATTTAAAACTTTTTTAGAAAACATGGACATGGTAAAAAACTTATTTTCAACTGAAGGTAGAAATAAAGTAGGGTTTCCTTAAAAACATTCATTCAATTTATTGATTACTTAAAGTGAGGAAAATAAAAGGGGGAAACATTATTTTCAAGAAATAAATAGTGGATAAAAAAATTAAATTTATTTATCACGAAATTATCATATAATTTCCTTCAATGGAAATTCAAGCATAAATAATCCTAATTAAAATGAAATTGAAATATAAATCTCTTACCTCAAGTTTAACTTTCTTTGAAAGAGATTTTTAATCATGTATAACAAATTTAAATTAATTATAACTCTATTATAGAGTCATTTAGATACTTATAATATCATATATGATCTACTTACAACATTTAAATAACCATTTATTAAAAATTCCTTATTAAAATCATCCTCTCTATGTGTTATATGTTTCGTTTTTCATGATAATTTTGATTCATTAATTGTAGTATTTTAACTTGGATCATGGTTCTATAATCTCTTAAATGTTAATTATTATATAAATATATTATATATTCATTAGATACATATTTATTATCATATATAAAAGGTAGATATAGAAGAATTAATTACACTGTTCTTGGGGACGATAGGTCATACATACGCAGGAATGATGTTTTCACTTTCCGATAGACAAAAATAAAGAAAGTTAAATATTAATTCACACTTAAAAAATAATTATTATATAATACATATAATATATATTTATTAAATATATTCTTATTACCATCCATGTAATGTAGAAATTAAAAACGAATCACATCGCTTTGTGGAGGTGGTAGTCCACACGTATGAACAAGTGACATTATTATTTTCTAGAATATGAGAATGGAAGAAGGTATATATGATATTATAGTTATAAAATAATATTATTATTATAAATATCATATATGAACCTTTATCCCATCATAATAAACATCCATGAAATACAGTGATGAGAAATGAATTGTATCACTATGTGGAGGCGATAGTCCACCCATACACACGAGCGATACCTTCAGTTCACATTTAATGGGAAAAAGGTGGATAATAGAAGTTAAAAAATCATAATAAAATTTTAGTATATTTAGTATATTTATTTTATTATTTTAGGATGAATACCAAATATTTATATGAGGTAAAAAAATAAATAAATTGATAGAGGTTTGGTAGGAAGATTACATATTTTTCGGTAGGCCTCTTATAGATCCCTTATTAAGGACCATTGGAATAGTATTTTAAGAATAAAATTACCTATAATTCATTGAAATAGAAGTTTAAAAGGTAATTGGTTAAAATTTTTCAAGATATATTTCTCAAAGTGGTGTAAAGAAAATATAGAAGGGGTATCCTTTTATAAGTGAGGGAAAAGACACACTTGGATATACTAAAACAATTTAAATAGAATTAATGTATTTCTAAAGTATATTGATTCCAAATATCCATGAATTATAAAAAATAGTATATAGTTAAAATATATTTATACTATTAAATTTATATAGGTTTTTTTTCATTTTATGTCATATAATTTGGTTTAACCCCTTCATTAACTGATTTTAATCTTAACTATGATAACAATTTATTTAACATTAAAGGGTGATAATTTTAATTATAAGTTTAAATTTAACTCATAAATAGAATATAGATTAAAATTTATACCAAATATAATTTTATTTTAACAATTTCCTATTTTTTATAATTTTTAAATAATTTAATAAAATATGATTTAGTATAAAATATCATTAATATTATTTTTGACACTATTCATGTAATTTTACCCTTAATACATTAAGATAGAAATTTAATTCGAATAAAAACTTTTAAAACACCCATAATATGTTAAATTTATCAATAAAATTCATGAGGTATAAAAAATAACCCAGAAAATATTACTTTTTGAGTTTTTAAAATCATTTACAATATTTTTCTTCTACTTTCACAAGCATTGTATCAGCTCTATATAAGCATCTATAGTAATTATTTCATCAATAAAAATAAAAAATAAATTAACTTGATAAAAAATTTAACTTAATTTTTAAATAAGAACTGAAATTATTTTCTTTTTTTCCTTATGTATAAATTTTATAGATATTAAATTCAAGAGAGTGACAATTTGGATTTTTCTTTTCTTAAAATAATTTAAATTTTATTATGAAGTCAAAATGAAACAAAAGCCCATAAATTTTAGTTTGGGATGTATATGATTAAATATATCCCAAAAATTCAATAAATTCAAGTTTTGGGTTGATTTTTCGACCTTATCCCATGGTTTAAACTACTATTTACCTATTTTACCCGTACTGAGGTTATAAATATTTACCATAGTTACTATACATAATGAGAAAAAATTAAAGGGGCCTATTTACCCAATTTGAACTTCATAATTTAAAATGTGGTATAATTTTTAAATATTCAATCTCTATAAGTGTTATAAATTAATTTTAATATAAATACCTAAAACAAAATGAAAAATTGTTTTTAGAAAAGTGCATTTATAAGCATAAAAATTAACTTATATCAAAATCATGAATAATATTATTTAAAATTGATTTAATAATATTATTATAAATAAAATGGATCATATTTAACTTTCATACATAATCCAAAATATAATGGGGCTTTTAAAGAACTATATTTAATAAAATGAAATGAAAGTATTTCAAAAATCCGTATTTTTCACTATTTATTGAAAATTCAATCATTTCAGAAAAACCAAAAATATTTCATAGTAGGTTAATTTGGATATGACGAATTTAAAAATTAAGTTAATTTTTTCATTTTTTTTCTAAAATTAGAAAAATTAATTATATTATTTCCTCATAAAAATAAATAAAAAACATTTTTGAGGAAAAATGTATTTTTGATGCATATAAAGGCATTACTAAAAACATAGTAATTATTTATTAGTGTATTTTATTTGTTTAAAACCTTTATACATAAATTTAAAAATATATATTTTTTCATATTCACTCTTCCAATTTAATGTTATGGTTATAACTATATACAACATTATACTCTATTTAGACTTGAGTTTGTATGTCACAAGTTATCAAGTAAATTAAATTTAATTAGAGATAAGTATATTATAAAATCTCTAGGAGTTTTATTATAACCCCACTTAAAGTAAATTCTGACCTTTAAATTACATCATTTAGATACAAAAAAATGTGGATATTTATATTTAATCACATCTTCAGGTTCCCATGTAGCTTATTCAATTTTTTTATTCCTCTAGAGAACTTTAACTGGGTGAGTAGTATTATTCCATATAACATTATCTCAATGATCTAAGATTTATGTTTATTTTTCTTCATATAAAATATCATAATCTATTATTACAAAATCTAAGTTCATTACATGTGAATGATCAAGTATTAAATCCCTCAAGAGAGATACATTAAAACATTGTGAGCTTGAGAGATATCTAGTTTAAACACAATGGGATACACTACCATCCCTACTCAATCCAGAATCTCAAAGGGGACAATATACTTGGTGCTCATAATTACCTTATTTTTAAATCTTATAAACCTATTCCATAGAAAAACTCACTGTAATATTTTCTCAACATCTTCAAATTCTATATTTCACGGATGATTGTCAATATAAATTTTCTGTCAAATTCAAGTTGCATTGATATGCTAATGAGTGGATATAAATTTTTATAAATCTTCCTTATCTAGATCAGTTCCCAATATATTTATTTCATCAAATTTATCCATAACTTTTTAGTTGAATATTTTTTCAATAAAGTTCCCTATAAGGAGCCATCTGAATGCTCGATTGAAATATATTTTTGTAAGATAACTCGACTAGAGGAAGGTTTTTACCCCAAAAACATTTGAAATACATATATAGAGATCTCAGAATATCATATATAGGGTGGTAGATATTATCGTATTAAAACTCTAGCAAGGGAATGTGATCCTTTTATCTATGGCCAAAGTCTAACACTCAATCCCTCTACATATCCTCCAAAAGATTGGTAGTATAATTAATCTTTCTATCAATCTCGAGGAGTAAGGTTACACTCCTCCTCATCCAGGTCTTGAATTACTCCTTTAGTACTCTCCATAACTATGATGCGAACCATGCATCATGGTTAGAGACAATAGTCGAGGGAAACCCAGGAATATGAATAATCACCCATACATACCACTACCAAAAAATCTCTACCGAACTCTGCTACCTGATATCAAGGAAGTGTGCTAACTTCATGAGTTGGTCAACTATTTCACAGATGGAATCATGAACTCTTACTATGTGTGGAATCCCTATCATAATGTACATATATATTCCATCCCATCCCCAATCCAGGATTGCAAGGGGATGAAAAAATAAGCTAAAACCAGGTTATCAGTCTTCACCTACTGATTGGTGATGCATTGAGAGATGAAATCAAGCACACACTATTTCATAACAGCCCACCAAAACATCCAATGAATGTCTGTTTATATCTTCCCCACAATAGGATGTGAATCCCAAGGTTATGTGTAGAACTATCTCATCACCTCCTCATGCATTGTGATGGGGACCATGTTCTGTTCCAGGAAAGGGATGACGTGATTTCCTTTTTCAGAAAATACATCAAGTGAATATCAAAAGAATATCTTGTCATGTAAGACCTCTCAGTTAATGCATCCCAACTAGGAATCTTTCAAATGATTGATAATAAGAGGAGTAAACACCATCTACTGAAGAAAATTTTTATCCTCTAGCTCCAACAGGGTTAGTTACAAGGAAGAAAATTTATTAGATACCTCATACACCAAAGGATCTTGGGACTTCCTACTAAGGTAATCTACCACCATGTTTCCCATCCCTTGAGTATATAATATCACAAATTCATAGGCCTACAACAACTCCAACCAACACTTATACCTCACGTTTAAGTCTCTCAATGTGATAAAATACCATTATACTATAATGGTGTGAGTAAACAATAAAGATCTCTATAAGAAGATAGTGCCAATTTATTCTCAAATCGAAGACTACAACTGCAAACTCTAGGTTGAGAGTCACATAGTTTTTCCCATGGGTTCTTAGTGGACTTGACTGATATGGGATAGCTGCATGCCTGTACATCAACACACATCGAATCTTAGCACCCAAGAAATTAAAATACACTACATAATATGCACCCTCCTCTGATAGTCTCAAAACATGAGAAAACTTCAGCCTCATCCTCAACTCTTCAAAGGCTCTATATCACTGTTCAGTATAGTTAAATGGATTCCCTTAACAAATCAGGTTGGTCAAATGGGATATAAACTGGGATAATTCTTCTAAAAAACACTTTTAGTTCCCCTATAATCGAAGAACACTATACACCTCTCACACACTCATGGGTGGATTCCCAGAAATAACTGAATTGATCTTCTCTAGGTCCATAGCTAAACCATTCATAGAATGACATGTCCTAAAAAATAAACCTCATGGATTCAAATATGGAACTTCAATATCTTACTATAAGGATGGTTCTCCGAAATAAAATCAAGGACCACCCTCAAATTCTCTTTATTCTCCTCCTCTAACATAGAGTATATGAGTATATAATCAATGAAAATCACCAAAAACTGGTCCATGTACGGTTGTAATATCTAGTTCATCAAATCCAAAAACATATTGGGGGAAATAGTCATATTGAAAGGCATCACCATGATCTCATAGTGTCCATAGAGAAATCAGAATTCCAACTTCAGAACATTTGCCTTAAAAATCCTCAATTGGTGGTAATCGAACCTGAGATCAATCTTCAAAAACCATATAGTGCCTCACAACTGATAAAATAGGTCACCGATCTTTGACAATGGGTACTTCTTTTTATCATGGTCTCGTTCTAGCCATGATAATCTATACAAACCCACAATCTCCCAAACACTATTTTCACAGCAACACCAAAGATGTCATGGGAGAAACATTGGGTCTTATAAAACCCTTCTCTTGAAGTTCCTCTAACTACAACCACATCTCTTGGAGCTCGGTAGGAGACACCTGATATCCCGTAGAAGATATCAGAGTATTCCAAGGGAGAAATTCAATATAAAACTCCATCTCCCGCCTCATAGGTAGTCCCAAAACATCCTGAGGGAAGAAATTTATAATTTCCTTCACAACTGAAGGAATCTTGATAAATGAATAGACTACTAAAACATGGTCAACATGCACCAAATAGTGTATGATGTATTAAAACCTACTACTTGAAAAACTCACTTTCCCTACCATGAGATATCTCTCTCCCACATTAGATAATTTCATCCATTTATTGTGAAGGCATTTGAATAATCTTTGATGAAAATAAATATGGGATAAAAACAAGGGTAAAAAATACATACCCAAGATGATCTCATAGGGTTACCTAATAACTAGAAAAAGGTCCCACAAGAGACTTTCTCCTCCAAGTGATAACTCACACTACCTCTAGATAAATGATATAGAAGAAGTGATTCATATAGAAACCTCAAGACAAAGTTGATGGCCTAGTGCCTAAATTGGGAGCTCCGATCTTGAAAAATAAGTAAAGATATAAAGGAATAACTTGATCCTATGTCTACTAATATTGAAGAATGAGTAGAATAAACACAAATTATACCTCTGATCATCATGTGTGTTGCTTGGTCATATCCCTCCATAGTCGGCATGTGTTTGAAGCCCTGAACATCATCTTTTAGAAACTCACATGGGCCACCTAGTGGTGGGTTTTAAAGGATATGATTTTGTTTTCCACAAACCATATCTCACCCTCCTATAGATCAACCTACTCCTCTTCCAACTCATAATCCCTAGGGGCCACCCTACCCTTTCCAAGGCTATCCATGATCACGACACTGTCGTTTGCATGGTAGTACATACACTATTTTTCTGAACTTCTTAGAACACCTCGTTGGGAAATCACATGCCATGTAACCTCACCCATTACATGAATATCACCACCCATCTATGGGCTACCCCATTACTCTATATAGTCCCTATTTTTTAAGACCACATGCTTCTGTCAGGTCATGGTTAGGTATCCTATACTGAGATCCAGTAGACTGGAGCCTACTAGATACTATAGATGAATCATCCCTATAATACCCACTACCTGCTCTAATTTCCTAATGTCCATCTGATAAGAAGATATCTTTCAATATAACCCACTCCAAAACCACAATATAGTTGGGTATACACCATGGTACTACACTAGAAGAATTATCTCTATGACGTCCCTTCTCAAACATTCATGCTTGGAAGTATCCATTTCATACTATGTTAAAGGAGTACCTATTAAGTTATGTGAACGTCATAGAATACTCTAACATTTTCATACCACCCTATTTTAGCTCCAAAAGATTTTGAATTTTAATCGATAACAAGTAGAAGAGGTATTACTCCTCACAAAATAGCAATAGGAAGTCAACCCATGAGAGTGTCAACTCATTATGAATATGCATAACTAGACTAAAAAAACTCATAAATTATCCAATGTAAAGGATAGTTTCTAGTGAAAACAACTTATCACTCAATGTATAGATATTATTGAAAAAAATATCACTAACTCTAGCCAATCCTCCACCTCCTGGGGATCTGGCCCACCTCAGAACCCCATAATCCTTTTGCACTACAACTCGTGGAGTGTGCTAAGACTATTAACATCCTCATCCAACTCTTCTAGTATGATGTATTTCTAAAAAGGTGGGTGTGATACTACCTATCCACCTGGAGGAAGGATCTTATGGGATAGACACTAAACCAAGGACCCATCACCCATCGGATCGTTGTCACGATTTTGAATCAGAAACCTGAATGACTGTCACCATAGAGGAATCATAAAAAATTAATCAAGACATATCATGTTTAGATGAGAATATATTTATATATATATATAATGGGGATATAACCAATTAAAGAAAATTAAAATACTCAGCCCTATATGATTCATGTACCATTGAGCCCTGAAACTAATGTCTTGGTATGATGAATGATAAGTAGGTAGTAAAGGTCCTGGTGAATTGATATGTTGTCCACCCAAACCAACCTGGAGTTACCTACCCTGAGAGATACACTCCAGACACTTTTATATAGTTTACATAAGTCCCAACCAAATCCTCCATGGTGATTAATGCAAACACTATCCCAAGGACTGAATTTATCTGATACCAATATGTCACGACCCGACCCTATGTGTCTTGGGTTTCAACAACCCCAAGACGACCTCCATGGGCTAGAGGGTAGATACAAGTTTTGAAAGGCATAACTAATATGGGAAGAATTTTCATAATTTACTCATATGAACACACTCGAACATCTCCATGAATAAGTAAAAATGAATAACAGTAAAATATGTAACATCTTGAGTATAAACCATGAATGTAAAACCTCTAGGTAGTACAAAAGTTGGGTAGTGTAAAATAAAAAGTAAAATGGGAAAAATATATGCTCAACCATAATGATGTACCATCTTGAATATAATGAGAAAGTAAAAGTACTGAGAAAGATTGACTCCAAATATCCAAGCCCCGACCATCATGCATGGTCTAGTGCACTAGGGTATCACTATGATCTTCTACAATCAGCATCTACCTTTTAGTTGTCTACATAAGATATAGCACATGTAAGAAAATACCACACATGGGTGATTGTATACATACCCTATCGAATGCATAGAAATCTAAAGGTGGATCAGTAAGAGACATGATGAGAAATACATAGACAAATCAACCCTGAAAAAAGTGTAACAAAATACAATGACACAGATACACACACACACAGATACAAACACACACACACACACATATATATTCAAAAATAAAAGAATCAAAAATGTGAGAGAAATGGGATCTTCATCTAATTTCTGAGCCCAGTAAGGAGTTCCGTCATTTATAAAGAGGATCCATCATAAATTCCAAGTATCTCACATATTTGAATAGAAGTAACCATGTGGAGGAACCACACCTCACCACTCGGTAGCAAAACATATGGCTTACAATATCCAAGTTTATTATAAGTTCCCTAGTGTGTCAGGGGGGTTCCACTCACTATAAAGAGGACCCACATCCTATCATATAAGGGGATATAACTTGTTAGGTAGAGAACCTACATCCTGGTATTTTTGGGGGGTACCACTCAATATATGGGGGATTAATGCCCTATCTGAGAGGGGGTATAAATAATTAGGTAGAGGACCCGTGCCATAGTACATATAGAGGTACCACTCACACCCTAATTCCATATGGGGGTACCACTCTATAGGCAGAAGACTCACACCTTATTTCCATTGGGGGGGGGGGGGTACCACTCCGTAGGTGGAGGACCCATGTCCTAATTCCATGGGGGGGGGGGGTACCACTAATTAGGTAGAAGAACCATTCCCAATTTCCATCAGGGGAAACACCCATTTTGAGAGGTATTGTTTTTTCAGTCATCAGTGTTCCAGGAGGCATGTCCTTCGTCAAATTAATTCTATATCATGTTGTCTCAAATGTTCATTGAAATTGAATCATTGTAAAGGGTTTGTTCGTAATGTTTTCTTTCTATTTTATTCGTATAGGGATGTTAGGTCTATGGGGGTTATGGTTTTCTCTTGAATACATCTTGGTTTATAGCCTTTATGAAGTCGATGTTATTTGAAGATGTTATGTGGTTTTCATTTCGATTCGAATGTGAAATCATATTCTATCATTAGCAATGGTTTGATGAATCGGTGGGATGTTTTCTGATTTTTTTTCAAAAACAGTAATGAGTCCTTTATGGGGGATTCTAATTTCCTGTGACATAATGATGACGAGAGGTGGATTGCGAATCCGAGATCATTGCTCGAGGCAGATCGTGTCTCGAGGTGATGTCTTGTGTGGTTTTTTGAAGGTTATTCCATGTTTTTTGAATTTGAATTCTAAAATTGAATTTTAATGTTTTTGGGTAGATTTTGGAGCCAGTGGTGTTTGAAATTTGGTATTGTGGTGTTTGAAATTTGTCATCTAGTACTATGAGGTTCCCACTAACCCTCAAAGTGGATTATTCAAAGAATGAAAAAAAGTTTTTGAGAGGTATCACTCTAATGATCATGCCTGATCACTACCTTTATCAAGGACCACCAAAATAAGTTTTATGCTCAAAAAATCTTTCATTGCATCTCAAAAGCCCCTAAAAATTCCAAATTCATGTTTTATAAAGAACAACACCCAAGATATGCTACTCGTGATTCAAAATTCAAGTCAAAACAAAAAGAGATACAAGAGATTAAAGATTCATTAAAAGGAATGTAGGGGTACACAACATATAAGGGTTCCCATAGGGAATGTGGTTAGGCTCTCCTGTATGGATGTGTCCCTGATGGTACATGGATAATTTTTCATTTAGACATACATGTATTTTCTCAGTCACTGGGGTTTTTTCTCATGCTGTTGGCCCTGTCTGTGTATAGTTTCTTGTGTCAGTGTACTTTGGTACATGATGTGTCCTCACACATAGGGCACTGCTAGTGTGCTCTTCCACAGATCTTGTCTACCATGTTAGAGTAACATAGTGTGTGGCCTATCCATATTTCATGTGATACTTAACATTTCTAAAACCCTAGTGCCACAACCAATTGGGAACTACACTGCATTTTCTCCTCAAAGTACACGCCGTGTGGTCAGGGTTTTACCATAAAGATTAATCTATTCCATTAATTCAAGATTTCGCCTAAACTCATAGGATCTCACTACTAGGATTCCCTAAATTGATGGAGAAGGAATATGATCATCTTTTCTATCCATTTTATGGGAAAAAAATTGAATCCGAAACACCCATTCGTATCCACACATGTTGTCATTACTCGTGGTGCCTTTTCTACCTCACCAGATAAAAAATATACGGTGTAATAACAATATCCTAAAATCCTTTAGAATATATCCTTTATTATCTAATCTATTACTCACATACTAATCCAACGCGAATTCAAGGGTACAATCAAGTTCATTTTTACCCAACAATGTCAAACCGAGACCCCATATGCCAATTGACAAATAACACGATGAATGATTGAGATAAATGAAACCGAACAAAGGTAAAATGATCATTGAACAAGAATTCGTGTAAATAAGATACAATTTGGGATATCCAAGTTGGTAAACAATTGAATAAACAGTTTAACTCTAAACACGAGAACATGCAAAGCATGGAATTGACATAGATCATGGAAACACTATGAGCATGGTCAATATATTTAATCAATTTGGGAAGAATACACAAATCAAAGTGTATAATATAAAATTGAATAATTCATTAATGAAAAACATTCTCTCCAAAAAAGAAGAAGAGTCATTATGTTTGTTGTGTCTCAATCTTCATGTATCTAGAGTTTCGTCATCATTTAATTTCAATTCACCAATAAGAGGTGGAATGAAATCCTCTCAATGATCCCAAGGTCATGCTTATAACCCTGAAGATCCTCCATAATATGGAATTTTTAGAGGAATTATAGGACTACATCATTTAATTAAATTAATAAAATTAATTAATTATTTAACTAAATACACCTTCCAACAATTTTTATATTCAAACTCTCCATTGTGACTAACTTCAAGAAGTCCCTCAGGTAAACCTCACATTCCACAATGAGCTGCGGTCTCAAATTTTTGATCCAATACCCTTTTTAAGAGTTATCTCATTTTCCTTAATAATTCACATGTGTGTGATATAAAATACATTTAATATATTTATAAAATTAATTTAGGGCTCACCAAACCTTATAATCACACGTCATATCTGTTCCAGGATCCAAATATATTTATAGACAGATTTTAAAGTATTATATGGAACTAACGTGGTCTCTACATATATATAAACACATGGACATTTATATTTATAAATATATATGTATATTGTAAATATATATACGTGTGTGTGCGTTATAAATCATATAATATGAATAAAAATTTGTATTTGTGTGTGTGTCTTTATATAAATGTCTCTATATATAAAATGTGTGTATGTGAGTGAATGTTCATATATATGTGTGTGTTTGTCTATATATATATTATGTGCGTGTGCTTGTGTGATTGTGTCTATACATATGTATATATTTATTATGTGGCTGTGTTTCAATATATATAAATATATAAAAACACACACATATCATTATAAATATATATATATATATATATTATAAATATGTATGCATATTAAAAATTATATAATATAAATATAAATATAAAATTTTAAATATGAATATAAATATACATGTATATTGTAAATATATACCTATTTATTACAAATTTATATGAACATTATAAATATAAATGAATACTATAAATTATGTAATATGAATATAAATATATTATCAAAAAAAATAATAAATGGCTAATATATATTTTATATAAATATATATATATAATTTTATATAAAAATATATATAATTTTATATAAATATATATATATAATGTTATATAAATCAAATTTAATAATATATTAAAAAATATATAAAATATTTTATATAAGTATCCATTTTTCAGCACTAAATAGTACCCACAAATGAAAAATCATTATCAGCGCTAAAGGGGAGTTGATGAAGGGTAAACTATATGGACACACTACTGATGATTCATGTTTATTCAATGTTATCCTTTATCAGTGCTTAAAAATTAATGATAAAGTGGTGTGTTTTTCAATACTAGCTAAATTAACAAAAAATTATTACCTTTATCGGTGCTAAAAATTTCATTGATAAAAGGTTCTCCTTTATTAGTGTTTTTTAATTATTATAAATATTACCCTTTATTAGTGATTCAGAAAATGATGATAAAAGGATTATAGAGATTGATGATAAAAATTACTTTATTTTAAAACTTTTAATTGATTTTAAAAATATTTTTTATAAATAATAATAACCGATGGACGAATATGTTTCGTGTATTTAGAGGGTAACTATATAATACTATTATTTTTAGATAATTTTGATCATTTATTATTAAAGGAACCATATGATACCATAATATAGACATCTCATTAGTAATAATCATTATCATAAACATATGAATGAAAACATAAGAATGGGGTGTGTTTAAACACTTAGTAACGGGTGAATAATCATTTCATCAAGGATGAGTTCACAAGAATAAGTAAAAACATGATCATAATGGAAATTCTATATCATCAAGAGTGATAACCATAAAACACAAGTGACCTTGAAATTATATTTCATAAGAACATAAATACAAAAAATATCAACATGGATATGTATAGCTATAACATGTCATAGAATTATTTAACATAAACCATGAATCATTTGAGCATAATATCATAATGAATATCATTCTTTAACAATGGAACAAACATTATCATAGGTAAAAAATAAAGAAATGAGATACACCATGAGAGAATAAGATAATAATGAATAACATAATTCAAATATGGTACACACATTAGTATAGGTAAAAATTCTTTTATGAGCCATGCCCTCAGTTACAATGCTTATAAAAAACTAAAATGTTCACAAAAATACCTATATATTTAGATATAAACCCTTAAACAATGAATTGGAGGCAGATATAGGACCCCAAACTTTATTTATCCATACATATAGATTATACATAAAAATAATTCAATATTTAAATCATATAGAACCCATGGAAATAAAATGTGATTTATAAATAATACAAATGAAAATAATTCTCTTTTCATAACGAAACCATTGGAGAAAATGGGTTTTATAAAACAACCAAATGGTATATAAGAACATCATAAATTAATTTTTTTAACAATAACTTGATCACCAAAAATAATAAAATAATAGAATAATATATATGGTGAAATTTGAAACAAAACTATATTGGATAAGAATCATTTAAATATAATTAAAACCAAATAATGAAAAGTTATTCTTGAAAAAAAAATTCATCATTGTAAAAGTAATAATAATGATTCTATTTTCAAAAAGACTCATGTGTTTTTATAAAAAATGAAAAAACACATTTTACGAAAACTGAATTTGATAAAGAAAACTTTTCATTAAAAAATATATAACATTATTCAAAATGGTATGTCATGGAATAATAAAGTCTATTAAGAAATTATATAATAAATTAATGAGAGTTGTTTGATTTACTATTTCACTTACCTTTACCCTTGAATTTCATAGATGTGATTTAACATCATGTATCATAAATATAAATATATTAATTATATATTTTATAAACATATACATTTATATTTCTATTTATAGTATTAATTAATTACAATTATAATTATGTATTACATGGTTATAATCACTTTTCAACCTCTTAGTATTTTTAAGCATAGTAGTTTTGAACAGGGTTTGTAAAAGAATTTTTGATATTCCTTTAGCTCCCAAAGATAAAAATTTATAAACCATTAATGTTATATTAGTTGATATTTTATAAATACCTATAATTTTATAATTATATTACATGTGAGTTTTAGTCATATTTAGGGAAGCTGAAAACAATGATTATGTTTTTTTGGCTTCTTTATCAATATCGATAGATTAACTTATAACAGTAATTTAATTTATTATTATAAATAAATAAAAAAATTAATGTTATATGTTACATATATATATCATATATAATCATAATATAGAAACTCAAACAAGTCATGATATTTGTATTAAAAAATGAAACATGCTTATTCATAGAGGTGGTAGTTCGGACACACTCACAATTCACATTTATGTTTTTCTTAATAGAAGAGGTAAATGGGGTAAATGGGTGTTCCATAATTATAATAATATACAAGTATAATTATTATCATTATGCTATAATTTTTAAATTGTGAAAATAAATTTTACATGAAATATATTCATATTAGGAAAAATAAAAGAAGAATAAATGGTTAGAAATCTATACATAAATTATTGTGTTATATTCTTTCTAATGGGGGTTAAAACCTTGAGGGATAGTCTTTTGAGAAGACCAGAATCTCATTAATGTTTCTTGAAGTGTGTTAGTGAAGGGTGGTAAGATTTTTTTCAAACAAATGGGGTTTTGGTGTAAGGGGAAGTGATGAGGGAAGTACCCTTTTTATAAGTGTAAAGGGATGGTATTTTTGTAAATAAAAAAATATTTCCAACAATGAAAAGTATCTCTCAAGGAAAACTTCTCTAAAATTGATAATTTTTTCTAAAAATAATATAGGAGTTCTATAAAAAAATAAAGTCTTCAATCAAATATATTTTAACAAGTTTTGGAACTTTACCTCATAGGTTACTCATTTTTATAATTTCAATTTCACCACTGTAACATTTTTTAACCAAGGTAAATTATTTTTATGGAAAAAAATAAAAATAGTTATTATATAATTTAGAACTAATGATTCTAATTTTTAAATCCATTTAGAATAATTTAATTTTTAAAAAGGATAAAAATTATTTCTATAATAATAAATATATAATGTATTTTAATATATTTTTTATAAAAAATAACTTAAATTATAAAATGTCAAATATGGATAAATAAATAAAAACCATTTTTTAATTATAATTTCACTTATAAAATACATACTTTATCTTATAAAATGTTTTAATAAATCTAAAATTCATACTTATATACTAATAATGTAATAAAAATCATGTTATATATAGAAATAATATTTTTCATTATTCACCTCAAATCATATTTTTTTTGGGAAAAATAAAAAATTTATATTAAAAAAATATTAGCATGATAAATCAAAAAATGAAGTAATTTTTTTAAAATACTATTCCAAAAATTTATAAATTTTATTTTTTAATTATAAACATAAACTTTAGTAAAAATCAATTTTTATAAGAATTTTTTTATATATTAACAATTTGTTTTTCTAAAAATGATAAAGTAATCAATTTTAATCCGTTATTCATATCCAAAATAATTTCTACCTGAAAATAAATAAAATTTTAAAAAAATATTTTATTATTTTCTTGTCTACACTAGTTGAGAAAATATTCATAGTGAAAATTGTCTTGTTTTTTCTTTTTAGACACACACACACAAACATATATTTCTTAATTCTATTATCACCATTTATAGGAACCTATTATGTTAATACTATACACAATCTATATTTTTTTTGGTTTTGGTGCTTTCTTTGGAGTAAGCTATTAAACATATTTTTTATGTGAGAAAAAACTCATGTTGTTACATTTAACCCCCCTTAAAATGATTTCTTCCCCAAAATTTTATTACATTGAAGAAAAAAAGTGATGGTACTTTTTAGTCATTAAATCCTAATGTTCCAATGTATCTTCTTTAGACATTTGATTTCTCTATAGAAAATTGAATGTAAGTGTTATCTATTTAGAAAGAACCCTATCTATTCGATCTAAAATTTCTATTGGTTATTCCTTATATGAGAGATCATGTTCCATCAGAATAGATTTTGATTTTAGTATGTGTGAATGATCTGGTATGTAATTTTTGAAAAGTGATTCATGAAACACATCATGTACTTGGGACATGTCAGGAGGGAGTTAAAATAGATTAAATACCACACTAATAAAATCAATGATCTAAAATGGAATAATATACATATATCTCAGCACCCCTTTCTTCCTAAATATCATTTTACACTTCCAAGTGGATCTTAAAAGTAAATCCTTGTCACACACTTGAAACACTATATCTCATTGATTATTATCTACATAAATCGTATTTCAACTTATTGATGATTTAACTTGTCATTGAATGGTTCAATACTTCTCCCTTATTTCTAGGAAAGGTTTAGGCCCTATAAAATTCCTATATCAAATGTCATAAAAACATATTAGAGTCTTAATTTATTCTCATATAAAGAATCATATTGTTCCATATGAATTCTATAATGTAAACTGTTTTATATGAGAATTATATATGGGGAGGTTCCATCCCCAACATCTTTGAAAATCCATGAAATAAGATCTCAACATAAAAACTAAAGTTTGAATTGTTATCTCATACTAAACACTGGTTTGAGGATGATAAAATGTTTTAGACTCATATTTATCTATAATTATTCATTAATAATCTCAAAAACCTCAAGGTAATCCTTAGATCTGAATAAGATTTAATATACAGTGGTACTCCATGTAGCCTTTCAACATATCTTATATATATCTTGGATAGTTGTTCAAGGGGGAAATATTATTTGATGGAAATAAAATAAACTAAATTATATGGTGATAAACTACTATGATTGTGGAATTTTGAAATTTTGGGGAGTCCTACAACAAAATACGTGGTGATTTTTCCATTTTCTAAACTGGCATGGGTAATGGTTGCAATGTGCCCTTATAATTTCTTCATCCATCCTTAACATGATGGAATAACAAGCATCATGTTACATATTATTCCATTGTCCTCTTCATATTATCCCTCTATAAGTTTTTCATTATATCTTTACACATATTCATGTTTAATGGATGAATAGAGACAGATGGACAATTTGCATCATCAAAAAGTTCCCTCTTCAGTTGCTATTTTTATGGGATACATATTTAGGTTCTAAAAATTACAACTTCATATTTATAAAAGTCAAACTCTAGAACATTCACTAACATTTTATATAAATATAAATCATTTTATAGGATTATTTGATCTTCACATGAATTATTGGTTAAGTAGTAATAAGGGAAATAATAACTTCCCACCTTACCTTATGGAATTAAAATTTATACAGTGAATATCCAAGAATACTTTGTCTCTTTCAACCCATATATTAGATCAGGTAACATGATATATCCATCTTAAAGTGTTATCAACCTTGTTTTCCTTCCCAGGCTCGTAATTTATTGACTATTCCTTGACTTTGATTAGTTTTAACCATCTCCTTTGGTATATATTTAACTCATTTCATGTGAATATACATTTCAAACACTTCTGGTCTATATAAATATCATAATTCTCACCATAGATATAATTTCGATAAATTTTTAATGAAAAGATCACTACCACTACCTCCAAATCATGCATCAGGTAATTCAAATATTTTTTTAATTGTTTTAAAGAATAAAAAAATACCAATTCATTTTTCACGAGGAAACATTCCAGGACATTCATTGTGGTATCACTGTATATTACAAACCCTTTCTCCACTACAAGGTAATGTATATACAAGTGTTGTAACAAATCCATAATTGTATTCATTAAAACATTCCTTACGTTTTACCATCTAAATGAACATTAGTAAATTATACATTAACATTAGAGAGATTAAAACTGGTAGGCTGCAATTTCACTTTTATGGTTTGGTAATCTCCATTATTTCTTGACTTGGTTTCTAACTTTTTCTTTAAAATTTTATGATAATAGAAATTTTATTTTGAGTGAGTAAATTCTACATTAATATGGTTATAGTTTTCAATAGTCTTGTGAAATTTTCTAGAAATATTCAATAATAACCCACTAACCCATGAAAAATATAGATCTCGGTTACATTGGTTTGGCATGGAACTATTAAATTAATTTTTTGAAGGATATATATATATATATTACCCTACTAGTGATTATATTTACAAAGAATAAAGACTTTTATTTCCATAATGAACATTTTCTAAATTTAGAATACAAATTCACTTTTCTTAAGATTATAAAGAAATTCTGCAAATGAGATTCATGATCTTCCTTTAAATTTGAGAATATATGAATATCATTTATATGGATGACCACTAAATGATCTCGGTAGTATCTAGATATTTCATTCATTGGATCCATTGATACAGTTGGGTAATTAGTCAATATAAATGGTTTCACTATAAACTCTTAGTGTCTGAACATCATTCATAAATATTTCTTTGAAATATCCTCAATTTTTACTCATAACGGATGATATCTAGATCGAAGGAAAACATTTGATTAGTACCACACTACATTAGATTGATCAAGAGTGTTTTTGATACTGGTTAATGTACTTTTATTCATAATTATGACATTGTTAAGATCATGATTGTCAATACAATGTCACATTGAACCATATGTTTTTCATAAGGAAGAGGATTGGTTATCTATATGATGAATCACTTGGGTGGATAAAACCCTTTTCCAAATTCTCATTTAGTTTCTTCATTAATATCTATAATTCAATGGGATCCATAATATATGGACTCTTTGAGATAGGAATAGATTCATATATAAGTACAATTAGGAACTTAACCTCATGATCTAGGGGAATAACAGACATTTCAATGTGAAGTAAATTAGTATATTCCCATAAAATATTAATTAAAGCATCAATAAGTTTCTCTCAAATCATTTAATCTAGATATACCACTTTATTTACTGTTAGAACACATATTAGGGAATTTTATTCCTATGTGATATCATCTATATGTTGATAACTGAGAATAAGATGATTTAGAACATAAAATGAGATCCCTTTCTCCTAAAATTTATATGGGATCCATGTAGGGATAACCAATCCATAACCAACATTTTTGAATATTACACCAAGGGTAGAGAAATTAGATATGTAGGAAGTATAATCCCACAAATCTCAACTAGTGGATATATATATATATATATCATTGATGAAATATCTATACCACCAAGAGTTTTAATAGATAAATCAATATCCATCACATAAGGTGGTTATTCTATAGTATTATTTAACTTGTTTGAAATGAAATAATGTGATGAAATAGAATCAAATAAGGTACTTATGAATCTAGAATAAAGAGTAAGTTTATTTTTTATCACTTTTTTTTATCATCGTATACCTCAGTAGAAGTGATGGTGAATTCCCCTACTTATTCCCTCTATTTGGGAAGATTTTAGGAACTATTTTCTTCATTGGAATAATTTTTGGGCCATTTATTTTAATAGTATCCAAACTCTTTATAAATGAATCATTATAGCATTTGTAGATCATTTACTAGGATATTATTCTACTAAGTTGTGTTAATATAACTCTTAGCCTTAATTTAGCAGTTGTAGGTATGGTATAATTATTCACTATAATTAAAAATATTCTTTTATCCTTTATGAAAATTATTCATGTGCTTCCTCTTACACTTTTGGAATGTGAGGGATTGAAATTTCTTCCCCCATGAAACTTACCGTTGGAGTTCCCTTAAAATTCCACAATCCTTTTTTCCCTCTCTAAAGTATTGAGAGACCCTATAATCCCTCTATACCTTTATCACACATCGATCAATATCTTCACAGCTTCCCAAGTTTCTTTTGGATTATACCATTTGAAGTCTAGTTTTTAATCCAATAATGAAACATATGATTTTAATTTCAAGATTAGTGATAAAAACAGAGTTATATCTTGAAATCCTCACATGGTTTACTACATATGTGTCAAGTAATTCATCCACCTTTTGTTCCAAATCCATTAAATCCTTCCCTATATTCATGTGAATAGTTCGAGGAAAATTCATGGTAAAGAACACTTTCTTAAAATCTTCCAATTAAATTGATTCAATTTCTTTTTACTTCATTATATTTTTAATAAGAGTCATCCATTGGTCATCTTCAACTTTCAAATGGTAAATATCAAGAACAACAATCTCATGTTATGTGAAATGGAGATAAAAAAATATCTCCTTCATCACATTGATCCATTTATTAGAAATAAGTGGACTTGGATATCCACTAAAATGCAGTGGATGTTGTGGCATGAAAGACTCAATAAAATTTCTCTCCCTCTCTTTCACATTTAAGAGATCAAGGTTTTTTGGATTTATTATTCATATCTTGATATTTTTCAGTGATAATTTATATGAGTTCTTTTAATCAATATACAATTCCATTGGGTTGTTCATTGGGGAAAATATCACATTTTCCCCCACACACATTGTTAACCTATTTCCTTTTGGTTCCAAGCATTTTTAATACCAAAAATAATATACCATTTGTGAAAAAATTAACATCATAAGGGAAAAATTTAATCAAAATAATTCAACCATAAAACATATTATTCTTTAACACTGTCAGGTTATTATATAACTCAATTCGTTTAACCTATAACCTTATTTGTTAAATTTAGGTTTGGATTTATAATACATATTTACATTATCCATCAGGGAAACTAGTAAATCAATCCTTTAAAATGGTTTATATAGAGTATGAGATAAACAAAATCATATCCCTTGGGTGTGTCCATCTAGGTGTTTAGTTTGGCCTCATTTACATAAATCAAGTCGTCATTGAGTTAATAAGCAAGGAACTTTCTTCTGGGTTATTATACATAGTTACAACTCTTTAAATTCATAAATCTGATTTCAAGTATTTATTCATGGTTGTATTTTATAAAAAAACCAAATAATTAAGACTTTAAAAATATTCTAGGATATCATCCTATACTTATAATTATCTCTAGGGTTTCCCCCAGGGTTCTCTAAACTTAATTCAAAAATAGTTTCTCTAATTTCAAAAAATTACTAATCCTTTTCCCTTGATACCAACTATAGAAACTAAATCTAAAAATTCATTTTATTTTACTTATTTTACATGATATAAAAATTAAATTTCATTTATAATAATATTATAAGGTCTAGGAGGTTCAGTTTATTTAGAGAATATATACATAATAATATTATTTTAAAGAACATTCAGTCATTTATGATTGAAGTAACCATACTAAACCAAATTCTAGATATCTCATTATTAATAATCATCCTCATAATCTGATGCATGAATACATAAAAATTGGGTGATCTCAAACACTCTATAAGGGGTGAATAAACATTTCATCAATATTGAGCTCATAAGAAAAAGAAAAAATAGGAGCATAAGAGAAATATAATATCATTTTGAGTGATAAACATAAAATATAAATGATATTTAATGTAATTGTAATATGAGATTAAAGTCATAAAATATTAACATGGAAACATAACGGCCATATCATGGAATATATTCATTTAACATAAAACATTAATTATGAGAGCATAGGATCATAATGAATAACATATTTTAACGATGGAACAAACATTAACATAGGGAAAAATTACATTCATGTGCCACACCATGGGAGAATTAGGAAAGAATGTACAATATTTTTTAAATATGTAACATACATTAGTATGGGGAACAATACTTTCATGAGTCACACCATTAGTGTTAATTCTTATGGGAAAATAAAATGTACTCACAAATACCTATCTCATGAGATACAAACTCTCAACCAATTAATTGAAGGGTGATAATGGACCCATATAGAACTCATTGAAATAAAATGGGTTGCATGAAACATTAAAATGACAATAATTCTCTCTTCATAAAGAGTTCCTTGAAAAAATGGATTTCTTAAATCCCTCAAATGGTATAAATAACATCTTGAATTAAATAATTTGATAAAAAAACATGATCACCAAAAATATTCACATAATAAAATAATATGTAGGGTGAATAATGAAACATAACATAATTAAAGAGGAATTATTTAAATAAAATAAAAAAAATCATGAAAAGAGATTTTTAAAAATGATTTATGATTATCATTGTAAAAGAAAAATCTACGTGCCTATTTTAGAAAAGTTACATTTATTTTTAAGAAAAATTAAAAAACAATTAATTAAAATTTAATTAGACCGTAAAAACAATTTTCATTAGAAATTAAATTGAGAACATTATTGAAAATTAAATTTATTGGAAACACATATTTTCATAAGAAATTGAATAACTCAATGAAAGGAATTTTGACTTCCAAGTACTTTACCTGAATCATTGATTACCGTAAAAGTTCCTTAACCACCTACATAATAATTATAAGCATCATGATTACCTATTTCAGAAACCTATTCACATACAAGTCCCTTTTTATTCTTCATTAATAACTATTCTATAAATGTATTATATTTTTATAATCGATTTTCAATGTTAGGTGTCAATAATACTGGCCGTTTTGAACTGGGTTTATAAAATCACTTTCGATCTTCCATTTCTTAAAAAATATCATCATTTTAAAACCATTAATGAAATTGGTGTTGATGTTTTATAATTAACAAAAATTTTATTGTTCAATTACATGGGAGTTATAACCATGTTTCATGAACATGAAAACAATGATGAAGTAGTTCTGTGTTATTTACTGATATCAATGGATTATCTTATAATGATCATTTATTCTAGTTTTATCCATAATGAACCATATTAATTAGATATATTAATTAAATATATCATATATAATAATCAAATATAGATTAAAATTATCCATGATAGTGATAGTGAAAAATGAAACACGTTTATTCATGGAGGTGGTAGTTCGCAAAAACGTAGGATTCACACTTTTATTTTTTAAAGGAAGTGGTAAAGGAGGGTAATGATTATAAAATAATAATAATAACATAAAAATATAATAAGGTTAATTATTCTAAAAAAATTTATATTGGAATTTTTTTTAAAATGAATAAAAAAAATATAAGGGAAAAGAAAGGAGGACAAAATGGTTATAAATATATAACTCACTAGCTGGGTTATCACGTTTTTAAAGGGAGTTAGAAAATTTAGAGATTGAATTTTGAGAACAATATAAAAACTTCAAGGTTTCATAGAGTTTTTAGAAGAGGGTTTGGATGATTTTGTGTAGAAATTAGGGGTTCTTGGTGTGAGGGGAAGTGAGGAGAAGAATGCCCCTTTTTCAAGTGAAAATCAGTGGTAAAATTTTAAATAACCAATAAAATTCAATTATAGAAGATCAATATTAAGAAAAATGGACCAAAAATTGAGATATAATATAGAGGTAAATAGATCGGTTATTTCCACACCTAAACCACTAAAAGAAAACCTATTTTAACATGTTTGACTTATTTCCACATAGGTTATAAATTTTTAGAATCTTTATTTTCACCATAATAACTAATATTTATCTATGTAATTTATCAGTTATGACCAAAAGTAAAAAGGACCTTATTATATAATTATTATCCAACTATTCCTATTTTGAGATTCATTTTTTAAATCAAATCTTAATTGTTATAAAAATTATTTTTAAAATACTAAATTTATCCTGCATTAAAAATAATTTTTTTAAAAATATAATATAAATTCTAAAATGTAAAATATGGGTTTATAATAATAAATATATTTGTTTAATTTTAAATTACATTAGAAAATATTTACTTCTTCCTATAAAATGGTTTGCTATATTTTCAATTCATACTTATATACTAATAATGTCAAAAAGTCATGTTTTTTGAAAAAATGGTAATTTTCTCTGTCTATCTAATTTTTTTTTAAAAAACTAAAAAATTCATATTAAGAAAATATGGTCATGAGAAATATCAAATTAAACTAAGTTTTTTTGTAAAATTATCTTCCTAAAATTTATTAATTATATTTTTAATTTAAAAAATAAAATATAATGAAAGCTGTTTTTATAGGAAAATAAATTTTGGTATATTAAATATTTAATTACGTATAAATTAATAATTAATATAATGTTAATAATTTATTCATTTCAAAAGTATAGTACACTTAAAATGACATAGATTTTATAAAAATGATTTTATTAATTCCTCAGATGACATGGTTGAGTCGATACTTAAAAGTGAAATTTCTTTTGTTTTATTTTTCTTTATATGTATATATTTAATAATTCAATTATTATGTTTTGTACTTATCATTTTAACAGCAACCTTACAATGATTTTAATTTTTTTTAGTTTTGGTGTTTCTTGTGGATAAAACTATGGAGGATATTTTTTATTTGAGGAAGTACTCAGGTCATTACAAGGATCCCCTTTAATAATGCTAAAATGCAATGATAAAGGGAACTGTGAATAATTTCATTTATATATACATATTTATATATGTTTAAAAAATATTTACATAAAAATAAGAACATATATATTTATACAAGTATAATATAATACAATATATATATATATATATAATAAAAAAATAATATAAGATATTGTGTAGCCCTCATGGGACATGATAGTAGAAACAAAGGCTCTTCTAGCGTAAACCCAACTGAGCTAACACACCAGCTTGTATATATATATATATATCAATTTGATTTATATAAACATTAATACATATATTTATCTAAATATTATTTATAAAACTAAATTTTAATAAAAAGTTTATTATCAAATTTTTTATCATAATTTTATATATAAAAATTATCAAAAGTATATTAATCTATATAAAGGTTTAATAGTATATTGAAATTCCTTAAAAAATGTGTATATAAATATAATATATTAAATTTTTTGAAAAAATATATAAATATATAAATATATAAATGAATATATTTTTATATATTTTTATTTATTATATACGTATATATATATATGTTATATGCATATTTATATATTATGAAATATGATTTATATAATAGAAAATATATATTCTTTTTTAATTATTTTATACTTCATTTTTATATATAAAATCATAATCACACATACCTATAAATGTGTCTATATATATTAATTTATAATGATATGAATAGTATAAATAAATTAATAGATATAATAAATATTTTCCATATTTGAATTTATATAATTACATTCATATTAAAGAACTTACAATATACACTTATGATTTTATGTATTTGTATGGATGTTTATGTCAAGGTAAAAGGTGATTTGTAATGTGCCTCAGGTTTTTCGAGGACTGCTATGGGTTCTTAGATTCCGGGTGGGCCCAGAGCTGGTCCGTGACATATCTATTATAAGATAATATATGCACACTTAGTCCAGTGAATAGACATCAAATTCAATCTAAAATTGAATTTAGATTTGAAAAAAATCTTTAAAAATATGGTCCTGAAACCATCCTATAAATTACCAATAATTTTTATTTGATATCAATCTTTGAGTCTGTGATGTATTTAGATGCCTAAGAATTACATTGTTGGTTTCAATAAATGGCACAAACACAAAATTTTTATGTAAAAAAGGCGATACTTCTCCCAATATGTTGTAAGATCCCGAGCATTTCTGGAGTTGAATTGGGTTTGAATTCAGGTAATCTTTTGTCCTTAATTAACTAGTTTTATATTGGGTTTTACCTTGGGCTATTTTTGGCTTATTTTTTGAGAAAAATTGAAGGAAAGATGGATGTGCACATTGGTGCATGGTTAGAGAAAACCATGCACCTCAGTAGAGAAAATTGTGAATCCCAAGAGAGTGGGGGTTTACACGGATGGCACATGATTTTTTAAACCATGTTCCATAAAAGGAGCGACTATAAACCTCTAAAATAACAAGAGCATAGTTGGCACATGGGTAGGGAGAATTGTGTGCCCCTACCTAGGAAGCCATGCCTAATTATTAAAGTGGACCCAAAATTAGTTTTTTAAATTCCCAAAACCCCCAAAACCCAACCATTTCCACCAAAACTCAGATCCTTATGATTTATGATGATTTTAGATCTTTCCAAAGAGATTCTAAGGTCGTCCAACCTCTATTCTTCCTGATTTGAATCCTAGATTGATGATCTTATCCCCTCCCAGTAAGTGGATCCTATGTAATTGCTTCCCCATTCATCCTCCCACTACTAAACAAACTGGAAAGGGAAGCCCCACCTTTTATCAGTGCTAAGAAAAAATTGCTAATAAAGGAACCCTGTATAACTGATAAAATTTTAGCACTGATAGAGGGATTCTTTATTGGTTGTTTTCTAGAACTGATAAAGAAGCCCTCTATCAGTGCTAGAAAAGTGCAGATAAAAAATACCTCTATCAGCGCTAAAATTTTAGCGCTCATAAAGGGTACCCTTTATCAATGCTAAAAAAGCACCCATAAAGGCTACCTTTATCAGCACTAAAAAAGCGCTGATACAGTCTCCCTTTATCAGCGCTAAAATCTTAGCGCTGATAAAACCGTAGTCCCATATTTTATAAAATCGGGCACATAGTATCCTCTATTTATCTCACCTTCAAGCCCTCACGGTACTGTACCAATGAGACAACTCCCCTCCCCCTCCGATCTTCTCGTTGTCGGACCTCCGCCACTAGCCTTACTCCTTATCCTCCCCATCTAACCCCTTCCATGGATCCTCCTCTCTTCTAAACCCTACATGTCCTCCTCTCAGCTCGACCCTACTCCCCGAGAACCCTACTCCTCCATTTCTCAACAGTTGGAGGCTCCTCTCGTGCAACTCCCCCTCAAGTGGTCAT
Source organism: Viscum album (assembly GCA_963277665.1). Classification (NCBI taxonomy): domain Eukaryota; kingdom Viridiplantae; phylum Streptophyta; class Magnoliopsida; order Santalales; family Viscaceae; genus Viscum; species Viscum album. The sequence continues at coordinate 1,394,968,783 of OY728164.1, read as the reverse complement.
TCCTTCCCCTCCCGACGTTGCACAGAAGGCTTCTTGACCACTCGACACTTCTTCTCCCCCTCCATCACGGGTGCACCTCCCCCTCCAAGGTGAATTTATTTTCTCTTATTCTTGATTATATTCTTGAACTTTCTTCTTAGGAAAGATGTGGCAACATTGCTGATTTAGTTTTTGTGTTTTTTTGTTATGGTTTTAATGGTTAATGGTCATACATAGGCCTTTTAGATTACCCTCATGTGTTAAGTCATGTTTTATTTGAGTATTCTTTTCATTATTATGAAATATTTGTTAAATCTTTAGTTGAGGTTGGGGACATGAAATTTCTCCTTCTTTATTATGTGTAAATTGTATAATTATAATGTTATTTTGTTTCCATTGGATAGATAATACTGATTAACCTAAATACTATAATGAATTACACTAAAATAAATTAATGTGAAGAGGGTTTTTTTCGTGTGATTTATGAACTTCCGTAATATTTCTTATATATTTATGGATTTTTTGGTGCTGTTGCTAAGTGATTTATTCTTGATGTTGTGAAAGAAATTTCTTACTACTAATAATATGTTATAATCACCTTTCTTAATTTTCTACTCACTTAAGGTAGGTAATGAATTGGTTGTATGGAAATATGTAATTAAAGTGTTATATTTAAACTATAAATTCTACTTTAATATCAAATAATGTTTAAGGGGGAGTTTTTAGTGTGAATTTCTTATATGGTTTCCATTTCATGATACTATGTATGTGGTATTTATCAGTATGATTATAAGGGTGATGGTTGATTGATGTGGTTGGAAGCATGTGGTGTGGTAATTAATATGGTAGTGATGGATGTATTATTGTGTGGTTATGATAGCAATGAAATGGCTATTTAGGCAGAAAATAAGTGGTTTTATGGATTTTATAATGTGTTTAGTGGTATTTTATATCATGAAAATTTAGTTGTTATTGGGTTTTGTTATAATTTACTTTTGTCATTGAATAAGGATGGAATAAATGAAAATAGTAATGGGTGATGGGTTATAAATAATAAATGATGGTTTGTTAAATGATTAATGATAATGATTGGAATAATTATGTTTAATAAATGGTTAAATATAGAATAAATGTTATTAATGATTAATTAATGGATCATAGTGGGTAGTGATTTAATTATTGGTTTTACATTAAAGTGGTTAACAATTGAAATGCATATGGTAATAAAATTCCAAGAAATTATAATGTTAAATGAAATGAGAAGTTGGTAATGTTGATATGGATGCTTATGTGTTTTGTTAGGGATTATTTGTGGCATTATAATGAAAGTGGTTATTAGAGGGTGGTAGTAATAAGGCAATGGTTGATGTGGGTGTTTGTAGTGTTATTTTGGTGTAAACCCTTAGGAAAGGTTTATGTGTGACTATATACTTATTATATTTTCTTATTACTTATTACGCACCACCACTTGAGTCAAGTAACCTGATTGAAATCCATATGGGTATATTGGTTCTGAGTGTTTTTCTCAATATCTAGGTTATAGAGGGAACACATATAGAACCACTCCCTCTTCCCTTATCCCCCTTCACACTTAGTATGAGTTGTAATGGCTCACATTTGATGTATATATACGACCTATAACGATTTTAGGTTTTGGTGTATATATATTCTTTTTGACATGATTATGTGTATTTGGTGTGGATACATAGTGGGGGTTGTGCATTATAGGAGGAGTGTATGATGTTTATGTTCTTCATGTTCATGATATCATACTATGATGAGGATGTGATGTGGTTTGTGATGTGGATATGGTTTTTATGTGTTTTTGACATGTGTATGTGTGTATATATGGTTATGAGATTATATAGAAGGGGTTGAAGCATGAGAAATATTCCATTAGAGAGTGAGAATGACCAGATTAGTGGGGATGTTGATGTGGGGTAATTTATTAATATATATTCTTTTGATATTATGTTACTATACTTGAATGTGATATTAAGTGAGTGATCCTTGGTGAGGTTGGGTGATATATGACCATATATTGTTGTGTATTAGTTCTGTTATTTATTCACTAAGGCATTAACACATTTCATACACATTTTCTTGAGAGGTTTTGGGAAGGATCCTACTGAGTATACTTGTATGATCACCCCTATTTATATAATTATTTTTATATGTTTTTGAAGATGTATTTGGTGGCCAAGATGGAAATTACTATCTTGAGGCTAGGAGTTACCACTAGAGCCACTAGTGTAGGATTAATTTTTGTTAGTTTATTTTAGATACCTTTTTTATGTATGAAATTCACATTAATTATGGATTGGATTTTATTTTATATTATATGGAGTTGATTGGTGGTTTATCTCTATTCTTGGGATTTATGAGGCAAACAGCTCCCATTTTTTATCTTATACCCTCAATGCTAGTCTCCAACCTATGTACTATTAGAGGTATGATTCATGAATTACACTTATTTTCACTGCCATTTTAGGAGAAGTTCCTAGTGGTGGTGAGTTATGATAGTGTGGTATTAGAGCTGTAGTTGAGAGTTAATATGGAGTTTGGAATTAGACACTCATGAGGATTGGATGGGATGATAGGTCAATAACATGGGAGACCATCTATGACACATGTGATTATCCCCCCTGTGATTTAAAGTAAGTAACTTGAGCTTACCAAAAATATTAAGCATGATGATATTGAATGTAGGGCAGAGACCTAGGGGTATTAGATATACCATTCTTGATTATTATTGTATTTGGAAGTCTTGTTTTGTGTATTTGAACTATAAATACTAATATTTGAAATTCAAATAGGATAAGGATGAATAAAGATTGGATGGATGCTAATAATTTGACATTAGTGTATGAGAACTGAGTAAAAGAGTTCATAAAGTTTGCAAAGAATCATGCAAAGGATCCCTATCAAATCATTTGTCCATGTTTACGTAGTTTTTATTCTAGACTAATTACTCCAGAGGAGTTGGAAGAGCATTTGATATGTACCAGAATAGATTAGGGTTATAAATGTTGGAATAAACTCAGAGAAAAAGAGAATATAGCTACTGGCTGGGATAAGACTATGTTTTATGGATCATCAGATATGAATAAAAATATGAATAATGAAGAATACCATATGAAGGATGTGATTACAGATTTCAATGATGATGAAGATAGTATTGAGGAAATGACAAGGGCAATTGAAGATGAACTCCGGGATTTCCCAAAATTGTTTGAGAAGTTAAAGAGTTGTGCAAAGATGCCATTGAATGCTGGTTACACTAAATATATAGTATTGTTAGCTATACTAATGTTGTATAAATTGAAAGCAGGAAATGGATGGTGTGATGTCAGTTTTACGGAACTACTTGCTCTCTTGAATGACATGCTCCTGGAAGACAATGAGCTCCTAAACCGAACATATGAAGCTAAACGAATGCTACACTCTATGGGTATGATTTCTTAAATAATACATTCCTACCTGAAAGACTATTTATTGTTTAGAAAGGAGAACAAATCACTTACAGAATGCCCAAAGTGTGGTGCTTCTCGATACAAGAAAGATGAATCCAGTCCTATAAAAGTTGTATGATACTTTCCAATCATTCCAAGGTTTAGGCATCTATATGAAAGTGACAAAACTACAAGACAATTGTCGTGGCATGTAGATACAAGAACTAAATATGGAAAATTACGTCATCTGGCTGACTCTCCTCAATGAAATAAAACTGATCATTAGTATCAAAAATTTGGAAAAGAGTTGAGAAACCTTCATCTTGCGTTATCTAAAGATGGAGTGAATCCTTTTGCTTTTCAAACCACCACTCACAGTACATGGCTTGTTATGTTGGTAAATTATAACTACACATTGGTTATGCATGAAGCAAAAATTCATCATGTTATCTATGATTATATCAAGACCAAAATAACCCAGTAATGATATTGATGTTTATTTCACTCATTTGATCAAGGATTTGAAGTTATTGTGGGATTCAGGTGTTATGTTGTACAATGCTTATAAAAGTGAATACTTCACGATGAGAGCGATGTTTTATGGGATGATAAATTATTTCCCTGCTTATAGAAATTTTTCAGGTTATAGCATTAAGGTAACTCAAGGGTGTCCTATGTGCAAAGAAGATACAGAATAAATTAGGTTGAAAAATTCATCGAAATCCGTGTTTCTATGACATTGTATATTTATACCATGTCGGAATAAGTACTGATCTTAGATGACATCACTCAATGGAAGTTTAGAACAATGAACAACACCATCTCCACTAACAGGTGATCAGCTGTTTGAGAAAGTAAAAGATGTGAACACTGTTTTTGGTAAACCATTTTTAAAAAACCATACAAAAATCTGTTGAAAAAACCGATCAGTTTTTTTGAATTACCATACTGGAATTGTTTGTACGTCTGGAATTTTCTTGATGTGATGCATGTAGGAAAAAATGTATGTGACAGTGTTATCAGAACATTGGTAATTGCCCCTGGAAAAACAAAGGATGGAATTAAAGCAAGGTTGGACATGGTTGACAAGGGAATACAAGAAGAGCTGGCTCCCGTGAAGGGTAAAAATAGAATATTTCATCCTCTAGCTATTTACACTCTTTCTAGGGAGGAGAGATATCATTTTTGCAACTTATTTAATAATGTAAAGGTTCTAGAGGGGTATTCATCAAATATCAAGAACATTGTGTCAATGAATGATTTGAAGTTAAAAGGTTTGAAATCACTTGACTGCCATGTTTTGATGCAAGATTTAATTCCTATAAATTTACATTGCATTTTCCCCAAGAATGTTCATCATATGTTAACCAAAATTTGTTTCTTTTTGAAAGCTATATGTAAAAAATTTTTAGACCCGGTGAAATTTACAGCTATGGAAAAAGAAATTTTCATCATATTATGTGAATTAGAAATGTTATTCCCACCAAAATTCTTTTATATGATAGTTCATTTGAGGATTCACTTGGTGATAGATATTTGAGCTTGTGGTCCTGTGCACTATAGATGGACGTACCCTGTTGAATGGTATATGAAGATTTTGAAATGGTATGTCAAAAATCAAAGTCAGCCAGAGGGTTTTATAGTGGAGAGATATATTGTTGAGGAAGCCATTGAATTATGTACCGAATACCTATCTAATGTGGAAGGCATTGGTATCCAGAAATCTCATCACACTAGATGCATTGAGGGTGAGGGAATTTCTGGAAGATATGTTGTGACAATCAATATTATAGATCGGGAGCAGGCCCAACTTTATGTTTTTCATAATAGTTGGGAGGTTGCTCCATATATTGAAACTCACAAAGAAATTCATAGGCAGTTGAATCAATCAAGGGCGGGAAAACGGATATCTAATACACATAATCACTAGTTTATAGGATGGTTTTAGGACCATATTTTTAAGAGGTTAGATGAAAATCTAAATTCAATTTCAGAACGACATCGATGGCTAGCCTCCAGACCAAGTGTGTATGTATTATCTTACAATGGTTATGTAATTAATGGTTATAAATTCTATACAGATGAACATGATGAAGATAGTACTATTCAAAATAGTTGAGTTACACATGAGGCGTAAGTGATGCATGTTTCTGGTAGTTAGGAAAGAAATCCAATTTATGAAAATATGTCATACTTTGGAATTATCAAACAAATATGGGAGCTGGATTATACGACATTCCAATTGCTGATTTTTCAATACAAATGGGTTGATAACAACAGTGGTGTTAAAATAGATGAATGGGTATTTTTGAAAGTTTATTTTAGTAAAGAGGTTACAAAGGCAAATAGTTTATAATGGCATCACAAGAGGTACCAATTTTTTATGTTCCAGATCCTGCAAACCGAAAGTGATCGATTTTTCTGTTATCGTCCAAAACTACTGAAGGGTTTGATGAAAATTCAGTTGAGGATGATCCTTTCAGTGGTATGTCACAATCATTTCACATTGGTCCCAATGTAGATGATGTTTTGTATGTTAGAGGAGACCACAATGAAGGGATTTGGATAATCGATAGAGGTGTCAAATCCCTTCATCCATTGAAAAAAATAAATAGAGTTCAACAAAATAGGTTATATATTGTTTGTAATATAGATATTGTTATCTCATGTTATTATATTATCATTAATGATTTTATGTAATATAAATTAACTATTCAACCACTTTTGAAGATAATGAATTCTGTAAATTCTGGTGCTCCTATCCTCGAGGCTGAACAAGTCTCTCAATATACTGCTGCTGCTGCTGCTGCTGAGCCTGCTGCAGCTGCTCATAGTGCAGAGCAACAACAAGTTTTTGAACCTGTTTCTTCTCCTAGTGTTAAGGTCCAACAACCATCAGCACATGCCATTGCTACCATTTTAGATGAACATATAGATGATGTTGATATTGATGAAATGGTCAGGTATGAAGGACCGACATCGCAGAAAACACAGGTGCATCGTAGTTTGACTGTGTTAGCTAAAGTTATTAAGGCGAAAAGAAAATGCATCAAATTTTATGTCGGATGGAATGCATGAGTCCAACATGTGAATCCAAACAAGGCTATGTTTAGTAGTTACATTATAGTTGTCACTAGACAATGCTTGTTGACTGATATAGATTCATTGCACCATGTTGTGTCCGGGCTGAAGGCTGTGATCTGGGAAGAAATTACGGTAACATTATGATATTATTATTTTTAATTTACTAGAAAATAAAATAATGAAACAGTGTATTAATCTTCTAAATCTCTTGTAGATTAAATTTATAGTAGATGATTCACACATGAATTATGTACTAAGACTTGCAGGAAGGACACACCGAGATTTTCACACTATTTTAACAAAATTTGACCTGAAATATTCCAAAGTTAAAATATACTTGCACCCACTCCTTTTCTATGCTCACCGGATATCCCAAGAAGCATGTGATGAATTTATTGGCCGTCGTGGGGATGAGATGTTTTAGGTACATTGTGGGTGATAATACATTGTTTGAGGATACATGTATTCATCACTTTGATTGTCAATATTTCAATTATGAAACAAAAATCAGTACTAAAAATAAGGAACATGCATCAAAACCAACAAAACCCTATCATAAAGCAAGGATGGGGTATGCCTCACTAGAAAAGAAAATAGTACATATTTTAAATTTAGAGTAATATTTTAAGGTGCCAAAAAACAACATCATAATTATCTTTCTATATATATATATGTAGAATGATGAGTCTAAAACCAAATACACTTCCACCATACATCATGTGCTATGGAAGGAGGCACATGTGAATAAGGAAGGGAATCTAGTAGATGAAAACACACAAAAAATGTGGGAAATATCTATAAGTATGAAACGATGATAAAAAGATTTGTTTTAAACTTATATTACATAAAAATAATTTGTTATATTCCTATATCTGATAGTCACTGGAATCATCTACTCCTATAGAGAATTTAAACCTATTATCTACAGCTTTGAAGTGGCCAAAACAATAAGGTTGTTTCAGAGGTGCGGGGTTTGGGGTTACACCCCGAGTATATTTTGAGAAAAAAAAGAAAAGGATGATAGAGTTAAAAAATTGAAACAAATGAGCAAATGACTAGAAACTATTTATGAATGATTTCAATGGTAGGGAGAGTTGATAGAATATTTTATGGGTGGGAAGAAAGGAGAAGACACAACTCAGGAACAACCGGTGCCTGAAGATCCCACCACACCCCACCAACTTTGAGGCGAGCCATTCCCCTAAAAGAGCTGTCTTAGCCATGGTAATCAATATTCTAATAATTATTCCCATGAAATGTGAATTAGACGAACACTAATAATTTTCTTGTACTGATCTTCTATAGGGTGATAATGACTATGATTTATATCTGTCAACACCCACTTATCACCTTGTAGCGTGGGATACAGTGTTCAACATCCTAGAGGACAAGCTGCATAATAGACCACTTCCGAAAGATCATCTGAAAGTGATGATTATTTTAGATCATGAGCCAAATGTAGAGCAACATATTCCACTTGATGATGATGACATTCATACGGTCAAAAAGGCTATTGGGACATTCATTTCATGGCCGTCACAACTTATAAGAGTACATGGGGACAAAGAGGTATTTATTTTCTTTTTTTTCAAGATAAATCTTTAATAATTAATGAAAAAAGGGTTTGAACCAATGAATGTTATTATAGTCATAGAAAGGGAAGGGGGTGAAAAAATCATTGGCTCAAAAGTATCTAAAGGATCGACCAATCGATCCCAAAGAGCTACTAAAAGCACAATAACACCACCTATTCTCTATCCACATTTAATAGCTTTGAAGACTCATGTGGATATGAAGCTAAGAGGTGGTAGTAGTCATATAGTGGTTTTAGAAAAGAATTTATACAGAGTGAAAAGTCAAGATTTCATTGCTAATGAAAATGCAAATGAGATCCTTGAAAACGGTTGGCTAGGCATCACAATTGTAAATTTATAAATGAGGTATGTTTTCATGAAATGATTATCTAAAATCTGATATAATGTAAAAATTATGACTAAATGAATTTTATATTATTGATATACATATATATGAAAAACAGTTGATGGAATTTCCCCATGAGACAAATTTTGGACTTGTTAGTACTCATACCACATCAATATATCTAACAAATTAGATCCATTAAAAAAGGATGAAATAGTGAACGAATTGCTGAAAACATTTGAAAGTAAGATTACAGATGACTGACTCTTCCTAATAACAACTATGCAGAGGTAAAACTCTACTATTATAGTATATCAATTATACTTTCACATCATTTATTACTTATTCTTTTTTTTGATTTTAGGCTACATTGGTTGCTAATTGTGGTGAACTTGGATACTCCAAAGATTTATTTTCTGGATTCAATGCAAGGATATCCAACAAAAGAACTACACATGATGGAGTTTGTGAATATGTAATACACTACATCCTACAATTTAGGTTTAAAAATCATGTAATATAATTTATATTATATTTTAATGAGGATTCTATTAAGATAGGGCGGTGTATCATTATTGTCTAAAAAAATAAATAAGGATAGGGGCTAAGCATAAAGAGGTGAGAAAGTACTACGTCTGGACAAATATCAGGGTATATATAATAAAAATTCACTGTCAAAACACATATCAACACAAGTTACTTATTCTTCTAATGATAAATTTTTTTTGCAGTGTCCAAATCAAATAAACGATAATGATTGCGGTTATTATGTTTGTAAATTTATGAAAGAGATCATTTTTCATTAACAAACTAGAATCCTTAAAGAGGCATTTTCCAAAACAACTACTATTTCATTTAAATTATTTATTAATTCTTAATTTATATATTTTTCAGTACTACTATGACTGTCAAAAAGCCTCATACTCCTAAGATGATATAGATTTTTTCAGAAACTAGTGGGCCGCATACCTTATGGAAGATTGTACATAAATATCATGAAGATAAGACTTGGGGACCTTTACAATTGGCGATCATTTTTGGGAGGGGTTAAGGGGATCAAAAGATGAAACTTTGTTGTATGTAATTTTTTGTAGGAAAATTGAAATTGTTTTTAAATAAAACATCCTTTCTCCAATGAGTCATTTTACCATTTTAATAGATGAAATGAACCAACAACATAAAAGAATGATGAACCACTTCTCTTTGGGATTTGGATAAGAAAAACCAGTAAAATATAAAAAAAATTCATATCTGATCGAAAACATTCGGATTATGTTGATACTATAGGAGAACTATCCATGGGTGCATTGGTGACGTGTACGATTCAACCACGTCTAAATATGAGGTACGATGTGGTCGGTATCACTCAAAGTGTCACTCTTTTGTTTTAAATGGGAAGAATTTTAAGGTAAAACAACAACTGACCTATGGAAATCCAACAAAATTCATTTCTATTGTATTAATATTTTAGGAGAATGATCCGTGGGTGCGTTGGTGACGTGTAAAAGTCAACGCCAACTCAATCCGAAGCACGGTGTGGTCGGTATCACTCAAAGTGTCTCTATTTTGTTTAAAATGGACAGAATTTTTAGTGAAAACAACAACTGACCTATGAAAATACAACCAAAAAAATTTGGATTGTATTGATACTTTAGGATAATGATACATGGGTCACTTGTGATGTGTACGAGTCAACCATACCTCAATCTGAGGCACGATGTGGCCACTATCACTCAAAGTGTCTCTCTTTTGTTTAAAATGGACAGAATTTTAAGTGAAAACAACAAATGATGTATAGAAATCTAAAAACACACCTTTGGATTGTATGTATCCTTTAGTATAACGATCCATGGGTCACTTGTGTCATGTACGGGTCAACCACGCCTCAATCTAAGGCACGGTGTGGCCGGTATCACTCAAAGTGTCTCTCTTTAGTTTAAAATCGACATAATTTTAAGTGAAAACAACAACTGTCCTACATAAATATGACAAAACGTATTCAGATTGTATTTATCCTTTAGGAGAATGATACATGGGTCACTTGTGACGTGTATGAGTCAACCCCACCTTAATACGAGGCACGGTGTGGCAAAAATCACTCAAAGTGTCTCTCTTTTGTTTAAAATGGAAAATATTTTAAGTGAAAACCACAACTGACATATGGAAATCCAACCAAATGCATTAAGATTGTGTTTATCCTCTATGATAACGATTCATGGGTCACTTTTGTCATGTATGAGTTAACCACACCTCAATATTAGGCACGGTACGGCCATTATCACTCAAAGTGTCTCTCTTTTGTTTAAAATGAAAATAATTTTAAGTGAAAACAACAAATGACATATGGAAATACCACCAAATGCAGTAGGATTGTGTTGATACTTTATGAGAACGATCCATGGGTCACTTGTGATGTGTACGAGTCAACCACACCTCAATATGAGACATTGTGTGGATGGTATCACTCAAAGTGTCTCTATTTTGTTTAAAATGCACAACATTTTAAGAGAAAACAACCACTCACCTACGGAAATCCAACCAAAAATATTCATATTGTTTTTAACCTTTAATAGAAAGATGGATGGGTTCATTGGTGATGTGTACGAGTCAACCCCACATCAATATAAGGCACGGTGTGACTGGTATCACTCAAAGTGTATCTCTTTTGTTTAAAATGGACATAATTTTAAGTGAAAAAAACAACTGACATAAAAAATCTGACCAAATGCATTCTGATTGAGTTTCTCTTTTATGAGAACGATCAATGGGAGACTTTTGATGTGTATGAGTAAAACACTCCTCAATCCAAGTCACGGTGTGGCTGATATAACTCAAAGTGTCACTCTTTTGTTTAAAATGGACATAATTTTAAGTGAAAACAACAACTGATATACAAAAATCAGACCAAACACATTTGGAATGTGTTGATCCTTTAGGATAATGATTCATGGATCACCTGTGACATGTATGAGTGAACCACTCCTCAATAAGAGGCACTTTGTGGCCGATATCACTCAAAGTGTTTCTCTTTTGTTTAAAATGGACATAATTTTAAGTGAAAACAATAACTAACCTATAGAAATATGAACAAACACATTAGTATTGTATTGATACATAAGGATAATGATCCATGGGTGAGTTGGTGACGTGTAAAATTCAACCTTTCATCAATATAATCCATGGTGTGGCCGGTATCACTCAAAGTGTCTCTCTTTTGTTTAAAATGGACAGAATTTTAAGTGGAAACAACAATTGACGTATGAAAATCTGACCAAACGTATTCAGATTGGGTTGATCCTTTAGGAGAATGATACATGGGTCATTTTTGACGTGTAAGAGTCAACCACACCTTAATCCAAGGAACATTGTTGCTGGTATCACTCAAAGTGTATCTCTTTTGTTTAAAATGGACAGAATTTTAAGGGAAAACAACAACTGACCTATGAAAATCTGACCAAACACATTCGTATTATGTTGATAATTTATTATAACGATCCATGGGTTTATTTTTGATGTGTGAAAGTCAACCCCGCATCAATCCAAGGCACAGTGTGAACGGTATCACTCAAAGTGTCTCTATTTTGTTTAAAATTGACAAAATTTTATGTGAAAACAACGACTGACGTATGAAAATCTGACCAAACGCATTCAGATTGGGTTGATACTTTAGGTTAACTATATATGGGTCAATTTTGATGTGTAAGAATAAACCATGCCTCAATATGAGGCATATTGTGGCCAGTATCACTCAAAGTGTCTCTCTTTTGTTTAAAATGGACCAAATTTTAAGTGAAAACAACAACTGACGTACGGAAATCTGACCAAACACATTCATATTGGGATGATACTTTATGAGAATGATCCATGGGCCACTGGTGATGTTTACGATTCAACCACGCTTTATTCCAAGTCATGGTGTGGCTGGTATCACTCAAAGTGTCTTTTTTTGTTTAAAGTGGACAAAATTTTAAGTTAAAACAACAACTGACTTACGAAAATCTGACCAAATGAATTTGGATTGTGTTTATCCTTTTGGATAATGATACATGGGTGAGTTGGTGACGTGTAAAAGTCAACCCTACCTCAATCTGAGGCATGGTGTGACCGTTATCACTCAAAGTGTCTCTCTTTTGTTTAAAATCGACATAATTTTAATTAAAAACAACAACTGACATACGAAAATCTGAACAAACGCATTCAGATTATGTTGATCCTTTAGGATAATGATCCATGGGTCATTTTTTATGATTAAACCCCCTAGACACTATCCCCCCTAGACACCCCCTTGGACAACCCCCACCCCTGGACACCCACCAACCCCCCTAGGCGGCACCCCACCCCTCCTAAACACCACCCCACCACCTGGACACCCCCAACACCCTGGACAGCCTCCACCCCCACCCCCCATTGACACCCCCAACTGACTGTATGGACCCCACCCCCTATACACCCACCCCATGGACACCCCCCACCCTGGACTACCGCACTACCCTGGACGCCCCCCACGCCACCTAGACACCACCCCACCACCTAGACACCTCCCCACCCCCTGGACACCCCCACCACCATGGAAAGCCACCCCCACCCCCATGGACACCACCCCACCCCATGGACACCCCACCCCTCGAAATCCCCCAACACCCTGAACACCAACCCACCCCCCTGGACAGCCCCCCTGGACAGCCCCCCCATTGACAGCCCCCCTGGACGGCCCCAACCCCCTTGACGACCCCCACCCCTTGGATGCCCCCACCCCTCCTAGACACCACCCCACCACCTAGACACCTCCCCTACCCCCTGGACATCCCCCACCACCCCCCTGGACACCACTCCACCCCCTTAGATTTCCCCTCAACCTCCTGAACCAACACAACCTCATGGACCGCCCCCACCCACCCTGGACACCCCTATCCACCCAGACACACCCATCCCCCTTGGATAGCCACCCCAAACCTCTGAACAGCCCCCCCAACCCCCTGAATTCTGAATTGAATTCTGTATGTATTTAATTAACTTATGAATTATGTGTTAATGGTGTATGGGTATACTTGTTGTATGGGTATAATTGGTGTAATTCCATTATGAATTATGTGTTAATTTTGTATGGGTATACATGTTGATATGTTGAATTTTTTGTAGGTCTTGTTTGGGTGTGCTGCTGAAAAATAGGGTGTGCTACTGTAGAATTTTATGTTACAACAGACAGGGAATTTATCAGCACTGATAAAGGCTCCCTTTATCAGTGCTAAAAAAGCGCTAATAAAAAACAAATTTATCAGCACTTTTTAAGCGCTGATAATGGACACCTTTATCAGTATTGAGCTTTATAACACTTTTTTAGCACTATTAAAGCATGTTTTGAGTGCTAATAAAGGCCGTTTTTCTAGTAGTTTCCTTCCTTATATCATTCTTTGGTGGGAATTTATCTTCTTTTTTTCTAGATCCAGATCTATATTTGGTGAATCTTGATATAGGATTGTGAATCTAGATCAAGAATTAATAGATCTTGTTTGGATTAGTCTTGATTTCTAGTTTTAGATCTAGATCCCGATCTATGACGTCATGCTTCTCATTTTTTGAAAATTTACATTGTGTGATTATTCATTGACAATTTGTGGTAGGTGATCTAATACTCAATTCCCATAGTCATATCTTTGATGAATGTTTGAAAATTGTAGAATTTATAGCATTATATATAAATTAGAATTTATAAATAGGGTTAATTAATGATTCCAATTGATTAATTAAAGTATTGTTGAAATAGATAATTAAATTGAGAATTAATTATGAGAATTAGGGGATGTTGAATTACATAATTAATTGGGGAATTAATTATGATATTTGAGTATTGTAATTTAGATAATTAGTCAGGGAATTAATTTTGAGATTTTTAATTTGTTGAATTGAGATAATTAATTGTGGAATTATTTATGTGTTTTTTATATCATATATTGAGATAATTAATTATGGAATTAATTATGTAGAGTTGGGATTATAAACAAGATAAATAATTAAAAAATAATAATGGGATTTTCGAGTTATGAGTATTGATTTATTAATTGTTAAAATAATTAACGGGTTAGAATACTTAATTAATTAAGGTATTAATTAATGGAAATTGGGTCATAAACTAATTATTGAATTAGTAATAAAATTATATTTATTAATTAATGGTTGAATTAATTAATATTATTGATGTGATTAGTCAATTTTCATTCTAGCTAATGGAATTGTTGAGTTTCACTAATTTTTCAATTAGGAATGTAATATCTGTGGATAATTAATTGATTAATTAATTATGTGTTGATTAATGGTAACATGACCATTTGAATGGGAATTAAAGAATTGGAACATGGTTGTTATATTGTGTGATGTTTAAATGGTAACATGTTTATTTATGTATGAATTAGAAAATGTGAACATGATCATTCTAATGTCTGGTGTATGGATGGTAACATGGTCATTAAAGTCTGAATTAAAGAATGAGAATATTGCCATTATATTGTGTGTAGTAGTAATGGTAATGCGTGAATTCAATTATAAACTAAATAAGGATAAAATAGGCACTATGAGATATGACCTCACTTTGGAAGACTTCAGGATCTGAAATTTTCCCAAGGAGGTTTTGAGATATGATATCACCATAGCATACATCAAGCACTGACATGATCCAAATAAAGTATTAAGATATTATTATACTAGGGAACACTTCAGACTCAAACATGATAAGTTGGTGTTGAGGTATGGGTGTCCTTAGGAACCTGGGAGTTAAATCCGTTAAGTAAAGAATATATTATAATGTGATAACTATTTACTTATTCATTATACATATTTATTTATACAACTCCATACACTATTATTGAATGGATTTATTTCATACATTATTGGTGGTGGCCTACTGAGTTGTACTCACACCCTACTCGGGCTGCCTGATCAATACATGAATAGAATTTATTATTACAGGATAGGTTACGGGAAAGAGCTATGTTTTAGATGGATAAGTTGGGATGGAGCTTGAATGAGAGAATGAGACGCTGTTCTTGACCCACTTTGGAGTCTTTACTATCTTTATTTTTAGTTTCATTTTAGACACTTAACACATATATTATCATGCCATGTTTTCTTCTTTAGTTCATTATTTTATTTTTATACATTGATTATCTTGAGATATTGGTATTGTTTATGTTTATTTATGATTATTCTATTGTTTATTATTTCCACTAGTGTATTACTCTAATGAAAGAGGGTATAGTCTCCCCATTATTGATTTATCAGAACCTTGCTACTAGTAGGAATCCTATAGCATACATGGAGACATTCTTGAGGTCATGTTACCAACCGACTCGGGCACTGGTGTGTGGCACCCAGCTTGGGATGTTAAAAAGTGGTATCAAAGGAGTTTTATTTTATTTATAGTTTTTATTAATTTTTTTTAAAGTTAGATAGGTGATAAGTATGTTTCAATATTGGAAATGTTCTCATGCATGGGAGTTTCAAACCCATGTATAGTGGAAAACTAAATTAATCAAGGTAGGATTGTTGTTATTACTGTTTATTATTATAGTGAAATATTATTTCACCTTGGGTTATACAGTTGTTTTGTGGTGTGATTGTTTTTTCTTAGATTTTTTGAGAATTTACTTATGGTCCTAAATAGAATGAGATTTTATTATGAATGCATTATTCTAAGAACTCAGGATTATTTTTTTGACATGCATCATTTTAGACACACATAGAAAACAGGTTTTGTGTAAGTTGCTAAACTTGAATTATTTTTCCTGGATTATTAAATTGAATTAAAAATGGAACCTAATATGAAATTTAAAGTGGTAAAATGATTCATTATAATGTGAAAACTTAAACAATTATAATGAGAATACCTTTTGATAACCAATACCTGTGTGTAGTATGGTTAAGGGTAGTGTTAGCACCTCAGTTTTGACCATGTGGCAAGATTTGGGGAAAAGACTTATTGTAGCATGTTTTGATTTTACTCTTACATAAATTTGTTAATATTGTGTTATGACCCTTAGATGTGTGTTTAGAATTATAGAGATATGCATCCATGATGGCCCTTGTTGAGAGGGAAAAAGAGGATATTGCTGGTAATGATCTACCGGTAGTGGGATCTAAGGCACCAATAATACCAAATGAGGAAGAAGGGGAGAAGTTATGAGATAATTTTTCTCTATTCATGAAATTCAAGGTAAGAGACCCAAAATGAGTTATTAAAATCATGTTTGACTTGATAATAGAGTTTCAGTTGCATCACCCTCAAAATTACCCTAAATAGGGTGGAATTGAGTGAGGTGAGTTCTGGATTGAGTCCATAGAGATGATACCTAACCATTTGGAGAGTCTTTCAATGATGATGGTAAAGTTTGATGATTATATACTATGATGATTATCAAAATTTTGTTTGGAAATTAAGTTGAGGACTGAACATACTGATGGTATGCTTTGGAAGGAATTCTCGGATAGGTTCTTGGAGAACTTCTAGCTTGAGAAGCTAAGGTAGGAGAAAACATTGGAGTTCATACAGTTGACTTAGGGGATCATGTCTGTGATGGATTTGTTGGAAACATTAGAGACCTATAATTATTTTCTATAACTTTGGTAGGATATGTGAAATCTATGGTGAGACAATTTTGGGATGTATTTAAGTACAAGATTAAGTCTCAAGTTAACCTCTTTCAGTTAAATAAGTTTGCTGAAGTGGTGAATCAGTTTCTAATTGGTGAGGGGAACCTGTAGGAGGCTTCTGGTGATGGAAAGATAGTTGCTATTGGTTAATCAGAAGGTGTGACTTTTTAGAGAAGGTTGTGATGTTGTGATACCTTTATATAGTGTAGTGGGAAGCGGGGTGTGAAAACAAAGGGATCAGTTGCATAGGACCTTACTGGGGGTGATCTTCCATTAGTGAAGTAGGCTGAACCACTATCATCTACACTATCCTTGAAAACTAGTGGTGTGAAGATTTGGTGGAAAGATGAGATATCTACAAATTTTCTATAGGACAATATGATAAACAGTCAGTGATGGAGGAACTAGACAGAACCAGAGTGTGGAAATGGGATATTCTGCACCATGTCAGTCTGGTGGTTGGAGTTATGCAGAACAAGTCGGTAGAGATAGTGGATATGGTGATTTTGAAAAAGATTTCCCATATCAGTAGAGTGACACAACTCCGGGGAGTTAAACTACATCATATGGAAGAGGGGAAGGACAAACACATGCATTGAAACCTATAGTTGTGGATGTCAAGGCTAGAACTTCAACAATGAGAGGTAATATTCTTTTATCTTCTACATTAGATAGTGATTTATATGATATTAGTGCCTATCATTATTTTTTATCTACAAAATTTGTTCATGGTTTGTTCTAGGAGGTGGAGTTTTTGAGAAGAAAAATGAAATTATATACACAATTGGGAGTATAGTCAAGTGACATCAGTTTTTGGAGAGGATTTTATGTCAATATCAGAGAGTACCAGTTTCTCTGGGATCTCAATATTATTGATATTTTAGTCTTGGACTTAAATATGGGCATTGAATAGCATGTTTTATACCAAGACCATATTTATTTTTATCACAAGAGAGTAGCATTTACATCCCTTAAAGGAGACAACTATATTTTCCATGTAGAGTGGGATATCCAGCCAGGACGAGAGTGGCCAATTACTCATCAAATGAGAGAGCTCATAGCCCAAGTTTCTAGTTTATTACTAGATGATGGAGGAGAAAAGAAGGACATATTTCCACTAGTGGTGTAACAGTTTCAGGATTTTTATCCCGAATACTTCTTAAGGTTTCCCATGTAGAGATATATGGAATTGAATATTGGGATCATGTTGGGAGAGGAGACATTTTCTATTCCACCATATATAATGGCACTGGAAAAGCTTCAAGAAATCAAGACTCATATGTAATAATTGGAGGATAAGGGATTTATTTTTCTGAGTACGTTGCCTTGGGGTTCTCCATTATTTTTTTCTAATAATGATGATTAGAATCTATTCTTTTTCATTGATTACTAGAAGTTGAACTGGATTAATGTGAAGAACTAGCACCATTTTCCTTGTATTTATGATCTATTTTACCAGTTGAGAGGATCATGTGTTTTCTTGAAAATTAACTTGATATTGAGGTATCATCAGATGAGAGTTATAAATTATGATATAATAAAGACTAATTTCATAAGTATGTATAACCTATATGAGTTCTTTATAATTCTATTTGGTTTGAATAACTCACCATTAGTGATTATGGAATTGATGAACATAATCTTTCATCAGTACCTGGATCAATTTTTAGTGGTGTTTGTGGAAGACATATTGTTGTACTCTACGACACATTAAGATCATTCCAAACACCATTCTATTGTCTTGAGTAATTAGAGAGAGAATAAAATATATTCCAATATATCTATGTTTCTATTTTGGACTGGTATGGTACATTTCATGGGTTACATCATCATGGAGGATGGTGTGTCTGTGAACCCAGAGAAATTATAGGAAGTGGTTTCTTGGGAGAAGCCTAATAATCATTTTGATATCTGAAGTTTTTTGGGGTTAGATGGATATTATTAGATATTCATACAACACTTTTCCCATTTTAAGCATTACTTTTGGGCTTGACCAATAAAAGGATAAAGTTTGATTGTTTTAAAGCATGGGAGAATGATTTTCAGGAGTTCAAGAATATTTTGAAATCAACACCGATCTTGATCCTACCCATGCTAGGTGTGAAGTACATAGTGTATTACAATAATTCTTGGGTGGGACTTAGGGCTCTGTTTATGTGGGGAGATAATGTTGTAGTGTATGTGTATCGATAACCAATGCC
Organism: Viscum album; assembly: GCA_963277665.1. Taxonomy (NCBI): domain Eukaryota; kingdom Viridiplantae; phylum Streptophyta; class Magnoliopsida; order Santalales; family Viscaceae; genus Viscum; species Viscum album. Next base: position 1,394,949,504 of record OY728164.1, on the reverse strand, counting down.
ACATGAACAAAACTACTCTACACATGAACTTGATCTAGAAAATTTTGTTTATGATATGAAGTTTTAGACACATTACCTATTGGTTGAGAAGTTTATAGTTTATATATATCATAAGATATTGGAATAAATCTTTTCATAGTGATATTTGAATATTTGACATCGAAGATGGGTTGAGTATATTCATTCATTTTATTTTGAGATAGAATATTTTCCTGGAAAAGGAAATTGTGTGGCTGACACATTGAGAAGGAAAAATCAGACTCAAATGGTCTAGGAGTCTAGTGTTGAGTGGAAAATGATGAACTTTTTAGCCGAGACTCATGTGGTGGTTCATGAGAGTCAAGAGAAGATGACTCTTGTGTTTGATTTAATGGACTCTAAACTTTTGAGCTAGATTAGAGGCAGGTGGTATGATTATCCTAAATGTTTTACCATAAGGGAAATACTTGAATATGGGGAGTTAAATTCAAATTTGAGCATAGATGAAGATGAGATAATCTATGTCGGGAATAAGGTTGTTTTTCCAATAAGTGTTCAAGAAGAGTTGATATGGGAATTTCATGCCTCAAAGTGGATGGTACATCTAGGTGTAACCAAAATGTACCATGACCAACGATGATAGTTTGGGTGGACATGAATGAAAAGGGATATAACAGAGTTCATGAAATAATGCTACACCTGTCCACATGTGAAGAAAATGCATCAATAACTTAGAGGTTTTCTACAGCCATTTCTCATTCCATAATATAAGTGGGATGATGTGACGATGGATTTTGGGGTGGGTCTCTTGAATACACCTTGGAAGAATGGTTCTATATCCATTATTGTGTATTTACTAACAAAATTAGGAAATTTATTACATATATGGGAGTTTTTCTCAGTAGACCAGTTGGGGGTTTTGTATGTTCAGAAAATAGTCCGTCTGTATGGGATGCTACAAATTATTGTATCATACCATAACTTACACATTATTTAATCATTTTGGAAGGGATTGTATAAGTAACTCAGTACACATGTATTATTGAGTATGAATTTTAACCTATCAAAAGATGGGAAGTTGGAGAATACTATACAAGTTCTTAAGGATATGCTATGAGCATGTGTTTTTGTCTTCAGTGGGACTTGGGAGAAACACTATGATTTAGTGGAGTTTTCCTATAAAAAAATTATTGAGAAAATATACAGATGGAAGCATATAATGATTCTTATGGTAGGCCATTCATATCACCAATATGCTGGATAGAGGCAGGTGAGTCAGAATTGTTGGGATAAAGCCTCATGCAGGAGTCATCAGAGTAGGTGTACCTAATTCAAAAATGTATGGTTATTGATGAGAGTAAACCTAAGTCATATACTGATAGATGTAAATGAGACCTAGAGCTTACAGAGGGTAATCATGTATTTTTTTGGGTATCTCCTAGGTTGGTTTTCCAAATGATACAGAGACATGGCATGTTGGTGCCAAAGTTTGTCGGACTATTCGAGATTTTGGAGAGAGTAGGGATAATGGAATAATAATTGGATATTCTACAGAAATACAGTGCTATGAATGATGTTTTCCATTTATAACAACATAGGCTATATCACCCTAACCCTCCTCACATGATCGTTGTGGATGGAATTGAGCTTAAGGTAGATGCATCGTTTGAGGGCAATCAAATTCATGTGTTGGATCGTAGTGAGAAAGTGTTGTAGGGGAAAAACCATGTTGATAGTTCCTGTGTTTTGGAAACATGGGAATTTATAGGAGGATACATGGGATATGGAAGAAGATATGAAGTCTTTTTTCCCTATATTTTTGTCTCGGAATCTTATAGATTCCTAGAAGTGCAACTCAAGGATGAGTTATTTTACAGTTGAGAGATTGTAAGATCCTAAGCCAATCTGAAGTTGACTCGGGCATGAATTTATGTACACTTTTGTAATTATAAAATTAATTTTAAATTTTGGTTTACATTAGGGTGTGTTTGGGTGATATTTTGAGAAAAATTGAAGGAAATAGGGATATGAATAGTTGGTGCACAGTTAGAGAAAACCATTCAACCCAGCCTAACAAACCATGAAATCTTGGACAATGGGGGTTTGCACAGCTAGCACACAGTTTTTCAAATCATTTAATCTAAAAGGATTAACAATGAAACTCTAAAGTAATAGGTGCATGTTTGGAATATGGTTAGGGAAAACAATATTCCCCTTCCCAGGAAACTAAGTGAAATTTTTAAAAGTTTCCCAAAAATTAGTTTTTAATTCCCTTGAACCATCGAAACTCACCTATTTCAACCCAAACTTTTACCCCTATGATTCTTGATGATTTCCCTGATTTTCAAATGGATTACAAGGCCATGTGACCTTATTTATTTATGATTCAAAAAGCTCAGATCAAAAATCTTATTTTATACTGGTAAGTGGACTATATCTCGTTGCTTTCCCATTTATCCACCTTCCTTCTCTTATTTTTTGGTTAGAGGTTATATTATGTTTTTATAGATATAGATCTATATTTGGTGAATCTAGTTCTATGATTGTGGATCTATATAGAGAATTAATAGATCTCTTTTTGTAAATCTTGATTTAGGGTTTTAGATATAGATCCTGATCTATGTCATTATGCTGCTCAATTTTTGTGGATTTATGTTGGGATATTATTCTTCGACAATTTGAGGTAGGTGGTATAATATTTAATTCCCATAGTCTTGAATTTAATTACTTTAATAAAATTTTAAAATTTCTAGCATTATTTAGAAATTGGAATTACTAACTTGGGCTAATTAATGTTTCCAATTGATTAATTGATGTATTTATGAAATAGATAATTAATTTGGGGATTTATTATGAGATTTAAGGATTGGGATTTAGATAATTAATTTGGGAATTAATTATGATATTTTAATTTTTTTGAATTGAGATAATTAATTATAAAATTAATTATGTTCTTTTTATATCATAAAATTGAGATAATTAATTGTGGAATTAATTATGATTAATTGGGATTATGAATGATATAATTAATTATAAAAATTAAATATGGGATTTTTGAGGTGTGATTATTGATTAATTAATTGTTAAATTAATTAACGGGTTGACAAACATAATTAATTGGTAGATTAATTATGGGAAATTGAGTGATAAACATAAATGTTTAATTATTAATATATTTTGGGTTATTAATTAATGGTTAAATTAATTAATATTATTGATGCGATTAGTTAATTGTTAGATTAACTAATGAAATTGTAGAGTTTCACTAATTGTTGAATTAGGAATGGAATCTTTGTGGATAATTAATTAATTAATTAATTATATTTTGATGAATGGTAACGTAGTCATTCAAATGTGAATTAAAGAATGGTAAGATGGTAGTTCTAATTAGTGATGTGTGAATGGTATCATGGTCATTTAAGTATGAATTAGAGAATGGGAACATGGTGATTCTAATGTGTGATGAATAGATGGTAACATGGTCATTCAAGTATTAATTAAAGAATATAAAAATTTATTTTCTATTTTGTGTAATATGAATGTTAACATGGGAATTCTAGTATAAACTAAAGAACAATAACAAAGGAACTTCGAGATATGAACCCAATTGGGAATACTTCGGGATCAAGAATGAGATGAAGCAGGTATTGAGATATGACATCACCTTGTAATACTAATAGCTCCAAAATGAGAAAAAGTAGGTATTAATTTATGATATTATCTATGAACATTCAGGCTCCGACATGAGCTGAAGCATGCATTGAGGTATAGGTGTTCTCAAGAACTTGGGAGTTAATGCGGTTAAGTAAAGAATACATGATAATCAGATCAATTTTTACTTATGAATTATACTTATTTATTTATAAAACTATATAAAATGTTATTGAATGGAATTTTTTTAAACACTATTGGTGTGGCCTAATGAGTTGTATTCACACCCTACTTAGGATGCCTTATCAGCACCCGAATAAACTATTGTTGTAAGACAGGTTAAGGGAAAATGCCCTGTGTTAGATGGCTGATTTGGGATAGATATTGGATAAGGGAACCATAAGTGGTTCGAGACCCACTTGGGAGTCGTCAGTATCTTTATTTTTAGTTTTCATTTTAGAAACTTGTCATGTACATTAACATTCCATGTTTTCTGATTTAGTTTGATATTGTATTTTCCAACAATGATCATATTTAGTTATTGGTATTGTTTATGTTTGATTCTACTATTGTTTATTATTTCTATTGTTGTATTAATCTGATAAATGACGGTATTGTATCGCTATGATTGACTTATCATACCTTTGTTGCTAGTTGGAAGCCTCTAGCATATAGAGAGACGCAGTTGAGGTCATGTGACCGACCAGATCCGGGAACCGATGTGTGGTACCCTGGTCATGATGTTACAACTGTAAGGGTAATTATGACAAAAATAATCAAGAAATTACATCACCCACTAGTCACTGGATGTGATGTGATTTTAGGCGAACAATTCCATACATATCATACAAATATTCAGTATAGAATTTAATGACATCCATAATAATATACCTCTTTAAAATAAAACCTTCTAGATGAATTTTATTTTTAATGTTCCCTTTCAAAGACATCATATACCATTAAATGTGGTACATCCTTATATAATGAAATAGACCACATTTTTGGTTCTTTATAATAAATTTAACCATTATATGAATGAATAAAGGTGATAAGTACACTACCAATTCACATAATATGATAACAAATTCCTTATCTATAGTTAAAAAAATTTCCAGATTTAAAAATTTACTGTATATATCTCTAAAAAAGAAATATCAGTTAATGTTTGTCATATTTTTTTGGTAGAATACAATGTGAATATTGAATAATTAAATCTTATTTAAATAACATAGCTGTAATGTGATAATTATCCCTTTAAATTCAAATAATTCAATGAAACAATATTTTTTGATATTTCATGAATACCCCTATAGAACGTTAATATTATTCTAGAAGTTACAAAAATGATATCTTTAATTTCTGGAAATATTATAAGCTATTAGAGGAAGAGAAATCATCTTTTTACCCATAAATGGTAACAACTCTACCCTTATATCCTGTCAATAATTTCCAACATTGTTATAATTTTATTATTTGTTTTGGTGGGTGTATTTATTAACATAATAGTGACATTATAACATAGAAAAATTTCTACACGATTGAAATGAAGATAATTCTGGATGTAAAAATATTTCCAACTCATTAATTAAAAAAATTTATCTATTTCTACAACCAATTTTCAGAAGGGTTTTTTTAAAGTTTTACAAACGTGGCTAATATAACCTTTAATTACCATAATTATTGGTAACTTATTAATAAATACATTTTTGTGTTATATATGGATTTCCCATTGACTGGCATCATCCGGTATCATAATTTTTTTCATTAGGGGAAAAATTTATTTTGTCTTAGATATATAATATTTGAGGAATACTTCAACCAAATTGAGTGTGTACATTCTTCACAAATGTGACACACTATAATTCCTCTATTTTTATATATTAAAAAAATTCCTTAAATAGGAATGTTAGTTTAACACCCTGAGATTTTAAGAATTATTTTTTTTTCAAATTAATTTAACATTGCAATATTTTTCATTTCACGTGACACTAGAAATAGTTCTTTAAATATATATATATATATATATATATTAAAAAACTAATTAAAACATTCCTTTCACATGAAATACCATCTTTTCTTACACTACACATAATACCAACTTGGCTTGCACTACAAGAAACATCGACTTGGCGTACGTTGCACGCAACGCTAAGTTTATACAAAACATCTTTTTTTATTATTTTAATTATTTAAATAAGATAATTATAACCTGTCCATTAAAATTATTAATAACTTATTTTCAAATATTTTTTTTGTATAAATAAAACATATTGATAACAAAATATAATATTTTTAGTAAAGTCCTTTAATGTTAAAAATATTGTTTTCTTGAATTAATTGATATCATAATAAAAGATATTTTAGAAAGATTTATAAATTTAATTGAATAAAATAAACTTCATTTTTTAATTCATAATATCTAAATTATCCTAGGTATATTTTTTGGGATTTTTTGAGAAACATTATTTTTTGATGAATAGTGAAAAATACTGTTTTTTAGTTAAAAACTGTCTTTTTGTCTCATTAATTATCAATGATAAATAATATTATAAATATGTTTTAAGATAATATTATGTTAATATTACATCTACTAATACAATTAAATTTATTAGGATCAAAATCACTTTGAAACTGAATAAAAAATCTAAATAAGCTTTTGAACTTTTTCTACTTTAAAACCCCGTTATTTCATCCCATCTGCTAGATTACCAGTAATCTTAATTTTAATGATTTTATGAAGTTAATTTCAAAAATCAAACATAATCCATTTTATTCATTATAATATTTTTAGTCTAATAATACCACATTAATTTTTGACCAAAATTATTCGTAAAAATGATTAAAATAAATCAAAGTAGTTAACGCCAAATTAAGCTTGATTAGGGACTAAAACTTACAATTTAAGGGACCAACTGTCCTATAAACTTATCTAAAACAAATTTGATGTACATATTTAGACCATAATACTTAAATTATAGATTTTGGTTTGGTTTTATAAGAATTTTTTTCAGTAATAACATGTGCACACTTAATTTGTTTCAAAAAATTCTATGTTAGTCATATTCATTCCCTATAAAAGCCCACCACCTCTACCCATTCCTCACACCTCTAAAACCTTTTAATTTTGTCCAAAAGCTTCCCAATTAGCCTCCCCAAAATCCTAAATTATACCTTGAATCCTATATTTTGGCAAAAACCCTCTCAAAAAAGAATTTTGGGATAAACCAACAGGAGTTAGCCGATTTACAGGTAACGTCTTCTTTCAAGATCCTTTACTTTATTTTCCTTCTCCACCTCATCCACTCTATTTATCACCTTCTTGTGTTACAAATATAGTATCCTAAATATTATATTATGTTTTTTTGAAAATTTTCTGACCTACACATGCCCAAACCTCCATCTAATAGATGTTGAACATACTATTACTCTGTACAATGAACTACTTCCTCACAAAACGATGATTGTTCATTTCTTCTTTACCACCAATAATGGTGGAAATTATGATGGAAAATATATTTATATATGTAATATATTATATTTATTATTTACTTAAGCTTCTGTATTCCTTTTTTAACAAACATATTTTAACCTTCCATTTGGTGTTAATACGATAATCTCGTTTGAGGAAGTGGGGACTATCATCCCCTCAAAGTGATGTGATCCATTCACACACCACATAGAATTTATTAAGGACGAGTTTAATAAACTTACATGATATATTAATTATAAATTAATAATGATACACACACACACACACACATATGTAATTTTATTTCATTTTATTAATACGATAATTAAAAATGGAAACAACGTTCATGCGTACATATGGCTCACCATATCCATGAATAGTGTATTCTATTTCATTATTATATATTATATAAATTATTATAATGCGAATATAATAGATATAACTATTATTTATATAATTATATAAATTATGGAATCATTATATAAGTATAAGGACCAACAATATAAACAATTAAGACACATGCAATGAACAAAACAAATATTACCTAAAGTGAAAACTTAACATAGGATCGTTAAAAAGAGGATAATATATGGTCATAATAAAAGAATATATGGTATTATGTATAATAATATTATTTTGTAAAATATGTATAATAAACTTATATTTATTATATAGGAAGCTTGTATGAGTATGGAGAGTGTCAAGATACAGGGTAAGGGAATTTTAATCTCACTATTAATTTCTGTGAGATACAAGCTATGTTATCCACTCTTTACTTTTGTGTGGTGTATGTACTGCCCATGATTGTATTATATTTATATTTTAATTAATCTTATGTATATTTACATATCCATTCTATGATCCTTCTTTAATGGGATTCAAGATTCAAAAGTTACCAAATTTGTAAAAAAAAAATTTGTCTCAATTTTCCTTCTTTGAGACTCATGTTCTCTTATGCACCTAAACTCATATTCTGGGTGCATATACATCAATTTTTCTTTCCATATCAATAATATAAATCTTTTCAAGATATTATACTCTTCATGTAATTTCCTTTCCTTACATGGAGGTCATGGTCCCTGGATACAATGTCATAAGAGTTTATTGATACAATCTCATTGATTTTTAAGATTGTTTATTCTTAGGATTCATTTGATAAAATATTATGATCCATATCTCAATAATATTATCCAGTTTCCTTATCCTATATTATTTCTTGATATAATCATATAATGTTTCCATTTTCTTCTCTTTGGTACATAATTTAGTTAAGAAATTGTATTTAGAAAACCCGACCTTACCCTCTCTTTGGTCAGAAATCCATGTTTTCTAAAAAGGGTTTCCAATAATATTATACCATTACCATATAATATAAAAACTAAAATTTTAATCTTTTTGTCTTTTACCAATATCTTCAAGGGAATATTCTTTTCTCTTTCTGAACAAGGAAAATTTCTATCCATTTTACCATACAAAAGGAATGTTCTTTTGACCTTGTACAACATGTATAGATTTAACTACCATAATTTCATCAAACCTCCCTTTGTAGGGTTAAAAAGCTTGATCTTTATGAAAATGTTTTTAAATAGAAATTTTAAAGGAAAATTTATTTCCAAATGGTTTCAAACTTCTTTTATATGTTTTCATGGAAAACTATTTTTGAAATGTTTTCATGTCTCATTTACAAATTTTAAAAGGGATTTCAAAGAAATGATTTTCAAAACATTTTCAATATTCTTTTATAAGTTTTCAAGAAAAATTATTTTCAAAACATTTTCAAGATTTCTTTGTAATTTTTCAATGTAATTTAAAAAAATGGTTTTCAAAATGTTTTGAATCTTCTTTTGTAAGTTTTCAATAATTTTTTTTAAAATGATTTCAAGATTATTTTATAAATTTCCAAGTGCAACGGTTTTAAAAATGTTTTAAAGATATTTTTATTAGTTTCCAAAGTGCATTCAAAGAAAAAGGTTTTTAAAATGTTTTGAAGCTTATTTTATATGTTTTCCAAGAAAAAGGTTTTAAAAATGATTTCATAAGTTTTAAGGTATTTTCTAAGAAAATGATTTTCAAATTCTTTTGTGTATTAAAAAGACTTTTTCAGTCAATAAAGTATATTTTACTCAAGAAATGTTTTTAGATTATATTTCAATATTATTTTACATCTAAGATAACATTTATTGATGTTACTCATTCATTTTTAGGAAATGATCAAAAGAATACATTCATATCCTTTCTATGAATGGGTTATGCTTAATGTCGCAGTATTTATGAAACCCATTTCTTCTTTATGGGTAATATATTTATAAAAAAAGTTTCTATTTATTGGGTTATATGATTTTGAAAAATGATTCTTTTTATGAGTCATTTTTATGATGAAATGATTATGAAACTTGTTTATTTCCATAGGTTATGATATGTTTACATGTTTGTGATACCCATTTTATTTCATGGGTTATGATATGTTTATTTATGATCTTGTGGCACATGTATATATGATTTCTTTATGTGACAGGTGGGACCTATATATCCCTCAAATTCATTGGGTAAAGATTTATATCTCATGAGATAATACAGGGCTGGAATGAGGGTTACTCGGTTCAGTAATGTATAGAAGGAATTATGGTTACTCAGTTCAGTAATACAGGGATGAAACGAGGGTCACTCGGTTTAGTAATACAGGGCTAGAACGGGGGTTACCTGGTTTAGTAAAGGACTTTTTTGACTAAGATAGTCTCGTCAGTGATGTATTGGCTACTATGGAAATCATTATATGATTATGTGTGGCCACAATTCCATGTATTACTATTGTGTAATGCTTTCATGGCTTATTTCCTTTACTTCCTTTTGATTCACGACTTATGAACTACCAAGATTTATTCCACAATTCATATATATGATCATTGATATGCAGGGTATGATATTCTATTTTCATGATCATGTTCTCACACCCTTATGCTCATGTTTATGCTTACATGTCTCCTTTGTTTACCCTTACTAATCATTTTAACTCACCCCATTTTATGTTTCCTTCCCCAGGTTATGAAGATATGTATTATGTTTGATAAGTATAATAAGGTTTTTAGTTGTGAATAACCTTATGGGAGATAACGTAGCTCACTTATGTACCCGTGTTTATGTTTCCATGTTTCTAAAGGTACTATACCAACTACAGTCTTTGGGTGTATTTTTGTATAATTTTTATGTATTCCACAAAAGTTATCTAATGTTAATATTTGAAAAGCGAGGGTCTCTATTGTTGGTATTAGAGAAAATGTGTAGTTAAAATTTGGAATCGAGGATGAGAAAAACTTAGTGAGATCCCTAGGTTTATTTATAAGGATATTTCTAGGGATGTCTCAAAGGATATGTATAAAGATGATTTAACTTTTAAAAAAATGTCATTAAATTTTGGTAAAGGATAGAGTGAGTGGTTTCCAAGAAATGCATCCCTGTATTAATACTACAAGTGGATGTGGCTCTAGTACAGATGTACCTAGGAGTAATAACTCTGAAAAGATGTTCTGAGATTGACTTGGTGTAATCTAGTACACAACAATGAGCCTTACTACACACATAGTTTGATACTCCTCAGGGATATGCTTTTAGAGTTAAAAAAATATTCATGAACCATCATGAATGATTTAGATATAATTTAGCTATGAATAACCTAGGATAATCCTAAGGTGTCATATATTATATAAGGTGTCATGATTTAGACATCCTATAAGTTTTTATTTTCATGACTATGTGGTTTTCTGTTATGATAAGTATTGATCACACTATTCTTCTAGTTTTAGACAAGGGAAAGAACTAGAAGGAACTAGATTAATGTTGAATGTGATGGAATTTTTTTTGATAAGTAGTCAAAATGAGATGATCAGTGGAAAAAAATATATTTTTATTATGAAGAATCAAATATCATGGTATATGATTAATAATGTCAGCTTTGGGGATATTTATAACAGTTTTAAAAATATAAATATGTACTTTCATGGTAAGAAACATTATAGAAGATTCAGATTCTGACATATCAATATGAAGTGATGAATAACCTTGAGGAATACCTCAAATAGAGGGGAGAATGTTATTTTTTCTGGAATAAGGGTCATATAGTGATGAGTTGTCATTGAGTTCAATGTCTTATCTTTGTAGAACATGATAATTACCCAAGAAAATGCCCTCAGAAAAGGATTTACTTCTTAACCAAGTAAGGACGTATTCCATTCCAAACATTAAAGTTTTAGGATTAAAGTATTTATGAATTTAGATTCTATAATTTATAAAGGTGAATTATGTATGTATTTTTTTGTTTATGTTTTTGATAATGATTTTAAGAATATGTTGAATAGTCATGATGTAATAGAAAAGAGATTTCATGGAAATGAGATATTTATGATTAAGGTAAGGTAATACATAATTAATTCTTGATGCCAAGATAATTATTTTTGGATAAAGAGATACCTGATATTAATAAGTAAATTGGATGATACATATTACCCTGGAGCTGGTTATTAACAAAATGTTCTATGTCATCATGGATTAAGTTTACAACATATTGGATTTAAGGGATGTATCCAATAATCATTAGAATAAGGAATAATGCATGTTTCTCAAAAAGAATTATGGTAATTTTGGTCATAACCATGTTTTAAGAGCATATATGAAGAGGTTATTCACATTTTTGGAATGTGACAACCAAGAGAAAATTCTTGAGATACAAGGGAATCAATGTTAAGATGATTTCATGATTCTATTTCAAAAGTTTTGTATTTTATCTTATAAGAAGGGTTATAAGGTTAACCGTTCATGAAATGTTTAAGTCCATCTTAGGAGAAAGTATTTGTGCACTAATTTTGTGTTGAAAAACTTAGTTAAAAGTTTAATAATTGAATAACATTATTTTAAATATTTCCATCTTATATACTATATTAATGAGGTTTTAAAAAAGGATATCATGTATGTTGGGTGACTACCAATAATGTCTGGAAAGGCTGTGGGTCTTGAACCCATGAATGAAGAACAATTTTTGTTTCACGCCTACGACGGGCCTATGTGATGTCCTGATTAAGGTGTATTTATTTGTTAATTAATAAATATTTATGATGAACTATTAGTGTTAATTTTTATTTTTATAGATCAATTCATGTTGTTAGACTTTTTTATTCTTTTTGGGCCTTAAGATCCATTAAAAGAATATTTTAGTAATTTATTCATCAATGTGAAATTCCATACCTTCATTCTATGAGGTAATGAGTGTATTATAAATTTTTCAAAAAATAACCAGAGAATGAAATTTTGTTTATAGAAATTTACCAAGAATTACTAAACATTCTGAAGGTGATATAAAAAAATTATTTTTCTAGTACGTTAATTTTCATTGAGCTGGTGGGCTTTTAAATCATCAAATATTTATGAATTTGAGGCCTAAAACTTTCCTTGGATCTTTCACTTATTTTTGATTGATGACCTCAATCACTACCTATAAATATTTATGTTTTCCCCCCTGGACACCCCCATGGACAGTCCCCCCCCCACCACCCTGGACAACCCCCACCCTCTAGACTCCCCAACCCCCTGGACGACCCCCACCCACTTGAAGCCCCCACCCCTCCTAGACACCACCCCACCACAATGACACCCCCACCCCCTGGACACCCCCACCCCTAGAAATCCCCCACCCACTAGACACCACCCCACCCCCTAGACACCACCATGGATAGCCCCTCACCCCTGGACACCCCAACCCCCTGGACGCCCCACCCCATGGACGGACCCCCACCCTCCTAGACACAACCCCACCACCTAGACATACCCACCCCACTCCCTAGACACCCCCAACACCATGGACAACCACCCCACCCCCTGGACACCACCCCACCCCCTTGGACAACCCCAACCTCCTAGACCACCCCCACACCCCTTGGACACAATGCCACCCCTTGGACACCCCCACCAACCTGAACACCCCCACCCCCTGAAAATCCACCCAACCCCTGGACACCACCCCAACCCCCTGGAAACCACCATGGACAACCCCCCTCCATCTTGGACACCCCCTGGAAACCCCCATCCCCCCCGGACACCCCCACCCCTTTGGACACCCCTACCCCCTAGGAGAACCACCCTAAACTCCTGATGAGCCCCTCAACCCCATGTATTCTGAATTGAATTCATTATGTATTTAATTTACTTATTAATTATTTATTAATGGTGTATGGGTATACTTGTTGTATGTGTATAATTTCTGTAACTACCTTATGAATTCTGTGTTAATTTTGTATGGTTATACTTGTTGATATGCTGATTTTATTGGAGGTCTTGTTTGGGTGTTCTACTATAGAATTTTAAGTTACAATAGGTAAGGCATTTATCAGCTCTTTTTAAACACTGATAAAGGATCCCTTTATCAGTGCGTTTTTAGCACTGATAAAGGCTCCCTTTATCATCACTGTTTTAGTACTGATAAGGGATACCTTTTTCAACTCTTTTTGAGCACTGATAAAGGGGACCCCCCCCTTATTAGTGCTGAGCTTTATAGAACTTTTTACCACTATTAAAGCCCATTTTGAGTGCTGATAAATCCTATTTTTGTAGTAGTGAACCTGCCAATTTTGGAAACCTGAAATACTGATATTTCCAAAAAAATCTACTAGATTATTGTCATAAAAAATAATCTAGTATATCGGTTCCTAGATTATCTTATAGAACACATGAAATTTAAATTAAACATGAAAAATTAATATGAAATTGTAAATGGTACATTTTTCATTTTAGAAATGGTTAATCCACTTGTTCTCAACATGTTGTAACTTAAGGATTCCAAAAAGTCATCATCTAGATCATCTACATGTGCATCAAAACTCCTATAATTGGATTCTTTAATTCCAAGATTTTATCATGGGAAATTGAAGCACTTTAAAACATTATTTTGATCATATGAAGAGTGTAGACTCGATCCGAGGAAGAAGATTTGATCCATTCTGGATCTTCACTTGATTTATCTCCCATAAATACGTGTGATGGTAGAGAATATGGATATATCTCTAAAGTAGTAAAAATGGTTAGGGATACTATTCATTCCTAAAAAATGACCTTAAATTTTTTGTTAAACTTTTAAAAATTACACTTATTACCCATGAAAAGTTTAGTATCTAAAAAAATCCCAAAATATCATAAATAACATAGTAGTTGTGTTGAAAATTTCATGAATATTTTATCACTATTTTAAAAAAAAAATTCAAATGAGAAAATGATTTCTGTTTACCTAGATCGTTATCTCCCCTTATTTATTTAATAAACCTTGAACATGTTTCATTGATTAAAAAAAATGTTTTCTCATATTTAATATTATAAATAAATTAATTTTTAATACCATGTGAAATGAATTGAATCATTATTATTCTAAAATAATATAATATAATTATATTATTTTACTTTTGATTATTCACACTCAGACATTCATTGGCCCCCATACGTGAGTCCCTCCATGTTTTAAACTCACATTCATAAATATATGAAGAAATTTTGGATACAATTTGTATGTTACCCTCTCAGTTAATATCTCAATAAAAAGTAGTAATAATCATTGATGAATATTTTTTTCAAGAAAAACATAATGAACCCTAATGAGATAATGATTAATTATAGCTATGACTACCTCATATAAACATGATAATTGTAATATAATCTATTTGTATCATGATATATTATAAAGTGGGACACAAACTTTGTTTAATCATCCTTTTCATTCTTTATTTATTTCATATCCTTATTGGATAAAATTACCTTCATCTACTATGATCATAGATTATGTAAAGGCACCAACTTCTTGTTTAATTGGGCCAAATTTATCTATTCATTTTTGAAGTGAAAAATACCATCTCAATAAATAAATCAGTTTCATAAAACATGTGAGTCACCCAAAAAAATATATCTTTCCATGACATTAATTTTATAGTATTCATTTTGTATAAATTCACTTGATCAATTGGTACCTATTTATAATGACCTCAACTTGAGATACCAATATATATGCTCATAGATATATATGTTCAATGAAAATGAAAATACGTGGTGTTCCTATTGGAATTACAGTCCTTATAATACCATGTAACTGAGATTACCATGTGTAAACATAATTAGAATAAGTCCCAAATGATTATGAACCCCAACATCAAATAGTCATACGTCACCTTTGTCTCATCAATATGATGTATCTATACTATAAGAAATATTTTTAACATTACTATCACAATATATTGAGGTTCTCATCATTGACGGGATATACTAAAGAATATTGAAATGAAAAATAATCTAAGGAAATTGGAATGTAAATATTTTACATAGAAGTATCATAACTATTATTGTTAGAATACATTATGCATAACTATCTATATTCATTATTTAGTAATTGAAACGTATCACTCTTGTTGGTTCATGGGTACTCACTATCACACCACTTCCACTTGCACTAGATATAACTTACTAATAATAAACCTATAAGCTATCACATGAAAATATCATATTTATGTTACTTTATGTATTTAGTCATAGGTAAATCCACATTTTCTAGAAGACTACATGGTTAACTGTGACATCACCTCGTTATGTAAATGTACACAATTCATGATATCAATAAGTTTATGTCTTTTTTCATCTATCATAATCTTTAAATCATTGAGAGTACCATTATAATTAACATTACATAATTTATATTATGATATTAATTTACATACTAGGCATGATTCTATGAACTGTAAATAATAGTTGTATTTTTTTATTTATTTCTTCATTTCATTAGAATTCACAAGATAATTTATATTTATAGATATAGAAACCAGTTAATTTAATTTGATTTTCTTGCTAATTTATTCATCCTAACTATGATACTATATAAATTGATCCATATAAAGTCTTATTTTTATTCTCTTAACAACTACTTTTCCTTCTTCTCCAGGTATGATGGACACAACCCTTATACATTCTCAAGTGAAAGTGGATAGATCTGACTACCATTCCTATAGTTCTTTATGATTTACCTAATATTTTACTACCACAATGCTTGTAATTTAATAGAATATCTAGTATATATCATGGAACATGGAATATATCTATTGATGGAGCACATGAAATTCCATTCACCATTTTAATATCCTCTTATGTCACATAAACATCTTCCAAGATAGATTTATACCATGCGATCTGGTCCCAATTCTCTATCAAATTGTCCAAAAATGTATTTTTCAATACCTTGACAGTATATATAATTTGAATAGGTCTATGTAACTATTAGACCCACCTTAGTATATTTTAGTACCTATAACTTATATTTTAACATTAACTCAATATTTAGAGAGATTCTTTTAACCATGTATTAACTATCTGTAACACTACTAACAATTATCCTTATGTTATCAATATATTTTACATGGAAAACTATGGTTCTACTAAAAACCTCTTATAGACAAATGAAATAAATTTCTTCTCAAGTAATATTATATGATCATGATGTTTTTAATAACCAATAAATAGATCTTTATAACTTTTATTAATTGTTGGAATTCGATGACGTCACCAACCCTTCTTGGTTTCATTTTATAGACACCTTCCACAAGATATGGTCTTGATATCCATATCCAAATATAATGATCATTGAAAAATTAATATCAAATGTATAATTCAAATTTATTTTTCTTAAAGAGTGGTGATAAGGTATTGTCATAGACTATGTGTCAATGTAATAAACCTTTCAATAATAGTCTATACCTAATTATCCCAATCATGGCCATCCATTCTTAGTTTATCATGAATACCCACAAATGAATTTACATCAATTATATAAACTACCAAAAATAGAGATATGTTTATTTAGTACATGGAATATATCTATGAACTTTTATAAAAAATAAAATAATATCATGTTTCCTTATAAAACCTCCATTTAGGATTAATTATTCAAACCAAATAGTTTATCACCCACCAGAGTGAGTATAAAAACCACTTCTCTTATTTTTACACAATCCAAAATAGTATGTGTCTCTAGAACAATTCATATTCCACAAGATATTGTGGAATTATACACTCTTCATACTACTTGTGGATCTCATGCTTTGACATTATCCAATTCAATCATGATCCCACTACCATTAATATAAATTTCCACCCATTGATAGAAATATAGTCCATTACTTGACTTTATATTTATTATATCTATAATTAATGTAACATCCTATATAAAATTTAGGATAACACTTGACATGTACTTTGTGTCTTTCCTTGATTCATGTTTTTTATTGTTATATCATTAATAATATTTTTACATCCAAACACATGTTTTTTTGATATAATGGATTTATCTCCTTCTATAAAACACATGGAATCTATTTTCAATTATATTTGGAATATGTTTATGGGATAACATGTCTATTTGTTAATCATGTCCTAAAAATACAATAGAGGAATTTCCATGAATTACAAGTCTCATAATTGATCCTATTTATTCTTATATCACATATATAATGTGTATAAGGATGTTTGAGTTTATGAATAATTCCAATAATAATTTTTATTATCAATGTTCATATTTAAGACTCAAAATTTATCCTCCCTTTACAAATATCATAGTGTTGTTGTGTATAAGAAAATCTGTGTTTAAAAATAAATTCACTCTAAATTTTCATGATTTATTAATTCCCAATTAAGTTATTCTTTGGTTCTCAGTCCTGGAGAAAATCATTACTTCTAATAATGAATGTGATTTATTTAAATCTTTCATTATATTTCCGTAATGAATTTTATGATGTATATGAATTTTCTTTTAGTCACTACTTGAAATTGTTCACACGTGTCAAGACCCGAACTAAGGTGGGGCTTGAGTCACAACTACCCCAAGCCTGCCTCCATAGGCTAGGGGTTGCGATTAGTGCTGAAGGAATAACTAACTTGGGGGTGCCTTTTCCTAAGAACCTATACACAAACACACAACCAACTCAATAAAAAAGTTCATAGGGAAATAAGAAATGATGAAAAATTTCTATAAAGTAAACCGAGCATGCATGAACCTCTAGACAGTACAAAAGTACAGTAGTGTGGGATGAATGTAATGGAAAAAATACACACCTGACTAGAAATATATCTTAACCTGACACAATTGTAAAAGAGTAAACAGATGAGAAATCCCATATCATGTATCCCAAACTATGACCACTATACACAATGCAAGAATAGAGTATCTCTAAGATCATATGAAGTCACTGTCAACTTATCTATTATCTACAAAAGAAATGACCCATGTGGTCAAAGCCCGTGTAGGTGTGAGTATATACATACCTAGTGGAACGCCCCAAAAGGGTGAAGGGGGAGTAATAAGAGATACAACTGAAGAGGAAACTAATATATAGAACACGGTACAATGAAAGAGTACAACTACACCCAAAAAAAGTGTGAAATTAAGCTAATCCAATCATAAGGGGATAAAAATGGTGAGTATATGAACTACTTACAGATCATTATTCACCAATTACAGATTAGTATAATCACCCAATAATGTTAATCTAAATAGGGAAATCACAATGCATACCTCACGCATATTCACCTCTCATAGAAAGAGGGTATCCAAACCCAAGTTGTGTGTATAGAAGAAGTACATATATATATATATATATGTATATGTACTCACTCAAAGAATCCCAAAAAAGAGATTAAGAGTTTATCCATCTCATAGCTCAGGCCAAGAAGAAGATTCTCCAACATTTCGAAAAGTCCAACAATAATGCCCTACATCACATGTGTTTTCCATGAACACACAAGTCCAAGGGACTCAATCACCACATCCCAATACTATCCTCTTTATGCAGTATTGACTCACCCACACAGTTTTAGGTCATGTCACAAGAATGAATCTAAGTGGAGAAAGCTTCCATATTCTTCGTGAGTCCCATGCTACATCAAACCATGTCTCGTCACTATGCCACATAGTTGAGGGGATCAAACTCCATGTAAATATCCCATGCCTTGGTATGATAGTAGGGTCCTACTATGATAGTAAATAAGGAACTCCACTAATTATCCCCAATGGAGGGTAATTCTTAGAAATTTCATTGGGGAACTCCATTGACCATCCCAACTGAAGGGAAACACTCAGAAGAAGCCACTGAGGAACTCCAATTCCTAGACCTACTAGAGGGTAATAGCCAAAAAGGTCATTGGGGAACTCCACCGCCTCACCCTACTAGAGGGTAACACCAGGAAGTTGTCACCAGGGAACCCCACTGCCCAGCCCTACTGGAGGGAAACCCCGAAAAGCTTTTGTGATACGGCATGATCATTTCCATCATCGAGTGACACCTCAATGTGTGGAAAGCCTAGAAGATTTGACATTATATATGAAAATCCAAAAATGAGGGAATAATCATGTTCTATGTAGGAAAACACTCAGGATTGGATACTAGAAGGCCAAAATATGAGTTCAAACAAAGGAGAAACATACACTTGAAAACCCCTGGAAGAACCTTAAGGGGAACACAACGTGTGAGGGGACATAGACAAGATGTGGTCACGATTCACCCCATACCTGTGTCCCTAGATAGTACATGACACCCGGTCTATATTTTTGTATGAGCTATGTAGGTGGACTACATGGCGTGTCTATGATAATTGGGACTTGGGTTATGTCTATGCTGTTCATGTCCATGTACTCGAATGGTGTGTCTGTGTACTCTGGTACATGGCATGTTGCTTTACATGGGATAATTCCATGGGGTATGTTCATGTCCATGTACTATGTACATGGACTGAGCTTGGCCATGTGATCTATCACACATCTCATTCTCACTAAAGTACAATAAAAGATTTTTCAAGGTAAGTACAAGTCATTCCATCCTTATGGGTTTCCAAAACCTCAGCACCACCACTAGAAGGGGATACACGCCATGTGTTCTTCATTGTACACAATGTGTAGTCCTGATTTTTTGAGAAACTTCAGATTTATAGATATTATCTTCATTATTCGAATTAGGATCGACCACCATAGATCCTAGCTCGATTCCTCCTGAATATCATAAATATGGTTGTGATTCAGGCTTGTTAGTTTTCGTTCACTGTAAAACACCCTTCGTTCATCATGGGGGTTTTGCTCATCATTCCACATGATATTGTGCCTCTATTCATCACAATCATGATAATTAAACACCATATTGGTCATCCTAACCTCACAACTATCCTGTATTTAGGCTTGTTTCAACAAACTATTCATTTTTCATATATCCGCAGTGGGTACGGGGGCCCGATCAAGCTTGGTGCCACCAAAAAATTATCTAACCGGGTACAAAAAGGGTTCCACCATTGAAGAAAGCTAAGAAGGGATGGATAAAATCACAAAAAAAGTGAATTGATCAAGCCCAGGCATTCTTGGCCAATCGATTAAGAACATGCATTTCAGACTAGAAAACTAATGAATAAGAAAAGTAATTTCTATACGTGCACCCATGAAAAGTTTGAAAATGGTCACAGATCTATGAAAAAGGGATAAATATACTAAATAATTTAATCTAAGTGAATAAAAAACCAAAATACAAGTCTTACCTCTATTTTGGATCAATAGCTAGTAAAGAACACATCTTCCAACATAGAAGAGAGATCGTTTGTATTCAAAATGATTTGATTCACATTGATCCAAGGATTTATCATAATTTTATGAAGGGAGGAGGGAGGTTATCTCACTAGTAGATTATAGAAAATTAAGATCCAACCATGGAAGAAATTATATATAGATGAACATATAGAAATTTTGGTTTAGGTTAAATGAATTTAATTAATCAATTGATTAATTAATTAACCCACTTAAGCACACCATTAATGAGCGAGTGGTTCGAAAGTCCTAAAACAACTCACTTTATGTCAAGTTTAGGGTAAAAACCATGTTTCGGACACAACCACAGTCTCATATTTATGATTAGATCAACCATTTAATATTTATCCCTATTTTCCTTTAGGTTTCATGCTCGTACAATAATAAATATATTTAATATTTTTACAAAATTTATTTCAAGTACACCGGGACTTGGAATCACATGTCGTCTCATCTCCAATCTCTAGAAATATATATAGAATTTTTTCAAAGTATTATAAGAATAAAATGGCTCTCTATATTATTCATTAATTAAAACTTTTCATCCACAAAAAGAAAAACAAGTAAAACAACTTGGGGTACTGAGCTCGCACTTGGATCTCCCACTCCTAGGGACTCTCTTACAAATTTCCATGATACCACATCCCAAAAACCAAAGGGATGGTCTATCCATGTAGGGTCCACTCCTTTTGATCCTCAATTTCCATTTGGTGGTCCAAAAATATAGCTCCATCCTCGATGTACATCTCCCCCCTGTCAATGACATGCATGGGGTCATGTATGTATCTTCTCAGCTGTGATATGTGGAAGTTTTCATGCACCCGTTCCAACAGTGGGGGTAGGGAGAAGTGGAAGACAACCTCACCAATCCTCTACATGATCTCAAATGACCTAATGATCTTTGGAATAGGTTTCCTCCCCAGTCAAACCTCTTAAATCCTCATCATGGGGAGACTCACAAGAAAATTTTTCCTCCCTTATCAAACTCCAGGGACATTGATTGACAGTTTTCATATGATTTTTGTGTACTTTGGACCATCCTCATCCTCTCTTGAACCTACACTTTCTTTGTTGTTGCCTGCACCAAATCTAATTCCACCAGATATGCCCCTCGATCTCTTTCC
This sequence comes from Viscum album, assembly GCA_963277665.1. NCBI lineage: Eukaryota > Viridiplantae > Streptophyta > Magnoliopsida > Santalales > Viscaceae > Viscum > Viscum album. Next base: position 1,394,927,651 of record OY728164.1, on the reverse strand, counting down.
AGCACAAGGGAGACCTGTAGTGTCTCCCATATAAGGCCTCAAAAGGATCCATGCTAATGGTAGAGTGGTAGATATTTTTGTATGAAAACAATTCCAAGGGAAAGTGATCCTCCCATATCCATCCAAAGTACAATACACAATACCTCAACATATCCTCTAGAACATGGATAGTGTGCTCGGTATTCCCATCGGTCTAAGGGTGAAAGGTTATACAAAACTGTAATTGGGTCTCAAAATCCTTCTATTGGTCTATCCAAAATTGTGATATAAACTGTGTGACATGATTGGATACAATCGTCAAGGGTACTCCATAAAGACGAATGATCTACTATATGTAAAGCTACCCCAAACTCTCCACTGAACTCTACTACCTTATAAAAAGGAAGTGTGCCAAATTTGTGATCAGATCTACTATAACCCATATGGTGTTGTGGCCCTCCAATGTGCATGAAATCCCTATGATGAAGTCCATGGATATTCCATCCCACTTCCACTTCAGGGTATTAAGAGGCTGCAATAGACCTACTAGAACTTAGTGCTCAGCCTTCACAAACAAAAAGATGAGGCACCAAGTGAAGAACTCGGCTATGCCCCGTCTCATGATGGACCACTAAAAATACTTATGAAGGTCTATATACGTCATCCCCACACTCATATGAACAGTTAGGGGTAATTGGGGAACTCTTGCATCATCTCATCCCACAATATGACCGGAACCACTATTCGGCCCTGGAACAAGATGTTGGGATTCCCTATATCAGAATATCCATCTAGTGCATTGCTTATGGATATCTAATCACATTATACCTCGTTGTCGATGTGTCCAGTTGGGACTCTCTCACACACTCTAGGAGAAAATAAGTTAACACCATTGACTAAAGAAAAAATATACCTTCCTTCCCCACAAGGGTCAATTTTAGGGAAACTAACTACCCCAAAGATTCCTACAATAGCTGATTCTAGGACTTTCTACAAATGAAATCTAATAAAATGTTTCCATTTCCTATAGTATAGACTATCCAGATGTCATATTCTTATAAGAACTCCTACCGGAATTACTGTCTCATTTTCAAGTCTCTCTAAGTGAAGATGTACCTGATACTGTAGTTGTCTGAGTAAACCATGAAGCACTTTACCAATATGATAGTGTCTCTACATCCTTATAGAAAAGACTTTTTCAACTAGTTATAGGTCATGATTCACATAGTTCTTCTTATGGGGTCTCAAATGACTTGACCCGTATGTTATGGTTTCCTATTACCACATCAACACGCAACTGAGCCTAGCTATTGAGGCATCACATTACACTAAAAACATCACACCTTTCTTTAGTAGTATCAAAACTGCATAAATCATTAGCCTCTTACTTAACTCCTCAAATTCCCTTTGACACTTCTCATACAAGGTATATAGCTTCCCATTCAACATTAGGTTGGTCAGAGGTGTTGTGATCCTAGAAATGTATTCCACAAATCTTCTGTAGTACCTTCCAAACCGATAAAACTCATCACCTCTGACACATTCTTGGGTGGATCCCAAGCAATCACTGCATCGATTTTCACTAGATCCATGACTAAACCTTCTTCATAAATGAACTTCTATAGAAATTTAACATCATGCAACAAGAACTAGCACATAAATATCTTTCTGTAAAACTGGTTCTCTCAAAACAAATCTTGGACCATACTCAAGTTCTCCACCTACTCCTCATATGATGTAGAGTAGAATAGTATGTCATTGATAAAGGCAACAAAAAATAGGTAAAATTATGACTAGAAGACCTTGTTCATAAAATCCATAAACATGGAGGGGGAATTATTCACACCAAAGGGCGTAAATAAGAACTTATAGTGTCTATATGCATATCAGAGAGCCAACTTTGGAATATCAACATCGGGAACATGTAATTGGTCAAAGAGGTCATCAATCCATGGTAAGGGGTACTTTTTCTTTATCATGGACGAATTTAGGTGATGATAATCCTCACAAATATGTATGGTTCCTTCTATCTGTTTCATGAAAAACACTAGAGTTTCCTTTGGGGATAGATTATGTTTGATAAAACCTTACTCATGAAGGTCCTCCAATAGCAACTATAGCTCCTAGAGCTCACTAATTTCCATACGATATGCTACAGAAGATGTTGGTGTAGTACTGGAGTCCAAGTTAATAAAAAATCCATCTCCCTCCTTGTAGGTAGTCCCCAAACATCTTTATGGAAGATTTCCATATAATCCTCCACAACTAAAGGAACCTAGATTTCTGATGAAACTACAACACCAAGGCTACAATTTCCAACTAATGGGTGATAGGATAAATCCTCCTTCCTGGAGTATCCACAAGTTATTCTGTGAGATCCCTCTCATTAGAATAGGATAATATTTTCCCATTAGTATGTATGCCTTTGACTAGTCTACGCTGACAATTGATATAGACTCAGACCATGAAAAGCCAATCCATACCCATGATGAAATCATAGGGTTCCATCATGGAAACCAGAATGTACCATGAAAAACTCTCTCCCCTAAGAGATAGCTTGCACTCCTGGAATATGAAAGATACATTAGAAGTGTTCCTTGCAGGGACCTCAAGTCGAAGATGATGTTCTAGAATCTAAATTGGGAGCTTCATTTCCCACATCAAGAGTATCAAGATAATATACAGACTAGCACACATGTCTTTTAATACAGAGGAAAAATTTGAATAAACACATATTTTTTCGAATCATATCGTACACTATGAGATTGTAGACATCCAAAGCATGAATATCTTCATAGGCCAGACCACCAAATCCCTATGCCTGATGTGGGTTGTATGGTGGTCGTGGTGTGAGGACCTCATAACAATTTCCACAACCAATAATTCCTCTTGATCTTCTACCATCTCTGCCTCCATGGGGACCACCTTGTCTATGACTTAGAGATCCCTAATCATGGTACTACCTTTGCTGTGGTGGTCCATCAGCTATCTGCCTAGGCTAGTCATCACGTCTGATCGGGTAGTCCCATTCCATGTTACTTCACCTAATAGAAGTAAAAAACGCCTCTTTCTATGATTCCATACCACTATGAACTACCTCATCCCTATAAGACAATGTGCCTGAGCTTGCTTGTGAAAGGGTATCTTGTTCCAAGATCCCATCAACCAGTGCCTGCTAGCTACTACAAATGATTCAACATTGGTATTACCGCTGTGAGCTCCAATTTCCTAGAATCTATTTGATATAAAGATCTATGTTAATAGTTCCGGCTCCAGGACCCCAACAATGTAGGGATACACAAGGGAACTGTGCTGGATTGAACCTCTATGCGGATTCCCTAATCAAAATTCAATGCACAAAATTAGTTTTCATAGATCATGTCAAGGGAGTAGTGCATAAGGTCTATGAACCACACCACATTCTTAGCCACCTTATTTATCCTTGATGAATCTCCAAAAGCATCTCAGTTCAAAATGAGCATAAGAAGTAGGGGTATTACTCCTCACGGAACATATGCTGGAAGTTGTCCCATGAGATTTTAGACTCATCGTGCATCAGTGTAACTAGGCAGCACCAAGGCCTAGCTAATATATGGGAAATGTTAGTTGCTAGTTCCACCACTAGATTGGCCGAGGTCTGAATAAACCTAAAGATATAGACCACTAACTCTAGTCAATCATACTCTGCATATGAATTTGGGTCTCCACAGATCCTTAACAGTCTTTGATGCTAGAACTCACAGAGTGTGCTAAGCCTGAACACATCCTCATTTTTCTCTGCTAGGATGATCTACTACTCGACAGGTGGAGGTCCTACTACCAACCCACCTGGAGGAAGGGGGTCATAAGGTGGACCCTGAACTGAGACCTCATTGCTCATAGAGTTGTCGTCATGAACCAGAGCTAGTATCCTTGTTGGTTGTCATCATGGATGGATCCTGAAAGTTATCAAAGAGTACCGATGTCAGATGAAAATTTATATATTTATCAACAACAATGGGTATATAAATCAATATGAAAAATCAAATACTAATTCATAAATGATCCATGTACATTTGTACCCACAAAAAATGTCTTGGAATGTCAAGACAACAAGCAGGTAGTCATGGTCCTGGTGAATGGATACATCAGTTTCCCATAGCATCACTGGTCTCCCTAACCTGATATCCGTACTTGAGACACTTTGAAACTATTTTCCAAAACCCAAAAAAATCCTATTAAAGGGTAATTTCTGAACAACATCCCATGGAATGAAATTTCTCTTATACCAATCTTTCACAAGCCATCCCAAGTTAGGGCTCAAGCCACAACTACCCCAAGCCCACCTCCATAGTCCTTGGGGTGGTGAATAGCACTGAAGGTATAACTAAATTATAAAGTCCTTTTCCTAAGAGCCTTTACACATGCACATAGCCAACTCAATGTAGAAGTTCACAGAGAAAGAAAGAATAACAGAACACAACTATAAACTAAATTAAGCATACATGAACCTATAGATAGTAAAAAAGTATTGTAGTGTGTACTAAAAAGTAAAGGGAAAAAATACATGCTGAAAAATAAATATGTCCCAACCTAACAACACTAGAAAATATAAAACATTTGAGAGAGCCAAACTCCTATATCCCAAGATACGTCCACTGTATGCAATCCAAGAACCCAATATCTCTTATTTCCAATGAATTCATAGTCGACCTTTATATCCTCTAAAAAAGAAAAAACATGTGTGGGAAAACCCCATGTAGGGGTGTGTATAAACATACCCAGTAGAACGCCCCAAAAGGGTGAAGGGGGATATGTAAGATATACAACTGAAGAGTAAAAAAGTATATATAACAAGGTACAGTGAAAGAGTACATTACAACACAACAATAGAGTTAAATTAATCTTATCCAAGCATAAGGGGCTAAACATTATGATTAGATGAAATACTTGTCAATCCTTCACCACTTATATCAGGAGAATACAGTCATCAAACCATGAGAATACAAACACGGAAAGTACAGGGCATACCCCACACATATTCACCTCTCTTGGAAGAAGAGTATCCAAACCTATGGAGTGGGTATAAAAGAAGAATATATATATTCCTAATCAAAGAATCCCAAACAAGAGATTAAAGGTATATCTATATCATAACTCAACCTAAGAAGAAGAGTGATCAATAGTTCCAGAAGGCCAAAATTATGCCCAACATCTCACGAGTCAACCCTAAATACACAAGTATAAGAGACTCAATATCGAAACCTTGATACTATCTACTTTCGGTGGAACTGACTCACCCACACAGTTTTAGGCAACTTCACAAGAACACATCTTTGTAGGGGAAAGTGTCCCTCTTCTTTGTGAGTCTAAGGTTATGTCAAACCACATCTCATCACTATGTCACACAGTTTAGGGGATCAAACTCCATCTAAGGATCCTATGCCCTGGAATTATATGAGGATCATAATCTACTAGCCACCAAGGAACTCTGAAACCCAACCCCTCTGAAGGGTAACCCTCAAAAATGTCAATGAGAAACTCCATTACCCAGCCCTGCTGGAGGGTAACGCCCGAAAAGGTCATTGAGGAACTCTACTAACCAACCATGCTAGAGGGTAACACCTAGAAGAATCCATCAGGGAACTGCACTACCTATCCTTTCTATAGGGTAATGCCCATAATGGTCATTGGGGAACTCTACTTCCTTGCCCTGCTAGAGGGTAATGCCCAGAAGTAGTCATCAGGGAACTCCACTACCCATCCCTACTAGAGGGTAAGCCTAGAAATCTCTGATAATCCTACATGATCAGTTTCATCATCAAGTGTCTCATCGGTGCATTCCAAGCCCAAAACATTTCACATAATACCTAAAAATACACCATTGAGTGTACCATCTTGTTCTATGTGAAAACAAACTCAGGATAGGTTACTCACGGGCCAAAATTTGAGTTTAAACGAAAGAGATACAAACATTCTAAAACTCTTTAAATGAGTTCAAGGGGAACAAAACATGTGAGGGGACCCACACAACATGTGGTCTTAATTCACCAATTACCTATGTCTCTAAAAAATACATGTCACCCTATCTGTGTAGAGGTATATTCCATGTAGCAGGACTACACGGTGTATCTAGGATAACTAGGAACCAAGATATGTCTTCGGTGGATGTGTCTGTGTACTTGGACCCCGTGTCTGTGCACTTTGGTACTAAATTGTCATGACTCATCCCAGTGGGGCCCGAGCCGCAACTCCCCAAGCTCACCTCCAATAGGCCAGGGGATGGTGACTAGCACCGAGTAGGCCTGCTACTAACATGGGAGGCATTTCCTATAAACCTGTACACACGCACACACATCTCCAAGCCCACAAAGCTAAAAAGTAAAAACTACTAAAAGGAAAATATGAATGCATACACTAAAACCCAACCAATAGAGTACGGCAGGAAAGTAAAGTAAAAGAAAGTAAAACTCTGGGACAAAAGTACAAGCCTACCAAAAAGAAAGTCTGTAACAAAGTCAAACCTATAAGGAAAAGTATTGGGACTGCAATCCGTAGCCGTAAAAACACACCTCGGCCCGCCTGATCTCAATGAGTGTCATCCAGCCCCGGTCTACCTAGAATCCTATCAAAGGCTCGCTCGTCTGCACAAGACACGACATGTGCGGGCAAAGCCCGTGCAGGGGTGAGTATAACAATACCCAGTAAGACACCCCAAAACCACAAAGGAAATACAACAAGGTAAAATACCACAAATGAAGATACAATCAGCTCTACATAGTATATATCTACTGAACATATAATAAGAATATCCAGATATACTCATGCACAACCATCTATCATGAATACCACCACTAAGATCTAGCTCGAAGATTTCTACTAAGCATGCAACCGGGAGAACACACTCCTAGGTCTGAAGAGAGATATATGAAGTACTCATTCTGAGAGAACACACTCCACAAGTACCTTGAGAACATGATGATCATATGAGGATCACAACCAGGTCATGGGGTGATTCCAACAACTCAGTCTGAGCTAATCCTATAAGAAGATGATCGACGCACGGGTAAAGTTGGTCATGTCGATACCAAGAACTCTACCTAGGGTTCCAGGAATGAATAGAGGATCCAGCTCTAAATCTCACAGAGGGGATTCCAAAAACAGTATTCAGGAATTTCTACTGAAGGGATCATACTCTTGTGTAAAGGAAATGATACCAGAACCTTCAGGGAAAAGACCAAGGGTACGAACCCTAAGAAAACTAGTCCAAGTCACAGAAGACAAGTGGCTAAAGTCATTTAAGATAGGTTACATGGCGTGTAGTATGCTTACACGCCGTGTTCCTTAACCCGGGGTACTTCCCATGTAAATGGCCCGTGTCATTCATTCAGTTCGTGTAGAACCAAACAACACGGTGTGTAGAAAAAGTACACACTGTGTTCCTTGACCCCAGGTACTGCCCATGTAACCAGCCCGTGTCATTCGGATTTTCGGATATAAAGAAACTACATGGAGTGTAGATGATTCATATGCCCTTCCCGATCACCTGGGGCTCACTCTGTGTACGCTGGCGATGTGCCCGTACACGGTCTCTGCTTGTGTCCGCATCGCCTGCCCGTGTACCCGTACACGGGGTATCCCGTGTATCTGGCCGGGTCTGGCCAGGGAAGGGTATACACGACGTGTCCTTGACTGTGTACCCTTCCCATGTCCGTGTACTCCCGAAGTACATGCCTTGTAATCCTACCGACGAACACACGCCGTGTATCCCATACTACACAGAGTGTAGTTGGGATATTTCCAGAATCATTGTCTTTCTCCACGCGCCTAGGCCAAATCTCCGGTTCTTGATCCAACCGTCCGATCATCATGAAACTCTGAATTTTGGGTCGTCCCACCTCTACGAAACCGATTCAATCTTTTTCGGGCTTCCGATCAGCCTTGATAGTGTGTCTCGATCCGCCCGCACAAAAACGATCCAAGAACGGAAGTTTTCGAACCACACCGATTTGTCTGCCATCGTCGTCGTCACACCTCATCTAGGTTGTCTCAGGGTTGGATATTTGATTTCAGATCATTACACCAAAAAACGAATGTGAAACTATTGATTTCCCCCAAGAATGCGTAGAACGCACACGAAGAACATGTAGGAACCGGGAGAAAAAAACACAATAATCGAGAGGGATGAACCTCGATCGATGTTCCTATCGATCTTGGTTCGTCACCGTTAGAAGGATGAATGAAAACCAAAATTTATTTCAAGAATCAAATACCCATGATTCCTGCAAAATCCCATCCCACAAGAACGATCGATCCACGTGCTAATCTATTCGTGGATTAGTCCGCGTTCATCATGGAAATCAAAAACAGGGAAGAAATCACAATTTAAACATCCTACCTGGATTCTGGGGTGTTTGTCAGCGATGATCTGGTCGTTGCATTGTTGTCGCCGCATTTGGAGGTTTTCCCCAGAGCCTCCAGATCCGCCAAGGGGTTCAAGGTTATGAGGTTTGTAACCCTGGACCCTTGTGCCAGCCTTTAAATAAAAAAGGTAAGGGATATCTATTGCAGCAGATTTAAAAGATTTTGCTGCAGAATAAAATATTTTTATTTAAATATTTTATTACTCTTACGTCCCAAAAACTAGATTCCACCACCGACCTGCGCCATCCGAAGTTAGTCCATGCCTAAGGAAAAATTGCTGTTTTGAATGCAATGGTGCCCTCAGATTTTTGATCCGAGCACCCGTTTAGGAGTTATTCCATTTTTTTCAAGAAAACCGCATGCGCGTGTAATTTCATTATTAAATTAAATTCAAACATTTGTTCTGGGCTCACCGGGCCTCAGAACTGCACACCGTCTCAGAGCCTGGTCTTGAATTAATTCCCATATAATATTAAAATAATACATGGAATAATCCCAGACATTACATCACACCCACCTTTGGGATTTTAGGTCCTCAAAAAGCCAAAACAGGGGATACTCAAAAAGATGTGGGTACTGCATGTGAATCTGAGCCTCCCACTCCCACATGCTCTCCTGAATATTCTCGTGCTACCACCGGACATGCACCAAGGGAATAGTTCTTCCACAAAGGATCTTCTACTGTCAATCCTCGATCTCCACTGGTTACTCTTCAAAGGTCTCCCCATCATCAATGTCCAGCTCACCCCAGTCGATAACGTGCGATGGATCGTGCACGTACCTCCGTAGCTGCGATACATGAAAGAAGTTGTGTACCCGGTCCATCTGAGGAGGTATAGCCAACTGATAAGCCACCTCTCCAACTCTACTCAGAATCTAAATAGGTCCAACAAACCCCAGATATAGCTTGCCGCCTCGGCCAAATCTCCACAATCCCCATTGAGGTGAGACCCAAAGGAATACATGGTCTCCTTCCTCAAACTCAAAGGGCCTCCGCCTCCTATCGGCATAAGACTTTTTTTGAGTCTTTGCAGTCTTCATCCGATCCTGGATAACCTGCACCTTCTCTGTAGTAGCTCTCACCATCTCTGGGCCCATGAGTGTTGACTCTCCTGGGTCAGTCCAGCAAAGTGATGACCTGCAAGGTCGCCTGTACAGAGCCTCGAATGGTGCCATAGTAATAGTGGAATGATAACTATTGTTGTAAGAAAATTCCACAAGTGGTAGGTGATCCTCCCAGCTACGACCGAAGTCAAGAATTCAAGCTCGAAGCATATCCTCTAGTCCACTATGTTTGACCATCAGTCTGGGGATGAAACACTGTGCTCAAGAATAACTGAGTCCCAAAAGCTTCCTGGAATCCATTCCACAAATGGGATGTGAAACGAGCATCATGATCTGAAATGATCGTGGATGGAACTCCATGAAGTCGAACTATATTCTGCACGTAGAGTCATCCCAAGCTCTATACAGAACTTTGCTTCCATATGGCTAGGAAGTGGGCTGACTTGGTGAGTCGATCAACGATCACCCAGATGGCATCGTGTCCCCTGGACGTATGTGGTAAACCCATCACAAAGTCTATGGATATTCCATCCCACTTCCACTCTGGAACCTCAAGGGGATGAGTCAAACCTGCTATCACCTGGTGCTCAGTCTTTACTTGCTGACAAATAAGGCACCGAGAGAGAAACTCTGCCACACCCTTCTTCATTCCTGGCCACCAGAACTGATGTCAGAGGTCCTGATACATCTTTGTTACACCTGGATGCACCGCCAAAGGGGATGTATGGAAATACCTCATAACCTCCTCTCGCAATGTCACTGGTACTACCGTGCGCCCTCTGAAAAGAACAACGTGCTCCCCACCTTTTGAATATCCATCAGTAGCATCGCCTATGGATATCTGAGCACGTAGAGTCTTACAGCTTGCATCCTCGCACTGTGCTTCCCTGACTTGTTGTAAGAGTGGAGGGGTAACAACCATCGACTGAAGGTAAGATCCCTCATCTCCATCCACGAAGGATAACTATAAGGAGGCCAACTACCTCGTCGCCTCATCCAGCAACTGCGAACTGGATTTCCTACTGAGAGAATCTTCCACCACATTCCCCTTCCCAAGAGTATAAACGATCTCAAAGTCGTAATCCTGGAGGAACTCAAGCCATAACCTCTGTCTGAAATTCAGATCCTTCTGAGAAAATATATATCTGAGACTCTTGTGATTAGAGTAGATGGTAAACTTCTCACCCATCAAGTAGTACTGCCACATCTTCATCATGAAGACTACCGCTGCCAAATCAAGATCATGGGTTGTGTAGTTCTGATCATGTGGCCTCAACTGACGTGATACATAGGCAATAACCACTTGACTCTACATCAGGACACAACCCAGACCGGTTCCTGATGCGTCATAGAACACTACGTACTCGACACCCTCCTCTGACAATCTCAAGATCGGGGGGCTCGTGAAACTCTGTCTCAACTGCTAAAAAGCCTACTGGAATCTCTCAGTCCACACGAAAGGCTTCCCCTTTTGGGTCAAAGCTGTCATGGGTGATGCAATACTGGAGAAATCAAGGATGAATCGAAGATAGTAGCCTGCCAACCCAAGGAAACTCTGCACCTCCATCACGCTCCGGGGTGGCTCCCATGCTAGTACTGCCTCCACCTTGGATGGGTCCACTGCTACACCATTTTCTGAGATAACGTGTCCTAGAAAATGGACCTCCTATAATAAGAACTGACACTTCGAGAGTTTCTCATACAACTGGTGCTCTCGGAGTGTGTCCAGAACCATCCTTATGTGTCTCATGTGCTCCTCCTCGAACGCAGAGTACACAAGGATATCATCGATGAAGACCACTACAAACCGGTCTAGGTAGGGCTGAAAGAACTAGTTCATGAGTCCCATGAAAACTTCCAGGGCGTTCGTCATGCCTAAGGGCATCACCAAGTACTCATATTGACCGTAACGACATCAGAAAGCCGTCTTCGGTATATCCTTATTCTGTACTCACAACTGGTGATAGCCTGAGCATAGATCAACCTTCGAGAACCATTATTCCCCTCTCAACTGGTCTAATAGGTCATCAATACTCGGTAGTGGATACCAGTTCCTCACAGTCACCTGATTCAAGCGCCGGTAATCTACGCATAGCCTCAAGCTCCCATCGGCCTTCTTGGAAAAAAGAACTTGGGCCGCCCAGGGTGAAACACCGGGTCTCACAAAGCCCGTCTTCTGTAATTTATTCAGATGCACCCTCATCTCACGAAGCTCTACAGGATCCATCCGATATGCTGATGTTGATATCAGTGTCGTCCCAGGTTGAAACTCAATGCAGAAATCTATCTCTCGATGGGGAGGTACCCCGGGGACATCCTCCGAAAAGATTTCCTCATACTCAGCCACTATTGCTTGAAACTGGAAACTCGTAACATCTGTTATGCCAAGGGATAGGCTAGCCAACTGATGTGAAATCGGTTGTGCCATCCTATACACGAGTCCATCCTACACTGCCTGGGTCTCTCTTTCACCGACAAAAGAGAACCTCATTCCATCACTGCGGACACACCGCACCCTTCACCTAAAACAGTCGATCTGGGCATGAACTGTGGATAGACAATATATACCAAGAATGACATTTTAAGACCTCGACGCTACCAAAAAGAGGTTCCAACTGAAACTCTCACCTCCAAGGGTTAGGTCACACTGTCTATAGAGGTGTATGATCTCAAAATCTTCTTCAGTCGGTGTTTCTAAGCGTAAGGGTCAAGTCAATGGATCAAATGGAATCTCAAGGTCTCGAACAAGATAAGAAGCCAGAAAGGAATGAGTAGTACCTGTGTCTATCAATACGACAGCCAAAGTAGAAAAGACACAAATAGTACCTCTAATCATTCTGAGAGTACCTGGGTCATAAGCCTATGCCGCCTACAGCTGTCCCTACCTCTGTCTACCAGCTCCCTGGGCCAGGGGTGGACCTCCTAGGGGCGGTGGTGGAAAAGGGTCAAAATGCCGAACACCTCCAGCTGCTCTCCCAGCTCCTCTACCATGTCCGCCGCCCCGCGGATCTGTCTGCTCCACACGTTGCCTCTACCTCGGTGGTCCATCAACTACTCCCGTATCAGTAGTACGTCGGGTCGGCCAATCTCGAGCGAGATGTCCCCTTCCATCACATGAGTATCATCACCTCTCTCGAGGATGGCTGGATGAACCCTGCGAACCCTGTACGGAAGATCCCCTGTCTTGAGATCTCCTTTGAAAAAATCTCCCATGTCTGGGTCTCTGACGTCGGCTCCCTGCTGCCGAGGTCTCTACTCCAGTTCGCCCACTACTGACAACTGCCGGCTGTCTCTACTCTACCAAGAAGCTCTCGAAAACCAAAGCCTACTCGAGCACCCCAACATAAGTAGGAATTCTCAGAGGTATAATGATAGTTTGGATATCTCTACACAAGCCCCGCTCAAAATTCTGAGCTCTGAAGTACTGATCTCTGATCATATCCATCGATTACCACGAGAGGTCGGTAAATCTCGACGAATAGTCATCCACCATCTTGGTTCCCTGCTAGAGCTGAAGAAGCTCCTGTATACGTACTGCTCTCAGGATAACCAGTGGAAAATACTCTCTGAATAGACGCTCAAACTCCGACCATGCAAGTTTCGCCTCGTCGTGGGTCTGGATAACCAAACTCCACCATCGTCCTCCCGAGCCCTGCAGAAGGCTCACTGCCAGGATCACCATCTGGTCTGCTGGTGTCCTGACCAAACAGAAGACTCTGGACACTGCCTCAAGAAAGTCCTCTACTGCCTGAGGGTTAGGCTCGCCTCGAATCCTGAGGGGTCTCTGTCTCTGAAACTCGTGGACTCAGCCTGTGCTCCTCCTCCACTGGTACAGCAGACACTAAACACTACTCCACATGTGGCAGGATAACTGGCACACCAACTAGTGGTAAAACTAAGGGATCTGGTCCTTGTATCAAGGCTTCATCACTGAGGGGGTCATCCTCATTATCGAGCTGCTGGATCCTAGCAGGTGCGTGTCGCAGAGGCATCCTGTTAAAGAAACAAGATGTATCTCAGTCGGTTAGTATATCTTGTGAGATGACTCAAAAAGGACATGGAAACCACAACCCATTCCTATATGATGCATGCACCATTATTTATCTTTTTCCCTGCAATTAGTGTTCTCATGTTTCGAGTCGAAAAGCAAGTTATTAGAGTCCTGGTGTATGGATACGTCGGCCGCCCGCACCATCGCTGGGGTCCCTGGCCTGAAATATGAACTCGAAACACTCAACACTGTTGCCCAAAAAGAAAAACTCACAAACTCTTTGTCCTAAGGTAGAAGCGACCACCTCTGATACCACTCTATCATGACCCGTCCCAGTGGGGCCCGAGCTGCAACTCCCCAAGCCCGCCTCCAATAGGCCAGGGGTAGGTGACTAGCACCGAGTAGGCAAGCTACTAACATGGGAGGCATTGCCTATAAAACTGTACACACGCAAACACATCTCCAAGCCCACAAAGCTGAAAAGTAAAAACTACTAAAAGGAAAATATGCATGCATACACTAAAACCCAACCAACGGAGTACGACAGGAAAGTAAAGTACAATAAAGTAAAACCCTGGGCCAAAAGTACAAGCCCACCAAAAAGAAAGTCTGTAACAAAGTACAGCCTATAAGGAAAAGTACTGGGACTACAATTCGTAGCTGTAGGAACACACCTCGGCCCGCCTGATCTCACTGAGCATTGTTCGGCCCTGGTCCACCTAGAATCCTGTCAAAGGCTTGCTCGTCTACACAAGACACGACACGTGCGGCCAAATCCCATGAAGGGGTGCGTATAATAATACCCAGTAGGACACCCCGAAACCACAAAGGAAATACAACAAGGGAAAATACCACAAAGGAAGATACAGTCAAATCTACATAGTATATATATACTAAACATATAATAACAATATCCAGATATACTCATGCAGGACCATTAGCCACGAATTCCACCACTAAGATCCAGCTCGAAGATTTCCACTAAGAATGCAACCGGGAGAACACACTCCTAGGTCTGAAGAGAGATATACGAAGTACTCATTCTGGGAGAACACACTCCACAAGTACCTTGAGAACATGATTCTCAAATGAGGATCACAACCAAGTCATGGGGTGATTCTGAAAAAATAGTCTGAGCTAATTTGCTAAGCAGAGGATCGACGCTCGGGTAAAGTTGGTCACGCCGATACCAAGAACTCTACCTAGGGTTCCAGGAATGAAAAGAGGATCTGGATCTAAGTCTCACAGAGGGGATTCCAAAAATATTATTCAAGAAGTTCAACTGAAGGGATCATACTTCTGTGTAAAGGAAATGATACCAGAATCTTCAGGGAAAAGACCAAGGGTACAGACCCTAAGAAAACTAGTCCAAGTCACAGAAGACAAGTGGCTCAAGTCATTTAAGACAGGTTACATGACATCTAGTATGGTTACACGCTGTGTTCCTTGACCCCAGGTACTTCCCGTGTAAATGGCCCTTGTCATTCGTCAGGTCCTGTAGAACCAAACTACACGGCGTGTAGAAAAAGTACACGCCATGTTCCTTGACCCCGGGTACTGCCCGTGTAACCGGCCCGTGTCATTCGGATTGTTGGATAGAAAGAAACTACACGATGTGTAGATGATTCACATGCCATGTATAAGCACCTAGGGATCGCTCTGTGTACGCTGGCCATGTGCCCGTACACGGTCTCTGCCCGTGTCCGCGTCGCCTGCCTGTGTACTAGTACACAGGGTATCCCGTGTATCTGGCCGGGTCTGGCCGGGGAGGGGTATACACGGCGTGTCCTTGGCTGTGTACCCTGCCCATTTTCATGTACACCCGTAGTATATGCCATGTAATATTGCTGACGAACACACACTGTGTATCCCATACTACACGACGTGTAGTTAGGATATTTCCAGAATCGTTGTCTTCCTCCGTGCACCTCGACCAAATCTCCGGTTCTTGATCCAACCATTCGATCATCATGAAACTCCGGATTTTGGGTCTTCCCACCCCTACGAAACCGATTCCGTCCGTTTCAGGCTTCTGATCGGCCTTGATAGCGCGTCCCAATCTGCCCGCATGAAAATGCTCCAAGAACGGAAGTTTTTGAACCACACCGATTTGTCCCCCACCTTCGCCGTCTCACCTCATCTAGGTTGTCTCGATGTTGGATATTTGATTTCAGATTGTTGCACCAACAAACGAATGCGCAATGATCGATTTCCCCCAAGAATGCGTAGAACACACACAAAGAACGCGTAGGAATCAGGAGAGAAAAACACAACAATCGAGAGGGATGAACCTCGATCGATGTTCATGTCGATCTTGGTTCGTCACCGTTAGAAGGATGAGTGAAAACCAAAATTTATTTCAAGAATCACACACCCACGATTCCGGCAAAATCCTATCCCACAAGAACGATCGATCCGTGGGCTAATCTGTTCATGGATTAGTCCGCATTCGTCGTGGAAATCAAAAACAGGGAAGAAATCACAATTTAAACATCCTACCTGGATTCTGGGGCGTTCGTCGGCGACGATCTGGTCGCTCCATCATCGTCGCCGCATTGGGAGGTTTTCTCTAGAGCCTCCAGAGCCGCCAAGGGTTTCAGTGTTATGATGTTTGTAACCCTGGACCCTTGCTACAACCTTGAAATAAAAAAATGTTAGGGATATCTATTGCAGCAGATTTAAAATATTTTTCTACAGAATAAAATATTTTTATTTAAATATTTTATTACTCTTACGTCCCAAAAACTGGATTCCACCAACAACCTGCGTCGGCTGAAGTTAGGCCTTTACTAAGGTAAAATAGCTGTTCTGAATTCAATGGTGACCTCAGAATTTTGATCCGAGCACCCGTTTAGGAGTTATTCCATTTTTTTCAGGAAAACTGCACACGCGCGTAATTTAATTATTAAATTAAATTCAACCATTTGTTCCGGGCTCACCGGGCCTCGGAACTGCATGCCGTCTCAGAGCCTGTTCTCAAATTAATTCCCATATAATATTAAAATAATACATTGAAAAATCCGGGACATTACATCACACCCACCTTAGGGCTTTTACATCCACAAAAATCCAAAACAGGGGCTAATAAAAAAGATGTGGGTACTACATGCGAATCTGAGCCTCCCACTCCCACGTGCTCTCCTAAAGATTCCCGTGCTGCTATCGGACACGAACCAAGGTAATATCTAATCCAAGAAGGATATTCTCTTATCGATCCTCGATCTACACTGGGTACTCTGTAAAGGTCGCCCCATCATCGATGTCCAGCTCGCCCCAGTCGATAACGTGTGATGGATCGTGCACATACCTCCGTAGCTACGACACATGGAAGAAGTTGTGTACCCGGTCCATCTGAGGAGGTAGAGCCAAGCAATACGCCACCTTGACAACTGTACTCAGAATCTAAAAAGGGCCAACAAAACTTAGAGATAGCTTTCCGCCTCGGCCAAATCTCCGCAATCCCCGTCGAGGTGAGACCTAAAGGAATACAAGGTCTCCTTACTAAAATTCCAAGGGCCTCCGCCTCCTATCTGCATAATACTTTTTCCGACTCTGTGCAGTCTTCATCCACTCCTGGATGAAATGCACGTTCTCTGTATTATCTCTCACCATCTCTGGGCCCATGAGTGCTGACTGTCCTGGGTCAGTCCAGAAAAGTGGTGACCTGAAAGGTCGCCCGTACAGATCCTCGAATGGTGCCATACCAATAGGGTAATGATAACTATTGTTGTAAGAAAATTACACCAGTGGTAGGTGACCCTCCCAACTACGACCAAAGTTGAGAATGCAAGCTCGAAGCATATCCTCTAGGACCTGAATGGTCCACTCTGTCTGACCATCAGTCTTGGGATGAAACGCTGTGCTCAAGTGTAACTAAATCCCAAAAGCTTCCTGCAATACCTTTCACAACCGGGATGTGAAATAAGCATCATGATCTGAAATGATCGTGGATGGAACTCCATGAAGTCGAACTATCTCCTGCACGTAGAGGCATCCCAAGCTCTCTACTATACTCTGCTCCCGTATGTCTAGGAAGTGGACTGACTAGGTGAGTTGATCAATGATCACCCAAATGGCATCGTGTCCCTTGGACGTACCTGGTAAACCCATCACGAAGTCCATGGATATTCCGTCCCACTTCCACTCTGAAACCTCAAGGGGCTGAGTCAAACCTGCTGGCACTTGGTGCTCAGCCTTACTTGCTTAAAAATAAGGCCCCGAGAGACAAACTCTGCCATACCCTTCTTTATTCCTGGCCACTAGAACTGACATCGTAGGTCCTGATACATCTTTGCTACGCCTGGATGCACCGCCAAAGGGGATGTATGGAACTCCCTTAGAACCTCCTCCCGCAACATCTTTGGTACTACCGTGTGCCCTCTGAAAAGAACAACGTGCTCCCCACCTTCTGAATATCCATCAGCAGCATCACCTGTGGATATCTGAGCACGTAGAGTCTTACAGATTGTATCCTCGCGCTGTGCTTCCCTAACTCGCTGTAAGAGTGGAAGGGTAACAACCATCGACTAAAGGTAAGATCCCTCATCTCCATCCATGAAGGATAACTATAAGGAGTCCAACTACCTCGTCGCCTCATCCAACAACTGCGAACTGGATTTTCTACTGAGAGCATCTGCCAGCACATTCCCCTTCCCAGGAGTATAAACGATCTCAAAGTCATAATCCTGGAGGAACTCAAGCCACCACCTCTATATCAAATTTAGATCCATCTAAGAAAAGATATATTTGAGACTCTTGTGATTAGAGTATATGGTAAACTGCTCACCCATCAGGTAGTGCCGCCACATCTTCAACATGAAGACTACCTCTTCCAACTCAAGATCATGGGTCGCATAGTTCTGCTCATGTGGCCTCAACTGACATGAGCCATAGGCAATCACCTATTGCCTCTACATCAGGACACAACCAATCCCAGTTCTTGATGCATCGCAGAAAACTACGTACTCGACACCCTCTTTTGGTAATCTCAAGATCGGGGCACTCGTCAAACTCTGTCTCAACTGCTGGAAAGCCTGATGGCATGTAACAGCCCGAGATTTTATGAAAAATATTCTTTTTAATTTTATTAATGTCTGTTGTTGTACGCTACACAAAAAAGAGCTTGCACAACACGCATCCTTGACTTGCCTTGCATTACACACAATCGCGACCTTCCTCGATAGCGTGTGTAGTACGCAATACCGAGTTTCACTAAACAACGACATGCTATTAAAATATTATTAAAACTAGCTGTTATGAATAGTAATAACCACTTTTTGAAATTTTGTGAATTTTATTTTTCAAAATAGACTTTATTTTTGGATTCAGAGTATCGAATTTAGCCTAAGGTGAAATTTTGGTACTTTTCGGATAACTTTCATATTCTGATGAATAGTGAAAATTACTAAATTAAAATTAAAGACAACCTTTTTAATGGAAATAATTAATAGTGATAAATTATTAATTTGAGTGGTTTAAAAGTATATTTAGAATATATTTTTACAATTTAATACAATGTTGGTCATTGGATGTAATTTCACATTTACACCAGACATAAACAAGTGTTAATCTTTTGATAGTTATTATCTCTTAAAAACACGCTATTTTTTGTGACAACGGAAATTAATTATAAAATTAATTAATGCAACTTATATGTTGTGAATTTTTTAAAATAGAAATCATTTTTGAATTCGGAATATCAATTATAGCTTAGGGTGAAATTTTGACATTTTTCTGAAAAACTTCAATTTTTGATGAATAGTGAAACTACTAAGTGGTAGTTAAAAAAATTAATTTTTTCATAAATATTAATTTTACCGCTTCTGTGAATGGAATTTAAAAAATCCAAGAGACACGGTTGATGTTAGTAAGTAAAATGTGGTTCAATGAGATGAAAATAATTTTTGGTGAATAGTAACTTTTTACTTTTATTTACCACGGTTAAAAGTAAATAGGGTAGTTAAGGGTAAAAATGATATTAATATTACCCTAACACATGTCCTAATTCTATTGGACAAGTGTATCTCGACCAAAAACAACCTTAAGTGTAAACTATTATCATTTAGGCCCACTTGGATTAGATTAGGACATTTATTATTATTTAATTCAAAGAAGAGTTAAAAGAGTTAAAATAAAAGTTTATTTACTAAAACATTTTTAATATAGGGTTATAAATAAGATAAATTAGATTTTAAATATTAATTAGAAAGATAAAAATATTTCCTACATAATGGTATTTTATTTGTAATTTTTAGACATCAAATAATTTAATTTATTTATGACACAAAGATGATGCAGTAATTATCTTATTAATGAAATACTGACATAATTGATATTATAAATACCAAAATAAATGTAATTTAAGACTTTTTATGAATTACAATAATTTTATAGGTTACTATGATATATTATTGTTGATTTAATCAACTTGGTTCGAACATATAATTCGGTTATGACTTTCACAAAAATCATATATCAAATAGTGTCAAAATTGGCACAAAATAGTTTTTAAATCAAATATTATATTATTAATTGTTATTTTATTCCTAAAAATCTAAGGTTCGGCCAAATGACTTAGATAAGGATATATATATTAATAATAAACAATTTGGGGTTCTTTTGGCATGTTATAGTAAGTTTATTAACCATATAGTGTAAGAAATCAAAAAGACACGGTAAAAGTTAAATTATTTAACTTAGAGTTAAATCTAATTTATAAGGCTAAAATAATAACCTAAAATTGTATAAATCATATTGGTTGATAGGATTTCGACCCATCCCCACTTTAGCTTAGAAATAAGACCCTTTGGAACCATTATAAACCGATTTTTTACTTTAATATAAAATAATATTTTGAGATATTCCTAAGGTGCCCCTCTCTTCCCTTATAAAAGGGCACCTCCTCCCTCTCTTCCTCACAAAACTTTGAGCCTTCAAGCTCGGCCAACCCCTGCCAAAATCTATTCTCCACTTCCCTAGTATCATCCTAGAGGTCCTGGTCTTCTTCAAAGACCATCCTTAGTTCTTTAAGTGGAGGCTAAGAAAAGGCGCGTCAAAAAGAGGTAATATCCATTACCGATCTTTTTCAATTTCTTTCTTTTCAACTTCTTCTTATTTAATTGTTTCATGATAAAGTAATAACATAAGTATTTCTTATATACTGATATGTTATTATAAATAGGAAACAACTCTAATTAACCTTCTATCCATCCTACGGAAAAAGGAAATCACCGCGCGTGCCTACGTACGGAATACCGTCTCCACGCCATGGTGTAATCTATTTTCTGCCACCACATTAATTGGATGGGTATAATGGTGTAATTAGTAACTATATATGATTATTATAAAGTTATATTGATACTGAAATATTATACATACACTTCAACACAATTCCACGACCATGGGAACGATATCATCGCTCGTGCGTACGTACGGACTACCGTCTCCACGACGCGATGAGATTCATTCTCCATGTTAACCATTTAAGAATGATTATAAAGTATACATAAGAAATAATAATGAAATATATGACATTATAAAGCTACTGGATTTATGTATATATATATATGTATGTCATCTACTTACTTCCATTCAAGACAATAAGGAAAGGAAAACAACGTTCATGCGTACGTACGGACTACCGTCTCCATGAACGGTGTTTTTCATTTCATTTATCTATCTATTATATATATATATATACTGAATATATATGATATATAAATCATGTTTTATATTCTGGAAGTAAGTAAATCATGATATAAGTAATAATAATGTCAAGAACAACAAGTCAAAACAACTACGATAAATGAAACGATTTTACCCAAAACGCTTCTTTAACATGGAATTTACAAAAGAACGGATAATATAAAGTCATAAGTGAACCATATATGATATCATAATAATGAATATGATTATTTAATAAGTCAATAACATGATTTAAATCATTATATAGGAGGTTCGGACACTTACGAAGCAAATCAGACCTAAGGTAAGGGAAATATCACAATCTCATTTTTATTCGAGATTGTTTATACTTTGAAATTTACTGGGGTGTATTTTATCATCCACATCCATGTTTCCTTAATATGTAATATTATTTCCATTCACCTAAAATTGTTTAAATCCTATTTTACCCTTCGGTGAGTTTTTAGTAAAAGATATGAAAGGAATCTTTTGTCGTTTTTCATACGAGGTACTTTTTGACTTTTTCGACAAAAGTACGATAAGAATGTTTTTTAACCTATACGGCAAGAATGGATTTTTAAAACATTATTTCCAAGAAGCTTACTTTACAAGTTTTCATGTTTATTTTTAATCAACTTCTTTTAGTTTAAAATTTTATGGCATTTTAAGAAAGGAAAAATGTTTTTGAAGTAGAAAAGATATTTTCCTCAAGAATGGAGTTCAAGTGTTTTATCAAAATTATTTTCCATCTAAGGTAATAAAGGGTTCTGTTTCTATCCCTACTATTTAATTTATTTGACAATGTTGTGATGGAATTATTTTTATGAATTCCTTTATCTTATATGAATTGTTTTATGATGTCACGATGTTTAAGATTTCCATTTTTATTACATGGGTTATGCAATGATGTATGATTTATGATTTTGTGGCACATATAAGAATGGTATCATTATGAGATGGGTGGGACCTATATCTCCCTCCAATGAATTGGGTAAAGATTTTATATCTCATGAGATAGACATGGCTGGAATGGTAGGTTATACCGGTTCAGTGAAACAGGACTGAAATGAGGGTGACTCGGTTCAGAAAGGGACTTTGTCCACTAAGATAGTCTTGGAAATGAGTCTTGACTAACAAAAAATGATTCTCTATGATTATGTGTGTATGCCACAAAGTTTAATGTTTTAAGTTATGATTATTGTGATTACATTTCACTACCACGATTTATCCCATGTTATGAAATTATGATCTCTTTTGTAGGTTAAGATTTCCAAAAGTTATGTGCTTGTGTATACGATGTGATTGATATTTCTTTTGTTTACCCTTACTGAGCATTTGAGCTCACCCTTTTATGTTTTCTTTTCCCCAGGATATAAAGAAACGTTTTAGGTATTAAAAAAAGGAAGATCTTTATGGGAGATATTGAAGATCTTTCACCAGGATTAGAAGATTATATTCCGAGTTTCCAAAGACACTAAACTATTACGATCCTTGTGTGTGTGTTTTTGTTATGTACTAAGTATTCCGCAAATGTAATGTAATGTCAATGTACTTCAAGCTTCGGGTCTCTACATGGCATCTCTCGGTCCACACGAAAGGCTGCCCCATTCGGGTCAAAGCTGTCATGGGTGCTACAATTCTAGAGAAATCAAGGATGAATCTACGATAGTAGCCTGCCAACCCAAGGAAACTCTGCACCTCCGTCATGCTCCGGGGTGGCTCCCATGCTAGCACTGCCTCCACCTTGGCTGAGTCCACTTCTACACCATCTTCCGAGATAACGTGTCCCAGAAAATGGACATTCTGTAACCATAACTAACACTTCAAGAGTTTATCATACAACTGGTGCTCTCAGAGTGTGTCCAGAACCATACTTAGGTGTCTCGCGTGCTCCTCCTCGGATGCAGAGTACACAAGGATATCATTGATGAAGACCACTACAAACCGGTATAGGTAGGGCTGAAAGATTTGGTTCATGAGTCCCATGAAAACTGCTGGGGCATTCGTCACACCGAAGGGCATCACCAAGTACTCATAGTGACCGTAGAGACATCGGAAAGCCGTCTTCGGTATATCCTCATTTCGTACTTGCAACTAGTGATAGCCTGAGTGGAGATCAACCTTCGAGAACCATCATGACCATCTCAACTAGTTGAAGAGGTCATCGATCCTCAGTAGTGGATACCGGTTCTTCATGGTCACCTAATTCAAGCACCAGTAATCTACACATAGCCTCAAGCTCCTGTCTGCCTTCTTGGAAAATAGCACTGGGACCGCCCTGGGTGAAACACTAGGTCTCACAAAGCCCTTATTCTGCAAGTCGTCCAACTGCACCCTCATCTCACGAAGCTCTACAGGTGCCATCTGATATGATGATGCTGATATTGGTGTCATCCCAGGTTGAAACTCAATGCAGAAATCTATCTCCCGATGGGGAGGTAGCCCAGGGACACTCTCTGAAAAGATGTCCTCGTACTCAGCCACTACTGCTGGAAACTGGAAACTCGTAACATATGTTGTGCCAATGGCCAAGCTAGCCAACTGATGTGAAATCAGTTGTGCCATCCTATGCACGAGTCCATCCTGCGCTGCCTGGGTCTCTCTTTCACCGATAAAAGAGAACCTCGTTCCATCACTCCGGACACACCGCACCCTTCGCCTAAAATAGTCTATCCGGGCATGAACTGTGGATAGCCAATCCATACCAAGAATGACATCGTAAGGCCTCGATGCTACCACCAAGAGGTTCCAACCAAAACACTCATCTCCAAATGTTAGGTCACACTGTCTACAGAGGTGTGTGATCTCTGAATCTTCTCCAGTCGGTGTTTCTAAGCATAAGGGTCAAGTCAACGGCTCAACTAGAATCTCAATGTCCCAAACAAGATAAGCATTCAGAAAGGAATGACTAGCACCTATGTCTATCAATACGACAACCAATGTAGAAAAGACACAGATAGTACCTCTAATCATTCCGGGAGTACCTGGGTCATAAGCCTATGCCACCTGCAGTTGTCCCTGCCTCTATCCACCAGCTCCCTGGGCCTAGGGTGGACCTCCTGGGGGTGGTGGTGGAAAAGGGTCAAGATGACGAACACCTCCAGCTGCTCTCCCAGCTCCTCTACCATGTCCACCGCCCCACGGATCTGTCTTTTCCACACGTTGCCTCTGCCTTGGTGGTCAATCCACTCCTCCTGTGTCAGTAGTACGGCGGGTCGGAAAATCTCGAGCGAGATGTCCCCTACCATCACATGAGTAGCATCGCCTCTCTCGAGGCTGGCTGGATGCGCCCTGCGAACTCTGTACAGCAGATCCCTTGTCCTGGGATCTCCTCTAAAAACATCTCCCATGCTTGGGTCCCTGACGTCGGCTCCCTACTGCCGAGGTCTCTACTCCAGTTCTCCCATTACTGACAACTACTGGCTGTCTCTACTCTACCAAGAAGCTCTCGACCACCAAAGCGTGCTCGAGCACCCCCACATAAGTAGGAATGCTCATAGGGATAATGCTACCTCGAATATATCTATGCAAGCCCCGCTCAAAAGTCCGAACTCTGAAGTACTGATCTATGACCATATCCATCGAGTACCACAAGAGGTCGGTAAGTGTCGACGAATAGTCAGCCACCATCATGGTTCCCTGCTAGAGCTGAAGAAGCTCTTGTATACGTACAGATATCAGGGTAACCGGTGAAAACTCCTCTCTAAAGAGATGCTCAAACTCTGACCATGCATGTGTCGCCTCGTTGTGGGTCTGGATAACCAAACTCCACCATCGCCCTGCCAAGCCCTGCATAAGGCTCGCTTCCAGAATCACCATCTAGTCTGCTGATGTCCTGACCAAATGGAAGACTCTGGCCACTGTCTCAAGCCAGTCCTCTGTTTCCTGAGGGTCGGGCTCTTCTTGAAACCTAAGGGGTATCTGTCTCTGAAACTCATGGAGTGCGCTCAGCCTGTACTCCTCCTCCACTAATATAGCAGGCACTAAACACTGCTCCACAGGTGGCGGGATAACTGGCACACCACCTGGTGGTAAAACTGGGGGATCTGGTCCCTGTATCCAGGCTTCATCACTGAGGGGGTCATCCCCGTGATCAAGCTGCTGGATCCTAGCAGGTGCACGTCACAGAGGCATCCTGTTAAAGAAATAAGATGTATCCTAGTCGGTGAGTATATATGGTAAGCTGACATAAAAAGGACATGGAAACCACAACCCATTCCTATATGTTGCATGTACCATTATTTATTTTTTTCCCTGCAACTAGTGTTCTCATATTCCGAGTCGAAAATCAAGTTATCAGAGTCATGGTGTATGGATACGTCGGCCTCCCGCACCATCACTAGGGTCCCTGGCTTGAAAGCTGAACTCGAAACACTCAAAACTATTTCCCCAAACAAACTCACAGACTCTCGGTCCTAAGGTATAACCGACCACCTCTGATACCACTCTGTCATGACCCGTCCCAGTGGGGCCTAAGCTGCAACTCCCGAAGCCCACCTCCAATAGGCCAGGGGCTGGTGACTAGCACCGAGTAGGCATGCTACTAACTTGGGAGACATTGCCTATAAACCTGTACACACACACACATATCCAATCCCACAAAGCTGAAATGTAGAAACTAATAAAAGGAAAATATGCATGCATACACTAAAACCCAACCAACAGAGTACGACATGAATGTAAAGTACAAGAAAGTAAAACCCTGGGCCAAAAGTACAAGCCCACCAAAAAGAAAGTCTGTAACAAAGTCCAACCTGTAAGGAAAGGTACTAGGACTGCAATCTGTAGCCGTAGGAACACTCCTCGGCCCGCCTGATCTCACTGAGTGTTGTCCGGCCCTGGTCCACCTAGAATCCTGTCAAAGGCTCGCTCGTCTTCACAAGACACGACACGTGCGGGCAAAGCCCGTGCAGGGGTGAGTATAACAATACCCAATAGGACACCCCGAAACCACAAAGGAAATACAACAAAGAAAAATACCACAAAGAAAGATATGGTCAGCTCTACACAGTATATGTCTACTGAACATATAATAATAATATCTAGATATACTCATGCACGACCCTTTATCGTGAATACCACCACTAAGATCTAGCTCCAAGATTTCCACTAAGCATGAAACCGGGAGAACACACTCCAAGGTCTGAAGAGAGAGATACGAAGTACTCATTCCGAGAGAACACACTCCACAAGTACCTTGAGAACATGATGCTCACATGAGGATCACAACCAAGTCATGGGGTGATTCCAAAAACTCAGTCTGAGCTAATCCGCTAAGCAGAGGATCGACGCCTGGGTAAAGTTGGTCACATCGATAACAAAAACTCTACCTAGGGTTCCAGGAATTAATAGAGGATCCGACTCTAAGTCTCGTAGAGGGGATTCCAACAACTCTATTTAGGAAGTTCTACTAAAGGGATCATACTCATGTGTAAAGGAAATGATACCAGAACCTTCAGGGAAAAGACCAAGGGTATGAACCCTAAGAAAAGTCGTCCAAGTTATAGAAGACAAGTAGCTCAAGTCATTTAAAACAAGTTACACAACATGTAGTATGGTTACACACCATGTTCATTGACCCCGGGTAATGCCCGTGTAAACGGCCCGTGTCATTCATTCAGGTCGTGTAGAACCAAACTACACGGCGTGTAGAAAAAGTACACGCCGTGTTCCTTGACCCCGGGTACTGCCCGTGTAACTGGCCTGTGTCATTCTACTTTTCAGGTAAAATAAACTACACGGAATTTAGATGATTCACACGCCTTTTCCGAGAACCTAGGGCTCACTCCGTGTACACTGGCCATGTGCCCGTACACGGTCTCTGCCCGTGTCTGCGTCGCCTGCCTGTGTACTAGTACACGGGGTATCCCATGTATCTGGCTGGGTCTTGCCGGGGAGGGGTATACATGGTGTTTCCTTGGCCTTGAACCGTACCCATGTCCGTGTACTTCCGAAGTACATGCTATGTAATCCTGTTGATGAACACATGCCGTGTATCCCATACTACACAGCGTGTAGTCGGGATATTTCCAGAATCACTGTCTTCCTCCACGCACCTCGGCCAAATCTCCGGTTCTTGATCCAACCATCCGATCATCATGAAACTCCAGATTTGGGGTTGTCCCACCCCAATGAAACCGATTCCATTGGTTTCGGGCTTCCGATCGGCCTTGATATCATGTCCTAATCTGCCCGCACGAAAACGCTCGAAGAATGGAAGTTTTCGAAACACAATGATTTGTCTGCCGCCGTCGCTGTCGCATCTCCTCTAGGTCGTCTCGGTGTTGGATATTTGATTTCATATCGTTGCGCCCACAAAATAATGCGCAATGATAGATTTTCCCAAAGAACGCGTAGAACGCACACGAAGAATGCGTAGGAATCAGGAGAGAAAAACACAACAATTGAGAGGGACGAACCTCGATCGATGTTCGTGTCGATCTTGGTTCATCACTGTTAGAAGGATGAATGAAAACCAAAATTTATTTATAGAATCAAGTCACCACGATTCCCACAAAATCCCATCCCGTAAGAACGATCAATCCGTGGGCTAATCTGTTTGTGGATTAGTCTCCGTTCATCGTGGAAATAAAAAACGGCGAATAAATCACAATTTAAACATCCTACCTAGATTACGGGGTGTTCATCGGTGATGATCTGGTCGCTGTGTTGTCATCGCCACGTTGGGAAGTTTTCTCCAGAGCCTCCAGAGCCGCCAAGGGTTTCAAGGTTATGTAGTTTGAAACCCTGGACCCTTGAGCCATCCTTTAAATAAAAAAACTGTAAGGGATATCTTTTGCAGCAGATTTAAAAGATTTTTCGGTAGAATAAAATATTTTTATTTAAATATTTTATTAATCTTACGTCCCGAAAACTGGATTCCACTACCGACCTGTGCCGGCCGATGTTAGGCCTCACATAAGGTAAAATTTCTGTTCTGAACGCAATGGTGCCCTCAGATTTCTGATCTAAGCACCTATTTTAGAGTAATTCAATTTTTTTCAGGAAAACTGCATGCGCACATAATTTAATTATTAAATTAAATTCAAACATTTGTTCCGGTCTCATCGGGCCTCGAAATTGCACGCCGTCTCAGAGCCTGGTCTCGAATTAATTCCCATATAATATTAAAATAATACATGGAAAAATCTGGGACATTACAAAATAGCCATTAAAAGAGGATAATATTCATTTTTTATATTATAATATTCATTATCATAATTATTCATAAACTCTATTTTTAGTGCATTTTACAAATTGAACATTAATTCACATTATGATTGCAATTCATTCATAAAATGAATTTTTGCATGGTACATTTTTGAACACCTCATTAAAAAATGGTCTTCATTTTATTTTAATATTTTATTTTCAGGTATTCTATGATATAAATAAAAATTTATGATTTTGGAGCACTTGAATATTACTATTGGATGACTACCAAAATGGGCCTTGAACAAAGAACATTCTAGGAGAAGTGAACTGGATACTATCCCAATAAAAGTACGATATCGGCCAATATTCAAGCCCAGTGAATCTTAAAATGGAACTGTAGATAGAAGAAATCATGAGGAACATTTAATTAAACAGTAGAACAAGCTAATTTGGATTTTTAATAGAGTTCTAGGCATCCAAATTTGTAGATGAAATTCTGGGCCAGATTCTCTGTACTAGAACAATATCCCACCATTTCACTCATATCTCAAAAACCAAAAATAATTTTGGGATAAAATTTTAAATTCTATTAGGTAACATCAGTATATTTATTTTTTTTCTTCTATGGACCACCTAAATTCGTCCATATATATTTTCTTTTGGACACATCTGTAGGAGGAATGCAAGTTGGCTCAAGGTTTTTATCAAAGGTGGAAAAGTCTACTCTCCATTAACTTTACACACACCTTGGAACAACACCATTAATTGGGGTGACTTCCAATATTGTAGGCTAGATCCAAGGAATTAATATTTCCGATTTAATGCAGTGTTGTTTGAGGATTTAGGAAAATTTTTTCTTTGTTTCATTGTAAGGTTATGCTTTTAATTTTATGTTGTAATTGTATTTATTTAATTTTTAAGTCGCTTGAATAACCTTAGCTTCTTAATAAAAATTCTTAGTCTTCTCATTTTATGTTATTTTAATTATCATTTTGATATTGTTTTCTGAAGGTGTGAACTTAATCACACCATATCTTGTGAAATTATTCAAACAATGATGGAGTGATCATTTTATTTTTATTTTTTTATTTCCTCAATTCCCCCCTCATGAGTCTACTTCCAGCTTCCATTGAAACAATAGAATCAATGGAAGGATAACCCACTCATGGGTTGATCCAAGTGAGTATCAAGGGGCTAGATTGGATGTTATTTATCTCTCCATTATTGTCTAATCAATTCATTTATTGATAATTTTGTTTGAAAATCTTTAAACACCTTCATCTTTATTGAATTCATGGCCACACACTTCAAGTGCTAATAAAAACCTTTACCTTAGAGTGCTCAAAACATTTATCCTACAAGTTTACAAATAATTAGTATTAGGGTGTGTAGGTATTAAACTAGTAAGTGATGATGTTTTTTGATATTCTCAAATGTACACATATCAAATATAATAAATTGAAATAGTTGAAAAAGGAGTGTGTCAAATCCACCCCAAGTGATAACCTAGGTTTAACTCATTATTTTCAATTGAATTCACTCAATCCTCTTAGGGTTCACTTAAACGTATCTAAAATCAACCCAAATTTGGCTAATTCATAGCAAAAAATAGTCCATAGAATGTATGTGTCTATAGGTTTTTTCTTAGGTCTATGAAGATTCGACAACCCAAGATAAAATACAAGGAACCACATAACCCTAAATGCTTGGGTAAATTTGGGAGAGACTAGGTACATGGCATGTTTCTTCACAAAGGATTCCTTCCATGTGGTCTGGACATATTTGTGCACTCTACACAAGGCGTGTTCCCATCCGTGTGATCTATCACACAGTTCACTCGCATGGAAAGAAAAAACAAGGTGTTCTCCATCCTTATGGGTTTCGAAAACCCTAGAACTGCCAATGGAAGGGGATAAACGCCATGTTTTCTTTATTTTACATGACATATAGTTGTAATTTTTTAAAAAACACAATATTTCATGTTCTGGTCTTCACGCTTCTAATCAATTCCCACTGCCATAGATCCTACCTTGAGTCCTCCCAAATTCGACAGATTTGTCCATGATTTGTGCATGGAATCCATAATTTTTTAACAAACACCATTCATTAATCATGTGGGGTTCATTATTCATTCATTACACCACTATTCCTATATTCATCACAATCTGGATGATGAAACGCTGGATTAGTCATCCTTTCCTCGCAACGATCCCGGATCTATGCTTGTTTCCACAAAATGTTTGTGTTTCATAGATCCAACATAGATCTGGGGGAACAATCGAACTTGGTACCACTTGAAAATTATTAAAATATGAAACACGAGGATTCCACTTAGGAATAATGAGAAGTAGCAAGGGATAAAATCCAAAGAAAAAAAATTCATTTGATCAAGGACAAGAATTCATGGTCAATCGATGAAGAATGGACAGTATAGATTTGAAAACAACTAAATATGAAAAGTAATTTATGTAAGTGGGAATATGAAAAGTCTACAAATAGGTACATATTCAAGAAAAAGGGATGAATTTTATCGATCATTAAATATAAGGGTATAAAACACTAAAAGATGAGTCCTACCTATATTTGTGATTGATCGCTCGTGAAAAACACATATAACAACATATAAGGGTTATTTTTTAGGTTCATTGTGATTCAATTCATAGTGATCCAAGGATTCGCCATCATTTTCCAAGGTAGGGGGGAGGATCTCTTGCCAATGGATTACAAAATATTAGGATCCACCCCCAGCCATAATTCTATAATGTTGAACTTATAGAAAATTTTTAGTTTAAATTAATTTAATTAATTAATTAATTAATCCAATTAAATGCACAACTATTGAGAGAGGGGTCTTAAAGTCCCATATTAACTCACTTTATGTCATGAATTAGATAAAGACCACGTTCCAGACATAACCATTGTCTCAATTTTTTGATCTGATCAACCTTTTAAAATTTATCCCATTTTAATCGGGGTATCATTCATGTGAAATATAAAATGTATTTTATATTTTTGTAAAATTAAATTAGGTGACACTAGGATTTGTAATCCAACTTCATCTTAGTACCTAGCTTTGGAAATATATATAGCAATATTTTACAACCTTACAAGAAAAAACCGGTCTCTACAACATCTGTCATGTTTACCTCATACTAAATTCTTGGTGTCTTACCACTATCTATTAATGTTTATTTTTCTAAATATTATAAGTATATATATCGATAATGCATATGATTTTTAGATCTAGAGAATTTAAAACTAACACTATGTATATCATTGACAAATACTTTTAGTTTTATCTGATAATGAGTTATATTTCCATATTTGGGTATTACTAAGTCTTAAATTTTATATTCATAAAATTTTAATTTATCTAAAATGATTTATATATTATGGAACTATTTATTAAGTATAAAACTGTATGATCCATTATTTTTTGAAGTATGTTTTTTTTAATTTTTGGAGAAAATGGATTTTTTGAACTAAATCCATGTTTATAATTAATAAAAAACCATAAAAATTTACACCCCATGTAAGTGGTTTTCACCACCTGTCGACATGTAATGAGATAAGATTACCCCCCTATAACTATCTTTTACCATGTGTTGACATGTCACAAAATAAGTTTTCACCATATGTAATTATCTTTCACCATGTGTAATATTTCACCACTTGAAATTATATTTTACCACATGTAATCTATATTAATAGTTTTTAAAGGGTTTTATGGGATTTTTTCTAGGAATTATTACACGTTGTGAAATTGGAATTCCAGATTTGTAATTTTGACACTCAGTATATTAAAAATAACTTTTCATGTTAGAAAAACCCTCCACACCCATTTTCTTGGCTATTGAAGCTATGTGCACCACATTTCTTTGACTGAAAACATCATACAAATGTCTAACATGGATCAAAACACCTATTCATAACAACATCTTTGACTGAAGACCCTCCACACACCACCCTCCTTTCTGCACTATTCTATCGTTATTTTTTGGGAGACCACTTTGATCCAAAAATGATCTCGCATCAGATATTGGTTATCCAGACCTAGATTATTTGAGGTATACTTTTTGGTTATTAATTTTCATCTAGATCCATTGCTATAAAATTATCTGGTTCTCGTTGAGATGAATCTAGAAGTTTATTTTTATAAAAAACGTAGGGATTTTATCATCAATTCCTCTAATATAAAGGATTCAGATCTAAATCTTATTCTTCGATGCATTCTTGATTGATCATGCTCAACTTGGGGATATTTTTGGTGAATGTTATTCATCACCGTTCTTTAGGTAGGTGGTCTAAATTCCAATCCCATAGTCTCTATTTATTTTATGCCTATGAAATTGTAGAAGTGTTATGGTATGATTAGCAATGGAGTTTTTCTATATTCAATTAATTAATTGGGTAAATTAATTAATTTAAGGACTGTGAAATTGGGAAAGGAATTGGTCATTTTAAATAATTAATTAATGGTTTTATTATGAGGATTTTTTAATGGTATATTTAGTTAATTAATTATGTAATTAATTAGTGGTTGTGATGTGATTAATTAATTTTTTAGATAATTAATGGGATGGTTGAGTTTATGCGATTTTTTTAAATAATTAATTTTTTAATTAATTTATTACCATGTATTGAATTTGGAAATTTATGTGATTTATTAATCGTTGGGTAAATTAATGGTAGTAATTTATGATTAATTAATTGTGTAATTAATTAATGTAATTTGAGGTAGTTAATTAGTTGTTGAATAAATTGATAGTGAAGAAATGACCAATTAATTATTGAATTAATTAAAGGGCTTTATATTATTAATTAATTGTGAATTAATTAATGGGATGATTGGTAAAATGGGAATTGGAAATTTTAATGTTGGCATAGAGTAACACAATGGATAACTTCAGTTTGAGAATGATATTAAAGAGGGAAGATCCAGAGAGATTCTAATATTATTTACTTAAGGATCGTTTGAGGCTTAAGTGAAGAAGCCTATGAGAGATTCTAATATTGTCTTTTGAAGGACTATGTGAGCCTTAGGGGACGAAGACTATGGGAGCTTCTAATATTGTTTGTTGAAGGACTGTGTGAGCCTTCAAGGGAAAAGATTGTGCGAGCCTTAAAGGGAAAATACTATGATAACATTTTTGTTTTTACAAGGAAACTATTTTGCTTCGTTTCATATTACTCACATTAGACCCTTGAGGTTAGACCCTATAGTGCATGTTACTCATGCCTAATTTGTTTACAAGATTTATGTATTTGATAAATTCCATATTAATTATTATAATTAATGGTAACATGGACATTCAGATTTTTTATATCACTTGGGGATGGTTTAGAATCTGACAAGGGACAAATAAGTTATTGTGGATCGGGTGTCCATGGGAACCTGAGAGAAAAAGATGTTAAATAAAGAGAAACTAAATAAATGTAAACTGTTTAATTAATTAATTAATTACTTTCTTATACAACTGTATACACTGTTATTTTCTGGATTTGTTTTAGACACCATTGTTGGTGGACTACTGAGTTGTAGTCACACCCTACTCAAGCTGCCTGATCGGTACTTGAATAGATTACATATTTTCATGAAAACTTATGGGAAAATGCCCTGTGTCAGATTAATAATTGGTGATGGAGCAGGGATGAGGGAACCCGATGTGGTTTGAGACCTTTTTGGGAGTTTTTAGTGTCTTTTCTTTCATTTTAATTTGTTATAATTGGACATTTACATTGGCATGGAATGTTTCTCTTACAGTAGAGTACAATATTTCGTATCTTGGTTATTTTGTGACATTGGTAATGTTTATGATTATATATGCTTCCGCTATTGTCTATTTATTTTATGTTGGTGTTTCAATCTGATAAAAGTGGGTATAACCTCCCAATGGCTAACTTACCAGAACGTCGCTACTAGTCTGCAGCCTCTAGTGTACGGGGATGTGCTCTTGACGTCATGTGGTGGTCTGGCTCACAACACTAGTGTGTGGCACCTTGGTTGTGGCATTACAATGTGGCATCAAAGGTCTAATTTTATGTTATTCTCCCTTTTTCTACTATTTGGGGAAAGGTAGGTAGGAGACTAGGAAGAGTCAAGGATTGGTAATGACCTCGTGTATGGGAGTTTCAAACCCATGTATATAGGAAAACCCAAGTACTTAGTGTGGGATTATTTTAATTGCTATTTTCTGTTATAGTAGAATATTATTTCACCTTGGGTGATTCATTTATTATGTGATGTGAGTATTGTCTTTGATATTTTTTGAGATTGACTCATATCCCAGACTGGAACGAGAGTTTAGTCTGTATGCATTATTCTAGGAACTCATGATTACTTTGTTACATGGATCATCTTAGGAATGCATAGGAAATGGGTGTTTGGTATGTTTTTAAACTTAAACTATTTTCATAGATTAAGAAATTGAATGAAAAAAGGGGACTAATATGAATTTGGAAGTTCGTCAACATGATTATAGATCTTGTGGTATGTCATCCAAAAACTCTGTGGAAAATAATGCTATCTAGGTTATCGTGGATCGATTGAAAAAGGAAGAACATTTCTTTCAAATACGGGAAACCTTCACATTAGTGAATTTGGGATAAATATGTGTTCATGAGATAGTCTATTTGAATGGGGTGACATAGACTATAGTTTTAGACCGTGATTCACATTTTAATTCATGCTTCAAGAAAGGCCTGTAGAATTTTCATGGCACAAAGGTTTTATTGAGCTTATATTTGCACCCATAGACAGATAGGCAGTGAGAGAATACTATATAGGTGCTTGAGGATATGATGCGGGCATGTGTGCTTGACTTTGGTGGGTCAGGAGATAAACACCTTTATTTGATAGATTTCACCTATAAAAATAGTTATCAAGAAACTATACAGATGAAACCATATAAGTCTTTTTCTGGTAGGTTGTGCAGATCCCCACTATACTGGTTGGAGGATAGAGAGTCTGAGTTATTGGGACTAAGTCTCATGCATGAGATATCAGAGAAAGTACAACTATTTTGGAAATGTATGGCTATGACTTAGAGTAGGAAGAAATCATATGCTAAAAGATGAAAATAACACCTAGAGTTTTAGAGGGTGATTGTGTATTCCTTCAGGTGTCTCCTAGGTTGTGTCACACTAGGATACCAAGATAGGGAAATTTGGCACCCGGTTTTGTTGGACCATTTGAGATTATGGAGAGAATCGGGCTGGTCGTGTACTGATTGGCTCCTCAATAGAAATACAAAGTTATAAATGTTATTTTTAATGTATTACAAAATTGAAAGTATCACCCAACCCTACACATGTGATATATATGGATGATGTTTAGCTTGATTTAGATTCTTCCTTTCAGGATCATCCGATATGTGTGTTTGATCATAGTGAGAATTTTTTGTGAGGAAAGACTATGCTGATAGTTTATGTATTATGGAAACATGGAAGTGTGCAGTAGGAGACATGGGAAAGGGATGCAGATATATGGGCTCATTGAAATATTCTTTTTGAATCAGAATCTTAGATAGGCTTGGGATTGTAGCTTGAGGATGTCCTGTTATAAGGTGGGGAGATTGGAAGATACCATCTTTTTTCAGGTGTGAATTTTTAAAGACATTTGGTCAAAATGGGTTGTTTTGAATTTAATCCTTATCAATAATTAATTAATGACCTCAAAAATTTACACCCCTGTAAGTGGTTTTTTCCACTTTAAGACATGCCATGAAAGTATATTACACCCCCAATAACAGTATTTTACCACATTTCAATGTGTTATAAGATAAGATTTTACCACATGTAATTATATTTCACCATGTGTAATATTTCACTACGTGAAATTGGATTTCACCACACGTAATATATCACCACATGTAAGATTTAACCATGTGTAAGATTTCACCATGTGGAACTAGATTTTACCATATGTAGTATTTCACCACGTGGAATTAGATTTCCCATCGTGTAATCAGTATTAATTGTTTTTAAAGGTTTAGATAAGATTTTACTCAAGAATTATTACACGACATGAAATGGGAATTCACTCCATGTAATTTTGACACTCATTATATTAAAAACAAATTTCAGCATCACATAAACCCTCTATACTTGTTTTCTTGGCTACAGAAGCTCTACGTACCACCTTTATTTGATTTGGAACATCCCACACACCTCTTACTTTGAACGAAACACCTATACACACTAAAATATTTGACTGATGATTCTATGCACACCTACCTCCATTTTGTGGTCTTCTATCATTTATTTTTGGGATACCACTTCGATCCAAATGTGACCTTCCATCACCTCTTGGATTTACAGAACAAGATTATTTAAGGTATGCCTTCTATTTATTAAACTTCTTCTAGATCCGTTGCTAAAATATTATCTAGTTTTTGTGAGGATGAATCCCGAAGCTGGTTTCTATCACAGATGTAGTGCTATTGTCAATGCTTACTCTATTTTAAGGGATTCAAATCTAAATATTGTTTTTTGATTCATTTTGGATTAATCATGCTCAATTTGGTGATATTTTTTGGTGAGAATTCTTCATCACCATTCTTGGTGTAGGTGGTTTAAATTCCAATCCCATAGTCTCAATTTAGTTTATTCGTATGAAATTATAGAAGTGTTATGGTAGGATTAACAATTGATCTTTTCCATATTCTATTAATTAATTAAGTAAATTAATTAATTTAAGGATTGTGAAATTGGAAATGGAATTGGTTTGTTTAAATAAATAATTAATGAATTAATTAGGATATTTTTTATGGTATATTTGGTTAATTACTTATTTAATATATTAGTGATTGTGATTGTGATTAATTAATTTTTAAATTAATTAATGAGATGGCTGTGTTTATGAAATTATTTTAAATAATTATTTTTTGAATTAATTGATTATTAAGTATTGAATTGGTAAATTGATGTGATTAATTAATTGTTGGGTTAATTAATAGGTGTAAGTTATGATTAATTAATTGTCGAATTAATTAATGGAAATTGAGATATTTAATTAATTTTTGAAAAAATTGACAGAGATTAAATGAATAATTAATTTAAGGGATTTATATGATTAATTAATTGGGAATTAATTAATTGAATGACTGGTAAAATGGTAATTTTATGTGATAATGTTGGAATGGAGTAGAAAATTGGATAACAATGGTGTGAGAATGAGATTAAAAGGGGAAGACTGAGAGAGATTCTAATATTATTTACTTAAGGATCATGTGACGATTAAATGAAAAAGACTTTGAGAGCTTCTAATATTGTTTATTGAAGGATCTTGTGATCCTTAAGAGAAAAATACTACGAGGGCTTCAAATATTGTTTGTTGAAGGACTGTGTGAGCATTCGAGGGAAAATACCATGTGAGCATTAAAGGGAAAAGACCACGAGATATTTTTTGTTTTTTACAAGGAAAATTTTATGCTTCATTTTGTATTACTCACTTTAGACCCTTGAGGTTAGAGCCTATAATGCACATTACTCATGACTAATTGATTTACAAGATTTATATATTTGAAAAATTCCATTTGAATTATGATAATTAATGGAAACATGGAAATTTAAATTATTTATATCCCTTGGGGATGGGTTGGACTAAGAAATGAGCTGAAGTAGGTATTGTGGATCAGGTGTCCATGGGAACTCAAAAGAAAAAGTGGTTAAATAAAGGGAAACTGAATAAATGTAAATTGTTTACTTTATTTATTTATTTATTTTTTATACCACTATATACACTACTATTAACTGTATTTTTTATAGACATTTTTGGTGGTGGCCTACTAAGTTGTTCTCACACCATACTCAGGCTACGTGATTGGTACCTAAATAGATTACATGGTTCCATGATATGTGAAGGGAAAATACCCAGTGTTAGATTGCTGATTGGGGATGAAGAACAGATGAGGGAACATGACATGGTCTAGGATCCACTTAGGAGTCATTATTGTCTTTTATTTAAATTTAATTTTTGACACTTTGATAATTACTTTGTAATGGAATGTTTCCCTTTCAATTGAGTACTATATTTTAGGTTTTGGTTATTTTTCAGCATTGGTAATGTTTATGATTATTTAAGCTTCCACATTTGTTTATTTATTTTCTGCAGGTGTTTTCCTCTAATTAAAAAGCGTGTAGTCTCTCCATGACTTACTTACCTGACCCTCATTGATAGTCTTCATCCTCTAGCATATGGGGAAGTGCGATTGAGGTCATGTAGTGGTTCAGCTCAGTGCACCAGTGTATGGTACATATTCTGGGATATTACAAAAACACCACAAGTAACATTCATCATAGAAGGAATAATGTATCATTGTTTCCTAAATAATATAAATGTTTTTGTAAATTTCAATATAAAATTATTGTTCCAAATGAATGAATTGATTGGGAAAATAGTCATTTACTTCTCATTGGCAATTTTAGGAACTAATCTTTCTAAACAACTTGGAGAATTTATCTTGACTTATAATAAAAATTATGTACTCTCTTGGTTTCTATATTTAAATAAGCATATATAATAGGAATATTTTATATGAAACATAAGTATTATAATAGTAGCATTACTTTTAATTGATGAATATACCTAAATAATAATTGACTGCATATATCTTCAATTATTTCGATTTTCTCTTACAATAATATTTTTTTTGAAAATCGTAGACAATATCTATATATTAAATGTTCTCCCTTGTTATATTTTCTTTATTATAAGTAAATTAAAAAGGTTCCTTTAGTGTTACACTTGTATTTAGTCTTTTGGACTTGTCTTTCTTGAATTAAATATTTTTCTTTCTTAGTGTTTCTATATTTTTAGCAAACATACCCAACTGATATTAAATAATTTTATCAATACGATTCCTTTTATAATTCTAAAAAATATATAGAGTAATTTGGAGATAAGGATGGAATAATTAAATTAATTGAAAGATCATAATTCATATTTCAATTTACATGTATTTTTTGTAATCATAATCTCATTCATTTCTCACTTCACTTTCTCTACACATGCTTCTTTGAGATAAGACAATATGCTATAAACATCATCATCTAGATGTTTCATTCAAAAATAATTGGAAATTTATGATTGAACCATGATACAAACATGATATTTGTTATAAAAAAGTCTCTTATAATCTTCATTTACTCCCAAACTTACTACCTGAGGTGACATAACAGGTATTTGGGACTTTAAAACATATAATTTTCATTTATCTCATCGTAATATCTATAATCACCTATATCACTCTTTGGTTTTTTTTCTTGTTAAAATGTATTTTCCCAACATTTATCATATCAAATTTTTTGAATTACTTGTCATTTTATAGAAAATGAAACATCAATATTTTTATTATTTTATATTGGTTAATTATTATTAGACATTGCTAATTAATAAATCACTAAATTCCATCCACTATTTTCCCATATCCTAGTAGCCCTCAACTACTGTATTTAGAATACTCAATCGCTTGAGTATTCTAGTTAAAAAATACAAACAAATTTCATTATTTCTTTATCGGTATCATATAAAATATATTTTTTATATTCTAAGGAAGAAAAATGGTTGGAAAAATAAATTTAATCATGTCTCTTTAGACTATTGAGTGAATCCTCATTTCCTAAAAAGAAGAACCTTTCATTACTCAATGTTTTTTCTAAAAAATTGAAATAATCATGAAATGGAGAATTATTTATAGAAAAAATAGTTTAATAGACCTACCATTATCATAAGAATTTCTGATTCCAGAGTGGCACCCTCAACTAGGGTTGAATAACACCTTAGAAATATGATTTTATTAAAATTCAAGTGATGGAAGGACTTAATGACTCAATACATACATTGGGGGTTGTTATATTTTTTTGTTTGTGATTAAAATTTGAATAAATTTATATTTTTTTTCTGTGTGATCTCACTCAAATATTTGACAATTAATGACTAAAATACATTCATTACACATGTAAAATTTATTTTTTCTATACATTCAAATCAACTTTCTTACATCACCTGATAAATTTCTATAAAATTATAGACATTTTTTAAAATTTTATAAATATTGTATGGAATTTTTCAAGTATATTTGAAACTGAAATGGGCACCAGTAATAAAAATAAGAATGGGGTGGGTTATATGAGCACATGTAGATCGGGTGATCTTGTAGAGGTATGGGAGGGGTAACCTACTTCGAGGGTTGGTAATGTAAGGGGTAGCCTGTGTGTAAACCTAATAAAAGAAAAGTTTTTTATAAAACCAATGTTGCATATTAGAGGAAGTGGGTGGCCACCCCACCCTATTCAAATGTGGGATGGGAAAAGAGGGTTGGGTGGAACACCCTCAAATAAAAATCTATTTTTATACAGCTTGATGATATCACACATCCCCTCTGTTATATATATAATGATTTTTTGTGACCCAATCAATATGTTGCACATATAAACCAAGGAACTATATTCTTTATTCCCGTAATATATATATATATATATATATATGTATGTATATATGTATATATATATTTATGTGAAAAATACCACAAAATACTGGATTGTTGTGTTAATCCCCTACCATTTCGATGTTTTCCTACGAATGAATTATAATAATTTTTTACCATTCAGATGAAAAATGTTTTCATTTTAATTTATATTTTTGTTTTATATAAAACTTTTAATCTAATTTTGATCATAAAATGATCAAAAAAACTCTGATCAATTTTCCATCGATGAAATTTGGACCACATTATAACATTCATTCCAAATCAAATAGAATTTAATAGAATCCAGAAATGTAATATTTGGGAATTCAATTTAATACCAATTGAAGGAATCGAAGAACTGTAGAAGAATGAAATAAAAATATTTTCAAAAAAAAAACTCCACTAGTGTCATAACATTTGATAAGGTATATTATTTCATTTATTCTCCAACAGATTTCATGAAATTTAATTTAGGCCCAAAAATAATAAATCAATTGTAACCTAATTTATACCTTTTTTATTCACAAATGTCAATTTGATGCACTAATTGTTGGCATTTCGTAGCATGACGTAACTAATCATGGAATTATCTAGATCATCCAAAAGCATATTAGAGATATTATATCATTATTATTCCCAACCTATGTACAATCATGTTAAGTCAAAGTGCTTTAGAATATCCTTTTGATTGTGGGAAGAATGATGACTCGATCTGAGGAAGAGGGATAAATATGACCTTCGTCCTTGCTAATTTTTTGACTCTAAAACACGAGAGAGGGTGGAGAAGATATGAAATATCTCTGGATTTGTGAAAATGGTTTGGGATAGTATTCATGGCCCATAATGAGCTTAAATATTCAGGTAAACTTTCCCAAATTTCATTTAAGCCCCTGTACAAGTTTAACCTCATGAACAAGCCCAAAATGACATGAATGACATAGTAGACATATGGTAAATGTCATGAAAATTTTATCTCTATCTTGTGACATTAATAAAATGTCACATGATAAAATTTAAACCATTTAATGATCTCATTGGATCCCCTTAATTATTTATTGAACCTTTACTACATAATGTTCATTAAATAAATAAGATTTTTTCATATTCACTATTTTAATTAAATTACATGTGAATAACTTGAGAAATGAAATCAATAATAATTATTATAAATTAATTAATATAATTGAATTATTTTAATTTTCGTTGGTCATACTTATATGTTTACCGACCCCCTCATGTGGGGCCCATTACATTCTAAACACTTATTCCTATAAAAAGGTTGAACATTTGGATAAAAATTATGTGTGACCATCTAGTCCCTTATCTTGGTAGCACCGATTCATACTCACAAACTAAGAGTGGTAAATAGAAATACACAATGGACTCTTAAAATATAAGTACATATCATAGTTATGACTGCATACTATGAATACACTCTATGTAATATAATCTCTTTGTCTCTAGACATCTCCAAAAGGACACACACTTTGTGTCATAATCCTTTTGATAATTTATTTATTTCATAAACTTATTGAAAAAACCAACCTTATTCTACCATGGTCATATATTATATAAATATACTATCATCCTCATTAACTATGATCCAAATATATCCTCTATTATGAAGAAAAAAAATATAATCTTGACAATTCATTTACTGCCATGACAATGATGATAGACCCAAAACAATCTACCTCTTCAAAATATAAATGTTATAGTTTTCATGTTTCATAAATGTAAATGATAAAATGATACACATTGATAATTATTTCAGGTTAAGAGATAAATAAATAAACTCATATATATGAATAGCCAATGACACTAGAAACATGTGGTGTTCCTAATGGTTGGACCGTCCTTAAAATCTTATCATATCAAGTTCATTATGGGTGAACATCATGAGAGGTATCAATGTATATGAGAACCTAAAACATGATAGTCATACATCATATCTATCCCATAAGTATAATGTGTCTAGACTATGTGAATAATGTTTAAGATTAATGTTATAATATCTCGATTATCTCATAATAGTTAAGAACATCTATAACCTATTGATACGACAAATAATCGAAGGACATCACCATGTAAATAGTGGATTTAGAAGTATCAATGCTACTATGGTAATAATACATAATTCATAAATATCCATATAAATTATTTTTTATATGAAAGGTAATGTACAATTTGGGTCTAGGGAGCCCAATTTCATAACAACACACACATATATACACATACATACACAAATATATGCATAGAAATGCATAAATGAATATAAATACATACCAATACATCCACATAGATATACATGTGTCGACACAACCACATAGAAGCACACACACAAACACACACACACACACACACACCGATAAAGTATGCATTTAAGAACTATCTTTAAAAATGATAAATTGTAATGGAAAATTAAGAATCAAATATAAATATTAAAAATACAATCAACTTATAAGTATATAAACATGAGTAATTAAAAATACGTATTTCCTTTAAAAAAAATAAAAATAAATAATTAATAAATTTAAAAATCATAAAAAATAAATAAAAAATAAAATTTACATATATTAAAAATACTACAGGTGAATAAATATTAAAAAAATATATGAATACTAAAAATTACATTTAAATAAAAATGATATATATAAATTAACTAATTAAAAATAAATAAAAATTAAGTGTATAAATATTGAAAAAAATATTAAAATAAGAGTTAATAAAAATTAATTATATAAATTAAATACTTAATAAAAATATTAGATATTAATAAATAAAAATAATTAAATAAAATTTATTTTTTAGTAATGATAAAGGGTACTATTGAACTAATGTGAATCAATAGAATTTTATAAATATATACTTATTTAAATACTATATATATATATATATATATATTAATAACTCATAATTTTAACCCTAAATTTATCCATAAGATCATGTAGTGCAATCGAGAAAAAATGTATATGGGTAAATTGAGTTGTGGTTATTCCAAATCTCTAGACTAATTAAATGGAATTAAAAAATCCAACAACCTGCACCACTAAAACTATTTGGGATAGTTATGGCTTTGATTCCATGGGGATTTTTGAATCAAAAAAAATTTATGAATCCAATTAATTTTTCTCCTATTTTTATATACAATTTTTATAAAGACATAGTGATGAAAGGGAATTTAATACTTTTAAACTACATTAATTTTATTTCTAAATTACAAATACTCATTCCAAAATCAATTTAACATTTAAAAAAAATAAAAAAATATTATACTTACAAAAACTCATTATCTTTTAAATACATAATTTATTTTAAATTACAATATAAATATAATATAAATTTATATTTCTTTATTTATTATATATAGATGGGATGAAAAACAACCAAACCACATAAGAACCAAGACACCCCTTATAGGTCTAGACTTATCTATCCCCATTAGGATTAGACAAAAACCACCACACTTAAATTATTACAATACATTTTCAATGTCATGGAGTATTAAGACCGTTAAAAGTGTGGTAATTGAGGAAACATATGCCCAATGACTTGGAAAACATAGTTTAGAGGATTAATGGCACAAAAAAGAAAAATATTTTTAAATATAGAAGACCCATATGCCCTAAAAGAGCCTAAAGGACCCTGTTCCATCGTGTACTATCTATAGAACAACATAACTATGCTCAGATAACCTATGACTGACCTACTCAAGTCAGGACCGGTCACACTCAAAATTTTAATTCCATGCTTTGATTCAAATCCTTTTTTGGTTCTTAGCTTTCTCTCGGTTTCCACGAGTTTCGAGTATAAATTTTTGGAGTCTCTTGTGGTTTTGATCTATGAAAGTAGTCTTGGGGGTCTAGTATGGTACATGGACTCCTCTTTTATCAAAGTTATGGTATGAGGTTGAGGTGTTTTGGAGTTGGCTTTGTGAC
Organism: Viscum album; assembly: GCA_963277665.1. Taxonomy (NCBI): domain Eukaryota; kingdom Viridiplantae; phylum Streptophyta; class Magnoliopsida; order Santalales; family Viscaceae; genus Viscum; species Viscum album. Next base: position 1,394,882,967 of record OY728164.1, on the reverse strand, counting down.
ACTCCTAGTATCACCCCTTGTGTGGTAAGTTGTTGGGGGTGGTTTATACCCTTGAGTTGGATGAGTCTTAGGGTGGAAAGGTGGTTTTATTTTGGGTATTATTTCCCATATACTTGGCCTACAATTCCAACTTGGTATCCCCGTTTGACCCCACTTTGAATTGGATGATAATGGAGCTTTCTGGGTGGCCAGAACCGACCACATGGCTAGGCCACACTGTTTACTAAACCGTGCTTCCAAAACGTGCCGGGTGTCCAAATCATTAAAAATAATTTTGAAATTGAATGTTTTACCTCCGGAGATTTATTCTAGTTTTCCCATTTCAACCCCACTTCAACCATTTTATCCATGGTATCCTCCCAAGACCCACAAACATCCCTTGGAAATCATTTTTGAATAGGTTTTTTATGGGGAAACTTCAAGTTCTCTTCAAGTAAGTTCTTATATATTTGATTTATCTACATTCTTTTGGTTTTTCCCTATCCATGAGGATACTTGTGTACAAAAAGAATTTTTTATGAAATAGGGTTTGATCCTTGTTTTTTTGGTCCGGTGTTTAGATTTTAGGCTCGATCAACCTTCTTTGAGGTGCGGCGGTGGTGCGATTGAATTTTTTCACAAAGGATTAAAAGTTTTAATAATTTAGGTTGGTGATTCCATGTGTATGGAATAATTGTGACATATATTACTATTTTTAAAATATTTCTATTATTATATCATTTTATTATTGGTGAAAAAATGGTTTTAGTGGTATTTGTAAAGAAAATAAAGTTTAAGTGCCTTTTTTATGTGAAATTAGGGGTTTTAATAGAAATATTATATTTTTTCATTGGGGTCTTCCCTATAACTACTTAGTTGAGTTTATTGAAATTTATTAAGGAATAAAATAATGTTTTTAATGTTTATCTCCTTTGTTTTTTTCAGCAAAAATTTGTTTTAATGGTGTTTGTGAAGAATATGAATTTTAAGCGCCATGTTTGTGTGAAAATGGAAGTTTTATAAAGATATCACTTCCTGTTTAATATGATAATTCCCTATAAATGATTTTTTGGATTAATTGAAAGTTATTGGACTAAATTTTTTGTTTTGGTGACTGATAAGTGTAAACATAGTGTGAAAAGTTCAGAATTCAAGGTGTTTTGGGTGCAAAACCATAGGTTATGGGTATGTTCCCTATTAGAGGATATTTCACAGGAAAATGGATAAAGACAACTCTAATGAAACTATATGTATGATTTTTGGGGAACAATGGGTTATGGGTATGTTCCTTACTAGAGTATATTTCACGGGAAAGGATTGTGACATGGATATTTTACACTGAGGTACGAGATACATAGGGCCCGAGACTATCTAGTGCCTAAGGGTGTTCCCGGTTTTGGTGATCATTGGATTTGGAGAATTTACCCTTGTATAATGGTGTGTCTGGTGGTAAATTATAGTATCTTTAAATTTTTAGTAAAATGTGTTATCATTCTGAAATTTTTATTTTGAAAACTGTTTACAATTTAAAGTTTTATTTTTGGGAATTTATCATCGCTATTCCTTACATATTAAAATGCATGATTTTCACATTGCATTGCATACTATTTAGAGTCTTTGTGTGGTATCTTATTGGTCTTATTCAAAACACCATACTTACATCCAATGGTTTAAGTATACTTGATTATGTTTTACACATGTAAAGGCAAAGCCTCACGTGAAGGTGGTTCGGGTTGTTTTTCCCCTGGCATGGCGTGGTGTTGTGGAGACGGATCAGGGGTAAAGAACCCTTGTCATGTGGAGTCTTTGTGGATGTTTTTTTTCTGTTTTTATTTATGTTTGTACTTATTGAAATTTATTTAAAACCATGTATTCTAATCTGGTTTTTGTTAAGTCTTGTTTGTCATGAAAATTTTAGATTCATAATATTGATTGTTTTTAATGTTTTATGATTTCATACTCAGGTAAATCATTCTCAAACCAAATTTATTAATACTTGAGAACTTGTGCCAGCCTGTGGGGATAATAAAAAATCATTGATCCTTGTCACTAGTCAAGTTTATTGCCAGTTTTGGTGGCTACCAGATTCATTTCGTACAAAATGGTATCACAATAGGTTCACTCTTTAGGTCACGTTATTTGGGGAATTCTCGGGATAGTTTGGAGCTAGGATTGTCAGGACATAACATTATGGTAATGGGTAGTGTTCCTGGCCAGCACAACTCGTGAAAAGATCCAATTCACCATGGGAAATTGGGTTTTATTTGAGTTAATTATTTCTCATGGTATATTGATGATTGGGGGAAATGAAAAGAGAGTTGGGGAAATGGTCTCAATGAGCTCGAAAGGCCTAGAAAGCCTTATGGAGCCAGGTATATTTCCCAAAAACACTCTTTATGGTAGTGATGTGATTGGAATATGGCCTCCAATGATATGTCCAAGTCACCCACCGACAGTTGTTCCTCTTACATTATCTTGTATCTCTTTGTTTTGGAATATGGGAAACATATTTTTTAAAGAAAAAATGACTAAATATTAAAGAGTGTATATTTTTGTGAAATTATTTTCTAGTAATGTGAAAATTGTTTTATTTCTGAAATTATAGAAATAAAATTTAATAATTATTTCAAAAGGGTAAAATTATGTGTTTACACCTCTTTTGAAAGTATGAATTATGTTAAAGGGGGTTTTGAAAATTTGTTTCCACTAGAATTTTCTAAACCCTAGAATAGTGTTTTGAATTGAATTAAGTGTTCTATAATTTATGTTTGGGGGTTGAGGATAGATTTTTTTTTTGGTAACTACAGAGCATTTGAAAAGTTTTATGAAATTAGAACCTTGTTTAGAAATGAGAAGAGTTGAGTTCTTAATTAAATGAGGATTTATGAAATGGTTTGAAATGTTTTTAAATGGTTGATAAATCCATGAAAGTGAGTTTTATTGCATTATGGGTGCTTTTCTAAATTGGTTTGTAAGCACTAAATTGGGATTTTGATTTCTTGGTTAGCGGTCTTGAGAAAAAGAGGAATATTGGTTGACTTTTTTGGTTTTGAAAGGTGGAATAAGTTTTGGTTTTAACCTTTGGTAATTTTGTGAGAGACTACATGAATGGGGTTTTATGGGATGATTTATGGTTAATGAAATGACCAGATGAGTGCTGTGATGGATATGAGGAGGGTGCCTAGTGTGGCACAGAAACATGCATGTGTGAGGCTGATGAGATACCACTGGTAAATGCAGAACACACCAGCACTGTTTGTTTAGGAATTATTTTGAAGGAAAGTGTGGTATTTTGATAATTTGTGTTAGGGAGGTGTGAATTATGTGTTTTAGGGATTTTTATAGTGGGGTTTTTCAAGTTTAAGAACCCATGTTGTTTAAATGATGTTTTTGGTTGGTATTTCGTCGATATGTTGGAATGAAGCATTGGTCAGTGGTCTCTTTTGAAGAAAATTTTGGGAGGCCAATGTGGTGGCTCCCCTCAGGTGTTCGGTTGAGGTTTGTGGTATGTGGTGACAAAATGACATGATTGGTTCAATCCTTGGGTTTTCTTATTGGCTAGGTCTCGCCCCCATAAAGAGTTAATGTATGATTCATGTGTGGCCCATGGTGATTAACCATTGGATGATCCTCCTATTGATCAACATAATGCATTTATTCTTAAGATTTGGTGATTGAGTTTAACCCCATTCTATTTAGATTATTTAGATCCCCTTTTAGACGGAGAGTGGTTTTGGGAGGTTGAAATAGACCTTAGTTTCTTATGTTTCCTGATTCATAAAAGGCGAATACAGTTCAAGGTTTACAGTGTTGAATGATGTCTTAAATGGACTCTGGCTCTTTTTATAGTCTGATCAATGCAAGAGTTCATGTTAGGCCACCAATGTGGACAATCTATCCAAGAGTGGTTATTACAGCCACTTGTTGGAATTGTGTGCTATTTGGTACAGAGCATAATGTCCCTCTCTATGTGTTTTCTTTTGGCCTCAATGGTCATGTTTGGTGATTCCTTACGATGTCGTGGGTTAAATTGACTATAAGTGTCAAGGTTGTGCAATATTTTGAGAGTCGATGTTTTTTCAGATGTGTGTCTCCCTTCAGGGAATTATAAAATCCTATATTCTAGAGGGAGGTGTTTTTATGTTTCCTATAATTCTGTTGTTTCCCATATGAAGAAACAAGGGGTGAAATGTGTGTACCCTTTAGGCCCTTGTGTTGGTTAAATAGTGGGGTGGGGTAAATTGTGTTGAAGTGTATCATGTCTCACTGAGACCATCTGAGATAACAATGTTATTATTTATGTAATTGGAATAAGAAGTTTCATTTAGGGGTTTCCAAAGCCTAATTGCAAGGCCAAAGATGCTTCAATACTTTTAGCTCCAACCATAGGTCCCAGAGTGAAGATGGCATGTAGTCAGGGGAAATCCCAAATTCATTGAAACCTTTGGTCAAAGTCTCATCCTTAGTATGAAATATTTATATAGTTTAAACCTCTAGTGTCATTGTCTTGTTCTAGTTTTTCACGTTCAGTGGTAGAGGTGTGAGGACCTCATTTCCATGTTATAACATGAGTTCATGCCATTCCCTTGGTTTTCCTTGGAATTTTTAGTGAAAAGAATTAAATTAGGGCTAGGAATTTTGAAGAGCACAATTTGTGCATGGTTAGTAGTAACCATGCACCAACCTTAAGAACTGTACAATAAGAGAAAAAAGCTAAAATATGGTCTCCGAATGACCGTGCAACTTGACCATATAATAGTGTGAAGCTTCCCCTTTGGACATAATTATTTTCACAGTTAGCGCACTGTTCCCTAAACTGGGTGGACAAACTGTGTGGTCGTGCCAACTCTTTAAATTTTGGGGTCTTTTCATTCCAGCCCATGTTGTTTAGTTAAGAGGGTTGGTTCTTATAGTGGGGAGACCTATCATGGGTCTCATGTAAGTTCTCTTGAAAAAAAGTCTAATTTTTGTCTACCCCTTGTACTAGGGAGTCTTTTCGGGCCACCCCCTATTGGTGTCCTAATTCTGTCTCAGAAATTATGTTGTCCCTTATGGTGGGAAGTTTGTTTGGGTCACCCCATATTAGTGACTCAGTTTTCTCCTTGGAGTTTTCTTAGTTGGAGGCCGTCTTGTTTTAGGATATCTAGCCACCATTTTCTTACTTGGGTAAATTTGGTATTGGAGAACACCCAATGGTTTTATTTAATTATGCTTTTTGTAGCATTATTCAGGTTCGTTGTTAGTTTCAAGTGGATTGATTGGGCATCCTATGGTATTTTTGAGGTGTTTTTTTGGGATTTAGTTTGAATATTCTTGGTCATTTCATGTAAGTGGGATATGTTTTGGATGGTGAGAGTATTCCCTTCCATTTTTTGACTTGCTAGAGGTGTTTGGCCTTTTGGAGGTGGGTGAAAACATGGAAAGAGATTCCATATTGGTCTATCTTTTGGGATTTGTTTTTGAATCTGGTGTTTATGTGGATTTCCAAGGGTGGAATGTTTTATGGTGGGGATAATTTTCACAACCATAATTTTAATTCTATGCTTTGTTTCAATTCCTTTTTTCTTCTTCTTAGATTTATCTCAGTTTCCGGGTGTTCTGGGTTTAAATTTTAGTCTTCTCTTGTGGTTTTAATCTATTAACCTATTCTTGTAGGTATTTTATGGTTCTTGGACTCATCTTTTTTCAATGAAATTTTATGAGGTTGAGGTGGTTTGGATTTGGATTTGTGAAACTCCTAGTGGAACCCCTTTTGGGTATGTTGTTGGGGTGGTTTATACCGTTGAGTTGGATGAGTCTTGGTGTGGAAAGGTGGTTTTATTTTGGTTATTATTTCCCACTATCCTTTCCCTATCATTACCTCTTGGTTTCCCTCTTTTCCCCCTTGAATTAGAGGATAATGGAAGCTTTTTGGGTGGCCAGAATAGGCCGCATGTTTTACTAAACCGTGCAGCCGAATCATGTAGCGTGTCTAGATCATTAAAAATACTTTTTAAATGCTATGTTTTCCCTCCCAAGATTTTTCCTAGTTCGTCCCTTTCTTATCCACTTATTCAATTTCTACCATGACAACATTTCAATCTCCCCAATCCTCCCTTGGAAACTAGTTTTGAATGGGTTTTTGATGGTGAAACTTCAAGATCAATTCAAGTAAGTACTTCTATCATTGATTTCTCTCCATTATTTAGGGTTTCTTCCCATATCCTTGAACTTACTTGTGTCCATCTGATAGGGTTTGTAACCTAGGGTTTGATAATTGTTTCCATGGTCCAATATGTTTATTTTAGGCTCAATCTACCTTCCTAGAGGTGCGGCGGTGGTGCGATTGAATTTTCACACTAAGGATTCAATGTTTTAACAATTTTGTTAGGTGATTCCATGTGTATGAAATATTTGTGACTTATATTTCTATGTTTATAATATTTTCATTTTTATCTAATTTTATTTTTGGTGAACAAATTGGTTTTAGTGGTTTTTGTAAATAAAATAAAGTTTAAGTTCCATTTTTATGTGATATTTGGGGGTTTCATAGAAATATTCTATTAGTTAATTTGGGGATTCCCTATAACTACTAAGTTAATTTTATTGAAATGTATTAGGGATGAAAATAATATTTTTAATGTTTTTATATTTCATTTTCTACTATGAATTTTTTTTTTAATGGTGTTTGTGAAGCATATGAACTTTAAGCACCATGTTTGTGGGAAAATGTAAGTTTAAAAAAGATATGACTTCTTAGTTAATAAGGGGCTACCCTATAACTGATTTGTTGATTTCATTGAAAGGAATGGGACTGAAATTTTTGTTTTGGTGAGTTATAAGTGTGCACATAGTGTGCAAAGTAGGGATTTCAAGGAGTTTTGGGTGCCAATTAATGCGAGATTCTGAGAAGTTGTTTTATTGAAAATCAAAATGTTTTGGTGTGTGTTTTAAGTGGTATAAAGTGTGTATAGCTAATTTATTATTTTTATGTGACCGATAGTGGTGTTTTTATATTAAAAGGTATGCATGTAGAATTATGAAATTTTTTGAGCACAAAGGGGGAAGACCGTGTACCTAGGTGGGTGGATAGGTACTAGTACGCTAGTGATTCAGATGGGTTTTGTCGATTTTTAACTAAGAAAATAGGTAACAAAAACTCTTACTAAACTATATGGATGATTTTTGTGGACCACTAGGTTATGTGTATGTTCCATACTAGTGGATTTTTCATGGGAATTTATTATGATGTGGATATTTTACACTGAGGTACGAGGTACATAGGGCTCGAGACTATCTAATGCATAGGGGTGTTCCTAGTTTTTGTGCTCATTGGATTTGTGGAATTTACCCTTTTCATAGGGTGTGTTTGGATGTAAATTACAGTATCTAAAATGAATTATTAAAATGTGTTGACATTCCAAATTTTTTATTTTGAAAACGGTTTACAATTGAAAGTTTCAATTCTGGGTATTTATCGCTGCTTTTCCTTACATATTAAAACTACATGCTTTCCACCTTGTACTGCATAATATTTGTAATATTTGGGTGGTATCATATTGGGATTAGTCTCACACCCTACAAAAATACAATTTTTATGGATCCATCTCATTATATGTAAAAAAAATAAGATAGTCTATTAGAAGTTCATAATAAGATTTCAAATGAAGGAGATACAAACGTTCAAAGTGCACTCGGAAGTGCTCAAGTTGTACACAATGTGTGAGTGGACCCATATGGTGTGTATTCCCTAATCACTACTAATCAATGTCTCTAGTTGGTACAAGGGCCATGTACATGTAGGGGTACACACCATGTATGTGGGATAAACTACCTGTCCCACATATATGGGGACCAGGCCGTCTCTTCTGGCCATGTCAGTTTACGCGGGAATGTCATCAGGGATGCCCCCCATGTGGCTAACCCATGTCCATGTTTTCCTACCGGTATTCCCCACACATGTGAACCATCACATGGGTTGCCTAACCGAGGAACATTTACAAGGTGTTTGAGAAAATACTAAATGCCCTGTAATCCTTATCTTTTCTTAAATCCTACTATCACCGTTGAGGGAGGCTACATGCCATGTGTTATTCTTCCTACATGGTGTGTAGTCGATAATTTTTTCTAAAATCTCATAAAATTTTCCCAATCTCTATCTGTGATTCGATTATGGTCAAACCAACTTTTATTTCAGCTCATTTCTACTAAAAATTAAAGATCTAGTAATATATTATTTATCTCAGCCATTGCACATCGTGAATCAACTTCATTCATCGGGAAGGGTGTGGTCGTGCTTTCCGCATGTCGTCGATCTTCCCTCATTCGAGTTCCTAACCTCAAATAAGAAGGTCGAGCATCCTTGAGTCATGATGAACCCATAGCTATGCTTATTTCACAAAACTGGCATCATTTCATCAATACTCCTCAAATTCAAGCACCTGATCGTGATCGAGTCACCCAACGACAATCAAATAGAGAACCGTGGAGTTATATAAGAGAATAAAGTGAAGAGCGAGAGGGAGAAAAAGAATAAAAATAATGGCTTAAGAGATCTTTGGCCAAGAGTTCTTGGAAAATGATCATGAATGTTCTCTAGGGTAAGATAAACCAAACAAATAAAGATAATTTTCCATTTTTGAGTGCATGTAATGTTTTCAAAGGAGTAAATCATAGGAAAAACTATGTTCTACTCAAACATCTAATTATAATGGTGGAAGGACACAAATAACAAGTCATACCATAGTTTTTGTTGATTGTTATTGAATAATTCACTTTCCAATGAATTTGGGAGGAGTTTCTACATTCTTTGTGCTTTAATCCACCTTGATTCAAAGGCTCGTCATTCATCATTCGTCGAAGGGATTCTCCAAAGGGATGAGGAATTGAGAGATCTTGTCAGAGAATTGTGGAATATGATCCAATAATAGTTAAGTGATATATTTATAACTTCATATATACATCAAGGTATATTTTAAGCTAATTAATTAATTAAATAATTAATCCTCTTAAATGCACCGCCAACGAGATAGGGGTCTGAACATCCCGTACTGACTCATTTTATATCGCACCTATAGTAAACACCACATTTTGAACACAACCAAACTCTCAGATCTCCAATCCAACCAACCATTTAAGAATTATCCTCTTTTATTTAATTATCCATCTTCACACAATATAAAATATAATTAAATATTTTTATAAAATTAATTCCAGACACACCGAGCCTCATAATTACATGTCATCTCAGCTCCTAGGTCTGTAAATTTTTATTAATATTTTTAAGTCTTATATGGGAAAAATTGTTCTCTAAAGAATAAGAATGAGAGAGAGAAAGAAAAAAAAATACAATATAAATAGAAATAAATTAATATAAATAGACAAAATGTTAGTAGAAGAATAAGATGAATAATAAGAATTGGGGGTGGAAACTCATGAATAGAACAATGCATGAATTATGTTGGTTAGAGTGGACACTCAAGAGGGGGGGTAAATTTAGTTCCAATTAAAATTTCTGTTTAAACTATCTCTGTTAAAATCCCTCAAATTGAATAACAAGATAATATGTATTGAATTTAGATTAGAGCAAAGGGTTAGTTAGGTTCTCAAGAGATTGATTAGTTCTTAGTTAATTCATTTTGAAGATTAATTAACTTTTGAAGCTAACCTAATGCTTTACAATACATACAAACACTTGCTAGATTAACTATAAAAGTAACTTTAAAACAATTTTATATTTCAAAGTAATTGGAAGCGGAATATTCAATATAGTTTAGAACAATAAGTAATCTCAATAGTTTTAAAACAAGAGGTTCAGTCTGAAGCCGAGACTTAGTCCTATGAAACAATTTTTATAAATTTTGATCCACACCCTAGATCGGGGAAAACAATAATACAAAGACTGTCTAGGTACTAGGATCTCTACCACAGTTCTTTGTGAAAAAAAAAACAATAGAACAAAGGCTATCCAGGTCACACTTGACCCCTTCCACAATTCACAGTGGGATAAAGTAATGTGTAAGAAGTTTGGAGTGAGGACTTAGTATCCTCCATTTCAGTCCAGGATTCCGTGTGTAAATACAACACACACTGATCAAAAAGTAAATGAATGAAACAGAATAGAGCTAAATAGATATATATGAGTTTAGAGTGCTCTATGTGTTGTGAGTGAAGATATGGACTCCATGGATTTATGTAAAAGAAACTCTGAGTCCTTCTCTGGTTTTTGTCAAGAAAACAAAGTGTCGTAGTTCTTGTTTCTTCACTTCTAGTGTAGGTGTTCAGGTTGAATGTAAAGTGTTCTTTGTAATACTTCAGCTTCTTCTTTGAACTCGTATTCTTGATGAGTGTTCTTCAAGTTCCTCGTTTGTTCTTCTTTTTCATGTATGTGCGTGCATGGCTGAATTCTTTTTGCTATTCCCCTGTTTCTTCTCTATTTTTCTTACTGCAGCTCTATCTTCCTTATATTCCACGAGATCCAGCAATAGGAATGATTAACTTTTTATAGGTAAGAGGTACGGTTCCCTGACTTTCCAACAAATAATATTAAATATCATTAATTTCATTAAAAACAAGAAATATGACCGTTGGAATTAAATAAGAGTTAATAGAAATTCAAATAGTTTTTATAACTATCGGTGAGTCATTAGATCGGTAGATCATTTTGAATCTTCATCGGTATCGGTAGCTCATGATCAATATCAGTATAGGTAGATTGTGGTTAGTATCAGCTTCAGTAGCTTGTGATCAGTATCGGTTTTGGTAGCTTGTGATTAGTATCGGCTTCGGTAGCTTGTGATCAGTATCGGCTTCAGTAGCTTGTGATTAGTATCAGCTTTGGTAGCTTGTGATCAGTATCCGTATCGGTAGCTTGTGATCAGTATCGGCTTCAGTGGCTTGTGATCAGTATCGACTTCGGTAGCTTGTGATCAGTATCGTCTTGAACATTGCCATCAGTGAAACCGTTTATCATCTACGTGACCATTCATCATTGGTGAAACCATTCATCATCGGTGCGACCGTTCATCATCAGTGCGACTGTTCATCATCGGTGCAACCGTTCATCATCGGTGTGACCGTTCATCATCGGTGCGATCGTTCATCCTCGGTGCGACTAGAAAATAACTAACACTGAGTCATAAACCTGAAATTCACACTAAGTGTCTGTTCAATCCAGAATACTTTCAGGTCAACAGTAAAACATAAATTAACATAGATAAACATCTTGTAGAAAAGATTCAAACATATGTAAATACATTTAGAAAAAATTAAACAAAAGACTAAATTGTCATAAATAAAACAATGATTTGTGATTATTAAAATAACCATCTCATAGAGAGTTCAACAATATCACCCTTTTTGATAATCACAAATCAATGGCATAAATGAATAGAGAAGAAAGTATGTCATTTAGTATGATCCCCTTATATAAAAAGTGTATATTCCAAAAGATAAACAGATCAACAGAGAATGACACTAGAGTATAAACAAAGAGAGAATATAGCAACATAGCATTAAATAATTAGTCATTTCTCCCCTAGTATAGATATATAGCAACATAGCATTAAATAATTAGTCATTTCTCCCATGGTATAGATATATAGCAACATAGAATTAAATAATTAGTCATTTCTCCCCTGGTATAGATATATAGCAACAAAAAATTAAATAATTAGTCATTTCTCCCCTGGTATAGATATATATTCATTGCTCCCCCTTGCATAATTTCTCTCCCTTCATCATTGGTTCTCATTTACCCCCCTTTGAGATTATCAAAAATAATAGTAGAAGGAAGATACTCAGGTAGAAAAATTACACTAAAAATTAAGTTCTAATAAAGAGTAAAAAACCAAGATACAAATGTTAAAATTACAAGAAATAGACACCCTATCAAAAATGACTGGAACGACTACTTATTTGGGTGAAAATGAGATTTTCCTTTCGCAGAGGGAGGAATGGATGGTCTAGAGGGTGCTTTGGTGGAAGGTTTCTCTGGTCGGATGGATAGAGGAGGCAAGAAAGATCTGGCTGGTAGCCCAGTGGGTGCTAAGGTCACTTGCTAAGGAGTAGAAGATCTTTCTGAAGGTGGATGCTGAATGACTGGCTGTATATTTGATAGATCTTGAGACACTGAAATCTGACCAGGAGAAACATCTCATGAACTGAGAGGCTCTGTAGTAGGAAGAACAATTTCCTTCACTTGCACATGCAGATATGGTTTGAGCAGATTGATAAAATATTTAATTACTTCACCACCATATTTCAAAGCTTTTTCAATGTCATCCTTGTTCTGCATGAAACTTTCCTGAGTAGGAGTGAAATCCTTTAGCTGCTGGACTTGAGCCTTGATGGCTTGAGTGACTGGAGGGAGCCTTAAATTGTCAGCCAAAACCTTAAACTGATGGTTCAACTCATTCTTGGTATAAATCTTTGAAAAGTAGTCATCCACTTTCTCTTTAATCTCTTTCTGAGCCTTAGTAGCACCAGTTGAATACAAATGCACCATTTTGTGGATATGATCACTATTTTCTTTCATCTTTTTCAAGGAATCCAAATCCTAGATCTTCCCAAGAGCTGCTAACTCATCTCTTATAATGTCATTTAAGGTATTGATTTCATGACCAGTGATCTTGGATATTTTGGAGGAGCTGGCCTGAGCAACAATCTGAGTGATCTCAGATTTCATCTTTCTTAAATCAGCTTTCTTCAGGTGTTCTATAAAATTTCTTAACACTTCCATCATACCAGAGATGGTTGTTCTAAACTCACCTGACAAAGAGACTAGACCACTGATCAAATCTTTGAGCGTTTGATTCAAAGAGGTAATATGCCTGCCAATCATCTCACCAGTATTGCAGAGGTCTGGTTTGTTGATACTTGCAACTCTCTGGGTCAGAGCATCCATGGAAGCCTCAGATAAGTTTATAGGAGCATGAGTAGGAGCGTTAGACAATTCCTCTTTTATTGTATCTCTAACTGCTTGAAGCAACTCAGATTTAAATCTATCAAGATCAGATTATTCTACTATAGGATCTGGTCTAAATTGAAAAACTGAAGGTCCAGGTCTATCTGCTGTCACCTGCATATACTCTGCAACCAATCAAGCCTTAAGTGAATCGCTTAAACTTGCAGTATGCACTTCTTCCTCCTCTTCCTTTGGATAATACAAACCCAGAACTACAAGACTTGGGTGTTCTTCCCATGCAGATTTGCATGAAGGATATAGAGGTTTCACAAAACTAGCTCTTCCAAAGTTTACAGGATAGACTTCCCCATCCACATCTTTCTCTGACTTTACTGTCCTTTTAGTGTCAGGAATAGGTCCTTTCTCATTTAGTTGGGGTTGAGGATCAGCTTGAATCAAATTTTGGCCATCCATTAGTCAAGTACTTACATCATCATCATCATCATCACTACTAATATCATTGCTATCATCATCCTCACCATCATCACCATCACCAACTTCATTTCTATTATTATTTACTAAGGTGTCATCAGTAGTTTCTCTACTACTATATGCATACTCCTCCGAATTTGATTCTTCAGTCTCAACTTCTTCTTCATCATCTAAAAGAGGTTCTATATATGGTAACTTGAGAAGTGGACTAGCTGGTCCAAATTCTATTCTTCTTTTCTTCGGACTAACAATATTAGGATCACTCCTATCATTAGCAGGTGATTCAGGATCCTTTTTAGTATTAGCTTCAGCTTCATCATCATCTTCTTCTTCTATTCACTTCTTATTGGAATCACTAGTTTCCTTAGGAACTACTACTTCCTCTTCTTCATCAGAATAAACCACTTCTTCACCAGGTTTTAAACCAGAATCTCTCATCCCCTTTGGTCTCTTAGGATGATCAATAGGATTCAAAGAGTCATACAACTTTTCTTCATCAACAAAACCAAGTCTTATTCCATGGGTTCTAGTTGATTTTAATCCTTTTACAAATATCCTTATTAATACAGAAGCTACTACTAGATGAGATGCACTCATCTCCATCATCAACAAAACCCAAGAACTTTAGCATGGAAGAGATTTTCTTGGAGTAGAATAGGGTTATAGCTTTCTTGGATGGCTTCACCATCTCAGAAATATGGACAACAAAATATTTACACTGGTTGAACTTTTCACCATTCAACAACAAAAACAACAAAAAAACATCTCAATACATTATAGAAGAAAAATCACCTTTTCTAGGACATAATTGGTGTTGAATAAACTTAAACAGAATTCTACACTCACCATCTAAATCATTAGCAGTTATTCTTCTAGATTCAGAATTTCCACTCAACATGTTAGAGCTAGCTCATAAGAAAAGTATTCAGTAGTAGGAGGGATATTATCAGTGTAATCCTCATATCTTCCATTATGAGGTACTGATAAACATTCATCCCACTGCTTCGATGAAAAATTATCTTTTTCCCTTTGATTATCAATGACAATCTTGCAGCTTCTGCTCCATCCAAAACTATACTGAAGTTTAGATTAAACTCATGCACCAACTTCAGGTAGTAGACTCAGTCATTATCACAGAACCAGTCTTTCCATCCTTTTACCTCCAAAAATTTCATAAGAGAAGACTTGCTGGATAACACCCATTCAACACTCACTTCCTTTTCTATAGTAACTACCCATTTTTCCAACTCTGGGTTTACGGACCTTTGAGTCGTGCTGCTCGATTCTCCTCGAGCGCGTTTCACTGGAGAGGAACCTTCTGATTCCTTACTTTTTCGCTTTTGCTTGGCCATTTGGAGGTCTGATAGGGTTGATTGGTAGGAAAGGTTCGAAAGGATCTAAAGGTTAGAAATGGTTTGGGATTCATAAAAGAAGAGAGAGAGTTCGACGGAAGATGGAAGGTCAACAGTCTTTAGAAATAGCTGCGGGTCATTATTTTTATCATTTAAGGTTACAATAATAATAATAAACAATAATAAAAATTTAGTAAAACAACATCGTTTTGACAAACACTAACAGTTTCACAAACTGTACAACTCAATCGGTAGCACTGATCAGTTTCACAGATCGGTTTCACAGATCTGTTTCACATATCAGTTTCACTGATCGGTTTCGCAGATCGGTTTCACAGATCGGTTTCACTGATCGGTTTTACTGATAAGTTTCACTGATCGGTTTCACTAATCGGTTTCACAGATCTATCATACCTAACTCTCGTTTGATAAAGTCTAACCTTCCAGAGCTTAAGGGCTTGGTGAAGATATCAGCTAATTGATGTTCAGTGTCAATAAATTCGAGAGAAATATCACCCTTTTGATAGTGATCTCTCAAGAAGTGATGTCTGACATCAATGTGATTGGTCCTAGAGTGAGACACAAGATTCTTAGAAATGCTAATTGCACTAGTGTTATCACAATTTATAGACACTTGTCTAAATTGATATCCATAATCCAACAGAGTATGTTTCATCCATAGAATCTGTGCACATCAATTACCAGCAACAATGTATTCTGCTTCTGTAGTAGATAATGAAACAGAGTTCTGTTTCTAACTACACCATGAAATTAGGGACTTTCCTAAAAGATGACATGTTCTAGATGTTCTCTTCCTATCTAAATTTCAACCAGAAAAGTCAGCATCTGAATAACTCATTAAGTCAAAGGGTTGTTCTTTTGGGTAAAATAAACCTAAATTGGTAGTATTTTTGAGATATTTGAAAATACTTTTAACCGTAATAAAATTAGATTCTGTAGGATTGGGTTGAAATATTACACACAAACACACACTAAACATAATATCTGGTCGACTAGCAATAAGGTAAAGTAAGTTTCGAATCATACCTCTATAATAGGTTTGATCAATTGGTTTCCCAGTTTCATCATCATCCATTCTAAAGGTTGTACTCATAGGTGTGTCACTTCCCTTATTACTAACCAAACCAAAACGTTTTAAAAGATCCTTTGTATATTTACTTTTATTTAAAATAATACCATCCTTCTTTTGAAAAGTTTTAAAACCAAGAAAATACTTGAGTTATCCCATTATACTCATTTCAAATTCATTTTGCATAATCTTTGAAAAATTTGTACCTAAAGAATGTTTGGAAGATCCAAAAATAATATCATCAACATAGATTTCAACAATCAAAATGTCTTTGTAAATTATTTTAATAAAAAGAGTGGGATGACCAATTCCTTTAGTAAAACCTTTTTAAATAAGAAAATTTGTAAGTCTATCATACCAAGCTCTTGGAGCTTGTTTTAAACCATATAAAGCTTTATAAAGTTTAAAAACATGATTTTGGAAACGGGGGTTTGTAAATCCAGGTGGTTTTTCAACAAAAACATTTTCAATTATAAAACCATTTAGAAATGCACTTGTAACATCCATTTGATATAACTTCAAATTCAGATAAGCAGCATAGGCAAGTGGAATCATAATAGCTTCTAATCTAGCTATAGGGGAAAAGGTTTTCTCATAGTCTATACCTTCCTCTTGAATATACCCTTGTGCAAATATCCTTGCTTTGTTTCTAACTATATTTCCTGAATCATCAACTTTGTTTCTAAAAACAAATTTAGTGCCTTTGGTCAAGGTGTCCTTAGGTCTTTCTACCAATTCCCATACTTTCTTTCTTTCAAACTAATTTAACTCTTCTTGCATAGCCATTACCCAAAATTCATCATTGATTTCATCATTGATATTTTTTGGTTCTAACTGTGAAAGAAAGGCTTGATGTTCAACCTGATTTCTTAGAGAAGATCTAGTCAGTGCCCCTTTATCAATATTACCAACAACAGCATCTAAAGGATGATTCTTTAGAATAATAGTTGATCTAGTAAAGGTAGGACTAGAAATTTCAGGTTCTTCTCTAGGTTCAGGTTCACTAGGAGCAGATTTTGGAATACTCCCAGAACTGGTTTTCTTTACAGCAGGTTCTTTGGTTTTATCATTAAGGTCCAGAACAGACAAATCTTCTTCAAGATTTTCAAGAGAAGACCTACGTTCATGTGGAACAGATTCATCAAATTTGATGTGAACAGATTCTTCCACACATTTTTTTCTCTTATTAAACACTCTATAATCTTTACTAGAAAGAGAATATCCTAAAAATATTCCTTTATCACTCTTGGATGCAAATTTTTCTAGATTATCCATAGTATTGATAAAAAATACTTTGCAACCAAAAACTATGAAGTAGTTAACCTTATGTTTCCTATTGTTCAAAGATCATAAGGGGGTTTCTTAAGAACAGGTCTGATAAAAAATCTATTGATAATATAACAGGCTGTATTAGCAGCTTCAACCCAAAAATAAATAGGTAGGTCATATTCATTAAGCAATGTCCTCGCAATTTCCTAAAGGGTTCTATTCCTCCTTTCTACTACACCATTATGTTGAGGCGTTCTAGGGGCAGAGAAATTGTGACTATAGAAATTGTGTGAGCAATAAGGTTCAAACTCATGATTTTCAAACTCACGACTATGGTCACTTCTCCGGGTGTTAATATTAAGTCCACTAAGGTTTTCTACAGACTTGGAGTATTTAGTAAAGTAAGAACAAGATTCAATTTTGTGAGCTAAGAAGTATACCCAATTATATCTAGAAAAGTCATCTACTAAAAATAAACATAGTGCTTCCCATTTAAACTAGAAATTCTAGAAGGTCCAAACAAGTCCATGTGAACCAACTCGAGATGTTGAGAAGTTGAAACTTATTTCTTTGATTTAAAAGAAAATTTTTGTTGCTTTCCCTTTTGAATGGGATTACAAACTTTTTCTGATGGGAATTCAAGTTTGGGTAGGTCTCTAACTATGTTATTCCTAGTCATTTTTCTAAGTGAATGTATAGTACATTGTCTTAATCTTCTGTGCCATAACAAAGACTTTTTATGAAAATAATTTAAACAAGTAACTTCTTGTTTGGATAAATAATTTAAATCAACTACATATACATTTTCATTCCCTAAAGTAAAAAATACTAAAACATTTTTATAATAAAAAACATTACAAGAATCATTTTCAAATTTAACATTGAAACCATCATCACATAATTGAGAAATACTCAACAGATTATATTTAAGTCCATCAACAAATAAAACTTTAGAAATTAAAACTGAATCAATGATACCAATCTGTCCTAGTTCAAGGATCTTTCCATTAAAATTATCACCAATGGTGACATGGCCTCCATCAACTTTGATTAAACTCTTAAAGCATGAGTAGTCCCCAGTCCTATGCCTTGAACATCCACTTTCTAAGTAACATATCTTCTTATGGGAACTCTTCAAGCAAGTTTCCTACAAAACAGATTTAGATGGAAAATGATTTTGGTACCCAGATCTTCTTGGGTCCAAATAGGTTAGCAAGCAAATCTTTAGGTACCCATATTTGTCTTATGAGTTTCATATAATTTACAGAATTGATAGATTTTGAAAGATAAACTTTATTTGATCTGTAACTATGTGAGTAACCAGTTGAGGCATATGAATTTCCAGAACTTGAACTAGCACTATTTTGTTCAGATTCAGAAATAAATCTAGTTTTTGTAAATTTTCTCTGTACAGGCAGATAGCCTAAACCAGTAGTATACTTTGGTGCCACTTGTTTTCCTAGAATTTGAGTAATTGTATCTTTTCCATTTATGAATTTTTCCTAGTCCTTCCATAAATTCTCATTAGATAATTTTAGTTCAGTATTTTCCATAAGTAATTGATCATTATTTTCCTTTTCTATATCAAGTGATGATTTAACAGAACTGGTCAAAGCATGCTGTTTTTTAAGGTTTTATATTTGTCCTTAAATTCATTACATGTTTTGTCCAGCATATTACAATATTCAAATAGTTATTCACTAGACATATTTTCAGATTTAGAATCAGATTCAACTCCAGAATAATATGAATTTAAAGTAGGAGTATCTACTATTACCTCAGAGGTGTTTGTCATAAAACACATATTATCTTTCTGATATTTTTCATCCTTAGTAGAATCAGAATCACTTGAAGTGTCTTCTAAAGAACTTCAGGTTGATTTCATAGATTTATTGTATTTAGTGTCCTTGTATTCATGTTTCTTCTTGAATTTCAACTTTGGACAGTCTTCTTTTACATGTCCTTTCCTTTTGCACTCATAGTAGACAATCTCATCACTTTTATCAGACTTTCTCCAATCCTTCTTCTAATTACCCTTGTTGTTATATTTTCCTTTGTAATTTTTTTCTGAAGAATTTCTTCTTCCTATAGACTTTATTGAATCTCTTGGATATTTGAGCCATTTCAGCAACACTATCAGAATCTGAAATTTCACTTGTTGAGCTTTCATTAGGTATATGAACTTTCTCTTTATCCTTGCTCTTTGTGGTAGTAGACTTAAAAGCCAGTGAATTATTTTTTGGTTCATCATCTTCTTTCTTATTTAATTTAAGCTCTTCTTCATACATCATAAGCTTACCAATAAGCTCCTTAATAGGAAAAGTACAAAAATCACATGATTCTCTAATTGAGACAGATGTGCCTCTCCATTGGTCTGACAGACATATTAGTATTCTCATGATTTGTTCCTTTCCTGGAAAAGCCTTTCCAAGAGAGCTCATGGTGTTGAAAATCTCATTGAACCTGAGATACATATCATAAATAGGTTTATCAGATTTAATTTTAAAATTATCATATTTAATAGTATAGGTTTTCAATCTCATTTCTTTGACATTGGTCATTCCCTCATGGGAAATAGCCAAAGTGTCCCAAGCTTCATAAGCAGTTTTACAAGCAGATATTCTATTAAATTACTCATCTCTGAAAGCACAATACATGGATTTAATTGCTTTATAGTTATTATTGTAAGCAGTATTAGTAGGATGATACCATGTAGTTCTTTCAGTTTCTGGCATCTTATATTGAGTCTCTAGAGCAGTCCAGATATCAAATACCATACTCTCTAAATGAATTTTTATTTTAAGATTCCACTGAGCATAATTTGTACCATTAAATAATGGTGGTCTGTTAGTAGCAGCACCTTCTAATCTATTCTCCATAGTTAGATTTTATCAAAATATTTAAAGAGATAAAATTTAGAACTAACAGAAATTTAAGATCTTTAATATATAACTAAAATCACCGTTAAAAAATAGAGTATTTTGAAAACCTTGATAAATAAAATAAATCCTCTGATACCAAATGTTGGTTGGAGTGGACACTCAAGAGGGGGGGGGGGTGAATTGAGTTCCAATTAAAATTTTTGATTAAACTATCTCTATTAAAATCCCCCAAATTGAATAACAAGATAATCTATAGTGAATTTGTATTAGAGAAAAGGGTTAGTTAGGTTCCCAAGAGATTGATTAGTTCTCAGTTAATTCAATATGAAGATTAATTAACTTTTGAAGCTAACCTAATGCTTTATAACACATACAATCACTTTCAAGATTAACTATCAAAGTAACTTTAAAACAATTTTATATTTCAAAGTAATTTGCCACAAAATATTCAATATAGGTTAGAACTAAAATAAGTAATCTCAACAGTTTTAGAACAAGAGGTTCAGTCTCAAGTTGAGACTTAGTCCTCTCAAAAAATTTATATAAATTTTGATCGACACCCTATATCAGGGAAAACAAAAATACAAAGACTATCCAGGTACTAGGAACTCTACCACAGTTCTTCTTGGGAAATCAAAAACAATAACACACATGCTATCCAGGTCACACTTGACCTCTTCCACAATTCACAGTGGGATAATGTAACGTGTAAGATGTTTGGTGTGAGGATTTAGTATCCTCCAGTTCAGTCCAGGGGCCAGTGTGTAAATACAACACACACTGCTCAAAAAGAAAATGAATGAAACAAAATAGAGATAAACAGATATAGATGAGTTTAGAGTGCTCTATGGGTTGTGAGTGAAGCTCTGGACTCCTTGGATTAATGTAAAATAGACTCTGAGTACTTCTCTGGTTTTTTTCAAGAAAACAGAGTGTCGTAGTTCTTGTTTCTTCACTTTTAGTGTAAGTGTTCAGCATGAATGTAAAGTGTTCTTTGTAATACTTCAGCTTCTTCTTTGAACTCGTATTCTTGATGAGTGTTCTTCAAGTTCCTCATGCGTTCTTCTTTTTCATGTATTTGCGTGCATGGAAGAATTATTTTTGCTATGCCCCTTTTTTTCTATTTCTGTTACTGCAGCTTGATATTCCATATATTCCACGAGCTCCAGCAATAGAAATGATTACCTTTTCATAGGTACGAGGTATGGTTCCCTGACATTCCAATAACTAAAATTAAATATCATTAATTACATAAAAACAACAAATATGATCGTTGGAAATAAATAAGAGTTAATAGAAATTCAAACAGTTTTTTATGACTATCAGTGAGTCATGAAATCAGTAGATCATTTTGAATCTGCAGAGGTATCGGTAGCTCATGATCAGTATTGTTATTGGTAGCTTGTGATCAGTATCGGCTTCGGTAGCTTGTGATCAGTATCGGCTTCAGTTGCTTGTGATCAGTATCGGCTTCAGTAGCTTGTGATCCGTATCGACTTTAGTAGCTTGTGATCAGTATTCGTATCGGTATCTTGTGATCAGTATCGGCTTCAGTAGCTTGTGATAAGTATCGGCTTCGGTAGCTTGTGATCAGTATCGGCTTGACCGTTGCCATTAGTGCAAACATTTATCATCTACGCGACTGTTCATCAATGGTGCAACCATTTATCATCGGTGCAACCATTCATCATCGGTGCGACTGTTCATCATCGGTGCGACCATTCATCATCAGTGAGACCGTTCATCATCGGTGTGACCATTCATCATCGGTGAAACTAAAAAATAACTAATGTTGAGTCATAAACATGAAATTAACACTAATTATCTGTTCAAACCAGAATACATTTAGGTCAACAGTAAAAAATAAATTAACATAGATAAACATCCTGTATACAAGATTCAAACTTATGTAAATACATTTAGAACAAATTAAACACAAGACTAAATTTTCATAAATAAAACAATGATTTGTGATTATTAAAATAACCATCTCACAGAGAGTTCAACAAATTATTAAGTAACAAAATTATAAATACCTAAAAAATGAATCTAAATAAAAAATAAAATAAAATAAATAATGTTAATAATATTATAAAAAACTTGTATCATACAAACTTCTCCTACTGGTGGCCAAACTCCTCAGTAGTTGAAATTCCTCCTATATTTATAATGCATGAGTCCTTATTTCTCATTTGTTTTAAAATATTCCACAAATTCACTAAATATCAGTTCAAGGTTTCAGTATCATCAAATTTGGATGACAGTTTTTCATAAAGTTATTTACATATACCTCATACATGATGATATTTATTCTCTTCACTATGGGTGTACTGAAAAATGGCATGGTCCTAATATTTAGTGTTGCATTTCACTTTCATGGGAAAGGTGTAATTTGGAATAAAACAAGGTTCTTCATATGATAAGAAGTGTCTGAGTAAGTGGAGGCTCCTAAAATTATAAGGCCTTCATTGTGGCTATATGAATCCTCAAAATGGACTTCATGGAGAACATATGAGGTCTCAGAGTTCTTCCACCACAGTCTTTGGTGTTGGAAGTGGTGCTCGATTTAATCTCGATATCCCATTTTAGCTTCCATGGTGGATCAGGTGAGATGTATTGGTGGTGGTGGTGGTTTCCAGTGGCAGGGATTGTAGTGGGATCTATCTAAGAATGGAGAAAGTAGAGACTTAAGATGTTTTTACCTCGTATTATCTATCATTAAATATTAAAATCATTTGACTATCCCACATTGGAATGAAATTCATGAACCACCCTCATTTATAAGTAAAACCATGTGATTCTTGGATCAAGCGCCTTACCTAGGGTGAGATCCCAATTACACATCACACATGAAAACGAGTTGCATCGGACCACATTGATAGTGAAGGCTTATGGAAAGCAGTTCAACCCACACACATTTTCCCATTGGACACATTCTCTCTCAGCCCTAGTGGCTATCTTGGTTGGCTGGATGGATGACAGTACCTTCTAGGCATGCTAGTTGGCTAGTTAGAATACAAGGTTGATGATTTCTTGTGTTGGACCAATTGTTTACTTGAAAATCATAAATTGAAAATAATAATAATCCTAAAAATATTTTTCAATGAAGTAAATCACTAAAATCCAAAACTCTAATCAATTTTATTTAATTATAATTTCTCACATTCTCCATATTCAATCAATTTTTAGGGAATATTGATTAAAAAACTCTCAAAATCATTAGAATATGCTTAAAAATATGCATGATAATAGATGTGTGTAAAATAAATCCACACTTGAACTATACTTTTCATCAATAATAAAATCTAAAAATTGTATTTAAGAGGTCACAAATTTTATAAATTTTTAAATTTCAATAAAATAAAATATAATGATTATCAACGTAAAACAAAATTTAAAAATTATACATACATTAGGAATTCAATTTCAAACTTTTCAATAAAACAATTATTAAAGTAATTTTACTTTATCCCTTTTTCAAATGACATAACTTCTTATTTTTTCCACTAAAGATGCTTACTTTATTATTAATAAAAATGAACAATAATGATATACCCTTTCTTGAATCTTTTCTCTCATCACTCATGATACAGTCGAAGTATATGTATGCTCTTATAATGAAAACATGATCCTTATAACTAGGCTTGTAAAGGAACTAATTTATCCACTTTGTAAAGAAAATTGTATATAAAATCATTATGAATTTCAATAAAGTATCCAATGACACTATGTTATAATGTTAGTTGTAGTTGATGTTAAAAATTAAGGCTCAAAGGAGAAGGTTAATATCTAAATTATAAATCTTGATGTCCAAAAGTAAAATATCAATGATATTATCCCCATTAAATGGAAAATCCCACTTCCAAAGATCAAATAAAATGTTATGATTAATATGAAATCATAATGAATGAAGCAGAACTTCTTGAATTTTCTATAAATTCATATTCTTTCAAATTTTTCAAAATAATTTTTAATTTTTTACTCTTTTGAAAGCCATTCTTAAAATAAGACTCACACCCACCACCTAACCACATATAATAAAAATTTACAATCTAGTAATGGTGTTTTTTGATTCTCAATGTCACAAAACATCCCTAAAATGTTTTTTTATTTTTCATTTATTTTAATAAAGGAAAAATAATTAAAATGGATTTTTATATTGATCATCCCTAAGAATTTCATTTATAGTCTCTATTGAGTAAAAATGTATTTATGTATAGGAAACCAAAATAATAAGGCCTTATCAAAAGGTTCCACAATCATGTTTTTTATATAGTCATTAATTTTAAATGTTTTAATGAAAGTTATAGTAGGTGGAATGCCCCAAGGTCACTCAAGAAATTTTCTCAACATAAAATAAGAAATATTTGGTGTAGAAATCCTCTAGATAAATGGACCTATGATTTCATAGAATCACTCAGGGAATGACTAATAATAACAAAAAAATTCTCTTGAATTTTGAAATTTCAAAGCATAAAATGATAGGGAAATTTCATTTACATAAATAAATTAATTCTCTAAAATCACGAGTCCTCATTTTAATATCCATTATTAAAAATAAGTCATGTATTTTATATAACTAATGTAATGAATGAATTCAGGAATGGGTAATAATTTTTTAGTTTGAAGCTCAAAATAGTGGTTTAGACAAAAAGTTTGGGAGTTTAAACGATAAACATTAAATGTGAGCTCCCATTTCTCATGAAACATTAGTCCTATTCCTCTAATTTTTGGGGTATTACTTGTGCCATCATGGACAATAAAAATATAATGAATCATCAAAACTCAAGGAACATGTCCTTAAATATCATTAATGTAGAGAGAGTATGTTGCATTCTATTTTATTTCTTGGAATAAAAATAAAATTTCTTTAATTGAAAGAAAAAAGATAAATATTTATATGATCCACCAAGTGGGACCTAGTTTTTTAACTTCCCCTAAAAGGGATGTACCGACTATTATCCATAGTGTGATGGTTGGTGGATTTTCTTGGATTTGAACAACCACATGTAGCATTTCCTTGCATGTATATCTTTTTTATTTGTGATACATACTGGGATAGAGGAAACCAAATCCCTAAAATTCACAATTAGTTATATATTTCATGGTGGGTGATATATGAGGTGTGGAACATCTACATTATTGGTTGATACTTATGAAAAATCCTCCTTTTCTCCCAGTGTTTTACTTATATGGGTAGCATGAATTTTAATTTCAAATAGAAGTTTAGAATTTATTTTTGATTAATATAATTAAAACATGAAAGGTGAAAATAAAAATTCTTCCTTTCGATATAATAAACCACTTTCTTATTATCCTTAGGATCAGTCATTTGTATTTATTCAAGGAATTAATTTAATGCATGTTTAATTAATACTAGAAGTTCCATGTGTTCCTCAGTTTATGAATTAAATTTTTATTTATCATCCTCTAAGGAAAAGAAATGATTAACTAAATTCAAGTATTAAAAAAATTTGAGTTAATAATCAATTAATATCGAATAAAATACAATGAAACCAAGTTTAATATAATATAAAATCCATTTCTTGGTTGGGCTTCAATCTCTTATTGAGTGTAAAGTTCCACATAAAGTTGTATTTTAGTGGGATGAGGTAGGATGATTGGATCCTATATCTTTTCATCAAATTACACCACTTGGGAGGATTCCTCCACTTTCATGGATAGATATTGGAATATGGGCATTGGATCTTCCACTTTGTAGGTAGGGATATCATTTTCTATTTTATCACATCCCAAATCACTTCAAAACCATTTGTGATCTTATTGATCTCTCATGTTCACATTAATACAAGAGACTTCATCATCAAATTTTTTCACATCATCATTTATATGTATATTATCCTTATGATGATTGAGTTTTGGATAACCCTCAAGAATGAGCTCAACTTATATGATGTCTTCTTTAAAAATGGATAGATCTAGTGGCACTTTTTCATTGGCCTTATGTCTTCGATAAACAACATCGACTTCATCAATCATATCTATCAACTCTTGAAATAAATTTATTGAGTCATTCCCATTCAAGAAATGAATGGATAGGTTAATGAGTTTATCTATCCATTTTAGGAGGGATTTAAATTAATTTTGTAGTACACTCTCTTGGTCTTTCACCCCTGAGTAATTTTTCAATGCATAAAGGTATGGAAATTTTTGATACGTCATGAAATAAATTTTTTATGTTTTTTTTTTAAATTAAAAAATATCAATAATTTTAAAAATAAAAAGAATTAAAACATCCTCTTAGATCACTAAAAATTTTGTATGATCAATGTTTTCCATTAGTTATAAATCCTTTTAAATTTTGGTTGAAACATTTTTATTTTAGTCCTCTTATGGCATAATATGAGAAATCAAACCTTAGGTCGGGTTGTTTATTTCTATAAAGGAAAGGAGAAGTGGGTTGGGCCTTACTGTAGAAAAATACTTGACATGTATATAAGTATATGGAGTGCATTAAATACACGAAGTGTATTAGTTTCGGTAAGAAAATTAATGACATGTAACAGACTTTCCACAGAAAAGTAATCCTAAGAATTAGAGGACAAGAAAATCATTTATATAACGTGTAAATATCAGCAATCTATTTTAAAGGGTCGGGCCCCTTTTCATTTTCCTCACCATAACTTTTTTCTTTATATCCCAAACATAGGAGAGACTCCCATTTGAGCTCTCCTTGAAGACCAATCTTGGATTTGGAGCCATAAATGAGACCAGACTCTGATTTTGCTTCTGATCTTGCCATTGGATTCCCCTCAATAAGTGATCTACTCATTAGGCTCTATTCATTGTTTACCTTTCTATTAACAACACAATTTTTTTTTGTTGTAACTTATACCCTATTTTTAGACATTCTTATATTTCTTAATTTCCTCATATCTGGACAAAATGAGAGGCCAATACCGGATAAGGAATTTTCTACATGGTTTTTTTAAATTGTTTAGTATTTATTTTTCAATGTTGATATGGGTAATATTATGCCTTCTTGTGCTACAAGATAGTTCCACCATGAGTTTCCCCTAGAATGAATTTTCCATAAATTTGTTCCTTGTTATGGAACCTAATGGCCTTATTAGAACCCAATACATGATTCAGGTCATCGGCCTCAATGTTTACCACCCCTTTTGGTGTGCTCATTATATGTCTATTTGGATTTTATATTCGTATATCAAAAAAAACATCAGTTTGTTTGGAATTACTTATATAAAATTATACCATAAATGAAATTAATAATTATAGTAGTATATAATGAATAGTAAAGTTATCTGATTATTAATAATTGAATGGAAGTTATTGGTATGGCCATGTCCCTTGATTTATTAGAATGATGGTTACACCATCATTAACTATAAATGTTATTGAATTCTGAACTATCTAATTAGATCTTCATAATTTCTTGTCTTGTAATTATAACATATAATGTATGGGCATGAAGAACCTTATTAATTATGATATATGGTTCTAGAGATCCTTATGAATTATGACACGTGTATGGAATCCCATATATTAGAGTTATGATATAGGCATGGAATCCCTATTATGTGATATGGGAATAGATACCCTTATAGATTAAAATACATGGTCATGATGACCTAAATATTATGGTATGGACATGATGAACAAATTATTATGATATAGGCATGGAGAACCTATTGCTATGACATGGGTATTGCGACCCTATTGATATGATATGGGATTGGATACCGTATTATTTGGATATGAACATAGTGATCCAATTGATATGACTATGGTATGGTGACCCTATTGATACGATCTCAAACATGGAAACCCTATTGTTATGATTTATTCATGGAAACACTATTGATATCATACCTGTAATGACAACCATTACTGTTAATATATGAGCATGAAGCCCATTATACTGTTATGATACAAGGAATAACATCTTCTATTATTTTGATACTATGCATTGAATCCCTTGAAACTTGTGAGAATCATGATACCAATTGTGGACTCTTGATTCACGCCTCAGCCCCTGTCTAATAGCAATATCCATATATATCGAGGTTGACATCACAATTTATACTAGATATATACATGTATACATATTTTTACTTTTTGAGATATTATTTGGATTAGGCCAACACAAGTTTTTTCAGCATAGTGTCTTTCTAGAACTAGAGCTGACCCTTTACAACTTCATTACTACCCACCATTATTATCTCCACACTTTCATATTATAGAAATTGGATAGATATTTATTGAGATAATTGGTGGTGGTATATTTTGTTTATCTCACACCCTATCCAGGCCATCGACGGTACACATGAATATTTTGTATATGTTGGAATGAATAGGGTAATACACTTAGTTATTGATGCTTGATTTGATTAAATCATGGGATCAAGGAAGTAAAGGCCTGAGCAACGACTAATGATGCTGTTAGAGATAGTCATTTTGGGGGGTTTTTTCTTATGATACATGTATTGTATTGCATACCTACTTCCATGTCTACCTACATGATTCTGATATAAACATGAAATTAGATAATTTTATATATGATGATGTATATTATTTATAATGATTATTTATTACATTTTGATGATTTACTGTCCACTATTAGTTTTTTACTATGTTTTCTCTATTTATTTCTTTATTTCACAATTGTGCTACTCTAATAATGAGATTATAGTCTTCCCACTAAAAAACCATGGACCCTCACTTATATTCAATATCCTTTACCATAAAAGAAGGAAGTAATTGGGACATGTGTCGCAATGTTTCAAAGAACTATTAAGTGGCATCCAGGCCAGGATGTCACAATGTGGTATCAGAGAATCGTTTTTTGATTTCTATGTACAAGAATTGAGATAACATTTCATACAGGTACTTGATAAGTGAATGGATTTGATTAAACAGATATCACATTTCAATTTATAAGGATTGTGGGTCCTTAAAAATTAGAAGTGGTGATCCATATAGTTCAACCTCTTAATAAGAATTTCTATATAAATGAGAATAAACTTAGATGCAATTGAATTATAAAAGGAATGGTCACTATTAAATAGGGATTCCAATTGTTATTTAAAGGGTGTTTTTCTCTATAATTTTCTATTAATACTCTATATATTGGTACCTTCAACTTATTACATAGATCGCAGCTCATACCAAACCATAATAGTAGGTAGTTGGTAGATTTTGTTATGTTCTTATGTGATTGATCTTACCACCCAGAACTTACTTTAGATGTAGACCATGGGGTGTGGATTTAACATAGGAATAATTTTACCTCTAAAATTTATTTTTTTATTATTATCATTATTCAGACATATATAAGTTGTTTTATTTTCATTTTTAAATCCATTCAGTACAGACGCCCTCATGTCGTACACACATAGGGTGGTGATGACCATGCTCCAGAGATGGTGGGATCTAAGACATCAGTGATCCCTCCAGTAGTTGCACCTCTGTCAGAAGATGTTTTCCCTAACACGGGTGATTATTTCTATTTTCAAGGGGAGTTTCTATGGGTTTTGATGATTATACAAGGATCTAAATGAGTTACCCTTTTATGGGAGATTTGATGCGTTATTTTCAATAACAACATCTAAATAAATTTTCTATGGATGGTGGCCCCTAGGCTGAAAAGTTATGGCATGAAATAGTCTTAGCTATTTTCAGCTTCTGGATACACCTCAAGATATGAGAGTTAATCTAACTATGGATTTTATTTGAGGATCCTCGAAATATTGGTGGGATAATTTGAACAAGGGAGGTCAGTTTTGAGAAGTAAATTTGAGGGATGTCCAATATAGCTTCCATGAATATTTCTTCCCTGAGACATTGAGGGTCGATCATGCCCGGGAGATTATGAACCTACATTAGGATTCTATGTTTATTATGGATTACTCATCTCATTTCATAGAGGTTCGGTTCATTGATCCTATCTATACTTATTATGAGCCAGTAAAAGTGAGATGATTTGTGGATGAAAATAAGAATACTATTCATTCTCATGTAAATGTTTTCCATTTGACTACCATATCTGATTTATTGAACTAAAATATTATCATCATGAAAAATATAATGGAAGATGACTGTGTGAGAAAGGTTGGTTCAAAAACAATATAAGGAAGTGGTTTGAGTAGTGTTTAAAAGTAGAGCTTTGAGACATCACTTCTGAATAGCCAGGTGACACCCAATGATAGTTACATGAGTAATAAATAGTGTGGGATACTTTGGAATAAGAAGAAATTGTTTCATAAAGACCCCATTGAGTTCCAAGGTTGCAGAAGGTTAGGGAATCATCCACAATTACGAAGGAAATTTCCATATTTACCTAGTGGGAGAGGATCCATATCAACTCCTCCACCATAAGTTTGTTCAAGAGAACCTCTATAGGTAGGTAGGTATAGTAATACCAACCATACATGATGATGAGGAGGTCATGGACGAGGTATCTAGAATTTAGATACATAGTACCGGTAAAGCAGAATTACATAGTGTTTTCAGGTTGCAGCACATGGCCATGGATCTAGATAGATTTATTCTGTGTAACCTATACTAGAGGAGTAGGGCTCTAGGACTTCTAATATTCTAGGTAATATTCTAGTAACCACTAAAATTGTATAGTTTTTTTTTGATATAGGTGTATCTAACTCCTTTCTCTTTGTGGATATTGTGAAAATCCTTGGGGTTCATGTTGAGTTCATTTTTGGTGTGATGAAACTTGACACCCCTTAAGTTATATGTTCTGAGATTATATAATATTGAAAGGAATCCACCTTAACATTGGAGACCATAATTTCTTAAGGTACCAAATCATCATCAGGATGACAAGAACTGATTTTAATATCGAGATAGATTTGATAGATCTTTACTAAGCCTACATGGATTTATATCATTAGAGGTTATTTTTTACATCACCAGAGGGAAGTACATATTTTTATAAGGAATAATGGTATATCCATGTATCTAGAGATGGTCCAGAGAATCTTGTGATAAGTGGAGTGACCATTAAAATTATTATTATTTATATGGATGAAAATGGATTACATTAGGCTATCTTCCCTCCTATTATAGACCTTTTCACTGATGTATTCCCTAATGAATTATCCAGAATACCTCCTAAGAGAGGTAGGACTTATTATGAATATACTACCTAGATCTCCACTGGTATCCATTACTCCTTACAATATGTCTACTAAGGAGTTGCAGGACATCAATAGGTAGCTAGAGGACTTAGAATATTAGGGTTTTAAATGGTCCTGTACTTTTCAATGGGGTTCACCAATCCTTTTCACTATGAAGGCGTACATAACCATCAACCATTGTGTATATTACCAAAAATTGAACCAATTTATGGGGATGAATTAATATACATTACCTCATATAGATGATATATTTAACCAAATTAGAGGATAAAATGATTTCTTAATGATCGAT
Organism: Viscum album; assembly: GCA_963277665.1. Taxonomy (NCBI): domain Eukaryota; kingdom Viridiplantae; phylum Streptophyta; class Magnoliopsida; order Santalales; family Viscaceae; genus Viscum; species Viscum album. Next base: position 1,394,851,596 of record OY728164.1, on the reverse strand, counting down.
TTAAGTTCATGCTATCACCATGTGCATGTTAGACCATCAAATATAGAATTCACACCTTTATGTAGTTAATAAAGTTTATTTCAGTATCTGGTTATTCTATTAAGTCTTAAAAATGCACCTTCCATTTTCATGGATGTGAACAATCAATTCTCCACCTATTTTTTGATTCATTTATAGTGGTCTTCAAAGACAACATGTCATTTTGTTATCATACTCAAAGAGATCATTCCAAACATCATGGGATCATTTTGAAAAACCTAAGAGAGGTCTATATTTATGAAAATATTAGTAAATGAAACTTTTTGATCAATAATGTGAACCTCATTAGATATATTATCTTAGAGGTAGAAGCATAATTTGACATAGATAAGGTGGGATATGTATTTAAATTTGAGAATACTTAGAAAATATTTGATATATCGAGTTTCTTAAGGATAACTGGTTATTATTGGGATTTTATATAGGATTTATCAGACATAAAAGAAAATATTATAGGCTTTACTATGATATTCTTGAAGTTTATATGGTCATAAACCTTTGAGAAATCCATTCAATAGATGAAAGCATGATTAAATTCAGTGATGATCCTGATTTCTCTAGAGCTATGAAGAAGAAATTCAATGTATTGTGATGCATTAGGTATTGGGAAAAGAGTAGTTTTTATGTAAAATGATCAATTAATTTCTTACATTTCATTAAATATAAGGGATCATGAGAATAATTAACCTGTGAAAGATCACAAATTGGCAGTGGTTGTTCATGCCTTGCATTGTTGGAGGAATTACATTCTCAGAGAGTGTTTTGTAGCTTTTATGGACCAAACAATACCATGATATATTTTCATGAAGAATGAAATGAATATTACACAAAAAATATAGGTCGAATACTTACAGAACTCTGGAACTTTTCTTGCCTATATTCCTAGAAAGAGATATTCTATTACCGATGCTCTGAGAAGGAGGAAAATAGATAGGAATTTCAAGAGACCATTAGCTAGTGGAAAAGTATGGCCTTATTTTCTGGGATTCACATAATGTTTTAGGACCATAAGGGACAATATGTACTTGAATAAATATTAGTGACCTATTCACTTATGGAGGGAGTGAATATAAAGTAGTTTTTATATCCTAAAGTAGTGGTCCAATTAGAGAATATTTCTATTTAGGACTTGCCTCCAGATTAGTCTATTGAGGGAGATATCATCTTATGTATACATGGACCTATCTGGGTTCCTAAAAATATAATAGTGGAACTAATTATAGATTAACATTATTCTTTGTGGGTAGTGAATCTAGGTATTCCCAAAATGTATTATGATATGTGATGACATTATTGGTGGTCAGGGATGAAACATTATAAAGTGGGTTTATCAGTAGTTGTTCCCCAAAAAATAGGTGAAGGTGGTACACAAATGCCCTCCAATATTTTTACAATATATCACCATTACCAAAATGGAAATGGGATGAAATTAATATGTATTTTTTTTGTTTTTTAACTAAATCACCTAGAGGTAGCAACACTATTTAGGTAGTTTTGGATCAACTAATGAAAATATCCTACTTCCTTTTTATCTGAGAGACATTCTTAGTTGAAGAGATTGAAAGAATGTATGTATGTGAGATTATATAACTACATGGGGTTCCTCATAATATCATTTTATATAGGTATTCTCGTTTCAAATTATGGTTCTGGCGTTTTTTATAGATAGATTTGGGTAAGAAGGTACTTTTGATCACATCTTTTCACACTTAGATCGATGGAAAGTGGGATCAAAATATAAAACTATCCAAGGAAATGCTTCGAGCATGCATCCTTGAATTCAAGGGTTCTTTAGAGAATAATATCCCTCTCATAATTTTTTCCTAAAATAATAGGTTTTAGCTAAAAATTATGATGGATTATTATGAGTCACTATAAGGTAGAATGTTCCATTCACCCTTGTTTTAATTTGAGGCATGATAGGAAGCGCTACTAGGTCCTGATATCCTTCCGTAGACTTAGGACCAGGATCAGTTAATCAGGAACCAAATTTATACTTCTCTATTTAGATAGAAATTTTATGTCAATATCCATCGAAGACCTCTAGAATTCAAGGTCAGGGATCATGTTTTCAAGAAGGTATCACCCAGAAATGGGCATAGATAGATACATAGGGAAGAGAAGTTGTCCCTTTGTTTTTTCAAGTTGTTTGAGATCATGGATAATGTCATATTGGTAGAATATTAGTTTCTATAATATAATAGGTACCGTGTTTTTCATGACATCTTCCATGTTTCACATCTTCATCGTAATTATGATAACCCATCTCATACTTTTAATCCTAGGGATGTCGAATTGGATGTGAAAGATTCTTTTGAGGAGTATCCATTATGCATCAAGGATTGAGGCTTGAAGGCTCTATGAGGATGGTTTGTCCGTTCAGTACAAAAACTATAGAATAAAAGTGATGTACAAGATGAGACTTGGTAGAAGGAATCCCGCATGCAAGCTCAGTAGAGAGAGTTATTCATAGACAGTTTCTTACCACCCGTAGAAGGGAAACTCATGGATGATTTAATTTAATGGGGAATATTATATGATAATGGGGCATTAATTTAGGTATGTATCTTTATAATTTTTGGTTTAACGCTTTTTTTTGTATACCTCCTATGGATTATGCCTAAAAACCATGCCTTAAGGTGGGTCAGTTGTCCCATGGAGGGAATGGAGTATGGGGTTAGATCCTAGATATAGGCCAAATATGAATTATGTATTTGAGTACATGTAATGTATTAAATACATGGTGTGTAATGGTATGGGAAGGAAAATTCATGACTTTTAATGTAATTTTCCCAAAAATGAAATCTTGGGAATTATATGACATGTAAAGCATTTATGTGTCATGTAAATATTGCTAATATTTTTTTGAAGTGGAGGATCCCATTTATTTTTCCCCTCCCATATTTTATTTCTTATATTGCATGAATATAGGGACCTCCAAATTGATCTCTTCATGAAGCCTAAGATAGGATTTGGAGCCCTAATTCTATCTAGACTCTGATTCAGCTTCAGATCTTTGTGTTGCATTCATCTGGGTAAAATTTCGACACCTTTGCCTTTATTCATCATTTGTATTTATATCAGTGAATTTATTTTGTTTCATGATCTTATTACATATTTTAAGGGTGTTTAAATATTTCAATATTTTATTTTTTAGGAGCAAACCAAAGTTAGATATTGGATGAAGAATTTTCTATAGTATTAAGTTAGGTGGTCTAGTATTTATCCCTCAATGTTGAGATGCATTATATTATGATCCATTATGCCACATGCTAGTTTCACCATGAGTTTATCATAAAATAGATTTTTCGTAAATTAATTTCCTTGTTCTAAAACCTAACAACATTATTAATATCTATAAGATGGTTGATTTCATCAACCTCATTGGGTGCTATCTCTTTGGGTGTGCTCTTTTTGTACCTATTTAGAATTCATAGTCATATAATAAAAACACCCATCAGTGTAATTGGATTCACTTATAAATTGTGATATCATAATGAATATATATAATTTTAGTGGTATTGTATGGATAAAACACTAATATGATTGTGATGTATTTAATGGATGTGAGTGGTATGGTCACATCACTTGATTAATTAGAATGATGTTTACACCCTCCTTAAATATAAATTCTATTAAACTATAAAAAATCTAATATTATATTCCTAAATAATTTAATTCATATTATATATTATGATGAAGGGGAATGGAAACCCTTATTAATTTTTATAAATGGGAGAGGAGACCCTTATGGATTATGATACGAGCATGGTGAACCCTCTAATATAGTTGTGATATAAGCATGGCCTCCCTATATTGTGAAACAAGAATGAAGACCCTTATGGATTATGATACATGGGAATAAAAACCCTATTATTAAGACATAGGTATGAAGACCCTATTATAATGATATTGGAGTTGCGACCTTATTACTATGATATGGGTATGGTGACCCTATTTCTAAGATATGGTCATGGAAACCTTGTGGCAATGATATGTGAATGGTGACCCAATTGATATGATTCAGGTATGGTGAACATATTGATATGATATCACACATGGAGAACCTATTGATATGATTCATGCATGGAATCCCAGTTGATACGATGCTAGAAAAAATAACACTTACTGTTAAGATATCGACATGGTATCCCTTATAGTATTATGATATTGGCCATTCCATTTCTTATTATTGTGATATCAGGCATGCAATCCCTTGACAATTGTGAGAATCATGTTACTACTTATAGATGAATGAATTACAACTAAGGTCTTTTATAGTAGCAGTATCTATATATATGGATGTAGAATTCACTACATTTGCAGACAACACACACAAACATACAATTACCTAGTTAGAGATTATCCAATCAAGGCCGATGAAGTTATGATCAGCCTAGAATCCTTTTGGAACTAGACCTGCCCCTTTAGAGATTTATTAATCCTCAACATCTTTATTTTCACATGGTCATATTATATGAACTGAATAGATATTTACATAAATTGTTGGTGGTGGACTTCTGATTTTATCTCAAACCCTATATGGGTCACTAATGGAACATATATAGATTATGTGGATGTAGATAAGAACAATGGAAAGAACCTAGTTATTGATGACTGATTTTAATATAGTATGGAAGCTGAGAAGAACCTGACCATGTTATGGCTTATGATGCTGTTGAAGATATTATATTTGGTATTTTTTATCTTTTGATACATGTATTTAATTTTATACCGATTTCCATGTTTCCATACTTTCTTTTAATAGACACATGACATTAAATCATTTTATATATGATGTTGTATGTTGTTGATGTTGTTTTTTTAGAATTTTATGATTTACCTTTTTCTCCCAGTTATTTATTTTCTTTTCACTATGTATCTATTTATTTTCCTACTATGATACTCTTATCATGATAGTATAATCAACCCATTGTACCACTTTAGATTCTCACTTTTTATTAGAAACATATCATGTATCTGGATTCATTCATAATTTCTTGTGGACCATCAATAAGGGGCATCGTTTAGTGGAAAATGGGATGGTGTGTCACAAATGGTGCCTATTTTTTATGCATGCATGTCACCATGAATGAAAAAAGAAAATATATGTTTTTCCTATTACAAAAAAGTGTCTTACTAGGGTATTCTAAATTGAGGAGGTTCATAGTTTGTTCACTTACTAATTATAATTCTATTAATAAATTCTTATTTTTGTTTTCTATATCATTTTATGAAAATAACTGAAGTTGATAAAAAATGCTATGTTTTACTAATATGAAATGATAGAAAATGTATAAATAATTTTTCCTTTATGGTCATGTCTATGGGTTCCATAATTCTTCTTGTTATTATTTAAATTCAGTTAGATAGTTTAATTATGAAATCTCACTCTTAGACTACTATTCTCTTATTTAGTGGGTGTGAAATTTCAAATGCCTAAAAAACATAATACTACATCCTCCTGTAATCAGTGTTTATGAAACACCTCAATCTATAATGTTGCATCTTCTAGGATCCAACTCCAGGCTATGTCATCTCATCCACTAAAATACTCAACTTCATCACATGAAGGTCTTATGTTTATTATAATAGAGGGAAAAGTTTTAAACAAAACAATATGAGCGATTTTGAGTTTAGTTTCATGGTGGACCATTTCCCCAGATGCGTACACCAGCCTTTATCACCAAAAACATAAATAAAATATTATAATTTATGTTCTATGTTTAGGAAACAATACATACCTTTGTCAGTCCAAGTCTCGGGCCAACCCATCATTATGGAGGGTAAGACATCATTATAGAAAGATGAAAATTATGATAATAAAATTAAAAGAATAAGAAATATGGGTGAATATGAGAATGGGAGAGATAAAGAATAAAACAAAAAATAAAAGAAAATTATAACAAAATTAAAATAATTAGCATGTTAAAAACTAAAGGAGAAGTAAAATAAGAAGAAGAAGATGATATTGAAGAATAATTGGGGGTGGAAACACTTTAATAGAACAATTCATGAATTATATGAAAATAATGTATAATTACATAAAAAATAAAACATATTCGAAAAAAAAAGAAATATAATTAAAAAGAACAGAAAAATGTAGCAGCATGCGGTCTTCCCCCAAAGAGTTTAGATAGAACACAACTACTACCAACTCAAGATCATGGGTTACATAGATACCTTCACATCGATGTAACTTTTTAGATTGATACGAGATCAACACACTCTACTACATCGGTCCATAAAATATATAAAGATGATAAGTATCATAAAAGACTTACAATATGGATCCATCCTATAATAGATAAAGAATATGATCACTAATTAACTTCTCTTTTAGATGAATAATTGTCGGATCACACTGATGAATCCATATGAATTCCTAGTCATTTTTGATCAAAGATATACAAGAATCCATAAACCATGAGAAATCAGACATGAAACTCAAAAAATGGCATGTAAGAACAAAAAAATAGTTAGCCATTTTAATATTATTAGGATCCATCAAAGAAACAAATGCTTCAATATTAAGAGTATTGGTAACTACTAAATATTTATACATGAAATTCACAAGGAAATGTGACACATAAATATAGAGAATACACTTTGAAAATATCCCATAGAGATAATGTCATTAAATAGATACAAGAATAACCCTAAAATACCAAAAATGATATTCCTTAGATCATGAATAATTGAGGATATCATTGGTGAACACAACCAAAAATTTATGCAGGAACTCAAAATATGTATACTACTTTAGTCCTATGAAAAAACATGTGAATTAATGAAACTAAAAGTAATTACCATTAAGTCTAAGTGTTTATAATAAAACATTAAGGTAGTCTAAAGCACATATTTTTTCCTACATCAACATATAATGGTATCGAAACAAAAACTTGATCTTTGAGAACAAGATAACTCTCTTTAACTAATAAAATAAATTCTCAATCCTAATAAGGGGATAATAATTTTTCACCATCACATTATTTATCCAATGAAAATTAATATAGTATCTCAAAAATATCACCCAACTTCTTATCAAACAAAACTAAATCATCATAAAAAGAAACACTAGGCCAAATTAAACCTTGCTACAGTATATCATCAATGAGAAACGACTACTATTTCATCTCAAAAGAATCCATAGAGTAAGGATATATAGAAATAAAAGAAACACCGAGATGAAATTATATCATAAAAATGAAATCATTTCTCGAGGGAAGTGTTATAAACACTTCAGGGAGAAAATAATAAATGTAAACAAAAACTCTTGAAACATCCACTAACCCAAAAATGAAATCCATTATTTGTGAAAGAGGTGATTACATGAGAATATATCACATATGATGATGTCTCTGACAAATGAATTCTATATGGTCACATTCTAAATCAATGAAGATAAATATCTTCCAAAAAATAAAAAAATGAACTAAATATAATGAAATAATGATAAGGATGAAATCAAATGGTTTCATCATAAATAAGAAAAACACCTCAATTGACTAATGCATCCAAAATTTTAGTTCAAAATCTCGACATACCTTAACAAAAGATTGAATAACTTCCAAACGGTGTAGTTAACACCAAAGAAACTTGATGTCTATCCACCTAAGGTTACACATCTCTCACTAGAGAAAGTGAAATGAATTAGTTAAAAGATTCTATATCAAACGTGGCATATAATAGTGTAAAATATAAATTGATATTACCTTGAATAGAGTTTGGTCAACTTTTAATTAGATCTTCCATGGAATGAATTATATTATAACACATTACACTTCTATTCTACCCTTAATGATGACTTCCACCATGAATTCTTTGATCCCTATGTCACTAAGGACTACTTGCTCCATCTCCACTATACTTCCCATAAGCCTACAAACTCTGCTATTAATAAAGAATTTGATATAAATACAATAACTGTTTCAAATGAAGTTGGTATAAATCTCCACACTAATTTTTAAGAAAAATTGGTTACTGAAAAATACAATTTACATGATCCTTATAAAAAATAAAACAATACCAGAACCACTAATAGTGGTCCATTAGTTTATAGCTCTAGCGAAAAGAGATGATCGAGGCTAAGAATAACCCCCAAAATACTAAACCTTTGACTACCTAAAAAATGGATATTCCCTATCTATAATGCCACTTTGAAATATTTCACCCTCTATTACTAATTAAAAAGACGGTCAGAAACATGAAAAAGAATATCCTTGAACCAAATTCTAAAATCACATAATCTAAATCTTAATTTTTTACATGGAATGATATTTCTATCCTTTTATTGCATATACACTGAAAAAACATGATCTGAAATTGATTTCAAAACTTCTCCTGTGATATCTCTTACTCATAATGATTCCCAATTAACAATATATACCACTAACGAGTAGCTATCCTCAATAGTATAATGGATAGAATAATCCAATGTTCATTACTGTAACAAATCAAAATAAAAAAATATCATGATCCTCTAAACATTAATTTATCTACTAATTGGGGAGATTACCTTCATAATTTTGATGTCACAAAAGCTAAATCTTATGAAATTAATTCCTCTATGAATCATACATATCTGGGTTAACCCTCATATAGTAAATTTGGGGACCCTTCCATACCTCTCCCACATAGGACACATGTTAACACCTTATACAATCCATCTATTAAAGTAGTTCATAAACTTCTAAGACCATGACTATAGAATTCATTAAGGCCATTTTAATTAAGCAATATTTTTTGAATTCAAACACAAGAACAATCAAACATGATGTATGTTACATGAATAGTTATTTATCCCATAATTAGAATCATTACAAATAGTATGTAAAGTAATTACAGAGTCATTACATCAGACCATATGAGGGTCTAATTTCATGTGTTATGGTGAGTCTCCCTTTTCTACATCATGAATTTGGTTTGATAAATACAATTTACCTACAAAGAATGTGTTGTCCTTGCAATTACATAACTTCATACTGTATCATATCTAACAAGAATATATTTTCTAACAATATTTTAGGACTCATCCCTGTAAGAATACCACATGGGATAGTATTGAATATATGTGTGACCCCCAAAGCCTTCCTCCGGTAGGACATAGGTTTCTGACTAACACGAGGGATATAATACACATTCATAGGATACATTAACATCATAATTCCAAATATTATAAGAAAAAAAATCACAAATTAATCACATATAAGGTAAATTAAACTAGCCCCACATTGTGTGAAATCTCACATATAAAATAAATTATCTGAATGAATACCAAAATAAATAAATCTTATGATAGATACTCCTTGAAATCTATCCAACTCCATGTGGGGATATATTAATGTCATGCCAAATTAGTAATTCCCTTCCACAATATGAAACACATATATAAAATATAGGTGAGAGAATACAATTATACTTTGTAATATCATCCCCAAAACAACACGTGAAAATGTTAAGGAAGTATAAAACATCATTAGCAAATAGAATGTGTAACCACCTCACTGCATACCCTATTTATCTACCATCAATATCACTAAGTCCCAATCACCAAAAAAATCAATAAATTATAGTAATATAATATCCAAAATATGTATAGGGAAAAGAACCCTACATCTTCTTCTTCATTTAATTAGTCTCCCTCATGCCCCAATGACCCACGTTATGGTGTTTCCATTACCTCCATATCCAAATATATACATAACCATATAATTAAATCATAACTAAAACTACATAACCTCACACATATCTAGCACTACCAAATATCTACATCTCTAATATAATCATATATCACATCATGGTAGAGGACATACCATGAAGTATTTACACTGAATTCCCTCTACCTACCCTATAATTCTCCACCATACACCCATATCATATCCATAACACATCATACAATAAAAACAAGGAATCAAAACCTCTATTACTTTTTGTGAAGTGAGTGACATGGGGGTGAAATTATCACTATATATCAAATCAATTTTGTATACTAGGTAAAATAAGTAGAATAAAAAAAACATTTGGGCATTATCAGTGCTACTATACATGGGTGGTGATGTATAATAAGTAGCAATAAATATCATGGATATTTAAATAATAGAAATCAAATCAATCATAAACCACTACTACCAAACAAAAGAACATCATTTAAAAAACTATCAATATAATAAATCAGCATCATTACCATCACCTTCGGCCATATGAACTAACTCCACCATCACTACACAATAGATACACAACTCCAACACAACATCTCATTACTCATATCATAATAAAACCAATAAAATTCAATGGAGTTTTAATTTATATACCTTAACTACATTTTAATTAGTCCCATATCATTTATTAACCATATTTATATAAAATTTCAAATTAATCCTCATCCACTACGACTTTAGAAAACTATCACACCCTCATATAATTTATTTTTTCATATTCCACACATTAATTATTCATTGCTTCATTTATTATTTTAAGAAAAATATTAACACATAAAAACTGGTTCGACTTTCCATTAATTATTTATTATTTTATTTACTACTAGATCATTTCATATTTTCATGATAATATGGAAAACCATGCAAGATCATCTTCACATCATTTTATCAACAAAGAAAATATCATAGGATAATAACCACAACATCAATTCCAACACTTCTAAAACAACATCAAATCTACTCCACATTGATCAGGTTGTGCCACTGACTAGAAAAAATTATTACCATCCCATTATTATCCAGAAAACCCCCGAATACTAAAGATTCTCTAACCATATAATGAAATTAAAAACTACCATACATAAACATGTTTCTAATCATTTTAATAAATTTATAAATAAAAAACAACATATATATATACTTCATATTTTAACAAAATCTTCACATTAACCACATTAAGTAGAATAAATAATTATGAGTATGATGAATCATATCAATAAAAAACAATAATGATATCATAATAACAGTTTTATCAATTATCTTCAGAAATAGTAGAATTGAAAAAACATATAAATCATATAAAACAAATATGGTTTTCTACTATTTTTTAATTTACACCATTCATTTTATAATATTATTTATGTTAATTATAAATTCTTACACATTGAAAGAATAGGTATGGAACTTAAATATTAAACACATAAAAAAGAGGGAATTTTTTAATCTAAATATTAAATAGAGATAAGTGAATCATAACACAATGATGAGGAAATAATGATGTCCAAAAACCACCAAGATTCAAAGTGAAACCCTCAACCACCTATGAAATGTAAATATCCATCAATGACTCAACTATGAACTAAAAAAACTAAATCCATTGTTTTTATCCATGGATTTATAAGAAGGAAGAATAAAAGAGTAATAAATGAAAATAAGAAACTAAAAGAAGAGAGGGGAGGAAATGGTACCATAGATCAAGAAGAGATTATTCAAATAATAAAGAAGTATTAAGATCTTATATAACAACTAAGGATTCCTGACAACAAAAACACCCCTCCTTAACATGGAAATCAGGTCCTGGAATTGCAGGTACCACTAGTTTCCCCATAGACACATGGTCCCCTCCCTGGGTCCCACCCATGCGCCCGAATGGGACATCAAACTAATGAATGACCCCATAAACCATCACATGTTCTTTATAATTTACTTTTTCCACACTCGCACACACCTAGGGAAACATATGAGGAGGTTACCAATCATGATCATTAATCCAAGATAAACAACCCTAATTGCATGGTTCTAATCAAGAAGGATCCTGAAATGAAAGGTGTAACTTTTTAATATGAGTCATATTATTTAGTTTTTATCCATATAACATTATGTAATGTTAGTTTCACCCACATTTAGGGAACAAAATCATTTTTTGGACACAATATCTCAACCTACGTAGTTCCAACAAACATAAGGATGAGCTCCTATTCTGTTACCAATGCAACAACTGTTCCCCATTGACAGCACATACACACAAATTTAAAATGGCCATCAGGTACTGGTTCACTAGGTTCCACAAGTTACCCTACATACATGTCTTCCCCTCCTTAGGGCCCACCCACATCCCCAAATGGGTCATCAGAATAATGATAGTCCCCACAAGACAACCCTTGTTCTTTCCTGTGTGGGTTGTCTTCACTCGCACACACCTTGGTAACTTCTCATAAGGTCACCCATATTTATCACTACTTCATTCCAACCATGTTTTACAATGGAGTTAAAATTAGGTAGGATTCAAAAAAGAAAGCTGCAACTTGTTAACACGGGTCATATCATTTGGTCTTTTAACCCTTTAAAATTCTATGGTGTTACCTTAATTTCCACATCCATGGATTAATTTTGAGTTATTTTGTTTTTTATTTTGGGTTTTAACTTTTTTTCTTGGAATTCCAATGTTTTTTGTTGTAAAACAGTGAATTTTGGACCAAAAAAATGACAATCATGTTTGACACACAATTTGTATAAACTATTCAGAATCCCATTAGAAACTGTGTTCCTAAGACAGTGAAAATTTCTAGTGTGCAGGGTTTGGATCATGAGCATGTACCCCCTCTAGAAAAGAAATTCATCCCCTTTTCCCTTTTCATAGAGAGTGTCGCACATTTTTCACCTGGTTTGGAAAATTGTGCATCCAAACCATGCAACCTTCCAGATCTTAAAAAATCAAAAAAATACATAAACTAACCCTCCCCAGTTATAACACAAAATCACCCAATATTTTCCCTCATTAAACTCCCCAGCACTATGTGTTCCTTCCCCTTCCTCCTTTAGCCCTTGGGATTCCATATTTAGGTGGTTTTGGTGTGTATTGTTCATGAAATCTTCAAGTAAGTTTCTCTCCATCTTCTTCCCCCCTCTCTTTTCCCAGTTTCACCTAGAATCTATAGAGAATAGTGAAGGAATTTTCTTGGATGTTATTATATTGATGCTCTCCATTTTTCATATAGATTGAGAAGAGATACCAAAATATGAACTATGTTAGTGTTCTAAGAAGCACTTAAATTGTGGGGATGTTCCCAGTGAGTGATTGTTATCTACTAAGGGATTTTTCTACTTCATAAGAAAGTTTTTTGTTTATAGTATCATTGAAGAAGGTGGTGATATAGGATATTAATCACTCTAAGTATGTAATTTATCCTGGGTCCACCAAAATTATTTATTATGTGCATTTATAGTCATGGTTTCTAGGTATGAGTTGCAATATAACCGAATTTGTATTAAGGTGCTATAATTATCAGTAGGTAAAACTAAAACTCTAGAGGACCTCTAGTTTGCATCATCCATTTCCCATCCCTACCATAACATGGGATTAGGTCCTAATGGACTAAATCATTTTATTTACTCATACACCATGGGGAAGGAATACCATATGGATAATTACTGACCTTCTGACCAAGTCATCCCACTTCATTTCGATCAAGAATTTAAACAAAGTAGATGGACCTGGTTAGATGTATGTTCAGAGGATAGTGAGGCTTAATGAAGTTCCATTAGCTATTTTTTTATAGATACCTCCTTTAATAACTCTCAGTTTTTATAATTCCTTCAAAATGAAATGGGGTCATAAATCTGACTCAGTATGATATATCATCCCTAAATAGATGTTTAGGAGGTATGGGTGAATCAAAATTTGGAAGACATGCTTTGAGGATTATTTTTTGATTTTGGAGGCTCATGGGACACAATTTGGTATTTATTAGTTATCTTGTAATAAATGTTTCCAATACTCAGTTAGAATGGATCCCATTGAGGCTCTTTATAGTTGGTCATGTCAGTCACCTTTGAAATGGATGGAAGTGGGTGAGGATTATTTTTTGGGACCATGGATTGTGGAAGAGATATATAATATTGTTTGGTTCATTATGAATTGTGTTTTGATATCACATATCCTCCAAAAGTCTTATTTTTTACTATAGGCACCAAGCGTTGGAATTTTAAGTGGGTGATGGAGGGTTTCTGAAGGAGGCCCCCACCTAGGTCATTATCATCTTGGAGAGTATGGGAATCTAACACCAAGGTATGTATGACCTTTTGATATTAAAGAAAGAATTTTTAAGGTGTAATAAAAATTTTATTTAACATCCTATTTGATGTTGATTCATGAAATTTTCCATGTATTTGAATTTAAGAAGTTTAATCTGGATCAGTAACACTTGTAGAATTGGGATGAATTATAGATGGAATATGTTTTTGTCTATGTTGGAGAGATTAGTGTGGATTTTGTATTCCCAAGTGAATTTTATTTGGGGGAAATCATTATATTTGGTTCGGGTTATTTGAAATAAAATAAATAATGAGAACGAGACATGAGAGTGAATGTATTGGGTGGAGGAGAAGTATCAACATTTACTCTCTGATCAGACTTTTTTTTGAATTTATGAGTGTGGAGGGTTTTTATGGTGGGATTAATTGTTAAATATAAAGTTTTATTTTATGTTATTTTCTATACTATTTTTGGACGTACCTTTTTTGAGCTTGGATGAGTTTTTTTTAGGAAAATGGTGAATTTACAACCGTAAAGAAAGAGGCGACCGAGTGTCGTAAAATTGTAGATACCGTGCACCATCCAAGTAGAAAAAGTGTGACTAAGATAATTGAAATTTATGATGTTTATGGTTTGGAACATGAGTGTGACCCCCTATAAGAAAATAGTGTGGTCTCTTTTTTACTTTAGAAAGAGGGTTCTACGCGGTTGGCGGATATTTTGGAAAATCTAGCAATCGAACAGTGCAGCCAATCATATATTTAAAAAATTAAATATTTTTAAATTACCCTCCCTAATTTTAACACCAAATATACCCTTACCCTCATTTGACATCCCATCCCTATTAATTACTCCCACGTCCTCCTTTATCCATTGGGTTTTAGTATTTTGTGGTTTAGTGTGAATTTTTCAAGTTCCACCTCCTTTTCTTGCTCCCGCTCTCTTGGGTTGTTCTTATATATTTAATGTCTTCTATTTTCACCAATTAATAGGTTGACCCAATATGTGTTAAACCTTTATTTTTTGGGAACAAAGTTTATGGTTATGAAATTATATTACCTCATTAGGCTCTCTTATTTGTGCGGTTAGTGTATTTCACCCAATTTCTAGAAGTTTCCAATAAAGAGGTATGAAGATCATTGATTTGATAGTGATAGACGAGTTTAGTATTCTTGATTTGGTTTCCAATTATAATTATAAATTGTGTCGGTGGTGAAAATCATTTTTTACTTGTTTTTTGGTGTGTATAAGTGTTTAATAATGCTTCTACATATTGGGAATTGTTCATGGTAGATGTGTTTTCATAGTCAGTAGTGGGATTGTGTAAGAGGAGTCCCATGTGACATAAGAAATGAAATTGAGCATGAAAGAATCCTAGATATCCATTTGAATATAATAGTTCTAGTATGTTAGGATAATCGAGAGGGTCGAGGCCCTATATCCCAAATAATAATTTATGTATCAATAATAACTGAGCATATATGTGATAGGGATTAGAGGCTGGAGTAGGACCTTCATGTACGGGGGATGTGATAACTGAGAGTAAAAGGATCCTAGGAACCTACTAAACTTTGTGACTTATGGATTTTCTAGGGTTATCATGTTAGGATTATCGTTCATATTGTTATTATCCTATAGTTTTTTTAATTTTCATCATTTTTTATTTAAAATTATATTTTTATTTCCATAAAAACTTGCATATTAATTTTCCTTATAATATAATTAAGTGGAATATATTTCCATGGTATCATAATAAGAATTATGGATGACACCCTACAAACACACTTGTTTTTATGTAGACCTTGTTATGTTTCACCCATGTAGAGGCAATATTCACTGTGGTGGTGATGGTGGTTCAATATGCTAGAGGCTCTTTCATTGGTGGTTGTTGGTGATGGTGGTATGGGGTGTCGACCTGCATACCACATGGAGTTTTTTGTTGTCTAGTTGTCCCCACCTTATTTTTGGTATTATTTATTTTTATGTAAAGATGATAAATGTTTATGTCATTTTGGTTATTCATTTTGGCCATCAATAATGAGGAGATGTAACTATCTTGTTTATTATTTATTGTTAATTCTCATGGGAAAAATCATTCCTAAATGTGATTCTTGATTCCCAAGCCTTAGTTATCATCCAATGAAGATCATAAACACCCTTCGGGACTTTCCATAGCAAGGATCGGGTGTCGAGTTGGATGGAAGCCCAACCTAGTTCGTGAAATATATTATATGCATCATAAATAATAAAAATTAATAACCAAGTTTCTCTATCATATAAGAAATACAAAATAAAAGAAATAAAGGGAACAAATTTATATTAAAAATCTAGAAGACCCTATTACATCATGGTGAAAACATAATCAAAATGTGGAAAATTCATGGCTACAATATATAAATAATATTCAAAGGAAGATCCAGGTTTTGCAGTATTCAAAATAGCCACATTAACTTTTATGTCACATAACATTTCAGTACATGGAACAACTTTGAACTCATCCATGATGTAGGTAAATATTCTACACTAAAATTACTACATACTCTCGCTCAATCCATTAGACACCATAATATATATCCTTATATGGTGTCCATTTCAATTATAACACCAAGAGATTTTAAAAGAGGAACATATTATTTGATAGATTATATGGCATGAAACACCATGGATAGGAAAAAATTAACATCTTGAGAGTTTATAAAATATTTAATTATAAAGAAATTAAATCCCTTTGATATCTTTCAATGCACACACCACCAGGTTTGAACAAAATGTGATACTCTATGAAAATATTACTATTTAAACACAACCTATATAACATAACCATTATATTGTTTGGTATTGATTGTAAAAAATAAATTATTAAAATAATATATTTTAAATAGGAATGAAATAAAATAAATTTAAATAAATTTAATATAAATAAAATAACATTAATTTGAGGGTAAATGATTTGTTTTTTAGAGAACTGTATTTTTTATAAAGGTTGTTTAGTCACACATTGAGAACCAAACATAAAATTAATTTGTTACATATTTAGAAAAATTATATAAAAATATAATATGTATATTTTAAAAATAAAGAACAAAATTATCTTTGGGTGAATTTTTTATAATTTGTTGAAAAATATTAATTTTTTATTGAATAGTAAAAAATACCGATGTTTATAAAAAAGATACCTCTTCGTTTAAATTATTTATAGTTTAAGATTAAATTTTAAATTATATTCAAAGTGATTTAATTTAAATATTTTTTAAAATGAAATAATTAGTTAATTAGAATCAATATCATATATAAATATGATATGAAAACATTTTTTTCTTTATAATGTTTTTCTTCAAAACCCAGTTTTTTAATAAGCCTGTAGGATAAATTTTAAATTGTTTTCTTCCACATATATGATTGGAATTTTTAAAAATGTATTAAATATTTGGAATTATAATTATTTATATTATCTAATAATTTAAATTAATTTTCTACCATATTGAATTCTGAAAACATGAAAAATGAATTTCAATGGTTAAGGTAAAAATTGGTTTACCCAGGGTTAAATAAAGAATATAATGGTTACAAATGACCTAAAGCATGTCCAAAATCCATTGGATGTGAATATAGTGACATTAATAAATATAGGGTTCTACAATTAACCATTTTTAATGTTTATTTCATGGGAAAAATACAGGTATCATGTTTTCATTTCAAAAATACCAAGTGTGTCATATCTTCCACTTATTAAAGGCTACCCCTATCATATCATCTTCACATAGAAAAAAACATATGGTTTAACCATGAAATGATAAAATTAGTTCTTTAATCCTCTTATAAAAGTATAGAGTCATTATTTTTATCCTAAATCCAATTTTGAAGGCTTTAGGTATAAACCAAAAAGAGTTCTTCAAGGAAGAGGTAAAATCATTAACATGCATATTTTCTTAATTTCTTATTCTAACTCCATAATATATATTTAAAACATGATAATATAATAACATAACTATATCCCATATAAGGAAATTTTATTTTGTTAATTGAATAACCAATATGAATCTCCACTACCATCAAATGGAAAATGAAATTTTCGATCATGTGTATGACAGACTGCCATCTCGCAAATTGATTTATTTAGTTTTCCATAACCACTTTTAAAAGATATATATAATGATGAATTTAATATATTAATATGAAAATTTTGACATTATTATACTTTTTTAATAATTATATCAAATATAACTTCATAATTTCAATTCTGTGGGGTGATACCTCTAAATATATATATTTATTTTATAATAAAACTCATTTTTGGTTAATTGAGAACCACTTACAGGAATACCAAAATAGGAATCACATACCTATTAGACAACCAAAACCCATCTAGGAATAAATCAAAATGATCAAAAAACACAATTTTAATTTTGAAATTCAAAATTACAATTCCCATTATTGAATCACCACTACATCAAAATCCACAAAATGGTCAAATACAAGTTAAAACTAAATAAATAATCAATTGAAACTATGACCAATGAAACCACAATATTTAACTATTAAAATCATGCCTTATCCATGAGATCCTATATGAGTTATGAAACCAAACCCTACATCATTCTTATCTTTACTTGAAACACAGAAAAGAGTGGCCTAGTGAAACATTAGATGGCCAGCGGGGAGGAGTCAAAAACATTAGTACCAGAGATCACCATCACCATATACACCAAGAAATAACCATTATCTAGCGAAACATAAACACATAATCTAAATGAAGTTCAGCTACTACTGACAACACCAATGGGAGTTGCTGAAAATCATCAAAATCTTCGAGGATAAAAGGCCATGAACCTTCATAACTAGATATTAAATAACCACATCATAATTGAGGGGGAACTAATAAAAAAATCCAAATTTTAAAAATCAAAAAATTATGAGAAAATAGAAAATGTAGAATAAACAATAGAGTAACCAAATCCCTATACCACACTCCATAATCTCCATCCCATGCCATCTAGGGAACAATTATACTAGAATAAGATGAGGTCTATCATTATAGGAATGGAAAAATAGAAGAGGAGGAGAAAGAAATAAACTCTAGCCATAATACCTCTAATCAAAGGTGAGAGAAAAAATATCATCAAACACAACCAAATAAATAATTTGAAACCCCCATGTTTACCGACACACTAACCAACATTGGGTTTGGATGTGGTGGGACTGGTATAAAGATAAGTAGTTGATGGTGAACAATATCTAGACCAAAAGTGAGATAAGGGATGAGACCGAGGATGAGTGATGTGAATGGGTTCCATCACTGAAAGAGAGGAACTAAAAATCACTGGAGATGTGAGGGAAACAAGAGAGAACCAAAGGATAAGATAATTAGACTATAGTAGGGAATGATAATGTAGTAATGATCTTCAACATTAAAAAATATGGTAATATAATATGGAATCATAGGGAAAAACCTTTAGTGACATGGGAGGAAGTGCTCCTCATCCATGTAGTGATATGACAACATTACTCATGTGTATAGTGGACTACCACCTCCCAAAGTGATGTGATTCGTTTTTCAATTATTCATTAAATGAATGTGTGTAACTTTAAAATTAATGGATATATTTGATATTAATGACCAAACCATACTTATGGTACTATAATATCACATCTATCTTCTTACCTTCTAATCCATTGGAAAAAAATAGTGTCGCTCATGTGAACGTGTGGACTATCTCCTCCACATAGAAATGTGAAACAATTTTCATCTTATTTTTACAAGGATGATAATTTGGATATATTTAATTAGTATAAGTGATATATAGGATATAATAATGGTTCTGTAAAGGTGAATTAATATTTATTCTCTTTTCATTCCATCCATTGAGAGAAATAGAAATATCGTCCATGTGTATGTATGACTTTGCGTGATTTTTTGGTAATAAAATGTGTTGTTAACTCAAATAAAATATAAATCAATGCAAAAAAATATGTGTTGTTAAAGGATTACCTTTATCAATTCTAGTGTTTTAACACTGATAAAAGATATCTTTTATCATTGGTTTCTAATACGCGTTGATAAATGTGTGCTTAATTTGTCATGATTTGAAGTAGTTTTTATAAGTATAAATAATTATTAATGATATTATAATATAAATAATATAATATATTATATATTTATATAAATAAATATATATATTAAAATATATATTTTAATAATATATATAAGATTATTTAAAAAACTGTTCCTTTTATCAATGCTAAAAAAACATTAATGCTAATAATTGGTCCCCATTATCAATGCTTGCATTTTATCTTTGATAAAATATATCCTTTGTTAGGAATTTATAATAAGAACTGATTGTGGGTGCTTAATATATTTTGATTTTTAGTAGTGTTTAAAACTACATTTTTATATAAATATGTTTAAATATTTATTTATACAATTAATTTTTTATATGTAAATATATTTGGAAATATGTGTGTATATATATGTTACCATATTTATTTATCAATAACACTAAAATATGAAAAGGGTATAATTTTAACCCCATATTATCACAATATAAAAATTTTATTTGCATGATTTCTTGTGTTTTTCTTTGAAGGTTCATTTTTGATTAGTGAAAAATACTGAATTATAATTGAAAACTGACTTTTTTCCTAATTATTTTATAATTTTAAATTATATTTTATTTTTTTAATGTTAAATTTGGAAAATTATATATCTATTAATACAATATATGTAATTTAAATTAATGTTATATTAAATTTATATATAAAAACATAGTAAACTATTAAACATTTTCACTTTAAAAACCTGATTTTTCATCTCATCTATGGAATTAATTTTAAATTAAATTCATAATGTTATATTATTAGAATTTATAAAAATAAATTATATATTTTTAAGAATAATAATTTATAGTTTCTATTAAGGTGAAATAATTTTTTGACCAAAATTATTAGTGAAATGAATTAAAATTAATTACAGTGATTAAGGTAAAAAAGAGTTACTTAGGGTTTAAACTTTGAACATATGGAAAAAATTACCAATAAAGTTTTCCAACACCCATTTTATAGACATATACATACCATTACACCTCATTTATAAAAATGGGTGTGTTATGTATGCCTCTTTTTAGGTAAAACATGGGTACACCTAACATTATTCTCAAATGTACCATTTGTGTCCTCTCTTCACTTATAAAAGGCCACCACCTCTCCCCCTATATTAAAACCCATAACGTATTTTTGTCGCATAAAAAACCTTTCAAGATAAAATATTAACATACTTATTCTCATAATAGAATAATCTCTTTTCTCTTAAATCAAACTAAGTACGTTCTTCGGTTAAAACAAAAAGTATTTACCGAAAGCAGAGGTAACGTTCTTCAATGATCTCTTTTGTTTTATTTCTTTCTTCACCCATTGATTTTTTATATCATGATTATATAAAAAACTCCATATTATTAATATAATTTTTTTTGTTTATGGAATTATCTTCATCCACACACACTTCCATCGAATGGGATAAGCAATCATCATTCATGTGTACAGTGGACTACCGCCTCACGAACCGACAACATTTGTTTTTTCATTACCACCTGTAAATATTGGGAATATATATGGGAATACTATTTTAGATGATATATATTAAATTTATTATATATTTATGCATATATAATTTTTAAATAACACATTCCATCATGATTTCTAATTTGTGGGAATATGATAACATCATTTGCGGAGATATGGACTACCGCCTCCTCAAAGCTATGTGATTTGGCCACACTCTACATGAAATTTATTAAATATTGGTTTAATTAATATATATTATATATATATGAAATTATTATGATATTAATGAAATAATTATATTTCTATTAAAATAATATTTCATTTTCTTTATTATCTTTCACACACTAAAAAAGTTATAATGTCGTTTGTGAATGCGTGGACTACCACCTCCTTGAAGAAATGTAAATCCTTTTTGAATCGAAATAATTATATATAAAAGTATATATGATTAATTAATATGGTGTTTATGATGTTATAATGATTATTTAAAGATAAATTTTTCTTAACTTCTTTTCATAAGGATTATTGAAAAATGTTAACGTTACTATATGTACATATGACATACCGTCTCGATGATCATAATGGTAGTTCATTTCTATAGACATATTCCGTGGTCATTTTTAAATTCTAATTTATGTATAAATATGGTAATTATTTCATTATTATTATTCTGGATATGTTTAAATAATTACCCCTTTTACCATTATAGACCCACCATTATCATTTTTGACACATAAACCGAATATGGTCGAAACATCCAACTTAAACATAACTGGTTAAGTAATTCTATATAACATGTTAATATGTAAAATAAAACTAATAATAAATTTGTAAATGGTTTTAAAACAAGAAAAATAATTAACATAAGTTTATTAATCATGAATATAAAGACACACATGACATGTCAAACTCAAGTTACGTGATTTTATATATATTTACATTCCATTGAGGCTTATTTGTTATTATTCACCAATTCACATTTATGATTAAAATATTCTTCTGAATATAAATGTAATATCGTGAATAATTAATTTTTCATTATATTTGAAGTTTAAATTTTTATTATCTCATATAAGGGGATTTGATTTGAAAATTACTATGTCGTAAATTTATTTTTCAGTATCACTTTATTATGTGATTATTAAATCTCTATTGAAACAATCACTATATTTCAATAAATTTTCATTGAAAATTAAATTTCTATTAAATATAAATATTCTTTGGTAATTTATATCATTATTTTAAAAATCATATACCATTTCTAAAATTGGTTATTATATTTAATGTTAACTAATTTTTATGGAAAAATTGATAAATATGTATCCTTTTCTCAATAATGATATTTAATAAGGCATATTTTTTATGAAATAAATCAATTATTCGATATATAAGAAATTATTTGGAAGTTAAATACATGGTTTTAGTACCTCTTAATGCAATCACCCCGATTAATCCATATTATAATGAGACACAATCAATTGTAAAACCCTAATTATTTACAACCAATATGTTTTAAACTGTCTTGGGAAAGGTCTTGATAGTAGAGATGAGGTTGGACAAACCAAATTGGTTTTTATTTAGTATTTTATAAAACGTCTTGGGAAATATCATGATATTAAATGCATCTTGTACTTAGGAAACATGGATTCCAACAGATAATAATTCCCTTCATTCAATTTTAGTTATTATTATCCATGATATCTTCACTAGGAAAAAATCTATGGATGAATTTAATTCATATATTATTGATTAAATAGAGGGTATTTTCATTTATTTACCATTCCATATTGGTTAAACCTTATATATTTATTTAAATTGAATGGGTTTTTAGTAATTTACATTTCTATATTGATTATTCGTTATTGATTAATGATAGCTTCTGATGTAACTAAACCTTACTAATAATTTGATCTCATAAATATTCTTTTACATTCCCTAGGATTCCATGATGTTTACTTTTACTAATATGAAGGGATATAATAAAAGGAATAAGTTTATTTTCAAAAACAATTATATTATACTTTTTTTATTTAGAATATAATTTAAGGCTCATTTATGAATATAGTTAATCAAGATTACTGAACTAATCGGTACTTAGAGATGTGTTTCCTTATATCTTATGGGAATTTTATGGTAAAATCCACAAGCTCTGGGTATCAGGGTTTGAGTTCACTCTACATTTATGGTTATGTTTATTTTATTGTTGTGAGTATTAAAAATATTTATGTATATGTTTCAAAATGAATGTTTATGTTGATTATATTTAACACATTTCATTTGAGGAATGAATTGGACGTAGTAAGTCATTGGTGGGGACAGGTTGTTGATAAAACATCAATGCATTAATGAATCTCATGGGACAAATCTGTAGGAAAAATTATATTTGGAAGCATGCATGTTTTCATTAAAATTTTATGATGATCAAGGAATTTACATATATGGACTGCAAAACTAAGATACACATTAGTTTTTTGGGAATATAATGTTGATTTAGTCACCTCAATTATAAATTTTTGGACATGGGATTTAGTTAGACATATTTTGGATGAATCTTAAGGATAATTGTTTATGGAATGGATTAAGTTTAAATTTCGGTGTCATTGGATATAAATTTGTAACTATTTTGGTATTAGTAAATATCTTTAGACAAGAAAAATGGATTTTTATTCTTTTACAAGTCTATTGATTTGTTAAATGTTAATTTTAGTGCTTGATGAATAAAAATTTCTTTTGGATATTAATTTTATGGAGTAATAGATAAAGTAAGAATTAATCAAAGTACATATAATGGAATAAATTATTACTATGAAATAGAATGATACCAAGTAACTATTATTTTTTTATTCTCTTAGACTAGATGATAAAGGAATTTATGAACTCTCAAAAATGGATACTCAAACTATACATGTTTTCCTAGTACCATTATTTTTGATGAATCAAATGGAATTTTAACTCAGTGTAGACTTATGGATCATGGATTATAAAATTTCATAAATAATTCAATTTATTATGATAAATTCTCTCTATTAGTCTCCATTAATAATTGTGCATTATTATTTTCTTTCATGTCTAAATCGTCACTTTCCACCTATGTTCCCATATTTGGAAACCAAGTAAGTGTTATTATAGCTGACTTCATATATCCCTTCCTATATTATGAAGGAGATATTTTATTGACCATTATTTTTATGAATTAGATTTTAAGTAATGGTATATTCCAATTTCAAAACCTTTAATAACAAAATAAATATTATATTATAAGGAAACAATTTATTTAATTGTGTGTGTGTGGGGGGGGGGAGGTTGAATGTAACACTTCGAGATTTTAAAAGAGAATGATGATATTTGATTTCATATATGACACATAACACCATTATTAAAAAATAATGTTACACCCCAACAAATTAAGATATATTTATTTTTATATAAATATAATCTCATTTATAATTATCAATTGAACAAACATTAGGTTTGAAACAAATGCGCTACTTTGTTAAAATATTATTATTTAAAAATGGCCATTATAACCAATATTTTAAGTTGGTATGTATAAATATTAATTAAAAAGATATGAAAATTTTATGGTTTAAACATATATAAAATAAATTTAGTGGATATTTATTTATTTTAAGTAAAATATTAAACATTTTAAATGAAATTAATTTTTTTTCAAAAAAACTGTAATTTTTCAGAAATGATGTTTAGTCACAATTTGTGTACTTAATTTAATTTTTTCCCTCTTTTTAAATCTTTATATGAAGAAATGAAATTAATATTTTAAATCTAAATGAAAAATTTATTTTTGGCTGAAGTTATGACAATTTTTTTAAAAGATTAATTTTTTTGGTGAATAGTGTAAAATACTAATATTTATTGATGGCTGTATTTTTATTTAAATAATTTTCAATGTAAAATTATACATTAAATCTTTTTAAAGTGATATTTGTTCAATTATATTAAATATTTAATAATTTATTTAATTGGATTCAATATCATTTTTATTTTTGATATTAAAACACTTCGAACTTTTGAATATTTTTCTTTAGAAAAAAAGTTTAGTCAATGAGAATGCTTAATTAATTTAAAATTGAGTTCTTCAACTTATATGAATTGAATTAAAAAACATTCCATATTTATAATACTGATAATTTATATTATCTAGTAAGTTACAAATATTTTTTTATCTTAATTAATTGAAAAAATAGTAAAACTTAATTACCAAGAATGTGATAAAAATGGGTTTACTAGTGGTTAAACTAAGATGATATGTGTTAAAAATAACCTGAAACATGTAAAAAAAATATTTCTTTGCCATATTTAGGCATTATGTCCTCATATATTAATTAATTAATCTTTATGGAGGCTTTATCAAAGTTCAAACGTGGGTGTCACATCTTCTTTTCAAAAATACCATGTGTGTCCTCCACTCCACTTATAAATGTTCACCTACTCTCATCTTCTATTCACTCTTCCAATTAACATTGTTTCTGAATGTACCTTACAAAAAACCTTCCATAAAACTCTCCTGAAATCCTAGAGGCATATAATTTGTAAAAAATCCAATCCACTAAGGCTTAAATTTTAAGCCTAATTTAGTTATTCAAAGAAGAGGTAATGTTCTTAATATGTGTATTTGTATTTTTTTTATTCCAAATCCATAAAATATTATCCAATTATGATATTATAATAAAACATAACATATAATTATATATTATTATGTTAATTGAATAACCTATATCCATATCCACTTCCATCAAATTGTAAATGAAAATGCCGATCATGTGTTTGGCGGTCTACTTCCTCATGAACCGATGTAATTCATTTTTCATAACTACAATTCAAGGAGGGACATAAATATGAATTTAACATGTTTATATGATATTTTTTAAATTTTTATACATTTAAAATTATTATATCACATATAAATTCTAAATTTCCATTCAATTAGGGGATACAATAACATCTCCCATGTGTAAAGTGGACTACTTCCTCAAGAAGTGTTGCAATTCATTTCCCTTTATTATTTACATGGATTTAACTAAGGTTAAAATTAATGGATAAGTCTGTTATTAATTTACTAAACATAATTATATAAATATAACATCACATCCAGCATATTACCTTCTAATATATTAGAACACAACAATGTAACTCTTGCAATGCTATGGACTACCGCCTCTTCATAGAGATATAATTTTTTTCATTTTATTATTACATGAATGGAAATAAGGATGTATTAGATGTGTATAATTTCTATATATGAAATAATTATTATTATTGAAACATGAATTAACATTTATTTTCCTTTCATTCTACCCCTCATGAAAAATGGAAACAATGTTCACGTGTACGTACATCTTACTGTCTCTATTAATGGGTTATTGAATTTTCTATATTTAACATTTATAGGTTAATATAATTACATATATATTTAATAAATATTAATTTTTAATAATCTTTATGCTTAATTATATGTTTAAAACATGATAAATATAGAATTAATTGTGTTACTAATCCAAAATAAACATGAAAAAAAAATGAAATTATCAACCAAAAAAGTTATTTTAACAATGAAATGTTAAAAAAAGGTGAATAAATAATATAATTAAATAATATATGATAAAATTATATATGATTATGGTTATATAATATATTTATAATGATTAAATATATATCATACCGGATTTTTGGACACAAAAAAAGGACATATAACCTGAGGTGAGGTTTTCTCATCTCAGATTTACTTTGTTGAGACATACACCATATTCACCAAGTATTCCTTTATGCGATACATATAATACCAATTTTTATATTTAAAATCATGAATATATTTCTATTAATTATATTTTAATTTTCATTTCATGTGATTTATTTAATTGGGATTTTATAAAAAATTTACAAAAGTTGTTAGGGTTTTTTTTAACAATCTCATCACTATTCAGGATTATTTTGGTTGAAGTGTTACTTGTGGAAATTATTATTTTTTCATATAATAAAACCAAAAATATTTCCTTAATCTATATTTATTCATGAACATTTTAAATTATGATATAATTTTCTAATATTTGTTATATAAAATTATTTATATTTTTTAAGAAAATCATATATATTTTCTATCTTCAGACGAAAATCATATTTCCTCAAAATCAATGTTTTCTAAAATGATTTATAAATTATTTTTAACCATTTAAACGTATATTTTTTTAAAAAAATTAAGTTTTTTTTGGAAATGAATAATCATTTCATTTTCAAATTATGTTTATGTTGTCTTTTACCAAAAATGGGAATTAATTTTTTATTTTAACATGTATAACATGAATAGAATTTACTACTATCATGAAAAATCAATGTTTTAAAGATTAATTTATATTTTTCATGGGTTATATTTGAAGAAAATTATTTTTAAAATATATTTTGTCTTAGAGTTTTTTATAAAAGATATTTTCTCAGTAAAAAAATTATTTTCCTCAAAAATATTTTTAATGAAATTATTATGGTATTTATATTCATCAATAACATCAAACTATTAATTTACTTATGATGCCTTGAGGATATGTTGTATAGATATCATAATTATTCTTTCTTTTTATGGTTTATGATCAGTTTGACTGAGGATGTAAGATTTTATTACTATTCACCACTGTACTCTGGATGGTTTGTGATTATGTTTATTTGATTGGGGTAAGTATAAAAATTTCATTTTTTAGATTTTAAATATAAATGTTCATGTTTATTATATTTCAGACATTTCATATGTGGAATGTGTTAGACTCTGTTTGTGATGGGTGGGGGTCGATTATGATAGTACCTCGATGCATCGATAAGTCTCATGAGGCAATCCAAATGTCTAAATAAGATAAGTTTTTACCCATAGATTTAAACTATTTTTTGAATTGTATTGAAACTATGTTTCAGTTCATTGAAATTATGAATTACCTCATTATAATAATAGTTATTGTTTTCTATGTTATTATTAGATTAGTTTTATTTTCTATGGATAAGTTTTAAGCTAATTTTTTTATTTAAATGGATTTATTTGATCATTATTTATTCCTAGAATATTATTCTCAAGTTATTTTTAAATGTAATGTGTTTTAGTTATTTAAATTTATATATTGGTTATGATTATTTATTCATGATATCATCTACTATATTCTTATCCTTAACGAGTATCCGAGTTCCCCCCTTTCATATGTTTTGTTCTCCCCAGGATTCGAGGAAGGGTTATTCAATTGACATACATGAATGTGCTAAGGGGAAATATGGAGTTATCAAAGAAAATTAATTGTGTATTTTATGTTTTAAGTTACAATTTGAATTTCAAGTATGTGTCAATTTTTCCAAGACTACTTATATATTTGGTTCTTTAGGATATGCTTTAGTGTATTTTGTGCCAACCTAATAAAGGAACCACAATCTTCTAGTTACTTGGTTATGGGTACTTAAATTATTCATATATATATATAACATGATGAAATATGAAATGATAATTTCACCATTATTGTGGTTCACATGGATTATGATAAAGAACTACTCCCATAAAAATGACCACCCTCACACCGTAGTGGCATAAACCACTCGAAAATGGATTTCTCACTAGTCATCTCCATAAGCCCCAAATACAATTAACTAATCATGAACATATATAGGGAACAACCACCCTCAATTCCACCATGTATTATGAGACAACCACCACACCCATGATGACCCTCAAAAACATAAATCCAAATGTTTCACCTCAGAATGATATCTAAGATCCACTCCAATTCCTTAAACACTTAAAAAAAACAAATTAGAGGAACACAAAAAATTCTATCCTCAACATCAATACACATATATGGAATATATATTTCTTAATCAAATATAATAAAATATGTGAAATAAACAAAATTTAAAACTAAAATATTTAATTTAACTTAACTATCCAAAATAAAAACAATCATGTCAAGAACACCCATAATTTAATAAGAACTCTTTATCATGGAAAATTATAAATAATTTCCAAAAACGTTTTTCCTCCGAGAATAAACATATCTTACAAAAACTCCATTTTTTCCAATTATATGAAAATGTTTCATATTCAATATTAAATTTAAAACCCCATTTCTTACATATAATATGAAGATTATGAGTTTTTGAGTCAAAATATTTGTGCTAACTATTTATAAGGAATATCCGATAAGAAATCCAAATTTTCCAAATATACATTACTATTTATATTTTCCCACGATATGAGTGTGTATTCATATATCTCTAATTCACACCATAGCGAGTTTCAATATTTAATCTAATTTATCCTACCAATTTAATTCCTTAGCAAACATTATTTATGTCACCCATCTCCATGGATTAGATAATGAAAATACAAGAATGGTATCACCTAAATATTTTTAAAACACATACTCAAACACACTTTATGTGAAAAATCCCAAAAAACATGTTAGAATCCCATATCACAAAAATAAAATTTTTTAAAACAATTAAATGAAAATAAATGTAACATTTTCTTTATAATTTGAATTTAATAAGTAACTCCACAATATAATATATATCCCATTGAAAATACAATTTTTTTTATTTTGAAGCACATTAATTCCTTTCTAAAAATATATACTTTTAAAATTCAAAAATAAAGTAGTTCAAAAAACATAAAATCTATATTTTCAATTTCAAAATATTTTACAAAAAAATTATTATGAAAAACCATAAAATTATGTAAAAATAAAATTATAACAAAATTACACATTGTTTCCTAAACCCCTAATTTGAACAAATTGATGAATTATTAGCACCAGTAAACCAAGATTAATAATTATCTTACCCTAGATGAGATCATATTAACCTACACAGTCATGTCATTCATGGAATTTATAAATTTCTCAAATCCGATAACCAAGTCTGCAAAATGAATTTTTGAATCCTTATCCACGATAAATGAGAAAAAGATTCTATATCCAAATAATTAGAAAACCATAAACCAATGTATTTGGGATTGGGAAAAATATAAGACATAGAGATATAGATATTAATGAAATAAGAGGAACATCATACCCTAACATTAAATTTCCAATTTATTCAATCAATACTTAAAAAAATACATTATTCATAGTTGGAAATTTAAAAAAATAAATCTAAATTTTTCCTGGATCATTATAAAGTTAACATAGAGTAAAAATAGAGTTTTATAGAGTAATAATATATATTAAAAGAAGAACTATTTTAAAATTCATAATATTTTTGAATAGATTACACATTCGTGTTATTTGGGTCCTTAATATTGTTACCCTTGCACTGTGAAAAAATAATGATATAAAATTTGTTGAAACCCTTGTGATTATCTATTATACTATTGTATGTTTTTTTTAAAACACACATGACTAGATCACATGATTAATATTTTAATACTCACAATCATCTAATTATAAAACAAATTCTCCCATC
This sequence comes from Viscum album, assembly GCA_963277665.1. Classification (NCBI taxonomy): domain Eukaryota; kingdom Viridiplantae; phylum Streptophyta; class Magnoliopsida; order Santalales; family Viscaceae; genus Viscum; species Viscum album. The sequence continues at coordinate 1,394,820,582 of OY728164.1, read as the reverse complement.
ATACATCTATGAGTTGCATAGTTAGTCCAACCATTCTCTTAACCATACTACTCCTTTTACTCTCCTAAAATTAAAAATTTTATACCTGAAACTCAGAAAAACACAAATGAAAAATAAAAAACGAAATAAAAAGTAGTATAATTATACACAACATAAGACCTTCCACCCATTGAAAGTTACAATGATTAATTATCCCTGAAAAACTATATCCTCTACTACCCCATCTCTTCTGTTATTTTTCATTAATCCTATTATATCAATCCTTTATTTACTATCATATATACTAAAGGAATTATCCTTCCATAAACAATCGTCTCTCAGTGATATAGACCCAAAATATTTTTCTCTACATAAAATAAATCAGGTTAAAAATAAACATCGTCAAATCTCAAAACATTTTATGTATAAAGTTTAATCCTTTTAAAATAAAAACCATGAAAAATATTATGAAAAGACACATAAAAATATGGGAATTATAATTTATTAGAATCTTTTCAAATGAATTTGATGATCTGAAATGGTATCACATACCTTATAATTAACTTCCATTGTTTCCTAATCCAAAAATGTGATAATATGAGAGTCACTTATAATAATAGAAAATATTTATTGTAAAATATCTAGGCAAATCATCAATAGCCATTCTAAAAGTTCAATCATTATTGAGACAAAATCATATAATTGTGGTTCAAGAAAATGTGGAAAATAATCTATTTCAATATAGTAGGTATTCTGAGTGTTCTTTTACTGATCCCATCACAATAAAAAAGATACTGACATGGTTGACCATACAAAGTCACCAATAGGTCAACAAGGATTATTGTTTGATAACCATTATTATATATGAAATCCAATATTTAATGGTGATTATATAAACATTTCCCAAAATCATCCACAAAAGAACAATGGATATATTCAAGAACATTGATAGAATCATGTATCTTCCCATACTTTTAGGGGTGATATACTATACTCATATTTAGATGAATTTTGAAGTAATTCTAGAGTCCCTTCCAAAATAAAAACATCAATAGAGAATATCAACCTAATATGATAGTCGTAGGTACCTAATAAAGGATAGAAATATAATTTATATAAATTATTTTAAGATGAACCAACTAAAATTTTTCTCATTTAGGAATGGAATATGATGAATTTTTAATTTGATCCACTATAATGTAAACACTATCATACTTATATGAGGAACTCTATAATATAATGATTAAGGACATATATATTACCTCTCATTTATATGTTAGAGTTTTTAGAGATTAAAATAGATTTATTAGACATTGGTTCCCTGTGTTCACATGCTAAAAAACATGCAAATGAGATAAAAAATCAATAACATCCATATTTATTTTCAACAAAATAATTTAACTCATGATGTCATAATTGATCTTGGAAGCTATAAGATTTAGTTTCTAGAATGAATGGGAAGAATCTTTCTAGACAACCATAATGAGATCAAAAGAAACCACCATCTATCCTTTGATGTAATGGACATAATCCATCATAATCTACCACACATTTATGTTCTCTCCACTATTTAGGTAATTCCACAACCTATTTTAGTACTCATCTATTAACTACCCTCATTTGCACCATCTCCACCAACACAGACATTGAATTGAGTTTATATAGATCCAAATGAAATGCCATCTCTACCACTTCTATGTTAATGTATATTAATTAGATCATAACCTAAAAATTCTCCCCTATATCCATTAATTCTTATGTCCTAGTTTTTATACTCAAGAAATACACTGGTATATTTACCTTTAATAATGTGAACATGAGCTTAAAATAAGATGTTTTATGGTATTCCACTCACCTGAATTTATATAGGGTAGGGTTATTTCATTTGAAAAGAAATCTCAATCTGATTTATTTTGTATATAATAAAAAATTATCACTAAAATATAATTCCACTAACTCCTCATATATCGAAAAATAATAGCTAGTTTCATGTTGTGATTTGGGTAATTATTTTTATTAGTTCTCAGTTACCTATACCCATATAAAAAAATTTACATTAATATATCATAAAAAACCTTTTAATAATCATGATTCATAATTACAACATTTATAAGTAACACGTGACATAAAGTGAATCCTAAACAAGTTTGAAGTTATTATACACTTTAATTCCTCGAAATCATCTTATCATTTTCCCTTTATTTATACTTTTATCCTTTCTAAGTTAACATTGATAGAAGATGAGTAAATATCATACAACATTGAATGAATATTTGATAATATATAAAAAACACTAAGAAACACTAAATCACAGACATATTATTTAGTATTTTACAGAACATCACTGACATAAATTTCCTAATATTCGTCAAAATCCAATTGTATCATATATAAAAACAAAGAAACATCACCACTTGAATCTATAAATATATTTTATTTAATATAAAATAAATAATATGGTGTTGAAAATCCCTTGAAATAATACATATATATTCTTATCATGCTTATTTTCCATCCCTGAATATGTAAGGATGTCCCCCAAAATTACGACTATAAAAGAATCAATGTATCTATCAAAAATAATATTATTCAAATATCTATATACTAATGGTTCATTAGTAACTCCAAAATAATAAGGAAAAATAATAATGGTTTTATTAAAATTGGAATTACATTATACAATATCCTCTTATTTTAGCCTCAAATGATAATGAAAAGACCAAAGGTTGAACACGGAAAAATAATTCTCCCACTCTATCCGGTCAAATGAATCATCAATCCATGGTAATGGATATTTTATTCATCACCATCAATTGTTTAAATATATTACAATCTTTCTATACAAATTTAAATTTTTATTAAGACATTTTAAGGACAAATGGGAAACCAGAGTTCTCAAAAAAGATACCACTACGTGATGAAAGAGCTCAAAAAATGATTAAACACTATAATAAGATTACATGAATCAACTAATCTATAAATCCTTTCTCTTTAATCTCACATATCTTTAATTTTAACATATAAAATTATCCTGGTTCTATTTTGAATGATGGTTTTGATATTGAATTCAAACACGGTATCAGGTCAATATGAAACTCCATATCACTCTTAGGTGGAAGTCTATATAACTTTCTAAAAAATATATCTGGATATTAATCTACCACCCACAAAAGTACAGACATATTATCCACTACTATGACCCTAATTTCCATTCCTACCAACTAAAAATTTAAATATTAAATAAAATATACCATCCATCACTTCATTATATCATTCTTACCCACTATTTACTATAGGTGTTGATATTACCATCCAAAACTATAATATGAATTCATTGAATTTTTAATTTCATTTCAGATTTGAATTAAATCAGTTAATCCTTATAAAATATCAAATAATATATCTAAATATAAATGACTAGAAAATTTCTTTATATTTCCACATTTCCAATTGTGATCAATCAAGATATACACCTATATCATGTTTCCATTCTCTCACCTAGTAGAGCATCGATTCTTATAGAATATGGCATCGACTCCGCAAAAAACCTCAAAACATTAACGAATCATAAAGAGATAAATGAATATGATGAAAAAATATTAAATAATGAAAACTAATATTAAAACATATCAACATGATACCTCATACTATAGATAGACAAACATTATCCTCAACCTCCTCAGGTGCCTAACAATCTATAAATATTTTCGGCTCACTCTTCTGAGGTGATAACTTTTCCTCATGATGAAGCCACCCCAATATATCATCAGTCCCGAGATCATCCATCAGTGGTGTATCAACCTATATATTGTATCCTAATATATAATAAAATACTCCAGAGTTTCTCATTTGTAAGAACTAGTTACAATACATATTCAAGTGACCTACCATACTTTACTATAACATGTGTGATAATGATTTTAAAGATAGAATTTAGGTTCCCAACTTTGCAATACTAAAACTAGTACTCTAATATATTTTCTAGATAATCTTATTAATATCCCATGTCAAATTCCTCTATAAGCTCTTCCACTAATTTTTGGACAATTAAATGAATTATTTACTTCTCTTGAATAAGGACTAGAAGAAAAATCATTTCATGTATGAATTATATATTCCATTATGGAAGCAGTATTTCTAACTACATTTGTAAATCTTGTAAATATTAAATGGATAATCCCGACACACATCTTTGGTCAAACATTAATATCAAATGTTCATGCACTAAGATTCTCATTAGTCACTATCACAGTAATATACTTCACCTTTTTAGAAATAATTGATTGATATTCAATAACAACATGTTCGTGAGTTTTAAATCCCTAAATTATCAATATTTTACAAACTCAAATTTTTATGAGAAATATTGGATATTAAAAAGGCACATAAATATTTTTATATGAAGATCCTTATACTTACCAATATCCTAAAAACCCCCACCACTTCCTAGATATAAAATTTGTAAAATAACATCCAAAATCAAACTTTGAGGTTTTTTGAATTTGTAAAAACATGAATATGCATTTAATTATTTCCTCAAACTCTTATATCTAATATGAACATGCATAACCCATATATAATAAGAGAATTTTCTTTACAAAATCAAATGAAATATCCTTATCTTTTAGTTTATCCCAATTGTCATCATTTGAAATATATAAGATGACCTACACAATTGCTCCCAAAAACTGAGGGTCCATGGGAGCATGCTCTTCTACTTTTTTCCCATGTCCACATTCAACCATAATTTTTCCAGGTTTAATAATCAACTATACATATAATATATCATCAAACCATATATTTTTATTATCATTCATCATAATAATTAATCTACAATACACTCAATGAGTAGTTTGAATTTAATTCATCTCGATAATGTCACTTGAACCTATTTATGACATTATATATATATATAATTCTTAAACTAAAATCTTTTCAGAAACCAATTACAAGATAAAAATCACTATTTTGGATAATAATTTTCATGAAAGAGAACTATTTTTAGAAAAAACATATCATTTGATGCAATATGTACCATGATTTACATGATGTATTGAGTCATCCATATTTCTACACATAGTGTGTTAACACAATAGAAAAAATTATTTTACATGCTTATCACCAACATATCATTTACCCAGACCAATTGGTGACTAATAATTCACCCTAAAATAGTTATTTATACCTTTCAATGAGTAAATTATGTTCAATAACCATTAAATTATACCTACCCACCAAAATTACCAATAATCAACTCCAAAAACTGCACTATGATACCATTTTTAACACCCATAACACTGATCCCAAATATCAAGACCTGATCTAGGATTCAACATAGCCTCAAACAGATCCACTAATCACTATAGGATATTTTTGATGGATAAAATGAAACATGGTGAATAGTTTTTCATCTAAAATAACACGATAATATATTTATTCACATAAAAACTATTTTGAAATAAATCTATTTAAATAATTTTTATTTTGAAGAAACAATTTTTTCATTTAAAAACACTTAAAACAATCATGTCAAATAAATCATGATTAACACCTAAAACAACACAAATTAAATTATCAATTTATGAAACACCATATACTTTTCTATAAATCCATCATAGAATTATCACTTTCCATAATTGATGAATAATATCCTATTTTTAGTATAATCAAATCCAATAATTTTTACACGTCCATTAAGGTACCCATTTTTTAGGGAGTGGATTGTAAACCCAATAGTATTTTAATTATAATTTAATATACATATATATGGAATAATAATTTATAATGAGATGGAAATAAACCATCTGAAATGAAAAAAAAATATAAACCATATGATTTGATTTAAACCAATTTTTCATTACTAAAACAACCATTGTAAGACATTCCATAATATTAAAAAGACGCATAATCATGGGAATTTCAAATAATTTTAATAAAAGATGTTTTCAACTTGGAAAACTATATCTTGTAAAAAAAATATTTTCCCCGAATATATAAAAACATTTCACATTCATAATTTAATTAATATATATATTTATTAAAAAAATGGAAAATCCCTCTATCCACAATAAATAATCTGCATTATAAGTCATTCATCAGAATATCAAAATAAAAAATACGTGTTCCCTTTACTTTTTCTCATCAAAAAGCATTATGAAGGTATAAATCCCCATTCATATATCTGAAACTCAAACCATAGTGAGTGTCACTAGTTATTATATTTTATCTCAACTATTATCACCTTAACATACTATGTCTAATCCACCCACACCTATATATAAAACTTATTGGTTTCAAATAATGGTTTCCCCATAGAATTTTCATTATAGGAACAAAAATAGAGTGATAAATCCAAAAAAATGTTCATTTAACTTATCATAGTCTGATAAATTTTTAAAAAAACTCTATAAAAATTGATTTAAAAATAAATTTCAATAAATTTCATAAAAATAATCAGTTCAAAAACCAAATAATTTCTCATTGGAAGCTTATTTTCAATTTCCAACTAAACATATCAAATTTTTTCAAACTCCATTTTAAAAATTCAAAATTAAAATAATTATCATAGTTATTTTTTTTTCAATTTTCCAATTTCCTTAAAAAATAAATAATTTTCAAAAATTATCAAATTAAACAAAAAATAAATTATGTAAAAAATACTCATATGACATAAACCCCAAATTTCCCAAAAATGACTAATTTCGGCTAGTGGTAAACCATAATCAATTGACAATAACATTTTTTTATAAAATCATATATGAGATCAGAGATAACTATAAAGTCACTTAATTCTCTGTATTTCACAAATTCACAAATTTATCATCATTCCCATATAAAAAATTCATTAACCCTGAATAATGATTAACATAGACCCTCTATTCAATATCTATAGAATTCATAAATCTGAGACAAATATCCTTGGATCCAACCAGAATATAATCTATAGATATAGACTCAAGAACCAAGGAAATAATTAAAACATAATCATCGATTTTATATCCATTCAATTGATATCTAGAATAAGGCCAATATTTTAGGTGGAGAAGCCTCAAAATCACCACTAAAAACATATATTTTCCCAAGTCAAATTCTGGTTATAATACACCTTTAGGGACTCAAAATGTATATTAAAACATAAAAACAAAAAATAATCCCAAATATAAAGACATATATTTCATGGTTAGCTAGGAGATGTGTCTAATCATGGAACCCTTACCATGTTAGAAAAACTATGACATGTGGTTAGATCACACATATCAGAAAACCATTCCCCAAACTGTGCTACCTTTATAGGGCTGAAAAACCATGATTCATGAGTAGCTCACTTGTTTAAGATAATCATGATCATAAATGTGAACTATTGCTATGAATGTCTCCATTTATCAATGCTTGTGTTTCATAGATATACTAATAGTGAAATAAACCATGTTTCTATTCATGCACCCCCAAAATTAATAACTTTTAACCTAAAACACCTCAATTCATAAATAATATATCCCAGCTAAATTTGGGGTATTTTTTATAGATTTTAAAAATACTGAGACAATATATTGTAGAATAATGTCTCTATTTTTTATGCTAGATTATGAGTGGCATACTATTTTTTTTGTTTATATTATTTTATATTTTCCTTTATTCAACCATGTTTGGGGACATAATTCATTGGAATTTTGTTGAAATGTAGGGGAAATTATTTGTGTATAAGGATGATGATGTTTAATGATTGAATCTATTTATTTATTATTTATATTTAATATAAATATGATTGGTTTTCTAGATAAATATTATTTTAATAAAATTATAATACTTATTTTTTTGAATATTGATTATGGATTCAAAATTAAAATTTGACACATTAATTGATTTTATTTTATTATATTTATAATCATTTAATTAGACAATTACTCATAATTTATTGATATGTGGTTTTATCCCATGATAATTAAATTATTTAAATTTATCAATGATGATTTAAGGTTATTTTCCAAATAGGGAATATATATAAATCAATTACTCATTTCTATTTAGTTTTGGTGATAATTAAGTATCAATTTACTCATTTCATGTTATTGAATTAATTATATTATTATATATATCCTTTATAAATTAATTTTATTGAATGTTATATTTAGTTTTTTCAATATATTTCTTTTGTTTAAAATTTAAAATCAATCCATATTTTTTTTTAACATTTGAATACACAAAATACATCGATGATAATATTTTTATGTGTCATCATCATAGACCTATCTTAGTGCCATATTATTTTAATTTAGCGATTCATTGTTTTTAACATAATCTTAATAACATTATTACTATTTATAATTAATTACTACACATGAGTGCACATTCTTTAATTATATTAAAAACAAATAGTGAATGCATCAATTAATTCAATCATAAAAGTCATATAATAGATTAACCTTCTCAAATTTTAGAAGAGTATATATTTTGAACTATTTAATATTCAAAAAATTATATCATTGAGTATTAATTTAAAACTATATTTTTCCTTCCATATAGCCCATATTTAATATACTATTTCCAAATTTTGTGAAATTTTCCATTAAAATAGACACATATCAAAAATTGAATACTCAAAAAACATATCTTTAGCACCTAGAGTTTTATGTACTATTATTACTACATAAATTAAATATCTTTAAAATCATAAATTAAAAGAAACACCATGTTAATATTAAATATAATAACAAAAATTTTAATCTTGTGTTATACAAAAAACTGGGTAAACATGCATTATACATGACATTGAGTTTTAGAAAAACAATAATATATTATTAACATTATTCAAATACAACCATTATAACCCTAATGTTAGACATAGAGAAAAGAATAGAAATAATGAAATCCAAATACTATGTTTAATGGTTTTATATAAAGAGGACATTTTTATATAATGGTAATAAATTTTTATATACATATTTATATATTTTGAAAATGCGATTTTCAAGAAAAATAATATATACATATATATATATATTTTATGAAAAATACAAAAACTTAATTTTTATAAATTTTTTAAAATTAATTTGGTAAGACAAGATAATTTTTTAAAATCTTTATATAACAACTTTCATAGGGATAATTTTATAGAATTTTCAAAAATGAATAATTTTTTAATGAAATGTGAAAAATACTAATTTTTAAAAAAAAAATACATTTTCATTTAGATTATTTATAAAGATAAATTATATTTCCAATTTTAATTAAAGTAAAATTACTTCAATAATTTATCTAATAGTCAAATTTATATCATTTTAATCAATTTCATATCAAATTTTAATATTAAAACATTGTAAACATTTAATCATATTTTCTTTGAAAACCTGCTTTTTCATTACGCTTGTGAGATTAATTTTAACTTATCTTCTTCAAAATCAATGAATTGAATTTTGAAAAATTTATTTCAAATTTGGATAAATAATAATTGATATTATTTTATAAGTTCAAATTAAGGTTTCACCATAATAATTAGTGAAAACAACTAAAAATTTATTACTTTGATTAAGGTTAGAATGAGTTTTTGCATGTTATATGTGCTTCGGTTAAAATTAATTTTCCAAACACCTAGGATGTTAATTTAATAAATTGGATTTAATGTTTATAATTACTAGTTATAAAATATATAATAATTAACAATTATGTTATTATTAAAAGTTAAATTACCTATTTCAGAAAAACTATTTATTGTTGGGAAAATTATAATGGTAAAAGTGAGTAAAAATTAATGGATAAAGAATAAAATGTTTAAAAAATATGTTCTTTTTGATTTTGGAGGTGTTTTTAGACCATTTAAAACGTCTCATACATTATATATCAATTTGTTTCCACATGTGGTGGGAGTGATCTCTCATTCTTGAATTCTTTTGGTTATTTACAAAAATCCCCCTCCACAATTATAAATGACACTCATTCCACTCACATATTCCTAACTATCGAATCTATGGTTTGATAAATCCCAAAAAAATATTATAAAAAACCTCCCAATACATATTATATAGGTTATTTTCATGTTAATTGACCTACTATAGGGTCCTCAAGAGGATATGTAAAGGAGGCTTCTCTTAGAGAAGGTAATTGTCTTAACAAAGGCCTTTAATTTTTTTTTTATTTTTTTAAACCTTAATTTTTTTAATTTAAAGTATAATAATAGAGGAATATTACATATAATGGTATTTATATATGTTTATTTCATGATATTTACTTATATCAACTACCATTAAATGGGTTACTTACTGATCAATCGTGTGTACGTCGGACCACCACCTTATGAACCAATGTCATTCGTATTTCCATTACCACATCCCATGGTTGGTTATAATGATGGATTAACTATTTATATATAATATTTATTATATAATTATAAATATTTAGTTATTATATCACACATTTAATTATACATTCCAATTTTTAGAAATATGATAATGTTGATCATGTGTATGACAAACTACCCCCTCACGAAGAGATGTGATTCCTCCACACTTAACATGGAAGGTACTATGGATGGGTTTAATGATAATCTGTGATATATGTGACCTAAAAAATATTCCTTGATGGTAATTTTTTTAATATTAATTATTTTAATCTATCGATAAAATGGAAACAAAATTCATGCATACGTGTGACCTACCATCTCCATGAACAATGTATTTCATTTTCGATATCTAACATTTATGGATTACTAAAAATACATATATAATTAATATAAATGATATTTATGTCATTTTAATCAATTTAGAAAATTTTGAACCATGATCAATTTAAGTGTACTAAAAATAACAAATCATATATACTGAACAAAGTATTTATTTCCTGAAACGTGACTTTAACATTGAATTATTAATAAATGTGTAATAAAAGAACATCAATATATAATATATGGTATGATAGATATATGTTTGGTTATATGATATATTTATAATAAACCTATATTAATTATAAATGAGATTTAAATGTGTACCAATGGAGACAATATTTAAGGTAATTGATTTCTTTCTCAATTTTGTTTTATGAGACACTTTTCATATTCACCACATGATTTTTTATGTCGGGTATATAATTCCAATGATTTGATTTTTATTATTATACTATAAAAAATTAATTTTACTCAAATATCCATTTGGGGATATCTCTTTCATTGGGCTTAAATTTAAATGTTTCCAATGTGGTAATGATATTATATTAAAGTATTATCATTTGTTGGAATTTTTATGATTATCATTAGGATGATAGAATTTTATGATCCATTCCTAAAAAAATAATGAATTTTCTTCTCATATTTTCATGTCATGAGAATATATTTTCCCCTAATTTCTCTCTCTTTACGTACTCAAGTGTTTAAATTGAATGTTTTTATGAAAAGTAATATTTTTTTGTCAGAAAGCATTTTCCTTTCAAAACCAAATTTTTGGAAAACGATTTCAAAAATGATTTCATAAATTTTCTAAAATGATTTATTAAATAATTTTTAATGCATATTTGTTTAACTTATTTTCTTAAAAAGAGTCACATTTTTTTCTTAAAAGTAGACATTTAAATTTTATGGAAAATGTGAAAGGAATCATTATGTTTATGGGTATTCCATGAACAAAAAATCTCATATTCATTACCATTATTTTTTCCAAAATTTATTAATAATTTATAAGGTTATTTTCATGTAAAAATATTTTAAATGTTTTTATGTTTTAAAATGTTTTTTTCAATTGGAAAATTATATTTTTCTTAAGAAATTTTTATATGATTTTTATTATTTCTTTTAAATGTTTTCAAGGATATTTTAATGTAAAGTATTTTAAAAATATTTTATGAATTTTGAGTTTTAAAAATTCATTTTGAAATAAATTTTATCTTCCTTTATAAGTTTTCCACAATATTACCATTAAAAACCCTTCTCTATCTTAGATGACAACCTTTGATGTAACATAATCTTTATTGGGGATATGAACTGAAGATAAAATTTTTATTGTTTCTCTAAATAGTTTATGTTTATGATGGAATGATGTTTATAAAACCAATTTTTATTCTATAGGTTATAACATTGTAAAATTCTTATGAAACCCACTTCTTTCTCTATAGGTGATGCAATTATGAATTGGTGAAATGATAATGAGACCTGGACCTTTTCTAGAGGTTATGATATAGTGAAATGTTAATGAATTTCATTTTATTTCATGGGTTATGATATGATGAATGTTTTATGATCTTGTGGAACACATATGTATGATTTTCAACATGTTACAAGTTGGACACATATCTCCCAACATTGTATTGGGTAAATAATTACATATCAAGAGATTACAATGGAAAAGAAGTTGATGGGATTGATCCACTATGTGAGACATGGTTTCCATGATCCCCTATGGGAAACATGTGTATCCAGATCCATTATGGGAAACATGTGTGTCTTGATATACTATGGAAAACATGTGTGTCGTAAACCAAAATGGGAAATAGTTGATGGGTCCTGATCTAGTATGTTAGTGGTCTTGGTAGTTATCCTTAAAATATGAAATGGTATTCAATATTTAAGATTTTTAGACACTTGATGATATAATATTATGGTTCATGATCGATTTATGATGACTTATCACCCTAATAGGACATGTTCTAAGAAACGATAAAATTTTACACCATGGCTCGTTTTTTGTCATATATGACAGGTTGGGAATGAACATCATAAGATAACTTCATGATCACATTCCCTTATTATTATATTATTATTTTATATGATCATTTTTTGATATCTATTTTGTTTACCCTCAATGAACATCAAATCCCACCCTTTATTATATTTCCATCCCCAGGTTATGAATAAAGCTTTAGGTTGGGAATTTCTAATAGGAGAACTATATGAGAATATTTATTTGGGAGAGGTAGATGATATTTCACCAAATTATTAGACTATGTAACAAGTCTCTAAGGACACTAAATTATTACTATAGTCAAGCATGTGTTTGTGAAATGTATTGAATATTCATCTAAAAAGATGTATTATCTATGTTAAATCTCTTAAATCTTTATAGTTGGTATCAAAGTAAAGGTTTAGTTAATCACTAGAAATAAGGTTTAGAAAACATTAGAAATATCCCTAGGTTTATTTCTAATGATATATCATGGTATAAGTTAAAGGATAGATCTAAGGAAGGTCCGAAGTATATGTAAGTTTCCTAGAATTTTGTTAAAGGATAGAGAATATGGTTTCTACGAAATTACATCAATGTATATATATTGAAACTGGATGAGGATATGAAACATAGGAACTTAGGGGTATTAAATCCAAAAAGGGTGCATTGAGATGAACTCAATTGTAATGCCCGGACCCCGGTTACCCAGAGTCAGTGCATTATTGCGTAACATTAGCATGATCACAAAAGATCATGTCTCGAAAGACCGATTATTTTAGTAGCCTTGGAAATACTAGATACATTCATAAATGTTAAATTACATCATATAGTGAAAAACTACAATAACATAGTCTCCATTTTCCACACTCATATCCCCTTAAGACTATCCCTGTAGGCCATTCCTAAAATACTTCTTCCCATCCTGGAAAAATTATAACATTGAATGGGGTGAGCTCATATGCTCAGTAAGGATAACAATATAGTGGAAGCTTTCATAAATAAACATAAACATTTAAGGCAATGTATAACTAAAACAAAAACCTTTTAAACTTGAACTTCAGCATAATCTAGCAAAAGTAAAATGAAATAATGCCATTTACTTATTCACATGGATATTCTACTAGTCGAATAATCACATGCAATATCAATAACCACTTTTATAATGATGGAATGCATAATACTAGACTATCATAACCACGTAGCCAAGGCCTCGTGCCAAGAATACAAATAAGATTTTGCCAAGCCCTCGTGACAAGACACTAGTTTGTCTAATGAGACCTACCGATTCATTGAGGAGATATAGCGGGCTCCACCCGCCACTTATTAAGTCCAATTCATTCCTCATATGAACATGTTTAAACATATCATAAACCATAACCTAATTGTATAACATAAAACATGCATAAAGGAAAAATAACATTTCCACATTTCAATCACAATATATCAATACAACACATTGATATAATAAAAACACTTTCGAAACCATTTTCAATACCAAAATAAAATAAAATTAAAACATGGTATTTATTTTTCATTTAAAAAAATGTTATGGCTTGTAGAGGAAGCCGAAACTCAAATAATGGTCATGGCGACAGAGAATTCATTGTCAATGCATATGTAAGACAAAACATTCCTTTTTTAGTTTAGTAAAAACGCTTCATATAAAAACATTCCTTTTGAATAAAAGTAAAAGTCAAAGGGGTTTATACACCATATAAAAGAAAGTTGTGTATAAAACAAAATATGCCTCAATGAAAGGAGATTGAGACAAAGTCCATTACAAAGTTAATTTTTTAAATAAAATAGATCTATTATGTGTATTCACTATAAGTACAGATAAATAAATTAAAAATACAAGATAGAACATAATAATATCATGACATAATTTGAAAGTAGGAAATTAACCCAAAGAACAGAAATTGGGTTAAGAAGTTCCCTTACCTCGTGTCCGACTTCACTTGACCATTCTTTAATCTCCTGAATAATAAACTAGAGTTAATATATACTTTATTAAGAACCTTTTACAAGTTCATTATCCCTTTTCTATCACTTATTACAATGTTACGAAAATTATGTAGTCATTTAAGTTAATAACAATCGTTTTTTCGATCTTTGATACTTGAGTCAACAATAAACTTTTTATAATTACAGGTTATTTATGTGGTAGAATATCCATCATATCCAGAATTATATTCATGATGTAGATATAATATATATCATATATATCCAGTATATACATTCATTCATAATATTACGTAACATTAGAGGTAAGAAATGAAATGCACCGTTCATGGAGATAGTAAGTCGTACGTACTCATGAACGCTACTTTCATTTCTATTTCATATTTAATGGAATTAAATCATAATGATATAAAGGTATATTATAATTCCATTATAATATCATATATAATATCATTTAATCCATCCTTTATACATCCCACATATGGAATTAACGATTCAAATCACTTTGAGGGGCCGATAGTCCGCACTTCCTAAAATGAAATTATCGCATTTATCCATAATGGAAATAATAAATGTATGCCATAATTGAGAAATATAGAAGAATAAGGAAAACATAAATATAATATATATCATATATAAATATAGTGACATCTTAATGGCCACCATTAGAGGTTATAAAGGAAGATTGAACAATCATCGTTTCGTGAGGCAGAAATTCGCCAACCACAGAAACAGTATGTTCTTTAACAATTAGAAAAATGTGTGTGTAAGTGTAACTGAAAAACTTTTCATAAAAACATCCTAGTATATTTAAGATACTGGTGTTGTTACAAAATAAAGGAATAAAAAGAGTTTGAGGGGTTGGAGAAGCAAAATAAAACAAAATAACATAAGAGAAGACATTACCTTAAAATTGGGTAACTCTTTTTTTATTTGAGCCAAAAGCTTACTTGGGAAGAATTCTGCCCAAGGTGAGGCTTCTAGTAGTAAGATAGGGAAGTTGAGAGAGTATTTGGGCAGAGGTGGGCCAAGCCAAATGGCATTGAAGGTGTGAATAAGGTGGTAGTGGTGGGGGCCTTTTATAAGAGGGGAAGAGAATCACTCTTGGAAAGTCATGAAATATTACATCATTATGAAGTGATTTTCGGATTTCAAAGGTCCCAAAATTATATATTTTTAGGATAAGGTGATAAGTGTTCAAATTATACCCATACAATAGGTTTTAGACAAGTGTAAGTCTTAGATTTTACATTATCTTTTCATTTTATTTAAATCGTTAATTAATGAGGTAATCGTTGCATCATCATGGTGTCATAAAATATTTAATTTATTTAATGTCTAAAAATTATAAAAAAATTAACATTATGTAGGAATTTTTTTTATATTTCCAATTAATATTTATAGTCAAAAAGTGAACTTATATAACCCCATGTAATAATTGTTTTAGTAAAACAACACATGTTTGTGACAATTTTATTTTTACTTTAAATAAAAAGTTATTAATGTCATTTTCTTACCCAATTGGCTCCATGGGGTCCCCAAGTTGACCCATGGATTGTATTGGTCGGCCATGACTCATAAAATAAGGGTAGGATAAGTTTAAAGGTATTTTAATATTTTTATAATATCATTTTTACCTTAAATATCACTAATTACCTTTAATCGCGATTAATAAAACTTAAAAGTTTCTATTCACCAAAAATTATTTTCATCTCATTGAACCAAATTTTTCATCCTAATGACAACCATGTATGTCAGATTTTTGAAATTCAAATCACAGAGGTGGTAAAATTTCACTTAAACGAAAAATTAGTTTTTTTAACTACCACTTAGTGGTTTCACTATTCATCAAAAATTGAAGTTTTTCAAAACAACACCAAAAATTAACCATAAGATATATTTGATATTCCTAATTCAAAAATGATGTATATTTTAAAAAATTCAAAACATATAAGTTGAATTAATTAATTTAATAATTAATTCCCGCTGTCACAACAAATAGCGTGTTTTTAAGAAAGAATATCAATCAAAATTTTTACAATTGTTTATGTCCAATTTAAAAGTGAAATTAATTCTAATGACCACCATTGGATAAAATGGTAAAAATATATTCTAATTACACTTTAGAACCACTCAATTGTATAATTTATCACTATAAATTATTTTGATTAAAAAAGTTGTTCTTAAGTATTTTTCACTATTCATCAAAAATTGGAAGTTCTCAGAAAAATACCAAAACTTCAACATATGAAAATTTCGATATTCCGAATCCAAAAATAAAGTCCATCTTAAAATATAAAATATATATAATTTCAAAAAGTGGGTATTACTATTCATAATGGCTATTTGAACTAGCATACAATGCAAGCTATTGCATTATTGCAAGAGAAGCGTATCGTGGAAGCTTGAGGTGTTACATTATCCCCTACTTCAATAAATTGCGTCCTCACAATTTAAAATTTTTCTTTGGAAATAAAAGGTTGAAAATATAAAATGCCTTTGTGGAAAACCCACATCGAAAATAGGGTTAATAAAAATATAAATTTAAAAGAATGAAAGAGAAGTACAAAGGTCACCCGAGATATCCCATACTAGGATTATATGAAAATATGGATATAGAGGAAAAAAACCATCGGGGTCTGACGGAGAGTTGTAGAAAACATGGTTAGGAGAAAGTTAACTACAAGAAAATCACAAACTTGTGATTGGTTAAACAATCATTGATTCCCCAGTTGGAAAAGTTAACCGACAACGTTTTTGTTTTAAGTTACCTTTCCTAAAGTTGCGTAATTTATTTAGGAGATTTACTAAGAATGTAAGGAAATATACTTACTTGTCATGTAGACTTTCATTCCTTAATAAATTTTTACCACAAACCCATCTCTCACCCCAAATGGTAAAAGAACTCAAAAATATTCTATTTATCATAATTGAATAAGGTTCCAAATATTAACACATACCATTTAGATTAGGAAAACTATTTTTAATAACCGGGGACTTTCTGTAGGATAGTGGTAGGTAATAAAGGCCTATCACACTATGGTTGTGGGTTCGATTCCTACAGCTTTGTCCGATGTGACGGGTTATCCATCAACCTGCAGGTTGTCCTTTTTCTAAAACTATAGTATTATAATATTCAAAAAATATTCTTTATAAATGTTTTAACAATACTATCCAAGGTTCAACTTACTCCATTTCAACCTTTATAGTTATCCAAAATACCTCTGTCCAGACTTTCTCTAAAATGCCTCTAAATTCTAAAATCAATTGTAACATCAGATTCCCCAAACAAAGTAAAGATTCTCTTATTGTCACATACTAAAAATATAGTTAACTTCATTATATTAAAACCTTAATGAAAACAACAAGTACTATAGTACAATCCATATATATATCACATTATTCTTATAACCAGAATATAATCCTTGAGTCCAAAAGCATTAATACATTAATTATTCCACTTCAACTGTAGTAACAACATAAGATTGACCTTGATCCCTTAGACTTTTTAAAGGTAAGTTTCCATGACGCTTAGGACATTCATTTGCATAATTCCCCATTTCCCTACAATTGTAGCATTCAACATTGACAGCCTCTTTCTTTCCCTTGCAATCAAGAGCCCAGTGACCTTTTTCTCCACATTTATAACAAACTCACATTCCTTTTAGGCAAGTACCGGGGTGATTCTTCCCACAATTATTGCATAATGGAAAATCCTTATTTCCCATTTTCCCTTTATCTGTCTCTTGTTCCACTGTTCTCTTCTTCTATTTCTTACATTATTTTCATAAGATTTAGAGAATTCCTTTTCTGTATAGATAGAACATGAGACAATATCTTCGTACGATGAGAAATATTATGAGACTAAGTCTCAACAGATAAATGCTTTTAACCCATCAAAGAAACGATCAATCTTACTTCTCAGGTTACATATATAATTTGCAGCATACCTCGCTAACCTTGTAAATTTGGCCTCATACTTTGCGACATTCTCATCCTCCTTTTGTATCAGACTCATAAATTGTCTTTCCATATCTACTCGATGGTCATGAAGAAATTATTTTTCTAAGAAAAGAACTTTGAACTCCCTCCATTACATATTCGATAATTCATCATCTTCCTTTGTGTTTTGAATCAATGACCACCATTGATCAGAATCTTCAGTGAGGTGGTAAACAACCATGATAACCTTTTCCCTTTCACTACTCCCCAATGCATGGAATATTTTCTCTAAGGAGTTTATCCATTTCTCAGCTACTAATGGATTTGTACCCCCATTAAATGTTGGTGGTTGTTGCCTCATGAAGCGGTCTAACATTGATCCTCCACGTTGCGGATCAGGTTTCTCCATACGAGTAAGGTTATTATTCATAACCTGAGTGAGTTTCCCTAGTATGGTGATAAGCTGATCAGAACTAGTTGTATCACCAACTCCATTATAATTATCTTGAGCAAGAGGGAAATCCATAAATGGAGTGCGTTCACTGATACGGTTTCCATTATTTATACTAGGCGACATTTCTAAACAATGGCATAAACTAGATCAGTTTATGAATCAAAATATATAATTCCATACTTGTAAAAATCATAACATAAATTGATAAATTTATGGATATAATCCATAATCATAATTTTTTTTCTTTGAGGATGTATATACTCATAAACCCTTCATAATGGTTTGTAAAGAAAATGAGAATTATCCTAAGCATATCCCCTGGGAATATCGTAACCAAGAGTGCAACAAGGCCCGTTGTCGTGTACCAGTTCTCGTTCGAGTCTAGCTCAAAGCGGTGTTTTCAGGTTTTACCCCTAGGTACATCTCTGCCAGAGCCACCTCTATCTGATCGTATCCAGACAGGGATGTATTTCTCGGAAAACTAATAAAATCTCTATAATACCAAAATTGTAGGAATTTATTCTATACTAATCCTCAATGTCTATCTTAGGGCTATGTGCTCTAATCAGAGTATATCTAAATCTAGCTTCCAAGGTTAGTACTAAACTGCCTCTGATACCAACTGTAACACCCCAACCCCAGATACGCAGAGTCAGTGCATTACTACGTAACATCGGCATGATCACAAAAGATCAACTCTCGAAAGACGGATTAGTTTAGTAGCCTTGGAAACACTAGATACATTCATAAATGTAACATTACATCATATAGTGAAAAACTACAATAACATAGTCTCCATTTTCCACACTCATATCCTCTTCAGACTATCCTTGCAGGTCATTCCTAAAATACTTCTTCACATCCTGGAAAAATTAAAACATTGAAAGGGGTGAGCTCAGATGCTCAGTAAGGATAAAAATATAGAGGAAGCTTTCATAAATAAACATAAACATTTAAGGAAAATTATAACTAAAACAAAAACCATTTAAACTTGAACTTCAGCATAATCTGGCAAAAGTAAAATGAAATAATTCCATTTACTTATTCACATGGATATTCTACTAGTCAAATAATCACACGAAATATCAATAACCACTTTCATAATGATGGAATTCATAATGCCAGATTATCATAACCACGTATCCAAGGCCTCGTGACAAGACTACAAATAAGATTTTGTCAAGGCCTCGTGCCAAGACACTAGTTTGTCTCATGAGACCTACCGATGTATCGAGGAGCTATAGCGGACTCCACCTGTCACTTATTAAGTCCAATGCATTCCTCATATGAACAGGTTTAAACATATCATAAACGATAACATAATCGTATCACATAAAACATGCATAAAAGAAACATAACATTTCCACATTTCAATCACAATATATCAATACAACACATTGATATAATATAAACAATTTCAAAACCATTTTCAATACCAAAATAAAAGAAAATTAAAACTTGGTATTTATTTCTCATTTAAAAAAATGTTATGGCTTGTAAAGGAAGCCGATACTCAAATAATGGTCATGGTGACGGAGAATATGTTGTCACCACATACGTAAGATAAAACATTCCTTTTGTAGTTTAGTAAAAACGCTTCGTATAAAAATATTCCTTTTGAATAAAAGTAAAATTCAAAGGGGTTAATAAACCATATAAAAGAATGTTGTGTATAAAACAAAATATGCCTCAATGAAAGGAGATTGAGACAAATTCCCATACAAAGATCATTTTTTAAATAAAATAGATCTATTATGTGTATTCACTATAGGTAAACATAAATAAAGTAAAAATAAAAGATAGGACATAATAATATCATGACATAATTTGAAAGTAGGATATCAACCCAAAGAACGGAAATTGGGTTAAGAAGTTCCCTTACCTCGTGTCCGACTTCACTCGACTGTTATTTAATCTTCTGAATAATAAACTTGAGTTAATTTCTACTTGCTTAAGAAACTTTTTCAAGTTCATTATCCCTTTTATATCACTTATTACAATGTTACAAAAATCATGTAGTCATTTAAGTTAATAACGGTCGTTTTGTCAATCTTTGGTACATGAGTCAACAATAAACTTCTTATAATTACAAGTTGTGTATGTGGTAGAATATCCATTATCTCCAGAATTATATTCATGATTTATATATCATATATATCATATATATCCAGTACATACCTTCATTCATAATATTACGTAACATTTAGAGGTAAGAAATGAAATGCAACGTTCATGGAGACGGTAAGCCGTACGTACGCATGAAGGCTACTTTCATTTCTATTTCATTTTTAATGGATTGAAATAATAATGATATAAATGTATATTATAATTCCAGTATAATATCATATATAATATCATTTACTCCATCCTTTATACATCCCACATATGGCATTAACGATTCAAATCACTTTGAGGGGGTGGTAGTCCGCACTTCCTAAAATGAAATTATCGCGTTTACCCATAATGGAAATCACAAAGGTATTCCATAAATGAGAAATACAGAAGCATAAGGAAAACATAAAAATAATATATATCATATATAAATATATTTACATCTCAATGGCCAGCATTAGAGGTGTTAAAAGAAGATTGAACAATCATCGTTTCGTGAGGCGGAAATTTGCCAACCACAGAAACAGTATGTTCTTTAACAATTAGACAAAGGTATGTGTAAGTGTAACTCAAATAATTCTCATAACAACATACTAGTATATTGAAGATACTGGTGTTGTTAGAAAAAAAGTAATAAAAAGAGTTTAAGGGGTTGGAGAAGCAAAATAAATCAAAATAACATTAGAGAAGACATTACATTAAAACCGGATAACTCTTTTTTGATTTGATCCAAAAGCTTCCTTGGGAATAATTCTGCCCAAAGTGAAGCTTATAAGAGTAAGAGAGAGAAGTTGAGAGAGTATTTGGCCAGAGGTTGGCTGAGCCAAATGGCTTGGAAGGTGTGAATAAGGTAGTAGTGGTGGGGGCCATTTATAAGAGGAGAGAAGGGGCACTCTTGGAAAGTCATGAAATATTACATTATTATGAAGTGCTTTTCGGATTTCAAAGGTCCCAAAATTATATATTTCGAGGATAAGGTGATAAGGGTTCGAAATATACGTATCCAATATGTTTTAGAAAAGTGTAAGTCTTATATTTTACATTATCTTTTCATTTTATTTAAATCGTTAATTAATGAGTTAATCGCTGCATCATCATGGTGTCATAAAAAATTTAATTTATTTAATGTTTAAAAATTATAGAAAAATCACCATGATGTAGGAAATTTTTTTATATTTCCAATTAATATTTATAGTCAAAAATTTAACTTATATAACCCCATGTAATAATTGTTTTAGTAAAACAACACATGTTTGTGACAATTTTATTTTTACTTTAAATAAAAAGTTATTAATGTCATTTTCTTACCCAATTGGATCCATGTGGTCCCCAAGTTGACCCATGGATTGTCTTGGTCGGCTATTACTCATACAATTAGCTTAGGAAAAGTGTAAAGGTATTTTCATATTTTTATAATATCATTTTTACCTTAAATTTCACTAATTACCTTTAATCGCGATTAATAAAACTTAAAAGTTACTAATCACCAAATATTATTTTCATCTCATTGAACCAAATTTTCTTCCTAATGACAACAATGTATGTTGGATTTTTGAAATTCAAATCGCAGAGGTGGTAAAATTTCATTTAAATGAAAAATCAGTTTTTTAACTACCACTTAGTGGTTTCACTATTCATCCACAATCGAAGTTTTTCAGAACAACACCAAAAATTAACACTAAGATATCTTTGATATTCCTAATTCAAAAATGATTTATATTTTACAAAATTCAAAACATATAATTTATATTAATTAATTTAATAATTAATTCGCGCTGTCACAACAAATAGCGTGTTTTTAAGAAAAAATATCAATCAAAATATTGACAATTGTTTATGTCCAATTTCAAAGTGAAATTAATTATAATGACCAAAATTGGATAAAATGGTAAAAATATATTAAAATTACACTTTATAACCACTCAAATGTATAATTTATCACTATAAATTATTTTTATTAAAAAATTTGTTTTTAAGTATTTTTCACTATTCATCAAAAATTGGAAGTTCTCAGAAAAATACCAAAAATTCAACATAGGCTAATTTGGATATTCCGAATCCAAAAATTAAGTCCATATTGAAATATAAAATATATATAATTTAAAAAAGTGGTTATTACTATTCATAACGGCTATTTTGATTGGTCGTAGTGTGTTAGAATCTCAAACTTGCGTACAATGCAAGCTATTGCATTTTTGAAAGAGAAGCGTATCGTGGATGCTCGGGGTGTTACAGCAATCATCCTTAATACATGAAAAGGGCCTTCTTATAAACCTAGTTTGACACTCCTAAATTATATTCCTTGGAAAATAATAATCTCTATATAAACCACCATAAAGGATTTAAATAGATGGTGACTTTGAATGACCTAGGGTAGACCTATGATGTCATATATTAGAAATAAGGTGTCAAGATTTAGATACACTATAATTAATTTTTTATGATTATGTGGTTTTCCAATATTATTAGTTTTTCTTGCACTATAATTTCTATTTTTTTCAATGGATGGAAACCGAAGGTACTTTGTTATTAATAAATGTAATTGATAGTGAAATGAGTTTCTTAATACGAAACTAAATGTTATGGGAGACGGAATGAAAAATATTATTGATATGATCAAAA
Source organism: Viscum album (assembly GCA_963277665.1). NCBI lineage: Eukaryota > Viridiplantae > Streptophyta > Magnoliopsida > Santalales > Viscaceae > Viscum > Viscum album. Next base: position 1,394,796,867 of record OY728164.1, on the reverse strand, counting down.
ATAATTATCATTATATGAATAATGTTGAACATACAAATGATAAAGGGATGTAAAAGTATTATCTTGATTCTTTCATGAGGAAAAATCCACCTTTTATTAGTGGTTACAATGATCTACAAGTTGATGAGAAATATATTAATTAATTTGAAAGGGTATTTTATTTTCTTCAGTGTTCAGATCATGAAAAAGCAATCTTAGTAGTTCATTATATAGAAGGTGAGGGAGGTCATAAGAATATGATGGAATAATAAGAATTTGAATCTATGGAATGAAAAATTATTAAGGGATATTTCTAATTACGTACTTACCCCATATTCTACAAATAGGTATGGGGAATTAATTATTTAAACTTAGTCAAAAGGAATATGAATATATTGGGAATATTGAATCCCATTTTACAATACATGTTTGGTACACTTTTGTTTTAATCATTATCCCTAAAGGAAGAATTTAATAATTATATGGTGTCCTAAATACAAGTATTCTAAAGGCCTTATAAATAATATACTTCAGATATAATGAATAATTCGTTTGATGTACACTAAATGTAGAAATAGAAATTGAATATTCCCACCATTATTATGGTTTTTATAGTAAAAGGATTGTAGTATGTCATGGAAACTCAAATAGTTGATTCAAATTATAGCCATATGAAAGACAAAAAAATGTGAAGAATAATAAAGGGAATTTATTAATTGGAATTGGGAGGTTCCACAAATATTTAAAGGTAGTTTATAAATCCAAATAATTTTGAAGTGCAGTTAATGGTATGGTTATTTAAATGTAGAAGAAGAATAAACCAACTTTTTTTCCACTTACACTAGTGTTTTATGTGCAAGGAGTTTGTGAATTATAAAAATAAATTCCAAAATACACGGGCTAATTGGATAATAAGTCAATTTTTTTTCAAGAGATGTGAAAAAGGGAAATATTATTCAATAAAAATAGATAATGTGAATAACGATAATTAGAGAACTCTTATCATCCCATACTTAGTTGATATTTTAATTTCAAAGATTTTATGAATGAGAAAAATGAAGATATTATTATTCATCATTTTTTAAAATTTCATGCGACTATATCTCTAAGCATTGATTCTAGAGTAATGAAACCACCTTTGATATTCTATCAGTTTAAGGATAAAACTAGGAAAAGAGGGAATTTTTTTTATATAGTATGAGATTATACATAAGGTATTACTAGTGAATTAACATTGAGAAGTATATATGTTTCCTTATAATAATAATTTAAGAGTTATGGATACCATCATGGGTATGTGAGTTTAAGGTCAAACATATATTCAGAGTTATTAACACCCCCTTTTAGGTTTTATGTAACAAGTTCTTATGATGATTATGGATATTTAATATGATATTTATGGAAATACAAGCCATGGTTTTTAATATGTTTTAGTGACAATGTAATTTTAGGAGTAATTCATTCAAAATTTGTCTCTATATTATTAAAGTTACTGGCAACCATTAGGGTTTATCTTGTCTTTTTTGTTGAGGTTATTATTTTTTGTAGTCAATAACCTTATGAATTCAGTACACTTCACTTCTATCATAGAATATTTCTTTTCAGATCCACTTCCTAGAATATACATTTGTAAAGTGGTATAGTTTTACAGGAAATAAATTTAATTTTATCTGATCAAGAACTTAATTATACAATGAGTTTTTAACAAAGACTTTCTGAAACCTTTGATAAAGAGTTGAGTTTCAGAACTACATATCATCTTTAGAGAAATAGTCTACCTAAGAGAATAATTCAAAGTAAACATGATATTATAATATATTGTTCTATGGATTTCAAAGGTGTTCAGGATCAACACCTTCCACTAGTTGAGTTTTCCATCAACAAAAGGATGAACTTGATAATTCATATGGATCATTATGAAGACCATTATGAAAATAAATATAGAAATATAACATATTATAATGTAGTTACAACAATAAAACTATTGGAACTATAGAAAGTTAATTAGATATAAGAGAAGGTTAGAGCCATTCAATAATATGTAATAAATACAATAAGTTGATAGAAATGTTATGATAATAATGGTCAATATAACATTGAATATAAATTTAATAAGAAGTATTTCTATGAATTTCTCTTTGGAAAAAAAAATGGAAAAATTACCATAGGTATATTAGTCCAATTAAAATAGTTGATACAATTGGGATAATATATTATCATTTGGTGCTTCCACCAAACATCTAAGAGGTTCACGATGCATTATATATATCACCCCAAGGGAACTACATACCTGATCTATCCCATGTACTGAACTAATAGGTTCTACCTTTTGGAAATGATATTTCTTATTAGAAACAAATGGTAGAGATTATATATCTATTATAGAATGTTATATGAAAAAATAACAATCAAATTTTAAATTTTTATGGAAAAACCACCATCTTGAGGAAGATACGTGTGAACCAGATGGAATTATGAGGCATATGTATACTAATTTGTACATATTAGAGTAATAAATTTTTAGGTTGAAACACATTATAAGGGGGGTAAAATGTAACACCCTGAGTTTTTATGTATTAATTTTTTTAAAACAATTAAATTTAAACTCTCTTTTATGTTACATGAAACACCAAGTTGATATTTAGTTACAAACAACCCTAACTTCACTTACATTACACATGGCACCAAATTTTAACTAAACGATGATATATTATTAATATTATTCAAATGAGACCAATATAATATTGTCGCTAAGCATATATACATGAATATTTTTAACTAAGATATAAATATAATGTATAATGGTTTTATATAAATAAAACATATATATAAAATGCTACATAATTTTTATAAAATCCTTTATACATATCCAAAACCATTTTTTCTCAAAAAAGGTTTTTTATTTATATTTGTGAAAAATATTAAAATTAATTATTTAATGTTTTAAAAAATTAATTTTGATGAAATTATAGTTATTTCTGAAATAATCATATAAAAATTATCATAGGAAAAAATTTAATAATTTTATTAGAGGATTAATTTTTAATGAATATTTAAAAATAATGAATTTTAATTGAAAAATACATTTTTTTTAAATTTTTTATTAAGTAAAATTATATATGAAATTATTATTAATGAAAAATTTGTTCAATTATGTATATATATATATATATATCCATTTTGGTCATTGGAATCATTTTCATTTTGAATTTTGATTTTAAGAATTTCTAAACTTTTAAACATTTTCTCTTTGAAAATATGCTTTCTCGTCATGTGTGCAAGATTAATTTTTTAATAAATTTTAAGAATTTTATGAATTGAATTTGAAAAAATGGATTCCATAATAGGAATTATTATAATTTATATTATATAATAATTTAAAATTATTTTTTTACAACAATTATTGGTGAACATTGTTAAAAATTCATTATCATGATTAAGGTTAAGATGAAGTTTTGTGGTTTACATGTGCTTGTGTTAAAATTAATTTTCCAAAACCTAGGTTTTTTATTTAATATGTATAATTTCAAATTTATTATAAGTAGTTTTAAATTATCTAATATGGATCATTTTATTTTAGGTTTAATTTATAGAATACCTAGTTAAAGAAACTAGTTATCCTATTGAAAATTAAAATGGTAAAGGCAAGATAAACATAAAGGATAATGAATTACATGATTAAAAGTTTTTGTGTGGTGGAGGTGAAACGAGACCATTTCTTCCATAAAATATATTATTTATCTTTTTGGATCTAGACACGGTAACAATGACGTATCATTATTGAATACATTTTGGTAGTGACAAAAATTTCACTCCTTCTATTTTATAAAAATTTCACTACTTATATGGTTTCTGGTCATACATAAATCCATACCCTAGAGTCCTTATGAGGATATACAAAGGAGGTTTCTCTTAGAGAAGGTAATTGTCTTAACAAAGCGCTTTCAATTTATTTATTCTTTTTTCACCAGAAAATTTTGAATTAAAAATTACAATATAATAAATCAAGTATCATTCATATAATTATATTTTAATATGATTCTTTTATAATATTTATTACATTGCAATTTATTTAAATGGGTTATAAAATCATTATTTGTGTGTACTGATGACTATCACATCACGAGATGATGTAATTAATTTTTCTATTACATCCTCTCACAGTGGGTTATAAGGATGGATAAAATAATTAAATATAATATTTATGATATTATTATACTTATGGAATTATTATATCACACATACCTTATGAATTTAATTTTTTTTGAAATATGATAATGTCACTTCCGTGTACGGTGGACTACTGCCTCTCTTAAAGATGCGATTCATTCACAGTTTAATTAGAATGTAATAATGATGGTGTTAATGAAAATATTCAATATATATGAAACAAAAATAATTTCCAATGGTTATATTTTATTTACTTTTATTACTTTAAATCTATCATGAAAATGGAAAAATTTTCATGCGTATGTACGACTTACCATCTCCATGAACGGTGTATTTCATTTTTATCTATAACAATAATGGATTACTATAAATAAATATATAATAAATATATAATAAATATATATGTTATTTATATAATTTTATAATTCATAATATTATGGAACAATAATCAATGTAATAGGAACAAAAATAAAAAAAGAAAAAAATATACAAAAAACAAATCATTTATTTTGTGAAACACAACTTTTACATAGAATTGTTAATAAACTTGAAATAAAAGGACATAATTAAATTCTATATGATATCATATATATAATTATTCCTTGGTAATAGGTGTATAATAACTTAATATTAATTATAATGAAGGTTCTAACATTTATGAAGGAAGGAAAGACTTATTGTAATGGATTTCCATCTCACTATTATTTTTTTGTGAGACACATTTCATATTCACCACGTGCTTATTTTATATAGTGTATATACATCCCATGAATTTAATTTATAATTAATCTAATTAAAATTATTTGAATTTACATATCCATTTGGGTTAATCTCTATCATGTGGCATATAATTGAAATCTACAAAGCGGTAATGATTTTATGTTACAATCTCACTGTTTGTTGGGTTTATTTATGATTATGTTTATAATAATAGAATGTTTCGATCCATCTATCAACAAACTCATGACTTTTATTATACTCAATTTATTTCATTAGAATAAATTTTTTTAATTAATTTTATTTCTTTATTTAATAAATATTCCAAAACTGTTATTTTTATTAAAAACCACCTTTTTAGGTAAAAAAACATTCTCTTCCAAAACCATGTTTTATAAAAATATTTTCAAAAACTTATTTATTATTTTTTATGAAATTATTTATTAATTGAAATTCTACCAATTTTTTAATTAATAGAAAAATTGAATGGAATTTTCATTTCATTTTTCAAATAATTCATATTTTCTTTTTCATAAAACATAAAAGGAATATTTATTTTCACATGTATTTCATGACAAATACTTCATATAATCATAAATTTTATTTTATATGGTTATTTATTTATATTTTTTCATGGTTATTTTAAAATAAAATATTTTAAAAATATATATTTTTAAATATTTTTTATTAAGGAAATTATATTATCATCTTGAAATGTTTCAAATTATTTTTAAATATTCCTTTATATTTTTTCAAGGTTATTATCAATGAAAATTATTTCCAAAATTTTTTATGATTTTTTAGTTTAAAAAGTGATCTTGAATGAAAATTTATCTTCCTCATGAAACATTCCAACTAATTATCTTTGAAAATAATTCTATATATATTATGACATCCTTTGATGTAACTTATGCTTTTCATGGGATATAAACTAATGATACAACTCGTATTCTTTATATAAATGGTTTATGTTTATAATTTCATGATTTTTATTAAATCTTTTTATCTTACATAGGTTATACCATGATAAAATTCAAATGAAACATGTATCTTTCTTTATGGGTAATGAAATGATGAAATCATTATGAAACATGGATCTTCTCCATAAATGATGATATGATAAAATGTTTATGAATCCCATTTCATTTCATGGATTATGATATGACGAATGTTTTATGATCTTATGGAACACATATTTATGATATTAATTATTTTAGGGGTGGTACTCTTTTCCCCCTCTGATGTATTGGGTAAATCATTATATCTATTTTGATAACAATTGGGAACAAGTCGATGGGTTTGATCCACTATGGGAAGTAGGTGTTCCCTGATCCACTATGGGAAATAGGTGTAACCTGAACCACTGTGGGAAACAAGTGTTTCCAAATCCACTATAGGAAACAAGTGTTTATTAATCAAAAATTAAAAATAGGTTATGTGTGAGGATGCACTATATTGATGATCTTGGTAGTTAACCTTGAAATATGAAAATTTATTCGATATTTTTGACGATAAAACACTTTTATGACCTGAGTTTATGGTTTATGGTTAATTTATGATGATTTATCAACATTATGTTACATTTTTTAGAAATGATAATGTTTTATTCCCAGAATTATGTTTTTTGATATATCACATGTTAAGAATGAACATCATAACTCATGTTCATGACCACATCCTCTTATTATTATATTATGGCTTCATATGATAATATATTGGTAACTTCTAAGTTTACACTTACTAAGAATCTGAGATAATTGTTTATTTTATTTCCTTCCATAGATTATTAATAAATGTTTAGGTCCGGTATGCTTAAGAGGATTACTATATGAGATGATATTTTTTGGAGATACAGAATACCTTCCATAAAATTAAAAGATTTTGTACCTTATCTCAAAATTCACAAAACTATTACCATCTTTAGGTATGTTTTTGTATAGCGTATTAAATATTAATTAAAAATATTTAATATCAATATATGAAAAGTTTATGCCACTATAAAATTTATCAAAAATTTTATTCCTATAAATATTCTACAAACTGTTAAAATTCATCTAATACTTCTCAACTTTATTAATAAGTTTTTATATCATCATCTATTCAAAAAAATATTGAGTGTCTATGATGAATCATTAATCCTCATGGGTATATCTTTTAGATGTTATTATATATACTTTTTGAAAAATAAATCTACAAAAGTGTAGAATAGTTCAAATATATTTTCAAATTCCCCGTGATCAATGATCATTAGAATGAAGAATATGTACAAAAGGTAAGACTCAATATTCAAATGTTTTGATTAAACCTAAAAAAATAATAATTTTTTTTAAATATTGAAAAAACTAAGTTTTTATATATATGGTGCATTGGGATAATTAAGATTACTATATTCTTAATGAATGATAACATTATTTTTGAAATTATATATTGAAAAGTATTTTTGTCTTAGTATTTTTCTCTAATTACTAAACATAAATTTTACTATAATGTTGTACTATGATTCATTAAATAATTAGGTGATTCAATTTTTATAAACAACACAATCACATTCCATGACCATGAATGAATTTAACAAAACCCATTATTTCATTTAATGTAAATTCTTTAATTAATAAATATTCATCTTGTATAATATCACACCCAAACCCACATATTCTTCTTTATTTTACTTATTTACTAACATTTTGTATTTTACTGACGTCCTAAACCATTATCTAGTGAACATTAGAGTTTTTGGGGTTTTTTAGTTGGGATCATAGTTAGGAAATATGGTCAGTGAAAATATTATAGAAATCCCATGGAAAACCTATTAGTTTTAACAGATCCATTTCACATGATTGATGCTTAGTTTTCCAAACCATGCATGTATTCCAGGTTCCTAGTAGGTGGGACATGTCTCGAACATTATTTTAAAAACTATGATTAGTTTCAAATCAATTATAACATGATATAAATCTGTTATCCTCAAATGATTTTAACCATTAGTCCTAATATCCCTATCTCATTCAACACAAATGACCCAAAGATATTCTCTCCCCCGATTTCTAACCCCATGGTTATTTATTGAGAAATATATGTGGATTGAATATAGTTCTTAAAGGTAAATTTTCTTTATCTATTTCTTGTTCCTCCCTTATTTATTTTTATTTTTTATATCTCCCATTTTTGTGTTTGCTCATTTCGGAAACTTAGGGAGGGAGTTTGAAAACATTCCCCATGTTTCGTCTTGGTTAACATGTGAATATTTCTTTTCATGTTTCATTAGTCCTATATTTTATGATCTGAACCATTCTCATTAACTTTTAATTATGTTTCTCCCGGAATTAAACTTTAAATTATATAACCATAATTTATTTTACTATTGAATATATTTTTTAAAAATAGAATGAAATTATTAAATGTGTTTACAAACTATTTTTAAGGAAAAAAGGATTTTTGTGACAACTGGTTCCCAGTGACAGCACATCCACCCCGCCTTAATATGGTCGTCGGGTCCTGGCCCAATAGGTACCACCAGTTGCCCCGAAAACACGTGGGGCCCACCCCAGGGTCCACCCACGTGCCCGAACGGGTTACCTGACTAATGACAGTCCCCACAGACCAACACTTGTCCTTTCCAGTGTGCTTTGTCCTCACTCACACACACCCTAGGAAACTTCCCAGAAGGTCACCCATCCTGATCACTACTCTAGGACAAACATGCTTAACTATGGAGTTCTAATCAGGTAGGCTTTCGAAAAGGAAGGTGCACCTTGTTGACATGAGTCATATCATTTAGTCATTTAACCCTTTATCATTTGGGGATGTTACCATCACCCCCCTTTAGAGCACAATGCCCTCGTTGTGAGCCCTACATCTCAACCCATGCAGTGCACCACGCACTTAAGGCCGGGTTCCATTTCACATGGTTGATGCTTAGTTTTCCAAACCATGCATGTATTCCAGGTTCCTAGTAGGTGGAACATGTCTGGAACATTATTTTAAAAACTATGATTAGTTTCAAATAAATTATAACATGATATAAATCTTTTATCCTCAAATGATTTTAACCATTAGTCCTAATATCCCAATCTCATTCAACAAAAATGACCCAAAGATATTCTCTCCCTCGATTTCTAACCCCATGGTTATTTATTGAGAAATATATGGGGATTGAATATAGTTCTTAAAGGTAAATTCCCTTTATCTATTTCTTGTTCCTCCCTTATTTATTTTTATTTTATATATATCCTATTTTGGTGTTCTCTCATTTTGGAACCTTGGGGAGGGACTTTGAAAACATTCCCCATGTTTCATCTAGGTTAACATGTGAATATTTCTTTTCATGTTTCATTAGTCCCATATTTTATGATCTAAACCATTCTCATTAACTTTTAATTATGTTTCTCCCTGAATTAAACATTAAATTTTATATCCATAATTTATATTACTATTGAATATATTTTTTAAATATAGAATGAAATTATTAAATTTGTTTACAAACCATTTTTAAGGAAAAAAGGATTTCTGTGACAATTGGGTCCCAGTGACAGCACAACCACCCCGCCTTAACATGGTCATCGGGTCCTGGCCCACTAGGTACCACCAGTTGCCCCACAAACACGTGGGGCCCACCCCAGGGTCAATCCAAGTGCCCGAACGGGTTACCTAACTAATGACAGTCCCCACAGGCCAAAACTTGTCCTTTCCAGTGTTCTGTGTCCTCACTCAAACGAACCCTAGGAAACATCCCAGAAGGTCACCATCCTGATCACTACTCTAGGATAAAAATGCTTAACTGTGGAGTTCTAATCAGGTAGGCTCCCGAAAAGGAAGGTGCACCTTGTTGACATGAGTCATATCATTTAGTCATTTAACCATTTATCATTTGGGGATGTTACAATCACCCACAGTTAGAGCAAAATGCCCTCGTTGTGAGCCCTACATCTCAACCCAAGCAGTGCACCATGCACATAAGGCTGGGTTCCTCCTATGATACCAAATGTGACAACTGGGTCCCAGTGACAGCACAACCACCCCGCCATAACATGGTCGTCAGGTCCTGGCCCACCAGGTTCCACCCGTTGCCCCGAAAACACGTGGGGCCCACCCCAAGGTCCACCCACGTGCCTGAACGGGTTATCTGACTAATGACAGTCCTCAACCCAAGCAGTGCACCATGCACTTAAGGCTGGGTTCCTCCTATGATACCAAATGTGACAACTGGGTCCCAGTGACAGCACAACCACCCCGCCATAACATGGTCGTCGGGTCCTGGCCCAACAGGTTCCACCAGTTGCCCCGCAAACATGTGGGGCCCACCCCAGGGTCCACCCACTTGCCCGAACGGGTTATCTGAATAATGACAGTCCTCACAGGCCAACACTTGTCCTTTACAGTGTGCTTTGTCCTCACTCACACACACCCTAGGAAACATCCCAGAAGGTCACCCATCCTGATCACTACTTTAGGACAAGCACGCTTAACTGTGGAGTTCTAATTAGATAGGCTCCCAATAAGGAAGGTGCACCTTGTTGACATGAGTCATATCATTTAGTAATTTAACCCTTTATCATTTAGGGATGTTACAATTTTATTTGTGGTTCCTTTGATGTGAATGAAGTTTTTATTTTAAAATATTGTATAAATCTATTTTTACCTAACCTTACACACCAATAATTATTTTAGTTTCTTGAATGGAAATTTTTTATGAGGATATGTATTTGAAAAGACATTTTGGGATTCAAATTTATATCTTAATATCTTATAATGTTTTAAGGGTGTGTTTCGTCCTTAGATTTAAGAACCCGGATCTTCGTTTCAGGTATGTCCTTCCTTTTTCTTGGGTTTTTTGAGAAAAATGAAGTTTCTGGAAATTTTTGAAGTACACACCGTGTACTTTCTGAGTACATGCAGTGTACTCTTTTCCCTCTCAAAGATGTGTTCTGACCGCACACACACGGTGTGTAAGGGTGACGTGGAGGCCAATATTGGCGGAGTACAGAAAGACCTAGTACACATCGTGTACTCTAAAAGTACATGTTGTGTACTTTATTTTTTTCATTAAACGGACTGGGGTCGCGCCTAATCAAGGAAAAAACCTTCTTCTCCAGATTATTCATCCGAGAGCGCCGAGGATCTGCAAAACTTCGACGAGCCCCCGCATCTCTATCAGTATTCCAATTTGAGCACTGTTGATTGCGATGGAATCGCAGTGGCGATTTCTCCCTTCTGCTTGAGCCTTGTTTTCCAATTCCTCATCTTTCTCATGTTATCATGGTTTATGTGTTTCGATCATTTTCTCAGATATACGACGTTCAAGGGAGAATCAGTCGATGTGGTTCAAGTATATCGATCTCCTAGCATCCAGGTAGGTGGTTTGTGCCTTTCCGATGGAATTTTATGAATATTTTGTGCAAATTCCACCAATTCTCTTGAACGGGGAATTTTGGGTCTCCTGTTTTGCCCCTGTTGTTCGTCTTCTTTTCTTGATTACTTGAGTAAAGATCATTGTTTGTAAATTTGGATAAACTATATAGTGTTCTTGTGCTTTGCCTTGCATGTTTTTCTTATTAGGAGTTTTTCTAGTTTCCATGCCTAGCTGTAGGATAGTGGGGTTGTTATACTGTTATGTTGTTCTACCTTAGAATGATATCCAAGTAGTTCTTGAGGATTACTTGGGATGATACGCGCGCGCTGAGCATATTTATTTCACATAGGACTGTGAGAACCTCGTGTAGTGGACCATAGGGAGAATGGACGTAAGGGCTTCTCCAGAGTGTCTTTTAATACGATGCGAGACCACGGGGGGAACTAACTATGAGTGCTTCCTTAGAGAGCCTGTAGTTCCTCGATGTGGGCCACAGGGTGAATGAAATGTTGAGTGCTTCCCTAGAGAGCCTTTATTACGATACGAGACTATAGGGGGAATTGATGGTGAGTGCTTCCTCAGAAAGTCTACTCTTAGCTGAACCAGAGTGGTGAGACTGAGTGTGCCTCCTAGAGAGTTGCTAGTAATTTTAGGTTGAACGATAGGGGTGAGGCTGTGAGAGCTACCCAATGGGTTACCTATTTTATACTTGTTGTTTTTTGTTTACTTGTGTACTTAGATGCTAGAACTATGGATTATAGCTGCTGCATGATTTTCTATTTACTGCTTCCAACACCTTTACTTACCTTGTATTCATTGACTATTAGGCACAAATATTTGGGTGATTGCCTACTGGGATTGTATCTCACACCCTGTTTGGGCCATGATTTTGGGCCCAAGCAGATTATATTGTTGCAGGTATAGATAAGTGAAATCCCCCTTCTACTTCAGGTTCTTGACTGCTGTGGAGCTAGAGAGCAAGGGACCAAGCCGAGGCTTGCGATGCTGAGGAGTCGCTCATCTTTTTTTTCGTGCTTTGGCTTAGTACTGTATTCAGCATTGTGGATTGTTTGTCTTTTTTCCCTAGACATATATGTACCATGCATCATTTAGATATATTCCTTCTCTAGTTGTTTATTTGTTAGTCTTCTGCTGTTTATCATTTCTTATGGGATCTCTACGTCCTAGAGATGACAGGCTATGATGTCATTCTCTGGATGGACTGGTTGGTTCCCTTCCAAGTAGTCGTCAACTTTTATCGCTGCAGGGTGAGTTTCATCTCACCAGAGGGTGAATTTTTTCATGATAGAGGCGAATGGTATGTCCGGGCGAGTTGGGCATGACTCAAGCATCATGTGCTAGGAAGGGTGACGACCCAGATTTCTAGTCTTTATCTGGATGATCAGGGGACTTCACAGCTGGACTTTCCTCCAGTGGTGGATCATTCCAGAGATGTCTTTCCAGAGGACTTTTTAGGTTTGCCTCCAGAGCGTGAGGTAGACTTCTCGATTGAGCTCGTGCCAGGAGCGGCACCAGTGTCCATTCCTCCCTATAGGATGGCTACACCTGAGTTGCAGGAGCTCAAGAAGCAGTTGGAGGAGTTTCAGGCAAAGGGTTTAATCTGACCTATTACTTCTCCTGGGGGTTTGCCTATCCTGTTTTCAAAGAAGGCAGACAGTACCTTTAGGCTCTGTGTGGATTATTGGTAGCTGAACCAGTTGACAGTCAAGAACCGGTATCCCCTGCCTAGGATTGATGACCTTTTTGATCAGCTTCGAGGAGCCCGGGTGTTCTCAAAGATCTATTTGAGGTCCGATTATCATCAGTTGCACGTTAGATCATCAGATATACCTCTAACAGCCTTCAGGAGCAGGTATGGTCTCTTCGATTATACGGTCATGTCGTTCGGTCTCATGAATGCACCAATAGTTTTCATGGCAATGATGAACTGAGTGTTCCATCCTTACTTGGACTCCTTTGTCATGGTCTTCGTGGACGATAGCTTGGTGTACTCTCACACTCGTCATGACCATGCTACCCATGTTGAGATCGTTCTGAGTACAATTAGAGAGCATCGACTTTATCCAAAACTCTTGAAGTTCCACTTTTTGATGGATTAGATTCACGTCTTGGGTCACGTCATCTCAGAGGCAGGAGTATCTGTCGACCCAGAGAAAGTGAGAGATGTAGTATCTTGGGAGAAGCCGAAGAATGTTTTTGAGGTACAGAGTTTCCTAGGGCCGGTGGGATACTACAAATTCTTTATTTAGGACTTTTCACGCCTAGTAGCACCTTTGACAGGTCTGACCAAGAAAGGCGCGAAGTTCTCTTGGTCAGATTCTTGCGAATTAGAATTTGAGGAGATGAAGGGGAAGTTGATATCAACACCGATACTAGTCTTTCCAGAACCATGCAAGAGCTACACTATTTATTGTGATGCTTCTAGTATCATACTAGGCATTGTGCTTATGCAGGGAGATGGAGTCACTGCATACGGGTCTCGGTCGTTGAGGCACATGAGAGGAACTACCAGACGCATGATCTGGAGTTGGCAGCGGTTGTTAATGCCTTACGCTATTGTAGAAATTTCATTTTGGGAGAGCACATTGTGGTTTTCACCAACCACAAAAGTCTCAAGTACATCTTCACTCAGCGTGATCTGAATCTGAGAGAGCGCAGGTGGGTCGAGTATCTTCAGTCTTTTGATTTCGAGCTTGCCTATACGCCAGGAAAGGGAAACGCAGTGGCAGATGCGTTGAGTAGGAGAACTCAGTTTCAGGAAGTTCATGAGGCTAACAGTGAGTGGAAGCTTATGGCTTTGTTCTATGAGATACATCTGGAGGTGCACGACAGACAGTGACAAACTTTTCTATCTTCTGTAGGTGTTACCTCTACACAAATTGATCGGGTACAGATGAGGCATATATCAGACTCAGAAGGCTTAGTACTGTGGGAGAGTGTGTCAGGAGAGGACCCTCTTTCTGGATAGACAGTGGGCGAGGATGAGATCTTGCGTTTCCAGGGATGCGTATGGGTTCCAGCAGACATACACGAGGAGCTGATGCAGAATTTTCATTCCTCAGTTTGGGCAGTTCATCCTGGCATCGCCAAGATGTATTGGGATCTACACTTCCAGTACTGGTGGCCAAGTATGAAGAAACATGTTACTGGTTTTGTCATGAGATGTTCTATTTATTAGCAGGTGAAGGCAGAGCATCATTGACCAGCATGGCTTTTACAACAGTTACCCATTCTCGAGTGGAAGTGGAACAATGTCGTGATGGACATCGTGACCGGGTTCTCGAGGTTGCCTTAGGGGAACAATGTTTTTTGGGGTGTCGTCGATAGACTCACAAAGGTCTCACACTTCTTTCCGATCAAGGAGACCTTTAGTGTTGATGATCTGGGATGGTTGTACATCCGAGAGATTGTACGTCTGCATGGAGTTACACACTCCATTGTTTCGGACAGGGATGCGTGCTTTACTTCTCGGTTCTGGCAGGGACTTCAGAAGGCTTTGGGTACACATGTAATTTTGAGTAAAGCATACCATCCCCAGATTGATGGCCAGTCCGACCGCACGATCCCAGTGCTTGAGGATATGCTCTGAGCTTTCATCCTAGACTTTGGTGGTTCTTGGGAGAACCATATTCCTCTTGTGGAGTTCGCCTACAACAATAGTTTTCAGGTGACTATTAATATGTCACCTTATGAGGCCTTGTATGGTAGGCCATGCAGATCACCCTTATGCTGGCTGGAGGCAGGAGAGGCAGCTTTGCTGGGAACTCATCTTGTTCAAGAGACCTCTGAATAGATAGAGTTGACTTGGAAGAGGATGGATATAGCACAGTCTTTACAGAAGCCTTATGATGATCAGCAGAGACGAACTTTGTAGTTTGAGGTCCGGGATCAGGGTTTTCTGCGTGTCTCACCAAGGTTGGGACACAAGAGGATTTGAAGATAGGGTAAGCTTTCACCATGGTACGTCTGGCCATTTGAGGTTTTAGAGAGAGTTGGGATGGTTGAATATCGGTTGCATCTACCTCAGTGGTACCAGGAAATGCACGACCTCTTCCACATCTCTCAGCTTTGACATTACTTTTCAAACCCGCCTCATGTATTTTAGCCCGAGGAGGTTGAGCTCTAAGCAGATGCGTCGTTTGAGGAGAATCCTATCCAGATTGTCGATCACAGTACAAAGGTTCTCCATGGGCGGTCTGTTCCTTTAGTATGGGTGCTTTGGCAGCATGGGTGAGTACAGGATGAGACCTGGGAGAGGGATGCTGATGTACGATCACAATGGCCAGAACTGTTATGGGTTTCTTCTTCTACGCCTCGCTAGGGAAATTCGGGGATGAGTTTCTTTAAGGGGGGAAGTTTTTAAGAACCCAAATCTTCGTTTAAGGTATGTCATTCCTTTTTCTGGGGCTTTTTGAGAAAAATGAAGTTTTTGGAAATTTTTGAAGTACACACCGTGTACTTCTGAGTACACGCCGTGTACTATTTTCTCGCTCGAAGCCGTGTTCTGGACCTGTCTGGGCCACACACACAGTGTGTAAGGGTGACGTGGAGGCCGATTTTGGCGGAGTACGGAAAGACCTAGTACACACTGTGTACTCTAAAAGTACACGCCATGTACTTTCTTTTTTTTTTTCATTAAACAGACCGGGGTCACATCTAATAAAGGAAAATGTCTTCTTCTCCAGCTTCTTTGTCCAAGAGCACTGAGGGTTCGCGAATCTTTGACGAGCCCCTGCTTCTCCGTCCATTCTCCGATTCGAGCACCGTTGATTGCGTTGGAATCACAACAGTGATTTCTCCCTTCTTCTTGAGCCTTGTTTTCCAATTCCACCTCTTTATCATGTTATGTTGGTTAATGTGTTTCAGAAATTTTCTCAGATTTATGACGTTCAAGGGAGAATCAGTCGATGTGGTTCAAGTATATCGATCTCCTAGTATCCAGGTAGGTGGTTTGTGCCTTTTTTTGGAATTCTATGAATATTTTGGGCAAATTCCACCAATTACCTTGAACGGGGAATTGTGGGTTTCCTGTTTTGTCCCTGTTGTTTGTCTTATTTACTTGATTACTTGAGTAGAGATCATTGTTTGTAAATATGCATAATTTATACTATGTTCTTGTGCTTATCCTTGCATGTTTTTCTTATTAGGCATTTTCCAGTTTCCATGCCTAGTTGTAGGATAGTGGGGCTATTATACTTTTATGCTATTGTGCTTTAGAATGATATCCAAGTAGTTCTTGAGGTTTACTTGGGATGATACCAGTGTGTTGAGCATATATATTTCACACATGACTATGAGAACCTAATGTAGTAGAACATAGGGAGAATGGACGTAAGGGCTTCTCCAGAGTGTCTTTTAATACGATGTGATACCACATGGGGAATTGATGATGAGTGATTCCTCAGAGAGTCTGTAGTTACTCGATGTGAGACACAGGGGTAATGAGATGTTGAGTGCTTCTCCAGAGATCCTTTAGTACTATACAAGACTATATGGGGAATTGACGGTGAGTGCTTCCTAAAAAAGTCTACTCTTAGCTGAACCAGAGGGGTGAGACTGAGTGTGCCTCTTAGAGGGTTGCTAGTACTTGTAGGTTGAACCATATGGGTTAGGCTGGGAGAGCTACCTAGAGGGTTACCTGTTTTCTACTTGTTGTTGGTTGTTTACTTGTGTAATTAGATGCTAGAACTGTGGATGGTAGCTGCTGTGTGCTTTTATGTTTAGTGCTTCCTGTACCTTTACTTGCCTTGTATTCATTGACTATTAGGCACAGATCTTTGGGTGATTGCCTACTGGGATTGTATCTCACACCCTATTTGGGACATTCTTTTGGGCCCAAGTAGATTATATTGTTGCAGGTATAGATAAGGTCAAGCGCCCTTCTACTTCAGGTTCTTGATTGCTATGGATCTGGAGAGCATGGGACCAAGACGAGGCTTGAGATGCTGAGGAGTCACTCATCTGTTTTTCTTTCATACTATGGATTAGTACTGTATTCAGTATTGTGACTTGTTTGGCTGTTTCCCCTAGACATATATGTACCATGCATCATTTACATATATTCTTTCTCCAGTTGTTTAATTGTTAGTCTTCTGATGTTTATCGTTTACTCATGTATGTATGTCTATTGCTAATGCTATTGTTTTTATTTTCTTTTTTTCCCGCTACGTACTCTGCCAACGAGGGCATAGTTTCCCCACTATCACACCCATGGTCTTCAATGCTAGTCGGAAGCCTCTAGTGTTTGGGGAAATGCGCTTGAGTCCATGTAACAAACCGGGTATGGGGTGCCTTTGGGTGGCTTCCAGAACTGGGAGGTTACATTAGAAAATATTTATTCCATGTTTTAGTGTAATTTTATTATATCAATTTATTAGGTATCAATTATAATTTTATTTTTGTGGTTTTTATTCCAATAAATTTTAATGATGTTTAGTTGGAACTTTAATGTGGATTTTATTAAGAAAACATGGCCATAGATCCTACCCTCATATTTTTTTCTATAAAATTGGGAACATTCCAATGGTAGAGGACACAATCACTATATTTTTATGAATCATTGGTAATGGGGAATTACATTTGGGTTATTGGGGGTGAGGAAGTTTTTTATAATTTATGGATTATAAAAATATTTCTATAAATTTATTTATACTTGTTTTTATTTTAATAACTTATTTTTTCACTATTTAATTGGAAGTATTCCATTCTAAAAATATTTCGATAATGAATAGTAAATAGTTTAACTACTTAGAACACATGTGTTTCACTCAAAAATAATTAATGGTTGGAATAAAATGTTCTGATGGGGTATGGGAAGTCTATTCATTTTAACTTGTGGTAGGGATTACATAATCAAATGATTTAACATCAATTTTTTAATTTTTCCTCATAAATTATGAAGGGTAGTAATAAAATGGTCTCATGGGGACTAGGTATTTTATCCTATTAAAACCATGATGTCGATGATATATTTATATGATTTAAAATCAGGTTCAAAATTGTTTTCTCTTGGGGAAGACCTGGTGTCCCTAGTTTTGGGGTAAAGGTCCCTGAAACCTATAATAATTCATTTATTCTATCACTACATGCCTTCACACTGGGTCTACCATGTTTTTTATTCTTTATTAGGGTTGATTATTGGGGTTCATGTATAGTTATAGAATCATACACCCCATGTTTACCACATTAATTTCATAGAAACTACTGAAACCTCTAATGTCTATATCATGGTACAAACCTTCTTTCTGAAGGCATGTAGTCAATTAGGCTTTCCGACCCAACACCTCTTATGAACTCACATCGGTTTATGAGATCGTAGGTTCGGCTCATCACACCCTTTTTTTGAAAAATGATGCATACTCCTTGAATCTATTATATATTTATGATATGTTCTAAAATCTCTTCATAATTCTAATTCGAGACTAGTAACCCTAAACAAAATAATTAAGTGTTGAACCCTTACATGTGTAAAGGGAGTTTTATTAATGGGTCTATATTTAGGTTTTTGTGGTTCTTCATCCATTTTTCATTATTGATTATAATTTTTATCTTTATATAATATGAATCCATATAAATAGGAACTCAAGAGTTTACTTCCATTTAGGGTGGTGATTGATATTTCAAGGAAGTTTTGAACCTTAATGAGGATTCATACATATCTTTTTTATAATAGGAATCAAAACCCACATTGTCTATTTCATCAAAACAATTTAACATCATACGAAAAGGTAATATATGAGGTAACCTAGTTGATGGGTATTGAGATGGATCCTTAGTAAGGCGTCATATATATCCTGTTTAGATTGGAATCAGAAACATCATAGATCAGCCATGCTTTCTTTATTATCTCTGATGTTGATGAACATGTATGATGTCATTCATGTTATAACATTGAATAAGGATTACACACTGAGATTTCCCTAGATGGGGATATTTATGATGTGAGAGATATGAAATTTATGAATCCCTATTCCCACGCAATCTATGTTTGGTGTGATAATCAAGGTATAGTAAGTGATTAGTCTCATCACATATGTATCCGGGACATATGCACTGGGGTAGCCATTTGAGGTGTTTGATATGGATCTTGGGCCTTATGAAGGTGTCTTACATATCCTTATTATAGCAAAAATCAAATTTATTATTTTTCAATTAATATCTCAATCTATGGATGGAAAAGGAAGAATGGTGTACCCATGTAGGAGTTTGGGATCCCACAAGTTAGAGTGTAAGAGACTTGAAGGGACTTACATCGAGGTGAACGAAAATTAGAACTCCGACTATAAGAGAGAATGTTATGTATCTTGTTTAGTGAGGAATCATATTTCTCATAGTTCAATCAGGTTTATTCTAGTATACTTCCACTAGATAGGGTTATCATGTTCCAATATGTCTTCTTGACATGTCCTAATTATATTCCTAACATACCTGAGATTTCGTTATGACATATATAAGGATTTATTGACATGTTTTTGTTTCCCAAAATAAATATCCAAATATAATCACATGATATAGTTGAATTTTTTAGGGAACATCACATTATTTGTATGAAATTTGTAGATGGCGTTTGTTTCAACTCGATTCGCATCATACTGAGGAAAGAAATGGTCTGATGGATAACAACTAATTTCTTGCTATAATAGAGTTTAATGTTGGTATCACCATTTTTATTTCAATCTAATTCACATCGTACCAGGGAAAAATGGTATTATGGATAAAATATCATTTTTTTCTATTATAGAGTTTCTTGTTAGGTTCACCATTTTTCTTTCAACTTGATTCAGGTTGTTCCAGGGTAACCAAAATTTTCTGACAGATATGAACCAATTTTATATTATTATAGATGGTTTCACATAGGTTTTAACATATTTGTTTTATCCCAATTCATATTTTAACCCTTTTTAGTGGGTGGTATGGTTGCACTGGAACTGGGTTGTATATCCTTCTTATGTTATGAAAGTGGTTCCACAATTGTGTGGTCCCAGTGGGTGATTATAGGGGGTTTAGTGTTTGTTCAATCATCCCATGTAGGGTATGATGTCCTCATATGGTCTCTAATGGGTTAATTCACTAAGCAAAAAACACCGAACAACCCTTTTATCCATGATTCGTGGACATAATTTCCAAATTCTTTCACTTATTGGATGATTTGGCCAACAAAACACAAGGACTCCATTGGTCGATAGGATGAGAGGTCGGGCTCATCACACCCTTTTTGAGTGAATTATTTCTTACTCATGGACTCTCTTATAGATTTAATCGATGTTCATATTCTTGTGAATCCTTGGTTCTTTCCTAGGTATGCGACCCTAGATTACCCCTAGGATGAAAGATCAATCAGGAATACACATAGGTCAGGGATGACTGAGAAAACGCAAGCTTAAGACATGTAATGAGGTACTCTAGAGTTTATCTTCATCCAGAGGGGTGACAGAATTTTTTTTAATTTTGGGATCAAACCTATTAAATGGGATTCCAATATATATCTATGAGAGGACTCAGATTCCACGTAGTTCAGTTTATCTTTACTGGCCACATCACCCTTTGAGATATTGTGACAAGGACCTATCCATGCATTTTACAATCACGAGGCTTGGAAATCTCAACAGAATATTACTATTCAAGAGTTTGTGAGGGATATAATCTAAAGTAGCCGAAGATTCCTAAAATAGATATGGTCATCTGGGTATATATTACCCTACAAGGGATATGGCTCTAGAAATATTAGGGTAATTTGGGGTATCAGGTCTGGACCTCTGGGTGGCTTCTAATGCATTCCAGTTAGATAGTAATCAAATATCTTGTAGTTCAGTACGATTCGGGAAATAAACCCTTGAGGTGGCCCATTTGTGGGGACATTATTGGGGATCACAAATAGGAGATCCCCATTTGATAGAAATGAGCTAGGACATACGCCTGAAGAGGATTCCCTTGCAAGTTTGGTGGAATTTTATTTGGACTAAATTTTAAAGAGAATGTCCCTTGAGCTTGGGACTTAGTCATACATCTTACATATCCAGATCAGAGTAAGAATCTGAGTTCTCATAGTTCATTCCATTTTGGAATTATACAAAATAGTAGACCCATGTTTCTTGAACCATGAAGAGGATCTTGACTTATGATGATTTGGGGGTTTTCTTGGGGCTTACACCTTGGAGGATGCCAATGATTTGGGGTTATATAGATTTTATGATCACCACCAACCACTAAGACCATGTTGGTCATACTCAATGCGAGAAACAAGAGGAGGTAGAAAATTAGAAGATCATAACTCCCACATTATATTCCAATAGATGGTATGGGAGCCCAAAGGGAGAGAGAGAGGGGATTTGAATGTGTCAATTTTTTCATACATGTTGATATCTAGTATATCAATTTCTGATGATATATCCAAACGTGTCTCAGGCTGATCCTATGAAGTGATAGAGATCTAACTCCCATGGAAAATTTTAGGGACTTACCTCAGGGGTAGTTCCCTGAAAATAGTTCTAGGAAGGGGGAGAAGTATGGATCCTTGTCAAAGGGTAAAGAATTCATGATCCATTTTACTTGTCATTATCCCTCATTTGATGGAAAATATAGTGATTACCCTTGATCCCTAGAATGTGGAGGTTCACATGAGTATTCCATGGTTGGGCCTAGGGTTACCATGATAATGTAAATTTAAAGATATTTCAGGGGTCCACACCATTGTGAGGATTTCCCACATGACTCCACTTACCAAGGGTATGTAAACCAAGAAGAATGTGCTGATTCACCTGATGGTTTTTTCTTATGAGTATGGTTGATTTGAAATTGGATTTGGCCTGATGCCGATAGACTAGTTTGTAGAAAGGATTTGAAGGATGGGATGGAAAAGAAAGGTCATGGTTAGGACTATATGGTGGAAAGTATAAAGGTATCCCATTACACATTTTATTTGTTCATGAGGGGTGGGTTGCCCTCCTAATGGTGTATTTATATGTGGGTGGAGGGGCCATCTATATACCATAATGGTACGTGGCCTCAGGTTCCATTTTCATAGTGCGGTGCTATGTGGTGTTGAATTTCATCAGCATAGTGAAGTGCTATGCGGTACAAGGTTTCATCCAAATAGTGATGTGTTATGCGGTATACCAGATTGAAGAAGGGGCATTGATCATGTGGTTAATGGGATGTTAATCCATGAATGTCATATGGTTCGTGGTTCTC
Organism: Viscum album; assembly: GCA_963277665.1. Taxonomy (NCBI): domain Eukaryota; kingdom Viridiplantae; phylum Streptophyta; class Magnoliopsida; order Santalales; family Viscaceae; genus Viscum; species Viscum album. Next base: position 1,394,774,441 of record OY728164.1, on the reverse strand, counting down.
CAAGTAGGTTCTCATCTAATTCATTACAATTATTATGTTTCCTTCCTTTCATGGTATGTGGTGGGTTTATACCTATTGGAAATCATTCGTAGTTCTGTTCTTCATCGACTGTTTTTATTTAAAGTCTTCCATTCTTAAACTCCAATATCTCAAAAAATATAATACCCCATTCTCATCTCTCCTCAATTTCCTTTTATATATTTTTTGGGAATATGGATCTATTTGATGCATGACACCTTTTGCAAAATCCCACAAAGAGATCACCTGGCCTATGGATGACCCGGTCAACTAGGGTTTGTGGGGCGGTGGTTCACGACGGTGGTAGTTTGCAGAGTAAATTATAATCACCACCTCAATCCCATGAACAACATGCATTGTTCAGGGGATGACTTTGGCTTCACCTCTTTCATGAACCATTTTGGTTTACGGGGATAGTTCATAGAGGGGTAACTCCCCATCTTGTTTTCATCTACGACACCATTCATAGAGGAGCTAGTGCTGACATCCTTGTTTATGTATTGTTGTTCACGATCAATGATTTCCAAAGATGATTCCTTGAACTCAGTACGCGGACTACTCTTGGTCCTTTTCCAAAGTTATATTCTTTGAAAACATTCTTCCATTTCTCAATTGAACATGAATTTCTCTCCCTTTATAAAATTTATAAGAGTATTTTATTTCACTTTTCTATGTTTTCAAGAACCTAAAAATGACCCCCATCGGAATGGGTTCCGATCAAGACGAAAATGAGGCTACTTCGATGTATAAAGAGGTCCTAAACTGAAATATTTTACAGTAGAAAGGTGGAATTGGTGGGGGACCATTCTTATATAAAGGGGTGAGAGCATGTAATTTTTCTTTTACCGAATTTTTGGAAAACTATGAATTCTTGATTTTCCTATCGGTTTCTCTACTTCAGTGTACTAATCCCTTCCCAAATTCCTTTGACAGTGAATGGTGTTTTCCATTCTATGAACCAAAAACCCTTCATGACTTCTCTCGTTTGTGAACTAACATTAAAATCTACTAATTCAAGTTCGATAATATGAAATTTGAGTACGAGATTGTGCGTAGTGAGTTCTGTATGGGTTCATCCCCGACTGTGAATAGAATTTTGAACTCACAAACTGTACTTTAAATTTCAAAAATGTGATCTTAGAAATACAAATAGCCAGGGTCATATGTGTTTTTCATAGTCTGTGAAATGTTCGGTTCCATGGGAAACACCTCGTGAGTTCTGTGAACTATCAGTTTGCAGTAATGCATTCTGCATACCGTTCTCGGGGTCCAGTATGTGAAAATCAGGTTTTCAGACTTCTTTTAGTCCTGTTCCAATTTTGGGTTTTTCCTAAAATATTTTATTGGAAAGAATATTTTTATTGACTTTTTTTTGTGTAGAAAAGAGATGGATCTTCCACTGGATATTGCAGATGATTTTGTGGTCATTGGTTCTACCTCTGTTCCTTTTTGAGTTGTTGATGAAAAGTTGAAGAATATAGTGAGATTTGTTGACGACAATATCTATCTTTCCCCACTGCATCAATCCTTATAAAATCTACTTATTGTTGGTTAGATGTAGTATTCAATTTTAGATAGGCTTCCCATTTATGAATTTGGTATACTATCTCATACAATGATTCCATCACCATGTTGGGATGAATAACCAATTTCTTGGATATTTGATAGTATTATTCTTAAGGAATTTATTTCAATAAAAGGTTTATTTATATAGAAGGATACTGCTGCTGGGTCCTTATTAAAATATTCACCTTAATATTTGGAGGGTTTACTAAAAAATACCGATGAAAAGGCCCATTTCTACCATATAATTGAAGATAGGGACATAAAAAATGAATAACACGGCTGGTTATCAAAGCAGGACCTCCATTTTGACGGTTCGTTTAGTTTGGATTGTAGGTGTCCATTTGGTTTTGTTAGAGATATGAAGAATTATGGGTTGAATTGTAGACTGTGGGGTTATATGAGGATGACTAGGTATCCCATACCTATTATCATCAAACTGTTTCACTTTTCCTGATGCTTCTGTGTATATGTATTATAGATACCAATACCTTCCATTTAGTACATGGGGATGTAGGCATTAGCCTCTAGGATGTTTGACTAATTTTAGGGGTCCCCATTGTTGGGATATTTATGATAAGTTTCTTCCTCTTCCTTTCACCTGGGATGATGAGGATAGGAATCCTCCTCTAGCTAAGAAGAACGTTGCTAATGAAAAAAAACATTCAAAAGACATCAAACATTGCCGCAATAAAGACATTTCATTTTTAGATTAGATTAATGCCTTCACTATGCGAAGTGGCCTAGATCCTAGTGCACAAAAACCCAGGTCCTACCCAACCATGGAAACCTGAATGCATGAAAGTTCATACTAGACGACCATAGAGGAGGGCCACTTTCACATGTGGGGATATGAACTAGTCCCCGAGGTCGATCGATTGTTCTAGTTGACGACCTTCTTGGACATGCTTTTTGGTAGCTGGATTTTACCAGTTCGGGACTCTGGAGGTGTGAGAGTCACAATAATTTTTATAGTGGCTCAACTGGCCACTAGAAAATTCATTAACCTGGCCATTACGGTATTGGATAGAATCTAATGCTTACTAGGCCGGGTTATTGAGTGGAGGCTACCTCCTCGGGTGATTGGACCTTTCCAAGTCCTTTGGGGCTTGATAAGACCCCAATAGGGTGGGGATATACTTTTATTAATCCCCTGCTGATTCCATATGCTATTATTCAGCCGTATCTTCCAAGTATCAGTTAGGTTATGCTGGTGGGCTTGGCCGTATAAGATAAGCAGGAGGACCGAACTGAAGGGAATGAACATCAATTTTTTACTTGAGTCAAATATCATGACCACTTTATATATCATCCTTACACTTACCCTACTACTACCATTGTGAATTCAAAATCATAAGACATTATTAATTGAGGCTACCTCATTACTTTAAAAGAGGGTTTCTTGGTTATCTGTATTGATGGGGAACGTATCTATGAGGGATATGCACATTGCATATTTAACCATCAGTTTAACTATGTTCAAATTCTATGTCCTAATAATCTTAATAGGGAGTGATAGGAAAAACACCTTATGATAGCCTGATAGTTGTAGCCAATGATTACCCGAGAGGATACTCGGTGTAAGATCAAGCTTCCGGATTCTGATGTTTTTGTACCCTTTCTCACGAAAGGTTATGTTGATTCCTAGGTTCAATTATATCAAGACAGTCCACTAGTAAACCTAGTTATAATTTTTTAGACCCAAAGTCATATGGGGCTAATGGAAAAAAGGAAAATCCTAAGAATTCCTATCTAGGGAAAGTAATTCAGAATCCTCACAATTATGAACCCCTGAGGAAGGTCTGGAGAGACTGGGGTGGGACCTCACAACCTGTCGATACTATCACTGAGAACCAACCACCCATTCCCTATGATTCTACAAATCTAGTGACTTGGAGGATATGGGATATTTTAAGGAGTCTCCAATCCATTTGTGACCATTCCCCTCACACATTGTGGAAGTTCCACCAAGAGAGGGAGGTTTTACTAAAAAAAACATATTTATGTGTTAGCACCAGCTAACATTTCCTATTATGATGAGTTGAAGAGGGTAAGTCGCTACCTTCAGGACCTTGAATCCCTAACTCATGCTGAGAAAAATCATTATAAATAATCTCTTCAAGTACTTTTTATGATGAGATTAGTGGAAAATGAAGATGACGTTGATGAAGATGATCACTCATTAGTGGGAGATAATATTCCTGACATTCCTAATATAGATGGAGCAGGGGAACTTCCTCACTTGTGATTGGTTCACCATAAACGTTCATCCCCTGAAGGTCTTGGGGTTCCATAGGGACCTAATAAGCAATAAAAATTGATGAAACCTACTTCAGTTCCATGTACCAATCCTAAAAAATTAGCCATTCCTATTATTGTATTGTTTATGAGTTCTTGGAGGGCCTGGTATGACTTAAGGGTGAATGATTTTGATGAAGACATTTGGAAGATTATTCAATGGGGATTATTTGATCTTCTGAGTTTTGGGGAATCCATTTCCCCGTAATGGATTTCTTAAGAATAACAGCCAGATGAGGTATCTTCATTCCTGATCAAGATGGATTGGTGCCTACAGAAATCCAATGATATGATTTACTGGTCTGACCAGGTGGCATGGATGGCAGTACTCTTGGAGCGAATTAATATTTAAGAAGAGGTCGTTCTATTTACTAACCCTGACATTAATTTTCCTCATTGTGAAGGTCCTAAAAATTATTCTATTTACTTCCATAAGGAGGTGAGGAGTCTAAAGGGACGGTTCATTATCTAGTATACACCCCCAGGGGAACTATAGTTAAGGAACACACCCCTTTTGACGTGGGTATTGCTGGTGAATATTCTCTGGGTTCTTCTAAACATATAGAGGAAGTTATTGAAAATCATGCTGAAGAATTCCCTACTCCGACACCACATGATATTCCCATCATGAAACTGTACCCATGTCATCCCAAGAAACACTGACAAGTATCCCAACTACTGAAAAACATCAAAAAAGTGATTATAAGTAACTACCATACCAATTTACCTTGTTAACATGCCATGTTATTTTATTTTGTTAACAAATTATCATGTGTATATTCTGATGTAGAACCAATAAGTTATCAAGCGATAGTTTCCTAGGAATATGAAACTTCTTTTCCTTATGTGTTAGAAGAAGGACCACCAGCATTCATGGTTGCACAGGGAAGAGAGACATGAACAGAAGTGGAGACTTAGGGTATTTTGAGCCCCCAGGACGTACCTGCCCCAAATTAGAAAACCTCTTCCCTGATAGGAGAGGATTATTTAGAGGTTTAAATCCCAACCGAGTGTGTTAATCCCACCTCCATAGAGAAATATGATATGAAATTGATAGTGACAACTAAATTTGGTGAAGAACCCCAATCGCCTCAGGATATCAGAGGGGTTCCAAGTCTTGAGGAGTCAACTACCCCAAACCATATGGACCCCTCTCTTGTTAAGGGAATTCTTTTTGAGGTCGATGTCCTAATTGAGTGAGATGATTCTGCTTCCCTAGAAGTCACAATCATTGGGGGGGGGGGAGGGGGGTTTGTTTCCCCAGTTCCCATAAATTTAGAGTGGTCCATTATGCATTTTTTTGCAACCACTAGAGAAGCCGTGATCCCAGCTCTCAGATAATCAGAAACGGACATCATACCTTTTTCCAGACTGATTATCCCGATAAAATTAATTTCTATGAGTGATCTTCTAGAGGCTTCTCTTGACATTGTTTTCCCGGTTGAGCATGGTCCTCATCATGGGTGCCTTTGAATGGCTATGGGACTCTATTTCTTACTAAGGATGCAAAACCATCTTTACCAGGTAGTATTGCCACCATAGAAGTTAAAGGTATTGATGGTTCGACAAGAGGTGGTTATTTTCCAAATCCTCCTACCATCACCCCTATTGTTTGTGTATTCATATAATTTTAAGAATAAAGAGTGTTTACATGATTCATTTCTAACATTAAGATACAAAGCAAAAGTATTAATGTTTGTGGTAGATACTTTGACTTTGCCTTATGTCACAACTATCATGGATGAGGATGCTGAGGGGTCAAGTCATTCCGTAGCCATCGAATCATGACCATCCCTTGTGATGTTCATTAATTAATACATTTCATCATTTATGAGAGATTTCAATACCGATAGAGAGGACTTGTAAAACCTTCATATCAGCCACCAAATGGCATGGAAACAACCTTGGATATTGATATATAAAACGACAAATGCCAATATGTAGATGAAGTTAACCAAACTACATCACCAATTTGAGGTTTTGTGGTTTGTAGGATCTGATTACCACAATATTTAGGATGTAGTAAAGTAGGTATTCATATACATGGAATAAGATTATGCATTGGAGTCCCATATTTTTTCTTCATAATCCATGGTTCATCTCGCTACAGCCAGATAAATTCTTATGAATGAAGCTACTAACCAAGATGGATAAGTCACAAGGCTACAGAGAGAACTCGTGAAATATAGGTCCTTAGTAAAACAACTCAATTAAAAATTAGAGAAGTGTATTAGATAACTTGATTAGATTAAATAAGAACATACCCACGTCACAACCATAGTAGATGAAGGATAGTGGCTAGTGGAAGAAAGGGATAAATCTAGCCTTTACACAACGTAGGAGACAGATGAATTTTGGGTAGGTGCGGAGGCTAATAGAGAGATATTGTTAAAGCTTTTTCAGGCCATTGAAGAGTCAAATCAATCATGGATACAACTCTATGGGTCCACTGAACATCTTTTTTAATGCTTAAAACCTACCCATATGAAGAGGCTACAGGTTTTGGATATCCTCCTTATGTTCATATAATGGAATAAGGATGTTGTTTTATCCAATTCTTCTCCATAATTTTTCCCTTGTAGTGTCAATCAGTCACGGTCTACTATATTTTAATCAATAATTTCAATAAGATATTAATTTTAATCACAATATGGGGTGACTAAAATAATGAAATCATGCTCTAATTTTTTCCTAATTCAAGGGTTTCAGTGAGTGTAGTTTGAATATTTATAGGGTTACATGGTAAACCCTACAAAATATGAACCTTTTCTGTTATTTCCATAACTTTTTCCAATACACCATTTGGTGTGGGCTTCGTGGGCATAACTTGACTTTTTATTAGGCCTCTATTAATGTTTTTATACCTAATAAGCTTTGTGTCTCTTGAGTTTTTGGATACAAATGTTTTTTCTTAAACCTTACATATCATAGGTTTAGTGAGCTCATACTTGACTTTTCTCTTGAGTTACCATTGCATGTCTTCATCCTGGAGAGTGTTGGGTCTATTTTTTGGCCATTTTAAAGTCTTTCCAGCCGGACCACCATTACTGATGTTTTCGATCAAACAACATTGACTATTATTGGAATGGAGAGGGCCCCAATTTTGGACTCATTAACTGAGAATGTCCCGACAAAATTCAGACATGGATAAATTATTTTTCTTGACCCTGACTTATTCTCATTAGAGAATGGGATATATTCTGCGGCATGGAAATTATTAGGAATACAAATTTAGGGAAAACCTTTCTTAAATAACAAATTTACTTTGGTTAATATGTTTTTTTTGTGGACCAATTATGTAGAGCCACCAGAGAATTGTGTGCATAGTAAAAAAAGGAATCCTTAAGACAATGACATTCCATTTTCGATGGGTAGAAAATTTTAGGGAAGTTTTTATTTGTTTCGTTGTTCAAGACCATAATCTGTAGCGTATTGATGAAATGATTTCTGAAATTATAGGGGAAGTTTCACTAATTCTAGTCTAGAAACCACTCCCATATGAATTTGACTTGTGCAAGGGAGGGCCAATTCATGGTGTAGTTTTAACATCGTACAACCGGGAATTTTGAGGCTTATGGTTTAAAGAATTTTTTACTCTAACTAGTGCGGTTAAATAATTTTCCATTTCTATTATATTCTGACAAGTAATGTTCTATTATCTTTAGGAATGAGAAAAGGAGAATGATATAAACTGGAATCTAGGGGGATTCTGAGACCAAGGAATAATTTGAGATGTAAATGTCATAGGAGCATACAGAGATAGTAAAATACTTTCATAAGGATGAATTTTACTTTGGTTGATAGGAAATATTTGTGGGAAACATATGCAGATCAGATGGGGTATGGTGTGAATAGTCAAACAAAGGTGTATGTAGAACACTAGCCGTCCATTTTTTATGGCCATGGATGGTTATGGGGATTAACAACTTTCTGGGCACAGAGAATGGTGTGCGAAGAGGGGTTATTAAAAATAAAAAGGGGAATTTCATCCCAAACTCTATCGAGGATAAGTAAAAATGTGATTCTCCTAAAAGTGTTAGTGTGTTACCGGTACAGGTCTGACCCTTGTGTGGGATAGAACATGACAATACTGTTTCTTGTATAGACTCGAATTATGAGACTCAGGTGTCATTACATATCATATAATTATAGGAATAATTTCAGACGTAGATTATTTAATGTTTATCCTTATAAAGATGATTCACGCATATGAATGGATTTTTTTTGTTTTTTTCACACATGGTTACAAATGAAGTGGGAACCGTGTTGAATTATCTTATGTTAATTATTTTCATGCATATAAAAATTGGGGGGGGGGATTCATAGGTGTGTTTCCCCCCAGAAAAAACATTGATCATCTAGAATTATGCAGTATTAATATCATGCGATTAGGACATTGATATAGAAGCTCTAATTAACTAGGTGATGATTGGGCCAAGGTGTTCCAACATGTACAAGACATGGATAAGAATGACAGTGTAAGTAGCTGTTTCAAGGGATCTCAGATCAAGAAAGATGATATGAGGATTGGATGTTTTTAAGTCTATGGAAATTGGAAAATCCTCTCCCATAGATGAATCTTACTTTGGTTGACAAGACATTTTTGTGGGAAAAATATGCATATCCATCGAGGCATTGTGTGCATAGTCAAGGAATGGTGTCCACATGACACTGGCCATCAATTTCTGATGTCCATGGAAGTATATGAGGATTCAAAATATCTTGAAGTGTGGAGTTTGATAGGTGAAAAAAATGTTTCTGGGTATGTTAGAAATGTTCAGGCTGTGATCACCATAGAGTTGGGAACTCTACTACATAGATATAGATCATACTCAGGGTGAGGTATTTTGAATCCCTTGTTAGAGTGGGACCCGATTTTGATAATCTAAGTTTCCTAAAATTAGGGTCCCTGCATAAGTTTAGCCCATGCATAGGGATTATGGAATTTTAGCTATATTTGGGGTATCATTCAGGTTAATTTCATATGTTTATGACTTTATGTTTCCAAATATGGAGGGGAAAACTATAATTTTCCTTTATAATTTGTGCTAGCAGGTTTAGTCATTGTTTGTCGATTTTATGGGGATTTGTGGGGAATTCCCCACTGAAATTCCTAATCCCACATGATCTATGATCGGTACGAGAAACAAGGGGCGACAAGGGTTTCATTGCACCACCTAAAGACGACAGGATCAATGAAGGGTGAATTGTTAGGATATGCCGTTTAATGTCATGTGGTGAGGACATGGAAGACTCAACGTGAATGATCTAGCTATTGTGGGTCCATGCAAGTTTTTCTCTTGTAGAATAGATGTCAATAGAATAGTTTAATGTAATGTTTTAGGGATAAAATATCAAATGAATCATGCGTAAATATGGTATAATTATGCCAGGATATCCTTGGATTGTACCAGACATGTTCGAGGGAAGAATAATTAAACCACGATTTTGAGAGACCTCAAATTAGGAAATATTATGCGAGTATTAAAATCCAATGGGCGTATATAAGTAGGGAAAAGCCTATATTGAGGAAGAATTTGATTTTGGTTGATAGAACTTTTTTATGGGCAATATATGCTGATCCACTAGGGCATTGTTTTAATAGTTAAACAAACGTGTCCGGAGGACACTGTCCTATAATATCCAATAGTCATGGGTGATTATGGGGATTTGAGATTTTCCAGGCCATAGAGTGTGATGGATGAAAAGAGGATATATGGGTAAGTGAGAAACATATAGACCATGATTAGTTATGAGGTACTGAATCCTCTACATATATAGGACTTGTATATAATGGGGGTAAAATATTTGTAAGAATCCTTGTTGTGAGAATCAAGGTTTGGGATCATCTGCAATGATTAATATTTCATGCAAGAGATGGGGGGATTTTGTTTCCATCGCGGATGGACCCAGGAGTGCCCATATATCACTATATATCTCTTTATGTGAAGAATCATGCTACACATAGTTCTTGACCTACCATATAGTTTTAATGTCATTTGGTTAGGACATCTTTGGTGATGTAGTTTAACATCATGTAGTTAGGACTCTCCATTGATTCACCTACGCAAGTCTGAACAATACATATGGTAAAGGGGATCATTGAATCTTTCTTGTGGCTAGACCAAGATAAAGATCTGAGTGTCACTACGTATTTTTTGGGGGAATGAATCAATCCATATATAGTTCTTGAAGTTACCTGCATTGGTCGGACTTGTGTATAGGGAGGGGGAATTTTATACCATGCATTCAAGATGAAGTGATTATCATATTACTCTATAATTTTCCACATGGGGAAACCCTTACCACTATTCCTAATCTCACATCAGTTATACTGAGTGTGTAATATGAGGTGCGATAAGGATTTCCCTTATAGTTCATGGGAATTATAGGATATAAAAGAGGAAGTTCGTTTCATGTGATGGCGGTACTGGGAATTAAGTTCAAGGTGTCTATATGTATTCTATGAGGGTGTAAATCAAGCCGTACATAGTTCTTGAGATACTATACAGTTTAACGTTGTGAAGTTTGGACTTATAAATTTCCCTGTGCAAGTCTAACAAGTATGCAGGAAGGGGCATTTTTTCAATGGAGGATGCACTGGGATACGGGATATGGGAATCATTACATATCCTGTAATGGAATGAATCATCTATACGTAGTTCTAGAGGTCCCTACACCGGTCAGACTCGTGGATAGGGTGGGGTCATTTTGACCTCTCTTTATATAGATTTGACCCATGTGGAATGAATCATTGTTCATGACACAATTATCTACATATAGTTTAACGTCATCTGGTTAAGATAATTTGGAAATGCAGTTTAACTTCATGAAACTATGGTGATTCCCATACATTTTAACATTGTGTACCATGGATGTATGTGGTGCTATGCACTTTAACATCATGCAGTAATTATGATTCCCATATAGTTTAACATCGTGTAGCATGAACATATGTGGCTCAATGCAGTTTAAAATCATGCAGTTAGGATTATTTGGCCATGTAGTTTAACATTATGTGATTAGGATGATTTGGCCTTATAGTTTAATGCCATTCAGTTAGGATAATTTGGCCATGCAGTTTGACAATATGCGGTTAGGGTGATTTCCATATAATTAAACAAATTATTTCTTCAACCACCTCTTATTGGTTGGAGCTATGGCGAGGTTTCCATCCATTTAAATCAAGGCATATGATCTGATGGAGTAGACATTGTGTATTACATATGGTATTTCCCATTTTTGTTCTAATTTTGGTTGTTTCTTCTTGCGTTTTATTGGATTTCTAAGGACCAATACCATCTAAAAATTCAAGGAATGATTGAAGGAAGACATTTTTGTTGAAGGATGAAAATTCGATTTTGGTAAACTTACAAATGGTGTATATTGTGTAATCGTTTCTCATCCAACATCTCCATCTCATCCAACCATTTATGGGAAATCTCATATATGGATAGTTGATCACATATGGGAACACAGAGTGATAGTAATTGAACTTTTGTGGGTAGAAGATCCTCAATCCCATATAATAATGAGTATGGGGTTTCTTGAGTGGTGGTGTGTGTCATGGCATGGTAATCCCATAAAGCATGGAGGAGCTTATTCAACAATGATTTTTTTCCTTATCTACCATCTTCTAGAGTATATTGGATATATTCTTGTTTAAGGAATCTATCTTCCCATTGCCACTACATGGTAGTGGGATGAATGGTTGGCCTTGATGACATACTCCTGATATAATTTTTATAATTAAAAAAAGAAAAAATAAGTGCCATTGTTTATCAATATTGTCTGAGAGATTCCAAATTTGGTGATGATTTAGGATTTCAAAATGATGATAATGATTCTTTCCCCACATTCTTTGAGGGGTGCGACTTTTTACCATTTGGATAACAAATCTATTTCTACAAGAATATATTTGAATATTCTGTCCATAGTATGAGGATAGTGTCCCAGAATATCCATTCCCCATATGGAAAATGGATATGAGTATTTGGATACGTGGAGTAAATCTAGGGGTTGGTGGACGAAATTGTCATGAACTTGGAAAGAATGAAACATATTTGTGAATGTGGAAAAATCCTACATCATGGTGGGCCAATAGTAACCAAGCCTTCAAATATTCTACAAGATCTTCTACTGGTTCATGTCATCGTACAAGGTGATTTTGATTTCTTGTCTCATGAATTTTCCCCTTCCAACTTTATCTGGAAGGAGATATCCTTTCTAAATGTAATTTTCAATTAGATTCATCCATTTGACAGTATGTCCATAGGGTTCATTGACGGGGTTAATCACATTTATTTCCCCTATCTTGGTCTGAATGAACTCTAGTACCATCTTTCGATGGACAATACTAATAACTGTTTCTTTCTGATCTAGGTTGACCAAATTTGTGGATACATTTTCCAATGCATCGTCTTGTGCATTTTGTGACTGGGAACATAAGTCAATGTTGGTTTAAAAGGTAATCATGCCACCAGTTCTCAAGCGTGGTCCATAAAAGGGATAATATCCTCTTTCTTGATAGAATAGTCACCATTTTCTTGCCTGATGACCAGTTTGGAATCACCTTTTGTCTTGTGGTGTTTGGATTTCCCTTGGAGTGCTAGCTCCAATCCTGCGATAAGGGCCTGGTATTCTGCTTCATTTTTTGTACATCAGTATGACAGTAGGAATGAGTAAGGTAGGAATACATTTTCTAGGGAAATGTGTATGACTCCTAGCCCCAACTTGTTGAGTCTAGGTTCTTCCATTCTTTTTTCCCTTTTAGGCTTCTAGAGGCATCGTCGAAGTGTATTTCCCACATCTAAGAGTCCTCTTAAATAGATAACACTTCTTTATATAGTATATCAACCTCTAATGGGGTGATCGCTGTTGAGGGATGCACTTCTAGGAAATATTCTAACACCTGAAATTTAATAGATTCTTAATGTGTGAACCATATGTCGAACTGATAAAATATGACCACTAACCGTGACATGCATCCAGTTAACATTGGACGTTTGAGAATATACTTGAGTGAGTTGATACATGAGACCATATAGACCTCGTGTTGATGCAAGTAATATCTCTGATTATAGAAAAAAATATAAATTTAAGGAATTTTTTCTTGATACGTGAATAATGAGTCTCAGAATCGATCATGGTCCTACTGAGGTAATAGAGACTATTCTTACTATTTGAATCATTCTTCTGTATGAGGAAGGTGCCTATGAATCCCTCCAACGCTGTCACATATAAAAAGATTGGCATTCCTTCACAAGAAATAATTTTCACCTGTGGAGTTAAGAGACATCTCTTAAGGTTGTTGAATGTTTCCTAAAAATCATATGTCCATAGATATTTTATCCCTTTCTTTATCAACATGGTGAAGGGAAAGCATTTTCCGATGAGGTTGGATATGAGTCACCAAATTTAGGCCTGATGTCATTAGATTCATTTCAACTCAATGTGGTTGTGAGGAGGTGAAATGGTAAGGATGAACTTTGTCTTATTAGGATTGACCTAGACGCCACTATGGCATACGTCGAATCCGATGAATTTTCCCGAGGTAACACTGCAAGAACACATTAGGGAGTTCATTTTCAGACTCTATTGTTGTAGAATGTTGAAGACAGTTTCAGGATCTTCAATTTGGTCTGATAAATTTCACAAATTAAGCACCAAATCAATAACCTAACATTGGGAAATCTTTTCCAGAAAGGGTTGAAAATGAAATTCATGGAGTGCTAATATGTGGCGCTTACATTTTTAAAACTAAAAGGAATTAATTTATACAGAAAACCTTATAGGGAGCCCTAATGTTGGCGGATTATTCATCCAATCAGGATATTAGGATTTTATTATATCCTAAATATCAATCCATGAAAGAGAGATCCTCATATCCAGTAGTTGCATCAATTAGCTATTCTGTGATCGGGACTGGGAAATCATCTTTTGAGTAGTGCCAATTCAGATCCCTAAAATCAATAAAGAAACTAATCTTCCCATTTTTATTTTTTATAGGGACACTATCTTCTATTCATATAAAGTATTAGACTTCCTAAATGAGTTTAGCTCTGATGATCTTGTCAACTTCAGCCTCTATTTTGGTATCATGTGTCAGGTGCATCTTTCAGGATCTTGCTTTAAACTATGATGGTCTTCTGGAAATCCCAAGTTGTGAGTAGCCACCTATGGGTTGATTCCGGGAATTTATTTATAAATATAGGTGAAAAAATATTGATTATTATTCAAGAAAGACGTGTATACCTCTTTCTCCTCAGAAGGCGTGGCCGCACTAATCATAATGGGTCGTGAGTCTTCTTCCATACCCATGTTTATTTCCTTGAGTTCATTAATGGTGGGTAATAAAACTTCCTCAAATGATAGAGGGGAATCCCATAGGTATTCTTCTTCCTCCTATGCATCCTCATCATTTTTGTCTTTGAATTATAAATAGGAAACAATTATTGAGATAATTTCACCATATATGAGGGAAGAGTTGCAATATTGGTGTCTGAGAGGTGAGGCTGCCTTTTCTGACTTGGTTGTTGGTGAGGGATTCAATGGAAAAGATTCAGTGAGGGGTATAAGTGTTTCCTCATCTTATTTGAGTGATGAGATGATTTCTCATGTATTAGTGGGCGAGGCAATGATTTTACAAAGTTTTCAGGATGGTTTAAGAGACTTATCATTTGAATCCCCACCATTATCTTGGGATTCAATGATCTTTTCAACATTATCATATTCGATATTCGTAACTCAAATCACGAGGACAACTGAAGACACATCAAAATTTGGTCATTTTCACTCAATATGATTGATGGGAAATACATATTCTTCCTTGAGTTTCTTGAGGATATCAGTGGGAAACATTTCCAAAATATTTGGGGTGACGACCCAATAAATTTCTTTAGCTGAGGGTTGTTTCCCCTTCGTCTCGTAGAACCTTGCATCAATATAGTGTGGTTTACAGATGTCAAATGGGGCCTTATCAACATGTAGTGTACCGATCTATCCATTAATGTAATATTTGAGACACTGATGCTAAGAGGAGGCAATTTTTATGTGTTGATGTATCTAGGGCCTTCCAATTAAGGAATTGAAGGATTTATTATTTTGGACCCCCAAAAATTCTGGGTGATCTACGAGGTCACCAAATTGGGTTTAGATATTAATTTATCCTAATATATTATGCTCAATTTTTTTATATCCCAAAAGAGTTTTGGTTTAGGGCTTCCAATCATCCTCACTATAGCCTAGCCAATGAAGTTTCCACTGTTGGAGGATATTAACTATAGAGACATTGTCAGTGAATACTTTTTAGATATCGACACCATTTATCTTTACATAGACATATAAGTGTTTTATGTGTCCTTTTATTATGGTGTCTTCATGTTGATCCATGAAAAAGATAACTATGTGGAATTCTATAGGATTGGTTTCCATTTAATAGAACTCAATGATGGCTACCTTAACTTCAAACTTACGGGAGACTTAGGAAGGCTTCAATGAGCGCCTCCCTGAGATTTTCTGATAGATTCAGTGCATATAGGATTGACAGCTTAGCTGGTACCAAAGCTAACTATTTTATAATTTCATATTTCCGATCTAAAGTTCAGCTCTTTCCTTCTCTAGGATTCTCTTTCACGTGTACTTTAGGGTCTCACACATTTAATGATGATGGATCAACCCTTGGGATTGGAGGTGAAGGAACTTCCATCCAATGTGGATTGGGTCAGAAAAGTCCACTCACATGTCGAGAGAAATTAGTCACATGTTATTCCATTGATTAATATTCCAGTTGGATTGGACCCGGGTGGCTTTTTGTGGGGGTAGAAGAATTTTACTTTCCCTATTGGGTCCACTGGAGGGTCCTTTCATAGGTTTCTACAACACCAACATTTTGAGTTGGGTTGCAGTGATAAGTTTGACTTCTTCCATGGCTGCATCTCCCTTGACATCCTTGGATTCTATGGATTCCTCCACTAGACCCTCAGTTGGGTGTGGGGACCTTCGGTTGATAACCATATTTTTCGTTGGAGAAGAGATCCATTAAGTGGATGAAATTGATAGAGCCAAAAATATTTTATTCTTTCTGATGACGAATTTTCCTTATCATCTTCCTCCTGTGTTGCCATTTGGCTGGGCAGTTCATGTTGTGCCATTTAGTAGGGCAGTGCCCTTAATATCAGATTTAATTGAATGAAATATGACAGTGTCAAATCCGACTTCTTCTTTGGTTAATTTTCATCTTCCTACACTTTCTTTCCATCCTTCTAATTGGACTTATTTTTGGGCAGTAGACCCCTAGAGAATTGTGGGGCCGAGGATGTTAGCTATGTTTCATCAGAAACTACTGGAGGCACAATCAGATTATTTAACTACACTTGGAGGATCCTATGGGCTTGGTTGACTATTTTTTAAGTCATCTAAATATAAAAACTTTTCTTCTTTTTGTTAAAAACTTTTTAACAATCCCCTACTTCATTTGGGTTAGTGGTGGAAGCATATTCCACATGCATCGGTGGTGGTACCAGATTGACTTGCCAAAAATCTATTATCTTCTGTAGGATGTCCTTGAAGATGAAGAACTAATGGATGTTATTCCCTAGTATCTGGTATAGGGGAATACAATTTGGATATTCATCAAGACCTAATTCGTCATCACTATTCAGCTCCAGAAACTAGAGAATGTTTAAGTTCATGGAGTCTATGAATTAGCCACAGACATAGTTATCTCAGATCAAATAGACATTATTTATTCATTCCTCAAGTTGATTTCATGTGGTTCCCTTCGCTCAGCCTGATTAGGTGGGAGAGGATGCTAACCTCTAGGGGGCCTACATGGTTTTGTTTGGACCTTGGAGCTGGTTCTGGTGCAGGGGTGTCTTAAGCACGACAAAATCCACTTCATCTCTTCCTACTCTTTTTACTATGGCCGATGGGGCAACATGGGACTAGAGACTAGTCTGTTTCAAGGAATATTCTATCCTTTGAGTGATGGTGGAGAGGTCTCAAAAACCACTTGTATACTTCACCGGGATGAATGATGTTCATAGCTCATGATAGAGATTATCGATACACATGGAAAGTATCTCATATTGGGGGAGAAGTCAGTTCAAAGAGTAAGTTAGAACTTTCCATCTGGAAATGAATTGTGAAACCCTCCCATTATCTCACTGTTATAGCTCATTAGAAAATTGACTATTGTTTTTGGAAACATTAATCTGAACTAGAATAGATACTAGAATTGGAGGTCCTCTCATACCATTATCGAATTAGTGGAAAAGCTGGTGAACCACCTGAAAGTTTAACCTTGCAGGGTTCGTAAAAATAATTTGACCATCACTTCTTCTTATTTCTTAGGATTTCCCATCATGAGATCATAGTAAGATGAGTAGTGCATCAGTTTTTTCTCTAGGTCACCTGATTCATTGAACCCTAAGAATATAGGGTTTTAGAAGTTTGGAAATGGTAGTAAATTTCTTACTGAATTAGGGTAGATCTTTCGTTCCAGTTGTATGAGAGTGCATCGTCCTTCCATGGCATGCAATCATAATATTAATGAATCTATGGTAATCCAAATCTCTAAATTCCTATGATGTTGTACTTGAGCATGAGATGGTACAATAGGGGGAAAGATTGGATGTACTGGCTCCATTGGTATCTAAAGAGGATACTCGTTCAGAGAATCGTCTATGGATTTTCTTGAATGTAATCCAGTTGCATCCCCAATGGAGGAAAATCTTGATATCTTTCATGGACTCGGTTTAGGCTGACTGATGATCCAGAAACTTACTTGAAATATCTTTCTAACCATTTCTTATCTATCAGAATGAGTCCTAGTGGAAGAGGCACCTCTGTTGGATGAGTGTGCTGACACTTCACCAGAGAAACATATCGGGTAGGACGACTTTCTTGAAGCATCTTTGTACTGATTCTCCTTATCTCTTTCATTTCCTCCTTTTGTTGAGTGAATCTATTCTCAAGCACTAGATATTTGTTTTCATTTGGAGGAGGAGGTGGGTCGTATACCTTGCTCTTATGCTTATCCCTTTTGGGGACTCACGAGGGAGGCAATGAAGGACTGGCTGAGGGAGTTCCCAAATTTAGGGCTCCTCTTTGGTTCCAGGTTCAAACACCATCAGGATCTATGTGGACAACCTCCAAGAGTGAACCATCTATTCTTGCATTCACATCATTTGTATTTTTTTTGTGAGATATGTGGATCTAATGTACACAACATTCACTGATTCATACCACATTGTGGGTGTCGTAACAAGTTTCAGATGGTACAATAGCTTCTTGAATCCTTTGTTGGGGTTTCTCCTTCCATTCTCTAGTACCCTTAGGATATCTTCGTGAAGAGTGAATCAAAGGGAGCCTTGATCTGACCATGAAATACACATTTTTACTAAGGGATATGAATCATGAGATAGACTAGAATGGGTGACCTATCTATTTTTCATTCTCCCTAGACGAAATAAGATAGATGTCTGATGTGTGGTAAATTTAGGTAAAACTTCCCCCAACTCAGTAGGATAAGGTTGATCACATTACTTTGTAATCATGCTAAGACCCAAAATTTTCAATCTTACGGGGGTATTTTATGTTAAAACTGACCCCATACCTATGAGATGGGGTTTCAATCATACTGCAGTGGTTGCTACTACTATCTCCACCTTCTTGAATTCATATGTCCAAATGCGGGCATGATCTAAATATGGTACCATATTTTAATGTGAATCTTTTAATTCCGAGGACAAGATCAGTTCCCATTGATTGGATTCTCTTAGTCAAGAATCCTGCTGAATGTTATCAGTTTCCTAGTTTAGGAGCTTCTCAATTTCTTTCTCCCATTAGGACTTATTGTTTTGAGACTTACTGAAGGATGATTCTTATCAGGGATTCCATATTTCTCAAATAGGTACTTCATTTGGCTACTGTCTTGGGATGATGATATTGAAGGATGTCATTTCTAGTAGGCTCTACTAGATGGGATATAGGGTAAAGTACATAGATCAATGTTCTCTCCATCCTTGTATGTGAACACTAGATGGGGAGTGACTGATGTGGCAACACAATTTGTGGAGTGCGTGGAGGAAAGCCAACTAAAGTTTTTTCATTTAACATTCGAATTGGGGGTTTCATACCGATGGAAGGAATTCATGTTCAATTGCATAATGATGCTCCCCCAATATACTTAAAAGGTCTTCATACCCATCATAGGGTACACATTTCATTTTCAAC
The DNA here is from genome assembly GCA_963277665.1 of Viscum album. NCBI lineage: Eukaryota > Viridiplantae > Streptophyta > Magnoliopsida > Santalales > Viscaceae > Viscum > Viscum album. The sequence goes on along the minus strand of OY728164.1, from coordinate 1,394,755,325 downwards.
TAGAGAATAGTTTTATAGGCATTAAGGTGAATGTTGTGCATACATTCATTCAACAACTCTTTTAGAATGCAGAACTAAGGAGTGGATGTGGGCGAGAACATAAATGTTATGTCATCCCTAGATAGTTTTCTTCTTACAAGAAACATATTATTTTTTTCTTATGTTAGGGATTCCCCTACATGTTGTACCCAACTTGGATTATTTATGATGATTTCATACTGAGTAGTGAGGCTAGTATAGATTTCATTGATGCATGAATGGTGTGGGGTGGATCAGTGGATGAGCATGACCTTGGGCCATCTCTCGGATGAGAAAGGGAATGACTTTTCATTGACATATTTTCTAGCATATTCGACACTTTCCTTTCAATAACCTTAGAATATGAGGGAATTCTTGTATTTGGACCAGTGGGGGGGGGCATTCTTGTTGATGCAAATGTTGACTTTAGGGAGGTCCTTCAAAATTGGTGCCTTGATGTAGGGGAATACCATCATGGCTTAGTATCCTATTTAAGAAAGATTCTTTATTACGTATACCCTGGGAAGGAACTTTAGGGAGGATCGTAGCAAGGGGAGGACCTTTTCATTGTTCGACATCATTGAGGGGAGGTCCTTAAAAATAACTATTATTATGGGAAGGACTACCATTATTGATAAAACTATAGGGATAATATCGAAAGTGTAAATTTTAGTGAGGACCATAATGATGTACTACAATGAGGGGAGGACCTTTTCATTGCCTGGTGTCACTATGTGGAGGGGCTTCCCAAAAACTGCCATCATGGTGAGAACTACCATGATAGATTGATAGCCAACTGTAGGGAGAAACATAGCATGAGCTTATACCCTGGGGATGACCATCAGGGTGGATGAAAGAAAGTGGATGGTATTCTTACTGTATGATCTTCCGGTAAAGGTGAGGGCTACCCTAACACTCATTATAAGAGAGTTTTTCATGATTGATCATTTTTGGCTCACCGAGTAAGCCCCCATGGGTGCTTTGGGGAGGACCATCAGAGTTGCTAGTAGAAAAATTGAGAAGAGGACCTCCAGAACTTCTACTAGTGCTTCCATAATTTAGAAATGGATTGATTTAATAATTAGACTCTATTGATATATGTCTTATAGAGTCAGGAAATCCATCTTTCAGAAAAGCATAATCATGACTATGCTCTTCATTTTATAGCTTCCTTTGGCACCTTTCATTTTTGGGAACTCTCTTGAGGAAAAATGGGGCCGCCTGCAGTTGATATTGACCTTCATATAAGGTCCATGTTTGGTTGGCTCCAATAACATCATCGGGATACACCGATGATCATCTTCAGTTCTTGAAGGGATATATTTCTACCCTAAAGCAGCCACCATGTTGGACTGGTGCCCCCCCAGTTGGGACATGTTTTTGTTCATGATCAATTTTTCCTTGTAATTTAGAATATAGAAAGTGAACCTGTTGAATTGATTAGGGATTCATGTATTCTCTAGAGTAACCCTTCTCTCTCATGAAAGAATTACCCCACCCGCGGAGACAAAATCGTGGCCCCAAATCATCTCTTTTTCCACCAACGTGTTGACATCTTGAATGGTTTGGATGATATGGTATGGAATTAATGTTTTAACCTCCATCATTTCCTAGATGTGTTGAGATACATATTTGGCTAGTATGGGTATAAATTACCATTCTGATGTTGTATAAAGAGTTTGTGTCATCTTCGGTCCTCCATGTGTTTTAGTGGGTGCTGATAGTTATCCTATGTTGGGGAGGAGGAATGAGTCTTTCTTTGACTCATAGCCAGGATAAGCTGAATGCTTTCTCCAGTTTCCACCATATTTGACTGGTGGGATTTATATTTTTGATAAATAATTTTTCACTACCCATTTAACTCTATATTTTCCTCACAGACTTTCTTTTCATCTATACAAATTTGACACTACATATATTGTTTTGACACTATATTATAATGGTTGGCTTCATTGTGGTAGGAAAAAATTTCATCCGCCTATTAAATGCCATCGTATTTGATTGGTGGGTTTCATATGCACTGGTAGTGTTGTATGACTACCCACAGTTTTCCACCATATTTAGATGGTAAGATTGGTGGGAATCATATTGAATTTGCGCCCTCTTGTATTCATTTTCTACCTTATTTTGATGACATGAATCTTATGCATTGGAAGAGATTCACATCTTCCTATAATATTCTATTCTTTTTGCATAGCAAGATAATAAAGCATTGGTGGGGTTTTTTGTCAGCTCTTATTATACAATTTTATATCTATGGTGGTCTTCACAAGAGGAAATAGGAATATACATCTTCTCATAGGTCACCACAGTATTTCCATGTCAGGCTTTAGAAGATCAGGTAGAGTTGTATGTCTGCCCAAGTTATGCCACCATTTTTATATATCAGATATCCTCCTTAGGAACCAGGGTAACGATCTACTTTTGGTTTTGTACTTGCCACCCTTAGAGGGAAGCCTGAGAAGCCCATGTCTGTTGATATTCAGTAGGTACCCATGGAATGATATCCTATTTGGAGCAAAGATATTGGGTCATACGATACTGGTGGCGATGTCCTCTGATAGGAGTCCTTGAGTAGGGTTCCTGTGTATCTCAGATGAAGTCATTAGTGTTGATATCATCTTACTCCATAAGATAAGGGAGGTATTCATTGTCACATTCTAGGGATAGGCCCTCAAAATGATTTGAGATAGCCAGTGGGGCTATCCTATGCTGGATTGCCTACCACAGATGAAGAGGCGACTATCGAGCTTTCACTGATTGGAGGGACTATCTTACAGCCCCCACCATTGGGAGAGTTTTTTTTGTCGTACTCCATGATCAGTATATTTGAAACCCAGTGTTGAAGACACTGGGTAGGTGATGGGGTCCTATTATATATCGGGGACCCAACTGCCCGTACAGTCACTAAGGCACTTGTCAGAGCCAATTTTCAGGATTCCATTTGTATTTAAGGTTGATCTGATGATGTAATGTAATATATAAATGATATACACAAAAAATAATTCACTATCAAATTAAAATATCATTATCACATACATAATTGATGATATCGATTGGCCATTTATTATTGAATGAGAATGGGGCTTGAGGTGGGGTGACCCACCACGCTGGTTAAGGATTCACATCGGGTTCACCATTCTGGTTTCGACCTGATTCGCATCATACTAAGGAAAAAAATGGTACGATGGATGAAAACTAATTTATTTCTATTATATAGTTTTATGTTGGGTTCAACATTTTTGTTTCGACCCAATTCTCATCATACCAGGGCTAAAAAAGGTATGATGGATAATAATTAATTTCTTTCCATTATAGAGTTTCATGTTGGTTTCTAAATTTTTTTAACTCGATTCACATATTACTAGGGAAAACATATTGGACTGATGGATAAGAATAGATTTTCTACTATTATAGATAGTTTCACATTGGTTTTACCATTTCTATTTCCGCCTAATTTACATTGTGGAACTTTTTGGTAGGCATGATTATTTCTACAGAACTGGGTATTATATCCTTCTTGTGTTATGAATGAGGTTCCACAATTGAGTGGTCCCGACATGTAATTATAGGGGGTTCAATGTTTGTGAAATCAACCTACATAGGGTAAAATGTCCATGGATGGTATCTAATAGGTTTATTAACGCATCCAGAAATGTCCAACAACCCTTTTATCCATGATTAGTTGACCTACATTTCCAAGGCTGGTGAACGTTTATAACGACCCATACTTTACATACATTGTTAATACTTCAAAATTGAAGCACACTTATTACAACATATGAAAAACCACAAAGGACCGTATATGTATAGTGTATTTAGAAACTGGGAAACATAAACAACTGGTTCATAAATCTTCTACAGTGTCTCCCATTTATTTCATCATATCTAGGGCCCCTTTTAGCATATTCTACTTAATATCCATCTTCCTGACACGGGGAAAAGAAAACATAAAAGGGTGAGCTCAAATGCTCAGCAAGGGAAAATAAAGGAAACAAAAATCATATCATATCTTTTTGAAAATCATAACCTGCAAAAGAGATCATAATATCTTAACATGGAATAAATCATAGAAGTGAAAATGAGATCCCCATAATCATAACATAAAACTTGAAACCTTGTGTCATGCACACATAGTCATGGAAAATCATTTCTTGTTAGTCATGACTCATTGCCAAGACTATCTTAGCGAACAAAGTCCATTTCTGAACCGAGTTCACTCCTCGTTTCAGTCCTGTATCACTGAACCGAAATAACCTTCTGTTCCAGCCATGTATATCTCATGAGATATAAATCTTTACCCAATGCATTGGAGGGAGATATAGGTCCCACCCATCTCATAATGATACCATTCTTATGTGTGCCACAAAATCATAAATCATACATCATTGCATAACCCATGTAATAAAAATGGGAATCTTAAACATTATGACATCATAAAACAATTCATATAAGATAAAGGAATTAATAATAATATTTCCATCACAACATAATCAAATCCATGTAAAAATATTCATTGAAACATAACCCTTTATTATCTTAGATGGAAAAATAATTTTGATAAAACACTTGAACTCCATTCTTGAGGAAAATATCCTTTCTACTTCAAAAACACTTTTCCTTTCTTAAGATGTCGTAAAATTATAAACTAAAATAAGTTGATTAAAAATAAACATGAAAACATGTAATGGAAGCTTCTTGGAAATAATGTTTTAAAAATCCTTTCATGCTGTATAAGTTAAAAAAACATTCTTCGTACTTTTGTCGGAAAAGTCAAAAAGTACCTCGTACGAAAAAGCGACAAAAGATTCCTTTCATATTCTTTAATAAAAACTCACCGAATGGTAAAATTGGATTTAAACTATTGTAAGTGTATGGAAACAATATTACATATTGAGGGAACATTGATGTGGATGATAAAATACACCTCAGTAAATACCAAAGTATAAACAATCTCGAATAAAAATGAGATTGTGATATTTCCCCATACCTTAGGTCCGACTTGCTTTGTAAGTGCCCAAAACTCTTGTATAATGATTTAAATAATGTTATTGACTTATTCCAGAATCATACTTATTTTTATGATATCATATATGGTCATATTCTTAGCTTCTTAGTTGTAATATTTCATTGCTACTTGTTATTCGGGTGTTTATAACTTTTTGTTCTTATACGTGTTTTGTCGAATAAGTTCTTATTATTATCTTTAGGTTATAGATACCACATTTCTAGAATGGTATTAGTGTATTATATATCATATTAATTCATTAAATTCATTTATATAATCATTATGAAATGAAGATCATGTAGAACGAGTCGCATCACATCGTGGAGACGGTATTCCGTACGTACGCACGAGTGATGATATCGTTCCTATGATCGTGGAATTGTATTAGAGTATATATATATTATTTAAGTATAAATATTAATTTATAATAATCATAAATATTTACTCATTACACCATTATACCCATCCTTGTAAGGTGATGGTAGAAAATAGATTACACCACGGCGTGGAGATGGTATTCCGTACGTACGCACGCGCGGTGATTTCATTTTTCCGTAGGATGGATAGAAGGTGAATTAGGGTTGTTTCATATTTATAATAACATATCAGTATGTAAGTAATACTGATGTTATTACTTTATCATGAAACAACTAAAGAAGAAGAAGTTTAAGAAGAAAGAAATTGAAAAGACCAGTAATGGATATTACCTCTTCTTTGGAACGCCTCTTTGAATCCTCCACTTAGGGAACTAAGATTGGTCTTTGAAGAAGACCAGGACCTCTAGGATTATTCTAGGGAAGTGGAGAAGGGATTTTGTCAGGGGTTGGCCGAGCTTGAGTGCTCAAATTGGTGTGAGGTGGAGGGGGAGGAGGTGCCCTTTTATAAGGGAGGAGAGGGGAACCTTAGGAATATCTCAAAATATTATTTTATATTAAAGTCAAAATCGGTTTATAATGGTTTCAAAGGGTCTTATTTCGAAGATAAAGTGGGTATGGGTCAAAATCCTATCAACCAATATGATTTAGACAAGTTTAGGTTATTATTTTAACCTTATCAATTAGATTTAACTCTAAGTTAAATAATTTAACTTTTACCGTGTCTTTTTGTATTCTTACACTATATGGTTAATACACTTACTATAACATGCCAAACGAACCCCAAATTGTTTATTAGTAATATATATATCCTTATATAAGTCATTTGGCCAAACCTTAGATTTTTAGGAATAAAATAACAATTAATAATATAATATTTGATTTAAAAACTATTTTGTGTCAATTTTGACACTATTTGATATATGATTTTTGTGAAAGTCATAACAGAATTATATGTTCGAACCAAGTTAATTAAATCAACACTAATATATCATAGTAACCTATAAAATTAGTTTAATTCATAAAAAGTCTCAAATTACATTTATTTTGGTGTTTATAACATCAATTATGTCAATATTTCATTAATAAGATAATTACTGCATCATCATTGTGTCATAAATAAATTAAATTATTTAATGTATAAAATTAGAAATAAAATTCCATTATGTAGGAAATATTTTTAGCTTTCTAATGAATATTTATAGTCGAATTTATCTTATGTATAACCCCATATTAAAAATAGTTTACTTATTAAACTTTGATTTTAACTATTTTAACCCTTCTTTAAATAAATTAATAATAAATGTCCTAATCTAATCCAAGTGGGCCTAAATGGTCATATTTTATTCCTAAGTTTGTTTTGGGTCGAATTAAACTTATTCAATAGAATTAGGACATGTGTTAGGGTAATAGTAATATCATATTACCCTTAGTTACCCTATTTACTATTAACCGCGGTAAAAAAAGTAAAAAGTTACTATTCACCAAAAAATTATTTTTATCTCATTGAACCACATTTTACTTACTGATATCAACCGTGTCTGTAGAATTTTCGAAATTCCATTCACAGAAGCGGTAAAATTATGTTTTATGCAAAATTCAGTTTTTTAACCTACCACTTAGTGGTTTCACTATTCATCAAAAATTGAAAGTTTTCAGAAAAATACCAAAATTTCACCCTAGGCCAATTTTGGTATTCCGAATCCAAAAATGAAGTCCATTTTGAAAAATAAAATTTATAAAATTTTAAAAAGTGGTTATTACTATTCATAACGGCTAGTTTTAATAATATTTTAATAGCATATCGTTGTTTAGTGAAACTCAGTATTGCGTACGACGCAAGCTATCGAGAAAGGTCGAGATTGCGTGTAAAGTAAGACAAGCTAGTATGTAGTGAAAGATTCCTTTGATGATATATAAAAACAAAATATTACTCATAAAAATCTCGGGAGTTACATTCTACCCCCCTTAAAAAGAATTTCGCCCTCGAAATTCGTCATTTTGTAACAAACAGATGAGGATACATCTCCCTCATCATATCCTCAAGCTCCCATGTAGCTTCTTCAAGTTGGTGGTTCTTCCATAAAACTTTCACCAATCGAGTGGTCTTGTTTCGTAGGAATTTTTTGCTACGATCCAGAATCTCTATCGGTTGTTCTTCATAAGAAAGATCTTGCTCCAGTGGTACAACTTTTGAGTTGAGTACATGTGAAGGATCAGGTATGTACTTTCTCATGAGAGATACATGGAACACATCGTGAACTTGAGAGAGATTCGGTGGAAGCGCCAATTGGTAAGCTACCTTTCCAACACGATCTAGTATTTCGAAAGGACCGATATATCTAGGGCTAAACTTTCCCTTCTTTCCAAATCTCATACCCTCTTCCAGGGAGATATTCGTAAGAACACTTTATCACCCACTTCAAACTCTAGGTCTTTTCTTCGGTTGTCGGCATAAATTTTCTATCGACTCTGAGCTGCTCTTATGTGTTGTTGAATAGATCTGACCTTTTCTTCCATTTCATCAATGAGATCATGTCCTAATAGCTTTCTTTCCCCAACTTCATCCCAGCAAGTAGGAGTCCTGCATTTCTTTCCATAGAGAGCTTCATAAGGAACCATCTGAATACTGGAGTGAAAGCTATTATTATAAGAAAATTCCACCAAAGGTAGGTGTTGATCCCAACCACCTTTGAAATCCATAGAGCAAGCACTCAACATATCTTCTAGGGTTTGAATTGTTCTCTCAGACTGACCGTCTGTCTGGGGATGATAAGCAGTGCTGAAACTCAACTTTGTATCCAGAGTATGCTGAAGAATTCGCCAGAACTTCGAGGTAAATCTCGGGTCCCGATCAGATATAATAGAAAGTGGTACTCCATGCAATCTTACCACATCATTTACATATATCCTGGCAAGCTGATCTAGAGAGAAATCCTCTCTAATAGCAATGAAGTGTGCAGACTTTGTAAGATGATCAACTATGACCCAGATAGCATTATTGCCTTTGGATGTTTTAGGAAGTCCTGTGACAAAGTCCATAGTGATGTTTTCCCATTTCCATTCGGGTATGGGTAATGGTTGTAAAATCCCCTTAGACTTCTATCTCTCAGCTTTAACTTGTTGACAAACCAAGCATCGAGAGACATATTCAGCAACATCTATTTTCATGCCATCCCACCAGAAGTACTCTTTCAGGTCCCTATACATCTTCGTGCTTCCAGGATGAATAGAGAATGAAGAACTATGAGCCTCATCCAGCAGCCCCTTCCTTATTTCGGGGATGGGAGGAACACAAACCCGATTCCTGAACTTTATTATCCCATCACAATCAAGGTTGAATTCATGAACATTTCTCACCTTCTTTTGTAACTCGACATCTTCTTTCTGTGCCTCATTAATCTTCACATGTATAGATGGTTGAACATTCATTTGAGAAAGATAAGATTTTTCCCCTTCCATTATAATTCCAAGATCCATCCTTTGTAAATCCATAAATATTGGATCTTTTGTGATCCTCATCATGGATAAACTAGCATGGTCTTGTCGACTTAATGCATCTGCCACCTTGTTTGCTTTCCCAGGGTGGTAATGGATTGAGCAGTCATAATCCTTAATCAGCTCCAACCATCTTCTTTGACGCATATTCAGCTCCTTTTGTGTGAAAATATACTTTAAACTTTTATGATCAGTATAAATATCACACCTTTCACCATAAAGGTAATGCCTCTAAATCTTTAATGCAAAGATTACCGCAGCCAACTCCAAATCATGTGTTGGGTAATTTTGCTCATGGATTTTCAACTATTGTGAGGCATAAGCTATCAACATATCATTTTGCAAAAGAACACACCCCAATCCCTTCTTGGATGCATCACTGTAGATCACAAACCTTTCTCCCCTACAAGGCAGTGTGAGCACAGGGGCACTGGATAACCTTCTTTTCAACTCCTTGAAATTCTCTTCACATTCCTCTATCCAAACAAACTTAACTCCTTTCCGAGTCAACTTGGTGAGTGGATTAGATAATCGTGAAAAATCTTTTACAAAACATCAATAATATCCAGCCAAACCAAGAAAATTTCGGATCTCAGTTACTGTTGTTGGTCTCGACCATCTTTCGATAACCTCTGTTTTTGTTGGATCAACATATATCCCCTCTTTTGAGATTATGTGACCCAAAAATGCAACTTTTTTAAGCCAAAATTCAGACTTGGTAAATTTGGCATAAAGCTTCTACTTTCTCAGGGTCTTCAATATAATTCTCAAGTGATCTTCATGCTCTTCCTTGCCCTTTGAATATACAAGAATATCGTCTATAAAGACTACCACAAATTGATCAAGATAGTCTCTAAAGACTCTATTCATTAGATCCATGAAGATAGCAGGGGCATTAGTAAGACCAAATGACATCACTATAAATTCATAGTGTCCATAACTTGTACGGAAAGCCGTCTTTGGTATATCCTCCATTTTGACCCTTAATTGATAATTCCCTGAACGAAGATCAATCTTGGAAAAGTATTGAGCTCCGCATAGTTGGTCAAATAAGTCATCAATGCGTGGGAGAGGATATTTGTTCTTGATAGTGATCTTGTTAAGTTCTCGATAATCAATGCAGAGTCTCATTGATCCATCTTTCTTCTTAACAAATAGAACAGGTGCTCCCCAAGGTGATGCACTAGGGCGTATGAATCCCTTATCAAGATTCTCTTGGAGTTTCTTCTTCAATTCTTGCAACTCAATTGGGGCCATTCTATAAGGTGTCTTTGAAATAGGCAAAGCACCCGGTACGAGTTCTACTGAAAACTCAACTTCACGATTTGGTGGAAGACCCGGTAATTCTTCCGGAAAGACATCATCAAACTCTCGTACGATGGGCATATTCTTAATCGTGAGTTTCTCACCAACCATTTGAGATAAATAACCTTCATTTAGTGTAATCAAGACCCATAAGATGGAAAGAATTTCCACTGGAAGGTTATATTCATCCTTGCATCGATAGACGATCGTAGATTGATCTGGAATATGAAATGTGACTTCCCTTATTTTGAAATTGATATGAGCTCCATGTATAGAAATCCAATCCATGCCAAGAATCACATCAAATTCCACTATAGGAAGGATCACAAGATTTGCAGGAAGCACTTTCCCACAAACTTCAATCGGAGAAGAATTATAAACTTTTGATGCGACTGTTGTGCCATTAGGTGTTGTCACAGCTAACTCAACATCTAATTGTTGAGGTAATATGGTGATACCCTTAGAAAATTCTTTAGAAATAAAAGAGTGGGTGGATCCAGAATCAAATAAAACATTTTCTACTTTAGAGTGGATGGTAAGTGTACCTTTCACCACTTCGTTATCGTACTCCACATCGCTGATAGAAATTGCATGTGACTTTCCTTTGACTTTAGCCTTAAGATTTTGTTGACGTCGACCATCATCATCAACCCTTGGATTTGGGCATTGATTGGCATAATGCCCCATCTCCTTGCACTTGAAACATTGAAGTGTAGTAGTTTCATTCTGTGTATCCCTTCCTTTGTTTGCATCATTAGACATCTTCTTCCCATTATCGCGGCATTCAAATGCCTGGTGACCTTCCTTTCCACATTTGAAACATTTACTTGTCCCTTTAAGAAAACTCTCTCCATGTTTCTTTCCACACTTTGAGCATAAGGGAAAGCTCATATTCATTTCAGTGTGCACTTTAGATTTTCCTTTGAATTCCATCTTCCTCTTCTTATCAAACCCATTTGACTGATGGGTTACTCCAATCTCCATCTCGACTTTGAGAGCACATAGAACGATTTCCTCGTAGCTATTGAAGTCACTTATGGCTAACGCCCTTCGAAGACTTGGTTTTAAGCCACTAAAGAATCGATCGATCTTACTATCAGGTTGGATAATAATACCAGAAGCGTACCTTGCAAGTCTTGTAAAATTTGCTTCATAGGTACCAACAGATTCATCATCCCTTTGCTTCTGTTCAAGAAACTCTTTCTCCATCTTTGTTCGGAGAATACGAGGGAAGTACTTATTGAAAACTAAGTTCTTGAACTCGTCCCATTCCATGGACTCAATTTCATACCTTTTCCTCGTATTCTTAATAAGATTCCACCATTGATCAGCATCTCCTTCCAAACGATACACTGATAGGACGAATTTATCATGTTCATAACATTGATGAACTGAAAATATCTTTTCAGTAGTACTAATCCATTGTTCAGCAACTAATGGATCAGTAGACCAGCTGAAAGAAGGTGGACGCTACCTCATGAAGGATTCAACAGAATGTTGCTCCTTCCTTTGCTCGTTTGGAAGTACTGCATGATGCATAGCTTGAGAAAGTTGTGTGAGCATGGCTACAAGATTTTGCATTCCAGCTCCCATATCGTTTGGTTGCTCAGGGGGACAATCATTGCATTGCCTATCACATTCCGCATTAACACGGTTCCTTTGGGTTCCAGCCATTGACTAAAACCAAGAAGAATAGTGTGAGCAACACTAATTATAATAGGAAAACCACATAATTCAAGAATAAAATTTTCATTCTGAAGGTCTTATCCTAGTTTATTCATGGCCATTTCAAAAACACTAAGATTGTGTTCTATGCTTAGACTTATCCTTAGGGTTCTTACTAAGGCTTTCACATCCGAGTTTCCATAGGATGACTATACCTTTCCTCTGATACCAACTATAACGACCCATAATTTACATACATTGTTAATACTTCAAAATTGAAGCACACTTATTACAACATATGACAAAACCACAAAAGACCGTATAGGTATAGTGTCTTTAGAAACTGGGAAACATAAACAGCTGGTTCATAAATCTTCTACAGTGTCTCCCATTTATTTCATCATATCTAGGGTCCCTTTTAGCATATTCTACTTAATATCCATCTTCCTGACCTGGGGAAAAGAAAACATAAAAGGGTGAGCTCAAATGCTCAGCAAGGGAAAATAAAGGAAATAAAAATCATATCATATCTTTTTGAAAATCATAACCTGCAAAAGAGATCATAATATCTTAACATGGAATAAATCATAGAAGTGAAAATGAGATCCCCATAATCATAACATAAAATTTGAAACCTTGTGGCATGCACACATAATCATGGAAAATCATTTCTTGTTAGTCATGACTCATTGCCAAGACTATCTTAGCGGACAAAGTCCATTTCTGAACCGAGTTCACTCCTCATTTAAGTCCTGTATCACTGAACCGAAATAACCTTCCGTTCTAGCCATGTCTATCTCATGAGATATAAATCTTTACCCAATGCATTGGAGGGAGATATAGGTCCCACCCATCTCATAATGATTCCATTCTTATGTGTGCCACAAAATCATAAATCATACATCATTGCATAACCCATGCAATAAAAATGGGAATCTTAAACATTGTGACATCATAAAACAATTCATATAAGATAAAGGAATTCATAAAAATATTTCCATCACAACATAATCAAATCCATGTAAAAATATTCATTGAAACATAACCCTTTATTATCTTATATGGAAAAATAATTTTGATAAAACACTTGAACTCCATTCTTGAGGAAAATATCCTTTCTGCTTCAAAAACACTTTTCCTTTTGTAACATGTCGTACAATTATAAACTAAAAGAATTTGATTAAAAATTAACATGAAAACTTGTAAAGGAAGCTTCTTGGAAATAATGTTTTAAAAATCCTTTCATGCCGTATAAGTTAAAAAAACATTCTTCGTACTTTTTTCAGAAAAGACAAAAAGTACCTCGTACGAAAAAGCGACAAAAGATTCCTTTCATATTCTTTACTAAAAACTCACCTAAGGGTAAAATTGGATTTAAACTATTGTAAGTGGATGGAAACAATATTACATATTGAGGGAACATGGATGTGGATGATAAAATACACCCCAGTAAATGCCAAAGTATAAACAATCTCGAATAAAAATGAGATTGTGATATTTCCCCTTACCTTAGGTCCGACTTGCTTTGTAAGTGTCCGAACCTCCTGTATAATGATTTAAATAATGTTATTTACATATTCCAGAATCATACTTATTTTTATGATATCATATATGGTCATATTCTTAGCTTCTTAGTAGTAATATTTCATTGCTACTTGTTATTCGGGTGTTTATAACTTTTTGTTCTTATACGTGTTTTGTCGAATAAGTTCTTATTATTATCTTTAGGTTATAGATACCTCATTTCCAGAATGGTATTAGTGTAGTATATATCATATTCATTCATTCAATTCATTTATATAATCATTATGAAATGAAGATCATGTAGAACGAGTCGCATCACATCATGGAGACGGTATTCCGTACGTATGCACGAGTGATGATATCGTTCCTATGATCGTGGAATTGTATTGGAGTATATATATATTATTTCAGTATCAATATTACTTTATAATAATCATAAATATTTACTCGTTACACCATTATACCAATCCTTGTATGGTGATGGTAGAAAATAGATTACACCACGGCGTGGAGACGGTATTCTGTACGTACGCACACGCGGTGATTTCATTTTTCCGTAGGATGGATAGAAGGTGAATTAGGGTTGTTTCATATTTATAATAACATATCAGCATGTAAGTAATACTGATGTTATTACTTTATCATGAAACAACTAAAGAAGAAGAAGTTGAAGAAGAAAGAAATTGAAAAGATCGGTAATGGATATTACCTCTTCTTTGGAACGCCTCTTTGAAACCTCCACTTAGGGAACTAAGATTGGTCTTTGAAGAAGACCAGGACCTCTAGGATTATTCTAGGGAAGTGGAGAAGGGATTTTGGTAGGGTTTGGCCGAGCTTGAGTGCTCAAATTGGTGTGAGGAGGAGGGGGAGGAGGTGCCCTTTTATAAGGGAGGAGAGGGGCACCTTAGGAATATCTCAAAATATTATTTTATATTAAAGTCAAAATCATTTTATAATGGTTCCAAAGGGTCTTATTTCAAAGATAAAGTGGGGATGGGTCGAAATACTATCAACCAATAGGATTTAGACAAGTTTAGGTTATTATTTTAACCTTATCAATTAGATTTATCTCTAAGTTAAATAATTTAACTTTTACCGTGTCTTTTTGTTTTCTTACACTATATGGTTAATACACTTACTATAACATGACAAACGAACCCCAAATTGTTTATTATTAATACATATATCCTTATCTAAGTCATTTGGCCGAACCTTAGATTTTTTGGAATAAAATAAAAATTAATAATATAATATTTGATTTAAAAACTATTTTGTGTCAATTTTGACACTATTTGATATATGATTTTTGTAAAAGTCATAACAGAATTATATGTTCGAACCAAGTTGATTAAATCAACACTAATATATCATAGTAACCTATAAAATTAGTTTAATTCATAAAAAGTCTCAAATTAAATTTATTTTGGTGTTTATAACATCAATTATGTCAATATTTCATTAATAAGATAATTACTGCATCATCATTGTGTCATAAATAAATTAAATTATTTAATGTCTAAAATTATATATAAAATACCATTATGTAATAAATATATTTAGCTTTCTAATGAATATTTATAGTCGAATTTATCTTATGTATAACCCTATATTAAAAATAATTTACTTATTGAACTTTGATTTTAACTATTTTAACCCTTCTTTAAATAAATTAATAATAAATGTCCTAATCTAATCCAAGTGGGCATAAATGGTCATATTTTATTCCTAAGTTTGTTTTTGGTCGAATTAAACTTATCCAATAGAATTAGGACATGTGTTAGGGTAATAGTAATATCATATTTACCCTTAGTTACCCTATTTACTATTAACCGCAGTAAAAAAAGTAAAAAGTTACTATTCACCAAAAAATTATTTTTATCTCATTGAACCACATTTTACTTACTAATATCAACCGTTCCTGTCGGATTTTCGAAATTCCATTCACAGAAGTGGTAAAATTATGTTTTATACAAAATTCAGTTTTTTAACCTACCACTTAGTGGTTTCACTATTCATCAAAAATTGAATGTTTTCAGAAAAATACCAAAATTTCACAATAGGCTAATTTCGGTATTCCGAATACAAAAATGAAGTCCATTTTGAAAAATAAAATTTATAAAATTTCAAAAAGTGGTTATTACTATTCATAACGGCTAGTTTTAATAATATTTTAATAGCATATCGTTGTTTAGTGAAACTCAGTATTGCGTACGACGCAAGCTATCGAGGAAGGTCATGATTGCGTGTAAAGTAAGCCAAGCTAGTATGTAGTGAATGATTCCTTTGATGATATATAAAAACAAAATATTACTCATAAAAATCTCGGGTGTTACAACGTTGGATGATTTGGCCAATGACACTTAAGGACTCCATAGGTCAAGAGGATAGGAGGTCAAGATCGTCAAACCTTTTTGGGGGGAATTATTTCATACAATGAGACTCTCTTATATGTTTTATCAATGTTCATATGTTTATGAATCCTTAGTTCTTTCCCAAGAACATGCCACATATTACCCCTAAGTACCAAGATCAATCAAGAATACACATGGGTTGGGGATGACTGAGACAACGTTAGCTTAATCCATGTAATGAGGTGCTCTAGAGTTTATCGTCATCCAGGGGGATGAAGATTGTTTTGATTTCGGGATCAAACCCACTAAATGGGATTTCTATGTATCATCATGAGAATAATTAGATTTCACATAGTTTGGTGTTGATTTAATGGACACGTCACATTTTAAGGTTGTGTGACAAGGAACTATCCATATAGTTTACCGCCATGCGGCTAGAACATCTAGGTGGAAGACGAATAATCAATATTTTGTGAGGGAATTAAAATAATGTGGCCCAAGGTGACCAAAAGAGACATGGAATTCCAAGTAGATATGACTATATTGGGGATATGACATGGGAGATACAAGGTTAATTTGAGTTATCGAGTTTGGACCTCAGGGTGGCTTCCTAATTATCCTAGTTTTATAGTAATCAAATCCCTCGTAGTTTGGTTTGATTCATGACTTACACCCTATTGGTGGCCTGTTTGTGGGAGGCATGATTGGCTCTCACACATAGGAGCTCCCCATTTGAGAGAAATGAGTTGGTACATACTCCTGGAGAGGATTCCACTGGGAGTTGGGTGCAATTTAATTGTTATTGACATTTAACGATAACATCCCGAGAGATGAAGCCTTTGAAAAGCATCCTAAATATCCTAATCAGTGTAAGAATCTAGGTTATTGTAGTTTATTCCATTTAGGGATTATACCTAAGCGGAGTCTTGTGTATCTGGAACAATGAAGAGGATTTGACTCTTGATGATTTGGAGGTTTGGTTGGGGATTACACCAAAGGGGATTCCAATTCTCAAGGGTTATTCAGATTTCATGATCACCACTAACCTCTAACCCCATGTGAGTATTACTTGGTGTGAGAAACAAGAAGAGGAAGTAGATCTTAAGATCACACATCCCACATCATCTACCAATAGATGGTTCTGGAGCCCAAAGAGACAGAGAGAAAGATATATAATTTAAATGATCCAATTTACTCTCCCTTGTTGATAGAGTTATCCATGTACAATGATCTATTCGGACATTTCTCGGAATGTGATTGAGTGGAGAAAGAATGACACCTCACATGGAAATGGTTAGTTACTTACCTAAGGGGGAGTTCCCTAAAATATGTTCTGGGAAAGGGGAGAAGCATTTGTACTTGTCAAAGTGTAATGTAGGCATAAGTCCATTGAAAGTCACGATCCATAATTAAATGGAAAATTCAGTGAATACTTGATCCCTAGAATGGAGAGGTTCACATGAGTATACCAAGTTTGGGCCCTGGGTTACCATGGGAATATAAACTTAAAGAATTTTGGGGGGTCCACACCATTGCAAGGATTACCCACATGACACTGCTTCCATGGGTATGTAAACATAGAAGGACGCACTGATGCACCCAATGGTTTTATCATACGGGTCTAGTGGATTTGGAAGATGATTTTTCCTGATACTGATAGACAGATTAGTGTAGTGGATTTAGAGGACGTGATAGAAATGGAAGGGCATGATTGGGAGCAGAAGGTGGAAAGACTAAAGGTACCCCTTTTGGCATACCATTTGTTCATGCAATATGGGGTACCCTCCACAAATAATATTTCTATATGAGTGGAGGAGTTGTATACCTACCATGGTAGTACACACACTTGGATGTGATCTGCATACCATAATGGTAATCCACCTCAAGTTCCGTCCATATAGGGTGGTGATATTTGGTACTGGATTCCATACGCATAGCGATGCACTATGCGGTGTAAGGTTTCATCTTTTTAGTGATACATTATGAGGTACACCAGATTGAAGACGAGGCATTGATCCTACAGTTTTAAGGAAGTTTATATATGAATGGAATGTGGTTAAAAGTTCACCAATTTGTTTCACAACCAATTCGTTACTATTATTAAGTTTCATTTCATTCACAGTACATAGTGGCTTTATTCATGTTGGAACCTATTCAAGGTACCATACTTCATCGATCATTTTTCTTCAATATCTTATGTTAGTAAACTACAAGATCCCCAAAAATCCTATCCCCTTTCTCAGCTCCCCCCATGGTCCTTTTATAGATTTTTGGTGAAGATGGACCTCTGCGGAACACAACACCTTTTGTAAAATCCCACAAAGAGATCACCCAACATTTGGATGACCTAGTCAACCAAGGTTTTCAGTGATAAGATTTATAGTGGTAGCAGTAATCACCACCTCAATCTTGTGAAAATATTTTCTAGTTCGAAGTATGTCTTCAACTTTGACCCACCCGTGAACTCTTTTGGTTTGCAGGGATGGTTTGCGGTGGCATACCACTCCATCTCATTTTTTCCAACGACTCCATTTGCGGGGGATCTAGAACCAACATCCTTGTCTGTGTAATATGGTTTGCAGTCAATGATTTCTATAGATAATTTACAGAAATCAGTACGTAGACCAGTATGGTTCCTTTTCCAATGTTGGATTCTTCCAAATTATTCTTAAAATCTTCATTAAAACATGTATTTTTTAACTTTATCAATTTTTTTGGGAGTATTTTATCTCTCTTTTCAAGGTTTTTAGGACCCTACATCATCCTAGGACTAGGTTGGAATGCCTGGAGGGCATCTCTAAACCTGGATGACATATCTAAAGGATGTTTCAAGACACAGATGAAAGGTTTGGAGGACTTCAAAAGACATAAGTGACATGTCGAAAGGACTTTTCAAGATGTGGGTTATATTCCCTGACATTTCCAGATGACATGGGTGGTAGATCTAGAGGAAATTAAAAGAAATGTTATACATGTATGGAGGAATCAAAATACATGGTTGATATGTCCTGAGGATTTCATGAGACATGTGTGATATGTCTTAATTCTATCCCATTTCATATGAAAAATTCCTAGAAGATTATGCAAGACAAGGTTAACATGCCCAAATGACATTTTACGAGCTAGATGACATGTTTGGAGAGTGTCACATGACTTGGGAGTCATTTCCTGGTTTTATAACATGATCTCGGTAGGTCATGCAAATTACACTAGTATTAGTGTATCTATTTTCCCATAAGACATACATTTTTCAAAAAAAATTAGTACCTATTGAGTATGGGCCTCAAGTTTTTTCATCCATTGTCTTATTTAGGTCTCACATGACCATGTTTACATGAGGAGACTCCTTCACATGATCTTAATGTCTCATTATATGTCCTTCACGTGATCTATATGGTGATATCATGAAACACATATTCATTCCATGTGATCTGTTAGGTTCTTCCCCAGACATTTCATGGTGCAATACCCTTACAATCATATGAAATTTCACTTTGAGAAGTACACTCTGATACTACCATGAAGAAGTTTCAATCATATGTTTTTATTTTTTTCAAGGGGGAGAGATTTATAGACCATTCTTACCCAATTATACACTACCTTGTTAGGAGAGTTTCTTGGAAAATTGAGATGGATTTGGTGGAGGGATTTTCTGAAACACATGGATCACATGATCCTACTATGGGTCATCCATGGTGTTGCATGATAATAGTGACCATGAGAATGTTCCACTATCTCCAAGTTTATTAGACCCTATATTGTCAAAGGGATATCACATAATCACTTTAACAACCAAGCATCCTTTTTATTATTTAATCGATATATACAATAGATTTTTTGAGATGAAGATCCCCATTGAATAGATTCTGAATGATTAAATAAGACTTGTTTGGGGTCCTTTATAAGGTCAAGATGGATTGTTAAGAGCCTCCCATGAGATCAATATAACTTTTAAGGGGCCTCTTGTTAGATCATTATAGCTTGTCAATGGGGTTTTCCAAGATCAATGTGGCTTGTTAAATGGATTTTGTCTAATCATTGGTGATCACATGATGTGAATAACCACTTTTATGTGAAGATCAGTGTATCCTCTAACTCAAGAGGCTTATGGAATTTCACATTTTATTTTCTTCATTATTTAACAATTCTCTCTATATTTTATCATTTGTTTTCCATTAGATAAATTCTCAATCAATATGTATTATTGGAATTGTGTGCAATAATTGTCATGAACAATCACTCTATTTGTCTATGTTATGTCATGTGATCAATGATGGATCTCGTGATGGTATGAAAGCATTATCAATGGTGATACCTCTACTTTTCTAGGGAGCATAAAGGGTAATAAAAAGATTGAATGGGTATATTTGAGGTCCTTTAGATGATGAATGTGACAAACCAACATGCTCTTTAATTACATGGTCAATATATCTCCACGGGGTGCTTAAGGTCTTGAGAATAAAAAAAGAACATCACATGAAGTTGAAAAAACCTATATATTGAATGAATATTCCACCCTTTTCTTTTAATATTTTGTATGTTTTTTGGGTGACTTCTATTTTCTATTGATTGACAAGTAGCATGATTATAGGAACTTTGTTGGAAGCTTTCTCATGTACATTAATGATTCTTTATACACACTTTCTAGAACAATATGTATTGGAAAATGAGATTTCTAATATCATAAGCTGATCATACACAATGTAAGGTCTATTATCATGTATATATTAAGTGATGTGATCATGTTTCCTTCTTGATTTTATGAGGTCCATGTGATTTGGCCACCTCAACTTCATGATATGACTTTATTTTTAAAAGAAAATAATACCCATGCTTTGGGTATTTATTCCATTCCTGATTTTTTACTGCTCATCTTTAAGGTTTCAACAAATACCCTCTTCAGGAGAGACATCCATTGGGAAAAGGAATCAGTTTTGAGGAATAAAAATTCCAATTATTGTTCTTGGTTATTCATTGGATTGTTGTCTCATGTGATGTTTTTATCTTCCAGGAGACCATTGTTATTATGAGGGATATCCTATAAATAAGTCACTGAGGGGCATCTCATTCCCCTGATCACATATAATTATAGAGATATCATGATTTCTTCTATGAAACATTTCTTTGACAATACCTCATTGCAATACCCCTTTCACAAGACCTCCTAAAAAGAAAAAATCATAAGACTTCTTCACATGACTATTTCACGAGATTTAATCATGTGTTCACACCACATGACTACATCATCCCAAAAATTATTGAAACAAATCAAAAACTAACTCTCAGTAATTTTCATTAGCCCTTACCCATGTACTTAGTCAAATTGTTTCCATGTAGGCTTCACATGATCTATTGTCATGGTCAGGTGATCACTTATTCATCATGTAGTTCACATAAAAAGCTTAGGGTCATGCAGATTCAAGTGTTATTATAGATCACGTGGTCATGAGATACTCTATATCTCATTCAATTCAAGATACATCCATGGGTCATGTGGTTTTTGAGATGTCCATAAGTTCATGATTTTCGTGAATTCATTCATGGTTCATGTGATTCACTTGATGTTGTTAGATTCATGCACCTAATATAATAGGGTTTTTTAATATATAGAAATATTCTTCATGTTTCTAATAAAAATGGCTTATAGTTTTCAATAACATTCCACCATAACCAGATAGAGGTCCATTATAATTGATAATAAAAATTACTACCATATGTATCATGTGTTCTCTAACAATAGGGATTTTATGGAACTTCTCCCACCTGAACATCAGAGACCCCCATAACATAGACTTTCCATGTATGGGTTCGATCAACTAAATGATTCTTTTATTCCTTAACTTGATTACAATAATCCTTTTTGATGACTGTTATCTTCCGTTGATTGTATTCAAACTATTATTTACAAATATATTTAATTGGTATAAAAATAGTTCCATGAATTGTTCTATATGTTGGATAAATCCCCTTGGGGTATAGTTGGTTCCCATTTTTACCACAAACCAATAGATTATAAATATTTGAGCATAATTTCCCCATATTTAAATATCTTGATAAGTTATTGGATAATTAAATATGACTTATATCCTCATGGTTACTTCTATGATGAATGGGCATGGTTGTTCTGGGTTGGTGAAAACTTCCCAAAGTTCTCTGACAATATACATGCTCAAAATATTTATGAGTAAGTATGTGTTTCTCAGTTCATTAGGTATTGTCAATCTGAATTCATAAATATATGATTATCCATTGGTGTTATTGTACAAATTCATTCCATCTATCCTATAGGGAATTAAGAATCATCCTTTGGGATATCTACTAAATGAGTAGAATATATCATATTGGGGAGATGTATGATGATTTCCTTACTATTGTAGATGTTTTAGGATGAACATGCAAGAATTATGAATTTTGATGTGAAACTACTTATGATTATGAAGTAAAAGTTAAGGATGGATATGAATCTATTATGAAATATCTATAATACAGACTGTATCAATATCATTATTTACCATATCGGGATTTGGTTGACCACTATATGCCCTCACTGGTGCCCTTCCCAAAGGTCTATGATAGTGTGGGATCTTATCAGGAAATCATCACAGTTAGGGAGTTTACCACATGAGGCTACTATGTGATACCAGAGGTATCTACTATTATTCCACTAATGGGGATTTTTCTATATTTATGAATTGATGAATTTTACAAGATGGGGACACAAGCTTGAGAATTTTAGTGGGAACAATGGGGATTGAATCTCAATTGGAAGAGTGGTGTCTTCTTAATCTATTTGTACCAACACTATCATGCCTTTAGAAACACCTATACTATATTTTAAAATGAAACCTCTGTTAAAGTATTTATAGACTATTCTAGTTCTTATACAAATATATACAACAATGTTTCCCCTATTACAAGCACCATAACACCACTATGGTCACTGATTCTTTATTTATTCTTAGGTTATATAATATTTAGAGGGTTGAGGTGGTCCCTCTTGGCCTTGAAGAGGTCATTAAAATGATCATTAGGCCTAATAATTTTGAATTCAGGCCTTATTCCACATTTTAGGACAATTATTGATAATGATATTCTCTCCTTCGATGAAAAATCATAAAAAATCTCTATTTGTTATACAGTTCTCATGGAATATGTGGATTAGATGATTATTTATGAGAAATATACTAATTATCAATTCTATCATCAATTTAGTTTCATCTGAAGTATTTTTCATCTTCTATCAGCTGTCGTACGGTGGAGAGATATCCTGGGATTATCGACCAGTTATAGATTATATTGGCACATGAATACACAAAAACTGTAGAATATTCTTCCACATTTTGGTTCCCATATATCACTATCCTATAATTATTCCCTTTCTAGTGTATAATCATTCACAGGTGGTGTGCAGAATAATTTTTTTGTCAGGTGGATAAACCATGTACCTCACAAACCCACTTATTTGTATAAACAATAGAGTTGATTTAGGATATGGGAAAGCCTCCTAGTAATAAATCAAATCACAATGATGAACACCCTGTTTGTGAGAAAATTTTATCAAGGAAGTTATTACTTTGATACCAGCGATTAAAGATGCATCATTTCAAAGAAGATCATATTAAACTTTGTCAATTTCTTCTTTTCTTACTCTAGAAAACATTCCCTATACTACATTTTCTACCCCAATAGTTTCCATGAAACAGGAACTACATAGGTTAATTTGGTAAAATATTCATATCATGATCACTGAGAATCTTTTGTAGATTTTTCTTGACCAAGATGAATTCCTTCACTAGATCTTTTTCGATATGGGGCAGAGAGGCTTTGACCGCCACCCATTATATGATATCTTTCTGAAAATATTCCTCATATAACAAAAAAATATTGGCCACAAAATGGTATTATTTAATTTTGATGATGATGGTTTTATAGCCCATTCAATAAGGTAATCATCAGATCTTATCGAACAAATACATTATATAATATTTCAACTGCATGCACATATGGATGAATTGACCAAAACATTACCGAAACAAGAGGAGATCTTATCTCACTCAATGTTTGATATTTTAGCTTCATTATCATTATTAATGAATACTCATAAAGAGTTTGAGGAGTTTTATTCTTTAATCAAAGTCACTTCATCCTTAGGCAGAATTAAAAGAAGTGGGGTGAACAATACTTCAGTAATCAATTGATAGTTCTTTATATACATTCGTTGATTTGGAAAATTCATCCAATCAAATTATACTGTAGTCTAATAACAATTTTTTTTTGTTTTTATAGAGTCCTTGGAAAGGATATGAAATTTGTATATTACTGCATTTTCTATACCATATGATTGAATAAATCTCTTGAAATTTACAAGCAACTATCCGTCTTTCCTTTACTCATGACGTACATGACATTTCATTGACCTGATGTCTCATATATCATCAATGAGACCAATACTTTGTTTAATATCAAGTAAACATGAATTCCTAAATGTGAATGTTAGAATCACACAGTTTTTTTGAGAAATGATCATGAATGTACACTAACATGAGATTCCTCATTGATGAACCTAGACATGTTGTCCTATGATCACCAAATTTAGAAGAATAATTTTGGTAAAATATATTTCTCTGAGGGAGAATGATCTATATTTTGATGTAGTCAGTGGACATATCAAGAATAGATTTATTTTCTCTAGGTAAAAATGATGATCCCTACAATATTTATATGTTTTTTGGTGGTTATATCTTTTGAAAAAGATTTTTATATGGAATTATTAGCGGGTATAGACATAGATTTTTATCTTGCCACCCTCTTACAAGTTTTTGACTAGGAATGTTTTGTGACTGTTCTCTTTTATAAATTCCCAAAATTTTAAATATCACACAAAGTTCTTGTCTAGTGACTGGAGACTTGGATTTATCCCATGATACTCTTTTTGTGTTTTCACCTTGGGGAGCATTGTGTCTATTTCAGTTGGTTCTCTTAAGGTCTTACAAACAAGACCATCATTTTCCTATAGTTTAAGGTATTCCAACTCAAACCTCATGATGATAGTAATATACTATTTTTAATGTAATGGTCTCCATCCATTTTAGCATAATGTTGTAAGGACATATATTGGGTAGTTTAATGTCATGCTGTAAAGACATCTTCCATGCAGTTTAACATCATGTAATAAAGGTGAAATCCTCGAAGTTTAACATCATTTGGTTAGGAAATAAATATACTATGATGATTAAAGTCTTACTATTGAACATGATTCATGAATATAGAATGAGGCATACATACTAGGGATAACCCAAAACAATCTAAGGTGTTGAGTCCCACTATGGTGTTTCCGGGGTTCATGCAGTTTGGAGTTACCTTCCTGGAAGTAGGATATGCTTATAGTTGGTAGGTTAATATCCCTTATATAGGAGTCGGTATGTCTTACATGCCCAGTTAAGTAGTTGGGTAAACACTCTTTTCCACATTTTTTTGAATGTCTTTGTAGATGGTATTGGTTAATGATAAAACATTAGGAAAGATGAATCCACCTGGATACTGGGAGAATGGACCGTGTAATACATATCCTAAAAGATTGATTCTATCAATATGGAATGGGATATACATACCAGGGATGTCCCAATAAACCATATATTATGGATTACTTCCATATCACTACAGGGGATCATTTGGATTAGAGTTCCATACTTCCTAGTAGGAGATGCCCATAGTTAGTAGGTAAGAGGCCTATATACAGGAGCCCAAAAGGATTACTTTCTTAGTCATGTAAAGCGGGTCTCCAGTCATTTATAAGGGCTAAAAATTATTTTTGAGGGTAATTATTCTAAATGATGTGGTGGGGTAGGGATAAAAGATCTATCCATGAAGTGTTCTAGAAGCATATGTCAGTTTAACACTTACTTTAATAGCTCGATACTGAAGAAATGTGATTACAAGTCATTTGGTGTGGGCCATAAAAATATTTTAGAATGTAGAATCACATTCCTACATTGATAAATGATATAATACATGGTGATATAGTCTCAAGGATGTAAAATCCTCTTGAATAATAAAATTATGGATATTATATATCATGGTATTGGAATATTTTTGGAAACTAGAGGTGGTAAGAGGTGGGTAATGTTCCACCATTTATGATGGAAACAACCTTTAATGCTTCACATGGATAGGAGAACAAATCCTAGATTTAATGGGTGGCCTTTATGGGATCCAAGGGCCTATTTGGAAAAACCAGTCACTATTAAATTTTGTTATGGGGAAGACCTAAGAGAAGAAAATACCAAAGTCCATGGGATTCGAAGAGAACAATATGAACTCAAGGAACTTGTTGTGATAGATAAAACATTCCATGAAAAAAGTGGTTTATAAAATATGTATGATTCATGAAGGTTTTGATCACCGTAATTTTTTTCCACCTAATAAACATGTTATCATGTTATGGAGATGAAAAAAATCATCAATCCATCTTTTCCCTGGAGTAAGGGTTCCAACGTGCTGGTCTCATATTTTACAAGGACTACAAAGTGATCCCTATGAACTTTATGCCTCATTTATTGATGCTATAAATTTGACTAAAACTCTAGAGATGAAGTGTTTAGGGGGAAGAGACATGGATTTTTCTTAGGCCACTATTTGTAGATTCTAAAGATGAAAAGTTCTGTGTTATATCACAAGCTATATAGATTTTTTTTGATTAGACCATAAAAGGATATAGTTTAAGGTTTTACACAATTTTCCAAGGAGTTTTCCTTATAGTTTAACAGTATGTGATTAGGATGATTTCCTGACAGTTTATCATCTAGTGGCAAGGATGTGGGAATAGATATGAAATTGTGAAAAATATTTAATGGGAATCTTTGCATTGGTTGGGGAATTTAGATATAGGTAACACCTTTTATCCATGAACATGATTATTGATGGGTATCCATATTACAGATTTTTTTGGCATATATTTATCTCAAGTGAAATCATGTCATACATTGATTTGACTCCGGCATATATAGGGCGATCTTGTATGACTCATCCCTCTTAAAAATAGAGTAATATTCTATAGTTATGGTCATAAATTCTTGTTTTTAGCTTTGAATGTTGTAAGGGTATGAATAATGATATAATTATCTCGTTTAAAGAGATCCCTATTATTAGACTTGACCCATATATAAGAGAGAGCAGTGACCATCTCAGAGTAATTAAGACTTCACCAAAAATTTATACCCTAAAATGGAAGGGTGGAATGATATGATTCCATAATCCTTCCTTGATAATGGTTATGATAAAAATATGTGTAACATTGAGGGCATACAAATACACTTGGATAGTTGGCATATGGATGATTTAAATCATAACCCAATAATATATGAGTTAACTAGAGGTGGTAACTACTGGGTACATGTCCACCATTTCTAATGTAAGGATCAAATTATATTCCACATGGTTAGGAAAATAATTCTTGGATTCAAGAGTGTGTTTATTAAGATACAAATGTATATTTGGAGGAACCCATCCATATTACCAGTTTTCAATGGGGAATAACCAAGAGAAAATGATCCCAATTTCCATGGGGTTCCAAGAGAAGGGTATTAACTAAAGGAATTGTTTTTTTCAATGTAGATATTGAGGATATGAAGTTGGTTCATAGAGAAAGTAAGATTCAATATGGTTTCAAGCACACTAGAGGAAACAAAATCATGTATTAAACATATTTCAAGGTGAAGTAATAAAACACATTATTCATGGATACATGACTATCATCAGGGATGTTATGTTCAATGTGTAGACCTTTTATCATGATGTTTAATGTTATATGATCAGGAAGTGGTTCTCAATATGAGTCCCATCTAAGTTACAGTGGTTAGGGTGGCTTTTTAAGGTTCTCTAATCCCACATGATCCATGCATAGAATTATAAATAAGGTAGAAATGGGAAGTAGACTGATCCACATGATATTGGGTCTTATATGGATCACTTCATATTTCTATCCCATATAAAGTCAGGGGTAATTTGTATCATTGATATTGTGGATGGACCCAAGATCAGAGATCTAGGTGTCACTACGTTTCTTGTGATGACAATAATCAATCCAAACATAATTATGGAATGAAATATTCCTATACAGGTATGACTGATGTAAATGGAGAGGGAAATTGTTATGTTGTGGATAGACCCAATATTAGAGATCTGGGTGTCACTACATGTCCAAAAATAATAGTAAGCAAGACACACATAGTTCTTGCATGAAAAACTCTCCATTAAGGTCTATCCTATATGTAATGTGGGGTATTTTTCCAATTGATTATTAGAGATGAAACATATATTGTGATCTATGAATCAATATATATCCTATCACTATTATAATGAAGAAAAATGTAGTCCTTGAATGGGAAAAACTATTCAAAATTCTAACCTATATTCACAGGGGTTCATTTTCATATTGATTATTGTGGATGGAACCAGGCTTGAAGGTCTTAGTGTCACTACATATCCAATGATTAAAAGAAGAAATCAACACATAGTTCTTGAATAGGAATGAAATAATCACTAGTCTAAACCATACGAATAGGTAGGATGTTTTCCTATTGATTAATATTGATGGACCCTAGCATGATGAACTAAGCGTCACTACTTATCATGTCATGAATAGAATCAAGAGACACATAGTTCATAAATGGGAAACTCTCCATGCCAGTCTGACCCATACACATAGGGGGATATTTTACCCATTTATTTTTGAGGTTGGAACCGGGGTTGGAAATATAATAAATACTATGTATCATGTGATGAATATAAATATGCCACAAGTAGTTCTCAAATAAGAAACTCTCCACATAGGTATGGGTGATATAAAGAGGGAAGAATTTTTCTCACATAAAACATGAATAAAGTAAAAAAAACATTTCCACATTTCAATCACAAGATATCAATACAACACATTGATATAATAAAACCATTTTGAATACCAAAATAAAAGAAAAGTAAAACCTGGTATTTATTTTTCATTTTTATTAAAAAAAGTTATGGATTGTAGAGGAAGCCGAAACTCAAATAATGGTCACGTTGGCGGAGAAGACGTTTTCGCCGTATACGTACGACAAAAAAAAACATTCCCCTTTATAGTTTAGTAAAATGATTTGTATAAAAAGATTCCTTTTGAATAAAAATAAAATTCAAAGGGGTTTATACACCATATAAAAGAAAGTTGTGTATAAAACAAAATTTGCCTCAATGAAAGGAGATTGAGACGAAATCCCTTACAAAGACCATTTTTTAAATAAAATAGATCTATTATGTGTATTCACTATATGTACACATAAATAAAGTAAAAATACAATATAGGACATAATAATATCATGACATAATTTTAAAGTAAGAGATTAACCCAAAGAACGGAAGTTGGGTTAAGAAATTCCCTTACCTCGTGTCCGACTTGACTCGATCGTTCTTTAACCTCCTGAATAATAAACTAGAGTTAATCTCTACTTTCTTAAGAACCTTTTTTAAGTTCATTATTGTAGAGACCCTAATCTTGACGTACATGGACATTACATTACTTTTACGGAATACTTAGTATATAACAAAAACACACACACAAGGATCGTAATAGTTTAGTGTCTTTGGAAACTCGGAATATAATCTTCTAATCGTGGTGAAAGATCTTCAATATCTCCCATTAAGATATTCAGTTTTTTACCTAAAACCTTTATTTATATCCTAGGGAAAAGAAAACATAAAAAGGTGAGCTCAATTTCTCAGTATGGGTAAACAAAAGAAATATCAATCACATCATTTTCATAAGAACATAACATTTTGGAAATCTTAACCTGCAAAAGAGAGCATAATTTCATAACATGGGATAAATCATAGTAGTGAAATGAAATCCAAATAATCATAACATAAAACATGAAACTTTTTGTCATACACACATAATATTAGAGAATCATTTCTTATTAGTCAAGACACATTGCCAAGACTATCTTAGTGGACAAATTCCATTTTTGAATCGAGTCACCCTCGTTTCAGTCCTGTTTCACTGAACCGGTATAACCTACCATTCCAGCCATGTCTATCTCATGAGATATAAAATCTTTACCCAATGCATTGGAGGGAGATATAGGTCCCACCCATCTCAAAATGATACCATTCTTATGTGTGCCACAAAATCATAAACCATACATCATAGCATAACCCATGTAATAAAAATGGGAATCTTAAGCATTGTGACATCATAAAACAATTCACATAAGATAAAATAATTCATAAAAATATAATTCCATCACAAAATAATCAAATAAATGTAATAATATGTATAGAAACATAACCCTTTATTATCTTAGATGGAAAATAATTTTTATAAAACACTTGAACTCCATTCTTGAGGACAATATCCTTTCTTCTTCAAAACACTTTTCCTTTCTTAACATGTCGTACAATTATAAACTAAAAGAAGTTGATTAAAAATATACATGAAAACTTTTAAAGTATTCTTCTTGTAAATAATGTTTTAAAAATACATTCATGCTGTATAAGTTAAAAAAACATTCTTCTCGTACTTTTGTCAGAAAAGTCAAAAATGTACCTCGTAAGAAAAACGACAAAAGATTCTTTTCATATCTTTTACTAAAAACTCACCGAAGGGTAAAATTGAATTTAAACAATTGTAGGTGGAGGGAAATAATATTACATGTTGAGGAAACATGGATGTGGATGATAAAATACACCCCAGTAAATACCAAAACAATCTCGGATAAAAATGAGATTGTGATATTTCCCTTACCTTAGGTCCGATTTTCTTCGTATGTGTCCGAACCTCCTGTATAATGATTTAAATAATGTCATTGACTTATTAAAGAATCATACTCATTGTTATTATATCATATATGGTTCACTTATGACTTTATATTACCCGTTCTTTTGTAAATTCATGTTAATGTAGCGTTTTGGGTAAAATTGTCTCATTTGTCGTTCGTGTTTTAACTTGTAATTATTCATATGATAACATAGATCATGATTACTTAATTCCAGAATATAAAACATGATTTATATATAATATATATTCAGAATATACATATATATAATGTATCGATAAATGGAAAGAAATACACCGTTTATGGAGACGATAGGCCGTACGTACGCATGAACGCTGTTTTCGTTTCCTTATTGAATCGAGTGGAATTAAGTAGATGACATAAATATATATATATACATAAATCCAGTATTATTATTATGTCATGTATTTCATGACTACTTATTATATATACTTTATAATCATTCATGAATGGTTAACGTGGAGAATGATTCTCATCGCATCGTGGAGACGGTAGTCCGTACGTACGCACGAGCGATGATATCGTTCTCATGATCGTTGAATTGTATTGTAGTGTATGTATACTATTTAAGAATCAGTATAAATTTAAAATAATCATATATAGTTATTATTTACACCATTATACCCATCCAAGTAAGGCGGTGGTGGAAAATAGATTACACCACAGCGTGGAGATGGTATTCCGTACGTACGCACGCGCGGTGATTTCATTTTCTGTAGGATGGATAGACAGTGAAGTAGGGTTGTTTCATAATTATAATAACATATTAGTATATGAGTGATACTGATGTTATTACTTCATAATGAAACAACCTAAGAAGAAGAATTGGAAGAAGAAATAAAGTTGAAAGAATCGGTAAAGGATATTACCTCTTCTTTCGATACGCCTTTTGAAACCTTCTTTTAGGGCACTAAGATTGGTCATTGAAGAATACCAGAACCTCTAGGATGTTTCTAGGGAAGTGTAGGGGAGAAATTGGCAGGGTTTGGCCGAGCTGGAAGGCTCAAATTGGTGTGAGGAAGAGAGGGAGGAGGTGCCCTTTTATAAGGGAGGAGAGGGGTACCTTTGGAATAACAAAAACTATTATTTTATTATAAAGTCAAATTCGGTTTTAAATAGCTCCAAATTGATTTATTTAAAAGATATGTTAGGTATGGGTAAAAATAATCTCATAAAATAGAATTTATACAAGTTTAGGTTCCTAGTTTAACCTTATCATTTAGATTTAACATTAAGTTAAATAATTTTACTTTTACCGTGTCTTCTTGTGTTCTTATACTATAAGGTTAATAAACTTAATATAAGCATCCAAAAGAACCCCAAGTTGTTTATTATTAATATATATAACCTTATCTAAGTCATTTGGCCGAAACTTAGATTTTTAGGAATAAAATAACAATTAATAATATAATATTTGTTTTAAAAACAATTTTATGTCAATTTTGACACTATTCAGTAGTTGATTTTTTTGATACTCATAACAGAATGAGTACTTCGATCAAAGTTAATTAAATCAATCCCAACATGTCATATTAACCTAGAAAATTAGTTTAATTCATAAAAAGTCTGAAATTATATTTATTTGGGTATTTATAATATCAATTATTCTAATTTTTCACTATTATGGTAATTACTGCATCATCATTGTGTCATAAATAAATTAAATTATTTAATGTCTAAAAATTTTAAATAAAATCTCATTATGTAGGAAATATTATTAGCTTTATAATTAATATTTACAATCTAATTTATCTTATGTATATCCCTATATTAAAAATGTTTTAGTAAATAAACTTTGATTTTAACTCTTTTAACTCTTCTTTGAATTAAATAATAATAAAGGTCCTAATCTAATCCAAGTGGGCCTAAATGGTCATATTTTATTCCTAAGGTTGTTTTCGGTCGAATTAAACTTGTCCAATAGAATTAGGACATGTGTTAGGGTAATAATAATATCATTTTTACCCTTAATTACCCTATTTACTTTTAACCGTGGTAAAAAAAAGTAAAAAGTTACTATTCACCAAAAATTATTTTCATCTCATTGAACCACATTTTACTTACTAACATCAACCATGTCTCACGGAATTTTCAAATTCCACTCACAAAAGTGGTAAAATTATGTTTTATGAAAAATTCATTTTTTTAACAACCACTTAGTGGTTTCACTATTCATCAAAAAAAAGTTTCCAGAAAAAAAATTAGGCCTAAGATATATTTGATATTATGAACTCAAATATGATGTCTATTTTACCAAATTCAAAACATATTAGTTTAATTAATTAATTTAAAAATTAATTCCCGTCGTCAAAACAAATAACGTGTTTTTAAGAGATAATAACCATCAAATGATTGACACTTGTTTATGTCTGGTTTAAATGTAGAAGTACATCCAATGACCAACATTGTATTAAATTGTAAAAATATATTATAAATATACTTTAAAACCACTCAAATTAATAATTTATCATTATTAATTATTTCGATTAAAAAATTTCTTTTTAATTAAAAGTTAGTAATTTTTACTATTCATCAGAATATGAAAGTTATCCAAAAAGTACCAAAATTTCACCCTAAGATAATTTCGATATTCCAAAACCAAAAATGAAGACCATTTTGAAAAATAAAATTTACAAAATTTCAAAAAGTGGTTATTACTATTCATAACGGCTAGTTTTAATAATATTTTAATAGCATATCCTTGTTTAGTAAAACCCGGTATTTCGTACAACACACGCTATCGAGGAAGGTCGCGATTGCGTGTAATGCAAACCAACTCAAGGTTGCGTGTTGTGTAAGAATCCTACGTTGTTTCGTATAACAAAATCCAACCATATTTCATTTATACATTGAATATATATATATATATACATATATATACTCAATGTTTTGTAGAATAACTATTATCAAAATTATTGTGTAACACGATCCAAGAATAGTGTTGCGTATACTGCAAGCTAATACGGTGTATAGCGCAAGGTAATCTTGGTATAGCATACAACAAAAGACATTAATGAAATTAAAAGATTATTATTCATAAAATCTCGGGGTGTTACATTCTTCCCCCCTTAAAATGAATTTCGTCCTCGAAATTCATCGGGGTTATAAATGGTTTACTACTCAAAAGTTTGTTTAATAGAAACCCACATCGTAAAAAGGAATACTTAAACTAAATTTTAAAAACTAAAGTATAAAATGAAATGATTACCCAAAGTAAATCATCATTGGGTTTCCATATAAGAGAACATAGGTGAAAATATGGATATGAAAGAAAAATCTAACCCTCTAGTTTTGATGGAGAGTGGTAGAGGACATGGCTATGAAAAAGCCAACAATCACAAAGCCATAAATTTGTGATGATCTAGGGTACCATCTGATTCATCGGATATAAGGGCACTAGGACAGCATTTTTGGTTTTCAAGATCATTTCCCCAAAGTTGAAGAATTTCAATTAGAAGAATTACTTACTTGATTTTGGTACAATCTCACTGTTGTTCGTGCTTTGAACAATTTCCACTTCTTCTTTTAAAGAAATGAAGTTGAATTTGTTATTCGTGAAGTGTTAACAGATCATGTGATAAAATGATGGGTCATTCTATCTGTTTCAAACAAAATGTTATAAAAAGTTATCAAATATACATAAGTCCATCTATGGTGTGGTTAATCGTATACGATTCCAAAAATGAACTTATACATCATATATCATATCGCTTAATAAAATATAACTAGTTTCTACTAACCAGGGACTTCTTGTAGGCCAGTGGTAGGCGATAAAGGCCAGTCACACTTCGGTTGTGGGTTCGATTCCCACAGCCTTTTCTGATGCGATGGGCTATCGCCTGACCTGCAGGTTGTCCTTTTTCTAAAACTACATTACTATAACATCCCATCAATAATATCAAAAAAAAATTCGATCCTTAAACAATAATAACCAATGTACAACATAATCCATTCCAATATTTATGCTTATCTAAAATACTTCGGTCAAAGCTCATAGTATAAAGAAAACAATTACTAGAAAGGTTATCTACCAAGCATGTGAATACCATCATTTATCCCCCATATATCTTGTTGGTCACATTCCAATCATGTGAATACCTTAATCATGTATTCTCTTGAAAAATGAATACCCATTAAACCTTAGTGAAAAAATGAATGCTGTCAAAAGATAACTCTTTCCACATACCAACATCCAAAAATTCTATATACTCAAACCATGATATAACCTTCTCCTTATATCAGTCATGAGCTCATGAATACTATCAAACATTTAATTTTCTCCTTATCACTTCATTATGCACATATCATCTACATTTCAAAAATATCTGAATAACCTTTGATGGATACTGGTACCATTAATCATACACTTTCCAAACTCAAGGAAAAACAAAAGTGTAACAATCCTTATATGTCTCTTTATTTAATAGTACCATGATATTACTTATACAACATTACACTTGATAAAAATGTAATCATTCCACTACCTTCTTAAACCATTGACCGAGCTTCAACAATTCTTTCATCTCATATATCATTTGTAGTCTCTTCATCATCATCAACATAAATACTACCCATACGGTCGTACTGATTCTCTTCATGAGACTTTCCCTTAGGTAATTGGTTTGCATAATGCCCGTACATTCCACATTTAAAACATTTAACCATTGTTGATGTCGTAGCAATACCATTATCCTCATCCTTGGTGTTAACTGAACCTTTTCCTTTGCACTTACTAG
Source organism: Viscum album (assembly GCA_963277665.1). NCBI lineage: Eukaryota > Viridiplantae > Streptophyta > Magnoliopsida > Santalales > Viscaceae > Viscum > Viscum album. The sequence goes on along the minus strand of OY728164.1, from coordinate 1,394,720,021 downwards.
CTTTGTGTCCTTCTTTTCCACACCCAAAGCATCTTCCAGTTCCTTTGAAACATTCCCCTTGATACCTTTTCCCACATGATTTACATAGGGGAAATTGAACTTTCTTTCCTCTATGAACATCATGAAACTCCATCTTTCTCTTTTTAGCCGAGTCAGGAAACTTAACAAATTTTACTTTATTGATCATATTATGAGATTTCTAATTTGGCATAATAATGATGTTTAGACTTCCAAATCCCATTTCATTTGGTTTCTCAGGAAGAATATCATTCCATTGTCCATCATATCCTCCATTATCGTGAATCATATTGTTTCCAACCATTTTCTAAAACCCAAAAAGAATAGTGTGAGAGTCAAAAATCATGCTAGGGAAAACAACATAATAAAGGGGGAGTAACTTCAATATCTAGAATCTTAGGATTAATTATATGATCGTTAGCGTAATTCTAGGACTATAACCTATACGTATACTTAACCTTAGGGACATCTTTAGACATACCTTAGAAATATCTCCAGGGATCTCACTAAAGTTCTCGCATCCTAGTTTCCAATGGTTGACTAAACCTTTTCTCTGATACCAACTGTAGAGACCCTAATCTTGACGTACATGGACATTACATTACTATTGCGGAATACTTTGTACATAACAAAAACACACACACAAGGATCGTAATAGTTTAGTGTCTTTGGAAACTCGGAATATAATCTTCTAATCGTGGTGAAAGATCTTCAACATCTCCCATAAAGATCTTCCTTTTTTTACCTAAAACCTTTCTTTATATCCTGGGGAAAAGAAAACATAAAAGGGTGATCTCAAATGCTTAGTAAGGGTAAACAAAATAAATATCAATCACATCATTTTCATAAGAACATAACATTTCGGAAATCTTAACCTGAAAAAGAGAGCATAAATTCATAACATGGGATAAATCATAGTAGTGAAATGAAATCCCAATAACCATTATTTAAAACATGAAACTTTGTGGCATACACACATAATCATAGAGAATCATTTCTTATTAGTCAAGACTCATTGCCAAGACTATCTTAGTGGACGAAGTCCATTTCTGAACCGAGTCATCCTCGTTTCAGTCCTGTTTCACTGAACCGGTATAACCTACCATTCCAACCATGTCTATCTCATGAGATATAAAATCTTTACCCAATGCATTGGAGGGAGATATAGGTCCCACCCATCTCATAATGATACCATTCTTATGTGTTCCACAAAATCATAAACCATACATCATAGCATAACCAATGTAATAAAAATGGGAATCTTAAGCATCGTGACATCATATAACAATTCATATAAGATAAAGGAATTCTTAAAAATATAATTCCATCACAACATAATCAAATCAATGTAATAATAGGGATATAAACAGAACCATTTATTATCTTAGATGGAATATAATTTTGATAAAACACTTGAACTCCATTCTTGAGGAAAATATCCTTTCTGCTTCAAAAACACTTTTCCTTTCTTAACATGTCGTACAATTCTAAACTAAAAGAAGTTTATTAAAAATAAACTTGAAAACTTGTAAAGGAAGCTTCTTGGAAATAATGTTTTAAAAATCCATTCATGCCGTATAAGTTAAAAAACATTCTTCTCGTACTTTTGTCGGAAAAGTCAAAAAAGTACCTCGTACGAAAAACGACAAAAGATTCTTTTCATATCTTTTACTAAAAACTCACCGAAGGGTAAAATTGTATTTAAAAAATTGTAGGTGGATGGAAATAATGTTACATATTGAGGAAACATGGATGTGGATGATAAAATACACCCCCATTAAATACCAAAACAATCTCGGATAAAAATGAGATTGTGATATTTCCCTTACCTTAGGTCCGATTTGCTTCGTATGTGTCCGAACCTCCTGTATAATGATTTAAATAATGTCATTGACTTATTACAGAATCATATTAATTGTTATTATATCATATATGGTTCACTTATGACTTTACATTACCCATTATTTTGTAAATTTATGTTAAAGTAACGTTTTGGGTAAAATCGTCTCATTTGTCGTTCGTGTTTTAACTTGTAATTATTCATATGATTACTTAGATAATGATTACTTAATTCCAGAATATAAAACATGATTTATATATAATATATATCCAGAATATACATATATATAATGGATCGATAAATGGAAATAAATACACCGTTCATGGAGACGGTAGGCTGTACGTACGCATGAACGCTGTTTTCGTTTCCTTATTGAATTGAGTGGAATTAAGTAGATGAAATAAATATATATATACATAAATCCAGTAGTATTATTATGTAATATATTTCATGACTACTTATTATATATACTTTATAATCATTCATTAATGGTTAACGTGGAGAATGAATCTCATCGCGTCGTGGAGACAGTAGTCCGTATGTACGCACGGGCGATGATATCGTTCTCATGATCGGTGAATTTTATTGTAGTGTGTGTATACTATTTAAGAATCAATATCACTTTAAAATAATCATATATAGTTATTATTTACACCATTATACCCATCCAAGTAAGGTGGTGGTGGAAAATAGATTACACCACGGCGTGGAGACGGTATTCCGTACGTACGCACGTGCGGTGATTTCATTTTCCGTAGGATGGATAGATGGTGAAGTAGGGTTGTTTCATAATTATAATAAAATATCAGTATCTGAGTGATACTGATGTTATTAATTCATAATGAAACAACCTAAGAAGAAGAAGAAGTGGAAGAAGAAATAAAGTTGAAAGAATCAGTAAAGGATATTACCTCTTCTTTCGATACGCCTTTTGAAACCTTCTTTTAGGGAGCTAAGATTGGTCTTTGAAGAAGAACAGAACCTCTATAATGTTTCTAGGGAAGTGGAGGGGTGAAATTTTCAGGGGTTGGCCGAGCATGAAGGCTCAAATTGGTGTGAGGAAGAGAGGGAGGAGGTGCCCTTTTATAAGGGAGGAGAGGGGTACCTTTGAAATAACTAAAACTATTATTTTATTATAAAGTCAAATTCAGTTTTAAATAGCTTAAAATTGATTTATTTAGAATCTAAGGTGGGGATGGGTCGAAATCCTCTCATCCAATAGAATTTAGACATGTTTAGGTTCCTATTTTAACCTTATCATTTAGATTTAACATTAAGTTAAATAATTTTACTTTTACCGTGTCTTCTTGTGTTCTTATACTATAAGGTTAATAAACTTACTATATGCAGCCGAACGAACCCCAAGTTGTTTATTATTAATATATATAACCTTATCTTAGTTATTTGGCCGAACCATAGATTTTTAGGAATAAAATAACAATTAATAATATAATATTTGTTTAAAAAACTATTTTATGTCAATTTTGACACTATTCAATAGTTGATTTTTTTGAAACTCATAACAGAATGATTAATTCAAAAAAAGTTCATTTAAGCAATCCCAACATGTCATATTAACCTATAAAATTAGTGTAATTCATAAAAAGTCTCAAATTATATTTATTTGGATATTTTTAATATCCATTATTCTAATTTTTTACTATTATGGTAATTACTGCCTCATCATTGTGTCATAAATAAATTAAATTATTTAATGTCTAAAAATTATAAGTAAAATCTAATTATGTAGGAAATATTATTATCTTTATAATTAATATTTACAATCTAATTTACCTTATGTATAACCCTATATTAAAAGTGTTTTAGTAAATAAACTTTGATTTTAACTCTTTTAACTCTTCTTTGAATTAAATAACAATAAAGGTGCTAATCTAATCCAAGAGGGCATAAATGGTCATATTTTATTTCTAAGTTTGTTTTTGGTCGAATTACACTTGTCTAATAGAATTAGGACATGTGTTAGGGTAATAATAATATCATTTTTACCCTTAATTACCCTATTTACTTTTAACCGTGGTAAAAAAAGTAAAAAGTTACTATTCACCAAAATTTATTTTCATCTCATTGAACCACATTTTACTTAATAACATCAACCGTGTCTCTAGGATTTTTGAAATTCCACTCACAGAAGTGGTAAAATTATGTTTTATGAAAAATTCATTTTTTTAACTACCACATAGTGGTTTCACTATTCATAAAAAAATGAAAGTTTCCAGAAAAATACCAAAAATTAGGCCTAAGATATATTTGATATTATGAACTCAAAAATGATGTCTATTTTACCAAATTAAAAACATATTAGTTGCATTAATTAATTTAAAAATTAATTCCCGTCGTCAAAACAAATAGCGTATTTTTAAGAGACAATAACTATCAAATGATTGATACTTGTTTATGTCTGGTTTAAATGTAGAATTACATCCAATGACCAAAATTGTATTAAATTGTAAAAATATATTATAAATATACTTCAAAACCACTCAAATTAATAATTTATCACTATTAATTATTTTTATTAAAAAAGTTCTTTTTAATTAAAATTTAGTAATTTTCACTATTCATCAGAATATTAAAGTTATCCGAAAAGTACCAAAATTTGACCCTAAGCTAATTTCGATACTCCGAATCCAAAAATGAATACCATTTTGAAATATAAAATTTACAAAATTTCAAAAAGTGGTTATTACTATTCATAACGTCTAGTTTTAATAATATTTTAATAGCATATCGTTGTTTAGTAAAACCCGGTATTGCGTACAACACACGCTATCGAGGAAGGTCGCGATTGCGTGTAATGCAAGCCAAGTTAGGGTTGCGTGTTGTGTAAGAATCCTATGTTGTTTCGTATAACAGAATCCAACCATATTTCATTTATACATTGAATATATATATATATATATATATATATATACTCAATGTTGCGTAGAATAACTATTATCAAAATTGTTGTGTAACACGATCCATGAACAGTGTTGCGTATACTGCAAGCTAATACGGTGTATAGTGCAAGGTAATATTGGTATAGAATACAACAAAAGACATTAATGAAATTAAAAGAATATTTTTCATAAAATCTCAGGGTGTTACAATTATCCCTTTTATATCACTTATTACAATGTTACGAAAATTATGTAGTAATTTAAGTTAATAACGGTCGTTTTGTCGATCTTTGGTACTTGAGTCAACAATAAATTTCTTATAATTACAAGTTGTTTATGGGGTAGAATATCCATTATCTACAGAATTATATTAATTATTTAGATATCATATATATCATATATATCTAGTATATACATTCATTCATAATATTACGTAACATTTAGAGGTATGAAATGAAATGCACCGTTCATGGAGACGGTAAGCCGTACGTACGCATAAACGCTACTTTAATTTCTATTTCGTATTTAATATAATGAAATCAAAATGATATAAAGGTATATTATAATTCCAGTATAATATCATATATAATATCATTTACTCCATCCTTTATACATCCCACATATGGCATTAATGATTCAAATCACTTTGAGGGGGCGGTAGTCCGCACTTCCTAAAATGAAATTATCGCGTTTACCCATTATGGAAATCATAAAGGTATGCCATAAATGAAAAATAAAGAAGCATAAGGAAAACATAAATATAATATATATCATATATAAATATAGTGACATCTTAATGGCCACCATTAGAGGTGTTAAAAAAATATTGAACAATCATCGTTTCGTGAGGCAGTATTTCGCCACCCACAGAAACAATATGTGCATTAACCATTGGACGAAGGTGTGTGTAAGTGTAAATCAAATAATTCTCATAAAATCATCCTAGTATATTTAATATACTTGTTTTGTTATAAAATAAAGTAATAAAAATATTTTAGGGGGTTGGAGAAGCAAAATAAAACAAAAGAACACAAGAGAAGACGTTACCTTAAAATCGGGTAACTCTTTTTGATTTGAGCCAAAGGCTTCCATGGGAAGACTTCTGCCCAAAGTGAGGCTTTTATGAGTAATAGTGGGAAGTTTAGAGAGTACTTGGTCAGATGTTGGCCGAGCCAAACGGCTTTTATGGTGTGAATAAGGTGGTAGAGGTGGGGGCCTTTTATAAGGGGAGAGGAGGGGCACTCTTCGAAAGTCATGAAATATTACATTATTATGAAATGATTTTCTTTTTTTAAAAGTCCCACAATGATATATGTCTAGGATAAGGTGATTAGGGTTCTAAATATACTCATACAATAGGTTTTTGACAAGTATAAGGCTTAGATTTTACATTATCCTTTTATTTTATTTAAATTGTTAATTAATGAGGTAATCACTGCATCATCATTGTGTCAAAAAAAATTTAATATATTTAAGTTCTAAAAATTATAAAAAAATAACCATGATATAGGAAATCTTTTTATCTTTCCAATTAATATTTATAGTAAAATGTTTAACTTATATAACCCCATGTAATAATTGTTTTAGTAAAACAACACATGTTTGTGACAATTTTATTTTTACTTTAAATAAAAAGTTATTAATGTCATTTTCTTACCCATGTGGCTCCATGGGGTACCCAAGATGACACATGGATTATCTTGGTCCACCATGACTCATATAATAAGGTTAGGACAAGTTTCAAGATATTTGAATATTTTTATAATATCATTTTTACCTTAAATTTCTCTAATTACCTTTAATTGTGATTAATAGAACTTAAAAGTTACTATTCACAAAAAATTATTTTAATCCCATTGAACCACATTTTACTTCTTAATGAGAACCATGTACGCCATATTTTTGAAGATCAAATCACAGAAGTGGTAATGTTTCATTTACACGAAAAATTAGTTTTTAAACTACCACTTAGTGGTTTCACTATTCATCAAAAATTGAAGTTTTTCAGAAAAATACCAAAAATTCACCCTAAGATATATTTGATATTCCTAATTCAATAATGAATGATATTTTAAAAAATAAAAAACATGTAATTTGGTTTAATTAATTTAATAATTAATTCCCGCAGTCACAACAAATAGCGTGTTTTTAAGAAGTAATATATATCAAAAGATTGACAATTGTTTATGTTCAATTCCAAAGTAAAATTAATTCTAATGACCAAAATTGGATAAAATGGTAAAAATATATTATAATTATAATTTAAAACCAATAGATAGTATAATTTATCACTATAAATTATTTTGATTAAAAATTTTGTTTTTAAGTATTTTCTCTATTCATAGAAAATCAGAAGTTCTTAGAAAAATACAAAAAATTCAACTTAGGATAATTTCGATATTCCAAATACAAAAATGAAGTCCATTTTGAAATATAAAATTTATATAATTTCAGAAAGTGGGTATTAATATTCATAACTGCTACTTTGATTGGTCGCGGTGTGTTAGAATCTCGAACTTGCATACAATGCAAGCTATTGAATTATTGAAAGAGAAGTATATCGTGAAATCATGGGGTGTTACATTATCCCCTCCTTCAATAAATTGCATCCTCGCAATTTGAAAATGTTATTCGAAAATAAAACGTTGAAAATAGAAAATACCTTTGTGGAAAACCCGCATCAGAAATAGGGTTATTGAATATAACATTAAAAGAAATAAAGAGAAGTACAAAGGTCACCCGAGATAGCCCATACTAGGATTATATGAAAATATGGATATGGAGGAAAAACAGACCATCAAGGTCTGATGGAGAGTTATAGAAAATAGGGTTAGGAGAAAGTTAACTATAAGAAAATCACAAACTTGTGATGGGTTAAACGATCATTTTTTCCCCAGTAGGAAAAGTTAACCGACAACATTTTTGTTTTAAGTTACCTTTTATAAAGTTGATGAATTTATTTAGGAGATTTACTATGAACGTAAGGGAATATACATACTTGTAATTTAGACTTTCATTCTTTCATAAATTTTTACCACAAACCCATCTTTCAATCAAAAAGATAATAGAACTCAAAAATATTATATTTATCCTAATCGTACAAGGTTCCAAATATTTACACATACCATTTTGATTAGGAAAACTATTTTGTAATAACCAGGGACTTCCTATAGGCTAGTGGTAGGTAATAAAGGCCTGTCGCACTATGGTTGTGGGTTCGATTCCTGCAGCTTTGTCCGACGCAACGGTTTATCCCCCAACCTGCATTTTGTCCTTTTCCTAAGACTATAGTATTTAAATATTCCAAAAATAATCTTCAGAAATGTTTTAACCTTAAACAATACTATCCAAAGTTAAACTTAATCCATTCCAACCTTTACAGTTATCCAAAATACCTCTGTCCAGACTTTCTCTATAAGGTCTCTAAATTCCAAAATCAATTGTATCATCAGATTCTTCAAATAAAGTAATGTTTCTCTTATTATCACATAAAAAATATGATTACCTTCATCATATTAAAACATTAATGAAAACAAAAATTAGTGCATTATAATCATATCACATTATTCTTATAACCAGAATATAATCCTTGAGTCCAAAAGCACCAATACATTAATTATTCCACTTCAACTGTAGTAACAATATAATATTTTCCATGATCCCTTGGCCTTTTCTGAGGTAAGATTACCTGATGCTTAGGACATTAGTTTTCATAATTCCCTATTTCCCTACAATTGTAGCATTCAACATTGATAGCCTCTTTCTTTCCCTTGCAATCATGAGCCTGGTGATCTTTTTCTCAACATTTTTAACAAACTCCCATTCCTTTTAGGCAAGTATCGAGGTGATTATTCCCACAATTATCGCATGATGGAAAATATTTCTTTCCCTTTTTCCCTTTATCTTTCTCTTATTCCACCGTTCTCTTCTTCTCTTGCTTTACTTTATCATCATAAAATTTAGAGAATTCCTTTTCTGCCTTGATAGCACATGAGACAATGTCTTCGTACGACGAGAAGGTTTGTGAGACTAATGCTTGATAGAGAAATGGTTTTAACCCATCAAAGAAACGATCAATCTTACTTCTTAGGTTACATATATAATCTGCTGCATGCCTTTCTAACCTTGTAAAGTTAGCCTTATACTTTGCGACATTCTCATCCTCCTTTTGTCTCAGACTCAGAAATTGACTTTCCATATCTGCTCGATGGTCATGAGGGAATTAATTTTCTAATAAAATCTCTTTGAACTCCCTCCATTCCATTCTTGATAATTCTTCATCTTCCTTTGTGTTTTTAATCAGCGACCACCATTGATCGACATCTCCAGTGAGGCAGTAAACTGCCATGAGAACCTTCTCCCTTTCGCTACTCCCCAAGGCATGAAATATTTTCTCTAAGGAGTTTATCCATTGCTTAGCTACTAATGGATTTGTACCCCCATTAAATGTTGGCAGTTGTTTCCTCATGAAGTTGTCTAACATTGATCCTCCACGTTGCAGATCAGGGTGCTCCATACGAGTAAGGTTTTTCTTCATAACCTGAGTGAGTTACCCCAGTATGGGGATACGCTGATCAGCACCAGTTGTATCACCAACTCCATTATAATTATCTTGATCTGGAGGTAAATCCCTACATGGAGTGCATGCATTGATATGGTTTCTATTCCTACCACTGGGCCCCATTTCTAAAAAATGGCATAAACTAGATTAGTTTATGAATCAAAATACATAATTCCATACTTGTAAAACACTTAACATAAATTGAACAGTTTATGGATATAATCTATAATCATAAAAATGTTTTCTTTGAGGAAGTATATACTCACAAACCTTCATAGTGGTTTGTAAAGAAAATGAGAATTATCCTAAGCATATCCCCCGGGAGTGTCGTAACCAAGAGTGCAGCAAGGCCCGTTGTTGTGCACCAGTTCCTGTTCGAGTCTAGCTCAAAGCGGTGTTTTCGGGTTTTACCCCTAGGTACATCTGTACCAGAGCCGCCTCTACCTTCTCGTATCTAGAAAGGGATGTATTTCTTGGAAAAATCACAAAATCTCTATAATACCAAAATTCTAGGAAGTTCTTATATACTAATCCTCAAAGTCTATCTTAGGGCTATGTTCTCTAATCAGAGTTCATCTAAATCTAGCTTTCAAGGATAGTACTAAACTGCCTCTGATACCAACTATAACGTCCCGACCACAGTTACCTAGAGTCAGTGCATTGTTACATAACATTGGCATGATCACAAAGACCAAGTCTCGAAAGACCAATTATTTTAGTAGCCTTGAAACACTAGATACATTCATAAGTTTTACATTACATCATAAAGTGAAATACTACAATAACATAGTCTCCATAGTCCACACTCATATCCCCTTCTGACTATCCCTGTAGGTCATTCATAAAATACTTCTTCACATCCTGGAAAATATTAAAACATTGAAAGGGGTGAGCTCAGATGCTTAGTAAGGATAACAATATTGTGGAAGCTTTCATAAATAAACAGAAACATTTAAGGCAATGTTTCACTAAAACAAAAGCATTTTAAACTTGAAGTTCAGCATAATATGGAAAAAGTAAAATAAAATAATGCCATTTACTTATTCACATGGATATTCTACTAGTCGAATAATCACATGCAATATCAATAACCACTTTCATAATGATGGAATGCATAATGCCAGAATTTCATAACCACGTAGCCAAGGCCCTGTGCCAAGACTACAAATAAGATTTTGTCAAGGACTCGTGCCAAGACACTAGTTTTTCTCATGAGACCTACCGATGCATCGAGAAGCTATAGCGGGCTCCACCCGTTACTTATTAAGTCCAATGCATTCCTCATATGAGCAGGTTTAAACATATCATAAACCATAACATAATCATATCACATAAAACATAAATAAAGGAAGCATAAAATTTCCACATTTCAATCACAAGATATCAATACAACACATTGATATAATAAAACCATTTTCAATACCAAAATAAAAGAAAAGTAAAACATGGTATTTATTTTTCATTTTTTTAAAAATAGTTATGGCTTGTAGACGAAGTCGAAACTCAAATAATGGTCACGGTGGTGGAGAAGTCGTTGTCGCCATATACGTACAACAAAATAACATTCCCCTTTATCATTTAGTAAAATGCTTTGTATAAAAATATTCCTTTTGAATAAACATAAAAGTCAAAGGGGTTTATACACCATATAAAAGAAAGTTGTGTATAAAAAAAATTTGCCTCAATGAAAGGAGATTGCGACGAAGTCCCTTACAAAGATAATTTTTTAAATAAAATATATATATTATGTGTATTCACTATAAGTACACATAAATAAAGTACAAATAAATGATAGGACGTAATAATATCATGATATAATTTGAAAGTAGGAGATTAACCCAAAGAACGGAAATTGGGTTAAGAAGTTCCCTTACCTAGTGTCCGACTTGACTCGATCGTTCTTTAAACTCATGAATAATAAAATATATTTAATATCTACTTTCTTAAGAACCTTTTTCAAGTTCATTATCTCTTTTATATCACTTATTAAAATGTTACGAAAATTAGGTAGTCATTTAAGTTAATAACGGTCGTTTTGTTGATCTTTGGTACTTCAGTCAACAATAAACTTCTTATAATTACAAGTTGTTTATGTGGTAGAATATCCATTATATCCAGAATTATATTCATGATGCAGATATTATATATATCATATATATCTAGTATATACATTCATTCATAATATTACGTAACATTTAGATGTAAGGAATGAAATGCACCGTTCATGGAGACAGTAAGCCGAACGTATGCATGAACGCTACTTTCATTTCTATTTTGTATTTAATGGAATGAAATCATAATTATATAAAGGTATATTATAATTACAGTATAATATAATATATAATTTCATTTACTCCATCCTTTATACATCCCACATATGGCATTAACGATTCAAATCACTTTGAGGGGGCGGTAGTCCGCACTTCCTAAAATGAATTTATCGCTTTTACCCATAATGGAAATCATAAAGGTATGACATAAATGAGAAATAAATAAGCCTAAGGAAAACATAAACATAATATATATCATATATAAATATAGTGACATCTTAATGGCCACCATTATAGGTGTTAAATGAATATTGAACAATCATCGTTTCGTGAGGCAGTAATTCGCTACCAACAGAAACAATATGTTCATTAAACATTAGATGAAGGTGTGTGTAAGTGTTAATCAAATACTTCTGATATAAACATCCTAGTATATTTAAGATACTCATTGTGTTACAAAATAAAGTAATAAAAATATTTTATGGGGTTATAGAAGCAAAATAAAACAAAAGAACACAAGAGAAGACATTACCATAAAATCGGGTAACTCTTTTTGATTTGAGCCAAAGGCTTACTTGGGAAGACTTCTGCCAAAAGTGAGGCTTCTAAGAGTAAGAGAGGAGAGTTTAGAGAGTATTTGGGCAGAGTTTGGCCGATCCAAGTGGCATTGATGGTGTGAATAAAGTGGTATAGGTGGGGGCCTTTTATAAGAGGAGAGGAGGGGCACTCTTGGAAAGTCATGAAATATTACATTATTATGAAGTGATTTTCGGATTCTAAAGGTCCCACAATGATATATTTAGAGAATAAGGTGATAAGGGTTCTAAATCAACTCATAAAATAGGTTTTTGACAAGTTTATGGCTTAGAGTTTACATTATCTTTTCATTTTATTTAAATCATTAATTAATGAGGTAATCGCTGCATCATCATTGTGTCATAAACAATTTAATTTATTTAATGTTAAAAAATTATAAAAAAATTACCATGATGTAGTAAATCATTTTAGCTTTCCAAATAAATATTTATAGTAAAAAGGTTAACTTATATAACCCAATGTGATAATTGTTTTAGTAAAACAACACTTGTTTGTGACAATTTTATTGTTACTTTAAATAAAAAGTAATTAATGTAATTTTCTTACCCAAGTGACTCCATGGGGTCCCCAAGTTGACCCATGGATTTTCTTGGTCGGCCATGACTCATACAATAAGGGTAGGATAAGTGTCAAGATATTTTAATATTTCTATAATATATTTTTTACCTTAACTTTCAGTAATTACCTTTAATTGCGATGAATAGAACTTAAAAGTTACTATTCACCAAAAATTATTTTAATCCCATTGAACCAAATTTTACTTTTTAATGACAACCATGTATGTTGGATTTTTGAAAATCAAATCACATAAGTGGTAATTTTTCATTTACACAAAAATTAGTTTTTAAACTACCAGTTAGTGGTTTCACTATTCATCAAAAATAGAAGTTTTTCAGAAAAATACCAAAAATTCACCCTAAGCTATATTTTATATTCCTAATTAAAAAATGATGTCTATTTTACAAAAATAAAAACCTATAAGTTGGTTTAATTAATTTAATAATTAATTCCCGCTGTCACAACAAATAGCGTGTTTTTAAGAAGCAATACATATCAAAAGATTGACAGTTGTTTATGTCCAATTTCAAAGTGAAATTAATTCTAATGACCACTATTGGATAAAATGGTAAAAATATATTATAATTATACTTTAAAACCACTCAATAGTATAATTTATCACTATAAATTGTTTTGATTAAAAAATTTGTTTTTAAGTATTTTCTCTATTCATAGAAAATTGGATGTTCTCAGAAAATTACAAAAAATTCAACTTAAGATAATTTCGATATTAAGAATACAAAAATGAAGTCCATTTTGAAATATAAAATTTATATAATATCAAAAAGTGGGTATTACTATTCATAACTGCTACTTTGATTGGTCGCGGTGTGTTAGAATCTCAAACTTGCGTACAATGCAAGCTATTGTATTATTGAAAGAGAAGTGTATCATGAAAGATTGGGGTGTTACAGTCATATGATACTATTTAACTTCATGTGAACAAGACATATTACAAAAAATTTAACATCATGCAGTCATGACATGGTGATTGACAGATGATATGCAATATACTTCTTTAGAAACCTCACATTGGTGGGTTAGTTATTTATTCCCCATCCATTTTGGTCAATGAGTAAGATACCTAGTGCATGATACAAGGCCCTTCCAATTTTGGTTTCACCATTGGAGGCTTAATTCCTTGTATCATTGGGGTTTTGAGTTCCAATATCAGTTATAATTGATGGAATTAATAGAGGAAAACCTTTTTTAAAGGCTCATGTGATCATATTATAACAAACTCCAAGGTTGTGCAGTGTACAAAGCCTTTTCTCATCTATATGTTCTAACTAATCCAGACACTTTTGTTACTTCCCATCATATGAGAGTTATCTATAGATAACTATTCTAAACAAGGAAATCTATACTTTTCTGGGAAACACTGCCTCAGTTATTTTCACCAATGAATAAAACCTTTATTTACCAATTGTACATATGGTTGTATGGTAGTCCCATAAAGAACCGAGGATCTTTTTTATCTAGATTTCATGACCATATTCTCCATTTGAGGGAGTATATTTCATGGATTCTTATTAAATTCATCTATTTATCCACTTTTCACAACATGATAGTGGGATGAATCGTTGGAATCAATGTTGTACTCCTGGTAAAACTTCTCCAACTCAGTAAAATAGAGGTTGATGTAGTTTTACATCAATATCATATTAGGGACTATGAATATAGATATGATATTGAAAATCATGAAGTTAATGACATTATTCATCCATACTTCCTGGAGGATTATTTTCTATGACCATTTGAAAAATAATTTTATAGAAGTATGGATCTACTTAACAGTTTATCTTTGGTCAGGGGATACAACCCCACGACACCATACACCATATGGAAAACGACCTTGAGTATTTATCTGTATGTAGAAATTATTGGGGTTGATGAATTAATTTTTCATGAATATATAATTAATGACATTTTTGGCGAATTCCATGAATTCTCATATCATGGTTTTCCAGAAGTAACTAGGCCTCCTAGTTTGGTGGGAGATTCGATTCCCAGATTGATGGGAACCACATGTTCCTACATAGAAATCTTACATTACATCGAGAATATATCTTTCTGAAACCAATATAAGTATGATTTGATTGAATACTCACTATTTTAGGGGGTTTTACTCATTTCTCCCATACTATAGGGTAATGTTTTTGGTTTAATGAAGAGTCTATTCCCTCTTGGATCATTCCATAAAAAGAGGTTCATTTTGGAGACAATCAATAATTACTTCCATCTACAATGGGGTGCAGATTAGTACATAATGATATAGGGTAGTGTGAATTTAATTAATTTATTCCATGTCCTAGACAATCAGATTTGATACTATCTTTCAGTGTATGATATAGAAGATCACATCATTTTAGTTATGGTCACGCTGCACTGTATCTAAATTCACTAGGGCATCAACACAATCATTTTGTGATTGAGGTAAAAGATGAAACATTGGTTCAAATGGTAATTCTATTAGAATTATTCTCACGTAGCTGGTGAGAGGGGTTAATTCTTCCATAATGATAGAATATTCATCATTGATCAATTTTATCACTAGCACCAAATCCATTTTGATGTTTAGGTAAGATATGTAGACCTATAGTGCTACTTCCAACCTAGTAATGATGGATTTTATATTTGTACTAAATAATATTTAAGCCTTTCGGCCATTATAATGAGTAGGGAATAATTTCTTTGTCCAGAAAAAACACATTCCCTAAAAAAATTGACTATGATTTGAGTTTTTTGTCCTCTTACTGATAAGAGTTTTGGAGGCACCTTAAAAATACTTCTCCCATGTTTGGTTATTGTCACAAGAAAATAAAACTTCTTCTTATGGAATTCATAGAACACTGGTGTACTTAATGGGGTTGGATGTGCAACATAGAAATCAGACAGGGATAATACTTTCAGTATATTCTATGACATGAACTAGATGTCATAATATTTTAGAATAACTTCCCATTATTCCAAATTCCCAATCAACATATTAATATGATGGACATAGTTTATTGGGTCGACACAAAGGAAAAAGTGTACTTCTTAATGATTTATATAGTACCAAATCATTTTCATTTTAATGATGATCATGAGGAAGTTCTTATAGATAGAATAATATCAAGGATGAGTACCTAGAAACATTAAAATGAGGTAATAGAGACTATTCTCTTTCCCTGAATTAGTTTTATGAGTGAGGATAGTGCCGAGCGATCATTCAATAGAGGCTATATATAACATGAGTGAATATCCTTCCAATAGTGGCATGAGACTAGTCGGTAGAACATGTAATTCTTGATAATATCAAAGGATTCATGGATTTCCTCATCCCATCAGTAGCTGACATCTTTCCACATCAACATAGTGACTAGGAGATATTTTCTATCCATGTTATTTGTGAAATTACAAATGTAACTGAGGGGCCCTTGGATACCCCTTATCTCTTTGAGATTCTTAGGGGTGAAATTTCTTGGATCACCCTAATCCTTTCTAGTTCAACTTCAATTACATGGTTTTATAACATAATATAAAGTAATTTCTCTAATGTTACCCCAAAACTGCACATTAGTGGATACATATTAAAACCATCCTACCATAACACATTAATGATTGTTTGAAGATCTATGAAGTGATCACTTCACTATCGAGATATGATTACTAGATCATCGACATAAAATTCATATATTCAACATAGGAATTTATTAATGATATGATGGTTGGTGTGAAGAAAAGTAGTTCCAGTATTATTTAATCGAAATCTCATGACTTGATTGCAAAATTTCCCATGGTTTTCTCTGAAGGTAGTGACTCCCTCATATTTAGGGGCCATTTTTATCTGATTATATCCTGAATAAAAATATATAATATAAAGGACTTGGAATAAAAAAGTTGCACTAATAAATATTTCAATGATTGAAATTGGGAAATCATTTTTCATTAAATTTCAATTATGTTCTCTAGAATTGATACAGACCCTAATAATCCCATTATCTCCTTAACAGGGATGACATTTGTGAGTCATCTTGGGTATTTCACATTCTATAAAAATCTGAATTTGATAAACTTGTCTAATTATGAATCCACATTAGTAGCATGAGAGGGGTTCATCCTCATATATTCCTATATGAACCCTAGATGGTAATTAGATAAGACTATATGTTTCATAACCACATCAGGGTTCATCCTAGGCACTTAAACATAATTCAAAGTGAGCTTATATAAAGGCTGATTGAGAAATTAAATATACATGACATACTCATTGAAAGATCACATTTAATTAAAATATTCATGCCATATGACTTATTATATTCTCAAATTCACCTACCCAATATCATCTATGTTGGTGATGATTCCTTATTATAATATCATAGGGTCATTCTTGAGGCCACCCTCTTCATATTACACTTATGATTCTATAGATTAATTTTTTAGATATGGTTGATTATTCAGGGGAATATCTATCATTATCGAGGTGAGAGAGGCCATGGGAAGAAGAATTGTCATCCCACACTAACATAGTCATTATAGAGTGATTCTAGAGGTGATTAGATTCATTTATACTATCATTAAAGAATGGAGGATCCTAGACATATGGGATTAAGACTACTGACTTAATCCAGATTTTTTCTATTAGATAGTCCTTATTGAGCATACTAAAAAGATTTTAAGGGTGATCCAAAACTCATTTAGGATTTGAAATTATATATTTTCATTATTTAATTGGTTGTTTTTCTGCCATTTTTTAGAATCCAGCCTCATAATATATGGATTCATAGGACTTGCTGGGAGCATTATCACAATGTGGTATGTATTCCTTTCCATTGATTGAGTACGTAAATCACTTATGAAATTTTGAAGGTACCACCATGTGGCTACGATGACAAGGACATCCAAGTAAAACATTATATGTCATGTCTTTCTAAATAACCATGAACTCAATGTTATATGTGATATCCCCAAACTGAGCTTTGAGATTGATCTATCTAAGGTAACCATTCTTGATCTTATTATACCCTATAATGGTAAACCCTACTGTAGACAAACCACCCAATGGTAGGCGCGGTAGGAATGTTTTCATTAAGTATCATTTTTTTCAGTTATCTATGATTTTGTATCTCATTCTCATATTGTGAAAACTGTTCCTCTATAGAAATAATTTCTATTCTTTTGGGTGGTGAGTGGGATTTAGAAATAAATTTTCCATTATATTTAAAAGTGTTACTTTGTAGAGGTGTAAATTCATTATTTAGATGTCTCGTGTTTCTGATTCTATGCTAATTTTGTGTATTTTTAACCTCAGTTTGTGCATCCAGATCGCAATCCATTCATATTTTATTTTCTATATAGAATCCCTACGCATTCAAGACATGATCCACATCATCTGTTTTATCTATCATGATAAAGTTAACAAACGTGTATTATGAAAATATAGTTTTCCAATTACTCTCAAAACAATATGTTGGTTATACACTCTTGAATTCGGGTCATTTCTTTGACCCTTGGCCAATTTTGAAATTTTTAGTTTATGACCCATGAGGTATTTGATTTACTATTTTGTAAGTTCCTATCATCATGGTCTATGACTAGTAAACTTGGAATTGTTTCTGGTCATGTCTGATGAATTATAAACAAATGGGAAATGTTGTCTTTCTATTGGAGGAATGGATGGGATTTCGACTGTCGATATTTACCACCGAACAAGAAGAAGGCTGATTCGTTCTTGGACGTTGATAATGATGAAAATGGACCCATCCATCTGGGATGGGTAATATTCATAGCAATTATTATAACCTTTTGATTCTTTTATTTAGGATTCAATGAAACTAATCGAGGATTTAAATACTCAGACAACAATAATTGAGTTATAAATTCCCCCAGCTTTATAGGGTACAATTTATCTAGAATCACCACTAATTTATCTAGATATCTCCAAGGGTGTGGTAAACCTGGTAATTGAGATTAACATACAAATTTCCTCAACTATGTGGGGGTGGTGATGGATTTCAAATACCATTGATTTTTCTTGAATACTCATAGGGATAGATGAACAAAGGGATGGATGTAGTGGTAAATATTACCCTTTCCCAATGGGCTGGGTTCACACCTAGATGGATTCAAAATAACCTGCTATTGAGATCCCATTGATTTGGACCAATAAGAGTTAGGTGTAGTATAATCTCTTAATAGGGGTTATCTTCTATGATAAGATATTGAGTAGGTTTCAATTTTATCTTTCATGTTTGAAATGAATTCCCATTATTTTTATAGTCCATGTTAAATGGTATATTGGAAATATTTTCCCTCTATTGTGATGCCTTTGCATCTTTAAAGAGGGGGTATTCCATTGTATGGACTAGCTAGAAGGTACCTTACCTGTTCCCCTGATTTTAAAGAAGGCTATGAAATTATACGATTCCATTTATATATGGAGATTTTCTATAATGGAAACATAGTGAAAATAAATTTTCTATAATTTCTTCATCCTCAAATATGTATATATGATAGGGATTTCGAAATTATTTGGTAGAGAGTTTTCATGACACAAAGAAAAACACTACATAGTAATTTTTCATGCTCTTCCAATTCGGGGTGCTGGGCTATAGAGAATGAATCTATGTCCAAGTAACACCAGAGTATATTGACGGTCTAAATTTTAACCTAATATACTGGAGAGGGTAAGCATATAATCTTTAACTATTGATGAGTTTCCCACATTTTTTGTTATATGTATGTCATTTAGTCCATCAATACCTTTTATGAGATCTCATAGTCAGAAGTAGAAAGGGGCCAAAACATGGTTGGAAGGTTATTTATGGATAATTCATTCCATATATCCATGTCAGATTACTCTTAACTGGACATAAAATCCCCTACATGGCCTTCCCATAGTGGAAACATCATCGGGTCACTTATTAACTGTAGTGTAGTGTTATTGGTAGTTGATAGAATAAAATTTACAATTCACCCAAGTTCTTCATGAAACACATTATACAAATGTGTGTATGTTTTATAAACCCCTATGTATGGATGTTTCTAGGAAAGGGTAGTATTTTCCTATCATAGCAAGATATCACTATAGTAAGGTTGACCACAGAGGATGTTAGGAGTAGAGTCCATGTTATGCATCTCCACAATACTAAGATGTAGAATATTGAGGTAATGGTCACCTTATTATTCAGTTGAAAAGCTGAATGACCCTTGAGATATAGCATGTTAGAATCTAAAACCCTCAAAGACACTTGAATTATGAAGACTCAGAATATAAGCCTCATAATGAATCATGGATAGAATATAATGACCTTCCTTTTGTGGTTGAGAAGGGATATGAGCCTACTTAAAGATTGCTATCATAATACATTGATAACCATCAGGTTTTGTGGGAATATGGTGTAGTTTCTAAGAAGATACTATAGTATATTGGTGTGCTTCTTTATTTTTAGCAAGAATATTATCCTACCATTGGGTGGTTGCTGGAATATGTTGGTTGACCATGGATAAAGAAGGTATATGAGATTGATTCCAACATTTATTACTAGTAGTAATTTTTTGATGGACCAAAATTGTTGGATACATGATATGATCCTCATCCTATAAAGCCTCTAAAGGATGTTGGTGCTGTCATTCATTGCCACAACTAGGGATATGATCATGGCTTATATGAGATATTGGAATATGAAAATTAGCTTCACTGATTGGAATATGAGCCTATCCCAAGGCATGTCCTACTCTTAGTTGGAGAGGTTTGATTGGAATGGAGGAATTATCCTAGTCTTATGACTTTGGAGTATTCACATATTTTTTTTGTAGGAATATAGTATTTTACCATGGCATGTGCCACTCTCAACTGGTGAAAACTAGCTGAAATGAGGATATGATCCTGGTCTTGTGAATTTATAGTATGATTATAGTATTTCTATAAACAATTGTGATCCTATCCCGAGTGATGTGCCTCTCTCACATGGTGATCCCTGGTTAGAACGAGATTGTTGGGCCATTCTGGTGCATCATACTTTACTAGAATATATCTATAATTCTATTGGACATGAGTAAGAATTCATGACTTCTCTAGAGTGTCCACCTATTCATAATGAACACAGTGATGTTCTTCTATGTATATTGAGATAGGAATAATTTCATGTCTCTATATATTTATCAGTTATATAATACATGGGGGAGTTATTCATGTATATATAGAATGTAGTGACACTTTATAAAAGTGTTTCCCAAAAATGTTGGCCTACACATTTTCTATCACCAATATGTTCTAATAGATATCTTTGAATAAGGTGGGGATATAGACCCAATATTGAACTCTATGTTCCATTAGAATATTCTTATGGGATTCATGCTTGGATGTAGGAATATGTACCTCACCCATTCTCATTGTAGGAATATACCTGAAGAGTGTATCTGAGGGGGCATGGATATGAGCCTACCCGCTAGCTATTTCAAGAATATGTTGGTGGGATTCATCAGAAGAAGTAGTGATAATTTTACAGACCCCATTATCCATTTATTTTTGTTC
This sequence comes from Viscum album, assembly GCA_963277665.1. Classification (NCBI taxonomy): domain Eukaryota; kingdom Viridiplantae; phylum Streptophyta; class Magnoliopsida; order Santalales; family Viscaceae; genus Viscum; species Viscum album. The sequence goes on along the minus strand of OY728164.1, from coordinate 1,394,698,756 downwards.
CATACATAAATTACTTAATACCTATGCATTATTATATTGGGTGGTAATGTTTCAGGTGATGCACTAATAAGGGGAATGAGGGGGAATAGTGGGATTACATTGGTGATGGATATTGATAGTAGCCCTCCTTGGAGGCTCTATAATAGGAATGGATAAGTATTTACATCCATTACCCCCTTCTAAGATATGAAAGTTAATAATTATCACATTATTTGGATAATTTTATAATGTTATTGGTGGTTTAAACAAGAACCACAGGTTTCACTACATCTTTCATTAGATGAGGAATACTCATCGGGTTTAGGTTATGGAGACCCTTATGTGTAGTCACAAGGGTCAGAATCATACCATGTTAATGTTATTATTTAAAAATTTTGTTCTCCACCTGATGATGAAGGTTTTAGGTGGGTTATATTATTTTGTGATTTGTTGGGGATATAACCATAGTTGATGGTCTATAAAAATCTCTAGATAAAGACATGATCTCAGGTTAGGGTGTTGTTTACGAAAGTAGTGTCTACATTAACAAAGGGAATAAAAAGTAGGCTCACCAATCAATTAATCATTTCAGTCATGATATGTACTTAATCATAATTAATCATGTAAGATAACCATCCTTTCTTATTCCTGGTTTAGCCATTTTATTCATTTGGACTTATCATAATGGGAAGAGACTTATTTAATGGGAACCTTGGTTTCATGGGATTTCACTTCAAGTGTACCACTTTTTCTTGTATAACAGGAACAAATAGAAGTGGCCAAATTCATGGTCAACCGATCACATTTAACTATTTGAGAGATTAACATTGGGTTCAAAATGTCTGTTTTTTCTAAAATGATGAGTGGTATGAACAAAATTTTTTGATAGGGATTGGGCAGTCTATCCTTTTTAACCAATAATGGGGATGTCATAATTAAATGATTTCACATAAAGTTAACTATTTTTATTTTTCTAGAAAATGGTGAAACATATGAACGAATGGTCTAACCGGGATTTGGGTAGTCTATACTTTTTAAATTGTAATGGGGGTGACATAGTAAAATCATTTCACATTGTATTCAATTTTTTTTATTTCTCTTAGAAAATGCATGGTGTCCTGGGTTTTGGAGTCAAGGTTCCCTATGCCTATAATGATGAATTTATTCTTTTAGTACATACCTTCACACTAGTTCAACCATTTTTTCTTCATATTTTATGGTTTATTATGAGGTTTCAGGTATAGTTTCACAATCATTCACTCCCTATTCACCACTATAATTTATTAGAAAATGCCAATGGTTCCCACATCCATAATAATGTATATACCTACTTTTCAAATGTAGGCATTAATTTAGAGTTTCAGATCCAATGGATCTTAAGAAATCACATTGGTCTAGATAATTGGAGGTTGAGACCATCACACCCTTTTGGGGGGGGGGAATAATTTACTACTCTGAGACACTCTTACAGATTTAGGACATTATTGATAATTTCTTCGTAACCCCACCACAAAATTGGTTACCCCAAAAAATTGACCAGGTGTTGAATCCTTCCATGTTAGACCATCTATATGTATCTTAGGTTATTCATATATTTCCTTTAATTTTCTAGAAATTGGGTAAATTCTTATATTTTGATTCCATATAACCATGAACTCTGGAGTTTACTACCATCCATGAAGGAATTACATATTTTGAGGATGGGATTGATCCTTTATTAGGAATCCTATGTAATATTTTAATATCCAAAATAAATACCCACTTAGTTATCTTAAAAAAGGTTGTTTAACATTCGGGGGGAGGGACATATATGATGGCCCTTAGGATCGAGGTATTGGGCTTGAGCCCTAGGATATAATCTTAAATATCAAAATTATATTGGAATCATAGTCATTATAGTTTGATCATGACTTTAGGACCTTCCCCAAGGTTGATGACCCTATATGGGTGTAGCCATATCATGACACTAAATAGGGATTACACACTGAGGTATCCATGTATTAAGTGATTTATGATGTGAATGATATTATCATTGTGTGTCCCTAAGCCAAAAGGATCCATTCTCTATGTGAGAAACACTAGATAAAAATTGACTAGTCTCATCGCATATGGATTCGAGACTTCTGCACATGGTAAGCCTTTATTATGTGTTTTATAGAGTACTAGTACCTTTGAAAGAAATCATATGTATTATACTTATAGTAGGAATCAAAGATCGTGTAGTTCAGTTAACTTCTCAACCCGTAGATGGATGAGGAAAAATTGAGTATCCATGGGGGTGTTTTGGATACCAAGAGTTAGAGTGATGAAGACATGGAGGGACTAACACTAAGGTAAATTCCCATTGGTGTTAAGCATTAATATGGAATCTAAAATATATTACTTGTACATGAATCAATGTTCTTCTAGAATTTTCAGGGTTATATCCCAATATTCACACTATACAAAGATATCATGTATCAAGACGTATACCTGACATGTCTTGATTGTCTTCCTAACATGTATATGGTGCATGTATGACATTACTGATCATGTCTACAAAAATTATAGTTTATTAGTGCATGTTTTTAAATAAAAAAACACGATCCAATTGAATTTCGAGGATGAAATCGCATGATTTGGATGACATGTCCAGAGGGTATTATAAGACTATACTAGTACACCAAGATGATGTCGCAAGACCTATAAATATTTTATAGAGTACATCATATGACCTTGATGACATATCTAGAGGGCATCAGAAGACCTGTGATACATTTAAAAATTAATCCAGAAGAATTTTTTGAAAATCCCTGATGTACCCACATGACATGGATTATGTGTCTACTGGACTTCTAAATACATGATTGATTTATCTATAACACTTTGTAAGACTTGGTAGATATGTCCTTAGGACTTTAAGAGACATGGGTGACATGTTTTGGTATAGTCTCATGACTTATGAGATATGACTAGAGGACTTATCAAGACTTGATTGATATGTCCAATGGATATTACATTATTTAGATTGCATGATTGGAGGGTGAATCATGACTTGGGAAGCATATCCTAGTTCTATATCATGATCTGAGTAGGTCATGCAGAGCACATGAGGATTAGGGTATAAATCCTCACATATGCCTTCCATATGTTTATGTATATTTTAATCCTTATTTCATATGTTCCTCAAATTGTTTCATGAATTAGTGTATTTAATATTCATTTGACACATTTGGTATTTTTAAACTCTATCACATGATATGGATAGCCATCTAGATATCCTTTGTGTGATCTACTGAGAGATCACACGAAGAACATATTCAAGATGTGTGATCCCTTAGGTCGTTACCTGATTTTTTAGTGTAATTCCCTTGTGATCATGTGAATTTTTTCTATGATATGTATTCTCTTACACTCTAATGGTGTAGTCAACATAATTTTTGTGTGTGTGTGTTTTTTTGTTGATAGAGAAGAATTTATAGGCCATTCTCTCTTGGTTAAATTCCTCCTTGCAAGAAACATTTCTCTAATATATGTGATGGAGTCAATGATGGGTTTTTTTCATCACATGATTCACATGATATTTATAGGTGTCAACCATGGAGTCGCATGATAATTGCGACTGTGAGAACATTCCACCATCACAATATTTTTTGGACTCCATTATGTCATAGGGATTTCTCATAATCACGTTGACATGAAAAAAGAACTTCGAATCATTGAATCGACATGCATGAAATATTTTGTAAAATCAAGATGCCCATGAAAAGGAACCCACATTATTGAAGAAGAGTTGTTTGGGGCCCTTCATATTTTCAAGATGGCTTGTTATGGGACACCAAAAAATTCAATATGGATTTTTCGGGACCTCTCATGAGATCATACTGGCTTGTTTAGTGGTCTTAATTAGATTGAGCTGGCTTTCCAAAGGGCCTTCTTATGATCAATGGTCATCAACCAAGTTTCATAACACACTTCGCCTGAAGATCATCATATCCTACGATTGATAGAGAATTTTTCATTTTTTCATTTTATTTTCCACCTTAGTTTACATGTTTCCTATTAATTTACCATTAGTTGTGCACCATAGAATTGATCAATAAATAGGGGAACCTATGATGGTGTGTGGGAGTTGTCGTGAAAAATCGCGCTTCTTGTCTATGGTATGTTTTGTTGTCAATTATCTATCTTGCGATGGCGTTCAAGCCATGTTACCGGGGATCTATCCACTTATATGGGGAGATTCATGGTGAATTGCATGGTTAAATGTTCTTATCTGAGGTGGTTCACACGATGAAGGATAAATTATAACATTCTATAATGTGATAAGATAAATATGTTTCCAGGGGACACCACGAGTTATTATGAATTGCATAGGAATGTCACATGAATGTCAACATACCTCTCAATCGCATGATGCTTCAATCCTTTTCTGAATATATTTTTAATGGGTTTTGGGTGACTGTTAAGAATATATTGAATGTAAAGACACATGATCATAAGAACTTTCCTAACTTCTTTAACATAAATATTGATACATGAATATGCACCTTCACATGAATAGGATAACATATCAGATGTATATTATGAAATCATAAGTTGATAATACACTATACTTGTTCCATTTACATCACATTCCATGGTCAAATTGTCACATTTAATTCTAGAGTTTATATGATCTATATGATTCAGATGCTTAGAATTCATGATACCCCTTCCATTGTTTTTTTGGGAATATATTACCCATTATTTGGGTATTTTTCTATAATAGTTTTTTCAATAGTCATTTGGAAGGCATCGATAATAAGATGGAATGTTTTAGAAGCATCCTATGACAATTGTCCATTAGTATGGATATTAAAAACTATGGGATATTTTCCCCTAGTTAGTCTAAGTAACTTATGCTTGAGTTCTAGGAGGATTATATTTCACCATGAATGAGGATATAATGGATCCTCTTCATTATCTTCTAAAATTTACCCTCAACTACTAGTTATTCACATGATCACTAGTACTTATTTGATTTTTTTGGTTACCATAATTTTATTTCAATTATATAAGATGACATATTATTTTACATTTGCCTTGATTTATTGCTGCATCAATTTATATTTTCAAATATGATCCTTGTTTCCGGTGTACATTTTTTTCTATAAGATCAGGACGATTCATTGTTTGGTAGAAAATGGGTTTGAAAATCCATTAAAATACATTGCATATAAAAATATTTCATATGATGATTCCAAGAAGATTTTTTTTATATTTATGATTTCATAGCATACCTATTGTAAATTGTTTTGAACATCACGTCATAAATTGAAATTATTTTAAAAGGTAATGGTAAAAAGTCTGTTATTATATTATTAATTTAAAATATGGAATACCTACATATTATAAATGTTTTTTAAATTTCATGGGATATATATTTAATTTGAATAATAATATCGAGGAATGGTTTTCTATTAGTGTACCTACTCAATTTTTTCTTATGCTATGTGTAATTTATTTTTATGTTCATGTTCCAGTATAGATTGATCACTATAGAAATATTTTGGGTTGAGTAAGGAAGGTGACCTTGGGGTCACATAGAGATGACATCTGGTATCTTGGTGTTTTTATTTTATTTTGTATCATTATTGTATCATCTTATCCAGCCACATACAATATTTAATGATTTAATAATTTTTATTTGTTTCTCTTGATAGGGACGTTTTATTTATTTTATTTATTATGTTATGCATATTTATAATATATTTGTAAAGATGATATTATGTTGTTACATGTACATCCAATATATGGATTAGTCATGCTATAATTTTTGTAATGGTTCCACTATGTATTTTAAAATTTATTGGGATAAATCATTCCAATAAGTTCTCATTTGATTCCTTGGTGCATATCTCAAGTCCATGGAGATCTGGAATTTCCCTTATGAATATAGTGAATTGGATTAGGATATCTTTTTATATTTGTCCCATCTTTGGTTCCTGAATTAATGGTATCAGAACATAAGTTCTTAATAGATCTAAGGTACAAGGGGATCCATTATTATTTGGGTGTGTTAGATAGATTAGATATAATACTCTTAAAAAATAAGAGGTATGTGAATGAAGAGTCTATAAAGATCTTTAATGTTGGGATATTTAATATTCCTAATGAATTTTGGTTGAGTCTTGTTTTTGTGTTGTTTTTTTATCTTCGGTGATTTGGTATTTTCTTCATGGGGTATTTGATTTTTTAAAATTAAATGATTTGTTTAGTAGTTTTTTATCATGGTTGGGATAATAATGAGAGTGAAATGGTAGTACCTTGATATTTACTAGGGACTGTAATGCTATGTAAAGCTCGAATAAATTGTTCTCTGTGGTATTTATGTGGTCAACACATGGTTCTTCAAGCCATTCATACGGGATGAACATAAAACCTAATATGTCATTGAATTATGTGTTATTTATCATTTTATTTTAATTATTTTTTTTATTATTACAGGTTGTTTTGTATGGGTAAAACATGAGTTTTGAGTTTAATTATAATGGTTTTAATGTTATAAGGTTTTTGTTTTTAATAAAATAAATGTGTTTTCCCAAAACCGTATAAATATAAGATTGGTGTGTGGATTTTAAATGAAATGCATATGATGAATTTTTTTTATAAAATTATTTAATATGATGTCCACTATTTAATAGTTGGTGTGAGTATAATTATTGGAATTTGGAGATTTGTTTAACAAATTTTGTTAATAATTATATATGTTTTCTTGGAGTATTGTTTTAGGATGGGTTTTAAATAGGGTTGTATATGATATTAATTTTAAAAACTATTGATTAATTTCATGTTTGGTTTCCATATATTATGACCCCATCAAAACTTCATGGATTTCTAATACGAAGATCTTAGTGGCTCTCCACCAGTGAACTCTTCAGTTGATGAACCAAGATATTTTTTTCTTGAGTTCTAGATGATGACTCATCTTCTATTTTATAGACACAAATAACACAAATAAGTATAATAATAGTTCTATAACATTGATAGGTCTTTTTAATTTTTTATTTTCTTGAGTCTCTAAATATTAATTTAATTACATTTATTCTCTATAGTCTGAGTTGTAACTAGTGTAAGTCTATAGTTCTGACCAATCCACATGGGTTCCTATCCTTGGAGATTTTTAAATATTTGTCTACCAAGAAAAAAAATTCATGTATTCCATGAAGGTGGTGACATAAATGGAGTTGTAGTATCTACAATATGGAAAATAGTTAGTGTTCAAAAATGTTCATAATTTTTTACCTAGTTCCTTATATTCCAAAATTGTAATGGGAGATATATTGAAGGCCTAATATTTTTAAGATATATTCATTATGATCTTCAGTCGAGGGTGTTGTATTTTTGTTTAAAATTCCATATAGAAGTAGTAAGGATGTGTCTTGGGTTAAAGTAGTTTTATTCAGAGCTCTTGAGGTGAACAATACTTCCCCTATTCTTAGAATAGGTGAAATTAATTATGATATGGGAAAGGTGAAAGAGTACAAGTTTGAGCATAAATATTATAGTATCAAGAGTCCTTACAATATCTCATCAAATTATCCTAGGGTTCATGTACAAACCCAGATCTTCTTTTCAGGTATGTTTTCATTTTTCTGGTGTTTTTGAGAAAAAGATGAGTTTTTTGAAATTTTTGAAATACATGCTGTGTACTCAGTTACCGTGGGTAACCGAGTGTTGGCCATGTAGTGGACTTGCACACAGTTGTGTGTGGTGACCTGGAGGCTGCCTAAAGTGGGGCTCAGTAAGGGAACATAGACACCATGTACTTTTTTTCACTAAATGTACCAGGTTCGCGTCTGATGGACAAAACCATCTTCTTCTTAACCTAGTTTTTCTGAGATCTATTGTATGACTGTGATCTTTCCCCGCTCCCCGGATCGAGCACCCATTCTCTGATTCGACCTCAGTCAATTGCATTGGGATCGGCACAGTAATATCTTCCTTCTTCTGGAGCTGCATTTCCTAATTCCTCCTCTTTCTAGAGTTATCTTCGATTGAACTTTTTTAACATTTTTGTAGATCTACGGTGTTCTTGGGTTATTTACGGCTTGAGGGTCACGTATATCATTCCTACAACACCGAGGTAGGTGGTTTGTGCCTTTTCGTTGAATGTATTTGAATTATATGCGCAATTTTAACAAATACCCTTGAATGGGGTATTACGTGTTTACTATTTTAGCCCTGTTAATTGCCTGCTATGATTGTATGCTTGATTAGAGGTTAATTTAATGTCAACAGTGTTAATTGATATTATTTGGAAGTGTTTTCCCAAGCATGTTTTTTATGGCCGTTTGGTTCTGCTTAGCCTATTAGGCTTCCTTGCCTATTTCCGATTCCTAGTGTTGTAGAATGGAGTGATTGTATTTTTTGATATGTTGTTATGCTGTATACTGTTAGCAAAGTAGTTCTCGAGGTTTACTTTTGCCGATATGCATGGCTATACTTGTTTACTTACACAAGGCTATGAGAACCTGGTGTTGTAGACCATTGGGAGAATGGACCTAAGGGATTCTCCAGAGTGTCTGTTTTACTGTTACGATGTGAGACCATAGAGGGAATTGACTTAAGTGCTTCCCTAGAGTGTCTGTAGTTCCTTGACATGGGACACAGGGGGAATGTGATGTAAGTGCTTCCCCAGAGTTCCTTTAGTTACCGATATGAGACTACAAGAAGAATTTATAGAGATTTCTTCCTCAGAGAGTCTATACTTAAGATAAACTAGAGGGTCAGACTATGTGTACTTCCCAGAGGGTTTCTTGTGTTGTATTGGTTGAACCAGAGGGGTTAGGTTGACAGTACTTCCCAGAGGGTTACCTTCTTTGATTAGATGCTTACTTGATATGTGGAATTGAATGCAATTGAACTATAGAAATGTTTACTACTGAGTACTTCCTTGTTTATTTCTCTTTTTATTTATTGCCAACCATATATTCACTGAATATTAGGCACAAATCATTTAGTGATTTCCTACTGGGATTTAGTCTCACACCATGTTTGGGTCATTCTTTTGGGCCCAAACAGATTATATTGCTCCAGGTATAGATAAGGGCAAGCGCCTTTCTACTTCAGGTACTTGACTGCTGTGGAGCTGAAGAGCATGAGACCTAGATGAGGCTTACGATTCTGAGGAGTTTATCTATTTTCTTTTTTACATGGTTTAGTACTGTATGTTAGCATTGTGATGTGTTTGGATATTTTCCTAGATGTATGTATCATGCATAATCATTATATATATGTGCTACAGTTTATTCTTTCAGTCTTCCACTATCTACAGTTGTATGGTCTGTTTATTACTTCCACTATTTCTATATGTTTTACTTCTGCTGTGTTACTCTGTCAATGAAGGAATAGTTTACCCACTATCACACCCAAGTCCCTCAGTACTATTTGGTAGCCTCTGGCATTTAGGGAAATGTGCTTGAGGCCATGTGACTAATCAGGTACGGGGCACCTCTGAGTGGATTTCAAAATCAGGACGTTACAAAGTCATATCAAAGGGATTATTTTCTTCATGACTTACTATTTGGAGCCTATAATCAAGGATAGGATGGAATAAGTACTTGGTAATATGTTGTTTTTGGTAGTAGCTAACCCATGTATAGGGAAAATCCAATCTACCTCGTTATTGAAATTTTTATGGTTTTACAATTTTATGGTTGATTTGATTTCACCGTTGGGTGATTCACATGTTTTGTTCTATTACCATTGATGTTATTAAGGTTCTATTTATATTGCAACCCGATGAGATTAGGGTATTCTATCTCATTCATCATATAGGCACGTGTTCAAAATCACATGTCATGAATTATTTCCATGTCATTTAGGGTGCATTATAAATTGCATGTTTTTGTGATAGATGTTGTGCAAGATATGCATGCTGTTGTTATAGATGCCTTGATAGAATACCTTCTTTTGATAGGTTATTGCTTTGTGTAAGGTATTATTTGAATGAACTCCAAACTTTTGTCCTTAAGGTGTTATGGGAACTCATGAATCAGAATTTGGTGGATCAATGACATGTTTTCCTTATATATGATATGTATAAGATGCCGAGCTTTGATTCGCAGAGAGTATTGGTCCTCACAGAGCAGAATTTGTCACTTTCAATGTTTGTTTCAATATTTTTATGGGTTTCAAAGTAGTTTCTAAGGCTTACATTCTGAAAAAACCCAGAATACATGGTTTCTAATGTTAAATACACGCCATGTGTTCTTATGTTCTGGAAGAAACTATTTTTCATAAGTACACATTGTATACCGTATGTAAATTCCATGTAGTCTCTAATCATGTCTCAGACTGTGTGGGAGGGGACATGGGGTTTTGAATCCTTGGTAGGACACGCCGTGTACTAGATGTACATGCTGTGTTGTGGAACCTTGTAATCAGCCGTGTCACTAACAACAAGGGTTGGTTGAGTCTTTTCAAATACACGCCGTGTCTGTTTGGAACATGCCATGTAGTGTGATCCGGGTATCTAGCTGTGTCACAAACAACATGTGTCGGTGAATCTCGTCTAGTACATGTTGTGTCTATCTTGCACACGCCATGTAGTCTATTTAGGAGAACTATGTGGGTTATCTGTGTAAGAGAACTTAGGTAGGGGAAGAGAAGTCAAGTACATGCCATGTGTTAGAAAGAAACGCCATGTGTTTGGGGTGTTACATGACCAGTCAGGGAAGGAGTACACTCCCATGTGAATGTCTTAAGGGAACACACCGTGTAATCATTATACACGATGTGTGTCCATGTTTTAGAAAACTTTAAAGCATTTTTTCTCCTATTCACTTCTTTTGCATCTATGTTTTAGTCCTAGATAAATCTTCATCTAAGGTGTGCACTTGACCATGCAGAGTCATGCCACCGAGACGTCCTGCAGTTGTCCACCAGTTATAGGGTAGTAATTAGTCACTAGATATGGCTGATCAGGGACTACCATCAAATCCTCCCATAGTGACAGTCTTGGGACCATCTGTCATTTTGGACACAAGTGCTGATGCACAATTCCGAACAGGCTTCTGAGGTTCATAGAGACCTTATGAGGAGTACTGCATCCTACCACTTCACTGGCAGAGCTGACACAGGTTTTCCAGTAGCAACATCCTACAACCTTCATAAGGGAAGGAGGACCTCAGGCTGCAGAGTCATGGTTAGAAGCCATGATGTCTATCTTTGACCATCTAGAGACGCATCTAGAGAGTAGGGTGAAACTTGATATGTACATGCTTCGAGATTCCACCAAGAGATGGTGGGATGTGATCTCACAGGCGGGATGCCAGCATGTTATGGTTTAGGATGAGTTCCAGCATGCCTTCTATGAAAACTTCTATCAAGAGACTTTGAGGGCCGATCGAGCCTAAGAGTTCATGAGTCTGGAGCAAGGTACTCTTTCTGTCATGTAGTACTCTTCTTCCTTTATGAAGCTATAGAGATTTGTGTCTATTCCATGAGGATATGAGTTATTCATTGCATGGAATTTTTAGGATGGTATCAGGCATGACATTCGATCATAGGTGAACATCTTTTTGTTTACTTCCATCACATCTATATTCAATCAGGTGCTGATCACAGAGCGCAATCTATTGGATTCCGAAGTTGCGAGCTAGGGTGGATCAACATCTGGAGTTAGTATCCCTCCTACTGACAGCAGGAAGTGCCGCATGGAGTCTATGTGTGGAGATCCGAGGAGTTGGGACACATCTTCTAGTAACCAGGTGGTGTGCTACCAGTGTGAGAAGACTGGCCATATGAGTTCACATTGCCCAAGAGACCCAGATTAGTGCTAATCTTGTGGAAAGATGGGCCATCTTACGCATTTCTGTCAGTTCTTCTCACCAGCAGCTGGTGACAGGGGTTCTTCCATGAATCCACATTCTAGAGGAGCACCACCAGTTTCTCCTCAATCATGGAACTGGAGTTCTTATGGCTGTTCAGGTTGAGGTGGAGGTCGTGGTCGTGGTATCCCATCGCCAGGAATTCAAAAACAACAGGGTGGATCAGCTTTGAGTGGTCATGTAGGGTCACAGGGCCGTGGTGTAGGTCAGACTTTTGCAGTGGAACAAACCCAGTAAGAGCAGGATCCCAGACCCTCTAAAGTTTGAGGTACCATTCTAGTTGCCTCCATTTTAGCTTCTGCACTTTTTGATACAGGGGCTTCCCATAGCTTTGAATCTATTGTTATTATGGAGAGCCTTAGGCTCTATATCTTTTCTTCTATTGATATCTTGACGTTAGACACTCTGTTGGGGACTAGAATGGCTTGTGTACATCAGTGTAAAGTGTTCCCTCTTGAGGTTGGTGGGTGTCACTTTTTATGGGACTACTATATCCTAGAGATGACAGGCTATGATGTCATTCTAGGAATGGACTAGTTAGTTCCCTTCTAGGCTGTTATCTATTTCTATCACTGTAGGGTTAGTTTCACATTACCAGAAGGTGAATTGTTTCTTCATAAGGGAGAATGGGATGTCCACGCGAGTAGAGTAGGACCTGAGCATCATGGGATGGGAGGAGTTACAACCCAGATCACTAGTCTATATCTGGATGACTGGGGGACTTCACAGATGGACTTTCCTCCAGCGGTGGATCGTTTCAGGGATGTATTTCCAGAGGAAATTTCATGTTTTCCTCTGAAGCATGAGATAGAATTATATATTGATCTTTTTCCCAGAGTGGAACCAGTGTCCATTCCTCCTTATAGGATGACTACACCAGTGTTACAGGAGCTCAAGAAGCAATTGGAGGAGTTTCAGGAAAAGGGTTTCATCCAACCCAGTACTTCTTATTTGGGTTCACCTTTCTTATTTTCAAAGAAGGCGGACGATACCCTCAAAATTTGTGTAGATTATCAAAAGCAGAACCAGTTGAAATTTAAGAACTGATATCACTTTCTGATGATTGATGATCACTTTGATTAGCTTTGAAAATCCCTGGTGTTCTCGAAGATTGAATTGAGGTCCAGTTACCATTAGTTTCACGTTAGACCATCAAATATACCTCTTACAGCCTTCTAGAGCAGGTATGGTCTATAAAAGTATGCGGTTATGCTGTCCAGTCTCACGAAAACACCTGCAGTTTTTATGCACTAATGAACCGAGTGTTCCATCCATACTTTGATTATTTTGTGGTAGTCTTCATGGATGATATCTTGGTGTACTCTCACACTCGATGCGACCATGCCACATATCCTGATATCATTTTGAGTACACTAAAAGAGAATCAGTTATATGCTAAGCTCCAAAAATGCAACTTTTGGATGGACCAGATTCACTTCTTGGGTCATGTTATCTAAGAGGAAAGAATATTAGTAGACCTGGAGAAAGTGAGAGCAATAGTTTCCTAGTAGTAGCTAAAGAAAATATTTGAGGTATAGAGTTTTCTAGGGCTGGATGGATACTACAGACATTTCATACATGACTTTTCACGTTTAGCAGCACCACTGACGGGTCTAACTAGGAAGGGTGAAAAGTTCTTGTTGTCAAATTCTTGTGAGTCAGCCTTTCAAGAGTTTAAAGGGAGGTTTAATTTAGCACCGACACTAGTATTTCCAGAGTCGGGAAAGAGATATACCATGTACTGTGATGCATCAGGTATCAGGCTGGGAGTTGTGCTCATATATGGGAAAGGAGTCATTGTGTATGAGTCTCAGAAGTTGAGGCCTCATGAGAGGAACTACCTGACACATGATCTCGAGTTGGCTGCTTTTTTTCATTCCTTACACTGTTGGAGACAATATCTTCCGGGAGATTAATTTGTAGTATTGACCAACCAAAAAATCTCAAGTACATGTTTACTCAGCGTGACCTGAATTTGAGATAGTGAAGGTGGGTTGAGTACCTTCAGTCTTTCGAATTTGAACTTTCCTATACTCCTAGGAATGAAAATGCAGTGGCTAATGCACAGAGCAGTAGGACTCAGATACAAGTAGTTGAGGAGTCCAATAGTGAGTGGCAGCTTATGGCTCTGTTCTCTGAGGTAAATTTGGAGGTGCACGACATATGGGGGCATATTTATCTTTCTTATGTGGTTGTTACCTCTACTCTTCTTGATCGAGTGTGAATGAGGCAGCTATCAGATTCTGAAGGCCTTGTCCTATAATAGATTATGTCAGGAGAAGCCCCTATTTCTTGATGGACTATATGTGAGGATGAGGTTTTGTGTTTTTAAGGACACATTTGGGTGCCAACAGACATATGTGAGGAGCTTATGCAGGACATTCATTCCTCAGTTTGGGCAGTTGATCCGGGTGTCACCAAGATGTTTCATGATCTACACCATAATGAAAGGTATGAAGAGAGATGTTTCTGGTTTCATCATTAAGTGTGTCACTTATCAGCAGGTAAAGGTGGAGCACCCGTGACCAGTATGGATTTTTTAGAAGTTACCAATTTTTGAGTGGAAGTGGAATGATGTCGCGATGGATTTAGTGACAGGTTTATTAAGGTTTCCATGAGGGAATGACGTAGTTTGGGTTGTCATTGAAAAATTCACGAAGTTTTCTCACTTATTTTTGATTAAAGAGATCTTCAGTGTTGACAAGCTGGGATGTTTGTAGATTCGAGATATTGTATGTCTGAATGGAGTTACACACTCCATTGTTTCAGATAGGGATTCTCATTTTACATCTCGGGTCTGGCATGGGCTATAAAAGGGTTTGGGTACACAAGTGCTTCTGAGTACATCGTACCACCCCTAGACAGATGGCCTATCCAAGAATAGGATTCAGTTGGTTGAGGACTTTCTACAAGCATGAATCCTGAATTTTGGAGGTTCTTTGGAGAAACACATACCTCTTGTAGAGTTTTCCTACAACAATAGTTTTCAAGAAACTATTCAGATGTCACCTTATGAGGCTTTGTAAGATAGGCCATGCTGATCACCCTTATGTTGGCTAGAGGCATGAGAGGTAGCTATGCAGGGACCTCATCATTTTCAGGAGACCACAATGTAGATAGAGTTGATTCAGAAGAGGATGGCTACTTCACAATCTTGATATAAGTCTTTTTTTGATCAGCAGAGATGACCTCTGGAATTCAAGGTCGGGGATCAGGTTTTCCTGCATGTCACACTGAGGTTGGGACAGAGGAGTTTTAGGAGACAGGGTATGCTTTCGCTGAGGTACGTCGGGCTATTTGAGGTGTTGGAGAGAGTTGGTTCGGTTGCCTTCCAGCTACAGTTACCTCAGATTTACCAGTCTATGCATGAAGTTTTCCACGCTTCTCAGCTTCAACGTTACTTCTTTGACCCATCTCATGTTTTTCAACCCATTGATGTTGAGATAGTGGTGGATGCATCTTCCAAGGAGCATCCTATCCAGATTTTTGATTAATGTACGAAGGTTCTCTGTGGCTAGTCTGTTCCTCTAGTACGAGTGCTACGGTAGCACAGGCGAGTGTAGGATGAGACTTGGGAGAGGGAGACCGATGTACGATCACCGTGGCTAGACCTGTTTACAGATTCTTCTTCTACTCCACCTTTCTAAGGAAATTTGGGGATGAATTTATTTAATGGGGGATGTTTTTAAGAACCTGGAGCTTTTTTTCATGTATTTTTTCCTTTTTCCAATGTTTTTGAGAAAAAAGAGGTGGTTTTGGAAATTTTTGAAGTACACATCGTGTACTTTATAAGTACACACCATGTACTCGATTACCGTGGGTAGCCGCATGTTGGCCGTGTAGTGGCCTTGCACATGATCATGTAGGGTGACTTGGAGGCCACATAAAGTGGGGATCAGTATGGGAAATTACACACCGTGTACATCTAAAGTACATATCGTGTAATGTTTTTTCACTAAATGTACCGGGTCGTGTCTGACGGACATAACCATCTCCTTCTCGACCTAGTATGTCCTAGAGCTCCCGTACGACCGCAATATTTTCCCAAGACCCCGATTGAGAACCCTTTATTTGATTCGACCATCATTTACTACATTGTGATTTCCACAGTAAGCTCTTCCTTCTTATAGAGATTTGTTTCTTGATTCCTCCTCCTTTAAGAGTTATCTTTTGTTGAATGTTTTTAATGTTTTTTTAGATCTACGGTGTTCATGGGAGATTCAAGGCCTAAAATCCATGTATATCGTTCCTACAACACCAATGTATGTGGTTTGTGACTTTCCGTTGAGATTTTTTGAGTTATATGTGAAATTCTGTCCAATACCCTTGAACGGGGTATTGTGTGTTTACTATTTTAGCCCTGTTAATTTACGGCTACAATTTTATGCTTGAATAGAGGTTAATTTAATGTCAATAAGGTTAATTTATATTCTTTGGAAGTTTTTACCCATGCATGTTTTTTTTATGAATATTTTGTCCTGCTTAGCCTGTTAAGCTGCCTTGCCTATTTCCCATGCCTAGTGTTTTAGAATAGAGTGATTGTATTTTCTGACATGCTGTTATATTGTACACTATTATCCATGTAGTTATTGATGTTTACTTTGGCCGATACACTTTTCTATACTTTTTGATGTACACAGGGCCGTCTGAACCTGGTGTAGTAAACCATAGAGAGAATGGATGTAAGGGCTTCTCCAGAGTGTCTGTTTTACTGTTACTATGTGAGACCATTGGGGGAATTGACATAAGGGCTTGCTTAGAGTGTCTGTAGTTATTTGACATGGGCCATAGAGGGAATGTGATGTAAGTTCTTCCCTAGAGTGCCTTTAGTTACTGATACAATACTATAAGAGGAATTGACAGTGAGTGATTCCTTAGAGAGTCTATGCTTAAGCTAAACCAGAGGGGTTAGAATGTGTGTAATTCCCAAAGTGTTGCTTGTGTTGTTTTGGTTGAACCAAATGTGTTAGGCTGAGAGTACTTCCTAGAGGGTTACCTACTTTCATTAGCAGCTAACTTGATATGTGGAATTGAATGCAATTGAAATATAGTAATGTACACTACTGAGTACTTCCTTGTTTACTGTTCACTTTACGTATTGCCTTATATATATTCACTGACTATTAGGCATAGACTTTAGGTGGTTTCCTACTAGGATTTAGTCTCACACCCTATTCTGGTCATGTTTTTTTGGCCCAAACAGATTATATTGCTGCATTTATAGATAAGGTCAAGAACCATTCTACATCAAGTACATGACTACTGCGGAGCGAGAGAGCATGTGACCCAGATGAGTCTTGTGATGCTGAGAAGTTTATCTGTTTTATTTTTTACTTGGTTTAGTACAATATTTCAGAATTGTAATGTGTTTGGATACTTTCCTAGATGTATGTATCATGAACCATTATTATATATATGTGCTCTAGTTTATTCTTTCAGTCTTCCACTATCTACTATTGTATAATAGGTTTATTGATTCTATTATTGCTATATGGTTTACTTCCATTGTGTTACTCTACCAATGAGGGAATAGTTTTCCCATTATCACACCCTATGCCCTCACTGCTAGTTGGAAGCCTCTGGAGTTCAGGGAAATGTTCTTGAGGAAATGTGACAAACCAGGTATGTGGCACCTCTGGGTGACTTCATGAACCGAGACGTTATAGTTCATACTATAGTTTTACATTACCACAATATGTTTTTATATTATAAGAGTTCATTTTAGAAATAAATAAGGAGATATAGTGGTTGTGGTCATGAGTTTCATCTTCTATGGTTTTTAAAATGATCAAAGTATTGTAGGAGTAGAAGCATATCTTACACTACAAAGGATTCCTAGGTCACACTTGTCTTAACTATTTTTTATGTAGTAGATACACGAGGTATTATACTTATTTATTTATTATTTTTATCTAGTTTGTGATTCTTGTACTTTATATGAGGATTATTTAAATTTTAGGGAATATTTATCCTTATAGTGTAATATTTCTTATGGAATATCTGAATTTATAGTGGTTGTGTTTAGGGATAGTTACCCTCTACTGATTTTGTAAATTTATACATTGGGTCCTTGGTGTTTTAGTGGGATGATAATATGTTTGGTAGACCACAATAGTCAATTAAATCATTCATATTTTGGTATTTTTTCATATAGTTATTTTTGGATGTGTATTTGTTATGGTAGTGCCTAGTTATTCATTGTAGCTTTAAATGTACTTCAAGAGTGTTTTCAGTTGAATTGATGAGTTTGAATATTTTCAAGTTAGTTAATTAGGGTTTATTTTGTTGAATGTCCTGATGTTCTAGGGGTTTTAGAAAAAATTCATATTTATTGGTTAGGTTTTTTCCATTTATTGATAAATTAAATATATTTATGATTTCAGGGTACAAAAATCATTATATCAGGGAGTATTTCCACACTAAATGAAATATTTTCATTATAATTTTATTTATTTAATGATATTTTTTATTTTCCATGAGTCCCAGGGAATTATCCTTTGAATTTTAGAGATATTGGGGCTTTATTGTAGGGATCATGGGCAAGGGAAATAATACGAGAATTTTTCATATGACTTGTCACATTTAATAGAGAAAATTTTCAACATTGGGGAATAGTATTCCAAAACATACAGGTATTCTAAATTCATAGTATAAGGATCATGGTTAGTACATGGTTTGAAATAATGTGTGGCTAAACCATATGAAGTGTCTATATCATTAAAAATATTATTATACTTTTTTAGCCTAATCAATTTTAACCCATAACCCTAATGTTCCTCAACTATTCAATGTGAATGAAATAAGGGTCTTTTCTGCCTTGATTTCTCAACTCCCCTTAGTGATTGGTGTGTTATTTTCTTCGATTAAATCTATTTTATCAAGGTAAATTCCCTTCTTCTATTTCTACCGACTCTATTTTTTCTCTTATCCACATGTGGTGTTATCTATTGTATGAAAAATAGGGTGTGGGTTTTAACTTGTGCCTCATGTTTCTTCATAGTTATTGTGAGTTGATTTATTTTCAGTTATGTTTCTTTCATATTCAATTTCTAGACCATTCATCTTTTGTTTGAGGTTAGCCTCCAATAGAATTTTCCTTTAAATTCAAGAGCTATAATTTTATATAAATTTAAATTTATGTTATGAATATAGAATGATACCGTTAAATTTTATAAGGAATATATTGAATTAAAATAAGGACATAATTTGATATTCATTTTATATGAATGGTATTTCTATTTTAAAAAATAGTATAAATCTATTTTTTTTACCTTACCTCACACACCAACTGTATTCTAAAATTTCCAAATATATTTTTTCGATTAAAATTGGTAATTTATGAGTCATTTCTGGTATAAAATAAATTTTCAATTTTATATTCTTGTATTAAGAGTGTGATTGGTCCATTATATAGGTATATTTAAATTTTCGGTATAATTTGACTATTTCAAATTAATAGATATCTATTGTAAAGTTTTTCTTTTGGTTTTTATCCAAATAAATTATTATGAGTCCTAGTTAGCACATTAAAGGGAATTATAATGAGAAAACACACTCGTGAAATTTACCATCATGTTGGTTGTTTTAAAAATAGGGAATAATTACTCTATAGAGGAAATGTTAATTATAAATATATTATTTATGGGTAAGGGTTGTTACATGGGGGTTATTAGGGGGTGAGTCCTTTTTTATAGTTTCAGTCTAATATAACATTACTTATATAAATATAAGAGTATTTTTATACCATGGATTGTATTTATTTAATTGGATTACTACTATTTATTGAATTTCATTGGTACCCAGAGTAGCTAGTGGAACTTTTGAGAATACATGTTTTACTAGTATATGTTCATTCCCTAGATAGTTTCCCTTAGTATGGATACACATGTTATTGTTTTCCCATTAGCTATTTCATAATGACTCAAGAGGGGGTGGGGTGGTGCGTGGTTGTGTGAATTGTGTTCATAAAAATTCAAGCTTCCTAAAACAACATTCTTTTAAATAGATATATGATTATATTATTTAACATAAAATATTTAAGAAACATAATTTTGAAAGAAAATATAAATTGATAAACAAAAAAAATTTATAGTGTTTTGGGATGCAAAAATCTCCTAGTCTACTCCACCAATCACTTCCTCATTGAGAATGGTGGCTTTCACTATATAGTTTCTTTTATATTGATCTTAATAGTTGAGTGATAGATATTGAATCTTGATAAAAATGTAATAAGTGATTTTAAATGCCTCTATCTTTTCAAAACACTTAACCATGACCTTTTCGCAGTCAGAACAATGAGTACAATATTACAATGTATTGTTTGAACATTGTGTTGTATGTTAAACACCCAATTGTAATAAGCAGTAGAAAAATTATGATAAATTAACATTGAGAAATAATATAGTATACAGAAGAACTACTAGAGGTTCTTCATCTAAAAATGATATTTTAGACATCACAACAAAAGTATACACTTGTTATAGTTGAACAAAAATAATGATCTTGTATATATAGAGAATATTTTTTGAATGAGTGTTCACTCATTGAATATTAACAATATATTCACTTATATTTGAATTCGAACACTTGTTTCCAACTATATTAGGTAGAATAATATATTAGTATAAAAATACAATAGTTTAATTAAAATGTATCCTTATTCTCCCAAAATGGAATTGACAGGGGTTTCCATAAAATTTTCCTTTGGTCTCTCATGGAACTATACTCATTTGGAGAAATCAAATATTACTTAAAATTATCATTCCTTGTTTGGGAACAAATTTTTTTATTAAATGAGAGGTAGTATTGTAATTCACTATGAATAATTAAATGATAATAAATTCCTTGATAATCCAGCCAAATATCAAAAAATATTCTGTTTCTTAGTTATTTATCTTTGAATGAATTTTATCATAAGTAATTTGATCACATGACTTTCCTTCCACTCCTAAGAATAATGAAACAAACATGGTTATTTAATAATTTATATTAATTTGGTCTTTAAAAAAATTAATTTTCTTTATATCATAAATTTCCTTTAAGATATATCTTAAGACTCATAAGATATTCTACATCATAAGATATTTTATATTTCTAAAATAATTATAAAACAATTTCTTACAAGATAATCTGGTTGGTCGTAGGATATTTTATTCATGCATATTATATTTGATCTTCATAGGATATATGAATCATTTAAATCATAACACATAATAATTTCCTACTTACTAGGATATTTTACTTTAACATACACCGGACACATAATAAATTTTGACTTCATATGATGATTTTAATGGAATGTTTTCTTGTGTATATTATTATTCACTCCTTTTTTAATAATACAATTATCGAAGCCTTTTATATAATATTTAATTTCCATTTATCTAAAACCAAGTGTCTAATTATAAGATAATTTCGGTGCATATGATATAATCAATATGTGAAAAATCTTCCAAATTTACAATGTGTATTTTATTTACATGATCGTATGAAATATTTATTAAAAAAATTATTCAAAACAAGAAAGTTACCACATTGATATAAGGATATAAAATATGATAATATAGAAGGAAATATAAATTATATTCCTAAATTAACTTATTTTTAATTCATAATAAAAATAATGAGGATTTTGAGAAAATCAAAATGTATGAAATATTTGGATATGTTTGAACAACATATATATGTCCAATAATCTCCCACATTGATCATATCAAAACCCATAACAATTTAAACACATAATGTTATAAAAATTCCCCATGAGAGATAAAATTTTGTGTTTACTTCGATAATCACCCACTTTTTTTATGTCCCAAATAATATAATGTTTTAAGAAAATAAAAACCAGTATAGATCACCAAAAAAGTATAATGCAATAAAATTATAGAATTAAATGAATATATATTCAAAATTGACTTATTTGAAAATATTAAAAACATATATTAATAATAAATTAGTATGGAATGTTATCCATTAAAAAATTAAAATGATTTAAAAAAACATATAAATTGATAACAATTAAATATCAGTTATATGTCAAATAATTTGTTCAACTAGGGTTATAACTACATTTTACTATGGGGAAACACATTTGGATTGGATTAATGTTTTGACTTTGAATGTCTTCCCATACCAGACATTATTTTGTTTCTAGATTCTTGAGATTTGGATAGCCTATATATATATATGTTGTGTTGAAAGAGGGTTTTGAAAGGATATAAGAGAATATAGTGACATGGGTTCCCCAAAATACTTCTGATGTAATTTTTAATAGAGGGAAGACAAAATTAATTTAACTTAAATATTTACCTTTTTGGAAGGGTATTTTTTAAAAAATTATAAGTTGTAGAGTTGTTATATTTATGGTTTAGTAGAGTTTGTAATAAAAAATATCTGTCATTTTGATAATTGAATTTCAGAATAAAAAACCATGATAATGTTTTATCGTTTACCAAAAATTTTACTAATGAAAATTTCATAATTCTGTAAAACTAATGGGAACCCATTTTCAGGTGATTTTCGAAGAATTATAACTTCTAATATGAAATTTCACTATAGGGAACTAAATTAACAACCAAAATCTTTTATGAACAAGGAATATCCATATCCTTTCCCAAATAATGTTATCTCTGAAAAATAACATATATCTTAATAACATATCCAGTATATTACATAGAATTAGATTTGAGAGAAGACTCAATATTCTATTTAAGTTTGTTAAAATTAAAAAAAAATATCTTAATTTTATCATCAATTAGAGGATCACTCTTATCTAATCCAATAATCATGGAATGTGAAGAAACAATGCCCTTTTCTATAGTCTCTTTTTGAGTGATAATATTTTACTTAAAAAAGACCTCATGTTGAGAGGGAGATATTTCTCAATATTTAAAACCAATTACCTAAAATTATATTTAATATCACTTATTTAAGAGGTGGCAACCCCTTAAAAATATTGAAATGTCAATAGATTCATAGAGTCACATTTCATGTAAGATATCATTTTGGTCAAAAGATCAAGAATTGATGCAACATCCACTATGTTGTATTATACTGTCCATGGTACTAAAAATGGACATGGTAGAAATAATTTTATAGATTTCATAGGAATTGGTTGAGTAGTTGATACTCTATTGATGTACTCGAATTATGAGATCATTATCTATTTCATAATGTCTACATCTTCCATGGTAACTTTTTTAGACATCAAGGATATAACCTCCTCACTATATGGGTGATGAAAGGTTTTTACAGTAAAATGTTTTAAATTTAATTAAGTTTTCTTAAATGAATTATTATATTCCAATAAAATAATCAATTCATTTTTAAAAATAATTGATATTAATTCTAAAAATATACCTTAAGGTTATTTTTAAGACTATATGATTCTTTGGTAATTTTGAAAAAAGAGGTTGGATAATGGGGGTATTCAAAATGAAGGGGTTATTTTAAATAAACATCTTCCATAAGAAAACCATTTTATAAATAATTTTGTACATCCACTTGATGTTATTTTAAATTAAAATAAGACACATAGTGCGGAAGTGTTCTAGTGGATTATAATTTATCTATAAGGGAAAATTTTCCCTCATTATATGTTCCTTCGTAAAGATTATAACATGTGGAAACTAATATATCTTTATTTATAGTGATCACAATATGATTATCCAACTTGTTTCTAAACAACCATTTCATTCTAAAAAAATATATAACCAAATGTTTTAACAAGTAATTATCATTCCATATTCCTTTTTAACTAATTTAAGAACTATTACATGTTTAAGAGACACTCATATCATTTAAGGATTCTTCAATGTTTTTAGCTTCTATATAGGATAGGAAAGAATAATACCCTATATTTTTTCATAAATTTTATCTTGTCCTTAATCCCCCATTTACATTTCCTATGAATATCATAAATGGATGGTTTTTCAGTGCTCTAGGTTTTATAGGTAGGAAACTTATTGTTTCATCAGATTTACTTCCTTGAGCACAAGATTATACATGATCATATTCAAGATTATCTTCCAATTATTCATTGAACAGAGGTTCAAGTATTAGGTTTCCCATATAAACACATATAACTCTTATTTGAATATTTTTATTACCAAAGGGATCACATTCATGAAATTTGAAATGAGTGAATTATTAAACTAATATTGAATTATTTTTAATGAATTTATAATCATTAAAAATTGAAAAATAGACTAGGAATATCCCTTCATAAAAAATTTAATTAATCATTCCAATTATTTCATGAGTTTTAATGATGCACACTTTTCATTTAATGGAATTAAATTATTAAACATTTTATTTTTTATTGATCCATAACAAACATTGATTTTTATTCAATGTAGTCCATATAAAATTTTTGTTTATGACATATCATTTTTGGTTTATTTCTTTAGACCAAAAGTGAGTGTGCATTCAATATTATCACAATGGAATACATGAAATTTCTTAAAAGGTAACATAAACCCTTTCAAAATAACTATTCTATCGAGGTGACCTTAGGGTAGAAAATCATGATCATTTACATATTTTGAACAAAATTTATTGAATTCATGAATCTAAAATCCCCCCTATGGACAATTATCGATGAAAAAATGTTAGCACCTTTCTCATTTTTATACATGATTTCAGGAACATACGATAACAACACAATCATCACACTTATTTACTAAAAAGTAAACCCATGCGAATTTCAGCAAATCAACATCTTGAAAATGAAAAAATATTTTCCACCTAGGCTGGTAGTTCCAGATATACCAAACATATCCATTTAGATATATTCTAGTGAAATTTTAGTCACATTAACTTTAATTAGTTTGAATAATGATCTTTGTTCCTTTACCATTTAGCATGTATTACATAACATTTTTGGAGTAATTTCAGTTTAGGAAAATCATTAATATAATTTTTATAAACAATTATCTTTAATAATACATTTTATAATATACATGAATTATATGAAACATAAACTATTATTTAATTTAAATATTAAAATGGTAATCTTTTTTTAACGAAAGAATAAAGTTCAAGTGTATATCAAATTTAATTTCTTGGTGAATAGAATTTGAGAATTCTATCTTTGAAAATAGAACAAATACCATTAAGAAAGAAAAATAAAATCTATCATCACAAACTTGAGTAATACATATCATGTTGTGCTTCAAGATTTCAATAGAAATCATATTATTTATGAGGACTGAATGTTGATATCCAAAAGTTCAAACTCTAGTAATATTTACTTAATATTTATCATTGAAAGTGGAAAATCATTCATTGATTGTGTGTAGTGAGTATATGTTAGAGAAAAATCCACCCATATTTCTAAAAAATCTTTATCTAGAAACCATTATTCATTGTTTTTCATGCATATTTTTTTCTATTATGATACATTAATCTAGATGGATCTTTGGAAACCAAACCATCATGGGACCAGTAGTGTTAGTTTTATAATATTTGGGAACAAAAAGTAATCTATATTTTGTATTATTTGAATCAGATATGTTTATAGAAATACATTAATTCTTTATTCCATGAATTTGAATTTTTCATAAAAATATCATTATACTAATCATTTTTTTGACTATAGTAAAAACATGTAATGTTTGATATGTTATTATTCCTATAACAATGAATAAATAGATCTTCAATAGATTTATATTTTTAAAATTTCTTAATATTCATTGTTTAGAATTATTTCCGTTATTCGAAACAATGATTTTATTGAGATAATTACCCACCTTGTTAAAGATAGTAGTAGTAACCTTTAAATATCTTATTTTATGAATTAATTTTTTTAAACTTCTATTCATGGATAACAATACAAGAAACAAAAAGTTTCAAATTATAATTCAATTAAAAAAATTCTGTGGAAAAATTATGTTTCACTACTAATGGAATTCAAATACATATTAAGGGTTTTGTTTCATATTTTATATAGATTCAAATTATTGTATTAGTATAGTATAATAATAATTTAATTATTTAAAGGACCAATACTTAGATTTAGATTCATATTAAGAAGAATAATGATAAATAGTTTGTACATACAATATATGGGTAATGAAAAACAAATTAGGGTATTCATTTTTTTCTTGAAATTTGATCTAGAACACAAATAGCCACTAGTATATCAAAAAGCATTCCTGGTGGAATATATAGCCATTTTTTGATTTTTTTGACCATTTTTTAAATTGAATTTTTTCATAATTATTATTATCTTTATATTGAGGAAAATATGTCATGATACGACCAATATTCTTTCATCCATACAATATATATTATGTTGAGTTTTAATAAAAAAATACTATATTTATTAAAGGTTTTATTGAATCTTCTTGACTAATTATTAGTTTTTTATTTGACTTTTCTTGACAACTGATCAAGTTAACAGTCAGATTCTAAATTAGTTGAGTTGCTGTCATTAAATGTGTCTAAAAATTATTTTCCTTTTACTTTATTCTCATCCATAAAATTTTATACTTTCAAATTAGTATTATTATTTTTTTATTAGATTGATATTAATATAAACATCCTCAATCTCTACTGCATCATTCATGAGTGTTCTAATCAAGTATTTTATCTTTATATTATTGATAATAGATTAGTATATAAATGGATTTATTCGTAAAGATTATAATTTTAGTATCAAAAAATTGATGTTAGAAAGGGTATCAATATCAGTTTATTTAAGTCCAATGATAAATGGTACTTTAAACCAAATTGTTTAAAAATGTATAAGTTAAAATACACTATTAATTTCATTTTTTTAAAATGATATTTAAAGTTACTTTTAAGCTATATTCTTATTAAACTATAATTAAAATTATATTTTTGTTTAAATTTAATATTGTTTTTCCAAAATAAGATGTTAATAGTTTATATCTAAACACATTCAAAATTATATTTTGTAATAAATTATGATAATATTTGATGAAAAAATTATCATATCACATGGCTTCAAATTTTTCAATTTTTGAAATCATGGGATTGAGAATTTTATCTTACCAATTGTGAATTAATTGAGAACTTGTATACTTTTTATTTTCTAATATAAATAAATCAAACAAACTAGTGTTTTTAAATTAAATCAAACTATTTATTACTCTCACTTTTTAATATCTTTATTTATATTGATCTTATATTTCAATCTAATTGCTATGGTAATCTATCCATATTATAGTTATTTTTTCATTTTTTTAATAAAATTATTGATAATTTTTTATTTTTTATTTTTTATTTTATTATTATGATTATTCCAATAATAATTAATCTTCCATATATGATACTCATTGTTGTACCCAATATAACACTTCAATCTTCAATTATGAAGCAAATAAGTATAAATAAATCATTTATAATGTCGATGGAAATGAAAGAATGTATAAAGAAGAATAAAAAATACTAAGTCTTGAGATTTCATATCATTTCTCTAAGGTTATTATTGTTTTTTTATTTTTTAATTGATGTTGTGTTGTGTGTACTAATATTGCATTTTCAACTTTGTAACTTTTCATGTTGGTTTTTTATATAGCCAATGTTAAAATTTACTTTGTTTATCTATTATATAGACAACAATCATGGAATGTGTTTTTAAACCTTGGTTATGTATATTTCCATAAATTTTCCATCTAATTTTAATATAAAAAATGTTAAAAGGTATTTTCAACATCACTAGTAATATTATCTTGTATAAATGGACACCGAATTAAAAATAATAATGTGAAAATCAATTTTTCTATTATTAGAAGTTTGTTATCTGATGTATGATATTATTCCACTCAACATTCATGTTAAAACTATAAAAACTATTGAAACTATACCACGTTCAAGAATATGACTGTAATACCATGACGTCAGGAACCCAGAGTTGGTTGATTGTTTTATTACACTTCCATGATTACAAAGAATCTAATAGAAATGGATTTATTTATTTAGTTTTCATGAAGAACTAAATAGATAAATGGTTCCTTTATTACACTAGTAAAACATAAAACATAACAAAGGAATATAATTTTTATCCGTAAACAAATTCAAAAATTTCATGTTCTTAACCATGGAAAAATAGAATAAATAAAATAGTGAGCACAAAGGCTTAGTAAAGGTAAGTAAATTAGAAACAATAATGAATTGATAAATCAACATATAAAGGTAAATAACTAATAACACATTCCAAAAAATAACTGGATAAAGAATAACCAATATGGAAATATAATAAATTGAAAATGCATGTCATTTAATCAATTATAAGAGAATGAAATGCATTCATTGATATATATAAGAAAAATATCATTGATAAATAACAACTAAAATGATGGTAATGATTATTTATTGGATTTTATGTATCTAGAACATGAACTACTACCATCAAGACCTTTAACAAGATAGTTTATATATGTTGGTAGAAACCCATATAATCTT
Source organism: Viscum album (assembly GCA_963277665.1). Taxonomy (NCBI): domain Eukaryota; kingdom Viridiplantae; phylum Streptophyta; class Magnoliopsida; order Santalales; family Viscaceae; genus Viscum; species Viscum album. The sequence continues at coordinate 1,394,670,494 of OY728164.1, read as the reverse complement.
GTTGGAAACAAACTTGAATGGTGTTTTACAAATTGATTTCATCTCATGAGAATACTGATTCATTTAAGGGATTTCATTAACTAGTTACCAATCCGTGTCTTAAATGACTAAATCATTCCACATATACTGAATAATCAATTTAAAAATATATTTTTAAATCAAATTTTCCCATACTACTTTGAAATATCTGAATCATAAGCCCATAAAAGTAAAGGAATATCATATGAAATATAGAATACCATGAAGATAAATTTTTTAATGATATTATATATGAAATGGTGTAGTATATAAACCACACAAAAGAAGTAGGTGATGAATATTCCATTTATCTCATAGATTTAAAAAGTGATATAAAAATCCATTACAACTATTTAACCATTAATATAAAAGGCCACACATTTATAAATGAAAATATTTTTTTTGAATGGAGACTATTAATCATGTAAAAGAAGATTAAAAATTTTAGGTCACCATGATTGTAGTAAATTCTATTCATGCATTATAAGTTGATAAAAAATTCCTTTTACTTTTTAAAGAAAATTCATGAAGAAACTTGTTTTGAAAAAAGATAAGAAGATTCATTTTAGATCATTTTTTAAAAATTAAAAAAGAGGAAAAAATTAATTTTAACAATAATTGGAGTATAGTAAAAAATTAAATTTTTTAGAAAACACTGTCAAGGTAGAAAAATTTTCCCAACTGGAGACTTAAACACAAACAATTTTGAATAATACTAATATTGTGAAAAAATCCCTTACACTGTGTTTCTTTTTTGGTGAAAATACTTTGATATCCTGTATAATGGTCTTACTCAAGTTATTAATTTATATAATATCATTATTCATATTTATTATATCATATATGATCCTATTATATTATTTTATCACAAAATTATTAATAATATTTCATCATTTTCACTATTTTAGGTGTTTATTGTCTGGTTTCTCAAGTATGTTTTGAACTTTTTTTACTATTTATTATATCATTATTTAATAATCCCAAAAATTAATACCACGATGAAAATATCATATATATTTAGTATATATATATATATATTTATAACAATCCATAATAAGGGTGAGCTCAAATGATTAGTAAAAGAATGCAAAGAATAAGTAATAATTAATTGATGATAATAATAAATGTAGAAAGATAAATAACAAATAAAACATTCCATTCAAATATATGGATATGTAAAAATCAATATGGAAAGCTAAGAAACTGAAACACAAGCCATTTAATCAAAAAACATAGAATAGAATGTATCCAAAGATATGTCAACCAAAAAATATCATGGATAAATTGTAAGTAAATCTAAATAAGGGAAACAGTTAGTTATTGGATGCCATGTTTACATGGTAATAGAACCTTTACCAGGAATATTATTCACTAGACAGTTTAGCATGTCGGGTAAAAAACATCTATTTTGGCCAACTAAATTTTCTTGTGAGATTTATTATGCATCAATGGTCTGTTAATAACTAGGCCCCACCCATGTCATTCTTGTGAAAAGAATTCATCATATATTGAATAATTAGTTTTACTCATAAAAAATATGCCATATGAATTATCTAAATTGAATAAAAGTGGAGGATTTTTCAATAAATCTTTAGTTAATCAAATAAATGTAAAAGTTAACACCATATGTAAATTTGGTATATGGTTTAGAAAATAATAAAATCCATTGAATAAGAATATAGACATTTAATAAAAATTTAATGTACCATAAATGGATCAAAATAAAGATATTGATTCAATATAATGTTTAAAATCATAAAATAAAGTGAGATTTCAAAGATAATAATAAATCATACTCCTGATGAAAATAATCTTTAGTCATCCAAAGTGACCATACCACTTTGTAAAATTTAAATGATTATTCCTATGAATGAATATAATTAAATAAATTTTTTCGATACCATAAATATAAAATTGTTAATGATATAATATATTAAAATGGGCTTATATATATATATCCCATAAAATAAGTAAGTGGGGAGTATGACATTTAACTCACATATGTAAAAAGTGTGATGAAAATCTTCTACCTTATCTTTCCATTTTTTTATGAGGTATTTAAAGTCATGTATAGTGGAATAACTTTTTTTACTAACTTATAATAGAAAAATAGTCATATTTATGATATCATATATTATATTCTTATAATTTATTATTACCCGTTTTTATGTAATATTTTTTTATTTTCACTATTTTGGGTGTCAATTGATTAGTTTCTCGAGTATATTGTAACATGTAAATTGTTTTTCATATTAATTATATCATGAATTAAACATATATAAAATTTAAACCACGGTTTAAATAAAATATATATTATGTATATATTTATTTAGAATGATCCATAATATTGGGAGATAAGAAATGAAATTCACCATTTATGGAGATGATAGGTTGTATGTATGGACGAATTCTATTTTAATTTCTTTGTCATATTAAAATAATGAAAGGAAAATTATATATATGTATATTAAAATGAAAATTTTATATTTATGTCATATAAGTATCATATTTTTAATAAAACCATCTTTTATATGTTTCATGGGTAGTGTGAATTAGTCACATCACTTTGAGCGGGTGGTAGTGCACACTTCCACAAACGATGCTATCGTATTTACACAAAATGGAAAGAATAAGGGTATGTGTTATATAAAAAATAAATAATCATAAATAAATTATAAATATAATATATATCATAGATAATTTTTGTTCAATCAAAATACCCACCATGAGTGGAGGTAAATGAAAAATGAAAAATCATCATTTTGTGAGGTGGTAGTTTTCCATACACAGAAATGGTAGGTTCATTACCAATTAGATAGATGTGTGTGTAAGTGTAGGTTTAAAACATAATTTAAAAACATACCATTATATTTAGTATAATGTGGTTATTATATAATCATGTTATAATAATATTTTCTAGGGTGGAGAATGATATTAAAAGCTAAAGAGCTTGAGGAAGGATGTTGCCTCTTCTTGGGGTAACACATTTCTCTTTCCACCAAAGGGATTGATTGGATAGATTTATCTATAAGGTGAGGATTATAGGGTTATAGTAGATATTTTTAGGATCTATTTTCTGTTTTCTTGGTCTATCTAAAGTTTCCTGAGACGTTTGAGGAAGTTTTAGGGGTGGGTACCTTTTTATAGTTGGGGAGGAGTGGCATTCTTATAATTTTTTTGACTAGAAATTCTAATGAAATTTTAACTATGAATGGGGGATCAAATAGTTCTTAAAAGTATATTAATGGGATTATAGAGTATAAATATATACATACAATGTATTTTGAAAGGTTTTCATGTTATTCTTCCCCTTAAGAGTAAGGTGTAGTCCATTATTAATCTTAATTTTACCTTAATCGATGTAATTAAATTAATTTACTTCAATTAATATTTATGGTTAGAAACTAATTTTATTTAACTAGAAATTATATATTATTGTGATTAAAAATATGGATTCAATTTTTTCAAATTCAAAACCTGGAACATGATGAAATTAATTTAAATTTAATCCCACAGATGAGATAGAAATTTGCGGTTTTAAAGTAAAATCATCCAAATGTTTGCTAAGTTGATATGTTAAATTTTTGTGTAAAAAATATTACAGTGACATAATTTTTATTAATTGATAAAAAATTAATCTAATTAAACTATAAAAACATTGAAAAATATAATTTAACCTTGTAAATAAATTATATGAAACAAGAATTTTGAGTGAAAACTCATTATTTTTTCACTATTCATTAAAATATTAAACTCCATAGAAAAACAAAAAAAATTAACCCTAACCTATTTTTTATGTTTTTATTTAGAAAATGATTTTTATTTTGACATATAAAATTTATAAAAGTTCCAAATTTTGGATTTAATATAGGGTCATCATTAAAAGATCAAAAACTGGTTTTATAAAAATATAGTTTTTAATGTGTAATACTGAGTCTCTTATAATCTTATACCTACAAAATTAATTGGATGACTATAGAAAATATTTTATTGAGTTCATAACATATAAATTTAATAAATATCATTTATTAATAGAAATTAATTTAAGTTATTAAGATAAATCACATTTTTCATATAAAATAGTCCTTTATATAAACTATTCCTTTATATTAATTTGATTTATATATTCACTTCTAATTAAAAGGAAACCAATGAATTGAAATATATATTTTGATAATATAGGTAATAATATTCATAATAATCAATTTAATAGCTTGGTTATATCTTATTATATTAAATAATAATATTTTTATTAAAATATTGTTGTTCGGTAAAACCTGGTCTTACATATTATGCAAGACATCAAGGACAATCAGTCTTGCATGTGACAAAAGTTAACATCAGTGTTATATATAGAGAAAGATAAAAATTATATTTCATGTAACATAATATTAACATTGTGTTTCTTATATATCAATTTAAAAAAACAAAATTTATTCTAAAATGGAAATATTGTAATTTCTTGGGGTGCTACATTATCCCCACCATAAATAAATTGTTTCCTCATAATTTAAACACAATTTTGGTAATAAATGGGTATATATTTAAAATTTTAATGTTGTTGAAAAAACAAAATCATGAATAGTGTTAATAACACATCTTATTAATAAGAGAGAAAGGGATGTACAATGGTCACATAACTAAGTTCCCTAATTGGAGAATATAAGTGGGAAATGGAAACATGGATACAAAAGAGAAATATAACAATAATGTTATGATGGATAGTGTTAGAAATTATGTTAATCTATATGTTTTTGACAAAAAATCCTTACAAAAAATTAATGAAATGTTCATTAATATCATAAAACATGATGATAACAGAAATTTTTTATATTTCAAGACCACTTTTTATGTAGTTAATGAATTGTCTCACTGTATAATTATATTATTAAATAAACATTTGCATTTCATAAAAAAATATTATCCATTGGTTGTTCTATAAACTATTTCTACTTCATTTCTTGACATAAAGCGCATCATACAGTGATGTAAAACATTAACTTATAAAACCTCATCAAAATATAAACTTAAACCATTTTATAAATTTCTATATTTTCTAAAAGATTATGATTCACACCTTTAGAAGAAAGGTCACTAGATTTTCAAAATGAACTTATAAAATAACATGTAGTAGAATTAAATCATCACATAACAAACATATGAATATAGAAATGACATGAATTAACATAAAAAATTATTGAAAACATGTATAGTTTTTATTACTTAAATATAACATAGATTATTGGACATATTCATTAAATACAAAAATGAGGTGAACTCCATCAATGATACCATAAAACATTTTGTCAATAAATCATTACTCGGTTCCAAGTTAGTTATCACTAATCTAATTTATGTTATCCAAACTAACCATGTATTTATCCAAACATAATTTACTTAACAATGTGAATATATTAAGGGTTATATTTCCAAAAAATACATTCTTTCAAAAAACTTTTACTTTCTACTGAATATGTTTTCTTGGTACCATTTGATATATAATCTCAAATTCATAAAAAGGTACTTCATTATATTCCTTATATATTTGACAAATCATATGATGATAAAATCAAAAATAAAAAACTTTTTAAATATATATTAGACCCCAATATAGAATTATAATAATTATTACACTTTGGTGGTGTCAATAATATATGTCTAACCTTGAACCCTTTTCTTCTTCTAAGGTATATTCTCTTGACTCTTGGGGAATTAGTTTTCATATCTCTCCAACTCTTTGCAGTTGTAACACTTAATAATAATGATTTTATCCTTACATTTTTATTATATTTTCTTGTAACTATTTTTTCCACACTTATAACAAACTCCCAATACTTTCAATCATTTACCAGGGTGATTCTTTCCACTATTATCACATATTGGAAAATACTTCTTTCCCATTTTACATATATCCATCATATGCTCGTCCTTTCCATTACTCTCTTGATTCCAATTGAATCCATAAGACATGGAAAATACTTTCTCTGTCTGGATAATATATAAAACTATTTTATTGTATGATGAAAAGTTCTAAGTTACTAGTTCAGTCACGAACCAAGCCAGGTTGACATCCAACCCGTGCCTGACCTAGTCTGCGACATAAAACAAATGAAATTTCTGATCCCCACGAGCTGGCACAAGTGATTGGGTATCAAAATAGTACAAGGGAATGATTTACCTAAATGAAGAGACACAAAAACAACTAACCACTTTAATAGAATGAAACTATTTTTTATACAACCAAAAAGACCCTTAACACGTTTCATATTTAATGATATAAAAGTATAACCAACAACCCTAGAGACACAACAACAAAGAATAACTAAAACTCTTAGAAGACTGCAACGAAATAAAACTAACACATCTATCTGCACCTTCATGCAACATGATGAGCCACCACCTCAAACCACCATCACCAGAACTATATGGGAAAACCATCAACAACCTGAACCACCATCACTATGCATGATTCCATAACCCATAACACACAAAAAAAGGTCTACATACACCCAATAGTGTTTGTAGGGTGTGATCCAAGAGCCCAGTAGGATGCTACCAGGATAATATTCCACACATAACCATTTAAATAATTAATAAAATTTCTTGTAAAATAGATAAAAGGGAAATAAATTCTTAAACAATATTTAATGAAAAAAATTTCTAATGAAAAGTTCCTTAAATGAAAATGAATATAAAGACAACAACTCAAATTAAAGAGAATAATTAAATTCTTGAACAATTTTAACGAGAACAGGATTAAAGAAAACCATTTCAAATAAAATAGATTAAATTAAAACACACACACACACACTTAATTTTTTTAAAATAACCAAAGTGTCACACCAATGAGAGTAAAGTAACCAAGGACCACCAAACATGGGAGGGGCCTTGTGGGTGCTTGTTAGCCTGGGTCCCTAGATCTTTGTGTCTCGGTGAAGCATGGCTTAGAAACCACAACCCATATAAAATGTGTCTTAGAAACTATAAACCTCAGAAATCGTGGCTAGAAACCACGACCCTTAGTCATTTGTTTGTTCAGTTAGTTTTGCAATCATCAGTCCTTCTAGTGAAACCATGTCAAGTCACCTCCAGAACACTAGGACACTAGTCCTAGTTCACCTTCCAAGATACATAGGCTTCCCGCTTTATGCTCAAACAAATTTCAAGATCATAATAGGTGCACATCACACAAAAACTCTTGGAAAAACACAATGCATGTCAAGATACTATTTACACCATCAATTATACTTTTAAAATTCAAGATCCCATCAAATGTTAAATTTCTGTATAAAAGTCAAACAGAGTACTTACACACACACCAAACCATCATTTGCACACCCAAATAACATTTTGAAATATTGGGCACACACAAAACTTATCCAAACAAGTTTTACATCATTGATATAATTTGGTAAAACCTTTGAAAAATTTCATAAGACAATCCTAATGAGTATCACTGGGCATTACACATGAAAACACACTCAAAATCCCCATTTTGAATTATGTGCTCACCCAAAATATTTTTATAACTTAATCTGCATCGCTTAGACCATCAATTAAACCACTTTCAATTTAAAAAAAAATAGTTTTACACTTAAACAAACACCATGAAAATTTATTGAACAATTCCAAAAATTTATGGCACATGACTTTTTAACACCAAAATGCACTCAAAACCAATTTTATGATAAAGAAAACTTTGATGCGACACCCAAAACACACACTACATATATTTCACATTAAAACGAAATAAATGAACAGTCTTGAGAAGACTGAAAAATAGATCAATATAGATTTTCATAACAAAACACATTAACATGACCTAAACACCATACTAACCAAACAAATGCACAACAAAACTTAGTCAAAATCAATTTCACTGCATATAAAATACGTAAAAATTGTGCTAAATTAATTAAATCAACAACCAATTCACCAAAAAATTTATAAAACAATTTTCAGAATATGTCGTATGAGTCAAAATTCTAAAAAATTACCCAAGCACCCCTCTATGAATCCACACATATTGGCGCTAAAGAAAAACACAATCTGAATAGTTTGTAAAATGAAAATAAACAATTTATCATGATTATTCAAAGAAAACACACATGTATCATCTAAACATATCAAATTAAATTAAACCCTAGAATCACATTAAACAAACTAATGAATAAATATTATAAATTAATTTATGAAGATAATTAATTCATCAAATAATGGGTAAGTGTAGAACCACCTACCTTAGAAGGAGGAAGTCCCCAAACTTGTGTGAATTTCTAATTGCACCAAATACACACCAAACACAAATTTAAATGGACCCTACACAAGAATTAGAACCAAATAGAGATTAAAAATGACCCCTAATGAATCTTATATGCACCAAGAAAAAATATAACTCAAAAAAAGAATAAAGAACTTAACCAAATGGGGGTTTTATGCCGGAGAGATGGTCAGACAGTAGGGGTGCCATGCCGGAGCTTCACCGGAGAAGGTAGGATGCCAGAGTGGTACTGGTCGGATGAGGAAGGATGGAAAATTGGCATGCGAGGCCGGAGAGCATGGGTGTGGTGCGACAAGGAGGCCGGCTCGAGGTGGTTGCCAGATAGAAGGAAGGGGAGGCGGAAGCTAGCAGAGGAGAGTCCAACATAGCACGCCAAGGGGTTCACCGACAGGTGTCCGTGCGCGTCTGAGTGGGGGAAAAGGTGTGACTAGAAGGGTGGAAAACCAGTGGTATGGTATGATTCCATGGAGAAGGGGAGGTGCGGGTTAGGGAAGGAGGGGATGAGGTGTGTCGCAACCAGGAATACAGGGAGGAGGTACGGAAGATCAACGTGAAGAGGGGGGGGGGACTAACCAACCCTAGAAAAAAATCTAAGTAAATAATGAATTAAAATAGAATATTAATAAAATAATACCTATAATAATAAAATTAAGAATAATAATAATAATGAAGAAAATAACTTAAGTATCGACACTAATATTATTAATAATAATACTCTATAATAATTAATAATATACTCAAATAATAATAATATTATTATCAATAAGAAAATTCACTAAGTTTTATCAAACTTCTTATTTTATTTTTATTTTTATTTCTTCTTTAATAATACATGTTATTTATCTGCCTTGAATATCAGGCAGGCGTTCGTTGAACCGGGCGAGGTAGTCTGACAACCCAGGTGAGGCTGCGGGGCTTCAAATGCGGTACACTGGACACAGTCAAGAACCAAACAGGTGTTTTTTAATTAAGAACTCAAAATATTTAATTTGGGCATGAACCCGAACTACCAGATTCCCAAAAAATTAATAAAATAAATAATTCAAAGATGGCGGGTGTGAAAATTCTCATCACCATAAAACATTCCTCCATCGTAATTTCAAAACTAAGATTTAATCCCAATGTAGAAAATGACACCCCCTTTACATTCAAAGATGACCCCTACAATCAACAAGAGAAAAGAATAAAGCACACCGTTCTTATAGAAAGTGACCTAAATACCAACCTTAAGAAACCCATAAAAAGTGTTTCTACTAAGTGTCACCCACCCCAAAGAGCAAAGAAACCTCTAGTTGACTGATCAAGGAAATGAACTCCCGCACCCATAGAAACCCTCTTCACAAAATAAAACACCTCGATCACTATTGAACAAAAACCACATCATTTGACTATAACGAAAAGACAAGACCAAGTACATCTAAGGAATACTCCGATCACCTACCATCATGTCATCAATAGGAACAAAACTAAAAGGTCAATATGGGGAAGTCCTAAGGGGATCTCCACCATAATAAATTTATCAATGCATGAGATGAGATTGGAAAAATAACACTGGGAGGCACGAATGGACTCCCCACCTTATGAATAGGGTAATATCGGTTTATTTCCAGGGAGTTTCATGGAGGCCCCCAATGGATCTCCCATCTATTGGCACCAAAGAAAACAGATGACCTTAGAGACTTCTCGGCACTGACCCAATACTACACCAAAGGGTGGGGAGGGCAGTGCCCAACCATCAGGCGTTAAAACTATAGCTGATGAAAAACCAACATCTCCACATCCATGGATGAGCAATATTCAAATTTGAGACTGATGTACCCAAAAAACCCCATAGGGTCCACTAAAAACAGTTACACCCAGTGGGGTTCAACCCCTAGAACCTTAACATAAAAGATGACCATGCTTCCTCATAGATACCAGAAACCTCACGCACCCAAAATGGTCATTCAAAACCGAATAAATACATGAAAAAAATTTAAACTCCCTTCGCCTTCAATACCGATGACAGAGATAAAGCTATGGTACCATATACTCTTCGGGTCTCCGAACAAGTGCCATCTTCACTCTGAGGCCTATAGTTAGAGCCCTGATGGTTGAAGCATCTCTTGCCTCGCTGTTAGGTATAATGGACTCCTGAATGGAGCTTCTCCCTTTGGTGCCAAAAGCATCCACACCACAATAGTGACAACACCAACAAACACAACCCACCACAACATAAAACTACTCCCTCATGACACATCTACCATAAAAGAGGTTTATATGATGCACATGCATAACCACTTCACCGTAACCATGAAACATAAGACGGAAATACACATGAAAAACACTCCTCATTGAACAGAAAAATTAGAACTCCCCGAGAGGACACACTCCTATGAAAACAGGGATTTAAAAGGATCCTACGAAATCCACCCTTTCTCTTCAAAGAGAAATCACACTACCAGACATCTCCAACCATGACACTTTCGATCTATATAAGAACTACAAGCCTTTCAAGACATCAATCAACACCGATAACTTGGATCCGACTTCACCCTTCCCCAATGGAATTCCATTCAACATTTCCATGGGGGACCTTCAGAATAAATGGTGTCAAACTTTATACCCGACAACTAAGACAACTCAAAGAAACCAAATCTACCTTAAACTTATCTCACGTCTACCATCATGCTGCAAGAGGATCCGCTTAACCGAAAAGGATAAGGGAAAAACTTAGCACTATCATTAAAAAGGGAGAGTCCTCACATTAATCTACTGGAGGGTTGGCCAATGACGAATTACCCATGACTTCACTTCAATCACATGTTAATGCTTTATGCGAGGCATGTAATAGTCAATAAAGAAAACCATAGACCTAATCAAAATGGTCTAATGACTAAGACATACCACAAAATAACACTAAACCTGAAGAGGGGACCACTGTAAGGGATTTCTGAAGCACTTTTCAAAATAATTCACTAACTATACACTTGCACAGTAACCTACAAATAATAATTCATACTCAAGACACAAATCAGTCAAAAAGGATTCTCATTTCGAAATGACTCAAATCCAACACCTCCAAAAACACAAGGGCACATCATAAAAACAGAAAATTTTTATTTAACAAAACTTTTTGAAAATAAAAAAAGCCGGTGGGTTTCACAAACACCAATGGTGTCCCATGGGTCGCACACATGCATGTTCCCATGCCACACTAGAACCCATCTAATGTCCATCCAGGCACTCATCCACTAATACCTTTCCCCATTTTTATTTCCATATATACCCATGCATGTGGTTTCCCATGAGAGAACCAAGGATCAAAACCGGACCATTCAATTTTTCAAAACCAAACATTCAACCCATACTTTTCAAACTTTACACATCATTTTATTTTTAAAGTTCTTCCTTTCAAAACATTTTTCAAGAACAAATCATTTTTAACATAAAAATCATATTTCCATGAATTCAAAATAAAAAGATGAGGAATTATTTAAGTGGGAACTAGTGTCAGCGGGTGACTGGGACATATGATTGGTGTCTATACACCAATCATGCCACCGCCACATAGGGTATTCTATGAGAGCATCCCGAGCTACACATGGAATTCCATACCCTTAGAGCTCACTGGGACCACTGACCATGCACCCTTTTCATTCCCCCTAAACAATATTAACCACATAGACCAAATATGTAGACAAACCTCAACTTACTTTGGTAACATGATTCCTGCCACGAGGTGTGTGGGCCATTGACCTTACTCGTAGCTAGGATGTCGAGTCCCAAAAACCATACCTATAGTCTACCTTGACTTTATCCCAAAATAACATGACCAAAGAGAGAAAACCCCTATGATACCATTTTTTCACGAACTGGGATGGGTTTCCATCTGACCCGGAGCCCGACCTAGTCCGCGACATGGCCCAAAGGGCGTTACCGATCACCACAGGTTAGCACAAGTGCCCAGGTATCAAAATAGTACAAGGGAATGATTTACCCAAAATAGGAGACAAAAACAACTAACTACTTTAATGGAAAGAAACATATTTTTATACAACCAAGAAGACCCTTAAAACGTTTCATATTTAAAGATCGATGAATAGAACCAACAACCCAAGTGAGATGACAACAATGGAAATCTAAAACTCTAAGAAGATTGCAATGAAAAAAACTAACACATCTATCTGCACCTTCATGCAACATGAAGATCCTCCTCCTCAAACCACCATTTTCAAACCTTCATAGGAAAACCATTAGCAACCAAATCCACCCTCACTAAGCATGATGCCTCAACCTATGACACACAAATAAAAAGTCATATATACACCCAAAGGTGTGTGTAGGGTGTGACCCAAGAGTCCAGTAGGATGCCACATAGAGAAGATTCCACACATAACCATTTAAATGATGAATTCATTTTCCAATAAAATAGATAAAAGGGAAATAAATGCTTAAAAAGTATTTAATGAAACAAATTTTTAAAGATAGGTTCTTTAAACAAAAAGGAATTAAAAAAATAACTCAAATTAAAGATAAGAATTAAATACTTGAACACTTTTAAGGAAAACTGGATTAATGAAAACAGTTTCAAATAAAACAGATTAAATTAAAAAAACACACACACTTATATTTTCAAATAACCAAAGTGTTCCATAGATGGGCATAAAGTAACCAAGGAGCACAAAATATGGGAGAGGAATCATGGGTGTTAGCTAGCTTGGGTCCCTAGAACTTCGTATCTTGGTGAAGTCTGGCTTATAAACCACGAACCTCAGAAAATGTAACTTAGAAACCACGACCCTCAGAAAACATGTCTTAGAAACCGTGACCCTCAGTCATTCATATGTTTAGTTTGTATTGAAATTGTCAATCCTGCCAGTGAAACTGGGATGATTCACCTCTAGAACACTAGACCACTAGTCCTAGATCACCTTCCTAGCTATGCAGCCTTCATGCTTTGTGCTCAAACAAATTTCATGATCATAATTGGTGAACATCACATAAAAAATACAAAAAAATCACCATGCATGACAAGAAACCATTTACACAATCAATTCTACTTCTAAAAATCATGATAATGTTAAATGTTAGATTTATGCATAAAATCCAAAAAGAGTACTTACACGCACCGAACCATCATTTTCACACCCAAATACCATTCTGAAATATTATTCACAACAAAATCTTATCCAAACAAGTTTCACACCAATGATATAATTAGGTAAACCCTTTGAAAATTTTCATAAGACAATCTTAAAGAGTATAACCAGGCTTTATAAATGAAAACACACTCAAAACCCCCATTTTGAATTAAGTGCACACCCAAAATCATTTTAGAACATAATCTGCATCGCTTACACCATCAATTAAACCACTTGAAATTTTAAAGAAAATACTTTTACGCTTAAAAACCACTAAGAAAATTTATTTAACAATTACAAAAAAGGTGGCAGCTGACTTTTTAAAACCAATACACACTGAAAACCTATTTTATGACAAAATAAACAATGATGCCACACCCAAAATACACACTACAACTCTTCCACATTTAAACAAACTAAATGAACAATCTTTAGAAAACTGATAAATATCTCAAGGTAGTTTTTCACAAAAAAACACATTAACATAACATAAACACCCTACTAACAAAAAAATGAACAAAAAAACTCATCCAAAATCACTTTTTCTGAATGTAAAATAGTTAAAAATTATACTAAATTAATTAAATTTAAAACTAATTCACCAGAAAATTTATGAAACAATTTTCAGAATATTCTGCATGATTTAGAATGCTAAAAATTCACCCAAATACCCCTCAATGACTCCACACATACTGGCGCTAAACCAAAACACAATATTTATAGTTTTTAAAATGCAAATAAACAATTTAGCATGGTTGTTCATAGAAAACACATATGTATCATGTAAATGTATCAACATAACTTAAAAACAAGATTCACATTAAACAAACTAATGAATAAAAATGCTAAATTAATTTTAGAAGAGAATTAATTCATCAAATAATGGTTAAGTGCGGAACCACCTACCTCGGAAGGAGGAAATCCCAAAACTTGGGTGAATTTCCAATCACACCTAATACGCACCACATGCGAATTGAAATAGACCTTAAACATGAATTTGAACCTAATAGAGATTAAAAAATGACCCATAATGAATATTATACCCACTGTACAGAATAAAACACAAAAAAGGAATAATGAACATAACCGAATGGGGGTTGTGTGTCAAAGTGAAGGTCAGATAGTAGAGGTTTCATGCTGGAGCTTTGGCGGTGAAGGGTGCTTCCCGGAGTGGTGTTGTTGGTTGAGGAAGGCTGGAAGCTGGGAATGCAAGGCTGAAGAGCACGGGTGTGGTGCGACGAGGAGGTCGGCTTGAGGCAGTTGCCAGATGGGAGGATGGGGAGGTGGCGACTGGAAAAGGAGGGACTGGTGTATCAAGCTGAGTGGTGCGCCGATAGGTGTCCGTGCGGGTCCGAGCGGGGGACAAGGTGCGACAGGAAGGGGGAAAACTAGTGGTGTAGTGGGATTCCATGGATAAGGGGTGGCGCGAGTTAGTGAAGGAGGGGAAGAGGTTTCTCATGACCAGGCATATAGGGAGGAGGCCCAGTGGCTCGACGTGAAGATAGGCTGTGGGTGGAGCTAGCAAACCCTAGAAGAAAAAAAGTAAAAAAAAGAATAAAAATAGAATAAAAATAATATAATACCTATAATAATAAAATTAATAATAATAATAATAATAATAATAATAATAATTAAAATAACTTATGGATTGACACTAATATTAATAATAACAATACTCAATAATAATTAATAATATACTTAAATAATAATAATATTATTATCAATAAAACAATTCATCAAATTTTATCACACTTCTTATTGTATTTTTATATTTATTTCTTCATTAATAATACATTTTATTTATCTACTGTGAACATCATGCAGGTGTGCGTTGAACCAAGCGAGGTCACACGACAACCCAGGTGAGGCCACGTGGCTTTGACCGTGGTGTGTTTGATGCAGTCAAGACCCAAACACGTGTTTTTTAAATAAGAACACAAAAATATTAATTTGGGCTTGAACCCGAACTACCTGATACCCAGAAAATTAATAAAATAAATAATTCAATGAAGGAGGGTGTGACAAGTTCCCTTTAGAGACATGGATTATTTCCATTAAAGAAATGACCAGTCTTGCATTCCATGTTGTGTATGAAATCTGTTGGATACCTTATTACCCTGGAAAAGGTAGCTACATACTCTGCAACACCTTATTCTTCCTGTTTTTTTAAATTATTTAAATTTACCTTTATCTTAGTTTATGGATTACAAAAGATATATTTATCAAAGAATGTCTTATTAAATATTATCAATTCCCTATGTTATATATCTTATTCCTCCGTAGTATTATGTATCAACGACCATTACTAATATGTGTAGAAATTTAGAAAATATAATGAAATTATATATTTTTTCCTTTTCATTACATCCCAATGCTATGAATATCTTCTCCAAAGACTTAATCGACTAATCAAACTCTATTGGGTAAGTAGAACCACTATATAATTTAGGCTTATATAGCATAAAGTGACCCAACATTGGGGAATCTCACTTTGGAATAGGTTTCTCTATCTGGGAAAGGTTATGTGTCATAAACTAATTAACATTCCAAAATATTTACATAACATTCTCAGTTTCAATATCAGCTGTATTAGTTTTCTCAACAGGTATGTGTTTATATTTTTTATGAGTACTAATGCCATTCATCATTCCCGACATTATTTCCAAACAATAGAATGTAGTGGATTAGATAATAACATTATGTCACATAAATTATAAACCCAAATCTTAGTGAAACACTAATCATAAAATGAATTTTTTTTAATAACTAATATCATAATAATAAACATGGTTTATTTAGGGATGTCTTTACATTCAAATCCCTCATAATTATTTGTAAAGAAATTCAAATTATCCTAAGTGTATCCCCTACGAGTTTCAATCCACGTTCACATTAAGGACTATTGTCATGTAATAGGTTACACCAAGTTAGGCTCGACACACCTTTTCAGGGTCATTATCTCTAGGTACAACTATACCAAAACCACATCCACTCTTAGTATCCATACATGGATGTATTTCTAGGAATACCCACATAATCTCTACCTTAGAAAAATTCTATAATGTTCTTATATACATATCCTCAAAGTCTAACTTAGGGTTATGTTCTCTAATATATGTTGTCTAAATCAAGTTTTCAATTTTTCGGCAAACCCCCCTTTAATACCAATTGTAATTCCCTGATCCCCAAAGACAAGAGTTGGTGCATTATTTTATTACATTGAAATGAATACATGGAATCATATACCCAAGGACTAACCATTTTACAATGTTTGTAAAAGCATATTACATACATGATACCAATGATAAATCGATAAAATTAAATAATACATGATACATAATAAAATTAAATAAACTACATCCTTTAAATATTATTCATTGTTTTGTTATTCATAACATTGAGAATTGAAATAAAATTAGAGTGATATCAAATTATTAGTAAGGGAATGTAAAGTGGAAGCAATAATAAATTATGACAAAAATAAACATGAAAGTTTAAATAAATGAAAACACATTCTATTCAAATAACGTGATAAAAAATATAAATATAGAAAGATAAGAAACTCAAACACAAGCCATTTAATCACCAAATGAGAAAATAATGTATCCATATATATGTCAACATAAAAATCTCATGGATAAAAAAT
Organism: Viscum album; assembly: GCA_963277665.1. Classification (NCBI taxonomy): domain Eukaryota; kingdom Viridiplantae; phylum Streptophyta; class Magnoliopsida; order Santalales; family Viscaceae; genus Viscum; species Viscum album. The sequence goes on along the minus strand of OY728164.1, from coordinate 1,394,653,426 downwards.
AACTGAATCTAAATGATTTAAATGATTCATTATTATATTCCATGATTCATAGGCACTAAAAACTTTATCATCAATACCTTTTGAATTAGGTTTTAGCATATCGGGTAAAAATGATATAATTTTGGCAAACTAATTCATCTCATGAGAATACTGATGCATCAAGGGGATATCAATGAACAGGGCCACATATGTTGTACCTATCCAATTTATTTTTCATATATCTAATAATATATTTAACTGATGAAAAATGTGAATTATCAAATATCCATATTGAATAAAAGATGCATATTTGTCAATAATTCCCATGTTAATCAAATAATAGTTAAAGTGAACACTATATGTAAAATGGTATACCGTTTAGGAAATAATAAAATCCATTAAAAGATAATATGGATATTTAAAAAAATTTAATTTAAAATAAATGGATAAAAAATGTTATTATATCAGGTAAAATTTTACAATCACAAAATAAAGTGAGATTGCAATGGTAATCATTAGACACATTCTTAGGGAAAATAATCATTTAACATTCCAAAGTTTCATATGAAACATTAAAAAATTTAAATAAGTATCCCCATAAATTAGTAATATTTAATTAATGTTTTGGATAAAATATACATAAAAGGTTCATGATATACTATATCAAAAGGTTCAATATACATACCACACAAAAGAAGTGGTAGATATGAAATTTATATCATATATGTAAAAAGTTAGATGAAAATCCCTTAACATACCCTTACCTATTGTTGTGTGGTATTTAACCTCCTGTATAGTGGTTTAAAACATGTTACTAAATAATAATATAATCATATTCATAATAATTATATCATATATGATCATCTTATAAAATCTTATTACTTGTCTGTTATTAATCATTTATTATTTTCAGTATTTTCGGGATTTAATTGCCTAGTTTATTGAGTATGTTGTGACTTATTACTTGTTATTAATGTTAATTATTTAATGGTTTTATCATATAAAATTTAAAAAATGATATAAATATCAAATATATTCAATATATTTGTATTTAAATATTCCATAATATATTGAGATAATAAATAAAATGCACCGTTCATGGAGATGGTAGGTCGTATATCTACATAAACACTACTTTCATTTGTTTGTCATATTAAAAGAGTGAAAATAAATGATATATATGTAAATTATAATTATAGTATTATATTAATGTCATATATTTCAAATAGGTTTAATAAAACTATCATTTTTATGTTCTATATATAGTGTGAACGAATCACATCGCTTTGAGGGGGTGGTAGTCCACACTTCCACAAACAATATTATCGCATTTACATTAAATGGAATGAATAAGGGTACCTTCTATATAAAAATTATAGAAGAATAAATAAATTATAACTATAAAATATATAATATATAAATATATTTTCCATTATACTACTCATCATGAGATGTGGTAATGGAAAAATGAACAATCATCATTTCATGAGGCGGTAGTTCAACATACACATAAAAGGTAGGTCCATTACCCATTAGATAGATGTGTGTCTAAGTTTAAATAAAAAACATAACATAAAAACTTACTAGTATATTTATTATAGTTATGTTATTATATAATCTTTGAATAAGAATATTTGAGGGGGTGAAGGATGATAGTAAAACAAAAGAGTTTGAGGAAGGAAGTTACCATTTCTTTTGGTATCTCATTTTGGTTTCCACCAGAAGAATTACTTGGATGGATTTATTCTAAATTTTTGGATTATAGGATGATGGGAGGTATGTTGAGGAGATATTTGGGAAGATCTTTTTCGAGCCAATGTGTATCGAGAGGTGTGAAGAAGTGGGAGGTGTGACTTTCTTTTTATAGTGCAGGAGGTGTGACATTCTTCTAAAATTTTGGAAAGTGAATTCCACCCACGTTTTTACTATGTAAAGTTGATATAATAATGTTAAAAATTATATAAAATTAAATATAGTGTAGAAATTTGTCTAGACAATGGAATTTTTACTAGTTTTTTAGAAGTTTTCCCTTAATAAAAAGGTTTAGTCTCTTATGGAGTTTAATTCCACCTTAATCAATGTAATTAACTTTAATTACTTTCACTATTATTTTTGGCAAAAAATAAAAAGTTTAAATTTATAAGAATTATAATGTACGATGATTCAAAATATTGAATCCATTTTTCCATATTATTATCAAATAATTGGTATAAATTGATTTAATTTTAACCCCGTAGATGGGATGACAATGCGTGTTTTTAAAGTAAAAACATTCAAAAGATTGTTATCTTTTTATATTCAATTTCAAAGTAAAATTGATTTAAATGACCTAAATTGGACGATTTTATAATTAATTAATATAATTAAACTTTAAAACCATTTAAAAATATCATTTGATATTATATATAAAATAGATGAAAAAGAAATTGTGAATCAAAATTCATTATTTTATCCCTATTCATTAAAAAATGACACTTCACTGAAAAATAAAAAAATTGATCATAACCTACTTTTTATTTTTATATTTAAAAAATAAAGTTTATTTTGACATATAGAATTCAAAAGAGTTTCAAAATTTATATTTAAAATAGGTTCACTCTTGAAAGGTAGTAAAACTGATTTTATTAAAATACAAGGTTTTCTATGTGTAATATTGGGTCTGTTCTCATATTATGCCTATAAAATTAGTTGGATGAATATAAAAAATATTTCATTGAATATATAAGATAGAAATTTATTAATATAATTCTCAAATAGTAATTGATTTAACTTATTATGATAAATATTATTTTACACATAAATATAGTATTTTATAAAAATCACCCCTTTATAGCCATCTTGTTTCTATATTCATTAATAATTAATAGGTATCCAATTCATGCAACAATATATTTTTTTTATGTTTGTTAATACTATTCATAATATTTAATTTAATGTATATTTTATATCTTATTATATTAAATAATAATAATTTGTTAATATTTTATTGTTTGGTAAAACTTAGTGTTGTGTGTTACACAATCAATCGAGGAAAGTCAGTTTTGTGTGCATTGCTAGATAACATCAGTTATATATATATAAATTGCTAAAAATTATATTAAATGTAACATAAGAATAACATAGTGATTCGTATAAGGAAACATATGAACAAAAATTAAATTTATTCTAAAAGGGTAATATTGTAAAGTCTTGGGGTGTTACAATGGGTTCCCAATGTAGAATCATCATTTACTATCTCTATAAGTCATTAAATCATATGAGTAATATGTTATTTATCATTTAGTTTTAAGATATCAAATTTATTCCTCATAGTGTTTCACCTTATATCTTTTACATTTTTTTCTTCCTTCACAAGTGACTCAAACGAGTGTCCATATTTTATAAGCTATATAACATTGTGAATCTTTAATAAACTAATTAGGACATAGTATGAAAATAAAAACATTTATATTTTTTGAGTATATATCATATATATCTTCTTATATAGAATCAAAAGTTCCTAGATCAGTCCTACTTACTGTATAAAATTTAATTGAATTTAGGTACAACTTCATTACAAGGTTACTCAGGTAGATAATCATGCAAGGTTTCTATAAAATTTAATGTTATACATTGAAATACATTGATATGATCAGAGAAATTCCTTCAAATAAATCATTTTTTATCAGAAAAGAGATATATCATTAGATGTAAATTGATAATTGTTGAGAGTAAAAAGGAATGATCTTTAAAACTAATGATTTTCCTAATTGGTGTTTCACAAAAAATAAATGGGAGGGAGGTATGTTCTTAAAAAATACACATTATTGAAACTAAATTATATTAATAGACACATGATTATATCATTAAAATTAAAATAGATAAGACTTGGAATATTAATATAAAATTTAAGGGGGAAGAAATTGAAAATGTTTAGTTGTTTGGGGAACAATGATCCCTTAGTCCACACCATACATTACTCATTCAGTAAGATTATTGAATTTCACAGTACAATCCATTTTTTCAGGTATATTTATAGCTCAATGGATGCAATAATAACCATTTATAAAGATACCAATATATTTCACATTTACCTACATTCTTACAGGACATAATTGTGGTCTTCAGTTAAGGAAAAAATAAGTGAATCATTAAAAATAATGGGATGAATAATTATATTTTCAGTTTAGTACATACTTTTATGAAGTAGCTATAAAAAGAAAATAAACAACTAAATAGATATAATATAGATTAAATAAATAAAATAAAATTATTTGTTAATATAAATGATAGTCTAGATAGAAAAAATGTGTAGATGTTCATTCTTTGTTTCAGGAAAAATATTTATCATGTAAGACTAGTGCATGTGGTTTGTGACAGTTTTCACTCATTAAATCATAATAAAAACTCCACTTATATTTTAATTTTAACTCTACTTACACTTGAAAAATATATAGAATAATAGAACAATATAAATGTATAATATTTTAATTTTCCTACATCCATCTCCCCCCCAAATAAGAAGGACTGAGGTATCCATTGATTGTATGGTTTGTTTCTATTAGAACTATAAATATTCCGAGAACTAGAACAATATTGAAATTACCCATTACTCATTTTTAAAGACATAATTTTATAAAATTAAATGAAGGGTTAGAGCTTTATCATTATAATTCAATTGTAATTAATTTATTAATAATCTAGTTAAATATTTTACAATAATTATCTTCATAGATATTCAACATTAAAAAACATTAATTCCTAAGATGTATGATTATATATCTTTCTATGAAATCATACGACTTTATACATTGAGATGATAATTTAATAATTCATATTAATTTTTACTAAGAATGATATAAAATTATTCAAATGATAATTTTTTATTTCAGAGATATCTTCACTGTTAAAAAATATTTTCACTGAATGACATTATAAACTTAAAAAATAACTTAAAGAACAAATATATATGAAATATGACTACCCATAGGATATTTTATTTATATGTATGACATTTTATCTTCATAAAATACCTGATTTTGTTAAAACATAGCACGTATTAATTTCATCCCTTAAAGTATATTTTACTTTAATGTATAATCAACACGTATGTATTAATACTTTTTTAAATGATTCTCGTAGGAATTTTCCTTTCATTGAATATTTTATCATCAATTATTTGACAATTAATTTATGTGAGACCTTCATATGATATTTATTTGTATATTTCTCATTGAAATTTATAATGTTCTCAAAAGATAAATTAGAATATAGAATAATTTATTTTCATGAGAAATATTCTATCATTACAACACATTCGATATTTACAAGAATTTATGATATTTACATAAAAAGAAAATCCTTCAAAACATTAAAGATAAAAAAGTATACTAATACTTTTAAATAAAATACAAATTAAGGAAATATAAATTATTTTCCTAAAATAACTTATGATAAATTCATTAGTAAAAAAATTAAAATGTTTTGAGAATAAAGACATATGAAACATTAGAATATGTAGGAAAAATATAATTCTATTAAAAATATCTAAAAGATATTTCTCCTGAGACCATCTAGGTAGGGTATGATAGAGTGTTAGGGTGGTTAGATTTCATCATGCACACCGATATGATGGATCATGTTTAGTATATTATAATCTTTCCCCTAAACTCATAGGTATTACCATGATTATTGGTACTAAATTTCGTATTTTGATTACATTAATTTTATTATTGTGATAGTGGACTAGATATTTTATTTAGTTTAAATTGATTTCTTTTTTCTACTAATATTATTGTTATATCGAATCCTTTTTTATAGTGTATTATTTTATTTTTATTTAAACTGTTGGATTTTATTAATGGATGATGGTTTAGTAAATACATCACTATGTTGTTCATATAAGCAACATTCAAATGATGATTCCATGAATGATGGTTTTCATATTAATGTATTTATGCACTATATTTTTTAATATATTTGAAACATTATCTCTCAAATGGAACCAGGTCTAAAAGATAAAGGGAAATAATCTATTATTTCATTTTGAAATTGAAATAGAGAAAACATATGCTTTATAAATTGTATTTCAAACTAGAATTAGATGAATCTTTTATATATTGTTTATTCATGTGGAATGGTTTTGTCTTGGGATAAAATTTTATCATTGTGCTCATTACTATCTATATTTTAGTTTCAGGTTCCGGTCCAAGTTCTAATTTATCTTGATCTCCTTATAATGATATTGGTTTTTGGATTGACGGTGACCTTAGGTTCATATAGAGATAATAGTGGCTATCATGGGTTTTTTTATTTTTTTTATCAGATTTTTATTATCTTAGTCATCCCCCTTCTAGTATGTGAAGCTTCCATATTTTGATTTTTGTTTTGTGTTGATTGGATTTTTAATTATATTTATAATATTGTATTTGGATTTCCTTTAGTTGTAAAACTAATTTTATACTGGTGTAAGGAATTCTGATATTTTGAGTGATCATGTAAAAATTTTGGTAATGATTCAATTTTATTTATTACATTTTTTCTCATAGTGAAATCATTTCCTATAGATCCCATCTATTTCCCTAGTTCTTTTTTCCAGACTTTGGGGATTAGAAACACCCATTAGGTGTATCGTGAATAGCTCGAGAGCCCAGTTTAGGGGAAGACAATATTTATTTCATGAGATATAAAGAAATAATATTGGATGTGAGAGAATAATTGAATGCATAAACCCTAAAAGAATTTTTATTTAAAAATTGAATGAACACATTAATTTAATCAACCATAATAATAAAACCCATTAAAATAATATTTACCAGTATATTTATTATAAATAATAAAATTTATAATCCTTATATTATATGGAATAGAGAAATAAAAATCATAAACTACTTTTGAAAGACAACCATTATACTATAAGAACCTTCAGTTGATTTCTATTTTGCATATTTTTAACATTCTTCCCTTACTATCTATGAAAATATCTTCCCTTATAGAGATAATTAACATCTATTAATTCTTATGTCTCTTAATATCTTCCATTATATCCCCATCCACTAATTCTATCCAAATCCTATTAAAATGTCCCTTAAAAATCAATTGGTATCTAAAATATATTATCCCAAAATGATTATAGGGTTTATATATATATATATATATTATAGAATATTTTCAATACTTTTTAATTTTTTTAATATTATATTCCAATGAAAATTTGATAATGGATATAATGAACACATGACCCATTTTTATAAGAATTAAGTCTATAATAGTATATTATTAAGGGGATGGATTTTCAAATTCTCCAAAGGCCTCTAATCTTATCAAAAACATCCAAATTCTCAATATTTTCCCACTTAAACCATGATAAAAATCCTGAAGAACTAATATTTGTAATTTTATTCGTCTTTTTTATTATTTTATCCCTTTTCATTTGTATTCTAGGGAATTAATGTGTAAATAATTTTGATATGATTTAATTATTGCATAACCTAATGTTAAACTATCTTCAATCCATCAAGACCCACTTATATCATCTTTTAAAAATATATATCCACAATGTAATGCATTAATATGAGTTATTACTCTGTTACCTTCATATATCTTCAAATACTTATCAAAACCACTAAAAATCATAACATGATCCACTTAAATATTTTTTTAATGATTCAAATTCCATTTATAAATATCAATAATTACTACACCATAATATATAAAACATTATGACATGATTTCATCAACATAGATTTGAATATCCATCCCAGTTCATTGTAACAAATAAGTATATATCAACAAAACAACCCCTCATATTACAACCTAATTATTTCCCTTTGGTTTCTTTAAAATAATAGTGAATTAACAGACATTACCTCATGTTGGCCACATAAAAATAACTATTTACTTTCCCATAATTCTATCATACAAAACTATCAGGTTTCAAATAAATGTGATATGATGTGTTTATTACTACATCTTCAAATTCATTCAAAGTGAGTAAAATTGATCAATAATCATTATCATTCTATAAAAAATCAATAAAACATAGGGTCAATATATAATAAAATCAAGCAAAAGTTATATTTATTAGATAGATGTAAATTAAAATTTATTTATTGAATTCCATTATTCCTTATCTTTTGATTATCTACATATAATGATCTCCATAGAAACATTTATAAAGTTCATTACATATAATTTTTAACCAATATGGTTTTAAAAATTTATCAATTATCAAAGTTGGTAAACATTTAAGAATCATGTGAACATATTTTTCCATACCTCTATTTTTAAAGAAATATACCACAAAAGTATTTTTTTCATTCAAAATTTTTATATAGAATAATTTTTATATGGGTCATTTAATTCATTATTTAAGGATGGATTTTATTTATATTTCATTCCAACTCATACATAGGCACATAAACTCATAGATTTATATATTTTTTCATATTAAAAAAATATATTTATAAATTGAAATTGAAATTATATAATCCATAAAAAATAATATATGAAATGATCATATAAAAGTTTAATTTAAGTTAAAATTCTAAAAAGTTTAAATTACCCAAATAAATATATCTCTATAAATTATGATTCTTTATTTAAAAAAACAGCTTATATTTTCAAATCCATACAAAATCATTATTATTGAAATCTATAAAATTTTAAATTTATAATTTCCAGACCCCCCTCCACAAGTACCCTTCTTTTATCATAGATGAATACCAATGTTTCCCTAGAAGCCCACATTCAATAGGTCGTGGGATAGAGTCAAGCATCTGGGGAATATAATTCATACAAATGTGATTAATTTCCATAAATATATACCATGAAATGAGAAAAAAATTTACCCAATAAACATAATGATAGAAATAAAAAAATATATCCATACCTGAAGGTCATATAAAGTAAATGAAATGAAAATACCATGAGAAAATTCTAGGAAGATGAAACTAGAAAATATATAAAATGACCAAGAACTAAAACAGAGAAACACCCAAATGAATCACCAAAAATCTTTCGTGGACCTGAACAGTTGATTTACATATGGGTGATCATATAGGTATATTATGCAGGATCCTCTCCGAAACCACTCATAAAAATGTGGGTGAAAATACTAAATATTCATGAATAAATAGGGGAATAAACTTGATACCCAAATCAAGAGAACTATATCATATTACCACCAAGGAAAAATAACCAAGTAACACATAGGAATAGGTAATATAATATCAAATGAATATATATATATATATATATATATATATATATATATAAAATAAGGTACTCACATCATTTTCCCACTAAACATGGCTCCTTAAACCTTGACATCTTATTTTCTGTGTAATCAATCCCCTCTACATGTCATACCACACATTGATGTAAAGATATCATAGAGAAAATATTATCACATCCTACACATCCATGGTCAAAAACTGCAACCAAATCCTTAGTATATACAGTACATCCATGCACGCACAACATAACCAGAATGTCATTATATCCCCATAACCACAATGAATAAACAAGTTCTATCATATATTATGTTAGTATACACGATTTATTAATCCATGAAATCATGTACATAAATACAAAATTATAAACATTATACATTACAGAATTCTTCAAGTATAATATATAACCTCAAGCCACCATAACTTGTATATACCTGTATGAAATAACAGAAATTCATTATAGCCTGCATATAAATTATTCTAGAATCCATCATCACTTGAATATTCATATATATCACGATATTCCAATAAGAGAGAGTGGGGTGGGGAGATTAGCCATTTATCCATACCAATAAAAAAATATATATTGGGAACACACCTAGAACCTCGCACTAATAGGTGCATGCACTACCTGTACAGACTTGAGTGGAAGGGGATAAGAAGTTATAAAATCTATTTATATTTTTTAAAATAACAAATCTAAGGGAATGTATCCTACACTAAACCTAAACTAGATTTAATGTACAAAAATATAACCCAACTACTTCACTATGACATGAAAAACAACAATCATCTATGAATACATGCATTGAAATTTATCATCAATTATTAAGTAATTTAATTATTAAAATTCACTTTATAAAACCATGTCATCTATCCTGGTACAATTTTATATTATCTATAAAATATAATGAACTTTTATATTCCACATGTTAATTTTAGTCTTCAAAGAAATGTTTTTTATCATTTACTATATCCAATACATGGTTTACAATTTATATACTTTTATAATAATCAACACCTTTACCCGTGAGTTCATTATAATTTATTATCATTACATAATTATAACACTCCAAGATTTTTATAAAATAGGGTTTTAAATAATTTTATTTCTTTGATAGAATATTTTGATAAAATTAAATTTATTTTTTATAATGTCAAATTTTTCATATAATTAATGTTTTATAATTTTATGAAAACATTGATTTTTGAATGAATAGTGAAAAATACCATTTTCTATTGAAAACCGTTTAAAAAAATGTACATATTCAAATTATATTTTGTATTAATTTAAAATTTAAATTAGTTTAATTTTATTTATGATTTTAAATTATGATTTTTAAATAGATTTTCTACTTTAATTTAGTTTATAATCATTTTAGATTTAAAAATGTCAATTTTTGGAAAACTGTATCTCATTACATTTTCTAGTTTTAATTTAAATTAAATTCTACAAACTATACGATTTTATTTTTTGTAAAATTGATGTCATATAAGTATTTAAGAGGTCCAGATTTATATAATATGTTTCTTTTATTTTTTCACAAAATGAGTAGTAACCATGGTAATTTTGTTTCCAGAGTTAAGGGTAAATAATGTAAGTAATGGTAATAATAATGTGATAAGTATTAGAAAATGTCCATAATACTTGCCAAAATTTTAATATATGAGATAATTTTATCTCTAAGAATATAAATTTAGAAATTATATTCTTTTATATCCATGTGGATGAGATTAAGACATATAAAATATTTTATTTAATGAAAATCCAAAGATTACATATTCATGTTTCTAAAAACAAGAAGATTTCTAATATGGTGGTATCCAAGATATATCTTCGAATATATATAATATTTTTAAATCTAAAATAATAACATACATAATGGAATTTTATTTTTAATTTTTTATAAATAAATAATCACCTTAAGTACATTCACAACCCTAATGAAATAATTATTTTGTTAATGGAAATATACGATAAATGATATTAAAAATACTAAAATAAATATAATTTGAGATAATTATTTAAAAAAATATTTATAAGAAATTGAAATGTTATATATATAATAAAATAGTTATTTTGGATTATATTTTTTATCTTGACATTATGAAATTAAAAGTAATGAATTGTCCCTCAAATTGTCATTATGAATATTTAATAGTATATAATATTTTCATAAATGATAAAAAATTACTAAAAAAAAGTAAATTCATCCAAATGATTTGGATATGGTATTTAATTTTATTAATAATCCATTTATCAGCTTCTTGAAATTTTATAGTAGCAACATTATCACTCATAGAGTGGAAATCCATGTAGTCAGGGTAAGAGTTAAAGGTATTAAATAAGGGTTAAAATGATAAGGGTATAACTAAGACCTAAAATATTCAATAAAATTATACGATGAATATTATTCAAACCTTATCACCTAAGTCCTTAATTTGGGTGTTTTAATGAAAACATTTCCATGAAATTGACTTATGTGTTACTTAAAAGAAAAAATAGTTATGAAATGTCACTCTCTTTGTATTTAATATCTTTTATGTGTCCACATAGAGACAAAATGAAGATATCAATGAAAATAACAGTATATCTAAATATTAATTAAATTATATTCATTATAAAAATTTATTTTCAATTTTTTAAAATAATATTTTTGTCTTAAATGAAAGTGAAATACCAATACAATATTTATTTAATTAAGAGAAAAATAAAGTAAATGATTTTGAATAAATATAATTTTTATATAATTTGAATGATTTGATAAGTGAAATAAATTTTATAGATATATATGAAATATTTTAATTGTCTTAAACAATTATTTTTTAGTATTTCCATTGTAAGATATATTTGAAGTCCTTGTAAGTAAATTGTTTTAATGTCGACATTAATGATAAATTATCAAAAAATTTTTTTATTAAAATAAATGAAAATCATTAAAATAATTAAAAAGATATAATTTATTTATTATAAGTATTATAGACTCATAAATTGATCATTTATGGACGATTTTAACCATATTAAAAAAATTAATATCGTTAATATTTAAAAAATTTGTTTCCGTAGTCAATTAATATAGGTTAACTAAAAGTTAACAAAAATGATAAAGTTTAAAATAATAACAAAACATAACCAAAATCTATTGGTTGATAATATTAAACCTTAAATTATATTATATTATAATTTATGTCTATATGGTTTTATTTTTATAGTAAATTATTTTATTATAATTTATTCTTTTTTGAAATTTCAAAAGTGCATCTCACCTCAATTATGAAAGGACACCTCCACCCTCAATTATTTACATAATCTTGAGATTTCTAAATTTTCCATACCCTAATAATTTCTCCTATAAAACTACCAAAAAAATTATAATGGTTCCTTTCTTCCCAAAATCCCAACCTTATAGACCTTTATAGAAGATCCAAAGGAGAAATTTCGAGGGAGTTTCAATCGCTCTAATTGATCACTTTCTATTTATACTCTTATTAATATCATATAAATATTTGATGTTTTACATAAAATAATAAATTATGCATATCAAATTTTTTTAAAGTTATTATTATTATGAAAACATCATTATAGACCCTCTTTCCCATCAAAAAAGATGTGAATGTATCACTCGTGTGTACATATTTCTTACAATCTCCACGTAGAGATACTATTAAATTTTTATGACCACAATATATGGATAGGAATTGTGATAATTTTATTGAATATATATAATAATTATGATAATATATTATTTTAATTATGAATTAAAATTTACTATTATTTAATTTCATTGATCCAAAAATGAAAATAGCGTTCATCTATACGTATGTCCTACCATATCCATGAACGGTGTAATTCAATTTTCTATTAATATATTATATGAATGGATATAAATATTCATATAATTATTATATTTAATTTTTATACCATTATTTGGAATTATAATTGATGATACCAAGATTAATGTATAAATACCAAGACTCATGAACCAAAACAAGCTTAGAAAACAAAACAGTTATAACCCGAAATAGTGATTTCCATAAAAAATTATTAATAAACGGGTGATAAGATGTTATAAATAAATAATAAATTCTATGAATGAAATAAGGTTATGGAATAAATTTTTAATAAATCCATATATAATATAATGAATGTTTTAATGTGAACAAATAAAGGAAAGACTTGAAGTAAGTGAATTATTAACTCATTTTCCCTTCCTTGGGTTAAACTATAAGTTCATTGAATATGTAATGTTACAATTATGTGAAAAATTTATTTTGAATATATTATGATGTATTTACACTATTTTATGTGTATTTATAGTAGATAAAATTAATCTATTCATTTCAAAAATTCACACTTCAATGTTATGGTATTTTAAAGGGTTTATTTAATAATCTCATCATTATTTTAGATTATTTATGTTTATGTACATGTATGAAAAAATTTATCTTACTTGTCAATTTTTTCATAAAATGTTTTCAAAAATGGTTATACATTTGTTTAATATATTTATTACCCATATTTTAATTTTTTACAAAATGCTCTGAAATGAGTCGTTTTTTCCTTTTCTGAAAGAGGATCCTTGTGATTTCTTCTAGAAAAAATATGAAATTAATAATATTTTAACTTATAAGGTATGTGTGGATTTTACTATATTCATGATGCATTAATTGTAACAAAATTAATTTTCATGAAAATTTTTAGAATAAATTAAATTAATTTTATAGAATGTGTTTTATGCTACAACATGTTAAGCTTGTGCTACAAACAACACCAACATAGCTTTCCTTACACACAACACTTAGTTTATAAGAAAGATCATTTAAATATTTAAATTATTTAAGTGAGATAGTTATAAAATATCCATTAAACATGGTAGCATGAATATTAATAACTAATTTTTAAATATTATTTATAATTTTTTATATAAATATTATATATTCATAATAAAATACATAATTTTTGGTAAAGTCTATATGTTTTGAAAAAAATACTATTTTATTAAAAGAAATGATTTTTATGTCCTTTATTAAAAAATAATTAAATAAAATTTTCACACTTTTATAAAATTAATTTTATACAATAAAATTAATTTTAGAATTTAGAAATTAAAATTTATCTTAGGTTGAATTTTCAGGACTTTTCAGAAAAACTTCATTTTTTGCTGATTAATGAAAAATAATAAATTTTAATTCAATGATTATTTTTCATCAAAATTAATTATACTAATAATTTTTTTTAAACTATAATTAGATAAATTATAAAAAATCTAATCTAATTTAGGGCATTGTAACCAATTTTCCATCTAAATAGGATATAAAAACATTTCAACCTTTTAAAAATTTTCAATTTAAAAACCCATCATCTCATGTCTTCTGCGGGACTAGTTTTAAATTAATTTATTAAAATTCATTGATAATAATTAGAAAAAAAGGATTATTATTCAGAATTATAATAACTTATAATTTTTAATAAGTTAAAATTAGTTTTTTACTAAAAATATTTGTGAAAGTAGGTAAAAATAATTACAGTGATTAATGTAAAAACGATCTTAATTAATAACAAAACATAGAATATATGGTGTAAAAATGACTATAAACATGAAAAAAATTATTTTAAGACCTATTTATTCCACTAAACCTTTATGTATTGATAATGGTCCAATTTTTACTATTTTGGGACATTTAAAGGGTGGGGATAACACAATTATTTTTAATAATACCAACTGTTTCATTTTCCCTACTTATAAACGACCACCACCACTTCTCCTCACTACACACATATAAAACCAATTTCTATTGGCCAAAAAATTTCTAAATATATTCCCAAAAATACCATAATTAATTTTATAAGCCTTAATTTTGGAATAAATCCAATGAAGGGATCCCCTTCGTGAAAACCAAAAGAAGTTACCTAAAAAGAGATAAACACCTCCCTTAGATTTTTTGTTATATCTCCTTATCCAACCCATAAATTATTATTCTTACATGATTATATAATATAATATTTTCAATAAATATAATTATATTTTCTGATGATTCATTTATGACCCACACATAGACAAAATTCCATCAAATGGGATATAAAATCATCGTTCGTGTTTTCGGAAAACTGTTGTGTCACAAATCAATGTTGTTCATTCTAACATTGTCACCTTTACGACTATAGAATAACGATGTAAATTATGTTTTTATATGTTTTATATGATATTTATGATGTTTTTATGCCTTTTTAATTATTTTATAACACATAACTTCATGCTTTAAATTCTGTGTAAATATGATAACTTCGTTTGTGGATATCTAGACTACCTCATCCTCAAAGAGATGCGATTCATTCAAAAATTACATGTAATTTATTATGATTTGGTTTATTTAATCTATATGATATATATGACATATTAATTATAATTTAATTACATATATATGTACATATGTTTCACTTACTTTTTTTCTTTTAGCATGACAAGAAAATGGAAACAACATTCATGAAAACATACCACCTACCATCTCCATGAATGGTGTACTTAATTTCCTTTTAATTTAATATATTTTATTATATATAAATATATATGATATTTATCTTATTTTTATAATTATGGATATTAAGTAATCATGATATAAGTAAGAGGAATAAAAATATATCAAATCCAAACACATGTGAAAAATAAAGCAGTTATTACTAGTAACGTAACATTAACATCGAATTGTTAATAAATGATAAATGGAAGGTAATAAATAAAAAATACATTGTATAATTTAATATGGTCATTTAATATATTTATATTAAACATATATTTATTATATAGGAGGTTCGAAAGAATATGAAGAGAGTTAGGACATTATGTTAGGGGATTTCTAGTCTCACTATTATTTATATGATACTTATACCATATTTACCACTCATTTAATTTGTGGGTTGTATATAATTCATATTAATTTATGTATTTATACTTAAAATCATGGGTTTTTACATAACCATTTTATGATATCCTTTTTATAGGGATTATGGTTCAAAAGTTACCAAATCGGTAAGGTAATTCTGTCTCAATTTTCCTTCTTTGAGACTCATGTTTTTTATGAACTATATCCTATTAAAAGGTTTATATGATGTACCTTGGACATTTTATAAAAAGAATATTATTATTTTCTTGATTCTATATGCTTCATGTATGTTTATTCTTTCCTGGGTATTGTGATTCAATGTTACCGAAGAAGTAAAATTCTAATGCTAAAATATCATAGTTTACCAGGATTATTTATAATTTTGATTCCATTTATTAAATATTATGATCTATATATTAATAAATATCATGAATTTTGTTCTTTTATATTTATTAATAATACCTTCATGCATAGTTACAATAATTCCTCACTTTGAAAATTAAGATATTTAATTAATTTTTTTAAAAAATATGACCTTATTTCACTTTTCAGTTAGAAATCTATTTTATTCAAAAACAAACACTTAAAAATTGTTTCAAAATAAATTTCAAAAATATATTTATTAAATGATACTTTAAGAAAATAATCATGGAATAATTAATTTAATTTTTATGGTTTTCAATTCTATTTTCTAAAACAAAATGTTTTGAAAAATGTTTTATTATTTAAAAAGTGTTTTTTGAAGAAAGAAAGTATATTTTCCTCATTATATGTTTTCAAAAGACATTTTAAAATTATTTTCCGTATAAGATGAAATACACTATTCTTACTCATTCATTTATGGGAATATGATCCATGGGTAACATTCGTAATCTTTCTCTGAATGGTTTTTGTTTTTATTAAATGATGCATATGAAACCCTTTTATCATCCACAAGTTTTATTCATATGAAACCCAATTATTTTTATAAGTTATTTGTTGATGAAGAAATTATAAAAACCTTATATTTCCCATATATTAGGATATAATGACAAGTTTTTTATAAGAATTTTATTTCATGGGTTATGATATGATGAATGATTATGATCTAGGGGGACACATGTATGTTATCATTATCAGATGGGTGGGACTTATATCTCTCTAAAATGCATTGGGTAATAATTTATATCTAATAATACTATGATGGGAAACAAGTTTATGAGATTATCCACCATCGAAAGAAGTAGAATCACGATACACTGGAAAAAATGGGAAACCCAATCCATTATGGGATGAATATGTATCCTGATCCACTATAATAAAATGAATAAAACTAGGGATGGTTGTATGACCCACCTAGTAGGTGTAGTCCCCATGAGGTGCCGACATATGTTTTGGCAACAAGTCCTAACTTATAGGAAATGATATTAGATGTTTATTTGTATTCTATAATTCTGTGTCTTATTCCTATGTTATACCTTCACAAATTATTCTCTTGATTACCTCAAGATTAATGTCTTATGAACTACTAATATTTATGAAATGAATCATGTATATGATATTTGATATGTAGGGAATAGAATGCTAATGTTTTGATCATGTTTCCATTACCTTATGTTCATGATTATTCTTACATATCTCCTTTGATTTCCCATTCTAATAATCTAAGATCACCCTTTATTATATTTACATTTCCCAGGTTATAAATATATTTATTATGTATGATATGTATAATAAGGGTTCTTTTCAAGGAGAACTTAGTGGGAGATAACATAGCTCACTTATGTACCAGTGTTTATGTTTCTACATTTTCAAAATTACATGGGATACTATTTGTGTAATGTGTTATATTTTATGCAAAAATTATGTAATCATAATTTATGTTAACTGAGGGTCTATTTAATTAGTATATGATAAAATTTTTAGTTTTCCTTTGGAAACATGGATGAGAAAAAAATTTGAGAACCCTAAGGAAATGTCTAAGGATATGTATAAGGAATAGTAAAAGTATAGTGAAATGTCATGAAATAATGGTAAATGATAAAGTGAGTGATTTCCTTGAAATACATCCCTTTCTAAATACTAAATGTGGATGTAGATCTTGAAGAGATTTACATAGGTGTAACAATCCCAAAACACTATATTTAGGTAGAATTGATAAAGAACTAGTGCACAACAACAAGACTTGTTATACATCTTGTTTGACACTCATAGGGTATATGCTTTTGGAGTTTACAATCTCTTTACAAACTGTCAAGAGGTATTTAAAAAGACGATGACTATGAATGTCCTAGAAAAAACCTAAGGTGTCATATATAATAGACGATTTCCTAATTCAGACATCCAATAAGGCATTCTTTCATGATTATGTGGTTCTTCATTATAGTGATTATTTCTTAATCTTTTATTTCTTGTTTTAGTCAATGGATAAAACCCTAATAAACCACAATAATGGTGATTATGACAAAAAGTAAAATGATTTTCCTCCTGAGAAACTAAATGAAACTGGAGAAAGAATAAAAAATCTAATTTATATGCGAACATAAATTTCTCAACCTATGAATCATTCTTGAATTCCAAATGAGAAAAGGATGGAAAATTAATCTTTTGGGTCCATTATGTGGCAACGCCCAGTTTCAATCAGTAGATCTTCTAATCCACATGTTACTGAAAAATGTATTCATAAAACAAAAAATATATTTTGTATCCTCCAGTGTTAAAAATAATAGAAATTCAGCATGGCTACTTAACATTTAGAATTTGATGTGGACTAGGGGTGGACTATAATCATGAATATGAGGAAGTGAGATGAAATTGAACCCGTGGATTGAGAAGAGTTCAATAACTTACCATTGAATAAGTACATTACTCATGTTCTTCATACGAATATTGAAAAGTAGTTCTATGAGTTAATAAAAAGAGATGATGAATCTGTTGGTATCTACGAGGCTAATTTTACATTAATTGTGAAGTATGCCTCTGGTATTATCATCCAACCATAATGTATGGTTGACCGATTCTTATGTGTCTTAATGCCAAGTCTCAGAAAGGCATTATCCATAAGTTTTTCTATGTAGTTATCAAGATATTGTGAATTTTGAAATGATGGTTAAAATGAAGGATGGAGTTTTATATAAATGATATGGTTTGGAAAAGAAATGTAGATAGAGTTTAAAGGAATGTATTAAAAAATGGAGTGAAGAAGATATGCTTTTCATTATACACTTTGTAGGGAAATAAGCATGATGGAAATTTTCATATGGGGTATAATAAATGTTTTATTTGTGGAAGGGAAGGATATAGAGAAAGGTATTTCTAAACATATGGGAATTAGTTATCTAATTATGTGAATTGAGAGAAAACTACACAGAATGAACCTCTCACACTTTAGTTCATCATGTTTTAGGAGAATGGGCATTATGATTACTATTTCATAAACACAATGGTTAATGATGATAATTGGTTTTAGAAACCTCTTAAGTTGAGGGGAAAGTGATATATCATGTGATAAATATTTTTGATAAGGTGTGCGATAATTACGAGGTGAAAGGTACACCACCATCCACTCGAGAACTTATAATTTCTTATTTGATTCTAGATCAATAAAGTCTTTCATATCTAATGAATTTTCTATAGTTATTATGAATTTTCCCAAATGATTATAAGTGTAATTAGCAGTGAAAACCCATAATGGTATAATTAATGTATATCGAGTATATGATTCCACTATGGTTGATATTTCTGGGAATGTGCTTCCTATAAATTTTTTCAATATTCATTTAGAAGAATTTGATGTAATAATTATAATGGATTAGATTTCTCTACCTAAATCCAACATCAATTTTTGAGGAAGTGATATTATGTAAGATATTACAAACTATCCTATGATCATCTATTAATTTTATAATAATTATGAAATTTCAATAGATATTACATCTATTTTTAGGGATCTTAATTCCCATTTAGATGGAATTTTTATCAAAAATGGTTTGGGAGAAAATTGACATTGATAATACGCACAATGTTTGAGAATTTATGAATTCCATTTTGTATGTGTTTCCTAGAATTCATCCAAAAGATAAAGTTGTCTTCTCAAAAGAGAAAATTCCTAGTGCCACACCATATTCATAGACTCACAATAGAATGGCCCCAAATGATTTGTAGGAATTGAAGAAGAAACTCCATGTAAACCATTATAAGGGATTCATTCAGCCATGTGTGTCCCCATAGGGGTGCACCTGTTGTTTTTTGAAAAAATAAGGATGGTTAAACGTGACTCTGCATTGTTTATTGGGAGTTAAACATGAAAATGATCAACAAGAATTATCTAATTCCCCATATTAATTAATATTTTGATCAACTTCATGGAGCTTAAGAGTTTTCAAATATTTAACTTAATTCTAGATATCATCAATTGAGGGTAAAAAATGAGGATATGTCACAGATGACATTCCGTAAAAGGTATGGAAACTACGAATATATAGTTATGGATTTATTTATTACTAATGTACCTAAAATAATTTTTAATTTTATGAATAGATTCCTTATATATTAAATTGATCAGTTTGTGGTTGTATTTATAGATGATTTTCTTATCTTCTCAAATAAAAAAGAAGACCATGAAGAAAAAATGATAACTGTAATAAAGAACCTATGTATGGGTAAAATGTATGTAAAATTTAATATGTTTGATTTTTTAAGAAAAAAGGTTCCATTTTTTGGTCACATAATCTCAAGAGATGGTATTATATTAAATCCATCAAAGAAGGAGGATATTTAATGTCATCTAAGACCAACCACGGTGACTGAGATCTGTACAAATCTTGGTTTAACTAGATATTATGAATGGGTTGTGGATAATTTCTCATGAATATCTAATCCTTATACCATGTTAACTTAGAAGGGTTCCATGTTCCTCTGGATAGATGAATTTGAAGAAACTTTCAAGGAACTAAAGAGAAGGTTGGTCAACACACATGTTCTTAAATTACCCTTTATTGAAGAAAAATTTGTAATATATATTTAGGCATCCATACAATGATTGGGTTTTGTTATTTGGTAGAATAAAATGTAATATTTTATTCCTCATGAAATTTAAATATCCATGAGAAAAATCACCAAACTCGTGATTTAGAGTTAGAAACATGATTTTTTTCACGAAAGATATGGAGGAATTATCTTTATGGGGAAAAGTGTGATATATATACCGATCATAAAAATTTAAAATATATATTCACACATAAGTAGTTGAACATGCATTGAAGAAGATTTTTATAGATAATAAAGAATATGACTACTCAATACAATACCACATTGTGAATGTGAAAATGGTGGATGATGATTTGAGTTGAAAGAATCACTGTAGATTATCCATGATGAGGATCACAAAAGAACCAATATTTCTGATTTTTTAAAGGATAGATCTAGAAATATTAAAGGAAGGGAAAAAATATTATCTAGAACAATTATGTATTGAATAATCTATCTGAGTGAAGACTAAATTAGAACAGAAAGAAGATGTAGAGTTAAAAAAGGAGGATAAAAAAATTCCTGAGTTTAAACTTGATCATGATGGAATGATAAGGTTTAAAAACCAATTATGTATTACTTAATTAAAAGGTTTAAAGAAGTTTTTTTAAGAAACCCCAAATTTTATCATTATCTATTCATCCAGGATGTATGAATATGTATAAATATTTGAAGGAATAATTCTAGTTGGATGGGATGAAGAGGGATATCACATATTTGGTATCCCAGTTCTTCATATACTAGCATATTAAGTATGAATGAAAAAAGTATAAGGGGATATTGCATCCATTACCCATACCAGAATGTAAATTGGGTAACAAGATAATAGATTTTGTCATTGGACTCACCGAAACATCTAAAGGGAATAATTCTATATGGGTGGTAATCGAATGTCTTACTAAGTCATCATACTTCATAACTATCTAAGAAGTATTCTGTTTAGATCATCATTATAGGATATACATTAAGGAACATGAAAGGTTTACTGATTTTCCACATTTCATTATATATGATCAAGATTATAGGTTTACCTCAAAGATTTGGTGATGTCTTTAATAACCCTTGATGTGGAATTGTGTTTTAGTACTATTTATCATCTTCATATAGACGGTCAGTTTGAAAGAACAACTCAAACCCTAGAAGAAATGTTTTGATCATTTTAATTGGATTTAAATGGTGGTTGAGATCCAAAATTTTTTTCTAGAAGATTTTTTCTTATAACAATATATTTCAATCAATCATTTAGATGGATCTTTATGATTCTAGAAATTGAATGAAATGTATATCTCCAACATAATATAATAGATTTGGAGAAATAAATATATCAAGACATGAGATTGATAAATAAAAAACAAAGAATGACCGAACAATTCAACATAATATCAAGGTAGATCAATGTTTGTATAAAAGTTATGATGATAACCGAAAGAATTATATTTAATTTAAATTCATTTAGAAGGAGTTTCTATGAATTTATCCATGAAATAAGGTTGTTATATTCATGAAGAAAGGGAAATTAATCCTTAGATATACTGGTCCCTTTGATATTCTTGAACATATTGGGATGGTACCCTATGTTTGGTATTTCTATAAAACCTATATCAATTCCATGATGTGTTCCTTGTATATCTGTTAATGAAGTACATACTTTATCCTTTACATGTACATAACTATAAGGTTATACCAATGAATCAAGATCATTATTAAGAGGAAAAAGTAGTTGAAATTAAGGATAGGAAAAATTAGTTGAAATTAAGGATCCTGTAGAGAAAATAATTAAAAAGAAGAACACTCACCATGTCAATGTTTTGTGGAGAAGCTAATAATTAGAGGAATCTAGGTGATAGTTTGAGGAAATAATAAGGAAAAATTTCCCATATTTGTTTTTATTAGATTGATGAATTTTGCGTGACAAAATAATTTTAAGGGGGGTTGATTTTAACACACCAAGTTTTTATGAAATTTTATTCTGAAAAAATTAAATTTCTTTTATGGATTGAATTTCACACTTTAACAAGAACAAATTTCACCACACACAGAACCGTCTTATCTTTTGTTACACACAATACTGATTTTATGTGAAACAAAATTTTATTATTATGATTATTTAAATGAGATAGTTATATTTTATCAATTGAAAATAGTATTATGAAGAGTAATAAATAATTTTTAAATAATATGTATAATGTTTTTATATAAATAATATAAATTGATAATAAAATACACAATTTTTGGTAAAGCGTATATGTTTAAAAAAATACTATTTTCATAAAAGAAGTAATTATTTATGTCTTTATGTGAAAAATAATAATATTGTATTTAGAAACTATTATAAATTGAATTTTATTAAATAAAACTATTATTTTAATTCATATTTTCAAAATTACCTTAGGGTGAATTTTTGACATTTTTATAAAAACATCATTTTTTGATGAATAGTGATGAAATAATGAATTTTAATTCAAAATTGTTTTTTATAATCTATTTATATAGTTAAATTACAATTTAATAATGTTTTAAAATATAATTACATCAATTATATATAAATTAATCTAATTTAGTACATTGGATCCAATTTCACATTGAAATTGTTTATAAAAACACTTCAATCTTTGAGACTTGTACACTTTAAAAACTCATCATCTCATCCCATCTGCGTGATTAATTTTAAATTAATTTCTTCTAATTTTGTGATTATAATTTAAAAATATATATCCCATATTTTTAATAATCATAATTTATATTTTCTAATAAGTTCAAATTTGTTTTTAAACTAAATTATTAGTGAAATAAATTATATTTAACTATATTGATTAAGGTAAAAATGAGTTTAATTAATGACTAATGATAGAATATAGGGTGAAAAAGTGACCCTAAACTTATTATAATTAATTTTCTGGACATATTACAACATTCCAATCACTAAGGATTTATAATGGTACATTTTATACTCATAGGGGATAGTTAAAACATGGGGAGAACACAATTATTTTAAAAAATACCAGATGTGTCATTTTCCCTACTTATAAAAGGTCAACACCTCTTCCCTTATCATTAAACCTCTCAAGATCATTTCTCTTAGCCAAACTAGGTCCAAATATCCTCCCATATTACCTACCTTCATGCTAGAATCCTATCTTTGTGATAAAATCCAACCAAATAAGCCCTTGGTCGAGAACCAACATGAGTTACCCAAAGAAGATGTAACACCCTTCAAGAATATATATTTTTATTTATTTAAATACCCATAAATTCTTATTTTTTGTTACAACCCTCAACCTTGAAGCCTGGAGCTGATGTGAGGAAACCATCAATTTTTCATAAGAAGAAATTAAATCGCATTCCACATGATCAAATAGTTTAGTATTCTTAGTAAACTAGATATATACATGAGTAAAAAATTACATCATAATTTTTTTCATTCCAGGATCATAACATTATTTTATAAAACATATACATTTATATATTTTTTAGCAGACTTCATGGAATCTTGCGGAATGGAAATAAAATATGGGTGAGCTTAAATTCTCAGTAAGTGTGAGTACAATAAAAGTAATAATGAATCAATGTGAATAATCATTACGAGAATATAAATATGGAAAACAAATTCTATAATATCAATGAACTAATAATGATGTGTATAATCAAAATGGAAAGGTAAATAACTTAATAATCATGCTATTTTAATAACTAGATACTGAAAAATAGTATAAAAAAGTAAGAAATCGAAAACACTTCCTATTTAATTAGTAAACGGAAAATGAAATGAATCCATAGACTTTTTCATAATGAATATGTCATGGATAATAAATATAGAATCAAAATTAAGGAAATGATTAATTATTGAAAATCCTATCACACGAAAATAAAAGCCTCTGCTATCAATATATATCCTCCATAGTGTCTAAAACTAAAGGTTGAAACCCTTTTAATTTACACAACTAATGTGCCTCTTGAGAACATTTTTATGCATTGAGGGGATATATAAATTCTAAGCCACACCCCTCACTGCTTGTCCAAATAATTCCTTATATAGATTAATAGATTTAAAAAATATACCATATCAAATATCTATATTGATTAAAGAATACATATTTATCAATATTTTCCCAATAAATCAAATAATAATCAAAGTAAACCCTATAATTAAAAATGATATATGGTTTAGGCAATAAAATATCCATGATAAAGGATATGGATAATTAGGGAAATTTAATTTTTATTGATTATATGAAATTGAATATTTCAAGGAGAATAAAAAAGGGATAATGGAAGTGAATTTATATTATATACTTGGAAAAATCAATCATAAACCATCCATATAATGAATAAGTATGGTATTAATACAACATATATTATGATGAGTAAATATAAAAGGGTTGTTGTCATTGATGAATATAAATACCCTAAAAATAAATAAAAATAACCTTTTATTTGGAAGACCATTTTAAAATTATTTTATTTGAAAACCACTTTACAAAAATTATTTAAAAAATACCATTTTAAACATGCAATGTAATAATTAAATAAATAACGGTCGGTAAATTCATGCATTCCTCCCAAGGGAAAATGAACATTCATTTTTCAAGGTAAGTGGTTTTAAATGTGGTTTGTTTTGAAAGGAAAAATAATATTGCATTTAATATATTTTTAATAGAGAAAATGGGTAAAATTTTATCTAATATATCATTTTGGAAATGTTTAAAATATATTTAAAAAACATTTTAAATAATAAGATTTTTTATAAGAAAAATGGTTCTTCGAATAATGAGTGAAATGAAGTCGGGTTTTCTTAAAAAAATTCAAATTCATTTTGTGTAAAAAATAGAAGAAACGTTTTATTGTTACTTGGAAAATGATATTAATAACTAGATAAGGATGACATTAATGGTTTTATAAAATAATATTAAAATATATTCCTCTGATGGAAATTCATGTGTAAATAATTCCGAACAAAATAAGATTATGATGTAAACCATTGAAAAGGCCATAACATTGATGTGCGAACAAATCAATGAATAGATTATGTGTGAAAAATGTAAATCCAAATAAAATTTTTAAATATGTCAATCGAGAGTAGAATTTGATTTCAAATTTAATGAACTGTAAATTCATATTTGGCATGAGAGTACATCAAGTCATTACTTGGCCTTAAGAGACATCCCCAATAAGCCAATTGATGGAAATAAATTCTGAATGGTTTCAAAATAAAAGTGGGGGATGATTTAAACTTTTTAAAATAAACCAATAAACCAATAATCCATTCACTGAATGATGCATGAACAAAAAAAACAACTCAACTACTTCATATATCTCAAACCCACATGAAAGTGTGAAATAGTGGAAGACCAATCAAGTTTCAAAGTACACATTAGAGAAACAACTCAAGACTCTTAATGACTAAAAGACTCCATGCTACACAAGCTCCAATATCCACAATCACCGAACAATCCCAATATCACGAGGTAGCACTAAGAACATGGGAAACATTACATTTTCCCCTATCCTGGAAGATAACATCTATAAAAGAACCGAAGATCCACATCATGGGTGAGTTTAAAACACAGTAGGTTTCACCCAATGACTTTCCTACTCACTCCACTAGGATAGAAATGTTAGCCACATTAATATAAAATAGTTTATATAAAATAATTTTCCAAAATATTTTATAACAAAGTGTAAGAAACTTTCAAAAACTGTTTGAAACCATGTGGAAACAAAACTAAATGAAACCAATTTACAATAATTATTTTTTCCTTTAAAATAAGTAATGAAAACATAAAACCTAATTCTTATTATCATTTTCATACCCATTCCATTGTTCACAACACACCCACACATGAATCCTTCATTTGACAGTTTAATACTCATGAGCGGTCTCTCGTCCAATGACCTTCTATCCTAATGACACACCCCACAATATAGGGTCACATACCCTATACCACAA
This sequence comes from Viscum album, assembly GCA_963277665.1. Lineage (NCBI taxonomy): Eukaryota > Viridiplantae > Streptophyta > Magnoliopsida > Santalales > Viscaceae > Viscum > Viscum album. Next base: position 1,394,626,399 of record OY728164.1, on the reverse strand, counting down.
TGGTACTCATCACTTACTAAGTTTCTATTAATCATGAACTCACACCAACACCATTTATTCCAAATACTTCCATTTCTATAATAATCCATTTTAATAAAACTGAACATTTATTAAAAACCAAAACACAACCAATTTTAAAGCAACATTTAATTTCAATAAAACATTCCCTTTTATTGAAAACATTTAATCCCAATCATGTTTCAAAAATCTAGGAAAATACTATTTTTAAAATACATATTTTGAAACCATGAACCAATGAACTCATTCAAAATGCCCAATTTTCTTGATTTCACAACCATCACTCAATAAGGTTTCCAACAAGTTTTAAATAACCAAATCACAATAATTTAGAAACCAAACATTAAATTTGAAACCAAGATAACTAGTAATTGTATGTGGAGTTGAGAAAGAATCCTCCTACCTTGGAGGTTTTGATAAAAACCCAAAAGAATGAAGAACACACAAGAAAACCAAGTTGATTCTCTAAGAACCCACCATACATCTCTTCTCTGAGCAAGTTCAAGACCAAATATCATCATATATGGAATATACATACCTATATATACCCATATAGGTTATTGATCTAATAAACCAATTGTAGAGGAGAGGTAGATCTACGTAGATCTAATAAACTGATCATGAACGAAGAAGAATGATCACATACCTCATGAATATGGATTTGATTCACAAAGGATAACTTCTTGATTGACTCAAAAACACTTGAGAGAGGTTATCCTACTTTCAAAGAAGTAAAATACCAAGTTATGGCTACCTAAGAGCTGAAAAGATCTACATAGAGGTAGGAACATGTGAGATTCACTTTTTTAGGATCTCACTTAAACCATCTGCACGGTTAGTCCATACGATTAGAGAAATTGTTCACTAAACATGAATTAGTCTCTGCCGAGGGAGACCCCCATACATCTACCTTTAATGTTCTCCCTAACCGTGCTCTAACCATGCAAGATATAATGCCTCAATAGGAACATTGCGCATGGTTTTTTTGCACTGTTAGGCAAACCCTATGCCACCCATGCAAATTCCCTTTTTACCCAAAACTACTTCCAATGTTCTCCCAACTCTCACAAACACCACCCTTACATATTATAAACATAAAAAAATCAAGTAAGGGTTACATACAAGAAACTGAGTGTACTACATTCTCCAAAACATTTGTATTTCCAACCATGGAAATTAGAAAATCCTTATCGTCCGGAAAGAGTTTCGGCCATTGCTCTTGCGTCTCCTTCTCACGTTCCAAAGTCTGTTCTTGAATTTGACCATGCTACCGTAAAACATACATTGGACCGATGAAATTTCCACTCAATACATTATCTTGCCTATCCATAATCCTCACCAGGACATATATCAATGAAGCATCTTTTTCTAGGTCAACATGATCCCATCTGATCACATGTTCATGATCTGATAGATGTTTTTTCAACTGAGGTAGATGGAACATATTATGAACCAAACTGAACCATGGTGGTAATGCCAAATAATATTCCACATCTTGAACCTATTCCAGTATCTTGAAAGGGACAATGTATATAAGAGATAATTGTCCTAGATTCCTGAAATAACGATGTCTAAGCCTTGTAGATATCGTTAAGAAGACATGATCACCCACAGAGAAAGATAAAGGTCTTTGATAGTGATCTTCATAAGATTTATGACAACTCTGAGCCTTTTTCTTCATCTTAATAATCCAATGAATCTTATATGTTGTTTCTTAGACAATTCTTGGCCTAACTAGTAAAGTTTCACATGTTTCAACCCATCATAGTGGAGAATGATGAGGACACACATACAATGCTTCATAGGGAGCCATATCTATCGAGGTCTGATAACTGTTATTATATGAGAACTCCACCAAGGGTATATGCTCCTCCCATGTTCCACCAAAATCCATTACAAAAATCCTACAAGATGTCTTCCAACATTTGTATCATCCAGTCAAACATCCCATTTGTCTAAAGATGATATGACATGAAAATAGTCAACTCAGTTCCAAAGGCTTACTATGTGAATTTCCAAAAACTGGACATGAACCTCAGATCTCTGTTAGAGACGATTGAAACTAGTACACCATGTCTCTTTACCACTTATCAGATATATATTTTTGACAGATTCTGAACTGTATGAATTTCAAAAATTGGAATGAAATGTGATGACATGGTAATATGATCCACTTTCACCTAAATGGCATCATGTTTCTGGACTGTTCTTGGAAGACCTATTACAAAATCCATCACTATCTTCTCTTATTTACACATTGGTATAGGTAATGACTTCACCATACCTGTAGGTATCTAATTATTCACTGTCATGCACTAACAAGTTCATCCCTTTGAGATAAACTCAACAACGCTCATTTTCATGCTGATACACTGAAATTGCACTTTTAATACCTTAAACATATTCTGTATACCTAGATGTATAGACCATCTATAATGGTGGTAATCATGGAGGAGTTGTTCTTGATAATACATTAGTACAACCATATGATATTTAAAGAACAAAATTTAACTCCCATAATGTTTCCATCATTCATTAGTCTCCCCACCATTGAGATTTGAATTTACAACCAGACATTCTACATCAGATGTTTGTGCCTCTTTGACCATATTTACCAAATCGGGAATAAGCATAGATGAAAATAAAATTGGAACATCACCTAGGTCTTCAAATTCAACATGCATGCTGGCTAGGACTGACATCAACTATCATTCATTAGAAGCTACTTTCACTAACTGAGCATATGAATTTCTACACAATGCATCTACTACTGATTTTCATTTTCCTAGTGTATATATCATGTTAATGTCAAACATTTTGAGATACTCCATCCATATCCTTTGCCTCAGATTTATATATCACTGGGAGAAAATGTGTTTCAAGATTTTATGATCCGTGAACATACTGAATTTCTCACAAAGGAGATAATTCCTCCATGTCTTCAAAGAATTAATGACTGAAGTTAAATATAAATCATGTGTTGGGTAATTTAACTCATGAACCCTCAAATCCCTTGAACCATAACCAACCACATGGTCTCATTTCATTAGAACACATCCAAACCCTGATCCCAAAGCATCACAATACACTACATACCCTGTCCTGATTCTGGAAAAATCAAGATAAGTGATGATGTAATCCAAACTTTCAGTTCCTAGAAAGACTTATGGGTTTCTTATGTCCATTGGAATAGAGTATTATTCTTTTTCAAAGCTTTCATTGGTGAAGCTAGTTGTGAGAAATCATGGACAAAGTGTTGGATGTAACCACCCAGTCCAAGAAAACTTTGTATCTCGAAGACATTCTTCAGTGGTTTCTATGAGATAACAACTTCTATCTTTTCTAGATCAACAGAAATTCCTTTTTCAAAAATGATATATCCATGAAAATGTACTTTTGGTATCCCAAAACCACTCTTTGATAATTTTTTATACAAACAGTGATCTCTCAAGATTTGTAACACTATTTCTATATTCTCATCATGGTCATCCATTGTCTTTGAATACAACAAGATGTCGTCCACAAACACTAGAATAAAATAATCCATAAATTGCTAAAATATCTGATTTATTAGAGCCATAAAGGCCACTGGTGCATTCGTTAGACCTAAAGGCATGACTACATATTTGTAGTGGCCATATCTACTTCTAGAAGTTTTTTTGGAATGTCTTCTTTATGAAATCACAATTGGTTATATCATGATCGCAATTCAGTCTTGTAGAACCAATGAGCTCCCCTTAATTGATCGAATAGATCATCAATTCGTGGATGTGCATATATGTTCATTTTTGTAACATGTTTAATCTTACGTTAATCTACTCACATTCAAAGAGTTCCATCTACCTTATTAATGAAAAAACATGGAGATACCCATAGATACATACTTGGTCGAATGAAACCCTTTCTTTCCAGATCCTCTAAATTCACTTTCAATTCTCATAACTCTGTTGGTGACATTATGTATGATGAAAGGGAAATAGGATTGGTCCCAAGAAGAAGATTAATTGTAAAATCCACTTCCCTTATATGTGGTAACCCTGAAAAGTTCTCATGAAAGTCATCGGGGAAATGATCCTCAACTACTAGAAAAATGATTTCCTTGATCTCTTCCACTGATGCCAAAGTCAATACTTCCAACTGATAAAAGATCGATCCCACCATCAGTACAAATAAAATATTTTCCACTTTCTTTAATATCCTCTCTCCAATGAAGAGATGTTCGATTCCGTCCTCAGTTATGAGATTAATTGTTCCACTATAATAGTCAACATGAGCCTTAAATGCTATCAACCAATCTATATGTAGGATTAAATCATAGATATCCATGTCCAACATCAAGAAGTCCCATTTTATATCATCTTCATCAATAGTTATAACACATCCTCTAGACATAAAGGATTGATATTCTCCTTCAATGAGATGAGTTTGAAGTTTTAAAATAAAAGGAATAATTTCCATTTTTAAACATAAAAAATCAACACACTGATAAGCAATGAAAGATTTAGATGCACCAGTATCAGGGAGAACTTCCACATGGGTATAATTCAAAATAATCATACATCTCACTGTAGATGGTCTAACTTGATCATTGAAAATCATTTGCTCAACTCTATACAATTTCATCATCACTGCATTGTTCTCCTTATTTCCTTACTGAGATTTCCCTATTTGAGGTGTCATGGTATTTCCAGAATCAATATAGCTAGCTCCTCTCTACTGATGAGACTCTATCTACAGTCCCTACCTTGTGCAAGCATACAATGCATGCGATGCGTGAGAAGTGTCTCAAGGAATTGACCTTGGATCAGTGCGACAATATTGCATAAAATTTTAAATCTTGTTGTAATTATGGCAGACATTAGGTTGTAGCATACACTCTCTCCTTATGTGGTCAAGAGAACCACATTGAAGGAAACTTTCTTTGATCTAGGGTCGTAGAAAAACATTCACTGATCCATCTTAATTCCAGCATTTGAGTTCCCACCATTCCCTGTGGGTGTCATCATACCTCCTCCCATAGATCCTGAAATTTCATGTTCAACCACCATCACTCTTTTCACCATCATTGTATATTCCATAATACAGAGCACCACAGTCTTTGACTGAATCTTCTGTTATAGCCCTGATTCAAATATCCATGCCTTCATAGACGAACTTTCCACAAACATTGGTGAAAAACAAATGAAATTAATGAATTTCTCTTCATACTCTGTGATATAGTGACTCTCCTGTTTTAGGGGGAAGAAGTATGTATTTTTCTATATCTTGATAGTGTGATGATAGAGTTGTTTGTTAAAAATTTATTAAAATCATTCCATGTAAGGACTCCATCAAATTTAGTTAACACTTCTAAATACCACCACTAGCGTGAAAGATCCTTGAGCATATACGTTTCCAGCTTGAAATTTATCTCTACTGGTGTGTGGATGAAGTCAAAGATATGATTCATCCTACTCAGCCACACCTCCACCTTCTCATGTTCAGAATCACCCAGGAATTTAGGTGGATTCTGCTTCATGAGCTGGATGATATGATCGACATGTCATGGCTCATTCCTCCAGTTCCCTGTATCCACATTTTTAAAATCATTGAGAATACTCTGAACCAACTCTTGGTTCAATCATGGTTATGGTTTAACCACATTCTCCATAGCTTCATCGGTTTGGTTTCGTTGATGCCTACCTGATGCCATTTTCTAAACCAACAACTAACCTATCAATCTCACTCTCTAAAAACTGATGTCTTAGCATTTCAAATTTTATAACATCATTATCATAATTTTTTTTCAAAACAAACCTTCTTTTTCAACCATTTTTGAAACATTGATTTGTGCATTTGAAGACAAATTTTTTTTTTAAAATACACCATGTATCCACTTTTAAAAATCATTCAACTGATAAAAAAATCTATATTTTTCAAAAGTTTACACCTTGCACAAAATCATTAATCATTAATCCAAATTAATTATTAAATATTAGTGGGACGTCATTCCACTAAAATTAAATTTATTCTCATATTATTGGAAATACCTATGCCAATTAGGATATGAGATCCTGGAAGTGTCTCCAATCACTTGTGTACCCAACTCCCTAGTAACTAGAAGTTAAGAATAAAAGGGTTAGATACGTACTTTTATGCTATATATTTCAAGTTATGATAATCCTACTCTTGTATAAGATTTCATACCAAAGACTAGAGAAGAAGGAATTACAACTCCAAGACCAAGAACATTGATGACTACATGTTAGGCAAGGACAGAAAAAAATTATAACATTTGTACATCAAAGGACCAGACTGATACCATTTTTAGTAACATGAAAATTCTCATTTTTCTTGAGAGGTCAACGAGTCATTACTTGGCCTTAAGTGACATACCCAGGACACCAAAGGCTAGAAATAAATGTCGAAGGGTTTCAAATACAATTGGTGGACGATTTACCCTTTAATAAATAAACCAAAAATCTATTCACTAAATGATGCATGATTAATAGAAACACAACACAATAATATAATGTACCTCAAACCCACATCAAAGTGTGAAATAGTGGAAGAACAACCAAGTATAAAAGTACATAGTGGAGAAACAACTCAATACTCTCAAATACCACAAGAATCCATGCTCCACAATCACCAAGCTCCACAATCACCGAACATTCTAAATATCACGAGGTAGTGCTAAGAACGTGGGAAACATTATATTTTCCCCTATCCTAGAAGATAAAATCTAAAAAAGAACCAAATTTCCAAATAATGGGTGAGTATAAAACTCATTAGGTTTTCCCCAATGACCTACCTACTCATTCTACTATGATAGAAAATTTATCCACATTTATATAAAATAGTTTATATTTTTTTACCAAAACAGTTTATAACAAAAAATAAACCATTTCCAAAAACCATTTGCAACCAAGTGGAAAAAATACTAAATGGAACCAATTTACAACAAGTAATTTTTTCCAAAAAAATAACTAATCAAAGATAAAAACCAAATTCTTATTACCATTTGGCATACCCATTCCATAGTTCACAACACATCCACACATGCATGCTTCATTTGACAGTTCCATACTCATGGGTGGTCTATCATCCAATTAACTTGTGTCCTAATGACACAAGACCCATACCTAGGGTCATATCCCTTGTACCCCAATGGTACTGGACTCTTATTAAGGGACCATTAATAATAACCTCTCACCCACACCATTTATTCCAAATACATCCATTTCTACGATAAATGATTTTAATAAAATTGAACTTTTTTTGAATACCAAAAAACAATGAATTTTAAAGAAAACATTAATTTTAATAAAACATTCCCTTTTATTGAAAACATATAATCCAAATCATGTGTGAAAAATCTTGAAAAATCCCCCTTTTTAAAATCCACATTTTAAAACCATGAACCAATGCACTCATTCAAAATCGCCAATTTTCCGGATTTCACAACCATCACTCAAGATGGTTTCAAACATGTTTTCAACAAAAAAATATAAATAAATTAAATACCAAACATTAATTTTGAAACAAATACAATTAGTTCTACAATCTAATGTTGAGAAATAAGCCTCCTACCTCGACAGTTTTGATGAAAACCCAAACAAACGAAGAACACACAAGAAAACCAGGACGATTCTCCAAGAACCCACCTTAGATATCTTCTACTAGGAATATCAAGACCAAATCACATAATATTTGGCATAAAAACACCTAGATATACCTATAACATGAATATATCTATGATAAAGCAGATTTTTAAAGTAAAAATGTTAAAAATATTGAGATATGTTAATATCCAATTTCAATTAAAAATTGATTCCAATGAAATAAATAGAATTAATTAGTTTATAAATGATCTAAATTAACTTTTAAAAAATTAAAATATAATTTATACTTATATATAGATGATATGAAATATTGTTTTGAAGTAAAATTCAATATTTTTATACTATTCGTCAAAAATGAAACTGCAAAGAAAAATAACAAAAATTCACCATAACATAATTTTTGAAATTTAAATTTTAACAATGTATTTTATTTTTAATCATAAAATTTATATAATTTACAAAATTTAGTTCTAATGAAATTAATCGATCGAAAGGCATCAAAATTTCCTCTAGAAAGATATTGCATTTTTATGCGTAAAATGTAGTTTTTTATTATTTTATGCCTATAAAATATATTGGATGATTATAAAAATATTTTATTAAATATATAATTTATTAATTTCATTAATAACATTCAATAATAGTAATTAATTTAATTTATTAGTCTAAAACCCCAATTTGAGTATAAAAACATTTCCTTTATATTCAATTTGTTTTTATATTCATCTCTAATTAATTAGTAACCAATGAATTCATTTTGTATTTTAAAAAACCGTATATTTTTATATGTTTGTTTACCCTATTCTGATCCTCATATTTAATAAATATTTTATATCTTTTTATATTAAATAATATCATTTTAACAATATATTATTTTTCGGTAAAACTCAGTCTTGCGTGTAACAAAATCTATCGAAGAATGTATTTGTTTCTTTTGATATAAGCTAACTCAGTATTGCGTTCATTGAAAAATATATCATTGATTTTATTTATTTAAAATAGTATTTATATTGTAATGCATCGGGATATTATATTCCATTACACCCTTGGTGTTGTGTTTCATAAAAGCCATCAAATACAATGTTATTTCTTTAGAATTTTAGGGAATTACATTCTACCAACATTAATTATATTGATTCGTCATATTTAACCATGATATTGGGTAAAAAAGTTTTGATATTTTAAAATTTCATTATTGAAATGCAACACTATTGGAATGTTTTGTAAAAAAACTATTAGAAAGTAGAGAATGAGATATCCAAAGGTCACATGGACCAACATATAACTAGGTATCTATGTTGAAGATAATTAGTTTAAAGTGATAATGGGGACACTAAAGAAATGTGTAAAAAATTATAGGTAGTGATTGAAGTCATAGATCACAAACAAGTGAATGATAAATGTAAATATTAAGGAATCAAAGTCATAAATATGTCATGAATCAAAATACCACCAGTTCAACAAAAATATTGGTATTAGGATTAAATTTTTTTCTTATATATTTCATAAGATTTAGTAATGTTTTATTGGCCTAAAATATAAGAAATATACGTACATGATAATTTAAAATTTCAAAGAAAAAACTTCATATTTTGGCTGTTATTTGATCAAATTATAATTAATCCCTTAATTAAATAAATGAATATCCAAAAAATAACATTGAAGCCTAAAGCACTAAAATATGATTTTAACAGATCGTAAGGCCCATAAAAGAGTGACATGTATAACAATTTGTCTCTAACTTTTATCCAAAGAAAATATGGTTAATAAACTTATCTTTAAACCTAATAATTTACTCTACTAGTTCATCATTAATATTTATTCATCACATTTTTAAATTAAAAACAATGAAATATTAATGAAGAAATTTGGAAGACTAGTGGTTGGCATCAACCTATTATTTTACTTAAGCCGTGGATTCATGTCCTATGGCCTTTCTAGACTTGGTGTGTTGTCACACAATATAAATGTTTTCCTTTTTTTTAAAACTATATTAATATAATTCACAAAATTTATATTACAGATATCCTTTAAATTTAATCATTAAATTTACTTTAATCTATAGTTTACCCTAGGTCATTTATTATCATTATCTATTAAAATACATTATAATGGTTTGTAAATAAAATGTAAATTATCCTGATCATATCGACCAAGAGTTTCAAACTCGGTGTTCAGTAAGGCCCATTGTCATGTACCATGTTATACAAGAGTTAGACCCAACACACATTTTTAAAGTTGTTACCCCAAGGTAGATTTGTTCGAGAACCATATCCATTTTTTGTATCCAAATAGGGATGTGATGCCAAAAAACACATAATCTCTATCTATCTAAAACATTAGTATTTTCTTATATACTTATAATCAAATTTTAGCAAAGGTTTATGTTCCTTAATCCATGTTTCCCAAATCTAGTTCTCAATGTTACTACTAAACATGCTCTCATACTACCTCTATTGACCCCGAACCCAACCCAAAGCTAATGTCCTACTACCATTACAATGGAATAAGATACAAGAAAATTACATCATAATGCACGAAATAATAGGGTAGTTTTGGAAAAGTAGATTCATAAAGATTTATAAAATTAAAAATGATTTTTTTCTTTAGATAATAATAAATTTATTCCATATAGTGTATCCTTTCATATATTAATTAGTACAATTCAAATAATCTTAGGAAAATTAAATAAATTATGTTTGACCTCATATGATTAGTAATGTTAAGTACAGTTGAAGCAATAATGAATCAATGAGAATAATAATTATGGTATTGTAAATATAGAATACACATGAAATAAAATAAATGAACTTAGAAAAAAGTGTATAAACAAAATGGAAAGGTAATAACATAAAAAATAAAACATTTAAATTACGGGATAAGGAATAAAAATTATGTCAATGTGAGAAAATAAAAAACCATTCCATTTAACCAATAAACCAACAATGAAATTAGTCTATATACATTATCATAGTTAAATTATCATGGATAATAAAAACCAAATAAAAATGAAGTAAATTCATAATAATTGGATATCATGTATCATGAACATGAAAAACTCTACAATAAAGATCAATCATCCAAAAAGTTTAAAACTACAGGGAGAAAACTGTTTAATTTCATAAAATAATTGTCTCATGAAAACATGTTGATGCATTGAGGGGATATATAAATTCCAGTCCCCACCCTTCATGGTAGGTCCAAAGAATTAATTATATCAATTAATATATTCAAAAAATATTCCTTATAAAATAACCATATTGAATAATGAATATGGATTTATCAATATTTACCCAGTAAATAAAATTACTATTAAGGTATATACCATATGAAAAAATGATATATGATTTATTCAATAATCTCACTCATGATAAATGAAATGTAATATTTAGGTAAATTCATTGTTTAATTATAATAGAAAATTAAATATTTTAGGATGAATAAAAATGAGATTAGGAAAGGGAATGTAAATTCTATCCTTAGACAGACCATTCATAAACCAATAATAATAATAATCATCATAATGTAATTAATACAATATATTTAAAGTGGAGTATAAATAAATGCATTTTTTTGTTGATGAATTGAAGTGCCGTAAAGAAAAAAAATATACATTTTATTTTGAAAAACATTATGAATATGGTTATCTTTTAAAATAACTTATAATAAAATTTTTAAAAAAATTAACTTTTTAAACTTTCAAATTATTCTTTAATAAATTAGAGTGGTTAAATATTTACATGTCATAGAAGTTAAAAATAATATTCTTCTTTCAATTTAAAAGGTTAGAAAAGTGTCTTCTCTCAAAAGTGAAAAGAATATTACATTGGAAAAATTAGTAATAGAAAAATAGGTTAAAAATTTATTTAATAAATCATTTTGTAAAGGATTAAAATAATATGGAAACCTTTTTTTTAAATAGGGTTTTTATTAGAAAAAATGTTCTCTTGCTAAAGAGAGAAATGAAGTTGGGTATTCTTAAAAGGATTTTCTAAAACATATCAAGTACAAAAGAGTAAAAAAATAGTACTATTAATCGGAAAAAATAATTGATAACTATAGGATAAGAAAATGAATGGTTTTATTAAAAAATGATCGAATAATTTTCTATGACGACAATTCAAGTATAAAAAATTATTAAAAAATGAGATTGTGATGCAAACCGTTGAGAAGACCATAAAATTTATGTGAGGATAAATTAATGAAAACACTATTCATGAAAATTTTAAATCTACATAAAACAGGTGGAAATATAAAACTAGATGGTATAAAGTTATTAAAAATATATTATTATAATATTAACCACAATTTAGAAGTAATATAACCGAATAAAAAGGAATTAGGTTATGAAATTCTTTACCACATGGTTACTTTTAACTCAAAAACCCTTAGAAGAACTAATTAAAATTGAAAATCAAATTAAATTGAAGGTAAAATAATTCTAGATATAATATATCAATATGTAAAGTAGGTATACAAAAAAAGAAGTAATTGGTTAATATGAAATTTGTCTCATAGATGTGAAAAGTGAGATGAAGATCCCTTACAATGTGTTTCATTTAGGGTTAACATCCATTAAATTCCTATATAATTGTTTTAAACAAGTCACTGACTTATAAGAGAACTATAATAATATTTATAACATCATATATTATCTACTTATAATACATTATTACACCTTTTTTTAATAATATTTCATTATTTTCACTATTTTTGGAGTTAATCGCCTAGTTTCTTTAGTATGTTTTGACTTGTTATTTGATGTTCCAACTAATTATATCATGGTTTAATCAACTACTGAATTCAAAAAATAAATTAAATATCATATATATTCAGTATATATGTATTTATAATAATCCATAAAACATTTTGATTGGAAATTAAATGCATAGTTCATGGAGACTATAGGCCATATATACACATGAACACTACTTCAATTGATTTATTGTATTCAAATAATAAAAAGTAAATGATATATATATATATATATAATTAGAGTAATTATTTAATATATTTCAAATTTTTTTACTAAAACCATCATTTATACATTTCATGTATAACATGAATGAATCACATCTTTTTAGGAGGTGGTAGTCCCCACTTCCACAAATGATGTTTTTATATTATCACAAAATGGAAACCCTGAATGTTTGTTTTATATAAAAATTAAAGAATAATAAATACCTAAATAATATTATAAATATCATATATAAATATAGTGTCCATCATAATTCCAATGATGACTGGTGGAAAAGAAAAAAATAATAACATCATTTTGCGAGGCGGATGTTTTACATACATGAATGGTATGTTTGTTACCCATTTGATCGAAGTGTGTGTAGATGTAGGTATAAAACATAGCACGAAATCATATAATTGTATTTATGATACTAGTTTTATTATATGATCGTGTAATAATAAAAAATTAATGTTTGAGAAACTAATAAAACAAAACTACACATTGAAGAATGTTACCTCTTTTTCAGGAACACTATTGGGTTTTCACGAAATAGATTACTTGGTTTTATCTTTTTCCATATTTATGATTATTGGATAAGTGTAGGGATGTTTGGAGATTATTTTAGTAGATTTTGGTTGATATTAAGGGCTTTATAAGTGTGAAGAAATGGGATGGGTGAGTGACTTTTTATATTGAAGGAGGAGTGGTATTCTTGTAGATTTTTTGAAAGGGAATTCAAACCATGTTTTTTCGCCCATCATGTGGATAAAATAATGAACCGAATTATGGAAAAGATATTATAGGGTGTAAATAATGTTATAAAATGTGTATTGGACAAGTTTATAGGTCATTTGGTTCTTATGATTGAGGGTTAGTCCCCTGTAAGTCAGATTTCATCTTAATCATTATAATAAATTTTAACAAATTTCACTAATATTTTGTGTAAGAAAATAAGTTTAACAAGATAAAAATTAAAAAATATTATTATTATAGATATGTAATACCTATTTACAAATTACAATCACACAGATGGAATAAGTTAATTTAAATTTAATTATATAGATGATAAGACAAATCATGTTTTTAATGTAAACAAGTTCAAAGGGTTGAGATGTGTTTTTTTTCCAATTCCAGTGAAAAATTAATTTAAATGTACTAAATTATATTAATAGATGTATAAATTATATAAATTTAATTTAAAACTAATTTAAATAAAAATAATCATATATATACATTAGAATACAATGTAGCTTTGAATGAAAATGTATTATTTTTTAACTATTCATCCAAAAACAAATCCATACGGAAATAAAAAAACATAAAATACAAAATTTGATAATATTTTTCAAAAATGTTATTAATTTTTAAATATAGAATTGGAAATATTTAATTTTAAATGACAGATCTTGATCAAAAGGAAACAATATTTTCTATAAGAAAATTACATTTTTATACATAAAATTGGTTTTGTAACTATTTTATGCCAATAAAATATATTTTATTAATTTTAAAAATATTTTATTGAATATATAGTACATAAATTTCATTTATATAATTCAACAATAGTAATTAATATTATTTAACATGAAAAAACACCATTTTGTTCATAAAAGCATTTATTTTATATTTAATTGGGTTTTATATTCAATTATAATTATTGTTACCAATGAATTAATTTTATATTTATGTTAACCATTTATTTTCTTATGTTAGTTAATAATATCATGAAACAATAATTTAATATCTTGTTTATATCTTATTATGTTAAATAATATAATTTTAATAACATATTATTCTACTGTAAAACTCGGTCTTGCGTGTAACAAAAGCTATTGAAGAAAGAATTTGTTGTGTGTAGAAAAAGATAACTCGGTTTTGTGTGAATTTAGAAATATATCATTTTTTGAATTTGATTAATATTATAATTATATTGTAATCTCTCAGGATATCATATTCTCTTACGCGCTTGGTGTTGTGTGTCATACATGCTATTAGATACAATATTCTAACTATAAAATTTCAGGGTATTACATTATTCAATGCTTATATAATAACCTTAGTATCCTCAATATAAGGATATGTTTTTACACTAAGGTTATAACCTACAATCATAAATAATTAAATCAAATGATATACGTAATCATCATTTGTGTGTACATATAAATACCACCCCATGAACCAATGTCATTTGTTCTTCCATTTCCACCTTTCGAGGTGGGGAATAAGTATCAAATTTAAAAATTTATAGGTTATATTTTATATGTATGATGTATTTATTTTTATCAAATTATTATATAATTCATAACATCATGTTTTTTTCATTTTTCATAAATATAATAACTTTGTTTGTAAATGTGTGGACTAACATCTCTTCAAAGCGTTGGGATTCAATCACACAATACATAGAATGTATTATGGATTGGTTTAGTGAACACATATGACATATATGTGATAATAACTATAATGTAATGATATATATATATATAGATATAATTAATTTACTTTCTTTCTTTTAAAATGACAATTAAATGGAAACAACATTCATGCGTATGTACGACCTACCATCTCCATGAACAATATATTTAATTTTCTATTTCTATGTTTTATAGATTTTATAAAACCTTATATAATAATTATATATGATATTTATATAAAGGTTATAATTCTATATATACATATTTTAAATACCATGTGGTTATTACCCAAAACAAAATATTATCTTGGAATTGATAATAAATGAGTAATTCAAGGTCATAAGTAAATAAAACATGGTATAATTTATTATTACTATGTAATATATTTATAATTAACTTATATTTATTTTACAAGAGTTTTTAATGAGTATAAAGGGAGACAATAGAAAAGGTTAGTGGATTTGTAGTTTCATTCTTAATTCTTTAAGACTTAAGCCATATTCACCACTTATTTCATTATTTTGATATATATAGTGATCATGAATTTATTATCTGATTATTATTCATAATTTTATGGTAATTTACATATCCATTTTATGATATCTCTTTCATGGGGTTTACAGTTCAATAGTTACCAAATCAGTAAGGTTATTCTGTGTCAATTTTCATTCCTTGAGACGCATGTTTTGCTATACACCTATATACTTTTATGAGGTGTCTAAACTATCAAATTGACTTTTTATATCATGAATATTAATATTTTTATGATATTATGAGATTCATGTAATTTTATCCTCTCATTGGGGTTATGATTGAATGTTACCAAAGTGCTAATATTTTTTTTAATAATGTCTTCATTTACTGTGATTATTTATAATTATGCTTCTATTGATGAAATATTATGATCCAACTATCAAGAGTTATCATTATTATTATTCCTATCTGGATATTCTGGATATATTATTGTACAATTAATATTATTCAACTTTATGGTACTTATGTTAATTAAAATAATGTTTTTAAAAAATATGAACTAATTTTTCTCTTTCGTCAAAACAATGTCTTAATAAAAAAACAAGGTTTCGAAAAATGTTTTTAATTTTTTTACTGAATGATATTTTTGTAAAATTTTCTAGTGGAAAGTGATTTTAAATTTTTTATAATTTTTGATTCTTTTTTCAAAAAATGGTTTCCAAAAATGTTCTCTATTTGAAAAATTGTTTTTCAATGCAGAAATAACACCTTCCACAAAAAATGTTTTCAAAAGATATATATAAATTATTCTCCATATAAAATGGATCTTTTTAGTGATACTAGTTATTTTGTGATGATATAATCCAAGGTAACCATTCATATTACTTCTTCTAATGTATTATGTTTTTTCATGGAATGATTTCCATGAAACCCTTTTCACTCCCATGTGTGATATACTTATAAATAAATTCTTTTCATGGGTTATGATTTGATGAAATGATTATAAAACCTATCAATTTTCCATAGTTTATGATATAATTACATTTCTATGATAGCCATTTCATTTAATGTGTTATGATATGATGAATTCTTATGATATAGTGGGAAACATATTTATGTTTTTATTATGTGATGGGTGGGACCTATATATCCCTCCAATGCATTGGGTAAATATTTATATCTCATGAGATAATGATGTTAAACAATTTGACAGGCTTGATCCACTATAGGATGAATGGGAAACCTGATCCACCATGGGATGTATGGGAAATGCAACACACTATGGGAAGAATGTGTAACCTAATCCACTATAAATAAATGACTGTAACTGGGGATGGAATTGTGTCCCACCCAGTAGGTGTAGTCCCCATGTAGTGTGTTGATAAGTTTTGGAAATGAGACATTACCTATAGATTATGATATTAAATGTCTATTAGTCTATAAAAATTAAATTAATTATTCCTATATTATTCTTCCATAACTTATTCTCTTGATTATTTCACACACTAAACTTTCATATTCATTACTATTATCATCTTTTGGATTTAGATGTTTTGGTGAAGATTTGAGTTGAGTCTTGGTTTGAATATTTATGTTTTTTTAGTTTTTTGGGAGGAATTTTAGCCTATGCACAGTTTGGGAACAATGTTTGGGTGCACAGTTTGGGAAACCATGTAGCCCAAACCTGGTAACCATACAACAATTGATTCACTGGGGAAACAAAAAACCACATAGTATCTGCTTGCTTGGTAAAATTGTGTAGGTTGGACATGCAGTTGATCCCTCTTGGATAGTTTCTACCATATGGTTAGCATATAGTTTCACAAACCATA
The DNA here is from genome assembly GCA_963277665.1 of Viscum album. NCBI lineage: Eukaryota > Viridiplantae > Streptophyta > Magnoliopsida > Santalales > Viscaceae > Viscum > Viscum album. The sequence goes on along the minus strand of OY728164.1, from coordinate 1,394,609,097 downwards.
CATCTTAACCATGATATCTGAACATATTTTTCAAATAAGAAAATTCCAATTTCACCATATCCTCCATTTTTTACTAAATAAAAACCCTCCCTCCTTGGATGTTTTTGGAACATGGTAGGGTCTCCAAACCCCTCTCCCATTGATTATACTCCCACCATGGATCCATCTCCAAGATTATAATTTACATATTTAGGATTTTTGTGTCATTTTTATTTTTTCCTTCCCTTATTCTCTCTTCGTTTCCTTGGATTTCCTTATGGGGGTTCCCCCTCATCTGAACTATATGGTTTAGGGTTTGTACGTGATTCAATTTATTTTACATCTAGGGCATGAAAATAATTTATTGGGGCCTATTATTCCTTACCATGAAGTTTCATCGCATCCACACTCTTATATTTTAAGTGTTTCCATACATTTCCTTTAATATGCATCCTATTTGATACATGGAAATTTTAGATATTATATAATTTTGTTTTACATTTTTTGGTATGATTTCCTGTCTTGGTACGATGTTTTTATATTGGAAAAATTTGGGGGAAGTGGATTGTAAAGACCTACAAATTTCAAAGAATATTTTTTTTAAATACTTTCAAATTTTACGAGTCTTTGAGTTCTGACATAACCTGATTCTGAGGCCTAGTGTGCCAAAAATCAATTTCCGAAGTTTAGCTCGGGTATGTTCAGTGAATGAGCGAGTGGGTTTTTCTAACTTTTGAAGCAGTGCTCGAAATTGAAATCTGAGGGCACCGATGAACTCGCAACACCACTTTTTTTCTTAAGGGGTCCTTTACCGTAGTTGCGTTTTATGCGGGTCTAAAGTTAATATTTGGGGTTTAATCTTAAAATAAATAAAATTGTGTGGTACACGATTTTATTTGTGAGTTGGTTATTTCCTTCTATATGTGGATATTTGTGAGTTGTGGCCCACACGATCCCCAACCTTCATCTCCCCATAATTCCCCTCAAATCCCCATTAACACCCCTTTTTTATTACTTTGAAAACTCCATATAATCATTATGGTGGAGCCCTATTACCTCCCTTATCCCATTAAATATGCCAAACTATCAATTTAATATCAGCGTTAATTTAATTTTCACAAGTTTGGAATTAATACGAATAGAATGAAAATTCTATAAATGGGGAGCCTCTTACTTATTTGCATTGGAAGATATCTTTTAGGAAAAAGACTCTAGGGGAATTAAAGGAGATGGGATCCTTCATCGACGAAGAACACCCCCAGTGAAGAACGCGAAGGACTTCTTCCAATGACGCATCTTCCTCGGACGCACCACGACGAGAAGGAGCCTACGTCACCTATGACAACGAACCTTCCTCCATCGTTGATGGAACAAAACAATTCTTCCGCGATGCCCGTCTACCATGACGATCGTCTTATGCGGATCGACAACGTACGACAACAGCTTCGAGGTAGGGCGAATTTTCTTTTTGTAATATTCTTATAAGTGTTTTATACTCTCAAACATGGCGTTTAATTGTTGGGCGATCTTTTGAACCAGAAACGCGGTGGGTACAGACTAACGAACATGTCTGGACCCACCGTTATTTTTGTTCATGATGCGCGTGGTGTTTGCCGACAACAAAATAGGACCGCAACGACGATTTGGGGTATTCACAGTAGAGTATGGATCCTGAGACGATCACAGGAGCAGACAGAAGTAAAAACGGATCACCAAAATGACTCTGGTGGTTCATGGAAGACTGCGGCGGTGCTACACCGGTCGGCCACCTGGAGGCGGCGGTGCCCCGGCGTGCCGCTGGTAGGAGCCCGCCGCGGCAACGGCCGGGTCGGTGAGCAGCGGATCTCGCGGTCGTACGGGATCCAGGGAGACCAGCGGTGCCATCCTGGCACCGCGTCCGTAGAACCGGGGGCCGCGCCCCCCGCTCGACCAGCTGACCGAGCCAGCACACCCCCCCCCCCTGGCCGGGACGGGGCGGATCACGAAGACCAGGCCACGCCGGTCGGTCTAGGTAGCGCCTAGTCGGGATGGGCCATGCCCTGCTGGGCCAAACCCGTACCTGGGTCGGGTCGACTCGGTTTGGGCTGACCCAGGGTTTTGTTGGGTTGCGTCGGGCCGGGTCGAGACCCCCACTTCAGACCATTTTTCGGTATTTTTCTCATAACATGATCTACGGACCTCCGAACGACGCACCATCTGTTTCTTAGGAATACATGGATCGAGACGGTCATTTCGGTATATTATACTTGAGGTTTCAAAAAAGTTTGTATATGCCCGGGTTTGTTCGAACCAGAAACAAACCGGGCCCTTTGAGCGAAAACACTTATAACTTAATGACCAGACCTCCGATTGACGTGATGTCAACTACGTTAAATTCCTTTTGATGGGACGGTTCTTTAGGAATATTGCACTTGATGATTGGATGCAGCTGTAGTATGGTCAGGTTGGTTTTTCTTAAAAAGCAACCGGGCCCCTGGAATAGAAAAGCCAATAATTCTCAGACCGGGCGTCCGATTGACGTACCGTCTGTCGCGTTGGGTTTCTTTTGACGAGACAGAACTTTGGGATACATCAACTCTGGACTTAATGACAGTTGATGTATCCACCCCCTTGGCTCGAAGAGCGGACCCTCCCGGAATCGAGCGTGCTGTGTGCGGGAAACCTAGAGCTGGATAGGACTGCGACGACTACCATGTTGGGATCCTCCGTGGGCTCGACGATGATGATGAATGTACTTGGATCCTCCGTGGGTTCGATAGCGAGGGAGACTGTACTAGGATCCTCCATGGGTTCTGTAGCGAGGACGACTGTACTTGGATCCTCCGTGGGTTGGGCAGTGAGGATGACTGTACTAAGATCCTACATGGGTCTGACAACGATGGTTACTATACATGGATCCTCTTTGGGTTCGGCAGCAATGGCTTATATACTTGGATCCGACGTGGGTTCGGCAGAGGAGATGATTCAGAGGCTACATCTAATCACCTCCACCCCTTTTCGTGAGTAGTATACCTGTGTGATCTGATTCTTAACTTTCAATCATTATCTTTGATGTGATTGACTATCTTTTCTGTGTGGACTGTGTCGTACTTGGGCTCAAGAGTTGGAGCTGAACTAAGATTGATAATTGAGGTGTATGTTTGGGCATATACATATGTAGTGTTGGATGATTCATCGTGATTGTTTCCTTCCATTGTGGTTTACCCTTCGTAGATTCTGGGAGACCTTTGTGGGTCCCAAGGTCCCTACTGAGTATCGTATACTCACCCCTGCACAGGCTATGCCTGCACTACATTGTGTTGGATGCAGATGACGGACAACACTGATCATGGAGGTATCTTGTGGAGCTGAACGATTCTCAGAGGTGGACCAACTAGTGAGGCGTGCACAGAGTGGACGGGCAGACCTGATGTTCCGAGGAAACCATCTGTGCCCACCCTTCATGTGGGATTCCCGGAGGACGACTCGGTGGATGATTCTTTACATTACTTTTTATGTACTTTACTTTTCTGTTTTACTGTACATTCATTTGGGTTCGTATACTGGCCCATTTTCTTTTTAGCATTTACTTTTGTACTCAGTTCACTTAGAGCTTACTTCAGTTGTGTACTCTATTGTGTTGTTACTATCATAAAGGAAATTCCTTCCCTTTTTATCGGGATTTACACCATTGGTGCTAGTCGCCAGCCCCTGGACTATGGAAGGCGGGCTTGGGGTAATCACGGTATTGGCCTCGAGGATGGGTCGTCATAAATAGGTATCAGAGGAGTCAGTTCTACTGCAGAACTCATGACTCCAATATTTTCTTTTCTGTGAAGCAATAGTGTTTAGAGTATTGAGTGTGGTTATCGGTCCAGGGAGTCCAGTGTTGGTGCGGCGGCCAACGTATCCATACACCAGGACCCTGACTTCTGATTCCCGACTCAGTGCACGAAAACATTGATTTCATGTGTGTATCAGAAGTTTTCTTTGTGATTACTTTGTGTCAGCTCACCAGGTATACTATATTAACTATGGCACACCTGTTGCATTTCAAGATAGCTCCACGAAGGCATCCGGCCAGGGTTCTTAGTTACATACGAGATGGAAGCCCACCGAGCGACGAGGCCTCGGTGCAAGGCCCCATTACAGTGAAGGCACCAACGGTACCACTACCCGCTGAGACACCGATGCTACCTGCACAAGCAACAGAGAGTGCATGGCTCCTGAGTGTGTTGCATGAGTTTTAGTGATAGAGGCCGCCCGGGTTATGCATAGAGACAGACCCTCAGGCGGCTGAGGATTTGATGGAGGCTATTGTCAGAGTCTTCAGATTGGTAGGGAAACCAGTTGACCTCAAGGAGATCCCTGTCGTGAGTCTACTGCACATAGCAGCAGGTAGATGGTGGAGCCTAATGATCTAGGTGCACGACAAGGCATATATACATTGGATAGACTTCGAGAGTCTCTTCCACTCGGAGTTTTTCCCAGCCACCCTCCGTGCAGTTCACATATAGAAGTTACTTCTTCTGCGGAAGGGTAGTATGACTGTAGCTCAGTATTCAGCGAGGTTTACCGACCTATCACGCTACTCCACAGACATGGTACGAGACCCATTCTTCTGGGCCCGGACTTTCAAGCAGGGACTGAGGCATGATATTAGGGATTCGATGGTCTCCCTCAGCATTCCGACGCAGGTAGGAGTGCTGGAGCGAGCCCTTCTTGTGGAGATCTTTCTTGCTGAGCTAACACCGACAGCGAGACCCACAGTAAGGTGACACGTAGTGGAGTCTTCTGCAGCCGGCAGTAGACAGACGTCGGAGAGGTCCAAGAGGACCAGACCATTAGGTGGGTGACCCCAAGATTCTGGTTCGGATGTGTGGGGAATATGAAGCAGAGCCAGCCACACGAGAGGTAGGTAGTGCTATGCATGCGGCGGGTGGGGCCACATGGCTCGGGACTGCCAGACCTGACATTCAGACGAGCAGCAGATAGTGGAGGGACCTCCCAAGTAGGGGTAGAGGTTCGACTGTGGTAGTCCGTAGGGAGCAGGCAGACGAGGAAGAGGAGCTGGCCGAGCCGCGGGTGGTGGACGACGTTTTGAGGCTATACTACCACCACCCCAGGAGGTCCACCCCGACCACAGGGTGCTGGTAGATAGAGGTAGTTCCTAATCCAGGAAACAGAGGCTTACGACCACGACGCACCTGAGATGATACGAGGTACTATCTGTGTTTACTCCACCCTTTCTGTAGTTCTTATAGACACAAGTGCGAGTCATTTTTTTTATTTTCGCTGCCCTTTTTCAGAGCTCGGATATTCCGACGGAGCCTTTGTCTCGATCCTTACGGCTAGAGACTCCTACATAAGCAGACTTGATGATTACACCCTTGTGCCGATAGTGTGAGCTTACTCTAGGAGGTGATAGCTTCGGCTGTGATCTTCTTGTAGCGGAGTCGAGGCCTTACGACATCATTTTGGGTATACACTGGTTATTTACAGTCCATGCCCAGATCGACTGTATTAGGTGTAAAGTGTGGTGTGTCCGCACGGATGTGACCAGGTTCACCTTCACCAGCGAGAAAGGATCCTTTGCAGTGTAGGATGGGCTTACGCAGAGGAGAGGGAAGCCAATCACACATCTGTTGACTAGTCTCATCCTAGGAGTGGTTGATGTGTGGAGTCTGAGTTTTCCTATTGTGGTGGATCAGTATGAGGACGTTATTCCTAAAAATGTTCCAGGACTACCTCCTTGAAGAGAGGTATACTTCTACATAGACCTATACCCCGGGACAACACTGATATCTACTCCATCATATCGGATGGCTCCCACCAAGCTTCGTGAGCTGCAGGTATAGCTGGAGGACGTGTAAGGGAAAAGATTTATCTGAACCTGTGATTCACCATGGGATTCCCTGATTTTGTTCACCAAGAAGGCAGATGGGAGCTTGCAACTTTGTTTCAACTACCATTGCCTGAATCAGGTTACCGTAAGGAACAAGTACCCACTTCTGAGGATTGACGACCTCTTCGATCAGCTCAAGGGAGCACGATGGTTCTCAAAGATAGACCTTAGGTCAGGATATCACCAGCTCAGAGTTCGAGATGAGGATGTGCAGAAGACGATGTTCAGGTGCCGGTATGGCCACAATGAGTTTTTGGATATGCCCTTCGGCATGACCAATGCTCCAATAGTGTTCATGAGTTTCATGAATAGGATCTTACAGCATTACCTCGATCGGTTTGTCATAGTCATCATTGACGACATACTGATTTACTTGGCTACTGAGGAGGAGCACGCCTACCACTTGCGGGTTATACTGGACACACTCCGAGAGCACCAGCTTTATGGTAAGCTCTTGAAGATCCAGTTCTGGATTATAGAGGTTCACTTATTGGGGCACATTGTCTTGGAGGTGGGAGTTGTAGTGGATCCGGTGAAGATCGAGGCAGTACTTGCATGGGAGCCACCCAGAAGTGTGACGGAGGTGCGGAGTTTCATATGTATGGATAGGTACCATCAGAGATTTGTGCGAGACTTCTCCAAAGTTGCAGCACCACTTTCAGCTTTGATGAAGAAGGGGAAAGTCTTTGTGGGTTAGATAGATGCCATCAGAACTTCTAGGAGCTGAGACAAAGATTGACCAGTGCACCCATCTTGAGGCTACCAGAGGAGGGCGTAGGGTATGTAGTTTACTGCGACACATCAGGGACCAGACTCGGCTATGTCTTGATGTAGGAGTGAGAAGTGATCACTTACGATTCATGGCAGTTGAGGCAGCATGAGTATAAATAAGCTACCCATGACATGGAGTTAGCAGTATTGGTCTTCGCCCGGAAGATGTGGAGGCACTATCTGATGGGTGAGCACTTTATAGTCTACTCTGACCACCAGTGTCTCAGGTACTTTTTCTCGCAGAATTACCTGAACCTGAGATAGTGGCAATGGCTAGAGTACCTCTATGACTATGACTTTGAGATAAACTATAATCTTGGGAAGGGGAACGTAGTAGCTGATTCTCTCAGCAGAAGATCGGGCATACAACTGCTAGGCGAGGTGACAGAGCAGCTAGCCGCATTGCAGATATCCTTCATGGATAGAGATGGGGCATCCTTTCTATAGTCTCTCACAGTCACTCCACCACTTCTTCAGCATGTCAAAGAGACACAACATGGGGATGTTGACTGTGAGACACGATGTGCTCAGATTTCCACATGGAAAGCACCTGATTGATTTTCTAAAGGAGGAGAGCACAACATCCTCTTTAGGGGACGTACCATGGTGCCAATTTCACTGAAGGAGGACGTGCTGAGGGAGTTTCACACTTCCCCTCTAACGGTACATCCTGGAGTGGCGAAGATGTACCATGACCTCAGACAATAGCATTGGTGACCGGGTATGAAGAAGGCTGTAGTAGAGTTTGATTCACGATGCCTCACTTGTCAGCAAGTGAAGGCGGAGCACCAAGTTCCATTAGACTAGGTACAACCCTTAGAGGTTCTTCAGTAGAAGTGGGATGATATATCCATGGATTTCATGACGGGGCTCCCACGTACTTCTAGAGGACACAAATACATATGGGTGATCATAGATCGACTCACCATGTCGGCCCACTTCATTCTGATCAGAGAGAAGGGCTTAGTAGAGAGCTCGGGATTCCTCTATGTTTAGGAGATCATACGGATTCATGGTGTGCCATCGACAATCATCTCTGACCGAGATTCTCTATTTACTTCCTAACTTTGGAAGGGGTTACAGGAGGCATTTGGGACGTAACTGCATCTGATCACCGCCTTTCATCCTCAGACGAATGGCCAGATAGAGAGGACCATTCAGACTCTTGAGGACATGCTCCATATATGTGTCCTTGACTTTGGTTGCAGTTGGGAGGATCACCTACCCTTGGTGGAGTTTTTGTACAACAAAATCTACCACTCCACCATTGGGATGGCACCTTACGAGGCACTTTACGACCAACCATGCAGATCACCTCTGTACTGGACTGGCCTGAGGGAGTCAGCACTTGTAGGACCAGAGATGGTTTAGGCTAGGATGGAGAAGGTGCAAATTATCTAGGAGGGGATGAGGACTACACAGATTAGACAGAAGTCCTATACTAATATGAGATGGAGACCACTAGTTTTCGAGGATGGAACCATGTTTTTATATGAGTCTCATCTCGACAGGGATTGCAGATATTTGGCCAGGGCAGTAAGTTATTTCTGTACTTCATCGGGCCTTTCCAGGTCCTCAATAGAGTAGGTGAGGTGGCTTACCACCTTGCCCATCCACCTCAGTTGCACCGGGTGCAAGACGTCTTCCACACATCTCAGCTGAGGAGATACGAGCATGACCTGACCCACATCATTGACCATGGGAAGCTGGACATCGATGACGGGACTACATTCATGGAGGTCCCAGTGGAGATCGAGGATCAACATGAGCGGGTCCTATGTGGATGGTCAATTCCTCTGGTGCACATTCGTTGGCAGCACAGGAACCTCCATGAGAGCACATGGGAGTGGGAGGCTCAAATTCATGCTCAGTACACTCATATGTTTTCCTAGTTTATGTTGTATCTTTATGGGGACATAAAGACTAGAGGTGGGAGTAATGTAAAGACCCAGAAATTTGAAGGATATTTTTTATAAATACTTTGAAATTTTATGAGTTTGTGGCTTCTGACGACACCTGATTCAGAGGCCCGTTGGCCCAGAATCAATTTCCGAAGTTTATCTCGGGTACATTCAGTGAATGAGCGAGTGAGTTTTTCTATCTTTTGAAGCGGTGCTCGAAATTGAAATCTGAGAGCACCGATGAATTCGCAACACAAGTTTTTGCTTAAGGGGAGTTTTACTACAGCTGCGTTTTATGCGGGTTGAAAGTTAATTTTTGGGGTTTAATCTTAAACTAATTAAAATTGTGTGGTACTTGATTTTATTTGTGAGTTGGTTATTTCCTCCTAAGTGTGGATATTTGTGAGGTGGGTCCCACATGATCCCCAACCTTTATCTCCCCATAACTCCCCTAAACTCTCTATTAATACCCCTTATTTATTACTTTGACAAATCCACATATATATTATAGTGGAGCATCCCTACTTCCCTCATCCCATTAAATGTGCCATCCTATCAATTTAATATCAGCATTAAATTAATTGGAAATGATTTGGAATTAATACGAATTGCATGACTATTCTATTATTGAGGAGCCTCTTATTTATTTGCATTGGAAAATCTCTTTTGTTAAAAAGTCTCTGGGGGAATTAAAGGAGAGGGGATTCTTCATCGATGAAGAACACCCCCGATGAAGAATGCGAAGAACTTATTCCAACGACGCATCTTCGTCTAATGCACCTCGATGTCAAGAAGCCTACGTTGCCTATGACAACAAACCTTCCTATGTCATTGACAGAATGACACCGTTCTTCTGCAACGCCCATCTACCACGATGCTCATCATCTGTGGATCAACGACGTATGACAACAACTTCAAGGTAGGGGGAATTTTTTTTGTAATCTCCGTATATGTGTTTTATACTCTCGAACATGGCGTTTAATTGTTGGGAGATGTTTTGAACCACTAACGCGGTGGGTACGGACTAACGAACAAGTCCGGACCCACCACTATTTTTTATTGATGTGCGGGGTGTTTAGTGATGATGAAACGGGACCGCAACAACGATTTGGTGCCCTCGCAGTGGAGTGCAGATCCTGAGACAATCGTAGGCGCAGATGGAAGCAAAAAACGGACCACCAGAATGACTCTAGTGGCCCACGGAATCCGCGGCGGTGCCCCGGCGCACTGCCAGCAGGAGCCCTCCGTGGAAACGGCTGTGGTGGCGAGAAACAGATCCTGTGGCCGTGTGGGATTTGAAGAGACCAGCGGCACCATCCTGCCGCCGCGTCCACGGAACTGGGGGTCACGCCCCCCCCCCCCCCCCCCGATCGTCCAGATGGCCGAGCCAACACACCCCCGCGTCCGGGCCGAAGTGGGTCACGTAGACCAATCCATGTCAGTCGGGCCACACCCAGCTAGGTCGGGCCGTGCCCAAACCTGAGTTGGGTCGACTCGGTTCGGGCCGACCCAGTGGGGGTTGGGCCAGGTCGGACTGGGCCCAGACCCCCACTTCGGACTATTTTTTCGGTCTTTTGACCATAACATGAGCTACGAACCTCCGATCGATGCACCATCAGTTGTATTAGAATCCTTGGACCGAGACAGGAATTTTGGTATATTAAAATCGATGTTTTTGCGAAGTTTGGGTATGGCCGGGTTGGTTCTAACTCAAAACCAACTGGGCCCTTGGAGCAGAAATGCTTATAACATAAGGACGAGACATACGATTGATGTGCCATCAAATACGTTGAATTCCTTTTGATGGGATGGTTCTTTTGGAATAGTCCACTTGCAGTTTGGATGCAACTGGAGTATGGTCGGGTTGGTTTTAGCTTAAAAACGAACCGGGCCCTTGGAACAGAAAAGCCAATAACTCTCAGACCAGGCGTCCGATTGACGCATCGTCTGTCGCGTTGGGTTTCTTTTGACAAGAAGGAAATTCTAGATACATCAAATCTGGACTTTGTGACAGTTGTTGTATCGAACCCCCTTGTCTTGAGGAGCAAACCCTCTCGGAATCGAGCGTTCTGTATGCGGGAACCCTAGAGCTGGCTGCGGCCGCGATGACTACCATGCTGGGATCCTCCGTGGGTTCGATGACGATGATGACTTTACTTGGATCTTTTGTGGGTTTGGCAGCGAGGGAGAATGTACTTGGATCCTTCTAGGTTTTGGTAGTGAGGACGACTGTACTTGGATCATCCATGGGTTCGGCAGAAAGGACGGTTGTACTTGGATCCTACGTGGGTCCGAAAGCGATGGTTACTGTACTTGGACCCTCCATGGGTTCGGCCGAGATGACTTCTGTACTTGGATCCTACGTGAGTTCGGTAGAGGAGATGATTTAGAGGCTACATATAATCAACTCCCCCCCTCTTCGTGAGTAGTATACCTGTGTGAGCTGAGTGTTGACTTTTAATCATTATCTTTGATGTGATTGACTATCTTTCCTGTGTGGACTGGGTTGTGCTTGGGCTTGAGAGTTGGAGCCGAAATGAGATTGATAACTTAGGTATATGTATGGGCATATACCTAAGTTGGGTTAGTTGATTCTTCGAGATTGTTCCTTTCCTTTGTGGTTTACCCTTCTTAGATTCTGGGAGACCTTCGTGGGTCCCCAGGTCACTACTGAGTATTGTATACTCACCCCTGCACGGGATATGACCGCACTACATTGTGTTGGATGCAGACGACAGAAAACACTGAGCATGGAGGAGTCTTCTGGAGCTGTACAGTACCCGGAGGTGGACCACCTAGTGAGGTGTGCACCAAGCGGACGAACGGACCCGAGGTGCTGAGGAAACCATCTGTACCCACCCTTTAGGTGGGATTCCCAGAGGACGACTCGGTGGTTTCTGCTTTACTTTACTGCTGTTGTTCTTTCCTTTTTAGTTGTACTGTACTTTCAGTTGGGTTTGTATACTGGCCCATTTACTTTTCAGCATTTACTTTTGTACTCGGTTTACTTAGTGCTTTCTTTAGTTGTGTACTCTGTTGTGTTGTTACTACCATAAAGGCAATGCCTTACCTTTTTATCGGGACTTACACCTTTGGTGCTAGCTACCTGCCCCTGACCTATGGAAGGCATGCTTGAGGTAGCCACAACACGTACCCCAAGGATGGGTCGTGACATGGATTAACAAGGGGTTTATTCAAACATGCTATATAGTTATGAACATAAGGTGTTTGATAAAATGTGTATTTTTTTGTGAAATCAAATTAATCTTTTTTGTTGTTGTTTGGATGACTCTTTATTGTATAGTGTTTTGTGGTATGAGTTTTTTTAATTATTCTATGAGTTTTATAATTTTTATTATTAACATTGTAATTTTGTGACTTGTTTTGTTAGTCTAAAGGAAAGTTGGTGTTCTTAATAATTTTTTTGGATTATTTCATGGACACTACAAGTGTTTCATTATATGTTGTGACATCCATGGGTACATAGATTACACACAGGTATGGGCATTCAAATGAATATAGAACATTAAAACACTGTTTTCCTTGAACCTCAGTATCTAAAATGGTTTCTTGGTTTATAAATGGTGTGTTTATATGTTATGTGGTTTTGAAAATGGGTTTTAATGAACTCCTTAAAAACATGGATCATTTGGTACCATAAAATTATGGATAGTTTTTTAATGATATGAAATCCCATTTTGTCACCTTCATGTATGTCGTGCAGTTTTAATCTTGGTTTTGAATTGGAATTGAAAATGAAAGATAGAGGAATGTTTGGAATTTTACACATAAAAGTGGTGTGTCCTATTATTTTGGAAATGGTTTGAAAATGTGTTGTAATTGTATTTGAATATGGACATCATGTAAGGCTCTGTTGGAACTTTTTAATGTTTCTAAAATGATTTTGGTTTTGGAAATACAATTACGGAGTTGGCATTTTAACTTGTTTTCAGAAATGGATTTAAATATCATGTGATATTATGGACATATTAGAACAAGGTAATGGTTTAATATATGATGGGAAACCCTATGTAGGATTTCTCAATGTGGGTTATCGTTTGGGTGGTGTTAGTGTTTGTTCTAGGAATGTGTGGTGGCCATTGGTAAGTTGAGTCACACATGTTTGGGCCTCCTACTTACTTAATTTACTATTACCAGGAGTTTATTAGGTGTTATTATAGGGTCAAGTGACATTTTCTTACCTACCCAGATTAGATGAATTGGTACCCCTTGTATGTTTTAGAGGATAGGTGGGTTGTTGTAATGGTCGTAAGTTAGAATGACCATTTGGTTATTAATTATTGAGTTGTACCGTATGTTGGTAGGTTTGTATGAACCCGAGTATGTCTAGGGATCATTCTAGAGATGATTAAGAAATTCCCATGGTTTTCTATCTATATATTATTTTTTATATTTTCATTTACTTGGTTTCTTATTTCTAATGCTTATTTATTTTTTGCATCGTATGATGTTACTTTGTATGGATATTTTTTTGGGATCTATTTTTTTAATGGTAATGCTTTTTGAAAATAATGATGTGGTGTAAATTTTTTTTGGAAAATAAAATGTTGTGTTGGTTCAATAAATGAGAAAAAAATATTTTTACATCTTTATTTCAAACTAGTGTTTATGGACTATTCTTTGAAAAAAAATAAATGAATCGATTCTAGGGTGGTTACCTACAGAGCTATTAACCTCGAACCCTAGTTGTTACATTTTGTTTTGGTAGGTCTGATATATTTTGTAGGTTCATGTTTCTGGTTTGAGTTCTCATTATTGGATTAGGATGGTCTTGTCGTTGGAGGTGACGAAGATGTCACACGAAGATCATGTCAACACCTATTATTTTTGTTTTATTATTTATTTTATACTTAGTTTTTTTGTTGTAACTAAATTTGTTTATATATTTATTTAAATCTAGTTATTGTTGGTTCCTCCACTAATATAGTTTTATTTATTTCAAATATAGTTTATTTGGAAAATTTCATTCCCCTAGGTGATTACTTTGATGACTGACACTGGTTTCTAGCCCATACATATCAAGAACACCCTTCAAGCCATGCCTTTAATCTGTTCAGATGTCAGGTTGGATGTCACTCTAGTATGGTTTGTGAGAAAATGTTATCAGAGGTGGTTATTATTATTTCAGGTATTACGTAGTTAGAGATTAGGACTATCAGGACACGAGAGGTAGGTCTGGGAAGAGTGTCTCAAGCTCTTTCTCATCATAGTCCTCATGTTTCTATGGGGAGTTCGAGTTTGAGTCTCTTATTTTTTTTGATTGAGTGGATAAGGGATGAAAGTGCAGGCGAGTTAGTGTTATGTCATGATCTCACATAGAGAAGTGAACCATGTGGTTTTAGAGTACAATGTTCAAGATCCTTCTAGTTTTTTATTCTTACTTAGGGCATGAACCAATACCATGTCGCCAGGTTAGGCATGAATACTAGTTACTCATTCTTGTTGTTTGGCATGAGTTATTTCTTATCTCAGTCTTAGTTGATGTGATTATGATTTAAAAATGAATTTTTTTTAAAATAAAGTATTTATTTCAAATTTTTTCAGATTGGAAAAATGGGTTTTAATGGGAAATCTTTTTGACTAAATATTTGGTAAATTCATGGGTCTTGATAATGAAATGGTAAGTGGACCCTTGGTACTCCTTACGATTGTTCACATATGTGTGGGTATGTGTGGAAAGTGCATGCTGGAAGCTATGGGTTGAAATGGATTCAAACATATGTGGTGGTTAATGAGATTCCATGGGTAAGTATTTGAGATAATTGTACGACATGATTCTTATTAATTGGATTTTGTTTTATAATGAGGATTTTTTTATGAAATGTGTATTTTTTTGTATAGTGGACTTTGAAGAATTTAGTTTTTAAATAGAAATGTAAAGGGTGGTTTTTTAAAAGGCAATTTTTAGTTATTCTTGTATGTGTTTAGCTTGTAACCCTTTTGTTTTTCCATTAGATGATTTTTATTCTTGAGTTTCTGGTTGATGTTGAACTTGATTTTATGAAATTTGTGTTTTTCGTAAAATTACACCAAGAAAGGTACCCATAATTTCTAATGAGTATCACCTAGTTTCTACTTCTTCTCGGTTGTTTCCTATTTATCATGGTGATCGAGGTCTGATAGAGGAAATGGAGTGGCTAGAGGAAGTTGAGTGTGTCTTCAGATTGTTGGGAACTCCCAAATCTATTAGATGTTGTGATGTCTTGGGTATTATTGAGGGTCCAGCTTCATACTAGTGTATATTGTTTGTCCCATTATCGTTGCAATTTGGGATTACATGGGATGTTTTTAAGACCACTTTCCTCCAAAGTTTCATACCCGAGGAGGTGAATAAGAGGAAAGTGGCAGAGCTATAGGATTTTTAGCATAAAGAGTTTCCCTTGAAATCTTATGTCAACAACATTAAAGAGCTGGTTTCCTTCTCTCTCAATGTAGCATCATATAATCCATTGAAAAGTCTAATTTTCCTTTGGGTTCTTCATTTATTGATTGTGGAAAAAGTGACCTCATCTAGAGAAACCTATTTCAAGAAGCTGGTGGATGAAGCATTTTAAGGTGAGTTGGTTCTTGGGGTGTAGTCAGTGGTGGTTGGCCCTTGTGAAGGTTCCCTATTTAGTAAGAGGGATTTTCACAAGTAACCTATTTCTAAAAAGTAACATTCATTGATTTTTGTTTCCATATCATCAGATCTTTCTCCTATGTGCCGCCACTGTGTCCAGTTTGGGCATTCAAATCCATCTTATGGAAATCCTCCAAATACCTGTCATGATTGTGGCTATCTCGGTCATCTGGATATGTTTTTAGGAAGTGCTTCCTAAAGAAGAATAATATTTATTGGGAGGATTCCAGGGCCTAACTATGAGAAATGATATGGTTCAATCATTAGGGATTCAACCACATGATTAGATTGAAGCTCTGATTTAGTTTTGAGATCATCGAGAGTGCAAGAAATAATACACCAATTTTTTTCTCTAGTATTGGGGTAGAGATAATTTAAGTCTGATACTATTATTTTATTGTTTTTGTGAGTTTATATTATTTATTTAGAGACTTGGTTATTGTGTTTTCTTATAATTTTGTGATTGTTCCTTTTGAATATGAGTCTTGAGTTGGTTCAAGTTTCTTGGGAATGATTAACCCTTTTTGGGTTAGTTAGGGTTTCATTTTTTAGTTGTTCATGTTTGGAAATGTTTTAGTTTTGTGGAATTTTTTGGTTGTGGTTTAGATTTTCTAATAACCTCATGATTCTACTATGGGTTTACACTAGTTTTGGGGTATGTTCTGTGTGGGAAAATTTCTTGTATGGTGGAGGTGTTGTTTTTCTTGCGAGAATACATTTGGGTTAGTTGTGTTGGGAGTTCACGATCATGATAGGGGTGTCTCTCAGATAATATGAAATGTTTTTTAGTTCCTTGGTTTCCTAATGGGGTAACTTTAGTAACTATGGTGGGGTCAACCATATCATTTCATCCCCTCATTATTATGTTGTAGTTTACTTTTGATCAATCAGGCGTGACTTGTAGTGTGAATGAACACCACGATGTTTGTGATTTCATTGGTTTTGTTCGATCACGAGAACATGTTTTGGGAATTTTTCAACTGGGAAACATTATGGGGGAAGAAATTGTATGTGGTGGGGAGAATTCTCACACACCAACCTTGGATATTAATTTTATTTTATCCCTTTATTTTTTTTCGATATTTTGGTTGAATTTCAGGTTGAGTACGAGTTTTAATTTTTATGTTTTTTTAGTTTTTGGGTTTTATTTTGGCCTACAAATGGTTTGGGAGAATGATTTGAGAAACATTGCAACCTATTCTAGGTAACCCTAAAAATTTTTTCAAATTTGGGATAGAATCTACCACAAGGTTTTAGAATGATAGATAAAATAGTGTGGGATACCCATGCTGTTAATCCCTCTTGGATAGTAACTACTACATGTTTGGAAGAAATTTATGTAAACTATGCAACCAAACCATACCATCTGCCCAAATTAATAAAATCTTAAAATTTGAATTAACCATCCCCTCTTTCTTTCCACAAATCAATCACCTCCCTCCTTGGTCATTTTGTTTCACATGAGAGGGTCTCCAAACCCTTCTCCCTTTAATTCTCCTCCCTCCATGGATCCATCTACATGATTCTAAGGTATGTTTTTTTGGGTTTTTTTAGATATTTGGGTCGTTTTATCTATATCTATATTAGTTTAAATTGTTATAATTATTTAATTTACATATTTTTTGAACCTTAGGGGTTAGGTTTTGTGTGTGATTCGATTTCTTTTTCATATTTTACATAAAGATCATTCTTTGGGGCTTATATTTTTTTTCCATGAAGTTTCATCACACCCAAACTCCTTTCAGGAAGGTGCTTCTATCTTTTTATTTTATAATTATTTCCATTTGATGCTTGGAAATTTTTTAAAAATTATATAAATGTGTTTTACATGTTTTTTGAATGATTTCCTTTCTTGGTATGGTTTATTTTTGTTGGATAAAATTTGTAGAAGTGGTTTAAAAGGGGTTTCTTCAAACATGCTATATAGTCATTCATATAAGGTGTTTTGTAAAATGGATATTGATTTATTGAAATGCTATTAAGTTATTTATGTGTTTTTTGGATTCCTATTTATGGTATAGTTCTTTGTGGAATGATTTTTTATAAATATCTATTGGTTTTAAAATTCATATTGTTAGAATTGGAATTTTGTGACTTATTGTTTTGGTTTAAAGGAAAGTAGTATTTCTTAAAAATTGTTTTTAATGATTTCATGGGCAATTCAAGTTTTTAATTGGATGTTGGCACATAAATGGTTTAATGAAGTTTACATAGGGATGATAATTCAAATGAATATAGAACCTTAAAATATTTTTACCCTGAACATCAGTCTCTCAAATGGTTTCTTTATTTCTAAATGGTGTATTGGCATGTTTTGTGGTTTTTAAAATGGTTTTGAATACACTCTTTTAAAAGTTTTCCCATTTGGTACCTTGAAAAGATGGTCAATTTATAAATAGTTTGAAATCTTTTTTTGGTACCATCATGTTTTTTGTACATTTTCCCCTTGGTTTTAAAATAGAATTGAACATGAACGGTAATGGATCATTTGGAATTTTACACATGAATGTGGTGTTTCATATTATTTTGGAAATAGTTTTAATTTTTTTGTAAATGTATTTGAATATGTCAATCATATAAGGCCTAGTTATCACTTTGTAATGTTTTTTTAAATGATTGTGGTTTTGGAAATTCAAATTCCCAGTTCGAATTTTTACTCATTTTGATAAATGGTTTGAAAGATCTTGTGATGTGATTACCTAGTTGGAACTTTTGAGTAGTTTATTATATGATGGAAAAACCTATAGAGGATTTCCCATGTGGGTTATCATCTAGTTGGTGCTAGTGATTGGTGTAGGCATGTACGGTGGTGGTACATAAGGTATGTCACATGGGTGAGGGCCTCCAACTTACACAATGTACTATTACCGTGGGTTTCATACCCATCTTTATAGGGTCAAATGAAAGTTTCTTATCAACATTGATTTGAATTATTAGTAACACTTTTTTGTTTTAGAGGCCATATGTGTTGTACCTATTTTTGGGAGTTAGAACATTCATTTGGTTATTGACTATATAGTTTCACCATATGCAAATAGTTGAGTCCGACCTGAGTACATCTAGGGACCACTATAGGGTTTTTTGGGAAATTCATAGGGTTTTCTCTTTTTTTATACTTATTTATATTCTACTACACTTTGTTTCCAATTTCTACTACTTATTTATTTTCATCATGTCTTGGTATTACAAAGTTTTGGTTTCGGGTTTGGGATTTGTTTTTTTAAATGGTAACCCTTTTTGAATATAAAGATTTTGTGTCAATTGTTATTGGAAAAATAAAATCTATGTGGGTTATATAAATGAGGAATGACTATTTTTATATATGAATTTCAAATTAGTTTTTATGGAATGTTATTTTGGAAATGTAAATGTATGTATTTTATGGTGGATTCCTACTCTGATTTTACGATCGCACCATACTTGTGCCATTCGGTATTAGTAGTCCCAAGCTATTTTGAAGGATTATGTTTCTTGTTTGAGTGCTCTTTATTGAAGGAGGATGGTATTGTGGTTGGAGTTGACAAGGAGGTCATGTGGAGATCTTTACAGTGGTAGTTTTTGGGGGTTTTAGTTATGTTTTTTCTTAGTTAAACTATTGTAACTGAATCTGTTTATATATTTATTGAGATTTTGTTATTATTGTTACTTTCGCTCGTCTAGTTTGTTTTATTTGGATAATAGTTTTGTTTGGTAAAAAGTTATTCCCCTTGGTGATTAATTTTATTCCTGACACTAGTTTCCAGCTCATGGGGACATGGAACTCCCATTGGGCCATGTCTCCGACTAAGTCGGATGTCAGGTTGGATGGTACTCTAGTCTGGTTCATGACAGATTACCTCATGATTCTTTTCTTATGAACCGCCAATATATATTCGACTACTCAGGTATATGTTGTTAAATATATATTTATTTTCCAATAAATTTTTTCTCAAGGTCTTATGCAGATAAGTTCATAATATTTCATACATTTATCCTATGTTAACCTTTACTGAGAATATACGATCACGATTTTTATGCTTCCTTTCCCTATGTTATGAAGACATGTATTGTATATGATGTTTCCTATAAGGGCTATAGTCATGGAGAACCTATTGGGAGATAATGTATCTCACATAGGTATAAATTTTTTTGTTTCCATGTTTCCAAAGGCACTAAAATAATACGGTCTTTGGGAGCCTGCTTGTGTAACATATTAATTATTCTAAGAAACCGATTTAATGATGTTATATGTTGATTTGAGGTCACTGTATAATTTTTTAATCATATATTTCAAGTTTATAAGGTTCTTTTGAAAGAAATTTTTTTCCTTAAAAATCATATGATCCTTTAAAAATGATATCAAAATAGAAAGGATATTTTCCCCATAAGGTTTTTCAAGTGATCTTTCAAAAATAATTTTCCATATAAGATGAAAATAGTTGATGACACTTATGAAATAATGGGTAAAAGATCCATGGATACCATCTTTATTCATTCTCTAGATGGTTTATTTGTACGATTTCAGGATTTTTATGAACCCTATTTCTTTTCATGGGTTCTAATATGATTATTGATTTAAGGTCTTGTGGAACACATATGTATAGTTTTCATTATATTTTATGTAAGACCTATTTCTCCATCCAATTAATTGGGAAATGAATTATATCTCATGAGATAATTAAGGGAAAAAGTAGATGTTCTTGATCTATATTGGGGAAAAAGTCGATGTGCATGA
Organism: Viscum album; assembly: GCA_963277665.1. NCBI lineage: Eukaryota > Viridiplantae > Streptophyta > Magnoliopsida > Santalales > Viscaceae > Viscum > Viscum album. Next base: position 1,394,589,208 of record OY728164.1, on the reverse strand, counting down.
TCTATAATGGGTAATAAGTTGACGTGAATGATCTATAATGGGAAAAAGTTAATGTGCTAGAATGATTAATAGAAAATAGGTGGTAAGGCTGGATCAAATGGTTTTGGTAGTTAACCTTGACTTATGATATTGTTTCTATACATATGATGATGGAACACTTTTTTGACATGAAATTGTGGTTCATGACTAAGATGTGATTAATTTTCATTCTTATAGTTTACATTATTGGAAATGTTAATATTTTGTTACATATGATATTTGATAGTTTGGGTATAAACTTTATATGTAATGATCATGATCACATACCCATATTCTTATATACTTATTTCTTACATTCATTAATTGATATCCTGTCTTTTTACCCATACTAATTATCTAAGATCACTCTTTCCTTGTGTTTCCTTTCCTAGGTTAAGAAGAATATTTTTTAAGTAGGAGTATAAAGGGTTAATATCTTTATTGGATTCAATGAAGATATTATATGAAATAAAATGATTGTGTTTCATGTCTCCAGAGGTCCTAAACTATTGTGGTACGCATTCATGTATTTTTGTAATGTAATGAATATTCTTCTAAAATATTTAATGTCCACGTATAAGAATCTATATTTGTTATAGTCTATATAAGTGGAAATTTTTAGCACTCATTTAGAAACTCAGATGTGAATAACTTAGTAAGAACCCTAAGGATACACTTAAGTATAAGTCATAATATTGGAATATTTCTAACAATCAAAAATAACCTTGGATTAAACCTAACATGTTATAGATTGAAATTAATTTCCCTTGATTATGTGACTTTTCCAAATCTATTAGTGTTTATCACACTATTATTTTTTGTTTTAGTAAAATAATAGAACCCGATGGAACTGCCTTAGTGATTAATGTAATAGGAAATGAAATGATTTCCCTATAGAGAAACTAATTTTTCTAGGATAAGGAATGGATTTTTTTTTGATTTTATGCTTATAGAATATTCTCAACCTATGCATCTTGCTGGAAATCAAAATGAACAATAGAGTGAACAAAATTCTATAAAGTCTTTCAAGAGTAAGTATTAGCCATCTTTATGTGGGTATTCTGATCCCCTAGTATCTAAAAAATGGACCAGTACTACTAGAAAGATATTTTTGGCCCTCCAATGTTCATAACATGAGAAATTAATTTTGGATATCTATAATTTGTAAGGTGAAGTAGATAAATTGTTTAATTATATCAAGAATATGATGCTACTTGATGAAATTGACTCTATGTAGTGGTAATATTTCATGAACATAATTTTAATTAAGTACTTTCCTCAAATTATTGACGAGAAAATGGATAATGAATTCATTAATATAAAGAATTAAGAAGATTAATATATTGGAACCTATGAATAAACGTTTAAAATACTTTGAAGGTACAATTCTAGATTTTTCATCCAAATTGATGGTAAGCTTGATTGATAATTTTGTGGAATAGAACCCTTTATCCAAAGTGTGTTATCAAGAAGGGAGTTATATAGGTACGAATAAATAATATGATGTTCTATCAAGGTGGAAATAGTTGTTGGAGTAACATATCAATCTTATGGTTTTAACAAGAAAATGATGAAATATTTTAATATAATATCTAAAAACCATGGAGAGAAGAAGATGAGTTTTCTATTATGCTCATAGTGTGGGAATAAGCATGAATGAAATTACCTTAAGGGGACAAATAAATTCTTTATGTGTGAGAAATATGGTCATTATGAAATTGAATACCAAAGTGATGAGAAAAAGTTATCTAATAAAGTAAATATTGATACGAATACACTAAATGCACCCGTAGACTTATAATCTCCAAGTGAAATTAAAATTTTCGTTATGATAATCAGTGTACAAATCCATGGATTAACGACGATGAATGAAATCAGCAACATCTTAAGGCCAATATAAGAGGGAAATCTCATGCGATCACTCCTGGAAATGTTGAGTACCATAATGAAGTGGTGGAATTATTTAATTTTTATCTATTATAATAAAATAATAATGTTGTAGAATTATTTTATGGTATTATGGAATAATGAATCATCTAAGTATTGTTCCAATATATTTTATGTAAAAGGATTTAAAAGAATATGTTGAATTGTACATGTAATCCTGAAAAGTGATTAAGGTGGTAAGGTGATATTTTTGGAGAACACATGATAAAGTTTTGGATAATCTTTAATATGTTGATTATGTTGGGATAATCATGAGATGAAGAGAGGTTTTATTTTTATTAAATAAATGGGACAATATTAATAACCTTAGAACTGATCATTTTTATGATGGAAATGTGGTTTATGATATCCTAGATTAAATTTATATAATTTTTTTTATTTTTAGTATGAAGAAAGAGTTAAAATTTGAAAGCATTAATATTTTAACTATGTTTTTATGGTAATTTTGGTTATTACTTTGTTTCAAGAGAATACATCAAAAATTTTCTTGACATGTTTGGTGAATAATAATTAATGACTACATCAGGATATTTTTGGGATAAAAGATAAAATGATTCTGAAAATTTAGTGAACCTATTTAGAAAGTTTTGGATTTTATTATATTGGAAGGATCATAAAGGAAACCATTTATGAAATTTTTTATGTTTAATTTTGGATGATGTTTTGGAGATTAATGTGTTACTTCACTATTTCATGAAAAGTGTATATTGTTTGATGTGTGCCAACCATTTGGCTATAATGATTACTAGGGACAGAAGGAATGAGTTATCATTCCATTATGGATCTTATGATTCACAAGTTCTTCTAGTTTTATGATTTTATCTTGATTTATTAGAGTAATATATGAAGCATAAATTGATCAGATCATGATTATGGAGTGATATTATATGTATGAGATGAAATCATGTAAGTATATCTTATCAAAGGTATTTTAAATAAACATTTATCCAATTATCATTAATTCTAATGATATTAAGGACCTTTTTCGACAAATTTGTACTATGGTTTTTTATTAAAAAGAAATATTTTTATCACGATCTCTATTACCCTTTATTAGTTCTTTGGGATTAGTTTTCCCTTCTAAAACCATATTTTAATGTTTCACCTATGTGGAAACTTATTTATGCATCACTTGAAGTTGCCTTTATGTTTCCAGCATACCATTTGGGGGAAATATTATTGTTTATTTAAAAAATGTTGTTTTCTATTATTGAATTATCAAATGATAAACTTTGGTTGATGAAGATGAATTTTAAGGGTGAAATTCAATTTAATGGGGTAGAATGTAATACCACGAGATTTTTATGAAATAGAATTTTATAAAATTTGATTTATTTTATATCTTAAATTGATAAAATTATCATCATTTTTCATAATATAATATTTTTACTAACTTTAAATTTTGATAATTTTTTGAAAATTTTTATTTCATGGTGAATAGTGAAAATATGAATTTTTATTGAAAACTATATAAAAATATTTAGAAGGTAAAATTTTGTTTTGGATTAATTTTCAATATTAATTAATTAATTTTTATTTTCAATAATCAAATTATAGATTTTTAAATATATTTTATACTTTAATTTAGTATAAAAATATTTAAAATTTAAAAATGGCATTTTTGAAAAAAAATGTTTGGCATTGTAGTTTTCCGGTTTAATGTTTTATTAAGTTGTGAATATTTTTTTATTTTAATTTTGAAAAATTTATGAAAAATTTGGATTTAGGATCGAAAAATTTATTCAATCGGTCCCATTTATTTTTGGCCAAAATGAATAGTAACCATTGTTAATATGTTACCACAATTATGGGTAAATCGAGTAATTAAGGGTAATCATAATGTGAAACGTTTTAATAAATGACCCTAAAACTTGATCAAATTTTATTTTATGATTTTGTATCGACTATAATCATATAAGGTTCTAATTTATAACCTTTGGGTGCTACTTGGAAGAGATTCTGAAAATTATAATATTTATTTAATGAAAAGTAAATGATATCAAACTCATGTGTTTAATGAATACAATATTTTTGACATGCTGGTATCGAGAAGTTATAGTTGACTATAAATATTAATTTTATATCTACAAGTTTTATCTACATCATGGTTTTTTTATTATTAAATTTTTGTGAAGGAATAATTAAATAAATACTTGCACAACATTGAAGTAGTAGTTATTTTATTAATAGAAATATCAAATAAATGAGATTAAAAATATTAAAATAAATATAATTTGAGATAATTAATCCATGAATTACCTATATAATTTTGAAATATTAGGGAAATAATAAATTATATGGTTTTAATTATATGTGTTATATTTATATTATTAAATTCAATTTAATGAATAGTCCATACAATTCACATTATGAATTTTTAATAGTAAATTATATGGCATAAGATGATATAAAATTTGTGAAAATAATAAATTGGGAAATGGATTAGGATCAAGTTTTAAATTTCATAAATTTTAAATTTATGGATTGTTTGGCATTTCATAGTAATTATATTAACCATCAGATAGTACAAATTCATGTTGTCAATGTAAGAGTTTAAGGGATTAAATAAGTGTTTAAAAACTGTTAAAGGTATAACTATGCCCGAATCATGTGAAATAAATTATGAGATTAATTTTATTCAAACAATATAACCATATTATAATATTTTGGGGATTTTATGGGAACTTTTTAGGTAAAGGGTAATATATATTACATTAATCAATGATAGTTACCAAATGTCACTCTATTTGTCTTTAATATCATGTATGTTTCATCATAGGGAAAAATGAAAATATCTATGAGATGAAAAGTAAATATTAATCTTAATTAAATTAATTTCATTATATATATATATATATTTCTCATTTTTAAAAATTATATGACTACCATAAGTGCTTTAGAAATTCTAATACAACATTTATTTACTTAGGATAAAAATAAAATAAATAATTTTTAAATTATTAATATTGATATAATTTGAATGATTAATGTATGAAATGAATTTTATACATTTATATGATATATTTTGAATGTTTTAAAGCATTTAATTCTAATTTACTCATTTTCATGATGTATTGGAGGTCAAAGTAAATGAATAGTTTCAAAATTGACATTTGTGAAAATTTATCAAAATAAATTTTTAATAAATTATTTAAAAATCATACAAATATTCTCAAAAATATAAATTTGTTTTGATAAGTTCAAAAATATAATTATTTTATTATTTATGTATAATTTAAACCATATAATTAAAAACTAGAATCTTATAATTTTATAAAATTTGTTACTATAGTCAAAATTAAAATAGGTTAACTAAGGGTTAATCAAAATGATGAGATTTACAATAATAAAATACTTTTATATAATCTATTGGTTGGGGAGATTAAACAATTATCATATTTATCATCAATTAAAGTTACATTTTAATGTACTTTAATAGAAAATAAATTTAATAAAATTTAATCATTCATGAAATTGCAGAAGTGCCCCTAAGATAAATTATAAAAAGAAACCACCCCATCCCCTTAATTATTTACATCATATTGGGATTTATTGCTTTAACTTCTCCTTAAAACTTCCCATATAATATTTCCTATAAAACATTATTGGTTATTTTATTCTCAAAATAAGAAACCTAGTCTCTTTTAGAGGATATCCAATGGAGACAATTGAAAAAATAGGTAATCGCTCTAACCGATCACTCTCTTTTTCAGCTCTTCCTTACCTCCTATAAATATTTGATCAATATTTGAAAAAATTAAATAAATTATACTAAATATGATGAAATGTTATTATATTATGAAACATTATTATAAACCCTCTTTCCTATCAAACAATATTTTAATGTATTTCTCATTCTTACATACTACTTAACGTCTCCACGCAGCGATACAATTCATTTTACATCAACAACATTTATGGATGGGTATTATGAGGGATTTAATAAATATATATGATATATATGATATTATAATAATTATATAAATATTAATTAGCACTTATATTTATTTTATTTTTAGCAATCAATAATTGAAAACAACATTCACGCGTACATATGACCTACCCTCTCAATGAATGGTGTAATTCATTTTTCTATTTCTACATGCTATGAATGATTATAAATATTAACATAATTATAATAAAAAATTTATATAACATGAGTAAAGATATGGAAATTACGATACCAAGATAAATTTTTTAATACCAATACTACCGGGCCAAAACAAACTTGAAAACAAATCTGTTATCACCCAGAATAGTGATGTTCATAAATAATTATTAATAAAATGGTTATGAGGATATATAAATAAATAATAAATCGTATAATATAAAAATGTTTGTGGGAGAAATTTATAATAAATCTATATTTATTATGCATGAATTTTTAATGTGATCAAATAATTACAACAATTGAGGTAAACGAATTATTAACTCAACTTCTATTGATTGGTTTAATCTAAAATTTCATTGATTATTTCATGCTATGATTATGTGCGAAATTATTTTTTTGTGAATATATGTTGTATTTAAAAAGTTTTTCTCTATAATTATTGTGAATAATCATAATCTATTCAAATATTAATGCTCACTTATATAACATGATATTTGTATGGTTTTACATCACAATATTATCATTTTTTGAGAATGTTTATCTATAAATCTCGCTTTGGGAAAATTTATATTCAATTTACATGTTTTGAAAAATAATTTTAAAATAATTTTGATTTTTTTTAAATTTTTTGAAGAAAATTTTTAACAATGTTTTATATTTTTACAAAGTGTATTGACAATTATATTTTTTTTCATGTTTAAACAAGGTTCTTTATGAATTTTCTGATATAAATATGAAAAACAAATTTTTTTAAACTTATATGGAATGGTATAATTTTCCCTCTTTAATGAAACCATAATGCTTTAAATATTCCTTTACTTTTAAAAGTGAATTTTTTTCCTTTAAAGTTGCATATATATTAAAAAAATTATTTCAAGATGGAAGAGATATTTTTCTTAAGAACTATTTCAAGTTATCCTTCAAAAATCAGCTTACATCAAAGATAACATTAATCGACATTACTTATGATTAACTATGGATATGATACAAGGGTAACACACTAATTATTTCTCTAATTTTTTAAGGATTTCATGATATTTATGAAACCCATTTCCTTTCATTTTTTCTTTGATGATGATTAATTTATGACCTTGTGGAACACATATGTATAGTTTTCCATATATGATGGGTGGAACATATATCTCCCACTAATGTATTAGGTAATGAATAATATATAATGAGAACGTTAAGAGAAATTTGTATATTTTCTTGATTTTTAATGGGAATCAAGTAGATGTTCTTGATATGTAATGGGAATCAATTTGGTGTGCTTGCCCCATTAATGGGAAACAGATGGTATGTCCTAATTTGATATTTCAGGTAGTTAAAATTATCACATGAAATGGTTTATATATTTGTGAAGATGCTAAAATTTATGAAATGGACATATGTTTAATGATTTAGTTGTGATTAATTTTCACTCTTACAGTTTATATATATTTAAATGTCATTGTTTTATGACATATTATCTATGAATGGTTGGGTATGAACTTTGCAAGTTATTCTCATAACCATATACAAATATTCTTATCTTATGCTTTCTTGAGATCATAAATTTATATCCTTTATTCCAATCGATACAGAGAATATGAGACCAAAATTGTATTATGTTTAAATTCTCTATGTTAAGGGGAAAGTTTTTTATGTAGGTGTAATAATGTAGAATATCATTATTAGAGATAGTGATGATTTTTTTCATGAAATAAGAATATTGTGTTACATGATTCTAAAGGATATAAACTATTATTGTCCCTCTTCTTGTGTCTAATGTAATTAATATTCATTTATAAGTATGTAATTTTTTAATATGAGAATCCACAGTCGTTACAATAAATGTAGTTATTATTATTCTTAACCAATGCTACATTAAGTGTGGGATATTCCTGAAGAAAACAGGCTAACAAAAATGTGGGAAAACAAGCTTATAAACTCTAAATGTGTGTAAATAATCACCATGTAAGGGTCCCACCATGATCTAACCATACCATCATCATCATAGACAACATTACACAAAATTTACATAATCTCACCACCATCAACATCATACCAAAAAAAACATGGGGAAATAGCCCAATGCTTATCGTTACAACTAATATGCAAGGTTTAAAAATCAAGTCATATAATGAGATATAATATTTGATGACAAAAATGTTATAAAATGAAATTTTAAACACATTAAACTCAACAAAAAACAATAAATTCTTTAATCAAGTATACAAGAATATTTAAAATAAACAAAAAATAAATAAGCCAAAAAAATTTATTTTTTGAGTAATGATTTTTTGTTTTTCATATTGAATTAAAGAATTCTTTATAATCATTTTTTTAAAATCTAGAAAATAAAAATTGTAGCTAATAACCGCTAAAAAACGAATATGCTGAATTCAAAACTCCACATTAAAATGTTCAAAGAGATAATTATAAACTCAATTTAGGGGAATCATTATTTCTAAAAATTTTAATAACATATTAATATTTTTATCCATATTTTTATCAGTTTTAGTATGCTATGAAATATCAATAAATCGAGAAATAATTATTTCACAATATCCATAAAATCTCATGTGGAAACCATAATGAATGATGCATAATGACATTATAATGACAACACCCTTTAAATAATAACCAAATTTTTTAATTACATTTTATTATATTCATTATGTTCAATCTCAACCATTTACCCATTGAAGACAAATGAAGAAAAACCAACACATATAAATAATGTATAATGTTGTTTATAAATCCATTACCATGATTGCAGGTTTATGAACAATGTTGAAGAACAATGTGATGAAGAGATAATCACTAGAAAAAAACACATAATGGAAACCTTAAAAACATAGATAAAGATAATCATTTATAAATTAATGACCTAACATCAATAAAGATAACCAACCATCCACTATCACAAAATCACAATAAAGAAGGATAAGAATAAAAAACAAGACAAATGGCAAGGATCTCAACATGAATCACTAATTGAAAATCCTAGTAATCTATGAATCATAAGTAGATAAATGAGAATAAATGTTATCTAAAGAATAAACCATATTCTCCCAGTCTTAGGGAGTATGAAGAAAATAAAAGAAATTATAATGGGATTTCAAATGTTTTATATAAGTACAATTCCATGGTGTTATGGCATAATAAGGTAATTGTCACACCATAACGTGGTTAAAAAAATTAAATCTATATATCTATTTGATGATATCTTATATATCCTATAATTTAATTTTCAATCAATATTTTAATTTGATATTATTGGGGAAGGGTCACACTGTGACCATGGTACCATAGTGTGATGACACACCAATATCTAGAACATACAAACATTATATCTAGGTCTCTCACTGTGATAGAGGTAGCCACACTGTGATATCATCTCATGGAAGAATTATGAAAATAGACCAAACTTCTTAAATTACATGTTTAATAACCCTCACATCATAAACATAAAAATATCTTAGGAAATAAATATGATTTTGGATATTGGAAAAATCTCCTCAAGACATTCCATACTATGAATGGAACTCTACATTCCTTAACCAAAATCCATCCATGAAACAACTTGAGCTCTAAAATTTATACCCTATTTACTCTATTCATCGAAAATATATTAACTATTACACATCATCTAAAATACCACCCAATACATGGATCAACCAATCACACTATAATAATACTCTTTTAGAAGAAACCTACAAAAATAATGGTTTTTTCATTCCTTAAAAATCAATACCACCACCATGAATTCCATTAACTACCTCAACACCCATAAATTAAAAAGTAATTGTTTTGGGAAATCCATCACCTTATATTATAGAATTATAAAATGATTTTCATCATATAAATAAAGAACCGGATAAAGGAATATAGGAAGGGTATAAAAACCACCCCATAAGATATTTATCATGGACCTATCTATAAAATCATATAACCAAATCACTATAAACAAAATAAAATACTCACAAAACATCATCAATCACCTAAAAAATAAACCATGTTCATATATATCACATATAAGAAATCAATCAAAAAACAACTCTAGAAACTGTGTGTGCATATAAAACTCACATTCACATAAACCTTTTTAGAAGAGATAATTCCTTAATAGGAGATGAACAAATGGGATAACATTCCTATGAAACACCATCTCTTAATGATCATAATATCAAATGTTCGATCCATAAATGTCTCATAATTATCAACTCCTATCTCACTCCAACAAATAATATGGGAATCATCATGAGGATAATGATGATGTTGTGATATATCAAAAATGTCATGGATTCAATCCATATGTGAGGGAAGTGAAAGATGACATGGAATAACTCCATTATATAATAACACATGAAAAGGACCAAAAATTGAGGTAATATTTCATTCCCAAGACCAAACATCCAATACACATGATGATAATATACCTTTAGGAATGTATGATCTTCAATATCAAACTCTAGAAGCCCCTCACCATATGATCCAAATATAACATCTAACAATCTTTAACCACCATTATCCACCATAAAATAACCTTCACTTTCTTTTTAATTGTTTTTGCGAATTTTGATTAGAGTGTAGATGAATCTTCATACATGGTCCAAAACAATAGTGATCTATAAGGTCCACCATATTGTTCTTCATATTAGTCCATTATAATAGTATAATAGTAATTGTTATTATAATGAAACTCATCTAAGGGTATGTTCAATACCCATAAACCTCCAAAATCTATAATTCGTTCACATTTCATATTGTCCAATGTTTGAAAAATCCACCCCATCTGAAAATATGTCTATATATGAAAAGCTATCCTAATTCATAGATGATAGAGAAATGTAGGATGGACATATGTCTAAACATTGATAATGAATCAAGGATCATTATTCGATATGATAAACTTTGGAAACCTATAGAGCCTCAAAACCTCCTCCAAATACTACCTTGATAAAACATTATTTTCTCTAGAAATATTAATTGGTATGAATTGACTTGTATATATCAAATGGTGTCTAATAAAACAAATAGAATTATATCAACCCAAGTCTCATGGTAAGTGGTTTACAATTTTTATCATGATATCCTCCCACTTCCATTGGGAAACATCAAGTCGCTAAAATAACCCTATTTGAAAATGATACTCATATTTCAGATTCCCACAAACTAAGTATTGGAATATGAACATTGAAAATAGTTTATTCATACTATAACTCTAGAAATGACTTCTCAATGCATGATATATCTTATCTACACATAGATATACTCTATAATTACATAATTGAACTCATATAAAACAGAAAAAAGCATCACTAATGAAATTATTTCACTCCCGAAGCAACACTTGATGTATATCATCCTCAAACCACCCCTTTGGGAAATCACCATAGACAAATCTATCCCACAACACATCCAACTTATAATCCCATATATAATAATCCTCCATTTGTTTTAAAAAGAAGGGTGGAAGGATCATCATATAGAGACACTCTCGAATGTTAACTACTCTAATATTATGGTGTGTCACTGAAAGATCTGCAATAAATCTCCAGGTAACCATATACTCAAGAACATCACCAACACTTGAATTGCTTCTTAGAATTTCAGACACACCAATCAAAATCCCTTGATTATTTTAAATAATTAATCCACAATCCAATTATTATTCCATCCACCACTATTGTTTCAAGTTCAAATCATATGCAAATAAGTTATACTAGAAGATCTCATGGTCTCTGAATACCCCGAAGCATTAATCAATGAGGTAATTCTACCAAAAAACTTGAAATAACCCACCTTAACATAATCATGAAAATGGTTGGAAAAATTATTAATATAATTTCATAACTATAGAGACCCATAAGAGATAACTAATTTCAACTACATTATAACACAACCTAATCCAAGAAAGGATGCATCACAAAAAACATCAATCATAATATAATCCACAAGAAAATAAAGAATAAGATTAATGACTAGTTTCTCTTTAAAATATTAAAAATCAACCTAACATGGTTTTTTCCGTATAAAATATCAATCTTTCAGATCAATGCTTTCAAATGAGTTATATTCTGAGAAAATTCAAGAACCATCCTCTTCTAACAGCATAAAAGGAAATGGAAACAATGAACATCATAATCATTATTTGGGGACCAAAAATAAACAAGAAATTCAATAATTTATGGACCCATAGAAAATAATTACATATATATGACACATCCTTTGAAATAAAACATGAGAGACTACGGTTTAAAATTTGATTGTTTCCTAAATAATAATTACAAATAACCTTTAAAACATCTCATAGATGATTTTTTTTCTCCTACTGAAACCCATAATACAGAGGGATAAAATTAATAAAAACCACCAGGAATTAAAAAAGAGACTCAAAGAAAGAATAGTAAACAATATCTATTAATATATCTTTAGTTGTTATAGAAGAAAATGGAATTATGATGAAATTAAAACGACCATAAAAAAAATCTGAAGGAATTATTTAGAGTATACTGAACCTTCAACTACATCAAATGATATATTGATAAAAAAATAGTCTTCGGGAAAAATATATATACCTTTAGTTGACTAAATAGGTCATGAATCCACGAAATATGATAGTAATTCATTACTATCACATAATATATGTGATTATAATTGATACAATAATACATAAATTTTTCCTCAATATCTGTAAAAAATGGATAACCCTAATGAAACACACTAATATGAATACACAATATTCAAAAAATATCATTTACATGAATTTTAATCACCTATAGTATAGATTACATCATATAATATGGAAGCCATGATATCAGGGATACATCCTACTAAAAATCTACCCCATACTTAATTTCACATCAAGATGATAATATTAAAACCACATTACAAAATACCCAATGGTATTCTTCTACAACCCTAGAAAAGAAATCCATAAAATCCTCTATCAAAATCATTATCATCTTGATTACTATTTGAAATATAAATTTAACAGTCCTCTAACAAATCCTAGGACATTTCTCAATAATGAAGATTACATTTCCTCTATCAATTATGAATAATATAACATACCTTCTAAATAAATAAATTAATTAATTAATACACTAAATACATATATACCGTAACAATGATGATGTTTTATAGAAATATATAAAAAAATAGAATATATTTAATATCGATGTTCCCTTAGGATCATCTCAAAATATCTACATACATTATATGAACTACCTCAACCACTAATATGAATATTTAAGACCAAGGAAATTGGATTCCACTCCAAATAATGTCCTAGAGCAAGGAATAGAGATATTGTAATGAATGAGTGTATAATTTATATATAAAACAAGGAATACATCATGGTAGAATATTAATAGATGATACCTCAAAATATGACCATCTATCATAAATATAAAATAATATTTTATGAATTTGACTATATTTTTCACCATGAAATCTCTATAAAAGATTGATACCAGCTTTGCGATCATGATCTGGTCAATTTTTCTAAGGGTTAGGTGTGTTATAAGGACTTGTACATATAAAATATCCACTCTATTTATCATAACATCGAGAACCAGGATTTTTCTACTAGATTATGGGATACTTTTTAAATTGTTGATCCTAAATATAAATTACATCACCACAATAATTTATTATGAAACCTTAACAATAAATATTTAGAAGCCCGTAACATTTGAGTGAAAATAAAACCTCATTTAATCTCCTAGTATGGTGTTATGAACTTACAACCTTATATAAACATGATAAATAAGTTTGAAACTAACTCACCATTAAATTTTTTTTATCTATACAACTGAGAACCTATTTATACTGCTTTGCTTCTTGTTGTGTCCTGATGTCTCCCCCTTGGGATGGTTTGGTTATATACAATATAATATCAATAATTCTTACCTTCAAAATCACCTTGAGATGTGATGAAAATTTTAATGAGGTAACCTATAACTAGATCTACCAATATAAATCATCCAAAAATTTTCTCACCCAATACTCCTCATCCAACATAGGGTCTTAAAATAAAATTTAAAATTTTGATATTGAATTACAACTCTCACACAATATAACCACCAGATAAAGTGTACTAATATACTTGATTCAACCCACCTTCATGGTCAATAAAAGAAATTCAACACGAAAATAATTATGGAGATACTCCTAGGAAATTAATAACTCCCCATGATCACCAAGGAGAAGAAACCGCTACTTTTAAGATACCCCACATATAATAATAACTTCCAATGATATCTAGTGGCCCTTATAAGAACAGATTAGTTTTAAATGAATCTCTCTAACCATCATCCATGACAGGGCCTATATATCCGAGATGGATTTATAGTAAATATAAAAACTCTAATTCTAATCTATATAAAGATTCTTCTTACCATAATTTTCATCATCCAAATAAAATATATAGTGGTTTTTGTGCATATTGTTGGAAATCGTTGGCACAGACCAAGCACAGACTTTGAACTTGATCGATAATTAAAAATTTGGAAATTATTGGGGAATACCTAAATCTACATTTTAGAATACATTGTATTAATTACCTAAAATTAATCATAATTCCATCTATATATATTTTCCAATCATTGTAATATATAATCATGATGCATGATCCTTACCTAGGTATTTATCCTTAGAGAAATATAACATTTCATAATAAAGTAAAATTAAATAAATATCCTATCATGAAATCAAAAGGTGAAAAAATACCATGTCAATTATTTTCTCCCTTTACGACATCACATTCCATGTTTAATAAATATTTTCCTCAAATAAACACTAGACATCCTCAGAAGTGTCTATCCCAAAGCTCTATCCTACCACATAACCATGATTTTGTAGAATTATATCACGACCCCCACTCCACCAATACCCCTCTTTGGAATGTTTTGAGATGTCATATATATATATATATTTATATATATTATATTAATTTACAATATTATTAGTTAAATATCATAATAAAGCACAACTAATAGCATATTTTTAATGTATTTTGAGACTAGATAAAAAAATAATATTACAAATATTCTACAACATCTATCAAAAATAATTATCTGACATGATAACATTTTAGATATATAACACATGATATTTCATTTCATTAATTATGAAATGGAAATATTAATAGGTGTAATCTTGGATGAATATGTAGCGGTGAACATAAGTGATATTAATAAAAAATCATGAGTGTGTACATGGTGGCCATGTGGGTATAACAATATAATCAAGGTAGATAAACAAACATAATAAAATAAAATCATATAAAACATAGATCATAAATCACGATTCAAGAAATTAATCTTCTGGAATAACATAATAATTGAGTTATACATGTATGGAAATAGGATTAAATAACCTTGAGAACATAGAATAGGTATGTTTCATAACATAAAAAATATCCTAAACTTAGGTAAAAAATTGATAATATATTACATGGTTAACCATGAATAAATTCACATAATAATATACATATGTAACCACATTTTCAAAACATAATGGACTTGTGATAACCACACACATACTATAATAATTCATATTTGGGAGAATCACTCATGTTCGATCAATAATGGATGATATATAAAGCATAACCAATTTCATGGTAGGAAAATATCAAAACCACCTCTCGTATAATTATTAATCATAGATATGTGTGCCACATGAACCTAAAGACGTTCATAACCCCATAATATTTTAATTAACCCATGTTGAAGAAATGGGTTTCAGGAAGACTACCTAAAAACATGGTCATAAGACACCCATAAAAAGAATCTGGATGGAATCATGAGATCATATACCTAGTGAATCATGATAAATGTTAAAGTATGTTTTAATAGTTGAAAAATACATTATAATTTCAAAAGAAAATTATTATGACAAATAATAATAAACACCTTTTAATTTTTAAAAATATTTATATCTTAGGTGATATATTATAAATAAATATGAGTAGAAATTAATTTAAAAAACCATTAAATTGTGGAATTAAATCTCCCTATATAAAAATAATGAACATTTATATAATATGTGTTTCTATGGAAGGTGTTAACAAATATTACATTCATATATTATGAATAGTTTAAATAGAAAATGTACCATATATAAAAAAAGATATTCCCTCCACTCAATATAAATAAAGTTAAAAATTATTATGATAATACATTAATAAATTACATAATATTATTTGAGTCCATTTTTAAATAAAAATGATGAATTTGAACATCTTTGAGAAATATTCATGTTTGAAAATGTGAGATAAGGTTGATTCAACATACAGGTGAATATTAAATTTAATAGTAAAAAAAGGAGGTCAAATGGTAAGAATGATGATTAAATGAAAAAGTAACCAATAAAGAGGAAATTATATAAGGGTTTATAGAAATAAATTAAATTTTCCCAATTAAAAATATGAACATAGAAAATACCAATTCCATAGTTAGATTAGAAATGAAACTCTCAGAGTTTTGTTATGCATTAAATTAAACTCCATTGAAAAAGATAACCTCAGATGGATTTTTAATCCTATTTAATTTAATGAAAATTATTTTGTAATTGAATCATGGGATATATATAAATGAAGAAAATAAAATTAGTTGGGAATACAAATTATATCTTAATATAAGGAAATTTTGATCAGAACACCCCTACTCAGTCTTTTGATTAATCATATATTCTCTAACTCATTGTATAAAAAATTTAGGTTTATTGTTAATATATAATATTTCAATATTATTATTTAATTTAATTTATAATTTTTTTATAACTTCTTAATAGTAATTTATTAACCATTATTTTTTAAATTTAATATTTTGGTGTCAACTGTCCTGTATGTTATTTATTGTTTTCTGCGTGGGGGTTCAAGTCTATGCTTCTTTATCATATGTTAAATGCATTAAACTTTTCCATGATTGTTAAAACTTATTTTACTAAATTTTTATTAAATAATTGTCATTTTATATAAGTTATAGAGATAGTTCATAAATAAGGATAAAAATATTTGTTCTGTGAATATGAATTCAATAAAAAACGTTGATTTGATTAATAAACATTGTTATATATTTTACCACTAAATAAATATGAAAAAATATAATCACCATTATTATATAATATTATAAGTATTTATGTTTACTTAATCATTAAAATTTAAATGATACATTATCATTTATGTAGTTAGTAAAACTAAAATAACAAAAACACATTTAATGAATGAGTTATAAAGATTGTACAGTTATATTATGACAATATCATTTTCTATATAAGAAAAATGTTGTTAATAGAACATAATTAGAGTGCTTAATTAAATTTATGAATATTATAGTTGAGAATTTAAATGAATGGAAAGAAGAATAACTCATTACTACTTTGATATAATCTCTCCTTCCCAAAACATCTTCCTTCAGAATTAAGGATTTGTTCCACCTTATAGTCCGCAAATGAAATAATATTTATAGGAATAATTTATGATGATAAAATAAGTATTTGATTATATTGATTAATACTTGCTTGTAATGGATGTAAGATAGTTCATATTTTACCTGAAAATGAGTGAAATTTCTTTGGAAACATACCTTAGGAAAATGGTAAAGATACAATTACAATGGTGTTAAGAGAGTTAGGTAAGACTTTTTTTGTGAAAAAATATATTTTTTCGCCCCATACCTAAAAATTAATTCAGTAATACCCAAATATCATTTTTTCACCAAATTCAAGTCATTTTCATTTACTTTCTATTACCACATTTTTACATTTTTTAAATATTTAAGAGTAATTATTTTTTTTAAAAAATAGGATGACCCATGTTACCTAATTTTTATAACGTCATTACAAAATTATACAATATTTAATAATATTATAATTAGAAATATTTTAAATAAAAATTTTAAATGAGAATATAGAATATATTGAGACAACTTTTGAAAAAAAAGTTATTTTAAAATAGTAAGCTTTTGTTTTATTGTTTTATATCAATAACTACTCAATGATAATTGTTTTATATTAATAAATAATAAATTTTATTAAAATAATCACGCAACCATGATATATTTATTTATTTAAAATAAAAATTCATGACATATAAAAAAATGTAGAAAATATTATTAAAAGTGCTAAAATGTATTTAATCTTATTTTTTACCATGTACTAATCATTATATGAATTATAAAAAATGTTATATATATATAGTAAATTTATTGAAAATTTAGAATCCGAATATGAATAAATTTAAAATATACATAAAAAAAATATTATGCAATAAAAACTGTTTTAGAAGAACTTATTATTTATAATAATTTAATTATTTATTGAATTTTAGTAATTAATTTTATTAATCAATTGTTTAATTTTTATCAATGTATTTAATTAATATAAATAATCAAAAAGTAATAATTTTAATAATAATTTGTATTAAAAATGATTCATTAGAATAAGTAGTATTATTATATTTTGAGTGAATTAAAAAATAACATAATTTATTTCAAATTAATTATTTACAATCATAATTTATTTTTTACATATAAAATAACTTTATGTATATTACCTATATACTGATAATTCGATAATAGTAACAGGTTCATTATTATTATACTGAATGGATATTTAAAATTGTATAACAATCATATAATGAAAATATTTCTCCCATTATTTATGGTATTTCTCATGGGTATGGATGATCCCTGACATTTCATAGTTGTAAAAATATTATTCTTTTCAATTCATTTTCCCATTTTAATTTATCAACCTTTAAAAGATGTAACCATCGATTATATTTACTAAATGGATATTTTTTGTATTGTGATATTATAAATTAAAAATATGTTGTTAATTTGAATCATTTTAGGAATGTTTTATTCCTTAATTATGCTTTAATTTATTATAAAGAACAAAAAAAGTAAAATTGGGAAATAAAATTCTTTATTAAATATATGTTATTAAATTCCTTCCAACAAATATAAATTTTATCCTCACAATTTTAGATTCTTTCACCAATTAAAATAGACGGTCGTACATGGTATTGACTTGGAATATACACTAAAAAATATTCTTATTCATGTTTCCCCACCATAAATGGTCATTCAAATATATATGCATATTTTTCCTTCCAAGATAGATAAATAAGTACTATATTTGTTCATAATCCTAGAAATCGATCTTTAATATAGGAATTGAAGATTCATAAATTCTATTCTCAAATCTTACACATCTATAATTTTGAATGAAGAACTCAAAAATATTCCACAACTTCTTTAGTAACACCATATCCTCTTTATATACCTTTGTGATATTCAAATCGATGGATGAATGAGTATCCAATTATAAAGGTAAAATTATGCACATTCCATTACGAATCAATGGTACATCCTATTACAATACATGTATATTATGTCACTTTGAATCCTTATACTATATAAGGTAAGGTAATACTTCGTATACATAAAATTTTCCACCATGTTTTCCATCCCATTGTGGGAATATATTGATCAATCATAATTCATGTTCAACATAATATATCGCCTTTATCAAATGTTCAAATCATTCTATTTGAACATATAATTTATGTTCTAGTGATTAGTATAAGTATCAAACATTTTACCATGGTGATAGTGCCTCCATATATTTATTTCAAATTTTAAAATTTTTAACTATAAATAATTAGTCATTTTTTTCCATGAACCATTAATTGACATGAAGCATACGATACAACTATGTCATTTTATATCAAATAATATCACAATATCACTTTTGATGCATCATTGTATATCAAAAACCCTTATATATGAAAGGGTCAAGTGAGTATAGGTGAAGTGTCTATCATTATATTAATCATCTTGATTTTGTTATCATATTGATCTTTCTAAAGGAACATTTCTCCCTTTTGAGTTAACATGATCAGTGGATTTTATAGTCATAATAAATTTATAACAATACATTTATAGTATCTTTCTAGTAAAAAACCTATGGATCTCTATTATAGTTATGTGATGTGGTAATCCTCAATTACCTATGCCTATAAAGAAACCATATATAGACTCTTGATTTTTATTTAATGACACGATAATGATAATTTCTATAACTAGAATTCACACATTCTAAATTTAGTGTAAAACGAATCATTTCTCACGACCTTTAATACAACCATCTAATTAATATAATTGAATTCACTTCTCTCAGAATGTATGAGAATATCATATATAAATAGTACCATAAATATTTTAGGGTAATCACTATAGACTTTTTTCTTTATATACATGAAGATATCATGGGTATTTTTAAAAATAAATAGACTCACATTAATATGTAGTGTCCATATAATGTTTGAAATGTTCTCTTGGGTACACCCATAATTGATGATATATTGGATTATGTAAATTAATTTTTGAAATATTAATCACATCTTAGTTTATCTAAAAATTCAACAAAATTTTGAAGATCGTACTTTATCTTGATTGGAATCTTGTTATGTTAATGGTAATCAGTGCAGGTTTGAATTGTTCTATCTTTCTTTCGATCAAATAGAATAGGAGCACCACATGGTGAAATACAAAGGAATATAAAATCACTTTCTTGATTCTAATATATGTTCTTCATTAATTATTATAACTCAATGAGGTACATTTTATAAGGATTCATTTATATTGAAATTTTACTATTTCTGAGTTCTATATAAAATTAAACCTCACATTCTAGGTTAATAACCAAAAATTCATTAAGAAATATATCAATTATTAATTTGATATTAGTAAATAATCAATATTATTTTCCCTATAAACATCTGGGTTAAATAACCTTCATTATTGGATATTAAATCCCATATAATGGATAAAATTTCTATAAATATTTCATAGTATACCTTGCACGAATAGACAATTATGGGTTTAATTTGGTATTTCAAATATAATTTTCACATATAATAAATTTTTATGTAATATATGTAAATAGATCTACTATATTTCCAAAATAACATCAAATACAAAAAAAGGGATAATAATAATATTTTCATGAAGCACATTCGGAACAAAATTATTAGAGATACGTAATAAACATGGGATGAAATCATCACACCACATGTTTTTTTAATTATAATTCACTATATAATCATTTTGGTGGTGATTTTATTCCCTCTAAAACACTCCATATATAAATTATAAGGTTAAACATGAACCAAATAATAAATAATAAATTATTTATTGGATGATTAATATACCTTACCAAACTTCATTTTCATAAACCACTTGAGTATATGTGTTTGAATAATCTTCCACTTAGTATTTGGGATTAAGAGGAGGCTAATATAAATTATCATCATTAACCCAATGTTTGGTTAAATTTTAGGCTTAATTTATATATTCCTTATAATTAAATCACTATATTATGGGGGCTCATTAGGACAATTTTTCATTCCATCAATTTAATTGGTTTCCCTCTTCATACGACTTCAACAGACATATAAATTATGTACTTCTTGTATATACCTGAATTATTTATCATTCCCTAAAATTTGGTTTCCTCTATTATTATTACCATATTTATAACATGTTGAAATTTAAATCTTTTTCCCTTATGGTCTTTTTCACAATAAATTCCATAAAAGTCAATTTTTATCATATTTGGTGTGTTTTGGGGTTTCAAAAGTTTCCTTGTTGTTAACTAATAAACAATATAGTTAGGTAATTATAACCTTAATATTTTAAACACTGGATCTTAACCATTATTTTTTCTCATTGGGAACATCAACTCATTATCCACTTCAATCATTTTTAACTTGGTAACTTCTATTTTCATCCATTGATTAAACCCAAATTGGTCAGAATGAGTGTCAAAAAACAATAATAAGATGACATGATCATATGATATTTAAAATAAATCCTAATGAATCATAAATTATGAAAGAATCATTTTAACCATTGAATCTTTTTGTTTATCAAAGATCACATTTGGTTCATCATTGGTTGTTTTAGTGTTGATCCACTTATTCTTGATAACTTAATCCCTAAAAATAATAACACTACTCTTTAATATTGAGTAAGGTAAACAAATATTAACATCCATAAGTATTATGTCTTAATATATGAATATTTATAACATATCACAATAATTCTCACTTTATATCCTATAATATTATTTTATTTGGAGACTAGTTTCAAAATATTATTTTTTTAGAAACATTATTCATCATTTTCCACAAATATTCATCTCAATTGATTCTAGTAAATCCATAATACACATGATACTACTCTTAAATACACATTGAATGAATAAAATAATGGGTGATCTAATATAATCAATAAGGGGAGAAAATAAGATTTATAAATCGATCATTATGAGTGATCATTTGATGAAAAATAGGGCATGAGAACATAACCAATGTACATGAACATTGAAAAAATAATATCATATCCAAAAAAACATATAACTTAATAGAGGATTCATTAAATGAATGTTTTAGTGTAAAAAAGGGAACGAGTGATAGGAGAGGAGAATCATGATTCAATAATCATGAGAAGGTAATATAAATACATTTCAAAACATGATAATGTATCATAAATATAAGGGAAACAATTCATATCATATTTCAAGGATAACCACTAATGTATTCATATAATTGTTAAATTGGATAAAAATGTTGAAAAAACATAGTGTAATTGGGTGTACTACTCATTATTGAATGCATATTGGAGATAGACTGACCACTTGTATCGTATAAACTTTTAGACTTGAGATACCCACATTCGCCCTAGAATTTCAGACAAGTGATAACACACTGTGTCACATAAAAATATCATGATATATAAAAAACCAATTTTTTGGAGGTATATAGTGGATCCACCCATTACATAATGATGAACAATACATATACATTCCACATGAATATAAAAGCATTCATAATCCGAACGAAACATAATTTACATGAATGGAAAAAGCATGTTTTATGAAAAACACCAAAAAACAAGATCATAAGTTATAAAAAAAGTATTTGGGAAAATATAATTAGATAATATCATTAGTTAAGAGTTATAAACATTAAAGGATGTCGGTATGGATGAAAAATACATTATAAGTGAATTAGAAAATTAATTTGAAAAAAATTAATGATTATGTTTAAGAAAATTAATTATTCTAGACGTATTTTATAAAACAATGAGAATATAAATTAACTTATACATAATATAAATATTATAAAAAAATAATAATAATGAATAATAATGAATATGGATATAATATTAATTAATGTGTAAAGCATTAAAAATATTCATTTAAAATAATGTAAGTAAATTCAAAAGAAAATGAATTATAAGGATAATATTAAAAATACCTTCCTTCCAAACATTGTAAATAATAAAACAAAGGATAATGACCTTAAATATCATATAATCATATATTATTATACTAATAAAACAAAATAAACAATATTAGTATGGAGGATAATGATTTTCAACATAAAAGATGAGATAAGTCTGGCTCCAATTACAATAAAAGGTTCAGTGGAATTGTGATCCAAAGGGATATAAAATGGTAAAAAAATATACTACCAAAAAATAACAATATATTATAAAAATATGTGGTTTTTATAGAAATAAAATAAAATATTGATAAATAGGAATTTAAACATGGACAATTTCAATTTCAAATTGAGATTAGAAAATATACCTTTATGAATAAGTTAATTTTTTTATCAAATTTTCATTAAAAAGTGAAACTTAAATGTTTCTATAACTAATAAAAATTTCCAAAATTATTGTAAAATTCATTCAAGGGAATTATATATTCCATAAAAAAATTCAATAGGTGAATATAAGGCACATCTCAAGGTGTACAAATGCTTGTTTGGATCCACTCTAACTACATTAATAATAACCATATTTGTATTATTATTATATATTAGAATGATATTTTTATTTATTTAACTTGATAAAATTTATTTATAAATTATTTATAACACTTTTCTATATAATTATTTGTTAAAATTAATAATCGGTTATTAATTGTCCCATTTGTTATGTGCTAGCCTATATGTGGTAGTTCATGTAATTTATCATTAAGAATGTGTTCCTCAACTACAAAATTAACATGGATATTAAATCGTAAGTTTTTTTTATAGTTCTTAAATCCAAAGGTAATATTATGAATGTTATAGTGTCTGTTCATAAAAAGAAGTTAAATTATCCTTTTTTTTGAATTTTGATTCAATAATAAGAGTAGATTTTATTAATGAATATAATTATATAAATTAATATTCCAAAAAATTAAAAATTTAATAATACATCATTTTACATGAATTTAAATTTTCTTAATAATTTAATATGTAGATTTTATAACACCATTCATCAATGTGGCAGAACTCTCCAAAACAAGAATGAAATATAATGAATGAATGAGTACGAAAATATATTTATATAATGATTCATTCATTTTTAAAGAAAAATATTGTTTTTAATAGAACATAAATTGAATTTTTGAATGGGATTTAGTTATATGGGATATGTAAAGATAAATGGATGGAATAAAGAAGAAATGATCACATACATTGATGGAATCACACTTCCTCACAACATCTTTATTTATAATGGAGGGATTAATCCTCCATATAGTGGAAAGTCATTAAATATTATACGGATAATTTTTGAGTGGGAAAATTTGAAAATATTTAATATATAATCTAAGGATATTATTGGTTTAGAATGAGTGGTAGGGAGAACCATTTACAGGTGAAAATGAGGGACATTTCATTGGTTCAAGAATAATGGTGGAATCATAAGTGATTTAGGTGAGTTAGGTATAGAACTATTGATAATAAATGTAGTACTGAATAGAAAATTACTTCTATAATGTATAAATATCAATATAATAACAAAAAATATAAGCCATTTTAATTTACCACAATTTACCCCATTTTCACTATGCATAAATAAAAAATTCAATAATTATTTTTTTACAAAAATATAAGATGACCCATATTAACATTTGTTTAAGTGATGATTCCAAATTTTGACACCATTTAATCAAAAATTAATTCTATATATAAGAAATATGGCATTTCAATTAAAATATATAATATAAAGAAAAATAATTTCATATAAAAATGAATTTTAAAAAGTAGGTGTTCATATTATTCACTAATCTTAAATAATTAATCATAAAATGAGTGGGAAAGTTTTTATAATTATGATAATTAAATTTAAAAAAAATCTACAGACCATGATACATTTAGATTATTAAATCTATTTTTTTAAATATAATATATAGAATAATAATTTTTTATGTATTAAATTGAATTTATTATTATTCCATTCCATGTAATAGTTATTTTATTAATTATATATATATATATATATAATTTCATGAAATTTAGTAATTAAAAACAGTGAAATCTCACTGAAAAAATAATTAATATATAAAAAATAATTCCTTTCGAACAAAACATGTTTAATGAAGTATTCATTATAGTTACTTAAATATTTATTGGATGTTATTAATGTATTTTAATAATCATTAAATAAATATTATTAATTCAAATTATTGATATCATTGTTTAGAAATAAATAAATTCAACAGTAATACATAATAAAATATTTTCTTGAATAAATTTTATTGGTATTTTTAATTTCTATTGAAAAATTAAATTACTTTATTTAGAATAATTTATTTATAATGTAAATTTATATTTTCTGACAAATAAATAAAATTTATACATATCAACTATAAAAGGATAATTCCAAACTCAATACATGTTTAAAGTTATTATAATAAATGTGTATATACCATTTTATAATAGTAAAATAAGGATTATATTACGGTTGTTACATCCTATAGATTCATTTTATTCTAACTTATTATGCTACAATACTGTTTAATTAATTTTTAATCTATGAAAATTATTTATTTGGATGTCATGGTTATTTTTTTTAAAATTACATAAATGGTTATTATTGAGGGTGAAGAAGATTTAAGTGATTTGCCAACTGTAAGAATATTTTTATTTTTATCTATTTACCTGTTTTAATTTATAAACTTTTACGGTTTTCAATAATCCATTGTATGTAATACAGAGTCTTTTTTTTCATGATTCATTATGATTGAATATATTACTCTTAATTTGATTCATTTATTATATTCTTTATTTTTTAGATATGTTTTTGATTCAATACAAATATTATGACTCTAGTGACCCCAACCCTAGTATCATATAGGCAGTTCCATCTTTATTACTTTTTTATAATATACACAGAATCACATCCCAAAGGACCAAATAGTTATGTTGTAGTGTAACACATTATAAAAACATAATTACCATAATAAAATTGAATTCAAAAATTACAACACATTTTTTTAAAATATCATTACTCTCTCTTACGTATCCTTGCGTAGAATCTGTTGTAAACTAAATGGATTGATTAGAAAGGAAATAGAATCATAGTGAACTGAAATAATCAGTAAGTGTTGGGTATAAAAGATTATATCATGAAAAAAATACGTTTAATCAACATGTAAAGGTATATAAATTAAAACACATTTTATGTAATAAAGAAACTAATAAGGAGGTCCATCAATAGATAATACCAACGTGAAAATATCAAGGATCATATTTTATTAGGAAAAATCGATAACTGAAAACGCATGAAATTTAATCAATGAAATGTCTATCACAACTGTATAAGGAATGATCAATATGGAAATGAAAATAAATGATAACACATGAAATTTAATCACTAAACTGAGAATGAAATGATTCTGAAGGTAATACCATTGTAAAAATATAAAGGATAATCAAAACTAAATTTTGAATGAAAGAATTGATTGACTATTTAAAGTCATGTTTTTAAGGCACATCATATATCTACCTTCAAGATATACACATTAAATTTTTTACAAATGATGCAATGAAAAACATTTAACTAAGGATAGAAAACTAATTCATCTCATGATACTACCAAATAATTGAAGGGTTACAAACAAATTGGCCTCACCCAAGTCTTGTATATCCAAATCATTCCACATATACTAAATAGTCGATTAAATTAATAAAAAATTTGTCTTAACATAAATATATATATATATTGAGTAATGAATATCAATTTAGAAATATTTTCTCATATAAAAAAATGGATTTCACAATGGAATGACACATGTATATTTTATATATTGTTTAAAAATAATAAAAACCTTGATAAATAATAGAGTTATTTAGGGGAAATATAGTGTCCAGTGATCACAAGAATGTGAATAATTAATGGGAATGACTTTGACTAAAAAAATAAATCTTGGAAGTTCAAATTCTATCCATGGTCAAAATATTTGTAAACCAACCAAAGGGAGAAAAATGTTGGTATCATTAAAAAATATTCCCATTTTACTAAATATAAAATAAAGGGGGTTTTAATGAATATAAATTCCATAAAAATATCATTAAATATATTTTTGATAAAAATATACACTTCATTTTGAAAAAAAAACTATTTAAATGGAAAAACAAATTGAAAATCCTTTTCATTGAAAATAAATTTTAAAAATAAATAAGTTCCATAATATTAATGAGAAATTTTCTTTAAAAAAACATCTTAAACATGAAAATTATTCTTTAGAAAGTTATTGTCATGTCAGTGGACAAGTTATTACATATCATAAAAGTTAAAAAGAATATTCGATTTTCACTAGAAAAAGGTTAAAATAATGCATTGTTTAGAAAACAAAATAAATATTACCTTGAAAAGATTTTTAAAAAATTAAAAATTGGTAAATATGACTTTAATAAATTATTTTGAAAAGGTTAAAAACATCATAGAAATATTTTTTTAGAAAAAAAAATTTTGGCATAAAAATAGATTTCAGACCAAAGTGTGAAATAAAGATAGATTCTCCAAATATCATTAAATCAGTTATATTTATTACGAAATAGTGTAAAATTGTATGATTATGTAAAAATATCATGACTAACCGAAGGATAAGAAGATTTAATATTTTTATCTATAAAAATATAAAATATTTTCATTCAACTGAAATTCAAGAATAAATAATATCAATTAGAATGTGATTGTAAAATATACCCTTAGAATGTTCATAACGTAGAAGTGACAATTAGTCAATGAATCGATTATGTGTATCAAATGTTAATTAAAAAAAAATCATGAGAAAATAAGACATAATATTATAAAAATTCATTATTTATATAATCCTATAAAATCATTGTTAATGATCATGTAATATAACCTAATAAAAAATAGATTAACGAAATTTTTACCACCTGATAAATTTTATGTTGAATACCATTTAATGAAATAATTAATATTGAAACGTAAAATGAAATAAATTATAAATGATTCATTAAATAACATGTCAAAGGGGAAATATATTCACATTTTAAAATAAATTTGTTGTAAAATTGAACAATATGCCTTAATGAAATTATATTGAGAAGAAATCCCTTACAATGATAATTTTATTTAAGTGGGGATCAATTAATGAATTTTTTAGGTGTATAAAATTTAAATTCACATAAAACTAGTGTCCATAAAAATAAAATAATAAATGGCTATTATACACATAATATCAATATAAAATAATCAATGGTATATATTTTTAACCTTGTGAATGGAAATTGAGTTAATAAATCCCTCCACTCAAACTTCCTTTTATCGAACATTCTTTAAACTCATGTATTGTTGTTTTAAACATTTTATTAACTTAATAACTAAAAATATTAATATTTATAATATCATATATTATTTCTTTATAACATATTATCACATGTTTGTTGATAATCTTTAACTATTTTCATGGTTTCTTGTGTTAATTTCCATGTTTTATCATGCGTGTGTTGTGAATAAAGACTATGCGCTTATTAATATTATGTATTCATATAATTTAAAGAATAATAACAAAGGAAAAAATACCTTATTTATAAATGAATCATAATTTTAATAGAAATCAAGAAATATGGTTATTAATAATGGAAAATGTTACAATCATGAAGATGGTTTTATGTACAAATGTATGGGTTACATTTCCATTTTTCAATGATCATTATAGAGGTGAGTTAAATAATATTTAACCTTTTTAATGATAATAATATCACATATAACATATTATTTATTTTAATATACTTATATATGTAATCCTTATGGCGTGGTGATGAAAAGTTACTCACATCGCTTTGTGAACATGGTAGTCCACACGTACGCGAATGTTTTTATCATCATCAATTTAGTGAAAATAAAAAATAATATATTTTCACACCCCAAGGATTTAAATATAAATTTAATATATAATTTAATGTATGCAACACTCAGTCTCTACGAAACAATAATTTGTTATTATAATAGTTAAAACCTAACCATAAAACTTTGTAATATTAATTGTAATAACTACTACAAAATGTTATTTATAATGGTTTCACATAAATAAAACATATTAATAATGAAATATTATTTTTTAAAAAATAATTTTTTTTTTTGAAAATTAACTTATGGTGAATTTTTAGTATTTTTCGGAGAAGTTTTATTTTTTTGAATAATGAAAAATACTGTATTTTAGTTAAAAACTATGATTTTCATTTAAATAATTATTTTAATTTAAATTTATTTTTTTGGTAACAATATATCAATTATAAATATATAAATCAATTTTAAATCATTTGAGTAATTCTTATACTGAAACTAAATATAAAGTCTTATTGAGCTTGTGAACGTTCATTTTATCCGTCTTCTCGCCACACTTGCAAAAATATAATTGAATGTGGTCTCTCCAATTCTGTTAATTGAATTTCAAAAAATGGAAACACACCATTTAAACTCATAAGATATTTAGAGTTTTATAGGATCAAATAAAATTTTGGTGAATAGTAACTTGACCCATTAGAAGAGTAATGTTACCCTTATGAATAGTTATATGAACTTTATGAATAGAAAATTTTCCATGTGAATAGTAACCTCACCCATGAATTTATAAATAAAATTTAGGAATCTTATAAATTAGAGTTTGATATAATTATATAATTGTATAAGTAAGGGAATAGTTTAAAATCTAATAGTTAAGTGATGGTATTTTAGAAAGTCGTAATATTTAATTACATGTTTATAATTTATAAAATGATTTTAAAGAAAAAATATTTTCATATAATGTATTCATTAATTAATATTTTGTTTTTTTATGATTTTAGGAAAATCTAATGAGACTATAGTTAACTTTTCAATGTATTATAAAATCAGTTATAATTTTAAAATCTATATTTTTTGAGTAAATAATGATTATAATTGAAAATTTAGTTTCTCATATTTAGAAAATTAATTTCACAAAATGGAGTTCATTTTTTTTATTCTAAATGTCAAAAAATGGTAAGGGTGAGGGATTTTTAGGAAGTACACGAATTTTTTGTTAATAGTAAAATATAATATTTACTGTCTAAATACATTAAAAGTTAAATACTCTGTTCCTTGAGTAATAGATGATGTAAGATCCATAATCTAGAATATACCTTATATATTTTAAAATATTTGATTATAATTCTCAAAATATTAATATTCTCGATCCAAAATAACAAACTAGGGAACAAAATATTTAAAAATCACCCCTCTCAACCACTATAAATACCACCCCTCCCACAATTACTTCTCACACATATATTCCATGAAGATGGTGTAAATTCTACAGAAGTTTTCTTCCCATTTTTTAATCCTTTTCTAAAAGTTTCTAGTAATAAAATAGGAAAAAACATGGTGCCTTAAGGTGGATCTCAAAGAGGAAAATTTTAGAGGTAAATCCTCTTTCTTTTCCTTTTAATTTCCATTCAATTTCCTTTTTCATTTCTTCTCCAATACTCACCTCATCTCTAAAAATGAGAATTATAACTCCAGTATGATATATATACTGAAATAATATCACATTAATGAAATATCATTAATCAAATTAATTTCTCTCTCTCTCTCTCTCTCTTTTAATTAGAAAATTACATCATCGTTCGTGAGGTGCTGATTTACAACCATCATGGACGATAGATTTTCATTCACCAAATTATCCATAAAGGATGGTCATGAAAAAATTTATATTGAAAAAACATACTATATTATATTTTTTAAAACATCTTTAATGGTATATAACCAATATATAAACAAATTTTTAATTCCTATGACAAACTAGTTTGTGTCGATCGAAAAAACCGCCAAAATAATCTAAATGATTATCAAATTTTTTTTAACCAATTTATCATCCTCAGACCATATAAAAAATGAATAGTATGACCATTTAATCTTATTTATATTCATTAATATCAAATAAATTCAACTCTAAATAATTATATATAGTCTACAATAACTCCATTACTTATAATCAAACAAACCGATTGTGAGAACAAATAAAATGAATGCTCTGGAATGATGAAATTAAACTCTATAACTCATCAATTAGGACATAATGAAAATAATAAAACTATAAATAATCTAATATATGTATAAATGTAATTAATTAATTAATTAATTAATAGATTTAATTTAATTATATAGGACAATAAGTCCAAATGTAGAACACATTCTGAAATAAGGTAAGGGTTTTCATATCTCATTTTCATTTCTATAAGATCTGTCTTATTCAACGCCATTTGTTTGGTATATCTGAACATTCCATTATTGTATCATATCATGAATCTATTTTTATTCAAGTTATTTAATTATTAATTATATTATTATTAACTTTATGGGGTATACAATTTGATTGATTAGAAAGTGGTAAGGATTTTTTAACCGAACATCCATTTTTATTCGGGTTATGCTTTCTTCCTCAATACACCAATGTAATTCTTAATTATTTTTTTATAAATCATAAAAATTATATATATATATATGTTATAAATTCATATATCCAGATCATTTCATTTTTCTTTTATGGTATATTACATTTTTTAAAATGTTTCCTTCTCGATTCTTTTGAATACGTAATCCCAATTAAAGGGATCCTCTCGAATTATTACACATTTTCAAGTGCACTATATAATATATTATTATTAAATAATTATTTATATAAAATCACAAATTTTATCATGGAAATATATATTTGTTAATTTTTGTTTTTATTATAAGATACATTCCTCTATGCTATAAAATCTGTTTAATATTTTCGATTAACCTCACAAAAATGTTTTATTTTTGAGGTTTCTAAAAAAATCATTTTTACATGATTTCACTTCAGTGGGATATAATTTATTCATAAAATGTGATTTTAATGTCTTTAGACTTTCTTTTATATTTTATAAATGTTTACATTATGAATTTAGGTAAAATATAATTGCTTTTCCAAATGAACACTTCTTTCCAATGTAAATACAGTTTTTCTCATCTAACATTTACTTCTATGAGATAAATGCCGTTTTCACCACTATTTCATTGTGTGTGGTGTATATAATTCCATTTAATATATTATACCATGAATTATATAATTCTAAATATATTTTATGTTTCATTTAATGTTATAACAGATTATTATTTAAATGTTGTAACGATGTATCAGACACTTTTGAATGTTTAAGGATTATTTTCCTCAAGAAATTCGTAATGATTTTATTAGGGTACTTTCATTTATGATAGTTAAATATATTACAGAGAAATTTGAGTTAATAATAAAATTTATTCAACATATGAGGAATGTATTAGAATTAGTATGTGATGGGTGGGTCCCTCTATATCCCTTCGATGCATCAGTATGTATCATTTGAAAAACTTGGCTGAGTTTTTACCTACTTATGTATGGTTTCTTGGACAAAGACACGATGTCATGTTTAGTATGAATATCATTATGAATTCCATCACTATGAAACTAGGAATGGATAGTCCATATGATTATTTCACTTGCAGTATATCCATGTTTTTGTTTTATAATGGCATTATTCAATCATCTTTTATTCCTTCCATATTGTGACCATGATTGTGTATTATTTGCATATGTATTTTTATCACCATCCCTTATTATTTATGTTTCTTATATGTTACATAAAATGAATTAGAATCCAAGATCACCCCATTTTTCTGATTTCTTTTCTCAGGTTATAAAGAAGAAAACATTGAATAAGCTTTCAATGATGCAGTTTATTTCATTTTATTATATATCATGTTTTATTTTGTTTTTCGAGTGTATTTTGGGTATGATGAATGTAATCTAGTATGAAATGTATTCTAAACTGATTGGACCTCTAAGACTTATTTTCTAATAATCAATCCAATGTAATAAAATAATGAGAATGCTTCGTGCTTCGGGGTTAGGGCATTAATGTTGGTATCAAAAGAAGTTTAACAGCGACCCTAGAAACAAGATTTAGAAAACATAGTTTATGGAACATATCAATAAGATATAATTTTAGGATAAAAATTGAAGAAAATACAAGAATTTTCCTAATGGAGAGATTATGTGGGTCTTCCTTGGAATACATCCCTTTCTGGATACTATAAGTGGATGTGATTTTGGCACAAATGCACCTTGGGGTAACAACTCTGACCAGGTACCCCGAGCCGGACTTAGGGTAACCTGATACATGATAAAGGTCCTTACTATTCTCCTATTTTTAGACTCCCATAGGATATTTATAGGATTAGTAAAATTTTCATTACAACCCATTATGAAGGATTTAAAATTAAACATGTTTTCAAAGAAACCATGTTTATGATTATGAGATCATCTACACATTGTTTTTTTCAACTTATTTTATATATTTTACTAGTATTAAGATTATATATTATGTTTCATTATTTTATGACATAATCCTGTGTTTAAAATTGTATAAAAATGGTTCCTACCAAAAGGAATGAGAACCACATCAATGCACATAATATAAATAGTAAGAATCATTGTTTCTTCGATGGGGTTAAGAGTGTTTTTATAAGAACTAAATGTTCTCATCATATGGGGAGATATTATAATGTTATAATAAGTTATATAATGTTTTTATATAACTATTATAAACATATAAGGATTCATGATAAGGATATTATATGTGGGAAAATATGGATAATGGAAAAAAGGGAAAGAATAATTTTCCCATATGTAATAATTGTGGAAGGAAAGACATTGTTATATACTTAAGAGGAAAATGAGTTTTCTTCAACTGTAGAGAAAAAAGAATTCATTATCATTATTTCATGTATAAGAAAAATATTTATAATATACAATTATTCAACTTCTGAGAGATGAGAAAGTATGAAAATTAATGTCCCATGCGTCAAAGGAATATACCACTAAAGAAGATAATAGATCATGTCCAATATTATAATACTACCATAGATTAAGAGGAATGATTAACGATATTATGTTTGGATTGAATAATTTTTTCAATTGATTATTTTATCAATGATGTACTAGTTATAAGAATTATGTAATATATAAATATTCAACTGAAGTACTATTTTATTATATATTTAGACTTTTATATTTAATGGTACCAGGAAGAATTATTCAGGTGAATTCTAAACATTGAAACAACACAAGGTTAAAGGAATGATAAGCCTCAAAATATTTCTGGTGATGATATAATTATATTAGATATAGAAATCATTGATATGGATAATGTTAATTGGATAGTACTAACTACTATGAAATTGATTCTAAAGTGTTGGATCATGATATTTTGGAAAGATTAATGATTTATAAAATGCTTTAATGTGATCATTGTATGAGGTTTAATAGATTAATGAATTACTTCACCACATGACACAACCTATGATAAGAGATGAAGTATAGATAATTCAAGGAGAAATTAAAGTATAATATTATTTTAATGAAATATATATGTATATTTATACTCTTATTGAGTGTAATAATTCCTAAACTCTATGAAAATATTCTTAAAAAATGTTGTTCTATTATTTAAATTTTTGACGATATCATGTAATTTTTTCATAAATGTAGTTTATGGTTTTGTGGTATCAACTTTCATATGAACATGTTATCTATCACATTACATAAAAACGTCATATTTTGATTTCTTTTCTATGTCTAGGATTAAACTTCCAACTATTTTCATCCCATTAAAGAGCATTATTTTGTGGTGACCACCTCATTTCCCCAAAACGCATTTAAGAGGATATTTTATTAACACTATTTTTCATATGGGTTTTCGACAATAGAATATTATATTATCAACTATTAAATTTTGATGTTCAATTTCAAATTGTGAAAAAATAATTTATTTAAGGAGGGGAGAATTTAACACCACATGTATTTATAAATAAATATAATATAGAATGTAATGCATGCAATACTGAGTCTCTTTGAAACAACACTTTGTTATTACAATAATTATAACCTAGACATTAAAAATAAAAAAATTATTAGTTATAACTAATATTAAAAATTAATTTTAATGATTTTACATAAATAAAATATATTAATAATGAATTTAGAAAAAAATCATATTTTTAAAATTAAATTATAGGGAATTTGTACTATTTTTCTAAGAAGATTCATATTTTTAATAGTGAAAAATAATACATTTTAGTTTAATGTTTTGTTTTCCATATAACTAATTATTTTACTTTAAATTGATTTTCAAAGTCATAATATGTCAGTTATACATATATTAATGCAATTTAGATAATTGGAATCATTTTTTTATCGAAATTAGATATAAATATTTATTGAACTTTTGAACGTTATTTTTACACGCCTTGTCACCACATTTGTAAGATGAACATTAAATATAATTTTTCTTCAAATGTGATTTGAATTTTGAAAAATTTATATAAATCTTTTTTATTAGTATGATATATAGAGTTTGATTGGATCAACTTAATTTTTGGTGAATAGTAACTTCACCATTTGGAATAGTAATATAACTCTTATGAATAATAATATGACCCTTATGAATAGTAAATCCACCAAATTAATAGTAACCTCACCAATGAATGTATAAATAATATTTATGAATCATATAAATTAATTTATGGTATAAATATATCATAGTATAAGAAAGTGAATATTTTATAAATTAATAATTATGTTTTGGTATTTCTAAAAGTCATAAATATTAGATTAAAAGATTATAATTAAAAAAATAATTAAAAATAAATTTTATTTTCATTAAAAGTTTTGATAAATTAATTTTTTATTTTCTTATTATTTTATGAAAATTTTATGATACCTAAATTAATTTTTCAATGTGTTACAAAAGTAGTTATAATTTTAAAATATGTATTTATTTTGAGTAAAATATGATTTTACTTAAAATTTAAAATTTTCAAAATTAAAAAATAATTTCCCAAAAATAGAGATTATTTTTTGAGCCAACACATCAAAAAATGTTAAGGGTGAATTTTATGGATTTTTCAGAAATACATGAATTTTTGGTGAATTGTAAAACATAGTAATTTACAGTATAAATACGTTACATGTTAAATAAAATATTCCATGAGTCATGGATGATGTAAGAACCATAATATCAAACTTAACATATTATTTTAATATACTTTATTATAATTTTCAAACTATTCAAAGTCTTGATCCAAAATAATAAACATCTGAATAAAATATTCAGAAATCATCCCTTTAAACCACTATAAATACAACCCCCCACCACTTCTCCTCACACCTATAAGAATTAAATATTGTTTAAATTATACCCAATTACTCTTCAAACGTCTCTATAGTACTTATAAGAGGTTCTAGTCAAAACAATATACTTGTCCAAGGTTCCTTATGAAGGTTCCCAAAGAACAGAAATCAAGAGGTAATTCTTTTAATTTCCATTTTCATTTCTTATCCTCAACTCACCTACCATTTTCAAATGATTATGATAATTATAGTATCATATATATATACTAGAATTATATCATGTTAATTTTATATCCTTTATCAAAATCCTCTCTCTCTGTCTCTCTCTCATTTATTTTAAATATGAAATCACTGTTCGTACGGTGCTGATTTACAGCCTTCGTGGACAATAGATATTTGTTTTCAAATTAATGTATAAATATTGGTCATGAAACAATTTTTATTTGTAAAACATAATATATATATATATATATTAAAAAATCTTTAATTTTCTATAACAATAATATATTCATATGACAAACTAGTTCACGATGATCAAAAAACCAACAAAATAACCAAAATTATTATCACGAATATTTTATCTAATAACTCATCATCATAGCTTATAAAAAAATTATTTATATAACCATTTAATATTATAGATGAAAAATAATATCATATAAATTCAATTTTTTATGATTATACCCATTTTACATGATTCCCATTATATATAAACAGGGGAACCAATAATGAATTCCAAGAAAAGAAATGCCCCAGAATGATGATATTAAACTCTATAACTCATAAATAATGACATAAATGATCGTAATAAAAATATAATTAATCTAAAACATGTATAAATGGTTCTGTACAGATTTATTAATGTATTTAACATTATTATCCCAAACATTAAGGTCGTGTTTAGAAGAGATTCCGACGTAAGGTAAGGGTTTTCCTATCTCATTTTTATTTCAATGATAAATGCATTATTAAACACTATTTCTTATGTATATGTTTTCTTACCTTTGATGTATAATATCATGAATTTATTTTTATTTTTGGTTTTTGATGTTAAATTTGATTATCAATAAATTTATGGGGAATACGATTTGAAGGATTAAAATATGGTAACGGTTTTTTTGAACCTCCATTTTAATTTACGTTACGATTTCTTCTTATATACCCACATTTAATTATTAATTATTTTTATATAATTATTCTAAAGTATATATTTATATGTTAAAAAATTATATATCTAGATCATTTATATTTTTATTGGAGAATACAAGCTTTAATATGCTTCCCTCTCAATTATTCTAGATATGTAATCCCGACTAAAGGTAACTTCCCAAATCCTTACCAATTTTTAAGTTCACTATATAATATTTCATAAGACATAATTAGTTTTATAAAATTTAAATTTCAATCATCGAAAAATATATTGGTTAATTTTTTGATTTATTTATAAAAACATTCATTTCCGGTTTAAAATCTCTTTAATATTTTCCTTAAACCACACTAAATTGTTTGAAATATAAAGTTTCTTAAAAACACATTCTTACATGATTTCACATCAAAGTGAAATAATTTATGCCTATAATATAATTTTTATTTTCTTACCTTTTCATTTATAGGTTAGAAATGTTTACAATATAATTTTATGATAAATAAAAATTATTTTCAGGAAAAACTCTTTATTCTAATGAAAAAATGGCCTTTCTCATCTAACTTTTACTTCTATGAGATATATGAATTGTTCATAAATATTTCCTTGTGTTTAGTGTATATAATTAACTTTAATAATTTATATCATGAATTATATTATCCTAATGATATTATATGTTTCACTTAATGTTACCCTGGATTATAATTGAAATGTTTGAAAGTGGTATGCAGTACTTTGTAATGTTTAAAGATTATTTTCTTGAAGAACTTCTCAAGAATTTTAATTGAGTACATTTAACTATGATACTTAAAATCTATATGGGAAACTTTTTTTAATGATATTTTATTTTTGACATATGATTAATGAATTAAGCTCTATGGTGGGGACTAGTGGGCCCCACTATAGCCCCACGATGCATCGGTAGGTATCATGAGACAAAATAGACCGATTGTTTACCCACTTATGTATGGTGTCCTTGATGAAGCCTTAAATGTAAGATTATGATGTCAGGCATTGTTAATTACCTCATTATGAAACTAGTAATTAGTAGTCCATGTGATTTTTTTACTTGTATATTATCCATGATTATGTTTTATTATGATATTATTTAATCATCTCTTATTCCTACCATGTTTTGTTTTGGAATTATGTTTTAATAGCATGAATACTTTTAGTTATTCACTATTCCTAATAATTTATGTTTCCGCTATTTTACATTCCCTCATAGAGTAGTAGATCTCACCCCTTTATTTTGTTTCTTTTCCCAAGGTTATGAAGAATAAAACTACAAATAATCGTTCAAGGATGTAGTTTATTTCATTTTATTATATATCTTGTTTTACATTATTTCCAAAATTTGTTATGGGTATCATAAACATAATCTAGTCTTACAATCCAGCTAAACTAATTTATCCATTGGGATTTTATTCTTAGTAATCACGCTAATGATATAAAATAATGCACCGACTCAGGGCTTCTGAGGAAGGGGCATTACAGTTGGTATCAAAGGAAGTTTAGCAGCAACCTTGAAAAATAAATTTAGAAAACATATGTTAGGGAATATAGACCTAATATAGACATTGATGATAAAAATACAAGAACATCCATTAATTTTGGTAAGGTAGATATTGTATAGTTATTCATCGAAATACACCCCTGTTTAGACAATACTAGTAGATGTGGTTCTGACACGGATATACCTTGTGGTAATAACTCTGACAAGGTGTCCTGAGCCTAACTTCGGGAAAACTTATACATAACAAAGGGACTTACTATGTACCTGGTTTGAAAATCCTAGGGGATATTCTTAAGATAAGTCATATTTTAATTAAAAACCATTATGAAGGATTTAAAACTAAATATTTCCTCAAATAAGTAATTTTTATGATTATGAGATCATATACCCATAGTTTTTTATAATTAATATTATTTACCTCACAAGTATTGGGATCATAAACTATTTTTTATAATGTTATGATCAAATCTAGTGTATTCCATTGTTTAGAAATGGTTCCTACCATAAGTAATAGAAACCAAATCAATTCACATAATCCAAAGAGAAAGAATCATATTTTATTTGATGGGTTTAAGGTAGTGTTTCAAAGGGATTTTGTCTCTCAAACATTCTTATCTGATAATGAGAGAATATCATGTTTTAAAAATATGGAGAAAGAGTTTTCTATGTATTATAGATTTGGAAGGAAGTCTGATAAGGTGGGGATGTAAAAGAAAATATGGATAAAAGTATTAAGGTAAATAAGAATTTTACCACATGTGAAAATTGGGGAAAGATACACAATGGTATAATCTTAAGAGGAAAATAAGTTTTCTTCATGTGTAGAAAAAAGGAAACCATTCTCATTATTTCAATGATAATAATTTTTTTTGTAATATACAATCCTTCAACTATAGTGAGTAGGAACACTATGCAAATCAATGTCATATGCTTCAAAGGAATATTATTGAATTATTATAATGGATTATGGTCAAGAATATACTACTACCACTTACAAAGAGGAATGATTTTTGTTCTTATGTTCTGATTAAAGAATTATATCAATTGAGTAATTTATCAATGATTTAATGCTTATAAGAAATTTGGAATATATAAGTATTGTACTCTTGTTGGGAAAAAATCCCTCAAGGTAACATTGCAGTATTTTTGGGTTGATTGTGTTTGTTGACAAAGTAGGTTTTCATGGATATTTGTCGAGTTCCTGAGAAGTTGTTGACAATCGATGTTGTCAAAGAATGATGACAAAGGAAAGGACGATCTGGAGGCGGTACAAAAGAGCAGTACAAGGTGGCGCTGTTTCCCAGTGTTTGCCAAATTTTTGGGGTCCAAAATCTGGAGTTTGGTGAGCATTTCAAAAAGTGGATTTCCATAAAGATCATTATTTAATATGGAAAAGGCATGAATTTCGCGAAGATAGGATGGATGTTTTGGATATCACGAAGACCAGAAAAATTGAGGGGTGATGCTTCGCGATTACGTCAAGCTTCGTGAATGGAAGAGGATGAAGCGCATCACGGTGGTGAAGGGCATTGCGAGGGAGCTTCGCAGCGAAGGCACGAAGGTATGTTGACAGTGATTCTTCGCGATTACGTCAAGCTCTGTGAATGGAAAATTGCCGTGGTGCTTCGCGATTTGGATAGAATTCTGGCAGAAACTTTGGAGCTTCGCGATTCGAGATGACATGGCGTTGACTTCACGTGGAAGGGTCGAGGGTCGGTGGAATCTCCTATAAATAGAGGCCAACCCCCTCAAGAGAAGTAAAGAGATTTTTCAGAGAAGATCATTTGCTCTCGATTTGCGAAAGTGGTTCGCAGAGCTAGTGTGCTTCGCAAAAGAGGAGCTTCACGGTGGCTATTGAAGCTCTGTGAATCCTGCGAGCTCTGCGTTGGCTCAGTAAGCTTCGCGAGGGATGTTGATTTGCGATGGCTTGAGCTTCGCGAAAGTGCATCGCGATAGAGCTTCGCGAAAAGGCAGGAGCTTCGTGAAGGCTTGTTTGAGCTTCACGAAATTGGGAGCCTAGCGAAGTTTGGTGCTTTGCGAAGGCATTTCCAAAGTGAATTGCCCAGTTGTTAAGAGGCAAAGTGGTATTCATTAGTGGATGAAAGTTGGAATTAAACATAGCATCTATCTATAGTTGAGGATGCGTGATTTCATGCAAATGAAGAGACCTACAGGTCTATAAACTGTGAGTGAATCCCTTCACAGAGCAGTGAGCTTAAGAAGTGGAAGAAGGTGATCCTCTCCACTAGCAGTGAGCCAGAGAGAGAAACAGGGAGTGACCCTTGGGAAAGCAGTGAGCTGACCCTAAACCTTTTAAAGGTAGTGAGCCTAGGCATAGAAGTGATATAGCCCGAAAATTGTAATCCACAGCTAGTGAAGTTTAGTGGAATTGGTACGACCGGCAACTTGTCGGCGTATGCTCCTTGGACGTAGCCCTTTGCGGTGAACCAAGTAAAATTGGTGTGTCCTATGCATGATTTACTTTATATTTAATTTGTGCAACAGGAAAGAGAGAGAAGAGTGTTTTTCTTAACAGTGAAACAAGATCAGAACTGGCATTAATTTTAAATTAGTCATACCCTGATTCACCCCCCCTCTCAGGGTATTCAGCCTTGTGGACCTAACAACTCTAGTGCTATTTCATTAAGGATTTGTGTTCATATATTGAATGCTACCAAGAAAAATGATTTGGTAGCAAGTTAAACATTGGAAAACACATGGTTAAGGGAATGATAAACTTTAACATTTACCTATTGATTACATAATAATGTTTGATATAGAGTTAATTGATATAGATAATGTAAAATGTATAGTATTAACTACAATAGGAATGATTTTAAAGTGTTGAATCAGGATATTTTGGAAATATTGAAAATTTATAAAATGGTTTAAATTGATCATTGTATGAGGTTGTGTAGGTTAATTTTTTACAACTCCATATGACACAACTTGTTATAAGATATGATGTATTAATAGTTCAAGGTGAAATCAAAGGATAATATTGTGTTTATAGAATAGAAACATATATTTACAGTCTTATAGATTAGAATAATTCCTCAAATCTAAAAAATGAGTCTTAAAAAATGTTGTCATATTATATTAATTTTTCATGATATCAATGAAAATTTTCATCACTATAGTTTAAGTTTTTTTGTTAATCAACTTTCATCTTAACATTTACTCTATTAGTTTCCATCAGAGATTCATAGTTTGATTTTTCTTCCATATATAAGTTTTGAATTCCATCTAATATCATCCCATTAGAAAGAATATTTTTATGGTGACTATTCCGTTTACCATAAACTCTTTTTAAGAGGATAGTTTATTAACCCCATTTCTCACATGGGTTTCCCATAAGATAATTTTCAAGTATCAGCCTTTAACTTTCAAATTGAAAATTTGAATTTTAATGAAAGTATTAATTGAGGGAGGGTAGAATGTAACACTGCAATGATTTAAAAATAAACTTAATATATAATGTAATGAACACAACATAGATTCTCTGTGAAACAACACCTTGTTTTTATAATAGTTATAACATAGAAGTTAAACATAATAATATTAATCGTAATAACTACTATTAAATTGTTTTATAATGGTTTCACAGAAATAGAATATATTCATAATGAAATATAGATTTTCTTGTAAAAATAAATCTTTCTGTGAATGTTAACTTATGGGGAATTTTTAGTATTTATATGGAATGTTTCATTTTTTTAATAGATAAAATATTACATTTTAGTTAAAAAATGTTCTTTTAATTTATATAATTATTATTGTTTAAATTGATTTATAATTAAAAAATAGAGAAATTATACATTTATTAATCCAATGTAGATCAATATAATCATTTTATTATTGAAATTTGATTTAAATATTTATTGATATTTTGAATGTTATTTTTACCCGAAATCTCACCACACATCGGGGATTAGTATAAAATGTAATTTTTCGACTTCTATGAATTGAGTTTATAAAAATAATAATACATAATTGAAATCTATAAGATATTTATAGTTTAATAGGAACAACTTATTTTTTGATTATTATTAACTTGGCCTTTTGGAATAGTAATGTTACCCATATGAATAGTAAAATGACCCTTATAAATAAAAATTTATTCAAATGAATAGTAGCCTAATTCATGAATGTATAAATAAAATTTAGGCATCTTGTACATGAAGGTATGATTTAATTATATTACTGTATAAGTAAGTGAATATTTCAAAAAATTAATAATTATGTGTTGGTATTTTTGAAAGGAGAAAATATATAATTACAAGTTTATAATCAATAAAATGATTTAAATGAAAATTTATTTTCATACAATTTATTCATAAATTAATAATTTTTTTCATTATGATACTAGTAAAATTTTATGAGACCTTATTTAATTTTTAAAAGTGTTATAAAATCATGTATAATTTTCAAATATGTATTTTTTTTTTCAGTGAATGATTATTTTAAATAAAAATCAAATTTCTCAGATTTAGAAAATTATTATCATAAAATGGAGTTTATTTTTCGATTCTAAACATCCAAAAATGTTTATGGTGAATTTTGGGGATTTTTCTAAAATACATGAATTTTTAGTGAATAGTAAAATATGGTAATTTACAATATAAATATATTACTAGTGGAAAACACTATTTATTTGGTCATAGTTAATTTAAGAAAAATAATAAATAAGTTGTATTAATTGTATTAATTTATTTTATTATATTTCTCAAACTATTCATAGTCTTGAGACAAAATAATAAAGATATGAATAAAATATTCAAAAATCACACCTCTCCTCCACTATAAATAGAACCCCTCACAACAACTTCTCCGCAAACATATAAGCCTTAAATATTGTACATGTTCTCTTAAAATTTAACTACCCCACTAACATCAGGTTCATGACACAAAAATATTCTAATCCAAGGTTCTTTAAGGACATTCTCAAAGAAGATAATGCAAGAGGTAAATCCTCTTTCTTTATGTTTTAATTTTATTTCAATTTCATTTGTCATTTATTATCCTCCCATCACCTCTTATATAAAAATAATAATGATAACACCAGAATCATATATATACTATAATGATATCATTTTAATGTAAATTTTTTTATCAAACTCATTTCTCTCTATATTTTATTTTCAAAATGAAATCAT
This sequence comes from Viscum album, assembly GCA_963277665.1. Taxonomy (NCBI): domain Eukaryota; kingdom Viridiplantae; phylum Streptophyta; class Magnoliopsida; order Santalales; family Viscaceae; genus Viscum; species Viscum album. The sequence goes on along the minus strand of OY728164.1, from coordinate 1,394,544,788 downwards.
CGTTCGTGAAGTGCCGATTTACAACCTTTATAGATGACATATTTTCTCTCTTAAATCTCTACTTCATGGATTGTCATGAAACCATTTTAGTGGATAAAACATACTATTATATTTTTATTACAACCAATTAAATTTTCTATAACTTGTATAAATAAATATTATTAATGAATAAGAATTTTTTTTTGTGATGGTAGAAAAACCGGAAAAATAATATAAATGATTACCTTTAATGTTTTATCTAATGAATCATCCATATAGAATATAAAAAATTAATTATAAAACCATTTAAACTAATTTATGTTAATTAATATCACATAAGTTCAATTTTAGAGAATTATACCCATTCTATATGAACACCATTACTTATAAAAAAGTGAAACAGTCATGAAAATCATGAAAATGAATGATCTGTTACGTCGAAATTGAACTATATAACTCTTAAATAAGAAAATAATTGAACATAATAAAACTATAATGAATCTAAAAAAATTATGAATGGTTATAAAATAATTAATTAAATTATTAAATTTTATTATCCAAGACATTACAGTCAAGTGTATATCACATTCAGACATAAGGTAAGGGTTTTCTTATCACATTTTCTTTTCTATGATATATGACTTATTCACAAATTTTTTTTATGAATATGTGTACTGAAGTTTCATGTATCATATCATGAATATATTTTTCATCATGGTACTTAATGTTTCATTTGATTATTATTAAATTTATGGGGAATATGATTTTATTGATCAGAAATTGGTAAGGGTTTTCTTACCTAACCTTCATTTTTATTCTGGTTATACTCTCTTTATATATACACCAATTTAATTATTAATCACTTTTATATATTTATTATAATGTATATATATGTTCTTAACTCATATATATATATACATCATTTAATTATTCATTGATGAAATAATATAAGTTTTAGTATTTTTTCTTATCAATTATTCCAAATAAGAAATCCCGATTAAATGGAAACTCCAAATTCTTAACCATTTTCAAGTGCACTATATTATATATTTTTAAAAAATAATTATATTTATAAAATCAAAATTATTATCATAAAAAATCCTTTGTTAATTTCTCGTTTTATTTGATCAAACTTGTCTTTCTGCTTTATAATATATTTAAAGTTTTCCTTAAACCGTGTTAATATATTTTATTACTAAAGTTTCATAAAAAACGTTTTTATATGATTTCACGACAGTGGGACCAAATTTAGGCCAAAAATATAATTTTAATGTATTTAACATTTTATTTTATGTCTATACATGTTTATAATATGATTTTATGACAAATAAAAATAATTCTACAAAAGAACTCTACTTTTTAAAGTAAAAAATGGGGTTTCACGTCTCACTTTTACTACTAGGAGATATATGACTTATTTAACACTATTTCCATGTTAATGGTGTATATAATTCCTTATTATATATTATATCATGTATTATATTATTCTAATGATATTCTATGTTTTATTTAACGCTACAAGGTATTATGTTTTAAATGATTCAAAGTGGTAAGGGACACTTGGGAATGTTTAATGATTATTTTCCTCTAGAAATTCCTTATAATTTTATTATTGTACTTTGATATATGATACATCAATGTGAAATGAGATGCTTTGATTTAATGATATATATTAATCAACACATGATTAATGCATTGGAATTAGTAGGTGATGAGTGGGGCCTGCTATATCCCTTTGACGCATCAGTAAGTCTCATGAGACGTACTAGACATGGGTTTTACACACTTATGTTGGGTGTCTTGGAAGAAGCCTGGATGATATGTTTATGATGTCTTAAATTCTACATTACATAATTTTGAAACTATTAATTGATATTCCATGTGATTATTTTACTTGTAGAATATCAATGGTTATATTTTATAATGAGATTATTTAATCATCTTTTATTCTTACCATAGTATGCTCAAGATATTATTTTAATGGAATGTGTACTTTTAGTTATTCACCATGACATATTATTTATTTTAACTTTGTATGACTTACCCTTAATGAGAATCTGAACACACTGATTTATTATATTTTCTTTCCCAGGTTTTTAAGAATAAATTTTTGAATAATCTTAAATGTATAAAGTTTATTTCATTTTATTATGAATCTTTTTTTATTTTTATTTCCCAATGTATTATGGGTATCATGAATGTAATCTAGTCTTCCAAGACTTCTAAATTGACTGTCCGCTTGGGATTTGAATCCTATTATTCATTTCGATGTACCAAAATAATGCACAAGATATGGGAATCTATGGTTGAGGCATTACATATACTTTCTTTATAAAATGATAAAATGTTATTAGTATCATTATTATTTATTATATATAATGTATAATCTTTAACTATATCCTTATCACCTTCCATGTAAAACAATATTGAATGATTAATAACATCTCTCTGTGAGACAGTAGCCCATTAGACAGATGAGTGATGTCATTGTATCCCCTATAATATTAAAGGTTAAAAGGAATAATTGATATAATAACTATATTAGTATATTAATTTTAAAAATTTAATATATCTAATATATATCTATTACAATAGCAAAACATGAAATGTGGTAATTTTGAAATGAATGATGTTGTTTTACGTGGCGGTAGTCTATCTTACACACAAATAATGATTTCATAACTAATTAGATGAAAGTGGAGGTGGTTGTTGGTAATTTAATTATCATAATAATATATCAATATATGGAATATATTGAGTTCATTAGATCATACTGTTGTAATTTTAACATAAGGAGGTGGAGGAATAAATATAATAAAGATGATTGTTGAATAAAATTACCTCTTTTTTCAGGTATCCTCTATATGTTTAAATCAAAAGACTTATTATGTTGGTTTTATTACAAAACAATGGATCCTAAAATTATAGGAGGGATGTTCTATGTGATATGGGTAGGACATGGCTGAACCAAATGGGTGTGATGGTTTGAAGAAGAGAGGAGAGTGGTGGTTCTCTATAAGTAATGTGACTGGGACACTTGTAATTTTTTGAAGTGATTATATCATACCCTTATTTTAATCATTAAAAAAGTTTCAAGAATGTCCAATTATCTAAAATATAATATATACATATAATCATGTTTAAAAAAGGGGATTTTATTTTTTTTTTCTTTTTTACGCGTTTCTTCTTAATCTAGCCCATTGTAAATTCCCATTTACCTTAACCGTGGTAATTAATTTTTCAATTTTTACTATTCATTTATGTTGAAAAATAAGTTTTAGCTATTAGAAATTATAAATTAATTTTATTACAAATATGAAAACCATTTTTCCAAGTTAAATAATCTTATTGGAAAAATATTTAATTATAATTAATCTCGTAGACACGGTGAAAAAATATGTTTTTAAATAGAAAATATACAAATGTTTATAATGTTTTTATATTAAAGTTGAATTTCAAAACTAATCAAATAACCTAAATTGGATTAATTGATATATTATTGAAATAATTTTTTATTGAATTTAATTAAAAATATAATTTATCCATATAAATTATTTAAACTAAAATTTAGTTTTCAATTAAAATTCATTATTTTTCACAATTCATCGAAACATAATATATTTTATAAAAATCCCAAATATTCACCGTAAGATAATTTTTGAATGATTATTTTAAATATTATGTTAATTTTTTCAAAACATACATTATTTAGAGTTTTTAAAAATACTTATAAATTATATACCCCAATCATGACTAAATAATCATTTAGGGAATTTGTTTTTTCAGAACACATTTATTTTTCTTAATTCTGATTCTTATTTAAGTAGAAATATATAGATAAATATATTTTACATAATTTAGTTATTCAAATTCGCACACTCAAACTAAAGGTCTTGGTTATAACAATTAATTTAAAAAAATAGGAGTATTTCAAAAAAATTTTAAACTCGATGTTGCGTATAACACAAAATAAACTTAAGATTCATATAATAAAATATAAAATTATTTTTTTGTGTGTGGAAATATAAACAAAATTATTCATTTAATTATTATTATTAAAGTTATTTATTTTATTTTAAAAATAAAAATATCATAAAGTCTCGAGTTGTTATATTTTCTTCTAAGCTTAGTATTGTTTGTCACATACACTATTTAATTAAATGACATTATTTTATAATTTAGAGGTTTCAAATTCTCCCCAACATAAAGAAATATTGTTCTCATAATTTAAAAATTATATTGATAATCAATGGTTTTATATTTTCAAAATTATTTTTTAAAAAACTCACAATGTAAAATGTGTTAAAAAAATGGCAACATATTAAGAGAGAAAGGGAAGTAAAAAGGTTATAAAGAGTAAAAAATAATTAGGATTATTTGTTGAATAAATTTGGTTATAAATAAATATATATACATTGCATAAATTTTAAATAATTAAAGATATTGATTTCTGTCATTTTTAAAAGAAAGTGAATGATCAATGGAATGTTAAGTGTCTCAAAATCCTAAAAATGTGATTATTTAATAGACCATGTAATTCATTAGATATGAATACAGTAAGATATAATTTATATTTCAAGATTCTTTTCCAAAAGTTAAGGAATTATTTTTCTGACTAATAATATATGGAAAAATACTAACTTGACACATTTCTATTTCATAAGCACAATTTCATCCTTTGGATTTGTTTTGATAAATTGTCAATTAATCACTTACTCTAAGAAATGAATATCTGAAAATAATTTGTTTTATGTTTGAATCACTAACATTAACTTTTTACAGATCTTAGGTAACACCCCTATATTTTAAAATGAATCACTACGCACAATATCATACAAGAAATGCCACATCGAGCATAAAAAATGATTAAATACTATTATTTAAATGTAGTAGTTATCACCTAGCCATTGTAATGCTTGGAATATATGTTATTTAATAAATTTTGAAAATATCGTTTACTTATGTTCATAAAATTAATTCATTGGATACCATTTGATTATAAATAAACAAAATTGAATACAGTATATGTATTTTATAAAAAAACTAATTTTATGCCTATAATGACATTTTATCATAATATATTAAATTAATCAGTACTAGTAAACGGTCTTAATAACATTTATATGTTATATATTCAATAATTTTTTTTAATATTAATACAACTATTTTGATAGTCTTATGATAATAATAAATCCAATTTCAAACATAAAAAGCTATATTTTTGTTATTTTGTTGATAAGTTTCATTTTTTTATGAATTGTGGAAAATACTGCATTTTCTATGAATTTTTTTCATCTAATATATTTACATAATAAAATTATATTTTAAATTAATTTTAATGTTTAATTAGTTAATATATACATAAATAAAACCAATTTAGTTCATTGGGATCAATTTTACATTAAAATTAGGTATAAAAACATTTCATTCTTTTGAACTAATCACATTAAAAACATGTTATTATATTATGTTTGTAAGATTAATTATATATATAAATTATCCAATTTTGTGAGTTGAATTTCTTAAAAAAAATCGTAATTTAAAATAATAAGATAAAAAATAAATTGTAAGGTCAATTTAATTTTTAGGTATATTAAATTTACCATGGTAAAAAATATTATTTACTGCAATATAAGTAAAATAGTGATAAGGGTTAAAGATAAAAGGTAAAAGATTATAATATAAATAAATTAAGACATTTAATTATTTGTCAAGGTATTTATTGAACATAAAAAACATCCAAAAGACTAATTTATTATCATATTCATTGAAATTAATTCCACCTCAATTTTGATGACATTAAAAAAAATAATCATTATTTTAATCACTTAAATCCACCTATAATCGTGTATAAATAGTGGTCCCACAACCCCATTTTAAATCCACAGGCCTTAAACATCCTCAAATATCCAAAAAAAAATTACCCCCTCACCCTTCCCACATACAAGTGATTTGGTTATCATAAAAATACCATTTACATGGCCCTCAATGGTCTCTCAAGGAGGTGATATTCAAGAGGTAATTTTCTCAAAGTATCTCTTTTAATTTCATTTCATTTTCTACATTTCATCCATCAATGCATTATAACTATATAATAATTTATATTCTATTGGTTTTTTAATGTAATATAGTATATCCATTTCATTTCTCATCTTTTCCTATTAAAATAATAGGGACTATTGTCCAAATTATGTCGGTTTACCATCTCGATGAATAATGATTTTTCTTTTTTTATTACCTCATTCATGGTTGGTTATAAAATTATAATTATGGTTATATCAGATATAAATTGGTATGTTATAAAATATTTCAGGTTTTGGAACTAATATATGCACAATATATTTAATAACATGGAACTAGTCTATGATATTCTAAAATCCACCAAAATAAACAAAACATTTATCAATAACATTTTATCAAATGAACCATCCTGATGTACGAAATAAAAATGATATAAGGGACCATTATACATATTTTATATCATTAATATAATTTAATTCCCCTTATATAGTTATAATTCCATTTTACAAAAAGATCCATTATTCTATTCAAGAAAAACTGATCCTGAAACCATGAAACAAATGCACCTAAAACCATTTAAATAATGAAATATTATTAATGAATGGGTAGAGATATTTCATAAAATCATAACATAATGTATTATAAAAATGAATATATTTATTAAGTTAGTTAATAATATTTTCTAAACTATTATATCAAATTTTTGAACACATTTGAATGATGTTTAACGCGGGGTAAGGGATTTTCTAACCCCATATCAATTCTATGGGTTAATTATCTTCCCCTTATAAAAAAATCACATTTCTAGGTATTCATCACTCTTCAACATATCCTCTTTAATATGTAATGAAATCTAAAATGTATAATACTTATATATATCATAATTCATATAAAATAATCATTGAATTCTAACACATAAATTTTCCATTCCATCAGCTTTACTCTAAATCTATTTTTCAGGACTCATCATATCATTTCTTAATACCTATTTACTATAATATGAAATATGAATCATGTATTAAGGTTCTTAATCATGAATATACTTAATCATATAATTCATATTGTAAAACATACTGGAAGAACATTACATACCTTTCACATCTCATTTTCTTCGTATGTATAACCAATAGTCATAACACATTATTTATTCTATTTATGATATTTACACTTGAAAAATTTATTTGAATAATTCCCATACTTTCCATATCTAAAACATTCAGTGCCAATAATTCTCCTTCTATATCTCTCCACTGACTAAAACAAAAAATCATAGGGGGACAAACACATATCATATAATAAATCAACATAATAATGAAAAGGAATTACTTATATGTTGTCACTACTGGAAAAGGGACCTTTCCCAACACTTGTGTACCAACGGTTTATAGAAACCATTGGCATATCTTGTTTTTCCCAACGGTTTATAGAAACCGTTGGGAAAAACCCCTCAATGCATAGTTTTCCCAACGGTTTCATACAACCGTTGGGGAAGATAGGTTTTTCCCTTGTTTTCCCAACGGTTTATAGGGAACCGTTGGGAAAGATAGCTTTGTCCCAACGGTTCTTAGAACCGTTGGGAAAAGTGGTGAAGAAATCTTGTTTTCCCAACGGTTCTATGGAACCGTTGGGAAATGTTGGTCATTCCCAACGGTTTTTAATAACCGTTGGGAAAAAAAATCCCCAAATACCAAATCGAGCCAGCGGCCTCCCCACATTCCAGAAGCATTCAGTTCGTGTCCTCCTGGAGCGATTCCTTGCAGAAGGACCTCCCAATCCCCACATATTCCATCAGATCAGCACCTACCAGGTTAGACTCCTATATTTTATCAAGGATATAGTTCCAGGTGTTATAAATCATATACTTCTATCCTTGATTTCGTTATTCCCAATTATTAGGGTTTTTGTAAAAATTTATGATTGTTTCATGGTGGTCATGTGCGCCACTATAGGTACATTGATTCACTAATTTATTTTGGTATTTCCATAAAATTCGAAGACAATTTATTAATTAATCAATGTTGAGTGTTAACATGACATTCATGTTCTTTATTTTTGTTGAAAACCTTATTTATGGTATGGGGTCATATTATTTAAAGTGTAAACAAATACTTATATAGAATTTCCTTGTAAAACCTGATGGTTTAATTCTAGTTAAATGGACTCATAATTTTTTATGTTATTACTATTTAGTAATTGGTGAGGTGAATCATATATGTATATGAAAAATGGATCAAGATCATTTAGTATTGGATAGAATTATTCCCTAGTAATGTGAGACCCTTATGTTATGGGGTGAGTATGGAGTAGTGAGATATATTGCTTGTTACTTACTTTTTTCAATTCTATGAGGTAATCATGGCATGCACTAATTTTTTGAGATCTGTCAATGTTTTTATGGTTTTGATAGTGATCCATGATGTGTATCCTAGTATGTAGATCCTGTTGGGTATTGGACCCTGGATTGGGTGAATTTGTATGCAGTAGGGTGCTTTCTAGGATGCGTTGTACTGATGTGATGGTAACTTATGAGAGGGGTGGGTCTTACTAATGTGGATTCATTCTATATCATAAGCATGTAAATATAATTTGTATTATGATAACTAAATGCGAATGATGTGTGATCAAATATTGTCTTATCCTAGAGAATTCCTTGTGATATATTGATATGGTGGCAAGAGTGATGATGCATGTGGTGACATGACCAACATACATGTGTTTCATGGTTAGTGATCAATTAGGTTAGTGATCCTATGATCATTGGGATGTGACTCTAAATGATTCAAGAAGAGTTATTAATATGATAACATGAGGGTGTGTTCCTATTTGGTTTTATCTAGAATCGTAGTATAGTATTGGAGTTGAGTTATTTTTATATATTATCTGTTTTTATGGATGTTGTCTTTTAGTGGTTGTGTGTTTGGGAACCCCCCTCCTTCCTAGACCCTGGACAACCCCCCACCCTCCTCCCTGGACCCTGGACAACCCCCCGAACACCCCCCGCACAGCCCCCCGCACAGCCCCCCACCCTCCTCCCTCGACCCCAGACAACTGTTGTAACCCTCTCTCTTGGATTTTAATGATCACAATCACTCTCATCGTGTTCTAACTTGTTTTCAAGTGTTTTGATGCTAGGAAAAAGGTTGCCCAGGAGTTGGCCCAAGAAAAATGAAAAGGACTCTCTGAGTCCACCGGCCGGCCGGTGGTCTCTGGCAGAAGCATTGCTTTCTGCCAGAGCCACCGGTCAGCCGGTGTTAGCTCACCGGCCAGCCGGTATAGGCACCGGCCAGCCGGTATAGGCACCGGACAACCAGTTCTTGCCCACCGGCCAACCGGTGTATGACCACCGGCTAGCCGGTGGAACCCAGACAGAAAGCCTGCTGTCTGGACCACCGGCCAGCCGGGAGCTCAGCACCGGCCAGCCGGTGGACCACCGGCCAGTTGGTGAGACACCACCGGCCAGCCGGTGTGACCAGTCAGACTAGCCGTTGGGCTTTGACCAGACTTGTACTTTTGACCCCCAACGGCTCCGGAAGCTCTCCAACGGCCATATTGAAGTGTTTATGGGTATTTCTCCTATAAATAAGAAACCATGGATGCCGGGAAAATAATGGAATGATATTTTGTTTAAAATGGGCATAATTTTAAGTGAAAACAACTGACATATGCCAAACCAACCAAAATTCTTCTGATTTTGTTGAAACTTTAGGAAAATGATCCATGGGTCATATGTGACGTGTATGAGTCAACCCTGGCTCAATCCAAGACACGATGTGACTGAGACCATTGAAACTGTCTCCCTTTTGTTCAAAATGGACTAAATTGTAAGTGAAATCAACAACTATCATATGGGAAACCAACCAAACGCCTTAGGATTATATTGACACTTTAGGAAAACGATACATGGGTCATATGTGATGTGTACGAGTCAGACTTGACTCAATCCGAGGCGCGGTGTGGCCTACACCACCAAAACTATCTCTCTTATGTTAAAAATGAACAATATTTTACGTTCATAAGCCAAACCGATCAAACGGATTCTGATTGTGCTGAAACATTATGAAAACGATCCATGGATGATATGTGATGTGCATGAGTAAACCCTACCTCAATCTGAGGCCCAGGGTGGCAGACACCACCCAAAGTGGCTCTCTTTTGTTTAAAATGGACTTAATTTTAAGTGAAAACAACAACTGACATACGCCAAACCAACCAAACGCCTTCTGATTCTATTTAAACATTATGAAAACGATCCATGGGTCATATGTGACATGTACGAGTCAATCCCTCATAAATCCGAGCTGTGGTGTGGCCGGAACCACTCAAACTATCTCTCTTTTATTTAAAATGGACATAATTTTAAGTGAAAACAACAACTGACATACGCCAATCCAACCAAACAACTTATGATTCTATTGAAACGTTAGTAAAACGATCCATGGGTCATATGTGATGTGTACGAGTCAACCCCACCTCAATCCAAGCCATGGTGTGACCGGGACCACTCAAACTGTCTCTCTTTTGTTCAAAATGGACTAAATTGTAAGTGAAATCAACAACTGACATACGGGAAACTGACCAAACACCTTCGGATTCTGTTGACACTTTAGGAAAATGATCCATGGGTCATATGTGACATGTACGAGTCAACCCCACTGCAATCCGAGCCGCGGTATGGCTGGGACCACTAAAATTGTCTCTCTTTTGTTGAAAATGGACCAAATTGTAAGTGAAATCAATGACTGTCATACGGGAAACTGACCAAATGCCTTCATATTCTATTGAAACTTTAGGAAAACTATCCATGGGTCATATGTGATGTGTAAGAGTCAATACCGCCTCAATCCGAGGTGCGGTGATGCCGACACCACCCAAACTGTCTCTCTTATGTTAAAAATGGACAATATTTTACATACATACACCAAACTGATCAAACGGATTCTGATTGTGTTGAAACATTAGGAAAACGATCTATGGCTCATATGTGACGTGTACGAGTCAACCTCGCCTCAATCCGAGGCCCGGTGTGGCCGACACCACTCAAAGTGTCTCTCTTTTGTTTAAAATGAACTTAATTTTAAGTGAAAACAATAGTTGACATACGCCAAACTAACCAAACGACTTCAAATGATATTGAAACTTTAGGAAAACGATCCATGGGTCATATTTGACGTGTACGAGTCATTCCCGCCTCAATCCGAGCCACGGTGTGTCTAGGACCACTCAAACTATCTCTCTTTTCTTTAAAATGGACTAAATTATAAGTGATATCAACAACTGACATACGGGAAACAGACCAAATGCCTTCGGATTCTATTGAAACTTTATGAAAATGATTCATGGGTCATATATGACATGTATGAGTCAACCCTGCCTCAATCCAAGTCACTGAGGGGCGGGGAACACCCAAACTTCATCTCTTTTGTTCGAAATGGATAATATTTTATGTACATATGCCAAACAAATCAAACGGATTATGATTGTGTTGAAATTTAGGACAATGATCCATGGATCATAAGTGATGTGTACCAGTCAACCCAGCCTCAATTCGAGGCCCGGTGTGTCACTTATGGAGTCACAAGTGATGAGACTCCTATGAAAATACCTTTTCACCATATATTATTAAAGTGGTTGTCATGTGAAGATTGAAATGGGTGTAAATAATATTTGATTTATTGAAACCCTGATTCAACTATACTGGATGATTGTTGTCATATGAAAATTCAAATGGGGAATTATTCACCATGCCTCTAATCAAATAGGTGGTGTTCTTTTTAGTTGTTTTAATTCTGTTAGTGTTTTTAGTGGTGTGTTTTATGCAGGTCTATGCACTGGAGGGGCTACTGCAGGGGCATCTGTGCAACATTTCTGGAAATATACAATACCAACGGTTGTAAACCGTTGGTAAACTTTGAGAAAGAATTATACCAACGGTTCAATAAACCGTTGGTAAAAAACTGGAGAATTCCCAACGGTTTCAATGAAACCGTTGGGAAAAAAACTATACCAACGGTTGGGAACCATTGGTATAAGTTGAGAATTATAGAATTCCCAACGGTTCTAAACCGTTGGGTAAACCTATACCAACGGTTCAACAAGAACCGTTGGGAAATCAATACATAGAGTGGGATATCCCAACGGTTTACTTAAAACCGTTGGTATATATCTTTCCCCACGCCTTACTTCCCTACGGATTGGAGAACCGTTGGTATAGAAAATACCAACGGTTTTCCAGCCTATACCAACGGTTGTAAACCGTTGGTATATACTCTATTTCCAGTAGTGTGTATACATCAAAACAAAAACTTATTTAAAATATTAAAACATAGGTTTATCCTACATTATTTATATTCATCCCATATTTATATTCTTTATGATGGTTTATAATGAGTTTTTGAATTCAAAAATCATATCCACTAGGAGTGTCAATCCTACTGTGTACCATGTATTGTTTTTGTATACCTCATTATGTTGAATTAGGCCCGATGCACATTGTCAGAGTTTTTACCCATAGGTACATCTGTGCTAGATCCTCATCCACTTATAGTATGTAGTCATGGATTTTTGTCTAGGAAAACACTCACTCTATACATTACAAAAATTCTAATAATTTTACTAAATGTTAACTCATCCTTACACTTATATTTAGAGAAATCCATATACATATCCTTATAAATATACACAGGGATCTCACTAATGTTTTATCATCCTAGTTTCTAAAGGTTAAATAATAATTTTCTCTGATACCAACTATAACAAACAAGTCTTAACAAACATATAAATTACATTAATTTTGTGGAATACTTAAAACATTAAACAAATAGATTCCCAATGACTGTATTAGTATATTTCCTTTGGAGACATAGAAACATAAACACAATTACATAAGAGATCTAAATTATCCCCCACTAGGTTCTTCATGAATAGAATCATTATAAAAAGAATATTACTTAAAAAATATCTTTATATCCTTTTGAATGAAACATAAAAAGGGGTGAGTTCAGAACCTCAGTAAGGGTAAACAAGGTGGGAATGTAAGAATAAATATGATAATTGAATTATGAGAACGTAATCTTAACATTATTTGATCATACCATGCATGTAAAATGGCATAAAAAATAATAATAGAATAAATCTTGGATGTTCATAATATATGAATCATAAGGAAATAATAAAAAAGAAGTTATAAAACCATCTCATAGGAATAAGAAATGGAATTGTATCATACATAGACATGTGATATCATTCCCTATAAGTCAAGACTCATTGAGAGAAATTATCAAGGAACATCATGGGAAACACATCTAAATGGAGGGGCACATCACCATCCCTAGTCATAGTCATTTTCTCAAAAGGGATCAGGTTTCCCCATCTTTCCATAGTGGACTAGGTTTCCCCGCAATACAATTTTATGGAGACTACATTTACTGGGTGAGATACACCACCATACCTAATTGTAGTCATTTACATTTAAGTGATAGATTTTCCACATATTCCCCTAATGAATCAATCTTATAAAGTTGATTCACATCATTATCTCACAAGAAATAAATCATTACCCAATGTATTTTAGGGAGATATATGTCCCACCCATCTAATAAGAAAATAATTCCTACATATTATAAAATATAATAAAATAGTCATCATTTTATGGAACATAAAAATAAGTGGTTTTTATAAACAACATATGATAATTTCATGAAATCAAAAGGGTTTCATAATCTGGTAATTAAATCTTATCCTATGGAAGAAGAACAGTTTCTTAATCATTTCATCAAATCCTAACCAATTAAAAGAAGAACCTTTCACAAGAATAAATCTAGTGGAAGATGTTCGAGTTTTGTAATCATCATTCCATAAAAACACAAACCATTAAAAGAAATAATATGAATGGATCATTTGAATAATTTTCCCTAATGGAATGAGTAACACCAATAGATGTCATCTTTGATGGATTTTTTTGAAATATATTTTAAAAAAATTTATTAAGGAAAATCTAATTTCTTTGAAATGGTATTTATAAAACAAATACATTTTAAAAATAATTTTATTTTAAATAAACTTAATAAAATATAAAAAAATTGAAAATATTTCAAAAACCACTTTATTGTAAAAATTATTACGAGATCTTGAAAACAGTTTGAAACCATTTTACATGATATCTTATAAAAGAGTCTTGAAAAAATTGTTAGTTTTTATAAACTATTATGGAAATATATAAATTATTCATGGAAATTATTAAAATAGGTTTGAAAAATAAAATTTTTTTGAAAACCATTTATGTTAAAAAAATAGATTTGAAAAATATTAAATGAAGAATTGATAAGTAGAAAACAAATTTGATAACAATTTTCAGTGAAAATACCTTTAATGAATATTAATTTCCCTAATATTAAGGAAATAAATTTCATTAAAATTAAATGTGAATTATTATAATAGAATATTCAAGGAAATGATAGTCATGATGGAGGGTATGTTCATACATGCAAAACACTCCTTTTTTTACCTTAAAAGTAAAGAATAGTTTCTTGGTCAAAAAAAGACAAGAATAATAATTATGAAACCATTTTTTAAAATTTAAAACAATGTTAAAAATGTCATTGAATATTATAGTATAAAATTAATATAGTTTTCAATATTTTATTACGAATCCTGATTTTGAAAGAACGAATATTTCCAATCAAAAGGAAAGATATATACACATTTTAATAAAAACATTTTACTAGTTTTATTAGGTAAAAAAGTGTGAAAAAATGGTACCATTACATGGATATAAGATACATATCATGAGGTTAATAATGTTCTTTATATTTCCTAAGATATGGATTATATGATTTCATCAACCGAGACATAATCATAAATAATACCTTTTAATGATGATATTGTTTGAATAAACATCTTATCAATGGGTAAAATTGAATAATAATTCTCATTTAAGAATATTAGATTTCATGAAGCTTAAAATATCATTAAATTTTGGAGATTAATGATACAAAATTGCACATAAAACTTGAAAAAAATAAAGTAGGTGTATAAAAAAACATTTTTCTCAAAGAAGAAATATTGATACCCAACTATCTTACCGATTTGATAAATTTTGAAACATAAAACCCATGAAAGAAAGATCATAGAATGGATATGTAAATAAATTTAATTTTAATAATAAGAGTAACATAATAAATCAATGGGAATATACACACCACAAAAATAAAATTAGTGGTGATTAAAGAATTTATCTAAGGGAAATGAAAAGTGAAAAGAAATCCACATCCCTTGCATATCGATTCTCATTGTACTCATTCAACCATCCTATATAAACAATATAAGTTTTTTATTAATACATATAAAAACAATATTCATATATATATTAACATATATGGTTTCATTATTACTTAATATTACCCTCTTATTTACATTTATTGGTTATTGTTTTAATATAGGTAATATTCGCTTTTGTTTTCGCATGTGTTTTAATTTGTTGTGTCAATGGTCCTTATACTTATATAATTATTTCAATAATGGAAGAAATGAAATAAATATTATTTATAATAATTATATTATTATTATAATTTTCTTTAGATTATAGAAGTGTGAAAATGGAATACACTGTTCATGGAGATAATAGTCGATACATACAAATGAATGTTGTTTCCATTTTATTATCATATTGAAAGAACGAAAGATAATGAAATATATTTATATATGTATATAATAACATTAAAATTAAATTATTATATAACATATATCATATAATTTCTCTGAATACATCCTTAATACATTCCATGTAGTCTTTGAAATAATCACATCGCTTGTAGGGGGTGGTAGTAAACAATTCCTCAAACGAAATTATCATATTTACAAAATATTAAATGAATTAAAGTATGTTATAAATAAAAATTAGAAAATAATAAATAAATAATAAATTTAATATATATAATATATAAATTGAGTTCACATCTTAATGCTTAGCATGAGGGGAGATACATGGAAAATGAACAACCATGGTTTCATGAGGTGGTAGTTCATCGTACACATAAATAGAATAATTGATACCCATTATATGAAAGTATTTATAAGAGTAGGTTGAACCATTAGAATAAAAAAACATATAATATTTAGGGTACATGTGTTTTTATACAATAATGGAATTAGAAGTGTCCATGCAGTGTATAATGGAAAATAAAAGAAAGGAACTTGAAGAGGGATGTTACCTTTTATTTCGGTAATTCCTTTTCATTTTCAGCGAAGGGCTTACTTAGATTTCATTCATCCAAAATAGTGGATTCAAATAGGAAGGGAGAGATGTTGGGAATTGGAGTGAGAAGATATTTTAGGAATATAAGATGAGTGAGAGGGGTGAATAAGTTGGAGAACCAATGTCTTTTTATAATGAACGGAGGGGACACACTTGGAATTTTTAAAAACAAGTTAGGTGCACCCACATTTTTACCTAACAAAAGTCATACAAAACAAAAAAATCAATAATGTGAGGTTCAATGAAGATTTATTTCTATAAAATGGTTTTTGGAAAAGTGGATAGATCATTTGGGACCTTATGTTTATGGCTTATTGCCCCGTTAATCATAATTTTACCTTAATCATTGTAATTAATTTTAATTACTTTTAATAATATTTTTATTCAAAACCTAAATTTAACATGTTATAAAAAATAATTTTTTTATTCCAAATATAGAATCCATTTTTAGAAATTATAATCATAGTGGTGGAAGAAATTAATTTAAATTTCATCCTGATGAAGGGACAACACTGTAGGTTTTGAATGTAAAAACCCCCAAATTATAAAAATGTTTTTATACAGAATTTTAAATTCAAACTGACTCCAACTTCAAGATAAAAATAATTAAACAAATATGATGTAATTAAACATAAAAATTAATTTAAAATATATTGTATCTTTACAAAAGAAATATTATTAAAAAGAATATTTGAATTACATTTCATAATTTTTCACTATTCATTAAGAAAATGAATCTTTAGAGAAAAATATCAAACAAAATTTACCCTAAACCAATTATTATGTTTTTATTTCAATTATTAAGTTCATTAAGACATATATAATCCATAAAACTTCCAAAAATTGTGTTTAATATATGTTCTCTATTAAAAGGCTGTAAAAAAGACTTAATAAAAACGTAGCAATTTACCTATAAAATTGAGGTTTTTTTATCTTAAGCTTATAAAATATATTATAATAATATTAAAAATACTTTATTGAATACAATATATATATAATATTAATATAACTCACTAAATATAATTATGTTTTATTTATTAGGTTAAAAAACATTGTGGGAATAAAATTAATAATATATTATTTTATATTTAATCAGTTTTTATATTCATTTATAATATATTTTTAACCAATGAATTAATTTTATAATTTTTAAAACCATGTGTTTTCATTTGTTAATTTACACTTTTCATAAATATAAATTTAATGACTATTTTATATAAAATAATATTTTAATAATATTTCATTATCATTATTTGGTGTTTCCGGCTACACAAGCTATCAAGGATAGTCATTGGTGCACGTAGAAAAATCCATCATTGGTGTTCTATATAGAGATAGATAAAATTTGTTTTGCAAGTAGTCCATGGATAAATTGATTTTTATATAATTAAAGAAAAAAACAGTGCTTAAAAACTATTTTTATTATTTTGTGAAATGGAAAATATAAAAAAGAATAAATTAATTAAAAATAATAATTCACAAAATCTCACGGTGCTACATTTTCAATGTTATATATCCATTTTAGTGAAATTAGTGGATATTAAAAACAATTGTAATACATTGTATGTTTACTCATGAAATAGGCAATATAATATTATTTAATAATTTTATATTTTGGAAGTTCAACATGATTTAGATCTTGAGAATGACTTGTGAGAATAGAAACAAGGTTTTTCATTTTTTTTATCCCTTACCATTTGGTTCCATGGTAGGATAATCATTACATTGTCTACAATTTTCAACATTAACACAGTTCTTTCATGCTCCAACAATTAACAAAATCCAAAAAGCCTAGTGTAAGAAACGATAATTATATTGGGAAACACATAATCATGAAAAAAATATAGGATATCTCAATCAGGACCCATTATTTCAAATACATAACACCTTAGTATTAAACTAATTTTTTCATGGTCATTATTAAAGTCATAAAGTATGGTTTATAAATGATTTTTTAAATTTTAAAACATATCTCCCTGGAGTTTCAAACCCAGTGTATACTAAATCCCCTTGTCATGTATTAGGTAATTCTCAAGTCAATCCTGTCAGGTGTTATTCAGAGTTAATACCCCTAGTTACATCTATTCTAGAACCATGTCCACTTTGTTTATCCATAAATATATATAATTTCATTCAAACCAATCACTCTATAATTCACCAATATTCCATGAATTTTTCATATACTCAGATCTGTCATAAGATTTATTCTTACACATATCCATAGAGATATCACTAATTTTTTCTGATCCTAGATTCAAAAGTTATCTAAACCATTATCTGATTTTAATAGTAAAGACCTAACCGTAAAAAGAATATTATATCATAATTAATTAAAAAACATAACAACCCATTAATTAATCCTTTATGTCGAGTGAATTTGAAAAAAAATGTAATATAAAAAAACATTTTCATAGGTGAACTTCATATTCTCTCAATAATTTCATCATATCTTACACCGTTAATAAAATAATCATAAATTAATCAAATCTTCGTAACTGGGTAAGTAATTCATAATAAAGGATGAGATCAAATACTAATTTAGGGTAAAAATGGATATATCAGTGATCACATAATAATAACATGAGAATAAGGGTATGATAAAATGATCATAACATTTTAAAACTATAGTAAGAATATCAAGGATAATAATTATATGTTATGTAATTAATCTTATCATTTCTTAAGACATAAATATTAAAGAAATAAATCTACATAATCCATGAGAGCATAACATTGGAATAAGACATTTAGTTTTCAAACACATATTAGAATAGAAATCATTATGTTAAATATACCAATAATGAAATTAAAAAAATGTCAGTTTTGGCATAACAATCTATGTATCTATATCAGGTTTGGGATAAATTCTCATGTACCCTTTTTCTGGCTTGGGATAACATCATTTGTACCCTCTTTTAGGCATGGGATAACCAACTGTATAACCATTGAGATCATATAAAACAAATCATTATCCAATGCATTGGAGGTAGATATAAGTACCACTCAAAAAATAATTTATAAATTTTTTTGCAATAAGATTAAACAAAATTCATTATATCATTGTCTTGGAAAAGAAATTTCTCCTATAAACATATCATTATAGCATAACTAGTTGAAGAGAAATGATTTTCATAAATTTATTTTCATCCTTGACAAAAAACACATTGAGAAATAACCTAGAGAGAAAAATTAGTTCATATAACCAATAAGTAATATGAGACATCATAGGATATAATAATATTTTGATGTCAATTTTGAATGATGAGTTGGGACATTTCTTGTGGAAAATGAGTGTTTCATTTAAGAAAAACTTTTTTGAAACAAAAATAATCATCGAATTTTTTCATAATAATATTAATTGAAAATAAATTTTTATTATTATAACAGAAGACATATTTTTTCATGATATTTGGAAATTACTATCATTTCATACATTTGAAAACAAATATTAATTTTAAATTTTATGTTAAATCGAAACAGTACATGTTTGGTATGTGAAAAATTATTTTTTTAAAAAAAATTATATAAAGTAAAAGGTTAATAATATATTTAATAAATAATTTGAGAGTATTAAAAACATTATTTAATTATTTTTTTGTAAAAAACATATACGGTTGAAATAAATATTTTCAATGTGGAGAGAAATAATATTGGTTTTTAAAAAAAAATATTATTTTAAAATATTGAGTGCCTAAATTGAGGTAAATGATGGGAATATGTGGGTTTTTATTAAATAACCATGTGATACAACCATTATTGACTTTATTGAGATATGTATCATAATATTTTATCAGTGTAATGATACTCATAAAAAATCATGATAAATGATGTGATTGTACTGTAAAACACTTAGCACTTTGCTAATATTGAATCGTAATCATATTGAATGAATAACATTAACAGAAAATATAAATATCATTTAAATAAATGATTCATTATATAACATTTCCATGGGATATTATATAGTCCTCATAAAAAAATATAGTCATAATACCTAACATATATCTAAAATAATGAAAATTAAGACAAAAATCCCTTACACAATGTCTCGACTTCTTTCATAGACATTTGGTCCAAATACTTTTTGAAGAGCCTCTTATGTTTATACATAACATCTCATGTAGAGTGATAACTATTAAAAATAAGATGTAACGCCCCGACCCCAGTTGCCCAGAGTCGGTGCATTACTTCGTAACATTGGCATGATCACAAGAAATATCAAATCTCGAAAGACCGATTGGTTTAGTAGCCTTGGAAACACTAGATATATTCATAAGTTTTACATTACATCATAAAATGAAAAACTAATACAACAACATAATGTTTCCACAATCCACACTATTAACCCCTCATAAAATCCCTGCAGGTCATTCATAACTTACTTCTTCACATCCTGGGAAAAATAAAACATAGAAAAGGGGTGAGCTCAAATGCCCAGTAAGGATAACAATATAGAGGAAACTTTCATAAATAAGAATAAACTTTTAAGGCAATGTATAACTAAAACAAAAGCCTTTAAAACATGAACTTTCAACATGGTATGGCATAAATAAAATGAAATAATGCCATTTACTTATTCACATGGATATTCTACTAATCGAATAATCACATGCAAAAATCATTAACCACTTTCATAATGTTGGAATGCATAATGTCAAACGTTAATTTCATTGTCTAGGCCTCATCCCAAGACCTAGGGGTTACTTCTAACCGGAACCCAACCCGGAGTGCCTCTAATAACCGGACACCAACCCGGAGTGCCTCTAATAACCGGACACCAACCCGGAGTGCCTCTAATAACCGGACACCAACCCGGAGTACCTCTAATAACCGGAGACCAAACCGGAGGGCTTACTTTTACCAGTCCCTAACCTGGAGGGCTTACTTTAACCAGTCCCCAACCTGGAGGGCTTACTTTTACCAGTCCCCAACCCGGAACATACTTGTTTAGCACAATCATCTGAAGAAAAGTTTGAAATATAACATAAACATTCGGGTTAAAACTAGCATACGAAATGTCAAGAGTTTTACCATAAACTATGAATGGTATAAAATAGCACATCCACATTCAAACATATCACAAAACCTTCAATACAATATAGAAGTTTTGTATTATAATAAATCAACTTCAAATAATCTTAAAATCCATCAAAGGATGTTGACATAGATGAAATCAAAATTCTTTTAAAAGAAGTATCTCCTTTTATTTTGAAAACATTTAAGATCCATATAAAATAAAACATTTTCTTTGAAAATATTCTTATAAGCTTGTAAGAAAAGCTTCGACGATTTTATAACAGCGGAAAGTAACCGCACCCACCGTATAAGTTAAAAAAACATTCTTACCTCAATTCTGTCGAAAAGGTTAAAAAGGACCTTGTTTTGAAAACGACGGAAAGATTCCTTTATAAACCTCTTATAAAAAGTCAAACAAGGGTATAAATGACTTTAACCCATATTTTTGTAAATAGTAAAAATGTTTTGAAATACATTTCGAAGAAACATGGATGTGGATGATAATGAAATCCCAGTAGATTATTACGTATAAACAACCTCGGATAATGAAGAGATTGTGAAATAACCCTTACCTTGTACTTTTCCTTGGTTGGGGTAGGTTAACCTCCTCTATAATGGTGAAATAATTGTTATTAAATTATACAAGAATCATATATATTAATATGATATCATATATGATCTTTTAACATTGATTTGTTAATAATATCTTAGTATTATCGTTGTTTCGGGTGTTAACTTACTCGTTTTCCTTTGTATGTTTTGTTACGTAAGACATGTTTGTAAAGGATAGGTTGTATATTATTCAAATCCAGAATGGTATTAAGTCCTTAAACATCATTTTTAAATCATCAAATGATAATTATACTTGAATGGATACGATGGAGAATGAATCTCATCGCGTTCGTGGAGACGGTAGTCCGTACGTACGCACGAACGCTACTTCCATTTAATTTTTATTTTAAAAGAATCGAATCCAAATGATACATAGGTATATTACTATTCCAGTATAATATAATATTTTATATATGTTACTTAAGTTCATTAACACCATCCTTTATACGTTCCATGTGTGGTATGAATGAGTCATATCATTTTAAGGGGGCGGTAGTCCGCACTTCCTCAAATGAAATTATCGTATGTATATACAACATGAAACGAATAATGGTATGAAATAAAATGGAATTACAGAAGATTATATATAAAATATATATCATTAATATCATATTTAATTACAGTGCCATCATAATGGCCACCATGAGAGGCGGTAAGATGTTTTTGAACAATCATCGTTTCGTGAGGCGTTAGTTTTCCATCCACAGAAACATAATGTTCATCATCCATTAGATGGAGTTGTGTGCATGTGTAGTTTGAATCCTTCTTATAACAACATCCTAGTATATTGTGGATACTGGTGTTGTTACAAAAGAAAGTAAATAAAAAGAGTTTGGGGGTTGAAGAATCAAAATAAATGAAAATAATTTAAGAGAAATCGTTACCTTTAATTTAGGTAACTCACTTTGGTTGGAACCAAAGGACTTCTTGAAATGCTTTCTGCCTAAGGGGAAGCTTCAAGGAGGAGGAGAGGGATGTGGGGAGCTTAGTTGGGCAGAGTTTGGACGAGCCAAGTGGCTTGATAGGTGTGAGGAAAAGAGAAGGAGGAGTGCCCTTTTATAAGAGGGGTGAGGGGCACCTTTGGAAAAGCTAGAAATATTAATTTATAATAAATTCATATTCGGTTTCTAATGGCTCCAAAGTTAATTATTAAAAGGTTAAGGTGGGGATAGGTCGAAAACCACTCAACCAATAGAATTTAGACAGGTTTGGGTACTTATATTAACCTTATCTTTAAGTATTAACTCTAAGTTAATTAGTTTCACTTTTACAATGTCTCTTTGTATTTTTATATAATATGGTTAATAAACTTACTATATACATCCAAGCGACCCCCAAGTGGTCCATTAATTACGAACCTATCATGATATAAGTCTCTTGGCCGAACCTTAGATTTTTAGGAATTTAATATCAATTAATAATATAATATTTGTTTTAAGAACTCTTTTATGTCAATTTTGACACTATTCAATAGTTGATTTTTGTGAAACTCATAACAGATTGATTATTTCGAAAAAAGTCAATTAAATCAATCCTAATATATCATATTATCCTAGAAAATTAGTTTAATTCATTAAAAGTTTCATATTATATTTATTTGGGTATTTATAATATCAATTATTTTAATTTTTCACTATTATAGTAATTACTGCATCATCATTGTGTCATATATAAAATACATTATTTAATGTCTAAAAATTATAAATAAAATATCATTATGTAGGAAATCTTTTTAGCTTTCTAATTAATATTTATAATCTAAAATCCAACATATATAACCCTATGTAACAATTGTTTTTGCTAAAAGATATATGCTTGTGTCATTTTTGTATTCATTTTAACTTAATTAAAATAAAGTGTCATTATCACTTACAAGTGGATCCATGGGGTCCCAAAATCGACCCAAAGATGCCCATGGTCGACCATGTATCAACCAATAGGGTTAAGACACGTTTTAGGGTAATTTAGTATTATTATAATATTATTTTTTTAACCCTTATTTACTGGATTTACCCTTAACCATGGTAAATAAAATATTTACCGCAGTAATTATTAAAAATGTCTAAAAATAAAAATTACCTATTTACACAATTTGAACATCCTGATTCCAAATATGGAATCCATTTTTCTAAATTCAAAACACAGAAGTGGCAGAAATTAATTTAAAATTAATTCCCGCTGTCAAAACAAAAAGCGTGTTTTTAAGAGATAATAACTATCAAAAGATTGACACTTGTTTATGTTCGGTTTAATTGTAAAATTATGTCTAATGACCAAAATTATATTAAATTGTAAAATTATATTCTAAATATACTTTAAAACCACTCAAATTCATAATTTATCACTATTAATTATTTTGATTAAAAAAGTTGTTTTTAATTAAAATTTAGTAATTTTCACTATTCATCAAAATATGAAAGTTATCCGAAAAGTACCAAAATTTCACCTTAGGCTAAATTCGATATTCCGAATCCAAAAATGAAGTCCATTTCGAAATATAAAATATATATAATTTCAAAATTTAGGTATTACTATTCATAACGGCTAGTTTGATCGGTTGTGGTGTGTGTTAAAACTCGACGTTGCGTACAACACACGCTACTGTTTTATTCAAAGGAAAGCGTACCGTGTAAGCTTGGGATGTTTCATTTTAAATTTTTTGATGTCCCCATTTAGTCAAAAAGTATAAAATATTGTATTTAAAAAGGTTTCACTATTAAAAGTTGATAAAAGTGTAATACTGAAAATGAATCTGTTCTTGCATTATGACTAAGAATCTCATAATATGGATTCTAAAATTATAAGGATTATATAAAGTTTAAAATGTAGTTAATGCCATTCATGACCTCTTTTAATGGATTTTTTTTGTAAGTCATGGTGTGATTGAACTCGGTGTTGCGTGTAGTGCAAGTTATTGAATTATTTTGAAGAAATAACACAGTATGAAATCTTGGGGTGTTACATTCTCCCCTCCTTCAATAAATTGCGTCCTCGCAATTTGAAATTGTTCTTAGAAAATAAAAGGTTGAAAATAGAAAATATATTTGTGGGAAAACCCTCATCGTAAATTGGGTTACTAAAATTTAGTCTTAATATGAGGAAAAGAGAAATGAAAGGGTCACCACCAAATTATGATCTCGATTAGGAGAACATTGGTGGCAATTAGAGACATATAATTGGAGGAAAAACGTAAATATTTATAGGTAGTGATTGAGGTCATAAATCACAAACAAGTGTAAAATTGAGGTCCTTAAATTCATCAATCTATGATGATTTGAAATACCATCGGTTCAACAAAACATAGGATATTAGGATAACACATTTTTGACGTTTCAAAATATCTTAGTTTAAATCCCACATCGAAAAATGAATTAATGAGGCCTCTATTTTTTAAAAAAAGGGTGGAAAGTATGAAGATTACCGAACATAACACATACTAGGGTTCCATGTAGGAAAATATGGATATGGAAGAGAAATCTAACCATCAATTATCTGATGGAGAGTGGTAGAGAACATGGCTATGAAAAGGCCAACAATCCCAAAGCCATGAATTAGTGATGATTTAAGGTACCATCTAGGACAACATTTTTGTTCTAAGTTCCTTTTATTAATGTTGAGGAATATATTTATGAGATTGGCTAAGATCATAAGGAGATATACTTACTTTATAATTAGAGTTTTATCCATTAATAAATTTCTACGGCAAACTCATCTTTCACTCTAAAAGATAATAGAATGTTATTCGTACAGGGTTCCAAAATAAATGAATTTATAATTCATCTACCAGATCTTTAAAGAAAACAACATTATTTAATCCAGGACATCTCGTGGGCCAGTGGTAGGTGATACAACCTTGTCGCCCTTCGGTTGCGGGTTCAAGTCTCACAGCCTTGCCGGACGCGACGGGTTGCCGCCCGACCTCCGGGTTGTCCTTTTATGGTAATCCAAAATAATCCAAAATAGAACTATCCAAAATACTTCTGTCCAAACTCACAGTCCAACATTTATAAGGAAGGTAAACATAATATAGATCCTTTTTACCCCGTAATAGTATATGAATACCTTCATCTTGTATTCTTTTAATAAACTGAAACATCTTGAATTACCATATTCCTTATTCATGCTCCCCTATTCCATATAGAATGCTGGATATACTTCATCAATCCAAAAATGTTTTAAAAACCAAAAAAAAGATGGAATATACAAATCATTAATCAGTTTCAAGGTAGTCAAGAATATCCAACATAATTTATCCAAATCAATCATGTATTATTCTAGAATCACTAACTCGGTATCAGAACCATATTATGGTTTATCTTTCTCTCAACCATATATTTTCCAAAAATTTATCCTGCTATTGAGTCACTTTTCTTTGTTCCACACAATCTCAAGTCCTTAATGAAATAGTACTGCAGTACAATCCTTATATACTCCATAATTATTATAACAAGTACATTGTTGATACAACACTCAATTGACATAATCAATATAATAACTCTAATCATTCCTCTTCATCTGTGGTAGTATCATAACTTGATTATTATCCAATAGCATCATTTGCGGCATAGTCTGATGACTGGGGCATAGGTTCGCGTAGTGTCCAAACTCCTTGCAAATGAAGCATTGTACATTTGAAACCATTTTCTCACCCTTGCAGTCACGTACTTTGTGCCCTTTTCCTCCACACTTATAACAAACTCCCATTCCTTTCAGGCAAGTTCCAGGGTGTTTCTTCCCACAGTTACCACATATGGGAAAATTCTTCTTTTCCCTCTTCCCTTTATCCATTTTTCTCTCTTCCATCCTTTTCTTCTCTTGCTTACCTTCAAAGCCATAGGACTCAGTAAACTCTTTACTTATCTTATCAACACATGATATTATTTCTTCATATGATGATAATACATGGGAGACTATTTCTCTTATCAATTCTATCTTAAGACCATGAAAGATATGATCCTTCCTTCTCTTTGGATCATGTGCATTTCTGGAGTTCTCATTCCTTCTACTGGGCGCCATTTCTAAACAATGGCATAAACTAGATCAGTTTATGAATCAAAATACATAATCCCATACTTATAAAACACTTAACATAAATTGAACTATTTATGGATATAATCCATAATCATAAAAATGTTTTCTTTGAGGAAGTATATACTCATAAACCCTTCATAATGATTTGTAAAGAAAATGAGAGTTATCCTAAGAATATCCCCTGGGAGTGTCGTAACCAAGAGTGCAGCAAGGCCCGTTGTCGTGCACCAGTTCCCGTTCGAGTCTAGCTCAAAGCGGTGTTTTCGGGTTTTACCCCTAGGTACATCTGTGCCAGAGCCGCCTCTACCTGCTCGTATCCAGACAGGGATGTATTGCTCGGAAAACTCACAAAGTCTCTACAATACCAAAATTCTAGGAAGTTATTCTATACTAATCCTCAAAGTTCATCTTAGGTCTATGTGCTCTAATCAGAGTTTATCTAAATCTAGCTTCCAAGGTTTGTACTAAACTTCCTCTGATACCAACTGTAACGCCCCGACCCCAGTTGCCCAGAGTCGGTGCATTACTTCGTAACATTGGCATGATCACAAGAAAGATCAAATCTCGAAAGACCGATTGGTTTAGTAGCCTTGGAAACACTAGATATATTCATAAGTTTTACATTACATCATAAAATGAAAAACTAATACAACAACATAATGTTTCCACAATCCACACTATTAACCCCTCATAAAATCCCTGCAGGTCATTCATAACTTACTTCTTCACATCCTGGGAAAAATAAAACATAGAAAAGGGGTGAGCTCAAATGCCCAGTAAGGATAACAATATAGAGGAAACTTTCATAAATAAGAATAAACTTTTAAGGCAATGTATAACGAAAACAAAAGCCTTTAAAACATGAACTTTCAACATGGTATGGCATAAATAAAATGAAATAATGCCATTTACTTATTCACATGGATATTCTACTAATCGAATAATCACATGCAAAAATCATTAACCACCTTCATAATGTTGGAATGCATAATGTCAAACGTTAATTTCATTGTCTAGGCCTCATCCCAAGACCTAGGGGTTACTTCTAACCGGAACCCAACCCGGAGTGCCTCTAATAACCGGACACCAACCCGGAGTGCCTCTAATAACCGGACACCAACCCGGAGTGCCTCTAATAACCGGACACCAACCCGGAGTACCTCTAATAACCGGAGACCAAACCGGAGGGCTTACTTTTACCAGTCCCTAACCTGGAGGGCTTACTTTAACCAGTCCCCAACCTGGAGGGCTTACTTTTACCGGTCCCCAACTCGGAACATACTTGTTTAGCACAATCATCTGAAGAAAAGTTTGAAATATAACATAAACATTCGGGTTAAAACTAGCATACGAAATGTCAAGAGTTTTACCATAAACTATGAATGGTATAAAATAGCACATCCACATTCAAACATATCACAAAACCTTCAATACAATATAGAAGTTTTGTATTATAATAAATCAACTTCAAATAATCTTAAAATCCATCAAAGGATGTTGACATAGATGAAATCAAAATTCTTTTAAAAGAAGTATCTCCTTTTATTTTGAAAACATTTAAGATCCATATAAAATAAAACATTTTCTTTGAAAATATTCTTATAATCTTGTAAGAAAAGCTTCAACGATTTTATAACAGCGGAAAGTAACCGCACCCACCGTATAAGTTAAAAAAACATTCTTACCTCAATTCTGTCGAAAAGGTTAAAAAGGACCTTGTTTTGAAAACGACGGAAAGATTCCTTTATAAACCTCTTATAAAAAGTCAAAAAAGGGTATAAATGACTTTAACCCATATTCTTGTAAATAGTAAAAATGTTTTGAAATACATTTCGAAGAAACATGGATGTGGATGATAATGAAATCCCAGTAGATTATTACGTATAAACAACCTCGGATAATGAAGAGATTGTGAAATAACCCTTACCTTGTACTTTTCCTTGGTTGGGGTCGGTTAACCTCCTGTATAATGGTGAAATAATTGTTATTAAATTATACAAGAATCATATATATTAATATGATATCATATATGATCTTTTAACATTGATTTGTTAATAATATCTTAGTATTATCGTTGTTTCGGGTGTTAACTTACTCGTTTGCTTTTGTATGTTTTGTTACGTAAGACATGTTTGTAAAGGATAGGTTGTATATTATTCAAATCCAGAATGGTATTAAGTCCTTAAACATCATTTTTAAATCATCAAATGATAATTATACTTGAATGGATACGATGGAGAATGAATCTCATCGCGTTCGTGGAGACGGTAGTCCGTACGTACGCACGAACGCTACTTCCATTTAATTTTTATTTTAAAAGAATCGAATCCAAATTATACATAGGTATATTACTATTCCAGTATAATATAATATTTTATATATGTTACTTAAGTTCATTAACACCATCCTTTATACGTTCCATGTGTGGTATGAATGAGTCATATCATTTTAAGGGGGCGGTAGTCCGCACTTCCTCAAATGAAATTATCGTATGTATATACAACATGAAACGAATAATGGTATGAAATAAAATGGAATTACAGAAGCTTATATATAAAATATATATCATTAATATCATATTTAATTACAGTGCCATCATAATGGCCACCATGAGAGGCGGTAAGATTTTTTTGAACAATCATCGTTTCGTGAGGTGTTAGTTTTCCATCCACAGAAACATTATGTTCATCATCCATTAGATGGAGTTGTGTGCATGTGTAGTTTGAATCCTTCTTATAACAACATCCTAGTATATTGTGGATACTGGTGTTGTTACAAAAGAAAGTACATAAAAAGAGTTTGGGGGTTGAAGAATCAAAATAAATGAAAATAATTTAAGAGAAATCGTTACCTTTAATTTAGGTAACTCACTTTGGTTGGAACCAAAGGACTTCTTGAAATGCTTTCTGCCTAAGGGGAAGCTTCAAGGAGGAGGAGAGGGATGTGGGGAGCTTAGTTGGGCAGAGTTTGGACGAGCCAAGTGGCTTTATAGGTGTGAGGAAAAGAGAAGGAGGAGTGCCCTTTTATAAGAGGGGTGAGGGGCACCTTTGGAAAAGCTAGAAATATTAATTTATAATAAATTCATATTCGGTTTCTAATGGCTCCAAAGTTGATTATTCATAGGTTAAGCTGGGGATAGGTCGAAAACCACTCAACCAATAGAATTTAGACAGGTTTGTGTACTTATATTAACCTTATCTTTAAGTATTAACTCTAAGTTAATTAGTTTCACTTTTACAATGTCTCTTTGTATTTTTATATAATATGGTTAATAAACTTACTATATACATCCAAGAGACCCCCAAGTGGTCCATTAATTATGAACCTATCATGATATAAGTCTCTTGGCCGAACCTTAGATTTTTAGGAATTTAATATCAATTAATAATATAATATTTGTTTTAAGAACTCTTTTATGTCAATTTTGACACTATTCAATAGTTGATTTTTGTGAAACTCATAACAGATTGATTATTTCAAAAAAAGTCCATTAAATCAATCCTAATATATCATATTATCCTAGAAAATTAGTTTAATTCATTAAAAGTTTCATATTATATTTATTTGGGTATTTATAATATCAATTATTTTAATTTTTCACTATTATAGTAATTACTGCATCATCATTGTGTCATATATAAAATACATTATTTAATCTTTAAAAATTATAAATAAAATATCATTATGTAGGAAATATTTTTAGCTTTCTAATTAATATTTATAATCTAAAATTCAACATATATAACCCTATGTAACAATTGTTTTTGCTAAAAGATATATGCTTGTGTCATTTTTGTATTCATTTTAACTTAATTAAAATAAAGTGTCATTATCACTTACAAGTGGATCCATGGGGTCCCAAAATGGACCCAAAGATGCCCATGGTCGACCATGTATCAACCAATAGGGTTAAGACACGTTTTAGGGTAATTTAGTATTATTATAATATTATTTTTTTAACCCTTATTTACTGGATTTACCCTTAACCATGGTAAATAAAATATTTACCGCAGTAATTATTCAAAATGTCTAAAAATAAAAATTACCTATTTACACAATTTGAACATCCTGATTCCAAATATGGAATCCATTTTTCTAAATTCAAAACACAGAAGTGGCAGAAATTAATTTAAAATTAATTCCCGCTGTCAAAACAAAAAGCGTGTTTTTAAGAGATAATAACTATCAAAAGATTGACACTTGTTTATGTTCGGTTTAATTGTAAAATTATGTCTAATGACCAACATTATATTAAATTGTAAAAATATATTCTAAATATACTTTAAAACCACTCAAATTCATAATTTATCACTATTAATTATTTTGATTAAAAAAGTTGTTTTTAATTAAAATTTAGTAATTTTCACTATTCATCAAAATATGAAAGTTATCCGAAAAGTACCAAAATTTCACCTTAGGCTAAATTCGATATTCCGAATCCAAAAATGAAGTCCATTTCGAAATATAAAATATATATAATTTCAAAATTTAGGTATTACTATTCATAACGGCTAGTTTGATCGGTTGTGGTGTGTGTTAAAACTCGACGTTGCGTACAACACACGCTACTGTTTTATTCAAAGGAAAGCGTACCGTGTAAGCTTGGGATGTTTCATTTTAAATTTTTTGATGTCCCCATTTAGTCAAAAAGTATAAAATATTGTATTTAAAAAGGTTTCACTATTAAAAGTTGATAAAAGTGTAATACTGAAAATGAATCTGTTCTTGCATTATGACTAAGAATCTCATAATATGGATTCTAAAATTATAAGGATTATATAAAGTTTAAAATGTAGTTAATGCCATTCATGACCTCTTTTAATGGCTTTTTTTTGTAAGTCATGGTGTGATTGAACTCGGTGTTGCGTGTAGTGCAAGTTATTGAATTATTTTGAAGAAATAACACAGTATGAAATCTTGGGGTGTTACATAAGATCACTAGGATGTGTTTATAGAAGAAATGAAGTGATTTATATAGGTCTTGGTAAAACCAAATGGTTTTTAAAATGTGAACAGTATAGGGGAGGAGGTGGCCTCTTATAAGTAGGGGAGATGGAAAAAATTGTTATTTTTAAAAGAATAAAGTATAAAAATGTCATTCACTTTCTGAAAGACTCAAAAATAGTTCATTATAGAACTTTTGTGTTTATTATTTTGAAATATTTCCATGTAATTGGCGTTTTACATGTTTTTATGTCATTTTACATTGTATCTTTATTATTTAAACCCTTGTAAATTAATTTTAACTTTAATCGTAGTAATAAATTTTTACTATTTTCCAAATTCATTTACTCCAAAAAAATTCTTTATATTATTATATAATATCAATAAATATTATCAAAAATATGGATTCAATTTTTTCAAATTAATTTCATAGATGTAGAATATAAAATTTAAAAGTGAACATGTTAAGGTGATAAAGAACCAACTTTTAAAATAAAGAATTTTCAAATGTTTTAAAATCATTCATATGAAAATTAGACATGTAAATAATCCCAATGAACTATATTGGATTAATTATATTATAATTGAATTAATTTTACTTTAGATAAAATTTTAAAAACCCTTATAATAATATCTTAAAATAAAAAAACACTTTTTAAATAAAAAGAAGCAATTTTCACTATTCATATGAAAATTACTATTTTTATGATAATCCAAAAAAATCATCATTCTACTAATTTAGATATTTTTTCCCAAAATGATGATAATTCAGGGAAAATAAATTTCTAAAAGTGATAAAATATATATTTTTCCCAAAAATATATACAAGTGTTTTTGAGAAACAAATAATTTCTTGAAGCATGTAATGACTTTATTAAAAATTAATTATTTTCTATGAATATTATTTATCTATATAAAACCATTAAACAAATTTTTTTATTTTTTTATTCTTATTCATACCACCTTTAATAATTAATAGGTAATAATGGTCTTGTTTAAATAATGATATTAATCATTTTTTGTGGTTTCTAAAAACATGGGGTTTCATATAAAGCATTATATCAATGAAATTTATTTTTTATTAAAAAATTTGGTAAATACTATTGGAGTTGCACATATATTCTATTGAATGTGGATTGTGTATCAAAAAATAGTTTTTTTATTAATAGAGGATCCTACTGATGGAAAATGATATTCCAACGAACCACCCTTATTCAGGGAACATGATTTAATCAAATCATAAAATGCATGAATTGTGAATTATAAAAGCCATCCATTAGAGGATGATATTTTTTATTCATGGTCATTTGAATTTGTAGATCCTATTAAAATGATCACCAAATTTGAAAAAGAAATTGAGGACCACTATTGGGAATGATTAAATCATGAAGTCCATAAAACATTATAACCTCCAAAACATATTCCATTTCCAAATCCTCAACAATGATAGATTCCATGATTGTGATTAAGTGTACAGACTTGTTTCTTTAATCTAAAGTCACCTAAATAATATTTTCCACTAGGAGTTTTTTTCGTGAAATAGTGACATATTCGATGACATCATTCTCCCACTATAAAATATGTATAGAAGTAGATTATAGCACACATACATGTCATTGATCCTCAGTCTTTACAAACTTACATTTTAGACATTTCTTAATATAATAATCAATATTACTTTTCATTGATGACCACGAAAAATGGCAATTCATCACAATGTAAAAGATTTAAATCCTAGCTGAATATCAAATTTTTATAGTCATATGACAACTGAATTTTTTCCTAGAAAGAATGTGGGATGATAATCTAGTTATAATAGAATGAAAATGTGTTTTCAACCTCTATTTAGGAATAAAACGTCTCACAATAATTTATTTTTTAATAATGGTTATGAAATATAGATCCTATTTGGGAAAACATATGATGTTTGGTATAAGAGTTTTTGGGAGGAAAATTTTATTCTTATTCCAGTCAGCACCATCTATAAACATGTCCTCAATAACACTCATCCACTACCATTGTCCTTGAACCTGTTTGAAATATTTTTTATATGACTACTAACTCAAGGAACCTAAATTGTATTTTTGTGTATACACCATGATGAAGAAAAATATCTAGAGATACTACATGAATCATTATTTCATTATTTTCATGTCACACGTAAAAAATATTTATTTTAAGTACTAATTATTAGTAGAGACCGATAACCTTTCTATAAAGAGACAATGCCTCTATTTGATTAAATCATGAACCTCTACAACTAATTACATGCCATGTGTTGGGTAGTTATTCTCACATGTTATAAAATATCATGAACCATAATCCACAACATGATCTCCCGACAAAAGCTCATAACCCAAATTGAATATAGATTCAACACAATATACCACATAGACCTAAATTGGTTCATGAAAGTCTAGGATGGATATAGAGGGGAGATGACCATTAATTGAAATATATAATTTATGATTTTCATCATTTTATGTAAATGAAATACCCTTTAATATCATAGAAATAATAGTAGAATAAATACTTTAGAAATTATGAAAAAGTAATGATAATATGTTGCATGTCCCAGATAACTTCATCACATTATGAATTTTTTTGGTTTCTTTGAAGAGATAACCACTTCAATCTTCATAGGGTTAACTAGTATGCCTTACATAGAATTGAAATTACATAGGAAACATTGTTCATGTATCTAGAAGAAATAAGTGAAAAAATATATAAAAAGTGATCACACAATGTGCTCAGTACAATTTTCATGTTCTCTGTATGTCCATTCATTATTCAAGAACAAACTAAAATATCATCAAAAAGTAAAATGAAAAATAATTATTGTACATATGAATGTCATTATTCATAATGTCCCTAATGTCTTAGAGGTTATTTTCTAGACCAAATTGAATGATTACATGTTCACATGGGATATAATGACTCCATAAGACTATATTTATAATATTATATTTTTAAACTCTAAACTAATGATATACTGACAATAGGTCAAGTTTGGAAAACCACTTAGATCACATTAGTTATTAAAATATGACATTGATTAAAGGGAGTGGGTGAAATTTTTTAATCATAATTTCATTCTCTTTATGATAATGATCACAAAACTGGTGAGAATTTTTTCATAATCTTTATAAATTATACCATTACTACTGAAGGTTATGTGATAGGTCTGATGAAGCATATAATCTCCAATTATTATATTTTTTCATTTTATAATATGAACTTAATTGACAAAATGTTATTTAAAATGTGTAATATAGGTCATGTTTCTAGGATTAAATAGATATAAAATCCAATTTTCCACTTAGTTGGTATCCTAGAGAAATCATATGGGATGATATTTGGGCATCAATCTAATATATAAGGAATACTCTTATTTCTAATTTCTTATTCAATTCCTAGGGTAATTTATACTACTTGGACGAATATGGTCTCATCAAATGATATCAATGGTATTGCTCTACCTTAATTTATATCAAAACCCACATTAATAAATGATGATCTTTATTTGGGTATGTATAACATCCCAATGTTATCCAAGGTGCCTGCAATTACAAATTTAGGTTAAAATTTATTTAAATGACTTGTTTCATGTTATAATAATTGGGTAGATGCATGGTTATTTAATCCTTTCATCATTCCCATTCATAGAGTTTTTTTGTTCATAGAAAAAAATGGACAAAATGGAAGAAACAGATGAAATAAAAAAACACTAATGAAAAGAAATGGAAAAAATAAAAAAATGAAAAAAATGAAAAAAAATGAAATGGATATTCCCCCATTCATTCTTTTTTTCTTCTTCATTTATCCTTTTCTTATTTCCCCTTCTTTTGTTTTCTCCATTATTCATTCATCCTTCCCCTTTCCTTAGAGCACACCTCCCTATTCTCTCTTTAGGCATGGGGCACCTCTTTCTCCTTATCCTCCTCAGTTTAATATTACATCCATTAATTCTCCTTTATTTTTATCATCATCAGATGTGCTGGAAAGATGTTATAAAGACCTATGTTTTTAACTTCTTTATTTATTAGTTCCACCAATTATCATTGCACTATTTTGGAAGAAAAATATTTACTCCCTATTTTGGGTGTTTTTTTAAATAGTTTGATTTCTCCCTTTTAGGGTAAATCAAAGGTTGTTACCAGATTTAAAGAGTACCATGATATTTAGGTATGGCTTCTACTCCTTTTCCCACTTGTTTCATGTAATTTTGGTGTTACTCCATTTTTTCGATCATTTGGACCCTCTAGAAAAGAGTAATATCAAATATTAAATTAATTTAGGTTCTTTTTTGTGTCCTTAGTGACCGTCGCATGAAGAGAAACCCATTCATGGGGTGTTCACTCACCGTTGTCCACCCATTTTACATTGTATCATTATTTCACTCACCAAAACCTCATTTTGATGTCATATATTAAATTTATTTAAATTATTTTCTATGTCCGTAGTGACCTTCTCTTTTAGAAAAACCCATCTATAGGGTGTTCTCTTTAACTTCGGCCACAACTTTTTGGTTCTCCATCTATTTGGCCAAAATAGATATTTTCCGTGAGTTGTACATCACCATGGGATAATATCATAAATTTTTAAAAGGTTTATAATGATTAATGGACAATGAATTTAAGTTCCCCTTTGAAATTCTCATGCTCAAATTATAATTAACCATACCTTCTATTATGTCTTATTCATTTTCATTGCTTTAATAAGTGCCTTACATTTTATAGGTCTAATTTCGATTATGTGATCACCTTTCCTTATTCTAAATTCTTATAATTCATGAAACATTCTTCCCTTGGTGATATAGTACTCAAATTCATATGCTTATTCAATTTTTAACTATGCTAGTACCTTATTCCATGTTTAAAGACTTCTATTGTATTTTTTGGAAAGATTATTGGCTTATGAGTTTGAAATGTCATTAATGACATGTGAAAAATATAATTTCTTATTCCTTGTTTAGTTTCATGAATTAAATGTGTTACTAAATGGTATGGTTCTTGGCTTGTGATATTGAAAATCACGTGACGACATGTGTTTGTCTACAATCTATGCTTGACGCTTACGCCTTGAAAATTTTCCTTGTATTTAATCTATTCGTAATAAATGTTTTAATATTTATAATTGAATTGTTTGATTAATAAATGTCTTATTTGTATAATTAAACCCTTCTAATATAGGTTCTTGTATTTTAAACTAAAAATAGTGATTATTGTTATTATATATTATTGGTTTACTTTTTATATAAATTGCACCATTGTTGATTGGAATAAATGTCAAAGCGTGATTAAATGGTAATCTTGTTAGCATGTTATATTAAATTTCATGTGATGAAATGAAATTTTTAAATGTTTTTCTTGTAGTTTATACAATTATTATGATAATTTTTATTATTGTGTAATATAAATAGTTCAATTTTTATTACCTTAAATTGCATAGCAGGATTAAGTAGTAAGCATGTAATATTGAGATACTTTTATGTTAGAATGTAATTATATATTTATGAATTATTTTGGGTTTTATTACTTACAGGATATGGAATATTCAACAAGGAACATGATAGAAATGGGCCCCATGTAAAGGATTTCCTAGATGGACTCACCGTGCTCAGGTGGTTATGAAATGATGTTTCAGGAGTAGCTCTTTGGTTCTCCATGTAGAGAGTCACAAATAGGTTTATGATTACTCATGAGTGATGTCACAACCCCCTCCCACCAAAGATGCCCCTCCTGAGCTGACAATGGTGAATGGTAGATAATGACCCCAGAGTCCCACCTCTAGTAGGCCCCGGGGTCGCGACTATCACCAAGGGTATGAGTTTTCACAAATATGGGAGGCATTACTGTTTTTATTATTTATGATCGGGAAATAGGATAAGTCAACCACCAAAAAGGAAAAGAACAAGTGTATAGAAATAAACCCAACCCAATCTCACATGCATGTTAAAATAGTTCTAAAACAAGATACAAGTACAAGAAAGCTCAAAAGTACAATACCAAAAGAAACAAAAGTTCAACAAATACAACAACTCCAACCGTCCCGACTAGTAGGGTCTCGCAAGACCCAGGTAGTCCTCCTGGAAACTTGAAAGTAAACGTAGGGTGAACATACATGTATAATTAGTAGGGAAACCTAAATCTCTCATGTACAAGTGGGGAGACATCCTAATGTCCCGTGAGAACAACAGAAGAACCTAACAAGGAAAATCTATCCCCCCAACCTCACCAGCCATACTCACCAAAAACACAATCACAACAGGTAGTAGTATATAAGAACAATAGTATTGGGTACCCCGCACCATTTCCCTTTAGTTAGCTGCTCTTCCTAACGGTGAATGTCCTGACGCTGCCACACTCTCCCCGCCCGCACACACCTGGGACTCACAACCACGTATCCCTCCTGCACACACCTGGGCCTCAAAACCACGTATCCCGCCTGCACACACATGGGCCTCACAACCACGTATCCCGTCGGCAAACACCTGGGACTCACAGCCACGTATCCTGCCTGCACACACCTGGGCCTCACAATTACGTATCCCGCCTGCACACACCTGGGCCTCACAATCACGTATCCCGCACGCACACACCTGGGCCTCAAAACCACGATCACATCCTCACCCAAAGACACCTAGGCCTCATCACAAAGATTCTTGGGAACAGTAATAGAACTCTCTCCTGAAGACACTTGGGCCTCATCCTGA
This sequence comes from Viscum album, assembly GCA_963277665.1. NCBI lineage: Eukaryota > Viridiplantae > Streptophyta > Magnoliopsida > Santalales > Viscaceae > Viscum > Viscum album. Next base: position 1,394,506,218 of record OY728164.1, on the reverse strand, counting down.
AGATTCATGAAAAAAAACATGCCCGAAGAGTCTTGGGCGAATCCACCCCAATCAAAACCTACATGAAGGGTCTTAGTTGTAAGGTCTCCCCAAGCCACCACATCCTAGGAATGAAGGAGTAGTAAGGAGCTAGTAACTATGGGAAAACACCCTCTCCCATGAAATGGGAGTATTCAACACTAAGTTCTCAACATGGGTGGAGTGAGATAAAACACAAAGAAACATATATATATATATATAAATATATATATACACCAAACACTCAGCCCAAACTATGGCTTCTAAACAGAGAAACTGAGCACGTGCCTCGACACTGCTACTACAAAGCATGAATACAACAAACAACCCCAACCCCATTTAGGTTTTCACGTTTCAACAGAATCATCTTATTAGTTCCTTAACTACTGGGCATCTATCCACAACCAACCACATCGATCGTTCGTAAAACATATCCCTGCCATCCACAAATAAAGTTAGAAAAACACAAGCAGTACAACAAATCCCTTCTTATCAACCAACCAACCCATTGGTTATTAATCCTGTACCATTACCGTGAACCACCATTCATTTACTCTTCCACTTTTTATTTATTATTCACTACCCATAGTTCATTCACATTCAAACCCATCCCTGCAGCCCCGCTTCCAACTGCCATAACCACAACCGCACCATACATCATCATCTCTAGATACAACTTATCGCAGCCCCGCTGCTCATCCGATCCACCACAACCCACAAAACAAGATTCGTGCCACATCATCGACCTTCTAACATCATTTACCGCAGCCCTGCTACATGTTCTATTCATAACAACCTAGGATTCACCCTCTCCCCCCCTTCACACACCACGTAACCAAGCCACAACCAACATGTTCATTATTCCATTTTGTTTAACCGAGGTGATCACACAAGGGTTCCAGATTTTAATCAGCCATCTTTACGTGATTAACCAGATTACACATTCTACAAGGTTCACAAAAATGGTCTAGAAGATAGGGCAACATTTCATTGCACAAGAAAAGGCCCCCAACGATCGTGATTTTCAGTAGGCATAATCCCATTCAATTCACAACATAATATCACAGGATATAAGATAAACATAATAACTTCCCCATCCCCATTCATTAACTCGTTATTATCTCTATTTAATGATTCAACTGTTTCTCATGAAAACAAGAGGATACCCACCCCGCATGAAGCACAAATTAGAGATACGAAGGTAAGATCCCTACCTCAACAGGTTCTGAACACAACACTCCCCCCAGACCAACTTTAGAAGACTTCTGTCAGCGTCCGTCACTTCTGTCGAGTCTCGAAATAACCTCCTTGGGTGGAATTTGGAAAGGAAAGGCAGAAGAAAAGACAATGTATCCAAGCTCAGAAGTTCCGCCTCATCGTTATGATCCCGTGGTCGCTGACGGATCATAAATCAGAGCTCGAATGAAGAAGTTATGGAAGAAAAGGAGCCTTCAAGTCTCTGGGGAGAGCTCTGCTCAGAAGAATGGGGAGGAGAGGTGTGAGTTAAAAAGGAGGAGGGGACCCCTCCTTTTATAGGTGAGAAAAGAGAAAGTACACGGCGTGTACTCGGTCATTTCACTTGGTCACCACATGGCTACCAACACGGCCTTCAACACAGAACGCGACCGTTGACTTGTTAACACACGACTTGAAGGTAATGCATATGCGGGGAGGTACTACACAACATGTATTATGGGATACATGGTGTGTACCCATTTATTTCACATGGTAAGGACATGGCTCCAACACGACACATGACCATTGAATGGTCAACACACGGTAACACGTACGCGGGGAAGGACTACATGACGTGTAGTGTTGGAAACATGTCGTGTACTCAATTATTTCACACGACAAGGTCATGACCTTCATCACGGGATATAACCGGCAAGGGGGTACACAACGTGTACTCAAAATACACGGCGTGTAGTTTCAAAATTCTAGAAAGTGTGGTAAAAGTCCATTTTACCCTCCAGAACACTTCGTAGCCTTCTTTTTGACAAAGGAATGGGTCGGAGAGGTCTGGGATATTACATCAGATACCTCTTAAAACATTCTCTTCCTCAAGAATTCAGAAACCAACCCAAAGGAAACCCAACAAGATACCTCTTAGGGTTATCATTATAATAGGAAGCCAACCAACAACCCTAATCATATGTGTTAGTAATTCCTTTTCTTATGTCAAGATATTATCTGCTTTAGGTGGAACTGACTCGCCTGCATGGGTTTAATCACATCTGCATTAATGCGTCTCGATTAAGGATCAGGTTTTTCTCCTTTTCCCACACATCCGAACATGTTGCACACTTCTAGGGAACATGGAAAACAAAACGTCTCACAACCTACAAGCCAAACATTCCATATATCAAAGGTACAGAGTATAACATCAACACAACGCTCAGAAGAACAAGGGAAAACAGAAGTCAAAACAAATTCGGGGACTGAGCGTGCATCTGGGCCTCCTGCTCCCAAGTTCTCTCCTTGAGGTCACCATGAATCCACAACACATGAACCAAGGTGATGGTTTCTCAATGAATCACCTTCTCTTTACAATCCTCGATTCTGACTGGTCATTCCTTGAAGGTCGTGTCGTCTCCCATATCTAACTCTCCCCAGTCGATAACATGAGAGTAGTCATGTAAGTATCGACGTAGCTGGGAGACATGGAAGATGTCATGAACCTTCTCCAACTGAGGTGGTAGGGCTAGCTGATATGCTACCTTGCCGACTCGCCTCAGCACCACAAATGGTCTGATGAACCTAGGTGAGAGCTTGCTCCCCTTCCCAAACCTCCACTGCCTACATCGAGGGGAAACCTTCAAAAATACATGATCTGCCACCTTGAACTCCAAGAGCCTCCTCCGAAGATCAGTATAAGACTTCTGTCAGTCCTAAGCCCCTTTCATCCTCTCACATACAAGATGGACTTTCTCTGTGGTGATCTGCACTACCTCTGGCCCAAGATCACCTGTCTCACCAACCTCTGCCTAGAAAATGGGTGAATGACATGGTCTCCCATACAAAGCCTCAAACGTATCCATGCCAATAGTAGAGTTGAAGATGTTGTTGTAGGCAAAATCTACTAAAGGGAGGTTTCGTACCCATGATTCTCTGAAATCCAGAACGCATGATCGCAACATGTCCTCTAGTGTCTGGATAGTCCGCTTTGACAGCCCATCGGTTTGGGGTTGGAAAGCAGTGCTAAGGCGTAGCTAGGTTCCAAAAGCATGCTGTAAACCCCTCCAGACTTGTGAGATAAACCGAGTATCCCGATCTGAGATGATAGTCTTCGGGACCCCATGAAAACGCACCACCTCGTTTACGTACCTCTATGCTAAGGTACTCACCGGGCCTGACTCATTAATTACTATGAAGTGAGCTAATTTCTTCAGTCAATCCACCACTACCCAGATAACATCATAACCACCCTGAGCTCTGGGTAGTCTTGTGATAAAGTCCATTGAGATTTCATCCCACTTCCACTCAGGGACATCTAAAGGATGCAACAAACCACTGGGAACACGGTGTTCAACCTTCACTTGCTGACACACTAGGCATTTAGCCACAAACTCCGCCACTGCCCATTTCACCCCGGGCCACCAAAACTGTTCTCTCAGGCCTCGGTACATTTTTGAAACTCTTTGATGTTCTGACAAGGCTGAGTTATGGGACTCACGGAGAACTCCCTCATACATCGCATCCAGAATAAACAACCTCCCATGGAAAAGCATCAAATATCGTCTGTCCTCTAACCATCCTTCTGGAGCACTTCCCTGATCGACACGATCCCTTATTACTTCTGCCTCGGAGTCCCCCCACTAAGACTCTTCCACCTGCTACAACAAGGAGGAATGTACCGTCATATAAAACAAATAGCCTCTAACACCTTCTTCCCTTTCATCCAAGTGCAAGGAAGCCAACTCTCCCTTCGCCTTCCAAGCATCAGCGGATTCCTGAACCACTTCCTGATGTGACTTCCTGATCAGGGCATCAGCCACAACGTTTCCCTTACCTTCAGTGTAAGAGATCTCAAAGTCGTAGTCTTGGAGGAACTCGACCCATCTCCACTGCCGCAAGTTCAGTTCATGCTGGGAGAAGATATAACACATGCTCTTGTGATCTGAGAAGACCACAAAGCGCTCCCCAAGGAGGTAATGTCGCCAAAAATTCAGTGCGAACACTACTGCTGCAAGATCTAGGTCATGGGTGGCATAGTTATGCTCGTGAGGGCATAAATTCCTATACCCATAACAGATCACTCCCTTCTTATGCATCATCACTCACCCTAGACCAAGGCCAGAAGCCTCATAAAACACCTCATACAACAACCCTTCATCTGGAAACCTGAGTACAGGAGCACTGATCAAATTCTCCTTCAGGTAGTCGAAAGACTTCTGGCACTGCTCGCTCCATAGGAAGACCTGACTCTTCCTAGTCAAAGCTGTCAATGGAGCAGCAACTCGAGATAAGCTTGAAACGATCCTCCGATAGTAACCTTCTAACCTTAGGAAACTACGAACTTCTGCCATGCTCTTGGGTGCTTCCCAAGAAGCAACTACATCCACCTTCGATGGGTCCACTGACACTCCATGCTGAGACACTACGTGCCCAAGGATGTGTACTTGTTGTGTCAAGAACATACACTTCAACAATTTCCCATAAAGCTGGGGGTGTCGAAGGACTTATAAGACTGCCCTGAGATACTCAACGTGATCCTCCTCTGATCTTGAGTAGATCAGGATGTCATTGATAAACACAATGGAGAACCGGTCCAGAAACTCTTGGAAGACAATGTTTATAAGTCCCATGAACACAGCTGGTGCATTCATAACTCCAAACGGCATCACTACAAACTCGAAGTGCCCATACCAGCACCTAAAATCCGTCTTTGAGTTGTCACTGTCCTTTACCCTTAGCTGATGATATCCAAATCGTAGATCAATCTTAGAAAACCAACATGCTCCCCTCAATTGGTCGAATAGATCATCTATCCTTGGAATGGGGTAACGGTTCTAGACTGTTACCTGGTTCAACCTTCGGTAGTCTATGCATAGCCTAAGACCACCATCTGCCTTCTTCAAGAACAAAAATGGAGCACCCCATGGCGATAGGTAGGGTCGAACAAAACCCTTCTCCATCAGCTCATCAATCTGAATCCGTATCTCCCGTAACTCCGAAGGTGCCATCCAATAAGTGGCCATCGAAATCGGATGGGCACCACGCTGTAAGTCTATCCTGAACCCGACGTCCCGTCAGGGGGGGGGGGTAGAGTCACAACATCCTCAATTAAAACACCAAGGAACTCCCCAACAACCTCTAGGACATCCATCATCTCTGTATTAGCTGGAACCAATGATAACCTACCTAACAAGAAAAGGAGAGGCTTCACATGTCAGCTTCCTACCTGATAGCTCCTCTCGCCAAAAAAAGATACACGATGCCCATCCATGTTGGAGAACACGACTCTTCTCCTGAAGCAGTCAATAATGGCACTAACAGAAAATAGCCAGTTGATTCCTAGGACGACATCGTATGGATGCATCGGTAATAGAAGAAGGTTCCCACTAGATCGATGTGGTCCCAAAGTTAGCCCACATCCCCGGCAAACACAAGATACGCTGGTCTGGCCTCCAACTGGTGTACTCAGCACCAGTGGTATGGAAAGTCTCTGTACATCTATTCCCAAAGCATGGGCTAGACTAGGTGCAACAAAGGAGTGTGATGCTCCCGAATCGAACAATGCAAAAACAAGAGTGCTGAACAAACAAACCGTACCTCGCACCACCTCTGGTCCTCCCGAAGCTGTCAACTCTACTGCATGCAACTGTCCACACCCAGCTCTTCTGCCTCTCTGATGTAGACCAGGTGCCATAGTGGTATGGTAAACAAATAATGCCTAAGCCTGAGTAGTAAGTAAATTTATCAAGGTTTTATTTTATCATTTCTTTATTTCAATTTCCTTCCTAGAAGACCCAAATCAAGTAAAACACAATCATGATGATGCATGTACCTTCCCTAGGGTCTCTACCCTACAATCAATGTAGTCTCACTTAGTCGTTCGGTAGGCTCAGAGTCCTTCCATCGGATCACGGGGGGCCCTAAAATCCCGTGTCCTAGCCAGTCTTCCCTTGCCTATGTCATGCCCCAAGATTAACCAACACTGTTCCTCTACCATCCCATGCAATCCTCATTGTGCCTAACTCTAGACTCCATCCTATCTCTCAACCTGCCTCTGATACCATTCTTTCATGACCCCCTCCCACCAAAGATGCCACTCCTGAGCTGGAAATGGTGAAAAGGAGATAATGACCCCTGAGTCCCGCCTCCAGTAGGCCCTGGGGTGGCAACTAGCACCAAGGGTATGAGTTTTCACAAATATGGGAGGCATTACCCTTTTTATTATTTAAGATCAGGAAATAGGACAAGTCAACCACCAAAAATGAAAAGAACATGTGTATAGAAATAAACCCAAACCAATCCCACATGCATGTTAAAATAGTTCTGAAAGAAGATACATGTACAAGAAATCTCAAAAGTACAGCAACTGCAACAACTCCAACTGTCCTAACTAGTAGGGTCCCGCACGGCCCTGGTAGTCCTCTTGGAAACCTGAAAGTAAATGTAGGGTGAGCATACAAGTATACTCAATAGGGAAACCTAAACCTCTCATGCACTAGTGGGGAGACATCCTAATGTCCCGTGAGAACAACAGAAGAACCTAACAAGGAAATATATCCACCCAACCTCACCAGCCACACTCACCAAAAACACAATCACAACAGGTAATAGTATATAAGAACATGGGTATTGGGTACCCCACACCATTTCCCTTTAGTTAGCTGCTCTTCCTAATGGAGAATTTCCTGACGCTGCCACACTCTCCCCGCCCAAAGACACCTGGGCCTCACAACCACGTATCCCACCCGCACACACCTGGGTCTCACAACCACGTATCCCGCCCGCACACACCTAGGCCTCACAACCACGTATCCCACCCACACACACCTGGGCCTCACAACCACATATCCCACCCACCCACACCCCGTCCTCACAACCACGATCACGTCCCCAGCCAAACACACCTGGGCCTCGTCCAGAAGATTCTTGGGAACAGTAACAGAACTCTCGTCCGAAGACACCTAGGCCTAATCCTAAATATTCTTGGGAAAAAAAACTTGTCCAAAGAGTCATGGGACAATCCACCCCAATCTAAACCTACCTGATGGGTCTTAGGTGTAAGGTCGCCTCAATCCATTACATCCTAAGGAAGAAGGAGCAGGAAAGAGCTAGTAACTATGGGAAAACACCCTCTCCCATGAAATGGGAGTGTTCGGCACTAAGTGCTCAACATGGGTGGGGTGCGATAAAACACAAAGATACAGATATATATATATATATATATATATATATATATATATACCAAACACTCAAACCAACCTATGACTTCTAAATAGAGAAACTGAGCAAGTGCCTCGACACTGCTACTACGAAGCATGCATACAACAAACAACCCCAACCCCATTTAGGTTTTCTCATTTCAACAGAATCAGATTAATAGTTCTTTAACTACTTGGAAACTATCCACAACCAACCACATCAATCGATCATAAAACATATCTCTGCCATCCAAAAAACATGTTATGAAAACACAAGCAATACAACAAATCCCTTCTTATCAACCAACCAACCCATTGATTATTAATCATGTTCCATTACCATGGCCCACCATTCATTAACTCTTCCAATTTTTATTTATTATTCACAACCCATAGTTTTTTCACATTCAAACCCATCCCTACAGCCCTACTACCAACTGCCATAACCACAACTGCACCGTACATCATCATCACATGATACAACTTATCGCAGCCCTGCTGCTCATCCGATCCACCACAACCCACAAAACAAGATTCGTTCCAAATCATCTCCCCTTTAACATCATTTAACACAGCCATGCTTCCCGTTCTATTCATAACAACCCAGGATTCACCTCCCCTTTCACACACCACGTAACCAAGCCAAAACCCACATGTTCATTATTCCATTTTGTTTAACCAGGGTGATCACACAAGGGTTCCAGATTTTAATCAGCCAGCTTTACGTGATTAACCAGATTCTACATTCCACAAGGTTCACAAAAATGGTCTAGAATATAGGGAAAATTTTAATTGTGCAATCAAAGGCCCCCAATGACCGTGATTTTCAGTAGGCATAAGCCTATTCAATTCACAACATAATATCATAGGATATAAGATAAACATAACAACTTCCCCATCCTTGTTCATTAACCAGTTATTATCTTTATTTAATGGTTCAACTGTTTCTCATGAAAACAAGAGGATACCCACCCCGTATGATGCAAAAATTATAGAGACAAAGTTAAGATCCCTACCTAAATAGGTTCTGATCACAACGCTCCCCCATGATCAACTTTAGAAGATGTTTGTCGGTGTCCGTCAATTCTGTCGAGTCTCAGCAAAACCTCCTCGGGTGGAATTTGGAAAGGAAAGGCCGAAGGAAAGAAAACCGATCCAAGAATAGAAGATCCGCCTCATCGTTACGATCCTGTGGCCACTGACGGATCATAAATCGGAGCACGGACGAAGAAGTTATGGAAGAAAAGGAGCCTTCGAGTCTTTTGGGAGAGCTCTGCTCAGAGGAATGGGGAGGAGAGGGGTGAGTTGAAAAGGAGGAGGGGACCCCTCCTTTTATAGGCACGAAAATACAATGTACACGGAATGTACTTTATGGTACACAACGTGTACTCAGTCGTTTCACATGGTCACCACGCGGCTTCCAACATGGCCTTCAACGCGGAACGCAACCGTTGACTGATCAACACATGTCTTGAAGGTAACGAATACGCGGGGAGGGACTACACGACATGTAGTATTGGATACATGGAATGTACCCATTTATTTCACACGGAAAGGACACAGCTCCAACATGGAACATGGCTGTTGACTGGTCAACACACGGTAACGCGTATGCGGGGAAGGGCTACACGGCGTGTAGTGTTGGATACATTGCGTGTACTCATTTATTTCATATGGTAAGGTCACGGCCTTCAACATGGAGTATACCAAGCAAGGGGGTACACAACGTATACTCAAACTACATGGCATGTAGTTTCAAAATTTTGGAATGTGTGGGAAAAGTCCATTTTAACCTCCAGAACACTTCGTGGCCTTCTTTTTGACAAAGGAAAGGGCCAGAGAGGTCTGGGCCATTACAAGTGAGGTTGGTTCCTTAGGGTAGAAACTATGGATGGACTTTTTGGCCATATGGTTATTCCATTCCTTAGGTTATACCAAGTCCCATATGTGGGATATTTGGCACTGACTCAGAGTCACCATCATTGAGTGATACAAGGGACATCGTATGAGTTTTCTAGTATGGAATCATGGTATTGGATTATATGAAAATTTTCCATTTTGACTCTTGTGATTTTGATATGATATCTAAGGATGGGTGTGGGAATCCACCTTGGTTTTTATAGACAATTTTGATTACATTGATTGATTGTTTAATCATATGAGTTGTTTCTTTATTATTATTTTCTGATCATGATTATACACTTGTGATACTACTACCTTTATTATTAGAAGACTTGTACATAGAAATGGAATGTTAGACCCCATGAAAAATCATAATCTTGGGGGTATTCCACCTGGGTATTCCATGTTTACTTTAGTCCTTGTATATATATTCTACCAATCATACGTACATAATTCAGACATCCGGCTTACATCAAAGTAGTTGGTAAGGGACGAGTGTTTTCTTGTGAAACCGAACCATGTTTTAGGGGTTTTAATTATTTATCATCTTGATTTCTTTTATATATGGGAAGAATGATTTTGTTTGTAGCACTAAATGAATTTTATTAGACACCATGTGTGATGGAATATTGAGATAATTATCTCACACCTTGCTCAGGGACCATTTGGTACCCGATTAGACTTTAGTTTAGAAAATATGGATGTGGAGCACGCGGATTCTGATACATGAGTACTTCCGTGCAGCTTATGATGGAGATTGGGGGAAGAGTAATAAGGGTATGATTCATATTAATATAGTGTCAATATTGGTTATTTTTATATATTTTCCAATAAGTAGTATATGACTATACATTTTCCCTATATTCTCATTTTTGTATAGACATGTGACATCATCAACATCAACATTCTATCTATTATAGTTATTCAGCTTCCACATGTTTGTAATTGCTTATTTTCTTACTTCTTATACCATCAGCTTATTTATCTACTTTAGTTATTAAATTTATATAGTTTATTGATATGTTATACATAATAATATGAGGGAATAATCTCCCCAAATACATAGCTAAGGCCCTCACTGCTTGTCAGCAACCTCTAGAATTCTGGGAGATGTGCTTGAGGTCATGTGGGCCACTGTCTGGGGTCTTCGTTCAGTAGAACTCAGAGAGGGATACTAGAAAGTGGTATCAGAGGATTATTTTTCATTTTTATTTCTATTTCTATTTGACTTGAGACTTGGAGATACGAATTGGTAATTTACCGCATTTTGGTACATTGTTATCCCATGTATAGGTGAACCCCAAATTTAATGGGATGGGTATTGCAGTAATTTATTATTCCATTTATTGTTGATACAACTTCACCATTGTGTGAAACACTTATTTTGTGCTGTTATTGAAATTTGTATTATTGATATGACGTTTTTTATTAATTTAGCATAATTATATGAGGGCACTGCATTACAAGAATCATAATACGCATTGTATGAATTAAAATAAAATGCATATTCACATGCGACAACTACTTTTTACTTTTATATTCATGTTTCCATGTGATTTCTATTATTATTAATCATTAAATAATATAGTGAATTTCTTCTTATATATGTTAAAAAGTTCTCCTATTTTATTATGTATGAGATTCTTATAAATTGGATTAAGCAGACATTCAATTTCAATTTATAATGAGTATAGGACCTTATAAATTGGAATGATGATCTACTAAATTCAATCTATTTAAATTTAATTAAATGATTAAATAAAATAAAGTAATACAACCTATTTAAAACTAAAATGGCCCCTGTAAATGTGTGAACTTAACTTGATCTTTACCTGGGAAATGGGTGGTAAGTTGTATCGTAGAGATCCTTATTAGGTCTCTATTCCTTCTTATCTAGATCCTACTCTTCGGGAGGGCTGTCTATAGTGTTATACTCAGAGGTAGGCTATGCACTAATCCTAGTTATCAATTTCTTATATGTTATTTCATGTTTCAGGGAGGCCTTAAACCTTCTCTTATTACTTTTACTTTACCATCATTCCCTATCTAAAATAAATCGTGTTTGAGGTGCATGTTTAGCTGTTATATAAGTATTCCACCATGAATTACTCATTACGTACACCAAGAGAGTGGTCATAATCATACTATGGAGATGGTGGGACCTGAGCCACCCTTAATGACTCCTGTAGTTCCTCCATAAGCACCTCTTGTTGATCCTCTTGTAGGAACTGATGATCGGTTTTTCAAGAGATTCCTTCATTTCATCCCGACTATTCAAGGTCTTCTAGGCCATACCAAAATATGGTAGAGCTTACATGGGACTTTAAGCAGAATTGTCCTCCCACTTACTCAAGGGATGGTGGTTCCCATGTTTTAGAGTAATGTATAGAATCTATGATATATATCTTTTACTATCTTGAGATGCCTCTAGATTTCAAGTTAAAGCTTGATATCTATATTCCTTATGACTCCAACATGCATTGGTGTTATGTAATTTATGAATCCGAGTGTTATTGTAAATGTACATGGAAGGACTTCAGAACAAATTTATGTGATTTTTTCTATCCATATACTCTATGAGAGAAACTAGCCAGGGAGTTCTTACATCTTCAGTAGGGATTGATGAATGTTCTTGACTATTCTGCTAATTTTCATAATCTTCAGTGTTTATCACCAACAATGAATGATGATGAATTGAAAAATATGAGTGTTTTGAGGATGATATTGGACCAAATGTTCACTCACAGGTGAATATATTTTATTTGAAAACTATTATAGTGAACTTGAACTAGGATCTAATTAGAGAATGTAATTTCATTAAGGCATGTAGTGGAAGCCATGCAAGTTTTCTTCCACATCAGGCTGATGGTTATTCTCATAGTAAGAAGAAACATCTCAAGGGTTCATGTTGGGGAAGTGCCATCCTAGTGACACACAATGATTATATAGTATCTCACCAGTGTGGTAGGCTAGGGCATAATAAATCCCAATTCATATGGGACCTGATCGACTATAGATCTTGTGGTATAATGGGTATATTCCGTACTTCTTCTGTTATTTTCCTCTATCATCTAGTGGTAGGGGATTTATAACAACACCATTATCAGGTACATAATCTATGCACACATTTCAGTATGAGATTTGGACTTATACTAGTCGTTAATGTTTAGGTAATAATGGTTTTGGATGAGGCCGATAGGCCCCAGAGCATCAACATTAGTATAGTGGATCTCTTCAGGCTGGACAGGCAACACAAAATAATAATAGTTCTATAGAAATATATACAGTGCATCTATCGCCTAAATAGTAGAGTCCAGGTCCATCTACAGTTATATGAACTATCCTGATCACATATAATTTAGTTTAGACCTTTCTTGAATAGTGTTCTTGATTTTATCTTTTTATGAGGAATGATTAAATCCTTTTGTGTTTTTTCGTTAATTTTTTCTTGAGAAAGAGACATGAGCATTTCTTTAGTAGTTTTCTTTCTTTTCCCTAAATATTCATATTAAGGCTGATCCCAGTTTCCCTTAGTGGGTGTGACATCATTTTTAGTTTATTTTTGATGAGGACCACTAAATACATTGATGAATATGGTCAATAAATACATGAACAGTACCAAGGATGTGTATTGTCCACATGTAATCTTGGGGTAGTATGCATCGATATACAAGGTACCCATTGTCTAGGTAAATGGTGATTCAAACTATTCAACACTAGGTCTAACCATATACTTTAGTGATTAGTAAATTATAATGACTCTATAGGTGTAGCTCAACACTTCTAAAAAATCCAAATTGTACTAGTTTGACTGTCCTTCCCTTTTCATTTCTATGGATGGTATGAAAATGTGAAGATAACTACTCCCTTATTATTTTTAAAGTGTAAAAGTTCTTTTTGATGATAGTTCAAATCCTCATAGTGTACTCTTGACATAAGGATAACTATGTCCCCTATCTTGGTACCGTTTAGGTGTACTAAGAGAGCATTGTTCATACACAACAATAGCATTTTAATAATAAATTAGGATTTTTATAGTGGTATTGATTAATGTCGTACTCTAGAAGCATGGTCGTTTTAAGGATAGGTTGATCCTGATTGATAGCAGGATTTTTCCCAAGTAGGAAATCCTAGGAAGATCTCTTGGACACTAGCTATCATCCTTTTGACTTTACTATCCGGTGATTGCATTGAGTATTTCATTGAATGTTATTTTGGTAAGACATTTATCATGTACCAATTTCTCACTCATAAGAAATGAATGTGGTTTTCCTCGGATGAGCTCCTTGGATCTTGATTTTTTACTATGAGGATACCCTATTTTTTTACAGGCTCGGGAGAGGGTGTTTTAACCATGATGATCCAATTTTTTTGGACCAAGTTGATATTTCGATGATCGCATTGAAGAATAAAATATAATGCAGAATTTAGGCTAGATATATCACTGGAATCTAATTTCTAGCCACTGTGAGTGTGAATTGATCAAATTCCAAGATACTTTTGTTTAAAATGCTATGGGTTTATCTTTTGGTATGTGCCGAACATCTTTGCCCAGCATTCCAGACATGGCTTGACCTGGTTTTCTCTAGTTTAATTAATATAGGTCATGTTTGACTTGAGACCTTGATTGGTTCATGTTTTCTATTCCGTGCTAGGAGTTTCATTAGAACCTTACTGAAACATGATAAATGGAAATTATGGCAGTGAGGATACCATGATTTCAAATTTGCCTTTAATGTCATATCCTATGGTGATGATCTATAGGCCGGTTGATGAGGAGATGACTATGTCACTATGTCCCTAGATTGAATAAATCAAATATGATACATCTCTATTTTCAATTTTAGTTCATGTGACGATTATATTTCTATGGCTTAGGTGATGTGTGTTATGGTGAATCTTGAATTTTCATTGGCTGTTTGGATACGTAATGTGAATGTTTGAATGAAACTCCATGATCTTGTTACGCTGGGTTATGTTTTTGTTATTTTTATTGGTTTCTCATGGGTGATAAGTTTTATGGTGGAAATATTGTAACATCCTAGAATTATCCAAGGTGTAGGCTGTTAGATTTTTTGCTTTTAATTTCTTGAAATGGAATGTTTCATGTTCTTAGTACTGGGTAGATACACAGTCTGTGAACTATTATTTATACATTGTGTTTTTCCCATGAACATAGTTTTTTTTGGTTGTAAGAAAAGGGGGAAATGGAAGGAAATAGATGATAATGAAAAATAAAAAAAAAACGAAATAAATGGAATACATGAAATAAAAATTGAATAAAATGAAACATAAAAAGATGATTAATATGAAAAAATAATAAAAAATGAAATTGGATTTCCCATTTATTTTTCTCCTTTTTTTTCTGATTTTTCTATTTCTTTAGTTTTTATAATTTTCCTTATTCCTCCTCTCTTACTCATATCCTTTGTTCTTTACTCCTTCTCTATTCCTCATAACGTGCCTCCCTCTTCTCTCCCTAGTTGTGGTGCACCTCTCCCCCTTCTCCTCTTCTGTTTAATATTGCACCCTTAATTCTGCTCTATTTTTATTTTCGTCGAATATGCTGGAAGGATCTCAATAATCACTATGTTTCGCACTCCATTGTTTCATAGTTCCTCCACTTCTCATAGCACAATTGTAGTGTAGAAGGATTTGTACTATATTTTGGGGGTTTTAAAAAATGATATGATTTCTCCCATTTTGGGTTGAATGAAAGGTCCTTACTAGAAATAGGGAGTAACACAACATTGAGGTAGGGTGTCTACTAGTTTTCCTACTCATTTAATGTATGTTTGGTGCCACATCATTGTGCCCCTCGCTGGGCCCCTCTGGAGAAGCTTGATATCACATATTAAATTAATTTAGATGTATTTTAATGTCGGTAATGACCATAATATAGGTATAAATTAATTAATGGGGTGCTCTCTCACCTTTTTCCACCACTTTGACATTACACCATTGCTCCACTCATTAGAATATCATGTTGAAGCTTTAATGTCATATATTAATTTGATTTAAATGCTTTGTAGTGTCAGTAGTGACCCACACTTGCAGCGAAACTCATCCATGGAGTGTTATTTTCACCTTTGGACGCCCCTTTTGGACACACCATACATTATGATAAAATCACCATTTTCCATGAGTTTATCATCATCATGCGCTAATGTTTGAAATTCATAAATGGTTTAGAATTCTCAATTGAACATGAATTAGGTAACCTTTTGAAATCACCATGTTGAAATTATAATTAACTGGACTCTGGGTTATTACATATTCCTTTGGAATTATTTAATAAATTCCATACATTCTAAATAGTTCCTTTCAATTTCATGAACACATTGCCTAATGATAAATACATATAATTATTGCAATTTAATTTACTTATTAATATAGTATTCAAATACATAAGATTATTTCCTTGTGTACTATGCTAATGACTTGTTAAATGATTAAAGACATGAATTATTATACTTGGAAATCTTGTTAGCTTGTGATTTTGCAGTGTCCTTAATGAAAATTGAGCTATATTATTTCACATTCCTTGTTTAGTGGATTGAATTATATGTGGAGGATTTGGCAATCTTATTGTCTTTTGATATTGAAAAATAAGTTATGACATGTGTTTTTTATACTATGCTTAATGATTATGCCTTGAGATTTTCCCATGTATTTAATTAGTACTGACAAATTTTTAAATATCTATAAATTAATTACTTGATAATTAAATGTCATGTTTTTATAATGAAACCCCTCAAGCAAGGGTGTATTGTCTTCTAACGAAAAAAGTGAGTATTTTTATTTGACATGCATGGTTGTCTTAATATATAAACTACACTATTGTTATTTGTATTAAATTGAAAATATTGAATAATTGGTAATCTTGTTATCTTGTTATATTAATTTGTATATGATGACCTTCAATTGTTTAAATGTTGTACTTGTGGTTTATTCCCTACATATGATAATGTTTATTGTCTTTCAATATAAATTGTTCCATTTTATATTGAATTAAATTACATAGTTTTATTAAATGGTAAGCATGCGATATTGAGATTTTTTCTTGTTGGGATTCAATTATATATTTTTGTATTTCTATGGTTTATATAAATTTCTTGATATGGCACATTCGATATAGTTGAGGAGAGAACATGCATCCTGAGTTAAGGATTTTATTGATGGACTCTCCATGATTAGGAGGTTATGACATGACATTTATAGAGGGACACTTTGTCTGCCCATGTATGGGATAAAAGAGTGGTTTAGGATAACTTATGAGTGATGCCAGTTTCATAGGGGAGAAATCATGGATGGACCTGTTGGAAATATAGTTACTCCATGAATCTTGTGAGACCTAGTATTCTATATGAGGTATTTAACATGGGATCAGAGTCACCATTATTGAGCGATAAAAGGGACGTCGTATGGATTTACTTGGGATGACAAAAGCTATTGGATTACATGGGATGTTTCCAGTACGACCCATGGGGTTTTGATATGTTTGATACTGATGGGTGCAAGACTCTGTTGTGGTTTTGAATAACTGTTTCAATTGCAATGATTAATAGTTTACTCATACAAGCCACTTCATTATTATTATTGTTTGATCATGCTTGTAAACTTTTGATACTACTAAATTGATTATTATAAACCTGGTATATTGACATGGAAGGTGATACCGCAGGATATTGCACATGATTGTGGGTATTCTTTCTTGGAATGATGTGTTTACTTTAGCCCTTTTATACATATTATACCTTGCACAAGTACATTGTTCTGATATCCTACTTAGGTTAGGATGGGTGTCTTCTTGGGAACCTTGACCATGATGTAATTATTTTAATTATTTATCTTCTTTCTTGATTTTATATATTGTCACAATCATTTTATTATTGCATGAAATGTAAAGGCCTATACACCATGTTTGATGAACTAATGAGATTATTATCTCACAACTACACAGGTGATATTTGGTTCCCAAGTAGACATTATGCTTCCAGTTATGGATTTTGGGATATGTGATTCTTCTAATGCTTGAGTGGTTTCTTACTGCCTAGGATAGACATTGAGGGTATAGGACCAAACCTATACTTGATATTCTTGTAGTATAAGTTTTTTCACTTTTTTGTATAATTTTCCAGCATGTAGTATATTCTTGTACAACTATCCCTATATTATCCTCTTTTATAGAAAAGTGTCATCATCAACATCAGCATTGTATCCATTAAAATTACTCATCTTTCTCTATTTTTTCATAGATATAGCATTTTGTATTTATTTACCTATGTTGTTGTCATCTTATTCATATTCCTCGTCTATTTAATTTATATTTTTTTACAATTGTGTTATACCTAATATTATGAGGTAACAGTATCCCAACAGACACACCAAAGGACATCAATTCTAGTTGGAATCCTTTGGAGATCAGTGAAATGCACATGAGGTCATGTTGCAAACTGTCTCAGGGCCAAGTTTAGTGGAACATTGGGTGGGATGATAAATTATATAAATGTCACATGACCATTGTAGTAGTCAACAAATGATTTAAATTCTAAAATACAGAACATTCTAATGATTTAATAAAAAATATCTATCTCTAAGACTACAAACTCCCAAAGAAACTAAAATTTATCCATGGTAATTAAACAATCTAGGAACATTAATCTTATACGCTCCTATTTTCTGAGGGTATCTTGATACTCTAAACCTAAAAGTTTATTTCATTATGTAATCACATTTTCTAACAACATGAGAATAAATAAAATAATGTGATGCATTAATATTAAGCAAAGCATATATTAGTGTATATTATAGAAGGTTGGTACCTCAAACCTTTGACGAACCCAATTACTAGGTTATGATAAATTAATATTATCCATATACCAATTGATCAAATTACATGGGATTTTTCTTTCTTCATAGTTGAGTTTTCAACTGTCAAACCAAAGTGTTCCAATATATATCATAGTTTACCAGGTTCTATAGATGAGAACTATTCTGATTTAATGATTCTTTTTGATCATATTATTCTAGAGTCTGAGTCTATCCAAATCTATATTTATATTCTTTATAATTATAAAAATCATTATTGATATTCCATTTCATGACCTAGTATATAAAAATGGTTGATGGTGTATCACATTTCTTCTTTCCATGCATAATGATGTCACACCATAAAGATCTTGTTTCGCTACTCTGCCAAGTTAGTTAATAGGGTGATCTAGTGGACTAATTTTTTAATTACTTACTTCCCTTGGAGTAACCCAACAACTTTCATTTATCCCCTATATTGAAGCTCCCACCGACACCCAGATAGAAAATGGTGTCCCACCACTAAAAAATCCTTTATTTCTCGCCCATATATCTAACACCTTATTCACTATTTTTTATATTTAACAAAACATATCACTACCACCATTGAGTGAAACTTAAGCTAGATAATTTCTTCAATGATTCGAGATACCAGCTTCTTGGTAGTAATCAAGGGAAAAGTGAATGAGGTGAGTGAATTTAGTATAATATTTGGTCACTAACATACATCCTTGATATATATGAAAAAAGTAACCTCTTATTCACTATTTGGATTGTGTATGGCATTAATTTATTAATGATAAATTCAAAAAATCATTTCTATGTGATATAATGAACCAAAATTTCATGAATAATTAATTATCACCATGCATGTGCTAGTTCATCAACTATTTACATTGATATATTGATCATACTTTCATCCTGATTCCACATGATGTATAATGTCTCAAATTTCAATAAAATGTTATCTATATTTTTCGTCATGAAATCAATTTATATCACTTTGAGGATATTTTTAGGTTTATATTTGTAGAGAATTACATCAAAACTCATACATAAAAAAACAAATAATTTATTTTGGGAACTTATGATTAGTATCTTTTTTCCCAATAATATAATACTTTTAAATCAAATAATGGTTTCTTTTCATGAAAAATCATTATTACATTAAAATTTTATTCTTATTTTCCCTTTAAAAATCCTTAAAACCTATGAAAAAATTTTAAAATGTGAGATGAGAACAAAAATATTAACAAAGGACATAAAAATAAAGAAAAAAATCCAATGAAAAATATGGATAACTATTATTTTATTACCTTTTTCTCAATTTTATTTGATAAAATTATATAAAAAAAATTAATTAAAAATACATTGATTTCTCAAAGGAATCATTCACATCCAATAAAAATCAATTAAAATCCTATTTCGGTAACTTAGAGTGACATTTTAATAAAACCTTTTCATAAATATTTAAATTGGATTAATCATACATCTAACACCTAATATAATAATTACACATTGTATTAGAGAGATATAATATGGCCCCTTCATATGCACTATATTGGACTCACCCATGATCCATAATAGGGCTCAAACTGTTTAATAAGCTATACCGGGCTCACCCATTTTTTATAAGCGATAATGGGGCTCATCTCTTAATATAATTTATATTGGGATCACTAGTGAGATATAATGGGATCAACCCATTATACAATCTATATTAGTCTCACCATTTATTCATATAATTCTCAAGTACCCTATCATAGAGGAAACATTATATTCTTTCACCCATTTTAATAAATCATATTGAAAAACACTTTTGAACTAATAAGAACTACATTTACATATATCATAAAAAATTTGATTTAAAAAATTTCAATACCAATATTCCCAAAATAATAATTGATGTTTTTCATTAATAAAAACATTAAATATATAAATGTAATGAAAAATTAAAATAATGTTCTGGATGATTATAAAATCTATTATCTTCGTATATGTTAAAATTAGAACATTTCTTTTGTCATTTGTCAAAAACAATCCATACAAAACACCAAAAAAATTTCCTTTTAAATTAATTAGAAATATATTTAAAGGAGGAATAAAGTATACATTATACATATTTCATTTTTATATAAAACATTTCCTACAGTAATTTTAAAAACATGGACATTGAAGAAAAATTGTTGAAGAGAAAATATTAAAAGTCAAATTTTTAAATGAAAATACACTTATAACATGGGAAAAATTTAAATCAAATTCAACATGAAATAATAATATTAAAAATACATTAACTATTATTAGAAAAGATAAATTAATTGTATAACATATCAATGAGGATGTATATAAAACTTATAAAGTATTATAGGTTTATAAAATTAAAATATTCCCCAACAGAAGGAAATTGAGATGAAGTCCCTTACCTTGAGTCTGGCTTATCATGTACGTTATCTATAATCATGAATAATAAATATATTTTAACTATTTACATTGTTTATAATCTTTTTAAAGTTTATTATTCCATTTTATTCACTTATTACCCTATTATATACAAGTACTTAATCTATTATTTTTATATCTGGTGTTTCAATTATATTTTTCTAATGTGCCCAAAATTAATTTGGTAGGTTGACCATTGGTCAAAGAGGTAATTATGGAAATTATTTATAACTATAATCAAAAAATAATTATCATATTTATAAATCAATTATAATTTTCAATACTAATATTTAATTATGGTTATGAAGAATGAACTATGTAAAAATAAAGGAGATGGTAGATCATTCAAATGCACGAGTAAAAATTCCATTTCTAAATGATCATTATGGAATGGTGTTAAGTAGTATTTTATCTTTCCAAAATGATAATATAATAATAAACAACACATTATTTTAATACCTGTTTTATAAATTTCAACCATATGTTTTGGTGATGAATAACATAATTACACCGCTTTGTAGAGGTGGTAGTGCACACATACAAGAATAAGGTTTTCATTTTCCATTATATGATTAAAATGATGTATTTTCTTTTAAAAATTATAAATATTTCATTATTATTATTGTTATTTTATTAATATCACTTTTATTTAATAACATTTTCATTATTACCTTTCAGTTAAGAGTTAATAAAAATTGAGTCACATCACTTAATGAGGCGGTAGTCTTCCTTACACATAAGAGATGTTATGATATGCCCCATGTAATTGAATGTAAGAAGTTATAATAGATATATAAAATCCATAATTATATAAATATATATATAATATTATATATATACTTTTAAACCATAATTTAAAAAATCCATGTGAAGTGATGATGGAAAATGAATAATATCGGTCCGTGATGTGGTAGTCCAACACACACAAGAATGATAAATTCATATCCCATTTGATGAAAAAGGATATTGATTTTGGGTATAAAATTATAATGTAAATTCTAAAAATATGATATTTATTTATATAATAATAATTCACGATGATGTCATAGTGGTGGAAGAATAAATAACTTAAATACCCTTGGTTATGAACGATGCCACTTCTTCCCGATGCATCCTTAGGTAAGAAAAAATCCCTCAAAGGATGGGTTTATGATCAATCACATGTATCTTGTTCTTTTTTAGGGAATTAAAAAAAGATAATTGGAAATTTTTTATGTTAGCTAATGGTCTTTAATGGCATGATTTTTAGAGAAGAGGTGGTGTCCTTTTTTAAGTGCTTGAGTGGCACATTTGTAATTTTTAGAAAAGGAAAATGGTGTATCCATGTTTTTCACATTAAAAAAGATCTCTAATAGAAAATTATAATATATTTTACATGTAATTGTTGATGTATTACCATAAATTAATTTTTATATAAGTATTTTGTTCATTTTATGCTTTATATCTTTAGTTTCACCCATGTTAAATCAATTTTTTTTACCATAACCATGATGTTTAATTTTTACTATTTTCAATATTAATTATATTCAAAAAAAATTGAGCATTTTAAATAATGTAAATTGGTATAATTAAAAATAAAAAATATATTTTACCAACTTAAATTCACATAAGGAATAATATTTAATTCAGAAAACATGCAGACCTGATGTAAAAGCATGTTTCTAAGAATACATTTTTCATGAAAAATATGATTTTAAATTAGCATTATAATTTATTATAATCCTTGTATGAATATCAATTAATTATTAATATTATATTATATATATATATTCTATATATAAAATTACATATTAGGTGTTATTTTAATTATATAACAAGGGGAAACATTATGCACTTTAAAACAGTTTTTTTTGAAAAAGCCTCTTTTTATACATAAAAAAATTATATTGTAAAATATCGATAAAAGTTGATTAAAAAGACATTAAATGTATTAAATATAATAAAATGATACTTATGTTTCCTGAAATATTATTTTTATCTTAATTTTTATTTTAAATTAATTAATTTATTGAAAATAAATAACATTTTTAGAAAAACCATCAATATTCACTATTCATAGAAAAATCAAATATTTTGCAAAACTTGCCAAAATTTTAATAGAAGTAAAATGTTATAAACCAAATTAAAAATGATACAAATTTTTTATAATTAAAAAACTAAAATTTATATTTTATTCTTTTAAATGTAATATTATAATAAGATTTAAAAAAAGTATTTCCTTTATTATTTGATAAATTAATTTATATTTTTTAAAATAAATATAACTATTTAATTCATATTAATGAACATTAAAATGATTTATTATATCATTACGAGGGTTGTTACATTCTCTCCATTAATAAATTGAATCCTCACAATTTTAAAATAATAAAAGGATTGATATTTTAAAATAACATTCTTGGAAATGCACATCATAAAGAAAAGAGCCAATAAATCTTACTCATTATAAGATATAAAAGGGAGTATGATGTTCTTTCTAAATATTGCATAACTAGGTTTATAATTATTAGAACATTTTCAGGATGTAAATATTTTATCATGAAAGAAATGAATAATATCAACATAATGATGAAGATTGATCGATATCATTTTTCACAAGAAATTGAACAATAAATAGAAAGTTAAGGACCATAAAACCATTAATCTATGATGAGATATATGAAAATATGTTTCATCAAAAATGAAACTAATATGTTAAAATTTCCATTTTGATGATACTTTTCTTATTTTGGAAATTTTATTACCATATTGACTAAAATCATAATGAAATATACTTATATGTTTAGTAGAATGTCAAATATTAATCAATTTCCATCACACTATGATTTTACCAAATAATTGGAATTCAAGATTATTTTTTAATGTTTAAAGAATTAATTGAGATCATAATTGATCATTTAATCACAAAAATGATAACTATATATTATTTGTATATTTTGAGATGAAATATGAACAAGATTATTATAATAAGGTAAGATGTTTCACAAAATTATAGTAATCCTTTTTCCAAAACATCAATAATCACTAAAACACAAATCAATTTTTAATCCCATGGTTATCTATGTGATAAATAATATTTTTTTGAAATATAATTTATCATTATATTTAAATCTATTATATTTAAATCAATAATTTCATACTCACCAGTACATCACATAGGCTATTGGTAGGACATGGAACCTAGTCGAACTTCGGTTGTGTGTTAATGCCCTACTAACTTGTGGATTGTGATGGGTTGTAACCCTGCCTTCTACATATACATTTTTTAGAAAATTTAAACCTTATAATTTCTAAATAAATTTGTCTAACATGCCTTATAATAACCTTAATCATCAATGATTATAGAAACCCTTGAGGCTATCAATACCATAAAACTCATTACCAAAACATGTAAAGGAATACATCATGTTATACCAAAGAATTACAAATACATAAACCCATAATGAAATATCCCAAAATTTCATTTATAAATTCAATATATCATCACTTACAACATCCAGAGGTGTTTCAAAACATTGAAAAAATTATTATCCACGTAAATAGACAAAGCACCTTATATTTTTCACAACATACCTAAATTGACCAATATAAAGTTTGGTAGTAGTAAAATATTTTTCATCACCAATGTATTTTGATCATGATGATTTACACCTAGAGTAAGTAACTTCAAGAACACATTACCAAAATCAACTATCTCCTTGTAGCTAAAATATCTCATAATTTTGTAGATATTTTTTCTGACATTATTTGATTGTTCATGGATATTTTTTCTATCAAGAACCCTATGAACAAACTTACCACACCTATAAATTTTTTTGAATCATCAAAAAATTTAAAAATATGTATTTTACTGCACTAGGAACGCATTTTGGGATTACCTCAAGATTTCATGGTCGATTTCATTTCTATTTCCTATAGCCTTTAATGATTTATAATTTAGAAAATTTGTCGAAATTTAGTTTTAGAGAATTCCAACAGATATATCAAAGTATACTGAATAATTTTCATATAAAATATAAATTCTCATGTAGAAAAATATCTTTCAAATACATGGTATCAATCCTTAGTAAAACTAATTAATTTTACTACCAGAATCGCAAAACAAATACTACTTATATCTATCAAATTGTTTGAATATTGATTAATACACGACCATTGAATATTTACCCTTTCCCTCAATTACATTAATTTTATCTTCTCTACAAGCTAAACGACCATAAATAAAAAAATCTCAATGTAGGGATTCAAAAATTTTTCTCATGACATTGCATCAAGATCAACGTTCTATCTAGTATTCTTAACCAATGTCCTCTAATAATCAACTTCACATAAAAAATAAAAAATGGAAAGGATTACCTTTTTAATTTCCCACCATCTCATGACTTCAAATATCATCTCGAGAAAATTGATCCATCATCCAGTGACCATTGGGTTAGATGATCCACTATATAATGGTTGAAGTTTTTGCAAAAAATTTACCACAATACACATGTTCTGTCATGGTAGACCATCATTATCTCTAGCATGGATTCAACCACTATTAAAATTTTCATTCAACCAAACCAAAACTACAACAGACTCTTCTAATCCAATTCTAACCATTGTAGGACACTGATTAAGAATGATATTTTTCTATTGGTGGCTTTCCATTATAGATTCCTAAATTCTATTATGGATTTTTTAGAGAAGACATAGTTTAGATGAAGAAACATAGTAATATTCAAATTCTATATCATTTTATAATGACTATAATGTAAAATAATTGAATTTTAATCTATTATCATTATCCTAAAATCTATTGATATATAAATTGATATCTAATTTCAACTATTTGGGGATAGAAATAAAAATATCATAATATTGAATTTTATTTCTGTATTTGCATTATTTCATATTGAGGACCTTTTCTTGATTTAGTATTTTAGATAGTAGTTTGAAAATCATATTTAAAAATCCATATAATTCAAATTTTACACTTCTTATTAGTATCCATTTTTCAATTAATATAAAACTTTTAAAATAATAAGTTATTAATTTTAATGGGAAATATGCATTAATTTCAACATGACTTATTCCTTTCCCTTAACCATCCATAAAACCTGTGAAAAACATTTTATAATGTTGGTTAGTCAAAAAATGTTTAGTAAAATACATAAAAAAAGAAAACTATTAATCAAGTTAAAAACATGAAACCCATGAATTATTTACCTCTATTTTAATTTTAATTGAATGTGTGGAATATGTAATTTTTATATGAAAAACACACGCTTTTTTCTTATAGGAAGACTTCAAACCCCATATCATGAAATTGGAATCTCTTTTCATTAATATCAAAATTCATTATCATAAAATCATTTAAAAACAATTTTAATTTGAATAGAAATATTGGTTACTTACTATATAATAATTAAAAAAATGATTAGAGTGTTATAGTTGGTCTTACCCATCATATTCATTATATTTGGATCACTAGTGAGTAATAATGTGGCTAAATCTGTTGTATATTTTTTATCGATTTCAATTGATTTTCATGAGAAATATTGGCCCTCAACCCATCATATAATTTATATCATGCTCACCCATGAGATATTATAGAGATCAACAATTCCTATTATCAGTATAAAATCATCTTTTATCAATATAATTCTCAAGTACCAAATCATGGATAAAACATTAAATGATGACACATTTTTATCACAAAACATTTTTTAAAGAACTTTTAAACTCATATGAAAAACATTTGTAGATATCAAAATTCCATTTTATTTTAAAAATACATTTTCTATACCACAATAACCAAAAAATTGAAATGCATATATTAATTGAAGTAAAATTTAATGTAACAAAATGAAACCAAATATCAAAGATATTCAAGGACACAGAAAATGTTTCTATCATCATATATATTAAAAAATAGAAATTTGATTTTTCATTTGTAAAAACTTTTCATATAAACTGAATAAAAGGATTAATTTTTAAAAATACTAAAACAAATTAATCAGAGGAATAAAATTTTCATTGAAAATATTTTATTTCGATATAAAAAAATTTATGAAGCCATTTTAAAGATAGAGACATGAAAGAAAAAGATTCGTAGAAAGACATTAAAACTATCATTTTTGAAAGAAAAGTCCCTTATCACTTTGGGAACACTTCAATAATTATCTCCATGAAAGAATAATATATATATATATATAATACTCATAATAATAATGAAATTTATGAAATAAAATTTTAATGGGGCTATATATAACCCATATAAAAGAATGAAGGTCTATAACAACAAAATCTACCTCAATGAAAGTAAATTGAGGAAAATTCCATTACATTGAGCCAGGATTTTAACATTAATTACTTATATTATACAATAATAAGCATATCATAATAATTCACTAAATTTATAGATTTTATAATTTTTATTATTCATTTTATTTATCTTATTACCCTGTGCTATAAAATTACTTAAATAATTATATTTAAGTAGGGTTTTTAAAGATATATGAGTAATGTGTCAAAAATTAGGTTATTAGGTTGAATAAAGATGATTTAGAACAATATTAAACATTTAAATAATAATAACGACACAATTATATTATTTATACATCTATTAAATTTTTTAAAACCAACCATGAATGATGGTTAAAAAATAAAACATGTCATAATTATATAATTAAAAACTTATCATAAATACAATATTATTTTAGTAAAAATACTTATATTTACCATTTATGTGTTGTGGAAATTAAAATAGGCTCACATTAATTCGTGGAGGTTCTAGTCCACAGGTAAATGAATGACATATCCATTTGTTCATGTTAACTGGAAATGAGATATTATATTTTAATAATGATAATTATCTCATTAATATAATTATTAAATATTTTATGATTGATATATTCATTAACATTATCTTTATATCCTTTTATGTAAAGCATTAGTGAAAAATAATCACATTGCTTCGTGAGGAGGCAGTCCATCGTAAATGGGAGTGATGATATATCATCCACCATCAAATGGAGTGTAAGAAGTTATTTGTGACATAATAACAATATCATTATAAAAATGCCTAAAATATCATATAATTACTTTATAAAATTCATTAATATAATAAATCAGTGCCGACGATGGAAAAATAATGACATCAGTTCAGTAGGTGGTAGTCTATCATACAAACTCATAATGATTTTGCATCCCATTTGATGGAAGAGGACTTACGATATTATATTAACATAATATAATATAATTATTTTAGATGAATTGTATAAATATATTATAATATTTGCACTATATTTTAAGGTACTAGAAAAAGAAATAAAATAAAAAATGCAATGTTAAGTATGAATCCTTTTCCTCAGGAAACCTCCATAGGTAACCAATAAAGCATTAATATATTGTATTTACGATAAAATTAATTGATATATGTATCATGAGGTAATTAAGAAATATATTTGGGATGTTACTGTCCACTAAAAAAGTATTTGTAGGTGTGATTTCCAGAGAAGAGGTGGTGGCCATTAATAAGTGGGTTCAGTGGCACAGTTGTAATTTTTGAAAAGAAAAAGATGTATTAATGTTATTCACATTAAAAAAGGTTATAAAATGAACCATTATAAAGTAATAAAAATTATAGGTTTAAAATATTTCAAAATAATATATTTTTGACAAGTGTTAATGAAATTTTAACCTCTACTAGAAAAATTACATATACCAACAGTTTTGGCCAAAGTGTTGGTATAACTCACTATTTGGGATTTATACCAACAATTTGTCCAATACCATTTGTATAGGTCACTTATATGGACTGATACTAACGGTTTGGCCAAAATCCTTTGTATAGGGTCCCTATAACAGACCTACACCAATGGTTTGGACAAAACCATTGGTATAGGTCCGTTATAGTGACCCTATACCAACGATTTTGTCCAAACCGTTGTTATGGGTTCATTATAGTTACCCTATACCAAGGTTTTGTCCAAACCATTGGTATAACTCTATCCTATGCTATACGTTTCCCCAAAAACATTGTTATAGCTCAAAATTCATAGAACATATAACAACGGTTCTAAAAACCATTGGTACAGTTCAATACCAACGTTTTTTAGAACCGTTGGTATATTTAATCATACTTTTTATGGAATATTTTGTCAAATAACATTATATAAAAAAAATTTAAAATAATTATGATTATACATATATATATTTATGAAATTATGTTCACAAAATTCATGGTAGGTTAGTGGTAAGGTTGTTGTAATATAAACGGTTTTCCCAAAACCATTGGTATAGACCTATCCCAATTCCAAATCAGTCAACAGTCCTCCAAACAATTGGTATAAGCTATACCAAAGGTTTTGAGACGTATAAAATGGTTTAAAACCGTTTGTATAAGTTATTTTTCTATTATTTAACCCATATCCTTTTAGTTTATCCCATAGTAAATCCATTTTTACAATAATAGTGGTAATTAATTTTTACTATTTTCAATATTAATTATTCCAAAAATATTAAGTTTACCTTATTAGAAAAAAAAATTATTTTAAAAACAAATATATAATCCATCTTATAAAATTGAATTCACATAAATGTAAATAAATTATTTAATACAAAACTCAGATATGTGATAAAGGATAGGGTTATCAAGAAATGTTTTTTTCTTGAAAAAAGATACTTTTATATTAACTTTATGAATACTAATAATCAGAATATAAATATTAATTAAAATTTTTAAAATATATAAATTTTATTTAAAATTTCCTTTTTAATGTAATATTTTAAATAATTATAATCGAAAAAAATATGCACTACAATATCGTTTTCCAAAAAAATCCCATTTTTTAAACACAAAAAATTAAATTATTCTAAAATAAATAAAAAATTTGATAAAAAATTGTATTATGTGGATTTAATATTACTAATTAATAACTAAATTACATGAAATCATATTAAAATTTTAATATTACTTTTTAAATAATTAATTTTTTTAAAGGAAATGACATTTTTAAAAAATATAGTAATTTTCAAAATTCACAGAAAAATCGATATTTCCCATGAGTCCAAAAGTTTCACCCCATGTAAACTTTAATATATTTATTTCCAAAATTATTCTAAATTTTCTAAATTTATATTATGGATTTTATAATTTGGTAATTTAAATTAAATCATATAATAAACGAGTTTTATTAAAACTACTTCTTTAATTAAAATTGTACTTAATATTTTTATAATGAACATAAATATCTAATTTATATTAATAATAAATAAAATGATTTATTCTATAATTAAATGGGATTTAAAATTATCCCCCCTTAATAAATTATGTCCTCAAAAGTTTATCTTAATCATTAGTATCAAATATTTGATATTGGAGAATATATTTGTTGGAATCCCATATAAAAAGAGATAAATTAAATATCATCTTGATAAGAGGGAAAAAAGAAGTATAAATGTCAGAAGTAAAAATTCATAACTATGTTTCCGACTAGGATAACATAGTTGGGGTGTGAGAACTTCTACAATTTAGAAAATCATAACATCTAGAAAATGACGGAGAGTGATAGTGACAATTTTTCTCAAGAAAGTTAGAGATCAACATAATGTTTAGGACACCAAAATCAAAAATTTGTGATTAGTTAGAAGACCATTATATTCATTGGAAATGAACTTAATAGAATAAAATTTTTATTTTGAAGATAGTATTCTTATATTTGAAAAAATTAAATTACCTTCTTGAATTAAATCGATAATAAATATACTAAATTTTCTAGTAGAATTTCTACAATTACTCAATTTCCCCCCACACTCATATAAAAATAAACATATAATTGAAAAAATATCTAAAAGGGTAATACAATATTCATAATTTATTTAAAAATAACTATTAATAAGTGTATTTAAATAAGTAATATGCTTCCAAAAATTATAGTGATCCTATTTTGAAAACAAATTAATCACAAAATCCCAACATAAATTTTTAAATACCATGGTTTTCTGTTTGACAAAATATATGTTATATAAATCATATTTTTTATTATATTTCAATCAATTTATTTACAATAATTATTTCATACTAAAAATAACATCACATAGACATTTAGTAGGCATTTAATCCTTATAGACTATCGGTTGTCGGATTGAGACTTGTGACCTTACCCGTTTTGTAGAGTTGTCCCCTTGTTGTGAACTATCACTTTTCAAAAAAAAATCCATCCTTTTTAAATTCCCATAAATATAATGGACATGATTTATAATAACATTTATCATAAAATATTATATAAATTAAAATGTTTATCAATACCATAAAAATCATCTCTTAAAAATTAATGTAATACTTAATCTTAAACCAAAGATTTATATACATATAAACCCAACATAACATGTCTAAATAATTTTTCAATCAAATTATGATAACATCAATGAAAACCTCAAAAGGTGTTTCTAAAAAAATACACATATGATTATACATTTTAAAATTCTATTCTCCTAGGAGTAGTCACTACTTCACAAGATTAACCAAAGACAACTATAGTGGTAAAGAATGATTTTTACATACCATTATATTCTCAATCATGACTATTTCAACACTATGTAAGAAACATAGAATACTGATTATCATAATTTACCAAAAAATTATAGCTAAAACATCTCAACATTGATATGATATTTGTTATCTCATTTATTGAGTAATTGGGACTCATTTATTTATAGTTATGTAACCTCTCCCAAAATATACCACAATTGTAAATTATTCCAAATACTAGAAAATATTCACCTAAATTCATTTTGACAAACATCAAATATGTTTTGTGAATACCTATCGAATTAAATTTCTTTGGATTTCAATTTAAAACCACATTTAACATTTCATAATCTCATGGAACATATGTTTCAGAAAACCCCAACTCAATTATACAAGAAGACTGAACAAAATTATTATATATTTTAAAATACAGTGCTACTAAGTCACTTCATAAACATGGTTTTAATGTAACATCCCAGGTAAATAAAGAACAAGAAATTTTTCATATTTACTAATATTTGTGAATTAAATATTAATTCTATTTTAAATTGGATTCTATGTTCGACGGCGTACCCAATACGCAACAATGGGTTTCTTTAAAATCGCACGTTGCTCACTAACAATATAATATTATTATTTTAAATGGTAGTTAACTCCTAGAAGTTGTATTGGATGGAATGAATAGAAATAACTACAAAATGAGGATACATGTTTTGAAATTTTTTTTAAATTTATCTTATAAAATTTAGAGGCTTAAAATAAGTAAATAATTCGTTTTTTGGCATAAATACAATAATATTCACTAAAAGGTCGATTTACTGCCTTTTAATGGAGAACCCTCTATAAATCTAGTTTTTGAAAGTTTTATATGTTCTATTTTACAAAATAATATTTTTCTTTAGAATAAAGACACCAAAATTTACTTTGGATGAAATTTTCGTATTTTTCGGATAATGTTCATTTTTAATAAATAGTGAGAAAAACTGTATTTTAATTCAAAAGCGTGTTTTAATCTAATTTATTTATATGGTTATATTATCTTTTTAATTGGGTTTAAGGGAAATTATAATATATTTTTATCATTTAATATAATATTTGTCATTTTATGTAATTTTATTTTGAAATTGGACATAAAAAAGTGCCAATCATTTGATAGTTATTATTTCCTAAAAACAGGACATTTGTTTAAACAGTGAGAATTAATTTTAAATTAATTTCTTCCACTTTTGTGTTTTGAATTAAAAAATATGGATTCCATATTTGGAATCAGTAGGTCCAAATTTTTTAAATAAGTATCTTTTATTTTTATACATTTTAAATATTTACTTTAGTAAATATTTTATTTACCATGATTAAAGGGTAAATATAGTAAATAAGAGTAAAATATAATATTATAATAATATTTAATTACTAGAAAATGTGTCATAATCCTATTAGATGATAAATATCCATCCATGGTCATCCTTGGATTGAATTTGGGTCCCCATGGAGCCACATGTGAGTAAAAAATGACATTTTAAATTAATTAATTTAAAGTAAAGACAAAAATGACATAAAAAATATCGTTTTGAAAAAAAATTTATACATGGGGTTATATAAGTTATATTTTCCACTATAAATATTCATTGGAAATATAAAAAGACTTCCTACATCAGGGTAATTATTTTATATTTTTTTGACATCATATAAATTAAATTATTTATGAAGCAATAATGATACAAAATTTAACTCATTAATAAAGGATTTAAATACATAAGATTATAATTATTAAAAAAATATCCAAAACCAGTCCAATTCATACTGGATTATTTTATTTAGACCATGAGTAATCATAAATTTTATATTAACTAATCGTTGACCTTTTGAAACTTAATATGAGGTTATAATAAAATAATTGTTTCAAACACTCTTAAAGAGCCCATCCTCTCCCTTAAAAAAGCCCTCACTTATAACACATTTTTCACACTTCTAAAGCCTTTGGATCATGAAACCTCTACTAAAATAATCTCTCAAGATCCATTTATTCATCTTAGAATCCTTACCTTAGGTAGAAAGCACTTCAAGAAACCCTTTTGGTTCAAACCAAATAGAGTTACCCGATTTCAAGGTAACGTCTTCTCTTAAGTTATTTTGTTTTATTTTACTTATCCAACCCCTAAACTCTTTTTATTACTTTATTTTATAACAAAACTAGTATATGAAATATACTAGGATGTTATTATGAGAATTATTTGAACTAAACTTACACACACCTCCATCTAATGGGTAAAGAACATAATGTTTCTGTGGATGGAAAACTAAAGCCTCACGAAATGATGATTGTTCAATTATCTCCTACCGCCTCTCATGGTGGCCGTTATGATGAAACTGTATTTATATGTAATATATATTATGTCTTTTTCTATATTATTCTTTAATTTTTATTTAAAAACATACATTTATTCCTTCCAATATGTGTAAACACGATAATTTCTTTTGAGGAAGTGCGGACTACCGTCCCCTCATGGTGATATGATTTGTTCTTAACATACATTGAATGTATAAATATAGAGTTATCGAAATTCTGTAACATATATATCATATGATAATATAATGTAACTATAATATACCTCTTTATCATTAAGTTTTAACTCCATTAAATATTAAATATAAATAAAAGTAGTGTTCATGTGTACGCACGGCTTACCGTCTCCATGAACGGTGCATTTAATTTCTTATCTTCAAATGTTATGTACTATTATAAATATATATATATATATAAACTTGATATATATGATTTATATGATATTTAAATTGATAATATCATTATGGAGATAATGTATTTTGAACCACATGGAAAAATTGTACATATAACAAGTTCATTTTAAACTCAAATTCCAAACATCAACAAAATATCCGATATGAACTCAAATAATTAAAAAACTGTTATTCCAAGGTATTAAGTGATATAAAAGTAATAATAAAAATTAAAAATGTTATTAATCAAGTAGAAATTAAATTCAGTTTATTATTCAGGAAGAACAAGGAACATACGAGTCAAGTTGGACATGAGGTAAGTGATTTGTTATCTCACTTTTAATTCCGTGAGATTTCCATTATTCACAACTTATTTGTTCCATGTGGTGTATTGTATACTTCCATTTGATATATATTGTCATTATTCTATTAATATTCATGGTATTATATGATTATTTTTGTGGTTATTAACTTTTCGCATACGACTCGATTGATTAGAACGTGGTAAGGGTTTTTATCTCACCTTTTTATTCCCGCAAGATTCATGATATATTAGCAACTATTTTCTTTTGTGTGGTGGAAATAATGACCATGATTGTATTTTTTGTGTAATATAATATAATTTATGGATATTTACATATTCATTGTGTGATCTTTCTATCATGGGGTGTATGTTTCGTAAGTTACAAATTTTGTAAGGGATCCTTTCACCCTCTTATTTTTAAAAGACTTATTTTTGTTATATCTTTAAATTTACAACTTATTATGTTGGGATATGTTCTTATATATACTTATTGATATAAATTTTTCTTCCATGTGATGATATATCCTTTTCTCTCTCATCAATTTATTTTTTTAATTTTAAAGAGACGTCATTAGGCTGTCGAGTTTCTGTAAGAAAACTTCGTAACCCAATTTTAATTTTTTGGTTAAACATATGCTTCTTGATTATGTCATGCTATAAATATTTTTGAATAACCTATTATTGTTTTAAAATTATTATCCACTTATATTGGGGGTATTTATATTTTTCACACATAATTATATAATTGATTTATCCTTAATCTAAGGATACCGTCTTTATAAGGGATTTCATCTCAATTTACATTTCTATTGAGACTTCATTGTTGATATGAAAAAATTCAATATTATATGGTGTATATACTATAATTTGGAATATTATATCATGATTCTTTTATTCTCATGATATTATTATGTTTTTATTATATTTTACTCGTTAATTATTTGTATTATAGTGTCTCTCATTTTGTTAAGAACCCTTTAACTAAAATATCGTTTTAAATGTTTTAATGGTTTATTATTCTAAATCTTTCACATTAATTTCCATGTTTTAAAAATGGGTTTAAAGATATATTAATATGGATATTAATGTTTTGAAATTGAAATTTCATTCAAAATCGTCAAAGTGGTATGGGACACTTTGATTACAAAATCGCTTTATTTAATATTTTAAATGTCTTTGAAAATAGTTTGATTAAAGCTATGATTTTGTCCATGCCCTCGACTGATGAGATTCAGGCCTTATCAAAGCTTGATGGGTTGCTGAACACCAAAGAAAATCTGGCCAGGTCTCTGTATAATGTAAAATGGTTAAAATATGGGGATAGGAACTCTTGTTTTTTTCACCGTCTTCATAAAGAAAGGAAGATCAGGAGGGGAGTCACTGCCCTCAAGATTTATGGGATGCTGCTTACCACTGATAATGAGATTTCTGATGCGGTAATTGGCTATTTTTCTGATCTCTACTCTGATAATGGGGCTAATAGAACACACATGATTGTCAACAACATCACCCCGTCCATTGATGACAGTATCAACGCCTCTTTGGTTGACCCACCTGGGGGAAAGGAAGTCAAGTTGGCTCTTTTTTCTCTTAATATTGACAGTGCAGCTGGACCTGATGGGTTCACCAACAAGTTTTTTATGTTCAATTGGGAAATTATTCATGATCAGGTCACCAATGCAGTGAGAGACTTCTTCCTCACTGCTTTTATGCCCTACGGTGCTAATTCCAACTTTATTGCCCTTATTCCCAAGAAGGACAATGCTATTGATATGAAGGACTTCAGGCCAGTTGCAATAGGGAACACTATACCCAAGATTATCAGTAAAATCATTGTCATGAGATTGGGTAATGTGGTAAAAGGAATCATCACCCCTAATCAGTTTGGTTTCGTCCCAGGTAGGAGCATCCAAACCTGCATTCTCACTGCCTCAGAATGCATCAATGTCATGAAAAGGAAGGTGAAAAACGGGAATCTTGCAGTGAAGATTGACATCTCTAAAGCCTTTGATACCATGAAATGGAGTTTTCTGCTGTCTATCCTTATTATGCATGGCTTCTCATCTAAATTCATCAGCTTGGTCCTTGCCATACTTCAGAGTGCTAGGCTTTCTATCTTGGTCAACGGCTCCCCCAGAGGCTTCTTCCAGTGCTCCAGAGGTTTTCGGCAAGGAGACCCCCTATCTGGGATTCTGTTTGCCATTGATGAGGATTACTTAAGCCTTTGTCTGAATAGCCTTGTGCAGGCTGGTCTTTATAGTCAGATTAAAGCC
The DNA here is from genome assembly GCA_963277665.1 of Viscum album. NCBI lineage: Eukaryota > Viridiplantae > Streptophyta > Magnoliopsida > Santalales > Viscaceae > Viscum > Viscum album. The sequence goes on along the minus strand of OY728164.1, from coordinate 1,394,469,843 downwards.
GGGAGGGACTTCTTTGCTCATTCCCACCTTCTCTACGCTGATGATATTCTCTTTTTTGGTCAGGAAAACTCACGGACTGTGTCATCAATAAAGGACATTTTCAGGCACTACGAGGATGTGGCTGGGCAGGCTGTTAGTTGGCAGAAATCTTTTGTGGTCTTTGGAGAGGGAGTGACAGCCAGGAAGAAAAACAAGGTTACTAGGCTGCTGGGGGTGAAGAAGGGCTCGCTGACCTTTAATTATCTTGGAGTTCCCCTCTTTTGGGGAAGAGTGAAGAGATTCCATATTCAGTCTATATACTTCGTATAATTGCGCAAATGGCATCTTGGAAAGGAAAATCCATGTCTCAGGCTGGAAGAATATTCCTCGTTAATTCGGTGACTACCTCTATGTTTGTGTATGGATTCTCTATCTATAAATGGCCAAAGGCTTTGCTCAAAGACCTTAAAAGGCTCATTAGGAATTTTATATGGACTGGTTCCGTAAATGAAAGGAAGCTGATTGTTGTGGCTTGGAGGGAATGCATTAAACCAGTTGATATGGGGGGTTAGGCATTAAGGATTTGGGTCTTTTCAATGAGGCTTTGATCAGCAAGTTTGCATGGAACTTATTCACCCACAATGATAATTCAATGGAGTTTATCTCAGCCAGGCTCATCCCTAAGCTTCTGAATGGATACTCTTACCATCTTTCCTCCTCTGTTTGGGCTGCTTTGAAATCAACCTTCAATAAGTGTATGCCCTCTGCCAGATGGCTTGTTTGTAGGGACTCCATCCTGAATGCATGGAGGACTCCCTGGCTAAATAATCCAATTCAAGAAGACGTGGATATCCCACCTCATCTGAGACACATCTCTATTGCTGATTTTCAGGGAACCTCGATGGATACTTACGATTTCCTTCCCGCTCAGATTCAGGCTGATATCCAGTGCTACAATTTTATTGACAGAGACACCCTCATTTGGAAGCCGGGTATCACAGGTTCCCTCACCACTCGTGCCCTCAATCTTTCCATGTGTGATGGGCAGGTTACCATCTCACGGTGGCTTTTGGCCTTCCGAAATCATTTCATTCCCCCTGCTGATTTTCTGCTGCTCTGGAAAGCTTGGAAAGGCCGGGTTCCTGTACAAATTCTGCTCAAGAAGGCTGGAATCAGCCTTGCTTCGGCCTGCCCTCTCTGTCTTGCAGCTGAGGAATCGATCGACCATATTTTCTTGATCTGTGACTTTTCAGGTAGGCTTTGGAGATACATTCAAGACATCACAGGCTGCTGAGTGCAGCTACATAATTTGGCGGGTTGTCTGGCCTCGGTTGTTGCTGCTCTGTGCAGCGCACAAGTCGGCAACCTTCTTCTGGTGGCAGCAGCGGCTGCTTGCGGTTTCATCTGGAAGGCACAAAATGCCTTGGTTTTTTAGGATGTGAATCCATCCTTTCAGGCTGGGGTGAGGCATATTCATAGGGCAGCGTGCAGTGCGTCCAACCTGCAGACTGGATGCATGAACAACAACACCGAGGACCTTATTATCTTACAGAACTTTGGTGTTTCAGGCAGGGTGAATAAACCACTGGTTCTGAAATCAGTGCGATGGATACCTCCCATCCCATCTTGGGTGAAAGTGAATGTTTATGGGGCGGCTTCTGGCGCACCTGGGCCTTCGGGCTGTGGTGGTGTCTTCTGCACCTATCGTGGCTTCGTCAAGGGCTGTTTTTATCACTTCAATGGACAGGGCAATGCCATCGAAGCGGAGTTATGGGTGATGATCAAGGCGGTCAAGTATGCGGTCCAGCATGGTTGGCACTTTCTTTGGTTAGAATCTGATTCAACGGTGGTTGTTGATCTCCTCAGGCGGCGGTCAAGGGATGTTCCATGGGTGCTGCTACCTTCTTGGATTGAGTGCTTAGAGCTTCTTGCTGGTATAACTATTGATGTGACGCATGTTTACAGGGAGGCGAATCAGGTTGCTGATGCTCTGTCAAAGAAAACTATTTTGGACTCTTCTTCGGAATGGTCCTTTCATGCTCTGGTTTGTTGCACGCACCTTGTGGAGGCTGATGCATGTGGCATGATTTTTACCAGATATTGTAAACCTCCCTTGTATTGCTGACCTCCTCTTCCCCCCCTTTCTTTTTTAATAAATTTTGGTAGGAGTGAGCTTTCGCTCCTGGGCCTTTCGATTAATATGTTATAGATATTGGGCATTGTTTATCTCTATAGGGGGTTCTGTGATAAACCTAGGGTGGTGAGCCTGAGATAGCTCTCCAATGCATTGGGTAACGTGATAGAGGTAAATATTAATGTTTATCCTAAGAGATTTAAGGAATATACTGTGATGGGTATTCCAAATGTGACTCCCTCTATATCTGAGATAGATACAATTTATGTATACTATTTATGCCGTAAGTTACCTTTATGATTTATTATTTCTTTTTGTTGTTCATAAATCCTATTATTTCATGAGGTTTGTTATGATTGAAAAGTATGGTTTCATTATTTTGTATTTATTGATCGGATAATGTTTTCATTACTTTTTTTATATCCCTTATTGAGCTTTTTATGCTCATACCAAGTTTTTGAAATGTTTTCCACAGGAATTAGAGATGAATAAGCCTCAAGGATGGGATCAAGGAAAAGTAATGCTGTCTAAAACATGGAACTAGACATGACTATTTTTTTAAGAGTTTTTATTTTTTGAAATAAATGAATACTGAGTAGATTTGTCTACATGAAATATTCATGTTTTTATGTAAATTTTATGACCTAATTCTCTAAAACTCTAAAACTAAAAAGATCCTCAATGTAAATTATCCATTTAATTCAATATTATGCAATGTTTAAGGCCGGGTCCTTATATTCAATGCTATGTAAAACTGATTAATTTTACTATCAATGCCCTAAATAATATTTACAACATACCTGGTCAATCCTAAAAAGTTTGTTTCATATGCAGCCACTGAATCTATAACCTATCACTATAATTCAAAGAGTTATTTATCGATCCTAATCCAAACAAAATTTGTGATATTTTTCTCAAAAAAAATATTAAATAATGCTTTCAATTTCATGGAATCACGATCAACTTCCAATTTGGTGCTCTTATTACAACACCAATATTGAGCAACCTCACCTTCAAAAATATCAATGGAAATGGTTACCTTTTTACATGATGATCATTGAATGACTACAAATATCTTCTCAAGGGTATTGATCCATGAATTTTTCCGAAAATGGTAGGATGTTCTACTAAATTATGGGGATATTTTCTCATGATATGAACAACTATAGAAATTCTTCTTTGGGGTAGATTGGGTTCCTATCATGCATTGACAACACCATAATTAATTGTTTTTTTCAACTGAATAATCATTACAAAAAACTATTACATTCATATTACAAATGTATAAGGATGATGATTTGAAATGATATACTCAGTTCTTTTACACTATAGATTCTATATTTCCAATATTCATTACCATTTTGAACAGACATAGTCTATATGAAGAATAATAGTAATATTCCTATTTTATATCATTTTAACCTGACAATAAGGTTAAATATTTAAATATTAGGCTATTATCATAATCATATACTCAAAATTTATCTAATATAAACTATGATACTATCTATAAGTAATCAAACTTTAACATAACACAATATTGAGTTTCATTCAAGAATTAAAATTCTTTTACATAGAGGATATTTTTAGTTTTTTAGTTTTATAGGATTAGGTCATAAATGACACATAAAAATGATACTATAAAAAGTGGAAACTTCAAATTTTTATCAATTTTTCCTATAATATAATAATTTTTAAAAAATAAAATATTTCTTTTCAGGGGAAATATTCGTGAATTCAAAATATTCCTCTTACTTTTACTTTCGGATCCTTAAACCTAGATAAACACATTTTAAAACATGGTATAATCACAAAAATCATAATAAAGGAAATAAAATAAATCAGAATTGTTACACTAAAATAAAAGAGATGATTAGCCATGGTTATTTGGTGGAATAACTAAAGTTAAGTATCCATATAATTTTTTAGTTATGGTTCTTAAAACAATCATATATTGCATGATCTCTAGTCAATTATCGAAGAATTATTTTATTTATTGGCAGTTCTTTAAGTGTCATTTTTTTGACAATTTAGTGGAGGTTTTTTGTTTAATTTGGAGTTCTTATTTAATAAAAAATATCTATTGTGAATATAAATAAAATAAAATAAACCACCTAAAATCATTTAGTGATTTTTAATTTTAGCGGCATTTAATTTGAATCGCCGCTATACACATTCAATAATATATGTTTGTGACAAACTTCAACAAACCACCTCTAAATATATTTCAATTTTTATATATAATATTTAATACAAAACAATAAATATACAATAACTGAAATTCTATAAACTCAAACATAAATATATGAAAAAGACATCATTTGTACATCACACATCCAATGTCATACAAACTACCACAATCATCATAACCTATGCCTCAGTCACCCCATATATAAACCAATACCTCATTCATCAATCGATACATACAAAATATTAACAACAATAACCCATGCCTAATATACATCCATGTAATGTATTCAACTACATCAGTCTTCATCCACATCATCTCTCAAGTGAAACAGACTGTAATATCATCAGCTATAACAAAAAATAAAACCCAAATGGGAAGTAAAAATAATAAATCAGAATTATAGTAGAATAACTAATAAAATTTTAACATAAAATGGAAACTAATAACCATTATAACTACATTATGAAAAATGTTATGGTTCCAAATGTCCATCCTCTTATATACGGTATTTATCTTCTACCTAAAATGAAAACCAAAAAATTTTCGAAGACAAATGAGAAAGATAAAAGACCCAAAATGTCTTCAGAATGGTGTATATAAGATTTAATATTCTGTTAATCAAATAGAATAAATTTTAATAAAACAAATATATATAATGGAAAACAATTTGAAATTAAAAATGTACCTATTTATGAAAATATTCAACACTTGAAACTAAAATGGGATAAAGTATATAATTCTAATTTATTTTTAAGGTGATGTGAGATGTCTTGAAATTTATCCAATAAAAAATTGGATATTTTTATATCATAGTATTTTATATAATTCAATACCAACTATAAAGTGTTTGTACCATGATTTCACATCAATATATGGTTATTTTCTATTGTTTTGACAATTCCACGAATGTTTTACTATATTTAAAAACTAAAAATGTGTTTATGTTCATAAACGGATAACCATCATTCTTAGTGATGTTCCATTGTCTCATAAATTTAAAAATTTAATCGATGGTCATTATCCCTTGAATATAGGAAAATATAACGTTGTTTTTCTTTTTTTGACTATTCTGCACACATTTTAGTGTTTTGAGACACTAAAAACACAATTATTGACATAACAAGAAAACTATAACTCAAAATTATGTGTCATAAATTCCAAAATTTAAAAATTAAATCTAAGGTGGTTTTCCATGACTTTAGGAAAATATGACATTTTCCATGGTTTTGACTACTCCACAGACATTTTAGTGTTTTAAGGCACTGAAAAACCATTATGACCATAATGGGAAAACTATCCTTGAAAATGATGTTACAAGAGTTAAGAAATTTTAAAATTAAATCTATTGTGAATTTTCTATGATATCGCTTCAATATGATTTTGTTTTCTTGGTTTTTTCTATTCCACAGACATTTAGAATTTTAAAACACTAAAAACATGTTTATAGCCATAACAGAAAACCTTCATTCAGAATTATGCATGCTCAATTCATATATTTCACAATTAAATATATAGTCAGTTTGTCTTGATTATTGGAAAAAATGAAATCATTTTATTACTTTGACCGTTCCATGAACATTTTAGATTTTTAAAAAACTAAAAATTTGTTCACATCCAGAATTGGAAAAAATTTTATTCGGAATGATGATCCATTAGTTCCAAAATTTCACAATTAAATAAATGGTGGGTTTACCATGATTTAACATCAATAAAGGTTTTTTTAGATTTCGGCTATTACAGAACGTTTTAATGTTTTAAAACACTTAAAACATGTTTATGACAATAACGAGAAAACCATCATTCAGAATTTTCTGTCATGGGTACCTACACATCATAATTAAATCTAAAGTAATTTTTTCTTTATTTTATGATAATAAAAAATGGTTTTCCTAGTTTTGACCATTTCACACACATTTTAGTGTTTTAATAAACTATAAATGTGTTCAAAACCATAATGGGTAAACCATTATTCAAAATGATATTCAATCAGTTACTAAATTTAAAAATTAATTCTACAGTGGTTTCACCTTGATTTTAGTAAAATTCGACCTCGTCGTTTTAGTTTTGATTGTTTCACACATGTTTTTGTGTTTTAAAACACAAAAAACACATTTACATCCATAAAAATAAAAATTTAATTTAGAATTAAATTTTATCACTTAATATGTTTAAAAATTAAATATATAGTTATATTCACCAATTTTCAGGATAATATGATATCATTTTTCTGGTTTCTACTATTCTATAAACATTTTAGTTTTTTAAAACACTAAAAATAATATTACGTCTATAATGGGAAAACCATCACTAGAATGGAAATTCTCTCAGTTCCGAAAATTCAAAATTCAATCTATAGCAGTTTTAACCTAATTTTAGGAAAGTCCTACATCAGTTTCCTAGTTTTTACCATTCCATGGATGATTTAGTTTAAAAGAAATACACATTTACAACTATAACAGGAAAACCATCAATCAAAATTATGTGTCTTCAATTCTTACATTTACAAATTATGTCCATTGTGGTTTTCCCACGTTTTCAAATAAATATGATATTTTATTTTCAGTTTTTACTATTCCATGCACGTTTTAGTGTTTCATAACACAAAAAATTTGTTCATATCCATTATGGAAAAAATCATTTAAAATGATTTTCAGTCTATTTATAAAATTAAAAATTAAATATATGGTCATTTTTCATGATTTAAGGAAAATTAAAAAACTTTTTCCTAGACTTGACTGTTCCACACACATTTTAGAGTTAAAAAAACTATTTTTTTGACTATCACAAGAATACCATTGTTAAAAATAACATATTATCAGTTCCTAAATTTTACAATTAAGTCTATTTTGATTATCCCCTAATTTAAAGAAAATAAAAAATAAATTTTCTAGTTTTTACTATTGCATGAATGTTTTAGTGTTTTAAAACACTTAAAAAAATTTAATGACCATAACCAGAAAACCATCATTCAGAATGATGTGTCGTCAATTCCAATATTTGACAAATAAATATGCAACGATTGTCACCTGATTTAAAATAATATAACATTGTTTTCCAATTTTTGAACCTCCAAAACATATTTTTAATGTATTTTTTAAATATAATATTTGTTTACCAAGTCAAAACTGAATAAACATGCCCACATTGTTTTCGAATTTATGGATAATTACCTATAATTTCCTTTTGATGTATAGGAATCAACAAAATATCAATTAAGAACTATACATGGTCTGTATAACTCGAAATTATTTTTTTCTATAGAAAAGTTTCATTTTTGTTTTTTATGGATGGTGTGTGTGTTCTTTTAAAGCTCCATGGGTGTGAAATGGAGTCAGTGACATCAAAATGGAAAACATCTAGAAACAAATAACATAACACATTATGAGTGTATTATCTAATTTACTCATGTATTTTAAATTAGTTATCAAGGAATATTAAATTAATATTATATTAACTTAAGTATCAAAGGCCCTATATTTCCAAGCTATAGGAATATTCAACCAATCATTATAATTAATGAGAAATCTCACTATCTTTCAATAATGAAGCCCATGAATCGACCCATATATTCTTTTAGCTTCATCGGTAGGCACCTCAAACTCATTAAATAGAATGAAAATCTATAATTCTTTTAGGTCACATGAATTATTTGTTTTTATATTTTTATCCCTTCTATGATTGTATTTTTTTCTATTTGAAAAATTAATTAAACTATTAATAAAATATAATGTTTTTCATTGGAAAATGGCATGCATATCAGTAATGGTATCCCACTAAATCGCCTATATGGAGGGGTGACCAAATACTCCATAAAAAGGTGAATTAAGAGGTGGGATACCAATGATATCTTAGGAAATGACTGGCTCGCTAGTAGTCTTGAGTAAAATGGAATCACACAGATCTATATAACATGATGGTAGTGGTCACATTCTCTGACATATTTATTGTCTAGAATCATGCATTTTTTTGTTCTCGACATTCCTACATTTCAAATGTTGAATCGATATATTATATATAAAATAGAAATAACTAAAATCATTTTAAAAACTAAAAAATGAAAAAATAGAATAATGTATCTATATATAAACACTTATCGATAAGAAATTATAATATAATTCATTACCAATTTATACTTTCAATTATCATCATCTTCATTATCTATATTATTATCAACCTCAATTGTGACGAGTCCATTATTTTCACCCTCTCTTGTATATTCTATCATTTCGATATTATCTTGAAGAAAATTTTTAATATTTTTTGTTTGATGAGGTTCACTATCACAAGGCCCCAATTTATCCTCATCACCTATATCATATATGTCTCTTTGATTTATGTGTACAATAACACTCCAACCTTAATGTATTGTATCATCCACATAATAAACCTTATTTTTTTGTAAATCCATGAAAAATCAACCATGATTAGCACACTCACTAATATCCATCAAGTGAAAAAAGTTGAATGAAGTAAAATGTAACTAATATATCATTTTACACCTATCAATATTGTCCCACATTAATTTTAATAAGAAAAATAAAAACATGACATAATATTTTACTTCAATTATATAAATCATCTTCCTACAGTATCCCACCACTACAAATGTAAATACACCACTATTTTGAGCTTTTAATACTTATTCAAGATAAATTTTATGAAACTTGAAGCCATGATTATTTTAGGCATTAATTTTCTTAACGTTTCTTAGAGGAAATCAAGCCAAAAAATTCAATCAATAAATATTTTATCTTTATTTTCAATATTAATTATATTATAAAAAAGATAAAATGTATTAATTTTATCATCGATAAATTAACAAAAAATGAATAATATGAATATAACTATACAGTTATACGATGGAAGAACCATTTTACAATCTCTTTATTAATAAATTTTGTTAATTACATCTTATTTTGAGATATAATTCTTGATTTACTCTTTATTTTCAGACACGATTCTTAAATAAATCGATCTACAATAAAACTATTCAGAAACACATATCTATTTGATTGTAGCAACTCTAGTTCAATAATTGAAAATTTTAAACCCTTTTTAATTGTTTATCCAATAGTTAGAAATACCAATGACTATTTTTCAGAATGGGAATTAGTGGAGATTTTGTTAGAAAATTCATCATGATTGAATTCAGTCTCAATCCCATCCAAATACCTTGAAAAGAAGGTTTATAAATAATCAGTTATGTAGCCTTTAGAAATAGATCCTTCGAGTTTATCTTTATTCCTCACATATTATTTCAAATCCCCTATATTACTAATGAATAAAATGAGAAACATATTAAAAAAATTTATGCAATGATTTGATAAAATTGAATTCACCAATGAAAATAAAAAATATATCAATTTACCTATCACTAAGATATATCCATCGATAGTGTACCAGTCCATGATGTTTAGTTTCTTCAACCAAATGAATAGTAAAATGAGTCCTGAGTATGAAGAATAAAGGGGTAAATAACTAATCCAAATTTAATAGTGTTAAAAAATTATTTCTTGATGTTTATCAAACTCAGTAAGATTTATAAGTTTTTTAATAATCTCTTTGAAAAGGTACAAAACTCAACTTGAACCATAATTAATTTTTTAGATAAAGTATTGTGCAAATCCAATGGCAAAAACTACTTAATAAAAATATGCGATTGAAGACTTTTCTATCCATGTAACTTTTGATGTTTCTAGTCAATTCCCCTTCATATATTACATAAATATCAATATGGAACTTTTATATTATTTAATGTTTGAAATAATTTTTCATTATCATCATTTTAATTGAATAAATTGAAGAAGGATATATTCCATTCTCATTTTCCTACAAAACATTCATTGTATTCACTTATTATAAGTCCTTATGAGCTTTAAAGCAATCATTCGATTTACCCCTCTCTTTAAGAACTGTAAAAATTACTTTTCCAGAGATTTTATTCACAATAAGAATTATGAAAAGATTATGATCTATCAAATTATTCTCCCAATTAATTTGTTGAAAAAATATACACTTTTTTCTATTGTTGTGTTCTAGGTTATTCAGATACTATACCTTGTACCCCTTTTACCCTTCTTTTAAAATGGATACATTTTCCAAATTCATCAGTGACATTCAATAATTATGCCCATATTTATATACCAGATAACATGTCCAGGGGAGTCACCAACTATCCACATTAAAGCGACATGAATTTCTAATCATTGTATCATTGAAGCATCATCTGTTTCTCAACAATCATCCCGTAATTCTTATAATTCTTTTAATATAGGATGAAGGTATACACCAATATAATTTCCATGTGTTTTTTTAGTAATAATCATCAAAATAATGAAATAGTACTTATTTATACACATACATAAAGTTATATTATATGGGATCAAAATGATGGGACAAATTCAATAGTTAGTGCATAATGCACCAAAAGGGTTAAACCCATTAGAATCCAATCCCAAATATATATTCATATGATTTGATGAAAAATAAGGATATACCAAATAATAATTTTCCATGATGTTAAATAATTTGGTTGTCTCATCAATCCGACATTACTATCCGGATTATGAAACTTCATTTCATTTGTGGTCTTATATGACCCAAATAATCTTTTTAAGTAGGGTTTTAGAGGAAAGTAACACAATACATTTGCAGGAGTTTTCCTCTTCTGTTTTTTCCTAGGGTTGAACTAATTTATACACCAATGTTTGGTCATTGACATCTATTTTCTTTCATGAAATATTGTGCATTAATCTTTATCTGACTCTTATATTTATTAAAGAATAAAATCATTAGGGCTTTTGTGTATCTTTATATAATCATGTCCATGTTTGTTGATGGATTTCTTCATATAATAGAATAATGAAGGGATCTTAGATGCACTAGATGCATCGGGAACTAACCCCAAAAGCAGGTACATTTTTTCTGTAATTCCATAAATACACTTGAGATGATACAACTTAGATAAAAAAGACAAATTCTAATACCTGGAACAACCTTCATACAATTATTATTTTCTATCATCAACTAACTCTTAAAAATCATTTTTTGGTCACTAATGATCTGAGAAAGGTAAACCTACTCGGGATCTAATGTTGGTTTTTTGGATCTATTGAAATCACAGACATTATATTATGTAAAACCAAATTTCTCATTGAATAAAATTTGAACGTAATTCTCTTATTTTTTTGTCACTTTGTATTTCATTGAATTTTTTTTTCATTTTCTTGAGTTTCTGTAACACTTGATTCACCATGCCAAATCTAGCATATATATTGATCAGGAATCAATTTAAATATAAAATGATCATATACTTTATTTCTATTCAACAATCACTAGAATTTAGAATTAGGATACATACATTTTATTCTACCTTCTAGTAATCAGTTTACAATTACATTATGTAAAAAAAAATTACAATCTGTTAGCATATCGAGGTTTTTTTTGAGGTAAATTAATCCAACATTTATCCATATGTATTGGATTTTATTCTCCCTCTACATTGATATATAATTATATAAATTTTTAGTAATGAAAGTAAAATAAAAATTAAATATAATCCAACTTTACCATTGATTATATGATAACAACTATAAAGAAAAATATGACAAATAAAATAATGAACTTTTTATAACTAAAATAAAAATATAAAAAATGAATCCAATAAATTATAACTTCTCAGAAACAAAGATGAATGGTATGAATCAAATAAAAGATAATGGGGTATTATTCCTTGGTGTTGTAATTAAGTATGGCTCATTCCATTGAAACTTTTTTTAAATTGATTAATGTCTAAACCATTTCCCATGATCTAAGTAAGACAAATAGTACCCATTTAAAAATATGAAAGTAAATTAAACTTTATTTAGAAATATTGATTTTCCAAGAATACAAAAAATATTCAACTCTATATGTATATATTCTTTTGAACTTATTTAAGGAGACTTCATGTTTTCCCATGAATTATAGAAATCAAATCTATCCACATAACATCAAATTAGATGTTCCTTAAATTTGATCAATTGATAAAAAAAGCATGACATTAACATAAATTTGAATAATTTATGATGTGATTTTCAAATAAAATGATAAAAAAAAGAGTCATTTCAGTCAACAAAAAAATAAAAAGTATTATTAGTTTTATTAAAAATCATTTTAGTTAAAATAAAATCAATAAAACTATGCTGGAAATTGTAGTTACCATAATCAATATTTTAATATCATGCATGTAAAAGATAACCCTTACCACTCTACCATTATTTAATTTATTTAATTAAAATAAATGATTCCTCACACATCCATAAAACATGAATCATTATGATAAATTTATGAATGGTCTAATATCTAATTTTTGAGGCCATAATAATTAGAAAACATTATGGGGTAGGGGATGAAACCATGTGCGACCCCAAACCCAACCACTAATTCATATTGAGTTGGAAAATAGCTTCAATTATGTATTTGTCAAAAATTGGATGCATTAAATTATATATAACAAATTTTAGAAAATTAATATCTTATAAAAATCATGTAATTTTGAATGATCTAGATACCATAACCAAAATATATCATAAAATGTTTACTTTATTTCATTTAAATCAACATAACCAAACAAAATGATTGTTATAACTCCAAAATACTAATTGAAAAATCCTAATAACAAATTATATACCAAAATCACATATAAATTTATTATCCAATTATTAAATAAAATTATATAATATTTTTTATCCCTGATGATTATACATATAATGATACTCAATAATAAAATTATGGTAAAGATGATGTTACCTTTTGGGGTCTGTATGCTACCGAGGAGGGGATCCTAGACACTTAGAGGGAGGTCAGAGTGGGGGTCTGTGTTGCTGCTGAAGAGGAGAACTGATCGAAGGTGAGGGCAGCCAGGAGGGGAGGGGGGCTGGGGTAGGGGTAACAGATGTTGGGAGTCATGTGATTGAGGTGAGGATGTATTAGGGGTTAGGGGACATGAGTTTGGGGTGACGAGGTCGTAGGGTTTAGGGGTCACCATTGGGGAGAGGAGGGGGGTGTCTGGAAAGGGGGTCATGGGCTCATTGTTTCTACTATGGAGAGGAGAAGAGATTAAAGGGGATGTGTGGGGGGTGCCTTTAGGGGCATACAGTTGGAGCAGGTTAGGGGTTATGGTTTTTTTTAAAAAGTATAGCGACAGTTTAATCAATACCATATAAAACTAAAAACATAAATACATGTAACTCATTTTTTATGAAACCAATGTTATAATATATATATATATATATATATTAATCATATTTATTTTGTGGTAGTTACCAAAACCACAACAAATAGACCACTGCTAATGATCATATTATTAGATGTTTTAGTACATTTACGAACATGAAAACCAATTAATTATTTAGAATTATCTCAAATAACTTTGATAGAATTGGAAAAACTCTATATGAAAAACTTATATTTTCATTAGTTGGATAACATTAGAATCCCTAGAAAGCAATTGAAATCCCTTTTCGATTCCTTAGAGAATTATATTCATAAAACACTTTCAAAACCCTTTTAATTGGAATAATGATATGAATGAATTCCAATATATTAATTAAATAATGAATTAGAGAGCTGTAATGGGGATCAACCATCGTATATGTTATATCAAGATCACCTTTGAGATATAATGGGCACCAACCAATCTCATTTGTCGTATCAGGCTCGCCAATTTTCAATGAAATATAATGGGGCTCATCCTTTTGTATATGCCATATAGATCTCACTAATGAGGAATAATGGGTCCTGGCCCATCATATATGTTGTATTAGGTTCACATGTTACTCATATAATTCTTCCATACCATATCATGAATATAATATTTTAGTCATTTACCTTAATATAATAAACCATTAAAAAAAACATTTTAACCCATATAAAAAATGTTTTCAGATATCAAAATTCCATTTTCCATTAAAACAACATTTTACATAGAAAATTACAATAACAATTTGAATGGGGGATTTTCATTAAAGAAAAGATGAAATATTACAATGGAATCTAAATATAAAATAGTATTCATGGTAGGGGAAAAATTTGTTTCTGTTGTTTACTTTAAAAATAGAGCATTCCAATTGTATATTGAAAACATGTTCTATAGAAACCACATGAAAATAATCCATATGAAAACCATTAAAATAAAGAAAAAATACACATAAATTTATGTTATAAATATTTTCATTTTTTTATAAATATTATTATAAAATAATTTTAAAAACATGTACATGGAAGAGAAATATTATAATGGAAAATATTAAAAGTAGATTTTTAATAGAAAAGTCAATAATCACTTAGGAGACACTTGAATCATAAGACCCGTGAAAGAATAACATTAATAAAACATTTAATATCATGAGTATAGATATATAGATGATATAACTTGTCAAAGGTTATATATATACTCTTTATAAAAGAATATAGGTGTACAACGTACAGATATGCATCAAAAAATGGAAAATGAGATGAAGTCCCTTACCTTGAGTTAGACTTGTCATGTATATTATTTATATTCAAGAATAATAAAATTATTTAAATTATTCACATTCATGAGAACCTTTTTTAAGTTTATTTTTCATTTTATTTAACTTAATAACATTTTATATACAATATCTTATTAAATTATGTTTATGTAGGGTGTATTGACAATATTTGTTTTATGTGTTAAAAATTAATTTGGTAGGTTGACTAATGGTCAAAGAGGTCAATATTAAATATATAAAGAATAATAATCCATAAATAATTTTAATATTTTTAAATAAATTATTCATTTTAAAAACAATAATTAATTATTGTTATGAAAAATGATGTACATTACAATAATTGATACGATAGGCCACACGTACACATGAGTAACATTGCCATTTTTTCAATGCTGATTTGGGAAATAAGGTACCTAATATTTTGTATTAATAGAAAGAATATAATATTATAATTACCCTATTTTTTATTAAATATAATTATATATATCATCTATGTGTTTTGGTGATGAAAAAATAATCACATATATTTGTGGATGTGGTAGTCCACTGGCACATGAACAACGTTATCATTATTCAGTGTAATAAATAAAATTGTATATTATATTTATAAAATTGTTAATATTACATTAATATAATTTTATTGTCTTATATATCAATATATTCATTAAAATTATATTTATTATGTTCCATGTAATGTGTTAGTGAAAAATGAATCACATCGCATTGTGAGACGGTAGTCCACCATACACACAATCAATGTTATTGTATCCCACACATATTTTATATTATGAAGGTATATGTGATCACATAAGTATAAAAGTATAAATTTTAAAAAATACATTGTATTAACTAAATAAATCATTACAATTATCCATGATATCTGATTATGGAAAATGAATGACATCAGATCATGAGGTAGTAGTCCTCTATAAAAAAATAATGGTTTCATATCACATTTAATAGAGTAAAAGTTTGATATAGGTTATTATATTAAAAAAATTAAAATAAACTTATATTATATATGATAGTGTTATTATATAATAATAATTTAATACTTTTATAGGAGCATGAGGAAGACGTAAAATAGATTTTATCAGTTAAGTGGTATACATTATCTTTAGAAAAATCTCCTTAGTTAAGAATGAAATTAATTAATAGGATATATTTATGATCAATGAAATGGATATTTTAATTATTAAGGTATGTAAGGATTGTATTTGGGTAGGTAGTGGTGCAAAAAATGGGCTTTTAATTGTTGAATTGGAGAAGAGAGTGGGTGGACTTTTTATAAGCGAGGTGATGGAACACTGTTAATTTCTAAAACAAAAATGGTTTCCCTATGTTTTTACATTAAAAAAGTTCCAAAAAATAGATCATTTGAGGTAACTACACATGATATGGTCTAGAAATTTCAAAAAGTATAATGTATTTATTCTGTAATTTTTACATTATATTTTTGTTTTAACTCTCAAGGGAAATTAATTTTTATCTTAATAACAGTAAAAAAATATTTAATGTTTTCACTATTCAATATGAATAAAAAATAATTTGGATTTATTAGATAATATAAACTATTATTATTATAAATATGAAATATATTTTACCAAATTAAATTTACATAATTAGACACATTTAATTTAAATTAAAACCCACTAAGGTGATGAGAATGTAGGTTTTAAAGAAAAAGTTGTTTTTATTTTAACTCTATCAAAAATAATAACTGTATAAATATATATTAGCATTTATTGATATATAATATATAATTTTTTTATAAAATTTTTATAATTTGGAAATATTTTAGGTAATTTATATGTAGAAACCTTATGAACGGTTAAACAGTTTTAAAGAAAATCATATTTTTTAAGAAAAAAAAATATTCACCAATATAGTAAAAAATTTATTTAAATCATTTAAGTGAATTTAGAAGAAAAAAATGACACCTATGTTACTATAAAACATATTATATTTTTAATGGGATTTATTAATTACTTAATTTTCAAAAATAAATGATGTTTATAGAAAAATAAATATTTTTCTCTATTATTTGGAAAATTAATAATTTCAAAAAAATCCCAAAATTTCACCATAAGTGAATTTAAAAATAATGATCTATAAAAATATATTAATTATATCTGATTAGATTTCTATAATTTATAATTTCTTTATTAAATAAAACCTTATAATAAAAGAGATAAATAAAATTTCATTTTTATTTGAGAAATTTAAAAGAGATCATAATAATTAATATAGCTAAGTAATTCATATTAACAAACATTATAAATATTTATTCTCTAATTAAAATACAACTTATAGGATGATAAAAAAACATAGTCATCATGCTCAACCATAAATCTACTTTCTCATGTCCAGAATCACAGTGATGTTTTAGTGGATGTTGTTTTATAAATTTTACCATATGAATCACCAGATGAGGTTCTTGAGTACATGGTCACTTGTCCATAATAGAGAAGATTTTAGTTATACTATAAAACAAATAGTTATTCAATTATGGGTTTAGTGCAAGATTGCTCTCATATTCTCCCTCTTATTTGTTTTTTATTTTCCCTATTGGAGGTATTTTATTGACAAACCATTCCAAAATCTATCAATTAATTTCTATTTTAATTTACATATCCATGGTTATATTTTCTATATCATAAATAAAATCATAATAACACATCAAAAAAATCAAGTAATCATGTCGATAATGCGGTCAAAGTGGGATTTATCTTAATTAATAAACGATACAATGTAATCACTAGATAAACCCATTATTATGAGTTAATGATTCACCTAGAAGTGATTAATAACACATGTTGTATTATTAATAACATGGATACATGTAATTCATCCTAAAATGGAAGGGTACATATTTTATAATATACATTTCATGCCTCTACATGAACTATATCTTTACTGGCACCACAAAATAAGGACAAAAAAACTGATACCATTTTTCACATGTCTTCCCATCCCATTGTCTTAGTCCATGTTGATGGTGGTATTAAATTTAAGTGACATTAAGTGGACACCAACGTCTGCAAATAAATTACATAGGATTAAACATAAGAATAAAAGGTGAAATGATTTACCCTATTTATGCACACACAGAACCCTCCCATGATAATTTCAAAAAAATAAAACCATGGATCCCTATATAAATGATTAATTTAATAAAACATGAGACTATTTAATCTATCATATTATAACATTAATGTAATAGATCGAAAGGGAAAAATATAATAGAAATACTCTATTGAATAAAATTATTCCAAAAACATATTTCCACCAATATATACAAATATGCGAACCATACCAAAGATCCATATCAACTAACTAAGATAGAAACATCCATATTCCCAACTAGATATGTAAGAATCCTTCACGTTTCTTGTTTCATGGAAAATATCATTTGTACATGAACCAAAGTGAACATATAGGTGGTGAGTAATCATACCTAATAGAAAACCCCATGAATAATTTCCCACATTCCAATAACACTAAAAATAGTTTAGATCACATGATTATAAAATAGGAAGGAATAATATCAATATTACATATTTTTCTTTTGGAATATTAAATAATGAATATTAAAATGTATTAAAAAAGAAGTATAAAAATGTATAGTTCAGCTTCTAAGTATAAGAAAAAATTCCTGAATTCCCATTGAAAATATTTCAACAATGTTATCATAGTCACACACCCAAATATATACACAAACTATACCTCCCTATACATAATATTGAGATTCGTCCTTTCATTGAGCTATCACATGGAGAACCAATTGGATAGTGGTATTTCTTACCAGGCTTCATCACAGGTTACCCAATTTGATAGTGGCACATGTAACCATTATTTTTCCCTCATTGAAAAGAACAAAAAAAATAATATATGTCATGAAACAATTCCATACACTATTCAACTTTTAAATACACAATTAATTAATTTTTTAAACACATTAAGGGTCACTTCCAAAACCCATATTTCCTAAAAGAACTAGTAACAAAAAATCTAATATTTTTTCTTCAAGGTAAAAATATTTAAATATAGATGATAGTTCTTTTATGATACCAAAGATCCATTTCAATCTAAAAAATCCAGAATGTGGTAAAAACATACCATGGATATATTTTTTCCAAAAAAACTCCCATAAATATATAGATCAATATTTTATTCATTACATTGACTAATAATTCATTATTCCATTTTTATTATATTACATTGATAAAACAACAACATAAAACCATTTAATTGATCAATCTCAATTTATTGAATCAATTGTTCTTTTCACAAGTAATGGATCCACTAGTCTTGGATAACCTCTATATTGTGTTACCATAGTTACCAAATTTGTCTCCCATAGTAGCTATAAAATTCCCAGATAAATAACTATAGATAATAAAATACTAATAACCTAATCCCTATCCCAACAAATATTGGTAATTTGATATGTTTTACACCCCCTCTAGGGTTCCTCACTATCTCTTTAAAAAACACACAAAACTATCACGACCCGTCCCCCGGGGCCCGTGCCATGACTACCCCAAGCCCGCCTTCCATAGGCCAGGGACTGGCGACTAGCACCAAAGGAGTAAATCCCTAAAACTGGGAAGAAATTTCCTGTATAATATGTAAACACACACAATAGAGAACATTATGGAAATGAAACACTAAGTAAAACTATATAACAAAAGTGTGTTGAATGTTAAATGGGCTGGAAATACAAGCGCAACTGTAAAGTACAAGAAACTAAAAGTACAACTGAAGAATAGAAAAAATGCCGCTGGGTCATCCTATGAGGTTCCTACATGAAGGGTAGGTATATATCACCTCCTCCGCACTCCAGGTTCATCCGTCTCCTCCGTGTACCATCACGCCATATGGTCCACCTTCGGGTACCATCCAGTCCTGGTGCTCTCAGCCTCAGTTAGTGCTATCCGTCATCTGCATCTAACACAATGAGGTGTGGGCATATCCATTGCAGGGGTGTGTATAAGGATACTTATTAGGGACTCCGAGACCCTCAAGGTCACACAAAAATCAACAAGGATAAACCAAAAAGTATGAAATAAACGAATAACCCCAATTAGATATATGCCCACACATATACCTAAGTTATCAAGTAATCGATCTCAATCATGATGAAAATACAAAAGTTACTAACTTAGCTCAACCAGGATTTTTATTCACATTATGAAAACCATGGCTAATGGATAAATCCCCCTCTGTCGAGTACAGTTGGCCTGCCGCAACACCAAGGCGCTTCCCACAAACCTTGACTGCTAAGGTACTCCTCCTGTCGAGTACCATGGGTCTGCTACATGACCAAGGTGCACCCCATCGTGGGTCTGCTGCCACAACCAGGAGCTCCCCCTAATAGCCTGCAGAGTCTCTCATCTTGTCAAGTACCATGGGTCTGCCACCACAACTTGGTGCTCCTCCAGTGTGGGCCTTCCGCCTCAAACAGGTGCTCCCCACTGGGCTAGTCAAGTCACTCTTAGTCAATAGGTCATCAGTCATCAAGTCTCAGCCAGCTAATAGGTCTCTTCATTCTGTCTACTCGTCTCTGGAAGAATCTACTCCATGAGCTACTTTTTGATACTCCAACTATCACGAAGTCCCACAAATAATTTTCTCAAAGGTCCGCCACGTCATAGAGGTCTCAACGCAAAAGACGACGCGTCAATCAGACTCCTGGTCTGTGAGTTATTATCCTTTCAGTCTCGAGGTCCCGGTTGGATTCATGCACGATACAACCTGACTGTATCTCAAATATACCCCAAAATCATGTGCGGTATACTCAACGGGAATTTCATGCTTCAATATTACTTGGGTCGCTGACAGTTCATCAAACGGATGCCCGATGACTAAGATATGGAAAAAAGAAAGTAAAGGGTAGTAGTGGGCCCGGGTCTGGTCCGACCCGGTCAGACTGACCCAGCCTGACTCGGTCGGGGCCGACCCTGACTGGTTTGACCCGACCTGACCCATTGGGTTTGGCCTGGCCCGTTAGGTGGGACATCCTGTTAGGTTCGGTCCGGCCTACTGGGCCCCGCCTAGCAGACAGCGAGGGGTCACAGAGGACTGCGAGAGCATGGACCAGTAAAGAGGACGTGGACCGGACGAGGGTCGGCATGAGGTCGGTTCATCCCAGAGGGCGCCGCATGGGCATCTTGGCTTAGAGGGTGCCGTGAGGGCGTGATTCGTCTTGGAGGGCTCCAAGAGGGTGCAGCTCGGCCCGAGGGCACCAGGGTGTCACAGATGGAGCCGAGAGGCATTCTTTTCTAGGGCACCATGGGGTGCATAGACAAAGGAGCCTCCGGGTGCGCGGGGCACACGATGGCTGGTGGGCTGGTTCAGAAAGCGGCGACGTGGGGCGTGCGGGTTGCACAGACGACGGAGCCGCGGGGCACGCAGAGCGCATGGAGGCCGGCTCGATCAGGGGTTGGGAGGACATAGCGAGGGGTGGAAGAGGTGCACGATGCTGGACAGCCGGGATCTGGGCACGGTACGGCCAGAGTGCGGCTCGGCCGGGGTGATGCGCGGCTCGGCTTGTTCGGTCAGCGGGTGGTGCGGCCGGCGGGCAGCGTGGCCATGGCGGCTGAGAAGCTGGAGGGTGGCGCGGTTCAGCCCGGGGTGCCGAAGCATCATGGGTGTGGCATAGGTTTCCCTCATCGCCTTGTCTCTATGCCGATGAAATTACAAAGAAGATCAGTGGAGGGGACGACCACGTTGGTTTGGTCCAAACCCTTCCACATTTAGGGTGATAACAACTGAATCACAAGAATAAAGTGAAGAAACAGCATGGAAGATATCTTAAAAACATCATTTCCCATAATACCTCATTAACAAAATATTCCCAACTTTCAAGGAAGAACATCCATAGATCAACTTGATAATAAGTTGGTCTGTGTTTATTGATTTGGAAGAAAAGTAATAGGGGAATAATATCATACTAAAATAAAATTAAACCCCTAACTTTTTTCGTTGTTTGTTGATAGAGTCACTAGGAAGAAGACAGAGTTGTTGTTGTTGGCCACGTCCGCCTTGCGCTTTCAATCCCTATCTTGTGCGTCGGTTCATTAACGATAATGAGGAGGGAGGGTCAGTCGTCAAAGATGTCCCACGTCAGTTGCTTCCACAAGGTTCTTCTGAGTAAGAATTTGAAGACGCCTCTTGCCGGCATTCATCATTGGAAAAACGCATTCATCATTCTTCATTGTCAAGAGCTTTTCTCTCAAATGATTTTTCCTCCTTTTCCAACAAAAGAAAATGTAGCCAAGAATAATATATTATAAAATCTATTAAGTTTCTGGCATAAAAAATCAAATTAGGTTAATTAATTAAGTTCGATCAACTTAATTAATTCATGAGGTTGGCACAATTAAAAGAGAGGAAGGGATGACACCATTAAAGGAGGGGGTGGATAAACTATCCCTAATTAATGAGGGGAGTTGAGAGGTTTTCCACAATTAAAATAGGGGTTTAGTCCTAGGTGGACTCCACCATCGTATCCTCTTGCAGGAGGTTATGTTCGGGTGGGCCCCAGCACCATATCCTCTCATGGGAGGTTATTGTTGGGTGGTCCCCACACTTTGACTCCCATAAGAAGGTTTAGTTCTGGTGGACCCCACCACCAAATTCCACATGGTGGATCAAAAATAAAATAAAGTATAGTTCATTATATTTAATTATTTTCCACGAAAAACCCAATAACTATCTTTTATTCTCTACCCACTGCTATCAAGGTGGAAGTCTCCTTAAGAGAAAACTCACACTGCGAGTTCAACAGTTCCTTAGATTTCAATTTCGAGAAAAGGTTTAGAAGTTATAAAAACGTGCTCGTATGTTTACTGAATGTACTGGAACTAAATTTCAGAAATTGTTTCTTGGTCACTAAGGGCCTCAGAATCACGTGCCGTCAAGTTTTACGGACTCATAAAATTTCAATTTAATTAAAAAACAATTTACATGGAAATTCTGGGTCTTTACATTCTCCCAAACTCATGGCTTTATGTCTCTGTAAGATACAACTCATAACTAAGGGAACAAGTGGGGGTAATGAGAATGCATCTAAGCCTCCCGCTTCCTTGTACTCCCCTAGAGGTTACCATTCTATCAGCGAACGCGTACCAGAGGTATCAGCCATCTATGAAGTACCTCCTCCTGTTGATCCTCAATATCAACTGGAACCTTTGTAAAAGTCACCCCATCATTGACATCCAGCTCTCCATGGTCGATGATGTGCGAAGGGGCATGCACGTATCTCCTCCGCTGAGATATGTGGAAGATGTCATGCACCCAATGCAACTGAGGTAGAAGATCTAAGCGGTAAGCCACCTCACCAAATCTACTGAGGACCTAAAAAGGTCGGATGAATCTCAGAGATAAATTGCCGCCATAGCCAAATATCCGTAGACCTTGTCGGGGAGAGACCCGTAGAAATTTGTGTTCGCTATCGTCGAACTCTAGATGTCTCCGTCTCCTTTTAGAATATGACTTTTTCCTGCTCTGTGTAGTCTTCATCCACTACTAAGTGATCTACACCTTCTCTATGGTAGACCGTACCATCTCTGGTCCCCCTAGTGCTGACTCCCTTGGGTCAGTCCAACACAAAGGTGATCTACATGGTCGCCCATACAACGCCTCAAAAGGTTCCATCCCTATGGTGGAGTGATAGCTGTTGTTGTATGCAAACTCTACCAAATGTTAGTGGTCCACCTAGCTGTGGCTGAAGTTGAGGACACAAGAACATAGCATTTCTTCGATGGTCTGAATGGTCCGCTCAGTCTGACCATCCATCTGAGGATGGAAAGCGGTGCTCAAATGAAGTTGTATCACAAAAGCTTCATAGAACCCCTTCCATAGCTGGGAAAAAAGAATGTGTCATGATCAGAGAAAATCCTCAAAGGTACTCCATGTTTCCGCACAATATCTATCTCGTAGAGGCATCACATGCTCTCTACTGAACCCGGCTCACTAATTGGTAGGAAGTGGGCCGACTTGGTGATTCAGTCAAAGATCACCTAAATCGAGTCGTGTCCCCTGGATGTATGTGGAAGTCTTGTCACTAAGACCATAGATATCCTATCCCACATCCACTATGGGACCTTCAACGGCTGAACCAAGCCTGCTTGTACCTGATGCTTTGCCTTCACTTGCTGACAAGTGAGGCAATGAGAGACAATATCTACAATAGCTTTCTTCATTCCCAGCCACTAGTGCTATCGTTGAAGATCCCGGTACATATTCGCCACTCCTGGATGTACCGCTAGAGGGGATGTGTGAAACTCCCTCAATACGACCTCTTGAAATGAAACTGGTACCATAGTACGTCATCTAAAGAGGATGACGTGCTTCCTACCTTCAAAAAATCCATCAGGTGCATGCCCTGTGGATATCTGAGAACATTGCGTCTTGCAGTCAGTGTCCCAATGTTGTGCCTCCCTAAATCGCTAATGAAGTAGAGGAGTGATTGTAACAGACTGAAGGAAGGCTACTCCATCTCAATCCAAAAATGATATCTGTAATGAAGCCAGCTGCTTTGTCACTTCACCTAAAATCTGTATACCAGTTCTCCTGCTGAGTGCATCTGCAACAACATTCTCCTTCTTAAGAGTACAGCCTATCTCGAATTCATAGTCTTCGAAGAACTCAATCTAAAGTCATTGTATCAGGTTCAGGTATTTTGGAGAAAAGATATACCTTACACTATTGTGATCATAGTACATGATAAAATGTTCACCAATAAGATAGTGTTTCCACATCTTCAAGGCATAGACCACTGCTGCTAACTGTGGGTTATGGGTAGTGTAGTCTGGCTCATGTTGTCTCAGTTGACATGAGCCATATGCGATCAGTGCTCTCTCCTACATCCGGACACATCCAAGTCTGGTCCCTAAAGTGTCGCAGTAGACTACATACCCTACGCCTTCCTCTGGAATCCTCAATATGGGGGTAGTAGTCCGCCTCTGCCTCAGCTCCTGAAAGATATTCTGGAATCTCTACCACCACAACAAGGGTTGCCTCTTATTCATCAAGGATGATAGTGGTGCTACAACTTGGGAGAAGTCTAGCACAACCCTCTGGTAGTATCCAACAAAACCTTGGAAAATCAGTACCTCTGTCACACTCTTGGGTGGCTCCCAAGCATGTACCACCTCAATCTTCGCTCGATATCCTGCAACACCAACCTCTGAGAAGACATGTACCATAATTTTAACCTCTCAGATCCATAAGTAGCACTTCAAGAGATTACCATAAGGCTGGTTCTCTTGGAGTTAGTCCAGTACTACACGCAAGTGATGGGAATGCTCCTCCGCAGTAGTTGGTCTACACTTCTCGTTGATTGAAGTTATATGCATCCCAAATTAATTACCCATTCTTTGAACATTAGTATAGCATAAGTTCGGGGTCGATCCACAGGGGACCATGGCGTGCATGAAATCAATTGAGTTAATACTTAATTTAGGTGAAGTATGCAAAATTTATAAATGATTGGGTTGATTTTGGGTTTTGATTGAAGCTAAATTGATTTACTTTGAAGAATGGATATAGTTTGAAAGAAAAAAACGGGTAAATTTAAAGAGTTCTTAGAAATGGAAAGAAAAGACGTGTCGGGGCTGTGGTGAATAAGGAGTTATTATAAAGATTGTTTAAATGGTTGTGTTGTTCATAATAATTCAATCATTCAGGATGTCATTTTGTTACAAGATTTCCTTGGTCCGGTTCCTCTGGTTTGGAATTAGAGAAGCATACTCCTAGTTCTGGTAGTCAATGTCCTTAATTCTTTATTACGTCCAGTCCATTAATTGAATCGGTGAAAACATTCCAATGGTTAGGGATGTTTTCACCGTTACTTTTCTTTTGTATCGCTGAGAATCCTTCCCTTGGTCCGGCTAAGAATTCTCAGTTATATTAGACAGTGGTTTAAGAAGAGTAAGATGAATTACAAGGATTCAAACAAAACTATATAAAATAATATAGAAATTATGATCGCATCATCCATAGCCCCAACACGAGGGATTTAGTTACACATTGAATTTAGGAGAGAAACGACACACATGATACCTGACAGATTCATCGTGTAGGTGTTTAGGTAGAGTATCGGAAGGTGGAATGGCAGAGTGACGACAGTAGCTTCGGGAATGGTGATAGCAGAGATTCTCTTTCTTTTCAATGGTTTTACACCCCCAAAATCAATAGGCCAAGGCCTCATTTTATTGAAATATAAAGTACATAGTGTGTATTGAAAGTAAACACCGTGTACTTTTCATCAACGCATTTTGGCGCCATTTTCTCCGCTGGCAGGTGGCCGAGCACGCTATTTTTGAATTTTGAACATGGCACTGCCTGCAAGTTGAGTGAACACAGCATGTAGCACCACCATACATGGCATGTAGTATCAAAATTTGGCCGCCAGCCCCTTCTAGAACAGCAGACATGGCGTGTAAAAGTTCAAACACGCCAGGTCTTCATCAACGGCCACATGGGTGTGTGGACTTTTCTTTGGAAACCACCACTTCTAGAAAGTAGTACATGGCATGTAGCACTTCCACACACGGCGTGTATCTTGTGCCTAGTGAAATGGGCATGTACTCCCTCCTTCGGTCCGTGTCCCTTCCTGGATGTACATGGCGTGTATTAAAGTACACACCGTGTAGTTTCAAAATTTTCACATGCATCACTTGATTCGTGTATTTAGACAAAAATCTCCTAAAAGTAAATAGAATCACCAAAATCAAAGAATATGTTCATAAACAACAGATATTTGATGAAAACATTTTTTTATCTTCAATTACATATATGGAAAATTTATACAAAAATTGGATGCATCAAATTCTCCCACACTTAGTCTTTTGCTTCCCCTCAAGGAAAATCTCAACATCTAATTAAGAGGGCATATACTTTAAAAGGAAGGAATTTAATTAATCAAACGTATAACTGATAAATTTATTAAGGAAAAATTCTAAAAGGCACAAACAAATTCAATTCATAAGATATTAAAATCATTCCTCATATATAATGTAATTAACTACTCTCATCCTCTTTCAACACATTTTTCAACCTTTCAAAAATTAACATGCCACTTGATGATTTAACTTACCAGTTAAAATCACACTCCAGACTCAAGAAGTTTTTGATAAAAGTTATGATCAATCCAAGGCATACACACTCTATCCATAGGTTTGTAAGATATCTTGTTCTCTACTTCAGAAAAATTGAATTACAAAAATCATGACGGCTTTATAAATAAGGTTCTGATGTTTCTATGGCTAAGGGTTGGTAGGTTCAGATGTAAAAATAAATTCTGAGGTTTGAAAAAGGATGTCTAACTCCATTAAACAACATTGCATGATATTCAAAGTAAAGCTCACTGAAAATACATCCTTCAAAAGCTCAGTCAAATGCTTTTGTAATCATCACCAACTTCCTTAGGCAAGTAGGGTTAATGGGAGAAAAAGCATAAGGTCCCCTTGTTGTTTGTTTGTTGTTGTTTTGTTTTGTTTTTTTAAACAACAAAACACAAGGGCATCCCATATGAATACAATGAGTTGATGTTTGGAACCCATTCTGCCCCAAATAATCAAGAGGCACTCCCCCACACTTTATTTCATGGCTGTACACAAAAATATGCCTTGTATTTCCAACTCCCTTTTTAAAGCATAAATGAATAATCATGCAAAGTTTAAAAAGAAATAGGGTAGGAAGGGAAATATGCTTGTAAGGTGGCTTCATATAAATGTTGTTCATGGCTTCTATGGGCTTAAATAAGATTAAATGTTGGGTAGGTATCAAGATAAAGGGGTTGAAACAATCTAATGCCTCAATCATGTTAAAGTAATTCAAAAATTTCTTCATGTTTCTAAAAGAAAAACATGCAAATTCTAGTAGTAATGCATATCCTAAAAATCTCTCAAGAAAGAGGGTATTAGAAAAGAAATACAAAAAATGGTTTAGAATACATCTCAGGAGTGGAAAAATAATAAAGGGACAATCAGGTCATGACATGGATATAAATGATTAGCCTAATTAATGTAATTTAATCAAGGATGAAAGGTTACAATTGAAACTATATCAGAAATCATTTTAAAATACATAAAAAATAAAAAGCGTGTAACCTTTGCAAAAGTTATTTCTGATATTTCTAGCATTTATAAGACTGATTAACAAAAACTGCTTTAGATTTTCAAATATAGAGTCTAATAATGATGTCTCCTAGGTTAGTTTAAGGACAAAGTCTAAGGTGAAATATATAAATGTGCTCCCACACTTAATACTGCATGTGGTCTACCAAGTGCAACAACAAGGTAAAGGGTGGGCAACAGAGAGAAATGGGTGACAAAATGAGGGAATATAGTGGAAGAAGTAAATCCAAAAAGAAAGAAAATAGAAATGAAAAAAATACTCCCCATGTGAAAAGTGATGCCCAAGGCGCTCCATGTTCGTACCTGGGACTGGTGAGAAAAAAGAAAACTACAAACATGCATAACAGCACAGCACAGAAAATGACAGAAGAGATATATAAGATAAAGGAAAATGTCACTATCATGGGGTCACCTTAGGGGAGGAATCATCCAGTACATAATCAGTCGGTAGAGACGACGTAGGAGTCGTGGAAGGGTGAGGCTCTTACATGGCATCGAGAGGGGTAGATGAAGAAGTAGGAGCCGCAGGTGCTATAATCGGGATCGGAAGCTCAGCAGAAGGCCCTGGGCCGACAGAAGTGGCAGTAGAAAAGCTCACCGTAGTCATTGGAATGGAATCAGTGGCTGGCGCAGGAGACGGTGGTGGAGCAGCAGTAGAAGGGCCAGGAACGGAGGCAGAGGCTGGTGGCTGAGGCAGTGGAACACCAAGATGCTTAGCAATATGCACCTACAGATGCTCTATCTGGTCCTGGCGGCCGTCCAGACGAATCATATGGCGTGAAATGGTGTCCTGGCGGCTGATGATACGGG
Organism: Viscum album; assembly: GCA_963277665.1. Taxonomy (NCBI): domain Eukaryota; kingdom Viridiplantae; phylum Streptophyta; class Magnoliopsida; order Santalales; family Viscaceae; genus Viscum; species Viscum album. The sequence goes on along the minus strand of OY728164.1, from coordinate 1,394,441,067 downwards.
CTAACTTCTGCTCCATCATGGCTAGGCGGAGGGAAAGGGTCGGATCGACCGAGGGTGCGGGGGGGGGGGGGGGGTAGGTGGGATGGGGGATGGGATAGAAGGAGGAAGGTCAGAAGAAGTGGGGTCAGTAGGAGGTGGGTGAGGTAGAGAAGCTGGAGGGGGTGGGGAAGGAGGAGCGGGGTCAGCAGCTGGGGTAGGATTATCAGGTGGTGGGGCTCGATCCTGAGCAAGGATGTAGGCACCCCCTGCTTCCGGACCAATCCCATGTGAATGAGCATGAGGAAGTCCATCCGATGGGGTGAACCTATCAAGTCATGAGGTAATGAGGGATCGAATACCCCCAAGTGGTGGGAAAGACGGGTGGTGTAAAACCCGCCGTCCAGGTTTCCCTACCGGCCGGTAAACATGGAGTGGAAATCGGAGGTGAAAAGATAGGGGAGGTCTGGGTAGGCGTGCCAGATGACACAGGTAGGAAGCTCCATGTCATGGCCGGTCACGACCCCCATATCTTCATGGCGGGGAAAAAGGATGGCGCTGAAGCACCGGTGGGTGAAGCGAAGGACATGGTCGGCTATAAGAGTTCTATTCTAGGAAGTGGGAGAGTACCGATGGTCAGTGTAACAGCCCAAGATTTTATAAAAAAATATTCTTTTTAATTTTATTAATGTCTTGTGTTGTACGCTACACCAAAAGGAGCTTGCACAACACACATCCTTGACTTGACTTGCATTACACGCAATCGCGACCTTCCTCGATAGCGTGTGTAGTACGCAATACCGAGTTTCACTAAACAACGATATGCTATAAAAATATTATTAAAATTAGCCGTTATGAATAGTAATAACCACTTTTTGAAATCCAGTAAATCTTATTTTTCAAAATGAACTTTATTTTTGGATTCGGAGTATCGAATTTAGCCTAAGGTGAAATTTTGGTACTTTTCGGATAACTTTCATATTCTGATGAATAGTGAAAAATTACTAAATTATAATTAAAAACAACTTTTTTTAATCGAAATAATTAATAGTGATAAATTATTAATTTGAGTGGTTTTAAAGTATATTTAGAATATATTTTTTAATACAATGTTGGTCATTGGTTGTAATTTCACATTTAAACCAGACATAATCAAGTGTCAATCTTTTGATATATATTGTTTCCTAAAAACACGCTATTTATTTTAACAGCGGGATTTAATTATAAAATTAATTAATGCAACTTATATGTTATGAATTTGGTAAAATAGATTTCATTTTTGAATTCGGAATATGAAATATAGCTTAGGATGAAATTTTGGCATTGTTCTGAAAAACATCAATTTTTGATGAATAGTGAAACTACTAAGTGATAGGTTAAAAACTGAATTTTGCATAAAACTTAATTTTACCGCTTCTGTGAATGGAATTTCGAAAATCCAAGAGACACGGTTAATATCAAGGACTAAAATGTGGTTCAATGAGATGAAAATAATTTTTTGGTGAATAGTAACTTTTTACTTTTTTTACCACGGTTAATAGTAAATAAGGTAACTAAGGGTAAATATGATATTAATATTACCCTAACACATGTCCTAATTCTATTGGACAAGTGTAATTCGACCAAAAACAAACTTAGGAATAAAATATGACCATTTAGGCCCACTTGGATTAGATTAGGACATTTATTATTAATTTATTTAAAGAAGGGTTAAAATAGTTAAAATCAAAGTTTAATAAGTAAATCATTTTTAATATGGGGTTATACATAAGATAAATTCGACTATAAATATTCATTAGAAAGCTAAAAAGATTTCCTACATGATGGTATTTTATTTGTAATTTTTAGGCATCAAATAATATAATTTATTTATGATACAAAAATGATGCAGTAATTATCTTATTAATGAAATATTGACATAATTGATAATATAAATACCAAAATAAATGTAATTTAAGACTTTTTATGAATTCCACTAATTTTCTAGGTTACTATGATATATTAGTGTTGATTTAATCAACTTGGTTCGAACATATAATTCTGTTATGACTTTCACAAAAATCATATATCAAATAGTGTCAAAATTGACACAAAATAGTTTTTAAATCAAATATTATATTATTAATTGTTATTTTTTTCCTAAAAATATAAGGTTCGGCCAAATGACTTAGATAAGGATATATATATTAATAATAAACAATTTGGGGTTCGTTTGGCATGTTATAGTAAGTGTATTAACCATATAGTGAAAGAAAACAAAAAGACATGGTAAAAGTTAAATTATTTAACTTAGAGTTAAATCTAATTGATAAGGTTAAAATAATATCCTAAACTTGTCTAAATTCTATTGGTTTATAGGATTTCGACCCATCCCCACTTTAGCTTCGAAATAAGACCCTTTGGAACCATTATAAACCGATTTTAACTTTAATATAAAATAATATTTTGAGATATTCCTAAGGTGCCCCTCTCCTCCCCTATAAAAGGACACCTCCTCCCCCTCCTCCTCACACCAATTTGAGCACTCAAGCTCGGACAACCCCTGCCAATTTCTCCTCTCCACTTCCCTAGCAACATCCTAGAGGTTCTGGTATTCCTCCAAGACCAATTTTAGTGCCCTAAGAGGAGGTCTCAAAGAGGCATTTCAAAGAAGAGGTAATTACCGTTACCAATTCTTTCATCTTTATTTCTTCTTCCACTTCTTCTTCTTAGGTTGTTTCATTATGAAGTAATAACATCAGTATCACTCATATACTGATATGTTATTATAAGTATGAAACAAACCTATTTCACCATCTATCCATCGTACGGAAAAAGAAATCACCGCGCGTGCGTACGTACGGAATACCGTCTTCACGCCGTGGTGTAATCTATTTTCCACCACCACCTTACATGGATGGGTATAATGGTGTAAAGAATAACTATACATAGTTATTAAAACATCATATTGATTCTGATATATTGTATAATACACTCCAATTCAATTCAATATTTATAGAAATGATATCATCGCTCGTGCGTACGTACGGAATACCGTCTCCACGACGCGATGAGATTCATTCTCCATGTTAACCATTTAAGAATGATTATAATGTATATATAAGAAATAATAATGAAATATATGACATTATAAAGCTACTGGATTTATATATATGTATACATATGTATGTCATCTACTTACTTCCATTTCAAGACAATAAGGAAAGGAAAACGGCGTTCATGCGTACGTACGGACTACCATCTCCATGAACGGTGTTTTTCATTTTATTTATCTACCTATTATATATATATATATATACAGAATATATATGATATATAAATCATATTTTATATTCTGGAAGTAAGTAAATCATGATATAAGTAATAATGATGTCAAGAACAACAAGTCAAAACACCTACGATAAATGAAACGATTTTACCCAAAATGCTTCTTTAACATGGAATTTACAAAAGAACGGGTAATATAATGTCATAAGTGAACCATATATGATATCATAACAATGAATATGATTCTGTAATAAGTCAATAACATGATTTAAATCATTATACAGGAGGTTCGGACACTTACAAAGCAAGTCGGACCTAAGGTAAGGGAAATATCACAATCTCATTTTTATCCGAGATTGTTTATTCGTAAGTATTTACTGGGGTGTATTTTATCATCCACATCCATGTTCCCTCAATATGTAATATTATTTCCATCCACCTACAATTGTTTAAATCCAATTTTACCCTTCTATGAGTTTTTAGTAAAGGATATGAAAGGAATCTTTTTTCGTTTTTCGTACGAGGTACTTTTTGACTTTTCCGACAAAAGTACGAAGAATGTTTTTTTAACTTATACGGCACAAACGGAATTATACTGTTTTATAAAGCCTTATTTTCATTAAGCTTCCTCTAAAAGATTTCATGACTATTTTCAATAAAATCTCTTTCTTTTAAAATTGCATGATGTTTTGTGAAAAGAAATTGATTTTGAAGAAGAAAGGATATTTTCCTCAAGAATTCAATTCAAGTGTTTTATCAAAATTATTTTCCATATAAGATAATAAAGGGTTCTGTTGCTATCCATATTTTTACATTGATTTGACTATGTTGTGATGAAATTATGTTTATGAATTCCTTTATCTTATATGAATGGTTTTATGATGTCATGTTGTTTAAGAATCCCATTTTTATTACATGGGTTATGCAATGATGTATGATTTATGATTTTGTGGCACACATAAGAAAAGATTCATTAAGAGATGGGTGGGACCTATATCTCCCTCCAATGCATTTGGTAAAGATTTCATATCTCATGAGATAGACATGGCTGGAATGGTAGGTTATACCGGTTCAGTGAAACAGGACTGAAACGAGGATTACTCGATTCAGAAAGGGACTTTGTCTACTAAGATAGTCTTGGCAATGAGTCTTGACTAACAAGAAATGATTCTCTATGATTATGTGTGTATGCCACAAGGAGTAATGTTTTAAGTAAGGGTTTCATTTTCACTACTATGATTTATCCCATGTTATGAAATTATGCTCTCTTTTGCAGGTTAAGATTTCCAAAAATGTTATGTTCTTATGAAAATTATGTGATTGATATTTCTTTTGTTTACCCTTACTGAGCATTTGAGCTCACCCTTTTATGTTTTCTTTTCCCCAGGATATAAAGAAAGGTTTTAGGTAAAAAAAAGGAAGATCTTTGTGGGAGATTTTGAAGATCTTTCACCAGGATTAGAAGATTACGTTCCGAGTTTCCAAAGACACTAAACTATTACGATCCTTGTGTGTGTATTTTTGTTATGTATTAAGTATTCCGCAAAAGTAATGTAATGTTCATGTACGTTAGGCTTCGGGTCTCTACAGTTGGTATCAGAGGCAAAGGAGGTAGGAATGTATCCGATCCTTGGGAACTCTCACATTTGAGCGTTGGACGAAGCATGGCTCTCCGCCCAAGGGCTTCATGAGGAAATGGCTGCCACTGGGGATGGTGGTGTGTCCCGCCCAGGGGGTGTAGCCGCCCATGGAGTGCCCTGATAGGTATCAATTGTAGTCCACTGGATGTAATTCTAGACCGCTACAGTTGGTATCAGAGGAAAGGTTTAGTCAACCTTTGGAAACTAGGATGCGAAAACGTTAGTGAGATCCCTAGAGATATTTCTAAGGTATGTCTAGGGATGTCCCTAGGGATAAGTATACGTATAGGTTATAGTAATAGAATTATGCTAACGATCATAGAATTAAACCTAAGATGTTGGATATTGAAGGTACTCCCCCTTTATTATGTTGTTTTCCCTAGCATGATTTTCGCCTCTCACACTATTCTTTTTGGGTTTTAGACGATGGCTGGAACCCGAAGGAACCGTGTTGATCAATGCAATGGACAATGCAATGATTGCCCTCCTGAACAAACAAATGTTATGGGAGATGGAGTGCAAAATCTTATTGCTATACTTACACAAGCTATGAATCATTCTGGACTTCCAAATGAGCAGAGAAGGGAACAATATTCTATTGAGTCCTTCATGAGGCAACGTCCACCTTCTTTCAGTGGGTCTACTGATCCATTAGTTGCTGAACAATGGATTAGTACTACTGAAAAGATATTTTCAGTTCTTCAATGTTCTGAACATGATAAAGTCATCTTAGCAGTATATCGTTTGGAAGGTGAAGCTGATCAATGGTGGAATCTTATCAAGAATACGAGGCCAAGAGATGAAATTGAGTCCATGGAATGGGACGAGTTCAAGAACTTGTTTTTCAGTAAGTACTTCCCTCGTATTCTTCGAACAAAGATGGAGAAAGAGTTTCTTGAACTGAGGCAAAGGGACGATGAATCTGTTGGTACCTATGAAGCAAATTTTACAAGACTTGCAAGGTATGCTTCTGGAATTATCATCCAACCTGAAAGTAAAGTTGATCGATTTTTCAGTGGCTTAAAACCAAGTCTTCGAAGGGCATTAGCTATAAGAGACTTCAGTAGCTATGAAGAAATTGTGCGTTGTGCTATCAAGGTAGAAATGGAAGTTGGTGTTACATATCCATCTCATGGTCTTGACAAGAAACGAAAGATGGAGTTCAAGGAGAAATCTTAGAATAATGGTGAAAAGAAGATGAATGTTTCCTTATGCACAAAGTGTGGAAAGAAGCATGGTGGAGATTGTCTTAAAGGGACTAGAAAATGTTTTAAGTGTGGAAAAGAAGGTCATCGAGCAGCTGAGTGTCGAAGTAATGGAAAAAGGGTTTCTAATGATGTGAATAAAGAAAACACTGCAGAGAACGCACCGCCAACACTTCAATGCTTCAAGTGCAAGGAAATGGGGCATTATGCTAATAATTGCCCTAATCCAAGGGTTAGTGATGATCAACATGAGCAACCACTGAAGGCAAAGGACAAAGGGAAATCACATGCGATCACTATTGGCAATGTTGAATATGACAACGATGTTGTGGAATGATTAAGTTTTTATGTAATGGGATTCCAAAATAATGTTGTATCATTGAGTATTGCAATACTTATTGATGTGGTATTCAAAGTGATTGAGATATTTTTTTGGAAATAAGATGATATGCGCATAATGAAGACGAGAAAATGAAATGTTTAATAGTATTCATGAGCTCATGATTGATATAAGGACTAAGTGATATCATGGTTTGAGTATATAGAATTTTGAGGATTTTGGTATGTGGAAAGTGTTAACTTTTAACTGCACTCATGTTTTCACTAAGGTATTCAAGAGAATACACGATTAAGGACTTTGAATGTTTGGAATGTGACCAACAAGACATATCTTATGATATGTGGGGATCAACGACAGTATTAAATCTCTGGTAATCGTTGTCACTATATTATGAGAGTGGACTGCAGTATTATAAGCCTAAAGATTAGACTGGATTATGTTGGACATAAGTTAGTATTGTTTAAGGATAGAAGATTTTCGATATTATTGATGGGATGTTATAGTAACGTAGTTTTCGAAAAAGGGACAACCTGCAGGACGGGCGACAGCCCATCGCTTCGGACAAGGCTGTAGGAATCGAACCCACAACCAAAGTGCGACTGGCCTTTATCGCCTACCACTGGCCTACAGGAAGTCCCTGTTTAGTAGAAACTAGTTTTATATTAAGCAGTATGATATATGAAGTATAAGTCCATTTTAAGAACTATATATGATTAATCTCACTATAGAATGACTTATGTATATTTAATAACTTTTGCTTACCTTTTGTTTGAGACAGATGGAATGACCCGTCATTCTATCACATGATCTGCTAACACTTCACGAATAACAAATTCAACTTCATTTATTTAAGAGATGAAGTGGAAATTGTTCAAGGCACGAACAACAGTGATATTGTATCAAAATAAAGTAAGTATTTATTCTAATTCAAATTTTCAACTTTACGGAAATGATCTTGAAAACCAAAAATGTTGTCCTAGTGATCTTATACCTGATGAATCAGATGGTACCTTAGATCATCACAAATTTATGGATTTGTGATTACTGCATTTTCCATAGCCATGTTCTCTACCACTCTCCATCAGAACATGATGGTTAGATTTCTCTTCCATATCCATATTTTTACCTATGTGGAAACCCAGTGATTAGTTTATTTGGGTAATCGTTACATTTCATACTTTAGTTTTTAAAGCCAAGTTTTGGTATTCCCTTTTACGATGTGGGTTTCTATTAAAGAAACTTTCAAATAGTAAACCATTTATAACCCCGACGAATTTCGAGGGCGAAATTCATTTTAAGGGGGGTAGAATGTAACAGCCCAAGATTTTATAAAAAAATATTCTTTTTAATTTTATTAATGTCTTGTGTTGTACGCTACACCAAAAGGAGCTTGCACAACACACATCCTTGACTTGACTTGCATTACACGCAATCGCGACCTTCCTCGATAGCGTGTGTAGTACGCAATACCGAGTTTCACTAAACAACGATATGCTATAAAAATATTATTAAAACTAGCCGTTATGAATAGTAATAACCACTTTTTGAAATCCAGTAAATCTTATTTTTCAAAATGAACTTTATTTTTGGATTCGGAGTATCGAATTTAGCCTAAGGTGAAATTTTGGTACTTTTCGGATAACTTTCATATTCTGATGAATAGTGAAAAATTACTAAATTATAATTAAAAACAACTTTTTTTAATCGAAATAATTAATAGTGATAAATTATTAATTTGAGTGGTTTTAAAGTATATTTAGAATATATTTTTTAATACAATGTTGGTCATTGGTTGTAATTTCACATTTAAACCAGACATAATCAAGTGTCAATCTTTTGATATATATTGTTTCCTAAAAACACGCTATTTATTTTAACAGCGGGATTTAATTATAAAATTAATTAATGAAACTTATATGTTATGAATTTTGTAAAATAGATTTCATTTTTGAATTCGGAATATGAAATATAGCTTAGGATGAAATTTTGGCATTGTTCTGAAAAACATCAATTTTTGATGAATAGTGAAACTACTAAGTGGTAGGTTAAAAACTGAATTTTGCATAAAACTTAATTTTACCGCTTCTGTGAATGGAATTTCGAAAATCCTAGAGACACGGTTAATATCAAGGACTAAAATGTGGTTCAATGAGATGAAAATAATTTTTTGGTGAATAGTAACTTTTTACTTTTTTTACCACGGTTAATAGTAAATAAGGTAACTAAGGGTAAATATGATATTAATATTACCCTAACACATGTCCTAATTCTATTGGACAAGTGTAATTCGACCAAAAACAAACTTAGGAATAAAATATGACCATTTAGGCCCACTTGGATTAGATTAGGACATTTATTATTAATTTATTTAAAGAAGGGTTAAAATAGTTAAAATCAAAGTTTAATAAGTAAATCATTTTTAATATGGGGTTATACATAAGATAAATTCGACTATAAATATTCATTATAAAGCTAAAAATATTTCCTACATGATGGTATTTTATTTTTAATTTTTAGGCATCAAATAATATAATTTAGTTATGACACAAAAATGATGCAGTAATTATCTTATTAATGAAATATTGACATAATTGATAATATAAATACCAAAATAAATGTAATTTAAGACTTTTTATGAATTCCACTAATTTTCTAGGTTACTATGATATATTAGTGTTGATTTAATCAACTTGGTTCGAACATATAATTCTGTTATAACTTTCACAAAAATCATATATCAAATAGTGTCAAAATTGACACAAAATAGTTTTTAAATCAAATATTATATTATTAATTGTTATTTTATTCCTAAAAATCTAAGGTTCGGCCAAATGACTTAGATAAGGATATATATATTAATAATAAACAATTTGGGGTTCGTTTGGCATGTTATAGTAAGTGTATTAACCATATAGTGAAAGAAAACAAAAAGACATGGTAAAAGTTAAATTATTTAACTTAGAGTTAAATCTAATTGATAAGGTTAAAATAATATCCTAAACTTGTCTAAATTCTATTGGTTGATAGGATTTCGACCCATACCCACTTTAGCTTCAAAATAAGACCCTTTGGAACCATTATAAACCGATTTTGACTTTAATATAAAATAATATTTTGAGATATTCCTAAGGTGCCCCTCTCCTCCCCTATAAAAGGACACCTCCTCCCCCTCCTCCTCACACCAATTTGAGCACTCAAGCTCGGCCAACCCCTGCCAATTTCTCCTCTCCACTTCCCTAGAAACATCCTAGAGGTTCTGGTATTCCTCCAAGACCAATTTTAGTGCCCTAAGAGGAGGTCTCAAAGAGGCATTTCAAAGAAGAGGTAATTACCGTTACCAATTCTTTCATCTTTATTTCTTCTTCCACTTCTTCTTCTTAGGATGTTTCATTATGAAGTAATAACATCAGTATCACTCATATACTGATATTTTATTATAAGTATGAAACAAACCTATTTCACCATCTATCCATCGTACGGAAAAAGAATTCACCGCGCGTGCGTACTTACGGAATACCGTCTCCACGCCGTGGTGTAATCTATTTTCCACCACCACCTTACATGGATGGGTATAATGGTGTAAAGAATAACTATACATAGTTATTAAAACATCATATTGATTCTGATATATTGTATAATACACTCCAATTCAATTCAATATTTATAGAAATGATATCATCGCTCGTGCGTACGTACGGAATACCGTCTCCACGACGCTATGAGATTCATTCTCCATATTAACCATTTAAGAATGATTATAATGTATATATAAGAAATAATAATGAAATATATGAAATTATAAAGATACTGGATTTATGTATATGTATACATATGTATGTCATCTACTTACTTCCATTTCAAGACAATAAGGAAAGGAAAACAGCGTTCATGCGTACGTACGGACTACCGTCTCCATGAACGGTGTTTTTCATTTTATTTATCTACCTATTATATATATATATATATATACTGAATATATATGATATATAAATCATATTTTATATTCTGGAAGTAATTAAATCATGATATAAGCAATAATGATGTCAAGAACAACAAGTCAAAACACCTACGATAAATGAAACGATTTTACCCAAAACGCTTCTTTAACATGGAATTTACAAAAGAACGGGTAATATAATGTCATAAGTGAACCATATATGATATCATAACAATGAATATGATTCTGTAATAAGTCAATAACATGATTTAAATCATTATACAGGAGGTTCGGACACTTACAAAGCAAGTCGGACCTAAGGTAAGGGAAATATCACAATCTCATTTTTATCCGAGATTGTTTATTCGTAAGTATTTACTGGGGTGTATTTTATCATCCACATCCATGTTCCCTCAATATGTAATATTATTTCCATCCACCTACAATTGTTTAAATCCAATTTTACCCTTCTATGAGTTTTTAGTAAAGGATATGAAAGGAATCTTTTTTCGTTTTTCGTACGAGGTACTTTTTGACTTTTCCGACAAAAGTACGAAGAATGTTTTTTTTAACTTATACGGCACGAACGGATTTATACTGTTTTATAAAGCCTTATTTTCATGAAGCTTCCTCTAAAAGATTTCATGACTATTTTCAATAAAATCTCTTTCTTTTAAAATTGCATGATGTTTTGTGAAAAGAAATTGATTTTGAAGAAGAAAGGATATTTTCCTCAAGAATTCAATTCAAGTGTTTTATCAAAATTATTTTCCATATAAGATAATAAAGGGTTCTGTTGCTATCCATATTTTTACATTGATTTGACTATGTTGTGATGAAATTATGTTTATGAATTCCTTTATCTTATATGAATGGTTTTATGATGTCATGTTGTTTAAGAATCCCATTTTTATTACATGGGTTATGCAATGATGTATGATTTATGATTTTGTGGCACACATAAGAAAAGATTCATTAAGAGATGGGTGGGACCTATATCTCCCTCCAATGCATTGGGTAAGGATTTCATATCTCATGAGATAGACATGGCTGGAATGGTAGGTTATACCGGTTCAGTGAAACAGGACTGAAACGAGGATTACTCGATTCAGAAAGGGACTTTGTCCACTAAGATAGTCTTGGCAATGAGTCTTGACTAACAAGAAATGATTCTCTATGATTATGTGTGTATGCCACAAGGAGTAATGTTTTAAGTAAGGGTTTCATTTTCACTACTATGATTTATCCCATGTTATGAAATTATGCTCTCTTTTGCAGGTTAAGATTTCCAAAAATGTTATGTTCTTATGAAAATTATGTGATTGATATTTCTTTTGTTTACCCTTACTGAGCATTTGAGCTCACCCTTTTATGTTTTCTTTTCCCCAGGATATAAAGAAAGGTTTTAGGTAAAAAAAAGGAAGATCTTTGTGGGAGATTTTGAAGATCTTTCACCAGGATTAGAAGATTACGTTCCGAGTTTCCAAAGACACTAAACTATTACGATCCTTGTGTGTGTATTTTTGTTATGTATTAAGTATTCCGCAAAAGTAATGTAATGTTCATGTACGTTAGGCTTCGGGTCTCTACAGTTGGTATCAGAGGCAAAGGAGGTAGTAATGTATCCGATCCTTGGGAACTCTCACATGTGAGCGTTGGACGAAGCATGGCTCTCCGCCCAAGGGCTTCATGAGGAAATGGATGCCACTGGGGATGGTGGTGTGTCCCGCCCAGGGGGTGTAGCCGCCCATGGAGTGCCCTGATAGGTATCAATTGTAGTCCACTGGATGTAATTCTAGACCTCTACAGTTGGTATCAGAGGAAAGGTTTAGTCAACCTTTGGAAACTAGGATGCGAAAACGTTAGTGAGATCCCTAGAGATATTTCTAAGGTATGTATAGGGATGTCCCTAGGGATAAGTATACGTATAGGTTATAGTAATAGAATTACGCTAACGATCATAGAATTAAACCTAAGATGTTGGATATTGAAGGTACTCCCCCTTTATTATGTTGTTTTCCCTAGCATGATTTTCGCCTCTCACACTATTCTTTTTGGGTTTTAGACGATGGCTGGAACCCGAAGGAACCGTGTTGATCAATGCAATGGACAATGCAATGATTGCCCTCCTGAACAAACAAATGTTATGGGAGATGGAGTGCAAAATCTTATTGCTATACTTATACAAGCTATGAATCATTCTGGACTTCCAAATGAGCAGAGAAGGGAACAATATTCTATTGAGTCCTTCATGAGGCAACGTCCACCTTCTTTCAGTGGGTCTACTGATCCATTAGTTGCTGAACAATGGATTAGTACTACTGAAAAGATATTTTCAGTTCTTCAATATTCTGAACATGATAAAGTCATCTTAGCAGTATATCGTTTGGAAGGTGAAGCTGATCAATGGTGGAATCTTATCAAGAATACGAGGCCAAGAGATGAAATTGAGTCCATGGAATGGGACGAGTTCAAGAACTTGTTTTTCAGTAAGTACTTCCCTCGTATTCTTCGAACAAAGATGGAGAAAGAGTTTCTTGAACTGAAGCAAAGGGACGATGAATCTGTTGGTACCTATGAAGCAAATTTTACAAGACTTGCAAGGTATGCTTCTAGAATTATCATCCAACCTGAAAGTAAAGTTGATCGATTTTTCAGTGGCTTAAAACCAAGTCTTCGAAGGGCATTAGCTATAAGAGACTTCAGTAGCTATGAAGAAATTGTGCGTTGTGCTATCATGGTAGAAATGGAAGTTGGTGTTACATATCCATCTCATGGTCTTGACAAGAAACGAAAGATGGAGTTCAAGGAGAAATCTCAGAATAATGGTGAAAAGAAGATGAATGTTTCCTTATGCACAAAGTGTGGAAAGAAGCATGGTGGAGATTGTCTTAAAAGGACTAGAAAATGTTTTAAGTGTGGAAAAGAAGGTCATCGAGCAGCTGAGTGTCGAAGTAATGGAAAAAGGGTTTCTAATGATGTGAATAAAGCAAACACTGCAGAGAACGCACCACCAACACTTCAATGCTTCAAGTGCAAGGAAATGAGGCATTATGCTAATAATTGCCCTAATCCAAGGGTTAGTGATGATCAACATGAGCAACCACTGAAGGCAAAGGACAAAGGGAAATCACATGCGATCACTATTGGCAATGTTGAATATGACAACGATGTTGTGGAATGATTAAGTGTTTATGTAATGGGATTCCAAAATAATGTTGTATCATTGAGTATTGCAATACTTATTGATGTGGTATTCAAAGTGATTGAGATATTTTTTTGGAAATAAGATGATATGCGCATAACGAAGACGAGAAAATGAAATGTTTAATAGTATTCATGAGCTCATGATTGATATAAGGACTAAGTGATATCATGGTTTGAGTATATAGAATTTTGAGGATTTTGGTATGTGGAAAGTGTTAACTTTTAACTGCACTCATGTTTTCACTAAGGTATTCAAGAGAATACAAGATTAAGGACTTTGAATGTTTGGAATGTGACCAACAAGACATATCTTATGATATGTGGGGATCAACGACAGTATTAAATCTCTGGTAATCGTTGTCACTATATTATGAGAGTGGACTGTAGTATTATAAGCCTAAAGATTAGACTGGATTATGTTGGACATAAGTTAGTATTGTTTAAGGATAGAAGATTTTCGATATTATTGATGGGATGTTATAGTAACGTAGTTTTAGAAAAAGGGGAACCTGCAGGACGGGCGACAGCCCATCGCTTCGGACAAGGCTGTAGGAATCGAACCCACAACCAAAGTGCGACTGGCCTTTATCGCCTACCACTGGCCTACATGAAGTCCCTGTTTAGTAGAAACTAGTTTTATATTAAGAAGTATGATATATGAAGTATAAGTCCATTTTAAGAACTATATATGATTAATCTCACTATAGAATGACTTATGTATATTTAATAACTTTTGCTTACCTTTTGTTTGAGACAGATGGAATGACCCGTCATTCTATCACATGATCTGCTAACACTTCACGAATAACAAATTCAACTTCATTTATTTAAGAGATGAAGTGGAAATTGTTCAAGGCACGAACAACAGTGATATTGTATCAAAATAAAGTAAGTATTTATTCTAATTCAAATTTTCAACTTTAGGGAAATGATCTTGAAAACCAAAAATGTTGTCCTAGTGATCTTATACCTGATGAATCAGATGGTACCTTAGATCATCACAAATTTATGGATTTGTGATTACTGCATTTTCCATAGCCATGTTCTCTACCACTCTCCATCAGAACATGATGGTTAGATTTCTCTTCCATATCCATATTTTTACCTATGTGGAAACCCAGTGATTAGTTTATTTGGGTAATCGTTACATTTCATACTTTAGTTTTTAAAGCCAAGTTTTGGTATTCCCTTTTACGATGTGGGTTTCTATTAAAGAAACTTTCAAATAGTAAACCATTTATAACCCCGACGAATTTCGAGGGCGAAATTCATTTTAAGGGGGGTAGAATGTAACAGCCCAAGATTTTATAAAAAAATATTCTTTTTAATTTTATTAATGTCTTGTGTTGTACGCTACACCAAAAGGAGCTTGCACAACACACATCCTTGACTTGACTTGCATTACACGCAATCACGACCTTCCTCGATAGCGTGTGTAGTATGCAATACCGAGTTTCACTAAACAACGATATGCTATAAAAATATTATTAAAACTAGCCGTTATGAATAGTAATAACCACTTTTTGAAATCCAGTAAATCTTATTTTTCAAAATGAACTTTATTTTTGGATTCGGAGTATCGAATTTAGCCTAAGGTGAAATTTTGGTACTTTTCGGATAACTTTCATATTCTGATGAATAGTGAAAAATTACTAAATTATAATTAAAAACAACTTTTTTTAATCGAAATAATTAATAGTGATAAATTATTAATTTGAGTGGTTTTAAAGTATATTTAGAATATATTTTTTAATACAATGTTGGTCATTGGTTGTAATTTCACATTTAAACCAGACATAATCAAGTGTCAATCTTTTGATATATATTGTTTTCTAAAAACACGCTATTTATTTTAACAGCGGGATTTAATTATAAAATTAATTAATGCAACTTATATGTTATGAATTTGGTAAAATAGATTTCATTTTTGAATTCGGAATATGAAATATAGCTTAGGATGAAATTTTGGCATTGTTCTGAAAAACATCAATTTTTGATGAATAGTGAAACTACTAAGTGGTAGGTTAAAAACTGAATTTTGCATAAAACATAATTTTACCGCTTCTGTGAATGGAATTTCGAAAATCCGAGAGACACGGTTAATATCAAGGACTAAAATGTGGTTCAATGAGATGAAAATAATTTTTTGGTGAATAGTAACTTTTTACTTTTTTTACCACGGTTAATAGTAAATAAGGTAACTAAGGGTAAATATGATATTAATATTACCCTAACACATGTCCTAATTCTATTGGACAAGTGTAATTCGACCAAAAACAAACTTAGGAATAAAATATGACCATTTAGGCCCACTTGGATTAGATTAGGACATTTATTATTAATTTATTTAAAGAAGGGTTAAAATAGTTAAAATCAAAGTTTAATCAGTAAATCATTTTTAATATGGGGTTATACATAAGATAAATTCGACTATAAATATTCATTAGAAAGCTAAAAATATTTCCTACATGATGGTATTTTATTTGTAATTTTTAGGCATCAAATAATATAATTTATTAATGACACAAAAATGATGCAGTAATTATCTTATTAATGAAATATTGACATAATTGATAATATAAATACCAAAATAAATGTAATTTAAGACTTTTTATGAATTACACTAATTTTCTAGGTTACTATGATATATTAGTGTTTATTTAATCAACTTGGTTCGAACATATAATTCTGTTATGACTTTCACAAAAATCATATATCAAATAGTGTCAAAATTGACACAAAATAGTTTTTAAATCAAATATTATATTATTAATTGTTATTTTATTCCTAAAAATCTAAGGTTCGGCCAAATGACTTAGATAAGGATATATATATTAATAATAAACAATTTGGGGTTCTTTTGGCATTTTATAGTAAGTGTATTAACCATATAGTGAAAGAAAACAAAAAGACATGGTAAAAGTTAAATTATTTAACTTAGAGTTAAATCTAATTGATAAGGTTAAAATAATATCCTAAACTTGTCTAAATTCTATTGGTTGATAGGATTTCGACCCATCCCCACTTTAGCTTCGAAATAAGACCCTTTGGAACCATTATAAACCGATTTTGACTTTAATATAAAATAATATTTTGAGATATTCCTAAGGTGCCCCTCTCCTCCCCTATAAAAGGACACCTACTCCCCCTCCTCCTCACACCAATTTGAGCACTCAAGCTCGGCCAACCCCTGCCAATTTCTCCTCTCCACTTCCCTAGCAACATCCTAGAGGTTCTGGTATTCCTCCAAGACCAATTTTAGTGCCCTAAGAGGAGGTCTCAAAGAGGCATTTTAAAGAAGAGGTAATTACCGTTACCAATTCTTTCATCTTTATTTCTTCTTCCACTTCTTCTTCTTAGGTTGTTTCATTATGAAGTAATAACATCAGTATCACTCATATACTGATATGTTATTATAAGTATGAAACAAACCTATTTCACCATCTATCCATCGTACGGAAAAAGAAATCACCGCGCGTGCGTACGTACGGAATACCGTCTCCACGCCGTGGTGTAATCTATTTTCCACCACCACCTTACATGGATGGGTATAATGGTGTAAAGAATAACTATACATAGTTATTAAAACATCATATTGATTCTGATATATTGTATAATACACTCCAATTCAATTCAATATTTATAGAAATGATATCATCGCTCGTGCGTACGTACGGAATACCGTCTCCACGACGCGATGAGATTCATTCTCCATGTTAACCATTTAAGAATGATTATAATGTATATATAAGAAATAATAATGAAATATATGACATTATAAAGCTACTGGATTTATGTATATGTATACATATGTATGTCATCTACTTACTTCCATTTCAAGACAATAAGGAAAGGAAAACAGCGTTCATGCGTACGTACGGACTACCGTCTCCATGAACGGTGTTTTTCATTTTATTTATCTACCTATTATATATATATATATATACTGAATATATATGATATATAAATCATATTTTATATTCTGGAAGTAAGTAAATCATGATATAAGTAATAATGATGTCAAGAACAACAAGTCAAAACACCTACGATAAATGAAACGATTTTACCCAAAACGCTTCTTTAACATGGAATTTACAAAAGAACGGGTAATATAATGTCATAAGTGAACCATATATGATATCATAACAATGAATATGATTCTGTAATAAGTCAATAACATGATTTAAATCATTATACAGGAGGTTCGGACACTTATAAAGCAAGTCGGACCTAAGGTAAGGGAAATATCACAATCTCATTTTTATCCGAGATTGTTTATTCGTAAGTATTTACTGGGGTGTATTTTATCATCCACATCCATGTTCCCTCAATATGTAATATTATTTCCATCCACCTACAATTGTTTAAATCCAATTTTACCCTTCTATGAGTTTTTAGTAAAGGATATGAAAGGAATCTTTTTTCGTTTTTCGTACGAGGTACTTTTTGACTTTTCCGACAAAAGTACGAAGAATGTTTTTTTTAACTTATACGGCACGAACGGATTTATACTGTTTTATAAAGCCTTATTTTCATGAAGCTTCCTCTAAAAGATTTCATGACTATTTTCAATAAAATCTCTTTCTTTTAAAATTGCATGATGTTTTGTGAAAAGAAATTTATTTTGAAGAAGAAAGGATATTTTCCTCAAGAATTCAATTCAAGTGTTTTATCAAAATTATTTTCCATATAAGATAATAAAGGGTTCTGTTGCTATCCATATTTTTACATTGATTTGACTATGTTGTGATGAAATTATGTTTATGAATTCCTTTATCTTATATGAATGGTTTTATGATGTCATGTTGTTTAAGAATCCCATTTTTATTACATGGGTTATGCAATGATGTATGATTTATGATTTTGTGGCACACATAAGAAAAGATTCATTAAGAGATGGGTGGGACCTATATCTCCCTCCAATGCATTGGGTAAAGATTTCATATCTCATGAGATAGACATGGCTGGAATGGTAGGTTATACCGGTTCAGTGAAACAGGACTGAAACGAGGATTACTCGATTCAGAAAGGGACTTTGTCCACTAAGATAGTCTTGGCAATGAGTCTTGACTAACAAGAAATGATTCTCTATGATTATGTGTGTATGCCACAAGGAGTAATGTTTTAAGTAAGGGTTTCATTTTCACTACTATGATTTATCCCATGTTATGAAATTATGCTCTCTTTTGCAGGTTAAGATTTCCAAAAATGTTATGTTCTTATGAAAATTATGTGATTGATATTTCTTTTGTTTAACCTTACTGAGCATTTGAGCTCACCCTTTTATGTTTTCTTTTCCCCAGGATATAAAGAAAGGTTTTAGGTAAAAAAAAGCAAGATCTTTGTGGGAGATTTTGAAGATCTTTCACCAGGATTAGAAGATTACGTTCCGAGTTTCCAAAGACACTAAACTATTACGATCCTTGTGTGTGTATTTTTGTTATGTATTAAGTATTCCGCAAAAGTAATGTAATGTTCATGTACGTTAGGCTTCGGGTCTCTACAGTTGGTATCAGAGGCAAAGGAGGTAGGAATGTATCCGATCCTTGGGAACTCTCACATGTGAGCGTTGGACGAAGCATGGCTCTCCGCCCAAGGGCTTCATGAGGAAATGGCTGCCACTGGGGATGGTGGTGTGTCCCGCCCAGGGGGTGTAGCCGCCCATGGAGTGCCCTGATAGGTATCAATTGTAGTCCACTGGATGTAATTCTATACCGCTACAGTTGGTATCAGAGGAAAGGTTTAGTCAACCTTTGGAAACTAGGATGCGAAAACGTTAGTGAGATCCCTAGAGATATTTCTAAGGTATGTCTAGGGATGTCCCTAGGGATAAGTATACGTATAGGTTATAGTAATAGAATTACGCTAACGATCATAGAATTAAACCTAAGATGTTGGATATTGAAGGTACTCCCCCTTTATTATGTTGTTTTCCCTAGCATGATTTTCGCCTCTCACACTATTCTTTTTGGGGTTTAGACGATGGCTGGAACCCGAAGGAACCGTGTTGATCAATGCAATGGACAATGCAATGATTGCCCTCCTGAACAAACAAATGTTATGGGAGATGGAGTGCAAAATCTTATTGCTATACTTACACAAGCTATGAATCATTCTGGACTTCCAAATGAGCAGAGAAGGGAACAATATTCTATTGAGTCCTTCATGAGGCAACGTCCACCTTCTTTCGGTGGGTCTACTGATCCATTAGTTGCTGAACAATGGATTAGTACTACTGAAAAGATATTTTCAGTTCTTCAATGTTCTGAACATGATAAAGTCATCTTAGCAGTATATCGTTTGGAAGGTGAAGCTGATCAATGGTGGAATCTTATCAAGAATACGAGGCCAAGAGATGAAATTGAGTCTATGGAATGGGACGAGTTCAAGAACTTGTTTTTCAGTAAGTACTTCCCTCGTATTCTTCGAACAAAGATGGAGAAAGAGTTTCTTGAACTGAAGCAAAGGGACGATGAATCTGTTGGTACCTATGAAGCAAATTTTACAAGACTTGCAAGGTATGCTTCTGGAATTATCATCCAACCTGAAAGTAAAGTTGATCGATTTTTCAGTGGCTTAAAACCAAGTCTTCGAAGGGCATTAGCTATAAGAGACTTCAGTAGCTATGAAGAAATTGTGCGTTGTGCTATCAAGGTAGAAATGGAAGTTGGTGTTACATATCCATCTCATGGTCTTGACAAGAAACGAAAGATGGAGTTCAAGGAGAAATCTCAGAATAATGGTGAAAAGAAGATGAATGTTTCCTTATGCACAAAGTGTGGAAAGAAGCATGGTGGAGATTGTCTTAAAGGGACTAGAAAATGTTTTAAGTGTGGAAAAGAAGGTCATCGAGCAGCTGAGTGTCGAAGTAATGGAAAAAGGGTTTCTAATGATGTGAATAAAGCAAACACTGCAGAGAACGCACCGCCAACACTTCAATGCTTCAAGTGCAAGGAAATGGGGCATTATGCTAATAATTGCCCTAATCCAAGGGTTAGTGATGATCAACATGAGCAACCACTGAAGGCAAAGGACAAAGGGAAATCACATGCGATCACTATTGGCAATGTTGAATATGACAACGATGTTGTGGAATGATTAAGTGTTTATGTAATGGGATTCCAAAATAATGTTGTATCATTGAGTATTGCAATACTTATTGATGTGGTATTCAAAGTGATTGAGATATTTTTTTGGAAATAAGATGATATGAGCATAATGAAGACGAGAAAATGAAATGTTTAATAGTATTCATGAGCTCATGATCGATATAAGGACTAAGTGATATCATGGTTTGAGTATATAGAATTTTGAGGATTTTGGTATGTGGAAAGTGTTAACTTTTAACTGCACTCATGTTTTCACTAAGGTATTCAAGAGAATACAAGATTAAGGACTTTGAATGTTTGAAATGTGACCAACAAGACATATCTTATGATATGTGGGGATCAACGGCAGTATTAAATCTCTGGTAATCGTTGTCACTATATTATGAGAGTAGACTGTAGTATTATAAGCCTAAAGATTAGACTGGATTATGTTGGACATAAGTTAGTATTGTTTAAGGATAGAAGATTTTCGATATTATTGATGGGATGTTATAGTAACGTAGTTTTAGAAAAAGGGACAACCTGCAGGACGGGCGACAGCCCATCGCTTCGGACAAGGCTGTAGGAATCGAACCCACAACCAAAGTGCGACTGGCCTTTATCGCCTACCACTGGCCTACAGGAAGTCCCTGTTTAGTAGAAACTAGTTTTATATTAAGCAGTATGATATATGAAGTATAAGTCCATTTTAAGAACTATATATGATTAATCTTACTATAGAATGACTTATGTATATTTAATAACTTTTGCTTACCTTTTGTTTGAGACAGATGGAATGACCCGTCATTCTATCACATGATCTGCTAACACTTCACGAATAACAAATTCAACTTCATTTATTTAAGAGATGAAGTGGAAATTGTTCAAGGCACGAACAACAGTGATATTGTATCAAAATAAAGTAAGTATTTATTCTAATTCAAATTTTCAACTTTAGGGAAATGATCTTGAAAACCAAAAATGTTGTCCTAGTGATCTTATACCTGATGAATCAGATGGTACCTTAGATCATCACAAATTTATGGATTTGTGATTACTGCATTTTCCATAGCCATGTTCTCTACCACTCTCCATCAGAACATGATGGTTAGATTTCTCTTCCATATCCATATTTTTACCTATGTGGAAACCCAGTGATTAGTTTATTTGGGTAATCGTTACATTTCATACTTTAGTTTTTAAAGCCAAGTTTTGGTATTCCCTTTTACGATGTGGGTTTCTATTAAAGAAACTTTCAAATAGTAAACCATTTATAACCCCGACGAATTTCGAGGGCGAAATTCATTTTAAGGGGGGTAGAATGTAACAGCCCAAGATTTTATAAAAAAATATTCTTTTTAATTTTATTAATGTCTTGTGTTGTACGCTACACCAAAAGGAGCTTGCACAACACACATCCTTGACTTGACTTGCATTACACGCAATCGCGACCTTCCTCGATAGCGTGTGTAGTACGCAATACCGAGTTTCACTAAACAACGATATGCTATAAAAATATTATTAAAACTAGCCGTTATGAATAGTAATAACCACTTTTTGAAATCCAGTAAATCTTATTTTTCAAAATGAACTTTATTTTTGGATTCGGAGTATCGAATTTAGCCTAAGGTGAAATTTTGGTACTTTTCGGATAACTTTCATATTCTGATGAATAGTGAAAAATTACTAAATTATAATTAAAAACAACTTTTTTTAATCGAAATAATTAATAGTGATAAATTATTAATTTGAGTGGTTTTAAAGTATATTTAGAATATATTTTTTAATACAATGTTGGTCATTTGTTGTAATTTCACATTTAAACCAGACATAATCAAGTGTCAATCTTTTGATATATATTGTTTCCTAAAAACACGCTATTTATTTTAACAGTGGGATTTAATTATAAAATTAATTAATGCAACTTATATGTTATGAATTTGGTAAAATAGATTTCATTTTTGAATTTGGAATATGAAATATAGCTTAGGATGAAATTTTGGCATTGTTCTGAAAAACATCAATTTTTGATGAATAGTGAAACTACTAAGTGGTAGGTTAAAAACTGAATTTTGCATAAAACTTAATTTTACCGCTTCTGTGAATGGAATTTCGAAAATCCGAGAGACACGGTTAATATCAAGGACTAAAATGTGGTTCAATGAGATGAAAATAATTTTTTGGTGAATAGTAACTTTTTACTTTTTTTACCACGGTTAATAGTAAATAAGGTAACTAAGGGTAAATATGATATTAATATTACCCTAACACATGTCCTAATTCTATTGGACAAGTGTAATTCGACCAAAAACAAACTTAGGAATAAAATATGACCATTTAGGCCCACTTGGATTAGATTAGGACATTTATTATTAATTTATTTAAAGAAGGGTTAAAATAGTTAAAATCAAAGTTTAATAAGTAAATAATTTTTAATATGGGGTTATACATAAGATAAATTCGACTATAAATATTCATTAGAAAGCTAAAAAGATTTCGTACATGATGGTATTTTATTTTTAATTTTTAGGCATCAAATAATATAATTGATTTATGACACAAAATTGATGCAGTAATTATCTTATTAATGAAATATTGACATAATTGATAATATAAATACCAAAATAAATGTAATTTAAGACTTTTTATGAATTCCACTAATTTTCTAGGTTACTATGATATATTAGTGTTGATTTAATCAACTTGGTTCGAACATATAATTCTGTTATGACTTTCACAAAAATCATATATCAAATAGTGTCAAAATTGACACAAAATAGTTTTTAAATCAAATATTATATTATTAATTGTTATTTTATTCCTAAAAATCTAAGGTTCGGCCAAATGACTTAGATAAGGATATATATATTAATAATAAACAATTTGGGGTTCGTTTGGCATGTTATAGTAAGTGTATTAACCATATAGTGAAAGAAAACAAAAAGACATGGTAAAAGTTAAATTATTTAACTTAGAGTTAAATCTAATTGATAAGGTTAAAATAATATCCTAAACTTGTCTAAATTCTATTGGTTGATAGGATTTCGACCCATCCCCACTTTAGCTTCGAAATAAGACCCTTTGGAACCATTATAAACCGATTTTGACTTTAATATAAAATAATATTTTGAGATATTCCTAAGGTGCCCCTCTCCTCCCCTATAAAAGGACACCTCCTCCCCCTCCTCCTCACACCAATTTGAGCACTCAAGCTCGGCCAACCCCTGCCAATTTCTCCTCTCCACTTCCCTAGCAACATCCTAGAGGTTCTGGTATTCCTCCAAGACCAATTTTAGTGCCCTAAGAGGTGGTCTCAAAGAGGCATTTCAAAGAAGAGGTAATTACCGTTACCAATTCTTTCATCTTTATTTCTTCTTCCACCTCTTCTTCTTAGGTTGTTTCATTATGAAGTAATAACATCAGTATCACTCATATACTTATATGTTATTATAAGTATGAAACAAACCTATTTCACCATATATCCATCGTACGGAAAAAGAAATCACCGCGCGTGCGTACGTACGGAATACCGTCTCCACGCCGTGGTGTAATCTATTTTCCACCACCACCTTACATGGATGGGTATAATGGTGTAAAGAATAACTATACATAGTTATTAAAACATCATATTGATTCTGATATATTGTATAATACACTCCAATTCAATTCAATATTTATAGAAATGATATCATCGCTCGTGCGTACGTACGGAATACCGTCTCCACGACGCGATGAGATTCATTCTCCATATTAACCATTTAAGAATGATTATAATGTATATATAAGAAATAATAATGAAATATATGAAATTATAAAGATACTGTATTTATGTATATGTATACATATGTATGTCATCTACTTACTTCCATTTCAAGACAATAAGGAAAGGAAAACAGCGTTCATGCGTACGTACGGACTACCGTCTCCATGAACGGTGTTTTTCATTTTATTTATCTACCTATTATATATATATATATATACTGAATATATATGATATATAAATCATATTTTATATTCTGGAAGTAAGTAAATCATGATATAAGTAATAATGATGTCAAGAACAACAAGTCAAAACAGCTACGATAAATGAAACGATTTTACCCAAAACGCTTCTTTAACATGGAATTTACAAAATAACGGGTAATATAATGTCATAAGTGAACCATATATGATATCATAACAATGAATATGATTCTGTAATAAGTCAATAACATGATTTAAATCATTATACAGGAGGTTCGGACACTTACAAAGCAAGTCGGACCTAATGTAAGGGAAATATCACAATCTCATTTTTATCCGAGATTGTTTATTCATAAGTATTTACTGGGGTGTATTTTATCATCCACATCCATGTTCCCTCAATATGTAATATTATTTCCATCCACCTAAAATTGTTTAAATCCAATTTTACCCTTCTATGAGTTTTTAGTAAAGGATATGAAAGGAATCTTTTGTCGTTTTTCGTACGAGGTACTTTTTGACTTTTCCGACAAAAGTACGAAGAATGTTTTTTTTAACTTATACGGCACGAACGGATTTATACTGTTTTATAAAGCCTTATTTTCATGAATCTTCCTCTAAAAGATTTCATGACTATTTTCAATAAAATCTCTTTCTTTTAAAATTGCATGATGTTTTGTGAAAAGAAATTGATTTTGAAGAAGAAAGGATATTTTCCTCAAGAATTCAATTCAAGTGTTTTATCAAAATTATTTTCCATATAAGATAATAAAGGGTTCTGTTGCTATCCATATTTTTACATTGATTTGACTATGTTGTGATGAAATTATGTTTATGAATTCCTTTATCTTATATGAATGGTTTTATGATGTCATGTTGTTTAAGAATCCCATTTTTATTACATGGGTTATGCAATGATGTATGATTTATGATTTTGTGGCACACATAAGAAAAGATTCATTAAGAGATGGGTGGGACCTATATCTCCCTCCAATGCATTGGGTAAAGATTTCATATCTCATGAGATAGACATGGCTGGAATGGTAGGTTATACCGGTTCAGTGAAACAGGACTGAAACGAGGATTACTCGATTCAGAAAGGGACTTTGTCCACTAAGATAGTCTTGGAAATGAGTCTTGACTAACAAGAAATGATTCTCTATGATTATGTGTGTATTCCACAAGGAGTAATGTTTTAAGTAAGGGTTTCATTTTCACTACTATGATTTATCCCATGTTATGAAATTATGCTCTCTTTTGCAGGTTAAGATTTCCAAAAATGTTATGTTCTTATGAAAATTATGTGATTGATATTTCTTTTGTTTACCCTTACTGAGCATTTGAGCACACCCTTTTATGTTTTCTTTTCCCCAGGATATAAATAAAGGTTTTAGGTAAAAAAAAAGGAAGATCTTTGTGGGAGATTTTGAAGATCTTTCTCCAGGATTAGAAGATTACGTTCCGAGTTTCCAAAGACACTAAACTATTACGATCCTTGTGTGTGTATTTTTGTTATGTATTAAGTATTCCGCAAAAGTAATGTAATGTTCATGTACGTTAGGCTTCGGGTCTCTACAGTTGGTATCAGAGGCAAAGGAGGTAGGAATGTATCCAATCCTTGGGAACTCTCACATGTGAGCGTTGGACGAAGCATGGCTCTCCGCCCAAGGGCTTCATGAGGAAATGGCTGCCACTGGGGATGGTGGTGTGTCCCGCCCAGGGGGTGTATCCGCCCATGGAGTGCCCTGATAGGTATCAATTGTAGTCCACTGGATGTAATTCTAGACCTCTACAGTTGGTATCAGAGGAAAGGTTTAGTCAACCTTTGGAAACTAGGATGCGAAAACGTTAGTGAGATCCCTAGAGATATTTCTAAGGTATGTATAGGGATGTCCCTAGGGATAAGTATACGTTTAGGTTATAGTAATAGAATTACGCTAACGATCATAGAATTAAACCTAAGATGTTGGATATTGAAGGTACTCCCCCTTTATTATGTTGTTTTCCCTAGAATGATTTTCGCCTCTCACACTATTCTTTTTGGGTTTTAGACGATGGCTGGAACCCGAAGGAACCGTGTTGATCAATGCAATGGACAATGCAATGATTGCCCTCCTGAACAAACAAATGTTATGGGAGATGGAGTGCAAAATCTTATTGCTATACTTACACAAGCTATGAATCATTCTGGACTTCCAAATGAGCAGAGAAGGGAACAATATTCTATTGAGTCCTTCATGAGGCAACGTCCACCTTCTTTCAGTGGGTCTACTGATCCATTAGTTGCTGAACAATGGATTAGTACTACTGAAAAGATATTTTCAGTTCTTCAATGTTCTGAACATGATAAAGTCATCTTAGCAGTATATCGTTTGGAAGGTGAAGCTGATCAATGGTGGAATCTTATCAAGAATACGAGGCCAAGAGATGAAATTGAGTCCATGGAATGGGACGAGTTCAAGAACTTGTTTTTCAGTAAGTACTTCCCTCGTATTCTTCGAACAAAGATGGAGAAAGAGTTTCTTGAACTGAAGCAAAGGGACGATGAATCTGTTGGTACCTATGAAGCAAATTTTACAAGACTTGCAAGGTATGCTTCTGGAATTATCATCCAACCTGAAAGTAAAGTTGATCGATTTTTCAGTGGCTTAAAACCAAGTCTTCGAAGGGCATTAGCTATAAGAGACTTCAGTAGCTATGAAGAAATTGTGCGTTGTGCTATCAAGGTAGAAATGGAAGTTGGTGTTACATATCCATCTCATGGTCTTGACAAGAAACGAAAGATGGAGTTCAAGGAGAAATCTCAGAATAATGGTGAAAAGAAGATGAATGTTTCCTTATGCACAAAGTGTGGAAAGAAGCATGGTGGAGATTGTCTTAAAGGGACTAGAAAATGTTTTAAGTGTGGAAAAGAAGGTCATCGAGCAGCTGAGTGTCGAAGTAATGGAAAAAGGGTTTCTAATGATGTGAATAAAGCAAACACTGCAGAGAACGCACCGCCAACACTTCAATGCTTCAAGTGCAAGGAAATGGGGCATTATGCTAATAATTGCCCTAATCCAAGGGTTAGTGATGATCAAAATGAGCAACCACTGAAGGAAAAGGACAAAGGGAAATCACATGCGATCACTATTGGCAATGTTGAATATGACAACGATGTTGTGGAATGATTAAGTGTTTATGTAATGGGATTCCAAAATAATGTTGTATCATTGAGTATTGCAATACTTATTGATGTGGTATTCAAAGTGATTGAGATATTTTTTTGGAAATAAGATGATATGCGCATAATGAAGACGAGAAAATAAAATGTTTAATAGTATTCATGAGCTCATGATTGATATAAGGACTAAGTGATATCATGGTTTGAGTATATAGAATTTTGAGGATTTTGGTATGTGGAAAGTGTTAACTTTTAACTGCACTCATGTTTTCACTAAGGTATTCAAGAGAATACAAGATTAAGGACTTTGAATGTTTGGAATGTGACCAACAAGACATATCTTATGATATGTGGGGATCAACGACAGTATTAAATCTCTGGTAATCGTTGTCACTATATTATGAGAGTGGACTGTAGTATTATAAGCCTAAAGATTAGACTGGATTATGTTGGACATAAGTTAGTATTGTTTAAGGATAGAAGATTTTCGATATTATTGATGGGATGTTATAGTAACGTAGTTTTAGAAAAAGGGACAACCTGCAGGACGGGCGACAGCCCATCGCTTCGGACAAGGCTGTAGGAATCGAACCCACAACCAAAGTGCGACTGGCCTTTATCGCCTACCACTGGCCTACAGGAAGTCCCTGTTTAGTAGAAACTAGTTTTATATTAAGCAGTATGATATATGAAGTATAAGTCCATTTTAAGAACTATATATGATTAATCTCACTATAGAATGTGTAACGCCCCGACCCCAGCTACCCAGAGTCGGTGCATTACTTCGTAACATTGGCATGATCACAAGAAAGATCAAATCCCGAAAGGCCGATTAGTTTAGTAGCCTTGGAAACACTAGATATATTCATAAGTTTTACATTACATCATAAAATGAAAAACTACTACAACAACATAATGTTTCCAACGTCCACACTATAATCCCCTCATAATATCCCTGCAAGTCAATCATAATTTACTTCTTCACTACCTGGGAAAAATAAAACATAGAAAAGGGGTGAGCTCAAATGCCCAGTAAGGATAACAATATAGCGGAACATTCAAAATAAGCATAAACATTTAAGGCAATGAATTACTAAAACAAAAGCCTTTTAAAATTGAACTTCAACATGGTATGGCAAAAGTAAAATGAAATAATGCCATTTACTTGTTCACATGGATATTCTACTAATCGAATAATCACATGCAATATCAATAACCACTTTCATAATGTTGGAATGCATAATGCTAAATGTTAATTTCTTTGTCTAGGCCTCATCCCAAGACCTAGGGGTTACTTCTAACCGGAACCCAACCCGGAGTGCCTCTAATAACCGGACACCAACCCGGAGTGCCTCTAATAACCGGACACCAACCCGGAGTACCTCTAATAACCGGAGACCAAACCGGAGGGCTTACTTTTACCAGTCCCTAACCTGGAGGGCTTACTTTAACCAGTCCCCAACCTGGAGGGCTTACTTTTACCGGTCCCCAACCCGGAACATACTTGTTTAGCACATTCATCTGAAGAAAAGTTTGAAATATAACATAAACATTCGGATTAAAACTAGCATATGAAATGTCAATAGTTTCACCATAAACTATGAATGGTATAAAATAGCACATCCACAGTCAAACATATCACAAAACCTTCAATACAATATAGAAGTTTTGTATTATAATAAATCAACTTCAAATAATCTTAAAATCCATCGAAGGATGTTGACATAGATGAAATCAAAATTCTTTTTAAAAGAAGTATCTCCTTTTATTTTGAAATCATTTAAGATCCATACAAAATAAAACATTTTCTTTGAAAATATTCTTATAATCTTGTAAGGAAAGCTTCGACGATTTTATAACGGCGGAAAATAACCGCACCCGCCGTATAAGTTAAAAAAAACATTCTTACCTCAATTCTGTCGAAAAGGTTAAAAAGGACCTTGTTTTGAAAACGACGGAAAGATTCCTTTATAAACCTCTTATAAAAAGTCAAACAAGGGTATAAATGACTTTAACCCATATTCTTGTAAATAGTAAAAAATGTTTTGAAATACATTTTTAAAAAAAACATGGACGTGGATGATAAAGAGATCCCAGTAGATTATTACGTATAAACAACCTCGGATAATGAAGAGATTGTGAAATAAACCCTTACCTTGTACTTTTCCTTGGTTGGGGTAGGTTAACCTCCTGTATAATGGTGAAATAGTTGTTATTAAATTATACAAGAATTATATATATTAATATGATATCATATATGATCTTTTAACATTGATTTGTTAATAATATCTTAGAATTATCGTCGTTTCGGGAGTTAACTTACTCATTTTCTTTTATATGTTTTGTTACATAAGCCATGGTTGTTGTATCTTATTCATATCCAGAATGATATCTAGTCCTTAAACATCATTTTTAAATCATCAAATGATAATTATAATTGAATGGATAAGATGGAGAATGAATCTCATCGCGTTCGTGGAGACGGTAGTCCGTACGTACGCACGAGCGACAATATCATTCTTTTGATATTAAAATAATATATAAATGAATGGTATATCATATATACAGAATCATTAACATGTTATATTTATTATTTACATGAGTTACACATCATTATTATACCCATCCAAATAATATTATATTGAATAACAATTACACCACGACGTGGAGACGGTAAGCCGTATGTACGCACGTATGGTGACATGTTATTCAAAGGGTGGATAGAATACTGAATATGGTTGTACCATACTTATAATAACATCACAGTATATGTGAGATACTGGAGTTATTATTTTAGAATGGTAAGAACAAAGGAAGAAGAAGTGGAAGAAGAAATGAACTTAGAAAAGGGTGGTGAAATCATTACCTCTTCTTCGGGTTCTTCTTTTTGATTTGATCAAAAGGGCTCCTTAGGTTGGCTTTCTGATCAAACTAAGGCCTCTAGGTTGTAGTGAGGGATGTTGGGAGAGTATTTGGGCAGAGTTTGGCCGAACCAAAAGGCTTTTAAGGTGTGAAGAAATGAGAAGGAGGAGTGCCCTTTTATAAGAGGGGTGAGGGGCACCTTTGGAAAAGCTAGAAATATTAATTTATAATAAATTCATATTCGGTTTCTAAAGGCTCCAAAGTTGATTATTCAAAGGTTAAGGTGGGGATAGGTCGAAAAGCACTCAACCAATAGAATTTAGACAGGTTTGGGTACTTATATTAACCTTATCTTTAAGTATTAACTCTAAGTTAATTAGTTTCACTTTTACAATGTCTCTTTGTATTTTTATATAATATGGTTAATAAACTTACTATATACATACAAGCGACCCCCAAGTGGTCCATTAATGATTAACCTATCATAATATAAGTCTCTTGGCCGAACCTGAGATTTTTAGGAATTTAATATCAATTAATAATATAATATTTGTTTTAAGAACTCTTTTATGTCAATTTTGACACTATTCAATAGTTGATTTTTGTGAAACTCATAAAAGATTGATTACTTCGAACAAAGTCAATTAAATCAATTCTAATATATCATATTATCCTAGAAAATTATTTTAATTCATTAAAAGTTTCATATTATATTTATTTGGGTATTTATAATATCAATTATGTTAATTTTTTACTATTTTAGTAATTACTGCATCATCATTGTGTCATAAATAAAATAAATTATTTAATGTCTAAAAATTATAAATAAAACATAAATATGTAGGAAATCTTTTTAGCTTTCTAATGAATATTTATAATCGAAAATCCAACATGTATAACCCTATGTAAAAATTGTTCTTATAAAAGATGTAAGCTTATGCCATTTTTATTTTTATTTTAACTTTATTAATATAATGTGTCCCTACCACATACAAGTGGCTCCAAGGGGTCCCCAAATTGACACAAGGATGTCCATGGTCGGGTATGTGTCCACCAATAAGGTTAGGACACGTTTTAGGGTAATTCTGTATTATTATAATATTATTTTTTAACCCTTATTTACCGGATTTACCCTTTAACCATGGTAAATAAAATATTTACCGCAGTAATTATTCAAAATGTCTAAAAATAAAAGTTACCTATTTACACAATTTGAACATCCTGATTCCAAATATGGAATCCATTTTTCTAAATTCAAAACACAGAAGTGGCAGAAATTAATTTAAAATTAATTCCCGCTGTCAAAACAAAAAGCGTGTTTTTAAGAGATAATAACTATCAAAAGATTGACACTTGTTTATGTTTGGTTTAATTGTAAAATTATGTCCAATGACCAACATTATATTAAATGGTAAAAATATATTCTAAACATACTTTAAAACCACTCAAATTCATAATTTATCACTATTAATTATTTTTATTAAAAAAGTTGTTTTTAATTAAAATTTAGAAATTTTCACTATTCATCAAAATATGAAAGTTATCCGAAATGTACCAAAATTTCACCCTAGGCTAATTTTGATATTCCGAATCTAAAAATGAAGTCCATTTTTAAATATAAAATATATATAACTTCAAAAATTAGGTATTACTATTCATAACAGCTAGTTTGATTGGTTACGGTGTGTTATAACTCGAAGTTGCGTACAACACACGCTACTGTTTTATTCAAAGGAAAGCGTACTGTGGAAGCTTGGGATGTTTCATTTTAAATTTTTTTGATGTCCCCATTTAGTCAAAAAGTTTGAAATAATTTATTTAAAAAGGGTTCACTATTAAAAGTTGGTAAAACTACAATACTGAAGATGAATTTGTTCTTACATTATGTCTAAGAAACTCATAATATGGATTCTAAAATTATAAGGATTATATAAAGTTTAAAATTTAGATAATACTATTCATAACCTCTTTTGAATGGCTTTTTTTTTGTAAGTCATGGTGTGATTGAACTCAGTGTTGCGTGTAGTGCAAGTTATTGAATTATTTTGAAGAAATAACACACTATGAAATCTTGGGGTGTTACATTCTCCCCTCCTTCAATAAATTGCGTCCTCGCAATTTGAAATTGTTCTTCGAAAATAAAAGGTTGAAAATAGAAAATATATTTGTGGGAAAACCCACATCAGAAATTGGGTTACTAAAATTTAGTCTTAATATGAGGAAAAGAGAAATCAAAGGGTCACCACCAAATTATGATCTCGATTAGGAGAACATTGGTGGAAATTAAAGACATATAATCGGAGGAAAAACGTAAATATTTATAAGTAGTGATTTAGGTCATCAATCACAAACAAGTGTATAATTGAGGTCCTTAAATGCATCAATATATGATGATTTGAAGTACCATCGGTTCAACAAAATATAGGGTATTGGGATAACACATTTTTGACGTTTCAAAATATATTAGTTGAAATCCCACATCGAAAAATGAATTAATGAGGCCTCTATTTAAAATAAAGAGTGGAAAGTATGAAGATTACCGAAAATAACACATACTGGGGTTCCATGTAGGAAAATATGGATATGGAAGAGAAATCTAACCATCAATTATCTGATGGAGAGTGGTAGAGAACATGGCTATGAAAAGGCCAACAATCCCAAAGCCATAAATTAGTGATGATTTAAGGTACCATCTAGGACAACATTTTTGTTCTAAGTTGCTTTTCTTAATATTGAGGAATTTATTTATGAGATTGGCTAAGATCATAAGGAGATATACTTACTTTATAATTAGAGTTTTGTCCATTAATAAATTTCTACCATAAACTCATCTTTCACTCGTAAAAAAAATTATATTTATACTATTCGTATAGGGTTCCAAAATAAACGAATTTATAATTCATCTACCAGATCTTTTAAAAAAACTACATTATTTAATCCAGGACATCTCTTGGGCCAGTGGTGGGTGATACACCCTTGTCGCCCTTCGGTTGCGGGTTCAAGTCTCGCAGCCTTGCCGGACGCGACGGGTTGCCGCCCGACCTCCGGGTTGTTCTTTTATGGAAATCCAAAATAATCCAAACTAGAACTATCCAAAATACTTCTGTCCAAACTCACAGTCCATCATTTATAAGGAAGGTAAACATAATATAGATCCTTTTTACCCTGTAATAGCATATGAATACCTTCATCATGTACTACCATATTCCTTATTGATTACATTCATGTTCCCTTATTCCATATAGAATGATGGATATACTTCATTAATCCAAAAATGTTTTAAACCCCAACAATGATGGAATATACAAATCATTAATCAGCTTCAAGGTAGTCAATAATATCCAATATAATTTATCCAAAATAATCACATATTATTCCAAAATCACTACCTCAGTATCAGAACTATATTATGATTTATCATTCTCTCAACCATATATTTTCCAAAAATTTAACCTTCTATTGAGTCACTTTTCTTTGTTCCACACAATCTCAAGTCCTTAATGAAATAGTACTGCAGTACAATCCTTATATACTCCATAATTATTATAACAAGTACATTGTTGATACAACACTCAATTGACATAATCAACATAAGAACTCTAATCATTCCTCTTCATCTGTGGTAGTATCATAACTTGGTTATTATCCAATAACATCATTTGCGGCATAGTCTGATGACTGGGACATAGGTTCACGTAGTGTCCAAACTCCTTGCAAATGAAGCATTGTACATTTGAAACCATTTTCTTACCCTTGCAGTCACGTACTTTGTGCCCTTTTCCTCCACACTTATAACAAACTCCCATTCCTTTCAGGCAAGTTCCAGGGTGTTTCTTTCCACAGTTACCACATATGGGAAAATTCTTCTTTTCCCTCATCCCTTTATCCATCTTTCTCTCTTCCATCCTTTTCTTCTCTTGCTTCCCTTCAAATCCATATGACTCAGTAAACTCTTTACTTATCTTATCAACACATGATATTATTTCTTCACATGATGATAATACATGGGAGACTATTCCTCTTATAAATTCTAGCTTAAGACCATGAAAGATATGATCCTTCCTTCTCTTTGGGTCATATGCATTTCTGGAGTTCTCATTTCTTCTACTAGGCGCCATTTCTAAACAATGGCATACACTAGATCAGTTTATGAATCAAAATACATAATCCCATACTTATAAAACACTTAACATAAATTGAACTATTTATGGATATAATCCATAATCATAAGAATGTTTTCTTTGAGGATGTATATACTCATAATCCCTTCAAAATGATATGTAATGAAAATGAGAGTTATCCTAAGCATATCCCCCGGGAGTGTCGTAACCAAGAGTGCAGCAAGGCCCGTTGTCGTGCACCAGTTCCCGTTCGAGTCTAGCTCAAAGCGGTGTTTTCGGGTTTTACCCCTAGGTACATCTGTGCCAGAGCCGCCTCTACCTGCTCGTATCCACACAGGGATGTATTGCTCGGAATACTCACAAAATCTCTACAATACCAAAATTCTAGGAAGTTCTTCTATACTAATCCTCAAAGTTCATCTTAGGTCTACGTGCTCTAATCAGAGTTTATCTAAATCTAGCTTCCAAGGTTTGTACTAAACTTCCTCTGATACCAACTGTAACGCCCCGACCCCAGCTACCCAGAGTCGGTGCATTACTTCGTAACATTGGCATGATCACAAGAAAGATCAAATCCCAAAAGACCGATTAGTTTAGTAGCCTTGGAAACACTAGATATATTCATAAGTTTTACATTACATCATAAAATGAAAAACTACTACAACAACATAATGTTTCCAACGTCCACACTATAATCCCCTCATAATATCCCTGCAAGTCAATCATAATTTACTTCTTCACTACCTGGGAAAAATAAAACATAGAAAAGGGGTGAGCTCAAATGCCCAGTAAGGATAAAAATATAGCGGAACATTCAAAATAAGCATAAACATTTAAGGCAATGAATTACTAAAACAAAAGCCTTTTAAAATTGAACTTGAACATGGTATGGCAAAAGTAAAATGAAATAATGCCATTTACTTGTTCACATGGATATTCTACTAATCGAATAATCACATGCAATATCAATAACCACTTTCATAATGTTGGAATGCATAATGCTAAACGTTAATTTCTTTGTCTAGGCCTCATCCCAAGACCTAGGGGTTACTTCTAACCGGAACCCAACCCGGAGTGCCTCTAATAACCGGACACCAACCCGGAGTGCCTCTAATAACCGGACACCAACCCGGAGTACCTCTAATAACCGGAGACCAAACCGGAGGGCTTACTTTTACCAGTCCCTAACCTGGAGGGCTTACTTTAACCAGTCCCCAACCTGGAGGGCTTACTTTTACCGGTCCCCAACCCGGAACATACTTGTTTAGCACATTCATCTGAAGAAAAGTTTGAAATATAACATAAACATTCGGATTAAAACTAGCATATGAAATGTCAATAGTTTCACCATAAACTATGAATGGTATAAAATAGCACATCCACAGTCAAACATATCACAAAACCTTCAATACAATATAGAAGTTTTGTATTATAATAAATCAACTTCAAATAATCTTAAAATCCATCGAAGGATGTTGACATAGATGAAATCAAAATTCTTTTTAAAAGAAGTATCTCCTTTTATTTTGAAATCATTTAAGATCCATACAAAATAAAACATTTTCTTTGAAAATATTCTTATAAGCTTGTAAGTAAAGCTTCGACGATTTTATAACGGCGGAAAATAACCGCACCCGCCGTATAAGTTAAAAAAAACATTCTTACCTCAATTCTGTCGAAAAGGTTAAAAAGGACCTTGTTTTGAAAACGACGGAAAGATTCCTTTATAAACCTCTTATAAAAAGTCAAACAAGGGTATAAATGACTTTAACCCATATTCTTGTAAATAGTAAAAAATGTTTTGAAATACATTTTTTAAAAAAACATGGACGTGGATGATAAAGAGATCCCAGTAGATTATTACGTATAAACAACCTCGGATAATGAAGAGATTGTGAAATAAACCCTTACCTTGTACTTTTCCTTGGTTGGGGTAGGTTAACCTCCTGTATAATGGTGAAATAGTTGTTATTAAATTATACAAGAATTATATATATTAATATGATATCATATATGATCTTTTAACATTGATTTGTTAATAATATCTTAGAATTATCGTCGTTTCGGGAGTTAACTTACTCATTTTCTTTTATATGTTTTGTTACATAAGCCATGGTTGTTGTATCTTATTCATATCCAGAATGATATATAGTCTTTAAACATCATTTTTAAATCATCAAATGATAATTATAATTGAATGGATACGATGGAGAATGAATCTCATCGCGTTCGTGGAGACGGTAGTCCGTACGTACGCACGAGCGACAATATCATTCTTTTGATATTAAAATAATATATAAATGAATGGTATATCATATATACAGAATCATTAACATGTTATATTTATTATTTACATGAGTTACACATCATTATTATACCCATCCAAATAATATTATATTGAATAACAATTACACCACGACGTGGAGACGGTAAGCCGTATGTACGCACGTATGTTGACATGTTATTCAAAGGGTGGATAGAATACTGAATATGGTTGTACCATACTTATAATAACATCACAGTATATGTGAGATACTGGAGTTATTATTTTAGAATGGTAAGAACAAAGGAAGAAGAAGTGGAAGAAGAAATGAACTTAGAAAAGGGTGGTGAAATCATTACCTCTTCTTCGGGTTCTTCCTTTTGATTTGATCAAAAGGGCTCCTTAGGTTGGCTTTCTGATCAAACTAAGGCCTCTAGGTTGTAGTGAGGGATGTTGGGAGAGTATTTGGGCAGAGTTTGGCCGAACCAAAAGGCTTTTAAGGTGTGAAGAAATGAGAAGGAGGAGTGCCCTTTTATAAGAGGGGTGAGGGGCACCTTTGGAAAAGCTAGAAATATTAATTTATAATAAATTCATATTCGGTTTCTAAAGGCTCCAAAGTTGATTATTCAAAGGTTAAGGTGGGGATAGGTCGAAAAGCACTCAACCAATAGAATTTAGACAGGTTTGGGTACTTATATTAACCTTATCTTTAAGTATTAACTCTAAGTTAATTAGTTTCACTTTTACAATGTCTCTTTGTATTTTTATATAATATGGTTAATAAACTTACTATATACATACAAGCGACCCCCAATTGGTCCATTAATGATTAACCTATCATAATATAAGTCTCTTGGACGAACCTTAGATTTTTAGGAATTTAATATCAATTAATAATATAATATTTGTTTTAAGAACTCTTTTATGTCAATTTTGACACTATTCAATAGTTGATTTTTGTGAAACTCATAACAGATTGATTACTTCGAAAAAAGTCAATTAAATCAATTCTAATATATCATATTATCCTAGAAAATTAGTTTAATTCATTAAAAGTTTCATATTATATTTATTTGGGTATTTATAATATCAATTATGTTAATTTTTTACTATTTTAGTAATTACTGCATCATCATTGTGTCATAAATAAAATAAATTATTTAATGTCTAAAAATTATAAATAAAACATCATTATGTAGGAAATCTTTTTAGCTTTCTAATGAATATTTATAATCGAAAATTCAACATGTATAACCCTATGTAAAAATTGTTCTTATAAAAGATGTAAGCTTATGCCATTTTTATTTTTATTTTAACTTTATTAATATAATGTGTCCCTACCACATACAAGTGGCTCCAAGGGGTCCCCAAATTGACACAAGGATGTCCATGGTCGGGTATGTGTCCACCAATAAGGTTAGGACACGTTTTAGGGTAATTCTGTATTATTATAATATTATTTTTTAACCCTTATTTACCGGATTTACCCTTTAACCATTGTAAATAAAATATTTACCGCAGTAATTATTCAAAATGTCTAAAAATAAAAGTTACCTATTTACACAATTTGAACATCCTGATTACAAATATGGAATCCATTTTTCTAAATTCAAAACACAGAAGTGGTAGAAATTAATTTAAAATTAATTCCCGCTGTCAAAACAAAAAGCGTGTTTTTAAGAGATAATAACTATCAAAAGATTGACACTTGTTTATGTTTGGTTTAATTGTAAAATTATGTCCAATGACCAACATTATATTAAATGGTAAAAATATATTCTAAATATACTTTAAAACCACTCAAATTAATAATTTATCACTATTAATTATTTTTATTAAAAAAGTTGTTTTTAATTAAAATTTAGAAATTTTCACTATTCATCAAAATATGAAAGTTATCCGAAATGTACCAAAATTTCACCCTAGGCTAATTTTGATATTCCGAATCTAAAAATGAAGTCCATTTTGAAATATAAAATATATATAACTTCAAAAATTAGGTATTACTATTCATAACAGCTAGTTTGATTGGTTACGGTGTGTTATAACTCGAAGTTGCGTACAACACACGCTACTGTTTTATTCAAAGGAAAGCGTACTGTGGAAGCTTGGGATGTTTCATTTTAAATTTTTTTGATGTCCCCATTTAGTCAAAAAGTTTGAAATAATTTATTTAAAAAGGGTTCACTATTAAAAGTTGGTAAAACTACAATACTGAAGATGAATTTGTTCTTACATTATGTCTAAGAAACTCATAATATGGATTCTAAAATTATAAGGATTATATAAAGTTTAAAATTTAGATAATACTATTCATAACCTCTTTTGAATGGCTTTTTTTTTGTAAGTCATGGTGTGATTGAACTCAGTGTTGCGTGTAGTGCAAGTTATTGAATTATTTTGAAGAAATAACACACTATGAAATCTTGGGGTGTTACAGAATGAATTATGTATATTTAATAACTTTTGCTTACCTTTTGTTTGAGACAGATGGAATGACCCGTCATTCTATCACATGATCTGCTAACACTTCACGAATAACAAATTCAACTTCATTTATTTAAGAGATGAAGTGGAAATTGTTCAAGGCACGAACAACAGTGATATTGTATCAAAATAAAGTAAGTATTTATTCTAATTCAAATTTTCAACTTTAGGGAAATGATCTTGAAAACCAAAAATGTTGTCTTAGTGATCTTATACCTGATGAATCAGATGGTACCTTAGATCATCACAAATTTATGGATTTGGGATTACTGCATTTTCCATAGCCATGTTCTCTACCACTCTCCATCAGAACATGATGGTTAGATTTCTCTTCCATATCCATATTTTTACCTATGTGGAAACCCAGTGATTAGTTTATTTGGGTAATCGTTACATTTCATACTTTAGTTTTTAAAGCCAAGTTTTGGTATTCCCTTTTACGATGTGGGTTTCT
The DNA here is from genome assembly GCA_963277665.1 of Viscum album. Taxonomy (NCBI): domain Eukaryota; kingdom Viridiplantae; phylum Streptophyta; class Magnoliopsida; order Santalales; family Viscaceae; genus Viscum; species Viscum album. The sequence goes on along the minus strand of OY728164.1, from coordinate 1,394,401,094 downwards.
ATTAAAGAAACTTTCAAATAGTAAACCATTTATAACCCCGACGAATTTCGAGGGCGAAATTCATTTTAAGGGGGGTAGAATGTAACAGCCCAAGATTTTATAAAAAAATATTCTTTTTAATTTTATTAATGTCTTGTGTTGTACGCTACACCAAAAGGAGCTTGCACAACACACATCCTTGACTCGACTTGCATTACACGCAATCGCGACCTTCCTCGATAGCGTGTGTAGTACGCAATACCGAGTTTCACTAAACAACGATATGCTATAAAAATATTATTAAAACTAGCCGTTATGAATAGTAATAACCACTTTTTGAAATCTAGTAAATCTTATTTTTCAAAATGAACTTTATTTTTGGATTCGGAGTATCGAATTTAGCCTAAGGTGAAATTTTGGTACTTTTCGGATAACTTTCATATTCTGATGAATAGTGAAAAATTACTAAATTATAATTAAAAACAACTTTTTTTAATCGAAATAATTAATAGTGATAAATTATTAATTTGAGTGGTTTTAAAGTATATTTAGAATATATTTTTTAATACAATGTTGGTCATTGGTTGTAATTTCACATTTAAACCAGACATAATCAAGTGTCAATCTTTTGATATATATTGTTTCCTAAAAACACGCTATTTATTTTAACAGCGGGATTTAATTATAAAATTAATTAATGCAACTTATATGTTATGAATTTGGTAAAATAGATTTCATTTTTGAATTCGGAATATGAAATATAGCTTAGGATGAAATTTTGGCATTGTTCTGAAAAACATCAATTTTTGATGAATAGTGAAACTACTAAGTGGTAGGTTAAAAACTGAATTTTGCATAAAACTTAATTTTACCGCTTCTGTGAATGGAATTTCGAAAATCCGAGAGACACGGTTAATATCAAGGACTAAAATGTGGTTCAATGAGATGAAAATAATTTTTTGGTGAATAGTAACTTTTTACTTTTTTTACCACGGTTAATAGTAAATAAGGTAACTAAGGGTAAATATGATATTAATATTACCCTAACACATGTCCTAATTCTATTGGAAAAGTGTAATTCGAACAAAAACAAACTTAGGAATAAAATATGACCATTTAGGCCCACTTGGATTAGATTAGGACATTTATTATTAATTTATTTAGAGAAGGGTTAAAATAGTTAAAATCAAAGTTTAATAAGTAAATCATTTTTAATATGGGGTTATACATAAGATGAATTCGACTATAAATATTCATTAGAAAGATAAAAAGATTTCCTACATGATGGTATTTTATTTTTAATTTTTAGGCATCAAATAATATAATTTATTTATGACACATAAATGATGCAGTAATTATCTTATTAATGAAATATTGACATAATTGATAATATAAATACCAAAATAAATGTAATTTAAGACTTTTTATGAATTCCACTAATTTTCTAGGTTACTATGATATATTAGTGTTGATTTAATCAACTTGGTTCGAACATATAATTCTGTTATGACTTTCACAAAAATCATATATCAAATAGTGTCAAAATTGACACAAAATTGTTTTTAAATCAAATATTATATTATTAATTGTTATTTTATTCCTAAAAATCTAAGGTTCGGCCAAATGACTTAGATAAGGATATATATATTAATAATAAACAATTTGGGGTTCGTTTGGCATGTTATAGTAAGTGTATTAACCATATAGTGAAAGAAAACAAAAAGACATGGTAAAAGTTAAATTATTTAACTTAGAGTTAAATCTAATTGATAAGGTTAAAATAATATCCTAAACTTGTCTAAATTCTATTGGTTGATAGGATTTCGACCCATCCCCACTTTAGCTTCGAAATAAGACCCTTTGGAACCATTATAAACCGATTTTGACTTTAATATAAAATAATATTTTGAGATATTCCTAAGGTGCCCCTCTCCTCCCCTATAAAAGGACTCCTCCTCCCCCTCCTCCTCACACCAATTTGAGCACTCAAGCTCGGCCAACCCCTGCCAATTTCTCCTCTCCACTTCCCTAGCAACATCCTAGAGGTTCTGGTATTCCTCCAAGACCAATTTTAGTGCCCTAAGAGGAGGTCTCAAAGAGGCATTTTAAAGAAGAGGTAATTACCGTTACCAATTCTTTCATCTTTATTTCTTCTTCCACTTCTTCTTCTTAGGTTGTTTCATTATGAAGTAATAACATCAGTATCACTCATATACTGATATGTTATTATAAGTATGAAACAAACCTATTTCACCATCTATCCATCGTACGGAAAAAGAAATCACCGCGCGTGCGTACGTACGGAATACCGTCTCCACGCCGTGGTGTAATCTATTTTCCACCACCACCTTACATGGATGGGTATAATGGTGTAAAGAATAACTATACATAGTTATTAAAACATCATATTGATTCTGATATATTTTATAATACACTCCAATTCAATTCAATATTTATATAAATGATATCATCGCTCGTGCGTACGTACGGAATACCGTCTCCACGACGCGATGAGATTCATTCTCCATGTTAACCATTTAAGAATGATTATAATGTATATATAAGAAATAATAATGAAATATATGACATTATAAATCTACTGGATTTATGTATATGTATACATATGTATGTCATCTACTTACTTCCATTTCAAGACAATAAGGAAAGGAAAACAGCGTTCATGCGTACGTACGGACTACCGTCTCCATGAACGGTGTTTTTCATTTTATTTATCTACCTATTATATATATATATATACTGAATATATATGATATATAAATCATATTTTATATTCTGGAAGTAATTAAATCATGATATAAGTAATAATGATGTCAAGAACAACAAGTCAAAACACCTACGATAAATGGAACGATTTTACCCAAAACGCTTCTTTAACATTGAATTTACAAAAGAACGGGTAATATAATGTCATAAGTGAACCATATATGATATCATAACAATGAATATGATTCTGTAATAAGTCAATAACATGATTTAAATCATTATACAGGAGGTTCGGAAACTTACAAAGCAAGTCGGACCTAAGGTAAGGGAAATATCACAATCTCATTTTTATCCGAGATTATTTATTCGTAAGTATTTACTGGGGTGTATTTTATCATCCACATCCATGTTCCCTCAATATGTAATATTATTTCCATCCACCTACAATTGTTTAAATCCAATTTTACCCTTCTATGAGTTTTTAGTAAAGGATATGAAAGGAATCTTTTTTCGTTTTTCGTACGAGGTACTTTTTGACTTTTCCGACAAAAGTACGAAGAATGTTTTTTTTAACTTATACGGCACGAACGGATTTATACTGTTTTATAAAGCCTTATTTTCATGAAGCTTCCTCTAAAAGATTTCATGACTATTTTCAATAAAATCTCTTTCTTTTAAAATTGCATGATGTTTTGTGAAAAGAAATTTATTTTGAAGAAGAAAGGATATTTTCCTCAAGAATTCAATTCAAGTGTTTTATCAAAATTATTTTCCATATAAGATAATAAAGGGTTCTGTTGCTATCCATATTTTTACATTGATTTGACTATGTTGTGATGAAATTATGTTTATGAATTCCTTTATCTTATATGAATGGTTTTATGATGTCATGTTGTTTAAGAATCCCATTTTTATTACATGGGTTATGCAATGATGTATGATTTATGATTTTGTGGCACACATAATAAAAGATTCATTAAGAGATGGGTGGGACCTATATCTCCCTCCAATGCATTGGGTAAAGATTTCATATCTCATGAGATAGACATGGCTGGAATGGTAGGTTATACCGGTTCAGTGAAACAGGACTGAAACGAGGATTACTCGATTCAGAAAGGGACTTTGTCCACTAAGATAGTCTTGGCAATGAGTCTTGACTAACAAGAAATGATTCTCTATGATTATGTGTGTATCCCACAAGGAGTAATGTTTTAAGTAAGGGTTTCATTTTCACTACTATGATTTGTCCCATGTTATGAAATTATGCTCTCTTTTGCAGGTTAAGATTTCCAAAAATGTTATGTTCTTATGAAAATTATGTGATTGATATTTCTTTTGTTTACCCTTACTGAGCATTTGAGCTCACCGTTTTATGTTTTCTTTTCCCCAGGATATAAAGAAAGGTTTTAGGTAAAAAAAAGGAAGATCTTAGTGGGAGATTTTGAAGATCTTTCACCAGGATTAGAAGATTACGATCCGAGTTTCCAAAGACACTAAACTATTACGATCCTTGTGTGTGTATTTTTGTTATGTATTAAGTATTCCGCAAAAGTAATGTAATGTTCATGTACGTTAGGCTTCGGGTCTCTACAGTTGGTATCAGAGGCAAAGGAGGTAGGAATGTATCCGATCCTTGGGAACTCTCACATGTGAGCGTTGGACGAAGCATGGCTCTCCGCCCAAGGGCTTCATGAGGAAATGGCTGCCACTGGGGATGGTGGTGTGTCCCGCCCAGGGGGTGTAGCCGCCCATGGAGTGCCCTGATAGGTATCAATTGTAGTCCACTGGATGTAATTCTAGACCGCTACAGTTGGTATCAGAGGAAAGGTTTAGTCAACCTTTGGAAACTAGGATGCGAAAATGTTAGTGAGATCCCTAGAGATATTTCTAAGGTATGTCTAGGGATGTCCCTAGGGATAAGTATACGTATAGGTTATAGTAATAGAATTACGCTAACGATCATAGAATTAAACCTAAGATGTTGGATATTGAAGGTACTCCCCCTTTATTATGTTGTTTTCCCTAGCATGATTTTCGCCTCTCACACTATTCTTTTTGGGGTTTAGACGATGGCTGGAACCCGAAGGAACCGTGTTGATCAATGCAATGGACAATGCAATGATTGCCCTCCTGAACAAACAAATGTTATGGGAGATGGAGTGCAAAATCTTATTGCTATACTTACACAAGTTATGAATCATTCTGGACTTCCAAATGAGCAGAGAAGGGAACAATATTCTATTGAGTCCTTCATGAGGCAACATCCACCTTCTTTCAGTGGGTCTACTGATCCATTAGTTGCTGAACAATGGATTAGTACTACTGAAATGATATTTTCAGTTCTTCAATGTTCTGAACATGATAAAGTCATCTTAGCAGTATATCGTTTGGAAGGTGAAGCTGATCAATGGTGGAATCTTATCAAGAATACGAGGCCAAGAGATGAAATTGAGTCCATGGAATGGGACGAGTTCAAGAACTTGTTTTTCAGTAAGTACTTCCCTCGTATTCTTCGAACAAAGATGGAGAAAGAGTTTCTTGAACTGAAGCAAAGGGACGATGAATCTGTTGGTACCTATGAAGCAAATTTTACAAGACTTGCAAGGTATGCTTCTGGAATTATCATCCAACCTGAAAGTAAAGTTGATCGATTTTTCAGTGGCTTAAAACCAAGTCTTCGAAGGGCATTAGCTATAAGAGACTTCAGTAGCTATGAAGAAATTGTGTGTTGTGCTATCAAGGTAGAAATGGAATTTGGTGTTACATATCCATCTCATGGTCTTGACAAGAAACGAAAGATGGAGTTCAAGGAGAAATCTCAGAATAATGGTGAAAAGAAGATGAATGTTTCCTTATGCACAAAGTGTGGAAAGAAGCATGGTGGAGATTGTCTTAAAGGGACTAGAAAATGTTTTAAGTGTGGAAAAGAAGGTCATCGAGCAGCTGAGTGTCGAAGTAATGGAAAAAGGGTTTCTAATGATGTGAATAAAGCAAACACTGCAGAGAACGCACCGCCAACACTTCAATGCTTCAAGTGCAAGGAAATGGGGCATTATGCTAATAATTGCCCTAATCCAAGGGTTAGTGATGATCAACATGAGCAACCACTGAAGGCAAAGGACAAAGGGAAATCACATGCGATCACTATTGGCAATGTTGAATATGACAACGATGTTGTGGAATGATTAAGTGTTTATGTAATGGGATTCCAAAATAATGTTGTATCATTGAGTATTGCAATACTTATTGATGTGGTATTCAAAGTGATTGAGATATTTTTTTGGAAATAAGATGATATGCGCATAATGAAGACGAGAAAATGAAATGTTTAATAGTATTCATGAGCTCATGATTGATATAAGGACTAAGTGATATCATGGTTTGAGTATATAGAATTTTGAGGATTTTGGTATGTGGAAAGTGTTAACTTTTAACTGCACTCATGTTTTCACTAAGGTATTCAAGAGAATACACGATTAAGGACTTTGAATGTTTGGAATGTGACCAACAAGACATATCTTATGATATGTGGGGATCAACGACAGTATTAAATCTCTGGTAATCGTTGTCACTATATTATGAGAGTGGACTGCAGTATTATAAGCCTAAAGATTAGACTGGATTATGTTGGACATAAGTTAGTATTGTTTAAGGATAGAAGATTTTCGATATTATTGATGGGATGTTATAGTAACGTAGTTTTAGAAAAAGGGACAACCTGCAGGACGGGCGACAGCCCATCGCTTCGGACAAGGCTGTAGGAATCGAACCCACAACCAAAGTGCGACTGGCCTTTATCGCCTACCACTGGCCTACAGGAAGTCCATGTTTAGTAGAAACTAGATTTATATTAAGCAGTATGATATATGAAGTATAAGTCCATTTTAAGAACTATATATGATTAATCTCACTATAGAATGACTTATGTATATTTAATAACTTTTGCTTACCTTTTGTTTGAGACAGATGGAATGACCCGTCATTCTATCACATGATCTGCTAACACTTCACGAATAACAAATTCAACTTCATTTATTTAAGAGATGAAGTGGAAATTGTTCAAGGCACGAACAACAGTGATATTGTATCAAAATAAAGTAAGTATTTATTCTAATTCAAATTTTCAACTTTAGGGAAATGATCTTGAAAACCAAAAATGTTGTCCTAGTGATCTTATACCTGATGAATCAGATGGTACCTTAGATCATCACAAATTTATGGATCTGTGATTACTGCATTTTCCATAGCCATGTTCTCTACCACTCTCCATCAGAACATGATGGTTAGATTTCTCTTCCATATCCATATTTTTACCTATGTGGAAACCCAGTGATTAGTTTATTTGGGTAATCGTTACATTTCATACTTTAGTTTTTAAAGCCAAGTTTTGGTATTCCCTTTTACGATGTGGGTTTCTATTAAAGAAACTTTCAAATAGTAATCCATTTATAACTCCGACGAATTTCGAGGGCGAAATTCATTTTAAGGGGGGTAGAATGTAACAGCCCAAGATTTTATAAAAAAATATTCTTTTTAATTTTATTAATGTCTTGTGTTGTACGCTACACCAAAAGGAGCTTGCACAACACACATCCTTGACTTGACTTGCATTACACGCAATCGCGACCTTCGTCGATAGCGTGTGTAGTACGCAATACCGAGTTTCACTAAACAACGATATGCTATAAAAATATTATTAAAACTAGCCGTTATGAATAGTAATAACCACTTTTTGAAATCCAGTAAATCTTATTTTTCAAAATGAACTTTATTTTTGGATTCGGAGTATCGAATTTAGCCTAAGGTGAAATTTTGGTACTTTTCGGATAACTTTCATATTCTGATGAATAGTGAAAAATTACTAAATTATAATTAAAAACAACTTTTTTTAATCGAAATAATTAATAGTGATAAATTATTAATTTGAGTGGTTTTAAAGTATATTTAGAATATATTTTTTAATACAATGTTGGTCATTGGTTGTAATTTCACATTTAAACCAAACATAATCAAGTGTCAATCTTTTGATATATATTGTTTCCTAAAAACACGCTATTTATTTTAACAGCGGGATTTAATTATAAAATTAATTAATGCAACTTATATGTTATGAATTTGGTAAAATAGATTTCATTTTTGAATTCGGAATATGAAATATAGCTTAGGATGAAATTTTGGCATTGTTCTGAAAAACATCAATTTTTGATGAATAGTGAAACTACTAAGTGGTAGGTTAAAAACTGAATTTTGCATAAAACTTAATTTTACCGCTTCTGTGAATGGAATTTCGAAAATCCGAGAGACACGGTTAATATCAAGGACTAAAATGTGGTTCAATGAGATGAAAATAATTTTTTGGTGAATAGTAACTTTTTACTTTTTTTACCACGGTTAATAGTAAATAAGGTAACTAAGGGTAAATATGATATTAATATTACCCTAACACATGTCCTAATTCTATTGGACAAGTGTAATTCGACCAAAAACAAACTTAGGAATAAAATATGACCATTTAGGCCCACTTGGATTAGATTAGGACATTTATTATTAATTTATTTAAAGAAGGGTTAAAATAGTTAAAATCAAAGTTTAATAAGTAAATCATTTTTAATATGGGGTTATAAATAAGATAAATTCGACTATAAATATTCATTAGAAAGCTAAAAAGATTTCCTACATGATGGTATTTTATTTGTAATTTTTAGGCATCAAATAATATAATTTATTTATGACACAAAAATGATGCAGTAATTATCTTATTAATGAAATATTGACATAATTGATAATATAAATACCAAAATAAATGTAATTTAAGACTTTTTATGAATTCCACTAATTTTCTAGGTTACTATGAAATATTAGTGTTGATTTAATCAACTTGGTTCGAACATATAATTCTTTTATGACTTTCACAAAAATCATATATCAAATAGAGTCAAAATTGACACAAAATAGTTTTTAAATCAAATATTATATTATTAATTGTTATTTTATTCCTAAAAATCTAAGGTTCGGCCAAATGACTTAGATAAGGATATATATATTAATAATAAACAATTTTGGGTTCGTTTGGCATTTTATAGTAAGTGTATTAACCATATAGAGAAAGAAAACAAAAAGACATGGTAAAAGTTAAATTATTTAACTTAGAGTTAAATCTAATTGATAAGGTTAAAATAATATCCTAAACTTGTCTAAATTATATTGGTTGATAGGATTGCGACCCATCCCCACTTTAGCTACGAAATAAGACCCTTTGGAACCATTATAAACCGATTTTGACTTTAATATAAAATAATATTTTGAGATATTCCTAAGGTGCCCCTCTCCTCCCCTATAAAAGGACACCTCCTCCCCCTCCTCCTCACACCAATTTGAGCACTCAAGCTCGGCCAACCCCGGCCAATTTCTCCTCTCCACTTCCCTAGCAACATCCTAGAGGTTCTGGTATTCCTCCAAGACCAATTTTAGTGCCCTAAGAGGAGGTCTCAAAGAGGCACTTCAAAGAAGAGGTAATTACCGTTACCAATTCTTTCATCTTTATTTCTTCTTCCACTTCTTCTTCTTAGGTTGTTTCATTATGAAGTAATAACATCAGTATCACTCATATACTTATATGTTATTATAAGTTTGAAACAAACCTATTTCACCATCTATCCATCCTACGGAAAAAGAAATCACCGCGCGTGCGTACGTACGGAATACCGTCTCCACGCCGTGGTGTAATCTATTTTCCACCACCACCTTACATGGATGGGTATAATGGTGTAAAGAATAACTATACATAGTTATTAAAACATCATATTGATTCTGATATATTGTATAATACACTCCAATTCAATTCAATATTTATAGAAATGATATCATCGCTCGTGCGTACGTACGGAATACCGTCTCCACGACGCGATGAGATTCATTCTCCATGTTAACCATTTAAGAATGATTATAATGTATATATAAGAAATAATAATGAAATATATGACATTATAAAGCTAATGGATTTATGTATATGTATACATATTTATTTCATCTACTTACTTCCATTTCAAGACAATAAGGAAAGGAAAACAGCGTTCATGCGTACGTACGGACTACTGTCTCCATGAACGGTGTTTTTCATTTTATTTATCTACCTATTATATATATATATATACTGAATATATATGATATATAAATCATATTTTATATTCTGGAAGTAAGTAAATCATGATATAAGTAATAATGATGTCAAGAACAACAAGTCAAAACACCTACGATAAATGAAACGATTTTACCCAAAACGCTTCTTTAACATGGAATTTACAAAAGAACGGGTAATATAATGTCATAAGTGAACCATATATGATATCATAACAATGAATATGATTCTGTAATAAGTCAATAACATGATTTAAATCATTATACAGGAGGTTCGGACACTTACAAAGCAAGTCGGACCTAAGGTAAGGGAAATATCACAATCTCATTTTTATCCGAGATTGTTTATTCGTAAGTATTTACTGGGGTGTATTTTATCATCCACATCCATGTTCCCTCAATATGTAATATTATTTACATCCACCTACAATTTTTTAAATCCAATTTCACCCTTCTATGAGTTTTTAGTAAAGGATATGAAAGGAATCTTTTTTCGTTTTTCGTACGAGGTACTTTTTGACTTTTCCGACAAAAGTACGAAGAATGTTTTTTTTAACTTATACGGCACGAACGGATTTATACTGTTTTATAAAGCCTTATTTTCATGAAGCTTCCTCTAAAAGATTTCATGACTATTTTCAATAAAATCTATTTCTTTTAAAATTGCATGATGTTTTGTGAAAAGAAATTGATTTTGAAGAAGAAAGGATATTTTCCTCAAGAATTCAATTCAAGTGTTTTATCAAAATTATTTTCCATATAAGATAATAAAGGGTTCTGTTGCTATCCATATTTTTACATTGATTTGACTATGTTGTGATGAAATTATGTTTATGAATTCCTTTATCTTATATGAATGGTTTTATGATGTCATGTTGTTTAAGAATCCCATTTTTATTACATGGGTTATGCAATGATGTATGATTTATGATTTTGTGGCACACATAAGAAAAGATTCATTAAGAGATGGGTGGGACCTATATCTCCCTCAAATGCATTGGGTAAAGATTTCATATCTCATGAGATAGACATGGCTGGAATGGTAGGTTATACCGGTTCAGTGAAACAGGACTGAAACGAGGATTACTCGATTCAGAAAGGGACTTTGTCCACTAAGATAGTCTTGGCAATGAGTCTTGACTAACAAGAAATGATTCTCTATGATTATGTGTGTATGCCACAAGGAGTAATGTTTTAAGTAAGGGTTTCATTTTCACTACTATGATTTATCCCATGTTATGAAATTATGCTCTCTTTTGCAGGTTAAGATTTCCAAAAATGTTATGTTCTTATGAAAATTATGTGATTGATATTTCTTTTGTTTACCCTTACTGAGCATTTGAGCTCACCCTTTTATGTTTTCTTTTTCCCCAGGATATAAAAAAAGGTTTTAGGTAAAAAAAAGGAAGATCTTTGTGGGAGATTTTGAAGATCTTTCACCAGGATTAGAAGATTACGTTCCGAGTTTCCAAAGACACTAAACTATTACGATCCTTGTGTGTGTATTTTTGTTATGTATTAAGTATTCCGCAAAAGTAATGTAATGTTCATGTACGTTAGGCTTTGGGTCTCTACTGTCAGGCCCAACGATCTCCCACCACATGGCAATAAGGTCAGAGCGCTCGGGCTAGGTCAAGTCAGAAATGGGGGGTGGTGTGATAGGATGGTGGTAAAAGCCGCACCCTCGTCCAAACTCTGTCATCGTCAGAGAAAAATGTCGGCCGCCTAGCCGGAATCGAACTACTGGCACCAAATCGCTAGGTGTCTCCCGGTACTCTGCTCCATAGAACTCAAAGGAGACTGCAAACTCCAAAAATAAATCACAAAATACAGGAGTGATGACCTGGAAAATATCAAGGAGTGCGGTGTGCCTGATAAGTACCTCCAACTCCCCCCAAATACCGAGCCGCTATGGAATGCTGTTGTCAAGGTACCGACCGCTCAATGGGATCAGCCGATGAGAGAAGCGTCAGATCCTGTCGTATGCGAGGTCGGTGACTAGGAATACCGTGCAGGGATAGGGAGCACCTGCAGGTCCCGGCCCAGGTGCCGGTGCAGCAGCAACATCTGGCTCTGGAGGTGGATCCACCGAAGAAGAAGGTGGCTCAGTGGAAGGTGTGCTCAAAGAGGGACCGACTGCTGAGGATGAGGGTACAGGGAAAGTGGCAGCTGGTGCAGCAGAAGTAGGCCTAGCCTCATCTAAAGGAGTGAGTGGCGGCAGAATGGCCAATGGAGGGAGCTCATTGACCGGAGCATCGGGGTCCGGCTACGTAGGTGGTCGGAGTCGGATATGACGATAGCTATCCCCCTCGACCTCGGTGGCGGAGGCTGGACGCTTCCCGCAGGAAGGATAATGATTTTCCATATCCTGAAAAATCAGACAAAACAAAAGAAAAATAAAACAAAGAAAATGTGAGAAAACTAGAAAACAGAAGTACACGGCGTGTACTCCAGAGTAAACGGCATGTAGTCAGAAATAGAGAGTATCCCGTGTTCTCTGGAAAGACACGCCAAGGGTAGAAAGATACCATGTAATAGGACACGACGTGTACCGAATATACACACTGTGTTCACATCAAAGTTAAGGTGGTCATGTAATAAAAAGGACACGACCATGTTCTATCAGTTCTATGAAAACAATACACGCCGTTTAAGTACAGGCCACAACGGGTATTGCACATGAAGAACATGGCTATGTAGAGGGGGAGACATGGGCCGACTATAGGTATAAAGGACACGACGTGTACCGAACATACATGCTGTGTACTGGAACAACAGGTGGTAGGCCATGTTATGAGCCACACACGAAGGGGCCAAAGGAAATGGTCTACACTGTGTGTACCGAACATACACACCGTGTACATTCAAATTTCGAATTTTATTTGTATGTGGCCATGTACAGATATACACGACGTGTGTTCTTCATATTGTGGATGTGTACAGGCGGAATCCGAACAGTCGACCGATCCGATTAACACCCTAAACGATTCTAAAAACTTGAAATAGAGGGTGCATAACGGCGTACCTGGACTGAGGATCACAATGTGAGAAGAATCAGAAGGTGAAACACCCCAAATCGACGGATCTGGAAAAGGGGGGGTTCAGGTGGCATTCGGGAGAAGAAAAAGGAAGAGGGGAGGAAATTGGGACAGTCGTGCGACACGGCCTCAAGCCGGGTACCCTGCTGCTTATATAGCCGTGGTACACGACGTGTAGTTTCGGTACATGCCGTGTATCCAAATTTTTTTATTGTTTTTTGGCTTATATAAATGAATATAATTATTATAGTAGACTATATAATAATTATTATTAATAATTAAAAATAGATATATCTATAAATTATATTATACATAAACCTATACAGGACGTATATCGGGAAATACACGCTGTGTATTTTAAAATAATAATAAGAGTAGTACAACCTTTGGTCCAGTGCTTGGGGCGAGATTTGAACCGGTGATCGGCCGATTCGAACGAACACCCTCACCCACCGAACCAAAGGTTGTTCTGCTGTTTATATTTATTATATATATATATATTTATTTTATACGGCCTATACACATGGAAAGAAAGAAAAGCACGGAGTGTGGTTTTTATTTAGTAAAGGATGGGGGTGAAGCGGGGAGATTAGCGCGATTCGAAACTGGGTCTTGTGAACCTTGTGCCGAGACTTTTCCAATCCGCCAACTTCACCTGCATGTAATTTCTTATTTTTAAAATAGTTTTCATTTATATTTGAAAAATCATGGCGCACACAGCATATATCAGAGTACCCATCGTGTGGTTTTATTAAAAGAACAAATGATGAAAATGAGACGGTTGTCTGGATTCGAACCCTGGTCTTTTGAAACCTGATTACGATTCTAGCCAACCGGTCCATCCCCACCATGGGTTTTATTAAACACACACACACACACACACACACACACATATATATATATATATATTGGAAATACCACACACGTCCTGTAATTAAAAGGATGAACCCCGTGCTGAAGGTAGGTCAGGAGGATTCGAACCGAGGATGACTCGAATAAACTCCAGTGACTTTGCCATCGGCACTGGCATCATCCCTGGTTATTTATTTTTTATTCTATAGATTTATACTATTAAGTTAAAAAATTAAAAAGATAAGTAAACGCCGTGTATATAAGTGGGACACGGTGTGTAACCTCTGTGTTGCCTACCAGGAAGTGCCTTTGATTTAGGTCGTTGGCTCGACCTACTAACCTTGCATACCTGAGGAGTATAGTGGAAAACGTTCCCACCAGGTTCTATGTAGTATGGTAATCTTTCAAATGCTGCCCGTTTACATTGAATGGTTGACCATCTTCTCCCGAAATTTCTACCACTCTGTGATGGAATACGTGGATAATGTGGAATGGTCCCAACTAGCGTGACTTTAACTTCCCTGAAAATAAGAAAAGATGAGAATTAAATAGAAGTACCTTATCACCAGGTTGGAAAAATTTTCTTGATATCATCCGGTCGTGAATGGATCTTGTCTTGTCTTTGTACAACTTGGCGTTCTCGTATGCCTCTAATCGGATCTCATCTAGTTCAGATAGTTGGAACTTTCGTTTCTCGTCAGCTGCCTTTAGATCAAAATTCAGGGCTTTGAGGGCCCAGTAGGCTTTGTGTTAAAATTCTACTGGCAAATGGCATGGCCTTCCAAAGATGAGGTGGAACGTGGACATTCCCAGCGGTGTTTTGAAAGCAGTCCGATATTCCCACAAGGCATCATCTAACTTCTTGGACCAATCCTTCCGTTAAGTGTTCACTATTTTTTTTCAAGGATCTGCTTGAGCTCACGATTGGAGAGCTCCACCTGTCCACTGGACTGGGGATGATATGGTGTCCCCATCTGATGCTTTACTCCATACTTCGACAATTTTCCTCTCATCAGTGTGTTGTCAAAGTGGGTCCCTCTATCATTGATCAGTATTCATGGAACTCCAAACCTACTAAAAATATTTTTCATCAAGAAATTTATGACTACCTTGGCTATGTCGTGAGCTGTAGCAGTAGCTTCCACCCATTTGGAGATGTAGTCGACGCAGACCAGGATGTACGTGTTCCAAAAAGATAAGCGAAAAGGACCCATGAAATCTATGCCCCAGACATCGAAGATCTCGACCTCCAGGATGGGGTACTGAGGCATCTCGGCTATATGTCCCACATTACCTGTCCTCTGGCACTTATCACAATAGGAAACAAAGGCTCGGGCATCTCTATGCATGGTGGGCCAGAAAAATCCAGACTGCATGATCTTAGCTATGGTATGGTCCGGCCCATGATGTCCTGCAACTGGTGAGGCGTGACAGAACTCTAGGACACCGTGAACTTCATTCTCTAGGATGCAACGACGGATCACTCCATCTGAACATGATCGAAATAGCAAAGGATCCTCCCAGAAGTACCTTCTCACATCAGAGAAAAATCTTTTCCTTTGCTGGAAGGAGAGGTTGGGGTGAACGACACCTGTAACCAGAAAATTAGAGATATCAGCATACTATGGTCGATGTGTTTCCCTGATCTAAAAGAGGTGCTCATCAAGAAAATACTCCCTAATCTCCCGATCTTTTTTCTTCTCCAAGTGAGGCAGCTTGAGGCGGGAGAGATGGTCAGCAATGAAGTTCTCACTCCCTTTCTTATCCAAGATCTCAAGATCGAATTCTTGTAGGATAAGTACCCAGTGGATTAATTGGGGCTTCACGTCTTTCTTGTTGAGTAGGTACTTTAGTGCTGCATGGTCAGTATAAACAATAACTTTAGACAACACTAAGTAAGAATGAAACCTATCAAATGCAAAAACCACTATGAGCATCTCCTTTTCTGTGGTGGTGTAGTTAATTTGTTCCTTGTTGAGCGTCCTGCTGGCATTATAGATAGGTTGGAAAAGCTGGTCAAGTCACTAGCCCAAGATTGCTCCAACTGCGTAGTCGCTCGCATCGCACATCATCTCAAATTGTTCCTCCCAGTTGGGAAAATTCATAATTGGAGCTTCCACAAGGCGCTGCTTTAGATGCTCAAAAGATCTAACACAATGGTCATCGAACTCAAATATGGAATCCTTGGTTTGAATATTCGTGAGGGGTTGGGCTATTTTGGAGAAGTCGCGGACAAACCCTCTGTAAAATCCTGCATGCCCCAGGATGCTACGGATGGTGCAGATGGAAGTCGGTATTGGTAGTCGTGAAATGACTTCAATCTTCGTCGGGTCCACCTCCATCCCCTTCGCTGAAATTATGTGACCCAGGACTATGCCACTTTGCACCATCAAATGAAACTTTTCCCAGTTCAAGACTAGGTTAGTGTGCACACATCTTTCCAAAACAATCTCTAGGTGTCGTAAACAAATGGTAAATGATTTTCCATAAACAGAAAAATCATCCATGAATACCTCCAGGATTCGTTCCGCCATGTCATGGAAGATGGCCAACATACAGCATTGGAAGGTGGCGGGGGAATTACACATGCCGAAAGACATACTTCGATAAGAAAATGTGAGGTAGGGGCAAGTGAATGTGCTATTTTCCTGATCCTCTGGAGCAATGGTGATTTGGTTGTAACCGGAAAAACCGTCAAGGAAGAAATAGAAGTTGTGCCCTGCTAGCCTCTCTAGAATTTGATCCATGAATGGAAAGGGAAAGTGATCCTTTCTTGTTTCGTCGTTTAACTTCCGGTAATCCAAACAGAATCGCCAGCCCATGATAGTGCGTGTAGGGATGAGCTCGTTCTTTTCATTTGAAATCACAGTGATACCCCCCTTTTTGGGTACCACATGGAGAGGACTCACCCACGGACTATCCAAGATGGGATAGATGATGCCTGCATCCAATAATTTGATCACCTCCTTCTTTAAAACTTCCATCATGGGAGGATTCAAACGTCGTTGTGGTTTCCACGATTGCTTGGCACCCTCTTCAAGTAGCACCTTGTGAGTGAAAATGGTAGGGATGATGCCCTTCAGATCTGTGACTGTCCACCCAATAGAATGCATCCACTATTTGAGAACCTGCAGAAGTGCATCTTCCTACTCCTGTGATAGATCTGCATTAAGTATAACATGAAAAGTTTGATTGGGTCCTAAATACCCATATATGAGATTAGATGGAAGAGGCTTCAGTTTGAGTTCAGGTGCCTTTAAAATCGAAGGCACAAGTGGCTGCACCTTGTCCCGTTCCAAAAAATCAGGAACAACTGCACGCTGCCAATAGTGGCCACCCTGGCCTTCTATGAATTGCAAGTCTTCTGGCGCTTCTTCTAATAGAATATCTGGATCAGTTAAATTATTCAAAATAAGAGAATATACCAGTTCATCCCCTTTGTCGCTAAATTGATTAACCATGGTGGACACTACATAACAGTCCTCATGATCAGACAAGGAAGCATGTTTGACAGCTTTGAGGATGTTATAGGAATCTCTTTCATCACCTACCCGTAAAATAAGCTCCCATTGGTGCACATCAATCAGTAACTTCCCAGTTGCGAAGAATGGTATTCCAAGTATAAGAGGTGCTTCCTGGTCATCCCCCATGTCAAGGATGATGAAGTCAGCAGGGAGAATCTTCCTACACACCTTGACCAGTACGTCCTCTAGAATTCCCTTTAGGTGCTTGATGGATCGATCATCAAGTTGAAGGGCGACACGGGTAGGCTTGAGCTTGTGGAGTCCCAGCTTCATAAAAACTCCAAGGGGCATGAGGTTCACACTGGCCCCTAAGTCGTAGAGGGCCTTCCCAAACACACACGATCCAATGGTACAAGGAATGGTGAAACTACCTGGATATGGGAGTTTGGGAGGAATGGAATGTTGAACCACCACGGATCACTCCATCATTAGTTCAATAACACCTAAATCCTCCATCTTCCTCTAATTCAAGAGGATTTCCTTCATGAATTTGCGTATGTTGGCATTTGTTTCAGGACCTCCACAAATGGTATGTTGATATGTAGCTTCTTGAAAATATTGATGAATTTGCTGAATTGATGGTCCAGCTTCCTCTGCTTCAATCTTTCCGGAATGGGTAAGGCATGCTTGAATGGTTGGATTAAATCCTTTTCTTTATTTTTTAAAGCCTCATCCTGTTGGATTTTAGATGAGGAGGGGTCGGTATTGGTACATTTTTCATTAACAGTAGGTGTGGATGCACCTTGCTGTGCTGATTAGTTCTGGTGGAGCTCTTTTCCACTCAAGAGCATGAGAGCATTGTCCTCCTCCCTTGGGTTCTTTTCGGTGTTCCCTGGTAATGTACTGGGCTACCTCCATGAGAGATGATTTTCCAGTTGGCCAATATAATTCTCCACGCCTCGAATTGAAGCTTTGTGATTCTGGAACCAAGTCTCAGCAGTAGATATGAATTTAGTCATCAGATCCTCTAACCTTGAGGTGTTCTCCTGCTGAGGTGGTTGTTGAGCCGATGGAGGAGGTGGCTGTCGTGGCTGCTGTGGACAAGGGTTTTGTTATCCTTGTTGCTGATAAGGACCCTTCTATGGTTTTTGCGGCCTTTGGAATTGGTTCTTATATGAAGGCTGGTTGTAGTTGGGCGGTCACTGGGGTGAAGGATTCTACTGTTGTTGGCCCCAGCATGTGTTTTGTTGATCTCGCCATGCTGGGTTCTGGTACTGCTGGCACTGGTTGGGCCCTCGATTTTGGGCAACATAACTCATCTCGCTTGTCAAGGGGCCTCCAGCCGAACCCAGACATTCTCCCATGATGTGGTTATCACCATAGTCGCCACATGTTGGATGGTTTTCCGCATGATCTTGAGATGCTACTTTGAAGTTCAATGCGTTGATTTTCTTGGACACAACGTCCAACTGAGTAGCTAACATAGTGGTAGCGTCAATGTTGTGCATTCCTCTCTTTTGAGTCCCCCGCTCGGAGTGCCACTGGAAGATATTGGCTGCCATGTCTTCCAGTAGATTGAATAGTTCTTTGGCAGACTTCCGTATCACCGTACCTCCAGCAGCAGCGTCCACCATGGACATGGTATTCATTGTAAGTCCTCCATAGAAGGTCTGGAATTGCATCAAGAGTGGGAGTCTGTGATGGGGGAATTTTTTTAACATCTCCTTGAAGTGTTCCCAGGACTCGTACAATGACTCGGAGTCGTGCTGCTGAAAGTTATGAATCTCATTCCGGAGTGTCACCGTCTTGGATGGTGGGAAGTTTTTAGAAAGGAATGCCTGGGCTAGCTCCTCCTAGGTGAGGATAAATCATTGTGGCAACCTATTGATCTAGTCCTTCGCCTTATCCCGTTGAGAAAAGGGAAATAGGGGAAGACAGATGGCATCCTCGGATAGGCCATGGTACCGAAAGGTGTCACAGTTCTCCAGAAAGTTTGAGAGATGTGCGTTTGGGTCCTCACTGGCCAAGCCTCTAAATTGGACTATGTTCTGGATCAGCTGCATGATAGCAGACTTGATCTTGAAGTATTGGGCCTGGACCAGAGGATGAACGATGCCCGTATCATCTCCGTGAAAAGATGGAAGTCCGTACTCCATAAGGGTACGTATTGGAGGTTGTTGTTGATGGGGTGGAGCTTGCATAAACTGCTCATGAGGGGAAAAGTATGGCCATGGGAAGAGTTGATGTGGCAGCCGTTGGTAATCCCTTGGGAGGAATTCCATAAAGTATCTAGGAGGTTACTTCGGTAGACTAGTAGCGGGGGGCTGCTGATCCTGGTACTGATGCTTAGTCGCAGCATCTATGGCTGGTGCTCCCTCTTGCTTGTTCGCCATGGATTGTGATTGATGTTTGTGAGTTTTTGTCCATGTACACCGACGATGAAGCAAGGTCTGTTCGATTTCCGGGTCAAGCGTAACTAATTCCGAAGACTCGGCACTTCTAGATCGTGTAAAACGTCAAAACATACACTTTATGCTCTGCACAACATAAAAACGAAAACCAGGCGTAAAAGGGAAAAAATAAAAAAAAGAAAATTTGAAATGGGATTAGAAAATAGAGTTTTTATTTTTTTTTTGATTTTTTTTTATTTTTATTATTTTCACATAAATCAATTATTAACACAATTTAAATCTTAGCACTAAAACCAAATGGGTTCCCCAGCAACGACGCCAAAATTTTGTTCTACACTTGTTTTTGATTGAAGTTATATGCCTCCCAAATTAATTACCCGTTCTTAGAACATTAGTATAACATAAGTTCGGGGTTGATCCACAGGGAACCGTGGCATAAATGAATTCAATTGAGTAAATACTTAATTTAGGGGAAGTATGAAAAATTTAGAAACGATTGGGTTGATTTTGAGTTTTGATTTAAACTAATATGATTTACTTTGAAAAATTGATACAGTTTGAAAGAAAACAAATGGTAAATTTAAAGAGTTCATAGAAATGGAAAGAAAAGATGTGTCGGGGATGTGGTGAATAAGGAGTTCTTATAAAGATTGTTTAAATGGTTGTGTTGTTCATAATAATTAAATCATTCAGGATTTCATTTTGTTACAAGATTTCCTTGTTCTGGTTCCTCTTGTTTTGAATTAGACCAGGTGACTCCTTGGTCCGGTAGTCAATGTCCTTAATTTTTTATTACGTCCAGTCCATTATTTGAATCGGTTAAAACCTTCCAATGGTCATGGATGTTTTCACCGTTACTTTTATTTTGTATCGCTGAGAATCCTTCCCTTGGTCCGACTAAGAATTCTTAGTTATATTATACATTGGTTTAAGAAGAGTAAGATGAATTACAACAATTCAAACAGAACTATATAAAATAATATTAAAATAATGATCCCATCATCCACAACCCCAACACGAGGGATTTAGTTACGCATAGAATTTAGGAGAGAAACGACACATGTGATACCTGACGGATTCATCGTGTAGGCGTTGAGGTAGAGTATCAGAAGGTGGAATGGCAGAGTGATGATAGTAGCTTCGGGAATGGTGATAGCAGAGCTTCTCTTTCCTCTCAATGGGTTTCCACCCCCAAAATCCGTAGGCCAAGGCCTCATTTTATTGAAAAATAAAGTACACGGCGTGTATATATAGTACATGCCATTTACTTTTCGTCAACGCGTTTTGGCGCCATTTTCTCTGCTAGCAGGTGGCCGAGCACGCCGTTTTGGACTTTTGAACATGGCACCGCCTGCAAGTTGAGTGTACACGGCATGTAGGGCTGCCATACATGGCGTTTAGTATCAAAAGTTTGGCCGCCAGTCCCTTCCAGAACAGCATACACAACGTGTAAAAGTTCAAACATGCCGTGTCTTCATCAACGACCACATGGGCATGTGGACTTTTCTTCAGCAACCACCACTTCTCGAAAGTAGTACACGATGTGTAGCACTGCCACACACGGCGTGTATCTTCTGCCTGGTGAAATGGGCATGTACTCCCTCCTTCGGTCCGTGTCCCTGCCTGGATGTACACGGTGTGTATAAAAGTACACGCCGTGTAGTTTCAATATTTTCACATGCATCTCTTGATTCGTGTATTTAGCTAGAAAGCTCATGAAAGTAAATAGAATCACCAAAATCAAAGAATATATTCATAAAACAATAGATATTTGATGAAAACATGTTTTTATCTTCAATTACATATATGGAAAATGTATACACAAATTGGGTGCATCAGTAGTCGAGTAGATCGGAATGTCATCGATGAAGACTACGACAAAGCGATCTAGGTATGGATGAAAGATCATGTTCACGATTTCCATGAACACGGCTGGAGACTTGGTTATGCCAAAACCATAACAAAGAACTAATAGTGGTCATGAAAACATCTAATGGTTGTCTTCTGCACATCCTCTTCTTGAACTCTGAGCTGGTGATAGCTTGATCTAAGGTCTATCTTCGAGAACCACAGTGATCCCTTCAACATGTCAAAGTGGTCGTCAATCCTCTATAGTAGGTACTTGTTCTTCACGTTCACCTGGTTCAAGCACCGATTTTCAACACAAAGCCTCAATCTCACATCTTCCTTCTTGGTGAATAGAATCGGGGCTTCCCAGGGAGAAACAATGGGCCATGTTAATCCCTCCCCCTATAAGTCCCCTAGCTATACCTGTAGCTCGTGAAGCTCTGTGGGAGCCATCCGATACACTGGTGTAGATATCGGTGTCGTCCTAAGGTAAAAGTCAATGTAAAATTCCACCTCTCAGTGAGGATGTAGAATTGGGAAATCATCAGGGAAAACATCAGCGCAATGTTCCACCACTATAGGATATGTCCGACTCTCCACATCAACTGCTCCGAGGGTAAGGCAAGCCAACCAATGAGTGATCGGGTGCACTCTACTCTGAGTAAGTCTGTTCGTGGATGAAAAGGCTCCCTTCTTGCTGTTGATGCTAAACCTGGTCACATACGTGCCCACACAACACACATTGCACCTAATATAGTCAATCTAGGCATAGACTATAGATAACCAGTCCATACACAAGATGACGTCATAAGGCCTCGACGACACTACTATAATATCGCAGCCGAAGCTCTCGCCTCCTAGAGTAAGCTCACACTGTCGACACGAGTTCATAATCGTTGAATATGCTCCCATATGAGTCTCTAGCTGTAAGGGTCGAGCCAACGACTCCGTCAGAATCTCCACGATCCGAATGAGTGTAGTGGTAATGAAAGAGTGACTGAAACCTATGTCTATAAGAACTGCATCTAAGGTGGAATAGACACAGATTGTATCTCGTATCATCTCAGGAGCACCGTGATCGTAGGCCTCAGCACCCTGGGGCTGAGCTCTCCCCTATCCACCTGCTCCCTGTGGCTGTGGTGGACCTCTTGGTGGTGGTGGCAATAAAACCTCAAACCGTCGTCCACTACAAGATGCATAGCAAGATCCCCTTCCTTGTCCATCTGCTCCTTGCAGACTGCCTTGATTGAATCTTTGTCTCTTCTTGGGAGGTCTGTCGACTATCTTCTGATCATATGAATTGTGGGTTAGATAACCAAGATACATTTGACCCTGCCCGCTGTATGTGAAACATTTCCCACTCCTGGCATGTATTTCTCTCCTTCGAGTGCCCCCACACAACTGATCCTAAGTTATGTGGTCGTCCACCTGTAGGTCTGGTCCTCTTGAACGTCTGTGACATCGATCTGTTTCTAGCGGTAGAAGACTCCACTACGTGTCGACTGGTGGTGGATCTCGCTATTGGAGACTGCTCAGTAAGGAAACTCTCCACTAGGAGGGCTCTCTATAACAGCCCTGCTTGCGTCACGATGCTGAGTGAGATCACCGAGGCCCTGATCTCCCGCCTGAGTCCCTGATTGAAGGTCTGGGTCCTAATGAATGGGTCCCGTACCATATCAGTGGAGTAGCGTGAGAGGTATATAAACCACACAGAGTACTGAGCTACTATCATGCTGCCTTACTGCAGACAGAGTATCTCATGTATACACAATGCGCGAAGAGTCGTTGGGACAAACTCCACCCGAAACATGCTCTCTAATTATGCCCAAAGTAGTGTCATATCATCATGAACGTCGAGCATCATGCTCCACCATATACCCATTGATTTATGTAGAAGGCAAACATCAAGAATCACCATGAGGTCTGCTGGTGTCCCTTCTAGTTGGAAAATTCTCACCACAGTCTCCTGCCAATCCTCAGCCGCCTGTGGGTCTGTCTCTCCCCTAAACCTTGGTGGCCTCAGGCACTGTAACTCATGAAATGCGTTCAAGTGGTGTGAATCATCTGATGCTGGGAATGGTGGCATCGATGGCCCAATGGGATGTGGTACCACTGGTGCCTCTGCTGGAAAAGGGGCCTGCACCGAGGCTTTATCGCTCTGTGGGCTATATTTGCGTACAAATCTCGAGACTCTAGCTTGTCGTCTGTGGGGATACATCCTAAAATAAACAGATGTGACACAGTCAAAATATTATACCTAGTGAGATGACCTGGTTGAGCTGACATAAAGAAAACTTTTGAAAACACACAGACAATAAGTGTTTTCATGCATTGTCTCAGAAATCAGATGTCAGGGTCCTAGGGTATGGATACTTCGACCACCACACCAACACTAGACTTCCTAAACTGAAAAACACACTCACTACTCTTAAAATTATTTCTTCTTAGAAAATAAGGACCATAGAACTACATTCTGTGGTAGAACTTAATCCTCTAGTACCAATTTGTCATGACCCATCCCCCAGGGCCCGTTCTGTGACTACCCTAAGCCTGCCTTACACAGGCCAGGGGCTGGAGACTAGCACCAAAGGCATAATTACCTAAAAATGGGATGGAATTTTCTTTAAAACCTATAAACACACACAACAGAGCACAATCTAGAAACAAAGAACTAATTAGAACTGTATATCAAAAGTTTACTGAATTTAAAAGGGTCCAGAAATACAAGACTAACTATAATGTATAAGAAACTGAAAGTACAACTGAAGAAGAGAAAAAATGCTGATGGGTCATCCTCCGAGGTTATTACATGAAGGGTAGGTATATATCGCTTCCTTATCACTCCTGGTCCGCCCATCTCCTCCATATACCATCACACCGTGTGGTCCATCTCCGAGTACTGTCTGGTCCTGGTGCTCTCATCCTTAGTCAGCACTGTCCGTCGTCTGCATCCAACAAAATGAGGTGCACACATAGCCTGTGTAGTGGTGAGTATAATGATACTCAGTGGGGACTCAAGACGCTCAAGGTCTTACAAAAACCGACAAGGTTAAACCACAAAGTATGAAATCAACAAATAACCCCACTTAGGTATATGCCCATACATATATCTATGTAATCAAGTAATCCATCTCAATCATAAGAAAAACACAATAGTTACTAACTCAGCTCAACCAATATTTTTATTCAAATTATCAAAACCAAAACTGCTAGATAACTCCTCCATTGTCGAGTATAGTGGGCCTGCCAAAACACCAAGGATCTTCCCACTAACCTTGGACTGCTGAGGTACTTCTCCTGTCAAGTACCATGGGTCTGCTTTGTCACCAAGGCGCTCCCCAACGTGGGTCTGCTGCCACAACTAGGTGCTCCCCTTAATAGCCTGTAGAGGTACTTCTCCTGTCGAGTACCACGGGTCTGCCGCCACAACCAGACGGTCCTCCACCATGGGTCTGCCGCCACAACCAGGCGCTCCACACTGGCCTAGTCGAGTAACTTCGAGTAAATTAGTCACTAGTCTTTAAGTCTCAGCCAGCTAATAGGTTTCCGCACTCTTTCTGCAAGTCTTTGGAAGGATTCGTTCCACGAGCTACTGGTCGATACTCCAACTGTCACGAAGTCCCTTGAAGAAGTATCTCAAAATTTTTCCATGTCATAGAGGTCTAACCGTAACAAATGACGTGTCAATCAGATGCCCCATTCTGTGAGTTATTGGACTTTTATTCCCGGAGCCCAGTAGAATTCGTGCGTGATCCAACCGGACCGTATCTCAACTATTCCCTATGTTCTAGTGGGGTATATTCAAAGGGACTATCCTACTCCATGATTATCCGGGTTGCTAAAGGTTCGACAAACGGACACTCGATGAAAATTATATGGCCAAAAGAAAGTAAAGGGTCATAGTGGGCTCGGGTCCGATCTACCAGTTGCCCCGCAGACACATGGTCCCAACACAAGAGTCCACCCACATGCCTGAATGGGTCATCTGACTAATGATAGTCCAAACAGACCAACACATGTCTTTTCCAGTGTGCTTTTTCCTCACTCACACACACCCTGTGAAACATTATCGAAGGTCACCCATCCTGATCACTACTTCAGGCCAAGCATGCTTAACTGTGAAGTTCTAATCTAGGAGACTTCCGAAAAGGAAGGCACACCTTTTTTACATGAGTATTATCATTTAGCCATTTAACCCTTTATCATTTGGGGGTGTTACAATCACCTCCCTTTAGATTACAACATCCTCGTTGTGGGCCCTATATCTCAATACAGGTAGTGCACCACACTTAAGGCTGAGTACCACCTCTGATACCAAATGTAACAACTAGGTCTCAGTGATAGCACAAACACCCCACCTTAACATGGTCGTTGGGTCCTGGCCCACCAGGTACCACCAGCTGCCCCGCAGACATGTGTTCCCCACCCAAGGTTCCACGCACATTTCTAAATGGGTCATCTGACTAATGATATTCCCCATAGAACAACACATGTCCTTTCTAGTGTGCTTTGTTCTCACTCACACACACCCTGGGAAACTTCCCAGAAGGTCACCCATCCTGATCAATACACCAGGTTAAGCATGCTTACATGTGAAATTCTAATCAGACAGTCTCCCAAAAAGGAAGGTGCAGCTTATTGACATGATTCATATCATTTAGTAATTTAAACATTTATCATTTGGGGGTGTTATAGAAAATATATATATAACAACCTTCTAGATTTTTTTTACTAAAATACCCACTTTAGGCTTATGGACAACTCATTTTCCTATAAAATAGAGGAAATAAGTGATAGATAACACATATGCCCACTCCAATCAGACCATATAATATAAGAGTCGCACCTACAAGATTAACTCTAATCCTTCCAACCCACTCTAATATAATGGAAAACCCACAAGTTTTACACATAATAATGAAATGTTTCAATTTTTAATTTCCAAATAATAATAAAAATTCTAAGTGGCCTAACATCCAACTACACAATACATATCATATCATAATGTTCTCACACCTGGGATCTCTCCCTCTACACTCGTTTACTCATTATTAAGATCATTCCATATAAAATAAGTTCCCATATGAAAACATATTCCTATAGAAATCCTTAATCAACAGAGATCATAAAACTAAAAAATAGGAATAACGTTTAGTCTTGCTTTGTCAGATAAAATAAGAAATTAATAGATCAACTGTTGTCTCATGACTCACCTACTGATACACCTCTATCAAATAAGAAATAGTAGACTACCTATATTGAGATCAGTAAAACCAAACTATAAGTAACTATGAAAAACCATTGAGTTTTTCATATATTTTTCTCATTTTATGGTAAATGAACACCTCTATAATGAATATCTGTAGACTAACGGGTCCATTAAATTGGAATATTTCATTTTTAATATAGTCCTTTTTTATAAAGAAGTATTTATTAAAATCAAATAATCCACATTAAAATCATCTAAATAATAACATTATTCTTATATAATAATGAAATTATTCCAAAACAATATTTTTTATAACCACAATTACCCCTAGAAAAAAATATGTTCTTGTTTGGATTTTTTTAACCACCACCATGAACAATAATATAAATTTTATTCATAGATGAATAAAAAAATAACATAAGGTGGTATTATATATTAATGAGAATAAAATATTTGTTTTATACTTCTAGAAATTTTATTTTAAAATTTAAATAATTATTAATGGTCCAAATATTTTATATTAAAAATTACTAAAATATTCTCATCATCAATTTTCTTTTTAGAAATCATAACTGAAATACTTATAAAATCAAAATTTATAATTATAAATCAATAAAAACATATATTCCACTACCCATAATCATATGAAAATTATTATATATGAATATATAATAAGATTTGTGACCCCTTTATTATGATACTAGAACTATTAAAACAATTTAAACTAATAACAATTTATAAGAAAAATAAATTATAATGAATAGATATTTTTTTAGTAAATTATTATAAATTATGTTTATAAAAATTTGTATGTATGAATATAGTTTTTAATTTTTTATAAAATAGTAATTTTTTCATATAAAACACTATAGAACATTCATTAAAAATGGATTATATAGTTGGGTTTCAACATCCTATGTTTTCTTTAAAGAGATATGACTTGAACACATGATTTGTTTCCAATTTATGGTGTATATATTTGTAATGAGTTTTTATCAATTTTTTGTGAAATATAAGTGAATTATAAATCTTAACCAACTATTACCATTCATGGGATATAAATTTCAATGATGATGATTACATATGGTATTTTCATAACTCAAATTCTATTCTTTTTGTTATAATGGTTATTCTTGTTCCACAAACTTCTATGATTTATTAAATTTATCCCATGACTTTTTAAAATTGTTTTTTCAATTTAATTTATATATATATAAAATTATATCTAAGAAAATCCCTTCAAAATGAGTGTTACATCAATATTTATGATATTAATAATTGTATTTAATCTCAATTCCATTCTTTGAGGCATGTTTTATTTATTCCCCTAATTCCACTAAAAAGGTGTGTATATTTTTTTGGATATTGAATAAAATTAATTATCATTTATTCATGGGATTAGAAATACTATTTTTACCCCTATTTCTCCAAGGGAATATTAAAATGTTTTTTATGATATAATATATATTGATAAGTTAATAATTCCTCATTTGATATATGATATTGCTTCTTGAACCTCTTCCTTCCATGATTGGGTTCTTCGACCATAAAGTTAAATTATATTGAATATTTTATTTCTATTTGGGAAACAATAAAAGTTAAATTTATTGATCATTATATGGTGAATATCATTCTCATAAAAGTATAACATTGTTAAAAATATTTTACATCAATCCCATATACACTCTTTATCATCCGTATCACTATTTTGATTCCCACAAATGTTCTTATTTGTATTTCAAAACACAAAAATGTGTTATCTATTATAATAAAAAAATTATATTTCATACATTTCAATCTGATGTTTTATTAACCTTTTTTGGGATGAGAGTTTCCATAAAGGTATTCTCAAAATATTAATAATGATTTACCTATCATATTAACATTTTTATCTTCTAATACCAACTTCCTATAGAAAACCATAATGTCAACTTCAAAAAACTATTATTAGGATTCCTTTTAATGTAGTTATTAAGTTTATTTTCATTCAAAATCTTTATAAATTTCATTTGAATCATACATATGATTATACATTTTATGAAATTGTATAAAATGTTTTATAAAATCATATTTACTATTTTTAATCTATATTAACATTTATTTTAAAATGGTTTTACCCACTTTAGAGTTAGTTTTTATGTGTTAACATTTAAATCATCTCTTACTATTTCCATTTGAGGTATAAAAATTAATTTATCAAACCAAAAAACTCATGATCATTCATATGTGATATTGTTTTAGGCATTCTTCTTTTGATAGTGAATTTATTCTATGTCAATATCCTTAATTGTACTTATGTTTAACTAGTGATATGTCTTAATAATACTATCGAAATTCTTTATCTGGATGCCTTAGAATAATTTAAATCTATTTAATACTAGGGAAAAATATTTACAGAATTTTATATCCATTACTCTATATGGTATTAGTTTGAGAGATGCGTACATAGAGAACTATTACCACTGTTGAATTAATAAATGTGGATAATATATATATATATATATATTCATTTTTATATGTATTTCTATTGATCAATTACCCATGTAAGTTGTTAAAATATATTTTATTCATAAAATGATATGATAACATATAGGAATTAGTTTTTTATATATGGGGACTAAAATAATCCTATAATGAATTTATAAGTCTTATCATTCAAACTAGATTGGTTATTTTGTGCATAAAATCCAATTTATTTAGATGCATAGGATGATGTATTGAAATCAAAAATATTTTCTAGAATAATACCTTAATGATATTTAATTTTTCAAAATAATTCTCTGATGGGTTTAACATTATGAATTAAATCAACCTGCAAATAGTTATTTTTTTGATGTTTTTATTTATATTTTTAATATCAAATTTGTTATAAGCGCTTTTGATTAGTTATATAGAATTGTTATATTTTCAATTATTTCATACCTTGTTATTTATTTATTTTTTATTTGATGATAACATACAGTGTATGCTTTCCCTTATATAGAATTTTATCTCACCTTTCATATGTTTCCATTTTTCAGAAATATAAAGAAACTTTTTACAAATGATTTTTATAGAATAAATTCTCATGTGTAAAAAATTTCATGAAGATGATAAAGACTTATTATGTATGTTTTAGTATTTACATAGTGTGAAAATGTTCCATTAGTTGATAATGGTTTGGGATTTATTAGTTAATGTTTTTTCCTAATTCTATAATGATATAAACCCCAAAGGTCATGAGAAATAGGAAATGAAATTTTTTATATTAGTGATGTAATTATTTGATGATTATGTAAGAGATATTATAAATTGTATCAAATCAGGGTTTAGAAAAATTTAAGGTTTATTATATTATCTTTTTAAGATAATTAAAATATATTAAATATTATAAATGGTTGATCTGTTATTGTCGATAATAATTTCAAAGATATAGAAAACCATTTAGGTTAGTCGAGGTCATATAAATAAGTTAATGTTATTTTGGAATAAGGTGTAATAACATTAGAGGAAACCATATGGATGTGTTTATATATTTAAAACATCCTAAACATTTTCAAATTATATAGTTTGTGGTATCCAAGATAATACATCTCTGTATCCAAACTAGAACATTGATGTGGCTAGGGAAAATATTCCTCTTTAGTTAGTCACCTTGAAAAATACTAGTTGAATATCAAATCAATATTTACTCAATGCATGATAAGGGGGTATATCTGGGCAAGATGGTTGAAACAGTAAA
Source organism: Viscum album (assembly GCA_963277665.1). Lineage (NCBI taxonomy): Eukaryota > Viridiplantae > Streptophyta > Magnoliopsida > Santalales > Viscaceae > Viscum > Viscum album. Next base: position 1,394,370,711 of record OY728164.1, on the reverse strand, counting down.
GAGATATGATTTTTTTATTAACATTACCTCTCTGAACTATTATGAAGTATTTAAATATAATAGTTAGAGAACCTAATAGAAAAATGAAAATATAAATCCTAGGTTAAAATTATTGAGTTGTAGGTATATCCAATTAAATCATATTTGAACAAAAAGAGTTATAGGTGGAAATGAAATTTCCATAATAGAGAATAATATATTGATATTTTTTAATAATAAAAGGATGATGTACTCTAATGTTATGAGATTTAATAATCACCATTTCAGTTTTAGTATTTAGTGAAAATTAGGATCATGGGAATGGTGTTTTGAAATGTATATCCCTTGAAACACCAATTTTATATCATCAAAATATAGAAGAATATTTTTCATCAATTATTATTACAAATTAAAATAAATCATTTTTTAAGGAGAGGTAAAATTGAGTTTTTATGTATTACGAAAGATATTAAAGTTGACGTCTTAATGGTAAATTTATCTTAATTTATGCCTTTTTTACGGACCCCCATTGTTATTTTATTAGTAATAAATAATTAAAATTGTGGGGATTCAATTTATTTAATTTATAATAATATAACACCCAAAAAAATTAATTAATTTTTTCTATTGAAAATTTATTTCTTCGATTACATGCTTCACATACAACATAAAAGCATTGTTAGCTACTAAATATCATTTAATTATCGTACAATAATCGTTTAATTGGAGGGTATAAATAAAATTTAAAAATTTATTAAATATATGTACAAAGAAAAATATTGTTTATTTTTAATACAAAATAATTAATAAAATACAATTATCATATGTAAATAACAAACAAGATCAATTTATACAAAATATATATTTTTTTAAAACATGGAATTTACAGAAATTAGTTTATTAAACTAAAATTATTGTGAAAAAAATATTTGTTTTTAAATGAGTACATTATTAAAAACAATTATTATTAATTTATAGGAAAATTGAATAAGAATAATGGATATTTTCAAAACTTATTGTTCTAAAAATAATAACTTTTCATTATATTTAAATATTTCATTTAAAACAGTAATTCATAAATTATCAAATTCCAATTAAAAAATGAACTTAATTTTATTATTTATCATGTCAATATTAGCATAATTTTATTTTTAGTGGTTTTTTTTGAAATAATAGATTTTTTGGTGAATAGTGAAAAATACATTTTTTATTAAAATCATATTCTTTTTGAATATATGCTATATAATGTATAAAATTAAAACATATAGAAATTTCATGATAAAAAATTTATTTACTGAGTGAAATCTTTCATTTCAAAATACTCTTTTGAACTTATAAACCCAGTTCTAAAATTTTAAAATTTAGTCAATATAATTTCTTATAATGAAATTACTTTTATAAATTTTCTTTTAATTAGGTCTTAACAAGAATTTTTTTTATTCACATTAAAGACTCTTAGAAGTACATTTTTAAATAATAATAAAATTAATGTTTTTAAAAATAATATCATTGATAATTCATTCCTATGGATAACATTTCTTTATAAAAATTGAACTTTTTGAAAAAATGGTTTTACATTTTACATGGACAAATGTAAAAATAAATTATTATTACAAATAAAATATTATTTGGTAAATTTTTTTGAATTTTTTTAATTTATTGGTTTATAACATTTCCCAATAAAAATTTTATTTTTAGTTAGTTATTGTAAATTACCTAGGGAAACGTTGATTTCCATGGTAAAAAAATGTTACATGTGAAAAATCTAAAAGTAAATTGCTTTAAAAAATATTTCAAACATTTGTGAAAAATGTGGATGAATCATTCCGGACCATACCTTTCCAAAACTGATTTTTGTTAATTATTTGATCGATTTTTCCAATGAATAAAAACATTAACTTTTATGTGATTAAAAAATGAAACTCCCTCCACTTATAAAGGAACCTTTTCCACCCAAGACACAATAACAACCAACAACACTTAGTGTAAAAAAAATAAATGAAGATACATGACCAAATATATTCTTTACATACTAATGGTTATTGTTATTTCAAAATACCTCACATTAATGTCATAGTCCATTTTTTAGTAGTTTCTTCCCAAGAGTAATGTTAAAATTCATAAAATCATTTTCAATTCAATATTTTTTTTTAATTTTCCCACAACATGAGATCTAGATTTGTAATTATATCATAATGAATACAATATTATTTATATACTATAATTTTGTTATTATTATCAGTCAATCATTAAATCCAAATTCTCTTTTACAAAGAAAAATAAAAACATGATCACACATACATGCAGTCTACTACATCAATTAATTATGTGTTTCATATTTCATGAATTACTTTCATGGATATTTAAAAAATACAATTTTATATATTAACATGAAAATTTTAACATTATTAAAATTATGATAATATAATTAAATGGAAATATTTCTATAGTTTTATGGAATCTGAATATGTCGCTCGTGTGTATATGTAGAGTACTGCATCCATGAATGTGGCATGTTTCATTTTTAATAAAGACTATAATTATTTTTCAATATATGTTAAAAATTTTATTTAAAACATTATACACATATAAAAAATATCATTATGATTATTTAATAAATATATTATTCCAAACAATTCACTTTCAATACCGTACTCACCTATATATTATAGCATTTTATTGTTTGGGTCTGTTTAAACACCTATAAGAACAATGAAACAATTTTTTATCATGGATAACTATATAAACATATATAATGGTTTTGTTATAAATATGTTAGGAAATAATGCTCTTTTATGTCTATATAAGATATATATAAACGTTTAACTTATTGTTAATATACCACCCTTTTGTTTGTAAAAAATTAATGAAATAATAATGTCTCCAATTTTATCATTTAGAATCATATATAAAATACATATGAAATAAAATTAAAACAATATAAATCAAAATAAAATATAAATTTAATATTCTATAATGACCTAGTCATGTATAGATATGATTCTATAAAAATCAATCAGCATTACCATTATGAAACTGGTAATAAAAACAATCGATGTTTATAAGATCTAATGATGAAACAAATGAAGCTCAATAATATATTTTTAATGAATTATTATAAATTATGTTTATAAATGATTATATGTATAAATAAGTTTCAAATATAAGTTATTAATATTGTTATTTTTCATATAAAATAGGATAGATCATGTTTGACAAAGAATTATTAATTATAAGTGTTTTACACCTCCATTTTAATTCATTGAGATATGATTCATACTCACTACCTGTCTCGTTTTTTGTTGTATTTATTTTCTAGTTTTTTATGATATTTCATTAAATATATTTTATTTACAAATTCAACTCATTTTATAAATTTTACTGCGTTTCAATTCAAAAGTCAATAAAGATGCAACATCTTTTCATAACTAAATTAAATTTATTTTAGGTATTATAGTTATTATTGAACATAATAATTCAATGATTTAATTATTTTATTCTATTATTGTATAATATTTCATTTCCACTTTAGTTTCTATGTATATGTAATACATTCTCATGAACTCCTTTTCAATGGATTATAAAGTCATACAGTATGATAATCATAGGTGTGTTTCATCTCAATATGCTTTCATTTATACATGTTTTTGTGCATCTATAATCATTTATATTTTGTGTATAATCTCTATGGGAAATATAATATCATAAAATATTAATTTCTAATGGTATTTGAAGTTTAATTTCAATCATTTTCTTTCATGATGGATTTATTAATAAATTTCATAAGCTGTAAATGGTATTTGTAACTCAAAATGTATTTCTTTGTGTTACAATAGTTCATATTGAACATTATTTTTCCATAATGAATTTATCTCAATATAAAATTTCAATATATTTTATTTTATCATCTAACATTGTGAAAAATTAATTTTTAATCCAAATCTTTTTCCAAGATGAATTTCTCTCTCATAAGTGTAAACCACTGTGAATACAAATACGTATTCTCCTCATGTATTATTATTAACAACCATATCCATGTTTCTTATTTCTGTATACATTAATTATTTTAATTTGAAAAAAAATTATGTTCTATCTCATTTTATCTTCACATGTCTATTTTCCACTTTTTATAAGGGTTTTTTATTTTCCTTTTTATGATTTATGTTTAAATGAATTTAATTACAAATTTTTAATATGTATTTCCCTTTAAAAATCATATTTCTATCTTCCCATTCATATTTACAATGGAAAAACAATATGTGAATTTAATATTTCTATTATTGGGATTCATTGAAATTTAGTATTTTAAAAAGGGTATTCATGTAACCACTTATCAAAAGCGTTTTAAAGGAGACTTGTAACATCCACTTTCCAAGAATTTTTAATGATTTTATAAAAATAATTTTAACATTTTGATTACATTGTAATCATTATGTTAGAAGGTTGTTAATCTATAGGATTTTAGATTTTTGTATTTAATTATAAATCTCTTTGTAGTATTTTCTTTTTGTGTATGGAACTCATAGTATCATATGGTGTAATAATTTGTTATTTCACATGTGATACTATTTGAAGTGTTCTTTTTTAGGATGGTATTTCTCATTTATAAAAACAAAATTTAATGTGATTATAATTTAATTAATATATGAATTAATAAAACCATCCAACTTCTTTCATTGTATTTAGTTTATCATGGAGTTTTTTATATTTTGAAGAAACTTTTAGACTAAATCACATACCATTATTCTAAATAGTTGTAATTTGAGGGATGATTCTACTGAGAGCTATTCCATTTATTAATAATTAAAATATTGGGAATCTGTATAATTTTTATATCAATATTTGGTTAATTTATTAATAACAGAATTTTTGTTATTTATTTTATAGTTTAATCCTTCCTTGATATGGTTAATTAATTGGACATAACTGGTGATATGTGGGGCTTGAAATAGACCCTTGATTCTTAGATAGGTCACATAAGAAAATGCAGAATTATTATAATATATATACATACAATATTTTTGATGTATTATTTATTATTAATAGTAAAAATATATATTGGATCCTGGAATTGATAAAATGAATTACTTATATAAAGGGACCTGAAAATTTGGCATTTTTCATTCTATCACTAGTAAGACAATGATTATTGTTCATGTGTTAATTTAAATCGTTAAACAAAGATTTTCTTCAGGATGTTATGATCCATTATATGGTATTATTTTATTATCATTTATTTCCATCCATATTATACATTCCTTGATTATTGTAGGATATAATTTTGTATATTTTTTCACTTTCTAATGACTTTATATAACCATTATTCTGTATCAATTTCCCCAATTTATGAGGGAAATTTTTAATAACTATATATCTAGACAAAAATATCTTGTGTGTCTAATTTTTGGGAGTTTTTATAGATAGTTTTTGGGTCATTTAGTTTCTTATATAGTGGAAAAAATTCTATTAGATGACAACTAGAGGGCCTTTATTAGTTTACATTTGGTACTAATTATCTAAAAATTAAAACTTAAATGTTCATGGGAATATATTCAAAAAAATATTTTTAAAAAAGGAATGTAATTTTTGGATTGTTATTTATGAGTTATTACATATATTTTTGTGAGTTTTGGGATGATATGTTTATAATTTTAATTTATGATAATTTATGGGTTCTTTAAAAGATTAATTGTTTGATATAAATATAATATAAGTGCCTGGGTTTATCATAATCCATTTAATTTTTCACTATATCAGTGTTGGGATATCGGGGAATGTATTTATGGAATTAGTAGTTCACAAAGGATTGTTTTTATCTAAAATTTAGATTAAATTAATTCTTATTTTTTATCTTCTGTGACTTTTGGATAATTTTAGGAATAACCTCAATGATTTAATAGTTTTTCAAATTATTGAAACATATCAATAATTTATTATTTATTCAGGATTCATCGGATTTCTATAAGGGTCCTTTGTGATTCTTTGAAAGTCATGTGATTTTCAAAAGAATTAATTTTGATTTATATTAGATCTATTTTTAATTTAATAATGGTCTTGCTATTATGGTAAGAGTCATCATGGATCTGTGTAAGTAATTTTTGAATTCATTTGAGTCATTTAATTTCCATAAGGGTTAATTTGGTTTCAGTAGGGGATATTATGTTTCTGTAAGAGTAAATTTATTTTAAAATGATACCTTTTGGTGTCATTAAGGGTCTTTATATTTGTATATGGGTCATTAAATTTTCAAAATATTCACTTTGGTTTTAAAAAGGTGATTATAATTTAATCAGGGTCTTTTCATTCATTATAAGAGTCATTCTGTTAGAATTTTTTATCTCATAATTTTACCCAGAATTAAATTTTATGATTTAAAAAGGATTTTTGGAATATCATATCAATAAAATTAAAAATTATATCTGTAACATTATTTCAATGACCTCTTCACGATTGATACTATTATTTTCGGAATATTAAATTGTTACAATGTAAATATAATTAAATTTTATATATTAAAAAAAATTAATGGATATTTCACTATGTTTTATGGAAGGAAGAACCTTGGAGAGTCGTCACATGATTCTTGAATCACAAGTTTTTTAAATATGCGATCATCACTACATGTTCTAGATATTTCCACTTATTTTAAAACCCAAATTACAAGACTTAGATTTTTTGGTTCATTGGTTTTTTTCCTATGAGTTCATATCTATTGAAGATATCCCTATTTTTCCTTTATATGTGCAATGTGTTATTGAGAATCTTGTTGAGGTAAGGAATTCATGAATTATCTTTTTTTTATTAGTGAAAAACATGGGATTATTAGGTAAATTTTTTCATCTAAATAAGTGGTATGAATTTACCTAAAATAAATTTACATAACAAGTGTGAAAAAATTATAAGTAAGAGAGTATCATATAGAACATTTTTAATTTCTTTCTTTTTTATAATCCCTATTTGAATTTTTCATTTTATGTTTGAATTATTATTTTAAATTCCTTACTACTTTATATTGTATTATTACTGAATAATATGTTCTCTTTTTGATTTTACATGTATAAATCTCCACTAAAAAGAAATTTCTTTAAATATGGTAATACAATGGATGTTTTAGAATATTCATAATTCCAAATATATCGATACTCTCCATAAACAATTACATTAAAATAATGTATTAAAAGATGATTTATTTATATGTTTTATGCATATTTTAAATTCAACTAATTGTTGATAACTATTCTTTTAATAGTTAATAGGTATGTATAAATTGGTAAACTATGTGGATGAATTTCATATTTTTTATGGGAGTGTGTGAGGGTAATTACAACTATATTTTGTTGTATATCGAAATATTTTAGGAAAATATTACATTATTATTTTTTAATTAAAAATTATTTAGAAAATTTAAAGTAACATTATTTTAAATGAAAACTAAATTAATAAAAAAATAATTTTTTTAACTGATATATTAGTTATATATTAGTAATGAGTGTATTAATAGTGTAAAATAGCCATATTGATTTTATGAAAATATATTTATCAATGTTTAATGATCTATTTCATGAAATAATGAAGATTGAAAACACAATTTGATAAATATTTCATAAATTTCTCAATTTGATCACTTATGTACCCACCCCTCTAGTTGAGAGGTTAATTTAATTACTCCCTTAACATTAGTATTGGTAAAATAACCCATACATTGCAATTACCAATTATGAGCACCCTCTTGAGTTTCCTTGTATGTATGGGAAGTCATCCCTCACTTTTGAAGAGTGATAACTCATTGAAGATGTTAACAATACGTATAATATTATTTATATGAAATCCATTAAAACATTTCTCCATAATATCCTTTATGAATAAATATAATTTTGGATGGGGTATTTTGAGATTTAGTGAGATCCTTAGAGTGATTGAGAAGAGAAAATGGCTCTTTGAGAAGATTTTTAGACTCCAAGAGATTCAGAATCAATTTAATTAAAGACACAATTTTTTAACTACAGGTTACCAAAATCTATATAGGGAACTCATTTTTTAATATACAATTAGATATTATTCTTATAGATTTAACTAGGGGTCATTTATTCCAAAAACTACTGAAATATATTTATTTAATGAAAATTCATTCTCACTCATTCCTCTGCGACACAACTGCCTACCCTGTGCACCTATCTATCCAGATATTATGTTAACATGAGCTAGTGGATTATATAAATACACCACAAGTATGATTAAAATGGATAAGTTCTTTCTAATGGACTTTAAATATTAGGTTACACTTATCGATGGGTCACTATCTAGATGGTGCTCCTCCACTGACTAGTCAGTGGAACTTATGCTCGCTTAATGTTATACCCATTTGACACTGACTACATGGTGCCTGACACCAGATAACTGGTGAAACCATGAAATCTTTTATTTAAGTAATTTATACTTCAAGATGCATTAATGGCCTTCATGTATTCATCCTGCATGATACCATTTAATTTAATCAATAAAATATCACTGACCAATTATTTAACAAGATCAGTATATTATCATTGAATTGAAAATATAATCTCATTTAATCCATCGATTTCATTAAATTTTGTTTAAGAAATGAGATTGAAAAATCACAATGAAATTATTGTAATTATTGGTTAATGATTGAAATCATTACGAAACCATGGGGGAGATAGAGATTAATAACATGTGTTTTTTATTTAGATGTCCTCGGATGAGGTGTTTATTGATTTGGTGGTTATAAATATTTGTATAATATTATGTGGTAGTAATTATTATGGATGATTATTTTAGTAGTGTTGTTTTAGGAGTTTAATTTTGTTTTGGAATAAATGGAATTTAATAATAATTAATAAATATTGATCCACAGGTTGTAATTTAACTAGTGGAACTATAATGAACAACTATAATATTAATGGAAACCCATATAAATCTAAAAACAATGATGTTGTTGGCTTACAAATGTTTTTTTTCATTGAATAAGATCAATGAATAACATAAATAATTATACATGACTAGTAAATATTCAGTCAATTATGGGTCCGTTTTATTATTAAAAAGGTTGTCCATGGTTTTTGTTTTATATGATTTTTGAGGATTTGAGGGGTTGGATGATGTTTTAAGTGGAATAATTTTTTTATTGAAGTGGGGTACGATTTTTAGGTTCCCGTAGTGTTATGTTTAGTGGTTGAACTTTTTTGAGATTGTGTGGGTTTGAATTATATTGGTATATTCTTGTGATTTCCTAGGCACACCACCTTAGTTGGATCACCTTACAGATTCCAAAAGGATTTGGCCTCTGAGTGTTTTTTTTCAGCATCTAGGTTTGAAATAGAACATTTGCATATATACCCTGACTTCCTGACTCCCACTTTTTGATGTTTTTATGCATGGGTTATGATATCTGTATTTTAAATGTCTGATTGATGTGATGAATATTTGAATATTGTAGGGGTTGTGTGGGGCAAGATGAGAGCAAGAGGTTGATTCCCTTTATGTTCACAATACCTTATAATGGTGGAAAAGTGATATTTTGTTGATATATGGACACATGGTTTGTGTAAATAGATATTTTTCTATGTTTTATGATAAATGATATGTGATATATGGATATGTGGGAAATGTTTTGATGATATAGAAGGGTTGGGAGTCCAATTATGTTTGTTTCATGGGAATGATAGCAACACCCATGTATGGAAGTGGTGTGAGGTACCCAATTTTTTATATTCTCTGATATTATTTTATTATACATCAATTTAATGTTTGTAATGGGAGTAATTTAGAGGTTAATTTCCAGTATACTAGGTATATGGATTTGTTATTTCATCTGTTTAGTCACCGGGGAATTATTGTTCTTCATTAATTTTTACATGAGAGGTCTTGAGGAGAAAATTGTTGAGTATAAATGTATTCTCACCATTATATATATAAATTAATTTTATAGGAATTTATGATGGAATAAAATATTTAACAAGTCATTACTCACTAAGAGTTTGGAGCTATAGTGGTAGAAACTACTTATGAGTTTATTTTTTATTATTTTGTCCTAGGGACCTATATTTTTATGACATCTCCATGTATTGTGGTTTATAGTGGGATAATGTACTTATTTTATCCTATGGTTTTTATTGGTGGTCAATTTAAAAAAGTAATAGTATTTATGAGGCTAATGCCTATAATTTCATTTATTTATTCCCTCAATGGTGGTCTCTATTCTTGGGCCTATTAGTGGTGGGCCTTAGAGTCACACTTACTCCTTTACTACATGCCTAAAAGGGGTTCCCAATGTGGGGGTCATAAAAAATTCAATTAAAAACCTAATAAAAATTTAAGAAATAGAATATAAGAATAGATTCAGGTGGTAAAAAAAGGATATGACTGTTTTGGAAAGAGTGGAAGTGATCTCTTTTTTTTGGTGAAAATGACTTATATATCCTAGTAAATAAATGTTATGTGATTGATAAAGATTGAATCCAGTGAGAGTTAAGTGACTTAGGTATGAAAATATTTTTGATATATGCATCATTCTACACTTTACCAAAAAAATACCTCAATAATGTCTAAATATCAATTTTATTAGATAATTTTTGGTTTATTTAAATTTACCACAATTTAACCCATTTTACCCAATTTAAATATTTTCTATGATAATTATTTTTTAGTAAACATTTAAGATGACCCCTCTAACCTATTTTTGAAATTATTGTTCTATATTTGGGATCGCATAAATGAAATTTTAATTCTATAATTCTATAATCATACCTATATATGAAAATATATAATATATATAAAACCCATTTTTTTTCTAAAATTAATCTTAAACATTATCTATTCTTATTATTATTTTATTTTAACCACTATACTTTACAGGTGTGATAATATATTTTATACTTATTAAATAAACATTTTATTTAAATTATCTGTAAACAATAACTAATATAGCTATTTTAAAAATATATAACACATAACAAAAATTATATTTATTCTATGTACTAAGATGAATTTATTCTTATTCCCTACCATAAAATAGTAATTGTATTAATTATAATATATATATATATATATATATTAAATTATAAAATTTTTTATAATAAATATAGAGAAAATATCATTTAATTAAAAACAATTATTATATAATATAAAAAATATTTTTAAACATTTTTTCATATTTAAATAATAATTATTAATAGTTACATAATTATTTATCATATGATTATGTTTTACTTATCTGAAATTTTATCAACAATTTTTATTATTATCAATAGTTTTAAATTAATTTTGTAAGTAAAATGTAATACAAACAATTTATATAGATTTAATGGTAATAATACCATTTTATTATAATATAAAATCACTTATATTATTTTAAATAAATTATTTGAAATGAAAATTTTTATTTTCAAACATATAAATAAACATTATTTATATTAATAACATACCAATAATTCCAAACATGTATCATGTTTAATGGTATTATAACCAAGGTCTACATACAATTGTATAATGGTTATATAAACGTTATATTTACCCCGTAACATCAAATAAGTTCAATTTAAACTAACTTCTTGAGGAACAATTCGCAATCATTTAATTTCCATTGAGGAAAATTGATTCCCACTTTCTTTTGAGTTTATTCATTATAAGATTAATTCTTATAATTGTGATTCCAAATGGTGAAGATAACACTGGGGATTCACTAGTTGTAAAAACATTATTCTTTCTATTTATTGTATGACATTAATTTATGCACTTTTAAATAATGAAATTATCCATGTTACGTAATGCAAGTCCATTTGATGAAATGTTTTATAATTATTGAATAAATTATTATTTATTTTATTTTTTAATGATTAGTTAATTTTTAATTTATATTTGAATTAATTTTAAAGAATAAACCAAGTAATGTATGGAACTAAATTGCGTACTTAAATTTGGGATGTTACAGGATGTAAATATGGGTGTGACCCACAAAGACCATAAAAAATATGCCACTAGTTGGAGACTAGAATTGATAGTATATAATGATAGAGTTAGCTCAAAATAACAAAAAAATGTGAAAAATTTATTTATTGAATATTAATAATTATGAATATTATTTAATATCTTTTAATAATATTATTAGTCTTTTTTAATGAACTCTATGGGATAGTTCCGTATGTGTATCTATCACACCAACTGTTCTAGATAGTTCTCTATTAGGATGAGAATTAAAAGTGATATGAAAATATTCATAAATCCTTGTTTTATGATCAAATGATATTGTTTTATAGGGAATATGATATAGGATACCAGGGGCATGGGGATCATAAGAGATTTAGACTTCATCACATGAATCCCATCATTGGTAATATCTAGGGGAAGGATGTCAGGGGTTCATGATCTACCAATATAAATTTCACATGCTTTACCTATAATTGTTTATTATTAACTATATACATATGAAATAGTCTATATAATTTATAATAATATTATTCAACATCACAAAACATGTACATTGATGTGTTGATGAAAATAATGATGAGAAAATCCTTATAGTGAGGTGAGATACATTTGTTATGTCAAGAGTGATATAATATTAATGAATAAGCCATGAAATAAATCATCCATTATATATAATGGATTCATATATATCTGGACCATTGATTTAAATTATTTTGTCTGAAAATTCCATAGCTGTGTTATTTTACTAACATGTTCTTTGGTTGAAAGTAAAATAATGAGAATTCAAGAATATAAGATGATGATTGATATTATTTAACATATTAGAGTGTGACACGAGGATATATATACTATATTACATTTTGTTAATTTATATGATGTTATATTCTATTATGATATTTAATCCTTTCTTTATCTGTAACCTGGATTGTCCCTAGATGCTAAAATTAGTTATTTGGCAGTTTTGGCTAATGCTACTAATATAGTTTCATAGAGTGTCACACACTATGTGTACTTAGAATCATAAAAAAATGTTATATGAATTTAACATGTTTAGTAAATATTATTCACATACATGGTTTGATAATTATTCAGGTTTTGTTGGTAGAATATATTTATACACAGGTTGTTAAAGATAATATTATTAGAGTTGAATATAAATTAAATATTGATTCATAATTGAATTATGGATATAATTAACTGAATATGTAAAAATTTATACATCTCAAATTTTTTTCACAAGGTAAAAACTATATTTTATTTTTTTTAATATTAAATACATAATAATTCTATATTTTATTGAATAAAATAATAATCTATTTATCAACACATAATTTAGTGAGAATTATTTATTTTAATAAATAGGTGTTATTCAATGTTCGATAAATATTGAGGGGGAGATATGGATTGAGATTAATAGTCCTGTCTGAAATTTCATATTAAATAATATTGAATATCTATTAAATTATTAATTTAATGGAATAATATTTATTTACCGATTAGATTAGATAATTTTATGTAAGTAGTATTACTATTGTTATTATTTTTACCTAAGCCTTACTATAGATTACGAATATTATAAAATACATTGTTTAGTTATTTATTCTTTAACGTTGGTTCTAAAAAAGGTTATTATGTTATGGTCTAACATATAAAAGGGAATATTATCTGTGGTTCTGCACGACACCTTCTAGAGAAAATTCTTTCAATCCCTTTAGAACAATTCCTTTACGATGACATCACTAATAGAGAGACATTCCCCTCCTCCATCAGAGTGACTTGTTCTTATTTTTGGTCATTTAGTTTTGATCAATGATGATCAAGGAAAGAATTATAATCATCCATTATATAACCTATATATTTCTATAGAAAGGATTATAGGTTTTTGGAACATGTGTGGGTCACTGGTAAATGGGATTCACCCTTGAATTGACTGATGCATGGAATGTAAAAAAAGGGAACTTAATAGAATTATTGATCAATAATGAATTCCAATGAGAGTTAATTAACTATACTAAATAATTTTAGTTATAAATTATATTTTTTTCTATGATATCATGGATTTTCAGGTTATAATTTGTCTAATTCGATGGAGAAATTCAATGAAGATAAGAGTTTTTATATTCTGACATAAGCCTGACTGATTCTATTTTTCCTTAGTCCATTCAGAAAAATAAATTTAAATAAGAGTAATTTTAATCAATATATCCTATGAAATGTGTAAAGAGCTATAAATCAACTCCATAATATAAATTAATAATCCATCATAAAATAATTAATTTCCTAAAAATAATTGGTAAATGTAGATAAATTGAATAATCCCTAGGTATTTACCTAGACCAACAACATATATTAAACAAAAAATAACAATTGAAAACAACCATCTCAATACTTAAAAAAATCTTATGGACCTGAAAAAAATATATTTAAGGGTGATTATACTGTTATACTGAGTCGGAGCCTCCCTAAAACATATCATGAAACTTTTATTAATAAATAAATAGTGTAATAAACTCATTACCTAAATCATGAAAAGTATATCTCAACCTCAATTTGGCCATTTTGAAACATAAAACTTATAGATAGGTTACATAATGTCAAAATTTTATATATAATAATTTACCTTGTATTCACTTTCTCACAGAACCAATCATTATGAGAACTGAATTCTTAAATCGTCATACTCTCATTCTATCCAAAAAAAAATACCACACATCTATGAAAAAATATCATATTCAAATCACTATCAAATCATAACCATCCCAGAATACGTACCACAACCACATCATCATCACATCTGACACCTCTATGTGCACACAAAAGAGCCACATCATTATCACATCCCCATAACCATATTGAAAAACATAGATTCATTATAGCTCTTATAAGTATATACTATACATAATTACATTACAAACTATTTATAAATACACATGTATGACTACAATACATTATAAAATAATATAATAATATGTCGTCAATGTAATCTATCATAGCCTTCATATAATTGTATGTAAAAATTGAGAGTCGTTATATAATTTATGAACACGTAACGTGTTCCTTAAACTACCAAAAACCAAATATTAAAGCATAAAATTATACATATATGATATAGAGTGGCTGGGTTGGATTATTCACTTATATATATCTATAACAACCTAGATGATTAGAACACACCTAGAACTCAATTCCAATATGGGTGTTAGCCTCCCCTTCTAATGGGGGTGGTAGTAACTAAGAAGTAACCGGAGGTAATGATAATATAACTTAAAACCATTGTAAGGTGAACTATCGTACCCTAAAATAGAACCATATATGATGACCCATATGACCACCTAACTACAATCAGTAGGAATTAAAATCTAATACTCATTTAAGCATATAAACATCTTGGTTCACTATCAACCATGTTATAATATATAAAAACCAATATATTTATAAAACCCAAACATTAATACTATTTAATATTTATATTAACAATAAAAATAAAGACAAATTTTTATTACACATTCAAATTAAATAATTCCAAAACCATTCTCTTTTCGAATTCTCCCCAACCAAGCTATTGATACAGTTTAAAATACCATTACCATCATCAACATCCATAACCATGACTTTATTATAATTAAATATTCATTTACATTCTCTAGTATTCTATGGATTATATAATCTAATATCAAGGGATTTACATATATAAATTAAAAAAGAAAACTATAATGACAATAAATATAAAAATCAACTATGAAATAAGAAAACTGTATACAATAGGTTGGGACCCCAATCCAATCCAACCGTCCTGACAACATCCTCCATACCATTCAACATCATCCATTCCACACCACCATCACAAACATCACTGATCTACCAAAAAAAGGAAACACAACCCAATATAAATATTTTTAAAAAACTATATATGTTTATATAAATATCAAAGTGATTAATATAAAATATCATTATATAAATCGAATAGTCATAATTTATAGACAACAAACACATGGTACAATAAAGAATTATATAATTAGGCATAAAAAATATTGACAACAAATCTAGTCTTAAAATTAGGTAAAAAATTAATTTCTAATAAAAAACAATCTTTTACGATCTTGAATTAAATGGTTCATAATGAGTAGATTTTAGCGACATATACATCAAAAATAGTTGTTTATATAAGATATAACCAACCAATGAATGTCATCAAAAAAAATTCCATATTAACTTATTTTAACAGATAATGATAAACTCAATTAATATATATAATTTATTTCACTCTTCATATTTCCAATATAAAATTTCTATGTAGAATTTTAGGGTTTCGTATTTTCAATAAAATAATAATAATAAGAGACATCAATATTTCACACTACCTATAAAATAACTTGAGTTGACTATTATGAATAAAAACTAATTTATTTTGAATAAAAAACCATTTCAATACCATTTAATTTCATTATTTATAGTTTATTATCATTATTAAGGTCAATATTGACCATTTTCCCTTAAATTATAGTGTATTTTAATCCCAAATTCGCACACAAAATAAGTAGACATATATAAACACCTTACCTCAAACGAATTTTCATAAGTACTCTATAATAATGAGGAGTGTATGAGATGATAGCGTCAAAAAAAAAAGGAAAACCTCAAAACATAGATCATTTAATTCACCAATCAATCAATGATTCATCATCCAACATACAAAACTTCTAACAACTGTAATAACTCAACTAGGAAGAAGGAATGGATGAAACCAAAAGAGAATATAGAGGAACTTACATGGGATCTAATATTTTCAATCCCTTAAATATATTATTGAAAACCTTCTTAAAACGGACACATGGTTATCTAAAAAAGATCCCCTTATCTCCTCAGGCTTGGGGATAATAATGTAAATAATTGAAATTATGATGAACTTCTATATTTATACTCGATATATAATTTTATGGTGTTGTGTCACACTACATATAGTCATGTCATGATGAGGCTAAACCAAATAAAATTCCAATATTTTTTAAATTATCTCATATATCACCCATCAATTATATCTTTGAAATCATTTTAATCTTATACATGCATGGAATCGAGACATCATAACCGGAGAACTATAGTTTTATGACACCCCAAGAGCCATTACATCGATAATTTACCTCCAGGTCTTGTTTTATGACTCATGTATCCATGCATTGATATAATCTAATTGAAGAATTAAACAAAATAACCAAAATTATTTCATTAGATGACATGAACACAACAGAATGTGACTAGATAAATTACTAAGGAGATACATAGGATGTTACACTTATCCAAAATATCCTCATGACATTCCATGCCAACATGAGACTTCTATTAATGAAAAACATGAAATCTAAATATAAAAGCTTATATACTCATGACACAATAAATCTACACACTATAAAAAATCACTAAATCATCCTCACATGGTGTGAAACAACCCATAAAACCCTAAAAACTCATCCCATAAAAACATATATATTTTAATATTCCTCCGTTACTTCAACCTCATGACCACCATAAAAGAAAACCCTAGAATCATTAAACATCCATGAATTATCAGAGGGTGTGTTTGGTAATATAAAATCCTTAATAATAATAATATTAATAATAATATATGAAGTTATTATTAAGAAATTTTTCTATTTTATATATTATATATTAACTGACACATAAATATAGAATGTTATTTTTTCCACAAATAAGTTATGAGTTATTTATAAAATATGGTGTAATCTAATATATAAGTAGTTTAAAACAACACTCCAAATTCCCTTGAGTATCATTATGTATACCTATATTTATATTATTATTTCCTCTATCATCATCATGGACCCAAAAAATCAATATACCCATGTTAATGTTCATGGTCCAATCCATTAATTCTAGAAAATATCATCAAGAATAAAGTTAATATCTCCCAAAACAATCAAAAAATAAATTATGAAATTGACTACTGAGATGTTGTACCTAAAAAAATGGGATTCCTCCTATGAGAAAATTTATTAATTTATTTTAGGTAGACATGATTTACCCATATCATGTAAAAGGAAAATTTGAAGAATTTATCCAATTCATAATAATTCATCTTCAATGTTGAGTCTCATAAGGGTTTTCAGGTCTTCTTCTTAATTTATATGAAATTATATTTACTCTTCCTTGATGTTTTATTATCTATACTTCAATAGGACTAATCCCCCTATTTTTATTCAATCAGAAAATGTATAATTTATAAACTAACCAATTAGATCCCTTTATCCTATTATCCTTTCACTTATCCAATTCATTTTTTCTTCCGATTTCATTTATTATTTTATTCTCATAGTTTGGAAAATTTCCTACTCTTTTCTTACACTCCCAAGATTATCTCTTTGTATCCTGGTAACACTTATAATTAAAAACTATATTCATAAAAACAATTGTTATGATTAAAACATACCTAATTTGAATCTTTTTTGTACACACATTATCATTGTTACAAGAATAAAATAACTACAGTAATGATTTTTCAAATATCCTTACTTATTCATTTATATTTATATACATTGAATAATTTTAGATGTTGTGAATACTTGGGTATATATTTATAATAATTTCAATACATATTTTCTAAAAAAAATTAACATGTGGAATTCATTAAAAATGATGTTGAATTAAAAGTTAGACATGAGGAGAAATTTGATGGTCACATAGAGTTTGAAAGTAATTTTATGAAGTTCTCCAATGATGGGGCTAAAATATAAAATTAATATGATTAGGAAGACAATGACATTGATATATAAATTTATTAAAGGTACATAGAAGTATTTTATGTATAATAAACATAAAATGAAACAAGATAAGATGTTGAGTATTCTATAAAAAATAATTTTATGAGTAAAAATATAAATAAATAGAGAAAGAGGAATATTACATGTTCTTGTTTTTTCACGAGTTCCATTTTAATTCTTTTAGACATTATAAGAAATGTTTTTCAGTACAAAAAATATTTCATGGTTATTTTATAAAAATATTGATAATAATTTTTCTCTCTGAAAGGAAATTTAATTTATCATTATTTATATAGGGTAACCTCTTTCCATTCAACTATTATTTGACATGTTTAGTTTATTTCTATCTCAATTACATTTAAATATAATTTAATGGGCTAAACCATTTTTTTGGTTTGGGAAATTTTTTTCCAAATTAATAACAATTAGTTTTATGAAAAAATGGTCCAATTTTAGGTTAAATGAATTCATTCTTACTTCTGTTTTTCAGAATTAATGTACTAGATATTAAAAATTCATTTTATAAGTTTATATTGAGGATTTAGGAAGATATAATTTTAATAGAACAGATAAAAATGATAATATTCAATATATATAAATATGGTAGTGTGTTTTCTATTATTATTATATTTAAACTGATGATATTATTTCAATTAACTCATACATTTTTAGATGTGGGAAACAACATGCCACACTAATATTTTTATGATATTTTTTATAATATGAATAGTTTATTAATATTATTGGTTGATGAATAAATATAATTATTAATCTTTAATTGATGAATCACATTTTTGGGAGATTAATTTATTTTTGAAAAATAAATTATATAGTCTTCTAACATAGAACAATTTTCTATATAATATTTTTTCATGTTTTTTGAGATTAATTATATATATAAAATATTTTTTTAATCATACGTTTTAATGTATTTTATACTAATAAAAAGTCTTATATTTTTTAATGAATTCTAAAATAAATACTTGATTAAAAGACGAGTTAAATGTCCTATATTTAAAAACTTATTAAGTGGATGATTTGAATGAAATTAAAACACATTAATGTGTTTTTTTTCTTCAAAATAGAGGAATTAGAATATGTTGAAGTAATATTATTGAATGAGAGGATCCAATTTTTACATATAGACATATTATTTCCCTATAATATTATCCATTATGACTCCTAAATAAAATTTACATCCAAAATCCCATTGTTTACTGTATTTCTAGATTAGCTATTTTAACATCTTATGTTACTACACATTGTTCATTTCAATCACTAACTTATCAAACTTGAATCAATTTTGGTTAAATAATATGTAATTGTCTTCTTTAATACCCAGAGAAAATATTTAATATTAAAAGGTCATGCTCAAGCACCTAATAGAGGGTAAAAATATGAAATAACTATTGAATCGATTATGATTATCATAAATCATAAATCATGAAATGAACATAATTATAAATGAAAAAAATCATAAAATAATTCACAAAGTGATAAGAAAAATTTATCATAACATGAATCCTAAAATAAATCTAATCTATAGAATTGGAAATGGTAATATATTTATATAAAATAATAATGTATTCTTAGTTTTTCTACCAAGACCTTCATTACATAGTGGACTAAGATATCCAGCCATGTCCCATAAAATAAATTCACATAAGATATAATATTTAATCAATTCATTGGTAGTATTTAATTCTAGTGTGATATATCACAAAATGATATATCTAGATATTTGTATTACACATTATAAAAAATCCACAAAAAACATCACAATTAACACCAATAATATAAATTTGTTATATAAATTTTTTCAAAAGATATAAAGATATGTCAAATAGTGGCATAAAGTGGATGATTTTATGAAACACATCCCCAATAAATATATTATAAATATTAATGGATTATTGACTATAAATTTATTTCCAAAAATTAAATATTATTTATTGGATGTTAAACAGTAGAGAAAAAATCAATTCGAGATATACTTCACATTTTATATTTTTTCCAAAATATTGAAATTATTAATAATATTTTTACAAAGGTATGTATAAATTAAAAAATTATTTTAAATATTAATCTAAAATTAAATCAATAAATTAAATATTCTTAATGAAAATAAATGAAACTGAAATATTTAATGGAAGAGAGGGAATATCTTTCGACCTTGTAAAATATTTTAAAACCATCAATATTAGACCTTAAAAAATCATATATATATATATATTTATTTATAAAAAAAATGTCAAGAATAATAGAGGCATAAAATATAACCGTTCTAACAATTAAATGATAAAAATAAACAGTCTCATATATCAACTACCTCCTTCCCCAAAAGTGATCTAATTCTATAGATAATAAACCATGATTTATTAATCACTGATTTTAGAAAGTTATTAAAATATTTTTTGTAATAAAATTAAAATTTCTGTCACTTTATTATTATATATTATTTTATATATGTTATTATTTTATATTTTTTTCATTATCTAATATTAGTATATGTGTCTATTTTTTTGTAGAGATTTCAGTCATCATTATATGTAATTATTCACATCTTATTTAATAATAGTCATGGTACATAGAAAATAGTTAAAATAATACAATTATTATTTAATGAATTTAATGAATTCATTGGGGAATAGTAGAAGAGATTTGTCCCATTCCCAAGAAAATGTTTTTTATCGACTCCATCAAGTTTCTTCTCTAAACTCAGTGTAATTAAAACCCCAAAATCCATGAGACGAGAACATCATATATAATTTAATTTTTTTTGTCAAAATAATTAAACATATCTCATTGTAATTATTTATAAAATAATGATTTTGTTGAGACCTCATTATATAATGTCTTTACGTTAAAGGAATCAAGGATATATCCCCTCTAGTTCTGATCTACACATGTACCATGATCCACCAATCTTTATTGTATATTTTTCTAGGTTCTAGAATAAGTGAATACAATAGGTTAATTATAAATCCCTAATACATTACAATATTTTTATTTTAGAATAAAATTAATTTTTTCCTAGCTTATATCTGGTATAAAACCATCTTAACGCTACACTACGTTAGCTTATGTTACATATGAGACCAAGTTTCACCACCTTGTAATGGCATACCAATATTAAAAATGAAAACTAAAAAATATCTTTATTTTATATTTCAAAATAAACATCATTATCTAAATATTAATGTTAAAAGTATATGAGGGTGATTTTTTTTGTTTTTTAGAGATATTTTAATATTTTATGAGAAATGAAAAATATTGAATTTTAACTCAAAACTGTTTTTTCGTCTAATATATTTATGAGGATAAACTATATTTTTTAATGTTTTAAAGTTTAATTAGATAAATTTTATATGAATTAAACAATTTTAGGTAATTTGGATCAATTTAATAATTGAAATAGATATAAAACATAGCAATCTATTGAATATCTTTTTCTTTTAAAACTATTCTTTATCACACCCTCTACAAGATTAGTTTTAAATTTGTTTTGGTCATTTATATGATTTGAATTTTGAAAAATGGATTAAATATTTTGAATTATAATAATTTATAATTTCTACTAAGTATACCATAGATTAAAAAAAATATTTGTGAATGTAATTAAAATTAATTACAGTGATTAATGTAAAATTAAGCATTATAAGGAACTAAACCTTAAATTTATGGCCTAGAATGACCTAAAAACTTGTCAAAAATTCATTTTATTACACTAGTCCAACCATATTCCATATTGTTTTTAAAATTATGTGTTAATGGGATAATATTCTGTGAATGTGAACTATATAATAATTTAGGTATGCAGAAATAGAAAAAAGAAACATTCTTTACCTTTAACATTTATAAAGCCTTGATATGGGAAAAACATCATATTTTAGGTTATATATATCATTTTGATATAAAAATAAGTTATTTTTGTCATACTATTTTAGAATTAATTATTATATATGAATTAGTTACATTAGAAACTTAGACAAAACTAATATATGGATTGTTAATTTAATAAATAACCAAAATAAATTATACTATAAATATTAAAAGTAAATTAAATTTATTAACTTATTGATTATAATTATTATTTTTTAGATTAATATATAATGTTTAACATATTTGAACATAATAAATTTTCATTGTATCATTTTTTTGTATTCTCAAATTTAAATTAATTAAATAATTTCAAAATTATCATTAATTTTAGTATATAAAAATTGATATTATATTAAAAAGATTTATAAATAATAAAAAAATTATTTTATTCCAATTGATATATAAATATTAATAAATTTAAAATATGGTTTATTGATGTTACAATTGATCATTTATAATTAAAAAAATTCCCCATATATATTAAAAACATTTTTTGCATGGTTAGTGTTAAATTTGTGTTTTTTTCATGTTACATGCCCTTATTTGAAATTTAGTTTCCAAAAAATTTGGGTTTTTTATTTTTCAAATTGGATAAAATGTTAATAAATTCGTGTGTCTAAATTTTATGAAAATTAACACTTTAATTTAGTTATAATGGTTTAATTACATAGGTTATAAAACAATTCACCTAAGTGAAAAAACAATGTGAAAAATATAATGAAAGATAACGAGTAAGGAAAAGAATAAAAATGTGCATATATTTTTGGTTGGTGAATATTTTTAACAACCATAATTTCAATTTAATCAATTTTTTTCAATATTTTATTTACATGAGGTAAAGGATACCACCAAATAATGTTTATATTCTGGTTTTTACAATATTTCCACTCCCCCCCTGTCAAAATCAATTCAATCTTCCCCTTCCTGGCACCTATCAAGACAAATTGTATTATACAGAACCTACCCAAATAATCTCCCAAACTAACTCCCCTAAACCTAGATTACTCACTTTCGGAATCAATCCATCCAAGGTATCCCCATGGGAAAAACAAAAGAGTTAACTAAAAAAGTGGTAACATTATTCAACTCCCATATTGTTTTATTTTATTATCCCTAAATTCAATTAATCATATTACATGATTATACAAAAAATATTTGTCCTAAGTATACTTAGAAGTTTTTATTTTATTAGTTCGATCTACACCTATAGAAGAATTCATAAAACGGGTAACACATTTTCTATTTGTGTGTATGGCGGACTATATCCTCATGAAATGATGTCATTAATTTTTCCATTACCACCCCCATGGATGAGAATTATGTTGGAAACATTTTTTTTATGATATATTTTATATTTATGTTTTCTTAATTATTTTTAAATTGTTATATATACCTTCATGATTTCCATTTTGTGAAAATATGATAATATTGTTTGTGGACATGTTGACTACCACCTCCTCAAAACAATGTGATACATTCACACATAAAAGAGAATATATTATGTATTTTTTTAATTAAAAATATGTTAAATAAATGAAATATATATAATATTCATCACATAATTACCTTTTCTAAAAATATAATATAGCATTTATATCATTTTTACACAATAAAAAGATATAACATCATTCATGGAAGCTTGGACGGTTGTATCCTAAACATGATGTGATTACATTTACCTTACAAGAAATATATATATATATATAAGTATATATAATTAAACATAATGGTATTTAGGATATAATTATAATTAAGTTAGGATTTAATATTACTTATTTTATTTCCAAAACAATCATTTAAAAATTGGAATGATACTCATGTGTACGGACAACCTACAATCTCTATGATTATGACACTGGTTCATTTTTTCATAACCATAATTCATTATTGGTATTATAAGTAAAATTAATATTTAAATATTATAACTATGTCATGATTATTAATCTAGATATTTTAATATAATGATTTATTTGACCATAGTTGACCAACCAATGTCGTTTTGGACACCTGAACTGAATCTGGTCAAAAAACCCACTGGAATCATAATTATTTAAGTACTTGTACACTAAATTTTAATAAGAGAAATAAAAGTAATAATAAAAATGAAAAAGGTTCTTATGAAAGCATATATTTAATATATGATTAGTATTCTTTAAGTCGAAGACAAAAGTGATAAGGCGTACAGAAGGTAATGGATTCTTATCTCACTATTACATTCCTAAGGCATACATATTAGTCAACACTTAATTATTTTGTGTCTTATATCTACAACCCTTGTTGATCTATTATATAATGAATAATTTTTTATTCATGGTATTTATTTCTTTTACATTTAATTATCAAATCTATGTGGTCCAAATTTGAAATTTTTTGACTGGTAATAGTTATCTTACAATATCATATTCTTTTGCCATTGTTTTCTTTTATTAAAACAACAATATTATCAATATCATTTTCCTTGGATATTTTAATTCTGAAAGATATATTTATTTTTTTGTAATGAATATAATTATTTCTTAAACCATATAACATTTTAATATTTCATGTTTACATTAAATTTTATTTGATTAACTTTGGAAATATTGATAAATAAATATCTTTTATTCAATATATATATATATATATATATCTGATGATAAGGTACATTTTTTAACAATTAAATCGTGTATTTTATATATGAGGAATGTTTTGGATTAGAATACATAAGTGGGGTCTATTTATTGATTTCTCCTTAATGCATTAGTAGTCTGAAGGGAAAAATCAGTTGGCAAAATCAAATTAGTTTAAACTATCTTGAGAATAGATAATGAAATTATATTGGTTCATGTTTCAGATATATGATTTCCAATATTAAATAATTTCTTTCATTTTGAATTCATTTCAGTTATTATCCATAGTATTTTCACTATGATGAAAATATATGTATGCAATTTATTTTTATGTTTTTGATTAAAATGTATTGTTTCAATTATTTACCTTTCCATATTGTTTTTTTACTTCCCAATTATTTGAATATAATTGGATATCAATTATTTAAATTTACATATTATTTATTATGTTCTTGTTATTTGAATAGAATTTGTCTCAATTATTTACCTTTCCATGTAAATTTATTCTCATTGAATCATGATATATTCTATTTTACTTAATCCTTACTAAGAATTAGATAATTCTCTAATTTTTTTTTCTTTTCCCCGTCTACTAAAAAATATATCATTGAATTATTTTTATATGATTCTGTTCATTATCATTTCTTATATATTAGGTTTTATTTCATGTTCCTAATATAAAATGGGTGTCATGTAATATAATTTTTCAAAACTGTTAATATTATTAATTAATCGGTATTTTAAACCCTATAATCATACCAATGTAATAATGTAGTGCATCAAATGTGGGTTTCAAGGGTAAGGGTTATAAAATTTTTATCAAAAGATGTTTTGTAAAAAACCTAGAAAATATGTTTTGGAAAACCTATATTTGAAAAAATATCCCTAAGATAGACTTTGATGATACATATGGAGGAACATCCTAGAATTTTGGTGTGGTAAAGATTATGTGGGTATTCTGAGAAAACATCATTATCTGATTACTATATGCGGACATGGTTCTAGAAACGATATACCTTGTGTTAAAAATTCCAAAAAGGTGTGTATGGAATAACTCATTAATTACCAGGTATATGAAAATAAGCCTTAATATTCCCATGGGTTGACACTCCTATGGGATACACTTAAGATCATCCAAAATTCCATTAAAAACTATTATGAAGCACTGGAAAGAAATGATATCCCCAAGGAGATAATAATTGTGATTATGAGCTCATCTATGCATAATGTTTTCAATTTATGTTATGTGTTAATCCATATTTATAATTATACTAATTTCATAATGTCGTGAGATAATCTAGTATATTCCATTTTTTAGAAATTGAGCCTAGAAGGAAGAATGCTATCAATACTCATAGACAATGTCGATTTTTATCTACTAAAAAAGTCAACAGATCTAGTATTAGAGAAAAACATATTATGAATATAATAGCATTGATTAATAATGTTATTAAACATAACCATTACAAGATAGAGAAAAAAGGCCCCAACAGGATTCTCGAATGTTGGATCAGTTTAGGTGACAGAGCCACACATTATTTAGATGGACTACTCATCTACTCAAGAGATAGAAATGTATTATGCTTTTGGAGATAATGTTTATGGAATTGGTATGTGGTAAAGAGTAAAATTTTACACTTGTAGTTTATTATCTCATGGGTGATGATGATCATTGGTAGTATTTGATCCAAAATACATTAGAGGAATAAGAAACAAAACTCATATAATAGATATTTTTAATGACAGATTCACTAAAAAACATTTCCCTAGTGAGAAAAAAATAGAGATGAAAGGAATGTTACCTAGTTTAAATGAAAATGAGGAAGATAGTTTTATAGAGTATGAAGATATCTTTAAAAGGTTAGCTAGGTATGATACAAATTTCATACACCACGTGAAATTCAATAGTGATCATTTCTTTAAAGGTATTAAGCCATGTATTTGAAGGGGACTGGTTTCTCAAACATTTTATTCATGTGAGGAAATAGTTATATATGATATAAAATTAGAGAAATATTTCTCCAAGTATTATGAATTAAAAGGTAATAAAGAGAAGAAGAGGATGATAGATAAAATTATGGATAATGGGAATAAGGGAATGATGGATTTTAAATCACGTGACATCTATGAAAAGAATCATCCTGGAAAATTCATGAAATGATTGGTTTTTTGTAATAATTTTGAAAAAAGGGCCACCAAAAAAATAATGATATAGAAAGAAGGAAAATAAAACTATTTAGTGTTATATTTTTATGGATATGGGTAATTATGTAAATAAATTCCCTTAGAAATAAGGGAATATACATTTGAACTAGATAAAGTATTAAAGATTGTCATATATCATTGATAAAACCAACTTAAAATGATTAATGTTCTTGTATTTGAATTAAATAAATATTTTATTTATATATCTTATCAATGATGTACCGGTTATAAGAGTTATGAAATATATAAGGATTATATTCCATTACAATATTGTTAAGGATTTGAGATAACATTTTGTTTGAAACCAAGAAAAGGGAATTAGTAGAATGTTATTTTTTTGAAAAACAAATGGTTGAGGAAATGATGTCCCTTAATTTTTTCCTAGTTTTTACATAATTATTGTTTGATTAAGATATGAGTTATATGGATAATGTAAAGTGAGTACTACTAACTACCGTGAAAATTATTCCAAAGTGCAGGATCATAATCATTTGGAAAGGATAATAATTTATAGAATGGTTTAAGTTGTTTTATGGATGAGGGTATAATGGTTTATCCATTATTTCACAATATGATTCAACCTATTCAAAGAAATTAAGTACAAATTGTAACACACCAAGCTTCTACAGTACACTTCTCTTTGAATTATAAAATAGTGTGTGTTGTACGCAACTTCAAGTTCGAACACACCACAACCAATCAAACTAGTCGTTATGAATATTAATACCCACATTTTTAAATTATATAAATTTTATCTTTTAATATGGACTTCATTTTTGGATTTATAATATTGAAATTTTCCTAGGATGAATTTTTGGTATTTTTCTGAGAACTAACAATTACTTATGAATAGTGAAAAATAGTAAACTTTAATTAAAACCAAATTTTTTAAACAAAATATTTTATAGTGCTAAATTATAATATTGAGTGGTTTTAAAGTATAATTAGAATATATTTTTACCATTTAATCAAATGTTGGTAATTGGATGTAATTTCACATTTAAACTAGACATAAACAAGTGTCAATCTTTTGATAGTTATTATTTCTTAAAAAATGCTTTTTATTTTAACAACGGGAATTAATTCTAAATTAATTTCTACAACTTCTGTGTTTTGAATTTAGGAAAATAGTTCACATATTTAGAATCAGGATTTAAAAATTTTGTAAATAGGTAACTTTTTTTATTATACATTTTGAATATTTACTTCGATAAATATTTAATTTACCATGGTTAAAGGGTAAATTCGGTAAATAAGGGTAAAATAATAATATTAAATTACCCTAAAACGTTCCCAAACCCTATTGAAGTATTAATTTCCGACCATGGGCATCCTTGGGTAGATT
Source organism: Viscum album (assembly GCA_963277665.1). Lineage (NCBI taxonomy): Eukaryota > Viridiplantae > Streptophyta > Magnoliopsida > Santalales > Viscaceae > Viscum > Viscum album. The sequence goes on along the minus strand of OY728164.1, from coordinate 1,394,341,969 downwards.
TTGGGACCCCATGGAGCCACTTGTATGTGATAATGACACATTATATTAATTAAGTTAAAGTAAATACAAAAATGACATAAGCATATATCTTTTAGTAAAACAATTTTTACATAGAGTTATATATGTTATATCTTAGACTATAAATATTAATTAGAAAGATAAAAATATTTCATACATAATTATATTTTACTTATAATTTTTAGACATTGAATAATTAAATTTATTTATGATACAATGATGATACAATATTTTCTTTATTAATGAAAGAATCAAATAAATGGTAATATAAATGTTAGAATAAATATAATTTCAAAGTTTTGATTCCATTAACTAATTTCATAGGTTAATATGGCATTTTATGATTGATTATGTGAATTTAGTTTTAATTAATAATGTTGTCAGGACATTTAATCAATTATTAAATAGTGTCGAAATTGACATAAAAAAGTATTTAAAACAAATATTATATTTTTAATTATAATTCTATTCCTAAAAATCTAAGGTTCAGCCAAATGACTTAGATAAGGTTATATATATTAATAATGAACCACTTTGGGTTCTTTTGTATTGTTATATTTTTTTTATTAACCATATAATATAAAAATACAAAGAGACATGGAAAATGTTAAACTATTTAACTAAGAGTTAAATATAAATGATAAGGTTAATATAGTGACCCAAACCTATCTAAAATCTATTGGTTGAAATTATTTCTACCCATACCCACATTAACCTCAAAATAAGTCACTTTTTAGCAATTATAAACCGAATATGAATTTATTATAAAATAATATTTTACATTTTTCCTAAGGTGCCCCTCACTCCTCTTATAAAAGGGCACTCCCTCTTCTCTCTAATTCATACCTTCAAAGCGTTTTGTTTCTGACAAAACTTGCCTAAATATCCTCTATACATCCCTCAAATAATCCTATAGGCCTTAGTTTTATTTGAAATACAACCTATGGAGCATTTTTTATCAAATCAAAAGGAAGAACTCGAAAAAGAGGTAATGTTTTCACCACCCTCTTTCAAGTTCCTTTCTTCTTACACTTCTTATTTCATTGTTATTTCCATTTTGAAACAATAAATATATTATATTCTATATACAATGATGTTATTATAAATATGGTACAACCATATTCAATATTCTATCCATCCTTTGAATGACATGTCACCATATGTGCGTACGTACGACTTACCGTTTCCACGTAGTGGTGTAATTATTATTCAAAACATTATTATTTGGATGGTTATGATATTGATGTGTAATATAAGTAAATAATAAATATAAAATTATAATTATTCTGTATATATGATTTAACATCAAATTATATTATTTTAATATCAAAATATTGATATTGTTGCTCGTGCGTACGTACGAACTACCGTCTCCACGAACGCGATGAGATTCATTCCCCATCGTATCCATTAAAGTATTATTATCGTTTTATGATTAAATATAATGTTTAAGGATATGATATAATTCTAGATAAGAATAATATACAACCTATCCATAAAAAACACGGCTTCTGTAACAAAACATATAAAAGAAAATGAGTAAGTTAACACCCGAAACAACGATAATACTAAAATATTATTAAAGAGACATTTTAAAAGCTAATATATGATATAATATTAATTTATATGATTCTTTTATAACTTAATAACAATGATTTAATTATTATACAAGAGGTTAACCTACCCTCGATCAAGGAAAAGTGCAAGGTAAGGGTTTATTTTACAATCTCTTCATTATCCGAGATTGTTTATACGTAATTATCTACTTGGACCTCTTTATCATCCACATCCATGTTTTTTAAAAATGTATTTCAAACCATTCTTACTATTTTATAGAATATGGGTTAAAGTCATATATACCCTTGTTTGACTTTTATAATATTTTTATAAAGGAATCTTTTTGTTGTTTCCCAAACAAGGTCCTTTTTAACCTTTTCGACAAAATTATGGTAAGAATGTAAATTTTTAAATTATACGGCAGGTGCGGATATTTTCCACCATTACAAAATAGTCAAAGCTTTCCATACAAAATTATAATAATATTTTCAATGTAAATTTTTTATTTTATAATTATGTGTCTTTTAAATGATTTAAAAAAAGAGATATTTCTCTCAAATAGTTTTGATTTCGTCTATGTCAACATCCTTTGATGGATTTTAAGCTTATTTGATGTTGATTTATTGTGATACAAAACATCCATATTTTATTGAAGGTATTGTGATATGTTTGACTGTGGATGTGTTATTTTTATACTATTCATGGTTTATGGATAAAATAGTGACATTTTGTGTGCTAGTTTTAATAGAAATGTTTATGTTATTTTTAAACCTGTTAAAATGAGGTTTGCATTAGACTTAGTAAGTGACGGGTGGAGCCTACTATAGCTCCTCGATGCATCGGTAGGTCTCATGAGACAAACTATTTTCTTGGATCAAGGCCTTGATAAAATCTTATTTTTATTGTTGGCACAAGGCCTTGACTATGTGGTTATGATAGTCTGGCATTATGCATTCCATCATTATTAAAGTGGATATTGATGTTGCATGTGATTATTAGATTAGTAGAATATACATGTGAATATGTAAATGGAATTATTTTGTTTTATTTATTCCATATTATGTTGAAATTCATGTTTAAAAGGATTTTATTTTTGTTATACATTTCCTTAAATGTTTACGCTTATTTATGAAAGTTTCCGCTATATTATTATCCATACAAAGCATCTGAGCTCACCCCTTTCTATGTTTTACTTTTCCCAGGACGTGAAGAAGTATTTTATGAATGACCTGCAGGAATAGTATGAGGGGATATGAGTGTAGTCTATGGAGACAAGATGTTGTTGTAGTTTCTCACTTTAGGATATAATGTAAAACTTATGAATATCTAGTGTTTCCAAGGCTTGTAAAGTAATTGGTCTTCCGAAACTTAATCTTTTGTAATCATTCCAATGTTATGTAATAATGCACCGACTCTGGGTAACTAGGGTCAGGGCGGTACAGTTGGTATCAGAAGAAGTTTAGTACAATCCTTAGAAGCTAGATTTAGATAAACTCTGATTAGAGCACATAGACCTCAGATGGGCTTTGAGGATTAGTAAAGAAGAACTTCCTAGAATTTAGGTATTGTAGTGATTTTGTGAGTTTTCTGAGAAATACATCCCTGTATAGATATGAGAAGGTAGTGGTGGCTCTGGCACATATGTACCTAGGGGTAAAACCTGAAAGCACCACTTTGAGATAGACTTGAATGGGAACTGGTGCACGACAACGGGCCTTGCTGCCCTCTTGGTTACGACACTCCTAGGGGATATGCTTAGGATAATTCTCAATTTCATTATAAACCATCATGATGGGTTTATGAGTATATACATCCTCAATATTTTTTATGATTATGGATTATATCCACAAACTTTTTAATTTATGTTAAGTGTTTTACATGTTTGGAATTATGTATTTTGATTCATAAACTGATCTAGTTTATGCCATTTTTTAGAAATGGTGCCTAGTGGAAGGAATAGAAACTATATCAATGCACACACTCCATGTAGGGATTTCCCTCATGCTCAAGATAATTATAGTGGAGCTGGTGATGCAACTGGTGCTGATCAGCTTATCACCATACTGGGACAACTCACTCAATTTATGAGAAATAACCTTACCTGTACGGTGCACCTTGATCCGCAGTGTGGAGGATAAATGTTTGATCGCTTCATGAGAAAACAACCAACAACATTAAATGGGAGTAAAAATCCATTAGTTGCAGAGCAATGGATAAATTCCCTAGAGAAAATATTACATACTTTGGGAAGTTCGTGAAAGGGAAAAAGTTATCATGGTAGATTACCACCTCACTGGAGATGCTGACCAATGGTGGTCATTGATTCAAAACACAAATCTGGATGATGAAGTATCAAATATGGAATGGAGGGAGTTTAAAAATATTTTCTTTGAAAAAAACTTTACTCATTACCATAGAGAAGATATGGAAAGGAAATTACTGATTCCGAGACAAAAGGAGGATGCAAATGTCGCAAAGTATGAAGCTAACTTTACAAGGTTAGAGAGGCATGCATCAGATTATATACGTTAACCGAGGAGAATGTTTGATCATTTATTTGATGGGTTAAAACCATTTTTCTGTCGAGAATTAGTCTCAAAGTCCTTCTTTCCATATGAATACATTATCTCATGTGCTATAAAGGAAGAAAAGGAATTCTCTAAATCTTATGACAATAATGTAAAGAAAGAGAAGAAAATATAGGTGGAGCAAGAGATAGATAAAGGAAAAATGGAAAGAATGATTTTCCATTATGTGATAATTGTGGGAAGAAACACCACGGTACTTTCCTAAAAGGAATGAGAGTCTGTTACAAATGCGGAGAAAAAGGTTACTAGGCTCGTGATTGAAAGGGATAGAAAGAGGCTTTGAATGTTGAATGATACAATTGTATAGAAATGGGGCATTATAAAAATGAATGCCCAAATAACCAAGGAAAATTACCTCATTAAAGTCCAAGGGATCAATTCCAATCATATGTTGTTACTACAGTTGAAGTTGAATAATTAATGTATTTGTGTTTTGGACTCAAGGATTATATTCTAGTTATAAGAATAATGTGATACATATAAGGATATTACTCCAGTACTTTTTTGTTTTCATTATGGTTTTAATATGACTAAGGTAATAATATTTTTAGTATGTGATAATAACATAAACTTTACTTTGTCTGGGGAATCTTATGTGACAATTGATTTTGGAATTATGATATCATTTATAAAGAGTCTGGACAGAGGTACTTTGGATAACTATAATGTTTGGAGTGGATTAAGTTGAACTTTGGATAGTATTGTTTAAGGTTAAAACAATTCTTATGATTAATTCTTGGAATATTATGATACTATAGTTTTAGGAAAAGGACAACCTGTAGGTCGGGCGATAAATCGTCGCATCAGATAAAGATGCAGGTATCAAACCTACAACCATAGTGTGACGAGACATTATTACCTACCACAAGCCTACAAGAATTCCCTGGTTTTTTAAAATTATTTTTCTTCATTTTAATGGTATGTGTTAATATTTGGAACCTTATACGATTAGGATTAATATAATATTTTTGAGTTCTATTATCTTTTGGAGTGAAAGATGAGTTTCTGGTAGAAATTAGTTGAAGGATGAAACTCTACTTGTTGAGTATATATATATATATATATATTACTCTTATTCTATGAAGAAATTAATTCTTAAACTTTAGGGAAGGGATATTAAAACCAAAAATGTGTTATCCTAATACCTTATGTTTTATTGAAGTGATGATATTTTAAATCAACATAGATTGATGGCTTTGAGGCCCTCAATTTTACACTTGTTTATGATTGATGACCTCAATAACTCTCTATAAATATTTATGTTTTCCCTATAATTACATGTCTATAATTTCAACCAATTTTCTCCTATTTGAAACCCTAATTTGGTGGTGACATACTCATTTCCCTTTCCCTCTTATTAAAACTAATTTTTATTAACCCTATTTCTGATATGTGTTTACCACAAAATAAATTTCAATTTTCAACCTTTTATTTTCTAAAAACAATTTCAAATTGTGAGGACACAATTTATTGAATGGTGGGAGAATGCAACAGTCCAAGCTTCTATGGTACACTTCTCTTCGAATAATACAATAGTGTGTATTGTACGCAACTTCAAGTTCTAACACACCACAACCAATCAAACTTGCCATTATTAACAGTAATACCCACTATTTGAAATTATATAAATTTTATCTTTTAATATAGACTTAATTTTTTGATTTGGAATATCAAATTATCCTAGGATGAATTTTTGGTTATTTTTATGAGAACTAACAATTATTTATGAATAGTGAAAAATACCGAACTTTAATTAAAAATAACTTTTTTAATCAAAATAATTTATAGTGCTAAATTATACTATTGAGTGGTTTTAAAGTATAATTAGAATATGTTTTTACCATTTAATCCAATGTTTGTCATTTTATGTAATTTCACATTTAAACTAGACTTAAACAAGTTTCAATCATTTGATAGTCATTATTTCTTAAAAATACATTTTTTAGTTTTAACAATGGGAATTAATTTTAAATTAATTTATGCTACTTCTGTGTTTTGAATTTAGAAATATAGATTTCATATTTTTTATTATGATGTCCAAATTGTGTAAATAGGTAACTTTTATTTTTAGACATTTTGAATAATTACTTTGATAAATATTTTATTTACCATGGTTAAAGGGTAAATCTGGTAAATAAGGGTATAAAATTAATATTATAATAATATTAAATTACCCGAACATGTGTATTAACCCTATTGGATGATGAATGTCCGACCAAGGGTGTCCTTGGGTCGATTTTGGGACCCCATGTAGCCATCTTTATGTGGTAATGACACTTATATTAATTAAGTTAAAGTAAATACAAAAATTACATAAGCATATATCTTTGAGTAAAATAATTTTTACATAGAGTTATATATGTTATCTCTTAGTCTAAAAATTTTCAGTAGAAATATAAAAATATTTCCTACATAATTATATTTTATTTATAATTTTAAGACATTTAATAGTTAAATTTATTTATGATACAATGATGATGAAATATTTTCCTCATTAATGAAAGAATTAAATAAATGATATTATAAATGTTAAAATAAATATAATTTTATTTTTTTGATGGAATCCACAAATTTATAGGTTAATATGACAATTTAGGATTGATTAAATGAATTTAGATTGAATAAATAATGTTTTTAGGACTTAAAATCAATTATTAAATAGTGTCAAAATTGACATAAAGGAGTATTTAAAAAGAAATATTTTATTATTAATTGATGTTATATTCCTAAAAATATAAGGTTTGGCCAAATGACGTATATAAGGTTATATATATTAATAATGAACCACTTGGGGTTCTCTTGGTTTGTTATAGTATGTTTATTGACCATATAATATAAAAATACAACGAGACATGGTCAATGCTAAACTATTTAACTAAGAGGTAAATATAAATGATAAGGTTAATATAGTGACCCAAAACTATCTAAAATATATTGGTTGAAAGTTTTTCGACCCCTCCCCACCTTAGAATTTAAATAAGTCACTTTGGAGCCATTGTAAACCAATTATGAATTTATTATGAAATAATATTTTAAGTTTTTTCTAAGGTTCCCCTCACCCCTCTTATAGAAGGGAACTCCCCATTCTCTCTAATTCATACCTTAAAACCCTTTGGATTTGGTCAACCCCTACCCAAATATCCTGTCAAATTCCCTCACTTCAACCTAAAGGCCTTAGTTTGATCAGAAATCCAACCTATGAAGCCCTTTTGATCCAATCAAAAGGAAGAATATAAGGACCCGACCTTAAAACATTACATAATCATGAATTAAACGAATAATTCAAATTGAGGATCTTTTCAGGTTTAGAGTTTTGGAGAATTAAAACATAACTATTACATTTCATTTCAAATACAAAGTAGACACTTCTACACAATTTCCATTTTTTTATAAAATAAAAACTTTTGAAAAAAAGAGTGATGTATAGTTCCTTGTTTAAGACAACATGAATTTTCCTTGATCCCATCCTTGAACCTATTCCACATTTTGTCTTGTAAAAAACATTTCAAAAAAAATTGGGATGAGCATAAAAATCATAGTAAGGGATAAAAAAATAAGGAAAACTGTTAGTTTTTCAAAACCGTAGGTAAACCATGAATACTTTATCATAATTAATACTTTTCACCTTTATGAAGTAGTAAATACTATTTACTGAACAAAAGATCATTACATTCCCTTTTATAACCAAACTATTACCATAAAACCCATATAAGGAATACATAACATATAAAGGTAACTTGGGACATAAACATACTTAAATGGAATAACCATACGGTCAACTTCCACACATATCACTAAATGGAATATCCATATGGCCGAATTCTATAGCCAATGCATTGGAAGTTATAACGTAACCACCCGTCCTGGTATTCATGGCACCACCCATCATTTGGTTTATCACGTAACCACCCGTCAAATGTCCGAGTACCAATATAACATCATAACACATACAACAAATATAATGGAAAAAAACATTTCCATATTTCAATCACAATATATAACTTAAATATATTGACATAACAAGTCCATTTTAAAAAGCACTTTCAATACAAAAAATATAAAAAAGAGTATAAGGAATTTATTTTCTTTTAAAAACATTACTCCTTATTGAGGAATCCAAAGATCAAATAATACTCGCGACGGCAGAAAAGGTCGTTATCACCGCATACGTTAAAAGGAACATTATTTTTGTCATTTAGTAAAACTCTTTGTAGAAAAATATTCCTTTTGAATAAAAGTAAAAGTCAAAGGGGTTTATACACCGTATAAAATAAAGTTGTGTATTAATGAAAATATTCCTCAACGAAAGGAGATCAAGACGAAGTCCCTTACCTCGTGTCCGACTTGACTCGATCGTTCATTAATATCATGAATAATAAACTAAAGTTAATATTTAATTTCTTAAGAACCATTTTCAAATTTATTATTCCTTTTATATCATTTATTACCATGTTATAAACATTTTGTAAACATTAATGTTAATAACATTCATTTTGTCGATATTTGGTACTTGAGTCAAAAATAGACTTCTTATAATTACATGTTGTTCATGTTGTCAAAGGTTCTTTATATACAAATGATATTAATTATTTATATATCATATATATCATATATATCCATAATATTCATGTATTTATAATAGTACATAACATTTAGAGGTACAAAATGAAATGCACCGTTCATGGAGACAGTATGTCGTACGTACCAATGAACAATACTTCCATTTCTATTTCATATTTAGTGGAATTAAAACATAACGATACATAATAGTATAATAATTATAGTATTTTATCATATATAATATCTTGAAATCTATCCGATATATGTACAACATATGGTATGAAAGAGTCATATCACTTTGAGGGGGCGATAGTCTGCACTTCCTCTAATGAGATTATCGCGTTTACCCATAATGGAAAACATAAAATCATGTTATAAATGGAAATTACAGAAGCATAAAGAAAACATAAACATAATATATATCATATATAAATACTGTTCCATCATAATGGACACCATGAGAGTTGGTAGGAGATAATCGAATAATAATCGTTTCGTGAGGCGTTAGAATGCCATCCACAGAAACATTATATTCTTCCCCAATTAGATGGAGGTGTGTGTAAGTGTAGTTATAATCATTCTCATAAAAACATATTAGTATATGGAGGATACTAGTGTTATTACAAAAGAATGGAATAAAAAGAGTTTAGGGGGCTGTAGAAGTAATATAAAAGAAAACAAGTTAAGAAAAACTATTACCTTTAATTTGAGGAACTTCCTATGGTTGAACCAAAAGGACTTATTGAAGTGCCTTATTCCTAAGGTAAGGATTCTTGGAATAGGAGAGGGATGTAGGGAGCTCAATTGGGAAGAGTATGGATGATCCAAAAGGCTTGATAGGTGTGAGGAATTGGTTAGAAGTGGTCTTCTTTTATAAGGGAGAGGAGGGGCTCTTTAGGAAAGTGTAAAAATATTATTTTATTATATAATGATATTCAGTTTCAAAAGGTCCAAAAAAAATTAAAGATAAAGATAAGATTACTCATGGTAGAAATAAAATCATCAAATCAAAATTGGACATGTTTTGGATAATATTTTAATCATTGTAATCTTATTTATTTAAATCATTTATTAATGAGGTAAAAGCTGCATCATTATTGTGTCATAAATAATTTAATTTATATGTTGTCTAAAAATTATAAAAAAATACCATGATGTAGAAAATATTTTTAGATTTTCAATGAAGATTTACAGTTTATAATATTTCTTATATAACAAAATATAAAAATTAATTAATAAAAGATTTTTGTTTATGTCATTTTGTCCTTTAAATTAATTAATCTAAATTATCATTATCACTTCCATGTGGCTCAAAGAGGTCAAAAAATAGACCCAAAGATACTCATGGTCGTTAATGACTCAAAAAATTAAATTCAAACAAGTGTTAATGTAATTTTGGATTATTACAATATTCTTTTTACCTTGAATTAACCTATTTACCTTTAATCGTGGTAAATAAAAGTCAAAAGTTAATATTCACCAAAAATTATTTTTATCTTATTTAATCAAATTTTAGTTCCTGATAACAACCACGTATGTCCTATTTTTGAAATTCAATTCACATAAATAGTAAAATTTCATTTAAATAAAAAAGTTAGTTTTTTAACTACTACTAAGTGGTTTCACTATTCATCAAAAATTGATGTTTTCCAGAAAAATACCAAAAATTCAGCCTAAGATTTATTTGATATTCCGAATTCAAAAATGATATTTATTTTTCCAAATTAAAAACATAAAAGGGTCATTAATTAATTTTAAAATTAATTCATGTTGTTAAAATAAATAGCGTGTTTTTAAGAAACAATAACTATCAAAAGATCGACACTTGTTTATGTCAAATTTCAAAGTGAATTTAATTCCAATGAACAAAATTGGATTAAATGTTAAAAATATATTCTAATTCCACCTTAAAAACAATTAAATAGATAATCTAATCATATAAAAATTTAGATTAAAACATAGTTTTGAATTAAAATACAATAATTTTCACTATTCCTAAAAATGAACTTTATCGGAAATATTCCAAAAATTTTCACAAAGTAAATTTTAATGTCACCATTCTAAATAATGATTTTATTTGGTCAAATATAATGTATTAATATAACCAAAACGAGATTTAATGTGGGTTCACCATTAAAAGGCAGTAAATCGACCTTTTAATGTAAATTATGCTTAAAATTAGATTCATTCACATTTTAAGACTATAAATTTTTATTGGATAAATGTAAATATATTTAACAAACATGTATAATCATATTTTAGTTAGTTTTATTCATTCCCACCAATAAAATGTCTAGGAGTTTACATCCATTTAAAATAATAATATTATATTATTAGTGCGTAACATAAGATTTCAAAGAAACATGTAGTTGCATATCGGGTACGCTATCAAACATAAAAACCCCTTATAAGTAAAATTGATTTTAATTCAAAAATATTAATAAATATGAAATATGTCTTATTATTTATTTACCTGGGATGTTACATCATTCCCCCATTTTGGTAATTGCATCCTCATAATTTTTATTCACCTATCAAAATAAGTGGGGGTATTTATCCCTCATAGCATTTTCAGATTCCCACGTTGCCTCTTCAACCATATGGTTTTTTCCAAAAAACCTTTACATGGTGAATTACATTATTATGGAACACTTACTCTCTACAATCAAGAATCTAGACTGATTGTTCCTCATAAGAGATATTCTCTTCCAACTGAACTATCTCTGGAATCAAAATATGAGATAGATCCGACATATACATTCTCAACATTGAAACCTGAAAAACATTGTGTACCTGAGATAAACATAGAGGTAAAGCCACTCTATACGAAACTGATCCAACTTTCTCCCGAATTTCATAAGGTGAAATGAACCTCGAACTCAACTTTCCCTTCTTACCAAAACGCATCACACTTTTCTATGGGGAAACTTTAAGAATGACATGATCACCTACCGTAAAAGAAAGATCCTTTTTCTGGTTATCCGTGTAACTTTTTTGTCTGCTCTGAGATGTTCTCATGTGCTTCTGAATCAACTGAACTTCCTCTACCATCTCTTCTACCAATTCTGGTCCCATCAACTTCCTTTCACCTACTTCATCCCAAAAAGCCTGAGTTCGAAAATGATTTGCATATAATGCCTTAAATGAATCCATCTGTATACTAGAATGAAAACTGTTATTATAAGAAAACTCAACCAAAGAATGATGTTGGTCCCAACTTCCATGAGAATCCTTCGAGCAATCACGTATCATATCCTCTAATGTCGGAATTGTTTATTCTGATTTCTAATCTGATTGAGGGTGAAATGTTGTACTAAAATTCACTTCAGTATCCAACGACTTCTGAAGGCCTTTACAAAAGTTAGAAGTAAACCTGGGATCACGATCAGATACAATGGAGAGAGAAACTCCATGCAACCTGACTACCTCTTTAACATACAACCGAGAAAGGTTATCTAGAGACAAAGTATCTCGAATAGGAAGGAAATGAGAAGATTTAGTTAATCAATAAACTATAACCCAGATTGCATTATTACCTTGAGATGTATTTGGTAATCCCACAATGAAGTCCATGGATCTATTTTCCCATTTTAACTCTTGCGCCGGTGTAGGTTGATGCATCCATTTAGGCAACTTCCACTCTAATTTAACTTTCTTACAAGTCAAACACTTTAATGTAAAATCATCAATATCTCTTTTCATTCCATCCCACCAGTAATACTCTAGAAAATCACTGTACATCTTAGTAATGCCATGATGAACTGAGAACGGAGAACTATGAGCTTCACATAACAACTCATTATTCAACTGTGAATCACAAGGCACAAATAATCTCTTTCCAAATCTCAAAACACAATCATTATCAATATTAAAATCAGGCAACTTACCCTTATGAACCAACACAATGTTTTTCTGCAACTCATTGTCTTCCTTCTGTGATTGCTTTATTCTATCTGAGAGAGATGATCTCATGGACACCTGATACAAAATAGAATAATTTCCTGTACCAACAACTTCTATGCCATAATTCATCAAATCAAAAACCAAAGAATCTCGTTCCAAACGTAGTGTGGTTAATGAAGCATTACTTTTTTGACTCAAAGCATCATCCACTTTATTTTCTTTTACCAGATGGTAATGGATCATGAAATCATAATCCTTGACTAATTCCAACCATCTCTTCCATCTCATGTTCAATTCTTTTTGAGTGAATATATAATTTAAACTTTTGTGATCAGTATATATTTCACACTTCACTCCATACAAATGATGCCTCCAAATTTTTAGAGAAAAAACAACAACAGCTAATTCCAAATAATGTGTAGGTTAATTTAACTCATGAGGTTTCAACTGATGTGAAACATAAGCAATTACCTGATAATTATGCATTAGGACACAACCTAGTCCTTTCAATGAAGCACCACTATAGATAACAAACTCACCATTTCTGGATGGTAGTGCCAAAATAGGATCATTCACCAATCTTCTTTTAATTTCCTGAAAAAATTAATCACATTCTTTTTTCCAAATGAACTAAACACCTTTTCGAGTTAACTTAGTCATTGGACTCGATAACCGTGCAAAATTTTCAACAAACCTCCAGTAATAACCTACCAAACCATGAAAACTACGATTTTCGGTTATATTTTTGGGTCTTGGCAATTCTTTAACAACTTTTGTTTTAGCATGATCAACAGTTATTCCATTTTTTGAAACAATGTGACCAAAGAAACAAATTTTTTGAAACCAAAAATCACACTTGCGGAGTTTCCCATAAAGTTTATATTTTTTAAGGATTGCAATACAACCCTTAAATGAATTTCATGTTCCTAATTACATTTAGAATAAATCAAAATATCATCAATGAACACAACCACAATCTTATCCAAGAACTCACAGAAAATTCTATTCATAGGATACATGAATATAGCAGGTGAATTAGTTAACCCAAAAGGCATAACTACAAATTCATAATGGCCATATCTAGTACAAAATGCAGTTTTCGGAATGTCTACTTGTTTCACTTTCAACTGATGGTTCCCCGATCTCAAGTCAATCTTCAAAAAATACTGAGCTCCCTAGAGCTGATTAAACAAATCATCGATATGAGTCAAAAAATACTTGTTTTTAAATGTTATGTCATTCAATGCTCTATAATCCATGCAAAGTCTCATTGAACCATCTTTTTTTAACAAACAAGATAGGAGTACCGCATGGTGATGTTATAGGTCGAATGAAACCTTTATCTAATAACTCATGTAATTGCTTCTTTAACTCTAAAAGTTCAATTTAACCATTCGTTAAGGGGGGTTTTGAAATTGGCTTAGCATCAGGTTCTAAGTCAACAGTAAATTCAACTTCTTAATCAGGTATATTACTAGAAAACTCCTCAGAAAAAACATCAAGGAACTCATTTACCACTGGCACATCATTAATCTAAACAGTTCCATTATTTTCAACTATATGTGCAAGGTAACATTTATTTCCATATTTTACTAGTTTCTTAGATTCCTGATATGTTAAAAAAGCAAGGGTTCATTCTTGTACAGAAACTATAAATATTTCAAAAATGAAACCACTTTAGCTCTACAGTCAATCATATCATGATAAACAGATAGCCAATTCTTTCCCAAAATAACATCATACTCTACTAGATGCAAAACAGTAAGTCTTGCAGGTAGGTTCTTTCCGCACACAAGGACATGAATGTTCTTATGTTCTATTTTTGTCTCAATATTTCATCTAGGTGTTTTTACCATAAGTTTTGTATTCATATCTTGAGATGGAATTCATAAATTACTAGAAAACATCTCAGAAATAAAAGTGTGCCTAGACCCTGAATCAAACAACACATTGGCATAATCTAAACAAACAAACAGTGTACCTGATACAACTTTGTTTGATGGCCCAACATCTGCTGAAGTAGTTGCATAGAATTTCACCACTTCTTTCTGCTTGTAGACTAGCTGCTTTCCTTCGATTGAGTTCTTCTCTAGGCACTCATTTTCATAATGAACCATTTCATTACACTTAAAACATCTTACCTATGGATTTTCATTGCATGATTAATCATCCTCCTTACAGTTATGAGAAATATGACCAGACTTACCATACCGGAAGCACTTTCTAGACATTGATAAAATTTATCCAGGATGCTTTTTACCACAATTCTCACAAGTTGGATATTTATTTTTCTTACCTCCAGGCTTATATGATGAATTCTTCCCCTTTTCCTGCCAACTAGAACTCTTATTTTTTTGTTTGTCAAAGAACACTTGATCATCGACAAACTCTATTTTCACCTTCTCCACACACAAAACAAGTTTTTCGTAACTTTTGAACTCACGAGAGGCTAATGATCTTCGGTATCGTGGCTTCAGTCTTGAGTAAAATTTATTTATCTTAATATCAATATCTTGGATGAAATTTGGTGCATACCTTTCCAGTCGAGTGAAATTTGCTTCATAAGAGGCCATTGAGTCATCCTCTTACCTCAATTATAGGAATTGTTGTTCCATCCTAGGACGAACCACCTTAGGAAAATATTTTTCAGGAACCATACCTTTGAATTCATCCCTAAACAGAGAATCATTCTCCTCATTATCCCAGATATTTTTCACCATCGACCACCATTGATCAGTTTCAGTTTCAAATCGGTAAACAATGATACTAACCATTTGATGATCTGAACACCCCATAATATCAAAAATATTCTCCAGTGATTTAAACCACATTTCAGCTAGAAGAGGGTCAGATGATCCTATGAATGATGGGGGATGTTGCCTCATGAAATGTTCCACTACTGACATGTTCCTCTATGGTTGATCTGGCTGATCTCGTGCATGGATTCCACCACCATTTATATCCTGAGTCAACTGTGCCATCACTGTAACAAACTGTTTAGTCCCGATTCCAACCATCTCATGCTGCTAATTTGGAAGGTTGTTTTCCTCCGGATATCGCCCCAACATAGTTGTCTTCTTTACTATGAAGAAAACCATTCTGAACATAAGAAATATCTTAGGTGAAGTAACATGGTAATCTGTAAATGCAATATCATTTCAATCTAAACATAAATTACTTTATGGATATTAATTTAAAAATACCCTGAATCCTAAAGTTATCTAATCCGACCTCTCATACCAACTATAAGGACCTGGCCTTAAAACATTACATAATCTTGAATTAAATGAATAATTCACATTGAGGATATTTTCATGTATAGAGTTTTAGAGAATTAGGACATAACTATTACATTTAATATCAAATACAAAGTAGACACTTCAAAAAAATTTCCATTTTTTTTCCTAAAATAAAAACTCCAGATAAAAAGAGTCATGTCTAGTTCCATGTTTAAGACAACACGACTTTTCCTTGAACCCATACTTGACCCTATTCCACATTTTTTCCTGTGAAAAACATTTAAAAAAAATTGGGATGAGCCTAAAAAGCTCAGTAAGGGATACCAAAAGAAGGAAAAATGTTAGTTTTTCAAAATAGTAGGTAAACCATGAATACATTATCATAAGTAATACTTTTCACCTTTATCAAGTAGTAAATACTCTTTATTGAACAAAAGATCAATACATACACATTTGTAACAAAAAATATTACCATAAAACCAATATAAAGAATACATAACATATAAATGTAACTTGGAACATAAACATACTTAAATGGAATAACCATACGGTCAACTTCCACACATATCACTAAATGGAATATCTATACTGCTGACTTCCATACCCAATGTAACATCCCAAGATTTCATAGTGTGTTATTTCTTCAAAATAATTCAATAACTTGCACTACACGCAACACCGAGTTTAATCACACCATGACTTACAAAAAAAATCCATTCAAAAGAGGTTATGAATAGTATTATCTAAATTTTAAACTTTATATAATCCTTATAATTTTAGAATCCATATTATGAGTTTCTTAGATATAATGCAAGAACAAATTCATTTTCAGTATTGCACTTTTATCAACTTTTAATAGTGAACCCTTTTTAAATACAATATTTTAAACTTTTTGACTAAATGGGGACCTCAAAAATTTAAAATGAAACATCCCAAGCTTCCACGGTACGCTTTCTTTGAATAATACAGTAGCGTGTGTTGTACGCAACCTTGAGTTTTAACACACACCACAACCAATCAAACTAGCTGTTGTGAATAGTAATACCTACTTTTTGAAATCATATATATTTTATATTTCAAAATGGACTTCATTTTTGGATTCTGAATATTGAAATTATCCTAGGGTGAAATTTTGGTACTTTTCGGATAACTTTTATATTTTGATGAATAGTGAAAATTACTAAATTTTAATTAAAATCAACTTTTTTAATCAAAATAATTAATATTGATAAATTATGAATTTGAGTGGTTTTAAAGTATATTTAGAATATATTTTTACCATTTAATATAATGTTGGTCATTAGACATAATTTTACAATTAAACCGAACATAAACAAGTGTCAATCTTTTGGTAGTTATTATCTCTTAAAAACACGCTTTTTGTTTTGACAGCGGAAATTAATTTTAAATTAATTTCTGCCACTTCTGTGTTTTGAATTTGGAAAAATGGATTACATATTTGGAATCAGGATGTCCAAATTATGTAAATAGGTAACTTTTATTTTTACACATTTTGAATAATTACTGCGGTAAATATTTTATTTACCATGGTTAAAGGGTAAATCCGGTAAATAAGGGTTAAAAATAATATTATAATAATAAAAAATTACCCTAAAACGTGTCCTAACCATATTGTTGGACACATACCCGACCATGGGCATCCTTGGGTCGATTTGGAGACCCCTTAGAGCCACTTGTATGTGGTAGGGACACATTATATTAATAAAGTTAAAATAAAAATAAAAATGGCATAAGCTTACATCTTTTAGAAGAACAATTTTTACATAGGGTTATACATGTTGGATTTTCGATTATAAATATTCATTAGAAAGCTAAAGAGCTTTCCAACATAATTATATTTTATTTATAATTTTTAGACATCAAATAATTTAAATTATTAATGACACAATAATGATGAAATGTTTACCTCATTAATAAATCATTTAAATAAATAAGATTATAATGATTAAAATATTATCTAAAACCTGTCCAATTCTTATTGGTTGATTTTATTTAGAATATGAGTCATCTTATCTTCGACCTCAATGATTTTTGGACCATTATAAACCGAATATAATTATATTATAAAGTAATACTTTCACTCTTTCCTAAAGAGCCCCTCCTCTCCCTTATAAAAGGAGACCACTCCTTCTCATTTCTTCACACCTTCAAAGCCTTTTGGTTCGGCCAAACTCTGCCCAAATACTCTCCCAACATCCCTCACTACAACTTAGAGGCCTTAGTTTGATCCGAAAGCCAACCTAAGGAGCCCTTTTGATCAAATCAAAAGGAAGAACCCGAAGAAGAGGTAATGTTTTCACCACCCCTTTTCAAGTTCCTTTCTTCTTCCACTTATTCTTTCTTTGTTCTTACCATTCTAAAATAATAACTCCAGTATCTCACATATACTGTGATGTTATTATAAATATGGTACAACCATATTCAGTATTCTATCCACCCTTTGAATAAGATGTCACCATACGTGCGTACGTACGGCTTACCGTCTCCACGTCGTGGTGTAATTGTTATTCAATATATTATTATTTGGATGGGTATAATAATGATGTGTAACTCATGTAAATAATAAATATAACATGTTAATGATTCTTTATATATGATATACCATCCATTTATATATTAATTTAATATCAAAAGAATGATATTGTCGCTCGTGCGTACGTACGGACTACCGTCTCCACGAACGCGATGAGATTCATTTTCCATCATATCCATTCAAGTATAATTATCATTTAATTATTTAAAAATGATGTTTGAAGACTTGATATCATTCTGGATATGAATAATATACAACCTATCCATTACAAACATGGATTAAGTAATAAAACATATAAAATAAAACGAGTAAGTTAACACCCGAAACAACGATAATACTAAGACATTATTATCAAAGAAAAGTTAAAAGATCATATATGATATGATATTAATATATCTGATTATTGTATAATTTAATAAAAATTATTTCAATATTATACAGGAGGTTAACCTACCCCAACCAAGTAAAAGTACAAGGTAAGGGATTTTCTTATCTCACTTTCAATTCCGTGAGATTTCCATTGTTCGCCACTAAATTATTGAAAGTGGTGTATTGTGTACTACCATTTGATATATATTATCATGATTCTCTTTATATTCATGTTATTCTGTAAATCCTTTGGTGGTTATTAAATTTTGGCCATACGACTCAGTTGATTAACATGGTAAGGGGTTTTCATCTCACTCTTTATTTCCGTGAGATTTATGCCATATTTCCACTATTGTCTTTTTTGTGGTGTATGTAATGCCCATAATTGTATTCTTTGTGTAATACACTTTACCATATGTGTATTTACATTTTCATTGTATGATACCTCTTTCTTGGGTTGTATGTTTCATAAGATACCAAATTGATCATGGTTTACTTCACAATATCTTTAATATCCGAAGTTGTCTTTACGTAAGTATCTATAGGGACATATTTACTATCCATGTCCATATTTCATAAAAGAGTTTTCAAAGGGATTATTTCTAAGGGAACTTTTACTAAAACATCATTTTAAATGTTTTAAATATTTATTCTTCTAAATCATCCTCATTTATGTCCACGTTTTCAAAATGGTTTGTAAGGATTTATTTATATGAAAATGAATGTTTTAAAAAGTGTTAATTCCATTCAAAAGTTTCAAAGTGGTATGGGACACATTGATCCAAAAATGTATTTAAATGCCTTACATTCTAAATTGTGTAACATGAAAATGTTTTCATGAAATAGGTATATTTCTCTCAATAATTTTTTTAAAAAAAAATTCATCTATGTCAACATCCTTTGATGGATTTTAAGATTATTTGAAGTTGATTTATTATGATATAAAACTTCCATATTGTAATGAATTTTTGTGATATGTTTGACTGTAGATGTTTCATTCATGGTTTATGAGTAAAGTATTGACATTTCATATGCTAGATCCAATAAGAATGTTTATGTTATATTTCATCCTTTACTTCATATGAATGTGTTGGACAAGTATGTTCCAGGTTGGGGACTAGTTGAAGTAAGCCCTCCAGGTTGGGGACTGGTAAAAGTAAGCCCTCCAGGTTAGGGACTGGTAAAAGTAAGACCTCCGGTTTGGTCTCCGGTTATTAGAGGCACTCCGGGTTGGTGTCCGGTTATTAGAGGCACTCCGGGTTGGGTTCTGGTTACAGTTATCCCCAAGGTCTTGGGACGAGGCCTTGAAAAGAAATTAAAGTTTAGCATTATGCATTCCATCATTATGAAAGTGGTTATTGATATTGAATGTGATTATTCGATTAGTAGAATATCCATGTGAATAAGTAAATGGCATTATTTCATTTTATTTATGCCATACTATGTTGATGTTAAAGTTTAAAAGGCTTTTGTTTTAGTTATACATTGCCTTAAATGTTTATTCTTATTTATGAATGTTTCCACTATATTGTTATCCTTACTGGGCATTTGAGCTCACCCCTTTTCTATGTTTTATTTTCCTAGGATGTGAAGAAGTAAATTATGAATGACTTGGAGGGATATTATGAGGGGTTGATAGTGTGGACTATGGAGACAATATGTTTTTGTAGTAGTTTTTCATTTTATGATGTAATGTAAAACTTATGAATATATCTAGTGTTTCCAAGCCTACTAAACCAATCGGTCTTTCGAGATTTGATCTTTATTGTGATCATGCCAATGTTATGTAATTAATGCACCGACTCTGGGTAACTGGGGTCGGGGCGTTACAGTTGGTATCAGAGGAAGTTTAGTACAATCCTTGGAAGCTAGATTTAGATAAACTCTGATTAGAGCACGTAGACCTAAGATGAATTTTGAGGATTAGTATAGAAGAACTTCCTAGAATTTTGGTATTGTAGAGATTTTGTGAGTTTTCCGAGCAATACATCCCTGTCTGGATACGAGCAGGTAGAGGCGGCTCTGGCACAGATGTACCTAGGGGTAAAACCCGAAAACACCGCTTTGAGCTAGACTCGAACGGGAACTGGTGCACGACAACGGGCCTTGCTGCACTCTTGGTTACGACACTCCAGGGGGATATGCTTAGGATAACTCTCATTTTCTTTACAAATCATTTTGAAGGGATTATGAGTATATACTTCCTCAAAGAAAACATTTTTATGATTATGGATTATATCCATAAATAGTTCAATTTATGTTAAGTGTTTTATAAGTATGGGATTATGTATTTTGATTCATCAACTGATCTAGTGTATGCCATTGTTTAGAAATGGCGCCCAGTAGAAGGAATGAGAACTCCAGAAATGCACATGATCCAAAGAGAAGGAAGGATCATACCTTTCATGGTCTTAAGCTATAATTTATAAGAGAAATAGTCTCCCATGTATTATCATCATATGAAGAAATAATATCATGTTTTGATAAGATAAGTAAAGAGTTTACTGAGTCCTATGGCTTTGAAGGGAAGCAAGAGATGAAAAGTATGGAAGAGAGAATGATGGATAAAGGGAAGAGGGAAAAGAAGAATTTTCCCATATGTGGTAACTGTGGAAAGAAACACCCTGGAACTTGCCTGAAAGGAATGGGAGTTTGTTATAAGTGTGGAGGAAAAGGGCACAAAGTACGTGACTGCAAGGGTAAGAAAAAGGTTTCAAATGTACAATGCTTCATTTGCAATGAGTTTGGACACTACGCAAACCTATGTCCCAGTTATCAGACTATGCCGCAAATGATGTTATTGGATAATAATCAAGTTATGATACTACCACAAATGAAGAGGATTGATTAGATTTCTTATGTTGATTATGTCAATTGAGTGTTGTATCAATAATGTACTTGTTATAATAATTATGGAGTATATAAGGATTGTACTGTAGTACTATTTCATTAAGGACTTGATATTGTGTGGAACAAAGAAAAGTGACTCAATAGAAGGTTAATTTTTTGGAAAATATATGTTCGAGAGAATAATAAACCATAATATGGTTCTGATACCGAGGTAGTGATTTTAGAATAATACATTATTGATTTGGATAAATTATATTGGATATTCTTGACTACCTTGAAGCTGATTAATGATTTGTCTATTCTATCATTGTTGGGGTTTAAAACATTTTTGGATTGATGAAGTATATCCAGCATTCTATATGGAATAAGGGAGCATTAATGTAATCAATAAAGAATATGGTAATACATGATGAAGGTATTCATATGCTATTACGGGGTAAAAAGGATGTATATTATGTTTAACTTCCTTATAAATGTTGGACTGTGAGTTTGGACAGAAGTATTTTGGATAGTTCTAGTTTGGATTATTTTGGATTGCCATAAAAGGACAACCCGGAGGTCGGGCGACAACCCGTCGCGTCCGGAAAGGCTGCGAGACTTGAACCCGCAACCGAAGGGCGACAAGGGTGTATCACCTACCACTGTCCCACAAGATGTCCTGGATTAAATAATGCGGTTTTTATTAAAAGATCTTGTAGATGAATTATAAATTCGTTTATTTTGGAACCCTATACGAATAGTGTAAATAGAATTTTTTTTACATTCTATTATCTTTTAGATTGAAAGATGAGTTTGTGGTAGAAATTTATTAATGGATAAAACTCTAATTATAAAGTCAGTATATCTCCTTATGATCTTAGCCAATCTCATAAATAAATTCCTCAACATTAAGAAAAGCAACTTAGAACAAAAATGTTTTCCTAGATGGTACCTTAAATCATCACGAATTTATGGCTTTGGGATTGTTGGCCTTTTCATAGCCATGTTCTCTACCACTCTCCATCAGATAATTGATGGTTAGATATTTCTTCCATATCCATATTTTCCTACATGGAACCCTAGTATGTGTTATTTTCGGTAATCTTCATACTTTCGACTCTTTATTTTAAATAGAGGCCTCATTAATTCATTTTTTGATGTGGGATTTCAACTAAGATATTTTGAAATGTAAAAAATGTGTTATCCTAATACCCAATGTTTTGTTGAACCAATGGTATTTCAAATCATCATAGATTGATGAATTTAAGGACCTCAATTTTATATTTGTTTGTGATTGATGACCTCAATCACTACCTATAAATATTTACGTTTTTTCCTCCAATTATATGTCTCTAATTGCCACCAATGTTCTCCTAATCGAGATCATAATTTGGTGGTGACCCTTTCATTTCTCTTTTCCTCATATTAAGACTAAATTTTAGTAACCCAATTTCCGATGTGGGTTTTCTCACAAATATATTTTCTATTTTCAACCTTTTATTTTCCAAGAACAATTTCAAATTGCGAGGACGCAATTTATTGAAGGAGGGGAGAATGTAACACCCCAAGATTTCATAGTGTGTTATTTCTTCAAAATAATTCAATAACTTGCACTACACGCAACACCGAGTTAAATCAGACCATGACTTACAAAAAAAAATCCATTCAAAAGAGGTTATGAATAGTATTATCTAAATTTTAAACTTTATATAATCCTTATAATTTTAGAATCCATATTATGAGTTTCTTAGACATAATGCAAGAACAAATTCATTTTCAGTATTGCACTTTTATCAACTTTTAATAGTGAACCCTTTTTAAATACAATATTTTAAACTTTTTGACTAAATGGGGAGATCAAAAATTTAAAATGAAACATCCCAAGCTTCCACGGTACGCTTTCTTTGAATAATACAGTAGCGTGTGTTGTACGCAACCTTGAGTTTTAACACACACCACAACCAATCAAACTAGCCGTTGTGAATAGTAATACCTAATTTTTGAAATCATATATATTTTATATTTCAAAATGGACTTCATTTTTGGATTCGGAATATTGAAATTAGCCTAGGGTGAAATTTTGGTACTTTTCTGATAACTTTTATATTTTGATGAATAGTGAAAATTACTAAATTTTAATTAAAATCAACTTTTTTAATCAAAATAATTAATATTGATAAATTATGAATTTGAGTGGTTTTAAAGTATATTTAGAATATATTTTTACCATTCTATATAATTTTGGTCATTAGACATAATTTTACAATTAAACCGAACATAAACATGTGTCAATCTTTTGATAGTTATTATCTCTTAAAAACACGCTTTTTGTTTTGACAGCGGGAATTAATTTTAAATTAATTTCTGCCACTTATGTGTTTTGAATTTGGAAAAATGGATTACATATTTGGAATCAGGATGTCCAAATTATGTAAATAGGTAACTTTTATTTTTACACATTTTGAATAATTACTGCGGTAAATATTTTATTTACCATGGTTAAAGGGTAAATCCGGTAAATAAGGGTTAAAAAATAATATTATAATAATAAAAAATTACCCTAAAACGTGTCCTAACCTTATTGGTGGACAAATACCCGACCATGGGCATCTTTGGGTCGACTTGGGGACCCCTTAGAGCCACTTGTATGTGGTAGGGACACATTATATTAATAAAGTTAAAATAAAAATAAAAATGGCATAAGCTTACATCTTTTAGAAGAACAATTTTTACATAGGGTTATACATGTTGGATTTTTGATTATAAATATTCATTAGAAATCTAAAAAGATTTCCTACATAATGATATTTTATTTATAAATTTAGACATCAAATAATTTAAATTATTAATGAAACAATAATGATGCAATGTTTACCTCATTAATAAATCATTTAAATAAATAAGATTATAATGATTAAAATATTATCTAAAACCTGTCCAATTCTTATTGGTTGATGTTATTTAGAATATGAGTCATCTTAAATTAGACCTCAATGATTTTTTGACCATTATAAACCGAATATAATTATATTATAAAGTAATACTTTCACTCTTTCCTAAAGAGCCCCTCCTCTCCCTTATAAAAGGAGACCACTCCTTCTCATTTCATCACACCTTCAAAGCCTTTTGGATCGGCCAAACTCTGCCCAAATACTCTCCCAACATCCCTCACTACAACCTAGAGGCCTTAGTTTGATCGGAAAGCCAACCTAAGGATCCCTTTTGATCAAATCAAAAGGAAGAACCCGAAGAAGAGGTAATGTTTTCACCACCCCTTTTCAAGTTCCTTTCTTCTTCCACTTATTCTTTCTTAGTTCATACCATTCTAAAATAATAAATCCAGTATCTCAAATATACTTTGATGTTATTATAAATATGGTACAACCATATTCATTATTCTATCCACCCTTTTAATAACATGTCACCATACGTGTGTACGTACGGCTTACCGTCTCCACGTCGTGGTGTAATTGTTATTCAATATATTATTATTTGGATGGGTATAATAATGATGTGTAACTCATGTAAATAATAAATATAACATGTTAATGATTCTGTATATATGATATACCATCCATTTATATATTATTTTAATATCAAAAGAATGATATTGTCGCTCGTGCGTACGTACGGACTACCGTCTCCACGAACGCGATGAGATTCATTCTCCATCATATCCATTCAAGTATAATTATCATTTGATGATTTAAAAATGATGTTTGAGGACTTGATATCATTCTGGATATGAATAATATACAACCTATCCATTACAAACATGGCTTACGTAATAAAACATATAAAATAAAACGAGTAAGTTAACACCCGAAACAACGATAATACTAAGACATTATTATCAAAGCAAAGTTAAAAGATCATATATGATATGATATTAATATATATGATTCTTGTATAATTTAATAAAAATTATTTCAATATTATACAGGAGGTTAACCTACCCAACCATGTAAAAGTACAAGGTAAGGGATTTTCTTATCTCACATTCAATTCCGTGAGATTTCCATTGTTCGCCACTAAATTATTGAATGTGGTGTATTGTGTACTACCATTTGATATATATTATCATGATTCTCTTTATATTCATGTTATTCTGTAAATCCTTTGGTGGTTATTAACTTTTGGCCATATGACTCAGTTGATTAACATGGTAAGGGGTTTTCATCTCACTCTTTATTTCCGTGAGATTCATGCCATATTTCCACTATTATCTTTTGTGTGGTGTATGTACTGCCCATAATTGTATTCTTTGTGTAATACACTTTACCTTATGTGTATTTACATTTTCATTGTATGATACCTCTTTCATGGGTTGTATGTTTCATAAGTTACCAAAATGATAAGGGTTTACTTCACAATCTCTTTAATATCCGTGGTTGTCTTTACGTAAGTATCTACAGGGACATATTTACTATCCATGTCCATATTTCATAAAAGAGTTTTCAAAGGGATTATTTCTAAGGGAACTTTTACTAAAACATCATTTTAAATGTTTTAAATATTTATTCTTCTAAATCTTCCTCATTTATGTCCACGTTTTCGAAATGGTTTGTAAGGATTTATTTATATGAAAATGAATGTTTTAAAAAGTGTTAATTCCATTCAAAAGTTTCAAAGTGGTATGGGAACTTTGATCCAAAAATGTATTTAAATGCCTTACTTTTTAAATTGTGTAACATTAAAATGTTTTCATGAAAAAGGGATATTTCTCTCAATAATTTTTTAAAAAAACATTTACATCTATGTCAACATCCTTTGATGGATTTTAAGATTATTTGAAGTTGATTTATTATGATATAAAACTTCCATATTGTAATGAATTTTTGTGATATGTTTGACTGTAGATGTGTCATTCATGGTTTATGAGTAACGTATTGACATTTCATATGCTTGTTCCAATAAAAATGTTTATGTTATATTTCAACCTTTACTTCATATGAATGTGTTGGACAAGTATGTTCCAGGTTGGGGACTAGTTGAAGTAAGCACTCCAGGTTGGGGACTGGTAAAAGTAAGCCCTCCAGGTTAGGGACTAGTAAAAGTAAGCCCTCTGGTTTGGTCTCCGGTTATTAGAGGCACTCCGGGTTGGTGTCTGGTTATTAGAGGCACTCCGGGTTGGTGTCCGGTTATTAGAGGCACTCCGGGTTGGGTTCCGGTTACAGTTAGCCCCAAGGTCTTGGGGCGAGGCCTTGAAAAGAAATTAAAGTTTAGCATTATGCATTCCATCATTATGAAAGTGGTTATTGATATTGCATGTGATTATTCGAATAGTAGAATATCCATGTGAATAAGTAAATGGAATTATTTCATTTTATTTATGCCATACTATGTTGAAGTTAATGTTTAAAAGGCTTTTGTTTTAGTTATACATTGCCTTAAATGTTTATTCTTATTTATGAAAGTTTCCGCTATATTGTTATCCTTACTGGACATTTGAGCTCACCCCTTTTCTATGTTTTATTTTCCCAGGATGTGAAGAAGTAAATTATGAATGACTTGGAGGGATATTATGAGGGGTTGATAGTGTGGACTATGGAGACAATATGTTGTTGTAGTAGTTTTTCATTTTATGATGTAATGTAAAACTTATGAATATATCTAGTGATTCCAAGGCTACTAAACCAATCGGTCTTTCAATATTTGATCTTTCTTGTGATCATGCAAATGTTATGTAATTAATACACCAACTCTGGGTAACTGGGGTCGGGGCGTTACACCCAATGCATTGGAGGTTATAACGTAACCACCCGTCCTGGTATTCACGGAACCACCTGTCATTTGGTTTATCATGTAACCACCCGTCAAATGTCCACGTAAAAATATAAAATCATAACACATAAAACAAATATAAAGGAAAGAATACATTTCCACATTTCAATCACAATATATCACTTAAATATATTGACATAAAAAGTCTATTTTCAAAACCATTTTCAATACCATAAATAAGTAAAATTGTATAAGGTATTTATTTTCTTTTATAAACATTACGACTTGTTGAGGAAGCCAAAGATCATATAATTCTCACGGCAGCGGAAAAGGTCGTTGTCACCTCTTACGTTAAAAGGAATATTTTTTTTGTCATTTAGTAAAATGATTTGTAGAAAATGATTCCTTTTGAATAAAAGTAAAAGTCAAATGGGTTTATATACCGTATAAAATAAAGTTATGTATTAATGAAAATATGCCTCAATGAAAGGAGATTGAGACGAAGTCCCTTACCTCATGTCCGACTTGAATCGATTGTTCATTAATGTCATGAATAATAAGATAAAGTTAATTTCTACTTGCTTATGATCCTTTTTCAAGTTTATTATTCCTTTTATATCACTTATTACCATGTTATAAACAATCAGTAACCATTTAAGTTAATAATGTTCGTTTTGTCGATATTTGGTACTTGAGTCAAAAATGGACTTCTTATAATTACATGTTGTTCATGTGGTCAAAGGTTCATTATATCTAGAATGATATTCATGATTCATCAATCATATATATCATATATATCCAGCATATACAATTATTTATAATAGTATATAACATTTAGAGTTAAGAAATGAAATGCACTGTTCATGGAGACAGTAAGCCGTACGTATGCATGAACGCTACTTCCATTTCTATTTATTATGTAATGGAATTAAAAAATTAGGATAAATAATATAATTATAAGTATAGAATGTTATCATATATAATATAATTTAATCTATCCTTTATAACTACCACATATGGTATGAACGAGTCATGTCACTTTGAGGGGGCGGTAGTCCACACTTACTCTAATGAGATTATCACGTTTACCCATAATGGACACCATAATGGCATGCTATAAATGGAAATTACAGAATTATAAAGAAAACACAGACATAATATATTTCAAATATATATACAGTTCCATCATAATGGCCACCATGAGAGGCGGTAGGATATAATCGAACAATCATCATTTCGTGAGGCGTTTGATTGCCATCCACAGAAACACTATGATCTTCACCCATTAGATGGATGTGTGTGTAAGTGTAGTTTGAATAAATTTCATAAAAACATCCTAATATATTGAGGATACTAGTGTCGTTACAATATAAATGAATAAAAAGAGTTTAGGGGGGTGGAGAAGTAAAATAAAAGAAAACAAGTTAAGAGAAATTGTTACCTTTAATTTGGGTAACTTCCTTTGGTTTGAACCAAAAGGACTTCTTTAAGTTCCTTACTCCTAAGTTAAGGCTTCTAGTTGGAGGAGAGGGATGTATGGAGCTTAATTGGGCAGATTTTTAATGATATGAAAGGCTTGTTAGGTGTGAGGAATTGGTTAGAAGTTGTCTCCTTTTATAAGGGAGAAGAGGGGCTCTTTAGGAAAGTGTGAAAATATTATTTAATTATATAATGAAATTCGGTTTAAAAAGGGTAAAAAATCATTAAACATGAAGATAATATGACTCATGGTCGAAATGAAATCATCAAATCAAGATTGGACATGTTTTGTATAATATTTTAACCATTATAATCTTATTTATTTAAATCATTTATTAATGAGGTAAACAATGCATCATTGTTGTGTCATTAATAATTTAATTTATTTTTTGTCTAAAATTAATAAAAAAATACCATTATGTAGGAAATCATTTTATCTTTCCAATGAATATTTATAGTTAAAAATATTCATTAAATAACACTATATAAAAATTAATTACTAAAATATTATTGTTTATGTCATTTTTCCCTTTACTTTAAATTAATTAATCTAAATTTTTATTATCACTTCCAAGTGGCTAAATGAGGTCCCAAAATCGCCCTAAATATGATCATGGTCGTTAATGACTCAACAAATAAGGTTTGGAAATGTGTTAAGATAATTTTGAATTATTATAATATTCGTTTTACATTGAATGAACCTATTTACCTTTAACCACGGTAAATAAAAGTAAAAAGTTACGATTCAATAAAAAATATTTTCATCTTATCGAACAAAATTTTAGATCTTGATAAATACCATGTATTTCATATATTCAAAATTCAATTCACAAAAGCTGTAAAATTTTATTTAAATAAAAAAGTCAGTTTTTTAACTACTACTAAGTGGTTTCACTATTCCTAAAAAATTGATGGTTTTCAGAAAGATACAAAAAATTCAGCCTAGGATTTATTTTATTTTATGAATTCAAAAATGATGTTTATTTTTCCAAATTCAAAACATAAAAGAGTAATTAATTAATTTAAATATTAATTTTTGTTGTTAATACAAAAAGCGTGTTTTTAAGAAACAATATCTATCAAAATATCAACACTTGTTTATGTCAAATTTCAATGTGAAATTAATTCCAATGACAAAAATTGGATTAAATGGTAAAAATATATTCTAATTTAACTTCAAAACAAATTAAAAATATAATCTAACAATATAAATAAATGATATTAAAAGACAGTTTTGAATTAAAATAAAATATTTTTCACTATTCATAAAAAATGAACTTTATCGGAAAAATTCCAAAAATTTACACAAAGTAAATTTTAATGTCACCATTCTAAAGAAGGATTTTCTTTGGTCAAATATAATGTATTAAAGTTACAAAAACTATATTTAATGTGGGTTCACCATTAAAATGCAGTAAATCGACCTTCTAATGTATATTATGCTTAAAATTAGATTCATTCATATTTTAATCCTCTAAATTTTTATTGGATAAAAGTAAATATATTTAAAAAACATGTATAATCATATTTTAGTTAGTTTCGTTCATTACCACAAATACAACGTCTAGGAGTTAACTTCCATTTAAAATAATAATATTATATTATTAGTGTGCAACGTAAGATTTCAACGAAACCCGTTGTTGCGTATCGAGTACGCTATCAAACATAGCAACCCATTTAAATTAAAATTGATATTTAATTCACAAATATTAATAAATATGAAATATTTCTTATTCTTTATTTACCTGGGATGTTACAAAGAACCCAAAGAAGAGGTAATGTTTCCCCACCCTCTTTCAAGTTCCTTTATTCTTCCACTTCATCTTTATTTGTTATTTCCATTCTAAAACAATAAATACATTATCATCTATATACAATGAAGTTATTATAAATATGGTACAACCATATTCACTATTCTATCCATCCTTTGAATGACATGTCACCATACGTGTGTACGTACGACTTACCGTCTCCACATCTTGGTGAAATTTTTATTTAAAACATTATTATTTGGATGGGTATGATATTGATGCGTAATTGAAGTAAATAATAAATATAAAATTATAATGATTATGTATATATGATATACCATCCAATTATATATTATTTTAATATCAAAAGAATGATATTTTCACTCGTACGTATGTACGGACTACCGTCTCCACGAACGTGATGAGATTCATTCCCCATCATATCCATTCAATTCTAATTCTCATTTGATGATTAAAAACAATATTTAAGGACTTGATATCATTATATATAATAATAATATACAACCTATCCATAAGAAACACGACTTATGTAACAAAAAATATAAAAGAAAACGATTAAGTTAACACCCGAAACGACGATAATAATAAAATGTTATTAACAAAGCAATGTTAAAAGATCATATATGATATCATATTAATGTATATTATTATTTTATAACATAATAACAATGATTTAACTGTTATAAAGGAGGTTAAACTGCCCTCAATCAAGTAAAAGTTTCAGGTAAGGGTTTATTTCACAATCTCATCATTATCCGAGATTTTTTATACGTAATTATCTACTAGGACCTCTTTATCATCCACATCCATGTTTCTTAAAAATGTATTTCAAAAAATTCTTAATATTTTATAGACTATAGGTTGAAGTCATATATACCCTTGTTTGACTTTTATAAGTTGTTTATAAAGGAATTGTTCCATTGTTTTCCAAACAATGTCCTATTTAACCTTTTCAACAAAAATAAGGTAAGAATGTCTTTTTTTAACTTATACACCGGGTGCGGCTATTTTCCACCATTATAAAATAGTTGAATCATACCTTACAAGCTTATAAGATTTTTTTCAATGTAAATGTTTTATTTTATAATTATGTGACTTTTAAATGATTTCCAAAAAAGACATCTTTCTCTGAAATAGTTTTTATTTCATCTATGTCAAAATCCTTTGATGGATTTTAAGCTTATTTGAATTAGATTAATTATGATACAAAACATTCATATTGTATTGATGGTTTTGTGATATTTTTGACTGTGGATGCATTATTTTTATACCATTCATGGTTTATAAATAATGTATTGACATTTCGTATGCTCGTTTTAATACAAATGTTAATGTTATGTTTAAACCTATTCATATGAGGAATGCATTAGACTTAGTAAGTGATGGGTGGAGCCCAATATAACTCCTCGATGCATCGGTAGGTCTCGTAAGAAAAAGTAGGGTCTTGGAACAAGGCCTTGACAGAATCTTATTGGTAGTTTTTCCACAAGGCCTTGAATATGTGGTTATGATAGTCTGGCATTATGCATTCCATCATTATGAAAGTTATTATTGATATTTTATGTGATTATTCTATTAATAGAATATCCATGTGAATAAGTAAATGGAATTATTTCATTTTATTTCTGCCATATTAATCTGAAGTTCAAGTTTTAAAGGCTATTGTTTTAGTTATACATTGCCTTAAATTTTTATGCTTATTTATGAAGGTTTCCGCTATACTGTATCCTTACTGGGCATCTGAGCTCACCCCTTTCTATGTTCTATTTTTCCCAGGAAGAAAAGATGTATTTTATGAATGACCTACAGAGATAGTATGAGGGGATATGAGTTTGGTATATGAAGACAAAATGTTGTTGTAGTTTTTCACTTTATGATGTACTGTAAGACTTATGAATATCTAGTGATTCCAATACTACTAAACTAATCGGTCTTTAGAGACATAATCTTTTGTGATCATGCCAATGTTATATAATAATTCACCGACTCTGGGTAACTGGGGTTAGGGATTTACACAAATAGTTCATCTAATAACCAAATAATAAGAGTGTTTTTATATAATGGTATATTTACTTATATTTATAGAGTGTGAAATAAATCCTCAACTCTAGAAAAGAATGATATTCAAAGATTTTTTTTTTAATTATCATCATTTTTATGATATCAATGTCCTTTTTCAGACATCTAGTCTATGGACTTGTGGTCATCCACTTTTAGATAAACATGTAATCTATAACTCTCTATCATAACATGATAGTTTTATTTTTCTTCCATTTTTGTGTTTCATCTAACATTGTAATAATATAAAGCATATTTTTTTGATGAGCTTTTCATTTTAATTTTACCATTATAAAGAAGATGTACTATTATCCCTATTTCCATATTGGGGCTTTCAACAATAGTAATTTCTAATACCAAATCTTAGATTAATGAGATCTGTTTAAATTGTTAAGATGGAATTTAATTAAGGAGGGGAGAATTTAAAACCCAATGATAATATAATATTTCCATTTTAGATTACAAATTTTTTTCAAGATTTATTTATACAAAGAACCATCTTAATGCTACATTGAGTTATCTTTGGTTACACACAAGACCGAGTCTTACTTCAATTTAATGACACACCTATTTTAAAAATGAACTTGGATAATTTTATAAAATTTATATGTCCAAATAAAATTCAATTTTTAAAATTTGACGTTAATATTAGATTAGGGTGTTTTTTTGGTATTTTTTTAAAATATTTTATTTTTTTGACAAATAGGGAAACACATTGAATTTTAATTCGAAAGTTCTTTTTTCATCAAATATAGTTTTAAGGATAAATTATATTTAAAAATTGTTTAAAAATTTATTTAGATAAATTTAATATCAATTAATCAAATGTAGGTCATTTGAATTTATCTCACATTTAAATTTCAATATAAAAAATTATTAAAAATTTGAACATTATTCATTAAAATATCATTTTCTCAATTCATCCACGAGATAAAATATTATATTAATTTATCCAACTACTACTTTTGGATTTTGGAAAAATTGATTCCATATTTTTAGTAAGAATTATTTATAATTTTTAATAATTTTATAATATTTTTTGAACAAAAATATTTATAGAGGTAATTAAAATTAATTATAGTGAATTATGTATAATTATACTTGAAAAGGGTCTAAACCGTAATCATAATGGGTAAAATGACCTAGAATGTTTTGCACGATACATTTTCTGAAAATATTTTCTCTAAATGTTCTATTTTCTTGAGTTTTATGAGTTAGTGGGATACTGTTTCATGAATATGACCTATATAATAAGTTATGTAAGGAAAAATAAAACAAACCTTCCCCACCTTTAACATTTATAAAGCATTGATATGTGGAAAACCATTATATATTCAGTTATACATATTCTATTGAAATATAAATAATTTTTTTTATAATGACTTATCCTTAATTTTTATTGATCAATTAGTTACATTAAACACTTAATAAAGCCTGATGCATGAATTACTTTGTTAATAATTGACTAATATAAATGATACTATAATTATTAATAGTAAAGTAAATTAATTGAATTATGGCTTTTAATTATTTTTAGATGAAGATATCATGGTAAATATTTCATGAATTAATACACTTGAATTATATCATTTTATTTAATTTATTTAATTTAAATTATTTAAATAATGTCACAATTGACATTAATGTTATTTTATAATACTTGATAATTTATTAGTAATAATTATAATTAAAAAAATAATATCTAATTAAAATTGATTTATAAATATTATTAAATATTAAATATGGTATATTTATAAACTAATTTATCTTTTATAATTAATATATTTACCCATAGATAATAAAAACATTGATAGAGTAGTGTTTTTCAAATTAAATGTTATTGTTTTAATATTTATTTCCAAAAAATATAGAACTTTTTTATTGTAGTTATAATATTTATAATTAATTATTATGAATTACTTAATAATTATAACTTTAATTTCATCATAGTGGTTGAATTACATTGGTTACAAAAATAGTCACATAAATGAAAAACCAAAATGAAAAATACATTGAAACATAATTACTAAGGTAAAAAATTATAAAAAATCGCTTCTTTTTTATGGTGGTGATTTATTATGAATTTAATTTCACATTAATAAATTATTTTTCAATTTTTTAATAACATGCGGTATGGGAGACCTCCCAATAGAGTTCACCTTTTAATATTTACAAAATATTCTCGTCCCCCACCAATATAGAAAGGCATTCAGTCTCTCACTTCCCTACACCTTTCAAGACACATTATATTGTCCATAGAATTCCTAAATTTGCTCAAACTACCCTACAATAATCATAGAGAAATCACTATGGGAATAAATCCATCCAAGTATTCCCTTCTGTGCAAATGAATAGAGTGACCAGAAAATGTAGTAACATTATACAACATGAATTTTTGATTTATTTCATTATTTACCCATTGAATTATTAATATTAAAGGATTATATTAAAGAAATTATCTTAAATATACTTATATTTTGTTGTTTTAGGTATTATCCATACACCTACACACACTTTCAACAAATGGGTAATGAATTTTTCTTTTTCTGGGTATGGAAGACAACCACCTCCCAAAATGATGTCATTCATTTTTCCTTTACCAAATCACATGGATGGGAATTATAATTTTTTTATCATAATATATATATATATATAATTTTTGTTTTTTATTTATAAATCGATAATTTTTTATAACAGATATCTTCATGCTTTTTATTTTAGTAAATACAATAACATGATTAGTGGATGTCTAGACTGCCATCTCCTCAAAGTGGTGTGATACATTCACAATAACATGGAATTTATAAAGGATGTGTTTATGTAACAATATGTGACATATATAATATCTATATAATATTAATGATGTAATTACCCTTCAATAAATATAATATTTCATTTTCCTTATTACGCACTTCACACACTAAAATGTAATAACATCATTCGTAGACATGTCGACTACCACCACCTTGACGTGATGTGGCTCCTTTTACATTATAATAATTATATGTAGGTATATTCACTTAAATAAAATTTTATTTATTATATAATGATCATTATGGAAACTTATAATATTACTTACTTTCTTTCCATATT
Organism: Viscum album; assembly: GCA_963277665.1. Lineage (NCBI taxonomy): Eukaryota > Viridiplantae > Streptophyta > Magnoliopsida > Santalales > Viscaceae > Viscum > Viscum album. The sequence goes on along the minus strand of OY728164.1, from coordinate 1,394,306,226 downwards.
GATCATTGAAAAATGGGAACATTACTCATGCATACATATGTCTTACTGTCTCCATGATTGTGACATTGGTTAATTTGTCAAAACCATCATTAATAATTTGTTTTAAAATTATAATTTATTTATAAATATTTTAATTTTTTAATCATTATCATTATTTTTATTTTTATATAATGACCCTTTTGATCATCTTTGACCATCAAGGTCGTTACTAACACAAGAACCGAATTTGATCAAAACACCCGATGTAAACATAATTTTTTTATTGTATAAAATAATTTAATAAGTGAAATAAAATTAATAGTTAAAACTAAAAATGTTCTCAACCATTAAAATAATTAATATAAGTATATTATTCTGGAAGATAAAAATACACATGACAGGTCAGTCTCATGGAAATGGATTATTGTCTCACATTTACTTTTGTGAGGCATTTGTTATAATCAACAACTATTTTGTGTATATATATCCCAATTTAATTTATTTTAACATTATTATTTATATATTCATTTAATTTAATGTTTTACTTTGAATTATTACATCTATGAAACATTCACTTGAAAATTTCCCACTAGAAAAAGTTATTTTACAATCTCAATTTCTTTTATGATTGTTAACTTTTCCTTGAAAATTAAATTTAACATAAAACATTTTCGAGAGAAATTATAATTCTTTGGGATATATATGCTTTTTTATAATGAATATTATTATTTATTAAATCATATTATATATTTACATTCGGTTTTTATATTTATATTTATTTTATTAAAATTGGAAATATAGAAAAATTTGTATCTTTTATTCCATACTAATATTTAAATATACGAAATATTGTTTATTAATTAAGTCAATTAATCTATATATGAGGAATGATTTGGAATGGTAGAAACAGGTGTTTCCTAGATATAGATAGCTCTTATATGCATTAATAGTCTCATGGGATGACTCACATGGAAAAATTTGAGTAGTTTAATCTATCTTGATAGTAGATCTTGACTGTATAGTGGTTCATGTTCCAGATACATCACATCCAATATTAATGCATTAACATCATTCAAAATTCATTTAAGTTATTATCTAGAGGTTTTTCACTATGAAAAAAATAAATGGATGAATTTACCTTTCAAAATATTTATTAAATGGAAGGTGTTACAGTTATTTTTCTCGGCATATTGTTTATTCCTTTCCAATTATTTGAATGGAATATAAACATAGTTATTTCCTTTTCTATATTGTTTATGTCTTTCCAGTTATTTGAATGGAATGTATTATCAGTTTTTTACCTTTTCATGTTGATTTATTTTCATTGATTCATGAAATATCCCACTTCACTTAAGCCTTACTGAGCATTCATGATCACCCTTTTTATTTTTCTTTCCCTAGGCTATGAAGAAGATAACCCAAATTTTTTTTGAAGGATAGAATTTATTAACATTTTTTATGTAATATGATTTTTTTTTTAAATTTGAAATTGGTATCATGTATATAATATAGTTTTCCAAAATAGTTAAAATGTTTGGTTCTTTATGTTTTGATTCCATGTAATCATGCCAATATAATAATGTAATGCACCAGCTTTAGGGTTTTCGGTAAAGGCATTACATTCATTAATCACCATTGATTGTAATAGAATCCTTTGAGATGAGAAATAGTTACATTATTTCTCTCTATATTTGAGAGGATAATGGTAGAGAAATTATCTATATTATGTAATGTATTCTTAGAGAAGAGCACTCTAGGACATTATTTGATTATATTTTAGAAATCATTATTCATAATAGTGTCTAAGATATTATTGGAATATAAATTTATAAAATAGTGGTTAATTAACATAGGGTGCGGTAATAAAACATTTCACATATACCCATAGTATTCTCATATTTTCCAGTGAACCCCATGTCTAAATAATAATAATTATTATTTATTTGACATGTGGAAGAAAAATTGATTGATGAATATTATTTCCATGAATAAATAAAAATAATATTTACTCAAACAATAATAAATTCATCTTGTCCCACATAACTATTAATCTGTGACCACCAGTCCTCCTTAATATTTAATAGTCTCCCTATAATGTCTTGAAATTTAAATAAATAAATGAAACTAAAATATTTTTCAATAAAAAAATATTATATTCAATAAAAATGTGAATAACTATGCATTAAATGTTTGTTTATCTAAACATATAAATATATCCACCCAGAGAATATATTAGTGAAAAAATATTATAAATCTCTATAATTATACAAATAATTACCTTGTGAATGTATATTTATTTATTATTTAACACAAATAATATCTTATGAATAATTGGTGATTTAATAAATTAGAGTAATAAAAAATTATTAATTTTTGAACCACATATGTGAAAAATATTTATTCAATATGATAAATTAATTTTGAATTTAACTAATGTTGTTGGTATACTTATTCTATGACCCTCTATCACACCTTATTAGTGGAATTAGGCTACCCCATATAATGTCTAAGGCCATAATCATGCAATATTACAATGAAATAATAGATAAATATTCCATTTTTAATTGATATACATCCTAGTATAAATGTACACAGGGTAATATAGTCACCTTTTCTTGATACCTCTAATAAGAAAATCTTTTACAGTTGTGTCATCGACCTATGTGCTCAATGAACCTTTGTCTGACTTTTAATAATTATATTTCCAATATAAAATCATATATATGGATTTAATTAATAATTTCATTTCCCAAAAAAGGTTGTAAGATATCAACATCAATTAAAAATTGAAGGGAAAAATATTCCCACAATATGCTTTATCATATACAAATTATGATACTTCCAACTTATCATACATTATATAAACAAATTTCATTATTTATTTATATAAAATCATTGTATTTGACTCATAATATACATTAATAATATTTCTAATGTATTATAATAATTACACACAATTTTAGATTGAGATACCTAAAGGAATATATAAATTTTGATTTCTTATTATAGAATAATGTTCTTGTATTCTTATTATTTAATTATTACGAAGGGAGAACAACATGATATAGCATCTGAATGTCCAATGAGTTTCCACCATCGATTAACTGAATCATTCTTTTCCTAAGAAATTAAATAATATAACTATAGAGCATGTATATAATAAAACTATAATACAACTTCATGGTTCACATCACAGTGGGGAACTAATATGTCGTTTTAGTGAAACAAGTACCGATGGGGAATTATCACATAGATAAAATGTTGAAGAAATGATATAAATTAAAAAATAGATATATTAAAATTTTTATAATACATTAGTATTTTTTTAATAAATATACTCAAATAAAATCCCAATTAAACTAGGGATAACTAAAAAATATATATGATATATCTTTACAAGATAAACATCCTTCAGACAGAACATAGCAAAACTTATTGATCCCACCACACTACTCATAGATGGTCTATTTATTGTTACATGGTCTCTCTAATAAAATCCCTCATAAGATTATATAATATAGTGTATATGTTTTACCATATGTCATCCAGAACTTCATTGACAATAAATTTTAAAACATTCATCCTCTTATGAATGGGTTTTTATTATTTGTGTAAAACACTAAAATCCTGAACAAATATTTACTAATCATACTTCTTTTTTTTACATCAAAATCAGAAAAAATACTCATTCTAATTTTTTTTGGAAACTATTCGTTATAATATGATTTACATTTTTCATATTTCATTACCCTAACTATGACACTAGATCAATATGTTATAATAAATTATAGTTTTTTATTATATGAAAAACTAGTATTCATATTTCATCAATTTTCATAAACTTATCCAATTTTTCTTCCTTAAGAACTGTCATATAATTCTGGATAACAACTAATTTTGTTCTCTTATACTCATTTGATATTTTTATTCTATTATTTTATCATATATAATGTCAAACTGGTGTAAATATCAAGGTATGTGAGATATATTTCCAATATATTTTTTGAATTATATATTATATACATCACAATAATACAATGTGACACTAGAAACAATTCATCTAATTATTAATTCTTGTATTTTTTAAAACCGTATCAAACACGTACTATGAATTTTATTTTGAAACCCCATGATCTTATCTAGTAGATCACATTCTATAGAACATGGGATTATATATAACTAATTTTTTGATAAATATTTCTTCTTATGATACAAAAATACTAATTGTCTATTACTTCATATGTTTTCATACATACCGTTCCAGAAAACATTTAGTACTCTAAATAATTTCTTTTAGACACATGGAAACATTTTGTTTCAAATGAATATATTATGATGATTATACTTATTTCAATCAGTAAATGGACCTTTAAATTTTAATCAATATTGGATTTCATTGATGTGTATAACCTTTATTATTGGTCATGGTAATTATCATTTCCCTAGTAATGAACATAAAAAATGGTCTTGGTAACATTGTTTTGTTTCTTTTAAACCTAGTTTTCTCTATATTCCATAATTGTATTTTAGTTTTAACACTTGAAATCAGAAACGTTTTTTCCCATGTTTGGGTTCAAATATCTAGATTAAATTGGATATTATGGCATCGTAAAATTATATATGAAATTGTATCTTCCATTGGTGTACCTATTAAAATGGATAGGTAGATAAAACAAGATATATTTACTAACTATTCTAAGGAGTTAGATGAGGATGATCTCAATTATGTGATAAAAATTTGATTTTGGCTACACCTGATGATGAGTTAACTCTTCAACTAGTCTCTGAAAGGATATCATATTTTTTCTCAGATTTCAAAATCATATGACTTTCCAAAAAAAATTCATAAGGGAAACACCTGTACTTTTTTGCTTTAACAAGTCATGATGAGGAACACTATAGTAATAAGTGTTTTTTTGGATAGGATCAATGAGACAAGTAGATATGGTCTTAGCCTTGATTCTCAATTTAGGGAGTCTATACACTCTTAGGCTAATTTTGGATAGAATGGTTCTCATTTATGCCAAGTTATTCATGGTAATCCATAGAAAAATTGATTATAATTGTAAAAAACTAACCCAGGTTTCCCTAAAACACAACACTCGACCCGATATGTCCCATACCCGAAGGGAATTCCCGATCCCCACGGTCTGGTGATAAGCACTAGGGAATTGAACAAAAAAACTGATGAAACAATTTCACAGCAACAAAACAATAACACATCATATATATAGATAAAATAATAAATAGTGGAAGAATAACAAATATATATTCCATAACAGTAAGAGAAAATAGATGAAATATGGAAACAAAAATAGTAGATAAAAAATCCAAAATACAAGTCCAACTTAAAAGGACTCAAACCCAAATAGCTAGTCCAATAATGGCATGGAAGAACTACAACCATCTCACCACTAACATCCCAACCCAACTGATACTTACCTAACCACCTCACTATAGCGCCTTTCCTTTCCCTACACAGGAAAATAATCAATGGTCTATGCCTCACTGAAGCAGTGAGCCGGGTGTGAGCTAACATTCTCATTAGGATCCCACCAAGTTGTTCCATAGAAAGTCTGTGTGTAAAAATTTATATATTCTAATTTAAAATTTAAAACAAGGAATGCTAATCTATAAAGTATTTTTTTTAAAAATGGTAAACATTTCCCTTTTTCATAGTTTTAAACATAATCATGTATAATTATTTCAAATAACATTTCCATATCATTTTCCACAAGTATAAACATGCATATGAAGGATAACACAAAAATCCAGGAAATACAAAATAGTGGAATAGGTATCACAGCACCATGAAATACTATAGGTCTAAGAATTATTATTCTCGTACCAAAATAATAAAGTTAACATAAATGATCTTAGAACGGTCCTTGAAAGTAGAGGAAACCCCCAAGGTAAATCCCGCCAAAATGTAAATATCGTTCTCCTAGAACAATAGGTCTATGAAATGGAGGTAATAACCAAGTAAAAACTTCTTGATAATATATAAAATTCATTATTTACATAAGAAAAACCTTCCACCTAAAGACCCAAGGTAACTAATGTGCTCAATTTCCCAATTCAATTTCAAACCGTTGAAAAAAATTCAAAACCGTTTCAATATAAATTTTGTAAAAGCCAGGGAAACCCATTTTTCTTAAAAAACCCCTTTTCAACACACACAACGAAAACCAAAAGCAACGAAAACCAACAATATCTTCATAGAAGGCTCTAGAATCAAATTCACACCTCAAATGTTGATTTAAAATTTAAGAAAGGGGATTTGAAGAAATAAGAAAGACCTCGTTCCTTAAGAGAGAATGTCCACTGCACCCCAACTAGCCAAGGAATTGCCTTCGATACAATATATCACAACATATATCGATGTGGAAAATAAGAAACATCCATCCTGGATCAGGGGATCTGATAACTCAATGATAGGAATCTATCATGATTCATATCAAGGAAGAATCAGAGAGAACACTTACCTGGAGAGATGCACCATAGAAGCAATGCTGAACTAGAGCTAATCAGATCGATTTGTATGGTAAGAAGCCTCTAAAAAATTCCAAAGAGCACTTTATTGTTGAGATCCAAGAGATATGGAAAGAATAGGTGAGGGGAACTAGTAAATGCATGAATTAAATGTGGGCGTGGGATGGGACACAATGTGTACCTTATTGTAACATTGTGTAGTCCACACTAGATAGGTAGGAAAAAAACCTGTCGCCTTAGTTTAAAAATCCTCTATTTAACCCCTAAACAACGTGTACCGTATCACAATATGATATCTCATTCATGACATGATCTACCAATCCCTGACATGCAACCAACACTAAGTAAATGACATGTACTTTAGGAAAACGACATGTACCTATTCTACAATCTACAGTAAGCCCACAAAATCACATAAAAGGATTTTTAGAATTAGAACATAACCCAGAAAAATAAAAAACATACACGATCTAGGAAACAAGATGTTACAAACTCCCCACCATAAAGAATTCCCGTCCATGGGAATTCATGTGGATGATGTAACCTATGGAATGATATGATTCCACTAATTTCTCATCAACAACTCACGTTCCTAATTCACATGAGAATTCGATCCATGTTTCCATTGAAATCTAAATATCACAATCAACTTCCCATGAAATACTTCCATATGATAATCAATGATCTAAATTGGTTTATCTAAAATAGAAGCATCTGACTCAAAATCAATTTCATACAAACTGAAAAATGTGTGTGGGAGTAAGGTGATACTTCCTGAGGTGAGATATATGGAAAAAATCATGAATATTTGTTAATTGAACCAATACTATCAACCGATAAGAAAATTTCCCAAGCCGTTCAGTGATCTCAAATGGTCAAATATATCTCGGAGCTGACTTCCCCTTTTATCCAAGTCGATGGAGACCCAACCAAGTAGAGAAATTCCAGAAAACATTGTCTTGAATAGAAAACTCCAAAGTACAACATCGGTGATCTATATACAATTTCTGTCAACTCTAGGCTGTAACCAGATGTCGTCGCACCTCCTGAATCATTGTCGACATGTCCTAAACTAGACTTGGTCCAACCAAAGATACTTCTCCCACATCTTCCCAAAAAAGTCTTGATCTATATGGGAAACCATACAATACCTCAAAAAGAGGAATTTTGATCAACGATCATTAATTTTTGTTATAAATAAACTCAACCAGTCCCAAATGGTTATCCTACGATCCACTAAAACCCAAGATGCTGGAATGAATCATATCCTCCAAGATCTGAATTACCTACTCAGTCGGCCATCCATTTTTGGATGGTAAGTTGTGCTCAACCTGATCTGAGTTCCCATTTCCTCTTGAAGAATCATCCAAAACCTTGAGGTTAACCATGGATCCTAATTCAAATCAATGAAAAAAGGACTCCCACATAACCTCAAGATCTCCTACACATACAACTTACCCTGATCTTCAACTTTAGTGGTTTATTTGATCAAAATGAAATGAGAAGACATTGTTAACTGATCAAAAACCACCCAGATAACATTTTTCCCTTGGGAAATCCATGAAAACCCAACAACAAAAATCATGGACACATCATCCCACTTCCAAACCAGCACTGAAATAGGATTAAAAAACAAGAGGGATTCAAGTTCTATGCCTTTATCCATTGGAAGGTGTAACAGTGGGACACATAATATACAATGCCATGCTTTATACCTAGCCACCATAACCATCTTCTCATGTCATAATAAATTTATGTAGCACCTTCATGAATAGTCCATGAATGGAAATGGAAAAAAAACTAAACTTCTCATATATGTGGTGATGAGAACTCACTTTTCGAAGTGCAGTGGGCCATCTAAATAAAGAGATCAACCAGAAATGGTCCCCCACCATAAAGGATTTAATGAATATTCTGAAACTCATAATCCTACTACTGAATGATCAAGATAGGATCAATGAATGATGAGGATAATTGAACACTTTTTAGATCCATTTCTAAGACATCTTCCTGAGCATCAAAGTGAAGCTGAGTGAAAAACCCAATAAGACTCCACTCCTCCTTCGATTCCATAATACCTGTGATGGTACCTACAAGATTAGAGTTTCTATAAAATATTATATTTTCCTAGGGTGTAAACGGTATGGAATTAAAATACATGAAGGTATTCTATCCATATCCTATGTCTTAGATTCAAGTATTTATAAGAAAATATATAGCTCAGACTCTTATGATCTTAGAAGACTGTGAACTTCTCTCTAGAGAGATAATATCACGATCATTTAAGCACATGTATCACCACAAGAATCTCGAAATCATGAGTGGGGTAGTTCTTCTCATGCAGTCGGAGCTGAAAAGATCCATAAGCTACCACATAATAATCCTACATAAGAACACATCCCAAACTAGAACATGATGCATCATAGAACACCACATACTCCTTACTAGGATTAGGTAATATTAGTATAGGTTATAATGATATAAGTCATTCAGTTCATCGAAATATGACTAACAGTTCACATCCCATGATAATTTCATCACTTTCTTGTTAAGATCAGTCAATGGTGATGCTAGCTTAGTGAAATGCTTGGAGAATCATCGATAGTATCTATTAAGACCAATGAATATTTGTATCTCAACGAAATATCATGGTTTCTTCTGGAACAAAAAAGATTTTACCTTCTCTAGATCAACTAATAATCCATGATCTGAAATTCAATGACCCAAAAAATTCATTTATAGATACAAGAAACTGTATTTTAAAATCATTCCATATAGAAGGTGATTTCTCAGAATGTCGAGGACCAAACTCAGATGGTGCTCTTTCTCACGCTCAGTCATTGACTAAACTAGAATATCACCAATAAACACTACCACTAAAGTGTCATGATATTAATGGAATATACGATTCATCAAGGCTATAAAACTGTAGAATCATTATTTAGACCAAAGGAATAATGAGATATTCATAATGTCCATACTTGCTCCTAAAGTCTATCTTTGGTATATCGGACTCCTAGACTCTGAGTTGATGATAACCCGACCGAAGATCAGTCATTGATAACAACATTTCCCCCTTTAACTAAGCAAAAAAATCATCCACACGAGGCAAATGGTATGTGTTCTTAACCCTTATCTAGTTTAATATATGATAGTCCACACAAAAATGAAGTGAACCTTCCTCTTTCTTGAAATATATCATAGGGGATTCCCAAGGAGATATACTATGTTGAATAAAACGGTCCTCTAACAGGTTTTCCAACTAAATCATGAGTTCTTTCAACTCCACTAGTGCTATATAGTAAGAAGGAATCGATATTGGTTTCATTCCCGACACAAGGTAAATTGTAAACTCTACCTACCTCTCTGAAGGAAGACTATAGAAGTAATTTGGGAAAATGTCTGGAATCTCTCTGACCACAAAAAGAAGATCCTCAACATAAGAAACATCAATAGGATCAAACGAAATGGTATACAACCAACTCTTGAGCTGTAGGCAGGACGGTCTTGCACGACCTAACATCGGGTCCTGCTTTCCATGAAATATACGATAGGTCACATCTACATCAAGAAACTAAACACAACAATGATAAAAATCAACCTTTTCTCGATGAGACAAAATCCAATCCAGATCGATTATGAAATCATTTAGATACATATCAAGAATGAGAAAATCTAAGACCAACTCAATCTTGGCCATCATGAAAGAACATGAAGGACATAATAAACCCTTCTCTTTTATCTTCCCAAGAGGTGTAGATAACTCTATCATAAAGGGAATAAGTTCTATTGGATGATGAATCATATCAAAAAAATGTGCACATATAAATGAGTGGGAGGCACCAGAATCAAAAAAAAGTAGCTACTAAATTATCAATAAGGAGAATACCTCTCACTATTATCGGACCTTAATAAACATCCATTTGACACTCATCTACTGCATATAAATGTATCACTCCTGAGGCATGTTCGATCCCTATAGTCTTTGAATCATTGGTCTGCACCGCAGAAGCCATTGGAGTCGACGAAGCCAACCCATAACGAGGAATATTCATAGCCTGACAGAAACATTGTATATAACCAACACGTCCAAAGATATTGCACGTCTTCAAAAAAATAGAAAAATTATGTATAGTGTGACCCACTCCCCCCTTTCCACACTGGTAGCAATTCATAGGTACACTGCCAACAATAGTCGACCGTGAAAAATAGGCTCGCAGTTGAGACCCACCTCCACTACTCCTACATCGGTCATGCCACGTCCTCTTATTACCATACATGTTGGTGAATATATCACTTATAGGAAAAAGAGAGGCATTAAATATTACTTTTATTGGCATTTCTATCCCTACTATCATTTCTTTGGCCACTTTCTCTACATAGGTAGAAAGCCTCAACATGAACACTTGTGATCTAATTTCTGGGCGCAAACCACAGAAGAACTTCTCCACCTTCAGCTGGTCATTCTTCACCATGTTAGGAGTAAAATATAAAAGCTTCAAAAAATGGTTGGTGTACGATAAAATCGAACCATTTCCCTACTAAAATGGTATAAACTCTATAGATTTTTTCAACATAAATGACTCTATAAAAAATAGATAAATGAATAGGTTTTTAAAACCCTTCAAATCCAAGCCCACATGCCTATCCTCCTATACTATATAGTCCCACTAACGCTTGCTGGAACCCTCATGTATGAATACTACACACATAAACCTAATATTACATGGTTTCTTTATGAATTCAAAGATTTGATCGATCCAATCCATCCAATCATCCTCCTCTTTAGGTTCAGCAATCCCTTTAGAGGATGGTGGCTTCTAATGCATGAACTCTCATGATCGATCTCTTTATCCTCCATCTCCAGGTTGTACATCTACCATGACATTCTATAGTCGTGACACATCCTGATCGACATATCGAGTTGCCCATACGCTAGTCTCAATAATATTCTGATACATAGGTGGATTTTCTTGAGGAGCATCAGTTGCACCATCCTAAGGAACCTGTGGAAGACATCTCAGAGGCATATAGCTACACACTGAAACATAAGAAAGATTAAACAATGAAAAATATCAATTCAAACTAGAAACCCATAAGAAATAATTGAGATTTTTAAAATAAAAAATCAGTAGTATAGACATATATCTCGACAACCCATGGTAACTTGAGGCCTGTCACGATAAGAGTTGGGATTCACTTATCACAACAAACCTCTCAAGTACCGAAATTACTATCTCAAGTCTATCCCACATATCTAGAAAAGATTCTTGATGACAAACTTCCTTTGGTACCAAATTATTATGAACCAGCCCATGTTTCCCTGAAACACGACACCCATCCTGATCCATCACATACCCAAAGGGTATTCCCGGTCCCGATGGGCTGGCGACAAGAACTTGGGCATCAGGTGACAAAACCGAGGGAATGATTTCGCCCAACCTGAACAACCACACATCATATATATAGAAAAAAAAAGAAATATCATAAAGATAACAAATATATATGCCATACCTATAAGAGAAAACATCGGAAACATGATACCTAAAGTAGTTGAAAAAAACTCCAATGGACAAGTCCTACTGTAAAGTAATCCAAAACATTAACTACTCCAATGATGGAATGGATGAATTATAACAATCTCACCACCAGATACCCATCCTAGCTGACACAGACCTCACCACCCCACTATAGAACCTTGCCTCCACCTGCATTGGAATACAAAGAATGGTCTATGAACCATTAAAGTAGTGTGGAAGTTGTGAGATGACTGTCTCAGTAGGATCCCACTCAGGTGTTCCAGAAAAAGTCTATGTATTACAATTCATGTTTTCTTATTTAAATTTTAAAACATTTCATGACATACAGTAAATCAATTTTATATAAATCACGTTAAACATTTTCCTTTTCCATAGTTCTAAACAAAAGAGGGTAAAACGGTTTTAGAGCACATTTCTCATATCATTTTAGACTAGGTTAAACATGAATATCAAGGAAAACTCATAAATCTATGAAATACAAAACAAACACACAGGTATCACCACACCACAAAATACTATAGATCTAGGAAGAAAAATACTCATAAAAAATTATCAAGTGCACAAAACTAATCCTATAATAATGGGCCTATGAAGCAGAGGAAAACCTCAAGAGTAATCCCCCCAAAATATCAATATCCGTCTCTTAGAATAATAGACCTAGGAAACAGAGGTAAGCCCCAGGACAGTCATACATGATAATAAAAATAATATATAATAGCCTCAAGCTAAACCATCCACCTATGTATCCAAGGTAACCAATGTGCACAATTTCACAATTCAATTTTAATGCTTTTAAAACAATTCAAAACAATTTCAAAATCAATTTATCAAAAATAGTGGAATCCCAATTTTCCATTCAATAACATTTTTTAACACATAAAAACAATCATGATGATTTCATAGATCAATTTTACAAAGCAATATCAATCAATATCATTATAATAGGCTAGAAATAGAACCACCAACCTCAATGTTAAGGTCGCAACTGCCCACAATGGAAAAAAGCAACGAATCCCAATAACGCCATCAAGAAAGGCCTAAGAATAAAAACCTCACATAAATGAATTGATTCCAAATTTAATACATGGGATTGGAATATAGAACAAATCCTACATAATTTAAGAAAAAAACATCTACTGCACCACAAGTATCCAAGGAATGACCTTCGAGATAAGATCACACAACTGAACTAGACGAGGACAACAAGAAAGGTCCATCATGTATTAGTGGATTGAATAAATCATGGATAGTGTTCTATAATCATCATTATTAAGGAATAATTGGGGAGAAAAATTACCTGGAGGGACACACCATAGAAGAAATGATGAACCATAGTTGAAAAGATCGATCTCGACGGTGAGATTCCTATGAAAAATTCATAGGAGAAGTTTAGTGTCGATATCCAATTGATATGGAAAGAATAGATTAGTAAAACTGCTAAACAAATGAATTAAACCTTGGCATGGGTCGTGTCATGAATTTCACCACTTTTTTAAGGCATTTAGTGAATACTTGATATGTTACACCAAAAAAACCCATCACCTCAGGTTAAAAATTCTCTATTTATCCCCTACACAATGTGTACCTTAGGTACACAATGTTTACTTGCTCAAGACATGTTCTCTGTATTCACGAAATGATGTCCTAGTCCATGACATGTCACCAACACCAAGTACACAACCTGTACTTCTAGTACATGGTGTGTAACTACTTTGCAGTTAGTAGTAATCATAGAAAATAATTTAAAGTTTTTTAAAAAATTGAATGAAACTTAAAAAAGATAAAACATACCCAATCAAGGTTACAAGATGTTACAAACTCCCCACCATAATGAATTTCCATCTCCAGGAATTCATATAGAATATATAACCTATTGAAGGATATGAGGCCCTTATTCCCTCATCAAAAAATCCTGTTCCCTTATCCCATGAGAATCAGATCCTTGTTTCCATAAAAATCTGACCAATATAATTGAATTCCAACCAAATTATTTTGTATGAGAGTCAATGATATCAATGAGTTTTTCTAAAATAGAATCATCTAGCTCTAACTCAATTTCATCCCAACTCAAAATGTGAGTGGGATCAGGATGATACTTCCTATGCTGAGATCTGTGGAAAATGTCATGAATGTTTGTAAAAAAAACCATTAGTGCCAACCAATTAGTATGTTTCTCAAGTCGTTCAGTGATTTCAAATGGTCCAACATATCTTGGAGCCTACATTATCTATTTTCCAAGTCGATAGTGACCCATGAAAAGAGAAACATTCAAGAAAAACCAGTCACCAACAAGAAACTCCAAATGATGATGTCTCCAATCTACATATGATTTTAGTTGACTCTAGAAGGTAACCATATTTCATCGCACCTCCTAAATCTTTTCTAATGTCTCCTGAACCATACTTGATCCAAAAAAAGATACTTTTCGCACCTCTAACCAATAAAGATATGATCAGTATGGGAAACCATTGAAAGCCTCAAAAGGATCCATTCTGATCGATGACTGGAAATTGTTGTTGTAAAAAATATTAACCAATCCTAGATGGCTATCCCATGATCATCTGAAATCTAAGACATAGGCATGAAGCATATCCTGGAAGATCTGAATTACATAATTTGTCTGACCATCCGTTTTAGGATGGTAAGCTGTGCTCAACTTTACCTGAGTCCCCATTACCTATTGATTACCCCCCATAGCCTTTAGGGAAACCTAAGATAACTATCTAAACAATGAAAGAATGTATCCCATGTAACCTCATGATCTATTGCACATACAGCTTACCCATATCTTAATCTTTAGTGGTGGATTTGATTAGAATGAAATGAATAGGCTTTGTCAGCAAATCAACATCCACCTAGATAAAAGTTTTCCCTTGGGGAATCCATGGAAACCTGACAAAAAAATCCATGGACACCTCATACCATTTTCAAACCAGCATCAAGAGAGTTTGACAAAAACCAATGGTCCTCAAGTGCCCTGACTTTATCTTTTGGTAGGTGTAACAACGAGACACATGATCTGTAATATCACATATCATACTCAGACACCAAAAAAATATTATCAGGTCATAATACATCATTATAACACCTAAATGAATGGACCATAAAGAGATAGAACAATAAAAAACTAAACTTCTCATAGATGCGGGGATAAAAAATCACTTTCTGAAGTGAAGTATTCCATTTGAAGAAAGGGACCAACCGAAAATAGTCTCCCCACTATAAATGTTTTAATTAATATTCTAAAACTCATCGTCCAATTTCTCACTATTCAATATGGACTCTAGGAGAGTTTGTGATAACTAAAAACTAGTCAGAACCATACCTGAGACATCCTCCTGAGAGTCCAAGAGAAACTAAGTGAAAACCTTTATAAGGTTCCACTCTTCCTTCAATTCCATAACAGCCTTTGACGGTACCTTCCTATATAGAGCATCAGCAACAGCATACCCTTTACCCAGGGTATAAGCATTGTTGAAGTGAAATGTCCAAATGTATTCTACCCATCGCCTATATATGAGATTCGAGTATTTCTATGGAAAGATATAGCGTCGACACATATGATCATAGAAGACTGTGAACTTGTCCCAGAGAGATTGTTCCACCAACATTTAAGTGAATGCATCACCACCACATGCTCTAAATCATGAGTGGGGTAAGGTTTCTCATGTGGTCAAAGCTGATGATATACATATGATACCAATGACCATCCTGCATAAGTATGCATCCCAAAGCAGCACTCGATGCATAACAGAAAACCACATACCCCTTACCAAGATCAGGATTGATAAGAAAAAGTGCCGATGTTAGAATTCATTTCAGTTCATCAAAAGTGGACTGACACATTGTATCACATGATAATTTCACTATTTTCATGGTAAGAGCAGTCATTGGTGACTCCAGCATAGAGAAATCCTTGATGAACCATCAATAGTATCTAGAAAGAACAGGGAAGCTTTCTATCTCAAATAAATTATGTGGTTCCTTATAGAAAAAAAATATATTTTCCTTCTACGGATCAACTGATAATCTATTCTCATAAATTCTATTCCCTAAGAACATCACTTCTTGAATTTGGAAACTTCACATCGAATACTTTCTATAAAACCAATGATTTCTCATAATATTTGGGACCAAACTCATATGGTAATTATTCTCACGCTCAAACATTGATTAAACTATAATATTACCCATGAACATTACCAAAAGTGTGTCAAGATATTAATGGAATATATGATTCATCAAGGCTATAAAAAACTACAACATCATTATTCAGACCAAAAGGCATCACAAGATATTCATAATGGACATACCTGCTACTGAAGGTTGTATTCGATATGTTAGAATCAAAGAATCTGAGTTAATGATAACCCAACAGTAGATTAATATTTGAGAACCATGTTTCCCCATTTAACTGATCTAACAAATCATTCACACGAGGAAAATGGTATCTATTATAAACCATTTCTCCTTTTAGCATCTTATAGTCCATACACAACTGAAGTGAACCATTAAGTTTTTGGAAAAGAGCATAGGGGATGCCCAAGGAGATACACTATAGAGAATGAAACCTTTCTCTAACAGGTCTTACAACCGAATATTGAGTTCTTTCAACTCTGTTGGTACCATACAAAATGGAGGAATCGATATTGGTGTGTTCTTGGAACAAGATTAGTTGTAAAATATATTTCCCTCTCTCAAGTAATTCAAGAGAACTCATCTATGAAAACATTAGGAAACAAATGGACCACAAAAGGAAGATCCTCAATAGAAGAAACCACATTGTTCCTAAACACAACAGAAGAAAAAAAACTCATGATCTCTAGGAGGGACAATCCATCACGAACAGGCCTCGCGTCCCACTTTCCATGAAACAGATGAAAGATCCCTTCAGAAACAAGAAACAGAACATGAAAATTATAAAAAAAACCATAGATTGATGAGTGAAAAACCAATCCATATAGACGATGGCATCAAATAGATCGAGATCAAGAATGATAAAATACCAGTCCAACTCCATCTCAGCTATTGTGAATGAACAAGAAAGACATCAGAACCCCTTCTCATTCCTCTTTCTAAGAGGTGCATCTAAATCCATCATAAAGGGAATATGTTCTGTAAGATGTTTTATCATATAAATAAAACATGATGACATAAATGAGTAGGAGGAACCAGTATCAAACAAAGTAGTAGCTACTGAAGCCGTAATAAGGAGAGCTCCGCTCACTTTTACTGGACTTGCATCAACTTCCATTGGACACTCATCTACTACCTGTAAATGCTTCACTCAAGAGGCCTATGCGAGCCCTATAGTCATTGATGCTTCTAGCTATGCTACAGTAGTCATTGGATCTGACTAATACCTACTATAATGAGTCATATTCATAGCCTGACAGAGACATTGTAGATAACCAATACATCCATACATATTGCATGTATTCATGGGCATATGACAAAAATGTATGGTGTGACCCCCCTTTCCACACTAGTAGCAAGTCAAGGGAACACTTCATACAGCAATAGATACTGTAGAGGAGGCTCGCTACTGAGACCCAACTCCACCACTCCTATAACAGTCCTCCAACTTTATATTCTTCCCATGCATGTCATTGAAGATATCACCTGTTGGAAAAGGAGGGGAAGTAAAGATGAATTTCCTACCATGTATATCTCTTACATCATTGCTATGTCCACATTCTTTGCATAGGTAGAATAATTAAACAAGAACACATGTAGTCTAATTTTCAAGTAGAAACCTTGTATGAAGTTATACGCCTTCAGCTAGTAATTTCATACCCCTTTCAGAAAAAAATACAAGTTCAGCAAACCAGTTGGTGTAGGTTGACACCGAATGATATCCGTGATTCAAATATAGAAAATATAGAAATTTATCTAACATAAGATACTCTGGAAAAAACAACTAAAATAACATGGATTTAAAACCCTACTAATCTAATCCCATGTGCCTTTCTTCCTAGACCAAAGAGTCCCAACAACGCTTGTCTAAACCCTTGAGTCTAAATGCTGTGCACTTCACCCTGATATTATAAGTTGTCTCTAAGAAGTCTAGGATTTTATAGATCATATCCATTTAATACTCTTCCACTCGAGGTTAAGTCTTCCCTTTAAAGGATGGTGGATTCTCATGTAATAAATCTCACAATTTATTTCTTTCTCCACCTACTCCTAGTTATATGTCAACCACTAAATTCTGAACTCATGGAACATCCTAATTGGTAGAAAAAACTTCCCATACGATACTCTTTATGTTATTCTGATCCATGTGAGGATTTTATTGATGAGAATCGACTACACCTTCTTGAGGATCTTGTAGAAGACGTCTTAGAGGCATTCTACTACACACTAAAACATAAAAATTATTAAACACTGAAAAAATCTCTTCTCAAAATAGAAACCCCGTAAAAAACTGAGATTTTTAAAATAAAAAAACAACACTATAGACACAAATCCCAAAATAAAATGGAAACTTTAGTCTCA
Organism: Viscum album; assembly: GCA_963277665.1. Lineage (NCBI taxonomy): Eukaryota > Viridiplantae > Streptophyta > Magnoliopsida > Santalales > Viscaceae > Viscum > Viscum album. The sequence continues at coordinate 1,394,287,717 of OY728164.1, read as the reverse complement.
TTACTATAGGAGCTGGCGATGAACTTATTGTGACATACCTATCAAGTCCCAAAAATCTTATCTCTAGTATAATAGACATCCCAAGATATTATCATTGAGGGAAAAACTCCTATAATTCCAAACTATAATGAACCGACCTAGGTTGCCCTGAAACCCGACACCCTACCCAATCTGTCACAAACCAAAAGGGCAATCCAGATCACCATGGGATGGAGACAAGAACCCATGCATCAAACAAAAAAACAGGGGGAATGATTTCTCCCAACCGGAACAACCACACCACATATATATAGAGAAAAGAAGAAATAATAGAATGCTAACAAATATATATCACATTAATATTAGAGAAAATAGTGGAAACATGAAATCTAAAATACTAGATAAAAACTAACAAAATGAATGTCTGACAATAATTGACCAAAAAAACATTTACTCTAATGATGGAATGGGTGAACTCCAACCATCTCACCATCAGATACCCATCCCAGCTGACATGGACCTTTCTACCTCACCATGGTGCCTTTCCTTTCCCTACACCGAAGACAAAAAATGTTCTACGTATCACTGAAGTAGTGTGTAGGGTGTGAGAAAATAGGCTCAGTAGGATACCACCCAGGTGTTCCATAGAAAGTCTTTGTATAACAATTCTTGTATGCTTATTTAAAATTCAAAACAAGAAATGATAAGAAGTAAAGCAGTTTTATAGAAAACATGGTAAAATGATCCCATTTCTATAGTTCTAAACAAAAGCAGGTATAATATTTTCAAATAACATTTTCCATATAATTTTCCAAAATCATAAACATGCATATTAAGGATAACTCAGAAAGCCAAGAAATACAAAATAGAATCACAGGTATCAAAACACGATGGAATACTACATGTATAGGCAGAAGAATACTGGTACCAAAATAATCATGTGCACAAAACCGATCATATAAAAACATGCCTAGGAAGTAGATGAAAACCCAAAGAGTTACAACCCAAATTGTCAATAGTGGTATCCTATAACAAAAGTCTTAAGAAATAGAGGAAATCCCCAAGACAAACCTCATTGATAATAACAAGAATTGGTGATGGAATCAACCTAAACCTTCCATAAAAGTACCCATGGTAGCTATTGTACTAAATTTAACAATTCAATTTCAATTCATTGAAAACCATTGAAAACCATTTCACAATCAATTTATGAAATTTTGAGTAAAAACCATTTTTATTTCAAAAAGCTTTTTTAACACACACAAACAATCATGTCGATTTAATAAATAAATTTTATAAAGAAATAGAAATTAGACTCATTATCATAGGTTAGAGACAGAAAGAACTACTTCAATGTTTTGGTCCCAGATGCCCCCAAAATAAACCAAAATGTACAAAACCCAACAACTCCATCAATGAAGGCCCTAGAATCTAATTTTCTCTTAAAAATATTGATTCAAAATTGAAGACAATGTATTGGGGGATGGAAGAAAGCTCACGTACCTCACGAAATAACATCTTCTGCACCACAACATTCTAAGGAAGGGCCTTTGAGAAAATATATCACAATGGATATAAATGAGGACAACAAGAAATATACATCACGGATCAGCAAATCTGATAATGTAAGGCTATGGTGCCATCATGATCAATCTCAAGGAGGAATCGAAGACAACACTTACTTGAAAAAAAGCGCCGTATAAGAAACGATGACTAGAGCCGATCAAATCAACCTAAAAGGTGATATGACTATGAAAAACACCTAAGAGTAGTCTACGGTCAAAATCCAAGAGATATGGAAATAATAGATGAGAACAAACACTACACAACTATATTAAACCTGGGTGTGGGCCGGGTCACGACATGTACCCCTTGGTTATGACATGCAGTCCAATCTGGATAAGTAACACTGAAAAAAATGTCATCTCGAGTTAAAAATACTATATTTAACCCTTCCATGATGTCTACCTTAGGTACACTATGTGTACCAACTCATGGTATTATCTCCCCATTAATGACATGATCTCCTAATACATGACATGCAACCAGCACCAAGTACATGATGTGTACATCCGGTAAAAGGCATGTACCTAATCTACTGTCTACAGTAAACCTAAAAAAATCACATAAAATGATTTTTAAATCCATTATATAACTTATAAAAAAAGAAAAAACACGATGAATTTAATGGGATGTTGCAGACATGGTCAATGGAATCCATTTATGTTCTCTCTAGTAAAAAACATGGGAATGATGCTACTCCAAAAATGGTGTAGGGCATAATCTATATAATGGATACCTTATGGGACCATAAGGTGGGTATTATTCATGCTCTTAAAGAATCATGTGTGTAGAAAGGCATTGAGAATGTGAAGAAATATGCTACCCAAGGTTCCAAGGATTTAACTCCTGGTAATTATTTTAGAGCTGATGGTGAGCCTAGAGAGGGGAATACATTAATGGCTAGTGATAGCTATAATAAGGCCATCGTAAACTTAGACATCCCCCTCATGTGGAGGATTAGAAAGACTCCTTACTGCATGGGCCCTATGAATTGGTGACTGCTCAACTTGAAATGAAATAAGGTTATCCTTCTCCTATAGGTTCTCATATTATGGACGAGATGAACAATAAATGTAAATTGAATATTATTTGGGGTAAATGGGTAGTTATTAAGCATGATGCTCCATCACTAAAGATATCCTATAAGAATGATACTTATATAAACAAGATTAATTTGATTAAGGTTGATCATCAGTTAATATATATAATTAATGTCCAAAGAGATATTTTTTCACACCTCAAACCCACCGTATGAACTAGGTCAAAAATTATTGTTGATGGGAGGAAGTTGGAAGAAAATTATTTCATATATTTAGAAGTTGATTCAAACTAGGAGAAGGGTTATTATGGTTATAATATTCCATATTATTATCTTTGTGGTACTACTGACTATTTATTCTGGTTTTCTTTCATGAATCAAGGAAATTTATGTCATGTCTAACCCCATTTGTTTCTCTGCGTTATTGTATTTATTTTCATTATAAATTTTAATAGTCCATGCCATTAAGAATTAACATACTGTTAATAGAAATTTCAATATGGTTGTTTCAATCTTACATATTATGTTCCTATGTAATAATTTCTACCACAATAGCTTGTGGAATTTAATATTTTTATTACCCTATGTGTGTCTTGAGCAAATATTATATTAAAGTATTTATTTCTACCAATATATCAAGAAACTGTACATACCTAATATAATTTTTTTTGTGTTTAGTAATTTTTTTAATATTGTAAATATAGATATCCTTATTAGTAATAAAATAATTAATTTAGATGCACCATTTTTCATGATGTACATTTGAATCTATCACCATCATTACAAAAAGATCCCTTCAAAAACACTGAAGGCTCTGAAATAATAAATTTCCTTCATACCGCAACATTATAAGATGTTGATTATTCAATATATTTTCTATATGGATAATTTGTATCTTTTATATGAATAATATAAATGGAAATGAATCATGAGAGTCTAAAACAAGTATATAAGACTATTTATTGATATTAGCTAATATATAGATGTGAATCAGGATATATCAGTTTAGTAAAACACTCAATATATATTTAAATATCAATGAATAATTTGTTAAGATAGACTCCACCATTATATAATGGAGGTCCTACATTATATACCATGTGAATCCATTACATCACTGAGAATTCATAATATTTTTACGGAATATCATAGAGTTAATGAATTTACCTCTATCTTCTTCTAAGAATAGTCCAACTACATAGATGAAATTTCTCTTGAAAAATTGTTCCTCACCATAATTTATAATGGTTTCTTAGTCTATAACAGATGCATTTCATATTCCTAATAGATATATCCCATAACATTGGATACATCTTATTCGGTATATGCATCAATACATATAGTTAATTAGAAAAATAATTAACTTTCCACTACTAGGTATGAGTCATATAAATATATAAATATTTAATTTTAATGTTTTAAATATATGATTAATGTTTTACTTAAAAATTTTTTAATATTATATTTATAATAACAAAATTAATTTTTAGTGAAATAATGTCTCATTGTGTTCAATAGAACAATAGGGTACATATTTGGGAAAAATTAACAAAAATATTAATTCAACTAGAATCAATACACTAGTAAAAGAAATTTCATATTTTTTCAATTATTTATATAATAATGACCCATTTTCAACAAGAAGAAAAAAACATATATAATAAGTCCAATGATTCCCACTAAATATATAAGAATCGCTATTTCTCAAACACCTAGAGAACCCACCATAATTATTGTAATTTTTCATGTACTTCTCATTTATGAAATAAGATTCACAATTTCTCTAAAACTAGGAGAAAAAACATACATAATTTGTTCTTATAATAAAATAGAAGAGTATAAAATACTGCTGAAGTGATATTGAAACATTACATGATATGATAGAAATACTATTTAAGTATTTGCAACTAATTGCATTTTCCCCAATTCAAAACAATTTAATTAAAATGAAAATAATATCCACATGGGAAGAATATATCTTCATGTTCACCATACTCAGTCTATATATTTTTTCTAATTCCATTATTTTGTAATGTCATCATTTTTTATATAATAGTTATTGGATTTTCAACCTTTTTATTCCTGTTTTTCACCACAAGTGTTCTGGAACTGAGTTACTTATAACTCTTATTTACATAGTGAATCATTATCAAATGATTCATAATCTAGTCATTAATACTATTCATCTCATATTACAAGAATAATAGGAATAAATTTTATGTGAATTTTGATGATAATATATTAAATGATATTTTATTATCTATATGGAATCCCAACATTCATTAACATAACAACATACATCAACATATTGATGATTAGACAAATTACTATGTACCACCTTCTATTTAACACTATTATTGTGTAGTAAGGATTATCAAAATAATATCATTCACATAATCAATAGATTTAAAATTATATATTTTGTTATATATATATTTATATATACATCTATATCCTTATATTTAATTATTATTTATCCAATGATGATTGATATATAGTCACAACAGACTAGTGGATCATCCATATGTGTCTTCTATTAGTATCCTTCCGACTATCAATTATAGTATGAGGTGGATGAATGTGTATAATTAATTACAACACATATTATAAATTTTTTGAAAGAGTTTCATTTTATTAAGAAATTGCTGCATCATCAGAATTATGTGCCAGATAAACAATGATATTTGTTCAAAAGTATCATAGTATTAAAATGACTTATAATTATATACACTACATTAATTAAAACAAGAATTTAATTTTAATTTTGATAATGAAAATATATGAAAAAATACATATTGTTTTTTAGCCTCCCACTATTTCATCAAAACATAGTGGATGACTATATTTTATTTATAATATCATATCATATATATATTAAAGTGAAATAGATCTAAATTTCCCTTTATCCCAACCCAAGTAAGTTCTGGGTAAATAAGACAAAACACTTTGTTTATAAGGACTTTTATAACTACATTAACTTGTCCCTCTGTGTTTTGTTGAGAATAGTCCCCAATTTTTAAATCACACTATTCATATTTCCTCAAAAAATACATCAATATTTACACCAACCCTAGGAAAGGATCCTCCAATTTATGTGAATGTTTTCAAAAAAACCCAAAAACTTCTTTATAATTCATCCTTAAATTTTATATTCCATGTATTAGATGGATCAAGAACTATGATCTACTGGATTCATAATATTCTATTAATATAAGTATATACTGATATAATATTTTTATTGGTGGGGTTTTATCTTTTATATATAAACTATCCATTATGTGTTATTACATTTTTGATCCTATTATTTTTTAATTAAGAAATTTAGCATGTCTAAATAAAATTTATACACAACCCAATTTGTTTTAATTTTATATTTTATACTAGTTGATTATATTATTAAGTGATATAGTTAAATAATTATAAATAATTTACTATAAAATTAATAGAATTTAAATAATAAATGTATAAAACCAAGATATTATCTAATAGTTAATTTATATAGTGGTTGGTAATTTTATCTGTGTATAGGGAAAACTCCTTCAACAATTTCCTGGTTCAAGTTACAACATTCCACTTGTACAACAACATAACTATTGAGTTGGTTTCTCCTCGACGTTGAGCTTGAACTGCCCCCACTCACTTGAAAGCTCCAACCATTACCTATTATTTTATTAAAATATATGTGAGGGAAAAAGATATTTTTTGGGGGGTTTCATAAATGAATCATGGAAACACTAGACTATAATGAATATAGAAGGGGATAAAACTTATTCAATAATTTTAATAAAATAATTTTTACTAAACCCATGCCATTATCATTTAATTAAAAGAAACCAAGAGTTGGTTTGTCTAATCTCATGATCTCCTATACATGAAATTAATAATTATTTGTACAATTTTTTTCATTCACTAAATGACATTTTTTTATTAAGAAAAAATAAAATCCAATTAATCCAATTAATTATCTTATTAAATAATTAATTTATTTATTTTATCTTATATGAACAGTCCTAGAAATTTTATTATTTTATTTATAAAAAACATAATAAATTAATTTTAATTAAAATAAAATAATTAAAAAATGTATACTTGTAGAAAACATGAAATATAACCAACCTGACCATTATTAGTCATGTATTAAATACTCACATAGATTGTTGGTGTACATGTCATTTCATTTGTTTATATATTGTGAAATTGTATATTTCATTATATAACATAATAAGTGAGGAATTTATGACTATCATAAATGTATTAACTCAAAAGGTGTGTACCATAATAGATTTTAATAGTAAATATGAAGACCAATATGGTCAATGAATTATTTAGAATTAATTAAGTATTTAAATACCATTAAGAAGCTATTATATAGTGGCATGCCAGATTAAATAATGGTAGTTTGGGTTTAATTCTATAATTGTTTTGGTTTAATAAATCAATATTTTTATTTATGTTTGATTATATGACACAAACTAGTGGGATACATAGTATAAATATTTCATTCCATGTCTCTATAGAAACTGCTTAGGTATTTGGGAGTGTACACATTGGGTTCATTAATGAGTTAAATGACTTTTATATGGGATACATAGAGTGTAATCTCAATAATTACTAGTTTATTGTCTTTATGAATTTAATAATCTAGTGACACAAACATTGGCCACACAATTTTTAAGGTAATTTATGGGTAAACAACGTAGGACTACACAGTGTCTAAGTAGATAACACATCATCTAGTCCCTAAATTTGGATGTCAGTTTGGATGGATAAAACATGGTGTATTAATTATTCTAGGTACTGATTTTGGTGTGGCGAACTGTATACACAATAAAAGATCTCATCCTTCTTTGAGGTATGTCCTTATAAAATGTTTTTATTTAAATATGTTTAATAATATTAGTGTGATTTTTATGACCCCAACCCAAGTAGCTCAGATCCAATGCCTTAAATTTTTTACATTGGAAATGATATAAAATTAGAATCCCATAGGATTGTTCATTTTAGTAGTTTTGGAAAACTGGTTTCATACATGAAACTTTATTTACATTTTAAAACATATATTTCAACATATAAATTCCTTTTAGAATGCCAATATTTTCATTGCTCAACCTTTAATATTAGTCATAACTATTATCTTGGAATCCTTGGGAAAATAAAAAATAATAAAGGGGTGATCTTATATTCTAGTAAGGGTATGAACACATCAGAAGCTATTATCAATAAATAATAATAAATCTTAAGGGAAGTTGTATTACTGAAACAAAATCCATTTAAATGTAATCATGAGCATGGTAAAGAAAAAATAAATGTAAATTAAATAATACCATATATATAATCACATGAATATTATAATAATTAAATAGTCACATTGAATATCAATAACTAATCTCATAACGATATAATCCATAATATCAGACATCTTAAACATACCATAAATGCTTTAGGTAAAACCCCATACATAAATAGTTAAGACGTCATCCAATACTCAAACTAGTTTGCCTCATGCAACCTAAAAATGCATCATGTGGCTATAGAGAGCCTCAACATCAATTTTTAAGTCAAATGAATTAATCATATGATAATGGTAAAACAAAAACCAAATAATCATTTGTATTGAAAAAATACCATAAAAATTGTTAATACATTAACCATAAATGATTAATGGTATCAAAATATCATAACTATAGTCAAATTGAACCTAAACAATTCAATAAAAAATGGTTGATGGTGTAATAATAGATCATCCTCAATCATGGATTTTTTTAGTCAAAAGTTTTTCTTTTGAATTTTCCATTCCATTTGTCTTGTCTGTCTAAAAAAATTTCTTCAATACTTTATTAATGTGTTTTTATGTCCAAAGTATTTTTAAAATTATTTCGTAGAAAAAAATATAGTTTTATCTTACATAGAATTAGTTATAAATTATTTATTATTATAAACTATAATGACTCATTATGATTATTGCAAGGAACCTAAATCCATGAAACATGAGATTCACTAATATTAGATAAGATTTAATACATTCAATCTTGTTTTTATAATGAAGATGTTTTTAAAAGCAGACTAATGTAAGAACTAATAACCATCAGATTCACACTCATAAAGAATATCATAATGATATTATGTAAGGAAAACCATTGGTTTGACAATGTTTCAATTATGAATATGAAAAAATAATTTCTATCTAATGGACCATCTTTTACACACCAATGGTGTATGTAAATACGACATCGGAAAATCGACCACAAAAGAGATGTTGAATTGCTCGGTGTCGAATTAATTACAACAAAATTGGAGAAATAAGTCTTTTGGGAAGGAAATATTATCATTGGGGATATTCTTATAAATACACATTCATTATAAGAGTTTTGAGTAGATATACATGAAAATACTATTATGATTTTTTTTATTTTGTGGGTGATTTTAAAATTTTCAAAAGCGTGAAAAGCTTGTTCATAGACTTTTTTAGTTTTTTAAATTATTTTTGTTTTAAAGGAATTCCCATCCAAGTTGTTTCCTTTAGAACCATTAAAATATTTTATCTAATATATGATATAGTCTGAGGGCTTGCATAGATATAAAGACAAATAATTTGATTATTGTATTGATCAAGGGCATGTGGTGATTGTAAGACTAAGATGATCCATTGGATCGAGGGTAGTCAATCATATGTAGATAGATCAAAACAAGTCATCATATAGAGGGTTAATTTTATGAGGAAAGATATACATTATTGTAAATAATAAATAAGAAAAATGTGTAGCCAAGGATTGTTGTTAGATTACTCCTAAGGTTAAAAGTAAACTATTTTTTTTAATAAATGTAATTAATTATTAAATTTTTGTTATTATTTAACTTGTTTCTTAAAATTCTTTATTTGTTTTTTCTTATTTGATTTTTTTAATCTTAATAATTCCAAATATGATGAAACATAATACGAACCCTTAATCATATATTTTATAACATTATATTATATTATAATTATGATATGTTTAATCAGTTTTAAATTGATTGTATGTGATTCCAATTACTTATATTTGATAATATTTTAGTAGTTTTGATTATTAAACTATGGTATTCTGACTGAGGGCCAAATCATATTCTGATATTTTCCTAAAAATATATTTGTGGATTGGTTGAGTTCAAACTCCTTAAATAAATATTTTTTGAAATCTACAATTCAACCCCATTTATAAACGAGCCATATAGAATACATTCTTTAGATCTTGATCTGTATAATTCATATATAATTATAAAATAATTAGGGTAAAAGAAGGATTCCTCTACTTAAATACCCGATGAACATTTTATTATCTTTACTATACAGTATAGTTAGATTTCCTTATAAACATTTTCTTTTATAAATAATTGTTACACTAATTTTTATTATGGAAATAAAATTTGGTATATGTTTTATAAATATTGAAGGACTCAATTATGGGTCAATTGATAATATGAATCCAAATGGACCTCGTATTTTTTATGGATTTTACTATGAATTATAGATATATAGAATGAAGAACTTCATTATCAACAATGGGGTTGATAATATTCTGATTCTCACTAGAGATTTAAAAATTATTGATAAGGAAGTCAGATCCTTTACTAATAAAGAAAATATATAATATTAGTTGAATAAAAAATAAAAGGGTGAATTATTATGTTCAATGAATAGAAGCATATATAAAACAAATTTCATCTTTTTAAGCATAAGAAAGTATTTGAGAAAAGTAAGAGGTTAAACATTTTGTTATGTTAAAGGTTGTTGAAACCATGTGAGTAATTCTTAGAGCTGATTATCTTGATTTTGAATTCATATATAGTGAATTGGATTCTATGTTTCATTAATTATTCATGAAAATTATTAATATTCTTCATGATATTTGTGTGGATGGATTGGATAATTAATTTAATATTGAAAAAAATCATAGATATCATGCCCAATGAATTTGAATCTAATACATAAGCTAATGATGAAACAAAAAAGGTTAGTAATATCACTCTGGATGATCTTATTATATCATAAATAAAATATGATTGTATACTCAAAAGAGATACTAAGAATGAAAAGAAAAATAATGATTGTGTTTCTTTTTCTACAAAATCTACCTTACCTCCTAAAGCTCAATCTGTAGAAAATGTGGATATAACTTAAAGAAATAAGAATGTGGCCATTAAATTTGACTCAGAAAATTTTGAAAATTATTAAGATAAATTAGATAATCTTACCTGAAGGATAGATAATATAGTTGGTCAGAAATACATTCATTATAGATATATAAGTGGTAAAAAGGATAGGAATGAAATGAAATATTCCGATGTTACATGTTATGATTGTATGAATGTTGGACATATCAGACCAGATTGTACTAGGATGAAAAGGAATAAAAGGAAGGATATGAATTATTGTTGGATATAGGAAAAATTTTATAAGTGGAATGATAATAAACTCCTTAAAATAAAATTACTATTGGATTGTAAGAGTAGGATATTCCTTAGATAAATTCTCATCATTATAAAAATTCCAGATAGAGGAACATTGGTATTTTTTACAGAATACTTAAATAAATATTTATCTTACATCTCTGGTATGCACTGATAATAATCTTATAAACTTGTTATTAAATAAAAATTATCCTGAATCCGATAAGGAGAGAAATTATAATTCATTGGTTGATGAATCTTCATCAATAAGGGATAATATGCTTACTTCTTATGATGAAGTTTATCATTTCTCTAAACTCCATGAAAGTGAAAATTTCAATGTTCATATAAAACATGATAATGAAAATTCAAGGATAAATTCATTAACAAAATAATTATTAAATCTCTCTAAATATCTTGATAATAAAACATCTAAAAACGTCTATCTTTTAAAAAATCTAGAAAAATTAATATCTGAATAGAATATTTTAAAAACTAATTTTGATCAACTAAATTATGAAACTAATATTAAATAGGATAAGAATTTAGTTATTAAAATATATATTTAAATTTATTATTTAAGGAAGCTATTGTAAAGATGTATACTTGTTAAAGAAATCATCGATAATAATTATAAAGAAATCTTTTCTCATGGAACAAGTTTCGGAATGGGTTATACCCATACAAACTAGTTTTTAATAAAAACATCTTTTTTCATTAAAATATTCCCTTTTGATGTAACGCCCCGACCCCAGCTACCCAGAGTCAGTGCATTACTTCGTAACATTGGCATGACCACAAAAGATCAAGTCTCGAAAGACCGATTAGTTTAGTATCCTTGGAAACACTAGATACATTCATAAGTCTTTCATTACATCAAAAAGTAGAAAAACTACAATAACATGGTCTTCATAGTCCACACTCATATCCTCACTGACTATTCTTGCAAGTCAGTCATAATACACTTCTTCACATCCTGGAAAATATTAAAACATTGAAAGGGGTGAGCTCAGATGCTCAGTAAGGATAACAATATTGCGGAAGCTTTTATAAGAAAACATAAGCATTTAAGGCAATGTATAACTAAAAACAAAAGCCTTATTGAACTTGAACTTCAGCATAATATGGAAAAAGTAAAATAAAATAATGCCATTACTTACTCACATGGATATTCTACTAGACGAATAATCACATGAAATATCAATAACCACTTTCATAATGAGGGAATGTATAATGCCAGACATTCTGAAACATTTTGTCAAGGCCTCAGCCAAGATGTCTAAAATGATTAAGGCCTCGGCCAAAACCATAAATCAATTTGGGAAAGGTCCTCGGCCAATTCCACGACTAGTTGTCTCATGAGACCTACTGATGCATCGAGGAGCTATAGCGGGCTCCACCCATCACTTATTAAGTCCAATACATTCCTCATATGAATAGGTTTAAACATATCATAAACCATAACATAATCGTATCACATAAAACATCAATAAAGGAAACATAACATTTCCAAATTTCAATCACAAGATATCAATACAACACATTGATATAATAAAAACACTTTCAAAACCATTTTCAATACCAAAATAAAAGAAAGTTAAAACTTTGTATTTATTTTTCATTAAAAAAATGATGGCTTGTAGAGGAAGCCGAAACTCAAATAATGGTCACGGCGGTGGAGAAGTCGTTGTCGCCGCATAAGTACGGAAAGAAAAACATTCCCTTTTGTCGTTTAGAAAAACGCTTTGTATAAAAAAGATTCCATTTCAATAAACGTAAAAGTCAAAGGGGTTTATACACCATATAAAAGAAAGTTGTGTATAAAACCAAATATGCCTCAATGAAAGGGGATTGAGATGAAGTCCTTAAAAAGATCATTTTTTATACAAAGTAGGTATATTATGTGTATTCACTATAAGTACACATAAATAATGTAAAAATACAAGATAGGACATAATAATATCATTACATAATTTGAAAGTAGGAGATTAACCCAAAGAATAGAAATTGGGTTAAGAAGTTCCCTTACCTCGTGTCTGACTTGACTCAACCGTTCTTTAACCTCCTGAATAATAAAATAGAGTTAATATATACCTTATTAATAACCATTTTCAATTTCATTATCCTTATTATATAACTTATTACAATTATATGAACATTATGTAATTATTTAAGTTAATAACGGTCGTTTTGTCGATCATTGGTAATTGAGTCAACAATAAACTTCTTATAATTACAAGTTATTTATATGGTAGAATATCCATTATCTCCAGAATTATATTCATGATTTAGATGTCATATATATATTATATATCCAGTATATACATTCATTTATAATATTACGTAACATTTAGAGGTAAGAAATGAAATGCACCGTTCATGGAGACGGTAAGCCGTACGTACGCATGAACGCTACTTTCATTTCAATTTCATATTGAATGGAACAAAATCATCATGATATAAATTTATAATATAATTCCAGTATAATATAGTGTATAATACCATTTACTCCATCCTTTATACATCCCACATATGGCATTAACGATTCAAATCACTTTGAGGGGGCGGTAGTCCGCACTTCCTAAAATGAAATTATCGCGTTTTACCCATAATGGAAATCATAAAGTATGCCATAAATGAGAAATACAGAAGCATAAGTAAAACATAAACATATTATATATCATATATAAAAATAGTGACATCTTAATGGCCACCTTTGAAGGTGTTATATGAGTGTTGAACAATCATCGTTTCGTGAGGCAGAAATTCGCCATCCACAGAATCTGTATGTTCATTAACCATTAGATGTAGGTGTGTGTAAGTGTAGCTAGAATCCTTATTATAACAACATCCTAGTATATTGAGGATACTGGTGTTGTTACAAAAGAAATTAATAAAAAGTGTTTAGGGGGTTGGAGAAGAAAAATAAAACAAAACAACATTAGAAAAGACATTACCTCAAAATCGGGTAACTCTTTTTGATTTGAGCCAAAGGTTTCCTTGGGAGGAGTTCTGCCCAATGTGAGGCGTCTATGAGTGAGAGGGGGAACTTTGGAGAGTATTTGGCCAGAGTTTGGCCGAGCCAAATGGCTTGAAAGTGTAAATGAGGTGGGAGAGGTGGGGGCCTTTTATAAGTGGAGAGGAGGGGCACTTTTGGAAAGATTGAAATGTTACATTATTTCACAATGCTTTTCGGATTCTAAAGGCCCCACACTTATATAATTCGAGGCTAAGGTGATAAGGTTTCGAACGATCCTCATCCAATAGGCTTTGGACAAGTGTAAGCCTTGGCTTTTGCATTATCTTCTCATTTTATTTAAATCGTTAAATAATGAGGTCATCGCTGCATCATAATGATGTCATAAATAATTTAATTTATTTAATGTCAAAAAATTATAAAACAACTAATATGATGTAGGAAATCTTTTTATCTTTCTAATTAATATTTATAGTCAAAATTTGGACTTGTGTAACCCCACATAAAAATTGTTTTAGTAAAATAACTCATGTTTGTGTCAATTTAATTTTAACATTAAATAAATATATATTATTGTCATTTTCCAACTAAAGTGGCTCCATGGGGTCCCCAAGTTGACCCATGGGTTGTATTTGTCGGCCATGACTCATCCAATAGGAGTAGGACAAGTTTCATGCTCATCTCATATTATTAAAACATTATTTGTACCTTAAACTACACTAATTACCTCTAATCGCGATTAAGAACTTAAAAGTTACTATTCAACAAAAAATTATTTTAATCTTATTGAACCGCATTTTACTTCTTAATGACAACCATGTATGTCGGATTTTTGAAAATCAAATCACAGAAGTGGTAATATTTCATTTAAACGAAAAATCAGTTATTTAACTACCACTTAGTGGTTTCACTATTCATCAAAAATTGAAGTTTTTCAGAACAAGGCCAAAATATCACCCTAAGCTATAATTGATATTCCGAATTCAAAAATGATGTCTATTTTACGAAATTCCAAACATATATGTTGCATTAATTAATTTTATAATTAATTCCCGCTGTTACAACAAATAGCGTGTTTTTAAGAAACAATTTATATCAAAAGATTGACAATTGTTTGTGTCCAATTTTTAATGTTAAATTAACTCCAATGACCACCATTTGATAAAATGGTAAAAATATATTCTAATTATACTTTAAAACCTCTAAATAGTATAATTTATCACTATAAATTATTTTTATTAAAAGTTGTTTTTAAGTATTTTTCACTATTCATAAAAAATTAGAAGTTCTCAGAAAAATACCAAAAAATCAACATAGGCTAATTTCAATATTCCGAATCCAAAAATGAAGTCCATTTTGATAAATAAAATTTATAAAATTTCAAAAAGTAGGTATTACTATTCACAACGGCTAGTTTAATTAGTTGTGTTGTGCGTTAGAGCTCGAGGTTGCGTACAACACACGCTATTGCATTATTCGAAGGGAAACGTACCGTGGATGCTTGGGGTGTAACATTCTCCCCTCCTTCAATAAATTGCGTACTCGCAATTTGAAAAAAAATTTCTTTGAAAATAAAAGGTTGAAAAGAGAAAATACCATTGTGGAAAACCCACATCGGAAATAAGATTAATAAAATTTAGCCTTAATAAGAGGGAAAGGGAAATGAAAATGTCACCACCCAATTATGATCTCGATTAGGAGAACATTGGTGGTAATTAGAGACATATAATTGGAGGAAAAACGTAAATATTTGTAGGGAGTGATTGAGGTCATCAATCACAATCAACTGTTAAATTGAGGGCCTCAAAGCCTTCAATCTATGTTGATTAAAATATCATCAGTTCAACAAGACATAAGGTATTATGATAACACATTTTTTGTTTTAATATCCCTTTACTAAAGTTTAAGAATTAATTTATTCATTGAATAAGAGATAGGTATATATATATTTATGCTTGACAATTAGAGTTTCAACCTTCAACTCATCTTTCACTCAACAAGATAATAGAACTCAAAAATATTATTCTTATCCTAATTGTATAAGGTTCCAAATATTAACACATACCATTTAGATTAGTAAAATTATTTTGTATTAACCAGAGACTTCCTGTTGGCTAGTGGTAGGAAATAAAGGCATGTTGCACTATGGTTGTGGGTTCGATTCCTGCAGCTTTGTCCGACACGACGGGATATGCCCCACCCTTCAGGTTGTCCTTTTCCTAAAAATATAGTACTATACTATTCCAAAAATAATCTTTATAAATTTTTTAACCTTAAACAATACTATCCATGGTTCAACTTAATCCATTCCAACCTTAATAGTTATCCAAAATACCTCCGTCCAGACTTTCGCTAAAAGGTCTCTAAATTCCAAAATCAATTGTAACATCAGATTCCCCAAACAAAGAAAAGTTTATCTTATTGTCACATACTAAAAATATGATTACCTTAATCATATTAAAACCTTACTGAAATCAACAAGTACTGCAGTACAATCCATATATATATATCACATTATTCTTATAACCAGAATATAATCCTTGAGTCCAAAAGCACCAATACATTAATTATTCTGTTTCAACTGTAGTCACAGCATAAGATTGGCCTTGATCCCTTGGACTTTTCTGAGGTAATTTTCATTGACGCTTAGGACATTCATTTGCATAATGCCCTGTTTCCCTACAATTGTAGCATTCAACTTTGACAGCCTCTTTCTTTCCCTTACAATCACGAGCCTGGTGACCCTTTTCTCCACATTTATAACAAACTCCCATTCCTTTTAGGCAAGTACCAGGGTGATTCTTCCCACAATTATCACATAATGGAAAATCCTTCTTTCCATTTTTCCCTTTATCTGTCTCTTGTTCCACCGTTCTCTTCTTCTCTTGCTTTACTTTGTTGTCATAAGACTTAGAGAATTCCTTTTCTGTCTTGATAGCACACGAGAAAATATCTTCGTATGATGAGAAGGATTGTGATACCAAAGCTCGACGGAGAAATGGTTTTAACCCATCAATGAAACGATCAATCTTACTCCTTGGGTTACGTATATAATCGGCAGCATGCCTCGCTAACATTGTAAAGTTAGCCTCATACTTTGCGACATTCTCATCCTCCTGCCTCAGACTCAGAAATTGCCTTTCCATATCTGCTCGATGGTCACGAGGAAAGTATTTTTCTAATAAAAGCTCTTTGAACTCCTTCCATTCCATATTCGATACGTCATCATCTTCCTTTGTGTTTTCAATCAGCGACCACCACTGATCGGCATCTCCAGTGAGGCGGTAAACTGCCATGACAACCTTCTCCCTTTCACTACTCCCCAAGGCATGGAATATTTTATCTAAGGAATTTATCCATTGCTCAGCTACTATAGGATTTGTACTCCCATTGAAGGTTGGTGGTTGCTGCCTCATGAAGCGGTCTAACATTGATCCTCCACGTTGCGGATCAGGGTGCTCCATACGAGTAAGGTTATTATTCATACCCTGAGTGAGTTGTCCCAGTATGGTAATAAGTTGATCAGCACCAGTTGTATCTCCAGATCCACAATAATTATCTTGAGTAGGAGGGCAATCCCTACACGGAGTTCGTGCATTGATACGGTTTCCATTCCTTCCACTAGGCGCCATTTCTAAACAATGACATAAACTAGATTAGTTTATGAATCAAAATACATAATTCCATACTTGTTAAACACTTTACATAAATTGAACTATTTATGGATATAATCCATAATCATAAAAAGAAATGTTTTCTTTGAGAAAGTATGTACTCATAACCCCTCATAGTGGTTTGTAAATAAAATGAGAATTATCCTAATCATATCCCCCGGGAGTGTTGTAACCAAGAGTGCAGCAAGGCCCGTTGTCGTGCACCAATTCCCGTTCGAGTCTAGCTCAAAGCGGTGTATTCGGGTTTTACCCCTAGGTACATCTGTGCCAGAGCCGCCTCTACCTGCTCGTATCCAGACAGGGATGTATTGCTCTGAAAACTCATAACATCTCTATAATACCAAAATTCTAGGAAGTTCTTCTATACTAATCCTCAAAGTCTATCTTTGGGCTAGGTGCTCTAATCAGAGTTTATCTAAATCTAGCATCCAAGGTTAGTACTGAACTGCCTCTGATACCAACTGTAACCCCCCGACCCCAGCTACCCAGAGTCGGTGCATTACTTCATAACATTGGCATGATCACAAAAGATCAAGTCTCGAAAGACGGATTAGTTTAGTAGCCTTGGAAACACTAGATACATTCATAAGTCTTTCATTACATCAAATAGTAGAAAAACTACAATAACATGGTCTTCACAGTCCACACTCATATCCTCACTGACTATTCTTGCAAGTCAGTCATAATACACTTCTTCACATCCTGGAAAATATTAAAACATTGAAAGGGGTGAGCTCAGATTCTCAGTAAGGATAACAATATTGCGGAAGCTTTTATAAGAAAACATAAGCATTTAAGGCAATGTATAACTAAAAACAAAATCCTTATTGAACTTGAACTTCCGCATAATATGGAAAAACTAAAATAAAATAATGCCATTACTTACTCACATGGATATTCTACTAGACGAATAATCACATGAAATATCAATAACCACTTTCATAATGAGGGAATGTATAATGCCAGACATTCTGAAACATTTTGTCAAGGCCTCGGCCAAGATGTCTAAAATGATTAAGGCCTCGGCCAAAACCATAAATCAATTTGGGAAAGGGCCTCGGCAAATTACACGTCTAGTTGTCTCATGAGACCTACCGATGCATCGAGGAGCTATAGCGGGCTCCACCCATCACTTATTAAGTCCAATACATTCCTCATATGAATAGGTTTAAACATATCATAAACCATAACATAATCGTATCACATAAAACATCAATAAAGGAAACATAACATTTCCACATTTTAATCAAAAGATATCAATACAACACATTGATATAATAAAAACACTTTCAAAACCATTTTCAATACCAAAATAAAATAAAGTTAAAACTTTGTATTTATTTTTTATTAAAAAAAATGATGGCTTGTAGAGGAAGCTGAAACTCAAATAATGGTCACGGCGGCGGAGAAGTCATTGTCGCCGCATAAGTACGGAAAGAAAAACATTACCTTTTGTCGTTTAGCAAAACGCTTTGTATAAAAAAGATTCCTTTTGAATAAACGTAAAAGTCAAAGGGGTTTATACACCATATAAAATAAAGTTGTGTATAAAACCAAATGTGCCTCAATGAAAGGGGATTGAGACGAAGTCCTTAAAAAGATCATTTTTTATACAAAGTAGGTATATTATGTGTATTCAGTATAAGTACACATAAATAATGTAAAAATACAAGATAGGACATAATAATATCATGACATAATTTGAAAGTAGGAGATTAACCCAAAGAATAGAAATTGGGTTAAGAAGTTCCCTTACCTCGTGTCTGACTTGACTCAACCGTTCTTTAACCTCCTGAATAATAAAATAGAGTTAATATATACCTTATTAATAACCATTTTCAATTTCATTATCCTTATTATATCACTTATTACAATGATATGAACATTATGTAATTATTTATGTTAATAACGGTCGTTTTGTCGATCTTTGGTACTTGAGTCAACAATAAACTTCTTATAATTACAAGTTATTTATATGGTAGAATATCCATTATCTCCAGAATTATATTCATGATTTAGATGTCATATATATATTATATATCCAGTATATACATTCATTTATAATATTACGTAACATTTAGAGGTAAGAAATGAAATGCACCGTTCATGGAGACGGTAAGCCGAACGTACGCATGAACGCTACTTTCATTTCAATTTCATATTTAATGGAACAAAATCATCATGATATAAATTTATAATATAATTCCAGTATAATATAGTGTATAATACCATTTACTCCATCCTTTATACATCCCACATATGGCATTAACGATTCAAATCACTTTGAGGGGGCGGTAGTCCGCACTTCCTAAAATGAAATTATCGCGTTTTACCCATAATGGAAATCATAAAGTATGCCATAAATGAGAAATACAGAAGAATAAGTAAAACAAAAAAATATTATATATCATATATAAAAATAGTGACATCTTAATGGCCACCTTTGAAGGTGTTATATGAGTGTTGAACAATCATCGTTTCGTGAGGCAGAAATTCGCCATCCACAGAAACCGTATGTTCTTTAACCATTAGATGTAGGTGTGTGTAAGTGTAGCTCGAATCCATCTTATAACAACATCCTAGTATATTGAGTATACTGGTGTTGTTACAAAAGAAATTAATAAAAAGAGTTTAGGGGGTTGGAGAAGAAAAATAAAACAAAACAACATTAGAAAAGACATTACCTCAAAATCGGGTAACTCTTTTTGATTTGAGCCAAAGGTTTCCTTGGGAGGAGTTATGCCCAATGTGAGGCTTCTAGGAGTGAGAGGGAGAACTTGGGAGAGTATTTGGGCAGAGGTTGGCAGAGCCAAATGGCTTGAAAGTGTAAATGAGGTGGGAGAGGTGGGGGCCTTTTATAAGTGGAGAGGAGGGGCACTTTTGGAAAGATTGAAATGTTACATTATTTCACAATGATTTTCGGATTCTAAAGGTCCCACACTTATATAATTCTAGGCTAAGGTGATAAGGTTTCGAAATCTCCTCATCAAATAGGCTTTGGACAAGTGTAAGCCTTGGATTTTTTATTATCTTCTCATTTTATTTAAATCGTTAAATAATGAGGTCATCGCTGCATCGTAATGATGTCATAAATAATTTAATTTATTTAATGTCTAAAAATTATAAAAAAAAATACTATGATGTAGTAAATCTTATTATCTTTCTAATGAATATTTATAGTCAAAATTTGGACTTGTGTCACCCCACTTAAAAATTGTTTTCGTAAAATAACTCATGTTTGTGTCAATTTAATTTTAACATTAAATAAATATATATTAATGTCATTTTCAGACTAAAGTGGCTCCATGGGGTCCCCAAGTTGACCCATGGGTTGTCTTTGTCGGCCATGACTCATCCAATAGGAGTAGGACAAGTTTCATGCTCATCTCATATTATTAAAACATTATTTGTACCTTAAACTACACTAATTACCTCTAATCGCGATTAAGAACTTAAAAGTTACTATTCACCAAAAAATTATTTTAATCTCATTGAACCGCATTTTACTTTTTAATGAAAACCATGTATGTAAGATTTTTGAAAATCAAATCACAGAAGTGGTAATATTTCATTTAAACGAAAAATCAGTTATTTAACTACCACTTAGTGGTTTTACTATTCATCAAAAATTGAAGTTTTTCAGAACAATGCCAAAATTTCACCCTAAGCTATAATTGATATTCCGAATTCAAAAATGATGTCTATTTTACGAAATTCCAAACATATATGTTGCATTAATTAATTTTATAATTAATTCCCGCTGTTACAACAAATAACGTGTTTTTAAGAAACAATTTATATCAAAAGATTGACAATTGTTTATGTCTAATTTCAATGTTAAATTAACTCCAATGACCAACATTGGATAAAATGGTAAAAATATATTCTAATTATACTTTAAAACCACTAAATATTATAATTTATCACTATAAATTATTTTGATTAAAAGTTGTTTTTAAGTATTTTTCACTATTCATAAAAAATTAGAAGTTCTCAGAAAAATACCAAAAAATCAACATAGGCTAATTTTGATATTCTGAATCCAAAAATGAAGTCCATTTTGATAAATAAAATTTATAAAATTTCATAAATTAGGTATTACTATTCATAATGGCTAGTTTAATATGTTGTGGTGTGCGTTAGAGCTCGAGGTTGCGTACAACACACGCTATTGCATTATTCGAAGGGAAACGTACCGTGGAAGCTTGGGGTGTTACATTTGAACCATGTGTCAAACACGAGGTTATTTGGAAAATAATTTTTTTTTAAATAAATTTCAATGTCTAGGATTACATAAAGACTATTTTTTGAACAAATGTGCACTCTAAAAAAAATTATTGCTAACATTTTGAAACTGAAGATGTTTTATGTTGAAAAAGACTAATGTTTTTGATTTCAGGGAAATAAGGATAGTACCATCAATAAGGATACATGGTATATTTATAGTGGATGTTCCCATCATATAAATGGTAAAAAAATTTATATATCATCAAGATGAAATGTTTAAAATTTATTTTTGGAGTTAATTCCCAAAGAGATATTACTGAAATATGTATCATGATTCTTCTGAAAACATTAATTTGAAACATTTTATTTCTTATAGGTGTTAAGAACCACCTTATAATCATAAGTCAATTATGTGATAATAGGATATCTTTGAATTTTATAAATTATAAATGTTTTGTTCACAATTACATGGATGAATTCATTCATACAACCCATCCATATGAGAATCTATACACGCTAAACATAGAAGGCATCAATAGGATATACATACCTAATATTAGTGTAATGGAAGACCAATAAATGTTATAGAATAGAAGTTTATGAAAATGTTTCCATAGAATCATAACTATGTTAAATTTTAAAAGACTTGTTATGTATCTACCCAACCCCTACCAATATGCTAAGAAACATAATTTACACATTAAATATATTATTTAAGTCTCAGCTTCTGATGATTTGGAATTAGTTTTCATGGATTTATTCCCTCCTACAAAAATTAAGAGTATTAGAAGAAAATACAATGTTTATGTTTTGGTTTATGATTACATTACATATACATGGGTCTATTTTCTAGTAAATAAATGTCGAGATATTTTTTTATTTTAATATAAATTTATCAAATTTTAAAAATGGGAAAAAACTATCATTGATATCATTATAAGTTATCATGGAGAAGAATTTTTAAATTTTGATTCTGAATAAAAAATTATTTGAAAGGTATAGAACACAACTTTTCAGCTCCTAGAACTCATAAAAATTGTGTTGTTGATATAAGAAGTCATATTGAATAATAAATAACAAGAAACAAGATGAGTGAATGTTAAATTTATAAAAACAAACTGGGCTACTACAGTTATTGCTTCATACTGTGCTATAAATTTATTTTTAATTTTAATATTTATTAATAAAACTCTCTTTGAATTGTGGACATGATGGAAACCAAAATTTTAGTACATAAAAGTACATGAAAAAATGTATTCATCTTGAATATGAATGATATCTTATATAAATTCTCACCCAAATTCAATGAATGTATATTTTTAGATTATTCCACTACTTCTAAATCATATAGAGTTTTTAACAAAAACTTTTGTACTGCTGAGGGAACAATACATGTTAACGATTAATAAAATAATCCTTTTATATAAAAAAACCCATCCGACTTCCTTATATGTGTTTTCTAAAAATTATTCTCAACCCTTGTGGAAAAATTATTCATATTAAGAAAATACACAAGAAATAGTTTCTGAATTATTTACTAAGTTTGATTTCCTATATCATGTTGATGAAAATGTTTTACAAAACCCATGTCATTTGTTTCTTAGGTATCATCCTAATGATAATATTCTGGTTGATTTTGATAAACCAGTTAGCACTTAAATATCCTTAAGGAATGAAATGGGAAATCATTCTATTATTTCCCAATTTGAACCTAAAAAAACAAAATGTGGAATTAGGTGGTGGGGACTAGATTAAGGCTATGAAAATAAGATAAATGAATCCGAGGGGAATAATTTATGGACCATGGTTGATTATCCTAATGAAAATTCCATAATTGGATTAAAATTGATTTTGATAAAGAAATGTGATGAAAATGGATTAATCATTAAAAATAAAGAAATATAAGTTCAAAAGAGTTATCAACTAAAGAAGGTATAGTCTATGAAGAAACCAATGAACCAGTAGCTTGAATAGAAGCTCGTAAAGACCCGTAAAATTCAAGGGAAATTTTTTCATAATTTTCTTTGGAATTTTTACAGGAACGCGGTTTCTGACGGCACCTGATTCCGAGGCCCGGTGTGCCCGGAATCAATTTACGAAGTTTGGCTCGGGTACGTTCAGTGAATGAACGAGCGGGAATTTCTAACTTTTGAATCGTTGCCCGGAATCAAATTCTGAGGGCACCGATGGAACCGCAGTGCCAGTAATTGCTTAGGAACTCCTGTTCCGGAGTTGCGTTTTCACGAGTGTTGATGATAAAATTTGTGGAAGTTAATTTTATAATTAATCTACAATTTTTATTTTTTTCCACTTGGTAGTTTAATCCTAAGTAAGGATGTTGGGGGTGGGAACCACTTGTGATAACCAACCTTGAGAGGATAAGGTTGGGTGGGACCCACATGTGCCCAACCCCTCACTTTCCTAACCCCTCTAAACCCCCCATTTATGTTTTGATAACTTATCACCTCATTAATTTTATAACATCTTATGTTAATAACTTAAGTGAGTAAATTGTGGGTTTTGAATTTTAAAACTCTTGAAATTCAAAATATATTTTGGGTTAATAAAATAATGGGAGGATTATTTTATTTTGGGGTTGGTTATTCTTGTGGTGGAAACTTGGGAGAGAAAAAGGCTAAGTTTGAGAAAGCCTTCTACTTCTTCAACCTCGACGAAGAACGTGAAGAACACCATTCATCAACGAGTAACATCTCCATCGAAGAACGCGACGTCTTCTTCCATCGATGTTTCCCCTCCGAACGCACCTCGACGACAACAGAATCAATGTACGTTTTCCGCGACGCCCGGCTTCCGCGACGATCGTCTTCCACGGCTCGATTGACGTGCACCGTTCCTGAACCGAGGTAGGGAATTTAAATTGTGGTTGTTGGTGAACCCTCTTTTACTCCCTTCTATATTTAGGAACGCAGATCAACAAAATATTATGTTGATCCGCGAAGATTATTTTTGCGGGTTGTGATTATTGTTATGATTCTTTTTATTTAAGAGGTTGTAGGGGAATTTTATTTGTATCCTTTTAACCTTGAGAAAAGAACAACGAGTGCGGACCAACCATTACTTGGTTGATCCGCGGACCGATCGTCCATGCGGGGTTACTTTTGTTGGGTGTCGTATAATTTCATGGTTAAGTATGTGCTCAATAATTTGTTGGGAACAAATGTTTGATTTTCCAATTGATATCACTTAATGCGGAGGGCGCCGGCCGAATGAACACGGCCCGACAACCCTCCGCAGCTTATTTTTGACGTGCGGGAACCCTAGAGCTGGCTGCGACTGCTACTGTGACGACGACGACTGTACAGAGATCCTCAGTGGATTCGAATGCGACGATAATGAAAACGGTACAGGAATCCTCCATGTTTTTGGCAGTGATCACTACGGTACATCATGGGATACATCAACTCCGGACTACATGTCAGTTGATGCATCGACCTCTTAGCTCGTGGAGTGGACCCTCCCGGAACGAACATGCTGTGTTCGGAAACCCTAGAGCCGGTTGAGACTTGGGGACTGCTGATCGAACGACTCGGTGTGTTACGGATAGCCCAGGGGGAGCGCTTGGTGGTTGCGGCAGACCCACGACAGAGGTGCACTTGCTTGTAGCGGCACAGGGGAGCGCTTGGTTGTAGCGGCAGACCCACAAAAGAGGTGCGCTTGGTTGTAGCAGCAAAGGGGAGCACTTGGTTGTAGCGGCAGACCCACGACAGAGGTGCGCTTGGTTGTAGCGGCACAGGGGAGCGCTTGGTTGTAGCGGCAAACCCACGACGGAGGAGCGCTTGGTTGTAGCGGTAGACCCACGATGGAGGAGCGCTTGGTTGTAGCGGCACGGGGGAGCGCTTGGTTGTAGCAGTAGGCCCACAGTACCCGATAGGTGGAGTACTACAGCAGTCCAAGGTAAGAGGGAAGCGCTTGGTTGTAGCGGCACAACTACTATACATGATGGAGAAGGAGTTTCCCATTAACTTGGGGTTCATCTTCATGATCGATCCTGTGTGGGTCATTGCAAGGGTTAGTACCTACAGATCCTCTGTGGTCCGATGGCTTAGATGAATCTGTGGATACATCTGATCATCTCTAACGTCTTACGAAGAAGTACCTGTGTGAGATGAGTCCTGTTTACTCCCCTTTATGGAATGTGTTTTGCTATCCTATGTGGATTATGTTTTGCTTTCCTGTGTGGACAGGGTTGTGCTTGGGTTCAGATGTTGGAGCCGAACAGGAATTGATGACTTAGGTATATGTATGGGCATATACCTATGTAGTGTCGGATGTTACTTCGTGATTGTATCTTATCCCTTGTGGTTTATCTTACGTGAATTTCGGGAGACCTTCGGGGGTCTCGGGGTCCCTACTGAGTAGCTTATACTCACCCCTGCATGGGCTATGCCCGCACTACATTGTGTTGGTTGCAGACAACGGACATCGTTAATCGTGGTGGAGGCTTGCGGAGTAGGACGGTACCTGGAGGTGGACCACTGGGCGGGGTGTACTCGGAGCGGACGGCTGGACCGAGGAGCTTTGGAGGCTATCTGTACTCACCCTTCAGGTGGGACTTCTAGAGGATGACTCGACGCTGTGGATTTTCTTTTCAGTTGATGTTTTTCCCTTCAGTTGTACTTTACAGTTTGGCTTGTATTTCCGGCCCCTTTTACTTTCAGCACAGCTTGTTACAGTTTTTACTTAGTGTTTACTCTTTCCGCTGGCTAACTCTATAGTGGTTGTTTATTTTACAAAGGCAATGACTTCCCTCTTTATTGGGATTTACGCCTTGGTGATAGTCGCCAGCCCCTGGCCTATGGAAGGTGGGTTTGGGGTAGTCACGACATGGGCCCTGAGGACGGGTCGTGACAAATTGGTATCAGAGGAGTTCGGTTCTACCGTGAAATATGATCTTTTCTATGTGAAGCAATAGTGTTTAGCATATTGGGAGTGGTTATCAGTCCAGGGAGTCCAGTGTTGGTGCGGCGTCCGACGTATCCGTACACCAGGACCCTAACTTCTGGTTTCTGACTTAATACATGAAAACATTGATTGCATGTGTGTTTCATGTTTTCATTGTGATTACATTGTGTCAGCTCACCAGGTATACTGTTCTGACCGTGGCGCACCTGTTTCCTTTCAGGATGGCCCCACGATGGCAGCCAACTAGGGTTCCAAGAGTCGAGTGTGACGACAGCCCACCGAGCGACGAGGCCTCGGTGTAGGGCCCTTTGTCAGCAGTGGCACCAGCGGTAGCTCTACCCGCCGAGCCACCGATGCTCCCAGCACCAGCCACTGATGATGCGTGTTTCCTTAGTGCACTGCATGAGCTTCAGCGCCAGAGACCGCCTAGGTTCCGTGGGGAGACGGACCCCCAGGCAGCCGAGGACTGGCTGGAGGCAGTCGTACGAGTTTTCAGGCATGTGAGGACACCAGCAGACCTCATGGTGATCCTCACTGTGAGCCTACTGCATGCAGCAGCGGGCCAATGGTGGAGCTTGATGCTCTAGGTGCACGATGAGGCATCTCTACTTTGGACGGACTTTGAGAGCCTCTTTCGCTCGGAGTTCGTCCCAGCCACCCTCCATGCGGTGCGCATACAGGAGCTACTACATCTGTGGTAGGGCAGCAAGACAGTATCCCAGTACGTGGCGAAGTTTAGTGATCTCTCGTGCTATTCCACAGACATGGTACGAGACCCATTCTTCAGGGCCCGAACCTTCGATCAGGGGCTCAGACGAGAGATTAGAGCTTCAGTTGTTTCTCACAGCATTCCGACACAGACAGGGGTGTTGGAGCGAGCCCTCTTAGTGGAGAGTTTCCTTGCTGAGCAGTCTCTAGCAGCAGGACCCACCACTTTCCGGCATGCGGCAGAGTCTTCTGCAGTAGGTAGTAGACAAATGAAGTAGGGTTCCAAGAGGACTAGACCTACATGTGGTCGACAGCATGACTCTGGATCGTTTCTGCGAGGCACTCGGGGTGGACAACGACTTTCCATGAGAGGGCAGTGTTACTCCTGCGGCAGGATTGGTCACATGGCTCATGACTGTCCAACCCGCCATACGGATTACCAGCAGATGAACAAAGGACCCCCCCAGGCAGAGGTAGAGGTTCGATCAGGGTGGTCCGTAGGGTGCAGGCGGACGAGGCAAAGGAGCTGGCTGAGTAGCAGATGGTGGGCGACACTTTGAGGTGTTGCCACCACCACCACCAGGAGGTCCGCCCCGACCGCAGGGAGTTGGTGGACATGGGAGAACTCAGCTTCAGGCATCTGAGGCCTTCGATCATGGAGATCTAGGAGCAAATGGACAGGAGTGGAACTAGTGGATACGTCTTTTGTACTTCTGGTTCCTTGTTGCTATTGTGTAGCGTCTTTGTATTATGAGATGCAATAATAAAAGACGCATACCTTTGTCATGTTTTCATTCCTGTCCTATTTTGTGTTGTTACTAAGAGGTTCCAGTTTTGAATGTTGACTTGACCCTCACTTGTGAGACATCTACTGGAGGAGACCCAGTTACCTCACACTGAAGCCGACAGTGTGACTCAACCCTTGGAGTTGAGAGTAATGGTTGGATCTCTTGGTAGTAGCGTCGAGGCCTTACAACGTCATCCTTGTTATGGATTAGTATCATCCATGTCGTGATTGACTATATTAGGCAATGAACGTTGTTCATCCAAGAGATGAGACCGGATTTCTCTTATCGGCAAAGAAGAAATCATAGCAGCTCTTGTGGGACCAGAGGTGGTCCAGGCCACGATAGTGAAGGTCCAGGTCATCTAGGAGCGGATGAAGACAGCTCAGAGCCGACAGAAGTCTTTCGCTGACAGGAGGCGGAGGCCACCAGAGTTTGAGGACGGCGACCACGTCTTCTTGCGTGTCTCACCTAGACGTGGATTACGGAGATTTGGCCGAGGCGGCAAGTTATCTCCGTGCTTCATCGGACCCTTCCAGGTCCTCAGCAGGATTGGCGAGGTGGTTTATCGTCTGGCTCTACCACCTCAGTTGCACCAGGTGCACGACATCTTCCACGTATCTCAACTGAGGAGATACATGCACGACCCGACACAAATCTTTGACCATGGAGAGCTGGTCTTTGATGATGGGGTGACTTTTGCGGAGGTCCCTGTAGAGATCGAGGATCGACAGGAGCGGGTCCTATATGGATGATCGATTCCTCTAGTGCGCTTCAGATGGCAGCACGAGAACCTCCAGGAGAGCACTTGGGAGCGGGAGGCTCAGATGTGTTCTCAGTACTGCCTTTGTTTCCCAAGTTTTGATGTATCTTTACGGGGATGTAAAGCCCTGAGTTGGGAGTAATTTAAAGACCCGTAAAATTCAAGGGAAATTTTTTCTTAATTTTTATTGGAATTTTACAAGAACGCGGTTTCTGACGGCACCTAATTTTGAGGCCCGGTGTGCCCGGAATAAATTTCTGAATTTTGGCTCGGGTACGTTCAGTGAACGAACAAGCGGGAATTTATAACTTTTGAACCGGTTCCCGGAATCGAATTCCGAGGGCACCGATGGAACCGTAGCACCGGTAATTTCTTAGGAACTTCTATTCCAGAGTTGCGTTTTCAGGAGTGTTGATGATAAAAATTGTGGAAGTTAATTTTATAATTACTCTACAATTTTTATTTTTTTCCATTTGGTAGTTTAATCCTAAGTAAGGATGTTTGGGGTGGGACCCACTTGTGATAAGAAACCTTGAGAGGATAAGGTTGGGTGGGACCCACACGAGCCCAACCCCTCACTTTCCTAACCCCTCTAAACCCCCCCCATTTATGTTTTGATAACTTATCACCTCATTAATATTATAACATCTTATGTTAATAACTTAAGTGAGTTAAATGTGGGTTTTGAATTTTCAAACTCTTGAAATTCAAAACCTATGTTGGGTTAATAAAATCATGGGAGGATTATTTTATTTTGGGGTTGGTTGTTCTTGTGGTGGAAGCTTGGGAGAGAAAAAGGCTAAGTTTGAAAAAGCCTTCTACTTCTTCAACCTCGACAAAGAACGCGAAGAACACAATTCATAAACGAGGAACATCTCCGCTGAAGAATTTTATATCTTCTTCCATCGACGTTTCCCATTCGAACGCACCTCAACAACAACGGAATCGACGTCCATTTTTTGCGATGCCCGACTTCCGTGACGCTCGTCTTCCGCGGCTCGATTGACATGCACTATTCCTGAACTGGGGTAGGGAATTTAAATTGTGATTGTTGGTGAACCCTCTTTTACTCCCTTCTAAATTTAAGAATGCAGATCAACTAAAAATTATGTTGATCTGCAAAGATTATTTTTGCGGGTTGGGGTTATTGTTATGATTCTTTTTATTTAAGAGGTTGTATGGGAATTTTATTTGTTTCCTCTTAACCTTGAGAAAAGAACAACGAGCGCAGACCAACCATTACCCGGTTGATCCGCGGACCATTCGTACATGCGGGGTTACTTTTGTTGGGTGTCGTCTAATTTCATGGTTAAGTATGTGCTGAATAATTTGTTGGGAACAAATTTTTGATTTGCCAATTGATATCACTTAACGTGGAGGGCGTGGGCCGAATGAACACGGCCCGACAACCCTCCACAGTTTATTTTTGACGTGCGGGAACCCTAGAGATGGCCGCGACTACTATTGTGACGACGACGACTGTACATAGATCCTCAGTGGATTCGACTGCGACGATGCTGAAAATGGTACGAGAATCCTTCGTGTTTTCGGTAGTGATCAGTATGGTACATCTTGGGATACATCAACTCCAGACTACATGTCAGTTGATGCATCGACCTATTAGCTCGTGGAGTGGACCCTCCCGGAACGAGCATGCTCTGTGGGGAAACCCTAGAGCCGGTTGAGACTTGAAGACTACTGATCGAACGACTCAGTGAGTTACAGATAGCCCAGGGGGAGCGCTTGGTTGTAGCGGCAGACCCACGATAGAGGTGCGCTTGGTTGTAGCGGCACATGGGAGCGCTTGATTGTAGCAGTAGACCCATGACAGAGGAGCCCTTAGTTGTAGCGGCAAAGGGGAGTGCTTGGTTGTAGCGGCAGACCCACGATAGAGGTGCGCTTGGTTGTAGTGGCACATGAGAGCGCTTGGTTGTAGCGGTATACCCACGACGGAGGAGTGCTTGGTTGTAGCGGCAGACCCACCACCGAGGAGCGCTTGGTTGTAGCGGCACGGGGGAGCGCTTGGTTGTAGTAGCAGGCCCACAGTACCCGATAGGTGGAGTACTACAGCAGTCCAAGGTAAGAGGGAAGCGCTTGGTTTTAGTGGCACAACCATTGTACTTGATGGAGAAGGAGTTTCCCAATAACTTGGGGTTCAACTTCATGATCGATCCTATGTGGGTCATTGCAAGGGTTAGTACCTATAGATACTTTGTGGTCTGATGGCTTAGATGAATCAATGGATACATCTGATCATCTCTAACATCTTATGATGAAGTACCTATGAGAGCTGAGTCCTGTTTACTCTCCTTTGTGGAATGTGTTGTGCTATCCTATGTGGATTACGTTTTTCATTCCTGTGTGGACTGGGTTGTGCTTGGGCTCGGATGTTGGAGCCGAACAGGAATTGATGACTTAGGTATATGTATGGGCATATACCTAAGCAGTGTCGGATATTACTTCGTGATTGTATCTTATCCCTTGTGGTTTATCCAATGTGTATTTTGGGAGAACTTCGGGGGTCTTGGGGTCCCTACTAAGTGGCTTATACTGACCCCTGCACGGGTTATGCCCGCACTACGTTGTGTTGGTTACAGACAACGGACAACGCTGATCGTGGTGGAGGCTTGCGGAGCAGGACGGTACCTGGAGGTGGACCACTGGGCGGGGTGTACTCGGAGCGGACAGCTAGACCGAGGAGCTGTGGAGGCTATCTGTACTCACCCTTCAGGTGGGACTTCCAGAGGACAGCTCGACGCTGCGGATTTTCTTTTCAGTTGCTGTTTTTCCCTTCAGTTTTACTTTACAGTTGGGCTTGTATTTCTAGCCCCTTTTACTTTCAGCACAGCTTGTTACAGTTTTTACTTAGTGTTTACTCTTTCTGCTTGCTTACTCTGTGGTGGTTGTTTACTTTACAAAGGCAATGCCTTCCCTGTTTTTCGGGATTTACGCCTTGGTGCTAGTCGCCAGCCCCTGGCCTATGGACGGCGGGCTTGGGGTAGTCACGGCACGGGCCCCTAGGACGGGTCGTGACAAAGCTATTCGTATTCTACTATCATTTTTAGTATTCTTTAATTTCATGAATTTTAAATTGGATATGGAGTGTGACATTTTTAATTTATATGTTTATAAGGATGTTTATGTTGAAAATACCCATAGTTTTGAAAAAAAAACATCATGAATTTAATCATTAACATAACATAGATTTATTTGGCCTCATACAAGCCCCTAGAGTGTGGTATTATAGTTTAATAGGATTTATTTTACAAAACACTTTTTTAAGGGAGGTAAATACTGTACTTTTTATATAAAAGAAGTTAACAAAAATATTATGATTGTTAAAATCTATGTTGATGAAATTATATTCAGATAAACTCAACAGTCTTTAACAAATTCTTTTTCAGATATTATGATGTCTTAGTTTTAGATGAGTATGATGGATGAGTTATCATTTTTTGTCAGTTAGCAAATTTCACAAAATCAAGAAGGAACAAATACATCTCAACATAAGTATATAAAAGGAATGTTTGAATGGTTTTTATATGAAAATAATAAAAGTATCCATACCCTCATTGGTACCAAAAATACAATAATCGTGATAAGGATGGGAAACCATTTAATCAAACTTATTTTAATGGTATTGAAGGATTTTTAATATACATAACTTTTATTCAACTAGAATTGTTGTTTTTTATATTATTATGTGAAATATATCATGATAATTAAAAGGAATCTCATTTAAAAGAAATAAAATTATTTTTTTTCTATCTAATGGGAACTATAGATTTAGGAATTTTCTATTCTTTTTGAATGGATTATAAAATAATTTTTTTCCTATACTGATATTGGTGGTTATATAATTGATAGAAAAATAATGTCCAAAACTTTTCATTTAAAGGGAGAATCATTTTTTTTTCCTCTTCTATAAAACAACACTCAATAGCACTTTCAATTACTGAATCCGAATATGTGTTTGATAGAGGATTTTATGCTTAAGTGTTGTGAATGCAACAAAGGATCACTGACTATAGAATGAAACTTACTAAAAGTGAAATAATATGTGATAATATTAGTTATATTTCTCTAAATGAGAACCCTCACATCAATCCATTGGAAAACACATTAATATTAGGCTTCACTTTCTTATGGATCATATACACAATGAAGATATCATTTTAAAATTTATCGGAATGCAATAAAAACAATCTCATTTTTTTAAAACCATTATCGTCTGATAGATTGTAATTCATTTAATAGAATCTAAGATTGATAAATATAAATTGATCAGTCATATCTTCTTCTTGTTAACCAATATCTGTACAATATGTTACTTATTTTCATGGGGGAGGGGGTACATATGTTTTTCTTTTTTCAAAACACTTATTTTTTCAAAACATTGATATTATAAAAAAAATCATGATGGGTATTTTGGAATCATACTAAATTAAAAAAAAATTCAGAGTTAGAAATATTAAATGGATCATAATATTTAGAATATTTTAATAATTTTCCATACTCATGTTATCTAAAACTTATCATATTCCAATTTTTTTTTCAGAATAAGTGTTTTAATTGTATTCTGTTTTTATTTCATAAGAAAATTATATTTTTCATTCAAACCATCTATATTTGGTTTTCATTCAAAAGTTACCAATTCAACAGGTTAAAACTATAATAATCTAAATAGTTTAAAAAATTATATGAGAACGTCATTTTGATATTGATAAGTCTTTTCATCTTAGAAAGGTATTATTCTTATCACATAATTTTTGTACTATTTCATTGCATTTATCATCTTTTTTGTCATTACAATTTCTTTAAAATTTCATAAAATACATTTTTTGGGTTTCAAAATTTTCTAATTTTATTCTATCTCAATACAATAAGGTGTTTAAATCCTAAAGAGTTCATTTTGTTTAAAAACATATTAAGATCAATAGAATCATATATCAATTAAGATAAAATCTTGACAAATTTTTTATATCTAGAAGATGAACCATCTTTTTAGTTGCCTATATAAAGGGGGACCCCTCATTTCTCACATCAGAAATCTTTTACTCTTTGTGTAAAAGTGATTCACATTCAAAATCCTCTTGTAAAGAAATCTAAAATTCAAATTTCAAAATCTCCAAACTCTTCTAGAAATATAATGTTTTCCTATATAGATTTTGAGGAATTTGTCTTATTTAGAGAAATGTTAGTTTAGAAATATTTTTATGATGAATATTATTATTTTTTTAGAATGTTATAGATTTTCAATGATGGGAATCCTTATATATGTAAAAATATAGTGGGGATCAATATTTAGTGATTCTTGATATCATTTGGGAATTCTAACAATCAGTGATGTTTTACATTAATGATGGTAAAAATAGACCTCTTTCACAATATATGGTAAGGATTATCAGATGACATAAAGAAAAGCTATAATTTTTGTTATAATGTCATTAGATTGGGATGTGTTTTTTTCATATCACAAACTAACTAATAGTCTTGGTTCTTTTAATATGATGAGATCTAAGGATTCTATGTTTGATCATTATGATATGCTATGTACATTTTATCTCCTAACAAAAAAATATTGAATTGTAGCATTATGGATTCAAGGACTCTTAATCCAGAGAAAATGATACCATGACACCCTAAAGGTCCCTCATGTTTTTTATATTTGTTTTTCTTAAAAATATAGGAATGGTATATCTCATCAAATACATCATTCATGCCATCAAAAAATTAATGTTTCGAATTATTATTTCTTATATCAATATATTTCTAGCGGTGATAAAAAAATTTATAATTGAATTTATTATGTTATTAAATATTACAAATAAGTCAAATCCAATGAATATGAATATAATTTTCATTAGTAATGATATTATAAAAATAATTTATTTTTGTTTTGATAAAAATAATTTTTTTTCTGATTAATATATTAATAATATCTGTAAATTATAATCTTCTATGTGACTAGATAAAATTATTCAAATGAAGTCGAAGAAGAATGTCGATTAAGGTGTGTAGTAAAGGAAAAAAAAAGAAGAATCTTTAAAACCTTTGAAAAATAAGAAACAATGTTTTATAATAGATGAAATAGATGAAAAATAGAGAATGAAAAATAAAAATAAGAAATTAATAGATACTAAAATTGGAGAAGACCAAGAAGCAAAACATTCCATAATAATTCATAGTTCAGAGTTTTTGGAAAAAGAAGAAAATGAAAAGAAGAAAAAGAATTTGTTTTTAAAAGAACTTTCATGAGATAAAATGTTGAAAGGAGTAGAGGAATATTTATCGATCATTGTTTTACAAAACCTATCATATCGATCAAATAATTCTAGATTTTGGTTTAGATTTTATAGAATTGATAATTTTTTATTTTGAAGTTCCCTTTGTTGAAAACAAGGGAAGATATAAATATGCTGATTTAGTACCAACTAATAAAAAAATTCATGAACAAATTCTAAAAAAATAAGTGTTTATTAAATCATATGAATAAAGTTCCATATGCATTTTTGCTTCATACAGAGCTTCAAAATGTGAAAAAAGTGAAGACAATGAAAATATTATAGAATAATAATTTCCAGATGATGAATATGAAGAAGGTGAAGATAAGGAATAATAAGATAGAGAATATAAAAGAAATGAAATAAAGGATGTTAATGATGGTGATAAAGAGGATGAGGAAGTGGAAGAAAATAAAAATTATAATATGGAATATGTTTATTCCGATAATTTTTCTTTAATAAAATCACATGAATTTTCAATAAAAATGTCATCAATTACTATTCAAAAAGTTAAATATGATAGTCTAGAGAAGGAAAAATCTTTATCAAAAAATATATTAAATCCTCATATAATGAGAGTGGGAAAATCTGGGCTTAGAAATTGAAGGTAATAATGATATTGATGATGATGATGATACCACTGAAATTTTGTAAGGAAATAAAGATGAAAATATAGTTGTTAAATCTGTGTGAAAGAAAGATGAAAATGAAAAGGGAAGTCAAGTGGAAGTTGGAACAAATGATCCTAAACATCATGATATTTAGAAATTTTATTTATTATATATTATTATATTTAAAGGAGTCCATTATATCATACATGATTTAAAAATATTTAAAGGAACTATTCTTTACATCCCAAGATTAGAATAAATGGTCGATTTGATTCATAAAAAAAATTAGAGTCAATAAATGTTTTGATAGGTATAGTCATTCAAAATAAAGATAATATTAAACTTTATCATGAAAGTTCTCAAGATCATTATATGGAAATCAATAAATTTTTTTAGTGGTCACAAAATATTGATTTTCAGGCCAAGATAAAGGATAAATATCATTAATAGATGAACAATATGAAGGATGAATATGTAAAATATTTCAATGAGATTTTAATGTCATGTTGGATAGGGAGAAATTTGTTTAGAAGTTCAAGAAAACCACTTATAACTGGACTCAGTATGTCAAATATATACATGTGAATCTCAAATATATGAAGATGTAAATGTAAGGACTCAATCCTTATAAGGATGAATAGTAAACTTGAAGAATCACAATGAATAAATTTCTAAAAATATATGGATTCAAGATAAAGCACTCTGAATTAATGAAGAGAAAATATAGTCCCTAAAAGATATTATAGAAATGCTACATGAGGATAGAAAAGAAGTTCATGAATTTGAAGAACATCATTATATCATTGGAAAATAATGATTTAAATAATTTTTCTTTTCGATATCTTGTTGTAATTATAGTTTGAGAACTCTTTTAAAATGAATGGACTCTTCATTCAAATGCTATTATTTGAATGTTTTTCTATGTTTTATTGGAAAAATATATTTTCATAAATTCTTTGGGTGATTATTTACTTTATCATTTTATTCTAGACATTTTTTCTATAACTCTTTTTAGGTATGTCAAAACTTTTCTCCAATACATTTTAAAAATCATAAAGGGGTAGATTTTTATAGAAATTGGGAGATGTTTTAATTAAGGGGTAGAAAAAAATCATAAAGGATATTAATAAAAAGGTAGATAAATATTAGTAAGGTGGAGCATATGATCCTTATGGTAAGAATTTATCTTATGGTGGAGTTATTCATATTCATCATTATATTCAGATGAGTTATAACCACATGGAGAGATATAGAAAAATTGTTTAATTTTGAATACAAAATGCTGAATTATAATGGAAATTAAGTGTGTCAGAGTAATTTATTTTTTATGTCTTGTGGTTTTTGATTTTACAAGTGGGAGATTATTGAGTCAAAAATTTTTCATATGAATTTTCTATTCCATTTGTTTTGGAAATTAAAAACTCTTTCCCAAATAATTGATCAATATCATTTTTTATAAGGTATGCTTAGAATGTTTTTATAGAAATAATTTACTTTTACCAAAATTAGAATTAGTTTTAGTGTATTCATGAATATAAACATACATTCTTCATTATGATTATCATAATGAAAATCAATTTGAGAATTATTAGATTTATTGTTATTAGTTTAGATTTATGACATTCTATATTGTTTTTATACAGAAAAATTATTTATAATTGAACTGATTTTGGAACCTATAAACACTAGATTCAAACTCATAAAGAATATATTAATAAAATTATATATACAAATCCATCATATTGAGGATGTTTGAATTTTTCATATAGTAAAATATTTCTATCATAATAGAAATGTTTTTACACTATGATGGTATATTCAAATACAATGTTGGAAAATAAATTACAAAAATTGTCATTGATGTTCTATGATTATAAGTCATTAAAAAAACATAGAGAAATATGATTGATAGGAAGAAATTAATACCATTGGGGATATTACTATAAATACCTAGTCAGTTAAAGAGTTTGGAAGAGATATACATCATAAATTATTTGATTTTTTCTCAAATATGTGATAGAATTGACAATTTTCAAAATCATGGACAACTTCTTCTTATAATATCTTAATTGTTTAGATTATTTTTGTTTTAACATAATCTATGATTGGGTTTTTTCATTTAGGATCGTGGAAACTTTGTTACATTTTATCTATGATATTGGTCAAGGGATTGTGAGGATATCAAGGCATATAATCTTCTCATTTAGTTGATTTAAGGATTGCAAGGATAACAAGACTAAAAAAATCCATTAGATAGAGGGATGTTAGGGATACGAAAACATATGAATTTCGATGATCGTATCAAGAGATTTTCTTTATATGGAAATATATATCATCTTTTAATAATAAAATAAGGAAATCCTTTATCCATTTCTTATGGTTACCTTAATATTAATGTTAAAATATATCTATTCTTTTTAAATAAATATAATTATTTCCAACATTATTGTTATTATTTGACATAATGATTCCAAATATGATAAAAAATGTATACTATTAATCAAATCATATGAGATATTATGTTATATTCTAATTATGATCAGTTTACTCTGTTTTGAAAAGAATATATGTGATTATGGTTCCATTAATCTTATAATATCATAATATTTTTTATTTTAAATCTTCAGTAATCAGAGTGAGGGGAATGTATGAATATGTTCTCTTTTACATAAATAGGTTGTTGAATTTTTTTAGTTTAAACCCTTTTAAACTAATGATGTTTTTAAATATAAAATTCAATTACTATTATAATTGTGCCATATAAAATACATTATTTCAAACCTAATAATTAAAATGCTTATATACTGAAAAAACATGCATAATATCCAACAAAGTATTTTGGCAGAGATGAATGTTCTATAATAAAATCATTAAAAAATTCTTTAGAGGAATACTCCTTTTTCATTGAAATCATTTATTTAAAATGCCAATCAATTATAAAATAATATATTATCATTTAAAAGAGACTTCTTAAAAATGTAAACTAATATTCAAGACATTAGGGTTTCATGATGGTAGAAAATGATAATAATGTTGTATAATTTAAAAAACATTCCTTCCATATTTTTTTCCAAAAAGGTCTTGAAGTACGTTGTTTGAAAAATAAAAAAAGGTATTTTCAAACCCTTTTATATAAATTCAAACATGGGGTAAAAAATTTAAATTTTTTTTATGATAATATAAAATAAAATTGAAAATCATTTTTACAAAACATGGACATGGATGATAAATATTCCCTAGAAGATAATTATGTACAAACAACCCCAAATAAAAATGAGATTTTGAAATTAACCCTTACCTTGTACTTTGTTTTACCTGAATGTGCTTCTAAATCCTATATAATGGTTTAATAAATGGTATTAATTTGTTTCAAACCATATATATATATATTTATGATATTATATGGGATCTTAATTAATTTTTTCATCAATAATATTTTTTATTACCCGTTTTAAGTTATTACCTACTATATTTTCCTTTGTTTTTGTGTCATGTAAGTCTAATTTCTTATGAATAGGATATATATGACGATCATATATAGATTTATTTTATGTTAATAGATATTATATTTTCTCATTGTTTATATTTTAATAATCATTTTTGAATTATTATGGTGGAAATGAATCCAATCATGTTGTGGAGATGGTAGACATTACATATGCATAAGCAATGATATCCTTCCCTTAATGGTAAAAGCATAAAAATTTGGATGGAAGATTAATTACAAAGAATTACTTTCATGTCATATTTATTATATATATATATATATATATATCAATGATTATACCCTTCCAAATAAAGTGGTGATGAAAAACAAAATTACACCACGATGTTGAGACAGTAAGCCATACGTACGCACATGTAGTAATTATTTTTTCATAGGATGGATAATAGGTGGAATATAGTGGTATCATAATCATAACCACATATGATAACATATATGATATTGTATTTATTATATTATCATTTGTACAACACAAGAATAATAATTATAGGAAGAAATGAACTTGAATGAGTTGGTCAAACAATTACCCCTTCTATGGTAGAATTCCATTACATATCTTATCAAGGGATATAGATTTTGTCATTTTGGATGACCAGGACCACTGAAAATATTATAAGGGAGATTGGAAAATAAATTCATTGATTTGTGTCAAGATAGAAGTATCAATATTTTTTGAGGAAGTGAGTAAGGAGTATATCTTTTAAAATTGAGGTGGGGAGGACTTTTCTAAAGCATCATTATATTAAGATAATATAAATTTTTTTCTATTAAAATTTCCTCCCAAGTAACTTATTTAAAATATAATATTAATATTAGTCAAATTAATGTCAACCAATAATTTTTTACTTGTTTAGGTTACATTCTGATGCATATCCTTTTTCTTTAACCCTTATTTAATCCCTTTAACTCCTACCATGACAACATTAATTTTTACTACAAATGTGTGAATATAGTTAGTATAAAATTAAAAACAAACCATAAATGTATCATTTATGAAAATTCCATACTTTTCTAAATCATTTAGCCAATATTTATTTTTTTAGAAATTTTATATTATTTCAAAAAATACTTTTTTTAAAAAACAATTAACACAAATCTTCACAATACTCAATTCATGAATTTTTAAAAAATATAAGTACTCAAGATAACATCAATCTAAAATATTTTTAAATCCCTAAAATGTCTAGGTTATCTATAAAATTCATTTATGACATTAATTATATACAATCATATTTATTTGATTATTCTTTATATCATGTATTTTGTATTTCAACTAATTAAATGATAACTTCATCATCATTGTGTAATACTTTAAGGTATTTATTCATTTCATAAATATTGAAAATAAATTATCCTGATGAAGATTAATATTTTTTCATTAAAATTAAAATTTATAGTAAAATTTATATTCCATATTATATTATATTGAAAATTATATAGTTATTAAAAACATGAGTATATTTTCATTAACATGTGTTTAAATAATATATAATAAATGTCATACTCTCATCCAATTGGATAGAAAAGGATATAATCTCATCCCCATGATAACAATGGTCATATCCCACATATTCAATTAAATTTTAACAATCATTAGGTTAATTTTATACTTTTTAGGATATTATTTATACCCTTAATTACTTCATTTAACTTTAGTTGTGTTAATAATATAAAATAATAATGTTACTATACATAATTCCAATAAATAAATGAATTATATTTAAATAATATGGAACCATTTATTCTAAATATGGAATGAATTTTAATAAATTCAAAACATAGAATTTTAAGTACTTAATGTAAAACTAATCACGTTAATAAAAGGAAAAAAATAGTTTTTGAAGTAGTGTTCAAAATATTGAAATTGATTTATATCCAAATTCAATGTTAAATTCATTACAATGATCTAAATTGGATTAAATAAGAAAATTTTAATTCAATTATATTTTAAAAGAAATTAGAAATAAAATTTAACAATATAAATTATTTAAATGAAAAGTTTTTTTCAACGGAAATGTAATATTTTATCACTATTAATCAAACTATAAAACTAATTAGAAAAATAAAAAATTTACAAAATAAAAATTTATATATTGAAATTTTAAATAAAAATTATATTTTTTTCAAATTGAATTTATAATAGTGTGAAAGTATATTTAAAACAAGTACTCTAAAAAACACTAGTAAAACTACCTCTAAAAATATAGTTGTTTAATATAGAAAATAGGAATCATTATTATCTTATGACTAGAAAATATTCTGGATGAATATTAAATATTCAAATTTCATAATTTGGTTAATAATTTGATCTCATTATATTTTAATATCTAGTTTATTACAGTCACTTCGTAATAGATCACGGTGTGTTCAAACTCAAGGTTGCGTGAACCACAAGCTATTACATTTATTTAAAAAGAAAACAGACCGTAAAATATTGGGGTGCCACATTCTTACCTCATTAAAAAAAATGTCGCATAATGTTTCCAAGATATAACCTCATTCTAGTGTTTGGGTAATTTTACATCATAATTTCCTTAGTTTTCCACATCACCTCTTCTATTTTATAATTTTTCTATAGTACCATTACTAATAGAGTCGCCCGATTCTTGAGCACGTGTTCTTCAGTATCTAAAAATTGAATAATATCTTCATAGTATGATAAATTGGAAACAAATTAGATTTATTTATAAGTGACACCATTTTTTGGATCTAGCATTTACTTATTTATCAAATATATATGGAATATATGATGTTCTTTTGAAACACTATGTGGCATTTCGAAACAATAAAACACAATTCCGATTAATTCAGGACTTTCAAAAGGTTTGATATACTTGGGGATCAATTTCATTTTTATAATGAATCTTATCACACCCTTCTAGGGAGGTACATTCAACAAAAAATGAAATCCCACTTCAAATTCCAAATTCTTCCTTCAATTGTCAACATAGACTGTTTTACAACTTTGAGCTGATTTGGTATGGGTTTGAATAGTCATTAACATTTTTGTTTTTTCATCAAACATTTCTAGGACTAAATGATTCCTTTCAACCAATTCATCATAATATGTTTTCATATAATATCTCCTTCCATATAACATTCCGTACAGTTCCATTTGAATCCTGGAATGGAAGCTATTTTTATAAGAAAATTCAACCAGAGGTAAGAAATGATCTGACTAACATTCAATGTAAAGTGCAAAGGACCTAAAAATGTCTTCCATTGTTTGGATAGTCTTCTATGATGACCCTTATGTTTGAGGGTGATAAATGGTTCTCAAATAATGTTTTGTATCTTGATACTTCTAAGGACTATTCAAAAATTTTGATGTAAAATGGGGATATTGATCACACACAATCGGTAGAGTTTCACAATGAAGTCTTACAACATCATTAATTTAAAGTATTTCTAGGTCATAAAGAGATATATATTCTCATATATGAAGAAAATTTAATGATTTAGTAATGTGATCATCTATAAAACATACTACGTCATTCATTCATGGAGTCCTCGGTAGTCCTGTGACAAAATCAATCATAATGTCTTCCCATTTCCACACAAGAATAGGATGAAGTTTCATGAACACTCTAAGATGTTTTCATTCATCATTTACTTATTAAAAACCATATATCTTGACACATAGTTATAGATTTCCCACACCATGTTGTACTATAAAACATATTTCTTTCAAATATCCATACATTTTGGTGCTACTAGGGTGTATAGAGAAATTTGTGCAATGATCATTATCTAATAATTAACTTTTTTTATCTCAGGTACAGAGGGAAAGAATTTTTTTTCTAAATTTCAAAAAAAAATTTTATATATTACATCTTTCAAGGTATCATCATTAATTGAATTAATTTTATTTTTGAAATTATCATCCTCAGACAAAGAACTTTTAATCTTTTCCAATAAATTTGGTTTTGAAACCATTTGATAGACGACTGATGTTTCTAGAACCTTAATAATTCCCATAACCATATTTAATAGAGCCATGATCATTGGATCGCTATCAACTCTAGAACTGCATGATCCTTCATACTCAGTGCATATTCTATATTGTTCGCATTCTCTAGGTGGTAGTGTATTGAGAATTCATAATCCTTGGGTAGATCAAGACATACCCTTTTCATTATATTGAGTCCTTTATGTGGTAAAATATATTTCAAACACTTTTATCTATATATATTTCAAAAATTTCACTATAAATACAGTGTCTCTATATCATTAGATCAAATTTGACCACTGCTAACTCAATATTAGGAGTTGGATAGTTTTGTTCATGTGTTTTTAGCTTCTTTTAGGAGTATAAAATAACTCTATCATTTTTTATACATACACAAACAAGTCCTTTAATTAATGGATCACTATAAATCACACATACACCATTTCCTAATGGTAATGTTAAGATGAGATCATTGAAAAATATTCTATTAATTTCATAAAAATAATCTTTACATTGTTTTGTCTATGAAAACATATCCCATTTATGTGTAAGTATGTTTAACTAGATTATCAATTTGAAAAAATGATAAATGAAATGCCTATAGTATCCTACTAAAACAATGAAACTACCTACCTCAATTTTGCTCGTTGGTGCATTAAATTATTGGATTGCCTTTATATATACAAGATCAACATAGATTCTATAATTTGAGAGAATATATCCAAGTATAAAAATGTATTGAAGCCTATTTTATCACTTTCTAAATTTACTATATAACTCTAAACTTATGAGAGTTATATAAATGATCTGAAAGTGATTCCCATGGTATTTATATATTTTAGAAAACATGATAACATCATCAATAAATACCACAACAAAATCATCAAGATA
Organism: Viscum album; assembly: GCA_963277665.1. Taxonomy (NCBI): domain Eukaryota; kingdom Viridiplantae; phylum Streptophyta; class Magnoliopsida; order Santalales; family Viscaceae; genus Viscum; species Viscum album. Next base: position 1,394,243,415 of record OY728164.1, on the reverse strand, counting down.
TTTCTTGAGTACTCTATTATTTACGTCTAAAAGAATACCAACAGTGATTTAGTCCATCTAAATGATATTACTGTAAACATCTAATGTTCATTCCTCATCAAAAAAGTTTTCTTCAGAATGTATTACTTCATTACTTGAAGTAGATGATATCTGAAACCAAGTTCAATCATAAAAAACAAGCTTCATGATGTTGACCAAATATTTCATCAATGTGTGGTAGAGGAAACACTTTTCCAATTATAATAAATTTTATTTCCCTATAATAACTACATAGCCTCCTAGTTCCATAATTTCTTAATACAAAGAAAAAAGAGGCTCCATTTAGAGAAACGCTAGGGAAAATAAATCCCTTATTATCCAACTCTTCAAGTTGTTTCTTTAAATTCACTAAAACCATTATGGCCATTATATAGCAAGTTATTTATAATGGTACTGAATAAGGGTTAAAATTAATTAAAACCTCAAAATTTTATGTTAGGGGTGTTTATGTAATTCCTCAGAAAATACAATGATCTATTCTGTTAAAATAGGTACATCCTCAATTTTTATATTAACATATTCATACCTAGATGTTTTTTTCTCTTCATCCCAAGAATTTCATTCACTAGTTCTAAATGTTTTGATATAGATAAGAATTAGATGAAGAAGTTTAAATTATAAAAAATGTGATTCTTTTTCTTCCACAAAAATTATAATTTCATAATTATTGAAATAAATTATCACATAATATTTTCAAATAAATTCCACACCAAGGATTATATTAAGATTAACCATAGGTATAATTACAAGGTTAGGAAGTAAATCATGTTTATGTTTCATAAATTGGAATTAACGACATGTATATATTGCAATGAGACTTCTCTGATGTTTTTTGACTGAAAAATCCCACATTAAATCGTAAGAGAAATGTCTAATTTTTGTTGATAATCAAGGAATATATAAAACAATGTGTTCATCCATAATTAAATAAATAATCAGATATATTTTTGGAGATAATTATTGTTCCAACCACAACATCATTAGGGACTTCAATCTCTACTGTTGTGATCACGTAAGATTGAACTTTATCCCTTAGCCTTTCTAGGGAATGTTAACCTAAAAAAGAGGAAAATCATTTTCATAATGTACCATATGCATAGAGTTAAAAATAATACGTTACCAAATTCTTTCTTTCCCTTATAGTCATGGGTTTTGTTGCCTTTTATCCACACTTTTAAAAAACTACCATGCCCAATAGGAATGTTCCATGATGTTTCCTTCCAAATTTCATGCATAATGGAATGTTAAATCATCTATTATTCCCCTTTTAATTATTTTCTTTCTTGTAGTGTTTAGCATCCCTCTTCTTCTCTTATATTCCTTTAAATTCATAACACTTATAGAACTCTTTTTCTATCATGATATCATTGGAGACTATATTTTCATATGATGGGAAATTTGGGGTGACCAATTCCCTTCATTGGAATATTTTTAACCCATAAAAAAATTGATAAATATTTCTCTTTAGATTATGTTTATAATGCTTAGAATTCCATGTTATCATTGTAATTTTGGATTTTTATTTATAATCATTGTCATCCACCATTTTCATCAGATTCAATAATTTTCTCTCCATATCCACCTGTCATTTTTGGGGGAAAGATTTTTCCAAGGAATGTTCCTCAAAATCTGTTCATTCCATGTTTTCTATTTTTTCCTCCTCTATCATGTTTTGAATTAGTGACCACAATATATTTGTATCTCTTGAGTTACAATAATCATCCATGAATAACTTCTCCATTTATTTTCTTCTCAAATAATGAAATATCATCAATAAAGAAAGTATCCATTAATATACTATAAATAGATTTTAATACCCATTAAATTATGGTATTTTTTGTCTCATGACCTAGTTTAACTTTGTTCCCCCACATTGTGGATCAAAATTCTTCAAATGGGTAAGGTTAATGTTCAAAACAAGAGTCATCTATCCCAATTTGGTTATTTTTTTATAAGAAGCTGTAATGGTAGCTCCAACATCATTACCATGCATTTATGGGAAATAAATATATGATTTCTATTTGTTGATATGGTTTCCATTCCATACAAGTTTCCATTTCAAGACAGTTGAATGAATTAGATTATGTTATAAATCCTGATTCAAAATTTTTAACTAGTAAAACACACAATCATAATTTATAATTCATAAATATCTAGTCCTATAATCAATAAAATTGTTTCATTGGGTAAATATTTAATTTTATTTTCAAAATAATGTTTTTAATGAAAATATTAATTATCCTAAGAATATCACCCAATTTTTTTAAACAAGGATCCCGATAAGCCCATTTTCATGACCAGGTTATGAGAAGTCATGGCTGATGTACCATGTCAGAGGTCATACCCATATGTATATCTGTTTTAGAAACATGTAAATTTTTAGTATACAAATATGGATGTATTTATAAGAAGACCCAAATAATATATACCATATAAAATTTCTAGGATGTTCCTCTATACTCATCCTCAGATACCTTATTAGGGTTATGTTCCCCAGTCTATATTTTTTAAATATTTTTTTAAGGTTTCTACTAAATAGGTAGGGATACCCAAAATAATGACCCCAACCACGATAACCTAGATCTTGTGACTCACTTAATTACATTGCCATAAATACAAGATTATAATCCAAAAGGACCAATCACTTTTGTAGTTTTGGAAGAAAAATTACATTCATGAACCATACATTAAATATCAAAAAATAACTAAAACACATGCGATTTAACCATAATCATGAGTTTAATATGAAAAAATAAATGAAAATCAAATAATTCCAAATAAATAATTACATTAATATTGTAAAAATTGAATAATCACTTGGAATATCAATAACTAATCACATAATTAGTGAATGAATAATATCGTACATCATAATAATCTCATCATGGCATCAAATAAGACACCATATATAAATTGGTATAACATCATCAAATACGAAAACTAGTTTTCCTTGAGAGACATATCGATACATCGAGTGGATATATTGGACCTCTCTAATCACTTACAAATTATAATGCATTCCTCATATGAAAAGGATTAAACATAAAAAACATAAACATTATTATTTTAAAACTATAATATGAAATGATAATACGTCTACCATAAACCTTGAATGGTTTCAAAATATATCATCCATGGTCAAAATAATCTTAAAACCTTCAAATAAAAAATGGTAAATGTCATCATATGAGATAAATATAAAGAAAATATAAGGTCTAAAAAATTATTTTGACATAAATTAAAGTACTCTAATAAAATCTTTTTAACTTTCTTGAGTGAAATACCTCTTTTTACTTGAAAACAATTTATCAAAAAAGCCAAAATAATTTGAATTAAAAAAGATTATTTTAAAATAATCATATACAGTTGTAAATTATGATTCACGATATTACAGATTCATAATGGAAAAAATATACTTATCGCATATAAGTTAAAAAAAATTGATTTCATATTTTTTTTGAAAAAGTCATAATGTATCTCATTTCAAAGATGAAAAATGATTCCTTTAAAAATATTTTATAAAAAGATAAAAATTGGTAAAAAGAATATATATTTTAAGTATAATAGTAAAAAATAATTTGGATAACATTTGTAAGAATCATTTTCTTGGATTATAATTATTCCCTAATATATACGTACTTATAGACAACCCAAAATAATAATTTGATTTTGAAATTGACCCTTACCTTGTAATTTACATTTGATAAATGTGATTTAACCACTAATATAATGGTTTAAAACATGTTTTTAATTTATAATTGAACCATGCCCATATTTAAGATTTAATATATTATGTTCTTATATCATTTTTTAAATAATATTCCTATATTACTCATGTTTATGGGGTAAAGTGGTTCATTTTCCTATTCATGTTTTTTTTAAATATTTTTTATTATGAATAGGATATATATATATATATATTTATTTATATTTCATATAAATAATTTTATTATGTTAATAAATGTTATATTTACTCATTATATAAATTTTTATAATCATTCATGAATGGTTAACTTGGAAAATGAATCTCATCACGTCTTGGAGACTGTTGGATGTACATACACACAAGCGATAATATCATTACCTTAATGGTAAAATTTTAAGGAATTGGATGATATATTAAATATATAGAATAATTATCATGTTATATAAAATTTTTTTATCCATTATATATACTATTGTTCCAATACAAATAATGTCGCTATGAAAATCAAATTACACCATGACATGGAGAGAGTAAGTCAAATATGTACACACGCGGTGCTTTTGTTTTCTATAGGATGGATAAAAGAAGGAATATGGTTGTACCATAATCATAATAACATCTAATAATATATTTATAATTCTTCAGTGGAATTCCTTTATATATCTTCTCGAGAGAGCTAGATTTTGTACTTTTGAAAAACCAAGACCAATAGAAACTGGATATAGATCTTATGAGGATAAATGGTTTGTGTTTGGTTGATCTTTAAGGCTCAATGTGGTTTGAGGATGTGAGGGAGTTGGTTCCCTTTTCTAATTGAGGTTATCGTAACTTTTGGAAAAACAAAAAATATTAAATTAATATAAATTAACTGTCAATTAAAAAATGAACAAGAGTGATTTATTTCTAAAATAAGTTTTTATGGGTCAATATAAACTCAAAAAATAATTTCTAGACAATTTTATGTTGCATTTATACCCTTATTATTTTTCTTTAACCCTAATTTGATCTCTTTAACTCTTTTTGTGATAACATGTGTTTTTACTACTTAAGGGTTCACAAAATTACTATAAGATTCCAAGATAACCATAAATAGATCATTGATTCAATTCAAAATATTATCTACATTTTTTTCTGATGTTTATATATTTATTATTTTTTTTATCATTTATTAAAATACTATTTTTTAAAATATCATTATTGTAAATTTTCATACTATTCATTTCATGACGTTTTTAGAATTATTATATCTCAAGATAACATGAGAAAATCATTCAATAAATTCATAATATGTATAGGTTATCTAAAACAATTATTGAATGAAATTATTTATATAAAATTAGATTAATATTAATATTTTTAATATCATTTATTTGGTATTTATATTCATTTAAAAATTACTTCATCATAACTCTGTAAGCCTTTAAGGTAGATATTCATTTCCTAAAAATTATAAACAAAATACCATGATTAACATAAAAACATTTTAATTTCAAATGAATTTTTTTAGAATGTTATATATTATGTATAATCCTGTATTAAAAATTATATAAACATTAAAAATAACAGTATGAAATGTTTAACATCTCTTTAAATAAAATATAATAAATTTGATACCCTCATACAGGTGGTTTCTAAAAGTTATAATCTCATCCCAAGGATGTTTTTGGTTTGACACACACTTATCCAATTAAGTGTAAAAAAATGTTAGGTGAATTTATTTAATATTTATAATATTATTTTTACCTGTAACTACTTGATTTTCCTTTACACATGTTAATAAAAAAATTAAAAAAGTTAATATCCATCATAACACAAAATAAAAGAAAATGGTTTAAATATTTTGGAACCAAAAATTCCAAATATATAATCCAATTTTAAAAATTTAAAACAAAAAAGTTATAGTAATTAACATAACATTGATCCCATTGATGGAATGATAAAACATGGTTTAAAGTGAAAAATTCAAAAGAATAAAATGTTTTTATATAAAAATTCAATGTGAATTTGATTTAAATTATTAAGATTGTATTATATTATAAAACATTAATTTAATTATACTTTACAAATAATTATAAATATAATTTTACATTATAAATTATTTAGATGAAAATTTATTTTAAATTGAAATGAAATATTTTATCAGTACTCATCAAAACATAAAATTTAATAGATAAATACCAAAAATTTAACCAAAGTAAAGTTTTATAATCCTTTTTCTATTAAGAATTTTAATTTTTAAATATAATTTATAAAAGTGTCAAAAAAAACATTTAAAACACGCACACCATAAAAAGGTATTAAATATGCCTGTATAAAAATATTACCTTTTATTATGTGAAGTTAGATTCATTAATATCATATGGCTATAAAATATTTTGGATGAATATTAAATATATAAATTTCATAATAAGGTTCATACTATTCACTATAAGTATTTTAATGACTAGGTTATAATGACCTCTTATTAATAGTTCATGGTGCATTCGAAATCAGTGTTGCATGAAAAACAAGATATAAAATTTATTTAAAAAAACATGCTATAAAATCTTGGGGTTTTACATTCTTCAGTAATTTTAAAAAATCATTCCTTAAGATTTATAATATACCACCTAATAAATATATTTGGTTTTTTTTCATCAAAATTTCCTCAGGATCCCATGTCACATCTAATATATTAAGATTTTTCTATAGTACCTTTACTAGTTGAGTCATCTATTTCCTCAAAAATTGTTCAACATTATACATAATCTAGATAGGCTCTTTATAGTAATATTATTTAGGTTCCAATTCTATTTAATTATAATTGCTAAAATGTCTTGGGTCTGGCATGTACTTTGAAAATAGATATGGAAGACATCATTTAATTTAGAAAGGATATGTGGCATTTCCAAATGATAATCCATAATTCCAATTTGTTCTATAATTTCTAAAGTTATGATATATCTAGGGCTCATTTTCTCTTTTTTACTAAATCTTATAAGACCCTTCCATTGTGATATTTTCAATAAAACATGATCTCCCACTTGAAATTCCATCACCTTTATTCATTTATCGACTTAGTTGTTTTTCCAACTCTACTTTTATTTGATATGGATTTGAATAGTCTTCCCCTTTTCAATTGTTTCCAAAACAATTATGCTTCTATAATCTTATTTTATACATTTCGTCCCAAAATGATTGTGTATGACATATCATTATATATAATGCTTCATACGGTGTCATTTGAATACTTGAATAGAAGCTATTATAATAGGTAAATTCTAAGAAAGATTAAATATCTAACCCAAAACCCATTAATGCAATTTGATATGGACCACAACATGTCATATAATGTTTGGACAGTCCTTTTTGACTTCCGATCAGTTTTATGGTGAAATGTAGGGCTCATATGAAGCTTAGTTTATAGATCCTTGTGAATATTTATATAAAATTTTGATGTAAAACAATGATCTTGATCTGACACAATCTATAGAGGTGAACCATTAAGAATTATAAATTCATTAATAAAAATTATTTCTTGTGATTAAGGGGTAAATCTTCACATATAGCAAGAAAACACATATATTTTGTAAGATGATCAACAATAACAAATACTGCATCATTCCCTCAAGGACTCATTAGTAGTCCCGTGACAAAATCAATGACGATGTCATCCTATTTATATATTGGTATATTAAGGTGTTTCATGACACTTCTAGGATGTTGTCTTTTATCTTGTACTTATTGATAAACCAAACATCTTGACACATTGTCAGTAACTTCTTCCTTTGTATTATCTAACAAAAAATGTTCCTTAAAATATTTTTACATCTTGGTGCTACTGAGGTGTATAATGAAATTTGATTTATGAGTATCTTACAATAAGTTTATATATAGATCAGTTATTGAAGTAACATAAAGTGTTTTTTCAAATATCAAAATTACATATTCATTTACAATGTCTTTCAATTTTCCATCATTCAATGATTTAATTTTCTTTTTAAAATTATCATCATCATATAAAGAAATTTTAATGTATTCCACTGAATATGGTTTGGAAACCATTTGATAGAGGAGTGATGTTTTCCCTGCCTTAATAATTCCCAAATCTAAATTTACTATATCCATGATCACATGATCCCTGTAAATCCCTAGTTCTTTCATAACTCTGTGATCCTTCTTTTTCAATGCATCTGCTACCTTATTTTCATTCCCTTTGTAGTAATTTATTGAGAAATCATAATCCTTGAGTAGCTCAAGCCATATCCGTTGCATAATAATGAGTTATTTCTATGAGAAAATATATTTCAAATTGTTGGGATCTATATATATCTCAGATCATTAACTATATAGATAGAATCTCCATATTTTCAAAGAAAACATTACCTCTACTAACTCAATATCATGAGTTGTATAGTATTTTTCATGAGTTTTTAACTATCTTATTTCATATGAAATTAATCTATCAATAGTCATAAAGACACCCCCAGGTCTTTTCTCTGATTAATCACTATAAATAAAAAATATATAATTTCCACATGGTATCTTTATGATCAGAGCATTGAAAAATATTTTCTTAAATTCTACAATAAATTATTAAATATTTTTTTTCCATAATAACATAACCCATTTATGTGTGATATTGGTTAACAAGTTTTCTAAAAGGATTTTTTTTTTCAGAAATGTCATTAGTAAAACACTAAACAAATAAAACTACGTACCCCAATTATGATTATTGGTATAATCCATTATTTTATTCAAATTTTATTTAAAATATCAACATAGATTCTATTTATAAATACAATATGATCAAGAAAATAAATTTCATGTAGCTGGCCTTTTTACATGATAAATTTACCGTATAACACATTTATTCTGGGAGTCTCAAAAATGATCTAAAAGTGACTATCATGGTATTAATAGAGTTTATAATACATGAAAATATCATCAATGGATACCACAACCAAATCAACAATATATTCCTTGAATAATATATTCATTAGATCCATAAAAATGAGGATGAATTAGTTAATAAAAATGGTATTACAGTAAACAAATATTGTTCGTACAACATATGAAAAGTTGTCTTTTAATATATTTCAACATTACATGTATGTGATGATATCCAGAATGAAGAACAATATTCGAAATAAATTGATCTCCATGAGGTTGATCAAATAAATCATCAATGTAAAGTAGGGGTAAATTTTCTTTATTATAATAGAATTTATTTCCCTATAATCAATACAAAGACTCATGTATCCATCCTTCTTCTTAACAAATAGAATAGATGACCCCCAGAGAGAAACCCTAGGGTGAATAAATAGATTTTTATCCAATTATTAATGTTGTTTCTTAAACTCCACTAACTACATGGTGGTCATTCTATAGTGATTAACTGATATTTATCTTACATATTTGAATAATTGAATATAAAGTTAATCATTAGGTTCTGAGGGGTGTTCATAAAATTTCTCAATAAATAATTCCTTGTATTTATTTAAAATAGGTACATATTCAATTTAAAGAATGTATTATTCATCCCTAGAGGTCATTTTCTCTTCATCTATAAGAATTTAATTTATTAGAGCTACATTGGGAGTATCTAGATAAGAATGAGATGATGATGTTTCTACTTTATAGATAAGGGATCCTTATTCATCCTCACTGATCATAATTTTTGTTGAGTCAATAAGGTTTTCATTATGACTTTTCCATTCCTTCTTGTTTTGAAAATCACAAAAACCTTATAACTAAGCAAATCTATATTTTACTTTTATAAGGAAAATATCCTTCCGTAAATAAATTTACCCAAACCCATATTTTCATATACATAGCAATATTTTTTTCTTAAGTATAAAAATCAGATTCATCCCAAAAAAACCTCAGAATCATATAATGCTAAGGTATGAAGATTTCTGTTTTAGGATCCGAATTCTGGATACGAACTCTAAGAAAGTTCCACTTCGAATTCTGGATACGAACTCTAACAAAGTTAAAACTCTGAATTATAGACTCCGAACCTTTACTAGTTCGACTCTGAACTTTTACTAAGTTCGACTCCGAACTTTTACTAGTTCGACTCTGATCATTTACTAGTTTGACTCCGAACTTTTACTAGTTTGACTCCGAATTTTTAGTAGTAATACACCGAACTTTTACTAAGTTCAACTACAAACTTTTACTAGTTCGACTCTAAACTTTTACTAAGTTTGAATCCAAAATTTTATTAGTTCGACTCCTAACTTTTATGAGTTCGACTCCGAACTTTTATGAGTTTGACTCAGAACGTCTACAAGTTCAACTCTGAACTCTGAAAGTTCAGATTCTGAACTCTGGTAAAACCAGACTCCGAATTTCATTAGAAATTCAGACTCTATACTTCTACAGAATTCAGGTTCCAAATTCCTTTAAAACAAAATCTGAATATCCCTTTTTATCGTAGACTTTGAATTACATTTTGATTATACTCTGAAGTTTTACTTTCTTACACTCCGAATTCTAGTTTTACTTATACTTATACATGTTTCATTATAAGATGATGTCGTGCTTTTAGTTACACATGTTTTGTAATAAAATGATGTCGTACTTTCTGTTTCTAACAAACCATTGGTTTAGTGACACGTATACAGGTCCCTCCGAAATTCAAGGAATATATGACTGTTAGAGGAGGGAGCCAACCGTTTCAACCGAGCCTATAAAAAGAAGCTCATTTGAATGGGCTCAACAACGAGTTGATCACTCTAGAGACCACACACTCTTACGGTGATTTCTAGAGAGAGAAGCTTTTAATCCTTTGTGCGTACTGAACCACTCGTTAAAATTGCATCGTGCGACTCCAAATGTTGGTGATTACATTCGAGGGATTCCAAGGATAGGAAGACAGAGGTGCCAACTATATTGATGTTCGAGGGCTTCCTTGCTGGGGAAGACAGAGGTTCCAACTACCATGATAGTGAGGGCTTGTGGGGATAGCAAGACAGAGACACCGATCTTCATATCAAGGGATTAACCTGGTGTGGGTAAGAATGTCTTGCCTGAAATTATAAATCAATGGACCTTTATCCAAGGTTGTTGGATACCCTCTCTTTGGGTTAAAAGATTTATATCTTATTACTTGTAGTTTTACTACTTGTTTTTCCACTGCATTTCTTATTGTAAGGAAAGTATAATCTTCTTATTTTTTCTTACACTTGTACTCTAATTATTTTAGATTCTATAAGCTTTAAGGTAGAATCTAATATTGTAAACTTTGGTTTATGTATCAATTTCTGAATCCATATTTTCAGAACCTGTTTTTCGGAATCACTTTCCAGATTAAAGAAAGTGTATAAAACAAGAAGTTTTTAACATTATACCTTGTTCCAATTCTCCAATTGGTGTCTGAGGTGTTCTGAATTTACTTAGTTTAACTTTTTTAAACTCATATCTTTCCTTGTTTAAGGAAATTTTTAAAGTGTATAGTTCACCACCTCTTGTAAATTGAGCATCTATATCCTATACCAATCCTACAATTGGTATCAGAGGAGGTTAACCCAAACCACAAGGGTTTGGTACAATCTAAAGTAACTCATGATTAGGTTTAGAAGAAATGTTTCTTATTCATACTTTTTGGATTCATACATTTTGGAATCATATTTTTTGGAATCATAGTTCGGATTCACTTTTTTTCTTAGAGAAATATTTTTTCTTGCTTAGAATATTTTCTCTTGTTTATAGACTTATAATTCTAATAAGATTGTGTGACAATGTTTTTCTTAGAGATGGTAGGATTAAATGTTTGTTCTATTGATAACCTTAATCCTAATAGACCACCAATTTTTGATGGTAATGACTACGAATACTGGAGAGATCAAATAAAGCCTTTCATTATCAATACTGGGGTAGATAACTTTATTATGCTTACTGGAGGTTATAAAATTCCTGATAAAGAAGTGACTGCTTTCAGAAACCAAGAGAAGCATTATTTTCAATTAAACTATAAGGTACACAATACTCTACTATACTCAATGACTAAGAACATATATAGTCAAATTTATTCATGTGAAACAGCTAACTGTATATGGAAGAAACATGAGGTTACACATTTTGGTACATCTAAAGTGATTGAGACAAGAAGAGCTATGTTGAGAGCTAAGTATCATGGTTTTAACATTTTTTATGGATAACCCATTTGAAAAGTTCAACAGAGGTTTATGACAATTGTAAATAGTCTACAATCTATGGGAGAGAAAGGTCTGGATGATGAAGTGCTTGTGGATAAGATTATTGATATTATGCCCAATGAGTGGGAATCAAAGATAACATCAATTGATGAGAATAGGACGGTCACTCAAATTTCCTTAGATGAACTTTTTGGTACTCTTCTCCAACATGAAACAAGAATGAAGAGGGATGGTGACACCATCAAAAAGAAGAATGGGAATGTTACTGTTTCTTTTACCACAACTACAAATCACATGAAAGCTAAGACTCCTGAGAGAGTAACTAGATCCAAGTCTAAGAAGGTAGTTATTCAATCAGAATTTAGTAATAGTCTATTATCATAGAATGATTTAGAAAATCTTGCTCAAAGGATGAACAAGATAGCTGGCCAGAGAAATTTTGAATCCAAGTATAAGAAAAAGAAAAGGAACGATAGGAAAGATAGAGAAGTGACTTGTTATGAATGCAAGAGAGCTGGACATATTAGACCATATTTTCCTTTGCTCAAAAAGAAAGAGATAAAAGAGAGGAATTCTAAAAGAAATAGGAATACGTATTACAAGTCCAAAGATAATAATGTTCTGAAAGCTAATGACACCTGGAGTGCCAGTGGTGGTGACTCTTCAGATGAATCTTCTGATTATAAATCTCAGGATAGAAAAAATCTTTGTCTTATAGCCATATTACCTATTAACAATCATTGCTTCATGGATAATGAACAAAATTCTGAATCATTGACCAATGTTTCTTTAAATTCTAATGACAGTAAATACTATAACTCTTCAGATGAATAATCCTCTTCTGATGAAGAAAATACATCACCTACCTATGAAGAAGTTTCTAGGTTTGCTGAACTTATTGAGATTGAGAATTCTAAACTCAACAAAAAACTTGATAAGGAAAACTCTAGGAATAATATTCTTATAAAAGAAATATCATATCTTTCTAAAGATCTTGATAGGAAAAATGATGATTTTATAAGTATTTCAAAAAATCTTGAGGAAGTAAATTCTGAGAAGAACAAACTTTCTAAAGAGCTAGAAAAAGCAATTTCTAAGAAAAGTTTTTTCAAGCCAAGATCAAGTTCTAAATATAACAATTTTGAAGATAAATACTTGGTTATAAAATTGAAGTCTGAAATTTTTTCCTTAAAGAAGTGTTTGTCAAAATTTACCCATGGTAAAGAAAATTTTGATAATATGTATTCACAAATATGACCTTTAAGAAACAAATCCGGAATTGGTTATACCCATGCAAAACCAATTTTTCGTAACAATTAATTTGTTCCAAAAAGTTCCCCATTTTGTACCAAGTGTCAATGTGGTGGTCACTGGGAAATAAATTTCTCTTAAAAAACCCCAATCTCTAGGTTTTCATAAAGCATACTTTTCTAAAAGATGTGGGCACCCAAATTTTTTTTTTCTGGAAATCCCGGATCCAAAAAATTTTGGATTCCGAAAGTCTAACTCTTTCTTTCATTCAAGAAGGTAAAGAAATTACCAAAAACAATAAATGGTACATGGATAGTGGGTTTTCTTATTACATGACTCGTAAAAAAGCTATTTACGAAAGATTATCAAAACTAAAGGAGGAAAAGTAACTTTTGGAGATAATGCTTAGGGAGAAATTGTTGGTATATGTAATAATGTTCTTCTTAGTAAAACATTGATTTCAAATGTTTTGTTTGTAAAGGGTCTTAAGAACAACCTCATTAGTATAAGTCAGTTATGTGATGGAGGATACCTTGTGAATTATAGGAATGATAATTTCTTAGTTCACAATTCCAAGGAAGAATTTATTCTCTCATCCAATAGGCAAGAGAATGTTTACACATTAAACTTATAAGACCTCAGGAGCCCAAACCTACCTTTCCTTAGGGAAATGGAAGATCATTCTTGGTTATGGAATAGAAGACTAGGTCACTGTAATCTTAGGAACTTATGTAAACTCTCTAAGAAGAAACTAATTAAGGATCTACCAGAGCATAGATTTTATTCTTCTAAAGTTTGTGATCCTTGTCAATATGGCAAGAAACATAAATCTAGTTTTAAATCAATTAGTGAAGTCTCAACAACTGATGCATTACAGTTAGTGCACATGGATCTTTTTGGTCCAACACAAACTGGAAGCCTTGGAAGCAAATACTATGTGTTTTTTCTAGTTAATGACTACACTAGATTTACATGGGTCTATTTTATAGCAAAGAAGTATGAAGCTTTTTATTTTTTCAAAAGTTTTAGAGCCCAAGTTAAAAATGAGAAAATCCTTCCACTGAAAACTATACATTGTGATCATGGAGGAGAATTTCAAAATTCTGATTTTGAAACTCTTTGTAGTAGAAAAGTTATTACTCACAACTTTTCAGCACTGAGAACTCCTTAACAAAATGGTGTAGTTGGAAGAAGAAATAGAATTCTTCAAGAGATAACTAGAACCATGTTGAGTGAATATTCTATAGCTAGACATTTTTGGGCTGAAGCTGTAAGTACTGCTTGTTATACTATAAATCGATTTTTGATTAGATCTATTCTCAATAAAACTTCTTATGAGTTAAGGAACGGTAGAAAACCTAGAATTTCCTAATTAAATGTTTTTGGTTGCAATGTATTCATCCTGAATACTAAATATAATCTACACAAATTTGAACCAAAATCTGATGATGGAATTTTCTTAGGTTACTCCACATCTTTTAAGGCTTATAGAGTTTTCAATAAAAACACCTGTACTGTTGAAGAAACAGTGCAAGTAAAATTTGATGAATCTGATCCTTTTTTTAAACCATCCCAACCCACATCCTTGGATGTGTTTTCAAAAATTGATTATCAAACATTGTTAGAGGATCCTTTTGATAAGGAAAATGTTCAAGAAGATAATTCTGAAACATTTACCCTAGAAGACTTTATACCATATGTTGATGAACAGGTTTAAAAAAACCCAAACTAGGTGTTCCTTAAGAATCATCCCAGTGATAGTATCATTGGTGATGTAAATCAACCTGTAAAGACTACAAGTTCCTTGAGAAATGAAGTAGAACATCTAGCATTCCTTTCCTAATTAGAACCAAAAAGCCCTGATGAAGCTTTAGGTGATGATTATTGGATTTAATCCATGCAATATGAAATAAATGAATTTGAAAGGAATAAAGTATGGACCATGGTTGAAAGACCAAAGGAATCTTCTGTTATTGGAGTAAAGTGGGTCTTCAAAACAAGTGTGATGAAAATGGAGTAATTGTAAGAAGTAAATCTAGACTAGTTCCTAAAGGCTATAATTAGGAAGAGGGAATAGACTATAAAGAAAACTATGCACTAGTAGCTATACTTGAATCTATTTGTATCTTACTTCCCTTTGGAGCATTCTTTAATTTTAAACTTCTTCAAATGAATGTGAAATATGCTTTCCTTAATGGTTATGTTCAAGGGAATGTTTTTGTTGAACAACCTCCTGGATTTGAAGACACAAAATACCATGATCATGTTTTTATACTTACCAAAGCTTTGTATGGCCTTAAACAAGCCCCACGAGCCTGGTATGATAGACTTACAAGATTTTTGCTTCAAAATAACTATGTTAAGGGTAATGCAGATCCAACTGTTTTTATATAGAAAGATAAAAAAAATGTTTTGATTGTTTAAATTTATGTTGATTAAAATATATTTGGTTCAACTCAGCAATCTTTAACTGACTCCTTTTCAAGTCTAATGAATTCTGAGTTTTAAATGTGTATGATGGGTGAGTTAACATTTTTCCTTGGTTTTCAAATTTCTCAAAGACCAGAAGGAACCTATATATCTCAACATAATTATATTAAATATCTTCTTAAAAAGTATGGATATGACAACACTAAGATAATAAGTACTCCCATCAGTACCTAAAACTCTTTAGATATTGATGAAGCTAGGAAACCAGTAAATCAATAATCTTTTAGTGGTATGATAGGAAGTCTGTTATACTTGATAGCTAGTGTCTAGACATAATGTTTTCAGTATGTTTATGTGCAAGATATCAATCCAATCCTACAGAATCTCACTTAAAGTCAGTGAAAATAATTTTTCACTACTTAAAGGGAACCATGGATCTAGGATTATTTTATACTTCTGGAAATAATTTTTCTTTGAAAAGCATTTTAGATGTTGACTTTGGTGGATGTAGAATGGATAGAAAGAGTTCATCTGGAACTTTTCATTTATTAGGAGATTCATTAGTTTCTTGGTCATTCAAGAAGTAACACTCAATAGAACACTCCAGTGCTGAAGCTGAATATGTAGCAGCTGGAAGCTGTTGTGCTCAAGTGATTTGGATGCAACACACACTCACAGACTATGTATTAAGTTTTATAGAGACTCAAATTTTGTGCGAAACACAAGTGATATTTCCCTTAGTAAAAACCCTGCACATCACTCTCATGCAATGAAAATAGATATTAGGCATCACTTTCTTAGGGATCACACACACAAAAGATATATCATTCTTCAGTTTATCAGAACTCAAGATCAAATTGCTGATATTTTCACAAAATCATTACCCTCCGATAGATTTGAATATGTTAAACATAATTTATGAATGATAACTGTGAGGTAATCCATCTTCCTTAACTTCTTGTTGAACAATTCTCCTTACAGTAATAAACTCTTTCTCATATGTGGAGTACATTTTCTTGTTAATAAAAAATTTCATTGTCAGTTTTCTTTTCAAACTTATTTTACTACATTTTTCGTAACAAGTTTATGGAAATTCTCAAAACGGAAAATCGTGAAATTGAAATTTTTGAAATTGAAATTCTCGGAATAAAAACTTTCGGAATGAAAATTTTCAGAACTGAAATTTTGGTAATGAATTTTCCATAATGAGAATTTTCGTAATGAACTTTCCATAATGAGAATTTTCATAATAAATTTTTTGTAATGAGAATTTTCATAATGAATTTTCTGTAATGAGAATTTTTTTAATGAATTTTCTGTAATGAGAATTTTTGTAATGAATTTTCTGTAATGAGAATTTCCGTAATGAATTTTCCATAATGAGAATTTTCTTAATGAATTTTCAGTAATGAGATTTTTTGAAATGAATTTTTCATAATGAGAATTTTCGTAATGATCTTTCGTAATGATAATTTTCGTAATGATCTTTCGTAATGAGAATTTTCGTAATGATCTTTCGTAATGTGATTTTTCGTAATGATCTTTCATAATCAGAATTTTCTTAATGAACTTTTGTAATGAGTATTTTTCGTAAAGGGTTTTTTTTCATTTTTAAAGTCTTTTCATCAAGAAGAATATTACCAATTACGAACAATATTTCTAGCCAATCTGAAATGTATGATTTCCTTTCTTAAATTTTAGTAGTCATGTTTTTCTTTTTGGTATTTTCCTATGAGTTTTATAATTATTGGGATTCTAGTTTTCTTTAAATCTGAATGTTTTTCTTAAAACCTCAAAAGATCGGAGTCAAGTTTTACTTGTGGAAATGTTCTCAACCGTCAGATCAGATAAAAAAGTTTTTCAACTGTTAGTTGATTTTTGGAAGAACAAAGGTCACCTTCATTGCCTATATAAAGGGGACTCTTAGAGTCGTCCCACATCGGTTTTTCAAATCTTTCACGTCTCGAAGCCCTGACTCTCTTCTTAAGGACCATTCCGATCTTTGTCAAAGTCATTCTGAATCTTCCAGAACTCTACACTCCGAATGTCTGTTGAAGCTACATCTCAAGATATTTCAACTACAAAGACAATTTCAATGTGGTTAGTATTCATGGAATGGTTAGTGCAATTAGATTTCTACAATTTTTATTCCCTTATAACCAAGAATATCAGATTGAATGGCTGAGAAAATGTTTTCTTGTCTAAGTCAAAAAAACAGGATCCGGTTTATACAGATTTACTGGTTGAGTTCTACGAGTCTGTTTCCTTCCAGTAGGAAGAGAGAAGAGAGTTATTTTCCTTCAAGTCTTATGGTAAGACTTACAAATTATCTTATACCAAGGCTTCAATCTTGGTGGGTTTATCGTACGAAGGGGAAGCTGAGTTTTTCTCACATAAGCTTCCGGATGAGCAAGGAAGTTTTAAACAAGGTGAGGGATTTGAAATGTCTTGGAATCAAAGATACCAAGACTGTTAAGATTGCTCATATCACTCCAAATAATCGGATTCAACAGTTGTGGTTACAAGGATTTCTTGTACCAAGAAGGGGTGATAAGGATAATCTGAAGAAGAGTGACATTTATGTCATAGATTTCTGGGTAAATATAAGGAACATATATTTGATGAGGAATGTCTTGATTACGATTAAGAATATAAAAGAAGGGAACTTGAGAGCTCAAATCATTGTATACCATACCTTACTATCAAAGCAGATAGTTCAGTGCTTAGATTCTTTCAATGTTGCTTGTAAGTCAAAAGTTCAGAATTGTAAGATTGTGCCTGTCAGTGATGATTTTTTGAAAAGGATGAAGATGGTTTTTTCAACTGAATCCGGAAAATTCTACCCTTTACCAGGGGGAGAGGGTATGTTCATTCCCTAAAATTTCGAGAAGGATGAACTAGTGAAGAAAGCTTCTAAGAAGAGGAAGCTTAATGAAGTGGTTGGTGAAGAGAAAACTCCCAAATCTAAGGAAACTCAATCCGCACCTCCCAACCCAAAGAAATGGAAATATTATACTGATAAAGTGGCAGCCAAGTGGAGGGAAGACAAAGGGAAATGAAAAGAATGGGATCCACAGTTCGGATTGGACCATACTGAGGCTAAGGCCTTAAGGGAAAAAGCTGCGGATGTGTTAGAAAAAGAGGCAAAAGAGAAAAATATGAAGAAAAAAAGTGTCTGAAGTTGATCTTGTTTAATCTCTATTAAGAGATACTGAAATAGCCTCAGAAAAGATTCACATTATAGAATCTTTCAGTGTCCAACCATCTTTACCTGAGACTCTAGGTAAGAACTATGTAACTCTGGAAAAATACAAGGGTAAAGAAGTAGTTGAAGAAGTAGAAAAAAAGCTGGTGAAGAAGTAGAAGAAGAGGTTGTTGAAGAAGAAGAATAAGAAGAAGAAGAAGTAAGTGATGATCTAGATGAATTGATCAAACAAGTAGAAGAGTATAATGAAAAGGCTGAACCTGCAAATTACCCATTCTGGAAAAGGCAGTTGAGAAAAGAAGTTGGAAAGATGAAGATGAGAAAGTGGAAGAAAAATAAAATGTTTTATATGATGAGGAAGAATCCTATGAAAAGAATTTCCATGAAGAAGGGGAAGAAAAGGAGAAACTAGATGAAGATATGATTGTTCAATTATCAGAAAGTGAGGAAGAATCTCCAAATGATCAACCCATTCCGAAAGATGACATGGGGAAGCAAGTTCTGATGGATACTCCAACAAAAGATATTTTCAGGAAGAAGGAGTTTGGTGGTTCTTCTAAAAGGAAACTGGTGAATGTTGAAGAATAACAATCTCCAAGCATGTTATCAGATTCGTAGTCATCAACACATGGTCACGATTTTGTGGTTGAATCTATGAAAAAGTTGGTGGACACCGTTCCAATTTTCCCAACCATAGACTCCAGATGCCAGATGATGCAACATAGTTTGAATCAGAAATCAGAAGCCTTATTCATGGTGATGGATAAGTTTATAAAGATTGTGGCCGACCATAAAAGTTTTCTTATCAATTATGATGTGCATAGAAAGTTTTGCAGCAAAATAACTCTATGGTCTAAGAAAGTTGAAGAAGACTTGGCTGTGTATGATAATTTTCATAATGAGCTGAAAGATGCTTTGGACACCAAGGATAACAAGATTAAGAATCTCTAGGATGAGATGATCATTAAGAAAAGTTCTCAGATTCAACAAATGAATGAACTAAATGATAAGACCCAATATCTTTCTCAAAATTTTATAAGGGATAGAAATCTTTGGATTGATCTTGAGAAACGATTGGTAATGCATGATGAGATAGTGAATATACAGAAAGATTCCATGAAGGCTTAGGTATAAGCTTTTAAAGCCCAAGAAGAAAGGATAAAAGCCTTGGAGAGGCAAGCTGAGGAAGACCAAAGAGAATTGAAGAATCTCAAAACCTTATTGAAGAAGCTGATCCTAAAGGAAAAGGAAGATAAGTTAATCCACTCTGTTCTTTTATTGTATTTTCCTTTCTTTGTTAAAATATTCCCAACTCTAATGAAAATTTGGTTGGTTGTATCTTGTTATATACTAATGTTTTAGGTACCCTATTTTCTTTTCCATTCCCTTAAATTATTTTTGAATATCACAAAGGGAGAGAAGGAAGAATAACTACTCCTAGGGGGGAGAAGGAAATAGAACCACTAAAAATATGAGAAGGAAAAATTTAAAATGAAGAAGAAAAATTTCTATGTGAAGATATCCCTAAAGTAAGGGGGAGTTTCCCACTACAAAGTTTTTCATTCCCATGATAATGAAAACTCCACTCCCGATGTTTAGAATATAATCCTTAGAGTTTCAATGCCTAAGGGGGAGTTAGTTGTATTCACTTCCATCCATGTAGAAAGGGAGATTAGTTTTAATTTAAAAGTCTAATGAAATTTTTCAAAGTCCTTATATTCTTTTTCGTAAGGATGTTTGTGATTTCCAAAAAGGGGGAGATTGTTGAGTCAATATGGTTTTACTTATGACTTTTCCATTAATTCCTGTTTTGAAAATCACAAACACCTTATACCTACGAAAATCTATATTTTACTTCTATAAGGAATATTTCCTTCTTTAAAGAAATTTACCCAAACCCCGATTTTTGTATACATAGAAATATTTTTTTCTTAAGTTTAAAAATCGAATTAATACACAAAAAACCTCGGAATCATATAATGCTAAGGTATGAAGCATTTTTTTAGGATCTGAATTCTGGATACGAACTCTATGAAAGGTCCACTTTGACTTCTAGATACGAACTCTAACAAAGTTCAAACTCCGAATTCTATACTCCATACTTTAACTAGTTCGACTCTGAACTTTTACTAAGTTCGACTCCAAACATTTACTAGTTTGACTCCGAAATTTTACTAGTTCGACTCCGAACATTTAATAGTTAGAATCCTAACTTTTACTAGTTAGACTCCAAACTTTTACTAAGTTTGACTCCGAACATTTACTAGTTAGACTCTGATATTTTACTAGTTTGACTCCGAACTTTTACTAAGTTCTACTCCGAACTTTTACTATGTTTGACTCCGAACTTTTATTAGTTCGACATAGATCTTTTATGAGATTGACATTGAACTTTTTTGAGTTTGACTCCAAGCTTCTACAATTTCAACTCCAAACACCGAAAGTTCAGATTCTGAACTCTGGTGAACCATAAATCCGAATTTCCTTAGAAATTCAGACTCTGCACAACTACAGAATTCATGTTACGAATTCCTTTCAAACAGAATCTAAATATCCTTTTTATCATAGACTTTGAATTCCATTTTGGTTAGACTCTGAACTTTTATTTGGTTACCCTCAGAGTTCTAGTTTTATATATACTTATACTTGTTTCATTATAAAATGATGTCGTTCTTTCAGTTACACATGTTTTTTTATGAATCGATGTCTTACTTTATGTTTCTAACATCCCATTGGTTTAGTGAAACCTATACAGGTCCCTCTAAAATGCAAGTAAAATTTGACCACTAGAGGAGGGATCCAATCGTTCCAACCGAGCCTATAAATAGAAGATCATTTGAAAGAGCTCAAAAACGAGTTGATCACTCAAGAGACCACATGCTGTTAAGGTAATTTCTAGAGAGATAATCTTTTCATGATTTGTGCGTATTGAACTACTCATTCAGATTGCTTCATGCGACTCCGAATGTTGGTGATTACATTTGAGGGCTTCTGGGGATATGGAGACAGAGGTGCCGACTACCTTGAAGTTCAAGGGATTTCTTGCTGAGGATGACAGAGGTTCCAACTACATTGATGTTGAGGGCTTGCGGGGATAGCAAGACAGAGACACCGATCTTTGTATCGAGGGATTACCATGGTTTGGGTAAGACATACCTACTTGAAATCATAAATCAAGGGACCTTTATCCAAGGTTGTTGGATACCCTTCTCTTTGGGTTAAAAGATTTATATCTTGTTACTTATAGTATTAATACTTGTTTTCGGTTGCATTTCTTATTGTAAGGAAAGTATAATCTTCTTATATTTCCTTACACATGTACTATGATTAGTTTAGATTCTATACACTTTAAGGTAGAATCTCATATTGTAAACTTTGGTTATGTTTCAATTTCCAGATCCATATTTCTGAATCCTGTTTTTCGGAATCACTTTCCAGATTAAAGCAAGTGTATAGAACTAGAAGTTGGTAACATCATACCTTGTTCCAATTCTCCAATTGGTTTTTGAGGTGTTGTGAATTTTCTTAGTTTAACTTTTTAAAACTTATATCTTTCCTTGTTTAAGGAAAATTTAAAATTTTACAATTCACCCCCCTCTTGTAAATTGAGCATCTATATCCTATACCAATCCTACAGTTTTGATCTTCTTAAAATAGTTTTTTTATCATATCTGGAAGGATAATCCATATTGAAGATTAGATCAAGTTCAACCATAGTTTTGATGACAATGTTAGCAAGTAAATCGTGTTTATGTTTTATATAGGGGACTTCCTCACAGTACTTTGTTTCAAAGAGACATACATTATGAGTTTTGACTGAAAAATCATTGATTAAATGAAAAGGGAAATGAATAATGTTCTTGTAAAACTGGAAAGATATTAAAGAATGGTATTATCTAGAATAAAAAAATAATTATACAAGTTTGAGTAGAAAATTAATGTACCTACTACCATATTTTTTTGGACACCAACCTCTATTATTGTGGTCACATAATCTTAACCATTCTCTATTGGCCTTTTCATGGGAAATTTTCTTCAATGCATAACATAATAATTTTCATAATGTCCTATCCTCTTATAGATAAAACAATTCACCTTACAAACACCTTTATTTCCCATTCAATCACAAGCTTGATGGCCTTTTTATCCACACTTTTAACAAACTCCCATCCCCAATTGGAATGTTCCATGATGTTTCTTTCAACATTTATTACAGGATGTAATGTCATCTCTTCCATTCATCTAGTTTTCATTATTTACTATTCTAATTATTTCAAGAACCATATTTTTCTCATTATTTTATTTAAATTCATATTACATTGGTTTTCCTTTTTCTCTTTTGAGAGAACATGAGACTATATCCTCATATGATGAGAAATGTTTTGAGAAAATATCCCTTCTGAGGAATGGTTTTAGCCCGTAATAAATTTGATCAATATTTTTCTCTAGATTGTATATGTAATATATATAATTTTTTCCTAGACTTATAATGCTTGATTCATAATTTCCAAAATTTTCATATCCTTGTTCCCTTATATTCAATAAGTTTCCCTCCATATCTCTTCACTATTCGCAGGGAACATGTATTTCCATGAAATGATCTTTAAGAACCAATCATTACATGTTTCTATTTATTTAACATCCTTTGTGTTTTGAATCAGTGAACTCCATTAATATTCATCTCTTAAGAGACGATAAACATCTGTGAAAACCTTTTCCCATTCATTACTTCCCAAATACAAAAATATATTCTCTAAATAACTTAACCATTGTTCAACTATAAATGAATTTTAAATCCCATTTATTGATGGAGGTTGACGTCTCATGAAGCTATCTAACATTGTTCCTCGACATTGTGGATCAAGATTCTCTATACCGGTAAGGTTATTGTTCATAACCTAAGTTAGTTGTCCTTGTATGGTTATAATTTTTTCATCACCAGTTGCAGCTCAAAATCCAAAATCATTATATTACATTAGTGGTCAATACCTACATGGATCATGTACTTTGATATGATTTATTTTACATCCAATAGGCATCATTTATATACAATGTAATACATTAGATTGAGTCATGGATCATGATTAATTATTTCTAAAAAGTAAAACACATAACATAAATTGATAATTCATGTATAGATAATACAATAATAATAAGCATGGTCTATCTGGGGATATATTTAATTTTAAATATTTCAAAATGGATTTTAATAAAAAATCGAATTTTTCAAAATATATACCCATGGAGTGTCAAAAACGATGTGCATTAAGGACCTTTGTCATGTACCAAGATACACTGATTCAAGCCTGACACACCTTCTTTAATTTGTTACCCA
Source organism: Viscum album (assembly GCA_963277665.1). Taxonomy (NCBI): domain Eukaryota; kingdom Viridiplantae; phylum Streptophyta; class Magnoliopsida; order Santalales; family Viscaceae; genus Viscum; species Viscum album. The sequence continues at coordinate 1,394,219,305 of OY728164.1, read as the reverse complement.
TAGGCATATATGTCGTAGAACCACATCAATAATTATTATCTAGAAACTGATGTAATTTTAGGAAGAACAACATAGTCTTTACCTTCTAAAATTAAAATATATATTTTTTTCGTATCCTTAAAGAATATCATAGGTTAATGTTCGCCGATATATTTATTCTAAATCTAATTTCCAAGGTTTCTACTAAATTTTCTCTAATACTAATTCAAAAAAATATGTCCCTAATATCCTGGGGCTAATTTCTCTCAATATAACAATTTCATTCATACTAAATTTGAATCCCAAAGTACTGAACATTTCTACACTTTTGGATGTTAGATTACATATATGTTTCTTACATTACATTTTAAAAAACAATGTACAATATATAAATTATTTTAGGATGCCATTATTATACTAGATTGACCATGTATACCAGTAATAATACACATCTTAGTAACTTGGGAAAAATAAAACCGAAGAAACAGGTAATCTTAGATGATCACTAAGGGTATGTGTACAATAGAATCTATTATGAATAAATAATAAAAAACATTAAGTTAAGGTGTATAAATGAAATATAATCCATTCAAACATAATCATGAGAATAATTCAAAAAAATTATTTGAAAATAAAATTATTCCATATAAAATATCACATTGATATTTTACTAATACAATAATCACATAGAATATCAATAATAAATCTCATAATCGGGGAGTTCATAATTTTGAACACCATAAACAAGCCGTTAAGGCTTCATCCAAGACACTATACATAAATATGTAATACATCAGACAACACGCACAATAAATTGTCTCACGAGTTCTACTAATGCTTTGAGGGGTGATAACGGGCCCACCCATCACTTAATAATTCCAATTCGATCATCATATTAAAAGGGTGAATCATTAATGACATAAACATTATAGTTATAATAATAGGATACTTAATGTTAATACATAAATCATAAACCATAAATGGTATCAAAATTTCACCTCCATAGTCAAAATAATCATAAAACCATTACAAAAATATGGTAGTTGGTATAATAAGTGATCAAAATCAATCAAGAATAATAGAAAAGAAAGGATGTTGACCTATATGAGTATAATATAATAAAATCATTCACAATTTTGTTGAGATAATTACCCATTTTCACTTTGAAATAATTTATTTAAAAGTCTACATAATTTTAAATGTAAACATTTTTAGTGACAAGATTATTGTAAAATGTAATGAAAGATTCAGGACATTAAGGTGCCATAGTGGAATAAAAATACACTAATATTGTATAAAGAAAAAAAATTACTTCTATATTTTCTCAAAATAATTCATAATGTACCTCATTTGGAAAATGAAATGAAATATTCCAATCAAACCATTTTCCAAAAAGTAACAAATAGGTAAAAAGAATCAATATTTTTTTTGAATAATAGAAAAATATAATTTAAAAATAAGTTTTATGAAATATGGACATGGGTGATAAATATTCCACATCATATACATAGATATAAAAATCCTCAAAATATAATGAGATTATGAAATTATCCATTACTTTTTACTTTCTATTAGCTAAATGTGATTTAAACTTCTTAATAATGGTTTAAAAAAAGTTCATAATTTATAATAGAGCCATATTGATATTTATAATATCATATATGACCTTCTTATATCATTTTGTTAATAATATTCCTTTATTACCCTTATTTCTAGTATTAACTGATTCATTTTATTATGCATGTTTTATTCATGTAAGTCCTATTTCTTATGAAAATGATATATATATATATATATACTTCATCTACATAAAAATGATAAGTTTATAGATATTATATTTACTCATTAAAAAAACTTATAATCATTAATAAATGGTTAAAGTGGAAAATGAATCTCATCTCATCGTAGAGACTGCAAGTCGTACATACGCACGAGCGACAGAATCATTCCCTTAATGGTTAATGGGTAAGGAATTAGATGAAATATTAATTATAAAGGATCATAATAATTTGATATTTATTATTCATATTAATTATATCCATATTTATTCCCACCCAAATAAATTAGTGATGAAGAAAATTGCACCACATTGTGGAGATAGTAAGTCGTACGTACACAGGAGTTGTGCTTTTGTATATTATATGATGGATAATGGGTTTAATATTACTGTAACATAATAATAATAAAATATAAGAATATATATGATACTATAGTTATTAATTTATCATAAAAACCAGACATTAATAAGTTGTATATGTAGAAATTAACTTGAATGATCTATTAAAACAATTACCACTCCTCCTGTGGTATTCTCTTAGATCTATTCTCAAGGGATTTCTAGTGGATATTTTTGGAATAAAAAGTCCTCTATAACATGGATAATGATATCAACATGAGAAATGGTTAGATTTAGACTTATATATAAGGCTCAATACGGTTTTAGGATGTGAGGGAGGAGGTGTCCTTTTATAATTGAGGTGAGATGATCTTTTGGATTTCCTCAAAATATTAAATTAAAATAAATTAATTTTTAAAGGAAAATGGATCCAAACAGATTTAGTTATAAAATAATATTACACCCTGTGTTTTTACTACTTAAGGGTTAATTTAGTTTCTACAAAGTTAAAAGAAACCATAAATGGATAATTTAAGAAATTTAAAACGTTATCTCAATTATTTTTCCAGTGGTTATATTTTATTATATGTTATATCAGTAAATATAATATATTTTTTTATTTTAAAATATCATTAATGTCAATTTTAAAAATATAATTTTTTTGAATTTTAAAAAAATATTAGTAATGAAGATAACTATGAACTGAAACCTTTAATACATCTATAATATTTTTAGGTTTTCTAGAAATTTTTTGGATATCCTTATTATATAATAATATTTTTATTATAATATTTTTTCAATGAATAATTTGGTATTTCCTTTAATTAAAAAATTACTATATCATCTTTATGTAAGCAGTTAAGGTAATTAGTAATTTATTAAAAATTAAAACTAAATTATCATTGTAAAGATAAAAATTCTATCTTTAAAATGAATCCTTATAGTCGAATATATCTTATGTATAATCCTTTATTAAAAATTATATATTTATTAAAAACATGAGTATGATATATTTAACATCTCCTTAAATAAAATATAATAAAAGTTATACACTCATAAATGTTTCTTTTGAAGCTTATAATCTCATCCCAAGGGTGATTTTGGTCTACAAACATTTATAAAAATAAATTTTTGAATATTTTTCTTGTAATTTGTCAAAATTTATTATATTATTTTTACCCTTAATTACTCAATGTTCCTTTAACTGTGTTCATATAAAAAAATTATTATTGTTAATATTCATAAATCCTAAAAATAAAAGAATCATATTAAAATTAATTGGACCCAAAAATTCCAAATATAGAATAAATTTTACAAAATTCAAAATAGACAATTTTTAGTAATTAATTTAAATCTAATCCCACTGAGGGAATGAGAAAATGAGTTTTTAAACTGAAACATTTAGAAAATTAAAATGTATTTATATAATAATTAAATGTAAAACAGATTGAAATAATCTAAATTGGATTAAAAGATAAAAATTCAATCCAATTACACATTAAAAAAATTTTTAAATATAATTTATCTCTATAAATTTGTTATACGAAATGATATTTTCAATTCAAATATAATATTTTATCACTATTCATGTAAAAATTAACTTATTTGATAAATAATAAAATTAACCAAAATTAAAATTTTAAATTATAATTTCAAAGAATATGTTTATATTGTCAAATAAAAATTATAAAAGTGTCCAAAAAATATTTTAAATAAGAAAAACATCAAATGGAATTAAAACTACCCTTATAAAAACATGGCATTTTAATGCGTAAAATTTGATTCATTATTATGTTATCCCTATAAAATATTATTAATGAATATTAAATACATAAAAAAATAATGTGATTAATACTATTCAGTCCTAGTGTTTTAATTACTAGGTTATAATAGTCACATATTAATAGTTCCCGGTTTGTTTGAACATAGTGTTGCGTGCAATGCAAAAAATTAAATTTATTTAAAAATAAATCATATCATAATATATTGTGATGCTAAAGGACTTTTTATGAGTATATTTGGATGTTTTGGGTTCTTCCTGGTGTTTGGGGAATGAATGAAACGAAAATTGGGTCATCCTGTGTATGTTGTACGATTAGTGAAAAACTAGTAATAACTGTGTGTTTAAACCATTCTATCCAGGATGATGGGTGCACAGAAATGTAAATTGTGAAAGGAGAGGAAAACCATGTAGAATTGGACATGTCCATTAAAAAATTATGGATCATAGTTTTTCAAATCGTTCAATATTCCCTATTACCTGTGCATCTTAGGCACTCTTCGATAGAGGCTGATGCATAGTTGGTGCATGGATTAGAAACCCGTGTGGAAAAACCATTCACCCCATTAAAAGTGGGTTTTTACCATTTTCCCTCTTCATTTTGTATGATTTATCACCCTATTTTCTTCATCATTTCACCTCGGTCAACCCTAGGGATGAACCAAAACACCCAAATCTTCCCAAGGGTCGTACTCCTTAATTTATAAGTAGTTTGGTGTGTCATTGGGTGCAGATAAAAGCTCCGAGTATGGATAATTCTTCTATTTGATTCATTATCTAGACTAGGTATTTTAGAATAGTTATTCAAAATATAAAGATTTGAAACCCAATTTCATAGTGAATCATAGGTTTGGGTTTCAAAGGATGTTTAAATCCAAATCTATGACTATGGTTAAGTGATCATTCGTCTTTGTAATTGATTTATGTTTTCTAAAAATTATATCCTATAGTCTTGTTGTTTATTATCTATGTGTGGATGATCTTGGGTGTGGTTTTGTTCCCCCTTCTTGGTTTTCCAAAGTATAAATTTTGAAATGGTTGTGTAAATGATTAATAGAAACCCTCATGTTCCCCATCTGATGCATTGAGGTTGATTGACCAGGTTGAAGGCCACCCATGGGGTATGCTACTCATTGACCATTATAATTGAAATTATAAGTGTATAATTGAGTTTTTATGAAATAGATACCATAAATTTTAGTTTACATGTTATCTTTGGTTATGAATTAGATACCAATGGTGATAATGTTGGATTCTATCATTGTATAAAGGGTTGTGGTGAATAGAAAAAAAGTGGTTAAATGGAATAATGTGAAGGTGTTAAATGAACCATGGTTGGAATGAGAATATGATAATGGGTAATACATAAAAATAATTTATGAATTTATTGTACCATGAATTGTGAATTTTATGTGTATATTTTGATTATTGTTATTAAAATGTTTAATATGAGCGATGGTTATCAAAGCATGTGCACATGGCTTTGTTGTATGTGGGGTTTTCACTAATTTTCAATACCCTTGGCTTGGTTTAGATTGAGGCTCTAAATCCCCCTAGAATGGATTTTTAATGGAGTGAGAATGAGGCTTTAAGCCTCTAATAGTTACATTGGATGAGACTACCCAGGCTGAGGATCCCAGGTATGTGTGATGTAATTAATTATAAAATGGATTCCATAGTGATATTGGGATTTTTTTTTATTTCCTTATGCATAGATGTTGAACTACATATTTCATTTTATATTAAATTATTATCCTATCCAATGGACTAAAATGAAGTAAATGGCAATAGTGAGTAATATTGATAAATGACAATTGATTTACCTTTAATTCTCTTGTTATTCTATTAGTACATTCAAACACTATCTACTTCACTGTATATTTTGTATACACCGATAGTGGTGGCTTATTAATTTTTAATCACACCCTACATAGGCCATCTTTTGGTTCCTGATAAGATATCATGGTTGTAGGTCATGACCAGGGTAGAGACCATATGCCAGAGGGTTTAAATGGATATATGAATTGCACGGATGAGGGTTATGGACTTAGATTTAGGACCCATTTTGGGGATTCTTTAGTTTTTATTTATCTTGGGATTATTCTTAAACATGACACTATATTTAAATTACATATCATTATTACTTTTGGATGCAGGATTGTATCCAATTTTTGGAAATGGATTTCATTTTGTGGTGATTAGTTATTATTGTTTCATGTGTTTTAATTTCTATATATTGTGGATTAATATTATAAATAGGGTATAGTCACCCCATATAACGCAATAGATGCTCACTGCTAGTCGATATCCTCTTTTTTACAGGATGACATGCCTGAGGTCATGTGGAAACTCAACTCGGGGTACCAGTTTATTGGCCACAAGGTTGAATACTTTAAAAAGTTGTATGAGATCATCTTTTTTCTATTTCTTTACAATTTGGTAACGGTTGACTAGAGTATAGGATGTGTTGGGACCTAGAAATTATCTCATGCATTGGTGTAGATAACTCATTTATGATTGATAATCTAGGTAACACTGGGTGGTATTGTTGTTCTTGATGTGTTTTTAATGGATGTATAATATCTCATCATTAGGTGATGCACTTATTGTGTGATGTGACTATTTTATGTTATTTTTCTCTTATATAAAATGAAATAAGGATGTTCATACATGAATCACTTTAGGATCCTAGGGATTGAAATCAATTTTATCATGGTAGAAGCACACACAGACATGGATGATGTGTGGGACATGATGGATAGAATTCATTTCCATTTTCATTGAAAACAAAGGAGATGTAGTGTATAATAAAAATGATGCAAATGGGTAAATTTATTAATTTTTAAGGATTTTTTATAGAATATTTGCTAATGATAAATTATATATGTGTGAAATGCTTGTTGGAAACGAGTTTTAATGATGGAATTATTTATGTTTTGAAAGTTAAAACTATTAAAAATAACGTTTGATGAAAAATTATTGTGGTCGTGGGAGTTGTATTCTTTATGTTGACCGTGAACCGTGAAAGAGAGTTCTATGTTTTTTGATAGGGTTGTGATGGAATCTGTTGATATAGTGTATGTATAATTGGTTGTATTAGGATTTTGAAGTGCCTTCCTTTGTGAAATCATTGAAGTTTTTTGTATGTGTTCTGTGATGTTTGTTTGGGATTGTAGGGAAATGCCACCATGACTTCATGTTCTGGTTGGACATTAAGAGGACATCACTGATAATTATCCTCTATATGTGGAGCTCAAAAGCCTAATGATCTAGCATAATAGAGGACATGAATACTTCTATGAGAATTTTTATTATTTATGAAGATAATGGAATGAGAACCAGGGTGGGTTGTTCCAAATATGTTTGAGATGACATGTGAATTTTTGTTGTAGCACCCTAAAACATTAGCTAGATAGAGTGGAACTCAATTAGTTGAGTTCTGTATTTAATCCATTCAGATGATTCTTGATCACTTATATAATACTTAATAGAATAGAGTCAGTTTAGTGGCATACATGTTTTATGGATAGTAAATGTGATGGTGGGATGTTATATTTTTGATCTTGCAGGTTGTCAGTATGATATGGATGGATTTTCTAGAAATTTGTTTGGAGGACATATATTTAGAGACCTTGAGACTAGAGAATGTTGCAAAGAATATAAGGCTGACCCCGGGGTCCCTTTTAGTGATATATTACACTCTCCACTTCACCGAATTGGAATGATTTGTTCCATCTTTGGTAGAGGATGAGGCAGCTATGACAATACATTTACATGATGGACATAGACATGAGATTATTCCCCATGTGAATATATTATGTTTATAAAGGGGTTCATATGTGGTGGATAATGCCCTTATTTTAGAAGAGAATATAATTGAGGCTTCTGGGGGTGGCATGCAATTAGATTTATATAATCGAGTGGTGTGGATTTTGAGGGAAATAACTCTTGTTTCAAGAGCTGAAACTAAGGCGGTGGGAGACATAGTAGTAAGAAAAGGGAATCCATTTCTCTGGGTTGTGACCATGATTATTGATATTTTTGAGTTAGGGTGGGACACATCCATGGTCAGTGCTCCCGACCACCAGTTCACATTCAAGCATACGGAGGGTTAGAGAATCTACATAGATTCTATAGGGACCCTTGATAAATGGGTGCTGATGGTGGATCAAGGCCAATACATAGTGGAGGTAGTGGGTTGGTTACCACATAATAAGAAATCAGTTCAAGCTCTACCATCCGTTCAAGGCAGGGTTATGTATGAGTTACTCTAAGGTGATAACGGCTATATCATCAAGGTAGTGAAACACCAAGAACTCAAAATAGAGCCTAGGGTTGAAGGTAAAGTTGTCTTAGCGTAGTTCAGCCAGCACCTGGAGGTGGTGAGGCTGGACTATCGACATTTCGAGGTAAAATTCTTCTGGATTGCACACTTTCTAGTGTATTTTTTGATACAGTTGCCTTGCATTTTTTATATCTACCAAAATTGTGAGTGTTTTGGTCCTAGAGGTGGATTTTATATTTGGGGTTATGTCTATTAACACCCTACTAGGGGGATAGAAGAATACATCCTTTAATATAAGGAGTGTTCCTATGAGGTTGGTGGTACCATTTTTTGTGGAACGTCTTTTTACCTGAAATTTTGTGTTTTTACCACATAATGGGGATTGATTGGCTAGTATTGAATGAGGACCATCTTGATAGTTACTTCATTATGGTAATGTTTAGGTCCTAGTGGGGAGTACATATTTTTACTATGGGGAATGGGATATTTGAGTAAGCCATGCAAGGAGAGTTAGTTAGATATTGGGAGAACTCACCACCCAAGTGTATTTTCATTTTCTCAATGATGGGAGAGTAGAGAAAATTTTCTTCCCTCTAATGTTTGAACAATTCCATGAATTATTTTATAAGGACTTCCTAGGAATTAAACCAAAGAGATATGATTATTTAATGATTGATTTTCTTCTAGGAGTAGAAATAGTTTTGATTATGTCTTATAGATTAGAATCAATAGATCCCAGTGAATTTAGAACTCAGTTAGAAAAACTAGAGAAAAAAGGGTTTACCCATATGAGGATGTCACCATGGGTATCTCTAATTTTTTTTATGAAGGCTAATGGAAAAATGTTATTGTGTTTTGATTATAAGAAAATGATTCAGATAAATATTAGGGACAAATACCCTATCCACCAAATTGATGATTTTTTTGACCAGTTAATATGTGCTTCCATGTTCTCTATGATTGATTTAAAATCCTGATACCATCACCTGAGGGTGAGATATTATGATATACCACATAAATTTTTTAGGAACATTTATTGGTTATATGTGATTTTTGTAATGTCGTTCTGGTTTACCAATGTACCTGTAGTGGTTATGGACCTAATGAAATGAATCATTCACTCATACCTGGATCAGTTTGTAGTTTTCTTTATTGATGAAATATTATTATAGTCGAATACTCAAGATAATCTTGCCAAACATATTTTCATCATCTTAATTACACTAATAAATCATGGGTTTTAGGACAAGCTATTCAAGTGTCCTTTCCAGATTAACAAGTTATATTTATTAAGACACATAATCTCTAAGGAAGGTGTGTTTGTGGACCCAAAGAAAGTGAATGCAATTGTGTATCAGGAGTATCCCAAGAATAATTTTTTCAGAAGGTTTTTTTTGGGTTTATAGGGATATCACTTGTGTTTCACCAAATACTCTTCCCATTTTTGGATGAACCACTTTTGTGTCTAAAAAAATGGGAATCAATTTTGAATGGTCTAAATTATGTGAGAAAACATTCAGGATTTAAATAAATGGTTTACCAGCACACTGATTTTGATCAACCCAATTATCTTAAGAAGTATAACTTCCTCTATATTGTATGTTGTTTTGGATTTGGGGTAGTTATTATGCAGTATGATTGGGAATTTACATATGGTTTATGAATGTTGTGGTCATAATAATGAAATTACCCTATTTATGATCTTCAATTGGCCACTATAGTCCACTCTATGATGAGGTGGAGGAAATACTTGTTGGGATAGTGGTTTCCCATTTATAGATATCATAAAATACTTAAAGTACATCTTCTATTAGTGTGATTTGGATATTCACCATTGAAGATTAGTTGAATACTTTTAGTCCTTCAATTTTGAGTTGGTCAACACAATGGGAAATGTAATAGTGATGTGGATTCGAAGAGTTAGATGAATAAAAAACAACATGTTCATGAATAAATTTCCTGCTGGAGGATGATGTATTTTTAGTTGAGATGCATATAGAGGGGAAATATAGAAAAAGGAAGATGACCCTTCCTTTATTGGCCGCTGAGACCATGCTTCTTTGTTTGATCCGAGAGGGGAATTATGAGGATCTGGAGTGTTTGAAAATGAGGGAATGTATTTAAGGTGTTGATCCAGATAATGGTTGTACTATTGGTGGTTATGTGAACATTTATATTTGTTTCTAAATTTTAGTTCATACTTTTATGTGATATGATTTTATGTGTGAGTTTCTTTCATCTAAGTGGATGTTACTTACTTGTTTCACCAAAATGTATTATGATCCTCATAGGTAGAATTGGTGGCCATGGATAAAGAAGAAAATTACGGGTTTCAAGATGTGATTCTACACCTATCAGTAGTTAAGGGCTGAGTGTCAGTGACTGGGTAGTTTTTTACAACCATTTCCTATTACGAATTGGAAATGGGGTGATGTGATGATGGATTTTGTGGTGGTTATTCTAAGGGTGCACCAGAAGAATGATGTGATCTTGGTTGTTGTGGAATAGTTGAGAAATCTGGAACATTTATTATTATTTATAGAAACCTTCAATGTTTATTAGATGGGTGATTTGTATATTTGAGAGATATTAAGGTTTCAACGGGTTCCAAAAACCATAGTTTCCTATCATGACGCAATTTTTACTTTTCCCTTCTAGAAGGGGTTACAGAAAGCACTTGGTACCCATGAATTTTTTAGGATGAATTTATATCCATATATGGATGGGAAATTAGAGTGTGATATTTAGTTACTAAAGGAAATATTGAGGGAATGTTTCCTAGACTTTGGTGGATCATGGGAGAAGTACTTTTTACTTGTTTAATTCCCCTATAACAATAGTTACAGGGCACTAATTCAGATGGACCCATATGAGGTTCTTTATGAGATGATGTGTTAACAACCCTTTTGTTGGATAGAGTTTGGTGAGTTAGATTTATTGGGAATAAATCTAAAATAGTGGAATTAGAATATATTCAGTTGATTTAGAAATGTGTGGATATGGTTTAGACTAAACAGAAGTCTTATACGGATTTGAGCATAAGACCACATGAGTTTATAGTTCATGGTCAATTGTTTCTTCTTGTGACTCTAAGGTTGAGCACCATCATATTTGGAAGTATGGAAGGTTGAAAGCCAAGTATTTAGGGAAATTTAATATTGTGGAGATGATCATACATGTGTCATACTAATTGGACCATCTATAGTTGTATAATGGTGTGGATGATTATTTTAATCATTTAAACCCTTGATGGTATCACTTGGACCCATCCCATGTGATTGATATTGATGATGTTGAGCTTGAAGATTATGTATCCTTTGAGGAGAAACAGGTTCTTATTGTGGATCATAGAGAGAATATCTTGTTGGGAAAGATTTTCCCCTTTCTTTGGGAGTTATGGATGAATTTATTTATTTCTATTAAAAGCTTTAGGAAGAGAGATGGATATTCTGGCCTAGTGGCCCAATTATTTAACCTTGAAAGCTCAGTCATGCTTGGGAGTGTGGGATAGTGATGAGCCATTATATTTATTATAGGTTTTAAGATGTCGAACATCATTTAGGCATCTCCTTGTTAAAATTTATGATCTAAATAACCTTTAATATGGTCATGGAATTTTTTTGAGTCTATGTGGAGGATCGATGAGTTTCTAAGAGTTTTGTACATGAAACAAAGGAGAATCGGGCCACCCTATGCGAGTTTCAAAATTAGTGTATGGTTAGTAGAAATAGTGCACCTAAACAATGCTATCCATGAAGAGGTTTGCAAAGTTATGTAAACCATGCATGTGGATGCCAGAATATACAGGCTTGAATAGAAAAATTTGGCATGGTTGGCACATAGTTTTTCAAACAATGTAAGATCCTCATGTAACCATGCGACTTAGTTCCTATTGGACTGTTCTTGGCACATTGTTGGTGACACGCCCACAAGCATTGTTTAATTCACACAAGATATGGTCAGATTTGAATTCATTATTTTCCAAAAAACACTTATTTCTGAGATGTAATATTTCAATATTCTAGGGATGATCCCATGAGGAATTTGTCTGTAAATGGAAACTAGTAAATTGGAACACATTTGAGAGGAGTCCTCACAAATTTAATTTTGTTTGAGAAAACTATTTGTAAATAATTATGGTTTGGAATCAGGGATATATAAGCTATCAAGCTCTATTTTGGGTTTTTAGGTAAATGATAATATCTATCATTACATGGTATGGTCCTAAGATATAGGCTGTAAATAAATAAGAGGTCAATAGTTGACTATGGTAAACCCAACTAGTTAAAACTTTGAGATGTATATTCCTTGTTCTAGAAATAATCACAACCAAAGAACATTAATCTTATCTTTGTAGGTAGAAGTTTTCACATGCTATTGATCATACTGTAATATATTCCAATTAGGCAGGGGTTTTGATCTGATCCTCATATGGTTAATGTTTCTTGAATTAATTGGATATAAATTTTTTTTAACCTGATTACAATTATTAGGATTACGTAATTGATAATTAAAGAATTATTAAATTCATATACCACTACTTTTTCTCTTACCATATGTGTTTATTTCCAATCATGGTAAAATCAAATTCATATGAATAATTAAATGAAATCATTCTTAACATGGAAGAAAATATTGATATTAAATGGTTGAAAAACAAGAAATGATTCAGGCAAACCAATTAACGAACATGAAACCATGAACAAGTAATACAGATCAAAAACCAATAAAAATTTAATTAACTACTCACATTAATCAAAGATGGAAAAAAGTCACACCAATAGTTCATTTTCGATTTCTACTCGAATGCAGAATAAGTGAAATGATGCCGGTAATGAAATGGAATGAATAAGGAAGTTGAAATCAATCCACAATGATTGTATTGAAGTAAACTAATGAAAAACAATATATATAATTTTGAGTTTGGGGAGAGGGTGTAAAGTGGAATGAGTGATCAATGATAAAAAATTATTTCTCCACTTTGGAGCCTATGATATATGGTTCCCTACTACTGTATATAAAGATGGAATATTACAGAACGTGTAATGGGAATTCACATCATGTAACACTGATCCATGTTTTTCTCTGTAGATTTTGAATTGGTTTGTTTCTAGCATCTATCTCATCCAGGAATTGAATATTTGAATCCTTTCAAAATGTGTAGCCAGGAATCATTACTTGTATCTTTACCCCAGATTTATTCTTTAGAGCATGAATAGCGTTAAAAGGTCAAGTGATTTGTATCCGAAACTCACGTCAGGTATTTTATCTCCACTTTATGTTTTCTAAAATTCTATCATGGCTTGCTACATGACATTTAGTATTATGTGAAACTCTACTACACATCGTGTAATGAGGTTTCATGACATTTAATAGATAATTTTGATCCTTTTTTACATTTTTTCCTTTGTACCTTGAAATCATATTTCCTTTAAAAATCAACAAATACCACCTACATTATCATTTAAATCACCAAAACCCTTTATATATATATATATAATTTCATCTTATCAAGTTCCACCACACATGAACAATTTCATTTACTCATTAAAAAAAATCAAATGGGATTTCAAAAATGTAATCAATTTTTAAATAATGAAACACTCATTATATCCAGAAAAATAAAACTAACTCTAAGAAGAAAATGTATTTATCTAGAATCTTCCATATGTAGAATATTAGTCATTCGTTATAGTTTAGTTATTAAAAAAATTCATAATCTTATAATCACAATTTCATAACTGTTACTTGAACTCTATAATCATTTTCAATTTACCTCATGATGAATTTTCACTTATCACTCAGGGTAAAATGATATTGGAGTTATGATCATACCTAGAGTAAATTCTTCTATCCATAATATTGATTTAGTATTACCATCTCTACTTTATAGATAAAAATTAAAAAATTAGTCATGAGGGTATATAAAATTGGTTCTAATGACTAAGGGGTCATGGGAAGTAAAGTAAATAGAAAACAAAGCTCAAAAGGAAGGTGGGATCTGAAGTATAATGCATTAATACAATGATAATTGAAACGAATTAAATCCTCCATAGCTATTAAATTCCATGCTCCCAATAGATCATGTTCGATTCATGTATACATATAAAGTGAGTGAAAGAAGGTTATCATATTCCTTTATTTTTTTTAACATTTATATTTTTTAAAATTCATGTTTATTCGAGATCTCACATATATCCCCTAACCACATAAGATCCTGCAAGGGATTAAATGGTTTCAAAAAAGTGATTTTTGACCATCCTAATGCACTACCCATGCCAATTTTTCTTTCTCTTCAGTAATTTTTGAAGAATCATGATAGATGTGAAATGCTACAATGTATACATGGATAATAGTCTGATGGTCTGATGAAAAAATAAATAAATATTCACAGTTGGATAATCTGGTGTGGGTTGAAAAACTCTCCCACACTTGTTCAATAAAAATTCATGCATTCTGCAATGATAAGGGCATGATTGGATAATTGTCTTGAAATAAAAACTTCTTATTATGGCATTTTGGAAACTATGGTCTTAATATAGGAAATATGTATGGTGGGTTTGAGGAGAAGTATCTCAATAAAAATTTCCTCAATCATTTTAAAATAAGTATTTTTTTATTCATTGTCTCAATAAGATCTCAATATTAATTCTAATATGTTAACATGCCCTAGATGTCACTCAATAAGTATACACATAACAGAATATGCAATTGTTATATCTGAATCCACTTGGTAAGGATACTTTTTTTAAAAAAAATATCATTCATTAAGGTTATAAAACCACATAACAATTAAATTAAACATAATTTAAAAAATTTTGTATTTTAATTAAATCACTAACCTCAGTAATCAATCTAAAATTAATAAGAGAGAAAAAAATAGATTTCCAATAATTACCAACATAAAATTTTAATTTATATAATTATGTAAAAATGATTTTTTGTTTTAAATAATGGTTCATAATTAAAAAAAATTGCATATAAAGATGAGAAAATGAAAATTTTAAAATGTATCAAAAAGGGATGTCATGAAAAAAAACTCCATGAATAGAGGGAAACATTTTCCACTTTATACATGGAATTGTAGTGGGTGGGTTATGAAAGATAAAGCTTATACATATTAAATAGTTATTCAACAATTAATGACTAAGGGAATCGAGGGATCCCTATAAAAAGTGGCATACCATGAGGGAACATGGGCTATTTTGATGTGGAATTTGGGATACATTCAAAGTGGTTTAGAAATAAAAATCATACACTTGATAAAAAATTATTCCAAAGGTTTGAATCATTTTGGAAGTAGAAATACAATCTGGTGCACAATATGAATAGTAATGAAACATATTTTATTTACACGAAGTCATATATATACAATAAATCACTAGATGTGTCATTTAAAAAAATATGACAACTATGAAATAACAACTAGAACAAAGGGATAATTACAAATAAGTATAAAATAGATGAAACATGTGTTGCCTCTCACAAATAGGTAACAAATAGCATCATCGTCTAGACAGATCAATCAAATGATCAGCTAGTTTTGTATATCAAATTGGTCTATCCTCTATCGTCTACAGCTAGTCTTGGTAGTTTCTTATTTATCACATGGTATTTTTATATGATTGATCACTTAAGAAGCTTAACATGTGTATATATAACGTGGATGGAAGGGTATATGTGCTAATTGTGGTGGTTTTTGAGCACTAATCTCATGGGAGGGCTCTAGAAGCTTACACTTGATCTCGACCACACACTTAGTTACTCATTGAACCAAAACATATGGTGGTATAGGTTCCTTGACAACCACATATGAAACATAAGATCTTGGAATGACTATTATAGAATTAAATTGATTTAAAAATTAATCCATCTAATATTGACGTAAAATCAATTCGCATAATATAGATAAGTGTACCAATAAAAAATGATGGGACACAAAAAATAAATATAAAAACAATTTTCCCCAATACATATGTATAAAACAATGATTATAATTGTTGTTAACTAAGATAATCTTTATAAATCAAAAAGCCCCACTAATTCCCACTGTTGATCAGGTGGTGGTAGTAGCAATGCAACCATGTCTGTGGTAGTGATGGTAGTAGGGGCTGGTGGGTCAACTATAGAGGGTAAAGTAGTGGTTCTGTAATGATGATCTAGGGTAGGTGGTGGGGAGTTATTGATACTTAGTAGGGTATTGTGTC
Source organism: Viscum album (assembly GCA_963277665.1). NCBI lineage: Eukaryota > Viridiplantae > Streptophyta > Magnoliopsida > Santalales > Viscaceae > Viscum > Viscum album. Next base: position 1,394,202,938 of record OY728164.1, on the reverse strand, counting down.
CTGAATCTAGATAAAAATGGCACCTTAGTGGATGTTGAAGACGATGACAACTTGCCTCACCATGCTTACAAAGCAAGGTACTCCAGCTGGATGATAGCGTTTGATATCATTAAAGTATTGTTAGTCTAGGATATCGGTGGAGATGTAGTGGTAATAGAGGAAGAAAATGTAGATACTAGTAGCTATTGAGAGCCTTTGGTATAATAGGGTGGTGGAGGGGTGGTAAAATGGTAAATCTCATAAAAGTTGAGGTGCAAATGGGATGAGATCCATCTTAGGTTCTCTATGATGAAAAGATTCAAGAGCCAGATTTATATTGTGGTGGGGTGGGGCTGGTAGATCCGTAGTGGATGCGGTGGTTGTAGATGTAGTGATATAAGTGTTATATACTAGAGATGAAGTGGTTGGTGGGGAAGAGGTAGGTCCAACTACATTATCCTTTGGTGTCTCATCTACTACCGCATATCCTCATGGAGCCCATCAATAAGTATCCCCATCCATAACCAAGAGATGCATCTTATGAAACATCATAAAATAAATGTAATCCATCATTCGAAGGGTTGTGAGTTGAAGACAATTGTCAACCACTCTAAGACAGTGGGCTTGGATGGTGATGAAGGAATCACCTATCAATGTACCTTTTGTCCACTATGCATGGGGGTGGTAGTACTATGAAAATTGAGCATCCATGTTAATGGTAGGGCTTCCTATGGCTACTACAATGATGAGGATCTCTACCTAGATCACACTCCATGAAATTTTTTCCTAGAAAATCATGTGTGGGTAAATGCTCTATGAAGGATCTGAAGTGCTGGGCTATGTAGCTAAGTCGATTTGGTGATCTCAGGATCATGCTATGTCTGATCATCCTGTACGATCATCCAACTTATTCACCTTGAATCCGACATTTAAGGTTGAGATGAAGGGTATATATATCACATACATTTAAAAATTATCTTTATATATTCCCATGACAATGCTAAATTTTGTGAATGAGAGATCAAGTGGTCGACCTCCCAGAAGAATATGTGTGTTATCCAAGGCTACGTCGAAAGTATAACAAAACTCTAGGAAGAGATATTGTTATGTCTCATCATATACATAAATGATGCATGAATTATGGAGTTGGTCAAAACACATGAGGTTCTCATCATTGATGTGTAGTCGAGCGAGAATGTCCATTTCGAGGGTTTTGTTCATTCTCATTTGCTTTGAAGGAAGTCGGTTGAGGGTTATATGAAGCTTCAAGTTGGAAAAATGATTGATTCTGTGGAAATGTGGGTTTTCATCACTAGATGATTTTTTAGAGATTGTTTGGGTGTCATCATGAGCATCATGTTAATCACAGGCTATAGCTAGAGGTGGAAGAGATGTTACTTAAAGGGGTGAGGGTAAAAGAGGTGTATCACCTCATGGGAATTTAACTGGAAGTGGATCATTGTAATTAGACATGGATTTGGTAGGATAAAGGCACCAAATTACTTTTGTTCTATCATGGAAGGAGATTACATGTTTGTAGATGAGGAGGGTGTTTCGCAACCATGAAGGGTGGGGTGAAGAGTGAGTATTCACAGCTGGGAAAGAGTTAAGGGGAGTTGGGGGGGGTCATGACTAAGAGGGAGGGGAAGGGAGGGGTGTTCTGATTGTGATTGGGGGGGGGGGTGGGGTGGTTAGTGTGTGCGGATGAGAGGAATAAGGGGGGTTGAGCGATAAAGGGTATAAAAAGGGGGTTTGTGGTATAAAAATGTTGAAGATTGAAGTCATGAAGGATGTGTGGACTATGTGTGAGGGGGGGGGGGGTGTAGGGTTGAGGGAGGAATGTGTAGGGTTAGGTCATGAACCCTGGGTTTATGAAATGTTTTCTAAAAATATCCTAATGGATTACATGAAGTGTAACTACATTTCACATCATGTAATGCTAGGTTTTTCAACATTTAGGAAAAATATTTACACATTGTGTAATAGGTTTATAGAATTTGTAGTCGACATTTTTAAATTAGCTTCTGTTCAAACCTTGGCCTCTATCTCCTAGAAATCCATAATATTTCATAATTCTTATTCTAACTTGATCTATTTTAAAATGATTAATATTTTTTTACCACCTAGTCATCTCTTCCATTAAAGGAAATTTCTACTTACTTTAAAGATTAGATGAGTTTCAGGAAGATGAAACAACCTTCATGGAAGGGTTATTGGTAGATTTTTTACCTTTTAATAAAAACCTTGAATGGTGGTCCACCATCTTTCTAAATCTCAACGGTCCAATAGGGGAAAACATGAATGACTTTGAAGGGTACAGACCATCTAGATTTTAGCTTCACATGGAACAATTTTAATGTTGAGTTGAATAAAAGGACCTTATTTCTTGGGATAAAGATGCATATTTCAATGCTTTGATCAAGAAATTTCTTTGTTTTCTCTTTTTAGATCATGGAATTTTCATAAGCATATTTTATGATTTCTTTCTAATCATCCTACCATAGTATCTAACCTTTCCAGATTATTTAAAATCAAAATTTAGCTTCTTAATTTCCCTGTATGAGTGATGCTCTAGTAAAACTATAATATGAAATGGTTTTACATAAACCAATATGAAAGTTTTATACAAATGGGTGTTTTGTACATAGTGCAGTATGCCCATAAAGAATCATACAATATCATACTCTAGTCACTTCAACATGTGTTTATAGTCTTTTCCAAGATATTTTTTATTTTCTGACTTAATAATTCAACTTGCCCACTTGTTTTTGGGGGGTAGGGAGTTCTTTTGTTATAGAAGATTCCATTTTATCATAGAATTACTATAATAGATTGATTGGTAGAATGTGTTCCTTGATCACTAATCAGTATTCTAACAAATCCAAATCTTGAGAACACATTCTTTTTCAAGAAATTCTTGACCACTTTGGATGTGTCATGTGATATGGCTTTATCCTCTACCCATTTCAGATTTAGTTAATGTTAATAGTAATATAGGATATGCCATGTGAATTGGGAAATGTTCCCATAAAATTTATGGACAATATGTTGAAGATCTAAACTTCCACAATTGGATTTTGAAGAATTTCATTTTTTCCCAATGGTTCCAACATGTTAGAACCTATCATAACAATGAAATAAATACAATGGAAAGATAATTTGCAATATCTTAAAACCACACTTGTTCTTTAATGCTGTAAAGTGTTTCATCAGGATAATTGGTTTGGATATTGATATCTTTGTCATCCTTGTTGAGTGGAAGTGGATGTCAGGATAAATTATTAGTGATCAAAATATTTATTCCATTAGTATCCTTGATGACAATATGAAATTCATAGAGAATGTGGATCTTACTTATCATCTATGGATTTCCATCCTTTTTTATTTATTAAATACCAGAGGGAAACATGATCAGTGTGAACAATCACTTTGGACTTAACCAAAAATGAATGGAACTTTTCTAAATTATACCCAAATACTGAGCTCACTTCCTCTATAGTTGTGTAGTTCACTTGAGATTCATTTTGTGTGTGTCTGGCATAGTATATTGGACCAAATATGTAACAAACTCGTTGTACTAAAATAGCACTAACATTAAATTCATTGGAATCACACATCAATTCAAATTCCTTGTCCCAATGAGGTTAAATGATTACAGGGGTAGCAATCAATAATTTCTATAAAGTATTTAATTCCTACTAAAATTATTCAACGAATTCAAACTGAACATCCTTTGACAATAGGTTCATCAGTAGGTGGGGAACTTTTTAAAAATCCTTTAAAATTTTCTTGTAGAATCCAACATAGCCTAGAAAGATCCATATACCTTTAACTGTTTAAGATTCAGGTAACTCTTTGAGGAAAATTATCTTAGTTGGATTGAATCTATGCCCGATTTGGAAATTTTATGATCGATGAATATGAATCATTGGACCAAAAATGATTTTTTTTTTCAAATTTAAAACTAGATATTTCTCTTTACAATGTTATAATACTAACTCAAGATTGCTTAAAAAGACATCAAAATATATTCTATAATCCAAAAATTTCCCCTGAATATTTTTATTAATTACTCCTAAATATCCTGGAATATATGTTTCATGTATATTTGTAATTTATTTGGGGAATTAAACATACAAAATGGCATGTTCGTGTAAGAGAAAGTTCCAAATGGAAATGCGAATGTGGTTTTGGATTAATCAGTTGGGTTGACTTCAATAGTATTGTATCCTGAATATCTATCTAGGAAACAATATAATTAATTTCAAGATAATATTTCAAACATTTGATCCATAAATGTTTATATAAATTTATCTTTTTGTATTTCCATATTAAATTTATATAATTCATGCAAACTCTCCCATCAGTGGTGGTGCGTATTGAGATCAACTCATTTCCATGAGTTTTTTTACTAGGAGCCTATGATTCTAGGGAACTAGTTATAGAGGTCTCACCAACATGATTTTAGATATTTAAAAGATTAATCTAGAATCAATATGTTTCATTAGATAGTTTTTTTTAACAAATTCTTTCTTTACTAGTGTTATACACCTTTTAGGTCTGAGTTTTTGGTTTTCACCTTCCTCAATAATTTTTTTAGGTATATAAAGTAGGAACGACTACTTCTATACCAGCCACTCTCCAATATATTGACTACTTGTGTATTTTCAAGGCCTCAACCAATTTTTTCTCTTGTAACTAAGATATTTTCGAGTAAATGATTACTTGAATAGAGGTTGATGCTCCAAAGTATGAATACTTATGTGTAATTGGTACTGTCTTCAGTTTAACTATTTTTGGTTGAATTAATGAGGGAATAGAAGGTGGGAATGTATCACTTGTGAGCGGTTCATTGAATATAAATTCCTCCAAATAATACTGTTCTTCTACATCATAAAGTGACTTATTATTTTCTTATTCTATGACCATATATGAATTACTTTCTCAAGTAAGAGAGATCATGTTGTAATCAAAGGAATCATCTGATTGTTTTGAATACTTGATGACGCGAAGACTACCTATTCTTATCCAACTCAAAAGATTAAAAATCATTATTTTTGTATATCATATTTTTTCATATGAACATGAATTTTCATCCAATAATAATTGGGATTCCACCTTCTTCTTCCATATCTAAAACCAAAAATTTGACTTGAAATATGATCTTTCCAAAATTTACTAACAAATCTTCCAGAATTAATCACGGGTACTTTATTGATTGTTCTGCATATTGTTATGACACACGAGTGGGTTTGGGATCATAAAGACTCAACTTGCAAAATACACTCATCAGTATGAGTTTATAAATTACTTAGGGATCCTACAGATTTCTAACAAATTTACACTCTCAAATAGTGCATGGGATTGAAAAAAATATAGGGTCTCTCATCTTTTGGTGGAATTTTCTACGAAACAATATTAGAGTATTATTCATTTAATGATATGAAACCTATACCATCTATTTTTATTTTATTTTAAAGTAGATCTTTCATGAAATTATTATAATATAGAAACTGAGAAATAACTTCCGCAAAAGGTATGTTGATATGAAATTTCTCAAATATTACCATGAAATTATTATATTGTGCCTCATGTATAACTTGTATTTATCATCCTTGAAAAGGAAGAGGTGGTTTTTATGGTTGTGCAGAAAAATATACTGGCTATTTTGGTTTCATAGGTGTTCAGATGTCTATGGCTAGTAATACCTCTAAGGGTATTCATGAGTGGTACCATCAACTTATTATTCGTCTAGTAGTATTTTTCTCTTAGTATCCTTATTTTGTCTTTCATATCTTCCATATGGATCATGAAAACCATAAAAAATTCTAATTCTCATTACTAATACCTTTTCTTATTCCCTTGGGTATGTATCTGTAATACCAGGTAGAGTACCTTGTAGTTTTTCAGATATAGTCTTTGAGATTTGACCCATCTGAACATTGAGATTGTTTAAGGAATCTCATTGATTCTATATCTCCTTTTATTGAGTAGTAATTCATTGTCCTAATTTTGAAAAAAGGTATCCATGATTTTCTCTATGTTATTATAGAGTGAAACAATTTGATGTTGAGGTGTTGGATGAGCTGGATGAAACTATTGATGTGCTATCTAAGAGAAAGTTTGTTTCTGTTCATGTTATTGTGGTATTGGCATAGGGTTTATGGGTGGTGGGGTACCATCGTGGTCAGTGATTATTAAATAATGCTTTGCCAGTTCTCTATTTATAATAGACCTTTTTGTTTTGGGGTGGTGGTTGAGACGACCTTTTGTGATAGTACTCTTTATATTGTTGGAATGGTGGAGTTTACTAATTGTAATTTATCTAATTACAATCTTGTGTTTTTTTATCATCTCATACTATTGATTATTGGTATAAGTGAAGGATGCCACAAATTTCACATGACTTCATCACCATTATAGGAGAATCAGGTAGTGGTGTAGTAGGCAGCTGGAATGACTCTATGTTTTTTAGCGCTTTGACTTGAACTATCAGAAGTTCTCCTCCGATGTCAGGTGTCTTGAACATCATTCCACTATCTGTAGAAACATCATTGACTATTCGTGAAGTTGGTTAGATGCCCTGGTAGAATGTTGGTAGTTGGATCCACATGTCTAGTCCATGGTTCATGAAATTCCTCATCAATTCAGTGATTATTTTCAGAGCATCCCATATGGACTCTCCATCAATTTGAGCGAAATTTCATATATCATTTTGAAGCTTCCATGTCTTGATTGGTGGGATGTATTTGTCTAAAAACATATCGGATATATCATCCCAAGTCGAGATTGACTCAATATAATTTCTCTCGAACTAATAATTAGCCAGATCACGTAGAAATAAGGGATATACATGATGTCTAATATCATTATAAGAGAATCCTAGGCTGCAAAAGGTATCACACAGTTCCATGAAGTTTGAAATATTATCTTGGGGATGTTCTCTTTGAAGTCCACTGAACTCGCCCTTGTTTTGGATCATGTGTATGAGTCTAGGATTTATTTCAAATTTGTGGGCATGAATTGGATGGGAAAAAATACTCGGTATATCACAAAGGATTGAGAGAAATCCATAATCCATGGTACTGTATTCTTGATGTGTCAAATTCTCTTAATGAATTAACTATTGCACATTTGGAGGGTTAGGTGGGTTGGGTCTCGAATGCTTTTTTTGGTCATCCATGTTTTACCAGCATCTTGAAGAGAGATTTTGTTCAAATTTCATGATTGAAGGTCATTTATTCTTGTGCTTCAAGAGTCCTTGAATGAGTCGAAGGACCAGAATTCATCCAATATGCTGCAAGATGTATAGACGTAGTAGCATCCACAAGAATAGGTTAATATAAAAGAGAAATCAGGAAAATAGAGAAGTAATCATAGGCCTTTTGGTAGAAAGTTTTCCAATGAAAAGAACATTAATTCCCCAGAAACAATTCCAATATTTGATGTTCCCACACCCATCGTTTAATTTGAACGAGATTTTGTTAGATTAGATTTAACTATTTCCCAAACATAACTTACTACTGATATGTTGTACAACAATAGTCTGGGGACGATCCCATGGGTTTTTGGGATTGAAATTGAGGCATTTAGTTTAGAATCATTTTGGGTAGGAGTCCTCTGGAATTTGGTTTAGTTTGGGAAAACTATTTCAAAGAAATCATGATTTGGAATTAGAGATATAGAAGGTATCAGGGTCAATTCAAGAGTTTTAGGTAAAAGAAAATCTCTATCCTAATTTCGTATGGTATTAATATTTATGGTGTGAAGCAAGCATAAGATTATAGTTGACAATGGTCACACCAACTAGTTCTACCTAGAAGAAAACTTTTACATGGTCAAGAAATAATAACATCCTAAGCACATTAAACTTTTTTTCTAACGACTAATGTTCCATTGGATATTGATCATAGCCTAATATACTCTAACTTGGTTAATGGCGTTCATCTAAAATTTATGAGGTCTGGGTTTCTCGAATGAATTGGATATAAATTTATTATTTAACCTGATTACTATTCCTAGGGAAATAAAATTGGGGATTATTGATTTATTATACTCATATAACCATACATTTGACCCTTAACCTAGTTGTTTTAGCCACTCATCATAGATTTGAATGTATATGAATGATGAATTGAATTAATTATTAACATTCCAGAAAAAATTGAGATTAAATGGTCGAAAACATGTAAAGATTGTTTCTAAATAATTAATGAACATTCAAATTGAAAAAAAAAACAATATAGATCTCGAATCATGAAAAATTTAATTAAATACTTATATGAAACAATGATGAGAACAATCATCCCAATGGTTCGTTGCAGCTTTCTACTCGAATGAAGAACAAGGTAAACAACATCGATAATGAAAATGGAATAAATAAAATCCATGAAATAGATCAATAATTATTATATTGAAGTAAAATAATGAAAATAAACATAAAGAAAATTCATTTTGATGATAGGGAGTTGAGGGAAATGAGAGTATAATGAAAGAAATAAAGTCTTTCCACTCCGGAGACTCTGTAATGCAGTGCCCTACTACTGTATATATTAAAGAAATATTACATAGCATGTAATATGAATTCACATTAATTAATGATGATCTATGGATTTCTCTAAATATTTTAAATATTCATGTATCTCGTGTGTATCCCATCCGAGATTTTTAAATAAGACTCGTTTCATGATGTGTATCCTGGACTCATGACTTGTATCTTCCTCTGAGCTTTATTCTTTGGAGTGGTATTTCGATTACAAGGTTTTACAACATGTATCAAAAACTTGCCTCATATAATGGATCTCCACTATATTTTTTTCATTACTTCTATCAAGGATTACTTCACGAATCACAACATTTTGTGAAACTCTACTCCACATTGTGTATTGATGTTTCACGATGTGTATTTTAAAATGTTTCTCCTTTTCCAAATTTTTTCTTTATTTTCTAAGAGAGGATTTACTACAAAAATCATCATATACCAGGTGAATTATTATTTAAATCATTTAAAATCATTAATAAAATAAAAAAATAGTAATATATGATTTTAAATTATCAGTTAGTGCACGGGTTTCAAAACCCATGAAACCAAACCGTGCGCCCAATTAAAAGTTGGATTTTTACCATTTTACCCATTTGTATTTATGATTTATAACCATATTTACTTCTTCATTTCATCTCCAAAAACCTTATTATTGAACCAAATATTGAAAATCTTCCCAAGAGTTGATTAAATTCAAATATAAACCATTTGGATTTCTTTTGGGTGTAATCAACGCTTGGGGTAAGCACAACACTCATCGTTTCTCATTGTTTCAGATTTGGGCTTGTAGAATGATTTTCCTTATTCCAAAGATGTAAATCCATCTTATTCATGTGTTTGGTGTGTTATGGATTGAAATCTTGGTCTAAAATAAATCTATACCTATGGTTAAGTGGTTATTGGCCTCCAGAATTGATGTAGGTGGTCTATAAGTTTTATCATATAGTCATGATTGTTATTAAGTGTATGTGGATGTGATTGGGTGTTGTTGTGTTTCACCTTATTGGCTATCCTTGTAATAAATTAATTTTTTTTGGTTAAATGTTTAATTTAACTCCTCATGGTCATCGTGGGATGCGTTGAGTCTGATTGACCCGGTTAAGGGCATCTATGTGGTGTGCCACCCCATGAAGAGAATAATTGAAATGATAAGTGTAGAAATGATTTTTTAGGACATAGAGAACATTATTTATTTTATGGCATGTCAGATTGGGTTATTAATTGGATACTAATGGTGTTATTTTTTGTTGTTAACTTTGGATAAAGGGTTTGGTGGAATTGTAGTGTACCTCCCGAGTTCGGAAGCCACTCAACTGGTGCCTCGTACCCAGCTGGCCATATGGGCTCAAGAACATTTCCTTAAATTCTATAGGATGCCGATTACTAGCGAGGACTTGGTATTTGATAGTGGGGAAACTATTTACCCATTGTAAAAGTGTAATATAGTGCAATAAATAATAACAATAGAAGATGCAGTAAAAAACGTGTAACTAAAGTAAACAGCGAAAGACTGGAAGGAAAAGATAACCAAAGGGCATAACATATTAGAAAGATGTAGTGTGTTACATGTTCTAATAAGGAAGAAATAAATACACTGCAATCAATAAAAATACAATACAGTGGTATAACAATACAAATTTAAACACATCAGCATCATATGCCTTTGCTTGGTCCGTTTCTCTCTTTCTCCTAAGCAGCAATCAAGTACTTTTATATGGAGGCTTACCCCTATCGACACCTACAACAATATAGTCTTTTTGGTTCCAAAAACATAACCCAAATAGGGTGTGAGAAATATATTCTTGTAGGCCACCACCTAAGTTATGTCCCAATCTATCAGTGATTATAAAGAGTACTTGTTTATAGAAATGAAATTTAGAAAACATGGAGGTACTCATAAGTAAAAAAATTTCAGTACATCAGTTCATTTTTAGAGATTGCTATGTTCATTACCAATTAATTTACCTAAAGTACTTAAGGCTCAAAATTCATCCTAAGCATGACATTCCCCATAGCAGATTAAGAAAAATCGATCTCTCAGAAGACCTTGTAACAAGTAAGTGAAGTCTGAATAAAAGATTTTGTTTTAGATTGACAGACATGCACAATTCATTCAGTTCCATCATTTAAGTATAAACTGATTTCATTCTTGAGATTCCTATGTTGGAATTCAAGTATAACAATTTGTATAATTCTACTGACATCCTATGATTATGTCCTCAGTTGTCCTAATAGGGAGCCCTGAGTGTCAGTCTCGATGTTGAAATAAATTCAAGCGAGTCTTTCCTCAGTGTTTATACTAGGGAGCCGAAGGTATCACTCTATATGAAATATAATATTTTTTCTATTTATTATTTCCCTAATGGTCCTAATTGGGAGCCCAAGTGTCACTATTTACATATAAATCAAAATACTCTCGATTTCATCCATGGTGTCCTAAACAGAACCCATGTATCACCCAAGGTAAAAGGAATAATAGTCATGTGAGTCCATTCACAATGTTCTATGCTGAACCCATGTATCACCCGACACTATTTACCATTAACTCAATAGAATTCAATAAAACATTTGAACATACTTAAAAAAGTAAAAACTGTGCATTGAAAAAGGGGAAAACCCAATCCCAAAGCCTTAATAACACATAATTTCAATTATAACACAATTTAAAACCAGAAAATAATCAAATTCAATATTAAATAACCCTAAAATGGAAAAAAAGGAATGAAAATAGATATCCTAGGGAGAAATGGCCAAACCAATTATCTGAGGGAAATACACTGCAAGGTGGCTCTTAACTATTCAATGAAGAAAAACATGCCTTAATTTTTTGAATTCATTACCAAGACAACATGAGGTAATAATAAATATCAATTTTTTTTCAAGGAAACACCCTTACATGGGAGTGTTTTACAAAAAAACATATAAAAACCACATAAATTAACAGGAGTCATATGACCAGCTACATCGTCATATTATGACTCCCCTCATCCAGCCATGACTTGCAATTAAATATAGATTAGTATAGATCTACGAAACAAGGATATTTACTCAACCATAAATAAATTATTTGAGAACTAAAATATACAATAATTTATCAAGAGTAGTCAATAGCATAACAATGGGGTTGAAACAAGACCAACGGTGATTGATTCAAAGTTCAGATGATCAACTGGGAAGAGGTTGAAGTATCAGCACTCCTCTAGAGTTCCTTGGGTTAGCCTTCTATCCAAATAACATAAGAATGTGGCTAATAACCATTTTAAGAAGTAAACACAAAGTACATAGTGTGTAAGCCCTTATACATAGTGTGTATATCATTTTATTATTAAATTGGTGGATGAATTATGCTGACATACTTTCCAAAAACCTGCCGACATGACTACCCAGCGTGTACCAAGATGTACATGGCATGTAGTTTTTTTCTCCACATTCCCTTGCCGACATGCTGACATGTCATGTATTCCCAACACACACGGTCAAAAATCACAGAATTAGATTAGGAAATCATGACGTGTATCCCATGAATCAATACAATTCAAAAATCTCACATTCTTTCTTGAAAACAACTCAGAGTGAATGAAAATAAGAAACCGTACCTCAATATAAGAAACATGTTCTTACAAACTTCCCCCCTTGAAGAAATTCTTCACCGATTTTCCCTTCTAAGGGTGGTTAAGGAATATCTGAGAATATCTCTGGACATTGAGCATGTACGTTAGTATCACTCTCCCAAGTTTTATCCTGTGCTCATCCGGGCTTCCATAGTAGTCGTATGAAATGAACTGACCGCCTTAGTGAAACTTCATTCTCTTATCAACTATGTGAATTAGATTCTCCTTAAAGGATGCGTCAACCTAAATCTCATCCTCCATGGGATGAAAAATGTGAGATGGTGTTGAGTGATAGCGTCGTAGTTAAAATACATGGAAGACATCATCCATGGCTTGGTACGTCTGAAGTAACTATAACTGGTAGGAAACTGACCTGGATCTCCCCAAAATCACAAATTGACCAAAATATATATGTGAAATCTTACAATGTGTCCTAACACTCTTGTGTCCCAACCTCGATATGACAAATAGGTAAACATGATCCTGGACCTCAAACTCCATTGTTTGTCTACGAAGATCATCATATGATTTCTGACGAGACTATACAATAGCCATATGCTTATAAATCAAGTGGACCTGCTCAATAGTATCCTAGACAAGATGTGGTCCTTGTATTGTTGCCACTCCTACCTCTTGCCAACAGAGGGGTGTTCGAAATGCCCTTCCGTAAAAATCCTCATATGGTGCCATCTGAATAGTATCCTGGAAGCTATTATTATAAGAAAACTCAACTAGGTGTATAAGATTCTCCCAAGATCCCCCAAAGTTGAGGACACATGCACGTAGCATGTTCTCTACACCTTTATCGTACGCTTTGACTAGACATCCATCTGAGGGTGGTATGTTGTTCTCAGAAGCACCTGTATACCCATCTCCCTCTGAAAAATCTCATAGAAACGATATGTAAAGCATGAATCCATAGATGAAACGATTGAAATAGGTACCCCAAGAAGTCGTACCACCTTTTGGATATATAGATTTTTGTGCACATCTACACCAAAGGTCTCTTGGATCAATAGGAAGTTAGCCACCCTCATAATCCTATAAACTACAAACAAAACAACATTTTTCCCCTAATCTATCTCATTAAACCCATAACAAAATCCATCCCGACATCATTCTATTTCCACTTCACAATAGGTAACTGATGTAAAAAACAAGACAATCTCTGATTCCTTTCCTTCACCTACTGACAGGTGGAACACCTCATAACAAAACCAACTACATGTCACTTCACACCCAGCCACCAGTACTCACAGTGCAAGCCCTGATACATCTTTGTGACTTTGGGATGCACTTTGCAAAATGAAGCATGAAACTCCCACATCATCTCCTCACGTATAATCCCTAGTACCCCCACACATCCATGGATACACAAAAACTCATCCTCAACTATCATCCATCCAGGAGGATGGTCCTCACCTAGTACACTCTTTCGTATAACTAGGATTTCATAATTTGATAGTTTCCTCATTCTCACACCATCCAGTAGAGTTGAGATAACATCCAAAGATGAAATATAATTCTACCCATAACTATCATGCACCACCAGATGCTTCATAGAGAAAAAATACCTAAGCTTCCACTCACCACTGGCCTCCTGTACTACCTGTATCTGAGTCCTTCTACCCAGTGAACTAGCCACTACATTTCCTTTTCACGGCATATCGACATGTCCAAATCAAATGAATGGAGGTATTCAACCCTCATTATATGTCTCATATTTAAATAATGCTATGAGAAGATGTATTTAATATTTTTGTGGCCCTTTGTACAAAGGGAAATGATCCCCCAATAAATAATGTCTCCATCAACATAAATCATGTAAAACTGCCGAGAACTAGTGATCATGTTTTGAGTAATTCCTCTCATGTGGCCTCAAATGATGAGACTCATATGCAATAACTAGATTCCCCAACATAAGCACGGCTCATAACCTAAAACCTAATGAATCATAATACATAATGGAACACTTTCCTGGATCTAGAAATATAAGTATTGATGTTGTAGTCAAACATCCGTTAAACTCCTAAAATGTTGCGTCACTATAATCTGACCACTCAAACATCACACCTTTCTTTGTCAAACCCATCATCGACGCTAATAAGCATGAGATGTCCTATAAATAATGATTGTCTTAACCAGATAGCCCCATGAATCTCTACAACTCAAAAATTTTCTTGGTCTGATCCTAGGTAATTACTAATCTCACCTTCTCAGGGTCTACTAACACTCCATTCCTTGAGATGACGTAACCCAAGAAGTGAATTTAATCCAACCATAAGTACTGTTTTGCGATCTTAACATATAACTGATCCTATCTAATCATATTCAAAATGATATCAAGGTTTTTGGAATAGTCATGTCGATTGTGAGAATACACCAAGGTATCATCCACGCAAATCACCACAAAAAATCTAGGTAGGGATAGAACTCTCGGTTCATCAGCGCCATGGGAACTGTTGGTGCATTTGTGAGACCAAATGGCATACCTATGTACTCATAGAGACTATACCTTCTATGAAAAGATGAATGAGTTATGTATGCTAGTCAAACAAGTACTTGGTAATATTCTGACCTTATTTCAATCTTTCAGAACACTCGATCCCCTTGAAGATGATAAAAAATGTCACGTATATATTATAATGGATGTTAGTTTTTATCCCTAAACTAGTTCTGCTTCCAATAGTCCACGCATATCCTAAGGTTACTATCCACCTTTTTTTCAAAAAGGTTGTGTGAAAAGCAAGTATAATTAGAGATTTGAATAAAACCCTTAGCTTCTAGATCATCCCACTATCTCTTGAGCTCTTGCAACTCCATCGTATCCATCCTGCAAGGAGGAATGGATATCCGTGCAGCTCCTTAAACTAACTCGATAGTGAAATCAACCTCTCTGATCGGGAGGTAAGATTGAGAATTCTTCAATGAAAACATCCCTAAAATGATCAACCACTGGAGGGAAATTGGGAAGACATGTTCCCAGATCTTCTAGATATAATCTCACAATCTACGCTGTCATCACGCCCAACCCATGATTCTCAGGTCCAGCTCGGAAAGCCTGAACAACCCATTCAACCTTATGTAGAAACTATGCACACACTGGTGATTTGAATGTCACCCTATAGTGATAGTAATCAACAAAATAACAAAATGAAACCAACCAGTCCATTCCGAGAATGATATCAAAGTTCTTCATCTCTAAGACATAGAGTTTCTATTGAAACTGACACCCACCAATCTCAAGGGGGCACTCTATGAACTAACACACTTATGATATTCTAATCCCCAACAAATTTTCTAGCATCAAAACATTAGATGAAGTATAAACTAGAGCCGATGTATTTCCACAATAGACTCATATATAATACTATGTGTAGAACTAATATCAAAAGGTGAAGAAGATAAAACAATGGAAACTAGGATAGTACCTCTAACAATAGAAGGTCTGATATCCAATTCCACTTCGGTCTATTTCACTTCATATGTCTAACCTACACTGCGGCCCATAGAAACTTCTTGGAAACCCTGAGCTGACCGACCCCGTTGTCGCTAAGATCCAAGGGTTTGGCTACCATTCCCAAGACCGCTGCCTTGGCCAGAACATCGTAATGTATTACAGTTTCCAGACTGGTGAGAAACAACTTACTCTACTCCAGTATGTGGAGTCTATACAAATCCTCTCTCACTATCCACTAGTAAAATTTCATACTGAAGAATTGTATATGGCCCCTCCTACCAAAATCTCAGCACACTAATGGGTCCTTATACTAGGGCCACGTATGCCCCGACCTACTGCCCTAGTAACACCTCACCTATTTACTAGATGGAAGGTTCATACTTATACTGTTCACCATGAGAGAACTCTAGATGACACTTATTCTTTCCAATTGATAGAGTACTAGAAATTAGTTTAGAGCCTCACTGATTCACACCACTAGCTTCCTGCAAATTCCGCTTGTTGATCCGCATGTGATTCTTGATAGTAGAGATCGTAGGCAACCTGAAGACATTTACATGTGATCGAATATCGAACCAGAGATAATACTCTAATCTCCTAGATTTTATTACTTCATCATCAATTAAAATATGTGAAAAATACTAAATCTTTGTAAATTGGGTAGAATAGTCCATAACAGATAGTGTGACCTACTCCAGGTGCATGAATTCTCTGTCTTGGTTGGCCCTCAACATATTGGAAAAATAGTAATCATAGAAGGCCCCCTGAAAGTCATCCCATGTAATATCCCTATGACTTTATGAATTAGTGATAACATCCCACCATCTCTTAGAATAATGACGTAACATATATGTTACGATCTTGACGCTCCTCTCGAGAGGCGTCTCCATATACTCGAAGATAGTCAGCACTGATTCCATCCATCATTCTATAGCCTGTGGTCCGTTATCCATTAAAAAAGTATGTGGAGGCTTGTTCTAGAAGATACACATAAGCTCTGCCAAAGAAGTATCAGCCTATGGTTCTCTATGAATGGTCTTAATAACCCTCAGAAATCCTTGAAGGAACTGTGTATCTACCCTTGACTCTTGTATAACAGTTAGAGCCATAGTTGGCACAACAGGAGGATCCATCGATATCCCATGGCCTACTATTTCTGGAGTACGATCATCGCCGCTCTCCACAAAAACAACTTGTGGGCATCAAAGTGTGTTTCCGACACTTTCGCTGGGGCGCGTGCGCATCTGTCTGGGGAGGACGCGCTGCTTGTTGCCCCGCATTCCCGCTTTCCAAAGGCGGGCGGCATTCGTTCGTTGTTCAGGTACGTCTGCTCCTTGATCGAAACGGGATGATGGGATGTCGGTTCTTCCTTCTGTGGATTCCTCCTCAGAACTTGTCACCTAGTCCGGGTCTCCCTCATAGATTTAATACGTAGTTCGTGAAACTCTTCCCAGTGCCATGTTTCCATGGATGCCGGTTAATTACACTGCTTCTATCGGGACATTCCAAAGGGTCCGGTCAGGGCAGCAACCTTCAGTTGGGAGAGTAGTCACGTTGAGGCACCAGTAGCGTGTCTGGATGCTGGGGAATCTGTCGTGTTTGTCTATTATCCCTGATTACAGGGCTTCTCGATGGCGTGGAAGCCCGAGGCATCCCACATCGAGCGCGGGGAATTATGTCATAGACACATATCTGAGGTTTTCCTCAGCTTCCCGCGTTTAACACAGGGCACGCCGCGAGTTTAACGTCCAGCGGAGACGGGTCAGCCCCTGGGTGGCTGTGAAGAGGGTCATACCGACACAGTCTCACCGAGATACTACGGTCCGGGAGAGAGTCGGGATGGGTGAATAGGGAATGAATGATATGGAGGGGGAATGAAATGGGACCATCGTAGGGGCGACAGTGAAGTTGGGCTTGAGCCTTGAAGAGGCTTCCTACGTATCCCTGTGGCAGGGAATCAAAGTCCATGTAGTTCGGGATAGTGCCGGTAAACCGACGTGAAGGTGGACCTTGGTCCGATGGGAATCTTCAGCGAACCGACGTGAAGGTGGACCTTGGTCCAATGAAAGATGGGCTTGAACCACTGGGAGGATTCCTATGTACCATGCCTTGACAAGGATCAAAGTCCTTGTAGTTCGGGTTGTGGAATATAGTTTACTGTCATGTGGGATGGGGGTGAACCGACGTGAATGAGGTCGGAACGACCGGATGTTGGGTTTGAACCTTGTAGAGGCTTCCTACGTACCATGCCTTGACATGGATCAAAGACCTCGTAGTTCGGATTGTGGAATACAGTTTAACGTCGTGCTGGACGAGAATGGAACCCAACGTGAATAAGCGATGGGTGGGCATGAACCTCAGGGAGGCTTCCTACGTACCATGCCTTGACATGGATCAAAGTCCTCGTAGTTTAAAGGGGCTTTGTTGGTGAACCGACGTGAAGGTGGACCTTGGTCCGCCTGTGGTGGGCTTGAACCTTGGAAAGGATTCCTATGTACCATGCCTTGACCTGGATCAAAGTCCTCGTAGTTCGTATGGATGATGGGTCGCAATGGCTTTCCATTGGACCAGAATGGGACCCGACGTGAATGATGGGTGGGATTGAACCTCATTGAGGCTTCCTACGTACCATTCCTTGACATGGATCAAAGTCCTCGTAGTTCGCATGGATGATGGGTCGCAATGGCTTACCACTGGACCGGAATGGGACCCGACGTGAATGACGGGTGGGCTTGAACCTCATGGAGGCATCCTACGTACCATGCCTTGACATGGATCAAAGTCCTCGTAGTTCAGGTAGGGGTGGTCAGGGTCGGTGCTCACTCTAAGCCCACGTGAGTCATGCTCGGTGTGAGAAACAAGAGGTTGCAAGGACCTGATGATCACGTCGCGAAGGATGCGTCCGTGAGAAGCGAAAATGGGCTAACGCGTTGGGCGGCCCATGGTGCTGGGACTTACTCCAGGATGGAGGCCCATGGTGTGACAAAGCGTGAGAAAGATGGACCTTGGTCCGATGATGGGAGGTACCTCGTCCCATATCACGTCCTCCACTGACCTTGGTAGTGGGGAAGTACAGAGATGCACGGGTGAAATCATCCGTACGAAAGGTTAGGGGCTTACGCTCTGAGGCAACCCTTCCCCCGCGAACAAACGCCGCTCCGAAAAAAAGGAACTCATTCCATGTGAGGAAGAGTTCACTCCCGTGGAGACGAATGGTGTAACGAATGTTCGAGCTGGGGGAACCCTTCGTGAGGGAGACGAGGTTGGGTCATAGTTTAACGTCATGTGTTGAGGACGTGGTGCTTGGCAGTTTAACGTCCTGCAGCTCGGACGATGTGGGTTCACTCTGCACCCCTAGGGCTTACATAACCGGTACCCTCTGGTCCTTGGGGAAGCGAAGGTACCAGTAAGGCCATGGTCAAGGGGGGTTGTGGAACAAACCATCGAGGGGTCCACATTAGCGTGTCTATGAGAAGAAGCAATAGCCGTTAGCGTGCCTATGCGAAGAAGCATTAGGCGAAGCAATGCTACGGGTGGTGTTGTCCATGGGACTTTGAAATCACATCGCGCAAACCTGGAAGGTCGCACGGGAAGAGGAATTGCTAAGAAAAGGAGTTAGCTTCGCAAAGTGGAGTGCCCTGGCCTTAGCATGGGGCACAGATGTGGGTGGAAGGTGCTTCGCGAAGTGGAACAGTGTTCTTGGAGCACTGCCTCGCGGAGAAGGGGTGGCTCGCGAAGCAGGGTCCTACAAAGCAATTTGCTTCGCGAAGTGGAGCGATCCTGCCTTAGCATGGGACTCGGGTGTGAATGGGAGGTGCTTCGCGAAGTGGAACAGTGCACTGCCTCGCGAAGGAGGGGTGCCTCACGAAGGAGGGTCATGCGAAGCAGTGTGCACCGGGAAGTGGAGCGATCTTGCATTAGTATAGGGATCACTCGTATGAGTTGGGTGTTTCGCGAAGCACAAGTGCTCCGCGGCTGCCCGGGTTCCCTTGGGAATCCCCTTCCTTCGCGAATGCCCTTGAGCTTCGCGAAAGGCATCCCTCTCGGAAGAGGGGCTCAAAACGAAACAAAGGAGAGTCGTCTCGTGAAGTAGGAATACCTCGCGGAGCTCATGATTCCCGGGGCAAAGCGTGCTTTGCGATTCGGGAGAGGAGAAGCCGAAAGGTCGTGTTGTCCGTCCTCGGGACTCAGGGGGAGTCTGGTATTTATAGGGAAGGGGCGCCGCGAAGCAGAACTCATGCGCCGCCTCTGTTGCTTCACAGTGGCTCGCGAACGTAAAATGCTTTCGCGGAGCATCACCACCTCCTGAGCTTCGCGGCAGCTCGTGAACGTCAAATCCGTTCACGAAGCATCACCGCCTCGAGAGCTTCGCGGCGGATCGCGAACGTCAAATGCATTCGCGGAGCATCACAGCCTCCTGAGCTTTGTGGCGGCTCGCGAACGTCAAATCCGTTCGCGGAGCATCACCACCTGTGGAGCTTCGCGAGGCCGCGATGGTCGGGGCGCTTCGCGGCGGGGCTTCGCGTCGGTGCTTCGCGTCGGTGCTTCGCGAGGCAGCGTGCCAGCCTTCTTTGTTGCTTTTATTTCGGGCCATATTTTGGCGCCAACAAATGCCCCCCCTCTGACTTGGAGCCGTGGAGGGCAAGGGTCGAAGTCTGAGGGAAAATCGCCAAAATTTTGTCGGTGGCTTGCGATGCCGCTCCGCGAAGGGGGCCCGCGATGCTGACTGGGGTCACGGATCAAGGCGCGCCGCGATGCTCCGCGAGGGGGTGGCGTGCTGCGATGCTCCGTGGTCGCTGCCTATTAGTAGGGGGGTCGACCGCTTTTGTCTTCGTGCGAATCCTTGTCTTTTGTGCTCTCGAATTCGCGAAGCTCCACGTACTCCGCGACAGCTCTCCGCGAATCGAGCTTCGCGGTGAACCGCGGGTCTCTGGCTCTGTGTCCGCGCTAAGCGAACTTCTTGTCGGCCTTGGCCAGACTTCGCGGCTTGGTATCGCGACCGATCTCCGCGATTCAACTACGCGGTCGAGCTTCGCGATTCATCTTCGCGGCCGAGCTTCACGATTCAGGGGAAAAGAAGAAAAAACTTTTCTGAGGGTCGGCATCAAAATGGCCCATCAAGAGGCTGTGCTGGGAGTGCTTGCAGATGCTGCTCGTCGGGATGAGATGGCCAACCGTCCAGGCTTGGGGGAGATGGTTCGGAGCCACTCGGACCATAGTTCTTTGACAGATCTGCTGTCGGAAGGTCAGAAGGATTATCCGCAATGCAAGAAACTGTCATTGTACGGCTTCGGGCTGAGGGATGACGTCTTCATTCCCGAGGCGAGTAGGGAAGAACCAGCTTGCTGGTTCATGAGCATACCATGCCAGCACCAATGGTTTAGGGCGGCCGATGGTCATGCGCGGGAGGACTTCTCACCCATCACCGCTGACTGTCTCTACAACCATGTCAATGATATTGACGGGAGGCCACTACAACAGGAGACGTCCCCTCCTCTCTACCGCACCATACTGAAGGCGGATTTGCAGGATCCAAGGAAAGGATGGTCTGATGAGTGGGACCTGCGCCAGGGCGGCAATTTTACCGATGACTGGGCTTGGGCCTACTGGGTAGGCGCCTCATGCGAGGAGTTCGGGGCCGAGCTGAGGAGAGTGGGATTGTATGAGGCGGCGTGGGCCTCCCAATTCCACATTTACCAACCAAAGCAGCTGATGCCGGAACTGCAGAGTAGATGGTCGTCTAGGACCAACACTTTTCATGTTCATCACGGGGAGGTGGGCATCAGCCTGTGGGATATCCACCAGATTTCCGGGGTCCCGATCTTGGGGGCCATGTATGACGAATTCCTCCCCGTCATCAGCACATGGGAGGATGCGGAGCAAATGATGCGACTGGCGTCAGCGCTGATGGCGCTCGTCCCTGTAGAGGACAAGGAGGCAGTGAGGGATGTCCACTTCAGGAGATGGTTCAAATGCTTTCTGAATTTCCCAGAAGATCGAGAGTTCCCGCCGAGGCCTCGATCTTGTCCGAGGGCGGCCCAACGGGGCAAGGGGCACTCGTATTGGCGGGTCTTGGAGGACAACCAATGGAAGACTTGGGGTTTCAGTGACAGAACTGAACAACAGCCGATAGTCAGGCTGGCGGCGTTCAACGCGGCTCTCATCTGTGGGTGGATCCTACCAGTGAGGGATACAAGCATGGGGGTGCGGCCTAGCTCGTTCATCATGGCGTCGATGTTGGCCATGGGGTAGCAGATCCACCTGGGGATTCCGATGCTCACCAAACTGTACAGAATGCTGCGGCACATTATTGAGGGCATGAAGCCTCCAAGGATATGCAGGCCCTTCCACCTCCTATATGGGTGGATCGAAGCGCACATCAGGGGGATTTACGAGTATCCAAACCCCATCTCGCCACCGGGATCGAACTTTCGCCCCTCCATCCTGAATGCAGTTGGGAGCTACCTGTTCAAACTGGCTGTCCCGATGGTACTAAATCGGGTGTGGAGGGCAGATGAGTTTAATTTCCACCCCTTCCCGTTGCCGACAGGAATACTTACTGACGACGGGCGAGAAACGTAAGAACATAGGGCTTACCTTCTGGCCTTCCGAGGTAGAGTTTTGGTGGCTCAGATAGATCGTGAGCCAATCTGCGAACCGTACACCCCGCATCGTTTTGTGAGGCAGTTCCAGTGCCTCCAGTGTCTTACTCCGCAGGTCTACTGGGAGGTGCGCCACGAGGAGCACCCGTGTGTGATGAGGCAGTTGTGGCTCATGTTCACACGGGAAGATGGGAAGATGCGTATTGTCTTGCCTCCATCCACCGCCGCTTTTGGATTGGTGAGGGAGTACGCCATCAGTTGGGAGGCTGCCTACCCAGGGGAGATGCTGAAGCCATCAACTATCTGGGTCGGTGACAGTGGGTCTCCTCTATCTCGAGGTCGGGGTCGGAGGGCAGCTAGGGCCGCTCGCGGTAGTGAGGCTGTCATGACGGCGAGACCCGCACCGGCCGAGGGTATGGCAGCAGCGGTGGATCTGGTGGTTCCGGAAAAGCATGGCCATTCGGAGGGGTAGCCACCGAGGGGATTTCGTCGGATATCCACTCAGGCTCCGGGGAAGCGGCTGCATCACATTGACATGGCAGAAGATGCTATCTTCCCGGAAGCTTGGGACATTTGGGATGTCAACCGGCAATTCCTCAGCCCACCTGAGATGTGGGACCACCTGAATTGCCTCGGGATGGAATTGCCGGGCATAGGCCCAGTTCGGGCTGGATTCATGGTGCCTCCGGCGGAGGCAGAGCAATACCTGGACGAGCTGGAGGATTACGTCCACTCCAGTGGTGCTCCTCGCCCAATGACGGACCGGGTGAGGGTACTGTTGAATCAGACGGTCCCCTGGTAGTTATCGGCTTCCGATATGAGGGAGTGCTTCCCCTTTCCGGAGGAATCAGAGGACTCTTCTCGGGTGAATGAGGCTGGAGGAGGGAGCTTGTTGGAGGAGGGGGAGGTCGGAGACCGAGGCTCAGAATCTGACGACTTCGCGGAGGCTCTCGAGGTTGCATTCCGAACTTCTCTCCTTACGATCTGTTCTTGGGCCACTATGGACTTCTCACCAATGTTTAGGCCATGCAGGTGGAACTTGTTCGCAGGCCTTGTTCTCGCCCCTTGGCGGGTGATGATGCGGGATCTTCAGAACCCGTGCCTATGGCTGCGTCCAGTTCCACGTCTGGTGGGACTAGAGTATCCGTGGAGGCTCTCCCGGAATCTCCTGACCTTCCAACAATATACGGAGGGCCTCGCCTCGGGGTTTCGTTGGTACCAGCTCAAGAGCATCGCTAAGAGGTCGATCTCTGTAAGTCTCCTCCACTGGTTCCCTTGTCGTCATATGTAGACTATGCCTGCCAACTAATGTTTATATCCCTTTCTGTCGTACAGTTCTCCGACTGGCGTGGGCTGTTGCAGCAAGGCTGGTCGGGATGTCTGGTGGCATCCATCCTAGGGGCATACCAGTGATGGTGACAATAGTTCCCCAATCTCCCAGGCTGCGACGCACACCATCACTGGCGGGACCACCGGCAGGGTCGTGCCCGAGGTCATTGAGGTGGACTCCGATGAAGAGGATCGGACGGCGGGACCTACTCCTACTACACCTACTCCAACACTAGGTGTCGTGACGGATTGAACGCCGGATGCAGATCCTGCCGAGGAGTTCCTGCAGGCATATCCTGCATACGAGCCTGCCAACCGCGCGGACTGGGACGAAACGGCCTCCGACAATGAAGACATCAGCATAGTCCGTCGCCGGTCGTGGAAGCTGATCACGCGCTTTATCAGGGACACTCCCCAAGCGCAAAGGCTGGCCGAAATGGATAGACTCCGATCACGGTTGCGCGAACTGTGTGCCAGAGGAGTGGATGCCCAACATCCTCACGCGCTCATCCGAGACCTTATGGCTGAGAAGATCCGGGAGCATGATCATGGGCTGAGCGTGGGATGGAAGTGGAGGAAGGAGACCAGTATTAAGAAGCTCCAGGAGGCTGAAGGCGAGGTCCAACAGATGCAGATCCGGGCCAACGAGCTTTCAGCCACTCTCGATACGCAGTCTGAGCTGGTCTCACGGCTGAAGGCCCAGCTGGCAGAGGCTGAGGAGCATATGGGGCAGACCTCTGGAAGGATGGATGCCGTCCAGGCCGAGGTAGAAAGGGCCAGGGCCAGAGTTGATGAATTACACCCCGCCGCTGCTGAGGAGGAGCGGGTGTTGAATCAGAGGCAACAAGCTTTGGACGCCGCAAGTCAGCGGGTGGCGGAGCTGCAACGCTCTTTTGACGGGGTCAACCCGTCTATGGGAGAATTCAACCCCCGGGTATTGTAAAAAACCCAAAAACCTTTTATTAGTACTTTCGTACTTCAATTCTTTCTTTCTCCTTTGTTTTGAGTGCCGTGGAACACACGATTTCCACTGTTTGAATTGCCTTGTTACATCCCTACAATGTTTGCGGGACGTTCAGCGACAATCCTTCAAGCCCACACGGGTCGAGCCCAATGTGAGATGCAGGAGGTAGTTGGCTTGATCGGAGAAGGATCTTCCAAGATAGCCAAATTACCGTTTCTTCAGCGTGCTCTTATGCACGAACGGGGCAACGCCAGGGGCGCTGAAATTGGTCCAAACAGATGAAAATGGGAAGTGTGAATCACAATACCCAAATCTGAAACACTGTGGGGATGGCGTGACAATAAAGGACAACCGTTAACCGTGGCGGACAAACGGTATCCTTACTATATTTGCCTGAAATGGGGACAACAATTGAGGGTCGACCATTGACCATGTTCGAAACATGGGACCATGTCACAAGTGTTGTCGATCAATCCTTTGGGATGTTGGCCCAGGACAGTAGGCGGACCATAGGTCAGACATCCATACTGTTAGGGGGTCCTTCCAGACATGACCCGTCTTTCGGAACATTGGCCCAGGACGGTAGGTGAGCCGATGTGGCATGAGACCAGGCCGTTAGGGGGTTCCTTTAGACATGAAAGAAGACAAGGGTCCGAATAAGGGGCACGCAAAGCGTGGAATATGGGGTGATGGTTTGTTCAAATAGAATCCAAAACATAGGTAGTTACACCACCGTGGTGGGAGTACGCCAGGTGGGCGCATCAGTCTGATCATGGATCATCCTTTCTTCCAGATAGGGCCTCTCTGGCGAGGGGATCTGTCACTTCCCAATGGGATCTTGGGGCATCCTGAACTTGTTCAGGGTAGAATCGCAATTACATAGTTTCCCCCGAGGGGTCAGGCCAGAGGGCTGGAAATGGGGAGGAACAATATTTTGTGATTCCAGGGGCTGGACCCTAGGTGAAATGCCTGGGTGTTTCTACGTATCCCATGATGATGCGAATCAAGACGTACGTAGTTCTGGAAATGCAGTTTAACGTCATGCGGGACGAGGAACAGCCCGACTGTATTGGCACACATCCTACCAAAACTACTAAGCCCACGTGAGTCGTGCTCGGTGTGGGAAACAAGCAGTAGTGGTGGGAATTTCCCAACACAAAAAGGGGCAGGTTAGGGAAAAGGGACGCTCGGTGAATACCAGCCCAATGACACTAACACGATCATTTAGCGCACCTAGATGCGCGAAGAGAAAGAGTCGAGGTTGATGGGATTCCACTTGAACATGAGGAAGTGGAAATGTGTGAATCATGATGCTCAAGATTCGGATCACGATGATGGCAGCGTGACGATGGAGGATTACTACTGACCATGTTCGCAACACAGCATCCTGTCGCGTTAGCCTAGAATGGGGACAAACAAATGACGGTCGAGCGTTGACCATGTTCGAAACACGGGACCATGTCACAAATGTTGTCAAATATCCATAGGGACGTTGGCCCGAAACGATTGGAGGGCCCTTAGGTCCAGCATTCATTGAGAGCCCTTAAGCCTAGTATCCATGTCGTTCGAGGGTCCTTTTGGACGTGGAAGAGGATGAGGATCCAAATAGAGAGCTCACGAAGCATGGTCATGAAATGTGGGGAATGTCCCTATGAAAGTCCCACACTAAGAGCTTTTTATCAAAACACATCTGAATACGACAACTAGACGTATTAGATAGAGGGAGAAGAGTCCTTTCCCATGGGGAAATCTTAGTTTAGGGTCATAGAATTCGGACCATGGATGGGTAAGGGGAACATGGGATACATGGTGAAGTAACTCAGACACCTGGCGTGAATGGGAATAGGGGGTGTGCACGGTGGAGTGAACAACCCGACGTGAATGAGGACACAATCCCATATCACACCGCACAACCTCCTTAAAAGAGGTTTTTGGTCAAGGGACCGAGAGCGAAAGTTAGGTTGGGCCCGTGGAGAAGTGCCCGGGCGCTCATACGTATATCATAAGGATGAGAATCAAGCCATACGTAGTTCTGGAAGGACCTTAGACCATAAATGGGAAAAGGGATCAGGGGACGCATGGCATCAAAACCTGAAGTGAATGAGGACATAGTCCTACTTACCATGCGTTCTCTGAGGAAATGCTCGAGTAGAGGGACCGAACACAAGGGTTAGGCTGGGCCCGTGGGGAAGCACCCGGGCGCTCCGACGTATCTCATAAGAATGAGAATCATGCCATACGTAGTTCTGGAATGTGACATGGTAGGATACCAGTGCCAGAGGAAAAGGGGAGTGTGGGCGTGGCCCAAGCACTAAAAGAAGTGGAATTTGAGGTATCTTGTTTGTTCTTTAAGGTGAATGGTTTTTTTCTGTGAAGCGACAGGCCTAGAATAGTAGGTCGGGATGTCACCACAAGGATCAAGCCGTGATGGGAATTGACGAATGGCATGGCACGTGACCAATACCCAACGTGATGTCCTCTACAACGAGGACACCACAATGCAGTGCCGTTTTTCGTCGTGCGGCCAAGACGATAATGTCATAGTTTAGGGTCGTATGATAGGACCACGAACCATGGGAGCCTTGAAGGATGCCATATTGTAGCTTTATTCCCCTAACATGCAAATGTGAACTAAGGGATAGCGCCAAAAGTGTCGAGATTCCACCTGGTCATGATGGGGTGGAAAATGATGTGAATCATGCAACCAACATTTGAGGACTGAAGGGGCTGGCGTGACGACAAAGGATTACTACTGACCATGTTCGCAACACAGCATCCTGTCACGTTAGCCTGAAATGGGGACAAAAAATGAGCATCGACCGCTGACCATATTCGCAACGTGGGATTTTATCGATTTTCTGTCCAAAACCCTCGGGGGCGTTGGCCTATAACGGTAGGAGATCCCTTGGGCGTTGTATCCAGGCCATTGTTGGGGGTCCCTCCGGGTGTGAAAGGTTATGAAAACCCGAATGGAGGGGAACATGAAGCTTGACAAGTGAAAGGAACATGATCAAGTTGAATCTGACACTCTTGGCCCTAGACCAGAGTACTCTTAACACATGGGCGAATCACTGCAAGGGGTCAAGGGACTCAACTTGAGGGTAACCAAGATATGGGGCCTTCTCGGGAGAAGGGGGGCATGGTGCCCAAAGTCTTGTATCATACCTACATATCCCCCTTCTGGGGAGGGATGGGCCAAGTGGCCTAGGTGACCGGGAGATCAAGAGATCTCTAAGAGGTGGGGCTGGACCCGAAGCCTAGACATTCAGGTGGTCCTACGTATCCCATGAAGATGGGAATCAAGCCACACGTAGTTTTGAAGGGTGCATTTTAATGTCATACAGGACAAGGAATAGGAGGACTGAACCTCATAATGGGGGCGTGCGTGGTGCAGCTATTGCAAACCCGACGTGACCGAGGACGTAGTCCCTCACCACGCCACGCAGCCCCGTAATCAGGGTCCTGAAGGCAGGACTAGAGAGGTGAATTTGCTGAACTCAAGCTGGACCCATAGACAGGAGGTTTGGGCATTCCTATGTATCCCATTAGGATGGGAATCAAGCTGAGCGTAGTTCCAGATGAGAGTCTTAGTTTATGGTCTTAGAGCTCGGACCGTGAATGGTGGCAACTTCCCAATTAAGCACAGATGTCAACCCGATCCCTAAGCCCACGTGAGCTAAACTCGGTGTGGGAAACAAGGGGGGGGGGGGGTATCCTCATCGCAATACTTGGGGCGAGTCAAACAGGAATTGGTAGAGAGCCCCGAAGGAAACCTTCGACACGACCTGTTCGCCCAACGCGCAGACGTGCACAGAGGAAATGTACCAAGTGTTCCGAGACTCTACTTGGACACAGTGAAGTGATGAAGGGTGTGAATTGTGCACCCGACATTTTGGGCCTAATGGGTTGGCATGGCGAGAGAGGAAAACTGTTAACCATGGTGGAAACGCAACATCCATATCGCGCTAGCCTGAAGTGGTGACAACAACGAGCATCGACCGCTGACCATATTCGCAACGTGAGATTTTATCGATTTTCTGTCCAAAACCCTCGGGGGCGTTGGCCCGTAACGGTAGGAGAGCCCTTGGGCGTAGTATCCAGGCCGTTCTTGGGGGTCCCTCCAGGTGTGAAGGATGATGAAAGCCCTGATGCAGGGATACACAAAGTCTGGAAGGCGATGCGGACGTGTCCGAGTAAAGCTTGGCATTCCGGGTAATAAACCAGTGTACTCTTAGGCACATCGGTGAACTGCCAAAAAGGGATCAACGAAACAGCTCAGTAGGGAGAGGTATATGGCGTAGGCATTGCAAGACCGATGCGAACGAGGACGCAGTCCTACACCACACCACATAATCCCCCTTATGGAGGAAGGGTAGGCCAAGGGGCCATGATGGGATGAAGATCCCCGAGGGTTGGGGCTGGACCCGAAGCCTAGACGTTCAGGTGGTCCTACGTATCCCATTATGATGGGAATCATGCCACACGTAGTTCTTGAAATGAAGTTTAACATCATACTGGACGAGGAGGGGAGTAATATACCCCTAAACAAGGCGTACAGTATGGCGAAGAAGCCGTCGTGAATAAGGACGTAGTCCTACATCACACCATACGATCCTATAAGATAGGACCCAGGTCGTGGCCTGGAAAGGCCAAGGGGCCTGGGGCTGAGCCTTGGTCAGGAATGCCTGACTGGCTTGCAGTTTAACGTCTTGCAAAGAGGACGAGGGGCCAGGGGCCCAGGGAGGCCAAGGGGCCTCAGGCTGGGCCTCGTAAGGGGAGTCGTACGGTAGGGTACATGATCCCGACGTGAATGAGGACGTAGTCCCACACCACACCGTACACTCCGGGTGAGAGATTGGGGGGAAGGCCAAGGGGCCTAAGATCATGCATCAATCATGAAGGCCCGACGGGTCTGCAGTTTAACGTCTTACATGAGGACGAGGGTCGGGGACCCAAGGAGGCCATGGGGCCTGAGGCTGAGCCTCGTAAGGGGAGTCGTACGGCATGGTACATGATCCTGACGTGAATGAGGACGTAGTCCCACACCACACCGTACACTCCGGGTAAGAAGGGACCTGGGCTGGGGCCCGGAAAGGCCGAAGGGCCTGAGGTCAGGCATCAGTCTGGAAAATCTGACTGGTTTGCAGTTTAACGTCTTACATGAGGACGAGGGTTGGGGACCCGAGGAGGCCAAGGGGCCTGAGGCTGGGCCTCATAAGGGGAGTTGTACGGCATGGTACATGATCCTGACATGAAGGAGGACGTAGTCCCACACCACACCGTACACTCCGGGTAAGAAGGGACCTAGGTCGGGGCCCGGAAAGTCCGAAGGGCCTGAGGTCAGGCATCAGTCAGGAAAATCCGACTGGTTTCCAGTTTAACGTCTTACATGAGGACGAGGGTCAGGGACCCGAGGATGCCAAGGGGCCTGAGGCTGGGCCTCATAAGGGGAGTCGTATGACATGGTACATGATCCTGATGTGAATGAGGACGTAGTCCCACACCACACCGTACACTCCTATGGGGAATCAGGGCCGTGGGCCCGATTGCAAGCACCGCCCCGGGAGAAGTTTGTCACCTCGTGATGGGGCAAAATGAATCATTGCACTCGATGTCTGGGACATCTCGGGGTGGACCCGAAGATCCAGGACACTGTTGAACATGTTCGAAACACAGCGTTCCTATGGTAACCTGATATGGGAGCAACAAGTGAGCATCGACCGCTGACCAAATTCGCAACACGGGACTTGTATCGGCTTGTTGCTTGAGAAACCCTCGGGGGGCGTTGGCCCGTATCGGTAGGAGAGCCCTTGGGCATTGTATCCAGGCCGTTCTTGGGGGTCCCTCTGTGTATGAAAAATGATGGAATCCCAGTCAAGGAGTGGGTGAAGCATAGCTGTATCCATCCATGAAAGGGGGAAACACCTCCAGAAGGGGATGTGCAGCCAGGTTGAGGCTTGCTCGATGTGAATTGGGGCAAACATGTGCGCCGTGCCATATCATAACCTTAGGGGAAGATCTTGGCTTTTGGGTTGGGCCAACGGATGAAATGTCCGGGCGTTCCTACGTATCCCATTAGGATGGGAATCAAGCCATACGTAGTTCTTGAAGGCCATGCAGTTTAACGTCGTGCGGTGAGGACGTGGGAGGATAGAAGAATGGGAGTGGGCACAAGGTGTGACCCTTACAATCCTTGTGCAAGAGGGGTTTTATGAATGGGGAAAAAAACCCTACTCCTGCTGCACAAATATTCTCCAAGGAAACTACCCCCAGGAGGGATAGTGGAAGAAAAATGCTTGGGGCTGGGCTCAAGACGAGGCGTCTGAGCGTTCCTACGTATCCCATGAAGATGGGAATCAAGCCACACGTAGTTCTTGACATGCAATTTAACGTCATGCAGGACGGGGGGTATCTCATTCGGGGATGTGTACGGTGTGGCAAGTAATCCGTCATGAATGAGGACGTGGTCCTACACCACACCGTACGATCCCGTAAGAGGGTATGTCGGGAAGAAACGAGGGGGCCTGGGGCCATACCGCGGTCAGGGAGACCTAACCGGCTTGTGGTTTAACGTCTCGCGGTGAAGACGGGGGGCCAGGGGCCCAAGGAGGCCAAGGGGCCTGAGGCTGGGCCTCAGTCAGGAAGGCCTAACTGGCTTTCAGTTTAACGTCTTACAGTGAGGACGGAGATGCAGTTTAAGGTCGTGCGGGACCCAGGAGGCCAAGGGTCCTGAGGCTATGCCTCGGTTAGGAAGGCCTGACTGGCTTGAAGTTTAACGTCTTGCAAAGAGGAAGAGGATGCAGTTTAAGGTTGTGCGGGACTAAGTCGCAGTTTAAGGTCGTGCAGGACCCTCTCGCAGTTTAGGGTCGTGCAAGACCAAGTCGCAGTTTAAGGTCGTGCAGGACCCAGGAGGCCAAGGGTCCTGAGGCTAAGCCTCGGTCAGGAAGGCTTGACTGGCTTGCAGTTTAACGTCTTGCAAAGAGGATGAGGATGCAGTTTAAGGTCGTGCGGGACCAAGTTGTAGTTTATGGTCGTGCAGGACCCTCTTGCAGTTTAGGGTCGTGCAGGACCAAGTCACAGTTTAAGGTCGTGCAGGACCCAGGAGGCCAAGGGTCCTGAGGCTAAGCCTCGGTCAGGATGGCCTGACTGGATTGCAGTTTAACGTCTTGCAAAGAGGACGAGGATGCAGTTTAAGGTCGTGCGGGACCAAGTCGCAGTTTAAGGTCGTGCAGGACCCTCTCGCAGTTTAGGGTCGTGCAGGACCACCTTTTCCCTAGGCAAAGTATCGTTTGAGGAATTTGGCATTGGTGGGAGGGGTTATACACTCTCCATCTGTGGTCACCAAAGAGTATGCTCCATTGGGGTAAACCTTATGGATGATATAGGCCCTTCCCATTTGGGTTCAAATTTGGGTGGTTTCCTACTGGGAATCATTGGCGCTCGAAGGGCCAGTACCAGGTCACCTTGTAGAAAAGAGCGGAGACGAAACTTCTTGTCGAAGGCCCTCGCTATCTTGTCCTGATGCCTTTCCAGATTGTGCAGGGCACGAAGTCGGTTCTCGTCCAGTGCTTCCAATTCAGCTAGACGGTTCTCGGCTACCTCATCCGATGTCTGGTGATCATAAACTATAGTGCGTAGCGACGGCAGCTGGATCTCAATGGGTAGGACGGCCTCAACTCCATACACCAGGGAATATGGGGTCACCTGGGTGGAGTTGCGAGTCGTCGTCCGGTATGCCCAGAGGGCGTTGGGGAGCTTGTCCGGCCAACTTTTCATGTTCTAGCCAACCATCTTCTGCAGAATGTTAGAGAGGGTTTTGTTGAATGCCTTGATCTGTCCATTTGCCTGCGCATAGTAGTGGGAAGTATGGTTCGACCAGATGTCGTACTTGGCATACAATTTCTTCAGTTCAGCCGCTTGGAAGTTGGTGCCGTTATCGGTGAGGACGGCGTGAGGGACCCCAAACCGGTGGATAATGTTGGAGCTCACAAAGTCAATGATAGAACGAGACTTGACCTCTTTGAGAGGAACTGCCTCTGCCCACTTGGAGAAGAAATCTGTAGCAGTCAAGATGAATCTGCACTGGCGGGCTGTTGCCGGTGGATATGGTCCCACTACATCAAGCCCCCATACCGCGAATGGCCAAGAGTACTTGGTGGGGTGGAGGGGTTCTGGCGGCCGATGCAAGAAGTTGGCGTGTACTTGGCACGCGTGGCATCTCTTGGCATACCCAATGCAATCATGGATCATGGAGGGCCAGAAGTACCCTAACCTCTGGATTTGATGGGACAGTTTTGGCCCATCTCGATGGGCGCCACAGGAACTGGCGTGAACCTCTTGCATAACTTGAGGTATCTCTACTCCTTGGATGCAACGGAGGAGGACACCATCGAAACTCCGTTTATAGAGGATCTGCTCAAGACTGGGGCAGCTCTGGAGGGTAAATTGAAGTGCGCGGCGTCGGATTCGCTCACGCTCGGCCCAGTCGTTCGGGAGGTGACCATTTTGGAGATACTCAACAAAAGGCGCCCTCCAGTCGGGAGTGGCTTCCACCACTGAGTCTGATGAGCCCGGGGTCCCTGACATAGAGGGTCCCGCGGTGAGATGACTTACCCGCAGGCCATCATCGTCCTCTTGGGTGTCGGGGGCAATGACTCTCCGGTGTGCCACATGTATGATTAGATCATCTTGCTCGGGTTCTGCGAGCGACGCAGCCAAGCTAGCCAAGGCGTCTGCTTGACCGTTCAGCGACCGTGGGACATGGGTAACCTCTGGTCGAGAGGAGAACTGGGCCATTAGGCGGAGGGTGTACTCCTGCAACGGTGCGAGCTCTGGCTTCCTGACGACATAGTCGCCATTAACCTGTTTGATTACCAGCTCGGAATCTCCCTTCACATGTAGATGGGGGACATGGATCTCAAAGACCAACTCCAGGCCGATGATGAGAGACTGGTACTCTGCCTCGTTGTTTGTACAACCTTCTGAAAAAAGGAACGAGTATGGCAGGACGGCTTGCGCCGGGGTAATGAAGACAATACCCAGACCCACTCTGTTGAGCTTGGGGTCGTTGAGCCTTCTACCGGTGGGGCTCCGGGAGGCGCCGTCGAAATGCATTTGCCAACACGGGACATCATGATCGACTGAGAGGATCATCTCATCGGGGAAATCCAGGTCCAGGGATTGATCCACGGAGGTTGGATGGGAAGCTAAAAAGTCTGCCAATGCTTGTCCCTTAACGGCCTTCTGAGGCACCAACCTGATATCAAACTGCTGGAGAATCACCGCCCACCGTGCTAGTCGGCCAGTCAGCATGGGGCAGTTCAGGATGTACTTCAATGGATCTACCCGAGAGATCAATTGCACCTCATGGTGCTGCAGGTAGTGCCTCAACTTCTGCATGGCGAAGACGAGCGCAAGGCAGCTCTTTTCGATAGGGGAGTATCTGACCTCCGTATCGAGAAGCATGCGGCTGAGATAGTAGAGACTGTTCTCAGTGCCCTCGCTATTCTTCTGGGCGAGCAGCGCGCCGAGGGATCTCTCCAGGGCGGTCACATAAAGGACCAGCGGCTTTCCGGAGACGGGTGGCATCAAGACCAGAGGTTGGAGCAGATACTACTTGATTTCCCTGAAGGCAGTCCGACACTCCTCATCCCATTCATAGGCGGCGCCCTTCTTCATGTGACGTGAAAAGGGCTTACACTTGCCGGCCAGATTCGCGATGAATCAGCGTATATAGGCTAGGTGGCCTTGAAGGCCTCGAAGCTCTTGAATGTTGCTCGGGGGAGGCATTTGGATGATGGCCTTGATCTTCTCCGGGTTGATCTCGATACATCGATATCTGACAACAAATCCCAGGAACTTTCCAGAGGTGACCCTGAAGGCACACTTCAACGGGTTCATCTTTAGGCGACGGGAACAGAGGAAACCTAACACTTTCTCGAGGTCTTTGAGATGGTCCTGGCGATGATGTGATTTGACTATGAGGTCGTCCACGTAGCATTCCACCAATGTCCCAAGGATCGGTTTGAATATGCGATGCATGGCCCTATGATAAGTGGCACCTGAATTCTCCAAACCGAATGGCATAACCTGGTAGCAAAAGGTACCTTGGGGAGCCCTGAAGGCAGTGGACACCTTGTCTTCGGGGGCCATCCGGATCTGGTTATACCCGGAGTACCCTTCCATGAAAGAGAGGGCTTGGAATCCGGCTGTGGCGTCAATCAATAACTCCGTCACCGGGAGTGGGAAGTCATCCTTTGGGCAGTAGCGATTAAGATCGCAGAAGTCGATGCAGACTCGGATCTGCCCATTCTTCTTCTTGACTGACACAATTTTGGTGAGCCATTTGGGGTACTGGACCTCCTTAATGATGTTGGCTTTGATAAGCTTATCAACTTCGGCCTCAACCATGGCACCATGAGAAGGGTGCATTTTCCTGGGAGGCTGCTTAAACCCACGATGTTTTGCCGGGAGGCCCAGACGGTGAACGGCTACCTGGGGATCCAGTCCTGGCATCTTGTTGTAAGTCCAGGCAAACACATCATGGTGCTGTTTGAAGAAGTCTACATACTGCTGCCGCTCCTCGAGGGACATGGCCGCACTGATCAATGTGGGTTTCGGATCTACCTCGCTACCAAGGTTCACCTGTACCAATTCATCAACCATGGTAGAGACGCCTTCTTCAAAGGCGGGGGAGCATCCTCTAGGTCTTCCTCCCCACCCGTGGTGGAACTTCCCGCCACGGGATATACTTCTGGGCTCTCAAAATTCGACGGGAAGCTGGTGCCGGCTTGGGCAGCAGCGGTCATCATATCGGGAGACTCACTTGTCGTTGAGACCATAACAATTAATGCAATTGATCCTATCCCATCTGGCCTCCAGCCTAAGGGGCCATGCCTGATAACATCAAAGCAGTGGTGACGTGTCGGCCTGAGTCAGTGGATTCCATCCCGATGGAAGAGACACGAATGGTGTACCGCCGTCATCATGAGCTTGACGTCCCGGTACCGTACACGGGTAGGAGGTTCCGGGATGGCCCGAGCCTGGTTGATGTAGGAGTACGAGGTGATTTTCTGCCGTCGCTTGGACACGGGAACATGCCTTCCTTGCGTACCCGAAACAACAAAACATTACCCCATGTCGGGGGTCGTGGCCTCCAACCGGTGGATCGGAAGGATGTAGGCCTCATCCATGCTTTCCCAGGGATCACTTGTGACCGGGGCGGGTCCATCCTCACTTACCAGGATTTGTTTATCCTTACTTTTGTAATAACCTGCATCCAGATAGCGGGCCTCACAAGAAGCGAAAGGGGACACATCTCCTTGGAGCACGCCTACTCGACCGTTGAGGGATTACATGAGGAACTGGTGATACGACCAGGGGACCACCACATGCAGATGGAGCCATGGCCTACCCATCAATGCGTTGTAGGCGGTGTCCTGAGAGACGACCATGAACACGGTGCTGGCAACTAAGCCACCGAACTGAGTCTTCAGGCGGATCTTGCCGACTGGGGTTTGCTCAGTCCTGTCGTACCCCTGGATCCTGAGGTCAGAGGGAGTCAAATCACCTTCAGACCGACCCAGTTTTCGCAACGTCCAGGTCGGAATTAGGTTGATTCCAGAACCCATGTCAACGAGGCAGCGGCGGACTTCCATGCCATTAAAATGGCCAGTGATGTATAGCGGGCGAATGTGCCCCTGTATCGGAGGGTACTCATCTTTACCGGAGAACGAGATAACCTCCTGACACTCGACATTTTCAATCATCTCGGTATAGAAGGATTCTGCAGCTGCTACCTCCGTCTCGAACTGGAGGGGGCTCCATAGGGCTTCGGCAAGTGCCTCGCGCATCTTGGACGACAGGCGTAGGGCCTCAAGGATGGAGAGCCTTGCCGGAATGCCGGGCAGGTGCTTTAGAACATCATACTTGCGTGCCAAACACGAACCTCTTCTTACAGGGGGTCTTTCGGCATTTGGAGGCATAGCGGGTCCTGCTAGCTGGACCGGCGATCGGCTAGTACTGGGTACATCCTGCTGCCTACCAGTTGAATCCTTGAGGATAGTCGCCAGACTTTGATTGGGCAGCAGAGGCTGGCCTGTAGCCGGGCAATACTGACTGTCATACGAACGAGGCGGCTCTCCCCGATCCAGTAGCACAAACGGCGGTGGAGGTAGAGCCGAGGGCGTTAGATGGGGTTTCACGTGCTGAGATCTGCGCTGAGCCTGCTACCTGGTCTCAGTAGCATGCACGGCTTGGCCAAAAGTGCCCACTGACGTACCTCGATGACCGGCACGATTGCGATTCTGCTGACGTTCACGTCGGCTGGGAACGTTGGGGAGGTCCACCTGGAATTCCCTCTCGTCGGGAGTCATATAGGGCTTTACCAGCTCCACGGTGTTAACCGAAGCGTACCCCTGACTGTCGCTCGAGGAGTCATCCGCCACTAGGCGGATTCTGGGAGGAATCCCCATTTCAGGGGGCATAAAATCACTGAGAGTGCGAGATGAAGATGGCACCGGGGGTGCGCGTTGCTTCTTCTTGCGCCGCCACTGCTTGCCCTTTTGGGAAGAGGTCGACTACGAAGATGATGCGGAGGCACCGGCTGCTTCTTCTGAAGGCTCTGACTGCTTTAGGCGGGCCCGAATAATACCTTGGGCATGGATGACGGTTTTTCAAGCCATCCAGTCGTCGTATTTCCGGGATCTGCGGTTGGGGACCTGTTGCCATTTGCCCTCACTGTCGCTGCTGATCTCTGATCCTGCAAAGACACCCGCCACTTGGGCTGGAGTCGGGCCCAACTTGACTATGTTGTTATTGACCTGGTCTTGAAGCCAGTCTTTGAACACATAGCATTGCTTGAGGGTGTGCCCTATGATCCGATGATAAGGGCAGTAGTTGGGGCGATCAATGAGATTCACCTCTGCTGGCCTTTTGCACTCGGGCAAGAGCACAATACCTTTCTCTAGAGCTCTTTGGAAATAGCTAGGGACCTAATTTTCGTTAAACGAATAAGTCTGGTACCTTCTTTCCAGATAGGGGGCCCTGGGGGCCTGGCCCTGACGAGGGACCAGAGGGGCCTACCGAGGAGGCGGCGCCTGATTGTCCCGCCTTGGTGGCGGTGGTGCATTGCGCGGGGGAACCTGTCGGTTCTGAGGCGTTCGCTGCTGGGCAGGAGCCTGTGCTTGAGGTGGAGGACCTCTGCGGGGTTGCGGGGGTGGTGCCGCCGGCAGCAACTCCAGTTGCATCGGGGCTTCTATTTGGGCCACCGCGGAAGGTTCAGCCCTGGCGACCCTCCTAGCTGGGATCATGGGGGGCAACAAACGTGCCTGGCTAGCCTGTTGCAGGGCTTCCTCGAGGCGCTGAGCCTTATCTGAGAAATCCCTGAACCCTACAGGGAAGTTCTGGGTGATCAGAGAGGGTACCAGCTCTGTCTTTACGTTCCCCACACACATTGTCAGCAATTGCTCCTGAGTCAGTGGCATGTCGAGGGAATACGTAAGTCCCTTCCACCAGGCGATGAAATCGGCAACCCGCTCATCAGGCCTCTGCTTGCACTTGAAGAGGTCTGCAATGCTGGTCTTCCATGTGGTGGAGCTGAACTGGTACAGGAACTGCCGGCGGAGGTCCTCCCATCCGATCACAGATCTGATAGGGAGCTGGCTGTACCAGACGAATGACAGACCTTCCAATGTCTGTACGAAACATCGGAGCTTGGCGGATTCTTGCTGAGCCAGGGTCCCCAGCATGGGGCCACACCTGGAAGAAAAATGTGCCAAGTGCTGTGGCGGGTCCCCTGTCCTGTTTAAGGGTGAGAAAGTGGGGTTTCCAAAACCCAGAGGCGCGGGCATATCATCCACCCACGCGGGATAAGGCTTGCCATCCGGTGGAACCGCCACCTGCCGCGTTTCTAATGCTTCAAGGAGGTCTGTGAGTGCCGCAATAATATCATCAGGACAGGGGTCCCTACCTTGACGGGGATCCCTAACCACAAGTGCATTGCCAGGTTCTTCGACATGGTAGACGACTTCAGCCGCTCGTGGGTCAACTGGCGGAACGACCTGCGGGGTGACTGGGGGAACCCGAGCTGGATTCTTCAGATTACCCCGTCGCTCGGGGGGAGTTAGTGAGATGTATCGCGCCCTCTTGCCATATGTCCCGGATTCTGCCTTGTCTGCGGCAGTAGCATGATCAAGGTTGCCCGAAGGCATCTCACCAGGGGGAAATTGTTCCTTCCCCTACTGCCCCGGCCTGGGATCACCATAGTCGGGTCGCCGCTCTGCGGCGCGCTCAGCCAGAAGTTCGTCAACCAGCCTCTTCTGCTCGTCAAGCTGTTGGCGTAACATAGCCTTCTCGGAATCTTCGTCCGTTTTCTGCACAGAAGCGGACGGGTCAGAGTGCCTGATGGTTCCGACGCGCTCTTTACCCTTGCCGGTGTTTCGACTGAGTATCAGCGACTCGGTGGGTACGGGCAGGCCTAGCTGGTTCCTCTGCTGACGGGTAACTCTCCCTGATGGGTCCAGTAGTGGCGGTGCGCCCTCTGGGGGGAAGTCTCCATCAAGCAGTTCCAGTTCGTCTTCCTTGTCCACAATGTCGGCCATGTGGACCGCGATTCCTCTCGAGGGCATGTCCTCGATGTCGCATAGTGAATCGGGTTGCCGTCGGATAGGATCGAAAATAAGGGCATCATAGTGTCCCCAACCACGGACTTGCACGTGGGGGTGGCTTCTCTGACAATCTTGCGGAGTGCTTTAAAACTCTGAACGCATTTTCGTTGGAGGGCACTCTGGTGACCTGGTGACTTGGGGTGCTGGGCCACAAGGAGCGCGGCCTTATCGATCAGGCGGACTTGCTCGCCAATCTCCTCGAAGTGCTCTCGACTCCTAGGGTATACCACCCGTTCGCAACGGAGGCGGAAGTGCGTCGCCCAGAGATTTCGACAAAAGCATCCCACTTCTTCAGGGGTAAGACACTCGGGTATGCGGAAATTCAGCGCCGCCGTGGGCCAGAACTTCTCTGGGAAGTAGTCCGCTGCAAGAATACTTCAGAAGCTCCTAGGTTCGGCCTCGGGGTCTGGCCCTGTATTTCCCCACTCATCAACCGGGGGCGACTGAGGGACCGGTAGCGGTACCGAGGCGGACCTCTGGGATAGCAAGCTCAGCGGTGGAGAATACGGTGAGCGAGCGGACTGGCCACCAAATTCTGGGCCTTCCTCTGAAGAGCGAGGTGACTTGGCCACAATGTCATGATAGGATGGGCTAATAGCCACTGCTTCAGGCACATGAATCGCCGTTACCGGTGCCTGGTCATGTCGTTGCTCTACCACCGTTGGCCCCCAAAATAGCTCTCCGTGATCTCAGGTAGAGGTAGAGGGCGCTTCGGGTGACGATGGTGGTGACTGCGCGGTCGAGACCTGCGAAGTTCCCAGAAATTATTCCTCCTGGATGTACCTGCGGAGGGAGATGGGGATCCGGTGGACCTCATGTTCTGGGAGAACGAGGCTGACGCGTCTGGTTCCTGCCCCGGTCCTTGATACAGAGGAGCTGGGAGAAAGTTCCATGGCTGAGTCGTACTCCACTTCAGAGTCGGAGAAACGAGCAGGTTTGATCTCCACCCGGGCTTTCCAAGGATTCTTCTTGTGGCGGCGACGACCCGCTACCCTGCCCCGGGGTGGCTCTTCGGGACAGGGTTGATCCCTATCATGGAGTCGCAGGGCGGCATTGGCGCCGTGGCAGAGAGGGCCCCCACTCGAGATGCCCGAGGTGTGAGGGGCACCAGGGAAAATATCGAAGGGTATGTGGGGAGGGCCTCCACGAACACCCATGTAGGCGGAGCCTCTGTTGGGATCGGCAGGAGCATGGGGAGGACCTCCATGGTCGATGCGGGCGGAGCGAGGCTGACCTTCACACCTTGAGTTGCTGGGGCGAGGAGGACCTTCGCCAGTCGCAGAGAGGACGTAGGGGGGTCCCCCACGTTGAAGAAGGGATGGATGCACGGTGCCTTCAGATTGGCAGTCGGGGGCAGGAGGATGGGCTCCGTACCCTGTGTAGTGGGCGAGGTAAAGGTTTCTGCACCGAACGTTGCTACCGCGGGGCAAGTCTTCCGTCCGGATGGGGGTAGAACGAGGCATACCTCCATGACGGACTTCGGAGTGGGGAAGTCCCACGCTCTGTGGAGAAAAGGTACGGGGAGGACCTTCGTATGGGGTGATGCCACCGCAGGTTGGCTCGCGACGATCACCACTTGGGCCTGCAACCTGGAGAGTCAAGCCGGCCTGCCCATGGGGCGGTTGGGGTCTCAATCATGGTTGGGCGAAGGGGTGCCCCTGCTCAGTGTATGCAGGGGCTTCATGATGCACGTCGGCGGTGGCTCGGGCCACTGTAGCTGTCGACGTGGATGTGCCTGAGCGAGCGTCCTCAGCCCGGGCCTGGCGCTGACGTCGGGTCAGGCGGGCTGGTGCAGGTGGCGCAGGAGCATGGGATGCCTGCTCTCCCTGCAGAGTCGGACGGTGGTGCTGGCGCGGCCGTGCAGGGGCTCTCGCCTGGGGCCCCTGGGTCGGGACCCTGAGCGGGCTAAGCCGAATGGCACCCACCTCATCAGTGTAAGGTGAGGAGTCGTCAAGGCGTTCCGGGGGCAGGCTCCCGAAATGGTTGAATGTCGGGGTGGGGAGCAGGGGCTCCCTGCGCGGCCTGTTAGGGCGGTGTTGACGGCGGGGCCTGGAGGCCTCCAAGTACAAGCGGGCCATATCCCTGGTCGGGATGACCCCTTCCTCCTCGTACCTGTGCACGAGGCTGTTGATCACCCTTCGTTGGATGACCTCTAATGGGGAAAGGGGACGTGGGCATCCCGTATTCTGTGACGTGGCAGCCGTCGTGGCGGTAGTGGCGCCATGTGGGGTGGCCATGGCAATGTTTCCCCTGCCCCTGCGTAGGTTCGCGGGTGGTGATCGCATCTCTGTAACTGCAACTTGGTTCCTGAGAAACAAAGGGATCAACTCATCAACACCGAGAGGGAAGAGGATTGACAACCAGTGCCCCAGCGTCCTTCCATTATCCACATTTGTAAGAAGGATCCACGCCAACACGCTGTAGGGAGGAATGCCCCACGTTTTACTGCCCCGACTTCAGGTGAGTTTCACGACAGGCCCGCTATTTGCTTGGAGGGGCCAGGCATCGGATATCTGGATCCGGTGACATGTCAAACCACTGGTGACTCGAACGCTAATAATCTCCATACTGAGGAGAAAAATTTCACGTCGGGTTCACCATTTCTGTTTCCGACGCTTTCGCCAGGGCGCACGCGCATCCGTCTCTGGAGGACGCGCTGCTTGTTGCCCCACATTCCCGCTTTCCAAAGGCGGGCGACATTCGTTTCTTGTTCAGTTACGTCTGCTCCTTGATCGAAACGGGATGATGGGATGTCGGTTCTTACTTCTTTGGATTCCTCCTCAGAACTTGTCACCTAGTCCGGGTCTCTCTCATAGATTTAATACGTAGTTCGTGAAACTCTTCCCAGTGCCATGTTTCCATGGATGCTGGTTAATTACACTGCTTCTGTAGGGACATTCCAAAGGGTCCGGTCAGGGCAGCAACCTTCAGTCGGAGGAGTAGTCACGTTGAGGCACCAGTAGCGTGTCTGGATGCTGGGGAATCTGTCGTGTTTGTCTATTATCCCTGATTACAGGGCTTCTCAAGGGCGTGGAAGCCCAAGGCATCCCACATCGAGCGCGGGGAATTATTTCATAGACACATATCTTAGGTTTTCCTCAGCTTCCCATGTTTAACACAGGGGACACCGTGAGTTTAACGTCCAGCAGAGATAGGTCAGCCCATGGGTGGCTATGAAGAGGGTCATACCGACACAGTCTCACCGAGATACTACGGTCCGGGAGAGAGTCGGGATGGGTGAATAGATAATGAATGATATGGAGGGGGAATGAAATGGGACCATCGCAGGGGAGACCGTGAAGTTGGGCATGAGCCTTGAAGAGGCTTCCTACGTATCCCTGTGGCAGGGAATCAAAGTCCACGTAGTTCGGGATAGTGCCGGTAAACCGACGTGAAGGTGGACCTTGGTCCCATGGGCATCGTCAGCGAACCGACGTGAAGGTGGACCTTGGTCCAATGAAAGATGGGCTTGAACCTCTAGGAGGATTCCTACGTACCATGCCTTGACACGGATCGAAGTCCTCGTAGTTCGGGTTGTGGAATACAGTTTAACGTCATGCGGGACGGGGGTGAACTGACGTGAATGAGGTCGGAACGACCGGATGTTGGGTTTGAACCTCGTAGAGGCTTCCTACGTACCATGCCTTGACATGGATCAAAGACCACGTAGTTCGGATTGTGGAATACAGTTTAAC
Source organism: Viscum album (assembly GCA_963277665.1). NCBI lineage: Eukaryota > Viridiplantae > Streptophyta > Magnoliopsida > Santalales > Viscaceae > Viscum > Viscum album. The sequence goes on along the minus strand of OY728164.1, from coordinate 1,394,160,090 downwards.
GTCGTGCTGGACGAGAATGGAACCCGACGTGAATAAGCGACGGGCGGGCTTGAACCTCAGGGAGGCTTCCTACATACCATGCCTTGACATGGATCAAAGTCCTCGTAGTTCAAAGGGGCTTTGTCGGCGAACTGACATGAAGGTGGAACTTGGTCCGCCTGTGGTGGGATTGAACCTTGGAAAGGTTTCCTACATACCATGCCTTGACATGGATCAAAGTCCTCGTAGTTCGGATGGATGATGGGTCGCAATGGCTTACCACTGGACTGGAATGGGACCCGACGTGAATGATGGGTGGGCTTGAACCTCATGGAGGCTTCCTACGTACCATGCCTTGACATGGATCAATGTCCTCGTAGTTCGCATGGATGATGGGTCGCAATGGCATACCACTGGACCGGAATGGGACCCGACGTGAATGATGGGTGGGCTTGAACCTCATGGAGGCTTCCAACGTACCATGGCTTGACATGGATCAAAGTCCTCGTAGTTCGAGTAGGGGTGGTCAGGGTCGATGCTCACTCTAAGCCCACGTGAGTCGTGCTCGGTGTGAGAAACAAGAGGTTGCAAGGACCTGATGATCACTTCGCGAAGGATGCGTCCGTGAGAAGCGAAAAGGGGCTTACGCGTTGGGTGGCCCATGGTGCTGGGACTTACTCCAGGATGGAGGCCCATGGTGCGACAAAGCGCGAGAAAGATGGACCTTGGTCCGATGATGGGAGGTACCTCGTCCCATATCACGTCCTCCACTGACCTTGGTAGTGGGGAAGTACGGAGATGCACGGGTGAAATCATCCGTATGAAAGGTTAGGGGCTTACGCTCTGAGGCAGCCTTTCCCCCGCGAACAAACGCCGCTCCGACAAGGAGGATCTCATTCCATGTGAGGAAGAGTTCACTCCCGTGGAGACGAATGGTGTAACGAATGTTCGAGCTGGGGGAACCCTTCGTGAGGGATACGAGGTTGGGTCACAGTTTAACGTCATGTGTTGAGGACGTGGTGCTTGGCAGTTTAACGTCCTGCAGCTCGGACGAGGTGGGTTCACTCCGCACCCCTAGGGTTTACATAACCGGTACCCTCTGGTCCTTGGGGAAGGGAAGGTACCAGTAAGGCCATGGTCAAGGGGGATGTGGAATGAACCATCGAGGGGTCCACGTTAGCATGGTTATGCGAAGAAGCAATAGCCGTTAGCATGCCTATGCGAAGAATCATTAGGCAAAGAAACACTACGGGTGGTGTTGTCCATGGGACTTTGAAATCACATCGCGGAAACCTGGAAGGTCGCACGGGAAGAGGAATTGCTAAGCAAAGGTGTGAGCTTCGCGAAGTGTAGTTCCCTGGCCTTAGCATGGGGCACAGATGTGGGTGGAAGGTGCTTCGTGAAGTGGAACAGTGTTCGCGGAGCACTGCCTCGCGGAGAAGGGGTGGCTCGCGAAGAAGGGTCCTGCAAAGCAATGTGATTCACGAAGTGGAGCGATACTGCCTTAGCATGGGACTCGGGTGTGAATGGGAGGTGCTTCGTGAAGTGGAACAGTGCACTGCCTCGCGAAGGAGGGGTGCCTCGCGACGGAGGGTCCTGCGAAGCAGTGTGCTCCGCGAAGTGAAGCGATCCGGCCTTAGCATAGGGATCACTCGTATGAGTTGGGTGTTTTGCGAAGCACAAGTGCTCCGCGGCTGCCCGAGTTCCCTTGGGAATCCCCTTCCTTCGCGAATGCCCTTGAGCTTTGCGAAAGGCATCCCTCTCGGAAGAGGGGCTCAAAACAAAACAAAGGAGAGTCGTCTCGCGAAGTAGGAATACCTCGCAGAGCTCATGATTCCCGGGGCAAAGCGTGCTTCGCGATTCGGGAGAGGAGAAGCCGAAAGGTCAGGTTGTCCATCCTCGGGACTCAGGGGGAGTCTGGTATTTTTAGGGAAGGGGCGCCGTGTAGTAGAACTTGCGCGCCGCCTCTGTTTCTTCGCGGCGGCTCGCGAACGTCAAATGCGTTCGCGGCGGCTCGCGACCTTCAAATCCGTTCGCAGAGCATCACCGCCTCGGGAGCTTCGCGGCGGATTGCGAACGTCAAATGCGTTCTCGGAGCATCACCGCCTCCAGAGCTTTGCGGCGGCTCGCGAACGTCAAATCCGTTCGTGGAGCATCACCGCCTCTGGAGCTTTGCGAGGCCACGATGGTCGGGGCGCTTCGCGGCGGGGCTTCGTGTCGGTGCTTCGCGTCGGTGCTTCGCGAGGCAGCGTGCCATCCTTCTTTGTTGCTTTTCTTTCAGGCCATATTTTGGCGCCAACAAAGTGGAATGACTCTACAAGTTAAAGAATATTCCTTAGTTCATGATCTTCATTTATTTTTTCCATTCAAAATATCCAAAAAAGAAAACCCCCCACAAAATTTGGAAAAAGGGACCACGTGATGTATAGAAAGAATACACAGTGAGTACCCTTAGGTTGTCCCTTGGTCGCTTTCTACCGCTGTCCTGGGTGTGTATCATCCTCAGCCACATGGTGTGTCATTATGACACCTGAGGCATGCCATTTGAATTCCACATGGGCATGTAACTCTATTTTTTTGGTCGTCTAAAGGTCCTAAGTACACATCGTGTTAGGAATAAAAATAGTTTGCACTCAATTCTACCCTCCAGGACCTGTACTCCCACACGACTAGGTCCATAAGGTTTCTTCATTGGTTGTCTATATGGTGTGTACCAAATGTACATGCCATGTTCTGATCAAAACTCAATAGCCAGTGTTTCCTCTCACACGATCCGTTACATGGTCAGATACTACACGACGTGTACGTAATGTACACAACGTGTTCATCTTAAAATTTAGAAGATCACCTCCCAAAAACAAGAAGAACACAAGGCATGTTAGTCCAAACCATACACTATGTATAATGGGTTTTTTAGATAGAAACTCTAGATTTCCCAGAAAAATGACATGCAATAGAAAAAAACTAACAGTGTGATTTGAAATTCTGATCCATGAGGGCCCACACTACACAAAAATCATTTTTGGTACCCAAGCATAAAATATCACACAAAAAAGCAGTATCAACTTCTTTAACATCTACATTACATCACTGCATCATTTCCCAATTAATAAGGGCCCATACACCTTATGGATTGAAAGATGACATTACACCATTATTTTCTGCACCCAACTAACACAACGGTTGCCACAACTATCACATAAACAATCACAACAACATGAAATAGCTAATGAATTCTAGATGCCATGGTATAATTAATGGCATGTAGTTTTAACAATTGTCTATATGATGCATGAGAGGGAATAACGTCATCTCATCAGGTTGAAACAAAATAGAACCACATCAATTTCAATAATAATAGCACAGAACAACTGCATCACCCAATGGTGAAATTGAATCAACTGTAATAGATCAATTACAAAATCACAATTTAATTTAAAGAAATTTGGATCTCCCTTATACATGGTGTAACTACTCCCAAGAACAACTAATTACCAAATTCCATATCCTTCTTATTCTCATCTATTGTCTCCTACTAGTAAGTCAAAGTAGAAATGAAATATCTGATACCAATTTTTAACCTCTCGGGTTCATAAGCCACTCAACTGGTGCACCATACCTAGTTGGACACATGGCCTCAAGAGAATTTCCCCAAATACTAGTGGTTGAAGAATATCATTGAGGTCATAGGTTTTGATAGTGGGGAAACAATGCCCTCATGGGTTGAGTGTAACATAGCAGAATAAATAATAACAATAGCAGAAGTAGTAAAAACATGAAGCTAAATAACCACCATATGAATTAAAGGTAAAGATAACTAGAAGGCATAACATATTAGAATAATGTATCTTGTTACATGTTCTATGAAAAAATAGAAAACCCGATAAACTTAATTAAAATACAATACAATACTAATCTATAACAATACAAGACGAAACACAACAACATCACAAGCCTTGGCTTGGTCCCTTTCTCTCCTGCTCCTAAGCAGCAATCATGTACCTGTATAAGGAGACTTTAATCTATTGACACCTATGGAAATATGGTCTGTTTTGGACCAAAAGCATGACCAAAGTAGGGTGTGAGAAATAAATCCTAGTAGGAAACCACCTATGGTCTGTTCCAATCTGTCAATGAGTATGTGAAACAATTGTGTATTGTATTGAAATATGGAAAACTGAGAGGTACATAGAAGTAAAAAAACCTAAAATTACAGGCATTAATTTATAGAGATTACTATATCCATTAGAAATTGATTTACATGAAGTATTTATGTCTCGGAATTCAGCCTATGTTTGTCATTCCATGAAGTAGAGTAAGAACAATTGAAGTCTCATAAGACCTTCTAACAAGTAATTGAAGTCTAAATCCAAGATTGTGTTTTGCCTTAGAAGAATTGTAAAAATTCATTATGTTCCATCATTTATGTATAACATGAGTCCTTACATTATATTCCTACGTTGTAATTAAAGTAACACTTAAGGTGTAATTCAACTGAGATCCTGCAAGTATGTCCTTAGAGGTCCTACTAGGGGGTCCAAGTGCCACTCTCAGCATTGGTATATGTTTATGTGAGTCCATAATTAGTGGTAATACAAGGGAACCCAAGGTATCACTCTATATGAAATATAATATTCTGTCAATTTACTCTGTCCCTGGTGGCCATACAATAGAGCCCATGTGTCACTAATGACCTATAAATCAAAATCTAATCATGTATATCCATGGAATTCTAAACTGAACCCATGTATCACCTAAGGTGAAAGGTACAATAGTCATGTTAGTCTGTTCAAGATGTTCTAAGATAAACCCATGTATCTCCCAACACTATTTTCCAATTTCTCATTACAATTCGATAAAACATTCCAACTTGCCTAAATAATTAAAAAACACTACATTTCTAATGGGGAAAACACAATCCTAAAGCCTTAATAAAACATACCTACAATTATAATGCAATTTCAATTCCAGATAGTAATAAAATTATATTTTAAACAACCCTAAAATTGAAACTAAGGCATTCCCATAGACATGCAAGGACAAAATGGTCAAACTAATTAACCAAGGGAAACACACTGTGGGGTGTCCCTTAACCAAACAATGAATCCAAAAATGCTTTAATTAATTTAAATCATTAACATAACAACATGGGATAGTAATATGGATCAATTGTCTTTCATATAAACACCCTAACATGGGCGCATGACACAATGACACATATAAACAACTCAAAAATTAACTAGAGCCATGAGACAACCTATCTCATCGTAGTGTGTCTCTCCTCGTACATCATCAACATCCAATTCAAGAAAGAATGGTATAAATCCACGAAATAAGGATATTTACTAAACCTTAAATAACTTATTTGAGAACTAAAATCAACTCAAACAGTATAATAATAATTGATATCTTACTAATTTGGTTTAAATGAGACCGAAAATGATTAATTCAAAGTTCAGATGATCAATTGGGAATAGGATGATGTTCTGGCACTCATCTTGAGTTCCCTAGGCGAGCCTTCTATATAAATGAAAAAATAACGAGGATACTGTCCATTTTAAGAGGAAAACACAAAGTAAATTGTGTGTAATACCATATGTACGGTGTGTATATCATTTTACTATTCATTCGGCAGGTGACTTCTATTGACTTACATTCCAAAACCTACAAACATGACTACACATCGTATACAATGAAGAACACCGTTTGTATTTTGTTTTTACTCTTTTGCATTCCAACATTCCCACATTCCATGAATTCCTATAATACAAGTCAAAAATACATAATATCTGCTTATGAACACACAACGAGTATCCCATGATTCAGTACCATAAAAAAATTTCCCTTGTTTTCTTTAAATCAACTCAGAGAAAATGAAAATAAAAAACCATACCTCAAATGAAGAACCGGGTTCTTACAAGTGGTAATGAGGTCAAATGGTGTAATGTGAATGGGTTGAAGGTCATAATGTTGGAATTAGAATGTGATAATGGGTAATATATAAAGATTATTTATGCATTCATCAAACCATGAATTGGGAATATTATTTGTGTTGTTTTATAATGTTTACTAAAATGGTTAATGTGATGAATGGTTAAAAAATAATGTTCACATTGTATGGTGGTATGTAGGGTATTGAATAAATTTATACTCCCACGGGTCGGGATAGACTGAGGATCTGAACCCCACTACTATAATTCATGGGTTAGGGAGTCAAACTAAGGTTCTAGGCCCCTAATGGTTTCATTAGGTGAGACTACATGGAATGAGGCTCTAAGGTATGTGCAATGAAATTAATTCTAAAATGGATTCTATAGTTAGATAGGGGTCATGTTTTACTTTTTTACACATAGTAGTTGACAAGTATAGGCCAATGAGTAATAAATTATTTTTCTAACCCATGGATTAAAATGATGTAGATGATAATAATGAATAATATTCATAAATATGAACTAGTTTACCTTTTGGTTCTCTTGTAATTATTTTAGTACATACACACACTATTTATTTGACTAGATATTTTTTTCATACTATCGGTAGTGACTGACTGATTTGTACTCAAACCATAATTGTGTTTCCTTTTGGTACACATGAAAATTTAATGGTTGATGTTAGAACAAGGGGAAGGGCCATATGTGAGAGTGTTGACTTGCGAATAGGATGTGCATGGATGAGGTATCCGAACATAGATTCTAGACCAATTTTGGGGATTCTTCTATTTTTTTTATTTTGAGATTTGTATTACACATGATACAATATTTACCTTACAAATCATGTTTTCTTTTAGTTATGGAATTGTACCCCATTTTGGGAAATTAATTTAGATGTTTATTCATTGGTTATTTTATTTACCTTAATCTCTCTTGTTATATAATATGGATTACTTTGAAAAAGAGTGTATAGTCTCCCCATGAATCACAATAAAACCTAATTTCTAGTTTGTAGCCTTTTGTACACAATTAGAAATGCTTTAGTTCCAATTTTGACTCAACTCGATACACTGATTTAGTAGACTCTTGGTTGGGGATGCTACAATCCATGTCCTATCACGATGTGGTCAACCACATATAATTATGTGTAAATTTTATTTACACATCATATAACTAGGTCAAACATCTTGAATCATTATCACCTCTTGTGGTAACTTTATTTACATTGTAATATGATATTCATGTGTTTTTGTTCATAAAAGGGTGAAGAAAACCATAAATATTGACTACCAGATTAAAATATAGAATCATTTAAAAATTAAATACAAACAAAAAAATATAATTTCATTCAATGAAAAATAAATAATATAAATAATTTTGTTACCACCCTGACACAACAAGAATGTTCAAGGAAAATGGAGAAGTGGTTGAACCCATGCCCAGTAATGGTTTCTCATAAAATCTTTTGGATTTCACCCAAGAATAAAAATAAATACTATCCCCAAAATATAGGATGAAATATCATATGACATATTTTATAATGTATTTGAGTCGATATAATGAATTAAATATTTTTGCAATTATTTTTTCAACATTTTTTAAATTGAGGCATATATTCTTACTATTGTTTCATCAAAATAATTAATGGTAGATTTAATTTAGTTGTGATAAACACATTTTAAATTAACCTCTAAATATCACCATAGAATTATTCATTTTCGATCATGGGTGATTGTAAAACATGATTCAATCACTATTTACAGTAATAAAATCCTTTGGAGAGGGAAGAAAATATTATAGCTTTCTTTAGACTCAAGTGGAAAATGGTAGAAACTTTCTATCAATTAATGATAGAATTAAAGGAGAAGTGATCTACTGGGGTTGTGAGGATTATCTATTTTTCCTCTTAAATATTTATCATAATGGGAATAATTATTACCTACATTAATAAATATATGTCACTAAAATATTTTCTAGTAAATAAAAAATTTCATATTCACTAAAATAGTGGATAAATAATTGTTAAATATTAATTTAACCAAATAAATAAATTCCATTTAACTTGTTAATAGACCTGAAATAAATAAACAAATTATATTCAAGTAGTTAATTAAATAATTACCTAATAAATAAATAATTATTTAATATTCAAATCACATAATATTCTATCAAATAATTGATGAATGAACATATCCATTGAACCCAACATTAATAATTATTAAATTATAGAATCAAATAATATATTATTCAATATTTTAAACTCATTTAGATTAGATCTACGGTTATGAATAAATATAGTACGTGAACCTCTAGGACCCTTTCATAGTGGCATTAGGAAACACCTCCTAATGTCCAATGTTTTCATCAAGAAATACACTGTGGATATAATATATTAATAAGTTAATTTCATAATTATAGACACCATTATACAAGTACACTCTATGTAATATGATCCCATTTTCTCAATTTATCTTATAAAAATGTTTAACAATGTTCTCCTCAACCTATGTTCATGATGTATCATTCATTGACTTTATAAAAGTGATCATTCTTATAGAACACACTGGGAAATGATTTAATTAAGAAGTTCAATTCCTATCAATGGGAGTGAGATTTTAAAAAACATTAAGAACAAAAAGGAATAATTTTTTCTCACATTAAACATTAATACATGAAACATTCAAGTCATCAAAAACATGATACTTATCATTAAAATAGGTCTTCACTATTTTGGTTAGTACATAAATGTAAAAAATGTTGTATATGAATTCTTAAAAATTTGAAATTATAAGAATAATTGAAAACAAATATAGATATTATCATCTAATGAACCACGTAAATGTGGAATTCCCACTAGTGGGTCATTTTCCCATAATCAGTTTCTATTAAAACTCTAATGGGTGGGGCTCATGAGAAAGAATCTCAATTACATATGGGTTTCCACCTATGATAGCTTATATAATATTTTACTCTATAGTGATATCATTTAGCTACAAAACATGTATTTAACAATACAATAACAACACATCATTATTCAAAGAATAGTAGGGAACCGTTAAGACCTTTTATTGTGATATTTATCCCAGTGAAATAATCACATAAAATCCACATATAAGAAATATCATCATGTGATAAGATAAAAGTTAATTTTCAATAATTTTAATTATTTGGTAATTGAATAGAAGTTGGGTTTACAGAACCAACTAAAAAATTGATTTGGTATGATTCACAATAACAAAATTTAAAATGTTATTTTTTAGGTGGATTTAAAAATAATATTGATTTATTTAATTATGGTCATTGATTTGGGTGACACAATTTAATAACACTAATAATAGTATAATTTAATAATTAATGTCACATGTCATTACTTTTACATTTCTAAAATTATCTATGATGCCAAGGTGATGATAATATTGTTCCATTCATGTATGTTGTTGAACATACCTAAATAAGAAAACACAATACAGATGAGTGTGATAGAATATAAAGTAATATTATAGAATTATAATTTCTACGCATGCATAATTACATTGTTAATATATTATTTTTGTTTTTGATTGGATTTAAAATGTTTCAATATGTGAAGACAGTTTAAAATTATATAAATTCACATGATACTTATTTTGAAGGAATAATTCTATCACATAAATTCATCCTTCAAAATGAAATATTTAGGACTCCTTCTTACAAGATAACAAATGTGAATCCCCAAAAAAATTAATTTAAGAACCTCGTATTCTATATTGTGTATGACACATGACAAAAACCGTGTAAGGTAATAAAATACATGGAAAAATTAATATATATTTACTATTTAAAAAAGATTCTTTGTATTTGAATACATGTAACACTGAATTTTCTTTCATTACACAAAAGATAAAACTTCTTCTATAGTATGCATTACATGAAGATGATACCTTCTTCGATGGCTTACTATAGAGATAATATTGAGTCTTAAAGAGAACTAATCTGTAATTAAATCATTATTTTTTAATATAATAATATATAAATTAGTCATTATGAATATTTGTAACTAACATATAAAAATATATTGTTTAGATAAAAAAAAATTTGGTTACAAATAAGTTGGAAATAAATATATGATTCAACTAAATATTAAAAGATATTTTTATGTAAACTATTATTATACAAATAATAATGTTTTATCGTAAAAGATTACATTAATTATAATAATTGAGTGATATTAAAGTAATAAATATGTAACATATTAAATAAATAATTTTCTATATTCATCCAATATATTTGAAAAGCATAAGAAAAGTGAAAACCCAATATTTCACATAAAAAACTATTAAGGCATTTTTACATTATTTTAATATATAACCTATTTTAAATATTAATATTGAAACTTTTAAGAATTTAATTTGATAAATTTAACATTCATTTTTATTTTTTAATGTCAAAATTATATTAGGATAAATATTTTGTATTCTTTTGAGAAACAACAATTTTTAGTGAATAGTGATAAATACTTTATTTTATTTAAAAACATTCTTTTTGATTTAATAATTATTAATGTTAAATAATATCATAAATTTGTTATAATTAAAAATTTTATCAATTATAAATCTATTAATAAAATTTAGTTCATTATAATTAATGTATATTTATAAATTTAATATAAAAAATAAAATATTTTGATCATTTTTCTACTAAAACCAGCTAATCCGTCTCTTTGCGAGATTTGTATTAATCGTAATTTTGATACTTCTAGGATATTAGTTTTGAAAGTCTTAAATTAACCATTGTAATAGGAATAATATTTTTTTTCAAACATGATGAACATAATTTTTGAAAAAAATGACTAGTGAAAGTGATTAAAATTAATTACAGCGATTAATGAGTAATTAGGCTTCAAAATGGACTAAAACCCAATGTTTAAGGAACCAAATGACCTAGAAACTATTAAAAAACCCATTTTATAGAAATAATTTTTTCCATTAAACTTTAATTCTTGTGATTAGGTTTTTTTTATGATTGTTTTGTGTAATAACCTGGGTACACCAAAATTCTTTTCAAGATTACCTTGTAGGTCATTTTCCTTTCTTAGAAAATGTTACCACCACTACCCAATTCTCACACAGCTCTAACATTTTATGTTTGGATGACCTATAACCAAATAGAATCACAAAATTTTTCCCCTCAACCAGGATGACTTACATTAGAATTAATACCTTCCATGGATGCATTTTGGTTTAAACTAATGGATGTTACCCGATTAAAAGGTAATTCTTTTTCTAAATCTCTCTAGTTTTATTTCGATTAAACATCCCCTAAAATTTAATTATTCTATTTTTAGTAAAAAAAACAGTATCTTCAGTATTCTATAATGTTTTACGCTGAGATTTTTACATACACTTACACACACCACCATCTAATGGGTAACAAATATAATGTTTATGTGTACGACGAACTACTGCCTCACGAAATGATGATTGTTCATTTTTTCCCAACCACCTCTCATGGTGGACAATAAGATAGAAATATGTTTATATATATTATAGATGATATTTATTATATATTAATTAGTCTTTAATAATTTTATTACACCTAAAAATAATACATTATATTTTATATTCATATGATAACATCATTTGAGGAAGTGCGGACTATCGCCCCTCAAAGCATTGTGATTTATTCACACTAAACATGGAACATATAAAATATGTTTTTAATTAAAATTAAAAAACATAAAAAATATTTGTATAATATTAATGAGATAAATGAATTTCTGGGTATATATATACAAAAATCATCTTCTTTTTTACCCTTTCACAAACTTAAAATGTGATAATGTTGTTCGTGGATGTGTGAACTACCGCCTCCTCGACATGATGTGATTCTTTTTACATTAAATAATTATATATAAAATTATATACTATTAAATAATATTATATTTCATATATAATGATAATTCTAGAAAGATTTTAGTTACTAACTTTCTTTCCAAAACGATCATTTAAAAATGGGAATGTTACTCATGCCTATGTACGACCTACTATCTCCATGATTGTAACATATTATCATTTTCAAATCCATGATTAATTATTTATTTTAAAATTATAATTTATGTAAAAATATGATAACTATGTCATTTTTTTCATTCTAGATATTTTATATAATGGACAATATAACCATAGCTGACCAACAATAGTTGTTTTAACACATAAACCAAATTTTGTCAAATAAAATTGATGTAAATTTTATTATCAGAGAAGTTGTAATGAAAATGGTAATAAGTGAAATAAAAGTAAATATAAAAATGAAAATTGTTATGAAGAATGTATAAAAAAAATCACTTTATTATACATGAAATTAAAGGATGTTCACCCGAAATTAAATGCAAGGTAAGGAAATATTGTCTTGGTTTAATTCCTTCAGGCATACCTAATTGTTGGGCTTCTAATTGAATATATATTATGTAAATACTACCATATTGATAGATTTTATCCTGAATAAACTTATATTCATGGTCTTTAAATTATTTTTTTAATGATTTACACCTTTTGGTTTTCCTAATTCATTTGGTATCACATTGTTAAGGGGCTTCTATCACACTTTTTACATTCGTGAGATTAATGTCGTATTCACCACCTAAATTTTTTGTGTGGTGTAAAAACTGCCTACTTTTCTATATTATATCATGTAATCATTTTACTTTACATTATTTAATAATTTCATATAATATTATTCTTTTATGATGTTAATGATTTAAAAATGTTTCAAAGTGGTATTAGACACTTTTGAATGATTAACAGTTTTCCCTAAAGACTAATTATAATGATATTTCAATGGAATTTCCATTTGGGGAAGCTATATTTCCATTGATAAATATTATATTTGACTCTATTGTGGTTATTTATTACCATTGTCAAGTATTATTACAAAATTTCCACTATTTAGTACTCAAATTGATTTAAAAATGTTTTATAGAAAACCTGACTTCACTTATCTCTTTATTCAGATAACCTTCTTTATTATTAAAACCATCTATTATTAAAAGGTTTTCAAAAATATTTTTAAAAATATTTTTTAATGATATTTTTAACAATTTTTCTTTTACTAATGTTTTAATGGAATCTTTTTTTCAATTTTCTGATGAGGCAATTTCTAACCTTTTTTGATACAAAAGGAATATTATTTTTAATCATTCGACATGTACTGATTCATCTTACATCATATTACTGAATAGACCTTTTAATGTTTAAAAGGTTTGTTTTAAAAAGAAAAAAAATTAACACTTTTTTCAAAATAAAAGAATATTTTCCTCAATAATGTTTCAAGAGGTATTCTATTACATCCTCAAAGACAAAAAAAATAATATTTTACTCCACTTTTGATTGTTGTATTGATACAAAACATATTATTCATCATGATAGTTAATTATTTATTTTTCCAAGGATAGTATTCACATTCACTTCCTTGTTTTATTCGTTAGTCCCCTTGAATAAGTCAATTTTCTACGATCATTTAAATTTGAATTTTCCCTGATTATCCATTTCATTTTTCATGGATATTAATACTACATAAACTGTATACCATTTTACATATGGTTCCTACTTTTACGATTATTTTGTTGGGTAATTATTGAAAGATTCAAATTTCCCATCCAATACTATTATTTGATAATGCATATTAGTCATTTTGATTATTCAATATGAGGAATTATTAGGACGAGTAATGGCGAGTGGAGCTTGAACATTATATAGCTCCTCTATTCATCGAAAAGTTCTCAAGAGATGAACAATTACACAAATGGGTTTCTACCCTTAGTATTAGACCATATTGTGAATGATCTTGATAATAATAGGTCCCTATGCGATTGAGACATGATGTTTGATAAGAAATCAATTTTATTTTTTAGTATTTTCATTTATTATTCATCCATGTGATTTTTAATCCATATATCAATTCATATATTTCATTTTAGTTAATTGATTAAGGGAATTTGTTTTAGTTTCATTACTTTCAACATTTATTTTTCCATATTTATTAATTTGAATGGCATGTATTTTCCATTATGTTCCTTTCCATATGGTCTATTCTCATTGATACATTACTATTTCTAATATAATTTTCCTTTACTAAGCATTTGAGATCATGCTTATTATTTTTCATTCCCCATGCATCCAAGAACTGTATTATGAAATAAAAGAAGAAATATACTAGATTGATTAGAGTAATCTATGAAGTTGTTTATTTTTTATGAGAAAAAATATATTGTAATTTGTGTATCCATTTGTAATATAGTTCTATTTTATGTATTTGGTTTACCTAGACTACTAAGCTGAACTGTCATTCAGGGATTGATTCCTCGTAATAATGCCAATGTAATTGATACCAGATACCGACTATGGGCTATCTGGGGTAACTTCACTACATTTGATTTCAATGGAATTTTAGTAGCATCATTAGAAACTATATTTAAGGTAACGTTGTCACGACCCATCCTCGGGGCCCGTTCCGTGACTACCCCAAGCCCGCCTTCCATAGGCCTGGGGCTGGCGACTAGCACCAAGGCGTAAATCCTGGTAAAAAGGGAAGACATTGCCTTTGTAAAGTAAACAAGCACCTTAGAGTAAGCAAGAAGAAAAAGTAAACACTAAGTAAAAGCTGGTACAACAGTAAGTGCGGAAAAGTAAATGGGCTAGTATACAAACCAAAACTGAATGTAATGTACAACTCGAAAGGGAAAATAGCAACTGAAAAGTGAAAGCCGCTATGCCGAGCTGTCCACTGGAAATCCCACCTGAAGGGTGGGTACAGATAGCTCCACTGCTTCTCAGGTCCCGCCGTTCGCTCCAAGTATGTCCCACCCAATGGTCCACCTCCAGGTACCATCCTGCTCCACAAGCCCCCACCACGATCAGCGCTGTCCGTCGTCTGCAACCAACACAACGTAGTGCGGGCATAGCCCGTGCAGGGGTGAGTATAAGCTACTCAGTAGGGACCCAGAACCCCTGAAGGTCTCCCAAAATCCAAAAAGGATAAACCACAAAGGGAATATAAAATCACGAAGTAACAACCGACACTGCTTAGGTATATACCCATATATATACCTAAGTCATCAATTCTAGTACGCTCCAACCTCCGAGCCCAAGTACAACCCAATCCACACATGAAAGTTTACGTATTCCACACAGGAAAGAAAAAAGCAATCCACACAGGATATCACAATACAATCCACATAGGAAAGCAAACAGGTTTCTGCTCACACAGGTATACTTCTTCGAAGACGATAGAGATGATCACTGATCCATCTAAGGCTTTGGACCCACAAAGGATCGATAGGTACTAAACCCCATAAAGACCCACACAGGATCGGTAGGAAAATAACCCTCACAAAGACCCACACAGGATCGGACCCACACAGGATCCGTAGGCGCTGGCTCACACAAAAATGTTGAGTGCTGACCCACACAGGATCGGACCCACACAAGATCGGTAGCACTGATCCACATAGGATCGGTGAGTGCTGTATTCATCGCCGTCGAATCCACTGAGGATCTTTGTAAAGTCGTCGTCGCAGTCACAATAGCAGTCGCAGCCAGCACTAGGGTTCCCCCACACAACAAGCTCGTTCGGGACGGTCCGCTCCACGAGTCGAGAGTCTGATACATCAACTGACACATAGTCCAGAGATGATTTATCAAAAAGTTCCGTATCATCAACAGGAACCCAACGTCGCAGACGACGCGTCGATCGGACGCCCGGTCTGAGAGTTATTTGCGTTTTCGTCCTAGGGGCCCGGTTGGTTTTTAAGGCAAAACCAACCCGACCGTAATCCACATATGTCCAATCCTCAGGCGGAGTAAGCCAAAAGATCTGTATCACTATGAGGAAACCAACAAAGTCGACAGCACGTCATTCGGACGTCCGGAGCTTAAGATATGAGCATTTCTGCTCCGAGGGCCCGGTTGGTTTCGTGTACGAACCAACCCGGCCAAACTCAAAGTAATCTGAAACCTTGAGTGTGATATACCAAAACGACTGTCTCGTTCCAAGGATCGTTTCGCCGCTGAAGGAGTGTCGATCGGAGGTCCGTAGCCCGAGTTATGGGCAATTGAACCCAAATGGTCTGAAAAC
Organism: Viscum album; assembly: GCA_963277665.1. Taxonomy (NCBI): domain Eukaryota; kingdom Viridiplantae; phylum Streptophyta; class Magnoliopsida; order Santalales; family Viscaceae; genus Viscum; species Viscum album. The sequence goes on along the minus strand of OY728164.1, from coordinate 1,394,144,071 downwards.
AGGGATTTCGGGCCCGGACCAACCTGGCCCGAGACCCCCCGGTCGGCCCAAACCCGGTCGACCCGCCCTGGTCCGGGTCGTCACGGCCCGGCTTGGCGTGGCCCGGCCCGGCCGACGTGGCGCGGCGCGGCCCGGCTGGGCACAACGCGCTGCCAGCTCGGCCGAAGGCCGAGCTGTTGGCAAAAGGTGGGGGGGGGGGGGGCGCCTGCCCCCCGTGTGTAACCACGCCCCCCCCCCAATTAAGGGGTCCGTTTTGATGTTCGGCCGAGGGAATTAATTCCCCCATCTCCTCCCTGTTCGGCCGGCCTGACCTGGCCGGCCGGTTCCTGCTCAACGGGACCGGCGATGGCCGGTCCCCTTCCAGCTCCGACGCCGGCAGCCCGGTCCGGCCGCCGGTCACCTTGCTCCGCCGCGGCCCGGATCCAGCTACGGCCCTTGTCGTCCGGCGTGGCGCGACGAAGCCGCGCCCCTCCGCCACGGCTCCGAAACCGGCCTTGGAATTTTCAGGTGTCTCCGACGCGGCGCGATGGCATCGCGTCCTTGGATTAATTCGCTGCACGGTGCGGCGGTTTCGTGTCCTTGATCTTCTTTCCACGGCGCGGCGTGACGACACCACGCATTTTCTTTTCGCTTCATTCCGCATGGTGCGACGACACCACACATTCCCGTACCAAACCAAAAAGGAATCAACGTGAAATAAAGAGGAGGGTCGACCGTGTTTGTACTGTTCGGCCCCCTCGCGTTATTCGATTACAATTGGTTTTAATCCACGAAGATCGTCAAGTTGGTATTCACGAAGAAAATAAATAAATAAAACCCCTACCTCGGTTTCAAGAACGGTGCACGTCAACGAGCCGCGGAAGACGAGCGTCGCGGAGGTCAGGCGTCATGGAAAAGGAACGTCGATTCCGTTGTCGTCGAGGTGCATCTGAAGAGGAAACGTCGCAGAAGAAGAACGTAGTGGAAGAAGTTCTCTACGTTCTTTGGCGGAGATGTTCTTCATTGAAGAACGGTGTTCTTCGTCGGAGTCCGAGGTGTTCTTCACGTTCTTCTTTGAAGAAGAAGATGTTCTTCCCAAAACCTCTCAACGAAAAACTCTAACAACAAAATAAAATAAGTTCCATTCTTATTTTATTAACACAACAAGCCTTATTAAAATTCAAGGGTTTGAATTTTAAAAACGTACATTTAACTCACCACATTAAAACCAAAGTTTAATAAACTTAAGTTATCAAAATTTAAGTGGGAGTTGAGAGGGGTTAGAGGATATGAAGGGGTGGGGTTTGTGTGGGACCCACCACCCTCATAACCTCCCAAGGGAGGTTGGTTGGTTACCCATCTTCTATCAAGAACTAAACACTTAGAGTAAAAATAATAAAAATTATAGAGTAATTATAAAATAAACTTCCACAATTTTTATCATCAACACTCGTGAAAATGCAACTCCGAATAAGAGTTCCTAAGCAATTACCGGTGCTGCGGTTCCATCGGTGCCCTCATAATTCGATTCTGGGGACCGGTTCAAAAGTTAGAAATGCCCGCTCATTTGTTCATTGAACGTACCCGAGCTAAACTTCAGATAGAAATTACGAGCACACCGGGCCTCAGAATCAAGTGCCGTATGAAACTGCTTTCTTGTAAAATTCCAAAGAAAATTATGAAAAAATTTCCCTTGAATTTTACGGGCCTTTACATTACTCCCACCTCAGGGCTTTACGTCCCCGTAAAGATACATCGAAAACTAGAGAAACAAATGGGGGTACTGAGCACGCATCTGAGCCTCCCGCTCCCAAGTGCTCTCCTAGAGGTTCCTGTGCTGCCATGTGATGTGCACTAGAGGAACCAACCATCCACATAGGACCCGCTCCTGTCGATCCTCGATCTCCACTAGGACCTCCGCAAAAGTCACCCCATCATCAACGTTAAGCTCCCCATGGTCAATGATGTGCGTCGGGTCGTGCACATATCTCCTCAGCTGAGATACATGGAAGACGTCGTGCACCTGGTGCAACTAAGTTGGTAGAGCCAGACGATAAGCCACCTCACCAATCCTGCTAAGGACCTAGAATGGTCCGATGAAGCGTGGAGACAACTTGCCACCTCAGCCAAATCTCTGTAATCCTCGTCGAGGTGAGACACGCAAGAAGACGTGGTCGCCATCCTCGAACTCTTGTGGCCTCCACCTCCGGTCAGCATAAGACTTCTGCCAGCATTGAACTATCCTCATCCGCTCCTAGATGACCTGGACCTTCTCTGTCGTTGCCTGGACCATCTCCGGCCCCAGAAGTGCTGACTCCCCAGGGTCTGTCCAGCACAAAGGAGATCTACAAGGTCGGTCGTACAACGCCTTGTACGGTGCCATCCCGATGGTGGAGTGGTAGCTCTTGTTGTACGAAAACTCCAATAAGGGTAGGTGGTCCTCCCAGCTACGACCAAAGTCGAGGACACATGCGCGGAGCATGTACTTAAGAGTCTAAATGGTCCTCTTTGTCTGACCATCCGTTTGAGGGTGAAAGGCTGTGCTCAGATGTAGCTGCGTCCCGAACGCCTCCTAAAACCCCTTCCAATGCAAGGAAGTAAAGCGAGCATCTCGATCGCAGACGATAGATGATGGCACACCGTGAAGCTGCACAATCTCCTGAACGTAATGTCGTCCCAAGCTCTCCACTGAGCCTTGCTCTCTAATGGGTAAGAAGTGAGCCGACTTGGTGAGTCGGTCGACAATCACCCAAATAGAGTCGTGACCTCTGGAAGTGTGTGGAATTCAAGTCACAAATTCCATAGATATTCCTTCCCACTTCCACTCCGGAACCTCCAAGGGTTGTACCAAGCCTGCTGGTACCTGGTGCTCATCCCTCACCTGCTGGCAGGTGAGGCATCGAGAAATGAACTCTGCCACTGCCTTCTTCATACCCGACCACCAGTGCTGTCGTCTTAGTTCCTGGTATATCTTCGCCACTCCGGGATGTACCACCAAGGGAGAAGTGTGAAACTCTCTCAGCACCTCCTCCCGTAAAGAAACTAGTACCAAGGAACGTCCTCTGAAAAAGATGTCGTGCTCTGCTCCAAAGGAGAAACCATCAAGTGCTGGTCGTGAGGATATCTGTGCACACCACGTCTTACAGTCAGTGTTCCCACGTTGTACCTCTCTGACCTGCTATATTAGTGGAGGAGTGACTGTGAGAGACTGAATGAAGGCTTCTCCATCTCTATCCACGAAGGATATCTGCAAAGAGGCTAGCTGCTCTGTCGCCTCCTCAAGTAGCTGAATGCTCGTCCTCTTGCTGAGGGCATCAGATACCATGTTCCCCTTACTAGGAGTATAGAATATCTCAAAGTCATAGTCTTGGAGGAACTCAAGGCATCGTCACTGTCTTAGATTCAGATCCTTCTGATAGAAGATGTATCTGAGACTCTGATGGTCAGAAAAGACTGCAAAGCACTCGCCCATCAGATAGTGTCGCCATGTCTTCAGAGCGAAGACCACTACTGCTAACTCCAGGTCATGGGTAGCGTAGTTCTGCTCTTGTGGCCTCAACTGATGTGATCCATAGGCGATCACTACCTGCTCTTGCATCAGGACACAACCGAGTCTGGTCCCTGATGCATCGTAGTAGACTACGTACCCTACTCCCACCTCAGGCAACCTCAAGATAGGTGCGCTGTTCAATCTCTGTCTCAGCTCCTGGAAGCTCTGCTGACATCTATCTAACCACACGAAGGGTTTCCCCTTCTTCTTCAAAGATGAGAGTGGTGCCTCAACTCTGGAGAAGTCTGGCACAAATCTCCAGTAGTATCCAGCTAGTCCCAAGAAACTCCGCACCTCCGTCACGCTCCTGGGTGGCTCCCAAGCTAGAACTGCCTCGATCTTCGCAGGATCCACTACAACTCTCGCCTCAGAGATGACGTGCCCCAAGATGTGGACCTCACGTATCCAGAACTGACACATCGAGAGCTTGACATAAAGCTGGTGCTCTCGGAGTGTGTCTAGTACAACCCACAAGTGGTAGGCATGCTCCTCCTCAGTCGTCGAGTAAATCAAAATGTTGTCGATGAAGACCACGACAAATCAATCGAGGTATGGCTGAAATATCCTGTTCATGAAGGCCATGAACATTGCTGGAGAATTTGTTACACCGAAGGGCATAACCAAGAACTCATAGTGGCCATACAAACACCTGAAGGCCGTCTTCCGCACATCCTCATCTCGAACTCTAAGCTGGTGATAGCCTGACCTGAGGTCTATCTTCGAGAACCACCGTGCTCCCTTGAGCTGATCAAAGAGGTCATCAATTCTCGGTAGTTGATACTTGTTCCTCACTGTCACCTGGTTCAGGCGACGATATTTGATACACAGTCGCAAGCTCCCATCCGCCTTCTTGGCGAACAATATCGGGGAAGCCCAGGGTGAAACACTGGGTCGGATGAACCCCTTTCCCTGCAAGTCCTCCAACTGTACCCGTAGCAATCAAAGCTCAGAGGGGGCCATCCGATACGCTGGAGTCGATATCGAGGCTGTCCCTGGGTATAGGTCAATATAAAAGTATACCTCTCTGTGAGGAGGTTACCCTATAACGTCGTTGGGAAAAACGTCCGCAAATTGATCCACCACTACAGGAAAACCAAGACTCTACACGTCAACTACTCCTAGGATGAGGCTAGCCAACTGATGAGTGATGGTCTGTCCTCTCCCCCACGGAAGTCCATCCTGTGATGAAAAGGCTCCCTTCTCTCCGGTGAAGGCGAACCTGCTCCCGTCGGTGCGTACACATCGCACCTTGCGCCTAAAACAATCAATCTTTTTATGGACCGTAGATAACCAATCCATGCCCATGATGACGTCATAAGGCCTCGACGCCGCTACAAGAAGATCCCAGCCGAAGCTCTCGCCGCCTAGAGTAAACTCACACTACTGGCACTAGTGAGTAATCATCGAGTCTGCTCCCGTAGGAGTCTCTATCCGTAAGGATCGAGCCAACGGCTCTATCAGATTCTCCGAGCTCTGAACAAGGGCAGCGACTATAAAAGAGTGACTCGCTCCTGTGTCAATAAGTACTGCAGCAAGGGTGAAATAGACACAGATAGTACCTCGAATCATCTCGGGCGCGCCGTGGTCGTATGCCTCTGCTTCCTGGAGCAGTGCCTATCTCGGCCCGCCAGCTCCCTGTGGTCGGGGTGGACCTCATGGTTGTGGTGGTGGTAGAGCCTCAAAGCGTCGCCCACCACCTGCTGCTCGGCCAGCTCTTCTGCCTCATCCGCCTGCTCCATGCGGACTGCCACGGTCGACCCTATGCCTCTGCCTCAGTGGTCCCTCAACCGTCTACTTCTCCTCTGCACGACGGGTCGGGCAGTCACGAGCTATGTGGCTCTGCCCGCCGCACGAGTAGCACTGTCTGCCTCTCGAAAGATTGACACTGTGCTGTGTGCCCCGCACTGCTGAGCCAGTGTCCTGAGGTCATCTGCCTAAGGTTCTGGTCTTCCTGGACCCATGAGTCATCTGTCGACTGCCTACTGCAGAAGACTCTGCTATGCGCTGCCCTGCGGTGGGTCTTGGTGCTGGTGTAGACTCACCAAGAAAACTCTCGATCAAAAGGGCCCACTCCAGTACTTCTGTCTGAGTCGGAATGCTGAGGGAGATCAGCGATGCCATGATCTCGTGTCTCAATCCCTACTCAATGGTACGGGCCCAAAAGAATGGGTCTCGTACCATGTCGGTCGAGTAGTGCGAGAGATTGGTAAATCTCGCCAAGTACTGGGTGACCATCATGCTACCCTCCCGTAGCTGAAAAAGCTCTTGAATACGCACCGCACGGAGGGTGGCTGGGACAAACTCCAAGCGGAAGAGGCTCTCAAAGTCCGTCAAGAGAAGAGATGCCTCATCATGCAGCTGGAGCATCAATCTCCACCATCGGCCCGCTACCGCGTGCAGTAGGCTTGCTGCGAGGATCACCATGAGGTCTGCTGGTGTCCTAACTAACCGAAAAAATCTCACTACTACCTCCAGCCAGTCCTCGGCTGCCTGGGGGTCTGTCTCCCCATGGAACCTGGGCGGTCGCTGGCGCTGGAACTCATGCAGTGCACTAAGGTGACGTGCATCGTCCGCGGCTGGGGCTGGAAGCATCGGTGGCACGGCGGGTAGAGCTACCGTCGGTGCCACTGCTGGCAAAGGGCCCTGCACTGAGGCCTCGTTGCTCGGTGGGCTGTCGTCACGCTCGACTCTCAGAACCCTCGATGGCTGTCATCGTGGGGCCATCCTGAAAATGAAACAGGTGCGCCACGGTCAGAACGGTATACCTGGTGAGCTGATACAAAGTAATCACAAATAAAACATGAAACACACACGCAATCAATGTTTTCGTGCATTAAGTCGGAAATCATAAGTCAGGGTCCTGGTGTATGGATACGTCGGCCGCCGCACCAACACTGGACTCCCTGGACTGATAACCACACTCAATACGCTAAACACTATTGCATCACATAGAAAAAGATCAGAGTCCAAAGTTCTGCGGTAGAACCGAACTCCTTTGATACCAATTTTTCACGACCCGTCCTCGGGGCCCGTGCCATGACTACCCCAAGACCGCCTTCCATAGAACAGGGGCTGGCGACTAGCACCAAGGTGTAAATCCTGGTAAAAAGGGAGGGCATTGCCTTTGTAAAGTAAACAAGCTCCTCAGAGTAAGCATGTGGAAAAAGTAAACACTAAGTAAAAACTGGTACAATAGTAAGTGCGGAAAAATAAATGGGCCTAAATACAAACCCAAACTGAAAGTAAAGTACAACTCGAAAGGGAAAACATCAACTGAAAAGTAAAAGCTTCTATGACGAACTATCCACTGGAAATCCCACCTCAAGGGTGGGTACAGATAGCTCCACTGCTCCTCGGGTCCCACCGTCTGCTCCGAGTATGTCCCGCCCAGTGGTCTACCTCCAGGTACCGTCCTGCTCCACAATCCCCCACCACGATCAGCGCTGTCCGTTGTCTACAACCAACACAACGTAGTGCGGGTATAGCTCGTGTAGGTGTGAGTATAAGATACTCAGTAGGGACCCCGAGACCCCCGAAGGTCTCCCAAAATCCACAAAGGATATACCACAACGGAAAGATACAATCACGAAGTAAAAACCGACACTGCTTAGGTATATTCCCATACATATACCTATGTCATCAATTCCAGTACAATCCAACCTCCGAGCCCAAGTACAACCCAGTCCACACAGGAAAGTATACGTATTCCACACTGGAAAGAAAAATGCAATCCACATAGGATAACACAACACAATCCACACAGGAAAGCAAACAGGTTTCAGCTCACACAGGTATACTTCTTCGAAGACGATAGAGATGATCACTGATCCATCTAAGTCGTCGGACCCACAAAGGATATATAGGTACTAACCCCCGCAAAGACCCACACAGGATCGGTAGGAAACTAACCCCCGCAAAGACCCACACAGGATCGAACCCACACAGGATATGTAGGTGCTGGCTCACATAGAACCACTGAGCGCTGACCCACACAGGATTAGACCCACACAGGATCGGTAGCACTTATCCACATAGGATCGCTGAGTGATGTAGTCGTCGCCGTCGAATCCACTGAGGATCTCTGTACAGTTGTCGTCGTAGTCACAGTAGCAGTCGCAGCCAGCACAAGGGTTCCCGCACACAGCAAGCTCATTCGGGAGGGTCCGCTCCACGAGCCGAGAGGCTGATAAATCAACTGACACATAGTCTAGAGTTGATGTATCCAAAAGTTCTGTATCGTCAACAGGAACTCAACGTCGCAGACGGCGCGTCGATCGGACGCCCGGTCTGAGAGTTATTGGCTTTTTCGTCCCAGGGGCCCGGTTGGTTTTTAAGGAAAAACCAACCCGACCGTACTCCACCTGCATCCAAACCTCAGGCGGAGTAAGCCAAAAGATCCTTCTCACTAAGAGGAAACCAACAAAGTCGACGACACGTCATTCGGACGTCCGGAGCTTATGATATGAGCGTTTCCGCTCTGAGGGCCCGGTTGGTTTCGTGTAAGAACCAACCCGGCCGAACTCAATGTAATCCGAAACCTTGAGTGCGATATACCGAAATGACCTTCTCATTCCAAGGATCATGTCTCCACTGACGGCGCGTCTATAAGAGGTTCTTAGCCCGAGTTATGGGCAATTGAACCCAAACGGTCTGAAAATGGGGGTTTCGGGCCCAGACCGACCCGGCCCGAGACCCCCCGGTCGGCCCGAACTGGGGAATCCCGGCGTGGCCCAGCCTGGCCTGGGTGCGGCCCGGCCTGGCAGTCTGGCCAGGCGGCCGGCCCGACTGGGCACAGCGCGCCCAGCGCGCTACCATCTCGGCCGAAGGCCGAGTTGTTGGCAAGGGGGGGGGGGCCTGCCCCCTTGTGTAACCCCCCCCCCCCGAATTAAGGGGGCCATTTTGATGTCTGGCCGGGGGAATTAATTCCCCCAGCTCCACCCTGTCCGGCCGGCCGGACTTGTCCGGCCAGTTCCTGCTCAACGGGACGGGCGATGGCCGGTCCCCTTCCAGCTCCGACGCCAACGGCCCGGTCCGGCCGCTGGTCAACTTGCTCCGCTGCGGCCCGGAACCGGCCGCGGCCCTTGTCGTCCGACGTGGCAAGACAACGCCATATTTCTCCGCCGCAGCCACGGAACCAGCCGTGGTATTTTTGGGTGTCTCCGACGTGGCGTGATGGCGTCGCGTCCTTGGATTAATTCTCGGCGTGGCGTGGCGGTGTCGCGTCCTTGATCTTCTTTCCACAGCGCGGCGCGACGGCGCCGCGCATTTCCTTTCGATTGATTCCGCGTGGTGCGACGACACCACACCTTCCCATACCAAACCAAAAAATAATCAAGATGAAATAAAGAGGAGGGTCAGCCGTGTTTGTGCGGTCCGGCCCCCTCGCGTTATTCGATAACAATTGGTTTTAATCCACGAAGATCGTCAAGTTGTTATTCACGAACAAAATAAATAAATAAAACCCCTACCTCAGTTTCAAGAACTGTGCACGTCAACGAGCCGCGGAAGACGGGCATCATGGAGGTCAGGCATTGCGGAAAACGAATGTCAATTCCGTTGTCGTCGAGGTGCGTCCGAAGAAGAAATGTCGTGGAAGAAGAACGTCGTGGAAGATGTTGTCCACGTTCTTCGGCGGAGATGTTCTTCATTGAAGAACGGTGTTCTTCGTCGGAGTCCGAGGTGTTCTTCACGTTCTTCGTTGAAGAAGAAGATGTTCTTCCCAAAACCTATCAATGAAAAACTCTATCAACAAAATAAAATAAGTTCATTTCTTATTTTATTAACACAACAAGCCTTATGAAAATTCAAGGGTTTTAATTTTAAATACTTACATTTAACTCACCACATTAAAACCATAAGTTTAAAAAACTTAAGTCATCAACATTTAAGTGGGAGTTGAGAGGGGTTAGAGGATATGAAGGGGTGGGGTTCCTGTGGGCCCCACCACCCTCACAACCTCCCAAGGGAGGTTGGGTGGTTACCCAACTTCCATCAAGAACTAAACACTTAGAGTAAAAATAATAAAAATTGTAGAGTAATTTTAAAATAAACTTCCACAATTTTTATCATCAACACTTATGAAAATGCAACTCCGGAACAGGAGTTCCTAAACAATTACCGGCACTGCGGTTCCATCGGTGCCCTCAGAATTCGATTCCGGGTACCAGTTCAAAAGTTAGAAATTCCCACTCGTCCATTCACTGAACGTACTTGAGCTAAAATTCGAACAGAAATTCCGGGCACACCGGGCCTTAGAATCAAGTGCCATCTGAAACTACGTTCTTGTAAAATTCCAAAGAAAATTAAGAAAAAATTTCCCTTGAAATTTACAGGTCTTTACAAACATTGATTAGATAACATAACCCTAAGGAATAATTTTAGGATAATTATGGATGAAAACCCAAGAATTTAAGAAAAGTATAGATTATGTGGTTATTTTTAACAATGCATCCCTATCTAGATACTATGTGGGATGGGGTTTTGGCATAGATGTACCTAGGATTAACAACTCTTAAAAGGTGTTCCAGACCAGACTCGGGTAACTTGGTTCAATATAACGAGCCTTACTACGCACCAATTTTAACACACATTAGGAATATTCTATGGATAATCCACATTTTATGTAAAAACCATTATGAAAATTTTTAATGGATTTTGAAAACGAAGAATAAATGTTAATCCTAAGGTGTTTTAGATTTAAAAATAATGTTTCCTCATATAGATATCTTATATATAATTATACACTTTTGTCACTATGAATATTATTTCTAACACTATTTTTTTTGTTTTTGTCCACGGCTAGAACCAGAAGGTTTCATATTAACATCGAACGTAACAAAAAATATGGTGAATATGGGAAACCAAATTATTTGTTGATAAGTATTAATGAAATAATGTTTATTCCAAACTAGTGTTCACAAAACATGATTAACAGTATCTACCTTTAGCAACTCCCTGGCACACCAAATAAGAGAATGATTAAGGATGATAAGAGCTTGAGTGGTGGATACTGTGTATGAAAAAATATCTACATTTGACATGTGAGAACTATTGAAATTGAAACCTAGTAAAGTGTCTCAATGAAATACATAAAATCTTTATGTGTGGGAAATAAGGACAAAAAAAATGTATTGTGAGTAAAAATTAATAGTACGATAGAAAGAAATGAAGTTCATCCTAAGAAATCCTTTATAGTTATTTCTCATAAATTTGGGGAACAAAGAAATTACATATTTGATTACCCTCTCCTAGAGTATGTACATAATACCATGAAAGTTTCTATGTAGAAATAAGTGGATAAATTATTTATGTATTGATGTTGCATTGAAAACCTCAGTTAAAATGGTAATAGGTGATCAACATTATTTCAAGGATGTCCATCATATATTTTTTGGAAATCATATTAATATGGTTCTAAAAATGGACAACATATAATCTAGTTGACAACCAATAAAATATGTCAAAGCCATGGGTCTTGGACCCATGACTGAAATACGATTATGGTTTCACACCAACCACAAACCTACACAATATCCTTGTTAATTTTCATTATATTTAGTTAAAAAACTTGATGATTACAAGTTAATAATGAACCAGTACTAGAACATTTGAGGATTATGGATTAATCTATCATCAAAATTGGTTTGGAAGATAGTTAAGGAAAAGTAGTTAAAATATTCACTCTTGCAATCATTTAAAGGTTAATTTTAGTTCTTCATCCGTAAAAATTTATTATTGGTAATTAATTCCAAGCAATAAAGGGTTGAATTAGAATTTGATCGAAGAACAACAAAAAGATATGATTGTTCATATGAAATTAAAATATATTACTATGAATATTTCATTACATTGTTGGTTAGTAAAAGAATTACCCAAAAGTTGTAACATAACATAGAAATAAAATGTTTTCATATTACCTAAATTTTTGTGGAACTGAAGACCTTCTAAATCAACAAATATTTATGGCTTTGAGGACCTCAAATTTACATTTATCATTCACTTATTTGTGATTTATAACCTCATTAAATACCTATAAATATTTATGTTTTTTTCTCCAAGAACATATCTTTAATTTACATTTATGTTCTCTTACATAGAGACATTGTTACATGGGAGTCTATGTGACCTTATTAATCTTCATTATCTATTTTCTATAGGATATTTTACGAATCCATCTCAAAATGTGGGACTTCAACAGAGAAAGGGTAACACAATATATCACAATGATCTTGTTTAAATTATGATTATGAAATTTAAATAATATGGGGATAATGTGACTAACCAAAAATATAAGATAATATAATACCCAGATAATTTAAAATATATTTAATATTTAAAATAGATTATATTTATTTAAATTCACGCAACACTGTGTTTGCTTGAATTAAATTCAAGATAGTCCTTCCTTTATCGATTACGTTGCACACAAAAGAGACCTTCTTCGATGTCTTTCTCTATATGAAATATTTTGACATACCGAGAAACAATCTATAGAAAAACATTATTATTGAATATAAGAAGATATAAACTAGCTCTTATGAATAGTAGTATCTAAATTAAGAAAATATATAGTTTATCCTACTAAATTTTTGTTTCTATATAAATTATAAATTAATATAATAACTAATTTAATATTAACATAAATTTGTATAGAAATCTTTTTTATGATCATAAAGCTGTTTAAACCTAATTGATTTAATTAATTACAATTAGTGAGTTATATTAAGGTAATATATTTTTTATATATTAAATCGATTTTTTTTTATATTCATACAAAATATTTAATAATCATAAGATAAGATAAAACCTAATATTTCAAATAAAACCCTATTAAGGCATTTTTTCCACCATTTGATGGAAAAACTAACATAAATATTAATTTTTTAACTTTTATGAATTTAATTTGATAAAATATATTTTTTAAATTTATAATGTCAAAATTTAATAAGGATAATAATTTTTTATATTTCTGAGAAACATCATTTTTAGTGAATAGTAAAAAATAATGCATTTTAGTTAAAACTGCAATTTAGTTTAAATTATTATTATTGATAATTTATATTAATTTTTTTTATAAAGACACATTGGTTGAGTTATTAATTTATTAATACAATTTTGTTCACAAGAATCAAATTAAAAATTTCAAATTTAATATAAAAATTGAACAATCTTTTGAAAAAATTTCTACTAAAACCAGTTAATCTGTCTGTCTGCGAGACTAGAATTAATCCTAATTTTTCAACTTCTGTGATTTGAAATTTTAAAATAAGAAATAAAACATTTTAATCAAGATAAAATTTTTGGTATAATAATATCAACTTAATTTTTTTACCAAATTTTTTAGTGAAAGTGAATAAAATTAATTACCCTGATTAAGTTTAATTAGTCTTAAAAATGGAGTAAACCCCTATGTTTAAGGGCCCAAATGACATAGAAACTTGTACAAAACAAATTTTATGGAAATATTTCGTCCATGAACATTATATTAAGTAATTTGTGCATTTATTTATATGATTTATTAAGTAAGAACATGTGTACACCTAACTTCTATTCAAGAATACCTTATGATTCCTTTGCATTTCTTATTAAAGGTCAATACATCAACCCATTACTCACACCTCTACAACCTTATAAGCTCTGCCTAGATCGGCCAAAATGGCCTCCAAAAATCACTCCCCTACACCTATAATACTCTATTGGTTAATAATATCTTCCATTGGTTAATTTTGTTTTAAACCAAAAGAATTTACCCGATTAAAAGCTAATGCCTTTTCTAAATCTCTCTAATTTCATTTCCATTTCTCAACCCCTAAATTCTCCTTAATTTGTTATTTTTTAATGAAAATTGTATCTGAAATATACTTGGTAGTGTTTATTATGATATTTTGACATAATATTACACACACCACTGTTGAATGAGTAACGAACATAATGTTTCTGTGTATGGGAAACTACTAACGCATGAAATGATGATTTGTCAATTGTTCCCTACCACCTCTCATAGTGTCTATTAATATAGAAAATATATTTATATATATTATATAGTACATTTATTTTGTATTAATACTTATTTAATCATTTTACTACACCTTCCTTTAGTACTTTCTATTTTATGTTAATACGATAATATCATTTGAGAAAGTATGGACTACCGCCCCTCAGAGTGTTGGGATTCATTCATAGTAGTCATTGAATGTATAAAGGATAGGGGTAACTAAAAATATGAGACATAATAAGCATATATATTATATTCCTAGAATAATAACCTTTTTTATGTGTATATATATATATATCATTTTCTTTATTACCCTTTCACACACTTTAAAAGTGATAATGTTATTCGTGGATGTGTGGACTACCGCCTCATCGACATTATGTGATTAATTTTACATCACGTAATTTCATATATTAGTATCAATTACTAAATAATGATTCAATTATTATATAAAGATATTTTAATAAATATTAGAGTTACTTTCATTCTTTCCACAATGATAATTTATAATTGGGAATGTTACTCAAGCGTAGGTACTACCTACCGTCTCTATGATTGTAACATATTCTCATTTTAATAACCATAGTTAATGATTGATTTTAAAAGTATAATTGATGTAAAAATATGATTATTATGTCATGGTTATTATTCTGGTGGTGTTATATAAGGAAACCAATGACCATTTTTGTCCAACAATATATTTTTTTACAAATAACCCTAATTTTTTAAAAAACACCTGATAGAGAATTAATTGTTGATTTAGTTGTACACAACATAGTAATATGTCGAATAAAATTAATTATAAAATTTAAAAATTTTCTTAATAAATTAATAAATTAAAATAATTTTATTGTATAAAAATTAAGGGGCATTCACCCAAAATGAAACACAAGGTAAGGGATTCTTGACTCATTTTCATTCCTTGAGGTATACATAAATTTTGTGACATAATTTGTTATATAAAGTGTAAAAACATCAACATTGAAATATAGTGTCATTAATAATATTATATTCATGGTATTTAAAGTTTTTAATTTATTATTTATACATTTTTGTTTTTCCAATTTATTTGTTACCACATTGGTAATGTACATTCATCTCACTTTTTATATTTGTGAGATAAATGTCATCCTCACCACTAACACCATTTCGCTGGTGTACCTATAACCTATGTTTATATATTATATAATGAATTACCTTTATTTCATGGTATTTAAAAAATTCATTTAAAATTAAAACATCATGAGTTTTATGATTTAAAAACGTTTTAAAGAGGTATGAGACACATTGGAATACTTAAATGTCATTGGCTTCATGTATAATCCTAATGATATTTAAATGGAATATCCAATCATGTAAATTATATAATCATTTTAAAATAATAAAATTCATTTTTTATATTCATTCATGACCATTTTCAACTATTAGTATCATTTTACCTCTCCTTGGTTGTCAAAGTGTTTTAAAAATAATTTAAATAAAACCTGACATCACATATCTCTTTAGTTAGAGAACCTACATTATTCAAAAAACCATTTATTATTAAATGGTATTACAAAAAATAATTAAATGAATTGGTAAATGAATTGTTACCCTTTTTTAATTTACCATTGTTTGAAAAGAATCTTCTACTCTCTTTCCTAATAAATCATTTTATAACCTTTTTCCATACAAAAGGAATATTCATTTTACATCATATGACAGGTATGGATTCATACACCATAATTTCATTAAAGCATCCTTTTCATGTATGAATTATTTTTTTAAATAAAAACATTTTAATTTTTTTTTAAAATAAATATATATTTCTCCATGAATATTTTTAAAATTTAATCGTTTACCTCATCAATGAAGAAGACCCTCTATTTTACTCTACATGGGTTTCTTGTATTAATACCATACTTAATTTTTCATTTGGATGGATTATTAATTATTTTTACAAGGATAATATTCAAATTTAATTCATTTATTCTTTTAGTCAATCTGATGTAATCAATTTCAGATGATCATTTAAATTTTAATTTCCCCTTATTTTCCATTTCTTTTATCATGGATATTAATATTTCTTAAACCATATACCATTTTACAAACAATGCCTACTTTGATAGTATTCTTATTTTTGAATTATTGATATATTTTTATTTCTCATCCAATAATGTAATTTGATAAGGCATATTAGTTATTCTTATTCTTCAATATGAGGAATTATTTGGACTAGTATTGAGAGGTGGAGACTGAACATTATATAGGTACTCGATTCATCGATATGTTCTAATGAGATGAATAATTTCTCATATAGATTTATACCATTAGTTTTAACCATATTATGAAAGGTATTGATGGTAATAGGTCCTAATGTACTTGAGACATGAAATATAAAAAGAAATAAATTTTCCTTATAATAGTTTCATTTATTATTCATCAATGAGATTTTTCATCGACATATCTATAGATACATTTAATTTGAGTTCATTGATTAATAAAATGTATATTAGTTTAATACCTTGACTGATTTATTTTTCCTTATATACTAATTTGAATGGAATCTATTTCAAGTTATTTACCTTTCCATATTGTCTGTTCTCAATGATTCATTATTTCTTCTGCTATATTTTTTCCTTACTCAGCATTTGGGCTCACCCTTATTATGTTTTTTCCTTGGAATGCAGGATGTGTACTATAAATGAATTTGTGGAATATACTAGTTGGATTAGAGTTATCCTAGAATGGGTTTATTTATTTAGGATAAAAAATTATTTTGTATAACCATTTTTAATATAATTCACATTTCTTTATCTCTTTTACCAAGACAACAAAACTGATCTGTCATTCATGGAATGATTCCCTATAATCATTCCATTGTAATTGATAGTAGGGTATAGCTTCAGGATATCTGGGGTTAGGTCACTATATCAAACATGAATTTGGGAAAATGTAGAGGGTATATGTTAATATATTAAAGGTGAAACTAAACATGAGGTGTAGGTTTGAATGGTATGAGGATGAGTCATTTTATAAATGAATTTGAGTGGCCTATTTTTCAATATTAAATACTTAATGGTTATAGTACAACTTTTTAATAAGAAAAGTTCCCTTAATTGGAAAACAATGTTATATGAGGAATATATCCATAATTTACTTATATAATATTATTTAAAATGAAATAAATAATTTTTAACAATAATAGTAATTTATTATTTTTATAATTTAATAATTTGAATTAAATTTCATGTTGATTATTTATTATTTCACTATATATCAAATAGACCATATTACCTAATTTAAAAATCATAATTCCAAATATAAAATAAAATTTTATAAAATTTTATATCTAAACACAATAAATTTATCTTTAATATAAAAATACATAATACTTTATAAAAAAAATTCCATTAATAAAAAAATTATTATATAATGAATGATTATATGTTACATATTATAAATCCTTAGTTTTTTTTTTGGAATTTAAATATATATTTTATAAGTTAGATATAAAATTTATTATATATTATTCATTTCTATTCGAGGTTTGTATTTCATCTTTCTTGAATTCAATGTACACATTAACTCTTTGGGAAAACTACATGTCCAATGAACATATATCTAATAAGGATATTACTAATGATATTATAAAGTAATATATCTGTTTTATATTATTTAATATTATCATAAATACCTACATAATATTCATTCATCTAACTGGTTGTATTATCCCTTAAAATGTGTACTATATTTTTAATTATTTTCATTCATTCAACAATTATTATTGACAATATGATTTTCATGGGAGACTAAATTGATGAAAACATAAAGTATATAAATTTTTTATTTAATTGAGTTCATATTAATATTTTAATTTACATAATTATAATTCATTTATTTTTAATCTAATAATAATGTTTAATTAATTTAATTTTTAATATTATACTAAAATAAAATAAAGCATTGTGTATTTATTTGTTGTTGAATGTGAAAAAATTTATCCATCATATTAAGGAGAATAAATATATCATGTGTTATATTATAAGACTATAAAAAATATAACCCATAAATTTCATTACATGTATTATAATATATGAGAGTAATTTTATCTCATTACAATATCGACTTACCATTATGGCTCCCCATCCTTATGATTCTACGAGATAACTTTTACTGGGTGGGGGATATGATTTATAGTCCATACCACTATAATCCATGATCTCCACTAGATATTCCCCATTAAATAGAGAATGTTCTTATTATATAACATATATAATAAATAAATGTGATTTACATGGTATGTACATATGAAAAACTGGCACACATGACACATTTAAAACTTGAGATTGGTTTAATGAGATCATAAGAAAATAAACTACTATCTTAATTTCATTGAGAAACATGATGGGGACTTTGTATGTTTGAATGAAATTCATATTATTTCAAAATAACATAACCGTTTTTTTATGTTAATATTTATAGTAACACCTTTTATATATCCTTAAACTATAAATCATCTTAATGATTATCATACTAGCTCTCTATCTATTTTCTAATATTTAATAAGACCTCGAATAACGGGGATATTATCAATAATTTCATAAGAAATATATAGTTGTAAATTATATTTATCTTAGATTTTTTCCAAAAAATGTTGGAATTTTTCCTCTCAATTTATACAGAGATGCATATGGTTTTTTTAAATACTCTTTGGGATGTTGTTGTTATTGTAAAACTCAACCCATATAAGTTATTGACAAGAACCTCCAATAAAATCTATGAAGATAGTTCTTATCATATCATCTTCAGTTTGGGTGGTCCTTCCATATTTCTCATATGTTAAATGATTTTTTTAAAGGAAAATCAAATATTCAAAACCAATTCTTATCAAACAGTCCTTCAAAATATTGCGGTGAATCTAAAATCATGATATAATATAATTGATGTTATACTCTATGTATACTTACCAATTAAATTATTTATTTCATGTAATTTTGATAAAGAGATAAATTTTTTAAATTAAAATTACGTGTTACCAATTTCTTTATTTATCAATCAATACACATATAAAATCATTCATTTAGAAGTCTTAGGATAGAAAATAATGAAATCTATAGTTATTTTATCCAATTTTTATATTGTTATACGTAATGGCTTCATCAGCCTCAATGAATCCAGATGTTTGTTCTAAATATACTGATATACTATGAATTGTGATATATAATTTATATAATTTTTTTAAGGAATTTTTTATGATATATCTATATCTCATTGGGATTCATGGGATAAAAGAGAATGATGATCATTATGAATCTTCCAAAATATCCGTCTTTACATCAAGTATGTTTGGAAGACATATTAATTTTTCAAATAATAATATTTTATCATTTTTGATTTTTAAATCAAGAATATATTTCCTTTATAAAGTATCTATATATCACCCTTTTTATCCACTTTGATCATTACATGGATCTACAGTTGAAAATAATTTTTGAAATTGATGAACTTATCTCTCTTTTATTATATGTTTTTCTATAATTATCATATCCAAAAATATTCGGGTCCATTAATACTCATTATATAAATTCCTTGATAATCCTTTTATCTTAGAGCATCAACCACTTTTTCCCCATACCATACTGGTATTTTTTCATAAACTTATAATGATTGATTAATTTATCCATCTTTTTTGACACAAGTTCAACTCCTACTGTGTGAAAATATAATTATTTAATTTTTAATTAATAAATGTTTCATAATTCTCTCCATAGATATAATTCACACATATATTTAATTAAAGTATTACCTCTGCTAAATCAATATCCTATGTTCATAAATTATTTTCATGGCCATTTAATTGATATAAGTAATAATAAACAGCCTTTCCTTTTTTCATTTAGGACAAAACCAAATACCTTATTTGAATCAACACTTTATATGATAAAATTATCTCTACTGTATGGTGGTGGGAGTATAAGTGCATTGAACAACATTCTCTTATAGTCCTTTGAATTACTTTTATACTCTTTTGATTATAGAAAATTTATTCCCATCTAATATTAATAAGATAGTGGATTTTAAAATAATATATAAATATATATGAAATCATCAATAATATATATAATAAAATAATTTTTTGTATCAATATTATAGTATTTTTTGTGTGCTTTTGTAGTCACCACATCCAATGATGGATCAGTATATATATCCACAATTGTGATTATATAACCCAAGAATTAAAATATTGTTCTCAAATTCACACATTAAAAATTTGGAATATAGTTTTTTATCTCTTATACTTTTTAACATAATCATTAAATTATCTTCATGTTCTTCCTTATTCATAGAATATATCAAAATATTATCTATAAATACAACAAAAAATTCATAAGTGTTATCTTTGATGACTTTTTTCATCAAATTCATGCAGATTGTTAGGGGATATGATAGTCCAAAAGAAATAACTATTACTTCATTGGGACAATGTCCTTTATAGAAGGATAACGTAGGAATATCCCCTATTTTCACCCTAAGGTGATGATAAAGAAATCAAATGTATTCCTTTGAAAAGTATTGATAATGATAATGTTGATAAAAAGTCACCAATATGATTTTATAGATACTAGATCCTAATTTTGATATTGTTATGTGTATAATTATTAATGAAAATATTAATTCACTCATCCTTATTTTTGAAAGAGAGGAATAGTGCACCCCATAGTGGGAAAATTGGTCATATAAACCATATGGAAAAAATTTCATAAATTTATCCTTCAGTTACTCCAATAAAATTAGGTATATTTTATAAGGAAACATAAATTAATGAATAACACATATTATGAGAATAAATTATAATCCATCCTTTATATTTAGGAAAAAATAGGTAAAATATTATAAAATATACCAATATATTCTATTTCAATCGGAGTATCATTAATGTTGAGTTTCTATAGAACCATTTGATCTAAATATTTCATATTATTGGGTATTAAGGCCTACAAAATGGCAGTAATTTTCCTATGGAATTATCAATAAGTATTGTATCAAAATATATGAATGGACTAATAGTGAATATTAAATTTAGTTTTCTTATCCACAAAATTAATACAATCTCAGTTTTGAGAGAGTCATGTCATGTATTGTATCACCTTAAATTCTACCAATAGAAGAGAAAACTCTACATGAAATATATATTCGACAAATTTTTATCAAAAATAAGTAATCCACATGGGGTGAAATCAATGCACCACTATAAATTATATTTGACAGTTAAATATTTAATCATTTGGATTTTAAATAATTGATATTTTAAAACATTCATGATATGAAAGAATAAATACAACCAAAATCAAATAATTCATTTTTTGTTCTTAATTAGATAATAAGTGTATAGCCTAGTGTCCAATAACCTTAATCTAGAAGTTATTTTCCTTTATGGGGTCAAGATATAGATGATCACATCCTAAAACATCAAATAGTGTATACGTCAATATAAACTAGATACATATTTTATTCTCTCATTAAATTTTAAAACATGACATGAAACATTAAATTCGAAGTGATAAATTTATAATTTCACGTATTATATAATTGAAATCATTCATAAATAATTTCATGTAATCCTAGGGAAGGTAAATCATAATAATTTGTAAGTATTGATACTCTGTAATGGGAAATTTTAAAATAGAATCAATCAATGATTAAATAAAGAATGAAAAAATGATAGAGATAAACTATAATCTAGAATGGTATCTAACTGATATCATAAATTGGGAATATATCCATGGATATCATCAAAAAATAAATAGTAAAATTGATATTAATAAATTGTTTCATAACGATGGAATAGATAATTTTAGACATCTTAATCATACCATAATGTCAGTTTTCCACGTTATCATAAACATACCGTCAAGGATACATGAAAATAAATCATCAATAATTCAGTAAGTATACAAAAAATACCCATTCTAGTTTATCTCATGATACCTACATATAAATCAAGGGGTATATAATTTCATTCCCCAAAATAAACCTATGTAGTTTAATAAATTTATTATTTTAATAAACAATACAACATAATATTTGTTACTTAATAATAAATAAAAATATGTATCATAAGAACTAGAATACATAAATTTAATATTCCCCCATTAAAAGTGATGAAAATAACTATAAATAAATATGTAAGATTATATCATTATATTACATCCTCATTAAAAAAATGATTCTATAAATTATGTTGGCCTAAATGAATATACATTTAATAGATCAGATGAAAATTTCATGAGGAAAATAATATCATCATTTTGTAATAAATTATTTAAAATAAAAAATTTATTGAATATTTAGAAAAACATATTCATTGAAAAAAACATTGAATATTTCAAAGGGAGATTAATGTCAATGAATAGTGATGACCATATAAAATTTCATTCATGCGGTAATAAATATAACATTGATTATGTTAAAAACTTAATAATGAGTTAATCACTCTAAAAAGAAAATAATATTCCATTTAAACATTTTAATAAAATTTAAAAGTTAGTTAAAATGAACATAATCAATCATTTAAAAATATTAAAAACATTATTAAATTTTTTAAAATAAAATATAGATATCAAAGAAAATGATTCCTCACTAAAAAGAAAATAAAATTTAGTGTTCCATAAAAAAAAATATAAATGTTGACCACATAGAGAGTTGAAAACGAATTAAAATCAATTAATTTCTGAAAAAACTATATTTCAGAAAAATAGATGGGGTTTATGTTTTAATGATCCTATAATTCCATCATTGGAAACATGAGGTTACAAATAGTGAATAAGGATGATATTGTAAAATAATCCCTTATAAATTTGGAATATTTTGAATCGAAACCCAATTAAAATAAATAACAAAAAATATAATTTAAATACAATTAATATAAATATAATGAAATAAATTATTAAAAGGGTATTATAAGAACCCCAAAAAGATAACAAAGTTGTTGGTATGGAATATATCATGTGAAAAAAAAGTGAAATGAGAAAGACCTAAAAACATCAGAACATTGATGTGAGAATTAATCATTTACTTGATTATGTGTAAAAAATGTAAATCAACATGAAACATGGTGAAATTTTGCAAAGAATAATCATAGGCCACGTTACCGATTATATTGGAATAACATTTAAAATAAATAAGTAATATTACACAATGAATATATATTGATTTAAGAAACCCATTACCTTGAGTTCGACTCACCAGGTACATTCCATATCTCCCATGTAGTAAATATATATTAATTTTAAACATAAATAAAAACATTTCTCTTATGTACAACTGAGTTAATAACTATTTTATTTTATTTATTACCCTCCCTTATATATTTATTAAATCATTTAAGTTCGATTCAGATTTATTGAGAATGTTCCAGTGATAATCACAGAACCAATTTAGTGGGATGACAATGATAAAGGGTTTTATAGATCAAAATAATAATTAAATTTAATCATAACATAATTTTAATTTTTTATATAAAATAAAATTTTTGAATCATTAATCATCAAAAGCCATGAAAAATGAATGACATCACCTCATTAAGGTGGTCTTCCACACATAAAAACATGAAATTGTATCATTGAACGAGTGGTGAGATTAGAAGTTAAGTGATAATTTATATTTATAGATTCATAATAATTTCATTAATATCATATAAGGTCATTAAATGAATCAAAATAATCAACCATTAATGATGGTGATGGAAAATGAATCATAGTTTTATGTGGATATGATAGTCCCCAAGAACACATCAATAATACATTTACATCACATTTGATGAAAATGATTTTGAAAATTGATGTACCATAAAATTAATAAAATCTATATATATTTATGAAACTAGATTAATTATTTTTAATATATATAATATATTCATACTATGTGTAAGAAGAAATAAACATTGAAAGAGTTGGGTTTGATGATTGCCTATTATTTGAGATACATTTGTTCAATTATATATTACACCTTTATAGTATGGTATTAAGAGAAAATGAGTATCTATTGGAAGTGGAAAAGGAATATTCTATGGTATAAGGTAATTAATTATCCATGATTTAGTGTTCAAACATTTTTATTAAAGGATATGAGATGGCGCCCAACTATAATTGGGGTAAATAAAACACTTTGAATTACACATATTATTTTAACAAAATATATATCTATATCATGTATTTTCTATACAAATAGAATAATTTATGAATAATGATATGATAAGTCTGAAATAACATCATCCAATAACATTTATAATTGTATAAGTTACATTTAAAACCTTATTGTTGAGGTTAACTACCTCAATAACCCATTTTAACATAAAAAATGGTAACATTGTTTTTTTCCCTATAAGGGCCATAAATTTACTTATAAGGTTTCAAGTGGCTCAAAAATGATCCTAATATAACATTATATTCCATTTAAAACTATAATACTCTTGTTTAAATAGTTATTAATTTAAAAAAAATTAATAAAATATTTTTGATCATAAAATTTCATTAATATCAATTTTGAGGCAATTCATTTAATTTAGATTCATAAACATCAGTAAACAGTGAAATTAGAATATAAACACATTTACCATAAATAATAATAATAATTATAAATATATTTCATTTTATAATTTTATTTCCAATAACAGTTATGTTATTGTTTTTTAAATCATTTACTATGATTTTCCTACTATATTTTCATATAGTGTATGGAATTTTCTGTAGTGTTTTAGGTAATTACCCCAAAATAAAATATAATTTTGACAAGTATCGAATAATAATTATTTTATTAAATAAAATATAAATATTTTACTTTAAAAAAATTCAATATAGAATGGTACCTTTAAATTTATTTTTAAAAACAAAAGGAAATAACTGTTTTACAAAAAATGATATTTTTTTATATTCACTGGAAAATAAATCTTATAGAAAAATAGAAAAAAGTTACCCTATTATAATATTAATATAATGTTTTCAAAACTAAAATTATTGTTTTGAAATTTTATTCATAAATTGTTTTTAAATTAATTGTAATATTTCAACACATAATGAAATAAAACTCATTTTTTAATATTTTATTTGAAAAATGAAATTACATGATTATAAATGGAGTAATTATTTACTTTTAATTAATTAATAAAATTTTATTATTTAATAACATATACATATTTATTTATATTTTAGTTATTACTATTAATTCATGGATATTTAAAAACTAGTTTATAATGTTTATATTTAAATAATAATATTTTTATCTTTAATAATTGTTCACTTTAATCATGATGTCACATATTAAGAATGCTATCAAGTGTAGTGTTCTTCTAAATAAAATTTTACGGTGTTACATTGTTACGTTGTAAAGTAAATTTTATGACCACAATTTAAATATTAAAAATTAATGGTTCAATATGTGAAAATACCATTTTTGAGAACCCACATCATACCTTGGGATAATAAAACATCCATTGAAAATCAAAAGTGGGAAACATTAAGTTCAAATATTGTAAACTACATTGTGGTGGTTTAAGAAAATCTAGGGATATTTTAATTTCTTACATTCTAGTGGTGTTTAGGAAAAATGACAATTTATCTGGTATAAAGATCATGTAAAATTTTTATGACCACAAATTTGGTCTATGAATAGGTTGTTCACCCTAGAAGATGAGTTCAGAATTTTTTCCATTTTAAGTTTTGGGGGAATATTTAATTATTACATAATTAATTAAAAATAATTTTTTCTCAAATGTTTGTTTAGTGATATTATATTTTTAATGAATGATATTAAAATTATTATACTTTGTTTGAATCTATAATGGGATTTTTTCCCAAGTGATGCATAAAAGTTTTTTGGAACATGGCCTGAGCCCAAGCCCGAGACCTTATTTCTATTTCTTTTCCTTCTTCCAATTTTCCTTTTTAACTTTTTTATTTCTATTATTCCTCTTAAAATATTCTTATCATGTACTTCCCATTGGGTATTCCCTTTATTGGTGTTGGGATATGATAGAGAAATAGGTAGAGGGACCTGGAGAGAGAGAGGGGTGTCACTATGAAGCAAATTAGAAGCCATATATTCATACGGTAGTTGTTGATCACAAATCATATTGAAGATTCAGTGGTTTCTTCCTAGAAGTTAGACCATTTTGATGTATTCATCTCAAATATATATATATATAGTATTTTTTTATGTTTTAATAATTTTGAAGTGTTTTTGGGGACCCATAGAGGGTCGATTTGGTGACTTTTATGAAAAATTAGGGGTTTTGAGAGGATGGATATGGTTTCCCAATAAAAAATCATAAATACATGGAATATGGTTTAAAAAAAGATTTTTTTTCTTCCAATTATAGAATAATGAATTTTTAAAACAAAAATATATATACTTGGTGTGCACATCATGTAGTGGTATGTTTTCATGTGGATTAGTACTTGGATAGGCAGAGTTTAGTAACTACATGCAGAGTACATGGAGTACACACCATGTAGTGGCACATGGTGATAGTAAAATGTACATGGGCTGAAAGTGATTTTTGAATTACATTCCTTATAGTAGTACATAGAATTGTGGGTGGGAACTTGGGAATACACCCCTTTTTGTGGGGGGGGGGGCATGATCATGTTTTAGTTCAATCCATACCCCATGTACACATTGCTCATGTAATATTATAGTGTCACAAAAACTGCGTTTCCCCGCCTTGCATAATTACATGGAAAAGTGATTATAAGTGAAAAAAACCATGTACTCAGATTTACATGACGTGTATTTTTTTTGTTAAAGGAGGTTTTTAGGATTTTGTGTCCTAAATATAGTAGCGTATATAATAGTAGTCTATTCTAAGTATTTTTCCATATAGATCATGATAGTGGAATCCTTATATCATATAGAGGCTATATGGAAGATGTTTTAGACTGAGGGAGTTTTTGAGGGAGGATCCATTATAGAGTGTTTTATATAATCCTTCAGGGTTTTTTTTGTAAGTAGTAAGGCCCAAATAAAGGATGTATAAATGTTGAACACCTTTTTCTAAGGATATCTTGTGTGTTTTTCAGGTTATTTATATGGATATTGGAATATTGAATCATGATTTTTTCTTGGATGGTTTTCTGAAGCTTAATTCTTCTGTAGTAGTTAATTATTATCCATTATGATATGATCAAATATAAGGATGTTGGATGCATGTGAGTGCTGTGTATTAGATTTTGAGATAGGTATGGGGACTAGTTGCATGAGTATTCCATTTGGGGTTGTGTTGTTTTCGACAACATCAATTTTGGGTATGGTGTAGCTAGAGGTTTCCATTTTTTGTGGGTTGTTCCTTAAGGTATCCATTTTTAGTGTGGTGATCACATAGTTTTGAGGTGAGAGACTAGTTTTGGTACCTATGGAGAGGTTGTTCTAGGGTGGAGAGTTTTGGAGATTCTTATTGTAGGGTGATCTTTTTTAACAAAAGTTTTTGGGAACCATTAAGGCTTCATCATGATTTATTAATCCTCTTGATAGGCGGTGTTTTATTATGTAGTTTTGGTTGACGGTTCATGGTGTTAATTGACCATAGTTATAGTGATTTTGTATTGGTGGTTTAAATATGATCCTATTATGGATTAATAAAATGAAAGACCATTGATATGTTACTATAATAGTTATTAGTCATAATATTTATTGATTTTTCTCTATATTATTGGTTCATTGTCGTGATGTGGGTCTAAGGATTAATTGGGAAACCTAGTTGAGTGAACACACCTAGTTTATTTGATCACCATGGATATGGATAGTAGACCACGAAAGATATTTTGATCTATGGGTCAGAATTATGACTCTGGTTCTGGTATGGTTTTATAAAGTTTATTGGTTGGTTATAGCTCAATTAGATGTACAAAAATTCTAATCCATTTATTGCATTTCCCCATAGAAAACAGAAGTTTGTACCTATAGTTAAGATTATTATAATATATTACTAGATCTAGGTGTCTGTGACATACTATCTTGTATGACTCATGTGAGACCCTAGGGTTTAAAATTCATTATTTTCCTTGTTTTAGACCCTATATATCCTTGTAGACTATATAGACATGCCTGATGTCATGGACGCGTGATCCACATTTCATAAATTCTATTTATTAGGATATAAGAATTGGAGATTTACCTAGGGTGGATAGATAAAACACTAGGATCAATATTTTCCTTTCCCTTATCCATTTTTACATATATATTTTTATTTTTATTGCAGTATTTTTTTTCAGAGTGTCTTGGAATATCAAACATTGTATTCACATTTTATGAGAGGTGTTTTTTGGACCACCATTGATAATTACCTACCATAATTTATTTCTCATGCACTATTTGTGTATATCGATTTTCATATTGAACTCTTTTATACATTAAATTTGAGTGCATTAAAATACAGTTGGAATGGAGGCCTAATGTTTTATGATTGAGTAGAGTCATGTGGAGTATGAGGTTTCTGATATAGTTGTTCAATAGTTGTGGAGACTCGGTACAAGGTTCATCACGGGGTATTAGTAGAGCCTCGTGCATTAATTTTCTTATTTATTATATTTATGTAGTCAGAACATTGTGATACCAATGTATATATGTTTCATACACAAGTAATTGTGTTTCATTTATTTTATAATATCTTTTTTTTATATTTTAGTTATCTATCTACACACACTCTGAAATTTATTAATTTTTATCAATTTAGTTTATTTTTCTTTGATTACAAACTTATTTGAAAGAATAATCTCCACATTTTATACTTTCTAGAGATCATTGATATTTTATATGCTCTGGTATATGGGGAGTTTAAACTAAGGCACAGTTATGAGCTGGATCAGGTGATGGGTCAGGCCAACAAAGGATGGTTCATGATAAAATTATATCAATGCACTTGTTTTCATTTTCTTAATATTTTAGGAGTATTTAGATAAAATATATAAAAATATTTTAGATATTTTTATGGATATCTAGATGGTGACTCATTAACACCTATTTTGGTAGTAATTCTAGGGTAACAATGTCACGATACTATTTCTATTGGCTTTTATTATTATGGTTGTGTGATTTTCACCTTGAGTTGTGAACTTATTAATTTTTTTTATTAATATTTTTTTAACTTTTCTAAATATGAAGATGACCATGTTCATGAATCATCATAATAATGTTGGATCCCCTTAAAAACATGTGGCTATTTTTATTTTTACAAATAATAGAGGATTTATTATCAAATGTGTTAGAAATAAACAATATAGTGTTTTCCAATTTATCTAATTGGTATAATCCTACACAAAATATTTGTTCTTAATATTCCTCTAATTAAAGGATATACATACCTCATAGAGAGGTGATATATGGTGAAAGATTTGTAATTCCATCATTGAGTTATAGGTAGAAACACACACGGTTTGGTGTAGGATTTGGTTATACATTACTGCTATGGTGGGATTGATAATGTCAAGGATTCACTAGTGCAGAAAATGTTTTTTACGTCACCATTTTTTACATCGGTTATATAAAACCGACGTCATAATATGTCAAACGAGGTTTTTTACGTCGGTTATTTAATAACCGACGTAAAAACCTGTGTTTAGTACACCTTTAACGTCGGTTATTTTTATAACCGACGTTATTAATCGCGCGGCTTCGTTTTTTACGTCGGTTATACATTAACCGCTGTAAAAAACAGAAGCGGGGGGTGTTTGTTACGTCGGTTATTCAATAACCGACATAAAAAATCGACATATGTACGAGTTATTACGTCGGTTATTCAATAACCGACGTAAAAAACGTGGTTTTTGAAGGCCTTTTTACGTCGGTTATAAAATAACCGACGTAAAAAAAGAATCCGCAGATGTTTTTGACGTCGGTTATGGAATAACCGACATAAAAAAACGCGGATTTTGAGCCCTTTATAATGTCGGTTATAATATAACCGACGTAAAAAAAGAATCGGAGGAAGGTTTTTACGTCGGTTATTGAATAACCGACGTTATAAATGTTTTTAAAAAAAATTATAACGTCGGTTATTGAATAACCGATGTGATAACTCATTTAAAAATTTTCCCAGACCCGTGGATTGTCATTCGCGAGTTTACCTTCGACAGTCGTGACTCGTCTCTCTCGCGCGTAAACCCGAATCGGATTTTCCATTTCGTTGGTTTAGATTCGTTTTGTGATCATCGTTTCTCATATTTAATCTCCTCGGATCAATCATCTAAACTCGCAGCACTCAGGTAATCCTCCCACTCGTTCGTTTTTCTTCACGGATAGTATATATCTATGTGTTGTGATTTTTTTGTTGAAACTAGCTAAGATTCTTCGATTGCGAACCCTTTTAACTCGTTTTGGCACCATAATATTATTTATCATCCCTAGATATATTAGTTCGACTTGAAATATTGACTAA
This sequence comes from Viscum album, assembly GCA_963277665.1. Lineage (NCBI taxonomy): Eukaryota > Viridiplantae > Streptophyta > Magnoliopsida > Santalales > Viscaceae > Viscum > Viscum album. The sequence continues at coordinate 1,394,114,137 of OY728164.1, read as the reverse complement.
TTTTATGATTTCACTAATTTTTCATCGTTTTCTATAAATCCCCGTGAGGGTTGGGGCGTGTCCATTTGGATGGGTTGCCCTTTTACAGTTGTTACTGCTTTATTCACACACAACCATGGAATAGGTGCATGGATTTGGGATCACATCACCATTTTCACCCCCTGCAAACAAAGTTTCACGAGGAGGACTCGCCAGATTTCCCCTCAGCATGTTAAAAATTTTAGATACCCTCTTTTCAGCAAGTAAAAAATTAACTAGTTTTTTCTTCACTACTTATCCTAAAAAAAATAAAACCACCATTCTTTCTAGAACCTCTACTAGATCCATTGCATCCATCAACATACATATTTGGAGGGGTGGGGGGCTGTCCAGAGGGTTGGGGGGTGTCCAGGGGGGTGTCCAAGGGGGTAGGGGGTGGGGGTGGTGTTTAGGAGGGGTGGGGGGCTGTCCAGAGGGTTGGGGGGTGTCCAGGGGGGTGTCCAAGCAGGTCGGGGGTGGTGGGTTGTGTCCAGGAGGGGTGGGGGTGCTTTCTAGAGGGGTCGGGGGCTGTCCAGAGGGGTCGGGGGGTGTCCAGGGTGGTGTCCAAGGGGATGGGTGGGTGTGGGGGGTTGTCCAAGGGGGTGGCGGCCTGTCCAGATGGGTCGGTGGGGTGTCCAGGGGGGTGTCCAAGGGGTTGGATGGGTGTGGGGGGCTGTCCAAGTGGGTGGCGGCCTCTCCAGAGGGTATTTGGGGTGTCCGGGTGGGTGGGGGGGCTGTTCAGAGGGTTGGGGGATGTCCAGGGGGGTGTCCAAGGGGGTAGGGGGTGGGGGGTGGTGTCCAGGAGGGGCAGGGGGCTGTCCAGAGGGGTCGGGGGGTGTCCAAGGGGGTTTACAAGGGGTGGGTGGGTGTGGGGGGCTGTCCAAGGGTGTGGGTGGGTGTTGGGGGGTGTCCAGGGGGTGTCCAAGGGGGTAGGGGATGGGGTGTGGTGTTTAGGAGGGGTGGGGGGGGGCTGTCCAGAGGGTTGGGGGTGTCCAGGGGGTGTCCAAGCAGGTCGGGGGTGGGGGGTTGTGTCCAGGAGGGGTGGGGGTGCTTTCTAGAGGGGTCGAGGGCTGTCCAGAGGGGTCGGGGGGTGTCCAGGGTGGTGTCCAAGGGGATGGGTGGGTGTGGGGGGCTGTCCAAGGGGGTGGCGGCCTGTCCAGAGGGGTCGGTGGGGTGTACAGGGGGGTGTCCAAGGGGTTGGATGGGTGTGTGGGGCTGTCCAAGTGGGTGGCAGCCTCTCCAGAGGGTATTTGGGGTTGTCCGGGTGGGTGGGGGGGCTGTCCAGAGGGTTGGGGGATGTCCAGGGGGGGTGTCCAAGGGGGTAGGGGGTGGGGGGTGGTGTCCATGAGGGATGGGGGGCTGTCCAGAGGGGTCGGGGGGTGTCCAGGGGGGTTTACAAGGGGGTGGGTGGGTGTGGGGGGCTGTCCAAGGGTGTGGGTGGGTGTTGGGGGGCTGTCCAAGTGGGTGGCGGCCTCTCCAGAGGGTATTTGGGGTTGTCCGGGTGGGTGGGGGGGCTGTCCAGAGGGTTGGGGGATGTACAGGGGGGTGTCCAAGGGGGTAGGGGGTGAGGGGTGGTGTCCAAGAGGGGTGGGGGGCTGTCCAGAGGGGTCGGGGGGGTGTCCAGGGGGGTTTACAAGGGGGTGGGTGGGTGTGGGGGACTGTCCAAGGGTGTGGGTGGGTGTTGGGGGGTGTCCAGGGGGGTGTCCAAGGGGGTAGGGGGTGGGGTGGTGTTTAGGAGGGTTGGGGGGCTGTCCAGAGGGTTGGGGGTTTCCAAGGGGGTGTCCAAGCAGGTCGGGGGTGGGGGGTTTTGTCCAGGAGGGGTGGGGGTGCTTTCTAGAGGGGTCGGGGGCTGTCCAGAGGGGTCGGGGGGTGTCCAGGGTGGTGTCCAAGGGGATGGGTGGGTGTGGGGGGCTGTCCAAGAGGGTGGCGGCCTGTCCAGAGGGGTCGATGGGGTGTCCAGGGGGGTGTCCAAGGGGGTGGATGGGTGTGGGGGGCTGTCCAAGTGGGTGGCGGCCTCTCCAGAGGGTAGTTTCTTTTCATATAATGTTAGATATTGTAAATTTTTTACTTATTAAATCATGTATCAAACCAAATGATAAAACAATAAAAACCGTAAAGAGGAGAAGTCCTGGGTGCACCGGCTGGCCGGTGCTGGGCGCACCGGTTGGCCGGTGGTCCAGACAGCAAAGCTCTGTCTGGTCCAGCGGCCGGCCGGTGGTCCAGATAGAGAGGAAGGCTCTCTGTCTGGTCCACCGGCCGGCCGGTGACACCAGGCAGTGGGCAAGTCTACTGCCTGGGTCCTACGGCTGGCCGGTGAGCTCACACCGGCTGACCGGTGGACTCAGTGAGTCCACTTTTCAGCTTTCTCGGGCCAACTCCTTGGCAACCTTTTGCCTATCAACAAAAACACTTGAAAACAAGTTAGAACATAATAAGAGTGATTGTGATCATTAAAATCCAAGAGAGAGGGGTACAACAGACTGTGTTTACCATGTTTATCATTGTTTAACATGCTTACCATATTACCAATGTTTACTATTATGTAATTTCGTGAACTTTTCTCTTTTCTGATTAAGTAGTATTACAATATTTGAATTTGTATATTTGTGAACTAATGTTTGTTTTTTTGATTTGAAGGAAAATGACAGATCAATCAGTTGATCAGCCACATGATTCTGGAGATGAGCATATTGGTCATACATCTGGGGAGGAACATTCACATGCTCCTATTACGAAAAAGAGTTCAAAGGTTGGTAAGCATGGGTGCACAAGTTTACCAAAATTATCACTTGCCCGTATGAAGGAGGAGAGGATAGTCGTGGAGTTTGATGATGATGATCTTCCTAGAGGTCCAAATGCTAAAGATTTTAAGGGTTTTGTAGCAACTCAGGCTAAGAGCAAAGTAAGCATTCTCTATGATGATTGGAGATGTGTGGATAAGGCGATAATTTCTCAGCTGTGGGAGACCATTTTGGTAAGATCTTTTGCTATTTTTTTACTGTTATTTAAATGTTTCTAGTATATATAATATTTTTAACCTCTTTTTTATCAGATGACATTTGATATTCCTGACACTGGAGGAGTCAGGAAGAAATGCTTATCATTGGCTGCTAGAAGATGGAGGGATTTCAAATCAACCCTCTCATCAGATTTCATTTATGGTCATAAGAGTCGTGAGAATCCATGTCGTATATATCCTTTTATAGATAAAGACACATGGAGAAAATTTTTTGAAAGTAGAAGAAAAGAATCATTTTTGGTAAGGGCAATGTATACTTTTATAAGCTTTCTTATATAAATGATCTTATTATTGTTTTGTTAATGATTACTTATTCTTAATTTACAGCAAACAAGGAAAGCTCATCAAGAGATCCAATGTAAAAATGTATACCCTCATAG